>OV702287.1:98508974-103508974 GCA_916181665.1 Avena sativa | reverse complement strand
GGCGAATATGTGATCAGTTCTAGTTGTTGAAAAATCCATTTGTTGCAGGTTAACTGATTTTATTGAATTTTTCTTGGTTGATGTATGGGCTCGGAGCAATAGAAGAAGGAAATCCCTAACCACTGGTTGCCTTTCCACGTTGAAGACATCCCGGTGGCGATGGCGGTGGCTGCAGCAAGGTCTGGATCCCGGCGCCTGTTCTCCTTCTCGGCCATTGTGCCACGGAAGCTGCCAAAGGCTGAGTCCTTCCCCAACCTCTTCGTCCCTGGTACAATTCTTCCTTCCCCTTCCCCTTTCCTGTCATCCCTTCCTTCCTGTAACCACTGTCAGGCGTTGCTCGCTTATACAGATTTAGGTCCTAGTAGCATGGTCTTAGTCTTGCGGGATTAAATCTTGCCCAAATCGACTAGAGTCAGGTAGCTCTGGATTTGGCTGGGAGGTTCTTTAGAGAGGGCTTAATTATAAACCGGCGTCTCGGACATTAGAAAACTTTTTGTTGGCATGTTCACAAAGTTGGTATCTTGGGTTGCGCTAAGTCAGTCGTCACAGCATACCATGCGCTGTTGCAGTGTTGCTTATTCAAGACCTGCATTCTTGGTTGATTATTTCCTTTTCTATTCAATTTAAAAAGATATAATTGTTTGAAAAAACATATAGAGCATACTGTGGGGTTGTTGCAAATCATGTCATGAATTATGTCAAGTAACGTGGTCATATACATGTTCTGACGTTGTTCATGTGATGTGAACTAATCGCATGACTTGTTCTTAAAACAATTAGCAGAGAGAGTTATAGAAGGTTATCAAGTGTACCACCACAGGAAATGAACTTTGTTGTGGAACCCTGAATAACAAAGTATGAACCATATGACGATATCATGCAATTTATCTTTTTGAGAGAGATAGAAGTGGTTAAAATAATTC
Organism: Avena sativa; assembly: GCA_916181665.1. Taxonomy (NCBI): domain Eukaryota; kingdom Viridiplantae; phylum Streptophyta; class Magnoliopsida; order Poales; family Poaceae; genus Avena; species Avena sativa. The sequence goes on along the minus strand of OV702287.1, from coordinate 103,508,051 downwards.
ATATCTTGCTTAGATAACATAAAGATGGGCCTGTACATGGACCGAATCCCATTTTTGTCAATTCAGCCTTACACCAGAATGCGTCCTGACACACTCTACTGGTCTTCTGTTTATATGTGACCAAGCCAATACCACGACACTATGATATTGGATGATCATCCATCTCTTGAAATCATAATAATTCTGCATGATACACCTTTCATGGAATGGAAGCTGACTGCTCCTCTGGAGATCCTATTGTGCAGCTTTTTTGAGCTGAGGCTACAAGTTGAAACTGAAAGACCAGTTGAATGAATGATGGGCAAGCAGGACTGCAGCCAACTAGCAATCTTCTCCCTCTGCACTTTCTCTCTAGGCAGCTTTATTCCATCTTTTGTTTCGTCTGCTTCTCGGGGTCAATTTTAATTTCATTTGACATACCATCACCAATAGCGGAGCGGATGATTGACTAAGCATCAGAAAAACAGAAACTAGATCAATGGTTTTGCCTACTAGAAAGTACCAAACAGGTGAACATTTCACGAGGAGATTGTGAAACTCAGCCCAATTATAATCTTGACTTGCCAATAATTTTCCCATCTTGGCTCTTACTTGCTCTATATGTACAAACAAGAAACTTTATAACATGAAAATAATGGAATCGAAAAACAGTTTTCGAAGTATACCAATTTAAAAGAGCCAGTACAGTTATATCAACACCCTGGTAAGTACCATTAAAGTTATGGCAGTTATACTGTTATGGCGCTGTGATTCTTAAACTTATTACAAGTCGTAACTAAATTATTGAGTGTTATTGATCTTGTTGTACATATTCTTGTTCGATCAACAAAAGGAGGGAGTATAGTTTCCCTTTCCAAGTTTCAGAAAAGAAAAGTTCCCCTTTCCCTATCTACTGTCTTCTGTTACAGTTAGAAGTTTATATTTTTTTCCACTTTTGGGTTGTTTCCTTTCATGTTAACCTTTTAGTGTACACAACATCTGGATTCTCATATTATTTAGCAATGATGTATAGGATTAAGCAAGCAGACAACACTTGGTGGACTTAGAGAAGTTTTTCCAAAGTCTGGTGAAGTTGGGCATGGTATGTTTTTCTTATAATTTGGACATTGTTATTCTTCGCATGATTTTGTTTGTACAGGATTTCTTCTGATATAATTGCAGACTAAAGTATAGCAAGAGACACATACTATATAATGTACTCCCTCCAATCCAAAATAAGTGTCGCTGATTTAGTACAAAGTTAAATCAGCGACACTTATTTTGGATCGGAGGGAGTACTATTCATTCTACCAGAAGAACTATTGAACAAGTGCATCTTCTAGTCAGGATTTTCTTGTTTTCTGCTAACACCCCTTAGCTTGTACTAAATCAGCGCCACTTATTTTCGATCGGAGGGAGTACTATTCATTCTTCCAGAAGGACTATTGAACAAGTACATCTTCTAGTCAGGATTTTCTTGTTTTCTGCTAGCACCCCTTAGCTATAAATAATTTACGAGATAATGGATTATTTGGCTATTATTATGTGTCTATGCATAGTATACCTTAAGCGCGTGGAATCTTTTTTTAGGGAATTTGAATCTTTTCAATTTTACCAGAAGAATCATTAAGAATAGCTTCCTTATATTTGTTTAATGAATCTTCGTTGGAAATATTTGATGGTTGCAGTACAAGTATAACTTAATCTTCCATTCATCAAACCTGCTAGAATGAAATGGTTAGAATTGAAAAGGCCAATTTCTCAAAATTAAAACTTTAGAGGAAAATAAAAAGCATTTTCTGTTTCCTTCTCCAGTGAACTAATGATAGATTGATACCAGCATATGATTACTCTGCCTATTCTGTCCTTCAGTTAAGTTGGGTCAGTCCATGTTAATTGCTGTCTATTTTGATTCTAAAGGTGTTAAAATAATGTAAATTTCTGTGTACTGTGTTGTTAAATCTGGACTAAAACTTCTTTTCAGTATTGTACATCCTATGGACCTTATTTAATGCTGATGCAGTTCTTTTTGGCAAACCTTCCAGCATCATCTTCAAAAAGTTCAAGGTGGTATATGATCAATTCAAACCGTTCAGGTTCTCTTACAGTGCGTAAAGAATGCCGCAAAGTACTTCCTTCTTCAATAAGGCCATCTGCATCTTACTCCACACAAGCTTCAGAAAACAAACCAAAGCAGGTTTGCTAGTCTATTTGATGGCTTAATTATTCTAATTATTCAATATTGGTTTCTTCCATATTTTCTTCCTTGTGGTGACTCTTGGTATAATTTTGAGCAGTTGACAGTGTTGTCCATTTTCTTTGAATATGCTACTATGATTTTTCCGTTTACTGTGGAATATAGGAAATTATTAACCATGTCACATTGTGACCATTTGCAGCAGTGACAATGATAACTCTTGCATACGTCCATGGGCTTTACTATGTTCCTTTTTTGTTTTCACTAGTAAAACTGCCGGTGCGTTGCCACAGCCAAACAAATTTAGACAGTATTATCATGCTCACCAAGACAGTACGAATCTAGGTCTGGGATATGACATATGAACAAACTAAATTAAATGATGCAACTTTTAACAGTTCAAGCATCCTTTCTAGGTTTAAACTGTGCCAAATGTTATTCTGGTTACACATTATAAAATAAAAAAGCAGCAAATAAGATAAACAACTAGGTGTTAGGATTTTCAAGAAGGATTACATGTTGGTAATGCGGCATCAAAGAGTGCCTCTGTTGCATTCCTCAGAAGTCTACCTCTTGCAAAAAAATAGGAGTTGAAGGAATAGGTGAGCCGAGAGATCTTGCCAGGTTGCTGACGACAATGTTGCTTGTTTTTCTTAATGGTGTGGCACTCGTTGAAGTCAAGGACTCTTGCCTCAGCCTGCAATGTTAATTGGAATTATAACTACTGATGATATTCAGTTTTGAAACATCACATACAGAGTTGTGTTTGTAGTTGACGCTTGATCTAGTTCGTTTAAAATGGTCAAAAACATCACGTTTGACCAAGTACAACTATATATTGAGGAAGCCATATACGAAGGGAAACCATGAAAGAGAATTTACAAACTACCAAATTATGATAGGGTGTAAAAGAAAACAACTAATTATGGTTTTATAAGAACTTAACCCCATTGTCCTAATTACTGGATAGAGCAGTTGAAATGTACACACCAGATTTTAGAATGTGACTTGTCAGTTCCTGTTTCATTGTCGACATCTATGTTTTCCTTGTTTCCATGTTGTCACTTACCAGGACCTCATGTGCATCCGCCAAAGCAGCAACAGTCTGCACATTTATCCGTTTCATCAATCTTAATTGTCAAGGCTAAGTGTACCTTATATTTCATATCTGAAGTAGATATAACTCACCAGAAATAGGAATAAGGGTAGTCTCATGTCTTCACAAATCAGGATGGTTTTCTGGTCCTAGGCCTTGCAAATTGCAATGGTTTTCTGGTTTAATTGTGAGATCGATGTTATCCATTCCTCTGTATCCAAATATCATCAGCTTCATCATGTACAAATGCACCTGACGCTTTATTAACTACTGCATCAGCCAAATTCTTTTCCATCAGCAAAATTTCTAGTGTCACTAAATTGAAACTGAATTTTGTCTAAAAACTCAAAGGACGACACAACTGCTTGTTTCGTGGTTTAAGTATTGATGTTCTTCTTGGTAAAATTTGTTACCCAAATTTGCCGGTAGTATTGATGCATTTCTAACTACTCCCTCTGTCCCAAAATAAGTGACTTGGGTTTGTCTAGATTTGGATGTATCTCGACACATTTTATTATATTTAGATACATGCGAATCTAGATAAACACAAGCCGTAGGGAGTACTTTTAATCGCTAAATCCCCCGAAGAAGATATTCCCTTTTTATGCAAGTTAAGTATCACACATTGTGCAGCTGACTCTGACGCAAACTGGACCCATTTGTCAAGGTGGGCAGTATGACTGGATTCCAAACCAAAATGAACCTCAGACACTTCAACAGCAGTTCCATCATGTTGAAGAAACATGTCGAGTTTACTCTTTCATTGAATTCCTATAATCTTAGACTCCTAGACTCTGAACTTGTGCAATATGAATTGCCCTCATCAAGAATATTGTCATCAAGTACAAGAACAGATGCGTGTTTCCCCAATCTCCTAGAAGCAGATCTAGTCATTGCATTATCTTTGATCACACGATGATAACATATTTTCCAAAAGATCATCTGATGAATGGTTGATTAAATTTCCAGGTCCAGCGTTATCTTGGTTTGATTTCCGCTTCCTATCCTTGCAGCAATTACCTGAAAACAATATATTATGGATTTCTCATTCCAAACATCAAAGGGTACATAGCCTAATTACAGCACAACACCTAAAGGAAACAAAGTCAAAAACTGTGCATCAACAGATCATTTACTTTTAAAAGTGAATTCATTCATGTGGTATTGAACTCCCAGCAACAGGAATCGCAAGTGGAAGCAGTTCAACCTGAATTTCCTCCAGGGAGGATGTTGTCGTCGACCGTTAGCGCTGCGAGCATGTCTTGCAGATTGCCCCAGCCAGTTCCCCTTGGCGGTCACCCACGTATGGTCCGAGAAGGAGTCGCGGTGGGGGTGATGAAGCAGGGCTCGACGTTCCCGGCGAATCGAACTGCTATAGGAAGGCGTTGACCTCGAGATCGGCTTCCTCACGACCTGCCCTATGGGCCGATCCCCATCCAATCTTCTCATCGTCTTGGCCTCCTGTCATAGACGGCTGCACAGGAAACTGATGCTCGCGGGGAAGGGAGGCGACGCTCGGCGGGAAGGTGACCGGCGCTGGCGGGAAGCAGAGGCGTGCAAGGTGAGGGACACGTAAGAAGAGTAATTCTACCATTATTTTTCAACTGCTTGTACAGAAATCAAATCAATGTCGAACTGAAGGATGTGAAGTTTACTGGAGACCAGTATATTTGATAAAATGAAATTGCAGCCAATGGTTATGTGCAAAAGTAAAACTGTATCACCTAGCTGGTTTGATACTACGATGTGCAACAATGGCCTAAACAAAACTAACCATGAAGCGATACCTACAGACCAGAGTAAAGTAATCCTATTAACTTAGCACCCGATCATACACAGCAAACAGTTTTGCAATTAGGGGATGGCAAAAGCTCATGCTGATTACCTGCAAGTTAAAATGAACTTGAAGGTCTAAAGCTGGCGGCTGCTGTGCCAGATATAGATGATGAATAGAATATTTAGCTTCTTTCACACAGATTCAACAATGAAAGCTCCTACATGTACTCGATCCTTTGAATACATGCTAGTCCTACCACTATTTAATTCATAACATGTTAATTTTAACTCCATTTTCTTGAATGCGTGCTAGTCCTGCTACTTATCTCCTTATGCTATAAAGCCAATTAACCGCAGAGTGGCCACATTTTCTGCTAAACCCCACATACAACTACTCAGTATGCACTCCATCGAAAATCTAAGTGGAAGTTCAATCATCTAGGTACTTTAGGTGTTTGATCTGTTGAACCAACTCCTAGACAATGAAGAAAACCATCAAATTTGACCAGAGTACCTGTACAGAATTACCTGCAAAAAGATATATACGGCAAGCTGTGTTGGAGGTGTCTCGATCACTTCCTCTCCAAATAACTGATCATTCATCGGTAGTCCTTGTAATAATGCAGAGGAATCATCGAGTCATAGACAAACCCATGCTGAAAGCCTGCACATGGAAAAGAAATTGACCTGTCAAGATGTTTCTTCTTATCTTCCCATGGTGCTCGACACCATTTTCTTAGATCTCGAGTTATTGATTGTAACATGCAAGAATCATGCAAGACAACCCACCTTGCCGAACAAAAAGTTCTCTGAACATTTTCTTGAGATAGAGATAGTCAGGCTCGTGTTCGAATCTACAGAAAATATAGCATGTATAAGGAAACCAAACACCACTATCTGTTAGGCTAAAAAAATGATGGATAAAACCATGAATTTGTGAGACACGAAGCTTTACTTTTTAAATTGAAGGAGCAGAACAACACAAATCATGGGCAATTGGGCATCATCAATTTTCTTCTTCAGCCAATCAGACCTCCAGCGGTTGCGACATGTGCTGCGGAGGTCAAGGAAAGAAATCCCAGGGCAGTGCTGTCTTGAGCGCCATGCTAACGCATCTGGACGCGACCAGCATCAGCACCCTACACGCACCTCGTTGACCAGGCGTCCAATATGCATCAGGATATGCGTTGTGACCCGGGAGCACTCTGCTGTGACGGCACACATCCGAGACAAGGGCACGCATGATGATGGACCGTAGAAGAGTAGCGCTCCTCCGTGTGGGGCGAGGGCAAACACGCGGCCGCCAGATTTGGCCATGTTCATGGCGGGGGAAACAGCCTGGTGTTATGGGGCAGGGAGTAACTCAGCGGAACTGGGGTGGGGAGGAAGCACAGTGGTGCCAGAGGGCAGGGAGGGGTGCCTGTTGGGGGAGGTGGAGGTCCGGGCGGAGATCCTCGCCATCCCCATGGGCAGGGAGTAACTTGGCCTCGAGCGGCGCTGCACAACGCATCTCCCCCAACCTCCTCAGAAGTCGCGCGCCACCCTTCCCCAACCTCCTCCGCCGTCGTGTTTCTTCTCCAGCAGCCACGCCTCTGCACCCCGCCGACACGGCCGTCCCAACTCCCCTGGTGCCGCCGCAGGGACCTGGAGCCGAGGCGATGGGAGTGGGTAGATCGGAGGGGTGGATTAGATCGCGCATTTTCTCGCGAGGCATGGTTTAAGGGGTTGAAGAAGCAACGGGCAGGGGAGTCGGGCAGAAAACGGAACGTCAACTTTCTGAGAGAGATGAAGGATGCGGGAGAGCGACGAAGGGGGCAGTCGCGTGAGTAAGGAAGCGACGAAACGCGCGACGTAGTACGGTCGGCAGAAAACGGAACACCTTCGTTCTTTTTAGATAGTAGAGATAATTTCTAATTCTGTTGGGATCAGTGCATCAGGAAGCGGCTGCATCGCTGTTGATAAGTATAGGCATTTCAGAATAGATTTTTAGAGGTTAATCAATTGCTATCGGAATGCATATACTGAAAAGATTCTCTTTGTTTGTCATGCTAGTGTAGGTAACGCTAGGTGCTTTACTGACTTTTTGTTCATTATCTCGAGGTGGTGATATCCTCGACTAAGCTCTTCATTTACCTACACCAGATTTCTTGGGGAGGCATGGGTATTGATCTGATAGGACAAACTAATTCTGTTACTTATAGACTATAGTTTATCGGATAGTCTAGTCTTGTCTGTTCTCTTATTGTTATCCATTTTGACTACATTTTGCTGTAGAAGAGTTGAGTTTTGTGTATTTACTCTCCATCAACACTGTTAATCACCTGGCACCTTCATTTTCTGCTTTTGAGGCCCACTGTTCATGCATATCTTCATCTAAAATGTAATTTATTTGTAAACTATATTTTTATAGCTTTATTAGTTGTTTCTGTTTCCTATTTCATGAATACATTCTTTTTACGGTGCATGTCATGCTGGGTCATTTTTTACTGCTTAAGAAGATTGCCCTTTTTATCCTCAGGAGAGAACAGACTTGACAACAATTGAAGATCCCTTTGATTCCCCTACATATAATATACCTGAGAAGCCAGTGACATTTGTTGAAGGGGCCTCTTACAGTGTTGTAATACTGGCTGGGCTTGGAGTTGCTGCGGTGGCTGGATATGCTGTTTTCAAAGAGCTTATATTTGAACCGAAAGAGTATGTTGTTTGCATTCTATTAATTTGAACTTAAGGATGCCAAACAACACAATTTGTAAGAAACATGGTAAATCATACGAGCATGTTTAGTTCATAGCTACACATCGGCCAAACTTTTTGGCACAAGTGTGGCAGCTGTTTGTTTCACTGCCACAGTTGTGTAAGAGGCCCCCACCTGTCATAGGCCCACCCCTTTAGTAGCCTGCCCCACCTGTTGCAGGCCCATACTTTCGCCCAATCTTGCCACAGTTATGGTGGCCAATTTCTTGGCCACACTTTTTATGGCTTGCCACTACTTAGTAGAGAAGACATACACTAGTTAGTAGTTACTGTATTTAGAAAACTCCTACAAGCTATCTTCCAATAGCATCTAAATTGTTGGGAATATGTCTAAGCACTAAGAAATGCCACATCAGGCAGCCGCTAAATTGGCTTTGTCTCTTCCGTTTTTATCATCTGTCCTCCAAGGTGGGACCCGCAACTAAGTACTAACCTTTTCTCCTTTCCCTATTTCACTTATATTCATGATTATTTTGCCCACTTCCCCAACCCCCAGTGTGCTCTTGCTGGTACACCAGTTTACCTTGTCCTTGGTATTGGCTTCAATGGCATCTTGCACATCACCTTATGTCTAATAAATGCCGATTCTTTGTACTGAATTATCTAGTAGGTTTTCTCATATTAAAATAGTTAATGCTACATCTGTGAGTTGTACAAATTTATGTCAGCTAATGTTATGTGTTAATCTGGTTGCCTCCTGGTCTGTTTATTACCCACATGTGTATGCTATTTCTTCCCTTGGTTTTGTGCTTTTGTGCCACTCCCCATCACTTGGTTGATAGAAGTTTTGTATGTTTAAACACCTCGATCTCTTTTCTACATGGCATGGTTGTTATTGTATCCTTATGGCTAAATATCCCTATGTGGTTTAAGACTTCCATTTTTCTGGAAAATTCTTGTGGTCCCCTGTGCAATCTGAATGAGAGATTGCTTAATGTTGCTACTATCGTACAGGTACAAGATATTTGGGAAAGCTCTAGCAAGAGTTCAGAGTGATAGTCAGGTTTGTGGGTGTTAGTGTTATTTCGATTTTTGCCTGGCACGTTATTATTCCTCTCTTAGTATACTTGTATTCGCGTAATTTTCAGGTTACGGCCAAAATTGGTTACCCTATAACTGGTTATGGTACGGAATCCAGAAACCGTGCAGCTCGGCAGCGCATTCAAAACAGGGTTTGGACAGACGAGGACGGTGTTGAACATGTGGAGGTAGCATAAATTCCTGTCCCTACAATTTAGTGATGTGTGTTCTTTACTATGCTGCTTACTGGTGCATCAAGATTACGGTAGCTAAGTTAATGAAAACGAAGAAGTTCACCATGAGGAGCTGCTGTATGTACTCTTTAATGATGTGTGTTTTTTTAGCTAAGCTGCTTACTTGTGCATCAAGATTGCGGTAGCTAAGTCAATGAAAAACTACAAGTTAACCGCGAGGAGCTGCAACAGATAGCGCGACACTTCCTGTCTGACAGTTTTTTAGCAGCATTATGGTATAATGGACCTTTGGCAAGTTTATGTGCTTTCAGATGATGCTTTGCTAGTTGGGAAAGGGGCACTAGGATGGCATTTGATATGAATTTATGCACTTTACGTTGTTGTGTGGCAGCTCTTTGAACTTGGTTGATCAGTTGAAATTCACATGCATCATTTCAGGTGGGATTTCATATCCGAGGGCCACATGGAGCTGGAAAGGTGGTTGCTGAGATGTTTAAAGATAACTCTGACAGGACATGGAAGTTCACATTTCTTATTGTCGAGATTACGTCACCACGTCATGCACAGATTATGTTAGAATCTTACATCCCAGCATAAGGGTGCAAGAGACAAAGTCAGCTAGCGGGGATACATCCATGCAATTCTTTTTTTACATCCTATCTCATGTTTAATACTGGTCCTCAGATTAAAAAAAGTTCTGAATTTTGATCTTCCTATAAGCATAGGCAGGAGGAAGATAAACTATCAGAGCCGATGATCATCTCTAGCATCTTAGATATGGTGTACCGCGAAAGGACCGTAATGTTAGGATTGTTTAGCTGAAGGCCGTGTAAGCTCATGTAAGCAACTCATTTCCCCTAATGTTCCTCAAACCTGGTGCGGAGCACAAGTGATCCTTAATCTGTCGAGTTTTTTGTCTCATTTTTTTCAGGTCAGATAGTTTACCGCTGTCTATGGATTTTCATCCTAACCTCTTATGATATCCAAATAGTGATAAATAACATCTACTCACTCCGATCCATGATAAGTGTCCGTACTAAATCAGCGCATTTTATTTATTATGAATCGGAAGGAGTATCCGGTAACATTTAAAATTCTTTAACCCCGAGGATCCATGGCATGCACGTGAAGTGATCTGATCTAGCTGACTCTTTAGTTGATCTCTTTACGAAAAATGTATTTGCCTCCTGAGCTACAGTGATCTTGTTATTTTTTTTAAATCAAATAGTATTTATTCGAAGCTACACAAAAGTAATATATGTGTGGATCTAAGTATGAATATTATCCTCGAATCATGCTTTCGCCTCGCTTTATAAATAAAGCAGCCATCCATAACGAGTAACAACCCAAGGGAAAGAACGAAAAGACACAACACAACACGACCCAAGGGAAAGAACAAAAAGACCGCTAAGCTGGAGTAGGAGGGGAGCCGCTGTGTCGCCTCCAGGAGAAGTCGAAGAAGCTCGTCCAGCCGCGCCTTGTCCCGCTATCCACAGAGTGAGTACCATAGCTGCAAACATGTGAACACCGAGTCCGATGCATGTCGAGGACAGCGCTGCAAACACTAGCCAGAACAGACGACGGCCCTTTCCAGCACGGTTCGCCTGGCTTTTCTAGGAATTCACCGAGATCATGGGCCTGCCAGTTCGGGCCCAATGCATCCCTGATAAAGTTCAACAGAAATCGGGTTGCAGGACACGTGAACATTATGTAGGTTCTCGTCTCCGGGACTAAACATAATGGGCACAGCCCATCGTTCGGCCCATGTCTTTTGGCCACTTCGATCCCGGAGGGTAAGCGATCACGAAGCAGTAGCCAGACGAAGATCTTCATGGGAGGAGCTTACCAGAGGGGTTTAGTCTATGGGAGGTTAGGACGCCTAAAAAGGGCATGGTAAGCCCACAATATTTTAAATCTCTAATTTTTATCAGATTTTGTCATTTTTTTTAGCCCACCATACAAAGAATTCTGAGTTGAGATTTTGTATGCTTGTAGATCATTGACTGTGTGTAGAATTATTTTTGGATTCTTTTGAAATGTATAAATATGATTTTGAATTTTTTGAAACGAAGAGATTACCGTAGCTCGGGAGCCAAAAACACTTCCCAATATGACTTTTGAATTTTTCATTTCGTTCCTGAGCTCCAACGATCTCTTCATTTCAAAAAAAATCAAAAATCATATTTACAAGATTCAAAGAAACCTGAAACAATTCTGGTCATAGTCAATCTCCATTTCGTCTCTTTACCCAACTAATGATGATGATGTTTCGTTAGCATAGCTACTTCATTGAACTGCCGATCCTTACCGGACGTTTGACCTTAAAAACTAGCTTGGACATTATGGGAAGTTTGTATACGTTAATTTATCCTTCTATCGTGTGAGAGGATGGACTTCTTGTGATGAGGCAAGTCTATGCATACGATTAGCATAGAGATAGGTTAAAAATACTAAACTCCCTAGAATTGAACTCTTGTGGCTGCTCATAGGTATACTTGGGTGGGGTTCAGTTTGTGGTGTGGTGGACTGGTCCAAAACAAGATTTACACTCCGTCAAAAAATAAACACTCTAAAATAGTATGGCGCATTAAGGAGACAAAACAATTCCAATTTTCAACTATGGCTTTCACGTATATTTTTGTTACATGGCTGCTTTAATTACGAGATAGTTTAATTAGGGAACAAAAAATGATTGTATGAGAACGGGTGATTTAGAAACATTAATCACGTTTGGACTTATAAACGTTAAATATCTGATTTTAGCTTTCGTATTGGGTCCCGTGGTTGTCTCAGATATGTCTTTTCGATTAGGTCATAGCTCTCGGCATGTAACCGCTGAGAAATAGATGTCGTCGTTCCATGCAGGCCTGCCTGCGTGCCTTTTGTGTTCTTGGTGTTGTGGTGGACCATGTGTTGCCGCATGTGTTCTATGTGGAAGGGTGAAGCCGGGCATGGGGTCGGTTCGTTGCTTCTTTGACCACATGCTCATTCTCTCTCCCGCTCTTTTTGCTGTGGTGATGGTTTCCTTTGACGCTATTGTAACCTCTTGCTTCTTCACCTCCCAAAATTTGTCGGTGCGGACTGGTTCTTGGTGCGGCCGCTGCGTGCATGCATGTTCTCTGATGTTGCCTGCTCTTTGGTTTGTTTCCTTTGCTCCCTGCTCTGCGTTTTTCTTCAATGTTGTTGTAGGAGCCGATTCTGGTGGGATGGGGCATGATTGTTGTATGGGCGTGTGTGTGATGCAATCTATGGTGATCATCATTACGGCGGCTGGTCGAGACCGGTGCGCGGGTGACATGGGTATACCCTAGGTACTCGAGTTGGGCATATACGGTCCAGATACGGCAGAAGCCCACGGCGTTGCCAAGGCCCAATGAAGAATTTGGGTGACCCACGGACTCTCCGATTGCTTGCAACGCAAGAAGAAGCTTAAGATAGAAAGTTCAAAGGGACGAACCCTAATCTGTAACCGACTCGACCTGCTACCCGATACCTGGCCTATCTATATAAAGGCTAGGAGGGGGCGGCGAGGAGGACAATCACAACCCTAGTTTCCACAACTATCGCCAGATTGCACCTGCGCACCCCTGTAATCTTCGATTCCTTCGATAATTCCAAGAGCAGACAAACAGGAGTAGGGACCTCTACGAGGCATGAACCTGGGTAAACCTTGCATTCATGTGTGCTTGTTTGCTAGCTGACTGATGCCTCCAGCGCTCCCTCCTTCTCCAAAACCCAAGTCCATAACAATGGGCATTGACGAGTTAGACCCTCGTCAATTGGCGCCGTCCGTGGGGATTGGGAGTGCTAATGTCACGGCTTCTTCGGCTCCATCAACCACGATCTACAACTCTGCAATAGCGGAGATTCGCTAGCTCTTCGGCGCTTCCAACTTCACTGTCCACACGCCGGCCACTCGCCCGGCTTTCGAGTCCGTGGGCGATGGGATCAGCCTAGCGATCAGGAGCTTCCGCTTCCAGGTCGGTCAACTGGGCACGATTTGTATGCCCGACCAGCCGATGGCACCTGCGATTGCTCTAGCATCGTGGTTCCGGCCACCAATCGACACCCTCAGCGAGCTCAACGCCTGGCAACAGCTGGGGGCACGGACAAAGACAGTAGTCGCGGATCCGATCTGGGTGACCTATCCACAGAAGATGGAGCCTACGGCTCCGGATCTGAAAGTTGTGGGAGCAATAGCTTCCCCAATCACTTCATGTGCGCCGTCATCAACGCGGGTGACACCAGCACCAATTGCGAAAACGCCGGCACCGGCACTGGACCGCCCAACGGCGGTATACCAAACGGTGGCCCTACCAACGGCGGCCCCACCAACGGTGGCCCCACCAACAACGCGCCCACCAATAATGGGACGGGAGGAGAACCGTCGCTCACGGCGAATGAGAACACCGGAGAGCGCATGCTGATCAAGCTCAACGAACGAGTGGGCCCGCTGTCGAGAAACTATATGGGGCAATCCTCTATCCCCCAACACCTCGCAGGACATGCTGATGGGCTACCATTGGCTGCTAAAAAAGGAATTCAAGCGCCAGCAACAAGTAATCGCGCAAATCGAGGCGCGTAGAAAGGCGGCGGACGAGTCGAGCCTTCGGCGAGCTGGGCTCTCCTCCCACGGAGGATCCTCCTCCAAGGGCAACGAGTACATGGCCAACAAAAGGCGATCTCGACTGGCCCACCTCACCGAGCAAGAGCGTGTAGAGGCCGCAAAAATCCTCGACTTCAGCTCTATGACGGTGGATACGCAAGGTAACGTACTCCCGAAGACGCCGCAAGCCGTGGTGACGGTGGCCACCATGTACCTCCTCAACAACCAGCCACTGGCTGGAGATCCACGAGCTACCATGCACCGATCCACGATCACGGGCCTGGGGCTAATCAAGGCCGTCCTCGACAAAGAGCCAATGCCAGAGCCGAAGAAAAGCAAGGCTTTGGCCAAACGCTACTCCTCGCCCTCGTCCAGCGATGATAGCCACGACCTGTCTCGACGTCGCCGCTCACGGCGACACGACCATGACTACGACGCGCGTGATGACATCACGCAGCGCAAAGTCGACAAAATGCACGCTAGACGTGCTCGTTCGACTGACTCAGAGGACGACGAGGTGGAGCTCTGCGGCGCCAGATACTTCAGCAGAGCCATCATGCAAAAGCAAATGCCTAAAGGGTTCAAACTCCCCTCGGAGAACCCAAAATTTGATGGCCTATAGGATCCAAAGATTTGGCCGGAGGATCACATCTCCTCCGTCAGGATGCACGGCGGGACTCGAAGCACGGCCATGCAATGCCTGCAGCTATAGCTGCAGAGCGCCGCTCGCGTATGGCTCAACAACCTCCCGCGCAGATCCATTCGCAGCTGGGAAGAGCTAGTCTACAGCTTCGTGCACAACTTCAAGGGCGCCTACAAAAGGCCCGTATCAATCGAAGAACCGAGAGGCTGCCAATAAAGGTCTAGCGAGTCGCTACGCTCGTACATCCAGAGATGGTCCATCATCAAGAACTCCGCAGAAAACATCTCAGAGGACCGCGCAATCGACGCGTTCAATGACGATGTTCGTCTTATAGATCTCAGGGAGGAGCTGGGCCATTCGAAGCCCAAAACGATCGACCACCTGATGGAAATCATGAATCGGTGGGCGGACGGAGAAGATTCGGTAAAAAACCGCACCTACTCCAACGATGACGACGACCTTGGGCGCATACACGATCGCTGAGGAAAACATCGAATGCGTGTCTACAAGGACCGCGGAGAAGTTAATATGGTCGCAGCCGGCTATGCCAACAAACGCAACGACAACCGCAACAACAGATATTGCAGCGGCGGATACCGCGACAGCGGGAAAACCACATAGGTGTGGCAGGGCCGCACTCGCGAAGAGGCACCTATAACATCTATCCAGGACAAACTATCCGGACCATGCAATGCGCACTTTTACATCGACAAACACAACGGCAAGAAAAAGTCCAGCCACCTCCTGGTAGTTCGGCACCATGTTCCAGGTCATCCCTTCTGGCGGCGGTGGCGGTCCAGCAGCAACAAATGCTATGTCCACATCTGGTCGATGCAGTCGCACCATCGACAGGGCAGCCTTGGCACCAGCAACCAGCTGCTGCCGCACGCACTCGTGTACCGCGCTTATATCTTGAAACTTCGCCAGAAGAGCCAACAGGCTTGAAGGGACGGCATCCAGCGGAAACATCGTCTGGCAAATGTGCCCGAGGCACGACTGCGCCTTCTTCCAGCATTGAAGCACTCGAGAAGAACGATCCTGTAGGGTCGCCAACACGACTGCACGGTCGTGGTCGACCCAAAAATACCCACTAGCCTGCAACTGCTCCTGGGTCAGGTTGTTCATTCGAATGGCCACCCGGTCCTTCTCATCCTACGGATGACGAGCGCTAACAACTACACCAAGCAAACAACAAAGTGTAAGGACAAGGCATCGCCGAGACTAACTAAAAGAAAAGATGAGAAGACAGAGAGCTAACATTTAGACTGCTCATTCAATTGAGCCACTTCCTCCAAAAGATACTTCTCGCGGGTGGTGGCCTTCTCAGCTTTCGACTTCCACACATCCGCGTTACTGCGGACGATGGGCAACTCACGCTCCAACTGCTTAATGTGGCCGCGCAGTCGCGAAAGCAACGATAACTCCTCCACCTTTGAACGCGGTTGCGCTGTGGTATCATTGGTAGGAGGAGAATCATGAGGACCACTCGAAGGACCCTAGGTACAATCAAGCAAAAGGCAAATGAGACTAATCACACATCAATAAACAGAGGGCTGCATTCAAAAGTTGATAAAATGTCAAGGGAACACCCCCCACAAAAGCATGGTTCAGGCAAAAGGCTAGCTACAGCTATTACACAGGGCGATTAGGGAGCATTCTGCTTCTTCGACTTTGACTTCGACTTCGGGGGCTTCATCGCATTCGTGACAGTCTCCGACGCCACGGACTTGCCGGTGGTAGCCCCAGATGCCGCGGTCTTCGCTACCTTCTCTCGCCGCCGCTCCTCAGAGTATTTGGCGACTGTCACGATAAGCTGAGGCCCGTATTTACCGCAGCTACTAGCGAAAGGAGCAAACACTACCTGCTGGCCTCCGGCGTCAACAGGCATCGCCACAGAGATCGCGGCGGGATTCAACTCCACGCCATGGGCTTGCACCATCACAAGTGCCATGATGGCACCGACATACCGCTGGGAGTTCCTGAATTCCATGGGAATACCTCCAGCGAAGGATTCCACCAGGTCATCAAGGTTGTCGATTAACCCGGCCTTGGGAGTTAGGTCCTCACGGAGGCGACTAAGCACACCTTTGGCCTTCCCCAGCGTCTCCTGAAGGGAAACACCGCGGTCCTCAACTGCAGCAACGGCGCCAGCCAAAGCATCCGCGCGACGCAGGGATTGTGTGTCAAAGCTCAGGCCAGCGACATCTGCATATCTAGAGTGTCAGCACATCAACACAACGTCAAACAAGGAGCAATGCAAATCAAACTGAAAATTACCTGAGAGAGCCTTGGCAATCGAGAAAAGTTGTTCTTCGAACAACTTCTCCCTTTCAGCATTGGAAGAGCGCAGGTCTTCCTCACGCTTCTGCGACTCTTCCAGAGCCGTGACTGCCTCATCGCGCCTTTTCTCCGCCGCGGTAAGCCCCTTCTCGAGGGACATAATGCGACGGAGAAGTTCATTATGTTCACCTACAAAAGGACAGGGCATATCAACACTTGAGATGACAAATTTTGACGAAGACAAAGACAAAGTCAAAAGCTAACCTTCGGCTGCGTGGTTGCGATTGTCCAGCAGGGCGTGTTGTCGACCCAGAGCAAGGACTTGCTCTGCAAGGCGAGCAACTTCCTTCACAATGAGCTAAACCAAGGAAAACAAAGACTCAGCGTCAGCGCAACATACAAATTCGACTGCCAAACAGTAAAAATGACACTCACATGTTCCTCTAGGGACTCCGAAGATGACTATTGTGCAGTCGTCTGTGCAACCATCTAGTGCTCCCCAGCATGTGGGGAACTCGAAGAATTGGCATCGGAGTGGGCCACCACTAGAGAAGGAGACCGTTCGGCCACCTCCTTGGCCTTGGAACCTTCGACTCCGGACTCTTTCACAAATTGGACGTCATCAGAAGATGATGCCACTTGACTACAAGACACGTACATCACCACTTCAGAAAAGAAACTCCAAAAGAAAAACAAGAAAAACTCGCGGAAATTAAGACTCACCAATCGAATTTGTTGAGATCAAAGGAGTCATCCGACGACTCCTTCGGCAGCCGCAGCTTCTTCCGAGTAGGAGGAGCCATGGTGCGCATAGGCACGGCAGGAATCGGCTCCTCTGCAGTAGAAGAAGGACCCTCTGTCGTTGTCGGAGAGGAGGCATCAGAATCCTCGCTGCGGGAACGCTTGCGAGTGCCGTGGCCGCTGGACTCAGGGGCTTCCTCCTCTTCTTCAACTGGGACGGTCGAATCCGACTCGTCCTCTTCCACCGCATCACGCGGGATAACCCCATCCGGCAGAGGAGGGAAGTTGGAGGACACTTTCCAGTCCTGCATTCAGAAGAAACGTTAGCACAGAGTAAAGCACTTGGCAACCAATCGAACAAATACAACACTACTTCACAAAAAACTCTACCTCAGGCGGAGGGTTGTTAGCATCAAAGGGGGCACGACTGATTCGCCTGGTAGATCCTCCTTGGCGGTATACTTGGTCACCAGTCACAACCTCCTATCTACCTCACCCACAGAAATGCCCTCCGCAGATATGCGAGTGACATCGTCAGCACCGACCCAGCGGTACATCAGATGGACTCTAGCTTGCAGAGGCTGGATGCGGAGGCGCAACCACGTGCGAATGAGAGCAGCGCCACCCTCTTCTTTGCCTATGCGGCCTTCGAGGTTGCATACACGCTGGTACAACATCTCCGTTTCCTCAGACTCGCTAGGCATCACGACGTTCTTCCAGGAACGCCTCCTCTTGCAAGTCGCCACGGGATCGAAGGGCGCGAGTCCGAAGTGTTCTTTGTTGGCCTTCTGGTCGCGGATGTAGAACTGTTGGAGATATGCCCAAGAGGCAATAATAAAAGTGGTTATTATTATATCTTTGTGTTTATGATGAATGTTTGCATCCCATGCTATAATTGTATTATAAGGAAACACTAATACATGTGTGTTTTGTAAACATAAAAGAGTCCCTAGTAAGCCTCTTGTTGAACTAGCTTGTTGGTTAATTGATGATCATGGTTTCCTGATCATGGACATTGGATGTCATTAATAACAAGGTTATATCATTAGGAGAATGATGTGATGTACACACACACACCCATAGTAAGCGTAGCATAAGATCAAGTTATTAAGTTCGTATTGCTACAAGCTTTCAAATGCATAGTAACCTAATCCTTTGACCATGAGGTTATGTTAATCACCATCACCGGATGGGTACTTTGATGACATCAAACACCGCTTCGTAACTGGGTGGTTATAAAGGTGTCATTGGGTATTCTGAAAGTATGTGTTGAAGCGCATGGACCAAGATTGGGATTTGTCCATCCATATGACGGATAGATATGCTCTGGGCCCTCTCGATGGAATGTCATCTAATTAGCTTGCAAGCATGTGACTAGGTCACAGGGGATGACATAACATGGAACGAGTAAAGAGTACTTATCAGTAACGAGGTGGAACTAGGTATGGAGATACCGACGATCAAACCTTGGATAAGTAGAGTATCGCGTGACAAAGGGAATTGGTTTCGTATGTTAATGGTTCTATCGATCATGAAGTCATCATTGAGTATGTGGGAGCCTTTATGGATCTCCAGATCCCACTGATGGTTATTGATCGGAGAGGTGTCTCCATCATGTCTACATATTCACGAACCGTAGGGTGACACACTTAAGGTTCGAAGTTGTTTTAAGTAGATATTGAATGTGCGTTGGAGACCGAATGTTGTTCGGAGTCTCGGATTGGATCCGGGACATCACGAGGAGATCCGGAATTGTCCGGGGAATAATATTCATATAATGGGGATCATTTTCTAAGTTAGGAAATGTTCCAGAGTGTTTGTATGGGGATTCTAGAAAGTTTCGAAATGTTCCGGAAGGTTCTAGAAGATATTTTGGAGTTTATTTGAAAACCAAGATAAGATAAGGGAAAACTTAAAGGGTAAGTAAAGGAAACTTGGGGGGAAGGACTCTCCCCCCAAGCCTCCTTGGTGCGTCGGCCCTAAGGGGTGGGCCTAGGGGTGGGAACCCTAGGCCGCACCCCTCCCTCTATATATAGAGGGGTGGAGGCGCCACCCCCCTTGCCCCTTCCCACTCCAAACCCTAGCCGTCTCTCTCCTCCTCCTTCCATCTACTCTGGCTTAGGTGAAACCCTGCAGAATTGTCTACTCCACCACCACCACCACGCCGTCGTGCTGCTGGGATTCCGTGGAGAGATCTACTACCTCCGCTGCTCGCTGGAACAGGGAGAGGAAGGTCTGCTTCGACTCCGCACGTGTGACCGACTGCGGAAGCGCTGTCGGAACGCGGCGCCGGAAGGATCGTCTACTCGATCTTGAGATCGGCAAGTGATCGACTACATCAACCATGAGATCCGATCTCGAACAAGGCTTTCGAAACTACAAGGGTTAGTATAGATCTATCTTGTTGCACATGTCTAATAGATTAGATCTTGTCTTTTATCTAGATTAGATCTGGGTTTTGTTCGTTCTTGCGGTAGAATTTTTTTGTTTTCCATGCTACGAACCCATCAAGAACCACTTGTCTCTCCACCCTTGGACAGACGCGGTGAGCTTGATATCAAAGTAGGTAGAGGAAGAGTCGACGTGGATCCCGCAGCCTCCTACATCGTAGACTACCGAATCCGACCCCGACTGACGCTTAAGCTTAAAAAGCTTCTTGAAGAGACCAAAGTGTGGCTCGATTCTGAGCCAGCACTCGCACAAAGTGATGAAGCAGGCAATGTGGTGAATGGAATTTGGGGACACCTGGTGCAGCTGGAGCCCATAGAAACAAAGAAGACCCCTCACAAAAGGATGCATGGGAAGAGAGAGACCTCGAATGACGAACACAAGGAACATCACTCGGAAACCCGGAGGAGGACGAGGGATTACCTCATCGCCAGGCACTCGTGAGTCATCTTCCATGCACGGAAGAGCTCCATCTTGACGAAGAAGCTGCAGCTCAGAGGACTTGACGACAGACGCGCGCCAGGAGCCGTTGGTGACACGGGTGCCCGCACCTTTCTTCTTCCCAGCGGCGGCGGCGGCACTGGTGCCTCCTTTCTTCTTGGCGGCGGCAATGGTGGCCGCAGATCCAGCAGTGGCGCCTCCTTTCTTCTTGCCCATCTTTCGATGGCGGTGAGAACGAAGGAAATAGCTGGGAAATATGCGCAGCTGGTCCAGTGCCACAGAGGGGATGGGCGCGAAGGAGCAGAGAGAGCAACACTGGCGAAGGAGAGACGAGCAAGAAGAGAGATGGGAAAATTACCACAGCTGCGCTGCTACTTAAGCTCCTCGAGGATGTCATCCAACGGTCAGTAGAAACCCTACTGGATGCGTGGCGCACATCGCCATCGACGCGTGGCGAAGGTGAATCACGAATCGTCCCCCACTACTCCCATTACGCGTGGAAATCGAGGAGACGCAGTTAAAATAACAGATTACGCATCCCTAGTCAAATCAAAGTCAGAAAGTGAGACCCACCGCTCATCATGTCCCGTCAAAGCCGCTCACGCGGGCAACTGAAGTCATCACGTCGTCAGCACTGACGTCATAGTTTCCAGCAGAAGAACATTTTGACTACCTTAGTCCTTGTTCGAGTCTTCGACTCAACCAAGCACTCGGGGGCTACTCCTAACAGAAGCACTGGCCACGCACCCGAAATAATTTTTATGCATGTGTATGAGCATTCAAGACAAACCCATCACTCGAATCAACGACTCGACTGTGAACCACGGGTTACTCCCATAGGGAGCGCCGGAAGCACATTCGACTGAAACAAGCAAGAAAAGACGATAGCAGTCGCTAAATGATTTTAGTCCCCTCTCGAATTTACGACTCGAATAGGCACTTGGAGGCTACTCCTATAGGGAGTGCTGGTCGCGCACCCTATGATTATTTTTCCTTGTACATCGTACTGTGTGTCGATAACATCCACACTCGAGTGTTATGGCGACTCCGCCTCATATTTTCCCTACAAAGAGATTACGTCTCCTGGATCACCCGAATCATCTCCGTGATGATAAAAATTCGGATGCCGCGCTTACATCATGAAGATAAGACCTGAACAAGGCCTGGTAACACATCTGCTGCGCACTACCAGAAATATAACCGTGCCTGCAGGTACAATGAACATGCCTTGACGGACGCGTCGAGTGCTCGTATTTATACACTGGAATTCGACTCCTATAATACCTCCACGGCCTGAGTGGAATTACGCCAGCACTTTTTCAAATTCGAGCCCGGGGACTCGAGTTTGAGTAGATTGTGTTGTTTTGCCCTAAGACAGTTAACTGATACCGATACATCGGATAAATCAGTCACGTATATCAACAATCCCTATAACACAGACATGAACACTCGAAAAATGCTCAGTTATGCACTCGAAAGACTTCATAAAGTCTCCAGTCGAATCTGCGATTCCACTGGACACTCGGGGGCTACTGACATGAGTATACCCTACAGGTACTCGAGTTGGGCATATACGGTCCAGATACGACAGAAGCCCACGGTGTTGCTAAGGGCCAATGAAGAATTTGGGTGACCCACTCCGATTGCTTGCAATGCAAGAAGAAGCTTAAGATAGAAAGTTCAAAAAGATGAACCCTAATTTGTAACCGACTCAACCTGCTACCCGAGACCTAGCCTATCTATATAAAGGCTAGGAGGGGGCGGCGAGGAGGACAATCACAACCCTAGTTTCCACAACCATCTCCAGATTGCATCTGCGCACCCCTATAATCTTCAATTCCTTCGATAATTCCAAAAGCAGACAAGCAGGAGTAGGGACCTCTACGAGGCCTGAACCTGAGTAAACCTTGCGTCCCTGTGTGCTTGTTTGCTAGTCGATTGATGCCTCCAGCGCTCTCTCTTTCTCCAAAACCCAAGTTTATAACAATGGTCATTGGCGAGTTAAACCCTTGTCAGCAGGTGTGCGGTTGGTTTGCGGATTTAGGGTTGCATGGGACGCAATTTGCTCTCGCCAGCCTCCAGTGTACAATGAATATGCCCATGCCATACAAACCGAAACAAGCCACAATGGACCAAATACGAAACCATATATACTAAAAAAAGAGAACACTTATTCCATAGAATTTAAATGTAATTAGCAGAGGACGGCGCGGCGGAGCGCGCGGGGTTCATCTAGTATATGCTACTAGTAGATATTATATGATCATGGAGATAACTCAAATGCTAGACTACGGCATTAGGTGTCTCTTGTGTCAAGCTGTGGTAACATGGAGTATGTTACCGCAGTCGTCGCTACTTGCTAGGTGGTCTAAAAATTTATTTGTAATTGTTCGCATACGAACATGTCGCCATGTACCCACGGCGCCAAGTGCGATGCGCAGCAGCACGCACCGAGGGAGGCCCGTCAGAAGCGCGGTACGCAAGACAGTTCGACGGGCTCTTTTGAAAACCCGAAACGCCGCCCGCCCGGGAGGAACCCCGTCAAGGCGGTGCGACGGCTATGGGCTGTCCTAGGTCGATCTGACCGCCCCTAGAGCCTCATGGATTCACAGCCCTCCGGTACGAAGAAGTGCGAAAAAACGAGAAAGAAGACATAAGGGAGAGAGGTAAAAAGTAGATGAATATGAAAAAAATAGTAGATGTGTTTGTTCGATTGGTGTTGGTTTAATCGACCTTCATTCCTCATGTATATAAGGAGCGGCTGGACTTTTCGTGCAGGAAAGAGGGTTGTATTCACGTCCAAATCCCTAGTTAGGATCCAACTCGAATATGCAAACCCAAAATTCGCGTAATTGGTCGGTCAAAAACTTGCTTATACCTTCTCGACTACCTCTGAGAAAGTAAACAAGCTTGAATTAAGATATCACAAAAATCAAAGTTGTTCATCTCGAAAAAACGAAAAACTTTCATGTTGGCCACTTTTCCATCCGACCTGATCTTGATGATCTTCTATCCTTGTTTTTTTATCAAACTCGGATTTTGATTGAACGATTTTAATTCTGTTCGATCGTATTTTAATTCTAGAGACCGTATGGTTGCTCCAGTGAAGATGACTCCAAAAGCAACATTGTTCTTCTCGAGAAAAGAAGAAATTTGATGTTTCGCACTTTTTCATCCGAGTTGATATTGACGGCTTAATTTAGGTCATAAGCTAAGAAGATAGATCGAATTAAGAGGTTTTCTTGGTCGCTCGGATCCATTGCTCTTGCATAGATATGGTATGTGGTTCGGCGACCAAGCACCCCGGTTCTGTCCCTGACAGTATTTTCGCTCTCAAATTTGCATACCAACCCAAAATGTGCGTGTTGTTTAATTCCATCAATGATTTATGGAGAAATAAAGTTAGAATTTTTTGACACCGAATAATCAAGGGTTTCTTAATGTTTGATTTAGATGGAGGCAACAGCATGTTCACCATTGGGTCTTCGAACTTGAAATTTGATCGCTGCATGTTCACACGCTTTTTTTTCTTTTTGCGAGAACACACGCTTATTCAAAGGAAAGGAAAACCCACTGGCCACAGGGAAACCTTAATAAACATCATACCACTTCTAGAATTTACATCCACCAGGCTACATTAACAAAGAAATAAAATTCAGCTCAGAATCCACCAGGAAATAGTGATAAAATAGGAGGCAGATTCAAGTGAGCTCATTCTAACTAACCTTGTGATTAGTCACTCGAAGCAATCACTGTTCTGATGGCCGATTATATCGGTCTGGGTGTGTACTTTTTCACATAACGAAAATTGCATACTTTTACGTGTTGTTCACATCAGCGCAATTTCTAGGGTGAACCTGGTTTAAGATAAAATCAGGCCAAGCCTAATTTGCACGTACTCCCTTCGTTCCATAATATGAGATGTTTTACCTTTTATAAAACGAATGTATTTAGACTTTTTTTTAGAGTGTAGGTTCGGAATAAACTTACGCACTAAAATGTCTAGATACATTTGTTTCACAGCATTTTGAAATGCAGGAGCATCGTGACAAAGATTCTGTAAAATCCGAGTACCAGGAGTAAATTGAATTAGGCGCTCAAGTTCAGGGACTGTTTTTTTTTTCTTTTTTCGAAAAGTTCAAGGACCATTAGCGCGTTTAACTGTATGTTGAGCTCCTAAACTGAGATGAGAGAGGGATTGACAGTCAATCCGTGACAGGCGGTTCTCGTGTCGTTCTTCCTTTGGGGCATCGCCTTGAATATCTTCCATCCGTGACTCACTTGTTTGGGATTTTTTTGGCATAGGACGATGTGGCATCTTGGCGCCGCTTCGCCAAGGTCTTTGAGGAAATGGGAGTCGCTGCTGAGGGATGACGTCTGTACTGGCTTAATGAGGTTTTTATTATAGACGTGTTCTATATATATAATTTAATGTATCGAGATGTATGATAGTTCAGTACTTTCTTTCTTCTCTAAAAGTATTGTGGTGAAAGGCCCTCTGCGAAGAGTGTGTATTAGTTTGGAGCTGACAGCTCCGATTGCTTGCATCCTAGGCTTATGTACACGTACAGTGTTGCTTTTGTTTGCCCCATGGTTTCAGGTGTGGGTTGTGAATGGTTTCAAACCGCAAAAGTGAAATGAATTGGTGTGGTTTGGGGGCTGCTTCGTCGCGGGTTGGTGCGGGTTGGATTCTAGAGATTAATTAGTGGGTTGACTTGGTGTGGGGATGACGTGCTTTTCTTGATAGGCTGGTGCGGGTGTGGTGAGGGTCTCTCCCCATTCTCAGCCTGAGATTGACTATTGGCGACATCAGATTCTTTATGTTATCCCATAGATAGACACGGGAGACATGATTGTGCCAACCTAGAGGATACAGTATTAGCACGTAAGATATCCTTTCCGTTTCTTTTTGTCGTCTCATGCTCTTGTTTCTGCAGCGTGTAAACCACTGCAGCTACATGACAATCGCATGAGCAAAGCGCCCACGCGACTGTAGCGAGATATATCGTTCTACTGAAACCAAATTGCATCGCAGAATTGCTGAGGTGAAATTACATGTACTCACTCCTCCGTCTTAGAGTAGATGTCGCAATTTAGATGTATCTAATAACGTATCTAGCTACTGTTTAGTATTTCCAAGAAAACTTTCGAGGTCTATTTTGAGGAGGGCATTACATCGCAGAATTGCGGAGCTGATGTACAGGAGTTTCAAACTTTCGTCATGACCAAACCAAGCGCGCCGCCGCGGCAGCCAGCTTCCGCGCAGTCGCCTCCAGGGCCGCCATCATTCCCTCGCACTCGGCGACGATGGCCTTATCCAGCCCGCTCCGTATGACAGGCGCGAAGAACAGCCAGGACGCGGTCCCGGCAACGAACGCCAGCGTGGCCGCCGTCGCCACCGCGCGCGGCGGCCGCCACAGCCCTCTCTGCCTCGCGCACCACCGCTCGGCCACCACGCACGCGCCGTGGAGGACGAAGAACGCGGTCACCTCCCCCGTGCCGCCCTCGAGCGTGATGTAGTAGAACATCACCTCGTGCATGAGACCCGACACGAGAAACGTGGCGAGCACCCCCGCTGGGGCGCCCAGGCGGGCGCGCACGGGGCGGTACACGCTCGGCCGGAGCGTCCCGGGCACCATGAGGTTCCAGCGGTGGCCCCAGAAGTCGCGGAGGGAAGAGGCGAGGTACGGCCGGTCGAACTGCGGCTCCAGCTCCGCGCCGAGCAGCGCGCGGGCGAACGCCGCTGCGGACGCCATGAAGAGCTCCAGCATCAGGTACATGTGCGCGCCGTCGAACGCCACCACGGCGTACGCCGGCAATCGCGCCCGGAAGCGCCGGATCGAGATGAGCGCGGCGAAGGCGGCCGCCTTGGCCGCGTAGGGCAGGAGGAAGTCGGGCGGCAGGGACCGCGACCGCGAGGTGTCCGTGCCTCTGTCCCGGAGCTTGATAGGGAGCGCGGCGCACGCGACGAAGCGGACGGCTGGGAGGGCCGGGTTGAGGGGGCCGTAGCCGGCGGCGAGGAGGAGGAGCTTGAAACCGCAGAGCCAGACGAGGAAGAAGGCGGAGATGGTGCGGAGGTGGATGGAGGAGAAGGCGAAAGGGAGGACGGGGAGGAGGAGGAGCACCGGGAGGAGCGCGGCCAGGCGGGCAAGGCCAGGCCCCACGCGTGAGGCGGCGAGGCGCGCGTAGGCCATGGCCGCGGCCACAGCGGCCGAGACAAAGGCGAGGTTAGCTAGCTCGGACGCCATGCCGCGTTCGATGAGCACAGCGCAGCTAGCCGCACTGAGATCTGGATGGAGTCACTGTCTGAAATGGCGATCTGAAAGAAAGGCAAACGCTGGTCTGCGATGCTTCAGTTTCTGTTAGCAGTATCATAGTATTGCGAACCCTGTGTCATGTAGTCATTCGTTATGCATTGACGGGGATTAGGCGTGGAATGAAACTCTAGCGTGCTCGAGTGCATGCTACAGCCATTGATTTTTTGCACGTTGCTTTAAGATTAGGACTAAATAAAATCTTTTGCATTCATATATCTGGTACAATGAATGACATATTCGTAGCGCCGCTCTCTCTCCTATCATTTATGTTTCAATCATATATTTAGAAGATTCATATAAAATCAAAATAAATGTCAGATTAATATTCTGTTTCTATGTGTGTATTTATTTTGATTAAATCTTTTGAACAAGCCCAAAATTAATAAAGTTATAAAAAACTGAATTTCTAAACACAATGAAACGTCATAATTAAGAATAAAACCCAATGAAACTTCTTTATCTTGTTTTTCATATGTATATTTTATCGGATTTGCTAGTTCTCGGACGGCTCGCCTCTTTCACCGTTCAATTTACCTCATGATTCGTGCAAAGTGAAAGTTACACATAAGTTGCAATTAGGACGTAGCTGAGAATTTGATAAATTGTAACTAGGTTGCAACTGAGAATTAGTACAATTCTAATGAGTTAGCACAAATTTTAGGATGACATCAGCGACTTAGATATAAGATGTTCTCACGCGCCTAAGATCTAGCACTCCCATATTTTATTGTTTGAACTCTTAGAAAAAATTCAGTTATTTTCTAACTACGATGAACAAAGTTTGAATCACAGTGGAACATATAGATTCAAACAAGAAAATCACTAGGTTTCACTAAGTTTTTCAAAGTTTCACCAAATTTTAAAAGTTCATTTTCAAATATTGTAAAAATATATTCAATATTGGTCTTGTTTTGAAGCTATCTTTAATAGAAACTCAGATATTCAAATGGTTTGTAAAATGGAGTTGTGGTTTAAAATCTACAGAAGTTTTAAATTGTACAAATATGAAAATTAGTCTAGCAAAACCTAACATAAAATATATAGGAGAGGGAGGGCATGACATAAAGCGTAGAGAGGGAGAGGAAGGGCCATACACGCGAGCTCGCGTGCATGCTAGAATTGCCACTCTCGGGATTAGGCCTAATGTCTCTTGTTGGCTCTATCGGTTCAGTTCAGAAGAGTCATCCAGAAAACTGCGGTACCGATGAACCCCATCTGGGCAGCCAATAAGAAAAGAAGAGAGAGGGCCCACAATAAAAAAGTATAGTTGTTTTATGGAGCAAGAAAGTTGTAAGTTCTAAAAAATTCTTAAAAAATATTGCCCATAGAGAACACATGCTAAGTTTTTGAAACTTCAACATGTTCATTTGTGATTTATATAAAAATGAAAACTCTACCTATTCTACTAAGTTTCAAAATTTATAACTAATAAGTGAAAAAACACTGAACCTCGAAATAACCTCTCCCTATTGGCTGCCGAGATGGGTTCATCGGTACCCTAAAAACTACCCCTAGTTCTCTAAATGCCTGAAGTGAACTAATTTACAACTTGGTGTATGAGTTTGCACATGCCAAACACCAGCCTAGGTCAACTGATTGGGGGAATGGATGTACAAACTGAATACCTAAGTTCAAATCCTCACGAATACGAATTTAGATATCTATTTATACTTGAGGACTAGGCTATCCTTGTTAGAAATATGTCCTAGAGGCAATAACAAATTTGCTATTATTTATATTTCCTTGTTTATGATAATATTTATTGTCCATGCTATAGCTATATGTATGGGAAACTAAATGTACATGTGGATAAGTAAACAACACAGAGTCCCTAATAAGCCTCTTACTACTAGTTCGTTAGTCAAGCAAAGGTGAAGATTTCATAACCATGAACATTATGTCACTTGATAAAGAGATTACGTCATTAGAAGAATGATATGATAGATATACCCAAATGATAAGCATAACTTTTGATCGCATCGTTTATTTATTTGCCACCGCTTTAAGAAATTTGTCAAGTATAGTATCCTCAGACCATGAGATCATGTTACTCTCGGGCATCGATGGAATACCTTGCGGACATCAAACGTCACTCCATAACTCGATGATTATAAATGTGGCAGTTTGTTATCATCACGGGAGCCTCCAATTCAGTTATGGATGTGTGTCCCTATAGTGTTGTAAAGGCTCCGGTTCCCGCCTAGAAGGGTACCAAATAGTAGAAGGTGGATCAGGCCTCTCGTGACGAGATCCATCGGAGAACAAGGTGAGGCCTTTTGTGGCGTGGTGGTCTTAGTACCGCCCGTCCCTCCAACGCAGACGTATTTCCCTTAACAAGGAAGAAACTGCTGTAAAACAAATCATGTGTCTCCGCGTATTCCACTACGATTATCTCGTTCAACTCTCTTCGTCTTTATTCACTTTGTAGATAGGTTCACATATAGAGAAATTCATCTTAGTTGCATATCTAGAGAATTTATCTTTGTGCTAAGCCTAAAATTAAAAAAGAGTTAAAATTTGGAGTAGTACCTATTCACCGTTCTCTAGGTGCCCATATGATCCATTTCACATGGCGTCGACGGCGGCAACCTTTTGGTGAAGTAGTCGGGAGGGGGAAGGGGCGGCGACGTCAGCGGCGCCATACCCTAGGATCGTATATCTGATACCATGTAAAATTTAATAATGTCACATAATAATCTTGTTTGAGGATACAAGGTTTATATAGAGGTACAAGTCTTGCCGGACAAAACAAATCAAACCGACTTAAAACAAAATCTAAAACCGACTCAATCTTGTACTACAATATTAATCTAACAGAAATCCCTGAATATGAAGCTAAGATAAAGATGGTAATCAAAGAGGCGTATCGACTCTCCGACGCCGGGGAAATATCCAGTGATATCATGATACCACTTATCAAAATTTAAATCATAAGTATCAAAAAAATCTTAACAAATTGATGGGTGTTCATAAGATGTGTGTTTACATTCTCTGAAATTTTCAGAACCAAATTCGAAATACACATGGAGAAACAACCAAAACAAATTGCTACGTAGAATTGTTTCAATTTGTATTTTTAAGACACTAAGCATGTTGGATTTGTCTTTTTAGTTTCTCTGTGTGTGTTTCGAATTTCATTCTGTAAATGCCCGAGATTATAAGCACACAACTTGTGAATATCCACAAATTTATTTTGAAAATTTTAAAACTTGCAAATAATTGTAAAGAGTGATATCGTGGTATCACATAATACATGGTATCAATAGATATTTTCACATAAGACATGGTATTATTAGCATAAATGTTGGCGGCTACTGTACCATTGATGTACGGGGCGGTTCGAGCCTTGGTGCTGCCATGTGAGATGGCTGCTCGGCCTTATAAGCAGTTCACAGGCGCCCCATCACCCCCCACGGGCACTCCGTTGCCGCTTTGATCCCTAGATCCTCCACACACGTTCCATGACTAGATGTTACAGGGGAAGAGGCCACGGTTGTGGTTGCGGCCGGGGTCATGGTCGTGGACACTGTCGATCACAGCCGCCTTCGGTGTCAACTTCGCCGATGGAGGAGGACATAGACCGCTCCGACTTCAAGTTCTTCATCCTCATCTACGAGGACCCTTTGGAAAAGAACCTACTCTCATACAAGTCCATTGAATTTTTTGAATGGCAGGTGCCCGTCGTAGTGAAGATGCGCCATCAGGCGGCGATCCTAGCCTGTGACCCGTGGAGTGATGTTTGACAGGAAAGACCACGTGTATCTCGACAACGGCTAGGAACAGTTCGTGCACCTGCACAGCCAGGGGTTCGGCTACTTCCTGAACTTCATATGAC
This sequence comes from Avena sativa, assembly GCA_916181665.1. Classification (NCBI taxonomy): domain Eukaryota; kingdom Viridiplantae; phylum Streptophyta; class Magnoliopsida; order Poales; family Poaceae; genus Avena; species Avena sativa. The sequence continues at coordinate 103,477,721 of OV702287.1, read as the reverse complement.
GGCTGACGTGCTCACCGTGAAGGTGTTCGACAACACCATGTATAGCATGTTGGAATTTGATGAGAATTGGGCTGTTGGCCCATAAGACAAATTCGGAAACTCTCTTTGGCCAATTTGTGCTTGGCAGCATATGGCTGTGCTACTGGTGCTAAAGTTTAGTCCCATATTGCTAGTTGAATGAGAGTTACACCTCCTTATATACTAGGCTATTCCACCACTCACTAAGGTGTGAGAAGAAGAGCAACTATCGTGCACTCCTCCTCCGATGCTGCCTGCCTCACCTCGTCACGATGCGCGTGCTGCGGGAATCTAGCCGAGATTTATTTTTGTTGTTTAAGAAAATTAATCATGGATTAATTACGAGTCATTAACATACGTGTTAATTAGTCAGCCATTTTCATACTTTCTAGAACATGGGCTGTTAATTACTCAGACGTGGGTTGAGTCCCACGATCTTCCCGACCTGCGCTATATAAGCATCTGGGCTAAACCTAATCGGCACTACCTATCACATGCGTCTCCTTCCAGTATATTGCGTCACCGCCTTCGTCTTCCCCATCCCGGCTTGCGGCGGCACCGCAGATCGAGACAGTAGGCCTCCGGAACCCCGCCTCTTGTGAACCTGTATGGATGAGGGGCGATCAGATTTTTGGGAGCGCTTCCGCATGACTACTGATACCATCACAGACGACTCCTTCTCCGACGAGGACTTCTTTCCGGATATCAGCAGTCTCTACATCGATGACATGGCTGACGATGTGGCTGCCACCGCTGCAGCTACTACTGCTACTACCGCTGCGGCCGATGTTGTCGCTACTACACCGTATGTGATCTCAATCCATTTTTTTTGAGATACAATCCATCTCTTTCAAATTATGCTAGAGTATCTAGTTCTAGAGCTTGGTATAGATATAATATGTTTGTCTTTTTAGATGTAATCTGTTCATCTACTCTATTAGTTTGCATGATCTATTTAATTGCTATATGTATGATCATGCTTTGTTGATTATTTATTCGGATTAAATCATATGGATTATTGCTTATATTTTCAATAATCCAAAAACCTGATTATAGGCAACTGAATTCCACTAGTGTAGCCGCGGCTACTAGGCTGTCTTCTTTTGATGGTATACACTGTAAGAGATAGCATGCGAGAGAAATTCTATGGTTTAAAAACCTAAACTGCTATAGCACCACTCTTGGTAAACCTGAAGGAGATCTTTCTGCTGAGCAGGATGCGGCCTTTAAGAAAGCCGATACCATGTTTCTGACGGCTCTGTTCACTATTATTGGGGACAATATTGTTGACCCATACATGTCATTTAATAATGGAAAAGACGCGTGGGATGCGCTCGTGTCCAAGTTTGGGTCTCGAACGCTGGCACTGAGTTGTATGTCATGGAGCAATTCTATGACTACAAGATGGTTGATGAGCGCTCCGTTGTTTAGCAAGCTCATGATATACAATCACTTGCTAAAGAACTCGAGCAGTTCAAATGTACCCTCTCGGACAAGTTTGTGGCCGAAGGCATTATTGTCAAGCTTCCTCCCTTGTGGAGGAACTTTGCTACTTCTCTGAAACGTAAGAGACAAGAGTTTTCCGTTAGGGATCTCATTGGGTATGTTCATGTGGAAGAGAAGGCGAGAGCAAAGGACACACATGCTCGAGGTTTTGAAGGAGCTTCTAGTGCCAATTTGGTACAAAATAAAAACTTCCAATCTCACAAGTTCAAGAATAAGAACAAATCTGATGGCAAAGGAAAGTTTGATAGCAAGAACAAGGCCACTCACTCAACCAACTTTAAGAGGAAAAATGATAAGAAGATAGTCTCTTGCCATGTCTGTGGTGATCCTGATCATTGTGCTCCTAGCTGCCATAATCGCTTTGACAAGCGGCAACATGGGAACAGCGGCAAGACCGCTAATGTTGTTATTAGCGATACTGAGATGAAGAACATTGGGTACGGTATTTTACCTACTATCCTTTTAGTATGTCATTCTCCTGAATGGTGGATTGACACGGGTGCTAATACACATGTATGTTCTAATATTTCCATGTTCTCTTCTTATCAGGTCTCAAGGACTTCCTCCGTGCTGATGGGAAACGGTTCACGTGTTTCTATTCATGGTGTTGGTATGGCAAATCTGAAGTTTACCTCAGGGAAGACCGTATAACTAAAGAATGTGCAGCACGTTCCCTCTATCAATAAGAATCTCATCAGCGGATAACTTCTATGTCAAGGTGGTTTTAAGTTGGTTTTTGAGTCCAATAAAGTTATAATTTCTAAGTATGTACAATTTGTTGGAAAGGGTTATGAGTGCGGAGGTCTGTTCTGCTTATCTTTGTCAGACTCATGTACTAAACTTATTAATCATGTTTGCAATGATAATGAGTCAAATATTTAGCACTCACGACTTTGTCATATTAACTTTGGTTGCATGACGCGGCTAGCCAATACGAGTTTAATTCCGAAATTTACCACTATCAAAGGTTCTGAGTGCCAAGTTTATGTGCAAGCAAAGCAACCCCCGCAAGTCTCATACGACTGCGGAACCGAGAAGCTTAGCACCACTAGAACTTATACATTCAGATCTTTGTGAGATGAATGATGTGTTGTCAAAATGCGGAAAAGATACTTTATGACGTTGATTGATGACTCCACTAGATATTGCTACGTTTATCTTCTGAAATCTAAAGATGAAGCTTTGAATTACTTCAAAAACTATAAATCTGAAGCAGAAAACCAACCTGATCTTAAAATCCAGCGGCTAAGGTCGGATCATGGTGGAGAGTACTTTTCAAATGAATTTGATCTATTCTGTATGGAACATGGTATTATCCATGAGAGGACGCCTCCCTACTCACATCAGTCAAATGAGGTGTCCGAAAGAAAGAATCACACTCTAACTAATTTGGTTAACGCCATGTTAGATACATCGGGTCTTTCCAAGGAATGGTGGGGGGAGGCGCTAATGACTATGTCTCATGTCCTAAACCGTGTCCCCGTAAAGGATAAAACCATGACTCCATTTGAGGAATGGGAGAAGAAAAAGATTAAACTCTCTTACTTACAAACTTGGGGATGTTTGGCGAAAGTCAATATTCCAATACCCAAGAAGCGAAAGATTGGACCAAAAATCATGGATTGTGTTTTTCTGGGATATGCTTTTCATAGCATTGGCAATAGACTTTTGATAGTAAAATCTAAGGTATCCTACATGCATGTTGGTACAATTATGGAGTCGAATGATGCGACTTTGTTTGAGGACATCTTTTCCATGAAAGGTATGTCTAGCTCATCAAATCAGGAGATGACTAGTTCATCTAGTCAGGAATTTGTTATAATTCCTGAACCTACTATGCCGATAGAACACTATGATGATCCTGTGGAGGACGACAATGAAGCTCCTAAAAGGAGAAAGAGACAAAGGATTGCAAAGTCATTTGGTGATGATTTCATTATGTACCTTGTGGATGATACTCCCACTTTTATTTCAGAAGCCTATGCATCTCAAGATGCTGACTACTGGAAAGAAGCTGTCCGTAGCGAGATGGATTCCATCTTAGCTAATGGAACTTGTGTAGCACCTTGGGTAAAACCACTACTAGAAAATCGCGTGTTGTTTTTATTTTTGTGCATCATCATGACCACATGCTCATGTCATCATACCACATTGCATTTGAGCATTGTCATGTCATCATGCATATAATTTGTCTAAAACTATTTTATAAAAGCCTATGTTTGTTTTCCAAATTTCCCCCATCTTTGTTTCAAATTATAAAAGCCCGGCCATCCGGATATTTTGTTTTGTTTAAAACCTATTTACTAAAGAATATTTAAAACTATCTACAACTATCTAAATAAACAAAACTTTTTATTTACCGAGGGAGACCGCCAGCCTGCCAGGCCAAAAGCCCAGCAAGCCAGCAGTCTACTACCCAGGCCCAACTAGACAACCCCTAAACCCTTACCTGGTTAAAACCCTAACCAACCCCGCCTAATCCCTCCCAGCCGCCACACACACTGCAGCGCAGCGACCCACCCCACTCGGCGAACACGCGCACGCTCACTACCACCCCGCCCGCACACAGCCAGCAACACGCCACCCTCCCGTGCACCACACGAAATTGCCATGCCATGCACCCCGTCTGACCCACCACCACTCCATCACGCGCGCCCTGCAATCCCGTGCTGCACACGTCGCCCTCGCTCACCCTGCCGCTCCCCTGGCCCCAACACGCGTTGAGGCCACGCCCCAGCCACCAACCCTCCTCGCCTCGATCCTATCACTGCCTACCCCCCGCATTGCCCTCTCCCCTCGAGATCTCTCTGCCCCATGCCACTGCCTGGCTCGCCTCGCAGGCATGCCGCCAGTGATCCCATCACCGTGTGTGTCCTCGAGCTTGCCTGTGCTGATCCTGTCTTCGCCGCCCATGAGCATGCCCATGATCTCCTTCGGCTACGACCCTCTGCCATCTCCCTGCGCCTTGTCCCCGTTGTCTAGATGCCGCCCCTCTGGCCATGTGCTTCGGTTGTGCCGTCCTGGTCCAGATGCCCCCGACGCCTCTATGACCGCGCCGCCCCATGCGCTACCCCGAGCTCACCCGGCCTTCTGTCGCTGCCCTCTGGTTCCCCTCGATGCCGAGCTCTTCCCCGTCCACGAACTGCTCGCCGTCGTCATCCTCTTGTCCGGCGAGCCCCAGGCATGTGGATCGTATCGAACCCCGCATCCTCGCATCCCTGCCGCGACGTCGACGCTCCCTCATCTCCACCCACATCGAGCGTTGCCTCCTCCTCTATAGCTCCTCACCAAGCGCCGCCCTCCCACTGTTCCTTCTCTGACCATCCATCGGCCTCTACCCGCCTCCTTGTTGCCGGCCTCCGAGCTCGCCGCTAGGAGCCAGGAACCGCATGACTAATACATTGCAAATGTATCTATAATTTTTGATGTTCCATGCTTGGTTTTATCTACTTTCTTGTGTTTTGTCCACACTTTGGAGTACATTTCATATGATTTCTTGGACTAACCTATTAATAAGATGCCAAAGTGCCAGTTGCCTGTTTTCTACTGTTTTTGGTTCCAGGAAGTCAGAAAATGAATATTCTCGGAATTGGACGGGACAAAAGCCAAAGTTCCTATTTTACCGGAAGACTCACGGAGCCAGAAGGAGAGTCGGAGAGGGGGCATAGGGTGGCCACACCATGTGGTGGCGCGGGCTAGCCCTGGCCGCGCCACCAGGTGGTTTGGGCCCCCTGGCACTCCACCGACCTTGCCTCTTCGCCTATAAGAAGCCTCCCGATGCATAAACCCTAAATCATTAAGCCTCCAGCCACGAAAAGTTCCACAGCGCCGCCACCACCGAAAAGGAGATTCGGGGGATAGAAAGTCTCTGTTCCAGCACCCTGCCGGGACGGGGAAGTGCCCCCGGAGCCATCTCCATCGATCTCCACCACCATCTCCATCACCATTGCTGATTCCCATGATGAGGAGGGAGTAGTTCTCTCTCGAGTCTAAGGGTTCTACCGATAGCTATGTGTTCATCTCTCTCTCTCTATGCATGATCTTATTGAGATCATGAGCTTGTAATCTATAGATCTACCTTGCTACTCAAGTGCTTTAATAGATCTCTGCTCTCCCCATGTGTGTGAAAGTGACAACATGCACACCATGGTGGCACTTAGGCTAGAGATTACAAATACTTGTTATGAGTTATATTTGGAGTTGGATGTCTTTATGAAATTGTGGTGTTTATTGGAACCATCTAGAGCTCAAGGTGACAGTGTGGGGTTTTCTAGATGGGAAAGATGAACTTTGAGGTGTGCTGTTATAGCCCTACCATCGATTAGAGTGTTCAACTGGAGAGTAGTTAAGAGTAGTATCAAGAGAAGATATTTATATGAGAGTGTTCACTAGTAAAAGTATGATCCCTAGGCCTTGTTTCTAAGCATTGAAACACCATTTTCTACTAGATCTGTTACATGTTTGCTTGCTTCCATCTTTATTTCAGTTTTTCTTTAGTCTTTTCCACGCCATCAAGCTATTTTCTATCACCGTTACCACTTATAATTATCTATACCACTTGTATTTCACTATCTCTTCGCTGAACTAGTGCACCTATACACCTGACAAGTGTATTGAGTGTGTTGGGGACACAAGAGACATCTTGTATCTTGATTGCAGGGTTGCTTGAGAGGGATACCTTTGACCACTTCCTCCCTGAGTTCGATAAACCTTGGGTGATCCACTTAAGGTAAAACTTGTTGCTGTTCTACAAACCTCTGCACTTGGAGGCCCAACAACTGTCTACAAGAATAGAAGTGCGTAGACATCAAGCTATTTTCTGGCGCCGTTGCCGGTGAGGTAAGGTAAAAGGTATTCACACCGGAGGATTAAAGAAGAAGAACCTCCCACGGCAAACGCCTATTTTCTGGCGCCATTGCCGGGGAGGTAAGGTAAAAGGTACTCACATCCTCCGGTGTGAGTGCTCGAAGTTATTTCCTTTAGATTCTGCAATTTTGTCTTTTTGTTTCTTGTTTTCACTAGTTAGGCTTAATGGAAAACAACAACAAAATTAGAGAGCTTTATAGTCTTTATCTTGAGTTAGGACATGAAGTGTTTGAAGAGAAAATTAAAAAACCCATGGAACTTTATTTGCATGCTAATAGCAATGTTGTTAGTATGAATTCTTTGGACACCATTATTGCTAATGATATGGAAAAGTCTAAGCTTGGGGAAGCTGGTTGATATGAAAATGATCTTTTTAGTTCCCCAGCTTTGGAAGATAGCTACTCTATTGCTTATGATGATACCAAACCTCCAATATATGATGATTACAATGATGAATATGATATTTTCAGTCCACCTACTATTGAGGAGAAAATTAATTATGATTACAATATGCCTCCTATATTTGATGATTATGGTTATGAGATTAATAATGATAGCTATTTTGTTGAATTTGCTGCCACTACGATTAATAAGAATGACTATTCTTATAAGGAGAGTAATAATTGTTTTATGCATGTGGCTCATGATAAGAATGTTTCATGTGATTGTTATATTGTTAATTTTATTCATGATGCTACTGAAAGTTATTATGAGAGAGGGAAACATGGTTTTATGTGTCTCAACAATATTAAGTTTCCCCTCTTTATGTTGAAAGTCTTGAAGTTGCACTTGTTTTGCTTTCCTATGATTGTTGCTTTGTGCTTTCATGACTTGTTTCTTTACAAGATTCCTATGCATAGGAAGTGGGTTAGACTTAAATGTGCTTTGAATTTGCTTCTTGATGCTCTCTTTTACTTCAATTCATATTTCTTATGTGAGCATCTTTTCAAACTATCATGCCTAACTTAAAGGCGTTAAAGAAAAGTACTTATTGGGAGATAACCCAAAAGTTTTAGATGAGTCTTGGAAGTTATTACTTCTGTAATAACCGCTCCTTATCCTTTTTATTTGCTTTTTGTGCCAAGAGTAATCTCTAATGAGAGAGAAGTAATGATTGGGAAAGTTGCTGTCCCGAAACAGATTTCTATGCTTCACCGTAAAAATTCGTGTAAAATCTCTGTACGTCCTTTTGAGGCGTGAATTTTTGTGATTCTGCCCCAGGTTGTTATGTAACTTCCGTTAGTTCAACACTTTTTTATTTGAGCAATAGAAGGTCTTCTAAAAAATTTGTATTTACCTGCTGGTCTATTTTGACAGATTTCTGCCATTTTCTGCATTTGCTTCTTGTTGATTCCTTTTTGAGTTCTTTTGGGGAATTGAGCTTTTTGAGGGAAGTGCTACAGTAGCTAGTGTTCTAATGGAAGTTTATTTGGTGTTATAACTGAACCTTAAGACTTATTTATCTTGAGTGCACTAACGTTGCTAATAAAGATTGTGTGAAGTTTTGTATGAAGGAAAAATTTCAGGTGTATGGAAGGAACGAGTAATGAGATGAAGGATGGACTAAAGCTCAAGCTTGGGGATGCCACACATGTCACCGCAAGAAATATCCAAGAAGTACAAGCGTCAAAGCTTGGGGATGCCCAAGGCATCCCCTTCTTCATCAATAAAAATCCCAGGTTTCTTCCAAACACTTCATTTTTATTGTTTCATGCACAGTTGTGTTGTTCTTGGAGCGTCTTCTTTTTTGTTTTCGTTTTTGGATTTCATTTGCTTTGTTTGCTTAGTTTTCTGAATAAATTGTTTGGACCTCCCTCTTTCATACATTGGTTTTCAAATAGTTTGGTTTGGATTGGAAAAAGAGTAGGAAAGTTCATGCTTAAGTGGTAAAGAGAGCTTGTTTTTGACTGTGGCCTATGCTTTGTCATGCCATGCTTGATATTGTTTTGGATTTATGCTTAGTATTCTTTGCTGTAGCATGACTTGTTATAAACAATTGAGATTGCTTAATGTGCCTTAGATGAATCATGCGTTGTTTTAGCGTATTAAAGCATAGTATAGTGGTATTCTCCTTTGATGCTTTATTTGGGTTGACTTGGCGCATGCTCACACCATGTTATGACTATCTCAAGTCACCATAGACTTTATGATCCTTTAGTTTTCAACTTTTAGTATCACTTTATGCTTTGATCAATGATGATTTGTCGCTCTGCATGATTATGGCCATTATTGCTCTCTTAGTTTGTCGCTCCCAGTCTTTTGCTAACCTCCGCAACCAAGTATGAGTTCCACTCATGCATCCAACTCCCTAAACCAAGTTATTCCAAAGATTCCACCATACCTACCTATTAGCATATGCTATTCCAAGTATATTCATGCTTTTGTTTACCTTCCAAATTAAACTTGTTATGAGAAAACTAGTGATTAAAGCTGTCACGAACTTGATGGCACACTTTACTTTTTGCATCTAATAAACTTGAACCATTGGGTCCTTTGTTGCGTATATGCTTGCGCTTTATAAGTTGAAATTAGCAGAACCATATTTCATGGGGAACGCTTTCAACATTGCACTTGTACTTTGTACCCCGTTGATATCATGTTCTTTTGCTTACGGATCCCGGTGGTGTGAAATAAAAGTGGAACTTGTAAGATCATGGAGTTTGTATGTGTGTTAGAGAAACACCTGGGCCGCTAGCCTAATCCATGCCTAATCATGGTGGAAACTTGCAGCATCACCATAATGATCACTCTATGAAGCATCCTCAATAAAAACCTATGCAAATAGCAAATAAAAAGATCGCTGAGATGCTCATTGTCTGCTTGCCTTGTCATTTTGATTATGGGAAAGCTCCCGTATCATGTGCAAGGGGTACCCCGTTGGCGGTTCTTAATGATACACATATACTTACAATGACAAGAGCTTACTCATGACTGAAGTTGAGTAGCATGAGGATCGGTCTTCATAAGTAAGGGGCATGAGATTTCGGTTTATAACTTGTCAAGCATATCCTCTTAGTTGTGTCACTTTAACCTTAATCACCTTAAAGATGCTTATGATAGGGGCAATGAGAGCTGAAAGCTATAAGTACCATAATTTTTGGAAGCTCTTTATGAAACTTGAATCCCTACTTCCTTCTATGAAGGACTTTCTTCCACCATTATATTGAGTGTCCACCTTCTACCTTTATGCACCTACTTTGAGAGCATAGTGGCCATTCTTAGTTCTATGTGCATTGTCCCAAGACTAGTTGATTGATGCATAACTTGATATTGCTTGTTTTAAACTATTTGTATCTAGTCACTCTTATGAACTTTGAAGGTGTCCTATGCATTTATGTTTTCTACTCTATGAGGGACAAGCTGAATGCCACTATGCTATGTTTTCTTTATGTGAAACAAACAAACGTCTTGCAAAGCATTGTTATTCATGAATCTTTTGTTTGTGCCTTTTCATGTTGCATCATAGTTTCTTTGCCTTATTGCCAGAACTTTGCCTTTCATGCTATGTTGAAGTACTATGGTCCCAGCTATCAATGTTTTACAAATACTTTGATCAAGTTTATGATGGTGCATGTCACCTCAAAAATTATTCTTTCTTTTTATCACTTACCTACTCAAGGACGAGCAGGAGTTAAGCTTGGGGATGTTGATGTTGGAATTATGCCCTAGAGGCAATAATAAAGATGTTATTATTATAATTCTTGTTCATGATAAAGTTTATATTCCATGCTAGAATTGTATTAAGCGGAAACATCAATACCTGTGTGGTTTGTGAACAACACCGTGTCCCTAGTACGCCTCTATGGACTAGCTCATTGATCAATGATGGTTAAGGTTTCCTAACCATAGACATGAGTTGTCAATTGATAATGAGATCATATCATTGGGAGAATGATGTGGTGGACAGACCCAAACTAAGCGAAGCAATTAGATCGTGTCATTGTGTTCATCTTTGCGAAGCTTTTCCTATGTCAAATATTGTATTCCTTAGACCATGAGATAATACAACTCCCTGGTATCGGAAGAAAGCTTTGAGGTCATCAAACGTCATCCTATGAGAGGGTGATCATAAAGGTGTCTCTCAGGTGATCGGAAAGTATCTGTTGGGTTGTATGTATCGAGATGGGATTTGTCCCTCCCAAGTCGGAGAGATATACTTCGGGCCCACTCGGTAATCGATATCAACACCGCTTGCAAGCATGTGGTTAAGGAGTTAATCACAAAGTGATATCGGATTACGGAACGAGTAAAGTACTTGCTGTGAACGAGATTGAACTAGGTATGACGGTACCGACGATCGAATCTCGGGCAAGTAAAATATAGCGAGACAAAGGGAATATATATATGGGATTGATTGAATCCTGGCATCGTGGTTCATCCGATATGATCATCGATGAATGTGTGGGAGTCAATATGGGTGCCCAGACCCCACTGTTGATTATTGATAGAAGATCATGTCTGCATATTCTCGAACCCGCAGGGTCACACACTTAACGTGTCTCGACGCTAGGATATATTGGATACTTGGTTTATGAATTTTTGTTCGGAGTCTCGGATGGGATCCGGGACATCACGAGAGGTTCCGGAGTGGTCCGGAGAATAAGATTCATATAAGGCAGTGCAGTTTTTGGAGTTCGGAATTGTTCCGGATTAATCGGTATTGTACCGGAAGCTTCTAGAACCTTCCGGAAGGGGGCCAACGTGGTCCCACCTTCCGGGAGGGGGCATGGGCCTATGAGGGAGTGTCCTGGCCGCATTGGGCCAGGGGCACAAGGCCCCATAGGGCCCAGCCGATCCTAGATAAGTTTAAATCGTTTAAACTAGAGATAAGATAGGGTTTCTAGAAGGGAGAGTTTAAATCGTTTAAACTAGAGATAGGCTTGGAGGATGGGCAAGGGCTGGCCGCACCCCCCTCTATATATAGAGGGCTGGTGCGCCCCCTCCCTATACTACTACACCTTCCTCCAAACCCTAGTTGCCCTGCTGCCCTCCTCTCTCCCTCCCGACTGTTTGTAGGCGAAGCCCTGCTGCAGAAATTCTCCACCATATACACCACGCCGTCGTGTTGTAGATCCAATCTATCTCTCCACCCTATTTGCTGGTCCGAGGAAGGAGGAGACGTCGAGGTGCTGCACGTGTGCATCTCACGGAGGAACCGCCACTTGTGGTGCTAGATCGGATCGGATCGCGAGGAGGAGAAGCGAGTACGACTACATCACCCACGTTCCGACGAACGTTCCGCTGTGCGAATCTTCAAGGGTATGAAGATCTAATCCAATCTCTCTCGTTGTTTGCATCTCCTAGATTAGATCTTGTCTTTCCTCCTGTTCGCTTCCGTAGAAATTTTTGATTTACTATGCTGCGAAACCCTTCAGTGGTATCAGAGCTAGATCTATGCGTAGATGTGATTCACGAGTAGAACGCAACATGGTTGTTGCGGGCGTTGATGTTTTCTGTTGCAAGCCTCTTGTTTGTGTTCTTCTTATGACGCGGGATAGTGAGATTGAAGCGGTCCAGGCCAACCTTACGCGACGTCGTTCGCGAGACCGGCTCCGCACTTGACGTGTGGCTTGTACCACACATGCGGCTGGTGGATGTGAGTTTCTCTCACTATAGTTGTCATGGGATTAACACCGGAGTTTGGCAACCATAATATCACCGTTGTGGCTTTCCGTAGGTAAGAATCGTTCTTAGCATCTACTCCCATGAGCCACGTAAAACATGCAACAACAAAGTAGAGGCATCTAACTTGTTTTTGGAGGGAGTGTTTTCTGTGATATGGTATGGCCCAAGATGTGATGTGTATATTGTATGCGATGATCATGTTTTGTAATGTTTCACGACTTGCATGTCGATGAGTACACAAGCGGCAGGAGCCATATGGTTGTCTTTATAATTGTGTATGACCTGCGAGTCAACTTCTTATACGCCATGTAATAGCTTTACTTTATCGCTAAGTAGTTAGCAATAGTTGTAGTTGCTATTCGTGGTGGAGGCAATCATGGTGAAGTGATGGAGATCATGCCGGAACGCACAAGATGGAGATCATTGCGCGAAGATTGGCTATACCATGTCACATAAAGTTATATGCATGTGATGTTTATCCTTTTATGTATCTTATTATGCTTAGATCGCGACGGTAGCATTATAAGATGATTCATCACTTAAAGATCAAGATAAAACCGTGTTCTCCCCAAGTATGCACCGTTGCAAAAGTTCGTCGTGTCCAAGCATCACGTGATTATCGGGTGCTATAGACTCTACGCTCACATACAACGGGTGCAAGCCAGTTTTGCACACGCGGAAATACTTGGGTCTAACTTGACGAGCCTAGCATGTACAGACATGGCCTCGGAACACATGAACCGAAAGGTTAAGCATGAGTCATATGAATGATATGATCGACACTTCGTTGTCCACCATTGAAACCACATCTCTTCTCGTGAAGATCGGATTAGGTGTGGTGAATTTGGATCGTGTTCACTAAACAACTTGAGGGATGTTGAATTTAGTGGGAGTTCATCTAGTAATTTGATTAAAAGTTGAACTAGTTATCATGAACATAGTCTAATTTGTACTTGCAAATATTGTAGATCAAATGGCTAAGTCCAACTTCAACTTCAACGTTTTTGCTGAGAAAAAAAAGCTTAAGAACAATGGGTCTAACTTCACCAATTGGTTCCGCAATCTGAGAATCATTCTGTCTGGAGGACAAAAGGACTATGTCCTTGAGAAAGCGTTAGGTAACCCCCCTGCTGCGACTGCGCCGGCTGATGAGAAAGCTGTCTATCAGTCGCGCAAAGATGATTATGGTGTGATTAAGAGCACCATGTTGTTTGCTATGGAACCGGAACTTCAAAATCGTTTTGAAAACTATCCCGGGCCCTTTGAGATTCTCGAAGAGTTGAAAACTATGTTCCAGACTCAGGCCCGTTCTGAGAGATATGAGATCTCTGAGAAGTTCTTTAACTGCAAGATGGAGGAAGGGAGTTCCGTTAGTGAGCACGCCATAAAGATGTCGGGCTACACTCAACGCCTTGAGCAACTGGACTGCAAGATTCCAGAGGAGCTCAAGATTGACAGGGTTCTGCAATCACTCCCTCCCAGCTACAAAAGTTTTGTAGTGACTCATAATCAGATTGGTTCCACTGATACGATCACCGAGCTCTTCGCAAAGCTGAAGGCTGCGGAGGTGGACATCAAAAAGGATAATCATGTGTTGATGGTCAACAAGCCCTCCTTTAAGAAAGGTAAGGGTGCAAAGAAGCCCTTCAAGAAAGGAGGCGGCAAACGCGTTGCCCCTGCTGAGAAGAAGCTCAAGTCTGGACCCAAGCCGGAAACTGAGTGCTTCTATTGCAAGGACAAGGGTCACTGGAAGCGCAACTGTCCGAAGTACTTAGCGGACAAGAAGGCTGGCACCATCAAAGGTATATTTGATATACATGTTATTGATGTTTTCCTTACTAGCCCTCGTTGTAGTGCCTGGGTATTTGATACTGGTTCGGTTGCTAATATTTGTAACTCGAAACAGGAGCTACGGAATAGACGGCGGCTTGCGAGGGATGAGGTGACGATGCGCGTTGGCAACAGATCAAGAGTTGATGTGATGGCCGTCGGCACGCTCTCCTTAGTTTTACCTTCGGGATTAGTTTTAAACCTTAATAAATGTTATTATGTGCCTACGTTGAGCATGAACATTATTTCTGGATCGTGTTTATTGCAAGACGGTTATTCATTTAAATCGGAGAATAATGGTTGTTCTATTTATATGAGTAACATCTTTTATGGTCATGCACCTCTTGTGAATGGTTTATTTCTTCTAAATCTCGAAAGGGATGAAACACACATCCATAACATTGAGGCTAAGAGATGCAAAGTAGATAGTGATAATACTACTTATTTGTGGCACTGTCGTCTAGGTCATATTGGTGTAAAGCGCATGAAGAAACTCCATTCTGATGGACTTTTGGAGTCTCTTGATTTTGAATCATTTGACACATGCGAACCATGCCTCATGGGCAAGATGATCAAAACCCCGTTCTCCGGTATGATGGAGCGAGCAACGGACTTGTTGGAAATCATACATACCGATGTATGCGGACCGATGAGTGTTTCGACGCGCGGTGGATATCGCTATTTTCTCACTTTTACCGATGACTTAAGTAGATATGGGTATATCTATTTAATGAAACATAAATCTGAAACGTTTGAAAAGTTCAAAGAATTTCAGAATGAAGTGGAGAACCATCGTAACAGAAAGATTAAGTTTCTACGATCCGATCGTGGGGGCGAATATTTAAGTTATGATTTTCTCACGCATCTCAAAGCAAGTGGAATCGTTTCACAACTCACGCCACCCGGAACACCACAGCGCAATGGTGTGTCTGAACACCGGAATCGAACCCTATTAGATATGGTCCGATCGATGATGTCTCTTACTGATTTGCCGTTATCATTTTGGGGTTATGCATTAGAAACCGCTGCATTCACTTTAAATAGGACTCCATCTAAATCCGTTGAGACGACACCGTATGAACTGTGGTTTGGTGCTAAACCTAAGTTGTCGTTTCTTAAAGTTTGGAGATGCGAAGCTTACGTCAAGAAGTTGATGCCCGACAAGCTCGAACCCAAAGCGGAGAAATGCGTCTTCATAGGATACCCTAAGGAAACTATTGGGTATACCTTCTATCACAGAACCGAAGGCAAAGTGTTTGTCGCAAAGAACGGTTCCTTTCTTGAGAAGGAGTTTCTCTCGAAAGAAGTGAGTGGGAGGAAAGTAGAGCTAGACAAGGTTATTGAACCTTCTCTTGAATTGGAGAGTAGCGCAGCACCTGAAATTGTTCCAGTGCTGCCTGCACCAACAATAGAGGAAGCTAATGACAAGGATCATGAAGCTTCGGACGATGCTGCTACTGAACGTCGCAGGTCGACAAGGTCGCGTGCCCCTCCTAAGTGGTACGGCAACCCTGTCTTGACAGTCTTGTTAGTAGAAGACAGTGAACCTACGAACTATGAGGAAGCGATGATGAGCCCAGACTCCGAGAAATGGCTAGAAGCCATGAAATCCGAATTGGGATCCATGAGCGAAAACCAAGTATGGACTTTGGTGGACCCTCCTAGCGACCGAAAGGCCATTGAGTGCAAATGGATCTTCAAGAAGAAAACGGACGCGGATGGTAATGTTACCGTCTATAAAGCACGGCTTGTCGCGAAAGGTTTTCGACAAGTTCAAGGTGTTGACTACGATGAGACTTTCTCTCCCGTAGCGATGTTTAAGTCTATTCGGATTTTGTTAGCAATTGCTGCGTTTCATGATTATGAAATATGGCGATGGATGTCAAGACTGCGTTCCTCAATGGCAACATTGATGAAGAGTTGTATATGATGCAACCCGAAGGTTTTGTCGATCCTAAGGATGCTGATAAAGTATGCAAACTTCAGCGTTCCATTTATGGACTGAAGCAAGCATCT
Organism: Avena sativa; assembly: GCA_916181665.1. Taxonomy (NCBI): domain Eukaryota; kingdom Viridiplantae; phylum Streptophyta; class Magnoliopsida; order Poales; family Poaceae; genus Avena; species Avena sativa. The sequence continues at coordinate 103,461,860 of OV702287.1, read as the reverse complement.
CGGAGTTGGAACCTTCGTTTTGATCAAGTGATCAAAAGCTTTGGATTTGTTCCAAATTGCTATGAAGCTTGCATCTACAAGAAAGTGAGTGGGAGCTCGGTGACGTTTCTGGTACTATATGTGGATGACATATTGATTATTGGAAATGACATCAACATGCTTAACGATGTGAAGAGTTATTTGAACAAGTGTTTTTCAATGAAAGACCTAGGTGAAGCTGCTTATATATTGGGCATCAAAATCTATAGAGATAGACAAAGACGCCTGATAGCTTTAAGCCAGAGTACATACCTAGACAAAGTTCTGAAAAGGTTCAGAATGGATAAGGCATTGAAAGGTTCAGTGCCTATGTTGTCAGGTAAGATATTGAGCAAGGCTCAGTGTCCAGCTACGGTAAATGATAGGGAAGCTATGATCAAAGTACCTTATGCCTCGGCCATAGGTTCCATCATGTATGCCATGCTGTGTACTAGAGCGGATGTGTCCAATGCTCTTAGTTTGACGAGCAGATATCAAAGTGATCCAGGAGTGGAACACTGGACAGCCGTGAAGAACATCCTAAGGTACCTAAATAGGACTAAAGAAATGTTCTTGGTCTATGGGGGTGATGAACAGCTCGTCGTAAAAGGTTACGTCGATGCTAGTTTCGACACCGACAAGGATGATTCTAAATCTCAGACAGGATACGTGTATATTTTGAATGGAGGAGCTGTGAGCTGGAGATGCTGCAAGCAAAGCGTGGTCGCGGGATCTACAGTAGAAGCGGAATACATGGCTGCTGCAGAAGCGTCAAGTGAAGGAGTTTGGATCAGAAACTTCATCACTGAGCTTGGCGTGGTTCCAAGTGCATTGGACCCACTGGAGATATTGTGTGACAACACTGGCGCCATAGCACTCGCTAAGGAACCAAGATATCATCCAAAGACCAAGCATATCAACCGCAAGTTTCATATAATCCGAGATTATATAGCAGATGGAGATCTGAAGATCAGCAAAGTACATACAGATCTGAATGTCGCAGATCCATTGACTAAACCTCTTTCACGTGTAAAACATGATCAGCACCTCAGTGCCATGGGTGTGAGATTGTTGCCAAATGTAAACTAGATTATTGACTCTAGTGCAAGTGGGAGACTGTTGGAATTATGCCCTAGAGGCAATAATAAAGATGTTATTATTATAATTCTTGTTCATGATAAAGTTTATATTCCATGCTAGAATTGTATTAAGCGGAAACATTAATACCTGTGTGGTTTGTGAACAACACCGTGTCCCTAGTACGCCTCTATGGACTAGCTCATTGATCAATGATGGTTAAGGTTTCCTAACCATAGACATGAGTTGTCAATTGATAATGAGATCATATCATTGGGAGAATGATGTGGTGGACAGACCCAAACTAAGCGAAGCAATTAGATCGTGTCATTGTGTTCATCTTTGCGAAGCTTTTCCTATGTCAAATATTGTATTCCTTAGACCATGAGATAATACAACTCCCTGGTATCGGAAGAAAGCTTTGAGGTCATCAAACGTCATCCTATGAGAGGGTGATCATAAAGGTGTCTCTCAGGTGATCGGAAAGTATCTGTTGGGTTGTATGTATCGAGATGGGATTTGTCCCTCCCAAGTCGGAGAGATATACTTTGGGCCCACTCGGTAATCGATATCAACACCGCTTGCAAGCATGTGGTTAAGGAGTTAATCACAAAGTGATATCGGATTACGGAACGAGTAAAGTACTTGCTGTGAACGAGATTGAACTAGGTATGACGGTACCGACGATCGAATCTCGGGCAAGTAAAATATCGCGAGACGAAGGGAATATATATATGGGATTGATTGAATCCTGGCATCGTGGTTCATCCGATATGATCATCGATGAATGTGTGGGAGTCAATATGGGTGCCCAGACCCCGCTGTTGATTATTGATAGAAGATCATGTCTGCATATTCTCGAACCCGCAGGGTCACACACTTAACGTGTCTCGACGCTAGGATAGATTGGATACTTGGTTTATGAATTTTTGTTCGGAGTCTCGGATGGGATCCGGGACATCACGAGAGGTTCCGGAGTGGTCCGGAGAATAAGATTCATATAAGGCAGTGCAGTTTTTGGAGTTCGGAATTGTTCCGGATTAATCGGTATTGTACCGGAACCTTCTAGAACCTTCCGGAAGGGGGCCAACGTGGTCCCACCTTCCGGGAGGGGGCATGGACCTATGAGGGAGTGTCCTGGCCGCATTGGGCCAGGGGCACAAGGCCCCATAGGGCCCAGCCGATCCTAGATAAGTTTAAATCGTTTAAACTAGAGATAAGATAGGGTTTCTAGAAGGGAGAGTTTAAATCGTTTAAACTAGAGATAGGCTTGGAGGATGGGCAAGGGCTGTCCGCACCCCCTCTATATATAGAGGTCTGGTGCGCCCCTCCCTATACTACTACACCTTCCTCCAAACCCTAGTTGCCCTGCTGCCCTCCTCTCTCCCTCCTGACTGTTTGTAGGCGAAGCCCTGCTGCAGAAATTCTCCACCATATACACCACGCCGTCGTGTTGTAGATCCAATCTATCTCTCCACCCTACTTGCTGGTCCGAGGAAGGAGGAAACATCGAGGTGCTGCATGTGTGCATCTCACGGAGGCACCGCCACTTGTGGTGCTAGATCGGATCGGATCGCGAGGAGGAGAAGCGAGTACGACTACATCACCCACGTTCCGACGAACGTTCCGCTGTGCGAATCTTCAAGGGTATGAAGATCTAATCCAATCTCTCTCGTTGTTTGCATCTCCTAGATTAGATCTTGGCTTTCCTTCTGTTCGCTTCCGTAGAAAATTTTGATTTACTATGCTGCGAAACCCTTCAGTTGATACATTGCAAATGTATCTATAATTTTTGATGTTCCATGCTTGGTTTTATCTACTTTATTGTGTTTTGTCCACACTTTGGAGTACATTTCATATGATTTCTTGGACTAATCTATTAATAAGATGCCACAGTGCCAGTTGCCTGTTTTCTACTGTTTTTGGTTCCAGGAAGTCAGAAAATGAATATTCTCGGAATTGGACAGGACAAAAGCCAAAGTTCCTATTTTACCGGAAGACTCACGGAGCCAGAAGGAGAGTCGGAGAGGGGGCACAGGGTGGCCACACCATGTGGTGGCGCGGGCTAGCCCTGGCCGCACCACCAGGTGGTGTGGCCCCCTGGCACTCCACCGACCTTGCCTCTTCGCCTATAAGAAGCCTCCCGATGCATAAACTCTAAATCATCAAGCCTCCAGCCACGAAAAGTTCCGCAACGCTGCCGCCACCGAAAAGGAGATTCGGGGGACAGAAAGTCTCTGTTCCGGCACCCTGCCGGGACGGAGAAGTACCCCCGGAGCCATCTCCATCGATCTCCACCACCATCTCCATCACCATTGCTGATTCCCATGATGAGGAGGGAGTAGTTCTCTCTCGAGGCTAAGGGTTCTAACGGTAGCTATGTGTTCATCTCTCTCTCTATGCATGATCTTATTGAGATCACGAGCTTGTAATATATAGATCTACCTTGCTACTCAAGTGCTTTAATATATCTCTGCTCTCCACATGTGTGTGAAAGTGACATTGTGCACACCATGGTGGCACTTAGGCTAGAGATTACAAATACTTGTTATGAGTTATATTTGGAGTTGGATGTCTTTATGAAATGGTGGTGTTTGTTGGAACCATCTAGAGCTCAAGGTGACAGTGTGGGGTTTTCTAGATGGGAAAGATGAACTTTGAGGTGTGCTGTTATAGCCCTACCATCGATTAGAGTGTTCAACCGAAGAGTAGTTAAGAGTAGTATCATAAAGAGAAGATATTTATATGAGAGTGTTCACTAGTGAAAGTATGATCCCTAGGCCTTGTTTCTAAACATTGAAACACCGTTTGCTACTAGATCTGTTACATGTTTGCTTGCTTCCATCTTTATTTCAGTTTTTCTTTAGTCTTTTCCACGCCATCAAGCTATTTTCTATCATCGTTACCACTTATAATTATCTATACCACTTGTATTTCACTATCTCTTCGCCGAACTAGTGCACCTATACACCTGACAAGTGTATTAGGTGTGTTGGGGACACAAGAGACTTCTTGTATCTTGATTGCAGGGTTGCTTGAGAGGGATACCTTTGACCACTTCCTCCCTGAGTTCGATAAACCTTGGGTGATCCACTTAAGGGAAAACTTGATGCTGTTATACAAACCTCTGCACTTGGAGGCCCAACAACTGTCTACTAGAATAGAAGTGCATAGACATCAACGACACGTAGCCAGCCTCGCCCGTTCCCTACCGAGAGCCACATGTTATGATACATGTGTTGTTACTACCGCTTCCCTGCAAGGTGTTTGGGATAATACCCGGACAATGCACGACCTCCTCGCACCAACCCTATGTGCCTGTTTTGTATCGTGTATGTCCTCTCCGATGCGTTGTGTTATGTCCCCGACAGAAATCTATTGCAAGCCTCCCAAAGTCGACAAGAACGTCACCGACCACCAAAAGCCGGAACCCTAAGGCCTTCGATGTGGGCGACAAGATCGTCAAGACGGATCCGAAGATGCCGGCCTTGAGGATCCGAAGCCCCAAACCAAGACCGCCTTCCTGGACGCCATGACTGTCTACATTGTCCGCGAAGACCTCGATGCCCAAAACCAAGATCTCTGTCCGCCTGCGTGAACAGTAAAACGCCAAGATCTTCGACTCGAACCCGATGGCCGAGACCCCGAAGACCCCAATCCCAGAGTCTGAAGATCGAGACCGAACCCCATCGAACCCCTGGAGCCCAAGATCGCCTAGTCCTCTATGTGTGATCCCCTATCCGAGACCCCTATTTTTATAATATATAACATATATCTTGTTGCATAATTAAATCATCATGCACGCATACATATTTAGTGGGTCCGGGTTATTTCGTCGATTCACCTAAATAATCAAATATGGAGACTATATGCGGGCTATTCTAGTCTTATATTGGATTCATTTAAATTTATCTTGTTTTGCCTTGTTAAGACAACATTTAAACTCTAGGGTACCTAAACAACATGAACCATCTAATTAATTGTCGGGATCTCGGCTCCGCTTAATATTTCCTAGTTGCATCGCATCTTCGCGATGTCATGCATCATACATTCATCTTGCCCGATCTTTTGTCGTATTATTAAATAGTGCGTCCGGTGTTTGTTTTAGTGCTTTGCTTCTTCACAGATTAGGCTGTTGAGTTGACACGAGCTTCGCCCATTCTCTGGTGAACCTTCGACAGTGTTTCCTAGGCAAGCATTCTCCCCCTTTCTACCTATTTTGTGTTTATAGTCTTTACTTCCTCCTGTTGATCTATTGCTATCCTTGTTGTGATGCTTTAGTTTCCGTGCACCATTTATATTCCCTGCAGCCTCTATATTTCCTTGGACACATCCTATTGCCTGTTGTTTGATAGACAGTTGGCCTTGCGAGTCGTAGTTGCTTGCTCAGGTGCTGCTTCGCGTCATCGATGTTCCACCTTTGTTGGGAGGTTGGCACATGCTTAATGGTGGAGATGATCATGACTTTAAATATAACCTGTCAATTAAAATGGAAATAGATGTAATGCAGAGGCACCGGTGGGTATAGTAAATATTTGGTTTTTAACCGCCCACTTGTGTCCACCTAGGACCCGAGTTCTTGACACCTGTTCCAAGATCAAGCGCGCTAACCATAGGTGGGTGTGTGGGCACCCCATCGGCTTACTACCTGATTTCAAAGTACTGTGCTGGGGCCACAAACTAGTTTGGGGTGTTATTTGTAACATCCCAGCATTAGAGCTTAGAAATAAGCTGACATCAGGTGTGTGCATTGCATTCATGCATAGAAAATCTGGATAATTTTCTCGCTTTTAAATAAAACTCGTCAAAGTGATTGAAGCTTCTCTTAACTTGGTGGAACTAAAGTTGATTGCGATAAGTTTCAATATGACCTTTGCTAAAACTTTATCTTTGGGTAATATAATTTGATCTATGGGTAGATCAAATGTAATCAAGCTAAACCCATAACAAATTATTTAATGAATAATAAAGGATATTATAGGGGTCATATCATGGTATTCCATACAACAACTCAAGGATGAATACTTAATATTCTAAAGATTATATCAAGGTATTATCTACCACAAACCCTGAATACCAAGTTAAGTATATAACTTAAGTAAAGAAACTCTATAACTAAATCTTGATACACTTGCTTGCCATAGTTATTCCTACGGGTATCATGGTAATTCTTAAAAATTAACTCTTATCACAAATAGAGTAGCAAAGGAAGTTAAGCCAAGACCATCCAGCACATACCCTTAATATCATATTAAGAGATGAAATTCCTATTTAACCAAGTCCTAGTGTCAATTGACCATCAATGTTGAGTGATCAATTTCTGACCTAGAACTTATTGACTCTTAGCTTTGACCTATTATATTGACCTTTCAAAGACCTTAAGTAAACTTAATAAGAAGGAGGAACTAGTTATGGTAGAGTGTTCCATCATCAATGGAATGAGATCCTTAGTGGAGATCAAACCATCTGATGTTGGAGGAGATAACTCACTCATGAGTTCACTAGAAGAAGTATCTAAACCTAAGAGTTAAGTGAGTACTTAAGGAGTTATAAGAAAGCTAGTAATAGTAGAGTACCAAATAATAATATTGTTAAGTCAAGTAGATATAAATATGGAGTAACTTTCCTTAACAAGATAAGCCTTATAGAGAGACTAGTACAAGTCTACTACTTAGTTAATGTTAGATCTTGATCAGATAATTAGAAGACTAAGCTTATTATGATAAAGGGATGGTGGTCATTATTCTCAAGTAACTTGAGAATAGATGACTAGGTGTTGAAGAAGGGTTGTGAGTTTCCCAAATTAGGCAAAACCGTAATAAGCTGGATCATTTAGCTTGATCATGAGAAGTCAAGATAGAGTTTGATGAAGTCTATAATATAAGTTGTATGGAGTAGTTGGATAGTAGTTTAACCAAGCTAATACAAGAACAAACCTGTATTATGGAGAATAGTACCATACCTATTCCAAAGGATTGATATCACATGTGGTATAGAGAGGATTGTAATCTTGCAAGCCTTGGAAGTAAATGCAAGGTGAATATAAAGGAGTTAAGGGATGAAGTTAGTAATAGCTATAGTGATGGATTCATTGGAGGTAATTAAGAAATGGAAGTTTCATACTAGAGTAAGAATGAAGGAGTAATGTTGAAGTGGCATGACCATGTCATCATATGATGATGGATATGGTGGAGTCAGATGATTGACTTATTCAGGAAGATGTGATCTTTGTGAATAAGATAAGTGAGATATATAGAGTATATTTAGGAAAGGAATTCCTTAACTAAAGATACGCTTAGTGAGGTATTAAGGATAGGAGTTCTTGAGAAATCCTTAACCAAGATCATATCAAGCTATGACAAGACCCATGTCTACCTCATTGTCCAAAACCCTAGAATTAAGTTAATAGTGGAACCATTCCTGTTTCTAGACTGATGCAGCCCAACACTCGGTATTCACCATTGGTCCACATCATGCCATGCTAACTATCACTCCAAAGGTGAATTCCTTCCATGCCTCGCCTCTCCTTGGTTATTATGCAAACGGGACCCTACTTGAGACAAATGCGTATGATATGACTAGGCCCATGACCATGATGCAAAGAGGAGACGACAAGGATGGACCCGGAGCCAAGACCCCAAGAAAAAAGCATGGAAAAGAAGACGGAAGAAGGATTCCGGCGCTAGGCCGGCTCCACCGGAATCCATGCCAGAACTTCCGGCGCCAGGACCGGTCGACTGAAGCCCACGCCAGAATTTCCGGTTGCCACTGAAACAAACTAGCGAGCGCCAAAATGCCAGACGGAGATGCAGTCCAGCGCCCGCCAAAACAAACCGGCGCCCGCTCGAAATTCCAGCTCTGCATCCGACGCGACCGGACTTATCGCCGAAACGTCAGTCTGTGCACTATGAAGGGTTTGATGCCCGGAATATTCCCTCCTACCTACTCCATCACCCCTAGTACTATAAATACCCCCTTTTGGCTCAAATCAGGATAGAGATGATGATGAATTAAGGCATGTGCGTAACCCTAGATGGGAACCCCCTCTCAATAGTAGATCTATGAGTTGTACAAGGCCTTGGAGTTGGTGCCCTTCTCCAAGTTGTCAAGACCCTCCTCAAGTGTTTGGTCTCTCCCTATCAAGGATTCTAGTAGTGCTTGGTCTCTCCCCTTTGGGATTCTACTTGGTTGCTACTCTCTCCTTGGTTTGGATTCTATCATCCGCTTGCCAATCTCTCCTTTGGTGATTCTACCGCAAGGTCTCTCGTCGATGATTCTATTGGATTGGTTGTTCGAGCCAACGGGAGCAAATAGAATTGGGTGTGATTTGGCATGTGTTTGTATCTTTACCTTGCATTAGAGTTGCGTTCATTGTGTTCATCGCGTGTTCCCTCACTCCCCGCCTCAAATCCATGAAGATCGGGCCACTCCAAGGGTAAATCCACAAGGAGACCCATAACAACTGGTATCAGTAGCTTTTGGTTGCCATAGATTTAACTTTGCCCTTCGATTTCCACCATAAATTCGAAAATACCAAAAATATTGCCCCAAATTTCTTTTGGATCGATCTCTCGATTTGGTGAGTTTTTTGTGGTTTTGGTCCATAGATCTATTGCTTTGGGTGTCGATCTACCTTCCTTGAACCTTTCCCCAGCCCAATCCCAACAGAGTCGCGAAAATTTTCCAAGTTTTGACTTGTTGAGTTCGTCACGAGCTAATTTTAGCGAGCAATCCAGCGAACTGGTTCATGCGCCGAAATTTCCGGCGTGCCGGAATCCGCACCGGAAATTCCGGCGACAGAACTAGTGCCGCTGGCTACTCCGCCGAAAATTTCTGACAGCCCCAATTTTGACTGTTTTTCTTCTTACCTTGTTCATCTTTTGCATGCGTGTCGCCCTGACTAACATCAAGCTTCCGCAAAATCATAACATTCCGTGCTCCTCGACACCACGACGGCCGAACATCATCCCCAACACCGGTAGCAAGTCGTCAACAATACCAAAGGTATAACTTGCTCCACCTTGTTAACCCTTCTTCCTTTGTGTGTATCTATCCCATGAGAGCAGATCATTTTGTGTTTGCCTAAGCATTATGCACTTTCTCTTGGAAAGTGAGAGTGTGTAAGCAAATACAAAAGTTAACATAGTAGTATAGAAGGGAGAAAAAGAAAAACAATAAAAAAGAGAAAGAAAAGCTTTTAAGCAAAAGAAAAATAGAAAGAAAAATAGCGTCCCAATACAAAGAGATTACCAAGCTTGTAAGCAAAGAGAGTGAGAAAGAGCACAACCAAGGCAAGTGCACAAATTCGTTTCTTATCCTATTTTGGAGAACGAGTTGTGGTCTCTCCTTGTGTTGGCACGACACTGAGCATTAGTCTTTGTTAGGACCAATTTTGTTTGTTGCTCATTTTCATAGTCGTGCTAACCACATCTGTCTCCACGTGTGTGTGTTCCTTTGTGTTTTTGTAGATCGTAACCTTTTTGCTTTTGATATTTGGTTCTTTACCACATTTAACAATAACCTTTTCATTTGGTTCTTCCATCTGCTATCCACCTTACTAACCTTCCATCATAGGCCTTTGTGTGTGTGTGTGTGTCTTGTGTATTCGCTTTGCTCTCAGCAAGAACAACCTTTCCAATTTTTTACTTGGTGAGGCAAGGTAGCACATACCATACCACCAATACCACCCATCCTTTCACTTGTGGTCATACAACATGTCTAGGCGAAGCGGAGATAGCGGAGATGGCAACTTCAACAACCAAGATGGTTTTGCCACGCACCACAACTTATGGGCGCAACGCCAAGAATTTCATGCCCAATTTGAGAGGCTTGAGAATCAGCTTGATGAAACTTTTCGAGAGTTCGACTACCGTGACCGGCAACACCAAGTGGAGCACAATGCTCAATTCCAAGCTCTTCACCAAGCTATTGCCAACCTTGGCAACCGCCATGGACACCATTCAAGCTCGTCAAGTTCGTCTCGCGCGCGTTCCTCAAGTCCTCATGGCGACACTTCACGCTCCCATTCTCAGTATGGAGAACCCCACCACCACAATGGGGAACATCAAGCTCGTCATCGACATGAACAAGTAATTGATCCACAACTTCAACAACCACACCACGCAAGTCATCATCGACACCATGATTATCATGCGCATCCACAAAACCAAGAAGAACATGATCGCCCTCCACAACAAGCGATGGTACAGGCGCCACCACCTCCTCAAGAACAAGAACGCCATGGTGAAGACAACCGCCATGATAGGCGCCAACACCCGCAACATGATCATCGCCAACAACAACAAGCCCATCGAGCACCGCAATGGGATACAGGTGACGATGATGAGGATGCACACCACGTGAGACGCAACAACCGCTACGCTTAACCCCACCATCATCATCAACAACCAATGAATGCAAATGATCCTGAGCAAAGGCATAGAAGAGACTTTGCGCATCAAGCTCGTCCTCAACCGCGTCCTCGAGACAATCAAGCTCAACCTCCTCCACCACGTGCACCAAGTGAAGCGAGCATAAGGCAAGATCGACGCAACTACCACGGTGAACATGAAGAAGGCAAGTTTGGGAAGCTCAAGTTCATTATGCCCAAGTTCAAGGGAGAAGAAGACGCAGATGCATACATTGATTGGGAGCTCAAAGTCGACAAAATATTCCGAGTCCACAACTACTCCGAAGAGAAGAAAGTTGCAATGGAATCTCTTGAGTTTCAGGACTATGCAAATATTTGGTGGGAAGACTTCCAAAAGAACCGCGAGAAGAAAGAGGAACCTCCAATTGAAACTTGGACCGAAATGAAGGAAGTGATCACTACAAGAAAAGTTTCCTTCCGCAATGAATTGGCCCGACGGTCGTCATAGAAGACACGTCTTCCGCGATGAAATTCTCGGCTCGGCCATGGTTGATGGAAAACTTTTTTTCTGGTTTCACGACCCTCTACTACGACGGATCTGCTAAAAACATGGAGGAAACTCGGCTGGCGCGTGGCAGAAGCAAGATTTTCATTTCCTCGCGCGATGTTGACTCGCCGAAGTCTTTTGAGGCATGTGGGTCCTGGACATTAGTGTCTCTAGCGGACCATACTTTTCGGTCGCGCCTCCCTGATTTGAACTTGATAACGTAGCTGAGGCGTCTGCCGTTTAGTCAGTCTGCTAGGTCCCACATGTCAGCCTCTCATTAGAAGGATCGTGTGTATGATGGAATTTTTTCCTTCGCTCGTGCTACCCTGTTCCGAAGTTGATAGTGCTGCTCGATGCATCTACCGTCTAATCAACCTCCTTGGACCCACATGTCATCCTCTCATTAGAAGAAACGTGTGTATGATGGAATTTTTCCTTCGCTAGTGCTACCCCGTTCCAAGTTGATAGCGCTGCTCGACGCATCTACCGTTTAACCAACCTCCTGAGCCCCACATATCATCCTCTCATTAGAAGAAACATGTGTATGATGGATTTTTTTTCCTTCGCTCGCGCTACCCTGTTCCGAACTTGATAGCGCTATTCGATGCATCTACCGTTTAATCACGATGCTAGGCCCCACATGTCATCCTCTCATTAGAAGAAACATGTGTATGCTGGATTTTTTCCTTGGCTGGTGCTACCCTGTTCCGAGTTGATAGTGTTGATCGACGCATCTACCATTTAACCAACCTCCTAAGCCCCACATGTCATCCCCTCATCAGAAGAAACGTCTGTATGATGGATTTTTTTCCTTCGCTCGCGCTACCCTGTTCCGAACTTGATAGCGTTGTTCGATGCATCTACCATTTAATCACGATGCTGGGCCCCACATGTCATCCTCTCATTAGAAGAAACATGTGTATGATGGATTTTTTCCTTCGCTGGCGCTACCCCGTTCCGAGTTGATAGCGCTGCTCGACGCATCTACCGTTTAACCAACCTCCTAAGGCCCACATGTCATCCTCTCATTAGAAGAAACATGTGTATGATGGATTTTTTTCCTTCGCTCGCGGTACCCTGTTCGGAACTTGATAGCGTTGTTCGATGGATCTACCATTTAATCACGCTGCTAGGCCCCACATGTCATCCTCTTATTAGAAGAAACATGTGTATGATGGATTTTTTACCCTCTGTCGCTCCTTCGTGTTCTGAACTTGATAGCTTTGCTCGCTGCATCAGCCGTTTATTCAGGCTGGTGGGTCCCTTATGTCAGCCTCACATTAGAAGAATCTTGGGCATCTTAATTTTTTAAATGCCAGATATTGGAGTAGTTTCTTAAAAACATGGGTAGGTGGGTTTTTTGTTTTTGTTTTAAAGGGCAATTCCAAAAAACGCCGAATTAAACATTTTGGGATATTCTACATCTACTATACTCAATGGGCTATACTCCATGCGCTATTCTCCATAGGCTCCTTGATAAATATTTAAATGGGCTATCGTCAGCAAGTCCCTTGACCCCTACAAGGCCGAATTAAATTGTTCTGGGCTAAAGAGGGGTCGAATGGGCTATATTTTACCTCCTCTTTAGTAAAATTTGCATTATGCTGTGGCTCGGCCGGATTCAGAACATAGACCTCACTACCGGAGGGAAAAAGAAACGATAATTCTTTTGACATATATTCGTGTAAAAAATCTAAAGAACAAGGGACACAGACCGCGTGTGCCAAAACTGGACTGGTATCCAATGACTTCACTTGGTACCCTCTCATTTCTGTCCAAAACACATCCAACGGTTCTGATGACACACAGGCAAAAGCTCTAGTGCAATCAGCCCAGCAGCAACGACATAACTTTTTTATAAATTCAGTAGCATTTGAAAGATCCAGTAGTACAGAATAAGATAGAAAAATATTGACAGATTCCTAGTTCATATTCAGCAGCACTTGAGCGATTCTGCAGCATTCCAAAGTGACTGTTTCAGCTATAGAGACACTGAAACTCAATAGCGGTATAGAGAGAACCCGTTCATGTTTCAGCTCTAAAAACCTTGTCGCACGATCAGTTTGCCCTTTTCTCCAAACACACTCGATCATTAGAGCAAGCATAACTGACGATCAAGTATGTTTTTGTGTGCATACCTCCTCTTCACATTAATACCAGTGTGACCCCCAGATATATGCATCCCAAAATGCCCAAGCCTCATCTAGATTGTGACAAAGCCAAGTTTAAAAAGGAAAGCAATACCATCTACTACACTTGATCTAAACAAGTATCAGTACATCAATATTAGTTCTAGAAAATACCTTAGTAATAGTAACGACATAACACTTGACAGATTGAGTAGCATTTGAAGCTTGAACAGTACAGAATAAGACAGAAAAAATATCTACAGATTCCTAGTTCATATTCAGCACCACTTGACACATTCAGCAGCATTTCAAAGTGACCGATTCAGCAGTATAGACAATGGCCAAAAGAAATGACAGATTCAGCAATGAAGACATTGAAATGCAATAGTTGTAGGAAGGCCATGACTCATAAGGAAAGAGAGTCCATATTCATCACTCAATCGGTCGATTTGAACAAGTACCACTACATATGTATACTACAAAATAGATTAGCAGTAGCAAGTTAAGACCTCCATACAAAATACTCGGCATAACGCAATAGCGTGTCAAGTGCTGGCCGGGTAGCACTTTCTTTCTTTCCTGCCTGTTACCCTTTCCTTGTAACACCGTCGCCTGTGGGCCCAGTATGTCAGCAGCGTACATTGGAAATAGGTATACATTGCCGCAAACTTGTTCCACCTCTCCCCATACAAATTGAATCTATCACCAACATAAAGTAGTAATTAATTAGTACGACGTTACATATCTTAACATTGGGATCATCACAAAGAATATTTAGATGTTTTATCTCACTTTTGAAACTTGTTGATGCAATATTCCTAATCCACAGGGAATTCCGATGAACGGTTCAGAAGCTTCCAGGTAACACCGTGGCTGCGATAGGTACGACCTGAGCCCTTCCAGGGCGACTTCGGCCGACGATGGCCTGCTCGTCAGCTCAGATGTCACCACCATTTCGACCGCATGGAGCTCATGCCACAGAGACAGCGACCAAAGCTTCACGTTGTACCACGGCGATTCGCACACCCCTGAACTGACGAACCTGGGGGATATGCTGATGTCCGTGGTGTGGCCATCCATTTGGGCGACGAACACGGTGCCCTCTTTCCCGATGCCGATGATATCCGCTCTCTGCGAGCCCCCTGTGGGCACCGGCTTAGACGGCTCCTAGTGTTTGTGGCTATAGGGAATTATGGGCATAGTCCTCGAGTGGGCAACTCTGAGGTGGTGGACGAGCTCTACTGACGAGGTGATGAACTTGCATCCAGGTTCCGTGCAGACTTGCTGGCCGTGAAAGCACAAAATTATGTGGTCGTAGACGTCGTTGTAGGGGACGAATGTCCCATAGTGGTCGTTGGGGCATCTACTACCTTTTTTGCCCACGACTTGGCAGTACAGCTCCTTGGAGCATGCGGCCAGCCGGGTGGCACTGGTAGTGTCCAGACGCATAGCAATTTTGTTGAAAACGTCGTCGCCGACCTTGCTCCAGACACCGTGCAGTGGGTTGTGCGTCGATTGCGACATCCGGATGGATTGGGGGGAAGAGGTCGGACCAAAGTATGACTGTCGAGGGAGTTTTGGAGAGTGGTGGCGCGTGGCCTGCAAGATCCGATGCAGCGGGCGATATGGCGAGGAAAATGTGCGAAGCATGCACTGGAGACGATCCCAAATGCAGGGCCAGGCGGTTTTGGCGAGTGGGGATAAAAACAACTAAGATGGGGAAGATGGGATGGCTCTTTGAACGAGTTTTTTTTGCAAGGCCTCTGGAGCTGCATCCAGGACGCCGATTAGCTTGGCTTGCATGTTGCAGTGCACTAAATTAACCATCTGAAATCCTGGCGTATTTTATAGCTAGGGCGGCACGCTGCCGTGCCCTAAATTAACCATGTCACAACCTGGGCCATTACAGCTAGGCCAGCACACTGCCATGTATGCTGACTAGAGTTACTCCTGCTGTCATGTTTGACCAGATGATGTTTGTTTAGTTTGCTAAAAAGGATTATACTGTGTAGGGCTGGACTATCGAGCAGCTCGACCCGTTAAGGCTCGGCTCGTTAAGGCTCATGCTCATTAAGGCCGAGATCATTAAACTCGTTAAGGATAACAAGCAAAAAGTAAAGCTCAGCTCGGTTCATTAGATGTTAATGAGTGCTCACGAGCTGCTCATTATGAAAATGTACCAGCCTTAGACAGAGGCATACGATAATTAAAAACGACAGTCGGCAGGGTTCGGTCAGTGCCACGGTCAGCAGATCCAGATCGAGAAGATGGAGATGGGGTATGCAGTGGGAGATGACGAGTTGACGAGAAACATGAGAAATATTCTGAATCGATCAAGAGAGTCTAGGGTAAGGTTTTTGGTAGGTCACTCTCGCTCCTGGATTGATCAGTCTTACTGAATTGGCTAGATGTTTGCCTTAGATGGGCTGCCAGATTAGACATGTAGCAACATAAGTGGGCCTTACCTTGGTTGTTACCGAGCTTAACGAGTAGCTCACGAACATCATTAACTCGATCGTTTAGCTCGTTAAGGACATCGAGCAAGAACTGCAGCTCAGCCAAGATCGTTAAGGAAATGAGTCGATTTTGAACGAGCCGAGCAAACGAGTGCTCATTAAAACTCGTCGAGTTTCGATTTTTATGTCTAGCCCTAATACTTTGGAATAGGAGGTAGTACAATACTAGCAGTAGTACACTAGATGTTTTTTGCAGTTTTGCTGCAAACATAGTACAATAAATACCTCCACATTGGAGCCTAGCGCGATTAAGTACCATGGTGTTCCAACAGGATGCATGATAACGGAAGGTGTTCAAGCACCTCTTTACATAATAGTTATAATTAGAAGCAAACAGTCACTACATTAATACACCTACAATATAGTAAATTGTACATCAAATAATGGGTGATAACCTGCACATCTGATCACCTTCTCGCAGTTATCATGATCAAATACTATCACCTTAAAGGAAGTGGTGGCAAGCTTCTTGAATACCAGACAGTATCCTACCTTCAAGTCATGTGCTTTGACAAAATCTAGCCATCCTTCGTCAAGGATTACCTTGATATCTTGCTTCTTCAGCTCGACGTCCTAGCTATAGGCTTTGCATATCTTCAGCTTGATGGCCTCTGGATACTCACCGCCAAACATTGGCAAAAAGGAGCTGGGTATGCTCCGTACGTCTAACCCTCCCGGTATTAACAGCATCTTGCAGAACTCGTCACAAGTGTTCTCCACGTGGGTGTTCCTGGCTAGCCCCTCCATCCAGACTGCACAGGGCTCTCTTGTCTTCTTCGATGATGAGTCTATCCAAGCTCTTCTTTCCCGAACACTGCAAAAAAAATCCCGTGGACAGATAATGTCTCTACCAGCTGTCAATAATTGTGAAATAGTACAGTATTAGCTGATAGAGTACAATACAAGACTACCTAAGAAAGTAAAGTGGAGCAATTTTCTTATCAAAGTACACAAATTAAAGTCTTAACTCTAGCTAGCATGAACGCCGGTTATATTAGTAAAGGTCTAGGCATCACATTAGTGCAGTTCTTTATCGAGCAGTATAGATACCGAACACCCATGAACAAACGAACAGACAAATAAGATGAGCTCTATCTGCTGCCGATGCTAGAGATGCATACATATACTCGAAATTTTGGCAAAAATAAGGGTAGGGCACTCGGGATGATGTTTGGGAAGCAAGTGAAAATTTCGAAAACCGGAAAAGTTTGAATTTTTTCTGCCGCCAAGGACCAAAGTGGTTTCCTTCCTATTTACTTCTCGTCCCTACTCCATGCCAACACGGTTGCCGAACACACATAGAGCCGCCGTACCAAGGCACATGTGCGCAGCACCACGCTGTGGACCAGGGAGAGATCAGCCGGGCCGGTGGACGAGGGGAAAGGGTAGGAGAGAGGGAGGATGGATGGTGACAGGCAGCAAAGGAGAGATAAAACACACAGTTTGTTTTGCTTGCATAGGTCCTGAAATTTACTACTAGTAGAGTGGCCGCAGGAGTACCTCGTGTCAGGAACCCATCAGAACTTTCCTCTAACATCGAACCGCCTTCAACTCCTCTTCGCCTGCTGCCCTCTTTTACCCTGCCTATGTTTTATTCTCTCAGCATGTACATTGCATGGACAGAGGTGATCATATGTCTAAGCAAAGAAATGAGTACTAGTACTAATATACTTTCCTCAAAAAAATTACTAATATACTACTCCCTTCGATCCAAATTAATGTTCTCAGATTTGTCTAGATTCGGATGTATCTAGCACTAAAACATGACTACATACATCCGAATCAAGACAAATGTGAGAACACTAATTTGGATCGAGGGAGTACTATTTGCTTTTTCCCTAATAAGGGCATCAACAATGTGTACAAAAGCACACCTGAAGGCCTAGTATGTGGCATCCGCTAAGGTTCACCATATACATTATGGAGAAAATATAGTTTATATCTTTAAGACTAATAAGGTGCACCTCAATCTTGTGGGTTGCACATAGAGAATAGACAAATTATTTCCCCTCTCTCCTTGTTTCATGTGATCGTTTTCAAAAGGAGTTCAAAATTTTCATGATGCAAAATCTTAGCTAGAAGTCGAACCAGTCGTCAAAACTCTCTGTGGTTTCTGATATATTAATTAACCGCTCGATGGGTACCTCCAAAAGCTTTTTTCATAAAACTTTCAAAGAAACCTACAATTTATTACTTGTAGTTCAAGTTTGACGTAATTTCATTAAATTCAAGAGAAATATATTGCACTTAGTTGTAGCTCAAGTTTGTCCTAATTTCATTAAACTGTCAAGACGCAAAATCTTAGAAAGAAGATGAACCTCTCTTCAGAACTCTCTATGGTTTCTGATAGTATATTAATTAACCCCCTGCCCCCCCCTGCGCCCCCTCCGATGGGTACCTCTAAGAGCTTTTTTGTAAAACTTTCAAAGCAACCTACACAGTTTACTTGTAGTAGTTCAAATTTTACCTATTATATTTTTTCTGCTTTACCTATTATAATTTTATATAGTGATGGTATGCCAGATGTCTATTACCTGAGTCTCACGTCCAGGGAACATGCACTTTACTAGTACTTGTAGTTTCAAATTTAACCTAATTTCGATAAATCGACATAAAGTCATTCTAATGGGAAGAGTTAGCTAGGAAGTTTGAAAACTTATAAAACATGGGAATCGTTGGTACAACATGTTGGTCCAATATATCTATATGTAAACTTGTCTTGTGGCATTCAGATCCAATATTCTTCATACTTTTCTTTAGGGAAAAGAACAACCTCGCTCGTATACTTCACTCAGAAAATGTAGAATTGAATGTTCTTTCTTGATAGTTGGAAACTCACACCAACGATACTGTTTACTACAAGAAGATGCACCGATGATCTACCTATGAAAAAACATTTAATTCACGAGCAATCTATGGCGTTTACTTGTAGCTAGCTCAAGTTTGACCTAATTTCATTAAATTTTCAAGATGCAAAGTCTTAGCAAGAAGTTGAACCTATCGTTGAAACTCTCGCTGGTTTCTGATATATTAATTTTGACTCCTCGATGGGTACCACCAAAAGCTTTTTTGTAAATCTGTCAAAGCAAAACCTACAATTTACTTGTAGTTTCAAATTTAACCGAATTCCGAGATATTGACATAAAGTCATTCAAATGGGCGGGGTTAGCTAGGAAGCTTGAAAACTCATAAAACATGGGAATCGCAAGTACAACATGTTGTCGATCCACTATATATGTCTGTCAATTTGGCTTGTGGTATCCACATCCAATATTCTTTGGACTTGTCTTTATAGAAAATTGAAGAACAACTAACCTTGCTCGTCTTCACTCGGAAAATGTAGAATTGAATGTTCTTTCCTGATAGTTGGAAACTCACACTGACGATATTGTTTACTACAACAAAATGCACCGATCTACCTCTAAAAATACATTTAATTCAAGATCAATCTATCGCGCTTACTTGTAGCTCAAGTTTGACCTAATTTTGATAAATTATCAAGATGCAAAATCTTAGCAAGAAGTTGAACCTATCGTCAAAACTCTCGGTGTTTTATGATATATTAATTGTGACCCCTAGATGGGTACCTCCAAAAGATTTTTCATAAAACTTTAAAAGCAACCTACACTTTACTTGTAGTTTCAAATTTGACCTAATTTCGATAAATCGACATAAAGTCGTTCGGTCAAATGGGTAGAGTTAGCTAGGAAGTTTGAAAACTCATAAATAAAACAGGGGAATCATTGGTACAACATGTTGGTAAACTTGGCTTCTGGCATTTAGGTCCAATATTCTTTGGACATTTCTTTACGGAAAAGAACAACCTCGCTCGCCAACACTCGGAAAATTGAGAATAATTGAATGTTCTTTCCTGATATAGTTGGAAAATCACACCGACGACACTGTTTACTATAAGAAAATGCACCCATCTACCTCTCTGAAAAGTCATATATTTTAACAGCAACCTATCACGCTTACTTGTAGCTCAAGTTTGACCCAATTTCGTTAAATAGTGGCATGTGATGCAAAATCTTAGCAAGAAGTCAAACCTATTGTCAAAAATCTCGGTTGTTTATCATATATTGATTGTGACCTCCCCCCCGATCGGTATGGTACCTCCAAAAGATTTTTCGTAAAACTTTCAGAGCAACCTACAATTTAGTTATAGTTCAAGTTTGACCTAATTTCGATAAATTGGCATGTAGTCATTCAAGTGGGCAGAGTAATTAGCTAGGGAGTTTGAAAACTCAAAAAACATATGGGAATCATAAGTAAAACACGTTGGTCCACTTAATATATTTCTTGTTTTTATTTTCACTAGTTAGGCTTAATGGAAAACAACAACAAAATTAGAAAGCTTTATAGTATTTATCTTGAGTTAGGACATGAAGTGTTTGAAGAGAAAATTAAAAAACCTATGGAACTTTATTTGCGTGCTAATAGCAATGTTATTAGTATGAATTCTTTGAACACCATTATTGCTAATGCTATGGAAAAGTCTAAGCTTGGGGAAGCTATTTTTTATGAAAATGATTTTTTTAGTCCCCCAAGTATGGAGGATAAAATTTACTATGATGATACTATACCTCCAATATATGATGATTACAATGATGAATATGATATTTTCAGTCCACCTACTATTAAGGAGAAAATTAATTATGATTACAATATGCCTCCTATATTTGATGATTATGGTGATGATAATAATAATGATAGATATTTTGTTGAATTTGCTCCCACTACAATTAATAAGAATGACTATGTTTATGTGGAGAGTATTAATTTTTTTATGCATGTGGCTCATGATAAGAATGTTTTATGTGATAGTTATATTGTTAATTTTATTCATGATGCTACTCAAAGTTATTATGAGAGAGGGAAACATGGTTTTTTGTGTCTCAACAATATTAAGTTTCCCCTCTTTATGTTAAATTTTTTGAAGTTGCACTTGTTTTGCTTTCCTATGCTTGTTGCTTTGTGCTTTCATGACTTGTTTCTTTACAAGATTATTTTTCATAGGAAGTGGGTTAGACTTAAATTTGTTCCATATTTGCTTCTTGATGCTCTCTTTTACTTCAACTCATATTCCTTATGTGATCATCATTGAAATTTATCATGCCTATCTTAATGGCTATAAAGAAAGAGCTTTTTGGGAGACAACCCAATATATTTTTGCTTTTAGTTTAGTTTTGTTTTGTTGAGTCTTGGAAGTTATTGCTTCAGTAATAACCTCTCCTTATCATTTTTGTGTGGTTTTTGTGCCAAGAATAACCTCTAATGAGAGGGAAGTATGACTTGGGAAAGTTGTTGTCCTGAAATAGATTTCTGTACGTTACTGTAAAAAAATCATGAAAAATCTCAGTATGTCGGATTGAGCTGTAATTGTTTGTGCTTATGCCCCAGGTTATTACCCAACTTTCGTTAGTTTCTCACTTTTCGATTTGAGCAACAGAAGATTTTCAGAAAAATCGGTCTTTACCTGCTGGCCTGTTTTGACAAATTTTTGCCATTATTTACATTTGCCTCTTAATCTCTTTCTCTTTGAGTTCTGTTTGATCACTTGAGATTTTAGAATAAATTGCTACAGTAGCTTGTGCTTTAAAGGAAGTTTTAATTGTGTTGAAACTGAACCTAAAGACTTATTATCTTAAGTACACTAATGTTGCTAATGAAGATTGTGTGAGGTTCTGTATGAAGGAAATTTTAAAAAGTGTAGGGAAGAACAATGTGATAAGATGAAGTATGGACAAAAGCTCAAGCTTGGGGATGCCACCCGTGTCACCCCAAGAAATATTCTAGAAGTACAAGCGTCAAAGCTTGGGGATTCCTAATGCATCCCCTTCTCCATCAATAAAAATCTCAGGGTTTTTTTTTCCAAACAACTTCATTCTTATTGTTTCATGCACAATTGTGTTGTTCTTGGAGCATCTCAGTTTTTGTTTTTAGTTTTCTTTTGCTTATTTTGCTTAAATAAGTTGGTTGGATCCCAATAGACTTCTTTTGGAGAGAGTCACACCCCGTTATTCATTGCCTAGAACACTCTAGTCTTCACTCTTATTGTTCTGTGAGTGTTCTCCTTTGCTATCACTGCGTTTAGCTTTAGTTTTCGATTGGTGTTGGAAAAGAGTAGGAAATTTCATACTTATAGTGGTACAAAAGGAAGCTTGTTTTGACTGTGTGTAACACCCCAAAACTTCTAATCAAGATTATCAAGTTCTAATCACCCAAGTTTAGGGTTAACAAAAACTTTTATTAATAAAATGAATAGGAGTGCATGTTAGTTTTGCATTAATGTGTGATTGTTTGAAAATGCCATGCTCGATTGTTCTAAATGATGTGACATGGTTTAAAGGTGAATACTACATCATCTAGGCCAATTACAAACAAAAGCAAAAGAAAAAGAAATCAAAATATGAATAAATAAACCAAATGGTCATTTTGACAAAAGTTAACCACTAGGTCACTTTGTGTGTTCCTAGAAGAAGATTTCTAACAGAAACATTTCCAACTATTTTCACCCCTTGCTAGAACAAGTAAAAGTGTATCAAGGGCCACTTTGCAAACTTACAAAAACATCTTTCAAACCAATTAAATGGACAATTGAAAATTGAATCTAGTTCATATGTGAAGATCCCACTTTTTCGAAAACCTATCAAATCAATTCCCCTTGACCTCTCCAAGAAAACATAGACTCTCAAGCTTAACTTAAGATCACTCAAATTTTTGAATCAAAAATTCCATACTTTATTTCATGCGGCCATTTCCACAAACACCTTAACTACACAGATTAACCCTCTGCCTAACTTCACCATTTCCACAGTAATTAGTCGACCATTTGGTCCCCTCTTACACCCCCTGTCTCCCCTGAGTCTAACCTAGTCCCAGACCAGCTCCCCCCCTTTGCCATTTGCATAGTGGAGCGCCGCCCGATTGTGGTCATCGCCGGCCGACCACGGCTAGCTTGCAGCAGACCACCCCGCACCCATCCAGGATGTCTAGGAGGTGCGCCATAGTCCACCGCCAGCCCTGTCCACCCCACGATCGAAGCCAAGCCCTGGATCACCCGAGCACGCCGCGCCCAAACCTCTCTGTGCCATGCCGAGAGCGCGCCAGTGCACTGCGCCCGACCAGCTCGCACAGCTCGCGCCTTGCCCTCACTGCGCACAGTCATGCCCGCCATGATCACAGCACCCCGGTAGACACCCCCGTTCGCCGCCGCGTGACCCGCAGCTGCCGTAAACACCTCTACGTCCGCCTAGAGCACCGCACACTCCTGACCGAACCATGCCGCCCCACGCCTCACCATTATGCCCGTAAGAACCAACAGGGAACATCGCACCGTCCACCTACCTCCGCCATGACAATAGCCGCCTGTAGCGATGCTACCGTTGAGCTCACGCCGCACCGCTCGGTCCCCTCGTCGCACTATAAAAGGAGGCCACCCCCGCCTCCATTCTCCACACCACTCCACTCCCTACTCCTCACAGACACTCCACACTTATCCCCGGAGAAAGGCGAGCACCACCGTGCCGTAATTTCACCGGAGCCCGCCGCTGCTAGAGGAGAAGGGCGCTAGTGATTCTAACCACCCCAATCCCTGTCATGACTGCGCCTCGCCCCGCCGTCGTCTACCACATCGATTACCCCTATCGTCGACCCTAGATGGAGCCCAGGTGAGCCCCACGAGACCCCACCGCCGCGTTAGGGTTGATTCCTCGCTAGAGCTATTCGTCGTCCATGATGAACCATGCCCGTTGGATTAGAATTAGATCGTAGGGCTCTGGTTAAAAGATACCGTTTTGTGTTAGAACAGTCGCTGACTGGTGGACCCCATCTGTCAGCAGCCCGCTGCGCTGTGCGGTGCAGCTGGGCCGGCTCGTTTAGCTTTCCCGCTCAGGCCTGGAAATTCAAATATGGATTTTCCTTTTTAGCTAAAACCCTATTTTGTCCACATATTCAAAAATCAATTCAGTTTTGTTTCACTATACCAAATTGCATGATTCAAATTTTGCTAGAAAGGTAATTAAATTATCTATCCAAGCCCGTTGGATTTAAATCATTTGGAGTTAGAGATAATCTTTAGTAAAAATAACAAGACAAATACTTTTGCAACTTCAAACATTTTTCGAAAATCAACCATAATAGCTTTTGAGTTGATTCCAACTCTCAAAAATCACATTTGATAATATGTATCTGAATATGTAAAAATATTTAGGTTTGGATGCAATGACATTGGACTAGTACCAAAAGAATGCTATTAGGGCATTTCTCGTCATGTTAAATCTATTAAATGAGAATCTTAAACTTTATAAAATATGATCAACCTTTTAAATCACATTCCCATTTATTAGAATATGTGATGATGACATGTGTCAACATGATCCCATATTTTAATTGGAGAATATTAAATCTTAGTAAATTTCAATGAGTAGAAATTACTTTTCTCAAATAAACTAAATAAAACTTTTTCTTTATTTCATGTGATGATTGTGATGATGCTAGATCATCAAGTGTGAACCTTAGTTTGCTAAATAGAAGTAGTTAAGTATTGTTTGGTGATTGTGTACCCCGTATTCATTTATAGACGATAGTACCGACCAAGGATACGAGGAGGAGGAGTTCTACCCTAAAGAAGAGGAGGAATACTTCAATCACTACACCAATCAAGGCAAACTATTATTGGCAAGCTAATACTTGCAAGCCATCACTAATTGAAAGATAACTTAAGCAAGATGCATTAGGCATGCTTTGGTTATATACCTTTGATTATACCCATCCCAAGTTTTACTTGCAAGCTTTACTCTTTTACTTTACCAAAGTTCTTTACTTTTAGTTAATGCTTTGTGAGGTTTTAGAAAGATAGTATAGATAGCATAAAGAGTATAAAACTAGGCCTATACTAGATGTCATTCTATGGCATGAGATTAAGATTAGCATCCCTCATTAGTGAACACTCTTAACTTAGTGGCTAGTGCTAAGCATAAAACCTGACCACTTTAGATGGGAATACTTGGTGAAAATGATTGTGAAAACCTTGGAATGATGAGTCATTCTATTGAAATATTTTGACATGTGTTGAGAAACACAAATGGATTTGATGATGAAAAAGTTGAGGCATGAGCCTTAGCCCTTTTACAAAAACTGATGGTTGGGTTCGGATGCGATACCATTCCAATTTTACCGTACAACCACAATACCTAAATTGGGTAAGGCTTAGCCGGAAGTTTATATGCATTAGTATGGGTTCCCTCACGGAAGAGGTTTGAGCTGAGGCTACCTCTTGATGATGTCCACCTATGAAGTGCCCAGGATGGTAGATGGCCATGGCTGGGAGGCCAAGCTCATAGGGGAGGTGCCTATACTAGGGTGTGTAAAGGAAAGGTTGTGATTGATTATCCGCATACTAAGTATGATGATTCAGGGTTATCCCTGACGGATGTATCGAATTTTGTGGTGAAAGTGTACCACCTCTGTAGAGTGTCAAACTATTTGAATAGCCGCGTCCGCGGACATGGACAGTTGGAGTGGCCATACTGTTCTGTCGTCAGATGTTTTCAAAATGATTTGTGAAGTGAACTATGATTTTGACTTGACCATAGCAAGGTTGTGAATATGAAAACTAGGTTCCCAACTTAAAGTGATTTAGAACTTTTACTTAGTTTTCTTTACTTCTGAACTCAGTTTAGATAAATCTGACTTTTTGCGAATAAACTTAGAGCTTAGAATTCCTGCTAGAACTTAAAGTGATAGTTTGCGAAAACTTAAAGAGTACTCATGACTTTGTCCCTGGCTATTCCCGTGGCCAGATGATACGTTGCAAACGTATCCATAATTTTTGATGTTCCATGCTTGGTTTTTATCTACTTTCTTATGTTTTGCCCATACTTTGGAGTACTTTTTATACACTTTCTTGGACTAACCTATTAACATGATGCCACAGTGCCAGTTGCATGTTTTCTGCTATTTTTGGTTCCAGGAAAGTCAAAAAATGAATATTCTCGGAATTGGACGGGACAAAAGCCAAAGTTAGTTTTTCACTGAGGGGGACACGGAGCCAGAATACGAGACGAAGAGGGGCCAGAGGGCCTCCACACCACCTGGCCGTGCAGCCAGGCCTGGCCCATGCCAGGGGGTGGTGTGGCTGCCTAGGGCACCCCCTCGGCCTCCCCTTTCGCCTATAAGATGCCTCCGATACAGAAACCCTAAGTACCCGATCAAAATTCCATGAAAGAGTCTATAGCCGCCGTCATCTCCATCCCTAGATGGGGAGGGATCTGAAGCTCTTCCCGGCACCCTGCCAGAGGGGAGAATTCACCCTGGAGGCCTTCTTCATCACCATGCAAGCCTCCGGTGTGATGCGTGAGTAGTTCATCCTTGGACAATTGGTCCATGTAGTAGCTAAATGGTAGGTTCTTCTCCTTTTTTCTACCATGTTTAGATCTTGTGAGATCCGTTGATGATCAAGATCATCTATTTGTAATTCTACATGTTGTGTTTGCGGGGATCTGATGGATATTCAGATGCTATTTCAGATTGATTATTGATTCTATCATGTCTTTGTTATTTGTGATCTTGCATGCTTTCCGTTGTTAGTAGCTATCTTGGCCAAGTAGATGCTTGCAACTCCAAGAGTTAGTATTTATGCTCGATAGTGGGTTCATGCCTCTAGTAATATGGGGAAGTGACAGAAATCTCTAAGGTACTAGATGTGCTGTTGCTACTAGGGAGAAAACAGCAATCCTTTGTTCATAGAACAATCGTATTGTTTACTTTACACGCAATGTGTAATGCAATTATCTGTTGCTTGCAACTTAATAATGGAGGGGGTTCGGATGATAACCTGAAGGTGGATTATTAGTCATAGATGCAGTTGGATTACGGTCTATGTATAATGCCCAATCAAATCTCAAAGGAGTCAAGATGATTAGTATATGCATGTATGCTTTCTTGATGTTTGTCAATTGCCCCGCTGTAATTTGTTCACCCAACATGTCATCTCTCTTAAGGAGAACCACCACTAGTGAACTATGGACCCCGGTCCTTTCTTTTATCATCAATCTACAACTATTTACTACTTTCTGTTACTTTCTGTAAGCAATTACTATCTTCCACACAATACGTTTAATCCTTTGTTTTCAGCAAAACCAGTGAGATTGACAACCTCACTGTAAGTTGGGGGCAAACTTCTATGGTTGTGTAGTGCAGGATTCCAAGTTGGCAACAACACCTTGGAGGTGTTTCCTTGCTCCTACTGGTTCGATAACCTTGGTTTCATAACTGAGGGAAAACTTGCTGCTGTGCTCATCATACCTTTCTCTTGGGGTTCCCCAACAAGCTCGATATATTTTGGGCCATCAAGCTATTTTTCCGGCACCGTTGGGGGGGAGTCAAGGACATCTTCACAAGGGGAGTCCCTCATAACCAATCTCTTTACTTTGTTTTACTTGTTTTGCTTAGTTTATTTCTGCTTTGTTTGCTTCTTTTTATCAAAAATAAAAAAACTAGTTCCTACTATAGTTGTTATTTTCGTTGGTATGTTATTGTCTTGCTTTATCATGCTTTCTATCAATGGTTGGTTTCTTTGAAACTGAATCTTATTGGCAAGGAGGGTTCATGGAAGAACAAAAATATTATTATAAGGAACACCGCTTGTCACAAAAAGGGAAACCCTTAGGGGAACAAATTAATAAATTGTATACCATTGCTAGAAACGTGTGCTCTACTTATAATGTTACTTATTGCTTTGATAAATCTTGTTGCTGTAAGAGGTATAAACACCTCCCTTTTCAATGTGAGTATAATGATGATGTTACCATATCTTCTTATGTTAAGGGAAATTATGACTTTTATGATGTGGAACAATTTGAGGAATTTATTGCTTGGAAGGGTGAATTTCAACTTGCTAGTTTGCTTGAAAATACTAATGATTCACCTTATAAAGATGAGGTTTATGATATACTTAAATTTTGCTTTGATAATTACAAGGAAGAAATTGCTAAAACTGGAAGCTCATTAGATGAAAAAGAGGAGGAGAGTGATGAACAAAAGGAGGAATAATGGATTAGCTACCCATGCCTACCTTCTAATGATAGTAACTATTTATCCCTTACATTCTTTGATTGTCCCTCATGCTTACCAAAGGAGGATGAATGTTATGCTCATGTTATCTGTGATAATCCTTTATTTGTGCCTAACTTCGAGATGCATGGTACTGAAGAGTTTTGCTTAGAAAATGTTTATGATAAAGCTCTAGGCGATGGTCCTATATTGAATGATCAGTCATCTTGTTATGAAATTGTTAAAAGTAGGTTTGAAGGTTTTAATCCCACTATTTTTGAGCTTGATAAAAATTATGTGTTTGTAGATCATGAAAAGCATGCTTTATGTGATTGTTATATTGTTAATTTTATTCATGATGCTACTAAAAGTTATTATGAGAGAGGGAAACATGGTTTTATGCATCTCAATAATATTAGGTTTCCCCTCTTTATGTTGAAAGTCTTGAAGTTGCACTTGTTTTGCTCTACTATGCTTGTTGCTTTGTGCTTTCATGACTTGTTTCTTTACAAGAATCCTATGGATAGGAAGTGGGTTAGACTTAAATGTGTTTTGAATTTGCTTCTTGATGCTATCTTTTACTTAAATTCATATTTCTTATGTGAGCATCATCGAAATTCTTATGCCTAACTTAAAAGCGTTAAAGAAAAGTACTTATTGGGAGATAACCCAAAAGTTTTAGATGAGTCTTGGAAGTTATTACTTCAGTAATAACCTCTCCTTATCCTTTTTATTTGCTTTTGTGCCAAGAGTAACCTCTAATGAGAGAGAAGTAATGATTGGGAAAGTTGCTATCCCGAAATAGATTTTTGTGCTTCACCGTAAACATTCGTGTAAAATCTCTATACGTTGTTTTGAGGCGTGAATTTTTGTGCTTCTGCCCTAGGTTGTTATATAACTTTCGTTAGTTCAACACTTTTAGATTTGAGCAACAGAAGGTCTTCGAAAAAATTGGTTTTTAATTGCTGGTCTGTTTTGACAGATTTCTGCCATTATTTGCATTTGCTTCTTGTTGGTTCCTTTTTGAGTTCTCTTTGGGGAATTGAGATTTTTGAGGGAAGTGCTTCAGTAGCTTGTGTTATAATGGAAGTTTTATTGGTGTTGAAACTGAACCTAAAGACTTATTATCTTGAGTGCACTAATGTTGCTAATAAATATTGTGTGAAGTTTTGTATGAAGGAAAAATTTCAGGTGTATGGAGAGAATGATGTAATGAGATGAAGAATGGACTAAAGCTCAAGCTTGGGGATGCCACCCCGTGTCACCCCAAGAATTATCCAAGAAGTACAAGACTCAAAGCTTGGGGATGCCCAAGGCATCCCCTTCTTCATCAATAAAAATCCCAGGTTTCTTCCAAACACTTCATTTTTATTGTTTCATGCACAGTTGTGTTGTTCTTGGAGCGTCTTCGTTTTTGTTTTTGGTTTTCGTTTGCTTGGTTTTCTTAGTTTGCTTGAATAAATTGGTTGGACCCCCTCTTTAATGCATTGGTTTTCAAATAGTTTGGTTTGGATTGGAAAAGAGTAGGAAAGTTCATGCTTAAGTGGTAAAGAGAGCTTGTTTTTTACTGTGGCCCATGCTTTGTCATGCCATGCTTGATATTGTTTTGGCTTTATGCTTAGTGATCTTAGCTGTAGCATGACATCTTATAAACAATTGAGATTGCTTAATGTGCCTTGAAAGAATCATGCGTTGTTTTAGCATATTAAAGCATAGTATTGTGGTATTCTCCTTTGATGCTTTATTTGGGTTGACTTGGCGCATGCTCACACCATGTTATGACTATCCCGAGTCACCATAGCCTTTATGATCCTTTAGTTTTCGACTTGTAGTATCACTTTATTCTTTGATTAATAATGTTTTGTCGCTCTGCATGATTATGGCCATTATTGCTCTCTTAGTCGGTCGCTCCTAGTCTTTTGCTAGCCTCCATAACCAAGTATGAGTTCCACTCATGCATCCAACTCCTAAAACCAAGTTATTCCAAAGAGTCCACCATACCTACCTATTAGCATTTGCTATTCCAAGTATATTCATGTTTTTATCTACCTTCCGAATTAAACTTGTTATGACAAAACTAGTGATTAAAGCTCTCACGAACTTGATGGCACACTTTGAAGGAGTTATGCCCTAGAGGCAAATAATAAAGTGTATTATTTGATATACCTCTTGTATGTTCATAATACGTTTCATACTGTGCTATAACTGTGTTAATACGAAACGTTAATACACGTGTGGTATATAAACAAACCGTGTCTCTAGTTACCTCTAGTGAACTAGTTCATTGGTCATGAGGATGGTCTATGTTTCAAGACCATGGGCATTTATGCCAACTGACAATGAGATCATGTTATTAGTTAAATAACATGATAGACAAACATCCAACCGTTATATCGTAATGAGATCTAGTTACAAAGTTCACCATTGATGATAAAACACAGAGAACCTCGCAACCTGATCCTTTAACTATGAGGTAATGCAAATCACCATTCTAGAAGAAGCTTAGATGGTTATCAAGAATCATATCGTAATAGGGTGATCAAAAAGGTGCCACTTAGGTTTTCCAAAGGAATGCGTAGAGGAGTACATATCAAGACCAGGATTTGTCTAGTCCATGTAACAGACAGATACATGTGGCCATCTCGGTGACGTTGCATTAATGAAGCTTGCAAGCATGTGACTAGGTCATAGAATGCAACGACATGAGAACGAGAAAACAAGTTCATCGGTAACGAGATCGAACTAAGGTATAAAGATACCGAAGATCAAGTCTTGGATGAATTAGGTATCGTATGACAAAGGGAATGGGGAACGACTATCTCACGGTTCGAGCGATTGTATTCGTGAAACGCACAGGGGTCACATGGCCATCCAGGTCCCTCTGTTGATCATTGATATGAGAGTGGTCTCTATCATGTCCGGAGTGTTTACGAACCGAAGGAGGTCACGCTTAAGGGTAGGGACGCTTAGGGTAGATGAGGCATCATATGAGAAATAGAGAGAGAGAGACCGGAATAGTTTCGGCAACATCCGATGGAGATCGGAAAGGGGTCCGGAAGCTGTTCCGGAGTGAAGGAATAATATAATATGTGTATTTGAATGTTAATTGGAGAATTAATATTAAATATATATTTTATTTTATTTTTGAAGGCACTATATTGCTAATGGGCCTCACCCGAAGGGAGGCCCAAGTGGGCAAGGCGCCTAGGGGGTGGGGGCCAGCCGTCCTAGGGCTAGTGGGCCACTCGAGTTGGGCTCACCTAGGGCCGGCAGCTACCCCAAGGTGGCCGACGGGTGTGGGCATTAGTCCCACACCGCCTGGCCCCTGGGTGGTGCCCCCCTCCTACTATATAAAGGGGTTCCCCCCTCCCCTTGGAACACACCCATTCCTCTCATTCTCTCTCTTCTACTGAGGACTTCCCCGTAATATTGGGGAGGACCTCGTGGTTGAGTTCTCCACCTTCACACTACCATCGTGTGATCGGCGATCCGACATCTACTTCTTCCGCTGCTCGGCTGGATCAGAGCCCGGTTGACGTCCACTACACCGGACGTGTGACGAACTTCGGAGGCACCACAATTGGGGTGCTGCTCGTCTTCATCAATATACGCCTTCCTGCGTAAGGCGTGCCTCTCTCTGCAAAGGTATGGATACTGTATTCCTTCTCCGTTACTTATGTCTACATAGTATAGATCCTGGTATTAGTGTTCGAGTAGATAGAATTTTTTTATGCTACGGAACCCTTCACACTTTACTTTTCTTGCCCTTAATAAACTTGAACCATTGTGTCGTCTATGTTGTATATGCTTGCACATATATGTTGGGGATTAGCAGAACCATGCTATCATGGGGAACGCTTTCAACATTGCACTTGTACTTTGTACCTAGTTGATATCATGCTCTTTTGTCTATGGATGTCGTCGGTGTGAAATGAAAGGGGAGCTTGTAAGTCCATGGAGTTATGTATGTGTGTTAGAGAAAAGTCTGGGCCGCTGGTCTAATCCATGCCTAATCATGGTGGAAACCTGCAACGTAACCACAATGAGCTGTCTATCAAGCATTCTTCTTATAAAAAAAGAGTCAGATATTGAGAAAAAGAGAAAAAGAAAAAAATAGATATGAGAAAAGAGGAAAGAGAGAAAAAAGCACCATTTTCCCATGGTAAATAAGAAGATTGTTGAGATGCTCGTTGTCTCCTTGCCTTGTCATTTTGATATGGGGATTCTTCCGTGTCATCGGGCAAGGGGTACCCCATTGGCGGTTCTCTATGATACACATGTACTTACTATGACAAGAACTTACCGGTAACTAAACTTGAGTAGCATGAGGAGCGGCCCTCATATTCAAGGGACATGAGATTTCCAACTTATACTTTGTCAAGCATATACTCCATAGTTTGTTCACTTTAACCTTAATCACTTCAAGATGCTTATGATAGGGGCAATGAGAGCTGAAAGCTAATAACTACCATAATTTTTGGAAGCTCTTTATGAGACTTGAATCCCTACTTCCTTCTATGAAGGCCTTTCTTTTACTTTTATGTTGAGTCTCCACCTTCTATCTTTATGCACCTATTTTGATAGCATAGTGGCCATTCTTAGTTCTATGTGCATTGTCCCAAGACTTGTTGATTGATGCATAACTTTGATATTGCTTGTTCTTAAACCATTTGTATCTAGTCACCCTTATAAACTTTGAAGGTGTCCTATGCATTTATGTTTGCTACCCTATGAGGGACAAGCTGAATGCCACTATGCTATGTTTTCTTTATGTGAAACAAACAAACATCTTGCAAAACATTGTTATTCATGAAATCTTTTGTTTGTGCCTTTTCATGTTACAACATAGTTGCTATGTCTTATTGTTAGAACTTTGTCCTTCATGCTATGTTGAAGTACTATGATCCCAGCTATCAATGTTTTACAAATACTTTGATCAAGTTTATGATGGTGCATGTCACCTCAAAAACCATTCTTTCTTTTTATCACTTACGTACTCGAGGATGAGCAGGAGTTAAGCTTGGGGATGTTGATACGTTGCAAACGTATCCATAATTTTTGATGTTCCATGCTTGGTTTTTATCTACTTTCTTATGTTTTGCCCACACTTTGGAGTATGTTTTATACACTTTCTTGGACTAACTTATTAACAAGATGCCACAGTGCCAGTAGCCTGTTTTCTGCTGTTTTTGGTTCCAGGAAAGTCAGAAAATGAATATTCTCGGAATTGGACGGGACAAAAGCCAAAGTCAGTTTTTCACCGAGGGGGACATGGAGCTAGAATACGAGACAGAGAGGAGCCAGAGGGCCGCCACACCACCTGGCCGCGCGGCCAGGCCTGACCCGCACCAGGGGGGTGGTGTGGCCGCCTAGGGCA
The DNA here is from genome assembly GCA_916181665.1 of Avena sativa. Lineage (NCBI taxonomy): Eukaryota > Viridiplantae > Streptophyta > Magnoliopsida > Poales > Poaceae > Avena > Avena sativa. The sequence goes on along the minus strand of OV702287.1, from coordinate 103,428,769 downwards.
CCCCCTCGGCCTCCCCTTTCGCCTATAAGATGCCTCCGATACAAAAACCCTAAGTACCCGATCAAAATTCCACGAAAGAGTCTGTAGCCACCGTCATATCCATCCCTAGATCGGGAGGGATCTGAAGCTCTTCCCGGCACCCTGTCGAAGGGGAGAATTCACCCTGGAGGCCTTCTTTATCACCATGCAAGCCTCCAGTGTGATGCGTGAGTAGTTCATCCTTGGACTACAGGTCCATGTAGTAGCTAGATGGTTGGTTCTTCTCCTTTGTGCCACCATGTTTAGATCTTGTGAGCTTCGTTCATGATCAAGATCATCTATTTGTAATTCTACATGTTGTATTTGCGGGGATCCGATGGATATTGAGATGCTATTTCAGATTGATTATTGATTCTATCATGTCTATGTTATTTGTGATCTTGCATGATTTCTGTTGTTAGTAGCTATATTGCCAAGTAGATGCTTGCAACTCCAAGAGGGATTATTTATGCTCAATAGTGGGTTCATGCCTCTGGTAATCTAGGGAAGTGATAAGAATCTCTAAGGTTGTAGATGTGCTGTTGCTACTAGGGAGAAAACAACAATCCTTTGTCCATAGGGCAATCATATTGTTTACTTTACACACTTTGCTTAATGCAATTATCTATTGCTTGTAACTTAATACTGGAGGGGGTTTAGATGATAACCTGAAGGTGGATTATTAGTCATAGATGCAGTTGGATTACGGTCTATGTATAATGTTGTAATGCCCAATCAAATCTCAAAGGAGTCAAGATGATTAGTATATGCATGTATGCTTTCTCGATGTTTGTTAATTGCCCCGTTGTAATTTGTTCACCCAACATGTCATCTATCTTAAGGAGAACCACCACTAGTGAACTATGGACCCCGATCCTGTCTTTTATCATCAATCTACAACTATTTACTGCTTTCTGTTTACTTTCTGCAAGCAATTACTATTTTCCACACAATACGTTTAATCCTTTGTTTTCGGCAAAACCGGTGAGATTAACAATCTCACTGTAAGTTGGGGGCAAAGTTCTGTGGTTGTGTTGTGCAGGATTCCAAGTTGGCAACAACACCTTGGAGGTGTTTCCTTTCTCCTACTGGTTCGATAACCTTGGTTTCATAACTGAGGGAAAACTTGCTGCTGTGCTCATCATACCTTCCTCTTGGGGTTCCCCAATGAGCTCGATATATTTTGGGCCATCACCAGACTAGGAGGAGGACTACCAGGATGATGGACAGTAGGACGTCTACGACAACTAGGATCATCTCCCATCGTCAGCATTGCCTGTTACACTAAATATGGAGCCCACTTCTACGCTTATTATTCCACTGCTTGTTTGTATTAAGACTGGATCATGAGATCCTTTATTTGTAAGACCTTATTATGGTTTTTAATGGATGATGTACTGTGATATCCAATCTGTCATGTCTCACAAAAATGGTAATCCTGGGATTGCGATGTATGGCATAACAGGCATCTGGGATTAAAAATTCGGGTGTTGACAAGTTGGTATCAGAGCTATCCTGACCATAGGAGACCCTAGTTAGAATGGACGTCCGAACAAAAACTTAGTTTCAAAACCAAAGAAGTGAGTATTTACGAAAACCTATTCCCTCTCTTATCCTTGATTCTTTCAAAGAAATCATGTTCCTCAAAAATTCTTACTTTCCTACATAAAACATGACACACTTGATCACCTCACTAACTTACTCATCCTAAATTCTTATAGATGGAAGTTCAGTATTGCAAGTTCTACCAGTTGGGCAACGGAGGCCAGCTGATCTTTGAGAGGGATCTAGATGAACTATCAGAGTATCTTGAGCGCCCGCGTCCGGAATTCTTCGGGGCTCAACTCAAGGATCACCCAGGAGGAGATCTACAATGGCTGATAGTTGCAAATCTCAGAGGCAAGATGGAAGCACCCCTTTCCGAGAAGATTCAATTCACCATGCAAGAGAACAACTGGCTAGATGGATTAGCCAGGGCTATGCATGAAGCTCTTGCCTGTCTGTGTGGGCAAAACATCAACTTGATCCAGGGAACTCGCTTTGCTCACTTCGCAAGGCATGATTCTATGGGAATGCCATTGTAAATGCCAAGTCACCCGGAGTTGAAGCGCCAAGTGGAGAATCTTGACTTCCTGCTGTATGATAGGCAGAAGGAATTGGACAATGCTCGAGCCTACGTCAACCACAACCTTGCCATTGCCACCAAGAAGGACCAGACTCTCACCATGCTCGTCAAAGATCGCCAATCACTTCGTCGTCAATGCGAGAAGAAGGATCGCATCATCGCTCGTCTTCGCAAGAAGGTGGCCGCTCTCGAGAAGACCATCCATGAGCAAGAAGTCCAGCTTGAAGCAAAGGAAGAGGAAGAAGGTGAAGACATCCAGGGAGATCTTCACTCGTACCTCAGTGATGACAATGATTACCTGGAGGATGATGCCATGGATTTCTACACTGATGATGATGATTCTGACTTCATTGATGATGAGTAGATGCACTTGATCACTACCGTAGGAATGAGTTGTATCGGTCCCACTGTAGGTTCACAGAATGGTTCTTAAAACCATCTGTTTTCCATTTGTGTGTGGTGTGTGTTTGTATTGTGTGCTTGAATGAATGAATGAATGAGAAGGAGTTAGTTTGCAAAACTGAGTTCAAACTCAAAGTTAAAGCTTTTGAAACAAAACTATGAACCTTAGAACTTTCCCTCTTACCCCTTTATCTATCTCAATCTTCAGATGACTCGTGGAAACCCCGGAGGAAATAGCTCATCACAGGACCCGATGTTGTAGATTCTGCAGATGCTAGTTTCCGATCGTGAAGCTAGTAGAGCCGAACGCCAAGCCAACCTAGCCACTCTTCAACAGATAGCTCAGATGGCCCACAATAATCAAGGCCATGGAAATCAGGATCATCATGGATCCAAGCTTAAGAACTTTCAGAACACCAATCCCCCTATCTTTAACAAGTCTGAGGATCCCTTAGATGCCAATGACTGGCTGCAAACCATGGAGAACAATCTGGAAGTCACATGAGTTGACGCCAACGGGAAGGTACTGTTTGCCACCCACTATCTGGCAGGATATGCAAGAGCCTAGTGGAATAGCACCCGTACTATGAACCACAGTCAGATAATGACTTGGAAAGCTTTCAAGATCAAGTTCAGATGCACCCATGTGCCACAAGGTTTGGTCACCAGAATGAGAGATGAGTTCAGGGAACTAAAGCAAGGAAGGATGACGGTAGTTGAGTACCACGACAAATTTCTGTCCCTAGCTAGATATGCCCCTGATGAGATCAACACTAAAGCCAATAAGAAGGAAAGATTCCTGAATGGATTGCATGATGAGATGTAGACGGTGTTAGTCAACATCCATTTTGAAGATCTAGAAGAGCTAGTAGACTCCGCCATCTAGATGGAAGGGAAGATCAACCAAGCTAATGACAACCGCAAGCGCAGAATGATGCACCAGACTGGGTCCCACAATACCCAGAAGTATTGCCCCAACCCGTCTACAAGATATTCCCCAAGAAACAATAGACCCTCGATGTCTCGTCCAAGATACCCCAATCGTAGCGGAGGAAACTTGAAGTCTGGAGGAAACCACAACAACAACCCCGGCAAATCCAACAATTTCAACCGTGCACCGCCCAAGTCCAACAACAACAACAACTACTACTACTACAATACTGCCCCAAGGACTGGAAGCAATGCTGTGCCTGTGGCCGCCAAAGACAAGTCCTAGATTACTTGCTTTGAATGTGGAGTCAAGGGTCACTACTCCAACGAGTGCCCCAAGAAGCTTGCAGCCACCACCAATGTGAATGCCCTAGCTCAGCAGCAACGCCGTGTTCAACCTGGAAGAAGATTTTCCCTAGGGAATTCGCTCAACCGTAACGACTTCCACATGAATGCTGAAGAAGCCCAGGAAGTGCTAGATGTCGTGCTAGGTATGTTTTCTGTTAACTCAGTACTTGCAAGAGTGTTGTTTGATTCTGGAGCATCACACTCGTTTGTTACCGAAGAATTGGCATGCACTAGTAAGATTCAACCAACAAAATTGAAGTATGTTATGATAGTTCAAATACCTGGTTCAACCACCAAAGCTAGAAAAATTTGCAAGGCTGTACCTATCAGAATCCATGGGATAGATTTTTATGCCAATCTAATAGTACTTGGAACCAAAGGTTTGGAAGTAGTACTAGGAATGGATTGGATGTCAAAACATAATGGATTGATCGACTGTGCTAAGAAAGCCATAACCATGACCAGTAGCTCTAGAGTATCAGTAGAGCATGTATCTGAAACCTTGCCCCGTCAGTTCAAATGCAACAAGAGTCTACCCCAACCAACCATAGACGAAGTCAGAGTAGTCTGTGAATATCCCGACATATTCCCAGATGAATTGCCCGGTATGCCCCCAGATCGGGATACCGAGTTCATTATTGAACTAATTCCTGGAACTGGACCCATAACTCAGAGACCTTAAAGTATGAACCCATCAGAATTAGTGGAGCTGAAGAAGCAACTTGATGCTATGCTAGAGAAAGGTTTGATTCAACCAAGCGCATCAACATGGAGATCGCCCGTTCTGTTTGTTGATAAGAAAGATGGAGGTAACCATTTGTGCACGGATTACCGGAAGCTGAATGACGTCACCATCAAGAACAAGTACCCACTACCCAAGATTGAGGACCTGTTTGATCAGTTGACTAGTGCTAGAGTGTTTTCTAAGATTGATCTTAGAACTGGTTATCACCAACTCAAGATTTGTGCAAGGGATATTCCAAAGACCGCCTTTACCACCAGATATGGATTGTATGAGTATACGGTCATGTATTTTGGATTAACCAATGCCCTCGCTTATTTCATGAATCTCATGAATAAGATTTTTATGAACTTTCTGGATAAGTTTTTCATTGTTTTTATCGACGATATTCTAATCTATTCGAAGTCAGAAGAATACCATGAGCTACATCTGAGAACCATCCTTGAAACCCTTAGAGAGCATCAGTTGTATGCCAAGTTTAGCAAATGTGAGTTTTGGCTGAAAGAAGTAGGATTCCTCGGACATATTGTGTCGGCAGGAGGAGTCGCTGTTGATCCTACCAAGATCAAAGATGTTGAAGAATGGGAAGCCCCGGCCACTCAAACCCAAGTCCGTGCATTTCTCGGATTAGCGGGATACTACCACAAGTTCGTTGAAGGATTTTCGAGCATCGCAAGACCGATGACCCAATTGTTGAAGAAAGATAAGAAGTTCGAATGGACTGACAAATGTGAAGCAAGTTTTCAAGAGCTCAAGAAGAGATTGATTTTAGCCCCAATCCTGATTATGCCAGATATCAAGAAGCCTTTTGATGTGTATTGTGATGCATCCAAGATTGGTCTCGGATGTGTGTTGATGCAAGAAGGCAAAATCATAGCATATCTATCCCGACAACTGAAGCAGCATGAGCAAAATTACCCTACCCATGATCTTGAACTAGCAGCAGTAGTTTTAGCTCTGAAGACATGGCGTCATTACCTTATGGGTAACCACTATGAGATTTATTCGGATCACAAGAGTCTGAAGTATATCTTCACTCAGAAGGAGCTAAATATGAGGCAAAGGAGATGGATAGAGTTAATCAAGGATTATGACCTTGACATTCACTATCACCCCGACAAAGCCAATGTGGTAGCGGATGCTCTTAGCAGATTGCCGTGTAGATTAAACACCATGATCAAAGAAGCCCAGCCAAGTTTGCATGAAGAGTTGGAGCAGTTTAGAATGGAGCTAATTAGCAAAGGATTTTTAGCTAGAATTGAACTTCAACCCATGTTGATCGGTCAGATCAAGAAAGCCTAGAAAGGAAATGCGAGTATCGACGGAATCAAACGTCGTATTGGTACAGGAAAGGTACCTAGATTCACCGAAGATGAAGAAGGATTTTTGTGGTACAAAGGACATATCTGTGTGCCAGCAGATTCCGAGCTGAAGCAAGTTATCATGCAAGAAGCTCATGATACTCTTTATTCTATCCACCCCGGAGGAACGAAGATGTATCAAGATTTGAAGGAGCAATTTTGGTGGCACAAGATGAAGAGAGAAATCGAAAGCTACATAGCCAAGTGTGATATGTGTCAGAGAGTCAAAGCAGAACATCAGCGACCCACAGGACTGTTGCAACCATTGCAGATTCCGGAATGGAAATGGGATCCCGTCGGAATGGACTTTATCACTGGTTTGCCTACTTCTAGTAGGGGAAATGACTCTATTTGGGTCATAGTTGATAGACTGTCCAAGGTAGCCCATTTTATACCTGTCAACAAAACCTACCAGAGTTCAAAGCTAGCAAATTTGTACATTGCTAGAATAGCCAGTTTGCATGGAACCCCCAAGACCATAGTGTCGGATCGAGGAACCCAGTTTACCTCAAGATTTTGGCAGAAAGTCCAAGAAGGATTAGGAACCAAATTGAATTTCAGCACAGCTTATCACCCGTAGACCGATGGAAAGACTGAAACAGTCAACCAAATCTGAGAAGATATGTTGAGAGCTTGTGTTCTGGAGTATGGATCAAAATGGGAAGATTGTCTGCCTTTCGCAGAATTCTCATACAACAACAGTTATCAAGCCAGTTTGCAAATGGCCCCATTTGAATTTCTGTATGGAAGGAAGTGTCGTACCCCCTTGAATTGGTCACAGGTAGGAGAGAGTCAGATTTTCCGACCCGACATCCTACGAGAAGCCGAAGAGAAGGTCCACAAAGTCCGTGAGCACCTCAAGACTACCCAATCCAGATAGAAGAGTTATGCTGACAAGAGACATAGAGACCTAACTTTCAATGTCGGAGATTTTGTGTATCTCAAAGTGTCGCCTTTGAAGGCAATGCAATGTATTTAGCTGAAAGGAAAGTTAGCCCCCAGATATATTGGACCCTTCAAGATTTTGAATCGCCGAGGAGAAGTATCATATCAATTGGAACAGCCAGAGGACATGTCAGCCATCCATAATGTGTTCCATATCTCGTTACTTCGCAAATGCTTAGAAGTTCTGGAGAAGACCGAAGTTTTCAAGAACATCAATCACCGAGCCATAGATATCAACAAGGATCTGATGTATCATGAAGTGCCCATTCGTATTTTGGAAGAATCCTTCAGAACCACCAGGACCCGGAGTATCAAATTTCTCAAGATCCAATGGAGCAACCATACCGAAGAAGAAGCTACTTGGGAGCGAGAAGATTACATTAGGACTGAGTTTCCAGATCTCTTTAGTTCCTAGTTTTTCTTAAATCTCAGGATGAGATTTTGTTTAAGGAGGGAAGGTTTGTAACACCCCAAAACTTCTAATCAAGATTATCAAGTTCTAATCACCCAAGTTTAGGGTTAACAAAAACTTTTATTAATAAAATGAATAGGAGTGCATGTTAGTTTTGCATTAATGTGTGATTGTTTGAAAATTCCATGCTTGATTGTTCTAAATGATGTGAAATGGTTTAAAGGTGAATACTACATCATCTAGGCCAATTAAAAACAAAATCAAAAGAAAAAGAAATCAAAATATGAATAAATAAACCAAATGGTCATTTTGACAAAAGTTAACCACTAGGTCACTTTGTGTGTTCCTAGCAGACGATTTCTAACAGAAACATTTCCAACTCTTTTCACCCCTTGCTAGACCAAGTAAAAGTGTATCAAGGCCCACTTTACAAACTTACAAGAACATCTTTCAAACCAATTAAATGGACAATTGAAAATTGAATCTAGTTCATATGTTAAGATCCCACTTTTTCAAAAACCTATCAAATCAATTCCCCTTGACCTCTCCAAGCAAACATAGACTCTCAAGCTTAACTTAAGATCACTCAAAATTTTTGAATCAAAAATTCCACACTTTATTTCATGCGGCCATTTCCACAAACACCTTAACTACACAGATTAACCCTCTGCCTAACTTCATTGTTTCCACAGTAATTAGTCGACCATTTGGTCCCCTCTTAAACCCCCTGTCTCCCCTGAGTCTAACCCAGTCCCAGACCAGCTCCCCCCTTTGCCATTTTCATAGTGGAGCGCCGCCCGATTGTGGTCATCACCGGCCGACCACGGCCAGCTCGCAGCAGACCACCCCGCGCCCATCCAAGATGTCCATGAGGTGCACCACAGTCCACCGCCACCCCTGTCCACCCCACGATCGAAGCCAAGCCCTAGACCACCCGAGCACGCCGCGCCCAAACCTCTTTGCGCCATGCCGAGAGCACGCCAGTGCACCGCGCCCGACCAGCTCGCACAGCTCGCGCCTTGCCCTCACCGTGCACACGCATGCCCGCCATGATCACAGCACCCCGGCAGACACCCCCATTCGCCACCGCGCGACCCGCAGCTGCCGCACACCGCCGCAAACACCTCTGCGTTCGTGTAGAGCACCGCATGCTCCCGACCGCCCCACGCTGCCCGACGAATCACCATTATGCCCGTAAGAACTGCCAGGGAACACCGCACCATCCACCTACCTCCACCACGACAATAGCCGCTTGTAGCGATGCCACCGTCGAGCTCACGCCGCACCGCTCGGTCCCCTCACCGCACTATAATAGGATGCCACCCCCGCCTCCATTCTCCACACCACTCCACTCCCCACTCCCCACTCCTCACAGACACTCCCACACTTCTCCTCGGAGCAAGGCAAGCACCATCGCGCCGGAATTTCATCGGAGCCTGTCACTGCTAGAGGAGAAGGGTGCTAGTGATTCCAACCACCCCAAGTCCTATCGTGACTGTGCCTCGCCTCGCCGTTGTATAGCACATCGATTGCCCCCGTCACTGACCCTAGCTGGAGCGCAGGTGAGCCCCGTGAGACCCCCACCACCGCGTTAGGGTTGATTCCTCGCCGGAGCTGTTCGTCGTCGACGATGAACCACACCCGTTGCATTAGAATTAGATCGTAGGGCTCTAGTTAAAAGATACCATTTAGCGTTAGAACAGATGCTGACTGGTGGACCCCATCTGTCAGCAGCCCACTGCGCTGTGCAGTGCAGCTGGGCTGGCCCGTTTAGCTTTCCCGCTCAGGCCTAAAAATTCAAATATGGATTTTCCTTTTTAGCTAAAACCCTATTATGTCCACATATTCAAAAATAAATTCAGAGAGTTTCACTGAACCAAATTGCATGATTCAAATTTTTCTACAAAGGTAAATAAATTATCTATCCAAGCCCGTTGGATTTAAATCATTTGGAGTTAGAGATAATCTTTAGTAAAAATAACAAGACAAATACTTTTGCAACTTCAAACATTTTTCAAAAATCAACCATAATAGAATATGTATCTGAATATGTATCTGAATATGTATCTGAATATGTAAAAATCACATTTGATAATATGTATCTGAATATGTAAAAATATTTAGGTTTGGATGCAATGACATTGTACTAGTACCAAAAGAATGCTATTAGGGCATTTCTAGTCATGTTAAATCTATTAAATGAGAATCTTAAACTTTATAAAATATGATCAACCTTTTAAATCACATTCCCGTGTATTAGAATATGTGATGATGACATGTGTCAACATGATCCCATATTTTAATTGGAGAATATTAAATCTTAATAAATTTCAATGAGTAGAAATTACTTTTCTCAAATAAACTAAATAAAACTTGTTCTTTATTTCATGTGATGATTGTGATGATGCTAGATCATCAAGTGTGAACCTTAGTTTGATAAATAGAAGTAGTTAAGTATTGTTTGGTGATTGTGTACCCCGTATTCATTTATAGACGATAGTACCGACCAAGGATACGAGGAGGAGGAGTTCTACCCTGAAGAAGAGGAGGAAAACTTCAATCACTGCACCAATCAAGGCAAGCTGTTATTGGCAAGCTAATACTTGCAAGCCATCACTAATTGCAAGATAACTTAAGCAAGATGCATTAGGCATGCTTTGGTTATATACCTTTGATTGTACCCATCCCAAGTTTTACTTGCAAGCTTTACTCTTTTACTTTACCAAAGTTCTTTACTTTTAGTTAATGCTTTGTGAGGTTTTGGAAAGATAGTATAGATAGCATAAAGAGTATAAAACTAGGCCTATACTAGATGTCATTCTATGGCATGAGATTGAGATTAGCATCCCTCATTAGTGAACACTCTTAACTTAGTGGCTAGTGCTAAGCATAAAACTTGATCACTTTAGATAGGAATACTTGGTGAAAATGATTGTGAAAACCTTGGAATGATGAGTCATTCTATTGAAATGTTTTTACATGTGTTGAGAAACACAAATGGATTTGATGATGAAAAAGTTGAGGCATGAGCCTTAGCCCTTTTACAAAAACTGATGGTTGGGTTCGGATGTGATACCATTCCAATTTTACCATACAACCACAATACCTGAATTGGGTAAGGCTTAGCCGAAAATTTATATGCATTAGTATGGGTTTCCTCATGGAAGAGGTTTGAGCTGAGGCTACCTCTTGATGATGTCCACCTATGCAGTGCCCAGGATGGCAGATGGCCATGGCTGGGAGGCCAAGATCATAGGGGAGGTGCCTATACTAGGGTGTGTAAAGGAAATGTTATGATTGATTATCCGCATACTAAGTATGATGATTCAGGGTTATCCTTGGCGAATGTATCTAATTTTGTGGTGAAAGTGTACCACCTCTACAGAGTGTTAAACTATTCGAATAGCTGTGTCCGCGGTCATGGACAGTTGTAGTAGCCATACTATTCCGTCGTCAGATGTTTTCAAAATGATTTGTGAAGTGAACTATGATTTTGACTTGACCATAACAGGGTTGTGAATATGAAAACTAGGTTCCCAACTTAAAGTGATTTAGAACTTTTACTTAGTTTTCTTTACTTCTGAACTCAGTTTAGATAAATCTGGCTTTTTGCAAATAAACTTAGAGCTTAGGATTCCTACTAGAACTGCCTTACTTATTAGTGATAGTTTGTGAGTACTTAAAGAGTACTCATGGCTTTGTCCCTGGCTATTCCCGTGGCCAGACTATGAGGAGGACTACTAGGATGATGGGTAGCAGGACGTCTACGACAACTAGGATCAGCTCCCATCGTCAGCATTGCCTGTGACACTGAAGATGGAGCACACTACTACGCTTATTATTCCACTTCTTGTTTGTATTAAGACTAGATCATGAGATCCTTTATTTGTAAGACCTTATTATGGTTTGTAATGGAGGATGTACTGTGATATCCAATCTGTTATGTCTCGCAAAAATGGTAATCTTGGGATTGCGATGTATGGCATAACGGGCATCTGGGATTAAAAATCCGGGTGTTGACACTGTGACTTAGACTTTATCATGTCATGTTTGATATTGCTTTGACTTTATGCTCAGTGATTATTGATGTAACATGACTTGTTTCAAACAATTGAGGTTTCTTAATGTGCCTTGAAAGAATCATGCGTTGTTTTAGCATACAAAAGCATAATATTGTGGCATTCTTCTTTGATGCTTTATTTGGGTTGACTTGGCGCATGCTCACACCATGTTAAGAGTATACCAAGTCACCATAGCCTCTATGATCATTTAGTTTTCGACTTGTAATATCACCTTATGCTTTAATTAATAATGTTTTGTCGCCTTGCATGATTATGGCCATTATTGCTCTCTTAGTTCGTCGCTCCCAGTCTTTTGCTAGCCTCCACATGTACCAAGTATGAGTTCCACTCATGCATCCAACTCCAAATAAAACCAAGTTATTCCAAAGAGTCCACCATACCTACCTATTAGCATTATTGCTATTCCAAGTATATTCATGTTTTTATCTACCTTCCAAATTAAACTTGTTATGTGAAAATTAGTGATTAAAGCTCTCACGAACTTGATGGCACACTTTACTTTCTTGCACTTAATAAACTTGAACCATTGTGCCCATCTATGTTGCGTATATGCTTGCATTTTGTAAGTTGTGAGTTAGCAGAACCATGTTACCATGGGGAAGGCTTTCAACATTGCACTTTATTTAGTTAATATCATGTTCTTTTGCTTACGGATCCCGGCGGTGTGAAATGAAAGGGGAGCTTGTAAGGCTCATGGAGTTCATATATGTGTTAGAGAAACGCCTGGGCGGCTAGTCTAAGCCATGCCTAATCATGGTGGAAACGTGCAGCATAACCATAGTGAGCAATCTGTGAAGCATCCAAAAAAAAGAAAAAAAGAAAAGGAAAAGGTAAAACCCTATGCAAATAGCATACAAAAAGATCGTTGAGATGCTCATTGTCTGCTTGCCTTGTCATTTTGATATGGGAAAGCTTCTGTATCATCGGGCAAGGGGTACCCCGTTGGCGGTTCTCTATGATACACATGTACTTGCAATGACAAGAACTTACTTGTGACTAAAGTTGAGTAGTATGAGGTTCGGTACTCGTAAGCAAGGGGCATGAGATTTTCAGCTTATAACTTGTCAGGCATATCCTCATATTTGCTCACCTAAAGATGCTTATGATAGGGGTAATGAGAGCTGAAAGCTAATAAGTACCATAATTTTTCAAAGCTCTTTATGAGACTTGAATCCCTGCTTCCTTCTATGAAGGGCCTTTCTTTTACTTTTATGTTGAGTCTCCATCTTCTATCTGTATGCACCTATTGAGAGAGCATAGTGGTCATTCTTAGTTTAATGTGCATTGTCCCAAAACTTGTTGATTGATTCATAACTTTGATATTGCTTGCTCTTAAACTATTTTTATCTAGTCACCCTTATGAACTTTGAAGGTGTCCTATGCATTTATGTTTTGCTACACCATGAGGGACAAACTGAATACCATTCTAATTATGTTTTCTATATGAGAAACAAACAAATGTCTTTCAAAGCATTTTTATTCATGAATCTTTTGTTTGTACCTTTTCATGTTACAACATAGTTGCTATGTCTTATTGTTAGAACTATATCTTTCATGCTATGTTAAAGTACTATGATCCCAGCTATCAATGTTTTACAAATACCTTGATCAAGATTGTGATGGTGCATGTCACCTCAAAAATTATTCTTTTTATCACTTACCTACTCGAGGACGAGAAGGAGTTAAGCTTGGGGATGTTGATACATCGTAAACGTATCTATAATTTTTGATGTTCCATGCTTGTTTAGTATCTACTTTCCTATGTTTTGTTCATACTTTGAGGTATTTTTATACAATTTTTGGAACTAACCTATTAACAAGATGCCATAGTGCTAGTTTCCTGTTTTCTGCTGTATTTGGTTTTAGAAATGCTAGTAAGGAAATATTCTCGGAATTGGACCGGACAAAAGCCAAAGTCAATATTTTACCCGAAGCAACACGGAGTCCGGAAGGGAGACAAAGTGGCGCACCAGGGCAGCCACACCTGGTGGCAGCGCGTCCTGGGGGCGCCACCAGGGGTGTGGGCCCCTGGTGCTCCACCGACCTTGCCCTTCCGCCTATAAAATCCTCCCGGCACGAAAACCCTAAGGACCAGATCAGATTTCCACAAAAAGTTCCGCAGCGCTGCCGCTACCAAAGAGGAGATTCAGGGGACAGAAGTCTCTGTTCCGGCACCCTGCCGGGATGGGGAAGTGCCCCCGGATCCATCTCCATCGACTCCACTACCATCTCCATAACCATTGCTGACTCCCATGATGAGGAGGGAGTAGTTCTCTCACGAGGCTAAGGGCTCTACCGGTAGCTATGTGTTCATCTCTCTCTCTCTATGCATGATCTTATTGAGATCATGAGCTTTGTAATCTATAGATCTATTCTGCTACTCAAGTGCTTTAATGAATCTCTTCTTATCCCCACGTGTGTGAAGTTGACAGTGTGCACACCATGTGGCACTCTGGCTAAGGTTACATAAATACTTATCATGAGTATAATTTGAGTTGGATGTCTCTATGAGATTGTGGTGTTTGCTGGAACCATCTACCGCTCAAGGTGATAGTGAGGGGTTATCTAGATAGGGAATGCGAACTTTAAGGTGTGATGTTATAGCCCTACATCATCCAACCGGAGAGTACTTCAGGGTAGTATCATAAAGAGAAGATATTTATATGAGAGTGTCCACTAGTGAAAGTTTGATCCCTGGGCCTTGTTTCTAAGCATTGAAACACCGTTTACAATCAGTTCTGTTAAATGTTTGCTTGCTGCCACTTTTATTTCAGATTTCAATTACCACTTATAATCATCCATATTACTTGTATTTCACTATCTCTTCGCCGAACTAGTGCACCTATACACCTAACAAGTGTATTGGGTATGTTGGGGACACAAGAGACTTCTTGTATCTTGATTGCAGGGTTGCTTGAGAAGGATATCTTTGACCACTTCCTCCCTGAGTTCGATAAACCTTGGGTGATCCACTTAAGGGAAACTTGCTGCTGTTCAACAAGCCTCTGCACTTGGATGCTCAACACTGTCTACAAGAATAGAAGCGTGCGTAGACATCAAGGTACCACTCGAGAATCCAACCATTAGTGCTCGCATAAAGGTTAAGCCTCAAGAAGAGTGGAGGTACGGTTTCCACTTCCCCGATCCATCAATTATGGATGAGGAACAAGAAGTTGTACCCAAGACCAAGGATCACGTACGGGCATTGGAGATTGATGAGTGCATATTTGCATCATGTTTTATGTTATTATTTTGCATTGTAGATGTAGGATCTTGGTATTTTACGGCGTTCGCATGCACATTTTATGTCTGTTTTCACTAGGATCAGGACAGATGGTGGATCCAATGGATACAATTATTGAAGCAGTTGTACTGAGGAGAAAAGGAGTCAAAAACAATGTAAATCGCTTATTTGGGAAATATTAATAATACCAGAAGAGAACCCGAAGCGAACAGAGGAGACAGAGAGCATAATGACCAACTGTACGCGGAGGAAATATTATCGCCGTATAGATCCGGCCGTATAGCTGGCGCCGCCTCCGCCTCGTCAAATATTTTCACCCCGTGCAATTGGTTCGAGGAGACGACATACAGAACACCCAGAAATCGCCGAAACCTCACCTCCGGAAGGCATCTGGAGGGGGAACTCATCCACCGGGGATCCATCTTCGCCCTGCGCAAATCCAGGAGGCTAAGGCATCGATCTTCATCATCCACTGCTGCATCACCACCATCTCCATCCATCCCATCTACCTCTTGTCTAGATCTTGTTGTAATTCATATACTTGTTGTGGATTTATACAAGTACTATTCATCTATGATTGTTTCCATTACCATTGCCATGATGTTGATTGCCTCCATGTCTGAGTAGATCATTAGTTCTTGGGGATATGGAGAAACCCTAGTATGAGATTGAAATAAGATAAAGTCTATTATGATATTTATCGCTGTGACCATGTGTTAGATTCTCTACATCTTGATGTTGAGAGAAGTCGACCTCTCAATATTATCTCTCATGGGGACTTGATGGAGGGAACTACTTATTGGTAGACGGAGGCGTGCTAGCACTTACGGTGACTATAAAGCTACTATCAATCCTTGCGTATCAACTTGGGAAGCCAAGGAAACTCACGAAACACTATACATGCCATGGGATACATCCTACGGGATTATGTCCCTTAATAGCACAGTAATGCGATTGATGTCGATTGCTATCTGCTATGGTTATGAGGATGACGTGCGCAGCGGTTGCTGGCAAATCATCCATATACGGAGTTCCTCCCACACATACATAGTTGAGAATGTTCATGATAATAATCTTTATCTTAGATCTTTACAATACTAGTGGTGTATCCGCTACTCCTTGAGAACGCGTTTTCCCTATTGCAGTTCTAATCTCTCTTACATACGCGATACTTACTTTCTGTATTAAGTTACTTTGCTTTACTTTACTATTGCTCATATACCCAAAACCCAAAAACATCTTTTTACACAATACTCACATTTTATCTTGTTACTTAGAACTTTATCTAGCATTTCCATTGTAATATTTATTCCAAGAGTTATTAGACTTCAGACTCTTGCTCCCTGTGGGATCGATATCTTTATTTCGAAACTAGCTACAAACGATCTGTGCTCTTGCAGTCATCAAGCTATTTTCTGGCGCCGTTGTCGGGGAGCTAAGCGTTGTAGGTCTTTTAGTTTTTGCTTATTTATTTTTATCTTGCTAAATTTTGTGTTGAGTTATAGGTATCCACCAACATGATGGAGTTTGAGCATATGACTAGTGCTAGCCCACTCAACCACTTTGGGAAGCCCTATGATATTTATAAAAGAGACAACTCCAATGAGAAGACGAGGGGGTTTGAAATAAATCCTCTATTACTTAGTATTCTACATAAGAAGCAATTTACCGGAGATGAAAAAGATCCTAGTCCATATGAGCATATTGCATGTTTTAAAGATATATGTGGCACTTTTCTGTTGACGGGATATACTGTCGACGAGGTAAGGGTTAAACTTTTTAGTCAAACTTTGACAAGTACAGCTCTCTCATGGTATAGATCTCTACCCCCTGAAGCCACTACTACTTGGGATAATCTAGCTTGCGAATTTCTATCCAAATATTATCCATTATCAAAATCTTTTGGAATCAGGCGTCTTATAATGACTTGGAAGAACCGTGCTAATGAAGGACTAGTAAGAGCCTATATTAGATATAACGATTTATTAAGATTATGTCCTCATCATGATTTTCCTGAATGGTATTTACTACATATCTTTTATGGCGGTTTAATTGAACCTAATAAAATTGAACTAGACTATGTCGCTGAAGGAGCCTTTATGAATCTCCCTATACCTAAAGCTTGGGCTTTACTTAATAGAATTCGTGATCATAGAGTTTCATGGAATTTTGGTCTAGGAAGTGAAGGAGGCATAGAAATAGAGCATGATTGTATTCATGATTATAATAAAAAAGGCGACATTAAAGAACTATCTAAAGAACTTTATTTAGATTCTGATCTTGTGTTGCAAGTTGTTAAAGCTTTTACAGAACATATTAACGCTTCAAAGGAGGGCCCAGTCAAGTATGATCCACCACCCGAACCAGAAAAGAAAAAAGAAGATGAAGCAACACTGGCCTCTGTAGAACCTATTTATGAAGTGCCTTTCCCTAACACTGCACAAAAGCATATTCTTGAATATGAGCAGGTCAAAGAGTACAGGAAAAGAGGGAAGTGGAAAGCATGCCAGAAGTCGTGGGATATCTGGAAGAAACCAAACATGAAAAGGTAACCAAGGAAGCAATTATGGCTATGTACTCACATTGTAACATAGTTGAACTTGATGTAGAGACTTCCGTATTGGTTGAAGGTAAAACAAAAGTAAAAGATGTGGGTAAGCCTATTCTTCCCGGCATATTTAAAGAAACCTCTCATTGCGGTTTATGTGATCTTGGCACCGAAGTTAAATTTATATCTTATGATTTCTACCTAGAAATAAATGAAGAAATAGAACCGGCTACAATTGAAAATACTGATATGACAATAATGTTAGCCAATAAGAACTTTAGAATTCCAATGGGAGTAGTTGATAATGCAACTGTCATAATCAGTAACAAAAAATTTCCTATCGACTTTGTAGTTGTTGATATGCCAGCTGACACTCTTTGCCCTATTATATTTGGAAGAAATTTTTTGGGTGATATAGGTGCCTATGTCAATTTCAAGAAGGTGATTATGACACTTAAGCTTGGGGGAACGGAAAATAAATTCCATTTCTCCAAATTTAAAGACAGGCCTCCACCAATACAAGAGGAAGAGAGAACTATTGAGGAAATGGCGGCTCTTTTCTTAGGTAATCAAGAATAAAAAATAGATGAAGATCCAAATTATGAAGAAATAATTATGGAGGACAAGTCCCTAGGAGAACTAGAAAATGAATTTGACTCACTACCTATTTTGGGACCTCCAACTGATGAGGCTTTTGAAGAACCAGAGAAGAGAGGGGATGAGGAATTACCACCCCCAGAATTGAAGACTCTACCAGATAATCTTAAATAGAGGTTTTTAGATGATACCAATAAATTCCCTATTATTATTAGTGCTAAACTTTCAGGAGAAGAAGAGAAGAACTCATGAGTACACTTAAGGATCATCGTCAAGCCTTTGGGTACTCAATGGATGACTTGAAGAGCATTAGTCCCATGATAGCTGTCCATCGGATATTCATGGAAGAAGGTGCAAAAACAGTTGCGGAATTCAATAAAAGACTAAAGCCTGAAATGAAAAAAGTGGTAAGAAAAGAAATTGTATGCCTACTGGACGCAGGTATAATTTATCCTGTTAAAGAAACTGAATGGGTAAGTCATGTTCATTGTGTTCCTAAGAATGGCAGTTTTACTGTTGTCCCTAAGGAAAACAATGAACTAATACCTACTAGAACTGTTGTTGGGCATAGGATGTGCATAGACTTCAGGAAATTAAATAAAGAAACTAGGAAAGATCACTATCCGTTACCGTTCATAGATCAAACTTTAGAAAGGTTAGCAAACCATACTCATTTTTGTTACTTGGACGAATAATCTGGTTTCTCTCAAATAGCTGTTCATCCAGATGACCAACTTAAAAAAACTTTCGTAAGTCCTTACGGTTTACATGCTTACCGACGTATGCCCTTTGGTTTATGTAATGCTCCAGCTACTTTTCAAAGATGCATGACTGCTATTTTTGCTGATTTTATAGAAGTTATAATGGAAGTATTTATGGATGACTTTTTTGTCTATGGAACTTCATTTACTAGTTGTTTAGATAATCTCAAAAGAGTTTTGCAGCATTGTGAAGAAACTAATCTCGTCCTAAACTGGGGAATTAAAGGTATAGTCCTTGGACACCAGGTATCATGTAGGGGAATTGAAGTTGATAGAGCTAAGGTTGAAGCAATAGAGAGAATGCCACCACCAAGGGATATTAAAGGTATAAGAAGTTTTCTCGATCATGTGGGCTTTTATAGAAGGTTCATTAGAAATTTCTCTGGAATATCTAAACCTTTGAGAAACCTCTTGCAAAAGGGAATTAGATTTAATTTTGATGATAAGTGTCTTGAAGCCTTTGATAAACTCAAAAATGCTTTATCTCGCGCTCCTATTATCAAACCACCTATCTGGGATACAACCTTTGATTTAATATGCGAAGCTAGTGATGATGTTATAGGAGTAACTCTAGGACAACATATTTGCCGTAGATTTAATATTATACATCATGCTAGTAGAACTCTCAATGGTGCTCAAAAGAACTACCCTAAGGAAGAAAAGGAACTATTTGCTATGTTTTTCTCCTGTGATAAATTTTGTTCCTATATAGTTGATGCAAAGTTCACACGGATCGTGATGGCTTAAAAGAACTCCTTGAAAGGAAAGAACATAAGCCAAGGCTGATCCATTGGATTCTTTCACTTCAAGAATTTGAGCTGCAGATTATGTAGATGCAGGAAATAAAAATGCTAGATGTAGTGTCCATGATTGCCTCGCAAGACACTAATCTTATTGAGAGGAACTTCAGTCCCGGTGATTTTCGTTTACGAGAATTATTGAATGAACTAAGGTCAGTTCCTCCAAAAGAGAAGAAGTCTTTGTTATGGGAGGGATTCTCCACCCCATAATAAACAATGGTAAGTACAAGATAAGTGTTCTTACCCAAATAAGTGATTTATTTTCAGAGTTTTTACTCTTAAAAATTCTGCCTTTGAATTCCTTGCATTTTTCTGGAGTTTTAGAGAGGTTTTCCCAACTATACAAGTGGAGCTATACGACCGGAGAGGAAGATCCCGCCGTATAGTTGGTCGTTAAACTCTCTGTATCATCTTCGTGAAATTATTTTCGATATCTGAGCCTATACGGTCGCAACTATACGACCGGAGCAAAAAATCCAGTCGTATAGTTGGTCGTTAAACTCTCAGATAGTTTTGCTTTTTGGTGTCTGTATCTATATGGTCGCAACTATACGACTGGAGCAAAAATTTTGGCCGTATAGTTGGTCGTTAAACTCCCAAACACTTTTGATTTTTGTGTTTGTATCTATACGGTCACAACTATACGACCGGAGCAAAAATTCTGGCCGTATAGTTGGTTGTTAAACTCTCAGACACTTTTTCGTTTGATCTTTCGTTTATTCATCTAATAAAAAATCATTATTGTCGGTTCCTAGTCGTGATTTAATCGACCTGGACTCGAGATATTTGGAAATATCTGCCCGGAACCAACTATACGGCCGGACCTATACGGGTTGCGCCTGTATAGTTGGTCGTTACGTGGTAGGTTACTTCCAAATTCTGATTTCTTTTTCTGTTCTATTTAGATTCTTTTCTTGGATGACAATTTGGTGTTTTTCGCGAGTTTTACGGACCTCTGCCCCCCCTCTTATATACTACCATTGTCTCTCTCTATAATCATAATCTCCAGGAACAAATCTAGCAATGCGCTACCCCGTCCCAGGCCGTGGAAAACCCATGGGGCTCATTGCTCCATCCAGGGACCGCTCAAGTAACCCGTCCATGGAGGATGACAATGAGGAGGTGAAGAGGTTTAACGCAAGGTACATGGAGTACGTTGATCCAAGCCACTTCAATAGCGATCCCGATGATGATGTGGTTAACGTATACATCCGGTGTGATGTCTATGATCCACCAGGGATCAATTGGGCGGTGATGAAGAAAGCTCAACAAGAGAGAGAAGATCGCAAACCGCATGGAAAAGGGCGTGTGGTTATGGTCAAGTTCATCACTACGAATCAAAGGCCACACAAGCATAAGGAATTATCTAATATTGGTGCAGGTGCTAGCAAGGGAGACAAGGTGCCACCCGCAAAGCCAACCATTGGTGCTTGCATTAAGGTGAAGCCTCAAGAAGAGTGGAGGTACGATTTCCACTTCCCTGATCCATCAATTATGGATGAGGAAGAAGAAGCTGTACCCAGGACCAAGGATCGCATACGGGCATTAGAGATATATCAGAAGCAGGAGCTACTCCATCGCGTTGAAGTCTGCCACCGTCTCGATGAGATGGAAAAGAAGGAAGATCTCTTTCCATTGGTGACTAAGCTCATTGATAGGATGGACACTCTGCAGTCCCATTTGTGAAGGTGCTACAGCCACATAACCACTTTGGAGGAGACCAACAAGAAGCTACGCACCACGGTGTTACATGCCATGGCGCCACTTTAATCTACAACAATCACGGTATCAAATAATCGCAAGGGATTATTTTATGGTCAAAGAAGGTCATCCATATACGGAGTTCCTCCCACACATACATAGTTGAGAATGTTCATGATAATAATCTTTATCTTAGATCTTTACAATACTAGTGGTGTATCCGCTACTCCCTGATAACGCTTTTCCCTATTGCAGTTCTAATCTCTCTTACATACGCGATACTTACTTTCTGTATTAAGTTACTTTGCTTTACTTTACTATTGCTCATATACCCAAAACCCCAAAACACCTTTTTACACAATACTCGCATTTTATCTTGTTACTTAGAACTTTATCTAGCATTTCAATTGTAATATTTATTCCAAGAGTTATTAGACTTTAGACTCCTCCTCCCTATGGGATCGATATCTTTATTTCAAAACTAGCTACAAACAATCTGTGCTCTTGCAGTTATTAGAGATATATCAGAAATAGGAGATACTCCATCGCGTTGAAGTCCGTCACCGTCTCAATGAGATGGAGAAGAAGGAAGACCTCCTTCCATTGGTGACTAAGCTCGCTGATAGAGTGGACACTCTGCAGTCTTATTTGTGGAGGTGGTACAGCCGCATAACTGCTTTGGAGGAGACCAACAAGAAGCTATGCACCGCGGTGTTACATGCCATGGCACCATAGTGATGCACAACAATCACGGTATCAAATAATTGCAAGGGATTATTTGATCCCGCCTGGCTTGATTCCAAGCTTGGGGAGATCTTTAAGACCTTGTAATCTATCTCATAAGTTTTTATTACTATTTTCGCATTAGTTCAAACTAGAAATAAAAGTTTGCATCATTAGAATTCCCTTCAGGAATAGTCGATCCCTTTTATGAAGTTCCGAGTTTATTACTATATATATTGAGTTTGTATTTGCTTTATTGATATATGAATGGCTTGAGTATAATTTTACTTGCACTTGATGATAGCAATAGGAGTCTTCCACACCATTGGTATTGATAGAACACCTAAGAGATAATTTAGTCAATATGTTGTAAGTCTACGGTTTGATTTACAAACAAAAATTATCTACACAGTTAAGTTGAAGAAGAAACCTTGAACAAAGGAAAATAAAAGTGCTATCAAAATAGAGTGGGAACAAGTCGAGGTAGAATCTTCAAGTCATAAGAATGCTTCATATACAATTGGAATTTGGTAATTGAGATCGTTAAACTTTTAATTCCTACATGAAGTGGAATTTATGGCTAGCTCCTTTGCACATCACTTAAAAGTGTGAGCATATATATACAAAAGAAAAAAAGAAGAATAAAAAGAGCGAGTGTGCAAAGAGAAAGTAGGCATATACCACTGAGTTGTAGTATGACAAAGAGATACTTTTGTGATTCTGAATCCCAAGTGAATACGTTGATCCTAAAACACTTGGGACTACCTCGTTAACTCATTCGGTTGAACCGGATTCTTTTACATTATGTTGAGATTCATCTTTTATGAACTATTGATCACTAAGATGTGGAAGCCTTCTAAATACTATTCTGATAGTTCGAGTAAGGTACTATTCATGAACTCATTCATGTGTATCGTACATGATAAACAAATGCTGCAATTGCCTCATTTATTTTACCGACTCAGCTTCATGAATATTAGGATCACATCCATTAAGCTAGAACTTGCTCGGGACGAGCAAGAGTCTAAGCTTGGGGAAGTTGATGAGTGCATATTTGCATCATGTTTTACACTATTATTTTGCATTGTAGATGTAGGATCTTGGTATTCTATGGTGTTTGCGTGCACATTTTATGTCTGTTTTCACCAGGATCAGGACAGATGATGGCTCCAATGGATACAATTCTTGGAGCAGTTGTACTATGGAGAAAAGGAGTCAAAAACAACGTAAATCGCTTATTTGGGAAATACTAATAATACCAGAAGAAACCAAAAGCGAACAAGGGAGGCAGAGAGTTCAACGACCAACTATACGGGCGGAGCAATTTTCCGGCTGTATAGCTTCAGCCGTATAGTTGGCGTCGCCTCTGCCTCGTCAAATAGTTCCACCCTGTGCAATTGGTTTGGAGAGACAACATACAGAACACCCAGAAATCGCAGAAACCTCACCTCTGGATGGCATCTGGAGGAGGAACTCATCCACCAAGGATCCATCTTCGCCTTGCATAGATCCGAGAGGCTAAGGCATCGATCTTTAACATCCACCGCTGCATCACCACCATCTCCATCCATCCCATCTACATCTTGTCTAGAACTTGTTGCAATTCCTATACTCGTTGTGGATTTATACAAGTACTATTCATCTATGATAGATTCCATTGTTATTTCCATGATGTTGATTGCCTCCATGTCTGAGTAGATCATTAGTTCTTGGGGAGATGGAGAAACCCTAGTATGAGAGTGAAATAAGATAAAGTCTATTATGATATTCATCGTTGTGACCATGTGTTAGATTTTATACATCTTGACGTTGAGAGAAGTCGACCTCTCAATATTTGCCTCCTGTGGGGACTTGATGGAGGAAACTACTTGTTGGTAGACGGAGGCGTGTTAGCACTTACAGTGACTATAAAGCTGTTGGCACCCCTTACGTATCAACTTGCGAAACCGAGGAAACTCACGGAACATTATCCATGCCATGGGATACGTCCTATGGGATTACGTCCCTTAATAGCGCAGTAATTCGATTGATGTCGATTGCTGAATGTTGTGGTTGTGAGGATGATGTGAGCAGCGGTTGTTGCCTATTCGTCCAAATACGGAGTTCCTCCCACACATAAATAGTTGAGAATGTTCATGATGATAATCTTTATCTTAGATCTTTACAATACTAGTGGTGTATCCGCTACTCCATGAGAACGCCTTTTCCCTACTGCAGTTCCAATCTCTCTTACATACGCGATACTTACTTTCTATACTCAGTTGTTACTTTACTTTATTGCTCTTATACCCAAAACCCAAAAATACCTTTTTACATAATACTCGCATTTTATCTTGTCACTTAGAACTTTATCTAGCATTTCTATCGTAATATTTATTTCAAGAGTTATTAGACTTCAGACTCCTACTCCTTGTGGAATCGATAGCTTTATTTCAAAACTAGCTACAAATGATCTGTCCACTTGCAGTCATCATGAGACCATGGCAATACGATAGAAGAGCCATACATCATGGTTCCACTAACTAATACTCCTTCAAGTGGAACAACAAGACATTTGTGCTACAACCTATGATGCCAAGCCAAGTTATCGCATCCAACACGACATCCGTTCACAAGATAAAGTAAGCTAAGGACCCTTGTGAGATGAGTGGTGAGGGAGTGAACCACCATCAAGAGAGTGAATGCCACAAGCCCAAAATGAATGGAAAAATCATGAGTGCCATGATGCAAGCCACCAAATGTGAGAAGAGAGACTTGAGTGTCACCCATACTAACAATTCATCATACAATTCTCTGTCTTTGTTGTCGGTTTTGCAAGGTACCCACGATAGACCACCACCCTCAAGGATCATGCTAAAAGATCTCTAACCACAACATGATGGCAAGAAATACCACAAGATCTTCAACATGTTTGAGAATGACTTTGATACCGGTGATCCGCCCGTGTCCAAGAACAAGATCAAGTGCACACCTCCTTCCTTGTATGATGAAAGGACATCGTTGAGGTCGACTCGTTTTCTAGTGGGGGGAGATGATGCAGCCCAACACTCGGTATTCACCATTGGTCCACATCATGCCACGCTAACTATCACTCCAAAGGTGAATTCCTTCCATTCCTTGCCTCTCCTTGGTTATTATGCGAACGAGACCTGACTTGAGACAAATGCGTATGATATGACTAGGCCCATGACCATGATGCCAAGATGACACGACAAGGATGGACCCGGAGCCAAGACCCCCAAGCAAGAAGCATGCAAAGAAGACGGAACAAGGATTTCGGCGCTAGGCCCGGCGCCGCCGGAATCCACGCCGGAACTTCTAGCGCCAGGACTAGTTGACCAAAGCCCACGCCGGAATTTCTAATCGCCACCGAAGCAAACCGTCGAGCGCCAAAATGCCAGACAGAGATGCAGTCTGGTGTCCGCCGAAACAAACTGGCGCTCGCTGAAAATTCTGGCTCTACATCTGGCGCGATCGGACTTATCACCGAAATGTCAGTCTGTGCACTGTGAAGGGTTTGATGCCCAGAATATTCCCTCCTACCTACCCCTTCGCCCCTAGTACTATAAATACCCCCTTGTGGCTCAGATCTGGACAGAGATGATGATGAATTAAGGCATGTGCGTAACCCTAGATGGGAACCCCCTCTCAATAGTAGATCTATCGGTTATACAAGGCCTTGGAGTCGGTGCCCTTCTCCAAGTTGTCAAGACCCTCCTCAAGTGTTTGGTCTCTCCCTATCAAGGATTCTAGTAGTGCTTGGTATCTCCCCTTTGGGATTCTACTCGGTTGATACTCTCTCCTTGGTTTGGATTCTATCGTCCTCTTGTCGATCTCTCCTTTGATGATTCTACCGCAAGGTCTCTCGCCGAGGATTCTATTGGATTGGTTGTTCGAGCCAACGGGAGCAAATCGAATTGGGTGTGATTTGGCGTGTGTTTGTATCTTTACCTTGCATTAGAGTTGCACTCATCGTGTTCATCGTGTGTTCCCTCACTCCCCGCCTCAAATCCGTGAAGATCGGGCCACTCCAAGAGTAAATCCACAAGGAGACCCATAACATAGACATCTAATGGAAAGGTATCTCTTGGTCAAATAAAGTTCCTTAAGAGATAATTAGAATGCCAGTTGAGAGTGTACTGATGGAAGCCTTGTCTACTTGAATGTCTTAAACCCTAATAGAAACCTAGTCTCATGGAATCATCAAGACCACATTAAGGAGTAATCTTTACAGCTCACTCTGAGTTGAGATATCATTCAGGGTTATAAATTCAGGATCAATCCTTAAACCTTGATCCCTAGCAACATTCACTAATAAACTTGAGGGTAGGGTATCCTATAGGATCCATAGTAACTGTGGTATTAGAAACCCTAAGTAAATGTTGCTAGGCATTGAGATCACTTGTGCCACATGAATGATAATTGTTGTTCACCATTATATAATAAACTTCTATCAAAACATTAACCACACTTAAGAAAGTACTGAACAACTAGTTCAATAAGTGATCCATGCCTACTTTGAAAAAGAGTAGAATGGTTATGAAGAAATTGTAATGGAATTGGAATAAAAGAAATTCCAAACTTTAAAGAACCTTAAAATTTAAATCACAACATTAGTCCATTATAAATTGCTATATGATTACCTATTCATAAAAAAGTTGTGTGACTATAAATAACCACCCTAAGACTCTAAAACTACAGTTTTCAAAGTAAAGATTAAATCATCTTTAAGGGATCTTTATATAAGAAGAAAGTCCTTAAAACCCTAAATTCTTACTTAATCAAAAGAACCTTTCATATACTCATGAATTTCAAAAACATAAAGAAAAATGAAGAGAAAATTTAGTATAATGAATCTCTAAACCATTTTGGATATTCCACCAGAACTCTAAAGATTTAAACCCTTGTAGAAATCAAAGTTGAAAGAAAATCTTAAATATAAAAGAAAACAGAAATAAAAACAGAATCAAAAAACGAAAAGAACTGTTAGGCGCAGGCCCATGGCCCATTCTCTAACCCAACGCTCACGAGCAGCAGCAGTAATAAACCGCTCACTCAGCCGCAGCCCAGCAGAAGCCCAACAGCAGCCTGTCTCACCTCCCCTCTCTCACTAACAGGTGGGACAGTATGTGGACCGTGGGTTAATTTGTAGAAATGTTAGGGGATTTTCTACAAAATGTCATTGTCGTCTACCTCCCGATGTCACAAGCAGCTCGCTGGCCGGAGCTCTGTCATCCGCCGCCATGCCGTGACGTAGGCCTCCGTCCAGATTCGTGTTGTCGTCACTAGGGAAGATAAGAACGCCATGAAGCCCCTGCTCATCCTCATCCTCCCATTCTTCCTCTCTCTCAAAGTTTTCTTCCCCACCAGAAACCCTAGCTTGGAGGTTAGTTGGTGTCATCGATTCCGTGCTTGCCTCGGCTAGCTGAGACCACTGGGAGGACCATTGAGCTCTTCTTGTTCGATTTCCCCTGTCCATGGAAGCCGAAGAAACCCCAGGCACCGGGATTGCTACCTCTGCCCTGACGCCAGCCGCCGGCGACTCCACTGATTCCGGCGACGCCTCCCTTCAGCAACTCCACCATGACAACCGGGGTGAGCCACTGGTACTCAGTGAGATCTCCATCATCCTCCTCTTCCTCTCTGTCATTCCTGCCACGAGCAGCCGCTGCCACCGCCGCCACGAGCAGCCACCGCCGCTATTAAACTTTATTTTCCAACTTAAATGAAATAGTTATTATTAGCAAATATACTATTAAGGATAAATCCTTAAAAAACATATACTATTATTTAAAATTCATAAAAATAAGTATAATATATCAAAATTCTTAAAAAAACAAAATGTTCATTTATAAACTTAATTCATACATTTTTGTATTACTTAACTAAATATTATTATTTACTAAAACCTTATAAAGTGATAAAACTTATAAAAGACATATCTTATTATTTAAAAATCACAAAAATACATATAATATACCAAAATGGTCACGAGAATAAAATCTACACATTAAAACCTTTCACATTGGAAGTAAAATAAAGGCAAATGTTTAATAAGTCTTGTTTAAAGCATTTTATTTTATTCAATAAAAATATATAAATCTTTGCTTATGCCTTTAATATAAATTATTTAAAGTCTAAAAGTGTAATAACAAATTCAATTGATGTTTATATGAGGTCTAAATTGATCCAATCATTTTAAAGTGTAGTTCCTACAACTACCATTCAAAATAATTATATTATATTTCTTAAAAAGATTTTATCAACTATAAAATCATTAACAAAGAGTATATTGTTTGTCTGGAGGATTGTCCTCATTTATAAAATCACCAAATAATATCTACTAACTATCTTACTAGTCTAAAAATCTACTTAAAAATCTAAGCAAAGTTTTGAAGTATTTTAAGTAATACATTTTCCATGTTTATATAATATAAGCATTAATTCTACAATAAGTAAGTGATTCTATTCACTTATAATTTTATTAAAGCACCACCCCATAAAAGCAACAACACTTATACACCACCTTGATGGAATGTTAGGAAGTGAACCACCTGTAATAAGATGCCATATTCAAAATATATAAGTCTCCACTTGCTAGTGGAATAGATATTCAAAAATGCTAATTGTTTTCTTCTTTAATACTCATAACTTTGTAAAGTAATCTCCACTTGCTAGTTGAATAGATAACCTGTAAGAAGTGTTAGCTTTAAGTTTAAATGCTTTTACTTTGTAAAGTAATCTTTTCCTCAAAGGTTATTCTTTTAAGAAATGTTAAAAGTAATCTTCAAAGCATTTCTGTAAGGACCCTCAAGAATTAACAACCTTTTTTCCAGAAGTTCCTGTGTGCCATTCCACACTTGAGTGCTTTAATATTGTATGCTACTTGTTGTATTTACATATTGTTTCACACAGTCTCACAAGCCTTAATAAGAAGCACAAGTGTGAAGCTGGTATAAAAGTGAAACACATTCTCTAAAAACCATCCCCAGTTTCCAAACCCTAGATTAGATTCGATTATTTTAGGGATTCGCGTTTATCCAATTGCATTACATTATTTATGCATAATTGAATCTTGCTTCTTAAAACATTCGTCCTTACTGGACCAATGATACTAATTTCAGATTTTTAGATCTTCTATTGTCTTGAAAATCGTGAGTGCATAATCTTGCAATCACAAAAAGGCAAGTTCAGAACTTGCTCATGTCCTTTGGTTATTTTCTATCAAATACTTGTAACTCAAATGTTGACATCACCTACTGACATGGGTATACCCTACAGGTACTCGAGTTTGGCATATATGGTCCAGATACGGCAGAATCCCATGGCGTTGCTAAGGCCCAATGCAAAATTCAGGTGACCCACAGACTCTCTGATTGCTTGCGGTGCAAGAAGAAGCTTAAGATAGAAAGTTCAAAGGACGAACCCTAATTTGTAACCGACTCGACCTGCTACCCGAGACCTAGCCTATCTATATAAAGGCTAGGAGCAGGCATCGAGGAGGATAATCATGACCCTAGTTTCCACAACCATTGCCAGATTGCATCTGCGCACCCCTGTAACTTTTGACTCCCTCGATAATTCCAAGAGAAGACAAGCAGGAGTAGGGACCTCTACGAGGCCTAAACCTGGGTAAACCTTGCGTCCTTGTGTGCTTGCTTGCTAGATGATTGATGTCTCTAGAGCTCCCTCCTTCTCCAAAACCCAAGTCCATAACAATGGGCATTGACGAGTTAAACCCTCGTTAATTGGCACCGTCTGTGGGAATCGGGAGTGCTGATGTCGCGGCTTCTTCGGACCCATCAACCGCGATCTACAACTCTGCAACAATGGAGATTCTTCAGCTCTTCGATGCTTTTGACTTCACTGTCCACACGCCGGCCACTTGCCCGGCTTTCGAGTCCTTGGGCGATGGGATCAGCCTGGCGATCGGGAGCTTCCGCTTCCAGGTCAGTCAACTGGGCACGCTTCGCATGCCTGACCAGCCGACGACACCCGCGATTTCTCTAGAATCGTGGTTCTCGCCACCAATCGGCACCCTCAGCAAGCTCAACGCCCCGGCAACAGCTGGGAGCACGGACATCGACAACAGTCGCAGATCCGATCTGGGTGACCTAGCCATAGAAGATGGAGCCTACGGCTCCAGATCTGAAAGTTGTGGGAGCAGCAGCTTCCCCAATCACTTCATGTGCGTCGTCATCAACACGGGCGACACGGGCGTCAATCGCGAGAACACCGGCACCAGCACTAGACCGACCAACGGAGGTATACCAGTCGCAAACGGTGGCCCCACGAACAGCGTGCCCACCAACAACGGGACAGGAGGAGAACCGCACCTCACGACGAATGAGAACACCGGCGAGCATATGCTGATCAAGCTCAACGACAACGAGTGGGCCCGATGTCGAGAAGCTCTACGGGGCAATCCTCTCCCCCTAACACCCCGCAGGACATGCTGATAGGCTACCATTGGCTGCTGAAGGAAGAATTCAAATGCCAGCAGCAGGTAATCTCACAACTCGAGGTGCGTAGAAAGGTGGCGGATGAGTCGAGCCTTCAGCGAGCTTAGCTCTCCTCCCACGGAGGATCCTCTTCCAAAGGCAACGAGTACCTGGCCAACAAAAGACGATCTCGACTGGCCCACCTCACCGACCAAGAGCGCGTAGAAGCCGCGAAAGTCCTCGACTTTAGCTCTATGATGGTGGATACATGGGGCAACGTGCTCCCGAAGACGCTGCAAGCTGCGGTGACGGCGTCCACCATGTACCTCCTCAACAACTAGCCACCAGCTAGAGATCCACGAGCTGCCATGCACCGATCTATGATCGCGGGCCTGGGGCTAATCGAGGCTGCCCTCAACAAAGAGCCAACACCAGAGCTAAAGAAAAGCAAGGCTCTGGCCAAATACTACTACTCGTACTCCTCTAGCAATGATAGCCATGATCTATCATGGCGACATCGCTCACGGCGGCATGACCACGACTACGACGCGCGTGATGACATCACGCAGTGCAAGGTTCACAAGATGCGGGCAAGGCGCGCTCGCTCGACTGACTCGAAAGAATACGAGACGGAGCTCTATGGCGCCAAATGCTTCAGTAGGGCCATCAGGCAGAAGCGAATGCCTAAGGGGTTCAAACTCCCATTGGAGAACCCAAAATTTGACGGCCTGCAGGACCCGAAAATCTGGCTGGAGGATCACATCTCCTCCGTCAAGCTACACGGCGGAAGATCAAGAACGGCAATGCAATGCCTATAGCTATAGCTGCAAGGTGCCGCCCGCGCATGGCTCAACAATCTCCCGTGCGGATCAATTTGCAGTTGGGAAGAGCTGGTCTACAGCTTTGTGTGCAACTTCAAGGGCACTTACAAAAGGCCCGCATCAAACGAAGAACTGAGAGGCTGCCACCAAAGGTCCGGCGAGTTGCTGCGCTCGTACATCCAGAGGTGGTCCATCATCAAGAACTCCGCAGAAAACATCTCGAAGGACTGCGCAATCGACGCGTTCAACAACGGTGTTCGCCGTATAGAGCTCAGGGAGGAGTTGAGCCGCTTGAAGCCCAAAACGATCGACCACCTGATGGAAATCGCGAATCGGTGCCCGGACGGAGAAGATTCGGTAAAAAACCGTACCTACTCCAACGATGACGACGACCTTGGGCACAGACGTGGCCGCCGAGGAAAATGTCGAATGCGCATCTACGAGGACCACGACGAAGTCAACATGGTCTCGGCCGGCTACACCGACAAACTTGATGACAACTGCAACAGCAGATATCACAGGAAGGGATACCGCGACGCTGGGAAAACCACGCAAGTGTGGCAACACCGCATTCACGAAGAGGCACCCGCAACATCCATCCAGGACAAACTGTCCGGACCATGCAACGTGCACTTCTAGATCGACAAGAACGACGGCAAGAAAACATCTAGCCACCTTCTAAAGGATTGCCGCGAGTTCCTCAAACTCCATGAGGGCCTGGCCCAGATGAATCGCGACACGATCAACCGAGGCTATGGAGCTGCCCCAGGCACCGTGGCACATGGAGCTCCACCACCACCGCCCGGGCCACCACCACCCGCGGCTGCGCCAGTCTAGCATCATGGAGGTGATCTGTACCCGTGAGCCGTGGGCAACATGGGAATGATCCAAAAAGGGCGCCCCTCCAATCGAATGCAGAAGGCAATCATTCGCCTAGTCAATTTGGCGATAAACTCTCCACCGTCCACCACTGAGTACCTCAGTGGAAGCGAGTCTTGCATCACCTTCAACAAGCGCGACCACCCGCGCCAAGTTCCTTGTCCAGGCCACTGTCCCCTCGTACTCGAGGCGCAGATCGGGGGCTTCGATATGAGTCGCGTCTTCATGGACGGCGGAAGAGGCATCAACCTCATGTTCGCAAGTACCTTGCGTGCGATGAGGATCCCTCTGACTTGTCTGGAAGTATTGGACACGGCGTTCCACGGCATCGTCCCAGGGAAGGGCATATACCCCTGATGGCTCAGTGCACGACGCCCAGAAAAGTGCTGGTGCGTGGTTGATGTAGAGCTCGTTGGGAACCCCAAGAGGAAGGTATGATGACCACCCTCAGTTATGAAACCAAGGTTTAGTCGAACCAGTAGGAGCAAGGAAACACCCCAAAGGTGTTGCTAGCTGAGCCTTGGCAGGGCGCACTACCAGTGCTAGTAGCAACATGGAGACCTGCACAACACAACCACAGAACTTTGTCCCCAACTTGCGACGAGGTTGTCAATCTCACCGTGTTTTTCGGAAAACAAAGGATTAAACGTATTGAATGGAAAGAAGTAATAGTTTGCAGAAAGTAAACACAAAGAAGTAAAAGATTGTAGATTGTATGTAAAGAAAAGGACCGGGATCCATAGTTCACTAGAGGTGGCTCTCCTTAGATAGATAACATGCTGGGTGAACAAATTACAGCGGGGCAATTGACAAACACCGAGAAAGCAATACATGCATATACTAATCATCTTGACTCCTTTGGGACTTGATTGGGCATTACAACATTATACATAGACCGCCATCCAACTACATCTATGACTAATAATCCACCTTCAGGTTATCATCTGAACCCCCTCCAGTATTAAGTTGCAAGCAACAAATTATTGCTTTACGAACTGCGTGTAAAGTAAACAATACGATTGTTCTATGAACAAAGGATTGTTGTTTTCTCCCTAGTGGCAACAACACATCTAGTACCTTAGAGATTTCTGTCACTTCCCCAGATTACCAGAGGCATGAACCCACTATCGAGCATAAATACTAACTCTTGGAGTTGCTAGCATCTACTCAGCCAAGATAGCTACTAACAACGGAAAGCATGCAAGATCACAAATAACAAAGACATGATAGAATCAATAATCAATCTGAAATAGCATCTCAATATCCATCGGATCCCCGCAAACACAACATGCAGAATTACAAATAGATGATCTTGATCATGAACGGAGCTCACAAGATCTAAACATGAAAGCACAAAGGAGGAGAACCAGCCATCTAGCTACTACATGGATCCGTAGTCCAAGGATGAACTACTCACGCATCACACCGGAGGCTTGCATGGTGATGAAGAAGGCCTCCAGGGTGAATTCCCCTCTCCGGCAGGGTGTCGGAAAGAGCTTCAGATCCCTCCCGATTGAGGTATGGAGACGACGGCGGCTACAGACTCTTTCGTGGATTTTTGATCGGGTACTTAGGGTTTTCGTCCCGAGGGCAATATATAGGCGGAAGGAGAGGACGAGGGGGTGCCGGGAGAGGCCACACCACCCCCTGGCGTGGGCCAGGCCTGGCCGCGCAGCCAGGTGGTGTGGTGGCCCCCTGGCCCCCTGGCCCCTCTCCGTCTCGTATTCTAGCACTTGATGACATCCGGAAAAATAGGCACTTTGGCTTTTGTCCCGTCCAATTTTGAGAATATTGATTTTCTGACTTTCCTGGAACCAAAAACAGCAGAAAACAGGCAGCTGGCACTGTGGCTCTTGTTAATAGGTTAGTCCAAGAAATCATATGAAAAGTACTCCAAAGTTGGAACAAAACACAAGAAAGTGGATAAAACCAAGCATGGAACATCAAAAATTATAGATACATTTGCAATGTATCAACATCCCCAAGCTTAACTCCTACTCGTCCTCGAGCAGGTAAGTGATAAAAAGAAAGAATAATTTTTGAGGTGACATGCACCATCATAAACTTGATCAAAGTATTTGTAAAACATTCAAATCTGGGATCATAGTACTTCAATCATACCATGAAAGACAAAGTTCTAGCAATAAGCAAAGAAACTATGATGCAACATGAAAAGGCACAAACAAAAGATTCATGAATAACAATGCTTTGCAAGACGTTTGTTTGTTTCACATAAAGAAAACATAGCATATTAGTATTCAGCTTGTCCCTCAATAGAGTAGCAAATATAAATGCATAGGACACCTTCAAAGTTCATAAGAGTGACTAGATACAATAGTTTAAAACAAGCAATAACAAGTATGCATCAATCAACTTGTCTTGGGAGAATGCACATAGAACTAAGAATGGCCACTATGCTCTCAAAGTAGGTGCATAAAGGTAGAAGGTGGAGACTCAATATAATGGTGGAAGAAAGGCCTTTGTAAAAGGAAGGAGGGATTCAAGTCTCGTAAAGAGCTTCCAAAAATTATGGTACTTATAGCTTTTGGCTCTCATTGCCCCTATCATAAGCATCTTTAAGGTGATTAAGGTTAAAGTGACACAACTAAGAGGATATGCTTGACAAGTTATAAACCAAAATCTCATGCCCCTTACTTACGAAGACCGGTCCTCATGCTACTCAACTTCAGTCATGAGTAAGCTCTTGTCATTGTAAGCATATGTGTATCATTAAGAAATGCCAATGGGTACCCCTTGCACATGATACGGGAGCTTTCCCATAATCAAAATGACAAGGCAAGCAGACAATGAGCATCTCAGCGATCTTTTTATTTGCTATTTGCATAGGTTTTTATTGAGGATGCTTCATAGAGTGCTCATTATGGTGATGGTGCAAGTTTCCACCATGATTAGGCATGGCTTAGGCTAGCGGCCCAGCGTTTCTCTAACACACATACAAACTCCATGATCTTACAAGTTCCACTTTTATTTCACACCGCCGGGATCCGTAAGCAAAAGAACATGATATCAACGGGGTACAAAGTACAAGTGCAATGTTGAAAGCGTTCCCCATGAAACATGGTTCTGCTAATTTCAACTTATAAAGCGCAAGCATATACGCTGTTGGAGATATGCCCTAGAGGCAATAATAAATATAGTTATTATTATATCTTTGTGTTTATGATAAATGTTTATATTCATGCTATAATAGTATTAACAAGGAAACATTAATACTTGTGTGAATTGTAAACTTAAATTGAAGTCCCTAGTATAGCCTCTATACTTCACTAGCTTGTTGGTTAATAGATGATTGTGGTTTCCCTATCATGAACATTGAGATGTTATTAACAACAAGATCATATCGTTAGGAGAATGATATGGTGGACATACTCCTATAGATAAGCGTAGCATAAAGATCAAGTCATTTCAATAGTTCATTTGCTATATGCTTTCTGATACATAGTTATCTAATTCCTTCGACCATGAGATCATGCATATCACCTTTACCAGATGGATGCTTTGATATCATCAAACACCACACCGTAACAGGGTGGCTATAAAGGTGGCATTGAGTGTTCGGAAAGTATTGGTTGAAACACATGGATCAAGAGTGGGATTTGTCCATCCATATGACGGATAGATATTCTCTGGGCCCTCTCAGTGAAATGTCATCCAATTAGCTTGCAAGCATGTGACTGGGTCACAAGGGATCACATATCACGGGAACGAGAAAAGAGTACTTATCAGTAACGAGGTTGAACTAGGTATGCAGAGATACCGACGATCATAACCTCGGATAAGTAACATATCGTGAGACAAAGGGAAATTGGTATCGTATGTAAGTGGTTCATTCGATCGCAATGTAATCGTAGAAATATGTGGGAGCCATATGAATTTCCAGATTCCTCTATTGGTTATTGTTCGGAGAAGTGTCTCGATCATGTCTGCATAATTCACAAACCGTAGGGAGACACACTTAAGGATTCGACGTTGTTTGAGTAGTTATGGTATTATGAGAAAGAGACCGAATGTTGTTCAGAGTCTCGGATGGGATCCGGGATATCACGAGGTGATCCGGAATGGTCCGGAGAATAAGATTCATATAAGGAAAGTCCCGTTTCGGAGTTGGGGAATGGTTCCGGTGTTTTCATCGGGAAAATTCTAGAAGGTCCCGGAATGTCCGGCACTCCGGAGGGGGAAGGGGTACATGAATGTGTCATTGCATGTTGGAATGATTGCATCATGTACTAAGTGTTCTCGCTGTCCGAAATAAAGGGTTAATTCAAATCCTAATTGGAAAAGTCAAACTGCCAGTTTTCGGTCAAACTGCCAGTTTTCGGAAAGAGGAGAAAGAGGAGGAGAGGTGGAGGCCGAGTTGGAGGAGGGTTCCTCCCCTTGGCCGGCGCACCTCCCAAGGCCGAGTTGGGGAGGAACTCCTCCCCTTGGCCGGCCAAGCCCTCCCACCTATAAAAGGAGGGGCAGGGCCTCCTCCTCTAGACACACTAGTTCCTACCCCTCTAAACTAAACCTAGATCTAAACCCCGGTTTAGAGCTATTTTGGTTTAGAGCCTTCTAATTGGTTTAGAGCCCTCTAATTGGTGTGTCTAATTACTAGACCACTAATAGCCTCTCTCATAAGCTCCACCATACTCGCACCGGCTTAAGGCGAAGCCCTGCGGGATCTCCCCTCTACCTCCGGTACCACGCCGTTGTGCTGCCGGAATCGCGAGGAGAGTACTACAACCTCCGCTGCCTGCTGGAACAAGGGAGAGGAAGGTCTTCGTCGAGTACCGAACGTGTGACCGACTGCGGGGGCGCTGCTGGTACGTGGCGTCGGAAGGATCGTCTACGCGATCTTGAGATCGGAAAGAGTACGACTACATCACCCACGAGAATCTGCTCTCGTTAAACACTTTGGAATCTTCGAGGGTGAGTTATTCCATCGACTCGTTGCTACAATCTAGTAGATAGATCTTGGCTTGTTTGTTTGTATGCGGTAGAAAATTTTTGTTTTCCATGCTACGAACCCCAACAGTGGTATTAGAGCCGTGTCTATATGTAGATCTGTTGCACGAGTAGAACACAATGGTCATTGTGGGCGTTGATGCTTTTATTGTAGATTGCTTTGCGTGTACTTTGCATCTTGCGGTATGTTGGGATGAAGCGGCCCGGGCTAACCTTACATGACATCGTTCATGAGACTTGCTCCACGCTTAACATGCAACTTGTATTGCATAAGTGGCTTTGCGGGTGCCTGTTTCTCCTAGCATAGTAAAGATCCAATTTACAACGGGTAATCAACAATGCTAGTATCAATGTTGTGGTTCTTGTTCGTAGGTTAGAACGACACTTATGGAAAGCCCCAAACCACGTAAAATATGCAAAGAAAGTAGAAGCGTCTAACTTTGTTTTGCAGGGGTGTGCAGTGATGTGATATGGCCATGATTGTGATTATATTTGATGTATGCAATGTTCCTTATTGTAAGTTGGCAACCGGCAGGAGCCATATGGTTGTCTTTAATTTCTGTTAAGACATGCGTGTCTATTCAAAATAGTTGTAATAGTTGAAGCTGGTAGACGACAACCATGAAGAAGCGTCATTGACCTTGACGCTATGCCGGTGATGATGGAGATCATGTTCGTGCTTGAAGATGGAGATCGGAAGCACAAAGAAGAAAGGCCATATCATATCACATATTATGAATTGCATGTGATGTTAATCTTTTATGCATCTTGTATTGCTTAGTAGACGACGGTAGCATTATAAGATGATCCCTCATGCACATAAATTTCAAGTTCTAAAGTGTTCACCCTTAGTATGCACCGTTGCCAAAGCTTGTTGCTTCGAAGCACCACGTGATGATCGGGTGTCTTTGATTCCGCGGGTGAATACAACGTAAGCAAGCCAGATTTGCTTATGCGGTAGCTAAGGTTTGATCTTGACGAGCCTAGCATGTACAGACATGGCCTCAGGAACACGGATCACCGAAAGGTAAAACATGAATCATATAGCAGATATGATGAACATGATGATTGTTCGCCATTGAAACTATATCGGCTCTCGTGATGATCGGTGTTGATATAGTAGATTTGGTTCGTGTGATCACTAAAACAATGTGAGGGATGTTGTTTTGAGTGGGAGTTCACCTAGTTTAATTTCATTAATTAATTTGAACTCAATTTGTCATAAACTTAGTCTAAACTATTGCAAATATGTTGTAGATCAATGGCAGCCCCTACCATCAATTTTAATGCGTTCCTAGAGAAAGAAAAGTTGAAAAACAATGGAAGCAACTTCGCGGATTGGTTCCGCAATTTGAGGATTGTCCTCACAGCTGGTAATTTGACCTATGTGCTGGATGCACCACTAGGTGACCCACCTGCAGCTGATGCTACCGATGAAGTAAAGAATGTTTACCTCGCTCGGAAGAATCAGTACTCCATAGTTCAGTGTGCTATCTTGTATGGTTTAGAATCGGAGCTTCAGAAAAGGTTTGAAGAGTCGGACCCATATGATATTGTCGAGGATCTCAAATTAATTTTTGAGACTCATGCGGCAATTGAAAGTTATGAAGCTTCTGAAAAGTTCTTTAACTGCAAGATGGAAGAGGGTAGCTCCGTCAGTGAGCATGTGCTTAAAATGTCTGGGCACGCGAATAAACTTCAAAGCTTGGGTATAGTGATTCCTAATACTTTGGGAGTTTACCGCATCCTCCAATCACTACCACCAAGTTACAAGAACTTTGTGATGAACTACAACATGCAGAACATGAACAAAGAGTTGCCAGAACTATTTGCTATGTTAAAATCTGCAGAAGTGGAGATCAAGAAAGAGCACCAAGTGTTGATGGTCAATAAGACCACCAAATTCAAGAAAGGCAAGTCTAAGCAAAAGGGACACTTCAAGAAGGGTGGTAAGAAAGTTACCATGCCAACGAAGAAGACCAAGGCTGGACCTAAGCCTGAAACTGAGTGCTTTTACTGCAAGGGAGAAGGTCACTGGAAGCGGAATTGCCCAAAGTACTTGGCGGATTTGAAGAACGGCAACATCAAGAAGAAAGGTATATTTGATATACATGTTATTGATGTGTATCTCACTAGTATTCGTAGTAGTGCCTGGGTATTTGATACTGGTTCGGTTGCTCATATTTGTAACTCGAAACAGGAGCTGCAGAATAAACGGAAGCTAGCGAAGAACGAGGTGTCGATGCGCGTGGGAAACGGATCAAAGGTTGATGTGATCGCGGTCGGCACGCTACCTCTTCATCTACCATCGGGATTAGTTTTATACTTAAATAATTGTTATTTGGTGCCTGCGTTGAGCATGAACATTATATCGGGATCTTGTTTATTGCGAGACGGTTACTTATTTAAATCTAAGAATAATGGTTGTTCTATTTATATGAGTAATATGTTTTATGCACATGCACCTTTAATAGATGGTCTATTCATATTGAATCTCGATAGTGGAAATACACATATTAATAACATTGAAGCTAAACGTTTGAAATTGAGCGATAACTTGACCTATATGTGGCACTGTCGTCTTGGTCACATTAGAGTGAAGCATATGAAGAAACTCCATTCCAATGGACTTCTTGAATCACTTGATTTTGAATCACTTGAAAGATGCGAAGCATGTCTGATGGGTAAAATGACTAAGACTCCATTTTCTGGTATAATGGAGCGAGCTACGGACTTATTGGAAATCATACATACCGATGTGTGTGGTCCAATGAGTGTAGCATCGCGCGGTGGTTATCGTTATGTTCTTACCTTCACGGATGACTTGAGCAGATATGGGTATATCTATTTCATGAAACATAAGTCCGAAACTTTCGAGAAGTTTAAGGAGTTTCAAAGTGAGGTAGAGAATCAACGTAACAAGAAGATTAAATTTCTACGTTCTGATCGTGGAGGTGAATATCTAAGTTACGAGTTTGGTGAGCATTTAAAGAAATGTGGAATACTTTCGCAGTTGACACCGCCGGGAACACCACAGCGTAATGGTGTGTCTGAACGTCGTAATCGAACTCTCTTAGATATGGTTCGTTCTATGATGTCACTTACAGATTTACCGCTATCATTTTGGGGTTATGCATTAGAAACAGCCGCATTCACTTTAAATAGGGCACCGTCTAAATCCGTTGAAACGACACCGTATGAATTATGGTTTGGGAAGAAACCTAAATTGTCGTTCCTTAAAGTTTGGGGATGCGAAGCCTATGTAAAGAAGTTACAGCCGGACAAGCTTGAACCCAAAGCGGAAAAATGCGTCTTCATAGGATACCCAAAGGAAACTATTGGGTATACCTTCTATCATAGATCCGAAGGCAAAATCTTCGTTGCTAAGAATGGATCCTTTCTAGAGAAGGAATTTCTCTCGAAAGAAGTGACTGGAAGGAAAGTAGAACTCGACGAGGTTGTCGAACCTTCTCTCGAAATTGCGAGTAGCGCAGCACCGGAAGAAGTTCCTGTGGTGCCTGCACCAATAAGAGGGGAAGCTAATGATGATGATCGTGAAACTTCGGTTGAAGTTGCTACAGAGCCTCGGAGGTCAACGAGAACTCGTACCACTCCAGATTGGTATGATTCCGTTATGAATGTCATGGTGGTGGACAACACCGATGACCCCGAGACATATGAGGAAGCGATGATGAGCCCAGATTCCAATAAATGGCAAGAAGCCATGAAATCCGAGATTGGATCCATGTACGAAAACCAAGTATGGACTTTGGTAGACTTACCGGATGGCCGAAAGGCTGTCGAGAACAAATGGATTTTCAAGAAGAAAACAGATGCTGATGGTAATATTACTGTCTATAAAGCTCGACTTGTCGCAAAAGGGTTTCGACAAATTCAAGGAGTTGACTACGATGAGACTTTCTCACCAGTAGCTAAGCTAAAGTCTGTGAGGATTATGTTAGCAATCGCTGCATATTATGATTATGAGATATGGCAGATGGATGTCAAAACAGCATTCCTCAATGGAGACATTGATGAAGAGTTGTATATGATGCAACCCAAAGGTTTTGTCGATCCTAAAGATGCTAACAAGATATGCAAACTTCAACGGTCCATCTATGGATTGAAGCAAGCATCCCGAAGTTGGAATCAACGTTTTGATAAGGTAATCAAAAGTTTTGGTTTTATACAAACTTATGGAGAAGCTTGTATTTACAAGAAAGTGAGTGGGAGCTCTGTAGCGTTCTTAATACTATATGTGGATGACATATTGTTGATTGGGAATGATGTAGACCTTCTTAATAGTGTCAAAGAATATTTGAATAATAGTTTTTCAATGAAGGATCTTGGCGAAGCAGCTTACATATTAGGCATAAAGATTTATAGAGATAGATCGAAACGCCAAATATCATTGTCACAGAGTACATATTTGGACAAAGTTCTAAAGAAGTTTGGAATGGAAGAAAGCAAGAAAGGGTTCTTGCCCATGTTGCCCAATACGACCTTGAGTAAAACTCAAAGTCCGACATCGGCAGAAGATAGAGAAAGGATGAGTAAGACTCCCTATGCCTCAGCCATAGGATCTCTAATGTATGCCATGCTATGTACTAGACCCGACATTGCATATGCTGTTAGTTTAACTAGCAGATATCAAAGTGATCCAGGAGTGGATCATTGGACAGCGGTCAAAAACATCCTTAAGTACTTGAGAAGAACTAAGGATATGGTTCTTTCTTATGGAGGTGATGAACAGCTCGTTGTTAATGGTTACACCGATGCTAGTTGGAACACTGATCCGGATGATTCTAAATCACAATCCGGATACGTATTTATTTTGAATGGTGCAGCAGTTAGCTGGAGGAGTGCAAAGCAAAGCGTTGTGGTGAGATCTTCAACTGAATCGGAATACATGGCTGCTTCGGAGGCTTCACAAGAAGCGATATGGATGAAAGAGTTCATTACAGAGCTGGGTGTGGTTCCTAGTGCGCTGGACCCAATGTCTATCTACTGTGATAACATGGGCGCCATAGCCAATGCGCAAGAACCAAGGTCACACAAGAAGCTGAAGCATATCAAGCTGCGTTTTCACGCTATTCGAGAACATATCCAGGATGGGGATATAAAGATTTGCAAAGTACACACAGATCTGAATGTGGCGGATCCGTTGACTAAACCTCTCCCGAGGGCAAAACATGACCAACACCAAACTGCCATGGGTGTTCGGTATATTACCATGTAATCTAGATTAGATGACTCTAGTGCAAGTGGGAGACTGTTGGAGATATGCCCTAGAGGCAATAATAAATATAGTTATTATTATATCTTTGTGTTTATGATAAATGTTTATATTCATGCTATAATAGTATTAACAAGGAAACATTAATACTTGTGTGAATTGTAAACTTAAATTGAAGTCCCTAGTATAGCCTCTATACTTCACTAGCTTGTTGGTTAATAGATGATTGTGGTTTCCCTATCATGAACATTGAGATGTTATTAACAACAAGATCATATCGTTAGGAGAATGATATGGTGGACATACTCCTATAGATAAGCGTAGCATAAAGATCAAGTCATTTTAATAGTTCAATTGCTATATGCTTTCTGATACATAGTTATCTAATTCCTTCGACCATGAGATCATGCATATCACCTTTACCAGATGGATGCTTTGATATCATCAAACACCACACCGTAACAGGGTGGCTATAAAGGTGGCATTGAGTGTTCGGAAGGTATTGGTTGAGACACATGGATCAAGAGTGGGATTTGTCCATCCATATGACGGATAGATATTCTCTGGGCCCTCTCGGTGAAATGTCATCCAATTAGCTTGCAAGCATGTGACTGGGTCACAAGGGATCACATATCACGGGAACGAGAAAAGAGTACTTATCAGTAACGAGGTTGAACTAGGTATGCAGAGATACCGACGATCATAACCTCGGATAAGTAACATATCGTGAGACAAAGGGAAATTGGTATCGTATGTAAGTGGTTCATTCGATCGCAATGTAATCGTAGAAATATGTGGGAGCCATATGAATTTCCAGATTCCTCTATTGGTTATTGTTCGGAGAAGTGTCTCGATCATGTCTGCATAATTCACGAACCGTAGGGAGACACACTTAAGGATTCGACGTTGTTTGAGTAGTTATGGTATTATGAGAAAGAGACCGAATGTTGTTCGGAGTCTCGGATGGGATCCGGGATATCACGAGGTGATCCGGAATGGTCCGGAGAATAAGATTCATATAAGGAAAGTCCCGTTTCGGAGTTGGGGAATGGTTCCGGTGTTTTCATCGGGAAAATTCTAGAAGGTCCCGGAATGTCCGGCACTCCGGAGGGGGAAGGGGTACATGAATGTGTCATTGCATGTTGGAATGATTGCATCATGTACTAAGTGTTCTCGCTGTCCGAAATAAAGGGTTAATTCAAATCCTAATTGGAAAAGTCAAACTGCCAGTTTTCGGTCAAACTGCCAGTTTTCGGAAAGAGGAGAAAGAGGAGGAGAGGTGGAGGCCGAGTTGGAGGAGGGTTCCTCCCCTTGGCCGGCGCACCTCCCAAGGCCGAGTTGGGGAGGAACTCCTCCCCTTGGCCGGCCAAGCCCTCCCACCTATAAAAGGAGGGGCAGGGCCTCCTCCTCTAGACACACTAGTTCCTACCCCTCTAAACTAAACCTAGATCTAAACCCCGGTTTAGAGCTATTTTGGTTTAGAGCCTTCTAATTGGTTTAGAGCCCTC
Source organism: Avena sativa (assembly GCA_916181665.1). Classification (NCBI taxonomy): domain Eukaryota; kingdom Viridiplantae; phylum Streptophyta; class Magnoliopsida; order Poales; family Poaceae; genus Avena; species Avena sativa. Next base: position 103,385,180 of record OV702287.1, on the reverse strand, counting down.
TAATTGGTGTGTCTAATTACTAGACCACTAATAGCCTCTCTCATAAGCTCCACCATACTCGCACCGGCTTAAGGCGAAGCCCTGCGGGATCTCCCCTCTACCTCCGGTACCACGCCGTTGTGCTGCCGGAATCGCGAGGAGAGTACTACAACCTCCGCTGCCTGCTGGAACAAGGGAGAGGAAGGTCTTCGTCGAGTACCGAACGTGTGACCGACTGCGGGGGCGCTGCTGGTACGTGGCGTCGGAAGGATCGTCTACGCGATCTTGAGATCGGAAAGAGTACGACTACATCACCCACGAGAATCTGCTCTCGTTAAACACTTTGGAATCTTCGAGGGTGAGTTATTCCATCGACTCATTGCTACAATCTAGTAGATAGATCTTGGCTTGTTTGTTTGTATGCGGTAGAAAATTTTTGTTTTCCATGCTACGAACCCCAACATACGCAACAAAGAAGGACCCAATGGTTCAAGTTTATTAGATGCAAAAAAGTAAAGTGTACCATCAAGTTCGTGAGAGCTTTAATCACTAGTTTTCTCATAACAAGTTTAATTTGGAAGGTAAACAAAAGCATGAATATACTTGGAATAGCATAAGCTAGTAGGTAGGTATGGTGGACTCTTTGGAATAACTTGGTTTAGGGAGTTGGATGCATGAGTGTAACTCATACTTTCTTGTGGAGGCTAGCAAAAGACTGGGAGCGACAAACTAAGAGAGCAATAATGGCCATAATCATGCAGAGCGACGAAACATCATTGATCAAAGCATAAAGTGATACTACAAGTTGAAAACTCACGGATCATAAAGGCTATGGTGACTTGAGATAGTCATAACATGGTGTGAGCATGCGCCAAGTCAACCCAAATAAAGCATCAAAGGAGAATAGCACTATACTATGCTTTAATATGCTAAAACAACGCATGATTCATCCAAGGCACATTAAGCAATCTCAATTTTTATAACAAGTCATGCTACAGCAAAGAATACTAAGCATAAAGCCAAAACAATATCAAGCATGGCATGACAAAGCATAGGCCACAGTAAAAAACAAGCTCCTTTTACCACATAAGCATGAACTTTCCTACTCTTTTCCAAACCAAACCAAACTATTTGCAAACCAATGTATGAAAGAGGGGGTCCAACCAATTTATTCAGCAAACTAAGCAAACAAAGGCAAACGAAAAACCAAAACGACAACAAAAAAGAAGACGCTCGAAGAACAACACAATTGTGCATGAAACAATAAAAATGAAGCGTTTGGAAGAAACCTGGAACTTTTATTGATGAAGAAGGGGATGCCTTGGGCATCCCCAAGCTTTGACGCTTGTACTTCTTGGATATTTCTTTGGGTGACATGCGTGGCATCCCCAAGCTTGAGCTTTAGTCCATTCTTCATCTCATTACTCATTCCTTCCATACACCTGACATTTTTCCCTCATACAAAACTTCACACAATCTTTATTAGCAACATTAGTGCACTTAAGATAAATAAGTCTTAAGGTTCAGTTATAACACCAAATAAACTTCCATTAGAACACTAGCTACTTTAGCACTTCCCTCAAAAATCTCAATTCCCAAAAGAACTCAAAAAGGAACCAACAAGAAGCAAATGCAGAAAATGGCAAAAATCTGTCAAAACAGACCAGCAGGTAAAGACGAATTTGTTCGAAGACCTTCTGTTGCTCAAATGAAAAAGTGTTGAACTAACGAAAGTTATATAACAACTTGGGGAAGAAGGAAAAAAAATACAGCTCAATACGACATACAGAGCTCTCTCAAGAATTTTTACGGTGAAGCACAAAAATCTGTTTCCGGACAGCAACTTTCCCAATCATTACTTCTCTCTCATTAGAGGTTACTCTTGGCACAAAAAGCAAATAAAAAGGATAAGGAGAGTTTATTACAGAGGTAATAACTTCCAATACTCATCTAAAACTTTTGGGTTATCTCCCAATAAGTACTTTTCTTTAACGCCTTTAAGTTAGGCATAAGAAGCAAAGAAAGAATCAAGTGTTCTCAAATGAAGAAGCATTAAGACCAAATTTCTTGCCCTTACCTCACTTACTTTTATTATTAACCTTGGGGAAAATATGATTGTTTGGTGGAGAAGAAAGGTACATGGTCCCCTTTCCCACATCTATTATTGCTCCAAGGAGTTCTAATAGGGACCTTCCAAGTGTAATTTGTCCTTTTCCTGCACATTCAATAATAAGATAATCAATAGAAATCGTTTTCCCAAGGATCTTTGTAGACACTCCTTCAGCTATTCCAAGAGGTAATATGGTAGTATTATTAGCAAGAGATATTTCTTTTCCTCCTTCAGTGAGCCCCCAAGTATTCAGAGATTTATAAATATCTTTGGGCATAAGACAAAATTCAGACATGACATCACAGCGATCTTGAAAAGTTTCGGTGTTCATCTCAATCTTTACTGTAGGGAACCACTTTGATGGTTCGGAGTTTATTGGAACATAATTTTGATGCTCCATAAGCGTGTTATAGCAATTTTCTAAGCTAGTAGTGCTAGCCTCAAGAGTGTTCAACCTAGCAAATATTTTTGCGAAAGAAATATCAGTTTGGCTAGGCATGTTGTAAGTGAGGATCAATTTCTTTATACGATTAATAGCATCATCCTCATTACATTGGAGGAAATCTCCTACCACAACAGCATCTAAAGCATATCTATAGCAAAGAGCAATCCCAAGATAAAAACTGCTAAGGAACAAGCTTTGAGTCATTTTAGGCTCAGTTTTTTCATGTAGATCGGAGATTCTAGACCAAGCTTCTTTAAAACTTTCCTCAATTCCTTGTTTAAAAGTGAAAATCATTTCCTCGGGTGACATAGTGATTGGAGCAAGGCTAGAAATAGTGGCACTCAAGATAGGAACTAATTTTTTTGTTTTTTTCAAATAAGAAAGCAAACTAGTAAAACTAATTTTTTTGTGTGTTTTTTATAACAAAACAAGCAAACAAAGCAAAAAGAAACTAAGAAAAACAAAAATAACAAAGTAAAGAGATTGGTTATGAGGGACTCTCCTTGTGAAGATGTCCTTGACTCCCCGGCAACGGCGCCAGAAAAATGCTTGATGGCTCAGTGCACGGCGCCCAGAAAAGTGTTGGTGCGTGGTTGATGTAGAGCTCGTTGGGAACCCCAAGAGGAAGGTATGATGAGCACAACAGCAAGTTTCCCTCAGTTATGAAACCAAGGTTTAGTCGAACCAGTAGGAGCAAGGAAACACCCCAAAGGTGTTGCTAGCTGAGCCTTGGCAGGGCGCACTACCAGTGCTAGTAGCAATGTGGAGACCTGCACAACACAACCACAGAACTTTGTCCCCAACTTGCGATGAGGTTATCAATCTCACCGTGTTTTTCGGAAAACAAAGGATTAAACGTATCGAATGGAAAGAAGTAATAGTTTGCAGAAAGTAAACACAAAGCAGTAAAAGATTGTAGATTGTATGTAAAGAAAAGGACCGGGATCCATAGTTCACTAGAGGTGGCTCTCCTTAGATAGATAACATGCTGGGTGAACAAATTACAGCGGGGCAATTGACAAACACCGAGAAAGCAATACATGCATATACTAATCATCTTGACTCCTTTGGGACTTGATTAGGCATTACAACATTATACATAGACCGCCATCCAACTACATCTATGACTAATAATCCACCTTCAGGTTATCATCTGAACCCCCTCCAGTATTAAGTTGCAAGCAACAAATTATTGCTTTACGAACTGCGTGTAAAGTAAACAATACGATTGTTCTATGAACAAAGGATTGTTGTTTTCTCCCTAGTGGCAACAGCACATCTAGTACCTTAGAGATTTCTGTCACTTCCCCAGATTACCAGAGGCATGAACCCACTATCGAGCATAAATACTAACTCTTGGAGTTGCTAGCATCTACTCAGCCAAGATAGCTACAAACAACGGAAAGCATGCAAGATCACAAATAACAAAGACATGATAGAATCAATAATCAATCTGAAATAGCATCTCAATATCCATCGGATCCCCGCAAACACAACATGCAGAATTACAAATAGATGATCTTGATCATGAATGGAGCTCACAAGATCTAAACATGAAAGCACAAAGGAGGAGAACCAGCCATCTAGCTACTACATGGATCCGTAGTCCAAGGATGAACTACTCACGCATCACACCGGAGGCTTGCATGGTGATGAAGAAGGCCTCCAGGGTGAATTCCCCTCTCCGGCAGGGTGTCGGGAAGAGCTTCAGATCCCTCCCGATCGAGGGATGGAGACGACAACGGCTACAGACACTTTCGTGGATTTTTGATCGGGTACTTAGGGTTTTCGTCCCGAGGGCAATATATAGGCGGAAGGAGAGGCCGAGGGGGTGCCGGGAGAGGCCACAACACCCCCTGGTGCGGGCCAGGCCTGGCCGCGCGGCCAGGTGGTGTGGTGGCCCCCTGGCCCCTCTCCGTCTCGTATTCTAGCACTTGATGACATCCGGAAAAATAGGCACTTTGGCTTTTGTCCCGTCCAATTCTGAGAATATTGATTTTCTAACTTTCCTGGAACCAAAAACAGCAGAAAACAGGCAGCTGGCACTGTGGCTCTTGTTAATGGGTTAGTCCAAGAAATCATATGAAAAGTACTCCAAAGTTGGAACAAAACACAAGAAAGTGGATAAAACCAAGCATGGAACATCAAGAAATATGGATACATTTGCAATGTATCAACCCCCTGGGAAAAATCAACCTCGACGTCATCTTCGGCATGCTGCAAAACCTGCGGCGAGAGCGCATCGACTTTGAAGTCGTCGACTGGCCCGCACAATACCACTGCATCCTCGGACGTGTCGCATTCGCGAGGTTCACGGCAGTGCCGCACTACACCTACCTGCAGATGAAAATGCCAGGTCCAAACAGCGTCATCACAATCAATGGAAGTTTCAAGAGGTTCGACAGCTGCGACAGGGAATTCAACAGAATCAACTAGTCCTTCGGCATGCAGGAGGAACTCGCAAGATTGAAGGAGTCGACAGACAACAGTCTGCCTCCCCTGAGCAGGGCAAGCTCACCCGACCTATCCTTCGACTCGTCGGTGCACACAAAGAAAGTCCAGGTCAACCCAACGGACCCGACCAAGACGGCCCTCATCGCCAACAACTTGAGTCCGCATAGGAACTCGCGCTCGTCGAATTCCTCCGTGAGCACTGGGAAATCTTCGCCTGGTGTCCAGCGGACATGCCAGGAGTTCCTAGGGAATTCGCCAATAACTCACTCAACGTGAATCCAGACGCAAGGCCAGTCAATTAGACAATATGGCGACTGTCTGAACCAAGAGCAAAAGCAGTCGGTATGGAGATCAACAGACTCCTCAACGCAAATTTCATACGCGAGATCAAGGAAAGCACCTGGCTCGCTAACATAGTGCTTGTGCCTAAAAAAGACACGGATATCCTGCGGATGTGTGTGGACTTCACCTCCTTGAATAAGCACTGCCCAAAGGATCACTTCCTGTTGCCACGAATCGATCAAATCATCAACTCCACCACGGGATGCGAGTGCCTCTGCTTCCTCGACGCCTACTCAGGCTATTAGATTCGAATGAAGGAGGAAGACCAGGAGAAAACGACGTTTACAACACCCTTTGGTGTGTTCTGCTACAACACGATGCCCTTCGGGCTAAAAAACACATGGGACACCTAACAGCGGTGCATGCAGGCTTTCCTCAAAGACCAACTTGGTCGCAATATCCAAGTCTACATTGACGACATCGTCATCAAAACCAAAGAGGAAGCCACGCTAATCAACAATCTCCGTGAAACCTTTGTTAACCTCGTCCGCTGCCGGATCAAGCTCAATCCGGACAAATGCGCCTTCGGCATGCCATCAGGGCAACTACTCGGGTATCTCATCTCTGTGAGGGGGATCGAGGCAAACCCGAAGAAAATAAAGGCCATACTAGCCATGGAGAAGCCGAAGAACGTAAAAGGCTTCCAGACAGCTGGCTGGACGAATCGTGGTGCTCAATCAATTCATCAGTCGAATGGGCGAAAAGGCACTGCCCTTCTACCAACTCCTCTGCAAAGCTGACAAGTTCGAATGGACAGACGAGGCGCAAGAAGCATTTGAAGACATCAAGCGTCTAATATCCACCTCGCCAGTACTGGTGATGCCTCGCAAAAAAGAACCACTATTGCTCTACATCTCCACCACCAACTAGGTGGTCAGCAAGGTGCTCGTGGTGGAACGAGCCGAAGAAAATAAGGTCCACGGGGTCCAGTGCCCAGTATACTACCTCAGCGAGGTGCTCACGCCAACAAAGCAACAGTACCCGCACTACCAGAAGCTGGCATATGGCGTCTACATGACAGCCAGGCGACTGCGCCACTACTTCCAAGAGCACCCAATCGTGGTGGTAAACGACGCCCCGCTCAGGCATATACTCAATAATCCCGACTCCATCGGACGAGCCGCGCTCTGGGGAATCGAACTGTCTCCACGAGACATCACATATGAGAAGCGCGACGCGATCAAGTCACAAGTTCTCCCAAACTTCCTCGTGCATTGGATGGAGAACCAGCTCCCCGACAAGCCAGATATGTCCTACCTTTGGACAATGCACTTCAACGGGTCCAAGCGAAAGGATAGAGCTGGCGCAGGTGTCATACTGACATCACCCCAAGGAGACAAGATGAAATATATTATGCGAATGCAGTTCACTGCCTCCAATAACAAAGCCGAATACGAGGCCTTAATCCACGGGATGCGGATGGCGAAAGCCTATGGCGCCAAGAGGCTCATCATCTACGGCGACTCCAAGCTGGTGGTCAACCAAACGATGAACAAGTGCGACGCACTAAGCGACAACATGATCGCCTATCGCGACCTCTACGACACACTCGTGGGAGACTTCGACGGCTGCGAGCTGCGACACATAGGCCGCGAAAGCAACAAAGAGGCGAATCTACTCACCAACATTGGCTCCACCTGCACCCCCATACCACCTAGGGTATTCCTCGAGCGCATCTGCAAGTGCTCCACCAAGCCCAAGGATCTAGAGAAGAAATCAAGCACGTCAACGGACTCGGGATCTATGCCACCCAACACTCCAATGGCACTCGATGACATGGAGCTTGGTATGGGAATCAAAGGCCCAATGGAGGTCATGATGATCGAACCATCTTGGACACAGTCGTACATCACATATCTACTCAGCAAGAGGCTGCCAGATGACCCGACTGATGCGCGACACATCGCATGAAGATCCAAGGCATTCGCCCTCATCAACGGCGAACTATACAAGTGTAGCATTACATGGGTACTTCAACGGTGCGTCTCCAACGGGGATGGAAAGGCCGTCCTCCTCGACATTCATGAAGGCCCTTGCGGACATCACGTTGGCAGTCGTGCCCTTGTCGCCAAAGCTCTGCGAGCTGAATTCTACTAGCCCACGGCCATGCGCGACGCCAAGGACATCGTCTAGCGCTGCTGTCAACACCCGGATTTTTAATCCTAGATGCCCGTTATACCATACCTCGCAATCCCAGGATTACCATTTTTGTGAGACATAACGGATTGGATATCACAGTACATCATCCATTACATACCATACATAAGGTTTTACACAAATAGGGATCTCATGATCCAGTCTTAATACGCCAAGCAGCGGAAATAAAAGATAAGCGTAGCGGTGGGGTCCATCTTCAGGGGCACAGACAATGCTGACGAAGGCAGATAGTCCTAGTTATCATAGCCGTCCTGCTGACCATCATCTTGATAATCTCCTTCATAGTCTGGCCATGATAATAGCCAGGGACAAAATCCATGAGTACTCTTTAAGTACTCGCAAACTACCACAAACAAGTAGTATAATTCTAAGTTAAAGTGCTAGAGCTAAGTTTAACTATAATGTTAAGTTTGAAACCTAAGCTGAGTTCTGAAGCAAAGAAAATAAAGTAAAGTTCTAGAATCACTTAAGTTGGGAAGCTTTTGTCATAAACACAACCCTGTTGTGGTCAAGTCAAGATTCATCATTCGTTTCAAGTTATTTAGAAAACATCTGACAACGAAACAGTATGGCCATTCCAACTGTCCATAATCGCGGACGCGGCTATTCGAATAGTTTGACACTCTGCAGAGGTGCTACACTTTCACCACAAGATTCGATACATATGTCAGGTATAACCCTGAATCATCATACTTAGTATGCAGATAATCAAACATAACCTTCCCTTTACACACCCTAGTATAAGCACCTCTCCTATGAGCATGGCCTCCCAACCATGACCATCAGTCATCTTGGGCACTGCATAGGTGGACATCATGAGAGGTAGCCTCAGCTCAAACCTCTCCCATGAGGGAACTAATACTAATGCATATAAACTTCCAGCTAAGCCTTACCCAATTCACGTAATGTGGTTGTACGGTAAATTTGGAATGGTATCGCATCCGAATCCAACCATCAGTTTTATAAAAGGGTTAAGGCTCATGCCTCATCATCTTCATCATTATAAACCTGTTGTGTTTCTCAACACATGTCAAAACATCTCAATAGAATGACTCATCATTCCAAGGTTTTCACAATTCATTTTCACCAATTGTTCCCATCTAAAGTGACTCAAGTTTTGGATCTACTCTAAAATACTAAGTTATGAGTGTTCACTAAGGTGGAAGGATGGGATCAATCTCATGCCATAGAATGACATCTAAAGGTTTCTAAGTAGGTCAAGTTTTATACTTTTTATGCTACCTTCAAAACAAGTAAAGAACTTTGTGTACTAAGGGGAGTAAAACTTGTAAGTAAGACTTGGGGTACTAATAGCCAAAAGGGTGTGATCAAAGAATGCTTAAGGCATCTTTGCTAAACAATCTAGTTTGATTCTAGTTTGCTAAGTACTAAACTTGCAAGGGTTAATCTTGGGTATTGCTAGCTTGCTAAGGGTAGCTTGTACTGTTAATGGTGGCTTGCCTTGGTTGGTGCAATGGTTGAAGTTTTCTTCGTCTTCATCTTGATAGCACTCCTCCTCCTCGTAAGCTTGGTCGGTACTATCTTCTATAACAATACATACGGAGTAGACAATCACCAAACAATACTTAACTAGGCTAGATAGCATTCTAAGACACACAATTGATGATCTATTATCATCACAAGCATCACAAGTTTAATTCAATAGTTCCTTTCTTTTTATTTTAGAAAAGTAATTTCTACTCATTAAAAATTTAGCAAAGATTTAATATTCACCACTTAAAATATGGGATCATGTTGACCATGTCATCACCACATATTCTAACATGTGGGAATGAGATTTAAGGGTTGGATCAATATTACTTTAGTTTAAGTTTATTATTTAATGATTTAAAGTGACTAGAAATGCCTATATAGTATTATTTTGGTACTAGTCCAAAGTCACTGCGTGTAATCCTTAATATTATTACACATTTAGATAGATATGATGAAATGTGATTTTTGAGAGTTGGAATCAACTCAAAAGCTAACTTGGTTGATTTTATAAAAATGTTGCAAGTTGCAAAAGCTTCTGTTTTGTTATTTTTGTTAGGAGAGATCTACAGCTCTAATTGAATTAAATCCAACGGCCTTGGATAGATCATTTCAATACCTTTCAGACAAAATTAGTTTTATGCAATTTGGATTTATAAAACTCTCTGAATTGATTTTTAAACTAGGGGACAGAAACTAGATTCCATCTAAAAAGAAAAATCCAGATTTGAATGGGTGGGCTAGCGTGGGAAAAGAAATGGGTCGGCCCAGTGGCGCTCCGCGGCGCGGGGCTCAGCTGATAGGGGGTCCCGCTTGTCAGCGGCACTTAACACGCAAAACGGTACGCGTGCTGTGGGTCGTAGGATTAGAAGAGGAATCTATGGCTGAGGGTCGTCGTCGACGACGAACAGGTTGCCGGCGAGCTCGAACCCTAGCGGCTCAGTGGGGGTCTACTAGGGGCGTACCAGGGCTCCAGCAGGGTCGGCGAGGTGGGCAAATGACGTGGAAGACGACGGCGAGGCGAGGCGCGGTTGCGGTGGAGCTTGGGATGGTCGCAATCAACGGCGCCCTTCTCCTCCTACCGCGGCTGCTCCGGCTCCAATTCCGGCGAGGCGGAGCTCGCCTTGCTCCGGCTAGGGGTGGCTAAGGTTCAGAGAGGTGAGGGGAGTGGAATGGTGTGGAGAGAAGAGGCTGGGGAGGGCTCCTTTTATAGGCCCAACGATGAGACCGAGCGGGATGGGCAGTCGATGGTGGCGACATGGCTACGGCAGGGTAGAGGCATGGCTGGGGGTGGCGATCGATGGGCGGTTCCCTGGCGGTGCTCTAGAACTTGAATGCGAGCATAGGGGCAGTGGCACGCGGTCGGAGCGAGGTGGCGCTCTGAGAGGCAGAGGCGGCGGTGTCCATGGCGAGCGGTGGCTGTGAGGGTTGGGCAGCCAGCGGGGGTGTTCTCCAGGTCGAGGCGGAGCGGCGGGCGCGGGTTGCTGCCAAGGGGCGGTCTGTGCGAGCAGGGACCGAGCGCGCTCTAGGAGTGGCACTAGCATGGTGCGGTGGCACTGGGCGCGGTTTGTGCTCGGTGGTCCACTGCTGCTCTGGGCTCGGGCAAGGGACAGGGGGTGGCGGTGAGCTCCTGGCTACCTCCTAGACATGGCGAGGAAAGAGGGAATGGTCTGCTGTAGCGGGGCAAGGGTTGGCCGGCGAGGCATGGCTCGGCGTGGCATGGCATGGGGACTAGGGACAAGGGAGAGGGGTGTTAGGGGTTTGGTTAGATCAAGAGGGGACAGAGGAGATAAATGAAGGTCATTTGGGGCAAAACCCTGTAGTAAACAGTGAGCTAGGATTAGAGTAGAGATTATGCATGCCAAGTGTTTGATTAAATGGCCGCATGAAAGAAAGTTTTGAATTTTGGTTTCAAATTTTTTGAGTGATCTCCACTAGTGATAGGTAGTCTCTGGTTGCAAGGGTTTTGAAAGTGGAGCTCAAATAGATGGTTTTTGAAATAGGGGTGATCTATGCATATGCATTAGATTCAATTTTAAACTGTCATTTAAAATAGTTAACAGAATGTTTTTAGCCGATCCAAAGGTGGGCCTTGGTACCTCATTATGTGTACTAGCAAGGGGTGCAAAGATCAAGAATTGTTTCTGTTAAGTTTTGAGTACTAGGAATAGCCAAAGTAGGCATGGGAGTTAAATTTGCCAAAATGACCATTCCTCCTTTTTAATTCTTTTTTATTTGATTTTCTTTAGGAAAAGTTTGGGAATGATGTAGATGATGTTTAAATCACCTAAGAAACATTTTACAAGCATTGGATCATTCAATCATGGCGATTCAAACAACTCCTATTTTAAATGCACACATATATGAATGCTTTCATTTTAAATTTGAAAAAGTTTTTGTTAACCCTATTTTTGGATGATTTGATCTTGATAACCTTGGATTGAAGTTTTGGGATGTTATAGCTGCAATACATGCCAGCGATTCGCGGACAAACTACACGCACCTGGCGCGGAACTCAGGCCAATACCATTGGCCTGGCCCTTCGCACAATGGGGACTCGACATGGTCGGCAAACTCCCAAAGTCCTCATGAGGAGGTTACGTCTACCTCTTAGTCACGGTCGACAAATTCACCAAGTGGATCGAGGCCATGCCGGTGACAAATCAATCAGGAGCCAGCGCTGTCAAGTTCTTGGAGTCCATCGTCTACCGTTTTGGAGTGCCACATAGCATCATCACGGACAACGGGACGAACTTCACCTCCAAGGAGTTCTAGGAATTCTGTGAAAACCTGGGAATCAACGTTAGCTACGCCCCGGTGGCTCACCCTTAGACCAACGGTCAAGTCGAAAAGGCCAACGGCCTCGCCTGCAGCGGAATCAAGAAGCGACTCCTTCGGCCACTCGAACAAGCCGTCAGATGCTGTCCATACGAACTGCAATCCGTACTTTGGAGCTTGCGCACAACTCCAAATAGCTCCACGGGCTACACCCTGTTCTTCATGGTGCATGGTGCTGAGGCGGTGTTACCCGCAGAAGTGCATTACAAAGCTCCGCGAGTGGTCACTTATAGTGAGCAGGAGTCAACTCTAGCACTCGAAGACTCTGTCGACCTCCTCGATGAGGCACGCGAGATCGAAGCGGAGAGATCAACGATCTATTAGCAGAACCTCTGCAACTACCACAGCAGAAGGCTACGCCCCAGATCCTTCGTTGAAGGAGATCTGGTCCTGCGACTAAAGCAGCAAGGGCACCTCAAACTCGAGTCCCCTTGGGAAGGACCCTACGTGATTACTGAAGTAATCCTAGGTGGCGTCTATCTCCTCAAAGACTTAGCAAGCGGAGTCGCATACTCCAACCCCTAGAACGTCGCGCAGCTGCACCGTTTCTACCCCTAGTCGTTTTTACATTACAAATAAGGCTATTCAGCCATGATACTTAGCCACACATTGTACCCCGTACTATTCTGCGAATAAATAAAGCTGAGTGCCCAGAAACTTTGCGTCTTTTCCTATTTTCTTGCAATTTCATCACTCACGGGTTGCGCCACCCTTTACACTTTCGTTCTATGAATAAATCGTAGTATCCTGAGTAGCTAACACACTACCAATTGAAACCTTGATAAACACCAACCCAGTTGCAACGCACCTGATAGGTTGGCAAGGTGCTGATATAAACACATGTCAGGCTAACAAAAAGGAACCACGGAGTACAATACACTCGAAAAATATACAAGCTAGCAAGCTCTTCACATATTAATGGGTATTAAATACACCCAACACAATCATACGAACTTTACAACACTTATACATCTATGTGCAGGACACAAAGTTATGCTACTGCTGCAAAAGATGCACATTCGTCTTCTCTTCAAAGAAGTCGACGATGTCCTCCGCTGGCCGATCAACTGCCCGGTAGTTCGGCACCATGTTCCAGGTCATCCCTTCTAGCGGTGGCGGCGGTCCAGCAGCAACAGATCCTATGTCCACATCTGGCCGATGCAGTTGCACCAGCGATATCAGCCTTGGCACCGGCGACACGCTGCTACCTCACGCACTCGCGTACTACGCTTATATCTTGAAACTTTGCCAGAAGAGCCAATAGGCTTGAAGGGACGGTGTCCAATGGAAACATCGTCTGATAAATGTGCCTCAGACATGACTGCGCCTTCTTCACGCATTGAAGCACTCGATAAGAACGATCCTGCAGGGTCACCAACGCGACTGCATGGTCGTGGTCCACCCAAAAATACCCACTAGCCTGCAGCTGCTCCTGGGACAGGTTATTCATTCGAATGTCCACCCGGTCCTTCTCATCCTGCGGATGGCGAGCACTAACAACTACACCAAGCAAGCAACAAAGTATAAGGACAAGGCATCGCCATGACTGACTAAAAGACGAGATGAGAATACAAAGAGTTAACATTTAAACTGCTCATTCAAATGTGCTACTTCCTCCAAGCGATACTTCTCGCGGGCGGTGGCCTTCTCAACCTTTGACTTCCACACATTCGTGTTACCGCGGATGATGGGCAACTCATGCTCCAACTGCTTAATGCGGTCACGCAGTCGCGAAAGCAATGATAATTCCTCCACCTTTGAACGCGGTTGCGCCGTGGTTTCATTGGTGGGAGGAGAATCACGAGGACCACTCGAATGACCACTCGAAGGACCCTAGGTACAATCAAGCAAGAGGCAAATGAGACCAATCATACATCGATAAAAGGAGGATTACATTCAAATTCGATAAAAGTATCAAGGGAGCACCCCCCCCCCCCCCACAAAATACGGACCAACAAAAGAAGCTACACCTATTACAAAGAGACAACTACGGAGCAATCTGCTTCTTCGACTTAGACTTTGACTTCGGGGGCTTCATCGCATCCGTGGCAGTCTCCGATGCCACGGACTTGCCGGTGGTAGCCCTAGATGTTGCGGTCTTCGCCGTCTTCGCTCGCCGCCGCTCCTCAGAGTATTTGGTGACTGTCTCGATAAGATGAGGCCCGTATTTACCGCAGCTACTAGCGAAAGGAGCAAACACTACCTGCTGGCCTCCGGCGTCGACAGGCATCGCCTCGGAGATCGCGGCAGGATCCAACTCCACACCATGGGCTTGCACCATCGTGAGTGCCATGGTGGCGCCGATAGACTGCTGGGAGTTCCTGAATTCCATGGGAATACCTCCAGCGAAGGATTCCACCAGGTCATCAAGATTGTCGATTAGCCTGGCCTTGGGGGTCAGGTCCTCCTGGAGGCGACTGAGCACACCTTTGGCCTTCCCCAAAGTCTCCTGAAGAGAAACACTGCAGTCCTCGACTGCGGCAACGGCACCAGCCAAAGCATCCGTGCGGTGCAGGGACTGGGCTTCAAAGCTCAGGCCAAAGGCATCTGCATGCACGGAGTATCAGCACAGCAACATGACATCAAACAAGGAGAAGTGCAACACAAACTGAAAATTACCCGAGAGAGCCTTGGAAATCGAAAAAAACTGTTCTTCGAACAACTTCTCCCTTTCAGCATTGGAAGAGTGCAAGTCTTCCTCACGCTTCGATGACTCTTCCAGAGCCGCGACTACCTCATCGCGCCTTTTCTCCACCACGGAAAGTCCCTTCTCGAGGGATGTAATGCGACGGAGAAGTTCATTGTGCTCACCTACAAAGGATGGGGCATAACAGCAATTGAGTTGACAAATTTCCACGAAGACAAAGACAAAGTAAAAAATCTAACCTTCGACTGCGCGGTGGCGATTGTCCAGCAGGGCATGCTGTCGACCCAAAGCGGGGATTTGCTCCGCAAGGCGAGCATATTCCTTCACAATGAGCTACACCAAGAGAAAAGAAGACTCAGCGTTAGCCAAAAGCACAAATTCGACTGACTAAACAGTAAAAAAGACACTCACATGTTCCTCTAGGGACTCCGAAGATGCTTGTCAGGCAGTCGTCCGGGCAACCATCTAGTGCTCCCTAGCATGTGGGGAACTCAAAGAATTGGCACCGGAGTGGGCCGCCACTAGAGGAGAAGGAGACTGTGCGGTCACCTCCTTGGCCTTGGAGTCTGCGACTCCAGACTCTTTCACAAATTGGACGTCATCAGAAGACGACGACGCCACTTGACTACAAAAAACGTCCAGCACCACTTCAGAAAAGCAACTCCAAAGAAAACAAGACAAACTCAAGGATATTAAAACTCACTAATCGAATTTGTCGAGATCAAAGGAGTCATCTGACGACTCCTTCGGCAGTCGCAACTTCTTCCGAGCGGGAGGAGCCATGGCGCGCACAGGCATGGCAGGGATTGGCTCCTCTGAAGCAGAAGAGGGACCCTCTAGCGTCGTCGGTGAGGAGGCGTTAGAATCCTCGCTGCAGGAACGCTTGCGAGGGATGTGGCCACTAGACTCGGGGGCTTCCTCCCCTTCTTCAATTGGGACGGTCGACTCCGACTCATCCTCTTCCACCGCTTCACGCGGGATAACCCCTTCAGGCAGAGGAGGGAAGTTGGAGGCCACTTTCCAGTCCTGTAATGCGGCGGCGTAACCACGTGCGAATGAGAGCGGCACCACCCTCTTCTTTGCCTATGCGGCATTCGAGGTCACAGACATGCTGATACAGCATCTCCGTTTCCTCAGACTCACCAGGCATCACGATGTTCTTCCAGGAATGCCTCCTCTTGCAAGTTTCCACGGGGTCGAAGGGCGCGAGTCCGTAGTGCTGTCCGTCGGCCTTCTGGTCGCGGACGTAGAACCACTTATCTCTCCACCCTTGGACAGACGCGATGAGCTTGATATCAAAGTAGGTGGAGGAGGAGTCGACGTGGATCCCGCAGCCTCCTACATCGTAGACTACCGAACCCGACCCCGACTAACGCTTAAGCTTAAAAAGCTTCTTGAAGAGACCAAAGTGTGGATCGATTCCGAGCCAGCACTCGCACAAGGTGATGATACATGCAATGTGGATAATCGAATTTGGGGACAGCTGGTGCATCTGGAGCCCATAGAAACAGAGAAGACCCCTGACAAAGGGATGTAGGGGAAGAGAGAGACCACGGATGATGAACGCAAGGAACATCACCCGGAAACCATCAGGAGGAACGGGAATTACCTCCTCGCCAAGTATGCGGGAGTCGCCTTCCGTGGAGGGAAGTGCTCCATCTTGACGGAGATTGAACAACTCCGCGGACTTGATGGTGGATAGGCACCAGGACCAATTGGTGACGCGAGTCCCCGCGCCCTTCTTCTTCCCAGCGCCGGCGGCGTTGGTGCCCACGGTGGTGGCGCCTCCCTTCTTCTTGGTGGCGGCAATGGTGGCCGCAGATCCAGCGGCAGAACCTCCTTTCTTCTTGCCCATTTTTTGATGGCGATGCGAGCGGAGGAAGTAACTGGGGAAAACGCGGAGCTGATCCAGTGCCGCAAAGAGGAAGTGTGCACAGAAGCAGAAAGAGCAACAATGGCGAAGGAGGCACGAGCAAGAAGAGAGATGGGGAAAATTACTGCAACTGTGCTGCTACTTAACCTCCTCGCGGATGTCATCCAATGGCCAGCAGAAACCCTATTGGGCGTGTGGCGCACATCGCCATCGACGCGTGGCGAAGGTGAATCACGAACCATCCCCCACTACTCCCATTATGCGAGGAAATTGAGGAGACGCAGTTAAAACAGAAGATTACACACGCCCAGTCAAATCAAAGTCAGAAAGTAGGACCCACCGCTCGTCACGTCCCGTCAAAGCCGCACACACGGGCAACTGAAGTCACCACGTCGTCTGCACTCATATCATAGTTTCCAGCAGAAGAACATTTTGACTACTTTAGTCCTTGCTCGAGTCTTCGACTCAACCAAGCACTCAGGGGCTACTCCTCATAGGAGCGCTGGCCGCGCACCCGAGAGAATTTTTATGCGGGTGTATAAGCTTCACGAAAAACCATCACTCGAATCAACGATTCGATTGTGAACTACGGGTTACTCCCATAGGGAGCGCTGTAAGTACATTCGACCGAAACAAGCAACAAAAGACGACAACAGTTGCAACTGTTTTTCAGTCGCCACTCGATTCTACGACTCGAATATGCACTCGGGGGCTACTCCCATAGGGAGCGCTGGTGATGACCCACAAGTATAGGGGTGTATCGCAGTATTTTCGAGGGAAGTGAAACCCAATTTGTTGATTCGACACAAGGGGTGCCAAAGAATATTTATAAGCCTTAACAACTGAGTTGTCAATTCAGCTGCACCTGGAAACAATCTTGCTCACAGCAATTTATCAGTAGCAACAGTTTTATAGTAGGAATAGCAAAGTAGCAGCAGCAGTAAAGTAAAGACAACAGTAACAATAGCAGTAAACAGTAGGATTCGAGTGCGGTAGGCATAGGGATGGATGGACAGGCGTTGCATGGACAAGACAATTCACATAGCAATCAGAACATAGGGCAATTGCAGATAAAATAAGATAAAGCATCCAAGTACTAGATAATCCTAGGCATGTGTTCCATATATAGTCATACGTGCTCGCAATGAGAACTTGCACAACATCTTTTGTCCTTCCAGCCCATTTGCAGCGGGGCCTCAAGGGAACTACTGGCAATTAAGGTGCTCCTTTTAATAGAGCACCGGAGCAAAGCATTAACACTCCATGAACACATGTGATCCTCACATCAAAGCCATTCCCTCCGGTTATCCCGATTTCTGTCACTTCAGGGCCATTGGTTCCGGATAACAATGTGTGTATACAACTTGCAGGTAAGACCATAAACAATACTATCATAATGAATCAATAACAAGTTCAGATCTGAAATCATGGCACTCGGGCCCTAGTGACAAGCATTAAGCACAACAAGTCGCAACAAAGTCATAAAGCACTAATAAAAGATACTAGGCACCATGCCCTAACAATCTGATGCCATTACATGAACGATCTCATCCAATCCCTACCATCCCCATAGCCTACAGTGGGGGATTACTCACTCATAGATGGGGAAACATGGATGGTCGATGGAGAAGCGATGGTGATGATGATGGCGATGATCTCCTCCAATTCCCCATCCTGGCAGGGTGCCAGAACGGAGTTTCTGGTGCTATTTCGTGGAATCTGGT
Source organism: Avena sativa (assembly GCA_916181665.1). Classification (NCBI taxonomy): domain Eukaryota; kingdom Viridiplantae; phylum Streptophyta; class Magnoliopsida; order Poales; family Poaceae; genus Avena; species Avena sativa. The sequence continues at coordinate 103,367,120 of OV702287.1, read as the reverse complement.
GGTGGTGGCGGAGCGGAACTCCTTCTGGAAAAACGTCGAACCCCCAGAGTTTTTAGGTCAGAAGGCATCTTATAGGCGAAGAGGGAGACTGAGGGGGTGTCTGGGGCGGCCAGACCACCCCCTGGTGCGGCCAGGTGGTGTGGCTGGGCCCCAGCCCCACTCCGTCTCATATTCTGGCTCCGGGAGTCTTCTGGTGAAATGGGATTTTTGGCTTTTGTCCCGTCCAATTCCGAGAATATTCATTTTCTGACTTTCCTGGAACCAAAAACAGCAGAAAACAGGCAGCTGGCACTGTGGCTCTTGTTAATAGGTTAGTCCAAGAAATCATATGAAAAGTACTGCAAAGTGTGGACAAAACAGAAGAAAGTAGATAAAACCAAGCATGGAACATCAAAAATTATAGATACATTTTCAATGTATCAACATCCCCAAGCTTAACTCCTGCTCGTCCTCGAGTAGGTAAGTGATAAAAAGAAAGAATAATTTTTGAGGTGAAATGAACCATCATAAACTTGATCAAAGTATTTGTAAAACATTCAAAGCTGGGATCATAGTACTTCAATCATAACATGAAAGACAAAGTTCTAGCAATAAGACAAAGAAACTATGATGCAACATGAAAAGGCACAAACAAAAAAATCATGAATAACAATGCTTTGCAAGACGTTTGTTTGTTTCACATAAAGAAAACATAGCATAGTAGTATTCAGCTTGTCCCTCATAGAGTAGCAAACATAAATGCATAGGACACCTTCAAAGTTTATAAGAGTGACTAGATACAAATAGTTTAAAACAAGCAATATCAAGGTATGCATCAATCAACAAGTCTTGGGACAATGCACATAGAACTAAGATTGGCCACTATGCTCTCAAAGTACGTGCATAAAGATAGAAGGTGGAGACTCAATATATAGGTGGAAGAAGGGCCTTCATAGAAGGAAGTAGGGATTCAAGTCTCATAAAGAGCTTCCAAAAATTATGGTACTTAATAGCTTTCAGCTCTCATTGCCCCTATCATAAGCATCTTGAAGTGATTAAGGTTAAAGTGAACAAACTATGGTGTATATGCTTGACGACGTATAAGTTAGAAATCTCATGTCCCTTGAATACGAGGGCCGCTCCACATGCTACTCAAGTTTAGTCACCGGCAAGTTCTTATCATCGTAAGTACATGTGTATCATAGAGAACCGCCAACGGGGTACCCCTTGCCCAATGATACGGAAGAATCCCCATATCAAAATGACAAGGCAAGCAGACAACAAGCATCTCAGCAATCTTCTTATTTACCATGGGAATATGGTGCTTTTTTCTCTCTTTCCTCTTTTCATAATCCCTTTTTTTTCTTTTTCTCTTTTTTCTCAATATAGGACTCTTTTTTTATAAGAAGAATGCTTCATAGATAGCTCATTATGGTTACGCTGTAGGTTTCCACCATGACAGCATGGATTAGACCGATGGCCCAGGCGTTTCTCTAACACACATACATAACTCCATGGACTTATAAGCTCCCCTTTCATTTCACACCGACGACATCCATAGACAAAATAGCATGATATCAACTAGGTACAAAGTACAAGTGCAATGTTGAAAGCATTCCCCATGACAGCATGGTTCTGCTAATCCCCAACATATAAGTGCAAGCATATACAACATAGACGACACAATGGTTCAATTTTATTAAGGGCAAGAAAAGTAAAGCGTTCCATCAAGTTCATGAGAGCTTTAATCACTAGTTTTCTCATAACAAGTTTAATTCGGAAGGTAGATAAAAACATGAATATACTTGGAATAGCAATTGATAATAGGTAGGTATGGTGGACTCTTTGGAATAACTTGGTTTTATTTGGAGTTGTATGCATGAGTGGAACTCATACTTGGTTATGGAGGCTAGCAAAAGACTGGGAGCGACCAACTAAGAGAGCAATAATGGCCATAATCATGCAAAGCGACAAAACATCATTAATTAAAGCATAAAGTGATACTAAAAGTTGAAAACTAAAGGATCATAAAGGCTTATGGTGACTTGGGATAGTCATAACATGGTGTGAGCATGTGCCAACTCAACCCAAATAAAGCATCAAAGGAGAATACCACTATACTATGCTTTAATATGCTAAAACAACGCATGATTCATCCAAGGCACATTAAGCAATCTCAATTGTTTATAACAAGTCATGCTACAGCAAAGAATACTAAGCATAAATCCAAAACAATATCAAGCATGGCATGATAAAGCATAGGCCATAGTCAAAAACAAGCTCTCTTTACCACTTAAGCATGAACTTTCCTACTCTTTTCCAAACCAAACCAAACTATTTGAAAACCAATGTATGAAAGAGGGGGTCCAACCAATTTATTAAGCAAACTAAGAAAACAAAGCAAACGAAAAACCAAAACGAAAACGAAAAAGAAGACGCTCCAAAAACAACACAACTGTGCATGAAACAATAAAAATGAAGTGTTTGGAAGAAACCTGGGATTTTTATTGATGAAGAAGGGGATGCCTTGGGCATCCCCAAGCTTTGAAGCTTGTACTTCTTGGATATTTCTTGGGGTGACACGCATGGCATCCCCAAGCTTGACCTTTAGTCCATCCTTAATCTCATTACTCATTCCTTCCATACACCTGAAAATTTTCCTTCATATAAAACTTCACACAATCTTTATTAGCAACATTAGTGCACTCAAGATAAATAAGTCTTTAGGTTCAGTTCCAACACCAATAAAACTTCCACTAAAACACAAGCTACTGTAGCACTTCCCTCAAAAAGATCAATTCCCCAAAGGAACTCAAAAGGGAACCAACAAGAAGCAAATGCAGAAAATGGCAGAAATCTGTCAAAACAGACCAGCAGGTAAAGACAAATTTTTTCGAAGACCTTCTGTTGCACAAATCAAAAAGTGTTTAACTAACGAAAGTTATATAACAACCTGGGTCAGAAGCACAAAAAATCATGCCTCAAAAATACGTTCAGAGATTTTACACGAATTTTTATTGTGAAGCACAGAAATCTGTTTTGGGACAGCAACTTTCCCAATCATCACTTCTCTCTCATTAGATGTTACTCTTGGCACAAAAAGCGAATAAAAAGGATAAGGAGCGGTTATTACTGAAGTAATAACTTCCAAGACTCATCTAAAAGTTTTGGGTTATCTCCCAATAAGTACTTTTCTTTAACACCTTTAAGTTAGGCAAAAGAAAAAACTAAAATGGATAGAATAGAAGTAAACGGAGATAATCATGGTGAAAACATTGTTTTGTTCAATGAAATCATTTTGTTAACAAGGTTGATCAGGTCTTGTTACCAAAACAATTTTATATGAAACAAAACTTTGTATTCCACTAGTGATTATGTTACCTCAACCTTGATAGCAATGGTCCCAATCATAATAGTTTCAAATTTTTCTCTTGGTATGGGACAATATATTTCTCCAACTTGAATGCCCTCAACATGTTCAATTGAATTCAAATCATAAGTCCTTTCAATCTTCTTGGGGAAATAGACAGTATGTTCCTTGTCATTAACATTGAAAGTCACCTTTCCTTGATTACAATTAATAACAGCTCCTGCAGTATTAAGAAATGGTCTCCCAAGAATAATAGACATATTATCATCTTCAGGCATTTCAAGCACAACAAAATCAGTTAATATCAAGCAATTCTGAGCCACTTAAACAGGTACATCCTCACATATACCAACAGGAATAGTGGTAGATTTATCAGCCATTTGCAAAGATATATCAGTTGGTATCAGTTTTTCCAGTTGAAGCCTCTTATAGAGAGAGAAAGGCATAACACTAACTCCAGCTCCCAAATCACACAAAGCGGTTCTAACATAACTATTCTTAATAGAGCAAGGGATGGTTGGAATCCCTGGGTCTCCAAGTTTCTTAGGAACCTTACCATTAAAGGAATAATTAGCAAGCAAAGTAGAAATTTCTTCATTAGGGATCTTCCTTTTATTCGAGACAATATCCTTCATATACTTTGAGTAAAGAGGCAATTTAACAGAATCAGTCAAAGGAATTTCCAAGAATAAAGGTTTCATCCACTCACAAAACTTATTATAGTGTTCATCTTCCTTTGACTTGTGTTTCTTATCAGGGAAAGGCATAGGTTTTTGGACCCAAGGCTCTCTTTCACTACCATGTTTCTTAGCAACATAACCTTCCTTAGTGTATTTAGTATTCTTAGTGTGCTTTTCAGGTTCTTCTTCAACTTTTTCTTCATTCCCACTTTTAGTTTCAGCATCAGAGACAGATATACTATTAGGATCTATAGCAGGTTCAGAGGGTTCTATAATAGTTTTATGTTTCTTTTTTCCTTTTCTTACGAGTAGAACCACTATTTTCAGCTTGTTGAGAATCCTGCTCAATTCTTTTAGGATGCCCCTCGGGATATAGAGGATCCTGGGTAGCAGCACCACTTCTAGTTCTAATTTCATAAGCATGTTTTTCTTTAGCAGCATTAACTAGCGAGTCTTTTTGCACTTTAACGAGTTGATCTATTTGAGTTTGAACCATTTGAAAGTGTTTAACAATCATTTTAACATCATTAGAGGTTCTTTCCACAATATCTTTCAACTCAACAATAGCTCTAGTGTTTTCCATTAGATGATTTTGCACCCTTTTATAAAATATCTTGCTTAATAATAAAAATATCGAATTCTTCTAAGCATTGATCAGGAGGTTTAGAATAAGGGATATCACCTTCATCAAAGTGTTGGAGAGAGTGTACCTCAATAGTGGATGTGTGGGGGATTGTCTTACATAATTCTTCTATAGGAGGTAAATTCTTGACATCTGCGGCTTTAATTCCCTTCTCCTTAAGACATTTCTTAGCTTCCTTCATCACTTCATCATTTAATTCAATAACTCCCCTCTTCTTTGATGTTGGAATAGGCACCGGAATAGTAGGTTCAGGTATAGTACTTCAGGTATAGCTTGTTTAGGAGGAGTCCAATCTTCATAGTTCTTGCTTATTTTAGCCATTAATTCCTCAGCTTCCTTAGGAGTCCTATTCCTGAAAACACAATCAGCACAACTATCTAGGTATGTCCTAGATTCCTCGGTTAGTCCATTATAAAATATATCAAGAAGCTCATTCTTAGGTAATGGACTTCCAGCCTGTGCATGAATCAAAGCACAAAACCTTGCCCAAGATTCGGGCAATACCTCTTTTTCTCCCTGTTTAAAATCAAAAATCCCCTGCAAAATAGCATGTCTAGCACTTGGAGGAAAATATTTCTGCAGGAAAGTACTAATCAAGCAATCAGGGGTATCAATAGATCCAGGAGGTAAATTACTAAACCCAGTTTTAGCTTCTCCTTTTAGTGAAAAAGGGAAAATCTTAGCAACAAAGTAAGTACGCATCTTAATATCATCAGAAAACAAGCCACTCATGGTAGAAAGTTCATTCATATGTGCTACCGCACTTTCATTCTTAATCCCACAAAAAGGCTCTTTCTCAAGAATAGCTATGTAAGATAGATCGAGAGAGAAATCATAATCTTCATCTATAATGTTTATGGGAGAAGCAGCAAACTTAGCAATAGGAGACAATTTGGGTCTAATAGTACGCCTCTCAAGGAGACTCTTAGCAGCGCTCCTATCATGGGTGTTTTTACATTGCTTAATAAATTCATCGGTCATCTCAACATAACCATCTACTATATCATAACTTTCACTAGACTCAGGTGAACTAACAGGTGTAGTAGTGTCTTCATTAGGAGTTTCAGTATTTCCAGCTATAGTTCTAGCAATCGTAGCATCTAGGAAAGGACCTAATGAACCACTCTTATCAAGCACAGTAGAAGCAGCATCAGAAGTATCAGAAGTTTCAGATTCAGCAGTAGTAGCAGTGTGTGTAGCATGTGTATGTGGTGGTGTAACGAGCTTACTCATAACAAATGGTGAATCAAGAGCAATAGAGGTGTTCAGAACAGTACCTCTTCTTGTAGTGGCTTGCCATCACGAGACTTACCCATGATGGATGGATAACAGCGAACAATAGAGAATCCAAGTGAACTTAATAAATAAAGCTATGCTCCCCGGCAATGCGCCAGAAAATAGTCTTGATGACCCACAAGTATAGGGGGTGTATCACAGTATTTTCGAGGGAAGTGAAACCCAATTTATTGATTCGACACTAGGGGAGCCAAAGAATATTTATAAGCCTTAACAACTGAGTTGTCAATTCAGCTGCACCTGGAAACAATCTTGCTCATGGCAGTTTATCAGTAGCAACAGTTTTGTAGTAGGAATAGCAAAGTAGCAACAGCAGTAAAGTAAAGACAACGGTAACAATAGCAGTAAACAGTAGGATTCGAGTGCAGTAGGCATAGGGATGGATGGACGGGCGTTGCATGGACAAGACAATTCACATAGCAATCAGAACATAGGGCAATTGCAGATAAAATAAGATAAATCATCCAAGTACTAGATAATCCTAGGCATGTGTTCCATATATAGTCATACATGCTCGCAATGCGAACTTGCACAACATCTTTTGTCCTGCCAGCCTGTTTGCAGCGGGGCCTCAAGGGAACTAATGGCAATTAAGGTGCTCCTTTTAATAAAGCACCGGAGCAAAGAATTAACACTCTGTGAACACATGTGATCCTCACATCAAAGCCATTCCCTCCGGTTATCCCGATTTCTGTCACTTCAGGGCCATTGGTTCCGGAAAACAATGTGTGTATACAACTTGCAGGTAAGACCATAAACAATACTATCATAATGAATCAATAACAAGTTCAGATCTAAAATGATGGCACTCGGGCCCTAGTGACAAGCATTAAGCATAACAAGTCGCAACAAAGGCATAAAGCACTAATAAAAGATACTAGGCACCATGCCCTAACAATCTGATGCCATTACATGAACGATCTCATCCAATCCCTACCATCCCCATAGCCTACAGCGGGGGATTACTCACTCATAGATGGGGAAACATGGATGGTCGATGGAGAAGCGATGGTGATGATGATGGCGATGATCTCCTCCAATTCCCCGTCCTGGCAGGGTGCCAGAACGGAGTTTCTGGTGCTGTTTCGTGGAATCTGGTGGTGGTGGTGGCGGAGCGGAACTCCTTCTGGAAAAACGTCGAACCCCCAGAGTTTTTAGGTTAGAAGGCATCTTATAGGCGAAGAGGGAGACTGAGGGGGTGTCTGGGGCGGCCAGACCACCCCCTGGTGCGGCCAGGTGGTGTGGCTGGGCCCCAGCCCCACTCCGTCTCATATTCTGGCTCCGGGAGTCTTCTGGTGAAATAGGATTTTTGGCTTTTGTCCCGTCCAATTCTGTGAATATTCATTTTCTGACTTTCCTGGAACCAAAAACAGCAGAAAACAGGCAGCTCGCACTATGGCTCTTGTTAATAGGTTAGTCCAAGAAATCATATGAAAAGTACTCCAAAGTGTGGACAAAACACAAGAAAGTAGATAAAACCAAGCATGGAACATCAAAAATTATAGATACATTTGCAATGTATCAGCTGGTCATGCACCCTATGATTATTTGTACATCGTACTGTGTGTTGATAACATCCACACTCGAATGCTATGGCGACTCCGCCTCATATTTACTCTACAAAGAGATTACGTCTCCTGGTCCACCCGAATCATCTCCGCGATGACAAAATTCGGATGTCGCGCTTATAGCATGAAGATAAGACCTGAATAAGGCTTGGCAATGCATCTGCTGCGCACTACCAGAAATATATTCGTACCTGCAGGTACGATGAACATGCCTCGACGGACGCGTCGAGTGCTCACATTTATATACTGGAATTCGACTCCTGTAAGACCTCTGCGGCTTGAGTCGAATTACACCAACACTTTTCTGAATTCGAGTCTGGGGACTCAAGTTTGAGTAGATTGTGTTGTTTTGTCCTAAGGCAGTTAACTGATACCAATACATCGGATAAATCAGGCACGCATATCAACAATCCCTATGACACAGACAAGAACATTCAAAAATATGATCAGTCATGCACTCGAAATACTTCATAAAGTCTCCAGTCGAATCTGCGATTCCACTGGACACTCGGGGGCTACTGACATGGGTATACCCTATAGGTACTCAAGGTTGGCATATACGGTCCAGATATGGCAAAAGCCCACGGCGTTGCCAAGGCCCAATGAAGAATTCGGGTGACCCAAGGACTCTCCGATTGCTTGCGGTGCAAGAAGAAGCTTAAGATAGAAAGTTCAAAGGACGAACCCTAATCTGTAACCGACTCGACCTGCCACCTGAGACCTAGCCTATCTATATAAAGGCTAGGAGGGGTGGCGAGGAGGACAATCACGACCCTAGTTTCCACAACCATCGCCAGATTGCATCTGTGCACCCCTGTAACTTTCGACTCCCTCGATAATTCCAAGAGCAGACAAGCAGGAGTAGGGACCTCTACGAGGCCTAAACCTGGGTAAACCTTGCGTCCCTGTGTGCTTGTTTGCTAGCCGATTGATGCCTCTAGCACTCCCTCCTTCTCCAAAACCCAAGTCCATAACAATGGGCATTGACGAGTTAAACCCTTGTCACCTAAAATTCAAGAATGTTCGAAAATACTATTTTCATAATAATATGATTGTGGATTATTTACCAAATGGTAATAATCTATTGATACAGTTCTAGTGGTAAAGGAACATAATATCTAGAACTTAACAACCAATGTCGCCAGTGATTCTAGCGTCGTATATTACGCGTTAACCATAAGACTTGGAATGGGATGGGAAAGTCAGTTGTATCCTCTTTCCTTCACAAGAATCTGGATGCACATGTCGTGGTTGCTATCCTCATAGCGTGAGTATGTAATTCATTGAGGATATGCAACATATGGGTGGGATCCCTCAATGTCCCATGGTAGTTCTGGCATCTATAATGGTATGTACTCACCATTGTCGTAATTCAATATGTGGGCATGGCGTACACCAAGGGGGCATGCGGGGTCACGGAGAGGGAAGCGATTGGCTTGGATCATCTACTATGTCCCACATCAAGGAATTGTGGACAGGAAAGATCACCCGGTTGTGCAACAAGGATTAGGTCTCTCATGGGTAAAGCAACGCACCTCTACAGAGTGTAAGAACTGTGACATGTTACTCCCTGTTCCGGGAAGGAGCTATGAACGCGGCAGGAAAGGAACTCCACGAAAGTTCTGGTAAATCTGTGAAGGCTGACGGACATAGTTTTCAGAATAAAAGCAACCTTTGAAGAAATGTTTACGAAAACCTACATTGCCTATGACCTATGATTTGTGGTTGTAGATAGTGCATCAAACACTCCTTTTTAGTGAACTTGCTGAGTACACTTGTACTCACCCGTACCTTCTTAACCCTTACTAGGTTCTAAGCCATTGAAGACGACGTCAACACCAACTTGTGCTCAAGAAATCATCATCGCCAGCTCAAGCTCTTCAAACAAGTCAATGAAGTCAACATATGCATAAACCAAAGCGAAGATGAAGTTCCTGAGTAGATATGAGTAGATTCTCTAGCCTAGAACCTACTTCTATAGAGCATTGCAATAGAAGCAATTACAAGCCAATTGGTTTAGATACTAGTCTTAGTCACCAGATAGTTCTGAGATATTATTTCTAGTTCTTTTTTGTAAGAAGTTGTTTTCTTCCTCTTTATCCCAGAGTGTTCTTTGGATCTTTTGTAAAGAGTTGAGTTTTAATCTATAGTCATGTCTTGGACCTACTGTGTTTCTGTTGTACCACTCTAAGGGATATAATACTAGTGAACGGTGTTTCATTGGTGTTATGTCAACCCTGTACTTATGCCATGCTTTACTGCTTTATTTATGATTGCGCGTGGAGCGCCTGTACTATTTAGGAATGTGGAATGTTTTCACGGTATCAACAAGCCCAGTCACACTTTAGGGTTCCTAGTCGTTTACAAGCATTGGCACAAACCCTGGGTCCTTCTCGAAGCCAACCGACTTCGTTGTGGGTTGCTTAGTGGGGTGGCCCCCATGTACTTGATTTGGGTCTAGGAAACATTGTGTCCGAAGCCCTGTCACATACCGTTGGGTGTATGTTCAGGATCTTGCTCATATTCGGATCTGACAACAAGGGTTGAAGTGCGTGTGGATACTTTGGTGCACCCCTGTAGGGTTAAATCTTTTCGAAAAGCCATGTCCGCGGTTATGTATGACTTGGAGCATAGATTCTCAATCATAGACAACTATAACTAAAGAATTGTTGTTATAATATGACTGGTAAAGATGGATAATCACCATGGAATGAATGAATAAAACTGCCAACTGTGTGAGTTTCCTTGGAATGACTTCCTCATTTGGTCTCGAGGGGGATATACTAGGATGGGTATGTTTGGTGTTAGTATCAGGTGGTTCCGAATAGGTCTTTCTTATCCCTCTCTGCTAGCCGACAGTTGTATCGAGTCTCTATAGGTTATTAGTGCATGATTCGCTGCCGCTTCAGTCCACCATACCTATGTAGGCGAGAGCCGCCGAATTCTAGACTCGCCGTGTACTGGCCTCGGTACTGACCGCTCTCTTTTTTCCTTTGCTCTTTATCGGCACCCCTTTTGTTTTAGCAGGTTTTGAGATCGATGTCATTAGTAGGGTTACCCTTCTGGCCTGGCCTGGGCAGGGTTATGGACTCCATTGATTATTCTTCACGGCTCTTAGCCCCATTTGCATCTTATCCGTACTCAGATGTTGTATCGTTTTCAAGGTGATTTGGATCTTTTTACTGTATATCTGTATTCTTCACTCATGGAGTCATTTTGTATATATGTTTTTGTGGGTTCCATCATGGACTATTGTGTAATGGTATTACTTCGTTTTCCACCCGCACGCAAGTGCCTGGTGGGCACCTTTGAACCGTTTCTATGCGAGTTTGGCAGGAATCGCTAAAATCTGCATAGGGCCAATTTGAGGGTGTTACAAAGTGATATCAGAGCCCAGCAGTTGCGATAGCGCACTGGTCCATCCTGTAGGATAACCTAGCTAACGGCTAATGTAGAGTGTCAAAACAATTATGCAAAATTGGTCGGGTAGATCTAATTATGTCTGTTTTTACTCCTTACCCTATGTTATTCTCCTCTTACCTCCGCGTGTTTTGAATCTGTTCTCTCACCTTTTTCGAGTCCAGGATTTCTTGTGGTTGGGTTTCCGTCATACCTTCAGGGTTTTGCTTCCTCCATTTTATGACGGTGGAGCTACAATCATCAATTTGCATCTCGTTTGTTGTACCCTTCATCCAATCTTTTGTCCTTGAACTCTTTATCTATATCTGCACCTTGACGGATATCCGTATTGTTGAAAAGCATATGAGAAGGAGGAGCATTGGTGAAGTTGGAGTATACCTTGCGCATGTGTTGTTCATGCCAATGGAACCAACAAGAAACCTAATCATGGTGTCTTTTCACACGTTTTCTTCTGTATCTTCTAGAGGTTTCCAAAGCGACAACATCATCTACATCAGAAGATCCTACATCAATCCTTTGTTTCTGAACATCACTTGTAAAGATCTTCAGTCTGATTTCCGAGAGTAGTTGTATAATTCTATGAATGTATAGATAAATGCTTTGGGTGCGGGATGGAGTAGCTACCATACCACAACTCTTATCATTTTCTCTTGTACATTGAATCGGTGGATCAAGAAATTTTACTCGTTGGCCTTATTTGTCGAGACTTCTACCTTAGTCCTTTGTTTCTCCGGAGTTTTCTCTCAACGAACATGAGCAATGACCCTTTTGGTGGTGTCGCTGATTTCAAGATGGAGCAAGAATCTTTGTTAGTGGTATTGCGAGGATCTACATGAAGCAAGAAGCATCTAATCATCGACCTTCCTCCCCCGTACCATGAGGCGAATCTTGAGGGAGAGATCCCTTGTTAGTGGTATCGAATTGTAGCACCCTGGGTAAAACCACTACTAGAAAATCGTGTGTTGTTTTTATTTTTGTGCATCATCATGACCACATGCTCATGTCATCATGACACATTGCATTTGAGCATCGTCATGTCATTCTTCATATAATTTGTCTAAAACTATTTTCTAAAAGCCTACCTTTGTTTTCCAAATTTCCCTCGTCTTTATTTCAAATTATAAAAGCCCAGTCGCCGGATACTTTGTTTTGTCTAAAACCTATTTACTAAAGAATATTTAAAAATATCTACAACTACCTAAATAAACAAAAAAAATACTGAGGGAGACCGCTAGCCTGCCAGGCCAAAAGCCCGGCAAGCCAATAGTCTACTACCTCGGCCCAACTAGACAACCCCGAAACCCTTACCTGGTCAAAACCCTAACCAGCCCGGCCTAATCCCTCCCAGCCGCCACACACACTACAGTGCAGTGACCCACCCCACCCTGCAAACACGCGCACGCTCGCGACCACCCCGGCTACACGCAGCCAGCGACACGCCACCCTCCCATGCACCGCACAGAACTACCATGCCATGCACCCCGCCTGGCCCACCACTCCATCGCGCATGCCCCACAATCCTATGTTGCGCATGTTGCCCTTTCTCACCCTGCTGCTCCCCTGGCCCCACCATGCATCGAGACCGCGCCCTAGCCACCAACCCTCCTAGCCGCAAGGCGTGTAGCCAGCCTCGCCCGTTCCCTACTAAGAGCCGCACGTTCTGTTGCATGTGTTGTTGCCACCGCTTCCCTGCAAGGTGTTCGATATAATACTCGAACAAGGCACGACCTCCTCGCACCAACCCTATGTGCTCGTTCTTTTATCGTGTATGTCTGCTCTGGTGCGTTGTGTTATGTCCCTAGCAAAAGTCTATTGCAAGCCTCCCGAAGTCGACAAGAACATCACCGACCACTAGAAGCCGGAACCCTAAGGCCTTCTATGTGGGCGACAAGATCGTCGAGACGGATCCGAAGACCCTGGCCTTGAGGATCCAAAGCCCCAAACCAAGATCGCCTTCCCGAACGCCATGACCGTCTACACGGACTGTGAAGACCTCGACGCCCAAAACCAAGATCTCTGTCCACCCACGTGAATAGTAAAACGCCAAGATCTTCGACTCGAACCCGATGGCCGAGACCCTGAAGACCCCGATCCTAGAGTCTGAAGATCGAGACCGAACCCCGTCGAACCCCTGGAGTCGAAGATCGGCGAGTCCTCTATGTGTGATCCCCTATCCGAGACCCCTATTTTATAATATATAACATATATCTTTTTTCATAATTAAATTATCATGCGTGCACACTTATTTAGTGGGTCCGGGTTATTTCGTCCAGTCACCTAAATAATCAAATATGGAGACTATATGCGGGCTATTCTAGTCTTATATTGGATTCATTTGCATTTGTGTAGAGAACCGATGCCATGTTTTGCCTTGTTAAGACAACATTTAAACTGCAGGGTACCTAAACAACATCAACCATCTAATTAATTGTTGGGACCCTGGTTCCGCTAAATGATGCCTAGTTGCATCACATCTTCGCCATGTCATGCATCGTACATGCATCATGCCCGATCTTCTGCCATAGTATTAAATAGTGCATCCAGTGTTTATTTTAGTGCTTTGCTTCTTCACGGATTAGGCTTTTGAGTTGATGAGAGCTTCGCCCCGTTCTCCGGTGAACCTTCGGTAGTGTTTCCTAGGCAAGTATTCTTCCCCTTTCTACCTATTTTGTGTTTATAGTCTTTACTTCCTCCTATTGATCTATTGCTATCCTTGATGCAATGCTTTAGTTTCCGTGCACCATTTATATTCCTTGTGCCTCTCTATTGCATTGGACACATCCTATTGCCTTGCGAGTCGTAGTTGCTTGGTCAGGTGCTGCTTCGCGTCGTCGATGTTCCACCACTGTTGGGAGGTTAGCACATGCTTAATGGTGGAGATGATCATGACTTTCAATATAACTTTTCAATTAAAATGGAAATAGATATAATGCAGAGGCACCGGTGGGTAATAGTCAATATTTGGTTTTTAACCACCCACTTGTGTCCACCTAGGACCCGAGTTCTTGACACCTGTTCCGAGATCGAGCGTGCTACCCACAGGTGGGTGTGTGGGCACCCCATCGGCTTACTACCTAATTTCAAAGTAATGTGTTGGGGACCAAAAACTAGTTTGGGGTGTTATTACTATCCTATACTTATGCAATGCTTTACTGCTTTATTTACGATTGCGTGTGGAGCGCCTGTACTGTTTAGGAATGTGGAATGTTTGCGGTATCAAAAAGCCTAGTCAAACTTTCGGGTTCCCAGTCATTTACAGCCATTGGCACAAACCCTAGGCCCTTCTCGAAGCCGACCGACTTTGTTGCGGGTAGCTTAGTGGGGTGGGCCCCTGATGGCTATGCACTTCTATTCTTGTAGACAGTTGTTGGGCCTTCAAGTGCAGAGGTTTGTAGAACAACAGCAAGTTTCCCTTAAGTGGATCACCCAAGGTGTATCAAACTCAGGGAGGAAGTGGTCAAAGGTATCCCTCTCAAGCAACCCTGCAATCAAGATACAAGAAGTCTCTTGTTTCCCCAACACACCCAATACACTTGTTAGGTGTATAGGTGCACTAGTTCGGCGAAGATATAGTGAAATACAAGTTGTATGGATATAAGACAACGGTGCCAGAAAATAGCTTGACAGGAGGAAAAGACTAAAGGAAAAAAGATGGAAGCAAGCAAACATGTAACAGATCTAGTTGCAAACGGTGTTTCAATGCTTAGAAACAAGGCCTAGGGATCATACTTTCACTAGTGAACACTCTCATATAAATATCTTCTCTTTATGATACCTCTCTGAAGTACTGTCCGGTTGGACACTCTAATCCATGGTAGGGCTATAATAGCACACCTCAAAGTTCGCTTTCCCCATCTAGATAACCCCACACTATCACCTTGAGCTCTAGATGGTTCCAACAAACACCACAATTTCCTACAGACATTCAACTCCAAATATAACTCATAACACGTATTTTTAATCTCTAGCCTAAGTGCCACCATGGTGTGCACGCTGTCACTTTCACACACATGGGGAGAGCAGAGATCTATTGAAGCACTTGAGTAGCAAAGTAGATCTACTTGATTACAAAGCTCATGATCACAATATGATCATGCATAGAGAGAGAGAGATGAACATATAGCTACCGGTAGAACCCTTAGCCTCGAGGAAGAACTACTCTCTCATCATCATGGGAATCAACAACAGTGATGGAGATGGCGGTGGAGTCGATGGAGATGGCGGTGAAGATGGTGAAGAGTCGGCGGCGGCGCAGAGGACTCCTTCCCTGCCACCGGTATCACAGGGTAGCACCGCCCCTTAGCCCCCTTCCTTCATGGCTTATTAGGATTCCTCTCCCATAGAGATGGGATCTATGGGGGAGGCAAATACATCGCTTTGGTGGCTGCAAATTCGTGGGTGGAGGTTGGATGATTTAGGGTTTTTGCATTGGGAGCCATCTTATAGGCGAAGAGGCAAGATCGGTGGGTGGCCAGGGGGGCCACACCACCTGGTGGCGCGGCCAGGGCTAGCCCGCGCCACCATATGGTGTGCCCACCCTGGTGCCCTACTCCGTCTCTGCTTCGTGTTTCCGTGTTGCTCCGGGAAAAATAGGCGTATTGGCTTTTGTCTCGTCCAATTCCGAGAATATTCATTTTCTGATTTTCTGGAACCAAAAACAACAGAAAACAGGCAACTGGCACTGTGGCATCTTGTTAATAGGTTAGTTCCAGAAAATGCATAAAAGTATCTCCAAATGTAGACAAAACATAAGAAATTAGATATAAAACAAGCATGGAACATCAAAAATTATAGATACGTTTGCAACGTATCAACATCCCCAAGCTTAAATCCTGCTCGTCCTCGAGTAGGTAAGTGATAAAAAGAAAGAATAATTTTTGAGGTGACATGCACCATCATAAACTTGATCAAAGTATTTGTAAAACAATGATAGCTGGGATCATAGTACTTTAACATAGCATGAAAGATAAAGTTCTAACACTAAGACATAGCAACTATGTTGTAACATGAAAAGGCACAAACAAAAGATTCATGAATAAAAATGGTTTGCAAGACGTTTGTTTGTTTCACATAAAGGAAACATAGCATAGTGGCATTCAGCTTGTCCCTCATAGAGTAGCAAACATAAATACATAGGACACCTTCAAAGTTTATAAGGGTGACTAGATACAAATAGTTTAAGAATAAGCAATATCAAAGTTATGAATCAATCAACAAGTCTTGGGACAATGCACATAGAACTAAGAATGGCCACTCTGCTCTCTCAATAGGTGCATAAAGATAGAAGATGGAGACTCAACATAAAAGTAAAAGAAATTCCTTCATAGAAGGAAATAGGGATTCAAGTCTCATAAAGAGCTTCCAAAAATTATGGTACTTAATAGATTTGAGCTCTCATTGCCCCTATCATAAGCATCTTGAAGTGATTAAGGTTAAAGTTAACAAACTATGGTGTACATGCTTGATGAAGTATAAGTTAGAAATCTCATGTCCCTTGAATACGAGGGTCGCTCCTCATGCTACTCAAGTTTAGTCACCGGTAAGTTCTTGTCATCGTAAGTACATGTGTATCATAGAGAACCGCCAATGGGGTACCCCTTGCCCGATGATACGGAAGAATCCCCATATCAAAATGACAAGGCAAGTAGACAACGAGCATCTCGGCAATCTTCTTATTTACCATGGGAATATGGTGCTTTTTTCTCTCTTTCCTCTTTTCATAATCTCTTTTTTCTTTTTCTCTTTTTTCTCAATATCGGGCTCTTTTTTATAAGAAGAATGCTTCATAGACAGCTCATTATGGTTACGCTGCAGGTTTCCACCATGTCAGCATGGATTAGACCAGCGGCCCAGGTCTCTAACACATATACATAACTCCATGGACTTACAAGCTCCCCTTTCATTTCACACCGATGACATCCATAGACAAAAGAGCATGATATCAACTAGGTACAAAGTACCCGTGCAATGTTGAAAGCGTTCCCCATGACAGCATGGTTCTGCTAATCCCCAACATATAAGTGCAAGCATATACAACATAGACGACACAACGGTTCAAGTTTATTAAGGGCAAGAAAAGTAAAGTGTGCCATCAAGTTCGTGAGAGCTTTAATCACTAGTTTTCTCATAACAAGTTTAATTCGGAAGGTAGATAAAAACATGAATATACTTGGAATAGTAATTGCTAATAGGTAGGTATGGTGGACTCTTTGGAATAACTTGGTTTTATTTGGAGTTGGATGCATGAGTGGAACTCATACTTGGTTATGGAGGCTAGCAAAAGACTGGGAGCGACCAATTAAGAGAGCAATAATGGCCATAATCATGCAAAGCGACAAAACATCATTAATTAAAGCATAGTGATATTACAAGTTGAAAAATAAAGGATCATAAAGGCTATGGTGTCTTGGGATAGTCATAACATGGTGTGAGCATGCACCAAGTCAACCCAAATAAAGCATCAAAGGAGAATACCACAATATTATGCTTTAATATGCTAAAACAACGCATGATTCTTCCAAGGCACATTAAGCAATCTCAATTGTTTATAACATGTCATGCTACATCAAATATCACTAAGCATAAAGCCAAAACAATATCAAGCATGGCATGACAAAGCATAGGCCACAGTCAAAAACAAGCTCTCTTTACCACTTAAGCATGAACGTTCCTACTCTTTTCCAATCCAAACCAAACTATTTGAAAACCAATGTATGAAAGAGGGGGTCCAACCAATTTATTCAAGCAAACTAAGAAAACCAAGCAAAAGAAAACCAAAAACAAAAAACGAAGACGCTCCAAGAACAACACAACTATGCATAAAACAGTAAAAATGAAGTGTTTGGAAGAAACCTGGGATTTTTATTGATGAAGAAGGGGGTGCCTTGGGCATCCCCAAGCTTTGACGCTTGTACTTCTTGGATAATTCTTGGGGTGACATGGGGTGGCATCCCCAAGCTTGAGCTTTAGTCCATTCTTCATCTCATTACATCATTCTCTCCATACACCTGAAATTCTTCCTTCATACAGAACTTCACACAATCTTCATTAGCTACATTAGTGCACTCAAGATAATAAGTCTTTCGGTTCAGTTTCAACACCAATAAAATTTCCATTAAAACAGAAGCTACTGTAGCACTTCTCTCAAAAAGCTCAATTCCCCAAAATGAACTCAAAAAGGAATCAACAAGAAGCAAATGCAAATAATGGCAGAAATCTATCAAAACAGACCAGCAAGTAAAAACCAAATTTTTCGAAGACCTTCTATTGCTCAAATCGAAAAGTGTTGAACTAATCAAACTTATATAACAACATGGGGCAGGAGAACAAAAATTCACGCCTCAAAATGATGTATGGAGATTTTACACGAATGTTTACAGTGAAGCACAAAAATCTGTTTCAGGACAGCAACTTTTCCAAATCTTACTTCTCTCTCATTAGAGGTTACTCTTGGCACAAAAAGCAAATAAAAAGGATAAGGAGATGTTATTACAGAGGTAATAACTTCCAAAACTCAACTAAAACTTTTGGGTTATCTCCCAATAAGTACTTTTCTTTAACGCCTTTAAGTTAGGCTTGATAGTTTGAGAAGATGCTCACATAAGAAATATGAATTGAAGTAAAAGAGAGCATCAAGAAGCAAATTGAAAGTACATTTAAGTCTAACCCACTTCCTATGCATAGTAATCTTATAAAGAAACAAGTCATGAAAGCACAAAGAAACAAGCATAGGAAAGCAAAACAAGTGCAACTTCAAAATTTTCAACATAAAGAGAGGAAACTTAATATTGTTGAGAAACATAAAACTATGTTTCCCTCTCTCATAATAACTTTCAGTAGCATCATGAATAAAATTAACAATATAACTATCACATAAAACATTCTTATCATGAGCCACATGCATAAAAGAATTAATACTCTCCACATAAACATAGTCACTCTTATTAATTGTGGTGTGAGCAAATTCAACAAAATAGCTACCATTATTATTCTCATCACCATAATCATCAAATATAGGAGGCATATTGTAGTCATAATTAATTGCCTCCTCAATAGTAGGTGGACTGAAAATATCATATTCATCATTGTAATCATCATATATTGGAGGTATAGTATCATCAAAGCAAATTTTCTCCTCTAAAGATGGGGGGCTAAAAAGATCATTTTCGTAAAAACTAGCTTCCCCAAGCTTAGACTTTTCCATAGCATTAGCAATAATGGTGTCCAAAGAATTCATACTAACAACATTGCTATTAGCATGCAAATAAAGTTCCATAGGTTTTTTAATTTTCTCTTAAAACACTTCATGTCCTAACTCAAGATAAATACTATAAAGCTCTCTAATTTTTTTGTTGTTTTCCATTAAGCCTAACTAGTGAAAATAAAAACTAGAAACAAAAAGACAAAATTGCAGAATCTAAGGAAATAACTTCGAGCACTCACACCGGAGGATGTGAGTACCTTTTACCTTACCTCCCTGGCAACGGCACCAGAAAATAGCCTGATGTCTACGCACTTCTATTCTTGTAGACAGTTGTTGGGCCTCCAAGTGCAGAAATTTGTCGAACAGTAGCAAGTTTCCCTTAAGTGGATCACCCAAGGTTTATCGAACTCAGGGAGGAAGTGGTCAAGCAACCCTGCAATCAAGATACAAGAAGTCTCTTGTGTCCCCAACACACCCAATACACTTGTCAGGTGTATAGGTGCACTAGTTCGGTGAAGAGATAGTGAAATACAAGTTGTATGGATATAAGACAACGGTGCTAGAAAATAGCTTGACGGGAGGAAAAGACTAAAGGCAAAAGGATGGAAGCAAGCAAACATGTAACAGATCTAGTTGCAAACGGTGGATCAATGCTTAGAAACAAGGCCTAGGGATCATACTTTCACTAGTGAACACTCTCATATAAATATCTTCTCTTTATGATACTACTCTGAACTACTCTCCAGTTGGACACTCTAATCCATGGTAGGGCTATAACAGCACACCTCAAAGTTTGCTTTCCCCATCTAGATAACCCCACACTGTCACCTTGAGCTCTAGCTGGTTCCAACAAACACCACAATTTCATAGATACATCCAACTCCAAATATAACTCATAACAAGTATTTGTAATCTCTAGCCTAAGTGCCACCATGGTGTGCACGCTGTCACTTTCACACACATGGGGAGAGCAGAGATCTATTAAAGCACTTGAGTAGCAAAGTAGACATACTTGATTACAAAGCTCATGATCACAATATGATCATACGTAGAGAGAGAGATGAACACATAGCTACCGGTAGAACCCTTAGCCTCAAGGAAGAACTACTCTCTCATCATCATGGGCATCAGCAACGGTGATGGAGATGGCGGTGGAGTCGATGGAGATGGCGGTGAAGATGGTGAAGAGGCGGCGGCGGCGCTGGCGGCGGCGCGGAGGACTCCTTCCCTGCCGCCGGTATCATAGGGGAGCACCGCCCCTTAGCCCCCTTCCTTCATGGTTTATTGGGAGCCCTCTCCCATAGAGATGGGATCTATGGTGGAGGCAAAAATGTTGCTTTGGTGGCTGCAAATTCGTGGGTGGAGGTTGGATGATTTAGGGTTTTTGCATCGGAAGGCATCTTATAGGAGAAGAGGCAAGGTCGGTGGGCGGCCAGGGGGCCCACACCACATGTTGGCGTGGCTAGGGCTAGCCCGTGCCACCATATGGTGTGCCCACCCTTGTGCCCTACTCCGTCTTTGCTTCGTGTTTCCGTGTTGCTCCGGGAAAAATAGGCGTATTGGCTTTTGTCCCGTCCAATTCCGAGAATATTTATTTTCTGACTTTTTGGAACCAAAAAAGAGCAGAAAACAGGCAACTGGCACTGTGGCATCTTGTTAATAGGTTAGTTCTAGAAAATGCATAAAAGTATCTCCAAATGTAAACAAAACATAAGAAAGTAGATATAAAACAAGCATGGAACATCAAAAAATTATAGATACGTTTGCAACGTATCAGCCCCATGCACTTGCTTTGGGTCCGAGAAACATCGTGTCTGAAGCCCCGTCGCATACCGTTGGGTGTATGTTCATGATCCTGCTCATATTCGGATCTGCCAACAAGGGTTCAAGTGCATGTGGATACTTTAGTGCACCCCTGCAGGGTCAAATCTTTTCGAAAAGCCGTGTCCACGGTTATGGATGACTTGGAGCACAGTTTCTCGATCATAGACAACTATAGCTAAAGAATTGATGTTATAATATGACTTGTATCTGATATGAATAGTAAAGATGGATAACCACCATGGAATGAATGAATAAAACTGCCAACTGTGTGAGTTTCCTCGGAATGACTTTCTCGTTTGGTCCCGAGGGGAAAATACCAGGATGGGTATGTTTGGTGTTAGTATCAGGTGGTTCCGAATAGGTCTTTATTATCCCTCTCTGCTAGCCGACAGTTGTATCGAGTCTCTATAGGTTGTTTAGTACATGCTTCGCTGCCGCTTCAGTCCACCATACCTATGTAGGCGAGAGCCGCCGAATTCTAGACTCGCCGTGTACTGGCCTCAATACTGACCGCTCTCTTTTTCCTTTGCCCTTTGTCGGCACCCCTTCTGTTTTATTAGGTTTTGAGATCGGCGTGTTTAGTAGGGTTACCCCTTTCGGCTTGGCCTAGGCAGGGTTATGGACGCCGTTGGTTATTCTTCAGGGCTCTTAGCCCCCGTTTGTATCTTATCCTTACTTGGATGTTGTATCGTTTTCAAGGTGATTTGGATCTTTGTACTGTATATCTATATTCTTGACTCATGGAGTCGTTGTTGTATATATGTTTTGGTGGGTTCTATCATGGACTATTGTGTAATGGTATTACTTCATTTTCCACTCGCACGCAAGTGCCTGGTGGGCACCTTTGAATCGTTTCTATGCGGGTTTGGCGGGTGAAAGAGCATGTGGGCCCCCATGTGTGGTTTTGGTAATTAATGACAATCTTTATGGACTAATGTGTGTATTAAGGAGTACTTGTAGGATTTATCCATTGGCATCTCTTGGATCATGTGTTGGCTTCAAGGTCGATGAAATGAAGAAGAAGATGTGTTGTGGAACCTCAGTATGCGCCATCCCTAGAAGATCTCATGTTTGGTGCTTGCCATCCTCGATGTTTATGGATCGATGAAGACAAGGCCAAAGTATGCTCAAGGCAAAGGTACTCTTGATAGGTTTTCTATTTTACCGGTCTCGTGTTAACCGAGTTTAGGATAGATAGCCGTACTATCAAGAGAGGCTCTCGAGTGAGTATCTCGATCATATCGTTCGGAGAGAGCTCAAACCTTTGAATACTTGCATCATCGTATTTGGTTGTTTTGTCTTATCCATATGAGGATATAGAGCTGGTGGTATTCTTCATAACAAGCTCTTGTTCATGAAAATCGGATCTCCCTTTTATATCTTGTTGCGATTTTGTTGTTGGAGGTTTTCCGGATTCTCACCAAGTGAGGTATCTCACATTATACTACTTGATACATTCTCACTTGGTGATATCCAATATTTTCCTCTCTTGTCGTCCTCAGTTGGGTATCTCTTGTCTTCCTCTTTCCAACGCAATTGGATTCGGGTCAATCGGAGTCTCCTAGCAAAAGTTATCGCCGTTGCAATATTTGCCTTTTGATTTAAAAAGAAAAAAGGAGTTCAGTTTTTTCTAGGCAGTCCGGTACTACCGGGCTAGTACCGGACACGTCTGATCCGGCCCCGGCCCGTGCGCCTCCTGTCTGCCTCACCCGCTGGCTGCATCTTGTAGTACCGCCCGGCCGGCCTAGTGCCTCCCCAGCCAGCGCCCAGTTCCTAGGCCGCCGCCCACCACCTGCTCTCAGCCGCTCGCCTTGCTCCCACCCCTGATTCCCTCTCGCTCGCGTGCACCTGGTCCCGCTCGCTCCCGCTGGCTCGCCCCGCTCGGCCCCGCTCCCTCGATCCCCTTGCTTTCCCGCGCGCACTTGCCGGCTGGCCCTGTTTCCCTAGCTCGCTGTGTTGCTAGGTCGGTGCGGTAGTACCGGGCTTCTCCGGTACTCCCGGCCAACCCCGGCCGAAAATGCCCCAACTGGCAGATCTAGCCCCTCCTTTAAATAGCCCACTCTCTCTCTTTTATTTAATTGCTTCTTCTCCCTCTTTATTCAAGCTTTTACCTATTTCCTTGGCTCATATCTTGCTTGATTTATTCACACCCCTCCAATAATTCTTGCCAATTTTTGAGGGGAAGAAAGAGGGGATCTAGATCCACGTTTTGACCAAACCAAATCTCCTCTTTGTGAGTGGATCTTTGGGATCTAGATCTTTGGGGCATTTTGCGTTCCCCTTTTGTGTTCTTCCTCTCTTGTTCCCCCAATTGCTTTAGTAGCATTGTTGGAACTTGAGAGTGAAGATTTAGGGCATCTTTGTGGTGTTCTTGCCTTTTACATTTGGTGCATCGGTTTGTGTTCTCTCTAGAGGATTTGTTCGGTGATATTCATCGTTGATTGTCCCTCTTGGGTTCTTGGAACCCTAGACGGTTGTGTGGCCTTTGTGGCGTGTTCTTGGGGTCTTCAATTAAGTTGTGAAGCTCCCCCAAGATTGAGGCCTTGGTGGCGATTATTGGGAGCCTCCAATTAAGTTGTGGAGATAGCCCCAATCTTGTACGGGTTCGGTGACCACCCTCAAGTGTCCCATAGTGAAACGGGTGCTCGCCCGCGTGGTGGGTGCTCGGGAGAATAGGGTGAGGCCTTGGTGGCGTTAGTGGTCTTAGTACCGCCCACCCCTCCAACGAGACGTACTCCCTTGTTGGGAGGAACTCGGTAAAATATCGCCGTCCCCGCGTGCCTCGGTTATCTCTATACCCGAGCTCTTTACTTATGCACTTTACATTGTGATAGCCATCGTGCTTGAAATAATTATCTTGCTATCATATTGGTGCTTGTCTTGCTTAGCATAAGTTGTTGGTGCACATAGGTGAACCTTAGTATATCTAGGCTTTGTGCTTAACAAAAGAAAACGCTAGTTTTATTTCGCCATTGTTAAGCCCATCTCGTAGAAGTTTTAATCGCCTATTCACCCCCCCCTCTAGGCGACATCCGTGATCTTTCAGCGGGAATCGCTAAAATCTGCATAGGGCCGATTCAAGGGTGTTACAACTTGGGAGGTCACTGATCGTCCTTATGGGTACAAACCTATAGGATGTAAGGGGGTGTTCAAGAAAAAGCTTAGACCTGATGGTACTATTGAAAAGTACAAGGCACGTCTTGTGGCCAAGGGTTATACTCAAAAAGAAGGTGAAGACTTCTTCAATACCTATTCACATGTAGCTAGATTGACCACTATCCGAGTACTACTATACTTGGCTACCTCACATGGTCTTCTCATTCATCAAATGGACATTAAGATAGCTTTTCTAAATGGAGATCTAGAGGAGGAAATTTATATGGAGCAGCCCAATGGATTTGTAGTAGATGGTCAAGAAGGAAAAGTGTGTAAGTTAGTGAAGTCTTTATATGGTCTTAAGCAAGCTCCTAAGTAGTGGCACGAGAAGTTTGAAAGAACTTTAACCGCTAAAGGCTTTGTTGTAAACGAAGTTGATAAGTGTGTATACTATCGCCATGGTAGGGGCGAGGGAGTTATTATGTGTCTCTATGTCAATGACATATTGATATTCGGGACCAACCTCGCTGTTATTGAGGAGGTCAAAGAGTTCCTATCTCGCTGCTTTGAGATGAAGGACTTGGGAGTGCCTGATGTAATCTTAAACATAAAGATACTGAAGGATGACAATGGTGGGATTACACTGCTTCAGTCTCACTATGTGGAAAAGATATTGAGTCGCTTTGGGTATAGCGACAGCAAGTCTTCTCCAACGCCTTATGATCCGAGTGTGCTACTTCAAAAGAATCGAAGGAATGCTAGAGATCAATTGAGATATTCTCAAATTATTGGCTCTCTCATGTATTTAGCCAGCACTACGAGGCCTGACATCTCCTTTGCTGTAAGCAAACTGAGTCGATTTGTGTCAAATCATGGAGATGATCATTGGCATGCTCTTGAGAGAGTTTTGCGCTATTTGAAAGGCACCACGACTTATGGTATTCACTATACTAGGTATCCTCGAGTACTTGAGGGTTATAGTGATTCAAACTGGATATTTGATGCTGATAATATTAAGGCCACAAGTGGTTATTTGTTTACACTTGGTGGTGGCGCTGTTTCCTGGAAGTCTTGCAAGTAGACCATCTTAACGAGGTCAACTGTGGAAGCAGAACTCACAGCATTAGACACAACCACTGTTGGAGCAGAGTGGCTTCGTGAGCTCTTGATGGACTTACCTGTGGTTGAAAAACCAATACCCGTCATCCCGATGGACTTTGATAATCAAATTGTGATCATCAAAGTAAACAGTTCTAAGGATAATATGAAGTTATCAAGGCATGTGAAGAGGAGGTTGAAATCTTTCAGGAAACTGAGAAACTCCGGAGTTATTGTGTTGGATTATATCCAAACATCTAAGAACTTGGAAGATCCCTTTTGTCAACACCCGGATTTTTAATCCTAGATGCCCGTTATGCCATACCTCGCAATCCCAGGATTACCATTCTTGCGAGACATAACGGATTGGATATCACAGTACATCATCCATTACAAACCATACATAAGGTATTACACAAATAAGGATCTCATGATCCAGTCTTAATACAACAAGCAGCGGAAATAAAAGATAAGCGTAGCAGTGGGGTCCATCTTCAGGGGCACAGGCAATGCTGACGAAGGCAGATATTCCTAGTTATCATAGCCGTCCTGCTGGCCATCATCTTGGTAGTCTCCTTCATAGTCTGGCCATGAGAATAGCCAGTGACAAAAGCCACGAGTACTCTTTAAGTACTCGCACACTACCACTAACAAGTAGTATAATTCTAAGTTAAAGTGCTAAATCTAAGTTTAATTATAAAGTTAAGTTTGAAACCTAAGCTGAGTTCAGAAGCAAAGAAAGATAAAATAAAGTTCTAGAATCACTTAAGTTGGGAAGCTATTATCATAAACACAACCCTGTTGTGGTCAAGTCAATATTCATCATTCATTTCATAAGTTGTTTGGAAAACATCTGACAATGAAAAAGTATGGCCATTCCAATTGTCCATAACCGCGGACGTGGCTATTCGAATAGTTTGACACTCTACAGAGGTGGTACACTTTCACCACAAGATTCGATACATCTGTCAGGGATAACCCTGAATCATCATACTTAGTATGCAGATAATCAAACATAACCTTCCCTTTACACACCCTAGTATAAGCACCTCTCCTATGAGCATGGCCTCCCAACCATGACCATCAGTCATCTTGGGCACTGCATAGGTGGACAACATTGAGAGGTAGCCTCAGCTCAAACCTCTCCCGCGAGGGAACTAATACTAATGCATATAAATTTCCAGCTAAGCCTTACCCAATTCAGGTAGTGTGGTTGTACGGTGAATTTGGAATGGTATCGCATCCGAATCCAACCATCAATTTTATAAAAGGGCTAAGGCTCATGCCTCAACATTTTCATCATCATAAACCATTTGTGTTTCTCAACACATGTCAAAACATCTCAATAGAATGACTCATCATTCCAAGGTTTTCATAATTCATTTTCACCAAGTGTTCGCATCTAAGTGACTCAAGTTTTTGATCTACTCAAGTTGAGAGTGTTCACTAAGGTGGAAAAATGGTGGGATCAATCTCATGCCATAGAATGACATCTAAAGGGTTCTAAATAGGTCAAGTTCTATACTTTTTATGCTACCTTCAAAACAAGTAAGGGACTTTGTGTAAATTAAAGGAAGTAAAGCTTGTAAGGTAATACTTGGGGTAGTAATAGTCAAGGTGGTATGACCAAAGCATGCTCAAGGCATCTTTTCTCATTCATCTAGGTTAATTCTAGCTTGCTAACAATAGCTTGCCTTGGTTGGTGCAGTGGTTGAAGTTTTCTTCTTCTTCTTGGTAGCACTCCTCCTCCTCGTAAGCTTGGTCGGTACTATCTTCTATAAATACATACGGAGTACACAATCACCAAAAAATACTTAAATAGTCTAATTAGTACTCTAAGGCACACAATTGATGATCTATTATCATCACAAGCATCACAAGTTTTATTCACTAGTTTCCTCCTTTTTATTTTAGAAAAGTAATTTCTACTCATTGAAAAATTAACTAAGATTTAATATTCACCACTTAAAATATGGGATCATGTGAACACATGTCATCACCACATATTTTAACATGTGGGAATGTAATTTAAAGGTTGGATCATAATTACTTTGGTTTAAGTTCATTATTTAATGATTTAAAGTGACTAGAAATGCCTATATAGCATTATTTTGGTACTAGTCCAAATTCACTACATGTAAACCTTAATATTATTACATATTTAGATAGATATGATGAAATGTGATTTTTGAGAGTTGGAATCAACTCAAAACCTATCTTAGTTGATTTTATAAAAATGTTGCAATATGCAAATGCTTCTGTTTTGTTATTTTCACTAGGAGAGATCTATAACTCTAATTGAATTAAATCCAACGGGCTTGCATAGATCCTTTCAATACCTTTCAGGTAAAATTGGTTTCATGCACTTTGTATTTGTCAAACTCCTAGAATTGATTTTTAAACTAGTGGACAGAAACTAGAGTAACTCTAAATAGAAAAAACTAAATTTGAATTTTTAACACGCGCGGGAACTAACTGGGCCGGCCCATCTACGCACAGTGCGCGCAACAGGCTGCCTGACATGCGGGCTCCACCAGTCAGCGGCACAAAATCACCGAAACGGTATCTAGCATCCTGGGCCACACGATTTAAAGGGGATCTAACGGTGGAGAGTCATCGTCGACGACGGATTACTCTGGTGAGAACCTGACCTAGACGCGGCAGTGGGGGTCGATTGGGGGCATACTAGGGCTCCAGCAAGGTCGGTGAGGCGGGCAAACGGGCTGGTAGACGACGGCGAGGCGAGGCGCGGTTGTGGCGGAGCTTGGGGTGCCCGAAGTCGCAGACGCCCTTCTCCTCCTGTTGCGGCGGCTTTGGCTCCAATTTCGGCGAGACAGAGCTCGAGCGGCTTCGGCTAGAGGTGGGTAAGGTTCAGAGAGAGGTGGGGAGTGAGTGAGTGTGGAGAAAAGAGGCTGGGGTGGCCGCTTTATATAGGGTCGACAAGAGGGCAGAGAGGGCGCCGGTGAGGTCATCGATGACGACGATGCGGGGCGCTTGATACATTGCAAACGTATCTATAATTTTTGATGTTCCATGCTTGGTTTTATCCACTTTCTTGTGTTTTGTTCTGACTTTGGAGTACTTTTCATATGATTTCTTGGACTAACCTACTAACAAGAACCACAGTGCCAGCTACCTGTTTTCTGCTGTTTTTGGTTCCAGGAAAGTCAGAAAATGAATATTCTCGGAATTGGACGGGACAAAAGCCAAAGTGCCTATTTTTCCGGAAGTCAT
This sequence comes from Avena sativa, assembly GCA_916181665.1. Classification (NCBI taxonomy): domain Eukaryota; kingdom Viridiplantae; phylum Streptophyta; class Magnoliopsida; order Poales; family Poaceae; genus Avena; species Avena sativa. Next base: position 103,338,709 of record OV702287.1, on the reverse strand, counting down.
CAAGTGCCAGAATACGAGACGGAGAGGGGCCAGAGGGCGGTCACACCAACTGGCCGCGCGGCCACGCCTGGCCCACGCCAGGGGTGGTGTGGCCAGCCCAGGCACCCCCTTGGCCTCCCCTTCCGACTATAAGATGCCCTCGGGACGTAAACCCTAAGGGACCGATCAAAAATCCACGAAAGAGTCTGTAGCCGCCGTCATCTCCATCCCTAGATCGGGAGGGATCTGAAGCTCCTCCCGGCACCCTGCCGGAGAGGGGAATTCACCCTAGAGGCCTTCTTCATCACCATGCAAGCCTCTGGTGTGATGCGTGAGTAGTTCATCCTTGGACTACGGATCCATGTAGTAGCTAGATGGCTGGTTCTCCTCCTTTGTGCTTTCATGTCAAGATCTTGTGAGCTCTGTTCATGATCAAGATCATCTATTTGTAATTCTGCATGTTGTGTTTGCGGGGATCCGATGGATATTGAGATGCTATTTCAGAATGATTATTGATTCTATCATGTCTTTGTTATTTGTGATCTTGCATGCTTTCCGTTGTTAGTAGATATCTTGGCCAAGTAGATGCTAGCAACTCCAAGAGTTAGTATTTATGCTCGATAGTGGGTTCATGCCTCTGGTAATCTGGGGAAGTGACAGAAATCTCTAAGGTACTAGATGTGTTGTTGCTACTAGGGAGAAAACAACAATCCTTTGTTCATAGAACAATCATATTGTTTACTTTACACGCAGTTCGTAAAGCAATAATCTGTTGCTTGCAACTTAATACTGGAGGGGGTTCGGATGATAACCTGAAGGTGGATTATTAGTCATAGATGCAGTTGGATGGCAGTCTATGTATAATGTTGTAATGCCCAATCAAGTCTCAAAGGAGTCAAGATGATTAGTATATGCATGTATTGCTTTCTCGGTGTTTGTCAATTGCCCCGCTGTAATTTGTTCACCCAGCATGTTATCTATCTAAGGAGAGCCACCTCTAGTGAACTATGGATCCCGGTCTTCTTTTCTTTACATACAATATATAAATTGTTTCTGCTTTGTGTTTACTTTCTGCAAACTTTTACTTCTTTCCATTCGATACGTTTAATCCTTTGTTTTCCGCAAAACACGGTGAGATTGACAACCACATCGCAAGTTGGGGACAAAGTTCTGCAGTTGTGTTGTGCAGGTCTCCACGTTGCTACTAGCACCGGTAGTGCGCCCTGCCAAGGCTCAGCTAGTAACACCTTTGGGTATTTCCTTGCTCCTACTGGTTCGTTTAAACCTTGGTTTCATAATTGAGGGAAACTTGCTGTTGTGATCATCATACCTTCCTCTTGGGGTTCCCAACGAGCTCTACATCAACACCGCCATCAAGCATTTTTCTGGGCGCCGTGCATTGAGCCATCAGCGCTCCCGGCATGGGCGTGGGCGGTGATGGATGCTTTGTCCCCGGCGATCCTCTGAGGCTTAAAGGCGCGGCAAGGCGGGGTCTCTACTGGCCGGGAGCATGCGGTGAACTGCGCGCGGACGACGGTGTTCAACGCGGTTCCTCCGGGCTGCTGGTCACTAGGTGGCAAACGACGATGTCTGGGCGGTTGCTGGGCCTGCTGCGGGTGCTGCCACGCAAGGCTAGGGCTAGGCGAGGTCGGTGCTGCTCTGGCGAGCGCGACGCTCCGGGGTGATCGGCATGGCGGACAGAGGCATGGGCGCGAGCAAATGCGGCTTGTCCTCCGCTCGATTTTGGTCGGGGGCTGGTTGAGGCGAAGCGGTAGGATGGCGCCTGCCTGCCAGCGAGCGAAGGAGAGCGCGGGACGGGCTGGGGCGAGCTGTCCGTGGTTGACCTGGCGCATGGCGTCAGGCGGCTTGGTACTGGAGCAGATAGGGGAGAGGGAGAGAGGGCTATGGCCGGGGTTTTAGCTGGGGGACAAGGGGACCAGGTTAGGCCCAAATGGTGTCCAAGCTACTGCTCACTATAGTGTTTTAGGATTTTGCAAGATTTATGTCTGCCATCTGTTTGATGAAATGGCCGCAAGAAGCAAAAGTTTGAATTTTGGTTTCAAATTTTTTGAGTGATCTCCACTAGTGCTAGGTAGTCTCTGGTTGCAAGGGTTTTGAAAATGGAGTTCAATTAGATAGTTTTTGAAATAGGGGTGATCTAGGCATATGCATTGAATTCAATTTTCACATGCCATTTAAAATAAGTATTTGAATGTTTTCAGCAAATCAAAAAGTGGGCCTTAGTACCTCATTATGTTTACTAGCAAGGGGTGTAAAGATCTAGAATTATTTCTGTTGAGAACTGAGTGCTAGGAACACTCAAAGTAGTGTAGTGGATTAAAATGACCAAAATGACCATTTCTCCTTTTTAATTGTTTTTGATTTGATTTTCTTTGGGATTTGCTTGGAAAAGGTTTAGATGATGTTTAATTTATCAAACAAACATTTTACAACCAAAGAATCACAAAACCATGACAATTTAAATCAATTCCTAAATTAAATGCTCATACACATGAATGTTTTCATTTTGAATTTGGAAAAGTTTTTGTTAACGCTAATTTTGATGATTTGGATCTTGATAAGCTTCGATTAAAGTTTTGGGATGTTACACCTTCACAAAGGGTTCATCACGTAATGTGATAGATAATCCATCGAGGGAGATGGGTTTGAGACCCACATACTGAGTTGTTCACAGTGATAACCCACTCTATGTGATCAAAGATCCCGTGAATTAGAACTGGGAGACAAGATGTTGATCAGCTGAGAGGAGAGTATGCCCATATTATATTTACATATCCATGAAGATGCAATACCCTCTTATTCTGCATGGCAGGTTGATATTTATCTTTATGTGTTCCAAATAGCTTTTCTAAGCAGAGATGTTGTCTTGCAGAATATCTATTAAGGAACACACATATATTAGTCTGAGTGTCAAACGTCACAGTCCGTGAGAGTTGGGTGCTCTCTAATAAACTCATGAAAGGCCTTGGAGTATGATGCATAAGCTCTAAACCGCGGGGAAGACCTGCGGCAGCCCTGTACTGGTCTAGATTTCGTGTGAAACTAGTGTACAGAAAACTTGTAGTTCAAGGCATAGTCCACTATTCAAGTTGCTAGCTAGTGTAGCATGAAGTTTAACGTGAAAGTTTAACTTAACAGTCTCCATAACACACTGGTATATAAAAAAATATTCTAGAATGAAAGTAATGTGATGTGCCAATGAGACTTTGTGGGGGATTGTTGGAATTTGGTGAGAATTGGGTTGTTGGCCCATTAGACAAATTCTGAAATTCTCTTTGGCCCATTTGTGCATGGCTGGCTGTGCTAGTGGTGCTAAAGTTTAGTCACACGTTGCTAGTTGAGTGAGAGTTACACCTCCTTATATATTAGGCTGTTCCACCACTCACTAAGGTGCGAGAAAAAGAGCACCTCTCGTGCACTCCTCCTCCGACGCCGCCCGCCTCGCCTCGCCACATATCGCCTCGCCTCATCACGATGCACGCGCGCTGCGGGTTGCGGGAATCTCGTCGAGCCGAGCTTTACTTTTGATGTTTAGAAAATTAATCATGGATTAATTACAAGTCATTAACAGACGCGTTAATTAGTCAGCTGTTTCCGGACTTTCTGAAACATGGGTTGTTACCGACTCGGACGTGGGTTAAGCCCCACGATCTCCCTGACTTGCGCTATATAAGCGTATGGGCTAAACCTAATCGACACTACCTATCACACGCGTCTCCTTCCAGTTTATTGTGCCGCCGCCTTCGTCTTCCTCATCAGATCGGGACAGTAGACCTTTGAAACCCCGGTGAACCTATACGGGTGAGGGGTGATCAGAATTTTGGGGAGCGCTTCCGCGCGACTACTGATGCCATCATGGATGACTCCTCCCCGACGAGGAGTTCTTCCCGGATATCAGCAGCCTCTACATCGACGACATGGCTGACGATGTTGCAGCTACTGCTGCTGTTACACCGTATGTGATCTCAATCCATCTCTTTCAGATTATGCTAGAGTATCTAGTTCTAGCGTTTGGTATAGATGTAATAGGTTTGTCTTATTTAGATATAATCTGTTCATCTAATCTGTTAGTTTGCAAGATCTATTTAATTACTATATGTAAGATCATGCTTTGTTGATTATTTATTCGGATTAAATCATATGAATTATTGCTTATATTTTTAACATAGCAACATCAACGACGAAGATGACTCGTGGTTGCCTTCGGTTTAGATTTTAGTCCTTAATTTTTCTTATATTTTTGCTATGCAAATGAAGTATCGTATATAATGCAATAAAATCAAGTTAGACTGAGATGTATTCCCTCCGATATTTTACCTTTATGAATAGAGTGTATCTAGACCCCTTTTAGTATGTAAATTTATCTAGATTTGGAGTGAACCTACCAACTAAAATGGGTCTATATATACTCATTTTACAAAACTAAAACATCTTATATTTTAAAACGGAGGGAGTATATGTTTAACGGCTTGTTTGGAGCAGGTGGCTGAAAACAGACATGCTCTAACACGGCACGGCACGACAAGGTGGCGTCTCAAAATGAAAACTTTCATCTCCATCCAGAGAAAAGGATGAAAGAATGTCAAGAGTGGGATTTGAACCCACGCCCTTTCGGACCAGTACCTGAAACTGGCGCCTTAGACCAACTCGGCCATCTTGACTTGACGCTCGCTTCTTGCAGTACATGCTATATAATCATGTTCCTTTGAACTTAAAGTTACAACGGGAATACAGGTACACACGTTGCTATGGGACTCCTAATATAAGCGAATGTTCACCAGATTTTTGATACGAGTAGAACCCTAGGATTCTTTTGACGATTTAGCATGGCTGCACCCCATTTAGCATGGTCACCCGATTCATGAACGAAACAGCCCCGCGTGTGTATGAAACACAACCGCATTACTACTAACATCCCCTAACAGGAATATACACGTGAATACTGGAACATTATTACAAGTTGCAACCATCCTCCGTCCCCACTCATACATGATGGATACACTACACTAGATCAGCGCAGGTCTGGGTTCAACACCGCCCTCGTCATCTTGGTTCGAGCTCCGTGAGCGACACCTCGTTGGGTGACACGGCCTTGGGCTTGCTGTCCCCGTTGGACTGGGACTGGGACTGGGACTGGGATCCCCTTGGATACGCTCCCGAGTACATGTCCGAGAAACCCTCCATGTCGTCGACGCAGAACGTTGGCTTGGACGGCGCCTGCAGCGACACCGTGCTGCTGCTGAGCATGACGTTCACCGCCGACATGGCCGGCCTGTCCGCCGGGTTGTCCTGCACGCACAGCAGCCCGATGTTGACCAGCTTCAGCATCTGGCCTCCCGGAGACCGGCCGCCCAGGGACGGGTCCGCCAGCTCCTCCACCGTTCCCGTGGTCCAGTGCTCCCATACCTGCATGCAATGTTGGTTCAGAGAGTGTTGTGTTGGATTTACCAGGAGCTAGCAGGAGTAGGTACTGTGCTCACGAGGCTTAAGAGGTCAATGGATTGCTCCGAGTCAGCGAAGCTGCTGTTCTTCCTCCCCGTGACGATCTCCAAGAGCAGGACGCCGAAACTGAAGGCGTCCGACTTGACCGAATACTGCCCGCGCATCGCGTACTCCGGCGCCATGTATCCGCTGCGTGCAAACGCGATCGACACACACTTCCTGTAAATGCTCTACAACGCGATCCTCGTGCATGCCAACATAAACGGAGGAGGAGGCCGTAGTAGCACTTACTATGTTCCGGCGATGTGGCTGGTGACGGCCTGCGACTGGTCCCACCCGAACAGCTTCGCCAGCCCGAAGTCCGAGATCTTGGGGTTGCAGTCCGAGTCCAGCAGCACGTTGCTGGCTTTGAGGTCCCGGTGGACGATCCTCAGCTGGGAGTCTTCGTGGAGGTACTGCAGGCCTCGAGCAACTCCGTTCACGATCCTCACCCTCTTCCCCCAGTCCAGGTCTCTGCGTTTCTCTGAATCTGCCAGATCGACGGAACAAATTACTATCCATTCAGTGCTCCATTATTTGTGAGATCAAAACGGCAAGTGCAGTGGTAGAATGATACTAGATATGTACCGAAGAGAACGGTGTCGAGGCTCCGGTTGGGCATGTATTCATACACGAGTAGCTTCTCCTGCCCTTCCAGGCAAACACCAACGAGCCTGACGAGATTCTTGTGCTGAAGCTTAGCCACTAGAACCAGCTCCGTTTTCAGCTCCTCTATTCCTTGCGTGGAGGTCTGCGAGAGCCGCTTCACCGCTATTTCTTGACCTTCGGAAAGGACACCCTGCAAAATACAGGAAAGTTAATTACTCCCCAACATACAAGTACATTACAATTTACAACCAACAACATTGCATCATACTCCAGGGTAATAGTGTTGATGGGAACCTTGTAAACTGCACCGAACCCCCCTTCGCCAAGTTTGTTGCTTTCAGCGAAGTTATCTGTTGCAGCCCGCAGCGTCGATAGGTCAAAAAGGAGAGAATCGATGGTCAGGATGTCATCTTGATTAGTTGAGTCTGTTGCAAGAGGACAGGTGCACAAACATCAGCGTATATATAACTAAAGGAAATATAAACCTAGACAAAAACAATGTCAGTCAGTTGGGCATAAGCAGTTTGATGGGCAAACTGTTTGTTTTTCAGGTAGTGCGGTTGCATCATTGGTTGGACATGCTTTAATGTTAGGAGAACATAATGAACTTTGAATAAATTCAGGTAATCAGCGAATCACCATTCCCCTGCTGATCCACTTGTTAACTGTGATAGATGTTGTAATAATAAAGGGTTTAATGTCCTTAGGCGGAGAGGGCTAGCTTACATGGTACTGACGGCTTTCTTTCCGCCTGTTTTCTCCTACTCCAAAAGCAAACGCACGTTGCGATGAGAAGTAGTAGTAGTAGTAGTGCAGCAGCTATAGGCAGTGTAATGGCCAAGACTAACCATGTCCGATGTCTTGTTCTTCCTGCGATAATAAACAAATGATGTAAAAAAAATCAGATCAGATGCATCTGAATCATAGTCTGCCCTGCCGCGAGGAAGTATGTGTCTTTTCTTTTCCTATGCTCTGTCTTCCCAATCAAGGCCGACTGCAGTAGAGAACGATCAGAAACTCACCTTCTCCGGTCGCCGCTGGGGCTGGCGCCAGTGCAGGCGGCAGGGCTCCCGGGAGTTGCAGCAACGGGCGGCCAGAGAAGAACGAGTAGGTCTCGAACCGGAAGTTGCACCGCACGCCGAAGACTCTCCCGCCCGGCTTTCCGACGAAATACCGAGGAGTGAAACGGATGATGGCCCTGAGGCAGCTCTGGCAGTCAGCCGCCGTCATGTCCGGCGTGCACTGCGCCAAGGAGTAAATCTTGGGGTAAGTCGCGTCGAACCCCGCCTCCCCCGTGCCGAACCGCCGGCTCGGGTCTTTCGCCGCGTAGTCGGCAGTGGCGTTGACGAGCCGGCCTGAGGTGGCGTCGAACTGCGTCGCCACCGCCGCGCTGACGTTGTTGGCGTTGGCCGCGAGGGCCATCCCACTGTTGTCGGTGAAGTTGGCGAGGAAGTCCTGGTCGGAGTAGCGGAGGATGCAGGGGTCATCGAACATGGTAGCGAGCCTGTTGAACGCGCAGAGCTGCTGCGCGTTCTGGAAGGCCGCGGCGACGCAGGACGCGCAGGAGTAGGCGTTGGTGTCGCCGCGGCAGAGAGCCAGGGCGTAGACGACGTCCGGCGCCGTGCCGGCGGAGCCCTTTGCGAAGAGGGCCGGTGACGCGGAGGCGTTCTTGGGGATGCCGCTGGCGAGGACGCGTATGTTGGCCTGGTAGGCGCTGCCCTCCGTGTAGTTCCCGGCGCTGGCGCCGCAGAGCTGCCACGGCAGGGGCTGCGGGGCGGTGAGCGGCGCGTTGTGGAGCGCGACGAGGAGGAGTAGGAGAGCAGCGGCGAGGTAGTAGGAAAGGGCACATCGGCGTCGCGTTCCCATGGCCGTCATGAGTTGAGGCTGAGCTGCTGGCGCCGAGGATCGAGGAGGAGGGGCTACTAGTACTACGGTAAATGGAAGAGAAGCGACCGACGAGAACTGTAGGTTGACGACGCCCGACGACAGGCGCGACAGCGACGAACAACAGAGCCGATCGAACTGTTGCTGTTGCTGCCTTGGTGGAGCAGCTGATGGCGAAAGGAGTAGGACGAGTCAGTCGGGAGGTCGTCCTGTGCAATAAACAAGTCAGTGCGGTCGTGAATCGTGGCACATGGAGTCGGGTCAAGCGAGGAGGCTTCTGCATTTATGTCCTTGTGTTTTTTCTGCATCAGGTATTCTGGCACAGCGTACTGGATGGCGATGGACACTGGACTGGGACTGGTACGCCTTGACCTGACGGGCATAGTGGTGTCAAGATCAACATGGAAAATGCGGAGGAAAAATCTGAACCGGTACGGGACAAGAGAGAGGGGCTCTCCCAAGAGGCGGCGACGCATCTAGGGTTCCTTCCCTCTGCCGACGTTATCGGTCTATTTCGTCTTTGGTGGTCTTAGGGTCTTGGTTACGTGACCGGACCACGGTCTCTTGTTGACGGGAGGTTTCAGTATTTTATTTAGTATTTTTAGTGTTTTCTTTAGAATGTTGAGGCGGCGGCTACGTCATGAAGTTAGAATAGGTCATCCCGTCCTATCCTCGCTCCGGTGGTGCATCTAGCATCGACGGAGGGCGTGTGGAGTCGTGTGTCCGACGAATTCCTTGGGTTCTGGTCTTTTTCGTTGTTGTGTTTTAAGATCAGTTCCTTCCGATCTATGTTAGTCATCTTCGGTGATAGTTGCTGCTCTGGTGCGTTGGTCATTTGGGACCTTAGCACGACGACTTCTCATCTGTCTATTACAACAAGCTCTACTACGATAAGCTTTGCCCGACTCCGGAGATGGAGGGGCGAACGGCGGCGCGCCTACGCCTCGTGCCAGTGTTTGTAGTCGTCGCTAGGTAGTCCTTTGACCTATTTGTAATTTTTATTATTTTTAGGTATATAATAGATCGGTAGAATTTCGAAAAAAAAAAGATCAACATGGGAAAAAAAGGTGACACGGCACACGCGTAATAATCTGGGTGCGTCAAGATATGTTCAGTCAAAGGTTGGAGTTGGAGGACATTCTTTAGCCGCCGGTCTTGGAAAACGCACAGCTTTCTTCCTGACGCGCGCGCTTCTACCCAATTTTCTAGTTCCGGTGGCGGAATTCTACTCGTTCTCTTCGGTCTCACTCTCACTTATTTTCTCCGATCCACCACCAACGTGATCAATTCCTGCGGATCGTGTGTCACGCCAATCTTCCTTTGCTCCTCGACTCTCCAGGCGTACCGTATTATAAACTTGTTCATTACTACTCCATCCGTTCGAAAATATAAGATATTTTAGCTTTTGAAATAAGTATAAGACATTTTTTAGTGTATGGGTTCACTTTAAACGTCTATGAATCTCTACACTAAAAGATATCTAGATATATTTGATTCACAAAACTAAAACGTTTTATATTTCCGAACGGAGGGAGTATTATCTTTTCAAAGACCTTGTTTATAGATTTTGATATGTCGCATAAGAGAGTTGTATCAGTTCGCTCATTTGTGGTTTTATTATAAAGTGCCAGGTTGTAGGCAGGGCGGTTTGTGGTGGTTTTATTATAAAGTGCCAGGTTGTAGGCAGGGTGGTTTGTGGCCGGCCGCTACCAAGCAAAGCGGGACACTCCCATTAGCGCGGACGCTTGCGGCTCACCGCTTCAAGCCGCTAGGATAATTGCGGCCAAGGTTGTAGCTCGCCTCAGCCCGCATTAGCCCGTATTTGCTCACACTGTGCCTGTGAAGGTTTTCTTCTTTTTTTTGCGAAATTTCACTGATCTATTAAAAATCATCAATAGACAAAGATTCCTAAAAGTAATAGGAATTACAAATAAGTTAACAGAAATACCAGTTCAATGCCAAACTATTTGCGGCGCCTACCATCAATATAATGATCCAGCTTCACGTATATATTCACATGTAACTTTTAACACAAGTCAGGCCAGTAGCTCAATACTGGCAGAAATTTAGAACAAATTCAACACAACAAATTAGGCTAGTAGCTCAATACTGGCAGAATTTCAGAACAAATTCAACACGACAAGTCGGGCCAGTAGCTCAATACTGGTAGAAATTCAAAACAAATTCAACACGACATAACAAATTCAATATGACAGAACAAATTAACATGATGGAAATTGTACAAATCAACTAAGCTTGCGTGTTGTTCAAACAACATGGCAGAACAAATCCAGTCTAGAATTGACAAACTGATAGAATTGAGCAATATAATCCGTCGATCAAGTGAAATCTGGCGTTGAGGCGGTCAATGGCAGGCGGTCAATGGCAGTGGTCAAAGCAGAACTCCTTCCGGACGCTCGTGGCTCGCCGCTTCAAACCGCTAGGATTAGTGCGGTCATGTTTGTAGCTCGCCTCACCCCGCATTTGCTCACACTGTGCCTATGAAGGTTTCCTTCTTAATTTTTTTTTGAATTCCACCGATCTATTAATAATCATCAACAGACAAAGATTTCTAGAAGTAATAGAAATTACAAATAGGTTAGCAGAAATACCAGTTCAGTGGCAAAACTGGCAGAAATTCAGAACAAATTCAACACGACAAGTTAGGCTAGTAGCTCAATACTGACAGAATTTCAGAACAAATTCAACACGACAAAACAAATTCAACACGGTAAGTCGGGCTAGTATCTCAATACTGGCAGAAATTCAAAACAAATTCAATACGACATAACAAATTCAATATGACAGAACAAATTAACATGACAGAAACTGTACAAATCAACTAAGCTTGCGTGTTGTTCAAACAACATGGCAGAACAAATCCAGTCTAGAATTGACAAACTGATAGAATTGAGCAAAATCCGTCGATCAAGTGAAATCTGGTGTTGAGGCGGTCAATGGCAGGCGGTCAATGGCAGTGGTCAAAGTAGAACTCCTTCTGGACATCGCAAATGCATGTCACACACACCACCACCTCGGCACCCCTGTAGGCTAGGAAACCAACAGCGATATCAAGATAACAAGAACAAACAAGCAAGCAAAAATATTCAGTAACTAAAACAAGCAAGCAAGTATTCATTTGTACAATGCCAACTGTACCTAGGATAACAAGAACAGGGCACACTTAATGGTGGATTCAAGAATCAAAAATATCAGCATCTCACGTGTTCCATAAATAACATCGTCTATTTATTGTGCTGAGATGAGTAGTTCCTACAATGACAATAAAATGTTAGAAGTTTTTTCAGCATAATAACAAAATATGGTATATAGCAATGAGAAGAGACGAAAATACAGCGACGAATCCAGGTGCGTGCGCACCCTATATTGACACATCAGATTGGCCACGCATGATCCTACATGGCAGGGATGTGGATTAGGCTGATTCTTTGCCACGTCGGATTGGCCACGCAAGATCCTACATGGCAGGGCAGTTTGCGCGTGACAATTATGAAACGTCATAGAGGTTATGACGATCTCAAATTGTTATAGTGTCTATGACGATTTCAGTAAAATCGCCGTTATTGTTCATTAGCGACGCCCAGCTTTTGACGATCTCAAAATCATCATAGAATCGTCATAAACGGAATATTGTGACGATTCTGTGATGAAAATAGAGGGTCATATATAGTCAGATTTCTTGTAGTGATCGCAAAAAGAATTAGTAATTTAAAAAAGGTTTAACAAAATTCAAAACTTTCATTTGGGTTTTCGGTTTCAAGTATTATACCCATATAAAAGATTTTGCTAATAAACGACTTTTATTCCAACCTGGGTGAAGGATTTTCTAAAAGCAACACTATATTAACATTACGTACATGCTATATACGTCAGAAATTTCACCTTTTTACATGGTTTTTTATATGAGTCATTTTTTGGTCAAATTTTTTATACAACTACAATATATGATTATCTTTGACCCAAAAAAAATTCAGAATTTTTCGACACATTTTCTAATTTTTATACTTTTTTACGCATATAGGGTGCGCACGGACCGGAGTGCACCAAATCCGGGTTATGAGAAGAGAGAGTTATACAAAGAGGTCGTAGCCAATCCTGTAGACAAATTAGTGCCTCTATGGTGCTGGGTATCATAGTGCTCCTATAGTCACTTAGTACTCCTATAGTCAGTTAGTATTCTTCCTCCGGTGAAGAATGCTGACTTGGATGCTACGGTTGATACAGGTGTAATCAGTATATCCCTTGCTATGCGAGATATGATGGGGTATTTGTTCCCATTTACGGACCACCAGAGGAGTATATCGAAAGCATCTTTCTATGGATGGACATCATTATTCAAATAAATATGAAGTTCACTCAGTTTTGCTCGATTTTTTTTTGCTCTTCTTGAACTTGCTTATTCCATTGGTCCCATGGGTTATCAATACTTGTTCCAACATTGTTGTTTCCTTGATCATTCACCATTGTAGATTCATCATCATGTGAGGAATATTCAACAAAAATATCCTTGAATGTTTTCTTCACTCTGCCAAGGTATTTACTTGCTTCACTTTGAAAACCAGATTTCAAACACAAGTGCAAGAATTTGAACTTGTACCTTGGGTCAAGTATAACCGAAAGACAAATGGTCAAATATGATAGCTTCCAATATTCCATGAACTTCCTCTTCATCACTTCAACCATAGATTTAATGGTTATTTCTTCATGTTTAGCCTCTCTTTCCAATGTTAGATAAATTTTCCAAAACTCATGGAAATACAAATGGACGTATCGGATACTACCATAGTGGCATCAAGGAAAACCTCTAGCAGGTTACAAACAGATTCTGCTGTTTCTCACTTATCATTTGTGGGTTGACATGTGTATGATGGAACTTGCTTTAAAGCGGCGAATACCCTTCTATATTGTAGAGCTGTCTTGAGCTTTAAATGCGTGGAATTCCAACATGTAGGAACATCCAAACAGACTTTTATCGTACAAGTAATTCCCTCTTGTTTAACTATGTCTTTGAACCTTTTTTTTTCGAGGTCGGAACTTCTAACAAACTTTATGCTTTCACGGACATTCACCATTGCCACGCAAGGAATCGCCAAGCCTTCTTGAACTGTGAGGTTGATCACATAAGCTACATTTCACGAACATTCACCACTGCCATGCAAGGAATCGCCAAGCCTTCTTGAACAGTGAGGTTGATCACATGAGCTCCACATCGACGATATAAAAGATCTCCTTTGCAAGGCAGCAAATTCTTTTCTAGCAGATTTGCTTGCATATAGCTCACACACAAGTTATTATTTGATGCATTGTCTAGCGTAATGGAGAAAATCTTTTTTTGCAAACCCCAATCTTCCATGCAATCCAACATGTTTGTTCCATCATGTGGTGTATCAGCCTCAGAAAACCAAATCACTTTTTTCCGCAATTTTCATTTTTTATCAACAAAATAGCAAGTTATACACATATAGTAGCTCATAGGTTGACGCGAAGTCCACATGTCTGCAGTTAAAGACGTGAGTCTAATTGCTGCAGAACCTCTTGAAGATGTTTCTTATGTTGAACAAACATATCGATGCAATCAAGTCTGATTGTTGTCCTCGAGACCAACCGAAATGCAGGATTTAGACTATGCAAAAAAAATTAAATCCTTGGTGCTCTACTATTCTGAATGGCTAGAACGGCCCTAAACTGAATTATTGTTTTTCTTTTCTTTTGTTTGCACTTTTCAGTTGTCTTTTCCAAAAACCGAAATTGGGAAACTAAAGTCGACTTCGGCTTTATTTTACCGTAGCGGATTTCACCTCGAACCCACTGGAAGCTGAAGCCTGAAGAACTGGCCAGAGGCTGCTTCCGTTGTTTCGCCACAGTAAAAAGTCAATGAATGCTTTGCTCCAGCCAACCCTTTCGACCCCACCAGCTGGTAATGATACACGGGACACCCGAACCGCCCCTTCACCTCGCAAGCCATGGCCAAGCCCCACCGCCCCCTTTTCACGTATCTCGCCGCCGTCGGCGCAACCTTCCTCTTCGCCGTCCTTTATGTCCCACTCACCGCCGCGGAAGACGAACCACCTCCATGGCCAATCTGCGGGCCCTATCCCCCCAGCGGCAACTACACGCCGAATAGCACCTACCAAGCCAACATCAACCTCCTCGCCGCGTCCCTCACCAAAAACGTCTCCTCGTCCCCGGCGCTCTACGCCACAGGAAGCGTCGGCGACGTACCGTACATCTTCTACGGCCAGGCGCTCTGCCGCGGCGACGTCGCCAACGCCTCCGCGTGCGAGAGCTGCATCGCGACCGCCTTCCTCGGCGCGCAGCAGGCGTGCCCGCTGTACAAGGACGTCATGATCTTCTACGACCTCTGCCAGCTCCGCTTCTCCAATCGGAACTTCCTCCTCGACGACGACTACACCGTCACCACGTACATGCTCCAGCGCTCCCAGCTGGTGGGCGCTTCGGCGGCCGCGGCCTTCGACGCCGCTGTCGGGCTGCTCGTCAACGCCACCGCGGACCACTCGGTCGGGGACTCTTCCAGGCGGTTCGGCACGGGGGAAGAGGGCTTCAACGACAGGAGAAACCCCAAGATTTACGCGCTGTCGCAGTGCGCGCCGGACAAAACGGCCGACGTCTGCCGGACCTGCCTTGGCATGATAATTGGGCAACTGCCGGAGTCGTTCAGGGGGAGGACGGGTGGGGGGATTTTCGGGGTGTGGTGCAACTTCCGGTACGAGGTTTACCCTTTCTTTTCCGGCCGGCCGCTGCTGCAGCTGCCGCAGTTCGTGGAGAGGCCGCCTGCTTCTTCGCCACCGGTGACCAGAGGAGGAGGTTAGTTGGCCGTACGATCGAAATCATTTGCTCCCACTAGTTTCTTCTGCAATTATGCACTTTGGTAGCCTGTTTTGGTAGCTGTTTGATGTGGTAATAATTTCTTGAACGTTGAACAAATGATTGTGTTCAAAGGGGGGATCCCGTTTCGTTTTTTTTTGTGAAACGGAATTAACCACTGAAAGAAAAATTCCTTTCATGCTCATGAGTCATGACTTCTCCAGAGTCCAGACTCCACAGTACTTGAGATGTCAGTAATAGAGTTGCTTGGCTGGAAAGAACTAACATTTTTCAATATTTATACATACGTCTTGTGCAAACTCAACTATTTTCACTGCAATGCACATATAGAAAGAACATGAGCCTTGACTACAGACAATCTTGCAAATGGTTTTGTCTGCTCTGAAATGCACAAGGTTTTCTTATGAAAAATCCTGGAAAGTTTTCTAGCAAAATACATGTGCTACAAGATTCTGATTCAGTTACAACTAAGAACTATGCCTTCTGAATTTGATAGTACTATACTTTACTTGCAGAGAAAACAAAAAATCGTACAGGTAAAGTTCTAGCGATTGTGATGCCTACAATTGCTGCAATATTGGCCATCGCCGTGGTATGCTTTTCCTGTTGGAGGAGGAGAAGACCAGAAGCAGATGCGTTTCTTCCTTGTAAGATCTCTTAACCATTATACATTATGGATACGTGCTGAATCAATTGATTATCTAGCGGATAGACATTGTCTAGTGGATTTTCAGTTTGTTATAAGTCTCAATATTATTTAATACCAAATATTTCCCTAGTTTGGAGCAAAACCATACTTTCTAAATAGCCCAAAGTCTTGTTTTTCATCATTGTGTATTTATCGTCCAACATAATCAGCTACCTCAGATGATATTCAACATATCGATTCGCTTCTTCTCGACCTAGCAACACTAAGAGTTGCCACCGATGACTTTGACGAAAGGAAGATGCTTGGTAAAGGAGGGTTCGGTATGGTTTATAAGGTACAGAATCATGCCATTTGTAGTTTATGTTTCGAAACAAATAAATAGCTGTCAAACGGCTTGGTCAGTCATGTTCGTTGGCCGAGCAGTAAGTATCTTTTTACTTGGACAGGGAGTCCTACCTGACAGTCAAGAAATAGCCGTCAAAAGGCTTGGTCAAACTTCCAGACAAGGAATAGGAGAACTGAAGAGTGAACTGGTTCTAGTTGCCAAGCTTCACCACAAGAATCTTGTGAGACTTGTTGGTGTTTGCTTGGAAGAACATGAGAAAATACTCGTGTATGAATATATGCCCAACAGAAGCCTTGATACCATTCTTTTCAGTAAGATTTTCTCATTGGTATTTTTTTTGTTCTTAAATTTCTGTTCACGAGAATAATAAATGTGCGACAAAATTTATATTTGTTTGAGTCACAGATTTTGAGAAAAAGAAAGAGCTGGATTGGGGAAAGAGGTTGAAGATTATCAATGGAATAGCTCGAGGCTTACAATACCTCCATGAAGATTCTCAACTGAAGATAGTTCACCGTGACCTGAAAGCGAGCAACATACTACTAGATTTGGATTACAATCCGAAAATTTCTGATTTTGGCCTAGCAAAGATATTCGGAGGGGATCAATCAGAAGATGTGACTCGTCGTATCGCCGGCACATAGTAAGCATGTCAGGTATATTTCTCTGAGAAAACACCAGAGCTAAAATCAGGTTCTGAAGCTCTGTTTCTATCACAGCGGATACATGGCGCCGGAATACGCCATGCGCGGCCAGTATTCCACCAAGTCGGACGTGTTCAGCTTCGGCGTCTTGGTCCTAGAGATCGTCACGGGGAGAAGAAACAGTGGCTCATACAACACCGAGCAAGACGTCGATCTCTTGAATCTTGTGAGCACCTGAAGCATGTTCATATATAAACTCTGCGCGCATCTGGAAACAATGTCTGAATTCCCTCTGCAGGTATGGGAGTACTGGACCAGGGGAAACGTCATCGAGCTGATCGATCCGTCCCTAACCAACCATCCTCCCGTCGACCAGATTCTGAGGTGTATCCACGTCGGGCTTCTGTGCGTGCAGAGAAAACCGGCGAGCAGGCCGACGATGTCGTCGGTGAATATCATGTTGAGCAGCCACACCGTCCGTCTCCCTTCCCTGTCCAGGCCAGCATTCTGCATCCAGGAGGTTAGTGTCAATGAAAGCTCGAATGCATATTCAGAAGCATATCCGCTCACGGAAAATTCAACCGTGATGTCTTCGAACCAAGTGTCGATCACGGAGCTTTCGCCGAGATGAGTGATCAATATCTGGGACTACTATTTTAATTTCTGGAAGATCCTGACGGAGAGCTGTATGGTATTACTGTATCTTGAACTGTGGATGTAAGTAGAATTGCTAAGCTGCTATGCTTAGGGGCTGAAACTAGTGGGGCTGCATTGTCGAAGTCAGTGATGTTGGTGTACAGCATGATAGATTGTCAATTTGTCACAATTTCATTTTCTATACAGATAATAAGACGTACTCCCTCAGTTCACTAATGTAAGGCGTTCTAACTATTTTTGAAAATGCATGTATCTAGATATGATTTACTAGTGTATTTAAGTTCATCCATTTTAGTTCAAATCTAGTTTACTTTGAAATATCTAGATAGTCTTCCGTTAGTAAACGGAGGGAGTAGTATATGGACCTGAGCTGTTTATCAAATTTTTGGTCTACGGCTCACGGATTAACCTGTAGCTCCTGGTGTTTCGGCCTTTCTCCTTCCTCTTGTTTCTGTTTTCTTTTTCCGTTTTCTTATTTACTGTTACAATTTTACGATTTTTTTCCCCTTTCTAAATTTTATTTTTGAAAAATATTTATTTGAAAAATGTACAGATTTGAATTTTTTTAGATTTGAAAAGCGTTCAAATTTGAAAATTGTTTTAATTTGAAAATTGTTTTAATTTGAAAGTCTTCGAGTTTGAAAATGTAAAAATTGTTTAAAATTTGGAAAATGTTCGTATTTTTGAAAAATGTTTAGATTGAAAAAAACACACAAAACAAAAGACGTTGCTACGTAGCGCCGATCTGAAAAAATAAAAACCTAGCAGGCGTTCAGCGACAAGATTTTTATTAGCCTTTTTATTAGCCAGCTCAATTTAAAAACGAAAATTTAAATATTTTATAGGTTAAACCATTTGTCCGATTAAAAATTCGTTTTCACCATTAGGCTAGTGATGACAAGATCTTCGAAACTAGATCCCATGTCGATATGTTCTGATAATTTTTTTCTTGAACCAAAAGTTATCCACCCAAAATACGCGAGTTATCCGGACTTCAGCATGTAAGTTACCCATCCTATAACATGTAAGTTATCCACCACTAAAAAATTATCCACATATCACGTGTTAGAGGTGGGTAATTGTTTTGTTTACCCACAACTTATCCATCAGTAACATCAGAGTTATGCAGGCTTCAGCATGTAAGTTACCCACCCAACCCAATAACATGGAAGTTATCCACCACTATAAAAATTTACCCATATAATATATAAAATATTATTCTAACGTCTTGGTCTCGTCGCATGTCGTCACTCTCGTCGCGTAACTCGGACTACTCAACCTGTAAAGTTTACCGCGTCAAACATTAAACACAATTTCTTTAAAAGAACTAAATCTAAACTTCTTTTGCAGACGATATAAATAAATAGAGTCTTATGCCTCACCCATCCACCACACTAAGTTGTAGTGAACAACGTTAGAGTCTTATGCCCCACCCATCCACCACACTAAGTTGTAGTGAACAACGTGACGCGCAACCAATAGTCTAGTGGTTCGACTTCATCGTCCGTCGCCGCTACCGCGGCGTACCGATGACAACACCTCGAAAAGTTTTAGCGTACCGAGCCTTTTTCGCTCGCCGACGCTAACGCATTGATGGCAATGAAGTCCCAGTACCTAACAATTAGGCTACCACGTTCTAATTAAACTTGCTCAACACGTATATGAGAACACCTCTGCCTAACATGTTTATATGATGGGTAACTTATGTTACTGGGTGGATAACTTATATATTATGGCATGTATAACTCGCGTGTCTAGAGTGGATAACTTGTCTTTTCGAAATTTTTTTATTGAAACATATTAATATGTGATCTAGTTTTAAAGATCTCGTCGCAACTAGTCTAACGGTGAAAACAAATTTTAAAACGGACAAAGGGTTTGATCTACAAATATTTTAAATTTTCGATATGAGTCTAAGCTGAGTCACGGGACGTGTTCATACTTCCTGCCAAGTTTTATAAACCAATAACTGGTACGAGAATAGAATTCCCTAACAAAAAATAAACAAGAGAAAAAACGAGAAAACAAAAAAAATTTAAAAAAGGAAAAAAGCATTGGGCCGGCCAGTGCACCCGTCGGGGGTGTGTGGCAGTACGTGCCGACCAGGTCAGCCTATAGCAAAGTTTCCCCTTCTCCCATGCCAAAACAGGAACCCTTAGAGCATCCCTCAAAACCGGTTAGAGGAGTAAAACCTCTAAATCACACCTAGTCAATCCATCAAAAGCTTTAGAGGAGTAAAAAATTACTCATCGCTATCTCGGACTCTCAAATATACTCGGCCTCAACTTGGCTAGACAAAAACTCGGCCCCTCCACCTTGTCGGACACTTCCTTTCGCAGCACAACATCGTTGTCGGCATTCACTTCAGCGACCACCAGCTGCCTCCACCGAGACCGTGCAGCCTATTGAAAGCGACATGCCCTAGAGGCAAATAATAAATAGGTTTCTTATTATATCTTGAATTACTTCATAATAGTTTCATACTGTGTTATAACTATATTAAGAGGAAACATTGATACATGTGTGGTATGTAAACAAATCAAGTCCCTAGTATTCTCTATTCAACTAGTTCGTTGGGCAACCGATGATCAAGGTTTTCTGATCATGGAGCCTTTATGCCAGTTGACAACAGAGTCATATCATTGGAGAATGATATGCTGGACATTACCCATATAAGTGTTGCAATGTGATCAAGTCACATGTTTTATCATTGCAATAGTTAGAAACTAAGTGACCTTCTCGTTAGACTGTGAGATCATACTAATCATTGTCTATCGAGGCTGCTTTGATCACACCAAACGTCATGACTGTAACTGGGTGACAATAAAAGTGTGCATTGGGAATGAGAAATAGTTGAGGTCTATACATCAAGATCAAGATTTGTTCATCCGCGTAATAGGAAGATACACTAGACTCACTCGATAAGACTGTATCCAACATGTTGCAACCATTGACTAGGTCAGGAGATACAATATCATGGTAACAACTTAAGTGGATTTGTCAGTAACAAGATTGGTATAGTGATACCGAAGTTCAAATCTTAGATAAGTCATGTATCAAAAAAAACAAAAAGGATAGGGACACCGAGTTTATGGTTGAAAACGACAAAGTTTCCTAGGACGCACAGGGATCATTATGGACATCTTGATACCGCTATTGATCATTGATTGGATCATGTCTGTGCCATTTCTGAACCATAGGGTAACACACTTAAGGGTCTGATAATGTTATATGATCGTTATAAAAATGAAGGGATCACTGATGAGAAAGAGAGAGAGCATCGGAATTGTTCTGATAAGAGATTGCCAAAAAAGTTCCGAAGAGGACCCGAAGTCTTTCGGAGAAGGAAAGATGCCGAAAGGTTTTTCGGATTAATAGAGATTTATAATATGCATTTATATATGTTAATGATGAACTAATATATATTAAATAAATAATAGGGGCAACTCCCTCTACTAGGCCGAATCCCCGGAGGGAATCATCCTAGAGGGAAGCCACCCCGGAATGGGTAGCGACAACAGTCGCCGCTGATGCTAGGCTGCCTCGACCCGGCCCACGTGGGAGGGCGAGCGCTAGCAAGCGCGTGCGTGCATGGTGTGTAGCCGCAAACCATCGTGGTGCTGGCGGGCTGGCCCATGGCATGCAGCAGCTGGCACGGGCAGGCGCAGCGCTAGCGGGATGCCATGGCTAGGCCCACCCGGCCGAGCCATCGCCTCGCTGGCAACCAACTAGGCCGCAGGAAGGCCCACCCAACCGCCGAATGCCTCCCATCCTCCTCCTTTTTCCATTAGTCCCACCTCGGGACTTTAGGGGTGGGAGTCCTCCCTTTTCACCTATATAAAGGGGTCTATATGGATGGAAAAATACACAACAAAAATAAAAGGGATTTTCTAAGGCTATTTTCCTTAGAAAATTTCCCTCTCTATTCCTCTATTAAAACTCACGAGTATGGTTCCACAAAGAACTGTACACGAGAGATTCAACACCATTGGCATGCCGTCGTGCTGCTGGATCGCAGTTCCAAAGGGTCTACTTCTGCATCCCGGCTAGATTAAGGAGAATGGAAGTCATCGTCGGACACCGTATATGTGCGATACCTCGTGGTGCTACCACTTGTGGTGCTGGGTTGTCGTGCAAGGACTAGGAGGTGACGTGCGAGGAGCTTCACGACCTTGAGGTCGGGCAAGTTCGACTACATCATCCATGTTCCCCGCGGGACGTTAACCGTGTTCGGTCTATAAGGGTATGTAAAAAACTCTATCCTTATTACTACATTAACTCATAGATAGATCTTGGGCTTATGGGGTGTAATACTATAGAATTTTTTGTTTTCTACTATCGAACCCCTTTAGTGGTATCAGAGGTGATCTATGCATAGTTATGCTAGTATAGGTAGACCACATGTTGAATGTGGGGCATTGATCGCATGGTTGTTATCCTCTCATGTGTACTTATTCAAATCGTGGCACTATGAGATGCAGCGGTCCGGACTGACCTTGCGCAAGACTGGTTCCACGCTCGACATACGGCTAATACCGTATAAGTGGCCAGCGGGTGTCTATCTATCTCACAGTAGTTGATATGGCATTTTCATGGCGCACAACCATGGTGCTACCCCCACCTCTCCCCCAATTATGTGGGTGGACACTCCACGCACATCAATATAGCTCCACTCATCTTTCATTTAATTTCCACTAAAAAATAAAAGGTCTTTCCATTAAAGCACATTAATTCACTTTGTTTAATGCAACTCAATTTAATGAATACTTCATTTAATGAGTGTAGTTCATTTAATGAACACATTAACATTTGATCCCCTCGCAATATTCTGATACACCAAAACTATTCCGGCAATTTTTATCAAAACAATTCTTGTGATGTCTAGTATTTTCTCCGGCGTTCCCTATTCACTCAGATGCGTCAATACCGTTAAGTGTGTCTCCCTACAGGTCACAATCTGAGTGGGCATGATCAAGACATTCTTTGATCAATAATCATTAGCGGTACCTGGAGATCCATAATGACTCCCACCAGCTCAAGCGATTACTTAGTGATCGCGTGACCTTTTATTCGCAGTAAGCAATTCCTTTTGTCTCGCGATATTTTACTTGTCTAGGATCCAAATCATTCGATATCATTCATACCTAGTTTTATCCCGTTAATGACAAGCACATTTTACCCGTTCCCGTGATATAACATTCTTAGTGATCCTTATCACTTACTTGCAAGCTATGTTAATGTGATATCACCGAGAGGGCCCTAAGTATATCTCTCCATCATCAGGATGGACAAATCCCACTCTTGATCCACGAGCCTCAACTAACACTTTCCAAGTACCTGACGACACCTTTATAATCACCATGTTATAGTGTGATGTTTGATGTAATCAGAATACGCTTCCGGGGTTAGTGATTGACGTGATCTCATGGTCTAAGGATTAGGATTACTTTGAATGATGTTATAGTAGTATAAACATAATGACATGATCATGTTACTATACTTTGGGAGTATGTTCATCACATTATTCAATTAATGGTGTGACCTTGTTATTAACAACATCCAATGTTATGATCATAAAACTTTGATCATCTGTTAATCAGTAAGCTAGTGTAATGAGAGGCATCACTAGGAACCTTTTCTTTGTTTATTAAACACACATGTATTAACGTTTCCAGTTAACACAATTATAGCATGAGAAATAAACATTTATCATAAACATGGAATATAATATAATATAATAACCACTTTATTATTGCCTCTCGGGCATATTTCTTTCAGTTTAAATATAAAAGAAAATGGAAAATGAAAGTAATTGCCCAGATCAAATTTTAGCATGTCCTCTAATGATTTTTCTAACATGCAGACAAGTTTCTTGCCCAGAATAATCCTTAATATTTTATGGCATTTAATCTACTAAATTGTGTCTTTTCCAAGCCATAAATCCCTCAGGGAGTTTTACATATCCAAATGTATGAAACCACTCCCTACTAGTGGGTACTTGAAGTGCCTATCAACCTTGGTCTCATGCCAATTGGAGCTATATAATAAAACTGGCAAAAACGACAAATTGCCTGCAAAACTAACTTTGGGAATTTCCCAAGGGCATTCTGTAAATTATTTTTAAGTGAAGACAACTCCCAGTGAACCAGTACTCAAGTACCATCCTAACCCTAAGAGGATATATTTTTTTAACTTACCAATATTTTCTGGTGATTTAACTAACAAAACAAGGGTTAATTCCACTAGAAAAATCATAACTAAATAAATAAAATGATAAAATCATGAAACCACTTTTGATGGTTTTGTTACTTCAATACATACCTACTGGTACCAGCTTTGCATGTTGGTGTAATACATAACTTGGCCTTGGCATAAAACCCCTTATTTAAGGAGTATTCGGTAAATCAATCATAAGTAATAATTTAAGAAGGCAAATGAGATACTTCCAATTGCTATGAGCTGGTGTTATCAAAACCTACTGAAGTTTATTGATGACTTGTTCAATTACTTATTCTATTGTAGTGGTGCTTGGTCTTCTTGGTGGTGATTGTTGTGTTTTCCTATTTGCATGTGTGCTCTACGATGATGATAGTTGCAATGTGCTGACGTGGAGAAGAAGAGGACATTATATTAGTATTGGTTATATAAGAAGAAGGCCATGGGAATGTTGCTAACCACAGTAAAGCCACCATTTCCTAAACCTAGTTTTATTCATTTTTTATATATGTTTTATCATGCTATGCACTACTTTTACGATCGTCTATTTATCGTGTCCATAGCTTGGCTTGTACAAGCCTTGGTATAGTATACTGTAGGTGAAGCCTTTATGAGCACCCATTACTCCCTTTAGAAAGTAGACTTGATTATTAGCATCTTCCTTCCTGTGCCTTGTTCTAGAAGATTAAAACCTTGGTTTGTGAAGTCTTAAAGAAAATGTTTTCCAAATGAATTTGAAAAAACCTTGGGAAGATTGCCCTTTCTAAGAGAAGGTGTTTTCGAAAGAAAGATGTTTTCTCTAAGCTTGGCGAAAAGGAGGATGGAGGATTTAAAAGGGTGTTTTAAAAATGGCACATGATCACTAAGCATGTACCCAGAACAACTAACCCGTGCAACCATAATTACCCTGGTATGGGATAGGGCATAGTTGGAACCTTGTTTAGCCTAGTATGGTGGCCTCACAACTCTATGGGGTGCACCGAAGGGTCTCATCTGAAGCCGGTATTTTTCTCCGCTAAGATCCTAAGAGGATTGGGGAAACTTTACACTGTAGTTGCCTACAGCCAGATGATACTACGAGCCTTCCATTGAAATTGCACACTCAAGATGGAGTGCAAAATGTGCTCTGGTTGGACTTGGTACCCTACGCCCTTGTGTTGGAAGGATCAACTCGTAGGGTAGGCCCCATTTTAGGTTGGACAAGGGAAAGGCTATGATCGGTTATCTGGCCCCTTCATACTTAGGTATGGCAACTTGGGAGTGATCAGGTTGGGTAATAGGATGTTGTGGGTAAAGTGTACAACCTCTCTAGAGTGTAAACCTATTTGAATAGTTGTGTCTATGGTCATGGATGGTTGGGATGACAATTTCCTAGCTTGTGTCGAGTTTTGTTCCAAAAATAGTTTTCGGACAACAAAGTGTCCGATCATGAGATGACCGCAAATGAAGATGTGTGCGCCGTGATACGACCCTAAAGGATTTGAGTGTCGACCTTGAGAAGGTCATTTAGCAAAAGGTTATAACCCTCCCAAGAACTTTTACAAAGAGAAACTTATTTTCAAATGTTTTTAACAAAGATATGGAGATGCTATATCTATAAGAGAAACTGGTTTTAGAAAGGAACCTCTTTTAGAGTCTTCCTACTATCACAGCCATACTACACATCCTTTCATTGATACTCCCTTAAGGTGGTTTGCGAGTACATTCAAATGTACTCACTGGGATTGTCCCTAGTTATTTACTTGGTCAGACTTGATAAGGAAGGTAAATAAGAAGGAGACATTGACGTCTATGCAAGATCGGACATTCTCTCAGTTAGCTGTCTGTAGGGTTAAGGCATGACTTTTGCTCTACGCTTGATGATGTTCCGCTGGTGATAATTGGAGTAGCCCGACGAGGATCATACAAGGTATAGCCATAATGGCATTATTGTAAGTCTTACTCATTATATTTTGGATGTTGAAATGATACTTGTCGGTTATGTGCCATGATAGACTGATCACGTGATCGTGGCGATATGCATAACAGGAATTCTCGGATGGTTAACCCGAGAGTCCCATAATTGATCATTGATCCAAGAGTGATCTCGATCATGTCTCAACCATTCATGAAACATTGGGTAACACACCTAAGGGTCTAACGATGTTCTAAGATTGCTATGGAAGCGAAGAGATCACAGATGAGAGAGAGAGATTGTCCGAATAGTCCTAAAGATGTTCGGAGGAAGGAAAAGACCAAAAGGTGTTTCGGATAAATAGCAATTTATAAATATGCATTTATATATGTTAATTGTGAATTAATATATATTTAATAAATATGTTAAATTAATATTTATGGGGAAACTTCCTGCATTGGGCTGAATGCCCGGAGGAAAACAACCCAAGAGGAAGACACTCTGAAAGGGGCCACATGGACATGCGGGCTCTAGCTGACGCACGGGTGGGCGTTGGTCGCCACTGCCGCCAGCGGACCTCGGCCATGGCCCATGCAGGCGTGGGCTAGCGCGCTGGCGGGCTGCCAGCAGCCCACCCGACCGACGTCGCTGCCTCGCCTGGCCACCGCTTCGGAGGCGTGTTGTGTGGGTAGGAGCGCGGGGGAGGCAGCCCACCTGGGCACCGCCTCACTCGCCAGGCCACTGGGCTAGGCGCGGGGTTGGCCCACCTAGCCATCGCCTGGCCTAGCCGGTTGTGCCTCCTCCTTTTGACTTTTCTTTTAGTCCCACAAGAGGACTTGAAGGAAGGGAGTGCCCCTTTTTACCCTATATAATAAGACCTATAGTGGTGGGAAAAAGACACACACAAAATAAAAGGCTATTTTCCTTAGGGAATTTTCACCTCTTTCTTAGTTGAGTCTCGTGAGTGCGGTTCCATAAAGAACTGCACACGAGAGAGTCAACACCACTAGCACGCCGTCGCGCTGCTGGATCAAGGAGAATGGGATTTGTTGCTAGACACTTTACGTGTGTGATACCTCGGATAGTACTACCACTTGTGGCGTTGGGCTGTCGTGCAAGGACCAGGAGTAGACGAGCGAGGAGCTTTACGACCTTGAGGTCGGCTACAAGTGTCAACTTCATCCATGTTCCCGGCAGGACGTTAACCGCATTGCGATCTACAAGGGTATGTAATCGTAACCTCATCATGTTACTTCATCAAATCATAGATAGATCTTGGAATTCAAGTGCGTTCTAGTTAGGAAAATTTTGTGCTTTCCGATATGAACCCCTTCACATAGATCAAAAGAGACTGATCTGAAACAACACAAACATACATGTAAAACGTCTAGATCCTAGGAGACCTGTTGGACACACAACTCCACGCGCACTCTATGTAGGGGTTCGTAGCATGGAAAACAAAAAATTTCTATCGCATACAAACAAACAAGCCAAGATCTATCTACTAGATTGTAGCAACGAGTCGATGGAATAACTCACCCTCGAAGATTCCAAAGTGTTTAACGAGAGCAGATTCTCGTGGGTGATGTAGTCGTACTCTTTCCGATCTCAAGATCGCGTAGACGATCCTTCCGGCGCCACGTTCCAGCAGCGCCCCCGCAGTCGGTCACACGTTCGGTACTCGACGAAGACCTTCCTCTCCCTTGTTCCAGCAGGCAGCGGAGGTTGTAGCACTCTCCTCGCGATTCCGGCAGCACAACGGCGTGGTACCGGAGGTAGAGGGGAGATCCCGCAGGGCTTCGCCTTAAGCCGGTGCGAGTATGGTGGAGCTTATGAGAGAGGCTATTAGTGGTCTAGTAATTAGACACACCAATTAGAGGGCTCTAAACCAATTAGAAGGCTCTAAACCGAAATAGCTCTAAACCGGGGTTTAGATCTAGGGTTTAGTTTAGAGGATAGGAACTTGTGTGTCTAGAGGAGGAGGCCCTGCCCCTCCTTTTATAGGTGGGAGGGGCTGGCCGGCCAAGGGGAGGGAGGGGAGTCCCTCCCCAACTCGGCTTGGGTGGGGCGCCGGCTTGGGGAGGAGGACTCCCTCCCCAACTCGGTTTCCTCCTCTCCTCCCACTTCCCAAAATTGCCGTTTGACTTTCAAACTGGCCGTTTGACTTTTCAATTTAGGATTTAAATAAATCCTTTATTTTGGGCAGCGAAGACACTTAGTACATGATGCAATCATTCCAACTTACAATGACACATTCATGTACCCTTCCCCCCTCCGGAGTGCCGGACATTCCGGGACCTTCTAGAATGTTCCCGATGAAAAACACCGGAACCATTCCCCAACTCCGAAACGGGACTTTCCTTATATGAATCTTATTCTCCGGACCATTCCGGATCACCTCGTGATATCCCGGATCCCATCCGAGACTCCGAAAAACATTCGGTCTCTTTCTCATAATACCATAACTACTCAAACAACGTCGAATCCTTAAGTGTGTCTCCCTACGGTTCGTGAATTATGCGGACATGATCGAGACACTTCTCCGAACAATAACCAATAGAGGAATCTGGAAATTCATATGGTTCCCACATATTTCTACGATTACTTTGCGATCGAATGAACCACTTACATACGGTACCAATTTCCCTTTGTCTCACGATATGTTACTTATCCGAGGTTATGATCGTCGGTATCTCTGCATACCTAGTTCAACCTCGTTACTGATAAGTACTCTTTTCTCGTTCCCGTGATATGTGATCCCTTGTGACCAAGTCACATGCTTGCAAGCTAATTGGATGACATTTCACCGAGAGGGCCCAGAGAATATCTATCCGTCATATGGATGGACAAATCCCACTCTTGATCCATGTGTTTCAACCAATACTTTCCGAACACTCAATGCCACTTTTATAGCCACCCTGTTACGGTGTGGTGTTTGATGACATCAAAGCATCCATCTGGTAAAGGTGATATGCATGATCTCATGGTCGAAGGAATTAGATAACTATGTATCAGAAAGCATATAGCAATTGAACTATTGAAATGACTTGATCTTTATGCTACGCTTATCTATAGGAGTATGTCCACCATATCATTCTCCTAACGATATGATCTTGTTGTTAACAACATCTCAATGTTCATGATAGGGAAACCACAATCATCTATTAACCAACAAGCTAGTATTATATAGAGGCTTTACTAGGGACTTCAAATTAAGTTTACAATTCACACAAGTATTAATGTTTCCTTGTTAATACTATTATAGCATGAATGCAAACATTTATCATAAACACAAAGATATAATAATAACTACATTTATTATTGCCTCTAGGGCATATCTCCAACAGTCTCCCACTTGCACTAGAGTCATCTAATCTAGATTACATGGTAATATACCGAACACCCATGGCAGTTTGGTGTTGGTCATGTTTTGCCCTCGGGAGAGGTTTAGTCAACGGATCCGCCACATTCAGATCTGTGTGTACTTTGCAAATCTTTATATCCCCATCCTGGATATGTTCTCGAATAGCGTGAAAACGTAGCTTGACATGCTTCAGCTTCTTGTGTGACCTTGGTTCTTGCGCATTGGCTATGGCGCCCATGTTATCACAGTAGATAGACATTGGGTCCAGCGCACTAGGAACCACACCCAGCTCTGTAATGAACTCTTTCATCCATATCGCTTCTTGTGAAGCCTCCGAAGCAGCCATGTATTCCGATTCAGTTGAAGATCTCGCCACAACGCTTTGCTTTGCACTCCTCCAGCTAACTGCTGCACCATTCAAAATAAATACGTATCCAGATTGTGATTTAGAATCATCCGGATCGGTGTTCCAACTAGCATCGGTGTAACCATTAACAACGAGCTGTTCATCACCTCCATAAGAAAGAACCATATCCTTAGTTCTTCTCAAGTACTTAAGGATGTTTTTGACCGCTGTCCAATGATCCACTCCTGGATCACTTTGATATCTGCTAGTTAAACTAACAGCATATGCAATGTCGGGTCTAGTACATAGCATGGCATACATTAGAGATCCTATGGCTGATGCATAGGGAGTCTTACTCATCCTTTCTCTATCTTCTGCCGATGTCGGACTTTGAGTTTTACTCAAGGTCGTATTGGGCAACATGGGCAAGAACCCTTTCTTGCTTTCTTCCATTCCAAACCTCTTTAGAACTTTGTCCAAATATGTACTTTGTGACAATGATATTTGGCGTTTCGATCTATCTCTATAAATCTTTATGCCTAATATGTAAGCTGCTTCGCCAAGATCCTTCATTGAAAAACTATTATTCAAATATTCTTTGACACTATTAAGAAGGTCTACATCATTCCCAATCAACAATATGTCATCCACATATAGTATTAAGAACGCTACAGAGCTCCCACTCACTTTCTTGTAAATACAAGCTTCTCCATAAGTTTGTATAAAACCAAAACTTTTGATTACCTTATCAAAACGTTGATTCCAACTTCAGGATGCTTGCTTCAATCCATAGATGGACCGTTGAAGTTTGCATACCTTGTTAGCATCTTTAGAATCGACAAAACCTTTGGGTTGCATCATATACAACTCTTCATCAATGTCTCCATTGAGGAATGCTGTTTTGACATCCATCTGCCATATCTCATAATCATAATATGCAGCGATTGCTAACATAATCCTCACAGATTTTAGCTTCGCTACCGGTGAGAAAGTCTCATCGTAGTCAACTCCTTGAATTTGTCGAAACCCTTTTTCGACAAGCCGAGCTTTATAGACAGTAACATTACCATCAGCATCTGTTTTCTTCTTGAAGATCCATTTGTTCTCGACAGCCTTCCGGCCATCCGGTAAGTCCACCAAAGTCCATACTTGGTTTTCGTACATGGATCCAATCTCGGATTTCATGGCTTCTTGCCATTTATTGGAATCTGGGCTCATCATCGCTTCCTCATATGTCTCGGGGTCATCGGTGTTGTCCACCAACATGACACTCATAACGGGATCATACCAATCTGGAGTGGTACGAGTTCTCGTTGACCTCCGAGGCTCTGTAGTAACTTCAACCGAAGTTTCATGATCACCATCATCTCTTATTGGTGCAGGCACCACAGGAACTTCTTCCGGTGCTGCGCTACTCGCAATTTCGAGAGAAGGTTCGACAACCTCGTCGAGTTCTACTTTCCTTCCAGTCACTTCTTTCGAGAGAAATTCCTTCTCTAGAAAGGATCCATTCTTAGCAACGAAGATTTTGCCTTCGGATCTATGATAGAAGGTATACCCAATAGTTTCCTTTGGGTATCCTATGAAGACGCATTTTTCCGCTTTGGGTTCAAGCTTGTCCGGCTGTAACTTCTTTACATAGGCTTCGCATCCCCAAACTTTAAGGAACGACAATTTAGGTTTCTTCCCAAACCATAATTCATACGGTGTCGTTTCAACGGATTTAGGCGGTGCCCTATTTAAAGTGAATGCGGCTGTTTCTAATGCATAACCCCAAAATGATAGCGGTAAATCTGTAAGTGACATCATAGAACGAACCATATCTAAGAGAGTTCGATTACGACGTTCAGACACACCATTACGCTGTGGTGTTCCCGGCGGTGTCAACTGCGAAAGTATTCCACATTTCTTCAAATGCTCGCCAAACTCGTAACTTAGATATTCACCTCCACGATCAGAACGTAGAAATTTAATCTTCTTGTTACGTTGATTCTCTACCTCACTTTGAAACTCCTTAAACTTCTCGAAAGTTTCGGACTTATGTTTCATGAAATAGATATACCCATATCTACTCAAGTCATCTGTGAAGGTAAGAACATAACGATAACCACTGCGCGATGCTACACTCATTGGACCACACACATCGGTATGTATGATTTCCAATAAGTCTGTAGCTCGCTCCATCATACCAGAAAATGGAGTCTTAGTCATTTTACCCATCAGACATGCTTCGCATCTTTCAAGTTATTCAAAATCAAGTGATTCAAGAAGTCCATCGGAATGGAGTTTCTTCATACGTTTCACTCCGATGTGACCAAGACGACAGTGCCACATATAGGTCGAATTATCGTTTGATTTCAAACGTTTAGCCTCAATGTTGTTGACATGTGTATTTCCACTATCGAGATTCAATAAGAATAGACCATCTATCAAAGGTGCATGTGCATAAAACATATTACTCATATAAATCGAACAACCATTATTCTCGGATTTAAACAAGTAACCGTCTCGCAATAAACAAGATCCCGATATAATGTTCATGCTCAACGCAGGCACCAAATAACAATTATTTAAGTATAAAACTAATCCCGATGGTAGATGAAGAGGTAGCGTGCCGACCGCGATCACATCAACCTTTGATCCGTTTCCCACGCGCATCGACACCTCGTTCTTTGCTAGCTTCCGTTTATTCTGCAGCTCCTGTTTCGAGTTACAAATATGAGCAACCGAACCAGTATCAAATACCCAGGCACTACTACGAATACTAGTGAGATACACATAAATAACATGTATATCAGATATACCTTTCTTCTTGATGTTGCCGTTCTTCAAATCCGCCAAGTACTTTGGGCAATTCCGCTTCCAGTGACCTTCTCCCTTGCAGTAAAAGCACTCAGTATCAGGCTTGGGTCCAGCCTTGGTCTTCTTCGTCGGCATGGTAACTTTCTTACCACCCTTCTTGAAGTGTCCCTTCTGCTTAGACTTGCCTTTCTTGAATTTGGTGGTCTTATTGACCATCAACACTTGGTGCTCTTTCTTGATCTCCACTTCTGCAGATTTTAACATAGCAAATAGTTCTGGCAACTCTTTGTTCATGTTCTGCATGTTGTAGTTCATCACAAAGTTCTTGTAACTTGGTGGTAGTGATTGGAGGATGCGGTAAACCCCCAAAGTATTAGGAATCACTATACCCAAGCTTTGAAGTTTATTTGCATGCCCAGACATCTTAAGCACATGCTCACTGACGGAGCTGCCCTCTTCCATCTTGCAGTTAAAGAACTTTTCAGAAGCTTCATAACTTTCAATTGCCGCATGAGTCTCAAAAATTAATTTGAGATCCTCGACAATATCATATGGGTCTGACTCTTCAAACCTTTTCTGAAGCTCCGATTCTAAACCATACAAGATAGCACACTGAACTATGGAGTACTGATTCTTCCGAGCAAGGTAAACATTCTTTACTTCATCGGTAGCATCAGCTGCAGGTGGGTCACCTAGCGGTGCATCCAGCACATAGGTCAAATTACCAGCTGTGAGGACAATCCTCAAATTGCGGAACCAATCCACGAAGTTGCTTCCATTGTTTTTCAACTTTTCTTTCTCTAGGAACGCATTAAAATTGATGGTAGGGGCTGCCATTGATCTACAACATATTTGCAATAGTTTAGACTAAGTTTATGACAAATTGAGTTCAAATTAATTAATGAAATTAAACTAGGTGAACTCCCACTCAAAACAACATCCCTCACATTGTTTTAGTGATCACATGAACCAAATCCACAACATCAACTCCGATCATCACGAGAGTTGATATAGTTTCAATGGCGAACAATCGACATGTTCATCATATCTACTATATGATTCATGCTTTACCTTTCGGTGATCCGTGTTCCTGAGGCCATGTCTGTACATGCTAGGCTCGTCAAGATCAAACCTTAGCTACCGCATAAGCAAATCTGGCTTGCTTACGTTGTATTCACCCGCGGAATCAAAGACACCCGATCATCACGTGGTGCTTCGAAGCAACAAGCTTTGGCAACAGTGCATACTAAGGGTGAACACTTTAGAACTTGAAATTTATGTGCATGAGGGATCATCTTATAATGCTACCGTCGTCTACTAAGCGATACAAGATGCATAAAGGATTAACATCACATGCAATTCATAATATGTGATATGATATGGCCTTTCTTCTTTGTGCTTCCGATCTCCATCTTCAAGCACGAACATGATCTCCATCATCACCGGCATAGCATCAAGGTCAATGACGCTTCTTCATGGTTGTCGTCCACCAGCTTCAACTATTACAACTATTTTGAATAGACACGCAGGTCTTAACAGAATTTAAAGACAACCATATGGCTCCTGCCGGTTGCCAACTTACAATAAGGAACATTGCATACATCAAATATAATCACAATCATGGCCATATCACATCACTGCACACCCCTGCAAAACAAAGTTAGACGCTTCTACTTTCTTTGCATATTTTACGTGGTTTGGGGCTTTCCATAAGTGTCGTTCTAACCTACGAACAAGAACCACAACATTGATACTAGCATTGTTGATTACCCGTTGTAAATTGGATCTTTACTATGCTAGGAGAAACAGGCACCCGCAAAGCCACTTATGCAATACGAGTTGCATGTCAAGCGTGGAGCAAGTCTCATGAACGATGTCATGTAAGGTTAGCCCGGGCCGCTTCATCCCAACATACCGCAAGATGCAAAGTACACGCAAAGCAATCTACAATAAAAGCATCAACGCCCACAATGACCATTGTGTTCTACTCGTGCAATAGATCTACATATAGACACGGCTCTGATACCACTGTAGGGGTTCGTAGCATGGAAAACAAAAATTTTCTATCGCATACAAACAAACAAGCCAAGATCTATCTACTAGATTGTAGCAACGAGTCGATGGAATAACTCACCCTCGAAGATTCCAAAGTGTTTAACGAGAGCAGATTCTCGTGGGTGATGTAGTCGTACTCTTTCCGATCTCAAGATCGCGTAGACGATCCTTCCGGCGCCACGTTCCAGCAGCGCCCCCGCAGTCGGTCACACGTTCGGTACTCGACGAAGACCTTCCTCTCCCTTGTTCCAGCAGGCAGCGGAGGTTGTAGCACTCTCCTCGCGATTCCGGCAGCACAACGGCGTGGTACCGGAAGTAGAGGGGAAATCCCGCAGGGCTTCGCCTTAAGCCGGTGCGAGTATGGTGGAGCTTATGAGAGAGGCTATTAGTGGTCTAGTAATTAGACACACCAATTAGAGGGCTCTAAACCAATTAGAAGGCTCTAAACCGAAATAGCTCTAAACCGGGGTTTAGATCTAGGGTTTAGTTTAGAGGATAGGAACTTGTGTGTCTAGAGGAGGAGGCCCTGCCCCTCCTTTTATAGGTGGGAGGGGCTGGCCGGCCAAGGGGAGGGAGGGGAGTCCCTCCCCAACTCGGCTTGGGTGGGGCGCCGGCTTGGGGAGGAGGACTCCCTCCCCAACTCGGTTTCCTCCTCTCCTCCCACTTCCCAAAATTGCCGTTTGACTTTCAAACTGGCCGTTTGACTTTTCAATTTAGGATTTAAATAAATCCTTTATTTTGGGCAGCGAAGACACTTAGTACATGATGCAATCATTCCAACTTACAATGACACATTCATGTACCCTTCCCCCCTCCGGAGTGCCGGACATTCCGGGACCTTCTAGAATGTTCCCGATGAAAAACACCGGAACCATTCCCCAACTCCGAAACGGGACTTTCCTTATATGAATCTTATTCTCCGGACCATTCCGGATCACCTCGTGATATCCCGGATCTCATCCGAGACTCCGAACAACATTCGGTCTCTTTCTCATAATACCATAACTACTCAAACAACGTCGAATCCTTAAGTGTGTCTCCCTACGGTTCGTGAATTATGCGGACATGATCGAGACACTTCTCCGAACAATAACCAATAGAGGAATCTGGAAATTCATATGGTTCCCACATATTTCTACGATTACTTTGCGATCGAATGAACCACTTACATACGGTACCAATTTCCCTTTGTCTCACGATATGTTACTTATCCGAGGTTATGATCGTCGGTATCTCTGCATACCTAGTTCAACCTCGTTACTGATAAGTACTCTTTTCTCGTTCCCGTGATATGTGATCCCTTGTGACCAAGTCACATGCTTGCAAGCTAATTGGATGACATTTCACCGAGAGGGCCCAGAGAATATCTATCCGTCATATGGATGGACAAATCCCACTCTTGATCCATGTGTTTCAACCAATACTTTCCGAACACTCAATGCCACTTTTATAGCCACCCTGTTACGGTGTGGTGTTTGATGACATCAAAGCATCCATCTGGTAAAGGTGATATGCATGATCTCATGGTCGAAGGAATTAGATAACTATGTATCAGAAAGCATATAGCAATTGAACTATTGAAATGACTTGATCTTTATGCTACGCTTATCTATAGGAGTATGTCCACCATATCATTCTCCTAACGATATGATCTTGTTGTTAACAACATCTCAATGTTCATGATAGGGAAACCACAATCATCTATTA
The DNA here is from genome assembly GCA_916181665.1 of Avena sativa. Lineage (NCBI taxonomy): Eukaryota > Viridiplantae > Streptophyta > Magnoliopsida > Poales > Poaceae > Avena > Avena sativa. Next base: position 103,303,188 of record OV702287.1, on the reverse strand, counting down.
ACCAACAAGCTAGTATTATATAGAGGCTTTACTAGGGACTTCAAATTAAGTTTACAATTCACACAAGTATTAATGTTTCCTTGTTAATACTATTATAGCATGAATGCAAACATTTATCATAAACACAAAGATATAATAATAACTACATTTATTATTGCCTCTAGGGCATATCTCCAACACTCTATCGGTGCTAGACGCACACACTGAAAATAGTTACGATGCCAGTACAATCAAATACGTTCTCCTGTGAGGCGCTGGCCTGTTGTCACGTTGTTTCACTAGCTGTCGAGGAGGGCTTTGACAAGATATTAGTGGTCTCAAACTGCTTGTCATTGATTCAATGTCTCCATTCTTCGGAGCTAGATCGGAGTACCAATCTTTATTGCATGGTTATTTTCCATTTCCTCTCCTCATGTAACTCCTTCTTTAGTTTCCTTCTATGAACCAAATAGGATGGTGTAGTACACCACCTCTTCGTTTCTCGTCCCGATGTAATTTCCACGAGTGGGGTTGTTCTAATCCTATAAACATATAACCGAGCCCCCGATCAGGGGCACTGCTTCCACCAAAAACGACATGGCATCAGAGACATCTTCTTCCTCTATCTAGCCCGATTCAATTTCCAAAACCAGTTTTTGAATCAATGTGGTTACAATCACTGATCTCCACAATTTTTTTGTCACTATGGTTATGATCATCGACTCTCTTCCCTCCCTCCTGATGGGCTCCTATTCCAAAGCATATCCCTGGCATCGGCACTCGGGACTCCTCCCTCTAAGAAATTGACTAGCGAGAACTTCCTGTACCGGAAGATGCAGGTCCTGCCAATGCTTCATGGGGCATAGGTCATGGAGCTCCTTGAGGGATCCAACCTGCTCCTACAAAAAGAATGGAGGTGGAAGGCTCCACTGTCCCCAATCCGGCCTATATCGCCTGGTTGGCTCGAGATCAGCAAGTAGTCAGTTTTCTGACGAAATTAATAAGCAAGGAAATTATCTCTCAGTTATTTTGTCTTCAGCATGCCTCTGAAATTTGGGAATCCCTTGAAACCTTTTTTGCCTCGAAATCTAAGGCCAAAGTATCAATGTTATGTGCTGCTTTGATTAATACCAAGAAACATGATATGCCCGCTCCACAGTTTATCTCCAAAATGAAAGGATTTCTCTCTGAATTGGTTGCCACTGGTCGTATTATTTCTGATGAAGAATTGAAGGAATATATATTGGGTGGCCTTGATGGTCATTACGAATCCTTGGTTGCCTCTATAAACGTTGTTTCTAGCACTACACTTCAAGATTTATGTGCTCATCTTTCAGCCTATGACTATCGCCAACATATGTTAGGCAAAGACTTGGGGCCATTCCAATCTTTGGCAAATATTTTCTCTAGGGGACGTCGTCCCTTCTATAAAAATGGCCAAAATAATGGTGTATATGATTGTTATCGTGGTCGTCAGCCTTCTCATCATGATGGACACCAACAACGCTAACAACATCAAAATCATGGTGGAAACAAAGGATACCATGGCCATGGTCTTGGTCATATTCCTTCCCCATGTCAAGATGTTACCTGCCAAATTTGCCAAAAATATGGGCATCTTGCTAAAGGGGTTCCGTGGTAGAAAACCAAAAAATTCCTATGTTGGAACACCCTGACTAGCCCAGGATCTATCTAGGACTAATGCAGTAGGCCGAGGAGGTTTCGGATAGATACCCTTGTAGTACGAAAGCGGTTAATGTTCCAAGGGGAACGTGGATGATGTAGTCGTACTCGTAGCTAACCTCAAGGTCGTGAAGCTCCTCACAGGTCACCCATTGCTCCATAATGCAGCGGCTTCGGCTCACAACATCCAAGGTGCCACAAGTGGCAGCACCCTCATGGTTTCACACAAATACAGTGTACAATGACGAACTCAGGTTCACTGATTCCTTCTGGGAGTGTGGAAGTAGATCCCCTGGCTAGAACCCGACAGTGCAACGGCATGCTGCAGGTGAAAGGACATTTATTGTCCTAATCCGTTTTGGTGTTCGTTAACAACACAAGGTACATTTTACTGTGTGTTAATGTCTATAGGTCAATCCATTGAAAAGGGAAAAAGTCTGAATGTTGTGGGAAAACTCATGGCCAAATCCATGATTACCTGAAGATTTCAGACCGGAGTCTCCGGTGTGTAGACACTGGAGTCTCCGGTGTGGTTCGGAGTTTCCCCAGGAATTCCCGGTGTGTGGTCTGGTCTTGGCCCATGGTCTCTCTGTGTGTGATCCAGAGATTGACCGAATATCAGCCAGAATCTCCGGTGTGTCTCCCCAGGCCAGAGTTTCCGGTGTGGACACACCGGAGTCTCCAGTGTCCCTGGTCCGGAGTTATGGCCAGAGTCTCTGAAGTGGACGCCAAACACCTGCCCAAGCCAGCCAGAGATGCGGTCCGGAGATGGACCAGAGGTGTGGCGGAGTTTCCGCTCTGGACCGAAGTCTCCGGTCTGCCAGACCGGAGTCTCCGGTGTGATTGGTCCCCAACGGTGAGAAAACGGTTCACAATGTGTGGCCTATAAATAGGGGACCTCATCCCCTTCCTCCAGCTGCTCGTTCCAGAAAAGCAAGACCACACCATTAGAGCCACCAAAACTCCAAGTTCTCTTCATCCAACCACCCAAAGTCATTGATCTTTGGGGAATTGAGGAAGAGGCATCGATCTACAGCTTCACCAAGAGAGATCTTCATTTCCCCCTCATTCACTTGAGGGCCCCTTTCTCTAGGGTTTCTTTGGAAACCCTAAGCCTTGTTTTGGTTGATTTGATTCTTACTAGCTTGTCTTTGATTGCTTGACAGCTAGCTTGTATTCGGGAGCCTCCAATTAGGTTGTGGATCTGTGCCTCAAACTTGTTGTAAAGGTGCCGGCTTCCACCTCGAAGGTTGCAGTATAGTGGAAGAGGTGAATCGAACCCGTTGGGGTGAGGTTCATCGGAGAACAAGGGAGGCCTCTCATGGCGTTGGTGGTTTTAAACCACCCCCTCTCCAAATGTAGACGTACTTCCCCTCAAAAGGAAGGAACTACGGGAAACAAATCCTTGTGTCTCCGCGTGCTCCACGTTGGTTACTTCTATCCTTTACCGCACTTTACTTATCTTGTTCTCGCTTAGTGTTTGTACTAGATTGACATATAGGTAAATTAACCATAGTTGCATGATCTAGAGAATTTACCTTTTGTGTCAAACCCTAACTTGAAAAAGATTAAAATTTGAAGTAGCACCTATTCACCCCCCCTCTAGGTGCCCATACGATCCTTTCAATTGGTATCAGAGCCTCGGCTCTTTATTCGGGCTTAACCGCCTAAGAGATTATGGGCAACTCAGGAGATGAGGGAGGGAGTAAGGCTAGCAACTCGATGACCATGGTAGATCTCAAGAATTTGGAAACAAGATTGAGCTCTACCTTGGGCAACAAAATCCAATAGTTGCATCAACTTGTTGAGCAACTTGTTATGAATAAGCCAGCCTCACCTCCTCCCTCTCAAGAGGAAACACCACCCAACCCAAAGGAAAATTCTCTGGCTAAGCCTATAGGTGAAATGGTAGGGAATGAACATAATTCCACTGACTCCACCACCAAAAGGGGTGATGGGAAGGAAGAGCACCATGCGGTTCCCGGATGGTACTCTCCCGACCCTCCAATCCCTCATCCACATATAAATAATAGAGGTGACCCACCTAAGTTAGCTGCACATACCTTTGCTCAATGGCAAGTTTTAATGAAATCTCATGTGCACAGCTCTTGCATTGATTTGTGGAATATTATTGAAGAAGGACTCAAGATTGAGAATCCAACCAACTTGACTAGAAGAGAAGTGGTCAATAGCCAACTCAATGCGACTGCCTTGCACATGATCCAACTTGGAGTGGGACCAAAGGATTTTCCCCACATTGAGCACTACAATACCGCCAAGGAAGCTTGGGATGCTCTCATTGACTTGTTTGTTGTCAATGAGAGTATGAGAAGAAATATATGATGCCTTAAGAAATGAGGCTGAAGGATTCTTTATGAAGGATGGTGAGGATCATGAAGACATGTATCGAAGACTCAAATCCATAGCCACCGCCTTCCGGAATGTTGGTGCCTTTCACATTGATGATGCTTGGATCAAGAGGAAGTATGTGAGTGCTCTCATGCCTTTTGAGACCGCTGACTTGAAGAGTCTCCAAGGAAGACACAACTACCATCTCATGACCTCCAATGAAGTTATGCAAGAGATGATTGCTTTCAAGGTTGCTGCTAAGAATGCCAAAGACGCCCGTGCTCGTGCCATTGGAATGAGTAGTGGTGTCAATCTTGCCTTGAAGGCCAAGGTTGTGGAGAATGATGAATATGAAGGGAGTGATGAGGGACTTTTAGTGAGCCACCCCGAAGATGTCAAGGTCGCCCATGGTGAATACATGGCCTTCTATGAAAGAAACTTTTGGAAAGACCCCGCCAAGGCCAATATGGAGATGCAACGAACAAGCAACCCCAATGGGAGAAGAGACAATGGGTCTAAGTTGAGAACTTGCTTCAATTGTGGTGACCGCTATCACTTTGTTGCCGGTTGTACCTATGAGAAGAGAGAAGATCATGGGGTAAACTTGTGTTGAAGAAGACCTCCAAAGCTCCTTACAAGAAACCTTTCATCAAAAGGAATTCCACCAACAAGAAGTCAGGTAAAATTGTCTTGATAACACATGAAGAACTCTCCTCCGACAATGATGATGAGGAAGATGAAGAAGAGGAAACATAAAGTGGTGTGGTGGCTCTTGCCACTACTTCTACACCAACATTCTCACTCTTCGACTCTCCAAATGATAATATCTCCAACAAGAATGTCACTTGCCTTATGGCAAGAGGAACATAGGTATCATCATCATCACACCCCACCTCCTTAGTTGATGAATTTGATGATGAGTCATCCCTTGAGGTCAAAAAGGAATTAGTTGCTTTTGATGTGTTTATGAACAACTTGCAAGGGGAGCACAAAAGGCATTTTGTGGACCTCTTAAACCAACTTGCACACACACAAGAGCTCCTAGATGAGAGATGTAAATTAGGAAGAGAGCACATGGTTGAGGTAGAAGCTCTAAATAATGTTCTAGAAGAAGAACAAGAGACTAGGATGTCTCTTGAAACTAAACTTGAAGGGCTTGATAAAGCAAATGATCTCATTATTAATAAACTCATCAAGGAACATGACCATGCTATTGCTAAATATAAAAAGGCTAAAAAGGACAAGACTGAGTTTGGTGTTTTTCATTAAAAACTTGCCGAGGACTTTAGGATGCTTGACAAGGCTCACAAGGCCTTGGAGAGTGAACTCCTGTTACTCAAAAAGTCTCGTGAAAATCCTCAAACTTTCATTCCTTCTATTTGTACAAATATACTTGAAGAAAATGCTAGGTTGAAGGGGGAGCTAGCTAAGGTCACCTTTCCCAAAGGAAACAAGTCAATTTATTACCTCTTGAGTAAGAAGAGGTCAAATAGTGAGAAAGGGGGCATTGGCTTTGTCTCTAAAGGCAAGAAGAAGAAGAAAAACAAGAAGAAGAAGGCCAAGCCCGCACAATAAAAAGACAAGGTCATTGTGGGTAGTAAGACCACGAATGGCAAAACTATGTCTCATGATGACTTTGCGGGAAGTGTTAACCCTCACTATGTATTGATGCGTGATTATTATGGTGATGTATATGCACAATATGTTGGCCCATTTGATGGTTATATTTCTTGGTCTATTTGGGTTCCCAAGACCCTTGTTGCTAACAAAAGAGGACCCATTGAAAATGGGTACCTAAAAACTAGTTTGATCTTTTGTAGACCTATGCTTCTGGAGGGTCAAAAATGGGTGCTTGATAGTGGATACACAAGTCATATGACCGGAAGCGCATCTAGTGTCAAGGAGTTGAGACCAAATGTTGATCAAATATCTGTGACATATGCCTACAAGTCAAAGTCTAAGGTAATGGGTTTCGGCAAAGTTGTGGTTGCACATGATATCACTCTCGTGGACGTCATGCTTGTTGAGACCCTTGGCTATAATTTACTTTCAGTCCGTGCTCTTGGAAAGATGGGTTTTGCCGTATTTATTGACAATGATATTGTGATCCTCATGTGGAGCAAGTCTCTAAAGGTCGCTTTCGTTGGGTACATCGAAAATGACTTGTATGTGGTGGACTTTTCGGGGAAAACCACTACAAGTGTGATGTGCCTATTCGGAAAGGCCGATGTGGGTTGGTTATGGCATCGCCATCTAGCCCATGTCAACATGAGAACTTTGCAAAGCCTCCACAAGGATGGTCATATTGTTGGACTAAAAGAAAATGTTGCTTTGCCAAAGATCGTGTTTGCAGGGCATGTGTTGAAGGAAATATGTATGATTCTCCCCATAAGCCAAAGAACTACATCAAGTCCAAGTGGATCTTGGAGCTCCTCCATGTGGATCTCTTTGTTCCTCCATCTCATGCAAGCCTTGGTGGGAACAAATATTGCTTTGTGATTATTGATGACTACTCAAGATACACTTGGGTATATTTCTTCAAGCTAAAAAGTGATACCCAAGAAAACTTCATTGACTTCATCAACATGGCTCAACATCAACACAATATCCCTGTGTTAACAATAAGAAGTGACAACGGTACCGAGTTCAAGAACTACACATTGAATGGATTTCTTAGTAATGAGGGAATAAAACATCAATATTCCGCTGCATATACTCCTCAACAAAATGGTGTAGCTAAGAGGAAGAACCGGACTCTTATTGATATGGCAAGGACCATGCTGGCAGAATTTAAATCTCCATACAATTTTTGGGCTGAAGCAATCTCCACCGCATTGTCAACACCCGGATTTATAATCCCGGATTTACCATTTTTGTGAGACATAACAAATTGATATCACAGTAAATCATCCATTACAAACCATAATAAGGTCTTACAAATAAAGGATCTCATGATCCAGTCTTAATACAAATCAAGCAGCGGAAAATAAACGTAGTAGGGGCTCCATCTTCAAAGTCACAGGAAATGCTGATGATGTGAGATGATCCTAGTTGTCGTAGACCTCCTGTTGTCCATCATCCTGGTAATCCTCCTCATAGTCTGGCCACGGGAATAGCCAAGGACAAAGCCATGAGTACTCTTTAAGTACTCGCAAACTATCACTAACAAGTAAGGTAGTTCTAGTAGGAATCTTAAGCTCTAGGTTTATTTGCAAAAAGGCAGATTTATCTAAAGCTGAGTTTAGAAGTAAAGAAAACTAAGTTAATGTTCTAAATCACTTAAGTGGGAACCTAGATTTCATGTTCACAACCCTGTTGTGGTCAAGTCAAAAATCATAATTCATTTCACAAGTGATTTCGAAAACATCTGACGACGGAACAATATGGCCACTCCAACTGTCCATGACCGCGGACGCGGCTATTCGAATAGTTTGACACTCTGCAGAGGTGGTACACTTTCACCAGAAAATTCGATACATCCGTCAGGGATAACCTTGAATCATCATACTTAGTATGCGGATAATCAATCCTAACCTTCCAATTACACACTCTAGTATAGGCACCTCCCCTATGAGCTTGGCCTCCCAGCCATGGCCATCTGCCATCCTGGGCACTGCATAGGTGGACATTCACACTCACGAGGTAGCCTCAGCTCAACCTCTTTCAGCGGGGGAACCCATACTAAGGCATATAATCTTCCAGCTAAGCCCTATCCAATTCGGGTATTGTGGTTGTACGGTAAAATTGGAATGGTATCGCATCCGAACCCAACCATCAGTTTTTATAAAAGGGCTAAGGCTCATGCCTCAACATTTTCATCATCAAACCATTGTGTCTCTCAACACATGTCAAAACATTTCAATGGAATGAATCATCATTCCAAGGTTTTCATAATCATTTTCACCAAGTATTCCCATCTAAAGTGATCAACTTTTATACTTAGCACTAGCCACTAAAGTTGAGGGTATTCACTAATGAGGGGTGCTAATCAAGTGTAACTATCAAACTCTAATCTCATGCCTTGGAATGACATCCAAGTATAACTAGTTAGGCCTAGTTTTATACTCTTTATGGTATCTATACTATTTTTCCCATACTCATAAAGCACTAACTAAAAGTAAAGAACTTTGGTAAAGTAAAAGAATAAAGCTTGTAAGTAAGTCTTGGTATTGGTATAATCAAAGTTATATAACCAAGCATGCCTAATGCATCTTGCATAGGTTATCTTGCAAGGATGGCTTGCATAGGTATAAGACTTGCAAGTGTTAGCTTGCCTTGAGTATTGCAGTGGTTGAAGTTTTCTTCTTCTTCTTGGTAGTACTCCTCCTCCTTGTATCCCGGGTCGGTACTATCATCTATAAATGAACACAGGGTGCACAATCACCAAACAATACTTAACTATTTCTATTTAGCACACTAAGGCTCACACTTGATGATCTAGCATCATCACAACCATCACATGAAATAAATACTTAATCTTGTTTATCTTATTTTAGAAAAGTAATTTCTACTCATTGAAAATACTTAAGATTTAATATTCCCCAATTAAAATATGGGATCATGTTAACACATGTCATCACCATATATTCTAATACATGGGAATGTAGTTTAGAGTGTTGGTCATATTTTATAAAGTTTAAGATTACTATTTAATATAATTAAAGTGACTAGAAATGCCTATATAGCATTCTTTTGGTACTAGTCCAATGTCACTGCATGCAAACCTAAATATTTTTACATATTCAGATAGATCTTGTCAAATGTGATTTTTGAGAGTTGGAATCAACTCAAAAGCATTTATGGTTGATTTTTTAAACATGTTTGAAGTTGAAAAAGTCTATGTCTTGTTATTTTGAATCTACTGACAAAATGTCGTTTTAACTAAATTGGAAAATTCCAAATTTGAATTCACAGGCCTGCGCGGGAAACTAACTGGGTCGGCCCAATCTGCACAGCGTGGCACATCGGGCTACTGACAGGGGTGTCCCACAAGTCAGCAACTCAGTTTAACCGAAACGGTATCGTGTAATCTAGGCCCTACGATTAGAAGGCGATCCAACGGCGGAGGTTCATCATCGACGACGAACAACTCTAGCGATGTCTAAACCCTAACACGGTGGTGGGGGTTGTGTGAGGCTCACCAGGGCTCCAGCTAGGGTCGGCGATGGAGACAAACGACGTGGTCGCGGCATCTCCTAGGGTGGCTCCAATCGATGACGCCCTTCCTTCACTACAGCGGCGGGCTCAGGCTAAATTCCGGCGAAGTGGTGCTCGCCTTGCTCCGGGGAAGGGTGTGGGAGGTGTTGTGAGGAGTGGGGAGTGAGGTGGTGTGGAGAATTGAGGCGTAGAGGGCATCTATTTATACACCGATGAGGGGACCGAGCGGGATGGGATGGCGTCTCCGGTGATGGCGGTACAGCGAGCTAACGGCATGGCTGAGGGTAGGGGATGGTGCAGTGTTCCCTGGCGGTCATCGCAGACTTAATGGCATGGCACAGGGTGGTCTAGAATGGTCGGGCGCATGCGACGCTCTACACGGAACTGGCGGTGTTCTAGATGGCGCAAAGGAGCTACGGGTCACGTGGCGGCGAATGGGGGTGTCTAGGAGCTAGTTGTGATCATGGCGAGTTAGTGCACGCGCAGAGAGAGCGAGGCGCGGCACGTGCGAGCTGGTCGGCTATGACGTGTTGGCACGCTCTCGGCACGGTGTAGAGACACTGGGCACGGCGTTGCTGGGGTAGTCCAGGGCTCTCCTGCGGTCGAGGGCTGGATAGGGGGTGGCGGTGGACGGTTGCCTATCTGCTGGTCATCGTGGGAGAGGGCAGCATCGTCTACTGTGAGCAGTTCCTGGTCGACCTGGCGCGGCGGCTTCAGGCGGCGGCACACTAGTGCAACGGCAAAGGGGGTTGCGTGTCTGGTGCGGCTAGAGACTAGGGGAGATTGGGGAGTGTAATGAGGGCAATTGGTCGAGTGATCAATGCCCAAACAGTGAAGTTAGGCAGGATTAGATTAGTGTCTGCCAGGTGTTTGATTAAATGGCTAAAAAAATTAGTTTGAAAATTTTGAATGAAATTTGGTGAGTGATCTTATCTTATGCTTGAGTGTCTATGGTTGCTTGGGTTTGCCAAGGGGAATTGATTTAGTTGGTTTTTGCAAAATGGTGATCTTACCATATGAACTAGATTCAAATTTGAAATGTCCTTTAAATTGATTTGGAAATAGCTTTTGTGAATTTGTAAAGTGGGCCTTGGTTCAATTTTACTTGGTCTAGCAAGGGGTGAAAAGAAATGGAATTGTTTCAATTGGAATTTCTTTGCTAGGAACACTCAAAGTGGCCTAGTGGTTAACTTTGGTCAAAATGACCATTTGCTCATATCCTTTATATTTGATTTCTTTTTCTTTTGATTTGGTTTGTAAATGGCCTAGATGATGTAGCATTCATCTTTAAACCATTTATTATCATTTGTACCAATCAACCATGGCAATTTCACTCAATCATACACTAATGCAAAACACACATGCACTCATATTCAATTTAATAATAAAAGTTTTTGTTAACCCTAAACTTGGGTGATTAGAACTTGATAATCTTGATTGGAATTTTTGGGGTGTTACAAACCTTCCCTCCTTAAACAAAATCCCATCCTAGGATTTAAGAAAATCTAGGAACTAAAGAGATTTGGAAACTCGGTCCTAATGTAATCTTCTCGCTCCCAAGTAGCTTCTTCTTTAGTATGGTTGCTCCAGTGGATTTTAAGGAACTTGATACCCCGGGTCCTGGTGGTTCTGAAGGCTTCTTCCAAAATATGAATGGGTACTTCACGATACATCAGATCCGTGTTGATATCTATGGCTCGGTGATCGATGTTCTTGAACACTTCGGTCTTCTCCAAAACTTCTAGGCATTTGCGAAGTAACGAGATATGTAACACATCATGGATGGCTGACATCTCCTCTGGCAGTTCCAGTTGATATGATACTTCTCCTCAGCGATTCAAAATCTTGAAGGGTCCAATATATCTGGGGGCTAACTTCCCTTTTAGTTGAAAACGCTGCATTCCCTTCAAGGGTGACACTTTGAGATACACAAAATCTCCGACGTTGAAGGTCAGGTCTCGACGTCTCTTGTTAGCATAACTCTTCTGTCTGGATTGGGCGGTCTTGAGGTGTTCGTGGACTTTGTGAACCTTCTCTCTGGCTTCTCGTAGGATGTCGGGTACGAAAATCTGACTCTCTCCTACTTGCGACCAATTCAAGGGGGTACGACACTTTATTCCATACAGAAATTCAAATGGAGCCATTTGCAAACTTGCTTGATAACTGTTGTTGTATGAGAATTCTGCGAAAGGCAGACAATCTTCCCATTTTGATCCATATTCTAGAACACAAGCTCTCAACATATCTTCTAAGATTTGGTTGACTCTTTCAGTTTGTCCATTGGTTTGCGGGTGATAAGCTGTGCTGAAATTCAGCTTGGTTCCTAATCCTTCTTGGACTTTCTGCCAAAATCTTGAGGTAAATTGGGTTCCTCGATCCGACATTATGGTCTTAAGGGTTCCATGCATACTTATGATTCTAGCAATGTACATTTCTGCTAGGTTCGAACTATGGTAGGTGGTCTTGACAGGTATGAAATGGGCCACCTTGGACAGTCTATCAACTATGACCCAAATAGAGTCATTTCCCCTACTAGAAGTAGGCAAACCGGTGATAAAGTCCAATCCGATAGAATCCCATTTCCATTCTCGAATCGGCAATGGTTGCAAAAGTCCTGCGGGTCTCTGATGTTCCGCTTTGACTCACTAAAAGATATCACACTTGGCTATGTAGCTTCCGATTTCTCTCTTCATCTTGTGCCACCAAAAATTCTCCTTCAAATCTTGATACATCTTTGTTCCTCCGGGGTGCATAGAATAAAGAGTATCATGAGCTTCCTGCATGATAACTTGCTTCAGCTTGGAATCTGCTGGCACATAGATACGTCCTTTGTACCACAAAACTCCTTCTTCATCCTCGGTGAATCCGGGTACCTTCCCTGTTCCAATACGACGTTTGATCCCGTCGATACTCGCATTTCCTTTCTGCACTTCCTTGATCTGACTGATCAAAGTGGGTTAAAGTTCAATGCTAGCTAAAAATCCTTTGCTAACTGGCTTTGTTCTAAACTGCTCCAACTCTTCATGCAAACTTGGTTGGGCTTCTTTAATCATGGTGTTTAATCTACATGGTAATCTGCTAAGAGCATCCGCTACCACATTGGCTTTGTCGGGGTGATAGTGAATGTCAAGGTCATAATCCTTGATTAACTCTATCCATCTACTTTGCCTCATATTCAGCTCCTTCTGGGTGAAAATATACTTTAGACTGTTGTGATTCGAATAAATCTCACAGCGGTTACCCATCAGGTAATGACGCCATGTCTTCAAGGCTAAAACTATGGCTGCTAGTTCAAGGTCATGGGTAGGGTAGTTTTGGTCATGCTGCTTCAGTTGTCTAGACAGATAGGCTATGACTTTGACTTCTTGCATCAACACACATCCGAGACCAATCTTGGATGCATCACAATACACATCAAAAGGCTTCTTGATATCTGGCATAATCAGAATTGGGGCTGAAATCAATCTCTTCTTGAGCTCTTGAAAACTCGCTTCACATTTGTTAATCCATTCAAACTTCTTATCTTTCTTCAACAACTAGGTCATCGGTCTTGCAATGCTCGAAAATCCTTCTACGAACTTGCGGTAATATCCTGCTAATCCGAGAAATGCACGTGGCATACACCTGATGTTCTCTAAGAGTTTCAAGGATGGTTCTCAGGTGTAGCTCATGGTCTTCTTTTGACTTGGAATAGATCATAATATCATCGATAAAAACAACGACAAACTTATCCAGGAAGTTCATAAAAATCTTATCATGAGATTCATGAAATAAGCGGGGGCATTGGTTAATCCAAAAGACATGACCGTATACTCATACAATCCATATCTAGTGGTAAAGGCGGTCTTTGGAATATCTGTTGCACGAATCTTGAGTTGATGATAACCAGTTCTAAGATCAATCTTAGAAAACACTCTAGCACCAGTCAACTGGTCAAACGGATCCTCTATCTTCAGTAGTGGGTACTTGTTCTTGATGGTGACATCATTCAGCTTCTAGTAATCCGTGCACAAACGGTTACCTCCATCTTTCTTATCCACAAACAAAACAGGCGATCTCCATGGCGATGCGCTTGGTTGAATCAGACCTTTCTCCAGCATAGCATCCAGTTGTTTCTTCAGCTCCACTAGTTCAGATGGGTTCATACTATAAGGTCTCTGAGCTATGGGTCTAGTTCCAGGAATTAGTTCAATGATGAACTCGATATCCCGATCTGGGGGTATACCGGGCAATTCATCTGGGAATACGTCGGGGTATTCACAGACTACTTTGACTTGGTGTATGGTTGGTTGGGCTAGACTCTTGTTGCATTTGAATTGATGGGGCAAGGTCTCAGATACATGCTCTACTGATACTCTAGAGCTACTGGTCATGGTTATGGCTTTCTTGGCATAGTCGATTAATCCTTTATGTTTTTTTACATCCAACCCATTCCTAGTACTACTTCCAAACCTTTGGTTCCAAGTACTATTAGATTAGCATAAAAATCTATTCCATGGATTCTGATAGGTACAGTCTTGCAAATTTTTCTAGCTTTGGTGGTTGAACCAGGTATTTGAACTATCATAACATGCTTCAATTTTGTTGGTTGAATCTTACTAGTGCATGCAAATTCTTCTGTAACAAACGAGTGCGATGCTCCAAAATCAAACAACACTCTTTCAAGTACTGAGTTAATAGAAAACATACCCAGCACGACATCAGGTGCTTCCCGGGCTTCTTTAGCATTCATGTGGAATAAACGGCCATTGCGGTTGAGCGAATTCCCTGGGGCAAATCTCCTTCCAGGCTAAACACGGTGTTGTTGCTGAGCGGGCGCATTCACATTGGTGGCTGCTGCAAGCTTCTTGGGACACTCATTGGAGTAGTGACCCTTGACTCCACATTCAAAGCAAGTAATCTGGGACTTGTCTTTTCCTGCAACAGGCACAACATTGCTTCCAGTCCTTGGGGCAGTATTGTTGTTGTTGTTGTTGGACTTGGGCGGTGCACGGTTGAAGTTGTTGGAGTTGCCGGGGTTGTTGTTGTGGTTTCCTCTAGACTTCAGGTTTCCTCCGCTAGGATTGGGATAGCTTGGACAGGACATCAGGGGTCTGCTGTTTCTTGGGGCATATCCTGCAAACGGGTTGGGGCGATACTTCTGAGTATTGTGGGATCCAGTCTGGTGCAAACGGCTTGCGATTGTCATTGGCTTGGTTTATCTTCCCTTCCATCTGAATGGTAGAGTCTACTAGCTCTTCTAGATCTCCAAAACGAATGTTGACTAACACAGTCTGCATCTCATCATGCAATCCATTCAGGAACCTTTCCTTCTTGTTTGCTTCGGTGTTGATCTCATCAGGGGCATATCTAGCTAGGGATAGAAATTTGTCACGGTACTCAACTACCGTCATCCTTCCTTGCTTCAGTTCCCTGAACTCATCTCTCATCCTGGTGACCAAACCTTGGGACACATGGGTCCAGCTGAACTTGATCTTGAATGCTCCCCAAGTCATCATCTGACCTTCGTTCATGGTACGGGTGTTATTCCACCAGGCTCTTGCATCTTCTGCCAGATAATGGGTGGCAAACAGTACTTTCTCATTGGCTTCAACTCCTGTGACCTCCAGGTTGTTCTCCATGGTTTGCAGCCAGTCATTAGTATCTAAGGGATCCTCAGACTTATTAAAGATAGGTGGGTTGGTATTCTGAAAGTTCTTGAGTTTGGATCCATGGTGATCCTGGTTTCCATGACCTTGGTTATTGTGGGCCATATGAGTTATCTATTGAAGAGTGGCTAGGTTGGCTTGACGTTCGGCTCTACTAGATTCACGGTCAGAAACTAGCATTTGCAGAATCTGCAGTATCGGGTCCTGAGATGAGCTGCTTCCTCCGGGGTTTCCACGAGTCATCTGAAGATTGAGATAGATAGTGAGATAAGAGGGAAATTTATAAGGTTCATGGTTTTGTTTCAAAAGCTTTGAACTATGAGTTTGACTCATGTTTTTTTCAAACTAACAACTTCTTCTCATTCATTCATTCATTCAAAGCACACCATACAAACACACACCACACACAAATAGAAAATAGATGGTTTTAAGAACCATTCTGTGAAACTATGATACAGTGGGACCAGATACAACTCATTCCTACGGTAGTGATCAAGTGTATCTAATCATCATCAATGAAGTCGGAATCATCATCATCAGTGTGGAACTCCATGGCATCATCCTCTAGGTAGTCGTTGTCATCACTGAGGTAAGAGTAAAGATCTCCTTGGATATCTTCACCTTCCTCCTCCTTCGCTTCAAGCTGGGTTTCCTGTTCACGGATGGTCTTATCGAGAGCGACCACTTTCTTGCAAAGACGATTGATGGTGTGATCCTTCTTGTCGTGCTGACGATGAAGTGATTGGCGCTCCTTGGCGAGAATGGCGAGGGTCTGGTCCTTCTTGACTGCAATGGCATGGTTGTGGCTGGCGTAGGCACGGGCGTTGTCCAACTCCTTCTGCCTATCATACAACATGAAGTCAAGATTGTCCACCTAGCGCTTCAGCTCCGGGTGTCCTAGCATCTCTAAGGGCATCCCCATAGAATCACGCCTTGCGTAGTGAGCAAAGCAAGTTCCCTGGATCAAGTTGATGTTTTGCCCACACAGACGAGCAAGAGCTTCATGCATAGCCCTGGCTAATCCATCTAGCCAGTTGTTCTCACGCAAGGTGAATTGGATCTTCTCTGAAGTGGGTGCTTCCATCTTGCCTCTGAGATCTGCAACTATCAGCCATTTTAGATCTCCTCCTATGTGATCGTTGAGTTGTGCCCCGAAGAATTCCGGGTGCGGGCACTCAAGATACTCTGACAGTGCATCTAGATCCCTCCCAAAAATTAGTTGGCCTCCGTTGCCCAACTGGTAGAACTTGCAATACTGGACATCCATCTATAAGAATTTAGGGTGAGTAAGTTAGTGAAGTGATCAAGTGTGTCAAATTTTATGTAGGAATGCAAGAATTTTTTAGGAACATGATTTTTTTTGAAAGAATCAAGGATAAGAGTGGGAATAGGTTTTCATAAATACTCACTTCTTTTGTTTTGAAACTAAGTTTTTGTTCGGACGTCCATTCTAACTAGGGTCTCCTATGGCCACGATGGCTCTGATACCAACTTGTCAACAACCAAATTTATAATCCCAGATGCCTGTTATACCATACCTCGCAATCCCAGGATTACTATTTTTGCGAGACATACCAGATTGATATCACAGTACATCATCCATTACAAACCATAATAAGGTCTGACAAATAAAGGATCTCATGATCAAGTCTTAATACAAATCAAGCATTGAAAAATAAACGTAGTAGGGGCTCCATCTTTAGAGTCATAGACAATGCTGACGATGTGATATGATCCTAGTTGTCATAGACCTCCTGCTGTCCATCATCCTGGTAGTCCTCCTCATAGTCTGGCCACGGGAATAGCCAGGGACAAAGCCATGAGTACTCTTTAAGTACTCGCAAACTATCACTAACAAGTAAGGTAGTTCTAGTAGGAATCTTAAGCTCTAGGTTTATTTGCAAAAGGCCAGATTTATCTAAAGATGAGTTTAGAAGAAAAGAAAACTAAGTTAATATTCTAAATCACTTAAGTGGGAACCTAGATTTCATGTTCACAGCCCTGTTATGGTCAAGTCAAAAATCATAATTCATTTCACAAGTCATTTTGAAAACATCTGACGACGGAACAGTATGGCCACTCCAACTGTCCATGACCGCGGACATGGCTATTCGAATAGTTTGACAATCTGTAGAGGTAGTACACTTTCACCACAAAATTCGATACATCCGTCAGGGATAACCCTGAATCATCATACTTAGTATGCGGATAATCAATCCTAACATTTCAATTACACACTCTAGTATATGCACCTCCCCTATGAGCTTGGCCTCCTAGCCATGGCCATCTGCCATCCTGGGCACTGCATAGGTGGACATTCACACTCACGAGGTAGCCTCAGCTCAACCTCTTTCCGTGAGGGAACCCATACTAAGGCATATAAGCTTCCGGCTAAGCCCTACCCAATTCAGGTATTGTGGTTGTACGGTAAAATTGGAATGGTATCGCATCCGAACCCAACCATCCGTTTTTATAAAAGGGCTAAGGCTCATGCCTCAACATTTTCATCATCAAACCATTGTGTCTCTCAACACATGTCAAAACATTTCAATAGAATGAATCATCATTCCAAGGTTTTCATAATCATTTTCACCAAGTATTCCCATCTAAAGTGATCAACTTTTATACTTAGCACTAACCACCAAAGTTGAGGGTATTCACTAATGAGGGGTGCTAATCAAGTGTAACTATCCAACTCTAATATCATGCCTTGGAATGACATCCAAGTATAACTAGGTAGGCCTAGTTTTATACTCTTTATGGTATCTATACTATTTTTCCCATACTCACAAAGCACTAACTAAAAGTAAAGAACTTTGGTAAAGTAAAAGAATAAAGCTTGCAAGTAAGTCTTGGGATTGGTATAATCAAAGTTATATAACCAAGCATGCCTAATGCATCTTGCATATGTTATCTTGCAAGGATGTCTTGCATAGGTATAAGACTTGCAAGTGTTAGCTTGCCTTTAGTAGTGCAGTGGTTGAAGTTTTCTTCTTCTTGGTAGTACTCCTCCTCCTCGTATCCCGGGTCGGTACTATCGTCTATAAATGAACACGGGGTACACAATCACCAAACAATACTTAACTATTTCTATTTAGCACACTAAGGCTCACACTTGATGATCTAACATCATCACAATCGTCACATGAAATAAAGACTTAATCTTGTTTATCTTATTTTAGAAAAGTAATTTCTACTCATTGAAAATACTTAAGATTTAATATTCTTCAATTAAAATATGGGATCATGTTGACACATGTCATCACCACATATTCTAATACACGGGAATGTGATTTAGAGTGTTGGTCATATTTTATAAAGTTTAAGATTACTATTTAATAGAATTAAAGTGACTAGAAATGCCTATATATCATTCTTTTGGTACTAGTCCAATGTCACTGCATGCAAACCTAAATATTTTTACATATTCAGATAGATCTTGTCAAATGTGATTTTTGAGAGTTCGAATCAACTCAAAAGCATTTAGGGTTGATTTTTGAAAAATGTTTGAAATTGAAAAAGCCTCTGTCTTGTTATTTTTACTATAGGTGATCTCTAACTCCAAATAATTTGAGTCCAACAGGCTTGGATAGATAATTTAAATACCTTACTAAAAAAACTTGGAATCATGCAATTTGGTTCAGTGAATCTCTTTGAATTGATTTTTGAATCTACTGACAGAATGTGGATTAAACTAAATTGGAAAATTCCCATTTGAATTCACAGGCCTGCGCGGGGAACTAACTAGGCCGGCCCAATCTGCATAGCATGGCGCAGCGAGCTACTGACAGGGGTGTCACACTAGTCAGTGACTCAGTTTAATTAAAACAGTATCGTGTAATCTAGGCCCTATGATTAGAAGGCGATCCAACGGCGGAGGTTCATCATCAATGACGAACAGCTCCGGCAAGGTCTAAACCCTAATGCGGCGGTGGGGGTCGTGTGAGACTCACCAGGTCTCTAGCTAGGGTCGGCGATGGAGGCGAACGATATGGTCGACGACGGCGGTTCGAACGGTGGTCGCGGAAGCTCCTGGGGCGTCTCCAATCGACGGTGCCCTTCCTTCACTGCAGCGGCAGGCTCCGGCTAAATTCTGGTGAAGCGGTGCTCGCCTTGCTCCAGGGAAGGGTGTGGGAGGTGTTGTGAGGAGTAGGGAGTGAGGTGGTGTGGAGAATTGAGGCGGAGAGGACCTCTATTTATACACCAACGAGGGGACCGAGCGGGATGGGCTGGCGTCTCCGGCAATGGCGGTACAGAGAGCTAACGACATGGCTGAGGGTAGGGGACGGTGCGGTGTTCCCTGGCGGTCATTGCGGGCTTAATGGCACGGCACATGGCGGTCTAGAATGGTCGGGCGCGTGCGACGCTCTGCACGGAACCGGCGGTGTTCGAGACGGCGCACGGGAGCTACGGGTCGCGCGGCAGCTAACGGGGGTGTCTGGGAGCTAATTGTGATCATGGCGAGTTAGTGCACGCGCAGAGAGAGCGAGGCACGGCTCGTGCGAGCTAGTCGGCTACGGCGCACTGGCGCACTCTCGGCATGGCGCAGAGACACTGGGCGCGGTGTTGCTAGGGTGGTCCAGGGCTCTCCTGCGGTCGAGGGCTGGACAGGGGGTGGCGGTGGACGGTCGCCTGTCTACTGGTCGTCATGGGAGAGGGCGACAGCGTCTGCTGCGAGCGGTTCCTGGTCGACCTGGCGCGGTGGCTTCAGGAGGCGGCGCACTGGTGCAACGACAAAGGGGGGTTGCGTGTCTGGTGCGGCTAGAGGCTGGGGGAGATAGGAGTGTAAGTTTGGCAGGATTAGATTAGTGTCTACCAGGTGTTTGATTAAATGGCCGAAAGAAATTTAGTTTGAAAATTTTGAATGAAATTTGGTGAGTGATCTTATCTTATGCTTGAGTGTCTTTGGTTGCTTGGGTTTTCCAAGGGGAATTAATTTAGTTGGTTTTTGCAAAATGGTGATCTTACCATATGAACTAGATTCAAATTTGAACTGTCCTTTAAATTGATTTGGAAATAGCTTTTGTGAATTTGTAAAGTGGGCCTTGGTTCACTTTTACTTGGTCTAGCAAGGGGTGAAAAGAAATGGAATTGTTTCTGTTGGAATTTCTTTGCTAGGAACACTCAAAGTGGCCTAGTGGTTAACTTTGGTCAAAATGACCATTTGCTCATATCCTTTATATTTGATTTCTTTTTCTTTTGATTTGGTTTGTAAATGGCCTAGATGATGTAGCATTCATATTTAAACCATTTCTTATCATTTGTAGCAATCAACCATGGAAATTTCACTCAATCATACACTAATGCAAAACACACATGCACTCATATTCAATTTAATAATAAAAGTTTTTGTTAACCCTAAACTTGGGTGATTAGAACTTGATAATCTTGATTAGCATTTTTGGGGTGTTACACGCATGCCATGCATCAAACCGTCTCTACCTCCGTAAAGAATTGATCAAGACTCCATGTGAAATTCTTACCGGTAACAAGCCCAACATTTCATATTTCCGGGTGTTCGGTCTTAAGTGTTTCTATCGCATTAAGGGTGTTCATTTGTCCAAATTTGATTCCAAAGCTTTAGAGGGTATTTTTGTTGGTTATGGTCTCGAATACCACACTTATAGAATCTATGACAAGCTCTCTGGAGTTGTCATAGAATCTTGTAGTGTGGTTTTGGAAGAATATGATGGTCCCCAAGGGGGGGGTGTTGATGTCTGTGATGTAGATGATGAAATGCCTCAGGATGCCATAGGAAGAATGGGTGCGAGATTCATCCTCCCTGTTGAGGAACCCCTTATGGTGGATCGAGAAGAACTATGCTCTAGTCAAGTGGAGCCCTCATCTTCACAACATCAATAAGCTTCTATCGAAGAGGACAATGACCTAAGCCAAAGACAAGTTGTGGACCCTTAACCAGATGATCAGGAAGAAACCTCTAGCCAGGAGGTGCTTGAGTCTCCATTTGCCAGAATGTTCAGCAGTGCTAAGTCTATTACACAAGGAAGATTTGTAGAAACTTCCATAAGGAAGCCCAACGCCTCACTAGAAGTATGCCTGATCAAGACCAAGGTCAATCTTTGCCTCTTGAAGAAGAGAATGATCCCAATGATGATCAACGTAAAGTTAATGGTCAAGACGAGGACCAAAATGATGAAGTGATCCCCACAAGAAACAACAAGGAGACCGAAACTCGTCGCCAAGCTAGAATGGATAGAATATTGGAATTAAGAGACCACACTCTTGAGAATGTGGTAGGAGATCTAAGAAGAGGGATATCCACTCGAGCTCAACTTAAGAACTTTGGTGAACATCAAGCACACATTTCCATGGTGGAACCAAAGAAAGTATGGGAAGCTCTTGAAGATTCAGATTGGTTGGATGCAATGCACAAAGAGGTCAACAACTTTGAGAGAAACAAAGTATGGAAGTTAGTTGAAAAGCCAAAATATTGCCACAATGTTATATGCACCAAGTGGATATTCAAGAACAAGCAAGATGAGCATGGAATTGTTCTGAGGAACAAGGCAAGATTGGTTGCACAAGGGTTCTCTCAAATTGAAGGCATTGACTATGGAGAGACATATGCACCCGTGGCTCGCCTTGAGTCCATCCATATCCTTCTTGCTTATGCGGCACATGATAACTTTAAATTACAACAAATGGATGTAGAAAGTGCATTTCTTAATGGTCCATTGCATGAGTTGGTATATGTAAAGCAACCCCCAGGGTTTGAGGATCCCAAGTTCCCAAACCACGTCTATAAACTTGATAAGGCACTCTATGGACTCAAACAAGCCCCACGCACGTGGTATGAGCACCTTAGAGAGTTGTTGTTAGACAGTGGGTTTGAGGTTGGGAAAATCAATCCCACTCTTTTTACTAAGAAGGTCAATGGGGAGCTTTTCATATGCCAAATATATGTTGATGATATTATCTTTAGCTCATCTAACAAAGCTTTTAATGATTAATTCTCAAAGCTTATGATTAATAGGTTCCGAATGTATATGATGAGAGAATTGAGGGTATTTCTTGGCTTTGAGATCAAGCAAGTAAGAGGAGGGACATTCTTCAACCAAGCCAAGTATACTCAAGATATGCTCAAGAGATTCAACATGAAAGATCTAAATGGAGCCCCCACTCCCATGGCAACAAAGACCCATCTTGAACTAAACCCAAATGGTAAAGATGTGGATCAAAAGGTATACCGGTCCATAATTGGTTCTTTGCTTTACCTTTGTGCATCTAGACCTGATATTGTGTTGAGTGTAGGAGTGTGTGCAAGATATCAAGCGTCTCCTAAAGAAAGCCATTTGATGGCGGTCAAGAGAATCTTTCGATATTTGGTTCGTACCCCAAACTATGGTATTTGGTATCCTAGGGGATTAACTTTCTCTCTTTGTGGATACACGGACTCGGATTGGGCTGGTGACAAGGATGATAGAAAATCAACCTTCGAGGCTTGCCAATTCCTTGGGAGGTCTTTGGTGTGTTGGTCTTCTAAGAAGCAAAATTGTATATCTCTCTCCACTGCCAAAGCCGAGTATGTGGCAGCTACTAGTGCTTGTACTCAATTGCTATGGATGAGGCAAACTTTAAATGAATACGGTGTCCATTGTGAAAAAGTGCCTCTTTCTATGTGACAATGAAAGTGCTATCAAGATTGCCTATAACCTAGTGGATCATACAAGGGCAAAGCATATTGAGATTCGTCATTACTTCATTAGAGATCATGTTGCTCGAGGTGATATTGAGCTATCCTATGTGTCAACCAAAGACAAACTTGCCGACATTTTCATGAAGCCACTTGATGAAGCAAGGTTTTTTTTATTTGAGGAATGAACTAAATATCGTAGATTCTAGGATCTTGACTTGATCACCTTGCATACTCACCTATGTCTTGACTCTTATTTGGTTTAGGTGCAGGCATGGAGATAGGGGAGTGCGGTCCTAATACATTAGACTATCCCTCCCCCCATAATGCCAACATTAAGAAATTCAATTCTCTTAATATCATTTTGTGATATGTGAGCTTCATTGATGAGTAGTGGCTATGAACCCAAGGATAACTCTTTGTGGTGTCATGCCACAAACTCTTATATGGTGGCCTCGGCCACCGCCCCTTCTCTACGAAGGATTGGTTCTTGTGTTGGGTTGTTGTTTAATCTAAGTTTCACTTTGCCATGTGTATGGATGTTCATTACCTTTCTGTTCTTCACAGTTTGAAATCTTAACCTAAGCCTGTCTCCATTCCCTGAAAACATTCCTTCCAACATATATGTCCCCAATAATTATACCTAGCTGCTTTTGGTCGAAGAGGACTGGAGTCTCCGGTGTGCATTCACCAGAGTCTCCGGTGCAGACCGGAGTCTCCGGTCTAGGGGGTATTCGGGCTATGACTTAAGGGGGCCAGGGTGAGAGAGTCACTCAGAATCTTTCTTCCACCTCTGACCCCCACCCTCACAAACCTCCTCCTCCTCCAAAAATGCTGCCCGGAGGCTGATTTGCCGTCGGGATCAGTCGTGCTACCGACCAACTCCACCCTCTCCACCCTTGGGACCTTTCCCTCCGGTGGAATCGTCCCAATGGACAGATCTGGTATAGTTTCCTCTTACCATGAACCTAGGGTTCATCCCCTTTGTTTGTTTTGAGTTTTGTACTAGTTTGTCCCTTGGAACAACATGCCTGCGTGCACTACATCACACTAGTCTCGTACCTCTACCCGATCTGCTGGAATCACTCTCATCTGCAGTCTCCTGTGCAAATCGAAATCTCCAGACCGGAGATTCCGGTTGGTCAGTACGGAGACTCCGGTCTAGGCCAGAGACTCCGTTCTGTCTGACCGGAAACTCCGGTCCAGACTAGAGATTTCAGTGTTGCATTCCAGAGACTCTGGTGTATATTGCCTCCAGCACATCCGGCATAGCTATGAGGGTCTTATGCCTATCTCCTGGACATATATTCTTACCCCATGCTACCACACACTCTCTCTATTCACATGTGGCTCTGGTTCTCGTCGTGGTCGCACCAAGGCCAAGTCCAAAAGAGCGGATCCTCAATTTGATGAAGAAGCTGGGTAGTATATTATTCCACCATCCAACCGCCGGCAGCAGATCAAATATGCTGAGTATATGAGAAAGAACTGAGAACTTATTGAGGAGGAGAACCAGGCCAAGAGGGCCAAGTATGACGATTTGCAGTCTCTTGCTCACATGTCCAAGAAGGAGTTCCGAGAGCTTCGGAAGACCAATTTTTATGAGCTGCCAAGAACTAGTGAGGATCCTCGTTATTGGAGGAGGGAACAAAAGGTTTTTATGACTGATGTCTATCGCAAGCTCACCAAGTCCCCTGTTTGTCCTCAGAGGTACATGGAGCTTGAGTACATGCGTGCCAACAATTACTTTGCAGATGCTGTGCACATCACAGAAAAGCTTGGGTTGCATAAGCTCATGGAGCTTCGAGAAGATTACAGCATTCCCCTTGTCCAACAATTGTATTCCACTGTGGTGTTTGGGACTGATCAAGCAAGGACCATGACCTGGATGTCAGGTGATGTTCGCTGCTCAGCTACTTTCTTTGACTTTGTCGGGGTCATCAATGAGACCTTTCAGGGTGTGGCTATTCGTACGGGACATCGTATGCATGATGCTGCTCTTGGAGAGAGCAAGACCAAGTTGACTCCTCTCTATGACAAGGATGTCATTGTCGGTGAGGCTAAGGGCCTCAAACCTCTATACAACTTGTTGCTCAGAATATTCCACCACAGTATCTCTCCTAGTGCTGGCAATGATGATGCCATTAGATGTGGGCTTATCAACCTACTTCATCATGCTCACAAGATATATCTTGCCGGTCCTGATTCTAATGGGTTTGCTATTGATGTGATGGATTACATTTTTTAGGAGATGCACCATGCTATTCTCTACAGGAAATCTCCTCCATATGCTCCTCTTGTGATGAGGCTTATCAACACTTAGGCTCATGGTTCACCACTTGCTCTACCTCCCAACCTTACAGAACATGCCTTGGTCTCTCTTCAGAAGAAAGGGAAGATGGTGACTCGATAGCCGTTTGAGAGTGAGGATGAGGAGATCTCTAAGGCTGAGCATGCTCCTACCCCTCCTAGGGGCTATAGGAGGAAGAATGCCTCCAATGTTCCCATGCCTCCCGTCACACGTGAGGTTGTCAAGGAGAAAATCAAGAAGGAATCCTTTTGGGAGAAGACCCTTTATTGCATGAATGTTGACATTCATAAGGGATAGCATGATGCTTACAAGAGCAATCGCAGGATTGAGAAACTTCTCAAAGAAATCAAGGCTCAAGGTGAGGAAGAAGAGGAAGGTGAGTCAAAGTACAATGATGAACATGGAGCTGAACCATCTGCAGATTCTGATCACACACTCTCCTTTGGGGCCTAGAATGCCATGAATGCAAGCTTAGTGGACTAGCAGACTTTCTCTAAGGTTACTTTTGGGTTTGCTCCTCGGGGTACCTCCGCTTCTCGCCCTCACGGCAAAGGGCCTCAGACTTCTACCACGGATGATGACTATGATGTGGATGAGGATGAGGATGAGGATGATGACGACAACGATGACTTCGAGTGATCTCTTTTGGGATGATAGCTGCAACATTTCTTTTCCCTTTTCGGTGTTTTGATGCTAGAGGGGGAGAATTTGTCCACTAGGAGCATCAGGATTTGCATGGGTTGGGCTGTCATCTTTATATATTTATTTTCGAACATTTGCTTTCATTTGGTTCTTGTGATACTTATCTGGCGTATGAACTATTGTTGTGTGTGGACATATCTATGCCCGTTCCTTATTGTAATATCTATCCATTACCTGACATATCTATGCTTGTATCACTTGTTTATCTTGCTGCACAACGTCAAGGGGAGCATAACTATGTTTATCTCAAATTCCATGCAAATCCTCGTGTTGTCATCGAACACCAAAAAGGGGGAGATTGAAAGGACATTTATTGTCCTAATAAGTTTTGGTGTTCATTAACAACACAAAGTACATTTTACTGTGTGTTAATGTCTACATGTCAATCCATTGAAAAGGGAAAAAGTCTGAATGTTGTGGGAAAACTCATGGCCAAATCCATGATTACCTGAAGATTTCATACCGGAGTCTCCGGTGTGCAGACACTGGAGTCTCCGGTGTGGTTCGGAGTTTCCCTAGGAATTCCTGGTGTGTGGTCTGGTCTTGGCCCAGGGTATCTCTGTGTGCGGTCCAGAGATTGACCAGATATCAGCCAAAATCTCCGGTGTGTCTCCTCAGGCCAGAGTTTCCGGTGTGGACACACCGGAGTCTCCGGTGTCCCTGGTCTAGAGTTACGGCCAGAGTCTCCGGAGTGGACGCCAAACACCTGCCCAAGCCAGCCAGAGATGCGGTCCAGAGATGGACCGGAGATGGGGCGGAGTTTCTAGTCTGGACCGGAGTCTCCGGTCTGCCAGACCGGAGTCTCCGGTGTGATTGGTCCCCAACGGTCAGAAAACGGTTCACAATGTGTGACCTATAAATAGGGGACATCATCCCCTTCCTCCAGCTGCTCGATCCAGAAAAGCAAGACCACACCATTAGAGCCACCAAAACTCATGATCTCTTCATCCAACCACCCAAAGTCGTTGATCTTTGGGGAATAGGAGGAGGAGGCATCGATCTACATCTTCACCAAGAGAGATCTTCATTTCCCCCTCATTCACTTGAGGACCCCTTGCTCTAGGGTTTCTTTAGAAACCCTAAGCCTTGTTTTGGTTGATTTCATTCTTACTAGCTTGTCTTTGATTGCTTGACAGCTAGCTTGTATTCGAGAGCCTCCAATTAGGTTGTATATGTGTGCCTCGAACTTGTTGTAAAGGTGCCGGCTTCCACCTCGAAGGTTGTCGTACAGTGGAAGAGGTGAATCAAACCCGTTGGGGTGAGGTTCATCGGAGAACAAGGGAGGCCTCTCGTGGCGTTGGTGGTTTGAAACCACCCCCTCTCCAAACGTAGACGTACTTCCCCTCAAAAGGAAGGAACTATGGGAAACAAATCATTGTGTCTCCGCGTGCTCCACTTTGGTTACTTCTATCCTTTACAGCACTTTACTTATCTCGTTCTTTCTTAGTTTTTGTACTAGATTGACATATAGGTAAATTTACCATAGTTGTATGATCTAGAGAATTTACCTTTTGTGTCAAACCCTAACTTAAAAAAGAGTAAAATTTGAAGTAGCACCTATTCACCCCCCCCTTTAGGTGCCCATACGATCCTTTCAGCAGGTGCGTCGTCTCTTGCAGGCACAGTCTTTCCAGGGACCGCTCCATCGCGAGAGAACAATGCAAGTGAGAGAGAGAGAGAGATTTCTTCTCTAAGTAGAAGTGATTTAGAGAATATTTGGTGTGTTATGTTTTAATTCCACCCATGGGAACCCCTTTATATAGGTGGAGGAGGGGTACTCCCTCCATTGGGTGTCCCATGTGGGACTAAAAGAATAAAGGAAACATGAAAAAGAGGGGAGCTGGCCGGTTGGGCCACCAGGTGCACTCGGGTGGGCCACCCGTGGTGCGGGCGAGCACGTCACACAACAGCTCGCAACTAGGCGACCCGGGTGGGCCAGCCTCGACCGTGGCCCAGCACCATCCGGTGGCAGCTGCAGCGCACAGCCAGGTGGGCCGGCGCGCCCCCCGCGGCCTAGCAGCAGCCTATGGCAGTGTCCAGCAGTAGCGCAGTGGCCAGGCCTAGGTGGGCCGACTCGCGGTTGCAGCTCGCAAGCGCACGCGCGCCCAATTGAGGCCAAGCGGCAGCATCCCACCAACAACCTATGTGGCACTTAACGCCTGCGTGCTTGTTGCTTGCCTGGGTCGGTCAGAAATGGCCCAGTTCACCTATGGTGTTGTTTTCTATCCTTTTGCAGGGTGGCTTTCTCCTGGGCTGATTCCCTCCGGGGTTTTGGCCCTTTGAGGAAGTTGCCCTATAAATTTTAATTTAAATATTAATTTAATAGATATTAATTTAATACATATTAATTCACAATTAATATATAATAAATGCATATTATAAATTTCTATTTATCTGAAACACCTTTCAGCCTTCTTCCTTTCTCTTCCTCCGAACAACTTCAGATTCTCTTCAGAAGGATTCCAGTTTCTCTCTCAACTATGATTCCTTCTTACAGAATGAACTCAGCATCACCGTACCCTTAAGTGTGTTACCCCAATAGCTCGGGAACGTCACAGACATGATCGAGACTCTTCTCATATCAATGATCATTAGCGGGACCAGGATGCCCATAATGACCCCTGTGCATTGCACGATGATAATGTTGTTTGAACCGTAAATGTCGAGTACAATTCCCTTTGTTTATTTGATACAACTTGTCGGAGATCTGATCATCATTATCACATACCTTGTTCAATCTCATTACCTACAGGTTCTGTTTTACTTTTTCTCGTGATATTCCATACCCGTGACCTAGTCACATGTTGCAACATTATGGATGTAATGTCACCAAGTCGGCCATGTGTATCTTCCCGTCAAGCGGGTGAAAAATCCTGATCTTGATGCATAGGCCTCAACTATTCCTCAGGAATACCTAACACACACCTTTATGGCCACCCAGTTACGGTCATGGCGGTTGATGCGATCAAAGCAGCCTTGGGAGATAGTGATTAATATGATCTCACGGTCTAAGGAGAAGGATAATGCACTTCTAGATATTACAACGACGAACCTTGTGACTTGATCATGTCGCAATAACTATCATTCGGTAATGTCCATCATATCATATATGACTCTGTTGTCAACTAGCATAAATGCTCCATGATCTGAAAACCTTGATCATCGTTTGTCCAATGAACTAGTATAAATAGAGGCTACTAGAGACTTGGTCTGTTTCATACCACACCTATATCAATATTTCCATTTGATACAGTTATAGCACAGTATGAAACTATTATGAACTAATTGAGATATGATAATAAAACCTATTTATTATTTGCCTCTAGGGCATATCTCCTTCACCTGCTAGTGAATGTTGGTGGCGATATTTAGATAATGGCGATGATGATGATTCCATGTCATGTGAAAAAATGCTCATATTGCCTCTTATGGAGTGGATACAAATTGGTACACTGATACAGGTGCCACGAATCATGTTGCAAGTGAGCTACAAAATTAACCACTCAAGAGAGGTACAAGGGACGTGATCAAGTACTCACATCTAATGGTAATGGTATGGCAATTACATATGTTGGTGATTCAATTTTGCGTACCCCTCATAATTCTTTCTCTCTTAACAATATTTTGCATGTTCCTAGTACATCAAAAAGACTTCTATCCATTCATAAGCTTGCTCTAGCCAATAATGTTTTCCTTGAGTTTCACCCTTTCTTCTTTTTGAGCAAGGATCAGGTCATGAAGAAAACTCTCTTTAAAAGACCTTGTCATGGTGGTTTATATCATATTATTCCTTCCTCCATGGTACTTCCCAAGAGTGTCTTCATCACCATCAAGCCCTCTTCGTCAACATGGCATAGTCGTCTAGGGCGTTCCTCATCCTTTATAGTTCAACAAGTGCTTCGAAAAAATAAACTTGAGTATTCTCTAGAAATAAATTCATATATTTGTGACCTATATCAACATGCTAAGAGTCACCAACTACCATATCCGATGTCTACTAGTGTGTCTAATGTTCCATTTGAACATGTTTTTTCTCATGTTTGGGGTCCGGCTCCTGCCTTTGTTGGGCGTCGTCAATATTATGTAGGATTTATCGATGACTTTAGCAAATTTACTTGGATATATTTGCTGAAGAAATGATCTAAGGTCTATCAAGTCTTTCTTAATTTTCAGCAACTTGTTGAACAAAAATTTGGCCAAAAAATAATCACTATGCAAACTGATTAGGGTGGTGAATATGAAAAACTCCACGATTTCTTCAAAAACATTGGCATAGCTCACCATGTTTCTTGCCCCCCATGCCCATCAATAAAATGGATCCGCTGAGCGAAAACACTGACATATAGTAGAAGTTGGTCTTGCATTGCTTGAAAATGCATTGATGCCTCTCAAATTTTGGGATGAAGATTTTCTCACAGCCACCTTCCTTATTAATCCACTCCCTACTAAAGTATTAAATCATATTACCCCTACAGAAAAGCTTCTTGATATCAAGCCAAGCTACGAGTCACTTCGTGTTTTTTGGTGCGCTTGTTGGCCTAACCTTCGTCCCTATAATACATGCAAACTATCATTTCTCTCAAAACAATGTGTCTTCTTAGGTTATAGCCCTCTCCACAAAGAGGTTAAATGTCTAGATGTTACTAGTGGACGTGTGTATATCTCTCATGACGTTGTTTTTGATGAAGGTGTTTCTCTGTTTGCTTGTCTCAATCCTAATGTGGGTAAATGGCTTAGTGAAGAAATCCTTATTTTACGTCCATCTACATCCAATAATGAGGGGGCATATTGATAATAACATGTTTGTTGTACCTATTACCTCTAACCCTCTATAGGTACCTGCGGAAAATTCTGAGAACAGCAGCCAAAGAAATAGTGCAACACAAAGTAACAATTATACAGCAAATTCCAGTCAAAATGCAAATTTCATAACAGCTCCAGGTACACCCAACATTTTTTCCTTCGCAGATCCCCGTACTGATACACCTGTAGATTCTAGTGTAGCATCTTTCTGGGATTAAGCACAGACATTCCCTGCATGTCAAACTGAAGGGCCAGTCACGAGGCTAGATAAGTCCCCCGAGCCGACCGCATCAATCGGAAATAGTGACGCCTCTTCGCGTGAGTCCGCGGTGGCCACGTTGCCAACACCCGTGTCCTCACAGTCCCCCGCCCTTGGATCTTCTATGCCAAGCTCCACTACAAATGGCCACATAGGAAGCTCCTCCGGATCCTCTATAATGCAATTGTCCAGCCCAGCAGATTCCCAGTCAGGTGTGTCTGATTTGTTCGGATATGCTACATTAACCAGCTCTATGGATCCTCATGTGGCAGAACCACGTACGCGGCTTCAAAAAGGAATTCTACAACTGAAACTGATGAAACTATTCGCTATGGTATGCTCACCACTACGAAAGAACCATGCAATATTCTCGAAGCTCTTGAAAATAAACATTGGCATCATGCTATGCAAGAGAAATATGATGCACTCATGCACAATAAAACATGGCATCTTGTTCCACCTGACTCCACAAAGAACTTGATTGATTGTAAATGGGTGTTTCGCATCAAGAAAAAATCCAATGGTATGATTGAAAGATAGAAAGCATGTATTGTTGCTAAAGATTTTAAGCAACGATATGGTATTGACTATGAGGACATATTTAGTCCTGTTGTGAAAGCAGCCACTATTCGTCTCGTGTTAGCACTATCTGTTTCAAGAGGATGGAGTTTAAAACAGCTAGACATTAAGAATATGTTTCTTCGTGGCATTCTAGAAGAAGAGGTTTATATGAAACAATCATCTAGGTTTGAAAATCCACAAGCTTTGAATCATGTATGTAAACTTGACAAAGCCCTCTATGGTCTCAAACAAGTTCTTCGAGCATGGTATTCCAAAGTTAGCTCAAAATTATATGATCTTGGTTTTCAATCATCAAAAGCTGATACGTCTCTATTTCTTTATCACAAGAAGAATGTCACAATTTTCTGTTGATCTGTGGTGATAATATTATTGTGACCAGCTCCTCTGATAAAGCTATTTCTGTTTTGATACATGATCTAAGTTCACATTTTGTTCTCAAAGATCTTGGAGATTTAAATTTCTTTTGGGGCATTGAAGTCAAGAAAATACATGATCAGTTGATTCTAACAGAAGAGAAATATGCCGCTGGTATTCTGGCCAAAGTTGGCATGAAAAATTGTACCTTGGTTTCCACACCCATGTCTTCCACTGATAAATTATCTCTTATAGATGGAGATCCTCTTGGTCCGAGGACAACACACATTATAGAAGTATCATTGGAGATTTACAATATTTGATGCTCACATGCCTAGATTTGTCTTTTGCCATCAACAAAGTGTGCCAATTCTTTCATGCTCCTACTACGACAAACTGGAAGTCTGCAAAAAGAATTCTTAGATATATCAAAGTCACTTTGGGTGTAGACTCACAACTCCTCTACACTTCTTAGTGCTTTCTCAAATGCTGATTGGGCTGGTTCTCTAGATGATAGATGCTCAACTGGCGGCTTCACAATATTTTTTGGATCAAATTTGATATCCAGGAGTGCTCGCAAACAAGCAACGATTTCTCGTTCTAGCACTAAATTCGAATACAAAGCCTTGGCAAATGCTACTGCTGAACTTATTTGGGTTGAGGCCCTACTCAAAGAACTTGGTGTTCAAGTAAAAGAACGACCATCTCTATGGTGACAACCTTTGTGCCACTTACTTGTCTGCTAATCCCTTAATCCATGTCCGCGCTAAACACATTGAAATTGACTTCCATTTCGTCCGCGAGAGAGTTGTAAACAAGCTCCTTGATGTTTGGTATATATCCAGCAAAGATCAAATTGCGGATGGTTTTACTAAACGACTTCCAGTCAAGGATCTTCAAGAGTTCAGACGTAATCTAAATCTTTCCACAAGTTACAAGGTTTAGATTAAGAGGGGGTATCAATCTTTATTACATGTACATTTTCCATTTCCTCTCCCCATGTAACTCCTTCTTTAGTTTCCTTCTATAAACCGAATAAGATGGTGTAGTACACCACCTCTTCGTTTCTTCTCCTGATGTAATTTCCACAAGTGGGGCTGTTCCACTCCTATAAACACGTAATCGAGCCCCCGGTCAGGGGCATCGCTTCCACCAAAAATGACATGGAGCATGGTGGGCGTGGTGGTGCAGGACATTCTACACATCTACGCCGGTTTTGCTGAGGTTTCTTTCAAGCATGATCATAGACAATGTAATGAAGCGGCACATGTTTTAGCTCGCTCCACGGAGCTCTTTGTTTCTTCTACATTTAGAAATTCTGCTCCGGGTTGTATCTAAAAGAGTTTGTGCAAAGATTTGTTATAATCAATAACGTGTCGTGTATTCTATTAAAGAAAGGCTCCTTAATTACCTCCATGCCAACCCGATGTCATCTCAGAGTGCTTGTGCTCCAGCCATTGTTTCTTAAACGAAGGCAGTAGTATTCGAGAAAGAAGAATGTAAACAAGAGCAGCACCCAAAAAAAGCTTCTACATTCAATCTATGGGTCTTTGAAGTACGCATTAAGTCTGGCTGAGGTGTGGTTTCCTTTTTTTAAAACAGAAGGCATTAAGTCTGGCTTAAAATTAATAAAGCTCCAAATAGCCAACTTGATACAAGGTGGTGAGGAGAACAACTACACAGAACACAAGCATTACAAGCAAACAACAAAAAATGAAAATGATGCATAGAATGCAAACATCGAGGTCTTCAAACGCTGAAACACCCGCTGATGCGGGAAAACACGGAAGCACGGGAGAGGAGGAGGACACGGGCATTGGAAGACAAAGCCATCATCTGCTTTGAACAAAGTCAGGCCTCTTCAAGCTACAATTCATCCATCACTGCGGAGGGCCCCTGCCCTCTCACCCTGGTTCGAAGTTTGTGGTTTTGTTGGACGCCATGCCTCAAGAGGCCTCATAGTCCTACGCTAAAACAGAGATAAGGAAGGCATGTTAACAACTAAAACAAACTAGATTATACAATTTAGTTTGTCTCGAAAAAATAACAAGTTTTAGAAAAGCTTCAGTCACAAATAAATATGAACAAAAACGGCATGAAAACGAAGAGGAGAGAGCGACACATATTTTTTAGCGCAAGGAACTTTTTTTTTTTGCGATTAAGATACATTAGATTGATGCCTTCTGCTTAAACAGGAGAATGAAGATCTTCATGACACCGTGTTCCTCGGCAAAAAAAAAACGATAATGCCAACTTGTAAGATCGATCATGGGAACCACGAAGCCACAAACAGGGAGTTATTATTCTCTGGTACGGACTAAAGAAGGGACTTGCGCTCACGTAGAGGAATCATCAAATACTAATTTACTAGTGAATCTCGCACGTCAAAGGTGATATCTGGACACGGCTCCAAAATCAACCAGGTGCGATGTACTACACTTAATCATTTCGATTCCAAAATTGTCAACTGAACGCAGCATACCTAGCTGCCCAGATCAACGAGCAATGTGTCTTCTCCTTTCCACAGGTTCCACGGCAAGCCATAAAGAATTTTCTGATAGAAAAAACACTAGGAGAGGAGGAGAACGTATTTGATCGTTGTAGCGCCCGGTATATATACCCCCACCTAGCCTGGTCTGTAGCAATATCGTTCATCAGACGATCACAGCGGAACCAAACATTTGTCAATCCCCTTTGTAACCTTTCGATCTACACACACAGATATGAAGGCCAGTTCCGGAGCATTGCTCGCCGTCATGGCGGTCGCCGCATTGGCCACGACGGCGCTGGGGATGAACTACACGGTCGACGATTCCTCCGGCTGGGACACATACGTCAACTACGACGAGTGGACCGCCGGCAAGACCTTCATGGTCGGCGACAACATAGGTAATCTTTCGATCACCACCCGATAACATTCCTATGGTCAACATGTGGTAAGTGTAACACAGTGCGTGCGTGAACCCAAATTTCGCAGAGTTCAAGTACGAGCCGTACCACAACGTGCTGGAGGTGAGCAAGGAGGACTACGCCAGCTGCGGCATCGGCAACCCCATCTCCACCCACTCCGGCGGCGACACCACCTTCGAGCTCACCGAGACCGGCACACGCTACTTCATCTGCGGCATCCCTCGCCACTGCACCAACGGCACCATGCACGTCAAGATCACCACCGTCGCCTACGACGCCGCCACCGCAGCCGCAATAGAAGCAGCAGCGGCCGGCGCTGCTCCTTCTTCGGCCCCGCTTCCCTCCCCACCCGCCGACCTCTACGCTGACGCCAGGACCGCGCCGGCGGGCGCCCCAGCCGCCGCCTCTCCCAAGTCATCGGCTTCACGGTATCAGCACACGTCGGCGGGCGTGGCCGGGCTGGCATTCGCTGCCCTCGTGGCCATTGCAGC
The DNA here is from genome assembly GCA_916181665.1 of Avena sativa. Taxonomy (NCBI): domain Eukaryota; kingdom Viridiplantae; phylum Streptophyta; class Magnoliopsida; order Poales; family Poaceae; genus Avena; species Avena sativa. The sequence goes on along the minus strand of OV702287.1, from coordinate 103,268,306 downwards.
GTAGACCAAGCAACAAACGGAAGATTTCTACGAACAATTGTTGCACGAGGAGTGATACCAAAGGCTCTTTTTTTTGTCTATATATATTTTATTTATTGCCATGCATTTGTTGTATTTGAGGCATTTATATACTCTGTAACTCCATTTTGAAACAGGTTTCGTAATTTGATATACACAATTTTTGCGAGAAATTTGATACTAGTACTATGGTTTGTCCTAATCTGCTCTGGGGCATCCATTATGCGAATATTTCTCGGATGAATTATGTGTTTAGTTTCGTCTTTTCGATGCGAACAACTGCTGCCGCTGTGTTGCACAGTTCGCAGATTTGTTCCTGGAAATGCCAGGAAGGGACACAGTAGATAAACCATCAAGTTGTTCTTGACAAATTGATATACGTTGAAACGAGACAACACATCACAGACCACAACCAGCAGAAAATTAAGAAGACAAAGAAATTAAGTTGTCGATTATTCTAAACTAATACTTGGGAGAACGTAAATCATTATTATAATAACAGTGGAGGGCACGTCTTCATAAGAGTCACCACGTTGTAACCATTACCGTCTACAGATGCATCATGGTTCCTCCATTTTGCAGATCGTTTTCACATGGGAGAATAGTGAGACCAACTCGGTCTCAAAGACTAATACTCCTAACTACCAAATCACGGGTGACATGGCAAACAAGGTCACAAAAGAAGATAAATGTACAACATCTGATCGCCATTAAATTCAACGGGTGGTACTTATTTACTAACAATGTACAACGATGTTGCAAGATCACATGTCACCAAATGATGCAACAAAGAGACTGGAGTTCTGTTCTGGGTTTAACTACATAGTAACACTGACGACCAAAATAGACCTGAATGGAAGGCAGTTTCGCCACCCTTCCCCACAAGATGGATGAGGCAAATGATCTATGCTGGCTTATGCAACAGGAGGGCAAGACTTGGGGTCATCGGAGGTATCAACATCAGAAGGTGGCATGAATTGCCACATGGGAAATCCATGGTAGCCAATCACAGGCATCATCAGCTTCTGCCCTGCCATTTGCCCTTGGGGAGCAGCAAATGCACTGGCCGGGATAACCGAAGGGTGTGGTAGGTGTGGTACCAGGCTCTGACGGGCATTCATGAACTTAATCTGCTGCTCCAGGCTCTCTTTCTCTGCCTTCAGCTTTTGCTTCTCATCCCGCAGCTCATTCTTCTCCGCCTGCAAAACCGAAGGATCTGAAGAATCAATTTCTTTGTTGGATGAATGATTTACCACAAAACATATCTCTCAGTAACAATTAATGTTTAAACACAGAAATCAATAGTACGAAAATATATAGCAGGTTGAGAAGTTAATGGATTGCTTGAGAAGTACAAGCCTATGGAATTAACAAACAGTAGTTCATGGCACAGCACGTTAAGAATCTTATGTGAATACAGGATCCATTTCTGCATGAAACAATAAACAGAAGTGCAAAATATATAAAGTGCACAGCAACAAACCCGGAACAGTACAAACCTTCAGCTCTTTAATCTTCTCTTGGAGAGACTCGTTTGAATCCTTCAGCTTCTCTCCTTCACTACGCAGTTCAGTTACTGCACGGATAGCATCATTTAATATAGCACACTTGTCGATTTTAGGCGTTTTCCCTGGATCCAAGACAGAGCCTAATTCCAAGAACCTAACAGAAACAAGACCATAAACTCCATGGACACTAACAGATAAAATGCTGCCACAAGAAAAACAAATACCTCTCGTTTAGCTTGTCCCTTCTCACTTTTTCCCTGCATGCTTTGGAGCTGGGTTGAGCACCAGCTTCTGACCTAGGACTGTTGCAATTTCATGCTAAGTTGGAAATATTTAACAGGAAACAGTGAATTATGGGACTCCAAACATGAATAGACAAAAACAAACCGTTTATTTGTTGGCTGTCCTTTGGCATGGTCCCAGTCCCCAGAAACAGAGCTATTGATTTCAGCACTGGTGAATAAGTAAAATTGCAGTTAATAATGTAAAAGTCTCAATAATAAGGGGAAAATAGTATATCATGGCAACAATGTAAGCCTCGGTACTTGTGCAAAAATAAACTTGCAGTTAAGAATGTCAAAATCACAATATAGTGCATGACAATAAGTTTACCAGATTAGCTAGCAAGGGCAATATAATAAGACTCGTGCAAATTTAAAACAGATAGCATACAGTAGGTGAAATATTGGAGTGAGAAAATTAATTTTACATTAAACAACACAAGAGGTCGCCTCTTTCATGCAGCAATATGATAACTCAGGGAACTATCATAAATCAAAAGGTAAGTCCAGCCCCAAAGTGTAATCATGAATAATTTCCAACATGGAAACATATGCCAACAAATCTGCATTCCGTGCTTGTCGACTTCATGCTGGGATGCCAACAGATGGGTCAGTAAAACAACCCCTTATCCAACCATTTTCTGACCCTTGATACATCAGTTAATGGGAGAACAATGGGATTGCTCGCTATCCAACTCAAAATAACATGTAATGTGATTAACTCCGCATACTCTTGATCTGGAATTTTGGATCACTGATAAAATACAAGTATCCACCATACAAGTCTGATGACATCAGCTTTATACTCAAAATAAATTGAACTCACAAACCAAAGAAATCTCAATGATCCCTAAATGTCGCCAATGACCATGCAATTTTTTTCCATTTGAGGGGCAAAAAGATTTTCGCTCTCTGCTCTTCTTTCCTCTTTGTAGAAGGGGGATAAGAGAGGTGGCGTGTTTCTGGCGTCAGCCACGGCGACCCCTTCCCCTGGGCCTCATGCTTGTTGGTCTAGAAGGGTCACCGGATCGGCCACGTGGAACTGTATAGATGTAGGTTAGGCCCTAGTAGCTTTGGTTTCGTCTGTCCGGCGACAAGCAAAGGTGCTTTGGATCCGCCCCCAACACGGATGGATCTAGGAGCTATTTTTCCAAACGAGGATGGTGTGGCAGCGGTGATATCCTCGATACAGAATTTTTTACCTCTGGATCCGCTGTCACGACGGCGCGCACTCCGACGCCGCTACGGAGCCCGGGAGGTTGTTGAGGAGAATGAGATGGCGGTGGCACGCATGGAGGCAGCATCAGCAGATGCTCGAAGGCAGTGGGATCTACGTTGGGTGTGCGGAAGATGGACGGCAGATCTGCTTCTCTCCTTCGATCTCGTGGAGTGATGGAAGAAGGTATGAAGTCAGGCAGCAAGTTTAGCAAGGCCCCAGACAATGTGACACAAAGGAGATGGCTTCGACTTGGGCGAGCCACATCTGAGGCCCATAAAGCTGAAGAACGGTGAGGGAATGGTCTTTCTTTGTAAGGGTAGATATGAATGGAACGTATTGGCCTCTAAAATAAATCTCTCATTTGAACTCTCCCATTGGAAATCCAGAATAAGCATAAAACTGTGTATGCATATGTAATACTCCCTCCGTCCCAAATTAATTGACGCAGATTTGTCTAGATATGCATGTATCTAGAAGTGTTTTAGTCTATAGATACATGCGAATCTAGACAAATCTGTGTCAATTAATCTGGGACGGAGGGAGTATTATAGTATAAGCACCTTTCAACAAAGACCCATTTAACATTCATGTATACAAAAATAATTTCCTCTAACCTAATATCATTGAGACAACAAACAGCACTCCTGGAATGCAAATAATGACACTCCCGCATGAGGCCTGACATGCGTACGATTTCTACTCCATGATCCACATAGGCTTTACCAATCTCCTGTCACGCGCCTAATAATAACAGCTATGCTATAAAACATCTCAGTTTACCCTATAGGTGATAAGATACGGACACCGCGGCAGCAAATCAGGGCATGGGATGTATAACCATCGAGCCCAGCCGCTGGTAACCGCGATCAAGCACGAGAAGACGATAAACCAAATTGCTTACCAGGGGATGGGAGCCGGAGTGGCGGACACGGCCTGCGCCTGAGTGTGCATCTGCGGCTGCATCGACGGGGTCCAGTAGAAGCCTCCAGCGGGTGTGGTGGCAAAGTCGGCGGCGGCAAGGTCGGCCATGAGGGGGCAGTCGAAGACCCAGTTGGAGCCCTCCGGGGATGCCATGAAGACGGAGCGGCTCTCCGTGGCCGGCGACGTTGGCTAGGGTTTTCGCTGTCGTCGGGATTTGGGGGAAATTTCGGGGGGTGGTGACTGGTGAGGGGAGGAGGAGGGGAAGCGGTCGTGGGCTCCGGCGCCGAGATAAGGATCAACAGAAGAGTTTGAGCACGAGGTTAACGAGTACGGACATTTGGGTTAGGCCCTAATGCGCCTGAAGATGGGCGTGCTTAGGCATAGGAATGGTACTGTACTGGGTGCCGCACACCCGTGCAGGTCTGTTGGGTCCAGCCCATCAGGCGTTTCTTTTTCTCCTTTTCTGTTTTTTCTTTTCTACTACTGTTTTTTTCTTGATTCTTTTGTGTTTTTCAAAATCGGATAAAAGCGTCCGAATATTATTAAAATTTTGAACAGATTTAAAATCAAAAGGTTTTTAGATTTGTCTATTTTAAATCTGAAAACTTTTTAATAAGTAAAAAATCAAAAAATTAACATTTTTAATTTAAGCATTTTAAAAATTTGAATAGTTTTTAAATTGAATAATTCTTAAAATCTAAGTAATTTTTAAATATAAATAAATTTTCAAATCCAAATAATATTTAAATTTGGATAATTTCTAAATTTAAATAATTTTCAAATCTAAACATTTTAAATTTAAAAATGTGAATAAGTTTCAAAATCTGAACATTTTTTAATCTGAACAAAATGCAAAATCATAAAAATGTTGTAAAAAATGAGATATGAAAATACAAAAGGAAAAAAGAAAATAAAAACAGAAAAAATAAAAGAACAACAAAGAAAACCGTGAAGTATGCGGTCAGGCCGACCGATACCGCACACATGGGTGTGCGGCGCATGGTAACGGCCGATCTGGCACATAGGTTTTCCTAGTGTACTGCATTATGAGGCTTTTTATTTGCAACCGCTATACGCGAGCAATAGCAAAGAGTCACACGTAGGCATCCTCGCTTGGGCCGGTCTATTATCGCTAGTTTTTTCTTTTCTTCGTTTTCTTTTTCTTCTTTTCATATTTTTAGTATGTCTCATTTCATTTTTCTAAATACAGGTAATTCTTTTAGACATGCTAACCGTTTGTTGGGACACATTTACATTCTTTCTGTAAAACACAAATATCTTTTTTCAAGCTAAATGAACATTTAGAATACACAAACATTTATTTGATATATGTGAATACATTTTTGGGAATATGTGACCGTCTTTTCCAAAACATTAATACTACCTCTGATCCAAATTAGTTGTGGCAGGTTCATTGAACTTAGTTAGATTTAGCCAACATTTTGTCTAAATTTGCGACAATTAATTTAGATTGGAGTGAGTATATTATATATAAGTTGTTGCATCAGTTTTGATGATTTTGAGCTTTGTTTCATCTACCCTTTTCATGTCTTTTTACCCTTTATAAATTATGATGAGAACAAATAGTGTCTTGATCTTTAGCTCCTCACTTCTCACTAGATTCATACCTGATGGTCTCGTGAAGCATGTTCTTCTTGTGATCTGAACAACTTGTCTTCCTATTCTATGAAGATTATCGGTGTGTTGGGGATGTGCTGGAGCGGGTGGTCTAGATGATTTATGTTGGTGTCCGATTCATATGGTGATGCCACATTATTTACTGCCTCCAGTTTCTCCTAGACGAATAAGGTGCTTGTTATCTATTCCTCCTAGGCCAAAGTTACTAAGTACATGGTTGTTGACCTCTTGATTTGGCTGTGTTGCCTTGATAATATCCTAAGTGTTGGCTTTCTTCTTGATAACGAAAAGTGAAATTGTTACTATAGTGGGCTGATATGACCAGGAGGGCTTTAAGTAAATTCTTGTGGGCTTAAATCTTATGGGGTTTGAATGTTGATTATTATTTTTTTACTTAATTAAGAATGTGGACTCTTCTAAATAATATCAAATGTAGAATTTGATTCCAATTTGTTAATCAATACCAATATGTAACCCGTTTAACTTAATGATGCAGGGTTCTCTATAGGAACTTGACTATATTAATTAGAGGGAAATGACTAAATTGTCATTATGGCCTCAAGATATAGATCAAACACTTGTTTCCTTGTTGCGCTTGTCCCTTGTTGGCATCATGTTGTCTTACATGACCAAGGTGATCTAATGATGCCTAATTTTGCCTCAATTAAAATTAATCCCTCTAATCAACAATTTGGAAATCAACACTTACTCGTGTTAGTTAAGGTCCGAAATCGAAAAAGAAACATCAACGATGATGGAAATATTTTCACATTAACCAAATCTTTTGTCGTTTTTGCAAGTCAAGAAGAAGTAGATCAAGATTAGTTTAGGGTTTCTTTTTCTTCATTTTGTAATCTTATATATTCATTGGTGTATGTCATATTTCAATAAAATGTTTGTAACATACTCAAATATTCAATAAAATTTTGTGTTACCTATTTATTTGTATTATTTATGAACTAGTATTGAATATTAATTCTTTAGAAACTAAAGTTCTAAATTAATCTTGTACGTGTGATGATGTAATTATGCTTTGTAAACCTTTTCATTTATATTAGTCTCCATATTTAAAGTGCACCCAAAAGTTCAAACTGCATCAAAGGTCACCTCAAAATTTATAACACTCAAACCAACGAGCTAACCTAATTTGTCAAGTTAAGCGAAACTTCGATCCATTCAGTAATATTTTAAAAAAGTTTTATTTTTTGCTATTTTTCATATGCATGAATCCATTGCACATCTCAAGATTCTACCCACCACGCATGGGGGTGCTCTTTTCTCCTTATTCTCATTCCATTAAGTCTGTGGCCTACCTATACATTTATATGTGATCATAATGGAAAGTCTCTTTCTCGGTCACTAATTGATAGACCCTAGGACGTCATGCCAACTCCTACATTTACACATGTCAAACAAACCTTTTAGCACATGTCGTATGGAATCCTTATAATATTTTCGAGATCAAGTCGAGGTAGTCATCGGTGTTTCTAGCATGACCTCATTCTTGTTTCGTGCATTGGAATCCTTGAAATATAATTACTTCTTTAGTCACAATTTTGTTTTGAAACAAAGAGTTGTATTACTTAAAACGATAAACTGTTCTTACAATCTTGCAAGACAAATTCGGTCACACATGCCGGAACCTAACCTTGCATTACACCTCCACATAACTCTCTACGCCCCAACTAGGCAAGGTTATGAGCAACCCCATTAACCTTTATACTACCATGCACTAAACTGATTAATCTGTCCTCTACTTTTAGCAAATGGAATTCCTTTGCTATGATACTCGTCGGCGTTCTGTCCATTGCACCAGGATCGAAAACCTTTAACAGAGAATTACAATCCGTTTCAAACAGTAAATTACCATGAGTGAAATTAGCAGGAACTTTGAGGCTTTCCAGACATGCAATGGCTTCAGCCATTTTTGCTGTCTCACATTGAGAAATGATGTTCCAAGCGGAGAACACAACAGAGCCATCATGTGCTCTTGCAACGGCACCTCATGCCCCTGTTGAGTTTTCTTCCAAGAATGAGGCATCAAAATTAATTTTCATCCATCCTTGTTATGGTCTATTCCAGGACTGGACAGCCAGCGGTTCATCACTGTTTTCATTGCTTGCTTTCATCACATATCCAAGTTTTTTGCATTTTCTCTCAGCATCTAGGGTCCTGCTTTTAATTGCCTGCATAGAGTCAAAATAGTTATTGAGTAATCTAACTGAATGAGTAACGCTTGCCTTTCCTATGTCGAAAATAATGTTATTCCAATGGTGCCAAGCCCTCCACCGGATAAACACACGTTTACCTCCGGAGGCAGCTTCCAGATTTTCCGTGCTTCCTGTCTAAGGGCTTTTGCAATAGTGTAGGTCCCCACCGCATGGTATCCGTCTTCATTTTCCATACCACAGATCGTGCATGTTGGCATTACCTTCGGGAGGCGTTTACTCCTGTTTTCCTAAACTGCAAGAGCATTAGTAGCCAATCTCCACACAAAGACCCTTACCTTTGATGGAACATTAGCTTTCCAAATGGCATTCTAGAGCTTTTTGTCGCCATTTGAGTTGTGGCTTGAATTTGTATTGATTGAAAGCTTCTCATCAAGAGCTAACCTATAAGCAGACCGAATCAAAAAGATACCATTGTGTTCACTTGGCCAAGAGACGAAATCATATGTATCAAAGTTTGGTAACCGGATCTTTAGCACGTGTTTGGCATCATGTGGCATGAAGATCTTTCTCACAATTTCCTCTTTTCGGGTGTGGTCATTCTGATTAATCAAAATAGCAGGAATTTGTAAAATTTCGAGTTATCTTCATATCCCCCCTCGGAATCCAATTATCTCTCCAAAATACAGATTTTTCTGCCATTACCAACTCGCCACACTATCCCTTTCTTTAGCAAAACTAGGCCATGCATAATCCCTTGCCAACCGAGAGAGGGGTTCGTTATAAAAGTTGTATCCGTTAATTCACCCACTGGATAATAATTTGATTTTATGATTCTAGTGCATAGGCTATCTGGGAAAGCAATCAACCGCCACGCTTGTCTCGCTAGTAAGGCTTGGTTGAATAATTTCAAATCTTTTAAGCCCATTCCCCCTTGGTTTTTCCTTTTCGTTAAATTGTCCCAACTAGTCCTGTGTATGTGTCTTCTTTCTGTATCCTCGTCCCACCGAGAAATTTCTAATCAATTGCATAATATCCTCACATACGCCCAACGAGAGTTTAAAAATACTCATAGTGTATGTTGCTATTGCTTGCACGATAGACTTAATAAGCGCTTCTTTTGCAGCTCCCGATAGGTATTTCTCTGACCAGTTCGTCATTTTCTTTTTGTATCTCTCTTTTATTGGTTGGAAACGACCATCCTTCATACGACCTTGTCAGACTGGAAGTCCTAGATATTTCTCTTCAAAACTTGCAGTTTGGACCTCGAGAATTGACATGACTTGCTGCCCCATATCCTCGGTACACTTGTTGCCTAGGAGGATGGAGCATTTCCTTGGGTTGAGTAACTGGCAAGTAGCTTTCTCATAATTGCATAAAACAGTTTTGACCCTTCCAGCATATTTTTAACTCCTGGATCTGGTTGGTTTCAATTTCCCGCTACAATAATCGAGATAAGCCTTCTCCCATAAAAATAAACAGATAGGGTGACATAGGGTCACAATTATGGACATGTAATTTTGTAAATCCGTCACTAGGCGGGGCTAGAGATATCTCTTTGTCATCGTAGGGGGAAAATCTAGTCTTGGTTAATCTAGAACCCACAACATTGTCTTCTGTTTAGCCCGAAAATCACATTTATAATTACACAGTTATGATCTAACATTGGCCAATCCTTAAGTAGACCAGTTCGCTTTTGACTTTGTGCCATTATCTCAAGTCTAAGGATCAACATACATAATGCACATGAGATGTATTGATGTTATAAAAAGAAGATGCTCTTGTAGTATCTCATAAGTGGGTTTATCCAATGCTAGTTCAATTAATCTATGCCCGCAATATCATCTTGATATCACCATATATATGACCCCATTCAGCCGCTAAATATGCTAGTGCTTTATGTATGTGTCTCGTACATTTTTTGACCAAGAATTCAGCTAGGATAATACTTGTATGCACACAAATTGGGTTTCACGAGAGAGTCACATATCTGTCTACTAATTCTTATAATGTTATCCCCAATATAAATATCAAATGTAATAAATAAATATATATTTACTCTTTGTAAGACATAATTCCAATAGGAAAGGGCTAGATGACGAAGGTGTAGGATTCTGAAGCAGAAAACAAAAAAATTCTAACTACACGAACACTAATATCAGGATCTAAACTATGTAGACATAAGTAACGGAAAAGGAAGACAATATTCATACCCTTGAAGACCGAGGAACGCCCTACGCAGAAAGGCGTATGTTGATGAAGACGAGCAGCTCCAAGAACCCCAAGTGTGGTGCCTCCGAAGTACTACACATGTTCGGTGTAGGCGGCGTCTCCCAGACTCCGATCCAGCCATGCAGCGGAAGAGGAAAATTGCAGACCGAGGATCACACGATGGTAGTGTGAAAGTGGAAGAACTCAAAACCCTCGAGGTTCTCTCCAATATTACAAATAAACCCTCAAAGGAAATGAGAGAGAGAGATGAGAGAATGGGATGATTCCAAGGGGAGGGGTGACCCCATATATATAGTGGGAGGGGAGGGGCACCACCCAAGGGGCAGGCAGTGTGGGACTATTCCCACAGTCGTCGGCCACCAAGGGGGATCCACCGGCCTAGGTGGGCCCCATGTGGGGAGCCTACTAGGGCCTGGCCGGTTGGCCCTCCTCTCCTAGGCACCTTGTCCTCTTGGGCCTCCCCTCCGGGTGAGGCCATTAGCAATGGGCTGCCTATAATAAATAAAATTATTTTTTATTATTAATTTAACCAATTAACATAAAATACACATATTATTATATTCCTTCACTCCGTAACTCCTTCCGGACCCCCCATCAACATTGGGTATTACCCGAAACTATTCTTGTTTCTCTCTCTATTTCTCCTACGCTGATGTATCTATCTCAATGCATCCCCACCCTTAAGCATGATACCCTTTGGTTCGGAAACACTCCGGACATGATCGAGACCTCTCTCATATAAATGATCATCAGAGGGGCCCGGATGCCCATGATGAACCCCATGCATTTCACGAATCTTTATCGCTTGAACCTTCAATGTCGTTTCCCATTCCCTTTGCCACCTGATACCTAGTTCATCCGAGATTTGATCTTCGGTATCTCCATACCTTCATTCGATCTCATTACCAATGAACTTGTTTACTTGTTCTTATATCATTGCATTCTGTGACCTAGTCACACGCTTGCAAGCTTTGTTAATACAACGTCACCGAGATGGCCACGTGTATCTATTTGTTACATGGATTGGAAAATCCTGGTCTTGATATCTACTCCTTTACGCGCCCCTTTGGAAAACCTGAGTGGCACCTTTTTGATCACCCATTTTCGGTCTGATACTTGATACCATCTAATCTTCCCTCCAGAACGGTGATTTGCATTATCTCATAGTCCAAGGATTAGGTTGTGAGGTTTTTTCTTTCGTTATCATTAATGGCGAACTTTGTAACTAGATCTCATTATGATACAACTGTTGGGTGTTTGTCTATCACATCATTTAACCAATGATATGACCTCATTATCAATTGGCATAAATGCCCATGATCTTGAAACCCTAGATCATCCTCATGACCAATGAGCAAGTTCGCTAGAGGTAACTAGAGACACGATTTGTTTGCATACCACACATGTATTAATGTTTCGTATTAACAAAGTTATAGTACGGCATGAAACATATTATGAACATACCAGAGATACATCAAATAAAACACTTTAGCATTTGCCTCTAGGGCATATCTCCTTTAGTCTCCCACTTGCACTAGAGTACAAATTAATCTAGTTTACATCAGGCAAGAACCTAACACCGATGGCATCCCGTTGTTGCTCATGCTTGGCTTGTAGAAGACCTTTAGTCAGAGGATCTGCAACATTCATATCTGTTTGCACTTTGCAAATCTTGATTTCACCTTCGTCAACATTTTGTCGAATGACGTGAAAACATAGCTTTATGTGTTTGGCCGTGGAATGAGTCCTTGGTTCCTTCACGTTTGCAATGGCACCCGTGTTATCACAATAGATCGTCACGGGGTCTTGTGCACTTGGAACAACTCCTAGTTCAATGATGAAATTCCTTAACCAAACAGCTTCATTCGCTGCTTCAGCCACAGCGATGTATTCTGACTCCATTGTAGATTGTGCTACTACTAGTTGCTTCCTGCTCTTTTAGCTTACCGCCCCACCATTCACCAGAAACACATATCCTGTCTGAGACTTTGAGTCGTTAGGATCTGTGTGCCAGCTCACATCCACGTAAGCAATTGCGTTTATAGCTTCCTCACAACCTCCATAGACTAGGAACATATCCTTTGTTCTATTAAGATACCTTAGGATATTTTTCACACCTAACTAGTGATCCATTCCTGGATTAATTTGGTATTGGCTCATCAAACTAAGAGCCAATACCACATCAAGTCGAGTACTTAGCATTGCATACATGATAGATCCTATGGCTGAGGCATAGGGGATGTGAGACATCTTTTCTCTATCGGCATCTGTTGCCGGACATTGAGTCAAACTCAGTGTGCTACCTTTTATTACATGCACAAAACCCCTTTTGGCATCCTCCATTCTGAACCTCTTCAAAATCTTCTCAAGGTAAGTACTTTGACTTAATGCAATCAGGCATCTCGATCTATCTCAATAGATTTTTATGCCCAATATGTATGCAGCTTCACCTAAGTCTTTCATGGAAAATTGACTACTAAAATATGATTTTACGCTTTCCAGAAGTTCCACATTATTCCCCATAAGTAATATGTCATCCACATATACTAGAAAACCACTAATCTCCCACTCACTTTCTTGTAACACGGAACTCTTATTGATTTTGGACAAATCCAAATCTCTTGATCACTTGATCAAAACATTGGTTCCAACTCTAAGATGCTTGCTTCAGTCCATAAATGGATCGCTGAAGTTTGTACACTTTCACAACATTCTTAGGATCAACAAAATCTTTTGGTTGCATCATATACAATTCTTCATCAATGTGTCCATTGAGAAACGCGGTTTTGACATCTATCTGCCATATCTCATAATCAAAATGTGCAGCAATTGCTAGCAAAATCCGGACAGATTTCAACATCGCTACGGGAGAGTGTAGGGGTTCGTAGCATGGAAAACAAAAATTTTCTATCGCATACAAACAAACAAGCCAGGATCTATCTACTAGATTGCAGCAACGAGTCGATGGAATAACTCACCCTCGAAGATTCCAAAGTGTTTAACGAGAGCAGATTCTCGTGGGTGATGTAGTCGTACTCTTTCCGATCTCAAGATCGCGTAGACGATCCTTCCGGCGCCACGTTCCAGCAGCGCCCCCGCAGTCGGTCACACGTTCGGTACTCGACGAAGACCTTCCTCTCCCTTGTTCCAGCAGGCAGCGGAGGTTGTAGTACTCTCCTCGCGATTCCGGCAGCACAACGGCGTGGTACCGGAGGTAGAGGGGAGATCCCGCAGGGCTTCGCCTTAAGCCGGTGCGAGTATGGTGGAGCTTATGAGAGAGGATATTAGTGGTCTAGTAATTAGACACACCAATTAGAGGGCTCTAAACCAATAAGAAGGCTCTAAACCAAAATAGCTCTAAACCGGGGTTTAGATCTAGGGTTTAGGTTTAGAGGGGTAGGAAACTTGTGTGTCTAGAGGAGGAGGCCCTGCCCCTCCTTTTATAGGTGGGAGGGCCGGCCAAGGGGAGGGGAGTCCCTCCCCAAGTCGGCCTTGGGAGGCGCCGGCCAAGGGGAGGAATCCCTCCCCAACTCGGCCTCCACCTCCTCCTCTTTCTCCTCTTTCCGAAAACTGGCAGTTTGACCGAAAACTGGCAGTTTGACTTTTTCAATTAGGATTTGAATTAACCCTTTATTTCGGACAGCGAGAACACTTAGTACATGATGCAATCATTCCAACATGCAATGACACATTCATGTACCCCTTCCCCCTCCGGAGTGCCGGACATTCCGGGACCTTCTAGAATGTTCCCGATGAAAACACCGGAACCATTCCCCAACTCCGAAACGGGACTTTCCTTATATGAATCTTATTCTCCGGACCATTCCGGATCACCTCGTGATATCCCGGATCCCATCCGAGACTCCGAACAACATTCGGTCTCTTTCTCATAATACCATAACTACTCAAACAACGTCGAATCCTTAAGTGTGTCTCCCTACGGTTCGTGAATTATGCAGACATGATCGAGACACTTCTCCGAACAATAACCAATAGAGGAATCTGGAAATTCATATGGCTCCCACATATTTCTACGATTACTTTGCGATCGAATGAACCACTTACATACGGTACCAATTTCCCTTTGTCTCACGATATGTTACTTATCCGAGGTTATGATCGTCGGTATCTCTGCATACCTAGTTCAACCTCGTTACTGATAAGTACTCTTTTCTCGTTCCCGTGATATGTGATCCCTTGTGACCCAGTCACATGCTTGCAAGCTAATTTGGATGACATTTCACCGAGAGGGCCCAGAGAATATCTATCCGTCATATGGATGGACAAATCCCACTCTTGATCCATGTGTCTCAACCAATACCTTCCGAACACTCAATGCCACCTTTATAGCCACCCTGTTACGGTGTGGTGTTTGATGATATCAAAGCATCCATCTGGTAAAGGTGATATGCATGATCTCATGGTCGAAGGAATTAGATAACTATGTATCAGAAAGCATATAGCAATTGAACTATTAAAATGACTTGATCTTTATGCTACGCTTATCTATAGGAGTATGTCCACCATATCATTCTCCTAACGATATGATCTTGTTGTTAATAACATCTCAATGTTCATGATAGGGAAACCACAATCATCTATTAACCAACAAGCTAGTGAAGTATAGAGGCTATACTAGGGACTTCAATTTAAGTTTACAATTCACACAAGTATTAATGTTTCCTCGTCAATACTATTATAGCATGAATATAAACATTTATCATAAACACAAAGATATAATAATAACTACATTTATTATTGCCTCTAGGGCATATCTCCAACAGTCTCCCACTTGCACTAGAGTCATCTAATCTAGATTACATGGTAATATACCGAACACCCATGGCAGTTTGGTGTTGGTCATGCTTTGCCCTCGGGAGAGGTTTAGTCAACGGATCCGCCACATTCAGATCTGTGTGTACTTTGCAAATCTTTATATCCCCATCCTGGATATGTTCTCGAATAGCGTGAAAACGTAGCTTGATATGCTTCAGCTTCTTGTGTGACCTTGGTTCTTGCGCATTGGCTATGGCGCCCATGTTATCACAGTAGATAGACATTGGGTCCAGCGCACTTGGAACCACACCCAGCTCTGTAATGAACTCTTTCATCCATATCGCTTCTTGTGAAGCCTCCGAAGCAGCCATGTATTCCGATTCAGTTGAAGATCTCGCCACAACGCTTTGCTTTGCACTCCTCCAGCTAACTGCTGCACCATTCAAAATAAATACGTATCCAGATTGTGATTTAGAATCATCCGGATTAGTGTTCCAACTAGCATCGGTGTAACCATTAACAACGAGCTGTTCATCACCTCCATAAGAAAGAACCATATCCTTAGTTCTTCTCAAGTACTTAAGGATGTTTTTGACCGCTGTCCAATGATCCACTCCTGGATCACTTTGATATCTGCTAGTTAAACTAACAGCATATGCAATGTCGGGTCTAGTACATAGCATGGCATACATTAGAGATCCTATGGCTGAGGCATAGGGAGTCTTACTCATCCTTTCTCTATCTTCTGCCGATGTCGGACTTTGAGTTTTACTCAAGGTCGTATTGGGCAACATGGGCAAGAACCCTTTCTTGCTTTCTTCCATTCCAAACTTCTTTAGAACTTTGTCCAAATATGTACTCTGTGACAATGATATTTGGCGTTTCGATCTATCTCTATAAATCTTTATGCCTAATATGTAAGCTGCTTCGCCAAGATCCTTCATTGAAAAACTATTATTCAAATATTCTTTGACACTATTAAGAAGGTCTACATCATTCCCAATCAACAATATGTCATCCACATATAGTATTAAGAATGCTACAGAGCTCCCACTCACTTTCTTGTAAATACAAGCTTCTCCATAAGTTTGTATAAAACCAAAACTTTTGATTACCTTATCAAAACGTTGATTCCAACTTCGGGATGCTTGCTTCAATCCATAGATGGACCGTTGAAGTTTGCATACCTTGTTAGCATCTTTAGGATCGACAAAACCTTTGGGTTGCATCATATACAACTCTTCATCAATGTCTCCATTGAGGAATGCTGTTTTGACATCCATCTGCCATATCTCATAATCATAATATGCAGCGATTGCTAACATAATCCTCACAGACTTTAGCTTCGCTACTGGTGAGAAAGTCTCATCGTAGTCAACTCCTTGAATTTGTCGAAACCCTTTTGCGACAAGTCGAGCTTTATAGACAGTAACATTACCATCAGCATCTGTTTTCTTCTTGAAAATCCATTTGTTCTCGACAGCCTTACGGCCATCCGGTAAGTCCACCAAAGTCCATACTTGGTTTTCGTACATGGATCCAATCTCGGATTTCATGGCTTCTTGCCATTTATTGGAATCTGGGCTCATCATCGCTTCCTCATATGTCTCGGGGTCATCGGTGTTGTCCACCACCATGACATTCATAACGGAATCATACCAATCTGGAGTGGTACGAGTTCTCGTTGACCTCCGAGGCTCTGTAGCAACTTCAACCGAAGTTTCATGATCATCATCATTAGCTTCCCCTCTTATTGGTGCAGGCACCACAGGAACTTCTTCCGGTGCTGCGCTACTCGCAATTTCGAGAGAAGGTTCGACAACCTCGTCGAGTTCTACTTTCCTTCCAGTCACTTCTTTCGAGAGAAATTCCTTCTCTAGAAAGGATCCATTCTTAGCAACGAAGATTTTGCCTTCGGATCTATGATAGAAGGTATACCCAATAGTTTCCTTTGGGTATCCTATGAAGACGCATTTTTCCGCTTTGGGTTCAAGCTTGTCCGGCTGTAACTTCTTTACATAGGCTTCGCATCCCCAAACTTTAAGGAACGACAATTTAGGTTTCTTCCCAAACCATAATTCATACGGTGTCGTTTCAACGGATTTAGACGGTGCCCTATTTAAAGTGAATGCGGCTGTTTCTAATGCATAACCCCAAAATGATAGCGGTAAATCTGTAAGTGACATCATAGAACGAACCATATCTAAGAGAGTTCGATTACGACATTCAGACACACCATTACGCTGTGGTGTTCCCGGCGGTGTCAACTGCGAAAGTATTCCACATTTCTTCAAATGCTCACCAAACTCGTAACTTAGATATTCACCTCCACGATCAGAACGTAGAAATTTAATCTTCTTGTTACGTTGATTCTCTACCTCACTTTGAAACTCCTTAAACTTCTCGAAAGTTTCGGACTTATGTTTCATGAAATAGATATACCCATATCTACTCAAGTCATCCGTGAAGGTAAGAACATAACGATAACCACCGCGCGATGCTACACTCATTGGACCACACACATCGGTATGTATGATTTCCAATAAGTCCGTAGCTCGCTCCATTATACCAGAAAATGGAGTCTTAGTCATTTTACCCATCAGACATGCTTCGCATCTTTCAAGTGATTCAAAATCAAGTGATTCAAGAAGTCCATCGGAATGGAGTTCCTTCATACGCTTCACTCCAATGTGACCAAGACGACAGTGCCACATATAGGTCAAGTTATCGCTCAATTTCAAACGTTTAGCTTCAATGTTATTAATATGTGTATTTCTACTATCGAGATTCAATATGAATAGACCATCTATTAAAGGTGCATGTGCATAAAACACATTACTCATATAAATCGAACAACCATTATTCTCGGATTTAAACAAGTAACCGTCTCGCAATAAACAAGATCCCGATATAATGTTCATGCTCAACGCAGGCACCAAATAACAATTATTTAAGTATAAAACTAATACCGATGGTAGATGAAGAGGTAGCGTGCCGACCGCGATCACATCAACCTTTGATCCGTTTCCCACGCGCATCGACACCTCGTTCTTCGCTAGCTTCCGTTTATTCTGCAGCTCCTGTTTCGAGTTACAAATATGAGCAACCGAACCAGTATCAAATACCCAGGCACTACTACGAATACTAGTGAGATACACATCAATAACATGTATATCAAATATACCTTTCTTCTTGATGTTGCCGTTCTTCAAATCCGCCAAGTACTTTGGGCAATTCCGCTTCCAGTGACCTTCTCCCTTGCAGTAAAAGCACTCAGTTTCAGGCTTAGGTCCAGCCTTGGTCTTCTTCGTTGGCATGGTAACTTTCTTACCACCCTTCTTGAAGTGTCCCTTTTGCTTAGACTTGCCTTTCTTGAATTTGGTGGTCTTATTGACCATCAACACTTGGTGCTCTTTCTTGATCTCCACTTCTGCAGATTTTAACATAGCAAATAGTTCTGGCAACTCTTTGTTCATGTTCTGCATGTTGTAGTTCATCACAAAGTTCTTGTAACTTGGTGGTAGTGATTGTAGGATGCGGTAAACTCCCAAAGTATTAGGAATCACTATACCCAAGCTTTGAAGTTTATTCGCGTGCCCAGACATTTTAAGCACATGCTCACTGACGGAGCTACCCTCTTCCATCTTGCAGTTAAAGAACTTTTCAGAAGGTTCATAACTTTCAATTGCCGCATGAGTCTCAAAAATTAATTTGAGATCCTCGACAATATCATATGGGTCCGACTCTTCAAACCTTTTCTGAAGCTCCGATTCTAAACCATACAAGATAGCACACTGAACTATGGAGTACTGATTCTTCCGAGCAAGGTAAACATTCTTTACTTCATCGGTAGCATCAGCTGCAGGTGGGTCACCTAGCGGTGCATCCAGCACATAGGTCAAATTACCAGCTGTGAGGACAATCCTCAAATTGCGGAACCAATCCGCGAAGTTGCTTCCATTGTTTTTCAACTTTTCTTTCTCTAGGAACGCATTAAAATTGATGGTAGGGGCTGCCATTGATCTACAACATATTTGCAATATTTTTAGACTAAGTTTATGACAAATTGAGTTCAAATTAATTAATGAAATTAGACTAGGTGAACTCCCACTCAAAACAACATCCCTCACATTGTTTTAGTGATCACACGAACCAAATCTACTATATCAACACCGATCATCACGAGAGCCGATATAGTTTCAATGGCGAACAATCATCATGTTCATCATATCTGCTATATGATTCATGCTTTACCTTTCGGTGATCCGTGTTCCTGAGGCCATGTCTGTACATGCTAGGCTCGTCAAGATCAAACCTTAGCTACCGCATAAGCAAATCTGGCTTGCTTACGTTGTATTCACCCGCGGAATCAAAGACACCCGATCATCACGTGGTGCTTCGAAGCAACAAGCTTTGGCAACGGTGCATACTAAGGGTGAACACTTTAGAACTTGAAATTCATGTGCATGAGGGATCATCTTATAATGCTACCGTCGTCTACTAAGCAATACAAGATGCATAAAGGATTAACATCACATGCAATTCATAATATGTGATATGATATGGCCTTTCTTCTTTGTGCTTCCGATCTCCATCTTCAAGCACGAACATGATCTCCATCATCACCGGCATAGCATCAAGGTCAATGACGCTTCTTCATGGTTGTCGTCCACCAGCTTCAACTATTACAACTATTTTGAATAGACACGCAGGTCTCAACAGAAATTAAAGACAACCATATGGCTCCTGCCGGTTGCCAACTTACAATAAGGAACATTGCATACATCAAATATAATCACAATCATGGCCATATCACATCACTGCACACCCCTGCAAAACAAAGTTAGACGCTTCTACTTTCTTTGCATATTTTACGTGGTTTGGGGCTTTTCATAAGTGTCGTTCTAACCTACGAACAAGAACCACAACATTGATACTAGCATTGTTGATTACCCGTTGTAAATTGGATCTTTACTATGCTAGGAGAAACAGGCACCCGCAAATCCACTTATGCAATACGAGTTGCATGTCAAGCGTGGAGCAAGTCTCATGAACGATGTCATGTAAGGTTAGCCCGGGCCGCTTCATCCCAACATACCGCAAGATGCAAAGTACACGCAAAGCAATCTACAATAAAAGCATCAACGCCCACAATGACCATTGTGTTCTACTCGTGCAACAGATCTACATATAGACACGGCTCTGATACCACTGTAGGGGTTCGTAGCATGGAAAACAAAAATTTTCTATCGCATACAAACAAACAAGCCAGGATCTATCTACTAGATTGCAGCAACGAGTCGATGGAATAACTCACCCTCGAAGATTCCAAAGTGTTTAACGAGAGCAGATTCTCGTGGGTGATGTAGTCGTACTCTTTCCGATCTCAAGATCGCGTAGACGATCCTTCCGGCGCCACGTTCCAGCAGCGCCCCCGCAGTCGGTCACACGTTCGGTACTCGACGAAGA
The DNA here is from genome assembly GCA_916181665.1 of Avena sativa. Taxonomy (NCBI): domain Eukaryota; kingdom Viridiplantae; phylum Streptophyta; class Magnoliopsida; order Poales; family Poaceae; genus Avena; species Avena sativa. The sequence goes on along the minus strand of OV702287.1, from coordinate 103,248,076 downwards.
CCTTCCTCTCCCTTGTTCCAGCAGGCAGCGGAGGTTGTAGTACTCTCCTCGCGATTCCGGCAGCACAACGGCGTGGTACCGGAGGTAGAGGGGAGATCCCGCAGGGCTTCGCCTTAAGCCGGTGCGAGTATGGTGGAGCTTATGAGAGAGGATATTAGTGGTCTAGTAATTAGACACACCAATTAGAGGGCTCTAAACCAATAAGAAGGCTCTAAACCAAAATAGCTCTAAACCGGGGTTTAGATCTAGGGTTTAGGTTTAGAGGGGTAGGAAACTTGTGTGTCTAGAGGAGGAGGCCCTGCCCCTCCTTTTATAGGTGGGAGGGCCGGCCAAGGGGAGGGGAGTCCCTCCCCAAGTCGGCCTTGGGAGGCGCCGGCCAAGGGGAGGAATCCCTCCCCAACTCGGCCTCCACCTCCTCCTCTTTCTCCTCTTTCCGAAAACTGGCAGTTTGACCGAAAACTGGCAGTTTGACTTTTTCAATTAGGATTTGAATTAACCCTTTATTTCGGACAGCGAGAACACTTAGTACATGATGCAATCATTCCAACATGCAATGACACATTCATGTACCCCTTCCCCCTCCGGAGTGCCGGACATTCCGGGACCTTCTAGAATGTTCCCGATGAAAACACCGGAACCATTCCCCAACTCCGAAACGGGACTTTCCTTATATGAATCTTATTCTCCGGACCATTCCGGATCACCTCGTGATATCCCGGATCCCATCCGAGACTCCGAACAACATTCGGTCTCTTTCTCATAATACCATAACTACTCAAACAACGTCGAATCCTTAAGTGTGTCTCCCTACGGTTCGTGAATTATGCAGACATGATCGAGACACTTCTCCGAACAATAACCAATAGAGGAATCTGGAAATTCATATGGCTCCCACATATTTCTACGATTACTTTGCGATCGAATGAACCACTTACATACGGTACCAATTTCCCTTTGTCTCACGATATGTTACTTATCCGAGGTTATGATCGTCGGTATCTCTGCATACCTAGTTCAACCTCGTTACTGATAAGTACTCTTTTCTCGTTCCCGTGATATGTGATCCCTTGTGACCCAGTCACATGCTTGCAAGCTAATTTGGATGACATTTCACCGAGAGGGCCCAGAGAATATCTATCCGTCATATGGATGGACAAATCCCACTCTTGATCCATGTGTCTCAACCAATACCTTCCGAACACTCAATGCCACCTTTATAGCCACCCTGTTACGGTGTGGTGTTTGATGATATCAAAGCATCCATCTGGTAAAGGTGATATGCATGATCTCATGGTCGAAGGAATTAGATAACTATGTATCAGAAAGCATATAGCAATTGAACTATTAAAATGACTTGATCTTTATGCTACGCTTATCTATAGGAGTATGTCCACCATATCATTCTCCTAACGATATGATCTTGTTGTTAATAACATCTCAATGTTCATGATAGGGAAACCACAATCATCTATTAACCAACAAGCTAGTGAAGTATAGAGGCTATACTAGGGACTTCAATTTAAGTTTACAATTCACACAAGTATTAATGTTTCCTCGTCAATACTATTATAGCATGAATATAAACATTTATCATAAACACAAAGATATAATAATAACTACATTTATTATTGCCTCTAGGGCATATCTCCAACAGAGAGAAGGTCTCATCATAGTCAGCTCCTTGAATTTGTCGAAACCCCTTTGTGATAAGTCGAGCTTTGTGGATGGTTACATTACCATCCGCATATGTCTTTTTATTAAAGATCCATTTATTTTCCACGGCCTTGCGGCCTTCTAGAAGATCGACCAAGGTCCAAACTTCGTTTTCGTATATGGATCCTATTTAGGATTTCATGGCTTCTAGCCATTTCTTGGAATCATCACTTTCCATGGATTCTCTGTAGTTAGCAGGTTCCTCTTGTTCATTCAAAATGACAGCCATCACAAGACTACTATACCAATCAGGAGTGGTACGTATTCTTGTAGACTTGCGAACTGCAGGTGCTTCGATGTGGTTGTTTTGATCATTATCTTTTGATGCTTCTTCCATGTTGGAGGGTGGTTCTGGAACAACTTCCGTTGCGCTACTCGGTATTTGGAGACACGGATCAACAACCTCATCTAGCTTAATCTTCCTTCCCCTAACTCCTTTAGCGAGAAACTCTTTATCAAGAAAGGTGTCGTTCTTCGCGACGAACATTTTGCCTTCGCCTGGTTGTAGAAGGTATACCCAATGGTTTCCCTTTGGTATCCTACAAAGATACATTTTTTCTCCTTGGATTCGAGTTTGTCAGGATGTAGTTTCTTAACGTAGGCATCACATCCCCAAACTTTCAAGAATGACAACTTTGGCTTCTTGCCATTCCATATCTCATATGGGGTTGTCTCCACGGATTTGGATGGTGCTCAGTTTAAAATAAAAGCGACGGTTTCTAACGCATACCCCTAGAACAATATGGACAAATCAGTCAAAGACATCATGGACCATACACTATCTAATAGAGTGAGATTACGCCGTTTTGACACACCATTACGCTGAGGTGTCCCGGCTGGCGTAAGCTGTGGTACAATACCATAGTCCCTCAAGTTCATGCCAAACTCATAACTCAAATACTCACCTCCACGATCAGATCATAGATGCTTGATTTTCTTGTTAAGTTGATTCTCTACTTCCTTTTGAAATTCCTTGAACTTTCAAAGGTTTAAGATTTGTGCTTCATCAAGTAGATATAACCATATCTACTTAAATCGTTAGTAAAGGTAACAAAATAACGATAACCATTGCGCGTTTAGACGCTCATCGGTCCGCATACATCTGTTTGTATGATTCCTAGCAGGTCTGCAACCCTCTCCATTGTGACGGAGAAGGGCGTCCTAGTCATATTGCCCATGAGGCAAGGCTCGCACATGTCAAGGGATTTAAAATCCAATGATTCCAAGAGTCCATCAGAATGGAGTTTCTTTATGCGCTTCACACCAATATGACCAAGGAGGCAATGCCACAGATACATGGTATTATCATCATTATGCTTACAATGTTTAGCATCAACATTATGGATGTGAGTATTGTAATCAAGATCTAGTAAGAATAAACCATTACACATAGACGCATGAACATACAAAACATCATTCATATAAATAGAACAACCACTTGTTCTAGATTTAAGCGAATAACGATATTGCAATAAGCAACATCCACTCACAATATTCATACTTAATGCGGGTACATAGTAGCATTTATTCAAAACCAAAATCAATCCCGACGGCAGACGTAGAGGTAGAGTGTCAACGGCCACCACGTCGACCTTCGAGCCATTGCCGACACGCATCGTCACTTCGTCCTTCCTCAGGCGCCTCTTACTCTGCAGCTCCTGCTAAGAGTTACAAATGTGGGCAACAGAACCAGTATCAAATACCTAGGTCTCACTCCTGGTGCTAGTAAGGAATACATCTATAATCTGTATATCAAATATACATTTGTCTTTGGCGGCTATCTTGCCAGCTTGCTTGTCCTCAAGGTACTTGGGGCAGTTGCATTTCCAGTGCCCGTCCCCCTTGCAGTAGAAGCACATGACGCTGGGCTTAGGACCAGGCTTGGCAGCCTTAGAAGTGTTGGCAACATGCTTGCCATCCTTCTTAGGCTTCTTTCACTTGCCCTTTTGCCACCGGCTTCTTAAAGTTGGTGGTCTTATTGACCATTAGCATCGTGTGCTCCTTCTTGATTTCGACCTCAACAATTTTGAGCATGGCAAACACTTCAGCAAGGATCTTAGTCATCCCTTGCATGTTGTAGTTCATCACAAAACTCTTATAGCGAGGGGAAGCATGTGCAGCACCCTATATATCGCGATCTCTTCCGGAATCTTGCAATCCAGGTGACGAGGGTTTAACTCGTCAATGCCCATTGTTATGGACTTGGGTTTTGGAGAAGAAGGGAGCGCTGGAGGCATCAATCGGCTAGCAAAAAAAGCACATAGGGGTGCAAGTTTTACCCAGGTTCAGGCCTCATAGAGGTCCCTACTCCTGCTTGTCTGCTCTTGGAATTATCGAAGGAGTCAAAAGTTACAGGGGTGCGTAGATGCAATTTGGCGAGATTGTGGAAAATAGGGTTGTGCTTGTCCTCCTCGCCGCCCCCTCCTAGCCTTTATATAGATAGGCTAGGTCTCAGGTAGCAGGTCGAGTCGGTTACAGATTAGGGTTCGTCCCTTTAAACTTTCTATCTTAAGCTTTGTCTTATGCTACAAGCAATCGAAGTCTCCGTGAGTCACCCGAATCCTGTATTGGGCCTTAGTAACGTCATGGGCTTCTGCCATATCCGGACCGTATATGCCAAACTCGAGTACCTGTAGGGTATGCCCACGTCAGTAGCCCCCGAGTGTCCAGTGGAATTGCAGATTCGAGTGGAGACTTTATGAAGTCTTTCGAGTGCATAGCTGAGCATTTTTTCGAGTGTTCTGTTTTGTGTCATAGGGATTGTTGATATACGTGCCTGATTTATCTGAGGTATCGATATCAGTTAACTGCCTTAGGGAAAAACAACGCAATCTACTCGAACTCGAGTCCTTGGACTCGAATTCGGAAAAGTGCTGGCGTAATTCGACTCAGGCTGCGGAGGTCTTACAGGAGTCGAATCCCAGTGTGTAAGTGTGAGCACTCGACATGTCCGTCAAGGCATATTCATCGCACCTGCAGGCACGGATATATTTCTGGTAGTGCGCAGTAGATGCGTTGCCAGGCCTTATTCAGGTCTTATGTTCACGCTGTAAGCGCGGCATCCGAATTTTTGCCATCACGAAGATGATTCGGGTGACCCAGGAGACGCAATCTCTTTGTAGGATAAGATATAAGGCGGAGTCGCCATATCATTCGAGTGTGGATATTATCGACACACAGTACAATGTATAAGAAAATAATCATAGAGTGCACGGCCAGTGCTCCCTATGGGACTAGCCCCCGAGTGCCTATTCGAGTCGTAGACTCGAGTGGGGACTGTAAGCATTTTGCGACTGATATCGTCTTTTGTTGCTTGTTTCAGTCGAATGTGCTTTCAGTGCTCCCTATGGGAGTAACCCATAATTCACAATCGAATTGTTGATTCGAGTGAAGGGTTTTTATGATGCTTGGAAATCTTCATAAAATTCTTCGGGTGGGCGGCCAACGCTCCTGTTAGGAGTAGCCCCCGAGTGCTTGGTTGAGTCGAAGACTCGAGCAAGGACTAAAGTAGTCAAAATGTTTTCCTGCTGGCGTTGATGATGTCAGTGCTGACGATGAGGTGACCTCAATTGCCCGTGTGAGCGGCTTTGACGGGACATAACGAGTAGTGGGCCCCATTTTCTGACTTGGATTTGACCAGGCGTGTGTAATCTTCTGTTTTAACCGCGTCTCCTCGATTTCCGCGTGTAATGGGAGTAATGGGGGACGGTTCGTGGTTTACCCTTGCCACGAATAAATGTCGATGTATGCCATGCGTGTGGTAGATTTTCTTCTGGCCGTTGGATGTCATCTGCTAGGAGGTTAAGTAGGGACACACCATGCGGTAATTCCCCACATCTCTCTTCTTGCTTGCGATTCCTCCGTCATTGCTGTTCTTGCTGCTCCCTTGCACACATCTTCTCTGTGGCACTGGACCAGCTTCACGTCTTCCCTAGCTATTTCCTGCGCTCACATCGCCAACACAAGATGGGCAAGAAGAAAGGAGGCTTCGCCGATGGATCCACCATTGTTGCTGCCAAGAAGAAAGGAGGCGCCGCCACAACGGGCACCAACACCACCGGCGTTGGGAAGAAGAAGGGCACGGGGACTCGCGTCACCAACGGGTCGTGGCGACCGTCCATCATCATGTCATCGAAGTTGTTCACTCAGCGCTAGGACGGGGCGCTTTCCGCTGCTGAGGATGACTCGCGCATTACTGGTGACGAGGTAATCCCCAATCCTCCGGTGGGTTTTCGAGTGATGTTCCTTGTGTTCATCATTCACGGTCTTTCTCTTCCCCTGCATCCTTTTGTTAGGGGTCTCCTTTGCTTCTACGGGCTTCAGCTTCATCAGCTGACCCCCAATTCTATCCTCCACATTCCTTGCTTCATCACTCTTTGCGAGTGTTGGCTCGAAATCGAGCCGCACTTTGGCCTCTTGAAAAAGCTTTTCAATCTCAAACGTCAATCGGCGTCGGGTTCTGTAGTCTATGACATAGGAGGCTGAGGTATCCACGTCGATTCCAGCGTCACCTACTTTAACATCAAGCTCACTTCATCTGTCCAAGGTTGGCGGGAGAAGTGGTTCTACATCCGCGACCAGAAAGCGGATGGAGAACACTACGGACTCGCACCCTTCGATCTGGTGGCGTCCTGCAAGCGGAGGAGGTCGTGGAAGAACACTGTGATGCCCGCCGAAGTCGAAGAGACAGAGGCCCTCTATCAGCATGTTTGCGACCTCGGGAAGCACATAGGCAAACAAGTTGGCGGAGTAGAGCTTATCTGCACTTGTATGCGTCGCCGCGTTCAGCCTCTATAGGCCAGGACGCACCCGATGTTTCACTGGACCGGTGCTGGTGGTGCCACTCGCATTTCTGCGGAGGGCATCTCTTCGAGTGAAGTAGACAGGAGGTTGCAACTGCTAACCAAGTACACCGCCAAGGAGAATCTCCCTGGTGACTCAGTCGTGCCTCCGTTCTGCTCTAGCAGTCCTCCACCTGAGGTGAATTTCTTGATTGCTTTTTCGAATGCTTGTAGCTGTATTTTTATACTGATGCTTTTTCTTTTGTTAGGTCTGGGCCATGGTCGCCAATTTGCCTCCTCGTCCTGAAGGAATTATTCCTCGCGAGGTAGATGAAGAATACGAGTCGGGCTCCACCATCCCCATGGAGGAAGAAGAGGAAGCCCCCGAGTCTGGTGACCACGGGACTTGCAAGCGCTCCCGCATCAAGGATTCGGATGCTTCCTCGCCATAAATGCCGGAGGGTTCTCCTACTGCTGCTGTAGAGGAGCCAATTCCCGTCGTGCCTGTACGCGCCATGGCTCCTCCCGCTCGGAAGAAGCTGCGGTTGCCAAAGGAGTCGTCGGATGATTCCTTTGACCTTGACAAATTTAACTAGTGAGTTTTCATATTTTGCGAATTCATCTTGTTTTCCTTGAAGTTTCCCTTCTGAAGTGACATTGGTCACATTTGCAGTCAAACAGCATCATCGTCTTCTGACGACTGCCAATTTGTGAAAGAATCCAGAGTTGCAGACTCCAAGAACAAGGAGGTACTCCCTCTATTTACAATTAGATTGCATTCTAGGTTTAGTTAAAGTCAAACATTTTGAAGTTTGACCAAATATTTAGCAAAAAATTAAAAATATCTATGATGTAAAACTTGTAGTATTAGAATCTTTGTAAGTTATATTTTCATAATATATGTATTTGGAATAATGAATGTTGATATATTTTCCTATATTCTTGGTCAAAGTTGACAAAGTTTGACTCTACAAAATCCTAGAACGCGAAGTAATAAAAAATGGAGGGAGTAGCAGCACGGTCTCCTTCTCCTCCAGTGGCGGCCCACTCTGGTGCCAATTCTTCAAGTTCCCCCCACATTGGGGGGCACCAGATGGTTGCACGGACGCCCACTCGACAGGAATCTTCGGAGTCCTTGGAGGAACACGTAAGTGTCGTTTTTCTGCTGGCAGTCGAATTTTGAGCTTTTGCATTTTTTGTCATTGCTGAAACTTCGTTTATTTTGATGCAACCCATCATGAAGGAATCCGCTCGTCTTGCAGAGCAGATCCTGGCATTGGGTCGGTAGCATGCCATGCTGGACAACTGCCACCACGTAGTCGAAGGTTTGTGCTAAAACTTGTCTCTTCGCCCTGGTTTGTGTGGAGATCTGTAGACTCAAGTGTTGTCGTGCTCTGACTTTTGTAGGTGAGCATAATGAAATTTTTCGTCGCGTTACTTCCCTTGAGAAGGGACTTGCCGCAGCGGAGAAGAAGCGTGATGAGGCAGTCGCCGCTCTAGAGGAGTCATAGAGGCGTGAAGAAGACCTGCGCGCCTCTACTGCTGAGAGGGAGAAGTTGTTCGTAGAACAGCTTTTCTCGATTGCGAAAGCACTCTTAGGTATTTGCGCTGCTTCATGATACGTTGCAAACGTATCTATAATTTTTGATGTTCCATGCTTATTTTATATCTACTTTCATATGTTTTGTCCACACTTTGGAGTATTTTTACACATTTTCTGGAACTAACCTATTAACAAGATGCCACAGTGCCAGTTGCCTATTTTCTGCTATTTTTGGTTTCATAAAAGCTAGTAAGGAAATATTCTCAGAATTGGACCGGACAAAAGCCCAAGTCAATATTTCACTAGAAAGAATACGGAGTCCGGAGGGGAGACGAAGAGGGGAGCCAGGGCGACCACTCCTAGTGGTGGCGCGGCCAGCCCTAGCCGTGCCACCAGGGGTTGTGGGCCCCCTGGTACTCCACCGACCTTGCCCCTTCACCTATATATTGCCTCCGAGACGAAAACCCTAAGTACCCGATCAAAATTCCACGAAAGAGTCTGTAGCCGCCGCCATCTCCATCCCTAGATCGGGAGGGATCTGAAGCTCTTCTCAGCACCCTGCTAGAGGGGAGAGATCACCCTGGAGGCCTTCTTCATCACCATGCCTGCCTCCGGTGTGATGCATGAGTAGTTCATCCTTGGACTACGGGTCCATGTAGTAGCTAGATGGTTAGTTCTTCTCCTTTGTGCTACCATGTTTAGATCTTGTGAGCTCCGTTCATGATCAAGATCATCTATTTGTAAATCTACATGTTGTGTTTGCGGGGATCTGATGGATATTGAGATGCTATTTCAGATTGATTATTGATTCTATCATGTCTATGTTATTTGTGATCTTGCATGCTTTCCGTTGTTAGTAGCTATCTTGGCCGAGTATATGCTAGCAACTCCAAGAGGGAGTATTTATGCTCGATAGTGGGTTCATGCCTCTAGGAATCTGGGGAAGTGACAAAAATCTCTAAGGTACTAGATGTTGTGTTGCTACTAGGGAGAAAACAACAATCCTTTGTTCATAGAACAATCGTATTGTTTACTTTACACACTTAGCTTAATGCAATTATCTGTTGCTTGCAACTTAATACTGGAGGGGGTTCGGATGATAACCTGAAGGTGGATTATTAGTCATAGATGCAGTTGGATTATGGTCTATGTATAATGTTGTAATGCCCAATCAAATCGCATAGGAGTCAAGATGATTAGTATATGCATGTATGCTTTCTTGATGTTTGTCAATTGCCCCGCTGTAATTTGTTCACCCAACATGTCATCTGTCTTAAGGAGAATCACCTCTAGTGAACTATGGATCCCGGTCCTTTCTTTTACCATCAATCTACAAGCTATTGACTGTTTTCTGTTTACTTTCTATAAGCAATTACTATCTTCCACACAATACGTTCAATCCTTTGTTTTCAGCAAAACCGGTGAGATTGACAACCTCACTGTAAGTTGGGGGCAAAGTTTTGTGGTTGTGTTGTGCAGGATTCCAAGTTGGAAACAACACCTTGGAGGTGTTTCCTTGCTCCTACTGGTTCGATAACCTTGGTTTCATAACTGAGGGAAACTTGTTGTTGTGCTCATCATACCTTCCTCTTGGGGTTCCCCAAAGAGCTCGAGATATCTTGAGCCATCAAGCTCTTTTCTGGCGCCATTGCCGGGGAGTTGATGGCTCAACGCACGGCGCCCAGAAAAATGTTGATGGCTCGTGGTTGATGTAGAGCTCGTTGGGAACCCCAAGAGGAAGGTATGATGAGCACAGCAGCAAGTTTCCCTCAGTTATGAAACCAAGGTTTAATCAAACCAGTAGGAGCAAGGAAACACCTCAAAGGTGTTACTAGCTGAGCTTTGGCAGGGCGCACTACCGGTGCTAGTAGCAACATGGAGACCTGCACAACACAACCATAGAACTTTGTCCCCAACTTGCGATGAGGTTGTCAATCTCACCGTGTTTTGTGGAAAACAAAGGATTAAACGTATCGAATGGAAAGAAGTAAAAGTTTGCAGAAAGTAAACACAAAGCAGTAAAAGATTGTAGATTGAATATAAAAGACAAGGACCGGGATCCATAGTTCACTAGAGGTGGCTCTCCTTAGATAGATACCATGCTGGGTGAACAAATTACAACGGGGCAATTGACAAACACCGAGAAAGCAATACATGCATATACTAATCATCTTGACTCCTCTGAGACTTGATTGGGCATTACAACATAATACATAGACCGCCATCCAACTGCATCTATGACTAATAATCCACCTTTAGGTTATCATCCGAACCCCCTCCAGTATTAAGTTGCAAGCAACAAATTATTGCTTTACGAACTGCGTGTAAAGTAAACAATATGATTGTTATATGAACAAAGGATTGTTGTTTTCTCCATAGTAGCAACAACACATCTAGTACCTTAGAGATTTCTGTCACTTCCCTAGATTACCAGAGGCATGAACCCACTATCGAGCATAAATACTAACTCTTGGAGTTGCTAGCATCTACTTGGCCAAGATAGCTACTAACAACGGAAAGCATGCAAGATCTCAAATAACAAAGACATGATAGAATCAATAATCAATCTGAAATAGCATCTCAATATCCATCGGATCCCCGCAAACACAACATGTATGAATTACAAATAGATGATCTTGATCATGAACGTAGCTCACAAGATCTAAACATGAAAGCACAAAGGAGGAGAAACCAGCCATCTAGCTACTACATGGATCCGTAGTCCAAGGATGAACTACTCACACATCACACCGGAGGCTTGCATGGTGATAAAGAAGGCCTCCAGGGTGAATTCCCCTCTCCGGCAGGGTGCTGGGAAGAGCTTCAGATCCCTCCCGATCTAGGGATGGAGATGACGGCGACTATAGACTCTTTCGTGGATTTTTTGATCGAGTGCTTGGGGTTTTCATCCCAAGGGAAATTTATAGGCGGAAGGAGAGGCCGAGGGGGTACCGAGGTCGGCCAGACCACCCCCTGGCGTGGGCCAAGCCTGGCCGCGCGACCAGGTGGTGTGGCCGGCCCCTGGCCCCTCTCCGTCTCGTATTCTGGCACTTGATCCCTTCCGGAAAAATAGGCACTTTGGCTTTTGTCCCGTCCAATTCCAAGAATATTCATTTTCTGACTTTCCTGGAACTAAAACAGCAGAAAACAGGCAGTTGGCACTGTGGCTCTTGTTAATAGGTTAGTCCAAGAAATCATATGAAAAGTACTCCAAAGTTGGAACAAAACACAAGTGGATAAAACCAAGCATGGAACATCAAAAATTATAGATACATTTGCAATGTATCAACATCCCCAAGCTTAACTCCTGCTCGTCCTCGAGTAGGTAAGTGATAAAAAGAAAGAATAATTTTTGAGGTGACAGGCACCATCAAAGACTTGATCAAAGTATTTGCAAAACATCAAAGCTGGGATCATAGTACTTCAATCATAACATGAAAGACAAAGTTCTAGCAATAAGCAAAGAAACTATGATGCAACATGAAAATGCACAAACAAAAGATTCATGAATAACAATGCTTTGCAAGACGTTTGTTTGTTTCACATAAAGAAAACATAGCATAATAGTATTCAGCTTGTCCCTCCTAGAGTAGCAAATATAAATGCATAGGACACCTTCAAAGTTCATACGAGTGACTAGATACAATAGTTTCAAACAAGCAATAACAAGTTATGCATCAATCAACTAGTCTTGGGACAATGCACATAGAACTAAGAATGGCCACTATGCTCTCAAAGTAGGTGCATAAAGATAGAAGGTGGAGACTCAATATAATGGTGGAAGAAAGGCCTTTTGTAAAAGGAAGTAGGGATTAAAGTCTCATAAAGAGCTTCCAAAAATTATGGTACTTATAGCTTTCAGCTCTCATTGCCCCTATCATAAGCATATTGAAGTGGTTAAGGTTAAAGTGATACAACTAAGAGGATATGCTTGACAAGTTATAAACCGAAATCTCATGCCCCTTACTTACGAAGACCGATCCTCATGCTACTTAACTTCAGTCACGAGTAAGCTCTTGTCATTGTAAGTATATGTGTATCATTAAGAACCGCCAACGGGGTACCCCTTGCACATGATACGGGAGCTTTCCCATAATCAAAATGACAAGGAAAGCAGACAATGAGCATCTCAGCGATCTTTTTATTTGCTATTTGCATAGGTTTTTATTGAGGATGCTTCATAGAGTGCTCATTATGGTGATGCTGCAAGTTTCCACCATGATTAGGCATGGCTTAGGCTAGCGGCCCAGGCGTTTCTCTAACACACATACAAACTCCATGATCTTACAAGTTCCACTTTTATTTCACTCCGCCGGGGTCCGTAAGCAAAAGAACATGATATCAACGGGGTACAAAGTACAAGTGCAATGTTGAAAGCATTACCCATGGTACATGGTTCTGCTAATTTCAACTTATAAATCGCAAGCATATACGCAACAAAGAAGGACCCAATGGTTCAAGTTTATTAGAGGCAAAAAGGTAAAGTGTGCCATCAAGTTCGTGAGAGCTTTAATCACTAGTTTTCTCATAACAAGTGGAAGGTAAACAAAAGCATGAATATACTTGGAATAGCATAAGCTAGTAGGTAGGTATGGTGGACTCTTTGGAATAACTTGGTTTAGGGAATTGGATGCATGAGTGGAACTCATACTTTGTTGTGGAGGCTAGCAATAAGACTGGTAGCGACAAACTAAGAGAGCAATAATGGCCATAATCATGCAGAGCGACAAAACATCATTGATCAAAGCATAAAGTGATACTACAAGTTGAAAACTAAAGGATCATAAAGGCTATGGTGACTTGAGACAGTCATAACATGGTGTGAGCATGTGCCAAGTCAACCCAAATAAAGCATCAAAGGATAATACCACTATACTATGCTTTAATATGCTAAAACAACGCATGATTCATCCAAGGCACATTAAGCAATCTCAATTGTTTATAACAAGTAATGCTACAGCAAAGAATAATAAGCATGAAGCCAAAAAAATATCAAGCATGGCATTACAAAGCATAGGCCACAGTCAAAAATGAGCTCTTTTTACCACAAAAGTATGAACTTTCCTACTCTTTTCCAAACCAAACCAAACTATTTGCAAACCAATGTATGAAAGAGGGGGTACAACCAACTTATTCAGAAAACTAAACAAACCAAGCAAACTAAAAACCAAAACAAAAACAAAAAAGAAGACGCTCCAAGAAAAACACAACTGTGCATGAAACAATAAAAATGAAGCGTCTGGAAGAAACCTGGAATTTTTATTGATGAAGAAGGGGATGCCTTGGGCATCCCCAAGCTTTGTCGCTTGAACTTCTTGGATATTTCTTGGGGTGACACGCGTGGCATCCCCAAGCTTGAGCTTTAGTCCATCCTTCATCTCATTACTCATTCCTTCCATACACCTGAAAAGTTTCCTTCATACAAAGCTTCACACAATCTCATTAGCAACATTAGTGCACTTAAGATAAATAAGTCTTAAGGTTCAGTTCTAACACCAAATAAACTTCCATTAGAACACTAGATACTGTAGCACTTCCCTCAAAAATCTCAATTCCCCAAAAGAACTCAAGAAGGAACTAACAAGAAGGAAATGCAGAAAATGGCAGAAATCTGTCAAAACAGACCAGTAGGTAAAGATGATTTTTTTCGAAGACCTTATGTTGCTCAAATAAAAAAGTGTTGAACTAAATAAAGTTATATAACAACCTGGGGCAGAATCACAAAAAATTACAGCTCAATCGGACGTACAGAACTCTCTCAGGAATTTTTACGGTGAAGCATAGAAATCTGTTTCGGGACAGCAACTTTCCCAATCATTTCTTCACTCTCATTAGAGGTTACTCTTGGCTCAAAAAGCAAATAAAAAGGATAAGGAGAGGTTATCACAGAGGTAATAACTTCCAAGACTCATCTAAAACTCTTGGGTTATCTCCCAACAAGTACTTTTCTTTAACGCCTTTAAGTTAGGCATAAGAAGCAAAGAAAGAATCAAGTGTTCTCAAATAAAGAAGCATTAAGATCAATACCAGAAATATTTTCAACAAGGCAAGGTATATCATCCAAATAAGTTCTAGAGGATCCTCTCTCAATGCTCTTGGGTTCACTTTCTCATCAAAAGGGTTTGCAGGAACAATCCAATCAAGATTCTTTTCTATTGCATCATGTATTGCTACTAGTTTGAAGGGTATTGGTATCTTAGGTTCCTCCCCGTTAGGTTCGGTTTTGTTCATCTTTTCTCGTGTAACAACCACATCTACACATGATCCTAGCATATTGAAACGTTCAAAAACTTTTCTAGCTTCTTTGGCAACATCATAGAACTCCTTAAACAAAGTTTCTAGAATAAAATCCCTCTTTTCAGGGTCTTCAATTTCTTTGAGCTTAAGAAACATTACTTGCATTAAGGGGTTGAGGTTAACAAACCTAGCTTCTAACATGTGAATTAAAGAAGCTGCAGCAATCTCATAGTTTGGAGCAAGTTCTACAAGGGATCTATCTTCAGTATCTTCATGCTTACTAACATGATTAAAGAATTCTTCAATGTTATCTTTCCCAATTATAGAACCACTACCAATTGGAAGGTCTTTCAGGGTGAAAGTAGGGATCAACATGGTGAGCTAAGGGAGAGGTGACTACTAAAGGAGACTTAATTTTTTTGTGTTTTTCAAATAAGAAAAGCAAACAAGCAAAACTAAATTTTTTTTGTGTTTTTTGAAGCACAAAACAAGCAAACAAAGCAAAAAAGAAACTAAGCAAAACAAAAACAACAAAGTAAAGAGATTGGTTATGAGGGACTCCCCTTGTGAAGATGTCCTTGACTCCCCGGCAACGGCGCCAGAAAAATGCTTGATGGCTCAATGCACGGCGCCCAGAAAAATGTTGATGGCTCGTGGTTGATATAGAGCTTGTTGGGAACCCCAAGAGGAAGGTATGATGAGCACAGCAACAAGTTTCCCTCAGTTATGAAACCAAGGTTTAATCGAACCAGTAGGAGCAAGGAAACACCTCAAAGGTGTTACTAGCTGAGCTTTGGCAGGGCGCACTACCGGTGCTAGTAGCAACGTGGAGACCTGTACAACACAACCACAGAACTTTGTCCCCAACTTGCGATGAGGTTGTCAATCTCACCATGTTTTGTGGAAAACAAAGGATTAAACGTATCGAATGGAAAGAAGTAAAAGTTTGCAGAAAGTAAACACAAAGCAGTAAAAGATTGTAGATTGAATATAAAAGACAAGGACCGGGATCCATAGTTCACTAGAGGTGGCTCTCCTTAGATAGATAACATGCTGGGTGAACAAATTACAGCGGGGCAATTGACAAACATCGAGAAAGCAATACATGCATATAATAATCATCTTGACTCCTCTGAGACTTGATTGGGCATTACAACATAATACATAGACCGCCATCCAACTGCATCTATGACTAATAATCCACCTTCAGGTTATCATCCGAACCCCCTCCAGTATTAAGTTGCAAGCAACAAATTATTGCTTTACGAACTGCGTGTAAAGTAAACAATACGATTGTTCTATGAACAAAGGATTGTTGTTTTCTCCCTAGTAGCAATAACACATCTAGTACCTTAGAGATTTCTGTCACTTCCCCAGATTACCAGAGGCATGAACCCACTATCGAGCATAAATACTAACTCTTGAAGTTGCTAGCATCTACTTGGACAAGATAGCTACTAACAACGGAAAGCATGCAAGATCTCAAATAACAAAGACATGATAGAATCAATAATCAATGTGAAATAGCATCTCAATATCCATCAGATCCCCGCAAACACAACATGTATGAATTACAAATAGATGATCTTGATCATGAACGGAGCTCACAAGATCTAAACATGAAAGCACAAAGGAGGAGAAACCAGCCATCTAGCTACTACATGGATCCGTAGTCCAAGGATGAACTACTCACACATCACACCGGAGGCTTGCATGGTGATGAAGAAGGCCTCCAGGGTGAATTCCCCTCTCTGGCAGGGTGCCGGGAAGAGCTTCAGATCCCTCCCGATCTAGGGATGGAGATGACAGTGGCTACAGACTCTTTCATGGATTTTTTTGATCGGGTGCTTAGGGTTTTCGTCCCGAGGGCAACTTATAGGCGGAAGGAGAGGCCAAGGGGGTACTGGGGTCGGCCAGACCACCCCCTGGCGCGGGCCAAGCCTGGCCGCGCGGCCAGGTGGTGTGGCCGGCCCCTGGCCCCTCTCCGTCTTGTATTCTGGCACTTGATCCCTTCTGGAAAAATAGGCACTTTGGCTTTTGTCCTGTCCAATTCCGAGAATATTTATTTTCTGACTTTCCTGGAACCAAAAACAGCAGAAAACAGGCAGCTGGCACTCTGGCTCTTGTTAATAGGTTAGTCCAAGAAATCATATGAAAAGTACTCCAAAGTTGGAACAAAACACAAGAAAGTGGATAAAACCAAGCATGGAACATCAAAAATTATAGATACATTTGCAATGTATCGGGAGTCAAGGATATCTTCACAAGGGGAATCCCTCATAACCAATCTCTTTACTTTGTTGTTTTCATTTTTCTTAGTTTATTTTTGCTTTGTTTTTTTCTTTTATCAAAAACACACAAAACATTAGTTATACTAGTTTGCTTCTTTATATTAAAAACACAAAAAATGACTACTCTTGAAAACACTAAGTTGTGTGACTTCATTAGCACCAACAACAATGATTTCATGTGCACACCTATAGCTCCACCTGTTCCTGAAGCTACTTTCTTTGAAATTAAACCTGCTTTACTCAATCTTGTTATGAGAGAACAATTTTCTGGTATTGGTACTGAAGATGCTACTGCTCATCTTAATAACTTTGTTGAACTTTGTGATATGCAAAAACATAGGGATATAGATGGAGATATTATTAAGCTTAAATTGTTTCCTTTCTCTTTGAGAGGAAAAGCTAAAGAATGGTTGCAATCCCTAACTAGAAATAGCATTGATTCTTGGACTAAATGCAAAGATGCTTTTATTGGAAAATACTATCCTCCTGCTAAGATTATATCTATGAGAAGTGAAATAATGAAATTTAAACAATCTGATAATGAACATGTTGCTCAAGCTTGGGAAAGAATGAAATCTTTGGTAAAGAATTGTCCCACTCATGGACTGACTGCTTGGATGATTATCCAAACCTTTTATGCAGGATTGAATTATTCTTCAAGAAATCTATTGGATCCTGCTGCTGGAGATACCTTTATGACCATTACTTTGGGTGCTGCAACAAAGCTTTTGGATAATATGATGGTTAACTATTCTGAATGGCACACGGAGAGAGCTCCACAAGGTAAGAAGGTAAATTCTATTGACAAAACCTCCTCCTTGAGTGATAAAATTAATGTTATTATGTCTATGCTTGTTAATGGGAAATCTCATATTGATCCAAATCATGTTCCCTTAGCTTCTTTGGTTGCTCAAGAAGAGCAAGTTGATGTGAACTTTATTAGAAATAATAATTTTAGCAACAATGCCCACATGAATAATTTTGGTAATAATAATTATAGGCCATATCCTCCTAATAATACTTATGGTTATCATGGTAAACCGGGAATACCTAGTGAAGTAAGAATATCATAAGTTGAAAGAGCCACTAAAAACTTCATGCAAATGCAATATGAGCAGAATAAATTATTTACTAAAACTATGGAGGAACAATCTACTATTTTGAAAAATATTAGTCATCAACTTGAGAGTTTAAATAGGGAAATTCCTAGTTTGCAATTAAATCTTTCTAATGCTGAAAGAAATATATCATCTTTGTTTGAAGCACAATCCTCTTTGTTTAATAAAATGGCTGCTAAACCTAAAACCATTGAAAATCCCTTTGCTGCTACTAATACCATACAAGTTAGAATTGATGAAAATGTTAGAATGTTAGCTAAATTGCATGCTAAGTGGGAAAGAGAAGATGAAATTGCTAGAAATATTAGTATTTCTACTATCAGTACCACTAATGTTGAAGCTAGTAAACCCAATGGAACCTTTTCTAATAAAAATGCTGAAATTCTTCGAAATATGGGAAACAATAGCTCTACTACTTTAAATGATAATTATGATTTTGATCTTGATGGTTGCAATATCTCTAAAGTAAATATGTTCCTACAAAAGCTTGCTAAAAGTCCTAATGCTAGTGCTATGAATATGGACTTTACAAAACACATTACTGATGCTCTCATAAAAATTAAAGAAGAAAAGATGAAACATAAAGCTTCTATTCCTATGAAATTAGAAGATGGTTGGGAACCCATCATTAATATGAAAGTGAATGATTTTGATCTTAAAGCTTTATGTGATCTTGATAGTAGTGTTTTTATTATGCCTAGAAAGATTTATGAAATGCTTGATTTGCCATCATTGGAAGATTGTTATTTAAATGTCCCACTTGATGATAATGCTAAAAAGAAACTCATGGGGAGTATTAATTATGTTCTTATTATGGTTAGCAATGCCTATGTCCCCATTGATTTCTATGTTTTGGATGTTGAATGCAATTCTTCTTGTCTTATTACTTTGGGAAGACCTTTTCTTAGAACTGTTGGTGCCATTATTGATATGAAAGAAGGCACTATTAAATATCAATTTCCACTCAAGAAAGGTATAGAACACTTCCCTAAGAAGAGAGAAGATTCCTTTTGCCTGTCCTATTAAAACAAAATTGATCTTAATGCTTCTTCATTTGAGAATACTTGATTCTTTTCTTGCTTCTTATGCCTAGCTCAAAGGCGTTAAAGAAAAGCACTTATTGGGATATAATACAAATTTTGTTAGGAATCTTTTGTTGAGTCTTGGAAGTTATTGCTTCAGTAATAACCTCTCCTTATCATTTTTGTGTGTTTTTTGTGCCAAGAGTAACCTCTAATGAGAGAGAAGTAATGCTTGGGAAAGTTGCTGTCCCGAAACAGATTCTTGTGCTTCGCTGTAAAAATTGTTGAAAAATATATGTACGTCGGTTTGAGATGTAATGTTTTGTGATTCTGCCCCAGGTTGTTATCCAACTTTCGTTAGTTCAACACTTTTCAATTTTAGCAACTTAAGGTCTTCGAAAAAATTGGTTTTTACCTGCTGGTCTATTTTGACAGATTTCTGCCATTATTTGCAGTTGCCTCTTAATCTCTTTCTCTTTGAGTTCTCTTTGATCATTGGAACTTTTTAAAGGAAGTGCTACTGTATCTTTTGTTTTAATAGAAGTTTTGCTTGAGTTGGAACTAAACCAAAAAGACTTATTATCTTGAGTACACTAATGTTGCTAATGAAGATTGTGTGAAGTTTTGTATGAAGGAAAATTTAAAGTGTAGGGAAGAGTAATGTGATAAGATGAAGTATGGACAAAAGATCAAGCTTGGGGATGCCACCCGTGTCACCCCAAGAAATATTCAAGAAGTACAAGCATCAAAGCTTGGGGATGCCCAAGGCATCCCCTTCTTCATCAATAAAAATTTCAGGTTTCTTCCAAACACTTCATTTTTATTGTTTCATGCATAGTTGTGTTGTTCTTGGAGCGTCTTTGTTTTCGTTTTTAATTTTCATTTGCTTGGTTTGCTTAAATAAAGTTGGTTGGACCCCCTCATTCATACATTAGTTTCAAATAAATTGATTTGGATTGGAAAAGAGTAGGAAAGTTCATGCTTAAGTGGTATAAAAGGAGCTTGCTTTGACTGTGATTTGGACTTTATCATGTCATGCTTGATATTGTTTTGGCTTTATGCTTAGTTATTATTGCTGTAACATGACTTGTTATAAATAATTGAGATTGCTTAATGTTCCTTGAAAGAATCATGCGTTGTTTTAGCATATAAAAGCATAGTATTGTGGTATTCTCCTTTGATGCTTTATTTGGGTTGACTTGGCGCATGCTCACACCATGTTAAGACTATACCAAGTCACCATAGCCTCTATGATCATTTAGTTTTCGACTTGTAATATCACTTTATGCTTTAATTAATAATGTTTTGTCGCTTTGCATGATTATGGCCATTATTGCTCTCTTAGTTGGTCGCTCCCAGTCTTTTGCTAGCCTCCATACCAAGTATGAGTTTCACTCATGCATCCAACTCCAAATAAAACCAAGTTATTCCAAAGAGTCCACCATACCTACCTATTAGCATTTGCTATTCTAAGTATGCTCATGTTTTTATCTATCTTCCAAATTAAACTTGTTATGTGAAAATTAGTGATTAAAGCTCTCGCGAACTTGATGACACACTTTACTTTTCTTGAACTTAATAAACTTGAACCATTGTGCCCATCTATGTTGCGTATATGCTTGTGTTTTATAAGTTGTGAATTAGCATAACCATGCTTTCATGGGGAACGCTTTCAACATTGCACTTTATTTAGTTGATATCATGTTCTTTTGCTTATGGATCCCGGCGATGTGAAATGAAAGGGGAGCTTGTAAGGCTCATGGAGTTTGTATATGTGTTAGAGAAACGTCTGGGCGGCTGGTCTAATCCATGCCTAATCATGGTGGAAACCTGCAGCGTAACCATAGTGAGCAATCTATGAAGCATCCTTTATAAAAAAAGAGAAGCCTATGCCAATAGGAAAGAAAAAAATAAAAAATGAAAAAAGAAAAAAAGATACCGATGCAAATAGGAAATAAAAGGATGCTGAGATGCTCATTGTTTGCTTGCCTTGCCATTTTGATATGGGGATTCTTCCGTATCATCGGGCAAGGGGTACCCGTTGGCGGTTCTCTATGATACACATGTACTTACAATGACAAGAACTTACTTGTGACTAAACTTGAGTAGCATGAGGAACGGTACTCGCAAGTAAGGGGCATGAGATTTTTAGCTTATAACTTGTCAAGCATATCCTCATATTTATTCACTTTAACCTTAATCACCTAAATATGCTTATGATAGGGGAAATGAGAGCTGAAAGCTAATAAGTACCATAATTTTTGGAAGCTCTTTATGAGACTTGAATCCCTGCTTCCTTCTATGAAGGCCTTTATTTTACTTTTATGTCGAGTCTCCATCTTCTATCTTTATGCACCTGTTGAGAGAGCATAGTGGCCATTCTTAGTTTAATGTGCATTGTCCCAAGACTTGTTGATTGATTCATAACTTTGATATTGCTTGTTCTTAAACTACTTGTATCTAGTCACCCTTATGAACTTTGAAGGTGTCCTATGCATTTATGTTTTGCTACACTATGAGGGACAAGCTGAATACCATTCTCATTATGTTTTCTATATGCGAAACAAACAAACATCTTTCAATGCATTGTTATTCCTGTATCTTCTGTTTGTACCTTTTCATGTTATAACATAGTTTTTATGTCTTATTGTTAGAACTATATCTTTCATGCTATGTTAAAGTACTATGATCCCAGCTATCAGTGTTCTACAAATACTTTGCTCAAGATTATGATGGTGCATGTCACCTCAAAAATTATTCTTTTTTATCACTTACCTACTCGAGGACGAGCAGGAGTTAAGCTTGGGGATGTTGATACGTTGCAAACGTATCTATAATTTTTGATGTTCCAGGCTTGTTTTATATCTACTTTCTTATGTTTTGTCCACACTTTGGAGTATTTTTACACATTTTCTGAAACTAACCTATTAACAAGATGCCACCATGCCAGTTGCCTGTTTTCTGCTGTTTCTGGTTTTAGAAAAGCTAGTAAGGAAATATTCTTGGAATAGGACCGGACAAAAGCCCAAGTCAATACTTCACCAAAAGGAATACGGAGTTCGGAGGGGAGACGAAGAGGGGAGCTAGGGCGGCCACACCTGGTGGTGGCGCGACCAGCCCTAGCCGCGCCACTAGGGGGTGTGGGCCTCCTGGTTGTCATGGTGTGGAACACGGCAGTACCATCGGGGATGGCTTGAAGGGGACAATCAGGATGCTATCGGTGGCTACTCGCAACGGGTTGGGCACAGATACTGCAAACACAACGATGTACCCAGGTTTAGAGCCCTCTTGGCGAGGTAAAACTCCTACTCCTGCAAGGATCTACTATCAAAGGGGGCGAATGCCCAATACAGATGCTCCTTGAGCTGTTTCCTAGCTACCTCTTGCTTGGAATTGTCTAAGTCCTCCTTCTTGTGTCTATTTTCTGCCTACCTAGAACCCTAGCACTACCCCCCTTTATATACAGGTTGAGGAGGTAGCTTACAAGGTGGTTTCTAGGGTTTACTGTTTGGATTTGGGCCTTACAAAGTGGGCCGATTGGACAGGGCCAAACAGTAGGCCCGTGTCTAGTAAAGCCTATAGTACAGGGGGGCCATGCTTCAGTGTCTAGCGCCCCTGCTTTACTCATCATCTGGCTCTTTATCAGCCAGCCGGTTCTTTATGCGTAAGCCGGAGCTTTCCTCGTCAGCCTCCAGCTTTGGCGCAGTTGTCCAGTAGCGCTGGCCAGGCCAGCCATCCTGTCCGGTCAAGGGTGCGCTCAGCAAGGAGCGTCATCCCCACCGTACTATGGCCAGCGGATCCGAGGCAGATGGCTAGGAGAAGCCTCCCAGCCGGTTCTTCTGGCTACCCGGCTAGACGGGCCAGCCTGGGAAACTTGAATGCGGACTGGGTGGGGATTCCACCCGGCTGTGGTTCCTTGATCTGGGTCCAGACCGCATGTGCTCCTTGGAGCCGGCCGGTTGGTCCCGTCATGGCCTACCCAGGGGTCATCCCCCTGACACTAGTCCCTGAGCGCGTTAGGACTTGGCCCCGTGGAGAAGTTATTGCATGCTCATTTGAAATGATTGATGATGCAGATGCTTTGTCGTTTTCATTTGTCTTGTAGTTTTTGTTTTGTAGTCTTTGTCCTGTACCGGCTTGAGATTCTGTGATGTTTTCTCGGCTAGGGTTCACCGGCTACGGAGCCGATGGTCCCACCCACAGGGTGTGAGCGGTGATCTTCTTGACCGGCTGCCGCACCCGGCCGGGAGAGGGATCGCCAGTTTGCTGTCGTGGGCGCTCGCGTCAGCCATGCCTGCCGTTTCTGGCACACGTCACGTCAGTTTGACTTCTGGGTCTACCGCTGCAGTTTTTGGTAACCGCGCGCACACCTTCATCATTGCGTCTCCTTGGAGATTGTGGGCGCGGTTTGCCTCCCGCAGTAACTTCTACAGGATCTTTTGTGCGTGTGGCGCTGGCGCACGCGATCCGCCCCGAACCATCGTGGAGTTGTGGGGTGGTTGCTTGCCACATGGCGTAGAGGGAGGGGAACTAGTGTGGTGGAGTGGGGTCATTGCTTGCCATGTGGCTTAGAGGTAGGGGAACCGGCGTGGCTATTTTTCCCCGATAAATACGTGCACCAAGGAGCAGTGATTCCTCACTTCGTCTCCCTGCGTCTGCCGTCCCTATTCTCCCTTGCACTCTAGCCTCTCACTTCTCCTCTGCGCCACCGTTTCTTGGTCGCCGGCACCGCTCCTATTCCTCGACAACGGGACCCCACGCTTCCATCACGACCACCATAATAGACAAGATGCTGCCCAAAGTCGCCGGCGGTTGGTGTGGCTCGTACGTCATGGAGGAGCTGGTGAAGAAGTACCAGCGAGGGAGGTTCCTGCCATCGGAGCGAGTGGTGAGGCATCACCTCGCGCCGGAGGGCGAGCGGGTGCCCAACCCCCAGCCTGGCGAGGCCGTCGTCTTCCTCGCCCACTTCGCTCGCGGCCTTGGGCTGCCGCTGAGCCGCTTCATCCTAGAGCTGCTAGTCACCTTCGACCTACAGCTCCACCACCTCGGAGCCAACGCCGTGTCATGCTGTCGCATCAAACGGCCTGCTGCAAGGCGTTCCTCGGTGTCTGCCCTGACGCCGTGAATTTCTTGAAGTTCTTCTACTTCAAGGTTCAGGTGGTGGGGAAGGGCAGGCCGTTGATGGAGACGGGTTGCTGCGCCATCTACCTGCGGGCATCGGCGCCCATACCGTGCCGGGAGCTCCCCGACACCGTCAAGCTCTGGCAGCGCTTGTACTTTTACGTGCGCAACGCCACCGAGGTGGACTTCATCAAGGTCCCTGCCTTCGCCAACATCCCCTCCAGACGGAAGGCCTGGAGCGTCCATCACTTGGGTGCCCAGGGCGATATTGACCGGATGGGCGCCTGGCTGGCGGTCCTGGCGGAGAAGGAGCGACTCACCACCCGGGACATTTTGCTGTCCTGGATGGCGAACCGCGTGCTCCCGTTGCAGCATCGGTCACACAAGATGTGCCACCTCTCCGGCCATCTGGACCCCACCCGGGTATCCCGGCTAGAGGTCCCGTATGCCGCCCTCCACGAGTGGCTCGCCACCATCTCGAAGGAGGCGCTAGAGGAGGACTGGGTGTTCTCCTGCCAGCCGTACCACCACGGACGGCTTCCGCCGAAGGTATGTCTTTCTTGATCTTCTCCGGGTGGATTTTCCTGAGGGACTCCCGCTTCGTGCCTCTTATCTTCCCTTGTTGAGTAGTTTTTCACGATGCAGCTAGCGGAGGATGGTATGGGGGACACCGAGCTCCCCAAATTTGCCGTGGACTTCAAGCCAGTGAAGGCTCCACCGGTGGAGGCGGAGCGGTTCCCCATGCGGGCTGACGAGGGCTGTGAGTTCCCACCCGGTGAGAGTTTGTCCTCTGCCCTTGTCTGCCTTGCACTTGTTATGCCTTTAGCCATAATCTTGACATTTTGCTTGTACTGGAATAGCCGCTCATGGCGAGGATGTGGACCTAGCCGAGGTCGCCGTGCCCAGGGGCAGGGGGAAGCGGGCCGCCCCCACCAGCGCTACTCCGGCCAGAGGAGGTGCCAAGAAGACACGCCGCCCCCGTCCCGCGGCCACCATGCCGAGCGTTGCCGGGTAGGTGCTTTTGACTTCTTGGTGCTTGTATTTACTTGCACATATTCGCGTTTCTCACTCCTTGTGTTTCTGCAACGAGGTTATGGCCTTGCCCGGCTCCGTGACTGTCACCATCGTGTCCGCCCCTCCGCCTGCTGCGGAGGGGAGCATGCCGGCTTCGGCATCCGAGGTTGTGCCGGCTTCGGCATCCAAGGTTGCGCCGGCTCCGGCCCCCGAGGCGGCAGCGACGGAGGTGGTCCCGCCGGCTGTGCCCACGATGTTTCACCGGGTCGAGGCCATCTCCCGGCTTGCTAAGGGTCTGCTGCTCGGGCGTGCTGGCACGGTCGTGCCTCCCTCTGGCTCGATGGTGGGCGCTGACTCCAGTGCCTACCATGTGGAGGAGCTAGTGGAGGTGCCACCGCCGGAGGTTGGACCCTCCGCGGCTCTGGTGAGCGACGATGATCTCCAGGTCACCGGCTGGACGTCGGCTCGGGCCGCGCTGATACATTGCAAATGTATCTATAATTTTTGATGCTCCATGCTTGGTTTTATCCACTTTCTTGTGTTTTGTCCAAACTTTGGAGTACTTTTCATATGATTTCTTGGACTAACCTATTAATAAGAGCCACAGTGCCAGCTGCCTGTTTTTTGCTGTTTTTGGTTCCAGGAAAGTCAGAAAATGAATATTCTCGGAATTGGAGGGGACAAAAGCCAAAGTGCCTATTTTTTCGGAAGACTCACGGAGCCAGAATACGAGACGGAGGAGGGCCAGGGGCTGGCCACACCCTCCCAGGCGCGGGCTGGGCCTGGCCGCACCAGGGCATGGTCTGGCCGCCCTAGGCATCCCCTCGGTCTCCCTCTTCGCTTATAAGAAGCCTTCTGACCTAAAAACTCTGGGGGGTTCGACATTTTTCCAGAAGGAGTTCTGCTCCGCCGCCACCACCAGATTCCACAAAACAGCACCAGAAACTCCGTTCTGGCACCCTGCCGAGACGGGGAATTGGAGGAGATCATCGCCATCATCATCACCATCGCTTCTCCATCGACCATCCATGTTTCCCCCATCTATGAGTGAGTAATCCCCCGCTGTAGGCTATGGGGATGGTAGGGATTGGATGAGATCGTTCATGTAATGGCATCAGATTGTTAGGGCATGGTGCCTAGTATCTTTTATTAGTGCTTTATGACTTTGTTGCAACTTGTTATGCTTAATGCTTGTCACTAGGGCCCGAGTGCCATGATTTCAGATCTGAATGTGTTATTGATTCATTATGATAGTATTGTTTATGGTCTTATCTGCAAGTTGTATACACACGTTGTTGTCCGGAACCAATGGCCCCGAAGTGACAGAAATCGGGATAACCGGAGGGAATAGCTTTGATGTGAGGATCACATGTGTTCATGGAGTGTTAATGCTTTGCTCCGGTGCTCTATTAAAAGGAGCACCTTAATTGCCAGTAGTTCCCTTGAGGCCCCGCTGCAAACGGGCTGGCAGGACAAAAGATGTGTGCAAGTTCTCATTGCGAGCACGTATGACTATATATGGAACGCATGCCTAGGATTATCTAGTACTTGGATGCTTTATCTTATTTATCTACAATTGCCCTATGTTCTGGTTGCTATGTGAATTGTCTTGTCCATGCAATGCCCGTCCATCCATCCCTATGCCTACCGCACTCGAATCCTACTATTTACTGCTATTGTTACTACTGTCTTTACTTTACTACTACTGCTACTTTATTATTCCTACTACAAAACTGTTGCTACTGATAAACTGATGTGAGCAAGATTGTTTCTAGGTGTAGCTGAATTGATGTAACATCCCAAAACTTCAATCCAAGTTTATCAAAGATCCAATCATCCAAAAATACGGTTAACAAAAACTTTTCCATTTTTAAAATGAAAGCATTCATATTATGTGCATTTAAATAGGAGTTGTTTGAATTGCCATGATTAAGTGATCCAATGCTTGTAAAATGTTTCTTAGGTGATTTAAACATCATCTACATCATTCCCAAACTTTTTCTAAAGAAAATCAAATCAAAAAGATTTAAAATGGAGAAATGGTCATTTTGCCAAAATTAACTCCCATGTCTATTTTTGGCTATTCCTAGTACTCAAAAATTAACAGAAACAATTCTTGATCTTTGCACCCCTTGCTAGTACACATAATGAGGTACCAAGGCCCACCTTTTGATCTTCTAAAAACCTTCTGTGAACTATTTTAAATAACAGTTCAAAATTGAATCTTTATCATATGGGAAGATCCCACTTTTTCAAAAACCACTCAAACAAGCTCAACTTTCAAAACCCAAGCATCTGCAGACTCACCAGCACCAACTTAGCACACCCACCAAAAATCTTTTCAAAATTCAAAACTTGAGTTCTTGCGGCCATTTCATCGAACAGGTGGCAGACACAAATCAAACAAAAACCAAACACTATTATGAGCAGTGATTGAAGCCTAACTTGTTCCCTCTCTAGCTCACAACCATCTCAGTAGATCAGCTAGCAAGTTAAACCAAGCACTAGACTCACTGTAAGCTGGGAAATGACATCAATGGTGAACAGCCGAAGCTCACCATGCCACCCTAGTGGAGACAGCAAGCTAGGAGGAGATTTAGCCGTGCCAACCTTTTCTAGGAGGCAGCCCACCGTCCACCGCCACTCCCTGTCCAGCGCCCGAACCTTGCCAACCCCTGGACCACACGCACGGACCGCGCCCAGCCCGCCAGCAACCATGCCGAGCATGCGCTAGAGCGCCACCCTCGACCGACGCCCACAGACCGCGCGCCGCCCTTGCCGCTTGCATACATGATCGCCACCGACCCAGGAGACCGCCAGACATCCTCGTTCGCCGCCCCATGACGCACAACCACCGCTCGTCGTCGAAGACGCCGCCTCTGCCGCGCAGAGCATCGCGCGTTCCAGACCAAACCGCACCGCCCCACGTCTCGCCACCGTGTCGTTGAGCATCGCCAGGGAGCACCGCACCGCCCCCTACCGTCGCCCATGCCGATAACCGTCTGTACCATCGACCACGACGCGCTCACCGTGCGCCCCGTTGGTCCCCTCTCGCCACTATAAATAGAGGCCACCCCCAGCCGATTTGAGCACACCATCTCACTCACCACCTCTCACACTCACTCCCCACCGCCAGCCGGAGCCGCTCGAGCACCAGAGCGCCGGAATTGCAGCCGGAGCCGCCGCCTCGGGAGGAGAAGGGCGCTGTTGATCCAGGCCGCCCCAGGAGAAGCTGCTGGTACTAGGAGGTTCGCCGTCGTCGACTTCGTCGTTCGCCCGCCTCGCCGACCCTCGCTTGAACCCCGGTGAGCCCCCAACGACCCCCACTGGCTGCGCTAGGGTTCTGTCTCGCCGGCGTTGCCCAACATCGACAATGACCCTCAGCCGTTGGATTAGAACCAGATCGCACGGCCACCGTTCGCCCATACCGCTTCGCACCCCCTCCTGTGCCACTGACAGGTGGGGTCCTCGCTTAAGTCAGCCCGCGACGCCGCGCGGAGCGCAGTGGGCCAGCCCATTTCGTTCCCGCGCGCGTTGGAAATTCAAATTAGGATTTTTCTTTTTAGTTAGAATATAGTTTCTGTCCTGTGTTTCAAAAAACAATTCTATGAGTTCGACAAATCCAAATTGCATGAAACTAATTTTTTCTGAAAGGTATTGAAATTCTCTATCCAAGCCCGTTGGATTTAATTCAATTAGATTTATAGATCTCTCCTAATAAAAATGAGAAGACAGAAGCTTTTACAACTTGCAACATTTTTATAAAATCAACCAAGTCAGCTTTTGAGTTGATTCCAACTCTCAAAAATCACATTTCATCATATATATCCAAATATATAATAATATTAAGGTTTACATGCAGTGACTTTGGACTAGTACCAAAATAATGCTATATAGGCATTTCTAGTCACTTTAAATCATTAAATAATAAACTTAAACTAAAGTAATATTGATCCAACCTTTAAATCTCATTCCCACCTGTGGAATATGTGGTGAGGACATGTGTCCACATGATCTCATATTCTGGTGGTGAATATTAAATTTTAGTTAACATTTCAATGAGTAGAAATTACTTTTCTAAAATAAAAAGATTAAAACTATTGAATTAAAACTTGTAATGTTTGTGATGATAATAGATCATCAATTGTGTGCTTTAGAATGCTACTTAGCCTAGTTAAGTATTGTTTGGTGATTGTGCACTCCCTATGTATTTCTAGACGATAGCACCGACCAAACTCTCGAGGAGGAGGAGTTCTACCAGGAAGAAGAAGAAGACAACTTCAACCACTGCACCAACCAAGGCAAGCCACTATTAGCAGGGCAAGCTAACCCTTGCAAACTTACCTTAGCAAGCTATGGTTAGCAAGCTAGAATAAACTAGATGGTTTAGCAAAGATGCCTTAAGCATGCTTTAATCACACCCCTTTTCACTATTAATGCCCCAAGTCTCATGGACAAGTTTTATACCACCTTAGATTATACAAGGTTCTCTACTTAAAATTGAAGGTAGCATAAAAAGTATAAAACTTGACCTACTTAGAAACTTTTAGATATCATTCTATGGCATGAGATTGATCCCATCTTTCCACCTTAGTGAACACTCTTAACTTAGTAGTTTAGAGTAGATCAAAAACTTGAGTCACTTTAGATGGGAATACTTGGTGAAAATGAGTTATGAAAACCTTGGAATGATGAGTCATTCTATTGAGATGTTTTGACATGTGTTACGAAACACAACTGGTTTATGATGTGGAAAATGATAAGGCATGAGCCTTAACCCCTTTTATAAAACTGATGGTTGGATTCGGATGCGATACCATTCCAAATTTTACCGTACAACCACATTACCTGAATTGGGTAAGGCTTAGCTGGAAATTTATATGCATTAGTATTAGTTCCTTCACGGGAGAGGTTTGAGCTGAGGCTACCTCTTAATGTTGTCCACCTATGCAGTGCCCAAGATGACTGATGGTCATGGTTGGGAGGCCATGCTCATAGGAGAGGTGCTTATACTAGGGTGTGTAAAGGGAAGGTTATGTTTGATTATCTGCATACTAAGTATGATGATTCAGGGTATCCCTGACAGATGTATCGAATCTTGTGGTGAAAGTGTACCACCTCTGCAGAGTGTCAAACTATTCGAATAGCCGCATCCGCGGTTATGGATAGTTGGAATGGCCATACTGTTTCGTTGTCAGATGTTTTCCAAATAACTTGAAATGAATGATGATCTTTGACTTGACCACAACAGGGTTGTGTTGATGATAATAGCTTCCCAACTTAAGTGACTCTGGAATTTTATTTTATCTTTCTTCGCTTCTAAACTTAGCTTAGGCTTCAAACTTAACTTGATAGTTAACTTAGATTCAGTATTTTAATTTAGGATATTACTACTTGTTAGTAGTAGTTTGCGAGTACTTAAAGAGTACTCATGGCTTTTGTCCCTGGCTATTATCATGGCCAGACTATGAAGGAGATTATCAGGATGATGGTCAGCAGGACAGCTATGATAACTAGGACTATCTGCCTTCGTCAGCATTGCCTGTGCCCCTGAAGATGGACCCCACTGCTACGCTATCTTTTATTTCCGCTGCTTGTTGTATTAAGACCTGGATCATGAGATCCATATTTGTGTAAGACCTTATGTATGGTTTGTAATGGATGATGTACTATGATATCCAAGCCGTTATGTCTCGCAAAAATGGTAATCCTGGGATTGCGAGGTATGGCATAACGGGCACTTGGGATTGAAAATCCAGGTGTTGACAATTGACAACTCAGTTGTTATGGCTTATAAATATTCTTTGGCTCCCCTTGTGTCGAATCAATAAATTGGGTTTCACTTCCCTCAAAAATATTGCGATACACCCCCTATACTTGTGGGTCATCAAGACTATTTTCTGGCGCCGTTGCCGGGGAGCATAGCTTTATTTATCAAGTTCACTTGGATTCTCTATTGTTCGCTGCTATCCATCCATCATGGGTAAGTCTCGTGATGCCAAGGTTCCTATTTTACCATCCACTACAAGAAGAGGTACGGTTCTGAACAGCGCTATTGCTCTTGATTCACCATCTGTTATAAGTAAGCTCATTACACCACCACATACACATGCTACACACACTGCTACTACTGCTGAATCTGAAACTTCTGATGCTTATGATGCTGCTTCTACTGTGCTTGATAAGAGTGGTTCATTAGGTCCTTTCCTAGATGCTACGATTGCTAGAACTATAGATGGAAATACTGAAACTCCTAATGAAGACACTACCACACCTGTTAGTTCACCTGAGTCTAGTGAGAGTTATGACATTGAAGATGGTTATGTTGAGATGACCGATGAATTTATTAAAGAATGTAAAAACACCCATGATAGGAGCGCTGCTAAGAGTCTCCTTGAGAGGCGTACTATTAGACCCAAATTGTCTCCTATTGCTAAGTTTGCTGCTTCTCCCATAAACATTATAGATGAAGATTATGATTTCTCTCTCAATCTATCTTACATATCTATTGTCGAGAAAGAACCTTTTTGTGGGACTAAGAATGAAAGTGCGGTAGCACATATGAATGAACTTTCTACCATGAGTGGCTTGTTTTCTGATGATATTAAGATGCGTACTTACTTTGTTGCTAAGATTTCCCCTTTTTCACTGAAAGGAGAAGCTAAAACTTGGTTTATTAATTTACCTCCTGGATCTATTAATAGCCCTGATTGCTTGATTAGTACTTTCCTGCAGAAATATTTTCCTCCTAGTGCCAGACATGCTATTTTGCAGGAACTTTTTGATTTTAAACAGGGAGAAAAAGAGGTATTGCCTGAATCTTAGGCAAGGTTTTGTGCTTTGATTCATGCACAAGCTGGAAGTCCATTACCTAAGAATGAGCTTCTTGATATATTTTATAATGGACTAACCGAGGAATCTAGGACATACCTAGATAGTTGTGCTGATTGTGTTTTTAGGAATAGGACTCCTAAGGAAGCTGAAGAATTAATGGCTAAAATAAGTAAGAATTATGAAGATTGGACTCCTCCTAAACAAGCTATACCTGAATTGTACCTGAGCCTACTATTCCGGTGCCTATTCCAATATCAAAGAAGAGGGGAGTTATTGAATTAAATGATGAAGTGATGAAGGAAGCTAAGAAATGTCTTAAGGAGAAGGGAATTAAAGCTGCAGATGTCAAGAATTTACCTCCTATAGAAGAATTATGCAAGCCTATTCCGTACTCACCCACTATTGAGGTACACTCTCTCCAACACTTTGATGAAGGTGATATCCCTTACTCTAAACCTCCTGATCAATGCTTAGAAGAATTTGATATCTTTATTGTTAAGCAGGATAACTTTAATAAAAGGGTGCAAAATCATCTAATGGAAAACACTAGAGCTATTGTTGAGTTGAAAGATATTGTGGAAAGAACCTCTAATGATGTTAAAATGATTGTTAAACACTTTCAAATGGTTCAAACTCAAATAGATCAACTCGTTAAAGTGCAAAACGACTTGCTAGTTAGTGCTGCTAAAGAAAAACATGCTTATGAAACTAGAACTAGAAGTGGTGCTGCTACCCAGGATCCTCTATATCCTGAGGGGCATCCCAAAAGAATTGAGCAGGATTCTCAACAAGCTGAAAATAGTGGTTCTACTCGTAATAAAAGGAAAAAGAAGCATAAAACTGTTGTAGAACCATCTAAACCTGCTATAGATCCTAATAGTATATCTATCTCTGATGCTGAAACTGAAAGTGGTAATGAAGAAAATGAAGTTCCTAATGAAGAAAAGTTGAAGAAGAACCTGAAAACCACACTAAGAATACTAAATACACCAAAGAAGATTTTATTGCTAAGAAACATGGTAGTGAAAGAGAACCTTGGGTCCAAAAACCTATGCCTTTCCCTGATAAGAAACACAAGTCAAAGGAAGATGAACACTATAATAAGTTTTGTGAGTGGATGAAACCTTTATTCTTGCAAATTCCTTTGACTGGTGCTATTAAATTGCCTCCTTACTCAAAGTATATGAAGGATATTGTCTCGAATAAAAGGAAGATCCCTAATGAAGAAATTTCTACTTTACTTGCTAATTATTCCTTCAATGGTAAGGTTCCTAAGAAACTTGGAGACCTTGGGATTCCAACTATCCCTTGCTTTATTAAGAATAATTATGTTAGAACTGCTTTGTGTGATTTGGGAGCTGGAGTTAGTGTTATGCCTTTCTCTCTCTATAAGAGGCTTCAACTAGAAAAATTGATACCAACTGATATATCTTTGCAAATGGCTGATAAATCTACCACTATTCCTGTTGGTATATGTGAGGATGTACCTGTTCAAGTGGCTCATAATTGCTTGATATTAACTGATTTTGTTGTGCTTGAGATGCCTGAAGATGATAATATGTCCATTATTCTTGGGAGACCTTTTCTTAATACTGCATGAGCTATTATTAATTGTAATCAAGGAAAGGTGACTTTCAATGTTAATGACAAGGAACATACTATCTATTTCCCCAAGAAGATTGAAAGGACTTATGGTTTGAATTCAATTGAACATGTTGAGGGCATTAAAGTTGGAGAAATATATTGTCCCATACCAAGAGAAAAATTTGAAACTATTATGATTGGGACTATTGCTATCAAGGTTGAGGTAACATAATCATTAGTGGAATACAAAGTTTTGTCTCATATGGAATTGTTTTGGTAACAAGACCTGATCAACCTTGTTAACAAAAGGATTTCATTGAACAAAACAATGTTTTCACTATGATTATCTCCGTGTACTTCTATTCTATCCATTTTAGTTTTTGCTTATGCCTAACTTAAAGGCGTTAAAGAAAAGTACTTGTTGGGAGATAACCCAAAAGTTTTAGATGAGTCTTAGAAGTTATTACTTCAGTAATAACCGCTCCTTATCCTTTTTATTTGCTTTTTGTGCCAAGAGTAACCTCTAATGAGAGAGAAGTGATGATTGGGAAAGTTGCTATCCCGAAATAGATTTCTGTGCTTCACTGTAAAAATTCGTGTAAAATCTCTGAACGTCTTTTTGAGGCGTGAATTTTTGTGCTTTTGCCGCAGGTTGTTATATAACTTTCGTTAGTTCAACACTTTTCGATTTGAGCAACAGAAGGTCTTCGAAAAAATTCGTCTTTACCTTCTGGTCTGTTTTGACAGATTTCTGCCTTTATTTGCATTTGCTTCTTGTTTGTTCCTTTTTGAGTTCTTTTGGGGAATTGAGCTTTTTGAGAGAAGTGCTTCAGTAGCTAGTGTTCTAATAAAAGTTTATTTGGTGTTAGAACTTAACCTTAAGACTTATTTATCTTGAATGCACTAATGTTGCTAATAAAGATTGTGTGAAGTTTTGTATGAAGGAAAAAATTTCAGGTGTATGGAAGGAATGAGTAATGAGATGAAGGATGGACTAAAGCTCAAGCTTGGGGATGCCACACGTGTCACCCCAAGAAATATCCAAGAAGTACAAGCGTCAAAGCTTGGGGATACCCAAGGCATCCCCTTCTTCATCAATAAAAATCCCAGGTTTCTTCCAAACGCTTCATTTTTATTGTTTCATGCACAGTTGTGTTGTTCTTGGAGCGTATTCTTTTTCGTTTTTGTTTTGGTTTTTCGTTTGCTTTTGTTTGCTTAGTTTTCTAAATAAATTGGTTGGACACCCTCTTTCATACATTGGTTTTCAAATAGTTTGGTTTGGATTGGGAAAGAGTAGGAAAGTTCATGCTTAAGTGTTAAAGAGAGCTTGTTTTTGACTGTGCCTATGCTTTGTCATGCCATGCTTGATATTGTTTTGGCTTTATGCTTAGTATTCCTTGCTGTAGCATGACTTGTTATAAACAATTGAGATTTCTTAATGTGCCTTGGAAGAATCATGCGTTGTTTTATCATATTAAAGCATAGTATTGTGGTATTATCCTTTGATGCTTTATTTGGGTTGACTTGGCACATGCTCACACCATGTTATGACTATCCCAAGTCACCATAAGCCTTTATGATCCTTTAGTTTTCAACATGTAGTATCACTTTATGCTTTGATCAATGATGTTTTGTCGCTCTTCATGATTATAACCATTATTGCTCTCTCGTTTGTCGCTCCCTTACTATTGCTAGCTTTCACTTTCACTGAGTATGTTTTACTCATGTTTCCAACTCCCTAAAACCAAATATTGCCAAAGTTTCCACCATACCTACCTATTAGCATCATTTGCTACTTCCGTGCATATTCAATATGCCTTGTTTTCTTCCGAATAAAATGTTTGTTTGTTATGAGAAAGTTAGTTAGTAAAGCTCTCGCGAACTTGATGGCACACTTTACTTTCTTGCATTTACTAAACCTGAACCATTGC
This sequence comes from Avena sativa, assembly GCA_916181665.1. Lineage (NCBI taxonomy): Eukaryota > Viridiplantae > Streptophyta > Magnoliopsida > Poales > Poaceae > Avena > Avena sativa. The sequence goes on along the minus strand of OV702287.1, from coordinate 103,212,887 downwards.
GTCCTTTTTTGTTGCGTATATGCTTGCGCTTTATAAGTTGAAGTTAGTAGAACCATGTTTCATGGGGAACGTTTTCAACATTCCATTGGTACTTAGTACCTCGTTGATATCATGTTCTTTTGCTTATGGATCCCGGCGGTGTGAAATAAAAGTGGAACTTGTAAGATCATGGAGTTTGTATGTATGTTAGAGAAACGCTTGGTCTGCTAGCCTAAGCCATGCCTAATCATGGTGGAAACTTGTAGCATAACCATAATGAGCATTCTATGAAGCATCCTCAATAAAAATCTATGCACATAGTAAATAAAAAGATCGCTGAGATGCTCATTGTCTGCTTGCCTTGTCATTTTTATTATGGGATAGCTCCTATGTCATGTGCAAGGGGTACCCCGTTGGCGGTTCTCTATGATACGTATATACTTACAATGACAGGAGCTTACTTGTGACTGAAGTTGAGTAGCATGAGGATCGGTCTTTGTAAGTAAGGGGCATGAGACTTTGATTTATAACTTGTCAAGCATATCCTCTTAGTTGTGTCACTTTTACCTTAACCACATTAAAGATGCTTATGATAGGGGCAGTGAGAGCTCAAAGCTAACGAGTACCGTACTTTTAGCATTTGGAAGCCTTTCAAACTTTTCAAAACCTGTTCATTTCCTTGTTGAGTCTCCACACATTCTATGAGCACTTTCTTGAGAGCATAGTGGCCATTCTTAGTTCTATGTGCATTGTCCCAAGACTTGTTGATTGATGCATACCTTGATATTGCTTGTTTTAAACTATTTGTATCTAGTCACTCTTGTAAACTTTGAAGGTGCCCTATGCATTTATGTTTGCTACTCTATGAGGGACAAGCTGAATGCCACTATGCTATGTTTTCTTTATGTGAAACAAACAAACATCTTGCAAGGCATTGTTATTCATGAATCTTTTGTTTGTGCCTTTTCATATTGCATCATAGTTTCTTTGTCTTATTGCTAGAACTTTGTTTTTCATGTTATGATTGAAGTACTATGATCCCAGCTTTGAATGTTTTACAAATACTTTGATCAAGTTTATGATGGTGCATGTCACCTCAAAAATTATTCTTTCTTTTTATCACTTACCTACTCGAGGACGAGCAGGAGTTAAGCTTGGGGATGTTGATACATTGCAAATGTATCTATAATTTTTTATGCTCCATGCTTGGTTTTATCCACTTTCTTGTGTTTTTGTCCACACTTTGGAGTACTTTTCATATGATTTCTTGGACTAACCTATTAACAAGAGCCACAGTGCCAGCTGCCTATTTTCTGCTGTTTTTGGTTCTAGGAAAGTCAGAAAATGAATATTCTCGGAATTGGACGGGACAAAAGCCAAAGTGCCTATTTTTCCGGAAGACTCACGGAGCCAGAATACGAGACGGAGGAGGGCCAGGGGCTGGCCACACCCTCCCAAGTGCGGGTTGGGCCTGGCCGTGACAGGGCATGGTCTGGCTGCCCCAGGCATCCCCTCAGTCTCCCTCTTCGCCTATAAGAAGCCTTCTGACCTAAAAACTCCCAGGGGGGTCGACGTTTTTCCAGAAGGAGTTCCGCTCCACCGCCACCACCAGATTCCACGAAACAGCACCAGAAACTTCGTTCTAGCACCCTGCCAAGACGGGGAATTGGAGGAGATCATCGCCATCATCATCACCATCGCTTCTCCATCGACCATCCATGTTTTCCCCATCTATGAGTGAGTAATCCCCCATTGTAGGCTATGGGGATGGTAGGGATTGGATGAGATCGTTCATGTAATGGCATCAGATTGTTAGGGCATGGTGCCTAGTATCTTTTATTAGTGCTTTATGACTTTGTTGCAACTTGTTATGCTCAATGCTTGTCACTAGGGCCTGAGTGCCATGATTTCAGATCTGAACGTGTTATTCATTCATTATGATAGTATTGTTTATGGTCTTATCTGCAAGTTGTATACACACGTTGTTGTCCGGAACCAATGGCCCCGAAGTGACAGAAATCGGGATAACCGGAGGGAATGGCTTTGATGTGAGGATCACATGTGTTCATGGAGTGTTAATGCTTTGCTCTGGTGCTCTATTAAAAGGAACACCTTAATTGCCAGTAGTTCCCTAGAGGTCCCGCTGCAAACGGGCTGGTAGGACAAAAGATGTTGTGCAAGTTCTCATTGCGAGAACGTATGACTATATATGGAACACATGCCTAGGATTATCTAGTACTTGGATACTTTATCTTATTTATCTGCAATTGCCCTATGTTCTGATTACTATGTGAATTGTCTTGTCCATGCAACGCCCGTCCATCCATCCCTATGCCTACCGCACTCGAATCCTACTATTTACTGCTATTGTTACTACTGTCTTTACTTTACTACTGTTGCCACTTTACTATTCCTACTACAAAACTGTTGCTACTGATAAACTGCTGTGAGCAAGATTGTTTCCAGGTGCAGATGAATTGACAACTCAGTTGTTAAGGCTTATAAATATTCTTTGGCTCCCCTTGTGTCGAATCAATAAATTGGGTTTCACTTCCCTCGAAAATACTGCGATACACCCCCTATACTTGTGGGCCATCACGCGCCGCCGCTGGACGCTCTCCTGGCGCAGTTGTCGGAGGTGGCGCCCCTGGCCATTGGCCAGGCTCGCCAGCTGGTGGGGGCGCTAGAGCAGGGGCACGGCTAAGCCAGGGCGCTGGGGGCCTCCGTTGAGGTATGTTCTCTGTCTCCAATCTTGGTGTTTTTTCGCCGGCTTGCGACGTAGCTAGTTCTTATATCCCTTTTCTTGCACAGAGGGCTCTCGCTGATGCCGCCATGACTTCGCGGGACCTGGGCCGTAAGATTGCTCGCTCTGCCATATCTTATCAATTGCGCGGTTTCTCGCGCTTCTTGTTGAGTATTGGTTACCCTCCTGCAGCTCTATTGATGGACCGGGACCGCGAGGTGGCACGGATGAAGGAGGAGGTCGCCCGGCTGGAGGAGTCCAACAAGACCCGCTAGGACCAGATCGCCCAACTAACTACATAACAGCAGCAAATGGAGATCAAGACTGGTAGGGCCAAGAAGACGGCGGAGACTCGGGCCGAGGCGCTGAAGAACCTAGAGGGGCTTTACGCCACCCAGGCGGATGCCCTCAAGGTTTCCAAGGCCAAGGAAGCAGCGGAGCTATCGGAGCTTTGCCAGATCGCTGAGATCGTTGTCAGTAAGTGCCCTTGACCTGAGCCAATTTTGCAGCTTTGCCCTTTGTAGTCAGTACTGATTATTGCTCCTTTTTTCTGGCTATAGCTCAGCACCCTAAGGCGACAGATCAGGCGCTGGGCCAGATTCCTGAGACGGATCCGGATCGGTATCTCCACCCAAGGGAGCTGGTGATGGTCATCAGCGAGGAGGCGAACCGGCTTCGTGCCGCCGCTCTCGAGGTCTTTGACTATGTCTGGCCCGAAGCCGCCCCGCCTGCCACCATGGATGTCTTGGCCGAGCGTCTTTTGGGCGCTCTGGAGCTCATGAATGTGGCTCGGGAGTGGGCGGCTCGTGGCGGCACAGAGATGGTGTTGGCACTGCTGAAGTCCTGGTACCCGAATGTGGATCTGCGGAGCCTTTCCCGCGGATTTCACAAAGAGACCAGTTATGACCAGCTTCGCGCCGAGGTTCCTGACATCCGCTCTTGTGGCGTGATGATCGGGAGCTTCGTTGCGCTGGACAGGGACTTCAGCGACCTAGCCGGCTCGGAGCGGTACTATCACAGCCCGGATGCGCCACGCACTGATGCTCCGGCTGCGCCGCAGACCGCCTCGACGGACATCACCTCTAGTAGCCGAGCTCCGGCTGATGCCTCCGGCCCTTCTGCCCCCCAGTGAACTTGATCCCCGGTATGCCGGGAGTATTTGTGATTTGAAGCACTTATCTTTTCTTTGTGCCGCGTGAACAATTGTCCGTCCTCTGGTTATTGAACTTTTGTGGGAGCATCGCCTCCCTCTGTATATTTGGTCATGCTCTTTTGTTTGCACTTTCTGCTTTGCATTTTTTGCATGCATGTTTCTGTGTGGGGGCGCATGAGCGCACCCACATGGTGTAGTCCCCGAGGTTTGGGCCGGCTAGAGAATACATCCAGCTAGAAGTTCCTTTGTGTTGTTTGTTTGCAGGTTTCTGTGTGTGGGCGCGCGAGCGCACCCACAGGGTGTAGTCCCCGAGGTTCGGGCCGGCTCGAAAATACAGCCAGGTCAAAGCTCCTTGACCTACTCTGCTGCCACCTGGAAGCTATCTGCCTCCGGCTTGGGTGTTCGTCGTTAAACTTTGGCTCATGCAAACATAGAAACAAACAAGTTGTTTGCCTAGTTAAGCATATGCAAGTTCAAACTGTAATCTTAGGTTAACTAGTTTTGAAATTTTTGCTGTTTCGCGCAAATCCAATATCTTTGCCCTTTTCTCAGTGAGCATTGGCTAGTTTTGATGTCGTTCCCTTGCTGGCTTTTAGCCGAAGTCAAAGGGGTAGATTAGTAGGTGTACTGCACGATACTTCGGGTTTGGGTCATTGTCTTTGAGCGAGCGAGCGCAACCGGGTCGTCCAGACGTTTTTGTTTTCCTCGTGGCTTTTTCGTGTAGGGGCCTTTGAGCGTTCTGCTCTTGCGGGAGCTGTCAGCTGGCTTGCGGTCTGCAGCCGGAACCGAAGAGGAAGCCTTAGGAACCACATACAATACTTTGCCACGTGGGTCGTGTAGCCGTCTGGGCCAACCGGCGAGTCCCCAAGACGGATCGCCGGCTCCAGGGTTAGAGTAATGCAGCCGAAAAACCAATTTGTGTAGCATGACTTGCTTATTTATTGTGGAGTCCCCGAGACTGTGTCGAGGCTCCCATGCTTGTTCATTACATGAAAGTAAGATACATACACTTCTTGCTCAAGTGTAAAAGGGGCGGAGCAGGCTCGCGTTCCATGTGCATTCAGTTTCTTCGCCTGAGCGATCCATCTTGTTCTTTTCCGGCTTGTGGGCGTCGATGAGGTAGTATGAGTTGTTCTGTAGTGCCTGACAGATTATGAATGGGCCCTCCCAAGGCGGAGACAGCTTGTGCATCCCCTTGGTGTCTTGAACTAGCCTTAGCACCAGGTCGCCCTCGCGGAACGAGACGCTGCTTATCCGGCTGGCATGGTAGCGGCGCAAGTTCTATTGGTAGATGGCGGATCTAGACAAGGCCAGTTCGCGTGCTTCTTCCAGGAGATCGACATTGTCTTCCCGTGCTTCTTTGGCTTGCTGTTCTGTGTAGAGCAGTTTGCGGGGTGCGTCGAACTCAATGTTAGTGGACAAAACCACCTCCGCCCCGTAAACGAGGAAGAAGGGAGTGTAGCCGGTGGACCGGTTTGGCGTGGTGTGAAGGCTCCAGAGTACAGCCGGCAGCTCCTCAATCCAGCAGCCGGGGGATTGCATCAGTGGTTCAATCAGCCTGGGCTTGATTCCGGCTAGGACCAGGCCATTTCCTCGCTCACACTGCCCATTGGACTAGGGTGTGCCACAGATGCGAGGTCCAGGCGGATGCCCTTATCTCCGCAGAATCACGCGAAAGCTCCCTTGGCAAAATTTGTGCCGTTGTCAGTTATGATGCTGTTGGGGTAGCCAAAGCGTGTAATTATGTCTGTGAAGAACTTGACCACCGTTGTCCCATCCAGCTTCTTTATTGGCTTTGCCTCTATCCACTTGGTGAACTTGTCCACCGCCACCAGTAGGTGGGTCATGTCGGATCTGGCCATCTTGAAAGGGCCAACCATGTCCAGCCCCCAGACGGCGAACGGCCAGGTGATGGGAATCATCTTGAGTGCTGTAGACGGAGTGTGCTTCTGCTGGCTGAACCGCTGACACCCGTTGCATGCTTTGACGATCTGCTCAGCGTCTTCCAGTGCCGTGGTCCAGTAGAACCCGTGGCGGAATGCCTTTGCCACTATGGCCCGTGACGATGCGTGGTGTCCGCATTCGCCCTGGTGGATGTCGACCAGCAGCCGGATTCCGTCCTCTTGGCTCACACATCGTTGATAGATGACGCCAACACTGCTCTTGTAGAGCTCGTTGTTGATGATGGCGTATGTGCTAGCTCTGCGCTTCACCTGTCTTGCCTCTACCTCTTCTTCGGGCAACTCTCCTTTGGCCAGGAAATCCATGAACGGCTTGGCCCATGTTGGGGTTTCCCGGATGGCGTACACCGCCTCACCAGCAGATTCACTTCTGCCCGGATGACCGGGTCGGGCTCGTCCGGAGGCCGACCGGGTGGAGCAGCAAAGCCGACAGCCTCTAGGTTGGAGGCAGCACTTCCCGGGTGCGGTGCAGCCATCGTGGAGGTCTTGGAGCCGGCAGCCCCCGGGTGCGGCGAGGCAGTCCTCGGGTGCGGTGCAGCCGTCGCAGAGGTCTTGGAGCCGGCAGTCCCCAGGTGCGGCGAGGCAGTCCCTAGGTGCGGTGCAGCCGTCACGGAGGTCCTGGAGTCGGCAGTCCCCGGGTCCACGTCCAATATTATGGAGTCGGATTCGGGACACGGCATGATTGATGGCTTGCACAGGTGCTCAATGGAGACTCCAGGGGGAATTTCTTGTCTTGTTGACCCGATGCGGGCGAGCATGTCTGCAGCCTCGTTGTTTACCCTGGGAACATGGTGAAACTCACACCCTTTGAAACAGGCACATAGCTGCTATATCAAGAAACGATATAGAGCCATGTTTGCATCTCTAGCGTCCCAATCGCCCGACACTTGCTGCACCACCAGATCAGAATCGCCGAAGCATAGGATGCGTCAAATGCCTATTTCCTTTGCCATCTTGAGGCCGTGGACGAGCGCCTCGTACTTAGCGACGTTGTTGGACTCGCGGAAGTGGATCTGCAGCACGTATTCCAACCGGTCTCCTTTTGGAGAGGTGATGACTACTCCGGCTCCGAGTCCTCCATACATCTTGGAGCTGTCAAAATATAGCTTCCAGTGCGTGGAGTCAGGGCAAGGTGGCAGGTACTGTGTTTCTTCCCAATCGACGAGGAAATCTGCTAAGGCCTGAGACTTGATCGCCGTTCGCGGCTCGTACTGTATGTTATCGGCGGTGAGCTCTATGGCCCATTTCGCCACCCGGCCTATGGCGTCTCTGTTGCCGATGATCTCCGAGAGTGGCGCTAGCGCCACCACCGGGATGGAATGTTCTTGGAAGTAGCGCTTCAATTTCTTGGCGGCCATGTACACGCCGTACACCAGCTTATGGTAATGAGGGTAATTCTGCTTCGAGAGCAAGAGTACCTCACTCAGGTAATACACCAGTCGTTGCACTGGCTGCGCCTTTCCTTCTTCCGGCCTCTCCACCACCAACACCACACTGACAACCATGTTTGTTGCTGCGATGTACTTCAACATGGGTTCCTTTGCTGCTGGTGCTGCCAGAATAGGTGGTGAAGTGAGCATGCGCTTGAGGTCGCGGAAGGCTTCATCCGCTTGTGATGTCCAGACGATTTTGTCTGTCTTCTTCATGAGTTGGTACAGTGGGAGTGCTTTCTCGCCCAGCTGGCTGATGAACCGTCTAAGGGAGGCCAGGCATCCGATGAACTTCTAGACATCTCTCAAGTTCTTGGGCGGCTGCATGCGCTCGATTGCGCCGATCTTCTCCGGGTTCGCCTCGATTCCTCGCTCGGACATGAGAAAACCGAGGAGTTGGCCGGCTAGGATGCCGAACATGCACTTCTCCGGGTTCAGCTTCATCTGGAACCGGCGGAGGTTGGTGAATGTTTCCTTCAGATCCTCAAGGAGTGTCTAGCGCTCCTTGGTCTTGACTATCACATCATCGACGTAGGCGTGTACCTTTCTACCAATCTGAGTATGTAAGCACTTCTGCATGCAGCGCTGGTATGTTGCTCCAGCGTTCTTTAGTCCGAACGGCATTGTGGTGTAGCAGTAGGCTCCGTAAGGAGTGATGAATGATGTCTTTATTTGATCAGTGGGGTTTAGCCGGATCTGGTGGTAGCCAGAATACGCGTCCAGAAATGACAACAACTCGCAGCCGGCCGTGGAATCGATCACTTGGTCTATCCGTGGCAGGGCAAATGGATCTTTGGGGCATGGCTTTGTTCAGACTGGTGTAGACAACACACATGCGCCAAGTCTTGTTCTTCTTTAGCACGAGTACGGGGTTTGCCAGCCATTATGGGTGGAAAACCTCCATGATGAATCCGGCTGCAAGCAGCCGGGTGATCTCTTTGCCAATGGTTCTTCTTTTTTCTTCCGCGAAGCGGCGTAGTGACTGTTTGACCGGCTTTGCATCCGGCCTGACATGTAAAGAGTGATCGGCGAGCTCCCTCCGAATACATAGCATGTCCTTGGGGGACCATGCAAAGATATCCCGATTCTCACGGAGGTAGTCGACGAGCGTGCTTTCCTATTTGCTGTCAAGGCCGTCTCTGACCAGGACGAACTTGTCCGGCTCGGCCTCGTTCAGTAGGATCTCTCTTGTGCCCTTGGACAACTTGAACTGCGCCTCTCCGGCTGGCTTGGGCTCGCCAGCCGACATGTCCTTCTGCAGGGCCGCCACGTTCTGCATGATTACACATTTTTCTTTTGCGATGATCATGGCTTTCCTATTTTGGACCCGTATGTGGCACACTCCACAGACCATCTGTAGCAACCAGCCACGATGATGATGCCCTTGGGCCCTGGTAGCTTCATCTTGAGGTACGTGTAATGTGGTACCGCCATGAACTTGGTGAGCGCTGGGCGCCGCAGGATTGCGTGGTACACGCTGTAGAGGTTGACCACCTCGAACCAGATGGGCTCGCGGTGGAAGTTGTCTTCCGTGCCGAAGATGACGTCCAGCCGGATTTTTCCAATGGGGGAGTGCGATAGGCCTGGGACGGCTCCGTGGAAGGAGGTGCTTGACAGCTCCAGTTGTGACTCGCTGATACCGAGTCGGTCGAGCGAGCTGTGGTACAGGAGGTTGATGCTGCTCCCTCAGTCTACAAGGACGCGGGAGAATCTGCAGGAATGCTTCTGGGAGACAATGATAGGATCCAGAACCATCACGTAGGTGCCTGGGTGAGGCAGCTCAGCTGGCTGGTCCTTCCGGCTCCATGCAACTTCTTGCTCCGACCAGTTGTGGTACTAGGGAACGGGAGGAACGATTGCGTTCACTTCCGCCTCGCGACTCCTTTTGTTGTGCTTGGTCTCCGGCTCCGTGGTAAAGATGTGGTAGTTTCCCACCTGATGAGGGTAGTTGTTGTCATCTTCTTCCCTTCGACGCTGGTTATTGTGATCGCCTGGCGGCCCACCGGCTGGAGGAGGTGGCGCCTGTCTAGCCGGTGCGTCGGCAATTTCCGCCATGTTCTTAGTCCAGGTGCACTGGCGTGTGGTATGCGTAGCCGGCTTGTTGCCCCCGCTGTGGAACTTGCATGGCCCATCAAGCATCGACTCGATGGTGTACTTGGGCCTCGGAGGCCGGTCATCAGGCTTCTGTCTCCGGCTTCCGCCTGCAGCCGGATCCTCCTGCACTGTCGCCACCTGCGTGGAGCCATATTGGTTATCCAGCTGATCGTCCTTTCTTTTTCCATGGCGGTTGTCATGCCGCCTGGAATTGTGGCCATTCCCTTCCGGCTGGCACCGATCTACGGCGATGTCGACGATTATTTGCCCTTGGTCATCCACCCAGACGGATCTTTTCATCGCCGCGTCGGCCGTGGCGTACTTGTCCGTGTTGGCCATGGTCTGTGCCATGGTTGTGGGTTCCACCCGGCGAAGCTTATGCTTGAGCATAGTGCCGTCTCTGAAGCCATTGATTAAGAAATCAACCGCCTGATGTTCGCGTACCCCCTCACATGAGTTGTGCATGCTCGTCCATCGGGTGATATAGGAGCAATCGGATTCATCCGGGCCCTGCACGCAGAGAGCAAGCTCGCCAGGCCGGCCTGGGCGCTTGTAGGTTCCGGTGAAGTTGCGAACAAACGCTTGCTCGAAATCAATCCAAGCGTTGATGCTGTTGTCGGGGAGGCTGTTGAGCCATGTCCTGGCTGAGTCGAGGAGCATGAGAGGGGCGTAGCGTACTGCTACCCGGCGGTTGCCGTTGGCGATGCCTATGACGGTGGTGTAATCCACCAGTCAGTCCTCCGGCTTGACCGAGCCGTTGTACTTCGGCGTATCTCTTGGGAGTGAAAATCCCTTTGGAAACGGTTCGTTTCGGATGCGCGGTCTGAAGCATCTTGGACCGGCTAGACTTTCTTCCTCCAGCGCGCATGATTGGACCAGCAGGTCGATTCGCGCATGCGCATCTTGCTGTTCATCCGTCTTGAGCGGTCCTAGCCGGCCAGATAGGCGGGACTTGGGGAGCGCTTGGCCATTTCTAGCTTTGTCGGCCGGCTCCCGGTTTTTGCTGGTAACAGCTGCCGTGTCGCAAGCGTTGTGCCCACGGCCTGCGGATCCACCGCGTGGGCGGTTGCTCTTCCTTGCTCCGTTCAGGGAAGATGCCTTCCTGCTGCCTGCAGCCGGGTCTGCCATCCGGCTAGCCGGTTGGGTCCTGTTGTTGCCAGCCATGCCGAGTTCTGCCTCGGCCTACTGCTTGTTCGCCGTGACCACAAGGAGCTGGACACGTGCCTGCTGACGGAGCAGTTCCTCGCCCTCTAGGTGGCTTAGCTCCGCAACTGCCGCCTCCGCGGCCCTCATATTTTTGGCGGGGGTGCTGTAGACCGGTGATATGTTGCTAACGTATCCATAATTTTGATGTTCCATGCTTGGTTTTATCTACTTTCTTATGTTTTGTCCACACTTTGGAGTACTTTTCATATGATTTCTTGGACTAACCTATTAACAAGAGCCACAGTGCTAGCTGCCTGTTTTCTGCTGTTTTTGGTTCCAGGAAAGTCAGAAAATGAATATTCTCGGAATTGGACAGGACAAAAGCCAAAGTCAGTTTTTCACCGAGGGACACCAGGAGCCAGAATACGAGACGAAGAGGGGTTGGGGCCCGGCCACACCACCTGGCCGCGCGGCCAGGTCTGGCCCACGCCAGGGGGTGGTCTGGCCGCCCCAGGCACCCATCGGCCTCTCCTTTCGTATATATATTGCCTCCGATACAGAAACCCTAAGTACCCGATCAAAATTCCACGAAAGAGTCAGTAGCCGCCATTATCTCCATCCCTAGATCGGAAGGGATCTGAAGCTCTTCCCGGCACCCTGCCGGAGAGGGGAATTCACCCTAGAGGCCTTATTCATCACCATGCAAGCCTCCGGTGTGATGCGTGAGAAGTTCATCTCTGGACGATGGGTCCGTGTAGTAGATAGATGTCTGGTTCTCCTCCTTTGTGCTATCATGTTTAGATCTTGTGAGCTCCGTTCATGATCAAGATCATCTATTTGTAATTCATACATGTTGTGTTTGCGGGGATCCGATGGATATTGAGATGCTATTTTAGATTGATTATTGATTCTATCATGTCTTTGTTATTTGCGATCTTGCATGCTTTCCGTTGTTAGTAGCTATGTTGGCCAAGTAGATGCTAGAAACTCCAAGAGTTAGTATTTATGCTCGATAGTGGGTTCATGCCTCTAGTAATCTGGGTAAGTGACAAAAATCTCTAAGGTACTAGATGTGTTGTTGCTACTACGGAGAAAACAACAATCCTTTGTTCATAGAACAATCGTATTGTTTACTTTACATGCAATGCGTAATGCAATTATCCGTTGCTTGCAACTTAATACCGGAGGGGGTTTGGATGATCACCTGAAGGTGGATTATTAGTCATAGATGCAGTTGGATTACGGTCTATGTATAATGTTGTAATGCCCAATCAAGTCTCAAATGAGTCAAGATGAGTAGTATATGCTTGTATGCTTTCTCGATGTTTGTCAATTGCCCCGCTGTAATTTGTTCACCCAACATGTCATCTGTCTTAAGGAGAATCACCTCTAGTGAACTATGGACCCTGGTCCTTTCTTTTACTATCAATCTATAAGCTATTTTATATTTTCTGTTTACTTTCTACAAGCAATTACTATCTTCCACACAATACGTTTAAGCCTTTGTTTTCAGCAAAACCGGTGAGATTGACAACCTCACTGTAAGTTGGGGGGAAAGTTCTATGGTTGTGTTGTGCAGGATTCCAAGTTGGAAACAACACCTTGGAGGTGTTTCCTTGCTCCTACTGGTTCAATAACCTTGGTTTCATAACTGAGGGAAACTTGTTGTTGTGCTCATCATACCTCCTCTTGGGGTTCCCCAACGAGCTTGAGATATCTTGAGCCATCACTTCACCTGCGTTTTTCTCGATTGGTTTTGTGTCGTTATGCTGATACTTTGTGCTCTTCAGATACCGCCGGCGTAAGCTTCGACGCCCAGACCTTGCGTTGCGCGGATGCCTTGGAAAGTTAAAGGTGTCTCTCTCCAAGAGACGCTTTGGAAAGTTAAATGTGTGCTGAGCCATCTCTGAGAGGACCTGATCCCCAAGGCCAGCTTAATCGACAACCTGGATGACTTGGTGGAATCCTTCGCTGAAGGTATTCCCATGGACTTCAAGAACTCCCAACGGTCTGTCGGTGCCACCATGGCACTCGCGATGGCGCAAGCCCATGGCGTGGAGTTGGACCCCAGCGTGATCTCGGAGGCGATGCATGTCAACGCGGATGGTCAGCAGGTAGTGTTTGCTCCCTTCGCTAGTGGCTATGGTAAGTATGGGCCTTAGCTTATCGATACAGTCGCGAAATACTCTGTGGAGCTACAACGAGCGAAGGTGGCGAAGACTGCGGTGTCTGAGGCTATGGCCGGAATGTCCATGGTATCAAAGACTGCCACGGATTCGATGAAGCCCCCACAGTCGAAGTCCAAGTCGAAGAAGCAGATTTCTCCTTAGTTGTCATCTGTAATAATTGTAGCTTCCTTTTGGCTGGACTATGCTTTGTGGGAGTGCCCCTGTTAATACTTTGTTGTGTTTGAATGCACTCTCCCTTTTTATCAATGTATCCTTGTTCCCTTATTTGCTTCTTGCTTGATTGTAATAGGGTCCGTCGAGTGGTCCTCGCGACTCTCCTCCCACCGATGAAACTGCAGCGCAACCGCGTTCAAAGGTGGAGGAGTTGTCGCTTCTCTCGCGACTGTGCGACCGTATTAAGAAGTTGGAGCAGGAGTTGCCCATTATCCATGGAAACACGGATGTGTGGAAGTCAAAGGCTGAGAAGGCCACTGCCCACGAGAAGGCTGAGACGGATGTGTGAACAAGCACTTTAAATGTTAGCTCTCTATCTTCTTATCCTTTCTTTAGCCATTCACGGCGATGCCTTAGCTTATGCTTTTGGTCTTGCTTTTTGTAGTTGTTAGCGCTCGGCATTCGCAGGTTGAGAAGGACCGGGTGGCCATTCGAATGAATGACCTAACCCAGGAGCAGCTACAAGCTAGTGGGTACTTCTGGGTGGATCACGACCGTGCAGTCGCGTTGGTGACTTTGCAGGATCGCGCGTCGCGGGTGCTTCAATGCTTGAAGAAAGCGCAGTCGTGCCTGAAGTGTATTTATCATACGATGTTTTCGCTAGACATTGTGCCGTCGAGCCTGTTGGCTCTTCTGGTGAAATTTCAGGATATAAGCGCGGTCCGCGAGTGCATGCGCCAACAGTTAGTCGCAGGTGCGAAGGCTGCACTGTCGCTGGTTCGACTGCATCGGCCGGACATGGATGTCACATCTGTTGCCACTGGACCGCCGTCGCCACCAAAAGGGATGACTTGGAATATGATGCCGCACTATCAGGCGGTTGACCGGCCAGCGGAGAATATCGTCGACTTTTTTGAAGAGCAAACAAATGTTCTTCTTCTGTAGCAGTAGTGTAATTTGTATCCTGCACATAGATGTATAAGTGTTGTAAAATTCATATGATTATGGAGGGTGTATTTGATACCCATTAATATGTGAAGAGCTTGCTAGCTTGTATGATTTTTGAGTGTGTGGTACTCTGCAGTTCCCTTTCATTAGCCTGACGTGTATTTATCTCAGCACCTTGCCAACCTGTCAGGTGCGTTGTAGCTGGGTTGGTATTTATCAAGGGTTCAATTGGTAGTGTGTCAGCTACTCAGGATACTGCGATTTGTTCGTAGAACGAAGGTGTAAAGGGTGGCGCAGCCCCCGAGTGATATAAATGCCAGAAAATAGAAAAACACAGAGTTTTGGGGCACTTAGCTTTATTTATTCGCAGGATAGTACGAGGTACACTGTGTGGCTAAGTAGCCTAGCTGAATAGCCTTATTTGTAAAGTAAAAACATCTAAGGGTAGAAACGACGCAGCTGCACGACGTTCCAGGGATTGGAGTATGCGACTCTGCTTTCTAGGTCTTTAAGGCGATAGGCGCCACCTAGGATTACTTTGGTAATCACATAAGGTCCTTCCCAAGGGGACTCGAGTTTGAGGTGCCCTTGCTGCTTGAGTCGCAGGACCAGGTCTCCTTCGACAAAGGATCTGGGGCGTACCTTTTTGCTGTGGTAGTTGTGGAGGTTCTGCTGGTAGATCGTTGATCTCTCCGCTGCAATCTCGCGTGCCTCATCGAGGAGGTCGACGGAGTCTTCGAGTGCAAGAGTTGACTCCTGCTCGTTGTATGCAACCACTCGCGGGGCTTTGTAGCGCACTTCTGCAGGTAGAACCGCTTCGGCACCGTGCACGATGAAGAACAGGTTGTAGCCTGTGGTGCTGTTTAGATTTGTGCGCAAGCTCCAAAGTACTGATTGTAGCTCGTCTGGCTAGCCACCGGCGCCTTGTTCGAGTGGCCGGAGGAGCCTTTTCTTGATTCCACTGCAGACAAGGCCGTTGGCCTTTTTGACTTGACTGTTGGTCTAAGGGTGGGCCACCGAGGCGTAGCTGATGTTTATTTCCAGGTTTTCGCAGAATTCCTGAAACTCCTTGGAGGTGAAGTTTGTCCCATTGTCCGTTATGATGCTATGTGGCACCCCAAAACGGTAGACGATGGACTCAAAAACCTTGACGACGCTGGCTCCTGATTGATTCGTCACCGGCATGGCCTCGATCCACTTAGTGAATTTGTCGACTGCGACTAGGAGGTAAACGTAACCTCCTCGCGAGGACCTCGGGAGCTTGCCGACCATGTCGAGTCCCCATTGTGCAAAGGGCCACTCCACTGGTATTGGCCTGAGCTCCATGCTAGGTGCGTGTGGTTTGTCCGCGAATCGCTGGCAAGCGTTATAGCACTGGATGATGTCCTTGGCATCACGCATGGCCGTTGGCTAGTAGAATCTAGCTCGCAGAGCCTTGGCGACAAGGGCGCAACTACTGCCGTGGTGCCCGCAAGTGCCTTCGTGTATGTCGAGAAGGATGGCCCTTCCGCCCCCCTTGGAGACGCATCGTTGAAGGACTCATGTGATGCTGCGTTTGTACAATTCGCCGTTGATGAGGGCGAATGCCTTGGATCGTTGCGCTATGTGACGAGCATCAGTCGGGTCATCTGGCAGCCTCTTGCTGAGTAGGTATGTGATGTATGGCTGTGTCCAGGAAGGCTCGATCATCATGACCTCCATGGGGCCTTCGAGTCCTGTCTCGGACTCCATGTTGTCGATTGCCATAGGCTCGCTCGGTGGCATAGCCCCCGAGTCCATTGTTGCACTAGTTTTAGGCTATGTGGCCTTTTGCTTGATGGAGCATTCGCAGATGCGCTCCAGAAATACCCCAGGTGGCACTTTGGCGTAGGTGGAGCCAATGTTGGCGAGTATGTCCGCCTCCTCGTTGCTTTCGCGGCCGATGTGTCACAGCTCGCAGCCGTCGAAATCCCCTTAGAGTGTGTCGTAGAGGTCATGATAAGCGATCATGTTGTCAATTAGAGCGTCACACTCATTCATTGTTTGGTTGACCACTAATTTGGAGTCGCCATAGATGACGAGTCGCTTGGTGCCGCAGGCTTTTGCCATTTTCATCCCATGGATCAACGCTTCATATTAAGCTTCATTGTTGGAGGCCGTGAATTGCATCCGCAGAACATACCTCATCTTGTTGCCTTGGGGTGATGTCAGTATGACACCTGCGCTAGCTCCTTCCTTGTGCTTGGATCCGTTGAAGTGCATTGTCCATAGGTAGGACATGTCTGGCTTGTCTAGGAGCTGGTTCTCCATCTAGTGTACGTGGAAGTCCCGGAGAACTTGTGATTTGATCGCGTCGTGCTTCTTGTACGTGATGTCTCGTGGAGACAACTCTATGCCCAGAGCACGACTCGTCCGGTAGCGTCAGGATTATTGAGTATGTGCCCGAGTGGGGCGTCGTTGACCACCACGATTGGTGCTCCTGGAAGTAGTGGCGCAGTCTTCTGGCTGTCATGAAGATGCCGTATGCCAGTTTCTGGTAGTGTGGGTACCGCTATTTTGTTGGCGTGAGCACCTCGCTGAGGTAGTAGACTGGGAATTGTACCCCATGGACTTTATTTTCTTCGGCTCGCTCTACCATGAGCACAGTGCTGACCACCTGGTTGGTGGAGGAGATGTATAGCAACAACGGCTCCTTTTTGCGGGGCGTCACCAGTACTGGCGAGGTGGATAGTAGACGCTTGAGGTCTTCGAATGTCTCTTGTGCCTTGTCCGTCCATTCGAACTTGTCAGCCTTGCGGAGAAGTTGGTAGAAGGGCAGTGCCTTTTCACCCATTCAACTGATGAATCAACTGAGTGCCGCGATTCGCCCAGCCAGCTGTTGGACGCCTTTTATATTCTTCGGCTTCTCCATGGCCAGTATGGCCTTTATTTTCTTCGGGTTTGCTTCAACCTCTCTCGTAGAGATGAGATATCCGAGCAGTTTCCCAGATGGTACGCTGAAGGCGCATTTGTCCGGATTGAGCTTGATCCGGTAGCGAACAAGGTTATCGAAGGTCTCGTAGAGATCATCGAGTAACGGGACTTCCTCTTTGGTTTTGACGACTATGTCATCGATATAGACTTGGATATTGCGACCAAGTTGGCTCTTGAGGAAGGCCTGCATACACCGCTGATAGGTGGCTCCTGTGTTTTTAGCCTGAAGGGCATCGTGTTGTAGCAGAACACACCAAAGGGTGTCGTGAATGCCATCTTTTCTTGGTCTTCCTCCTTCATTCGAATCTGATTGTAGCCTAAGTAGGCATCGAGGAAGGAGAGGCGCTCACATCCCGCAGTGGAGTCAATTATTTGATCGATCCGTGGTAATGGGAAGTGATCCTTTGGGTAGTGCTTGTTCAAGGAGGTGAAATCTACACACATCCGCAGGATGTCCATGTCCTTTTTAGGCACAAGCACCGGATTTGCGAGCCAGGTGCTTTTCTTGATCTCGCGTATGAAGTTTGTGTCGAGGAGTCTATTGATCTCCATATCAACGGCTTTTGCTCTTGGTTCAAACAATCACCATATTGTTTGCTTGACTGCCCTTGTGTCTGGATTTACGTTGAGTGAGTGCTTGGATAATTCCCTGGGAACTCTTGGCATGTCCGCTGGACACCAGGCGAAGATTTCCCAGCGCTCACAGAGGAATTCGACGAGCACGAGTTCCTATGCAGGACTCAAATTGTTGGCGATGAGGGTCGTCTTGGTCGGGTCCGTTGGGTGGACTTGGAATTTCTTGGTGTGTACCAATGAGTCAAAGGATAGGTCAGGTGAACTTGGCCTGCTCAGGGGAGGCAGACTGTTGTATGTCGAGTCCTTCAATCTTGCGAGTTCCTCTTGCATGCCGAAGGAGAAGGGAATATGCTCGAGAGGCAATAATAAAGTGGTTATTATCTTATTCCTTGTTTATGATAAATGTTTATTTTGCATGCTATAATTGTATTAATTTGGAAATGTTAATACATGTGTGTTTAATAAACAAAAGGAAAGTTCCTAGTTATGCCTCTCTTATAAACTAGCTCATTGATTAACAAGATGATCAAGGTTTCCTGATCATGGACATTGGATGTTGTTCATAACAAGGTCACAACATTAGTGGAATGATGTGATGAACATTCATCCAAAGTATAGCATTACGATAAAACTCATTGTGTTTATATTGCTATAACATCATACGAAGTAATCCTAGTCCTTAGACCATGAGATCATGTTAATCATTAACACTGGAAGAGTATCTTCATAACATCAAACGTCACACCGTGAAAGGGTGATTATAAAGGTGGGTTTAGTGCTACAAAAGTGTTATGTAGAGGCTCATGGATTAAAAGTGGGGTTTGTCCATCCCGATGACGGATAGATATACTCTAGGCCCTCTTGGTGATATCACATTGAGAATAGCTTGCAAGCAAGTGATGTGATCACTAGAATGTTATATCACGGGAACGAGAAAAGAGTGCATGTCGGTAACAAGATCAAACTAGGTATTTGGATGCTGATGATCGAATCTCGGACATGTAATATATCGGGAGACAAAGGGATTTATTTACGACATTAAAGGTTCACACGATCACAAGAGTCATCGTTGAATATGTGGGAGTCAGTACGGATCTCCAGGTCTCGCTGCTGATTATTGATCGGAGAGGGGTCTCGATCATGTCTCCATTATTCGCGAACCGTAGGGTGACACACTTAAGGGATACCGACACCATTTGGAGAAAATATGTTTCAGATAAATATTTAAGAAAGCGCTGGAATTATTTCAATAGACATCGAAACTATTTTGGGTGAAATTGTTGAAATTGGTTCTGCATGTAATATTGAAATGTTGCAGGGGGTGTTAGATGAATGTTTGTTAATTGGAATTAACAAAATTCTGAATAAAATTAATAAAAGAGTTTTATTAAATGAGAGAGCATTAAATTTGGAGAAATTTAATGCATTTAAAGTGGAGACTTTAAAGGGGAATGTTAAGGGGCAAATTTATGCGGAGGGGGTTACCACCACATGAATGGGGAGGTGAGGGGTCACCCCCATGGGGCGCCGGCCATGGGGAGGGGTACCCCCTCCTCCTATAAAAGGCCCCCCTCTCACTCCTTCTTCCTCACACCTCCTCGTGAAGGATCTCTCTCCCCCTCTAGTATTTCCCCCATGGTCTCGGATTAGCAAGATACATGTTCCTGGTGGCTTTATCTGGAAAGGAGTTGATGCTTCCGCTACTTTGCTGGAGCGAGGGACGGAGGTTGTCGGGGTACCGGACATGTGTGCGATCACGGATGCACCGCTGCTTTGTGGTGCTGGACTTCGTGGTGCTGGACTTGCTAGAGCTGGATCTGATGGACGTGCTAGAGCTGGACCTGCTAGACTTCATCACGTTAGCAAAACTTTGTCGTCTTCGAGGGTATGTTCTCTATGGATGTATATCCACCCGTTGCTTGTATCTAATAGATAGATCTTGGCGTATAATAGTTCACATCGTAGGAAATTTTTTGTTTTCTATGCTGCGAACCCTTCAGAAGGACTGGGAGATTCTGTTGAATTCCCGATCGCAGCTGTCGGACCTCTCGAAGCTTCCGTTGATTGTGATGACGCCGTTCGGGCATGGCATTTTCATATGCAGGTAGGCGTAGTGTGGCACTACCATGAACCTCGTGAACGCGATGCGTCCGAGGATGCAGTGGTACTGTGAGGGCCAGTCGACAACTTTGAATTCGATGCGTTATCGTCGAAAGTTTTGCGGCATGCCGAATATGACGTCGAGGTTGATCTTGCCCAGGGGGTACACGCCCTTCCCTAGGACGATTCCATGGAACGTCGTGTCTGACACTTCTAGACATGTCAGGGGATCCTCATTGCTCGCAAGGTGCTTGCGAACATGAGATTGATGCCGCTTCTGCCGTCCATGAAGATGCGACTCATCTCAAACCCGCAGATCTGTGCCTCGAATACCAGGGGACAGTGGCCTGGGCGAGGTACTTGACGCGGGTGGTCGCTTTTGTCGAAGGTGATGCAGGACTCGCTGCCACTGAGGTACTCAATGGTGGAGGGCAGAGAGTTCATCGCCAAATTGACTTGGCGAGTGATTGATGTCTGTGTTCGAGTTGAGGGGCGACCCTTTTGGATCATCCCCATGTTTCCCAGTGGTCGGGGATACGGCTCGCCTCCATGGTTCTGGACTGGTGTAGCCACAGGTGGTGGTGAACCTGGCGGTGGTGGAGGAGCTCCATGTGCCACAACACCAGGGGCAGCTCCATAGCCTTGGTTAATCGCGTCACGATTCATCTGGGCTAGTCCTTCGTGGATCTTGAGGAACTCACGGTAGTCCTTTAGGAGGTGGCTGTACTTTTTCTTGCCGTCGTGCTTATCGATGTAGAAGTGTATGTTGCATGGTCCGGACAGTTTGTCCTGGATGGATGTTGCTGGTGCCTCATCACGGATACGGTGCTGCCACACCTGCGTGGTTTTCCTGCTGTCGTGGTATCCACCGCTGCGATATCCATTGTTGCGGTTGTCGTCGCATTTGTCGGCATAGCCTGCTGCGACCATGTCGACCTCATCACGGTCCTCGTATCCGCGCATTCGATGTTTCCCTCGGTGATCGCGTCTATGCCCGAGGTCGTCTTCATCATCAGAGTAGGCACGGTTTTTCACTGAGTCCTCTCCATCAGCCCACCTGTTCGCGATTTCCATCAGGTGGTCGATCGTCTTAGGCTTTGAGCGGCCCAGCTCCTCCCTGAGCTCTTTGCGGCGCACACTGCCATTGAATATGTTGATTGCCTCGGAGATGTCTTCCGCAGAGTTCTTGATGATGAACCATCTCTAGATATATGAGCATAGAAAGCTATAGACCATCTCTTCCCAGCTGCGGGCCTTTTATAAGTGCCCTTGAAGTTGCGCAGGAAGCTGTAGACCAGCTCTTCCTAGCTGCGAATTGATCCACACGGGAGATTGTTGAACCATGCGCGGGCGGCGCCTTGCAGCTGGAGCTGTAGGAACTGCATCGCTGTACTCGAGCTTCCGCCGTGTAGCTTGACGGAAGATATTTGATCCTCCCGCCAGATCTTCAGGTCCTGTAGGCCGTCAAACTTTTGGTTCTCTGATGGAAGCTTGAACCCCTTAGGCATTCGCTTCTGCCTGATGGCTCTGCTGAAGCATCTGGCGCTGCAGAGCTCTATGTCGTCGTCCTCCGATTTAGTTGAACGGGCATGCCTTGCGTGCATGTTGTCGACCTTGCGCTGCGTGATGTCATCACGCACGTCGTAATCGTGGTCATATCGCCGTGAGCGGTAGCGTCGATACAAGTCGTGTCTATCATCGTTGGACGAGGGCGAGGACTAGCGTTTGGCTAGAGCGTTGCTTTTCTTCGGCTCCGGTGTTGGCTCTTTGACGAGGGCAGCTTTGACTAGCCCCAGGCCTGCGATCATAGATCGGTGCATGGCAGCTCGCGGATCTCCAGCCGGTGGCTGGTTGTTGAGAAGGTACATGGTGGCCGCTGTCACCGCTGCTTGCGGTGTCTTCAGGAGCACGTTGCTGCGCGTATCCACCGCATAGAGCCGAAGTCGAGGACTTTCATGGCTTCTTCGCACTCTTTATCGGTGAGGTGGGCCAGTCGAGATCGTCTTTTGTTGGCCACGTAGTCAATTCCCTTGGAGGAGGATCCTCCCATAGAAGAGAGTTGAGCCCGCCGAAGGCTCGACTCGTCCACCGCCTTTCTGCATGCCTCGAGTTGCGCGATTACTTGTTGCTAGCGCCTGTACTCCTCTTTGAGCAGCCAATTGTAACCCATCATCTGTTGCGATGAGTTCAGGGGGAGGGGATTGCCCCATGGAGCCTCTCGACAGTGGGCCCACTCATTGTTGTTGAGGTGGATCTGCACGCGCTCGCCGGTATTCTCATTCGTTGTGAGGTGCGGTTCTCCTCCCGTCCCGTTGTTGGTGGGCGCGCCATTGGTGGGACCATCGTTTGCGACTGGGATGCCGCCGTTTGCGACTAGGATGTCGCCGTTGGTCGGACCAGTGCTGATACCGGTGTTTTCGCGATTGACACCGGTGTCGCCTGTGTTGATGATGGCGTACATCAAGTGATTGGTGAATCTGTTGCTCCCACAACTTTCAGATCCGGAGCCATAGGCTTCGTCCTCTATGACCAGGCCACCCAGATCAGATCCGCGACTGCCGTCGCTGTTCGTGCTCCCAACTATTGTCGGGGTGTTGAGCTTGCTGAGGGCGCCGATTGGTGGTGGAAACCACGATGCTGGAGAAATCGCGGGAGTCATCGGCTGGTCAGGGAGGCGAAGTGTGCCCAGATGACCGACCTAGAAGTGTAAGCTCCCGATCGCCAGGCTGATCCCATCGCCCACGGACTCGAAATCCGGGCGAGTGGCTGGCGTGTGGATGGTGAAGTTGAAGGCGCCGAAGATCTGGCAAATCTCCGTTGTTGCAGAGTTGTAGATCACGATTGACGGGCCCGAAGAAGCCGCAACATCAGCACTCCCAATCCCCACGGACAGCGCCAATTGACGAGGGTTTAACTCGTCAATGCCCATTATTATGGGCTTGGGTTTTGGAGAAGGAGGGAGCGCTGGAGGCATCAATCGGCTAGCAAACAAGCACACAGGGATGCAAGTTTTACCTAGGTTCAGGCCTCGTAGAGGTCCCTACTCCTGCTTGTCTGCTCTTGGAATTATCGAAGGAGTCGAAAGTTACAGGGGTGCGCAGATGCAATCTGGTGAGATTGTGGAAACTAGGGTTGTGGTTGTCCTCCTCGCCACCCCTCCTAGCCTTTATATAGATAGGCTATGTCTTAGGTAGCAGGTCGAGTCGGTTACAAATTAGGGTTCGTCCCTTTGAACTTTCTATCTTAAGCTTTGTCTTGTGCTACAAGCAATCGAAGTCTCCGTGAGTCACCCGAATCCTATATTGGGACTTGATAATGTTGTGGGCTTCTTCCATATCCGGACCGTATATGCCAAACTTGAGTACCTGTAGGGTATGCCCATGTCACCAGGGCATTCAAGCGTTTAACATAGCCAGACATCTTGACTACGAGCTCGCTTATACTACTGTGCTCTTCCATCTTGGTGGAGAAGAAGAGCTCGGTAGCATCATACCTCTCTGCCCGAGCCTATGGAGCAAAGACAACCTTGAGATCTTCAATGATCTCAAAAGAATTAATCTTCTCAAAATGCTTTTGAATCTCCAGCTCCATTGCATAGAGCATTCCACTCTGGATGAGGGAGAAATCATCCTCCTTGGACTGCCAGACATTATTTTTGTCCTAGGAGTTGGAATCTGCATGCTTAGCCGACAGCTCAGCCTCGATGACATAAGTCAACTTGTAGGGGACTAGGAGGATCCTCAGATTGCGGAACCATGCGGTGAAGTTGGTTCCATCAGTTTTCAACTTGTCCTTCTCTAGGAAGGTGCTAAGGTTGAAGGTGGATGGGCAAGACATCTACAAGGGATTTGCAAAGTGTTTGGACCATGTTCATAATAATGAGTTCAAGTTTTAATCTATGTTGTTTAAACTAAAACAAAAGGAGCCCCCACTCAAATGAATATCCCTCAATTCATTCGGTGATCACATGATCCTAATTCACTACCTCACCCCCGAACGTCACAGCCAGCAATGCAGTTTCAAAGGTAGTCATTCTCAATGCCAATCACATCATATGTGACTCATGCTCAACCTTTCGGTCTCTTGTGTTCCGAGGCCATGTCTATACATGCTAGGATCGCCAATCCTAACTTTTGTGTGTTGATGTGAAACATGGCTTACATCCACTGTATACGAACGCAAATATGTATGACACCCGATTGTCACAGTCTGCCTCATAACGGAGAACTTTCTTGGTGGTGCACACATAGAGGGGAACACTATAATTGGAAGAGTAAAATGCACCGGAGGTCCTAAAAGTTTGGAGGAAACCGTATGCAGTTCCTAAAAGTTTGGACACGTGTACCGGAAGTCTTAATTATCAGATCTATGTGCACTATAGCCGGGGATGTAGCTGAGAATTAGACCTGCAGTGCACAACTAACTGAGAATTAGGACCTGCAGTGCACAACTAACAAAGAATTAGGACCTCCTGTACACAAGTTGAAACTTTTAAACCTGCATACGGTTTCCTCAAACTTTTAGGACCTCCGGTGCATTTTACTCTAATTGGAATTATGTGAGGGATTATCCTATTATGCTATCGTCGTATATCTTAATACACAATCACAATAAGATGCATAAAGAATACTTCAAAAGTATGGTGTCGCGACATGGTTGCAGCACCTTGATCGTCATCAAGAGCTCCAATGAGAATGTTTCATAAACTTACCATTACCATGTCATGACACACGCCCCTGCAAAATAAAGTTAGACGCTTCTACTTTATCTTTTGCAAGTTTTACGTGGCTTTAGGGATTTCACGGTAGAACCCCTTCCCACCTACGAATGTAGAGCCACGACATGGATTCAATAATTGCCGTTTTTCTTCCCTTTTCAGGGCCCTCCAATGTTGATGCCATATCAACTACTATAGAGAGACAGACACCCCCAAAGACACTTAATTATGGATCAGTCACGTGACCATGTAATGTCGGTTGTGGGCCGCTTTATCAAACAATACCGCAATATGAACAAGAACATAAAAGAGGGTAGCAACTAGAAAATCAATGCCCACATATTGCTATGTGTTCTATCTGTATGGCATGCCTACCCATAAACCCGCTCTAATACCACTGTATGGTTCTGAAGCAGAAAACAAAAAATCTAACTACGCGAACACTAATACCAGGATCTAAACTATGTAGACATAAGTAACATAAAAGGAAGATAGTATTCATACCCTTAAAGACCGAGGAGCGCCTTACACAGGAAGGCGTATGTTGATGAAGACGAGCAGCTCCAAGCATTCCAAGTGTGGTGTCTCCGAAGTACTACACACGTTTGGTGTAGGCGGTGTCTCTCGGGCTCCGAACTAGCCGAGCAGCGGAAGAGGAAGATGGTAGACCGAAGACCACACGATGGTAGTGATGAGGACGCATTCATAGAGTATGATGATTCTGCTTGTTTGAGTTGGAAGGAAATGTTGAGCCTCATTGAAAATATCACAAGGTTAATTCATTCCTAGTTGGACATGATACTTTGATTTATAAGAAATTTATACTACCTAAATTATTGTGTTATTGTTTGACTAGATTTGGCATCTATCGGACTAGCGCCAGTGGGGGGAGAGGGAGGAAGGCGACCGAGAGATGGAAGATGCACTAGGAGTCAATAAGGAGAGCAAGCATGATCAAGAGAGATATGTGGCATGCTAGGACACGTTTTAGGTGCACCACGACATATGGCCTGCGTGCCAAGTAGGATGAACCCATCTATGGGTTGGTATATATCAGTTTGAGTCGAATCGGGTCAATTTGAGCAAGGATATGGCTGTTTTTAGGCCTAGTTAGAGGGGAGGATGCCCCAGCCCACATATATACTTCAGCAGCCTTCACAATTAGGTTAGACCACGTTAAAATAAACTCTAGTTCCAAATAGATCTGCTACAAGCGATCCTCTGAAATACTTCGCACCAATTCGTATCGATCTGGTGTTTGTTGCTACTATAATCTGAGTGTGATTATTTATTCCATTGGGAATTAGCCAATTGCAAGTTTGAGTGTGATCTATTGTTCCACTAGGAATTAGTAGATTGCAATATCGCTTCGTGGTCAGCGGCTGAATAATTCAGATCCCATAATCATGTGTACTCCTAGTGTTGTTTCTTGTGATATGCAGGTTGATTTTGAAGAAAGGGAGACGTCTATTTTACAACCTGCATCACATGATCGAGTATTGTCAGTTGAGGAGGATGTCTTAGTACCCACTACAACTAAGGAGATTGTTGATGACATTGGTACTGATTTGGAGTTTTAGCCAACATGTGCGACATATTGTGAGTCTATTCCTTTACTGAAGCCACCTTGTGACTTGCCTTGCACTAATGTTACAACACCATGTGATAGTTTACCAAATTCAAATTTTGATCATGTGGTCCTGATTACACATAAGGAAATACTTGCTCAAATACCACATGTTGATATTGTGTATTCCATCATGCTAAATGAACCTATGAATATGAGTTGTGTTGTGGATAAGATTTCTGAAATTTCATGTCTGAATTCTAGCATGTATTCTCCTTATTTCATCTTTAATCTAATTGGTGAATATAGCATGGATGAAAATTTTCTTGTGGATCACATATGCATAACTTGTGATAGAATCGCTGAATTGAAACATGCTGTTTTCAGCCATACATGTTGTGTGTTGATGACATTTTGTTGTGGGACATATGCTAAAATTTGTGATAGTATGAAACTAAATTCAGATCTAGTTGATATATTGCAGCCAACACAAGTAATTTTAACTATGTTGGATCGTTCTAATCTTGCTAGATTAGAATCCAAGTTTTCATATTCGTTGTGTTTGTCCCAAAAGTCTTTGTCTAGTTGTGCTACTACTTTATACTTTACTTATATTTGCAAATTGATACATACTAGACAAAATGATCATGTTCATAATAATCAGAGTAGCACAGTTGAAGCATGGCATAATACAATTTTGTTTTCACATCTTTTGGATTGGATTGATCTTGTTCATCACAAATTTGATCATCGGTCTTCTTTAAGAAAACTGAATTTAATATTGAACAACAAGACTATATATCTATTTGTTTTTCACCATGATTATGATTCTCCGTACTTCAATTATACCTACAATTTAAGTTGCTTGATGTTACTGGACATATTATTAATGTGAACAAAAATAATACAAGATGTTACATATAGATATATTCTGCGTACACGTTGTTCTTTTTGTTTATTCCACTTTCAGCATATCCAAAGCCGTAGACGACTTTTCTTGAAGAAAGGGAGGATGACGAGGACGCATTCATAGAGTATGATGATTCTGCTTGTTTGAGATGGAAGGAAATATTGAGTCTCATTGAAAATATCACAAGGTGAATTCATTCCTAGTTGGACATGATACTTTAATTTATAAGAACTTTATAATACCTAAATCATTGTGTTATTGTTTGACTAGATTTGGCATCTATCGGACTAGCGCCAGCGGGAGGGGAGGGAGGAAGGCGGCCGAGAGATGGAATATGCACTAGAAGTCAATAAGGAGAGCAAGCATGATCAAGAGAGATATGTGGCATGCCAGGACACGTTTGAGGTGCAGCATGACATATGGCATGTGCACCAAGTAGGCTGAACCCATCTATGGGTCGGTATGTATCAGTTTGAGTCGAACCGAGTCAGTTTGAGCCAAGATATGGCTGTTTTTAGGCCTGGTTAGAGGGGAGGCCGCCCAGCCCTCATATATACTTCAGCAGCTGTCAGAATTAGGTTAGACCACGTTAAAATAAACTCTAGTTATAGATAGATCTGCTATAAGCAATCCTCTAAAATACTTCGCACCAATTCATATTGATCTGGTGTTTGTTTCTACTATAATCTGAGTGTGATTAGTTATTCCATTGGGAACAAGACAATTGCAAGTTTGAGTGTGATCTATTGTTCCATTAGGAATTAGTAGATTGCAATACCGCTTCATGGTTAGCGGCTACGTGCGCAAGTGTGTGGAGTTGCGAATATCCAAAAGGGTGAGAGATGGTGCATCTGGCAGTAGGTGAAAGAACATTTCATGATATCTTATGTTTTGCGTGTTAGATAACAATACCGTGGAGTTTCTTATGTGTGCTAAGTGTTGCAGGAAAGATTTTGGTGTTTGGGGCCCGGATTATCCGCCCCCATCAAGGGCCGGATTATCCGGCCTGACCAACTTGGCTAAGGGTTGGTCGCGTGTGTGCTTCTGTCTAGGGGCGGATTATCCCCCAGAATATCCGAGTCTGGGGTAGATTTTTCCCCAGCCAGATAATCCGGCTGTCCCTTGGGGCCAAATAATCCGGCCCCTAGGGAAAATGGCCAAGGGATCTTCGGCACGTCCTTCTGTCTGGGGCGGATTTTCCCCTGGACAATCCGTGGATGGGGCGGATTTTCCCCCCAGCCGGATAATCCGGCCATCCTTTAGGGGCGGATAATCTGGCCCCCAGGAGAAGATGCCAAGGACCTCCCTGCGCGTGCTTCTGTTCGGGGGCGGATTTTCCCCCGGATAATCCGAGTCTGGGGTGGAGTATTCCCTAGGCCGGATAATCCGGCCCTCACTTGGGCCGAATAATCCGGCCCCAGAATGCTCCAACGGCTCCGTCTGGACAGGGGCTATAAGAGCCCCATCCACCCTCCTGTCAGAACTCTTGATTCATTCGAAAAAGTTCAGACCTGTTGCAAAAGCTCTCTCCCGAGATCTCCCACTTCAACCACCCGAAGGCTTTGATCTTTGGGGGAATTGAAGGAGGAGACATCCTTCATCGTCATGACGAATCAAGCCCTTCAACTCCTCTCCATTCACTTGGAGAATTCCCGATCTAGTATTCTTGTTGATATCTAGATCTTGTGTTTCGTTATTGATAACAATTGTTCTTGTGGCAGCTTGTTGTCATTACGGGAGCCTCCAATTCGGTTGTGGAGTTGTGCCCCGCTAGTTGTGTAAAGGCGTCAGTTCTTGCCTCGAAGGGTTCCAATAGTGGAAAGGTGGATCAGGCCTTTGGTGGCGAGATCCATCGGAGAACAGGGTGAGGCCTATTGTGGCGTGGTGGTCTTAGTACCGCCCACCCGTCCAAAGCAGATGTACTTCCCCTAACAAGGAAGGAACTGCGGTAAAACAAATCTTGTGTCTCCGCGTGTTCCACTATGGTTTACTCGTTCCTCACTTTTACTCGCCTTTACTCGCTAGTAGTTAGGTTTGCATATAGGGAAATTCTACATAATCGCATATCTAGAGAATTTACCTTTTGTGTCAAGCCTAAAATTGAAAAAGTATTAAAATTTGATGTAGCACCTATTCACCCCCCCTCTAGGTGCCCATACGATCCATTTCAATTGGTATCAGAGCCCCGACTCTTTATTTGGGCTTAACCGCCTAAGAGAAGTATGGGCACTAAGGAAAATGGGAGTGAGGCTGTGGACAAGGTCACAATGGATGACCTCAAGACATTGGAAACAACCTTGTTGAAATCCTTTCAGACCAAGATGGAAGAGATGCAGCAAATGATTGCTCGTCTCACCTCATCTATGGCCCCACCTCCATCTTCCTCTGAGGCCACCACTCCTCTATCTAAGGATAAGGCTCATGCCAAATCTAAGGAAGATGAGATGCTGGGTGAGAAAAATAATGGATCCGCTTCTAAGAAGGGAAGTGGTAAGGAGGATTATAGTGAGGTCTCTCACTTATATTCTCCTGACCCACCTATCCCTCATCCTCATATAAACAATAGGGGTGATCCACCCAAGCTTACTACATCCTCGTTTAATCAATGGAAATTCTTAATGAAATCTCATGTGTGTAGTTCATCAATTGATCTTTGGAGGATCATTGAAGATGGTATTCATGTTGGAGATCCCACTAACTTGACTAGAAGAGAAGTTGTGGATAGTCAACTAAATGCAATGGCTCTTCACATGATTCAGCTTGGAGTGGGTCCCAAGGACATGCCACATATTGAGCACTTCAACACCGCCAAAGAAGCTTGGGATGCTCTTACCGACCTATTCATTGGAAATGAAAGCATGAGAAGGAATAGGTATGATGCTCTTAGCAATGAAGCTGAAGGATTTTACATGTTGGATGGTGAGGACCACGAAGACATGTATAGAAGACTCAGGGGCATTGCTACAACATTTAGAAAGCATGTAGCCACTCAAATTGATGATGCTTGGATCAAAAGGAAATATGTGAGCGCTCTGATGCCATTTGAGCCGATGGACTTGAAGAGTTTGCAAGGTAGCCACAACTATCACCAAATGACTTCCAATTAAGTCATGCAAGAAATGGCATCATTCAATGTTGCGGCTAAGAACATTGAAGATGCCCGTGATCGGGCCATTGGAATGCAAAAAAGAGTCAATGTAGCTCTAAAGGCAAATGTTGTTGAACAAGATGAAGATGAAAGGGGATTCGATGTTGTCTCCATGGGCTGTCCCAAGGAGGTCAAGTGTGCTCATGGTGAGTACATGGACTTCTATGCAAGGAACTTTTGGAAGGACCTAGCCAAGGCTACGTTTGAACTTGAGCGCAATAATGGGTCAAGTGGGCGAAGAGAGAATGGCCCAAAACTGAGGACGTGCTACAATTGTGGAGATCGGTTGCACTTTGTGGCTGAATGTCCTTATCAAAGTAGAGAAGACAATGGAGGCAGACTCATCCTCAAAGAAAAATCCAAGGCACCTCGAAAGAAACCATTTATCAAGAAGAATGGTCCTTACAAGAAGCAGCCTAAGATTGTCTTGGTGTCTCAAGAAGAATATTCTTCGGCAAGTGAAGATGAAGATAGCTCGGGAGGTGGCTGCTATAGCCACCACAACAAGCCCTACATCTCTCTTCGACTCTCCAAACAAAAACTTCATCAACAACAACGTCACTTGCCTTATGGCAAGAGGGTCCGAGGTATCATCTTCCATTTCCTCATTTCCTAAGACTACTATGAATGTTAATATGGATGATCATACAAGTCTTAGGATAAAACAAGAGGTTATTGCTTTGGACAATTTCTTTACTAACTTGTAAGGTGAGCACAAACTTCATTTTGATGCTCTTATGAGTCAACTTTCTCACTCCGAAGAACTCCTCAAAGAGAAGGGGAGAATTGAGAGAGAAGATGCTTTGGAGATAGCCTCTTCGAAGAACACTCTAGAGGAAGAAGAAGAAACTCGATTCTCTTTGGAACAGAAACTTGAGTCAATTGAGGAGTCCCATGAAGAAATGGTTGCCTGGCTCATAAAAGAACATGATAATGCTCTTGCTAAGGTAAAGAAATTAAAGAAGGAGAAGGTTGATTTTGGGGATGCTCATGCTAGACTCTCAGAGAAGTTTGAGACACTTGACATTGCCTACAAGGCATTAGAGAGTGAACATTCTACTCTAAATGAGTCTCGTGATCAGCTCCAAACTCAATTGGACAAGTATAATATGCCTAGCACATCCACACCAACATGTGTGGACATGAAGGTATTATTGAAGAAAATGCAAGATTAAAGGAAGAACTTGTAAAGGGATCTCAACCTAAAGGTAAAGAAGTCCTAGATGAGATCCTTAGCAAGCAAAGGACAAACAATGGAAAGAAAGGTCTTGGTTATGTTCCCAAGACATAGAAAAATAAGAATAATAATAATAATAAGAAGAAGAAGAGCAAAACTGCTCAACCAAAGACAAGCACCACAACTAATGATAAGACTAACTATGTTGGTTTTGCAGGAGCTAATAATCCAAATTATGAATTATTTTGTGATTATTATGGTGATGTCTATGCTAGCTATGTAGGTCCATTTGATAGTTACATATCTTGGTCTATTTGGGTTCCCAAGACCCTTGTCACTAACATGAAAGGACCCATTGAAAAATTGGTACCTAAAACCAAGAAGTAACTTTCTTGTAGGGCTATGCTTCCGGTGGGTCCAAATGGGTGCTCGATAGCGGTTGCACTAGTCATACGACCGGAAGCAAGGAGATCATCTTGGAGATGTGGCCAAAGCATGATCATATAACCGTCTCCTATGGTGACAAGTCAAAATCTAAGGTATTGGGTCTTGGCAAAGTTGTGGTTGCTCACGATATCTCTCCCGTGGACACCATGCTTGTTGAGACCCTCGGTTATAATTTACTTTTAGTTCGTGCCCTTGGTAATATGGGCTTGATACGACCATAACGTATCTATAATTTTTGATGGTTTTATGCTAATAATATTCTTTTGACACTCCTTTTTGTATAAAGTTTATGATTTATTTGGACTAACCTACTAATAGTTGCAAAAGTGCACAATGTTATTATTTTACACTTTGATGTGTAGGAATTACCAAGAATACAGGTGGAAACCTTGTTGCAGTCAAATTGGGATTTTTCCAGAAATCTGTCTCGGAACTCTTTTTGAAGATGGTCACGTTTCGTGTCGAAGACGACATCAAACGGAAAAAATCTTCAACTACAAATTTATTGGAAATTTCACGAAAAACATTATGGATATAAAATTTAGCCGATTCCGACTCCGTACGGGACATTTAGGCCCGATTTACTGTAGCCCAAGATGGGTGACGGGAATCCGAAAAGCTATATAAAGGGAGGAAACCTAATTCGCCCAGGGCACCTCCACCCACGAATTTGCAGCCACCAAAGCCACGTTTTTGCCTCCCCCATGGATCCCATCTCCATGGGGGAGGGATCCCAAGAAGCCATGAAGGAAGGGGACTAAGGGGCGGTGCTCCCCCATGATACCGGTGGCGGGGAAGGAGTCCCCTGCGCCGCTGCCAGATCCGCCGCCGCCCTCTTCACCATCTTCACCGCCATCTCCATCACCTAATCCTCCTAGTATGCAGTGGTTCATCCTCCCACACACCTCTGTAGCGTCCTATGTAAACATGGTGTTTGATGCTATAAGTTATAATCATATGATCTATGTCATGTTTGCGTAGTTTCTTTGTTCTTAGATTGAATGGTTGAACATCTTTGGTTCATTAGAGTTGTATGTTGATATGGTACAGTCCTTTGGTGTCCATTATATTTGTGCGTGCATGGATTCAACATCATAGGGTTTGTAGTATGTGTAAAAGGAAGGGGGAGTTCTGCCGGAGTGACAGAAACCTGAGGACGCGAACCGGAACGTTGCACGTATGGGAGTAAGAGGACCATTAAACTATGGTATGGTTGGGGAAACCTTAATGCATTGATTAGTACTTACGGATGTTTGCTAACAATCCAATCATATAGTACATGTAATTCCAAGTAGTGAAGCACATGTATATTTAGCCTCCCCCACATAGAAAACTGCATCGAAGACAATGAACCCGATCTATTCGCTATTTAAACTTGGACAAAGCCACCACAATTACCACCACTATTCCACACTCATGGTTCTGTTAGTTTAGTGTATTTTATTGCTGCAGCAACTAGCTTTACTTTCTTGTTATTTATTATCATGCAAAGCTATCTCTATTATTCGTATTGTTGCTCTAGTTTTATTTCCTAGATAATGCAAACGTTTAGTGTGCGTAGAGTTGTATTAGTGGTTGATAGAACTTGAGAGAACATTTATCCTACCTTTAGCTCCCCGCTGGGTTTGACACTCTTACTTATCGAAAAGGCTACACATGATCCCCTATACTTGTGGGTTATCAGGGCTTCGTAGTTTTCATTGATGGTGATTTGGTTGAACTCTTGTGGAGCAAGTCTCTAAAGGTCGCTGTCGTGGGATATGTCGAAAATAACCTGTATGTGGTGGACTTATCGGGGAAAACCACTATAGGCCCGATGTGTCTTTTTGGAAAGGCCGACGCGGGTTGGCTATGGCATCGCCGACTAGCCCACGTCAATATGAGAACTTTGCAAAGTCTTCACAAGGGTGGCCACATCCTTGGACTAAAATAAAATGTTTCCTTTGCCAAAGATCATGTTTGTAGGGCATGTGTTGAAGGAAAAATGCATGACTCTCCCCATCGATGGAAGATCATTATTTCATCAACAAGGATTTTGCAGCTCCTTCATGTGGATCTCTTTGGTCCTCCGTATCATGCAAGCCTCGGTGGCAAGAAATATTGCCTCGTGA
Source organism: Avena sativa (assembly GCA_916181665.1). NCBI lineage: Eukaryota > Viridiplantae > Streptophyta > Magnoliopsida > Poales > Poaceae > Avena > Avena sativa. The sequence continues at coordinate 103,179,386 of OV702287.1, read as the reverse complement.
TTGTTGATGATTACTCAAGATACACATGGGTCTATTTATTCAAGTTGAAGAGCGAGACTCAACAAACGGTCATCGATTTTGCCAACAAGGTTCAGCATCAACACAATGTCCCTATATTGGCAATTAGAAGTGATAACGGCTCAGAGTTCAAGAACTACACTTTAAATTAATTCCTAAGTGGAGAGGGGATAAGACACCAATATTCCGCTGCGTACACCCCTCAACAAAATGGTGTAGCCGAGAGGAAGAACCAGACTTTAATGGATATGGCAAGATCAATGTTGGCTGCGTTCAAGTCACCATATAATTTCTGGGCTTAAGCAATTTCTACTGCTTGCCACTCATCCAATCGGCTCTACCTCCGCAAAATCTTGGACAAGACACCTTATGAAATACTTACCGGTAACAAGCCAAACGTCTCCTACTTCCGGGTATTTGGTTGTAAGTGTTTCTTTCTCATCAAAGGAGTTCATTTATCTAAATTCGAGTCTAAGGATTTAGAAGGCATTTTTGTTGGTTATGGTGCCGAATACCACACTAAGCTCCCTGGAACTGTTGTAGAATCTTGTAGTGTGGTGTTCGAGGAAAATGATGGCTCCCATGCGGGGCAAGTTGATGTTTGTGATGCAGATGTTGAAATACCCCAAGATGCCATAAGAAGAATGGGCGTGGGATTTTTTCGCCCCATTGAGGAACCCCTTGTGGCGGATCGGGAGGACAATGCTCTACTCAAGTAGAGCCCTCATCGACACAAGCTCAACTTGCTCCAACTGTTGGAGAAACCTCTACACCAATCCCGCAAACTGCTGAACATCATCATGCAACTGCTCTAGGAAGCTCCAGGCCGGATTATCCGGTTGACACTAGATTATCCGGCAAACTGATGTCTACACACACTTCTATTCTTGTAGACGGTGTTGGGCCTCCAAGTGCAGAGGTTTGTAGAACAATAGCAAGTTTCCCTTAAGTGGATCACCCAAGGTTTATCGAACTCAGGGAGAAAGTGGTCAAATGTATCCCTCTCTAGCAACCCTGCAATCAAGATACAAGAAGTCTCTTGTGTCCCCAACACACCCAATACACTTATCAGGTGTATAGGTGCACTAGTTCGGTGAAGAGATAGTGAAATACAAGTAATATGGATGATTATAAGTGGTAATTGCAATCTGAAATAAGAGTAGCAGCAAGCAAACATGTAACATGACTGATTGTAAATGGTGTTTCAATGCTTAGAAACAAGGCCTAGGGATCATACTTTCACTAGTGGACACTCTCATATAAATATCTTCTCTTCATGATGCTACCCTGAACTACTCTCCGGTTGGACGATGTAGGGCTATAACAGCACACCTTAAAGTTCGCATTCCCCATCTAGATAACCCCTCACTATCACATTGAGCGCTAGATGGTTCCAACAAACACCACAATCTCATAGAGACATCCAACTCAAATTATACTCATGATAAGTATTTTTGTAATCTTAGCCAAAGTGCCACACGGTGTGCACACTGTCAACTTCACACACATGGGGATAAGCAGAGATTAATTAAAGCACTTGAGTAGCAAAATAGATCCTAGATTACAAAACTCATGATCCCAATAAGATCACGCATCGACAGAGATGAACACATAGCTACCGGTAGAGCCCTTAGCCTCGAGAGAGAACTACTCCCTCCTCATCATGGGAGTCCGCAACGATGATGGAGATGGTGGTGGAGTCAGTGGAGATGGCTCCGGGGGCACTTCCCCATCCCGGCAGGGTGCCAGAACAGAGACTTCTGTCCCCCGAATCTCCTCTTTGGTGGCGGCGGTGCTGCGGAACTTTTCATGGAATTATGATCTGGTTTTTAGGGTTTTCGTCTCGGGAGGCTTTTATAGGCGAAGGGGCAAGGTCGGTGGAGCACCAGGGGGCCCACACCCCCTGGTGGCGCGCCCCCAGGCCGTGCCGCCAACAGGTGTGGCCGCCCTGGTGCGCCACCTCATCTCTCCTCCGGACTCCGTGTTGCTTCGGGTAAAATACTGACTTTGGCTTTTGTCCCGTCCAATTCCGAGAATATTTCTTTACTAGCTTTTGTGAAACCAAAAACAGCAGAAAACAGGCAACTAGCACCGTGGCATCTTGTTAATAAGTTAGTTCTAGAAAATGTATAAAAATACCTCAAAGTGTGAACAAAACATAATAAAGTAGATACTAAACAAGCATGGAACAACAAAAATTATAGATACGTTTACGACGTATCACCAACCTACCTCAACTGGCAAAAGTGGCACCAATATCGAAGAATCTCCTGAAACTCCCAGGCCGGATTTTCCAGCTGGCTCTGGATTATCCGGCCCCTCTCTAGTTCAAGTCAGAATTCTTCAAGACAATGCTAATGGACCATGTTCTCCCAGGCCAGATTATCCGGCCACTCCCTTGGCCGGATTATCCGGCCCTGAAAATCCCGAATAGCAACAACCTCCTGTTATGGGTGCTAATCTAAATCAAGGGCAAGGTTCATCATCTCCAATTTCTACTGATCAAGATGAAGATCAAGCCCAAGCAAGTAATACCAATGAAGAATCAAATGATGAAGATATTCCTCCAAAAAACAACAAGTTGATTGAACTTCGTTGCAATGCCAGTGTAGAGAGGAATCTTGAATTAAGGGGTTACACACTTGACAATGTCATAGGTGATCTTAGACGGAGGGTGTCAACAAGAAGGGAACTAGCAAGCTTTGGTGAGCACCAAGCTCACATATCCATGGTGGAACCCAAGAAAGTGTGTGAAGCACTTGAAGATCCGGACTGGGTTGCTGGTATGCATGAAGAATTAAACAATTTTGAGTGCAACAAAGTCTGGAAATTAGTAGAGAAGCCTAAGGAATGCCGTAATGTTATCGGCACAAAGTGGATTTTCAAGAATAAGCAAGATGAGAATGGCATTGCTATAAGGAACAAGGCAGGACTAGTGGCATAAGGCTATTCCCAAGTTGAAGACATCGACTTTGGCGAGAATTATGCTCCAGTGGCTCGTCTTGAGTCCATCTATATCCTTCTTGCTTATGCTGCTCGTAATAATTTTAAATTATAGAAAATGGACGTTAAGAGTGCTTTTCTTAATGGTCCCCTACATGAGTTGGTATATGTAAAGCAACCCCCGGGCTTTGAGGATCCTAACTTTCCGAACCATGTCTACAAACTCGATAAGGCACTATATGGCCTTAAACAAGCCCCACGTGCATGGTATGAGCACCTTAAAGAGCTTTTGTTAGTCCGTGGCTTCGAGGTTGGGCAAATCGATCCCACTCTTTTTACTAAGAAGGTTAAGGGGGAGCTCTTCGTATGCCAACTATATGTAGACGACATTATCTTTGGATCTACTAATAAAGCTTTTAATTATGAATTTTCAAAGCTTATGACTGACAGGTTTGAGATGTCTATGATGGGGGAATTGTGGTTCTTTCTCGGATTTGAGATCAAACAACTTAGAGAAGGATCCTTCATAAATGAAGCAAAATACATCCAAGACATGCTCAAGAGATTCAAGATGACGGATCTTAATGGCGTCGCCACACCAATGCAAACTAAATGCCATCTTGAACTCAACCCAAATGGAAAAGATGTGGACCAAAAGGTATACCAGTCCATGATCGGCTCTCTTCTTTACCTCTGTGCATCTCGACCCGATATTGTGTTGAGTGTAGGGGTGTGTGCAAGGTATCAAGCAGCTCCTAAAGAAATACACTTAGTGGCGGTCAAGAGGATCTTCTGATATTTGGTTCATTCCCCTAATTTTGGTCTATGGTATCCCAAGGGCTCCAATTTCTCTCTATGTGGCTATACTGATTCAGATTGGGTTGGTGATAAGGATGATAGGAAATCAACTTCTGGAGCTTGTAAATTCTTGTGAAGGTCTTTAGTATGTTGGTCTTCTAAAAAACAGAATTGTATATCTCTCTCCACCGCCAAGGCTGAATATGTGGTTGCTGCTAGTGCATGTACTCAATTATTATGGATGAGGCAAACTTTGAAGCAATACGGTGTCAATTGTGACAAAGTGCCTCTTTTATGTGATAATGAAAGTGCAATCAAAATTGCGTACAATCCGGTGCAACACACAAGGACAAAGCATATTGAGATTCGGAATCATTTTATTCGGGACCATGTAGCTCGAGGTGATATTGATCTTTCTTTTGTGAGCACGAAGAATCAACTTGCTGATATTTTCACGAAGCCACTTGATGAAGCAAGGTTCTGTTACTTGAGGAATGAGCTAAATATCGTTGATTCAAGGAGCTTGTCTTGATTACCCATGCACTCACTCTTATATCTCATCCGTATTTGGTCTAGGTGTGGGCATGGATATAAGGGGAGTATGGTCCTAATTAATTGGGTTAACCCTCCCTCCATAATGCCAAAAGCAAGTCAAATCATTTCTCTTAATATCATTTTGTGATATGTGAGCTTATTGATGAGTATTGGTCATGAACCCAAGATATATCTTCGCGGTGTCATACCATGCACCCAAACAAGGTGGCTTCAGCCACCGCCCTCTTCCTTGAGAAGAGTTGGTTTCATGTGGATCTTTTTGGTTGTTTTTTTCATCTCGTGTTCTTATGGAAATGACACTCAATTTTGGGTTTTAGTTAATTTGATTCTTGCAATCTTGAGTGTGTAGTACCATCTCAGTTTGGTTGTCTAATCCCAAGCCCCTCTCTATCCCTAAGCCATCTCTTCTAGCACACAAGTCCTTTGTTTATCTTGTGGGGGTGTTATTTGGGGATGCACGGGCCTGAACCTATGTTTAACAGGAATTCAGAATTCAGGCCGGATAATCCGGCCCAAGTGGTGGACGGATAATCCGACCCTGGCGGATCTAGCCTCTTAAGGGCTAGGCATCGGGGGGAAGGGCTCACAAAGATCAGTTCTTCTCCCCCGACCCCTCTCCCTCTCCCCAGCCGCCGCCCGCCATCGCCACCCTCCCTGGAGCCTTCCCGGCCACCGGATTCTCCGGGCCTCCCCCGGATCTTCTTCCCGTTGCCTCCGGGTACCTTCTCCTCCATGTTCTTCCTTTAATGAGTGAGGGTAACTCCCTCTCTCCCCATATTTTGAGTTGAGTTGTCTCTTGTTGGGGGAACATGGTCTAGAAGGTTGTTGTTTCATGTAGAAATCGTAGTCCCGCAGTTCATGTGTCCGATCTATGTTTTTGCAATCAATCTAGGCGAATCTGAGAATTCCGCCAGGGCCGGATTATCCGCCCCTAGCCAGGCCGGATAATCTGGCTGACATAGTCAAAACTGCTTCAGATTTCTGTGGATTTGTTGCATTATGTATGTTTGGAATATGGACTGGTTGTCTACTATTTCTACTTTCCCTCCTGGACTTGAGTGTATGCTTATCCCCATGCTATCCATCGTATTCGTTTCACAGGTGGTTCCAGTGCTCCCAAGACCTACAAACACCGTCCTCCCGGCCTCTATTTTCGGGACGACAGTGAGGGTGGTCTCGTGGACGAGATTGAGCTGAGGAGATGGAACAAAGAGGCTAACCACATGGCTGAATAGGCAAAGTGGGATAGGAGCAGGAAGGGTGTGTCCAAGAAAAAGGGCAAGGAACCAAAGATCAACTATAAGAAGATGGATGATGTCACTTACTCTTCTATTCGCCATCGTGATCTATTTGCGGAATTCGTGCAAGATACTGAGCTTGGTGACTCCTGCTTTTGGTGTGCTAACCAAAAGTCTATATATGAAGATGTTTATGCTCAACTGAAGATTTGCCCTATGCATCCCATGATTATCGCTGAGGCCATGGAAAAGCCTCAACTTATTGATGCTATGATCGTGACTGAGAGGATGGGGATGCACCATCTCAAGGCTCTTCAGTGCTCCTATGACTACAAGGTAGTGAAGCATTTCTTCTCCACTTTGGTAATTTGTGGTGATGAGCACCGCACCATGAAGTGGATGACCCGTGACATGCCAATGCAAGATGACTTTCGGACTTTTGCTGGGGTGCTTGGATATCCTTTTCGCCACAGGGACCATGCTAGTGGCCATCGTATCATCACCCAGCTCAAGCACAATAAGGATGTTATCCTCTCTCCCTACACAGCTGACAATGGTATTGTGGGTTCTTTTGCTAGTCTTTCTCCTTTGTATGTAAGCTTGGTGGGAATTTTCTGTGACTCTATCACTCCTAGTGGGGGAAACAACGATAGTATTCGTGGTCATTTGGTTCAGCTGCTGGCTTTCTCCTATGAGGTGACATCTTGTGAGGATGAGTCTACGGACTACAAGCTGGATGTGATGGATTTCATCTATCATGAGTTGACTGATGCAATGTTCAATAGGCTCTCCATTCCTTATGCCCCTTACATTATGATGCTAATCAAGCACCTGCTTCCCACTGGAGAGTTTCACATTGATGTTGAGCATAAGGTGAAGAAGATATACAACAAGGTTATGAAGACCTCACATCCATCGTATGCTTCTGAGGGCTTCATGAGGGATGCCCGTGCCAGTGCTCGTAGGCCCCCAGTGCCTCCTATTGCTTGTGAGATCAAGCAGCTAAATTGGTTCCAGAAGAACATTCTTTGCATGGGGGTAGACACTCGCAAGGGTCAGTATGCGACGTACAAGGAGTGCCACGAGATGGCCCATACCCAGTAGCCCATTCTTCACCATGTGTCCGGGGCATATGGCGATCCGCCAACTCCTTCTGCTCCCACTCCATATGCTTAGTGGAACTCTTCATCAGGGCTCAACTATGGAGAGCTTGAGCGTCACCTGTTTCCTACCCGGGCAAGGGAGCCTGATGCACTAGCTGATGACGAGGATGATGACACCGAGGAGCTTGAGGATGAGGACAGGGAAGTCGATGAGGACTATGAGTGATCCCTTGGGGCGCTAGCATCGCTCTTCTTCCTTTTTGGCATTTCGATGCCAAAGAGGGAGAAGTAGTTCTATTAGGACTTTGTGGATTTGCATGGGTCAGGCACAAGCTCTTGCACTTTATCGTTTCGGTCTTTATCTCGCTTGTGCCCATTTAGCGTTGGACTTTTATTTGTGATTTGCTTTGTATGAGCCAATGTTTATGTGTGGCTCTAGATTTATCTCGTGGATTTCTCCTATGGATTCATCTATCGTACTGGCCATATTGGATATTTATCTCGAGGAAGGCGTTCATAATGGTTACCACATTGGGTATTTTTATACTATCTTGAGGACGCCCCTCTCTCTCTCACGGTGGTATGATTATTTTGTTTATGTTCCAATGAAATAGACATGTACCTACTTGTGTGCATTTTTATTCAAATGCAATTTTTTATTATGCACACATTGAGGGGGAGTCTGTTTCATTCAATAAATGTTGTTGTTATTTGAGCTATCTTGCAAATCCTAGTATTGTCATCTAACACCAAAAAGGGGGAGATTGAAAGAACATTTCATGATCTCTTATGCTTTGCGTGTTAGATAACAATACCGTGGAGTTTCTTATGTGTGCTAAGTGTTGCAAGAAAGATTTTGGTGTTTGGGGGCAGGATTATCCTCCCCCATCAAGGGCCGAATAATCCGGCTTGGCCAACTTGGCCAAGGGCTGGTCGCGTGTGTGCTTCTGTCTGGGGGCAGATTATCCCCTGGACTCTCCGAGTCTAGGGCGGATTTTCCCCCAGCCGGAAAATCTGGCCGCTTCTTAGGGCCGGATAATCCGGCCCCTAGGGAAAATGTCCAAGGGAGCTTCAGCGCGTGCTTCTGTCTAGGGGCGGATTTTCCCCCGAACAATTCATGGATGGGGCGGATTTTTCCCCCAGTCGGATAATCCGGCCATCCTCTAGGGGCGGATTGAAAGGCCCAACTTTGGTCGACTAGAGGGAGGGTGAATAGGAGACTACCAATTTTTAATCTTTTCTTGCAATTTTAAGGTTTTGCACAAAGTAAAGTTCACTAGAGATGCAACTAGGTGAATATCCTATATGGTAAACAACGCAACAAGTAAACAAGACGGTAAATGCAAGAAGTAAAGGAGTGGAGCGAAAGAACCGGCGAGGGGACACGGAGATGTAATTCCCGTAGTTCACTTCCAAGGAAGCTACGTCTATGTTGGAGAGGTGTCGGGGCCCCACAAGGTCACCCGAGCGCCACAGAGGCCTCACCTTCTTCTTCGGTGAGCACCACCACAAAGGTGGCCTCACAATCCACTAACTGGTGACCTTGAAGGCGCCAACCAAAATCTTTACAACGAGGTTGAGGGGAGATTCCATAACTCAATTGGAGACCCTCAACGACACCACGAAGCTTCCCAACGAATGCCCCAGCTCCAAGGATGCCCTACACCGTCTAGGGTTCCAAGAACCCAAGAGTAACAAGATCCACGAAGGATGAGTGGGGGAAATCACGATTCCTTTGGTGGAAGTGTAGATCTAGGTCACCTTTCCCAATCCTCAAAAGATCAAGATATTTGAGTGGGTAGCGAAAGATATCTAGGCAAGTCAAGCTCTTGTATTAATGGAGGAGAGAGAAAACGAAGAGATGAGATGAGAGGAGGAAGAAGGGGCCTTAAATAGGCCACCTCCAAACGGGCATTTACTGCCCATTCCCCACACCATTGGTACTACTAGTGGCGGATCGGTAGTACCGGTGAGCGAGCCACCAACAGCCCAGCGGAGGCCACGCAACGGTCAGATTGACCAGTCAACGGGTCCGTAGAGCTGGCCGGAAGTACCATTCCTAGTTCCGGCCCTACTACCGGCAAATAGGCAGTGCGAGGCAGAAGGTTATCTGACCCGCACAGCCTAGCGTCGGAACTAGGTCCGGAACTGGGGCCGGAACTACCGGTGACAGAAGGTGGCCGGTACTACTGGTCGGGCATGGTGGTACAACCGAGCCAAATTCCGGTTCTAATTCCGACAAATACGCAAAACTAGACAGAAGTCTTACTGAACCAAAAAAATGGCTCGTCGGAATTAGGACCGGAACTTCATCCAGAAGTTCCGCTTGAACAGCCCTGCAAAACTCCTTGGGTGGTACGACCGCCGCCTGGCCGGTACTACCGGTCAGGGCAGAAAACCCTCCAAAGCAGCAGGGAACACTCTCTCACATGAAAGCTGGGTTGGCTGTGGAAGTGCATATAGGGTCTCTGCATGAAATGGTGATTTCCCACAACCTTCCAAGGTGGAACCCCTCTTGATAGTAAGGTAGCCTAAAACATAAAGACAAGAGAAAGTGAAAATAAGTGTCACCGTCTTCAAGCTTTTTCTAGAGAGAAGTCCACCAACAAGCACGTCTGTAGAAAAACCCTGCAACTTGGACAGATAGTTAAACCACAGGAGAAGTTGTCATCAGCACCAAAAACATAAGGAGAAAATAATATCCTTTCAATCTCCCCCTTTTTGGTTCTTGATGACAACCCTACAAGATTTGCACAGAGGATAACAAGCAGTAATAACTGAAGGGAGTAAGAGAGGAGAGAATCTCCCCTTAAGCATACACAAGAGAGAGCTCCCCCTTACAAGATAGAACAACAAGGGTGCAAGGAAGTAAATGAGAAAAGAAGTGAACTCATACCTTGCACCAATACCATTGTGGTGAGACAAAGATTGGATAAATGAAAATAATCCACCACAACCACTCATACGAATACCACAAGGATACCTTAACACATAGTCTCACAAATAGTAGTAACCATACAAGAAGTCCAAAGAAAATAACGGAGGTCCACAAGCATACATAACGGAATAAAGTGTGCACGAGCATAAAAAGATCAACGAAAGAGCGAGCTCGTGACACATCCCATTCAAATCCCGTAGTCCTAACGGAGCACTTTCTCCCCCTTTGGCATCAAGAAGCCAAAAAGGGACAAAGTAGTCAATCTACACGCCCCACCCACCAACGAACGGAGGAGGAGGCTCGGGTCCCAAGAAGCATTGTTCCAAGCAGGCGGAAATTGACTGGTGACCTCAGGCTCGTCATCACTATCGGTCCACCTGCAATTCGCGTTGACCCACTGATCCTTGGGCGCGGTGATGGAGTTGGACTCAGGAGATACCACAATATCAAGCTTCCTCATGATGGCCTTCTCCCTTCGAACATTGTGCCTTTGAGCGACATAAGACTAATACTCGCGGTCCTGAATGAAGCAGAAAGTCTTCTTAACCTTCTTTAGTAGCTTCTTGTCCCAAGAGGGTTATCTCACAAGTTGGGGTGGAGGAGAAGCCTCAGCACGGTCCCTATCACTAGCATGGCCTGACGTGGCAGTAGCATCCCTAGCAGCTCTTGCAGCAGCAACTTCCTTTTCATCCTGAGAGCGAGGTATCTCATGTTTCATCACACGGATGGTCTTTTCCTCATGAATAGAGAGAGCATCCTGAGGGTAGAGAGAACCTGTTGCCTCCCTCCATTTGGCATTGATGAGTGTCTGGATGTATGGAGCATATGGACAAGACCTCTTCTCAATCATAGCGAACCAGATTTCTTCAAACATATAATCCATAAGATCAAGGCGCTCATGAGAGTCTTTGTGGTGGTAAGTCTGATACATGAGATCAATCTGGAATGCATGAAGCTGATCGAAGTTACCTGACTTGGGAGAAATAGTGTTCTGATAGACCTTGCGCATGATGTCATAGGTGGGAAGAAGATGGGCAACATTTCCATTGACTCCCCAGCCCTCAATGTATAAGGGCTCAAGAACTTCCAGATCAGAGGCCTTCCCCCTATGCACCCACCACCCATTGGCACGATGGCCTTCCTGAATAGGGTAGCCAAGAAGGGTAGCAAACTCAGACCATTTAGCAGACAGATACCTGTTATGAGTCATCCATTTCATGGTTCTATCAACAGGGTCAGTATCAAAGTAGATGGTGGAGTAGAACTGAGCAATGGCCCTCTCATCATAGTTCTCACGGTGTTGCATAAGCTTGATGAGTACAAACCGCCTGCACATATCAAGAGCTTCACCAAAGTACTCGGGGTTGCTCTCCATATTTGCAATGTTGATGTGCTTCTGGGGGGCAACAACATTCTTATTCTTGGTAGCATAAACCTCGGAATAGATCTCTTCTTGACGAACGGTGTGGAAGAAAGGATCCTGAGCCAGGTGATCACAAGGAACACTGTAGGGATCAATCTTGCGAAACTCCTCATATGCAAGCTGAGGCCAGGAGGAGATCTTCTTCTTGCTCGAATCAGGTCCAGAGGTGGTCTTCTTTTGACTAGTTAGAACAGGTCTTTTACCTTCAGCAGCAGTAGCACGGTGCTCAGCAGCAGCCCTCTAACGAGCAGTCTGACTAGGAGGGCGCAAGACCTCAAGATCATCCTCATCAATCTCAGTCGGTCCATGAGAAGGAGCACGAGACCGCTTGGATCTGCCACGGGAACCACCTTACCATGAGAAGAAAGCAAATAGAAGGGAGGGAATAGAGGATAAGTGCACAAGGTCAAAAGAAAAGAATAAACAACTAGACTAGATTAACAGAGTACACAGGCAGAAGACAGACAAAGCTGCATCGGAAATTCCGCCTGGCGGCCGGAACTACCAGTGGTGCTAGGCGCACCGGAAGTACCGGTCATGCCCCTAGTGGTAGTACCGGTGAGAGGAACCCACCGGTAGTACTGACCGAGCCTCACCAGTAGTACCGGTCAGGGCACGAGCAGGGAAGGTTAACTAGAAATCACAGATCTACGAAACTCGATGCACCAAATGTTGAAATCTAGACAATGTACTGGGGCAATCTGGTCTAAAGCCGAATCCTAGCCCTACCAAGATCTCCCAAAGCAGTTCTAGCCAAAGAAGGGCCCTAGACATGGCATGTCCTACTCAAGAACAATAAGTGGCTAGATCTCCATGCATGGAGTATGAGAGGAGCAAATACCAGGGTCCATGGTGGGAGATCGAGGTGGGGAAGAATCCCACGAAGCCAATCTGAAGAGGGACGGACGGAATCAGTGTGGCCGGCGGCAGCACCGCGGAGAGCTCCTTGGGAGATGAGAGTTGCTAAGTTAGGGTCAGGGGGGCAAGTGGGGAAGATGACCCCGAGGCCCTCCCTGACCCGTCACTTAACGAGACCTTGCTCGACCGGTAGTACCGGCCAGAGGCCAGAACTACCGACGACACCGGAATTTCAGGACAGAGCGGTTTTACTGGCCAGAGCTTAATTTCTGAAAATTAGGCCCTGACCGGTAGTACCGGCTATGGTCGGAACTACCGGTGATACCTGGAAAATGCTCTCTAGATTTTGACTGGCAAGGAGGTGACCTTGTGTAGGGAAAAAGAGGGTCAAGGGGTGGAGAAAAGGCTTGGGATAAGAGGCACAAACTGTGAAGAAACGACAAAATAAGATCCAACAAAGAAAAAACAACACCCAAAATAGAATACGAGCCAAACAAAAACAATGTCGGTGACCTAGGACACCATATATGAGTATATTTGGCTTGACACCGCGAAGATGTATCTTGGGTTCATTACCAAAACTCATCATTTAAGCTCATTTTGTCTCCTTGAGAGACCATAGAGAATGAATACATTAATTTGTGCATAATAGTAAGAGTGTTGGTTCATATGAGGAACCACACTCCCCCTAAAACCATGCGTACATCCAAACAAGATATTCTTTGAGACCCGGGTAGGTGTGCAAGATACTCAAGCCACGTTGCTTGAATCAATGATATTTAGTTCATGCCTCAACTCTCAGAACCTTGCTTCATCAAGTGGCTTCGTGAAAAGATCCGCAAGATTGGCCTTGGTAGGAAAATACTCCAAAGAAATGTCTCCTCTAGCAACATGATCCCGAATGAAATGGTGACAAATCTCAATGTGCTTGGTCTTGTTGTGTTGAACCGGGTTGTGAGCAATAGCAATGGCACTCTCATTGTCACAAAGAAGAGGCAACTTGATGAAAGAGAGTCCAAGATCCTTCAATGTTTGCTTCATCCATAGTAATTGAGCACAACAACTTGCGGCGGAGATGTACTCAGCTCCAGCGGTGGACAAAGACACGCAGTTTTTCTTCTTCGAGGTCCAACACACCAAGGATCTTCCAAGAAATTGACAAGCACCAGAGGTTGACTTCCTTTCCACTTTATCTCCTGCCCAATCCGAGTCCGTGTATCCAATGAGGTCAAAGCTCGCTCCCTTGGGGTACCACAGCCCAAAGTTAGGGGTATGAACCAAATATCGAAAGATTCTCTTAACCGCCACCATGTGGATTTCCTTTGTGCGGCCTAGAATCTTGCACACATACCCACACTCAACATAATATCCGATCGAGATGCACAAAGATAGAGCAAAGAACCAATCATCAAGCGATAAAGCTTTTGATCCACATCCTTACCCTTGGGATCGAGATCAAGATTAACCTTTGTGGGCATGGGAGTTTTGAATCCATTTACTTGGTCAATGTTGAATTTCTTGAGCATATCTTGGACATATTTAGCTTGGTTGATGAAAGTCCCTTTCCTCAATTGTTTGACTTCGAAGCCAAGAAAGAATTCCAACTCCCCCATCATAGACATCTCAAAGCGGCCGGTCATGAGCTTAGCAAAATCCTCATTAAAAGCTTTGTTAGTAGACCCAAAGATAATGTCATCAACATAGATTTGGAAAATGAACAAGTTTCCTCCAACTTTCTTAGTAAAAAGAGTGGGATCAATGAGGCCTACTTCGAAACCACGGTCTAACAAAAGCTCTATAAGGCACTCATACCATGCATGTGGGGCTTGTTTGAGACCATATAGTGCCTTATCGAGTTTGTAGACATGGTCCGGGAAGAGGGGGTCCTCAAAGCCTAGAGGTTGCTTTACATACATCAATTCTTTGAAGGGACCATTAAGAAAAGCACTCTTAACATCCATTTGTTGCAATTTAAAGTTATGATGGGTAGCATAAGCAAGAAGCATGCAAATGGATTCTAGACGAGTAACGGGAGCATAAGTTTCACCATAGTCTATGCCCTCAACTTAAGAGTATCCTTGGGCAACTAACCTTGCTTTGTTGCAGACGACTATAACATATGCATCCCTCTTGTTCTTGAAGATCCACTTGGTCCCAATCACATTTTGACAATCTTTGGGTCTCTTCACAAGTGTCCACACCTTGTTTCTCTTGAAGTTGTGGAGTTCTTCATTCATAGCATCAAGCCAATCATCATCTTCAAGAGCTTCGAAGACCTTTTGGGGCTCAACATGAGAAATAAACGCATGATGAGAACTAAAAGAGGTTAGTTGTCTCCTAGTAGTGGAGCCCCTATTGAAATCTCCATAAACATTTGAAGGAAATATGCCCTGAGAGGCAATAATAAAGTTGTTATTATGTATTACTTATATATGATAGATGTTTATTTTGCATTCTAGAATTGTATTGATCGGAAACATCAATACATGTGTGTTTAATAAACAAAAGGGTTCCTAGTTATGCCTCTCTTATAGACTAGCTTGTTGATTAACAAGATGATCAAGGTTTCCTGATCATAGACATTGGATGTTGTTAATAACAAGGTCACAACATTTGTGAAATAATGTGATGAACATTCATCCGAAGTATTGCATTACGATCAAGTCATTATGTTTATATTGCTATAACATCATACGAAGTAATCTTTATCCTTAGACCATGAGATCATGTTAATTGCTAACACCTGAAGGGTATCTTGATAACATCAAATGTCACACCATAACAGGGTGACTATAAAGATGGGTTCAGTGCTACGAAGGTGTTATGTTGAGGCTCATGGATCAAGAGTGGAATTTGTCAATCCCGATGACGGATAGATATACTCTGGGCCCTCTCGGTGATATCACATTGAGATAGCTTGCAAGCAAGTGATGTGATCACTAGAATGTTATATCACGGGAACGAGAAAAGAGTGCATGTCGGTAACAAGATCAAACTAGGTATTTGGATACCGATGATCAAATCTCGGACATGTATTATATCATGAGACAAAGGGATTAAATTACAAGCGTTAAAGGTTCTCACGATCACAGAAGTCATCGTTGAATATGCATGAGTCAGTATGGATCTCCAGGTCTCGCTTCTGACTATTGATCTGAGAGGAGTCTCAATCATGTCTGATTATTCGCGAACCGTAGGGTGACACACTTAAGAGTTACCGGACACCATTTTGGAGCACATATGTTTCAGACGAAAGAATTGCAAAGCGCAGGAATTGTTTCGATAGAAACCAGAAATTGTTTCGGGTGAAATTGCAGAAAATGGTTCTACATGTGATATTGAAATATTGCAAGGGGTTATATGTGAATGTTTGTTAATTAAAGTAATTAACAAAATTCTGAATAAATTTAATAAAAGAGTTTTATTAAATGAGAGAGCATTAAACTTGGAGAATTTTAATGCATTTAAAGTGGGGACTTTAAAAGGGAATGTGAAGAGGCATTTTAATGTGGAGGGGTTACCACCACATGAATGAGGGAGGTGAGGGGTCACCCCCCATGTGCCGGCCATGGAGAGGAGGGGTACCCCCCTCCTCCTATAAAAGGCCCCCTCCTCCTCCTTCTTCCACACACCTCCTTGTGAAGGATCTCTCTCCCCCTCTAGAATTATTCCCCCATGGTCTCGGATTAGCGAGATACATGTTCCCGGTGGCATTTCGTCTGGAAGGAGTTGCTGCTTCCGCTGGATCGCTGGAGCGAGGAGGTGGAGGTTATCCGGTGGCTTGAATGTGTGCAAGTACGGATACGCTACTGAGTTGCGGCGCTCGGACTTCCTCACGATCTTGAGATCGGCAAGTGTACGACTACATCAACCACGAGTTCCTACTTGTTAACAAAACTCATTGTCTTCGAGGGTAAGTTCTCGTTGGATGTATGTCCACCCGTTGCTTTGTACCTAGTAGATAGATCTTGGCGTGTAGTTCCCATCGTAGGAAATTTTTTGTTTTCTATGCTGCGGACCCAACAGTGGTATCAGAGCCTGATCTATGCGTAGGTGCTTTCCACGGGTAGTACACATATGTTTATATGTGGGCGATGATGATCATGTTATTGCATCTTCTATGTACTTTGGATATTGGTGGCATAGTGGGATGAAGCGGCCCGGACCAACCTTACATGTCATCATACATGAGACTGGTTCCACGACTGACATGCAACTTGTTTTGCATAAGTGGTTGGCGGGTGTCTGTCTCTCCTACTATAGTCAATATCTGATTTACAACGAGTTGCTAATAACTTGGTTATCCTCGTTGTGGTTCATGTTCGTAGGTGAGAACGGTTCTATCTCCGAA
This sequence comes from Avena sativa, assembly GCA_916181665.1. Lineage (NCBI taxonomy): Eukaryota > Viridiplantae > Streptophyta > Magnoliopsida > Poales > Poaceae > Avena > Avena sativa. The sequence goes on along the minus strand of OV702287.1, from coordinate 103,163,161 downwards.
AGCCCTAAGCCACGTAAAACTTGCAATTGATAAATTAGAGGCGTCTAGTTTAGATCGTTGCTGGGCTAGTGTATTGATATGGTATTGTTGTAAGTAGATGTATGATAGATATTCTTACAACACATTCAACGTGTAAGTTCCATAGACCTTGGCCTTACACACAAAGGAATGATAGAGATCATACCATGATGCAAATGATAGAGATCAAATGCATGGACCATATCATCTCACTTTACACATTAGATGTTAGCAACTTATACTGCTCGTTTGGCGCTTTTGGTAGCATTGTAAGATGATCCCTCATTTAGATATCAAGATAAAATGTGCTCTTCCTTGAGTATGCACCGTTCTATGGATCATGTTTCGAGACATCACGTGATGATCGGGTGTACTCGACTCTACGCTTTCATACAACGGGTGTAAGATAGTTTTACACACGCGAGTACTAAGGTTCTTACTTGGCGAGCCTAGCATGTATAGACATGGCCTCGGAACATGGACCGAAAGGTTAAGCATGAGTCATATAGTTGATATGATGCCCATATAGATGCTCGCCTTTGAAGCTACACCGACTCACGTGATGATCGGACTTGGTGTAGTGGATTTGGTTCATGTAATCACCAAAAGGACACGAGGGATGTCGTTTTTGAGTGGGAGTTCATTAGTAATTTGGATTAGTTGAACTCAATCTATCATAAACTTAGTCTAAATAAACTTTACAAATTTTGTTGTAGATGGCACCACCTGCTTTTAATTTCAATGTGTTCATGGAGAAAGAGAAACTTTTTTGCGAATGGTAGCAACTTCACCAACTGGGCTATGAATTTGAGGATTCTCCCCACTGCTGCACAAAAGCAATATGTGCTAGATGCGCCGCTAGGCCCCCACCAGCTCCTGATGCCCCTGACAAGGAAAATAATGTCTATGTCACTCGTCAGGAGGACCACAACTTAGTTCATTGCGGCATACTATATGGGCTAGAGCCAGAGCTTCGAAAGCGTTTCAAAAATGGCAATGCCTTTGATACCATGGGAGAATTGAAAATGATTTTCGATACCCATGCTGCCGTAGAGAGTTATAATGCTACTGAAAAGTTCTTTAGCTGCATGATGGAGGAGAACAGCTCAGTTAGTGAGCATGTACTCAAAATGTCTGGGTACGCCGATAAGCTTGTGTCCTTGGGAATAACGATTCCCAATGACTTAGGCATACATCGTGTTCTCCAATCTCTGCCACCTAGCTACAAGAGCTTCGTGATGAACTATAATATGCAGGGCATGAAGAAGACTCTTCCTGAGCTTCTGTGAATGCTTAAGACTGCAGAAGTGGAGATTAGGAAAGAACATCAAGTGTTGATGATCAATAGGACCACCGGTTTCAAGAAGGACAAGAAAGGCAAGCACAAGGGAAAGAAGGGTGGCAAATCTGCTGCTGCGCCTGAAAAGAAACCCTGAGCAGGCCCTAAGTCCGATACCGAGTGCTACTATTGCAAGGGGACTGGCCATTGGAAGCGCAACTGCCCCAAGTATTTGGCGGACAAGAAGTCCAGCAAGGCAAACAAAGGTATATATGATATACATGTTATTGATGTGTACTTGAATAGTACTCGCAGTAGCACCTGGGTATTTGATACGGGATCGGTTGCTAATATATGTAACTCGATTCAGGGGCTGTGGAACAAGCGATAACTAGCAAGGGATGAGGTCACAATGCGGGTCGGCAATGGATCAAGAGTTGATGTGATCGCCGTCAGAACACTACCTCTCCATATGCCATCGGGATTAGTTATAAACCTGAATAATTGTTATTTGGTGCCTGCACTTAGCATGAACATTGTATCCGGATCGTGTTTGATGCAAAGTGGTTATTCGTTGAAATCTGAAAACAATGGTTGTTCGATTTATATGGATAATATCTTTTATGGTCATGCACCTGTGTTGAATGGTTTATTTCTGATGGATCTCGATAGTAATATTACGCACATTCATAATGTTAATGCTAAAAAGATTAAACTTGATGATATATATCTGCATATATGTGGCACTGCCGTCTAGGTCATATTGGCGTTAAACGCATGAAGAAACTCCATTCTGATGGACTTTTGGAATCACTTGATTTTGAATCATTTGATACATGTGAGCCATGCCTTATGGGCAAGATGACTAGAACGCCGTTTTCCGGTTCAATGGAACGGGCGACAGATTTATTGGAAATCATACATACTGATGTGTGTGGACCAATGAGTGTGTCGGCGCGAGGTGGATATCGTTATTTTGTTACTTTCACGGATGATTTGAGTAGATACGGGTATATCTATTTGATGAAACACAAATCTGAAACTTTTGAAAAGTTCAAGGAATTTTAGAATGAAGTGGAAAATCATTGTAATAGAAAGATCAAATTTCTACGGTCTGATCGTGGAGGAGAGTATCTAAGTTACGAGTTTAGCACACACATGAAAGAGTGTGGAATAGTTTCACAACTCACGCCTGCCGGAACACCACAACGTAATGGTGTGTCGGAATGTCGTAATCGTACCTTATTGGATATGGTTCGATCTATGATGTCTCTGACTGACTTGCCACTGTCATTTTGGGGTTATTCTCGTGGTGGTGTCACGGCAGATGCCATGGATAGGCTAAAGGTGGGGACTAAATGCACTAGGGGAATCCAGGGAGGGATAGTGTGGTGATTCCACACACAGTAGCTTTGTATTCAATTCACTTCCAAGGTTTACAAGTGCTCCTTGAGCTGTATTGGAGAGAGGAGGAAGAAGCACTCTCTTACTCTCACCACTCGCTAGCTCTCAGTCGCTTGCTAGTAGAACATAACCTCTAAGCACTAACCCTATAAAAACTCAACCCCTTCTACAGAGGCCCTAGCCCTCCTTATATAGGGGTGGCTAGGTCTCCAATTCGGGCATACGTGGAGGCATATTCCAGAGAATATGCCTCTTCCCAAAATAGTAAGCCGACCGGGTCACTTTTCCCCCGCGTCACCCATGCAGAGGCTACGTGAGCCTCTGCGACGCCCGCGTCAGCCGACATTGGCATCGTCACCTTTGTCGGCCACGCCTCGGTGGTCCTGCCTCTGTCCGCTTCGCTCATGATGTGCGTACATGGGTCACCTTTGACCAGCGAGATACCTTCCTTCTCCTACAATATTGATATGACCCGGATCGTACATAGTTGATCCGGCCACTCCTATTCCTGCATATGAGTTAGATTCATCTGTCCGACTTACGGCTTAAGTCGGCTGAGACCCAGTTAGGTGGACATCCCCTGGTCCGGGTTACCCCGTGATTCGGCCTGCCTTGAGGTGACTCGGCCAGCATTCGCTTTGACCTTGCCGTACCTCGGCTAACTCGGCATTTATACCCCGGCGTGACCCTACCCGAGGGTATCCCCCCAACATTAGCCCCCGAAGCTGGTGCGGTCTTAGCTGCCTTGGCTGCTAAGGCCACAGCAGGTTCAATTTCACTGAGCTTTGAGTTCCTTTTCCGAGTTACCTCCTTATCTCGGATTCCATGGGTTTACTTTCCCTTGGCACATTCCAAGTTTTCACTTGCTAGCCGGGTTACCACATTCTCATTCGGGTCGTTCTTCCTTCTCTCGTACGCTTCCCCACGTGGAGGCTAATCATTAGCTTGCCTCATTTTAAGGGCCAACAACAGTAACCACCGCAGTCATTGTCAGCAGTTACTGTGCGCATGTTACGTCACGCCTGCCTCCTCGTTAACTGTATCACTATGTCGCGTCATGGGATCCGCTATGCCCTGTGGTCCTTCGTGTGGCTCATCGCTGATTGGTCAATCCGGGTTATACACGGCCACACGATGTGGCCCGCCCGCAAAATGCGATCCCACTACCCCTTACGGGAGTGGTTAAATAGGGGAGGGGCGCGCCCCTTGGGTCATTTCCCTGCTCCCGCGCCCCTCTGCCTTTGCCTTTTCCTCTCCTTCTCCATCGACAACGTCGCCGCCGCCGCACCTGAGCAGCTGCACCGCCGCTGCGCTGCCTCCACACGCACCAGCGTCACCTCCGCCTCCGCGCATCTCTTCCGCCATGGGTTGCTGCCAGTCTAGGCCACTGCCACCCACCGCCGCTAGCTCCAGTGAGGGCAGTGACCTCGAGATGACAGAAGAAGAGCTCACCGTTGCCGAGCAGGAGATGGAAGAAGACGCAGCGACCGCCGACCGCGGCGCGTGGGCTGGATCTTGGGTCTGCCAGGACGACTTGGATTGGCTATATCACACCAGGCGCATCCCGGAGGGCGTCACTGCATGCCTCACTTCCGCCGAGCTTGCCCCCTCACCCAATTCGGGTGAGTATGTGGTGTTCCTTTCTCATTTCCAATGCGGATTTGGTCTCCCAGTCAGTGACTTTTTCCACGACTGGCTAAACACATACGAGCTCCAGCCGCACCATCTTCTGGCTAATGCCATCACTTCTCTCTCCGCCTTTGCCTCCACCATCGAAGGTTATGCCAGACTGTGGCCCACGAAGGAGCTCTGGATCCGGTTCTTTGGCCTTCACTGAAACGTGATTCCGAATGTAGATCTAGATCCAGAGGACAAACAGCTCACGCAGTTCGGTGCTGCGTCAATTTCTCCTCGGAGGCTGTCCGTCTTCCCCCGAGTTACTAGGCTGGACTCTTGCAAGGGATGGGCCCGGACTTTCTTCTATGTACGGAACGACACTACTAAGGATCTGATCCGGCTGCGCCCTTACGCTCTGGGTCCTCCCAATCCAGAATTGTGGGACGTGGTCCCCAAGAAGCCCACCGTCCTGGCGAACCAGGTCAACAAGAGGTTCCAGGAGTTGAAGGACCTCAGATTGCGCAACGAGGACGCCATGATCACATTTGTCCGTAACCGGATCTCCCCCCTTCAGAAACGCACACATAAAGTCTGTCACATGAGCTGGGGCCGCGACCCCAACCGGACCTCGTCTTTCGAGTTGAGCAACACAAAGATCTACCGCCGGGTCAAGGCCCTCTTCACCACCCACAAGGACTTATCCTCTGAGTGGATGTGGGGAATGGAACATTATTGCCGAGATAGGCTTCCTCCCGTGGTAAGCTTCATGCCGCAAACTTTCTCCGAATTAAATCATATGTCGGTCGCTGTTGTATACTTAACTCTGTTGTCTTTTCTTTCCCTTAGCAATTCCTTCAGCAAACCATCGAGGATGGCACCGAGCCCTCCCTCAAATGGGCGCCTGACCGGGATACCTCTGACGAGGAGGAACCGGATCAGGATATGTTCCTTCCAATGGCCAACGCGACCAAGCGACCCACCGGTAAACTCTCTTCCATTAGAGATTGGCCTGACGATGAAGATGACTCGGATGTTGAGGTGATGGAAGCATTTGACGCTGTCCCCCTTTCTTATGCTTTTCCGGCATCAGCTAACCCCGGTGGGCAGATCCATGAGGACCCTCCCCTTGTCGTGGGTGATCCTATTCCGGTTGCGCCGAAGAAGAAAAGGGGAGCCGCATCAACTTCTTCCTCTGGACCTTCTCAGCCAGCCAAAAGGCGAAAGAAGTCCGGGGACAAAACTGCCACCAAGCCTGCAACCAAGGCCCCAGCACGAAGGGCTCGTAAGCCCAAGGAGCCCCTGACCTCGGATGAGTAAGCCTCTTTTCCCTCTTCCATTTACTTGTTCTTCTATTGTTATAGTTTCTCATCCGATAATGTTTGATTCGGCAGGGCCGCAGTGGAGGTCCCACAGAGTGGATCCGGCATTGCCTCCCTGCTCCGACACAGCCCTTCTCCCCCTCGTGGTGACGATTCACGCTCGCTGAGCCCAATACTAGAGGGTTCAGCGGCTGCTCTGGGTTCCAGCCCACCTCGTCAAGAGGAGGGCAACCCTGGAGCGGGGGAGACTGGCTCTGCTGAGGCAGCGGCCACCAGTACTTCGGCTCCGCCGCAACCAGCTACCACCAAGGTTACCTCAACACCTCCACCGAAGAAGAAACCAGCACCAGCACCAGCACCAACTCAAGCACCAGCAGCAAAAGCAACCGCAGCAGCACCAAGCCCCTCCGCCTCGTCCGAGTCTTCCCAGTCTCGGCGAGAAAGCACTAAGGCAGCTCCCAAGGGTAAATCTGCTGCAACAACTTCCACTTCTTAGCAGCAACCTAAGGGCAAGAAGGCCCCTGACGCCACCAGGGCAACGTCCATCGAGGCTGGACAGCGCACACTCGCGTCCATGCTTTCGAAGAAAACTCCACCACCGAAGGACGCCCCTGCCGAGCCAGCTGACGTGCAACTCATTTTGCACACCAGCCCTGCTCTTGCCCAGGTTGAGAGGAGGGAAGCACATGCCAAGGGCCTAGTGGCGCCCCACATGCTCAGCGGCGAACGATACCCTCTAACCTTGATCGAGTTCGTGAACAACTGGAACAAGGCGGAGTTCGTCCACAACGACGATCTCCCGGAGAAGTTCGGTCCCGCCGAATTTGTTGCTCAAATGAACACAGCCGCTAAGGCAAGCAACCTTGCGGGTCGGATGATGGAGGTACGTTACTTCACCTTTTCCTTAGCATGTTGTAGGTATTAGTGATATAACCATTAGTCCCCGAGCCTCCAGGGAGTAACTTGTTACTCGGCCGGATGCTCCTTAGAAAACTAATGTAGCTCCTTGACAACTTCGAATATGCACACACCTAGAGCCGGGTTAAGTTCCACTTGGCTCGAATTTTGTACACTTCGGATATGCACACACCTAGAGCTGGGTTAAGTTCCACTTGGCCCGGATTTTGTACACTTCGAATATGCACACACCTAGAGCCGGGTTAACTTCCACTTGACCCGGATTTTGTACACTTCAAATATGCACACATCTAGAGCCGGGTTAAGTTCCACTTGGCCCGGATTTTGTACACTTCGAATATGCACACACCTAGAGCCGGGTTAAGTTCCACTTGGCCCGGATTTTGTACACTTCAAATATGCACACACCTAGAGCCGGGTTAAGTTCCACTTGGTCTGGATTTTGTACACTTCGAATATGCACACACCTAGAGCCGGGTTGAGTTCCACTTGGCCCGGATTTTGTACACTTCGAATATGCACACACCTAGAGCCGGGTTAAGTTCCACTTGGCCCGGGTTTTGTACACTTCGAATATGCACACACCTAGAGCCGGGTTAAGTTCCACTTGGCCCGGATTTTGTACACTTCGAATATGCACAAGACTAAGCTATATTTTTGTACTCTTTTTAGGTGACCACCAACCGCCGGAGCGCTGAGTTTCAGCGTCTCCTGGAAACTCATAAGATGTTGCGCACAAAGCATAATGCACTTCTCGCTGAGCACGAGAAAAGGGGTAAGTTCTCTTCTTGACATTTTCCTGTTTTCCTTCATCTTTTTCTGCCGAACTAACCCATCATTCGGTTTTCGCAGCTGGGGTGGAAGCTGAGAATACCATCATGAGGAAGAATCTTGACCAGATCAAGGGTAAGTTACTTTTGTGTGACCTTGCTATGCTTTCTATCTCCTTTTCTCCTTGGCTCTGCAAACATTCATACCTCGGCTTTGTCGGGTCAACAAACTATTTCAGCATCTCTTGAAGATAGTGTGCCCGTGCCTGATATGATGCTGCATTTTCTCGAACAAGCAGGGCAGCATCAGGCCGAGCTCAAGAAGAAAGATGATGAGCTTGCCCTCCTCCGAACTAAGGATGATGAAATTGCCAAGCTCAAGGCAGATATGAAGAAGTTGAAAGCGCAACACCAATCCGAACTTCAAAAGGTTGGCCAGGACTATACTAAAGAGCGCGAGCGCCTCAATCTCCAGATTGCCAAGGACCGAGAACTTCTCCAGGAGGCCGACGTCAAACTCGAGTCGGCGAATACTGAACTTGTGCAGCTTCGCAAAAGGCGTGATGACTGTACCAAGGAGTTGACCCGGATCCACAGCCATATTTCACGTAAGCTCCTTTCCCTCATCCGGCATATTTCTCTAGGTTACTTCACATGTCTTTTCTTTACCCGTTTCTCTTGTATTGTTTTCAGGCAAATTTCCAGAGGGCAATGCCATTGCAAGCACCGTTGTTGCTAAGTTCCGCCGAGAGAGGGGTACTCCCGTTGCTCCTGACACTGAAGAGATTCCCTATGACATGGAGGACATGTTGGTCAGCCTGTCTTCTCGTGTGGAAATCGTGAAGAACTATGGCAAGGATATCCTAGATGTTGCAATCCGAATCTTCAACACTTTTTGGCCTGCAGAAGATACTCCGAAGGGGACCGCAGTTCTTGTTGATAAGTTGATGGAATGTGAGACCCAGCTCGACCTTTGGAGGGAATCCGCTGGACGCGCTGGAGCTGAGACCGTTCTCCACTACGTGCTTACGTGGTACGAGAAGATCGACCTCAACCTCCTAGCGCGCATGCACACCGGATCCAAATGGACCAGTGACCCAGAGTGGGTAGCTCGGCGCAAGGCTTGCGCCCATAGCCTCATCGAATATGCTCCCATTCATGAATGGAATGAGGGTCCAAGCTTCCTTGGTGGCACGGATGATGAAAATGCTGAGAACGTTGAAGATGGCTCGGATGAGGACGAAGAGGACGATGCCTCAGACATCGAAGACAGCGAAGATGACGCCGAACTTCCTCCTCCTGCTGCTCCTTGAGTGAAAAAACTTTAAAGTTTATCAGATCCCCGGTATGCCGGGTGGAATTGTATCCAGTACACAAGTGATATTTTGCTACTAAGTTTTTATGCCGGATTAACTTGGGCGTAGTCCCCGAGTTTCATTTTCTTGTTCATCCAATCTTTTGGCTCGGCTCGTGTCTACCTTGATTCGGTTTTACGACTTATGAATCCAAACTTCAAAAATTGTCTTAACAATACTTGGAAACTTTAGGCTTAGCTCAAAATAATTCAACATAATAATTCGAAGGTAAACACAAGGTTAGTCTGAAAAGCAAACGTCGGCTCGATTAAGTTCTTTTCCTTAGTCGTTTTTCATGTGCTACACAATTCCAAACTTGTTCTCTTGCTTGCCATGAAGCCAATTCTTGTTGGAAAGAAGCAAGTCGAAGAGTTGGGTTCTTGGTGCTCACACATTACTAATCTGGCCTAAGTAGAACAACTTACGCCAGCCGACGTATAAACAATAAATACAGAAGACAATAATCATTATTAAGGCAGTCCCCGAGTTACTGCTCGAGGTGCCAACATTTCATTGATAAGCTCATTGCCGGCATACATACCGACATATGAGAGACTCGGATACATACACTTCTCTGCTAAGTGTAAAAAGGACGAAGTAGATCTACATTCCATGGGCGCTTAGATTCCTCGCCAGACCTGTCCGCCTTGTTCTTTTCCTGTGGTTTTGCATCGATAAGATAGTAAGAATCATTGTGCAATGCTTTGCTCACAATGAATGGCCCTTCCCATGGGGGGATAACTTATGCATGCCAACAGTACATTGTACCAACCGGAGTACCAGATCACCTTCCCGGAAGACTCGGGGGTTTACTTTCCGGCTATGATAGCGTCGGAGATTTTGCTGATATATGGCGGATCTGGACAATGTCAATTCTCTCGCTTCTTCCAGCAGATCAACATCATTTTGCCGGGCTTCTTGCACTTCGGCTTATGTGTATCGGGCGACCCTAGGCGAGTCATGCTCTATGTCGGCTGGTAATACAGCTCCTGCCCCATATACCAGAAAAAATGGCGTATAGCCTGTTGATCGATTCGGAGTTGTTCTTAAACTCCACAATACCGCTGGTAGTTCTTCTATCCAGCACCCCGCTGATCTTTGCAGCGGCTCAATGAGCCGGGGTTTTATCCCGGACAGTACTAATCCGTTGGATCTTTCCACTTGTCCGTTTGATGCAGGATGGGCTACCGAGGCAACGTCCAGCCGGATCTTCTTATCTCGGCAGAATCGCGCAAATGCTCCTTCAGCAAAATTTGTGCCATTATCAGTTATGATACTGTGAGGATAACCGTATCTCAAGATGATGTCTTTGAGAAATGTCACGGCCGTAGCTCCATCACATTTTCTTATTGGCTTTACTTCAATCCACTTTGTAAATTTATCCACCATGACCCAAATGTGAGTCATAATTCCCCTTGCTGGTTTGAACGGGACAACCATGTCCAAACACCATATGACAAATGGCCATGTGATTGGTATGGTCTTGAGCTCCGACATTGGCATATGTGTATTGGTAGCATACCTCTGACAACCATTACATTTTCGTACCAAATCTTCTGCTTGTTCTAAGGCACTTGGCCAGTAGAATCCATGCCAGAAAGCTTTTGCCACGAAGGCTCGGGACGAGGCATGATGCCCGCACTCCCCTTGATGTATATCTCGGAGGATGTCAAGCCCTTCTTCCGGGTCAACACATCGCTGGAGGACATTGGTCACACTCCTTTTGTATAGCTCAGAATTGATGATTGTGTATGCCTTTGCTCTCCTATGAGTTTGCCTGGATAGCACCTCCTCAGTGGGTAAAGTTCCATCTTTCAGGAATTGAAATATAGGTAGTGCCCAATCTGGTATTGCTCGTACAGGGAACACATCCTCATCAATTTCCATCTGATCTACCGGCATAACTTCAACCGGATCACGCTGAGCAGCCCCCGGGTTTGCCGAGGCAGTCCCCGGGTTTGCTGAGGCAGTCCCCGGGTTTTGCGCACCACCTCCCATGTCAATGTTCATGGGCACAGCTCCGGACTCCGGATCCTCCGGGACGTAGATTGAGTCGGTTTTTGGGGACGGTCAGATAGATGGTTTTCTGAGGTGCTCTAATGCTACACCCGGTGGAATTGCTTGTCGGGTTGATCCGAGCTTCGACAATACGTCGGCAGCCTCATTTTCCACCCGGGGTACATGGCGAAATCCGCATCCCTCAAAATAACCAGATATCTTCTGCACATGGAATCTGTATAGTGCCATGTTTGGATCAAGAGCGTCCCACATCCCCGAGACTTGCTGAACTACCAAATCCGAGTCGCCAACGCATTGGATCCGACGTATCCCAATTTCTTTTGCCACTTTGAGCCCATGCACAAGTGCTTCATATTCAGCGACATTGTTCGACGCTGCGAAATGGATCTGTAGCACATACTTCAACTGGTCATTCTTTGGCGAGGTAAGCACAACTCCGGCGCCTAACCCGGTTTTTGTTTTTGACCCGTCAAAGTGCATTCTCCAGTAGTTCGGATCTGGTAATGGCGGTTCATATTGCACCTCGGCCTAGTCCACAAAAAAGTCAGCCACAGCCTGAGACTTGATCGCTTCTCTTCTGTCATATTGTGGCGCATAGGGAGCTAGTTCAATTGCCCATTCTGCAATTCTTCCACTTGCATCCTTGTTACTCATTATCTCGGATATGGGAGCTTCACATATTACCTTGATAGGGTGCTCCTCAAAATAATGCTTTAGCTTCTTTGCCGACATGTACACACCATACGCCACTTTCTGATAGTGCGGATAATTTTGCTTTGAGGCTGATAATACCTCGCTCAGATAATACACCGGCCTTTGCACTGACTTACCTCTTCGTCGCGCTCTACCACGATTACTTCACTTACAACTCGATTGGTTGCGGATATATAGAGCAACATTGGCTCCTTTGATAGTGGAGAGGCTAACACTAGCGCAGTGGCTAACATTTTCTTTAATTGTATAAAGGCTTCATTGGCCTGCGGCATCCAAATGAACTTGTCTGACTTTTTCATGAGTTGATAGAGAGGCAATGCCTTTTCTCCCAACCGACATACAAACCGACTTAACGATGCCAGGCAACCAGTGAACTTCTGGACATCGTTAAGACACTTCGGCAGTTCCATTCGCTCAATGGCCCGGATTTTAGTTGGATTGACTTCGATACCTCGGCTGGAGACAAGGAAACCGAGTAATTTTCCAGCCAGGACACCGAAGGTACATTTTTCCAGGTTAAGCTTCATCCGGAACCTCCTTAGGTTCGCGAATGTCTGCCTGATATCGTCAAGGAGCGTTTTGCTTTCCTTGGTCTTGATAACCACATCATCCACATATACTTGTACATTTTGACCAATTTGGTCGTGCAAACATTTCTGCATACATCTTTCGTACGTTGCCCCTGCATTACGTAAACCAAATGGCATGGTGCAATAGCAATAAGCCCCATACGGGGTGATAAATGCAGTTTTTATTTGATCATCCGGATTCAGGGGTATCTGGTGGAAACCAGAATATGCATCAATGAATGACAATAGTTCACACCCAGCGGTTGAGTCTATGACATGATCTATCCTTGGCAGTGGAAATGGATCTTTTGGACACGCCTTATTCAGGTTCGTGTAATCGATACACATACGCCAAACCACCGCCACATTCGGATCATCCTTCTTCTTCTCCACCAGCACCGGATTAGATAGCCAATCCGGGTAAAGAACTTCCATGATAAATCTTGCTGCTAGTAACCGAGCTATCTCATCTCCAATGAATTTTCTCCTATCCTCGGCGAAGCGGCGGAGAGGTTGCTTCACCGGCCTTGCTCCGGGTCTCACGTTCAAAGAGTGCTCGGCCAACTCCCTCGGAACACCTTGCAAGTCCTGTGTGGACCAAGCAAAAATATCCCGATTCTCACGGAGGAAGTTGACGAGCTCGCTTTCCTATTTATCATTTAACCCGGCACCAATTGTTACGGTGCGCTCTAGGAACATGTCATCAACAGGCACTTTCTTGGTATCCTTTGTGGCTTGGAATGAGACACTACCATGCGGATTACTCAACGCCGGCATATATTGCTACGCGGACTGAGCCAATGCCGCCACATCTTGGATTTTTCTTTTCTCTTGCACAATCACGAGTGACTCGGCTAGGTTAGACCCGGCTGACACACACTCAATGGAACGTCGGAAATCTCCAGCAATGGTAATCACTCCATTTGGCCTGGGCAGCTTCATCTTTAGATAACTGATGTGACAACTTGCCATGAACTTGTTCAGTGCTGGTCTTCCGAGTAACGCGTGATACGCACTTTCTAAGTTCACCACTTCAAACTCCAAATTCTCAGTTTGGCAGTTATCCCTCGTGCCGAACAATACATCAACCCGGACCTTGCCTATGGGCTCACAAGAAATGCCTGGCACAATGCCATGGAAAGTTGTCCTTGTAGCTTGGAGCATGTTCTCCGAGATACCCAACTTGCGCATTGTATCCGCATACATGATGTTAATGCTACTTCCATTGTCAATCAGTACCTTGGAGAACCTCACATTGATGTTAGGCCCAATGAATGTCGGGTCCAGCACTAGCGCATATGAACCAGGACTTGGCATGATCTTGGGGTGATCTTTGATGCTCTAGGTGATTTCCTGGTCCGACCAAGGCATATACCTCGTCACTGCTGGCATTACCGCATTCACTCCATATGTCTATCTGTTTCCTCAGTGGTAAACACACAGTAACTCTGATGATGCTCTTTGTACTCATTCCTCCCCTCATTTTCAGGGTACCTCTGATCCGGCTGATGCTGGTCTTCCACTTGATGCACTGCATCCCTTCTCTCATGGTTATCATACCTCGGCGGAGGGGGAGGCAACATTAGCTGTTGCGTGTTTGCTTCGGAGAGCAATTGCTGCCGGGGTAACTCCTGCCGAGGTTGATCATTCCGAGGTGCCTGAGCATTCCCCGAACCACCTTGTTCTATCTTACGCATCCACTCACACTGCCTCGTTGTATGACCCGCTGGGTTACTCGGATTTGGCATGTGAAATTTACACGGCTGATCCAACATCGACTCATAAGTATACCTCGGACGGTCCTTCTTTTTTTGCCACTGTTTCTTTTACTCTGGCGTCCAAGTTTTCTTGCCATCATTTCTCGGCGTCCATTGTTGGCCTCCAGTTTTTTGATGTTGATTGCCCCCTGCTCCGGGCTGATCTTGATTCACAGCAGCAACTTGTTGCGAATTGTACCGGTAATCCAGTCTATCATCTCTTCTCTTACCTTGATAGTCATTCCTCCGGGATGATCCGGCTCCATCTCTCTGGTAGTACTCCTCATTTGACTCGTTTGACATGAGCCTGGGTTGAGTCGGATCACCCAAAGCATACAAATCAGCAATCCGGATCATTTCTTCTAATGTAGTTGGCATATCTCTTTGCAATGTTTGCCACAACATGCTTGCATATCTGCATCCTTGTGCAAACCATGCTATGGCCTGTGACTCTATCACACCCTCACACGAGTTTCTCACGGTACACCACCGAGTTAAAAACTCCCGGTCCGTCTCGTTCGGTCTCTGCTTACACATAGCTAGGGTCTGTGGCCTATTTGGCCTCTGATACGTACTTGAAAATTGCTGATAAACATTTCCTCAAAATTGATCCAGCAGTTAATACTTCCGGGCGGCAAATTGTTTAACCATACCCTCGCTGGCCCCTCCAACGTTTGGGGTACGTATCTCACAGCCCATCTCAAGTTACCTGTAGCAATTTTCACAGCTGTAGCATAGTTTATCAACCAATCTTCTGGCTTGGTACTGCCGTCATACGTCTTTGTGCCTCTAGGTAACTGGAAGTTAGGTATCGGGGGCTCCTTCATGATCCGGGGCCCAAAACACGCAGGACCCAGGGGACCTTGGCATTCAATCTGTTCCGACCTATACAGCCGATCCAGTTTTAATCTGGCATCATCAGGCATCAAATCCCTGCTTCCCAATCTTGACCCTATCACATGATAGTCCGGCCTTGGGTATCCTGCGTTCACCATTTCCGAATCTCCATCGTTATACCAGTCTTGCTCTCGTGGAGCACCTCTCTGTTGCATACCTAGGCCGGCACTTTGCTCTTGCCTTGGTATATTCCGCTGCTGCGGTTGTCCTGCTCCTGCCGAGTTGCGCTGTCCGGCATTGCCATTTACAACATTTCCTTGACCGGCATTGCCTTGGTCACGGTTATCTCGGCCAGCTTCACCTCGGCTCACACTTCGTCGATCGTCATTTCTCTGTACTTCTTTTGCTTTCCCTGCCCTTGTCGGGTCATACGGGACGATCTGTTTGTTCCTCCTGGCAGAGGTTACTACCTCTTCTCTCCTAGGGCCACCATGAGGAGATGATGCAGCTCTAGCGGATTTCTCCGGGTTACCCATCGCTGAATGAACGATCTTGGAGGCCCTAGCTCTCTCCGGGTTAGCCCTGAGCATTTCCTCATTTTGCCTATTCGCGATCCGAACCAACTCATTGACACTATCTTGCTGTCTCTGACGGGCTTCACCCGTTAGACCCTCTAACTCGAATGCAACTGCATCCGCTGCTCTAAGGTTTTTTGCCGGGGTACTATACTTCGGCAGCCCCACGGACAAACAGTTTTCTGACTCTTCAATCCTAGTCTCACCCTCTTTGTTCATTTCACTCATGAGATTTCTCCCCTTCACTTTTACAGCATCTACTTTATTTGCCTTTGCATACTCACGCAGTGTCATGTTCAACGATTGCTGAGCCACGGCTATCTTTTTCGCACCCTCTAGAATTTTTTGCCTAGTTTCCTCTAGCTTGGCATGTGCTTGAGCCGGATCTACCACTGCTGCTACTGGGTTTGCCAAGCTATCCATCGCTTTCTGCAGCACATTCCCTGGCCTCTCTAGTGAAGGACCTCTGCCTTTCCTCGGTGCCTTAGGGGTTACCTCCGGATCTGGTGCCGGATCCTTGCTTGCGCCAGGCGCAGTCATCATCACCTCAGCATGGTCTGGGGAGCGAGTGATACGCGCCCCGTGAACCACACTAAGGGGTGGCTCGCCTGCCTCGACGACGTGCCGTGGATGAACGCATGACACATCGACAGCAACGTAGACCTTGTGCGCGCCGAGCTTGACGAAGAGGCTGTTGCGCGGAAGAGGGCGCTTGCCGAAGCAGCCAGCATTGTCGCTGACAAAGTCCAGTGCTCCAAAGCGCTGAACGATCCCGGAGACGACACCGTATGAATTATGGTTTGGAAACAAACCCAAGCTATCATTTCTTAAAGTTTGGGGATGCGATGTTTATGTGAAGAAACTTCAGCCGGATAAACTCGAACCCAAAGTGGAAAAATGCGTCTTCATAGGATACCCTAAGGAAACGATTGGATATACCTTCTATCACAGATCCGAGGGCAAGGTTTTTGTTGCCAAGAATGGATCCTTTCTTGAGAAGGAGTTTCTCGCGAAAGGTGTGAGTAGTCGGAAGGTAGAACTCGAAGAGGTTATTGAACTTTCTCTTCATGAAATGGCGAGTAGCGCAGCACCGGAAGTTGTTTCGAAGTTGACTTCACCTAATGAAGAGAGAGCTAATGATATTGATCATGAAACTCCGAAAGAGGACACTACCGAACCTCGCAGTTCAAGCAGGACACGTGCAGCTCCTGAACTATATGGCAATCCTGTTGTGAATTTCATGGTTCATGAAATGGATGACCCTGTGACGTATGAAGAAGCAATGATGAGCCCGGATTCCAACAAATGGCTACAAGCCATGAAATCCGAGATGGAATCCATGTACGAGAACCAAGTTTGGACCTTGGTGGACTTACCTAACGATCGAAAGGCCATTGAGAATAAATGGATTTTCAAAAGAAAAACTGATGCTGATGGTAATGTGACCATCTATAAGGCTCGACTTGTCGCAAAGGGGTTTCAAAAAATTCAAGGAGTTGACAACGATGAGACATTCTCTCCCGTAGCGATGCTTAAGTCGATTAGGATTATGTTAGCAATTGCTGCATATTTTAATTATGAAATATGGCAGATGGATGTCAAAACTACGTTCCTCAATGGTAATATTGAAGAAGAGTTGTATATGATACAACCTAAGGGTTTTGTCGATCCTAAGGATGCTAATAAGGTATGCAAACTTCAGCGATCCATCTATGGACTGAAGCAAGCATCCCGGAGTTGGAATCTCCGCTTTGATGAGGTGATCAAAGAGTTTAGATTTGTCCAAACTTATGGAGAGGCTTGTATTTACAAGAAAGTGAGTGGGAGCAATGTGGCATTTCTGATATTATATGTGGATGACATATTATTGATTGGAAATGATATAGATCTTTTAAACAGTGTTAAAAGTTATCTAAACAGCAAATTTTCGATGAAAGACCTTGGTGAAGCGTCATATATATTAGGCATTAAAATCTATAGAGATAGATCAAGACGCCTAATTGGGCTATCGCAGAGTACATACTTGATATGATATTAAAGAAGTTTAATACGGACGGAAGTAAGAAGGGGTTCTTACCTATGTTGCAAGGCAAGACATTGAGTAAGACTCAAAGTCCGGCTACAGCGGAAGAAAGAGAGATGATGGATAAGATCCCATATGCCTCGGCCATAGGCTCTATTATGTATGCCATGCTATGTACAAGACCGGATGTGGCACGTGCTATTAGTTTGACTAGTAGGTACCAATCTGATCCAGGTTCGGAACACTGGATAGCGGTCAAGAACATCCTCAAGTACTTGAGAAGAACTAGGGATATGTTTCTTATATACGGAGGTGAAGAAGAGCTAGTCGCTAAGTGTTATGTCGATGCTAGTTTTTACACTGATCCGGATGACTCTAAGTCTCAATCCGGATACGTATTTCTCTTGAACGGAGAAGTAGTTAGTTGGAGGAGTTCCAAACAACCTGTGTTGGCTGGATCAACAACGGAAGCAGAATATGTTGCTGCTTCAGAAGCGGCACAGGAAGCGGTTTGGATGAAAGAGTTCATTACGGAACTAGGTGTGGTTCCTAGTGCATTGGACCCAATGGTGATATATTGTGACAACAATGGAGCCATAGCCAACGCAAAGGAACCAAGGTCTCACAAGAATTCCAAGCATATTAAGCGCCGATTTCACTCCATCCACGAGAATGTCAAGGATGGAGATATAAAGATTTGTAAAGTACACACGGACCTAAATGTAGCAGATCCGTTGACTAAAGCTCTCCCTAGGGCAAAACATGATCAACACCAGAACTCCATGGGTGTTAGATTTATCACTATGTGAACTAGATTATTGTCTCTAGTGCAAGTGGGACACTGGAGGAAATATGCCCTAAGAGGAAATAATAAAGTTGTTATTATGTATTCCTTATATATGATAGATGTTTATTTTGCATGCTAGAATTGTATTGATCGGAAACATCAATACATGTGTGTTTAATAAACAAAAAGGGTTCCTAGTTATGCCTCTCTTATAGACTAGCTTGTTGATTAACAAGATGATCAAGGTTTCCTGATCATAGACATTGGATGTTAATAACAAGGTCACAGCATTTGTGAAATGATGTGATGAACATTCATCCAAAGTATAGCATTACGATCAAGTCATTATGTTTATATTGCTATAACATCATATGAAGTAATCTTTATCCTTAGACCATGAGATCATGTTAATTGCTAACACCTGAAGAGTATCTTGATAACATCAAACGTCACACCATAACAGGGTGACTATAAAGATGGGTTCAGTGCTACGAAGGTGTTATGTTGACGCTCATGGATCAAGAGTGCAATTTGTCAATCCTGATGACGGATAGATATACTCTGGGCCCTCTCGGTGATATCACATTGAGATAGCTTGCAAGCAAGTGATGTGATCACTAGAATGTTATATCACGGGAACAATAAAAGAGTGCATGTCGGTAACAAGATCAAACTAGGTATTTGGATACCGATGATCGAATCTCGTACATGTATTATATCATGAGACAAAGGGATTAAATTACAAGCATTAAAGGTTCTCATGATCACAGAAGTCATCGTTGAATATGCAGGAGTCAGTATGGATCTCCAGGTCCCGCTTCTGACTATTGATCTGAGAGGAGTCTCAATCATGTCTGATTATTCGCGAACCATAGGGTGACACACTTAGGAGTTACCGGACACCATTTTGGAGCACATATGTTTCAGACGAAAGAATTGCAAAGCGCAGGAATTGTTTCGATAGAAACCGGAAATTGTTTCGGGTGAAATTGCAGAAAGTGGTTCTACATGTGATATTGAAATATTGCAAGGGGTTATATGTGAATGTTTGTTAATTAAAGTAATTAACAAAATTCTGAATAAATTTAATAAAAGAGTTTTATTAAATGAGAGAGCATTAAACTTGGAGAATTTTAATGCATTTAAAGTGGGGACTTTAAAAGGGAATGTGAAGAGGCATTTTAATGTGGAGGGGTTACCACCACATGAATGAGGGAGGTGAGGGGTCACCCCCCATGCGCCGGCCATGGAGAGGAGGGGTACCCCCCCTCCTCCTATAAAAGGCCCCCTCCTCCTCCTTCTTCCACACACCTCCTTGTGAAGGATCTCTCTCTCCCCCTCTAGAATTATTCCCCCATGGTCTCGGATTAGAGAGATACATGTTCCCGGTGGCATTTCGTCTGGAAGGAGTTGCTGCTTCTGCTGGATCGCTGGAGCGAGGAGGTGGAGGTTATCCGGTGGCTTGAACGTGTGTGCGAGTACGGATGCGCTGCTGAGTTGCGGTGCTCAGACTTTCTCACGATCTTGAGATCGGCAAGTGTACGACTACATCAACCACGAGTTCCTACTCGTTAACAAAACTCGTTGTCTTCGAGGGTAGGTTCTCGTTGGATGTATGTCC
Organism: Avena sativa; assembly: GCA_916181665.1. NCBI lineage: Eukaryota > Viridiplantae > Streptophyta > Magnoliopsida > Poales > Poaceae > Avena > Avena sativa. Next base: position 103,143,579 of record OV702287.1, on the reverse strand, counting down.
ACCCGTTGCTTTGTACCTAGTAGATAGATCTTGGCGTGTAGTTCTCATCATAGGAAAATTTGTGTTTCCTATGTTGTGGACCCAACAACATTATCACGGATATGGCCATCTTTGATGAGCTTTGCGAGACGGTATGCTTGATGGCGAGCTTGGGTCTCAAGACGAGATTCTTGAGCAACCACTTGGTCATCACCATGGTTTGAGTCCCCGCCTTGACTATATGCACGAACTTGATCACTATCTTCATCAACATCAAACCGAGGGAGAGACATCATCATTTGGTGGAGATACATTACCTTGGCCTTGGTCATTGTCATCTTGACCTTCTTCAACTTGACCTTGAGCGGCATTGACATGAGGAGCTTCACTACCTTGGTGGGGTGGAGCTTGATCGGCATGAGGTAGACTTGATCTTGGAGAGTCATGGACATGAAGATCTTGATAAGAGCTTGGAGAACCTTGAGAAGAAATAAGTTGCCCTTGAGGTGCAAGGTGGTCTTGTGAGAGTGAAGGCTCCGCTTGAGTGGAGCTTGGTCCTTCTCCTTCAGCCATAAGGGGATCCTCAATGGGGTGGAAGAAACCCACACCCATTCTTCTTATGGATTGGGGAGGAATTTCATCACTTGGATCATGAACACCATCTTGCTGCACAAGAGACTCATGATCTTCATCAAACTCGACATTGCTAGATTCTTCAACCCTTCCCGTTGCTTTGTGGTAGACTCTATGGGCATGAGATTGATTTGAGTACCCAACAAAGATCCCTTCTTGAGCCCTAGACTCAAACTTTGACAAGCGGACACCTTTCTTGAGGAGGAAACATCTACAACCAAACACCCAGAAGTACTTGACATTTGGCTTGCGACAAGTGAAAAGTTCATATGGAGTATTGTTCTTCTTCTTGCGTAGGTAGAGGCGATTGGTTTCATGGCAAGCGGTTGAGATGGCTTCGTCCCAAAAGTTATATGGTGACTTGAATTCCGCCAACATGGTCCATGCCGCATCCATCAAAGTATGGTTCTTCCTTTCGGCAACACCATTTTGTTGAGGGGTGTAAGGATTTGAGTATTGATGTTTGATCCCCTCATCACTAAGAAACTCATCCAATGTGTAGTTCTTGAATTCGGTGCCATTGTCACTTCTAATGGTGAGGATGGTAGTATTGAGTTTCCGTTGCACTTGATTGGCAAAGTCGATGACGGTTTGTTGAGTCTCACTCTTGAACTTGAAGAAATAGACCCAAGTGTATCTTGAAAAGTCGTCAACAATTACCAAACAATACTTCTTCCCACCAAGGCTATCATGAGAGGGAGGCCCAAAGAGATCCATGTGGAGAAGCTCTGTTGGGGGGATACCCCTGGGTAGGGTAACACCAGGGTATAAGGGCCGAGTTAGCCGGGGTACGGCACGGTCAAAGCAAGTGCTAACCGGGTCACCTCAAGGCAGGCCGAATCACGGTGTGACCCGGCCCATGGAGCATCTCCTTGACTATGGTCGGGCCGGCATAAGATATACGTCGGCCATGTCTATCTGTTTTGCAGGTGACTTGGTAAGCCGGATTAGCTATATGCTAGCCAGATTATCTTGGCTTCCAGGAGAAGGAATCCCCTGCTGGTCAAAAGGTGACTTTATTAGCTGTAGCATGAGCGAAGTAAAGTAAAAGAAGAGGACCAGCGGGTCAGGGGCGACCAAGGTGACGCGGGCAAAGCCGGATGACGTAGCCCATGTCTGGTTATGCCAAAAGACAAGGATTACGTTGTGAGTTACGTTCAAAGCCCGGACGAGCCGTTAAAGAGAATAAAGAAGCATTTGCTTTAGGCGAGGAGCATATTCTACGAATATGCTGCCACCTATGCCCTAGAATTGTAACCCGAGCTCCCCTATATAAGGGGCACCGAGGCCTCCATAGAGAGGGATCGATCATTTTCTCTGTCTAAGGTAGAACTCTAGGGCTAGTTGGTAGGGAGTAAGAGACATCGTATCCTTCTTGCTAAGAGCCTCAAGAGCACTTGTAAACACCATTGATAGAGAGAATACAAAAACTTCCGTGCGTGGAATCACCACGCTCTCCCTCCCTGGATTCCCCTAGCACTCATTGGCCCCATCCTTAGCCTATCCATGGCATCTACCGTGCCACCACCACGACAGTTGGCACCCATCTTCTCTACGTAGCCGCGACCAACCGAGTTGTAAGTGCAGTAATCGTAGTGGAGCGTGAAGAGGAAGGAAAGTCCGTGCAAAGGCCGATGTACTATCTGAGCGAGGTATTATCAGCCTCAAAACAGAACTATCCTCACTATCAGAAGATGGCGTATGATGTATATATGTCGGCCAAGAAACTCAAACACTATTTCGAGGAACACCCCATCAAGGTGATATGTGAGGCACCCATTTTGGAAATTATGAGTAACAAAGACGCAAGTGGCCGAATAGCAAAGTGGGCAATTGAGTTAGCTCCCTATGAAGGGATGCAATCAAGTCACAAGCCGTGGCGGATTTCTTTGTGGACTGGGCTGAAATGCAGTATGAGCCACCCTTGCCAGACTCCAATTATTGGCAAATGCACTTTGATGGATCGAAACTAAAAGATGGGTTGGGAGCCGGAGTAGTGCTTACCTTGCCCAAGAAGGATCAACTGAAATATGTCCTTCAAATCCACTTTAGTGCCTCGAATAATGTGGCGGAGTACGAAGCATTGGTGCATGGACTCAAAGTGGCAAAAGAAGTAGGGATACATTGGATACAATGCTTTGGAGATTCTGATTTGGTGGTGCAGCAAGTGTCTGGAAATTGGGATGCCTTGGATGCTAACATGGCTCTATACAGGTTCCATGTTCAAAAGATAAGTGGGTTTTTTGAGGGATGTGAGTTCCATCACATACCCCAGATTGGAAACGAGGTGGCAGATACGCTGTCCAAGTTGGTCTCGTCCCGGTAGACAATCCCACCAAATGTTGCCTTGGAGCACCTGAGGAAACCATCTATCACGCCCTCAGCCAAATCAGATTCCATTTACATCCCGGCACTCTCCGGATCAGGAGCTGCACCTATGGAGATAGAGTGGGGGAGCACCTCAGCAAGCCCGGGGACTGCTTCAGCAAACCTGGGGACTGCCTCAGCAAACCCGAGGACTGTTTAGTCTGATCCGGCAGGAGTTATGTCGGTGGATGCAATGGAAGTTGATGAGGAACCATTTCCCGTCCAGACTATACCAACTTGGGCCAAGCCAATTTTTGATTTTCCAAAAGAGGGAATCTTGCCAGACGACGAAATAAGTTCAAGGCAGATTCAGAGAAGGGCAAAGGCCTATACAATTATCAACGCCGAACTATACAAAAGGAGTGTGACAGCAGTACTACAGAGGTGTGTAGATCCGGAGGAAGGACTTGACATACTCCGGGATATTCACCAACGGGGAATGTGGCCACCATGCCTCCTTAAGGGCCTTAGTAGCAAAAGCTTTCCGGCATGGATTTTATTTGCCCAGTGCTTTGGAGCAAGCAGAGGACTTGGTGAGAAAATGCAATGGTTGTCAAAGATACGCCACGAAAACTCACCTACCAATGTCGGAGCTGAAAACTATCCCCATTACATGGCCATTTGCTGTATGGTGCCTAGATATGGTAGGACCATTTAAACCGGCCAAAGGAGGGATGACCCACATTCTAGTCATGGTCGACAAGTTCACCAAATGGATTGAAGTGAAACCAATTCGGAAATGTGATGGGGAGACAGCAGTAAGATTCCTCAAGGATATAATCCTAAGGTATGACTATCCCCATAGCATCATAACTGATAATGGGACAAATTTCGCTGAAGGAGCGTTCGCGAGATTCTGCTGTGAAAAGAAGATCCGGTTAGATGTCGCCTTAGTCGCCCACCCCACGTCGAACGGGCAATTGGAAAGATCCAACAGACTAGTATTGTCCGAGATAAAACCCCGACTCATAGAGCCGCTGCAAAGATCAGCGGGATGCTGGATAGAAGAACTACCAGCGGTACTGTGGAGTTTAAGAACAACTCTGAATCGATCAACAGGCTATACGCCATTCTTTCTGGTATATGGGGTAGAAGATGTATTACCATCCGACATAGAACATGATTCGCCAAGAGTCACCCAATACACAGAAGCTGAAGTGCGCGAAGCCCGGCAAAATGATGTTGATCTGCTGGAAGAAGCGAGAGAACTGGCCTTGTCGAGATCCGCCATATATTAGCAAAATCTTCGACGCTATCATAGCTAGAAAGTAAACCCCCGGGTTTCTGGGAAGGTGATTTGGTACTACGGTTAATACAGCGCACTTCCGGCATGCATAAGTTATCCCCTCCATGGGAAGGACCTTTCATTGTGAGCAAAGCCTTGCGCAATGATTCCTACTATCTTATTGATGCACAACCCCAGGAAAAGAACAAGGCGGACAGGTCCGGAGAGGAATCCAAACGACCGTGGAACATAGCACAGCTTCGTCCTTTCTACACCTAAGAGGTGAATGTATCCGAGCTACTCATACGTCAGTATGTATGTCGGTGATGAGCTTGTCAATAAAAACTTTTCCACCCCGAGCAGACACTCGGGGACTGCTATGATTTTTGTTTCTTGTTTTCGTATTTTCTATGTCGGATAGGTTAAGTCGCTTATACCTTAGTTGGATTAGTAATGTGTGAGCACCAAAAACCTAACTCTTCGACTTTGCTGCTGTCCAACACGAATTGGCTTCATGGCAAGCAAGAGAACAAGTTCAAAGCACATGAAAAACGACTAAAGGAAAGAACTTAAGCGGGCCGACATTGGTTTTTTGACTAACCCTTAGTTTGTTTTGCTCACTAAAACACCGGATCATTTTGAGCTAATCTCAAGGTTTCAAGTATTGTTAAGTCAATTTTTTGAACCTCGGACTCGTAAGTCGAAAAACCGAATCAAGGTAGACGCGAGCCGAGTCAAAAATTGGGGAACAAGAAAACGAAACTCGGGGACTTCGCCCATGATAACCCAGCGATAAAACTTAGTTCAGAACATAAAATTGTAGCACAACCAAACTTAAGTATTTAAATACATCTACGCCCGGCATTCCGGGGATCTGATAAATGTGACCCGTGTTTTTAAGGAGCAGGAGCAGCAGACGAATCGTCCGTCGATGAAGGAGGTACTCTGGAGTGTGAGGGAGGGGTGCTAGCCTCGGATTCGTCCTCCAGGTTAACCTTGCTATCCTCCGGGTCTTTGGCCTCATCGCCCAATTCGGAGCCCTCATTTTCACTACCTTCCTCTTCATCTCAAGAGACAACTTCTTCATCAATGACATCGAGATAACTCGGCCCCTCATTCCAAGCATGGCAGAAGGAGTACTGGATAAGCTTGTTGGCACAGGCTTTGCAACACGCGATCCACTCCGGATCCTTGCACCACTTAGACCCGGTGCGCATACGAGTGAGCAACGCCAGGTCAATTCCTTCGTACCATGAGAGAGCAAATTTCAAAGCAATGTCGGCCCCAGCTCGGGCAGCATATTCGTGCCACAGATGCAGCTGCGTGTCATACTCCATTAACTTGGCTATGAAAGCTGAGCCTTTCTTTGGAATGGTTTCACTGGGCCAAAGGCAGCTGAACATCCGCGTTACCGCTGGGATAATATCCGTGCCATGATTCTTTACTACCTCAAGGCGAGCGGTGAGACTCGCCAGGAGATCCTCCGTGGTATACGGGATTGGCTCGGCACCAGGGGCAGCAAGGATACCACGTTGTTCGTGGGACTGGCGTACAGCAGAGGCACCGAGCGTATCACTCTCTAGAAATTTACCTAAGGATAAGAAGAAAAATAGTGAACAAAGGGACCAAATTCGGAGGGAAGAAGATCAAGCAAGGGCAAAAAACTTACGCGAGATCTGGAAGAGGAGTCGCTGAAGCTCGGAATCAACATTGGCACTACGGGCCTAGAGTTTCTCGTATTCGGTGGTCACCGACATAAGCTTGACGTCGGCTTCCTCTAGTAGGCTCTTATCCTTAGAGATTTGCGTGGTTAAACGCTCTTTCTCCTCGGCAAACTCCTAGTCAGCCTTCTCCAACTCGGACTGATGGAAGCTCTTAAGCCTCTAAATTTCAGCATTCAGCCGAGTGATCTCTGACTCCTGCTGTTGGAGCCGAGCTATCTCTTCATCCTTCTTTTTCAGCTCAGCCTCATGCTTCCCTGCTTGTTCGAGGAAGTGAGTCATCATTTCAGGCATGGTGACACTATCTTCGAGAGCAACTGCAATAGCGTAATGATCCGGAGGACCCAAAGTATAAGTGTCCACCGGATAAAGTAAGGAAAATACAATGATCGTATGGAGGGAATAAACTTACCTTTGATTTCAGCAAGGTTCTTCCGCATGACTATGTTTTTAGCTTCCACCTCGGCTGCATGATCCGGACAACAAATTCATATGGATCCTAAGAAGTTCGAAGAAATACGGAAGATGAAGAATGGAAAATTACCCCTCTTCTGGTACTCCACCAGGACTTTACCATAACACGCACGGATGTCTTTATAGGAGTCCAGTAGGCGCTAAAACTCAGCGGATCGGCGGTTAGTGGTAATCTGAAATAAGCAAGGAAAATAGCAAAGTTCAAAGGCAGAGTAAAAACAATTCGATGTCTACAAACCCCGGGCCAAGTGGAACTTAACCCGGCTCTAGGTGTGTGGATATTCGAAGTCTACAAAATCCGGGCCAAGTGGAACTTAACCCGGCTCTAGGTGTGTGGATATTCGAAGTCTACAAGATCCGGGCCAATAGGAACTTAACCCGGCTCTAGGAGTGTGGATATTCGAAGTCTACAAAATCTGGGCCAAGTGGAACTTAACCCGGCTCGAGGTGTGTGGATATTCGAGGTCTACAAAATCTGGGCCAAGTGGAACTTAACCCAGCTCTAGGTGTGTGGATATTCGAAGTCTACAAGATCCAGGCCAAGTGGAACTTAACCCGGCTCTAGGTGTTTGGATATTTGAAATCTACAAGATCTGGGTCAAGTGGAACTTAACCGGCTCTAGGTGTGTGGATATTCGAAGTGCATAAGGTACGGGCCAAGGGAACTAGACCCGGCTCTAACTATATTAAAATTTGATGTCATTATGAACAAAAGCTAGGTTCTATGAGAAGCATCCGACCGAATAACAAGTTATTCCCTCGGAGGCTCGGGACTAGGGGCTGTATCTACAAGTGCTCAGTTACGTAAAACATCAACAGCAGAGAAAAAGAATTACCTCCATCATCTGGCCAACTAAGGAGATAACCTTGGTAGCGGAGTTCATCTGGGCGCTGAACTCGGCTGGGCCGAACTTCTCTGGCAGATCATCTTGAGGGTTGACGAATTCTGCGTCATTCCAGTTCTTCACATACTTAAGTAGCAGCGGACTGTAGCTTTCGCCGCTCAGAGAATAGTTCGCCACGAGACCCTTCACGTGGGCCTCTCGCCTGGCGGATTGAGCTGCAGCGGGGCTGATATGCAAAACCAACTGTTGGCTACCCTCTGATCCGGAAGCGGTAGACCCAGAAGAAGTTCTCTTTGCTGACCCGGAAGAGGTTCTCTTTGATGACCCGGAAGTCTTCTTGATTTCGTCAGATGAAGGTGGAGGAACAGTTTGAAAAATATCTGCTATGGAAGGGGTAGACCCGGAGTGAGCCAATGGGGCTTTTCCCTTGGGAGGCTTGGAGGCTCTTGCTGATGTTGATGTTGTTGGTGTTGATGCTGATGCTGGTGCTACTGGCGCTGCTGGTGCTGGTGTTGATGCTGCTGGTGTTGCTGCTACGGCTATTGGTGCTACTGGTGGTGCTAGTGCTGGTGCTGGTGCTGGTGATGCTGGCGGCACTAGAACAAAAGAACTTGCTGGGGGCGGTGCCGATGAAACTGGCACCTCAAAATCTAGCGCTGAGGCCGAGGAACCGGGGAGATCCAGCATCGCCGTATCCAGAGGCGCCCCACTACCCCCCACGCCGACTTTGCCCTCCTCTTGGCGAGGTGGGCTATGGTCAGGCGCAGCCACAGAGTCCTCTTGAATAGGGTTGAGCGGGCGATAATCGTCGTTGTGGGAGGAGAGAGACTTCTCCGAAGTGGGGAGGCAATGCCGGAGCCGCTCTAAGGGATATCCCTAGGAGCTCTGAGAAAAAGAAAAAGCACCAAGTCAAAAAGAGAGAATCAGTAAGAAACAAAGGCAAACAAAGGAAAAATCCCAAGTAGCAATGCTAAAGGACTTACTCATCCGCGGTAGGAGGAGCCCGAGGTTTGGGCGCCCTCCGAACCGTGCTCTTGGCGGTCGGCTTAGACGAGGGTTTAACCCCAGATTTCTTCTACCTTTTCTTAGGGGGCGACACCTCTGAAGCTGCGTCCGAGGTAGCCGCGCGCTTTTGGGAAGGAGCAGGGGCCGGCCCACCAGTGGCAAGGGGAGGAACCTCGTGGACCTGATCGTCCGGGTTAGCTGAACATTCGAACATAGCCAGATGCGCGTAAGAGATGGGAACCGGATCAAATACCTCCATGACCTCAACTTCCGAGTCATCATCGTCTGGCCAATCCCTCAGAGAAGAGGCCTTACCAGCGCTGCGTTTGATGACGTCTGGGTAAGCAAGAAGGCCTTCGGATCAGGATCCTCCTCGTCCTCCTCGGTGCGGTCCGGCAACCACTTACTCGCCAGCACCTCGCCATCCTCTAGTGGTTGTTGGAGGAATCGCTGAGAACAAGGCAACAATGGACAAAGTTACAAAAGTGAATTGATATACAGAGAAGATTCGGAAAACAAGAACAGGAAAACTCACCTTTGGAGGAGGGTTGACCCGGGTGAAGGGCTCAAGTCCCCACTCCCAATCCTCGGAGAACTCCTTCTCCATGGTGAATATGGACTTAACCCGGCGGTAAACCGCCGAGTTATCCAGCTCAAAGGAAGAACTCCGGTGGGGGTCGAGAGGGCCGCTCAGGTAGCAGATCTTGTGGGCTCGCTTCTGGAGGGGGGAGACCCGGCTACGGAGAAAAGTGATCATAATATCCTCCCCCCAGAGATGCTCCTTGAGCAGCTCCTTGATCCGGCACTCCACTTGATTCGCCAGGGCCGTGGGCCGCTTCGGGATGCTCTCCCAACACAAGGTGTCAGGAGGGCTAAGTTTGAAGGGGAGCAGCCGGATCAGGTCCTCCTTGGTGGTGTTCCGGACATAAAAGAAAGTCTGGGCCCAGCCCTTGCAGGACTCAAGTCTGGTGACTAGGGGGAACACGGAGGTTTTCCGGGGAGAAATGGAGGCAGCGCCGCACTGGGTCAAGTGTTTTTCCTCCAGGGCACACTCCTTGTTCGGAACAACGTTCCTCCGGAGGCCAAAGAACTTGATCCAAAGTTCTTTGGTTGGCCAGAGGCCGATGTACCCCTCAATGCCAGAAGCAAAGGAGGATAGAGAGGTAATGGAGTTTGTGGGAAGGTGATGCGGTTGCAACTTATATGTAGAAATGAAATCAAAGAGAAAATTGGAAGTGGGAAGGCCGAAGCCACGCTGGAAATGTGAAAGAAATACAACGTACCATCCCAATAGCCGCGCTCGTGTCCCTCTGCTCCTTCTTCCTGCTGCGCCACCACCACTGCCTCCACCTCTGACATGGTGGATTCGAGGTCTTCGAGGGAGTAATCGAAGTAGAGGTAGCCGGAAGAAGGAAAATGGGAAGCGCAAGGCCCCGTGATGGAAACCTTGAGTGGGAACGACGGCGCAGGTGCGAGGGGCTGCCTGAGCGCGGTCGCGGAGGCGCTTGTGGAGCAGAAAACTGGCAGCGGCGGCGAGGTTGCTGTGAAAGAGAGAGAGGCTGGGAAGCGCAGAGGAAATGGGGGAACTTCCCCTGAAATCGCCCCATGCCTCCTACTTAACCGCGCAGCACGCGCATCGTGGGATCCTTTGCAGGCGACACAGTGCACGCAGCTGGCGTGTACGCGGCCAAAACAGCCAGTCAGAGTAAGGCCACAGAAAGGGCCACAGGAGCAAATGATCCCACGATGTGATGTAATGTTACGGTTAACGAGGCGTTGCAGTGAAGGGATGTTTACAACAGTGATTCCTGACATTGTGACAGTAACCGGCGCATTAAATATGTGAGGCCCTTAAAATGAGGCAAAATGATGATTACCCTCCATATAGGATGTGGGGAAGCGTATAAGAGAAGGAAGAGTAACTCGGTTAAGCAAGCAAGAGACCTGACCAACGAGGAATAACTCGGAATGAGCCAATGGATTGCAAGATGAGAAACTCCGGATTACGAGGTAACTCCACCTAAGAAGCAAGAAGATCCGGATATGGGAACCTGTTGTGGCCTTAACAACTAAAAATTGCTAAGACCGCACCAGCTTCGAGGACTAATGTTGGGGGGATACCCCTGGGTACGGTAACACCGGGGTATAAGGGCCGAGTTAGCCGGGGTACGGCATGGTCAAAGCAAGTGCTGACCGGGTCACCTCAAGGCAGGTCGAATCACGGTGTGACCTGGCCCATGGAGCATCTCCTTGACTATGGTCCGGCCGGCATAAGATATACGCCGACCATGTCTATCTGTTTTGCAGGTGACTTGGTAAGCCGGATTAGCTATATGCTAGCCGGATTATCTTGGCTTCCAGGAGAAGGAATCCCCCGCTGGTCAAAAGGTGGCTTTATTAGCTATAGCATGAGCGAAGTAAAGTAAAAGAAGAGGACCAGCGGGTCAGGGGCGACCAAGGTGATGCGTGCAAAGCCGGATGACGTAGCTTGTGTCTGGTGACGCCAAAAGACAAGGATTGCGCTGTAGGTTACATCCAAAGCCCGGACGAGCCGTTAAAGAGAATAAAGAAGCATCTGCTTTAGGCGAGGAGCATATTCTACGAATATGCTTCCACCTGTGCCCTAGAATTGTAACCCGGGCTCCCCTATATAAGGGGCACTGAGGCCTCCATAGAGAGGGATCGATCGGTTTCTCTGTCTAAGGTAGAACTCTAGGGCTAGTTGGTAGGGAGTAAGAGACATCGTCTCCTTCTTGCTAAGAGCCTCAAGAGCACTTGTAGACACCATTGATAGGGAGAATACAAGAACTTTTGTGCGTGGAATCACCACGCTCTCCCTCCCTGGATTCCCCTAGCACCCATTGGCCCCATCCTTAGCCTATCCATGGCATCTGTCGTGCCACCACCACGACAAGCTCCAAGCACCGTTCGGTGGGATTTGATTAAGAATATTGTGAGGCTTCTCATGCATCTTCCCTTCTATACAAGCCCTGCATACACGATCTTTGGCAATGGAAATGTCTTTTAGTCCAAGGACGTGGCCCCCTGTGTAGAGACTTTGCAAAGCCTTCATGTTTACATGGGCTAGGCGGCGATGCCACAACCAGCCCACGTCGGCTTTCGCATAGAGACATATAGCATGTGTAGATGGCTTTGCGGAGAAATCCACTACATATAAGTCATGCTCTATGTATCCAACGAAAGCCACCATGAGAGACTTGCTCCACATGAGGACCACCGAGCGCTCATTAAAGAAAGATGAAAGACCCATGATAGCAAGAGCACGAACAGAAAGGAGATTGTAACCAAGGGTTTTGACAAGCATGACATTAACCAAGGATACATCCGAGGTTACTACCACCTTACCAAAACCCAATACCTGAGAGCTTGTTTTATCACCGTAGGAGACCATAGTATTGGCAAAATTTGGCCTAATCTCCTACATGATAGACTTGCTTCCGGTCATATGGCTTGTAGCTCCACTATCAAGCACCCATTTTGCACCGCCGAAAGCAAAGTCCTACAAGAAAATCAAGCTTTGGTTTTAGGTACCCATTTTGCAATGAGTCCCCTTTTGTTAGTCACAAGGGTCTTAGGTACCCAAATGTTCCAATGATAATCATGAGTGTAAGATGTGCCAATGTACTTAGCATAGACATGACCATCAAAAGATTTGCAAATAATGTAAGAAGGATTGTTCTTCCCAGCAAAGTTATCACTTTGCACAAAGGTAGAATCAAGAGAGGATACTTGAGCAAGGCTCTTCCTCTTCTTCCTTTTCTTGTTCCTCCTCTTGTTCTTCTTTTTGATGGCAACTTGCCCTTTTGCGAGTTGGTCTTTCAACATCTTGTTCAACTCAACAAGATTCTCATGCTTGCAACAAGGGTTAGAAGAACACGGCAAATGTACAATAGGCGTAGCGGAAGACATTGAATGTTCATTGTTCGATTGAGTTTGAAGTCGCTCATGAGCCTTAAAGAGACTTGAGAATTTACTCTCCAAGGCATGATGTTCCTCCTTGAGTTTCTCAAAATCTTTAAGGCATTCATGACCAACACCAAACTCAACCTTTTCATTTTTAAGGACATTCAATGAAGCAATAGCATGATCTCGTTCTTTAACAAGTTGCGTTATGAAGGCATTATGGTCATCAACAAGTTTAGCCATAGTTGCCTCAAGAGTTATTATCATGTTATGTTCATATTCAAGGGATTGAGATAGAGAGGCAATCTCATCGGTGGCCTCTCTCTCATTTTTACCTAGCATGTCAATAACTTCATCTTTCTCATCTAGCATTTCCCTAGCATGGTCAAGTTGGTTTACAAGTGTTTCAAAGCACATTCTAGTATCATCATCTAGATGCTTCATGGATTCACACATGCTTACCATCTCTTTCTTAACCTCTAAACCTTCTAGATCATGCAAGGGAAGTTCATTTGGGGAAGACTTGGAAGAGGGAGTTACCTCGGTGGCCTTAGCCATGAGACACGTTTGGTTGTGGTTGGTGATGTTCTCATTTGGAGAGTCGAAGAGATACACTCGTGGGGTAGATGAAGTAGCAATAGCGGCAACCCGATGATCTCTCCACCTTGACCTTCACTCTCAACATCATCATCATCGCCCGAGAAGTACTGTTCATGGACCACCATCGCCCTTTCCTTGTTAGGAAGGTTCTTGTTGTGGAAGTTATTGTTCAAGGGGTGAGGAGGTCTTGGCTTGCTCTTGCGAATGAGGCGGCCTCCATTGTCTTCTCTATTCTCTAAGGGGCATTGAGCTACAAAGTGACTCTTATCGTTGCAATTGTAGCGAGATCTTGCCTTTGGAGCCTTCATGGTTGAGTTGAATCTTGGGTTGTCCCTTGACCTTGACTTCATGCCTGGTTTTTTCCAAAACACCCTTGATGCTAGAGCCAAGTGCTCATTGAAAGCATATTTGATGTCCTCTTGAGACCACTTACTAGAGTTGTCGTCTTCATCAACTTCCACCACTTGAGCTTTCAAGGCAAGGTTCAACTTTTGAGACCCATAAGCATGAGCTGACTCCGCATTCTTCTTGGCAATGGTCATGGAAATGACTTCACTCAACACATCTTGAGAGGACATGGTGTGGTAGTTGCTTCTCCCCTTGATAGAGTTGAGTTTTTGCTCCTCAAAAGGAAGAAGGGCTTGAACAAACTTCCTCTTCATGAACTTGTCATCCACATAGGTAGCTCCAAGTTCCCTCATGGTACAGCAAAGAACCTTGAGATGATGATACATGTATTCAGGTGACTCATCATCTTGCATTGCAAATCCATCGGACTCATTGTTGACTTCATCAAACTTGGAGCTTTGGATGCTAGCATTCCCAATATACAATTCGGTGAGTTGATCCCAAGCTTCTTTGGCGGTGGAGAATTGGTGAATGTGAGCAAAGTCCTTGGGGGTCAAAGCCTTTTGGATCATGCCCAAAGCGGTGGCATTGAGCTGCTTGTCCACGACCTCGTCACGAGTCAACTTCTTTGCATCATATGGGGAAAAGCCTTCTTCAATAATCCTCATCAATTCAATAGAAGAGCTGGAAATGTGAGATTGCATTAGATATTGCCAATTGGCGAAGTTGGAAGTATCTAGCATGGGAGGTGATCCTTGAGGTATGATGTGCGGCATGGGAATAGGTGGGTCCGGCATGTACTTGGGCGGTGGTGGTACCGCCGAGTAATACTTTTCCCCTTCTCCCTCTTTGGAGGAGTAGTCACCTAGCCCTCGGTGCTCTCGCTTCGGGGCTTGGTGGTTTGAGCCACAAAGCCTAAGCCCAAGTGTTTTGGGGCAGCCACGGGAATCACCCCAGGGGCGACCACTTGCACGGGAGCGGAAGGGGCTTCGGCGGCAAGAGATGCATCATGAGGGGTTTCTAGCATGGGGGTAGGCTTAAGGGATTGCAAAAGGGTCATCATTTCCTCAAACTTGGTCATCATGGATGTCTCCAATCGATTGAGGTCATACATGGAGGCCAAGTTCTTGGTGGTTGCACCCACACTCCCATCTTTGTCGGCCATTGTCTGTTAGGCGGTTAATCCCGAAGTAAGAGTCGAGGCTCTGATACCAATTGAACGGCCCAACTTTGGTTGACTAGAGGGGGGTGAATAGGAGACTACCAATTTTTAATCTTTTCTTGAAATTTTAAGGCTTTGCACAAAGTAAAGTTCACTAGAGATGCAACTAGGTGAATATCCTATATGGTAAACAACGCAACAAGTAAACAAGATGGTAATTGCAAGAAGTAAAGGAGTGGAGCGAAAGAACCGGCGAGGGGACACGGAGATGTAATTCCCGTAGTTCACTTCCAAGGAAGCTACGTCTATGTTGGAGAGGTGTTGGGGCCACACAAGGTCACCCGAGCGCCACATAGGCCTCACCTTCTTCTCCGGTGAGCACCACCACAAAGGTGGCCTCACAATCCACTAACCGGTGACCTTGAAGGCGCCAATCGAAACCTTTACAACGAGGTTGAGGGGAGACTCCACAACTCAATTGGAGACGCTCAACGACACCACGAAGCTTCACAACGAATGCCCCATCTCCTAGGATGCCCTACACCATCTAGGGTTCCAAGAACCCAAGAGTAACGATATCCATGAAGGATGAATGGGGGAAATCACGATTCCTTTGGTGGAAGTGTAGATCTAGGTCACCTCTCCCAATCCTCAAAAGTGTTGGGTCCGCAGCATAGAAAACAAAAAATTTCCTACGATGAGAATTATACGCCAAGATCTATCTACTAGGTACAAAGCAACGGGTGGACATACATCCAACGAGAACTTACCCTCGAAGACAACGAGTTTTATTAACGAGTAGGAACTCGTGGTTGATGTAGTCGTACACTTACCGATCTCAAGATCGTGAGGAAGTCCGAGCGCCGCAACTCAGTAGTGCATCCGTACTCGCACACACGTTCAAGCCACCGGACAACCTCCACCTCCTTGCTCCAGCGATCCAGCGGAAGCAGCAACTCCTTCCAGATGAAATGCCATCGGGAACATGTATCTCGCTAATCCGAGACCATGGGGGAATAATTCTAGAGGGGGAGAGAGATCCTTCACAAGGAGGTGTGAGGAAGAAGGAGG
The DNA here is from genome assembly GCA_916181665.1 of Avena sativa. Taxonomy (NCBI): domain Eukaryota; kingdom Viridiplantae; phylum Streptophyta; class Magnoliopsida; order Poales; family Poaceae; genus Avena; species Avena sativa. The sequence continues at coordinate 103,128,225 of OV702287.1, read as the reverse complement.
AGCAGGGGGCCTTTTATAGGAGGAGGGGTGCCCCTCCTCTCCATGGCCGACGCATGGGGGGTGACCCCTCACCTCCCCCATTCATGTGGTGGTAACCCCTCCACATTAAAATGCCTCTTCACATTCCCTTTTAAAGTCCCCACTTTAAATGCATTAAAATTCTCCAAGTTTAATGCTCTCCCATTTAATAAAACTCTTTTATTAAATTTATTCAGAATTTTGTTAATTACTTTAATTAACGAACATTCACATATAACCCCTTGCAATATTTCAATATCACATGCAGAACCACTTTCTGCAATTTCACCCGAAACAATTTCCGGTTTCTATCGAAACAATTCCTGCGCTTTGCAATTCTTTCGTCTGAAACATATGTGCTCCAAAATGGTGTCCGGTAACTCTTAAGTGTGTCACCCTATGGTTCTCAAATAATGCATACATGATTGAGACTCCTCTCAGATCAATAGTCAGAAGCGGGACCTGGAGATCCATACTGACTCCTGCATATTCAACGATGACTTCTGTGATCGTGAGAACCTTTAACGCTTGTAATTTGATCCCTTTGTCTCATGATATAATACATGTCCGAGATTCGATCATCGGTATCCAAATACCTAGTTTGATCTCTTTACCCACATGCACTCTTTTCTCGTTCCCGTGATATAACATTCTAGTGATCACATCACTTGCTTGCAAGCTATCTCAATGTGATATCACCGATAGGGCCCAGAGTATATCTATCCGTCATCGGGATTGACAAATTCCACTCTTGATCCATGAGCCTCAACATAACACCTTCGTAGCACTGAACCCATCTTTATAGTCACCCTATTACGGTGTGACGTTTGATGTTATCAAGATACTCTTCAGGTGTTAGCAATTAACATGATCTCATGGTGTAAGGATAAAGATTACTTCGTATGATGTTATAGCAATATAAACATAATGACTTGATCATAATGCTATACTTCGGATGAATGTTCATCACATCATTTCACAAATGCTGTGACCTTGTTATTAACAACATCCAATATCTATGATCAGGAAACCTTGATCATCTTGTTAATCAACAAGCTAGTCTATAAGAGAGGCATAACTAGGAACCCTTTTTGTTTATTAAACACACATGTATTGATGTTTCCGATCAATACAATTATAGCATGCAAAATAAACATCTATCATATATAAGGAATACATAATAACAACTTTATTATTGCCTCTCAGGGCATATTTCCTTTAGTCTCCCACTTGCACTAGAGACAATAATCTAGTTCACATAGTGATAAATCTAACACCCATGGAGTTCTGGTGTTGATCATGTTTTGCCCTAGGGAGAGATTTAGTCAATGGATCTGCTACATTTAGGTCCATGTGTACTTTACAAATCTTTATATCTCCATCCTTGACATGCTCGTGGATGGAGTGAAACCGGCGATTAATATGCTTGGAATTCTTGTGAGACCTCGGTTCCTTTGCGTTGGCTATGGCTCCATTGTTGTCACAATAGATCACCATTGGGTCCAATGCACTAGGAACCACACTTAGTTCCGTAATGAACTCTTTCATCCAAACCGCTTCCTGTGCCGCTTCTGAAGCTGCAACATATTCCGCCTCTGTTGTTGATCCAGTCACTACAGGTTGTTTGGAACTCCTCCAACTAACTGCTGCTCCGTTCAAGAGAAATACGTATCCGTATTGAGACTTAGAGTCATCCGGATCGGTGTCAAAACTAGCACCGACATAACACTTAGCGACTAACTCTTCTTCACCTCCGTATATAAGAAACATATCCCTAGTTCTTCTCTAGTACTTGAGGATGTTCATGACCGCTATCCAGTGTTCCAAACCTGGATCAGATTGGTACCTACTAGTCAAACTAATAGCATGTGCCACGTCCGGTCTTGTACATAGCATGGCATACATAATAGAGCCTATGGCCGAGGCATAGGGGATCTCATCCATCATCTCTCTTTCTTCCGCCGTAGCCGGACTTTGAGTCTTACTCAATGTCTTGCCTTGCAACATAGGTAAGAACCCCTTCTTACTTCCGTCCATATTAAACTTCTTTAATATCTTATCAAGGTATGTACTCTGCGATAGCCCAATTAGGCGCCTTGATCTATCTCTATAGATTTTAATTCCTAATATATATGACGCTTCACCAAGGTCTTTCATCGAAAATTTGTTGTTTAGATAACTTTTAACACTGTTTAAAAGATCTATATCATTTCCAATCAATAATATGTCATCCACATATAATATCAGAAATGCCACATTGCTCCCACTCACTTTCTTGTAAATACAAGCCTCTCCATAAGTTTGGACAAATCCAAACTCTTTGATCACCTCATCAAAGCAGAGATTCCAACTCCGGGATGCTTCCTTCAGTCCATAGATGGATCGCTGAAGTTTGCATACCTTATTAGCATCCTTAGGATCGACAAAACCCTTAGGTTGTATCATATACAACTCTTCTTCAATATTACCATTGAGGAACGCAGTTTTGACATCCATCTGCCATATTTCATAATCGAAATATGCAGCAATTGCTAACATAATCCTAACCGACTTAAGCATCGCTACAGGAGAGAATGTCTCATCGTAGTCAACTCCTTGAATTTTTCGAAACCCCTTTGCGACAAGTCGAGCCTTATAGATGGTCACATTACCATCGGCATCAGTTTTTCTTTTGAAAATCCATTTATTCTCAACGGCCTTTCGATCGTGAGGTAAGTCCACCAAGGTCCAAACTTGGTTCTCGTACATGGATTCCATCTCGGATTTCATGGCTTCTAGCCATTTGTTGGAATCCGGGCTCATCATCGCTTCTTCATACGTCGCAGGGTCATCCATTTCATCAACCATGAAATTCACAACAGGATTGCCATACAATTCAGGAGCTGCACGTGTCCTGCTTGACCTGCGAGGTTCGGTAGTCTCCTCTTTCGGAGTTTCATGATCAATATCATTAGCTCTCTCTTCATTAGGTGAAGTCAACTCCAAAACAACTTCCGGTGCTGCGCTACTCGCCATTTCATGAAGAGAAGGTTCAATAACCTCTTCGAGTTCTACCTTCCGACTACTCACACCTTTCGCGAGAAACTCCTTCTCAAGAAAGGATCCATTCTTGGCAACAAAAACCTTGCCCTCGGATCTGTGATAGAAGGTATACCCAATCGTTTCCTTAGGGTATCCTATGAAGACGCATTTTTCCGCTTTGGGTTCGAGTTTATCCGGTTGAAGTTTCTTCACATAGACATCACATCCCCAAACTTTAAGAAATGACAGCTTAGGTTTGTTTCCAAACCATAATTCACACGGTGTCGTTTCAACGGATTTAGATGGTGCCCGATTTAAAGTGAATGCAGTTGTTTCCAGTGCATAACCCCAAAATGACAGTGGCAAGTCAGTCAGAGACATCATAGATCGAACCATATCCAATAAGGTACGATTACGACGTTCCGACACACCATTACGTTGTGGTGTTCCGGAAGGCGTGAGTTGTGAAACTATTCCACACTCTTTCATGTGTGTGCTAAACTCGTAACTTAGATACTCTCTGATACATTGCAAATGTATCTATAATTTTTGATGCTCCATGCTTGGTTTTATCTACTTTCTTGTGTTTTGTCCACACTTTGGAGTACTTTTCATATGATTTCTTGGACTAACCTATTAACAAGAGCCACGGTGCCAGCTGCATGTTTTCTGCTGTTTTTGGTTCCAGGAAAGTCAGAAAATGAATATTCTCGGAATTGGACGGGACAAAAGGCAAAGTGCCTATTTTTTCAGAAGACTCCAGGAGCCAGAATATGAGACGGAGGAAAGCCAGGGGCTGGCCACGCCACCCCTAGGCGCGGACTGGGCCTGGCCGCGCCAGGTCATGGTGTGGTGGCCCCAGGCACCCCCTCGGTCTCCCTCTTCGCCTATAAGAAGCCTTCTGACCTAAAAACTTCGGGGGGTTCGACGTTTTTCCACGAAAAGTTCTACTGCGCCGCCGCCACCGAAGGGGAGATTTGGGGGACAAAAAGTCTCTATTCCGGCACCCTGCGGGACGGGGAAGTGCCCCCGGAGCCATCTCCATCGATCTCCACCATCATATTCATCAACCATCCATGTTTCCTCCATCTATGAGTGAGTAATCCCCCGATGTAGGCTATGGGGATGGTAGGGATTGGATGAGATCGTTCATGTAATGGCATCAGATTGTTAGGGCATAGTGCCTAGTATCTTTTATTAGTGCTTTATGACTTTGTTGCAACTTGTTGTGCTTAATGCTTGTCACTAGGGCCCGAGTGCCATGATTTCAGATCTGACCATGTTATTGATTCATTATGATAGTATTGTTTTGGGTCTTATCTGCAAGTTGTATACACACGTCGTTGTCCGGAACCTATGGCCCCGAAGTGACAGAAATCGGGATAACCGGAAGGGAAAGGCTTTGATGTGAGGATCACATGTGTTCACGGGGTGTTAATGCTTTGCTCGGGTGCTCTATTAAAAGGAGCACCTTAATTGCCAGTAGTTCCCTAGAGGCCCCGCTGCAAACGGGTTGGCAGGACAAAAGATGTTGTGCAAGTTCTCATTGCGAGCACGTATGACTATATATGGAACACATGCCTAGGATTGTCTAGTACTTGGATGCTTTATCTTATTTATCTGCAATTGCCCTATATTCTGATTGCTGTGTGAATTGTCTTGTCCATGCAACGCCCGTCCATCCATCCATATGCCTACCGCACTCGAATCCCACTGTTTACTGCTTTTGTTACTACTGTCTTTGCTTTACTACTGCTGTTACTTTACTATTCCTACTACAAAACTGTTGCTACTGATAAACTGCTGTGAGCAAGATTGTTTCCAGGTGCAGCTGAATTGACAACTCAGTTGTTAAGGCTTATAAATATTCTTTGGCTCCTCTTGTGTCGAATCAATAAATTGGGTTTCACTTCCCTCGAAAATACTGCGATACACCCCCTATACTTGTGGGTCATCACTCTCCTCCACGGTCAGACCGTAGAAATTTGATCTTTCTATTACGATGATTTTCCACTTCATTCTGAAATTCCTTGAACTTTTCAAAAGTTTCAGATTTGTGTTTCATCAAATAGATATACCCGTATCTACTCAAATCATCCGTGAAAGTAACAAAATAACGATATCCACCTCGTGCCGACACACTCATTGGTCCACACACATCAGTATGTATAATTTCCAATAAATCTGTCGCCCGTTCCATTGAACCGGAAAACGGCATTCTAGTCATCTTGCCCATAAGGCATGGCTCACATGTATCAAATGATTCAAAATCAAGTGATTCCAAAAGTCCATCAGAATGGAATTTCTTCATGCGTTTAACGCCAATATGACCTAGACGGCAGTGCCACATATATGCAGATATATCATCATGAAGTTTAATATTTTTAGCATTAACATTATGAATGTGCGTAATATTACTATCGATATCCATCAGAAATAAACCATTCAACACAGGTGCATGACCATAAAAGATATTATCCATATAAATCGAACAACCATTGTTTTCAGATTTAAACGAATAACCACTTTGCATCAAACACGATCCGGATACAATGTTCATGCTAAGTGCAGGCACCAAATAACAATTATTCAGGTTTATAACTAATCTCGATGGCATATGGAGAGGTAGCGTTCCGACGGGGATCACATCAACTCTTGATCCATTGCCGACCCGCATTGTGACCTCATCCCTTGCTAGTTGTCGCTTGTTTCGCAGCCCCTGAATCGAGTTCCATATATTAGCAACCGATCCCGTATCAAATACCTAGGTGCTACTGCGAGTACTAGTCAAGTACACATCAATAACATGTATATCATATATACCTTTGTTTGCCTTGCCGGACTTCTTGTCCGCCAAATACTTGGGGCAGTTGCGCTTCCAATGGTCAGTCCCCTTGCAATAGTAGCACTCGGTATCGGACTTAGGGCCAGCTCGGGGTTTCTTTTCAGTCGCGGCAACAGATTTGCCACCCTTCTTTCCCTTGTGCTTGCCTTTCTTGTCCTTCTTGAAACCGGTGGTCCTATTGATCATCAACACTTGATGTTCTTTCCTAATCTCCACTTCTGCAGTCTTAATCATTGACAGAAGCTCGGGACGAGTCTTCTTCATGCCCTGCATATTATAGTTCATCACGAAGCTCTTGTAGCTAGGTGGCAGAGATTGGAGAACATGATGTATGCCTAAGTCAATGGGAATCGTTATTCCCAAGGACACAAGCTTATCGGCGTACCCAGATATTTTGAGTACATGCTCACTAACGGAGCTGGTTTCCTCCATTTTGCAGCTGAAGAACTTTTCAGAAGCATTATAACTCTCTACGGCAGCATGGGTATCGAAAATCATTTTCAATTCTCCCATGGTATCAAAGGCATTGCCATTTTCAAAACGCTTTCGAAGTTCTGGCTCTAGCCCATACAGTATGCCGCAATGAACTAAGTTGTGGTCCTCCTGACGAGTCACATAGACATTCTTTTCCTCGTTAGGGGCATCAGGAGCTGGTGGGGGGCCTAGTGGCGCATCTAGCACATATTCCTTTTGTGCAGCAGTGAGGAGAATCCTCAAATTCATAGCCCAGTTGGTGAAGTTGCTACCATTCGCAGCAAGTTTCTCTTTCTCCATGAACACATTGAAATTAAAAGCAGGTGGTGCCATCTACAACAGAATTTGTAAAGTTTATTTAGACTAAGTTTATGATAGATTGAGTTCAACTAATCCAAATTACTAATGAACTCCCACTCAAAAACGACATCCCTCATGTCCTTTTAGTGATTACATGAACCAAATCCACTACACCAAGTCCGATCATCACGTGAGTCGGTGTAGCTTCAAAGGCGAGCATCTATATGGGCATCATATCAACTATATGACTCATGCTTAACCTTTCGGTCCGTGTTCCGAGGCCATGTCTGTACATGCTAGGCTCGCCAAGTAAGAACCTTAGTACTCACGTGTGTAAAACTATCTTACACCCATTGTATGAAAGTGTAGAGTCGAGTACACCCGATCATCACGTGATGTCTCGAAACACGATCCACAGAACGGTGCATACTCAAGGAAGAACACATTTTATCTTGATATCTAAATGAGGGATCATCTTACAATGCTACCAAAAGCGCCAAACTAGCAGTATAAGATGCTAACATCTAATGTGTAAAGTGAGATGATATGGTCCATGCATTTGATCTCTATCATTTGCATCGTGGTATGATCTCTATCATTCCTTTGTGTGTAAGTCCAAGGTCTATGGAACTTACACGTTGAATGTGTTAGTATCTATCATACATCTACTTACAACAATACCATATCAATACACTAGCCCAGCAACGATCTAAACTAGACGCCTCTAATTTATCAATTGCAAGTTTTATGTGGCTTAGGGCTTTCGGAGATAGAACCGTTCTCACCTACGAACATGAACCACAACGAGGATAACCAAGTTATTAGCAACTCGTTGTAAATCAGATATTGACTATAGTAGGAGAGACAGACACCCGCCAACCACTTATGCAAAACTAGTTGCATGTCAGTCGTGGAACCGGTCTCACGTACGATGACATGTAAGGTTGGTCCGGGCCGCTTCATCCCACTATGCCACCAATATCCAAAGTACATAGAAGATGCAATGACATGATCATCATCGCCCACATATAAACATATGTGTACTACCCGTGCAAAGCACCTACGCATAGATCAGGCTCTCATACCACTATTGGGTCCGCAGCATAGAAAACAAAAAAATTCCTATGATGAGAACTACACGCCAAGATCTATCTACTAGGTACAAAGCAACGGGTGGACATACATCCAACAAGAACTTACCCTCAAAGACACCGAGTTTTGTTAACGAGTAGGAACTCGTGGTTGATGTATTCGTACACTTGCCGGTCTCAAGATCGTGAGGAACTCCGAGCGCCGCAACTCAGCAGTGCATCCGTACTCGCACACACGTTCAAGCCACCGGACAACCTCCACCTCGTCGCTCCAACGATCCAGTGGAAGCAGCAACTCCTTCCAGATAAAATGCCACCGGGAACATGTATCTCGCTAATCCGAGACCATGGGGGAATAATTCTGGAGGGGGAGAGAGATCCTTCACAAGGAGGTGTGAGGAAGAAGGAGGAGGAGGGGGGCCTTTTATAGGAGGAGGGGGGCCCTCCTCTCCATGTCCGGCGCATGGGGGGTGACCCCTCACCTCCCCCATTCATGTGGTGGTAACCCCTCCACATTAAAATGCCTCTTCACATTCCCTTTTAAAGTCCCCACTTTAAATGCATTAAAATTCTCCAAGTTTAATGCTCTCTCATTTAATAAAACTCTTTTATTAAATGAATTCAGAATTTTGTTAATTACTTTAATTAACAAACATTCACATATAACCCCTTGCAATATTTTAATATCACATGCAGAACCACTTTCTGCAATTTCACCCGAAACAATTTCCGGTTTCTATCGAAACAATTCCCGCGCTTTGCAATTCTTTCGTATGAAACATATGTACTCCAAAATGGTGTCTGGTAACTCTTAAGTGTGTCACCCTACGGTTCGCGAATAATGCAGACATGATTGAGACTCCTCTCAGATCAATAGTCAGAAGCGGGACCTGGAGATCCATACTGACTCCTGCATATTCAACGATGACTTCTGTGATCGTGAGAACCTTTAGCACTTTTAATTTAATCCCTTTGTCTAATGATATAATACATGTATGAGATTCGATCATCGGTATCCAAATACCTAGTTTGATCTCGTTACATACATGCACTCTTTTCTCGTTCCCGTGATATAACATTCTAGTGATCACATCACTTGCTTGCAAGCTATCTCAATGTGATATCACCGAGAGGGCCCAGAGTATATCTATCCGTCATCGGGATTGACAAATTCCACTCTTGATCCATGAGCCTCAACATAATACCTTCGTAGCACTGAACCCATCTTTATAGTCACCCTGTTACGGTGTGACGTTTGATGTTATCAAGATACTCTTCAGGTGTTAGCAATTAACATGATATCATGGTCTAAGGATAAAGATTACTTCGTATGATGTTATAGCAATATAAACATAAAGAATTGATCGTAATGCTATACTTCGGATGAATGTTCATCACATCATTTCACAAATGCTGTGACCCTGTTATTAACAACATCCAATGTCTATGATCAGGAAACCTTGATCATCTTGTTAATCAACAAGCTAGTCTATAAGAGAGGCATAACTAGGAACCCTTTTTGTTTATTAAACACATATGTATTGATGTTTCCGATCAATACAATTCTAGCATACAAAATAAACATCTATCATATATAAGGAATACATAATAACAACTTTATTATTGCCTCTCAGGGCATATTTCCTTCAAAAAGATCAAGAGATTTGAGTGGGTAGCAAGAGAGATCTAGGAAAGTCAAGCTCTTGTATTAATGGAGGAGAGAGAAAACAAAGAGATGAGATGAGAGGAGGAAGAAGGGGCCTTAAATAGGCCACCTCCAAACGGGCATTTTCTGCCCAGTCCCGACACCATCGGTACTACCGGTGGCAGACCGGTAGTACCGGTGAGCGAGCCACCAACGGCCCAGCGGAGGCCACGCAACGGTCAGATTGACCAGTCAACGGGCCAGTAGAGCTGGCCGGAAGTACCGGTCCTAGTTCTGGCCCTACTACCGGCAAATAGGCAGTGCGAGGCAAAAGGTTATCTGACCCGAACAACCTAGCGTTGGAACTAGGTCCGGAACTGGGGCCGGAACTACCGGTGACAGAAGGTGGCCAATACTATCGGTCAGGCGTGGCGGTACTACTGCTCAGGGAGCCAGGCACTGGTCAGGCCGGTACAATCGAGCCAAATTCCGGTTCTAATTCTGACAAATGCGCAAAACTAGACAGAAGTCTTACTGAACCAAAAAATGGCTCGTCGGAATTAGGACCAAAACTTCAGCCAGAAGTTCTGCTCGAACAGCCCTGCGAAACTCCTTGGGCGGTACTACCGCCGCCTGGCCGGTACTACCGGTCAGGGCAAAAAAAACCTCCAAAGCAGCAGGGAACACACTCTCACATGAAAGCTGGGATGGCTGTGGAAGTGCATATAGGGTCTGTGCATGAAATGGTGATTTCCCACAACCTTCCAAGGTGGACCCCCTCTTGATAGTATGATAGCCTAAAATATAAAGACAAGAGAAAGTGAAAATAAGCGCCACCGTCTTCAAGCTTTTTCTAGAGATAAGTCCACCAACAAGCACGTCCGAAGAAAAACCCTGCAACTTGGACAGATAGTTAAACCACATGAGAAGTTGTCATCAGCACCAAAAACATAAGGAGAAAATAATATCCTTTCACGGATAATCTGGCCCCTAGGAGAAGATGCCAAGGACCGCCCTGCGCGTGCTTCTGTTCAGGGGCAGATTTCCCCCCGGATAATCCGAGTCTGGGGCGGAGTATTCCCTAGGTCGGATAATCCGGCCCTCACTTGGGCTGGATAATCCAGCCCCAAAATGCTAAGCCCCATCCACCCCTCCTATCAGAACTCTTGATTCATTCGAAAAAGTTTAGACCTATTGCAAAAGCTCTCTCGCGAGATCTCCCACTTCAACCACCGGAAGGCTTCAATCTTTGGGGGAATTGAAGGAGGAGACATCATTCATCATCATCACGAATCAAGCGCTTCAACTCCTCTCCATTCACTTGGAGAATTCCTGAGCTAGTATTCTTGTTGATATCTAGATCTTGTGTTTCGTTAATGATAACAATTGTTCTTGTGGTAGCTTGTTGTCATTACGGGAGCCTCCAATTCGGTTGTGGAGTTGTGCCCCGCTAGTTGTGTAAAGGTGCCGGTTCCCGCCTAGAAGGGTTCCAATAGTGGAAATGTGGATCAGGCCTTTGGTGGCGAGATCCATTGGAGAACAGGGTGAGGCCTATTGTGTTGTGGTGGTCATAGTACCGCCCACCCCTCCAATGCAGATGTACTTCCCCTAACAAGGAAGGAACCGCGGTAAAACAAATTCTATGTCTCCGCGTGCTCCACTACGGTTTCCTTGTTCCTCACTTTTACTCGCCTTTACTCGCTAGTAGTTAGGTTTGTATATAGGGAAATTCTACATAGTTGCATATCTAGAGAATTTACCTTTTGTGTCAAGCCTAAAATTGAAAAAGTATTAAAATTTGAAGTAGCACATATTCACCCCCCTCTAGGTTCCCTTATGATCCATTTCAGTACGGATTAGCTGGAGAGTTCTCAGATTCATACAAGTTATCTTCATCATCTACATCGCCATCTACCCCATCTCACTGAGAAGATCGGTCCATCCCATATCAGGTATTGTGAAAGTGGAGAACTCAAAACCCTGGAGGTTCTCTCCAATATTACGGAGAAACCCTCAAAGGAAATGGGAGAGAGATGAGATAATGGGATGATTCCAAGGGGAGGGTGTAACACATCGATTTTCTAGTAGTGATTTTATCGGGGTGCTATAGAGGGGGTGACCCCATATATATAGTGGGAGGGGAAGGGCACCACCCAAGGGGCAGGCGATGTGGGACTATTCCCACAGCCACCGGCCACCAAGGGGGAGCCGCTAGCCTAGGTAGGCCCCACGTGGGGAGCCAACTAGGGCCTGGCCGGCTGGCCTCCTCTCCTAGGCACCTTGCCCTCTTGGGCCTTCCCTCCGGGTGAGGCCCATTAGCAATGGGCTGCCTATAATAAATAAAATAAATATATATTTTAATATTAATTCAACCAATTAATATAAAATACAAATATTATTATATTCCTTCACTCCAGAACTCCTTCCGGACCCCTCCCCCCCGATCAGCATCGGGTATTACCCGGAACTATTCCAGTTTCTCCCTCTATTTCTCCTATGGTGCCGTATCTATCCCAATGCGTCCCTACCCTTAAGCATGACACCCTTCGGTTCAGAAACACTCTGGACATGAATGATACCTCTCTCATATCAATGATCATCAGCGGGACCCGGATGCCCATGATGACCCCCGTGCATTTCACAAATCTTTATCGCTTGAACCTTCAACGCTGTTTCCCATTCACTTTGCCACTTGATACCTAGTTCATCTGAGATTTGATCTTCGGTATCTCCATACCTTCATTCGATCTCGTTACAGATGAACTTGTTTACTCGTTCCCATGTCGTTGCATTCCGTGACCTAGTCACACGCTTGCAAGCTTCGTTAATGCAACACCATCGAGATGGCCACGTGTATCTATCTGTTACATGGATTGGCAAATCCTGGTCTTGATATCTACTCCTCTACGCGCCCCTTTGGAAAACCTGAGTGGCACCTTTTTGATCACCCAGTTATGGTCTGATACTTGATACCATCTAAGTTTCCCTCCAGAACGGTGATTTGCATTATCTCACAGTCCAAGGATTAAGTTGTGAGGTTTTTCCTTTCGTTATCATTAATGGTGAACTTTGTAACTAGATCTCATTATGATACAATTGTTGGGTGTTTGTCTATCACATCGTTCAACCAATGATATGGCCTCATTGTCAATTGGCATAAATGCCCATGATCTTGAAACCCTAGATCATCCCCATGACCAATGAGCTAGTTCACTAGAGGTAACTAGAGACACAGTTTGTTTGCATACTACATGTGTATTAATGTTTCGTATTAACATAGTTATAGTATGACATGAAACATATTATGAACATACAAGAGATACATAAAATAAAACACTTTAATATTTGCCTCTAGGGCATATCTCCTTCAGAAGGGCAGCAAAATAGAGGTATTCAAAAAAAATGAAAGAATCATCTCGTCTTTTCTTCCTGGACTCTAAAAATGAAAGAAGAAATGCCGCTAATCGACATCAAGTAGCTCCTGAACAGAACCCTCCTCTTGGAGGCGACGCCTCGCTACCCAGGGAATCCATCGCCACCGCCCCTCTCGACCTCCCCTCCTTCCCGCCACCGCCAGAGGGATCGTCGGGCAAAGCCTGCATGGTACGGCAGCGGCGGGGCGTCTGCTGGCCCGTGCTAGCAATGGCCAGAGCAGACAGGTGGTGGGATGGCTACAACTGAGCGTGGTGGTTCTAGGCCCGCATGGCCTCGATCCTTGTTGCGCTCGCGCCCGCCTCCTCCGCGTGGACAACATCCTCCTTCTTCGCCCGTACCACATGGGTGTCGAGACGGCATCCCCGGGCATGGCGGCGATGACCTCCTCCTGCCGGAGGTGGACGGTCGGGTTGGCCTGGGAGGATCTTGGGATCCCACACCCAAGGGACAACGTGTGTGTGGCCATGATGCCGATCATGCAGCAATGCGGCCCCCTGCACCTTTGGTTGTCCCGTCCAAAGGGATCTTGCCGGTGGGTGATGCCTGACGGCGACTTGCCGGCAACAGAGCAAGTTGAGGAGAATATTATGAATTGGCTATTGAAGCAGGTGAGGATGCCACCATCGACGGTGGCGCTTGAGGGTGTCATTTTCCTTGTTGGAGGCGAATGTGGGGGCGTCCCTCACTCCATTGTTTCCAGGGGAAGTCCACCATTGATGGCGGCGCCCGTGGGCGTCGTACCCCTCATTGGAGGCATTGTGGGGGGCTCCTAGATCAAATGATGGCGACGTCTTTGTCGTCACCCGATGGGGGCATCATCTTTGGAGACATTCAGCGGTTGGACGGGCATGTGGGCGGCTTGGTGGCTGGGCATCGGTATCCGCGTGTTTCTCATGTGGGGACCAAGGTGGAGCTGCTTTATCTTGCGCGGGGCTTCAGCGGCAAAGTCAAGTCATGCCTGACCGACAGGTGCTACACCGAGTCATGTCTGTTCGGCAGGTGCTACGCACGACAGATCCTCCGGAGACTTCAAAGTTGTGTTGGCTGGTGGTATTTGGCGGCATGGTGTTGCGGGGTACCGGTGGTGACCACGACGTGTTTTGGAGATAGTGCGCAGGGAGGTGGTGCTATTTGGCACCGCGGTGGTGTCGGTGACTGGTGTGGCGTGAGTCGGCACATCGATCTGCATGTTGAAGATGGTTTCACGGAAGATAGTAGAGGCAGCGACATCTGGAGCGAGTGCGTGGGTGCCGTTTCATGGATATGCTGGGCGAATCTGGGCTCCTGGCTTACATGAGCCATGAGCAGTTGGGCGTTTGCTAGGTCTCATCGGGGAGCTGGCGATACGATTATCGTCATGCTCAGTGTTTTGTTTTTGCGGTGTTCATGTATGATCTTTATAATAGTTTTCACCAGACTTTATTGTCCTAATAATAAATAAAGGTTGTGTGCATCGCTTGATATGCAGAGGTCGGGGCTTCGCTCCCATTTTAAAAAAAAATTGTGAGTACTCACACGAGAGCAAATATTCCACAACTAGTTGCAGCCACGGCCAATAGCATGTCACAGTTCTGAGTTTTTAAAAAATATGTGAAAATAATTCATGGGCATCAGTTATGTTGTATATTGTGCACCCAAAAAAAAGTCTTAAAATATGACCATATGTGACCTATGCAAAAAAAAAGACATAAGTACTATTCACACATCATTTGTTCTTTTTGTGCAGGTCACACATTGTTATATTTCTAGATGAAACCTTTTTTACGGGGATTCTGGATGAAACCTTGTGGGTGAGCAAGATAAAACACAATCTATATCCATGATTTATTTCATATTTTTTGAAAAACTGAAAATGCGACATATAAGATGGGTGCAGGAGCAGCCAGATGCAAATTGTAGTTTCTGATACCCACGTGTTGAATATACAACGTTGCTAGAGCTATCACTGCACAGTGCCAAAACCAATGAGGCTCCAGACCCAACATTCGCCACGAAATAACGAAACCGGAAAAGCTACGGACAAATAAAGGAGAGGACAGCATTGAAAGCCACAGGTACACACGCACAAAACACACAGCTCACACGGACCACACCTTCATGGATACCGGCAGGCAGGTCCGGGCAAGCTCCTCCCATTGCTGCACATCGCCGGAAAGGAACAAATTCGTGTATCACGCGGATGCCATGGCAACGGCGACGGCTCCATACATACACCGACACTCGAGATTGACCCGGGTAAAGCAAAATCGGAGCAGCAAGAAGTAGTGGCAAACACCAAGGACTGCACTGCATGCACACCATGCTCGCGACCTCACCGCCATCACAGGTGGTCAGGTTACAGCCATGGGGGAGCTACCGGAGAATGGCGGCAGCCCCTTCGCTTCTTCCACCTACGGTCACCGGCAAGACGGTTGCATCTGCTCCTCCTCTCCAAGCTGTAGCCGCCGAGAACGCGCAGATTTCTCCTGTACCTCAGCCACAGGTACACCTGTTACAACCATGGCAGTGTGGTACACGAATCCGAGCACATAAGTGTTTTTTGTATTTTGAAAAACGGAGGGAACACCCTGAATCTGAATTCTTTCTCGCTGCTTGCCCCAGCCTCCGCCACTGGACGCCGACGAGGAGGAGAAGATGCTGGCCAACTACGTCCCGGTCTTCGTCATGCTCCCCGTATGAACCTAAGCAAATTTCATGTGGTTTCGTTGCACGCCATGGCCGCATTGCATCGCATCGACCTCTCCTGAATTACGTTTGGGCACCGTGACAGCTGGAAGTGATCACCGCTGAGAACGAGGTGGAGGACGCGGAGGCGCTGAGGGCGCAGCTGCGGAGGCTGCGTGAGGCCGGCGTGGAAGGCGTGATGACGGACGTGTGGTGGGGAATCGTGGAGGGCGCCGGACCGGAGCGGTACGAGTGGCGCGGGTACAGGGAGCTCTTCCGCCTGGCGCAGGAAGAAGGCCTGAAGCTGCAGGTCATCGTGTCGTTCCACGCGTGCGGCGGCAACATCGGGGACGCCGTGAACATCCCGATACCGGCGTGGGTGCGCGACGTCGGCGAGGCGGACCCGGACGTGTTCTACACGAGCCCCGGAGGTGCCAGGAACCAGGAGTACCTCACCATCGGCGTGGACGACCGGCCCCTGTTCCATGGCAGAACTGCCATCCAGGTACAGCACGGCTCCTCTGACTCTGAGGTCCGAGCACCACTTGATTTGCAAGCTTCGGCGATGTAAACTGGATGACTGTTGACAAATTAATGAACTGCTGTCATTCAAGCTTTACGTCGATTTCATGGAGAGCTTCAGAGAGAACATGGCAGACTTCTTGGACTCGGGTCTAATCATGGACATCGAGGTCGGGCTTGGTCCTGCCGGCGAGCTGAGGTACCCATCCTACCCGGAGAGCCAGGGATGGGCGTTCCCCGGCATCGGACAGTTCCAAGTACGGCGAAAATTCAACTTCACACGTCCTGACGCTCTTCGTACCTAGGAGTAGCTGCAAAAGACTACTCTGCTTGTTCAAGTTGCTGAAAAAGAGCGCGTTGCTGCAGTGCTACGACAAGTACCTGGAGGAGGATTTCAGAGCGGCGGCAACGGAGGCCGGGCGCCCGGAGTGGGAGCTGCCCGACGACGGCGGAGAGTACAACGACGGCCCCGACGACACGCGGTTCTTCGCGGAGGACAGCGCTGGCGCGACGTACCTCACGGAGAAGGGGCGGTTCTTCCTGACATGGTACTCCAGCAAGCTGATCGAGCACGGGGACAGGATACTGGACGAAGCGAACCGGGTCTTCCTTGGCTGCAAGGTCAAACTCGCCGCGAAGGTACGACGTGTAGTCAAGCTCATAATGCAGCTGGCAAGCAAGAGGTTGAGATTGAACCGGTGATGGAGGTGAATTTGCAGGTGTCCGGGATACACTGGTGGTACAGGCACCCGAGCCACGCCGCGGAGCTGACCGCCGGGTACTACAACCTGGACGGGCGCGACGGGTACGCGCCGATCGCGCGCATGCTGGCGCGGCACGACGGCGCCGTCCTCAACTTCACCTGCGCAGAGATGAGGAACTCGGAGCAGCCCGAGAAGGCCATGAGCGCCCCAGAGGAGTTGGTCCAGCAGGTAGAAGAGAAATGATGCTTGCTCGTCTCATTCCTGTTGGGATGTTGGATTTGATGGTGACCGCGCTGCGTGCAGGTGCTGAGCGCCGGGTGGAGAGAGGGGATCGAGGTGGCGTGCGAGAACGCGCTGCCCAGGTACGACCGGCGGGCATACAACCAGATGCTGAAGAACGCGCGGCCCAGCGGCGTCGACCTCGTCGGCAGCGCTCCGGCGCGCCGGGTCGCCACGGTGACGTACCTCCGGCTCACGGAGGAACTCCTCAACGGGAACAAGTACCGGGCCTTCAAAACCTTCGTCAGGAAAATGCACGCTGACCAGGTAAGGTCCAGCAGCTGGCTGGGCTCGGCCGTCTTATCACCGTCTGACAACATGGACTGGACTGTAACGATTATTTTTTCCAGGACTACTGCCCCGATCCAGCCCAGTACCTTCGGCCCCTGAAGCCTCTGGAGCGGTCAAGGCCCGCGATACCCATGGACCGGCTGCTTGAGGCGACCTCGCCGGAGGCGCCGTACCCGTTCGAGCCCGAGACGGACATGAGCGTCGGCGGCGACCTCGCGCAGATCATCGACTGGGTGTTCGACAAAATCGAATGGATATTCGGTTGAAAAAGTCGCAGATCTCATTGATACACGCGCGTACGCAGGAGTACTAAGCTAATTACACGGTAGTACTATAGCACATGCGTCTCTAGACGGTAGCAGACACACGCATTATTTCTTGGAGAGATTTTTTTTTTGCAAAGTTCCGCCAATCTATTAATAATCATCAACAGTAGTATAAAGAGGTCTAAAAGTAATAAAAAATATAAGTAGATCGATGGACCACCTAGCGACGACTACAAACACTAGCACGAGCCAAAGGCGCGTCGCCCCGTCCTCGCCCTTCCATCATCGGATCGGACAAAACTTGTCGTAGTAGAGCTTGTTATAGTAGAGCTTGTCATACTAGTGTTGAAATATGCTGTTTGCTCAGACTTTGAATAATTATTGGATACATCACTGGATATGGGGTCGCCGGATTTCGTCGGAACCATCGCTAGTGAGCCGCTGCCCCTGTCTCCGAACTGGTACTTTCCACGCCCCATCTCCACGAGAGAGCAATAGGGAGACATAGCCATGGAATGGAGAGAGAGGGTCGCCGAATTCTGTCATCCTAGTCGTTAGCGCGCCGGCTCAACCACGCCCTTGTCGTCAGGTCGCATCGCCTCCTCGCGTGGGTTTGGTTCGCGGGAATTTGCACCAAAGTAACCCCAAAGTTCAAAAAAAATCACAGACTGAACCTTGGCTGAAAGAATTTTACTAAATCTAACCCTTTTTGCAGCGCCGTATTAAATGGCGCCGCACTCTATAGTGCAACGCCATGACTCACGGCGTTGCACTATGTTGTGCAACGCCATGACATGTGGCGCCATACTTTAAAAGTGTAACACCATGAACGACGGCGCTGCACTATGTTGTGCAACGCCATGAACGACGGCGTTGCACTGTAGAGTGCAGCGCCACTTTATACGACGCTGCAAAAAGGATTAGATTTAGTAAAATTCTTTCGGTCAAAGATCAATTTGTAAATTTCTTTAAAGTTTAGACTATTTTGATGCAAATAGCCTTGGTTCGCTTGCTTGCGCCGCTAGCTTCTTTCTCTCTTTTTTTGATTCGTTTGGGAAGGAGGTGAGGGCACTGTGGTGGGAGTGTGGGACTGTGGACGCCACACGAGCAAATGAGCGGGCCAGACTCCGTCAGGTAACTTGTTAAAAAGTTTAATCTGTTCATTTGGGCTAGATGCAAAAGATTAAGAAAGAAAATGTGCTAGCTATAAAAAATACTTTGTTTTTTGTGTTTTAATCTGTTCATTTAGGCTAGATGCAAAAGATTAAAAAAGAAAATGTGCTAGCTATAAAAAAAACATTGTTTTTTATGTTTGGGCAACAAATGTCACAAGCGCTCTGTCTTGGACGGACATTCGCTCTGTTGGGAGCAGGAGAAGACGAGATATGCAACGGGTTATGTACGGACTCACGGCTGATCGGAACAGGAAAAAACCGCGACTCGGAAACACGACGATACACCTCAGCTGCATGTGCAGTGCACGCGTACGTGACTGTACTGTACTAAATATACATGTGCGGCATTCAGTGCCTGTGAGGATCGAAAAGGCTGGCAGACGCACAATAAAAAACTTGCTCATGTGCTTTGTCGTGGACCGGCCTTTCCGTGATGCGAAATGATTCCACGAAAGGCACGTGAACCCACGCCCAGATCGATGAACCAACGGAGATTAATGGAAGAAAATTATTTGCACATGTACGTGACACCAACGGAGATTAATGGAAGATTTGGCGGTCCATCGCAGATTCACTCCGCATCAATCATGACCCGACCGTACACCGGCCCCGGGTTAGTTAGCCGATCGATCGTCTATTTGGCATCGGCCTCCGAACCTGTGCGGACGGTGCGGTGATCAAGCGCGCACCGTCCACCTGGTCCATCCGCGTGACCACGTAGGCCACAGAGGGGAGTGAGAGGCCGAAGGATGTTTTCTCTCCCACTATTCATATTGCCACTAACTAAGCTGCATCACCCTGTCTACTACTCCTTTCGATTTTAAAATATAAGATGTTTTAAAACTAATGTATCTAAACACCGCCTAATGTGTAGTTTATTTTGAAACAGAGGGGGTAGGTATTTGAATGACATGACATGTAATTTAATGAGAAGAAAGATGTTTATAATAACTGATAATATTACTAAGACAACATGAATCTATAACATAAGAAATAAGATGTTGCATGATACCACACATATGTTACTAACATTGACTAGTAGCATATGTACGTTACTATTGTTAGTTACTCCCCACTAGGACTAGCCTCGCTAGTTTTAGCCACCGCTGATTGCCAGCTAGCGAGAGTACTCCCGCCTAACCTCCATCTTGAAATAAATGTAGAAAATTTGTCTAAATTTATATATATACACTAAAATATGTCTAGATACACACGAAGCTAAACTCTCCAACATTTATTTCAAGACGGAGGGAGTACAACCCTTCTCTGCATGTATCGGTGTTTCAGAGAGTACGCGGTCCACTCATAGCTTCTATGGTTTCACGTACTAGGGGCGTGTTTGGTATCTGCCTGAATTTTAGGACTCGTTTTGGCTAAGTCCTTAGGGCATGTTCACGCGAAAATGGCCTTTGATTCATGTTTTTCTTTTTGTTTGGTTGCATGTGCAGTCTTATTTGGTCATGGGGAACGGGAGTGACAGCTTGGTTGATCGTACTCTATTTTGTTATGTCGTGATTAATCATTAACAACAACACGTAAATATTCCTAATATTTTAGGGTCACGTCACCCCGCTCATGGAGATCTTGCATTGCCTCGTCGATCATGGCTTCAAGGTCACCTTCATCAACATTGAGGTGGGCCACGCGCTCGTGCTCGTGTAGCTACCGCCGGAGAGCGACAAAGCGCTACGATGCCAACATGCGGTGGTCCTTCAAGGTCTCCAATAAACTCGGCATCAGTGTCACCGTCTTCTGGCTAGCGGCTATCTCGTCATCATTCTCAAGTGGATAGTACGTCCCTTCTGAACTTCCTGGTCTTCATCTTCTTCAGAATGTCCTTTACTTCTTTGTCGTCATAGATCATACTAGTAAGAAGGTCATGGTGTCGAAGACGTGATGTCGCTTGGCGTCCTCAATAGCATCTCCAAGGTCAAGCTCGCCACCGCGGACTTCCTGTCCCCTGCGCGTCTCTGCCTCTGTCTGAGAAAGTAGCTAGCACCTTTAAATTAGTGATCATACCGTAAACAACTTACAGTATATGAGAGAGCTATATATGTATTCTTCTATGTTCATCGAATCGAAAAACTTACAACACAGAAATTGTGCAGAACGGCTCAAGTTACATCTAAAAGAAAATTTAAAATGATTTACGATTCTATATATACTAAAATATGTCTAGATACACACGAAGCTAAACTCTTTAACATTTATTTCAAGACGGAGGGAGTACAACCCTTGTCTGCATGTATCGGTGTTCCAGAGAGTACGTGGTCCACTCGTAGCTTGTATGGTTTCACGTACTAGGGCGTGTTTGGTATCTGCCTGAATTTTAGGGCTCGTTTTGGCTAAGTCCTTAGGGCATGTCTCGCTAAAATGGCCTTTGATTCATGTTTTTCTTTTTGTTTGGTTGCATGTGCAGTCTTATTTGGTCATGGGAAATGGGAGTGACAGCTTGATTGGTCGTACTCTATTTTGTTATGTCGTGATTAACCATTAACAACAACATGTAAATATTCCTAATATTTTAGGGTCACGTCACCCCGTTCATGGAGATCTTGCATCGCCTCGTCGATCATGGCTTCAAGGTCACCTTTATCAACATTGAGGTGGGCCACGCGCTCGTGCTCGTGTAGCTACCGCCGGAGAGCGACAAAGCCCTACGATGCCAACATGCGGTGGTCATTCAAGGTCTCCAAAAAGCTCGGCATCAGTGTCACCGTCTTCTGGCTAGCGGTTGTCTCGTCATCATTCTCAAGTGGATAGTACGTCCCTTCAGAACTTCCTGGTCTTCATCTTCTTCAGGGATGTCCTTTACTTCTTTGTCGTCACAGATCATACTAGTAAGAAGGTCATTATGTCGGAGACGTGATGTCGCTTGGGGTCCTCAATAGCATCTCCAAGGTCAAGCTCGCCACCACGGACTTCCTGTCCTCTGCGTGTCTCTGCCTCTGTCTGAGAAAGTAGCTAGCACCTTTAAATTAGTGATCATATCGTAAACAGCTTACTGTATATGAGAGAGCTACATATGTATTCTTCTACGTTTATCGAATCGAAAAACTTACAACACGAGAATTGTGCAGAACGGCTCAAGTTACATCTAAAAGAAAATTTAAAATGATTTACGATTCTAAAGAAATATGTCAAAAAATCTCAAAAGATAAACATATCCGAGAAGATACAGTTGATAAAACTCGGTGCGGATTGTCAGAACCGACCTCATCATAAAGGCACATTTTTCATGTAGAGTTTATTTTAAATGAAGCATCATGGGCTAATTATAAAAGGTTGAGAAATAATAAATTAAATGAAGGACATAGAAAATTCATCAAGTATTTAGGTCGTTTCCAACGAGCGTACCAGCGTCTTGCCACAGGATGCCCCGAAAAAAGGCCGATTCAAACATTCCTCGAGGGTTTGCCCTAGGGTGCTTTAAGATCCGTGTGGATTTCAACACACAATGCGGGAAGACATCCAATAGTCCAAGTTCGCTTCCATGGGACCTGGCTGGACCTCACGTAGCCAACCGAACATGCCAAGCGGCTAGCCAAAGCTTGCATCGGAATTTACTCTCTCGGTTTGTTAGAAGGGACAAATTTACCGTCCGTAGCCACGAGGAGCATGGGAACTGATGTTCTCTGAGAATAGAAAATTTTAGAAAATTACTCTCAGCAAATCCTTTGAACAAAAACCCATTTAACTTTGTAAAATATTTCTCTATCAATGTAGAAGATTTGTTTTATTTCAGAAAAATAGTAGATTGTGAGAGGTGAGAGCGGGAGGAGCTTGGATGGAGGAGAAACACGACCTAGGAAACAGGGATGGAGTATCCCTCAATGGTGATGGCGCTGAGGGGAAGCTCGATCTATGGAAGCAGAAGTTCACGGAGGAGTATGTTGTGCGGCAGAAGGTGTGGAGGAGGAGAGAGAGGGATGAGTGCACGGCAGAGAGAGAAAGTGAGAGAGGAATCTTTTGAGCTAGTCACTGCAGATGGTCCAGACTCGTATAGACTGAGCTAGTTTTTTTGTCGGTGCCCCCAATAGAACCCTTGTTTGTAGGGGGTAGCACGGGAGCGCCGAAAAACTTTCTGAGACCAAAATGCTATTGGCAGCTTTGAAAGGCCCCGATGTAGGGTTTTTTATCCAACACCTCAAAAGACTTTTGAGGGGCTTGGGAAACTACTAGTGGAGATGCTCTTATGTTACTTCCCACTGCGAGTAGTATACGAGCATATGTGAGTCTAGTGGAGATTATCAAAACTTGAAAAACGTACATGTAGTTAAGGTGGTGCAATTGAAACATGCTCTCAATAGAACCGCTACCAAGTGCACTAATGACCCACAAGTATAGGGGGTGTATCGCAGTATTTTTGATAAGTAAGAGTGTCGAACCCAACGAGGAGCGGAAGGTACTTAGCAAACGGATTTTTAAGGGTTTTTGATAAAGCAAGTAAATAAAGTACGAGTAAATAAAAGACAGTAGGAATAAATGCAACAATTGGTTCAATCCTTTATGCAGCAAAGGACAAGCCGGTTGTATTACTTAAGATGACCAAACGTTCTCGAGGACACATGGGAAGACTGTCAAGTGTTTTCGCTTCATATAGTTGATTAATCTTCTTTAGCTTGCTAAGTGTTGTGTGAGTGAACCTGTGCTAATGTACCGACCTTCCTAGGACTAATACATACTTGTGATTATACCCCTTGCAAACAGCCGTAAGTACAAGAAAGCAATTAAGGTAGAAACCTAACCACAGCTTTAAACTCTAAGACTCTTACATCCCTTGTGCAATGGTTTCCTAACGGGGGTTCAGGTTTCTGTCACTCCGGCAACCCCTACGATTAGTAGCCAAATACACAATGCATTCTCCTAGGCCTATATAGGTGAAGTGTCATGTAGTCGATGTTCACATGACACCACTAGAAGAAGTACACCACAACTTAAATATCAAACTATTAAATCTTTCTCAACACAACTCCACTACTAACAACATGACTTCTCCCATGTCCTCAAGAACAAACAAACTACTCACAAGACATCATATGGATCATGATCAAAGATGGAATAATGATGTATAACAATCTGAACATAAACAATAATTCAATGGTTCACTCAATAGCATCAACTACAAAGAGTAATCAACACCGGGAAAGTTTCCCCTATGAACTATGCAAGATTCAACTCAATTGTTACAGGAATATGGAGATGGTGATGAGGGTGCTGATGGTGATGATGGTGATGATGGTGGTGATGATGATGATCCCGATGAAGTCCGGCTTGATGGTGGTGTTGATGGCGACGATCTCCCCTCTCCGGGAAGGAATTCCTCCAACAGAAATCTGTCTGCCGGAGAGATCTTTCTCTCTCGGTGTTTTCCGCCCTGCAGAGGCGGCGGAATCTTTCTATGGTCGCTCCCCGAGTCTTAGGATTTCGAAAGGATAATATACGCTAGAGGGGAGTGCCTGGAGTGGGCCAAGGCGGCCACACCACCTGCTGGCGCGGCCTAGGGCTGCCCGCGCTAGGGGGTGGTGTGGGACCCCTGTGGCCCATCTCCAGCCCCCCTTCTGGCTTCCGTCGTCTTCTGGAAAAATAGGATTTTCCGTATATTTTCCCGGATTTTCTGATCTTCGCGAATTTTGCCTCCAAACAGCACCTTTTCCATCAGAATCCTGACTGCAGCGGTCCATGCTCCAAAAGTCATCAACCATGCAAAAACAGATGAAATAACATAAGTATCACCTCTCAATACGAAATATATCAACGAATAATAGTAAATTATGACATAGAATAGTGATGCAAAAATGGACGTATCAACTCCCCCCAAGCTTAGACTTCGCTTGTCCCCAAACGAAACTGAGCTTAATAAACATGGCCTCAGGTTTATGGAGTGAAGAGTCGATAAAAGAATACGGACAAGAAGCATCACATTCCTCAAATACATAGATCATAATAGAAGACAACTCACTATTATATAATTCAACTTGCAATGAGTAAAGGAAACACAATAAAGATACATAAAGTAAATCATAATTGGTAATGGCAAACTTAGCTCTTGGTCGAAGAATAGTTGATAATTTGCTGGAGTTCACAAATAGCTGGTTTTCAATGATAGCTTTTCAAAGTAGTAAACATCAAGATAAGAGCAATGTGCAAAATAAGGAACATAAGAAACATGATTGAATAAATCATCATATGAATGAATGAAACGCAACAACTCAAAATACTTGCTGAGATAGAAGGGAATAGGTTTACTGACTCAACTACAAAGTAAAAGAAAGGCCCTTCGTAGAGGGAAGCAGGGATTGCAAGTCTCATAAAGAGCTCCCAAAAATTATGATACTTACTAGTTTTCAGCTCTCATTGCCCCTATCATAGGCATCTTTAGGTGATTAAGGTTAAAGTGATCAAATATGAGGATATGCATTGACAAGTTGTAAATTGAGAATCTCATGTCCCTTGAATACGAGGGCCGCTCCTCATGCTACTCAAGTTTAGTCACCGGTAAGTTCTTGTCATCGTAAGCATATGTGTATCATAGAGAACCGCCAACGGGGTATCCCTTGCCCGATGATACGGAAGAATCCCCATATCAAAATGACAAGGCAAGGAGACAACAAGCATCTCAGCAATCTTCTTATTTACCATGGGAATATGATGCTTTTTTCTCTCTTTCCTCTTTTCATAATATCTCTTTTTTTCTTTTCTCTTTTTCTCAATCTATATCTCTTTTTTATATAAGAAGAATGCTGCATAGATACTCGTTATGGTTATGTTGCAGGTTTTCACCATGTCAGCATGGATTAGACCAGCGGCCCATGCGTTTCTCTAACACACATGCATAACTCCATGGACTTACAAGCTCCCCTTTCATTTCACACCGACGACATCCATAGACAAAAGAACATGATATCAACTTGGTACAAAGTACCAGTGCAATGTTGAAAGCGTTCCCCATGACAGCATGGTTCTGCTAATTCACAACTTACAAAGCGCAAGCATATACGCAACATAGGTGAGCACAATGGTTCAAGTTTATTAAATGCAAGAAAGTAAAGTGTGCCATCAAGTTCGTGAGAGCTTTAATCACTAATTTTCACATAACAAGTTTAATTTGGGAGGTAGACAAAACAAGAATTTACTTGGAATAGCAATAATGCTACTAGGTAGGTATGATGGACACAAATGGCAAAGGTTTTGGTTTAAAGGAGTGGATGCACGAGAAGAATTCCCTCTCATTACAGGTTTTTGGCTAGCAAGGTTGGGTAGCAAGTACAAGAGTTGAAGGAAACAAACAAACATACAAGCGATAAAGACAAACATGCAATCTTCCTTGGAAGCACAAAAGATCTTAACTAGAGAATACTAAACTTATGAGCAAATCAAGAAAGAAAGATGATGAAATTATTTTTCTTTAGAGTACTTTTATCTTTTTCATTTAACTCTCAAAAAGTGTTGCTACTGATCGAGCCAGGTTTGCCAAAACCAACTAAATTAACTCAATGATCCCAAAGTGCTACCAATACTAACAACAAGATCAATCATATAACCATGAATTGAAACTAATATAAGCTATGCAAAAGAGTAAATGATAGAACTTCTCATTAATATTCCATAACGGCAACTCACACCAAGGGATACATATCTAACGAGAGAGGGGACACTTCCATAATGCAAACCATACTACATAATAACTCCTCTATTCATGATAAGACTGTACTAATAAGGCAAAAAGATAGAAGATAGTGATGTGATACCGCGACACTCCCCCAAGCTTGGAACAAACCAAGGGGATGCCAAACCTGATGACGAATTACTCCTTTGGTGGTGGTGGTATCCTCTCATCTTCGTCCGTCTTCTAGGGTAAGGGCTTCCCATCAACAAAGGACATCGTGGTTTCCAACATCCTGAAACTTGCAGCAACACTTATGCGTTTAAACCTAGCCTCATACTCACAATTTTGATTTTGAATGTCATAGAACTGTGCTTGCAGTTCGTTGGTTGTTTGGCGGAGTGAGAGGACTTCGTCTTTGAGTTCAGCAGTCTCCTTTTGGTGCTCGGTGATGAGTTCGGAACAAATCTTATGTATGATATCCACTTTGCGCTCCGCCATCTTCTTGTACCTAAAGACTTCTTGCCCCAGTGCTTCCATCCTGTCCTCCAGACTTCCTTCACCTTTAGGGCCTTGAACCTCTTTAATCCAGACCTCCCCATCTTCGAGCAACAACTCCTTGGGATGCATCTTCAACTCTCTCATATATGGGTTGATGATATCTTCTAAGGAATCTCCCTCGGTTGATCTAGTGGAAGACATTGTGGCTCCAAATCTAGGATTCTACCTGGCAGAAATAGATCGAAACAAAAACACGACGAAAACACGATATACGAACCTCGGGAGATCCGGGGGGGTATATATTACGAAGTTTCATAACAAGAGGAAGGTACTGGGTGAAAACGGGTCGGAGGCGGAGTCTGGGGTGGCCTCACCACCTGGTGGCCCGGCCAGGGGTGGGCCTGATACATTGCAAATTTATCTATAATTTTTGTTGTTCCATGCTTAGTTTTATCCACTTTCTTGTGTTTTGTTCCAACTTTGGAGTTCTTTTCATATGATTTCTTGGACTAACCTATTAACAAGAACCACAGTGCCAGCTGCCTGTTTTCTGTTGTTTTTGGTTCCAAGAAAGTCAGAAAATGAATATTCTCAGAATGGGACGGGACAAAAGCCAAAGTGCCTATTTTTCCGAAAGGGATCAAGTGCCAGAATACGAGACGGAGAAGGTCTAGGGAGCCACCACATCACCTGGCCACACGGCCAGGCCTGGCCCACGCCAGGGGGTGGTGTGGCCGCTCCTGGCACCCCCTCGGCCTCTCCTTCCGCCTATATATTGCCCTCGGGACGAAAACCCTAGGTACCCGATCAAAAATCCACGAAAGAGTCTGTAGCCGCCATCATCTCCATCCCTAGATTGGGAGGGATCTGAAGCTCTTCTCGGCACCCTGCCGGAGAGGGGAATTCACCCTGGAGGCCTTCTTCATCACCATGCAAGCCTCCGGTGTGATGCGTGAATAATTCATCCTTGGACTACGGATCCATGTAGTAGCTAGATGGCTGGTTCTCCTCCTTTGTGCTTTCATGTTTAGATCTTGTGAGCTCCGTTCATGATCAAGATCATCTATTTGTAATCCATACATGTTGTGTTTGCGGGGATCCGATGGATATTGAGATGTTATTTCAGATTGATTATTGATTCTATCATGTCTTTGTTATTTGAGATCTTGCATGCTTTCCGTTGTTAGTAGCTATCTTGGCCAAGTAGATGCTAGCAACTCCAAGAGTTAGTATTTATGCTCGATAGTGGGTTCATGCCTCTGGTAATCTGGGGAAGTGACAGAAATCTCTAAGGTACTAGATGTGCTGTTGCTACCAGGGAGAAAACAACAATCCTTTGTTCATAGAACAATCGTATTGTTTACTTTACACGCAGTTCGTAAAGCAATAATCTGTTGCTTGCAACTTAATACTGGAGGGGGTTCGGACGATAACCTGAAGGTGGAATATTAGTCATAGATGCAGTTGGATGGCGGTCTATGTATTATGTTGTAATGCCCAATCAAGTCTCAGAGGAGTCAAGATGATTAGTATATGCATGTATTGCTTTCTCGGCGTTTGTCAATTGCCCCGCTGTAATTTGTTCACCCAGCATGTTATCTATCTAAGGAGAGCCACCTCTAGTGAACTATGGATCTCGGTCCTTTTTCTTTACATACAATCTATAAACTGTTTCTGCTTTGTGTTTACTTTCTGCAAACTATTACTTCTTTCCATTAGATACCTTTAATCCTTTGTTTTCTGCAAAACACGGTGAGATTGACAACCTCATCGCAAGTTGGGGACAAAGTTCTGTGGTTGTGTTGTGCATATCTCCACGTTGCTACTAGCACCGGTAGTGCGCCCTGCCAAAGCTCAGCTAGCAACACCTTTGGGGTGTTTCCTTACTCCTACTGGTTCGATTAAACCTTGGTTTCATAACTGAGGGAAAACTTACTACTGTGCTCATCATACCTTCCTCTTGGGGTTCCCAACGAGCTCTACGTCGAAAGTCGAGCACATCAGGGCCCGCGCCACAGGGTGGTGTGGGCCACCCTGTCTCCGTTTTCGTCCCTTTTCGCTTTGTATCTTTCCTTTTTGACTAAAAACTGCAAAAATATAGTTGGATTGTATTTTCGTGGAACTTTTCTTACCAAAACTGTTACCTATTTGAAAACAGACTCTGCGGGTCTCTGAATTTGGTCCTTGATGAATTTCTCCAGAGTTATAACTTGAAAGGCATCAACATCTTCATTGTAAGAATCTCCAGCAATATAGTGCTTGAGTCGTTGCCCATTCACTACTTGTGTAGTATTATCTTTTAAAGAAGAAATCTTTATTGCTCCTGAATGGTATACTTCTTCAATAATGAAAGGTCCTTCCCATTTTGACAGTAGCTTTCCTGCAAAAAATCTGAGACGAGACCTATACAGTAGAACTTTCTCCCCAACATGGAATTCTCTCTTAAGTATTCGCTTGTCATGCCATCTTTTAACTTTTTCCTTAAAGAGCCTAGCATTTTCATAGGCTTCACTCCTCCATTCATCTAAAGAACTTAAGTCAAATAATATTTTCTCACCAACGAGCTTACAATCTCTATTAAGTTCTTTAACTGCCCAGTAAGCTTTGTGTTCTAATTCTAAGGGTAGGTGACAAGCTTTCCCATAAACCATTTTATAAGGAGACATCCCCATAGGATTTTCGTAAGCAGTTCTATAAGCCCATAAAGCATCATTCAACTTTTTAGCCCAGTTTTTTCTAGATCTATTAACAGTCTTTTGCAAGATGGATTTAATTTCTCTATTTGATAACTCTACTTGCCCGCTAGTTTGGGGGTGATAGGCTGAAGCAATTCTATGATTAACATCATATTTAGCAAGGGTCTTTCTAAAACCACCATGAATGAAATGAGAACCCCAATCAGTCATGAGATACCTAGGCACTCCAAACCTAGGAAAGATAACATCCTTAAGCATTTTTAGAGAAGTTTCCCTATCAGCACTCTTCGTAGGAATGGCTTCTACCCACTTAGTAACATAGTCAACGGCAACAAGAATATGAGTATAACCTTTCGAGGGAGGGAAAGGACCCATAAAGTCAAATTCCCAGCAATCAAAAGGTTCAATAACTAGAGAGTAGTTCATAGGCATTTCATTGCGTCTAGAAATATTACCAACACGCTGACATTCATCACAAGATAAAACAAATTTTCTTGCATCTTTAAAAAGGGTAGGCCAATAGAAACCTGATTGTAGCACCTTTTGTGCAGTTCTATCTCCTGCATGATGTCCTCCATAAGCACTACCATGACATTTACGCAATATCTCCTTTTCTTCATATTCTGGAACACATCTTCGCATAATACCATCCACTCCCTCTTTGTATAAGTGTGGGTCATCCCAAAAATAATGCCTCAAATCATAGAAGAACTTTCTTCTTTGCTGAGCTGTAAAAGTTGGAGGCAAATACTTGGAGACAATAAAGTTTGCATAATTAGCGTACCAAGGGCTCCCTCGCGAGCTTACCCCTACTGCAGCTAACTGTTCATTTGGGAAACTATCACTAACAGGCACAGGGTCAAAAGAGATGTTTTCCAATCGAGATAAATTATCAGCTACAGGGTTTTCAGCACCCTTCATATATACTATATGTAGATCAAACTCTTGTAAAAGCAGCACCCATCTAATAAGCCTATGCTTAGCGTCCTTCTTTGTCCTAAGGTATTTAATAGCAGCATGATCAGTATGAATGGTGACTTTTGAGTCTACAATATAGGGCCTAAACTTATCACAAGCAAAAACGACAGCTAGAAATTCCTTTTCAGTAGTAGCATAATTCCTTTGAGCAGCGTCTAGAGTCTTACTAGCATAATGGATAACGTTTAACTTTTTATCAATTCGTTGCCCAAGGACAGCACCTACAGCAAAATCACTAGCATCACACATTATTTCAAAGGGTAAACTCCAATCAGGTGGTTGAACAATAGGGGCTGTAGTTAAAG
Source organism: Avena sativa (assembly GCA_916181665.1). NCBI lineage: Eukaryota > Viridiplantae > Streptophyta > Magnoliopsida > Poales > Poaceae > Avena > Avena sativa. Next base: position 103,097,409 of record OV702287.1, on the reverse strand, counting down.
CCTTCTTAAGAGTTTCAAAAGCTTCCTTACAATCATTATCAAAAACGAAGGGTACATATTTTTGAAGAAGATTAGTGAGGGGTTTTGATATCCTAGAAAAGTCTTTAATAAACCTTCTATAGAAACTAGCATGACCAAGGATACTACGAATACCTTCGATGTCTCTTGGACATGGCATCTTCTCAATTGCCTCAACCTCAGCTCTATCAACTTCTATGCCTCTTTCAGAAACTTTATGCCCGAGGACAATCCCTTCATTAACCATGAAGTAGAATTTCTCCCAATTAAGAACAAGATTAGTTTCTTCACATCTCTGCAAAACTTTATCAAGGTTGTGCAAACAATTATCAAAAGAAGTTCCATAGACAGAAAAGTCATCCATGAACACTTCTACAATTTCCTCACAAAAACCATGAAAGATAGCAGACATGCACCTTTTGAAAAGTAGCAGGAGCGTTACATAAACCAAAAGGCATACGTCTATAAGCATAAGTTCCGTAAGGGCAAGTAAACGTAGTTTTTTCTTGATCTTGTTGTTTAACAGCAATTTGAGAGAAACCAGAATAACCATCAAGAAAACAAAAATGGGTCTTTTTAGACAACCTTTCCAACATTTGATCAATAAAAGGAAGCGGGTAGTGATCTTTCTTAGTAACTTTATTGACTTTTCTAAAATCGATGCACATCCTATAGCCTACTACTATTCTTTGAGGAATAAGCTCATCATTATCATTAGGAACAATAGTAATACCTCCTTTTTAGGAACACAATGAACAGGACTAACCCATTCACTATCAGCAATAGGGTAAATAATACCAGCATCAAGGAGTTTCAATACCTCATTCCTTACCACTTCCTTCATCTTAGGATTTAAACATCGTTGGTGCTCCACTACTGGCTTCGCATCCGGTTCTATGTTGATAGAATGCTGACATATAGTGGGTGAAATCCCTTTTAAATCATCCAGAGTATAGCCCATAGCTCCTCGGTGTTTCCTCAAAACCTCCAATAGCCTTTCTTCTTCCTTTCTTGAAAGTTTAGCGCTAATAATAACAGGATATATCTTTTTATCATGAATATAAGCATATTTAAGATCATCAGGGAGATGTTTTAGATCGAAAACCGGATCCTTTTTAGGTGGCAATGTGGTACCCAAGTCTTGTACATGCAAGTTATGCTTAAGAATCTTAGGCTGATCACGGAGAATCCTGTCAATCTCATTCCTTTCTTCCATGAAGATTTCACTTTCATGATCTTCCATAAATTGCTGCAAAGCATTGTTAGGAGCAAGAGAAATAGAAGCAAGTTGTTCAACTCTAAAGTCCTCATTATGGGTTTCCTCTTCACAAGGTTCTTTAGTAAATTTCGAAAAATTAAACTCATAAGATTCCCCATCAAACTTAGTCAAGATTTTCTCCCTCTTGCAATCAATAATAGCTCCACAAGTACTCAATAAAGGTCTACCAAAAATGATAGGATAAGTTTTACTAGCAGCTGAACCAAGTACTAGAAAATCAGCAGGATACTTAATCTTACCACAAAGAACTTCCACGTCTCGTACAATACCAATTGGAGAGATGGTCTCTCTATTAGCAAGGTGAATAACCACATCAATCTCTTCCAACCCGCAAGGACTGATTTCATGCATAATTTCTCTGTAAATCTCATAAGGAATAGCACTGGAACTTGCACCAATGTCACATAAACCATAATAGCAATGATCACCAATTCTAACAGAAAGCACAGGAACACTAGCCTTTTTAGTTCTATTAGGATGTGAAACAATATTAGAAGCATCCTCACAAAAGACTATGTGCCCATCTTCTATGCTTTTAGTGACAAGGTCTTTCACAATTGCTACCACAGGTTCAACGCTTATTTGTTCATCAGGTTTTACAGTTCTCTTTTCACTTTTGGTGATTACATTAGTTATCATAGGATGGTTGATACATTGCAAATGTATCTATAATTTTTGATGTTCCATGCTTAGTTTTATCCACTTTCTTGTGTTTTGTTCCAACTTTGGAGTACTTTTATTATGATTTCTTGGACTAACCTATTAACAAGAGCCATAGTGCCAGCTGCCTGTTTTCTGTTGTTTTTGGTTCCAAAAAAGTCAGAAAATGAATATTCTCGGAATTGGACGGGACAAAAGCCAAAGTGCCTATTTTTCCAGAAGGGATCAAGTGCCAGAATACGAGACGGAGAAGGGCTGGGGGCCGGCCACACCACCTGGCCGTGCCGCCAAGACTGGCCCGCACCAGGGGGTGGTCTGGCCGACCCCAACACCCCCTCGGCCTCTCCTTCCGCCTATAAGTTGCCCTCGGGATGAAAACCCTAGGTACCCGATCAAAAATCCACGAAAGAGTCTGTAGCCGTCGTCGTCTCTGTCCCTAGATCGGGGGGATCTGAAGCTCTTCCCGGCACCCTGCCGGAGAGGGGAATTCACCCTGGAGGCCTTCTTCATCACCATGCAAGCCTCCGGTGTGATGCATGAGTAGCTCATCCTTGGACTACGGATCCATGTAGTAGCTAGATGGCTGGTTTCTCCTCCTTTGTGCTTTCATGTTTAGATTTTGTGAGCTCCGTTCATGATCAAGATCATCTATTTGTAATCCATACATGTTGTGTTTGCGAGGATCCGATGGATATTGAGATGCTATTTCAGATTGATTCTATCATGTCTTTGTTATTTGTGATCTTGCATGCTTTTCGTTGTTAGTAGCTATCTTGGCCAAGTAGATGCTAGCAACTCTAAGAGTTAGTATTTATGCTCGATAGTGGGTTCATGCCTCTGGTAATCTGGGGAAGTGACAGAAATCTCTAAGGTACTAGATGTGTTGTTGCTACTAGGGAGAACACAACGATCCTTTGTTCATAGAACAATTGTATTGTTTACTTTACACGTAGTTCGTAAAGCAATAATCTGTTGCTTGCAACTTAATCCTGGAGGGGGTTCGGACGATAACCTGAAGGTGGAATATTAGTCATAGATGCAGTTGGATGGCGGTCTATGTATTATGTTGTAATGCCCAATCAAGTCTCAGAGGAGTCAAGATGATTAGTATATGCATGTATTGCTTTCTCGGCGTTTGTCAATTGCCCCGCTGTAATTTGTTCACCCAGCATGTTATCTATCTAAGGAGAGCCACCTCTAGTGAACTATGGATCTCGGTCCTTTTTCTTTACATACAATCTATAAACTGTTTCTGCTTTGTGTTTACTTTCTGCAAACTATTACTTCTTTCCATTAGATACGTTTAATCCTTTGTTTTCTGCAAAACACAGTGAGATTGACAACCTCATCGCAAGTTGGGGACAAAGTTCTGTGGTTGTGTTGTGCATATCTCCACGTTGCTACTAGCACCGGTAGTGCGCCCTGCCAAAGCTCAGCTAGTCACACCTTTGAGGTGTTTCCTTGCTCCTACTGGTTCGATTAAACCTTGGTTTCATAACTGAGGGAAACTTGCTGCTGTGCTCATCATACCTTCCTCTTGGGGTTCCCAACGAGCTCTACATCAACACCGCCATCAAGCATTTTTCTAGGCGCCCTGCTTTGAGCCATCAAGCATTTTTCTGGTGTCGTTGTCGAGGAGTCAAGGACATCTTCACAAGGGAAGTCCCTCATAACCAATCTCTTTACTTTGTTGTTTTTGTTTTGCTTAGTTTCCTTTTTGCTTTGTTTGCTTGTTTTGTTCTTCAAAAATCCAAAAAAATAGTTTTACTTGTTTTGCTTTCTTATTTGAAAATCCAAAAAAATGACTACTCTTGAAAACACTAAGTTGTGTGACTTCACTAGCACCAACAACAATGATTTTATGAGCACACCTATTGCTCCACCTATGGCTGAAAATACTTTCTTTGAGATAAAATCTGCTTTGCTCAATCTTGTTATGAGAGAGCAATTTTCTGGTATTGGTAATGAAGATGCTACTTCCCATCTAAATAACTTTGTTGAACTTTGTGAGATGCAAAAGCATAGGGATATAGATGGTGATATTATTAAGCTGAAATCGTTTCCTTTCTATTTGAGAGGAAAATCTAAAGAGTGGTTGAATTCCTTAACTAGGAATAGTATTGATTCTTGGACTAAGTGCAAAGATGCTTTTATTGGAAAATACTATCCTCCTGCTAAGATTATATCCATGAGAAGTGAAATAATGAAGTTTAAACAACTTGATAATGAGCATGTTGCTCAAGCTTGGGAAAGAATGAAATCTTTGGTTAAGAATTGTCCCACTCATGGACTGACTGCTTGGATGATCATCCAAACTTTTTATGCAGGATTGAACTATTCTTCAAGGAACCTATTGGATTCAGCTGCTGGAGGTACCTTTATGACCATCACTTTGGGTGCTGCAACAAAACTTTTGGACAATATGATGGTTAATTATTCTGAATGGCATACTGAGAGAGCTCCACAAGGTAAGAAGGTAAATTCTGTTGAGGAAACCTCCTCCTTGAGTGATAAGATTGATATTATTATGTCTATGCTTGTTAATGGGAAAGCCCATATTGATCCAAATAATGTTCCTTTAGCCTCTTTGGTTGCTCAAGAAGAGCAAGTTGATGTGAACTTCATAAGAAATAACAACTTTGGCAACAATGCCCATGGTAATAATGCTTATAGGAACAATTTTGGTAACAACAATTATAAGCCATATCCTCCCAACAATGGTAAATCTGAATTACCTAGTGAAGGTAGAATTTTGGAAGTTGAAAGAGCCACTAAAAACTTTATGCAAATGCAATATGAGCAAAATAGACTATTTACTAAAACAATGGAGGAGCAATCTATAATTTTGAAGAACATTATCCATCAACTTGAGAATCTAAATAGAGAAATTCCTAGTTTACAATTGAAACTCTCTAATGCTGAAATAAATATATCATCTTTGTCTGAAGCTCAATCTTCATTGATTAATAAAATGGCTGCTAAACTTGAAACTAATGAGAATCTCTTTGCAGCTACCAATGCCATACAAGTAAGAATTGATGAAAATGTTAGACTATTAGCTGAATTACATGCTAAGTGGGAAAGAGAAGATGAAATTGCTAGAAACATTAGTGTTTCTACTATTACCACCACTAGTGTTGAGGCTAGTAATAGTTCTACTACTTTAGATGATAAAGTTGATTTTGATCTTGATGGTTGCAACATCTCTGAAGTTATTAAGTTCCTACAAAAGCTTGCTAAAAGTCCTAATGCTAGTGCTATGAACATGGCCTTTACAAAACACATTACTGATGCTCTCATAAAGATTAAGGAAGAAAAGATGAAACATAAAGCTTCTATTCCTATAAAACAAGAAGATGGTTGGGAACCCATCATTAATATGAAAGTGAATGACTTTGATTTCAAAGCTTTGTGTGATCTTGATAGTAGTGTCTCTATTATGCCTAGAAGGATTTATGATATGCTTGATTTGCCTCCTCTTGAAGATTGTTATTTGAATGTCCCACTTGATGCTAATGCTAAAAAGAAACTCATGGGGAGTCTTAATGATGTTCTTATCATGGTTAATGATTCCTATGTCCCCGTTGATTTCTATGTCTTGGATGTTGAATACAATGCTCCTTGTCCTATTAGTTTGGGAAGACCTTTTCTTAGAACTGTTGGTGCCATCATTGATATGAAAGAAGGCACCATTAAATATCAACTCCCACTAAAGAAAGTTATAGAACACTTCCCTAAAAAGAGAGAAAAGATTTCTTTTGCTTCTCCTATGAAAACAAAATTTGGTCTTAATGCTTCTTCATTCGAGAACACTTGATTCTTTCTTGGTTCTTATGCCTAACTTAAAGGCGTTAAAGAAAAGTACTTGTTGGGAGATAACCCAAGAGTTTTAGTTGAGTCTTGTAAGTTATTACCTCTTTAATAACCTCTCCTTATCCTTTTTATTTGCTTTTTGTGCCAAGAGTAACCTCTAATGAGAGTGAAGTAATGATTGGGAAAGTTGCTGTCCCGAAACAGATTTCTGTGCTTCACTGTAAAAATTCCTGAGAGATCTCTGTACGTCGGAATGAGCTGTAATTGTTTGTACTTCTGCCCCAGGTTGTTATCTAACTTTCGTTAGTTCAGCACTTTTTGATTTGAGCAACAGAAGATCTTCGAAAAAATTCGTCTTTACCTGCTGGTCTGTTTTGACAGATTTCTGCCATTTTCTGCATTTGCTTCTTGTTAGTTCCTTCTTGAGTTCTTTTGGGGAATTGAGATTTCTGAGGGAAGTGCTACAGTAGATAGTGTTCTAATGGAAGTTTATTTGGTGTTAGAACTGAACCTTGAGACTTATTTATCTTAAGTGCACTAATGTTGCTAATGAGATTGTGTGAAGTTTTGTATGAAGGAAAATTTTCAGGTGTATGGAAGGAATGAGTAATGAGATGAAGGATGGACTAAAGCTCAAGCTTGGGGATGCCACGCGTGTCACCCCAATAAATATCCAAGAAGTACAAGCGTCAAAGCTTGGGGATGCCCAAGGCATCCCCTTCTTCATCAATAAAAATTCCAGGTTTCTTCCAAACGCTTCATTTTTATTGTTTCATGCACTGTTGTGTTTTTCATGGAGCATCTTCCTTTTTGTTTTCATTTTGTTTTCGTTTGCTTGGTTTGTTTAGTTTTCTAAATAAGTTGGTTGGACCCCCTCTTTCATACATTGGTTTGCAAATAGTTTGGTTTGGTTTGGAAAAGAGTAGGAAAGTTCATACTTATGTGGTAAAAAGAGCTCGTTTTTTACGGTGGCCTACGCTTTGTCATGCCATGCTTGATATTGTTTTGGCTTTATGCTTAGTATTCTTTGTTGTAGCATGACTTGTTATAAACAACTGAGATTGCTTAATGTGCCTTGGATGAATCATGTGTTGTTTTAGCATATTAAAGCATAGTATAGTGGTATTCTCCTTTGATGCTTTATTTGGGTTGATTTGGCACATTCTCACACCATGTTATGACTATCTCAAGTCACCATAGCCTTTATGATCCTTTAGTTTTCAACTTGTAGTATCACTTTATGCTTTGATCAATGATGTTTTGTCGCTCTGCATGATTATGGCCATTATTGCTCTCTTAGTTTGTCGCTCCCAGTCTTTTGCTAGCCTCCACAACCAAGTATGAGTTCCACTCATGCATCCAACTCCCTAAACCAAGTTTTTCCAAAGAGTCCATCATATCTACCTACTAGCTTATGCTATTCCAAGTATATTCATGCTTTTGTCTACCTTTCACTTGTTATGAGAAAACTAGTGATTAAAGCTCTCACGAACTTGATGGCACACTTTACTTTATTGCCTCTAATAAACTTGAACCATTGGGTCCTTCTTTGTTGCGTATATGCTTGCGCTTTATAAGTTGAAATTAGCAGAACCATGTTTCATGGGGAACGCTTTCAACATTGCACTTGTACTTTGTACCCCGTTGATATTATGTTCTTTTGCTTACGGATCCCGGCGGTGTGAAATAAATGTGGAACTTGTAAGATCATGGAGTTTGTATGTGTGTTAGAGAAACGCCTGGGCCGCTAGCCTAAGCCATGCCTAATCATGGTGGAAACTTGCAGCATCACCATAATGAGCACTCTATGAAGCATCCTCAATAAAAACCTATGCAAATAGCAAATAAAAAGATCGCTGAGATGCTCATTGTCTGCTTGCCTTGTCATTTTGATTATGGGAAAGCTCCCATATCATGTGCAAGGGGTACCCCGTTGGCGGTTCTTAATGATACACATATACTTACAATGAGAAGAGCTTACTCGTGACTGAAGTTGAGTAGCATGAGGATCGGTCTTCGTAAGTAAGGGGCATGAGATTTCGGTTTATAACTTGTCAAGCATATCCTCTTAGTTGTGTCACTTTAACCTTAATCACCTTCAAGATGCTTATGATAGGGGCAATGAGAGCTGAAAGCTATAAGTACCATAATTTTTGGAAGCTCTTTATGAGACTTGAATCCCTACTTCCTTTTATAAAAGGCCTTTCTTCCACCATTATATTGAGTCTCCACCTTCTATCTTTATGCACTACTTTGAGAGCATAGTGGCCATTCTTAGTTCTATGTGCATTGTCCCAAGACTAGTTGATTGATGCATAACTTGTTATTGTTTTTTGGAAACTATTGTATCTAGTCACTCTTATGAACTTTGAAGGTGTACTATGCATTTATATTTGCTACTCTATTGAGGGACAAGCTGAATACTTTTATGCTATGTTTTCTTTATGTGAAACAAACAAACGTCTTGCAAAGCATGTTATTCATGAATCTTTTGTTTGTGCCTTTTCATGTTGTATCATAGTTTCTTTGCTTATTGCTAGAACTTTGTCTTTCATGTTATGATTGAAGTACTATGATCCCAGCCTTGAATGTTTTGCAAATACTTTGATCAAGTCTTTGATGGTGCATGTCACCTCAAAAATTATTTCTTTTTATCACTTACCTACTCGAGGACGAGCAGGAGTTAAGCTTGGGGATGTTGATACATTGCAAATGTATCTATAATTTTTGATGTTCCATGCTTAGTTTTATCCACTTTCTTGTGTTTTGTTCCAACTTTGGAGTATTTTTATTATGATTTCTTGGACTAACCTATTAACAAGAGCCACAGTGCCAACTGCCTGTTTTCTGTTGTTTTTGGTTCCAGAAAAGTCAGAAAATGAATATTCTCGGAATTGGACGGGACAAAAGCCAAAGTGCCTATTTTTCCGGAAGGGATCAAGTGCCAGAATACGAGACGGAGAAGGGCTGGGGGCCAGCCACACCACCTGGCCACGCGGCCAGGCCTGGCCCGCGTCAGGGGTGGTCTGGCCGACCCCAGCACCCCCTCGGCCTCTCCTTCCGCCTATAAGTTGCCCTCGGGACAAAAACCCTAGGTACCCAATCAAAAATCCACGAAAGAGTCTGTAGCCGCCGTCGTCTCTGTCCCTAGATCGGGGGGATCTGAAGATCTTCCCGGCACCCTGCCGGAGAGGGGAATTCACCCTGGAGGCCTTCTTCATCACCATGCAAGCCTCCGGTGTGATGCGTGAGTAGTTCATCCTTGGACTACGGATCCATGTAGTAGCTAGATGGCTGGTTTCTCCTCCTTTGTGCTTTCATGTTTAGATCTTGTGAGCTCTGTTCATGATCAAGATCATCTATTTATAATCCATACATGTTGTGTTTGCGGGGATCCGATGGATATTGAGATGCTATTTCAGATTGATTATTGATTCTATTATGTCTTTGTTATTTGTGATCTTGCATGCTTTCTGTTGTTAGTAGCTATCTTGGCCAAGTAGATGCTAGCAACTCCAAGAGTTAATATTTATGCTCGATAGTGGGTTCATGCCTCTGGTAATCTGGGGAAGTGACAGAAATCTCTAAGATACTAGATGTGTTGTTTCTACTAGGGAGAAAACAACGATCCTTTGTTCATAGAACAATTGTATTGTTTACTTTACACGCAGTTCGTAAAGCAATAATCTGTTGCTTGCAACTTAATACTGGAGGGGGTTCGGACGATAACCTGAAGGTGGATTATTAGTCATAGATGCAGTTGGATGGCGGTCTATGTATTATGTTGTAATGCCCAATCAAGTCTTAGAGGAGTCAAGATGATTAGTATATGCATGTATCGCTTTCTCGGTGTTTGTCAATTGCCCCGTTGTAATTTGTTCACCCAGCATGTTATCTATCTAAGGAGAGCCACCTCTAGTGAACTATGGATCCCGGTCCTTTTCTTTACATACAATCTATAAACTGTTTCTGCTTTGTGTTTACTTTATGCAAACTTTTACTTCTTTCCATTTGATTCATTTAATCCTTTGTTTTCCGCAAAACACGGTGAGATTGACAACCTCATCGCAAGTTGGGGACAAAGTTCTATGGTTGTGTTGTGCAGGTCTCCACGTTGCTACTAGCACCGGTAGTGCGCCCTGCCAAAGCTCAGCTAGTAACATCTTTGAGGTGTTTTCTTGCTCCTACTGGTTCGATTAAACCTTGGTTTCATAACTGAGGGAAACTTGCTGCTGTGCTCATCATACCTTCCTCTTGGGGTTCCCAACGAGCTCTACATCAACACCGCCATCAAGCATTTTTCTGGGCGCCGTGCATTGAGCCATCAATGGTCCTTTACCTTTTCTGGGAAAGGAATCTTCTCAATATAAGGTTCAGGTAAGATTGGATCAATAATGCAATACTCAGCACTCCCAATAGGAACACAGTCAACAATTTCTTTGTAAGGTGCATGGTATTTATCCCATCCCCTTTTTGGAATTTCGATATAGGAAGCAAAAACTCTAAAGCAATTCATAATAACTTGCAAATCAAGTCCATAAGCATTACTAATATTTTGAAAGTCATCAGTTCCCATAAAAGATTCAATGCATTCATAATCATAATTTATACCTGACTTTCTACCTTTGTCATTCTCCCAAGCTTCAGCATTATCTTGAATACGGTCCAGAAGATCCCATTTAGCTTCTTCTTCCATGCGAGTGAATGATCCAGCACAAGAAGCATCTAATAAATCCTTATCATGTAGAGGGAGCCTTGCATAAAAGTTATTGATAATAATATTGTTGGGGAGCTCATGAATGGGACATTTGAGCATTAGTAACTTCAATCTCCCCCAGCCTTGAGCTTTACTCTCTCCATCAAGAGGCCAAAAGTTGTATATTTGATTCCGATCTTTATGAATCTCACTAGGAGGAAAAACTTCGAATAAAAGAGAGGCACTATTTCCTCCCATTCTAGAGCTTGACCATTCTTCAGCAGCTTATACCATTCCTCAGCTCTTCCTTTTAGTGATAATGAGAATAACTTCTTCTTAACTTGATCTGTAGTAATACCTGCACACTTGAACAACCCGCATAATTCGTATATAAAGAGTAAATGATCACTAGGATGGACAGTTCCATCCCCAACATAGTAGTTATCCATAACACGATCAATAATTCTTGTAGGTATTTTAAAAACATCATTCTCGGCAGGTGGTGGCTTATCTACTACCTTAGCAGTGGTAGTAGCATTACCAAATAAGAAACTCAGCGAATTATCCATAACGAAAATAAAGCAACTAACAGTAGTAAACAATACTCACAGTAGAAGTTTCCTTTACCAGTTCCACTCTTCAATAGCGCTTCACTCCCCGGCAACGGCGCCAGAAAATAGTCTTGATGACCCACAAGTATAGGGGGTGTATTGCAGTATTTTTGATAAGTAAGAGTGTCGAACCCAACGAGGAGCAGAAGGTGTTGGCTAGTGGTATGGATCAGGAATTCTCTGCAAATACTTAGCAAACAGATTTTTAGGTTTTTTTGATAAAGCAAGTAAATAAAGTATGAGTAAATAAAAGACAGTAGGAATAAATGCAACAATTGGTTCAATCCTTTATGCAGCAAAGGACAAGCCGGTTGTATTACTTAAGATGACCAAACGTTCTCGAGGACACATGGGAAGACTGTCTTCATATAGTTGATTAATCTTCTTTAGCTTGCTAAGTGTTGTGTGGGTGAACCTGTGCTAATGTACCGACCTTCCTAGGACTAATACATACTTGTGATTATACCCCTTGCAAACATCCGTAAGTACAAGAAAGTAATTAAGGTAGAAACCTAACCACAGCTTTAAACTCTAAGACCCTTATGTCCCTTGTGCAATGGTTTCCTAACGGGGGTTCAGGCTTCTGTCACTCCGGCAACCCCTACGATTAGTAGCCAAATACACAATGCATTCCCCTAGGTCCATATAGGTGAAGTGTCATGTAGTCGACGTTCACATGACACCACTAGAAGAAGTACACCACAACTTAAATATCAAACTATTGAATCTTTCTCAACACAACTCCACTACTAACAACATGACTTCTCCCATGTCCTCAAGAACAAAACGAACTACTCACAAGACATCATATGGATCATGATCAGAGATGGAATAATGATGTATAACAATCTGAACATAAACAATAATTCAATGGTTCACTCAATAGCATCAACTACAAAGAGTAATCAACACCAGGAAAGTTTCCCCTATGAACTATGCAAGATTCAACTCAATTGTTACAGCAATATGGAGATGGTGATGAGGGTGCTGATGGTGATGATGGTGGTGGTGATGATGATGATCCCGATGAAGTCCAGCTTGATGGTGGTGTTGATGGCGATGATCTCCCCTCTCCGGGAAGGAATTCCCCCGGCAGAAATCTGTCTGCCGGAGAGATCTTTTTCTCTCGGTGTTTTCCGCCCCGCAGAGGCGGCGGAATCTTTTTGTGGTCGCTCCCCGAGTCTTAGGGTTTCGAGAGGATAATATACGCCAGAGGGGAGTGCCTGGAGTGGGCTAGGGCAGCCACACCACCTGCTGGCGCGGCCTAGGGCTGCCCGCGCCAGGGGTGGTGTGGGCCCCCTGTGGCCCATCTCCAGCCCTCCTTCTGGCTTCCTTCGTCTTCTGGAAAAATAGGATTTTCTATATATTTTCCCGGATTTTCTGATCTTCGCGAATTTTGCCTCCAAACAACACCTTTTTATCAGAATCCTGACTGCAGCGGTCCATGCTCCAAAAGTCATCAACCATGCAAAAACATATGAAATAACATAAGTATCACCTCTCAATACGAAATATATCAATGAATAATAGTGAATTATGACATAGAATAGTGATGCAAAATGGACGTATCATGCACCACTCAACTTCATCATTGATCTAGAAAGTCAAACTGAGGGAGTACAGGTCTAAATCACTCACAATAGCATCCTTCTCAATTGCACTGCTCTTAGTTGCATCCTTGTTAACTAAGTCGCTCACAATATCTTCATTTCTAGCTACACCTCTCTCAACTACTATATCTTGTCAATTGTATCACTCTCAATTGCATAATTAACAATTTGCACCCCAAAACTAACAAGAAGGGTCCAGTCAGATTGATGAGGCATCATCGGAGACTTACAACGTGTTTCAGGTTTGCGCACCAACTTGGATAAGTTCTCTGCACACTTGATCTATTGTTCTGATCCTGAGGCAACTTTGGTAGAGAAAAAGCCTGGTTGTCCAGTCTTACCTCTTCCTCTTTGGTATCTTATCCTACTGTCAGGACTCAGGAAACCGACAACATCCCAATTGCGATTTATTGTGGGCAGTGTGGAGAACCATATTCCAGGATGGCGCGGTCCATGCTAAACCAAGGCGGTCTCCTGGAGTTGATAAACTATCCATGGTGTCCATCTTGTTATGATGTCCCTGGACATTCCGATTGAAACAATCTTAGGGGTCGAGAAGATCGCTCGTGGTTTCCTTTGGAAAGGGCACAAAGATGTTCATGGTGGACACTGCCTAGTGACTTGGGACAAGTTATGCTAGCCAAAGGAAATGGGAGGTCTTGGCATTCCTAACTTGCGCATGATGAACCTTGTGCTGAGAGCAAGATGGCCCTGGCCAAGTAGGATGGATACCACCAAGCCATGGAAAGAATTCAATATAAAAGTTCCGCTGGTGGTTCAAGACCTGTTTAATGCAACAACTTCCTCTATGTTGGAGGATGGAGCATCCACGTCCTTTTGGACGGAGGGATGGCCCGCTTGAGGACGAATTCATGATTTTGCCCAACACCTCTTCGCTTTTATCCCTAAACCAGCTGTCAGATCTAGGAAAGTACGAGAAGGACTAGAGGGTGGATGGCTAGATGGCGTGTGCCAGACCTGAATGCACAAGCCATAATGGAGTTGGTGGATCTATCCGATCAACTGGAAGGCATCACACTCACGAAAGGGAAAGAAGACTGCTTCCAGTGGAACTGGGATGCTAACAACGTGTATACCTCTCGCTCATTCTACACTTCTATGTTCCACGGTAGGATGGTTATGGATGACGCCCTCCAAATATGGGGCTCCAGGGGCCTGCCAACTGCAAGGTTTTCTTTTGGCTCGCAGTACAACATAGATGTTGGATGGAAAAACGCTGGATCCAACATTGTCTACCGCATCTGGTGGCATACCCCTTTTGTGATCAAACAGGGAAGACATTGACCACTTCCTCCTAAGGTGTGTCCTTGATAGAGATGTCTAGTCTAGCTGTGTCCACTGGTGGGAGAAGGAACTATGGATGCCAAACACACCCACTTGGCTGAGTGGATCGGTTCAAGGAACGTTGGATGATGCTCTGACCGTGACTTATGGACAATGGACGATGCTCCTTCGACTCGTCGATGCACACCAAGAAAGTCCAGGTCCACCCGACGGACCCGACCAAGACGACCCTCATCGCCAACAACTTGAGTCCCGCATAGGAACTCGCGATCATCGAATTCCTCCGTGAGCGCTAGGAAATCTTCGCCTGGTGACATGCCAGGAGTTCCTAGGGAATTCGCCGAGCACTCACTCAACGTGAATCTAGACGCAAGGCCAGTCAAGCAAACAGTATGGCGACTATATGAACCTAGAGCAAAAGCGGTCGGTATGGAAGTCAACAGACTCCTCGACACAAAATTCATACATGAAATCAAAGAAAGCACCTGGCTGGCAAATCCAGTACTTTTGCCTAAAAAGGACACGGATATCCTGCGGATGTGCGTGGACTTCAACTCTTTGAACAAGCACTGCCCGAAGGATCACTTCCCGTTGCCACGGATCGATCAGATAATCGACTCCACTACGGGATGCGGACGCCTCTGCTTCCTCGACCTGCTACCCGAGACCTAGCCTATCTATATAAAGGCTAGGAGGGGGCGGCGAGAAGGACGATCACAACCCTAGTTTCCACAACCATCGCCAGATTGCATCTGCGCACCCCTGTAACTTTCGACTCCCTCGATAATTCCAAGAGAAAACAAGCAGGAGTAGGTACCTCTACGAGGCCTGAACCTGGGTAAACCTTGCATCCATGTGTGCTTGTTTGCTAGCCGATTGATGCCTCCAGCGCTTCCTCCTTCTCCAAAACCCGAGTCCATAACAATGGGCATTGATGAGTTAACCCCTCGTCACTCGGAAAATAATTTGATGAGGCATCGATATTGACACACATTTTTGGTATACGCTTCTTAATTAGTTGGCAAAAGGGGCATTGTTTAGTGAAGTTAGTTTTTTAGCAAAATCATAATCATTATTCATTTAAGCAATATCAGTTGCATCATCCACAAGTTATGTATACAGGAACTTAGGCGCTTCATCAAACTATATACTATTCCCATTTATACTACTAGCAACTATGTGTGCCATCTTATTCGCTTCTCTCAGGAAATGTGCCAACCGTGTCAACTCAAACCCTGCCAAATGGGCCAACCGTGTCAACTCAAACCCTGTCATTATCAAGCGACATTCCTCCAAAAAGGCCATGCCCATTATCCTATGGTTGATGGGATCATCTAGAGAATTTGCAACCTCTAGAGAATCCATTTTGATATAGATCATGTTGCTTCTAATTTGTTCAGCTAGCGTATGGCCATCTCGCAAAGATTGTGCCTCAGTTGTAGTTACATTGAGTACTCCTTCAATCTCCACCCGACATACCGCCACAAATTGTCCACTGGCATCTTTGATTATAGAACCCAAGTAGTTAAGCCAAAGATGCTTCTTGCTTGCTCGGTCTAGTACACGTCGAACATGTGAGCAACATTGGGCTCTAGAGGCCTAAGCTTAGACTCGCCATCATGGGCGCTTATTAGGGCTAGGTTGGGAAGGAAACCGTGGGATGTTATGCCACCAACCACGCAACGCAAGGTCAAAAGTCGATGTGCCGCAATCCCGTGCGGGTGAATGCTGACCTACCTAGCGCTAATTCGACCTAGTATGTGCCGCCTCTATTGGGGAATAGAGTTGCACCTTGGCCCGTGGATCCCATGCATCTGCCTCCCCAACAAGATATATGCAATGTCATGCAAATTCAACCGTATCACGTCCTGCTAGATTTCATGTGATTGGCAAAATGGGGTGCTTAGTGGAGTGCGTCACTTTTTTGCTGTAGCTCTTTATTCTGAACATTCAAGTTTCTATTGTTTTTTGAAAAGATATGACAACGGTGTATATTTTAAACGTGCAAAATCTCTATCCGAAATAGTTGTATTTTATGCCACACAATAAAGACAAAATCTGACGAGGTTTTTGAAGGTACACTGTTCAGTGTTCACACACCCAGATCCATCCTTTTTCTTTTTTCTGTAGCCCAGAATACCAAAAGAATTAAGATTTTACACACCTACAGGATACATCATCGGCTGCACCCAGGTTTATGGTTAGAACCTCGACGGACAGTCCCGCTCAGGTATGCGGGTGCACAAATGTTGTCAGCATTTTTTTCCTTTGGCACAGCAAATTTGCCACGTGGCGCCAAAAAATCGAAGTTACTATGCACCGTACACTGCAAAATCTGATGATCCAAAATATGTTTGCTCTAGGAGACTAAAATACCAATCATTCAGTCAATAAAATTTCTTATTTTTTAAAACATCTAAATATGTATTTTTTAAGAAACAAATAAAGGGCTATAGGTAGCCCAAGTTCCAAATGATTTTTTGGTGCTTTTTTTTGCGAAAAGATTTCTTGGTGCTTAGTGTCACTAAGTTCTTTATGTTGGTATATTGTAAAATTTTACTACTCCCTCTGATCCAAAATAAGTATAGGAGATTTAGTATAAATTTTGTACTCCCTTCGATTCATATTACTTGTCACTAAAATGAATGTATCTAGACTTGTTTTTGTGGTAGATACATCTATTTTAACGACAAGTAATATGGATCGGAGGGAGTACTAAGTTAATACAAAATCACTTCGACCCGATTTAGTTGTCGCGGTTTCAGGCAAAGCGTAGCCTAGTTTTTTTCTAAACCTGCTACAATTAAATCGGTTAGGGGAGTATTAAATTTGGACACTCACTATCACAGACTCGACCTTGAGATGTAGAGACTGAAATTTACCCTTTCGTAAAATACGATAAATTCGCTGAAAAAACGAAATACCACAATTATCTGCATGGTCACCCTCCAGCGCATGTGCTTCATTTCAACTCATAACGCATACGCATATATCCAACTGATGTAGACAGGTGGCACAACGTGGGGACGTGCTAATCCACACAAATAAATGCCCGACAGACATCAGGTCAGCAATGCATCACTCTGAACGGCCGAAAGATTGCCAGCATATCGCAACGACAGGCAGTTGATTGAGCCGTCAGCATCCGGGGCGCGGCGTAGCGGGAGTCCCTACCGTCAATTTTCAGGGCTGGACAGGAAACCGCGATGTCCTGATGGCAATCATGCGCGCGCGCGCACGGCATCAGAGTGAAATAATTTGAGGTCGCTAGCTAGATGGGTATTAGTTGCCGGGAAATGATTTGAGGTCGCTAGCTAGGTGGGGTTCTTTTTTCTTTTGACATGAGGTGGGTTGGGTATTTAGTTGCCGCGAAACCTGCTGCTGAACAAATTAGATTGCGAAAGGGTAAAGAAAACACGCGCATGGTTTTTTTACAATTCATTTGAGAACACTCGTTCAGGGGGCCGACGGCGAGTCGGCGACGCGAAGGGCCTCAACTAGTAGAAAAAACCTTTATAATAGTTATTTTAGTAGTGACGTCTAAAACTATTTACACGCCACGTGAAAAATTACGAGTGACGTCTGAATAAGTGTGAACGCCGCAAGAAAAACTTACTGGTGGCGTTTCATTAAAGTCGAAGTCGAACGTCGTCCCAAAGTGGGGACCCATAGAGCTAACTGGTAAAAACTTAGTGACATCGTTCAGAATTAAAAAACATCACCACTATATAGACTACTAACGGTGTTTTTAAACGTCACTACTGAAAACACTTGCAGATGTGTCTTCGTACCTATTCCGATCTGCTCACATTCTTCACTCGTCTCTCTGCTCTGCGAGTGTGGCCGCGCGAATCGAACCGTTGTTCGCCACCCCGCTTGCATCTGCGCCTCCCCTTTCTCTCTCCTCTCCTCTATTTAATTAATTTTCCTCTTCTCCCAACTCCCCCTCCCACTCACTGTCAGTTTCGCCGCTGTACCCCACTCGTCGACCCCTCTCCGACCCTTCTCAATCTTCGTCGGTGATTGATCTCCGCCACCGCCCCGCCCTCGAGCTGCTGCCGCCTCTATCTTCCCTGAGCAGCCGCTCTTCACCATCGGTGAGCCACCCTCTTATTTTTGTAAGAATGTTAGTATATAAATGTGTAGAATTGTTAGTATAATTAAATGTTAGCTAGAATTTTAGGCTAGAACTTGTTAGATGATTTATGTGTAGAAATGTTTATTATAAATGTGTAGAAATTGTTAGTATAGATGTTAGGGTTCTTCTGTTCTTGATTTTAGGGTTCTTGATTTTATATTGTTATATTTATATACTCCCTCTCTCAAAATAGATATCGCAGATTTGTTAAAATTTGGATGAATCTAGACACTATTTAGTAGATTCATCCAAATTTTGACAAACCCGAGACATTGGATCTCAAGGTGGCGTCAGCACCGTTACGTACAACACGGAGTCATACACACATCAGCTTCAACAAGGAGGCATGGAAGAACTTCCTTGAAGTCGGAAATCTACAAGTTGGACCAGCCATACTCCTCACTGGTAGGAACACTTCATGCAAGAACCTTCAAATGATGTTAGTCATCGACCTCCTTGGAGCAGATTCGGAGTCATCATACTCCCATTGATCCTTGTTTTGAAATGTTTAAGGACATGCATGCATATGCGGCCCGTGAATATAGTACCTTCTTTTGTGACCAATTCAGTTAATAACATGTGGTAAACCCTTGGTTGTCAATAATATAATACTATTGTGCTTCTATTGTTGCTATATTGCTGATATATTCGGTAATTTTTGCATTTTTTTCAAAAATATATTAGCAGTGTATTTAGCGCAGAGAACGCCATTGGTGTTCATGTTATTGGTGGTGCACGAAGCACACACCACTTGTGTATAGGTTACTGGTGGCGTTCATCTCAAACTTGAAGGAGATATGCCCTAGAGGAAAATAATAAATAGGTTTTTATTGTCATATCTCAATTAGTTTATAATAGTTTCATATTGTGCTATAACTGTGCCAAGTAGAAACATTGTTACAGGTGTGGTATGAAACAACCAAGTCCCTAGTAGCCTCTATTTATACTAGTTCGTTGGTCATGAGGATGATCTGGGTTTCAAGATCATGGGCATTTATGCCAATTGACAACAGGATCATATCATTCGAGAATGATGTGATTGGACATTCCTCGAAGGATTGCAACACGATCAAGTCATATAGTTCATTGTTGTAACAGCTATACCTAAACTCCTTTTCCTTAGACTGTGAACTCATATTACTCACTGTTTCCCGAGGTTGCTTAGACTGCATCAACCGTCATCTGGTAATACGGTGGACATAAAGGTGTACGTTGGGTATTCCGAAGGAACAGTAGATGACATGTGACTGCAAGACCGGGATTTGTTCACCCACATGACGGGTAAAGATACATACGGCCGGCTTGGTGAGATTACATCCATAAATGTTGCAACATGTGACTCGGTCACGGGGATGTAATATCACGGTAACAAGAAAACAGAACTTGTTGTTAACAAGATTGAAGAAGGTATGTGATACCAATGATCGGATCTCGGACAAGTCGTATCAAGAAACAAAAGGAATTGGATGCTACATTTAGTGGTTCAAACGACATTTTCATCAGGAATGCATAGGGGTCACATGGATATCCCTGGTCCCTCTATTGATCATTGATTTAGATCATGTCTAGAGCATTCCCGAACCGTGAGAGGATACACTTAAGGGTACGATGAGAGCGATCATTCGTAAGACGGAATCACAGTAGAGAAAGAGAGAAAGTCGAAATCGTTTCGCGGAAAGATCCGAAGCTGTTCGGAGAAGGAATAAAGGACCGAAATCATTCCGAGAATTCTGAAGTTGTTCGGAGGATATAGAAAGGGGAACCGAAAGGTGTTTCGGGTTGAATCAGGTTTTGTAATATGTATTTACATATTAATTAGTGTAATTAATATTAAATATAATATTAAAATCTAATTTGAAGGGTTATTCTACTAATGGGGCAAACTTCCTAGTGAATAAAGGCCCATGAGGGAAAACCGAAAGAGGGAAGGGCCAAGGGCCAAGAGGGCCAAGGCCCAGCCACCACAAGGGGGCCCACCCGGCCACCCTAGGGCTGTGCGCGAGGTGGGTCCCACCCCTGGCCGGCTGGCCCATGAAGCCCTAAGGGCCCATGCGCCTCCCCCCTCTCTTCCCCTTGTTTAGTCCCACATGGCTTAGCCTTTGGGAAAGGCACACCCCCTTAGCCTATATAAAGGGGTGCCTATGGGTGGGATGAAACACACCAATACACCCAATATTTGGAGAAGTCCTTTGGTTGACTTCCTCCTTCCCTCTCTCTATAGCTCTTGTGACCATGGCTCCAAGTCTGGGCTGTGCGAACAAGGCACACCTGCAGTACGCTGTTGCGCTGCAGGAATTCCTAGCCGGATATCAACTTCCGCACTCCCGGCGGGATCGGGGAGCCGGAGGTCTCATCATGCACTGGATGTGTACGAAGACACGAGGCGCAACACTTGGGGCGCTTGAATATCGTGAGCCGGAGCTGCTGCACGATGAAGAAGGAGCAAGGGGTGACCTGCGAGGAGCTTCGCGACCTTGAGGTCGGCTACGAGTACGACTACTTTAACCACGTTTCCCGCGGAACGTTAACCGCGTACGGTCTACAAGGGTATGTATTCTATACGCATTAGCTGTTATCGTTTTACTACATAGATAGATCCTAGGCAGTTTTGGGGTTCCAATGTAGGAATTTTTTGTTTTATGTTGCGGATCCCCTTCAAAACTATCACTAGTATAATTTTTACTTGTGGCGTTTAGGCCAGACACCAACAGTAGCGGTTACCAGTGGCGTGAGATTGGTGGTGTGCCACTTAAACGTCACTAATAAACCCCTTTCTCCAAACGCCACCAATAAGGGTTTTCCTACTAGTGATGGGCATGAGCTTATGCAATAGAATAGGCAACTGCCACCATCGAGATTTCTGTTGCAATCTGCTCGCTAGGAGAGGTAGGGTAGAGGAGAGTTGGAGATGGCGAAGTTTTCGCTCCAATCTACTCGCTAGGAGAGGTAAGGTAGAGGAGAGGAGGTGGAGATGGCTAAGTAGGGTGCACAGAGCCCATGGTACATGGGGTTGGCCCTCGAGGATCTCCGCGCGGAGTTGTATCAGAGGCAAAGATAGTTGGAAGATATAGAAGGATCCGATTGACGATATTGATTCTGAGAGCAAGATTGGTTACACCAGCGGAGAGAGAGGTCATGTGCAACTAGGGTAAAGAGAAGGTAGAGACATATCTAAAGTAGAGGACAACACAATCTCTCAATGGAAGAAGAGGAGAGGGACAAAGGCGAGGAGGCAAGAGTTCGGTGGTCAGTGAAGGATGCTCCTGGTGGTGCAACAAGTGCATTTGACCTCGTCGCGACTAGCTCCTCCATGTCCACATCTGCTTCAAGGTGCAGTTGTATCTTCTCTGATGCATCCCCATCCTCCTTTTAGAAGATTTCCTCGTCTAATAGACAAAAATTCATCAGCTCCACCATCTATTGGAGAGGTTTTGGAAGCAAGTTTATAGATTTGGGGCTACCACCATTGGTGGACCTTGGAGTTTCAGTGCTTCAGAAAAGGAGGAATCTTTTTCATTTCAGGTTGTGGGCCGCAACTAGTTACGACACATTTTCCCTCCATTGGAACCTTATTTAGGGGCCTAGGGTTATAGGTTGTTTCCTCCCTTCTACCTACCACACCACAACATGAGAGGAGTTGACGCAGCCTTGCGATGGTGGTGCTAATCGAAGGTGGTGTGGGAGATCGTTCTCTGAGATCATCATCATGGCAGGACCAAGCGGAGATTGGAGGGGAGGTAAAGGTGGTGGTTTCCCTAGAGACGGAAGAGGTCATTGGATGATGGGGAAGGTGGTGTTACAAGTTAGAATGGAGGACAACCTGGTCTTCCTACAAGACCGGAAGGCCTTCGCCCAAAAGATTAACATGTGGGTTGGTGACACCCTTGCGTTAAAATTCAATAACCAAGGGTTTAAGATGTGTATATCCAGGTTTGACAACACAACAGGCAACACCGTGGTGGGTGAGCTCCTAGGCATGTCTTGATGTTGATGATCCAGTTAGTATAGGTAAATTAGTTGGATCATATGGTGGGATGTTGATGTTGATTTTGGGCCAATGGTGTGTACCAATGGTGTAATCAGTAGTCAGTGCATGTGCATGGGATGCACCTGATAGATACATGCTAATATGCTACTGTTAGGCCCGTAAATACTCTGTTTGGCATGTAAATACTCTGCTAGCTATTAATCTTGCACTATTAATTACATAGTATGGTTACTAGTACTTATTTTCTATGCGTGTGATGATGGTATGTTGTGCTATGGTAACCTCGCCTATTCTAGAAGAGGTGAGCGGGTGCACTTGTGTGTGCCACAAATAATAACCATATGGCAACCAAGAACCTTTGAGTTTTTTAGTTATGTCTCTTGAGTCTTAGAGATAAAATCCAAGAAACCAAACAAAGAGGCACGACTATCCTCCTGGCCTAGGGAACTAGGATAGAGGGTGTTTTTATTAAGTTCACATGTTCACGACATCTGTAATGCTGACGAATGGTGTAACATCCCAAAACTTTAATCAAGGTTATCAAGATCCAAATCACCCAATTTAGGGTTAACAAAATCTTTTTATCATTAAAATAATTAGGAATGCATATGTGTGTTGCATTAAGATAGAATTGTTTGAAAATGCCATGTTTGTTTGTTCTAATGGTTGTAAAATGATTCAAAGGTGACTGTCACATCATCTAGATCATTCCAAAACCAAATCCAAAGAAAAAGAAATCAAATGGAATTAATAAAGGCAAATGGTCTCTTTTGCCATTTTAATACACTAGGTCACTTTAGGTGTTCCTAGAAGTCAAATTCAAACAGAAACATTTCTAACTCTTTGCACCCCTTGCTAGTACAAGTAATGATCTACCAAGGCCCACTTTGAATTCTTACAAAAACATTTAAACACTAATTTTAAATGGCATTTGAAAATGGAATCTATTTCATATGCATAGATCCCACTTTTGCAAAAACCACTCAAATGAGTTCACCTTGACAACCCCAAGCAAAAACAGACTACCAAGCATGAGATCAACCCACACACCAAAAATCATTTCAAAATTCAAATAAAAGTTCCTTGTGGCCATTGTGTCGAACACCTTATGATCACAGAAAAACCTGCCTAACTAACACTGTTTTAATCAATGTTTTGTCGAGCCATTTGGCTAAAACTTTGTCCCCTGGTCTCCCCTAGTCCCAACCAAGCCATAAACAGGCTACCCTTTAGCCTTTAGCAGCAGTGCCGCGCCATCGCGAAGCCATGCCCGCCGGTCGAGCACGGGCAGCTCGTAGGAGACATCCCAGCCCCTCTCCGTCGTGCCTCGGAGGTAGGCGTGATATCACCGCCGCCCACGGTCCCTTCCCCGAGCAATGCCAGCCACTGGACCACCGAGGCACGCCCGCGCATCGAGCCTCAGCGCGATGCACGGAGCACGCCAGAGCGCCGTCCCCAACAGTCCAGCACAAGCCGCGCCTTGCCCTCAGCTTGCACGCGCTGCTCCGCCATAACCCCAGCATGCTCCAGGACATGCCCTTTTCCCGCCGCACGACCAGCAGCCACCGCACGCAGCGTCGAGCACCGCCTCTGCCGTGCAGAGCATCGACCTTTCCCGACTGCATACCACCGCCCCTAGCTGCGCCATTGCGCCGTAGCTGGCCGCCAGGAGGCAAGCCACCGTCCGCCTACCCCGCCCATGCCTCTAGCCCTCTGTACCACCGTCACCGTCGAGCTCACCGTCGCACCCCACGGTCTCCTCGTCGCCCTATATAAGGAGCCCTCCCCAACACCATTTCTCCACACACCAACACTCCCCACCTCCCACTGAGTCCCTCACACCATTCCCGGAGCCGCTCGAGCAGCCGTTCACTGGAATTTCCACCGGAGTCGCCGCAACAGAGGAGAAAGGGGCTCGTCGATTGCAACCACCCCAGGAGCCACCGCGACCTCGCCTGAGTCCGCCGTCGTCCCCTCGTTCGATCGCCCCCATCGCCACGTTAGCTGGATCCCTGGTAAGCCCCCGATCGACCCCCACCAAGCACTAGGGTTCAGTCTCGCCGGCGACCAGTCCGTCATCGACGATGAGCCACAGCCGTCGATCGTAGTTCTAATCGCACGGTCCACATCGACCCGTACCGCTTCGCGTTTAGTTGTACCGCTGACATGCGGGACCCCCTGTCAGCTGTCCTCTGCACTGCGGAGCGCCACTGGGCCGGCCCGTTTAGTTTCTGCGCTAGCCCTAAAATTCAAATGAATGTTTTTTCTAATTAAGCTTAAACTCAATTCTGTCCACTAGTTTAAAAATCAATTCAGAGAGTTCTGCTAAACCAAATTGAATGATTAAAACTTTTCTAGAAAGATAATTTAAATCTCTATACACGCCCATTGGATTTAAATCAATTGGAGTTATAGATCACATATAGCAAAAATAACACACAGAGACTTCTCTACATTCAAACATTTTTCAAAAATCAACCATAATAGCTTTTGAGTTGATTCCAACTCTCAAAAATCACATTTGATAATACCTATCTGAATATGTAATAATATTTAGGGTTGCATGCAGTGACTTTGGACTAGTACCCAAATAATGCTATATAGGCATTTCTAGTCACTTTAAATCATTTAAATATGAATCCTAAACTTTATACAATGTGATCCAACATTTAAATCATATTCCCCTATATTAGAATATGTGGTGATGACATGTGTCCACAGTATCCCATATTTTAATTGGAGAATATTAAATCTTAATTATTTTCAATGAGTAGAAATTACTTTTCTCAAATAAAATAAATGAAACTAGTTCATTAAATCTTGTGTTGAATGTGATGATACTAGATCATCAAGTGTGTGCCTTAGTGTGCTAAATAGACTAGTTAAGTATTGTTTGGTGATTGTGTATCCCGTATGTATTTATAGACGATAGTACCGACCAAGTCTACGAGGAGGAGGAGTTCTACCCCGAAGAAGATGAGGAGAATTTCAACCACTACACCAATCAAGGCAAGCTATTATTGGCAAGCTAATACTTGCAAGCCATCATTAACAATGCAAGCTAACCCTTGCAATCTTGATAACCTAAGCAAAATGCCTTAAGCATGCTTTGGTTATACCTTTTGATTTATACCCCTCCCAAGTTTTACTTACAAGTGTTTCCTTTTACTTTACCAAAGTTTTCTTTACTTTTAGTAATGCTTTGTGAGATTTTAGAAAGTAGTTTAGATAGCATAAAGAGTATAAAACTTGGCCTATACTAGATGTCATTCTATGGCATGAGATTGATATTAGCATCCCACTTTAGTGAACACTCTTAACTTAGTAGTTGTAGCTAAACCAAAAACTTGATCACTTTAGATGGGAATACTTGGTGAAAATGATTATGAAAACCTTGGAATGATGAGTCATTCTATTGAGATGTTTTGACATGTGTTGAGAAACACAAATGGTTTATGATGATGAAAATGTTGAGGCATGAGCCTTAGCCCTGTATAAAAACTGATGGTTGGGTTCGGATGCGATACCATTCCAATTTTACCGTACAACCACAATACCTGAATTGGGTAAGGCTTAGACGGAAGTTTATATGCATTAGTATTGGTTCCCTCGCGGGAGAGGTTTGAGCTGAGGCTACCTCTCAATGTTGTCCACCTATGCAGTGCCCAGGATGGTAGATGGCCATGGCTGGGAGGCCAAGCTCATAGGAGAGGTGCTTATACTAGGGTGTGTAAAGGAAAGGTTATATTTGATTATCCACATACTAAGTATGATGATTCAGGGTTATCCCTGACGGATGTATTGAATTTTGTGGTGAAAGTGTACCACCTCTGCAGAGTGTCAAACTATTCGAATAGCCGCGTCCGCGGTTATGGACAGTTGGAGTGGCCATACTATTCCATTGTCAGATGTTTTTCAAAATGACTTATGAAATGAATTGTGACATGACTTGACCACAACATGGTTGTGACTATGACAACTAAGTTCCCACTTAGGTAATTTAGAACTTTATTTTATCTTTCTTTGTTTCTGAACTCAGCTTAGGTTTCAAACTTAACTTTGCAAATAAACTTAGAACTTAGCATTCCTACTAGAAATACCTTACTTGTTAGTGATAGTTTGCGAGTACTTAAAGAGTACTCATGGCTTTGTCCCTAGCTATTCCCGTGGCCATACTATGAGGAGGACTATCCGAAAGAAGGACAACAGGACGGCCACAACAACTAGGATCATCTCCCATCGTCAGCATTGCCTGTGACACTAAAGATGGAGCCCATTGCTATGCTATTTATTCCGCTACTTGTTTGTACTAAGACTGGATCATGAGATCCTTTATTTGTGTAAGACCTTATTATGGTTTGTAATGGATGATGTACTGTGATATCCAATATGTTATGTCTCGCAAAAATGGTACTCCTGGGATTGCGATGTATGGCATAACAGGCATCTGGGATAAAAAATCCGGGTGTTGACAAGTTGGTATCAGAGCCATCCTGACCATAGGAGACCCTAGTTAGAATGGACGTCCGAACAAAACTTAGTTTCAAAACCAAAGTGAGTATTTATGAAAATCTATTTCCCCTCTTACCCTTGAGATTCTTTCCAAAAGATTCATGCTCCTCAAAAATTCTTACATTGCTACATAAAATTTGACACACTTGATCACCTCACTAACTTTCTTATCCTAAATTCTTATAGATGGAAGTTCAGTACTGCAAGTTCTACCAGTTGGGCAACGGAGGCCAACTGATCTTCGAGAGGGATCTTGATGCACTGTCTGAGTACCTTGAGCGTCCACATCCGAAATTCTCGGAGCTCAACTCAATGACCACCCAGGAGGAGATTTACAATGGCTGATAGTTGTTGATCTTCGAGGCAAGATGGAGGCACCTATTTCCGAGAAGATTCAATTCACCATGAGAGAGAACAACTGGCTAGATGGATTAGCTAGGGAAACGCATGAAGCTCTTGCTCGTCTTTGCGCACAGAATGTCGACTTGATCCAGGGAACTCGCTTTGCTCACTATGCAAGGCGTGATTCAATGGGAATGCCTCTGGAGATGCCATGTCATCCGGAGTTGAAGCGCCAAATGGAGAACCTCGACTTCCTACTGTATGACAGATAGAAGGAATTGGACAATGCTCGAGAGTACGCCAACCACAACCTTGCCATTGCCGCCAGAAGGCCCAGACTTTTTCACCGCTCATCAAGGATCGTCAATCACTTCGTCGTCAACGTGCAAAGAAGGATCGCACCATCGACCGTCTTTGCAAGAAGGTGGCCGACCTCGAGAAGACCATCAAGGAGCAAGAAGCTCAGCTTGCAGCAAAAGAAGAAGAGGAAGAAGGTGAAGATTTCCAGGGGATATTCACTCGTACCTCAGCAATGATGATGACTACCTGGAGGATGATGCCATGGACTTCTACACAGACGATGATGACTCCGACTTCATCGATGATGAGTAGATGCACTAGAGCACTATCGTAGGAAGGAGTTGTATCGGTCCTATTGTATCTTAGCTTACAGAATGGTTCTTAAAACCATCTGTTTTCCTTTTGTTGTGGTGTGTGTGTTTGTATCATGTGCTTTGCTTGAATGAATGAAAAGAAGTTAGTTGCAAAACCTGAGTCAAACTCAAAGTTTTAGCTTTGAAACTAAAACCATAAACCTTAGAACTTTCCCTCTTACCTCATTATCTATCTCAATCTTCAGATGACTCGTGGAAACCAAGGAGGGAGCAGCTCAACGCAAGACCCGATGCTGCAGATTCTGCAGACGCTAATTGCGGACCGCGAAGCTAGTAGAGCAGAGCACCAAGAAAATCTAGCCACCCTACAGCAGATCGCCTAGATGGCCCACAACAATCAGGGCCATGGAAATCAGGATCATCATGGATCCAAGCTCAAAAACTTCCAAAATACTAATCCCCCAATCTTTAGCAAGTCTGAAGACCCGCTGGATGCTGATGATTGGTTACAGACCATGGAGAATAACTTAGAAGTCGCAGGAGTGGATGCCAAGGAGAAAGTTCTATTTGCCACCCATTATCTGGAAGGAGATGCAAGAGCATGGTGGAACAGCACCCGCACGATGAATCACGGTCAAGTGATGACGTGGGAAGCTTTCAAAGTCAAGTTCAGCCGCACCCATGTGCTGCAGGGTTTAGTCACTAGAATGAGAGATGAATTCAGAGAACTAAAGCAAGGCAGAATGACTGTAGTGGAGTACCGTGACAGATTCTTGTCCCTCGCCCGGTATGCACCTGATGATATCAACACGGAAGCCAAGAAGAAGGAGAGATTCTTGAACGGACTGCATGATGAGATGCAGACGGTGCTAGTCAACATCCGTTTTGATGATCTCGAAGAGCTAGTCGACTCTGCCATTCAGATGGAAGGAAATATCAACCAAGCGAATGACAATCGCAAATGTCGGATGATGCACCAAGCTGGGTCCCAAAGTGCCCAGAAGTATCGCCCCAAACCATCTGCCGGATATGCCCCGTGTAACAGTAGACCCCCAATATCTCTCCCAAGCTACCCCAACCGTAGCGGAGGAAATGTGAAGACTGGAGGGAACAACAACCACCACCCCGGCAACTCCAAAACTTCAACTGTGCACCGCCCAAGTCCAACAACAACAACAACACTGCCCCAAGGACTGGAAGCAATGATGTGCCAGTTGCAGAAAAAGACAGGTCTCAGATTACTTGTTTTGAGTGTGGAGTGAAGGGTCACTACTCCAATGAGTGTCCCAAGAATATTGCCGCCACTGCCAATGTGAATGCCCTAGCTCAACAGTAGCGCCGTGTTCAGCCCGGAAGAAGATTCGCCCCAGGGAACCCGCACAACCGCAATGGCCATCTCTTCCACATGAACACCGAAGAAGCCCAACAAGCGCCAGATGTCGTGTTGGGTATGTTTTCTGTCAACTCAGTTTTAGCAAGAGTGTTGTTTGATTCTGGAGCATCGCACTCGTTTGTTACCGAAGAATTTGCATGCACTAGTAAGATTCACCCAACCAACCTGAAGCATGTTATGATAGTTCAAATACCTGGTTCAACCACCAAAGATAGAAAAATTTGCAAGGTTGTGCCTATCAAAATACATGGGACAGATTTTTATGCCAATCTAATAGTACTTGGAACCAAAGGTTTGGAAGTAGTACTAGGAATGGATTGGATGTCGAAGCATAAAGGATTGATCGACTGTGCCAAGAAATCCATCACCATGACCAGTAGCTCTAGAGTATCAGTAGAGCATATATATGAAACATTGCCCCGTCAATTCAAATGCAACAAGAGTCTAGCCCTACCCACCATAGACCAAGTAAGTGAAGGGTTTCGCAGCATAGTAAATCAAAATTTTCTACGGAAGCGAACAGAGGGAAAGCCAAGATCTAATCTAGGAGATGCAAACAACGAGAGAGATTGGATTAGATCTTCATACCCTTGAAGATTCGCACAGCGGAACGTTCGTCGGAACGTGGGTGATGTAGTCGTACTCGCTTCTCCTCCTCGCGATCCGATCTGATCTAGCACCACAAGTGGCGGTGCCTCCGTGAGATGCACACGTGCAGCACCTCGACGTCTCCTCCTTTCTCGGACCAGCAAGTAGGGTGGAGAGATAGATTGGATCTACAACACGACGGCGTGGTGTATATGGTGGAGAATTTCTGCAGCAGGGCTTCGCCTACAAACAGTCGGGAGGGAGAGAGGAGGGCAGCAGGGCAACTAGGGTTTAGAGGAAGGTGTAGGTTGGGGGGAGGGGGCGCACCAGCCCTCTATATATAGAGGGGGGGTGCGGCCAGCCCTTGCCCATCCTCCAAGCCTATCTCTAGTTTAAACGATTTAAACTTATCCCTTATCTAGAAACCCTATCTCTAGTTTAAACGAGTTTAAACTTATCTAGGATCGGCTGGGCCCTATGGGGCCTTGTGCCCCTGGCCCAATGCGGCTAGGACACTCCCTCATAGGCCCATGCCCCCTCCCGGAAGGTGGGACCACGTTGGCCCCCTTCCGGAAGGTTCTAGAAGCTTCCGGTACAATACCGATTAACCCGGAACAATTCCGAACTCCAAAAACTGCACTGCCTTATATGAATCTTATTCCCCGGACCATTCCGGAACCTCTCGTGATATCCCGGATCCCATCCGGGACTCCGAACAAAAATTCATAAACCAATTATCCAATCTATCCTAGCGTCGAGACACGTTAAGTGTGTGACCCTGCGGGTTCGAGAATATGCAGACATGATCTTCTATCAATAATCAACAGCGGGGTCTGGACACCCATATTGACTCCCACACATTCATCGATGATCATATCGGATGAACCACGATGCCAGGATTCAATCAATCCCATATATATATTCCCTTCGTCTCGCGATATTTTACTTGCCCGAGATTCGATCGTCGGTATCGTCATACCTAGTTCAATCTCGTTCACAGCAAGTACTTTACTCGTTCCGTAATACGATATCACTTTGTGATTAACTACTTAACCACATGCTTGCAAGCGGTGTTGATATCGATTACCGAGTGGGCCCGAAGTATATCTCTCCGACTTGGGAGGGACAAATCCCATCTCGATACATACAACCCAACAGATACTTTCCGATTACCTGAGAGACACCTTTATGATCACCCTCTCATAGGATGACGTTTGATGGCCTCAAAGCTTTCTTCCGATACCAGGGAGTTGTATTATCTCATGGTCTAAGGAATACAATATTTGACATAAGAAAAGCTTCGCAAAGACGAACACGATGACACGATCTAATTGCTTCGCTTAGTTTGGGTCTATCCACCATATCATTCTCCAATGATATGATCTCATTATCAATTGACAACTCATGTCTATGGTTAGGAAACCTTAACCATCATTGATCAATGAACTAGTCCATAGAGGCGTACTAGGGACACGGTGTTGTTCACAAACCACACAAGTATTAATGTTTCCGCTTAATACAATTCTAGCATGGAATATAAACTTTATCATGAACAAGAATTATAATAATAACATCTTTATTATTGCCTCTAGGGCATAATTCCAACAGTAAGAGTATTTGTGAATACCCCGACGTATTCCCAGATGAATTGCCCGGTATGCCCCCAGATCGGGATATTGAGTTCATTATTGAACTAATCCCTGGAACCAGACCCATAGCTCAGAGACCCTATAGCATGAACCCATCAGAGTTAGTGGAGCTGAAGAAGCAACTGGATGCTATGCTGGAGAAAGGATTGATTCAACCAAGCGCATCGCCATGGAGATCGCCCATGTTGTTCGTCGACAAGAAAGATGGAGGCAACCGTTTGTGCACAGATTACCGGAAGCTGAATGATGTCACCATCAAGAACAAGTACCCATTGCCCAAGATAGAGGATCTATTTGATCAGTTGACTAGTGCCAGAGTGTTCTCTAAGATTGATCTTAGGACTGGTTATCACCAACTTAAGATTCGTGCAACGGATATTCCAAAGACCGCCTTTACCACCAGATATGGATTATACGAGTATACGGTCATGTCTTTTGGATTAACCAATGCCCTCGCTTATTTCATGAATCTCATGAATAAGATTTTTATGAACTTTCTAGATAAGTTTGTCATTGTGTTTATCGACGATATTCTTATCTACTCCAAGTCAGAAGAAGACCATGAGCAACATCTGAGAATCATCCTTGAAACCCTTAGAGAGCATCGGTTGTATGCCAAGTTTAGCAAATGTGAGTTCTGGTTGAAAGAAGTAGGATTCCTCGGACATATTGTGTCGGTCGGAGGAGTCGCTGTTGATCCCGCCAAGATCAAAGATGTTGAAGAATGGGAAGCCCCAACCACTCAAACCCAAGTCCGTGCATTTCTCGGATTAGCGGGATATTACCACAAGTTCGTAGAAGAATTTTCGAGCATCACAAGACCCATGACCCAATTGTTGAAGAAGGACAAGAAGTTTGAATGGATCGATAAACGTGAAGCAAGTTTCCAAGAGCTCAAGAAGAGATTGAATTCAGCCCCAATATTGATTATGCTAGATATCAAGAAGTCGTTTGATGTGTATTGTGATGCATCCAAGATTGGTCTCGGATGTGTATTGATGCAAGAAGGCAAAGTCATCGCATATCTGTCTCGACAACTGAAGTAGCATGAGAAAAACTACCCCACCCATGATCTTGAATTAGCAGCTGTAGTTTTAGCTTTGAAGACATGGCGTCATTACCTTATGGGTAATCGCTGTGAGATTTATTCAAATCACAAGAGCTTGAAGTATATTTTCACTCAGAAGGAGCTGAATATGAGGCAAAGGAGATGGATAGAGTTAATCAAGGATTATGACCTTGACATTCACTATCACCCCGGCAAAGCCAATGTGGTAGCGGATGCTCTTAGCAGATTGCCATGTAGGTTAAACACTATGATCAAGGAGAAGCAACCAAGTTTGCATGAAGAGTTGGAGCAGTTTAGAACTGAGCTAGTTAGCAAAGGATTTTTAGCTAGCATTGAACTTCAACCCACTTTGATCAGTCAGATCAAGGAAGCCCAGAAGGGAAATGCAAGTATCGACGAAATCAAGCGTCGTATTGGTACAGAAAAGGTACCTGGATTCATCAAAGACGAAGAAGGAGTTCTATGGTACAAAGGACGTATCTGTGTGCCAGCAGATTCG
Organism: Avena sativa; assembly: GCA_916181665.1. NCBI lineage: Eukaryota > Viridiplantae > Streptophyta > Magnoliopsida > Poales > Poaceae > Avena > Avena sativa. Next base: position 103,064,625 of record OV702287.1, on the reverse strand, counting down.
GAGCTGAAACAAGTTATCATGCAAGAAGCTCATGATACTCTTTATTCTATCCACCCCGGAGGAATGAAGATGTATCAAGATTTGAAGGAGCAATTTTGGTGGCACAAGATGAAGAGAGAAATCGGAAGCTACATCGCCAAGTGTGATATCTGTCAAAGAGTCAAAGCAGAACATCAGAGACCTGCAGGACTGTTGCAACCATTGCAGATTCCGGAATGGAAATGGGATTCCGTCGGAATGGACTTTATCACCGGTTTGCCTACTTCTAGTAGGGGAAATGACTTAATCTGGGTCATCGTTGATAGACTGTCCAAGGTAGCCAATTTTATACCTGTTAAGACAACCTATCAGAGCTCGAAGCTAGCAGAGTTGTACATTGCCAGAATTGTTAGTCTGCATGGAACCCCCAAGACCATAGTGTTGGATCGAGGAACCCAATTTACCTCGAGATTTTGGCAGAAAGTCCAAGAAGGATTAGGAACCAAGTTGAATTTTAGCACAGTTTATCACCCGCAGACCGATGGACAGACTGAACGAGTCAACCAAATCTTAGAAGATATGTTGAGAGCTTGTGTGTTAGAGTATGGATCAAAATGGGAAGATTGATTGCCTTTCGTAGAATTCTCATACAACAACAGTTACCAAGCCAGTTTGCAAATGGCCCCATTTGAGTTCTTATATGGAAGAAAGTGTCTTACCCCTTTGAATTGGTCGCAAGTAGAAGAGAGTCAGATTTTTGGACCCGACATCCTACGAGAAGCCAAAGAGAAGGTTCACAAAGTCCGTGAGCACCTCAAGACCGCCCAATCAAGATAGAAGAGTTATGCTGACAAGAGACGTAGAGACCTGACTTTCAATGTTGGAGATTTTGTGTATCTCAAAGTTTCGCCGTTGAAGGGAACGTAACGTTTTAGTCTGAAAGGAAAGTTAGCCCCCAGATATATTGGACCCTTCAAGATTCTGAAGCATCGAGGAGAAGTATCGTATCAACTGGAACTGCCAGAGAAGATGTCAGCCATCCATAATGTGTTCCATATCTCGTTACTTCGCAAATGCCTAGAACTGCCGGAGAAGACCGAAGTTTTCAAGAACATCGATCACCGAGCCGTTGATATCAACAAGGATCTGATGTATCATAAAATGCCCATCCGTATCTTGGAGGAAGCATACAGAACCACCAGGACCCGGAGTATCAAATTTCTCAAGATCCAATGGAGCAACCATACAGAAGAAGAAGCCACTTGGGAGCAAGAAGATTACATTAGGACCGAGTTTTCAGATCTCTTTAGTACCTAGTTTTCTTTCTTAAATCTCGGGACGAGATTTTGTGTAAGGGGGGAAGGTTTGTAACATCCCAAAACTTTAATCAAGGTTATCAAGATCCAAATCACCCAATTTAGGGTTAACAAAAACTTTTTATCATTAAAATAATTAGGAATGCATATGTGTGTTGCATTAAGATAGAATTGTTTGGAAATGCCATGTTTGTTTGTTCTAATGGTTGTAAAGTGATTCAAAGGTGAATGCCACATCATCTAGATCATTCCAAAACCAAATCCAAAGAAAAAGAAATCAAATGGAATTAGTAAAGGAAAATGGTCACTTTTGCCATTTTAATCCACTAGGTCACTTTAGGTGTTCCTAGAAGTCAAATTCAAACAGAAACATTTCTAACTCTTTGAACCCCTTGCTAGTACAAGTAATGATTTACCAAGGCCCACTTTGAATTCTTACAAAAACATTTAAACACTAATTTTAAATGGTATTTGAAAATGGAACCTATTTCATATGCATAGATCCCACTTTTGCAAAAACCACTCAAATGAGTTCACCTTGATAATCCCAAGCAAACACAGACTACCAAGCATGAGATCAAGCCACACACCAAAAATAATTTCAAAATTCAAATAAAAGTTCCTTGCGGCCATTGTGTCGAACACCTTATGATTACAGAAAAACCTGTCTAACTAACACTATTTTAATCAATGTTTTGTCGAGCCATTTGGCTAAAACTTTGTCCCCTAGTCTCCCTAGTCCCAACCAAGCCATAAACAGGCTACTCTTTAGCCTTTAGCAGCAGTGCCGCGCCACCCCGAAGCCATGCCCGCCGGTCGAGCACGGGCAGCTCGTAGGAGATAGCCCAGCCCCTCTCTGTCGTGCCTGGGAGGTAGGCGTGATACCACCGCCGCCCATGGTCCCTTCCCCGAGCAATGCCAGCCACTGGACCACCGCCACCCATGACTCAATCTAGGACATGCCCTTTTCCCGCCGCGCGACCAGCAGCCACCGCACGCAGCGTCGAGCACCGCCTCTGCCGTGCAGAGCATCGACCTTTCCCGACCGCATACCACCGTCCCTAGCTGCGCCATTGCGCTGTAGCTGACCGCCAGGAGGCAAGCCATCGTCCGCCTACCCTGCCCATGCCTCTAGCCCTCTGTACCACCATCACCGACGAGCTCACCATCGCACCCCACGGTCTCCTCATTGCCCTATATAAGGAGCCCTCCCCAGCACCATTTCTCCATACACCAACACTCCCCACCTCCCACTGAGTCCCTCACACCATTCCCGGAGCCGCTTGAGCAGCCGTTCGCCGGAATTTCCACCAGAGTCGCCACAGCAGAGGAGAAAGGGGCCCGTCGATTGCGACCACCCCAGGAGCCACCGCGACCTCGCCTGAGTCCGTTGTCGTCCCCTCGTTCGATCGCCCCCATCGCCACATTAGCCGGAGCCCTAGTAAACCCCCAATCGACCCCCACCGAGCAGCTAGGGTTCAGTCTCACCGGCGACCAATCCGTCATCGACGATGAGCCACAGTCGTCAATCGTAGTTCTAATCACACGGTCCACATCGCCCTGTACCGCTTCGTGTTTAGTTGTGCTGCTGACATGCGGGACCCCCCTGTCAGCTGTCCTCTGTGCCGCGGAGCGCCACTAGGCCGGCCCGTTTAGTTTCCGCGTTGGCCCTAAAATTTAAATGAATGTTTTTTCTAATTAAGCTTAAACTCAATTGTGTCCACTAGTTTAAAAATCAATTCAGAGAGTTCTACTAAACCAAATTGAATGATTAAAATTTTCCTAGAAAGATAATTTAAATCTCTATCCACGCCCATTGGATTTAAATCAATTGGAGTTATAGATCACATATAGCAAAAATAACAAAACAGAGATTTTTCTACATTCAAACATTTTTCAAAAATCAACCATAATAGCTTTTGAGTTAATTCTAACTCTCAAAAATCACATTTGATAATACCTATCTGAATATGTAATAATATTTAGGGTTGCATGCAGTGACTTTGGACTAGTACCAAAATAATATTATATAGGCATTTCTAGTCACTTTAAATCATTTAAATATGAATCCTAAACTTTATACAATGTGATCCAACATTTAAATCACATTCCCCTATATTAGAATATGTGGTGATGACATGTGTCCACATGATCCCATATTTTAATTGGAGAATATTAAATCTTAATTATTTTCAATGAGTAGAAATTACTTTTCTCAAATAAAATAAATGAAACTAGTTCATTAAATCTTGTGTTGAATGTGATGATACTAGATCATGAAGTGTGTGCTTTAGTGTGCTAAATAGACTAGTTAAGTATTGTTTGGTGTTTGTATATCCCGTATGTATTTATAGATGATAGTACCAACCAAGTCTATGAGGAGAAGGAGTTCTACCCCGAAGAAGACAAGGAGAATTTCAACCACTTCACCAATCAAGGCAAGCTATTATTGGCAAGCTAATACTTGCAAGCCATCATTAACAATGCAAGCTAACTCTTGTAAGCTTGATAACCTAAGCAAAATGCCTTAAGCATGCTTTGGTTATACCTTTTGATTTATACCCCTCCCATGTTTTACTTAAAAGTTTTTCCTTTTACTTTACCAAAGTTTTCTTTACTTTTAGTAATGCTTTGTGAGATTTTAGAAAGTAGTTTAGATAGCATAAAGAGTATAAAACTTGGCCTATACTAGATGTCATTCTATGGCATGAGATTGATATTAGCATCCCACTTTAGTGAACACTCTTAACTTAGTAGTTGTAGCTAAACCAAAAACTTGATCACTTTAGATGGGAATACTTGGTGAAAATGATTATGAAAACCTTGGAATGATGAGTCATTCTATTGAGATGTTTTGACATGTGTTGAGAAACACAAATGGTTTATGATGATGAAAATGTTGAGGCATGGGCCTTAGCCCTTTATAAAAACTGATGGTTGGGTTCGGATGCGATACCATTCCAATTTTACTGTACAACCACAATACCTGAATTGGGTAAGGCTTAGCCGGAAGTTTATATGCATTAGTATTGGTTCCCTCACGGGAGAGGTTTGAGTTGAAGCTACCTCTCAATGTTGTCCACCTATGCAGTGCCCAGGATGGCAGATGGCCATGGCTGGGAGGCCAAGCTCATAGGAGAGGTGCTTATACTAGGGTGTGTAAAGGAAAGGTTATGTTTGATTATCCGCATACTAAGTATGATGATTCAGGTTATCCTTGACGGATGTATTGAATTTTTTGGTGAAAGTGTACCACCTCTGCAGAGTGTCAAACTATTCGAATAGCCGCGTCCGCGGTTATAGATAGTTGGAGTGGCCATACTGTTCCGTTGTCAGATGTTTTTGAAAATGACTTATGAAATGAATTGTGACATGACTTGACCACAACATGGTTGTGACTATGACAACTAAGTTCCCACTTAGGTGATTTAGAACTTTATTTTATCTTTCTTTGTTTCTGAACTCATCTTAGGTTTCAAACTTAACTTTGCAAATAAACTTAGAACTTAGCATTCCTACTAGAACTACCTTACTTGTTAGTGATAGTTTGCGAGTACTTAAAGAGTACTCATGGCTTTGTCCCTAGCTATTTCCGTGGCCAAACTATGAGGAGGACTATCCGGAAGAAGGACAACAGGATGGCTATGACAACTAGGATCATCTCCCATCGTCAGCATTGCCTGTGGCACTGAAGATGGAGCCCACCGCTATGTTATTTATTCCGCTACTTGTTTTTACTAAGACTGGATCATGAGATCCTTTATTTGTGTAAGACCTTATTATGGTTTGTAATGGATGATGTACTGTGATATCCAATCTGTTATGTCTCGCAAAAATGGTAATCCTGGGATTGCGATGTATGGCATAACAGGCATTTGGGATTAAAAATCCGGGTGTTGACAAATGGGCCCAAGTTGTAGATTTGATGTGGCAACTTGTGTCCGCACTCCGAACCTAGGCCTTGCGAGTAGAGGTCAGCATGGACACGCCGACTATCATATCGAGCTTGGCATTCTGCCGGTAGCATATGGGGGATTTTTGGGCTAGCACGAGAAAATGACAAAGAACTACCACATTTGAGGCTTCCTTGATAGATAACTACCGACTTTGCTTGTTTTGACAGGAAGCACCGCGAACTGGGGTAGACAATTGACATATAGCACTAATTGTGCGATTGGGATGGTATAACCACGTTTCTAACAGGGCGGACCCACTGGCATGTACACGTGTCGACGGGCACCGTCTCCCCAGTCTCACGGCCGTTAGGGCGTCTCTCCCAGTGTGCTTCACTCCACTCCAGTACCGCTCCACGCACGCGAGCAGAGACATGGCGACTCCCGGTGGCGGCGGTGGTGGCTGCAACCGCATCGCGCCCGGCGATGGCGACCCTAGCGAAGGAGTCCGATCGAGGCGCGTATACGACGGGGTCGACCAGCAGCAGTCCATCCATTGCAGCATCACCGTCGACCCAGAGCCGATCTCATTGCTATAGTCGGCGATGCCCCAAGCTTCAAATTCAGAGAAAACTTGGTCATCGATGGGCCAAACCTCCAGCAATGATCCACTCAGCCACTACGTCTCAGACACCAAGTTAGCCATTCCTTCCCCTTCAGCAGATGTTGTGTCTTGTACTAAATAGGGGATTAGGTCTAAATCTTGATATTAGATTTGGAATTTCTTCGAATTGGCAATGCAAAACTACAATGTAGGTTTGAATAGTTATTTTATTTCCATGTAGGACTCACTCTGATATTTGGGAGCTTTTTATTCAATTTGATGGTGTCAAATTTGTGCAAAAGACAATGGAACAACATGATGTTAGATATCTTAATTTGCTCTCAGTAATGGAGAAGGAAGGTTATGGCATTTGTGATTCAATGTACTATGTTAAAGAGGAAGGAGAGGGACTAGAAGGACTAGATTTGATAGATAGCCAAGTGAAGGTGGATGAAATGATTAGAAAATATGAGAGCAGCAAGAAATTGGTGCTCATAGTGATGAGGGACAAGAGGAAGCATGTTGTAGTTCTGTCCCCATGAAGCAAGAATTCTGTGAAGTTTGTTGCAAAAGAGCATCCAAGTTACATTAATGTAGATGTAGGGGAGGACCAGCCCATTCCTTATCAGGTGTATATGATGACCCACAAGTATGGGGGGTGTATCGCAGTATTTTCGAGGGAAGTGAAACCCAATTTATTGATTCGACACACGGGGAGCCAAAGAATACTTATCAGCCTTAACAACTGAGTTGTCAATTCAGCTGCACCTAGAAACAATCTTGCTCACAGCAGTTTATCAGTAGCAACAGTTTTGTAGTAGGAATAGTAAAGTAACGGCAGTATTAAAGCAAAGACAGTAGTAACAAAAGCAGTAAACAGTGGGATTCAAGTGCGGTAGGCATAGGGATGGATGGACGGGCGTTGCATGGACAAGACAATTCACATAGCAATCAGAACATAGGGCAATTGCAGATAAATAAGATAAAGCACCCAAGTACTAGACAATCCTAGGCATGTGTTCCATATATAGTCATACGTGCTCGCAATGAGAACTTGCATAACATCTTTTGTCCTGCCAGCCCGTTTGCAGCGGGGCCTCTAGGGAACTACTGGCAATTAAGGTGCTCCTTTTAATAGAGCACCGGAGCAAAGCATTAACACTCTGTGAACACATGTGATCCTCACATCAAAGCCTTTCCCTTCCGGCTACCCCGATTTCTGTCACTTTGGGACCATAGGTTCCAGACAATTACGTGTGTATACAACTTGTAGATAAGACCCAAAACAATACTATCATGATGAATCAATAATAAGTTCAGATCTGAAATCATGGCACTCGGGCCCTAGTGACAAGCATTAAGCACAACAAAGTTGCAACAAAGTCATAAAGCACTAATAGAGATACTAGGCACTATGCCCTAACAATCTGATGCCATTACATGAACGATCTCATCCAATCCCTACCATCCCCATAGCCTACAGCGGGGGATTACTCACTCATAGATGGAAGAAACATGGATGGTCGATGAAGATGATGGTGGGGATCGATCGAGATGGCTCCGGGGGCACTTCCCTGTCCCGGCAGGGTGCCGGAACAGAGACTTTCTGTTCCCCGAATCTCCCCTTCGGTGGCGGCGGTGCTGCGGAACTTTTCGTGGAAAAACGTCGAAGCCCCCAAAGTTTTTAGGTCAGAATGCTTCTTATAGGCGAAGAGGGAGACCGAGGGGGTGCCTGGGGCCACCACACCAGGCCCTGGCGCGGCCAGGCCTAGCCCGCTCCTGGGGGGGTGTGGCCAGCCCCTGGCCCTCCTCCGTCTCGTATTCTGGCTCCGTGAGTCTTCTGGAAAAATAGGCACTTTGGCGTTTGTCTCGTCCAATTCCGAGAATATTTATTTTCTGACTTTCCTGGAACCAAAAACAGCAGAAAACAAGCAGCTGGCACTGTGGCTCTTGTTAATAGGTTAGTCCAAGAAATCATATGAAAAGTACTCCAAAGTGTGGACAAAACACAAGAAAGTGGATAAAACCAAGCATGGAGCATCAAAAATTATAGATACATTTGCAATGTATCAACATCCCCAAGCTTAACTCCTGCTCGGCCTCGAGTAGGTAAGTGATAAAAAGAAAGAATAATTTTTGAGGTGACATGCACCATCAAAGACTTGATCAAAGTATTTGTAAAACATTCAAAGCTGGGATCATAGTACTTCAATCATAACATGAAAGACAAAGTTCTAGCAATAAGACAAAGAGACTATGATGCAACATAAAAAGGCACAAACAAAAGATTTATGAATAACAATGCCTTGCAAGACGTTTGTTTGTTTCACATAAAGAAAACATAGCATAACAGTATTCAGCTTGTCCCTCAATAGAGTAGCAAATATAAATGCATAGGACACCTTCAAAGTTCATAAGAGTGACTAGATACAATAGTTTAAAACAAGCAATAACAAGTTATGCATCAATCAACTAGTCTTGGGACAATGCACATAGAACTAAGAATGGCCACTATGCTCTCAAAGTAAGTGCATAAAGATAGAAGGTGGAGACTCAATATAATGGTGAAAGAAAGGCCTTTTGTAAAAGGAAGTAGGGATTCAAGTCTCATAAAGAGCTTCCAAAAATTATGGTACTTATAGCTTTCAGCTCTCATTGCCCCTATCATAAGCATCTTTAATGTGGTTAAGGTGAAAGTGACACAACTAAGAGGATATGCTTGACAAGTTATAAATTGAAGTCTGATGCCCCTTACTTACGAAGACCGATCCTCATGCTACTCAACTTCAGTCACAAGTAAGCTCTTGTCATTGTAAGTATATACGTATCATAGAGAACCGCCAACGGGGTACCCCGTACACATGATACAGGAGCTTTCCCATAATCAAAATAACATGGCAAGCAGACAATGAGCATCTCAGTGATCTTTTTATTTGCTATTTGCATAGGTTTTATTGAGGATGCTTCATAGAGTGCTCATTATGGTGATGCTGCAAGTTTCCACCATGATTAGGCATGGCTTAGGCTAGCGGCCCAGGCGTTTCTCTAACACACATACAAACTCCATGATCTTACAAGTTCCACATTTATTTCACACCGCCGGGATCCGTAAGCAAAAGAACATAATATCAACGGGGTACAAAGTACAAGTGCAATGTTGAAAGCGTTCCCCATGAAACATGGTTCTGCTAATTTCAACTTATAAAGCGCAAGCATATATGCAACAAAGAAGGACCCAATGGTTCAAGTTTATTAGAGGCAATAAAGTAAAGTGTGCCATCAAGTTCATGAGAGCTTTAATCACTAGTTTTCTCATAACAAGTGAAAGGTAGACAAAAGCATGAATATACTTGGAATAGCATAAGCTAGTAGGTAGATATGATGGACTCTTTGGAAAAACTTGGTTTAGGGAGTTGGATGCATGAGTGGAACTCATACTTGGTTGTGGAGGCTAGCAAAAGACTGGGAGCGACAAACTAAGAGAGCAATAATGGCCATAATCATGCAGAGCGACAAAACATCATTGATCAAAGCATAAAGTGATACTACAAGTTGAAAACTAAAGGATCATAAAGGCTATGGTCACTTGAGATAGTCATAACATGGTGTGAGAATGTGCCAAGTCAACCCAAATAAAGCATCAAAGGAGAATACCACTATACTATGCTTTAATATGCTAAAACAACACATGATTCATCCAAGGCACATTAAGCAATCTCAGTTGTTTATAACAATTCATGCTACAACAAAGAATACTAAGCATAAATCCAAAACAATATCAAGCATGGCATGACAAAGCGTAGGCCATAGTCAAAAACGAGCTCTTTTTACCACATAAGTATGAACTTTCCTACTCTTTTCCAAACCAAACCAAACTATTTGCAAACCAATGTATGAAAGAGGGGGTCCAACCAAATTATTTAGAAAACTAAACAAACCAAGCAAACGAAAACAAAACGAAAACAAAAAGGAAGATGCTCCATGAAAAACACAATAGTGCATGAAACAATAAAAATGAAGCGTTTGGAAGAAACCTGGAATTTTTATTGATGAAGAAGGGGATGCCTTGGGCATCCCCAAGCTTTGACGCTTGTACTTCTTGGATATTTCTTGGGGTGACACGCGTGGCATCCCCAAGCTTGAGCTTTAGCCCATCCTTCATCTCATTACTCATTCCTTCCATACACCTGAAATTTTTCCTTCATACAAAACTTCACACAATCTTTATTAGCAACATTAGTGCACTCAAGATAAATAAGTCTCAAGATTCAGTTCTAACACCAAATAAACTTCCATTAGAACACTAGCTACTGTAGCACTTCCCTCAAAAATCTCAATTCTCCAAAGGAACTCAAGAAGGAACTAACAAGAAGCAAATGCAGAAAATGGCAGAAATCTGTCAAAATCGACCAGCAGGTAAAGACGAATTTTTTCGAAGACCTTCTGTTGCTCAAATCAAAAAGTGTTGAACTAACGAAAGTTAGATAACAAACTGGGGCAGAGGCACAAAGAATTACAGCTCAATCTGACATACAGAGTTCTCTCAGGAATTTTTACGGTAAAGCACAGAAATCTATTTCGGGACAGCAACTTTCCCAATCATTACTTCACTCTCATTAGAGGTTACTCTTGGCACAAAAAGCAAATAAAAAGGATAAGGAGAGGTTATTATAGAGGTAATAACTTCCAAGACTCAACTAAAAATTTTGGGTTATCTCCCAACAAGTACTTTTCTTTAATGCCTTTAAGTTAGGCATGAGCAAAAACTAAAGTGAATAGAATAGAAGTAAGCGAAGATAATCATGGTGAAAACATTGTTTTGTTCAATGAAATCCTTTTGTTAACAAGGTTTATCAGGTCTTGCTACCAAAACAATTTCATATGAGACAAAACTTTGTATTCCACTAATGATTATGTTACCTCAACCTTGATAGCAATGGTCCCAATCATAATAGTTTCAAATTTTTCTCTTGGTATGGGACAATACATTTCTCCAACTTGAATGCCCTTAACATGTTCAATTGAATTCAACCCATAAGTCCTTTCAATCTTCTTGAGGAAATATACAATGTGTTCCTTGTCATTAACATTGAAGGTCACCTTCCCTTGATTACAATTAATAACAGCTCCTGTAGTATTTAAGAAAAGGTCTCCCAAGAATAATAGTCATATTATCATCTTCAGGCATAAAAGTTTGAGAGGATGCTCTCATAAGAAATATGAAGTGAAGTAAAAGAGAACATCAAGAAGCAAATCCAAAACACATTTAAGTCTAACCCACTTCCTATGCATAGGAATCGTGTAAGCAAATAACAAAGTGACAGGCATAGGAAGATAAAACAAGAGTAACTTCAAAACTTTCAGCACATAGAGAGGCGTTTCAATACCATGAAAACTCCTACCACCATATTTTCCTCTCTCAAAATAATTTTCAGTAGCCTCATGAATAAATTCAACAATATAACTATCACATAAAGCATGATTTTCATGATCTACAAGCACTAGAGCTTTATCATAAACATCTTCAAAAGAAACCTTGGGAACATAACATTCATCCTCCTTTAGTAAGCATGGAGGACAATCAAATAATGTAAGGCATAAAGAGTTACTCTCATTAGAAGGTAGGCATGGGTAGCTAATCCATTCTTCCTCCTTTTGTTCATCACTCTCCTCCTCTTTTTCATCTAATGAGATTTCAGGTTCATCAATTTCTTCTTCCATAGGATCCTGCAAGGCATTAGTCTCTTCCATTTGTGGAAAGCATCTATTGGTATATTCAAGAATATAGCCATTTTCATCCTTGTAATTATCAAAGCAAAATTTAAGTATACCATAAACCTCATACTTATAAGGTGAATCATCAATATTTTCAAGCAAACTAGCAAGTTCGAATGCACCCTTCCAAGCAATAAATTCCTCAATTTGTTCCACATCATAAAAGTCATAATTTCCCTTAACATAAGAAGATATGGTAACATTATCATTATACTCACATTGAAAAGGGAGGTGTTTGTACCTCCTGCAGCAACAAGATTTATCAAAGCAATAAGTAACATTATAAGTAGAGCACACGTTTCTAGCAATGGTATACAATTTATCAATTTGTTCCCATAAGTGCTTCCCCTTTTGTGACAAGCGGTGTTCCTTATAACAATATTTTTGATCCTCCGTGAACCCACCTTGCCAATAAGATTCAGTTTCAAAGAAACCAACCATTGCCATCAAGCATGATAAAGCAAGACAATAACAGACCAACGAAAATAACAACTAGAGAAGGAACTACTTTTTTTTGTATTTTTGATAAAGAAATAAGCAAACAAGGAGAAAATAAACTTAGCTTGAACAATAGTGAATCCAAGTGAACTTGATAAATAAAGCTATGCTCCCCGGCAACGGCGCCAGAAAATAGTCTTGATGACCCACAAGTATAGGGGGTGTATCGCAGTATTTTCGAGGGAAGTGAAACCCAATTTATTGATTCGACACAAGGGGAGCCAAAGAATACTTATCAGCCTTAACAACTGAGTTGTCAATTCAGCTGCACCTGGAAACAATCTTGCTCACAGCAGTTTATCAGTAGCAACAGTTTTGTAGTAGGAATAGTAAAGTAACAGCAGTAGTAAAGCAAAGACAGTAGTAACAAAAGCAGTAAACAGTGGGATTCGAGTGCGGTAGGCATAGGGATGGATGGACGGGAGTTGCATGGACAAGACAATTCACATAGCAATCAGAACATATGGCAATTGCAGATAAATAAGATAAAGCACCCAAGTACTAGACAATCCTAGGCATGTGTTCCATATATAGTCATACGTGCTCGCAATGAGAACTTGCGCAACATCTTTTGTCCTGCCAGCCCGTTTGCAGTGGGGCCTCTAGGGAACTACTGGCAATTAAGGTGCTCCTTTTAATAGAGCACCGGAGCAAAGCATTAACACTCTGTGAACACATGTGATCCTCACATCAAAGCCTTTCCCTTCCGGCTACCCCGATTTCTGTCACTTCGGGACCATAGGTTCTGGACAATGACGTGTGTATACAACTTGTAGATAAGACCCAAAACAATACTATCATGATGAATCAATAATAAGTTCAGATCTGAAATCATGGCACTCGGGCCCTAGTGACAAGCATTAAGCACAATAAAGTTGCAACAAAGTCATAAAGCACTAATAGAGATACTAGGCACTATGCCCTAACAATCTGATGCCATTACATGAACGATCTCATCCAATCCCTACCATCCCCATAGCCTACAGCGGGGGATTACTCACTCATAGATGGAAGAAACATGGATGGTCGATGAAGATGATGGTGGGGATCGATCGAGATGGCTCCGGGGGCACTTCCCCGTCCCGGCAGGGTGCCAGAACAGAGACTTTCTGTCCCCCGAATCTCCCCTTCGGTGGCGGCGGTGCTGCGGAACTTTTCGTGGAAAAACGTCGAAGCCCCCAAAGTTTTTAGGTCAGAAGGCTTCTTATAGGCGAAGAGGGAGACCGAAGGGGTGCCTGGGGCCACCACACCAGGTCCTGGCGCGGCCAGGCCTAGCCCGCTCCTGGGGGGGTGTGGCCAGCCCCTGGCCCTCCTCCGTCTCGTATTTTGGATCCGTGAGTCTTCTGGAAAAATAGGCACTTTGGCTTTTGTCCCGTCCAATTCCGAGAATATTTATTTTCTGACTTTCCTGGAACCAAAAACAGCAGAAAACAGGCAGCTGGCACTGTGGCTCTTGTTAATAGGTTAGTCCAAGAAATCATATGAAAAGTACTCCAAAGTGTGGACAAAACACAAGAAAGTGGATAAAACCAAGCATGGAGCATAAAAAATTATAGATACATTTGCAATGTATCAGTATACACAAGATAGTGTGTGCTACCACCCTTTGCACACCAATGATCAGGCTATGTATGACCAGTTTAGTACACAGTACAGTTTTATACCTAGCAATGTGTATACCCAAGTTGAAGAAAACCAGATAGAAGAAGTAGAAGAAGAGGAAGAGGATGGAGATGCATTTTATGACAACTTCAGTTGGTTTGATGATGGACAATATGTGAAGGGAATATGCCCGAGAGGCAATAATAAAGTGGTTATTATCTTATTCCATGTTTATGATAAATGTTTATTTTGCATTCTATAATTGTATTGATCGGAAACATCAATACATGTGTGTTTAATAAACAAAAAGGGTTCCTAGTTATGCCTCTCTTATAGACTAGCTCGTTGATTAACAAGATGATCAAGGTTTCCTGATCATGGACATTGGATGTTGTTAATAATGAGGTCACAACATTGGTGGAATGATGTGATGAACATTCATCTAAAGTATAGCATTACGATCAAGTCATTATGTTTATATTGCTATAACATCATACGAAGTAATCTTTATCCTTAGACCATGAGATCATGTTAATTGCTAACACCGGAAGAGTATCTTGATAACATCAAACATCACACCGTAACAGGGTGACTATAAAGATGGGTTCAGTGCTACGAAGGTGTTATGTTGAGGCTCATGGATCAAGAGTGGAATTTGTCAATCCCGATGATAGATAGATATACTCTGGGCCCTCTCTGTGATATCACATTAAGATAGCTTGCAAGCAAGTGATGTGATCTCTAGAATGTTATATCACGGGAATGAGAAAAGAGTGCATGTCGGCAACGAGATCAAACTAGGTATGGAGATACCGATGATCGAATCTCAGACATGTAATATATCGTGAGACAAAGGGATTTAGTTACAAGCATTAAAGGTTCTCACAATCACAGAAGTCATCATTGAATATGTAGGAGTCAGTATGGATCTCCAGGTCCCGCTTCTGATTATTGATCTGAGAGGAGTTTCAATCATGTCTGCATTATTCGCGAACCGTAGGGTGACACACTTAAGAGTTACTGGACACCATTTTGGAGCACATATGTTTTAGACGAAAGAATTGCAAAGCGCAGGAATTATTTCGATAGAAACCGGAAATTGTTTCGGGTGAAATTGCAGAAAGTGGTTCTGCATGTGATATTGAAATATTGCAAGGGGTTATATGTGAATGTTTGTTAATTAAAGTAATTAACAAAATTCTGAATAAATTTAATAAAAGAGTTTTATTAAATGAGAGAGCATTAAACTTGGAGAATTTTAATGCATTTAAAGTAGGGACTTTAAAGGGGAATGTGAAGAGGCATTTTAGTGTGGAGGGGTTACCACCACATGAATGGGGGAGGTGAGGAGTCACCCCCCATGCGTCGTCCATGAAGGAGGGGCACCCCCCCTCCTCCTATAAAAGTCCACCCTCTTCCTCCTTCCTCACACCTCTTTGTGAAGGATCTCTCTCCCCCTCTAGAATTATTCCCCCATGGTCTCGGATTAGCGAGATACATGTTCCCGGTGGCATTTCGTCTGGAAGGAGTTGCTGCTTCCGCTAGATCGCTGGAGCGAGGAGGTGGAGGTTGTCCGGTGGCTTGAACATGTGTGTGAGTACGTATGCGCTGCTGAGTTGTGGCGCTCGGACTTCCTCACGATCTTGAGATCGGCAAGTGTACGACTACATCAACCACGAGTTCCTACTCGTTAACTAAACTCGTTGTCTTCGAGGGTAAGTTCTCGTTGGATGTATGTCCACCCATTTGCTTTGTACCTAGTAGATAGATCTTGGCGTGTAGTTCTCATCGTAGGAATTTTTTTGTTTTCTATGTTGCGGACCCAACAATATGATCCAGAGTATGCAGCTGATATGATAAACAAAGGAGAGGAGGAACTGAAGGCAAGATTTGCAGAGAGGAAGAGACAGAGAGAAAACCCACTGTTGCACTATGAAGGTGAGACAGATGTTGAGGACATTTTTGTCAGTGATCATGATAATGTCCTTGAACAAATACCATTAGAGCAGCCTATGAAGAAGAAGGTCAAGAGGCCTGGGCCCACACTCAGAGCACACTCTCAAGTAGTTATTCCTGACATACCTGATTGGTCTCCTTCAGATGATGAAGTGGAAGATGGGTTCCTGAATGAGGAAGATGATGATTTATTGGAACCTCTTTCTTTTGTTTTGCCTAAAGGAAGAAAATCAAGAGGAAAGAAACAGAAACCAAGGTTCTGGTATGATGAGAACAGAGAAAACCTTGAGCAACAATTCATGTTGAAACTTTCCTTCAGAGATGTATACCAGTACAGAGAGGCTTTGGCTAGACTGCACATTACCCAAGTCAGGAATTTCCATTTCCATTGGAATACTCCTGATAGGATTATTGTGTGGTGTAAGCAGAAAGAGCAGAAGAAATTTGATTGTGAATTCTTCATGACAGCCTCCGAGATAGCTCATGAGAAAACATTCTGTGTTAAGAAGATGCACCTCAATCACACTTGTCCAACTGATCCATCCAGCACTAGAGTGAATTCAAGGTGACTGAGCAAAATTTTTGTGGACACCTTTAGGTCAGATCCAAACACTATCATCAGTACTATACAAGACAAAGCCAAAAGATATTTTGGATTGGAAGTACCAAATAGGATGGCTTATAGGGTGAAGACCAAAGCTAGAAACATTGTACTAGGTGATCACAAGAAGCAGTACCACATGATCGGGGATTACCTGCAAACTGTGATAGATAAAAATCCTGGGTCAAGATGTATTGTGACCACAGTCAATGGCCCAACAGAGGATCAGTTGGAAGCAATGAAAAGAGGATAAGAAGTAGACATAAGTTACAAGCCAAGATTCCTGGAACCACTAAGAACAATATTGTGCTATTTTGTGCACATCTGACATGTGTGTTTGAATGTGATGATTAGGTTTTGGCTGATGCTTCACAATGTTTTGCACTATTAATCTGAAGTAATTTCTGTAAACAAGGGACATGCTGTCCATTTTTCTATTTAACATAACCTAAGACAGAACTGATCTGTCTATTTTTCTATTTAATACACAATATAGTTCAACATACCATTGACAGAATTCAACAACTGATAGTACCACAGATCTCAGGGAATAATTCAGTATATAGATAGTTCAACAAACTCATAGTTCAACATACCACTACTAGTACATTACACTGACAAATGCATGCCTCACAAATCACAGCTCATCTAATAAATCTTTTATCTTCCTAATCTTTGCCCTACTACCATCATTCTTCTTCACAAATTCAGCAATCATGGACTCCAGTTTTATCTTATCTTCCTTCAATTTGTCTCTTTCCTTCTCTGCCTTTATCCTCAACACCATGTGCATGTTACTAGCCTGGGTATCCAACTTCTTCTTCTCCTCCAGTTCTACTCTGGCATCAATGAGTGCTTGTTCAGCCTGTGCCTTCAGTGCAAGTGTGACATGCTTCTCATTCTCAGTCTTCTCTACTTCATCTTGGACAATCTTGAGATCACTGTGCAGCTTGGTAATTTCATCCCTGAAATTGAACTTCTCCTCCACATGGCGCAGAGCAGCACTAACTCTCTCTTCCTTCAGTTCTCCATACATCTTCCATAATTTCAGAAGAGCTTTCTAGAGAAAAGCCGGCCATTCTCCATCTACCCATTTGATATAATCACAGGATAACCCAAACTACAGAAAACATATTCCAGATTAGATCTAAATTGAGTTGCTCCATTAATTTTGATAGATGACAATGCATTGACTAAATAATATACACAGTGATATCACACACCTGGCCAACACATGTCATATATCTCCTCCTTGTTGCTGCTCCTTCCCAAGCAACAAATGTTTCTAACATGCCTCCATATTTACAGCGTAGAACTTTTTGCCCCTCAGCTAAGCCTTCCTATTATGACTCATACAGATTTTCTAATCCCTAAAAATATCAACGTGCAGCAGGTTCAGAGAGAAACCCTAACACTAACCCTACAAATCTATAAATCAGAGGAACCCTAACCCTAGAAATCAAGAACAAGCGAATACTAACCTCACTGGCGCCATTGTTGTTGTCCTTAGACGATACCTCACCATCTCCCCACGATACCATGTCGGGCGGCGAGGTATAACTCCGGCGGCGACGACGACGGGAGTGGGGTGGCGGCTGCGAGGGTGGCGGCAGGCACAAGCTGAAGTGAGACACGCCCTCCTGAAACATGTGATTTATCCCCTCCTCACCCTACCCTAACGACCGTGAGACGGGGGAGACGGCGTCCGTCGCCACGTGTACCTGCTAGTGGGTCCGTCCTGTTAGAAACGTGGTTATACCGTCTCAATCGCACAATCAGTGCTATCTGTCAACTGTCTGCCCCAGTTCGTGATGCTTCCAGTCAAAACAGGCAAAGTCTGTAGTTATCTACCAAGGCAGCCTCAAATGTGGTCGTTTTTTGTCATTTTCTTGGCTGGGACCCTAATAGGTCTACTGGGGGGGCGTTATTGGGCTGTCCGTGGAGATGCTCTAACTAGAATCGGTTCACCGAGCGCCCTTTCTAACCCGAAGTAGGTACCAAATCGGAAAAGTTATAAGTTCACCGTTCGCCTCGCTGGAGAAGGACCCCTCCTCCTCTTTCGCGACATAAATAGACCCGCAATGCTCCCTATGAGGTTTCTATTTTTAAAAATAAATAAATGGCGATGGTGTATAATTCAAGTGTGCAAAATCTCTATCCGAAATAAGTTGTGTACAGTTTTCACATACACCTATGTTATTTTCTGGTGTAGCCCAGAATACAAAAAATACACATTGAGATTTTGCCTGAAGGATACATCATTGGCTGCATCTAGATTTATCCTTAGAGCATCTCCAGCAGGCGCTGCAAAATTTGGCGCTATATATAGGCTTTGCAGCGCGCTGGATCCAGTTTTGCGAGACAGACAACACCTCCAATAGATGCACTAAATATAGCGCGCGCAAAACATCCCTTCAGCAGGCGCGCTATAATAAAGCCCTGAAAACAACATTTACCATATACGTGTGTCAAAAGAAGATCGAACGAGACAAAAAAAATAGGCTTAAAATCATAGACTATGAACTAGCAGAATGGTATCGTCTCACGTGCTCCCCTCGCGTCCGGCGTGGGGCTGGGAGCGGGCGGCGGAGGGCCTTGCACGGCGGAGCAGCTGGCCAGTCGGCGGAGGGCCTCGCACGGGCGGTGCTCCGAACGCGACGGCCTCGTTCAGGGGAGCGGGCGGCGGAGGGCCTCGCACGGCGTTGCTCCAGGCGCGATGG
This sequence comes from Avena sativa, assembly GCA_916181665.1. Lineage (NCBI taxonomy): Eukaryota > Viridiplantae > Streptophyta > Magnoliopsida > Poales > Poaceae > Avena > Avena sativa. Next base: position 103,045,681 of record OV702287.1, on the reverse strand, counting down.
CCTCGTCCGGGGGAGCAGCCGGCCAGTCGGCGGAGGGCCTCGCACGGGCGGTGCTCCGAGCTCGACGGCCTCGTCCGGGGGAGCGGGCGGCGAAGGGCCTCACGCGGCGGTGCTCCAGGCGCGATGACCTCGTTCGGGGGAGCAGCCGGCCAGTCGGTGGAGCGCCTCGCACGGGCGGTGCTCCGAGCGCGACGGCCTCGTCCAGGGGAGCGGCCGGCTAGGCGGCGGAGGTAGCGGGCCGGCTAGCGGTAGGCGTCCAGGCAGGGGTCGGAAGTTTCATCGGCAGTTGGTCTCGCGCGAGCCGTCCAGACTTTTCAGCCCGGCCGAAGCACCAAATTTGCCGCTTTGGATACAGCTTTTGGCCTCACGCTGGATTTTTTTTTTAGGCGCGCTAATTTAGAGCCTCTATTGGAGCACCGTTTTTTATCTCTCACGCACTATTCTGTCGGTTTTTATAGCGCATCACCGATTTGCAGTGTCTGATGAAGATGCTCTTAGAACCTCATCCAGGGCGGACAGCCCCAATCAGGTGCCCGGTTGCACAAAAGTTGTCAGTTTTTTTTTCCGTGAGCCCGGCAACTTTGCCATGTGGCGCTATAAAATTGAAGTTACCATTCACCATACACTGAAAAATCTGATGATCCCAAATATGTTTGCTGTAGGAGACTAAAAGTCTAATTGTTCGGTCAATAAAATTTCTCATTTTCTGAAACTTGTAAATATGTTTCCGATATTTTTTCAAAATAAAGGGCTATAGATAGCCCAAGTTCCAAATGGTATTTTCTTTTTTTGCGAATAAGTTCCAAATGATTTTTTGGTGCTTAGTGTCACTAAGTTTCTTATATTGGTATATTGTAAAACTTTACTACTCTCTGCGATTCAATTTAATAGTTGCAGGTGTAGGCAAAATTTAGCTTAATTTTTTTCTAAGGTCTAAACCTTTGACAATAAAATCGGATCGGAGTGATTATTAAATTTGGGTACTCACCATCACAGACTCGATGTTGAGACATTGGCGGGCACAAATAGATTCATGGGTATTCAACTGAATACCTATTTTTTCTGCCCAAAAAAATTACTACATATACATGTATACATATAGGTGATGTGTACGATAGATACCCAGCTACTTGACAACTCACCTAGCCACATAGAACCATCTAGGCCAAAGGGCCAAGCCCAAACGCAGCAGCAGATTTACTACCTACCGTATACTCAGCGGTTCCTATCCAGCCTGAGGCTCCATCGACAAGATCTTGACCATCGTGGCGGCTACCGAGCGCCAGCACCGCGACAGGATCAATCGCAGCGGAAGGCCGGAGCAAGCAGCGGGAGCCGGGAGGCCGGAGCAAGAAGGGGATTCCGGCGTGGGGTTCTGGCTGCTACTTCAGAGTTCAGAGGCGACATAGTGAAAGGTTCAGACTTCAAGCTGCAGGTTAGGGATCGTAATCCTTGCTGATTCTTTTCCGGTATCCAAACTAGTAAATCAACAATTGTTGTCCGATGTAGATCAATTACCCCACAAAAAATTAGATTAGTTATTAAATTTGTTACTCATGTATCCGATTATGATGTAGGTTGCTGTTGTACTGAATTTTCCTTGACAACACACTGATAATAAAGAGATAAAGAGGAACAATGTTGATTTGAAGACATTGTGGGAGAGAGCTTCAAGGTCAAAGAAGACTGATTCCACCTCTACACCAGAACCATCATGTGTTGTTGTTGAATCTGGACCTCAAATTAGAAGCTGTACATCTTCTGTTGAGTTGCCGCTTGTGGTAGTTGAAGCACACAATGACAATGGTACTCAACCGGAGATACACACGAGCACAGAACCAGAAATAAACCCTCCAATAATTGAAGAGGAAGAATTGAATGACGAAGATGAAGTAGCCTATGATTTGGATTTACTTTCACATGATCCTGGGAAGAGGATTCCCATCTCAAGATATGATATAAATGAACGAGATTCAATCAGAAGGGGGTATATTGCACTGGGTCCATGTCAACCTAGAAAGCATAATTTCCCGGCTAGAGAGATTGGAGGTATGCGTCGCTTCGTAGCTGCATGGTTTGATGAATTTGACTGGCTTGAGTATAGTGTGGAAAAGGATGCTGTCTTTTGCTTTATTTGCTATTTATTCAAAGATCAAACTACTGCTGGTGGTGATAGTTTTGTTACTGGAGGATTTAGAAACTGGAACATGAAACGAAGACTCGAGAAACATGTTGGTGAGATAACTAGTTCTCACAATAGTGCTCAAGAGAAATATAATTATTTTACACAACCCAAGTCATCTATTCAAGAGGTCCTAGCTGCAAACACTAAAGACTATAAGGCACTATATATATCACGTTTGACATATTCAATCAAGTGCTTGAGGTTTCTTTTGCAGCAAGGGTTGGCCTTCTGTGGACATAATGAAAGAAAAGATTCTTTAAATAGGGGCAATTTTCTTGATCTCTTGAAGTGGCTAGCAAATAATTTCAGAGAAGTTGACAAGGTGGTTCTAAACAATGCTCCGCAGAAATGTCAAATGATAGACCCAAAGATACAAAAGCAGCTCATTGGTTCTTGTGCTAAGGAAACCACTAGACTCATGTTGGCAGATCTTGATGGTGACTGTTTCACAATACTTGCCGATGAATCTAGTGATGTACGTCAAATAGAACAGCTAGCTCTTTGTATTCGGTATGTTGATAAGAAAGGAAGGGTAGTGGAGAGGTTTCTTGGTATTGTTGAAGTTGAAGACACCACATCTTTGACACTTAAAAAAGCAATTGGAGATCTACTTATATATCATTCTTTGAGCTTTTCCATGGTTCGTGGGCAAGGGTATGATGGAGCTAGCAACATGAAAGGTCATGTCAATGGTTTGAAGAAGCTAATTATGGATGAGTCGCCTTCAACGTATTATGTTCATTGCTTTGCCCACCAGCTTCAACTAACTCTTGTTGCTGTTGCTAAGCAATGTGGTGATTGTGGATGGTTCTTTCAACAACTTGGATATTTGTTAAATGTTCTTGGAATGTCTTGCAAAAAGATAAGGATGCTTCGATTAGCGCAAGCTGAGCGTATTATTGAAGCATTGCATTTGGGTGAAATTGAATCTGGTCAAGTTTTGAATCAAGAGATGGGTTTGGCAAGGCCTTGTGATACTCGGTGGTATTCTCACTATAAGACGGTGTCACATGTTATGGCCATGTATCCTTCAATCCGAAAAGTTCTTATAAAAATTGGACAAGAGTACAGCGGCACGGAGGCTATTGCAGCACAAACTATGTTAACATCATTTGATTCTTATGAATTTATTTTCATGGCAAAACTGATGTTGGCAATATTTGGCATCACAGATGACTTGAGCAGATCCTTGCAAAGGAGGGACCAAGATATTGTAAATGCTATGGGTCTTATTGTATACACACAACAAGAGCTTGAGAACCTGCGACATGATAGTGGATGGAGAGATTTTCTTGGAGAGGTAAATTCTTTTTGTGTGAAGTATAAAGTCAAAGTTGTTGACATGGATGCTTTTTATAAGCCAGTTGGCAGATCTGCAAGGTTCTTCAAAAATATCAAAAATTTGCATCGCTTCCATGTGGATATGTTCTTGGGTGTTGTCGATAGACAAATTCGAGAGTTCAGTGACAGATTTGATGAGGTAAATATAGAGTTACTTGTTTGCATGGCTTCCTTCAATCCAAATGGCTCATTTTCTGCTTATGACAAAGAAAAGTTGGTTAAACTTGCTCATTTTTATCCCAAAGATTTCTCGATGATGGAATTAGTGCACCTTCCCTTTCAACTCACAAACTTCATTGCTGACATGCGTAGAGATGAAAGGTTCAGGGAAGTAAAAAATATTGCGGATCTCTCTGTTAAGCTTGTCGAGACAAAGAAGAACCTGACATATAATCTTGTTTACAAGCTTCTTAAATTGGTTCTTGTTCTTCATGTTGCAACCGCAACTGTTGAGAGAGTTTTTTCTTCAATGAACTATGTGAAAAATAAACTAAGGAACAAGATGGGAAGCCAATACTTGAATGATTGCTTGGTTACATATCTTGAGAAGGAATTCTTTTTCCAAGTTAAGGATGATGCAATCATATCACGTTTCCAAGCCTTGGAGAACCGCAAAGTTGTGCTATGAATTTATCTGTTGTTAACTTTCTGTAGTATTTTGAGACAATGTCATTGTAATGGAAAATTATTGAACCTTCTATTTAGTATTGGACACTTTGTCATGTAATTTCTCTACTATTTGAGACATCATCTTTATGGAAAATTCTTAAATCTTTCTATTTATATTAAACAGTTTGCCAATCTTTGTGTTTGTACTGCTGCATTGAACAACTTTTCAGCCTTCAGGTTTTGCATTGGATTATTTTTTTTGACTTTGAATACCCATTGCAAATAGCCTGTGCCCGCCCATGTGTTGAGATGTAGAGACTGAAATTTACCCTTTCAAAAAAGAACACGACAAATTCCCTGAAAAAAAGGGGACCTAAATACGACAATTACCTGCATGGCCACCCCTCCAGCGCATGTGCTCCATTTCCACTTATACGCATATAACCAACTGATGTAGAAAGGTGGCAAAATCGTAGGGACGTGCACGTGCTAATCCACAGCAACAGACTCCCGACCCATATCAACTTATCTAAGTCAGCAATGCATTATGCATCACCGAACGGCCGAAGATTTTCAGAATATCGCAATAGGCACTAGGCAGTTGTTTTGTTTGAGCCGTCAGCATCCGGGGCGCGGCGTAGCGGGAGTCCCTGCCGTCAATTTTCAGGGCTAGCCAGGGGACCGCGGCGTCCTGATGACAATCATACGCGCGCGCACACCGCACCAGAGCGAGATGATTTTAGGTCGCCAGCTAAATGGGTTTTAGTTGCCGCGAAAGCTGCTGCTGCTGCTGAACAAATCAGATCAGATTGCTTAAAAGTATAACACATATGAACAAAACTTGTGCTTAGAATGAGCATATGAAACTCGCTTCGCCTTGGCGTGCAGTGGGCAATTGACACGCACCGGCCTACTCTAGATCGAAGCAGCAGGCTACGCAAAGGCTGCGGCAGTCCATGCCCACCACGAAAACGAATTTCCATTGCGCCCTTCACGCAGTACTGCATACACGGCACGCATGCGTACTACAAGCAAGATAAACGGTTCGACGGTTACCAACGTTACTACCTAGCCGCGAAAAAGAGTGTGTGATCTGCACGATAAGAGAACCATGATGATATGTGAAATACAGTCGTCACTCGTCTCACCTATCCATAATTTAGGGGGCATCCAACACGGATCACCGGATAACGTATTGTATTCCAAACGTGAAACTAATACAGCTGAGCTGCCGCTCGTTCGTAGCACACGTGAAACTAATCAGAACAGGAGATGCCGTATCTTCTCCAACTGACAGGGATAATGCAGTTTTCACCTGCTTTCATCCCAATCAACCCGCACCATAAAATAACAAAAAGCCGGCGACAGTCCATCTGAACTGCAGAACAGATGAATCTCCAGGTTACAACGTTATCGCCCATGATGTTGACCCTGAATGAAGCTTGGCTGTGGGTAGTAACCAGAATCAGTTCACCGAGCGCCCTTTCTGACCGGATGTAGGTACCGGACTGGAAAAGATAGGCTCACCGTTCGCCTCGCTGGAGAAGGACCCCGCCCCTGCCACCTTCCTCCTCCTCTTTCGCAGTATAAATAGACCCCCTAAGCTCCCTGCAACATCCAGCAAACAGAGTGAAGTGAGTGAGCGCACAAACCAGTAGTTCTAGAGCATACTACATTTCAACCAGCAGCCACAATGGCAGGGAACATGCTAGCCAACTATGTCCAAGTCAACGTCATGCTCCCTGTAAGCTCCATTCACCTCGCTAAGCCCCATGCATCGATATACAAATTCAAGGATCTAGTAATTCACATTAGCTATATGGAGTATAACATACTCGCTGTAGTCAAAGAGTGTATTTTGTATGAACTTACTTATCAAGGAGATCTTAGACCCTCCATGGAGTTTCCATACTGACCTTTGACTTCGATTTCTCTGTGGAAATAGCTGGATGTGGTGAGCGTCGACAACACGTTCGAGAAGGGCGACCAGATCAGGGCGCAGCTGAAGAAGCTGGCGGAGGCCGGCGTGGACGGCGTCATGATTGACGTCTGGTGGGGGCTGGTGGAGGGCAAGGGCCCCAAGGCCTACGACTGGAGCGCCTACAAGCAGGTGTTCCAGCTGGTGCAGGAGGCCGGGCTGAAGCTGCAGGCCATCATGTCCTTCCACCAGTGCGGTGGAAACGTCGGCGACGTCGTCAACATCCCCATCCCGCAGTGGGTGAGGGACATCGGCGCTACCGACCCCGACATTTTCTACACCAACCGGAGAGGGACGAGGAACATCGAGTACCTCACCCTTGGAGTGGATGACCAGCCTCTCTTCCATGGAAGAACTGCCATCCAGGTTAGCAAATCTAAGCCACCACTCCATGCTCTACCGCATATATGGTGATCAGACACTCAGATGAGTCTTGGCAACAGCATACTCTATGATTTTTGATAAGTACTGTGTATGCTCACGGTAGCAAGCGCTTTGATTCATTCTTCTTTGTGGCTGTGACAGATGTATGCTGATTACATGACGAGCTTCAGGGAGAACATGAAACAGTTCTTGGATGCTGGTGTCATCGTGGACATTGAGGTGGGACTCGGCCCAGCCGGAGAGATGAGGTACCCATCCTATCCTCAGAGCCAGGGATGGGTGTTCCCAGGCATCGGAGAATTCATCGTGAGTGCCTTTTGCCAAACAAAAACTATCCTCTTTTGTTCCTCCTCAAAATGCTCTTATCAAAGGCAGTTAAATCTTTGTGCAAGTTCTGATCTGCATTGAAAATGTTTTTTTAAAGAAATGAACACCCAATGCTGAAGTGATTCTGATCAACAGAGACGCCATGATAAAATGGCAGTTTCAGCTTATCACTACTTTTGACTTATGCGAGACAAATATTGTTCTTTTGAGAAAAGTGACAGAAGCAAACAGCCAAACACAAAGACAATGGTCCCACAGTTAAGCAGCAAAAAGCAGAGGAAGCCAAATGTATATCTAGCTAAACAGACAGGGCATCAAGTAAAATAGACGCAGAACAATTACCATAACCAGTAAAGACAAAAGGACTTCACTTAATTATTCAAACTATTACTAAAACAAAAATAATCTGCAGTGCTATGATAAGTACCTGGAAGCAGACTTCAAAGCAGCAGCAGCGAAGGCTGGCCATCCTGAGTGGGAATTGCCTGACGATGCTGGAGAATACAATGACACTCCTGAGAATACCCAGTTCTTTAAGGACGATGGAACATACCTCACCGAGAAGGGGAAGTTTTTCCTCTCATGGTACTCCAACAAACTGATCAAGCATGGTGACAAGATCTTGGATGAAGCAAACCAGGTCTTCTTGGGATGCAGAGTGCAGCTGGCAATCAAAGTAAGTACCATGCTAAAGATCTCAGTTTATTATAGTTGACAAAAATTACTAAATGATGACTCAATTGTGAATCTAATAAAATTGCCACAAATTTCACTCGAACATTAGAATATAGGCTAAAGGAACGAGGAAGTATATGCAGCTCACATTGCTTAAGCTAGAATGTGAATGAGACATGATCCAATGTTTGGTTGCAGGTCTCTGGCATTCACTGGTGGTACAGGGTTCCAAACCATGCAGCCGAGCTCACTGCTGGGTACTACAACTTAGATGACAGAGACGGCTACAGAACCATAGCGCGCATGCTCACAAGGCATCATGCTAGCCTTAACTTTACTTGTGCAGAGATGAGGGACTCCGAGCAAAGCTCTGAGGCGAAGAGCGCACCAGAAGAACTAGTCCAACAGGTAACTACACCATTAGCAATCGCCAAGTGATTTATGAGCCCAGATCCTACACTTCTCTTTTACGGAAGCACTTCTCATTGTAATTCTCAGGTGCTGAGTGCTGGATGGAGAGAGGGCTTAAATGTGGCATGTGAAAACGCGCTCGGTCGATATGATGCAACTGCTTACAACACGATACTAAGGAACGCGAGACCAAAAGGTGTTAACAGGAACGGCCCTCCTGAGCACAAGCTGTTTGGATTCACCTACCTCCGGGTATCGGATGAACTGCTGGAGGAACAGAACTACGCCACTTTCCAAACTTTTGTCAAGAGAATGCATGCTAACCAGGTTAGTGCAACACATGGATATCAAGACATCTAAAATTACACAGATGTATCATTTTCAGCTATATATTATAATAAATCCATAATTCTTTTCAGGGTCATGACCAAAGTGTTGATCCAATTGCGCCCCTGGAAAGATCAAAGCCGGAAATGTCAATTGAAATGATCCTTCAAGCAGCGGAACCAAAGCTGGAGCCATTCCCATTTGACGAGAACACCGACATGCCAGTTTAAAGATCTCACTGATGCAGGATCGCTAACACCAACGTCCTCAGCCTATTGGTGTTAGCAACCCTGACATTTTGTGGAGAATTGAGGTGCTTTGTGAGAATTGAGGTGCACATGGAAATAAGCCTATTGTGGAACAATAGGCCAGTGAGAAATAAACTTCTGTGCAACAAGGTTATAATCATGTAGTGTGGCAATAATAATGTAGTGCTGGTCATGAGGTCTGATGATTTCCAATGAGCTGGAGCACATTAGACCTTGACCTCCACTTTGGTGTGTGTATTTGTATGAACGAATAAAGAAGTTTGTGTGCATGCTTATTTGTTATGTGGTTTTTTTATAGCAGTATAAATAAAATTGACACCCAGGTTTCTGCTAAGTGTTCAACTGTTTACATCAACTGAGTGGCCACTGGTCACTGGATTTTTTTTTTTTACCGTGAGTGGTCACTGGAACTGGAAAGCACTAGCCAGGAAACAGTCAAAATTCAAAAAAATAAATTAAGATAGAGTATCCAGCTAAACAAGCTGATATTAAATGATGTCCTGAGAGGGGTGAAGCACGTAGAATGCCAAATGAGTTGGACTATCTTAGTTTCCTAGTTTTTCTCTGATGCAAAGTAACAACAGCCCATAATTACAGTTCATGAACAGTTCAGTAGTTAACAGAGACCTTTTGGGTAACTGACACACTAGGATGTTTCCACTTTGCACCAACCACCAAAAACGCCTCAAATGAGCAGTGGCTACCAATATCATGTATGTGGATCGTCATGTAGTTGTGCTCTCTAATAAGAAGCCGGTGATGAGAAGACTCTTCATACCCAACTCTCTTATTATGCTACAGCTGCAAACCTGCAATAGATGGCTCTAGACTCTAGGAAAAAGTAAAAGCCAAGCAGAAACTCATTGACTTTGTTGTTTTCAACCTTCCAGTGAGTACTGAGTGGCATAATTTTTCCTCTGTTTTGAACCCACATCATCTTGATTTTTTTAAAACTATTTTGCTATAAATTTATGGTTTCTACTGAAAACAATTTCAGTCTTTTCGTAGGTTCTCTGCAGCAATCCATGGGTTAATCTAGTTAGTTTTATACAGAGAGCCACAAGGCAATAAAATTTAGCAGTCATTCGAATCCTGAGAAGGAATGAACAAAACGAGCGCGCCTATGGTCAATTAGTCGGTGCAATGCTGTGTCTAGAGCTGAATTTGGTAAAGCAGATAGGACTGATCCATCTTAAATCGGGTGTATCAAACCAGCACATGCACACTAGATACTACTACTACCTCCATTTCTAAATATAAGATGTTTTAGTAGGCTAAAATAGTCTAACAAAACATCTTACATTTAGGAACGGAGGTGCTACCTCTGATCCAAATTAGTTATCGCAGGCTAAAATAGATAGATTTAGGCAACTTTTTTCCTAAATCTGTGACAATTAATTTGGATGGGAGGGAATAATTTTTTTGTACCTGCTGTAAATTTTGTCGCACTCATCATGTATAGCCTGATTTTAGGTTCCACATCACTGAACTACGATTTAATCACGATAACTCGCTTACAGTCAACTCGCCAAGCAACCATCATATTTTCTCTAGTCAAGTGTGTGTGCGAAGTTCTCAATTCGTCGACAACAAGATGGGAAGATGCGCTCAGGCACACCCGGTTCAACTGAAGCAGGGATGGGAATTTAGCTCACCGAGGTCGCTCGCCGAGGAGTGGGGGCGAAGTTGTCGGACGGGGTTGTCTAGCACAATGGCGCAGCCAGGACTGACTTCCCGATGCGGCAACATTCACCGAGCTGGAGTAGACCTTGCCCCTACTTTGCTGTGTGTATTTGTATGAACGAATCAAGCAGTTTGTGTGTATGCCTTATTTATTATATGGTTTTTTAGCATATAAATAAAACTGATTCCCAGCTAAACAAACTGATATTGAATGATGTCATGAGAGCTTATCGAATGAAAAATGATTTGGACTATGCTGGTTTCTTAGTTTTTCTCTGATGCAAAGTAACGATAGCCCATAGTTACAGTTCATGACATGGTTCAGTAGTTAACAGTACACAATGGAGACCTATTATAACTATCCACTTTGCACCAACCACCAAACATGCCTCAAATGAGCAGTGGTTACCAATATCATGTATGTGGATCATCATGTAGTTATGTTCTCTAATAAGAAGCCAGTGATGAGAAAACTTGCCATATCCTATTCTGTTACAATCTGCAAACCTGCAATAGATGGCTATAGAGTATAGACTCTAGGAAAGTAAAAGCCAAGCAGGAACTTATCGACTTTGTTGTTTTCAACTTCCAATAAGTACTGAGTGGCATAAATTTCCTCTGTTTTGAAGCCACACTACCGTCTTGATTTTTGATAACTATTTTGCTATATATTTAGGACGCCAGTTGCTCGCTCCCGTGCGCGGCAGCCCGACCGCAACAAAGTTGCCATGGAAAAAACGGCGTGGGCCCTGGCAACTTTGGCACGTGGCAGCCAAAAACATGAGTTGCCATCCACCTTGAAGATCCGATGGCTACCGATGTGTTCGTCCCGCGGGACTAAAATTCTCAAGTTCTTTTTTTTTTCTTTGCGATCAAAATTCTCAAGTTCTCTCCCTATAATTTGGGTGGAAACCAATCAGCGAGCGGCAAATTGGGGCACGACACATTGGTCAGTTTACATGTGGCATTGGAAAAAATGAGAAAAAGGGAAAGTTGCCAGGGAGCCGTGAGATCAGAAAATTGGACGGATCCGGTTCAGTCATGCGCGCCGACCAAATTTCTAACGTTCTCTCGATAAGAATTCTGTATATTTATGGTTTCTACTGAAAACAGTTTCAATCTTTTTATAGGTTCTCTGCACCAAACCGTGGGTTAATCTAGTTAGTTTTAGGGCATGTATTATGGTAGCCTCTTAACTGGACGCTTAATTAGTCCGTTACTAGTGGAGATAAGCGTCAACAGCCTGGTTAGCCTTATTTTGTAGAGGTCGGACTCTTATTTAAGCGTCGACTGCAGAAAAACTACCGGGATAGGACCGGGAACAACTCAAAATGGCTGGGATTTTATCCCTAGCGCCTGTGTCTAAGCGTCCGATTGTATATGGCCTTATACAGAGACCCAAGAGGCAACCAACTTAGCAGTTATTGGAATCCTGGGAAGGAATGAACAAAAACGAGAGTTACTTACAATGGTCAATTAGTCAGTGCAACGCTGGGGCTGGAGCTGAATATGGTAAAGCAGACAGGACTGATCCATCCAAGTACCCACATCTACTGAAATCGGGTGTATCAAACCAGCACATGCACATTAGATACTTTATTTTACCTGCTGTAAATTTTGTCACACTCATCGTGTATAGCCTGATTTTAGGTTCCACATCGCTGAACTACGATTAATCACGATAACTCGCTTCCAGTCAACTAGCCAAGCAACCGTCATGTTTTCTCTAGTCAAGTGCGTAGGCAAAGTTCACAATTCGTGGGCAACGAGATGGGAAGAAGCGCTCAGGCACACCCGGTTTAACTGAAGCAGGGATGGGATTTAGCTCACCGAGGGCGCTCGCCGAGGAGTGTGGACGAAGTTGTCGGACGGGATTTCCCAGCCCAATGGCGCCGCGAGGAATGACTTCCCTATGCGCCAACAGTCACCGGATCAGATCCCGTGGGGGTGGAACTGTGGAAGGTCCCTGCAGGCGCGGCCGCCGTCAGCAGGGGAGAGAGGGTCTGCTCGCCGAAGTGACGGGCTTAACGGAGAACGAGGTGTCGCGGAGGGCACAGTCAGGGGCGGTACGGGAGGGAGGAACCGAGGGAGAGGTCGCCGCCAGCCGCGGCGAACCGCCATTGATGGAGGCGAGAGGGTTTGATTTTGGGAGCTTCCGCGGTGCGCGGTGGCACAGCAGAGAGGTTGGCAACTCCGATATTCTTAGTCCGTTGCGATCTAATCCAACGGCTATTGCTTTAATAGGGAGGCGATGCACCACACTCGAAAGTCCAGTTTATTTCTTTTACCAAGGGGATTTAAGTTTACATATTTGCAACCATGACTCTATGTGGTAAGGAATTCGTTTACTACATGTCATGCCATGTCACATATATTGTGAGTGTCTTATTAGTTGCTAAGTTTTCGCCACTTCAGCTCAATCTTGGTCGCCATCCTTGTTTCGACGGTCACTGACCCTTACCATCGTAGCCCGCATTGTCGAATTTGATCTCCCTTACATGTCTCTCGGTAGTGAATTCGCTCTTGGTTAGGGCAAAAGTAGATCATTCTCCCCTTCAACCGCCCCTCACTTTAGAAAAATACTTAAGAATAGCTTTAATTGTTAAGTTTAAATAACAAATGCTGCTCATGTTACCTACTCAACACCACTCCTCCTATAACATCTGGTATCAGAGCTAGCGATCGCCATGCCTTCCTGAGGGGCTTCTCAGGGGGATGGGATGTTATGCTGCTGTTGACCGGTGGAGGCTACACTAGTTTAGTCCCACATCGCCTACGGAAGGAGGCCACACTTAACTTATAAGGGAGAGATTTCTTCCTCCTTTCAGTCCGGACTTTTGGGATGGAGTGGGCTCTCTTCTTATAGTTGGGCCGTGAGTGCATGAACGTCCAGAACGTAGGCTGAGTGTTGGGTTGGGCCAAGTGGACGCTGACACCGTCAATCTTAAGACTCACATGTCAACCTACCTTAGTAAATACGTTGTCCCTTCGAACCCACATATGACCTCGAAGACCCTAACACTCCAAATCTAATGACACGGGAGTTTGGAGAAGAGTCATTGATGTCTCTAGCGTGGTGCTAGTACCAATCTTCGGGAGGCCACAATCTAAGAACGTGGAACTAATGATGTATGTATCTCTTTCTGTGATTGAGCAGATGCAAACCAGGATGAGTGCCATGACTAAGCGTGCATCTACATTCGTAAATAGGAATCACCCTTTAAATGCGCATTTTGAAATATGATCACGGAAATTGAGATCTCTAGATCGAGAACCGAAGAGCAAGTGAATTTGTGGAATTATCTCGCCGGGTATATTTGTTTGGTATAGTAAGAAAAATGGTCACGGTGTTTCGCTATTCCAAAGAGTTATCCAACTAACTAGCAAGCTGACAAAAGAAGAAAATCTTACTGGCCAACTGAAGGCCAAGCCCGACGACACATGGCAGGAGGTTATTGGCCGAGACGCGATCCAGACTGAGGTCAGGGGTTGCACCATGCCACAAGCCGTGCCACATGGCGTGTGCGCACTGGGCACCAACTTATCCAGTCAGATAAGGTTTCGCGCCGCGAAGGACAGCAGCTGCAACGTTACACGTCCTCCTCATATATTTTTGCCAGTGGAACGAGAGATCGCTAGCTAGCTTCTCAAAAGAGAGAGAGAGAGACTCGGTGAAGGAGAGAAGCAAAGCTTGAGATGGCACAGACCATGGCGTCCATGACCGGCCTGTCACAGGGCGTGCGCCTCCCAGGGCCGGCCGGCAGACGCGCCAGCAGATCCACCGTCAGGGCTTCGGCAGAGGCCGAGACCGCCGGCCGCCGCGCCGTCCTTGGTCTCATCGCCACCGCCGTCGCCGGCGGAGCATTCGCGCAGGTGGCTCACGCCGGCCCGGTCGCCGCCATCAAGGTTGGCCCGCCGCCGCCGCTCTCCGGTGGACTCCGTGAGTGCCTCCAGCTGCCTGCTGCTCGTACATAGTACATATATTCGTTTTGCTTGGATATTCGGTCATCTGACTGGCTTCGTTTAATTTGTGGCAGCCGGAACGGACAACTCGGACGAGGCGAGGGACTTCGACCTTCCCCTGAAGAACCGGTTCTACCTGCAGCCGCTGCCTGCGGCGGAGGCGGCCGCCCGGGCCAAGGAGTCGGCCCAGGACATCCTCAAGCTGAAGCCGCTCATCGACAGGAAGCAATGGCCGTACGTCATGAACGACCTCCGCCTCAGGGCCTCCTACCTGCGCTACGACCTCAAGACCGTCATCGCATCCAAGGCAACCAAGGAGGAGAAGAAGAGCCTCAAGGAGCTCACCGGCAAGCTCTTCGACACCCTCGACGGGGTAAACATCTCCCCCCACTTCCAGATACAGATAGTAGCTTATTTCTTTTCACAAGTCTTGCAGCTTGTAAGAATTGCAGGACTAACAGGAGCGAGCTTCTCCCTTCTTTCTTTTTTTGCAGCTTGACCATGCAGCCAAGATCAAGAGCCCCGCCGAGGCCGAGAAGTACTTCGGAGAGACCAAGACTGTTCTTGGTGATGTCCTCGCCAAGCTAGGATAGATGGATCGTCCACATAATGGCCGTGTTGCTTTCAGGCCTTTCATGTTTGTTCATATGGAACCGGCAATGTAACCAACTTCTCTATTGATAATATTGTCAACAAGACCTTCAGTTGGATTCTGTCTTGAGTCTTTCACAGCTAAAGTTACAACCAGATTTAGTGATAAGGGGTAGGGAAAGGGGGGAAAGCAAACAATTCTCCCAGACAACATTAATAAAAACTGCGCCCAACAGCTAGGGATAACAGTACACACAGTTTGTCCAACCAACAATTCATCTAAATCTTTTTTTGCTACCAGCAGCCACAGATTGAGATTATTTTTCCACTTGATGTAAAGTCAACATCATGCTAGGTAATGTAGGTCTAACAGAAATCAGCTAGCAAAATGCTATAACTCCAGCTAATTGGTGTTTATCCTGTCAGCTAATTAGCTTAGATAAAAAAAAAAACTCTTTGGTATTTCAGTTGAATGGGCTAGCAAAACCTGAGAAGAAAATCATCTCAATCCTGACACTAGAAATTACAATAATTGTACAAAATAACTTCAACCAAATTCGCAAACACTTGCAATACCGAGATGCTGCATGTAAATGTAGACTTAGGCAGTTAGGCTTAAGATACACCGCTGTCCTGAGAAAAAGGCGTAGGCGAGATATTCTCCCCTGTTTATATGAAATGAAAACCTTCCATTATTTTGTCAACGACGCCGATGCTTCCATTCCTTTTTTTATCTGCAAAAAATGATTAATTCAGTTCATAACTTTCAGCTACAAAAGGCTGTCTGAAATCGGCCATTTTTTAAATTAAAAGCATATGTGAAATAAGTGACATGTATTTCTTGTGGTCTTATGGAGAATAAGATAATTAAATTAGATACTCAATAAAAAATGCATGAAAGTAGGTGATATTAACTACATCCATCCTTAAGCCTACGCATGCAATTCTTTGCCATTATGTGACTTACATCGTACAAGAAAGATGCCACTAGATGATGCATTCCCCAAAGAAATATTACATAGTCTGCCATGACATCTAGAGGTTTCAAACGGACCGCTGACGAGTCAAACATAAATTACATAAAAACAACTGTGAGGCCCTTTTTCTAGTAATACATTTTAAATTTTCTGGGATAACAAAGTGAATCCAAGCCAATTATCATCGATATTCCAACAGAATCTTCAAAATTTAACAGTTAACATATTTGACAGAAAAACTAAATTTCAATAAACTTGATGATGCTTATTCTTGAAAAGGAAGCTACAGAATCTCACTGACAGCACATACCAGGTACCCAGGTCCAGGCTAAGACTTCTCTGCGACATCAGAGACCTCTTTATTTGTATGCACGACTTCAGTTGTTTCGTCATCATCAGCTTTAGTTGCTTCTAGCTGACTCTGTTTTGACAAAGCAATGGCCCTTCTCGATTCTCTATGGAACTCTCGCTTGGCCAATCGAACCTCCTCAGAACCCTGTTCTATCTTAGCCTCTTCCTCAGGAGGGAGCTCTGAATACATCTTCTCAATCTTTGCCTTCCAGGCAATACACATCTCAGTATCCATTTTGTTGTAAGGTGTCTTCAGGAGGTATTCATCAATCCCACCAGCTTTGTCAATGCAACGGAGTGCGTGGGTGGTTACTTTGAGTCTAATGTGCCGTTCATGAATATAGCTGAAAAGACGTTTCTCCTGAACATTTGGCTTCCAGTTTCTCCTTGACCTGAACAAAGAATATACTCCATAACCAAAAGGTGCCAGCAAGACTGAGTGAGAGAGAAAGGAAGGGAGATTAAGAAAGGCTTAAGCTGTACGGAGATATAATTACGAGGAAGTGTTTTAAATTTGCAAACTACCAAGAAGTTTCTGAATGTGTCTAGCACATAATTAGACATCCAAAATAAATGGAAAGTTATCACTCTGTTAAACATATCCAAGAATGCAACGCAGTTCCTATACTACTGTGTTGCTATAGACATGAAACAGTGCAAGTCAAAAGGTTAAAAGAATCATTAAACATCACTAGCAGCTTTGCACTACCAAGAGGCTACAGGGTTACCCTAAATTAATGTGTTAAGTGCTTGAATTCATCAACCAACTGAGTATTGAGTCCATGTGATGGTTAAATCAAGTAAAACATATCAAAACAAGTACTCCTTCGTATCGGAGGGAGTATCTATTCCCAGGAATCATAGTAAGTGGAAAACAAATCATCTGCTGCTCGTGGGAGAGGGAGCTTTGGGACTATCCTCATTTAGGCAGGCCATGGTTCTTCCACCCAATCTGCAAAGGACTCCCTGGAGATTGATGGCTGACCACGTACATGTGCCCCAAGCAAAAAAAAAGTGATTTTCCACTCCATGGTCATCCTGAATGTGGTCCATCCGGCATGAACAGGAGTGGCTGATGGCATCAAGGAGGCCGAGCAGGTGGCGACAGGATTTTAACGACCGGTTACATGAGCCGCCGTGAAGAGTAGCTTTGGTAGGGTGTTTGTGTTGTGTGTGTTGTCTCATCTATGGTCATGGCACCTGTTGCCCAACTAGTGTATCTATTTTGCTTATCCTCCAAAAAAAAGGGCAAAACACTTGTTTGCATGTTCTCAATCAAAATCTGCGGGCAACTACTGAATTATTAAGAATAATAACAAGTGGTTGGATTCATTCTCCTACTCCATCTAAAAACGTGCCTTTGGTGTTATTAACCATTAAACCTTGCATCATGTAGGATCAACTGAATCATGACGCCACACTAACTGCTTAACATGGTACTGGGCCTGTCTGAAACAAAGTAATGGCATGCTTCCACTCAAAATGCACGCAAACAACAATCACACAAGCCAAAGAAAAGTCGAAAATCATATAACTTAGATTTAGCATAATGTGCCGTGTTACATCATGAAAGTCTCTAATATTCTATACTTCCATTCCAATAATCAAAGAATCCCATGCATCTTGTCCCAATCCTAACCATCAAATCCAGTACAAAATGGAAAGTGGATCCCAACAAGACCTGATATGATCATCACCTCATCTAATTCTCAAGTCGGTGCTGGCTACTAAAGTAAATCAATGACACAACTGAATAATCCAACAAAGTACCATGGCATTATCAGGCCAGATAGGAAGCGTGGCCTCACTCTCCCTTACGGCCTTACCACTTGTTTTCCCCTTAGTCTCACACTCCAATCAGCAGCTTCACTTTTTTCCCCATTCTCAAAAGTTTGTTGCATTTTCTAGAGACTTGGTATCCATATTCATAAAATCAAACACAAAATGATAAAAGAAGCATTTCTGCAACTAAATTTCCCAAAGAAGTCGCTCGTTGCCCCTCCCATCCCACCCACACAGATCGAAATGATCACAGGAACAATAACAAGATGAGCAACTATTGAATTATCTCAAGAATAATAGCAAGGGACTGGATTCATCCTCCCACTCCTTCCGAAAACGTGGTTTTAGTGTTATTAACTTTGCATCATGAAGAATCAACTGAATCATGAGGCCTCGTTAACTATTGGGCCTGGTGGTAAGGTCAGGAATCGGGAAGGAGATAATGAGGTTTTGCAAGGTTATGCAGTTTCTCTTTGACGTATTTTAGATATGACTGATAACTTGATTGGGTTTGACGTTATTGGTAAAGAGTCAAATAGTGTGCCGTAACATAACTGATAGCTGAAGCAAGTAAACAACATGCTAACTAAATGAATGGCACAACTGAACAATCCAACATAGTACCATAATACAATCAGGCCAGATAGGAGGGGTGGCCTCACTCTCCCTTAACACACACCTTCGTCTCATACTCAAATCAGCAGTTTCACATTTGTTTCCATTATCGAAAGTGATTTGTGGCATTTCCACAGAGAATTGGCAACCAGATTGATGATCAAACATGAGACAGAAGCAGCATTTCCACAACTAAATTTCCCAAACAAGATGAACAGTTAAACATGGCTAGTTGCCTCTCCCATCCCAACCACTCAAACCGAAATGACCTCAGGAAACATCAAACGCGCCATTTCCCCCATTCCGACAACCGAACCTTAGCATTACAGGACGGAATATCTGTGCCCATAGATCAGAAGAAACCAAAAAGGGATTGCACGAGAGAATAGGGAGTGAGAATTTTCCTACTTGTTGCCACCATCCTCGGAGACCTTGTTGCCGAACTGGATGTGGCGGCCGGCGAAGATGCCGCGCTTTGCCCGACCCATGACGACCTTGCTCTTCGGCAGCATGTTCTTCACCGACTCCATGAGCTCCGCCGGAAGCTTCCCATCCCCTCCCACGCGGCGCACCACCTTATTGTAGATCTCCTTCGCCCCGAACGACATCTCCCTCCGGCTACTGCTGATGCTACGGCGGCGGCGGCCGGTTGCCTCCGAGGTTTTGGCGTGCGCGGTGGGGTGCGTGGTTTCTTCGTCTGCTCCGTGAGATCTTTGGGCAAGCCACAACAAGTTGTTTTGGGCCAGACCATGGCCCATTGGCTGAATGCTTGCCAAAGGGGAGGCCTGCGCATAAGGTGTCTTATTCCTTTTGAGCCGAGAACAGCCTTGAATTTTGCGAAAATATGCCCAACATCACGAAGTGCAATTGACCTCACCGAAAATACTAAAAAACACTCTCCTAAAATGAATTAATAATCTCTCTGTTTTTTGAAAATCAATACCATATATATATATACATACCCAGGGTATTTTTTACATACCTGTATTTTATACATACTCAGGGTGTATGTACCTAAATTTTACATACATAAG
The DNA here is from genome assembly GCA_916181665.1 of Avena sativa. Taxonomy (NCBI): domain Eukaryota; kingdom Viridiplantae; phylum Streptophyta; class Magnoliopsida; order Poales; family Poaceae; genus Avena; species Avena sativa. The sequence continues at coordinate 103,026,179 of OV702287.1, read as the reverse complement.
GTTTACATACCTAAAATATATCTATCCAAGTTATATATACCTAAGATATCACATATCTAAAGTGTACATACCTAAGTTGCATATATATACACGTACGCTGCGTACGTACACCTTATGTATGTAATATGTTAGGTATATCTAAGTTAGGTATGCATATCTTAGGTATGTATAACTTAGGTACGTATACCCTCAGGTATGCGTGGTTCAAAGCAAAATTACGCGTATCACGTATGGTATCTGGACACCATGGTGTCCCAGTTATTATATATATATATATATATAAACAGCCAGCTAAACACGAGCATAGTTGCGCATAGGGTATCCACCATTGATTCTCTCCACTTTTGATATAGGGAGCACATGTTACCATACCCAAAAGACCTTATCTCCATGTGACATTTCTAACGCCGTTACTACCAAGAAAACCCTATGTTGTTCCATGCACAAACCTTAACACAAATAAGCCTTATTCATTCTTTTATCAAATTAGCCAGCTACAATCACGCAACATGCGCACTAGCACAAACCGAACTAAGCCTTATTCAATGTTTCATCAAATTAGCCAGCTACACAAAAGTCTACATACACAAAACCCTAAGCCAAATACGCCTTATTCATTTTTTCATCAAATTAGCCACATACAGAAAAGTTCCATGCACAAAACCCTAGCAACAACCTAAAACGAGGGTACTAGCTACTCATTTATCCACAACCGTCTTTGCCATAACAACACTTAGTTATTCTTTCATCGCCATTTGTGGAGGAGAAACTTTGTGTAGGAGGCGTCCAATGGAAGGGTAGATAGAAGTACTGGGTTAGATGTTGTGCCGTCTATCTCTGGGTTAGATGTTGTGCCGTCTATCTCTTATAGAGTGGGAGATTAGCATGTAGTGCGCGCCAAAACACAAAAAGATCAAACAGTCCCGCGCGAGAATTAAGTCTCTCCCGCCAAAAAAAAGACATTGCACTCTCCAGTCTATCTCTTTAAAGCCCTGTTCTCAATACATCCTCATATTAGGTGCTAAATTTTTATCAGCCAAACAGCACTCTAAAATTGTAGGGTTTGCCAAACAAGACGGTACATCTATAGCCGGATAATTAGGGTTTCCATACTAGCACAACCACTTTGCCATGAAGCATTTGCATACAAACCTATTATAAGCCTTGTTCTCACTATATTCCCCTTTTAGCTTCTAAAATTTTCTAGGGCAAACAACTCTCTAAAAGTTTTAGGGTTTGTCCAAAACCCTAGCATTACATGCATGCACAGTCAAATAGACACCGTTAGACGTCGTTTATGCCATGAAATAGCCAGCCACTAGCATCTAAAAGAGCATATGCATTTGATCTCTATATCCAACGGTCCTAAGCCTATGCACAACTATGCCTATGTGCAGCAAATCCGCGTCGATATATATATAAATCCTATTCAGCACCCGTGCAGAATAGTTATTTTGCACCCCACATATTTTTATGTTCTCATATTTAGAAATTTATGTTTTGTATACTAATAATTATGTTCATATTTATCAGAAATGCAAAAATATCGACATAAAAATACAATTTATGAGTCATTTTAGTGTAAAAAACATAGAAAATACGCATTAGGCGTATTTGTTGGAATTATGCCCTAGAGGCAATAATAAAGATGTTATTGTTATAATTCTTGTTCATGATAAAGTTTATATTCCATGCTAGAATTGTATTAAGCGGAAACATTAATACTTGTGTGGTTTGTGAACAACACCGTGTCCCTAGTACGCCTCTATGGACTAGCTCATTGATCAATGATGGTTAAGGTTTCCTAACCATAGACATGATTTGTCAATTGATAATGAGATCATATCATTGGGAGAATGATATGGTGGACAGACCCAAACTAAGCGAAGCAATTAGATCGTGTCATCGTGTTCGTCTTTGCGAAGCTTTTCTTATGTCAAATATTGTATTCCTTAGACCATGAGATAATGCAACTCCCTGGTATCGGAAGAAAGCTTTGAGGTCATCAAACGTCATCCTATGAGAGGGTGATCATAAAGGTGTCTCTCAGGTGATCGGAAAGTATCTGTTGGGTTGTATGTATCGAGATGGAATTTGTCCCTCCCAAGTCGGAGAGATATACTTCGAGCCCACTCGGTAATCGATATCAACACCGCTTGCAAGCATGTGGTTAAGGAGTTAATCACAAAGTGATATCGGATTACGGAACGAGTAAAGTACTTGCTGTGAACGAGATTGAACTAGGTATGACGATACCGACGATCGAATCTCGGACAAGTAAAATATCGCGAGACGAAGGGAATATATATATGGGATTGATTGAATCCTGGCATCGTGGTTCATCCGATATGATCATCGATGAATGTGTGGGAGTCAATATGGGTGCCCAGACCCCGCTGTTGATTATTGATAGAAGATCATGTCTGCATATTCTCGAACCCGCAGGGTCACACACTTAACGTGTCTCGACGCTAGGATAGATTGGATAATTGGTTTATGAATTTTTGTTCGGAGTCTCGGATGGGATCCGGGACATCACGAGAGGTTCTGGAATGGTCCGAAGAATAAGATTCATATAAGGCAATGCAGTTTTTGGAGTTCGGAATTGTTCCGGATTAATCGGTATTGTACCGGAAGCTTCTAGAACCTTCCGGAAGGGGGCCAACGTGGTCCCACCTTCCGGGAGGGGGCATGGGCCTATGAGGGAGTGTCCTGGCCGCATTGGGCCAGGGGCACAAGGCCCCATAGGGCCCAGCCGATTCTAGATAGATTTAACTCGTTTAAATCTAGGGATAGAATTTCTAGATAAGGGGAGAGTTTAAATCGTTTAAACTAGAGATAGGCTTGGAGGAGGGGCTAGGGCTGGCCGCCGCCACCCCCTCTATATATAGAGGGCTGGTGTGCCCCCTCCCCCCCACACACATCTCCCTCCGAAGCCCTAGTAGCCCTGCTGCCTTCCTCTCTCCCTCCCGACTGTTTGTAGGCGAAGCCCTGCAGCAGAAATTCTCCACCATATACACCACGCCGTCGTGCTGTAGATCCAATCTATCTCTCCACCATACTTGCTGGTCCGAGGAAGGAGGAGACGTCGAGGTGCCGCACGTGTGCATCTCACGGAGGCACCGCCACTTGTGGTGCTAGATCGGATCGGATCGCGAGGAGGAGAAGCGAGTACGACTACATCACCCACGTTCCGACGAACGTTCCGCTGTGCGAATCTTCAAGGGTATGAAGATCTAATCCAATCTCTCTCGTTTTTTGCATCTCCTAGATTAGATCTTGGCTTTCCATCTGTTCGCTTTCGTAGAAAATTTTGATTTACTATGCTGCGAAACCCTTCAGTGGTATCAGATCTAGATCTATGCGTAGATATGATTCACGAGTAGAACGCAACATGGTTGTTGCGGGCGTTGATGTTTTCTGTTGTAAGCCTCTTGTTTGTGTTCTTCTTATGACACGGGATAGTGAGATTGAAGCGGTCCAGGCCAACCTTACGCGACGTCGTTCGCGAGACCGGCTCCGCACTTGACGTGTGGCTTGTACCACACATGCGGCTGGTGGATGTCAGTTTCTCTCACTATAGTTGTCATGGGATTAACACCGGAGTTTGGCAACCATAATATCACCGTTGTGGCTTTCCGTAGGTAAGAATCGTTCTTAGCATCTACTCCCATAAGCCACGTAAAACATGCAACAACAAAGTAGAGGCGTCTAACTTGTTTTTTGCAGGGAGTGTTTTCTGTGATATGGTATGGCCCAAGATGTGATGTGTATATTGTATGCGATGATCATGTTTTGTAATGTTTCACGACTTGCATGTCGATGAGTACACAACCGGCAGGAGCCATATGGTTGTCTTTATAATTGTGTATGACCTGCGAGTCAACTTCTTATACGCCATGTAATAGCTTTACTTTATCGCTAAGTAGTTAGCAATAGTTGTAGTTGCTATTCGTGGTGGAGGCAATCATGGTGGAGTGATGGAGATCATGCCGGAACGCACAAGATGGAGATCATTGCGCGAAGATTGGCTATACCATGTCACATAAAGTTATATGCATGTGATGTTTATCCTTTTATGTATCTTATTATGCTTAGATCGCGACAGTAGCATTATAAGATGATTCCTCACTTAAAGATCAAGATAAAAACTGTGTTCTCCCCAAGTATGCACCGTTGCGAAAGTTCGTCGTGTCCAAGCATCACGTGATGATCGGGTGCTATAGACTCTACGCTCACATACAACGGGTGCAAGCCAGTTTTGCACACGCGGAAATACTTGGGTCTAGCTTGACGAGCCTAGCATGTACAGACATGGCCTCGGAACACAAGAACCGAAAGGTTAAGCATGAGTCATATGAATGATATGATCGACACTTCGTTGTCCACCATTGAAACCACATCTCTTCTCGTGATGATCGGATTAGGTGTGGTGAATTTGGATCGTGTTCACTAAACAACTTGAGGGATGTTGAATTTAGTGGGAGTTCATCTAGTAATTTGATTAAGTTGAACTATTTATCATGAACATAGTCTAAATTGTACTTGCAAATACTGTAGATCACATGGCCAAGTCCAACTTCAACTTCAACGTTTTTGCTGAGAAAGAAAAGCTTAGAAACAATGGGTCTAACTTCACCAACTGGTTCCGCAATCTAAGAATCATTCTATCTGGCGGACAAAAGGACTATGTCCTTGAGAAAGCGTTAGGTAACCCCCTGCTGCAACTACGCCGGCTGATGAGAAAGCTGTCTATCAGTCGTGCAAAGATGATTATGGTGTGATTAAGAGCACCATGTTGTTTGCTATGGAACCGGAACTTCAAAATCGTTTTGAAAACTATCCCGGGCCCTTTGAGATTCTCGAGGAGCTGAAAACCATGTTTCAGACTCAGGCCCGTTCTGAGAGATATGAGATCTCCGAGAAGTTCTTTAACTGCAAGATGGAGGAAGGGAGTTCCGTTAGTGAGCACGCCATTAAGATGTCGGGCTACACTCAACGCCTTGAGCAACTGGACTGCAAGATTCCAGAGGAGCTCAAGATTGACAGGGTTCTGCAATCACTCCCTCCCAGCTACAAAAGTTTTGTAGTGACTCATAATCAGATTGGTTCCACTGATACGATCACCGAGCTCTTCGCAAAGCTGAAGGCTGCGGAGGTGGACATCAAGAAGGATAATCATGTGTTGATGGTCAACAAGCCCTCCTTTAAGAAAGGTAAAGGTGCAAAGAAGCCCTTCAAGAAGGGCGGCGGCAAGCGCAATGCCCCTGCTGAGAAGAAGCTCAGGTCTGGTCCCAAGCCGGAAACTGAGTGCTTCTATTGCAAGGACAAGGGTCACTGGAAGCGCAACTGTCCGAAGTACTTAGCGGACAAGAAGGCTGGCACCATCAAAGGTATATTTGATATACATGTTATTGATGTTTTCCTTACTAGCCCTCGTTGTAGTGCCTGGGTATTTGATACCGGTTCAGTTGCTAATATTTGTAACTCGAAACAGGAGCTACGAAATAGACGGCGGCTTGCGAGGGATGAGGTGACGATGCGCGTTGGCAACGGATCAAGAGTTGATGTGATGGCCGTCGGCACGCTCTCCTTAGTTTTACCTTCGGGATTAGTTTTAAACCTTAATAAATGTTATTATGTGCCTGCGTTGAGCATGAACATTATTTCTGGATCGTGTTTATTGCTAGACGGTTATTCATTTAAATCGGAGAATAATGGTTGTTCTATTTATATGAGTAACATCTTTTATGGTCATGCACCTCTTGTGAGTGGTTTATTTCTTCTAAATCTCGAAAGGGATGAAACACACATCCATAACATTGAGGCTAAGAGATGCAAAGTAGATAGTGATAATACTACTTATTTGTGGCACTGTCGTCTAGGTCATATTGGTGTAAAGCGCATGAAGAAACTCCATTCTGATGGACTTTTGGAGTCTCTTGATTTTGAATCATTTGACACATGCGAACCATGCCTCATGGGCAAGATGATCAAAAATCCGTTCTCCGGTATGATGGAGCGAGCAACGGACTTGTTGGAAATCATACATACCGATGTATGCGGACCGATGAGTGTTTCGACGCGCGGTGGATATCGCTATTTTCTCACTTTTACTGATGACTTAAGTAGATATGGGTATATCTATTTAATGAAACATAAATCTGAAACGTTTGAAAAGTTCAAAGAATTTCAGAATGAAGTGGAGAACCATCGTAACAGAAAGATTAAGTTTCTACGATCCGATCGTGGGGGCGAATATTTGAGTTATGATTTTCTCACGCATCTCAAAGCAAGTGGAATCGTTTCACAACTCACGCCACCCGGAACACCACAGCGCAATGGTGTGTCTGAACGCCGAAATCGAACCCTATTAGATATGGTCCGATCGATGATGTCTCTTACTGATTTGCCGTTATCATTTTGGGGTTATGCATTAGAAACCGCTGCATTCACTTTAAATAGGGCTCCATCTAAATCCGTTGAGACGACACCGTATGAACTGTGGTTTGGTGCTAAACCTAAGTTGTCGTTTCTTAAAGTTTGGGGATGCGAAGCTTACGTCAAGAAGTTGATGCTGGACAAGCTCGAACCCAAAGCGGAGAAATGCGTCTTCATAGGATACCCTAAGGAAACTATTGGGTATACCTTCTATCACAGAACCGAAGGCAAAGTGTTTGTCACAAAGAACGGTTCCTTTCTTGAGAAGGAGTTTCTCTCGAAAGAAGTGAGTGGGAGGAAAGTAGAGCTAGACGAGGTTATTGAACCTTCTCTTGAATTGGAGAGTAGCGCAGCACCTGAAATTGTTCCAGTGCCGCCTGCACCAACAATAGAGGAAGCTAATGACAAGGATCATGAAGCTTCGGACGATGCTGCTACTGAACGTCGCAGGTCGACAAGGTCGCGTGCCCCTCCTGAGTGGTACGGCAACCCTGTCTTGACTGTCTTGTTAGTAGAAGACAGTGAACCTACGAACTATGAGGAAGTGATGATGAGCCCAGACTCTGAGAAATGGCTAGAAGCCATGAAATCCGAATTGGGATCCATGAGCGAAAACCAAGTATGGACTTTGGTGGACCCTCCTAGCGACCGAAAGGCCGTTGAGTGCAAATGGATCTTCAAAAGGAAAACGGACGCGGATGGTAATGTTACCGTCTATAAAGCACGGCTTGTTGCGAAAGGTTTTCGACAAGTTCAAGGTGTTGACTACGATGAGACTTTCTCTCCCGTAGAGATGTTTAAGTCCATTCAGATTTTATTAGCAATTGCTGCGTTTCATGATTATGAAATATGGCAAATGGATGTCAAGACTGCTTTCCTCAATGGCAACATTGATGAAGAGTTGTATATGATGCAACCCGAAGGTTTTGTCGATCCTAAGGATGCTAATAAAGTATGCAAACTTCAGCGTTCCATTTATGGACTGAAGCAAGCATCTCGGAGTTGGAACCTTCGTTTTGATCAAGTGATCAAGAGCTTTGGATTTGTTCCAAATTGCTACGAAGCTTGCATCTACAAGAAAGTGAGTGGGAGCTCGGTGACGTTTCTGGTACTATATGTGGATGACATATTGATTATTGGAAATGACATCAACATGCTTAACGATGTGAAGAGTTATTTGAACAAGTGTTTTTCAATGAAAGACCTAGGTGAAGCTGCTTATATATTGGGCATCAAAATCTATAGAGATAGACAAAGACGCCTGATAGCTTTAAGCCAGAGTACATACCTAGACAAAGTTCTGAAAAGGTTCAGAATGGATAAGGCATTGAAAGGTTCAGTGCCTATGTTGTCAGGTAAGATATTGAGCAAAGCTCAGTGTCCAGCTACGATAAATGATAGGGAAGCTATGAGCAAAGTGCCTTATGCCTCGGCCATAGGTTCCATCATGTATGCCATGTTGTGTACTAGACCGGATGTGTCCAATGCTCTTAGTTTGACGAGCAGATATCAAAGTGATCCAGGAGTGGAACACTGGACAGCCGTGAAGAACATCCTAAGGTACCTAAATAGGACTAAAGAAATGTTCTTAGTCTATGGGGGTGATGAACAGCTCGTCGTAAAAGGTTACGCCGATGCTAGTTTCGATACCGACAAGGATGATTGTAAATCTCAGACAGGATACGTGTATATTTTGAATGGAGGAGCTGTGAGCTGGAGAAGCTGCAAGCAAAGCGTGATCGCGGGATCTACAGTAGAAGCGGAATACATGGCTGCTGCAGAAGCGTCAAGTGAAGGAGTTTGGATCAGAAACTTCATCACTGAGCTTGGCGTGGTTCCAAGTGCATTGGACCCACTGGAGATATTGTGTGACAACACTGGCGCCATAGCACTCGCTAAGGAACCAAGATATCATCCAAAGACCAAGCATATCAACCGCAAGTTTCATATAATCCGAGATTATATAGTAGATGGAGATCTGAAGATCAACAAAGTACATACAGATCTGAATGTCGCAGATCCATTGACTAAACCTCTTCCACGTGTAAAACATGATCAACACCTCAGTGCCATGGGTGTGAGATTGTTGCCAAATATAAACTAGATTATTGACTCTAGTGCAAGTGGGAGACTGTTGGAATTATGCCCTAGAGGCAATAATAAAGATGTTATTATTATAATTCTTGTTCATGATAAAGTTTATATTCCATGCTAGAATTGTATTAAGCGGAAACATTAATACTTGTGTGGTTTGTGAACAACACCGTGTCCCTAGTACGCCTCTATGGACTAGCTCATTGATCAATGATGGTTAAGGTTTCCTAACCATAGACATGAGTTGTCAATTGATAATGAGATCATATCATTGGGAGAATGATATGGTGGACAGACCCAAACTAAGCGAAGCAATTAGATCGTGTCATCGTGTTCGTCTTTGCGAAGCTTTTCTTATGTCAAATATTGTATTCCTTAGACCATGAGATAATGCAACTCCCTGGTATCGGAAGAAAGCTTTGAGGTTATCAAACGTCATCCTATGAGAGGGTGATCATAAAGGTGTCTCTTAGGTGATCGGAAAGTATCTGTTGGGTTGTATGTATCGAGATGGAATTTGTCCCTCCCAAGTCGGAGAGATATACTTCGGGCCCACTCGGTAATCGATATCAACACCGCTTGCAAGCATGTGGTTAAGGAGTTAATCACAAAGTGATATCGGATTACGGAACGAGTAAAGTACTTGCTGTGAACGAGATTGAACTAGGTATGACGATACCGACGATCGAATCTCGGGCAAGTAAAATATCGCGAGACGAAGGGAATATATATATGGGATTGATTGAATCCTGGCATCGTGGTTCATCCGATATGATCATCGATGAATGTGTGGGAGTCAATATGGGTGCCCAGACCCCGCTGTTGATTATTGATAGAAGATCATGTCTGCATATTCTCGAACCCGCAGGGTCACACACTTAACATGTCTCGACGCTAGGATAGATTGGATAATTGGTTTATGAATTTTTGTTCCGAGTCTCGGATGGGATCCGGGACATCACGAGAGGTTCCGGAATGGTCCGAAGAATAAGATTCATATAAGGCAATGCAGTTTTTGGAGTTCGGAATTGTTCCGGATTAATCGGTATTGTACCGGAAGCTTCTAGAACCTTCCGGAAGGGGGCCAACGTGGTCCCACCTTCCGGGAGGGGGCATGGGCCTATGAGGGAGTGTCCTGGCCGCATTGGGCCAGGGGCACAAGGCCCCATAGGGCCCAGCCGATTCTAGATAGATTTAACTCGTTTAAATCTAGGGATAGAATTTCTAGATAAGGGGAGAGTTTAAATCGTTTAAACTAGAGATAGGCTTGGAGGAGGGGCTAGGGCTGGCCGCCGCCACCCCCTCTATATATAGAGGGCTGGTGCGCCCCCTCCCCCCCACACACATCTCCCTCCGAAGCCCTAGTAGCCCTGCTGCCTTCCTCTCTCCCTCCCGACTGTTTGTAGGCGAAGCCCTGCAGCAGAAATTCTCCACCATATACACCACGCCGTCGTGCTGTAGATCCAATCTATCTCTCCACCATACTTGCTGGTCCGAGGAAGGAGGAGACGTCGAGGTGCCGCACGTGTGCATCTCACGGAGGCACCACCACTTGTGGTGCTAGATCGGATCGGATCGCGAGGAGGAGAAGCGAGTACGACTACATCACCCACGTTCCAACGAACGTTCCGCTGTGCGAATCTTCAAGGGTATGAAGATCTAATCCAATCTCTCTTGTTGTTTGCATCTCCTAGATTAGATCTTGGCTTTCCCTCTGTTCGCTTTCGTAGAAAATTTTGATTTACTATGCTGCGAAACCCTTCAGTATTTTTATACAGCATATAAACAACTTTTTTACGACATGTTTAAATTTTTTTATGTTCTTCTTGACTTTCGAGGTAAGAAAAAATTTACGTGACATAAAAATTATATACGGTTGGAAAGATAGAGGGTGGATCCTGGGTGTCGAATAGCGCGATATGACAGGACTATTCAGAAACACTCCCTTAAGAGGATTCTAGATAACTATCTAGCAACCCCCACCTAAACTACCTTCCGTCCTCCTCCTCTCCCGCGTCGTCAGCTTCCTCCTCCTACCCCGTGCGTCACCTACCTCCTTTGATCCGCGCGCCGCCGGCCTCCTCCGCCCCATGCCGCCGGCCATCCTCCTCCCCGCACTCCGCCGGCCTCCTCCGCCCCGGGCGCCCTCCGGCCCGCGCGCCGCCGCGCCGTCCTCCTCGCAGGCCTCCTCCGCCGCGCGTCGCCGGCAACCTTCCTCCCGGCGTGCCGCCGGCCTCCTCCGGCCCATGCGCCGCCGTGTCCTCCTCCCCACCTAACTACCTTCTTCCTCCTCCTCTCCCTATCGTCAGGCCCCCTCTTCAGTGCTCCTTCAGGAAGTTAACTAGTATAGAAAAAGAGGGAGTTAACTTGTACACACGGGAAAGTTAAGAAGGGCCACGAAAGTTAACTTGCACATGCGAAAGTTAATATTCAGTCCGCAAAAAAAAAAGAAAAAACGATGCTCCATTAGAAAGTTAACTGACATAGAAAGAGGGGGTTAACTTATACACAAGGGACAGTTAAGATAAAAAGTTCGCGAAAATTAACTTGCACAGGTGGAGGTTAACATTTATTATTACTGCTACAGACTGGAAGTTAACTTGAAAAGAAAAAGAAGTTAACTCGTTTTTGCGTGAAAGTTAACAAGGGGTTCCTGTGTGTTCGCTTGAAAGAAAACATGTGCTCTGTCAGGAAGTTAACTAGCATAGAAGTAGAAGTTAACTTGTACAAACAGAAGGAGTTAAAAAGTTCGCGGAAGTTAACTTGCATAGGCGGAAGTTAATATTTATTATTACTACTACAGACTAGAAGTTAAGTTCGAAAGAAAACGAAGTTAACTCATGTTCGCGTGGAAGTTAACAAGGTGTTCCTGCTATTCGCGTGACAGAAAACAGTGGTCCTTGAATAGTTATTCAAGAACCGGTTTTTGAATAGCGGAGCTATATATATATATATATCAGAAATAGTGGAATACTCAGGTGGCTAGCTGCGCACGTTCATACAGCCGTTGGATTAACTACACAGAGCACCTGATATAAACCCAGGAGCACAACCTCCACTAACAGTGTTAGGCTGGGTGTAAATTTTCCAATGCATTTTTTTGGATTATAGCGAGAACACATGCGAATGTGGGGTGATATTTGCAGGGGGTCACAAACGTCAAGTCACAACTTCTAAATTTGCCATATATCAACACCACCACGTCAAGCCACAACAGCACGTCAATCCATAATTTTTAAATTTGCCATATATCAACACCATGGCAATTGCCAGGTACGCGATTTTTGCAGGTGGTCACTAACAATGGGAAGTTGTAGGCGGTATTCCTTTTTCTCTAGCTTCCACCGGTTTTTGCACATGGGAGTTGGCAGTGGCGGACTTTTATTCGTGGTTCATAATCCCCTTACCACAACAAAACTCCACGGTAGTTGCCACGAACTTTTTTCAGCCACAAAAAAGTTGCATGGAGAGAAATGTCTTGCCAATGGTGGCACTGTTACAAGCACTTGTCAGCCAGATTTCCATGCGTGGGTGGAAAATCCTCACCCACCCCAAATATTCTATGAATAGTTACTTTTGTATTTACAGTCCAATATTTTATGAGAGCTCTCCAAATCCTTTATCACACTAGCTTGTGACGAGCACTTCTCTGTCATCTTATTCCACCATAGAATGGAGAGCACACAAGAAAAACATTTTGCCACAATGGAAACTACCACGGCTGGGTTATCATAACTATTGCCAACAAAAATAAGGAGATCACCATCACATGATGCATGCCCACAAAGGATGACAGCTGTGGCTTTCTCACGTGGCAAATGCTTTTTGATGTGGTTCAGAGCAAGCCACAAAAACGAAAATAACCACAATGCATACACCATGGCTGGCTTAGTGTGGTGCATAACAAGCCACGAAACAGAAATTTACCACAAATAAAACACCGTGGACTGGGGTTGCCATGCTGGTTGTCTACCTTGGACAACGGGTTGTGGAGACAAACTACCCACAAACTGGTTTGTCACAACGAAAAGGAGAACATCCATAGTGCATGCAATGAAGGAAAACAGTGACCACACTAGCTGATTTTGCCATGCCACTCTCTAACAAAAAGTACAACCATATTTTAAAAATGCATGGAGAAAACCAAATTGGTTGGCAGGAGCGCTAGCTGCTCGCATATATATAGGAAAAATCCTTCTTACTCTCGGGTGTAACTAGACCCACGTCTCATATACTACCTTATGAAAGTATTTGCAATACTTTATCTATTTGAGTATGTTCATATACTATATCTAAGATACTTCCGAACAAGTTTGGTGAAAAAATTGCAAGTGCACTCATAGTTTGCACTATATATGTAAAATACCGATATATTTGTATGTAAAAAAAAGAGTATGTGAAGAAAAATTACATACTACTAAAAAAATAGTAGATATACTGCCTAAATATTTTTATATACTTCATATTATATGTACATACTCTCCGGTATGATAGATACTATCCACATAGTATGAAACACATGTGGGTGTAACTACACCCGGGTGTAGTATGAATATATCCTATATATATATATCATAGCAAATAATACATGATAAAGTTACATAAATTGTCTTGAACAATTTAAAAATAAAGTCTAAAAGAAAATAGCAAATCATCGAGTTCTTCAAACTCTTTCTTCTTTCATGACATAATTTTGTATTTTTTAAGGCATCCAGATAAAAAAGGTATAAATACCAAACCACTGACATCTAAATATCAAGAGTATTTTCATAATTTTAATTTAAGACGCGGTGACAAGACTACATGCACGCATATAGTCATTAGAGTAATTAATCAACATCGGGAAGAGTACCAACACCAGTATTTTAGGAAAGAAGAACCGGACAACCTGGTCAACGTCGCTGGGAGACGAGAATACGGATCACGTTGATGAAGTAGCAACCGGGATAGATTTTGCGAGGACAAATCTCCTCGCAACAGCCATCAAAAAACATCCAAGATTGATCCGGTGAAGCAATATCTGATAGACCATAAAGAAAAAATTGATCTTCCAACATCACCATTAATGTCGAGAAGGAACTCACGTTGTTCGAAGAAGGTCCAGGAAACACTTATCCAAAAAGTTATTATCTCTATCAACATGAAGGCTAAGAAGAAAACGATCACCAAATCCGACACTAAACTATTAAAGAATTAACTTTTATTGAAAAACTCTACACATAGATCTGGTTTCCTGCCCCTCCTGATATCGACAAGACTAGTCGAAGGAGGGAGGACCGATCCAGGAAGGTTTTGAAGGAGGAGGAGGAGGCTATGGTTTCTTGAGAAGCATGCAATGGCTGGCCAATTCCTAGCTTTTTAGAGATCACCCGAACCAGTTTATGTTTTCGTAAATACTCTCTCTATTATTATAATAAATATATGAGTATAGGTTGTAATAACATCTTATATTACGTGGATCTAGAACTAATGAAAGAGAGCAAACACAGTAGTTGCCTCTCTAATAAAGCTAGTCACCGCCTCCACTTTCTTCTCCTCCATACGTCGGTTCCCCCTCCTCCAGCCGTCCTCGCCATCATCAGAATGGGTGGGAACCCAATCTATGAGTTGAGTTTTTAATAAAAATAGTGTTTTAAAAGATTAGGTTAGGATTTTGGTACCCGTCTTTTTATACTTTCGTGTTATCAGAGATTGCATCATTTACAACAATAAGAGATATTCGACCCTTCATTCTATGATGAGATCTCCTTCTTGGCGTTCATGGTGGTGTTGAAAGATTAAATTTCTTTAGATATAGTTACTCATGTCTTATTGCGCCAGATAAATTTTGGGTTTTCCCATCATTGACGCAAGGAGGATTGTCCTTATAATATTTGTCCAGACTACTATATTGTCGAAATGGTGATTCGTACTCTCGGCTTGATATCGACTAAGATGTTCAGTTGCTTTTTCCAAAATAATGGTGTTGATACTTGCTGGTGTTAGTTGATTCTTTAATGGACGCGTGAGGCTTGACATTGTGGATAAAATTAAAATTATGAGAGAATCCTCATTGGTTACAAATTTATGGTTTGATAGAAAATATTGTGTCATAAACAAAAAAGAGTTTGAAAATCTCGAAGATTTGTAAGTTTTTTTAGACTTTATTTTGTAGTCACTAGAGACAGTTTAAGTATCTCTACCATATATTATTTGATAATAATGTATATCATGGTATTGTTTGCCAAAAAAGATTATGAACAGAGGGAGTGGAAAATTAACGCAGTGTCCTGAATCGAATCAACATACGTTTACTCATGCAAAGTGCCTCAGTGGTAGAGAAAATAATCTTATCTCATGTGTTTCGTGTTGTTTTGGAAAGAAAAAACATGAGACATAATAGACTGTCTCTCATGTTTTATTATTTTTAATTAATGCTCAGAAAACATGTGATAATTAAAGATATAACAAATTAAAGTACGATAAAAGTCCAACATCTTGTATGATTGGTATAAATGTCTTATCTTGGATGTGAATGGCTTTTTAACAGGGGTGGGGTCTCGAAGGACCCGGAAGGAGCTGCATTAATTCATCCTCGAGTCCCCGGTCCTTCCCACTTGCATTGTGCCTCCATCGCTGGCCGCCATACCATTGTCGAGGATGAACCACTTGGCGGCGGTAGGCGGAAGGATCCTGTGAGACTCCGGGATGGGCCTCCGATCTGGAGAATTTCATAGGCATCGAGAAGGTGCCTCGATTGGCCGCACTTTCTGCCGAAGATCGCGGCAGCGGTCATGTGATTTGGTAGACTATACAGCATGTGCTCAGATATCCACCCATGAGATGTAGAAGACGATGCGCCGCTGCACCTCCTCCCCTCGCCTACGCGGATGGCCACATGGAGAATATTGGTCCATCTCTCCCTCTTCTTGGGATGGATGCGAACTGTTGGACCCTCCGACCACCTATGCATCGCACCAGCCCACTCTCCATCCACCTCCTTCCTCCTGCCCGCCACGACAGACTAGAGGGAGAGAGATAGTGATGCCAAATTTGGTGAAGCAGGGGGTCGAAGGAGCCGAGACCCTGGCTTTATTCACAGACAAGCTTCCCGCCTCACTCACGGTCACCTTCGGCTCCTACCGAAGGCGCACCGTGACTAGATCAAGAAGGAGAAGGCCGATGTAGATCCAGCTGACAAGAACTTCAACCTTTCTCCTAGCATGATGCCAGACCACAACATAAAGCCGAACCCTAGACCTAGGACTACCAGCACCACCATCTACTCTGACGCCGCTCCCCTGCCGCCTCCTGTCGGATAATCCGATGAGAAGGGCTCGATGGCGATCTGGTTTCTCACTAGAGACTCTCAAAGCAGAGGATCAAGGGGGATATGGGGATGTGAATAGCTCATGCTTTAGCTAAAAGAAGACAACTTTTGGGTCATTTATTTGTTTCAAACTCGTCATTGCGGTTACCTTGAGAGAACTCTAATAGCACTACATTGTACCTGCCCTTAGAGAATCTCCAGTGGCACGACACAAATGGTCTTGGCCGGTCTGAACCCATTCGTGCGGACAGGAGGACAACGAAACCACCCAGTGGTGCGACCCAAACTAACCGACTCATGTTGACTGAATCATCCCCTCACTAAATTTGGGTCCGGGTGGAAACTTCAAAGTTGTCGGCTCGTGTCCAGGTGGCTTCCAATTTGGCATTTTGAATGGCTGCCACCTTGTCGCGTCTCTGGGTCGGCTGGACTATCTGGGTGAAATGCGCTGGACACTCTGGTCTTCTCGGATTTCCTCGTGTCCTTCTCGATGGTCTCCTCCTCACTCCGTGCGCCTGCCTCCCAATCCTCCCTCGCGCATCCTTGGATGATCATCACGTCGACCTCTTCACCTTCCTCCCTTTCCTTCCCGCTAGCACTAGTCCAATGGATATTAAATCTAGTCAAATAATGACACCATGATTTTGGTAGTATAAAGTTCTTATACATCAAAGTATCATGTCCGACTAGAAATGAAATCACCTTGTGATATTTTTTAATGAGGCTCAATATTTACTTCCAGCTTAAACTAGTAGAATCATCATACTCTATGCTTGTATTCTCATCAACCTCCCTTTCTTTAGGAAAAGCTATCCACGACTTTGAGTAAGCTAAAAGTGAAATAAACAAACAAAAATAATAACGTGTACGCATAATATATGTAAATATAACATGTTGTATCATTTTTGTTGACGTGCATAATATTCCCAATATACAAAATGCAACAAAAATTGCAAGTAGAAAACACAGAATTGTCATATGGGCACAAAGAACAATGCAACAACCGACAATCAAAATTGCAGGTATAAGTGAAGTTCAAAGAATTATTATGATCATCATGAAAAACAACTAGATAGATAGTCTTGTTGTTTAATATTAAATTCAGTTTTCTCAAAGAAGATCTATGATCAAATTTGTGATGAACAAGAGTAAACCAATTCAGAATATGTGAAAACCAAATTGATTTGCCATGCTTCAACTGTGCTACTCTGATTATTATGAACATGATCATTTTGTCCAGTATGTAAGATGCAACTCAATTTGCAAATATAAGTGTAGTATAGAGCAATAGGACAACTAGACAAAGACTTTTGGGACAAACACAACGAATATGAAAACTCGGGTTCTATTCTAGAAAGATTAGAACAATCCAACATAGATAAAACTTGTGTTGGCTACAATATATCAACTAGACCAGAATGTATTTCCATAATTTCTCGAATATGAACTATTGTCCCATAGCAAAAATGTTGTGACATATTACATATATGGCTGAAAATAGCTTGTTTCAGTTCAGCGATTCTATCACAAGTAATTCATATGTTGTAGGGGTTCGCGTATGAAAACAATAAAATCTTACCCTACGCCCCTGAACCCCTGATGCTGCCAGGACCTATCTATTAGTAATGCAGTAACGGGAGGGGCTTTTCGTGAACTTACCCTTGAAAACCAAAACGCATTATCAACGCTCGGGAGAGTGTGGTTGATGTAGACGAGCTGAAGTCGATCTCAAGGTCGTGATAAAGTCCTCACGCTCATACGGCTCCAACAACTTCTAGTGCCTCAAGTGTGACACCTCGCAGGGAGTTACATGCATCCGATGCCTGGCGATGACTCCTGCTTCCCCGATCCAGCAGCAGTTGCAGAAGTAGAGCTCCTGGATCCGAATCCTGCAGCGCAACGACGCTTTGTGGTGAAGATGTCTATCGTTCACGTAGTCCAGACTGGGGACCACGGTCACGGGAGAGAGAGAGAATATCAATTGGAGGTCTCCCCAAAAGTGAGGAAACCTTTATTAAATATTGTTTTTTATTTTCTAGTCAAAATAGCCCACTATATATAGGGTAAGGGGGAGGTACACCCTCCCTCAAAGTCCCGAGGTGGGACTAAACAAAGGAGGAGGTGGGGGGAGGCGCCGCCGGCCAGCCCCCACCATGGGCCCCACGTGGGGCAGGCCCATTAGGGCCGCCGACCACTCCCCTTGGCCCCTCCTAGGGGTGCGGCCCCTCTTGGGCCCTTTCCCCTCCAGGATTTGGCCCATTAAGCCTTTTTAACCTTTAATTTATTTTCTCTTTTATTAAATAATTATGAATAAATGATTAAATCAATATTTAACATTCATTCACATATTATTCAATCTTCGTGGATATGAAACACTTTCCACCTCCACTCAGGACATCCTCCTGACTTATCGAAACCCTTCCAGTTTTCTCTCTTCTCTTCTTTGGTGATTCTACCGATCCTATAAACACTCTCTAAGCATCACCGAGCCCTTAAGAGTGATACCCTACGGTTCGAGAACACTCCAGACATGGTCGGGACTCTCCCGGACCAATGATCAACAGAGGGACTTGGATGGCCATGTGACCCCTGTGCATTCCACGAAGATCTTTCGTTGTTTGAACCGTGACTGTCACGTCTTATTCCTTTTGTCTCTCGATACTTGCATTACCTGAGATCTGATCAATGACATCACCATGTATGGTTCAATCTTGTTACCGACAAATTCTACTTGACTTGTTTCGATAAGTGATATCCATGTGATCAAATCACACGCTATACAGCTATTGGATATAACTTCTCCGAGTGGGCCCTCGAGTATCTTTCCGTCACATGGATGGACAAATCCCGCTCTCGACATATATTGCCTCAAAAGTTCCTCTGAATACCTGAACACACCTTTATAATCATTGTATTACCAAGTGACGTTTGATGCTACCAAAGTACTCTTGGGAGACAGTGATTGATATAACCTCACGATCTAAGGAATAATCTACTAGGTCTATTCTAATCATCGTAACTTGAACTTCATGACATGATCGGGTCATGATGTTTAGGTTGGGTATTGGTTCATCATCTCATTCTCAGAATGAGATGACTCCATTTCCAACTAGCATAAATGCCACATGATCAGGAAACCTTGATCATCTGTTGACCAATGATCCAGTGACTAGAGTTTCACTGGGAACCCCTGGTTGTTTATATATCATACGTGTATTTACGTTTCCTTTCAATACAGTTATAACATGATATAAAACTTAATCAGAAACTTTATGAAATATGATAATAGTCCTTATTACTATTTTTCTCTAGGGCATATTTCCAATAGTCTCCCACTTGCACTAGAGTACAAATAAACTAGCTGCATTTATTCTTAATCATTGGCACCATATATCCCAGTACCCTGAACATGCTTGCTCATGGAAGAGGTTGAGTCTTGGGCTTGTACTTTATAGTCTCAAATTCTTTGCAACTTACTAATGTCACCTTGATTGACATTAATACTTTATCATCACATGATAACATCTTTGTGTATGCATCGTCGCTATGGCAGTAGAACGAGGCCAGATTCCAGGAGCCTATAGTGACTTTAGATCAACCTCATGGGATTTCTCATGGGCACCGTGCCCTGGGACACATCATTCTACGTTAAAAGCGAACTAGCCCCGCCATAACATTATACATCACTTTAGATGGTACCCTTATCTATTATTATAAATGTAATCATCGAAACACTAGTTCACCCTGTGCAACTTTCGATGTTTTGTTCACCTTGCTTCCTACTTGACTTTAGTCGGTATTATCGATACAGGAGTTTCCAACATATTCCCTTATAACATAACCCTTTATGCTTTAAGATATGTCATCCTTTATGGATTTGGAATTATGTCTACAGTTCTCTATTAGACACTACGGACAAACTTAGCTCAACATTCTGTGATTCGTGCTTAATCATGTTTCAAATGTTCCTTCTTGGATCATATATTATGTTAAGTTGTCATCTTGGTTTTCTAAGATAGAACATATGTCTCAACATAGTGGATGATGATCATCCTTTTATTTCTTTCAACCATCGATGTCAGACTTAATTCTATTCCTAATTTGAGTTATCAAGGACCAGTTCCTTAATTAACTTCTATTCTGAAACTCTTTTCATAATCCCTCTTAGGAATACTACATAATATCGTAATATTCTTACTATCAACTTCTGCTCCCTATAAATCTTTATTTATCGGTACTTGCGCTTTTATTCTTAATGTGTCGTATACACACTTAATAATCACTCCCTAAGCTCCCACTCAAAATATGTTCCCAACATATTTGAGCATGAGTCATTACTCGTACTCAAAATACATTCCTACATATTTGATTCTAAGACTTATATTGATCCCACTCAAAAATATGTCATTCACATATTGTTTTAATAAGACTTTCATAGCTCCCACTCAATTTCATGCAAATTGCATATCCACTCACTATTTTGAACAACTTCAAAATCCTTTGATAAATTATCAAACTTGGAGATTACTATGAGACACTAGTACTTTACTAGTATTAAATCCACTAGACTTTCAACACACTTGAATCAAATTCATTCGAATTTGTCCAATACATTATTCATGACAAATCATTCCATTGTCATTCACCTTTTTCCTTCTCCGCTATGGCTTTCCAGTTATTTGGAAAGATCCAAGTAACCCCTTTTACTTGTTAAGATTTAGCAACAAATTGCTTTCTAATCTCAAGTGAATTTTATCTTTAGGATTTCTCATATCTTTAGTTTACCATTATTTCCTTCGTAGTTTGTAGGTATGTCATATTCCGATAATATGTAAAATGATTCACAAATGTATCCATACAAGATGTGGAGTACATTTTGAATCCTACTTTATATAGTGAAAACACCAGTGGGGAAAACACAATGATCGTTATCATTGATTCTTTCCTTTGTGAAGAGAATTGTCTAGGAACGCTTTTCGTTGCGCTTCTCAACACTCTGATGCAGAGTTTTGAATACTCATCGTGTTTTTCACTATCTTCCAAAAGCTTCATAATCAAGAAATACCACTAAATATGAACTTTCTCGAGAATGCACCAAAATCCAAGCAATGCTAGTTTTGCTTTCCTTTTAGTTCTAGCCACGGATTTCGTATTCAAAGTTTCCAATGAATACTCTACAAGGAATTATTCGCTATTGTTTTGGTTATATCGAATAACCCCAAAACTTTCACGCTGATCCATACAATATATGGCGCCGATCTCACAAATTTAGATGGTTCACTAAATATTCTAATTGAGTGCTAACTATTTCTAACTAATGTTATGTACATCTATACTACAACGATTTATTTGGCACCATCTATTTACACACTTGATATCTAATATCACATTGTGATGCTTTGCATTTTGACATTTCAAATGCATTGCATTCCACAATTTCTTATGCCAGTCTTATAAAGTCGAATTTCATTACTATTGATCAAATCATAGTAATTAGATTCTCTTTTATCTTTAATACCCTTGGATGATGAAATATTCTGATCATATCAAATAGTTTCATACTCATGTTTCTTTTAGTAAACTTCTTTACAAAATTCAAACAATCATATAATGATAATTACCATTTTGTTAAACTACAATACATCAAATATGTATTCTCTTGTAACAATTCATCAAACACTTTGTATTCTTGTAATAAGTGGTGTTTAAGTTATCTTTGCCGAACTTAGGCATGATACGTATGTGAAAAGAAAACAAATGACTTTCACATATTATCAACATAACTATGAATTTAAACAATGGTTTCATTCAAAAATGAATATATCATTAAGTTGGATATTTTCAAGACATTTTTCATATTTTACAAATGTTCATCCATTATCAATTAGTTTCATAACAAGCAGGACAATTCACATATAATCGAACAAGATATGAACACAAATAGAAATCATTCATAAAAGTAGAACAACTTTTTGTTACAAACTCATATGAATAACCGTCTCATGAAGTGTGAGACACACTAAAGAAGTTCACATGCCATCGATTACAATAATCATCCTAAAACATAAACTAAATGATAAATGTCGAGGAAGAGTGTCGTTGGCCATCATCATCATGCTCGACATCAACACTCAATGTCACCTCCTCTCCAGCAAGCACCTCTCATGCAGAAGGACCTATTTTCAGCAAAACAGAACAAGTATCAAATATACTTAACACTGTAATATGTGTTTGTAAGATTATAACATTTATAAAACTGTATATCAAATATATACCTTTGTCATCGATGACCTCACCCGCAATGGGTTCAACCTTCACATTCCTGAGATGTGATATGAACCTGTGGAAATCCTATGTTTCCGCATTGCCTCTCATGATGCAAATCCTGACATGTGCTTGGTAGCTTGGTGGCAGCGACCGCAGCGCAACACGATTTGCAAAAGAGCTCGTCATCCAGCTATCCATGAAGTATGCAAGCCTCATGTATGCATCATGCATGCGCTCCAAGTGCTCTTCAAGTGAAGAGTTCTCTTCCATCTTAATAGAGAGAAAATCTCCCATCAGCTCATGCTCCCATATGCGTGCTTATTCCACGAAATGTGTCCTAAACTGTACCATTACCGTACGAGGGTCAAGATTACCCATGACTGTCCACAGCTCATCCACCAACCCGAAACACATCGTTACTAATATGAAGGTGGACATCTCACGATGGTAATAGCGATCTTCCCGCTGCTCTAGGGTCTCTAAGGTACTGGGCTGCTCCAAATCCATCTCGTTGAGCATATAGTTGACCACGTCATTCTCTCTAAGGAGAACATGGAGACGCACAACCCATATAGGGAAGTTTGATCCGTCTAGCCTGAGCTTCTCTCCATCTAACCAATCGTCAACAGGGAATATAGCATCAGGAAGAACCATTTTCTACATTTACAATTGCAAAAGGAATTTAGACTAAGTTTATAACTAAATGAGTTAAATAATAACTTCACTAAAAACACCTATCCCCTGAAGGGTTCTAGTGATTACATGACCCCTTTTCCCCACATCTCCCCCGATCATCACGTCCATCAATGTGGGTGCTAGGGTGGACGCCTAAACATCGGTCACATCATTCATGCGAATCGTGCTTGATCTTTCGACCATCCGTGTTCCGAGGCCATGTTTACACATGCTAGGCTTGCCAACTCAACCTTAGTGTATTCGTTGAGCAACATGGCTTACACCCACTATATGCGAACGTAGATATGTCTAACACCCGATCGTCACAACCTGCCTCATACTGAAGAACTTTCTTGATGGTGCACACTAAGGGAGAACACAATCATTTGTATTTTAATTAGGGATCATCTTATTAGGCTACCATTGAGTATCTAATACTAGCACACAATAAGATATACAAACAATAACATTGAATGTAAATGCAATGTGATATGGTCCTTCACATCGTGATCTCCATCCGGTGTCACCGGATTCCGGTGCCAGGGCTCTAACGCTGTAGACACCAGGGTACCGGTGCCTTTCTGGCATGGTAGTCTGTCACCTCCGTGACTATCTACTACTACTTAGCAACATAAAGTATGTACTTTACCTTCGCCATAACCATATCACATCAGAACGCCACCTGCAAAACAAAGTTAGACGCCTCTACTTTATCTTTGCATGTTTTACGTGGCTGAATAGGCTTTCGCACAAGAACCGTTCTTACCTACGAACTTTCACCACAATGCTAATTAAGTAGTTGTATATACTGCACCCCTTTTGGGGCCCTCCGTTGCAAATGGTATACCAACTAATGCGAGAGAGATAGACACCCCAAAGCCAATTTATAAGGCACAAGTCGTATGTCAAGCATGGACTAGTCTCGCGAATGAACGCGTAAAGTCGGTTGGGGACACTTCATCAAGCATTTATGCAGCATACACAAGTACACGTGGGAGGGTAACAACTAAAATATCAATGCCCACATGCTACATCTCGTGTGTTCTACCAGTACTAGCAATACTACACATAGATCTAGCTCTGATACCACTGTAGGGGTTCGCGTATGAAAACAATAAAATTTTACCCTACGCCCCTGAACCCCTGATCTTGCTAGGACCTATCTATTAGTAATGTAGTAATGGGAGGGGATTTTCGCGAACTTACCCTTGAAGACCGAAAAGCGTTGTCAACGCTCAGGGGAGCGTGGTTGATGTAGACGAGCCGAAGCCGACCTCAAGGTCATGATGAAGTCCTCATGCTCCTGCGGCTCCAATGACTTCTAGTGCCTCAAGTGTGAAACCTCGCAGGGAGTTACATGCATCCGGTGCCTGGCGATGACTCCTGCTTCCCCGATCCAGCAGCAGTTGCAGAAGTAGAGCTCCTGGATCCGAATCCCGCAGCACGACGGCGCTCCACGGTGAAGATGTCTCTCGTTCGTGCAGTCTGGGCTTGGGACCACGGTCATGGGAGAGAGAGTTAGAGAATATCAATTGGAGGTCTCCCAAAAAGTGAGTAAAACTTAATTGGATATTTTTTTATTTTCTGGTCAAAATACCCCACTATATATAGGGGGAGGGGGAGGTACACCCTCCCTCAAAGTCCCGGGGTGGGACTAAACGAAGGAGGAGGTGGGGGAGGCGCCGCCGGCCAGCCCCCACCATGGGCCCCATGTGGGGCAGGCCCATTAGGGCAGCCGGCCACTCCCCGCGGACAACTCGCGGGTGATCCCTTTTATAAGAACCAGTTGCACTCTGGTCGGCCCCTCCTAGGGGTGTGGCCCCTCTTGGGTCCTTTCCCCTCCGGGATTTGGCCCATTAAGCCTTTTTGACCTTTAATTTATTTTCTCTTTTATTAAATAATTATGAATAAATGATTAAATCAATATTTAACATTCATTCACATATTATTCAATCTTAGTGGCTATGGAACACTTTCCACCTCCACTCCGGACATCCTCCGGACTTACCGAAACCCTTCTGGTTTTCTCTCTTCTCTTCTTCGGTGATTCTACCGATCCTATAAACACTCTCTAAGCATCACCAAGCCCTTAAGCGTGATACCCCACAGTTCGAGAACACTCCAGACATGGTCGGGACTCTCCCGGACCAATGATCAACAGAGGGACCTGGATGGCCATGTGACCCCTGTGCATTCCACGAAGATCTTTCGTCGTTTGAACCATGACTGTCGCGTCTTATTCCTTTTGTCTCTCGATTCTTGCATTGCCTGAGATCTGATCAATGACATCACCATGTCTGGTTCAATCTCGTTACCGACAAATGCTACTTGACTCGTTTCGAGAATACCTGAACACACCTTCATGATCACTATATTACCAAGTGACGTTTGACGCTATCAAAGCACCCTTGGGTGACAGTGATTGATATAGCCTCATGGTCTAAGGAATAGTCTACTAGGTCTATTCTAATCATTGTAACTTGAACTTTGTGACATGACCGGGTCACGATGTTTAGGTTGGGTATTGGTTCATCATCTCATTCTCAGAATGAGATGACTCCATTTCCAACTGGCATAAATGTCACATGATCAGGAAACCATCATCTGTTAACCAATGAACCAGTGACTAGAGTTTCACCGGGAACCCCTGGTTGTTTATATATCACACATGTATTGACATTTCCTTTCAATACAGTTATAGCATGATATAATACTTAATCATGAACTTTATGAAATATGATAATAGTACTTATTACTATTTGTCTCTATGGCATATTTCCAACAAATGTGATCCACAAGAAATTTTTCGTACATGCTATATTCACCAATTAGACTGAAAGTGAAACAAGAAGAATATGTGTTAGAATTCAGACATGAAATTTCAAAAATCTTATCCATAGCACAACTCATACTCATAGGTTCATTTAGCATGATTGAATACACAATATCAGTAGGTGGTATTCGAGTAAGTATTTCATTATGTGTAATCAATACCACATGATCAAAATTTGAATTTGGTAAACTATCACATGGTGCTGTAACATTAGTGCAAGGCAAGTTACAAGGAGGTATCAGCAAAGGAATAGACTCACAATATTTTATGGTTGTTGTCTATAGCTCCAATTTAGTACCTATATCAATAGTGTTCTCCTCACATGTAGTAGACACTAGGACATCCTCCTCAAGTGATAATGCATAGTCCAGCGATGCAGGTTGTAAAATAGATAGATCCCTTTATTCAAAAGAAACCTGCATATCACAACAAACAACACAAGGAGTAGAGATGATTACATTAGTAGAAACCTCATTCATCCCATCAACCCTCACTCTGAATTTTCCTATGACAGGATAGTCATGTGGCTGTATGTTAGTGGTTATAGGTGGACATAGGTTTTGAGACCTAATCTCCTGAAATTGTTTAATATGTGTATGTGCTAACCATGTGTTCTTATCATTCCGAATGATAGAAGGATCAGAATACTCACTACCAAACACAACCTGAAATTGATCACACCACCTTTTCCCAACAGGCTATGGAAGGAATTAAATGCTCTAGGAATTACATAACAGGAAATATATCTTCTAGGGACATAAATGGTGAGTGGAAGACATGCCATCTGATTAACTAGTAGTGCATAACCAGAAGTTGCTAACATAAATAGAGTTCTTACTATACGTGGGACTAATTATAGCTTTTCAACAACCTCAACACTAACCAAATTCATATAAGAATAAGTATCAATGGTAGTAGCAGCGCGTCTACCATAGATTTCTATCATGGAGTGGAACAAACCCAAAGTAGGCACCACTCCTGACTCCTCCTCCCAGAATGTGTTACTGCAATGGTATATCAATGGGA
Organism: Avena sativa; assembly: GCA_916181665.1. NCBI lineage: Eukaryota > Viridiplantae > Streptophyta > Magnoliopsida > Poales > Poaceae > Avena > Avena sativa. The sequence continues at coordinate 102,999,534 of OV702287.1, read as the reverse complement.
AGGGATAATCATCTGCATAATTTTCTGTATCCTATTAATACCACTAACAGACATGATTAGTAGATTAGTGCACTAAATCAAAAATCTTTTGGTTGCTCCCTCACAACTCACTCACAACTACAATAAAAAGAAATCCTACCGTTCCAAAGTGAATTAGGAAAGCTTACCAACTTGGATAAACAACACGTGCACGGATGTGATGAAGCGAACACCGAGGGTACAAGAACGATCACATGAAAAAACAGGAGTATGTAGTGGAGCTGTAGGTATGGTTACCTAACTACACCAAAGCAAGCCCTAGAGTTGATCGTTTGACAAACACCCAAGGAAACACACATAGTGGAGATAAATGTAGCAAAGCAACTTATGAACATGAATATTGCAATGCATAAGAGAGACACTAGAGTAATAGCTCAAAATAAACAGGAACACAATTGCTCAATCAACAAGTGCTATTAGAAACTAGGCCGCCAACCAATTTTGATATTTCTCTTTTGTCACTTTTGTATCTCTTTTTTTGATTACTTTACTCTTTCCTATTTTTTGGATTTTACAACTATTTGACACAATGCAAATATAATGCAACACTTTCGAACAAACTAAGCCAGATACTCTAGTGTAACCTGACCGGATATTTCGGGGCGCCGGATTGTCCGGTGAATTGCCGCCGGACAGTCCGATCTAACGGGACAAAAAATTTGTGCTTCAAAAACCTAAAGAGAAGCCTGTTCAGAGCAAAGAAACTAGTCTCGTAGGTATGTTCCTAGGCACATATGCTAGGCACAGATGCTGTAGAAAGGTTGTAGGTAAGTTAAACACAAAGGTACGCTATGTGGAATCGGACAAGTAGATGTAAACTCAGAAAAACATGACGAATGACTCGAAAAACAAAGAACAACAAAAATAACAAGGAAAACCTAGACACTACCACTCATACTGGAAGATATCAGATCAAAGACACAACAACGACCAACAACTATGACTCAACTCTGATGCAATCTAGGCTATAGCAAAGACTAACCCTAATCTTTTTGTATGGCTTTTCTATATAGGATGAAAAACAACTAACTATGGATGGATTTGTGGATGCTTATCAAGGAAACACTGGAATCTGATACCAATATGATATGGGGTATCCCGATCTTCTCAGTATGCGATGGTAGTAGATGATAATAGTGGGTGGAGATAACTTGTATGCTGCTCATGAACCTCTTGGTCGATCCCTGATGCCAATGCAACCGCTCTCAACCATTGTAGATATTTGCAACTCACACACTTGCGCATGTAGCCCCTAACTACGAAGCGGTATTGCAATCTTCTAATTCCCAATGGAATAGAAAATCACACAAAACTTGCAATTGGCTAGATCCAATGGATCGACTAATCACACTTGATTGATAGTAGCAAATACACCGATTTGGTGTAGGGGTTGATACATTGCAAATGTATCTATAATTTTTGATGTTCCATGCTTGGTTTTATCTACTTTCTTATGTTTTGTCCACACTTTGGAGTATGTTTCATATGATTTCTTGGACTAACCTATTAACAAGAGCCATAGTGCCAGCTGCCTGTTTTCTGCTATTTTTGGTTCCAGGAAAGTCAAAAAATGAATATTCTCGGAATTGGACGGGACAAAAGCCAAAGTTCCTATTTTACCGAAAGACTGACAGAGCCAGAATAGGAGACGAAGGAGGGCCAGGGCCTGGCCACACCCGTAGGCGCGGGTACCCCCAGGCTGCGCTAGGGCATGGTGTGGGCCCCTCCGGCACCCCCTCGGTCTCCCTCTTCGCCTATAAGATGCCTCCTGACCTAAAAACTCAGGGGGGTTCGACATTTTTCCAGAAGGAGTTCCGCTCCGCCGCCACCACCAGATTCTACGAAATAGCACCAGAAACTCCATTCTGGCACCCTGCCAGGACGGGGAATTGGAGGAGATCATCGCCATCATCATCACCATCGCTTCCCCATCGACCATCCATGTTTCCCCCATCTATGAGTGAGTAATCCCCTGCTGTAGGCTATGGGGATGGTAGGGATTGGATGAGATCGTTCATTTAATGGCATCAGATTGTTAGGGCATGGTGCCTAGTATCTTTTATTAGTGCTTTATGACTTTGTTGCGACTTGTTATGCTTAATGCTTGTCACTAGGGCCCGGGTGCCATGATTTCAGATCTAAACATGTTATTGATTCATTATGATAGTATTGTTTATGGTCTTATCTGCAAGTTGTATACACACGTTGTTGTCCGGAACCAATGGCCCCGAAGTGACAGAAATCGGGATAACCGGAGGGAATGGCTTTGATGTGAGGATCACATGTGTTCACGGAGTGTTAATGCTTTGCTCCGGTGCTCTATTAAAAGGAGCACCTTAATTGCTAGTAGTTCCCTTGAGGCCCCGCTACAAACGGGCTGGCAGGACAAAAGATGTTGTGCAAGTTCTCATTGCGAGCACGTATGACTATATATGGAACACATGCCTAGGATTATCTAGTACTGGGATGCTTTATCTTCTTTATCTGCGATTGCCCTATGTTCTGTTTGCTATGTGAATTGTCTTGTCCATGCAACGCCCGTCCATCCATCCCTATGCCTACCGCACTCGAATCCCACTACTGCTATAGTTACTGTTGTCTTTACTTTATTACTGCTGTTACTTTGCTATTCCTATTACAAAACTGTTGCTACTGATAAACTGCTGTGAGCAAGATTATTTCCAAGTGCAGCTGAATTGACAACTCAGTTGTTAAGGCTTATAAATATTCTTTGGCTCCCCTTGTGTCGAATCAATAAATTGGGTTTCACTTCCCTCAAAAATACTGCGATACACCCCCTATACTTGTGGGTCATCAAGACTATTTTCTAGCGCCGTTGCCGGGGAGCATAGTTTTTTTATCAAGTCCATCGAATCACTATTGTTCAAGCTTAGTTTATTTCCATCTTGTTTGCTTGTTTCTTTATCAAAAATATAAAAAAATTAGTTCCTACTCTAGTTGTTACTTTCGTTGGTCTGTTATTGTCTTGCTTTATCATGCTTTTTATCAATGGTTGGTTTCTTTGAAACTGAATCTTATTGGCAAGGTGGGTTCACGGAAGAACAAAAATATTATTATAAGGAACACCACTTGTCACAAAAAGGAAAACACTTATGGGAACAAATTGATAAATTGTATACCATTGCTATAAACGTGTGCTCTACTTATAATGTTACTTATTGCTTTGATAAATCTTGTTGCTGTAGGAGGTACAAACACCTCCCTTTTCAATGTGAGTATAATGATGATGTTACCATATCTTATTATGTTAAGGGAAATTATGACTTTTATGATGTGGAACAAATTGAGGAATTTATTGCTTGGAAGGGTGCATTTGAACTTGCTAGTTTGCTTGAAAATATTGATGATTCACCTTATAAATATGAGGTTTATGATATACTTAAATTTTTCTTTGATAATTACAAGGAAGAAAATGGCTATATTCTTGAATATATTAATAGATGCTTTCCACAAATGGAAGAGACTAATGCCTTGCAGGATCCTATGGAAGAAGAAATTGATGAACCTGAAATCTCATTAGATGAAAAAGAGGAGGAGAGTGATGAACAAAAGGAGGAAGAATGGATTAGCTACCCATGCCTACCTTCTAATGAGAGTAACTCTTTATCCCTTACATTATTTGATTGTCCCCCATGCTTACTAGAGAAGGATGAATGTTATGTTCCTAAGGATTCTTTTGAAGATGTTTATAATAAAGCTCTAGTGCTTGTAGATCATGAAATCATGCTTTATGTGATAGTTATATTGTTGAGTTTATTCATGAGGCTACTGAAAATTATTATGAGAGAGGAAAGTATGGTTGTAGAAGTTTTCATGGTATTAAAACACCTCTCTATGTGCTGAAAGTTTTGAAGTTACTCTTGTTTTATCTTCCTATGCCTGTCAATTTGTTCTTTGTGAATTTATTTGCATACATGATTCCTATGCATAGGAAGTGGGTTAGACTTAAATGTGTTTTGAATTTGCTTCTTGATTCTCTCTTTTACTTCAGCTCATATTTCTTATGTGAGCATCCTCTCAAACTATCATGCCTGAAGATGATATATGTCTATTATTCTTGGGAGACCTTTTCTTAAATACTGCAGGAGCTGTTATTAATTGTAATCAAGGGAAGGTGACCTTCAATGTTAATGACAAGGAACATATTGTCTATTTCCCCAAGAAGATTGATAGGACTTATGGTTTTGAATTCAATTGAACATGTTGAGGGCATTCAAGTTGGAGAAATATGTTGTCCCATACCAAGAGAAAAAATTGAAACTATTATGATTAGGACCATTGCTGTCAAGGTTGAGGTAACATAATCAATAGTGGAATACAAAATTTTGTCTCATATGAAATTGTTTTGGTAACAAGACCGGATCAACCTTGTTAACAAAAGGATTTCATTAAACAAAACAATGTTTTCACCAAGATTATCTTTGGTTACTTTTATTTTTATGCCTAACTTAAAGGCGTTAAAGAAAAGTACTTATTGGGAGATAACCCAAAAGTTTTAGATGAGTCTTGGAAGTTATTACTTCAGTAATAACTGCTCCTTACCCTTTTTATTTGCTTTTTGTGCCAAGAGTAACCTCTAATGAGAGAGAAGTAATGATTGGGAAAGTTGCTATCCCGAAATAGATTTCTGTGCTTCACCGTAACAATTCGTGTAGAATCTCTGAACGACTTTTTGAGGCGTGAATTTTTGTGCTTCTGCCCCAGGTTGTTATCTAACTTTCGTTAGTTCAACACTTTTCGATTTGAGGAACAGAAGGTCTTCGAAAAAATTCGTCTTTACCTGCTGGTCTGTTTTGATAAAATTCTGCCATTATTTGCATTTGCTTCTTGTTGGTTCCTTTTTGAGTTCTTTTGGGGAATTGAGCTTTTTGAGGGAAGTGCTACAGTAGCTTGTGTTTTAATGTAAGTTTTATTGGTTTTATAACTGAACCTAAATACTTATTATCTTGAGTGCACTAATGTTGCTAATAAAGATTGTGTGAAGTTTTGTATGAAGAAAATTTCAGGTGTATGAAAGGAATGAGTAATGAGATGAAAGATGGACTAAAGCTCAGGATTAAGGATACCACACATGTCACCCCAAGAAATACCCAAGAAGTACAAGCGTCAAAGCTTGGGGATGCCCAAGGCATCCCCCTCTTTATCAATAAAAATCCCAGGTTTCTTCCAAACACTTCATTTTTATTGTTTCATGCATAGTTATGTTGTTCTTGGAGCGTCTTCTTTTTCGTTTTTGTTTTGATTTTTTGTTTGCTTTGTTTACTTAGTTAGCTGAATAGATTGGTTGGAGCCCCTCTTTCATACATTGGTGTTCAAATAGTTTGGTTTGGTTTGGAAAAGAGTAGGAAAGCTCATGCTTAAGTGGTAAAGAGAGCTTGTTTTTGACTGTGGCCTATGCTTTGTCATGCCATGCTTGATATTGTTTTGGCTTTATGCTTAGTATTATTTGCTATAGCATGACTTGTTATAAACAATTGAGATTGCTTAATGTGCCTTGGAAGAATCATGCGTTGTTTTAGCATATTAAAGCATAGTATTGTGGTATTCTCCTTTGATGCTTTATTTGGGTTGACTTGGCACATGCTCACACCATGTTATGACTATCCCAAGTCACCATAAGCCTTTATGATCCTTTAGTTTTCAAGTTGTAGTATCACTTTATGCTTTGATCAATGATTTTTTGTCGCTCTGCATGATTATGGCCATTATTGCTCTCTCGTTTGTCGCTCCCTTACTATTGCTAGCCTTCACTTTCACTGAGTATGTTTTACTCATGTTTCCAACTCCCTAAAACCAAATATTGCCAAAATGTCCACCATACCTACCTATTAGCATCATTTGCTACTTCCGTGCATATTCAATATGCCTTGTTTTCTTCCGAATAAAATGTTTGCTTGTTATGAGAAAGTTAGTTAGTAAAGCTCTCACGAACTTGATGACACACTTTATTTTCTTGCATTTAATAAACCTGAACCATTGCGTCCTTCTTTGTTGCGTATATGCTTGCACTTTATAAGTTGAAGTTAGCAGAACCATGTATCATGGGGAACGCTTTCAACATTGCATTGGTACTTAGTACCTCGTAGATATCATGTTCTTTTGCTTATGGATCCCGGCGGTGTGAAATAAAAGTGGAACTTGTAAGATCATGGAGTTTGTATGTATGTTAGAGAAACGCCTAGGCCGCTAGCCTAAGCCATGCCTAATCATGGTGGAAACTTGCAGCATAACCATAATGAGCATTCTATGAAGCATCCTCAATAAAAATCTATGCACATAGTAAATAAAAAGACCGCTGAGATGCTCATTGTCTGCTTGCCTTGTCATTTTGATTATGGGATAGCTCCTGTGTCATGTGAAAGGGGTACCCGTTGGCGGTTCTCTATGATACGTATATACTTACAATGACAAGAGCTTACTCATGACTGAAGTTGAGTAGCATGAGGATCGGTCTTCATAAGTAAGGGGCATGAGACTTCAATTTATAATTTGTCAAGCATATCCTCTTAGTTGTGTCACTTTAACCTTAACCATTTAAAGATGCTTATGATAGGGGAAATGAGAGCTCAAAGCTAATGAGTACCATACTTTCAGCATTTGGAAGCCTTTCAAACTTTTCAAACCTATTCATTTCCTCGTTGAGTCTCCACACATTCTATGAGCACTTTCTTGAGAGCATAGTGACCATTCTTAGTTCTATGTGCATTGTCCCAAGACTTGTTGATTGATGCATACCTTGATATTGCTTGTTTTAAACTATTTGTATCTAGTCACTCTTGTAAACTTTGAAGGTGTCCTATGCATTTATGTTTGCTACTCTATGAGGGACAAGCTGAATACCACTATGCTATGTTTTCTTTATGTGAAACAAACAAACGTATTGCAAAGCATTGTTATTCATGAATCTTTTGTTTGTGCCTTTTCATGTTGCAACATAGTTTCTTTGTCTTATTGCTAGAACTTTGTCTTTCATGATATGATTGAAGTACTATGATCCCAGCTTTGAATGTTTTACAAATACTTTGATCAAGTTTATGATGGTGCATGTCATCTCAAAAATTATTCTTTCTTTCTATCACTTACCTACTCGAGGACGAGCAGGAGTTAAGCTTGGGGATGTTGATACATTGCAAATGTATCTATAATTTTTGATGTTCCATGCTTGGTTTTATCTACTTTCTTATGTTTTGTCCACACTTTGGAGTACTTTTCATATGATTTCTTGGACTAACCTATTAACAAGAGCCACAGTGCCAACTGCCTGTTTTCTGCTGTTTTTGGTTCCAGGAAAGTCAGAAAATGAATATTCTCAAAATTGGACGGGACAAAAGCCAAAGTTCCTATTTTACCGGAAGACTCGCGGAGCCAGAATACGAGACAGAGGAGGGCCAGGGCCTGGCCACACCCTCCCAGGCGCGGGTACCCCCAGGCCGCGCTAGGGCATGGTGTGGGCCCCTCCGGCACCCCCTCGGTCTCCCTCTTCGCCTATAAGATGCCTTCTGACCTAAAAACTCAGGGGGGTCGACGTTTTTCCAGAAGGAGTTCCGCTCCGCCGCCACCACCAGATTCCACGAAACAGCACCAGAAACTCCGTTCTGGCACCCTGCCGGGACAGGAAATTGGAGGAGATCATCGCCATCATCATCACTATCGCTTCTCCATCGACCATCCATGTTTCCCCCATCTATGAGTGAGTAATCCCCCGCTGTAGGCTATGGGGATGGTAGGGATTGGATGAGATCGTTCATGTAATGGCATCAGATTGTTAGGGCATGGTGCCTAGTATATTTTATCAGTGCTTTATGACTTTGTTGCGACTTGTTATGCTTAATGCTTGTCACTAGGGCCCGAGTGCCATGATTTCAGATCTGAACATGTTATTGATTCATTATGATAGTATTGTTTATGGTCTTATCTGCAAGTTGTATACACACGTTGCTGTCCGGAACCAATGGCCCCGAAGTGACAGAAATCGGGATAACCGGAGGGAATGGCTTTGATTTGAGGATCACATGTGTTCACGGAGTGTTAATGCTTTGCTCCGGTGCTCTATTAAAAGGAGCACCTTAATTGCCAGTAGTTCCCTTGAGGCCCCGCTGCAAACGGGCTGGCAGGACAAAAGATGTTGTGCAAGTTCTCATTGCGAGCATGTATGACTATATATGGAACACATGCCTAGGATTATCTAGTACTGGGATGCTTTATCTTCTTTATCTACAATTGCCCTATGTTCTGTTTGCTATGTGAATTGTCTTGTCCATGCAACGCCCGTCCATCCATCCCTATGCCTACCGCACTCGAATCCCACTGTTTACTGCTATAGTTACTGTTGTCTTTACTTTATTACTGCTGTTACTTTGCTATTCCTATTACAAAACTGTTGCTACTGATAAACTGCTGTGAGCAAGATTGTTTCCAGGTGCAGCTGAATTGACAACTCAGTTGTTAAGGCTTTTAAATATTCTTTGGCTCCCCTTGTGTCGAATCAATAAATTAGGTTTCACTTCCCTCGAAAATACTGCGATACACCCCCTATACTTGTGGGTCATCAGGGGTTCAATTAGATGCAAGTAGCAACTCAATGAATCTAGGGTTTACTTTAAACATGGTATCACCTGAGCTAAGGGGCGTCCCAAGGCTTATACAGGCGGCTGGGATAGCCAGGAAACGAAAACAAGTCATAAAGGACTCAAACTGATACAACCGATTCGACCAGGTCCGTCGGTGACCGGACATTCCGGTCTGGCTGGACACTCCGGGTGGTGCACACCGGATAGTCCGGTCTGAGCAGAAACTTGAAAGTTTTCAGCTCGTGTCCGGGTAGCTTCCGTTCTCATTTTGAATGGCTGCCACCTTGTCACGTCTCTAGGTCAATCGGACTGTCCGGGTGAAATGCGCCGGACACTCCGGTCTTCTCGGATTGCCTCACGTCCTTCTCGATGATCTCCTCCTCGCTCCGTGCACCTTCCTCCCACTCCTCCCTCGCGCATCCTTAGATGATCATCACGTCGACCCCTTCGCCTTCCTCCCTCTCCTTCCTGCTGGTGCTTGTCTGATGGATATTAAATCTAGTCAAATAATAACACCATGATTTAGGTAGTATAAAGTTCTTATAGATCAAAGTATCATGTCCGACTAGGAATGAAATCACCTTGTGATATTTTTCAATGAGGCTCAGTATTTCCTTCCAGCTTAAACTAGTAGAATCATCATACTCTACGATTGTATCCTCATCACCATGGCTTAGCCATCACTCTGTTTAGTGTATTGATGAACAACATGAACAACATCGTTGATAGGGGTCCCCCTGTCTCAGGCCCCTCCTATGCCAGATCGGAGGACCCGACTCGCCATTGCGCAGCACCCGGGTGCTAGCTGTCGAGAGGAGGATAGCAACCAGCTCGTGGAATCTGGGGCCCATCCCAACCTTTTGTAGCACCTGAAACAACAACGCCTAGGAGACGGAGTCAAATTCTTTGGCTATGTTGAGCTTCAGCATGACTCACGGCTCCTTCATCCTATGAAGCAGGCTCGCCTTTTGCTGAATCAACATGAAGTTATCATGGATATAGCGCTTCTTGATGAAGGCGCATTGGTTTAAATCCACCAGATCTCCCAGCCTTGGGGCTAGTCTCTAAGCCAACACTTTTCCTGCGAGCTTAGCAAAGATCTAGATAAGGCTAATGGGCCTATGATCCCTGAGGGTGGCTGCATTGCTTTTTTTTGGGGCAGAAGTATAACTAGGGCTTGATTAAGGAGTTGAAACCGCGCCCGTACATAGAGCACAACTTGGTGAAGGCAGCCATGAAGAATGCCCTAACCACTCCCCAACAGTTCTGCATAAACTCCGCCATAAATCCATCCGGCCCTGGCGCCTTTCCGCGAGCCAGCCGTTTGATCACCTCCTAGACCTCCTCCTCAAAGAAGGGGGCGTACAGGTCCGACAGGTCCTCCAAGGCAGATCCAAGGAAGTCCAGCGAGTATTGGTGTGGTAGTTCAGTGCCTAGCATCCCCTGGAAGTAGTCATAGGACACCTCAGCCATGCCCGCATGGTCTACCACGACTGAACCATTCACCTGCAGACTACATATGACATTTTTTATGCCGGTGGTAGGAAGCGTGCTAGTGGAAAAAGTTGTATTGTTGTCTCCCTCCCCAGCCACCTGACCTTGACTCGCTGCTGCACCATCGTGCGCTCAAGGGAAGCAAGCCCCAGATAGGTGCGCTTCTGCATAGCGCGTAGGGCGCACTCCTACAGTGCAAGATGTCTGGACTCCATGGCAACATCCAGACGATACACAACCACCCACGTTATCATCAGTTGTATCTTGGCCGACGCAACCTTCCTGTCATCCCAACTTATCAGTTGGCAGGCAGTGCGCTTTAGCTTAGCGACCAGCCTCCAGAATGGGTCAGGGTCACCATTTATGGTTGCCCAAGATGATGCCACGGTCTCTTCAAAGCCCTCCATCTTCATCTAGAAATGCTCAAACTAGAACCATCCCCTCCCCGCTGCCACCGGGTTATAGTCCAGGAGCAAGGGACTATGGTCTGAGATGATCGCTGAGAGGAAACGCAAGGAGAAGCTATTGTACAACTCTTCCCAATCAGACGAATAGAACACCCTATCCAGTCTGACCAGGGTGGGGTCTCTCTCTCATTGGACCAAGTGAACCTCCTATCGTGGAGATATATCTCCTTAAGGACACAATCATTCTATAATTGATGCATGTAAAATGCATCCATGAACTTTGCACTTTATTACTTGATATTCCAACATATTTGCATCATGGGGTATATTCATATTTTATAATGATATTTGGGAATAATTAACACTTCCCATATTGTTTTGGAATTAACCCTGCCGAGGCAGAAAACCTCTATTTCAATGTTTTTGACTTCCAGGTACCCAAACGATGTCCAATTAACCTAAAGCTTCACGGGAAATAGTATTTATCAAAATGAAGAACATTAGGCCAAAGATCGGCAAAAAAAGAAGATCAAGGAGGAAACAAGCCCAACACATGCGACCAGGGGGATGGCCGTGGCTGGTGTGCTCGTTTGCCTCTCGAGTCTCCGATGATGTCGATTCTTTCTCCCAGGCAAAGGTTCTGACCTAAAACCACGTATAAAAAGGGACTCCCGACGATTCTCGAAAAGGAGCACCGTAGAAGACATAAACACGAAACAGAGAGGCAGGAGGCATAAGATTGGAAGGGGAAAACTCCGACGAGGCACTATCAGTGTGATCTCCACCTCCTCCAATGACTCCAGCACCTTCACCATGATGAAGGGGGAGTAATCCACCCCTGGACTATGGGTTTGTGGTAGTAGCTCTTATACCTCTATCTCTCATGATCTCGATTGTATTAGAACCGTATGAGCTGCATAACATGATTACAGTCATATTTGTATTACCTATGTGGTGGATCTGTATACAGTTGATATTTGAGATTCCAATTGTTCAGTATTGGAAGTATATGAATAGATGCATATTATGTACCCTGTTCTTTTTTACTTGTTTTTATCAAAATTGTATATGGGAACGTGTGTGGGGAAACGTGTGCATAGTTGGAGCAATGATGACCCACAAGTATAGGGGGTGTATCGCGGTATTTTCGATAAGTAAGAGTATCAAACCCAACGAGGAGCAGAAGCTGCTAGCTAGTGGTATGGATCAGGAATTCTCTGCAAATACTTAGCAAACGGATTTTTAGGGGTTTTCGATAAAGCAAGTAAACAAAGTACGAGTAAATAAAAGACAGTAGGAATAAATGCAGCAAGTGGCCCAATCCTTTATGCAGCAAAAGACAAGCCAGTTGTATTACTTAAGATGACCAAATGTTCTCGAGGACACATGGGAAGACTGTCAAGTGCTTTCACTTCATATAGTCGATTAATCTTCTTTAGCTTGCTAAGTGTTGTGTGGGTGAACCTGTGCTAATGTACCGCCCCATCCAAGACTAATACATACTTGTGATTATACCCCTTGCAAACATCCGTAAGTACAAGAAAGTAATTAAGGTAGAAACCTAACCACAGCTTTAAACTCTAAGACCCTTACGTCCCTTGTGTAATGGTTTCCTAACGGGGGTTCATGTTTCTGTCACTCCGGAAACCCCTACGATTAATAGCCAAATACACAATGCATTCCCCTAGGTCCATATAGGTGAAGTGTCATGTAGTCGACGTTCACATGACACCACTAGAAGAAGTACACCACAACTTAAATAACAATCTATTGAATCTTTCTCAACGCAACTCCACTACTAACAACAAGACTTCTCCCATGTCCTCAAGAACAAAATGAACTACTCACAAGACATCATATGGATCATGATCAGAGATGGAATAATGATGTATAACAATCCGAACATAAACAATAATTCAATGGTTCACTCAATAGCATCAACTACAAAGAGTAATCAACACCGGGAAAGTTTCCCCTATGAACTATGCAAGATTCAACGCAATTGTTACAACAATATGGAGATGGTGATGAGGGTACTGATGGTGATGATGGTGGTGATGATGATGATGATCCCGATGAAGTCCATCTTGATGGTGGTGTTGATGGCGACAATCTCCCCTCTCCGGGAAGGAATTCCCCCGGCAGAAATCTATCTGCCGGAGAGATCTTTCTCTCTCGGTGTTTTCCACCCCGTAGAGGCGGCAAAATCTTTCTGTGGTCGCTCCCCGAGTCTTAGGGTTTCGTGGGGATGATATACGCCAGAGGGGAGAGGCTGGAGTGGGCCAGGGTGGCCACACCACTCCCAGGCGTGGCCTAGGCCTGCCCGCGCCATGGGGTGGTGTGGGCCCCTGGTGGCCCATCTCCACTCCATCTTCTGGTATCCTTAGTCTTCTGGAAAAATAGGATTTTCCGTATATTTTCCCGGATTTTCTGATCTTCGTGAATTTTGCCTCCAAACAACACCTTTTCCATTAGAATCCTGACTGCAGCGGTCCATGCTCCAAAAGTCATCAACCATGAAAAAATAGATGAAATAACATAAGTATCACCTCTCAATACGAAATATATCAATGAATAATTAGGGATATTAAAACCGAGTCAAAAAGGAGGCCTCCCACGAACTGGGCAGTTTTGGCCGTCCGATCGCGCCCCCCACGTCATTTTGGCCGTTGGATGATCCTCAGCTCCCGCGTGGGCCGAAGTATCCCTTAGGGACGCTTCTCCGGACGTCAAAAAGTCTTTCTGTGCTTAATTGGGCTGGAATGTCTATCTATTTCGGCCCGCTCTACTCCACCTTTCAACAACCGGGTCTCCTCGTACGGAACCACTGGATTTTTTTAAGAGGACACATGCGGCAGTAGACTCCAATGAAAAACGGGTCTCCTTGCTCATCCGGAACCACTAGAAATTTTTTGAAGAGGACACACGATGCACCGGCAGACTCCAATGTAAATTTGACCACCCAGACAAGACGCACGCCTCCCGATCGATTGGACCACAGGCCGAAATCTAGAGCGGACATGCGGCAGACTCCAATCGAGATTCAACCGACCGAGACCAGATGCACACCTCTCGATCCATTCGAACGTAGGTCAGAATCTGGAGCGGTCATCGATCTCTCCTGCGGATGCGGTATAGATCCTGCCCTCGCCTCCCCATTCATGGCGATCTGATGCGCCGATCTTAATTGATCTTTATGACCGTGTTATTTTTCAGTTCTTACAAATCCCTAATGGCAGCCATGGTGCACAAATTGACGGCGACAAATGATTATGGTACGTTACTACACTGCCAGTACACTGCCTACATGTCCTATAAAATCTCTTGCCTCAGTTTCTGCCTGTGCTACTCCCACTCGATAGCAGATTCTAGGTCTAATGGTGGTCTAATAGGTTGATTCTATTTCCAAACAAAATACTCATCTTCTTCAAATAACAATTGTCATCTTTTCTAAATCAGAAATATATTTCTCTGCCCAGGTCTAATGGTGGTCTGATATGTCTAATGGTGGTCTGATAGGTTGATTCTATTTCTGGTTGTTCTAGCTCAGCTGCTTACATTCTATTACTTCCTGGTGATTGGTCGAATTTTCATCTGGTTAGTTTTGTTGGACTCGGTATTACCAATGGCTGCTGGACAGTTGAGTTCCTCAATTACATCACTAATTTCACTTAATAGTATACGCCTTATTATTATAAATGTTTGACATTGCTATACTTATATCCATGCCACTTGCACCATTGTAAATTGTCTAAGGTCGATCGCGGTGACAGGGCGGGAGAATCTGCTCTGAGCTCAGTGCCATTGCTGTTTGTTTCCATAGGGCTCAGATTTGGCCCGTTTGAGTTGATTTCTGCACCGTTTTGACTGATTTCTTCAGCATTAGGCCGGTGTGCTTCTTTTGCAACTCAAAAGTACTGATTCTAAAATTATGACAGTATATATAAATTACTTCTTATTTTTGTGTGTCAGTGAAATAGTTAATCAAGGCATATCCAGAACAATATCTTCGTTTTCATTTTGATGCCATCTTACTTTTTGGAAATCTTTGCATGTCTCTTTGGTTCTGTGATGTAGTTAACGATGTATTTTACAGTATTACACATGCGTCAATTCCTTTCCCACTACAATGATTCATGATTTTTGTATTCAGTTTTTTTCCCATCTTTGAAGTCATCATTCGTGAAAAAATCAATCATAACAGAAGAACAGTATTAAGGATTACAAAAATTAATGATTCTAAAAATAATTTGAACAATGTAGAACATTCACATATCACACCTATTCTCTCTTTATTGACTCTCCATGCTATCCTTCCAATAAACCACTAATAAACCCATGAAGAATTTTAGCTTAAAATGCAAATGAATTCACCATATAGGGGTACATGCAAGTTGCTCTTATAAGAGCATACATTATGAAATATAGTCCAAAACACGACTCGATACTTTGGAACATGTTATCGAATATATTTTCATCAATTCATAACAATGTATTCTCCTAATGGACGGGCGCGGCAACGCGCGCCTACATGATCTAGTAGTGAATTAAGACATAGAACAGTGATGCAAAATGGACGTATCAACTCCCCCCAAGCTTAGACTTCGCTTGTCCCCAAGCGAAATTGAGCTCAATAAACATGGCCTCAGGTTTATGGAGTGAAGAGTCGATAAAAGAATACGGACAAGAAGCATCACATTCATCAAATACATAGATCATAATAGAAGACAACTCACTATTATATAACTCAACTTGCAGTGAGTAAAGGAAACACAGTAAAGATACATAAAGTGAATCATAATTGGTAATGGCAAACTTAGCTCTTGGTCGAAGAATAGTTGATAATTTGCTGGAGTTCAAAAATAGCTGGTTTTTCAATGATAGCTTTCAAAGTAGTAAACATCAAGATAAGAGCAAATGTGCAAAACAAGGAACATGAGAAATGATTGAATAAATCATCATATGAATGAATGAAGCACATCAACTCAAAATACTTGCTGAGATAGAAGGGAATAGGTTTACTGACTCAACTACAAAGTAAAACAAAGGCCCTTCGCAGAGGGAAGCAGGGATTGCAAGTCTCATAAAGAGCTCCCAAAAATTATGCTACTTACTAGCTTTCAGCTCTCATTGCCCCTATCATAGGCATCTTTAGGTGATTAAGGTTAAAGTGATCAAATATGAGGATATGCATTGACAAGTTATAAGTTGAGAATCTCATGTCCCTTGAATACGAGGGCCGCTCCTCATGCTACTCAAGTTTAGTCACCGGTAAGTTCTTGTCATCATAAGCATATGTGTATCATTGAGAACTGCCAACGGGGTACCCCTTGCCCGATGATACGGAAGAATCCCCATATCAAAATGACAAGGCAAGCAGACAACAAGTATCTCAGCAATCTTCTTATTTACCATGGGAATATGGTGCTTTTTTTTCTCTCTTTCCTCTTTTCATAATATCTTTTTTTCTTTTCTCCTTTTCTCAATCTCTATCTCTTTTTCATAAGAAGAATGCTTCATAGATACTCGTTATGGTTACGCTGCAGGTTTCCACCATGTCAGCATGGATTAGACCAGCGGCCCAGGCGTTTCTCTAACACACATGCATAACTCCATGGACTTACAAGCTCCCCTTTCATTTCACACCGACGACATCCATAGACAAAAGAACATGATATCAACTTGGTACAAAGTACCAGTAAAATGTTGAAAGCGTTCCCCATGACAGCATGGTTCTGCTAATTCACAACTTACAAAGCGCAAGCATATAGGCAACATAGGTGAGCACAATGGTTCAAGTTTATTAAATGCAAGAAAGTAAAGTGTGCCATCAAGTTCGTGAGAGCTTTAATCACTAATTTTCACATAACAAGTTTAATTTGGGAGGTAGATAAAACAAGAATTTACTTGGAATAGCAATAATGCTACTAGGTAGGTATGGTGGACACAAATGGCAAAGGTTTTGGTTTAAAGGAGGTGGATGCACGAGAAGAGTTCCCTCTCAGTACAGATTTTTGGCTAGCAAGGCTGGGTAACAAGTGTAAGAGTTGAAGGAAACAAACAAACATACAAGTGATAAAGATAAACATGCAATCTTCCTTGGAAGCACAAAAGATCTTAACTAGAGAATACTAGACTTATGAGCAAATCAAGAAAGAAAGATGATGAAATTATTTTTCTTCTCTAGAGTACTTCTATCTTTTTCTTTTCAACTCTCAAAAAGGTGTTGCTACTGACCGAGCCAGGTTTGCCAAAACCAACTAAATTAACTCAACGATCCCAAAGTGCTACCAAAACTAACAACAAGATCAATCATATAACCACGAATTGAAAACTAACATAAGCTATGCAAAAGAGTGAATGATGGAACTTATCATTAATAATCCATAACGGCAACTCACACCAAGGGATACATATCTAACGAGAGAGGGGACACTTC
Organism: Avena sativa; assembly: GCA_916181665.1. Classification (NCBI taxonomy): domain Eukaryota; kingdom Viridiplantae; phylum Streptophyta; class Magnoliopsida; order Poales; family Poaceae; genus Avena; species Avena sativa. The sequence continues at coordinate 102,982,564 of OV702287.1, read as the reverse complement.
CATAATGTAAACCATACTACATAATAACTCCTCTATTCATGATATGACTCTACTAAAAAGGTAAAAAGATAGAAGATAGTGATATGATACCGCGACACTCCCCCGAGCTTGGAACAAACCAAGGGGATGCCAAACCTAATGACGAATTACTCTTTCGGAGGTGGTGGTAATATTTTCTTAGTTGTTGTGAGGAAATCTTCCAACATCTTGCGAAGCCTATTATTCTTCCATTGAAGCATGTCCACCTTCCTCTATAGGTCTCGATACTTATCGCATAACTCCTTAGTGACTCGTAGGGCTTCCACTGATGCAGGGCAAGAGACTAAAGGTACCGGCCCCTGCTTGGGGTCTTGAAGATCCTCCTCCATGGGTTCCTTCCCTTTATCCTTGGCGGACACCATTGTGTTTCTAAGCTTTCAAAAATAGTTCCTGGTAGAAACAGATCGAAACAAAAACATGACGAAAACACGATATACGGACCTCGGGGGATCCGGGGGGTTATATATTACGAAGTTTCACATCAAAAGGAAGGTACTGGGAGAAAACGAGTCAGAGGCGGAGTCTGGGGTGGACTCACCACCTCGTGGCGCGGCCAGGGGTGGGCCCACGCCACAGGGTGGTGTGAGCCACCCTGGCTCCGTTTCCATCCCTTTTTCGCTTCGTAGCTTTCCTTATTGACTGAAAACTGCAAAAATATAGTTGGATTGTATTTTCGTGGAACTTTTCTTACCAGAACTGTTACCTAGTTGGAAATAGACTCTGCAGGTCTCTAAATTTGGTATTTAGTGGACCTTCCGGAGTCATCACTTGAATCATCAATATCTTCATCTTCATACACTTACTACTTGAGTCATAAAACCGTTCTCTTCCTTATTACACCATTATCTCCACTTCCTGGAAATTTCTTTCACACAAAACTTCACACAATTCTCATTAGCAACATTGGTATATATGAAGTGATAAAACATTTTGAGTCGAACTTCAACTGAAAACCAACAAAACAAAAGCTACTGTAGCAACTCCTTCCGAAAACCCAAAAAGAATTCAAAAAGGAAATCGAATAAAGAAGCAAATGCAAGATTGGCAAAATCTGTCAAAACAGACCAGCAGGTAAAGATCAATTTTTTCGAATATCTTCTGTTGCTCAAATCAAAAAGTGCAAAACTAACGGAAGTTAAATAACAAACTGGGGCAGAAGCACAAAAAATTACAGCTCAATCCGACAGACAGAGGTCTCTCACGAATTTTACGGTGAAGCACAAAAATCTGTTTCGGGACAGCAACTTCCCCAAATATTACTTCTCTCTCATTAGAGGTTGATCTTGACACAAAAACCAAACAAAACGGATAAGGAGCGGTTATTACCGAAGTAATAACTTCCAAAACTCAAAGAAACAAAAACCAACTGAAAGCAAAAACAAATTGGGTTGTCTCCCATAAAGCTCTTTCTTTATAGCCTTTAAGATGGGCATGATAATTTTGAAGAAGCTCTCATAGGGATATGGATTGAAGTGAAAGAGAGAATTAAGAGGAAAAAACACACACATTTAAGTCTAACCCACTTCCTATGCAAGGGGATTTTGTAAACAAACAAGTTGTTGAAACTAGAGGCAACTTGCATAAGAAGGCAAAAGAAGTGCAACATAAAAACTTTCAGCATAAAACGAGGAAACTTGATATTATTGAGATGCATAAGAACACTTTTCCCTCTATCATAATAACTTTCAGTATCATGCATAAACTTAACAATATAGCTATCACAACTATCATAGCAAGGATCACTTATTCTAATAGAAAACACCGGAATACTAGCTCTCATAACACTACTTTGTGAAACAATATTAGAGGTATCCTTACAAAGGATAGGGTGTCCCGCTTCCTCATACTTAGTGAAAAAGTCTTTCACACTTACTATTATAGGTTCATCAACCATTTGTTTATCAGGTTCAACAGCCTTATTCATACTTTCATTAACCATACTAGCTATCATAGAATGTTCCTTTACCTTAACTGGGAAAGGCATTTTCTCAATATAAGGTTCAGGTAAAACATGATTAGCAGTATAAACTTCAGTATTTCTTGCAGGAACACTCTTAGCAACATCTTTATAAGGTTCGTGATACTTATTCCACTTCTTTTGAGGCACTTCAATATAAGAAGCAAAAGCCTTAAAATAAGAAGCAATAGCTTGAGAGTCTAGACCATAAGCATTTTTAATATTTTGAAAGTCATTAGTTCCCATAAAAGATTCAATGCATTCATAATCATAATTTATACCTGAGTTTCTACCTTTGTCATTCTCCCAAGCTTCAGCATTGTCTTGAATACGATCCAGAAGGTCCCATTTAGCTTCTTGTTCCATACGAGTGAATGATCCAGCACAAGAAGCATCCAGTAAATCTTTATCATGTAGAGGGAGCCTTGTTGGAGATATGCCCAAGAGGCAATAATAAAAGTGGTTATTATTATATCTTTGTGTTTATGATGAATGTTTACATCCCATGCTATAATTTTATTATTAGGGAACACTAATACTTGTGTGTTTTGTAAACATAAAAGAGTCCCTAGTAAGCCTCTTGTTGAACTAGCTTGTTGATTAATAGATGATCATGGTTTCCTGATCATGGACATTGGATGTCATTAATAACAAGGTCATATCATTAGGAGAATGATGTGATGGACACACACACCCATAGTAAGTGTAGCATAAGATCAAGTCATTTAGTTCGTATTGCTACAAGCTTTCAAATGCATAGTAACCTAATCCTTTGACCATGAGGTTATGTTAATCACCATCACCGGATGGGTGCTTTGATGACATCAAACACCGCTTCGTAACTGGGTGGTTATAAATGTGTCATTGGGTATTCTGAAAGTATGTGTTGAAGCGCATGGACCAAGATTGGGATTTGTCCATCCATATGACGGATAGATATGCTCTGGGCCCTCTCGGTGGAATGTCATCTAGTTAGCTTGCAAGCATGTGACTAGGTCACAAGAGATGACATAACATGGAACGAGTAAAGAGTACTTATCAGTAACGAGGTAGAACTAGGTATGGAGATACCGACGATCAAACCTCGGATGAGTAGAATATCGCGTGACAAAGGGAATTGGTTTCGTATGTTAATGGTTCTATCGATCACAAAGTCATCGTTGAGTATGTGGGAGCCGTTATGGATCTCCAGATCCCGCTGATGGTTATTGATCGGAGAGGTGTCTCCATCATGTCTGCATATTCACGAACCGTAGGGTGACACACTTAAGGTTCGATGTTGTTTAGGTAGATATGGAATGTGCGTTGGAGACCGAATGTTGTTCGAAGTCTCGGATTGGATCTGAGACATCACGAGGAGATCCGGAATTGTCCGGAGAATAAGATTCATATAATGGAGATCATTTTTGAGGTTCAGAAATGTCCCGGAGTGTTTATATGGGGGTTCTATAAGGTTTAGGAATGTTCCGGAAGGTTCTAGAAATTTCTATGGAGTTTACTTGAAAACCAAGAAAGAAAAAGAGGAAACTTGGGGGGGAAGGAAACTCCCCCCAAGCCCCCCTTGTGCGCCGGCCCTAGGAGGTGGGCCTAGGGGTGGGAACCCTAGGCCGCACCCCTCCCTCTATATATAGAGGGGTGGAGGCGCCACCCCCTTGCCCCTCCACTCTTGCCCTAGCCGCCTCTCTCCTCCTCCTTCGCTCTGCTCAGGCTTAGGCGAAGCCCTGCAGAATTCTCTACTCCACCACCACCACCACGCCATCGTGCTGTTGGGATTCCGTGGAGAGATCTACTACCTCCGCTGCTCGCTGGAACGGGGAGAGGAAGGTCTGCATCGACTCCGCACGTGTGACCGACTGCGGAAGCGCTACCGGAACACGGCGCCGGAAGGATCGTCTACTCGATCTTGAGATCGGCAAGTGATCATCTACATCAACCACGAGATCCGATCTCGTACAAGGCTTTCGGATCTACAAGGATTAGTACAGATCTATCTCGTTGCACATGTCTAATAGATTAGATCTTGGCTTTTATCTAGATTAGATCTGGGTTTTGTTCGTTCTTGCGGTAGAATTTTTTTGTTTTCCATGCTACGAACCCATCAGTGGTATCAGAGCCATGTCTATGCGTAGATCTGTTGCACGAGTAGAACACAATGGTTTTGTGGGCGTTGGTGCTCGTGCCGTCTTTTGCTTTGTGTACTTTGCATCTTGCGGTATGGTGGGATGAAGCGGCTTGGGCTAACCTTACATGTCATCGCACATGAGACTTGCTCCACGCTTGACGTGTAACTTGCTTTGCACAAGTGGCTTTGCGGGTGTCTGTCTCTCCCACCATAGTATAGATCAAATTTACACTTTGCACTTGATAGCACTTGTATCAACGTTGTGGTTTCAGTTTCGTAGGTAAGATCCGTTCTTATTCGAAAGCCCCAAACCACGTAAAACATGCAAAGAAAATTAGAGGCGTCTAACTTGTTTTTGCAGGGGTTTTGTGATGTGATATGTCCATCATGTGATTGTGATTATATTTGATGTATGCAATGATCCTTGTTGTAATATGGCAACCGGCAGGAGCCTAATGGTTGTCTTTAATTCTGTTAAGACCTGCGAGTCTATTCATCTTGTAATAGCTTTATTCCAAGTAGTTGTAATAGTTGCTAGTGATGATGGACAACCATGAAGCGGCGCCACTGACCTTGACGCAATGCTGGTGATGATGGATATCATGTCCGTGCTTTGGAGATGGATATCAAAGGCACAAGAAGAAAGGGCCATATCATATCACACTAATTATGAATTTCCTGTGATGTTAATCCTTTATGCATCTTGTATTGCTTAGATCGCGATGGTAGCATTATAAGATGATCCCTCTCACTAAATATCAAGTAATAAAGTGTTCGTCCTTAGTTGGCACCGTTGCTAAGACTCGTCGTTTCGAAGCATCTCGTGATGATCGGATGTGATAGATTCTACGTGTGCATACAACGGGTGCAAGCCAGATTTGCACATGCGGAAACTAAGGTTAATCTTGACGAGCCTAGTATGTACAGACATGGTATCGGAACACGGAATACCGAAAGGTAGAGCATGAGTCATATAAATGATATGATGAACATGAAGATTGTTCGTCGATGAAACTACATCTTCTCTCGTGAAGATCGGACTTGGTGTAGTGGATTTGATTCGTGTAATCACTAAGACAACATGAGGGATGTTGTTTTGAGTGGGAGTTCACCTAGTTAATTTAAGAATTAAAACTGAACTCAATTTATCATAAACTTAGTCTAAACTACTTGCAAATTTGTTGTAGATTATGGCGAACCTCTCCATCAATTTCAATGCATTTCTAGAGAAAGAAAAGCTTAAGAACAATGGAAGCAACTTCACGGACTGGCTCCGTGGACTGAAGATTGTCCTCAGGGCTGGTCAGTTGACCTATGTGCTCGAAGCACCGCTAGGTGACCCACCTGCAGAAGATGCCACCGATGACGTAAAGAATGTTTACGCCACTCGGAAAATCATTACTCCACAGTTCAGTGTGCCATCCTGTACGGTTTAGAAACGGAGCTTCAGAAGCGCTTTGAGCACCACGACCTGTTCGAGATCATTAAGGAGCTCAAGCTCATTTTTGAGACTCACGCGGCCGTGGAGAGCTATGAGGCCTCCGAAAAGTTCTTTAACTGTAAGATGGAAGAGGGTAGCTCCGTTAGCGAGCACGTGCTCACCATGTATGGGCACGCAAACAAGCTCCAAGAGTTGGGGATAACGATTCCTAATGAGTTAGGGATTCACCGTGTCCTCCAATCACTGCCACCGAGTTATAAGAACTTTGTGATGAACTACAATATGCACTGCATGAACAAGACGTTGCCTGAACTATCATCCATGCTGAAAACTGCTGAAGTGGAGATCAAAAAGGAGCACCAAGTGTTGATGGTCAATAAGTCCACCAATTTCAAGAAACAGGGCAAGCCTAAGAACAAGGGAAACTTCAAGAAGGACGACAAGAAAGCTGCCGCACCTGCTAAGAAGCCCAAGGCTGGTCCTAAGCCTGAAACTGAATGCTTCTACTACAAGGGTGCCTGTCACTGGAAGCATAACTGCCCCAAGTACCTGGCGGATCTGAAGAACAGCAACATCAAGAAGAAAGGTATATTCGATATACATGTTATTGATGTGTATCTTACTAGTAATCGTAGTAGTGCCTGGGTATTTGATACTGGTTTGGTTGCTCATATTTGTAACTCGAAACAGGAGCTGCGGAATAAGCGAAGACTGGCGAGAGACGAGGTGACGATGCGCGTTGGAAATGGCTCCAAGGTTGATGTGATCGCCGTTGGCACGCTCCCTCTACATCTACCTTCGGGATTAGTTTTAAATTTGAATAATTGTTATTTGGTGCCTGCGTTAAGCATGAACATTATATCTGGATCTTGTTTATTGCGAGACGGTTACTCTTTTAAGTCCGAGAATAAAGGTTGTTCGATTTATTTGAGTAATATCTTTTATGGTAATTCACCTGAGATGAATGGTTTATTCTTACTAAATCTCGATAGTAGTGGTACACATGTTCACAACATAGATGTTAAACGAACAAAATTGAATGATAATTCTACATACATGTGGCACTATCGTCTTGGTCACATTGGAGTGAAGCATATGAAGAAACTCCATTCTGATGGACTTCTTGAATCACTTGATTTTGAATCACTTGAAAGATGCGAAGCATGTCTAATGGGAAAAATGACTAAGACTCCATTCTCTGGAATAATGGAGCGAGCTACAGACTTATTGGAAATAATACATATTGATGTGTGCGGTCCAATGAGTGTAGCATCGCGTGGTGGATATCGTTATGTTCTCACTTTCACGGATGACTTAAGTAGATATGGGTATGTCTACTTTATGAAACATAAGTCTGAAACTTTTGAGAAGTTTAAGGAATTTCAAAGTGAAGTGGAAAATCATCGTAACAAGAAGATTAAGTTTCTGCGTTCTGACCGCGGAGGTGAATATCTAAGTTATGAGTTTGGCATGCATTTAAAGAAATGTGGAATACTTTCGCAATTGACACCACCGGGACCACCACAGCGTAATGGTGTGTCCAAACATCATAATCGAACATTCTTAGATATGGTTCGGTCTATGATGTCTCTTACAGATTTACCGCTATCGTTTTGGGGCTATGCATTAGAGACAACCGCATTCACTTTAAATAGGGCACCATCTAAATCCGTTGAAACGACACCATATGAATTGTGGTTTGGAAAAAAACCTAAGTTGTCGTTCCTTAAAGTTTGGGGTTGCGAAGTGTATGTAAAGAAGTTACAACCTGATAAGCTTGAACCCAAAGCGGAGAAATGGGTCTTCATAGGATACCCTAAAGAAACAATTGGGTATACCTTCTATCATAGATCCGAAGGCAAAGTTTTCGTTGCTAAGAATGGATCCTTTCTTGAGAAGGAGTTTCTCTCGAAGGAAGTGACTGGAAGGAAAGTAGAACTCGACGAGGTTATCGAACCTTCTCTCGGAGTTGAGAGTAGCGCAGCACCAGAAGATGTTTTTGTGCCGCCTGCACCAATTGGAGAGGAAGCTAATGATGGTAATCATGAAACTTCGAACGAAGTTGCCACTAAACCTCGCAGGTCAACGAGGGTTCGTACCACTCCTGATTGGTATGACCCTGCCTTGAACGTCATGTTGGTGGACAACACTGATGACCCTGCGACGTATGAAGAAGCTATGGTGAGCCCAGATTCTGAAAAATGGCTAGAAGCCATGAAATCCGAAATGGGATCCATGTACGAAAACCAAGTATGGACTTTGGTGGACTTACCGGATGGCCGTAAGGCTGTCGAGAACAAATGGATTTTCAAAAGAAAAACAGATGCTGATGGTAATGTTACCGTCTATAAAGCTCGACTCCGCGAAAGGGTTCCGACAAATTCAAGGAGTTGACTACGATGAGACATTCTCACCAGTAACAAAGCTAAAGTCTGTGAGGATTTTGTTAGCAATTGCTGCATATTTTGATTATGAGATTTGGCAGATGGATGTCAAAACGGTGTTCCTTAATGGTGACATTGAGGAAGAGTTGTATATGGTACAACCCAAGGGTTTTATCGATCCTAAAGATGCTGACAAGGTATGCAAACTTCAGCGCTCCATTTATGGACTGAAGCAAGCATCCCGGAGTTGGAATCAACGTTTTGATAAAGTAATCAAAAACTTTGGATTTATACAAACTTATGGAGAATCTTGTATTTACAAGAAAGTGAGTGGGAGCTTTGTAGCATTCCTAGTACTATATGTAGATGACATATTGTTGATTGGGAATGATATAGAACTTCTTAATAGCGTCAAAGCCTATTTGAATAATAGTTTTTCAATGAAGGATCTTGGCGAAGCGGCATATATTCTAGGCATCAAGATTTATAGAGATAGATCAAGACGCCTAATAGCGCTTTCACAAAGTACATACTTAGAGAAAGTTCTACAGAAGTTTAGAATGGAAGAGAGCAAGAAAGGGTTCGTGCCCATGTTGTCAAGTAAGACCTTGAGTAAGACTCAAAGTCCAGCTACGACAGAAGATAGAGAGAAGATGAATAATATTCCCTATGCCTCGGCCATAGGTTCTATCATGTATGCCATGCTGTGTACAAGACCGGATATAGCACATGCTGTTAGTTTGACTAGCAGATATCAAAGTGATCCTAGAATGGAGCACTATACAGCGGTCAAGAATATCCTAAAGTACCTGAATAGGACTAAGGATATGGTTCTTTCTTATGGAGGTGATGAACAGCTTGTTGTAAACAGTTACACTGATGCTAGTTGGAACACCGATCCAGATGACTCGAAGTCACAGTTTGGATACGTATTTATTTTGAATGGTGCTGCAGTGAGCTGGAGGAGTGCCAAGCAAAGTGTTGTGGCGAAATCTTCAACTAAATCGGAATACATAGCTGCTTCGGAGGCTGCACAAGAAGCCATATGGATGAAGGAGTTCATTACTGAACTTGGCGTGGTTCCTAGTGTGTTGGACCCGATGGCCATCTACTGTGACAGCACAGGTGCCATAGCTAATGCATAGGAGCCAAGGTCACATAGCAAGCTAAAGCACATCAAGCTACGTTTCCATGCTATTCGCGAGTATGTCCGAGATGGTGACATAAAGATTTGCAAAGTACACACTGATCTGAATTTGGCAGATCCGTTGACTAAACCTCTCCCTAGAGCAAAGCATGACCAACACCAGAACGCCATGGGTGTTAGGTATATTACCATGTAATCTAGATTATTGACTCTAGTGCAAGTGGGAGACTATTGGAGATATGCCCAAGAGGCAATAATAAAAGTGGTTATTATTATATCTTTTTGCTTATGATGAATGTTTACATCCCATGCTATAATTGTATTATTAGGGAACACTAATACTTGTGTGTTTTGTAAACATAAAAGAGTCCCTAGTAAGCCTCTTGTTGAACTAGCTTGTTGATTAATAGATGATCATGGTTTCCTGATCATGGACATTGGATGTCATTAATAACAAGGTCATATCATTAGGAGAATGATGTGATGGACACACACACCCATAGTAAGTGTAGCATAAGATCAAGTCATTTAGTTCGTATTGCTACAAGCTTTCAAATGCATAGTAACCTAATCCTTCGACCATGAGGTTATGTTAATCACCATCACCGGATGGGTGCTTTGATGACATCAAACACCGCTTCGTAACTGGGTGGTTATAAAGGTGTCATTGGGTATTCTGAAAGTATGTGTTGAAGCGCATGGACCAAGATTGGGATTTGTCCATCCATATGACGGATAGATATGCTCTGGGCCCTCTCGGTGGAATGTCATCTAGTTAGCTTGCAAGCATGTGACTAGGTCACAAGAGATGACATAACATGGAACGAGTAAAGAGTACTTATCAGTAACAAGGTAGAACTAGGTATGGAGATACCGACGATCAAACCTCGGATGAGTAGAATATCGCGTGACAAAGGGAATTGGTTTCGTATGTTAATGGTTCTATCGATCACAAAGTCATCGTTGAGTATGTGGGAGCCATTATGGATCTCCAGATCCCGCTGATGGTTATTGATCGGAGAGGTGTCTCCATCATGTCTGCATATTCACGAACCGTAGGGTGACACACTTAAGGTTCGATGTTGTTTAGGTAGATATGGAATGTGCGTTGGAGACCGAATGTTGTTCGGAGTCTCGGATTGGATCTGAGACATCACAAGGAGATCCGGAATTGTCCGGAGAATAATATTCATATAATGGAGATCATTTTCGAGGTTTGGAAATGTCGCGGAGTGTTTATATGGGGGTTCTAGAAGGTTTCGGAATGTTCCGGAAGGTTCTAGAAATTTCTATGGAGTTTACTTGAAAACCAAGAAAGAAAAAGGGGAAACTTGGGGGGGAAGGAAACTCCCCCCAAGCCCCCCTTGTGCGCCGGCCCTAGGAGGTGGGCCTAGGGGTGGGAACCCTAGGCCGCACCCCTCCCTCTATATATAGAGGGGTGGAGGCGCCACCCCCCCTTGCCCCTCCACTCTTGCCCTAGCCGCCTCTCTCCTCCTCCTTCACTGTACTCAGGCTTAGGCGAAGCCCTGCAGAATTCTCTACTCCACCACCACCACGCCGTCGTGCTGCTGGGATTCCGTGGAGAGATCTACTACCTCTGCTGCTCGCTGGAACAGGGAGAGGAAGATCTGCATCGACTCCGCACGTGTGACCGACTGTGGAAGTGCTGCCGGAATGCGCGCCGGATGGATCGTCTACTCGATCTTGAGATCGGCAAGTGATCGTCTACATCAACCACGAGATCCGATCTCGCACAAGGCTTTCGGATCTACAAGGGTTAGTACAGATCTATCTCGTTGCACATGTCTAATAGATTAGATCTTGGCTTTTATCTAGATTAGATCTGGGTTTTGTTTGTTCTTGCGGTAGAATTTTTTTGTTTTCCATGCTACGAACACATAAAGCCTTGCATAAAAGTTGTTGATAATAATATTGTTGGGGAGCTCATGAATGGGACATTTGAGCATTAGTAACTTCAATCTCCCCCAAGCTTGAGCTGTACTCTCTCCATCAAGAGGCCAAACGTTGTATATTTGATTCCGATCTTTATGAATCTCACTAGGAGGATAAAACTTTGAATAAAAGAGAGGCACTATTTCCTCCCATTCTAGAGCTTGACCATTCTTCAGCAGCTTATACCATTCCTCAGCTCTTCCTTTCAGCGATAATGAGAATAACTTCTTCTTAACTTGATATGTAGTAATACCTGCACACTTGAACAACCCGCATAATTCGTGCATAAAGAGTAAATGATCACCGGGATGGACAGTTTCATCCCCAACATAGTAGTTATCCATAACACGATCAATAATTCTTGTAGGTATTTTGAAAACATCTTTCTCAGCAGGTGGTGGCTTATCTACTACCTTAGAAGTGGTAGTAGCATTACCAAATAAGAAACTCAGCGAATTATCCATAACAAAAATAAAGCAACTAGCAGAAGTAAACAATACTCACAGTAGAATTTTCCTTTACCAGTTCCACTCTTCAATAGCGCTTCACTCCCCGGCAACGGCGCCAGAAAATAGTCTTGATGACCCACAAGTATAGGGGGTGTATCGCGGTATTTTCGATAAGTAAGAGTGTCGAACCCAACGAGGAGCAGAAGGTGCTGGCTATTGGTATGGATCAGGAATTCTCTGCAAAGACTTAGCAAACGTATTTTTAGGGGTTTTCGATAAAGCAAGTAAACAAAGTACGAGTAAATAAAAGACAGTAGGAATAAATGCAGCAAGTGGCCCAATCCTTTATGCCGCAAAAGACAAGCCGGTTGTATTACTTAAGATGACCAAACGTTCTCGAGGACACATGGGAAGACTGTCAAGTGCTTTCGCTTCATGTAGTCGATTAATCTTCTTTAGCTTGCTAAGTGTTGTGTGGGTGAACCTGTGCTAATGTACCGCCCCATCCAAGACTAATACATACTTGTGATTAAACCCCTTGCAAACATCCGTAAGTACAAGAAAGTATTTAAGGTAGAAACCTAACCACAGCCTTAAACTCTAAGACCCTTACGTCCCTTATGCAATGGTTTCCTAACGGGGGTTCAGGTTTCTGTCACTCCGGCAACCCCTACGATTAGTAGCCATATACACAATGCATTCCCCTAGGCCCATATAGGTGAAGTGTCATGTAGTCGACGTTCACATGACACCACTAGAAGAAGTACACCACAACTTAAATAACAATCTATTGAATCATTCTCAACGCAACTCCACTACTAACAACAAGACTTCTCCCATGTCCTCAAGAACAAAACGAAATACTCATAAGACATCATATGGATCATGATCAGAGATGGAATAATGATGTATAACAATCTGAACATATACAATAATTCAATGGTTCACTCAATAGCATCAACTACAAAGAGTAATCAACACCGGGAAAGTTTCCCCTATGAACTATGCAAGATTCAACTCAATTGTTTCAGCAATATGGAGATGGTGATGAGGGTGCTGATGGTGATGATGGTGGTGATGATGATGATGATCCCGATGAAGTCCAGCTTGATGGTGGTGTTGATGGAGACGTTCTCCCCTCTCCGGGGAGGAATTCCCCCGGCAGAAATCTGTCTGCCGAAGAGATCTTTCTCTCTCGGTGTTTTCCGCCCAGCAGAGGCGGCGGAATCTTTATGTGGTCACTCCTCGAGTCTTAGGGTGTCGGGAGGATGATATACGCCAGAGGGGAGAGGCTGGAGTGGGCCAGGGCGGCCACACCACCTCCAGGCGCGGCCTAGGCCTGCCCACACCATGGGTTGGTGGGGGCCCTCTGTGGCCCACCTCCACTCCATCTTCTGGCATCCTTAGTCTTCTGGAAAATTAGGATTTTCCGTATATTTTCCAGGATTTTCTGATCTTCGCAAATTTTGCCTCCAAACAGCACCTTTTCCATCAGAATCCTGACTGCAGCGGTCCATGCTCCAAAAGTCATCAACCATGCAAAAATAGATGACATAACATAAGTATCACCTCTCAATACGAAATATATCAATGAATAATAGTGAATTAAGACATAGAATAGTGATTCAAAATGGACGTATCAAGCAACGGGGGTGATCTTGCGGGTAGGACAGTAAAACTTGCAAATCACTTGGGTGTTTACCTTACTTAGTTGCCTCACTAGGGATAAAGAAAATACCATGCTTAGACTAGATCAAGTACGTTCTTATTTGAAATTCATGTCATAGAACTTAATGATATACTCTGAAATTGATCTTAATACTAGATTGCTTGGAGATCCCCCTTTCTAGTGGAGTATAAGTGAATTGTTAGAAATAACATATCTATGTTAGGATGTGATGCCCATATGAATTTCTATCCATACTTTAACATGTTGCACCAAAATTATGTCAACTAGAGTGTCCTGTGTCCATCACACAACTCAAAGAGACAATGCATAAGAGAAACCATGAACCCCGGTCCATTTTAAACCATAAGAAAACACTATCCAACACATCTACATCACTTTTTATTTTCAGTACCAATTAAATCCGAAAATATAAAAACATTTCTCATACTTGCAAACACCAACCAAAACCCCAAAACATCATATTCCATTGCATTTACCACCATTGCATATTTACTTTACTATTGCATTGCATTTTACTTTTATGTATTTTATTTCAGTTTTGCTTACATACACCTTGTGCTTGACAACCACTTGGTGAGGTTAAGAGCACAAAACAATCTACAACTATTTTGTAGGTTGTTTGACAAAGAACAAAGAGGATCATTCTCTTACACACAGCTCCCCGAGAGTTCGATATTTAAACCCTCGAGTTTCCCTCGTGGGGAAGACTTCCATTTACTACATCACTCTCCACATAGAGTCTCAACCGTTAAGGTGCAGCGAGAAGCTCCTACAACAACTGTCGGGAAGTTTTCTGGCGCTCGCATTGATGTCTACGCATTTCTATTCTTGTAGACAGTTGGCCTCCAAGTGCAGAGGTTTGTAGAACATCAACAAGTTTCCCTTAAGTGGATTAGCCAAGGTTTATTGAACTCAGGGAGGAAGTGGTCAAAGTTATCCCTCTCAAGCAACCCAACAATCAAGATACGAGAAGTATCTTGTGTCCCCAACACACTGAATACACTTTTCAGGTGTATAGGTGCACTAGTTCAGCGAAGATATAGTAAAATACAAGTGGTATGGATATAAGACAACGGTGCCAGAAAAGACTTTGATGGCATGGAAGAGACTAAAGGCAAACTGAAATAAAGATGGCAGCAAACAAACATGTAACAGATCTAATTGCAAATGGTGTTTCAATGCTTAGAAACAAGGCCTAGGGATCATACTTTCACTAGTGAACACTCTTGATACGTTGCAAACGTATCCATGATTTTTGATGTTCCATGCTTGATTTTATCTACTTTCTTATGTTTTGTCAACACTTTGGAGTGCTTTTCATATGATTCCTTGGACTAACCTATTAACAAGAGTCACAATGCCAGCTGCCTGTTTTCTGCTGTTTTTGCTTCCAGGAAAGTCAAAAAATGAATATTCTCGAAATTGGACGGGACAAAAGCCAAAGTCAGTTTTTCACCGAGGGACACCTGGATCCAGAATACGAGACAGAGAGGGGTTGGGTCCCGGCCACACCACCTGACCGTGCGGCCAGGCCTGGCCCGCGCTAGGGGGTGGTCTGGCCGCCCCAGGCACCTCCTCGGCCTCTCCTTCCGCCTATAAGTTGCCTCTGATACGGAAACCCTAAGTACCCGATCAAAAATCCACGAAAGAGTCTGTAGCTGCTGTCATCTCCATCCCTAGATCGGGAGGGATCTGAATCTCTTCCCGGCACCCTGCCGGAGAGGGGAATTCACCCAGGAGGCCTTCTTCATCATCATGCAAGCCTCCGGTGTGATGCGTGAGTAGTTCATCTCTGGACTATGGGTCCATGTAGTAGCTAGATGGCTGGTTCTCCTCCTTTGTGCTATCATGTTTAGGTCTTGTGAGCTCCATTCATGATCAAGATCATCTATTTGTAATTCTGCATGTTGTGTTTGCGGGGATCCGATGGATATTGAGATGCTATTTCAGATTGATTATTGATTCTATCATGTATTTGTTATTTGTGATCTTGCATGCTTTCCATTGTTAGTAGCTATCTTGGCCAAGTAGATGCTAGCAACTCCAAGAGTTAGTATTTATGCTCGATAGTGGGTTCATGCCTCTAGTAATCTGGGGAAGTGACAGAAATCTCTAAGGTACTAGATGTGCTATTGCTACTAGGGAGAAAACAAAAATCCTTTGTTCATAGAGCAATCGTATTGTTTACTTTACACGCAATTGGTAATGCAATTATCCGCTGCTTGCAACTTAATACCGGAGGGGGTTCAGATGATAACCTGAAGTTGGATTATTAGTCATAGATGCAGTTGGATGGCGGTCTATGTATAATGTTGTAATGCCCAATCGAATCTCAAAGGAGTCAAGATGATTAGTATATGCTTGTATGCTTTCTCGATGTTTGTCAATTGCCCCGCTGTAATTTGTTCACCCAACATGTTATCTATCTTAAGGAGAGCCACCTCTAGTGAACTATGGACCCCGGTCCTTTCTTTTACTATCAATCTACAATCAAATGTTTACTGCTTTGTGTTTACTTTCTACAAACTATTACTTTCTTCCACTCGATATGTTTACTCCTTTGTTTTCAGCAAAACCGGTGAGATTGACAACCTCATCGCAAGTTGGGGACAGAGTTCTGTGCTTGTGTTGTGCAGGTCTCCACGTTGCTGCTGGCACCAGTAGTGCGCCCTGCCAAAGTTCAGCTAGCTAAACCTTTGGGGTGTTTCCTTGCTCCTACTGGATTGATAACCTTGGTTTCATAACTAAGGGAAACTTACTGCTGTGCTCATCATACCTTCCTCTTGGGGTTCCCCAACGAGCTCGTCAGTACACGAGTCAGCAACTCTCATATAAATATCTTCTCTTCATGATACTACTCTGAACTACTCTCCTGTTGGACACTCTAATACATGGTAGGGCTATAATAACACTCCTCAAAGTCCATATTCCCCATCTAGATAACCCCACACTGTCACCTTGAGTGCTAGATGGTTCCAACAAACACCACAATTTCATAGAGACATCCAACTCCAAATATAACTCATAACAACTATTTGTCATCTCTAGCCTAAGTGCCACCATGGTGTGCACACTATCACTTTCACACACGTGGGGAGAGCCAGAGATCTATTAAAGCACTTGAGTAGCAGGTTAGATCTACTTGATTACAAAGCTCATGATCACAATATGATCATGCATAGAGAGAGAAATGAACACATAGCTACCGGTAGAACCCTTAGCCTCGAGGAAGAACTACTCCCTCATCATCATGGGAATCAGCAACAGCGATGGAGATGCTGGTGGAGATAGATGGAGATGGTTTCGGGGGCACTTCCCCGTCCCGGCAAGGTGCCGGAACGAAGACTTTCCGTCCCCCGAATCTCCCCTTCGGTGGCGGTGGCGCTACGGAAATTTTCGTGACTGGAGGCTGGATTTCTTAGGGTTTAGGTATCGGGGGCTTCTTATAGGCGAAGAGGAAGGCCGAGGGGGTGCCTGAGGGGCCCACACCACCCCCTAGCGCGGCGTGGTCTGGCCCGCGCCACCAGGTGATGTGGCCAGCCCCTGACCCCTCTCCGTCTCGTCTTCTGGCTCCATGAGTCTTCGGGTAAAATATTGACTTTGGCTTTTGTCCGATCCAATTCCGAGAATATTTATTTTCCAGCTTTTCTGAAACCAAAAACAGCAGAAACAGGCAGCTGGCACCGTGGCATCTTGTTAATAGGTTAGTCCAAGAAAGTGTATAAAAAGTACTCCAAAGTGTGGACAAAACATAAGAAAGTAGATATAAAACAAGCACGGAACATCAAAAATTATAGATACGTTTGCAACGTATCAACATCCCCAAGCTTAACTCCTGCTCGTCCTCGAGTAGGTAAGTGATAAAAAAGAATAATTTTTTAGGTGACATGCACCATCATAATCTTGATTAAGGTATTTGTAAAACATTGATAGCTGGGATCATAGTACTTTAACATAGCATGAAAGATGAAGTTCTAACAATAAGACAAAGTAACTATGCATGCAACATGAAAAGATACAAACAAAGATCATGAATAACAATGCATTGAAAGACGTTTGTTTGTTTCACATAAAGAAAACATAATGAGAATGGTATTCAGCTTGTCCCTCATAGTGTAGCAAAACATAAATGCATAAGACACCTTCAAAGTTCATAAGGGTGACTAGATACAAATAGTTCAAGAACAAGCAATATCAACATTATGAATCAATCAACAAGTCTTGGGACAATGCACATAGAACTAAGAATGACAACTATGCTCTCTTAATTGGTGCATAAAGATAGAAGGTGGAGACTCAATATAACAGTGGAAGAAAGGCCTTCATAGAAGGAAGCAGGGATTCAAGTCTCATAAAGAGCTTACAAAAATTATGGTACTTATTAGCTTTCAGATCTCATTGCCCCTATCATAAGCATCTTGAAGTGATTAAGGTTAAAGTGAACAAATATGGAGTATATGCTTGACAAAGTATAAGTTGGCAATTTCATGTCCCTTGAATACGAGGGCTGCTCCTCATGCTACTCAAGTTTAGTTACCGGTAAGTTCTTGTCATAGTAAGTACATATGTATCATAGAGAACCGCCAACGGGGTACCCCTTGCCCGATGATGCGGAAGAATCCCCATATCAAAATGACAAGGCAAGCAGACAATAAGCATCTCAACAATCTTCTTATTCACCATGGGAAAATGGTGCTTTTTTCTCTCTTTCCTCTTTTCTCATCTTTTTTTTTCTTTTTCTCAATCTCTATCTCTTTTCTTTTATAAGAAGAATGCTTCATAGATTGCTCATTATGGTTAAGATGAAGGTTTCCACCATGATTAGGCATGGATTAGACCAGCGTCCCAGGCGTTTCTCTAACACACATACATAACTCCATGGACTTACAGGCTCCCCTTTCATTTCACACCAACAACATCCATAAATAAAAGAGCATGATTACAACTGGGTACAATGTACAAGTGCAATGTTGAAAGCGTTCCCCATGACAACATGGTTCTGCTAATCCCAACGTATAAGTGCAAGCAGATACAACATAGATGACACAATGGTTCAAGTTTATTAGGGGCAAGAAAAGTAAAGTGTGCCATCAAGTTCGTGAGAGCTTTAATCACTAGTTTTCTCATAACAAGTTTAATTCAGAAGGGATATAAAACATGAATATACTTGGAATAGCAAATGCTAATAGGTAGGTATGGTGGACTCTTTGGAATAACTTGGTTTTATTTGGAGTTGGATGCATGAGTGGAACTCACACTTGGTTATGGAGGCTAGCAAAAGACTGGGAGCGACCAACTAAGAGAGCAATAATGGCCATAATCATGCAAAGCGACAAAACATCATTAATTAAAGCATAAAGTGATATTACAAGTTGAAAACTAAAGGATCATAGAGGCTATGGTGACTTGGTATAGTCTTAACATGGTGTGAGCATGCGCCAAGTCAACCAAAATAAAGCATCAAAGGAGAATACCACAATACTATGCTTTAATATGCTAAAACAACACATGATTCTTTCAAGGCACATTAAACAATATCAATTGTTTGTAACATGTCATGCTACAGCAAAAATCACTAAGCATAAATCCAAAACAATATCAAGCATGACATGACAAAGCATAGGCCACAGTCAAAAACAAGCTCTTTTTACCACTTAAGCATGAACTTTTCCTACTCTTTTCCAATCCAAACCAACCTATTTGAAAACTAATGTATGAAAGAGGGGGTCCAACCAATTTATTCAAGCAAACTAAGCAAACCAAGCAAACAAAAACCAAAACAAAGACGCTCCAAGAACAACACAATTGTGCATGAAACAATAAAAATGAAGTGTTTGGAAGAACCTGAGATTTTTATTGATGAAGAAGGGGATGCCTTGGGCATCCCCAAGCTTTGACGCTTGTACTTCTTGAATATTTCTTGGGGTAACACGGGTGGCATCCCCAAGCTTGAGCTTTAGTCCATTCTTCATCTCATTACATCATTCTCTCCATACACCTGAAAATTTTCCTTCATACAAAACTTCACACAATCTTTATTAGCAACATTAGTGCACTCAAGATAATAAGTCTTTGGGTTTAGTTTCAATACCAATAAAACTTCCATTAAAACACAAGCTATTGTAGCACTTCCCTAAAAAAGCTCAATTTCCCAAAAAGAAATCGATAAAGAGGCAAATGCAAATAATGGCAGAAATCTGTCAAAACAGACCAGCAGGTGAAAACCGAATTTTTCGAAGACCTTCTATTGCTCAAATCGAAAAGTGCTGAACTAACGAAAGTTAGCTAACAACCTTTGGGATTTGTTCAGAAAAGTACAGCTCAATACGACTTACAGAGTTTTTTCCCGAATTTTTACAGTGAAGCACAAAAATCTGTTTCGGGACAGCACTTCCCCAAATCTTATTTCTCTCTCATTAGAGGTTATTCTTGGCACAAAAACCACACAAAAAGGATAAAGAGAGGCTATTACAGAGTTAATAACTTCCAAGACTCAACAAAACTATTGGGTTATCTCATGATAGTTTGAGAAGATGCTCACATAAGAAATATGAATTGAAGTAAAAGAGAGCATCAATTAGCAAATTCAAAGCACATTTAAGTCTAACCCACTTCCTATGCATAGGAATCTTGTAAAGAAACAAGTCATGAAAGCACCTAGCAACAAGCATAGTAAAGAAAAACAAGTGCAACTTCAAGACTTTCAACATAAAGAGGGGAAACCAAATATTATTGAGATGCATAAAACCATGTTTTCCTCTCTCATAATAACTTTCAGTAGCATCATGAATAAAATTAACAATATAACTATTACTTAAAACATTCTTATCATGAGCCACATGCATAAAACAATTATTACTCTCCACATAAGCATAGTTATTCTTATTAATTGTAATGGGAGCAAATTCAACAAAATAGCTATCGTTATTAATCTTAATCACCATAATCATCAAATATAGGAGGCATATTGTAATCATAATTAATTTTTTCCTCAATAGTAGGTGGACTGACAATATCGTATTCATCATTATAATCATCATATATTGGAGGTCCGGTATCATCATGAGCAATAGAATAGCTATCTTCCAAAGCTGGGGAACTAAAAAGATCATTTTCATAAAAACTAGCTTCCCCAAGCTTAGACTTTTCCATAGCATTAGCAATAATGGTGTCCAAAGAATTCATACTAACAACATTGCTATTAGCATGCAAATAAAGTTCCATAGGTTTTTTAATTTTCTCTTCAAACACTTCATGTCCTAACTCAAGATAAATACTATAAAGCTCTCTAATTTTTGTAGTTGTTTTCCATTAAGCCTAACTAGTGAAAACAAGAAACAAAAAGACAAAATTGCAGAATCTAAAGGAAATAACTTCGAGCACTCACACCGGAGGATGTGAGTACCTTTTACCTTACCTCCCCGGCAACAGCGCCATAAAATAACTTGATGTCTACACACTTCTATTCTTGTAGATAGTTGTTGGGCCTCCAAGTGCAGAGGTTTGTAGAATAGCAGCAAGTTTCCCTTAAGTGGATTACCCAAGGTTTATAGAACTCAAGGAGGAAGTGGTCAAAGGTATCCCTCTCAAGCAACCCTGCAAATCAAGATACAAGAAGTCTCTTGTGTCCCCAACACACCCAATACACTTGTCAGGTGTATAGGTGCACTAGTTCGGCGAAGAGATAGTAAAATACAAGTGGTATGGATATAAGACAACAGTGCTAGAAAAGACTTTGATGGCATGGAAGAGACTAAAGGCAAACTGAAATAAACATGGCAGCAAGCAAACATGTAACAGATCTAGTTGCAAATGGTGTTTCAATGCTTAGAAACAAGGCCTAGGTATCATACTTTCACTAGTGAACACTCTCATATAAACATCTTCTCTTCATGATACTACTCTAAACCACTCTCCGGTTGGACACTCTAATCCATGGTAGGGTGCTGGCTCGTGGTTGATGTCGAGCTCGTTGGGGAACCCCAAGAGGAAGGAATGATGAGCACAGCAGTAAGTTTCCCTCAGTTATGAAACCAAGGTTATCGAACCAGTAGGAGCAAAGAAACACCTCCAAGGTGTTGTTGCCAACTTGGAATCCTGCATAACACAACCACAGAACTTTGCCCCTAACTTACAGTCAGGTTGTCAATCTCACCAATTTTGTTGAAAACAAAGGATTAAACGTATTGTGTGGAAGAAAGTAATTGCTTGTAGAAAGTAAATAGAAAACAGGAAATAGTTGGAGATTGATGATAAAAGAAAGGACCGGGGTCCATAGTTCACTAGTGGTGGTTCTCCTTAAGATAGATGACATGTTGGGTGAACAAATTACAGCGGGGAAATTGGCAAACGTCGAGAAAGCATGCATGCATATACTAATCATCTTGTCTCCTTTGAGATTTGATTGGGCATTACAAAATTATACATAGACCATAATCCAACTGCATCTATGACTAATAATCCACCTTCAGGTTATCATCCGAACCCCCTCTAGTATTAAGTTACAAGCAACAGATAATTGCATTACGCATTGCATGTAATGTAAACAATACGATTGTTCTATGAACAAAGGATTGCGGTTTTCTCCCTAGTAGCAACAGCACATCTAGTACCTTAGAGATTTCTGTCACTTCCCCAGATTACTAGAGGCATGAACCCACTATCGAGCATAAATACTAACTCTTAGAGTTGATAGCATCTACTTGGCCAAGATAGGTACTAACAACGGAAAGCATGCAAGATCACAAATAACAAAGACATGATAGAATCAATAATCAATCTGAAATAGCATATCAATATCCATCAGATCCCCGCAAACACAACATGCAGAATTACAAATAGATGATCTTGATCATGAACGGAGCTCACAAGACCTAAACATGATAGCACAAAGGAGGAGAACCAACCATCTAGCTACTACATGGACCCGTAGTCCAAGGATGAACTACTCACGCAACACACCGGAGGCTTGCATGGTGATGAAGAAGGCCTCCAGGGTGAATTCTCCCCTCCGGAAGGGTGCCGGGAAGAGCTTCAGATCCCTCCCGATCTAGGGATGGAGATGACGGCGGCTACAGACTCTTTCGTGGATTTTTGATCGGGTACTTAGGGTTTCTGTATCAGAGGCATCTTATAGGCGAAAAGGGAGGCCGAGGGGGTGCCCTAGGTGGCCACACCACCCCTGGCGTGGGCCAGGCCTGGCCGCGTGGCCAGGTGGTGTGGCGGCCCTCTGGCCCCTCTCCGTCTCGTATTCTGGCTCCGTGTCCCCCTCGGTGAAAAACTGACTTTGGCTTTTGTCCCGTCCAATTCTGAGAATATTCATTTTCTAACTTTCCTAGAACCAAAAACAGCAGAAAACAGGCAATTGGCACTGTGGCACCTTGTTAATAGGTTAGTCCGAGAAAGTGTATAAAAAGTACTCCAAAGCATGGTCAAAAGATAAGAAAGTAGATAAAACCAAGCATGGAACATCAGAAATTATGGATACGTTAGCAACGTATAAACATCCCCAAGCTTAACTCATGCTTGTCCTCGAGTAGGTAAGTGATAAAAAGAAAGAATAATTTTTGAGGTGACATGCACCATCCTAAACTTGATCAAAGTATTTGTAAAATAATGATAGCTGGGATCATAGTACTTCAACATAGCATGAAAGATAAAGTTCTAACAATAAGACATAGCAACTATGTTGCAACATGAAAAGGCACAAACAAAAGATTCATGAATAACAATGCTTTGCAAGACGTTTGTTTGTTTCACATAAAGAAAACATAGCATAGTGGCATTCAGATTGTCCCTCATAGAGTAGCAAACATAGATGCATATGACACCTTCAAAGTTCATAAGAGTGACTAGATACAAATAGTTTAAGAACAAGCAATATCAAAGTTATGCATCAATCAACAAGTCTTGGGACAATGCACATAGAACTAAGAATGGCCACTATGCCCTCTCAATAGGTGCATAAAGATAGAAGGTGGAGACTCAACATAAAAGTAAAAGAAAGGCCTTCATAGAAGGAAGTAGGGATTCAAGTCTCATAAAGAGCTTCCAAAAATTATGGTACTTATTAGCTTTCAGCTCTCATTGCCCCTATCATAAGCATCTTGAAGTGATTAAGGTTAAAGTGAACTAACTATGGAGTATATGCTTGACAAAGTATAAGTTGGAAATATCATGTCCCTTGAATACGAGGGCCGCTCCTCATGCTACTCAAGTTTAGTTACCGGTAAATTCTTGTCATAGTAAGTACATGTGTATCATAGAGAACCACCAAAGGGGTACCCCTTGCCCGATGATATGGAAGAATCCCCATATCAAAATGACAAGGCAAGCAGACAATGAGCATCTCAGCAATCTTCTTATTTACCATGGGAAAATGGTGCTTTTTCTCTCTTTCCTTTTTTCTCGTTTCTCTTTTTTTTCTCATTATCCGACTCTTTATTATAAGAAGAATGCTTCATAGACAGCTCATTATGGTTACGCTGCAGGTTTCCACCATGACAGCATGGATTAGACCAGCGACCCAGGTGTTTCTCTAAAACATATACATAACTCCATGGACTTACAAGCTCCCCTTTCATTTCACACCGACGACATCCATAGACAAAAGAGCATGATATCAACTAGGTACAAAGTACAAGGGCAATGTTGAAAGCGTTCCCCATGACAGCATGGTTCTGCTAATCCCCAACATATAAGTGCAAGCATATACAACATAGATGACACAATGGTTCAAGTTTACTAAGGGCAAGAAAAGAAAAGTGTTCCATCAAGTTCGTGAGAGCTTTAATCACTAGTTTTATCATAACAAGTTTAATTCGGATGGTAGATAAAAACATCAATATACTTGGAATAGTAAATTCTAATAGGTAGGTATGGTGGACTCTTTGGAATAACTTGGTTTTTGGAGTTGGATGCATGAGTGGAACTCATAATTGGTTATGGAGGCTAGCAAAAGACTGGGAGCGACCGACTAAGAGAGCAATAATGGCCATAATCATGCAGAGCGACAAAACATCATTAATCAAAGCATAAAGTGATACTACAAGTCAAAAACTAAAGGATCATAAAGGCTATGGTGAATTGGGATAGTCATAACATGGTGTGAGCATGCGCCATGTCAACCCAAATAAAGCATCAAAGGAGAATACCACAATACTATGCTTTAATATGCTAAAACAACGCATGATTCTTCCAAGGCACATTAAGCAATCTCAATTGTTTATAACATGTCATGCTACAACAAAGATCACTAAGCATAAATCCAAAACAATATCAAGCATGACATGACAAAGCATAGGCCACAGTCAAAAACAAGCTCTCTTTACCACTTAAGCATGAACTTTCCTACTCTTTTTCCAATCCAAACCAAACTATTTGAAAACCAATGCATGAAAGAGGGGGTCAAACCAATTTATTCAAGCAAACTAAGAAAACCAAGCAAACAAAAACCAAAAACAAAAAACAAAGACGCTCCAAGAACAACACAACTATGCATGAAACAATAAAAATGAAGTGTTTGGAAGAAACCTGGGATTTTTATTGATGAAGAAGGGGATGCCTTGGGCATCCCCAAGCTTTGACGCTTGTACTTCTTGGATAATTCTTGGAGTGACACGGGGTGGCATCCCCAAGCTTGAGCTTTAGTCCATTCTTCATCTCATTACATCATTCTTTCCTTAACACCTGAAATTTTTCTTCATACAAAACTTCACACAATCTTTATTAGCAACATTAGTGCACTCAAGATAATAAGTCTTTGGGTTCAGTTTCAACACCAATAAAACTTCCATTAAAACACAAGCTACTGAAGCACTTCCCTCAAAAATCTCAATTCCCCAAAGAGAACTCAAAAAGAACTAACAAGAAGCAAATGCAAATCATCGCAGAAATCTGTCAAAACAGACCAGCAGGTAAAAACCAATTTTTTCGAAGACCTTCTGTTGCTCAAATCAAAAAGTATTGAACTAAAAAAAGTTAGATAACAACCTGGGGCAGAAGCACAAAAATTCACGCCTCAAAACGACGTACAGAGATTTTATATGAATGTTTACGGTGAAGCACAAAAATCTGTTTCGGGACAGCAACTTTCCCAATCATTACTTCTCTCTAGTTAGAGGTTACTCTTGGCACAAAAAGCAAATAAAAAATGATAAGGAGAGTTTATTACTGAGGTAATAACTTCCAAAACTTATCTAAAACTTTTGGGTTATCTCCCAATAAGTACTTTTCTTTAACGCCTTTAAGTTAGGCATGATAGTTTGAGAAGATGCTCACATAGGAAATATGAATTGAAGTAAAAGAGAGCATCAAGAAGGAAATTCAAAACAAATTTAAGTCTAACCAACTTCCTATACATAGGAATTTTATACGCAGATAAGTTCACAAAGAACAAAGTGACAAGCATAGGAAGATAAAACGAGAGTAACTTCAAAACTTTCAGCAAATAGAGAGGTGTTTCAGTACCATGAAAACTTCTACAACCATATTTTCCTCTCTCATAATAATTTTCAGTAGCCTCATGAATAAACTCAACAATATAACTATCACACAAAGCATGCTTTTCATGATCTACAAGCACTAGAGCTTTATTATAAACATTTTCAAAAGAATCCTTAGGAACATAACATTCATCCTCCTTTAGTAAGCATGCGGGACAATCAAATATTGTAAGGGGTAAAGAGTTACTCTCATTAGAATGTAGGAATGAGTATATCCATTCTTCCTCCTCTTGATCATCACTCTCCTCCTCTTTTTCATCCAATGAGCTTCCAGTTTCAGCAATTTCTTCTTCAATAGGCTCCTGCAAGGCATTAGTCTCTTCCGCTGGTGGAGAGCATCTATTAAGATATTCAAGAATATAGCCATTTTCTTCCTTGTAATTATCAAAGAAAAATTGAAGTATATCATAAACCTCATATTTATAAGGTGCATCATCAGTATTTTCAAGCAAACTAGCAAGTTCAAATACACCCTTCCAAGCAATAAATTCTTCAATTTGTTCCACATTATAAAAGTCATAATTTCCTTTAACATAAGAAGATATGGTAACATTATCATTATACTCACATTGAAAAGGGAGGTGTTTGTACCTCCTACAGCAACAAGATTTATCAATGCAATAAGTAACATTATAAGTAGAGCACATGTTTCTAGCAAGGGTATTCAATTTATCAATTTGTTCCCATAAGAGTTTCCCTTTTTGTGACAAGCGGTGTTCCTTGTAATAATATTTTTGTTCTTCTATGAACCCACCTTGCCAATTAGATTCGGTTTCAAAGAAACCAACCATTGATAGTAAGCATGATAAAGCAAGACAATAACAGACCAACGAAAATTCCAACTATAGTAGGAACTAATTTTTTGTGTGTTTTTGATAAAGAAACAAGCAAACAAAGCAAAAATAAACTAAGCAAAACAAAAACAACAAACTAAAGAGATTGGTTATGAGGGACACCCCTTGTGAAGATGTCCTTGACTCCCCGGCAATGGCGCCAGAAAAATACTTGTTGGCTCGTGGTTGATGTCGAGCTCTTTGGGGAACCCCAAGAGGAAGGTATGATGAGAACAACAGTAAGTTTCCCTCAGTTATGAAACCAAGGTTATCGAACCAGTAGGAGAAAGGAAACACCTCCAAGGTGTTGTTGCCAACTTGGAATCCTACACAACACAACCACAGAACTTTGCCCCCAACTTACAGTGAGGTTGTCAATCTCACCGGTTTTGCTGAAAACAAAGGATTAAATGTATTGTGTCGAAGAAAGTAATTGCTTGCAGAAAGTAAACAGAAAATAGTAAATAGTTGTAGATTGATGATAAAATAAAGGACCGAGGTCCATAGTTCACTAGTGGTGGTTCTCCTTAAGATAGATGACATGTTGGGTGAACAAATTACAGCGGGGCAATTGGCAAACATCAAGAAAGCATGCATGCATATACTAATCATCTTGACTCCTTTGAGATTTGATTGGGCATTACAAAATTATACATAGACCATAATCCAACTGCATCTATGACTAATAATCCACCTTCAGGTTATCATCCGAACCCCCTCTAGTATTAAGTTACAAGCAACAGATAATTGCATTACGCATTGCATGTAATGTAAACAATACGATTGTTCTATGAACAAAGGATTGCGGTTTTCTCCCTAGTAGCAACAACACATCTAGTACCTTAGAGATTTCTATCACTTCCCCAGATTACTAGAGGCATGAACCCACTATCGAGCATAAATACTAACTCTTGGAGTTGCTAGCATCTACTTGGACAAGATAGCTACTAACAACGGAAAGCATGCAAGATCACAAATAACAAAGACATGATAGAATCAATAATCAATCTGAAATAGCATCTCAATATCCATCGGATCCCCGCAAACACAACATGTATGATTACAAATAGATGATCTTGATCATGAATGGATCTCACAAGATCTAAACATGGTAGCACAAAGGAGAAGAACCAACCATCTAGCTACTACATGGACCCGTCTTCCAAGGATGAACTACTCACGCATCACACCGGAGGCTTGCATGGTGATGAAGAAGGCCTCCAGGGTGAATTCTCCCCTCCGGCAGGGTGCCGGGAAGAGCTTCAGATCCCTCCCGATCTAGGGATGGAGATGACGGCGGCTATAGACTCTTTCGTGGATTTTTGATCGGATACTTAGGGTTTCTGTATCGGAGGCATATTATAGGCGAAAGGGGAGGCCGAGAGGGTGCCCTAGGCGGCCACACCACCCCCTGGCACGGGCCAGTCCTGGCCGCGCGACCAGGTGGTGTGGTGGCCCTCTGGCCCCTCTCCGTCTCGTATTCTGGCTCCGTGTCCCCCTCGGTGAAAAACTAACTTTGGCTTTTGTCCCGTCCAATTCCGAGAATATTCATTTTCTGACTTTCCTAGAACCAAAAACAGCAGAAAACAGGCAATTGGCACTGTGGCATCTTGTAAATAGGTTAGTCCAAGAAAGTGTATAAAAAGTACTCCAAAGTGTGGTCAAAACATAAGAAAGTAGATAAAACCAAGCATGGAACATCAAAAATTATGGATACGTTAGCAACGTATCATAGGGCTATAACAACACTCCTCAAAGTCCATATTCCCCATCTAGATTAGATAACCCCACACTGTCACCTTGAGCACTAGATGGTTCCAACAAACACCACAATTTCATAGAGACATCCAACTCCAAATATAACTCATAACAAGTATTTGTAATCTCTAGCCTAAGTGCCACCATGGTGTGCACGCTATCACTTTCACACACGTGGGGAGAGCCAGAGTTCTATTAAAGCACTTGAGTAGCAAGGTAGATCTACTTGATTACAAAGCTCATGATCACAATATGATCATGCATAGAGAGAGATGAACACATAGCTACCTGTAGAACCCTTAGCCTCGAGGAAGAACTACTCCCTCATCATCATGCAAATCAGCAACGGCGATGGAGATGGTGGTGGAGATCGATGGAGATGGCTCCGGTGGCACTTCCCCGTCCTAGCAGGGTGCCGGAACAGAGACTTTCTGTCCCTCGAATCTCCCCTTCGGTGGCGGCGGCGCTGCAGAACTTTTCGTGGCTGGAGGCTGGATTTCTTAGGGTTTAGGTATCGGGGGCTTCTTATAGGTGAAGAGGGAGGCCGAGGGGGTGCTTGAGGGGCCCACACCACCCCCTGGCGTGGCCTGGCCTGGCCCGTGCCACCAGGTGGTGTGGCCAGCCCCTGGCCCCTCTCTATCTCGTCTTCGGCTGTGTGAGTCTTCCGGTAAAATATTTACTTTGGCTTTTGTCCGGTCCAGTTCTGAGAATATTTTTTTCCAGCTTTTCTGAAACCAAAAACAGTAGAAAACAGGCAACTAGCATTGTGGCATCTTGTTAATAGGTTAGTTCCAGAAAATGTGTAAAAATACTCCAAAGTGTGGACAAAACATAAGAAAGTAGATATAAAACAAGCACGAAACATAAAAAATTATAGATATGTTTGCAACGTATCACGCATCAAGGAAGTTTTATGGCGCTGTTGCCGGGGAGCTAGTAAAAGGATAGCTCACAAGAAAGTTCAACTTCATCACCAACTTGTGTAAACACCTAAGCTTGGGGAGGTTGCACCTACGTGAGTATCATCTTGTTCTTTTAGATCTTCAAAGTAGTTTTAGTTTTGTTTTGTTATTGTCTTTACTTTGATCTTTACATTTTAGTTTTTACATTTCTAGTTTCTTTTTACATTCGGTTTTGCATTTACTTTTTATTTTTTCAGTTTTTTCTTCACTTTTGCATTCAGTTTGTCTTTTTATTTTTAGTTTTGAATTTCATTTGTTAGTTGTTAGTTTAGTAGTATTAGTTGTAGTATCATTTTACTTTCAGTTTTCATTCAAAAACATAAAACACATAAAAATTAGTATCACTTTACTACTTGCATAACGGGAGAAAGAACTAAATTTGTGACTACACAAATACACCTAATGATCAATTTATTGCTAAGCCCATTACCACACCTGAGATTATAGCGGAGAGCTTTGAATTTAGTCCTAGTTTGCTACACTTGATAACTAGGGAACAATTTGGAGGTACTACAAATGAGGATGCCTCTATGCATCTTCATGACTTTTGTGAAATATATGACATGCAAAAATTTAAAAATGTTGAAAATGATATCCTCAAACTAAAATTGTTTCCATTCTCACTTATAGGAAAAGCTAAAGCATGGTTACTATCACTACCCACCGCTAGTATAAATCCTTGGGATGATTTAAACGAGGCATTCATAAAAAAATATAATCCTCCCGTTAAAATTTTGCAAAATAGGAATAACATCTTATCATTTAGGAAAAATGAAAATGAGCATGTAGCTATGGCTTGGGAGAGAATTAATATAATTCCTAGGACTTGTCCATCACATGGAGTCAATGAATGGACCATCTTGCATTCATTCTATAATGGTTTGAACTATATGTCTAGAAACATACTAGATTCTGCTGCTAGAGGTGCGTTTATGTGTAAAACTATTGTAGAAGCAAAAGCCATATTAGAAAGTATATTGCAAAATTATAGTCATTGGCATACTGAAAGAGCACCTATTCCTTCTAAGAAAGTAAATTCCATAGAAGAGATAGACACTTTATCTAATAAAATGGATGCCATTCTTGCTTACATGTCTAAATAAAATGTTGAGAATGTTCCTTTGCAAGAATTAGTTGGTAATAATGCTAAAAGTCTGGATGTGAACTTTGTTAGGAGTTTTGGTAATGGTAGTTATGGTAATACTAATTACAACTCTTATAATAAACCTCCATATGTTCGAAACAATTATGGTAATCGTCCTTTCATTCCCTATCCAAATGCTAATGAAAATAAGTGGAAACCTACTAATATGCCACCAAGAAATGGTAATAAACAAGAAGCTAATAGGAACCTGATACGTTGCAAACATATCTATAATTTTTGATGTTCCATGCTTGCTTTATATCTACTTTCTTATGTTTTGTCCATACTTTGGAGTATTTTTACACATTTTCTGGAACTAACCTATTAACAAGATGCCACAATGTCAATTGCCTATTTTTGCTGTTTTTGGTTCAAGAAAAGCCAGAAAATGAATATTCTCGGAATTGGATGGGACAAAAGCCAAAGTCAATATTTCACCGAGGGGAACATGGAGCTAGATAACGAAACGGAGAGGGGCCAGGGGCCGGCCACACCACCTGACCACGCAACCAGGCCTGACCTGCGCCTAGGGGTGGTGTAGCCATCTCGGGCACCCCCTCGGCCTCCCCTTTCACCTATAAGAAGCATCTGATATAGAAACCCTAAGTACCCAATCAAAATTCCACGAAAGAGTCTGTAGCCGCCACCATCTCCATCCCTAGATCGGGAGGGATCTGAAGCTCTTCCTAGCACCCTACAGGAGGGGAGAGATCACCCTGGAGGCCTTCTTCATCACCATGCTTGCCTCCGGTGTGATGCGTGAGTAGTTCATCTCTGGACTACGGGTCCATGTAGTAGCTAGATGGTTGGTTCTTCTCCTTTGTGCTACCATGTTTAGATCTTGCAAGCTCCGTTCATGATCAAGATCATCTATTTGTAATCATACATGTTGTGTTTGCGGGGATCCGATGGATATTGAGATGCTATTTTAGATTGATTATTGATTCTATCATGTCTTTGTTATTTGTGATCTTGCATGCTCTCTGTTGTTAGTAGCTATCTTGGCCGAGTAGATGCTAGCAACTCCAAGAGGGAGTATTTATGCTCGATAGTGGGTTCATGCCTCTAGTAATCTGGGGAAGTGACAGAAATCTCTAAGGTACTAGATGTGCTATTGGTACTAGGGAGAAAACAACAATCCTTTGTTCATAGAACAATCGTATTGTTTACTTTACACACTTTGCTTAATGCAATTATCTGTTGCTTACAACTTAATACTAGAGGGGGTTCAGATGATAATCTGAAGGTGGATTATTAGTCATAGATGTAGTTGGATTACGGTCTATGTATAATGTTGTAATGCCCAATCAAATCTCATAGGAGTCAAGATGATTAGTATATGCATGTATGCTTTCTCGACGTTTATCAATTTCCCCGTTGTAATTTCAGATTGATTATTAATTCTATCATGTCTTTGTTATTTGTGATCTTGCATGCTCTCCATTATTAGTAGATATCTTGGCCGAGTAGATGCTAGCAACTCCAATAGGGAGTATTTATGCTTGATAGTGGGTTCATGCCTCTAGTAATCTGGGGAAGAGACAGAAATCTCTAAGGTACTAGATGTGTTGTTGGTACTAGGGAGAAAATAGCAATCCTTTGTTCATAGAACAATCGTATTGTTTACTTTACACACTTTGCTTAATGCAATTATCTGTTGCTTGCAACTTAATACTGGAGGGGGTTCAGATGATAACGTGAAGGTGGATTATTAGTAATAGATGCAGTTGGATTACGGTCTATGTATAATGTTGTAATACCCAATCAAATCTCATAGGAGTCAAGATGATTGGTATATGCATGTATGATTTCTCGATGTTTGTCAATTGCCCCACTTTAACTTGTTCACCCAACATGTCATCAATCTACAATCTACTATTTACTGTTTTCTGTTTACTTTCTACAAGCAATTACTATCTTCCACACAATACATTTAATCCTTTGTTTTCAGCAAAATCGGTGAGATTGACAACCTCACTGTAAGTTGGGGGCAAAGTTCTGTGGTTGTGTTGTGCATGATTCCAAGTTGGAAACAACACCTTGGAGGTGTTTCCTTGCTCCTACTGGTTCAATAACCTTTGTTTCATAACTGGGGTAAAACTTGCTGCTGTGCTCATCATACCTTCCTCTTGGAGTTCCCCAACGAGCTCGACGTGTTGAGCCAATAATCAATCTTTTTCTGGCGCTGTTGCCGGGGAGTCAAGGACATCTTCACAAGGGGAGTACCTCATAACCAATCTCTTTACTTTGTTTTATTTGTTTTGCTTAGTTTATTTTTGCTTTGTTTGCTTGTTTCTTTATCAAAAGCACAAAAAAATTAGTTCTACTAGTTTTCTTTCTTTATTAAAAACATAAAAAATGACTACTCTTGAAAACACTAAGTTGTGTGACTTCACTAGCACCAACAACAATGATTTGATGTGCACACCTATTGCTCCACCTGTTCCTGAAGCTACTTTCTTTGAAATTAAACCTGCTTTACTCAATCTTGTTATGAGAGAACAATTTTCTGGTATTGGTACTGAAGATGTTGCTGCTCATCTAAATAACTTTGTTGAACTTTGTGAGATGCAAAAGCATAGGGATATAGAAGGGGATATTATTAAGCTTAAATTGTTTCCTTTCTCTTTGAGAGGAAAAGCTAAAGAATGGTTGCAATCTCTAACTAGAAATAGTATTGATTCTTGGACTAAATGCAAAGATGCTTTCATTGGAAAATACTAGCCTCCTGCTAAGATTATATCTATGAGGAGTGAAATAATGAAGTGTAAACAATCTGATAATGAACATGTTGCTTAATCTTGGGAAAGAATGAAATCTTTGGTAAAGAATTGTCCCACTCATGGACTGGCTGCTTGGATGATTATCCAAACCTTTTATGCAGGATTGAATTATTCTTCAAGAAATCTACTGGATTCTGCTGCTGGAGGTACCTTTATGACCATTACTTTGGGTGCTGCAACAAAGCTTCTGGATAATATGATGGTTAACTATTCTGAATGGCACACTGAGAGAGCTCCACAAGGTAAGAAGGTAAATTCTGTTGAAGAAACCTCCTCCTTGAGTGATAAAATTGATGTTATTATGTCTATGCTTGTTAATGGGAAAGCTCATATTGATCCAAATCATGTTTCCTTAGCCGATTTGGTTGCTCAAGAAGAGCAAGTTGATGTGAACTTTATAAGAAATAATAATTTTAGCAACAATGCCTACATGAATAATTTTGGTAATAATAACTATAGGCCATATCCTCCCAATAGTGGTAATGCTTATGGAAATTCCTACAACAATAATAGATGTGCACCTTCTAAACTTGAAGTTATGCTTAAAGATTTTATTAGCAAACAAACTGCTTTCAATAAAACTATTGAGGAAAAACTCTCTAATGCTGAAAGAAATATAGCATCATTGGCTAAAGCACAGTCTTCTTTGAATAAAATGGCTACTAAACCTGAAACTATTGATAATCCCTTTGCTGCTACTAATGCCATACAAGTTAGAATTGATGAAAATGTTAGACTATTAGCTGAATTACATGCTAAGTGGGAAAGAGAAGATGAAATTGCTAGAAACATTAGTGTTTCTACTATCACTACCACTAATGTTAAAGCTAGTAAACCCAATGGAACCTTTTCTAATAAAAATGCTTAAACTCTTCGAAATATGGGAAACGGGGGTTCAGGTTTCTGTCACTCCGGCAACCCCTACGATTAGTAGCCAAATACACAATGCATTCCCCTAGGCCCATATAGGCGAAGTATCATGTAGTCGACGTTCACATGACACCACTAGAACAAATACACCAAAACTTAAATATCAAACCATTGAATATTTCTCAACACAATTCCACTACTAACAACATGACTTCTCCCATGTCCTCAAGAACAAAACGAACTTCTCACAAGACATCATATGGATCAAGATCAGATATGATATAATGATATGTAACAATCTAAACATAAATGATAATTCAATGGTTGACTCAATAGCATCAACTACAAGGAGTAATCAACACCGGGAAAGTTTCCCCTAAGAACTATGCAAGATTCAACCCAATTGTTACAGCGGTATGGAGTGGTGATGATGGTGCTGGTGGTGATGATGATGATGATCCCGATGAAGTCCAGCTCGATGGTGGTGTTGATGGCGATGATCTCCCCTCTCCGGGAAGGAATTCCCCCGGCAGAATTCTGTCTGCCAGAGAGATCTTTCTCACTTGGTGTTTTCCGCCCCGCATAGGTGTCGGAATCTTTCTGTGGTCCCTCCCCGAGTCTTAGGGTTTCAGGAGGATAATATACGCCAGAGGGGAGAGCCTGGAGTGGGCCAGGGCGGCCACACCACCTGCTGGAGCGGCCTAGGGTAGGCCGCGCCAGGGGGTGGTGTGGGCCCCCTGTGGCCCATCTCCACTTCCCCTTCTGGCAATCTTCGTCTTCTGGAAAAATAGAATTTTCCATGTATTTTCCCGGATTTTATGATCTTCGCGAATTTTGCCTCCAAACAGCACCTTTTCCATCAGAATCCTGACTACAACGGTTCATGCTCCAAAAGTCATCAACCATGCAAAAACAGATGAAATAACATAAGTATCATCTCTTAATATGAAATATATCAATGAATAAGAGTAAATTATGATATAGAATAGTGATGCAGAATGGATGTATCAACTCCCCCTAAGCTTAGACTTCGCTTGTCCCCAAGCGAAAAATGAGCTCAATAAACATGACCTCAGGTTTATGGAGTGAAGAGTCGATAAAATAATACGGACAAGAAGCATCACATCAATAAATACATAAATCATAATAGAAGACAACTCACTATTATATAACTTATCTTGCAATAAGTAAAGGAAACACAATAAAGATGCATAAAGTAAATCATAATTGGTAATGGCAAACTTAGCTCTTGGTCGAAGAATAGTTGACAATTTGCAGGAGTTCACAAATAACTGGTTTTCAATGATAGCTTTCAAAGTAGTAATCACCAAGATAAGAGCAATGTGCAAAACAAGGAACATAAGAAACATGATTGAATAAATCATCATATGAATGAATGAAACACAACAACTCAAAATACTTGCTGAGGTAGAAGGGAATAGGTTTACTGACTCAACTAAAAAGTAAAAGATAGGCCCTTCGCAGAGGGAAGCAGGGATTTCAAGTTTCATAAAGAGCTTCCAAAAATTATGGTACTTACTAGCTTTCAGCTCTCATTGCCCCTATCATAGGAATCTTTAGGTGACTAAGGTTAAAGTGACACAACTAAGAGGATATGCTTAACAAGTTATAAATTGAAATCTAATGCCCCTTACTTACGAGTACCGAACCTCATGCTACTCAACTTCAGTCACAAGTAAGCTCTTGTCATTGTAAATACATATGTATCATAGAGAACCACCAACGGGGTACCCCATGCACATGATACAGGAGCTATCCCATAATCAAATGACAAGGCAAGCAGACAATGAGCATCTCAGCGATCTTTTTATTTGCTATTTGCATAGGTTTTTATTGAGGATGCTTCATAGAGTGCTCATTATGGTTATGCTGCAAGTTTCCACCATGATTAGGCATGGCTTAGGCTAGCGGCCTAGGCGTTTCTCTAACACACATACAAACTCCATGATCTTACAAGTTCCCCTTTTATTTCACACCACCGGGATCCAGAAGCAAAGAACATGATATCAACTAGGTACACAGTACCAATGCAATGTTGAAAGCGTTCCCCATGACAGCATGTTCTGCTAATTCACAACTTACAAAGCACAAGCATATATGCAACATTGATGGGCATAATGGTTCAAGTTTATTAAGTGCAAGAAAGTAAAGTGTGCCATCAAGTTCGTGAGAGCTTTAATCACTAATTTTCAAATAACAAGTTTAATTTGGAAGGTAGATAAAAACATGAATTTACTTGAAATAGCAATAATGCTAGTAGGTAGGTATGGTGGACACAAATGGCCTAGGTTTTGGTTTAAGGATTGGATGCACGAGAAGCATTCCCTCTCAGTACAGGTTTTTGGCTAGCAAGGCTGGGTAGCAAGCATAAGAGTTGAAGGAAACAGACAAACATACAAGTGATAAAACAAAAATGCAATCTTCCTTGGAAGCACAAACGATCTTAACTAGAGAATACTAAACTTAAGAGCAAATCAAGAAAGAAAGATGATGAAATTATATTTCTTTAAGAGTACTTTTGTCTTTTTCATTCAATTCTCAAATATAATATTGCTACTGACCGAGCCAGGTTTGCCAAAACCAACTAAATTAACTCAATGATCCCAAAGTGATACCAATACTAACGACAAGATCAATCATATAAACATGAATTGAAAACTAATGTAAGATATGCAAAAGAGTAAATGATAGAACTTCTCATTAATATTCCATAACGGTAACTCACTCCAAGGGATACATAGATATCTAGCGAGAGGGGGGACACTTCCATAATGCAAACCATCCTACATGATAACTTCTCTATTCATGATATGACTCTACTAAAAAGGTAGAAAAATAGAAGATAGTGATGTGATACCGCGACACTCCCCCAAGCTTGGAACAAATCAAGGGGATGCCAAAACCTGATGATGAATTACTCCTTCGGTGGTGGTGGTATTCTTTCATCATCGTCCGACTTCCAAGGTAAAGGCTCCCCATCAACAAAAGACATCCTGGTCTCCATCATCCTGAAACTAGCAGCATCACTTATGCGTTTAAACCTAACCTCATACTCACAGTTTTGATTTTGAACATCGTAGAGCTGTGCTTGTAGTTGGTTGGTTGTTTGGTGGAGTGAGAGAATTTCATCCTTAAGCTCAACAGTCTCCTTTTGGTGCTCGGCGATGAGTTTGGAACAAATCTGATGGATGATATCCACTTCATGTTCCGCCATCTTATTGTACCTAAAGACTTCTTTCTCCTTTAGGGCCTTGAACCTATTTTATCCGTACCTCCCATCTTCAAGCAACAACTCCTTGGGATGAATCTTCAACTCACGCATGTATGGGTTGATGATATCCACTGAGGAATCTTCCTTGGCTGATCCAGAGGAAGACATTGTGGCTCCAAAACTGGGACTCTACCTGTCAGAAACAGATCAAAACGAAAACACGACGAGAACACGATATACGAACCTCAGGGGATCCAGGGGATTATATATTACAAAGTTTTACAACAAAAGGAAGGTACTGGGAGAAAACAGGTCGGAGACGGAGTCCGGGGCGGCCACACCACCTGCTGGCGCGGCCAGGGGCCCCGCGCCAGGCGGTGGTGTGAGACACCCTGGCTCCGTTTCCGTCCCTCTTTCGCTTCGTTGCTTTCCTTGTTGGATAAACACTGCAAAAATATAACTTGGCAGAATTTTCGCGGAGCTTTTCTTACCAGAACTATTACCTAATCGAAAACGGACTCTACAGGTCTCTGAATTTGGTCTTTGATAAGAAATTTCCAGAGTTACTACTTGAATAGCATCAATATCTTCATCTTCATACTCATATTGCTCGAGTCATGAAACCTTTCACTTTCTTATTACACCATTTTCTCTGATAACCTGAAAATTTCTTTCACACAAAACTTCACACAATTCTCATTAGCAACATTAGTATAAGCGAGGTAATTAACCTTTTAAGTTCAATTTCAACTAAAATCCATCAAAACATAAGCTACTGTAGCAACTCCTTCCAAAAACCCAAAAAGAATTCTAAAAGGAAATCAATTTAACAAGCAAATGCAAGAGTGGCAAAATCTATCAAAACAGACCAGCAGGTAAAGATCAATTTTTTCAAAAATCTTCTGTTGCTCAAATCAAAAAGTGCAAAACTAAATAAAGTTAAATAACAACCTGGGGCAGAAGAACAAAACATTACAGCTCAATCCGACATACAGAGATCTCTCACGAATTTTTAAAGTGAAGCACAAAAATCTGTTTCGGGACAGCAACTTCCCCAAATCTTACTTCTCTCTCATTAGAAGTTGATCTTGACATAAAAACCAAACAAAAAGGATAAGGAGAGGTTATTACCGAAGTAATAACTTCCAAAACTCAAAGAACAAAAACAAACTGAAAGCACACATATATTGGATTGTCTCTGAAAAAGCTCTTTCTTTATAGCCATTAAGATGGGCATGACAATTTCAATGAAGCTCACATAAGATAAGAATTGAAGTAAAAGAGAGCATCAAGAAGCAAAAATATACATGTTTAAGTCTAACCCACTTCCTATGCAAGGGAATTTTGTAAACAAACAAGTTGTTAAAACCAGGGGCTACAAGCATAGGAAGGCAAAACAAGTGCAACATAAAGGCTTTAAGCATAAAACGAGGAAACTTGATATTATTGAGATGCATAAGAACAATCTCCCCTCTCTCATAATAACTTTCAGTATCATGGATAAATTTAATGATATAACTATCACAAGAGCCATTGTAGCAATGATCACTTATCCTAACAGAAAACATAGGGACACTAGCTCTCATAACACTACTTTGTGAAACAATATTAGAAGTATCCTTACAGAGGATAGTGTGCCCACCTTCTACATATTTAGTGACAAAGTATTTCACATTTGCTATTATAGATTCATCATTTTGTTCATCAGGTTCAACAGCTTTACTTGTACTTTCATTAACCATACTAGCTATCATAGAATGTTCCTTTACTTTAACTAGGAAATGTATTTTCTCAATGTAAGGTTCATGTAAAGCATGATTAGCAGTATAAACATCTTTATATGGTTCATGATACTTATTCCACTAATTTCTTGCAGGAACACACTTAGCAACATCTTTATATGGTTCATGATACTTATTCCACTTATTTTTAGGAACTTCAATATAGGAAGCAAAAGCCTTAAAATAAGTTGCAATAGCTTGAGAGTCTAGACCATAAGCATTTTTAATATTTTGAAAGTCATCAGTTCCCATAAAAGATTCAATGCATTCATAATCATAATTTATACCTGACTTTCTTCATTTGTCATTCTCCCATGCTTCAACATTGTCTTAAATATGATCTAGAAGATCCCATTTAGCTTCTTCTTCCATGTGAGTGAATGATCCAGCACAAGAGGCATCCAATAAATCCTTATCATGAAGAGGGAGCCTTGCATAAAAGTTATTGATAATAATATTGTTGTGGAGCTCATGAATGGGACATTTGAGCATTGGTAACTTCAATCTCCCCCAAGCTTGAGTTGTACTCTCTCCATCAAGAGGCCAAAAGTTGTATATTTGATTCCGATCTTTATGAATCTCGATAAAATTTTGTATAAAAGAGAGGCACTATTTCCTCCCATTCAAGAGCTTGACCATTCTTCAGCAGCTTATACTATTCCTCAGCTCTTCCTTTGAGTGATAATGAGAATAACTTCTTCTTGACTTGATCTGTCGTAATACCTATACACTTAAACAACCCACATAATTCGTGTATAAAGAGCAAATGATCGCCAAGATGGACAGTTCCATCTCCAACCTAATAGTTATCCATAACATGATCAATAATTCTTGTAGGTATTTTAAAAGTATCATTCTTAGCAGGTGGTGGTTCATCTACTACCTTAGCAGTGGTAGTAGCATTACGAAATAAGAAACTCAGCGAATTATCCATATTGAAAATTAAGCAACTAACAGAAGTAAACAATACACACAATAGAAGTTTCCTTTACCAGTTCCACTCTCCAATAGCATTTCACTCCCCGGCAACGGTGCTAGAAAATAGTCTTGATGACCTACAAGTATAGGGGGTGTATCGCAGTATTTTTGATAAGTAATAGTGTCGAACCCAACGAGGAGCAGAAGGTGTTGGCGAATGGCTTGGAGCAGGAATTCTCTGTAAATACTTAGCAAACGGATTTTTAGGATTTTTTGATAATGCAGGTAAATAAAGTACGAGTAAATAATAGACAATAAGAATAAATGCAGCAAGTGGCCTAATCCTTTCTTTAGAAAAGGACAAGCCGGTTGTATTACTTAAGATGACCAAACGTTCTCAAGGACACATGGGAATATTGTCAAGTGCTTTCGCTTCATATAGTTGATTAATCTTCTTTAGTTTGCTAAGTGTTGTGTGGGTGAACCTGTGTTAATGCGTCGGCCTTCCTAGGACTAATACATACTTGTGATTATACCCCTTGCAAGCATCCGCAAGTACAAGAAATTAATTAAGGTAGAAACCTAACCACAACTTTAAACTCTAAGACCCTGACATCCCTTGTGCAATGGTTTCCTAACGGGGGTTCAGGTTTCTGTCACTCCGGCAACCCCTACGATTAGTAGAGAAATACACAATGCATTCCACTAGGCCCATATAGGTGAATTGTCATGTAGTCAACATTCACATGACACCACTAGAAGAAATACACCACAACTTAAATATCAAACCATTGAATCTTTCTCAACACAATTCCACTACTAACAACATGACTTATCCCATGTCCTCAAGAACAAAACGAACTACTCACAAGACATCATATGGATCAAGATCAGATATGATATAATGATATGTAACAATCTAAACATAAACGATAATTCAATGGTTCACTCAATAGCATCAACTACAAGGAGTAATCAACACCGGGAAAGTTTCCCATAAAAACTATGCAAGATTCAACCCAATTGTTACAACGGTATGGAGTGGTGATGATGGTGCTGGTGGTGATGATGATGATGATGATCCCGATGAAGTCTAGCTCGATGGTGGTGTTGATGGCGATGATCTCCCCTGTCCGGGAAGGAATTCCCTTGGCAGAATTCTGTCTGCCAGAGAGATCTTTCTCTCTCGGTGTTTTCCGCCCCACAGAGGCGGCGGAATCTTTCTGTGGTCCCTCCCCGAGTCTTAGGGTTTCGGGAGGATAATATACGCCATAGGGGAGAGCCTGGAGTGGGACAGGGCAGCCACACCACCTGTTGGCGCGGCCTAGGGCAGCCCGCGCTAGGGGGTGGTGTGGGCCCCCTGTGGATCATCTCCACTTCCCCTTCTCGCAATCTTCGTCTTATGGAAAAATAGAATTTTCCATGTATTTTCTCGGATTTTCTGATCTTCGCGAATTTTGCCTCCAAACAGCACCTTTTCCATCAGAATCCTGACTGCAGCAGTCCATGCTCCAAAAGTCATCAACCATGCCAAAAACAGATCAAATAACATCAATATCATCTCTTAATATGCAATATATCAATGAATAATAGTAAGTTATGATATATAATAGTGAGGCAAAATGGACGTATCAATTGCATGCTAAGTGGGAAAGAGAAGATGAAATTGCTAGAAACATTAGTGTTTCTACTATCACTACCACTAATGTTGAAGCTAGTAAACCCAATGGAACCTTTTCTAATAAAAATGCTGAAACTCTTCGAAATATGGGAAACAATAGCTCTACTACTTTAGATGATAATTATGATTTTGATCTTGATGGTTGCAATATCTCTGAAGTTATTAAGTTCCTACAAAAGCTTGCTAAAAGTCCTAATGCTAGGGCTATGAATATGGCCTTTACAAAACACATTACTGATGCTCTCATAAAAATTAAAGAAGAAAAGATGAAACATAAAGCTTCTATTCCTATGAAACTAGAAGATGGTTGGGAACCCATCATTAATATGAAAGTGAATTATTTTGATTTCAAAGCTTTATGTGATCTTGATAGTAGTGTTTCTATTATGCCTAGAAGGATTTATGATATGCTTGATTTGCCACCATTGGAAGATTGTTATTTGAATGTCCCACTTGATGATAATGCTAAAAAGAAAATCATGGGGAGTATTAATGGTGTTCTTATTATGGTTAACAATGCCTATGTCCCCGTTGATTTCTATGTTTTGGATGTTGAATACAATGCTTCTTGTCCTATTACTTTGGGAAGACCTTTCCTTAGAACTGTTGGTGCCATTATTGATATGAAAGAAGGCACCATTAAATATCAACTCCCACTCAAGAAAGGTATAGAACACTTCCCTAAGAAGAGAGAGAAGATTCCTTTTGCCTCTCCTATGAAAACAAAATTTGCTCTTAATGCTTCTTCATTTGAGAACACTTGATTCTTTTTCTTGCTTCTTATGCCTAACTTAAAGGCGTTAAAGAAAAGTACTTATTGGAAGATAACCCAAAAGTTCTATATGAGTCTTGGAAGTTATTACCTCTGTAATAACCGCTCCTTATACTTTTTATTTGCTTTTTGTGCCAAGAGTAACCTCTAATGAGAGAGAAGTAATGCTTGGGAAAGTTGCTGTCCCGAAATAGATTTTTGTGCTTCACCGCAAAAATTCGTGTAAAATCTCTGTATATCGTTTCGAGGCATGAATTTTTGTGCTTCTACCCCAGGTTGTTATCTATCTTTCGTTAGTTCAATACTTT
The DNA here is from genome assembly GCA_916181665.1 of Avena sativa. NCBI lineage: Eukaryota > Viridiplantae > Streptophyta > Magnoliopsida > Poales > Poaceae > Avena > Avena sativa. The sequence continues at coordinate 102,939,837 of OV702287.1, read as the reverse complement.
TCTATTTGAGCAACAGAAGGTCTTCGAAAAAATTGGTTTTTACCTGCTGGTCTGTTTTGATAAAATTCTGCCATTATTTGCATTTGCTTCTTGTTGATTCCTTTTTGGGTTCTCTTTGGGGAATTGAGCTTTTTGAGGGAAGTGATACAGTAGCTTATGTTTTAATGGAAGTTTTATTAGTGTTGAAAATGAACCCAAAGACTTATTACCTTGAGTGCACTAATGTTGCTAATAAAGATTGTGTGAAGTTTTGTATGAAGGAAATATTTCAGGTGTATGGAGAGAATGATGTAATGAGATGAAGAATGGACTAAATCTCAAACTTGGGGATGCCACCCGTGTCACCCCAATAAATATCCAAGAAGTACAAGCGTCAAAGCTTGGGGATGCCCAAGGCATCCCCTTCTTCATTAATAAAAATCCCAGGTTTCTTTCAAACACTTCATTTTTATTATTTCATGCACAGTTGTGTTGTTCTTGGAGCGTCTTTGTTTTTGTTTTTGGTTTTCATTTGCTTGGTTTTCTTAGTTTTCTTGAATAAATTGGTTGGACCCCCTCTTTCATACATTAGTTTTCAAATAGTTTGGTTTGGATTGGAAAAGAGTAGGAAAGTTCATGCTTAAGTGGTAAAATGAGCTTGTTTTTGACTGTGGCCCATGCTTTGTCATGTCATGCTTGATATTTTTTTGGCTTTATGCTTAGTGATTTTTGCTATAGCATGACATGTTATAAACAATTGAGATTGCTTAATGTACCTTGAAAGAATCATGCGTCGTTTTAGCATATTAAAGCATAGTATTGTGGTATTCTCCTTTGATGCTTGATTTGGGTTGACTTGGCACATGCTCACACCATGTTATGACTATCCCAAGTCACCATAGCCTTTATGATCCTTTAGTTTCCGACTTGTAATATCACTTTATGTTTTAATTAATGATGTTTTGTCGCTTTGCATGATTATGGCCATTATTGCTCTCTTAGTTGGTCGCTCCTAGTCTTTTGCTAGCCTCCATAACCAAGTATGAGTTCCACTCATGCATCCAACTCCAAATAAAACCAAGTTATTCCAAAGATTCCACCATACCTACCTATTAGCATTTTCTATTCCAAGTATATTCATGTTTTTAACTACCTTCCGAATTAAACTTGTTATGAGAAAACTAGTGATTAAAGCTCTCACAAACTTGATGGCACACTTTACTTTTCTTGCGCTTAATAAACTTGAACCATTGTGTCGTCTATGTTGTATATGCTTGCACTTATATGTTGGGGATTAGCAGAACCATGCTGTCATGGGGAACGCTTTCAACATTGCACTTGTACTTTGTACCTAGTTGATATCATGCTCTTTTGTCCATGGATGTCGTCGGTGTGAAATGAAAGGGGAGCTTGTAAGTCCATGGAGTTATGTATGTGTATTAGAGAAACACCTGGGCCGCCGGTCTAATCCATGCCTAATCATGGTGGAAACCTGCAGCGTAACAATAATGAGCTATCTATGAAGCATTATTCTTATAAAAAAGAGATAGATATTGTAAAAAGAGAAACAGAAAAAAAAAGAGATATGAGAAAAGAGGAAAGAGAGAAAAAAGTACCATTTTCCCATGGTAAATAAGAAGTTGCTGAGATGCTCGTTGTCTGCTTGCCTTGTCATTTTGATATGGGGATTCTTCCGTATCATCGGGAAAGGGGTACCCCGTTGGCGGTTCTCTATGATACACATGTACTTACTATGACAAGAACTTACCAGTAACTAAACTTGAGTAGCATGAGGAGCGGCCCTCGTATTCAAGGGACATGAGATTTCCAACTTATACTTTGTCAAGCATATAATCCATAGTTTGTTCACTTTAACCTTAATAACTTCAAGATGCTTATGATAGGGGCAATGAGAGCTGAAAGCTAATAAGTACCATAATTTTTGGAAGCTCTTTATGAAACTTGAATCCCTGCTTCCTTCTATGAAGGCCTTTATTTTACTTTTATGTTGAGTCTCCACCTTCTATCTTTATGCACCTATTGAGAGAGCATAGTGGCCATTCTTATTTCTATGTGCATTGTCCCAAGACTTGTTGGTTGATGCATAACTTTGATATTGCTTGTTCTTAAACTATTTGTATCTAGTCACCCTTATAAACTTTGAAGGTGTCCTATGCATTTATGTTTGCTACTCTATGAGGGACAAGCTGGATGCCATTATGCTATGTTTTCTTTATGTGAAACAAACAAACGTCTTGCAAAGCATTGTTATTCATGAATCTTTTGTTTGTGCCTTTTCATGTTACAACATAGTTGCTATGTCTTATTGTTAGAACTTTATCTTTCATGCTACGTTGAAGTACTATGATCCCAGTTATCAATGTTTTACAAATACTTTGATCAAGTTTATGACGAGCAGGAGTTAAGCTTGGGGATGTTGATATGTTGCAAACGTATCTATAATTTTTGATGTTCCATGCTTGGTTTATATCTACTTTCTTATGTTTTGTCCACACTTTGGAGTCCTTTTTATACATTTCTTGGACTAACCTATTAACAAGATGCCACAGTGCCAGTTGCTTGTTTTATGTTGTTTTTGGTTCCAGGAAAGTCAGAAAATGAATATTCTCGGAATTGGACGGGACAAAAGCCAAGGTCAATATTTCACCGAGGGGGACACGGATCCAGAATACGAGACGGAGAGGGGCCAGGGGCCGCCCACACCACCTGGCCACGCTGCCAGGCCTGGCCTACGCCAGGGGGTGGTGTGGCCGCCTAGGGCACCCCCTCGGCCTCCCTTTCGCCTATAAGATGCCTCCGATACAGAAACCCTAAGTACCCGATCAAAATTCCACAAAAGAGTCTGTATCCGCCATCATCTCCATCCCTAGATCGGGAGGGATCTGAAGCTCTTACCGGCACCCTGTCAGAGGGGAGAATTCACCCTGGAGGCCTTCTTCATCACCATGCCTGCCTCCGGTGTGATGCTTGAGTAGTTCATCCTTGAACTACGGGTCCATGTAGTAGCTAGATGGTTGGTTATTCTCCTTTGTGCTACCATGTTTAGATCTTGTGAGCTCCGTTCATGATCAAGATCATCTATTTGTAATCCTACATGTTGTGTTTGAGGGGATCCGATGGATATTGAGATGCTATTTCAGATTGATTATTGATTCTATCATGTCTTTGTTATTTGTGATCTTACATGCTCTCCGTTGTTAGTAGCTATCTTGGCCGAGTAGATGCTAGCAACTCCAAGAGGGAGTAATTATGGTCGATAGTGGGTTCATGCCTCTAGTAATCTGGGGAAATGACAGAAATCTCTAAGGTACTAGATGTGTTGTTGCTACTAGGGAGAAAACAGCAATCCTTTGTTCATAGAACAATCGTATTGTTTACTTTACACGCAATGCGTAATGCAATTATCTGTTGCTTGCAACTTAATACTGGAGGGGGTTCAGATTGATAACCTGAAGGTGGGTTATTAGTCATAGATGCAGTTGGATTACGGTATATGTATAATGTTGTAATGACGAATCAAATCTCATAGGAGTTAAGATGATTAGTATATGCATGTATGCTTTCTCGATGTTTGTCAATTGCCCTGCTGTAATTTGTTCACCCAACATGTCATCTATCTTAAGGAGAACCACCACTAGTGAACTATGGACCCCGGTCCTTTCTTTTACCATCAATCTACAATTGTTTACTGTTTTCTGTTTACTTTCTACAAGCTTTTACTTTCTTCCACACAGTATGTGTAATCCTTTGTTTTCAGTAAAATCGGTGAGATTGACAACCTCACTATAAGTTGGGGGCAAGGTTCTGTGGTTGTGTTGTGCAGGATTCCAAGTTGGCAATGACACCTTGGAGGTGTTTCCTTGCTCCTACTGGTTCGATAACCTTGGTTTCACAACTGAGGGAAAACTTGCTGCTGTTCTCATCATACCTTCCTCTTGGGGTTCCCCAACGAGCTCGACGTGTTGAGCCAATAATCATGGCCATTCTTAGTTTAATGTGCATGATCCCAAGATGTGTTGATTGATGCATAACTTTGATATTGCTTGTTCTTAAACTATTTGTATCTAGTCACCCTTATGAACTTTGAAGGTGTCCTATGCATTTATGTTTTGCTACACTATGAGGGACAAGCTGAATACCATTCTCATTATGCTTTCGTTATGTGAAATAAACAAATGTCTTGCAAAGCATTGTTATTCATGAATCTTTTGTTTGTACCTTTTCATGCTACAACATAGTTGTTATGTCGTATTGTTAGAACTATATCTTTCATGCTACGTTAAAGTATTATGATCCCAGCTATTAATGTTTTACAAATACTTTGATCAAGATTATAATGGTGCATGTCACCTCAAAAATTATTCTTTCTTTTTATCACTTAGCTACTCGAGGACAAGCAGGAGTTAAGCTTGGGGATGTTGATACGTTGCAAACGTATCTATAATTTTTGATGTTCCATTCTTGTTTTATATCTACTTTCTTATGTTTTGTCCACACTTTGGAGTATTTTTACACATTTTCTGGAACTAACCTATTAACAAGATGCCACAGTGCCAGTTGCCTGTTTTCTGTTGTTTTTGGTTCCAGAAAAGCCAGAAAATGAATATTCTCGGAATTGGATGGGACAAAAGCCAAAGTCAATATTTCATTGAGGGGAACACGGAGCCAAAAGACGAGACGGAGAGGGGCCAGGGGCCGGCCACACCACCTGGCCGCACGGACAGGCCTGCCCCGTGCCTGGGGGTGGTGTAGCCGCCTCGGGCACCCCCTCGGCCTCCCCTTTCACCTATAAGAAGCCTCTGATACAGAAACCCTAAGTACCCGATCAAAATTCCACGAAAGACTCTGTAGTCGCTGCCATCTCCATCCCTAGATCAGGAGGGATCTGAAGCTCTTCCCAGCACCCTACCAGAGGGGAGAGATCACCCTAGAGGCCTTCTTCATCACCATGCCTGCCTCCGGTGTGATGCGTGAGTAGTTCATCTCTGGACTACGGGTCCATGTAGTAGCTAGATGGTTGGTTCTTCTCCTTTGTGCTACCATGTGTAGATCTTGTGAGCTCCGTTCATGATCAATATCATCTATTTGTAATCATACATGTTGTGTTTGCGGGGATCCGATGGATATTGATATGCTATTTTAGATTGATTATTGATTCTATCATGTCTTTGTTATTTGTGATCCTGCATGCTCTCTGTTGTTAGTAGCTATCTTGGCCGAGTAGATGCTAGCAACTCCAAGAGGGAGTATTTATGCTCGATAGTGGGTTCATTCCTCTAGTAATCTGGGGAAGTGACAGAAATCTCTAAGGTACTAGATGTGCTATTGGTACTAGGGAGAAAACAACAATCCTTTGTTCATAGAACAATCGTATTGTTTACTTTACACACTTTGCTTAATGCAATTATCTGTTGCTTACAACTTAATACTAGAGGGGGTTCGGATGATAATCTGAAGGTGGATTATTAGTCATAGATGTAGTTGGATTACGGTCTATGTATAATGTTGTAATGCCCAATCAAATCTCATAGGAGTCAAGATGATTAGTATATGCATGTATGCTTTCTCGACGTTTATCAATTGCCCCGTTGTAATTTGTTCACCCAACATGTCATCTATCTTAAGGAGAATCACCTGTAATGAACTATGGACCCCGGTCCTTTCTTTTACCATCAATCTACAATCTACTATTTACCGTTTTCTGTTTACTTTCTACAAGCAATTACTATCTTCCACACAATACATTTAATCCTTTGTTTTCAGCAAAATCGGTGAGATTGATAACCTCACTGTAAGTTGGGGGCAAAGTTCTATGGTTGTTTTGTGCAGGATTCCAAGTTGGAAAAAACACCTTGGAGGTGTTTCCTTGCTCCTACTGGTTTGATAACCTTGGTTTCATAACTGAGGGAAAACTTGCTGCTGTGCTCATCATACCTTCCTCTTGGGGGTTCCCCAACAAGCTCGAATATATTTTGAGCCATCAGAACCTTGCTGAACAAGTAGCTAGTAATAGTACGATGATAGAGGAATTAAATAAGTCTGTTGCCTCCATAAGTTCTGACATTAAAGGCTTACAAGCTCAAGCTGCAAATTTAGACAAAGCTCTTTCAAAGCTAGTTGGTAATCAAGCCACTTTATTACGTATGTCAACGGGAAAACCACAAACACCACCCGTTGTTGGCATGAACTCCATTGTTATTACTGAAAATACTCCTCTAACTTTGGAGGAGACACTTGATGAATTAATGAACTATCCAGAATTTTTTATTGCCACTTATGTCATGACTTGATTATTTAAAAGAAGAATCTAATGAAGTAAAAGAAGAGGAACCACCTATGGTTAAAAAAAAGAAAAGGTAGAATAAGTAAAGATCCTTAGTGAGTTTAAGGATCCAGTACTTGATCTAGATAAATGTAGCATGCATGAACTCATTAATGTGCTACAAAAATTTTCTTGTGATCATTCCATAAATTCTCACCAAGCGGGTTTTGGTTCTTATATAGCTAACCATGTGCTTAAAGAAAAGATTGCTAGGTACAATCAAGATGCTATGTTACCACCTAAGCTTGGGTATGTATGGATCCCCAAGGTATTAAATACTATTGGAAAAGAAACACACCATGCTATAATTGATCTAGGTTCTAATGTTTCAGTTTTATCTAAGGATCTATATGAATTTCTAGAGTTACAAAATATAGAAAAATGCTCCATGGACTTACTACTCGCTGATGATACCATTAAACATGTTGTAGGCAAAGTTAGTAATGTAATGGTAGATCTTCACATGACTTTCGTTCCCTTTGATTTTATTATCATGGACAAGGGGAGTAAAACTGAAGGAGTTATGCCCTAGAGCAAATAATAAAGTGTATTGTTTGATATATCTCCTATATGTTCATAATACGTTTCATACTATGCTATAACTGCATTAATACGAAACATTAATACACGTGTGGTATGTAAACAAACCGTGTCTCTAGTTACCTCTAGCAAACTAGTTGATTGGTCATGACGATGATATGGGTTTCAAGATCATGGGAATTTATGCCAATTGACAATGAGGTCATGTCATTAGTTGAATGATGTGATAGATAAACATCCAACAGTTATATCTTAATGAGATCTAGTTACAAAGTTCACCATTGATGATAAACACAGAAAACCTTGCAACCTGATACTTTGACTGTGAGGTAATGCAAATCACCGTTCTGCAGGAAGCTTTGATGGTTATCAAGTATCATCTCGTAAAAGGGTGATCAAAAAGGTGCCACTCAGGTTTTCCAAAGGGACGCGTAGAGGAGTACATATCAAGACTAGGATTTGTCAAATCCATGTAACGGATAGATACATGTGGCCATCTCGGTGATGTTGCATTAATGAAGCTTGCAAGCATGTGACTTGGTCACGAAATGCAACGGCATGGGAACGAGTAAACAAGTTCATTGGTAACGAGACCGAACTAAGGCATGGAGATATAGAAGATCAAGTCTCGGATGAATTAGGTATCAAATGACAAAGGGAATGGGAAACGACTATTTCACGGTTCGAGCGACTATATTCGTGAAACGCACGGGGATCACACAGATAACCAGGTCTCTCTGTTGATCATTGATGTGAGAGTAGTCTCAATCATGTTCGGAGTGTTTCCGAACCGAAGGATGCCACGCTTAAGGGTGGGGATGCTCAGGCTAGATGAGGTATCGTATGAGAAATCAAGAAAGAGAAACAGGAATAGTTCCGGGTAACATCCGATGAAGATCGGAAGGGGTCCAAAAGGTGTTCCGGAGTGAAGGAATAAGATAATATGTGTATTTGAATGTTAATTGGAGAATTAATATTAAATATATATTTTTCTTTAATTATTAAAGGCAGCCCAATGCTAATGGGCCTCACCCAAAGGGGAGGCCCAAGGGGCAAGGCGCCTAGGGAGAGGGGGCCATCCGGCCTAGGCTTAGTGGGCCGCCCCAGTGGGGCCCACCTAGGGCCAGCGGCTACCCCTAGGTGGCCTGGGGTGTGGGGATTAGTCCCACACCGCTTGGCCCCTGGGTGGTGCGCCCCCTCCCACTATATATAGGGGTCTCCCTCCCCCTTTGGAATCATCCCATTATCACATTCTCTCTCTCATCCATTGAGGACTTCTCTGTAATATTGGAGAGGACCTTTTGGGTTGTGAGTTCCCCACCTTCACAACATCGTCATGTGATCATCGATCTGGCATCTACTTCTTCTGCTGCTCGGCTGGATCGGAGTTCCGGAGACGTCACCTACAACGGACATGTGACGAACTTCGGAGGCGCCACACGTGGTATCAGAGCAGGTCTATGGGTAGACATGTCGTACGGATAGAAGACATAGCAATATATGGGCATTCATTCTCTAGTTGATACCCTATTTTATGTTCTTGTTCATATCGCGACACTGTTTCATGAAGCGCCCCCCAACCAACCTCACGCGGTGATTCACGAGACTGGTCCACGAATCAAAGTGTCTTAGGGGGTTGTGTGTCTTTCTACGGTAGTTGATATGGCATCGACATTGGAGGACCCTGAAAAGGGAAGTAAAACGACAATCATTGAATCCATGTTGTGGCTCCACGTTCGTAGGTGGGAAAGGGTTCTACCACGAAAGCCCTAAAGCCGCGTAAAACTTGCAATAGATAATATAGAGGCGTTTATCTTTATTATTGCATAGGGGTATGTGTTGAGACATGGCAATGACAAGTTTGTGAAACTTCCATTGAAGCTATTGATGATGATCGAGATGCTATAACCAGGTCATAACACTTTACTTTATGAAGTATTACTTATTATGCTAGTATAATTACGTATTCGACGGTACCATAGTAAGATAATCCCTCACAATATTCCAGTTACCGTATTACCCTTGTGTGTGCACCACCAAGAAAGTTCTTCCATATGAGGCAGGCCGTGGCGATCGGGTGTTTGACATACCTACGTTCGCATATAGTGGGTGTAAGCCATGTTGCACTGCAAATACACACAAGTTAGAACTGGCGAGCCTAGCATGTGTAGACATGGCCTCGGAATACAAGAGACCGAAAGGTCGAGCATGAATCACATGGTTGATGTGATCGACATTAAGGAATGTCCACCTTTGATACTGCACTGATGGCCATGATGATCAGGGGAGGTGCAAGGGATTGGGATCATGCGATCACTAAACGAGTGGAGGGATGTTCGTTTGAGTGGGAGTTCCCTTTGTTTTAAGTACGATAGTATAATTAAAACTTGAACTCATTATTATGAACATGGTCTAAACACTTTGCAAATCCATTGTAGATGTCTCGCCCACCCACCTTTAACATTAGCACTTTCCTCAAGAAGGACAAGCTGAAAACTGATGGAACCAACTTCACCGCATGGTTCCGCAATATTAGGATCCTCCTAGTCCCCTACAAGTTGACTTATGTTATCGAGGCTGAGCTTCCGGCTAAGCCTGCAGATTCTGCCTCCCAGGACGAAAAAATGTCTAGCAGTCCAAGGCGAATGATTTCTCCCTCATCCAAAGTGGAATGCTCTATGCCATGGAGCCGGAGCTTCAAAAGCGTTTTGAGAAGATGAATGCTTTTTAGGTCATTGAAGATCTCAAGGCTGTCTTTGCTCCATAGGCTCGTGTAGAGAGGTATGATGCTTCTGAGCTCTTCTTCTCTGCTAAGATGGAAGACCACAGCAGTATTAGTGAGCATGTAGTCAAAATATCTGGCTACGTCAAGCGTTTGAACGCCCTGGATTGCAAAATCACGGAGGAGCTCGTGATTGATAGGGTGCTACACTCGCTGCCCCTAGCTATAAGAGCTTTGTGATGAACTACAACATGCAAGGGATGACTAAGACCCTTGCTGAGGTGTTCGCCATGCTCAAAACTACTGAGGTAGAAATCAAGAAGGAGCACATGGTGTTGATGGTCAATAAGACCACCAACTTTAAGAAGTCAGGGAAAAAGGTAAAAGGCAAGGGCAAGAAGCCCAAGAAGGATGGAAAGTTCATTGCCAACACCTCTAAGACTGCCAAGCCTGACCCTAAGCCCGACTCTACGTGCTACTACTACAAAGGGGATGGGCAGTGGAAATGCAACTGCCCCAAGTACCTTGAATACAAGAAAGGCGGCAAGATAGCCGCCAAGGACAAATGTATATGTGATATACATGTTATTGATATGTTCCTACTAGCGCCAGGAGTAACACCTGGGTATTTGATACTGGGTCTGTTGCTCACATTTGTTACTCTCGGTAGGAACTACAGAGTAGGAGGCGCCTGAGGAAGGATGAGGTGATGATGCACGTTGGCAATGGTTCGAGAGTCAAAGTGATGGTCGTCGGGACTCTGCATCTACGTCTACCGTTAGGATTATTTTGATTTTGAATAAATGCTACTATGTACATGCATTGAGTATGAATATTGTGAGTGGGTCTTGCTTGTTGCAAGATCATTATTCATTTAAATCCAGAACAAATGGTTGTTCTATTTATATGAATGATATTTTCTATGTTCATGTGCCTGTGTGTAATGGTTCATTCTTACTTGATCTTGATTGTAATACTCACATCCATAGTGTTGATGCTAAAAGTTGTAAGCATAATGATGATAATTCCATGTTTATGTGGCATTGTCGTCTTAGTCACATTGGCGTAAAGCGCATGAAGAAGCTTCATTCAGAAGGACTTCTTGGATCATTGGATTTCGAATCCCTTGATACATGTGAGCAATGCCTTATGGGCAAGATGACTAGGACACCATTCTCCGGCACAATGGAGAGAGCTACATACCTATTGGGAATCATACATACAGATGTATGTGGACCAATGAGTGTCTCAACACGCAATGGTTATCGTTATTTTGTTACCTTTACTGACGATTTGAATATGTATATATCTACTTAATGAAACACAAGTCTAAAACCTTTGAAAAGTTCAAGGAATTTCAGAAGGAAGTAGAGAATCAACAAAACAAGAGAATCAAGCATATTTGATCAGATCGGGGAAGCGAGTATTTGAGTTATGAGCTTGACATGCACTTGAAGGACTGTGGGATCATCCCATAGCTTATGCCAGCCAGAACACCACATCATAATGGTGTGTCGGAACGATGTAACCGAACTCTATTGGATAGTGTGTGGTCCATGATGTCTTTAACTGATTTGTCTGTGTCATTCTGTGGATATGCATTAGAAACCGCTATTTTTTTAAACCGAGCACCGTCCAAATCCGTGGAGATAACACCATATGAGATATGGTATGACAAGAATCCAATGTTGTCGTTTCTGAAAGTTTGGGGATGTGAGGCTTACGTCAAGAAACTACAGCCTGACAAACTCGAACCCAAATCGGAAAAATGTATCTTTGTGGGATACCCAAGGGAAACTGTTGGGTATGATTTCTACAACTAGGCCGAAGGCAAAACGTTTGTCGCGAAAGCCGACACCTTTCTCGAGAAAGATTTTCTTGCTAAAGGAGTTAGTGGTAGGAAAATTGAGTTAGATGAAGTTGTTGACCCTTGTCTCCAAATTCCGAGTAGCGCAACGGAAGCTATTCCAAAACCGATCTCCGACATGGAAGAAGAGCCCAATGATGATGATCAAACAACAACATCAAAACTCCTACGATTCACAAGTCTACAGGAGTTCGTGCCACTCCTGATTGGTATAGTAGCCTTGTGATGTCTGTCATCCTAGACGAACAGGAAGAACCTACAAACTACAAAGAAGCTATGGATAGTGCTGACTCCGAGAAATGGCTAGAAGCCATGAAATCCGAAATAGGATCCATATATGAAAACCAAGTTTGGACCTTGGTAGATCTTCCGGAAGGCTGCAAGGCCGTGGAAAATAAATGGATCTTTAAGAAAAACACAGATGCGGATGGTAATGTGACCATTCACAAAGCTCGACTTGTCACAAAGGGGTTTCGACAAATTCAAGGAGTTTACTACGATGATACTTACTCTCCCGTAGTGATGCTTAAGGCTGTCCAGATTTTACTAGCAATTGTTGCTCATTTCGACTATGAAATTTGGCAGATGGATGTCAAGACCGCATTCCTTAGTGGTCACATTGATGAAGAGTTGTATATGATGCAACTGGAGGGTTTGTTGATCCTAAGGATGTTGGAAATGTGTGCAAGCTTCAGCAGTCCATTTATGGACTGAAGCAAGCATCTCAGAGTTGGAACCAACATTTTGATCAAGTGATCAAGAGTTTTGGATTTGTCCAAAATCAACAAGAGTTCTGTGTTTACAAGAAAGCGAGTGGGAGCTCGCTTGTATTCCTAGTACTATATGTTCATGACATATTACTCATGGGAAACGACGTGGATCTTATGAGAAGCGTGAAATCATATTTGAGTAGTCAATTTTCCATGAAGGATCTAGGTGAAGCTGCATACATATTAGGAATCAAGATCTATAGAGATAGATCAAGACGCCTGATTGCGTTGAGTCAAAGTACTTACATCGAAAAGATTTTGAAGAGGTTCAAACTGGACAATGCCAAAAAGGGCTCTGTGCCAATGATGAAGAATTGCAAAATGAGTGTGTCTCAATGTCCGGTAACGAATGATGATAGATAAAAGATGTATTACGTCCCCTATGCTTCAACCATAGGATCTATCATGTATGCAATGTTAAGTACACGACCTGATGTGGCATTGGCTCTTAGTTTTACGAGATGATACCAAAGTAATCCAGGACCGGATCACTGGACAGCTATGAAGAATATCCTAAAGTATCTCAAAAGAACAAAGGATATGTTCCTAATCTATGGAGGAAGTGATGAAGCTCTAAACATAACGGGTTACGTGGATGCGAGCTGGTACTTAGATCATGATGACTCAAAGTCTCAGACAGGATTTGTGTTCCTAGTGAATGGTGGGGCGGTAAGCTGGAAGAGCAAGAAGTAGCCGGTGGTGGCACATTCTTCAATGGAATCTGAATGCATTGTTGTAGCTGATGCAGCGAATGAAGCTATTTGGCTAAGGAATTTCATCATCAAACTAGGAGTCATTCCAAGTGCGCAAGACCCCGTGACAATCTATTGTGACAACACGGGAGCTATTGCAAATGCAAAGGAACCGAGGACTCATTCCATAGCCAAACACATCAAGCTTAGGTTTCACGTCATCCGGCAGAATGTTGACGAAGGTGAAATCAAGATTTGCAAAGAATACATGGATCTGAATGTGGCAGATCCTTTGACTAAAGCTCTCCTACAAGTCCAGCACGAACAACACCGAGATTCCATTGGTGTTAGGTTCCTGCCAATTGCAAACTAGTTTTATTTGTACTCTAGTGCAAGTGGGAGACTGAAGGAGTTATGCCCTAGAGGCAAATAATAAAGTGTATTGTTTGATATATCTCCTATATGTTCATAATACGTTTCATACTGTGTTATATCTATGTTAATACGAAACGTTAATACACATGTGGTATGTAAACAAACCGTGTCTCTAGTTATCTCTAGTGAACTAGTTCATTGGTGATGAGGATGATCTGGGTTTCAAGATCATGGGCATTTATGCCAATTGACAATGACATCATGTCATTAGTTGAATGATGTGATAGACAAACATCTGACACTTATATCTTAATGATATCTAGTTACAAAGTTCACCATTGATGATAAACACAGAAAACCTCACGACCTAATCCTTTGACTATGAGGTAATGCAAATCGATGTTCTGGAGGAAGCTTTGATGGTTATCAAGTATTATCTTGTAAAAGGGTGATCAAAAAGGTGCCACTCAGGTTTTCCAAAGGGACGTGTAGAGGAGTACATATCAAGACCAAGATTTGTCAAATCCATGTAACAGATAGATACATGTGACCATCTCGGTGACGTTGCATTAATGAAGCTTGCAATCATGTGACATGGTCACGGAATGCAACGACATGGGAACGAGTAAACAAGTTCATCGGTAACGAGACCGAACTAAGGTATGGAGATATCGAAGATCAAGTCTCGGATGAATTAGGTATCAAATGACAAAGGGAATGGGAAACGACTATTTCACGGTTCGAGCGACTATATTCGTGAAACGCACGGGGATCACATGGCCATCTAGGTCCCTCTATTGATCATTGATGTGAGAGTAGTCTCAATGATGTCCGGAGTGTTTCTGAACTGAAGGATGTCATGCTTAACGGTGGGGACGCTCAGGGTAGATGAGGTATCCTAGGAGAAATAGAGAAAGAGAAACCAAAATAGTTCCGGGTAACATCCGATGAAGATCACAAAGGGTCCAAAAGGTGTTCCGGAGTGAAGGAATAAGATAATATGTGTATTTGAATGTTAATTGGAGAATTAATATTAAATATTTTTTTATTTTATTATTAAAGGTAGCCCAATGCTAATGGGCCTCACCCGAAGGGGAGGCCCAAGTGGCAAGGCACCTAGGGAGAGGTGGCCAGCCGGCCAGGGCTTAGTGGGCCACCCTAGTGGGGCCCACCTAGGGCCGACGGTTGCCCCTAGGTGGCTGGCGGGTGTGGGGATTAGTGCCACACCGCCTGGCCCTAGGTGGTGCGCCCCCTCCCACAATATATAGGGGTCTCCCCTCCCCCTTTGGAATCATCCCATTATCCCATTCTCTCTCTCATCCATTGAGGAATTCTCCATAATATTGGAGAGGACCTTTTGGGTTGTGAGTTCTCCACCGTCACACCACCGTCGTGTGATCATCGATCTGGCATCTACTTCTTCCGCTGCTCGGCTGGATCATAGTCCAGGAGACGTCACCTACACCGGACGTGTGACAAACTTCATAGGCGCCACACTTGAGGTGTTGCTCGTCTTCATCAACATACGCCTTCCTGCGTAAGGCGTGCCTCGGTCTTGAAAGGTATGAATACAGTCTCTCTCTTTTGTTACTTATGTCTACATAGTATAGATCCTGGTATAATTGTTCGCTTAGTTAGAATTTTTTTGTTTTCTGCTACAGAACCCTTCAGTGGTATCAGAGTAGGTCTATGGGTAGACATGTCGTACATATAGAACAAATAGCAATATGTGGGCATTGATTCTCTAGTTGCTACCCTCTTTTATGTTCTTGTTCGTATCGCGACACTGTTTGATGAAGCGGACCCCAACCGACCTCACGCGGTGATTCATGAGACTGGTCCACAAAGTGGCCTAGGGGGTGTTTGTGTCTCTATGTTAGTTGATATGGCATCGACATTGGAGGGCCCTAAAAAGGGAAGTTAAATGGAAATCATTGAATCCATGTTGTGGCTCCACGTTCGTAGGTGGGAAGGGGTTCTACCACGAAAGCCCTAAAGCCGTGTAAAACTTGCAATAGATAATATAGAGGCGTCTATCTTTATTATTGCATAGGGGCATGTGTTGAGACATGGCAATGACAAGTTTGTGAAACTTCCATTGAAGCTATTGATGATGATCGAGATGCTATAACCACGTCATAACAGTTTACTTTATGAAGTATTACATATTATGCTAGTATAATTATATACTCGACGGTAGCATAGTAAGATAATCGCTCACAGTATTCCAGTTATCGTATTCCCCTTGTGTGTGCACCACCAAGAAAGTTCTTCGGTATGAGGCAGGCTGTGCCGATCAGGTGTCAAACATATCTACATTCGCATACAATGGTGTAATCCATGTTGCACTACGAATACACACAAGTTAGAACTGGCGAGCCTAGCATGTGTAGACATGGCCTCGGAATACAAGAGACCGAAAGGTCGAGCATGAATCACATGGTTGATGTGATCGACATTGAGGAATGTCCACCTTTGATACTGCACTAATGGCCGTGACGATTGGGGGAGGTGCATGGGATTGGGATCATGTGATCACTAAACGAGTGGAGGGATGTTCATTTGAGTGGGAGTTCCCTTTGTTTTAAGTACAATAGTATAATTAAAACTTGAACTCATTATTATGAACATGGTCTAAACACTTTGCAAATCAATTGTAGATGTCTCACCCACCCACCTTCAACCTTAGCACTTTCCTCAAGAAGGACAAGCTGAAAACTGATGGAACCAACTTCACCGCATGGTTCCGCAATATTAGGATCCTCCTAGTCCCCTACAAGTTGACTTATGTCATCGAGGCTGAGCTTCTAGCTAAGCCTGCAGATTCCTCCTTCTAGGATGAAAAGAATGTCTGGCAGTCCAAGGCGGATGATTTCTCCATCATCCAAAGTGGAATGCTCTATGCCATGGAGCCAGAGCTTCAAAAGCGTTTTGAGAAGATGAATGCTTTTGAGGTCATTGAAGATCTCAAGGCTGTCTTTGCTCCACAGGCTCGTGCAGAGAGGTATGATGCTTCCGAGCTCTTCTTCTCTGCTAAGATGGAAGAGCACATCAGTATTAGTGAGCACGTAGTCAAAATGTTTGGCTACATCAAGCGTTTGAACGCCCTGGATTGCAAAATCCCGGAGGAGCTCGCGATTGATAGGGTGTTGCACTCGCTGCCCTAGCTATAAGAGCTTTGTGATGAACTACAATATGCAAGGGATGACTAAGACCCTTGATGAGGTGTTCGCCATGCTCAAAAATGCTGAGGTAGAAATCAAGAAGGAGCACATAGTGTTGATGGTCAATAAGACCACCAACTTTAAGAAGCCGGGGAAAAAAGGGAAAAGGCAAGGGCAAGAATCCCAAGAAAGATGGCAAGTTTGTTGCCAACACCTCTAAGACTACCAAGCCTAGCCCTAAGCCCGGCACTACGTGCTACTACTGCAAAGGGGATGGGCACTGGAAATGCAACTGTCCCAAGTACCTTGAAGACAAGAAAGCCAGCAAGATAGCCGCCAAGGACAAAGATATATGTGATATACATGTTAGTGATGTGTTCCTAACTAGCTCCAGGAGTAACACCTGGGTATTTGATACCGGATCTGTTGCTCACATTTGTAACTCTCAGCAGGAACTGCAGAGTAGGAGGCGCCTGAGGAAGGACGAGGTGACGATGCACGTTGGCAATGGTTCGAGAGTCGAAGTGATGGCCGTCGGCACTCTGCATCTATGTCTACCGTCAGGAATATTTTGATTTTGAATAAATGCTACTATGTACCTGCATTGAGTATGAATATTGTGAGTGGGTCTTGCTTGTTGCAAGATTATTATTCGTTTAAATTCGGAAAAAATGGTTGTTCTATTTATATGAATGATATTTTCTATGTTCATGTGCCTGTGTGTAATGGTTTATTCTTACTTGATCTTGATTGTAATACTCACATCCATAGTGTTGATGCTAAACGATGTAAGTATAATGATGATAATTCCATGTTTATGTGGCATTCTCATCTTGGTCACATTGGCGTAAAGCGCATGAATAAGCTTCATTCAGAAGGACTTCTTGGATCATTGGATTTCGAATCCCTTTATACATGTGAGCCATGCCTTATGGGCAAGATGACTAGGACACCATTCTCTGGCACAATGGAGAGAGCTGCAGACCTATTGGGAATCATACATATGGATGTATGTGGACCAATGAGTGTTTCAACACGCAATTGTTATCGTCATTTTGTTACCTTTACTGACAATTTGAGTAGATATGGATATATCTACTTAATGAAATACAAGTCTGGAACCTTTGAAAAGTTCAAGGAATTTCAGAAGGAAGTAGAGAATCAACTAAACAAGAGAATCAAGCATCTTCGATTGGATCGGGGAGGCGAGTATTTGAGTTATGAGCTTAACATGAACTTGAAGGACTATGGGATCATCCCACAGCTTATGCCAGTCAGAACACCACATCGTAATGGTGTGTCGGAACGACATAACCGAACTCTATTGGATAGTGTGTGGTCCATGATGTCTTTAACTGATTTGTCTATGTCATTTTGGGGATATGCGTTAGAAACCGCCGCTTTTATTTTAAACCGAGCATCGTCAAAATCTGTGGAGACAACCCCATATGAGATATGGTATGACAAGAAGCCAATGTTGTCATTTCTGAAAGTTTGGGGTTGTGAGGCTTACGTCAAAAAACTACAGCCTGACAAACTCGAACCCAAATTAGAAAAATGTATCTTTGTGGGATACCCAAGGGAAATTGTTGGGTATACTTTCTACAACCAGGCCGAAGGCAAAATGTTTGTCACGAAAGCCGACACCTTTCTCGAGAAAGAGTTTCTTGCTAAAGGAGTTGGTGGAAGGAAAATTGAGTTAGATGAAGTTGTTGGCCCTTGTCTCCAAATTCCAAGTAGCGCAACGGAAGCTATTCCGAAACCGATCTCCGACATGGAAGAAGAGCCCGATGATGATGATCAAAACAACAATATCGAAACTCCTACGGTTTGCAAGTCTACAAGAGTTCGTGCCACTCCTGATTGGTACAGTAGCATTGTGATGTCTTTCATCCTAGACGAACAGGAAGAACCTACAAACTACAAAGAAGCTATGGATAGTGCTGACTCCGAGAAATGGCTAGAAGCCATGAAATCTGAAATAGGATCCATATATGAAAACCAAGTTTGGACCTTGGTAGATCTTCTAGAAGGCCACAAGGCTGTGGAAAATAAATGGATCTTTAAGAAAAACACAGATGCGTATGGTAATGTGACCATTCACAAAGCTCGACTTGTCGCAAAGGGGTTTCGACAAATTCAAGGAGTTTACTACGATGAGACTTACTCTCCCATAGTGATGCTTAAGGCTGTCCGGATTTTACTAGCAATTTCTACTCATTTCGACGATGAAATTTGGCAGATGGATGTCAAGACCACATTCCTAAATGGTCACATTGACGAAGAGTTGTATATGATGCAACCGGAGGGTTTTGTTGATCCTAAGGATGCTGGAAAGGTGTGCAAGCTTCAACGGTCCATTTATGGACTGAAGCAAGCATCTCGGAGTTGGAACCAATGTTTTGATCAAGTGATCAAGAGTTTTGGATTTCTCCAAAATCAACAAGAGTTCTGTGTTTACAAGAAAGCAAGTGGGAGCTCGGTTGTATTCCTAGTAGTATATGTGGATGACATATTACTCATGGGAAACGACGTGGATCTTATGAGAAGCGTGAAAGCATATTTGAGTAGTAAATTTTCCATGAAGGATCTAGGTGAAGCTGCATACATATTAGGAATCAAGATCTATAGAGATAGATCAAGACGCTTGATTACATTGAGTAAAATTACTTACATCAAAAAGATTTTGGAGAGGTTCAAATTGGACAATGCCAAAAAGGGCTCTGTGCCAATGATGAAGAATTGCAAAATGTGTGTGACTCAATGTCCGGTAATAGATGATGATAGAGAAAAGATGTCTTACGTCCCCTATGCTTCAACCATAGGATCTATCATGTATGCAATGTTAAGTACTCGACCTGATTTGGCATTGGCTCTTAGTTTGACGAGCCGATACCAAAGTAATCTAGGACCGGATCACTGGACAGCTGGAAAGAATATCCTAAAGTATCTCAAAAGAACAAAGGATATGTTCCTAATCTATGGAGGAAGTGATGAAGCTCTAAATGTAACGGGTTACGTGGATGCGAGCTAGAAATCAGATCATGATGACTCGAAGTCTTAGACATGATTTGTGTTCCCAATGAATGGTGGGGCGATAAGCTGGAACAGCAAGAAGCAGCCGATGGTGGCGTATTCTTCAATGGAATCTAAATACATTGTTGCAGCTTATGCGGCGAATGAAGTTGTTTGGCTAAGTAATTTCATCATCGAACTAGGAGTCATTCCAAGTGCGCAAGACCCCGTGATAATCTATTGTGACAACACGGGAGCTATTGCAAATGCAAAGGAACCGAGGACTCATTCCACAGCCAAACACATCAAGCTTAGGTTTCACGTCATCCGGCAGAATGTTGACGAAGGTGAAATCAAGATTTGCAAAGAATACACGAATCTGAATGTGGCAGATCCTTTGACTAAAGCTCTCCTACAAGTCCAGCACGAACAACACCGAGATTCCATTGGTGTTAGGTTCCTGCCAATTGCAAACTACTTTTATTTGTACTCTAGTGCAAGTGGGAGACTGAAGGAGTTATGCCCTAGAGGCAAATAATAAAGTGTATTGTTTGATATATCTCCTATATGTTCATAATACGTTTCATACTGTGCTATAATTGTGTTAATATGAAACATTAATACACGTGTGGTATGTAAACAAATCATGTCTCTAGTTACCTCTAGGGAACTAGTTCATTGGTCATAAGGATGATCTGGGTTTTAAGATCATGGGAATTTATTCCAATTGACAATGAGTTCATGCCATTAGTTGAATGATGTGATAGACAAACATCTGACACTTATATCTTAATGAGATATAGTTACAAAGTTCACCATTGATGATAAACACACAAAACATCACGACCTGATCCTTTGACTGTGAGGTATTGCAAATCACCGTTCTGGAGGAAGCTTAGATGGTTATCAAGTATCATCTCGTAAAAGGGTGATCAAAAAGGTGCCACTCAGGTTTTCCAGAGGGACGCGTAGAGGAGTACATATCAAGACTAGGATTTGTCAAATCCATGTAACGGATAGATACATGCGGCCATCTCGGTGACGTTGCATTAATGAAGCTTGCAAGTATGTGACTTGGTCATGGAATGCAACGACATGGGAACGAGTAAACAAGTTCATGGTAACGAGACCGAACTAAGGTATGGAGATATCGAAGATCAAGTCTTGGATGAATTAGGTATCAAATGACAAAGGGAATGGGAAACGACTATTTCACGGTTCGAGTGACTATATTCGTGAAACGCACGGGAATCACATGGCCATCTAGGTCCCTCTATTGATAATTGATGTGAGAGTAGTCTCAATCATGTCCGGAGTGTTTCCGAACCGAAGGATGTCACGCTTAAGGGTGGGGACGCTCAGGGTATATGAGGTATCGTAGGAGAAATAGAGAAAGAGAAATCGGAATAGTTTTGGGTAACATCAGATGAAGATCGGAAGGGGTCTGGAAGGTGTTCTAGAGTGAATGAATAAGATAATATGTGTATTTGAATGTTAATTCGATAATTAATATTAAATATATATTTTTATTTTAGTATTAAAGGCAGCCCAATGCTAATGGGTCTCACCCGAAGGGGAGGCCCAAGGGGCAAGGCGCCTAGGGAGAGGGGGTCAGCCGGTCTGAGCTTAGTGGGCCTCCCCAGTGGGGCCCACCTAGGGCCGGCGGCTGCCCCTCGGTGGTCGGCGGGTGTGGGGATTAGTCCCACACCGCCTAGCCCCTGGATGGTGTGCCCCCTCTCACTATATATAGGGGTCTCCCCTCCCCCTTTGGAATCATCCCATTATCCCATTTTGTGTCTCTCTCTCATCCATTGAGGACTTCTCCGTAATATTGGAGAGGACCTTTTGGGTTGTGAATTCTCCGCCTTCACACCACCATCTTGTGATCATCGATCCGTCATCTACTTCTTCCGCTGCTCGGCTGGATCGGAGTCCGGGAGACGTCACCTACACCGGACGTGTGATGAACTTCAGAGGCGCCACACTCGAGGTGTTGCTCGTCTTTGTCAACATACGCCTTCCTTCGTAAGGCATGCCTCGGTCTTCAAAGATATGAATACCGTCTCTCTCTTCTGTTACTTATGTCTACATAGTATAGATCCTCGTATTAGTGTTCCCTTAGTTAGAATTTTTTTATTTTCTGCTACGAAACCCTTCAAAAACCTCTAGTCCAATTATTTTGGGAAGATCTTTCCTTCGTACTATAGGTGCTATTATTGGCTCAAAGGAAGGTAATGTAAAGTTTCAGTTTACATATAAGAAGTGTATGGGGCACTTTCGAAGGAAGAGGGACACTCCAAAATTCAAGCTCCCTCATGAGCTTCACCCCTCTTGAAATTCAAGTAGTAAGCCTAGCTACATGGCTTTAAAGAAAGCGCTTTACGGGACGCAACCCTAATGTTTTTATTTTAATTTTCTTTGTGTCCTATTGCTGTAGCAAGAGACTTTAGTTTTTGTTTTTGTTCTGCAGTTTTCAATAAAGTACCAAGTTTTACCCATTTTGGATTGAAAAAAGTTAAACATATATATGGAGTTGCAGATTTCTGCATGAGTCTCTGTACCATATGATTTTTCATATTTTTTCTGTAACTCCAATTGATCTCATATTGGAACTGCAGTTACAACTTTTCATACTCTGTATGCTCATGCAATTTCGTGATTTTAGGACATGTATAAGTAGGGTAATTAATTATGCTTTTATGCTGCTAAAATTCTGAACAGATTCTGTCCCATTTTGTTTTGTGCATTCTTTGAGCTTTTAAGTTGAATCTTTTTGAGTTGGGAGGTTTGGTTTAAGTAAGGTTGGATGCTATTAAAAAAGTTGGGATTGGGATGTCGGAGTTGATATTAAAAATATTACCCATAGTTGCATGGTTCATATGCTTTGAATGAGGATCAATTTGTAAATGCATTGTGTTGAGTTATCTTTTATTCATGTTTTGATGCTTGCTATTAGTTTACATTGTTTTACATGGACTGGTTAGAACTATGGACTCTTATGCATGCATGTAGATGGTCAACTTTCCCCCTCTTGCTAGCCCAAAAATAAAACCAACAAGTTAAAACTTGTTATCCAACTCCTTTGAACCAAGTTTTCCAGAGTGTCCACCATACCTACCTATTGGCATAATTGATATTCCAAGTATGTTTCTCATGTTTATTGATTTATCTACCTTCCAAATTAAGATGATTATGGTTATGTTTGCTATGAGAAACTTGGTTAGTAGATCTCTCACAAACTTGATGGCACGCTTTTATTTCTTGCACATAATGAACTTGAACCATTGTGACTATCTTATGAAGTTGTTTGCTTGACAAATTATGAGTTGGGAGTTATCATAACCATGCTTTCATGGGGCATGTTTTCAACATTGCACTTATTCACATTTAGTTGATATCATGTTCTTTTGTTATGGATGCCTATCATTGTGAAATAAATTGGAACCTTTGTGAGCTCATGGAGTTTGCATATATGTGAGATAAACGCCTGGGCCGCTAACCCAAGACATGCATCATTCATGGTAGAAATTTACAGCATCCCCCAGTGGGCATTCTACGAAGCATCTTCAATAAAAATCTATTCCAATATTAAATAAAAAGAATTGTTGAGATGCCCATTGTTTGTTTGTCTTGTCATTTTGGTATGGGAAACCTCCCATACCATGGGGCAAGAGGTATCCCATTTGGCATTCTTGATGATACATGTATGCTTACAATGACAAGAACTTGCTTAGGTTCCTAAGTTGAGTAGCATATGGCGTAGGTACTCGTATTCAGGGGGCATGCGGCATTCAACTTATACTTTGTCAAGCATATAATTCATACTTGCCATCATACTAACCTTAACCATTCAAGATGCTTATGATAGGGGCAACGAGGGCTCAAAGCTAATGAATACCATAGTTCAAACATGATCATAAGAGGAAGAGTTTGGAAGCTATATGCAACTTATTCATGATTAATCTCTACTTATTATCTATCTTTCCAAAGTGTCCACCCTTTTATAATGATATTTGGGAATAATTCACAATTCCCATTTTGTTTTGGAATTAACCCTGCGAGGCAGAAACTGTTTTTGACTTTCAGGTACCCAAACGATCTCAAATTAACCTGAAACTTCATGGGACCCAATAATTATCAGAACGAAGAACATTGGGACAAAGATCCACGAGAAAAAAGACCGAGGAGGAAACGATCCTAGCACACACGGCCAGGGGGGCTGGCCGCAGCTGGTGTGCTCGTTTGCCCCTCGAGTCTCCGATGCCGTCGATTCTTTCTCCCAGGCAAAGGTTCTAACCTAAAACACGTATAAAAAGGTTCTCCTGACGATTCTCCGAAAGGAGCGCTGCAGAAGACAGAAACATGAAACAGAGAGGCAGAAGGCAGAATATTGGAGGGGGGAAACTCCGACGGGGCGCTGCCGGTGTGATCTCCACCTCCTCCAACGAATCCAGCACCTTCACCATGATGAGGGGGGTAGTCCACTCCTAGACTATGGGTTTATGGCAGTAGCTATTATATCTCTCTCTCTCTCATGATCTCGATTGTATTAGAACCATATGAGCTGCATAACATGATTATAGTCATATTTTTATTACCTATGTGGTGGATCTTTATACAGTTAATATTTGAGATTGCAATTGTTCAGTATTGGAAGTATATAAATAGATGCATATTATGTACCCCGTTCTTGTTTACTTATTTTGATCAAACTTGTATATGGTGTGCATTAGTTGGAGTAACGGGGGTGATCCTGTGGGTAGGATAGTAAATTTGCAAATCACTTGGATGTCTACCTTACTTAGTTGCCTCACTAGGGATAAAGAAAATACCATGATTAGACTAGATCAAGTATGTTGTTATTTTAACTTCATGTCATATAACTTAATGCTCTACTCTAAAATTGATCTTAACACTAGATTGCTTGGAGACCCCCCCCCCCCTTTCTAGTGGAGTATAAGTGAATTGTTAGAAACAACATATCTATGTTAGGACGTGATGCTAATATAAATTGCTATCCATACTTTAACATGTTGCACTAAAATTATGTCAAATAGAGTATCCCGTGTCCACCACAACTCAAAGAGAGAATGCATAAGCAAAACCATGAACCCTGGTCCATTTTAAACCATAAGAAAACACTATCCAACACATCTACATCACTTTTTATTTTCAGTACTAATTAAATCCGAAAATAGAAAAACCATCTCTCATACTTGTAAACACCAACCAAAACCCAAAAACATCATATTCCATTGCATTTACAACCATTGCATATTTACTTTACTATTGCATTGCATTTTACTATTATTGTATTTTATTTCAGTTTTGCTTACATACACCTTGTGCTTGACAACAACTTGGTGAGGTTGAGGGCACAAAACAATCTGCAACTATTTTGTAGGTTGCTTGACGAAGAACAAAGAGGATCATTCTCTTACACACAGCTTCCCGAGAGTTCGATATTTAAACCCTCGAGTTTCCCTCATGGGGAAAACTTCCATTTACTACATCACTCTTCACTTAGAATTTTAACCGTTAAGGTGCAGCGAGAAACTCCTACGACAACTGTCAGGAAGTTTCCTAGTGCTCGCATCAAGAATCTCCTAAAGCGACCCATCATGCGACGGTTGAGGTTAGAATTGTTCGTGTCCTCATCCTGGTAGATCATGTTGAAATCCCTGCAGAACACCCAGGGCTCGAGGCGAAGTCTCTTGATCTCCCGGAGCTCCGCAAGGAAGGCGATCTTGTTAGCCTCAGCCTGCGGACCGTAAACGCATGTAAGCCACCAAGGTGACCCCTCCATATGGGCTACTCTAGGGGTCACACTGTTCACATCCACGTGCGTGCTATCAATGTGCACCACCATGCTCTTCCAAGCCACTATAATACCCCTCTAGTATCGGCTGTCGACAAGCAGAAGTAAGTGTCAAAATCCGTACTTAGGGTTTCCATAACAATAGAAGGTGATACAACTACAAGCTTAGTCTCTTGCAAGCACACACGTTCATCCAGACCACGCACGTTAGACACAAGAATCATAGGATCGTACGACATCTGGAACGGTGATACACCCAGGAATGACCTATCGGTCAAACTGCCATTAAGTGTCCACCCGACACCATCCCCGGCTAGGGCATAGCGCATCCTCGAATCGCCGAGAGGGTCCATCTATAAAGCTTGCCCACCGCCTCGATCATTGATACGTCCATTTTGCATCACTATTCTATGTCTTAATTCACTATTATTCATTGATATATTTCATATTGAGAGGTGATACTTATGTTATTTCATCTATTTTTGCATGGTTGATGACTTTTGGAGCATGGACCGCTGCAGTCAGGATTCTGATGGAAAAGGTGCTGTTTTGAGGCAAAATTCGTGAAGATCAGAAAATCCGGGAAAATATACAGAAAATCCTATTTTTCCAGAAGACTAAGGATGCCATAAGATGGAGTGGAGGTGGGCCACAGAGGGCCCACACCAACCCATGGTGCGGGCAGGCCTAGGCCGCGCCTGGAGGTGGTGTGGCAACCCTGGCCCACTCCAGCCTCTCCCCTCTGGCGTATATCATCCTCCCGACACCCTAAGACTCGGGGAGTGACCACATAAAGATTCCGCCGCCTCTGCTGGGCAGAAAACACCGAGAGAGAAAGATCTCTCCGGCAGACAGATTTCTGCCGGGGGAATTCCTCCCCGGAGAGGGGAGAACGTCTCCATTAACACCACCATCAAGCTGGACTTCATCGGGATCATCATCATCATCACCACCATCATCACCATCAGCACCCTCATCACCATCTCCATATTGCTGTAACAATTGAGTTGAATCTTGCATAGTTCATAGGGGAAACTTTCCCGGTGTTGATTACTCTTTGTAGTTGATGCTATTGAGTGAACCATTGAATTATTGTTTATGTTCATATTGTTATACATCATTATTCCATCTCTGATCATGATCCATATGATGTCTTGTGAGTAGTTCGTTTTGTTCTTGAGGACATGGGAGAAGTCTTGTTGTTAGTAGTGGAGTTGTGTTGAGAAAGATTCAATAGATTGTTATTTAAGTTGTGGTGTACTTATTCTAGTGGTGTCATGTGAACATCGACTACATGACACTTCACCTATATGGGCCTAGGGGAATGCATTGTGTATATGGCTACTAATCGTAGGGGTTGCCGGAGTGACAGAAACCTGAACCCCCATTAGGAAACCATTGCACAAGGGACGTAAGGGTCTTAGAGTTTAAGGCTATGGTTAGGTTTCTACCTTAAATACTTTCTTGTACTTACGGATGTTTGCAAGGGGTTTAATCACAAGTATGTATTAGTCTTGGATGGGGCGGTACATTAGCACAGGTTCACCCACACAACACTTAGCAAGCTAAAGAAGATTAATCGACTATATGAAGCGAAAGCACTTGACAGTCTTCCCATGTGTCCTCGAGAACGTTTGGTCATCTTAAGAAATACAACCGGCTTGTCCTTTGCTGCATAAAGGATTGGGCCACTTGCTGCATTTATTCCTACTGTCTTTTATTTACTCGTACTTTGTTTACTTGCTTTATCGAAAACCCCTAAAAATCCGTTTGCTAAGTATTTGCAGAGAATTCCTGATCCATACCACTAGCCAACACCTTCTGCTCCTCGTTGGGTTCGACACTCTTACTTATCGAAAATACTACGATACACCCCCTATACTTGTGGGTCATCAAGACTATTTTCTGGAGTTGATACGTCCATTTTGCATCACTATTCTATGTCTTAATTCACTATTATTCATTGATATATTTCGTAATGAGAGGTGATATTTATGTTATTTCATCTATTTTTGCATGGTTGATGACTTTTGGAGTATGGACCGCTGCAGTCAGGATTCTGATGGAAAAGGTGCTGTTTGGAGGCAAAATTCGCGAAGATCAGAAAATCCGGGAAAATATACAGAAAATCCTATTTTTCCAGAAGACTAAGGATGCCAGAAGATGGAGTGGAGGTGGGCCACAGGGGGCCCATATCACCCTATGGCGCGGGCAGGCCTAGGCCGCGCCTAGAGGTGGTGTGGCCACCCTGGCCCACTCCAGCCTCTCCCATCTGACGTATATCATCCTCCCGAAACCCTAAGACTCGGGGAGCGACCATAGAAAGATTCCGCCGCCTCTGCGGGGCGGAAAACACCGAAGAGAAAGATCTCTCCGGCAGACAGATTTCTGCTGGGGGAATTCCTTCCCGGAGAGGGGAGAACGTTGCCATCAACACCACCATCAAGATGGACTTCATCGGGATCATCATCATCATCACCACCATCATCACCATCAACACCCTCATCACCACCTCCATATTGTTGTAACAATTGAGTTGAATCTTGCATAGTTCATAGGGGAAACTTTCCCGGTGTTGATTACTCTTTGTAGTTGATGCTATTGACTGAACCATTGAATTATTGTTTATGTTCAGATTGTTATACATCATTATTCCATCTCTGATCATGATCCATATGATGTCTTGTGAGTAGTTCATTTTGTTCTTGAGGACATGGGTGAAGTCTTGTTGTTAGTAGTGGAGTTGCGTTGAGAAAGATTCAATAGATTGTTATTTAAGTTGCGGTGTACTTATTCTAGTGGTGTCATGTGAACGTCGACTACATGACACTTCACCTATATGGGCCTAGGGGAATGCATTGTGTATATGGCTACTAATCGTAGGGGTTATCGGAGTGACAGAAACCTGAACCCCCGTTAGGAAACCATTGCACAAGGGACGTAAGGGTCTTACAGTTTAAGGCCGTGGTTAGGTTTCTACCTTAAATACTTTCTTGTACTTACGGATGTTTGCAAGGGGTTTAATCACAAGTATATATTAGTCTTGGATGGGGCGGTACATTAGCACACGTTCACCCACACAACACTTAGCAAGCTAAAGAAGATTAATCGACTATATGAAGCGAAAGCACTTGACAGTCTTCCCATGTGTCCTCGAGAACGTTTGGTCATCTTAAGAAATACAACCGGCTTGTCCTTTGTTGCATAAAGGATTGGCCCACTTGCTGCATTTATTCCTACTGTCTTTTATTTACTCGTACTTTGTTTACTTGCTTTATCGAAAACCCCTAAAAATCCGTTTGCTAAGTATTTGCAGAGAATTCCTGATCCATACCACTAGCCAGCACCTTCTGCTCCTCGTTGGGTTCGACACTCTTACTTATCAAAAATACTACGATACACCCCCTATACTTGTGGGTCATCGAGACTATTTTCTAGAGTTGATACGTCCATTTTGCATCACTATTCTATGTCTTAATTCACTATTATTCATTGATATATTTCGTATTGAGAGGTGATACTTATGTTATTTCATCTATTTTTGCATGGTTGATGACTTTTGGAGCATGGACCGCTGCAGTCAGGATTCTGATGGAAAAGGTGCTGTTTGGAGGCAAAATTCGCGAAGATCAAAAAATCCGCAAAAATATACAGAAAATCCAATTTTTCGAGAAGACTAAGGATGCCAGAAGATGGAGTAGAGGTGGGCCACAGGGGGGCCACACCACCCCATGGCGCGAGCAGGCCTAGGCCGCGCCTAGAGGTGGTGTGGCCGCCCTGGCCCACTCCAGCCTCTCCCCTCTGGCGTATATCATCCTCCCGAAACCCTAAGACTCAAGGAGCAACCACAGAAATATTCCGCCACCTCTGCGGGGCAGAAAACACCGGAGAGAAAGATCTCTCCGGCAGACAAATTTCTGCTGGGGGAATTCCTTCCCGGAGAGGGGAGAACGTCGCCATCAACACCACCATCAAGCTGGACTTCATCGGGATCATCATCATCATCACCACCATCATCACCATCAACACCCTCATCACCATCTCCATCTTGTTGTAACAATTGAGTTGAATCTTGCATAGTTCATAGGGGAAACTTTCTCGGTGTTGATTACTCTTTGTAGTTGATGCTATTGAGTGAACCATTGAATTATTGTTTATGTTCAGATTTTTATACATCATTATTCCATCTCTGATCATGATCCATATGATGTCTTGTGAGTAGTTCATTTTGTTCTTGAGGACATGGGAGAAGTCTTGTTGTTAGTAGTGGAGTTGCGTTGAGAAAGATTCAATAGATTGTTATTTAAGTTGTGGTGTACTTATTCTAGTGGTGTCATGTGAACATCGACTACATGACACTTCACCTATATGGGCCTAGGGGAATGCATTGTGTATATGGCTACTAATCGTAGGGGTTGCCGGAGTGACAGAAACCTGAACCCCGTTAGGAAACCATTGCACAAGGGACGTAAGGGTCTTAGAGTTTAAGGCTATGGTTAGGTTTCTACCTTAAATACTTTCTTGTACTTACGGATGTTTGCAAGGGGTTTAATCACAAGTATGTATTAGTCTTGGATGGGGTGGTACATTAGCACAGGTTCACCCACACAACACTTAGCAAGCTAAAGAAGATTAATCGACTATATGAAGCGAAAGCACTTGATAGTCTTCCCATGTGTCCCCGAGAACGTTTGGTCATCTTAAGAAATACAACCGGCTTGTCCTTTGCTGCATAAAGGATTGGGCCACTTGCTGCATTTATTCCTACTGTCTTTTATTTACTCGTACTTTGTTTACTTGCTTTATCGAAAACCCCTAAAAATCCGTTTGCTAAGTATTTGCAGAGAATTCCTGATCCATACCACTAGCCAGCACCTTCTGCTCCTCGTTGGGTTCGACACTCTTACTTATCGAAAATACTACGATACACCCCCTATACTTGTGGGTCATCAAGACTATTTTATGGAGTTGATACGTCCATTTTGCATCACTATTCTATGTCTTAATTCACTATTATTCATTGATATATTTCGTATTGAGAGGTGATACTTATGTTATTTCATCTATTTTTGCATGGTTGATGACTTTTTGAGCATGGACCGCTGCAGTCAGGATTCTGATGGAAAAGGTGATGTTTGGAGGCAAAATTCGCGAAGATCAGAAAATCTAGGAAAATATACAAAAAATCCTATTTTTTCAGAAGACTAAGGATGCCAGAAGATGGAGTGGAGGTGGGCCACAGGGGCCCCACACCACCCCATGGCGCGGGCAGGCCTAGGCCGCGCCTAGAGGTGGTGTGGCCGCCCTAGCCCACTCCAGCCTCTCCCCTCTGGCGTATATCATCCTCCCGAAACCCTAAGACTCGGGTAGCAACCACAAAAAGATTCCGTGGCCTCTACGGGGCGGAAAACACCGGAGAGAAAGATCTCTCCGGCAGACAGATTTCTGCTGGGGGAATTCCTTCCCGGAGAGGGGAGAACATCGCCATCAACACCACCATCAAGCTGGACTTCATCAGGATCATCATCATCATCACCACCATCATCACCATCAGCACCCTCATCACCATCTCCATATTGCTGTAACAATTGAGTTGAATCTTGCATAGTTCATAGGGGAAACTTTCCCGGTGTTGATTACTCTTTATAGTTGATGCTATTGAGTGAACCATTGAATTATTGTTTATGTTCAGATTGTTATACATCATTATTCCATCTTTGGTAATGATCCATATGATGTCTTGTGAGTAGTTCGTTTTGTTCTTGAGGACATGGGAGAAGTCTTGTTGTTAGTAGTGGAGTTGCGTTGAGAAAGATTCAATAGATTGTTATTTAAGTTGTGGTGTACTTATTCTAGTGGTGTCATGTGAACATCGACTACATGACACTTCACCTATATGGGCCTAGGGGAATGCATTGTGTATATGGCTACTAACCATAGGGGTTGCCGGAGTGACAGAAATCTGAACCCCCATTAGGAAACCATTGCACAAGGGACGTAAGGGTCTTAGAGTTTAAGGCTGTGGTTAGGTTTCTACCTTAAATACTTTCTTGTACTTACGGATGTTTGCAAGGGGTTTAATCACAAGTATGTATTAGTCTTGGATGGGGTGGTACATTAGCACAGGTTCACCCACACAACACTTAGCAAGCTAAAGAAGATTAATCGACTATATGAAGCGAAAGCACTTGACAGTCTTGTGTCCCCGAGAACGTTTGGTCATCTTATGAAATACAACCGGCTTGTCCTTTGCTGCATAAAGGATTGGGCCACTTGCTGCATTTATTCCTACTGTCTTTTATTTACTCGTACTTTGTTTACTTGCTTTATCGAAAACCCCTAAAAATCCGTTTGCTAAGTATTTGCAGAGAATTCCTGATCCATACCACTAGCCAGCACCTTCTGCTCCTCGTTGGGTTCGACACTCTTACTTATCGAAAATACTACGATACACCCCCTATACTTGTGGGTCATCAAGACTATTTTATGGAGTTGATACGTCCATTTTGCATCACTATTCTATGTCTTAATTCACTATTATTCATTGATATATTTCGTATTGAGAGGTGATACTTATGTTATTTCATCTATTTTTGCATGGTTGATGACTTTTTGAGCATGGACCGCTGCAGTCAGGATTCTGATGGAAAAGGTGATGTTTGGAGGCAAAATTCGTGAAGATCAGAAAATCTAGGAAAATATACAAAAAATCCTATTTTTTCAGAAGACTAAGGATGCCAGAAGATGGAGTGGAGGTGGGCCACAGGGGCCCCACACCACCCCATGGCGCGGGCAGGCCTAGGCCGCGCCTAGAGGTGGTGTGGCCGCCCTAGCCCACTCCAGCCTCTCCCCTCTGGCGTATATCATCCTCCCGAAACCCTAAGACTCGGGTAGCAACCACAAAAAGATTCCGTGGCCTCTACGGGGCGGAAAACACCGGAGAGAAAGATCTCTCCGGCAGACAGATTTCTGCTGGGGGAATTCCTTCCCGGAGAGGGGAGAACATCGCCATCAACACCACCATCAAGCTGGACTTCATCAGGATCATCATCATCATCACCACCATCATCACCATCAGCACCCTCATCACCATCTCCATATTGCTGTAACAATTGAGTTGAATCTTGCATAGTTCATAGGGGAAACTTTCCCGGTGTTGATTACTCTTTATAGTTGATGCTATTGAGTGAACCATTGAATTATTGTTTATGTTCAGATTGTTATACATCATTATTCCATCTTTGGTAATGATCCATATGATGTCTTGTGAGTAGTTCGTTTTGTTCTTGAGGACATGGGAGAAGTCTTGTTGTTAGTAGTGGAGTTGCGTTGAGAAAGATTCAATAGATTGTTATTTAAGTTGTGGTGTACTTATTCTAGTGGTGTCATGTGAACATCGACTACATGACACTTCACCTATATGGGCCTAGGGGAATGCATTGTGTATATGGCTACTAACCATAGGGGTTGCCGGAGTGACAGAAATCTGAACCCCCATTAGGAAACCATTGCACAAGGGACGTAAGGGTCTTAGAGTTTAAGGCTGTGGTTAGGTTTCTACCTTAAATACTTTCTTGTACTTACGGATGTTTGCAAGGGGTTTAATCACAAGTATGTATTAGTCTTGGATGGGGCGGTACATTAGCACAGGTTCACCCACACAACACTTAGCAAGCTAAAGAAGATTAATCGACTATATGAAGCGAAAGCACTTGACAGTCTTGTGTCCCCGAGAACGTTTGGTCATCTTATGAAATACAACCGGCTTGTCCTTTGCTGCATAAAGGATTGGGCCACTTGCTGCATTTATTCCTACTGTCTTTTATTTACTCGTACTTTGTTTACTTGCTTTATCGAAAACCCCTAAAAATCCGTTTGCTAAGTATTTGCAGAGAATTCCTGATCCATACCACTAGCCAGCACCTTCTGCTCCTCGTTGGGTTCGACACTCTTACTTATCGAAAATACTACGATACACCCCTATACTTGTGGGTCATCAATCATCTCGTCCATGAGAGGGTCTCTGAACATCCGGTGGAAGGCCCCCAGGGCCGTGTTGGTTGGCGCTTCATCTTGTGCAACGAGTCCTAGCTTCCTCATGAGATTGCAGACTGCTTTTTGCTCGGAGTTTAGCCCCTGGCTGCCGAGCAATCCTGGAACTCCTGCGTGGCTGGAAGTTCTGATCCATCAGCCTGCGCTGCCGGATGGTGCAAGAGACTGACTAGCATGATTTTATCGCCATCTTCCTTCCAAGGCCCCCAATGCTTGTAGATCTGTGTCAAAAAGTATAGTTTGTGAGTTGAGCAATTATACCAAAGAGATGCCAGCCACACCCTGCGCCGATCCGTTCCCTCCATTCTCCAACTACATGTAGGATGTCAGACTAACCCTACAGAAAGTAACAAGCAAATACTGTCTTCGTTCAACAATATTAGACGTTTTAGCTTTGTGAAACGAATGTATCTCGACAGCATGGTGCCTCGACCTGGCGTCCATTGCTCGGGAGATCGACCTCCATGTCGTGGAGCCGGACGACCCGCCGTCAGCGCAGGATATGGCGGCGCCGGCGAGCGCGATGGTTCCGCCGCGTGTGTCCACCATGGTCCACCCTTTAGTGGTGCATGTGGTGCGCACGGTCGACTTCCGCAGACCGCCGCCAGGCGTCGCTGAGAACGGGGACAGCCGCAGAGGCGCTGGCCCTTCTCCGGCGTGGCCGATGACGCGGCGGTACCAGTACACGCTAGGGCAGCCAGACGTGCTCCTGGACGGTGGTCCCGCGGTTGGAGGGGGCCCACCCGGCACGTGGCGAGAGGAGCGGGGGATGTGGCTGGCGGCATGACATGGGCGCTGGTGTCGAGGGTGACCGTTGGCGCCCCGCCGTCGCGTAGCGCACGGAGGCGCAAAAGCGGCAGGCAACCGGGTCGTAAAGGGAAAGGGAGCAGGGCGAAAGCCAAAGCTGCTGCTGCGGCTGTCGGCGAGCTCGCCCCGGTCCTGGCCTCGGTGGGTGGGTTGGTTGGCGACCTGGCTGCGGAAGGCGCCTTGCCAGACGCGCTAGCCGTGGAGGTTGACTGCGGCGCGACGCCGGCTGTTGGAGCATGTGCGTTGCAGAGCAGGGATGCTGGTAGTTTTGGCATGTAGCACGCGGTTGGCATGGAGTCCGGCTCGGGTTCGTCCCAGTTGCTGACGTGGGATGCGGTGGCCACCACCCCCTGCTTGCTCTCTCCTGTCGAGGGTGGGGTTGACCCTGGGAACGGGTTGGGCTCCAGGCCCATTGAACTGGCAGCCACTCTGGCGCCGTTCGAGGCCTGCGTAGCCCGTCCGGCGGAGGGGCCCCGCCATGCACCCCAGGCCCAACAGCGCGCGGGCCAGCCTGGAACCTTGACGACCACTGTGGTGGACGGATCCAGTGGCACGTTGGACCCGGGGGTGGACCAGGTGCTATCCTCCCCTACTCCTACATCTATGCAGGTTGAGGACAAGGTGACTGACGAGGAGATCGAGATGGAATCGCCGCCGCCCCAAGCACACATGACGGCTGCGACCCCCTCGATGGCACCATACCCGATCCGATCACCGCTGCTGGTGAATCCGCCCATGATGTTTGCTCGATCGCGATCTTTGGCTTCGGGTGCTGCGCGACCTCAGGTTGCCGCAAAACCACGCACCCTGGGTGAGTTTCTGGAGGCTGCTAAGGCGAAGACTGACACGCTGCTACACACGCCGTCAGTGCAGCGCCGTCTTTTGGCCATGAATTTCCAACCGAGAGGCAGCTCTCGGCTGGCAGGGCAGCTAGGAGGGCTCAATGCGGAGATGAAGGCCTTCCGCAACTTGATGAAGAAACTAGGGTTGATGTCGGGTGATGAAGTGCCTTCGGATGCTGCTCTGGCAGCATACCACAAGATGTACGAGCTGCCTCTAACGGACGAGATGATCGAGGCGGTGGTGGAGCTCTACGGGTGGTCGTTGTCGACGATCAGGGGATGCTCGCCTCCCCTAGTCGGTGTGTCGGGTGGCCACCTCGTGGAGGTGTGATTCTCACGCGCACGAGGTCCTTGGGTGTATTGTTGTTTCCAATGTCGTACGAACCTAAGATTATGGTGTGTAACGTGTGCGGCCTTAACAGCTGCGCACGGCGTACTGGTGTCAAGAGCGTGGTCGGCACGACGGGTGCTTCGATTGTTTGTTTGCAGGAAACCAAACTCGCGATTGTAACCCAAACTATTGTCATGGAGACCCTAGGTGCGGATTTTGATGCTTACTTCTGCTTGCCAGCGACCGAGACGAGGGGCAGGATCATCGTGGCTTGGGTTAGTATCCTGGTGCAGCTTGACAGCGCACACGTCGACACCAATAGTGTCACGGCTTGGGTGAGGCCCCTGGGCGGGACCCCAGGGTGGTGGTTGACCTGTGTCTATGGACCGCAAGGCGACGCTGACAAGATCGTGTTCCTAGTCGAGCTGAGGTCGGTGCGCTCCACAAGACCAGGACCTTGGGCGTTGTGCGGAGATTTTAACCTTATCTACCGGGACGAGGATAAGAATAACGATAACCTGGACCGGCGGATGATGGGTAGATTCAGGCGGTTCCTGAATGTATGCGAGCTCAAGGAAGTTTACTTGCATGGGCGTCGCTACACATGGTCGAATGAGCGGGAGCGGCCCACTCTCGAGCGGCTCGACCGGGTGTTTGTTACGGCAGGGTGGGAGGAGCTGCACAACTGTTGCGCCCTTAGGTGTTTGCGACGGTGATCGCGGACCATTGCCCCCTAGTCCTCGACTGCACTATGCAGACGGTCGGGAGGAGGCGCTTCCAGTTCGAACGTTTCTGGATGAAGCTCGAGGGCTTTCGCGAGGTGGTCCAGGCTGCTTGGGACGTTATCGACGGTGACCCAGACCCCTTCAGAAGGCTCACGGCCAAGCTGAAGTGCACGACCCACAAGCTGATGAGATGGAGTGACAGGAAGGTGGGGTGCATTAGGTTGTAGCTGATGACAGCCCGGGAGGTGGTGCTTCGGCTTGATATAGCCATGGAATCCAGGCAGCTCTCCCCTGACGAGCTCCGCCTGCGGGCACTTCTGAAGCGCTCCTACCTTGGGTTGGCATCGCTCGAACGCACGATGGCACGCCAGCAGGCCAAGATCGCCTGGCTGAGCGAGGGTGACGCGAACACTGCCTTCTTCCACCAGCACGCATCTTATAGAAGGCAGAAGAACGCGGTCCTTAGCCTGCTGGTGGACGGCACGGTCACCTCTGACCATGCGTCCATGGCTGAGGCTTCCTACCACCACTTCCAAGACCTCTTAGGCACTTCCACAGACCGTGAGTACTCGCTCGACCTGTATTTTCTAGGCCTGCACACCGAAGACCTGACGGAGCTGGAGGCCCCGTTCAGTGAGGACGAGGTATGGGATGTGGTGAGGCGACTCCCTCATGGGAAGGCGCCGGGACCAGATGGCTTCACAGCTGAGTTCCTGCAAAGTTGCTGGTCCACGGTGAAGGGTGATTTCATGGCGGCTTTTGCTAAGCTATTCACGTTGTGCGGCCGCAGCTTCCAGGGCCTCAACCAGGCACTATTGATCCTGCTGCCGAAGCGCCCGGACGCATCCGCATTGGGTGACTACCGCCCCATCAGCCTGATACACATTTTTGCGAAGCTGGTGGCGAAGATCCTGGCGACGAGGCTGGCCCCCGGGATGGATTCGCTGGTGGATCGCAACCAATGCGCTTTCATCCAAAAGCGTAGCATCCACGACAACTTCATGTTGGTTCAGCAAACAGCGAGGTTCCTTCACCGGATGAAGGAACAAGGGTGATGCTTAAGCTAGATATCGCCAAGGCCTTTGACTACGTGTCCTGGGGGCTCCTCTTCTAGGTTATGCAGAGGGTGGGCTTTGGGCCGAGGTTCTGCGAGCTGGTGGCGATTCTTCTGTCCACTGCCAGCACTAGGGTGATGCTCAATGGTGAGCCAGGCCCCCCATCTGGCATAGGAGGGGGTTGATACAAGGTGATCCCTTATCGCCAACGTTGTTTGTGTTGATTATGAACATGCTGAGTAGAGCTCTGGCAAAGGCCATGGAGCTGGGTGTCCTTAAGAGGTTGGCCCGCCGAGAGCTGACGACCTCGGTCTCGCTTTATGCGGATGGTGTGGTGATCTTCTGTCACCCGGATGAGCCGGAGTTGCGCGCCGTTCGTGGCATACTCGAGGTCTTTGGCCACGCCTCAGGGTTACGCACCAACTTCGCCAAATGCTCAGTTTCCCCGATCGCGTGCACGGAGGAGATGGCCAATGGCGCGGCGGCGGCTATGGGATGCCAGGTTGCACCCTACCCTGTTAAGTACCTGGGTATCCCCTTGGCGATTCGGAGGCTCACCGCTGAGGCGTTCCAACCGGTGGTTGACCGAATCGGAGATAAGTTGCCGACTTGGAGGCATCGATGATGCCTAAAGCTGGGTGGCTAACTCTGATTCAGTCGGTGCTTGCGGCAATCCCTCTACACCAGCTGATGGTGCTCTCCCTCAACAAGAGAGCCCTCAGGCAGGTGGTCAAGATATTGCGCGGCTTTCTTTGGGTGGGAAGGAAGGACGTCGAGGGTGGACACTGCCATGTCAACTGGGCCAGAGTCAGTAGGCCACTGTGCTTTGGAGGGCTAGGTGTACCAGATCTCGCACGTACATCCATCAGCCTCAGGACCCGCTGGATGTGGAGGATGCACACAGACCCGTTGCGTCCATGGCGCGGGTTGGACATGCATTTCTCCCAGAAGGAGCGGCGGGTTTTCTTTGCCTCCACCTCGATGGTGCTAGGCGATGGATCTTTCGCCTTATTCTGTGAGGACAGATGGTTGGATGGGAAGTCCATAGGGGAGATAGCGCCGGACTTACTAGCGCTAATCCCTAGACGACCTAGGAAGCGTCGTACGGTGAGGCAGGCGCTGGCGGACCGCAGCTGGATATCTGACATCTCAGGGGCGTTAAGCCCCCTGGCGCTGTGGCAATACGTCCAGCTGTGGAGTAGGGTGCAGGGTGTGCCACTGAGTGAGGAGCTAGACAAGCTCCTGTGGCGGTGGACTCCGGACGGTCAGTACTCGTCCAAATCATGCTACAACGCCCTCTTCCAGGGGTCGCTTGTCTCGGGATCTTGGGAGCTGAACTGGCACTCCTGGGCGCCACCGAGGGTGAAGTTCTTCATCTGGCTGGCCTGCATGGACAGATGCTGGACAGGCGAGAGGCTGGCACGGCATCGCCTACCTCACTAGCCGCTCTGCGTGTTGTGTGACCAGTCGGAGGAGACGATGCCGCACCTCCTTACGGGATGCCCTTTCTCTAAGTTGGTGTGGCATGAGGTTCTATCTTGGATCCGATCGGTGGCAGCCCTCCCGGATGCAGAGGGTGATTTCGCGGAGTGGTGGTCGCGGGTGGTGCGTTCCATCCCACGTCCCATGTGCAAAGGAATCCCGTCGTTGGTCATGCTAACGGCCTGGTGCATTTGGAAGCACAGGAACGCAGTTACCTTCAACGGTGAGCGCCCTTCGGTGGGCCCCCTCGTGGACACGATCAAGGCGGAAGCTAAGGCGTGGGCGGAGGCAGGAGCTCGGGGGCTGCGCCAGCTACTCCCCTAGTCTGGTAGTCTTGGGTTGAGTTGTACGGTGTGGGTGTTCGTCCGCTTCTACAGACTTGTAAATGAATTTTCTTTTTCTATCAATGCATCGAAACGCAAAGCTTCTATCAATGCATCGAAACGTAAAGCTTTTGCGTTTTCGCGAAAAAAGAAACGAATGTATCCAGACGTGTTTAGTGTGTAGATACATTCGTTTCACATATTTTAGAACGGAGGGAGTACCAAATAGCAGAGTATAAAGAAAACAGAGCAACATCAATACTCAATGTTCACACCTGCACGAGCTTTAGAAACCAATTCAATCCCATTGTTCAGAATTATAGAACAAACGAGCAAAATAAAGAAGCTGAGATCGTATCTAGGAAGTAGAAATTTCAAAAAAAAAAAAAAAAGAGAATGCACCAGAAGCAAGACCTCTAGCTCTTCATGGAGGCCGCTCTGAGAAACCCCGTTCCCAGGAAAGTGCACTTTTTCAGCAAGGACATTTCCCATCTCCTTTTCAGCGATCTGCAGCAAATTTGCATTATTGCCACCCAAGCTTTCACTTCCGACAACCTTCTAAGCAACACGCTTTAAAGTTGTAGTCACTGCTACTGTTGGAGCTGCGCTGTTCTTGACATGTGAAAAACAATTAACATGCTTGATAGTCACGTCACGGAACAGACAGCTTCCACTTTCACACATTTGGAGCCTGATGCGATCAAATCCAAGCTTTTTCTCAGATGCCTGCCTGTGATGGATTTGAGCACTTTGCTTGTTCTAGGTTGCCAGTGCTAGGTGAATTCTGGCAGACATTATTAGAGGTAACTTCTGTTTGGTTGTTGCTTGTGGGCTCGTCACTAACATTCCCAGACAGGGGTGATGAAGTTTTGGGGTGAACTGGGCTGGCTAAAGCTCTCCTAACAGATCTGCAAGGTTCAGTATCATCCATTCCAGCAGAAGCATGCTTTCTCTTTAGCTGACCATCTGGAGATCCAGTAAATGGACTCTCAGTTGCATTTTTATCAGACTGTTGCTGATGACTCACATGTCTCTGAGGACGAGGTCTCCGGTATCCTTCTGGGAATACATAAGCTGGAATCTCCTTTCTCAGAACATGAGAAACAGCTAAGCCAACTCCACCCCAGGCTTCCAAAACATGTACTACTACATGTTGATTTCATGCCTAAACTCGTCAACAGTCCCACGAATATCAAACTGTTGACCTTCTTGTATTTTCACACCTTCTTTCCTTGATAAACCCATGAAGAAAAGCACAATGAGCACACTGTCTAGAAGGATCTGCATACTCTGATGGATAAGGATGGCATTGCAACTTCCCATATGAATCCCGTTCAATCTGTAGTGCCAACAAAATAATACAAACATAGTGAACTGTCAAGCATTACAGATAAACAATAATAACATCAGTTTAAGATCACATCAAAAAGTTCGCTTGATTCTTAAAACAGGCATGTGAACTATCACCGCACTAGGTCTCCTAAGCCAATCAGTAATTTCTACTACTCAGATCCTACATAATCACCAGCACACACACTCAAAAGAGTGCTACAGTGCAACCATAGAAGAGAAAATCTGATAATGCAGTATAGCCCCAGAATAATTACAAGACAAGTGACTATGTGCGTAATAACAGAACAAAATCATATATTACCTTTAATGTCAGTTGCCTCAACCGAGACTCCACCCATCCTAACAAAGTCTAAGATCCTCGGCGATGATGTCAACTCATAGATAATTTTTATATGCCTCAAAGAAATTGAAAGGTTCAAAAAGGGCAGACCAATTAGCCTTATTCAGCTCAATTTCCTGCATTGAAGAGTAGAGAACAGTCAAAAAATAAGCACCTAACAGAAACTATAACGGTTGCACAGAAAACTACCTGGCATATTTTATTGCCAAACTGAAATTGCTCTATCATAACCCTTAAGTGTGCTAGTTGATACATTATAGCTGGAGTTCATGCATGGATATGCTGGGGTGATGATGGGCATATGAATTATGATGTGTTCTATCCCGAGGATTCTTGCACAGATCCCAGACTGGAAACCCAAGCTCTTCCTCTTCAATAGCACAAATCATCACTGGAGTTGGCCAGTGCCACTGGGTGAAAACCCTGAAGAATCTTGAGACCAGCATACTTGGCAGTTGGCACAGCATTAGTATAGAGCTGGCAGACACGTGCAACCAGTAAAGCCCAATTGACACCTCCAAGAAAACAAGTAACATGGCCATTTAGACGATTAAATTAAACCTAACAATTCAAAAATAAGCTACTCCGTAACAATTACAGTAATGAAATTGCACTTACATTTGAGTAAACACCTCTTCTTCTTGCCCAATGCTTCAAACACCTTAATGTTGTTAGAAAATTCCACAAGAAAACATATATATCGTTAATACTGTCATCCTAGATAAACGAAATACAGAAATGGTTGAGTAGAAAACAAGAACATAGATTATAATTCCTGGAGTCAACCTCAATATTTGGAACAAGCCTAAGAATTTGGCCAGCCACTCTGCAGCCAGTAAGACTGGGAACAGTTGCTTCATCAATGTCATAAAGAACTGATTCCTGAAAGATATCCAAATCCTGCAGCAATATGTTACGACTAAAATGTATCTCTTGAATATTTGAGGCAGAGAGTGAACTTCCAAGTAAACCGTATCCTTTCATATCTTAAAGAACACAACAGTAAAAGAAATTAAATGGCTGAAAAAGTCAACAGCAGAGGAAGTGCTGCACTGATGGCTGTGAATTTTCCTTTTATCACCCCCAAGACTGTTAGTGAAGAAGTGTAGGTTAAATACATGCATCTCAAGTAGAAAAAGAGGTCATTCAGAGATATGCATAAAAATAAGGACTAAACAGTTCATTCTAACAACTTCTCTGGAGCTAAGAAATACAGTCAAAAGCCAATGGCTACAAAGTAGGCTTTACCATGAAGTCAGCGAACAGGAGACAAGTGGATCATGATGATAGAAGATTCAAGGGTTAATCACCACATGAAGTTAAACAGCAAATAAGTTATTGCATGGCAAGCTCAAAATAGGGGTCTGTCAATTCCATGGAATGCAAACCAGACAGAAGCTCCCTTCTCTATCCGGAGTCCGGACCATGGGTATCACCAGGAGTAATAAATCCACTTTCTGATTCAGAATGCCAGGCTCAAAATCTTATCAAATTGATTAGCTTGGGGTTAATCAAGTTGAAAACTTGTTTGCCAGTCCAAATTGGCCTTGGTTTGAAAATGGCAGGGGCAGGGACCTTCCTATCAAAATCTTCCCACCACATTAAAATGTTCATAAATACATCCTGGGAAAAAATCAGAAAATTTAACATTGAGCTACAAAACTAAACAGGATATACTATTGAACATGTTTTAAGGAGCGTATTGTTAACCTTCTCAATAAGAGTATCCCTTTTGGTGATTTTCTGACACCCAAGAAGCGTGTCCTGGACAATTCCCATAACAGGCCTATTCGCTTGAGGTGACACAATACATTGTGGCACCATCATCAACTCTAGAACTTCAGCCCTGGTATCAAATGACTGAGGAACATGCATATTCATTTCATCCCCATCAAAATCTGCATTGTATGGTGATGTGACAGACAAGTTTAGACAGAAAGTTGAGTAGGGCATAATTTTAATGCGATGCCCCATGATAGACATTTTATGAAGACTGGGTTGCCGATTGAAAAGAACAAAATCTCCATCATTGAGGTGCCTTTCCACCTGAGACATCAAGTAAAAAAATGGGTAAGCTAGAGCAGAAGACATTTTTTGTGATGTAGCCATTAAAACAATAACTGCCGCACAATGTTGGCACTAACCTAGTAGCCCAGCTCCAAATGCTGATCACTACTTTTCTTCACGTAACGGATATCCAGCCTCTGACCATCTTCCCTGATAATGTACTTGGCATCTGTCTTCCCAGGGGGAGGGGGAGGCCCATATTCTTTCAATCTGATATGATCAGATTTAGACATAACTTGTCAAATATCAATAAAAGAATCAGTGATAACATAATATGCCTTAGTAACAGAAAATTAGTTTACCTCTCAATGTTATATGGAGTTACAGTTTCTGGGTATGTCAGATTCAAAGCAATACTCCATGGCACCCCCAACTGATCAATGTTGATATTCGGATCTGGTGTAATGACGGTACGAGCTGAGAAATCAACACGCTTCCCCATCAAGTTTCCTCTAATCTGACCTTCTTTTGCTTTTAGTCTGCTGCAAATTGATTTAATAGGCCTTCCAGAACGCTGAGTTGCCTGAAATATTTCAAAGAAAGATAATCAGACAACTGATCCATTAGCGAATAATATGGAAAGTGCACTTACAGGCTACTCACCCTTGGTTGTCCAGGAAGATCATTTTCAAAGTATGTTGCAATGTGAAACTGCAACAACTGAGCAAACTCTGTTATAATATGAGCTGGCGCTCCATTTCTCTCTTGCCTTCTCAAATTTTCATTATGTCGGAATTATCATCGCTAATTGATGAGTCAAATCATCCTGTAGAAACAGAAAGATGTATAGTGAGTGAAAGGGTGCCCTAAGAACCAACCATTGGATTTATAACAATTTAAGTAGTACTGGGCTAACCTCACTTCTGGAGGAAGTATCCATCATGACAGATGGTCTCACAGGTGGTGGAGGAATCGGAAGTCCTTGCAGTATCATCCAGTCAGGTCTAGCATATAAAAATGCATAAAATGGAACTAGAAACAAAACTAAAGAGTTAACTAAGATCTACGAAACAAAATTGGAAAATAGGTCCCAGCCTCAAATTGATACGGCAAAAATCTCTTCATACAAACCATCCATTCTTGACTACACTGGGCACATACTCACAGCTTGCAGCTACATGGAAAATTGAAGATGACAACTACATGAATTTGCCCAGTTTGAGCCAAGATGTGCTTACAGTTTACAGCTACATCAGAACTAGTAAGAGCAGGTTTACAGTTTGCAGCTACATCACGATTAAAGATACAATCAATAATCATTGTGAAAAACCATTTTCCTCACACTTCTTCGATATCCCAGATAATAATAACAAGGATCGGAGCAGATTTTATACAATAAAATGGCACAGTAGACTACTCCAAGCGATTGTTCTAGGATGAAAACAGGTTGTTCATAAACCAAGTGGAAATTATACTGTAATCAGCAAAACTATCTTTCCATTCATTGATCTCCATGCCACACTGATCGTTCAAAGAATTACATAACGAGGAACCCAGAATTAAGGTTCCTGCCCATTGATTAAGCTCACATAACAACACATGAAAGAATAAAGTTAAGCTAACTGCAAATGCAATGTAATAATCAGTGTCCGTCGACCACTACTACACCAGCCAACGACTAAATCAAGTATAACTCAGAGTCACCGATTCCACTACACCTATCAGCTAGTGCAAAATCAAGCTAATCAGCTGCACAGATTGACGAAGCCACGGTACTGCTGGCCGGCGGAAGCAGAGGGCTCGTTGAACCACCGGTGCTGGAGCGCTTCCGTCGCCGTGAGCCTCTCGTCGGGGTTGAAGGCAAGCAGGCCGAGCAGGACCTCGCGCCCGGCTTCCGAAAGCTCATCGAAGAACTCCAGGCCGTCCAGCTTCCCCGTAGAGCTGATCTGGTCTCGCAGCTTGGACATCTCGGCGACCATGTCCTCCTCTGTCTTCCCCACGAACAGGGTCTCGCCCGCCAGGATCTCGGCCATCACGCACCCAAGGGCCCACATGTCCACGGCCTGGCCGTAGTACGGGTTGCCCGCGAACTGCTCCGGCGAGGTGTAGATCATCGTGCCGACACGGCACTCCTCGTAGGGCACACCGGCCGGCTTCTGCCTCGTCGCCGAGCCGAAGTCGCAGACTTTGAGCGCTCCGAACATGCTGACCAGGATGTTCTCCGGCTTGATGTCCCGATGGACGATGCCTGCTCCATGAATCTTCTTTGCCGCGTCGAGGAGCAGGCGCATCATCCTGCGGGCCACGTCCTCGTCTAAGGACTGCCAGATCTCCTCGCGGAGGGTGCGGCCGCCGTCGACGAGCTCCATGAC
Source organism: Avena sativa (assembly GCA_916181665.1). Taxonomy (NCBI): domain Eukaryota; kingdom Viridiplantae; phylum Streptophyta; class Magnoliopsida; order Poales; family Poaceae; genus Avena; species Avena sativa. Next base: position 102,894,863 of record OV702287.1, on the reverse strand, counting down.
GAGGAAGAAGTCCCCTGTCTCGGCGTCCGTTGCCACATCGAAGATCTCGATGATGGACGGGTGTCCGCGGCAGGCGGCGTGGCATCCGGCCTCGCGGGTGATGGTGCGGAGGTCACATCCGCGGAGCCACTTGAGGGCGACCTTCTTGCCGGTCCGGCGATCGCGGGCCTTGATCACCATGCCGTAGGCGCCGTCTCCGAGCACCTCCTGCTTCTCGTAGTCGCGAATGCTCCCGAAGGCGTACCGAGGCTTCTTGCCGCCATGGACGCGCGGCTCTTGGTCCGGCGCCGGGCGCTTGCGGATCGCCGCCGCCGCCATGGTCTGAGCTCGACCGGAACGCGGGACGACAGCAGAGGAGGGAGGCGGCGATGCGTGCGCCTCTCCGAGAGATCGATGTGCTGTGAAGAAGGTCGGCGAGGACTCAGGAGGAGGAGAAGAATCAAGCGGAGGCGGAGTGGAAAGAGCGAGCTTGCCCTAGAAAGGAAGGGGATTTTATGAGGAGGAGAAGAATCAAGCGGAGGCGGAGTGGAAAGAGCGAGCTTGCCCTAGAAAGCGAGGGCAGCGCGCATCTGTGTGCGGGATTCAGTCGATTGGGTACGCGTCACGTTTACGCGGGTAACAGAAGACATGGTACTCCGTAAGTCGGTTTTTGCAGGGGACTGCAGAAGACATGGTACTCCGTAGAGATTTTCACACGGACACAATACCTCCAGAGCATACAAGATTGACCATTTAACGTCTAAGGTTGTTTTTCATACTACTAGGAAATTATAGAAAATCTTGCAGGGATTTTCACACGAAACAATCCAATCCACTAGATTTGTTTCTAAATTTAATAATTTCATGTACTTCCTCCCCTACAAAGGATGTCGGAGCCCTCCGGAATTCCAGTTCAATTGATTTTTTGCAAAAACAACCCGAATACGTTCAGAACGTTAGAAATTTGGGTTCAAAATCGAAATTCAAATTGAAATCTTCCCGTCACGCTGCCTCCGTCGGTCGACGGGTCCGTCGCCATCCCGCTGCCCTCGCACCGTCGGAGGGAAGCAAAGCTCCTGTCGGCCTCCCGCCGGAGCCGCCAGTCCGAGCTCGTGGACGCACGAGACTTGTCGTCTGCCGCCGCTCTGCCGAGGAAGGAGATCGTCAACGAGGAGTCTGCGGACGTACGCACAGGAGGTCGCGGACGAGCAGGAGCTTCTCCGACGGCCGCCGCAAGGCAACTTCTTCAAGAAAATGGACGATATCGTCCACATTGACAAAAAATCGTTCTACATGACAAAGGAAAATAAAAATTACTACCTACTCCCCAATGAACCTCGACCATTCCGCATAGTGCAGAATAAGAACAACATTGGGAAGAGATTATGAGGGAATTCCTCCGCCATAAAGTAGTTCCATCAATTCAAGACCGGTGGCCCGACGAGGATGTACGAAGAACAATATATATACAACAAGACAATGCAAAACCTCATCTCCTCCCCGATGATGAGGTTTTTCGACAGGTAGTAGCCAAGACAGATCTGGACATCGAGTTGATACAACAACCCCCGAACAGTCTGAACATGAATGTCTTGGAATTGTGCTTCTTTAGGTCTCTACAGTCACTCACTGATACCAGGGCACCAGCAAGTATCAAAGAACTGATAGAGGACATAGAGGAAGAATATCATGAACTGATAGAGGACATAGAGGAAGAATATCATAACTATGACGTCGACAAGCTGGCTCGAAGCTTCCTAACACTGCAGTACTATATGGCTGAAGTTATGAAGGTAGGAGGAGCAATACACAACGACCCCCCGCACAACACGAATGAACGCCAACAAGAAGAAGAAACCAAATCCTTTATAGAAGAAGGATAGGTAGAAAACAAAAATGCAAAGTAGATAAAGGAGGAAAGTGTGTGCTTGTATGTAGCACAAACAATATATACCCGTGTATGATATTATCGAGAATAGAGATGCAATTTACCATGTGCTTGTGTGTACCTGTATGTACTTGTGTATGATATATTACAATCAGTATAATCTGTTCATACTCCAGTTTGTCCAGGCAAGTATCATAGTATCCACTCAGTTATAGACCATATATTGACTTATGGTACATATGTGTATACTGAATTAATACAAAGCAGTTCTTGACAGTTCTTTTCTGAATTATGCCCAAATTTTCTTGATAAAAAATAGCAGTGTTTCAGTACTACTCCAAGTAAAAATGGCAGTGTTTCTATAATAAAAAATGGAGTAGTATCATCATTATTCATGAAAGAAGAGTAAGAAGTAGTCAAGATTTGGATGTTCAAGAAGCCCCTGCTCAAGATTTGTGTCTACTTGTGTTTGGAATTAACCAAGGATAAAGTAATGCACTACTACCTGCTAAATATTTTCTCATTGTCCATATTAACCAAGGATATTTTTAAATCAATATAAGGTTCAATGCTTGACTGATTACTGATACTATCAGTTTGTATTCAAGCTTCTGCCCTTGTTACCATAGAATGATTCAAACTCTAACTTCCATTCTAAAAAAGGAGTAAAATGACAATATTATGCAAGAAGGATAGATCAAACTGTAACTTTCATTCTATATGATGTCTTCAAGAAATCTAGATGAGAGAGTGCCTTTACAAACAGTAAAATAATCTGCAAGCAACAATGAATTTCCATCAAAGGAACTGCTCAAAGGCAGTCCCCAGTAAAGTCAGTACATTGGATATGTACTGCCGATGAGATTGCGCAAGAAATCATAAGGTTTTAGATATTGTTAGAAAAGAAAATCACACTTCTTTACTATAACTCACGGTAGCAGAGTATAGTCTCCTGCTACTTTCTCTGAACTTATCTACTGCTACTTGCTCTGAATTTCATTTGAATTTATTTAGTAGACAAGTTCTAGATTGTTTTGCTTTACTTTGAATTTATTCAGTAAACAAGTTGACTACTACAACACTACTCCAAGAACTACAACACTACTAGCATTTGGATCAAGCATTCAGTACAAACATAATGAGCAATAGCAACTGAAACATGCCTACATAATGTGCAATGGCTTTTCTGTGGATCCAGATGTTTTTGGGCAGACTGGATTTAGCAAGTTACACTTTATGTCTGAACAACTGATTATAAAACAACACCTCAATACCACCTCCTAAACATTTGGAGCATCCATTAGATCAATGAAATGCCAAACTAACGAGCAAGTCAATAGAGATGGCCATGTGCTAGTCAGGATATTAGGACAATCTCCATCACAGTATGCAATGTACAGGGGCAAGTGGCAACAGTTGCAGGACTGTGAAGTTGTACCTGAGTATGATCTTGTCCCACTCATGGAACCCTTCCCTCTTGACATTTTCCATGGTGACGCCCTCGTGCCACTAGATGCGGCCGTTGAGCATGAAGGTCTTGAACCCTAGATCGCGGACCTCCTTGTACAGCCTCAAGCTGGAGAGAATCGTTGACGCCTCCCCCCTCTCCACCCACTTGTTGAACTCCCGGTGGTCGAAAAACTCGAGGCTGTAGGCCATTTTCAAATCGAGTGTGTTGCAAATCTCAATTCACGAATTGAACTCATCTGCGAGGGGGGAAATCAAAACTTGAACAGCTTTCGAAGCGCCCTAGTTCAGGACGCACTGCTTCCCAAGCGCCCTCGTCTCCGGGCTGTTGGAGAGGCAAAATCCAAACTTGAACTCAAGGAGGTGGCGTACGCGAGAGGGAGGGAGAGGCGATGACGCGCGAGAGGAAGAGGAAGGCGGAAGCGCGGCGCAGTGGAAGCAAGGCGGCATGGGGCGGGAGGAGGGGGTGGTGGATCAAGGCGGTGAGTGGCGTTGGGTGGCTCGTGGAGTATAGTGAAGAGAGCGACAAAGAGGGGACAGAGCGAGGAAGAGGGGCGGAGAACCTTCCTGTTTGTCAGAAATTTGTCAAGGGGGATTTTATAAAATGACCCGTCCGACATCCTTTTATGGACGGAGGGAGTAATATACGAAGGTAAATTTATATTTATCTACTAGTATAAAGTTGATCAAATTTAATAAAATTATGCAAAAGTATTTACATATGGAGGGAGTACGTGCATAGAATGGAACGTTTTCAGTCTACTCCCGTTCTAGCAGAAGGATTAGCAGGCCATCTTGTATAATGAACAATACAAGATTCGTACCTGAAGTACTCTATACCAGTCATCTATTGCCTCTTTATCAGGACATCTATTGTCTCTTTATCAGCGTGGCCTCATCTATGAAAGGTGGTACCTAAAGTACTTCGTAGTCCGTACAAGTCAGTCTCTTAAGCGACCTTCGTTCCAGCAGCACAATGAACTTCACAGACAATTAACATTTGGGAAATGTTTTCAACCTCCAGAGAGAGCTTCTGAGCGTTGCTTATCATCTTCCGTACATCAACAAAATCATTCTCCAGTATTTTCCTTTCAGCAAGCTCTTTTGTTCTAAGAGCTTCATCTTTGTTGCATTCCATGGTAGCAAGTACACCTACTAAATATTCTAACTGCTTATTACTTTCATGTAAGGCACACAATGATAAAAAAAAAGCGATAAGCTCACAGTCTAGTTGAGATATACTGCTAAAAGAGCACAACACCAAATAAATTAACTCATCAACCTGCATGAAACAAAAAAAGGATTATGGGTATAATTTTGACAAGTATTCAAGAACAGAGATATAATAAGTATGTTTGGCTGCATAATAACAAACAACAGAAGAACTGACACACGCCTCAAAGGATACATTCGTAATAGGTCTCGTCCAGATGAAAGCATAGCAAACGGCTTTCTGGCTGAAGAATGCATATCTTTCTGCTCGAATTTTCTACAAACCTATACCCCTGTTGGTCTATCATTCAATAAGCACATTGGGAGGCTAGCTAGATGGGGTCACGCGTGAGGGTCAATGCGTAAAGCATGTTGACTTCGAGGGCCAAGTCAAGGACTTTGAAAGAACAAACCTGATCGTGCTACAACACTTGCAGGTGGTCGATCCTTTGATACAAGAGCACAAAGATTTTATCAAGAAGCAGTACGCTGACCAGGACCAGGTGAGGACGGAGGAATATGTAATCAAAGAGCACAACTCCGGTTTCACGTGATGGTTCAGGGATAAGGTTCTTCCTGATCCCCCCCGCAAGGCGATGTTTCGGAGGATGAGAAATTCATATTCGCCTTGTCATAGGGCGCCACACACAACCTAATGACCTATCAGGCGTATGATATCAACGGCTGCATGTTCTACACGGAGGAAAAGGACAAAAATTGTGACTTTACCAGAACTCAAGGGTAACGGGGATATTCTACACCGACGATATCAAGGAAAGATACTACGAAAGGATCGAGGAGATATGGGAGCTCGACTACGTTATAGAGAAGGTGTCGATGTTCTGTGTCAGATGTACCAAGAGCGTCGAGAAAGAAGGCCGGTACTTCACCACCATGGTTTTACCACCAAAATCCAAAACCACCGACACGAACATAGCCACGAAAAATGAGCCATGGGTTTTGACTACCAAAGTGGACCAATGCTTCTTTATTACCGACCCATCAAAGCCTTATCGTCAGGAGAGGCAAAAGGAAAATCATTGGAATGGACGAAGTCGCCAACGAGTAAGACTTTGACCAGTAGGTCGACCTGAAGATGGAAGACTAATACGGCGTCCAAACACTATACACCACAACCCTACCTAAAAAAAGACTCCCGTTCAAGAGAAAAAGTGAAGACATTCTGGGTCTAACCTATTCAACCGCGATAAAGAAGGACAAGAACATAACTGCCAAAAAACGCTAAATAGCTAATTGCATGTATGACCACTTTTGTATGCTAATTGCATTGAATATTATATAACGACACATTCATAATTGTCACTTTTATTGTTTTGATAATATTTGAATATTTTAAATACTTACACTATATTTTATAGTTCATATTATGTTTGGACAATTTTCTACATTAATAATAGCCTTTGAAAAAAATCCAAAAAATTGTGGCCATAAGGATTCAAACCTAGGTGGCCAGAGTAGTAAAGTTAAGTCACTAGGCTCTGAAGTGTTTTGTGACAGGAACAGTGCACTGCCCTATTTGAGTACTTGGTCCAGAATATACACGACGCATTCCTCCTATATGTGTCTCGTATATTCTGACACTTGGTAAAATCCGGTGGAAGACCTCAAGATGATAAGGGTCGAGAATTATGAAGACAAGCCTGAAGAGCTAGATTATAGCAACACACCAACACCTGAATATATCGTGGAGGATCTATTAAAGATGATGACCGTCAAGAATCCAGGTATTGAAAAAGGTAATGATGCTACCTATCAACAATTTATTCAACAAGTAGCATCTAAAGTTGGAGAGTTAGTGACATGGGTATACCCTACGGGTACTCGAGTTTGGTATATACAGTCTAGATACGGCAGAAGCCCACAGCGTTGCCAAGGCCCAGTGGAGAATTCGAGTAGCCCACGGACTCTCCATTGCTTGCGAGACAAGAAGAAGCTTAAGATAGAAAGTTCAAAGGAAAAACCTTAATCTGTAACCGACTCGACCTGCTACCCGAGACCTAGCCTATCTATATAAAGGCTAGGAGGGGGCGGCGAGGAGGACGATCACCACCCTAGTTTCCACAACTCTCGCCAGATTGCATCTGCGCGCCCCTGTAATCTTTGATTCCTTCGTTAATTCCAGAGCAGACAAGCAGGAGTAGGGACCTCTACGAGGCCTGAACCTGGGTAAAACTTGTATCCATGTATGCTTGTTTGCTAGCCGATTGATGCTTCCAGCGCTTCCTCCTTCTCCAAAACCCAAGTCCATAACAATGGGCATTAACGAGTTAAACCCTCGTCAATTGGCGCCGTCTGTGGGAACTGGGAGTGCTGATGTCGCGAATTCTTTGGCTCCGTCAAACACGATCTACAACTCCGCAACAACAAAGATTCGCTAGCTCTTCGGCGTGTTCAACTTCACCATCCACACGCCAGCCACTCGCCCGGCTTTCGAGTCCGTGGGCGATGGTATCAGCCTGGCGATTGGGAGCTTCCGCTTCGAGGTTGGTTAACTAGGCACGCTTCGCATGCCTAACCAGCCGACGGCACCTGCGATTGCTCCAGCATCTTGGTTCCCGCCACCAATCGGCACCCTCAGCGAGCTGAACACCTCGACAACAGCTGGGAGCACAGACAGCGACAGTAGATGCGGATCCGATCTGGGTGACCTAGCCACTAAAGACGGAGCCTACGGCTCTGGATCTGAAAGTTGCGGGAGCAACAGCTTCCCCAACAACTTCATGTGTGCAGTCATCAACGCAGGCGATACTACCGCCAATCGCGAAAACGTTGGCACTAGATCTGGCATCGGACTGCCCAACGGCAGCACACCCAATAGCACCGAACCACCCAACAGCAGTACGCCCAACGGCGGTGTCGTTGTATTGGGAACGACAGTACCTAAGCAGGTTAGATAGAGGTGTGGGGACTAGCAGGGAAGCTCTCGACGGCGTCCGCAGGCGGGATTAGGTACAAGCAAGCGTAGCGAGACACAAGAAGTATCTAGGTTTGGAGCCCTCGTGGTGAGGTAAAACTCCTACTCCTGCCGATCTGACTATGAGTGATATACGGGCTACAATCGCTCCTCGAGCTGTATTCTCTAGCTATTGTCTTAAATGCACTGAGACCAACCCTTCTCCTAGAGCCTTTCCTCTCCTTATATAGGCAGAGAGGCAACGGTCTCACTGGCTAGTCCGGCTGGCGGGCCCCACAGACGGGTCCCAGCCGGCTGGTCATCTACAGTACTCGGTACACTTACATCCCATTAGAGTACAAGCGGTAAGGTCGTCGTGGATACAGTGAACATCGTGCGAGCCCGTCGTCAGCGTCTGGCCACTGTTCCCGCGTCACCCTGCAAAGTCTTCGGTATGGTCGGGTAGTTGTGGGTCCTGTCATCATACCAGGGCGTACCATGCACTGTGCAGCACGTCGCACTGTTCTCTTGATTGAGTCCGGCTAAGCGGATGTAGCCGGCCCCGTGCCTTGCTGCTCCTCGCGGTTCTGGCTACCGTGAGGTAGCCGGCTTGACTTGCTCTTGTCCGGCTGCGCTCAGCTAGCCGGACGCGATCCAACTGCCGTGATTCTTGTCTGGTTGGGGTATCCGGAGGTCATCCCCCCGACACTAGCCCCCGAGCGCGTGTAGATTTCGCCCTTAGGTCAAATGTGCGCGCGCTCCTCTCCAATTTTGAATTTTCTGGCCGGCTACGCCTGGCGGGGGCGCTACCCGTGATGTCAGTGCTGACGCCGGCCACGCGTGCACCCGCCATCATTACACTACGGCAGGCAGCGTAACGTCCCGTCGCACGTCGCCTCGGGAACTGCCGTCTGCCTCTTCGGTTTCTGTCCCGGGATCGTCTGTGCATCTTGTGCCTGCGCAAAGGATCCTGCGCGGTGGGGAGAGCGCGGTGCGGCTCGATGGGCGCTGTGTGGCATCGCGGACGGTTCCGCTTCCGGGTCTTTAAAAGGCCACCCGGGGGGAGCGGTTTGTCCTTCTGTTCATTGTCTTCCCAATCCTCCCCCGCGCCCTTGCCTTCCTCGCTCTACCTCACTTGCTGCTGCTATTGTAGCCCACCGCGCCGCCAGTTTAGCATCGTCGGCGGTACGGGCCACCGCCACTCCTTAGCCGGTGTGACGCCCAGCGAGCCGGAGATGGCCGCCGAACATGGAGCCTAGTGCGGCTCCTCCGTGATGGAGGAGCACATCCATAAGTACCACGCCACCCGCGTGCTACCGCTAGAGACGGAGGTGGAGGTGCGGCTGGCGCCGGAGGAGGGGGAATCACCGCACCCAGCCAAGGGGGAGCGGGTGATTTTTCTGTCGCATCTTGCCAGCGGCTTCGTGCTGCCGGTGCATCCCTTCTTCCTCACCTTTCTTGCTTTCCTCAACCTCCGCCTTCCCCACCTCGGCGCCAACGCCATCGGGACACTGGCGGACTTTGTGGCCTTCTGCGAAAGCTACCTCGGGATCCAGCCGGATCTCGGGCTCTTCTACAGGTCCAGTTCACCAAGGGGCCGCTGGTGACGTGCGGCGGCGCCTCCAACTACTCCCGCACGCAGATCGGCTACCCCAAGTTCCGGCTGCATGACACAGTGCGACTGTTGCAGCAATCGTACTTCTACGTCCGCAACCTCACCGACGAGGACCGGATCAACCTGCCGGCTTTCCAGGACGTGGAATCTAGCCGGCAGCAGTGGGATCTGAAGATCTACGGTGAGAAGACGGAGTGGGATGCGATGCTGCAGCGCATGCACACCCTCGTCACCGCCGGCTTGACCGTCCTGGACATCACCCTCAGCTGGATGTCTAGGCTGATAATGCCACTGCAGCAGCACGCACAAGATGTGCTTCTACTCTGGCGGGATGGACCCGACCCGGCTATCCCGCCGTGATCCCCGCTGCCTCAACTTGAAGGAGTGGGTGTGGACGATTACGAAGGTGCGGTTGCCAGAAGGCTAGAAGTTCGGGCTGGCCCCTTACAGCCGCGACAACCGCGCGCCCCGAGTAAGTCTTGCTAGCCGAATTTTTCTTTCTTGTGATTTTTTGCCGTCCGGCTAATCTCTTGTGCTTCTTTTTTCTTGGCAGATGTTCCCCTGCATCCTCCGGGAGGAGGGCGAGACCCTCCTCCAGAACTTCACGCCTGACCTTCTCGAGCCACGCGCTCGCCGGTCCGGCGAGGAGTCGGATGGGGACGGCGACGTCTTCCCTAGCCGGAACGACGAACCGGCTACTGACCCCCACGTGGAGGTTGACGATGACGATGAGGCCGCGCCGGCTCCCGAGCCGGCTCGGCGCCGTGCAACGGACGGCGACTCCAGCCGGTCCGGCGCTGGCGGGAGCGGCTCCAACCGGTCTGGCGCCGGCGGGAGTGGCTCTAGCCGGTCCAGCGGAGGAGGTGGCGGGGCCAACTGGCCCGCCGTGGAGGAGTCGGCCCCCAAGAGGAGCCGGACCGGCGCCCTTCCGCCCAGCCGCCTTGGTCGCAAGAAGGGGCCACCCCCCGTGGTGCCGGGGTAAGTTCCTTGTTGGCCCTTATGCCCTTTTTGTTCTTTCTTTCTTCGTGCCAATCCTTCTGTCTTTTGCTTATTTGCCTCTGTTTCCTTGTTGTCTTCTCTTGTTTAGCACGTTGGTTTCCTTTGGCGCCACGAGCCCGGCCCGGGCACCCACTGGCTCTCCGCCCCACGTGCTGGACACCGCGTCGCCCGCATATGCTTCCGCTCCCCCTCCTTCGTTCAGGGCACCGTCTCCGCCCCCGCCTCAAGCTGATCCGGCTGCCGCAGCCGGAGCAGGGGACGCTTCGCCGACTGTGGTGGTGTAGCCGGATACGGCTGCGCCCTCTTCATGAAGTGGAGGTAGTTCCCCTGCGGCAGCACGGAGGGCCTCCACCGGCAAGGAGCTCGTGGTTGTCATCGACGACAACTCTAACGACGAACCTGGGGAGGAGTGGTGGATGGCAGTGGCCGAGGCGAAGGAGTCGCTGGCCGCCAATGCCATCGACGATGACGCCTCCTCTGCCGCTTCACTGGCGGACCTTGCCACCACCCTTGCGCTGGCGGTGAAGGAGATCCGGCTGCTCGAGGCAGCGGCCGGCAGCAACCAGACCCTAGAGCAGAAGCTGGCGGCTGCCAATGGGACCTCTCAGAGTAAGTCCCTTCAGTCAGATACAACTGGTCTTTCCTCTTCTCCGCTTTTTTTGCTGATAGCCGGTTTCTGCAGCCATCATGTTGTGCGCTCAGCGGGAAATCGATCGCCTGAAGAAGGCGAACGACCGGCTGAACAGGTCCAATTCTACGCTTCGGCTGCAGAATAAGGACTGGCACGCCAAGCTGGACGCCCTAGAGGCCACCGTCAAGGAGCACGACGCCTCCCTCGCCAGCCGGGCCCAAGCATTTGACCTCCTCGAAGCCCGAAACAAGGACCAAGAGAAGGAGGTATGGTTCGGGAGAAGGCTCAGGTGGATGAGCTGATGCAGGTCAGGCACATGGCCAAGGGTAAGTTTCTCTCTGACTATCTTCATCTTTCTAGATCCGGTAGCCGGATCTGATGTTCCTTTTTCTTGACAGCATTTTATCCTGGCGTAGACCTGCTGGCTTATAACTGGCTGTAGGAGAACTGGCCGGGGGAGAAGCCGACCGCCCAGGAGTTGGTCATCCTTCTTGGCGAGGAGGCCGCCAAGCTTCGCCAGGCGGCTCAGGCTATCTTCGTGTTTCTGTGGCCGGATGCTCCGGTTCCGGAAACGATGGCGCGGCTGGCGGCCAAGGTGGTGGAGGTGCCGGCTATCATCGACCGCCTGAGGGATCTGGCGGCGCGAGCCGGGGCAGAAATGGCCCTGGCCCTGATGGTCTCTTGGTACAAGGACGCCCGCGTTGAGAAGATCAACGGGGGTTTCCGCGCCGGCGTCGACCTCGCTGCCATCCGCCAGGCCCATCCGGAGCTCTAGGCATCCGCCATCAAGATTGCTGACTACACAAACGTCGACGAGGTCCTCACCGACTCGGAGTCTGCCGGCACTCCTGATGCGGAGGCCTCGTCGCAGCCAACTGGTAGGGACGCCGGAGCCGGATCTGCCAACGCGCCTCCTCCACCTCCCGAGACTGCCTCCAGCCATGATCCTCCGTATGGCAAAGGCCCTGCCGCCTAGATATGATCCCCGGGATGCCGGGTGTACTTGTTTTTTGTCTTGTTTCGTCTGAACCTTATTGTCTGTGCCGGCTGTCTCTGACACCAGGTGAACGCATGGGAGCTTCGTCTCCCGCTTTTTATCCAACTGAACTACTTGGCCTGCTTCCAACTTGTGATTTTTGTGTGCTTCAAAGTTTTGATATTTCGCCGGTTGAATTTATCCGGCTGTCTTCACTCGGCTGAACACCTTTAGCCAAGGGAACTCCAACTCCAGTGGGGGCGCGCCAGCGCACCCACTGGGTGTAGCCCCGAGATTCTGAGTAGCTGGCATAGCCAGGTGCTTCGAATCTTCTCTTTTCTTCAAGTCTTTAGCTTCATCCGGCTAGACACCTCTAGCCGGTTACTTTCACTGGCTGGACGCCTGCAGCCGAGGGAACTTTCATTCCAGTGGGGGCGCGCCAGCACACCCACTGGGTGTAGCCCCCGAGATTTGGAGTAGCTGGCGTAGCTAGGTGCTTTGAATCTTCTTCTTTTCTTCCTGCCCTTGCCCTCACCTGGGCTCCAAATATCCGGCTAACGCCTTTAGCCGGTAAAAAACTACAAGATTCCAGTGGGGGCGCGCGAGCACACCCAGTGGGTGTAGCCCCCGAGATTTTGAGCACTTGATGAAGGCAAGGACTTCGAATCTTCCTCCTTCTTGAATTCCGACTCGATGTAGTCATACAAAAATCAAAAATACATACATTCCCACCCGTCAATAGGTTAGTCGGTTAAGGTAGCGCCTTTTTAGCCGGAAGGTGGATTTGTTTTTGAAAACTAGCTTGTGCCTCTCTAGACACTTAGCCACTTTCCCGTGTGCTCTGTTGTTTATGCTGCGCCCTTGCCGGGCAGCCAGGTTGCGGTCTGTAGTCGGAATCAAAGGGAGCTGACAATACATTGTGCACGGTATTGACGGCTTAGTAGCCGGATCGTCTCAAACTAGTTGCAAGGCCGGGACGCCCGATCTGTGGCATCTCCTCCCTGTTTTTCATGTGGGATGCCTCGGGTTTTTGCTCTTGCTAGCCGGACAACCGGGTTGCGGTCTGTAGCTGAGACAAAGAGTGGGCCTCTGAAATCGCCGCACACTACTCAGCCGGTTTGTTGATTTAGCAGGTCGGGCCAGCCGGCGAGACCCCGGATAGGGGTTGCCGGAGCCGAAAAAACTGAGTCGGAAACAAATACACACAAATTTCTAGCAAGGAGCCCTCGAGCATCTCGTAGGGGTCCGCATTTTCATTCATAGGTTTTGCGGGATACATACACTGTCCGGTGACTAGGTGTAAAATGGGCGGAGCAGGGCCGCGTTCCAGGGGCGCTCTATCTCCTCATCCGACTTGTCCATCTTGTTCTTGTGCGGCTGTTGCGCATCGATGAGGTAGTAGGAGTCATTGGGTAGCGCCTGGCTGATGATGAAGGGACCCTCCCAGGGCGGCGATAACTTGTGCATGCCCTTCTTGTCTTGCACCAGCCAGAGAACCAGATCACCCTCGCGGAATGCGATGGGGCAGATTCGGCTCGAATGGTAGTGGCGTAGGCATGCTGGTACATGGCCGATCTGGACAGCGCTAGCTCACGGGCCTCCTCAAGGAGGTCCACGCCATCCTCTGCGCCTCCTGGTTGGCCTTTTCATTGTAGAGGAGCTTGTGCAGTGAGTCGAACTCGATGTCTGCGGAGAGGACGGCTTGCGATCCATAGAGGAGGAAGAACAGGGTGAAGCCGGTTGACCTATTCGGGGTGGTGCGGAGGCTCCACAGCACAGCCGAAAGTTCTTCGATCCAGCATCCGGGCGACCACTCCAAGGGCTCGATGAGGCGCGGCTTGATGTCGGCTAGCACTAGGCCATTTGCCCTTTCAACTTGCCCGTTGGATTGTGATATATTGTAAATGTATCTATGATTTTTGATGTTCCATGCTTGGTTTTATCCACTTTCTTGTGTTTTGTCCACACTTTGGAGTACTTTTCATATGATTTCTTGGACTAACCTATTACCAAGAGCCACAGTGCCAGCTGAATGTTTTTTGCTGTTTTTGGTTCCAGGAAAGTCAGAAAATGAATATTCTTGGAATTGGACGGGACAAAAGCCAAAGTGCCTATTTTTCCGAAAGTCATCAGATGCCAGAATACGAGATGGAGAAGGGTTGGGGGCCAGCCACACCACCTGGCTGCACGGCTAGGCCTGCCCCGTGCCAGGGGGTGATCTGGCCGACCCCAGGCACCCCCTCGGCCTCTCCTCCCGCCTATAAGATGCCCTCAGGACGAAAACCCTAAGTACCCGATCAAAAATCCACGAAAGAGTCTGTAGCCACCGTCATCTCCATCGCTAGATCGGGAGGGATCTGAAGCTCTTCTCGGCACCCTGCCGGAGAGGGGAATTCACCCTGGAGGCCTTCTTCATCATCATGCAAGCCTCCAGTGTGATGCGTGAGTAGTTAATCCTTGGACCGCGGATCCATGTAGTAGTTAATGGCCGGTTCTCCTCCTTTGTGCTTTCATGTCTAGATCTTATGAGCTCCGTTCATGATCAAGATCATCTATTTGTAATTCTGCATGTTGTGTTTGCAAGGATCCGATGGATATTGAGATGCTATTTTAGATTGATTATGGATTCTATCATGTCTTTGTTATTTGTGATCTTGCATGCTTTCGTTGTTAGTAGCTATCTTGGCCAAGTAGATGCTATCAACTCCAAGAGTTAGTATTTATGCTCGATAGTGGGTTCATGCCTCTGGTAATCTAGGGAAGTGAGAGAAATCTCTAAGGTACTAGATGTGTTGTTGCTACTAGGGAGAAAACAACAATCCTTTGTTCATAGAACAATCGTATTGTTTACATTACACGCAATTTGTAAAGCAACAATCTGTTGCTTGCAACTTAATACTAGAGGGGGTTCGGATGATAACCTGAAGGTGGATTATTAGTTATAGATGCAGTTGGATGGCGGTCTATGTATAATGTTGTAATGCCCAATCAAGTTCCAAAGGAGTCAAGATGATTAGTATATGCATGTATTGCGTTCTCGATGTTTGTCAATTGCCCCACTGTAATTTGTTCACCCAGCATGTTATCTATCTTAAGGAGAGCCACCTCTAGTGAACTATGGATCCAGGTCCTTTCTTTTACATACAATCTACAAACAGTTTACTGCTTTGTGTTTACTTTCTGCAAAGTATTACTTCTTTCCATTCGATACGTTTAATCCTTTGTTTTCAGCAAAACACGGTGAGATTGACAACCTCATCGCAAGTTGGGGACAGAGTTCTGTGGTTGTGTTGTGCAGGTCTCCACGTTGCTACTAGCACCGGTAGTGCGCCCTGCCAAGGCTCAGCTAGCAACACCTTTGGGGTGTTTCCTTGCTCCTACTGGTTCGATTAAATCTTGGTTTCATAACTGAGGGAAACTTGCTGCTGTGCTCATCATACCTTCCTCTTGGGGTTCCCAATGAGCTCTACATCAACACCAAGCCATCAAGCATTTTTTTGGCGCCGTTGACAGGGAGTTAAGGACATCTTCAGAAGGGGAGTCCCTCATAACCAATCTCTTTACTTTGTTATTTTTGTTTTGCTTAGTTTACTTTTGCTTTGTTTGCTTGTTTCTTTATCAAAAACACAAAAAAATTAGTTTTACTAGTTTGCTTTCTTTATTGAAAACACAAAAAAATGACTACTCTTGAAAACACTAAGTTATGTGACTTCACTAGCACCAACAACAATGATTTTATGAGCACACCTATTGCTCCACATGGTCCTGAAGCTACTTTCTTTGAGATTAAACCTGCTTTACTCAATCTTGTTATGAGAGAACAATTTTCTGGTATTGGTAATGAAGATGCTGCTGCTCATTTAAATAACTTTGTTGAACTTTGTGAGATGCAAAAGCATAGGGATATAGATGGAGATATTATTAAGCTTAAATTGTTTCCTTTCTCTTTGAGAGGAAAAGCTAAAGAGTGGTTGAATTCCTTAACTAGGAATAGTATTGATTCTTGGACTAAATGCAAAGATGATTTCATTGGAAAATACTATCCTCCTGCTAAGATTATATCTACGAGAAGTGAAATAATGAAGTTTAAACAATCTGATAATGAACATGTTGCTCAAGCTTGGGAAAGAATGAAATCTTTGGTAAAGAATTGTCCCAGTCATGGACTGACTGCTTGGATGATCATCCAAACCTTTTATGCAGGATTGAACTATTCTTCAAGGAACCTATTGGATTATGCTGCTGGAGGTACCTTTATGACCATTACTTTGGGTGCTGCAACAAAACTTCTGGACAATATGATGGTTAATTATTCTGAATGGCATACTGAGAGAGCTCCACAAGGTAGGAAGGTAAATTCTGTTGAGGAAACCTCCTCCTTGAGTGATAAAATTAATATTATTATGTCTATGCTTGTTAATGGGAAAGCCCATATTGATCCAAATAATGTTCCTTTAGCTTCTTTGGTTGCTCAAGAAGAGCAATTTTATGTGAACTTTATAAGAAATAATAATTTTGGCCATAATGCTTATAGGAATAATTTTGGTAACAACAATTATAAGCCATATCTCCCAACAATGGTAATGCTTATGGAAGTTCCTACAACAATAATAGGAGTGCACCCTCTGAACTTGAAGTTATGCTTAAAGACTTTATTAGTAAGCAAACTGCTTTCAATAAAACTACTGAGGAAAAACTCTCTAATGCTAAAAGAAATATAGCATCTTTGGCTGAAGCTCAATCTTTTTTGAATAAAATGGCTGCTAAACTTGAAACTAATGATAATCCCTTTGCAGCTACTAATGCTATATAAGTAAGAATTGATGAAAATGTTAGACTATTAGCTGAATTACATGCTAAGTGGGAAAGAGAAGATGAAATTGCTAGAAACATTAGTGTTTCTACTATTACCACCACTAGTATTGAGGCTAGTAATAGTCCTACTACTATAGATGATAAATTTGATTTTGATCTTGATGGTTGCAATATCTCTGAAGTTATTAAGTTCCTACAAAAGCTTGCTAAAAGTCCTAATGCTAGTGCTATGAGCATGGCTTTTACAAAACACATTACTGATGCTCTCATAAAGATTAAAGAATAAAAGATGAAACATAAAGCTTCTATTCCTATAAAACAAGAAGATGGTTGGGAACCCATCATTATTATGAAAGTGAATGACTTTGATTTCAAAGCTTTATGTGATCTTGATAGTAGTGTTTCTATTATGCCTAGAAGGATTTATGATATGCTTGATTTGCCTCCACTTGAAGATTGTTATTTGAATCTCCCACTTGATGATAATGCTAAAAAGAAACTCATGGGGGGTCTTAATGATGTTCTTATTATGGTTAACAATGCCTATGTCCCCGTTGATTTCTATGTTTTGGATGTTGAATGCAATGCTTCTTGTCCTATTACTTTGGGAAGACCTTTTCTTAGAACTGTTGGTGCCATTATTGATATGAAAGAAGGCACCATTAAATATCAACTCCCACTCAAGAAAGGTATAGAACACTTCCCTAAGAAGAGAGAGAAGATTTCTTTTCCTTCTCCTATGAAAACAAAATTTGGTCTTAATGCTTCTTCATTTGAGAACACTTGATTCTTTCTTGCTTCTTATGCCTAACTTAAAGGTGTTAAAGAAAAGTACTTATTGGGAGATAACCCAAAAGTTTTAGATGAGTCTTGGAGGTTAGTAATAACCGCTCCTTATCCTTTTTATTTGCTTTTTGTGCCAAGAGTAACCTCTAATGAGAGAGACGTAATGATTGGGAAAGTTGCTGTCCCGAAACAGATTTCCGTGCTTCACCGTAAAAATTCGTGTAAAATCTATCAATATCTTTTTGAAGCATGAATTTTTGTTCTTCTGCCCCAGGTTGTTATCTAACTTTCATTAGTTCAACACTTTTTGATTTGAGCAACAGAAGGTCTTCGAAAAAATTCGTCTTTACCTGCTTGTCTGTTTTGACAGATTTCTGCCATTTTCTGCATTTGCTTCTTGTTGGTCCCTTTTTGAGTTCTTTTGGGGAATTGAGATTTTTGAGGGAAGTGCTACAGTATCTAGTGTTTGAATGGAAGTTTATTTGGTGTTAGAACTGAACCTTAAGACCTATTATCTTGAGTGCACTAATGTTGCTAATAAAGATTGTGTGAAGTTTTGTATGAAGAAAAATTTCAGGTGTATGGAAGGAATGAGTAATGAGATGAAGGATGGACTAAAGCTCAAGCTTGGGGATGCCACACGTGTCACCCCAAGAAATACCCAAGAAGTACAAGCGTCAAAGCTTGGGGATGCCCAAGGCATCCCCTTCTTCATCAATAAAAATCCCAGGTTTCTTCCAAACGCTTCAGTTTTATTGTTTCATGCACAGTTGTGTTGTTCTTGGAGCGTCTTCTTTTTCGTTTTCATTTTGGTTTTTCGTTTGCTTTGTTTTTGCTTAGTTTTTTGAATAAATTGGTTGGACCCCCTCTTTCATACATTGGTTTTCAAATAGTTTGGTTTGGTTTGGAAAAGAGTAGGAAAGTTCATGCTTATGTGGTAAAAAGAGCTCGTTTTTGACTGTGGCCTATGCTCTGTCATGCCATGTTGATACATTGCAAATGTATCTATAATTTTTGATGTTCCATGCTTGGTTTTATCCACTTTCTTGTGTTTTGTTCCAACTTTGGAGTACTTTTCATATGATTTCTTGGACTAACCTATTAACAAGAGCCACAGTGCCAGCTGCCTGTTTTCTGCTGTTTTTGGTTCCAGGAAAGTCAGAAAATGAATATCCTTAGAATTGGACGGGACAAAAGCCAAAGTGCCTATTTTTCCGGAAAGGATCAAGTGCCAGAATACGAGACGGAGAGGGGCCAGGGGCCGGCGTCACCACCTGGTCGCGCGGCCAGGCCTGACCCGCGCCAGGGGGTGGTGTGGTGGCTCCCGGCACCCTCTCGGCCTCTCCTTCCGCCTATATATTGCCCTCTGGATGAAAACCCTAAGTACCCGATCAAAAATCCACGAAAGAGTCTGTAGCCGCCGTCATCTCCATCCCTAGATCGGGAGGGATCTGAAGCTCTTCCCGACACCCTGCCGGAGAGGGGAATTCACCCTGTAGGCCTTCTTCATCACCATGCAAGCCTCCGGTGTGATGCGTGAGTAGTTCATCCTTGGACTACGGATCCATGTAGTAGCTAGATGGCTGGTTCTCCTCCTTTGTGCTTTCATGTCTAGATCTTATGAGCTCCGTTCATGATCAAGATCATCTATTTGTAATTCTGCATGTTGTGTTTGCAAGGATCCGATGGATATTGAGATGCTATTTCAGATTGATTATTGATTCTATCATGTCTTTGTTATTTGTGATCTTGCATGCTTTCCGTTGTTAGTAGCTATCTTGGCCAAGTAGATGCTATCAACTCCAAGAGTTAGTATTTATGCTCGATAGTGGGTTCATGCCTCTGGTAATCTAGGGAAGTGAGAGAAATCTCTAAGGTACTAGATGTGTTGTTGCTACTAGGGAGAAAACAACAATCCTTTGTTCATAGAACAATCGTATTGTTTACATTACACGCAATTTGTAAAGCAATAATCTGTTGCTTGCAACTTAATACTAGAGGGGGTTCGGATGATAACCTGAAGGTGGATTATTAGTTATAGATGCAGTTGGATGGCGGTCTATGTATAATGTTGTAATGCCCAATCAAGTTCCAAAGGAGTCAAGATGATTAGTATATGCATGTATTGCTTTCTCGATGTTTGTCAATTGCCCCACTGTAATTTGTTCACCCAGCATGTTATCTATCTTAAGGAGAGCCACCTCTAGTGAAATATGGATCCCGGTCCTTTCTTTTACATACAATCTACAAACTGTTTACTGCTTTGTGTTTACTTTCTGCAAACTATTACTTCTTTCCATTCGATACGTTTAATCCTTTGTTTTCAGCAAAACACGGTGAGATTGACAACCTCATCGCAAGTTGGGGACAGAGTTCTGTGGTTGTGTTGTGCAGGTCTCCACGTTGCTACTAGCACTGGTAGTGCGCCCTGCCAAGGCTCAGCTAGCAACACCTTTGGGGTGTTTCCTTGCTCCTACTGGTTCGATTAAACCTTGGTTTCATAACTGAGGGAAACTTGCTGCTGTGCTCATCATACCTTCCTCTTGGGGTTCCCAACGAGCTCTACATCAACACCGAGCCATCAGATTGTGGGTGCATGACGGAAGCGAGGTCTAACCGGATGCCTTTGTTGCTGCAGAACTGGGCGAAGGCCCCCTTGGCAAAATTCGTGTCGTTGTCGGTGATGATGCTGTTGGGGTAGCCGAACTGGTTAATGATGTCGGTGAAGAAGGTGATGACTGTCGCCCCGTCCAGCTTCCGGATAGGCTTGTCCTCTATCCACTTTGTAAACTTGTCCACTGCCACCAGCAGATGGGTCATGCATGCGCGCGCCCGCTTGAAGGGACCGACCATGTCGATATCCCAGACCGCAAAGGGCCAGGTGATCGGTATGGTTTTGAGCACCGCAGCCGGCATGTGCCTGAGCTGCCCGAAGCGCTGGCACCCGTTGCACGCATGGACTAGCTATTCGACATCCTTGAGGACGGTGGGCCAATAGAAACCATGGCGGAACGCCTTGGCGACTATTGCCCTGGATGAAGCGTGATGCCCACACTCACCCTAGTGGATGTCCTTGAGCAGCCGATAGCCTGTGTCCACATCGACACACCGCTGGAAGATGCCAGATACGCTGCGCTTGTACAGTTCCTTGTTGATGATGGTGTACGTGTGCGCGCGCCGCCGGATTTGCCTAGCCTCCACCTTGTCATCTGGAAGCTCTCCGTTGGCAATGTAGTTCATGAAGGGTTCCGCCTAGGATGGTATCTCCCGGATAGTGAGGATGCTTCCACTCTCCGGTTGAGGGTCGTCGGGGGGTCGTCCGGGTGAGGTACCCGGAACGGCAGCCCCCGAGCCACTTGACGAGTCAGCACCCCCCGGGTCTTGCGAGCCGGAGGGTACGGACTTGCCAGAGTTGGTGCGAGCCTTCTTCTTCACAGGTTCTGTCGGCTCCGCGTCTGCCGCGCCATCAACCGGGACGCTCCCCGCCCAGATAATGGAATCCGACTCGGGGGACGGGTTGATGGAGGGCTTGCGCAGATGCTCCAAGGATACCCCTGGTGGGATCGCCTACCTAGTGGACCCGATTCGTGCAAGCGAATCGGCTGCCTCGTTATTGATGCGAGGGACATGATGGAACTCACATCCGTCGAAGCAGGCGCTGAACTTCTGTATGTGGAACCGGTAGAGAGCCATGTTTGCGTCGCGGGTGTCCTACTCTCCGGATACCTGCTGCACCACCAGATCCGAGTCACCGAAGCAAAGGATCCGGTTGACGCCGATCTCCCTAGCTAGTCGGAGGCCATGCGCCAGTGCCTCGTATTTGACAATGTTGTTGGAGGCCTTGAAGTGGATCTGGAGGACGTACTCCAGCTGGTCTCCTTTGGGCGAGGTGAGCACGATGCCGGCTCCCAAGCCCCCGAGCATCTACGAGCCATCGAAGTGCATCCTCCAGTGGTCCGAATCAGGAACCGGTGGGAGGTATTGGGTCTCGGCCCAGTCGACGAGGAAGTCCGCAAGAGCTTGCGACTTGATCGTGAGCCGGGGCTCGTACTAGATGGAGTAGGCGGCGAGCTCGATGGCCCACTTAGCGACTCGGCCGATTTCATCCTTGTTGCCGATGATTTCCGAAAGGGGTGCGGTGCACACGACGTTAATCGGATGCTCTTGAAAGTAGTGCTTGAGATTCTTGCACGCCAGGTACACACCATAACACATCTTCTGGTAGTGGGGGTAGTTCTGCTTGGAGAGGGAGAGAACCTTGCTAAGGTAGTAGACGGGTCACTGAACCGACTGAGCCTTGCCTTTCTTGGGGCGCTCGACCACCAGGACGACACTGACGACCTGGCTGATGGCTGCTATATAGAGCAACATCGGCTCCTTGCTAGCCGGCGTGGCTAGAACTGGCGGTGTGGATAGCATGCGCTTGAGGTCGTGAAAAGCGGCGTCAGCCTGCGAGGTCCAGGAGAACTTGTCCGTCTTCTTCATCAGCTGGTACAACGGAAGTGCCTTCTCTCCCAACCAGCTGACGAAACGGCTGAGGGAGGCCAGGCATCCGGTGAACTTCTGGACTCCAAGCAAGCTCCTGGGCGGCTGCATTCTCTCGATGGCTGCAATCTTCTCCGGATTTGCCTCGATCCCTCGCTGTGAAAGGAGGAAGTCGAGGAGCTAGCCGTATGGGACACCGAAGATGCACTTCTCCGGGTTCAGCTTCATCTGGTACTACCGGAGGTTGCCGAATGTCTCTCCCAAGTCCTCGAGGAGGGTGTGCTTCTCCTTGGTCTTGATGACCACATCGTCCACATAGGCATGCACATTTCGGCCGATCTGCGAGTGTAAGCATTTCTGCATACAACGCTGATAGGTAGCGCCTGCATTTTTCAGACCAAAAGGCATGGTTACATAACAGAAAGCCCCGTATGGGGTGATAAACGATGTCTTTATCTGGTTAGCCGGATTTAGCCAAATCTGATTGTAACCGGAGTAGCAATCCAAGAAGGACAACAAATCGCATCCAGCCATGGAATCGATAACTTGATCGATACGGGGCAAGGCGAAAGGGTCTTTCAGGCACACCTTGTTCAGGTTGGTGTAGGTCGATACACATGCACCAGGTCTTGTTCTTCTTCAACACCAGGACTGGGTTGGCCAGCTGCAAGGAGCCGGGTGATCTCGTCACCAATGATCTTTCTTTTCTCCTCTACGAACCGGCGCAGAGGCTGCTTGACTGGCTTGGCATCCGGCCGTACATGAAGCGAGTACTCGGTGAACTCCCTCGGCACACCTGGCATGTCCTTGGGTGACCATGCGAAGATGTCTCGATTGTCATGGAGGAAGTCGATGAGCGCGCATTCCTATTTGCTATCCAAGTTGGCACCAATGGTGACAAACTTGGTGGGGTCGGAGGGGTCGAGCAGGATCCTCTTCGTCTCCTTTGCTGGCTGGAAAGCTGCTTCTCCAGCCGGCTTGCTGCTAGCCGGCATTTCTTGCTAGGCCATGGCCATGTTGCGCATGATCACACGCTTCTCTTCGGCTTTGACGAGGGCTTCTGCCAGCTTGGAGCCGGCTGAGGCGCACTCCATCGACCGGCTGAAGCAGCCAGCGACGGTGATCACGCCGTTTGGTCCTGGCATCTTCGTCTTGAGATACGCGTAGTGGGGGACGGCCATGAACTTGGCGAGGGCGGGGCGCCCGAGGAGAGCATGGTAGGAGCTCGTCGGGTTCACCACCTCGAACCATATCAGCTCACGGCGGAAATTCTCCTTGGTCCCGAAGATGACGCCCAGCTGGATTTTTCCTAGCGGAGCGCAAGCCGGTCCTGGAAGTACGCCGTGGAACGTTGTGGTAGTCGGGCGCAGGTCGCACTCACAGATGCCCAACTTCTCTAGCGAAGATCGGTATAGAAGGTTGAGGCTGCTGCCTCCGTCGATGAGGACAAGCGAGAAGCGGCAGGTGTACTCGTTGGAGACGATGAGGGGGTCAAGCACCATGGTGTAGACCCCGGGAATCGGAAGCTGTTCTGGCTGATCCTCCCGGCTCCAGGTGATGGGGGTCTCCGACCAGTTCAGGTACTAGGGGACTAGGGAGACGATGTCATTGACCTCCTTGGAGCGCCGCCTGCGGCTGTGCTTGCCGTCCAGCTCCGTCTCGAAGATGTGGTAGACAGCGTGTGGCTGGGGGTAGCCGTTGTTGTTGTTGCCGCCGTTACCATCATTACTGGCTCCCCTAGCCGGTGGTGGTGGTCCACCAGGAGGGGGCGGGGGAAGACGTTGTTGGTTTCCCTGGTCCTTGATATGTTGCTAATGTATCCATAATTTTTGATGTTCCATGCTTGGTTTTATCTACTTTCTTGTGTTTTGTTCCAACTTTGGAGTACTTTCTATACACTTTCTTGGACTAACCTATTAACAAGTGCCATAGTGCCAGTTGCCTGTTTTCTGCTATTTTTGGTTCCAGGAAAGTCAGAAAATCAATATTCTCGGAATTGGACCGGACAAAAAGCAAAAGTCGATATTTTACCGAAAGACTCACGGAGCCAGAAGACGAGACGAAGAGGGGCCACAGGGTGGCCACACCATTTGGTGGCGCGGGCTAGCCCTGGCCGCGCCACCAGGTGGTGTGGGCCCCCTGGCTGCCCACCGACCTTGCCTCTTTGCCTATAAGATGCCTCCCGATGCGAAAACCCAAAATCATCCAGCCTCCAGCCACGAAAAGTTCCGCAGCACCGCCGCCACCGAAGGGGAGATTCGGGGGACAGAAAGTCTCTGTTCCGGCACCCTACCAGGACGAGGAAGTGCCCCGGAGCCATCTCCATCGATCTCCACCGCCATCACCATCACCATTGCTGATTCCCATGATAAGGAGGGAGTAGTTCTCTCTTGAGGCTAAGGGTTCTACCGATAGCTATGTGTTCATCTCTCTCTCTATGCATGATCATATTGAGATCATGAGCTTGTAATCTATAGATCTACCTTGCTACTCAAGTGCTTTAATAGATCTCTGCTCTCTCCATGTGTGTGAAGTTGACAGTGTGCACACCATGGTGGCACTTAGGCTAGAGATTACAAATACTTGTTATGAGTTATATTTGGAGTTGGATGTCTTAATGAAATTGTGGTGTTTGTTTGAACCATCTAGCGCTCAAGGTGACAGTGTGGGGTTATCTAGATGGGAAAGGCTTACTTTGAGGTGTGATGTTATAGCCCTACCATGGATTAGAGTGTCCAACCGAAGAGTAGTTCAGAGTAGTATCATGAAGAGAAGATATTTATATGAGAGTGTTCACTAGCGAAAGTATGATCCCTAGGCCTTGTTTCTAAGCATCGAAACACCGTTTGCTATTAGATCTGTTACATGTTTGCTGCTTCTATCTTTATTTCAGTTTCACTTTAGTCTTTTCCACGCCATCAAGCTATTTTCTATCACCATTACCACTTATAATTATCTATACCACTTGTATTCACTATCTCTTCGCCGAACTAGTGCACCTATACACCTGACAAGTGTATTGGGTGTGTTGGGGACACAAGAGACTTCTTGTATCTTGATTGCAGGGTTGCTTAAGAGGGGATACCTTTGACCACTTCCTCCTTGAGTTCGATAAACCTTGGGTGATCCACTTAAGGGAAAACTTGCTGCTGTTCTACAAACCTCTGCACTTGGAGGCCCAACAACTGTGTACAAGAATAGAAGTGCGTAGACATCAGTCCTTTAGCTGGCGGGTCCAGCTGCAGTTCCGGGTGGTGTGCGTAGCCGCCTTGAAGGGACCGCTATGCCACTTGCACGGGCCGTCAAACATCTGGTCAAAGGTGAGCCGTGGCTTCTGCCTTCTCGTGTCATTAGCCGGTGCGTCAGGTGCGCCCTCCACAGCATTGACCTGCCGCGCGTGGTAGCGAGGCTTCTGCTGTCCGGCATGGCGGTCCCCATGGAACTGGTTGTCATTGCCGTGGCGCCTTGAGGATCCGGCTTCTCTAGCCGGATTTCTCGGACGGTCGCAAGCCGGCTCCGTCGGAGTCGGACGCCCGTCGGCACTTACTCGGAGGGGTTTCTTCATGGCGACATCTGTCGTGGCGTACTGGTCCGCAACCGTCATGAGCTCCGCCATGGTTTTCGGCTGGTCACATAGTAGCCGGTGGCAAAGCATGGTGCCTTCTTGGCATCCCTCGATGAAGAAGCCGATGGCCTGGCTCTCCAGGATTCCCTCGCAGGTATTGCGCAGCTCCATCCACTTGGCGAGGTAATCGCGGTCCGTCTCGCGGTCGCCCTGGACGCATAAGGCCAGGTTGTGCGGGCGGCCCGGACGCTTGTACGTGCCATTGAAGTTGCGGACAAACACCTTCTCAAAGTCTGGCCAGGCGTTGATGCTGTTGGGTGCGAGGCTGTTGAGCCATGTCCTCGCTGACCCGGTTAGCATAAGGGGGACATAGTGCACAGCTGTGTGCTTGTTCCCATGAGCGATGCCGACTACCGTGGCATAGTCGGTCAGCCAATCTTCTGGCTTCATGCTGCTGTCGTACTTGGGGGTGTCCCTGGGTAGGGTGAACTTATCCGGAAACGACTCGTTCTGGATGCGGGGTCGGAAACAAACCAGTCCGATGGAGTCTTCCTCTTCCCTGGCACGCGCTTGAGCGAGGAGCTCGATGCGGTCACGGGCATCCGGACGATCCGGGTTGGGCGCTCCTACCCGGCCCGAGAGACAGGAACCGGTAGGTCTTAGCGCTCCGGTTGGTGGAGGGGGAGGCGGTGGGTTGTTGTTCACCGTTTGCTTCTGGCGTGGCTGGCCCTTGCTGCCAGAACCATGGCGCTTGCTGTGGGCCTTAGCCGGAGGAGAGGACGCCTGTTGAGTGTCATGTGGCGCACCCTTGCTGTTGGCAAGCGGCCTGCCTTCCTTGGAGCAGCTGGGGTCCTCCTGCATATGCCGGTTGGCATCAGCCTGCTCGTCCACGATCTGGAGGAGCTCCTGCACCCGGGCGTACTAACGGGATTGCTCCTCGCCCTCCAGGTTGGGCAATTCGTCTGCCACGGCGTGCATCGCGTGCAGGTTCTTGATGGGTGTGCTGTAGGTGGGCCGGATGAGAGCGGGTGCCGGATCCGGCTCGCCATCCTTCTCCATCCTACCGCCTAGCTCGCCGCCCCGGCGCCGCACTTGTCCGTTTGGAAATATGCCCTAGAGTCAAATAGTAGTAAGGACTATTATCATATTTCATATAGTTTATGATTAAGTTTTATATCATGCTATAACTATATTGAGTGGAAACATCAATACACGTGTGATATACAAACAACCAGGGGTTCCCAGTGAAACTCTAGTCACTGGTTCATTGGTCAACAGATGATCATGTTTCCTGATCATGTGGCATTTATGCCAGTTGGAAATGGAGTCAACTCATTCGGAGAATGAGATGATGAACCAATACCCAACCTAAACATAGTGACCCAATCATGTCACGAAGTTCAAGTTACAATGATTAGAAATGGATCCTCGTAGACTATTCCTTACACCGTGAGGCTATATCAATCACTGTCTCCCGAGAGTGCTTAGAAAGCATCAAACACCACTCGGTAATATAGTGGTTATATGTCAAGAGCGGGATTTGTCCGTCCATGTGACGGGAAGATACTCAAGGGCCCACTCGAAGAAGTTGTATCCAATAGCTGCGCAGCATGTGATTTGATCACGGGGATATCACTTGTCGGAACGAGTCAAGTAGCGTTGTTTGGTAACGAGATTGAACACGACATGGTGATGTCATTGATCAGATCTCGGGCAATGCAAGTATCGAGTGACAAAGGGAATAAGACACGACTGTCCCAGTTCAAACAATGAAAGATCTTCGTGGAACGCACAGGGGTCACATGGCCATCCAGGTCCCTCTGTTGATCATTGGTACGGGAGTGTCCCGACCTTGTCTGGAGTGTTCCCGAACCATGGGGTATCACGCTTAAGGGCTTGATGATGCTTAGAGAGTGTTTATAGGATCGGTAGAATCACCGAAGAATTGTAGGGAGAAAACCGGAAGGGTTTCGGTAAGTCCGAAGGATGTCCGGAGTGGAGGTGGAAGGTGTTCCATAGCCACGGAGATTGAATAATGTGTGAATGAATGTTAAATGTTGATTTAATCATTTATTCATAATTATTTAATAAAGAGAAAATCAATTAAAATGGTCAAAGGCTTAATGGGCCAATTTCTGGAGGGAGAGGGCCCATTAGGGGAAAGGAGAGAGGGAGAAGGGGCAAGGGGGCTAGCCAGCTAGGCCTATCCCATCGCGTGGGGCCCACTAGGGTGGCTGGCAGCCACCCCTCCCCCCTCCTCTCCTTTAGTCCCACCCCGGGACTTTGAGGGAGGTAGTACCTCCCCTCCCCCTATATATAGTGGGGGTATTTGGCCAAATTAAATACACCAGTAATCAATAAAGGTCTTCTCACTTTTGGGAGGACCTCTAATTGATATTTTCTCCCTCCCTCTCTCTCTCTCTCTCATGACTGTGGTCCCAAGTCTAGACTGCACGAACGAGAGACATCTTCACCGCGGAGCGCCGTCGCGCTGCGGGATTCGGATCCGAGAGCTCTACTTCCGCAACTGCTGCTGGATCAGGGAAGCGGGAGTCATCGTCAGGCACCGGACGTGTGTAACTCCCCGTGAGATGTCACACTTGAGGCACTCAAGTTGTTGGAGCCAAGGAGCGCAAGGACTTCATCACGACCTTGAGGTCGGCTTCGGCTCGTCTACATCAACCACGCTCTCCTGATAGGTCCTGGCAGCTTCAGTGGTTCATGGGCATAGGGTAAACTTTTGTTGTTCTCATGCGCGGAACCCCAACAGTGGTATCAGATCTAGATCTATGCGTAGTAATGCTAGTACGGGTAGAACACAAGAGATGTAGCGTGTGGGCGTTGATCTTTTTTTGTTACCCTCCCACGTGTAGTTGTGTATACCCCAGTAATGCTTGATGAAGCGGCCCCCAACCGACTTTACGCGTGCATTCGCGAGACTGGTCCATGCTTGACATACGGCTTGTACCATATAAAGTGGCTTAGGAGGGTGTCTGTCTCTCTCGCATTAGTTGGTATACCATTTGCAACGGAGGGCCCCGAAAGGGGTGTAGTAGAGACAACTACTTGATCAGCGTCGTGCTGAAAGTTCGTAGGTAAGAATGGTTCTTGTGCGAAAGCCCATTCAGCCACGTAAAACATGCAAAGATAAAGTAGAGGCGTCTAACTTTGTTTTGCAGGGGGGCATTGCTTTGTGATATGGTTGTGGCAAAGGTAAAGTGATTACCTTTTGTTACGTAGTAGTAGATAGTCACGGAGGTGACGGACTACCACGCCGAAATGACACCGGTACCCTGGTGTCTACGATGCCGGAACCCTGGCGCCAGAATCCGGTGACGATGGATGGAGATCACGACGTGAAGGACCATATCACATCGCATTTACATTCAATGTTATTGTTTGTATATCTTATTGTGTGATAGTATTAGATACTCGACGGTAGCCTAATAAGATGATCCCTGTTAAAATTACCAACAATTGTGTTCCCCCTTAGTGTGCACCACCAAGAAAGTTCTTCGGTATGAGGCGATCCAGGGTACAGGCCTGGGTGTCAAACATATCTACATTCGCATACAGTGGGTGTAAGCCATGTTGCACATCGAATACACTAAGGTTGAGTTGGCGATCCTAGCATGCCATAGAAGCGTGGCCTCAGAACACAGATGGTCGAAAGATCGAGCACGAGTCACATGAATGATGTGACCGACGTTTAACGTCCACCTTTGAACCCACATCGATGGCCGTGTTCAATCGGGGGAGATGTGGCTGATAGGGGTCGTGTTATCACTAGGAACCCTTGAGGGGATAGGTGTTTCTAAGTGGAGTTATTATTAACTCATTTAATTATAAACTTAGTCTAAATTCCTTTTGCAATTATAAATGTAGATGGCACCTTTCCTATTGACGATTGATTGGTTAGAAGGAGAGAAGCTCAGATTAGATGGATCAAACTTCTCCATATGGGTTGCACGTCTCCACATTCTCCTTAGCGAGAATGACGTGGTCGACTACATACTCGACAGGATGGATTTGGATCATCCCACTGACATAGAGACCCCAGAGCAGCGGAAAGACCGTTATCTCCGTCATGAGATGGCCTCCTTCATTTCAGTTACCATGTGTTTCGGAATGGTGGATGAGCTGTGGCCTTTCGTGGGTGATGTCAACCCTCGTTCGGTGATGCTACAGCTTAGGACACATTTCGTGGAACAAGTACGCATATGGGAGCATGAGTTGATGGGAGACTTCCTCTCCATTAAGATGGAGGAGAACTCGTCACTAGACGACCACTTGGAGCACATGCATGATGTGTACATGAGGCATGCATACTTCCTGGACAGCTAGATGACGGGCTCTTTTGCAAACGGCGTTGTGCTGCGGTCGCTGCCACCAAGCTACCAAGCACAAGTCAGGACTTGCGTAATGAGGGGCGACGTGGAAACAATGGAGTTCCACCGGTTCGTGACACATCTCAGGAATGTGTTGGTTGAACCAGATGTCGCTCAGGTCGTCAACAACAAAGGTATATATTTGATATACAGTTTTATAAATGTTATAATCATGCAAACACATTTGTAGTGTTAAGTATTCTGATACTTGTTCTGTTTTGCTGAAAACAGGTCCTTCTGCATGAGAGGTGCTTGCTGGAGAGGAGGTGACGTTGCGTGTTGATGGCAAGCATGATGATGACGGCCGACGACACTCTCCCTCGACATTTATCACTTAGTTTATGTTTTAGGATGATTATTGTAATCAAGAGATTGTGAACTTCTTTAGTGTGTCTCACACTTCGTGAGACGTATTCATATGAGTTTGTAACAAACAGTTGTTCTACTTTTATGAATGATTTCTATTCGTGTTCATATCTTGTTTGATTATGTGTGAATTATCCTTGTTGTTTGAAACTAATTGATAATGCATGAACATTTGTAAAACATTAAAATGCCTTGTTTAAAATACCTGACTTAAATGATATTTCATTTATGAATGAAAACCATTGTTTAAATTCAAAGTTATGTCGATAATATGTGAAAGACATTCGATTTCTTATCACATATAAATCATGCCTAAGTTCGGCAAAATAACTTGAACACCATGTATTACTTGAATACAGAGTGTTTAAAGAATTGTTAAAAGTAAATACATATTCGATGTATTATGTTTTAACAAAAATGGTAATTATCATTATATGATTGTTTAAATGTGTAAAGAAGTTTACCAAAGGAAACATGAATATGAAACTATTTGATTTGATCAAAGAGTTTCATCAACAAAGGGTATAAATATAAAAGAGAATCCAATTACTATGATTTGATCAATAGTAATGAAATTGGAATTTATAAGAATGGCATAAAAGTAATTGTGAAATGCAAAACGTTTTGAAACATCAAAATGCAAAGCATCACAATGTGATATTAAAGGGGGTGAATAGAAGGCACCAAATAAATCGTTATAGTGTAGATGTAGAGACCATTAGTTAGAAATAGTTAACACTCAATTAGAATGTAGTGAACCATTAGAATTCGTGAAAGTTTTGGGGTTATTCGATATAACCAAAACAATAGCGAATAAGTCCTTGTAGAGTATTCATTGGAAACTTTGAATACAAAATCCATAGCTAAAACCAAAAGGAGAGCAAGATTCGTACTGCTTGGATTTTGGTGCATTCTTGAGAAAGCTCACTTTTAGTGATGTTTCTCAATTATGGAGCAAATGGAAATTAGTGTAAAACACGATGAGGATTCAAAACTCTGCATCAGAGTGTTGAGAAGCGCAACAGACAACGTTCCTGAATGATTCTGTTCACAAAAGGAAAGAATCGATGATATTGATCATTGTGTTTTCCCCACTAGTGTTTTCACTACATGAAGTAGGATTCAAAATGTAATCCATATCTTGTATGGAGACATTTGTGAATCATTCGTCATGATTATTGGAATATGACATACCTACGAACTACTAAGGAAATAATGGTAAACTAGAATTATGAGAAATCCTAAAAGCAAATTTCACTTGAGATTAGAAAGCAATTCATTGCTGAATCTTACAAGTAAAGGGGTTACTTGGAATTTTCCCAAATGACTGCAAAGCCATAGTGTAAAAAGGGGTGAATGACAAAAGCACAAATTGTCAAGTATTGGACAAATTCAAATGAATTTGATTCATGTGTGCTAAATGTCTAGTGGATTTAAAACTAGTAATAGTACTAGTATCTCATAGTAAATCTCCAAGTTTGATATTTGATCAAAGGATTTTGAAGTTATTCAAAATAGTGAGTGGATATGCAATTTGCATAAAATTGAGTGGGAGCTATAAAAGTCTTCCTGAAACAATATTTGATTGACATATTTTTAAGTGGGAGCAATATAAGTCTCAAATTCAAATATGTAGGAACATATTTTGAGTGGGAGCTTATAGGAGTAATTCTTAGGTATGTTAAGAATGAAAGCGCAAATACTTATGAATAATGATTTATAAGATGTAGAAGTTGATAATAGGTGTATTATGATATTATGTAGTATTCCTTAAGGGATTCTGAAAGGGGTTCCAGAATAGAAGTTAATTAAGGAACTAGTCCTTAATAACTCAAATTAGGAATAGTATTAAGTTTAACATCAATGGTTGATAGGAAGAAAATGATGATCGTCATCCACTATGTTGAAACATAGGTTCTTTCTTAGAAAACCATGATGATAACTTAGCATAATACATGATCCAATATGGAACACTTAAAAGTGATTAAGTTTGAATCACGGAATGTTGAGCTGAGTTTGTCCGCAGTGTCTAGTAGAGAACTGCAGACATGTTTTCCAAATCCATAAAGGATGACATATCTTAAAACATAAAGGGTTATGTTATAAGGGAATATGTTGAAAACTCGTATAAATACCGATTAAAGTCAAGTAGGAAGCGAGGTGAACAAAACATCGAAAGTTGCACAGAGTGCACTAGTGTTTCGATGAATACATTTATAATAATAGATAAGGGTACCATCTAAAGTGTTGTATAATGTTATGGCGGGGCTAGTTCGCTTTTAACGTAGAATGATGTGTCCCAGGGCACAGTGCCCATGAGAAAGCCCTCGAGGTTGATCTAACGTCACTGTAGGCTCCTAGAATCAGACCTCGTTATGCTGCCATAACGACGATGCATACACACAGATGCAATCATGTGATGATAAAGTATTAATGTCAATTAAAGTACAGACCCAAGACTCAACCTCTTCCATGAGCAAGCATGTTCAGGGTACCGGATATATGGTGCCAAAGATTGAGAACAAATGCAGCTAGTGTATTTGTACTCTAGTGCAAGTGGGAGACTGTTGGAAATATGCCCTAGAGTCAAATAGTAGTAAGGACTATTATCATATTTCATATAGTTTATGATTAAGTTTTATATCATGCTATAACTATATTGAGTGGAAACATCAATACATGTGTGATATACAAACAACCAGGGGTTCCCAGTGAAACTCTAGTCATTGGTTCATTGGTCAACAAATGATCATGTTTCCTGATCATGTGGCATTTATGCCAGTTGGAAATGGAGTCAACTAATTCGGAGAATGAGATGATGAACCAATACCCAACATAAACATCATGACCCGATCATGTCACGAAGTTCAAGTTATGATGATTAGAAATGGATCCTCGTAGACTATTCCTTAGACCGTGAGGCTATATCAATCACTGTCTCCCGAGAGTGCTTAGATAGCATCAAACGCCACTCGGTAATACAGTGGTTATAAAGGTGTGTTCAGGTACTCGGAGGAAACCGTAGAGGCAATATATGTCAAGAGCAGGATTTGTCCGTCCATGTGACGGGAAGATACTCAAGGGCCCACTCGGAGAAGTTGTAGCCAATAGTTGCGCAACATGTGATTTGATCACGGGGATATCACTTGCCGGAATGAGTCAAGTAGCGTTGTTCGGTAACGAGATTGAACACGACATGGTGATGTCATTGATCAGATCTCAGGCAATGCAAGTATCGAGTGACAAAGGGAATAAGACACGACTGTCCCAGTTCAAACAATGAAAGATCTTCATGGAACGCACAGGGGTCACATGGCCATCCAGGTCCCTCTGTTGATCATTGGTACGGGAGTGTCCCGACCTTGTCTGGAGTGTTCCCGAACCATGGGGTATCACGCTTAAGGGCTTGATGATGCTTAGAGAGTGTTTATAGGATCGGTAGAATCACCGAAGAATTGTAGGGAGAAAACCGGAAGGGTTTCGGTAAGTCCGAAGGATGTCCGGAGTGGAGGTGGAAGGTGTTCCATAGCCACGGAGATTGAGTAATGTGTGAATGAATGTTAAACGTTGATTTAATCATTTATTCATAATTATTTAATAAAGAGAAAATCAATTAAAATGGTCAAAGGCTTAATGGGCCAATTTCTGGAGGGAGAGGGCCCATTAGGGGAAGGAGAGAGGGAGAAGGGGCAAGGGGGCTAGCCAGCTGGGCCTATCCCATCGCGTGGGGCCCACTAGGGTGGCTGGCAGCCACCCCTCCCCCCTCCTCTCCTTTAGTCCCACCCCGGGACTTTGAGGGAGGTAGTACCTCCCCTCCCCCTATATATAGTGGGGGTATTTGGCCAAATTAAATACACCAATAATCAATAAAGGTCTTCTCACTTTTGGGAGGACCTCTAATTGATATTTTCTCCCTCCCTCCCTCCCTCTCTCTCTCTATCTCTCTCTCTCTCTCTCTCTCTCTGTCTCTCTCTCGTGACTGTGGTCCCAAGTCTGGACTACGCGAACGAGAGACATCTTCACCGCGGAGCGCCGTCGTGATGCGGGATTCGGATCCGGGAGCTCTACTTCCGCAACTGCTGCTGGATTGGGGAAGCGGGAGTCATCGTCGGGCATCGGACGTGTGTAACTCCCCGCGAGATGTCACACTTGAGGCACTCAAGTCGTTGGAGCCAAGGAGCGCAAGGACTTCATCACGACCTTAAGGTCGGCTTCGGCTCGTCTACATCAACCATGCTCTCCTGAGCGTTGACAACGCTTTTCAGTCTTCAAGGGTAAGTTCGCGAAAAGCCCCTCCCGTTACTGTATTACTAATAGATAGGTTCTGGCAGCTTCAGGGGTTCAGGGGCGTAGGGTAAAATTTTATTGTTTTCATGCGCGGAACCCCAACAGTCCACGCCGGCTGGGCT
The DNA here is from genome assembly GCA_916181665.1 of Avena sativa. Classification (NCBI taxonomy): domain Eukaryota; kingdom Viridiplantae; phylum Streptophyta; class Magnoliopsida; order Poales; family Poaceae; genus Avena; species Avena sativa. The sequence goes on along the minus strand of OV702287.1, from coordinate 102,860,368 downwards.
CCGCGGTGGCCGGAGTGAAGCTGTGCGCGCGGTGGTACTCACGCCGGGTGATCTCGATCTGCTTGCGGGTCGCAGCCAGCTCCATGGCCTCCTGGAGGAGAAGCTGTCTCTCCATGGCGAAGTTGGCCTCCGCCTCCTCCGGGTTATCCCCGAGGTTAACCGGCATGAGGAGCCGGTCGATATCCTCCTCCACCGGATACCTGGATTGTGGTGGAGCAGAAGTTCCACCCTCGTCTGCGTCCCGCTCCTGTGGCTGGCGGGGTGAGAGCTGGAGCTGGCCATCATTACGTCGACGCCGCAAGGGACGACGGAGGCGCTGCTGTCGAGGTGCAGCGGCTATGCGACAGAAACGATCTCCCTAGGGAAACGCTTCGGCACGGTGGCGACGTAGACGGGGAGGTCGCCAAAAAGCAGGATAGAACCGTTTGTCGGAAATGAGGTTCCGGTGAAGCAGGAAGCGTTGTCGATGATGCAGCCAAATTTGCCGAGCGTGAGCACCAGGCCGGAGGCCACGCGCTCACCAGCTGAAGTGTGGGGTCCCGTGCGGAACGTGACTCCGGTTGAAGCCATCTAGCCCCACGGTGGGCGCCAACTGTCATTGTATTGGGAACGACAGTACCTAAGCAGGTTAGATAGAGGTGTGGGGACTAGCAGGGAAGCTCTCGACAGCGTCCGCAGGTGGGATTAGGTACAAGCAAGCATAGCGAGACACAGGAAGTACCCAGGTTCGGAGCCCTCGTGGTGAGGTAAAACTCCTACTCCTGCCGATCTGACTATGAGTGGTATACGGGCTACAATCGCTCCTCGAGCTGTATTCTCTAGCTACTGTCTTAAATGCACTGAGACCAACCCCTTCTCCTAGAGCCTTGCCTCTCCTTATATAGGCAGAGAGGCAACGGTCTCACTGGCTAGTCCGGCTGGCGGGCCCCATAAGCGGGTCCCAGCCGGCTAGTCATCTACAGTACTCGGTACACTTACATACCATCAGAGTACAAGCGGTAAGGTCGTCGTGGGTACAGTGAACGTTGTGCAAGACCGTCGTCAGCGTCTAGCCATTGTTCCCGCGTCACCCCACAAAGTCTTCGGTATGGTCGGGTAGTTGTGGGTCTTGTCATCGTACCAGGGCATACTATGCACTGTGCAGCACGTCGCACTATCCTCTTGATTGAGTCCGGCGACGCGGATGTAGCCGGCCCCGTGCCTTGCTGCTCCTCGCGGTTCCGGCTACCGTGAGGTGGACGGCTTGACTTGCTCTTGTCCGGCTGCGCTCAGCCAACCGGACGTGATCCTACTGCCGTGATTCTTGTCTAGTTGGGGTATCCAGAGGTCATCCCCCCGATAGGCGGCCCCACCAACGGTGGCAATGGCGCACCCGTCAACAACGGAACCGGTGGAGGACCGACGCTCACGGTGAATGAGAACACCGGCGAGCGCATGCAGATCCACCTCAATGACAACGAGTGGGCCCGTTGTCGTGAAGCTCTATGAGGCAATCCTCTACACCCCAACACACTGCAGGACATGCTGATGGGCTACCATTGGCTACTAAAGGAGGAATTCAAGCGCCAGCAGCAGGTGATCGCGAAACTCGAAGCGCGCAGAAAGGCGGCGGACGAGTCGAGCCTTCGACGAGCTGGGCTTCCTCCCACGGAGGATCCTCCTCCAAAGGCAACGAGTACGTCGCCAACAAGAGGCGATCTCGACTGGCCCACCTCACGGAGCAAGAACGTGTGGAGGCCGCGAAAGTCCTCGACTTCAGCTCTATGACAGTCGACACGCGGGGCAACGTGCTCCCAAAAACGCCGCAAGCTGCGGTAACAGCGGCCACCATGTACCTCCTCAACAACCAGCCTCCGGCTAGAGATCCGCGAGCTACCATGCACCGATCTATGATCACGGGCCTAGGGCTAATCGAGGCCGCCCTCGACAAAGAACCAACACCGGAGCCGAAGAAAAGTAAGGCTCTGGAAAAGTACTACTCGTACTCCTCTAGTGACGACAGTCACGATCTGTCACGGCGGCGTCGCTCACGGCGGCATGGCCACGACTATGATGTGCACGATGACCTCATGCAGTGCAAAGTCGACAAGATGCGGGCAAGACGCGCTCGTTCGACTGACTCAGAAGAAGACGAGACTGAGCTCTGCGACGCCAGATGCTTTAGCAGGGCCATCAGGCAGAAGCGAATACCTAAGGGGTTCAAACTCCCGTCGGAGAACCCAAAATTTGACGGTCAACAGGACCCGAAAATCTGATTGGAGGACCACATATCCTCCGTCAGACTACATGGAGGGACTCGAAGCACGGCCATGCAATGCCTGCAGCTACAGCTGCAGGGCATCGCTCGCGCATGGCTCAATAATCTCCCGCGCAGATCCATTCGCAGCTGGGAAGAGCTAGTCTACAACTTCGTGCACAATTTCAGGAGCACGTACAAAAGGCTCGCATCAATCGAAGAATTGAGAAGCTGCCAGCAAAGATCGGGCGAATCGCTATGCTCTTACATCTAGAGGTGGTCCATCATCAAGAACTCCGCAGAAAACATCTCGGAGGACCGCACAATCGACACGTTCAATGGCGGCGTTCGCCGTATAGAGCTCAGGGAGGAGTTGGGCCGCTCGAAGCCAAAAACGATCGACCACCTGATGGAAATCGCGAATCGGTGGGCTGACGGAGAAGACTCGGTGAAAAACCGCACCTACTCCGATGACAACGACGACCTCGGGCGCAGACGCGACCGCCGAGGCAAACGTCGGATGCGCGTCTACAATGACCACGAGGAGGTCAATATGGTCGCAGCCAGCTATGCTGACAAACGCGACGACAACCGTAACAGCAGATACCGTAGTGGTGGATACCATGACAGCGGAAAAACCACGCAGGTGTGGGAACGCCGCACTCGCGAAGAGGCACCCGCCACATCTATCGAGGACAAACTGTCCAGGCCATGCAACATGCACTTCTACATCGACAATCACGATGGCAAGAAGAAATCCAGCCACCTTCTCAAGGACTGCCGCGAGTTCCTCAAACTCCATGAGGGCCTGGCCCGGATGAATCACGACGCGGTCAACAGGGGCTACGGAGCCGCCCCAGGCGTTGTGGCACATGGATCTCCTCCACCATCGCCCGGACCACGACCACCCGCGGCCGCGCCGGTCTAGCATCACGAAGGCGAACCATACCCACGAGCCGTGGGCAACATGGGGATGATCCAAAAAGGACGTCCCTCAAATCGAGTGCAGAAGACCATCACTCGCCAAGTCAACTTGGCGATAAACTCTCCACCTTCCACCACTGAGTACCTCAGTGGAAGCAACTCCTGCATCTCCTTAGACAGGCATGACCACCCGTGCCAAGTCCCTCGTCTAGGCCACTATCCCCTCGTACTCGAGGCACAGATTGGGGGTTTTGACATGAGTCGCGTCTTCATGGACGGCGGCAGCGGCATTAACCTCATGTTCGCAAGTACCTTGCGTGCGATGAGGATCCCTCTGACGTGTTTGGAAGTTTCAGACACGACGTTCCACGGCATCGTCCCAGGGAAAGGCATATATCCCCTAGGCAAAATCAACCTCGACGTCATTTTCGGCACACCGCAAAATTTTCGGCAAGAGCGCATCGAATTTGAAGTCGTCGACTAGCTTTCACAATACCACTGCATCCTTGGACGTGTCGCGTTCGCAAGGTTCATGGCAGTGACACACTACGCCTACCTGCAGATGAAAATGTCAGGTCCAAACGGCATAATCACAATCAACAGCAACTTCGAGAGGTCCGACAGCTGCGACATGGAATTCAACAGAATCTCCCAGTCCTTCGGCATGTAGGAGGAACTCGCAAGATTAAAGGAGTCGGCAGACAACAGTCCGACAACAGTCTGCCTCCCTTGAGCAGGCCAAGTTCACCTGACCTGCCCTTTGACTCGTCGGTGCACACGAAGAAAGTCCAGGTCCACCCAACGGACCCGACCAATACGGCCCTCATCGCTAACAACTTGAGTTCCGCATAGGAACTCATGCTCGTCGTATTCCTCTGTGAGCACTGGGATATCTTCGCCTGGTGTCCAGCGGACAAGCCAGGAGTTCCCAAGGAATTCGCCGAGCACTCACTCAACGTCAATCCAGATGCAAGGCCAGTCAAGCAGACAATTCGACGACTGTCTGAACCAAGAGCAAAAGCAGTTGGAATGGATATCAACAGGCTCCTCGACGCAAAATTCATACGCGAGATCAAGGAAAGCACTTGGCTCGCTAACACAGTGCTTGTGCCTAAAAAAGATACGGATATCCTGCGGATGTGCGTGGACTTCACCTCCTTGAATAAACACTGCCCAAAGGATCACTTCCTGCTGCCGCAAATCGACCAAATCATCGACTCCACCGCGGGATGTGAGCGTATCTACTTCCTCGACGCTTAATGGCAGTATCCCTAGCGCAGGTGTCAGAGAACTGTACCAGAGCGGCGCCCATGGCAGACCTGGAGAAGTTGCGAATGTTGAGGCCGCGATCATTGAAGTAGTTCCTGATCAGGTGAGCATCTGCGGAGAACTGCTTAGGGTCCGAGGGGGGGCTCAAGGATGACAATGGCCATGTCATCACACCAAAGCAGGGCATCTCCACTGAAAATGTGAAAACCCCGGTGTCGGCGATGGATGCAGGGCAGGATGACTTCAGCTCCAGGTGGGAGGTGGGGGGTAGGGTCGCAGGGGTAGTTCGCCATTGTTGTGGAGGAGTGGGGTAGGTTGCAGGTGTGAGATTGCAGTGGCGACGATGGCGAGGAATGAACAGGGTTCACCTGGAGAGCGGAGGGGTCAAGGAGCACTGTTTCCGAAGTCGTAACGACAAGCCCTCTTTCAGAGGAGATGATATGCTCAGGTCGTTTTTGTTTAATGCGATAAACCTGAGATTTGCGCTTACGGATATAACAAGATTTCCTAATGTGCCCATATCCATAACAACTTTTGCAGCAAAATTGAGAAGCACATTCTAGGCTTGAGTGGCCCATCGCAAGGCATCTGGAGCAGATAACATGGGCCGAATTGGGTAGAAGTGGTGGGCCGACCAAACCAGTGGGCTGAATATCGCTAGAGTTTGAGAGAGAGTTCGGGCGGGAAATTGGCGTCCAATCCGAGGAGATCGGATCACGTAGCGATGTTGCCGGCGATCTTGCCACGTAGGTCATCCTCCGATGAGTAGCTAACATCGTGGAATTGGCTCCGGTGAGACGAGATCTCCGGCGAGAAACCATAGTCCAATTCATCTCTTGTTCATAAAACCAATCCACCGATTCCTTGATCCAATTCAGACCCGCATAACCCCATAGAGAGAAATAGCATTTAAAATCCGGACATTCAAAGTATCTGAGTTTGTAGATCAAGAAACCCACAGCTTTGGAGAATACTTCAAATTTAAAAGTCTGATCACGAATCCAACTGACATGAAAACCATACTTACTTCCTCCAAGGCATGATTGAAGGGCAGTGCAAACATTGTCTAAATCAAGTCGAAAGTTGGCTCGGCCAAAAGAGACCACAAGGATAAAACCAAATCCAGGAGATGGGGATTGCACATGGGTAGAAAAGGAAGATCGAACCTGCAATTCAATTCCCATGCCATGAGAGAAATCCAGAGAATCACCGAGAGCACGAGGATCCATTGCATGGGGGACTTAGAGAGAATTGCCATAGATCTCCAAGAGGGTCGCCAGAGAGGGGGTGGGAGAGATGGTCGCCATCTCGATAAGGTTTCTCTTTTAACTTAATTGAATAGATATTTTTCTTTGTGAATCAAACCGTAGACTTACAGCATATGTATATATTATTTTTGTGGTCATTTTGGTATATTATATGTATTTTTGTGGTTTTTAAATATTAAAATATGATTTTTATAAGTGTTATCATTTTATAAAAACTTAATAAATAATAAATATTAGTTAAGTGATAAAAAACATATAAAAAAAATTTATAAGTCTTTATTTTGTTTTTCTAAGATTTTTGATATATTATATCTGTTTTGGGGAATTTTAAATAATAGAATATATTTATTTAATATTTATCCTTAATAAGCTATTTGCTAATTAATAATATTTATTTATTTAAGTTGTAAAATAATTATAATAATAGGTTTATATTATAAATTTTATTTTCTGAACATTTTGATATATAATACATATTTTTTCTGAATTATAAAACAAAAGATGTTGATTTAATAAGATTTATTCATTTTCTGGAATTAAAAATAAATATTAAATGTTTTATTGCGTCAGTGCTGGCGTCAGCATGACACAGACACGTAGGTTAGATATTTTTACACCGAGATAGACTCTAGTCTGAGTCACAGACAGGTGGGCCACTGGCCACGTCGGCAAACCACATTGGCGCGGGCTAGTCAACCAGCGGAGGTGGCTGGTCATGACGCCTGCATGACGTCATGATGACGCAAGCCCGGCTTCCACCACCAGATGGTGGTCACCGGCGATCTACGGTTCCCCAGTACACGTAGTTTGGTGCACTAGAACGAGGAGATTACGATGATTCTAGTAGTGGCTGAGTCACCAGTAAATGATCATCGAAGGAGGGTTAACGACGGTGGACAGCGGTGGCAGTGTTAGGTGCTCGTGGAGGCGGTGCTACAGAGGGCTAGAGACGAATCAGAGAGTACAGGAAGATAGAGAAGCTCACCATGATCATGATGCAACACTTGGGGAGGCAAGGCGAGGTTAGGTGACGACAGAATCGATGGTCATGGCGGTGGCCGAACTTCTGGAAGGAGGTCTCGATTGGAGCTGCTAGGGCTTCCCCAACACAAGCTAGTCGGGGCAAACGAACAAGAAAGAGGTGGCGGTGCCGATGGTGTGCTCAGAACTTCCAGGGGAGCTCGAGAATGGCAGCTCCGGCGAGACCTAGGAGCTAAGGTTAGGGTTCCTAGGCGTATGGAGAGGATAGAGAGGAAAGGGTGGCGTGCAGGGCTTCTCCATGCAACGTCGGGCCTTCTTATAGGGCGGCAGAAGCGGTGGCACTCATCTTGGCGTTCGCCGGCGCGGCGGAGCTTGACAGCGAGCTGCTTCGGTCGCTGCGCGAGGTGAACGACGATAGACTGGACGAAATGGTACTTGGGCCGGGCTGCTATTGGGCTATGGCTGAGTGAGCGAGCAGTGGCGGCTGGCGCACGCGAGCGATGGTTAGTGCAAGGATGACCTGGGCCGTGGGCCAGTACTATTGTGCGGTTTTTTCTTTTCTATTTCGATTTTCTATTTTCATACTCCATTTTTATTTCAAATTCCAACCCCCTTAAGCATTGAAACTTTTTTACAGTATTTCAAACATTTTAAAGGGCATGATATAAGTTTATTGCGTAACCTTGTTAGTGTGTTACAATTTCCACTATTATATATAATCTTGTTTATGAAACAAAGTAATTAGGGATTAGGGTTTTAGGAATTACTTCTCATTTAAAGATTCCTTTTAAGATTACTTTGTTTTCACTTGATAAGTTTAATGGTAATGGTTTAAAGTGGTGAATGATATACATAGGACTCTATTCATACTTAGCCTCATAAATAAACTATGCAAATATATTCCAAGGTATTAAACCCTGGGTTTATAATAAGGTGATTTGAATTTCATCGTTCTCTATATTTGGTGGTTTCTCCCATTCCAACCCTACTTAGTTTGTGGGGTTTAGAACTACTATGAAACAAACTTGGCTAAGTCATTATGCATGGATATCAATCACTAAGGAGGAATTGAAAATATTTATTTCCAAATAATTGCCATGGGTTTTGGAAAGGTTTAATAGACTCATATCTTATTATGAATGTGGATAAAGATCAAGGTTTAAGGATTGATCTAAAATTTACCATCCTGAATGACATCTCCACTTAGAGTGAGCTATAGAGATTACTTCTTAATGTGGCCTTGATGGTTCATGGATCTAGGTTTCTATTAGGGTTTAAGGTAATAAAGTGGGCAAGGCTTCCATCACTACACTCTCAACTGGTATTCTACTTATCTCTTAGACATTTCATTTGACTAAGAGATACTATCCATTGGCTGCCTAAAAATAGGGATTGGTGTAACTACTAACTTAATTCTAGGGTTTTGGACAAAGAGGTAGACATGGTTTTTCCATGGCTTGATATACTGTTGGTTAAAGGTTTCTCAAGCACTCCTACCTTAATATCTCACTAAGCTTATCTTGATATAAGGAATTCCTTTCCTAAATATACTCTATTCAAACCTCTCTTAACTTATTCACAAAGATCACATCTTCCTGAATAAACCAATCATCTGACTCCACCACATCCATCATCATATGATGACATGGTCTTGCCACTTCAACATTACTCCTTCATTCTTCTCCTAGTATACATATACAACTTCCACTTATAAACTATCCTTAATGAATCATCAATGAAGATACTTCTAACTCCATCTAATAAACTCCTTCATATTTACCTTGCATCTACTTCTAAGGCTTGCAAGATTACAATGCTCTCTATATCATATGTGATATCAATCCTCTGGGATAGGTATGGTACTACTCTCCATAATACAAATTTGTTCTTGTATTACCCTGGTTAAACTACTATGCCTCCAACTACTTCATACAACTCATATTATATACTTCAATATACTCTAGCTTGACTTCTCATGATCAAGCTAGATGATTTAGTTTACTAGGGCTTTACCTAATTTGGTATACTCACAACTCTCCTTTATCAACACCTAGTCATCTATTCTCAAGTGACTTGAGAATAATTACCACCATCCTTTGATCATACTAAGCTTAGGCTTCTAATTGTCTGATCAATATCCATCATCTATCCACTAAGTAGTAGACTTGGACTAGTCTCTTTATAAGACTTATCTTGTTAAGGAAGCTTACTCCATCTTTATATCTACTTTACTTAATAAGATTATTATTGGACACTCTAATACTACTAGCTTTCTCATAGCTTCATGATCACTAGCTTAATTCTTGGGTTTAGATATTTTCTCTAGTTAACTCAGGAGTGAGTTAACTCCTCCAACATCAGATGGTTTGATCACCACTAAGGATCTCATTCCATTTATGATGGCACACTCTACCATATCTAGTTCCTTCTTCTTATGAACTTACTTAAGGTCTTTAGAAGGTTAAAATAATAGGTCAAAGCTACAAGTTAATATGTGCTAGATCAAGGATTGATCACTCAACACTGATGATCACTTGACACTAGGACTTGGTTAAATAGGAATGTCACCTCTTAATATCATATTAGGAGTATATGCTGGATGGTCTTGGCTTGACTTCCTTTTCTACTCTATTTATAATAAGAGTTAGTGTTTAGAAACTACCATGATTCTCATGGTAGGAATAACTATGGCAAGCAAATTTTTCAAGATTTAGTTATAGAGTTTATCTACTTAAGTTATATACTTAACTTGGTATTCAGGGTTTGTGGTAGATAATACCTTGATATAATCTTTAGAATATTTAGTATTCATCCTTGAGTTGTTGTATGGAATACCATGTAATGATCTCTAGAAGATCAAGTACTCCTTATTAAATAGTGTGTTGTGACTTAGTTTTATTATATTTGATCTACCCTTAGATCAAATTATATTACCCAAAATAAGATTTTTAGCAAAGGTCATACTGAAACTTATCGCAGTCAACTTGATGATCTACTTCAGTTCCACCAAGTAATCTCTTTGACAAGTTAAAAGCGCGAAAATTATCCAGATTATGCATGAATGCAATGCACACACCTTATCTCGGCTTAATTCTAAGCTCTAATGCTCGGATGTTAGATCATTGATGGCTCAAAATATATTCGAGCTCATTGGGAACCCCAAGAGGAAGGTATGATGAGCACATGCAGCAAGTTTTCCCTCAGTTATGAAACCAAGGTTATCGAACCAGTAGGAACAAGGAAAAAACTCCAACATGTTGTTTCCAACTTGGAATCCTGCACAACACAACCATAGAACTTTGCCCCAACTTACAGTGAGGTTGTCAATCTCACCGGTTTTGCTGAAAACAAAGGATTAAATATATTGTGTGGAAGATAGTAATTTCTTGCAGAAAGTAAATAGTAAACAGTAAATAGATGGTAGATTGATGGTAAAAGAATGGACTAGGGTCCATAGTTCACTAGAGGTGATTCTCCTTAAGATAGATGACATGTTGGGTGAACAAATTACAACGGGGCAATTGACAGACACCGAGAAAGCATACATGCATATACTAATCATCTTGACTCCGATGATATTTGATTGGGCATTACAACATTATACATAGACCATAATCCAACTGCATCTATGACTAATAATCCACCTTCAGGTTATCATCCGAACCCCCTCCAGTATTAAGTTGCAAGCAACAGATAATTGCATTAAGCAAAGTGTGTAAAGTAAATAATACGATTGTCCCATGGACAAAGGATTGCTGTTTTCTCCCTAGTAGCAACAGCATATCTAGTACCTTAGAGATTCCTGTCACTTCCCCAGATTACTAGAGGCATGAACCCAATATCGAGCATAAATACTCCATCTTGGAGTTGCTAGCATCTACTTGGCCAAGATAGCTACTAACAACGGAAAGCATGCAAGATCACAAATAACATAGACACGATAGAATCAATAATCAATCTGAAATAGCATCTCAATATCCATCGGATCCCCGCAAACACAACATGTAAGATTACAAATAGATGATCTTGATCATGAACAGAGCTCACAAGATCTAAACATGATAGCACAAAGGAGGAGAACCAACCATCTAGCTACTACATGGACCCGCAATCTAGGGATGAACTACTCACGCATCACACCGGAGGCAGTCATGGTGATGAAGAAGGCCTCCGGGGTGATCTCTCCCCTCCGGCAGGGTGTCGGGAAGAGCTTCAGATCCCTCCCGATCTAGGTATGGAGATGGCAGCGGATACAGACTCTTTCATGGAATTTTGATCGGGTCCTTAGGGTTTTTTTCCCGGGAGGCTTTATAGGCGGAAAGGCAAGGTCGGTGGAGTGCTAGGAGGCCACACCCCCTGGTGGTGTGCCCCCCCATGCTGCACCGCCACCAGGTGTGGCCGCCCTGGTGCGCCACTTCGTCTCTCCTCCGGACTTCGTTGTTCTTCGGGTAAAATATTGACTTTGGCTTTTGTTCGGTCCAATTCCGAGAATATTTCCTTACTAGCTTTTCTGAAACCAAAAACAGCAGAAAACAGGCAACTGGCATTGTGGCATCTTGTTAATAGGCTAGTTCCAGAAAATGTGTAAAAATACTCCATAGTATGGACAAAACATAAGAAAGTAGAAACTAAACAAGCATGGAACATAAAAAATTATAGATACGTTTACGACATATCAACATCCCCAAGCTTAACTCCTACTCATCCTCGAGTAGGTAAGTGATAAAAAAGAATAATTTTTAGGTGACATGCACCATCACAATCTTGATCAAGGTATTTGTAAAACATTGATAGCTGGGATCATAGTACTTTAACATAGCATGAAAGATATAGTTCTAACAATAAGATATAGCAACTATGTTGTAACATGAAAAGGTAAAAACAAAAGATTCATGAATAACAATGCTTTGAAAGACGTTTGCTTGTTTCACATGTAGAAAACATAATGAGAATGGTATTCAGCCTGTCCCTCATAGTGTAGCAAAACATAAATGCATAGGACACCTTCAAATTCATAAGGGTGACTAGATACAAATAGTTTAAGAACAAGCAATATCAAAGTTATGAATCAATAAACAAGTTTTGGGACAATGCACATTAAACTAAAAATGACCACTATGCTCTCTCAATAGGTGCATAAAGATAGAAGATGGAGACTCAACATAAAAGTAAAAGAAATGCCCTTCATAAAAGGAAGCAGGGATTCAAGTCTCATAAAGAGCTTCCAAAAATTATGGTACTTATTAGCTTTTAGCTCTTATTGCTGATAGGTCCATTTTGCATCACTATTCTGTATCATAATTTACTGTTATTCATTGATATATTTCATATTAATATATGATACTTGTGTTATTTCATCTGTTTTTTGCATGGTTGATGACTTTTGGAGGATGGACCGCTAAAAGTCAGGATTCTGATGGAAAAGGCAGTGTTTGGAGGCGAAATTCACGAAGATTAGAAAATCCTAAAAAATATATGGAAAATCCTATTTTTCTAGAAGACGAAGGAAACCAGAAGGGGGAGCGAAGATGGGCCACAGGAGGCCCACACCACACCCTAGCACGGGCTACCCTAGGCTGCGCCACCAGGTGGTGTGGCCACCCTGGCCCACATCTAGCTCTGCTCTTTGGTGTATATAATCCTCCCAAAACCCTGAGACTCGGGGAGCGACCACAGAAAGATTCCGCCACCTCTGCAGGGCGGAAAACTGTAGAGAGAGAAAGATCTCTTCGACGGGCAGAAATCTGTTGGGGAAATTCCTTCCCGGAGAGGGAAGATCGTCACCATCAACACCATCATCAAGATGGACTTCATCGGGATCATCATCACCATCATCTCCATCATCATCTCCACCAGCACCATCATCACCACTTCGTACCGCTGTAACAATTGGGTTGAATCTTGCATAGTTCTTAGGGGAAACTTTCTCAGTGTTGATTACTTGTTGTAGTTGATGCTATTGAGTGGAACCATTGAATTATCGTTCATGTTCAGATTGTTACTTATCATTATTTCATCTCTAGTCTTGATCCATATGATGTCTTGTGAGTAGTTCTTTTAGTTCTTGAGGACATGGGAGAAGTCATGTTGTTAGTAGTGGAGCTGTGTTGAGAAAGATTCAATGGTTTGATAATTAAGTTGTGGTGTTATTCTTCTAGTTGTGTCATGTGAACATCGACTACATGACACTTCAGCTTTATGGGCCTAGGGGAATGCATTGTGTATTTGGCTACTAATCGTAGGGGTTGCCGGAGTGATAGAAACCTGAACCCCCGTTAGGAAACCTTTGCACAAGGGAGTGTAGGATCTAAGAGTTTAAGGCTGTGGTTAGGTTTTTATCTTAATTACTTTCTTGTAGTTGCGGATGCTTGCAAGGGGTATAATCAGAAGTTTGTATTAGTCCTAGGATGGTCAGTACATTAGCACAGGTTCACCTGCACAACACTTATCAAACTAAAGAAGATTAATCAACTATATGAAGCGAAAGCACTTGAAAGTATTCCCATGTGTCCTCGAGAATGTTTGGTCATCTTAAGTACTACAACCGGCTTGTGCTTTGCTAAAGAAAGGATTGGGCCACTTGCTGCATCTACTATTATTGTCTTTTATTTACTCGTACTTTATTTATCTGCATTATCAAAAAACCCTAAAAATCCTTTTGCTAAGTATTTACAGAGAATTCCTGCTCCAAGCCACTCGTCAACACCTTATGCTCCTCATTGGGTTCGACACTCTTACTTATCAAAAATACTGTGATATACCCCCTATACTTGTGGGTCATCAAGACTATTTTCTGGCGCCGTTGCCGGGGAGTGAAGCAGTATTGGAGAGTAGAACTGGTAAAGGAAACTTCTACTGTGAGTATTGTTTACTTCTGTTAGTTACTTTATTTCAATATGGATAATTCACTTAGTTTATTATTTCATAATGCTACTACCACTGCTAAGGTAGTAGATGAACCACCACCTGCTGAAAATGATACTTTTAAGATACCTACAAGAATTGTTGATCATGTTATGGATAACTACTATTTTGGAGATGGAACTGTCCATCCCGGTGATAATTTGCTCTTTATACACCAATTATGTGGGTTGTTCAAGTGTGCGGGTATTACAAGAGATCAAGTCAAGAAGAAGTTATTCTCATTATCGCTGAAAGGAAGAGCTGAGGAATGGTACAAGCTGCTGAAGAAGGGTCAAGCTCTTGAATGGGAGGAAGTTGTACCTCTCTTTTATTCAAAGTTTTATCCTCCTAGTGAGATTCATAAAGATCGGAATCAAATATACAACTTTTGGCCTCGTGATGGAGAGAGTACAACTCAAGCTTGGGGGAGATTGAAGTTACTAATGCTCAAATGTCCTATTCATGAGCTCCCCAACAATATTATTATCAATAACTTTTATGCAAGGCTTTCTCTTCACGATAAGGATCTATTGAATGCTTCTTGTGCTGGATCATTTACACGCATGGAAGAAAAGCTAAATGGGATCTTCTAGACCATATTCAAGATAATGCTAAAGCATGGGAGAATGATAAAGGAAGAAAGTCAGGTATAAATTATGATTATGAATGCATTAAATCTTTTATGGGAACTAATGACTTTCATAATATTAGTAATGCTTATGGTCTTGATTCTCAAAGTATTGCAAATTATTTTAAGGCTTTTGCTTCTTATATTGAAATTCCTAAAAAGAAATGGAATAAGTATCATGAGCCATATAAAGATATTGTTAATTGTGTTCCTGCAAGAGATACCGAAGTTTATACTGCTAATCATGTTTCACCTGAACCTTACATTGAGAAAATGCCTTTCCCAGTTAAGATAAAGGAACATTCTATGACAGCTAGTATGGTTACCGAAAGTACAAATAAAGTTGTTGAACCTGATGAACAAATAGCTGTTGAACCTGTAATAGAAAATGTGAAATACTTTGTCACTAAATATGTAGAAGATGGACACACTATCCTCTGTAAGCATACTTCTAATATTGTCTCACAAAGTAGAGTTAGGAGAGCTAGTGTCCTTGTGTTTTCTGTTGGAGTAAGTGATCATTGCTACAATGGTTCTGACGAGGGTTCAACTCGTCAATGCCTATTGTTATGGACTTGGGTTTTGGAGAAGGAGGGAGCACTGGAGGCATCAATCGGCTAGCAAACAAGCACACAGGGACGCAAGGTTTACCCAAGTTCAGGCCTCGTAGAGGTCCCTACTCCTGCTTGTCTGCTCTTGGAATTATCGAAGGAGTCAAAAGTTACAGGGGTGCGCATATGCAATCTGGCGATGGTTGTGGAAACTAGGGTTGTGATTGTCCTCCTCGCTGCCCCCTCCTAGCCTTTATATAGATAGGCTAGGTCTCGGGTAGCAGGTCGAGTCGGTTACATGTTAGGGTTCGTCTTTTGAACTTTCTATCTTAAGCTTCTTCTTGCCTCGCAAGCAATCGGAGAGTCCATGGGTCACCCGAATTCTTCATTGGGCCTTGGCAACGCCGTGGGCTTCTGCCGTATTTGAACTGTATATGCCGAACTTGAGTACCTGTAGGGTATACCCATGTCAATAGCCCCCGAGTGTCTAGTGGAACCGTAGATTCGACTGGAGACTTTATGAAGTCTTCCGAGTGCATGACTGAGCATCTTTTTGAGTGTTCTGTTTGTGTCATAGGGATTGTTGATATACGTGCCTGATTTATCCGATGTATCGGTATCAGTTAACTGCCTCAAGGCAAAACAACACAATCTACTCAAACTCGAGTCCGCGGACTCGAATTCAGAAAAGTGCTGGCGTAATTCGACTCAGGCCACAGAGGTGTTACATGAGTCGAATTCTAGTGTATAAATGTGAGCACTCGACGCATCCGTCAAGGCATGTTCATCGTACCTGTAGGCACGAATATATTTCTGGTAGTGCGCAGCAGATGCGTTGCCAGGCCTTGTTCAGGTCTTATCTTCACGTTGTAAGCGCGACATCCGAATTTTTGTCATCGCGGAGATGATTTGGGTGGCCCAGGAGACATAATCTCTTTGTAGGGAAAATATGAGGCGGATTCACCATAATGTTCGAGTGTGGATGTTATCGACACACAGTATGATGTACAAAGGAAAATAATCATAGGATGCGCGACCAGCGCTCCCAATGGGAGTAGCCCCTGAGTGCCTATTCGAGTCGTAGATTCGAGTGGGGACTAAAAACATTTTGCGACTGCTATCATCTTTGGTTGCTTGTTTCAGTCGAATGTGCTTCCAGCGCTCCCCATGGGAGTAACCCGTAATTCACAATCGAATCGTTGATTCGAGTGATGGGTTTGTCTTGAATGCTCATACACCTGCATAAAAATTCTTTCGGGTGCGCGGCCAGCGCTCCTGTTAGGAGTAGCCCCTGAGTGCTTGGTTGAGTCGAATACTCGAGCAATAACTAAAGTAGTCAAAATCTTCTTCTACTGGAATCGATGACGTCAGTGTTGACGATGTGATGACCTCAGTTGCCCGCGTGAGCGGTTTTGACGGGACGTGACGAGCGGTGGGTCCCACTTTATGACTTTGATTTGACTAGACGTGCGTAATCTTCTCTTTTAACTGCGTCTCCTCGATTTCCATGCGTAATGGGAGTAGTGGGGGACAATTCATGATTCATCTTCGCCACGTGTCGATGGCAATGTGCGCCATGCGTTCAGTAGAGTTTTTGCTGGCCGTTGGATAACACTTGTGAGGAGGTTAAGTAGCAACACAGATGCGGTAATTTTCCCCATCTCTCTTCTTGCTCGTGCTTCCTTCACCATTGTTGCTCGTTTCTGCTCCCTTGCGCTCGTCCTCTCTGTGGCACTAGACCAGCTGCGCGTATTCCCCAGCTACTTCCTTCGTTCTCACCACCATCGAAAGATGGGCAAGAAGAAAGGAGGCACCGCCGCTGGATCTGCGGCCATCATTGCCGCCACCAAGAAGAAGAGAGGCACCACTGCCGTGGGCACGAGCACCGCTGCCGCTGGGAAGAAGAAAGGTGCGGGCACCCATGTCACCAATGGCTCCTAGCACGTGTTTGTCATCAAGTCTTCCAAGATGCACCTTCTTCGTCAAGATGGAGCTCTTCCGTCCGCAGAAGATGACTCGCGAGTGCCTAGCGACGAGGTAATCCCCTGTCCTCCTGCGGTTTTTAGAGTGATGTTCCTTGCGTTCATCATTCGAGGTCTCTCTCTCCCCCTACATCCGTTTGTTAGGGGTCTTCTCTACTTCTATGGGCTCCAGCTACATCAGCTGTCTCCAAATTCGATTCTTCATATCTCTTGTTTCATCACTCTCTGCGAGTGTTGGATCGGAATTGAGCCACACTTCGGTCTCTTCAAGAAGCTTTTTAAGCTTAAGCATCAGTCAGGGTCGGGTTTGGTAGTCTACGATGTAGGAGGCTGCGGGATCCACGTCGACTCCTCCGCCACCTACTTTGACATCAAGCTCACCGCGACTGTCCAAGGGTGGAGGGATAAGTGGGTCTACGTCCGCGACCAGAAGGCCGACGGAGAGCACTTCGGGCTCATTCCCTTCGATCCCGTGGCGGCTTGCAAGAGGAGGCGTTCCTGGAAGAACATCGTGATGCCTGGCAAGTCCGAGGAGACGGAGATGCTGTATCAGCATGTCCACGACCTTGAAGGATGCATAGGAAAGGAAGAGGGTGGTGCCGCTCTCATTCACACGTGGTTGCGTCGCCACATCCATCCTCTGCAGGCTAGAGTCCATCCAATGTACCGCTGGCAATGTCACTCGCATATCTATGGAGGGCATTTCTGCGGGTGAGGTAGATAGGAGGTTGCGACTGGTGACCAAGTATACCGCCAAGGAGGATCTTCCAGGTGAATCAGTCGTGCCCCCTTTCGATGCCAACAACCCTCCGCCTGAGGTAGAGTTTTGTGCGAAGTATTATTGCATTTGTTCGATTGGTTGCCAAGTGCTTTAATCTGTGATAATGTTTATTCTGAATGCAGGACTGGAAAGTGGCCTCCATCTTTCCTCCTCTGTCTGAAGGGGTTATCCCACGTGACACAGTGGAAGAGGACGAGTCGATTTCGACAGTCCCAGTTAAAGAAGAGGAGGAAGCCCCCGAGTCCAGCGGCCACGTCACTCGCAAGCATTCCTGCAGTGAGGATTCTGACACCTCCTCTCTGACAATGCTGGATGGTCCTTCTGCTGCTGCAGAGGGGCCGATTCCTGCCGTGCCTGTGCGCACCATGGCTCCTCCCGCTCGGAAGAAGCTGCGGCTGCCGAAGGAGTCGTCGGATGACTCCTTTGATCTCGATAAATTCGATTGGTCAGTTTTATTTTCCACGAGTTTGTCTTGTTTCCTTTGGAGTTGCTTTTCTGAAGTGGCGTTGGACGTGTTTTGTAGTCAAGTCGCGTCGTCATCTTCTGATGACGTCCAATTTGTGAAAGAGTGTGGAGTCGTATACTCCAAGGCCAAGGAGGTGGCCGAATGGTCTCCTTCTCCTCCAGTGGTGGCCCACTCCGGTGCCAATTCTTCGAGTTCCCCACATGATGGGGAACACCAGATGGTTGCACGGGTGACTACATGACAGTCATCTTCGGAGTCCCTGGAGGAACATGTGAGTGTCCTTTTTGCTGTTTGGCAGTCGAATTTGTATGTTGAGCTAACTTTGAGTCTTCGTCTCCCTTGGTTTAGCTCATTGTGAAGGAAGATGCTCGCCTTGCAGAGAAAGTCCTTGCTTTGGGTCGATAGCACGCCTTGCTGGACAATCGCCACCGTGCAGTCGAAGGTTAGCTTTTGACTTTGTCTTTGTCTTCGTGGAAATTTGTCAGCTCAATTGTTGTTATGCCCTGTCCTTTGTATGTGAGCACAATGAACTTCTCTGTCGCGTTATGTCCTTCCAGAAGGGGCTTGTCGCTGCGAAGAAAAGGCGCGACGAGGCAGTCGCAGCTCTGGAAGAGTCGCAAAATCATGAGGAAGACCTGCGCTCTTCCAATGCTAAAAGCGAGAAGTTGTTCGAAGAACAACTTTTTTTGATTGCGAAGGCTCTCTCAAGTAATTTTCAGTTTGATTTGCACTGCTCCTTGTTTGACGTCATGTTGCTGTGCTAACACCCTATGTATGTAGATGCCGTCGGCCTCAGCTTTGACGCCCAGTCTCTGCGTCGCGCAGATGCTTTGGCAAGCGCCGTTGCTACAGTCGAGGACCGCAGTGTTTCCCTTCAAGAGACGTTGGGGAAGGCCAAAGGTGTGCTCAGTCGCCTCCGTGAGGACCTGACTCCCAAGGTCGGGCTAATCGACAATCTTGATGACCTGGTGGAATCCTTCGCTGGAGGTATTCCCATGGAATTTAGGAACTCCCAGCGGTCTGTTGGCGCCACCATGGCACTCGCGATGGTGCAAGCCCATGGCGTGGAGTTGGATCTTGCCGCGATCTTCGAGGCGATGCATGTCGACGCCAGAGGCCAGCAGGTAGTGTTTGCTCCTTTCGCTAGTAGCTGTGGTAAATATGGGCCTCAGCTTATCGAGACAGTCGCCAAACACCCTGAGGAGCGGCGGCGAGTGAAGGCGGCAAAGACCGCGGCATCTGGGGCTACCACCGGCAAGTCCGTGGCATCGAAGACTACCACGGATGCGATGAAGCCCCCGAAGTTGAAGCCAAAGAAGTAGAATGCTCCCTAGTCGCCATGTGTAATAGCTGTAGCTAGCCTTTTGTCTGAACCATGCTTTTGTGGGGGGTGTTCCCTTGACATTTATCAAATTTGAATGTAGTCCTCTGTTTATCGATGTGTGATGAGTCTCATTTGCCTCTTCCTTGATTGTACCTAGGTTCCTTCGAGTGGTCCTCATGATTCTCCTCCCACTGATGAAACCATGGCATAGTCGCGTTCAAAGGTGGAGGAATTGTCATTGCTTTCGTGACTACGTGACCGCATTAAGCATTTGGAGCATGAGTTGCCCATCATCCGCGGTAGCGCGGATGTGTGGAAGTCGAAGGCTGAGAAGGCCACCGCCCACGAGAAGTATCTCTTGGAGGAAGTGGCGCAATTGAATGAGCAGTTTAAATGTTAGCTTTCTGCCTTCTCATCTTTTCTTTTAGTCAGTCGCGGTGATGCCTTCTATTCACACTTTGTTGCTTGCTTGGTGTAGTTGTTAGCGCTCGTCATCCGCCGGATGAGAAGGACCGGGTGGCAATTCGAATGAACAACCTGACCTAGGAGCAGCTGCAGGCGAGTGGGTATTTTTGGGTGGACCACGACCATGCAGTCACGCTGGTGACCCTGCAGGATCGTTCTTCTCAAGTGCTCTAGTGCTTGAAGAAGGCGTATTCGTGTCTTAGGCACATTTATCAAACAATGTTTCCACTGGACGCCGTCCCTTCAAGCCTATTGGCTCTTCTGGCGAAGTTTCAAGATATAAGCGTGGTACGCGAGTGCGTGCGTCAGCAACTGGTCGCAGGTGCGAAGGTTGCCCTGTCGCTGGTGCGACTGCATCGGCCAAATGTGGACATAGCTTCCATTGCTGCTGGGCCGCCACCTCCGCCAGAAGGGATGACTTGGAACATGGTGCCAAACTACCAGGCGGTTGATCGGACGGCGGAGGACATCGTCGACTTCTTTGAAGAGCAGATGAATGTTCATCTTCTGCAGCAGTAGCATAGTTTGTATCCTGCACATAGATGTATGAGTGTTGTAAAGTTTGTATGATTGTTTTGGGTGTATTTAATACCCGTTGATATGTGAAGAGCTTGCTAGCTTGTATATTTTTCGAGTGTATTATACTTTGTAGTTCCTTTTTGTTAGCCTGACGTGTGTTTATCTCAACACCTTGCCAACCTATCAGGTGTGTTGCAACTGGGTTGGGGTTTATCAAGGGTTCGATTGGTAATGCGTCAGCTACTCAGGATACTGCGATTTGTTCGTAGAACAAAAGTGTAAAGGGCGGTGCAGCCCCCGAGTGATGAAATTGCAAGAAAATAGGAAAGCACAGAGTTTTGGTGCACTTAGCTTTATTTATTCGCAGAATAGTACGAGGTACAATGTGTAGCTAAGTAGCCTGGCTGAATAGCCTTATTTGTAATGTAAAAACGACTAGGGGTAGAAACGACGCAGCTGCGTGACGTTTCAGGGGTTGGAGTATGCGACTCCGCTCTTGAAATCTTTAAGGTGATAGGCGCCACCTGGGATTAATTTTGTAATCACATAAGGCCCTTCCCAAGGGGACTCGAGCTTGAGATGCCCTTGTTGCTTCAGTCGCAGGACCAGGTCTCCTTTGATGAAGGATCTGGGGCATAGCCTTCTGTTGTGGTAGTTGCGGAGGCTCTACTGGTAGATCGTTGATCTCTTCGCTGATATCTCGTGTGCCTCGTCAAGGAGGTAGACGGAGTCTTCGAGTGCAAGAGTTAACGCCTTCTCGCTGTATGCGACCACACGTGGGGCTTTGTAGCGTACTTCTGCGGGTAGCACCACTTCGGCACCGTGCACCATGAAGAACGGAGTGTATTCCGTGGCGCTGTTTGGAGTTATGCGCAGGCTCCAAAGTATGGATTGCAGCTCGTCTGACCAGCATCCAGCGACTTGTTCGAGTGGTCGGAGGAGTCGTTTCTTGATTCCACCACAGACGAGGCCGTTGGACTTTTCGACTTGACCGTTGGTCTGTGGGTGAGCCACTAATACGTCCATTTTGTATCACTATTCTATGTCATAATTCACTGTTATTCATTGATATCTTCGTATTGAGAGGTGATACTTATGTTATTTCATCTGTTTTTGCATGGTTGATGACTTTCGGGGCATGGACCGCTGTAGTCAGGATTCTGATGGAAAAGGTGTTGTTCGGAGGCAAAATTCGCGAAGATCAGAAAATCCGGGAAAATATACGAAAAATCCTATTTTTCCAGAAGACGAAGGCTGCCAGAAGAGGGAGTGGAGTTGTGCCACACAGGGCCCACACCACCCCTGGCACGAGCCACCCTAGGCCGCGCCACCAGGTGGTGTGGCTGCCCTAGCCCACCTCTAGATCTCCCTTCTGGCGTATATATTCCTCCCGAAACCCTAAGACTCCGAGAGCAACCACAGAAAGATTTCGCCGCCTCTGCAGGGCGGAAAACACCGAGAGAGAAAGATCTCTCCGGCAGACAGATTTCTACCGGGGGAATTCCTTCTCGGAGAGGGGAGATCGTCGCCATCAACACCACCATCAAGCTGGACTTCATCAGGATCATCATCATCACCACCATCATCACCATCAGCACCCTCATCACCATCTCCATATTGCTGTAACAATTGGGTTGAATCTTGCATTAGTTCTTAGGGGAACTTTCCCGGTGTTGATTACTCTTTGTAGTTGATGCTATTGCGTGGAACCATTGAATTATTGTTTATGTTCAGATTGTTATACATCATTATTCCATCTCTGATCATGATCCATATGATGTCTTGTGAGTAGTTCGTTTTGTTCTTGAGGACATGGGAGAAGTCATGTTGTTAGTAGTGGAATTGTGTTGAGAAAGATTCAATAGTTTGATATTTAAGTTGTGGTGTACTTCTTCTAGTGGTGTCATGTGAACGTCGACTACATGACACTTCACCTATATGGGCCTAGGGGAATGCATTGTGTATTTCGCTACTAATCGTAGGGGTTGCCGGAGTGACAGAAACCTAAACCCCCATTAGGAAACCATTGCGCAAGGGACGTAAGGGTCTTAGAGTTTAAAGTTGTGGTTAGGTTTCTACCTTAATTACTTTCTTGTACTTACGGATGTTTGCAAGGGGTATAATCACAAGTATGTATTAGTCCTAGGAAGGTCGGTACATTAGCACAGGTTCACCCACACAACACTTAGCAAGCTAAAGAAGATTAATCAACTATATGAAGCGAAAGCACTTGACAGTCTTCCAATGTGTCCTCGAGAACGTTTGGTCATTTTAAGTAATACAACCGGCTTGTCCTTTACTACATAAAGGATTGGGCCACTTGCTGCATTTATTCCTACTGTCTTTTGTTTACTCGTACTTTGTTTACTTGCTTTATCAAAAAAAACCTAAAAATCCGTTTGCTAAGTATTTGCAGAGAATTCCTGATCCATACCGCTAGCCAGCACCCTTTGCTCCTCGTTGGGTTCGACACTCTTACTTATCGAAAATACTGCGATACACCCCCTATACTTGTGGGTCATCAAGACTATTTTTTGGCGCCGTTGCCGGGGAGTGAAGTGCTATTGAAGAGTGGAACTGGTAAAGGAAACTTCTACTGTGAGTATTGTTTACTGTTGTTAGTTGCTTTATTTTCGTTATGGATAATTCGCTGAGTTTCTTATTTGGTATTGCTACTACCACTACTAAGGTAGTAGATGAACCACCACCTGCTGAGAATGATGCTTTTAAAATACCTACAAGAATTATTGATCATGTTATGGATAACTACTATGTTGGGGATGGAACTATCCATCCCGGTGATCATTTGCTCTTTATACAAGAATTATGCGGGTTGTTCAAGTGTGCAGGTATTACCACAGATCAAGTCAAGAAGAAGTTATTTTCATTATCACTGAAAGGAAGAGCTGAGGAATGGTATAAGCTGCTGAAGAATGGTCAATCTCTTGAATGGGAGGAAATAGTGCCTCTCTTTTATTCAAAGTTTTATCCTCCTAGTGAGATTCATAAAGATCGGAATCAAATATACAACTTTTGGCCTCTTGATGGAGAGAGTACAGCTCAAGCTTGGGGGAGATTGAAGTTACTAATGCTCAAATGTCCCATTCATGAGCTCCCCAACAATATTATTATCAATAACTTTTATGCAAGGCTTCCTCTACATGACAAGGATTTATTGGATGCTTCTTGTGCTGGATCATTCACTCGCATGGAAGAAGAAGCTAAATGGGATCTTCTCGACCGTATTCAAGATAATGCTGAAGCTTGGGAGAATGACAAAGGAAGAAAGTCAGGTATAAACTACAATTATGAATGCATTGAATCTTTCATGGGAACTGGTGATTTTCAAAATATTAGTAATGCTTATGGTCTTGATTTACAAGTTATTACAAATTGCTTTAAGGCTTTTGCTTCTTATATTGAAATTCCAAAAAAGGGATGGAACAAGTACCATGCACCTTATAAAGATATTGTTGACTATGTTCCTGTTGGGAGTGCTGAGTATTGCACTATTGATCACATCTTGCCTGAACCTTATATCGAGAAGATTCCCTTCCCAGATAAGGTAAAGGATCATCCTATGATAACTAGTGTAATCACTAAAAGTGAAAAGAGAACTATAAAACCTGATGAACAAATAAACGTTGAACCTGTGGTAGCAATTGTGAAAGACCTTGTCACTAAAAGCATAGAAGATGGACACATAGTCTTTTGTGAGGATGCTTCTAATATTGTTTCACATCCTAATAGAACTAAAAAGGCTATTGTCCATGTGCTTTCCGTTAGAATTGGTGATCATTGCTATTATGGTTTATGTGATATTGGTGCAAGTTCTAGTGCTATTCCTTATGAGCTTTACAGAGAAATTATGCATGAAATCAGTCCCTGCGAATTGGAAGAGATTGATGTGGTTATTCACCTTGCTAATAGAGAGACCATCTCTCCAATTGGTATTGTACGAGATGTGGAAGTTCTTTGTGGTAAGATTAAGTATCCTGCTGATTTTCTAGTACTTGGTTCAGCTGCTAGTAAAACTTATCCTATCATTTTTGGTAGAACATTCTTGAGTACTTGTGGAGCTATTATAGATTGCAAGAGGGAGAAAATCTTGACTAAGTTTGATGGGGAATATTATGAGTTTAATTTTTCGAAATTTACTAAAGAACCTTGTGAAGAGGAAACCCATAATGAGGATTTTAGAGTTGAACAACTTGCTTCTATTTCTCTTGCTCCTAACAATGCTTTGCAGCAATTTATGGAAGATCACGAAAGTGAGATCTTCATGGAAGAAAGGAACCAGATTGACGAGATTCTCCGACATCAACCCAAGATGCTTAAGCATAACTTGCATGTAGAAGACTTGGGTACCACGTTGCCACCTAAAAAGGATCTGGTCTTCGATCTAAAACCTCTCTCCGATGATCTTAAATATGCTTATATTGATGATAAAAAAGATATATCCTGTTATTATTAGCTCTAAACTTTCAGGGAAGGAAGAATAAAGGTTATTGGAGGTTTTGAAGAAACACCGAGGAGCTATGGGCTATACCCTGGATGATTTAAAAGGGATTCCTCCTACTATATGTCAGCATTCTATCAATATAGAACCAGATGCAAAGCCGGTAGTAGAGCACCAACGACGTTTAAATCCTAATATGAAGGAAGTGGTAAAAAATGAGTTATTGAAACTCCTTGATGCTGGTATTATTTACCCTATTCTGAAAGTGAATGGGTTTGTCCTGTTCATTGTGTTCCTAAAAAAGGAGGAATTACCGTTGTTCCTAATGATAATGATGAGCTTATTCCCCAAAGAATAGTAGTAGGCTATAGGATGTGCATTGATTTTAGGAAAGTCAACAAAGTTACTAAGAAAGATCATTACCCACTTCCTTTTATTGATCAAATGTTGGAAAGATTGTCTAAAAAGACCCATTTTTGTTTTCTTGATGGTTATTCTGGTTTCTCTCAAATTGCTGTTAAACAACAAGATCAAGAAAAAACTACTTTTACTTGACCTTACAGAACTTATGCTTATAGACGTATGCCTTTTGGTTTATGTAATGCTCCTGCTACTTTTCAAAGATGCATGTCTGTTATCTTTCATGGTTTTTGTGAGGAAATTGTGGAAGTGTTCATGGATGAATTTTTTGTCTATGGAACTTCTTTTGATAATTGTCTACACAACCTTGATAAAGTTTTACAGAGGTGTGAAGAAACTAATCTTGTTCTTAATTGGGAGAAATGCCACTTCATGGTTAATGAAGGTATTGTCCTTCGGCATAAGGTTTCTGAAAGAGGCATAGGAGTTG
This sequence comes from Avena sativa, assembly GCA_916181665.1. NCBI lineage: Eukaryota > Viridiplantae > Streptophyta > Magnoliopsida > Poales > Poaceae > Avena > Avena sativa. The sequence goes on along the minus strand of OV702287.1, from coordinate 102,834,762 downwards.
ATAGAGCTAAGGTTGAGGCAATTGAGAAAATGCCATGTCCAAGAGACATCAAAGGTATTCGTAGTATCCTTGGTCATGCTGGTTTCTATAGAAGGTTTATTAAAGATTTTTCTAGGATATCAAAACTCCTCACTAATCTTCTTCAAAACGATGTACCCTTTGTTTTTGATGATGATTGTAAGGAAGCTTTTGAAACTCTTTAGAAGGCTTTAACTACAGCTCCTATTGTTCAACCACTTGATTGGAGTTTACCCTTTGAAATAATGTGTGATGCTAGTGATTTTGCCGTAGGTGCTGTCCTTGGGCAACAAATTGATAAAAAGCTAAACGTTATTCATTATGCTAGTAAGACTCTAGACGCTGCTCAAAGGAATTATGCTACTACTGAAAAAGAATTTCTAGCTGTCGTCTTCGCTTGTGATAAGTTTAGACCCTATATTGTAGACTCAAAAGTCACCATTCATACTGATCATGCTGCTATTAAGTACCTTATGACGAAGAAGGACACTAAGCCTAGGCTTATTAGATGGGTGATGCTTTTACAAGAGTTTGATCTACATATAGTAGATAGGAAAGGTGTTGAAAACCCTGTAGCTGATAATTTATCTCGATTGGAAAACATCTCTTTTGACCCTATGCCTGTTAATGATAGTTTCCCGAATGAACAGTTGGTTGCGGTAGGGGTAAGCTCGCGAAGGAGCCCTTGGTACGCTGATTATGCTAACTTTATTGTCTCCAAGTATTTGCCTCCAACTTTTACAGCTCAGCAAATAAGGAGGTTCTTTTATGATTTGATGCATTATTTTTGGGATGACCCACACTTATATAAAGAAGGAGTGGATGGTATTATGCAAAGATGTGTTCCAGAATATGAACAAAAGGAGATATTGCGTAAATGTCATGGTAGTGCTTATGGAGGACATCATGCAGGAGATAGAACTGCGCGAAAGGTGCTACAATCAGGTTTCTACTGGCCTACCCTTTTTAAAGATGCAAGAAAATTTGTTTTATCTTGTGATGAATGTCAGCGTGTTGGTAATATTTCTAGGCGCAATGAAATGCCTATGAACTACTCTCTAGTTATTGAACCCTTTGATTGCTGGGGATTTGACTTTATGGGTCCTTTTTCTCCCTCGAAAGGTTATACTCATATTCTTGTTGCCGTTGATTATGTTACTAAGTGGGTAGAAGCCCATTCCTACGAAGAGTGCTGACGGGGAGACTTCTCTAAAAATGCTTAAGGATGTTGTATTTCCTAGGTTTGGAGTGCCTAGGTATCTCATGACTGATGGAGGTTCTCATTTCATTCATGGTGGTTTTAGAAAGACCCTTGCTAAATATGATGTTAATCATAGAATTGCTTCAGCTTATCACCCCCAAACTAGTGGGCAAGTAGAGTTATCAAATAGAGAAATTAAATCCATCTTGCAAATGACTGTTAATAGATCTAGAAAAAAACTGGGCTAAAAAGTTGAATGATGCTTTATGGGCTTATAGGACTGCCTACAAAAACCCTATGGGGATGTCTCCTTATAAAATGGTTTATGGGAAAGCTTGTCACCTACCTTTAGAATTAGAACACAAAGCTTACTAGGCAGTTAAAGAACTCAATAGAGATTGTAAGCTCTCAGGTGAGAAAAGATTATTTGACTTAAGTTCCTTAGATGAATGGAGGAGTGAAGCCTATGAAAATGCTAGGCTCTTTAAGGAAAAAGTTAAAAGATGGCATGACAAGTGAATACTTAAGAGATGATTTCATGTTGGTGAGAAAGTTCTATTGTATAGGTCTCGTCTCAGATTTTTTGCAGGAAAGCTACTGTCAAAATGGGAAGGACCTTTCATTATTGAAGAAGTGTACCGTTCGGGAGCAATAAAATTTCTTCTTTAAAAGATAATACTACACAAGTAGTGAATGGGCAGCGACTCAAGCACTATATTGCTGGAGATTCTTACAATCAAGATGTTGATGCCTTTCAAGTTATAACTCCGGAAAAATTTATCAAGGATCAAATTCATAGAGCAGAGTCCGCTTTCAAATAGGTAACAGTTCTGGTAATAAAAGTTTCGCGAAAATACTATCCAACTATATTTTTGCAGTTTTTAGCCAATAAGGAAAGTTACGAAGTGAAAGAGGGACGGAAACGGAGCCAGGGTGGCTCACACCAACCTGTGGCGCGGGCCCACCCCTGGCCACACCACCAGGTGGTGTGGCCACTCCGGACTCCGTCTCCGACCCATTTTCTCCCAGTACCTTCCTTTTGTTCTAGAACTTCATAATATATAATCCCCGGATCGCCCGAGGTTCGTATATTGTGTTTTCGTCGTGTTTTCGTTTCGATCTGTTTCTGACAGGTAGAGTCCCAGATTTGGAGCCATAATGTCTTCCTCTGGATCAACCAAGGGAGATTCCTTAGAAGATATCATCAACCCATACATGAGAGAGTTGAAGATTCACCCCAAGGAGTTGTTGCTTGAAGATGGGGAGGTCCAGATAAAATAGGTTCAAGGCCCTAAAGGTGAAGGAAGTCTGGAGGACAAGATGGAAGCACTGGAGCAAGAAGTCTTTAGGTACAAGAAGATGGCGGAACGCGAAGTGGATATCATCCATAAGATTTGTTCCGAACTCATCGCTGAGCACCAAAAGGAGACTGCTGAGCTCAAGGATGAAGTCCTCTCACTCCGCCAAACAACCAACAAACTGCAAGCACAGATCTACGACATTCAAAATCAAAACTGTGAGTATGAGGTTAGGTTTAAACGCATAAGTGCTGCTGCAAGTTTCAGGATGTTGGAGAGACCATGATGTCCTTTATTGATGGGGAGCCCTTGCCCTGGAAGTCAGACGATGATGAGAGAATACCACCACCACCGAATGAGTAATTCGTCATCAGGTTTGGCATCTCCTTGGTTTGTTCCAAGCTTGGGGGAGTGTCGCGGTATCACATCACTATCTTCTATCTTTTTACCTTTTTAGTAGAGTCATATCATGAATATAGAAGTTATCATGTAGGATGGTTTGCATTATGGAAGTGTCCCCTTTCTCGTTAGATATGTATCCCTTGGTGTGAGTTGCCGTTATGGAATATTAATGAGAAGTTCTATTATTTACTCTTTTACATATCTTATATTAGTTTTCAATTCATGGTTATATGATTGATCTTGTTGTTAGTATTGGTATCACTTTGGGATCATTGAGTTAATTTAGTTGGTTTTGGCAAACCTGGCTCGATCAGTAGCAACACTATTTTTGAGAGTTGAATGAAAAAGATAAAAGTACTCTAAAGAAAAATATTTTCATCATCTTTCTTTCTTGATTTGCTCATAAGTCTAGTATTCTCTAGTTAAGATCTTTTGTGTTTCCAAGGAAGATTGCATGTTTGTTTTTATCACTTGTATGTTTGTTTGTTCCCTTCAACTCTTATACTTGCTACCTAGCCTTGCTAGCCAAAAACCTGTACTGGGAGGGATTACTTCTCGTGCATCCAATCCTCAAAACCAAAACCTATGCCATTTGTGTCCACCATACCTACCTATTAGCATTATTGCTATTCCAAGTAAATTCTTGTTTTATCTACCTCCCAAATTAAACTTGTTATGTGAAAAGTAGTGATTAAAGCTCTCACGAACTTGATGGCACACTTTACTTTCTTGCATTTAATAAACTTGAACCATTGTGCTCACCTATGTTGCGTATATGCTTGCGCTTTGTAAGTTGTGAATTAGCAGAACCATGCTGTCATGGGGAACGCTTTCAACATTGCACTGGTACTTTGTACCTAGTTGATATCATGTTCTTTTGTCTATGGATGTCGTCGGTGTGAAATGAAAGGGGAGCTTGTAAGTCCATGGAGTTATGCATGTGTGTTAGAGAAACGCCTGGGCCGCTGGTCTAATCCATGTTGACATGGTGGAAACCTGCAGCGTAACCATAACAAGCATCTATGAAGCATTCTTCTTATAAAAAAAGAGAGTCTGATATTGAGAAAAAAGGGAAAAGGAATAAAAGAGATTATGAAAAGAGGAAAGAGAGAAAAAAGCACCATATTCCCATGGTAAATAAGAAGATTGCTGAGATATTTCTTGTCTACTTGCCTTGTCATTTTGATATGTGGATTCTTCTGTATCATCGGGCAAGGGGTACCCCGTTGGCGGTTCTCTATGATACACATATGCTTACAATGACAAGAACTTACCGGTGACTAAACTTGAGTAGCATGAGGAGTGGCCCTCGTATTCAAGGGACATGAGATTCGCAATTTACAACTTGTCAAGCATATCCTCATATTTGATCAGTTTAACCTTAATCACCTAAAGATGCCTATGATAGGGGCAATGAGAGCTGAAAGCTAGTAAGTATCATAATTTTTGGGAGCTCTTTTTGAAACTTGAAATCCCTGCTTCCCTCTATGAAGGGCCTTTCTTTTACTTTTTTTAGTTGAGTCAGTAAACCTATTCCTTTCTATCTCAGCAAGTATTTTGAGTTGTTGTGTTTCATTCATTCATATGATGATTTATTCAATCATGTTTCTTATGTTCCTTGTTTTGCACATTGCTCTTATCTTGGTGATTACTACTTTGAAAGCTATCATTGAAAACCAGTTATTTGTGAACTCCAGCAAAGTATCAACTATTCTTCGACCAAGAGCTAATTTTGCCATTACCAATTATGATTCACTTTATGTATCTTTATTGTGTTTCCTTTACTCATTGCAAGTTAAGTTATATAATAGTGAGTTGTCTTCTATTATAATCTATGTATTGATGAATGTGATGCTTCTTGTCCGTATTCTTTTATCAAATCTTCACTCCATAAACCAGAGGTCATGTTTATTGAGCTCAGTTTCGCTTGGGGACAAGCGAAGTCTAAGCTTGGGGGGACTTGATACGTCCATTTTGCATCACTATTCTATGTCATAATTCACTGTTATTCATTGATATATTTCGTATTGAGAGGTGATACTTATGTTATTTCATCTGTTTTTGCATGGTTGATGACATTTGGAGCATGGACCACTGTAGTCAGGATTCTGATGGAAAAGGTGTTGTTCGGAGGCAAAATTTGCGAAGATCAGAAAATCCGGGAAAATATACGAAAAATCCTATTTTTCTAGAAGACGAAGGCTGCCAGAAGAGGGAGTGGAGATGTGCCACACAGGGCCCACACCACCCCTGGCACGAGCCACCCTAGGCCGCGCCACCAGGTGGTGTGGCTGCCCTGGCCCACCTCTAGCTCTCCCTTCTGGCGTATATATTCCTCCCGAAACCCTAAGACTCCGAGAGCAACCACAGAAAGATTTCGCCGCCTCTGCAGGGCGGAAAACACCGAGAGAGAAAGATCTCTCCGGCAGACAGATTTCTACTGGGGGAATTCCTTCTCGGAGAGGGGAGATCGTCGCCATCAACACCACCATCAAGCTGGACTTCATCGGCATCATCATCATCACCACCATCATCACCATCAGCACCCTCATCACCATCTCCATATTGCTGTAACAATTGGGTTGAATCTTGCATTAGTTCTTAGGGGAACTTTCCCGGTGTTGATTACTCTTTGTAGTTGATGCTATTGCGTGGAACCATTGAATTATTGTTTATGTTCAGATTGTTATACATCATTATTCCATCTCTGATCATGATCCATATGATGTCTTGTGAGTAGTTCGTTTTGTTCTTGAGGACATGGGAGAAGTCATGTTGTTAGTAGTGGAATTGTGTTGAGAAAGATTCAATAGTTTGATATTTAAGTTGTGGTGTACTTCTTCTAGTGGTGTCATGTGAACATCGACTACATGACACTTCACCTATATGGGCCTAGGGGAATGCATTGTGTATTTCGCTACTAATCGTAGGGGTTGCCAGAGTGACAGAAACCTAAACCCCCATTAGGAAACCATTGCGCAAAGGACGTAAGGGTCTTAGAGTTTAAAGTTGTGGTTAGGTTTCTACCTTAATTACTTTCTTGTACTTACGGATGTTTGTAAGGGGTATAATCACAAGTATGTATTAGTCCTAGGAAGGTCGGTACATTAGCACAGGTTCACCCACACAACACTTAGCAAGCTAAAGAAGATTAATCGACTATATGAAGCGAAAGCACTTGACAGTCTTCCCATGTGTCGTCGAGAACGTTTGGTCATTTTAAGTAATACAACAGGCTTGTCCTTTGCTAAATAAAGGATTGGGCCACTTGCTGCATTTATTCCTACTGTCTTTTGTTTACTCGTACTTTGTTTACTTGCTTTATCAAAACCCCCTAAAAATCCGCTTGCTAAGTATTTGCAGAGAATTCCTGATCCATACCGCTTGCTAGCAGCTTCTGCTCCTCGTTGGGTTCGACACTCTTACTTATCGAAAATACTGCGATGCACCCCCTATACTCGTGGGTCATCAACCACTGAGACGTAACTTATGTTGATTCCTAGGTTTTTGCAGAATTCCTGGAACTCCTTAGAGGTGAAGTTCGTCCCATTGTCCGTGATGATGCTATGTGGCACTCCAAAGCGGTAGACACTAGACTCGAAGAATTTGACAGCGCTGGCTCCTGATTGATTCGTCACCAGCATGGCCTTGATCCACTTTGTGAATTTGTCGACCGCGGCTAAGAGGTAAACATAACCTTCTCACGAGGACTTTGGGAGCTTGCCGACCATGTCGAGTCCCCATTGTGTGAAGGGCCAAGCCAATGGTATTGGCCTGAGTTTCGCGCCAGGTGCGTGTGGTTTGTCTGTGAATCACTGTCAAGCGTTGCAGCACTGGACGATGTCCTTGGCGTCACGCATGGCCGTGGGCCAGTAGAATCTTGTTCGTAGAGCTTTGGCAACGAGGGAGCGACTGCCAGCATGGTGTCCGCAAGTGCCTTCATGTATGTCGAGGAGGACGGCCCTTTCGTCCTTGTTGGAGACGCACCATTGAAGTACCCCTGTGATGCTGTGCTTGTACAGTTCGCCGTTTATGAGGGCGAATGCCTTGGATCGTCGCGCGATGTGTCGCGCATCAGTCGGGTCATTTGGAAGCCTCTTGATGAGTAGATATGTGATGTAAGGTTATGTCCAAGATGGCTCGATCATCATGATCCCCATTGGTCCTTCGAGTCCTGTATCGAGCTCCATGTCGTCAAGTGCCATTGGCTTGTTGGGTGGCGTAGCCCCCAAGTCTGTTGACGTGCTTGCTTTCTTCTCTGGAGCTTTGGGCTTGATGGAGCGCTCGCAGGTGCGCTCGAGGAATACCCCAGGTGGTATGGGGCGCAGGTGGAGCCAATGTTGGCGAGTAGATCCGCCTCTTCATTGCTTTCGCGGCCTACGTGTCGCAACTCGCAGTCGTCGAAGTCTCCCTCGAGTGTGTCGTAGAGGTCACGATAGGCGATCATGTTGTCGCTCAGTGCGTCGCACTCGTGCATCGTTTGGTTGACCACCAGCTTGTAGTCGCCGTAGATGATGAGCCTCTTGGCACCGCAGGCTTTCGCCATCCGTATCCCATGGATTAAGGCTTCGTACTCGGCTTCATTATTGGAGGTAGTGAACTGCATTCGCAGAATATATTTCATCTTGTCTCCTTGAGGCGATGTCAGTATGACGCCTGCGCCAACTCCGTCATTTCGCTTGGATCCGTCGAAGTGCACTGTCCCAGGATAGGACATATCTGGCTTGTCGAGGAGCTGGTTCACCATCCAGTGCACGAGGAAATCCGAGAGAACTTGCGACTTGATCGCGTCGCATTTTTCATATGTGATGTCTCGTGGAGACAGTTCGATTCCCCAGAGCGCGACTCGTTCGGTGGCGTCAGGATTATTGAGTATGTGGCCGAGCGGGGAGTCGTTTACCACCACGAATGGGTGCTCCTAGAAGTAGTGGCACAGTCGCCTGGCTGTCATGAAGATGCCATATGCCAGCTTTTGGTAGTGCGGGTACCGCTGCTTTGTTGGCGTGAGCACCTCGCTGAGGTAGTATACTAGGCGCTGGATCCTGTCGACCTTATTTTCTTCGGCTCGTTCCACCATGAGCACCGTGCTGACCACCTGGTTGGTGGTGGAGATGTAGAGCAGCAGTGGTTCCTTTTCGCGTGGCGTCACCAGTACTAGCGAGGTGGATAGTAGGCGCTTGAGGTCTTCGAATGCTTCATGCGCCTTGTCTGTCCACTCGAATTTGTCAGCTTTGCGGAGAAGTTGGTAGAAGGGCAGTGCCTTTTCACCCATTCGACGGATGAATCGACTAAGCGTCGCGATTCTCCCAGCCAGCTGTTGGACGCCTTTTACATTCTTCGGCTTCTCCATGGACAATATGGCCATTATTTTCTTCGGGTTTGCCTCGATCCCCCTTGCAGAGATGAGATACCCGAGTAGTTGCCCTGATGGCACACCAAAGGCGCATTTGTCCGGATTGAACTTGATCCAGTAGCGGTCGAGGTTAGCGAAGGTCTCGCGGAGATCGTCGATTAGTGTGGCTTCCTCTTTGGTTTTGATGACGATGTCGTCAACGTAGACTTGTATGTTGCGACCAAGTTGGTTCTTGAGGCAAGCCTGCATGCACCACTGATAGGTGGCTCCTGCGTTTTTAGCCCGAAGGGCATCATGTTGTAGCAGAACACACCAAAGGGCGTTGTAACGCTATTTTCTCCCGGTCCTCCTCCTTCATTCAAATATGATTGTAGCATGAGTGGCGTCGAGGAAGCAGAGGCGCTCGCATCCCGTGGTGGAGTCGATGATTTGATCGATCCATGGCAACAGGAAGTGATCCTTTAGGCAATGCTTATTTAAGGAGGTGAAGTCCATGTACATCCACAGGATATCCATGTATTTTTTAGGCACAAGCACTGTGTTAGCGATCCATGTGCTTTCCTTGATCTCGCGTATAAAGTTTGCGTCGATGAGTCTGTTGATCTCCATACCGACTGCTTTTGCTCTTGATTCAGACAGTCACCATATTGTCTGCTTGACTGGCCTCGCGTATGGATTCACGTTGAGTGAGTGCTCGGCCAATTCCTTGGGAACCCCTGGCATGTCCGCTGGACACCAGACGAAGATTTCCTAGTGCTCACAGAGGAATTCGACGAGCGTGAGTTCCTATGCGGAACTCAAGTTGTTGGCGATGAGGGCCGTCTTGGTCGGGTCTGTTGGGTGGACCTAGACTTTCTTCGTGTGTATCGACGAGTCGAAGGACAGGTCGGGTGAACATGGCCTGCTCAGGGGAGGCGGACTGTTGTCTATCAACTCCTTCAATCTTGCGAGTTCCTCCTGCATGCCGAAGGACTAGGAGATTCTGTTGAATTCCCTGTCGCAGCTGTCGGACCTCTCGAAGCTTCCATTGATTGTGATGAAGCTGTTTGGACCTAGCATTTTCATCTCCAGGTAGGCGTAGTGCGGCACTGTCATGAACCTCGTGAACGCGACACGTCCGAGGATACAGTGGTATTGTGAGGGCCAGTCGACGACTTCAAAGTCGATGCACTCTCGCCGAAAGTTTTGCGGTGTGCCAAAGATGACATCGAGGTTGATTTTGCCCAGGGGATATACGCCCTTCCCTGGGATGATGATGTGGAACGTCATGTCTGAAAGTTCCAGACAAGTCAGAGGGATACTCATCGCACGCAGGGTACTCGCGAACATGACGTTGATGCCGCTCACGCCGTCCATGAAGACGCGACTCATATCGAAGCCCCCGATCTATGCCTCAATTACGAGGGGACAATGTCCTGGACGAGGAACTTGGTGCGGGTGGTCGCGCTTGTTGAAGGTGATGCAGGACTCACTTCCACTGAGGTACTCAGTGGTGGAAGGTGGAGAGTTTATCGCCAAATTGACTTGGCGAGTGATTGCCTTCTGCATTCGATTGGAGGGACGCCCTTTTTGGATCATCCCCATGTTGCCCATGGATCGTGGGTATGGCTCGCCTCCATGATGCTGGACTGGCGCAACCGCGGGTGGTGGTGGTCCGGGCGATGGTGGAGGAGCTCCATGTGCCACATCGCCTGGGCAGCTCCGTAACCCCGGTTGATCGCGTCGCGATTCATCTGAGCCAGGCCTTCATGGATCTTGATGAACTCGCGGCAGTCCTTTAGGATGTGGCTGGACTTTTTCTTGCCATCCTGTTTGTCGATGTAGAAGTGCATGTTGCATGGTCCGGACAGTTTGTCCTGGATAGATGTTATGGGTGCCCCTTCGCGAGTGCGGTGCTGCCACACCTGAGTGGTTTTCCCGTTGTTGCGGTATCCACTGCTGCGATATCCGTTGTTGCGGTTGTCATCATGTTTGTCAGCGTAGCCGGCTACGACCACATTGACTTCATCGTGGTCCTTGTAGACGTGCATTCAATGTTTTCCTCGGCGGTCGCGTCTGCGCTCGAGGTCGTCGTCATCGTTGGAGTAGGTACGGTTTTTTACCAAATCTTCTCCGTCCGCCCACTGATTCATGATATCCATGAGGTGGTCGATTGTTTTGGGCTTCGAGCGGCCCAGCTCCTCCCTGAGCTCTATACGGCGAACGCCGCCGTTGAACGCGTCGATTGCGCGGTCCTCCGAGATGTTTTCTGCGGAGTTCTTGATGATGGACCACCTCTGGATGTACGAATGTAGCAACTCGCTAGACCTTTGTTGGCAGCCTCTCAGTTCTTCGATTGATGCGGGCCTTTTGTAAGTGCCCTTGAAGTTGCACACGAAGCTATAGACTAGCTCTTCCCATCTGCGAATGGATCCACACGAGAGGTTGTTGAGCCATGCACGAGTGCCACCCTGCAACTGCAGCTGTAGGCATTGCATGGCCGTGCTTCGACTCCCTTCATGTAGCCTAATGGAAGAGATGTGATCCTCCAGCCAAATCTTTGGGTCCTGTAAGCCATCAAAATTTGGGTTCTTCGAGGGGAGTTTGAACCCTTTAGGCATTCGCTTTTGCCTGATGGCTCTGCTAAAGCATCTGGCGCCGCAGAGCTCCACCTCATCATCCTCTGAGTCAGTCGAATGAGCGCGTCTTGTGCGCATTTTGTCGACTTTGCGCTGCGTGATGTCATCACGCGTGTCGTAGTCATGATCATGTCGCCGTGAGAGGCGACGTTGAGACAGGTCGTGGCTATCATCGCTGGACAAGGGCAAGGAGTAGCGTTTGGCCAAAGCCTTGCTTTTTTCGGTTCTGGTATTGGCGCTTTGTCGAGGGCAGCCTCAATTAGCCCCAGGCCCGCGATCATGGATTGGTGCATGGCAGCTCGTGGATCTCCAGCCGGTGGTTGGTTGTTGAGGAGGCACATGGTGGCCGCCGTCACCACGGCTTGTGGCGTCTTCGGGAGCATGTTACCTTGCGTATCCACCATCATAGAGCTAATGTCGAGGACTTTCGTGGCTTCTACGCGCTCTTGTTCGGTGAGGTGGGCCAGTCGAGATCGCCTTTTGTTCGCCAGGTACTCGTTGCCCTTGGAGGAGGATCCTCCGTGGGAGGAGAGCCCGGCTCGTCGAAAGCTCGACTCGTTCGCCGCCTTTCTACATGCCTCGAGTTGCGCGATTACTTGCTGCTAGCGCTTGAATTCCTCCTTTAGCAGCCAATGGTAACCCATCAGCATGCCCTGCGAGGTGTTGGGGGGGGGTAGAGGATTGCCCTGTAGAGATTCTCGACATCGGGCCCACTCGTTATCGTTGAGCTTGATCAGCATGTGATCTCCGGTGTTCTCATTCGCCATGAGCGATGGCTATCCTCCCGTCCCATTATTGGTGGGCGTGCTGTTGGTGGGGCCACCATTGGTGGAGCCGCCGTTGGTAGGGCCACCATTTGGTATACCGCCGTTGGGCGGTCCAGTGCCAGTGCTGGCGTTTTTGCGATTGACGCCGGTGTCGCCCGCGTTGATGACGGCGCACATGAAGTGGTTGGGGAAGCTGTTGCTCTCACAACTTTCAGATCCGGAGCCGTAGGCTCCATCTTCTGTGGCTAGGTCACCTAGATCAGATCCGTGACTGTTGTCGCTATCCGTGCCCCCAGCTGTTGCCGGGGCGTTGAGCTCATCAAGGGTGCCGATTGGTGGCGAGAACCACGACGCTGGAGCAATCGCGGGTGCCGTTGGCTGATCGGGCATGCGAAGCGTGCCCAATTGACCGACCTGGAAGCAGAAGCTCCCGATCGCCAGGTTGATCCCATCGCCCACAGACTTGAAAGCCGGGCGAGTGGCCGGAGTGTGGACGGTGAAGTCGAAAGCGCCGAAGAGCTGGCGAATCTCTGCTATTGTAGAGTTGTAGATCGCGGTTGACGGGGCCGAAGAAGCCACGACATCAGCACTCCCAATTCCCACAGACGGCGCCAATTGACGAGGGTTCAACTCGTCAATGCCCATTGTTATGGACTTGGGTTTTAGAGAAGGAGGGAGCGCTGGAGGCATCAATCGGCTAGCAAACAAGCACACAGGGACGCAAGGTTTACCCAGGTTCAAGCCTCATAGAGGTCGCTACTCCTGCTTGTCTGGTCTTGGAATTATCAAAGGAGTCAAAAGTCACAAGGGTGCACCGATGCAATCTGGCGATGGTTGTGGAAACTAGGGTTGTGATTGTCTTCCTTGCTGCCCCCTCCTAGCCTTTATATAGATAGGCTAGGTCTCAGGTAGTAGGTCGAGTCGGTTACAGATTACGGTTCGTCTTTTGAACTTTCTATCTTAAGCTTCTTCTTGCCTCGCAAGCAATCAAAGAGTCCGTGGGTCACCCGAATTCTTCATTGGGCCTTGGCAACGCCGTGGGCTTCTGCCGTATTTGAACCGTATATGCCGAACTCGAGTACCTGTAGGGTAGACCCATGTCAGGTTCATGTGATAGTTATATCATTAAATTTATGCACGATGCTGAAAGTTACTATGAGAGAGGGAAAATTATTCTTATGCATCTTAATAATATTAAGTTTCCTCGCTTTATGCTGAAAGTCTTTATGTTGCACTTGTTTTTCCCCTATGCTAGCAGCCTATGGTATCAACAATTTATTTTCTTACAAAATTCCCTTGCATAGGAAGTGGGTTAGACTTAAACATGTGTATTTTTGCTTCTTGATGCTCTCTTTTACTTCAATTCATATTCTTATGTGAGCATCATTAAAATTATCATGCCCATCTTAATGGCTATAAAGGAAGAGCTTTTTGGGAGACAACCCAATATATTTTTGCTTTCAGTTTGTTTTTGTTTATTTGAGTCTTGGAAGTTATTGCTTCTGCAATAACCTCTCCTTATCCTTTTGTTTGATTTTCGTGTCAAGATCAACCTCCAATGAGAGAGAAGTAGGATTTGGGGAAGTTGCTGTCCCGAAACAGATTTTTGTGCTTCACTATAAAAAAATCGTGAAAAATCTTAGAACGACGTACTGATCTGTAATTTTTTGTGTGCATGCCCCAGGTTATTATTTAACTTTCGTTAGTTTTTCACTTTTTGATTTAAGCAACATAAGCTTTTCGAAAAAAATGATCTTTACCCGCTGGTCTGTTTTGACAGATTTCTGCCACTCTTGCATTTGCCTCTTAAATCAATTTCCTTTTTGAATTCCTTTTTGGGCTTTTGGAAGGAGTAGCTGCAGTAGCTTATGTTTTGATGGATTTCAATTAAAATTGAACTTAAAGGTTTATTATCTTGCATGCACTAATGTTGCTAATGAGAATTGTGTGAAGTTTTGTGTGAAAGAAATTTCCAGGTTGTAGGAGAAAATGGTGTAATAAGATGGTGAATGGTTAAAGGACTCGAGCAATATGTTTATGAAGATGAAGATATTTATGTTATTCAAGTGGTGACTCCGTAAAAAATTATGAAAGACCAAATTCAGAGACCTGCTGAGTCTGTTTTCGAATAGGTAATAGTTCTAGTAAGAAAAGGTCCACGGAAAATCTGTCAATTTATATTTTTGCAGTTTTTATCTAACATGGAAAGCAATGAGTAGAAAGAGGGACGAAAACGGAGCCCGGGTGGCTAACACCACCCCGTGGCGTGGGCCCACCTGGCCACGCCACCAGGGGTGTGGCCACCCCGGAGCCCGTCTCCGACCCGTTTTCTCCCAGTACCTTCCTTTTGTTGTTAAACTTCGTAATATATAATCCTCCGGATCCCCCAAGGTTCGTATATCATGTTCTCATCGTGTTTTCGTTTCGATATGTTTCTGTCAGGAACTATTCTTAAAGTTTAGAAGCACAAAGGTCTCTGCCAACGATAAGGGCAAGGAGCCTGCGGAGAGGATCTCCAAGACTCTGAGCAGGAGGAGGAGATCGAGAGTGAAGTTGAAGAGGAGGCAAAGGAATACCAACATCCGCACACCAGCACCACAATTGCAAGTATTGGAGTGGTGGAAAATCCCGCCAAGTTCAAAAGGACTGCACGGATGTCCACTGGAGGGAAGGTTCCGCGTCATTGCTTGGCTTCACGGTCACCTCCTCCACGAACCAAGAATCCCTTCCATACCCTTATCCATGAGCAACAATTCCAGAATATGCCCAAGGACAAACTACCCTCCAATTGGGATATGCTTCGTTCTAACCATGCAGGAAAAGAAGACTTCAAGGAGGAAGAGTAGGGAAAGAATCGCAAGAGCTGAGATTCATAGCCCGACATGATCATGAACCACATTGAGCACAATTCAGAGTTGATTCATACTCTCACCTTCGAGATTGAGGACTTGATGGAATTGATTGAAAATCTCATCGAGAGAACACCACCACCACCGAAGGAGTAATTCGTCATCAGGTTTTGGCATCCCCTTGGTTTGTTCCAAGCTTGGGGGAGTTCCACGGTATCATATCATTATCTTTTATCTTTTTACTTTTTCAGTAGAGTCATATCATGAATAGAGAAGTTATCATATAGGATGGTTTGCATTGTGGAAGTATCCCCCCTCTTGTTATATATCTATGTATCCCTTGGTGTGAGTTGCCGTTATGGAATATTAATAAGAAGTTCTATCATTTACTTTTTTTGCATATGTTATTTTAGTTGGCAATTTCTGTTATATGATTGATCTTGTTGTTAGCATTGGTATCACTTTGGGATCATGAAGTAAATTTAGTTGGTTTTGGCAAACCTGGCTCGGTCAGTAGAAACACTATTATGAGAATTGAATGAAAATGATAAAAGTACTCTTAATAAATATAATTCCATCATCTTTCTTTCTTGATTGGCTCATAAGCTTAGTATTCTCTAGTTAAGATCTTTTTTGCTTCCAAGGAAGATTGCATGTTTGTTTCTATAACTTGTATGTTTGTTTGTTTCCTTCAACTCTTAGGCTTGCTACCCAGCCTTGCTAGCCAAAAACCTGTACTGAGAGGGAATGCTTCTCGTGCATCTAATCCTTAAACCAAAACCTATGCCATTTGTGTCCACCATACCTACCTATTAGCATTATTGCTATTCCAAGTAAATTCATGTTTTTGTCTACCTTCCGAATTAAACTTGTTATGTGAAAATTAGTGATTAAAGCTCTCACGAACTTGATGGCACACTTTACTTTCTTGCACTTAATAAACTTGAATCATTGTGCCCATCTATGTTGCGTATATGCTTGCGTTTTGTAAGTTGTGAATTAGCAGAACCATGTTACCATGGGGAACGCTTTCAACATTGCACCTTGTTTAGTTGATATCATGTTCTTTTGCTTATGGATCCCGGTGGTGTGAAATGAAAGGGGAGCTTGTAAGGCTCATGGAGTTCGTATATGTGTTAGAGAAACGCCTGGGCGGCTGGTCTAAGCCATGCCTAATCATCGTGGAAACCTGCAGCATGACCATAGTGAGCAATCTATGAAGCATCCTCAACAAAAAAACCTATGCAAATAGGAAAGAAAAAAGGCTATGCAAATAGGAAATAAAAGGATCACTGAGATGTTCATTGTCTACTTGCCTTTTTTATTTTGATATGGGAAATCTTCCGTCCCATCGGGCAAGGGGTACCCCGTTGGAGGTTCTCTATGATACACATGTACTTACAAAGACAAGAACTTACCTGTGACTAAAGTTGAGTAACATGATGAACGATACTCGTAAGCAAGGGGCATGAGATTTTCAGCTTATAACTTGTCAAGCATATCCTCATATTTGTTCACTTTAACCTTAATCACCTAAATATGCTTATGATAGGGGCAATGAGAGCTGAAAGCTAATAAGTACCATAATTTTTGGAAGCTCTTTATGAAACTTGAAATCCCTGCTTCCCTCTGCGAAGGGCCTATCTTCTACTTTTTAGTTGAGTTAGTAAACCTACTCCTTTCTATCTCAGCAAGTATTTGAGTTGTTGTGTTTCATCCATTCATATGATGATTTATTCAATCATGTTTCTTATGTTCCTTGTTTTGCACACTACTCTTATCTTAGTGAATATTACTTTGAAAGCTATCATTGAAAACCCCATTATGTTTGAACTCCTGCAAATTGTTAACTGTTCTTTGACCAAAAATAAAGTTTGCCATTACCAATTATGATTTACTTTGTGTATCTTTATTGTGTTTCCTTTACTCATTGGAAGTTAAGTTATATAATAGTGAGTTGTCTTCTATTATGATTTGTGTATTGATGAATGTGATGCTTCTTGTCCATATTCTTTTATCGACACTTCACTCCATAAACCCGAGGTCATGTTTATTGAGCTCAGTTTTCGGGGACAAGCGAAGTCTAAGCTTGGGAGGAGTTGATATGTCCATTTTCCATCACTATTCTATATCATAATTTACTGTTATTCATTGATATAGTTCATATTAAGAGATGATACTTATGTTATTTCATCTGTTTTTGCATGGTTGATGACTTTTGTAGGATGGACCGCTGAAGTTAGGATTGTGATGGAAAAGGCACTATTTGGAGGCGAAATTCGCGAAGATCAGAAAATCCCGGAAAATATATGGAAAATCCTATTTTTCTAGAAGACGAAGGAAGCCAGAAGGGGGAGCGGATATGGGCCACAGGGGGCGCACACCACCCCCTGGCGCGGGCTACCCTAGGTCGCACCACCAGGTGGCGTGGCCACACTGGCCCACCTCTGGCTCTGCTCTTTGGCGTATATAATCCTCCCGAAACCCTAAGACTCGGGGAGCAATCACAAAAAGATTCCGCCGCCTCTGCAGGGCGGAAAACTGCAGAGAGAGAAAGATCTCTCCGGCAGGCAGAAATCTGTCAGGGAAACTCCTTCCCGGAGAGGGAAGATCGTCACCATCAACACCATCATCAAGCTGGACTTCATCGGGATCATAATCACCATCATCTCCACCAGCACCATCATCACCACTCCGTACCGCTGTAACAATTGGGTTAAATCTTGCATAGTTCTTAGGGGAAACTTTCTCGGTGTTGATTACTTGTTGTAGTTGATGATATTGAGTGGAACCATTGAATTATCGTTCATGTTTAGATTGTTACTTATCATTATTTCATCTCTGGTCTTGATCCATATGATGTCTTGTGAGTAGTTCGTTTAGTTCTTGAGGACATGGGAGAAGTCATGTTGTTAGTAGTGGAACTGTGTTGAGAAAGATTCAATGGTTTGATAATTAAGTTGTGGTATTATTCTTCTAGTGGTGTCATGTGAACATCGACTACATGACACTTCACCTTTATGGGCCTAGGAGAATGCATTGTGTATTTGGCTACTAATCGTAGGGGTTGCCAGAGTGACAGAAACCTGAACGCCCGTTAGGAAACCTTTGCACAAGGGAGTGTAGGATCTCAGAGTTTAAGGCTGTGGTTAGGTTTTTTATCTTAATTACTTTCTTGTAGTAGCGTATGCTTGCAAGGGGTATAATCAAAAGTTTGTATTAGTCCTAGGAAGGTCAGTACATTAGCACAAGTTCACCCACAAAACACTTATCAAACTAAAGAAGATTAATCAACTATATGAAGCGAAAGCACTTGACAGTATTCCCATGTGTCCTCGAGAACGTTTGGTCATCTTAAGTAATACAACCGGCTTGTCCTTTGCTAAGGAAAGGATTGGGCCACTTGTTGCTGTTGGGTCCGCAGCATAGAAAACAAAAAAATTCCTACGATGAGAACTATACGCCAATATCTATCTACTAGATACAGAGCAACGGGTGGACATACATCCATGGAGAACTTACCCTCGAAGACAACGAGTTTTGTTAACGAGTAGGAACTCGTGGTTGATGTAGTCGTACGCTTGCCGATCTCAAGATTGTGTGGAAGTCCGAGCGCCGCAAATCAGCAGCGCATCCGTCCTCGCACACACGTTCAAGCCACCGGACAACCTCCACCTCCTCGCTCCAGCGATCCAGCGGAAGCAGCAACTCCTTCCAGACGAAATGCCACCGGGAACATGTATCTCGCTAATCCGAGACCATGGGGGAATAATTCTAGAGGGGGAGAGAGATCCTTCACAAGGAGGAGTGTGGATGAAGGAGAGAATGGGTGGCCTTTTATAGGAGGAGGGGGGTGCCCCCTCTCTCCATGGCCGGCGCATGGGGGTGACCCCTCACCTCCCCCATTCATGTGGTGGTAACCCCTCCACATTAAAATGCCTCTTCACATTCCCTTTTAAAGTCTCCACTTTAAATGCATTAAATTTCTCCAAATTTAATGCTCTCTCATTTAATAAAACTCTTTTTATTAAATTTAATTCAGAATTTTGTTAATTACTTTAATTAACAAACATTCACATATAGCCCCTTGCAATATTTCAATATCACATGTAGAACCACCTTCTGCAATTTCACCCGAAACAATTTCCGGTTTCTATTGAAACAATTCCTGCGCTTTGCAATTCTTTCGTCTGAAACATATGTGCTCCAAAATGGTGTCCGGTAACTCTTAAGTGTGCCACCCTATGGTTCACGAATAATGTAGACATGATCGAGACCCTTCTCCGATCAATAATCAGCAGCGGGACCTGGAGATCCGTACTGACTCCTACACATTCAACGATGACTCATGTGATCGTGAGAACCTTTAACGCTTGTAACTAAATCCCTTTGTCTCTCGATATATTACATGTCCGAGATTCGATCATCGGTATCTCCATACCTAGTTTGATCTCGTTACCGACATGCACTCTTTTCTCGTTTCCGTGATATAACATTCTAGTGATCACATCACTTGCTTGCAAGCTATCCTAATGTGATATCACCGAGAGGGCCCAGAGTATATCTATCCGTCATCTGGATTGACAAATTCCACTCTTGATCCATGAGCCTCAACATAACACCTTCGTAGTACTGAACCCATCTTTATAGTCACCCTGTTACGGTGTGACGTTTGATGTTATCAAGATACTCTTCCGGTGTTAGCAATTAACATGATCTCATGGTCTAAGGATAAAGATTACTTCGTATGATGTTATAGCAATATAAACATAATGACTTGATCGTAATGCTATACTTCGGATGAATGTTCATCACATCATTTCACAAATGCTGTGACCTTGTTATTAACAAGATCCAATGTCCATGATCAGGAAACATTGATCATCTTGTTAATCAACAAGCTAGTCTATAAGAGAGGCATAACTAGGAACCCTTTTTGTTTATTAAACACACATGTATTGATGTTTCCTATCAATACAATTATAGCATGCAAAATAAACATCTATCATATACAAGGAATACATAATAACAACTTTATTATTGCCTCTCAGGGCATATTTCCTTCAGTCTCCCACTTGCACTAGAGACAATAATCTAGTTTATATAGTGATAAATCTAACACCCATGGAGTTCTGGTGTTGATCATGTTTTTCCCTAGGGAGTACTTTAGTCAACGGATCTGCTACATTCAGGTCCGTGTGCACTTTACAAATCTTTATATCTCCATCCTTGACATGCTCGCGGATGGAGTGAAACCGGCGCTTAATATGCTTGGAATTCTTGTGAGACCTTGGTTCCTTTGCGTTGGCTATGGATCCATTGTTGTCACAATAGATCACCATCGGGTCCAACACACTGGGAACCACACCCAGTTCCGTAATGAACTCTTTCATCCAAACTGCCTCCTGTGCCGCTTCTGAAGCAGCAACATATTCCGCCTCTGTTGTTGATCCAGCCACCACAGGTTGTTTGGAACTCCTCCAACTAACTGCTGCTCCGTTCAAGAGAAATACGTATCCAGATTGAGACTTAGAGTCATCCGGATCAGTGTCAAAGCTAGCATCGACATAACACTTAGCGACTAGCTCTTCTTCACCTCCGTATATGAGAAACATATCCTTAGTTCTTCTCAAGTACTTGAGGATGTTCTTTACCGCTATCCAGTGTTCTGAACCTGGATCAGATTGGTACCTACTAGTCAAACTGATAGCATGTGCCACATCCGGTCTTGTACATAGCATGGCATACATAATAGAGCCTATGGCCGAGGCATAGGGGATCTTATCCATTATCTCTCTTTCTCCCGCCATAGCCGGACTTTAAGTCTTACTCAATGTCTTGCCTTGCAACATAGGTAAGAACCCCTTCTTACTTTCGTCCATATTAAACTTCTTTAATATCTTATCAAGGTATGTACTTTGCGATAGCCCAATTAGGCGTCTTGATCTATCTCTAGAGATTTTAATGCCTAATATATATGAAGCTTCACCAAGGTCCTTCATCGAAAATTTGCTATTTAGATAACTTTTAACACTGTTTAAAAGATCTATATCATTTCCAATCAATAATATGTCATCCACATATAATATCAGAAATGCCACATTGCTCCCACTCACTTTCTTGTAAATACAAGTCTCTCCATAAGTTTGGACAAATCCAAATTCTTTGATCACCTCATCAAAGCGGAGATTCCAACTCCGGGATGCTTGCTTCAGTCCATAGATGGATGGCTGAAGTTTGCACACCTTATCAGCATCCTTAGGATCGACAAAACCCTTAGGTTGTATCATATACAACTCTTCTTCAATATTACCATTGAGGAACGCAGTTTTGACATCCATCTGCCATATTTCATAATCGAAATATGTAGCAATTGCTAACATAATCCTAATCGACTTAAGCATCGCTACGGGAGAGAATGTCTCATCGTAGTCAACTCCTTGAATTTGTCGAAACCCCTTTGCGACAAGTCGAGCCTTATAGATGGTTACATTACCATCATCATTCGTTTTTCTTTTGAAAATCCATTTATTCTCAACGGCCTTGCGATCCCGAGGTAAGTCCACCAAGGTCCAAACCTGGTTTTCGTACATGGATTCCATCTCGGATTTCATGGCTTCTAGCCATTTGTTGGAATCAGGGCTCATCATCGCTTCTTCATATGTCGCAGGGTCATCTATTTCATCAATCATGAAATTCATAACAGGATTGCCGTACAGTTCAGGAGCTGCATGTGTCCTGCTTGACCTGCGAGGTTCGGTAGTGTCCTCTTTCAGAGTTTCATGATCAATATCATTAGCTCTCTCTTTATTAGGTGAAGTCAACTCCGAAACAACTTCTGGAGTTGCGCTACTCGCAATTTCATTAAGAGAAGGTTTAATAACCTCTTCGAGTTCTACCTTCCGACTACTCACACCTTTCGCGAGAAACTCCTTCTCAAGAAAGGATCCATTCTTGGCAACAAAGACCTTGCCCTCGGATCTGTGATAGAAGGTATACCCAATCGTTTCCTTAGGGTATCCTATGAAGACGCATTTTTCCGCTTTGGGTTCGAGTTTATCCGGTTGAAGTTTCTTCACATAAACATCGCATCCCCAAACTTTAAGAAATGACAGCTTAGGTTTGTTTCCAAACCATAATTCATACGGTGTCTTTTCAACGGATTTAGATGGTGTCCTATTTAAAGTGAATGCAGCGGTTTCCAGTGCATAACCCCAAAATGACAGTAGCAAGTCAGTCAGAGACATCATAGATCGAACCATATCCAATAAAGTACGATTACGACGTTCTGACACACCATTATGTTGTGGTGTTCCGGCAGGCGTGAGTTGTGAAACTATTCCACAGTCTTTCATATGTGTGCTAAACTCGTGACTAAGATACTCTCCTCCATGGTCGGACCGTAGAAATTTGATCTTTCTGTTACGATGATTTTCCACTTCATTCTGAAATTCTTTGAACCTTTCAAAGGTTTTAGACTTATGTTTCATCAAATAGATATACCCGTATCTACTCAAATCATCCGTGAAAGTAACAAAATAACGATATCCACCTCGTGCCGACACACTCATTGGTCCACACACATCAGTATGTATGATTTCCAATAAATCTGTCGCTCGTTCCATTGAACCGGAAAACGACGTTCTAGTCATCTTGCCCATAAGGCATGGCTCACATGTATCAAATGATTCAAAATCAAGTGATTCCAAAAGTTCATCAGAATGGAGTTTCTTCATGCGTTTAACGCCAATATGACCTAGACGGCAGTGCCACATATATGTAGGTATATCATTATCAAGTTTAATCCTTTTAGCATCAACATTATGAATATGCGTAATACCACAATTTCCGGTTTCTATTGAAACAATTCCTGCGCTTTGCAATTCTTTCGTCTGAAACATATGTGCTCCAAAATGGTGTCCGGTAACTCTTAAGTGTTCCACCCTACGGTTCGCGAATAATGCAGACATGATCGAGACCCTTCTCTGATCAATAATCAACAGCGGGACCTGGAGATCCGTACTGACTCCTACACATTCAACGATGACTCCTGTGATCGTGAGAACCTTTAACGCTTGTAACTAAATCCCTTTGTCTCTCAATATATTACATGTCCGAGATTCGATCATCGGTATCTCCATACCTAGTTTGATCTCGTTACCGACATGCACTCTTTTCTCGTTCCCGTGATATAACATTCTAGTGATCACATCACTTGCTTGCAAGCTATCTTAATGTGATATCACCGAGAGGGCCCAGAGTATATCTATCCGTCATCTGGATTGACAAATTTCACTCTTGATCCATGAGCCTCAACATAACACCTTCGTAGTATTGAACCCATCTTTATAGTCACCCTGTTACGGTGTGACGTTTGATGTTATCAAGATACTCTTCCAGTGTTAGCAATTAACATGATCTCATGGTCTAAGGATAAAGATTACTTCGTATGATGTTATAGAAATATAAACATAATGACTTGATCGTAATGCTATACTTCGGATGAATGTTCATCACATCGTTTCACAAATGTTGTGACCTTGTTATTAACAACATCCAATGTCCATGATCAGGAAACCTTGATCATCTTGTTAATCAACAAGCTAGTCTATAAGAGAGGCATAACTAGGAACCCTTTTTGTTTATTAAACACACATGTATTGATGCTTCCTATCAATACAATTATAGCATGCAAAATAAACATCTATCATATACAAGGAATACATAATAACAACTTTATTATTGCCTCTCAGGGCATATTTCCTTCAGTTGCATCTATTATTATTGTCTTTTATTTACTCGTATTTTATTTATCTGCATTATCAAAAACCCCTAAAAATCCGTTTGCTAAGTATTTACAGAGAATTCCTGCTCCAAGCCACTCGTCAACACCTTCTGCTCCTTGTTGGGTTCGGCACTCTTACTTATCGAAAATACTGCGATACACCCCCTATACTTGTGGGTCATCAATTGCCCCTATCATAAGCATCTTTAGGTGATTAAGGTTAAAGTGAACAAATATGAGGATATGCTTGACAAGTTATAAGCTGAAAATCTCATGCCCCTTAGTTACGAGTACCGTTCCTCATGCTACTCAACTTTAGTCATAGGTAAGTTCTTGTCATTGTAAGTACATGTGTATCATAGAGAACCACCAACGGGGTACCCCTTGCCCGTTGATACGGAAGCTTTCCCATATCAAAATGACAAGGCAAGCAGACAATGAGCATCTCAGCGATCCTTTTATTTCCTATTTGCATAGGCTTTTTTTATTTCCTATTTGCATAGGGGTTTTTATTGAGGATGCTTCACAGATTGCAAACTATGGTTATGCTACAGGTTTTCACCATGATTAGGTATGGCTTAGACCAGCCGCCCAGGCGTTTCTCTAACACATATATGAACTCCATGAGCCTTACAAGCTCCCCTTTCATTTCACACCGTCAGGATCCATAAGCAAAATAACATGATATCAACTAAATAAAGTGCAATGTTGAAAGCGTTCCCCATGGTAACATGGTTCTGCTAATTCACAATTTACAAAACACAAGCATATACGCAACATAGATGGGCACAATGGTTCAAGTTATTAAGTGCAAGAAAGTAAAGTGTGCCATCAAGTTTGTGAAAGCTTTAATCACTAATTTTCACATAACAAGTTTAATTCGGGAGGTACATAAAAACATGAATATACTTGGAATAGCAATAATGCTAATAGGTAGGTATAGTGGACTCTTGGTAATAACTTGGTTTTATTTGGAGTTTGATGCATGAGTGGAACTCATACTTGGTACAAGTGGAGGCTAGCAAAAGACTGGGAGTGACCAACTAAGAGAGCAATTATGGCCATAATCATGCAAAGCGACAAAACATTATTAATTAAAGCATAAAGTGATATTACAAGTCGAAAACTAAATGATCATAGAGGCTATGGTGACTTGGTATAGTCTTAACATGGTGTGAGCATGTGCCAAGTCAACCCAAATAAAGCATCAAAGGAGAATACCACAATATTATGCTTTTATATGCTAAAACAGCACATGATTCTTTCAAGGCACATGAAGCAATCTCAAGCATGACAAGCCATGCTACAGTAATGATCACTAAGCATAAAGTTAAAGCAATATTAAGCATGACATGATAAAGTCTAAGTCACAGTCAAAAACAAGCTCCTTTTATACCACTTATAAGCATGAACTTTCCTACTCTTTTCCAATCCAAATCAACTTATTTGAAACTATGTATGAATGCGGGGTCCAACCAATTTATTTAAGCAAACTAAGAAAAAGGAAACTAATAAAACGAAGACACTCCAAGAATAACACAATTGTGCATGAAACAATAAAAATGATGTGTTTGGAAGAAAACCTGAGATTTTTATTGATGAAGAAGGGGATGCCTTGGGCATCCCCAAGCTTTGACGCTTGTACTTCTTGAATATTTCTTGGGGTGACACAGGTGGCATCCCCAAGTTTGAGATTTTGTCCATACTTCATCTTATCACATTGTTCTTCCCTACACTTTAAAATTTCCTTCATATAAAACTTCACACAATCTTCATTAGCAACATTAGTGTATTCAAGATAATAAGTCTTTGGGTTCAGTTTCAACACAAGTAAAACTTCCATTAAAACATAAGCTACTGTAGCACTTTCTTTTAAAAGTTCAAATGATCAAAGAGACTCAAATAGAAAGAGATTAAGAGGCAAATGCAAATAATGGCAGAAATCTGTCAAAACAGACCAGCAACTAAAAAAATGATTTTTTCGAAGACCTTCTGTTGCTCAAATCAAAAAGTGTTAAACTAAAGAAAGTTAGATAACAACCCGGGGCAGAAGCACAAACAATTACAACTCAATCCGACATACAGAGATTTTTCACGAATTTTTACAGTGAAGCGCAAAAATCTGTTTCGGGACAACAACTTTCCCAAGCATTATTTCTCTCTTATTAGAGGTTATGCTTGGCACAAAAACCACACAAAAATGATAAAGAGAGGTTATTACTGAAGCAATAACTTCCAAGACTCAATAAAAGAAAATTTTATTGACTAAAAATTTGGTTTATCTCCCAATAAGTGCTTTTTTAACGCCTTTGAGCTAGGCATAAGAAGCAAGAATCAAGTATTCTCAAATGAAAAAGCATTAAGAGAAAATTTTGTTTTAATAGGAGAGGCAAAAGGAATCTTCTCTCTTCTTATGGAAGTGTTCTATACCTTTCTTGAGTGGGAATTGATATTTAATGGTGCCTTCTTTCATATCAATAGTGGCACCAACAGTTCTAAGGAAAGGTCTTCCTAAAATAATAGGACAAGAAGCATTGCATTCAACATCCAAAACATAGAAATCAACAGGGACATAGGCATTGTTAACCATAATAAGAACATCATTAATACTCCCCATGAGTTTCTTTTTAGCATTATCATTAAGTTGGACATTTAAATAACAATCTTCCCATCGTGGTAAATCAAGCATTTCATAAATCTTTCTAGGCATAATAGAAACACTACTATCAAGATCACATAAAGCTTTTAGATCAAAGTCATTCACTTTCATATTAGTGATGGGTTCCCAACCATCTTCTAATTTCATAGGGATAGAAGCTTTATGTTTCATCTTTTCTTCTTTAATTTTTATGAGAGCATCAGTAATGTGTTTTGTAAAGGCCATATTAATAGCACTAGCATTAGGACTTTTAGCAAGCTTTTGTAGGAACATAATTACTTCAGAGATATTGCATCCATCAAGATCAAAATCATAATAACCATCTAAGGTAGTAGAGATATTGTTTCCTATTTCGAAGAATTTCAGCATTTTTATTAGAAAAGGTTCCATTGGTTTTAGGCATTATTGCAGAAGGAATGGGGACTTCATGTGGTTTGCTAGCATTAACATTAGTGGTGGTGATAGTACAAATACTACTATTTCTAGCAATTTCATCTTCTCTTTCCCACTTAGCATGCAATTCAGCTAACAGTCTAACATTTTCATCACTTCTGACTTGTATGGCATTAGTAGCAGCAAAGGGATTTTCAATGGTTTCAAGCTTAGCAACCATTTTATTAATCAAAGAGGATTGTGCTTCAGACAAAGATGATATATTTCTTTCAGCATTAGAAAGTTTTTCCTCAATAGTTTTATTGAAAACAGTTTGTTTACTAATAAAATCTTTAAGCATGACTTCAAGTTCAGAGGGTGCATTCCTATTATTGTTGTAGGAATTTCCATAAGCATTACCATTATTGGGAGGATATGGCCTATAGTTATTATTACCAAACTTATTCCTGTAGGCACTGTTGCTAAAATTATTATTTCTAATAAAGTTCACATCAACTTGCTCTTCTTGAGCAACCAAAGAAGCTAAGGGAACATGATTTGGATCAATATGAGCTTTCCCATTAATAAGCATAGACATAATTACATCAATTTTATCACTCAAGGAGGAGGTTTCTTCAACAGAATTTACCTTCTTACCTTGTGGAGCTCTCTCAGTATGCCATTCAGAATAGTTAACCATCATATTATCCAGAAGCTTTGTTGCAGGACCCAAAGTAATGGTCATAAAGGTACCTCCAGCAGTAGAATCTAGCAGATTTCTTGAAGAATAATTTAGTCCTGCATAAAAGGTTTGGATAATCATCCAAGCAGTCAGTCCGTGAGTGGGGCAATTCTTTACCAAAGATTTCATTCTTTCCCAAGCTTGAGCAACATGTTCATTATCAGATTTTTTAAATTTCATTATTTCACTTCTCATAGATATAATCTTAGCAGGAGGTTAGTATTTTCCAATGCAAGCATCTTTGCATTTAGTCCAAGAATCAATACTATTTCTAGTTAGGGATAGCAACCATTCTTTAGCTTTCCTCTCAAAGAGAAAGGAAACAATTTAAGCTTAATAATATCTCCATCTATATACCTATGTTTTTGCATCTCACAAAGTTCAACAAAGTTATTAAGGTGAGCAACAGCGTCTTCAGTACCAACACCAGAGAATTGTTCTCTCATAACAAGATTGAGTAAAGCAGGTTTAATTTCAAAGAAAGTAGCTTCAGGAATAGGTGGAGCAATAGGTGTGCACATGAAATCATTGTTGTTGGTGCTAGTGATGTCACACAATTTAGTGTTTTCAATAGTATTCATTTTTTGTGTTTTTAATATAAAGAAGCAAACTAGTATAACTAATTTTTTGTGTTTTTGATAAGAAGCAAACCAGTACAACTATTTTTGTGTGTGTTTTATAAAAGAAACAAGCAAACAAAGCAGAAATAAACTAAGCAAAACAAAAAAACAAAGTAAAGAGATTGGTTATGAGGGACTCCCCTTGTGAAGATGTCCTTGACTCCTCGGCAATGGCGCCAGAAAAAAGGCTTGATGGCTCAAAATATATTCGAGCTCGTTGGGAACCCAAGAGGAAGGTATGATGAGCACAGCAACAAGTTTTCTCTCAGTTATGAAACCAAGGTTATCTAACCAGTAGGAGCAAGGAAACAACTCCAAGGTGTTGTTTCCAACTTGGAATCCTGCACAACACAACCATAGAACTTTGCCCCAACTTACAGTGAGGTTGTCAATCTCACCGGTTTTCCTGAAAACAAAGGATTAAATGTATTGTGTGGAAGATAGTAATTGCTTGCAGAAAGTAAACAGTAAACAATAAATAGATGGTAGATTGATGGTAAAAGAATGGACTGGGGTCCATAGTTCACTAGAGGTGATTCTCCTTAAGATAGATGACATGTTGGGTGAACAAATTACATCGGGGCAATTGACAGACACCGAGAAAGCATACATGCATATACTAATCATCTTGACTCCTATGATATTTGATTGGGCATTACAACATTACACATAGACTGTAATCCAACTACATCTATGACTAATAATCCACATTCAGGTTATCATCCGAACCCCCTCTAGTATTAAGTTGCAACCAACAGATAATTGCATTAAGCAAAGTGTGTAAAGTAAACAATACGATTATCCCATGGACAAAGGATTGATGTTTTCTCCCTAGTAGCAATAGCACATCTAGTACCTTAGAGATTCCTGTCACTTCCCCAGATTACTAGAGGCATGAACCCACTATCGAGCATAAATACTCCCTCTTGAAGTTGCTAGCACCTACTTGGCCAAGATAGCTACTAACAACGGAAAGCATGCAAGATCACAAATAACATAGAGATGATAGAATCAATAATCAATCTGAAATAGCATCTCAATATCCATCGGATCCACGCAAACACAACATGTAAGATTACAAATAGATGATCTTGATCATGAACGGAGCTCACAAGATCTAAACATGATAGCACAAAGGAGGAGAACCAACCATCTAGCTACTACATGGATCCGTAGTCTAGGGATGAACTACTCACGCATCACACCGGAGGCAGTCATGGTGATGAAGAAGACCTCCAGGGTGATCTCTCCCCTCTGGCAGGGTGCCGAGAAGAGCTTCAGATCCCTCCCGATCTAGGGATGGAGATGGCGGCGGCTACAGACTCTTTCGTGGAATTTTGATCGGTTCCTTAGGGTTTTCGTCCCTAGAGGCTTTATAGGCGGAAGGGCAAGGTCGGTGGAGCGCAAGGGGGCCCACACCCCTGGTGGCGCGCTCCCCAGGCTGCGCCGCCACCAGGTGTAGCCGCCCAGGTGCGCCACTTCGTCTCCCCTCCGGACTCCGTGTTGCTTCGGGTAAAATATTGACTTTGGCTTTTGTCCGGTCCAATTCCGAGAATATTTCCTTACTAGCTTTTCTGAAACCAAAAACAACAGAAAACAGACAACTGGCACTGTGGCATCTTGTTAATACGTTAGTTCTAGAAAATGTGTAAAAATACTCCAAAGTGTGGACAAAACATAAGAAAGTAGATACTAAACATGCATGAAATATCAAAAATTATAGATATGTTTACGACGTATCACTCACTCCGATTTATATTAATTGTCGTTGAATCTGAAGTATCTAGACATGTTTTAGTGCATGATACATACGATTCAGCGACTATTAATATGGACTAGAGGGAGTACATGTTCTTAATGTTGGGCCACATATAGATAAATAAAAACCTTTTTCCTATGTGGTGATCCCAAGAACTAGCTCAGGTGATAGGCCATGGAGATTACCACTAGACGTACGGTTGCGGATTACTGATGAAGCGCAATTATTGATACAGTGCAAACCTCACGATCCGATTCAATTCCATGATTGTCAAAGTGTTAAACCTGGAGTACCTCTTCCGGTATCCACACGTACGAGGAGGAGCTCCGACAATGGACTGCTAGGTCCGGTGCGGCGGCTGAACTAAATGGGGCAAGGGTTTCCAACATATTGAGTGGTCTAACCATTCCCTTTGGACATCTTGCACCCTAGTATATATAGGGAGTGAAAGTGGGCATCACTCACTTGTGACCCATCCACTGAAGCCTATACTAGTCATTGCGAATCCAACTCACTGATTCAGTATGTATCTGGTTCGGGTCCAACCAAAACGACTTGCTCTCGCTCTTAAATGTGTGACCCTGCAGGCTCATGGCGACTTGAATACAATTGGAGTCCAACTCTCAATCGATAAATCAGTAGCGGATCCTAGCAGAACATGCTGGTTCCAAGTACTAAAGAGTCATGACGACATACCTTCTAATGCGACTGATGTCTAAGTCCCTTTTACATCACGATATACCTTGTCGATCTATAGGCAAATTATCATCATTTCTTAAATAGCCCAACTCTCTTCTCGATCCATGATGTGTGATTCATCCGACTAACTCTTAGTCGATCGCCTCGGTTTGTGCATCGCCATTCTTTCTGAATCATATAACACGAGAGGGCTTAGAGAATATCTCTCCAGTTGGAGGGGAAAATCTCATCTTGGTTATCCAGATCACGCAACTTGCTTTTCAGTCGACCCGAACTCTGCTTTTATAACTATTCTATTACAAAACAACGTGTGACGAAACCTAAATCGGTGATCCACAACTCGGATTATGTGACAACCTCAGGTCTAAGGATTGCGTCGATTGAGACATACAAATGACTACTTGTTCGTTGTATCTCAATATGGATCAGTCCGACTCGCTAAACTCTTTAGCACAATCCGTATAAGTCGGAATAGAATCACAATGCCCATGACAAGTGTAACGGTGTCATCTAACGACTTTCACATTAGTCTAAGTTGTGTGTCCAGTACAACCTCAACGACTAAGGACATCTAGTATGTACACCATGAATATATCCATAACTGAATCACACATTCAATGATACATATCAGATGTTCATATTAGAACAAATAATTTTATGAATACATTGGAATTATATCATAAATGATTGCCTCTACGGCATATTCTCAACACTTAATGTGTATAAGCGGTATATTTTTCTCATTAGTTATGTATAAATTTAGTTTAGATCATGTTAATTCGTCGGTTCGTACTTTGTGTACCCACATAATTATGTTGAAAATTTATTTGAGTGTCTTGTAAGATCTAATTGTATACATCGAGCAATAGTGTCATATAACATTTGGGTCCTTCACCATGTATTTGTCGATAACATATTTGTTGTATATGCACGTGGTATATGATGATGTGCATGCGTGCAATCCATATCTGATTTGTTTCGTACCATGACACACTTTGACATAATTCGGTGTTCGAATCTGCTTCTATCCTTTATCTGCCACATCTCTAACAATAAAATATAAAGCAATAAAGGTTCGAGCATTATTCGACATGTAGATATGAACTTCTGTTCAAAGTGCCGTTTGAAATGAGACTTATATTTTGCATCACATCCATGTCATGAAGACCACATGCTCAAAACTAGACCCAGGTGAGTGTATTCGGTGACATTTTCCATGAAAAAAAATCAAGTGGATTTTCCTTTATATGCCGAAGGGCGTGTCCATAAATTTTCAGTTGCCTAGTATTTACCCAAATCACATGACCTCTTTGGATCACATGAGTGGATAACATAGGAATAGGAAAACACACAAGAATCTAACACGTTTGCTGGTGAAAAACAAAACACATGAAAATTGCATGAATAATCATTTGAATGGAATATACTAAAAACACATAAAACATGTCCCGGTACTATGCGAGAGTGTCTTAAAAGAGGTTAGAGTGCATGGTAAAAATCCTAAGATTGAGGCATAAGTGTCCAATCCTAGGATATGAGTAGCACTATTCTTTTAATCCAATGACAATTTACATGAAAAAATCATAAAGATTGAAATCCTACAGAATTCGTATGGTATTTCTACAATCGAAAGATGGCCTCAGAGCTAATCTAGAGATTTCAGGCCTCTTTGGTTCACATGATTTGGAAAACATACGAATAACAAACACGTGGGAATAGAATGTCATGACATGTGAAATTCTACAAGAATTGAAAAAAGCGGGAAATAGTCTAAGAAATTGTTTGGTTACATTAAACACATAAAGTTTCTATAGGGATTGAGTATATGTCATAGTTATCTTTGACACATAGGAGATTTTCCAAGAAGTCTAATATCTTGTTAGAAATGTTGAGAGATAGTAGTGTAGGAAAGCAAATTATAGGAATTTTGGAGGTTCAATTCTTTTAAACCAAATGGACTCTATATGAGAAAAATCCGATGCACTGAAATCTTACAAAATTCTTTATTTGAACCTAATACGTCAGCTCCTCTCTTTGGTTTGCATGATAGAAAAAATGCACTACTCCAATGTCATGTCCATTTTATTTCTATAGTATTTCATATGCACATAAGTTTATCCATCACACGAATACAAATGATTCTTATAACAAGGTTCGAGTGGATGTTAGAGTTTCTATAAAATATAGTGTAAAAGTTTTTTTTAGATTAATTCGAAGGCAATCCATAGGGGATCCTAAAGATTGGAATCATACAAAAATCGTATCGAATTCATACAATCCAAAAGGGCCTCAAAGGCAATCCAAAGATTCATGTCCTCTTTGATTTACGGGATTTGGAGAAGTCAAGAATAGGGACATGTGAAATCCTACGTGAATAGAAAACACGGGAATCAGTCTAAGAAACTATTTGGTTGCACCGAAGAATAAACACGTGAAATTTCTATAGGGATTGGGTACATTTCATAGTTATCGTCGGCCCATAGAAATGTTTTCAAGAGGTCTAACATCTCCTCGAAATAGGATTTCGCCCTGCTTTATAAATAAAGCACACAAGTGAGACCGCTGCTGGGCCAGACAGCACAACACTCAAAGGAAGACACGATACATGGTGCTGGGGCAGCAACACACACACCTGAACGAAAACAAAGAAAAACAAAAAGGAATAGAGACGGAGGCAGATCAACTACACGCCGGCAACCCGCACTCGCTGCACCCTTCGAAGAATGACCACCATGCTCCTTGCCGCAACTCGTCAAGCACCAAGCAACACCCTGAAGAGGGAAAGCAACCACTGCTTCCCGGACCAGAAAGGTCCTAGGGTTTCCCCCGACACACAGAGAGTAGTGGAAGAAGGGTAGCCACGACGCCCTTCAGGAAAGAGATATGCCACCCGCGTGCGGCACCGCATTGGTGTCGGGCAAACCGACACAGATTTCTCCCGAAAACCCTCTCCACCACCCTCGAACGAGCTGTTGCAAGGTCAAAGCCTCGCCACCACCAAGCTCGCCATTCACAAACATGCGCCACTACGGTTACGCTGCCGCCATCGTCGTCTCACCGAGATTACCGTTGCGGGGTCTGCAAGACAGAAGCAAGAGGTAGCTTGAAACGGGGCCATCAGTACCGCGACCGTGCGGGAGGGAACTACCTCCACCGCCAAAGGCGGTAGTCGACCAGACACAGCCGCAGGCACACCAGCCCCCTTTGGGTCCGGCCGAGTCCAACGGATCCGTAAAGCCTCCGCGGAGGCACACCAGTCCCAAGAGGGTCCAGCCGGGTGACCCGTAAAGCCCGCCGCCACGCTGCAACTGGCCGGACACGATCCCCGCTAAGCCCTGTACTAGCTATCTTGCCGCCGCCTGCTAAACCTGCGGAGAGTAGGGCATGCCCGCCCATGCCCAACCCAGATGGGGCCCTAAGGGCCTCGATCTAGGCCGATTGGGCCTGGCCAGCACCGCCTCGCCTCTGCTTGCCGCTGCCGCCCCGCACTACCCTGTAGAACATGGCCGTGCCGCCGCGCCGACCTCCCCCAGCCGTCGTCGGACCTCCGCCGCCCTAGGAGCACCGCTGCCGCCAGGATTGGGGCCCCGACCCCGCCTCCAACAGCTCGGGGAAAGGCAAGCCGCCGCCGGCGGCGCCACGCGGGCCGCGCCCGGC
Source organism: Avena sativa (assembly GCA_916181665.1). NCBI lineage: Eukaryota > Viridiplantae > Streptophyta > Magnoliopsida > Poales > Poaceae > Avena > Avena sativa. The sequence continues at coordinate 102,800,963 of OV702287.1, read as the reverse complement.
GGTCCCTGCCGGCGGCGGTGACGGGAGAGAGTAGGAGGGAGAGGTGTTGGCCGGAGATGGAGGAGTTACCCCCGTTGCCCTCGGGGGGACGCAGGGACGGGTCTGAGAGGTCTAACATCTTGTTATAGGGGAAAAAACAGGACAGGGATAGAAGTGTAGAAAAACAATTCACATGAATCTTGGAGGATTCATTCCTTTAAACCAAATGAACTCTATAGGAAAAAAATCATATGGAATGAAATTCCTACAAAATTCCCCCGAGAACTCTTTCAACCAAATAGGACAGGGCATTTGCATGATAGAAAAAACGCGGGATTGCAATATCATGTTCATTTCATTCCTATAGGATTTCATATGTACCAAAGTTTATTGGATTCTTCCCCGCAAAAAAAAGTTTATTGGATTCCAAGCGAAAACCGAAGGATTTCTACAGTGAAGTTTGAGTTGATGTTAGAATGTAGTGCAAAAGATCTCCTATGGAATTTTTTATGAGATTCAATCCCACAAATCAAACAAGCACGGTATAAAAAATATAAGGATTTAACATGCAAAATTCTTGTATGAATAAAAGAGTCAAGTGGGATTGACAGCAATCTTAGACAAACAATCCCGATATTTTAGTAGGACTATGATGGTTATTAGTGCTATCGATGTCTCGAGCCTTGTCAGCTCGTGCCACCTTAGCATTCCCTTGTTTCTTTGGTTTTAAGCACAACCTGGCAGAGGTTTCTGCCTTTCTCGTGAGAGGGAATCACTAAAGAAAACCAAGGCACAGATATAAAACAATAAAGATCATCAAAAGACGAGACCTAAAGCATCGTCGCTGCACACTGATCTACTAGTAGCGACAACAAAGGCTGTCGTGCCCATATCACCGCTCCTTCATCGAGAGGAGGGGAGAAGCGAAGTCCAAAGTATCAGAAGCCATGGCAAGAGTCGAAGCGGTGGTCGTCTGCCTCCTAATCGTCGCCATGGATGTCGCCGCCGGCGTGCTCGGGATCCAGGCGGAGAAAGCTCAGAACCAGGTAAACCGCGTGTGACAGCAATATTACTAAGACGCAGGAGGAGGTTCAGGCTTGGAGATTTCGTCATCGAACTTATGTCATCTTGCAGGGGAGGCACTTGCGGATACTGTTCATCGAGTGCCGTCAGCCGGTCCGGCAGGCCTACAAGCTGGGCGTCGCGGCGGCCGCGGTGCTGGCGGCGTCGCACGCCATCGCCAACATCGTCGGCGGCTGCGTGTGCGCCTGCTGCTCCGGCGACAAGCTCCGGCACTCGTCGCCCAACCGGCAGATGGCGTCCTTCGCCCTGGTCCTCACATGGTTCGCTCCTATCCTCCTACATGCATCATGCTTCCAGTGATTCGATCCGAAGAAGTCTGTCTTAGATTTGATGAGCTGCATGCATGTTGTTGTGTCTGTCGCGAATCCCGATCGATCGGCAGGATGGTTCTGATAGTGGGGCTGGCGCTGCTGGTCCTCGGGGCGCTGCCCAACTCCAAGAAGTCTTTGGCGCAGTGCGGGGTGATGCGGCACAACTTCCTCTCCATCGGCGGCATCCTCTGCTTCGTGCACGCACTCTTCTGCCTCGTCTACTACGTCTCCGCCAACGCCGCCGCGCGGGAGGAAGCAAGCGGCCGCGGGTCCAAGGCCGTCGGCGTGCACACCTGATGGATCATGTCTTGTCTGGTCGACCATGCATCTTCTCTTCCTTTAAACCGACTGCTTTTTTGCTTGGTTAATTTCTTCTCTGCTGTGAGATAGGGTGTGATTCTGCAGTTCTGATGTTGGTTGCACGATGTGTTGGCATCGTGTTGCTGAACTTTTAGCAGTTTTGCCGTGTTCAATAAAATCTTTGGGTACGCGTGTACTTCCGTGGTGACAGAACAGTACGCTGCTGTGAAGTCTAGCCTGATGTCCATCTTTCTCTTTCAGAATCGTTACCCTCAGGCCTCAGCCGACAGAGTTCGGTGCTTCGGTCCCATCCAGGTTTTGCCGAGTCTCGTTCATGGCCGGAAAGGCGGAAACGGCTTGAAGCCTGTCCAATTCTAAAAAACGGCTCGTCGGTAGGATCGTTCATACCGGACACCGATGGTGGTTGTCTACATCATTTCGACATCTGCCACCTGAAAACATTTTTTAGCAAAAGGCACATACAGCCCCGGCCACCTTACATCCGGATTACCAAGTTTATCAAAGGTTGGAGTATTGGCATCAAAGTTAATGATGAGAGTGGCGATTTTTTCCTCACAAAAAGGGGTAGGAGACAGGACATTTAAGGATTTTCGGTACTTAATCAGCTGGCACGCGTGTACTTCCGGGGTGACCAAAATAAAAAGTCTAGCCTGATGTTCGTCCTGTTGCCTCTTGGGAAGCTGGGCCGTACGTGGCAGCCCACTTCGGCGGTGCATATTTGTTTTCTTTTTGTCTGGATTGCTAACTTCCTATGTTCCCTTACATTAGGGTTTACCATGCTGTGGCGGCATAGCCAGCGTTGAAACTTTTTTCCCTGATCTTTCCACTACCAGAAAACTTGTGGAACTCTCCGTGTATCTCATTCATTCGTTAGAGATGTTTATATACATACCGTACAGGATAAGATTACAACAGAATACAAGATTACAACATAATATATCAAACTATAAGAACGCTATCCAACTAATGTGTGCGTGCCATGTGAGGCAAGTGCGCTGGAGTCGTTCCCTGGAGACTTGGGCTTGTCGATGGAGCACATGGAGCACAGGTCGTAGATGGTTTCCAACAACACTCACCCCCCCCCCCCTCCCCCCCCCCCCCCCCCTCGCACCACCCCACCGCAAGCACAACGTCGTTGCCGACGACGTTGAGGTTGGCTCAGAAGTCAAAGAAGACAGACAACGGTAGGCCCTTGGTGAAGACATCGACATACTGCGATGAGGAGGGCACGTGGAGGACGCGGACGTCACCGAAAGAGACGTGCTCCCGAACAAAATATAGATCGATTTCCACGTGCTTCGTGCGCTGGTGCTGAACAGGGTTCGTCGAGAGGTACATGGCGCTCACGTTATCCACGGTAGACAATGGTGGCATAGCGAGGAAGTCGATGCGGCTCTTGAAGAAGCTGACAAAGCCAGCATGATTCGGCGACGACATTGGCCACCGCGCGATACTCTGCCTCTGCGCTAGAACGTGACACACACGGTGTGTTGGCGTTTCGACGACCAAGAGACAAGATTGTCTCCAATGAACACACCGTAGCCTGATGTTGATTTCTATGTGTCTAGGCACCCGGCCCAGTCGACATCAGAGTAGGCCACCAAGTCCGAAGAGGAAGAGCGGCGAATATGAAGGCCAAGGTGAGTGGTGCCGCGAACATAGCGCAATATGCTCTTAAGGAGAGTGAAGTGCGGCTCGCGGGGATCATGCATAAAGAGGCAAATTTGTTGGACGGCATAAGTGAGATCGAGTCGGGTGAGCATGAGGTATTGGAGCTCTCCAGCGAGACTCCAATAAAGAGAGGTATCGCGAAGAGGCGGACCATCTATGGCGGAGATCTTAGATCTTGTGTCAACAAGGGTGGAGATGGGGCGAAAATCTTGCATTCTAGCACGCTCTAGGGTTTCAAGCGCATACTGGGAAATATGGAGGCCGACATTGCTACGATGGACATTAATGCCTAAAAATGGTGAAGCTCACCGAGGTCACTCATGGATAATTCTGTATGTAGAGAGGAGATGATGTGGTGAAGCGCGGTAGAGGAGTTGGTAGTAAGAATTATGTCATCTACATGCATGACAATGTCATCTATGATGGACTTTTATATCTTGAAGTGAGTCCTACTTGTATGACAATGTCAAGGAACTTCCCAACCCTTGTTTGTGAACTTTTCACAAACTTGCAACTCTCTCTAGTATTATTGACAGTGGGTTTTACTTCTTTGATACCATATTGCGCAATAATATTGAAGACATGTGTTCCACAGCGGTGGTGAAGTAGTATTCCATTTGAAACAAGGAAACCTTTTTCTTTTAAATTTTCTCTCAAATGATTAACCATAGCAGTATTTACTAATGCATTGTCTAACGTAAAACTAAAGAGTTTATCCTCTATGTTCCACTCTTGAATACTCTTTAGTACTATATCAAACATGTTCAATGAATTGTGTGGTGTCTCCATCATACTGAATCTTATAATACTTTTATGGAGTTTCCAATCATCGGAAATAAAGTGGCAAGTCATGCAGAGATAACCTAATTTCTGATTAGAGGTCCACATGTCACCTGTGAGAGATACTCGAGAGTCCAAATTTTCAAAATATTTTTTCATTCTATCTCCATGCATTTGGAAAGCAGCTTCACAATCATTCTTGATTGTTGTCCTAGAGACATTTTCAAACCATGGATTCAATGATTTAGTGAATTCTCTAAAAGATGATGACTCAACTAGCAAAAATGGCATTTCATTGACAACAATGAATTTCACTAGCTTCCTTCTTGCGACATCCAGGTCAAATTTCCAATCAGGATCAATACCCTCAGGATGACCCATTTTATCAACCATCTGATTCATTGCTAGTTTTGCTGGGCATACCTTTAAATGCCAACCAATCTGGCTGCTCCCTGAGTCTCTTGAAGCTGGAAAGATTTTCTGACAATGATCACAGTGGCCTTTCACAAGTTTATTTCCTTGATAAATCGGCTCAACTTCTTTCCATATGTGAGAAAGCAACTTGCGACGTCCATGTGTCCAGCCTACATGCAATGGAAGAAAAGCTTAGTTAGCTAATGAAAAGTAAAGACAAGGAGAATGAGTAATCGATGAATATATGTGAGCAGATCTTACCATAGGAACTGGTCGTTCTTCCAACAGGTGAGAGGTCATCAAGAGAGGGAGATATTGGAGGTTGTTGTGAAGGAGAGTTCAATGACTGTTGTGAAGTTGATCCCTTGGGTGAACCTGTCATGTTTGGCCTTATAAGTGTTGCCTCCTTTATTGATTGCCTTCTATGTGCTGCTGCGTTTATAAGAATATTAACTCCTGGCGACAACGTCACCCCTGGACCGCTTGATATTGCAAGGCGTCCCTAAAATTTGAGTCAAACAATTCAAACTGACTTGTGGTTTTCATGGCATACCAATAGGATAGAAATGTGTATATGATGTTTACCTTCTTCCGACTCCTTGTGATCTCATTGCAGACATCGATGTCTCCATTGATCCCTGGATGCAATTGCTCCTTGTGCAACATATTGTCCACGGGTGGAGGCGCCGCTGCTGCTCCCTATTGAAACACACAAACCAAAAGATTGATAACTTGAGTATAAAAGGTGTTGCCATACCAAGTTCAAGTTGCAACTTAGTACTAAAAGAACCACACGAATACCATATGATAGTTCAAGGCTTTAATTACCTTGTTCTTACTGCTCTTGAATTTCTTGGACCTTGGAGATTTATTACGAACAATTCCTAGATTGTATGTATCTCTATGGATCTCACCTTCTTCCACTTGCAGCTAATACACAAGTTAAACAAATAGAAAAAATAAGCAACCAGAGATGTCTAGTGTTAGAAAAGTATGTGAAGTCCTAGTACAACACTTCCCACTTCTGAATCCTAAGCTGAAGTACTACTACTGGAGAAAAGCTTATCTACCATTGTGTGCTCCAGCCAATAGAGAGATATCTAGTACTACTACTGGAGAAAATCAATTTATGCATACAAAACCTTATGTAACACATTTAACAGCTTGCATTTGAAGTGACTGACAGCCACTAGCGATTGGCACCTTTGTAGGAGTAAACATTTACAAATGAAATACGATCACTGAGAGGAGAAATAATACCAAAATTCAGCAATATTAACAAGTACTGCTTCCATAACAAGTTAATACGACAGGAGAAGGTAATATTCTATTCAGTCTGATTCACTAAAGGCCATTGTTCTAGGCATAGATACTGCATGAGCTACTGGTGAATGACTACTGCATGAGCTACTGGCATCTATACCACAATTTATGTCCAAAGTTGCAAGTGTCCAGCTATTCAGTTGCGTCAATCATGAATCGATGGCATAGAAGTACTAGCAATCAGTATACATAGCGACATAGTAACCGAATTCAAAGTACTAGCATGGCACAACAACTGCTATGTCGATCCAACATTGTATATATTCATTTGATCATATTAAGTAAAAATTACCTTATGTTTTCTTTTCTTGGATCTTGGAGATTCCTTGTCGGTGCCCATATTAGATCTATGTCTATGGATTTCCCCACCAGCCATGTGCTCCTGGCTAAGCATGCCCCCGAGCTTCCTCTCCTTGCAAAACTCGTCGTCCCCAAGAACCGGAGGAGGAGCGGAGGCCACCGAGATCGTAGGAGGAGCGTCGACCATCGGGGTCAGAGGAGGATCGACGTTCACCGAGATCGGAGGAGGAGGTACAGGGAGAAAGGGGGGTAGATGAGTGGAAGGAGGCAGGAGTGGACCTTTCCCGCAACCAGAGGAGGAGGATCTGCCATGTCGGAGCTAGCCAGCAGGGCTCCGGTGGCTCCCGTGTCTGCTCCCTAACGATGAGGAGGAGGGTGTCTGGTCGAGGGTGTGTTGATGTATTCTGCGCCTCTTGGGGTCGATGTGGGCTTCCCACAGACACCCACATTTTTTTTCTTGCTTACCCGTGGGTGCCCCACATAGCCTTTGTTGGGTCCGCAGCATAGAAAACAAAAAATTTCCTGCGATGAGAACTACACGCCAAGATCTATCTATTAGGTACAGAGCAACGGGTGGACATACATCCATCGAGAACTTACCCTTGAAGACAACGAGTTTTGTTAACGAGTAGGAACTCGTGGTTGATGTAGTCGTACACTTGCCGATCTCAAGATCATGTGGAAGTCTAAGCGTCGCAAATCAGCAGCGCATCCGTACTCGCACACACGTTCAAGCCACCGGACAACCTCCACCTCCTCGCTCCAGCGATCCAGCGGAAGTAGCAACTCCTTCGAGACGAAATGCCACCGGGAACATGTATCTCGCTAATCCGAGACCATGGGGGAATAATTCTAGAGGGGGAGAGAGATCCTTCACGAGGAGATGTGAGGAAGAAGGAGGAAGAGGGGGGGCCTTTTATAGGAGGAGGGGAGTGCCCCTCCCCATGGCCGGCGCCTCATGGGGGGTGACCCCTCACCTCCCCCATTCATGTGGTGGTAACCCCTCCACATTAAAATGCCTCTTCACATTCCCCTTTAAAGTCCCCACTTTAAATGCATTAAAATTCTCTAAGTTTAATGCTCTCTCATTTAATAAAACTCTTTTATTAAATTTATTCAGAATTTTGTTAATTACTTTAATTAACAAACATTTACATATAACCCCTTGCAATATTTCAATATCACATGCAGAACCACTTTTTGCAATTTCACCCGAAACAATTCCTGCGCTTTGCAACTCTTTCGCCTGAAACATATGTTTTCCAAAATGGTGTCCGGTAACTCTTAAGTGTGTCAACCTACGGTTCGCAAATAATGCAGACATGATTGAGACTCCTCTCAGATCAATAATCAGAAGCGGGACCTAGAGATCCATAATGACTCTTACATATTCAACGATGACTTCTATGATCGTGAGAACCTTTAACGCTTGTAATTTAATTCCTTTGTCTCATGATATAATACATGTCCGAGATTTGATCATCGGTATCCAAATACCTAGTTTGATCTCGTTACCGACATGCACTCTTTTCTTGTTCCCGTGATATAACATTCTAGTGATCACATCACTTGCTTGCAAGCTATCTTAATGTGATATCACCGAGAGGGCCCAGAGTATATATATCCATCATCGGGATTGGCAAATTCCACTCTTGATCCATGAGCCTCAACATAACACCTTTGTAGCACTGAACCCATCTTTATAGTCACCCTGTTACGGTGTGACGTTTGATGTTATCAAGATACTCTTCCGGTGTTAGCAATTAACATGATCTCATGGTCTAAGGTTAAAGATTACTCCATATGATGTTATAGCAATGTAAACATAATGACTTGATCGTAATGCTATACTTTGGATGAATGTTCATCACATCATTTCACAAATGATGTGACCTTGTTATTAACAACATCCAATGTCCATAATCAGGAAACCTTGATCACCTTGTTAATCAACAAGCTAGTCTATAAGAGAGGCATAACTAGGAACCCTTTTTGTTTATTAAACACACATGTATTGACGTTTCCGATCAATACAATTATAGCATGCAAAATAAACATCTATCATATATAAGGAATACATAATAATAACTTTATTATTGCCTCTCAGGGCATATTTCCTTCAGTCTCCCACTTGCACTAGAGACAATAATCTAGTTCACATAGTGATAAATCTAACACCCATGGAGTTCTGGTGTTGATCATGTTTTGCCCTAGGGAGAGCTTTAGTCAACGGACCTGCTACATTTAGGTCCGTGTGTATGTTACAAATCTTTATATCTCCATCCTTGACATGTTCGCGGATGGAGTGAAACTGGCGCTTAATATGCTTGGAATTCTTGTGAGACCTCAGTTCCTTGGTGTTGGCTATGGCTCCATTGTTGTCACAATATTGTCACAATAGATCACCATCGGGTCCAATGCACTAGGAACCACACCTAGTTCTGTAATGAACTCTTTCGTCCAAACTGCTTCATGTGCCGCTTCTGAAGCAGCAACATATTCCGCCTCCGTCGTTGATCCAGCCACCATAGGTTGTTTGGAACTCCTCCAACTAATTGTTGATCCGTTCAAGAGAAATACGTATCCGGATTGAGACTTAGAGTCATCCGGATCGGTGTCAAAGCTAGCATCGACATAACACTTAGTGACTAGCTCTTCTTCACCTCCGTATATAAGAAACATATCCCTAGTTCTTCTCAAGTACTTGAGGATGTTCTTGACCGCTATCTAGTGTTCCGAACCTGGATCAGATTGGTACCTACTAGTCAAACTAATAGCATGTGCCACATCCGGTCTTGTACATAGCATGGCATACATAATAGAGCCTATGGCCGAGGCATAGGGGATCTTATCCATCATCTCTCTTTCTCCCGCCGTAGCCGGACTTTGAGTCTTGCTCAATGTCTTGCCTTGCAACATAGGTAAGAACCCCTTCTTACTTCCGTCCATATTAAACTTCTTTAATATCTTATCAAGGTATGTACTCTGCGATAGCCCAATTAATCGCCTTGATCTATCTCTATAGATTTTAATGCCTAATATATATGACGCTTCACCAAGGTCTTTCATCGAAAATTTGCTGTTTAGATAACTTTTAACACTGTTTAAAAGATCTATATCATTTCCAATAAATAATATGTCATCCACATATAATATCAGAAATGCCACATTGCTCCCACTCACTTTCTTGTAAATACAATCCTCTCCATAAGTTTGGACAAATCCAAACTCTTTGATCACCTCATCAAAGCAGAGATTCCAACTCCAGGATGCTTGCTTCAGTCCATAGATGGATCGCTGAAGTTTGCATACCTTATTAGCATCCTTAGGATCGACAAAACCCTTTGGTTGTATCATATACAACTCTTCTTCAATATTACCATTGAGGAACGCAGTTTTGACATCCATCTGCCATATTTCATAATCGAAATATGCAGCAATTGCTAACATAATCCTAACCGACTTAAGCATCGCTACGGGAGAGAATGTCTCATCATAGTCAACTCCTTGAATTTGTCGAAACCCCTTTGTGACAAGTCGAGCCTTATAGATGGTCACATTACCATCAGCATCAGTTTTTCTTTTGAAAATCCATTTATTCTCAACGGCCTTTCGATCGTGAGGTAAGTCCACCAAGGTCCAAGCTTGGTTCTCGTACATGGATTCCATCTCGGATTTCATGGCTTCTAGCCATTTGTTGGAATCCGGGTTCATCGTCGCTTCTTCATACGTCGCAGGGTCATCCATTTCATCAACCATGAAATTCACAACATGATTGCCGTACAGTTCAGGAGCTGCACGTGTCCTGCTTGACCTGTGAGGTTCGGTAGTGTCCTCTTTCGGAGTTTCACGATCAATATCATTAGCTCTCTCTTCATTAGGTGAAGTCAACTCCGAAACAATGTCCGGTGTTGCGCTACTCGCCATTTCATGAAGAGAAGGTTCGATAACCTCTTCAAGTTCTACCTTCCAACTACTGACACCTTTAGCGAGAAACTCCTTCTCAAGAAAGGATCCATTCTTGGCAACAAAAACCTTTCCCTCGGATCTATGATAGAAGGTATACCCAATAGTTTCCTTAGGGTATCCTATGAAGACGCATTTTTCCACTTTGGGTTCGAGTTTATCTGGCTAAAGTTTCTTCACATAAACATCGCATCCCCAAACTTTAAGAAATGACAACTTAGGTTTGTTTCCAAACCACAATTCATACGGTGTCGTTTCAACGGATTTAGATGGTGCCCGATTTAAAGTGAATGCAGCTGTTTCTAGTGCATAACCCCAAAATGACAGTGACAAGTCAGTAAGAGACATCATAGATCGAACCATATCTAATAAAGTATGATTATGATGTTCCGACACACCATTACGTTGTGGTGTTCCGGCAGGCGTGAGTTGTGAAACTATTCCACACTCTTTCATGTGTGTGCTAAACTCGTAACTTAGATACTCACCTCCACGGCCAGACCGAAGAAATTTGATCTTTCTATTACGATGATTTTCCACTTCATTCTGAAATTCCTTGAACTTTTCAAATGTTTCAGACTCGTGTTTCATCAAATAGATATACCCGTATCTACTCAAATCATCCATGAAAGTAACAAAATAACAATATCCACCTCGCGCTGACACACTCATTGGTCCACACACATCAGTATGTATGATTTCCAATAAATCTGTCGCCCGTTCCATTGAACCGGAAAACGGCGTTCTAGTCATCTTGCCCATAAGGCATGGCTCACATGTATCAAATGATTCAAAATCAAGTGATTCCAAAAGTCCATCAGAATGGAGTTTCTTCATGCGTTTAACGCCAATATGACCTAGACGGCAGTGCCACGTATAATAAGATATATCATTATCAAGTTTAATATTTTTAGCATTAACATTATGAATATGCGTAATATTACTATCGAGATCCAACAGAAATAAACCATTCAACACAGGTGCATGACCATAAAAGATATCATTCTTATAAATCGAACAACCATTGTTTCCAGATTTAAAGGAATAACCACTTTGCATCAAACACGATCCGGATACAATGTTCATGCTCAGTGTAGGCACCAAATAACAATTATTCAGGTTTATATCTAATCCCGATGGCATATGGAGAGGTAGCGTCCCGACGGCGATCACATCAACTCTTGATCCATTGCCGACCCGAATCCTGACCTCATCCCTTGCTAGTTGTCGCTTGTTCCACAGCCCCTGAACCGAGTTACATATATTAGCAACCGATCCCATATCAAATACCCAGGTGCTACTGCGAGTACTAGTCAAGAACACATCAATAACATGTATATCACATATACCTTTGTTTGCCTTGCCGGACTTCTTGTCCGCCAAATACTTGGGGCAATTGTGCTTCCAATGGCCAGTCCCCTTGCAATAGTAACACTCGGTGTCAGACTTAGGGCCAGCTCGGGGTTTCTTTTCAGGTGTGGCAATAGATTTGCCACCCTTCTTTACCTTGTGCTTGCCTTTCTTGTCCTTCTTGAAACCGGTGGTCTTATTGATCATCAACACTTGATGTTCTTTCCTTATCTCCACTTCTGCAGTCTTAAGCATTGACAGAAGCTCGGGAAGAGACTTCTTCATGCCCTGCATATTATAGTTCATCACGAAGCTCTTGTAGCTAGGTGGCAGACATTGGAGAACACGATGTATGCCTAAGTCAATGGGAATCGTTATTCCCAAGGACACAAGCTTATCGGTGTACCCAGACATTTTGAGTACGTGCTCACTAACGGAGCTGTTCTCCTCCATCATGCAGCTAAAGAACTTTTCAGAAGCATTATAACTCTCTACGGCAGCATGGGTATCGAAAATCATTTTCAATTCTCCCATGGTATCAAAGGCATTGCCATTTTCGAAACGCTTTCGAAGTTCTGGCTCTAGCCCATACAATATGCCGCAATGAACTCAGTTGTGGTCCTCCTGACGAGTCATATAGACATTCTTTTCCTCATCAGGGGCATCAGGAGCTGGTGGGGGGCCTAGCAGCGCCTCTAGCACATATTGCTTTTGTGCAGCATTGAAGAGAATCCTCAAATTCATAGCCTAGTTGGTGAAGTTGCTACCATTCACATCAAGTTTCTCTTTCTCCATGAACACATTGAAATTAAAAGCAGGTGGTGCCATCTACAACATAATTTGTAAAGTTTATTTAGACTAAGTTTATGATAGAGTGAGTTCAACTAATCCAAATTACTAATGAACTCCCACTCAAAAACGACATCCCTCGTGTCCTTTTGGTGATTACATGAACCAAATCCACTACACCAAGTCCGATCATCATGTGAGTTGATGTAGCTTCAAAGGCGAGCATCTATATGGGCATCATATCAACTATATGACTCATGCTTAACCTTTCGGTCCGTGTTCCGAGGCCATGTATGTACATGCTAGGCTCGCCAAGTAAGAACCTTAGTATTCGCGTGTGTAAAACTGTCTTACACCCGTTCCTATGAAAGTGTAGATTCGAGTACACCCGATCATCACGTGATGTCTCGAAACACGATCCACAGAACGGTGCATACTTAAGGAAGAACACATTTTTATCTTGATATCTAAATGAGGGATCATCTTACAATGCTACAGAAAGCGCCAAACTAGCAGTATAAGATGCTAACATCTAATGTGTAAAGTGAGATGATATGGTCCATCCATTTGATCTCTATCATTTGCATCGTGGTATGATCTCTATCATTCGTTTGTGTGTAAGGCCAAGGTCTATGGAACTTACACGTTGAATGTGTTCCAAGAGTATCTATCATACATCTACTTACAACAATACCATATCAATACACTAGCCCAGCAACGATCTAAACTAGACGCCTCTAATTTATCAATTGCAAGTTTTACGTGGCTTAGGGCTTTCGAAGATAGAACCGTTCTTACCTACGAACATGAACCACAACGAGGATAACCAAGTTATTAGCAACTCGTTGTAAATCAGATATTGACTATAGTAGGAGAGACAGACACCCGCCAGCCACTTATGCAAAACTAGTTGCATGTCAGTCGTGGAACCGGTCTCATGTACGATGACATGTAAGGTTGGTCCGGGCCGCTTCATCCCACTATGCCACCAATATCCAAAATACATAGAAGATGCACTAACATGATCATCATCGCCCACATATAAACATATGTGTAATACCCGTGCAAAGCACCTATGCATAGATCAGGCTTTGATACCATAGTTGGGTCCGCAGCATAGAAAACAAAAAAAATCCTACGATGAGAACTACACGCCAAGATCTATCTACTAGGTACAGAGCAATGGGTGGACATACATCCATCGAGAACTTACCCTCGAAGAAAACGAGTTTTGTTAACGAGTAGGAACTCGTGGTTGATGTAGCCGTACACTTGCCAATCTCAAGATCGTGTGGAAGTCCGAGCGCCGCAAATCAGCAGCGCATCCGTACTCGCACACACGTTCAAGCCACCGGACAACATCCACCTCCTCGCTCCAGCGATCCAGCAGAAGCAGTAACTCCTTCCAGACGAAATGCCACCAGGAACATGTATCTCGCTAATCCGAGACCATGGGGGAATAATTCTAGAAGGGGAGAGAGATCCTTCACGAGGAGGTGTGAGGAAGAAGGAGGAAGAGGGGGGCCTTTTATAGGAGGAAGGGTTGCCTCTCCCCATGGCCGGTGCCTCATGGGGGGTGACCCCTCACCTCCCCCATTCATCTGGTGGTAACCCCTCCACATTAAAATGCCTCTTCACATTCCCCTTTAAAGTCCCCACTTTAAATGCATTAAAATTCTCTAAGTTTAATGCTCTCTCATTTAATAAAACTCTGTTATTAAATTTATTCAGAATTTTGTTAATTACTTTATTTAACAAACATTCACATATAACCCCTTGCAATATTTCAATATCACATGCAGAACCACTTTCTGCAATTTAACCCAAAACAATTTCCGGTTTCTCTCAAAACAATTCCTGCGCTTTGCAATTCTTTCGTCTGAAATAAATGTGCTCCAAAATGGTGTCCAGTAACTCTTAAGTGTGTCAGCCTACGGTTCGTGAATAATGCAGACATGATTGAGACTCCTCTCAGATCAATAATTAGAAGCGAGACCTGGAGATCCATACTGACTCCTACATATTCAACGATGACTTCTGTGATCGTGAGAACCTTTAATGCTTGTAATTTAATCCCTTTGTCTCATTATATAATACATGTCCGAGATTCGATCATCGGTATTCAAATACCTAGTTTGATCTCGTTACCGACATGCACTCTTTTCTCGTTCCCGTGATATAACATTCTAGTGATCACATCACTTGCTTGCAAGCTATCTTAATGTGATATCACCGAGAGGGCCCAGAGTATATCTATCTGTCATCGGGATTGACAAATTCCACTCTTGATCCATGAGCCTCAACATAACACATTCATAGCACTGAACCCATCTTTATAGTCACCCTGTTACGGTGTGACGTTTGATGTTATCAAGATACTCTTCCGGTGTTAGCAATTAACATGATCTCATGGTCTAAGGATAAAGATTACTTCATATGATGTTATAGCAATGTAAACATAATGACTTGATCGTAATGCTATACTTCGGATGAATGTTCATCACATCATTTCACAAATGTTGTGACCTTGTTATTAACAACATCCAATGTCCATGATCAGGAAACCTTGATCATCTTGTTAATCAACAAGCTAGTCTATAAGAGAGGCATAACTAGGAACCCTTTTTGTTTATTAAACACACATGTATTGACGTTTCCGATCAATACAATTATAGCATGCCAAATAAACATCTATCATATATAAGGAATACATAATAACAACTTTATTATTGCCTCTCAGGGCATATTTCTTTCAGCCTTTTATGTGGGCTTGGGTAGTGGGCTTCGTGGATAGCCCATTCCCACCTGCACCCTAAGGCAGGATGTCAGTGGCTGGATGGGAGGTGCTCCGGGTAGTTGATACGTCCATTTTGCATCACTATTCTATATCATAATTCACTATTATTCATTGATATATTTCATATTAAGAGATGCTACTTATGCTATTTCATCTATTTTTGCATGATTGATGATTTTTGGAGGATGAACCACCGGAGTCAGGATTCTGATGGAAAAAGCACCGTTTGGATGCAAAATTCGCGAAGATCAGAAAATCCCGGAAAATCCTATTTTTCCAGAAGACGAAAAAGCTAGAAGGAGGAGCGGAGATGGGCCACAGGGGGCCCACACCCCCTGGTGGCGCGGGTCCCCTTGGCCGTGCCACCAGGTGGTGTGGCCACCCTGGCCCACTCCCAGCATCGCCCTTTGGCGTATATAATCCCTTCAAAACCCTAAGACTCGGGGAGCAACCACAGAAAGATTTCGCCGCCTCTGCGAGGCGGAAGGCTACAGAGAGAGAAAGAGCTCTCTGGCAGGCAGAAATCTACCGAGGAAATTCCTTCCCGGAGAGGGGAGATCGTCACCATCAACACCATCATCAAGCTGGACTTCATCGGGATCATCATCATCATCTTCTTTACCATCATCACCACTCCGTACCGCTATAACAATTGGGTTGAATCTTGCATAGTTCTTAGGTGAAACTTTCCCGGTGTTGATTACTTGTTGTAGTTGATGCTATTGAGTGGAACCATTGAATTATTGTTATGTTCAGATTGTTACTTATCATTATTTCATCTCTGATCTTGATCCATATGATGTCTCGTGAGTAGTTCGTTTAGTTCTTGAGGACATGGGAGAAATCATGTTGTTAGTAGTGGAATTGTGTTGAGAAAGATTCAATGGTTTGATAATTAAGTTATGGTGTTATTCTTCTAGTGGTGTCATGTGAATGTAGACTACATGATACTTCACCTTTATGGGCCTAGGGGAATGCATTGTGTATTTGGCTACTAATTGTAGGGGTTGCCGGAGTGACAGAAACCTAAACCCCCGTTAGGAAACCTTTTCACAAGGGAGTGTAGGATCTCAGAGTTTAAGGATGTGGTTAGGTTTTTATCTTAATTACTTTCTTGTAGTTGCGGATGCTTGCAAGGGTATAATCACAAGTATGTATTAGTCCTAGGAAGGTAAGTACATTAGCACAGGTTCACCCACACAACACTTATCCAACCAGAGAAGATTAATCAACTATATGAAGCGAAAGCACTTGACAGTATTCCCATGTGTCCTCGAGAATGTTTGGTTATCTTAAGTAATACAACCGGTTTGTCATTTGCTAAAGAAAGGATTGGGCCACTTGCTGCAATTATTATTATTGTCTTTTATTTACTCGCACTTTATTTATCTGCATTATCAAAAAACCCTAAAAATCTGTTTGCTAAGTATTTACAGAGAATTCCTGATCCAAGCCACTCATCAACACCTTCTGCTCCTTGTTGGGTTCGACACTCTTACTTATCAAAAATAATGCGATACACCCCCTATACTTGTGGGTCATCAAGACTATTTTCTGGCGATGTTGCCGGGGAGTGAAGCGCTATTGGAGAGTGGAACTGGTAAAGGAAACTTCTATTGTGAGTATTGTTTATTTCTGCTTGTTATTTTATTCTCAATATGGATAATTCACTTAGTTTCTTATTTCGGAATGCTACTACCACTGCTAAGGTAGTAGATAAACCACCTCCTACTAAAATTGATCCTTTTAAAATACCTACAAAAATTGTTGATCGTGTTATGGATAACTACTATTTTGGAGATGGAACTGTCCATCCCAGTGATCATTTGCTTTTTATACATGAATTATGCGGGTTGTTCAAGTGTGCAGGTATTACAACAGATCAAGTTAAGAAAAAGTTATTCTTTGTATCACTAAAAGGTAGAGTTGAGGAATGGTACAAGCTGCTAAAGAATGGCCAGTCTCTTGAATGGGAGGAAATTGTACCTCTCTTTTATTCCAAATTTTATCCTCCTAGTGAGATTCATAAAGATCGGAATCAAATATACAACTTTTGGCCTCGTGATGAAGAGAGTATAACTCAAGCTTGAGGGAGATTGAAGTCACTAATGCTCAAATGTCCTACTCATGTGCTCCCTAATAACATTATTATCGATAACTTTTATACAAGGCTTTCTCTTCATGATAAGGATCTATTGGATGCTTCTTGCTCTGGATCATTTACACATATGGAAGAAGAAGCTAAATGGGATCTTCTAGACTGATACATTGCAAATGTATCTATAATTTTTGATGTTCCATGCTTGGTTTTATCTACTTTCTTATGTTTTGTCCACACTTTGGAGTACTTTTCATATGATTTCTTGGACTAACCTATTAACAAGAGCCATAGTGCCAGCTGCCTGTTTTCTGCTGTTTTTGGTTCTAGGAAAGTCCGAAAATCAATATTCTCGGAATTGGACGGGACAAAAGCCAAAGTTATTATTTTACCGGGGGACACCTGGAGCCAGAATACAAGACGGAGAAGGGCCAGAGGGCGTCCACACCACCTGGCCGCATGGCCAGGCTTGGCCCGCGCCAGGGGGTGGTGGGGCCAGCCCAGGCACCCCCTCGGCCACTCCTTCCGCCTATATATTGCCTCTGATACGGAAACCCCAAGTACCCGATCAAAAATCCATGAAAGAGACTGTAGCCGCTGTCATCTCCATCCCTAGATCGGGAGGGATCTGAAGCTCTTCCCGGCACCCTGCCGGAGAGGGGAATTCACCTTGGAGGCCTTCTTCATCATCATGCAAGCCTCCGGTGTGATGCGTGAGTAGTTCATCTCTGGACTACGGGTCCATGTAGTAGCTAGATGGCTGGTTCTCCTCCTTTGTGCTTTCATGTCTAGATCTTGTGAACTTCGTTCATGATCAAGATCATCTATTTGTAATCTTACATGTTGTGTTTGCGTGGATCCAATGGATATTGAGATGTTATTTCAGATTGATTATTGATTCTATCATGTCTTTGTTATTTGTGATCTTGCATGCTTTCCGTTGTTAGTAGCTATCTTGGCCAAGTAGATGCTAGCAACTCCAAGAGTTAGTATTTATGCTCAATAGTGGGTTCATGCCTCTGGTAATCTGGGGAAGTGACAGAAATCTCTAAGGTACTAGATGTGTTGTTGCTACTAGGGAGAAAACAACAATCCTTTGTTCATAGAACAATCGTATTGTTTACTTTACACGCAATTCATAATGCAATTATATGTTGCTTGCAACTTAATACTGGAGGGGGTTCGGATGATAACCTGAAGGTGGATTATTAGTCATAGATGCAGTTGGATGGCGGTCTATGTATAATGTTGTAATGCCCAATCGAATCTCAAAGGAGTCAAGATGAGTAGTATATGCTTTTATGCTTTCTCGATGTTTGTCAATTGCCCCGCTGTAATTTGTTCACCCAGCATGTTATCTATCTTAAGGAGATCCACCTCTAGTGAACTATGGACCCCGGTCCTTTCTTTTACATTCAATCTACAATCAACTGTTTACTGCTTTGTGTTTACTTTATGCAAACTATTACCTCCTTTCATTCGATACGTTTAATCCTTTGTTTTCACAAAACCGGTGAGATTGACAACCTCATCGCAAGTTGGGGAAAGAGTTCTATGGTTGTGTTGTGTAGGTATCCACATTGCTGCTGGCACCGGTAGTGCGCCTTGCCAACGTTCAGCTAGCTACACCTTTGGGGTGTTTCCTTGCTCCTACTGGATTGATAACGTTGGTTTCATAACTGAGGGAAACTTACTGCTGTGCTCATCATACCTTCCTCTTGGGGTTCCCCAACGAGCTCGTTAATACACGAGTCAGCATAGACCATATTCAAGACAATGCTGAATCATGGGAGAATGATAAAGGAAGAAAGTCAGGTATAAATTATAATTATGAATGCATTAAATCTTTTATGGGTACTGATGACTTTCATAATATTAGTAATGCTTATGGTATTGATTCTCAAAGTTTTGCAAATTATTTTAAGGCTTTTACTTCTTATATTGAAATTCCTAAAAAGAAATGGAACAACTATCACGAGCCATATAAAGATATTGTTAATTGTGTTCCTGCTAAAAATACTGAAGTTTATACTATTGATCATATTTTACCTAAATCTTACATCGAGAAAATACCTTTCCCAGTTAAGGTAAAGGAACATTCTATGACAGCTAGTATGGTTAACGAAAGTACAAAGAAAGCTGTCGAACCTAATGAACAAATAGATGATGAACCTGCAGTAGCAAATATGAAAGACTTTGTCACTAAAAATGTAGAAGATGGGCACGCTATCCTTTGTAAGGATATTTATAATATTTTTTCACATCCTAATGGAACTAGGAAAGCTAGTGTCCCTATGTTTTCTGTTAGAATAAGTGATCATTACTACAATGGTTCATGTGATAGTTATATCATTAAATTTATGCATAATACTAAAAGTTATTATGAGAGAGGGAAAATTGTTCTTATGCATCTCAATAATATTAAGTTTCCTCGCTTTATCCTGAAAGTCTTTAAGTTGCACTTGTTTTTCCTTCCTATGCTAGTAGCCTCTGGTTTCAACGATTTATTTTCTTACAAAATTCCCTTGCATAGGAAGTGGGTTAGACTTAAATATAAGTATATTTACTTCTAGATGCTCTATTTTACTTCAATTCCTATCCTTATGTGAGCATCATTGAAATATATCATGCTTATCTTAATGGCTATAAAGAAAGAGCTTTTGGGGAGACATCCCAATATATTTTTGCTTTCAGTTTATTTTTGTTTATTTGAGTTCTAGAATTTATTGCTTCTGTAATAACCTCTCCTTATCCTTTTTGTTTGGTTTTTGTGTCAAGATCAGCCTCTAATTAAAGAGAAGTAAGATTTGGGGAAGTTGCTATCCCGAAAAAGATTTTTGTGCTTCAACGTAAAAAATCGTGAAAAATCCCAAAACATTGTACTGATCTGTAATTTTTTTTGTGCATGCCCCAGGTTATTATTTAACTTTTGTTAGTTTTGCACTTTTTGATTTGAGCAACAGAAGATTTTCGAAAACATTGATCTTTACCTGCTGGTCTGTTTTGACAGATTTCTGCCATTTTTGCATTTGCCTCTTAAATCGATTTCCTTTTTGAATTCTTTTTGGGCTTTCGAAAGGAGTTGTTTCAGTAGCTTATGTTTTGATGGATTTCAGTTGAAACTAAACCTAAAGGTTTATTATCTTGCATACACTAATGTTGCTAATGAAGAATGTGTAAAGTTTTGTATGAAAGAAATTTTCAAGTGGTAGGAGAAAATGATGTAATGAGATGAAGAATGGTCAAAAGACTCAAGCACTGAATTTTTGAAGATTCTCACAATGAAGATATTGATATAATTCAAGCGGTGACTCCGGAAGAATTTATTAAAGGCCAAATTCAGAGACCTGCAGAGTCTGTTCTCGAATAGGTAACAGTTCTGGTAAGAAAAGGTCCGCGAAAAACTTCTCAAGTTATATTTTTGCAGTTTTTATCTAACATGGAAAATAATGATTCGAAAGAGGGACGGAAATGGAGCCCGGGTGGCTCACACCACCCCGTGGCATGGGCCCACCTGGTCGCGCCACTAGGGGGTGTGGCCACCCCGGAGCCCTTCTCCGACCCGTTTTCTCCCAATACCTTCCTTTTGTTGTTAAACTTTGTAATATATAATCCCCCGGATCCCCCAAGGTCCGTATATCGTGTTCTCGTCGTGTTTTCTTTTTGATCTGTTTCTATCAGGAACTATTCTCAAGTTTAGAAGCATGATGGTCTCCTCCATCGATAAGGGCAAGGAGCCTGTGGAAGATGATCTCCAAGACCCTGAGCAGGAGGAGGAGATCGAGAGTGAAGTTGAAGAGGAAGCAAAGGAAGATCAGCATCCGCACACCAGCACCACCATTGAAAGCATTGGAGTGGTGGCAAATCCTGCCAAGTTCAAAAGGATTGCACGGATGTCCACTGGAGGGATGGTTCCGCGCCATTGCTTGGCTTCACGGTCACCTCCTCCATGCACCAAGAATCCCTTCCATGCCCTTATTCATGAGCAGCAATTCCAAAATATGCCTAAGGAAAAATTACTCTCCAATTGGGACATGCCTCGTTCTAACCATGCAGGAAAAGAATACTTTAAGGAGGAAGAGTGGGGAAAGAATCGCAAAGGCTGGGATTCACAGCCCGACATGATCATGAACCGCATTGAGCACAATTCGGAGTTGATTCGTACTCTCACCTTCGAGATTGAGGATTTGAAGGAGTTGATCGAAAAGCTTATCAAGAGAACACCACCACCACTGAAGGAGTAATTCGTCATCAGGTTTTGGCATCCCCTTGGTTTGTTTCCAAGCTTGGGGGAGTGTCGCGGTATCATATCATTATCTTTCATCTTTTTATCTTTTTAGTAGAGTCATATCATGAATAAGAGAAGTTATCATATAGGATGGTTTGCATTATGAAGTATCTCCCTCTAGTTAGATATCTATGTATCCCTTGGTGTGAGTTGCCGTTATGGAATATTAATGAGAAGCTATATCATTTATTTTTTGCACATCTTATTTTAGTTTGCAATTTTTGTTATATGATTGATCTTGTTATTAGTATTGGTATCACTTTGGGATCATTAAGTAAATTTAATTGGTTTTGGCAAATTTAGCTCCGGTCAGTAGCAACATTATTTAAGAATGAATGGAAAAGAGAAAAGTACTTTTTAATATAAATTTATCATCTTTGTTTCTTGTTTGGCTCATAAGCTTAGTATTCTCTAGTTAAGATCTTTTGTGCTTCCAAGGAAGATTGTATGATTGTTCCTATCACTTGTATGTTTGTTTGTTTCCTTTAACTCTTATTGCTTGCTACCCAGCCTTGCTAGCCAAAAATCTGTACTGAGAGGGAATGCTTCTCGTGCATCCAATCCTTGAACCAAAACTTATGCCATTTGTGTCCACCATATCTTCCTATTAGCATCATTGCTACTTCAAGTAAATTCTCGAGTTTTATCTATCTTCCAAATTAAACTTGTTATGTGAAAACTAGTGATTAAAGCTCTCACAAACTTGATGGCACACTTTATTTTCTTGTACTTAATAAATTTGAACCATTGTGACTATCTTATGAAGCTTGTATGCTTGCATTTATAAGTTGGGAGTTAGCAAAACCATGCTATCATGGGGTCCGCTTTCGACATTGCACTTATTATTTAGTTGATATCATGTTCTTTTGTTTATGGATGTCGGCGGTGTGAAATAAAATGGGAGCTTGTAAGCTCATGGAGTTTGTATATGTGTTAGAGAAACGCCTAGGCGGCTAGCCTAAGCCATGCCTAAGCATGGTGGAACCTTGCAGCATAACCAAAGTGTCATTCTATGAAGCATCTTCAGTAAAAACCTATGCACAAATAGCAAATAAAAAGATCGCTGAGATGCTCACTATCTGTTGCCTTGTCATTTTGATATGGGATAGCTCCTGTGTCATGGGGCAAGGGGTACCCCATTGGCGGTTCTCTATGATACACATACACTTACAATGACAAGAACTTACCGGAAACCAAAGTTGAGTAGCATGAGGTCTGGTACTCGTATTCAAGGGGCATGAGACTTCTAACTTATAATTTGTCAAGCATATAACTCATATTTTCCTCACATTAACCTTAATCACCTCAAGATGCTTATGATAGGGGCAATGAGAGCTGAAAGCTAGTAAGTACCATAATTTTTGGAGGCTCTTTATGAGACTTGAAATCCCTGCTTCCCTCTATGAAGGGCCTTTCTTTTACTTTTTAGTTGAGTCAGTAAACCTATTCCTTTCTATCTCAAGCAAGCAATTTGAGTTGTTGTCATTCAATCACCCATATGATGATATATTAAATCATGTTTCTTATGTTCCTTGTTTTGCACACTGCTCTTATCTAAGTGAATATTACTTTGAAAGCTATCATTGAAAACCCATTATGTTTGACTCCTGCAATTTGTTAACCATTCTATGACCAAGAACAAAGTTTTCCATTACCAATTATGATTTACTTTATGCATATTTATTGTGTTTCCCTTACTCATTGCAAGTTAAGTTATATAATAGTGAGTTTTTTTCTATTATGATTTGTGTATTGATGAATGTGATGCTTCTTGTCCGTATATCTCTTTATTGACACTTCACTCCATAAACCTGTGGACATGTTTATTGAGCTTAGTTTCCGCTTGGGGACAAGCGAAGTCTAAGCTTAGGGGAGTTGATACGTCCATTTTGCATCACTATTCTATATCATAATTCACTATTATTCATTGATATTTTCATATTAAGAGATGGTATTGATGCTATGTCATCTATTTTTGCATGATTGATGATTTTTGGAGGATGAACCACCGGAGTCAGGATTCTGATGGAAAAAAACACCGTTTGGATGCAAAATTCGCGAAGATCAGAAAATCCCGGAAAATATACGGAAAATCCTATTTTTCCAGAAGACGAAGGAAGCCAGAAGGAGTAGCGGAGATGGGCCACAGGGGGCCCACACCCCCTGGTGGCACGGGTCCCCCTTGGTCGCGCCACCAGGTGGTGAGGCCACCCTGGCCCACTCCCAGCATCGCCCTTTGGCGTATATAATCCCTTTGAAACCCTAAGACTCGGGGAGCGACCATAGAAAGATTCCGCTGCCTCTGCGGGGCAGAAAACTATAGAGAGAGAAAGAGCTCTCCGGCAGGCAGAAATCTACCGGGGAAATTCCTTTCCGGAGAGGGGAGATCATCGCATTCAACACCATCATCAAGCTGGACTTCATCGGGATCATCATCATCATCTTCACCATCATCTCCGCCAGCACCATCATCACCACTCCGTATCGCTGTAACAATTGGGTTGAATCTTGCATAGTTCTTAGGGGGAACTTTCTCGATGTTGATTACTTGTTGTAGTTGATGCTATTGACTGGAACTATTGAATTATTGTTATGTTCAGATTGTTATTTATCATTATTTCATCTCTGATCTTGATCCATATGATGTCTCGTGAGTAGTTCGTTTAGTTCTTGAGGACATGGGAGAAGTCATGTTGTTAGTAGTGGAATTGTGTTGAGAAAGGTTCAATGGTTTGATAATTAAGTTGTGGTGTTATTCTTCTAGTGGTGTCATGTGAACGTCGACTACATGATACTTCACCTTTATGGGCCTAGGGGAATGCATTGTGTATTTGGCTACTAATCGTAGGGGTTGCCGGAGTGACAGAAACCTAAACCCCCATTAGGAAACCTTTGCACAAGGGAGTGTAGGATATCAAAGTTTAAGGCTGTGGTTAGGTTTTATCTTAATTACTTTCTTGTAGTTGCGGATGCTTGCAAGGGGTATAATCACAAGTATGTATTAGTCCTAGGAAGGTAAGTACACTAGCACAGGTTCACCCATACAACACTTATCCAACTAGAGAAGATGAATCAACTATATGAAGCGAAAGCACTTGACAATATTCCCATGTGTCCTCGAGAACGTTTGGTTATCTTAAGTAATACAACCGGATTGTCCTTTGCTAAAGAAAGGATTTGGCCACTTGCTGCAATTATTATTATCTTTTATTTACTCGCACTTTATTTATCTGCATTATCAAAAAACCCTAAAAATTCGTTTGCTAAGTATTTATACAGAGAATTCATGATCCAAGCCACTCATCAACACCTTCTGCTCCTCGTTGGGTTCGGCACTCTTTCTTATCGAAAATATTGCGATACAACCCCTATACTTGTGGGTCATCAGTAACTGCCGAAGAGGCAGGCGTGTCAGGCGGGCCACGTGGAGAGGAGGGAGTGGCTGCATAGGGAGAGCGGGGCCCAGGTGCGGAAGAAGCACGTGGAAAGGGCGCGGGTGGTGGGGATGGCGCAGAATCTAGAGTAGATCATGTCGGGTTGTTGTATGAGGATGGGACGGCGGGTGATCCGATGACGATACGATCTAGGGCCAGTGACGGTAGGTAGGGATCTTCTATGGCTACGGGAGAGGGTGGAGGATCGTCTGCGGCAGAGGGTTCCATGTACGAGAAAATTTGTTCGTCAAAGGTAATGTGTCGGGATGTGATGATGCGTCGGCTGGATAAGTCGAGGCATCAATAGCCTTTGTGCTCGAGAGGGAGACCGAGGAGGACACATCGTGTAGAATAGGGTGCCAATTTGTGAGGGTGGTAGCATATAGGTCAGGGTAACAAAGACACCCAAATACCCAGAGATGATTATATGTGGGATGTTGGCCATAGAGGATAAAGTGAGGTGAGAGCTTATAGCACGGGAAGGGCAGATGTTAAGTACATGGGTGGCTGTAAGTAATGCCTCGACCCAAAATTGAGCTAGCATGTTATCTTGTAGAAGGAGAGTGCGTAGGATGTCGTTTGTGCTGCGAATATCCCTTTTGGCCTTGCCGTTTTGGGGGGGTGTGGGGACAGGAAAGACACAGGAGTACACCACGAGAAGAGAGAAAGGGGCGTAGGGTCGGTATTCAAGAATTCTCCACCATTGTCACACTGAATACAACACAAAGAAATACTAAATCGAGTAAGTATAAACTGATAAAATCATTAGAGAGTCATGGAGGCGTCATATTTATTTCACAATGGGATGGTCCATGTATAATGGGAATAATCATCCAAAACAATTAAGTATTACTTGAAGCCAAAAAACTAGAAATCGAGGAGGTCCATAAATTACAATGTATGAGATTAAAAGGGCTAATAGTAAAGGAACTAAAGGTAGGAAAAGGTAGCCGTGGCTATCTACCTAGCTGACATGCATCACAGGTAGAAGAAATAGGGGGCTCCTTATTACATTGGAGAAAATAACTACTAAGACAGGACATTGTTTGATGGCTAGGATGTCCTAGCCGTCGATGCCAAATGTCACCGGAATTTATTAGAAGCATCGTGTGTCCTGGTGAAGTGGTTTCAAAGAACGAATAGAGGGCACCAGAGCTACTGGATCTCATGATCAGATGCTTGGTTGCTAGGTCCTTCACAGAAAAACCAAATGGGTCAATTTCAATAGAAACAAAATTGTCAGTTGTAAATTTACGGACATAAATAAGGTTCTTAATTACGGCAGGAGAGACTAGAACATTATTGAGAGAGAAATGTGTGGGGCCTAGAGAGGTAGAACCAATGGCAATGATGGGGAAATGAGAGCCGTTTCCAACCATGATGCTATCAGAATTATACTTAGATGGAGAACAAAACAAGCTTAGTGTACCTGTGTTGACGGTGACATGGGAAGAAGCGCGGTGTCCAGGTACCATTTGTTGCGACCACCACCATTCTGTTGCAGGGACAGGTTGTTCATCACGGCGTTGACCATGGACTGCTGATCCCAGTTGGAAGTTGCACCACCATGAGGAGTGGATGGAGGCGCGTTGGTGTAGATCATCAGGTAGGCTTGGGCAGGGTTGCCAGGCAGGAGACCCAGGACGCCGACGGAATTGGGCGAGATCCAAGCCACCCGTTGTGGGGGAAGGGTGCGCCCCATGGGGCGAAGTAGCCCATCTAGGCGGGCTGCTGGGCCAGGTGCTATTGCTGTTGGCCGTGACCGCTGTTGCGGTCGAAGTGGTTGCCATGTCCACGCCCATAGCCATCGTACTGTTGATGCTGATGATGACCGCTGTCGTGGTTGTTGTGCTGCTGATGACCACCGCCGCGGTTCTTCTGGGTGTTGCCCCTATTAGCATTTTGGGCATTGTTGGCGATGACCAAGGCTTGGGATCCCTCGTTCACGTTAGTTCAGTGAAATCTCCTCCAGAAGTAGGCATGAGCGCGCCTCGACGAAGCTTGGGAAGGGGTGTTGCATGGGGAGCACGGTCGCCATCACTTGAAAACGACGACTGAGGCCGCGAATCATCTAGAGCGTGAGGGTGCGATCAGTGACATGCTCGTCGATGTCAGCAGTGCGTCGGCGAGAGCCTTGAGGTGGCGGAAGTATGCGCCAACCATCATGTCGCCCTGGATAGTGGCTCGAAATTCCACGGTGATGTGGATGGCGTGCCCCGAGTGGTTGTCATGGAAGAAGGTGTGAAGATGGTTCCACACATGGTACACGGTTGTGTTGGGCACGCAAATGATGTCGAAGAGGTCTTCGGAGATCGTGGCGTAGAACCAGAGGACGAGCATGATGTCGTTGTTCCGCCACTGCGTATCCATGCTTAGAGGGTTATTGTCATCATGAACATGATCGAGGACATTGTACCTATTGAGCAGTATGAGGAAGATCTGGCACCGTTTGGATAAGTTGTTAGCACCAAGGTCCAGCTTGAAGTTGATGATGGTGGTGATGTTGAGGGCGTGCGTGGATGGCACGCCAGTCATCGCTGAAACCGCTGAGGCGCCGAGGCCATAGGTGGAGAGGAGCGGAAGCATCGATACGAGCGATAGCGGCACCGAAGGAGCAGCGGTGCTAGATGGCCCCGCTCCATTGCTCGGTGATAGCTGTGAGATTCAACATATTTTTTTGGTTTTTATTGATGGTTTTCTTCTGGATTTGATCGTTTTCTAGCTTTACCTAACGCTAATACTTCGATACTAAAGAAAACTTGGTTTTTAATGTGTGTTTCAGGTTCTGAACATCAACAGAAGGTTTTAACTAGAGAAACACAATATTCAGGTGAAAACAAGCAAGTCTCTTTTTGGAAGCAATCAAGAGAGGCAAACAGAAGCTTTAACGAGCAACTATACGGCAGGAATATTTTCCGGCCGTATAGTTCCTGCCATATAGCTGTTGTCGCCTCCATCTTGTCAAAAGGGACAACTTTCGTGAAGAGACCAGGCGCGAAATCATAACACAGCAGCCACCATCCCATCCAAAAAGGAAAAAGAGCATATCTGGAGAAGAAAGGGAAGACGTTCTTCATCTCGCTCCACGATCTTTGACCTCCTAGCCAACACACCCTCATAGCCATTACTTGTACTTGAGAGAGAGAGAGATCTTTAATTTGCGAGATTAGGGTTTGAGATTGTTTCTTCCTATCTTGAATAGTGTTGGATTACTTCTCTATTCTTATTGTGGATCTTCACGGTAATATCGAGAAGAACTCCCTTTATTTAATTATATCGATGATGCTTTCTTCTCTCATGTGTGAGTAAGTTCCTTGGGCGTGGGAGATGTAAGGGATTAGTGAGATGTGATGTGCCTCCATATATTTTCCATTAGTTTGTGATTGATTTTAATTACTATATTATGTGTGCTTGACTATTTGTGGGATGCCTAATGCTTGTTGTCCAATTAAGGGCCCATCCAACATGATGCTTTATTCTATATAGATAGGATCTTGTTCGCTAGCAGACCGGCGACCCCCGACTGACACGGGGATATCAATGGGAAACTAGTTTGACTCGAGTATCACAAGGAACCATTGTGCTTATTGCATTAGTCCGATCCAAGGATCTTAATTGCTAAGCAACCTGGAGGATTTTAATCGTATGGTGACTGGCCATGGTTTTGGTAACAGACTAGTAGGATTATTGAAGTTGGGATAAAATCTACCAAGAGGAGTTCCGGATAATTATGGGTTGCTCGCCTACACATATACTTATAATATAATTGTTACACTTATCATTCGTCCACCTGGCACAGTCACTATCACCATGAACTGTATCTCCTCGCGCCTTCTTTATCATCTGCAGAAAACCACAAACAATCGAATGGTTCTTTATTTTTACGCTCTTTATTCCTGAAGTTTACATTTTAATTTTATTTAAATACATCCAGTTTAATCCAAATTTCATTCTTATTTCCACACTTGCAGTTAATTCACTCGAAGACTTGTGACAACTTTGGGTGTGACAGAGACTTTATTCATAAACACTTACCTTTGGGCTCCCTATGGGATCGACATCTATACTTTGAAACTAGCTACAAATGATATGTGCACTTGCAGACATCAAGCTATATTCTGGCGCCGTAACCAGGGAGCTAAGTGCTAAGTGTATGTCTCTTGACATTTCAGGTGTTACTACTACAAAATGGTCTCTAGGAGACAAAGGGTCTACACGCTCTGGTAAGACCTATTTACCAGATTATATTGAGTGTGTGCCTATTCAAAGGCGTGAGGAAATTATTGAAAGACTTTTAAGATCAAATAAAGTTGAAGTTGAAAACCTAAGTGAGTTTATGGAAATCATGTCCATTTACAGGACAACTCCCAAGAAACCCGAGAAAACTCTCAGAGAATACAGTGCTCCAAGTTCTGATTTTCTAAAGCAACCAATAGAATTTCCTAATCCTAGAGTTAGAGAATATTGATTTGATGGTGGGATTATTAAAAATTTACAGGAAATTTCTTTCAATGGAAGGGAAGATGAAGACCCAGCAAGACATCTTAGAAAGTTCGACGATGTGATAACATCACTTGGACCAAAAGGTTTGCCAAGAGATTTCTCTCGTCTAAAATTATTTCATTGGTATCTTAAAGGTAAGGCTCTAGACTGGTTATATTCTCGCCCTCGTCATTACATTAAATGTTGGGAAAACTGTATTGTCAAATTTATAAACAGGTTTAATCCTTTTAAGAAGGTAACTGAAATTAGAAAGAATATAGGCAACTTTAGTCAAAACGTGGGAGAAAACTACCCACAAGCCTGGGATAGATTCTTTGGAATGATTAATAGTATTCCTAATCATGGCTATTCTGAATTAACTATTTGCCATTTATTTTACCATGGTCTTAATACTCAATGCAGAGAGTTGCTTGAATTCTCAGCAGGAGGATCGATAAATAATTTAACTCTTAAAGCATGTTTGGAATTGATGTCTACTAGGGCTAAGAATGATACTTTATATAATCCTGATTTCGGCACTAAGCTGGAAAAAGGGATACTTCGTATAACTCCTGATCTTATGCCTGAAGTACACAAAACATTGAAACAAAAAAGGTATACCTTCTGAACTTGTTAAGGTAAACAAAGTAGACTTGTTACAAGTTTTTACTAAAGAAGATGAAACGAGAAAAGGTTTTCAAGAATTAAAAGATCGACAAGCAAAATCTCGTAATAACCTGCATAAGCAATTTCAAAGACATAAGAAGATTTTGGCGAAACTCACGGAAAATTATGATGAGATTGGCCAAGAAATAAAATTATTTCACAAGTACCTTAGTATGATTGAAATCCAATGCGAATAAATAGCATCTGGTTATCAAATTGTTCTTCAAGATGATATAGATACTCATGTTTCTACTGATGTTGTTACAAGGGGAGGTGCAGTTGTTACAGGATCATTAGGACCACCGGAATATGAAGCTGAAAAAGATCGAAAGTAAAAAGCCTTGCTCAAAGCAAGCCAGGAAGATGATACACTAGTGGATCCTCAAGATGAAACTGCCCAAGACACACAAGATCAAACCATGGAGGAGCAAAATGATGCACAAGATGACCGTTATGACTGATGCATAGACAGTTGATCCAAGAGAAGAAAAGGAGATAAGCAATGAAGATGAAGTTGTTGTAGTAGAAGAGGGATAAGAAGCAACAAAAGAAAGCAACAAAAGATCCTGATCCTCCACAAAAGGTAAAAGACAAGAATAAGAAAGGTGAGCAAAAGCTTCCTTATCCAGATTAGAAAAGAAAGCACCAGATCAGGTAATCTGTGATTCTTTTAAAAAGGCACTTGGTGATCTCCGTCTGGAAATTCCATTTGTAGATGCAATAAAAGTTCTTACCTATTCTAAATTCCTCCGTGATATTCTTAGTAGAAAGAAAGAAGTAATTGAAACCGTTGCCATGGTGACTAGTTATCCTGCTAATGGAAAGCTATTGCCTAAATCGGGAGATCCCGGAATACCAACTATTTCATGCTCAATTGGCAAAATAGAAATTCACAATGCCTTGTGTGATTTAGGTGCAGGAGTTAGTGTAATGCCATATTCCCTCTATAAAAGGTTAGGATTAGGGGAGTATTCCTCTACTACTATCACTTTATAGATGGCTGACAAGTCTACTAAACAACCCATTGATATGATTGAGGATGTTCTACTTAGAATAGATGAGCATGTTATTCCCACTGATTTTATTATTCTTGAAATGCCAAAGGATGAAAAATTATCCATAATAGTTGGAAGACCTTTCCTTAGTACCGCAGGAGCGTCAGTTGATTGTGCTAAGGGAAAAATAATCTTCAATGTTTATGATGCTGAAATCATCCGGTATTTTCCAAAGAAGCTAGAAACAGGAGAAAGATATATTCCACCGGCAAAACGAGTCCATGTGGTAAGTGCCTTGATAAGGGGCAACCCAAGGTAAGAATTCGAGAATAGAGAAGGGGTTGAATTATTCAACCATTCTTAATAAAATGCTTAATGGGAGTCAACCCATCACTTTAATAAAATAAATTAAAGAATAAAATGTTCATCGCATTCCTTCAACTTTTTCACATACATTCTTGCAGAAGCGCGCCCGTGAAGATGCATCTATCAAAAATTAGTAGAAACATCAATTGAACAAGCGTATAATAAGTATAAAAATAAAAGTTTGAGTTTTATCTTCAAAACCTAGCTTAATTATTTTGTCCAGATTAAAAAGTGAATCTCCAGTTGAGGAGAAGAAGTTCGGTAGTACTAAAAATCCTGCTCTATACATGCCGATGTTGGTCGAAAATTTCTACTATCATTTTTCTGTCAAAAACAAGGTGTTTCGCTAAGTTTCAGGATAAGAAAGAATTCTCGAAGAAATAGAAATTTTTTGATGACTACAGAAGGTTTAACGACCAACTATACGGCGGGAATAAAAATTCCGGCCGTATAAATATCGATGCCTTCGTCAAATTTCTTTTCCAGGATACTGATGGTTTAACGACCAAATTTACGGCGGGAATAAAAATTTCGGCCATATAGTTTGGCTGTAAAGTTATCGATGCCTGTTTCAGAAAATTTATCTCAAGGTATAGAAGGTTTGACGACGAACTATATGGCGGGACCATTTTGGTATGGCCGTATAGTTGTGCCCGTATAGCTATGATCTGGCATAAAGAAACCCTAATTTTTGATGTTGCCGCAACTATACGGCGGGAACTACTTATCCCCCCGTATAGTTGTGGTCGTATAGTTTAGCGTGACCACTTAATTGCACCGGTGCGGCTAGGTTTCTTCCTCCCCCCTCACTTTTTCTCTCATATTCTCTCTCCAAACCTCTCGAAACCCACCTAGAACTCTTGATTCTTCATGGATTTCGTTCTTTTGAGTTGGAGAATCAACAAATCGGTATGTTTCTCTCCCTATCCATGCTTTATTTTTAGAATTCCATGGTTGAAACTCTCACATTGATCTAGTGGATGAACTCAAGCTTATTTTGTTTTTCCTTTTGATTTCTCACGTTAGGATTAAATGTTTCCACGTAGAATCGTCTGTATATCATGTAGAAACTATATGCCTAAGGTTTCATGGTGAAATTTTTCAGTGCATCAAGATGAACAGAATTGGTAGCATTTTTCGCAAGAGCAAGCACCAACATGGTGAGAGCTCGGGGCTCCGGGCCGAGCTCAACAGCAAGTTGGCCATGGTTTCATCAACGAGGGTGATGCCCACACGTTGGGCCGATGATAGCTTTCTCACCGAGGCAGGGTTGAGGGTGGACTTTGACCTCATGTGTGAAAAAGCAGGGCTATCACTACTTGCCTATGCAGGCCACAATACTTACACCGAGCTCACCTATGAGTTCCTCGCGTCTTTCTATGATGACCACAAGGAGAAAGGTAATGCGTGATGTCAACACCCGGATTTTTAATCCCAGATGCCTATTATGCCATACCTCGCAATCCCAGGATTACCATTTTTGCGAGACATAAAAGAATTGGTACCATAGTACATCATCCATTACAAACCATAATAAATTACAAATAAAGGATCTCATGATCCAGTCTTAATACAAATCAAGCAGCGGAAAATAAACGTAGTAGGGGATCCACCTTCAAAGTCACAGGCAATGCTGACGATGGGAGATGATCCTACTTGTCGTAGACCTCCTGTTGTCCATCATCCTGGTAGTCCTCCTCATAGTCTGGCCACGGGAATAGCCAGGGACAAAGCCATGAGTACTCTTTAAGTACTCGCAAACTATCACTAACAAGTAAGGTGGTTCTAATAGGAATCTTAAGCTCTAGGTTTATTTGCCAAAAGGTAGGTTTATCTTATACTGAGTTTAGAAGTAAAGAAAACTAATCTAATGTTCTACATCACCTAAGTGGGAACTTAGTTTTCATGTTCACAACCCTGTTGTGGTCAAGTCATAGTTTAATTCACAAGTCATCTTGAAAACATCTGACGACGAAACATTATGGCCACTCCAACTATCCATGACCACGGATGCGGCTATTCGAATAGTTTGACACTCTACAGAGGTGGTACACTTTCACCACAAAATTCGATACATCTGTCAGGGATAACCCTGAATCATCATACTTAGTATGCGGATAATCAATCCTAACCTTTCAATTACACACTCTAGTATAGGCACCTCCCCTATGAGCTTGGCCTCCCAGCCATGGCCATCTACCATCCTAGGAACTGCATAGGTGGACAATTCACATTCACGAGGTAGCCTCAGCTCAACCTCTTCCGTGAGGGAACCCATACTAAAGCATATAAGCTTATAGTTAAGCCCTACCCAATTCAGGTATTGTGGTTGTACGGTAAAATTGGAATGGTATCGCATCCGAACCCAACCATTAGTTTTTATAAAGGGCTAAGGCTCATGCCTCAACATTTTCATCATCAAATCCTTTTGTGTTTCTCAACACATGTCAAAACATTTCAATAGAATGAATCCTCATTCCAAGGTTTTCATAATCATTTTCACCAAGTATTCCCATCTAAAGTGATCAACCTTTATGCTTAGCACTAGCCACTAAAGTTGAGGGTATTTACTAATGAGGGGTGCTAATCAAGTGTAACTATCCAACTCTAGTTTTATGTCCTTTGATGACATCTAAGTATAACTAGTTAGGCCTAGTTTTATACTCTTTATGGTATCTATCCTATTTTTCCAATACTCACCAAGCACTAACTAAAATGAAAGAACTTTGGTAATAAGTAAAAGAATAAAGCTTGCAAGTAAAACTTGGGATTGGTATAATCAAGGTTGTATAACCAAGCATGCCTAATGCATCTTGCATAGGTTATCTTGCAAGGATGACTTGCATAGGTATGATACTTGCAAGTGTTAGCTTGCATAGGTATAATACTTACAAGTGTTAGCTTGCCTTGAGTAGTGCAGTGGTTGAAATTCTCTTCTTCTTCTTGGTAGTACTCCTCCTCCTCGTATCCTAGGTCGGTACTATCGTATATAAATGAATACGAGGTACACAATCACCAAACAATACTTAACTATTTCTATTTAGCACACTAAGTCTCACACTTGATGATCTAGCATCATCACATGAAACAAAGACTTAATCTTGTTTATCTTATTTTAGCAAAGTAATTTCTACTCATTGAAAATACTTAAGATTTAATATTCTCCAAACAAAATATGGGATCATTTTGACACATGTCATCACCACATATTCTAATACTTGGGAATGTGATTTAAAGTGTTTTTCATATTTTATAAAGTTTAATATTACCATTTAATAAAATTAAAGTGACTAGAAATGCTTATATAGCATCCTTTTGGTACTAGTCCAATGTCACTACATGGTAACCCAAATATTTTTAATATTCAGATAGATATTGTCAAATGTGATTTTTAAGAGTTGGAATCAACTCAAAAGCATTTATGGTTGATTTTTGAATAATGTTTAAAGGTGTAAAAGTCTCTATCTTGCTATTTTTACTATAGGTGATCTCTAACTCCAAATGAATTGAATTCAACGGGCTTGGATATATAATTTGAATACCTTTCTAACAAAATTGGAATCATGCAATTTGGTTCAGTGAGTCTCCTTGAAATGATTTTTGAATCTATTGACAGAATCTGTTTTCAACTAAAATGGAAAATAAATATCTGAATCACTGGGCTCTGCGCGGGAAAGTAAATGGGCTGGCCCAACTGCACTGCACGAACACAGCAGGCACTGACAGGGGGGTCCCACTAGTCACTGGCTCATCTAACACGAAACGATATGTTTCAATCTAGGCCCTACGATTAGAATGCGATCTAACGGTTGAGGTTTGTCGTCTCCGGCGAACACCTCCGGCGAGCAACGAACCCTAAAACGGCGGTGGGGATCGTCTGAGGCTCACCAGGGCTCTATCTAGGGTCGGCGATGGGGGCGAACGACATTGTAGACGACGGCGGTTCGAACGGTGGTCGCGGTGGCTCCTGGGGTAATCGCAATCAACGGCTCCTCTTCTCCTCTGTAGCGGCGGACTCCGGCCAAATTCTGGCGGTGCGGTGCTCGCCTTGCTCCAGGGAGAGGTGTGGGAGGTTCTGTGAGGAGTGGCGAGTGGAATGGTGTGGAGAATAGAGGCTGGGGTGGCCTCTATTTATACACCAGCGAGAGGGACATTGCGGCATGGGCTGGCTCCTCCGGCGACGGGGGTACAACGAGCTATTGGCGTGGCTGAGGGTAGGGGGCGACGCGGTGCTTCCTGGCAGTCGTCACGGGCTTAAAGGCGTGGCACGAGGCGGTCGAGAATGGTCGGGCGCGGGCGGTGCTCTGCGTGGAACTGGCGGTGTTCGAGACGGCACACGGGGGCTACAGGTCGCACGGCGGTGAACGGGGATGTCTGGGAGGTAGCTAGGGTCATGGCGAGTGTGGGCATGCGCGGAGAGGGCGAGGCGCGACGTGTGCACGCTGGTCAGCTGCGGCGCTCTGGCGTGCTCTTGGCATGGCGCAGAGAAAAATGGGCACGGCATTGCTGGGTGGTCCACGGCTTGCCTGCGATCGAGGGCTGGACAGTGGGTGGCGATGGACGGTCGCCTGTCTCCTGGTCGTCGTGGGAGAGGGCGGCGCTGCATGCTGCGAGCTGTCCATGGTTGACCGACGCAGTGAGCATCGGGCGGCGCTGCACTGGCACAACGGCAAAGGGGGAAGTGGTCTGCTGCACTGCTAGGTGCTGGGGGAGACCAGGGGAGTGAAGAGGGGGCAAATGGTCGAGAGATCACTGCTCAAAACAATAGAGTTAGGCAGGGTTTGATCTGTGTCTGCCAGGTGCTCGACCAAATGGCCACAAGAATTCAAATTTGAAAATTTTGAATGAATTTTGGTGAGTGTTCTGAGCACTTGCTTGAGTGTCTATGGTTGCTTAGAAAAGTCAAGGTGAATTGATTTGAGTGGTTTTTGCAAAATGGTGATCTTAGTACATGAACTTGATTCAATTTTGAATTGTTCTTTAAACTGATTTGGGAATTGTTTCTATGGGTTTGTAAAGTGGGCTTGGATTCACTTTTACTTGGTATAGCAAGGGGTGAAAAGAATTGTAAATGTTTCTATTAGAAATTCTTTACTAGGAACACTCAAAGTGGTCTAGTGGTTAATTTTGGTCAAAATGACCATTTGCTTATTTGATTTCTTTTTCTTTGGATTTTGTTTGTAATTGGCCTAGATGATGTAGTATTCTTCTCTAAACCATTTCTTATCATTTGTAGCAAACACACATGGCAATTTCACTCAATCATACACTAATGCAAAACACACATGCACTCATATTCAATTTAGTAATAAAAGTTTTTGTTAACCCTAAACTTGGGTGATTAGACCTTGATAATATTGATTAATATTGTTGGGGTGTTACAAACCTTCCCTCCTTAAACAAAATCTCATCACGAGACTTAAGAAAAACTAGGAACTAAAGAGATTTGAAAACTCAGTCCTAATGTAATCTTCTCGCTCCCAAGTAGCTTCTTCTTCAGTATGGTTGCTCCACTGGATCTTGAGAAACTTGATACTCCTGGTCCTGGTGGTTCTGAAGGCTTCTTCCAAAATACGAATGGGTACTTCATGATAAGTTAGATCTTTGTTGATATCTATGTCTCGGTGATCGATGTTCTTAAACACTTCGGTCTTCTCCAGAACTTCTAAGCATTTGCGAAGTAACGATATATGGAACACATCATGTATGGATGACATGTCCTCTAGCAGTTCTAGTTGATAAGATACTTCTCCTCGGCGATTCAAAATTTTGAAGGGTCCAATATATCTGGGGGCTAACTTTCCTTTCAGTTGAAAGCGTTGCATTCCCTTCAAGGGTGATACTTTGAGATACACAAAATCTCCGACATTGAAGGTCAGGTCTCGACGTCTCTTGTCAGCATAACTCTTCTGTCTGGATTGGCGGTCTTGAGGTGTTCATGGACTTTGTGAGCCTTCTCTTCCGCTTCTCGTAGGATGTCGGGTCCGAAGACCTGACTCTCTCCTACTTGCGACTAATTCAATGGGGTACGGCACTTCCTTCCATACAGAAATTCAAATAGGGCCATTTGCAAACTGGCATGATAACTGTTGTTGTATGAGAATTCTGCGAAAGGCAGACAATCTTCCCATTTTGATCCATATTCTAGCACACAAGCTCTCAACCTATCTTCCAAAATTTGGTTGACTCTTTCAGTTTGTCCATCGGTTTGCGGGTGATATCCTGTGCTGAAGTTCAGTTTGGTCCCTAATCCTTCTTGGACTTTCTGCTAAAATCTTGAGGTAATTTTGGTTCCTCGATCCGACACTATGGTCTTAGGGGTTCCATGCAAACTGACGATTCTAGTGTTGGGAATATGCCCTACAGTTAATCGTGTATGATGTTATTTCCAATGTATTCATAAAGTTATTGTCCATGTATGAACTACTGATATGTATCATTGAATATGTGATTTGGTTGTGGAACTATATATTCATGTTGTTCATACTAATTGTCCTTGGTCATCGAGGTTGTGCTGGACACACAACTTAGACTAATGTGAAAGTCCGCAGATGACTCGGTTCCACTTGTCATGGGCATGGAGATGCTATTCCGACTTACACGGATTCGTCTAAAGAGTTTAGCGAGTCGAACTGGCCCATATTGAGATGCAACGAACAAGTCGTCATTTGCATGTCTCAATCAATGTAATCCTTAGACATGAGGTTATTGCACAATCCGAGTTGAGGATCACCGACTTAGGTTATGTCAAAGGTTGTTTCGTCACTGGGCAGTTATAAAGGCGGAGTTCGGGTCGACTAAGAGTCAAGCTGCGTGATGTGAATAACCAAAATGGGATTTTGCCCCTCCGTCTGGAGAGATATTCTCTGGGGCCTCTCGGAAGATATGATTCGGAAAGCATGGCCATGCGTGACTCGGTTAAGTGTTAACCGAGGCGATCGACTAAGAGTTAGTCGGATGAATCACTTATCTCGGATCGAGAAAGAGAGTCGGACTATTTAAGGGATGATAATTATTCGCCTATAGTTCGACAAGGTATATTGTGAGGCAAAAGGGACTCAGACGAAAGTCACATTGGAAGGTATGTCGTCATGACTCTTTGGTACTTTGGAGTCGGCACGTTCTGCTAGGAGCCGCTACCGACTGATCGGTCACGAGTGAGACTCGGATCGTGTCCGGGTTACCATGAGCCTATCGGGTCACACACTTAAGAGCGGGAGCAAGTTTGGGTTAGACCCAAACATGAAATCTATTTGGGTTGGACCCAAATAGAGACATGGACTTAGTCAGTGAGTTGGACTCGCAGTGACTAATATAGGCCTTTTAGTGAATGGGCCACAAGCGAGTGGAGCCCACTTTCACTCCCTATATAAGTTGGAAACCCTAGCCCCAGTCCGTCATGTCGCCTACTTACCGGACCTAGCAGTCCACCACCGGAGCTCCTCCTCGTACGTGTGGATACTGGCGGAGGTGTTGTACATTCAGCACTTCGACGATCGTGGAACTAGAACGGATCGTGAGGACTGCACTGCATCAAGTGACGTGCTTCATCGATTCTGCAACTGCACGTCTAGTGGTAAATCTCGTGGCCTATCACCTGAGCTAGATCTTGGGATGCCCCGCGTAGGGTAAAAGTTTTTGTTTATCTCTACGCAGCCCAACAGTGGTATCAGAGCGTTAGCTTCTGGTTTTAGGCTCGAGATTGTGCATATGTGATATGCGGTTGGCATTAGATTGGATCTAATTGCAATTTTGGTGGTCGATCTATGAGATAGATCGGTTTTGTATGAAGTTGATTGGATCAACTGTACTCAGGGGAATGGATGATCTGGTTTCCGTGATCTAACTGCTAAGGTCGTGGAACAACATACCCCTACCAGTCGGCTTCCACCATCGGGGTAGACTGTGACACGTCAATCCGGATGCGGTGATCGAAGATCAAAGAGTTTGGTCGAATCGGCGTACGGATCTGATTTGGGTAAAATTGTTTTATCCGATGACAAAATCCATGTCCGGAATGCAGATGAGATTTGTGTTTCCGGAAAAATCGTCGGGCGCTGCCCACACCCGCGAGGGGCGCTACCCCTTCGATCCCCACCCGCTATTCGTCTAGCGGGACCGCTGGCTTCGCCCTGTCGTAGCGTCTTAGATGTCGTTGCGAGTTTCACAATGTCGGTAGATATCGTATCTATGCATAACTTGTTTTTATAGGATGATGTTGTGAATGGTATGGCTTATGTGCATATGATGTGTGTAATCCATACGTGATCTGCGTATCACGGTTTTTGTCAGCTGGCTAGAGCCTAGGTGCTGCCATCTTATTGTATAATGACCTGCGTGTCGGATTCTCTATGTAATTTACTTTACTGGCTAGTGTAGCTGTTTGGAGAATCCGGAAGGCATGCAAGTCGATGTACAAGTCGGCTACATGGTGTAAGGTGGCACGTGACAAGAGTTGACACGAGTCGGATTACATACTTTGTGGAGATGGAGATCGCCATGAAGAGAGCCATACCATTTCACATTATAATTGCTTTATTTTGTGTTGCAGTTATGTCTCTGTTTTTACCTCTATTAGATAGTTGGTAGAAATTAAACCCTCAAAGAAGGTCTAGTCGGTTTCCCCGCCAGTGCTGCACCATCACAAGTCGTACATTTTTGGTAGTGGGCTCATAAAATTGAGGTACTATCAATTCTTTCCGACTAGGTGGGTTCGAGTCGGACTCTTACAACAGAAGCACTCGGTAATCTAGACGGGTCTCTCACAACGGTTGTGGGACTCGGGGAAAGTTCGGATGGGAGCCGGGGCATGTGATGCCACTCGTCCAACAGGAGTCATATGAGATGCGATTGACAAGGAGTTGTCTACCTAGATCACTTGACGGCTAGCGGTGATGCTAAAGCTCACTAGTCGGATTGCTTATTTGGGATCCTAAATCACTAAGTAACCATCGGAGGGGTGTTGGTTCTAGTGGGAGCATAAATATTAAAGTGTTTAATATGCTTGCCCTTTTATGGATACATGTCTTAAGTGTTTTGCATATTTTCTGTTGTAGATCAATGGCACCTAGTAGTCTCCCTCAGATTTCTAGTTTTGCTTTGAGAACCATCTTAGAGAAAGATAAGCTGAATGGAACTAACTTCACCAAATGATATCGTAATCCGAGAATCGTTCTCAAGCAAGAAAAAAGGGACCATGTCCTAGACAACCCACTTCCAGATGAGCCGAATGAGAATGCAACTGTCGCAGCCACCAATGCCTACCGTCGGATTTGTGATGAATCCATGGAGATTAGCTGTCTTATGCTTGCTCACATGGAACCAGACTTGCAGCAGAAGTTCGAGAATGTTGAGGCCTACGATATGATCAAAAGCCTCAAAAGTATGTTCCAGGCTCAAGCAAAGACTGAGAAGTATCAAGTCTCTCAGGCTTTATTGAGTTGCAAGCTTAAGGATGGCGATCAATTGAGTCCGCATGTGATCAAGATGGTTGGTTATGTGCAGTCTCTGGAAAGGCTTGGCTACCCCATTAGCGAAGAGTTCGCTACAGACATAATTTTGAACTCCCTTCCTAGTGCGTATGGTCAGTTCATATCGAAATACCACATGCATGGTATGGATAAGAAGCTCACTGAATTACATGGGATGCTCAAGCAGGTGTTGGGTCCGCAGCATAGAAAACAAAAAAATTCCTACGATGAGAACTACACGCCAAGATCTATCTACTAGATACAGAGCAACGGGTGGACATACATCCATGGAGCACTTACCCTCGAAGACAACGAGCTTTGTTAACGAGTAGGAACTCGTGGTTGATGTAGTCATACACTTGCCGATCTCAAGATCATGAGGAAGTATGAGCGCCGCAACTCAGCAGCGCATCCGCACTCGCACACACGTTCAAGCCATCGGACAACCTCCACCTCCTCGCTCTAGCGATCCAGCGGAAGCAGCAACTCCTTCCAGACGAAATGCCACCGGGAACATGTATCTCGCTAATCCGAGACCATGGGGGAATAATTCTAGAGGGGGAGAGAGATCCTTCACAAGGAGGTGTGAGGATGAAGGAGGGAATGGGTGGCCTTTTATAGGAGGAGGGGGTGCCCCCTATCTCCATGGCCGGCGCATGGGGGGTGACCCCTCACCTCCCCCATTCATGTGGTGGTAACTCCTCCACATTAAAATGCCTCTTCACATTCTCTTTTAAAGTCTCCACTTTAAATGCATTAAATTTCTCCAAATTTAATGCTCTCTCATTTAATAAAACTCTTTTTATTAAATTTATTCAGAATTTTGTTAATTACTTTAATTAACAAACATTCACATATATCCCCTGCAATATTTCAATATCACATGCAGAACCACTTTCTGCAATTTCACCCGAAACAATTTCCGGTTTCTATTGAAACAATTCATGCGCTTTGCAATTCTTTCGTCTGAAACATATGTGCTCCAAAATGGTGTCCGGTAACTCTTAAGTGTGCCACCCTACGGTTCGCGAATAATGCAGACATGATCGAGACCCTTCTCCGATCAATAATCAACAGCGGGACCTGGAGATCCGTACTGACTCCTACACATTCAACGATGACTCCTGTGATTGTGAGAACCTTTAACGCTTGTAACTAAATCCCTTTGTCTCTCGATATATTACATGTCCGAGATTCGATCATCGGTATCTCCATACCTAGTTTGATCTCGTTACCGACATGCACTCTTTTCTCGTTCCCGTGATATAACATTCTAGTGATCACATCACTTGCTTGCAAGCTATCCTAATGTGATATCACCGAGAGGGCCCAGAGTATATCTATCCGTCATCTGGATTGACAACTTCCACTCTTGATCCATGAGCCTCAACATAACACCTTCGTAGTACTGAACCCATCTTTATAGTCACCCTGTTACGGTATGACGTTTGATGTTATCAAGATACTCTTCCGGTGTTAGCAATTAACATGATCTCATGGTCTAAGGATAAAGATTACTTCTTATGATGTTATAGCAATATAAACATAATGACTTGATCGTAATGCTATACTTCGGATGAATGTTGATCACATCATTTCACAAATGCTGTGACCTTGTTATTAACAACACCCAATGTCCATGATCAGGAAACATTGATCATCTTGTTAATCAACAAGCTAGTCTATAAGAGAGGCATAACTAGGAACCCTTTTTGTTTATTAAACACACATGTATTGATGTTTACTATCAATACAATTATAGCATGCAAAATAAACATCTATCATATACAAGGAATACATAATAACAACTTTATTATTGCCTCTCAGGCATATTTCCTTCAGTCTCCCACTTGCACTAGAGACAATTATCAAGTTTATATAGTGATCAATCTAACACCCATGGAGTTCTGGTGTTGAGCATGTTTTGCCCTAGGGAGTACTTTAGTCAACGGATCTGCTACATTCAGGTCCGTGTGCACTTTACAAATCTTTATATCTCCATCCTTGACATGCTCGCGGATGGAGTGAAACCAGCGCTTAATATGCTTGGAATTCTTGTGAGACCTTGGTTCCTTTGTGTTGGCTATGGCTCCATTGTTGTCACAATAGATCACCATCGGGTCCAACGCACTAGGAACCACACCTAGTTCTGTTATGAACTCCTTCATCCAAACCGCTTCCTGCGCTGCTTCTGAAGCAGCAACATATTCCGCCTCCGTCGTTGATCCAGCCACCACAGGTTGTTTGGACCTCCTCCAACTAACTGCTGCTCCGTTCAAGAGAAATACGTATCCGGATTGAGACTTAGAGTCATCCGGATCAGTGTCAAAGCTAGCATCGACATAACACTTAGCGACTAGCTCTTCTTCATCTCCGTATACAAGAAACATATCCTTAGTTCTTCTCAAGTACTTAAGGATATTCTTGACCG
This sequence comes from Avena sativa, assembly GCA_916181665.1. NCBI lineage: Eukaryota > Viridiplantae > Streptophyta > Magnoliopsida > Poales > Poaceae > Avena > Avena sativa. The sequence goes on along the minus strand of OV702287.1, from coordinate 102,757,649 downwards.
CTATCCAGTGTTCCGAACCTGGATCAAATTGGTACCTACTAGTCAAACTAATAGCATGTGCCACATCTGGTCTTGTACATAGCATGGCATACATTATAGAGCCTACGGCTGAGGCATAGGGGATCTTATCCATCATCTCTCTTTCTTCCGCCATAGCCGGACTTTGAGTCTTACTCAATGTCTTGCCTTGCAACATAGGTAAGAACCCCTTCTTACTTCCGTCCATATTAAACTTCTTTAATATCTTATCAAGGTATGTACTCTGTGATAGCCCAATTAGGCGTCTTGATCTATCTATATAGATTTTAATGCCTAATATATATGAAGCTTCACCAAGGTCCTTCATCGAAAATTTGCTGTTTAGATGACTTTTAACACTGTTTAAAAGATCTAAATCACTTCCAATCAATAATATGTCATCCACATATAATATCAGAACTGCCACATTGCTCCCACTCACTTTCTTGTAAATACAAGCCTCTCCATAAGTTTGGACAAATCCAAACTCTTTGATCACCTCATCAAAGCGGAGATTCCAACTTCGTGATGCTTGCTTCGGTCCATAGATGGATCGCTGAAGTTTGCACACCTTATTAGCATCCTTAGGATCAACAAAACCCTTAGGTTGTATCATATACAACTCTTCTTCAATATTACCATTGAGGAACGCAGTTTTGACATCCATCTGCCATATTTCATAATCGAAATATGCAGCAATTGCTAACATAATCCTAACCGACTTAAGCATCGCTACGAGAGAGAATGTCTCATCGTAGTCAACTCCTTGAATTTGTCGAAACCCCTTTGCGACAAGTCGAGCCTTATAGATGGTTACATTACCATCAGCATCAGTTTTTCTTTTGAAAATCCATTTTTTCTCAACGGCCTTTTGATCGTGAGGTAAGTCCACCAAGGTCCAAAACTGGTTTTCGTATATGGATTCCATCTCGGATTTCATGGCTTCTAGCCATTTGTTGGAATTATAGCTCATCATCGCTTCTTCATACGTCACAGGGTCATCTATTTCATCAATCATGAAATTCATAACAGGATTGCCGTACAGTTCAGGAGCTGCACGTGTCCTGCTTGACCTGCGAGGTTTGGTAGTGTCCTCTTTCGGAGCTTCATGATCAATATCATTAGCTCTCTCTTCATTAGGTGAAGTCAACTCCGAAACAACTTCTGGAGCTGCGCTACTCGCCATTTCATGAAGAGAAGGTTCAATAACCTCTTCGAGTTCTACCTTCTGACTACTCACACCTTTCGCGAGAAACTCCTTCTCAAGAAAGGATCCATTCTTGGCAACAAACACCTTGCCCTCGGATCTGTGATAGAAGGTATACCCAATCGTTTCCTTAGGGTATCCTATGAAGACGCATTTTTCCGCTTTGGGTTCGAGTTTATCCAGTTGAAGTTTCTTCACATAAACATCGCATCCCCAAAATTTAAGAAATGACAACTTAGGTTTGTTTCCAAACCATAATTCATACGGTGTCTTTTAAACGGATTTAGATGGTGCCCTATTTAAAGTGAATGCAGCGGTTTCCAGTGCATAACCCCAAAATGACAATGGCAAGTCAGTCAGAGACATCATAGATCGAACCATATCCAGTAAAGTACGATTACGACGTTCTGACACACCATTACGTTGTGGTGTTCCGGCAGGCGTGAGTTGTGAAACTATTCCACAGTCTTTCATATGTGTGCTAAACTCGTAACTAAGATACTCTCCTCCACGGTCGGACCGCAGAAATTTGATATTTCTGTTACGATGATTTTCCACTTCATTCTGAAATTATTTGAACTTTTCAAAAGTTTCAGACTTGTGTTTCATCAAATAGATATACCCATATCTACTCAAATCATCCGTGAAAGTAACAAAATAACGATATCCACCTCGCACCGACACACTCATTGGTCCATACACATCAGTATGTATGATTTCCAATAAATCTGTCGCCCATTCCATTGAACCGGAAAACGGCGTTCTAGTCATCTTGCCCATAAGGCATGGCTCACATGTATCAAATGATTCAAAATCAAGTGATTCCAAAAGTCCATCAGAATGGAGTTTCTTCATGCGTTTAACGCCAATATGACCTAGACGGCAGTGCCACATATATGTAGATATATCATTATCAAGTTTAATCCTTTTAGCATCAACATTATGAATATGCGTAATACTACTATCGAGATCCAACAGAAATAAACCATTCAACATAGGTGCATGAGCATAAAAGACATTATTCATATAAATCGAACAACCATTGTTTTCAGACTTAAATGAATAACCACTTTGCATCAAACACGATCCGGATACAATGTTCATGCTCAGTGCAGGCACCAAATAACAATTATTTAGGTTTATAACTAATCCCGATGGCATATGGAGAGGCAGCGTTCCGACGGCGATCACATCAACTCTTGATCCATTGCCGACCCGCATCATGACCTCATCCCTTGCTAGTTGTCGCTTGTTCCGCAGCCCCTGAACCGAGTTACATATATTAGCAACTGATCCCGTATCAAATACCCAGGTGCTACTGCGAGTACTAGTCAAGTACACATCAATAACATGTATATCACATATACCTTTGTTTGCCTTGCCGGCCTTCTTTTCTGCCAAATACTTGGGGCAGTTGCGCTTCCAATGGCCAGTCCCCTTGCAATAGTAGCACTCGGTGTCAGACTTAGGGCCAGCTCGGGGTTTCTTTTCAGGTGCGGAAACAGATTTGCCGCCCTTCTTTCCCTTTTGCTTGCCTTTCTTGTCCTTCTTGAAACCGGTGATCCTATTGATCATCAACACTTGATGTTCTTTCCTAATCTCCACTTCTGCAGTCTTAAGCATTGACAGAAGCTCGGGAAGAGACTTCTTCATGCCCTGCATATTATAGTTCATCACGGAGCTCTTGTAGCTAGGTGGCAGAGATTGGAGAACACGATGTATGCCTAAGTCAATGGGAATCGTTATTCCCAAGGACACAAGCTTATCGGCGTACCCAGACATTTTGAGTACATGCTCACTAACGGAGCTGTTCTCTTCCATCATGCAGCTAAAGAACTTTTCAGAAGCATTATAACTCTCTACGGCAGCATGGGTATCGAAAATCATTTTCAATTCTCCCATGGTATCAAAGGCATTGCCATTTTCGAAATGTTTTCGAAGTTCTGGCTCTAGCCCATACAGTATGCCGCAATGAACTAAGTTGTGGTCCTCCTGACGAGTTATATAGACGTTCTTTTCCTCGTTAGGGGCATCAAGAGCTGGTGGGGGGCCTAGCGGTGCCTCTAGCACATATTGCTTTTGTGCAGCAGTGAGGAGAATCCTCAAATTCATAGCCCAGTTGGTGAAGTTGCTACCATTCGCAGCAAGCTTCTCTTTCTGCATGAACACATTGAAATTAAAAGCAGGTGATGCCATCTATAACAGAATTTGTAAAATATATTTAGACTAAGTTTATGATAGATTGAGTTCAACTAATCCAAATTACTAATGAACTCCCACTCAAAAACGAAATCCCTCGTGCCCTTTTGGTGATTACATGAACCAAATCCACTACACCAAGTCCGATCATCACGTGAGTCGGTGTAGCTTCAAAGGCGAGCATCTATATGGGCATCATATCAACTATATGACTCATGCTTAACCTTTCGGTCCGTGTTCTGAGGCCATGTCTGTACATGCTAGGCTCGTCAAGTAAGAACCTTAGTATTCGCGTGTGTAAAACTGTCTTACACCCGTTGTATGAAAGCGTAGAGTCGAGAACACCTGATCATCACGTGATGCCTCAAAACACGATCCACAAAACGGTGCATACTTAAGGAAGAACACATTTTATCTTGATATCTAAATGAGGGATCATCTTATAATGCTACCAAAAGCGCCAAACTAGCAATATAAGATGCTAATGTGTGAAGTGAGGTGATATGGTCCATGCATTTGATCTCTATCATTTACATCGTGGTATGATCTCTATCATTCCTTTGTGTGTAAGGACAAGGTCTATGGAACTTACACGTTAAGTGAGTTGTAAGAGTATCTATCATACATCTACTTACAACAATACCATATCAAGACACTAGCCCAGCAACGATCTAAACTAGACGCCTCTAATTTATCAATTGCAAGTTTTACGTGGCTTAGGGCTTTCGGAGATAGAACCGGTCTTACCTACGAACATGAACCACAACGAGGATAACCAAGTTATTAGCAACTCGTTGTAAATCAGATATTGACTATAGTAGGAGAGACAGACACCCGCTAGCCACTTATGCAAAACTAGTTGCATGTCAGTCGTGGAACCGGTCTCATGTACGATGACATGTAAGGTTGGTCCAGGCCGCTTCATCCCACTATGCCACAAATATCCAAAGTACATAGCAGATGCAATAATATGATCATCATCGCCCATATAAACATATGTGTACTACCCGTGCAAAGCACCTACGCATAGATGAGGCTCCGATACCACTGTTGGGTCCGCAGCATAGAAAACAAAAAAATTCCTACGATGAGAACTATACGCCAAGATCTATCTACTAGATACAGAGCAACGGGTGGACATACATCCATGGAGAACTTACCCTCGAAGACAACGAGTTTTGTTAACGAGTAGGAACTCGTGGTTGATGTAGTCGTACGCTTGCCGATCTCAAGATCGTGTGGAAGTCCGAGCGCCGCAAATCAGCGGCACATCCGTCCTCGCACACACGTTCAAGCAACCGGACAACCTCCACCTCCTCGCTCCAGCGATCCAGTGGAAGCAGCAACTCCTTCCAGACGAAATGCCACCGGGAACATGTATCTCGCTAATCCAAGACCATGGGGGAATAATTCTAGAGGGGGGAGAGATCCTTCACAAGGAGGTGTGTGGATGAAGGAGGGAATGGGTGGCCTTTTAGGAGGAGAGGGGAGTGCCCCCTCTCTACATGGCCGGCGCATGGGGGGGTGACCCCTCACCTCCCCCATTCATGTGGTGGTAACCCCTCCACATTAAAATGCCTCTTCACATTCCCTTTTAAAGTCTCCACTTTAAATGCATCAAATTTCTCCAAATTTAATGCTCTCTCATTTAATAAAACTCTTTTTATTAAATTTATTCAGAATTTTGTTAATTACTTTAATTAACAAACATTCACATATAGCCCCTTGCAATATTTCAATATCACATGCATAACCACCTTCTGCAATTTCACCCGAAACAATTTCCGGTTTCTATTGAAACAATTCCTGCGCTTTGCAATTCTTTCGTCTGAAACATATGCGCTCCAAAATGGTGTCCGGTAACTCTTAAGTGTGCCACCCTACGGTTCGCGAATAATGCAGACATGATCGAGACCCTTCTCCGATCAATAATCAGCAGCGGGACCTGGAGATCCGTACTGACTCCTACACATTCAACGATGACTCCTGTGATCGTGAGAACCTTTAACGCTTGTAACTAAATCCCTTTGTCTCTCGATATATTACATGTCCGAGATTCGATCATCGGTATCTCCATACCTAGTTTGATCTCATTACCGACATGCACTCTTTTCTCGTTCCCGTGATATAACATTCTAGTGATCACATCACTTGCTTGCAAGCTATCCTAATGTGATATCACCGAGAGGGCCCAGAGTATATCTATCCGTCATCTGGATTGACAAATTCCACTCTTGATCCATGAGCCTCAACATAACACCTTCGTAGCACTGAACCCATCTTTATAGTCACCCTGTTACGGTGTGACGTTTGATGTTATCAAGATACTCTTCTGGTGTTAGCAATTAACATGATCTCATGGTCTAAGGATAAAGATTACTTCATATGATGTTATAGCAATATAAACATAATGACTTGATCGTAATGCTATACTTCGGATGAATGTTCATCACATCATTTCACAAATGATGTGACCTTGTTATTAACAACATCCAATGTCCATGATCAGGAAACCTTGATCATCTTGTTAATCAACAAGCTAGTCTATAAGAGAGGCATAACTAGGAACCCTTTTTGTTTATTAAACACACATGTATTGATGTTTCCTATCAATACTATTGTAGCATGCAAAATAAACATCTATCATATACAAGGAATACATAATAACAACTTTATTATTGCCTCTCAGGGCATATTTCCTTCAGCAGGCTGAGGTGGATCTCAAGAAAGGTGCCATTCAAGTGTTGATGGTGCAGAATAAGGCTAAGTTCAAGAAGAGTTCTTGGACTAAGAAGAAGAAGGCTAAGTCGGGAGGTAAGGCTGAGGACCTGGTCCAAAGCGCTTCCTCAGGGACTAACTCATCTCCTGCAGCCGGATCCACTTGCTTCTACTGCAAGGCGGATGAACACTTGAAGAGGAATTGCAGCAAGTATCTGGCTGACAAAGCCAAGAGTGGAGGTGTGACTTCTGGCTCAGGTATGCTTGTTTGCAATGTTATAGACATTTATCTTGCTGATGCACCTAGTAGTTCTTGGGTATATGATACCGGATCAGTCATTCACATATGCAACTCGTTGCAGGGACTGGTAAGAACTAGGAGCGTGGCAAGAGGGGAGGTTGACATTCGAGTCGGCAACAAAGCGAGAGTCACTGCGTTGGAATTCGGCACGATGCAACTTCATTTACCTTCTAGATTCTTAATGGAGCTAAATAATTGTTATTATGTTCCAGTGCTTAGTCGAAACATTATTTCTGCCTCATGTTTGATGAGACAAGGCTATGAGTCGAATATTAAGAATAATGGTTGTTCTTTCTATTTGAATGATATGTTTCACGGCTTTGCACCCATCTAGGACGGGTTATTTATTTTGGATCTTGAGGGTGAATCTGCCTATAACATAAATATGAAAAGGTTGAAACCAAATGATCTGAATATGACTTACTTTTGGCATTGTTGGCTTGGTCATATAAGTTGGAAATGCATGAAGAAGCTCCATGATGATGAACTCCTAACTTCGTTCGACTTGGAGTCATTCGAGACATGTGAATCCTACCTACTCGGCAAGATGACCAAGACACCTTTTGCAAAGAGTTGTGAAAGGGCGTCCGACTTATTGGGACTAGTACATAGTGATGTATGTGGACCGATGAGCACGACAGCCAGAGGTGGTTATGAGTACTTCATTACCTTCACTGATGATTTGAGTAGGTATGGATATATCTACTCGATGAAACATAAGTCAGAAGCCTTTGAAAAGTTCAAGGAATTCCAGAATGAGGTACAGAATCAAATTGGCAAGAAAATAAATTTTCTTCGGTCGGACCGAGGAGGCGAGTACATGATTTGTGAGTTTGATGACCATCTGAGGAGTTGTGGAATAGTTCCCCGGCTCACTCCTCGAGGAACACCGCAGAGAAACGGTGTGTCGGAAAGGATGAATTGAACCTTGTTGGACATGGTACGATCAATGATGAGTCGGACAGACATGCCTTTATCATTTTGGGGTTATTGTCTAGAAACTGCAGCGTTCACACTAAACAGAGTACCATCAAAGTCGGTAGAGAAGACACCGCATGAGATGTGGACTGGCAAGAAGCCGAGTTTGTCTTTTCTTAAGATTTGGGGCTGTGAAGCTTTTGTCAAGCGACTTCAGTCGGACAAACTTTCAGCCAAGTCGGATAAGTGTATTTTCGTGGGGTATCCGAGGGAAACCTTGGGTTACTACTTCTACAACCGAGAAGAGGGCAAAGTGTTTGTTGCTCGAAACGGTGTCTTCCTTGAGAAAGAGTTTCTTAGTTGGGGAGTCAGTGGGAGCACGGTGCATCTCGAAGAAATTCGAGAGATACCAGCCAGCAGCGAGTCGGCAAAAGCCTTAGAGGTTTAGCCAGTCGTGGTACCTGAGCCAGCAACTGCACCGACACTGCGAAGATCGGCCAGATTGCGAAGTGTTCGTGATGTGTTAGTGTTGGACAGTGATGAGCCGGCTACTTATTCGGAAGCGATGGTGGGTTCTGATTCTGAGTCATGGCTTGGAGCCATGAGATCCGAGTTAAAGTCCATGGATGAAAATCAAGTTTGGAACTTGGTTTATCTGCCAGACGGTGCAAGACCCATCGAGTGCAAATGGGTCTTTAAGAAGAAAACTGATATGGATGGAAATGTTTATGTCTATAAAGCATGGCTTGTCGCGAAGGGGTTTCGACAAGTTCAAGGAGTTGACTACGATGAGACTTTCTCTCCCGTGGCGATGCTTAAATCAGTTCGAATCATGTTAGCTATAGCATCCTATTTCGACTATGAGATATGGCAGATGGATGTCAAGACGGCTTTCCTTAATGGAAATTTAACCGAGGACATGTATATGATATAGCCTGAGGGTTTTGTCGATCCGGCTAATGCTGACAAGGTATGCAAACTTCAGAAATCCATTTATGGGTTGAAGCAAGCATCTCGGAGTTGGAATATTCTCTTTGATGAGGTAGTCAAATCGTTTGGCTTCATCAAGAGTGATCATGATTCTTGTTTATACAAGAAGTTTAGTGGGAGCAAAGTAAACTTTCTGGTCTTATATGTGGATGACATATTACTGATTGGAAATGATGTCTAGATGTTGCAAGAAACCAAGGAATCATTGGAAAAGAGTTTTTCGATGAAAGACTTGGGTGAGGCGACTTACATACTAGGAATCTAGATCTATAGAGATAGATCAAGGCGGATCATTGGATTGAGTCAGAGTACAGATTTGGACAAAGTGTTGAAGAAGTTCAACATGGAATCGTCTAAGAAGGGGTTCTTACCGATGTCCCATGGCGTAAAACTTAGCAAGACTCAGTGTCCTTCGACAACTGATGAGCGAAGTCGGATGAGTGCGATTCCATATGCTTCTGAAGTCGGATCCATCATGTATGCTATGATTTGTACTAGGCTGGATGTTTCCTATGCTCTAAGTGTTGTGAGCAGATACTAGGCCGACCCTAGAGAAATCCACTAGGTAGCAGCTAAAAATATCCTTAAGTACTTGAGAAGGACTAAGGATATGTTTCTGGTTTATGGAGGTGAGGATGAACTCAGTGTAAAGGGTTACACGGATGCGAGTTATCTCACTGACTCGGATGATTCTCGTTCGCAATTCGGATATGTGTTTGTGATAAACGGAGGGGCTGTGAGCTAGAAGAGTTCCAATCAAGAGACGGTGTCTACGTCTACAACACAGGTTGAGTATATTGCTGCCTCGGAGGCGGCAAAAGAAGCCGTTTGGATGAGGAATTTCCTCATGGATCTTGGTGTGGTTCAGGGCTCGTCCAATCCAGACGTGTATTGTGACAATAATGGTGTTATCGCACAAGCCAAGGAACCTAGAAAACACCAAAAGAACAAACATATACTCATGTGGTACCACCTTATTCGCTAGTTCGTGGATCAAGGTGATATCAAGTTATGCAAGGTACACATGGATGCAAACATTGTGGATCCGTTGACAAAGCCACTTCCACAGCCGAAGCATGAGGCGCACCTGAGAGCCATGGGAATTAGATGCCTAGACATGTGATGTCGGATGATTGGCTCTAGTGCAAGTGGGAGACTGTTGGGAATATGCCCTAGAGGTAATCATGTATGATGTTATTTCCAATGTATTCATAGTTATTGTCCATGTATGAACTACTGATATGTATCATTGAATATGTGATTCGATTATGGAACTATATATTCATGTTGTTCATACTAATTGTCCTTGGTCATCGAGGTTGTGCTGGACACACAACCTAGACTAATGTGAAAGTCGGTAGATGACTCGGTTCCACTTGTCATGGGCATGGAGATGCTATTCCGACTTACATAGATTCGGCTAAAGAGTTTAGCAAGTCGGACTGACCCATATTGAGATGCAATGAACAAGTCGTCATTTGCATGTCTCATTCAATGTAATCCTTAGACCTGAGGTTATTGCACAATCCGAGTTGAGGATCACCGACTTAGGTTCTGTCAAATGTTGTTCCGTCACTTGGTAGTTATAAAGGCGGAGTTCGGGTCGACTGAGAGTCAAGATGTGTGATGTGAATAACCAAGATGGGATTTTGCCCCTCCGTTTGGAGAGATATTCTCTAGGCCCTCTCGAAAGATATGATTCGGAAAGCATGGCCATGCGTGACTCGATTAAGTGTTAACCGAGGCGATCAACTAAGAGTTAGTCGGATGAATCACTTATCTCAGATTGAGAAAGAGAGTCTGGCTATTTAAGGGATGACGATTATTCGCCTATAGTTCGACAAGGTATATCATGAGGAAAAAGGGACTCATACGAAAGTCACATTAAAAGGTATGTCGTCATGACTCTTTGGTACTTGGGAGTCGGCACGTTCTGCTAGGAGCCACTACCGACTGATCGGTCACGAGTGAGACTCGGATCGTGTCCGGGTTACCATGAGCCTGTCGGGTCACACACTTAAGAGCGGGAGCAAGTTTGGGTTAGACCCAAACATGAAATCTATTTGGGTTGGACCCAAATAGAGACATGGACTTAGTCAGTGAGTTGGACTCGCAGTGACTAATATAGGCCTTTTAGTGAATGGGCCACAAGTGAGTGGAGCCCACTTTCACTCCCTATATAAGCTGGGGCGCAGGTTCTTAGAGCACAAGGTTAGGTCACTCCATGTGTTGGAAACCCTAGCCCCAGTCCGTCCTGTCGCCACCGTACCGGACCTAGCAGTCCACCGCCGGAGCTCCTCCTCGTACGTGTGGATACTGGCGGAGGTGTTGTACGTTCAGCACTTCGACGATCATGGAACCGGAACGGATCATGAGGACTGCACTACATCAAGAAACGTGCTTCATCGATTCCGCAAGTATGCGTCTAGTGGTAAATCTCGTGGCCTATCACCTGAGCTATCTTGGGATGTCCCGCGTAGGGTAAAAGTTTTTGTTTATCTCTGTGCGGCCCAACATCTAGCAATGTACAGCTCTGCTAGCTTTGAACTCTGGTATGTGGTCTTGACAGGTATGAAACGGGCTACCTTGGACAGTCTATCCACTATGACCCAAATAGAGTCATTTCCCCTACTAGATGTAGGCAAACCGGTGATAAAATCCATTCCGATAGAATCCCATTTCCATTCTGGAATCTGGAATGGTTGCAAAAGTCCCGCGGTTCGTTGATGTTCCGCTTTGACTCACTGACAGATATCACACTTAGCTATGTAGCTTCCAATTTCTCTCTTCATATTGTGCCACCAAAATTGCTCTTTCAAATCCTGATACATCTTGGTTCCTCCAGGGTGGATAGAATAAAGAGTATCATGAGCTTCCTGCATGATGACTTGTTTCAACTCGGAATCTGCTGGCACACAGATACGTCCTTTGTACCACAAAACTCCTTCTTCATCTTCGGTGAATCCGGGTACCTTCCCTGTACCGATACGACGCTTGATTCCGTCGATACTTGCATTTCCTTTCTTCCCTTCCTTGATCTGACTGATCAAAGTGGGTTGAAGTTCAATACTGGCTAGGAATCCTTTGCTAACTAGCTCCGTTCTAAATTGTTCCAATTCTTCATGCAAACTTGGCTGAGCTTCTTTAATCATGGTGTTTAATCTACACGGCAGTCTGCTAAGAGCATCCGCTACCACATTGGCCTTACCGGGGTGATAGTGAATGTCTGATGCGCTCGACGATCGACGTAGAGCTCGTTGGGAACCCCAAGAGGAAGGTATGATGAGTACAGCAAAAAGTTTTCCCTCAGTTATGAAACCAAGGTTTAATCGAACCAGTAGGAGCAAGGAAACACCCCAAAGGTGTTACTAGCTGAGCTTTGGCAGGGCCACTACCGGTGCTAGTAGCAACGTGGAGACCTGCACAACACAACCACAGAACTTTGTCCCCAACTTGTGATGAGGTTGTCAATCTCACCGTGTTTTGCGGAAAACAAAGGATTAAATATATCGAATGGAAAGAAGTAAAAGTTTGTAGAAAGTAAACACAAAGTAGAAACAGTTTATAGATTGTATGTAAAGACAAAGGACCGGGATCCATAGTTCACTAGAGGTGGTTATCCTTAGATAGATAACATGTTGGGTGAACAAATTACAGCGGGGCAATTGACAAACACCGAGAAAGCAATACATGCATATACTAATCATCTTGACTCCTTTGAGACTTGATTGGGCATTACAACATAATACATAGACCTCCATCCAACTGCATCTATGACTAATAATCCACCTTCAGGTTATCATCCGTACCCCCTCCAGTATTAAGTTGCAAGCAACAGATTATTGCTTTACAAACTGCGTGTAAAGTAAACAATACGATTGTTCTATGAACAAAGGATTGTTGTTTTCTCCCTAGTAGCAACAGCACATCTAGTACCTTAGAGATTTCTGTCACTTTCCCAGATTAGCAGAGACATGAACCCACTATCGAGCATAAATACTAACTCTTGGAGTTGCTAGCATCTACTTGGCCAAGATAGCTACTAACAACGGAAAGCATGCAAGATCTCAAATAACAAAGACATGATAGAATCAATAATCAATCTGAAATAGCATCTCAATATCCATCGGATCCCTGCAAACAAAACATGTATGAATTACAAATAGATGATCTTGCTCATGAACGGAGCTCACAAGATCTAAACATGAAAGCACAAAGGAGGAGAAACCAGCCATCTAGCTACTACATGGATTCATAGTCCAAGGATGAACTGCCCACGCATCACACCGGAGGCTTGCATGGTGATGAAGAAGGCCTCCAGAGTGAATTCCCCTCTCCGGCAGGGTGCCGGGAAGAGCTTCAGATCCCTCCCGATCTAGGGATGGAGATGATTGCGGCTACAGACTCTTTCGTGGATTTTTGATCGGGTACTTAGGGTTTTCGTCCCGAGGGCAACTTATAGGCAGAAGGAGAGGCCGAGGGGTGCCGGGAGCCACCACACCACCTCCTGGCGCGGGCCAGGCCTGGTCGCGCGACCAGGTGGTGTGGCCGGCCCCTGGCCCCTCTCCGTCTCGTATTCTGGCACTTGATCCCTTCCGGAAAAATAGGCACTTTGGCTTTTGTCCCGTCCAATTCCAAGAATATTCATTTTCTGACTTTCCTGGAACCAAAAACAGCAGAAAACAGGCAGCTGGCACTGTGGCTCTTGTTAATAGGTTAGTCCAAGAAATCATATGAAAAGTACTCCAAAGTTGGAACAAAACACAAGAAAGTGGATAAAACTAAGCATGGAACATCAAAAATTATATATACATTTGCAACGTATCAACATCCCCAAGCTTAACTCCTACTCGTCCTCGAGTAGGTAAGTGATAAAAAGAAATAATTTTTGAGGTGACATGCATCATCAAAGACTTGATCAAAGTATTTGCAAAACATTCAAAGCTGGGATCATAGTACTTCAATCATAACATGAAAGACAAAGTTCTAGCAATAAGCAAAGAAACTATGATGCAACATGAAAAGGCATAAACAAAAGAATCATAAATAACATGCTTTGCAAGACGTTTGTTTGTTTCACATAAAGAAAACATAGCATAATAGTATTCACCTTGTCCCTCAATAGAGTAGCAAATATAAATGCATAGGACACCTTCAAAGTTCATAAGAGTGACTAGATACAATAGTTTAAAACAAGCAATATCAAGTTATGCATCAATCAACTAGTCTTGGGACAATGCACATAGAACTAAGAATGGCCACTATGCTCTCAAAGTAGGTGCATAAAGATAGAAGGTGGAGACTCAATATAATTGTGGAAGAAAGGCCTTTTGTAAAAGAAAGTAGGGATTCAAGTCTCATAAAGAGCTTCCAAAATTATGGTACTTATAGCTTTCAGCTCTCATTGCCCCTATCATAAGCATCTTGAAGGTGATTAAGGTTAAAGTGACACAACTAAGAGGATATGCTTGACAAGTTATAAACCGAAATCTCATGCCCCTTACTTACGAAGACCGATCCTCATGCTACTCAACTTCAGTCACGAGTAAGCTCTTGTCATTGTAAGTATATGTGTATCATTAAGAACCGCCAACGGGGTACCCCTTGCACATGATACGGGAGCTTTCCCATAATCAAAATGACAAGGCAAGCAGACAATGAGCCTCTCAGTGATCTTTTTATTTGCTATTTGCATAGGTTTTTATTGAGGATGCTTCATACAGTGCTCATTATGGTGATGCTGCAAGTTTCCACCATGATTAGGCATGGCTTAGGCTAGCGGCCCAAGCGTTTCTCTAACACACATACAAACTCCATGATCTTACAAGTTCCACTTTTATTTCACACCGCCGGGATCCGTAAGCAAAAGAACATGATATCAACGGGGTACAAAGTACAAGTGCAATGTTGAAAGCATTCCCATGAAACATGGTTCTACTAATTTCAACTTATAAAGCGCAAGCATATACGCAACAAATAAGGACCCAATGGTTCAAGTTTATTAGAGGCAATAAAGTAAAGTGTGCCATCAAGTACGTGAGAGCTTTAATCACTACTTTTCTCATAACAAGTGGAAGGTAAACAAAAGAATGAATATACTTGGAATAGCATAAGCTAGTAGGTAGGTATGGTGGACTCTTTGGAATAACTTGGTTTAGGGATTTGGATGCATGAGTGGAACTCATACCTTGTTGTGGAGGCTAGCAAAAGACTGGGAGCGACAAACTAAGAGAGCAATAATGGCCATAATCATGCAGAGCGACAAAACATCATTGATCAAAGCATAAAGTGATACTACAAGTTGAAAACTAAAGGATCATAAAGTCTATGGTGACTTGTGACAGTCATAACATGGTGTGAGCATGTGCCAAGTCAACCCAAATAAAGCATCAAAGGAGAATACCACTATAGTATGCTTTAATATGCTAAAACAACGCGTGATTCATCCAAGGCACATTAAGCAATCTCAATTGTTTATAACAAGTCATGCTACAGCAAAGAATACTAAGCATAAATCCAAAACAATATTAAGCATGGCATGACAAATCATAGGCCACAGTCAAAAACGAGCTCTTTTTACCACATAAGCATGAACTTTTCTACTCTTTTCCAATCCAAACCAAACTATGTGCAAACCAATGTATGAAAGAGGGGGTCCAACCAATTTATTCAGCAAACTAAAAAAACAAAAGCAAACGAAAACCAAAACAAAACTAAAAAATAAGATGCTCCAAGAACAACACAACTGTGCATGAAATAATAAAAATGAAGTGTTTGGAAGAAACCTGGGATTTTTATTGATGAAGAAGGGGATGCCTTGGGCATCCCTAAGCTTTGACGCTTTTACTTCTTGGATATTTCTTGGGGTGACACGCGTGGCTGTTGGGTCCGTAGCATAGAAAACAAAAAAAATCCTACGGTGTGAACTACACGCCAAGATCTATCTACTAGGTACAAAGCAACGGGTGGACATACATCCAACGAGAACTTACCCTCGTAGACAATGAGCTTTATTAACGAGTAGGAACTCATGGTTGATGTAGTCGTACACTTGCCGATCTCAAGATCGTGAGGAAGTCCGAGCGCCGCAACTCAGCAGCGCATCCGCACTCGCACACACGTTCAAGCCACCGGACAACCTCCACCTCCTCGCTCCAGCGATCCAGCGGAAGCAGCAACTCCTTCCAGATGAAATGCCACCAGGAACATGTATCTCGCTAATCCGAGACCATGGGGGAATAATTCTAGAGGGGGAGAGAGATCCTTCACAAGGAGGTGTGTGGATGAAGGAGGGAATGGGTGGCCTTTTATAGGAGGAGGGGGGTGCCCCCTCTCTCCATGGCCGGCGCATGGGGGGTGACCCCTCACCTCCCCCATTCATGTGGTGGTAACCCCTCCACATTAAAATGCCTCTTCACATTCCCTTTTAAAGTCTCCACTTTAAATGCATTTAATTTCTCCAAATTTAATGCTCTCTCATTTAATAAAACTCTTTTTATTAAATTTATTCAGAATTTTGTTAATTACTTTAATTAACAAACATTCACATATAGCCCCTTGCAATATTTCAATATCACATGCAGAACCACCTTCTGCAATTTCACCCGAAACAATTTCCGGTTTCTATTGAAACAATTCCTGCGCTTTGCAATTCTTTCGTCTGAAACATATGTGCTCCAAAATGGTGTCCGGTAACTCTTAAGTGTGCCACCCTATGGTTCGCGAATAATGCACACATGATCGAGACCCTTCTCCGATCAATAATCAGCAACGGGACCTGGAGATCCGTACTGACTCCTACACATTCAACGATGACTCCTGTGATCGTGAGAACCTTTAACGCTTGTAACTAAATCCCTTTGTCTCTCGATATATTACATGTCCGAGATTCGATCATCGGTATCTCCATACCTAGTTTGATCTCGTTACCGACATGCACTCTTTTCTTGTTCCCGTGATATAACATTCTAGTGATCACATCACTTGCTTGCAAGCTATCCTAATGTGATATCACCGAGAGGGCCCAGAGTATATCTATCCGTCATATGGATTGACAAATTCCACTCTTGATCCATGAGCCTCAACATAACACCTTCGTAGCACTGAACCCATCTTTATAGTCACCCTGTTACGGTGTGACGTTTGATGTTATCAAGATACTCTTCCGGTGTTAGCAATTAACATGATCTCATGGTCTAAGGATAAAGATTACTTCGTATGATGTTATAGCAATATAAAAATAATGACTTGATCGTAATGCTATACTTCGGATGAATGTTCATCACATCATTTCACAAATGTTGTGACCTTGTTATTAACAACATCCAATGTCCATGATCAGGAAACCTTGATCATCTTGTTAATCAACAAGCTAGTCTATAAGAGAGGCAAAACTAGGAACCCTTTTTGTTTATTAAACACACATGTATTGATGTTTCCTATCAATACAATTATAGCATGCAAAATAAACATCTATCATATACAAGGAATACATAATAACAACTTTATTATTGCCTCTCAGGGCATATTTCCTTCAGTCTCCCACTTGCACTAGAGAAAATAATCTAGTTTATATAGTGATAAATCTAACACCCATGGAGTTCTGGTGTTGATCATGTTTTGCCCTAGGGAGTACTTTAGTCAATGGATCTGCTACATTCAGGTCCGTGTGTACTTTACAAATCTTTATATCTCCATCCTTGACATGCTCACGGATGGAGTGAAACCGGCGCTTAATATGCTTGGAATTCTTGTGAGACCTTGGTTCCTTTGCGTTGGCTATGGCTCCATTGTTGTCACAATAGATCACCATCGGGTCCAACGCACTAGGAACCACACCCAGTTCCGTAATGAACTCTTTCATCCAAACTGCTTCCTACGCTGCTTCTCAAGCAGCAACATATTCCGCCTCCGTTGTTGATCCAGCCACCATAGGTTGTTTAGAGCTCCTCCAACTAACTGCTGCTCCGTTCAAGAGAAATACGTATCCGGATTGAGACTTAGAGTCATCCGGATCAGTGTCAAAGCTAGCATCGACATAACACTTAGCGACTAGCTCTTCTTCACCTCCGTATACAAGAAACATATCCTTAGTTCTTCTCAAGTACTTAAGGATATTCTTGACCGCTATCCAGTGTTCCGAACCTGGATTAGATTGGTACCTACTAGTCAAACTAATAGCATGTGCCACATCCGGTCTTGTACATAGCATGGCATACATTATAGAGCCTATGGCTGAGGCATAGGGGATCTTATCCATTATCTCTCTTTCTTCCGCCGTAGCCAGACTTTGAGTCTTACTCAATGTCTTGCCTTGCAACATAGGTAAGTACCCCTTCTTACTTCCGTTCATATTAAACTTCTTTAATATCTTATCAAGGTATGTACTCTGCGATAGCCCAATTAGGCGTCTTGATCTATCTCTATAGATTTTAATGCCTAATATATATGAAGCTTCACCAAGGTCCTTCATCGAAAATTTGCTGTTTAGATAACTTTTAACACTGTTTAAAAGATCTAAATCATTTCCAATCAATAATATGTCATCCACATATAATATCAGAAATGCCACATTGCTCCCACTCACTTTCTTGTAAATACAAGCCTCTCCATAAGTTTGGACAAATCCAAACTCTTTGATCACCTCATCAAAGCGGAGATTCCAACTCCGGGATGCTTGCTTCAGTCCATCGATGGATCGCTGAAGTTTGCACACCTTATTAGCATCCTTAGGATCGACAAAACCCTTAGGTTGTATCATATACAACTCTTATTCAATATTACCATTGAGGAACGCAGTTTTAACATCCATCTGCCATATTTCATAATCGAAATATGCAGCAATTGCTAACATAATCCTAACCGACTTAAGCATCGCTACGGGAGAGAATGTCTCATCGTAGTCAACTCCATGAATTTGTCGAAACCCCTTTGCGACAAGTCGAGCCTTATAGATGGTTATATTACCATCAGCATCAGTTTTTCTTTTGAAAATCCATTTATTCTCAACGGCCTTTCGATCGTGAGGTAAGTCCACCAAGGACCAAACCTGGTTTTCGTACATGGATTCCATCTCGGATTTCATGGCTTCTAGCCATTTGTTGGAATCAGGGCTCATCATCGCTTCTTCATACGTCGTAGGGTCATATATTTCATCAATCATGAAATTCATAACAGGATTGCCGTACAGTTCAGGAGCTGCACGTGTCCTGCTTGACCTGCGAGGTTCGGTAGTGTCCTCTTTCAGAGTTTCATGATCAATATCATTAGCTCTCTCTTCATTAGGTGAAGTCAACTCCGAAACAACTTCTGGAGCTGCGCTACTCGCCATTTCATGAAGAGAAGGTTCAATAACCTCTTCGAGTTCTACCTTCCGACTACTCACACCTTCCGCGAGAAACTCCTTCTCAAGAAAGGATCCATTCTTGGCAACAAAGACCTTGCCCTCGGATCTGTGATAGAAGGTATACCCTATTGTTTCCTTAGGGTATCCTATGAAGACGCATTTTTCCGCTTTGGGTTCGAGTTTATCCGGTTGAAGTTTCTTCACATAAACATCGCATCCCCAAACTTTAAGAAATGGCAGCTTAGGTTTGTTTCCAAACCATAATTCATACGGTGTCTTTTCAACGGATTTAGATGGTGCCCTATTTAAAGTGAATGCAGCGGTTTCCAGTGCATAACCCCAAAATGACAGTGGCAAGTCAGTCAGAGACATCATAGATCAAACCATATCCAATAAAGTACGATTACGACGTTCTGACACACCATTACGTTGTGGTGTTCCGGCAGGCGTGAGTTGTGAAACTATTCCACAGTCTTTCATATGTGTGCTAAACTCGTAACTAAGATACTCTCCTCCACGGTCGGACCGTAGAAATTTGATCTTTCTGTTACGATGATTTTCCACTTCATTCTGAAATTCTTTGAACTTTTCAAAAGTTTCAGACTTGTGTTTCATCAAATAGATATACCCATATCTACTCAAATCATCCGTGAAAGTAACAAAATAACGATATCCACCTCGCGCCGACACACTCATTGGTCCACACACATCAGTATGTATGATTTCCAATAAATCTGTCGCCCGTTCCATTGAACCAGAAAACGGCGTTCTAGTCATCTTGCCCATAAGGCATGGCTCACATGTATCAAATGATTCAAAATCAAGTGATTCCAAAAGTCCATCAGAATGGAGTTTCTTCATGCGTTTAACGCCAATATGACCTAGACGGCAGTGCCACATATATGTAGATATATCATTATCAAGTTTAATCCTTTTAGCATCAACATTATGAATATGCGTAATACTACTATCGAGATCCAATAGAAATAAACCATTCAACATAGGTGCATGACCATAAAAGATATTATTCATATAAATCGAACAACCATTGTTTTCAGACTTAAATGAATAACCACTTTGCATCAAACACGATCCGGATACAATGTTCATGCTTAGTGCAGGCACCAAATAACAAATATTTAGGTTTATAACTAATCCCGACGGCATATGGAGAGGCAGCGTTCCGACGTCGATCACATCAACTCTTGATCCATTGCCGACCCGCATCGTGACCTCATCCCTTGCTAGTTGTCGCTTGTTCCGCAGCCCCTGAACCGAGTTACATATATTAGCAACTGATCCCGTATCAAATACCCAGGTGCTACTGCGAGTACTAGTCAAGTACACATCAATAACATGTATATCACATATACCTTTGTTTGCCTTGCCGGACTTCTTGTCCGCCAAATACTTGGGGCAGTTGCGCTTCCAATGTCCAGTCCCCTTGCAATAGTAGCACTCGGTGTCAGACTTAGGGCCAGCTCGGGGTTTCTTTTCAGGCGTGGCAACAGACTTGCCACCCTTCTTTCCCTTGTGCTTGCCTTTCTTGTCCTTCTTGAAACCGGTGGTCCTATTGATCATCAACACTTGATGTTCTTTCCTAATCTCCACTTCTACAGTCTTAAGCATTGATAGAAGCTCGGGAAGAGACTTCTTCATGCCCTGCATATTATAGTTCATCACGAAGCTCTTGTAGCTAGGTGGCAGAGATTGGAGAACACGATGTATGCCTAAGTCAATGGGAATCGTTATTCCCAAGGACACAAGCTTATCGGCGTACCCAGACATTTTGAGTACGTGCTCACTAACGGAGCTGTTTTCCTCCATCATGCAGCTAAAGAACTTTTCTGTAGCATTATAACTCTCTACGGAAGCATGGGTATCGAAAATCATTTTCAATTCTCCCATGGTATCAAAGGCATTGCCATTTTCGAAACGCTTTCGAAGTTCTGGCTCTAGCCATACAGTATGCCGCAATGAACTAAGTTGTGGTCCTCCTGACGAGTTATATAGACGTTCTTTTCCTCGTCAGGGGCATCAGGAGCTGGTGGGGGGCCTAGCGGCGCATCTAGCACATATTGCTTTTGTGCAGCAGTGAGGAGAATCCTCAAATTCATAGCCCAGTTGGTGAAGTTGCTACCATTCGCAGCAAGTTTCTCTTTCTCCATGAACATATTGAAATTAAAAGCAGGTGGTGCCATCTACAACAGAATTTGTAAAGTATATTTAGACTAAGTTTATGATAGATTGAGTTCAACTAATCCAAATTCCTAATGAACTCCCACTCAAAAACGACATCCCTCGTGTTCTTTTGGTGATTACATGAACCAAATCCACTACACCAAGTCCGATCATCACGTGAGTCGGTGTAGCTTCAAAGGCGAGCATCTATATGGGCATCATATCAACTATATGACTCATGCTTAACCTTTCGGTCTGTGTTCCGAGGCCATGTCTATACATGCTAGGCTCGTCAAGTAAGAACCTTAGTATTTGCGTGTGTAAAACTGTCTTACACCCGTTGTATGAAAGCGTAGAGTCGAGAACATCCGATCATCACGTGATGCCTCAAAACACGATCCACAAAACGGTGCATACTTAAGGAAGAACACATTTTATCTTGATATCTAAATGAGGGATCATCTTATAATGCTACCAAAAGTGCCAAACTAGCAATATAAGATGCTAACATCTAATGTGTAAAGTGAGGTGATATGGTCCATGCATTTGATCTCTATCATTTGCATCGTGGTATGATCTCTATCATTCCTTTGTGTGTAAGGCCAAGGTCTATGGAACTTACACGTTAAGTGAGTTGTAAGAGTATCTATTATACATCTACTTACAACAATACCATATCAAAACACTAGCCCAGCAACGATCTAAACTAGACGCCTCTAATTTATCAATTGCAAGTTTTACGTGGCTTAGGGCTTTCGGAGATAGAACCTGTCTAACTTACGAACATGAA
Source organism: Avena sativa (assembly GCA_916181665.1). Classification (NCBI taxonomy): domain Eukaryota; kingdom Viridiplantae; phylum Streptophyta; class Magnoliopsida; order Poales; family Poaceae; genus Avena; species Avena sativa. The sequence goes on along the minus strand of OV702287.1, from coordinate 102,735,982 downwards.
CCACAACGAGGATAACTAAGTTATTAGCAACTCGTTGTAAATCAGATATTGACTATAGTAGGAGAGACAGACACCCGCCAGCCACTTATGCAAAACAAGTTGCATGTCAGTCGTGGAACCGGTCTCATGTACGATGACATGTAAGGTTGGTCCGGGCCGCTTCATCCCACTATGCCACCAATATCCAAAGTACATAGAAGATGCAATAACATGATCATCATTACCCACATATAAACATATGTGTACTACCCATGCAAAGCACCTACGCATGGATTAGGCTCTGATACCACTGTTGGGTCCGCATCATAGAAAACAAAAAATTTCCTACGGTGTGAACTACACGCCAAGATCTATCTACTAGGTACAAAGCAACGGGTGGACATACATCCAACGAGAACTTACCCTCGTAGACAACGAGCTTTGTTAACGAGTAGGAACTCGTGGTTGATGTAGTCGTACACTTGCCGATCTCAAGATCGTGAGGAAGTCCGAGCGCCGCAACTCAGCAGCACATCTGCACTCGCACACACGTTCAAGCCACCGGACAACCTCCACCTCCTCGCTCCAGCGATCCAGCGGAAGCAGCAACTCCTTCCAGATGAAATTCCACTGGGAACATGTATCTCGCTAATCCGAGACCATGGGGGAATAATTCTAGAGGGGGAGAGAGATCTTTCACAAGGAGGTGTGTGGATGAAGGAGGGAATGGGTGGCCTTTTATAGGAGGAGGGGGGTGCCCCCTCTCTCCATGGACGGTGCATGGGGGTGACCCCTCACCTCCCCCATTCATGTGGTGGTAACCCCTCCACATTAAAATGCCTCTTCACATTCCCTTTTAAAGTCTCCACTTTAAATGCATTTAATTTCTCCAAATTTAATGCTCTCTCATTTAATAAAACTCTTTTTATTAAATTTATTCAGAATTTTATTAATTACTTTAATTAACAAACATTCACATATAGCCCCTTGCAATATTTCAATATCACATGCAGAACCACCTTCTGCAATTTCACCCGAAACAATTTCCGGTTTCTATTGAAACAATTCCTGCGCTTTGCAATTCTTTCTTCTGAAACATATGTGCTCCAAAATGGTGTCCGTAACTCTTAAGTGTGCCACCCTACGGTTCGCGAATAATGCAGACATGATCGAGACCATTCTCTGATCAATAATCAGCAGTGGGACCTGGAGATCCGTACTGACTCCTACACATTCAACGATGACTCCTGTGATCGTGAGAACCTTTAACGCTTGTAACTAAATCCCTTTGTCTCTCGATATATTACATGTCCGAGATTCGATCATCGGTATCTCCATACATAGTTTGATCTCGTTACCGACATGCACTATTTTCTCGTTTCCGTGATATAACATTCTAGTGATCACATCACTTGCTTGCAAGCTATCCTAATGTGATATCACCGAGAGGGCCCAGAGTATATCTATCCGTCATCTGGATTGACAAATTCCACTCTTTATCCATGAGCCTCAACATAACACCTTCATAGCACTGAACCCATCTTTATAGTCACCCTGTTATGGTGTGACGTTTGATGTTATCAAGATACTCTTCCGGTGTTAGCAATTAACATGATCTCATGGTCTAAGGATAAAGATTACTTCGTATGATGTTATAGCAATATAAACATAATGACTTGATCGTTATGCTATACTTCGGATGAATGTTCATCACATCATTTCACAAATGTTGTGACCTTGTTATTAACAACATCCAATGTCCATGATCAGGAAACCTTGATCATATTGTTAATCAACAAGCTAGTCTATAAGAGAGGCATAACTAGGAACCCTTTTTGTTTATTAAACACACATGTATTGATGTTTCCTATCAATACAATTATAGCATGCAAAATAAACATCTATCATATACAAGGAATACATAATAACAACTTTATTATTGCCTCTCAGGGCATATTTCCTTTAGTCTCCCACTTGCACTAGAGACAATAATCTAGTTTATATAGTGATAAATCTAACACCCATGGAGTTCTGGTGTTGATCATGTTTTGCCCTAGGGAGTACTTTAGTGAACGGATCTGCTACATTCAGGTCCGTGTGTACTTTACAAATCTTTATATCTCCATCCTTGACATGCTCACGAATGGAGTGAAACCGGCGCTTAATATGCTTGGAATTCTTGTGAGACCTTGGTTCCTTTGTGTTGGCTATGGCTCCATTGTTGTCACAATAGATCACCATCGGGTCCAACGCACTGGGAACCACACCCAGTTCCGTAATGAACTCTTTCATCCAAACTGCTTCCTGCGCTGCTCTCTCACGAATTTTTACGGTGAAGCACAAAAATCTGTTTCGGGACAGCAACTTTCCCAATCATTACTTCACTCTCATTAGAGGTTACTCTTGGCACAAAAAGCAAATAAAAAGTATAAGGAGCGGTTATTACAGAGGTAATAACTTCCAAGACTCATCTAAAACTCTTGGGTTATCTCCCAACAAGTACTTTTCTTTAACGCATTTAAGTTAGGCATAAGAAGCAAAGAAAGAATCAAGTGTTCTCAAATGAAGAAGCATTAGGATCAACTTTCTTGCCCTTACCTCTCTTATTTTTATTCTTATCCTTTGGGAAAATGTGATTGTTTGGTGGAGAAGAAAGGTGCATGGTCCCCTTTCCCACATCTATTATTGCTCCAAAGAGTTCTAATAGGGACCTTCCAAGTGTAATTTGTCCTTTTCCTGCACATTCAATAACAAGAAAATCAATAGAAATCATTTTCCCAAGGATCTTTGTAAACACTCCTTCAGCTATTCCAAGAGGTAATATGGTAGTATTATTAGCAAGAGATATTTCTTTTCCTCCTTCCGTAATCCCCCAAAGATTCAAAGATTCATAAATACCATTGGGCATAAGGCAAAATTCAGACATGATATCACAACGGGCTTGAAAAGTTTCAGTGTTTATCTCAATCTTTACTGTAGGGAGCCACTTTGATGGTTCAGAATTTATTGGAACATAATTCTGATGCTCCCTAAGCGTATTATAGCACCCTTCTAATCTAGTAGTGCTAGCCTTAAGAGTATCCAACCTAGCAAATATTTTTGCGAAGGAAATATCAGTTTGGCTAGGCATGTTGTAAGTGAGGATCAATTTCTTTATAGCATTAATAGCATCATCCTCATTACATTGGAGGAAATCTCCTCCCACAATAGCATCTAGGGCATATCTATAGCAAAGAGCAATCCCAAGGTAAAAACTGCTAAGGAACAAGCTTTGAGTCATTTTAGGCTCAATTTTTTCATGTAGATCAGAGATTCTAGACCAAGCTTCCTTAAAACTTTCCTCAATTCCTAGTTTAAAAGTGAAAATCATTTCCTCGGGTGACATAGTGATTGGAGCAAGGCTAGACATAGTGGCACTCAAGATAGGAACTAATTTTTTGTGTTTTTCCAATAAGAAAGCAAACAAGTAAAACTAATTTTTTGTGTTTTTGAAGAACAAAACAAGCAAACAAAGCAAAAAAAAAACTAAGCAAAACAAAAAACAACAAAGTAAAGCGATTGGTTATGAGGGACTCCCCTTGTGAAGATGTCCTTGACTCCTCGGCAACGGCGCTAGAAAACGTCTTGATGCGCTCGACGATCGACGTAGAGCTCGTTGGGAACCCCAAGAGGAAGGTATGATGAGTACAGCAGAAAGTTTTCCCTCAGTTATGAAACCAAGGTTTAATCGAACCAGTAGGAGCAAGGAAACACCCCAAAGGTGTTACTAGCTGAGCTTTGGCAGGTCGCACTACCGGTGCTAGTAGCAACGTGGAGACCTGCACAACACAACCATAGAACTTTGTCCCCAACTTGCGATGAGGTTGTCAATCTCACCGTGTTTTGCGGAAAACAAAGGATTAAATATATCGAATGGAAAGAAGTAAAAGTTTGTAGAAAGTAAACACAAAGTAGAAACAGTTTATAGATTGTATGTAAAGACAAAGGACTGGGATCCATAGTTCACTAGAGGTGGCTCTCCTTAGATAGATAACATGTTGGGTGAACAAATTACAGCGGGGCAATTGACAAACACCGAGAAAGCAATACATGCATATACTAATCATATTGACTCCTTTGAGACTTGATTGAGAATTACAACGTAATACATAGACCGCCATCCAACTGCATCTATGACTAATAATCCACCTTCAGGTTATCATCCGAACCCCCTCCAGTATTAAGTTGCAAGCAACATATTATTGCTTTATGAACTGCGTGTAAAGTAAACAATACGATTGTTCTATGAACAAAGGATTGTTGTTTTCTCCCTAGTAGCAACAACACATCTAGTACCTTAGAGATTTCTGTCACTTCCCCAGATTACCAGAGGCATGAACCCACTATCGAGCATAAATACTAACTCTTGGAGGTGCTAGCATCTACTTGGCCAAGATAGCTACTAACAACGAAAAGCATGCAAGATCTCAAATAACAAAGACATGATGGAATCAGTAATCAATCTGAAATAGCATCTCAATATCCATCGGATCCCCGCAAACACAACATGTATGAATTACAAATAGATGATCTTGATCATGAACGGAGCTCACAAGATCTAAACATGAAAGCACAAAGGAGGAGAAACCAGCCATCTAGCTACTACATGGATCCGTAGTCCAAGGATGAACTACTCACGCATCATACTGGAGGCTTGCATGGTGATGAAGAAGGCCTCCAGGGTGAATTCCCCTCTCCGGCAGGGTGCCGGGAAGAGCTTCAGATCCCTCCCGATCTAGGGATGGAGATGACGGCGGCTACAGACTCTTTCGTGGATTTTTGATCGGGTACTTAGGGTTTTCGTCCTGAGGGCAACTTATAGGCAGAAGGAGAGGCCGAGGGGGTGCCGGGAGCCACCACACCACCCCCTGGCACGGGCCAGGCCTAGCCGCACGGCCAGGTGGTGTGGCTGGCACCTGGCCCCTCTCCGTCTCGTATTCTGGCACTTGATCCCTTCCGGAAAAATAGGCACTTTGGCTTTTGTCCCGTCTAATTCCGAGAATATTAATTTTCTAACTTTCCTGGAACCAAAAACAGCAGAAAACAGGCAGCTGGCACTATGGCTCTTGTTAATAGGTTAGTCCAAGAAATCATATGAAAAGTACTCCAAAGTTGGAACAAAACACAAGAAAGTGTATAAAACTAAGCATGGAACATCAAAAATTATAGATACATTTGCAATGTATCAATGTCAAGGTCATGATCCTTGATTAACTCTATCCATCTCATTTGCCTCATATTCATCTCCTTCTGGGTGAAAATATACTTTAGATTCTTGCGATCTGAATAAATCTCATAGCGGTTACCCATGAGGTAATGACGCCATGTCTTCAAAGCTAACACTACGGCTGCTAGTTCGAGATCGTGGATAGGGTAATTTTGCTCATGCTGCTTCAGTTGTCGGGACAGATAGGATATGGCTTTGCCTTCTTGCATCAACACACATCCGAGACCAATCTTGGATGCATCACAATACACATCAAAAGGCTTCTTGATATCCGGTATAATCAGAATTGGGGTTGAAATCAATCTCTTCTTGAGCTCTTGAAAACTTGCTTCACATTTATCAGTCCATTCAAACTTCTTATCTTTCTTCAACAATTGGGTCATTGGTCTTGCGATGCTCGAAAATCCTTCAACGAACTTGCGATAGTATCTGGCTAATCCAAGAAATGCACGAACTTATGTTTGGGTGGTTGGGGCTTTCCATTCTTTAACATCCTTAATCTTGGCAGGATCAACAGCGACTCCTCTTGCTGATACGATATGTCCTAGGAATCCTACTTCCTTCAACCAGAACTCACACTTGCTAAACTTAGCATACAACCGATGCTCTCTAAGGGTTTCGAGGATGGTTCTCAGGTGTAGCTCATGGTCTTCTTCTGACTTGGAATAGATCAGAATATCATCGATAAACACAACGACAAACTTATCCAGGAAGTTCATAAAAATCTTATTCATGAGGTTAATGAAATAAACGGGGGCATTGGTTAATCCAAAAGACATGACAATATACTCATACAATCCATATCTGGTGGTGAAGGCGGTCTTTGGGATATCCGTTGCACGAATCTTGAGTTGATGATAACCAGTTCTAAGATCAATCTTAGAAAACACTTTGGCACCAGTCAACTGGTCAAACAGATCCTCTATCTTCGGCAGTGGGTACTTGTTCTTGATGGTGACATCATTCAGCTTCCGGTAATCCGTGCACAAACGATTACCTCCATCTTTCTTATCCACAAACAATACAGGGGATCTCCATGGTGATGCGCTTGGTTGAATCAGACCTTTCTCTAGCATAGTATCAAGTTGCTTCTTTAGCTCCACTAATTCAGATGGGTTCATACTATAAGGTCTCCGAGCTATGGGTCCAGTTCCAGGAACTAGTTCAATGATGAACTCGATATCCCGATCTGGGGGCATACTGGGTAATTCATCTAGGAACACGTCGGGGTATTCATAGACTACTCTGACTTGGTCTAGGGTTGGTTGGGCTAGACTCTTGTTGCACTTGAATTGACGGGGCAGTGTCTCAGATACATGCTCTACTGATACTCCATTGCTACTGGTCATGGTTATGGCTTTCTTGGCACAGTCGATCAATCCTTTATGTTTCAACATCCAATCCATTCCTAGTACTACTTACAAACCTTTGGTTCCAAGTACTATTAGATTAGCATAAAAATATATTCCATGGATTCTGATAGGTACAACCTTGCAAATTTTTCTAGCTTTGGTGGTTGAACCAGGTATTTGAACTGTCATAACATGCTTCAATTTTGTTGATTGAATATTACTAGTGCATGCAAATTCTTCTGTAACAAACAAGTGCGATGCTCCAGAATCAAACAACACTCTTGCAAGTACTGAGTTAACAGAAAACATACCCAGCACGACATCTGGTGCTTCTTGAGCTTCTTCAGCATTCATGTGGAACAGACGGCCATTGCAGTTGAGCGAATTCCCTGGGGAAAATCTCCTTCCAGGCTGAACACGGTGTTGTTGCTGAGCTGGTGCATTCACATTGGTGGTTGCTGCAAGCTTCTTGTGGCACTCCTTGGAGTAGTGACCCTTGACTCCACATTCAAAGCAAGTGATCTGGGACTAGTCTTTTCCTGCGACAGGCACAACATTGCTTCTAGTCCTTGGGGCAGTATTATTGTTGTTGTTATTGTTGTTGTTGGACTTGGGTGGTGCATGGTTGAAGTTATTGGAGTTGCCGAGCTTATTGTTGTGGTTTCCTCCAGACCTTGGGTTTCCTCCTCCACGGTTGGGATAGCTTGGACGGGACATAGGGGGTCTGTTGTTTCTTGGGGCATATCCTGCAGACGGGTTGGGGCGATACTTCTGGGTATGGTGGGATCCTGGTTGGTGCATCATCCTGCGCTTACGGTTGTCATTGGCTTGGTTTATCTTCCCTTCCATCTGGATAGCAGAGTCCACTAGAGCTTCAAGATCACCAAAGGGAATGTTGACTAGCACGGTTTGCATCTCATCATGCAGTCCATTTAGAAATCTCTCTTTCTTCTTGGCTTGTGTGTCAATCTCATTAGGGGCATATCTAGCTAGTGACAGAAATCTATCACGGTACTCCACCACAGTCATCCTTCCTTGTTTCACTTCCCTGAACTCATCCCTCATCCTCTTAATCAGACCTAAGGGCACATGAGTCCGGCTGAACTTGATCTTGAATTCTTCCCAAGTCATCATCTGACCTCCATTCATGGTACGAATGCTATTGCACCGGGCTCTTGCATCACCTGCCAGATAATGGGTGGCAAACAATACTTTTTCATTGGCCTCAACTCCTGCGACCTCTAAGCTGTTCTCCATGGTTTGTAGCCAGTCATCCGCATCTAAGCGCTCTTCAGACTTACTAAAGATAAGTGGGTTGGTATTCTGAAAGTTCTTGAGCTTGGATCCATGTTTATCCTGGTTTCCGTGGCCTTGATTATTGTGGGCCATCTAAGCGATCTGCTGAAGTGTGGCTAGATTGGCTTGACGTTCGGCTCTACTAGCTTCACGGTCAGAAACTAGCATTTGTAGAATCTGCAGCATTGGGTCTTGAGATGAGCTGCTCCCTCCGGGATTTCCACGAGTCATCTCAAGATTGAGATAGATAGTGAGATAAGAGGGAAATTTATAGGGTTTATGGTTTTGTTTCAAAAGCTTTAAACTTTGTGTTTGACTCAGGTTTTGAAAACCAACAACTTCTTCTCATTCATTCATAGCACACCATACAAACTCACACCACAACACAAACATAAAACAGATGGTTTTAAGAACCATTCTGTGAAACTACGATACAAAGGGACCGGGTACAATTCATTCTATGGTAGTGCTCAAGTGCATCTAATCGTCATCAATGAAGTCGGAATCATCATCATCAGTGTGGAACTCCATGGCATCGTCCTCCAGGTAGTCATCATCATCACTCAGGTAGGAGTAGAGGTCTCCGCGAATGTCTTCACCTTCCTCCTCCTTCTCTTCAAGCTGGATCTCCTGTTCACGAATGGTCTTCTCCAGAGTGGCCACCTTCTTGCGAAGATGATCGATGGTATGATCCTTCTTGTCATGTTGATGACGAAGTGATTGGCGCTCCCTGGCGAGGATGGCGAGAGTCTGGTCCTTCTTGACTGCAATGGCATGGTTGTGGTTGGTGTAGGCGTGGGCGTTGTCCAACTCCTTCTGCCTATCGTACAACATGAAGTCAACATGATCCACATGGTGCTTTAGCTCCGGATGGCCTGGCATCTCCGAGGGCATTCCCATAGAATCACGCCTTGCATAGTGAGCAAAGTGAGTTCCATTGATCTGATTGACGTTTTGTCCACACAGATGGGCGAGAGCTTCTTGCATCGCTCTGGCTAATCCATCTAGCCAGTTATTTTCCCGAATGCTGAATTGGATCTTCTCCGAAGTGGGTGCTTCCATCTTGCCTCTGAGATCTGCAATTATCAGCCACGATAGCTCTCCTCCTTGCTGATCATTGAGTTGTGCCTCAAAGAACTCGGGTGCGGGCATTCCAGAAGTTCTGAAAGCTGGCTTAAATCCCGCTCAAAGATGAGCTCTCCTCCATTGCCCAACTAGTAGAACTTGCTATAGGTGACTTCCATCTATAAGAATTTAGGATAAGTAAGTTAGTGAGGTGATCAAGTGTGTCAAATTTTATGTAGGATTGTAAGAACTTTTTAGGAACATAAAATTTTTCTGAAAGAATCTCAAGGGTAAGAGTGGGAATATGTTTTCATAAATACTCACTTCTTTTGTTTTGAAACTAAGTTTTTGGTTCAAGCGTCCATACTAACTAGGGTCTCCTATGGTCAGATGGCTCTGATACCAACTTGTCAACATCCGGATTTTTAATCCCAGATGCATGTTATGCCACACCTCGCAATCCTAGGATTACCATTTTTGCGAGACATAACAGAATTGGTACCATAGTACATCATCCATTACAAACCATAATAAAGGTCTTACAAATAAAGGATCTCATGATCCAGTCTTAATACAAATGAAGCAGCGGAAAATAAACATAGTAGGGGCTCCATCTTCAAAGTCACAGGCAATGCTGACGATGGGAGATGATCCTAGTTGTCATAGACCTCCTGATGTCCATCATCCTGGTAGTCCTCCTCATAGTCTGGCCACGGGAATAGCCAGGGACAAAGCCATGAGTACTCTTTAAGTACTCGCAAACTATCACTAACAAGTAAGGTAGTTCTAGTAGGTATCTTAAGCTCTAGGTTTATTTGCAAAAAGCCAGGTTTATCTTATACTGAGTTTAGAAGTAAAGAAAACTAATTTAATGTTCGACATCACCTAAGTTGGAACTTAGTTTTCATGTTCAAAACCCTGTTGTGGTCAAGCCAAAGTCATAGTTCAATTCACAAGTCATTTTGAAAACATCTGACGACGGAACAGTATGGCCACTCCAACTGTCCATGACCGCGGATGCGGCTATTCGAATAGTTTGACACTCTGCAGAGGTGGTACACTTTCACCACAAAATTCGATACATCTGTCAAGGACAACCCTGAATCATCATACTTAGTATGCGGATAATCAATCCTAACCTTTCAATTACACACTCTAGTATAGGCACCTCCCCTATGAGCTTGGCCTCCCAGCCATGGCCATCTACCATCCTAGGAACTGCATAGGTGGACAATTCACATTCATGAGGTAGCCTCAGCTCAACCTCTTCCATGAGGGAACCCATACTAAAGCATATAAGCTTCTAGTTAAGCCCTACCCAATTCAGGTATTGTGGTTGTACGGTAAAATTGGAATGGTATCGCATTCAAACCCAACCATCAGTTTTTATAAAGGGCTAAGGCTCATGCCTCAACATTTTCATCATCAAATCCTTTTGTGTTTCTCAACACATGTCAAAACATTTCAATAGAATGAATCCTCGTTCCAAGGTTTTCATAATCATTTTCACCAAGTATTCCCATCTAAAGTGATTAACTTTTATGCTTAGCACTAGCCACTAAAGTTGAGGGTATTTACTAATGAGGGGTGCTAATCAAGTGTAACTATCCAACTCTAGTTTTATGTCTTTTGATGACATCTAAGTATAACTAGTTAGGCGTAGTTTCATACTCTTTATGGTATCTATCCTATTTTTCCAATACTCACCAAGCACTAACTAAAATGAAAGAACTTTGGTAACAAGTAAAAGAATAAAGCTTGCAAGTAAAACTTGGGATTGGTATAATCAAGGTTGTATAACCAAGCATGCCTAATACATCTTGCATAGGTTATCTTACAAGGATGACTTGCATAGGTATGAGACTTGCAAGTGTTAGCTTGCATAGGTATAATACTTGCAAGTGTTAGCTTGGCTTGAGTAGTGTAGTGGCTGAAATTCTCTTCTTCTTCTTCTTGGTAGTACTCCTCCTCCTCGTATCCCGGGTCGGTACTATCGTATATAAATGAATACGAGGTACACAATCACCAAACAATACTTAACTATTTCTATTTAGCACACTAAGGCTCACACTTGATGATCTAGCATCATCACAATCATCACATGAAACAAAGACTTAATCTTGTTTATCTTATTTTAGCAAAGTAATTTCTACTCATTGAAAATACTTAAGATTTAATATTCTCCAATTAAAATATGGGATCATTTTGACACATGTCATCACCACATATTCTAATACTTGGGAATGTGATTTAAAGTGTTGGTCATATTTTATAAAGTTTAATATTACCATTTAATAAAATTAAAGTGACTAGAAATGCTTATATAGCATCCTTTTGGTACTAGTCCAATGTCACTACATGGAAACTTAAATATTTTTACATATTCAAGTAGATATTGTCAAATGTGATTTTTGAGAGTTGGAATCAACTCAAAAGCATTTATGGTTGATTTTTGAAAAATGTTTAAAGGTGGAAAAGTCTCTGCCTTGCTATTTTAACTATAGGTGATCTATAACTCCAAATGACTTGAATCCAACGGGCTTGGATATATAATTTGAATACCTTTCTAAAAAAATTGGAATCATGCAATTTGGTTCAGTGAGTCTCCTTGAAATGATTTTTGAATCTACTGACAGAATTTGTTTTCAACTAAAATGGAAAATAAATATTTGAATCACTAGGCTCTGCGCGGGAAAGTAAACGGGCCGGCCCAACTGCACTGCGCGGGCACAGCAGGCTGCTGACAGGGGGTCCCACTAGTTAGTGGCTCATCTAACCCGAAATGGTATGTTTCAATCTAGGCCCTACGATTAGAATGCGATCTAACAACTGAGGTTTGTCGTCTCCGGCGAACAGCTCCGGCGAGCAACGAACCCTAAAACGGCAGTGGGGGTTGTGTGAGGCTCACCAGGGCTCTATCTAGGGTCGGCGATGGGGGCGAACGACGTTGTAGACGACGGCGGTTCGAACGGTGGTCGTGGCGGCTCCTGGGGTGGTCGCAATCAATGGCTCCTCTTCTCCTCTACAGCGGTGGACTTCGGCCAAATTCTGGCGGTGCGGTGCTCGCCTTGCTCCGGGGAGAGGTGTGGGAGGTTCTGTGAGGAGTGGGGAGTGGAATGGTGTGGAGAATAGAGGCTGGGGTGGCCTCTATTTATACACCGGCAAGAGGGACATTGTGGCATGGGCTGGCTCCTCCGGTGATGGCGGTACAATGAGCTATTGGTGTGGCTGAGGGTAGGGGCAACGTGGTGTTTCCTGGCAGTCGTCACGGGCTTAAAGGCGCGTCACGAGGTAGTCGAGAATGGTCGGGCGCGGGCGGTGCTCTGCGCGGAACTAGCGGTGTTCGAGACGGCGCACGGGGGCTACGGGTCGTGGGGCGGCGAACGGGGATGTCTAGGAGGTAGCTAGGGTCATGGCGAGTGTGGGCACACGCGGAGAGGGCGAGGCGCAGCGTGTGCGCGCTGGTCGGCTGTGGCGCTCTGGCGTGCTCTTGGCCTGGCGCAGAGAAAAATGGGCGCGGCGTTGCTGGGTGGTCCACGGCTTGCCTGCGGTCGAGGGCTGGACAGGGGGTGGGGGTGGACGGTCACCTGTCTCCTAGTCATCGTGGGAGAGGGCGGTGCTACGTGCTGCGAGTTGTCCATGGTTGACCGGCACAGTGAGCGTCGGGCGGCGCTGCACTGGCGCAACGGCAAAGGGGGAAGTGGTCGGTTGTGCTGCTAGGTGCTGGGGGAGACCAGGGGAGTGAATAGGGGCAAATGGTCGAGAGATCACTGCTCAAAACAGTAGAGTTAGGCAGGGTTTGATTTGTGTCTGCCAGGTGCTCGACCAAATGGCTGCAAGAATTCAAATTTGAAATTTTTGAATGAATTTTGGTGAGTGTTCTGAGCACTTGCTTGAGTGTCTATGGTTGCTTGGAAAAGTCAAGGTGAATTGATTTGAGTGGTTTTTGCAAAATGGTGATCTTAGTACATGAACTTGATTCAATTTTGAATTGTTCTTTAAATTGATTTGGGAATTGTTTCTATGGGTTTGTAAAGTGGGATTGGGTTCACTTTTACTTGGTATAGCAAGGGGTGAAAAGAATTGGAAATGTTTCTATTATAAATTCTTTACTAGGAACACTCAAAGTGGTCTAGTGGTTAATTTTGGTCAAAATGACCATTTTCTTATTTGATTCATATTTGATTTCTTTTTCTTTGGATTTTGTTTGTAATTGGCCTAGATGATGTAGTATTCTTCTCTAAACCATTTCTTATCATTTGTAGCAAACACACATGGCAATTTCACACAATCATACACTAATGCAAAATACATATGCACTCATATTCAATTTAGTAATAAAAGTTTTTGTTAACCCTAAACTTGGGTGATTAGAACTTGATAATCTTGATTAATATTTTTGGGGTGTTACACGTGCACAGTAAGCTTCACCATAAACCAGCAGCCATATGAAATAACTTTCCAACAATTTTGTGATGCTTTTGGCTTCCCTCACAATGGGGAGTCAACTATTACAAATTTATATAGCACCTCAAGTGGAGAAAGTTGGGAGGTTATTTCTGTTAACGATGGCAGGGACTTCTACCAAAAGAAGATGTCCACCATTCAGAACCCAACAATTCGCTACTACACCTTGTTCCTCGCCAATACACTGTTGGGAAGAGGATATATCAGTTCCATGGCCAATGCGGACATGGCCTTGATCACCAAGGCACTCTTCCCCAATGCACCGCAAAGCCCCAATCATGTGGCTCTACTCCTCCAGCACCTTTGCCACGAGAGCAACAAAATGAAAGGTGACATTCGCATTGGTGGATTGGTAACCCACCTTGCCCTAGCATTGAACATTACATTACCTATGATGCAACTTGTTGACGGCTCCAAACTTATGGATGTCAAATATATGACTGCTTATGGTTTCCTCGGTGTTTACCAGGCTGACAAGAGGCTCCGAGCATATCAGTTTTGTTATCTTGATGATGCACAGGTTGAGCAGGTTATGTTGCCCTGTCCACAAGCCTTCACGATTGTGGAGAATGACAACTGGATCCTCACCAAGGATCAAGTGGTGGAGATCATGGCTGAATTCTAGCCTGATCAATAAGAAGATGAAGAAGGAGAGCAGTAGGATGAGGATGAGCAGGAGTAGGAGCAGGAATACAACCTTGCTTGGGAGGGACAACAGCAGTAGGGGGATCATGGGACCCATGGCCCAATCAGCAGTAGCAGGGGTTCAACAACGTCCCCTACCAAGAGTTTCAGTAGCTCAACCAACGTGTTGGGGAGATTGACCACGCGCTACAAGGAGTGAATGAGGATGTTAGTGCCTTAACTCACAACTTCAGTCACTTCATGACCCACTTCCCCGACTACTACCAGCAGTATCCACACCAGCCACCGAACGACGGCAACAACTGAGCCTGGCAACAGCCTAAGCTTGGGGGACGTTCGAAAACCTCCAAACCCTGCATTCATATTTTTATTTCTTCTTTTGATTTATTTTACTTCTTCAAAATTGCGTGTTTACTTTTAGTTCGCATTCCTAAACCAAAAACACACAAAAAAATAGTTGTAACTTTTATTGCAAATTTGTGTCTTTGTTTCTTTCGAAGATTGCTCAATTTCAGGTGACTTGGCAATAGGGAAATATAGAGGGGGTTCGACTCAAATACGAGAACAAAGAAATCAAGAGGAGGCATCACATTCCTTTCATCACATTTTGTGCAACTTTAAATTGATCCTATAATTATTTACTTGCTTGCACTTGAGTCACTCCCCATTTAGCTTGTTATCCTATAAATTCTATTCCTTTGCCAGCGTCTCCTTTTTAGCTTTGAAATAATGAGCAATGGACTTGGTTAAAAATATTTCTGACATTTTTACAACAAGAAAAAGCATCCAAAAGATGACTTGAGTCCATGTTTATCCCAAAGGATTTGATTTTAGAACTACTCAACCCCATTTGAGCTTACTGTAAATAGACTCGATAGCACTCTTGAATGAAATTGTCTGGTAAAATGGATGCTTCGAAGTAGTAGAGATTATGCCACTGCTTTTTCTAATAATTACTGTAAGATATTATTTTACGCGTGTCATTACAACACTGTCATGCTCCATGGGGAACTATTAACTCCGCTGGCCAACGAATGATCTAAATGTGGAAACCCACTTGATTTCGGCTATTGAGTTATGTAAGCGTCTATAGCTGCAATGCTATGGCGGGTAAAATTTTAGTCTCCTCATGGTTTCACGTTCCAAGTGAAGTTGTAGTACTCCTCTGACCCACTATTGCTCAACAATTATCTATTGGCATGGTCACGAGTGTGCAACACATTCCCAATTAACATATTAAACACAGTGGCATGGTTTATCTATGAAAGGGCTGAAGTTTTTGAAAAACAAGGAAAGGAAAAAGGTGCTTTGAGAGTCTTGAAATTTTGACATGGGTATAGATGAGTTGTTCTTAAATGGAATGTTTTTGGTACCAACTTGAGTACTCTTAATTGATTAAAGAAACAAGAGAAAAAAGTTTTCATCTCTCAACAAAGAGAGACACCAAAAGAATTCGTTTCACTTTCTTAGCTAAACTTTTGACACTTTCTCAGGCATATGATTTATTTGCTAGCAAGATATACGTGGTTAGGAAGTGGACTCAGTGCAATCTTGTGAATACTTGTATGATCATGTTTAAGATTGCGGGAATTGTGAAGAAAAGAATTTGACACCAATTCGAGCTTGTAAGTTCTTTTATTTTAGTCTCGAATCTCCGATATTCTTCCTTATTTTCTTGTCACTCGAGGGATAGCAACATATAAGCTTGGGGGAGTTGATAGTTGTCATATTTGACATATTTTTAATGGTTTTTATTGATGATTTTCTTCTGGATTTGATCGTTTTCTAGCTTTACCTAACGCTAATATTCCGGTAGCAAAGAAAACTTGGTTTTTGATGTGTGTTTTAGGTTCTAAACGTCAACAGAAGGTTTTAACAAGAGAAACACAATATTCAGGCGAAAACAAGCAAGTCTCTTTTTGGAAGCAATCAAGGGAGGAAAACAGAAGCTTTAACGAGCAACTATATGGCAGGAATATTTTTCCGGCCGTATAGCTGTCGCCGCCTCCATCTTGTCAAAAGGGACAACTTTCGTGAAGAGACCAGACGCGAAATCATAACACAGCAGCCGCCATCCCATCCATAAAGGAAAAAGAGGAGATCTGGAGAAGGGGAAGACGTTCTTCATCTTGCTCCACGATCTTTGACCTCCTAGCCAACACACCCTCATAGCCATTACTTGTATTTGAAAGAGAGAGAGATCTTCATTTTGCGAGATTAGGGTTTGAGATTGTTTCTTCCTATCTTGAATAGTGTTGGATTACTTTTCTATTCTTATTGTGGATCTCCACGGTAATATCGATAAGAACTCCCTTTATTTAATTGGATCGATGATGTTTTCTTCTCTCATGTGTGAGTAAATTCCTTGGGCGTGGGAGATGTAAGGGATTGGTGAGATGTGATGTGCCTCCATATATTTTCCATTAGTTTGTGATTGATTTTAATTACTATATCATGTGTGCTTGACTTTCTATGGGTTGCCTAATGCTTGTTGTCCAATTAAGGGCCCAGACAACATGATGCTTTGTTCTACATAGATAGGATCTTGTTCGCTAGCAGACTGGCGACCCTCGAGTGACATGGGGATATCAATGGGAAACTAGTTTGATTCGAGGATCACGAGGAACCACTATGCTTATTGCATTAGTCTGATCCATGGAGCTTAATTGCTAAGCAACCTGAAGGATCTTAATCATCTAGTGACTGACCATGGTTTTGGTAACAGACTAGTAGGATTATTGAAGTTGGGATAAAAATACCAAGAGGAGTTCCGGCTAATTATGGGTTGCTCGCCTACACATATACTTATAAGATTATAATTATTACGTTTATCATTCGTCCACCTGGCACAGTCACTATCACCATGAACTGTATCTCCCCGCGCCTTCTTTGTCATATGTAGAAAACCACAAACAATCAAATCGTTCTTTATTTTTATGCTTTTTATTCCTAAAGTTTACATTTTATTTTTATTTAAATACATCCAGTTTAATCCAAATTTCATTCTTATTTCCACACTTGCAGTCAATTCACTCGAAGACCTGTGACAACTTTGGGTGTGATAGAGACTTCATTCATAAACACTTACATTTGGGCTCCCTATGGGATCGACATCTATATTTAGAAACTAGCTACAAACGATCTGTGCACTTGCAGACATCACTCAGAATGAAGTTGGGCAGACCGAGAGAGAGAGGGCGACACGAAGAGTTGTGTGGTGACCATGTTGGTTGCCACTTGAGAGAGAGGAGCGGTCTTGCCCGAGCTGGTGACCAGCATGCTCTATGGAGGGAGCAACAAAGGAGTCAGCCATGGTGAGAGGCAAGGTGGTGTCTCTGATACCCAAAATACTTGTGGAACTCTCCATGTATCTCATGAAGGAAATATGCCCTGAGAAGCAATAATAAAGTTGTTATTATGTATTCCTTGTATATGATAGATGTTTATTTTGCATGCTATAATTGTATTGATAGGAAACATAAATACATGTGTGTTTAATAAACAAAAAGGGTTCCTAGTTATGCCTCTCTTATAGACTAGCTTGTTGATTAACAAGATGATCAAGGTTTCCTGATCATGGACATTGGATGTTGTTAATAACAAGGTCACAGCATTTGTGAAATGATGTGATGAACAATCATCTGAAGTATAGCATTACGATCAAGTCATTATGTTTATATTGCTATAACATCATACGAAGTAATCTTTATCCTTATACCATGAGATCATGTTAATTGCTAACACCGGAAGAGTATCTTGATAACATCAAACGTCACACCGTAACAGGGTGACTATAAAGATGGGTTCAGTGCTACGAAGGTGTTATGTTGAGGCTCATGGATCAAGAGTGGAATTTGTCAATCCAGATGACGGATAGATATACTCTGGGCCCTCTCGGTGATATCACATTAGGATAGCTTGCAAGCAAGTGATGTGATCACTAGAATGTTATATCACGGGAACGAGAAAAGAGTGCATGTCGGTAACGAGATCAAACTAGGTATGGAGATACCGATGATCGAATCTCGTACATGTAATATATCGAGAGACAAAGGGATTTAGTTACAAGCGTTAAAGGTTCTCACGATCACAGGAGTCATCGTTGAATGTGTAGGAGTCAGTACGGATCTCCAGGTCCCGCTGCTGATTATTGATCGGAGAAGGGTCTCGATCATGTGTGCATTATTTGCGAACCATAGGGTGGCACACTTAAGAGTTACCGGACACCATTTTGGAGCACATATGTTTCAGACGAAAGAATTGCAAAGCGCAGGAATTGTTTCAATAGAAACCGGAAATTGTTTCGGGTGAAATTGCAGAAGGTGGTTCTGCATGTGATATTGAAATATTGCAAGGGGCTATATGTAAATGTTTGTTAATTAAAGTAATTAACAAAATTCTGAATAAATTTAATAAAAAGAGTTTTATTAAATGAGAGAGCATTAAATTTGGAGAAATTAAATGCATTTAAAGTGGAGACTTTAAAAGGGAATGTGAAGAGGCATTTTAATGTGGAGGGGTTACCACCACATGAATGGGGGAGGTGAGGGGTCACCCCCCATGCGCCGGCCATGGAGAGAGGGGGCACCCCCCTCCTCCTATAAAAGGCCACCCATTCCCTCCTTCATCCACACACCTCCTTGTGAAGGATCTCTCTCCCCCTCTAGAATTATTCCCCCATGGTCTCGAATTAGCGAGATACATGTTCCTGGTGGCATTTCATCTGGAATTAGTTGCTGCTTCCGCTGGATCGCTGGAGCGAGGAGGTGGAGGTTGTCCGGTGGCTTGAACGTGTGTGCGAGTGCGGATGCGCTGCTGAGTTGCGGCGCTCGGACTTCCTCACGATCTTGAGATCGGCAAGTGTACGACTACATCAACCATGAGTTCCTACTCGTTAATAAAGCTCATTGTCTACGAGGGTAAGTTCTCGTTGGATGTATGTCCACCCGTTGCTCTGTATCTAGTAGATAGATCTTGGCGTATAGTTCTCATCGTAGGAAATTTTTTGTTTTCTATGCTGCGGACCCAACAGTGGTATCGGAGCCTGATCTATGCGTAGGTGCTTTGCATGGGTAGTACACATATGTTTATATGTGGGCGATGATGATCATGTTATTGCATCTTCTATGTACTTTGGATATTGGTGGCATAGTGGGATGAAGCGGCCCGGACCAACCTTACATGTCATCGTACATGAGACCGGTTCCACGACTGACATGCAACTAGTTTTGCATAAGTGGCTAGCGGTGTCTGTCTCTCCTACTATAGTCAATATCTGATTTACAACGAGTTGCTAATAACTTGGTTATCCTTGTTGTGGTTCATGTTCCTAGGTAAGACCGGTTCTATCTCCGAAAGCCCTAAGCCATGTAAAACTTGCAATTGATAAATTAGAGGCGTCTAGTTTAGATCGTTGTTGGGCTAGTGTCTTGATATGGTATTGTTGTAAGTAGATGTATGATAGATACTCTTACAACTCACTTAACGTGTAAGTTCCATAGACCTTGGCCTTACACACAAAGGAATGATAGAGATCATACCACGATGCAAATGATAGAGATCAAATGCATGGACCATATCACCTCACTTCACACATTAGCATCTTATATTGCTAGTTTGGCGCTTTTGGTAACATTATAAGATGATCCCTCATTTAGATATCAAGATAAAATGTGTTCTTCCTTAAGTATGCACCGTTTTGTGGATCGTGTTTTGAGGCATCACGTGATGATCGGGTGTTCTCGACTCTACGCTTTCATACAACGGGTGTAAGACAGTTTTACACACGCGAATACTAAGGTTCTTACTTGACGAGCCTAGCATGTACAGACATGGCCTCGGAACACAGACCGAAAGGTTAAGCATGAGTCATATAGTTGATATGATGCCCATATAGATGCTCGCCTTTGAAGCTACACCGACTCACGTGATGATCGGACTTGGTGTAGTGGATTTGGTTCATGTAATCACCAAAAGGACACGAGGGATTTCGTTTTTGAGTGGGAGTTCATTAGTAATTTGGATTAGTTGAACTCAATCTATCATAAACTTAGTCTAAATATATTTTACAAATTCTGTTATAGATGGCACCACCTGCTTTTAATTTCAATGTGTTCATGCAGAAAGAGAAGCTTGCTGCGAATGGTAGCAACTTCACCAACTGGGCTATGAATTTGAGGATTCTCCTCACTGCTGCACAAAAGCAATATGTGCTAGAGGCGCCGCTAGGCCCCCCACCAGCTCTTGATGCCCCTGACGAGGAAAAGAACGTCTATATAACTCGTCAGGAGGACCACAACTTAGTTCATTGCGGCATACTGTATGGGCTAGAGCCAGAACTTCGAAAACGTTTCGAAAATGGCAATGCCTTTGATACCATGGGAGAATTGAAAATGATTTTCGATACCCATGCTGCCGTAGAGAGTTATAATGCTTCTAAAAAGTTCTTTAGCTGCATGATGGAAGAGAACAACTCCGTTAGTGAGCACGTACTCAAAATGTCTGGGTACGCCGATAAGCTTGTGTCCTTGGGAATAACGATTCCCATTGACTTAGGCATACATCGTGTTCTCCAATCTCTGCCACCTAGATACAAGAGCTTCGTGATGAACTATAATATGCAGGGCATGAAGAAGTCTCTTCCCGAGCTTCTGTCAATGCTTAAGACTGCAGAAGTGGAGATTAGGAAAGAACATCAAATGTTGATGATCAATAGGACCACCGGTTTCAAGAAGGACAAGAAAGGCAAGCACAAGGGAAAGAAGGGTGGCAAGTCTGTTGCCCCGCCTGAAAAGAAACCCCGAGCTGGCCCTAAGTCTGACACCGAGTGCTACTATTGCAAGGGGACTGGCCATTGGAAGCGCAACTGCCCCAAGTATTTGGTGGACAAGAAGTCCGGCAAGGCAAACAAAGGTATATGTGATATACATGTTATTGATGTGTACTTGACTAGTACTCGCAGTAGCACCTGGGTATTTGATACGGGATCAGTTGCTAATATATGTAACTCGGTTCAGGGGTTGCGGAACAAGCGACAACTAGCAAGGGATGAGGTCACGATGCGGGTCGGCAATGGATCAAGAGTTGATGTGATTGCCGTCGGAACGCTGCCTCTCCATATGCCGTCGGGATTATTTATAAACCTGAATAATTGTTATTTGGTGCCTGCACTGAGCATGAACATTGTATCCGGATCGTGTTTGATGCAAAGTGGTTATTCATTTAAGTCTGAAAACAATGGTTGTTCGATTTATATGAATAATATCTTTTATGGTCATGCACCTATGTTGAATGGTTTATTTCTGTTGGATCTTGATAGTAGTATTACGCATATTCATAATGTTGATGCTAAAAGGATTAAACTTGATAATGATATATCTACATATATGTGGCACTGCCGTCTAGGTCATATTGGCGTTAAACGCATGAAGAAACTCCATTCTGATGGACTTTTGGAATCACTTGATTTTGAATCATTTGATACATGTGAGCCATGCCTTATGTGCAAGATGACTAGAACGCCGTTTTCCGGTTCAATGGAACGGGCGACAGATTTATTGGAAATCATACATACTGATGTGTGTGGACCAATGAGTGTGTCGGCGCGAGGTGGATATCGTTATTTTGTTACTTTCATGGATGATTTAAGTAGATACGGGTATATCTATTTGATGAAACATAAGTCTGAAACCTTTGAAAGGTTCAAAGAATTTCAGAATGAAGTGGAAAATCATCGTAACAGAAAGATCAAATTTCTGCGGTCCGACCGTGGAGGAGAGTATCTTAGTTACGAGTTTAGCACACATATGAAAGACTGTGGAATAGTTTCACAACTCACGCCTGCCGGAACACCACAACATAATGGTGTGTCAGAACGTCGTAATCGTACTTTATTGGATATGGTTTGATCTATGATGTCTCTGACTGACTTGCCACTGTCATTTTGAGGTTATGCACTGGAAACCGCTGCATTCAGTTTAAATAGGGCACCATCTAAATCCGTTGAAAAGACACCGTATGAATTATGGTTTGGAAACAAACCTAAGCTGCCATTTCTTAAAGTTTGGGGATGCGATGTTTATGTGAAGAAACTTCAACCGGATAAACTCGAACCCAAAGCGGAAAAATGCGTCTTCATAGGATACCCTAAGGAAACGATTGGGTATACCTTCTATCACAGATCCGAGGGCAAGGTCTTTGTTGCCAAGAATGGATCCTTTCTTGAGAAGGAGTTTCTCGCGAAAGGTGTGAGTAGTCGGAAGGTAGAACTCGAAGAGGTTATTGAACCTTCTCTTCATGAAATGGCGAGTAGCGCAGCTCCAGAAGTTGTTTCGGAGTTGACTTCACCTAATGAAGAGAGAGCTAATGATATTGATCATGAAACTCCGAAAGAGGACACTACCGAACCTCACAGGTCAAGCAGGACACGTGCAGCTCCTGAACTGTACGGCAATCCTGTTATGAATTTCATGATTGATGAAATAGATGACCCTACGACGTATGAAGAAGCGATGATGAGCCCTGATTCCAACAAATGGCTAGAAGCCATGAAATCCGAGATGGAATCCACGTACGAAAACCAGGTTTGGACCTTGGTGGACTTACCTCACGATCGAAAGGCCGTTGAGAATAAATGGATTTTCAAAAGAAAAACTGATGCTGATGGTAATATAACCATCTATAAGGCTCGACTTGTCGCAAAGGGGTTTCGAAAAATTCATGGAGTTGACTACGATGAGACATTCTCTCCCGTAGCGATGCTTAAGTCGGTTAGGATTATGTTAGCAATTGCTGCATATTTCGATTATAAAATATGGCAGATGGATGTTAAAACTGCGTTCCTCAATGGTAATATTGAAGAAGAGTTGTATATGATACAACCTAAGGGTTTTGTCGATCCTAAGGATGCTAATAAGGTGTGCAAACTTCAGCGATCCATCTATGGACTGAAGCAAGCATCCCGGAGTTGGAATCTCCGCTTTGATGAGGTGATCAAAGAGTTTGGATTTGTCCAAACTTATGGAGAGGCTTGTATTTACAAGAAAGTGAGTGGGAGCAATGTGGCATTTCTGATATTATATGTGGATGACATATTATTGATTGGAAATGATTTAGATCTTTTAAACAGTGTTAAAAGTTATCTAAACAGCAAATTTTCGATGAAGGACCTTGGTGAAGCTTCATATATATTAGGCATTAAAATCTATAGAGATAGATCAAGACGTCTAATTGGGCTATCGCAGAGTACATACCTTGATAAGATATTAAAGAAGTTTAATATGAACGGAAGTAAGAAGGGGTACTTACCTATGTTGCAAGGCAAGACATTGAGTAAGACTCAAAGTCCGGCTATGGCGGAAGAAAGAGAGATAATGGATAAGATCCCCTATGCCTCAGCCATAGGCTCTATAATGTATGCCATGCTATGTACAAGACCGGATGTGGCACATGCTATTAGTTTGACTAGTAGGTACCAATCTGATCCAGGTTCGGAACACTGGATAGCGGTCAAGAATATCCTTAAGTACTTGAGAAGAACTAAGGATATGTTTCTTGTATACGGAGATGAAGAAGATCTAGTCGCTAAGTGTTTTGTCGATGCTAGCTGTGACACTGATCCAGATGACTCTAAGTCTCAATCCGGATACGTATTTCTCTTGAACAGAGCAGCAGTTAGTTGGAGGAGCTCCAAACAACCTGTGGTGGCTGGATCAACGACGGAGGCGGAATATGTTGCTGCTTCAGAAGCAGCACAGGAAGCGGTTTGGATGAAGGAGTTCATAACGGAACTAGGTGTGGTTCCTAGTGCGTTGGACCCAATGGTGATCTATTGTGAAAATAATGGAGCCATAGCCAACGCCAAGGAACCAAGGTCTCACAAGAATTCCAAGCATATTAAGCGCCGGTTTCACTCCATCCGCGAGCATGTCAAGGATGGAGATATAAAGGTTTGTAAAGTGCACACGGACCTGAATGTAGCAGATCCGTTGACTAAAGTACTCCCTAGGGCAAAACATGATCAACACCAGAACTCCATGGGTGTTAGATTTATCACTATATAAACTAGATTATTGTCTCTAGTGCAAGTGGGAGACTGAAGGAGATATGCCCTGAGAGGCAATAATAAAGTTGTTATTATGTATTCCTTGTATATGATAGATGTTTATTTTGCATGCTATAATTGTACTGATAGGAAACATCAATACATGTGTGTTTAATAAACAAAAAGGGTTCCTAGTTATGCCTCTCTTATAGACTAGCTTGTTGATTAACAAGATGATAAAGGTTTCCTGATCATGGACATTGGATGTTGTTAATAACAAGGTCACAGCATTTGTGAAATGATGTGATGAACATTCATCCGAAGTATAGCATTACGATCAAGTCATTATGTTTATATTGCTATAACATCATACGAAGTAATCTTTATCCTTATACCATGAGATCATGTTAATTGCTAACACCGGAAGAGTATCTTGATAACATCAAACATCACACCGTAACAGGGTGACTATAAAGATGGGTTCAGTGCTACGAAGGTGTTATGTTGAGGCTCATGGATCAAGAGTGGAATTTGTCAATCCAGATGACGGATAGATATACTCTGGGCCCTCTCGGTGATATCACATTAGGATAGCTTGCAAGCAAGTGATGTGATCACTAGAATGTTATATCACGGGAACGAGAAAAGAGTGCATGTCGGTAACGAGATCAAACTAGGTATGGAGATACCGATGATCGAATCTCGGACATGTAATATATCGAGAGACAAAGGGATTTAGTTACAAGCGTTAAAGGTTCTCACGATCACAGGAGTCATCGTTGAATGTGTAGGAGTCAGTACGGATCTCCAGGTCTCGCTGCTGATTATTGATCGGAGAAGGGTCTCGATCATGTCTGCATTATTCGCGAACCGTAGGGTGGCACACTTAAGAGTTACCGGACACCATTTTAGAGCACATATGTTTCAGACGAAAGAATTGCAAAGCGCAAGAATTGTTTCAATAGAAACCGGAAATTGTTTCGGGTGAAATTGCAGAAGGTGGTTCTGCATGTGATATTGAAATATTGCAAGGGTCTATATGTGAATGTTTGTTAATTAAAGTAATTAACAAAATTCTGAATAAATTTAATAAAAAGAGTTTTATTAAATGAGAGAGCATTAAATTTGGAGAAATTTAATGCATTTAAAGTGGAGACTTTAAAAGGGAATGTGAAGAGGCATTTTAATGTGGAGGGGTTACCACCACATGAATGGGGAAGGTGAGGGGTCACCCCCCCCATGCGCCGGCCATGGAGAGAGGGGGCACTCCCTCCTCCTCCTCCTATAAAAGGCCACCCATTTCCTCCTTCATACACACACCTCCTTGTGAAGGATCTCTCTCCCCCTCTAGAATTATTCCCCCATGGTCTCGGATTAGCGAGATACATGTTCCTGGTGGCATTTCGTCTGGAAGGAGTTGCTGCTTCCGCTGGATCGCTGGAGCGAGGAGGTGTAGGTTGTCCGGTGGCTTGAACGTGTGTGCGAGGACGGATGCGCTGCTGATTTGCGGCGCTCGAACTTCCACACGATCTTGAGATCGGCAAGCGTACGACTACATCAACCACGAGTTCCTACTCGTTAACAAAACTCGTTGTCTTCGAGGGTAAGTTCTCCATGGATGTATGTCCACCCATTGTTATGTATCTAGTAGATAGATCTTGGCGTATAGTTCTCATCGTAGGAAAATTTTTGTTTTCTATGCTGCGGACCCAACATCTCATTCATTCATCAGAGGTGTTTATATACACACCATACAGGATAAGATTACAACAAAATACAAGATTACAATAGAATATATCAAACTATAAGAATGCTATCCAACTAATGTGTGTGTGTCGTGCGCGGCAAGTGCACTGGAGTCGTTCCCTGGAGACTCGGGTTTGCTATTGGAGCATCGGTTGTAGACGTGCGGGAGACTAGTTTCCAACACTATCTTCACTATAGATCATGTTCAGGATGATTCGGGGGCAATCTAGTATTGCTTCTCAGCCTTGGCACCTAGAGTCGGAGTTGTTGGTGGATCTTCTAGGGTTTCGAGATTAGTTTGGTGTGGTGTAACCATGGCTGCATATCGTGTTGGGTCATCATCATCAAGTAGTGATGGGTGTATTGAGGAGATGATGAAGCAGCTGGGGATGCGCGAGAGATGTGGTGTTTGAAGTGTAAGGACCGGCGTCGGAGGAGGCAACTCGATGGATGATCGTAGCGAAGATTCACATGGATGTTAAATATTCCTCTTATTGGTTCTACAAGAACATGAAATCGGCTTAGGACTTGGCCCGGGAGGCCAAGACAAAAACCCTCGAAGGGAATCTCCATGTTTTCTAGTTCTTCTGTCTTGGTGACTGGGAGAAAGTCGCTGAAGGAGGACCATGGGTGTTCCTAGGAAATCCGGTGCTCATGGCACCCTATTATAGGTTCACCAAGCCATCAAAAATAGCATTGTCTCACATTGACATATGGATCCATATCCATGACCTACCTATTGGTTATGCTCCGATGGTTAAATCCTTAGCCTCGAAGGTGGGAGATTTCAAGACAGCTAAGAGCACTGGTTGTGGGTACGGGGGGAATTTCGACGAGTTAAAGTTACGCTCGATGTCCGCAAACCATTGAAGTTGCTGGTCTCAATGAGCCGTGGAGGAAAAAGGGAGTTGTTGTTGGTGAAGTATGAAAAGCTCCCAAATTGGTGCCAAGTATGTGGTCATATGGGCCACGAATATAAAGAGCATGGCAACGGTATGCATCCGCCGCCAGCCCTTGTGTTCAAGAACTTGAGGGCCTCCTGGGTAATACGCGATGGGTGGTAGGGGCGCATGTGGCGGTTATCATGGTTGCTTTGGAGCGGGCCATGGAGAATTTCAGCCTAGGGCTGATGCATATGATAAAACTAAGGAAGAGGAGGGTGACAATATGGATGCTAATTAGTGAGGAGGAGAGTTGTCAGTGATTCAGTATACTGAAGCCCACAACGGCACTTTGGTGATGACTGAGCATGACAAGGTGGGTGCATCGGCTAACCAACTAGAGACTACAATGGAAAATCCCAATGGACCTCCGATTCCAATACTTGTACGTGTGCCAAAGAGGATGAAGGAAGGCTCTAGTGCAACAACTGATGTGGCACATTGGAGTGACGTGTGTGTACGGTGAAGCACGAACACCCTAGAGATATATGGCATGGGATATGCTAAAAAATATTTGTACTGATAACACATTGCCTTGGTTGTGTTTAGGAGATTTTAGTGAAGTTCTTCGTGTGGAGGAACATGAGGGTGCTCCAAACCGCACACATACACAAATTCAAGGATTCTGAGAAGCTTTGGAAGTTTGTAACCTGCTAGATCTAGGATATAATGGACACTTTTGGATATGGGAAAAAAGGTGTTAGAGGAACATATACGAGAGTTAGGTTGGAATGTGCTCTTACCGCTGCTAAAGGCTTAGAGAGTTGGTGGTTTGAGGCCTTACCGCCAGTGCTGCAGCTTTGGAGCTTCAGGTTTGCCGAGGAATAATAAGAAGAAGTAGACATAGTAGCAGATCCCCTGCAACCAGGAGAAGCATAGTTCTCGCCTAGATCTACCTCCATTTGCTGCCCTCGCGATGGTCTTCGATCTTCTGGTGGGAGAGGAACTGTCGATGGTGAGACAGGAGGATGGAGCGACTGTGAATGGAGAGAGTGAGAGTGGTGAGCGAACGGTGAGGGGATTTATGTCACGCGTTCTTTATGTGTCACGCATCTCCCTCTATTCTCCCCGCGTGCAGACACATGCAACCTCTTGGCTCCCCATGGCCTGTCCCCGCAAAAACGCCCAATTTTGGCGTTCCTAGTGGTCCAATATTTCGGGTGCTTTAAAAATCATGCGGTGAGAGTTCGGCCCACCGTGTGATTCTCCAAACGGGCTTATTTCTGCTTGCTAGGTGCAGGAAATGGTCGTGCGGACTATCAAACATGACTTAGTAGTACTAGTATGGCACCCAACTACTCGGTCCATACACGTAATAATCAGGCGTGGGTCCCTATGATGAAGGCTCCTGAGGTGCAGGTACTTCATCCCATGGAGAGGGAGTCTCATACGGAATTATCCACTTGTTCGTGAGCTTGTCAAAATAATCAAGATGAGGAAGGTGTATGGTGGCAAAGTTTCCACTCCTGACCATGTACTAGTAAGTATAATGATCATCATTGTACCTGACCAACATGCCCATGTTTCCCAAGATGGTTACATCTAGATGAGTAGACTCCTTAACTAAAATTCCCATGTCAACAAAAAATTCCTCAATGTAGTCAAAAACCACAGTGGCTATTGCTCCATAATAAAGAGGTGTGCTTCTATTATGTGACACAACATAATATAAAGTTCTAGCAAGAACAACTCCTAAATTATATTACAAACGCCTACCTTATTTTGCATATTTCAATAAATGTAAAACATGACATATGTAAGCGAAGGAGTTGTCTCTGTATAGGAATACTCTAACAATAAACAATGCAAAGTATCTAAGCCCTAGGTGCTAAACATGAGTGAGCTTCCGTCTATGAATTTCGTCATGAACATCTACACTAATGTACCTCCAAAATTCTCTAAGTTCGTCATTAGAATCACTAGGAATTTCATCCCAACTACCAGTGTTTGGGAGACGTATAGCTTGGCACAATTTATCCAAAGTCATAGTTAACCTCCTAGCTTTCGTAAAAAAATTAACATCAAAGGTGTGTATAATTGTCTTACATTTCTTACCTACCTTTGCCTTCTTGTAGCCGAACCTGAAGGTGACGAGGAACTCTCGAGTCAAATCAGTATAGGTTTTCTTCTCATTCTGAGAGAAGTTAAAAAACCATATCGTTTTGGTGAAAAGTACTTGAAGTCATCTCCCATCCCCCAAAGCTCTAGCACATTAGTTTCTTGACACCTTGTAGAGTACACATCCAAAGCCTCCACCTTATAGAGCATCTGGCCTTCCCAATCCTCGGCGTCCTCATAGTTAAGTGATCGCCTAGCCCTTCCAAAGGATGAACTAAAAAGGCATTTTCTTTTGCTCATGGTTTTAGTGACCAAGGAGTAATTCCATCAAAGGGATTTGAAAATGAGTGCCCAAACTTGGAGATAGAAAAATAAGCAGAAAGGGAGTACAAGAATTTTTTCGAGGAGTACCTGGTCGAGTTTGAGTGGAGAAGACGAAGCTGGGCACTTGCCCCTCACCTAACACTCTCTATGGGGCCCACAAGGGTAGGTGGCGTGGACACCCTCCTTGGGCACACCACTAGTGCTCTTTCGTCCTTTGGTATGGTGGCTCCTCAACACTAAAAAATGACCTAGGAATTTTGTGATTTTTTTAATATTTTATGTGTACGATTTTTCAAAGATCAAAAATATCAAATTTGGGCATTAAATAATTAAGAAAATTCAAAAGGAACAAATAAGTTTATATAAGACTTAAAATTAATGTATTATTTTTTAGTGAAAATCATTGTCATATCTTTATAATTTACTAATAAGGTTGATCAAGTCTCATTAATACTATGATAGGGATAAAATAATGATTTACTTATTTTTACTATAAGAGAGAAATACTCAACATACCTTACATTTAACTAGTATTGTTCCAATCTTTATTGTTTCATATTTGGGCTTAGGAGGTGATATTTGAATCTCAATGCTTCCAATCATAAGAGTCATGACTTCAATAACATTTACACTTTTCTTTGTGAGTCTCTAGGAATTCTTGGTGTGCTCATTTCCTTTAACGAATGTCACGTTGCTTTCAGTATAGTTAATCACACCCCCTGCAGTATTTAGAAAAGGTCTACCAAGAAAAATAGAATTATCGTCTTTAGGCATTTATAATATCAGAAATTATGTAGGAATTTGCACATTAACAATAACAACAGGAACATCTTGACAAATACCAATAGGAACAACATTGGACTTATAAGCCATTTGAAGAGAAGCATCTGTAGGAACTAAGTTATTCAAATTAAGTTTCTTGTATAGAGAGAAAGACATAACACTCACACCATCACCCAAGTCACATAAAGCATATTTAACATAATTATTCTTAATAGTACAAGGAAAAGTAGGTATTCCCAGGTCTCCAAGTTTCTTAGGTAATTTACCTTTAAAGGAATAATCAACACAAATGGTTGTGATTTTCTCATCAAGTATGTTTCTTTTATCAGTGACAATATCCTCCATATACTTAGAATGAGGACGAATTTAATAGCATAAACTAGAGGAATTTGTAAGCATGGATTCTTTAATAATTCAATAAACTTCTCAAATCTAGCATCATCTTGGGTTTTCATTACCTCTTGTGGTGTGGATCTTAGTTGCGCCCCTGAGGACAACACGTCTACGATAAGCCGACGTGGTTTGATGGTATAACATACCTAAAAGTGTCTGCTAAATCACCGCTCAGGAAAGACTCGAAGGAATATAGATTATATGTATGCTTTTAATACAATACAAGACGTGAAATGTAGATACTTCATTATACAAACTTATACAAATACATACTTTTGAATAAGTAGACGAGAGTAACAAATAAATAGCAAGATTACATTATAATGATTGTCTAGGCATGGCGGTGGCTAGGCATGGCGTCGGTGTGGTTGGGGATATTTGAGTCAGTGTGGTTGGGGATATTTGAGTCGGGTGGGTGAGTTGGAGGAACATGGTGGCTAGGCATGGCGGTGGCTATATGAGGGCGTGTGACGCTCCTCCTGACAAAAACAGCTCCTCGGTTGCTGTAGATATAGCTGAAAAAGGCGTGAAAGGGAGCTGTGGTGAGAGAGGGTGGTGTGGATTTGTGGGTGACAATGTCTGCCGCCCTAGATATAGCGGAAAAGCTGGGCAGGAAGCGTTGAAAAGGATGGAAACGAAAGGGCGCGCCGCCGTGTGGCCAGTCGACATGGCGTGTCAGCTCTAAAAACGAAGCACATATCTCACTGTCAGGGATGGCCCGCGACGATTTCAGCTCCATCCGACGCCCCCGCTAGTCTCCAAGTGGGTTGAGTTCGTCCTGGTGCACCAGATAACAAAATGAGCCACGTCGGCGCTAGAAAGAAATGGGGTGGAGGGCTGGGCGTGAATTTCAGCACCGATACCCCCGATAGACATTTATGGCGCTTGATGTCCGCGAGTGGAGATGCTCTAAACATGTAGAGCATGATATCCAACATGGAATTCATTTCCCGATAGACAAGTTTTTGTACTCCTGCGTGTACTACAACTTGCAATTTTGTGTACGATAATGTCTATCCAGGATAGTTTGTTAAAAAAGGGGACCAAAAGAGAGCAAAATAAATACTAGCACTGTTGCTCAGCCAAAAAGGAAGCAAAACCGACAGGTGGTCCCTGAGAAATAGAACACGTGACCGCTCCGTCGATTCCCCTAGGCGCCCGCGAAAAAGTCCAGCACGAAAACCTCTCCCGCCCATGGCCCCCTCCCGCCGCTTCCGGATCCGAACCCTGGTGGCACCGTCCTCGCATCCACCGTACACATTCGCGTATCCGACGGTCCACAAACGCGATCCGCGTGATCGACTCCCATTGGCTGCCGCCCCGTCCCCACCCTCCTATATATTCTCCCCAACGCTGAACGATGCCTCCCACCTGCCTTCCCATCGCTTCCACCGCCTCAGACTCCTCGCGCGTTCCGTTTCTCAGTAGCCGCCCTCGCCGTTCCCCTCCTCGGTTGCTCACATGGCTGGTCGCGGAAAGGCAATCGGCGCCGGCGCCGCGAAGAAGGCGACGTCGAGGAGTTCCAAGGCCGGGCTCCAGTTCCCCGTGGGTAGGATCGCCAGGTTCCTCAAGGCCGGCAAGTACGCCGAGCGTGTCGGCGCCGGCGCTCCGGTCTACCTCGCCGCCGTCCTCGAGTATCTCGCCGCTGAGGTGCGTTTCTCCCGGATCTAACCTCCGACCTCCTTGTTTGGTTGTCCCGTTTCCTGATCTGGTTTTCGCTCCGGTTCCGAAGGTTAGGCGTTCTTAGATCTGATTTGAATCGTATCATCGATTAGTTGCCAAACATTGAGGATTTGGTGGAGATAACTTGTTGCATAACCAATTTATGTTTTTTATTCTATCTGTTCTGCAATTAGACATCATTCTGTTGCGAATCTGTAGTCAAGATTAGGTTTTCTTGTTGCACAAAAACTGGTTAGCTCGTTGCGTATTCTTCGATACCCAATAGCAATTGTTCTAATCTCGTCTCTCCTCACCAATACAGGTCCTGGAGCTGGCTGGCAACGCCGCAAGGGACAACAAGAAGACCCGCATCGTGCCCCGCCACATCCAGCTCGCCGTCCGCAATGACGAGGAGCTGACCAAGCTGCTCGGCGGTGCCACCATCGCCAGCGGTGGTGTGATGCCCAACATCCACCAGCACCTCCTCCCCAAGAAGGCTTCATCCTCCAAGACCTCCAACGTCGACGACGATGACAACTGAAGCACAGTCCTTACCTCACCGCCACCCTTGCCATGGATTGCATCGCATCACAAGAGGAATCTCGTTCAGTAGGATTTAGTATCTTCGTTTTAAGCATAGTTCGGATGTCTTTGGCATTCAGGGAACTCTAGTTGTTGGTCGCATTAGGGGCTTGGATGGCTGTGAATATGGCAAACAAAATTTTCGGGTGGTCATCTCAGATGTAAGCCAGGCTGGTTATTTACTTGTTTCAATGTGCTGAAGAAATGAGAAGGAGCTGAACTCTTTAATCTTATTACCGTGTGTCCCCGAACCTTACTTGATGAATCTGTTCTGAATGATTTGCATTGCTATTGTTGGATTGGTCTAGCTTTGCAGTTTGTGAACTCCTGGTGGTCTGGTGTTTGGATTAGTTCACGTGTCTGGTATGTTCCATCTATGTATGTCGTTGTGCTCGTTTTAGTTAAGTTGCTTTCATTAATCTGTCCTTTCCATTTAGGAATTGCAGAACAGAATGCTCGTTCTTGCCATAGTTCTTCAGGAATGATCTAGAGAAAGCAATGCTTCCACATACCGCTATAATATACCGATGAAATAAGAAGTACTCCTAGATTAATCTAAGGAAACAAGAAGTACTAGTAGATTAAAGTACTAGTAGATTAACCTAGGAATCTTCAGATGTCGTCTTAGATTGAGCAGCCGGTTCCGTTTGTAGAAAAAACGTGACAGCCTGACAGGCAGTGGCACACTACCACTACCGAGTTTATGTTTTTTTTTTTTTTTGCTTTAACAATCCATAAAAGGAAGTATCTGTGCAGTGTTCACGCAAGTCACGGGTCAGGGTGTCGACGGGCCAGGATGCCACAAACGTACAGAACAAGATTAACCCCTCTTTATATTTGACAACAAGCAAAATGTCATTATGGCACATGGGCACTAGTGATCTCTTTTTAAGAATTCGATTTCTTGTCTCTTGAAAAGCATACAAATATTTATTGTCTCTTAAAAAGCATACAAATACGTATATATGTGTAGTGTACGGCCAAATTTGCATCGAAATATTTTTTTCAAAATGAGGACTTTTTTGCATTTCCAGATGCACGATTTTGTGATTTTTATGTAACCTCTAATGCAAGTTTACAAGTCCTAAAGGTATACCTAGGCCGTCAATTTATTACTCAATAAAATATAAATTATATAGCACAGAAAATGTACTACCTCCGTCACAAAATAGATGTCGAAAATTTGTCTAAATTTGAACACTATTTAGTACTAGGTATATCCAAATTCTGAAAATTTTGAGACATTATTTTGAAACGGAGGGAGTACCTATTATATTTTCTAATAATATATTTTTGATGCTATAAAATTAATATTTTAGCAGTGAAAATGATAATCTAGATATAACCGACAGGGCCTG
Source organism: Avena sativa (assembly GCA_916181665.1). Lineage (NCBI taxonomy): Eukaryota > Viridiplantae > Streptophyta > Magnoliopsida > Poales > Poaceae > Avena > Avena sativa. The sequence goes on along the minus strand of OV702287.1, from coordinate 102,702,023 downwards.
TAAACCGAAACGAGTGAGTATTATGTACCAAGACTCAACAGGTATGCAGGTGACATGTGTTGTATCAATGTTATTTTTTGTCAGAATTTCTTTAAACTTTAAAATACCATTTTCGATTTTTTCAAAATATGGTTGCGGTCTCGATGACAACAAATATAGCAAAATCATAATGGTTGCAGTCCAAAATTACATTCCCTCTCCACAATCTATTTCATCAACATGTTAACAAGTTAGACTATTTATTTGGGCCATGTGCAAAAAAATTAAGTCACAAACTATAATATACCACAAAAAAACTAACTTCTGTGTTTTGTGCAACAAATACCACAAAGGTCTAGTGTTAGCTGCATTTTTCCCCTTTTTGCTACTTCGGTAACAAAATGCATCAAGTAGCCACCAACGTACACAACCGTGGATGATGTCCACGAGCCAACTCCAATGGAGACCTTCATTTCAGACAAGCATATGTTTTTATCCGGTTTGCGGTGAAAAGAGGACACGAACCGACCCTTGTCGGTTTGGGGTAGGGAAGAGGCGAGCTCCATGGAGGAGGCCTCGAGGATGTCGCGGGAGCATGTTGGGGATATGCTAAATGAGTATCAACATTGCATGTCTCTAATCCGGATAACGCGGGTGTCCTACAATTGGTAGCATGACCCATGGCCTGCTGGATGACCAGTTAGACGGATCTAAAAGGGAGGACCACGCCGGATCAAAGAAGGCTACGATGCAGTCACCGAGCTACCGATACCTTCGATTCAGATTATGGATGTAGTATAGCTTCTTTTTCCCTAGTAGACCTAGGTTATCGAATCCTCGGGAAGCGAATACGTAGTGAAGTTACTTTAATGGATATTCGGGAGTTTTAGAATTCCTTTTGTATTTTCACCGGACCAATAGCTTGCGTCTTTTTGTTGTTGCCGATGATGGAGAGAGAGAGAGGGCCTAGGGCGTTCGGTTTCACCTGTAGCTGTGCAAAACATCTGATGAGAATAAAATATAGAAATAAAATATGCATGTACTTGTTAGAGCAAGATAAATTATATGTGGGCAGTGCATCCATAATTTCTATTGCCTCCGCAACCGCTTATAGCAATAACCTACTAGTCTCATCCATAGAAAAAAGAGAACTAATGATATGCATAGTGATATCACCGTTAATCCTAAGCAAATCCCTCACATACAGTCGTACTACCGCTTCTGTCACTGGGGTTCCCAACCTGCAGATCAATCATTACTCATACTCCCTATACCTGGCTCAACTCTCGGGGTCTTGGGTACCTGACAAGTCCTTGGATTGAGGCAATAGAGGATACAATAATCATCATGTTATACAAACCAATGCACGATCCCATCTATGATAAATAATATGCACAAACGCTACATGGCTAGGCTGAATCCCTTAGCCCAAGGAGAATTACTCACACACAGAGATGAGATCAACAATCATAAATATTGTAATAAAAATCATAAGATTGATAGCAATAGTCTTACAATGTCGCCAATCAGAGAAGAGCTCTACTATTACAAGTGGTGGAATATGGCTATAGAGATGGAGAATGGTTTTGAGATCTGGAGGCGGCTGGTGATCTGTGGTAGAGACTTTTTGCAAGGCCGGAGAGATTTTTATCATCGCCCGAGGCTTCTTTATATAGGGGTCCCTTCACAAAAGTTGTTCTGTTTGACCTAACGGTGGCGTCACCAACTATACGATCGTAATTTTGCTCCGGTCGTATAGTTGGTCGTTAAAGCGCCTGTCTCCGTTTTATGGCTCCTGGTTTCTTGTGGTTGTTGGAAATCTCGTATCTTCGACTTTAATGTAGTGATTCCCTCCTTTAAATGACATTATCTGCGCAGGAAAAATATAAAAGAAAGGATTGCATACCCCTTTGAATATTAGGCATTAGTGGCAGGATTTAGAGAGATATTTCATCAAAATTATGAATAATCTCCAATTGAAATGTGGACATGGATGGCTATATTTCAGAGCCATCGGCTACTCATAGCCTTGGAGTACAAGACACGAAGACTAGTTAGTATTAGTGTAGTACTCTGTAACCTGTCCGACAAGGTCCTTTTCCTATAATCCTAGGTTCTGGCTTCTTTATAAGTCGGGCCTGTGGGAGCCTTTAAGGCACGATTCATAACACCTCGCACAACGAACCGATGCATGTAACTCAATGTATTGCCATCATAGTGATTTATAGCAGGAGTAGAGTTTTTCCACTTTTGTGGGACTTAAAACTGGGTAAGCTGTGTTACCTCGTACCCGTCAACTCGCAGCCTTCCCCCACCTCTCTAAAACACGCTCTGTGAGGACCCCTCCATGGCGTACTCGTCGGCAATACCATGACAGTTGGCGCCCACCGTGGGGGCAAGAGGTGTTTGAAGCTCTACACCAGGCGAGGTCCAATCTCTTTGCGGGAATCGGCAACATTGTGTGGCCATTGGACGTGTTATCTTCTCCGGCAATGTTCAGATCGTCCCTCTAGACGAGTTCTGGATCCCGGCGAAGACGAACCCCACCCGCTGCTCCATTGTTCCAATTGGGGACATCCATCTCTTCATCGGCGAAACCGACTCGGGTTCTAGCTCCCAGGAAGTCGGAAACATGTCAAGCCCCGCATGGACCGCCTCTAGGCAGGACGCGTTCACGGAAGGATCAAGCTCGGATCTCTCTTCGAAGTTTTCTGGCTCAGATCAGGAAAAATCAAGGCCCATCGAAACCTCCCGTATGCAGGATATAACGGTGGAAGGACCCCACAGATCCACTTGGCCTCCCCGAGTGTTCGATAAGCGAAGGTCACACTTTGTTGGTGTCTTCACCATCTTCGATCTAGCTAGATGTGTCCAGAGGATGGGGGAATCCCCCCGAGACTACCTCGCCAGATGGATGATGGTGAGGGAAACCCTGGAAGGTGACCACACTGACGAACTCGTGTACCACTTTGTGGAGGCGCTTACTGTTGGAGATATGCCCAAGAGGCAATAATAAAAGTGGTTATTATTATATCTTTGTGTTTATGATGAATGTTTACATCCCATACTATAATTGTATTATTAGGAAACACTAATACTTGTGTGTTTTGTAAACATAAAAGAGTCCCTAGTAAGCCTCTTGTTGAACTAGCTTGTTGATTGATTGATGATCATGGTTTCCTGATCATGGACATTGGATGTGATTGATAACAAGGTTATATCATTAGGAGAATGATATGATGGACACACACCCATAGTAAGCGTAGCATAAGATCAAGTCATTAAGTTCGTATTGCTGTAAGCTTTGAAATACATAGTAACCTAATCCTTCGACCATGAGGTTATGTTAATCACCATCACCGGATGGGTACTTTGATGACATCAAACGCCGCTTCGTAACTGGGCGGTTATAAAGGTGTCATTAGGTATTCTGAAAGTATGTGTTGAAGCGCATAGACCAAGATTGGGATTTGTCCATCCATATGACGGATAGATATACTCTGGGCCCTCTCGGTGGAATGTCATCTAGATAGCTTGCAAGCATGTGACTAGGTCACAAGGGATGACATAACATGGAACGAGTAAAGACTACTTATCAGTAACGAGGAAGAACTAGGTATGAAGATACCGACGATCAAACCTCGGATAAGTAGAATGTCGCGAGACAAAGGGAATTGGTTTCGTATGTTAAATGGTTCAATCGATCACGAAGTAATCGTTGAGTATGTGGGAGCCGTTATGGATCTCCAGATCCCGCTGATGGTTATTGATGGGAGAGGTGTCTTCATCATGTCTACATATTCACGAACCGTAGGGTGACACACTTAAGGTTCGAAGTTGTTTGAAGTAGATATGGAATTTGCATTAGAGACCGAATGTTGTTCGGAGTCTCGGAATGGATCCGGGACATCACGAGGAGATCCGGAATGGTCCGAAGAATAAGATTCATATATTGGGAATAATTTTCTAAGTTAGGAAATGTTCCGGAGTGTTTGTATGGAGATTCTAGAAGGTTTCAAAATGTTCTGGAAGGTTCTAGAGGATTTCTTGGAGTTTGCTTGAAAACCAAGAAAGGGATCAAAGAAACCAAGTGGGGTACTACACGGATTCGTGGGGGAGGAGGACTCCTCCCCCCAACCCGCCGGCCCAAGGAGGAGGGAGTCCTACTAGGACTCCCCCTCCCCAGGCGCGCCTCCCTCCCTTAAATAGAAGGGAGGGGCGCCCCCTCTTGCACCTTGTCTCATAACTCCCAATCTCAGCCGCCTCTCTCCTCCACGATTCTTCTGCACAGGCATAGGCGAAGCCCTGCAGATTTCTCATCTCCACCACCACCACCACCACGCCATCGTGCTGCTGGGATTCCGTGGAGAAGATCTACTACCTCCGCTGCTCGCTGGAACGGGGAGAGGAAGGTCTGATTCGACTCCGCACGTGTGACCGTCTGTGGAAGCGCTGCCGGAACGCGGCGCCGGAAGGATCGTCCATACGATCTTGAGATCGGCAAGTGATCGACTACATCATCCACGAGATCTAATCTCGTTAACGCTTTCGGTTCTACGAGGGTTAGTACCGATCTATCTCGTTGCTCATGTCTAGTAGATTAGATCTTGGCTTTTATCTAGATTAGATCTGGGTTTTGTTCGTTCTTGCGGTAGAATTTTTTTGTTTTCCATGCTACGAACCCATCACTTACGCCCGACACACTTCTCTAGAATATGCTCAGGAGGCGACATGCTTTCCGGCTTGCTTACCCTCAATGAGATGATCGCAACTGTTAACAGTTTCACTGACACCAACGAGGAAGCTGAGGCCGAGATCACCGCTGCAACCGGAGAAGCCAAGACTACCAAGCCCGCACCCACCACCTCGAACTCCACCATCAAAACAACCAAGGCCAACTCCGACTCAGTGCTTGACGCACTTTACGCCGACATCAACATGGATGGCGGTGGTTCAGAGACCAACATGGAGGAGTACGGCGCGGACATGAGGGAGATCGAGAAGGAGGAGCACGCCGAGAAAGCCGTCGCTTCCTACCAGGTATTGGTGGCCATCCGGAACGTGATAGAATAAGATCAGCAGGCTAGGGAGCCAAAAAAGCACCGCCAGTAGTGGCGGATGCCGGAGTAGCAATGACAAATGCTAAGAAGGCGATCGATCCTCTGGGTCTGGCTAAATCCATGCCCCCTCCGTCTATCCCCCCACAGTAGTCGCAGGAACACACTACCGGACCCAGTGATGCAAACCAAACAAATCTACCGCCTCCACCATCCACGCCAGCACCTGGCAACCCCTAAGTCACTCCAGCCGACAAGGTGATGTACGACCAACTCCTCGTTGAACCGTCAACTGTTCCCCATATCCGAAATGTTACGGAGCTTGATGAGAAGCGCATGGAGATCTTCGTGGAGGCCAAATACATCGCAGAACAGGACGCCTAGCTGGACAGGGATATGGCCAGGGCACAGTAGTCGATCAAGGTGGCAACAACAATGGAGGCTGAGTACAAGCAGTTTCTGTTGAAGTACATGGCAAAGAAAGCTCCGGCTCGCATCGTCGAAGATCTCGATGTTCGGTGCAACTTGGGGTGGGTGATACGTTGCTAACGTATCCATAATTTTTGATGTTCCATGCTTGGTTTTATCTACTTTCTTAAGTTTTGTCCACACTTTGGAGTACTTTTCATATGATTTCTTGGACTAACCTATTAACAAGAGCCACAATGCCAGCTGCCTGTTTTCTGCTGTTTTTGGTTCCAGGAAAGTCAGAAAATGAATATTCTCGGAATTGGACGGGACAAAAGCCAAAGTCAGTTTTTCACCGAGGGACACCAGGAGCCATAATACAAGACAGAGAGGGGATGGGGCCCGGCCACACCACCTGGCCACGCGGCCAGGCCTGGCCCACGCCAGGGAGTGGTCTGGCCACCCTAGGAACCCCCTGGGCCTCTCCTTCACCTATAAGATGCCTCCGATACAGAAACCCTAAGAACCCGATCAAAATTCCACGAAAGAGTTTGTAGCCGCCGCCATCTCCATCCCTAGATTGGGAGGGATCTGAAGCTCTTCCCAGCACCCTGCCGGAGAGGGGAATTCATCTTGGAGGCCTTCTTCATCATCATGCAAGCCTCCGGTGTGATGCGTGAGTAGTTCATCTCTGGACTACGGGTCCATGTAGTAGCTAGATGGCTGCTTCTCCTCCTTTGTGCTATCATGTTTAGATCTTGTGAGCTCCGTTCATGATCAAGATCATCTATTTGTAATTCCTACATGTTGTGTTTGCGGGGATCCGATGGATATTGAGATGCTATTTCAGATTGATTATTGATTCTATCATGTCTTTGTTATTTGTGATCTTGCATGCTTTCCGTTGTTAGTAGCTATCTTGGCCAAGTAGATGCTAGCAACTCCGAGAGTTAGTATTTATGCTCGATAGTGGGTTCATGACTCTAGTAATCTAGGGAAGTGACAGAAATCTCTAAGGTACTAGATGTGCTGTTGCTACTAGGGAGAAAACAACAATCCTTTGTTCATAGAACAATCGTATTGTTTACTTTACACACAGTTCGTAAAGCAACAATCTGTTGCTTGCAACTTAATACTAGAGGGGGTTCGGATGATAACCTGAAGGTGGATTATTAGTCGTAGATGCAGTTGGATGGCGGTCTATGTATAATGTTGTAATGCCCAATCTAGTCTCATAGGAGTCAAGATGATTAGTATATGCATGTATTGCTTTCTCGATGTTTGTTAATTGCCCTACTGTAATTTGTTCACCTAGCATGTTATCTATCTTAAGGAGAGCCACCTCTAGTGAACTACGGATCCCGGTCCTTGTCTTTTACATTCAATCTACAATCTTTTACAGTTTTGTGTTTACTTTCTGCAAACTTTTACTTCTTTCCATTCGATACGTTTAATCCTTTGTTTTCCGCAAAACACGGTGAGATTGACAACCTCATCGCAAGTTGGGGAAAAAGTTCTGTGGTTGTGTTGTGCAGGTCTCCATGTTGCTACTAGCACCGGTAGTGCGCCCTGCCAAGGCTCAGCTAGCAAAACCTTTGGGGTGTTTCCTTGCTCCTACTGGTTCGATTAAACCTTGGTTTCACAACTGAGGGAAACTTGCTGCTGTGCTCATCATACCTTCCTCTTGGGGTTCCCAACGAGCTCTACATCAACATCGCACCAGCATTTTTCTGGCACCGACACTGAGCCATCAAGCATTTTTCTGGCGCCGTTGCCGGGGAATCAAGGACATCTTCACAAGGGGAGTCCCTCATCCACCTCACATGTCTATAAAGGACTACTCACTCATGGATAGGGAGAAGGAGCACACAGTTGATGTAGATGACGTTGGTGTAGAAGGTGTTGAAATCCCCCTCTCCAGCATGGACATCGGTATCAATCTAACCCCCTAAACAAAGATCATCATGGCGGCGGCGCTTTGTCCTCCTAAACATGTAGGTTTTTCGGGTATATAAAGGGGTATGCCAAAGGAGGAGACGAGGCGATGCTCACGTTCAGAGCTCATGGCCTCTCTTATGAGTTTCCAAGCCCAGAAGTCCCTGTTCCAGTGAAAAACTAGTGTGGTATTTCTCTCCGATTTTATTTCCTGTGGAAAAAGATAGAAATAAGACTTTTACTAAAAACAACATTAGATTCAACGGTTTTATCCCAGTCCGGTGAGATTCTAGAGCAAATCACCGAGCAAAGTACTTGGAAAAGTAGATACATTTGGAATGTATCAAACGCATGCCAACTCTATCGATGTTGGCGAGGTATGTGAATATCCGAATATTGACAAGAAGACAAAGTCCCAGTCTCTACACGCCGACACATCAACATCATGTGGAGGGAGAGCACGCAGTAAGCTTCCTTGGAGATGAACGGTGGAGCCAAGGGAGAGTCGATGAAGCATAGAATGACAGTGTACAAGTAGGACCAGATAGTGTGGATCTGCCTCTCAGCTGTAGCACTCATCCTAGGTTGCAGCGAGAGACCAGACGAGATGACCATGGCCATAGTAGCGTTGGGTCTAGTGACGTGCGAGAAAAGCGCAGGGTACCGCTCGGCGAGCGGCTCGCCTGGGAGACACTTTTCAAGCTAGAAGGCAGTGGTGGTGCCGCTCACAACACTAGCGCGAGTGATGGTGCAGCAGTGGAGCAGGCAATCCTGCACGATTTTATCAAGGAAGGATGGGGTAGAAGACAAATCGCCGAGGTCACTCCCAGAGTGCTGCCGCAACCAATCTTTCCAAGGTAGAGTGTCAGTTTGGTGGAGTTTATGGACAAAGTTAAGGAGGAGGCACATGTTCTTTCGGTGGAGATCCTTAATACCGAAGCCACCCTTCTGCTTAGACAACAAAACTTTATCCCAAGCAATTAGAAAATGAGTGTCCGAGCATGAATCTTTGCCGGTATAGAAGAAAACACGACACCTTTTGTATATACTTTCGAGCACACCCTATGGAAGCAAACACAAGCACATATAGTAGGTGGCAAGGTTATTAAGCACGACATTACATAACACAAGGCGCCCACTAGAGGAAAGGAGGAGAGCGTGTCATCCTTAGAGGCAATGATTAAATGATAGGATAAGGTTTGCATAGGAGCAGATTGTAAGCTTAGTAGGGGACAGTGACAAACCTAGGTAGGGATGGGGAAACAGGAGATCGAGCACTCAAGGGTAGATGCCATAAGTATTTCATCGGCGGTGGAAACATGCATGGGAATGAAGCAGGACTTCTCTCAGGTCTCTTACACATACATGCATACCTCCTCATTTCGAACCACTCCTCCCTATCACAGTGACATCGATGAAGCAGAAACTCACCAAGGTGTGTGATTTCGAACAAAACAAACCCGTCCGGCATATCTGCGATCCTGGAGCGCGTGGTGCGCACTAAGGATATGCCGACAGTGTTGTTGTAAGGATCCGCCAGACACATGTCGAAGACAAGGCACCGAGGAGCGGCTTCACGGCCGACAGGCATGGAGTAGGCCTGGCGAGCTACTATCACACCAGGTGGGGTGTCACCCACATGGCACGGAAGCATGCCTTCCACATTGGTGTGGAAGTTGATTCTAGCCCATTGTTGAATCCTACTCAGCAATTGTGGAATCCTACTTAGCTGAAAATGCGGTCGCTGGGCAAGCCACGTTCGAGCACACTGATCTGCAGCCAAGCACCTCTTGAGGATGCACATTGATGCCCAACGCTATGTACGAGTGGTATTTGGTTTGATCTAAGGAGCATACTTGTGCGAGTGATTTGTTTGTTTGCAGGTTCGTGTGTGCATTCTTCCTTCCATTGCAGGTGAGGTGACCTCTCCCAAATGGAGGTGATACCCCGGATTCTGCATCAAAATGATACATACAACTTTTAGTATTTATCATAGAACAAAGCCTTATAAAGAGAATACATAGGTTAACCCAAAACCACCTCACTAGCGACAACGGTCACAACACCTACAACTTTATGAAGGGGGTGGTCATGTCGGAGTCAGCATCCTGAACTCAAACCTTCGCACATCATCACAAAACCGGAGGCCTACCCAACCATGCAATAGATATCCGAGAGCACAACTGGTCCAACATATCCACAATGCGCACCGGCGCACATGCACTAGAATTCCCCACCATCATCTTTTGCCAACCCATCTTCGAGACAGGGATCTAGGTATTGACTTCCAGGCTTGTCGTCGACACCGCTAGAAAGTGACCCCGCCCTAAACTAGTCCATCGATAGACCTTCGTCACCGAGTCCCTGTTGCGCCACACAACCAATTCTTGTTGTCGTCAAAGTGGTAGATGCGTGATACATTGCAAATGTATCTATGATTTTTGATGTTCCATGTTTAGTTCTATCCACTTTCTTGTGTTTTGTTCCAACTTTGGAGTACTTTTCATATGATTTCTTGGACTAACCTATTAACAAGAGCCACAGTGGCAGCTGCCTGTTTTCTGCTGTTTTTGGTTCTAGGAAAGTCAGAAAATGAATATTCTCGGAATTGGACGGGACAAAAGCCAAAGTGCCTATTTTTCCGGAAGTCATCAGATGCTAAAATACGAGACGGAGAGGGGCCAGAGGGCGGCCACACCACCTGGCCGCACGGCCAGGCTTGGCCCGCGCCAGGGGGGGGGGGGGGTGTGTGGCTAGCCCATGCACCCCCTCGGCCTCTCCTTCCGCCTATAAGATGCCCTCGAGACGAAAACCCTAAGGGCCCGATCAAAAATCCACGAAAGAGTATGTAGCCGCCATCGTCTCCATCCCTAGATCGGGAGAGATCTGAAGCTCTTCTCGGCACCCTACCGGAGAGGGGAATTCACCCAGGAGGCCTTCTTCGTCACCATGCAAGCCTCCGGTGTGATGCGTGAGTAGTTCATCCTTGGACTACGGATCCATGTAGTAGCTAGATGGCTGGTTCTCCTCCTTTGTGCTTTCATGTCTAGATCTTGTGAGCTTCGTTCATGATCAAGATCATCTATTTGTAATTTTGCATGTTGTGTTTGCGGGGATCCGATGGATATTGAGATGCTATTTCAGATTGATTATTGATTCTATCATGTCTTTGTTATTTGTGATCTTGCATGCTTTCCGTTGTTAGTAGCTATCTTGGCCAAGTAGATGCTAGCAACTCCGAGAGTTAGTATTTATGCTCGTAGTGGGTTCATGACTCTAGTAATCTAGGGAAGTGACAGAAATCTCTAAGGTACTAGATGTGCTGTTGCTACTAGGGAGAAAACAACAATCCTTTGTTCATAGAACAATCATATTGTTTACTTTACATGCAATGCGTAATGCAATTATCCGTTGCTTGCAACTTAATACCGGAGGGGGTTCGGATGATAACCTAAAGGTGGATTATTAGTCATAGATGCAGTTGGATGGAGGTCTATGTATAATGTTGTAATGCCCAATCGAATCTCAAAGGAGTCAAGATGAGTAGTATATGCATATTGCTTTCTCGATGTTTGTCAATTGCCCCACTGTAATTTGTTCAGCCAACATGTCATCTATCTTAAGGAGAGCCACCACTAGTGAACTATGGACCCCGGTCCTTTCTTTTACCATCAATCTACAATCAACTGTTTACTGCTTTGTGTTTACTTTATGCAAACTATTACTTTCTTCCACTCGATACGTTTAATCCTTTGTTTTCAGCAAAACCGGTGAGATTGACAACCTCATCGCAAGTTGGGGGCAGAGTTCTGTGGTTGTGTTGTGCAGGTCTCCATGTTGCTGCTGGCACCGGTAGTGCGCCCTGCCAAAGTTTAGCTAGCAACACCTTTGGGGTGTTTACTTGCTCCTACTAGATTGATAACCTTGGTTTCATAGCTGAGGGAAAACTTGTTGCTGTGCTCATCATACCTTCCTCTTGGGGTTCCACAACGAGCTCGATATATTTTGGGCCATCAAGCTCTTTTTCTAGCGCCGTTGCCGGGGAGTCAAGGACATCTTCACAAGGGGAGTCCCTCATAACCAATCTCTTTACTTTGTTATTTTTGTTTTGCTTAGTTTACTTTTGCTTTGTTTGCTTGTTTATTTATCAAAAACACACAAAAAATGGTTTTACAAGTTTGCTTTCTTTATTAAAAACACAAAAAAATGACTACTCTTGAAAATACTAAGTTGTGTGACTTCACTAGCACCAACAACAATGATTTCATGAGCACACCTATTGCTCCACCTGTTCCTGAAGCTACTTTCTTTGAAATTAAACCTGCCTTACTCAATATTGTTATGAGAGAACAATTTTCTGGTATTGGTAATGAAGATGCTGCTGCTCATCTAAATAACTTTGTTGAACTTTGTGAGATGCAAAAGCATAGGGATATAGATGGAGATATCATTAAGCTTAAATTGTTTCCTTTCTCTTTGAGAGGAAAAGCTAAAGAATGGTTGGATTCCTTAACTAGGAATAGTATTGATTCTTGGACTAAATGCAAAGATGCCGTCATTGGAAAATACTATCCTCCTGCTAAGATTATATCTATGAGAAGTGAAATAATGAAGTTTAAACAATCTAATAATGAACATGTTGCTCAAGCTTGGGAAAGAATGAAATCTTTGGTAAAGAATTGTCCCACTCATGGACTGATTGCTTGGATGATTATTCAAACTTTTTATGCATGATTGAACTATTCTTCAAGAAATCTATTGGATTCTGCTGCTGGAGGTACCTTTATGACCATTTCTTTGGGTGCTGCAATAAAGCTTCTGGATACAAAGCTGCAACAAAGTTCTAAGTTTATTTGCAAAGTTAAGTTTGAAACCTAAGCTGAGTTCAGAAACAAAGTTAAGTGGGAACTTAGTTTTTCATAGTCACAACCCTGTTGTGGTCTAGTCATGTCACAATTAATTTCATAAGTCATTTGGAAAACATCTGACGACGGAACAATATGGCCACTCCAACTGTCCATGACCGCGGACGCGGCTATTCGAATAGTTTGACACTCTGCAGAGGTGGTACACTTTCACCACAAAATTCGATACATCCGTCAGGGATAACCCTGAATCATCATACTTAGTATGCGGATAATCAATCATAACCTTTCCTTTACACACTCTAGTATAAGCACCTCTCCTATGAGCTTGGCCTCCCAGCCATGGCCATCTGCCATCCTGGGCACTGCATAGGTGGACAACATCAAGAGGTAGCCTCGGCTCAAACCTCTCCCGTGAGGGAACTCATACTAATGCATATAAACTTTCGGCTAAGCCCTACCCAATTATTGTGGTTGTACGGTAAATTTGGAATGGTATCGCACCCGAACCCAACCATCAGTTTTTATAAAGGCGTAAGGCTCATGCCTCAACATTTTCATCATCATAAACCATTTGTGTTTCTCAACACATGTCAAAACATCTCAATAGAATGACTCATCATTCCAAGGTTTTCATAACCATTTTCACCAAGTATTCCCATCTAGAGTGATCAAGTTTTATGCTTAGCTCTAACCACAAGTTAAGAGTGTTCACTAAGGTGGATGCTAATCTCAATCTCATGCCATATGATGACATCTAGTATAGGCCGAGTTTTATACTCTTTATGCTATCTAAACTACTTTCTAAAATATCACAAAGCATTACTAGGAGTAAAGAAACTTTGGTAAAGAAAAAGGTAAAACTTGTAAGTAAAACTTGGGATGGGTATAAATCAAGAGGTATAACCAAAGCATGCCTAATGCATATTGCTTAGGTTATCTTGTATAATTCTAGCTTGCTAACAATAGCTTGCCTTGATTGGTGCAGTGGTTGAAATAATCCTCGTCTTCTTCGGGGTAGAACTCCTCCTCCTCGTAGACTTGGTCGGTACTATTATCTATAAATAAATACGAGATACACAATCACCAAACAATACTTAACTAGTCTATTTAGCACACTAAGGCACATACTTGATGATCTAATATCATCACAATCATCACAAGATTTAATGAACTAGTTTCATTTATTTTATTTGAGAAAAGTAATTTCTACTCATTGAAATTAATTAAGATTTAATATTCTCCAATTAAATATGGGATCATGTGGACACATGTCATCACCACATATTCTAATACATGGGAATATGATTTAAATGGTTGATCATATTTCAATAAGTTTATAGCATTATTTTGGTACTAGTCCAAAGTCACTACATGCAAACCTAAACATTATTACATATTTAGATAGGTATTGTCAAATGTGATTTTTGAGAGTTGGAATCAACTCAAAAGCTATTATGGTTGATTTTTGAAAAATATTTGAATGTAGAAAAGTATCTGTCTTGTTATTTTTACTATATGTGATCTATAACTCCAATTGATTTAAATCCAACGGGATTGGATAGATATTTGAATTATCTTTCTAAGAAAATTGGAATCATTCATTTTGGTTCAGTAGAACTCTCTAAATTGATTTTTAAACAAGTGGACAGAACTTAGTTTAAACTTAATTAGAAAAACTTTTATTTGAATTTTAGGGCCAACGCGGGAAACTAAATGGGCCGGCCCAGGGGTGCTCCATGACGCAGAGGGCGACTGACAGGCTGGTCCCGCATGTCAACGGCACTTAAAACCCGAAACGGTATAGGGCAATATCATTCGTGCGATTAGAATAGAAATCGACGGCCGTGGCTCATCGTCGACGACGAATAGGTTGCCGGCAAGAGTTAACCCTAGCGGCTCGGTGGGGGTCGATTGGGGGCTTACCAGGGCTCCAGCTGATGTGGCGATGGGGGCGATTGTAATGGTGGATGACGGCGGTCTCATGCATGGTCGCGGCGACTCTTGGGGTGGTCGCAATCAGCGGGGCCTTTCTCCTCCAATAGCGGCCACCTCCGGTGGAATTCCGGCGACGGCGGGCTCGATTGGCTCTGGGGAGAAGTGTGGGATGGTCAGTGGCGAGAGGGGAGGTGAGTGGTGTGCAGAATGACGCTGGGGGTGGCCTCCTTATTTAAGCTCGGCGACGGGACAACTCGGCGTGGCCAGGCGACGGTGGCGACATGGCTATGGGCTGCTAGAGGCGTGGCTGCGAGCGGTGATCAATGCGTGGTCTCCTGGTGGTCCGCTACAACGTAATGGCGTGGCTAGGGGCGGTGGCAATTGGTCGGGCGCGGCTCGTGTTCTGAGCGGCAAAGGCGGCGTTCTACGCGACGTGCAGTGGCTGTGAGTCAAACGGCGGCGAGCGGGGATGTCTGGGGGCGTGCTGGTGTTAAGGCAGGTGCACGCGTGCGAGTTGAGGGCAAGGCGGGCTCTATGCGAGGCTGTCAGGGACGGCGCACTGGCATGGTCCGTGCATGGTGCAGAGGCGGAGAGCGTGGGCGTTCTATGGTGGTCTAGTGCCTGGCAAGGTTCAGGGCAAGGATAGTGGGTGGCGGTGTGATCATGCCTACCTCCTAGACACGGCGAGAGAGGGTGGGTTGGTCTCCTGTGGCTTGGGCATGTTTTGCCGGCGGCGACCATTCTCGGGCGGCGTGGTACTAGCGCTGCGGTGAAGGGGGGATGTTGTGTGGGGCTGGGTTAGTGTAAGAGGGGACAGAGGAGAGATGAGAGGGTCAAATGGGGGACAAGAACTTAATTAGCAACAGTATTAGTTAGGCAAATTATTTTGCGCTAACCAACTGTTCGACACAATGCTCGCATGAAGTTTATCTTTGAATTTTGAATAGATTTTTGGTGGTTGTGTTAGTCATAAGCTTGATCATCTGTGGTTGCTTGGGATTATCAAGGTGAACTCATTTGAGTGGTTTTTGAAAAAGTAGGATCTATGCATATGAAGTGGATTCAAATTTCAAATGCCACTTAAAATTAGTGGCTAAGGGTTTTTGTAAGATTGTAAAGTGGGCCTTGGTAGATCTTTACTTTTACTTGCAAGGGGTGAAAAGAGTTAGAATTATTTCTGTTAAGAATTGACTTCTAGGAACACCTAAAGTGGCCTAGTAGATTAAAATGGCAAAAATGACCATTTGTATTTATTAATCTTATTTGATTTCTTTTTCTTTGGATTTTGTTTGGGAATGATCTAGATGATGTGGCATTCACCTTTGAATCATTTCACAACCATTAGAGCAAACAAACATGGCAATTTCAAACAATTCTATATTAATGAAAACACACATGCATTCATAAACATTTTCTTAATAAAAGTTTTTGTTAACCCTAAATTGAGTGATTTGGATCTTGATTAACCTTGATTAAAGTTTTGGGATGTTACAGAATCCCCGCGTTCGACAGGCAATCGTGACAGGCGTGATGATTCGCATGGAGAGAGCAGCAAGAAGGCTAACCCACCGCCGCCATTGCCACCTAGCAGCCACCATGGTGGAGGATCACACAGGTCTTAGAACTCACGCCGCGACTCTCCTCCCTATGGAGGATA
The DNA here is from genome assembly GCA_916181665.1 of Avena sativa. Lineage (NCBI taxonomy): Eukaryota > Viridiplantae > Streptophyta > Magnoliopsida > Poales > Poaceae > Avena > Avena sativa. Next base: position 102,686,184 of record OV702287.1, on the reverse strand, counting down.
TCATCACAAGAAACAACTGGAGCTGTACGATGCATGCTCGCATCTTGATAAGATCCAAGAAGCCCGAGAAGAGCCATACTTGGGGCCACGTTGTTTTGGACTGGTCATCCGGGCCACAACCTACCCCAAGGGCCTCCGGATTGACAAAACTATCAAGCCCTATGACGACACTGCCAGGCCAGCCATGTGGTTGCAGGACTACCACGAAGCGATGCAAATCTCTAGGGGAAACCCCAACATCATCGTGAAGTCCCTCACACTCATGCTCATCGGCACCGCCCGACAGTGGATCGATGACTTGTCGGAGAAATCAATCTGTAATTGGTTGGACATGTATGAAGCATTCACCAAGAACTTCGAGGGTACGTACAAACGTCCCTGCACCATCGGTGACCTACATCGGTGTGTGTATGAAAAGGATGAATCTTCTCATGCCTACTTATCCAGTTGGCTTGATATGAAAAATTCATGCACGAGAGTATACAATTAAACTGCTATGGCCTCCTTCATCGATGGTCTGAAAAAGGGAACATTGCTCCGACATACGCTAAAGCGCACTCAAGATAGGATCAAACTAGAACTCAACTCAATGATTTCCATGCCTAGCAAGTTCACCTCTACCAACGATGATGCTCGCGGATTGTTGACGGTGCTGGCTATTCCTACCAAGGCTAGGAAGAACAACAATAACAAGCGAAAGAATCCGCTAGAAGACAAGAAGACAACCGACATGGTTGCCATGACTTTCGCTGGCATAGGCGATGGCGGACAACATGGTCGTGGCCAGGGGGATAGTCATGGGCAGCAACGGAGTGACTCTACACCCGCAGCGCCCCACGTTCCCTGAACGTACGAGAAATACCGTGATATGCCATGTTTCGTCCACCTTGATCTAAATGGTAAATCCACTCATACCAACCTCCAATGCAAGTTTGTCAACGACCTCAAGGAAGACCTGACTCTGGCTACAAGAGAAGTCGGAAGAACAGACACCGTGAAAAGGGCAAGGGGAAGAAGGAGGAAGAGTCCAAGGATTCAGATGATATGGATGAAGACGCGGACCCCAAGCCTGCCGACAAGGGCAATGGCAAGGGCAAGAATCCTTTTGAAAAGAAGGCTCTAGTCTACCACACTTTCCTTGGTAGTCCCACCGTTCGGGCCCAGAAAACCTCTCCGAGGATACTGATGGCCACCCTCCCCGCAGTTCCCTAGTACGTGAGGTGGTTGGAGATTGCAGTTACTTGGGACAGATAAGATCACCCAGATCTCATCCAAACAGAGAACCAGTATGCCATGGTCATAAAACCCCTGATTGATGACATCGAGTTCACCAAGTGCCTCATGGATAGTGGAAGCATCACCAACATTATGTACTTGGATACACTGCACAATATGAACTTGATGGAGACCCATCTAAGGCGGACCAACACCATGTTCCATCGCGTCGTTCCTAGCTAGCAAGCTCAGTCCCTTGGCTGCATCACCCTTCCGATCTCTTTTGGTTATGTAAACAATTACCGCCAAGAGCGCATGACCTTTGAAGTGGTGCCCTTCAAGAGCGTGTACAATGTCATATTTGGACGAGGCATCTTCCACTCCTTTCTTACCAGACTATGTTTCATCTACAACAAGCTCAAGATACCTGATGACCCACAAGTATAGGGGGTGTATCGTAGTACTTTTGATAAATAAGAGTGTTGAACCCAACGAGGAGCAGAAGGTGTTGACAAGTGGTTTGGATCAGGAATTCTCTATAAATACTCAGCAAATGGATTTTTAGTTTTTTTGATAATGTAGATAAATAACGTGTGAGTAAATAAAAGACAATAATGATAAGTGCAGCAAGTGGCCCAATCCTTTCTTTAGCAAAGGACAAGCCGGTTGTATTACTTAAGATGACCAAACGTTCTCGAGGACACATGGGAATATTGTCAAGTGCTTTCGCTTCATATAGTTGATTAATCTTCTCTGGTTGGATAAGTGTTGTGTGGGTGAACCTATGCTAATGTACTGACCTTACTAGGACTAATACATACTTGTGATTATAACCCTTGCAAGCATCCGTACCTACAAGAAAGTAATTAAGATAAAACCTAACCACAACCTTAAACTCTGAGATCCTACACTCCCTTATGCAAAGGTTTCCTAATGGGGGTTTAGGTTTTTGTCACTCCAGCAACCCCACGATTAGTAGCCAAATACACAATGCATTCCTCTAGACCCACAAAGGTGAAGTATCATGTAGTCAACGTTCACATGACACCACTAGAATAATATCACCACAACTTAAATATCAAACCATTAAATCTTTCTCAACACAATTCCACTACTAACAACATGACTTCTCCCATGTCCTCAAGAACTAAACGAACTACTCACGAGACATCATATGGATCAAGATTAGAGATGAAATAATGATAAGTAACAATCTGAACATGAATAGTAATTCAATGGTTCCACTCAATAGCATAAATTACAACAAGTAATCAACACCGGGAAAGTTTCCCCTAAGAACTATGCAAGATTCAACCCAAATTTTACAATGGTACAGAGTGGTGGTGATGGTGCTGGTGATGATGATGATGAAGAAGATGATGATGATGATCCTGATGAAGTCTAGCTTGATGACGATGTTGATGGCGATGATCTCCCCTCTCTGGGAAGGAATTTCCCTGGCAAATTTCTGCCTGCCGGAGAGCTCTTTCTCTCTCTGTAGTTTCCGCCCCGCAGAGGCAGCGGAATCTTTCTGTGTTTGCTCCCCGAACTTTAGGTTTCTGAGGGGAATATATACACAAAAGGGTGATGCCGGAGGTGGGCCAGGGTGGCCACATTGAAGGGAATATGCCCGAGAGGCAATAATAAAGTGGTTATTATCTTATTCCATGTTTATGATAAAAGTTTATTTTACATGCTAGAATTGTATTGATCGGAAACATCAATACATGTGTGTTTAATAAACAAAAAGGGTTCCTAGTTATGCCTCTTTTATAGACAAGCTTGTTGATTAACAAGATGATCAAGGTTTCCTGATCATGGACATTAGATGTTGTTAATAACAAGGTCACACCATTGGTGGAATGATGTGATGAACATTCATCCGAAGTATAGCATTACGATCAAAGTCATTATGTTTATATTGCTATAACATCATACGAAGTAATCTTTATCCTTAGACCATGAGATCATGTTAATTGCTAACACCAGAAGAGTATCTTGATAACATCAAACGTCACACCGTAACAGGGTGACTATAAAGGTGGGTTCGGTGCTACGAAGGTGTTATGTTGAGGCTCATGGATCAAGAGTGGGATTTGTCCATCCCGATGACGAATAGATATACTCTGGGCCCTCTCGGTGATATCACATTGAAATAGCTTGCAAGCAAGTGATGTGATCACTAGAATGTTATATCACGGGAACGAGAAAAGAGTGCATGTCGGTAACGAGATCAAACTAGGTATGGAGATACCGATGATCGAATCTCGTACATGTAATATATCGCGGGACAAAGGGATTTAGTTACTAACGTTAAAGGTTCTCACAATCACAGAAGTCATCGTTGAATGTGTAGGAGTCAGTATGGATCTCCAGGTCCCGCTTCTGATTATTGGTCTGAGAGGGGTCTCGATCATGTCTGCATTATTCGCGAACTGTAGGGTGACACACTTAAGGGATATCGACACCATTTGGAGCAAATATGTTTCAGATAAAGATTTAAGAAAGCGATAGAATTATTTCAATAGACACCGAAACTGTTTCAGGTGAAATTGCTGAAATTGGTTCTGCATGTAATATTGAAATGTTGCAGGGGGTTTTATGTGAATGTTTGTTAATTAAAGTAATTAACAAAATTCTGAATAAAAATAATAAAAGAGTTTTATTAAATGAGAGAGCATTAAATTTGGAGAAATTTGATACATTTAAAGTGGAGACTTTAAAAGAGAATGTGAAGGGGCAAATTTATGTGGAGGGAGTTACCACCACATGAATGGAGGAGGTGAAGAGTCACCCCCCTCCTCCTATAAAAGGCCACCCCCTCCTCACTTCTCACACACACCTCCTTATGAAGGATCTCTCTCCCCCTCTAGTATTATTTCCCCATGGTCTCGGATTAGCGAGATACATGTTCCCGGTGGCTTTATCTGGAAAGGAGTTGCTGCTTCCGCTGCTTTGCTGGAGCGAGGGACGGAGGTTGTCGGGGTACCGGACGTGTGTGCGATCACGGATGCACCGCTGCTTTGCGGTGCTGGACTTGGTGGTGCTGGAGCTGGATCTGATGGACGTGCTGGAGCCAGACCTGCTGGACTTCATCACGATCTTGAGATCGGCAAGTGTACGACTACATCAACCACGATTTCCTACTCGTTAACAAAGCTCGTTGTCTACGAGGGTAAGTTCTCGTTGGATGTATGTCCACTCGTTGCTTTGTACCTAGTAGATAGATCTTGGCGTGTAGTTCACATCGTAGGATTTTTTTTGTTTTCTATGCTGTGGACCCAACAGTGGTATCAGAGCCTGATCTATGCGTAGGTGCTTAGCACGGGTAGTACACATATTTTGATATGTGGGCGATGATGATCATGTTATTGCATCTTCTATGTATTTTGGATATTGGTGGCATAGTGGGATGAAGCGGCCCGGACCAACCTTACATGTCATCGTACATGAGACCGGTTCCACGACTGACATGCAACTTGTTTTGGATAAGTGGCTGGCGGGTGTCTGTCTCTCCTACTATAGTCAATATCTGATTTACAACGAGTTGCTAATAACTTAGTTATCCTCGTTGTGGTTCATGTTAGTAGGTAAGAATGGTTCTATCTCCGAAAGCCCTAAGCCACGTAAAACTTGCAATTGATAAATTAGAGGCGTCTAGTTTAGATTGTTGCTGGGCTAGTGTATTGATATGGTATTGTTGTAAGTAGATATATGATAGATACTCTTACAACACACTCAACGTGTAAGTTCCATAGACCTTGGCCTTACCCACAAAGGAATGATAGAGATCATACCACGATGCAAATGATAGAGATCAAATGCATGGACCATATCATCTCACTTTACACATTAGATGTTAGCATCTTATACTGCTAGTTTGGCGCTTTTTGTAGCATTGTAAGATGATCCCTCATTTAAATATCAAGATAAAATGTGTTCTTCCTTAAGTATGCACCGTTCTATGGATCGTGTTTTCGAGACATCACGTGATGATCGGGTGTTCTCAACTCTACGCTTGCATGCAACGGGTGTAAGGCAGTTTTACACACGCGAATACTAAGGTTCTTACTTGGCGAGCCTAGAATGTACAAACATGGCCTCGGAACACAGACCGAAAGGTTAAGCATGAGTCATATAGTTGATGTGATGACCATATTGATGATCGCCTTTGAAGCTACACCGACTCACGTGATGATCGGACTTGGTGTAGTGGATTTGGTTCATGAAATCACCAAAAAGGCACGAGGGATGTCGTTTTTGAGTGGGGGTTCATTTCTAATTTGGATTAGTCAAACTCAATTTGTCATAAACTAAATCGAAGTGAATTTGCATAATTTGTTGTAGTCATTGGCATTTGTTCACTAGCTTATGCTTAGTTTTAATTGAGATAATAGAACTATAGAATTCTGGATATTTACTTTACGAACTGGTATCGTATTGTTTTGAATGTCAATTTAAAGTTTATAAGTCCTATTGCAAACTTTCAGCAAACTCTATTTACTACATGAAGTTTAATAAGTAGTATTAAATCAAGAGTAAGAATTCCAATGTTAGTATCTAAAGTATCATGTTTGCCTCCATGATTATTGATATTCAAAAAGTTGTTTTAATATCAAGATTATATTGGAGCAGGAAATTGTTTCAGAAACCATCATGTGTGAAAGATATTGTGATATTTGAAACAATGTTTTTGGTTGCATTATGATAGAGTATAATTTAGCAAAATACATGTTCTCATATTGTATGAGAATTTGTGAAGGATGGAGATGCTAGGCATCCGAATCTACCAAAAAGGTTTTGGGAACTGATATTATACTCGCGATTCTTCCTTATAGGCTATAGTAGCTTGATCATGAAAGTTGTCATGATAAGGATGAATAGAAGATGTAAGTAAAATGTTTAATACACTAATAGATTACTAAAGAATGGATTTTTGAAAGAACACCAAACATTTGATGATGGTGATCCACTTCAAAGTGCAAGTCCAAAGGTATTAGTATTTGACTATATACGCTTTGTACTATGTGTCATGTAAATGACACCACAATTGATGTTGATAGGTTCTTTTAAAATAAAAAGGAATTGTTGAAAGAGAATCTATAAAATATTTGGCAGAAAATATAAGGTTGGAGATGTCTAACTTGGGTATATAGAAGATATACATGTTATGGTTGTATTCCTTGCTTGTTAAAAAATTGTGGTTCTTAGGTATAGGATACTGAATTGGTTGGTATGAAGTGTCATACAGGACAACGCAATTCATGAACTACAATGGCCTAAGTAAACCAGCAAGAGAATGAGTGATGATGTTCATCAAAAAAAAAAATATTATTGTGTTTTTTGTTGTCATCAAACCAAGCCTTCAAGATTTGTTTAAATAATTGTTATTTTGTTCCGGTATCATGAGAACAATGGCTGTTCAAATAATTACCGTATTCCATAAAGGATGGATGAACTTTTACAAGTCTAGTTGGAGAAATCACATCCATAAACACTATTGCTAAAATGTCGCAAGACAAATGATTGAAAGATCACTTATGAAGTGACATTGCTGTTTAAATTATATTTGAAAGAAAACATGAAGAAACTCCATGTTGATGGATTTTTGGAGCCTTTGATTTTGATCAATTGACGCATGTGAGACTTTCCTCGAGATAATTGAAACTCCGTCCATAGGCCAGAGAGGAACGAATGACTAGCTTATTGTAAATTGTGCATGCTGATGTGCATAGTCCATTATGTGTAGCCATATGCGATGGATCTTTTTTCTTCATATGCTTTCTCCGAAAATTTGAGTGAATATATCTGTATATTTACTTAATAAGGAAGAAGTATGAAACATTTGAAAATTATTCAAAGACTTTCAAGATGAAGTGGAAAATCATTGTAACAAGAAAATAAAGAGTTTATGATTCGATCATAAAGGAAGATATTTGAGTTACGTGTTTAGCAAAAACACCTAAGACTTGAGGAATTGTTCCATGATTTGTGTTTCCTGATAAACCATAGGAGTATGGCATATTCGAGAGATAAAATCAAACCATGTTTGACATGGTAAGATCAAGGGTGTCATTTATAAAACTGCCATTATGTTTTAAGGATTGAAGCTTTAGAGACTACCGCTTTTACACTGAAAATAGCACCATCGTGATCCATTGAAATGACACAATATGAGTTATGGTTTGGGATAAAACCCGAATTGTCTTTTCTTAAATTTTGGTATGCTATGCATAAGTAAAATGTTTAAAACCAAAGTCGGATAAGCACGTCTTTGTAGGTTATCCCAAAGAATTTGTTGGGAATTTCTCCATAACACCGAGGACAAAAGAGTTTGTTACTTGGAACGTCAAGTTTCTTGAGAAGGAATTTTTCGTGAAAAGTTAAGTGGGAGGACAATAGAACTTTGATAAGGTTGTTGAACCTTAGCTATATGTGCTAAGTAGCGCAGCGCTAGAAAGTGTCCCGATGGCGGCCACAATGCTCATGGCTCTCGTGATTACAAAAGGTGTGATCTCAGAGATTAGAGTTCCTATAGAACCGTGTGGGTCGGTAAGAATCAAATAGTAAGATTTGATAAGCAAGTCATTATTGTTTTGATAATGATGAACCGACTACATGCAAAGAAGCGATGATGGGCCCTGACTCCATAAAATGAATAGAAGTCATAGAATCCGTGATAGTATCCATACACGAGAAATCAAGTTTCTGAACTTGGAAGACCCTCCGGAAAGGCGTGAAGCCTATCGGTCGTGTTTGGATCTATAAAGAAATAAGACATGGATGTTTAACATCTATGAAATAGTCGACATGTCGGAAAGAAGTTTACGACAATGTTCAAGGAGTTGACTATGACAAGATTTGATCTTTCATAGCGATATAGTCTTGACGGATTAATGTAGCAACCACTACATATAATTTGGTATATGGTAGTTGAATAAACAAAACAAGGTTCTTCTAATAGAACGGTAACCTAGGACATGTACATGATATGGTCCGAAGGGTTTTGTTAATTCAAAGGGTGCTAAAAGGGCATGTAAACTTCAATAGTTGAAGTAAGCATAGCAGAGTTGAAATCTTCACCATGATGAAACTGTTAAAAGAGTTTAAATTCATCGGAGATGATGAAGATGCTTGGATTTGCAAGAAATTAAGTGGGAGCGCTGAGACATATTTCTAATACATTATGTAGAGGACATATTGTTGATTGGAAATGATGTATCTTGAATTGACACAAGTTAAGGATTTCATTAAAATAAGATTTCGATGAAAGACTTGGGCAAACCCAGAATATTAGGCATCAATATCTATATGGATAGATTAAGGCGCTAATATGGTTGTGCCAGACATACATATATAAGATATTGAAAGGGTTCAATATGAGATATTGAAAGGGTTCAATATGGAAACAACAAGAAAGGTTCTTGCTACATGGAAATGATTGTATCAAGATTCATGTGTTTCAACACTTGGTGAGTAAAATCACATGAAAATTTTGATCGATTATACCATGATATGTATATATCCAGAATGTCCTATGCTCTAAATGTTATGAACATATACCAGAATGATTCATAAGATGATCATTGGACAATAGTAAAGATATTCTTATGAGCTTTGGAAGAACTAAGAATATATCATGTATAAGTGACAAATAGTTAAAGGTAGTTCATTGTAAAGTGTTACATTGATACTAGTTTTGTCACAAGATACAAATTAAATTTATCTCAATTTAGACTATGGGTGGCACAATATAATGGAAAGTATGTTCCATGATGGATTTGGATGAGTTCCAAAGTTGAGATATTGTGACAGATACTACAACAAAAGGCTAAGTATATGACTGCTATAGTAGCAACATAGGAGGGCATTTGTGTTAAGTAGTTTGTTATCAAACTAGGTGTGGTTCAAAGTGGGATAATACTATGAAGATATATTGTGTGACAATCTTATTCCATGTTTATGATAAATGTTTATTTTACATGCTAGAATTGTATTGATCGGAAACATCAATACATGTGTGTTAAACAAAAAGGGTTCCTAGTCATGCCTCTCTTATAGACTAGCTTGTTGATTAACAAGATGATCAAGGTTTCCTAATCATGGACATTGGATGTTGTTAATAACAAGGTCACACCATTGGTGGAATGATGTGATGAACATTCATCCGAAGTATAGCATTACGATCAAAGTCATTATGTTTATATTTCTATAACATCATACGAAGTAATCTTTATCCTTAGACCATGAGATCATGTTAATTTCTAACACCAGAAGAGTATCTTGATAACATCAAACGTCACACCGTAACAGGGTGACTATAAAGGTGGGTTCAGTGCTACGAAGGTGTTATGTTGAGGCTCATGGATCAAGAGTGGGATTTGTCCATCCCGATGACGGATAGATATACTCTGGGCCCTCTCGGTGATATCACATTGAAATAGCTTGCAAGCAAGTGATGTGATCACTAGAATGTTATATCACGGGAACGAGAAAAGAGTGCATGTCGATGACGAGATGAAACTAGGTATGGAGATACCGATGATCGAATCTCAGACATGTAATATATCGCGGGACAAAGGGATTTAGTTACTAACGTTAAAGGTTCTCACGATCACAGAAGTCATCGTTGAATGTGTAGGAGTCAGTATGGATCTCCAGGTCCCGCTTCTGATTATTGATCTGAGAGGGGTCTCGATCATGTCTGCATTATTCGCGAACCGTAGGGTGACACACTTAAGGGATACCGACACCATTTGGAGCAAATATGTTTCAGATAAAGATTTAAGAAAGCGCTAGAATTATTTCAATAGACACCGAAACTGTTTCGGGTGAAATTGGTTCTGCATGTAATATTGAAATGTTGTAGGGGGTTTTATGTGAATGTTTGTTAATTAAAGTAATTAACAAAATTCTGAATAAAAATAATAAAAGAGTTTTATTAAATGAGAGAGCATTAAATTTGGAGAAATTTAATGCATTTAAAGTGGAGACTTTAAAAGAGAATGTGAAGGGGCAAATTTATGTGGAGGGAGTTACCACCACATGAATGGAGGAGGAGAAGAGTCACCTCCTCCATGCGCCGGCCATGAAGGAGGGGCACCCCCCTCCTCCTATAAAAGGCCACCCCCTCCTCACTTCTCACACACACCTCCTTGTGAAGGATCTCTCTCCCCCTCTAGTATTATTTCCCCATGGTCTCGGATTAGCGAGATACATGTTCCCGGTGGCTTTATCTGGAAAGGAGTTGCTGCTTCTGCTTCTTTGCTGGAGCGAGGGATGGAGGTTGTCGGGGTACCGGACGTGTGTGCGATCACGGATGCACCGCTGCTTTGCGATGCTGGACTTGGTGGTGCTGGAGCTGGATCTGATGGACGTGCTGGAGCCGGACCTGCTGGACTTCATCACGATCTTGAGATCGGCAAGTGTACGACTACATCAACCACGAGTTCCCACTCGTTAACAAAGCTCGTTGTCTATGAGGGTAAGTTCTCGTTGGATGTATGTCCACCTGTTGCTTTGTACCTAGTAGATAGATCTTGGCGTGTAGTTCACACCGTAGGAAATTTTTTGTTTTCTATGTTATGGACCCAACACACACCACATGGTGGCGCGACCCAGGGGAGGCCCGCGGTAGGGGGTGGTGTGGGCCCCCTATGGCCCATCTCCACTTCCCCTTTTAGCATTCTTCGTCTTCTGGAAAAATAGGAATTTCCGTATATTTTCTGGGATTTTCTGATGTTCGCAAATATTGCATCTGACATTGTTTTTTCCATCAGAATCCTGACTCCGGTGGTTCATCCTCCAAAAGTCATCAATCATGCAAAAATAGATGAAATAACATAAGTATTATCTCTTAATATGAAATATATCAATGAATAACAGTAAATTATGATATAAAATAGTGATGCAAAATGGACGTATCAATACCCGGACCAAACGACATCATCACTGTTGCCGTAAGCTTCACTAAGGCAAGGGAGTGCGAGTTGAGTGAAGCCGCCTTTGCCGAAGCGGTCCTCTACGGTGAAGAGTTCCAAGATATCCAGCGCCAGGTCGATGCCTAGCAGATGACAACTTTGAAGAAGTAGATTTCTGACTCCGAACCCGCATTCAAGGCCGCCATCAAGACCAAGCAGGTGGAACTTGTTGAAGGAGATTCCTGCAAGACCACCTCCATTGGCGTGGACCTGGATCACAAGTAGGAAAGCGCGCTCATCGAGTTCCTCCCTAAGAATAGGGAACTTGCCGAGCACAGCTTAAACATCGATCCTAAAGAAAAACCAGTGAAACAACCTCTACGACACTTTGGTGATGAAAAACAATGAGCCATAAGCAAGGAGCCAGCTAGGTTACTAAAGGCTAGTTTTATCCAAGAAGTTATTCACAACCAGTGGGTGGCAAATCATGTACTTGTCACCAAAAAGGGAACCAAAGAATTAAAAATATGCGTTGATTACACTAGCTTGAACAAATCGTGCCCGAAGGATCCGTGTGCTCTGCCTCGCATTGACCAAGTCATTGACTCGACGGCTAGCTTGGAACTTCTGTGTTTTGTCGACGCATACTCAGGATACCACCAAATCAAGATGCAAAAGTCAGACCAATTGGCCACTTCGTTCATCACACCTTACGGCATGTACTGCTACGTCATGATGCCCTTTGGGATGAAAAACGCTGGGGCTACGTACGAGCAGACGATACAGTGTTTCCTACATGACCAAATAGGTCGTAACGTACACACCTATGTGGACGACATTGTGGTGATGTCAAAGAAATCAAACGACCTCATCACCGACTTGCAGGAAACTTTTGATAATCTTTGGAAGTACAACATGATGCTCAACCCTAAGAAGTGTGTATTCGGGGTCCCATCCGGCAAATTGTTGGGATTCATTGTTGCACACCACAGAATTAAGGTCAACCCGGAGAAGATCAAGGCCATTCTCGACATCAAATGCCTGACCTGCTTGAAGGACATACATCGGCTCACAGGCTACATCGCAGTAGTAAGCTGGTTCATAAGACGACTTGGAGAGAAGGGTATGCCGCTCTACAAGTTTCTCAGGAAGGCAGACAAATTGATATGGACATACGAGGCAGATGCATCTTTTTAGGAGTTGAAGAGAATACTCTCCTCCGCACCAATACTTGTAGCACCGAATTCAATGGAGCCAATGTTAATATACATGGCGGCAACCAACCAGATTATCATCATCATTGTCGTGGTGGAGCGCAAAGGAGCCAACGTACGAACACGGAGTTTAGCAACCAGTTTACTATGTAAGCGAGGTCTTGATGGAATCTAAGCAGTGTTACTCGCACTACCAGAAGCTAGCTTATGGACTTTTCCTTGCTTCACGAAATCTAGGGCATTATTTCCATGAGCACCCTATTATAGTAGTGAGGAAAGCTCCATTGTCCAACATTATCAACAATAGTGATGCTATAGGAAGGGTGGAAAAGTGGGTACATCGAGCTTTCCGCCTTTGAAATCACCTACAAGAGGCGAGACGCTATCAAATCTCAATTATTGGTGGATTTTATCGCAGATTGGACGGAACTGTCGGAAGATACTTCTATGCTAGAGCTAGAGTTTTGGGTCATGCACTTTCACGGATCCAAGTTACTCAATGGCTCGGGGGCTGGTGTATTACTGCAATCACCAATGGGGGGAAACACTACAATACGTCCTATAGATCCACTTCAACGCTACCAATAACATGGCAGAATATGAGGCCCTCATTCATGGACTTCGTGAAGCCAAGCATATTGGCATCAATCGCATAGTTTGCTGTGGAGATTCCGACTTTGTTGCCTAGCAAGTGGCTGGCACTTGGAACACACGGAACCCTATGATGGCGGCATATCGAGACGAAGTAGACGATATAGCCAAGTGCTTCGACGGCTATGAAGTCAAGTAAATCAAAAGGGAGGACAATGAGGCGGCAGATCTACTATCTAAGCTTGGATCTATCTGTTGACCAATTCCTCCTAGCGTTTTCCTGGAGCATCTACAGACACCATCCATGAAAGGAGCAGACGCTGATAACCTAGATAGAGTGGACTCATTTGTTAATGCAGTAACAGTGACCTCTCCGACTTGGAAGAAACTATTCATTGACTACCTTCAAGATGGAACACTACCCGCCGACAAAGTCAAAAGCCGGCAGATAAATGTTGAGCAAAAGGCTACGTCATAATAGACGACCAGCTATATAAAATAAGTACCACATGAGTATTCTTACGGTGCGTCTCCCAACAGCAAGGTATGGATATCCTTAGAGAGATACATCTCGGAGATTGCGGGCATCACGCCCCTCCCCAATCGTTGGTCTCCAAAGCCTTTCGACAAGGATTCTACTGGCTGACCGCCAAGGCGTACGCTGACAAGCTGGTGCAGACTTGTGTTGGGTGTTAGTTTTATGCAAGGTAACCACATGTTCCAGCTGAAGAATTGCGAACAATACCAATTACTTGGCTGTTTGTAGTCTGGGAGCTTGACATGGTTGGAGCTTTGCAGACAACACCTTGTGGATTTACGCATCTGTTTGTAGCAATTGACAAATTCACTAAATGGATTGAAGCTAAACCCATTAGAAAGCTCGATGGGGCAACAACCCTAAGTCTGTCCGGGATCTAGTGGTGAGATTTGGTCTCCCACGTAGCATCATCACTGACAACGGCAGCAACTTGTCACTCGGAGAAGTTGAGGAATATTGTCACGAAAACGGTATACGCCTTGACCTAGCATCTATGGCACATCCATGGTCAAATGGGCAAGTAGAGCGAGCCATTGGACTAATTCTGCAAGGAACCAAGCCACACTTAGAGGCACCGCTACATAGAGGATCTAGAGCTTGGGTGGAGGAGTTACCATCTATCTTGTGGAGTTTGCGAACAACACCCAACGGATCTACCGGCTTGACCCCTTTCTTCATGGTCTATGGAGTAGAAGCAGTCCTACCATCCGACATCCTCCATGATGCACCAAGAGTCGCTGTCTACGACGAAGATGACACTAAAGAATCCAGACGCCTATTTGTGGACCTGCTCAAGGAAGAACACGTCTTGGCATTCCAAAGATCCACCATCTACCAGTAGAAGCTACACAGCTACCATAATCACTGTGTTAGGCATCACTCGTTTAAATAGGGGGATATGGTGCTTCGTCTAAAGTAGCAAAAGTCACACAAACTATCCCTGCCTTGGGAAGGACCGTTCGTCATAAGCAAGTGCTGCTCAATGGTTCCTATTACCTCGTCGATATTCGCGAGTTGGTAGATAGTCCAAAATAATGAAAGCACAAGCAACATGACCCCGATGATAAATATCCGGAGACTGATCGACCATGGAACATAGCACAACTACATTCTTTTTACACTTAGCATATTTATATTATGTAATAAGTACCTTATATGATCAATGAAATAAAGCTTTTGGTTAACTCATATTCGCTGAGTATTTTACCTCCTTTAGTGTTCATTTTTGGATCATGTAAACCCTTTATGCGCAAGTTTGCATTTGCACTTCCGAAAATTCCGCCTACGGGTGTTAGCTTAAGTTTTATGGTCTACACGTTTTCTGTTATTTTTATGTGGATTCTGGAGTAGTGACTTTTAGGCACTCAAAGCTGACGATTTTGTTCTTAGGTTCTTGATGGTGCTATTAAGCATCATCACCCGAGAACATGGTTCTATGATGCGTGTCTTCCGTCTCACGAAAGGTCAAGCATACAAACCAGAATAATGGATAAGCCAACACTTGCTTAAAAAATATATACATGCTGGATCTAGATAAGTAGAAGGAGGCTTGCAGCCAAGTTTTCCGCCTTCCTTCTACAAGTTTTCTGCATGCTTACAAAAATTGCAAAGACACATTTAATACTACAAGTGTTTATGGCTCTGTTGTAGGGGACTTCGAAGCTGCATCATCAGCTACAGGAGAATTAGACTTGGCGAGATCATCTAACTAGGAGGATCACAGGTTAGAGTTTGAAGCTACTGGTTCATCATACAGATATTCGGCAGGCACGAAGACGTCTGCCTTGATCATCTTGGCAACCCTGGTGTCATAGCCAGCGAGGGAGTTCTAGATAACATCATTGTCAATTTCACGCCCTTCCTCGTCAAACTTCGGCATGGCAGAGGTTACTAGGTCTATGTCGGCCTTATCATAATGTGCCCTGACCAAGGACAAGGCAGTACTTGCACCAGCCCGAACGCAAGATGCTTTCCAGCTCTTCACTTTCTCGGGGGCTCGGCGCAGGATTTCCGAATACTTGGTGGCAGAATCTGTCGCCTTGATGGTAATGTCCAGCGGCTTTGCTATCTCCTTGTCCTGGGTGATGGCAGTGTTGATGAAGTTGTCAGCAAGAATCATGCACTCCTTTAATCCGGAGCACCTTTACCCATATTGGTTAAACCAATGGGAGTTGTGTTTTCGTAAGAGACAAGGATCATGAGAACAACAATAATATACATTTATCCGACTTGTAGAATTGACAAAGATAGAGGAAAGTTACCAAAGATGATGGTTTCAGCTTATTGGCAGGTTTCCATCAAGATGTCATGCTCCTTCTGAAGCTTCTTGTACACCTCAAGGCCCCGAGCATTCTGCTCTGGGGCAGCTTGGTTTTGTTCCTTGAGGTGTTCAATCTCGTTCTTCAGCGCCGCATCTTGGTGTTGGCATATTCTTGCAGAGCCATCATTACCTCCTCATGCCGTTTGACGGCATCAACCAAGTATTTTTTCAAGATCTTATTCTCATCGTCGAGCTCCTGGATATGCTTGGATTGCTCAACGATGCTCTTTGTCTTGGCAATGGTCTTTGTAATACGGAGAAAGACAACATTATGAGAATCCAGATGAAATCGTTACAAGTGATAGATTAGGGAGCTGTTGGAGGAAAACATACGCTTGCTATTTGTGATCTGTTCCTTCAAAAAGGCTGGTTTACCATTTTCAATATCCAGTGCTTCCTGTAGCTTGGCATATTTTTCATTGGCAGCCTTCCTCCAAGTATTATCATTCTGCAAAGAGAAGAGTGCTTAGTTTCTCTAGAGCATCTAGTTGGAGCTTATCAGTTTCAAATAGAAGCTCGGAGGCTACAGTATCAGATTTTAATTCATGTGTGTTCTCTCTTAGAGTATCTAGCCGAAATTAATCATTCTAACTAGAAACTCAGGGGCTACACTATCAAGTTCTACACTTAGTTCTTCTTTGGAGCACTCAAGCCAATAACTATTGGTTTTCTGCCTAAAAGCTCAGGGGCTACAGTGGGATATACTGTAACATAAAATGTAAAGATCGAAGACTTACAATAGCAATAACTTTGAGATTGTTGACCAAATTGGAATATGCATTGTGGAAGGTCCGGGAATTGTTATAAATAGCATCTGCCTGTTGAATAAGATCATCCAGGCACAATGTCAGAGGAGTTAGAGGCAAAGCAGATGTAGAAGTTGGAGGCATGGATGAAGCCCTAGACGTCTCCTGCGTAATAATAGCAGTTGATGGCGTAGTGGCTCTTAGCTTGGCCGTTGTTGCTGCTTCTGCTCCCTCCATCAGTTGCTTCCCTTTCTCAGTTGCATCCTTAGCTAGAGTTTCAGCCACTTTGGAGGAGGTGCTCTCCTGCGTTGCCTGGCCGCTGGGAGCAAGGTCCATGCTGGCAGAGCCTAAGACATCTGGTGTTGGATTGATGTATATCTCCATGACGGAGGTCTCAGGAATGACGGGGGATGAGGTTCTAGTGGAGCCTATCGCAGGCTTGGCGGCAGGAGTTGGGGGAGCAACGGCGCGCGATGACTTGGTCAACATATCATGAATATTTTTGGAACCTTTAATATCTTTGGAGGCCCGCTTCAAACTAATAACGGATCTCTTCCTGAAATGTACAAAGTATAAGTACATGGATTGAGTAGGTGCAAAGCAAAGTCGAAGAATGAATATACTTACACCGCAGTAGGTGCCTTAGTTAAGGGAATGTCGATGGTGAAAGAACATTTCATGATCTCTAGTGTTTTGGGTGTTAGATAACAATACCATGGAGTATCTCATGTGTGCTAAGTGCTGCAGATAAGTGTTCACATGAAAAGCTGGAAAACCTGTTGTTGGGGGGGCGGATAATCTGCCCCTATCAAGGGCCGGATAATTTGGTCTAACCCTTTTTCCAAAGGTGCACGCGGCGTGAGTCTCTGTGTGGGAGGCGGATAATCTATCGGATTATCAGGCCAGGGTCGAAGAGTTTGCTTGGGTCGGATAATCCGCCCCTACAGGGCCGGATAACCCACCCTGCCCAAAGGATTTGCTAAGGGAGCCACAACACAACCTTCTGTGTGAGGGGCGGATAATCTATCGGATTATCTGACCAGGGCCGGAGAGTTTGCTCGACCCAGATAATCCGCCCCTACAGGGCCGAATAATCCGCCCAACCCCAAGAAGTTGCTAAGGGATCCACGACGCGAGCTTCTATGTGGAGGGTGGAATATCCCCTGCATAATCCGAGGCTGGGGCAGAGTTTTATCCCCGGCCGGATAATCCGGCCCTCACTTGGGCTAGATAATCCGGCCCCAGATTTCACCAATGGCTCTGTTTGGGCAGGGGGTATAAAAGCCCCAATCACCCCTCCTGTCAGATCCCTTGATTCATTCGAAAAAGTTCTAGTGTGTTGCAAAAGCTCTCCCACTTCAACCACCCGAAGGCTCCGATCTTTGGGGAATCGAAGGAGGAGACTTCATTCATCGACATCACGAATCAAGCGCTTCATCTCCTCTCCATTCACTTGGAGATTTCTCAATCTAGTATTCTTGTTAATATCTAGATCTTGTGTTTCGACTTTGATAATATTTTTTCTTATGGCAGCTTGTTGTCATTACGGGAGCCTCCAATTCGGTTGTGGAGTTGTGCCCCGCTAGTTGTGTAAAGGCATCGGTTCCCACCTTGAAGGGTACCAATAGTGGAAAGATGGATCAGGCCTTTGGTGGCGAGATCCATCGGAGAATAGGGTGAGGCCTATTGTGGCATGGTGGTCTTAGTACCGCCCACCCCTCCAACGCAGATGTACTTCCCTTAACAAGGAAGGAACTGCGGTAAAACAAATCCTGTGTCTCCGCGTGCTTCACTACGGTTTCCTCGTTCCTCACTCTTACTCGCCTTTACTCGCTAGTAGTTAGGTCTGCATATAGGGAAATTCTTCGTAGTTGCATATCTAGAGAATTTACCTTTTGTTTCAAGCCTAAAATTGAAAAAGCATTAAAATTTGAAGTAGCACCCATTCACCCCCTCTAGGTGCCCTTACGATCCATTTCAGTTGGTAAATATGTGGACCAAAAGGTATACCGGTCCATGATCGTCTCTCTTCTTTACCTCTGCGCATCTAGACCCGATATTGTGTTGAGTGTAGGTGTATGTGCAAGGTATCAAGTGGCTCCTAAAGAAAGCCACTTAGTGGTGGTCAAGAGAATCTTCCCATATTTGGTTCATTCCCCTAATTTTGGTCTATGGTATCCCAAGTGCTCCAATTTCTCTCTATGTGGCTATACTGATTCATATTGGGCTGGTGACAAGGATGATAGGAAATCAACTTATGGAGCTTGTCAATTCTTGGGAAGGTCTTTTGGTATGTTAGTCTTCTAAGAAATAGAATTGTATATCTCTCTCCACCGCCGAGGCTGAATATGTGGCTGCTGCAAGTGCATGTACTCAATTATTGTGGATGAGGCGAACTTTAAAGGAATACGGTGTCAATTATGACAAAGTGCCTCTTTTATGTGATAATGAAAGTCCAATCAAAATTGTGTACAATCCGGTGCAACATACAAGGACAAAGCATATTGAGATTCAGAATCATTTTATTCGGGACCATGTTGCTCGTGGTGATATTGATCTATCTTTTGTGAGCACGAAGAACGAACTTGCTGATATTTTCACGAAGCCACTTGATGAAGCAAGATTCTGTTACTTGAGGAATGAGCTAAATATCGTTGATTCAAGGAGTCTGTCTTGATTACCCATGCACGCACTCTTATATATCCTCCTTATTTGGTGTAGGTGTGGGCATGGAAACAGTAGGAGTATGGTCCTAATTGATTGGGCTAACCCTCCCCCCATAATGTCGAAAGCAAGTAAAATCATTTCTCTTAATATCATTTTGTGATATGTGAGCTTATTGATGAGTATTGGTCATGAACCCAAGATATATCTTCGCGGTGTCATACCATGCACTCCAATAAGCTAGCCTCGACCACCGCCCTCTTCCATGAGAATAGTTGGTTCTATGTGGATCTTCTTGGTTTTTCTTGCTTATCTTACGTTTTTATGGAAACCACACTCAATTTTGGCTTTTATTTGATTTGGGTCTTGCAATCTTGGGTGTGTAGTACCATTTCAGTTTGGTTGTCTAATCCCAAGCCTTTTCCTATCCTGAGCCATCCTTTCTAGCACACAAGTGAAATGGATCGTATGGGCACCTAGAGGGGGGGGGGGGTTAATAGGTGCTACACCAAATTTTAATACTTTTCCAATTTTAGGCTTAGCACAAAGGGTAAATTCTCTAGATAAACTATTAGGTGGAATTTCCCTATATGCAAACCTATCTACTAGCGAGTAAAGAGCGAGTGGAAGAGGAACGGGTAAACCGCAGTGAAGCACGCGGAGACACAGGATTTGTTTGACCGCAGTTCCTTCCTTGTTAAGGGAAGTACGTCTGCGTTGGAGGGGTGAGCGGTACTAAGACCACCACGCCACAATAGGCCTCACCCTGTTCTCCGATGGATCCCGCCACCAAAGGCCTGATCAACCTTTCCACTATAGGTACCCTTCGAGGCGGGCACCGGCGCCTTTACACAACTAGAGGGGCAACAACTCCACAAAAAACTTAGAGGCTCCCGAAATGACAACAAGCTGCCACAAGAACAAAGTTATCAAATACAATGAACAAGATCTAGGTATTCACAAGAATACTAGATCAGGGATTTCTCCAAGTGAATGGAGAGGAGTTGAACCACTTGATTCGTGATGATGATGATGAACTTCTCCTCCTTCAATTCCCCCAAAGATCAAGACCTTCAGGTGGTTGAAGTGGGAGATCGAGAATGAGAGCTCTTGCACAATGTCTGGACAATTTCGAATGAATCAAGTGTACTGAATGTTGGGGAAGGAAAGGTATTTATACCCTCTTCAGAAACCAGCCGTTGGACACTTTGGGGGCCGGATTATCTAGCCCAAGTGATGGCCGGATTATCCGGCCTGCGGAAAACACCGCCTCAGACTCGGAATATCCGGCAGATAATCCGCCCCCTATCTGAGCGTCGCGCCGAGCTTGCCCTTGATCAACTTCTGGGGGCCGGATTATCCGGTCCTATGTGAAGGCCAGATTATCCGGCCTGGGAAGGAAAAACTGCCCCAGTTCGGATTTTCCGGGAGAAAATCCGACCGGATACCGAGCGACGCGCCTTGGCTCCCTTTGCTCAAAAACTGGGGGCCGGATTATCCGGCCCATGCGATAGCCAGATTATCCGGCCTGGGGAAGAAAAACCACCCCTGTTCGGATTTTCCGGGAGAAAATCCAACCGGGTACCGAGCGACGCGCCTTGGCTCCCTTTGAGCAATGAGGTAGGCCGGATTATCCGGCCCTTGGTGGGGCGGATAATCCGGCCCCCCTCAAAGCTTCCTGCACACTTAGCACACATGGAAAATCTCCACAGTGTTGTTATCTAACACGCAAAACATAGGAAAACATGAAATGTTCTTTCAACAAGTCCATTGTTTATCTTGTGGGGCCCCTGGCAAGGGAGCCCTCTGCACCAGTTGATGAGGAAGGGGAAGATATAGAGGAGTATGATGATGAGGATGGGGACGAGGAAGACGATGAGGACTACGAGTGATCCGCTGGGGCGCTAGCATCACCCTTCTTCCTTTTTGGCATCTCGATGCAAAAGGGGGAGAATTAGTTCTATTAGGTCTTCGTGGATTTGCATGGGCCGGGCGCAAGCATTTGCACTTCACCGTTTCGGTCCTTTTCTCGCTTGTGCCCATTTAGCATTTGAACTTTTATTCGTGATTTGCTTTGTATGAGACCATGTTATTGTGCAGCCCTGGAATTATCTTATGGATTTATATCTCGTGATTATGGATCCATCTATCATATTGGCTATATTGGTTATCTCTCCCGTGGAAGGCGTCAATAATGGTTATCATATTGGCTATTCTTATATTATATTGAGGACATCTCTCTCATGGTGGTATGATATTTTTGAGCTAGCTCATCATTTGTGTGTAGCTTCCATTCCAATGAAATAGACTTGTACCTACTCGTGTGCATTTGTATTGAAATGCAAAATTCTATTATGAACACATTTAAGGGGAGTCTTTTTCATCCGCTAAATGATGTTGTTAGTAGAGCTATCTTGCAAATCCTAGTATTGTCATCTAACACAAAAAGGGGGTGACGAGGGTTTAACTCATAAATGCCCATTCTTGTGGACTTGGGTTTTGGAGAAGGAGGGAGCGCTGGAAGCATTAATCGGGTAGCAAACAAGCACACAGGGACGCAAGGTTTACCCAGGTTCAGGCCTCATAGAGGTCCCTACTCCTGCTTGTCTGCTCTTGGAATTAACGAAGGAATCGAAGATTATAGGGGCGCGCGGATGCAATCTGGCAAGAGTTGTGGAAACTAGGGTTGCGTGTGTCCTTATCTCCGCCCCCTCCTAGCCTTTATATAGATAGGCCAGGTCTTGGGTAGCAGGTCGAGTCGGTTAAAGATTAGGGTTTTCCCTTGAAACTTTCTATCTTTAGACTTCTTCTTGTCTCGCAAGTCATCGAGAGTCTGTGGGCCACTCGAAGTCTTCATTGGGCCATGGCAACGCTGTGGCTTTGATGACCCACAAGTATAGGGGGTGTATCGCAGTATTTTCGAGGGAAGTGAAACCCAATTTATTGATTCGACACAAGGGGAGCCAAAGAATATTTATAAGCCTTAACAACTGAGTTGTCAATTCAGCTGCACCTGGAAACAATCTTGCTCACAGCAGTTTATCAGTAGCAACAGTTTTGTAGTAGGAATAGTAAAGTAGCAGCAGTAGCAAAGCAAAGACAGTAGTAACAAAAGCAGTAAACAGTGGGATTCGAGTGCGGTAGGCATAGGGATGGATGGACGGGCGTTGCATGGACAAGACAATTCACATAGCAATCAGAACATATGGCAATTGCAGATAAATAAGATAAAGCATCCAAGTACTAGATAATCCTAGGCATGTGTTCCATATATAGTCATACGTGCTCGCAATGAGAACTTGCACAACATCTTTTGTCCTGCCAGCCCGTTTGCAACAGGGCCTCTAGGGAACTACTGGCAATTAAGGTGCTCCTTTTAATAGAGCACTGGAGCAAAGCATTAACACTCCGTGAACACATGTGATCCTCACATCAAAGCCTTTCCCTTCCGGTTATCCCGATTTTTGTCACTTCGGGGCCATAGGTTCCGGACAACAACGTGTGTATACAACTTGCAGATAAGACCAAGAACAATACTATCATAATGAATCAATAACATGTTCAGATCTGAAATCAAGGCACTCGGGCCCTAGTGACAAGCATTAAGCACAACAAGTCGCAACAAAGTCATAAAGCACTAATAAAAGATACTAGGCACCATGCCCTAACAATCTGATGCCATTACATGAACGATCTCATCCAATCCCTACCATCCCCATAGCCTACAACGGGGGATTACTCACTCATAGATGGGGGAAACATGGATGGTCGATGGAGAAGCGATGGTGATGATGATGGCGATGATCTCCTCCAATTCTCTGTCCCGGCAGGGTGCCAGAACAGAGTTTCTGGTGCTGTTTCGTGGAATCTGGTGGTGGCGGCGGAGCGAAACTCCTTCTGGAAAAACGTCGAATCCCCCGAAGTTTTTAGGTCAGAAGGCTCCTTATAGGCGAAGAGAGGGGCCGAGGGGGTGCCTGGGGGGCCCACACCACCCCCTGGTGCGTCCTGGCCTGGCCCGCGCCACCTGGTGGTGTGGCCACCCCTGGCTCTTCTCCGTCTCATATTCTGACTCCTGGAGTCTTCGGGTGAAATAGGATTTTTGGCATATTTTCTGGGATTTTTCCTGATAGTTGATTTTCTGCACAAAAAGTAGACACCAAGGAAATTCTGCTGAAAACAGCGTCAGTTCGCATTAGTTGCATCCAAATCACACAAGTATAGAGGAGAAACAATAGCAAAAGTGTTCGGGAAAGTAGATATGTTTTGGACGTATCAACCCCCCCCCCAAGCTTAGCTTATTGCTTGTCCTCAAGCAATTCAGTTGAAAACTGAGTGCGATAAAAGAACTTTCACGAACACATTTGCTTCATATAATGTAAATATTCTCAGCAATGTGATCAACTACTTGGACAATTCATAATAAAGAGTATGCAACTGAGTCTACTTAATAGTCATTGCAAGCTATGAAGAGATTCCAACTCAAGAATAATAAGTAGCACGAAGCACAAACATAAGAAACATTACAATGCTCATAAAAGGTATGATAGAGTGGTATCTCGCTTGCCTTTGATTATGAATGCCAAGGCACCTCTAAAGTTCAAGTGATGACTAGAAGTAAAGATATCAAAGATACAAGCATCAAAGTCATAACACAAATAACCAAGTAATTGAACAAACACAAAGAATGACAACTATGCTCTCAAGAAGGTGCTCAAAGAATATGTGGAGACTCAACAAGTAGAAGAAAAAGGTTTTGAATAATTTGAAAGGCTTCCAAATGCTGAAAGTATGGTACTCGTTAGCTTTGAGCTCTCATTGCCCCTATCATAAGCATCTTTAATGTGGTTAAGGTGAAAGTGAGGTCCAATCTGAGTTATATGCTTGACAGACTATAAACTGAAAATCCCAAGTCCCTTGAGTACGAGGGCCGCTCCTCATGCTACTCAACTTTAGTTACCGGTAAGTTCTTGTCATCGTAAGTATGTGTGTATCATTGAGAACCGCCAACGGGGTACCTGTCGTGGTGGTGTCATGGCAGATGCCATGGATAGGCTAAAGGTGGGGACTAAATGCACTAGGGGAATCCAGGGAGGGATAGTGTGGTGATTCCACACACAGTAGCTTTGTATTTTTCTCACTCACACAGATTACAAGTGCTCCTTGAGCTGTATTGGAGAGAGGAGGAAGAAGGAACTCTCTTACTCTCACCACTAGCTAGCCCACAGTAACTTGCTAGAAGAACATAACCTCAAAAGGCCAACCTCTTCTACAGAGTTCCTAGCCCTCCTTATATAGGGGTGGCTAGGTCTCTAATTAGGGCATACGTGGAGGCATATTCCAGGGAATATGCCTCTTCCCAAAATAGTAAGCCGACCGGGTCACTTTTCCCCCGCGTCATCCATGCAGAGGCTACGTGAGCCTCTGTGGCGCCTGCATCATCCGACATAGGCATCGTCACCTTTGTCGGCCACGCCTCGGTGGTCCTGCCTCTGTCCGCTTCGCTCATGCTCTGCGTACAGTGGTCACATTTGACTAGCGAGATACCTTCCTTCTCCTACAAGCTTGATATAACCCGGATCGTACATAGTTGATCTGGCCACACCTGTTCCTGCATACAAGTTAGATATATCTCACCGACTTACGATATAAGTCGGCTGAGACCCAGTTAGGTGAATATCCCCTGGTCCAGGTTACCCCAAGATTCGGCCTGCCTTGCGGTGACTCGGCCAGCTTCTGCTTTGACCTTGCCGTACCTCGGCTAACTCGGCCTTTATACCCCGGTGTGACCCTACCCGGGCGTACCCCCCCAACATTAGTCCCCAAAGCTGGTGCGGTCTTAGCTGCCTTACCCGCTAAGGCCAGAGCAGGTTCAATTTTATCAAGCCTCTGGTTTTCTTTCCGAGTTATCTCATAGTCCGGATTTTCTAGGTTTACTTTCCCTTGGCACATTTTGAGTTTTCACTCGCTGGCCGGGTCACCTCATACTCATCCGGATCACTCTTCCTTCTCTTGTACGCTTCCCCACGTGGAGGCTAATCATCACGTTTGCCTCATTTTAAGGGCCAGCAACAGTAATCGCCGCAGTAGTTGTCAGAAGTTACTGTTGCCCACGTCGCGTCGTGCCTGCCTCCTTGTTAACTGCACCATAACGTCATGTCATGGGATCCGCTGTGCCCTGTGGCCCTCCGTGTGGCTCACTGTTGTTTGGTTGATCCGGGTTGTACACGGCCACACCATGTGGCCCGTCCGCGCAACGTGATCCCACTACCCTCTCAAGGGAGTGGTTAAATAGGTGAGGGGTGCACCCCCTGGGGTCTTTCCCCGCTTCCGCGCCCCTCTGCCTCTACTTCTTCCTCTTCTTCTCCAGCGACAGTGCCGCCGCCACCGCACCTGAACTGCTGCGCCGCCGCTGCACTGCTTCCACGCGCAAAGCACCGCCGCCACCTCTACGCATCTTCTCCACCATGGGTCGTTGCCAGTCCAAGCCAGTGCCCCCCGCCGCCGCTAGCGCCAGCGGGGATAGCAATCTCGAGATGACTGAGGAGGAGCTCGCCGTCGCAGAGCAAGAGATGGAGGAGGATGCGGCGAACGCCGATCGCGGTGCGTGGGCAGGCTCCTGGGTTTGCCAGGATGACCTGGATTGGCTTTATCGCACCAGGCGCATCCCGGAGGGAGTCACTGCACGCCTCGCTGCCTCCGAGCTTGCCCCCTCACCCAATCCGGGTGAGTATGTGGTGTTTATATCCCACTTCCAGCGGGGGTTTGGTCTGCCAGTTAGCGATTTTTTCCATGATTGGCTCAATACGTATGAGCTCCAGCCGCACCACCTTCCGGCGAATGCTATCACGTCTCTCTCCACTTTTTCCTCCACCATCGAAGGTTATGCCGGACTATGGCCCACGAAGGAGCTCTGGATCCGATTCTTTGGCCTCCGCCGGAACGTGATTCCCAACATTCAGCTTGACCCAGAGGACAAGCAGCTTACGCAGTTTGGCGCTGCGTCAATCTCTCCCCGGAAGCAGTCCATCTTCCCTCGAGTCACGGGGCTTGACTCTTGCAAGGGATGGGCCCGGACTTTCTTCTATGCCCAGAACAACACAACTGAGGATCTGATCCGGCTGCGCCCTTACGCTCCGGGTCCTCCTAACCCGGATTTGTGAGACAAGGTCCCCAAGAAACCCACCATCCTGGCAAACCAGGTTAACAAGAGGTTCCAGGAGTTGAAGGATCTTGGGTTGCGCAATGAGGATGCCATGATTACGTTTGTTTGCAACCATATCTCCCCCTCCAGAAACGCACGCACAAAGTCTGTCATATGAGCTGGGGCCGCGACCCCAACCGGACCTCCTCTTTTGAGTTGAGCAACAGCGAGATCTTTCGCCGGGTCAAGTCCCTCTTCACCACTAAGAAGGACTTTTCTTCTGAGTGGACGTGGGGAATTGAACACTATTGCCGAGATAGGCTTCCCCTCGCGGTAAGTTTCGTGCCGCAAACTCTCTCCAAATTAAATCATATGTCGGTCTTTGTTGTATATTTAACCCTATTGTCTTCTCTTTCCCTTAGCAATTCCTTCAGCAAACTATCGAGGATGGCACCGAGCCTTCCCTCAAATGGGCGCCTGGCCAGGATACCTCAGACGAGGAGGAACCGGATCAGGAGATGTTCCTTCCGATGGCCGACGCGACCAAGCGACCCACCGGTAAACTCTCTTCCATTAGAGATTGGCCTGACAATGAAGATGACTCAGATGTTGAGGTGATGGAAGCATTTGACGCTATCCCCCTTTATTATGCTTTTTCGCCATCAGCTAACCCCGGTGGGCAGATCCATGAAGACCCTCCCCTTGCTGTGGGTGAGCCTGTCCCGGTCGAGCCGGAGAAGAAAAGGGGAGCCGCATCTGCTTCGTCCTCTGGACCTTCTCAGCCAGCCAAGAGGCGAAAGAAGTCCGCCGCCACCAAGGCCACGACTAAGGCTGTGGCCCGGAGAGCTCGCAAGCCGAAGGAGCCCCTGACTTTGGATGAGTAAGTCATTTCTCCCTTTGCTTATTCACTTGCCCTTCCTTTATAGTTTCTCATCATACATTATTTGATTCGGCAGGGCCGTGGTGGAGGTCCCACAGAGTGGATCCGGCATCGCCTCGCCGCTCCGACACAGCCCTTCTCCCCCTTGTGGCGACGATTCACACCCGCTGAGCCCCATTTCGAAGGGCTCAGCGGCTGCTCCGGGTTCCATCCCACCTCGTCAAGAGGAGAGCAGCCTCGGAGCGAGGGAGACTGGCTCTGCCGAGGCAGCAGTAACCACAACTTCGGCTCCGCCGCAACCAGCTACCACCAAGGTTCCCTCAGCACCTCCGCCGAAGCAGAAAATAGCACCAGCACCAACTCCAGCTCCAGCAGCAACAGGAAAAGCAACAGCAGCAGCATCAAGCCCCTCCGCCTCGTCCGAGTCTTCCAAGGCTCGTTGAGAAGATACCAGTAGTACCAAGGCTAGCGCCAAGGTAGCTCCCAAGGGCAAATCCGCTGCAACAACTTCCACTTCCTAGCAGCAACCTAAGGGCAAAAAGGCTCCTGACGCCACCAGGGCAGCGTCCATCGAGGTTGGACAGCGCACACTCGCGTCCATGCTTTCGAAGAAGACTCCACCTCTGAAGGACGCCCCTGCTGAGCCAGCTGATGTGCAACTTGTTTTGCACACCAGCCCTGCTCTTGCCCAGGTTGAGAGGAGGGAAGCACATGCTAAGGGTTTAGTGGCGCCCCACATGCTCAGCAGCGAACGATACCCTCCGACCTTGATCGAGTTTGTAAATAACTGGAACAAGGCGGAGTTCGTCCACAACGACGATCTCCCGGAGAAGTTTGGTCCCGCCGAATTTGCTGCGCAGATGAATACTGCTGCCAAGGCAATTAACCTTGCGGGTCGAATGATGGAGGTACGTTTCTTCGTCTTTTCCTTAACATGTTGGAGATATTAGTAATATAACCATTAGTCCCCGAGCCTCCGGGGGAGTAACTTGTTACTCGGTCGGATGCTCCTTAGAAAACTAACGTAGCTCCTTGATAACTTCAAACATGCACACACCTAGAGCCGGGTTAAGTTCCACTTGGCCCGGATCTTGTACACTTCGAATATGCACACACCTAGAGCCGGGTTAAGTTCCACTTGGCCCGGATTTTGTACACTTCGAATATGCACACACCTAGAGCCGGGTTAAGTTCCACTTGGCCCGGATCTTGTACACTTCGAATATGCACACACCTAGAACCGGGTTAAGTTCCACTTGGCCCGGATCTTGTACACTTCGAATATGCACACACCTAGAGCCGGGTTAA
Source organism: Avena sativa (assembly GCA_916181665.1). NCBI lineage: Eukaryota > Viridiplantae > Streptophyta > Magnoliopsida > Poales > Poaceae > Avena > Avena sativa. The sequence continues at coordinate 102,657,647 of OV702287.1, read as the reverse complement.
GTTCCACTTGGCTCGGATTTTGTACACTTCGAATATGCACACACCTAGAGCCGGGTTAAGTTCCACTTGGCCCGGATTTTGTACACTTCGAATATGCGCACACCTAGAGCCTGGTTAAGTTCCACTTGGCCCGGATTTTGTACACTTAGAATATGCACACACCTAGAGCCGGGTTAAGTTCCACTTGGCCCGGATTTTGTACACTTCAAACATGCACACACCTAGAGCCGGGTTAAGTTCCACTTGGCCCGGATTTTGTACACTTCGAATATGCACAAGACTAAGCTATCTTTTTGTATTCTTTTCAGGTGACCACCAACCGCCGGAGCGCTGAATTTCAGCGTCTCCTGGACACTCACAAGATGCTGCGTGCAAAACATAATACACTTCTCGCTGAATACGAGAAAAGGGGTAAGTTTTCTCCCTTGGCATTTTTCCATTTTTCTTCATCCTTTTCCGCCGAACTAATCCATCATTCGGATTTTGCAGCTGAGGTGGAAGCTGAGAACACCATCATGAGGAAAAACCTAGACCAGATCAAGGGTAAATAGTTTTGGCTCAACATTGCTATGCTCTCTATCTCCTTTTCTCCGTGGCTCGGCAAACATTCATACCTCGGCTTTGCCGGGTCAACAAACTATTTCAGCATCTCTTGAAGATAGTGTGCTCGTGCCTGATATGATGCTGCATTTTCTCGAACAAGCAGGGCAGCATCAGGCCGAGCTCAAAAAGAAAGATGATGAGCTTGCCCTCCTCCGAGCCAAAGATGATGAGATTGCCAAGCTCAAGGTAGATATGAAGAAGCTGAAAGCGCAAAACCAATCCGAACTTCAAAAGGCTGGCCAGGACTTCACTGAAGAGCGTGAGCGCCTCAACCTCCAGATTGCCAAGGACCAAGAATTGCTTAAGGAGGCCGACTCTAAATTTGAGTCGGCAAACGCTGAGCTTGTTCAACTCCGGGAGAGGCGTGACAAGTGCACCAAGGAGCTAACCCGTATCCACAGCCATATTGCTGGTAAGTTCTTTTTCTTCAACACACACTGACCTTTCCGGGTTTGCTTCCTATACTTACTCCACCTGTCTTATTTTTTCAGGCAAATTCCCAGAGAGCAATGTCGTCGCATCCAAAGTTGTTGCCAAGTTCCGCCAGAAGAGGGGTACCCCAATTGTCCCTGGCGCTGGAGAAATTCCATATGACATGGAGGACTTGCTGGTCAACTTGTCCTCTCGTGTCGAACTTGTGAAGAACTATGGCAAGGACGTCTTGGACGTAGTAATCCGGATCTTCAACGCCTTTTGGCCTGAAGAAGATACTCCGGAGAATATGTCTGTTCTTTTTGCCAGGCTTATGGAATGTGAGACTCAGCTCGATCTCTGGAGAGAATCTGCTGGGCGCGCTGGAGCTGAGATCGTTCTCCACTACGTGCTTACGTGGTATGAGAAGATTGACCTCGATCTCCTTGCGCGCATGCGCACTGGATCAAAGTGGTCTACTGATCCAAATTGGGTAGCTCGGCGCAAGGCTTGCGCTCACAGCTTCATCCAATACGCCCCCATTCATCAATGGAACGAGGGACCCAGCTTCTTAGATGCCGCCGATGATGAAAATGTTGAAAATGTTGAAGATGAGTCGGATGAGAACGAAGAGAACGAAGCCTCATACGTCGAGGAAGATGCAGATGATTCTGAAGCTAAGGCCGAGGCTGCCCCTGCTGGTGTCGAATTACCTCCTCCTGCTGCTCCTTGATAAACACTTTAAATTTCATCAGATCCCCGGTATGCCGGGTGGAATTATATCAAGCACACAAGTAATATTTTGCTACTAAGTTTTTATGCCAGATTAACTTGGGCGTAGTCCCCGAGTTTCATTTTCTTGTTCATCCAATCTTCTGGCTCGGCTCGTGTCTACCTTGATTCGGTTTTATGACTTACGAGTCCGAGCTTCAAAAATTGTCTTAACAATACTTGGAAACTTTAGGATTATCTCAAAATAATTCAGCATAATAAATTGAAAGTAAACATAAGGTTAGTCCAAAAAATAAACGTCGGCTCGATTAAGTTCTTTTCCTTAGTCGTTTTTCATGTGCTACGCAATTCCAAACTTGTTCTCTTGCTTGCCATGAAGCCAAATCTTGTTGGATAGCAGCAAGTCGAAGAGTTGGGTTTTTGGTGCTCACACACTACTAATCCGGGTTAAGTAGAAAAACTTACACCAGCCGACATATAAATGAGAAATACAGAAGACAACAAATACTATTATGGCAGTCCCCGAGTTACTGCTCGAGGTGCCAACATTTCATTGATAAACTCATTGCTGGCATACACACCGACATATGAGAGACTCGAATACATACACTTCTCTGCTAAGTATAGAAAGGACGAAGTAGAGCTACATTCCATGGACGCTTAGATTCCTCGCCAGACCTGTCCGCCTTGTTCTTTTCCTGTGGCTTTGCATCGATAAGATAATAAGAATCATTGTGCAATGTTTTGCTCATAATGAATGGCCCTTCCCATGGGGGGATAACTTATGCATGCCAGTAGTACGTTGTACCAACCGGAGTACCATATCACCTTTCCGGAAGACTCAGGGGTTTACTTTCCGGCTATGATAGCGTAGGAGATTTTGCTGATATATGGCGGATCTGGACAATGCCAATTATCTTGCTTCTTCTAGCACATCAACATCATTTTACCGGGCTTCTTGCACTTCGGCTTCTGTGTATTGGGTGACCCTAGGTGAGTCATGCTCTATGCCGGCTGGTAATATAGCTTCTGCCCCATATACCAGAAAGAATGGTGTATAGCCTGTTGATCGATTCAGAGTTGTTCTTAAACTCCACAATACCGCTGGTAGTTCTTCTATCCAGCACCCCGCTGATCTTTGTAGCGGCTCAATGAGCCGGGGTTTTATCCCGGATAATACTAATCCATTGGATCTTTCAACTTGTCCGTTCGATGCAGGCTGGGCTACCGAGGCAACGTCCAGCCGGATCTTCTTATCTCGGCAGAATCGCGCAAATGCTCCTTCAACAAAATTTGTGCAATTATCAGTTATGATACTGTGAGGATAACCGTATCTCAAGATGATGTCTTTGAGAAATGTCATGGTCGTAGCTCCATCACATTTTCTTATTGGCTTTACTTCAATCCACTTTGTAAACTTATCCACCATGACCAAAATGTGAGTCATATTTCCCCTTGCTGGTTTGAACGGGCCAACCATGTCCAAACACCATACGGCAAATGGCCAAGTGATTGGTATGGTCTTGAGTTCCGACATTGGCATATGTGTCTTGGTAGCATACCTCTGACAGCCATTGCATTTTCTTACCAAGTCCTCTGCTTGTTCTAAGGCACTTGGCCAGTAGAATCCATGTCGGAAAGCTTTTGCTACCAAGGCTCTGGACGAGGCATGATGCCCACGTTCCCCTTGATGTATATCTCGGAGGATGTCAAGCCCTTCTTCCGGGTCAACACATCGCTGGAGGACATTAGTCACACTCCTTTTGTATAGCTCGGAATTGATGATCGTGTATGCCTTTCCTCTCCTTTGAGTTTGCCTGGATTGCACTTCCTCAGCGGGTAAAGTTCCATCTTTCAGGAATTGAAATATAGGTAGTGCCCAAGATGGTATTGCTCTTACAGGGAACACATCCTCATCAATTTCCATCTGATCCACCGACATAACCTCAAACGGATCACGCTGAGCAGTCCTCGGGTCTTGCAAAGCAGTCCCCGGGTTCACTGAGGCAGTCCCCGGGTTTCGCGCACCATCTCCCATGTCAATGTCCATGGGTGCAGCTCTAGACTCCGGATCCTCCAGGATGTAGATTGAGTCGGTTTCTGGGGACGGTCTGATAGATGGTTTTTTGAGGTGTTCTAATGCTACACCCAGTGGAATTGCTTGTAAGGTTGATCCAAGCTTCGACAATACGTCGGCAGCCTAATTTTCCACCCGGGGTATATGGCGAAATTCGCATCCCTCAAAGTAACCAAATATCTTCTGCACATGGAATCTGTATAGTGCCATGTTTGGATCAAGAGCGTCCCACAACCCCGACACTTGCTGAACTACTAAATCCAAGTCGCCAAAGCATTGGATCCGACGTATCCCAATTTCTTTTGCCACTTTGAGCCCATGCACAAGTGCTTCATATTCGGTGACATTGTTTGACGCTGCGAAATGGATCTGTAGCACATACTTCAACTGGTCATTCTTTGGCGAGGTAAGCACAACTCCGGCGCCTAACCCGGTTTTTGTTTTTGACCCGTCAAAGTGCATTCTCCAGTAGTTCGGATCTGGTAGCGGTGGTTCATATTGCACCTTGGCCCAGTCCACAAAAAAGTCGGCCACAGCCTGAGACTTGACTGCTTCTCTTCTGTCATATTGTGGCCCATTTCGCAATTCTGCCACTTGCATCCTTGTTACTCATTATCTCGGATATAGGGGCTTCACATATTACTTTGATGGGGTGTTCCTCAAAATAATGTTTTAGCTTCTTTGCCAACATGTACACACCATACGCCACTTTCTGATAGTGCGGATAATTTTGCTTTGAGGCTGATAATACCTCGCTTAGGTAATATACTGGCCTCTGCACTAACTTACCATCTTCGTCGTGCTCTACCACAATTACTGCACTTACAACTCGGTTGTTGCGGCTATATAGAGCAACAATGGCTCCTTTGATAGTGGAGAGGCTAACACTGGTGCAGTGGCTAACATTTTCTTTAATTGGATAAAGGCTTCATTGGCCTGTGGTGTCCAAATGAACTTGTCCGACTTTTTCATGAGTTGATAGAGAGGCAATGCCTTTTCTCCCAACTGACATACAAACCGACTTAACGATGTCACGCAACCAGTGAACTTCTAGACATCGTTAAGACACTTTGGCAGTTCCATTCGCTCTATGGCCCGGATTTTAGTTGGATTGACTTCGATACCTCGGCGGGAGACAAGAAATCCGAGTAATTTTCCAACCGAGACACCGAAGGTACATTTTTCCGGGTTAAGCTTCATCCGGAACCTCCTTAGGTTAGCGAATGTCTGCCTGATATCGTCAAGGAGTGTTTTGCTTTCCTTGGTCTTGATAACCACATCATCCACATACATTTGTACATTTTGACCAATTTGGTCGTGCAAACATTTCTGCATACATCTTTGGTACGTTGCCCCTGCATTACGTAAACCAAATGGCATGGTGCGATAGCAATAAGCCCCATACGGGGTGATAAATGCAGTTTTTATTTGATCATCCGGATTCAGGGGTATTTGGTGGAAACCAGAATATGCATCAATGAATGACAACAGTTCACACCCAGCAGTTGAATCTATGACCTGATCTATCCTTGGCAGTGGAAATGGATCTTTTCGACACGCCTTATTCAGGTTCGTGTAATCGATACACATACGCCAAACCACTGCCACATTCGGATCATCCTTCTTCTTCTCCACCAGCACCGGATTAGATAGAAAATCCGGGTAAAGAACCTCCATGATAAACCCAGCTGCTAGTAACCGAGCTATCTCATCTCCAATGACTTTTATCCTATCTTCGGCGAAGCGGCGGAGAGGTTGCTTCACCGGCCTTGCTCCGGGTCTCATGTTCAAAGAGTGCTCAGCCAACTCCCTCGGAACACCTTGCAAGTCCTGTGTGGACCAAGCAAAAATATCCCGATTCTCACAGAGGAAGCTGATGAGCTCGCTTTCCTATTTGTCATTTAACCTGGCACCAATTGTTACGGTGCGCTCCGGGAACATGTCATCAACAGGCACCTTCTTGGTATCTTTTGTCGCTTGGAACGAAACACTACCATGCGGATTACTCAACACCGGCATATACTGCTGCACGGAATGAGCCAACGCCGCCACCTCCTGTATCTTCCTTTTCTCTTGCGCAATCACGAGTGACTCGGCTAGGTTAGACCCGGCTGACGCACACTCAATGGAACGTCGGAAATCTCCGGCTATGGTAATTACTCCATTTGGCCCGGGCAACTTCATCTTCAGATAACTGATGTGGCAACTTGCCATGAACTTGTTCAGTGCTGGTCTACCGAGTAACGCGTGATACGCGCTTTCTAAGTTTACCACTTCAAACTCCAAATTCTCAGTTCGGCAGTTATCTCTCGTGCCGAACAATATGTCAACCCGGACCTTGCCTATGGGCTCACAAGAAATGCCTGGCACAATGCCATGGAAAGTTGTCCTTGTAGCCTGGAGCATGTTCTCTGAGATACCCAACTTGCGCATTGTATCCGCGTACATGATGTTGATGCTACTGCCATTGTCAATTAGTACCTTGGAGAATCTCACATTGATGTTAGGCCCAATGAATGTCGGATCTAGCACTAGCGCATACGAACCAGGACTTGGCATAAGCTTGGGATGATCTTTGATGCTCCAGGTAATTTCCTGGTCCGACCAAGGCATGTACCTCGTCACCGCTGGCATTACCGCATTCACCTCCATGTGTTGGCGCTGCAAGCTCTTTCTATCTGTTTCTTCTGTGGTGAACACATAGTAACTCTAATGATGCTCTTTGTACTCATTCCTCCCCTCATTTCCGGGGTACCTCTGATCCGACTAATGCTGGTCTTCCACTTGATGCACTGCATCCCTTCTTTCATGGTTGTCATACCTCGGCGGAGGGGGAGGCAACATTAGCTGTTGTGTGTTCCCTCCGGAGAGCAATTGCTGTCGGGGTAACTCCTGCCGAGGTTGATCATTCCGAGGTGCCTGAGCATTCTCCGAACCACCTTGTTCTATCTTACGCATCAACTCACACTGCCTTGTTGTATGACCCGCTGGGTTACTCGGATTTGGCGTGTGAAATTTACACGGCTGATCCAGCATCGACTCATAAGTATACCTCGGACGGTCCTTCTTTTCCTGCCACTGTTTCTTTTGCTCTGGCGTCCAAGTTTTCTTGCCATCATTTCTTGGTGTCTATTGTTGCCCTCCAGTTTTCTGACGTTGATTACCCCCTGCTCCGGGTTGATCTTGATTCACAGCAGCAACTTGTTGCGAACTGTACCGGTAATCCGGTCTGTCATCTCTTATTTTACCATGGTAGTCATTCCTCCGGGATGACCCGGCTCCATCTCTCTGGTAGCACTCCTCATTTGACTCGTTTGACACGAGCCTGGGTTGAGTCGGATCACCCAAAGCATACGAATCAACAATCCGGATTGTCTCTGCCAACGTAGTTGGCATATCCCTTTGCAATCTTTGCCACAACATGCTTGCATATCTGCATCCTTGCGCAAACCATGCTATGGCCTATGACTCAATCACCCCCTCACATGAGTTTCGCACAGTACACCACCAGGTTAAGAACTCCCAGTCTGTTTCATTCGGTCTCTGCTTACACATTGCTAGGGTCTGTGGCCTATTCGGCCTCTGATACGTGGTCGAGAAGTTGCTTACAAACATTTCCTCAAAGTCAATCCAACAATTGATACTTCAGGGCGGCAAATTGTTCAGCCATACCCTTGCCAGTCCCTCCAGCATCTGGGGTACATATCTCACAACCCATCTCAAGTTGTCTGTAGCAATTTTCACAGCTGTAGCATAGTTAATCAACCAATCCTCCGGCTTTGTGCTGCCATCGTATGTCTTAGTGCCTCTAGGTAGCTGGAAGTTAGGTACCGGAGGTTCCTTCATGATTCGGGGTCCAAAACACGCAGGACCCGAGGGACCTTGACATTCAATCTGTTCCGACCTATATAGCCGATCCAGTTTTAATCTGGCATCGTCAGGCATCAAATCCTTGCTTCCCAATCTTGACCCTATCACATGATAGTCCGGCCTTGGGTATCCTGCGTTCACCATTTCCGAGTCACCATCATTATATCGGTCTTGCTCTCGTGGAGCACCTCTCTGTTGCATACCTCGGCCGACACTTTCCTCTTGCCTTGGTATATTCCGCTGCTGCGGTTGTCCTGCTCCTGCCGAGTTACGCTGTCCGGCATTGCCATTTACAGCATTACCTTGACCAGAATTGACTTGGTCGCGGTTACCTCGGCCGGCTTCACCTCGGCTCACACTTCGTCGATCCTCATTTCTCTGCACTTCTTTTCCTTTCCCTGCCCTTGCCGGGTCATATGGGACTATCTGTTTGTTTCTCCTGGCCGAGGTTACTACCTCTTCTCTCCTAGGACCACCATGAGGAGACGATGCAGCTCCAGCGGATTTCTCCAGGTTACCCACCGCCGAATGAATGATCTTGGAGGCCCCAGCTCTCTCCGAGTTAGCCCTGAGCAATTCCTCATTTTGCCTGTTTGCGATCCTAACCAACTCATTGACCCTATCTTGTTATCTCTGACGGGCTTCACCCGTTAGCCCCTCTAACTCGGACGTAGCTGCATCTACTGCTCTGAGGTTTTTCACCAGGGTACTATACTTCGGCAGCCCCACGGATAAACAGTTCTCTGACTCCTCAATCCTAGTATCGCCCTCTTTGTTCATTTCACTCATGAGATTTCTCCCCTTCACTTTTACAGCATCTACTTTATTTGCCTTTGCGTACTCACGCAGTGTCATGTTCAACGACTGCTGAGCCACGACTATCTTTTTCGCACCCTCTAGAATTTTTTTCCTAGTTTCCTCTAGCTCGGCCTGTGCCTGAGCCGGATCTACCACTGCTGCTACTGGGTTTGCCAAGCTATCCATCGGTTGCTGCAACACATTCTCCAGCCTCTCTAGTGGAGGACCTCTACTTTTCCTCGGTGCCTTAGGCGTTACCTCCGGATCTGGTGCCGGATCTTTGCTTGCGCCAGCACCAGGCGCAGTCATCATCACCTCAGCACAGTCCGGGGAGCGAGTGATACGCGCCCCGTGAACCATGCTAAGGGGTGGCTCACCTCCTTCAGCGACGTTCCGCGGATGAACGCACGACACATCGACAGCAACGTAGCCCTTGTGCGCGCCGAGCTTGACGAAGAGGCTGTTACGCGGAAGAGGACACTTGCCGAAGCAGCCAGCGTTGTCGCTGACAAAGTCCAGCGCTCCAAAGCGCTGAATGAGCCCGGAGACGATGCGTTCACCGGTGCCGATGAGGTTTCCCGTCCGGATCTTCACCCCTGTTAGCGCCGCTAGCCCCACGGTGGGCGCCAACTGTCGTGGTTGTGTCACCGCAGATGCCATGGATAGGCTAAATGTGGGGACTAAATGCACTAGGGGAATCCAGGGAGGGATAGTGTGGTGATTCCACACACAGTAGCTTTGTATTTTTCTCCCTCACACAGATTACAAGTGCTCCTTGAGCTGTATTGGATAGAGGAGGAAGAAGGAAATCTCTTACTCTCACCACTAGCTAGCCCACAGTAACTTGCTAGAAGAACATAACCTCAAAATACCAACCTCTTCTACAGAGTCCCTAGCCCTCCTTATATAGGGGTGGCTAGGTCTCCAATTAGGGCATACGTGGAGGCATATTCCAGGGAATATGCCTCTTCCCAAAATAGTAAGCCGACCGGGTCACTTTTCCCCCGCGTCATCCATGCAGAGGCTATGTGAGCCTCTGCGGCGCCTGCGTCATCCGACATAGGCATTGTCACCTTTGTCGGCCACGCCTCGGTGGTCCTGCCTCTGTCCGCTTCGCTCATGCTCTGCGTACAGTGGTCACCTTTGACCAGCGAGATACCTTCCTTCTCCTACAAGCTTGATATAACCCGGATCGTACATAGTTGATCCGGCCACACCTGTTCCTGCATACAAGTTAGATATATCTCACCGACTTACGATATAAGTCGGCTGAGACCCAGTTAGGTGAACATCCCCTGGTTCGGGTTACCCCGAGAAACGGCCTGCCTTGCGGTGACTCGGCCAGCTTCCGCTTTGACCTTGTCGTACCTCGGCTAACTCGGCCTTTATACCCTGGTGTGACCCTACCCGAGGGTATCCCCCAACAGTACCCCTTGCCCGATGATATGGAAGAACCCCCATATTAAAATGACAAGGCAAGCAGACAATGAGTATCTCAGCAATCTTCTTATTTACCATGGGAAAATGGTGCTTTTTCTCTCTTTCCTCTTTTCATAAAACTTTTTTTCTTTTTCTCAATAGCTATCTCTCTCTTTTTTTATAAGAAGAATGCTTCATAGATATCATTATGGTTACGCTGCAGGTTTCCACCATGTCAGCATGGATTAGACCAGCGGCCCAGGCGTTTCTCTAACACACATACATAACTCCATGGACTTACAAGCTCCCCTTTTATTTCACACCGACGACATCCCCAAACAAAAGAGCAAGGTATCAACTGGGTATATATTTACAAGTGTTGAAAGCGTTCCCCGTGACATCACGGTTCTGCTAATCCCCAGCCTATAATTTGCAAGCATATAACTTTCATGGAGAGTTCACAATGGTTCAGGTTTATTAAGTGCAGGAAATAAACTGTGCCATCAAGTTCGTGAGAGCTTTACTAACTAATTTTCCCATAACAAGCAAACATTTATTCGGAAGAAAACTAGGCATATTAAATATGCACGGAAGTAGCAAATGGTGCTAATAGGTAGGTATGGTGGACACTTTGGAAATATTTGGTTTAGGAAGTTGGAAACTTGAGTAAAACACTCAGTGGAAGTGAAGGCTAGCAATAGTAAGGGAGCGACAAACGAGAGAGCAATAGCTGTCATTATCATGATTGCAACAAAACAAGACTACTCATGGCATGAAAATGATTCAAGATCCTCAAGGCAAAATAATTCATCAAGGCTTAACTGATTATTACAGTCATGTGCATGCGTGAGCATGTTCCAAGTCAATTCAAATGAAACATTCAGAGGAGGATACCACGTTGTCATACCAATTTATGAATAGAGCAATGCAAGCAAACATTCATAAGACATGCTACAAACTATTAGCGAGCTGGAGCTAATCATAAGAAAGCAAGAACTATTAAGCATCCAAAGAAAACATACACTCTACATGAACGGACTAAGCATGCCCACAGTGATGAGTATATGTACAAAATGAAAACAAATAGAGTTCGTTACCAGCCTCTTACCACGCCTCAAGTTGTCATTGATCCTCATTATTGCTCTTCACTTGTGTGGCTTGAATAATAATATGAAACCAATATCCACTGAGGACTGCCGAAACCTATAGCAAACTCGCAAAAACCAAAGAAGAACGACAAATATTTTTGGTGTTTTCGATTTTCAAATAAGAACCAAAAGGGAAAAACAAACAAAGCAAAATCTTTTTGGATTTTTCGAATAGTTCAAACAAAGCAAAAAGGGAAAAACAAACCAAGGAAAAAAGAAGAAGCAAACCAAAGAGAAACAACAAAAATATTTTTGATCTTTTTGTGTTTTTAGAAAGCAAAAGCAAAGAAGAACAAAAACTAAAAAGAGAATGAAAACATGAATATACAAAGTACCGATGCAACATGATATGGAGATGAGTGCGGTGTCGGCGTACCTCCCCCCAAGCTTAGGCTTTTGGCCTAAGTGGGTATCAATCCCAAGCTGGCCAAGATGAAGTGTCACCGTGGTACGACGAGGAGGTCCCCTCGTCCTGATGCGAGCTCGAGTACGTCCCTCTGTAATGTGCGGAGTAATCATAGGAGGGCACATCCTCCTGGTGCTGCTCGTGGAAACCCAGCAAGCGAAGCTGCACGTCCACCTCCTCCTTGGAGCGCGACCACGGTCTCCTGTCAACACTAAACAAAGCAGGCTGTGGCAAAAGGATCTCCCTTTCATCCCCGTCAGTGAAAAGCATCCTATATACTAGATGGTTCAAATCAGAGGTAGCAGTGACAAAGTGATGAGTTTTCATGGTAACAAGGTCAAGCCTCTGTGGTGCTAGCATAACATCATCGGGATCCACCGAAAGACCTAATGCATTGACTACACGCGAGGCAATGATGCCCCCATAGATAGGCCCCCTAGCAGCTAGGCGGCGAGCAATAAGCGAGCCAAGATTGTACCGAGTATCATTGTTGAGCGCAGCAGCAAGGAAAGCTAAGTGATAGTTGGAGATATTACTAGTGTTCTCCCTACCCAATACTAGTGGCAAGATAGTATGCAAAGTATCTAAGAGCAGGGAGTTGGATATTTCTTATCTTTCCGCGCTGCGCCACGCGGTCATCATCATTGGTCACCCCTCGGTAAAGCTCCAACAAATCAGCGGGTCGCCCTTGAATTTTCTTCATGGCCCCTGTCATACGCACACCTACAATACTGCAAAATCTCTCCAAAGGCATGGTGAAGGGCATATCATAGATTTTAAAAGAGACAGTAGATTGATAGGGTGTGTTAGTAAATGAGAAGCTCTCAACAAAAGTTTTGGTGAGCATAGCGTATTGTGCACTCTCATCTTGCATATAAGAGGTCAAGCCAACCCTCTCAATTAGTAGCAAGAAATCATCAAGAATACATGCAGCTTGCAAGAAAGTAAAACAAGGAAAAGAGGATGGGTGAGCATCTCCATCATCCATTTCACTGCCAATACGTGTTGCAATGAGGTCTTAATTGTATGATGGCCTAGCTTGAGAGGCTGTTCTTGAGGTCCTCGACCTCCTAGGTACATCACTCTCAAATATCTCTCCAAAAGTATGGTTGTTCATGCTTGGTATTCTGAAATTTAAACACCTATTAAACAAGTGATTGCAAAGTAAATATAATGAAGGATTCTACTCATAGGTACTTGCAAGAGGCCTAAACATGCATCAAAACTATATCTCTAAGCATCAAACAAGCTTACAAGCTCTCATAACTAGTCACCTACAGCAACAAAATACTCAACATATAATCCACTAAACACAAATCTACTTAGACAAGGGGAGGAGTCACATACCAAGGAACAAATGCTCCAAATTTCAGCAAGAAAGATGGGTTGAGCAAGGAGATCGAAAAAATCGAGAGCAAGCACATCTAGAACGCGATATTGAGCTATGAACTGGAGCTTACTCGGGAGAGGGAAGAAAGTGGCAGGTGAGAGAGGTAGTGGGGGGCCAGGGGTGGCCCACACCAGGGCATGGCACTACCCAGGGCTGGCCGCGCCACCACATGGTGTGCCTGCCTGGTGGGCCCCCCTGGTACCTACCAGGTACTCCTCTGCCCCTTTTTTCACGTAAAAATTTAATATGAATTTTCTAGAATTTTTTAAGACACTTTATTTTTGGGCTTTTTTCAGAAATAGAAGAATGATTTTTCTGACAGACGGATTTTTTTCTTTTGGAAACATGATGCAAGGACAAAACAAGGCTAGAACTATAGAAGTTCTAGCATGCAAGCAACTAACAACACAAAGTAAACTAAACGAAAGCAAAAACTAAAATGCAAAGGATAGAAATAAACGGAGATAATCATAATGAAAACATTGTTTTGTTCAATGGAATCCTTTTGTTAGCAAGGTTGATCAAGTCTTGCTACCAAAACAATTGCATATGAGACAAAATTTTGTACTCCACTAATGATTATGTTACCTTAACCTTGATAGCAATGGTCCCAATCATAATAGTTTCAAATTTTTCTCTTGGTATGGGACAATATATTTCTCCAACTTGAATGGCTTCAACATGTTCAATTGAATTTAAACCATAAGTCTTTTCAATCTTCTTGGGGAAATAGACAGTATGTACTTTGTCATTAACATTTAAGGTCACCTTTCCTTGATTACAATTAATAACAGCTCCTGCAGTATTAAGAAAAGGTCTCCCAAGAATAATAGACATATTATCATCTTCAGGCATTTCAAGCACAACAAAATCAGTTAATATCAAGCAATTGTGGGCTACCTGAACAGGTACATCCTCACATATACCCACAGGAATAGTGGTAGATTTATGAGCCATTTGCAAAGATATATCAGTTGGTATCATTTTTTCAAGCTGAAGCCTCTTATAGAGAGAGAAAGGCATAACACTAACTCCAGCTCCCAAATCACACAAAGCAGTTCTAACATAACTGTTCTTAATAGAGCAAGGGATAGTTGGAATCCCTGGGTCTCCAAGTTTCATAGGAACCTTACCATTGAAAGAATAATTAGCAAGCAAAGTAGAGATTTCTTCATTAGGGATCTTCCTTTTATTTGAAATAATGTCCTTCATATACTTTGAGTAAGGAGGCAACTTAATAGCATCAGTCAAAGGAATTTGCAAGAATAAAGGCTTCATCCACTCAAAAAACTTATTATAGTGTTCATCTTCCTTTGACTTGTGTTTCTTATCGGGGAAAGGCATAGGTTTTTGGACCCAAGGTTCTCTTTCACTACCATGTTTCTTAGCAATAAAATCTTCTTTGGTGTATTTAGTAGTCTTAGTGTGGTTTTCAGGTTCTTCTTCAACTTTTTCTTCATTAGGAACTTCATTTTCTTCATTACCACTTTTAGTTTCAGCATCAGAGATAGATATACTATTAGGATCTATAGCAGGTTCAGAGGGTTCTTCAACAGTTTTATGTTTCTTTTTCCTTTTCTTACAAGTAGAACCACTATTTTCAGCTTGTTGAGAATCCTGCTCAATTCTTTTGGGATGCCCCTCAGGATATAGAGGATCCTGGGTAGCAGCACCACTTCTAGTTCTAATTTCATAAGCATGTTTTTCTTTAGCCGCATTCACTAGAAAGTCATTTTGCACTTTAACGAGTTGATCTAATTGAGTTTGAACCATTTGAAAGTGTTTAACAATCATTTTAACATCATTAGAGGTTCTTTCCACAATATCTTTCAACTCAACAATAGCTCTAGTGTTTTCCATTAGATGATTTTGCACCCTTTTATTAAAGTTATCTTGCTTAACAATAAAGATATCAAATTCTTCTAAGCATTGATCAGGAGGTTTAGAGTAAGGCATATCACCTTCATCAAAGTGTTGGAGAGAGTGTACCTCAATAGTGGATGAGTAGGGAATAGGCTTACATAATTCTTCTATAGGAGGTAAATTCTTGACATCTGCAGCTTTAATTCCCTTCTCCTTAAGATATTTCTTAGCCTCCTTCATCACTTCATCATTTAATTCAATAACTCCCCTTTTCTTTGATGTTGGAATAGGCACAGGAATAGATGGTTCAGGTACAATTACTTCAGGTATAGCTTGTTTAGGAGGAGTCCAATCTTCATAATTCTTGCTTATTTTAGCCATTAATTCCTTAGCTTCCTTAGGAGTCCTATTCCTGAAAACACAATCAGCACAACTATCTAGGTATGTCCTAGATTCCTCGGTTAGTCCATTATAAAATATATCAAGAAGCTCATTCTTAGGTAATGGACTTCCAGCCTGTGCATGAATCAAAGCACAAAACCTTGCCCAAGATTCGGGCAATACCTCTTTTTCTCCCTGTTTGAAATCAAAAAGTTCCTTCAAAATAGCATGTCTAGCACTGGGAGGAAAATATTTCTGCAGGAAAGTACTAATCAAGCACTCAAGGCTATCAATAGATCCAGGAGGTAAATTACTAAACCAAGTTTTAGCTTCTCCTTTCAGTGAAAAAGGAAAAATCTTAGCAACAAAGTAAGTATGCATCTTAATATCATCAGAAAACAAGCCACTTATGGTAGAAAGTTCATTCATATGTGCTACCGCACTTTCATTCTTAGTCCCACCAAAAGGTTCTTTCTCGACAATAGCTATGTAAGATAGATCAAGAGAGAAATGATAATCTTCATCTGTAATGTTTATGGGAGAAGCAGCAAACTTAGCAGCAGGATATAATTTGGGTCTAATAGTACGCCTCTCAAGGAGACTCTTAGCAGCGCTCCTATCATGGGTGTTCTTACATTCTTTAATAAACTCATCGGTCATCTCAACGTAATCTTCTTCAATATCATAACTCTCACTAGACTCAGGTGAGCTAACAGGTGTGGTAGTGTCTTCATTAGGAGTTTCGGTATTTCCAGCTATAGTTCTAGCAATCGTAGCATCTAGGAAAGGACCTAATGAACCACTCTTATCAAGCATAGTAGAGGCAGCATCATAAGCATCAGAAGTTTCAGATTCAGCAGTAGTAGCAGTGTGTGTAGCATGTGTATGTGGTGGTGTAACGAGCTTACTTATAATAGATGGTGAATCAAGAGCAGCAGAGGTGTTCAGAACCGTACCTATTCTTGTAGTGGATGGTAAAATAGGAAACTTGCCATCATGAGACTTACCCATGATGGATGGATAGCAACGAACAATAGAGAATCCAAGTGAACTTGATAAATAAAGCTATGGTCCCCGGCAACGGCGCCAGAAAATAGTCTTGATGACCCATAAGTATAGGGGGTGTATCGCAGTATTTTCGAGGGAAGTGAAACCCAATTTATTGATTCGACGCAAGGGGATCCAAAGAATATTTATAAGCCTTAACAACTGAGTTGTCAATTCAGCTGCACCTGGAAACAATCTTGCTCACAGCAGTTTATCAGTAGCAACTGTTTTGTAGTAGGAATAGTAAAGTAGCAGTAGTAGCAAAGCAAAGACAGTAGTAACAAAAGCAGTAAACAGTGGGATTCGAGTGTGGTAGGCATAGGGATGGATGGACGGGCGTTGCATGGACAAGACAATTCACATAGCAATAAGAACATAGGGCAATTGCAGATAAATAAGATAAATCATCCAAGTATTAGATAATCCTAGGCATGTGTTCCATATATAGTCATACGTGCTCGCAATGAGAACTTGCACAACATCTTTTGTCCTGCCAACCCGTTTGCAGCGGGGCCTCTAGGGAACTACTGTTGATTAAGGTGATCCTTTTAATAGAGCACCGGAGCAAAGCATTAACACTCCATGAACACATGTGATCCTCACATCAAAGCCTTTCCCTTCCGGTTATCCCAATTTCTGTCACTTCGGGGCCATAGGTTCCGGACAACAACGTGTGTATACAACTTACAGATAAGACCAAGAACAATACTATCATAATGAATCAATAACATGTTTAGATCTGAAATCATGGCACTCGGACCCTAGTGACAAGCATTAAGCACAACAAGTCGCAACAAAGTCATAAAGCACTAATAAAAGATACTAGGCACCATGACCTAACAATCTGATGCCATTACATGAACGATCTCATCCAATCCCTACCATCCCCATAGCCTACAGCGGGGGATTACTCACTCATAGATGGGGGAAACATGGATGGTCGATGGAAAAGCGATGGTGATGATGATGGCGATGATATGCTCCAATTCCCCGTCCCGGTAGGGTGCCAGAAGGGAGTTTCTGGTGCTATTTCCTGGAATCTGGTGGTGGCGGCAGAGCGGAACTCCTTCTAGAAAAACGTCGAACCCCCCGAAGTTTTTAGGTCAGAAGGCTCCTTATAGGCGAAGAGAGGGGCCGAGGGGGTGCCTGGGGGGCCCACACCACCCCCTGGCACGGCCTGGCCTGGCCCGCGCCACCAGGTGGTGTGGCCACCCCCTGGCTCTTCTCCGTCTCGTATTCTGGCTCCTGGAGTCTTCGGGTGAAATAGGATTTTTGGCATATTTTCCGGAATTTTTCCTAATAGTTGATTTTTTGCACAAAAAGTAGACACCAAGGCAATTCTGCTGAAAACAGCGTCAGTTCGCATTAGTTGCATCCAAATCACACAAGTATAGAGGAGAAACAATAGCAAAAGTGTTCGGGAAAATAGATACGTTTTGGACGTATCAGGCTTCCACCGTATCTGGAACGTATATACCAAACTCGAGTACCTGTAGGGTATACCCATGTCAATAGCCCCCGAGTGTCCAGTGGAATCGTAGATTCGACTGGAGACTTTGCGAAGTGTTTCGAGTGCCTGACTGAGTACTTTTAAAGTGTTCTGCTTATGTCATAGGGATTTGTTGATATGCGTGCCTGATTTAACCGGTGTATCGGTATCAGTTAACTACCTTAGGGCAAAACAACGCAATCTACTCAAACTCGAGTCCCCAGACTCGAATTCGGAAAAGTGCTGGTGTAATTCGACTCAAGCCACGGAGGTCTTAGAGGAGTCGAATTCCAGTATATGGGTGTGAGCACTCGACGCGTCCGTCAAGGCATGTTCATCGTACCTGTAGGCACGGATATATTTCTGATAGTGCGCAGCAAATGCGTTGCCAGGCCTTATTCAGGTCTTATCTTCATGCTGTAAGCGCGACATCCGAATTTTTTATCATCGCGGAGATGATTCGGGTGACCCAGGAGACGTAGTCTCTTTGTAGGGAAAATATGAGGCGGTGTCGCCATAGACTTCGAGTGTGGATGTTATCTACACATAGTACGATGTACAAATAATCATAGGGTGCGCGACCAGCGCTCCCTACGGGAGTAGCCCCCGAGTGCTTGGTTGAGTCGAAGACTCAGGCAAGGACTAAAGAACTTTTGCGACTGCTGTCGTCTTTTGTTTGCTTGTTTTAGTCGAATTTATTTCCGGTGCTCCCTATGGGAGTAACCCATGATCCATAGCCGAATCATAGATTCGACTGGTTGGGTATGCTTTGAATGTCCATATTCCTACAGAAAAGAAAAGAAAATCGTAGGGTGCACGACCAGCGCTCCCTATGGGAGTAGCCCTTGACTGCTTGGTGGAGTCGAAGACTCGAGCAAGGACTAAAGTAGTCAAAGTCTTCTAGTGCTCAATCTTTCATGACATCAGTGTTGACGATGTGATGACCTCAGTTGCCCACGTGAGCGGCTTTGACGGGACGTGACGAGCGGTGGGTCCCATTTTCTGACCTTGACTTGACCGGGCATGTGTAATCTTTCATTTTAACTGCGTCTCCTCGATTTCCACGCGTAATGGGGTTAGTGGGGGACGGTTCGTGTTTTAGTCCCTCCACGTGTCGATCACGATGTGCGCCACGCGTCTAGTAGGGTTTCTGCTGGCCGTTGGATTGCATCTGCCAGGGGGTTAAGTAGCAGCGCAGCTGCGGTAATTTCTCATCTGCTCTTTCTCTACCTGTGCTTCCATCGCCATTGTTGCAGCTCTCTGCTTTCTAGAGCTCATCCCCTTCGCGGCGCTGGACCAGCTACGCATATTCCCTAGCTATTTCCTCCGCTCTCACCGCCATCGCAAGATGGGGAAGAAGAAAGGAGGCGTCGCCACTTGGTCTGCTGCCGCCACCGCCATTGCCAAGAAGAAGGGTGGTTCCGCCGCCGTGGGTACCAGCACCGCCGGCACGGGCAAGAAGAAGGTTGCGGGCACCCGTGCCACCAATGGCGCGTGGCGTGCCTCCATCATCAAGGCCTCTGAGCTTCATCTTCTTCGCCAAGATGGGGTTCTTTCTCGCACCGAAGACGATTTGCGAGTGCCTGGTGACGAGGTAACCCCGCGTCCTCCGTCCGGTTTCTGGGTGATGTTCCTCGCGTTCATCATCCGCCGTCTGTCTTTGCCCCTGCATCCCTTTATCAGGGGCCTTCTTTGTTTTTATGGGCTCCAGCTTCATCAGTTGTCCCCAAACTCTATTCTTCACCTTGCGTGCTACATCACGCTTTGCGAGTGCTGGCTCGGAGTCGAGCCACACTTTGGTCTCTTTAAGAGACTTTTTAAGTTAAAGCACCTGTTAGCTTCTGGCTCGTTAGTCTACGACGTAGGCGGCTGCGGAGTATATGTCGACTCCTCCGCTACGTATTTTGACATCAAGCTCACGGGGTCCGTCCAAGGGTGGAGAGACAAGTGGTTCTACATCCGCGACCATAAGGCCGACGGAGAGTGCTACGGACTCACACCTTTCGATCCCGCTGCACCGTGTAAGAGGAGGCGCTCCTGGAAGAATGCAGTGATGCTTGGCGAGTCCGAGGAGACGGGAGTGCTATATAAGCGCATATGCAACCTTGAGAGTCGCATTGGTAAAGAAGAGGGAGGCGCCTCCCTTATTCACACGTGGTTGCGCCGTTGTGTCTAGCCTCTGCAGGCCAGAGTTTGAAAGAACATTTCATGTTTTCCTATGTTTTGCGTGTTAGATAACAATATTGTGGAGATTATTCATGTGCACTAAGTGTTCAGGAAGCTTTGAGGGGGGCCGGATAATCCGCCCCACTAAGGGCCGGATAATCCGGCCTACCTCATTGCTCAAAGAGAGCCAAGGCGCGTCGCTCGGTATCCGGTCGGATTTTCTCCTGGAAAATCCGAACTGGGGCGGTTTTTCCTCCCTAGGCCGGATAATCCGGCCGTCGCATGGGCCAGATAATCCGGCCCCCAATTTTCGAGCAAAAGGAGCTAAGGCACGTCGCTCAATATCCGGTCGGATTTTCTCCCGGAAAATCCGAACGGGTGCGGTTTTTCCTCCCGAGGCCGGATAATCCGGTTGTCGCATGGGCCGGATAATCCAGCCCCTAGAAGTTGATCAAGGGAAATCTTGGCACGATGCTCAGATAGGGGCGGATTATCTGCCAGATATTCCGAGTCTCGGGCGGTGTTTTCCCCAGGCCGGATAATCCAGCCATCACTTGGTCCGGATAATCCGGCCCCCAAAGTGTCCAACGGCTGGTTTCTGAAGGGGGTATAAATACCCTTTCTTCCCCAACGTTCAGAACTCTTGATTCATTCGAAATTGTCTAGACATTGTGCAAGAGCTCTCATTCTCGATCTCCCACTTCAACCACCCGAAGGTCTTGATCTTTGGGGGAATTGGAGGAGGAGAAGTTCATCATCATCATCAAGAATCAAGCGCTTCAACTCCTCTCCATTCACTTGGATAAATCCCTGATCTAGTATTCTTGTCAATACCTAGATCTTGTTTATTGTATTTGATAAGTTTGTTCTTATGGCAGCTTGTTGTCATTTCGGGAGCCTCCAAGTTGTTGTGAAGTTATTGCCCCACTAGTTGTGTAGAGGCGCCGGTGCCCGCCTCGAAGGGTACCTATAGTGGAAAGGTGGTCCAGGCCTTTGGTGGCGAGAACCATCGGAGAACAGGGTGAGGCCTTTTGTGGCGTGGTGGTCTTAGTACCGCCCACCCCTCCAACACAGACGTACTTCCCTTAACAAGGAAGGAACTGCGGTCAAACAAATCCTGTGTCTCCGCGTGCTTCACTTCGGTTTACCCGTTCCTCTTACACTCGCTCTTTACTCGCTAGTAGATAGGTTTGCATATAGGGAAAATTCCACCTATTAGTTGATCTAGAGAATTTACCCTTTGTGCTAAGACTAAAATTGAAAAAGTATTAAAAAATTGGTGTAGCACCTATTCACCCTCCCCCCTCCCCTCTAGGTGCCCATACAATCCATTTCAATTGGTATCAGAGCCCCGGCTCTTAATTCGGGCTTAACCGCCTAAGAGTAGTATGGGTACCAAGGATGATGGAAATGAGGCTATGGATAAGGTCACAATGGATGATCTCAAGTCGTTGGAAACAACCTTGTTGAAATCCTTTGAGGCCAAGATGGAGGAGATGAATCAAATGATTGCTCGCCTTACATCATCCATAGCCCCATCTCCATCCTCCTCTGAGGTTGCCACACCATCATCTAAGGAAAAGGGTAACACCAGATCCAAGGATGATGATGTGGAAGGTGAAAACTTAATGGTTCCACCTCCAAGAAGGGAAGTGGTAAGGAGGAATATAGTGAGGTTCGCCACGTATATTCCCCCGACCCACCTATCCCTCATCCTCATATAAACAATAGGGGTGATCCACCCAAGCTCACTGCATCCTCCTTTAATCAATGGCAATTCCTAATGAAATCTCATGTTTGCAGCTCCTCTATTGAATTGTGGAGGATTATTGAAGAGGGTCTTCATATTGGAGATCAAACCAACCTAATGAGAAGAGAAGTTGTGGAGAGCCAGTTGAATGCCACCGCTCTCCACATGATACAGCTGGGTGTGGGTCCCAAGGACATGCCACACATTGAACATCTCAACACAGCTAAAGAATCTTGGGATGCTCTTACGGATCTCTTCGTTGGAAATGAAAGCATGAGAAGAAACAGGTATGATGCCCTTAGTAATGAAGCTGAGGGATTCTATATGTTGGATGGTGAAAACCATGAGGACATGTATAGAAGACTCAAGGGCATCACAACAACATTTCGAAAGCATGGGGCCACTCACATTGATGATGCATGGATAAAAAGGAAATATGTGAGTGCCTTAATGCCTTTCGAGCCAACAGACTTGAAGAGCCTGCAAGGTAGACATAACTATCATCAAATGACATCCAACGAAGTCATGCAAGAAATGGCTTCATTCTAAGTGGCAGCAAAGAATGCTGAAGATGCCCGTGCTCGGGCCATTGGAATGCAAAAGGGTGTTAATGTGGCTCTCAAAGCCAATGTTGTTGAGCAAGAGGAAGATGAAGGAGCTTTTGAGGGGATATCCATGGACTGCCCTGATGAGGTCAAACGTGCTCATGGTGAGTACATGGCATTTTATGCAAGGAACTTTTGGAAGGACCTTGCCAAAGCCAAGTCTGAACTTGAGCGTAAGAACGGGTCAAATGGAAGAAGAGAAACTGGCCCAAGATTGAGAACTTGCTTCAACTGTGGAGATAGAATGCACTTTGTAGCCGAGTGTCCTTATCAAAATAGAGAAGACAATGGTGGCAGGCTCATTCTTAAAGAGAAATCTAAAGCACCTAAGAAGAAGACTTTTATTAAGAAGAATGGCCCTTTCAAGAAGCAACCCAAGATTGTCTTGGTAGCTCAAGAGGAATACTCCTCCGCAAGTGAAGATGAAGAGGATGATGATAGTTCCCACGAGGTGGCTTCTATAGCCACCACATCAACTCCCTCATCCCTCTTCGACACGCCAAACGAGAACGTCATCAACAACAATGCCACTTGCCTAATGGCAAGAGGGTCCGAGGTATCAATTTCTAGCTCTTCATTTCCTAAGACTAACATAATTTTGGATATGGATGATCATGACAGTCTTAAAATGAAAGAAGAAGTTATTGCTTTGGATACCTTTTTCACTAACCTACAAGGTGAGCACAAACTCCATTTTGATGCTCTTATGAGTCAACTTGCTCAAGCCGAAGATCTTCTTGAAGAAAAGGGCAGAATTGAAAGAGAAGATGCCTTGGAGATAGATTCTTTGAAGAATGCCTTGGAAGAAGAAGAGGAAGCTCGAGTATCTTTGGAAGAGAGACTCGAATCCTTTGAGGAGTCACAATAAGAAGCTGTAGCTCAGCTCATTAAAGAACGTGACCATGCTCTTGCCAAGGTAAAGAAACTAAAGAAAGAAAAGATTGACTTTGGGGCTGTTCATGCTAGACTTTTGGAGAAGTTTGATAATCTTAACAGTTCTCACAAGGCATTGAAGAGTGATCATTCTACTTTAAATGAGTCTCATGACCAGCTCCAAACTCAATTGAAATGGTATGATGTGCCAAGTACCTCCACTTCATCCTCTGGAAAAGAAGACCTTGCAAGAAGTTCTCAACACAAAGGTAAAGGGGTTATTAATGAGATACTGACCAGGCAAAGGACAAACAATAGTAAAGAAGGTCTTGGGTACATACCCAAGACAAAGAGCAAGAAAAACAAGAAGAAGAAGAGCAAGACTGCTCAACCAAAGACTAGCAACATTACCAATGACAAGATTAATTATGATGGTTTTGCAGGGATCAACAATCCTAACTTTGAACTATATTGTGATTATTATGGTGATGTTTATGCTAGTTATGTAGGCCCTTATGATTGTTACATTCCTTGGTCTATTTGGGTTCCCAAGACCCTTGTTACTAACATGAGAGGACCCATTGAAAAATGGGTACCTAAAACCAAGAAGTAATTTTCTTGCAAGGCTATGCTTCCGGTGGTTCTAAATGGGTAATCGATAGAGGTTGCACGAGTCATATGACCGGAAGCAAGGAGATCATCACGGAGATGCGGCCAAACCTTGATCACATAACCGTCTCCTATGGTGACAAGTCAAAATCTGAGGTATTGGGTCTCGGCAAAGTTGTGGTGGCTCACAATATCTCTCTCGTGGACGTCATGCTTGTTGAGACCCTCGGGTACAACTTACTTTCAGTTCGCGCCCTTGGTAAGATGGGCTTTGCAGTTTATATTGATGCTGATTTGGTGGTACTCTTGTGGAGCAAGTCTCTAAAAGTCGCTTTCGTGGGATATGTCGAAAACGACCTGTATGTGGTGGACTTTTTGAGGGAAACCACTACAGGACCGATGTGTCTTTTCGGAAAGGCTGACGCGGGTTGGCTATGGCATCGCCGACTAGCCCACGTCAATATGAGAACTTTGCAAAGTCTCCACAAGGGTGGCCACATTCTTGGACTAAAAGAAAATGTCTCCTTTGCCAAAGATCGTGTTTGCAGGGCGTGTGTTGAAGGGAAAATGCATGACTCACCTCATCGAAGGAAAACTATTATCTCTTCAAAAAGGATTTTGGAGCTCCTTCATGTGGACCTCTTCGGACCTCCATCTCATGCAAGCCTCGGTGGGAAGAAGGATTGTCTAGTGATTGTTGATGATTACTCAAGATACACTTAGGTTTATTTCTTCAAGTTGAAGAGCGAAACTCAACAAACTGTCATCGACTTCGCCAACGAGGTTCAACGTCAACACAACGTCCCCATTCTGGCTATAAGAAGTGATAATGGCTCTGAGTTCAAGAACTACACCTTAAATGAGTTCCTAAGTGAAGAGGGGATAAGACATCAATATTCCGCTGCGTACACCCCTCAACAAAATGGTGTAGCTGAGAGGAAGAATCGAACTCTAATGGATATGGCAAGATCAATGTTAGCCGAATTTAAATCTCCATATAACTTCTGGGCTGAAGCAATCTCTACTGCTTGTCATTCATCCAACCGATTATACCTCCATAAGATCTTGGACAAGAATCCGTATGAAATACTTACTGGTAACAAGCCAATCATCTCATACTTCCGGGTATTCGGGTGTAAGTGTTTCTTTCTTATCAAAGGAGTTCGTTTATGTAAGTTTGAATCTAAGGCTTTAGAAGGTATTTTTGTTGGCTATGGTGCCGAATCCCACACTTATCGAGTCTACAATAAGCTCTCCGAAACTGTTGTGGAATCTTGTAGTGTGGTGTTCGAGGAAAATGACGGTTCCCGTGCGGAGCAAGTTGGTGTTTGTGATGCGGATGTTGAAATACCCCAAGATGCCATAAGAAGAATGGGCGTGGGATTTTTCCACCCCATTGAGGAACCCCTTGTGGCGTACTGGGAAGGACAATGCTCTACTCATACAGAGCCCTCATCTACACATACTCAACATGTTCCAACCACGGGGGAAACTTCTACACCATCTCCATAAACTGCTGAAGGTCAAGATGTTCCAGAAAGCTCTAGGCCGGATTTTCCGGCCACCCTGCTCCAGCTGATCATTCTACTCCTGGTGGTGAAGATATCAACGCAAGCTCTAGGCCGGATTTTCCGGCAAGCCCCAGATTATCCAGCCCCTCGCCAGTTCAAGCAAGCCCGAGGCTTCCTGATGATACTGCTACAAATATTCCCAGGCCGGATTATCCGTCCTCTCCATCGGCCGGATTATCTGGCCCTGACTCTCCAGTTCAGCAGCCTCCTGATACGGCTACTGTCTCACCTCAAGGGCACGCGTCATCACCACCTACTGCTGATATTCCAGTTCCTGATCAAGGTCGAGTAAATGCTTCCGATGAAGTTTCAAGTGATGAATCTACTCCTCCAAGAGACAACAAACTTCGTCGCAAGGCTCGGGCTGATCGTAATCTTGAGTTGAGGGGTCACACCCTCGACAAGGTTGTTGGTGATCTTTGACGAAGGGTATCTACAAGAAGAGAATTGGCCAGTTTTGGTGAGCATCAAGCTCATATCTCTATGGTGGAACCTAAGAAGGTCTTTGAAGCACTTGAAGATCCAGACTGGGTTGTTTCTATGCATGAAGAATTGAATAATTTCGAGCGCAACAAAGTCTAGAAACTCGTGGAGAAACCCCAAGATTGCCACAATGTTATCGGCACCAAGTGGATATTCAAAAACAAGCAAGACGAGAATTTCATTGTTGTGAGGAACAAGGCAAGACTTGTGGCACAAGGTTACTCCCAAGTTGAGGGCATTGACTTTGGCGAGACCTATGCTCCAGTGGCTCACCTTGAGTCCATCCGTATCCTTCTTGCTTATGCTGCCCATAACAATTTTAAGTTGCAGCAAATGGACGTCAAGAGTGCCTTCCTTAACGGTCCTCTACATGAGTTGGTATATGTAAAGCAACCCCCGGGTTTTGAGGATCCTAACTTTCCGAACCATGTCTACAAACTCGATAAGGCACTCTTTGGCCTTAAACAAGCCCCACGTGCGTGGTATGAGCACCTTAAAGAGCTTTTGTTAGATCGTGGCTTTGAAGTTGGGCAAATCGATCCCACTCTTTTTACTAAGAAGGTTAAGGGGGAGCTCTTTGTATGCAAACTATATGTAGACGATATCATCTTTGGTTCTACTAATAAGGCTTTTAATGATGAATTTTCAAAGATTATGACTGGCAGGTTTGAGATGTCTATGATGGGGGAGTTATGGTTCTTTCTTGGATTCGAGATCAAGCAACTTAGAGAATGAACTTTTATTAATCAAGCAAAGTACATCCAAGACATGCTCAAGAGATTCAAGATGACGGATCTAAATGGGGTCGCCACTCCGATGCAAACAAAATGTCATCTTGAACTTAACCCACATGGTAAAGATGTGGACCAAAAGGTATACCGGTCCATGATCGGCTCTCTTCTTTACCTCTGCGCATCTAGACCCGATATCGTGTTGAGTGTGGGAGTGTGTGCAAGGTATCAAGCAGCTCCTAAAGAAAGCCACTTAGTGGCGGTCAAGAGGATCTTTCGATATTTGGTTCATTCCCCTAACTTTGGTCTCTGGTATCCCAAGGGCTCCAATTTCTCTCTATGTGGTTATACTGGCTCAGATTGGGCTGGTGATAAGGATGATCGGAAATCCACTTCTGGAGCTTGTCAATTCTTGGGAAGATCTCTTGTATGTTGGTCCTCTAAAAAGCAGAATTGTATATCTCTCTCCACCGCCGAAGCTGAATATGTTGCTGCTGCCAGTGCTTGCACTCAATTATTATGGATGAGGCAAACTTTAAAGGAATACAGTGTCAATTGTGACAAAGTGCCTCTTTTATGTGATAATGAAAGTGCAATCAAAATTGCGTACAATCCTGTTCAGCACACTAGGACAAAGCATATTGAGATTCGGAATCATTTTATTCGGGACCATGTTGCTCGCGGAGATATTGATCTATCTTTTGTGAGCACGAAGAACCAACTTGCGGATATCTTTACAAAGCCACTTGATGAAGCAAGATTCTGCTACTTGAGGAATGAGCTAAATATCATTGATTCTAGGAGCTTGTCTTGATTACCCATGCACTCACTCGTTCATCTCATTCCTTCTTTGGTCTAGGTGTGGGCATGGATATAGGGGGAGTGTGGTCCTAACTCACTAGGCTAACCCTCCCCCCCATAATGCCAAAAGCAAGATAAATCATTTCTCTTAATATCATTTTGTGATATGTGAGCTTCTTGATGAGTATTGGTCGTGAACCCAAGATATATCTTCACGGTGTCACACCATACACTCCAACAAGGTGGCCTCGGCCACCGCCCTTTCCCTTGAGGAGAATTGGCTCTTTTTGGATGTTCTTTGCTATCTCTTGTTCTTATGGGAATCACACTCAATATTGGATTTTATTTGATTTGGATTTTGCAATTTTGAGTGTTTAGTACCATCTCAGTTTGGCTCTCTTAATCCTAAGCCTTTCCCTACCCCTAAGCCATCTATTCTAGCACACAAGTCCCTTGTACACCTTGTGGGGGTGTTGTTTGGGGACACGCGGGCCTGGTTCTGTGTACAACAGAATTCCAGATTTGAGGCTGGATAATCTGGCCCAAGTGTTGGCCGGATAATCCGGCCCTGGCGGATTTCGTCTTAAAGGGCAGGGATCGGGGGGAAGTGCTCATAACGAGCAGCACTTCTCCCCCAACCCTTTCCTCCTCCTCAGCCGCCGCCTGCAGTCCCCCACCCTCCCCGGAGCCTCTCCGGCCACCGGATTTTTTGGGCCTCCCCGGATCTTATTCTCCGCGCCTCCGGGTACCTCCTCCTCCGCGTTCTTCCTCCAATGAGTGAGGGTAACTCCCTCTCTCCCCATCTTTGGCTAGATGTGTTACTTGTTGGGTGGAACGTTGTCTAGAAGGATGTGTTTTCGCATAGAAATCGTAGTCTTACAGTTTCTAGGCCCGATCTACTTTTTTGCATTCAATCTAGGTGAAATCGAAATTTTTCTGCCAGGGCCAGATTATCCGCCCCTGGCCAGGCCGGATAATCCGGCCTGACATATTCGATTCTGGTTCAGTTTCACTATGGAGTATGCATTGGGTAGATTTGTCCTATGAACTTTTTGACTACTTTTTCCATGCTCTCTCCTGGACTTGTGTGTATGCTTATCCCCTTGCTATCGCCCTTATTCTCCTCACAGGTGGTTCTAGTGTTCCCAAGACCTACAAGCGCCGCCCCCGCACCAAATACTTTCGGGACGACGGTCAAGGTAACTTGGTGGACGAAGTTGAGTTGAGGAGGAGAAAGAATGAGGAGAAGCGCATGGCTGAACAAGCTAAGAGGACTAGGAAGGGGGTGTCCAAGAGGAAGGGCAAGGATCCCAAGATCAACTACAGGACTTTGGATGCGGTCACCTATTCCTCCATCTGTCACCATGACTTGTTTGCTGAGCTGCCTCGTGATGATGAGCTGGGGGATACACGTTTCTGGTGTGTAGAACAAAAGGGAATCTATGAAGATGTGTATGCCAGGCTGAACATTAGGCCTATGCACCCACTGGTACTTGTTGATGCTTTGGAGAAGGATCATCTTGTGGATGTGATGTTTGTGGCTGAGAGGATGGGGTTGCACCATCTCATGGCTCTCCAGTGCTCCTTTGACTCTGAGGTGGTGAAGCAGTTCTTCTCCACTTTGGTTATTTGTGGGGATGAGCGTTGCACTATGAAGTGGATGACTCATGACAGGCCTATGACTGCTGATTTTCACATGTTTTCTGAGGTTCTTGGATACTCTTTCCACAGCAGGGATAGAGCCAGTGGCCACCGCATCATCACCCAGCTGAAGCCCAACAAAGATGCAGCTCTCTCTCCTTGCACTGTGGACAATGGCATTGTGGGCACTCTGGCTGGCCTTGCCCCCATCTATGCTGCCTTAGTGGGTCTCTTCCATGACTCCATTACTCCGAGTGGGGGCAACAATGACAGCATCCATGGTCACCTTGTTCAGCTACTTCAATTTTCTCATGAGGTTGCCTCTTGCGAGGACGAGTCGGTGCAGTACAGGCTGGATGCCATGGACTTCATTTACCATGAGTTGACTGATGCTATGTTCAACCGTCTGTCCATTCCCTATGCACCCTACATTATGTTGCTAATTAGGCACCTGCTTCCTGCTGAGGAGTTCCACATTGACTCGGTGCATAAGGCCAAGAAGATCTACAACAAGGTTCGGAAGACCTCTCACCCCTCCTCTGCTCCTGAGGGCCTCATGAGGGATGCTCGCAGGCCCCCAGTGCCTCCCATTGCCCGTGAGATCAAGCAGCTGAACTGGTTCCAGCGTAACATTCTGTGCATGGGAGTGGACACGTGCAAGGGTCAGTACGAGGCATACAAGCAGCGCCATGAGTTGGCTCACTCCCAGCAGCTCATTCTCCACCATGTGTCCGGTGCTTCGGGTGATCCTCTGGCTCCTACACCTCCCACTCCATATGCTCGGTGGAACTCTTCCTCCGGGTTGAACTATGGTGAGCTGGAGCGTCACTTGTTCCCCTCTGCGCCTGCTGCTGATGATGAGGATGAGGAAGGTGACACTGAGGAGCTTGAAGATGAGGATGAGGATGAGAATGAAGACGAGGAAGAGGATGAGGACGAGGACTACGAGTGATCCTATGGGGCGTTAGCATCGCTCTTCTCCCTTTTTGGTGTCTCGATGCCAAAGGGGGAGAAGTAGTTCAATTAGGGTGTCCGTGGATTTGCATGGGTCAGGCATAAGCACCTGCACTTTTTATTCGTCATTTTATTGCTTATGCCCATTTAGCGTTGAACTTTAAATTTGTGATTTGTGGTTGGTTGAGACTTTATGTGGTTGTCTGGATTATGCCTATGGATTTCATATCATGGATTATGCTTATGGATCTATCTATTCATATCCTATTGCTGGAGGTTTGTCACGGAAGGCTCTCATATTGGTTATCCGGTAATATTTGTGACGTATGTCAAGGATGCCTTTCCTCTACTTCGGTGGTATGTTTTTGTTGCTCATATGTCTATGGAATAGACTCACCTATTTGTGTGCATTTGTATTCCAATGCAAAACTCTATTATGCACACATTGAGGGGGAGTCTCTTTCATAGTTACTACTATTTGTCTTGTGACTTTCTCCTGCAAATCCTGGTATTGTCATCTAACACCAAAAAGGGGGAGATTGAAGGAACATTTCATGTTTTCCTATGTTTTGCGTGTTAGATAACAATACTGTGGAGATTATTCATGTGTGCTAAGTGTGCAGGAAGCTTTGAGGGGGGCCGGATAATCCGCCCCACTAAGGGCCGGATAATCCGTCCTACCTCATTGCTCAAAGAGAGCCAAGGTGCGTCGCTTGGTATCCGGTCGGATTTTCTCCCAGAAAATCCGAACTGGGGCGGTTTTTCCTCCCCAGGCCGGATAATCCGGCCGTCGCATGGGCCGGATAATCCGGCCCCCAGTTTTCGAGCAAAAGGAGCTAAGGCGCGTCGCTCGGTATCTGGTCGGATTTTCTCCCGGAAAATCCGAACGGGGGCGGTTTTTCCTCCCCAGGCCGGATAATCCGGTTGTCGCATGGGCCGGATAATCCGGCCCCCAGAAGTTGATCAAGGGCAAGCTCGGCGCGATGCTCAGATAGGGGGCGGATTATCTGCCGGATATTCTGAGTCTGGGGCGGTGTTTTCCCAGGCCGGATAATCCAGCCATCACTTGGGCTAGATAATCCGGCCCCCAAAGTGTCCAACGGCTGGTTTCTGAAGGGGGTATAAATACCCTTTCTTCCCCA
Organism: Avena sativa; assembly: GCA_916181665.1. Lineage (NCBI taxonomy): Eukaryota > Viridiplantae > Streptophyta > Magnoliopsida > Poales > Poaceae > Avena > Avena sativa. The sequence goes on along the minus strand of OV702287.1, from coordinate 102,626,687 downwards.
ACGTTCAGAACTCTTGATTCATTCGAAATTGTCCAGACATTGTGTAAGAGCTCTCATTCTCGATCTCCCACTTCAACCACCCGAAGGTCTTGATCTTTGGGGGAATTGGAGGAGGAGAAGTTCATCATCATCATTAAGAATCAAGCGCTTCAACTCCTCTCCATTCACTTGGAGAAATCCCTGATCTAGTATTCTTGTAAATACCTAGATCTTGTTTATTGTATTTGATAACTTTGTTCTTGTGGCAGCTTGTTGTCATTTTGGGAGCCTCCAAGTTGTTGTGGAGTTATTGCCCCGCTAGTTGTGTAAAGGCGCCGGTGCCCGCCTCGAAGGGTACCTATAGTGGAAAGGTGGTTCAGGCCTTTGGTGGCGAGAACCATCGGAGAACAGGGTGAGGCCTTTTGTGGCATGGTGGTCTTAGTACCGCCCACCCCTCCAACGCAGACGTACTTCCCTTAACAAGGAAGGAACTGCGGTCAGACAAATCCAGTGTCTCTGCATGCTTCACTTCGGTTTACCCGTTCCTCTTACACTCGCTCTTTACTCGCTAGTAGATAGGTTTGCATATAGGGAAAATTCCACCTATTAGTTGATCTAGAGAATTTACCCTTTGTGCTAAGCCTAAAATTGAAAAAGTATTAAAAAATTGGTGTAGCACCTATTCACCCTCCCCTCTAGGTGCCCATACGATCCATTTCAGAGTTCATCCCATGTTTTAGTGGGCTGGTGCGGACGATGCCACCCGCGTATCTGCCGATGGCATTTCCGTGGGTGAGGTAGATAAGAGGATGTGACTGGTAACAAAGTACACCGCCAAGGAGGTTCTCCCAGGCGAACCAGTCATGCCTCCCTTCGACGCCTCGGACCCTCCTCCTAAGGTATGGTTGCGCTACGACGTAGCTATCTTTGTCGATTGCCATTAGTTTCTTGCTGTATAATGAGTTGCCTTTTTGACTGGAGGATTGGAAGGTGTCTCCCAGTTTGCCCCCTCTCCCTGAGGGGATTATTCCTCATGAAGCAGAGGAAGAGGATGAGTCGGAGTTGACCGTCCCACTTGAAGAGGAGGGAGCCCCCGAGTCCAGTGATCCGGATACTCGCAAGAGTTTGGGCAGCGAGGATTCGGATGCCTCATCTCCATCGACTCCAGAAGATCCAGGTACTGGCACAGAGGAGCCGATTCCTGTTGTTCCTGTAAGTTCCATGGCGCCACCTGCTCGCAAGAGAATGCGGCTGCCCAAGGAGTCGTCGGAATCGGGGGAGCAATCCTTCGATCTTGATAGATTTGACTGGTAAGTTCTATATGCACGACCTCGTTTTTGTCTTTGAGTTGCCACTTTGTCCTGAAGCTTTTTGCTTGATTTGCGTTTCAGCCAAGCGATGACGTCGTCTTCTAACGACGTCCAACTTGTGAAGGAGTCCGGAGTCGCCGGCTCCAAATCCAAGAAGGCGGCGTCACGGTCTCCTTCTCCTCCATTGGTGGCCCACTCCGGGCATAATTCATCGAGTTCCCCGCATGCTGGGGGCATCAGATGGTTAACCGGATGACTGTGCAACAGCCCTCTTTGGAGTTTGTGGAGGATCATTTAAGTATCATCAATTGTGCAATCGAATTTATTCTTGGCGTGCTTTTATTTGATCTTGGAATTCTTCTGATGCAGCTCATCATGAAGGAAGACACTCGCTTAGCGGAGCAGGTTCTTAACATGGGGTGACAGCATGCTCGGTTGGATGATCGCCATCGTGTCATTGAAAGTAAGTTTTGACTGCATCCTTGTCTTTTTTGTGGATTGAATCGACCTTGGTAACACTCCCTATTTGTGGCAGCTGAGCACAATGAGTTACTTCGCCATGCTGCTGCGTTGGAGAAGACATTGGCCACAGCGACAAAAAATCGTGACGAGGCAATCACAGCCTTGGAGGAGTCGTGGAAGCGAGAGCAGGATCTCCTTGCCTCCACTGCTGAGAGGGAGAAGTTGTTCGAGGAGCAGCTTCTCTCTATTGCCAAACCCCTTTCGAGTATGTCTTGTTCTTCTAGATATGCCTTGTTCTTCTGTACTTTGATGTGTGATTACCATACTAAATCTTTTGTGTATGCAGATGCTGGCGGCTTGAGCTTTAATGCCCAGTCTCTTCACCGCGATGATGCTTTGGCTGGTGCCATCGCTGCAGTCGAAGAACGCAGCGCATCCCTCCAAGAGACTCTGGGAAAGGCCAAGGATGTGCTTAGTCGCATCCATGGCGACTTGACTCCGAAGTCTAGGATGATCGACAATCTCGGCGACTTGGTGGAATCCCTAGCTGGAGGAATCCCTGCGGACTTCAAAAATTCGCAGCACTCCGTCGGCGCCACGATGGCACTCACAATGGTGCAGGCCCATGGCGTGGAGATGGATCCTGTGGCTATCTCTGAGGCTATGCCAGTCGACGCTGGAGGTCAGCAGGTAGTTTTTGCTCCCTATGCTGGTAAATGAAAGAATTACGGCCCCCAGCTTATCGAGACACTCGCTAAGTACTCTAAAGAGCGGCGTCAGGTGAAGGCTGCAAAGGCCGCGACATCAGGGGCCGGCGGAAAGTCTGTGGCATCTGATACTGCCACGGACTTGATGAAGCCTCTGAAGCCGAAGTCCAAGTCGAAGAAGCAAGCTGCTCCTCAGTAGATATTTTTGTAATAGTTAATAGCTCGACCCCTTTTTGTCTAGAACATGTCGCTGGCGGGTATCTATGTTGATACTTTGTTATGTTTGAATGCACTTGAGTTTTTGTCCATGTGTTGCTTGGTCTTCTTATTATCTCTTGCTTGGCTTGTGATAGGGCACATCGAGTGGTCCTTCGAGTGAGCCTCGGTATCCGCCATCCGCTGGTGACACCATAGCGCAGTCGCACTCGAGGGTGGATGAGCTATCCCTGTTGGGTCCGCAGCATAGAAAACAAAAAAATTCCTACGATGAGAACTACATGCCAAGATCTATCTACTAGATACAAAACAACGGGTGGACATACATCCATGGAGAACTTACCCTCGAAGACAACGAGCTTTGTTAACGAGTAGGAACTCGTGGTTGATGTAGTCGTACACTTGCCGATCTCAAGATCGTGAGGAAGTCTGAGCGCCGCAACTCAGCAGCGCATCCACACTCGCACACACGTTCAAGCCACCGGACAACCTCCACCTCCTCGCTCCAGCGATCCAGCGGAAGCAGCAACTCCTTCCAGACGAAATGCCACCGGGAACATGTATCTCGCTAATCCGAGACCATGGGGGAATAATTCTAGAGGGGGAGAGAGATCCTTCACAAGGAGGTGTGTGGATGAAGGAGGGAATGGGTGGCCTTTTATAGGAGGAGGGGGGTGCCCCCTCTCTCCATGGCCGGCGCATGGGGGGTGACCCCTCACCTCCCCCATTCATGTGGTGGTAACTCCTCCACATTAAAATGCCTCTTCACATTCCATTTTAAAGTCTCCACTTTAAATGCATTAAATTTCTCCAAACTTAATGCTCTCTCATTTAATAAAACTATTTTTATTAAATTTATTCAGAATTTTGTTAATTACTTTAATTAACAAACATTCACATATAGCCCCTTGCAATATTTCAATATCACATGCAGAACCACCTTCTGCAATTTCACCCGAAACAATTTCTGGTTTCTATTGAAACAATTCCTGCGCTTTGTAATTCTTTCGTCTGAAACATATGTGATCCAAAATGGTGTCCGATAACTCTTAAGTGTGCCACCCTATGGTTCACGAATAATGCAGACATGATCGAGACTCTTCTCTGATCAATAATCAGCAGCGGGACCTGGAGATCCGTACTGACTCCTACACATTCAACGATGACTCCTGTGATCGTGAGAACCTTTAACGCTTGTAACTAAATCCCTTTGTCTCTCGATATATTACATGTCCGAGATTCGATCATCGGTATCTCCATACCTAGTTTGATCTCGTTACCGACATGCACTCTTTTCTTGTTCCCGTGATATAACATTCTAGTGATCACATCACCTGCTTGCAAGCTATCCTAATGTGATATCACCGAGAGGGCCCAGAGTATATCTATCCGTCATCTGGATTGACAAATTCCACTCTTGATCCATGAGCCTCAACATAACACCTTCGTAGCACTGAACCCATCTTTATAGTCACCCTGTTACGTTGTGACGTTTGATGTTATCAAGATACTCTTCCGGTGTTAGCAATTAACATGATCTCATGGTCTAAGGATAAAGATTACTTCGTATGATGTTATAGCAATATAAACATCATTTCACAAATGTTGTGACCTTGTTAGTAACAACATCCAATGTCCATGATCAGGAAACCTTGATCATCTTGTTAATCAACAAGCTAGTCTATAAGAGAGGCATAACTAGGAACCCTTTTTGTTTATTAAACACACATGTATTGATGTTTCCTATCAATACAATTATAGCATGCAAAATAAACATCTATCATATACAAGGAATACATAATAACAACTTTATTATTGCCTCTCAGGGCATATTTCCTTCAATCCCTGCTTTCACGACTGCGTGATCGCGTTAAGCAGCTGGAACACGAACTGTCCGTCCTCTGCGGTAACGCGGATGTATGGAAGTCGAGGGCGGAGAAGGCCACCGCCCGAGAGCAATATCTACTAGGGGAGGTGGTGCAGGTGGGTGACCAGTTCAAGTGTTAGCTTTCTGCCTCCTTATCTTTTCTTGTAGTCAATCGCGGTAGTTCGCTGTCTTCATACTTTTGCCTCTTGCTTGGTATAGTTGTCAACATGCGTCATCCGCAGGATGAGAAGGACAGGATCGCCATTCGCATGAACGACCTGACCCAGGAACAGCTTCAGGCAAGTGGGTACTTCTGGGTGGATCATGATCGCGCAATCGCACTTGCGACCCTGCAGGATCGTGCCTCGCGAGTGCTCCACTTCCTCAAGAAGGCGCAGTCGTGCCTGAGGGATATCTATCGGACGATGTTTCCCCTGGACGTTGTTCCTTCGAGCCTGTTGGCTCTCCTGTCTAAATTTCAGGATCTGAGCGCGGTTTGTGAGTGCGTGCGTCAACAGTTAGTGGCTGGTGCCAAGGCTGCTCTGTCGCTGGTGCGACTGCATAGGCCTGATGTAGACGTTGCAGCGATTGCTGCTGGACCGCCGGCGCCGCGAGTAGGTTTGACCTAGAATATGGTTCCACATTACCAGGCGGTGGATCGTCCAGCAGAGGAGATTGCTGTCTTCTTCGAGGAGCATACAAACATTCTTCTGTTGCAACAGTAGTTAATCTTGTATCCTACACATAAATGTACCAGTGTTGTAAAGTTCATATGTATATATGCTATATATAATTGATTGACTTTGATGTGTAAAGAGCTTGTTAGCTCGTATGTTTTGCGAGTGCGTTGCACTATGCGATTCCTTTTCGTTAGCCTGACTTGTGTTTATCTCAGCACCTTACCAACCTGCCAGGTGCATTGTAGCTATGTTGGTGTTTGTCAAGGGTTCGATTATTGCGTCAGCTACTCAGGATATCGCGATTGGTTCATAGAACAGATGTGTACAGGGTGGCGCAGCTCCCGAGTAGATAGATAGCTGAAAATAATAGAAAAACACAGAGTTTGGGGCACTTAGCTTTATTTATTCGCAGAATCAGTACGAGGTACAATGTGTGGCTAAGTATCCTGGCTGAATAGCCTTATTTGCAATGAAAATGAAAGAAAAAACGACTAAGGGTAGAAGCGCCACAGCTGCGCGACGTTCCAGGGGTTGGAGTATGTGACTCCTGTCTCAAAATTTTTAAGGCGATAGGCGCCACCTGGGATTACTTCTGTAACCACATATGGTCCCTCCTAGGGGGACTCGAGCTTGAGATACCCTTGTTGTTTCAATCACAAGACCAGGTCTCCTTCGACGAAGGATCTGGGGCGTAGCCTTTTGCTGTAGTAGTTGTGTAGGTTCTGCTGGTAGATCGTCGATCTTTCTGCTGCGATTTCTCATGCCTCGTCAAGGAGATCGATGGAATCTTCGAGTGCGAGGGTTGACTCCTGCTCGCTGTAAGCGACTACTCGCGGGGCTTTGTAGCGTACCTCTGCAGGTAGCACCGCTTCAACACCATGTACCATGAAGAACGGGGTGTACCCCGTGGCACTATTTGGGGTTGTGCGTAGGCTCCAGAGTACGGACTGCAGCTCGTCTAGCCAGCACCCTGCGGCTTGTTCGAGTGGCCTAAGGAGTCGCTTCTTGATTCCGCCGCAGACGAGCCCGTTGGCCTTTTCGACTTGAGATGTGGATGAGCTACGGAGGCATAACTTATATTGATTCCTAGGTTTTCGCAGAAACCCTGGAACTCCTTAGAGGTGAAGTTCGTTCCATTGTCCGTGATGATGCTGTGTGGCACCCCGAAGTGATAGACAATGGACTCGAAGAACTTGACTGCACTTGCTCCTGATTGGTTTGTCACCGGCATGGCCTCTATCCACTTGGTGAATTTGTCGACTGCGACTAAGAGGTAGACGTAACCTCCTCGTGAGGACTTTGGGAGCTTGCCGACCATGTAAAGTCCCCATTGCATGAGGGGCCAGGCTAGTGGTATTGGCCGGAGTTCTGCGCCAGGGGCGTGCGGTTTGTCCGCGAATCGCTGGCAAGCATTGCATCTTTGGACAATGTCCTTGGCGTCGCGCATGGCCGTGGACCAGTAGAATCCAGCTCGTAGAGCTTTGGCGACGAGGGCGTGACTGCCGGCGTGGTGCCCACAAGTCCCTTTGTGGATGTCGAGGAGGACGGCCCTTCCGTCCGTGTTGGAGACGCACCGTTGGAGTACTCCTATGATGTTGCGCTTGTATAGTTCATTGTTGATGACGGTGAATGCCTTTGATCGCCGTGCGATGTGTCGTGCGTCAGTTGGGTCGTCCGGTATTCTCTTGCTGAGAAGATATGTGATGTAGGGTTGAGTCCAAGATGGCTCAATCATCATGATTCCCATTGGTCCCTCGAGTCCTGTGTTGAGCTCCAAGTCATCGAGTGCCATTGGCTCATTGGGCGGCGTAGCCCCCGAGTCCGTTGTTGTGCTTGCTTTCTTTTCTGTGGCCTTTGGCTTGATGGAGCGTTCACAGATACGCTCGAGAAATACCCCAGGTGGTATGGGGGCGCAGTGTTGAGCCAATGTTGGCGAGTGCGTCTGCCTCTTCGTTGCTCTCGCGGCCTACGTGTCGCAGCTCACAGCCGTCAAAGTCCCCTTCGAGTGTGTCGTAGAGGTCGTGGTAGGCTATCATATTGTCGTTCAGCATGTCGTACTCGTGCATTGTTTGGTTGACGACCAGCTTGGAGTCGCCGTAGATGATGAGCCTCTTGGCGCCGCAGGCTTTTGCCATACACATCCCGTGCAACAGGGCCTCATATTCAGCTTCGTTGTTGGAGGCAGTGAACTACATTCGCAGGATGTATTTCAGCTTGTCTCCTTGGGGCGATGTCAGTATGACACCGGCGCCAGATCCGTCCTTTCGCTTGGATCCGTCGAAGTGCATTGTCCATAGATAAGACATATCTGGTTTTTTTGGGAGCTAATTCCCCATCCAGTGCACGAGGAAATCAGGGAGGACTTGCGACTTTATTGCGTCGCGCTTTCCATATGTAATGTCTCGTGGCGACAATTCGATTCCCCAAAGCGCGACTCGTCCGGTGGCGTCGGGGTTGTTGAGGATGTGCCCAAGCGAGGCGTCGTTGACCACCACGATTGGGTGCTCCTGGAAGTAGTGGCGCAGTCACATGGCTGTCATGAAGACACCGTATGCTAGCTTCTGGTAGTGCGGGTACCGCTATTTTGTTAGCGTGAGCACTTCGCTGAGGTAGTAGACTGGGCGTTGCACCCCGTGGACCTTGTTTTCCTCGGCTCGTTCCACCACGAGCACCGTGCTGACCACCTGGTTGGTGGCGAAGATGTATAGCAGCAGTGGTTCTCTTTCGCGTGGGGTCACCAGTATCAGTGAGGTAGATAGTAGACGCTTGAGATCTTCGAATGCTTCTTGCGCTTCATTGGTCCACTCGAACTTGTCAGTTTTGCAGAGAAGTTGGTAGAAGGGCAGTGCCTTTTTGCCCATTCGACTGATGAATCGACTGAGCGCCGCAATTCGCCCAGCCAGCTGCTGGACTCCTCTTATGTTTTCGGCTTCTCCATGGCTAGTATGGATTTTATTTTCTTCGGGTTTGCCTCGATCCCTCTTGCGAAGATGAGATACCCGAGTAGTTGCCCAGATGGTACGCCGAAGGCGCATTTGTCCGGATTGAGCTTGATCCGGTAGCGGTCGAGGTTGGCGAAGGTTTCGCGTAAATCATCGATTAGCGAGGCTTCCTCTTTGGTTTTGATTACAATGTCGTCAACATAGACTTGGATGTTGTGACCAAGTTGGTTCTTGAGGCAAGTCTGCATGCACCGTTGATAGGTGGCTCCTGCATTTTTTAGCCCAAAGGGCATTGTGTTGTAGCAGAACACACCAAAATGCGTTGTAAACGCCGTTTTCTCTTGATCTTCCTCCTTCATTCGAATATGATTATAGCCTGAGTAGGCGTCGAGGAAGCAGAGACGCTCACATCCCACGGTGGAGTCGATGATCTGGTCGATTTGCGGCAGCGGGAAGTGATCCTTTAGGCAGTGCTTGTTCATGGAGGTGAAATCCACGCACATCCGTAGGATATTCGTGTCCTTTTTGGGTACCAGCACCGTGTTGGCGAGCCAGGTACTTTCCTTGATCTCGCGTATGAATTTGGCATCGAGGAGTCTATTGATCTCCATTCCGACCGCTTTTGCTCTTGGTTCAGACAGTCGCCGAATTGTTTGTTTGACTGGCCTTGCGTCTGGGTTGACATTAAGTGCGTGCTCGGCGAATTCCCTAGGGACCCCTGGCATGTCCACTAGACACCAGGCGAAGATTTCCCAGTGCTCACGGAGGAATTCGACGAGCGCGAGTTCCTATGCGGGACTCAAGTTGTTGGCGATGAGGGTCGTCTTGGCTGGGTCCGATGGGTGGACCTGAACTTTCTTCGTGTGCACCAACGAGTCGAAGGACAGGTCAGGTGAACTTGGCCGGCTTAGGGGAGGCAGAATGTTGTCTGTCAACTCCTTCAATCTTGCGAGTTCTTCCTGCATGCAGAAGGACTAGGAAATTCTGTTGAATTCCCTATCGCAGCTGTCGGACCTCTCGAAGCTCCCATTGATTATGATGACGCCGTTTGGGCCTGGCATTTTCATCTGCAGGTAGGCATAGTGTGGTACTGCCATGAACCTGGCGAACGCGACGCGTCCGAGGATGCAGTGGTACTATAAGGACCAGTCGACGACTTTGAAGTCGATGCGTTCGCGTCGAAAGTTTTTCGGCGTGTCGAAGATGACGTCGAGGTTGATTTTGCCTAGGGGATATATGCCCTTGCCTGGAATGATGCCGTGGAATGTCGTGTTCGAGACCTCCAGGCAGGTTAGAGGGATCCTCATTGCTCACAAGGTACTTGCAAACATGAGGTTAATGCTGCTTCCTCTGTTCATGAAGACACGACTTGTAACACCCCGTCCACTCCTGGGCCCGGGGGGTGTCACTCCTGGCAGCTTAATAGGATATCTAGACTGGCCCCACAGACCAACACTAGTCTTTTCTGCGCACTTTGTCCTCACTCGTGCGCACCCGGTTACCCAGTTCCCGGTCGGTCACCCATCCTAGAATTGCTCTAGGACAAGCACGCTTAACCTTAGAGTTCTTTTCGAATGAGCTTCCGGAAAAGAAGTTGCAACTTGTTGATATGGGTATCCTATCAATCCTATTAAGCCATGTGCCTGGTCTCACATACACCCACCCTTTAGAAGATCGATGCCCTCATCGATCAAGCACACCCCAGGAACGTTCCCTCTTGGCACACGTCTGTGCGTTCAGTGCCGGCACATGTGCCATGCCGTGTCCACTCCGGGCCACACGCGCCATGCTCCACATGTCCCGCCACTGACCCGCACACACCCGTGTAATCGCAAGGGTCGGCTCTGATACCACTTTGTAACACCCCGTCCACTCCTGGGCCCGGGGGGTGTCACTCCTAGCGGGTCAATCAACATATCGGTTAGGGCATCTCCACCGGGTCAATCCAACCCGCCCAGCGCGTCCGCGCAGACGCGCGGAGCGTGCACGACATTGCAGGGCACAACCCATCCGACCCGATGTGTGCAGACCGACCCATCCGTGCAGCTACTTTGCGTGGCCGTTGCGTTGGATCGAACACGGGCGGGTCAAGGGCGTGTCCTCCCCACGCGCGCTACTAGCCCACCCGCCAGCGACAGTTGCGCATCACCGCGTCACAGGCAACCGCGACAACGATTCAGACGCAACCGACACATCGATTCAGAGGAACGGTAGCCTGATCGATGGCACCGATTCAGACGCAAACGCGGTAGCCTTCACCATCAATGCCGACGAGGCGCGTAAGCCTGTGACTGATGGGACGCCTCCTGAGTTCCCGTGCCGGCATTGATGGCGAAGGCGCCCGAACCTGTGCACGCTCTACTTAAGCAGGCCTCCGCCCCGCCAGTGCCGCACTCCCAGGGCCATCGCCATCTCCATCTCCATCCCCATCTCCATCTCCCAACACCTATCGCAGACGCAACCACTCCCGCCCACCGGCAGTGATGAATAAGTCATCCTGGTTCAAGGAGAGCAAGAATTACCACGAGGCGGGCGAGTCTGGCTCGAGCGGCCGCCGCAGGTCTGGCTCGAACGGCATGCCGGCCTTCCTCCGGGGGGTCCTGCCGCCGCCTCGCCTAGAGGACTTCGTCGCCTCCCAGCCCACGCGCCAGGAGGAGGCGCCAGCCGCGATTGCCACTACGTCCGCGTGGCGAAATGCGAGCGGCGGTGGAGGCAGGGGAGAGGCATCGCTCACCATGATGTCTCCCTCCCAACGGGCTGACACCTCAACCGGGAGCGGGTGCCGGTGCCGCCCGCGCCGAAGGATGGCAGGGCGCTGGAGGAGGAGATGGCCCACCGCATCCGCAAGCTCTTGCCTGCCTTCCGGTACGACCACGCCTACCAGAACAAGCGGTTCTGGAAGGAGTTCCTAGAATGGAAACACACGACGCGACGTCGCAGTGCCTACCGCGGCGAGTTTGATCCGTGGGGGCCCCGCGACCTCCCCGCCTCCGAGTCCAACGACGGCGGCGCCATCAACCACTCCGACACCGACCTCGGCGACGACGGCCTCGACATCGTCGTCAAAGAGAAGGAGGAGGAGGAGTCGACCTCGTCCGTTGCCGCGCACCTGCCCCCGAAGTACCAGGAGGTCTTGACGCTGGCCTATGACGAGGATGACTTCTCGAGCAGTCCATCGCGAAGGAGGAGGACCGGATGTGGGACGACTACCAGGAGGCCGCCGAGCTCACCGACCTGTGGCGCAGGTGAACACGGAGCAGCCGCTGCCACCGCCATCGCCCCTACCGTAGCCTCTACGGGGGTGGGCTGCTCCGCCCGCGTCAGAGTGGTCTGCTCCACCCACGCCAAGTGGTACGCTCTGCCCGCATCGGCGGAAACGGACGCATGGCCAGGCCAGGTGATCGACCAGCCGGCACCTGCCCCACCCGCACCGGCGCCAGCTCCAGGACTGCCGCCGGCCCACCTCTAGACGTCGCCGGAGTACATCGACCTCGATCCATAGATGAACGGGGCAGCGCTGGCAGCGGGGAGATCGTCAGTAGCTAGGGCTAGGGCCATTTCCTTTTTCTTTTTTATGTTTTGAATGTACTATTTTGTATAATTACGTATGAAATTTCCAAATTTACGCATGAAATGTCTTGGTTTGAAATTCGAAAAAATGACGGCGTGATCCTGTTGACCAGGGACAGACATATGGGTCGCGCCGCTGAACGCGACTGTCCTGACAAACCGGACTGCGATCCAAAATGACCATGGATCGACCCAAACGGACAGAAACAGACGTGTTTCGGTCATCCGTTTGGATCGGCTCGATGGAGATGCCCTTTAGGTTGCACGAAATGCTGGGCTAGCTAGGTTGCACGACTTTTGCGGCCGGATCACATTCACACATACCTCTCCCGGTAAGGAAAAGACGGCGCACCCGTACGAATACCCCGAGCCCGCGGCCTCACATTCCGGAGGGAACAGCGGGGCGTACGACAGAGCGCCCAAACGGCGAAAAGCTGCGGCGGTAAACCGAAAACCAAGCGCACCACGGCTCTCCCAATCTGACGGCCAGGATCGAGCTTCGCGCCCCGCATCTCCCCGCCACGTCAGCGATCCGCGTACTCCCCTCGCATTGGCTCCCCTGTCCTATATAATCCCAATCCCCACCCACCGCTCCTATCTACCAGCCGCATACCAACACCGAACCGCCTCCGCACTTCCTCCTTCGCTTTTGCTTCCTCCACCGCGCAACTGCTCGCAGTACTGTAGCCATGGCCGGAAGGGGAAAGGCGATCGGCTCGGCCGCGGCCAAGAAGGCCATCTCGAGGAGCTCCAAGGCCGGGCTCCAGTTCCCCGTCGGTAGGATCGCGCGGTTCCTCAAGGCCGGCAAGTACGCCGAGAGGGTCGGCGCCGGCGCCCCTGTCTACCTCGCCGCCGTGCTCGAGTACCTCGCTGCTGAGGTACGTCGAATTCCGCTTTCTATTGTCCGATTCGTTACTTTGCGATGGTCAATTTGATCGGCTGGGGACTGTTGGTTTCACCAGTTCGTTCGGCTGGGTGCGAAATTGGGAAACAGTTCTAGGTTTTCCAATGGGGAAAACATGTGCCTGGGTAGTTTAATTCGCTTGTTTGGCTCCAATCATGCGGAATTTTGGATTAACCGTCCCAATTCTATTTCGTGTGCAGGTTCTCGAGTTGGCCGGGAACGCTGCGAGGGACAACAAGAAGACCCGCATAGTGCCGCGCCACATCCAGCTCGCCGTACGCAACGACGAGGAGCTCTCCCGCCTGCTCGGCATGGTCACCATCGCCAGTGGTGGCGTCATGCCCAACATCCACAACCTGCTCCTCCCCAAGAAGGCTGGAGGCTCCAAGGCCGCCGCTGCTGCTGATGACGAATAGCTAGATCATATCTCCTTCCTAGCAGCATCTGGATGCTATCTGTATAACCGTGTGTTCCTAGTCTCGCCTTAGGTGTTGCGTTCTAGTAGGATGATACTATTAGGTGTTCTGTATCTGTGCTTGTTACTACTAGGTGTGCTTCTGTGTGCACACGGATTGCTTGCTCTGTAATTCGTTGTGGTGTTCTATAAAAGTTTGATCTATGGTCGGCTATTTATCACTCTTGGTTTTTGGCAGTACAGTGTTGTTCAAACTATCGACTGATTCATGGTAAAAAGCTTTAATTGTCTGAATTTTGGGATATCGTCCTTAAGATTCGTCTATGGATTTGTAATGTTTGATCACTGCAGCATGGTCGATACGCGTAGGCCAAGTTTAATCTAGTACTGTAAGTTAGATTTTGAATGCGAAGGATGAAGTTTTGGCGGGGAGTTTGCAAATCTTGGCGAAACTCACTTGCCAGAGATAAGCAAGGCGGGAAGCCTAGATGAGAACTCCGGATCTGTTTGGGATAAAGAGATTCCATTAAGAAATGGCATGGGTGATGAAGCAACAATACCCATGTCGAGCACCGCACATGGATTGTCTGACTGGCCCGTCAGTGGACGGGACTGCCATGGAGATCCAAGCGGCGCAGAAGTGCTACAGATCGAGAAAAGGAAGCAAATGTGCTCTTACATTGACACCAGCCGCAAAAATTGAACACTCACCTCTCCATAATTTACAAAAATCTGGAGTACCATGTGTTTCAGTTAAAAATCTTGACAATTTACAGCTATGAACTTGGCAAAAGTAATATGAAGCACAACGAAAAGAAGAGTGTTTATGAGCTTGTGTGGTGCATCTCATTCTGTATCTCCTACTACTTTCTTTCTGTGTTGGTACAAATGTACAACCAAAAAACAGTACTAGTAGTAGTTAGTATAACAGTCAGCCTGCCCACTGCTTCTTCCTCCCTGTTAGGGCACTAAGATGTCAGTGTTCTTCTCCCTCCTTTCAACGTCAGATTCCCTCGTACACTTCCGCTTCCGAGTGGTCTGCATCTCCTTTGCTCGTTTTTTTTTTCTTCGAAATGGGGGCACCCGGCCTCTGCATCAATTGATGCATCTCCTTCGCTTGGTAGGAGCCAAAGCGCAACAATTACTTGTCAAGAACACCTGGACTGTCGGCAGATGACTGCCTTCGGCATCTTGATTCTGTTGCTACAACAAGTGACCAAAACAGGGTTTGCACTATCATTTCCTCGTCAATTCCTGTCTCTTCCCGATGTTCTTAAAGTGCAAAACGCATCAGAAGGATAAGGCAAGTACCTTCGTTCAGAGCTAACTTTCCTCACCAGAGCTAGAGCTCAAACTACCCGCCCTCCGGTCTCGAATAGCCGGAAAGAGATTACGCCGGCTATCTTGAAGGCATATTAGCTCCTGGCTTTGTTTTTGTTGGAGCTGCTACTTTTGATGTTTCTTTCACCTCTTTGCATACCATGTCCAGCATCGCGAGGAAATCTCGCACTATGACAAATAACCGAAGACCCTCGTCCTTTCCTGTACTCCCGTGGAAAAAATCAACAGTACCTTTTACCAAGGTCCGTATTTTCTTCTCTTTGTCTAGCAAGGAAGTAACATCAGCTTGAGACTTCTCTACGAAAAGCACAAGCTTGTGGTGAAACCCACTGTCTTCATCCAAACTTTTCATGCTTGTGTTCAAGAATTCACTGGTTGTGACAAGCTTGTGGTCAAGACTTGCTACCGACATAGTCAACTGGTCTGCATCTAGGATTGCTGCCTTCCTGACATTTTCAAGTTCATCCTCTAAACTGGACACAACCTGCAGACCTAGCTGTTTGTATTCGTCTTCAGTTTTTTCAGCATTATCATCATCTGTACTGGGTAAGCTGCTCCTCTGCTCTTTTGCGGCCCGTGCAGAACGGACACCTTCAGAACGGATTATCTCTTGAACAACAAAATGCAACAGTGTTGTCTTCCCATCAGCTCCTTTGACATCTGCCAGCTTAAGGAGGGTGTCTAGTTTGAACGCCTGAGCACCTTCACGGAACGTGCCAACATTCATTCGGTTTCCTGTTTTAAAGACAGCTTCTAGTAACTTCAAGAAAATACGGCTGTTTCTAAGCTCCTCACAAGCCACCTGATCAGGTTTTAAATGCCAAGAGAGCAGAGATAAGAATACCGGAGTGTGGTCACATATACTTTACAATAATAATTGCTATCAAGTTATGATGCTTGATAAAAATGTTCATCACTAAAAGGGCTAGAGAGCATTAAAGAAGACTGATACAAGGCATACAGCGGAACCAAATATAATGTAAAAGTCGAGAAGTTAGAGTTGCTACTCCCTCAATTCCAAATTAACTGAAGTTCCAGTTCTAAGTCAAACTACTTCGAGTTTGACCAAGTTTATAGAAAGCACATCAACATTTTAAACATCTATTTAGTTTGGAGTATGCTATTACCTCTAAGGTAGCAAAAGATTGCGTTACATTTGAAGCTTCCTCTGGTAAAATAGACATGAACAGTAATGCATCCAGACGCTGGTAGATATAAGGAATGTCAATGATTGCTTTCAAGAATTGCTCTGCAGGACCAAGCTGAGAGAGTTCCCCAGTATATAGTCGAAGCCTGAGCTCCTCATCACTAGTTGGGACCCATCTTACTAAGGTCTGTATCAAGTCGGATGGAAGTTCATTTCCTACAAATTATCAAGGGGAATGGATAAAGCAAAAGATGGCATTATGAAATAGGAGTTGATCAAAGTGTTATTTTTTCTGAAACAAAATACTCATAAGCACAAGAACCCATGTCCGAGACGTCCATACAAAAATATGGACGCCATACGTGCAGGATAATCTTGCTGAAGTTCAAGAATCATAATTGAAGTACAAGATAATACTCATACCAGTTTAGCAGAATTGTGTACTGTTTTCTTTGAGAAAAAAGGAAACAAATGAAATTAGGTTATTTATTGCCCTTAGCAATAACTTAGAAGCTGATCTCCACTATTATAATGCACCAGTTTTGAAATTTGATTTTCATTCCCACTCTTCGCTCTCTACAGCGGCACCGTCTGCCGGCGTATAGGTACATATATGATCTGCACATATGCAAGCCTGCACTGCTGGAAGACCAACGCCACAGAAGTTCTGTGAAATCACATGTGAGTGGCTTCCTCTCTTACTTCTTTTTTCTTATGATGGTTATGAGTTTGCACAGTTCATTTACGTCATATTGCTGCTCATATGAAGCTTCTTGTTAGTTCTGACAGTAAAATTAGTCGGTTAACCTTTGTGTATTATCTCTTTTATTTTGTTGCACGCAAGGTGTTTGTCTTTTGTCCAGTCCAGTGTCCTTGAGGTAAACTGCAAAAAGGCACTAAGTATTGGGATAAGTGTGTCATGGCAAGCGGTTTGATTCTTTTTTGTTCACTGTTATATATTTATTTTATAAAATGAAACATAACTGTTGTTCATCTTTGTGACCTCTTTAGAAGACGTATGGTCATCGGTATTGTTTGCCTTTACGACGTCTTTCAATATGGATACAGTACTCATCGTCGACATAAATTTAACCGGAACAATGAAATCATATTTTCTTAACCGTTCATGAAAAAAGAGATTTTTGGTATTAAGTTACTGCCTACATACTAATCTCATCATGACCAATAAATGGTTCAATAAATTTTCCATGATAACTGAGTACTAAAAATATTAATTTAGTACCAGTATTTTTGTATTTTCTAATACTATGGTCTAACTGTGTTTTTTTGCCATATGACAAACAGTGTCCGCAGTTAGTAGTTTTGATGTGTGACCATCTGACCAACACATCCTTCTTCAGCCAAACATGTGCCGCCCGAATAATGGTACTCGGATGGAGATCAGTCCATCTGGAGATTATGTACCTTCTGTTTCTTCGGAAAATCAAGCTGCAGCCGGTGCACTAACAAATAGAGTAATATTAATCACGGTGGACGCTAAGCTGCGATTCACCACAAGCTGCTATCCCCAGTTATCCACCAAACAAGCTGTGCGTACAAGAGAAGAAGAAACTCTCAAGGAGCAGGTTGCAGCGGTGCACAACATACATCTGATGAGGCAATTGTTACGAATGAACATACAGGTAGACATACTCTTTGTGAAACTACAAGATTATACCAGCCCTCAACATGAAGATCTTATCTACATGCCAAGTGATTCTTTTCCTGCCATTCGAGGTAGTTTCAGTACCACCTTGCACTGATTTTATTTATTATGCTCATGTAAAATATTACATGTTTAGTGGACATGGTAGGTATTTACTGAATTTAATTAAAAATAGCATTTCTAAATCTAACTTGAATTTCTAATCTTTTCAAATAAAATATGCAGGTTTTGAATTCTAATCATATCTAGAGAGAGATCTTGTCCTGAGTTACGTACAGATGGATCCGTATGATCATATATCAAAATCCATAATTATCCTTTTCTAGATCAAGTTCCTAACTGTCGACATTGCAACTTTTTCTTTTATATTGTGTTTACAAGCATCAAAAGTTACCTATGTGCTATATCATTTTGCGAGTATATACATAGAGCTGGTGATGTCTATTCTAGAGAGATGTTGAGAGCTAATGATGTCTACACAAGTGAATGCAATAGAAAATGAGTTGGTAGGTCATGTTTTTAAGGAACATGAGATGTTAGTTGTCTGGGGAAATCCCTTCGCAGAAGAAAGCTTATTCCAATCGGATCAGAATGCAACACAAGATTATGCATAGTTTGTAAATACTCCATTTACTCTTAATATATTTTGCTTTATCATGTAAACTTGGATTAACACAATAAGTCTGAGCCCTTAACTATTGGATAGCTATATATTTTCCAAATACGAGCAACACAAATATTTTTGATTATGTTCTTTTAACAAATGCTGCAAAAATATGATATATCAAAAATCACATATTTTTCTCTCCATCCAATCTTTTGTGAAGATAACGACCTATTATATTAATTTACTTGAATTATAATCTTCAATCTATTATGTTTATTTAGACACAGAAAGCCACACGTGCAGGGCACATGCTTTTTACTAGTAAATATAAATGTATCAGGACCCCAACATGGAACAAAGAACTACAGCTCTGCCTAAATATAGAACAAAAAAGAACTGTGGCTTAAGGTTTAACAAGAATCAAAAGAAGCAGCATTTCATCTGGGAAGAGCCATGCACTTGCAGAGTGCAGATGAGTGACAATACACTTTACCTTCTTTAACTGCACAACATACTTCCTCAGCTGAAACACTCAATGCCTTTAATGAAATAGCCAGGTTCTGTGCCTTTTTAGGATCAAGAATCGTCACAAATTGGGCAGCCTCCTTTGCATTTAAATCTTTTGAGCCATCACCGCTCTTCTTATCAGCATTAAGACCAAAAAGGGTTTCAATAGAATCCTCGTTAAACCTGTGAAGAAGCATCAGTTAGTTATAAATTGTTTGATCTTACAATAGTAAACATACAAACTTACTCGAACGATCCGGATTTAAGGTGATCCCACACCATTGATCGATTAGCATTTGCTGCTAATTTATCCCAAAAGAAGGGCTTAAGCTTTGTTTTAGCTTCACTAGAATCTGCATCAGCGTCTGCCTTATTTCCTGACTTCTTAAGAGGTGGAGGTGGGCGACCAGGCATCGCTGGTGGTGGTGGGCAAGATCCAGCAGATATTGATGGTGGTGGGGGAGGTGCAGCTTTTGGAGCAGGTGGTGGTGAGGGTCCTGAGGGATTTACAGGGGAAGCTTTCAGAGCTGGTGGCGGTGAGGGTCCTGGGGCAGAAGTTTTCGGAGGCGGCGCAAGTGCTTGAGGTGCTGGTGGAGAAACCTTTGAATGTGGAGGTGCCATAGGCGGAATCACCTGTTGAGGCACCGGTGTTGATCTTTCCACAGAACCAACAGAATCAGCTATTGTTTCGGATGAACTGTCGTAGACTTCTGGATCAATCTTTGCACTTCCCTGTGAGACTAGCTCCACATGGCTATTTTGACAAGTGTTTTGGTCTTCCTGTGAGCCTAGCTTCACATAGCTATTTGGACCAGTGTTTTGGTCTTCCTGTGAGCCTAGCTTCAGATAGCTATTTGGACCAGTGTTTTGGTCTTCTGGTGAGTATAGCGTTACGTGATTATTTTGACCAGTGTGTGGGACTTCCTGTGAGCTTAGTTTCACATAGCCGTTTTGATCAGTGTCTGTGGCTTCATATGAACTTTGATACACATATCCATTTTGACCAGCCTCTGAATTCAGTGAAAATACTCCCAGCTTATTCACATCCATTTGATCTACTTCGGAAGACGCAAAAGAACTAGCTGCATATAAAACCATAAAAGTCAGCGGTCGAACGAAAAATAAATACTTTGTCTTGGAGCAAAATTGCGTGGTTCAAGATAAATTACTCAGATCCAGGAGTGTCTCATTATCATACGCAGAACTCTCGCTTTCACGGCACATGCAGAAGAACACACCGAGAAGAGCTAGAAGTGATACAGCAATTAAGGACAAACCGATGGTAGTGGTTGACATGCCATCGTTGTCCTTTTCTGCTACTGATTTAGTTGGTGGCACTGCTGCCTTTTTAGTAGGAGGTGTTTCTGATGAAACACTCTCAGTTGGTTTCCCTGGGACAGATTTTACTGCTTGATTTGCAGCAAGTCCAAGCATCAGCTCTCTTCTTATTGCGGCGATAAGTGTTTTCATATAACCATCGGGCAGGGTTTTTTCAACCTCAAAACTCTGTTTGCTTAAACAGATCAGCAAAGTTTGCTTGATTTCGGTGTCAATGGACTGGTGCCTTGTTCAATTACAGGGGAGGCGTCCTTATTGTCAGATATCCTATGGAGAATATCAAGTACATGGTTGTTGTTGAAGTAGTTTTTAACATCCTGAAGACTTTTGTTGTCTAATCCACACTTGAGCCATGCATGTTCCACCTAAAGATAACATTAGCAGTAGTAACCTTGTCAGTACATGAAAATTAATCAGAAGGAGATGCAATGATTTTTTTTTCGAAAAAGGGGAAGCCCCAGCCTCTGAATTGAGATCAATGCATATGGCATATTTATTACTAAGATATGCGATGATAAACCGGGAGTGCATCCTTTTCAGAATAACAATTATACGATAAATCAGACTTTAAAAAAAGTACCATCTATTACCAGAGAATCAGCAGTTAGAAACTACTCCCTCCGGTCCAAAATACTTGACGTGGTTTACTTAGGAGAATCATGGTCTCACTCTGAGTCTCCAATGTCTCATACCAATAATATCAATAGAATCAAACAAACTCAGAAAGCAATAACAAAGAAGAAATATATTTGGTAGCACATAAAGTGTGTTCGACCAGTGCAGTGATGCGTGCCTAACTGGAGGGTACATTAATAACGAAACACGATTGAAATCTATGCTTACAATGTTTAAATCTGTATTCAGTATGTTGCAATGCAGTAAATCAGGGACAGCTTTGGTCTCTGGAAACCCCTAGAAATTCAGTGTTCTCCTCGAGTAAATTGCAAAACCCCACCACAATAGGGAAAAGTTATCAACCCTTCACAAAAAAACCACCGGAAAACATGCATTTTGGTGGGTATTTGATGACTTTGCACCAATTGTGGTGGTTTTTTGCAATTCACTCAAAAGTCCACATCAGGCAAATACCTATGAATCGATCAAGAGCTCTACCTATGCACCCTACGTGTTCAGATAGAGAGGGCACATACCTAAACATTATATCAGAAATACAGCTGGGCAATGCATACAATTCTATCATTCAATGATCTCGATAATGACTGACCTTCAATTCCTAGACCTTTCCTTTTTGCTTCGCAAAAAGATTGATACTCAATACTCACTTGTTGAGATGACCTGAACTAAACTACTTTGCTCTTGATTACAAACTATGCAATGACACTATATCCATATATACAGTACATGTTACTACTGAGTCCAATTAAATACATGGAAATTTGAACTCACCAAGTCGTCTACTCGTTTGATGAGGAGAGGTGTTAGCGCAGGCGGCGAAATGTTGCTTGCACCAACTAGCAATCCTTCGCAGACCGTTGGCGAGATGAGCAGCACGGAGATGATGCACGGCGCGAGGAGCCATTCTCTCCTACAGTGCCCCATATTTCCCCTGCTCCTGCTTACACCCGCCGGACCATCGCAATGCGAATGGACACGGACTTGCACGAAAGAATCCACCGACGGACAATAAATCCCCGATCTCCCACGAAGCAATTGCTTGACGAAATCCAGTGATTTGGCCCAAATGTTTTGACCCCTGTTGGAAGCTTATTTCCGAGCAGTGGCCTCCTGAAATCGCGGAACTCGCCGCCCAAATTGGCGCAAAATCCCAGCAACGACCTTCTGAAATCAAATGCCTCGAGATGCTCCGAGAAAACGCACCGATTAAGGCGAAAAGCTCAGAAACAATCAACAACGTTGGGGGAATTGGGGGCTTCCCGGGCAAAGAACCAAATAGACCGCCGCATTGCCCCCAAATCGAAGAAATCCACAGATGCGGCAGGGAAATCATGCCAAACTAGAGGCCTATACCCCCGGCGCCCCAATCCGTGAGGTAATCGACCCCAAGAACAAGGGTGTGATAACAAAAATAATATTACAGAAAGACCAGGTCTAGCAAGATGCACCGAGATGGCCAGCAAATTCTTTTCGCGCGCGCTCTTCCTCTCCCTCTCTTCTCCTCTCCCCGCCGAAACGGGAGGACGGAACACCGTAACAGGCGCAGACGTGATAAGACCATTTCCAAAGCACGATGCAAAATAAATTTACTACTCCCTCCCTTTCACACGTAAGGTAAGACCAGCGAATGTGTTTTAAAAAAAAATCCCAGAATATCTTACATTAGTGGACAGACGGAGAAGCTAACTTTTTTTTGACACCAAACGCCAAAAAAACTCCCACAAATACCATATCCTATTTGGCGATGCAATCATGCCCAAAAATTTGCCTTTGCGATGCATATTTGGTACACTGTACCGTCGATGCAAATCAAATCTCTCTCGTGCGCAAAAAAAATCAACCGCTAGCTTCCGCGTCATTTTTTCCTCCCGCGCGCAACATATGGATGCAGGCGGACCATTCGGCGGACTAGGCGGACAGTCTGCTAGACTAGCACATGCAATGATTTAGCCAAGTATTAGCGAGTACGTGATTAAGTGCATGCAACAACTTGGATTAGGCGGACATGTCTGATCCTTTTAGTGGACGTCCGCCTGCATCCCTAGCGCAACCTACCTCCACCGCTGCCGGCCAAATCCTGACCATGGACGTCACCTCTGGCCCTTCACACACCCCTCCTATCCCTCCCACCGCCGCCGCAGACAAGCATCGCTACCGCGGCAAACCCTGGTGTAACATCTTGTAAATTTGAGAAACGCATGCATTCATGTATATAAAATTCAGAAAAACTAAAAACTTTTAGATAAAACTTGTCAAAGTGATTGAAATTCCACTTGAGCTGATGATTTAGGACTAGTTGAGTGTTAAAACTTTGAAATAACATTTTGTAAACTTCTATGTTATGAAGGGTAGATGTAAGATTCGTAAATAGAAGTGAATCAATCCACAAGGCACTTGAATAAACAAATAAAAATTGATGCTTAACTTATCTTCTATAAACCTCATTTAACACATGTGCTGAATAATTCTTTGCACATCATCACACAATCAAAACAGCATAAAATACATTTTTAATTTATCTTATTCTATCTTATCTTAAACCTCATTCATTCTACCAATACTTGTGATACAAGAGTCATCTAACAAGTTAATCATCCAAGTCTATACACCAAACCTTGATCTATCTAAATCTTGATTTATCTATTCTTCTATATTCAAACTTTTCTATCTTGACAATCAAAGATGAGACATGTACTTAATACTAAATGTTAAGTAACATCTTATGAATTGAATCCCAATAAGCACCCTGGATAAACAAGTATCCATTCCAAAGTCCTATCAAGTTGACCAATTGCTAAGACTATAATACCATTAGTTCACTTTGGGAGGTGATGATGTTTGACTTTGACAATATTCGAGGTTGACTATGGATCCAAGTTGATCCTAAGCAAGATAATACTTGAACTTCTATATCACAAGTTAGTACCAACTTAGTTTGGGAAAAACTGTAACTTCAACTACACCTTAGTTAGAGTAAACCTTATTGACAACTCATTAGTAATAGGCTAGCGAG
Source organism: Avena sativa (assembly GCA_916181665.1). NCBI lineage: Eukaryota > Viridiplantae > Streptophyta > Magnoliopsida > Poales > Poaceae > Avena > Avena sativa. The sequence continues at coordinate 102,603,380 of OV702287.1, read as the reverse complement.
ACTTTAAATAATTAAAGCTAGTCAACTAATCATCTTATCTAGGTAATTGGATTAACCTTTGACTATTCCTTGAATTCTATTCATGAGGACATCGCGTGTATCCAATTCTTTTGATGAGTACAATTCCTACTTAATACTAAGGGGAATTAAGTGGATGACTCATACTCTATCTCAAGCTAGGGCATATACTTAACATGCCATAGTAATCTTGAGAGTAGGTCAACTCTATACTTTCATGCATAGTTGTGACCTATATCTATCAAACAAATCATAGACTTGATCCTATGGTTGAGATACAGTATCTTGTCTATTTCTAAATCTTAGGACTCCGATGATGAGATAACCTATGAGAGAGAGTAAACCCTATGCTTGCATTCATAGCAAGCGACTTAACTCTACTAAGCTTATCCTAGGAGTAAACCATGGTTATAAGACCATTTATCATCTATACTTGTAACCCTAGAAGTATAAGTGTAAATATGATCTATACCTCATGCACTTGTGAATACAAGCCATTTCTCTAACACTAAACCGTAGTGCTATGCTGAAAAGATGATCACATGCATTAGAGTAAAGTAAACCCTAAACCTTTCCTCATTGATGAACATTACCAGTAAAGACAAACAATTGTCTTGGGTAAAACACACAAAGATGATTCTATGACTTTTATCATAAGAACATCCATTTAGAAAGCTCATTGTTTAAGTAGAAAATCTGAAGGAAATATGCCCTAGAGGCAATCATAGAGATGATTGTATTTCATATGTATCCATGAGTTATTATAATGTTCCTTGAATATCCATATATCAGGCAACTTGTATTGATTGGAAATTATGTGAATTGTTTGTGAAACTCTTTACTTGTATGGTTATCTAATAGTTGTCCCTAGTCGGAGTTCATGTGAGGACACACATGAATATTAGACTAGCACATCGATTGGTTGATGACTATGTTTCGCAAGTCATAGACATGGAGATGTCAAACCAATGACGTGGACACATGTTATGAACATGGGGTTGGACTGACCCAACTTGAGATTGGCAATAATACTTGCAGCTCTCTCTACACATAGTGTACATTTTGTCCTTAGACCTGAGATTGTCACATGTACTTGAGATGCGGATCGACCTACCTTGGGGATATCAAACACTACTCCATAACTGGGTAGTTATAAAGGTAGCTTTCGGGTTTGTCCTGATACATGCTGCAATGCATTGGTCAATCAAGATGGGATTTGCCCCTCTCTACTTAAGAGAGATATCTCTGGACCCCTCGAGTGATTGGATCTAGAAATGCATGGCCGTGCTACATACGGTTAAGAGTTAACCTAGTAAAGGTATTCCGAATCATAGTATTGAGAAAGAGAGGTCAGCTTGGAGCCATACCAAATATCGTGAGGCAAATGGAAAGACATGTACTCAACCTTGTGATGGTTTGTCCGAATGATATTTATATGCGTTTAGGAGTTGGCACGTCTTGCTAGAGGCCGCTACCAACTATTGACGGAGTAAGTGTACTCGTGTCATGTCTATACGTATATGAACTTATAGGGTCACATACTTTAGGGGCTGGAAGCCTAATGAGGATTGGATCCGAATTAGACCAGGCTTAGGCTGTTAATGGGCTGCTAATGTAGAAGCCCACCAGGGATGCCTATTGTAACTACCTCGGTGAATTACGCTCTTAGTTGCAAGCCTGGATGAGCGGAAATGGTTAAAATAGTACGGTGGGGCCAAATGCCACTCACAGGTAGACCTTTCGGCCGTCCTAACCATTTCCAAACATCGGGACAAGAATGAGCGGTGTAATCGGCAGGCGAAGGGATCAACTACATACACAAATGAGTATGTATGCAAGCCACATACAACAGTCCTCAGAGCCATTCCATCTAAAAGAAATAAAAATATTGCAACGCCATACGGCAAGATCCAAATATCCTAGATAGATATAATAGTTTAGGATATCTCCGCATACATCAAACATCAGAGTATCAGGCGGAAGCGGAAAACAAGATCCGAGTACGGATAAGAAGCAAATCGGCATAATATGCCCCATAAATAAACACATCCCGCCCACAGATCTCACGGATCCCCGTTCCCGGAATCTCTACACCGAGTGATCGTTGCCAACATCGTCCGTCTCCTCCACCCAGTATCCATCTTGCGAGTACACCTGTTCATCTGAATCAAACAATTTATCATGTGAGACCCTAGGGGTACTCAGCAAGTCTTTATGCCTCTAAAGGGGACACAACCTGGGGTGACGCAATGGCAGCAAAAGATAATACCTAACAATTCTATAGATACTCACTAACCATCCGCCTAACCAAAGATAGACGAATGTCCGTGAATTAATAGCAACAGTTATAACAGTAATATTAACAGATCCATCCTCCTTCTCGCTTACCAACGAGGAAGCGGACGAACAGCCCCCCATCCGTTGGCAGTTTTATTAACCATTCTATGAGTGTTGCACTATTTACTAGTCAAGTACTTAGTCAAATTAAAAGCGGTACTTTAGTTATACTTGTCTATGATCGAGAAACTGTGCTCCCAGTCGTCCATAACCGCGGACACGGCTTTCAGAAAGATTTACCCTGCAGGGGTGCACAAATAGCAACACACACTCGATCAACCTCGGAAAAACCAAATCAAAACCCAACGAGGCATTCACGACAAAGCGATCACAGGATTCAGAAATATTTCAGAGGGCCACCCCATTAAGCTACCCGCAACGAAGTTGGCCGGCTCCGAGACGGACCCAAGGTTTGCGCCAATGGCTGTAAACGACTGGGAACCCGAAAGTGTGACTGGGCTTGTCGATACCGCGAAAACACTCCACAATCCTAAACAGTATAGGTGCTCCTCGCACAATCGTAAATAAAGCAGTAAAACATGGCATAAGTACATGATAGTAATAAAGCCCCAAACTACTTTGTGGCCCCAAGAAATAAGAATGAATCAAGCTCTGGCTCAAGGGGGTCCATAAGGCCTCCCGGATGTGGATAGTGCGAATAGTCAAGGAACAGGAATCAAGTACTCGGGGTCCTACGGGACACAAGTGAGCATGAAGAACCAAATAGCGGATATTGCTCACCGGTGCCACTTTCATTAGTTATCCCATTACTACTCAGGTTAAGTTGTTTAGATACCTCGTTATCCATCAGACTCTCACAAACCCTACACATACTGTTTTACGACCCGCATGGCTCAAACAAATCCTGTAGTAATGGCTCATGGGATGGAGGAACAAGCTTCAGTGGAGTTTAAAAGTAAAGGCTATGCAGTACTTGGGATTCAATTTAATGCAAACGCGACTCAATGATGCAAGAATAAGATAGAGGCAATAGGTACTATATGTATGCAAGCATGTGGTAGTGCTTGCCTGACAGCTCAGTTGAAGCGAGGGAAGGATCTGGGTAGTGCTCCTGGGATTCCTGATATATCCCCTGCTCAGCGTCTATTCGAAGAAGAACCAAACAAACAAGGGCCAACATAAATAGAGTGCACAAGCATATGAATTATAATGCGTCAAGCAAACAATCATGCCATGATGAATGATGCACAATTTGCATGGCAATAATGTAGCATGGCATGGGTGAGGTGTGGGGTACAAGAATAAAGCATGTTATTGAGTTTTAGTCATATTTTATACTCAAATAAGTTGCTGTATGTTTTATATTTATATGATGCATGCTGCAATTCAGAACATGGAATGCATAGATAGAACAGGCTCATCGCGCTGATCGATTTAGACATATTATTTGTCAAGTTTGGAGTTATAAAACAAAAGTTATTAATTAATTAAGGAAAAGGGCATTTTATTGTAATTTTAATCACCTCGAAATTTTAAAGTGCTCAAATAATATTTTAAATAGCATATTTGAATTCCTCACATTTTTCTGATTCAAAAACATATATCATATGTATTATTTGGTTTTATATTTGAAAAGATATTTAAAACAGATTCAAATTTGAATTTAAAACAACCTTTTTAAAAAAAAACATTAAACAGCAAAACAGAAAACCCTTTTGTACTCGCCCAGATCTAGCCACAGACACAAACAAATGGGCCCGGGCTGACCTAGCGGAAAAACGACGCAGAGAAACCTTTCTCACCGCGGGCTGAGCTAGACCATGAGGCTGACAGGTGGGGCCGGCGGTCTCGCGGGTCCACGGCGCGCGCAGCCAGCCAGTGGGCGACACGTCGCGGATCCGGGGGACTGCGGGTTGAGGGCTGGAGAGCTGGGGGTTTTTCTGCAAAAGGGGCTGGGAGGCTGACTAGTGGGCCACGAGGTACTGCGGGTTGAGAGCGAAAACAAAAAGGGGGGCTTTTGCAAAGATACCACAGGCCCGCGGTACTGTACTTCTTCTCTGCGTTTACTGACGAGGGGTCGGTGTTCGACGGGGCAGAGCACGCGCGCAGGGATCGAACTCGCGTCGCGGGCTCTGGCGCTGAGGATGGTAGCCAGTGCGGCTGGGCGGGGTAGTTGACAAGGAGTAGCTACGCGACCAGATGAGGCACTATGCGGCGCGAGAGCGTGCAGACAACAGCGAGCAGCGGCGCACTGAGAGCGTTCGGCGCAACGCCTGGCACGTCTAGGGCTTCACGGTGAGGCGGAGGTTGTCCCGGCGATAGAGGGGCTCACCGCGGGGTGGTCGGTGGTGGCGGATCGGGACGAGGCGCAGCAGGGCGACGAGGAGGCTGGCAGCCGGAGATTTAGGGTTTGCGTCGGGCGGCGCTGGTACTGGCGGTCCTGGGGGTCCTCTTCCTCGTTGGCGCGTACAGGGCGATGCAGGGGATGATCCTCGACCTCCGTGACCACTTCCACGTCGTGATGGCCGGCTGGAAAGAGGGGATGACGTGGTACTGGCGGCGGTCGGCGAGAGTCGGTGGCGTCGGAGAAGAAGGGGAGGCGAGGGCAGGGCTCTAGGGTGGATCTAGGAGAGGCGGAGGAGCCGTGAAGAAGGAGGAAAGCGAGAGAGAGGAAAGAGGGGCGTTGCTGTGGGGCTCGGGGTAGATAAAGGTGGCTTCGGCCACCTTTCTCCGTCTACCCCCTCACGTGCTCGGTGTGGGGCTCGGCGGCGGCAGAGGAGAGGGGCTGCAGGTGGGGCCGACGTGGCGGTGGGGCTAGCACGGCCGAGAGAAAGAGAAGAAGAGGGGAGGGCTCGGGTGTAAGCTAGGGTTAGCTTAGAGGGGCTCGGGTTAGGGGTTAGGAGAAGGGGTGGGGTGAGATAGGGCTGGGGTTAGCTGAGGTGTGGGTCAGAGAGAGAGGGCCAGGTGGGACCAGCATGTTAGAGAGAGAGGGAGGTGAGATTGAGGTTAGGGTTTAGTAGAACTAGGGCTAGGAGAAAAAATAGAGAGAGAAAGAATAAGCCTCATATGATCATGCATGAAGAGATTTAATTAAAAGAAAAAGATATGGATGAGAATATGGGGATGGTGGGATGGATGGAGATGGTCCACAAAGAAAAACCACTAACAAAAAAGGGAAAAACCAAAGGGATAAAAGGTGGTGGTACATTTTGCATGGCCCATGCAAAATAATAATGCCATGATTTATTTTGTGAAAACAATAATAATATCATGGCATTATTCTTATGCATTTCCAAGAAGTAGATTCAAAGCCAAGCAAAAGGATTTAAAGGATTTGATCCACCCCAAACCACATGAGCTAGAATAAAATATCAAAAGAAAAAGAAGTACAAGCTCATGGATTAATGAGGTGGTGGAATTATAAGGTGGTGACAAAGAAAGGTGCAGATTGGAAATAAAAGATGTGCCCCCAACTCAACTTGGGCATTAAACAATATATCAATAACCAAATACAATATCAAGAGGCAAATACAATTAATAATGCATATGAGAGAAGAACCAAAGAAACAGGGTTTTATATGATGCTCAAATGCAAGGTGGCATGATGACATGAGCATGACATAATTATGATGCAACAATTATATGTAGGGAGTCGCCATTATCTTACTAGACCAAGTAGCATTACAATTGTTAGACAATTGGGATGCTACAACTCTCCCCCACTAAACAGAAATCTTGCCCCGAGATTCTAGGAAGAAGAAGACTCAAAGAGGGTAGGATACTTGGCACGGAGCTCATCTTCACGTTCCCAGGTGGCTTCATCAACAGAATGGTGCGACCACTGCACCTTGCAGAACTTGATGGACTTGTTGCGAGTCCTCCTTTCTGCGACTTCAAGAATTTTTGTGGGGTGTTCTTGATAAGACGGATCTTCTTGGAGATTGATAAGCTCAGGGTCCATGGTCCTGCCGGGATCCTTGAAGCACTTCTTGAGTTGAGAGATGTGGAAAACATCATGAACCTTGAGTTTTTCAGGAAGCTCAAGAGCATAAGAAACTTCTCCTCTTCTTCCATGGATTTTGAATGGACCGATGTATCTAGGAGCCAGCTTTCCTTTGATACCAAAGCGGTGCGTGCCTCTCATGGGAGTGACACGAAGGTAAACGAGATCACCAGGGACATACTCCATGTCCGTGTGCTTTCTATCATAATTGCTCTTCTGGCGACTTTGAGCAATCTTCAGGTTTTCAAGAATGATATGAACTTTCTCCTCCGCTTGAGTTACAATGTCAGGGCCAAACAATATTCTTTCACCTGCGCCCGACCAACCAATCGGAGTTCTGCATTTGCGACCATAGAGAGCCTCAAATGGTGCCATCTTTAGACTTTTCTGGAAACTGTTGTTGTAAGAGAATTCAGCATAAGGAAGACATTCTTCCCACTTCATGTCGAAAGAGATGACGTAAGCACGGAGCATATCTTCTAGAATCTGATTGATCCTTTCAACTTGTCCTTGCGACTGAGGGTGGTAAGCTGTGCTGAAGTTCAATTTTGTTCCCAAAGCATTTTGGAAACTTCCCCAGAACTTGGAAGTGAAGATGCTTCCATGGTCTGAACTGATCTCAAGAGGGACTCCATACAGAGAGACAATTCTGTTGATATAGAGCTCAGCCAACTGAATTGCAGAAATTGTTTCCTTGACGGGGAAGAAGTGAGCCACTTTAGAAAGCCTGTCAATGACAACAAAGATTGCATTGTTGCCCTTCTGCGACCTTGGAAAACCAGTGATGAAGTCCATCTCTACTTTCTCCCATTTCCATTCCGGGGGTTTCAATGGCTGTAGAAGACCGGAAGGTTTCTGATGGACAACTTTAACTCTGCGGTAGACATCACACTCCGAGACATACTTGGCACAATATCGTTTCAAACCAGGCCACCAATATTGTGTTTTCAAGTCCATGTACATCTTTGTGCTGCCAGGGTGGATAGAAAGAACAGAATCATGCGCCTCCTTGAGAACTTGCTCTCTCAAACCCGGGTAGTTCGGAACAAACATCCAGTGTTCAAAGAAAAGAGAGCCTTGGTCGTCGACGTGGAAGGACTCATACTTCGGAAGCTGAATGTTGGAGATGATCTTTTTGGTGTAAGGATCACCAAGTTGAATGGAGCGAACCTTTTCTTCCAAGAGCGGGGTTGCCAGAAGGTTCAGAAGATACCCTTGATCCACAATTTCAAGGTTGAGCTTGCGGAATTCCTCGCACAAGAGAGGCTGTTGTTCTTCCACCATGAGGTTGCTGACATAAGCTTTGCGGCTGAGAGCATCGGCCATAACATTGGCTTTGCCCGGAGTGTAGTTGATGGTCAAATCAAAATCATTGATTGCTTCAATCCACCTCCTTTGACGAAGGTTGAGATCAGGCTGTGTGAAGATATACTTCAGACTCTTGTGATCAGAAAAGATCTCACAACGGTTGTCAAGCAAGTAATGCCTCCATACTTTCAAAGCAAAGACAACTGCTGCGAGCTCGAGGTCATGTGTAGGATAGTTGATCTCATGCGTCTTCAACTGTCGAGAGGCATAAGAAACAACTTGTTTTTCTTGCATAAGGACCGCACCCAATCCTTGCAATGAGGCGTCACAGAATATCTGGAAAGGCTTTGATGTATCTGGAGGAATCAAAACTGGTGTGGAAGTGAGCTTCTCTTTGAGTGTTTCAAAGCTTGCTTGACATGCAGGGGTCCAAAGGTATTTCTTGCCTTTCTTGAGGAGACCCCCTAGCCCCCTTAGTCGTAGCCCCTTTTGTATCACGTTAATGTTCATAGGTGCTGCGGTTTCACATGATCAGGTAGAATGCGATTCTATGCACACTGTTTTTACGGGATATATGTGATCAGTATGGCCCAAAATGTATGTGATGCATGTATGTATTTTTTCATGACCTGCGTGTCGTGAGTAGGGCAACACGGGCAACACGGCTGGAGCCATATGTGTTGTCAATTATTGTAATGGCCTACGTGCCAACTTGTGATGATCCCAATACCATGTAATTTTGATTACTATCTGTCAGGAGTAATAGCCTGTATTAGTTCTTGGATAACTCATCACTTGGTGGATGGCTCACATAGAGCATGAAGATGGAGATCATCATGGTGGATAGGTTCTATGGCGATGGAGATCACCATGAGAAAATGGGCCATACTATATCACATCTATGTGAATGCTATTCTTATACGTTTTACTACTATGCATGCTTAGATGATAGAAGTAGAACGATCCCTCACAAAGTTTAAGTTAAACCATGCCCTCCCAACCAAACCTTGCACCATCCTATGCCCTGTACAATCGTTGGTGGGTCTATGAAATTAGAGTGCCGCGGTTTTCCTTGGCTAGATGGGTTTGTATCGGATACCTGCACGCATAAGGATTGGTGAGCTTAACAAGGTCATCTTAACAGTTAAGGACCTTGGGGCATAAAGGTTGGGCGCCTAGTTTTGACATAGAGATGTCACCCAACAACAAGAGTCATATGTGATATGATTAGCAAAGGTTGCTTACCGATTTACCTTGTCTTCTAGCAGTGATGCTAAAGCTCACTAGTCGACTTGTTAATTGTGGATCTTGAATCACTTAGTATCAATAGAGGGATGTTGATTTAAGTGGGAGTATATGCTATTAAATTGTTTAATATGTTTTACTCTTTTATGGTTACATGGCTTAGTATTTTGCATGTTTTTATGTTGTAGATCAATGGCACCGAACACTTCATAACCTTTTGCTTTGCGTTCGATTCTTGAAAAAGATAAACTAAATGGAACAAACTTTTCAGACTGGGTCCGTAACCTGAGAATTGTTCTCAGGTTTGATAAAAAGGAAATTGTTCTGGATACCCCAATCCCAGATGAACCTGCTGATAATGCAACTGCTGCCCTTAAGAATGCCTACAAGAGAGCATGTGATGAATCTCTTGAGGTTAGCTGTCTTATGCTTGCATGCATGGAACCTGATCTTCAAAAGCAGTTTGAGGATCAGGAAACGTACGATATGATCGTCGCGCTTAAGGACATGTTCCAAACTCAGGCTAGGACTGAGAGGTACAATGTTTGTGGCCTTAGCGACCAAGGCCGCTAAGGCCGCACCAGCTTCGGGGACTAATGTTAGGGGGATAACCCCGGGTAGGGTCACTCCGGGGTATAAGGACCGAGTCAGCCGAGGTTCGGCAAGGTCAAAGCGGATGCTGGCTGAGTCACCTCAAGGCAGGCCGGATCACGGAGTAACCCGAACCAGACGGGTCGCCTAACATTGTCTCGTCCGACTCAAGGAGTAAGTCGGAAATACTTGTCTGGCTTGTATGCAGGAACAGGTGTGGCCGGATCAACTGTGATCCGGATCCTCGCTTAGCTTCTAGGAGAAGGAAGGAATCTCTCTGGTCAAAAAAGAAGGTCCGGTGTGTACTGGATGAGCGAATAAAGCAAGGGCAAGACCACCGGATCATGGCCGACAAGGGTGACGACGCTCACGTCTGCTGACGCGGGCGCCGCAGAGGCTACGTCGCTAAAGCAAGTGTGACGCGGGGGAAAAGCACCCCTGTCGGGTTACTACTTTGGGAGGGGGCATATTCTTAGGAATATGCCTCCACGTATGCCCTAGACCAGGACCGAACCACCTCTATATAAGGGGGGATTGGGGTTCTGGTAAGGGGGTTGGGGTTTTTTCTCGGAGAGAACAAGGAGAATTCTAGTTAGTTGAGCACTAGTGGATCTAGGGTTCTTGGGCTAGTTGGTAGGCAAGAGTAAGAGAGTTTCTTCTTCCTCCTCTTGTCAATACAGCTCGAGGAGCACTTGTAATCTCGGAGATTGAACATCAATACAAAGCTTCTGTGTAGAGATTCACTCTACTATCCCTCCCTGGATTCCCCTAGCGCATATTAGTCCCCACCTTTAGCCTATCCATGACATTTGCCATGACACCACCACGACAGTTGGCGCCCACCGTGGGGCTAGCGGCGCTAGCAGGGGTGAAGATCCGGACGGGAAACTTCATCGGCACCGGCAAACGCATCGTCTCCGGGCTCGTTCAGCGCTTTGGAGCGCTGGACTACGTCAGTGACAATGCTGGCTGCTTCGGCACGCGCCCCCTTTCGCGCAACGGCATCTTCATCAAGCTTGGTGCGCACAAGGTCTACGTTGCTGTGGACGTGTCTTGCGTTCATCCGCGTCGCTTCGTCGATGCAGGAGAACCACCCCTCACTGTGGCTCGCGGGGCACGTATCGCTCGCTCCCCGGACCATGCAGAGGTGATGATGACTGCGCCAGGCACAAGCATGAGCAAGGATCCAGCGCCAGACCCGGAGGTAACGCCCAAGGCACCGAGGAAAGCTAGGGGTCCTCCGCTAGAGAGGCCTGAGAACGTGCTGAGGGAAGCTATGGATAGCTTGGCGAACCCGGTGGTAGCTGTGGTAGATTCGGCTCAGGCACAGGCCGAGCTAGAGGAGACCCGGCAAAAGATACTGGAGGGCGCAAAGAAAATAGCAGCGGCTCAGCAGTCGTTGAACATGACGCTGCGTGAGTACGCGAAAGCAAACAAGGTTGATGCAGTAAGGGTAAAAGGGAAAAATCTCATAATTGAGATGAACAGAGAAGGTGATGATGGACCAGAAGGGTCGGAAAACTATCTGTCCGTGGGGTTGCCGAAGTACAGTACCCTGGCAAAGAACCTCAGAGAAGCAGATGTCGCGGCGTCCGAGCTAGAGGGTCTGACGGGTGAAGCCCGTCAAAGACAGCAAGACCGGGTTAACGAGCTGGTTCGGATCGCGAACAGGCAGAACGAGGAGCTGCTGAGAGGTAACCCGGAGAGAGTTGGAGCTTCTAAGATCATCCATTCGGCGATGGGTAACCCGGAGAAATCCGCTGGAGCCGCATCATCGCCTCATGGTGGCCCTAGGAGAGAAGAGGTAGTAACCTCGGCCAGACGGAACAAGCAGATCGTTCCGTACGACCCAACGCGTGCGGGAAAAGAAAAAGAGATGCGAAAAAACGACGATCGACGAAGTGTGAGCCGAGGTGAAGCTGGCCGAGGTAACCATGACCAAGGCAATGCCGGTCAAGGGAATGCTGCCAACGGCAATGCCAGACAGCGAAACTCGGCAGGAGCAGGTCAACCGCAGCAGCAGAATGTACCAAGGCAAGAGCAAAGTGCCGGCCGTGGTATGCAACAGAGAGGAGCACAACGAGAGCAAGACCGATACAATGACAGAGACTCGGAGATGATGAATGCAGGATACGCAAGACCGGACTATCATGTGATAGGGTCAAGATTGGGAAGCAGAGATTTGATGCCGGATGACGCCAGGCTAAAACTGGATCGCCTGTATAGGTCGGAACAGATCGAATGTCAAGGTCCTCCGGGTCCAGCGTGCTTTGGACCCCGGATCATGAAGGAACCGCTAGTACCTAATTTCCAATTACCCAGGGGCACGAAGACGTATGACGACAGTACAAAGCCGGAGGATTGGCTGATAAACTACGCAACAGCTGTGAAAATTTCAACTGACAACTTGAGGTGGGCTGTACGATATGTACCCCAAATGTTGGAAGGTCCGGCTAGGGTTTGGCTGAATAATTTGCCACCCGGAAGCATCAATTGCTGGATAGATTTTGAATAAATGTTTATCAGCAACTTCTCAAGTACATACCAGAGACCGAATAGACCGCAAACCCTGGCAATGTGCAAGCAGAGATCTAACGAAACGGACCGTGAATTCTTGACCCGGTGGTGTACCGTGAGAAACTCATGTGAGGGAGTCATAGAGTCACAGGCTATAGCATGGTTCGCACAAGGGTGCAGATATGGCAACGAGTTGTGGATGAAATTGCAAAGGAAAATGCCAGTCACATTGGCAGAGATGATTCGGATCACGGATTCTTATGCTTTGGGTGATCCGACTCAACCTAGGATCGCGTCGAACGAGTCAAATGAGGAGTACTATCTGAGGGACGGAGCCGGGTCATCCCGGAGGAACGATTACAGGGGAAAAAGGAGAGACGATAAACCGGACCATCGGTATGGTTCGCAACAAGTTGCGGCCGTGAATCAAGATCAGCCCGGAGCAGGGATCAATCAACGCCAGAAAACGGGAGGGCAATGGACTCCTTGAAACAATGGCAAGAAAACGTGGACTCCGGAGCAGAAGAAGCAATGGAAAGAAAAGAAAGATCGTCCAAGGTATACCTATGAGTCAATGTTGGACCAGCCGTGTAAATTTCACACGCCAAATCCGAACAGTCCGGCGGGTCACACAACGAGGCAATGTGAGTGGATGCGTAAGATAGAACAAGGTGGTTCGGGGAATGCTCAGGCACCCCGGAATGATCAACCTCGGCAGGAGTTACCCGGCAGCAACTGCTTTTCGGAGCAAACACGCAGCAACTAATGTTGCCTCCCCCTCCGCCGAGGTATGACAACAGCGAGAGAAGGGATGCAGTGCATCAGGTGGAAAACCAGCAACCACTGGATCAGAGGTACTCCAGAAACGAGGGAAGAAAGGAGTACAGGGAACATCACCAGAGCTATTGTGTGTTCACAACAGAGGAAACAAATAGGAAGAGCTTGCAGCGCCGACATATGGAGGTTAACGCGGTTATGCCTGCAGTGACGAGGTACATGTCTTGGTCGGACCAGGAAATTACCTGGAGCGCCAAAGATCATCCCAAGCTTATGCCAAGTCCGGGCTCGTATGCACTAGTGTTAGATCCGACGTTCATTGGACCAAACATTAATGTGAGGTTCTCCAAGGTACTAATCGACAATGGCAGTAGCATTAACATCATGTATGCGGATACGATGCGCAAATTGGGCATCTCGGAGAACATGCTCCAGGCTACAAGAACAACTTTCCATGGTATCGTACCAGGCATATCCTGTGAGCCCATAGGCAAAGTCCGGGTCGACGTGTTATTCGGTACGAGGGATAACTGCCGAACTGAAAATCTGGAGTTTGAGGTGGTGAACTTGGAGAGCGCGTATCATGCATTACTCGGGAGACCAGCACTGAGCAAATTCATGGCAAGTTGCCATGTTAGTTATCTGAAGATGAAGTTGCCCGGGCCAAATGGAGCAATCACTATCGCTGGGGATTTCCGTCGTTCTATTGAGTGCGCCTCAGCCGGATCTAACCTAGCCGAGTCACTCGTAATTGCCCAAGAGAAAAGAAAAATTCAAGAGGTGGCGGCTTTAGCTCAGTCCGCGCAACAGTATATGCCGGCGTTAAGCAACCCGCATGGGAGCATTTCATTTCAAGCCGCGAAGGACACCAAGAAGATTCCAGTGGATAACCTGTTTCCGGAGCGTACCGTAACAATTGGTGCCGGGTTAACTGACAAATAGGAAAGCGAGCTCGTCAACTTCCTCCGTGAGAATCGGGATATTTTTGCTTGGTCCACACAGGACTTGCAAGGTGTTCCGAGGGAGTTGGCCGAGCACTCTTTGAACGTAAGACCCGGAGCAAGGCCGGTGAAGCAGCCTCTCCGACGCTTCGCCGAGGATAGGAGAAAGGTCATTGGTGACGAGATAGCTCGGTTGCTAGCAGCAGGATTTATCATGGAAGTGCTATATCCGGATTGGCTCTCTAATCCGGTGCTGGTAGAAAAGAAGAAGGATGATCTGAACGTGGCAGTGGTTTGGCGTATGTGTATCGATTACACGAACCTGAACATGGCGTGTCCAAAACATCCATTCCCACTGCCGAGGATAGACCAGGTCATCGACTCTACCGCGGGATGTGAATTGTTGTCATTCATTGACGTCTATTCTGGTTTCCACCAGATACCTCTGAACCCGGATGATCAAATAAAAACTGCCTTTATCACCCCGTACGGGGCTTATTGCTATCGCACTATGCCGTTCGGTTTACGAAATGCAGGAGCAACGTACCAAAGATGTATGCAAAAATGTTTGCACGATCAAATAGGTCAAAATGTACAAGTCTACGTGGATGATGTGGTTATCAAGACCAAGGAAAGCGCAACGCTCCTTGACGACATAAGGCAAGCATTCGCAAACTTGAGAAGATTCCGGATGAAGCTTAACCCGAAGAAATGTACCTTCGGTGTCTCGGCTGGGAAATTACTCGGGTTTCTCGTCTCTAGCCGAGGTATCGAGGTTAATCCAACTAAGATCTGAGCCATCGAACGAATGGAGCTGCCAAAGTGTCTCAACGACGTCCAGAAGTTCACTGGATGCCTGGCGTCGTTGAGTCGGTTTGTATGTCGGTTTGGGGAAAAGGCACTGCCTCTCTACCAACTCATGAAAAAATCAGATAAATTTGTTTGGACGCCGCAGGCCGATGAAGCTTTTGCACACTTGAAAAAGATGTTGGCCACTGCACCAGTGTTAGCTTCTCCACTGTCGAAGGAGCCAATGTTGCTCTACATAGCCGCAACCAACCGAGTTGTAAGTGCAGTGATTGTAGTGGAGCGAGATGAAGAGGGTAAGTCGGTGCAGAGGCCAGTGTATTACTTGAGCGAGGTATTGTCTGTCTCAAAACAGAACTACCCGCATTTTCAAAAGGTGGCATACGGAGTTTATATGGCGGCAAAGAAGTTAAAGCACTACTTTGAGGAGCATCCCATCAAAGTGATATGGGAAGCCCCCATATCCGAGATAATGGGTAACAAAGATGCGAATTGCAGAATTGCGAAATGGGCAATTGAGCTAGCACCTTACGCACCCCAATATGATAGGAGAGAAGCGATCAAGTCCTAGGCTGTGGCGGACTTTTTCGTGGATTGGGCCGAGGTACAATACGAATCACCGCCACCAGATCCGAACTACTAGAGGATGCACTTTGACGGATCGTAAACCAAAACCGGGTTAGGTGCCGGGGTTGTGCTTACCTCGCCAAAGAAGGATCAGCTCAAGTACGTATTGCAGATCCATTTCGCGGCATCAAACAATGTCGCTGAGTACGAGGCTCTGGTGCATGGTCTCAAAGTGGCGAAAGAAATTGGCATACGTCGGATAATCTGTTTTGGCAACTCGGATCTAGTAATACAGCAAGTGTCCGGAGTATGGGACGCCCTGGATCCAAACATGGCACTATACAGATTTCATGTGCAGAAGATCTCGGGTTACTTTGAGGGATGCGAATTTCACCATGTACCTCACGTGGAAAACGAAGCTGCCGACATGCTGTCAAAGCTCGGATCGACCCGACAGGCAATTCCACTGGGCGTAGCATTGGAGCACCTCAGAAAACCATCTATCAGGCCGTCCCCAGGAACCGATTCAATCTATGTCCCGGAAAACGCGGAATCCGGAGTTGAGCCCATGGACATTGACATGGAAGGTAGCACGCTGAACTCGGGGACTACCTCGGCGAACCTGGGGACTACCTCGTTAGACCCGGGGACTGTTCAGCGTGATCCGGCTGAAGTTATGCCGGTGGATCGAATGGAAATTTATGAGGAGATGTTCCCTGCGCGAGCAATACCAGCTTAGGCACTGCCTATATACCAGTTCTTGAAAGATGGAACGTTACCCACTGAAGAAGTGCTAGCCAGGCAAACTCAGAGGAGAGCCAAAGCTTACACAATCATCAATTCCGAGCTGTACAAATGGAGTGTAACCAATGTCCTCCAGCGGTGTGTTGACCCGGAAAAAGGACTTGATATCCTCCGAGATATACACCAAGGAGAATGCGGGCATCACGCCTCATCCCGGGCCTTAGTGGCAAAGGCGTTCCGGCATGGATTCTATTGGCCAAGTGCCTTGGAGCAAGCAAAAGATCTGGTGAGAAAATGCAATGGTTGTCAAAGGTACACCACCAAGACACATATGCCTACGTCGGAACTCAAAACCATACCAATTACATGGCCATTTGCGGTGTGGTGCTTGGATATGGTTGGCCCGTTTAAACCAGCAAGAGGAAACATGACACACATTCTGGTCATGGTGGACAAGTTTACAAAATGGATCGAAGTGAAGCCTATAAGAAAATGTGATGGGGCTACGGCCGTAACATTTCTCAAGGACATCATCTTGAGATACGGTTATCCGCACAACATTATAACTGATAACGGCACAAATTTTGCTGAAGGAGCATTTGCACGATTCTGCCGAGATAAGAAAATCCGACTCGACGTAGCCTCGGTAGCCCACCCCGCATCGAACGGACAAGTGGAAAGATCCAACGGATTAGTATTATCCGGGATAAAACCCCGGCTCATTGAGCCGCTGCAAAGATCAGCGGGGTGCTGGATAGAAGAACTACCAGCGGTATTGTGGAGTTTAAGAACAACTCCGAATCGATCAACAGGCTACACGCCGTTCTTTCTGGTATATGGGGCAGAAGCTGTATTACCAGCCGACATAGAGCATGATTCGCCTAGGGTCACCCAATACACAGAAGCCGAAGTGCAAGAAGCCCGGCAAAATGGTGTTGATCTGCTAGAAGAAGCGAGAGAACTGGCACTGTCCAGATCCGCCATATATCAGCAAAATCTCCGACGCTATCATAGCCGGAAAGTGTGCCCCCGAGTCTTTCGGGAAGGCGATCTGGTGCTCCAGTTGGTACAGCGTACCACTGGCATGCATAAATTATCCCCCCATGGGAAGGGCCATTCATTGTGAGCAAAGCATTGCACAATGATTCTTACTATCTCATAGATGCAAAGCCACAGGAAAAGAACAAGGCCGACAGGTCCGGAGAGGAATCGAAGCGACCGTGGAATGTAGCACTACTTCGTCCCTTCTACACTTAGCTAAGAAGTGTATGTATCCGAGTCTTCTCATATGTCGGTATGTATGTCGGCAATGAGCTTATCAATGAAATAGCGGAGCCTCGAGCAGTAACTCGGGGACTGCCTTAATAAATGATTGTTGTTACCTTTTTATGCGTTAGCTGGAATGACTCGTTTTTCTTAACCCGGATTAGTAATGTGTGAGCACCAAAAACCCAACCCTTCGACTTGCTGCTGTCCAACAAGAATTGGCTTCATGGCGAGCAAGGGAACAAGTTTGGAATTGCGTAGCACATGAAAAACTACTAAGGAAACGATCCTATTCTAGCTAACGTTTTCTTTTTCGGACTAACCCCGTATTTACTTTCAAGCTATTATGTTGAATTATTTTGATCCAAGCCTCAAAGTTTCTCAGTATTGTTAAAACGATTCTTGAGGCTCGGATTCGTAAGTCGTAAAACCGAATCAAGGTAGACACGGATCGAGCCGGAGAATTGAACGAACAAGAAAATGAAACTCGGGGACTACGCCCAAGTTAATCAGGCATACAAGCATAGTAGCAAAATATCATGTATTCAGCATACAATTGCACCCGGCATACCGGGGATCTGATAAATTTTCAAGTTTTTTCAACTAAGGAGCGGCAGGAGGAGGAAGTTCGGCGTCATCATCACTGTCTTCAATATCTGAAGCAGCATCTTCTCCATCATCGCCCGACCCATCCTCCACGTTCTCCATCTGCTCCTCCTCGCGGGATTCCAGAAAGCTCGACCCCTCAACCCAGTCATGGAATGGAGAATATTCGACGAGGCTGTAGGCGCAAGCCTGGCGCCGAGCTACCCACTCCGGATCATCGGTCCATTTGGATCCGGTGCGCCGACGGGTGAGGAGGCTCAGATCGATCTTCTCGTACCATGAAAGGATATGATGGAGAAGGGTATCTGCTGCGGCACGCCCGGCGGATTCTCCAGAGGTCAAGCTGAGTCTCAATCTCCATCAGTTTGTCGGCAAGGAGCGTGATCCTTTCCGGAGCACTCTCGCTTGGCCAGAAAGTGTTGAAGATCCGGACCGCAACATCGAGGAGATCTTTCCCATAGTTCTTGATGGTTTCCACCCGAGTTGACATGCTGACCAACAGGTCCTCCATGTCTAAGGGGATGCTCTCACCATCAGGAGCGATGGGAGTACCCCTCTCTTGGCGGAATTTGGCAACAACAGCACTGGTGATGGCAGTACCCTTCGGAAAATGATCTGAAAACAAGGAAAGGGAAGATGCTGAAGCAAAGGCATATGAGCTAACCCGGAAAAACTATGTCGGATAAGGGGAAGAAACTTACGTGAGATATGGCGATGGATCCGGGTCAACTCCTTGATACAACTATCGCGTCTCTGGCGAAGTTGTTCAAGCTCAGCAGCGCCGACCCAAGCCGGACCTCGGATTCCTTAAGCAGGTCCTGGTCCTTGGAGATCTGAAGGGTAAAGCGCTCACGTTCTTCGGTGAAGTTCTGGCCAACTTTTTGGAGCTCGGTTTTGTGTTGGGCCTTCATCTTCTCCATCTCGGCCTTGAGTTTAGCTATTTCGTCGTCCTTGGTCCAGAGGAGGGCGAGCTCATCGTTCTTCTTCTTCAGCTCGGCTTGATGCTGTCCTGCTTGTTCGAGAAAATGCAGCATCATATCAGGCACGGGCACACTATCCTCAAGCAATGCTGAAATAGTGTGTTGACCCGGCAAAGCCGAGGAGTGAATGTTTGCCAAGCCAAGGAGAAGAAAGAATGGAAAACACAACGACGTTGGACGAGAGAGGGCATACCTCGGATTTCCTCAAAGTTCTTCCGCATAATCTTGTTTTCAGCCTCCACCCCAGCCGCAAAAAACCGAATAAGGAGGTTAGTCCGGCAGAAACAAACGAAACAGAGAGGTGTTAAGAGAGGAAATTACCCCTCTTTTCATGCTCCGCGCCAAGTGCAACATGTTTTGTGCGCAAGATCTTGTGGGTATCAAGCAGGCGCTGAAACTCGGCGCTCCGACGATTGGTGGTTACCTGACAAAGGTACAGGCGTGTAAAATTAGTTCAGTGCATATTCGAAGTGTACAAGATCCGGGCCAAGCAGAACTTAACCCGGCTCTAGGTGTGGCATATTCGAAGTATACGAGATCCGGGCCAAGCGGAACTTAACCCGGCTCTCGGTGTGTGCATATTTGAAGTGTACAAGATCCGGGCCAAGACGAACTTAACCCGGCTCTAGGTGTGTGCATATTTGAAGTGTACAAGATCCGGGCCAAGCGGAACTTAACCCGGCTCTAGGTGTGTGCATATTCGAAGTATACGAGATCCGGGCCAAGCGGAACTTAACCCGGCTCTAGGTGTGTGCATATTTGAAGTTTACATGCAGCTACGTTGATCTTCTAAGGAGCATCCGGCCGAGTAACAAGTTACTCGGCCGGAGGCTCGGGGACTAATGGTTATTATCTACAGCATGTAAAGAAGAAACGACATACCTCCATCATACGCCCAACGAGGTTAATGGCCTTGGTGGCGGTATTCATCTGAGCGGAAAATTTAGCTGGGCCGAACTTTTCCGGGAGATCGTCGTTGTAGACGAACTCCGCCTTATTCCAGTTCATGACAAACTCGATGAGGCTCGGAGGGTACCGTTCGCCAGTGGGCATGTGAGGTGCCACCAAGCCCTTTGCGTGAGCTTCTTTCCTTTCAATTAGGGCAAGAGCTGGGCTAGTGTGAAGAACCATCTGCTGCGAATCGGCTGGCTCGGCAGGAGGATCCGTCGCTGCTGATGATTTCTTTGGAAGCATCGATGACAAGGTTCGCTGCCCGGCCTCGACGGAGGTGGACTTGCCTTTGGCTTGCTGGGAGGATGTGACCATAGTGGATTTGCCCTTGGAAGCCGCTGGAGTGGTTCCTCGCCGAGCTTGGGATGACTCGGACGAGGCAGACGAACTTGGCACGGGAGCTTTGGTGGCTGGTGCTGGAGCTGCTGTTGGTTTCTTCGGAGCCGGGACAGGCGCCGGTTCGGTGGCTGGTGCTGGAGCTGCTGCTGGTGCTGGAGTTGCGGTAGACTTGGTGGTTGCTGGTTGCGGCAATGCCGAAGTGCCGGACGCCGTTGCCTCGGCCGATCCGACCCCTCCTGATCCGAGGTCGCGTTCCTCTGAAGGAGGTACTGCGGAACCCAGAGCGGCCGCAGAGCCCTCCGGAATAGGGCTCAGCGGGCGTGACTCGTCGTCACGAGGAGGGGAAGGACTGGACCGAAGAGGATAGGAGATGCTAGATCCGCTCTGAGGGACCTCCACAGGAGCCCTGCAAGAGAAAATAATGTCAGGAATGAAATTACCCCGATGCAGGGAGAAGTGTGTTACGCAGTGAAAAATGACTTACGCATCCGAGGTCTCGGCCTCCTTAGGTTTCCGAGCCCTCCGTGCTAGGGCTTTGCCTGCCCGTTTGGAGGCAGTCTTGTCTCCGGCCTTCTTTTGCCTTTTGGAAGGCTGAGAAGGTTCAGAAGAAGAACTTGACGCGGATCCGCGCTTCTTCTTCGACGCCACCGGAACAGGCTTGCCCGTGGCAAGTGGAGAATCCTCGTGGATGTGCCCACCGGGGTTAGCTGATGCCGGGAAGGCAAAAGAAAGAGGGACAGCCTCAACGGGTTCAATCACGTCGATATCCGAGTCATCCTCATCGTCAGGCCAATCTCTAAGAGAAGAGAATTTAACGCTGGGTCGTTTGGTGGCGTCTGTTGTGGGGAGGAACATCTCCTGGTCCGGCTCCTCCTCATCCGGGATTTCTCGGTCCGGGGCCCACTTAAGGGTCGGATTAGTACCATCCTCGAGGGTTTGCTGGAGAAACAACTGAGAAAAAGGCACAAGGAACAGAGTCAAAAATACGATAAGAACCGACACGTAATTGATCCGAAATAAGTTTACTCCGCGAAGCTTACCGCGGGAGGGAGCTGGTCGCGGCAGTAATGCTCGATTCCCCATGTCCATTCGGCGGAAAAATCCTTATGGGTGGTGAAAAGAGCCTTGACCCGGTGGAAGATCTCCGTGTTGCTCAACTCGAACGAGGAGGTTCGGTTGGGGTCACGACTGAAGCTCATATGGCATAACTTGTGAGTGCGCCGCTGGAGGGGAGAGATTCGGTTGCGCACTAATGTGATCATGGCATCCTCGTTGCGCAATCCGAGCTTCTTCAGCTCCGCAAACCTTTTGTTGACTTGGTTGGCCAGAGCTGTAGGTTTTTTGACGACTTACTCCCAGAAATTCGTGTCCGGGGGACCCGGAGCATAGGGAAGCAACCGGATCAAGTCTTCGATGCCTTCGTTCCGGACGTAGAAGAAGGTCCAGGCCCATCCTTTGCAGGAGTCAAGCCCGGTGACCCGGGGAAAGATTGAATACCTCCGGGGCGAGATCGAGGCAGCTCCGAACTGGGTGAGCTGCTTGTCCTCTGACTCGACGTGGATGTTGGGGACGACGTTGCGACGGAGGCCGAAGAGCCGGATCCACAGCTCCTTCGTGGGCCATAGTCCGGTGTAGCCTTCGATCGAGGAAACGAAAGCGGACAGAGAGGTGATGGCGTTCGCCGGGAGATGATGTGGTTGCAGGTGATAGGTTCGGACCCAATCCCGGAAGAAATCACTCACCGGAATACCAAATCCCTGTTGGAAATGGGATAGGAAAACGACGAACTCACCCGGATTGGGTGAGGGGGCCAATTCCGAGGAGGGGAGACGAGCGGCGACGCCGACGGGAATACGCTGGGTCCGGTAGAGCCAGTCGATGTCGTCCTGGCAAACCCACGAACCGGCCCATGCGCCATGGTCCACCGCGCCGGCATCCTCCTCCATCTCCTGCTCGACGACGATGAGCTCCTCCTCCGTCATCTCGAATCCGCTGTCCTCGCTGGAGCTGGCGGCGGCGGGGCTCTGCGGTCTAGATTGACGAGGACCCGTGGCTAAGCAGTGGTGCAGCGGTGGCTACGGTGCGGAGGCACGGAGAAGGTGCGGCAGCGGCGCTGCTGCAACGGGCACTGGCGGCGGCGCGGTCGCGAGGAAGAAGAAGAGGAACGGGCGGGGGGGCGTGGAGATGGAAAAGTGCTAAGGAGCGTGCCCCTCCCCTATTTAACTGCCCCTAGTAATCAGCAAGTGGGATCATGCTGCGCTGGAGAGCCACGCGCTGTGGCCGTGTATCACCGGCATTAGCCAATCAGAGAGAAGCCACAACGGAGGCCACAGAGTAAATATGATCCCATGACATGACGTGTAGTTGCAGGAAACGAGGAGACAAGCATGACGTAACCCGCGCGCAGTAATCACTGACAGTTACTGCGGAAGTTACAGTGCAGGCCCTTAAAATAAGGTAACGCAATGATTAACCCTTACGTGGGTTGGCGTATGAGAGAAGGAAGCAAGGTCCGGATCCACGCCTCCGTGGTAACCCGACCGACAAGTGAAAACTTGAAATGTGCAGAGGGAAAGTAAAACCATAGGATCCGAGCTACAATGATAACCCGGCCGGCAAGTGAAAACTTGGAACGTGCAAAGGGAACGTAAATCCATATAATCCGAGACAAGAAGTTAACCCGGAACTAAATGTCCGAAGCTTAAATATGAATGAACCTGATGTGGCCTTAGCGACCAAGGCCGCTAAGGCCGCACCAGCTTCGGGGACTAATGTTGGGGGGATAACCCCGGGTAGGGTCACTTCGGGGTATAAGGGCGGAGTCAGCCGAGGTTTGGCAAGGTCAAAGCGGATGCTGGCCGAGTCACCTCAAGGCAGGCCGGATCACGGAGTAACCCGAACCAGACGGGTCGCCTAACATTGTCTCATCCAACTCAAGGAGTAAGTCGGAAATACTTGTCTGGCTTGTATGCAGGAACAGGTGTGGCCGGATCAACTGTGATCCGGATCCTCGCTTAGCTTCTAGGAGAAGGAAGGAATCTCTCTGGTCAAAAAAGAAGGTCCGGTGTGTACTGGATGAGCGAATAAAGCAAGGGCAGGACCGCCGGATCGTGGCCGACAAGGGTGACGACGCTCACGTCGGCTGACGCGGGCGCCGCAGAGGCTACGTCGCTAAAGCAAGTGTGACGCGGGGGAAAAGTACCCCTGTCGGGTTACTACTTTGGGAGGGGGCATATTCTTAGGAATATGCCTCCACGTATGCCCTAGACCAGGACCGAACCACCTCTATATAAGGGGGGATTGGGGTTCTGGTAAGGGGGTTGGGGTTTTTTCTCGAAGAGAACAAGGCGAATTCTAGTTAGTTGAGCACTAGTGGATCTAGGGTTCTTGGGCTAGTTGGTAGGCAAGAGTAAGAGAGTTTCTTCTTCCTCCTCTTGTCAATACAGCTCGAGGAGCACTTGTAATCTCGGAGATTGAACATCAATACAAAGCTTTTGTGTAGAGATTCACTCTACTATCCCTCTCTGGATTCCCCTAGCGCATATTAGTCCCCACCTTTAGCCTATCCATGGCATCTGCCGTGACACCACCACGATAGAATGCAAGCTGGCAGAGGGAGCAACTGTAGGCCCCCATGTGATCAAAATGGTTGGTTACAGTCAGACTTTGGAAAAGCTTGGTTTTCCATTAGGCCAAGAGTTGGCTACTGATTTCATTTTGGCGTCTCTCCATCTAGCTATGTGCATTTCATTTCGAACTACCATATGCATGGGGTGGATAAGGGCCTTAATGAGTTATGTGGGATGCTGAAAACAGCAGAATGTGACATTAAGAAGAGTGCAGGGCATAGCCATGTGATGACTGTGCAGAACAAGCCTAGCTTCAAGAAAAAGGGCACTTCTCGGTAGAAGAAGAAGGGCAAGGCTAAGGATACGACCCCTAAGCCAAACCCTGCACCCAAGCAAAAGGCTGGACCTGTAGGAGACACTAAGTGTTTCTTTTGTCATGAATATGGCCACTGGAAGAGAAACTACAACAACTACCAGGCTTCTTTGAAGAAGAGTGGAAGTAAGAGTACTTCCCATTCAGGTACGCTTGTTGTAAATGTTGTGGACATTTTTCTCGCAGATTCTTATGTTAGCTCTTGGGTATTTGATACCGGATCAGTTGCTCATATTTGCAATTCGATGCAGGGGCTAAAAAGGACTAGAGAAGTGCAGAAAGGTGAAGTGGACTTTCGCGTCGGAAATAAAGCAAGGGTTGCTGCATTATTCGTCGGCGTCATGGAGCTTCACCTTCCGTCAGGATTTATTATGGAGTTAAATAATTTTTATTACATTCCTAGTATGTGTCGAAACATTTTATCACCTTCATGTTTGATGAGGGATGGTTATTCATTCGCGAGTACAAACAATGGTTGTGTAATCTCTAAGAATGCTATGTTTGTGGCTGATGCTCCCATTGTGAATGGGTTATTTATTTTAAATCTTGATGATGCATATATTTACAATGTTAGTGATAAAAGGCTTCGGCCTAATGATTTGAGTCCTACCTATTTATGGCATTGTCGTTTGGGGCATATAAGTGAAATTTGCATGAAGAAGCTCCATGGTGATGGTCTTCTAACTTCGTTTGATTTTGAATCATACGAGATATGTCAAGCTTGTTTACTTGGAAAGATGACCAAGACGCCTTTTTCGGGTTTTTCCGAGAGAGCGACAAACTTATCAGAACTCATACATACTGATGTATGTGGACCAATGAGCACGACAACCAGAGGAGGATATCACTACTTCATTACTTTCGCTGATGATTTCAGTAGATATGGCTATGTCTACTTGATGAAGCATAAGTATGAAACTTTTGAAAAGTTCAAAGAGTTTCAGAATGAGGTAGAAAATCGACATGGCAAGAAAATAAAGGCCTTACGATCCTATCGTGGAGGTGAATATTTGAGTCACGAATTTAGCAATCATCTTAAGAGTTGCGGAATTGTTCCACAGCTCACGCTGCCCGGAACGCCTTAAAGAAATAGGGTCTCCAAACCGCGCAATCAAACTTTGTTGGACATGATTCGTTCGATGATGATCCAGTCAGATTTACCATTACCATTTTGGGGTTACGCTCTAGAAACAACACCTTTCACACTAAACAGGGTACCATCTAAATCCGTAGTTAAGACACCATATGAGATGTGGACCGGAAAGAATCCCAGTTTGTCTTTTCTAAAGATTTGGGGTTATGCATTTGTCAAGCGACTTCAGTCGGACAAGCTAACACCCAAATCAGATAAATGCATTTTTGTGGGATATCCAAGGGAAACCTTAGGGTATTACTTCTACAACCGAGAAGAGGGCAAAGTGTTTGTCACTCGTAGCGGTGTTTTCCTAGAGAAAGAGTTTCTCACAAAGGGAACGAGTGGAAGGTCGGTGCGACTTAAAGAAGTTCAAGATGAGCCAGTCGGGGATGCTTCTACAAGTGATGCTATTGTAGCAGAACAAGTTGAGGAACCCGTGGAAACAGAAGCACCACAACCACGAAGGTCGGCGAGGCTCCGCGAAGCACGGGAATTATTATTGTTAGACAATGATGAGCCTGCGACCTATGCAGAAGCGAGACCCAGACTTTGAGAAATGGCTAATTGCCATGAGATCCAAGATAGAGTCCATGGGAGACAATCAAGTTTGGAACTTGGTTGACCTGCCTGATGGTTTTAAAGCCATCGAGTGCAAATGGATCTATAATAAGAAGATCGATATGGATGGAAATGTTCACATCCATAAAGCTCGACTTGTTGCAAAAGGTTTTCGACAAGTTCAAGGAGTTGACTACGACGAGACTTTCTCGCCCGTAGCGATGCTTAAATCTATACGGATCATTCTAGCCATTACTACATATTTCGACTATGAGATATGGCAAATGGACGTCAAGACGGCTTTCTTAAATGCAATCCTTACTGAGGACGTGTATATGATACAACCGGAAGGTTTTTTCGATCCAAACAATGTTGGAAAAGTATGCAAACTTCAAAAGTCTATTTATGGGCTGAAGCAAGCATCTCGGAGTTGGAACATTCGATTTGATGAAGTTGTAAAGGAGTTTGGCTTCATCAAAAACGAACAAGAACCTTGTGTGTATAAGAAAGAAAGTGGGAAATCGCTTGTATTTCTAATCTTGTATGTAGATGACATATTACTGATTGGAAATGACATTCCTATGCTCGAGTCTGTTAAGACCTCATTGAAAAATAGTTTTTCTATGAAGGACTTAGGAGAAGCGGCATATATTCTGGGTATCAAGATCTATAGAGATAGATCAAGGAGGCTAATTGGATTAAGCCAGGATACATACATTGACAAAGTGTTGAAACAGTTCAGCATGGAAGAGGCTAAGAAGGGGTTCTTGCCCATGTCTCATAGCATTAAACTCATCAAGACTCAGTGTCCTTCGACCACCAATGAGCGAGAACGCATGAGTAGGGTTCCATATGCTTTGGCTATTGGATCCATCATGTATGTAATGACATGTACTCGCCCAGATGTTTCCTATGCTCTAAGTGTTACGAGCAGATACCAGGCTGATGCAGGTGAAAGCCAATGGACAGCGGTAAAGAATATCCTAAAGTACTTGAGAAGGACTAAGGATATGTTCCTAGTTTATGGAGGTGAGGATGAACTCGGTGTAAAGGGTTAGACAGATGCGAGTTACCTTAACGACTCAGATGACTCCAAATCGCAATCAAGTTATGTGTTTGTCATGAATGGTGGTGCTGTGAGCTGGAAAAGTTCCAAGCAAGATACAGTGGCCTCCTCTTCAACAAAAGCTGAATATATTGCCGCCTTGGAGGATGCAAAGGAAGCTGTTTGGACTAGGAATTTCCTGATTGCTCTTTGTGTGGTTCAGGGCACGTCCAATCCCTTGGACGTTTATTGTGACAACAATGGTGTTATTGCACAAGCCAAGGAACCTAGATAGCACCAGAAGAACAAACATATTCGCATGCGTTACCATCTGATTTGTGAGTTCATTGGTGATGGTAGTGTCATGTTATGAAAAATACATACGGACTCAAATGTTGCTGATCCCTTGACTAAGCCACTCCCGCAGCCTGCACATGAAGTGCACACAAGAGCAATAGGTATTAGATACTATCTAGATTGACTCTAGTGCAAGTGGGAGACTGAAGGAAATATGCCCTAGAGGCAATCATAGAGATGATTGTATTTCATATGTATCCATGAGTTATTATAATGTTCCTTGAATATCCATATACCAGGCAACTTGTATTGATTGGCAATTATGTGAATTGTTTGTGAAACTCTTTACTTGTATGGTTATCTAATAGTTGTCCCTAGTCGGAGTTCATGTGAGGACACACATGAATATTAGACTAGCACATCGATTGGTTGATGACTATGTTTCGCAAGTCATAGACATGGAGATGTCAAACCAATGATGTGGACACATGTTATGAACGTGGGGTTGGACTGACCCAACTTGAGATTGGCAATAATACTTGCAGCTCTCTCTACACATCGTGTACATTTTGTCCTTAGACCTGAGATTGTCACATGTACTTGAGATGTGGATCGACCTACCTTGGGGCTATCAAACACTACTCCATAACTGGGTAGTTATAAAGGTAGCTTTCGGGTTTGTCCTGATACATGCTGCAATGCATTGGTCAATCAAGATGGGATTTGCCCCTCTCTACTTAAGAGAGATATCTCTGGACCCCTCGAGTGATTGGATCTAGAAATGCATGGCCGTGCTACATACGGTTAAGAGTTAACCTAGTAAAGGTATTCCGAATCATAGTATTGAGAAAGAGAGGTTAGCTTGGAGTCAGACCAAATACCGTGAGGCAAAGGGAAAGACGTGTACTCAACCTTGTGATGGTTCGTCCGAATGATCTTTATATGCGTTTAGGAGTTAGCACGTCTTGCTAGAGGCCGCTACCAACTATTGACGGAGTAAGTGTACTCGTGTCATGTCTATACATGTATGAACCTATAGGGTCACACACTTTAGGGGCTGGAAGCCTAATGAGGATTCGATCCGAATCAGACCAGGCTTAGGCTGCTAATGGGCTGCGAATGTAGAAGCCCACCAGGGATGCCTATATAAGAGAAAGTGAGGCGAGCTGAATAGGGTTGAGCATTCCACCCAGCCGCCATTCCTCTCACGCCTGTCTTGCATGTGCAGACCTAGCAGTCTGTCGTGTGACCTTCCACTCCGGACGTGTGGATACCTCGGAGGTGCTGCAGCTATAGCACTTGGACAAGCCGTGCAAAGGGGAGCTGGTCGTGGGACGAGGACGAAGAGGAGACATAGAACGCCTACACCACCCCGATGTACTTCATCGAGTTCCGTAACTGCGCGTCTAGTGGTAATCCCGTGATCTATGACAATAGTATTTCTGGTTGACACGATAGAAAATTTTGATTTTACGCTAGTGTAGCCTACCCGTTACCCTACAAAATCTACTAAGAACCTCTAGAAATTTCTTTATGATTATCTCAACTCAACTTGAGTAATTCAAGATAATATAAAGTACTTTCTAACACAATGACATCCATTTGGGATCTCTCTCAAATTGGAAATCCTAATTGTTATTGCTCATGTTCATGGCATGGCATGAGTGAAGATTTTTTTGCATTAGTCACATGAAATGAATGAAATAAATAGATACCAATGAAATTTCCAAGTGGCGAAAATTCTTATTTTGAACAAGGAAGATCATTTGAAGGTTTCAAATATTTTTCCTCTCATTTTCCAAATTGGAAGTGCTCGATATCACTTTATTCCACCATAAGGAAAGTGGTACACAATTTGGGAATCTTATTTGTGTCCAAACAATATACTAAGGAAATGGTTTTGATAACTCGGAAACATTCCCTAATGGATAATTCTTTGGTAATGGACAATTATATTTGAATATCACATATTGTTATGTGAGAAAGAATTAAATCAAAACCGTTTTTGTTCCAAGAAAATATGACACAAAACCTTGGCACAAGTCAAAACTCAACCTTCACATTCAAGTGAATAACTAGAAAGTTCCCAAGTATTTTCTTTTGAAGTGATTAAGAAATATGAAAATACCACATATTGATATGTGAGAATATATTAACCTAAAATCACTTTCCAAATAATCTTGAGAGATGCCAAAGTACATCTCTATCATACCTATAATCATCAAAGTGTTTGAAATATTTAAACACATTTCAAACTAGAACCAAATTCCAAACAGAGTTCAAAAAGGAAATTGAAAAACAGAAATTAGAAATGGAAAAAGGAAAAGGAAAAGAAAACAAAGAAAAAAAATCCTAGATAACCAACCTGGACCACAACCTTGTCCACGACCACACTAGGTAGCCCACCTAGAACGCAACCTGCCCAACTCCCACCTTCGCACATAAGGACGCGACAACGAAGGTTTTTTTGAAGGCTTCCATAGCAGAAAACAAAAAATCCTAACGACAAGAACAACCTATCCAAGATCTATCTATGTAGAGGTAAAGTAACAAGAGGGATTCGGTGTTCGTACCCTTGAAGACCGAAAGCAGGATTACGTTCCCGTTCAACCGTTGCTGATGAAGCCAAAGTGTAGCCTACCTCAAGGTCAAGTAGGCATCCAAGAATCCAGCACCACAAGTAGCGGTGCCTCCGAAGTACTACACACGTCTGGTGTAGAGATGTCTCCCGGGCTCTAGTCCAGCAAAGAAGCGGAAGAAGAAGATCCATGCCGACTCTAGTTGTATGACGCTGTGCATATGGTGGAGAAAGCTCTTCCTCGTTGTGCACGTTCCTTAATGGGGAACACACACATGAGGGAGAGAGAGAGGAAGAGGATAAACCGAATGGGGTGAAGAATGGGAGAGGGGTCTCCCTTCTTATATAGGGGAAAGGTGGGCACTCCCCTCCAAGTCCTGGGGTGGTACTGAACTTGGGAGAGAAGGAGGAGGAGGAGGAAGCGGCCGACGATGGGAGTGGGCTCCACACCACGCGCCTTGGCCTCCTAGAGATGGCCGGAGGCGGGTGGGTGCCCCCACCCTGCATGCCCATGCCCCTAGGGTCAACAACCCCTCATGGTCCCTTCCCCTCTGGGAAAGACCCATGTAGATGGGATGCACCTTTGTTTATTAATTAATATTAAATACTTATTATTTAATACCTTTCACTTCAAAACTCCTTTCAAAACCCTCTGAACCACTTTGGTTTCTCCCCGGAACGATTCTGGTTCTCTCTCTTCTATTTCTCTTATGGTCGAGGATCATCCCTAAGCGTCTCTACCCTTAAGCGTGACACTCTATCGGTTCAGGAACGCATAGACATGATCAAGACACCTCTTCTATCAATGACCAACAACGGGATCTGGAAACCCATGATGGGCCCCATGCTTTCCACGAATTACATGATCACTTGAAACTTAAATGTCGAGTCTCATTCCCTTCGCCATGCGATACCTGGTTTATCCAAGGTTTGATTTACGGTATCACCATACTAAAGGGGTTCCGTGTTAGAAAACAAAAAAAATCCTACGGTGCGAACACACCTAGCCAAGATCTATCTATGTAGATGTAAAGTAACGAGCGGGGATTTAGTGTTCATACCTTTGAAGACTGAAAGTGGATAACGTTCCAAAGAGAACATGGATAACATAGTCATACTCATAGCTGACCTCAAGGCCGTGAAGCTCCTCGCAAGTCATCTCTTTCTCCTTGTACAATGTAGTCGACCTCATGGTCGTGTCGACGTCCAAGATCCAACCAAGCACCACAAGTGGCGGTGCCTCGTGGCCTTACACACATACGGTGTAAAGACGTCTCCTAGGCTGCGGTCTAGCAAAGTAGCGGAAGAAGATTGACCCGGACCGAGTCTAGCAGCACGACGATGTGCATATGGTGGATAAACCCTATCCCCGTATACAATTCCAATCTTGGGAACCGCACACGAGGGGGAGGGAAAGAGGGAGATAGAAAGGCAAAGGCCAATTGATGGGATGGATTTGGGGAGAGGGGTGCCCTGATACGTCCATTTTTCATCACTATTCTATGTCTTAATTCACTATTATTCATTGATATATTTCATATTGAGAGGTGATACCCCACTGGTCCAGCCTGTTGGATAATCTAGCTAACAACCGATGTAGAGTGTCAAACTATTTTTGAAAATCGGTTGGATAGATCTGATTAGGTCTGCTTTTACTCCTTTCCCCTCTGCTATTCTCCTCTTATCTCTGCATGTTTTAAATCTGCTCTCTTACCTTTCTTCAAGTCCAGGATTTCTCGTGGTTGGGTTCCGTCGTACCTTCAGGGTTTCGCTTCCTCCTTTGGCAACGGTGTTTCTATCTCCGGACTTCATGCTATCTGAGTGATTCTTTATCTGTGGTACCATTCTTTGTTCCTTGTTTGTGCCTTCCGGTGTTTTCCGGCGCGACGACATCATCTACGCCAGATCCGATGAAGAGCCTGCATCATTCCTTTGTTCTCCGAACATCGCTTGTAAAGATCTTCAGTATGAATTCCGAGAGTTGGTTGCACGATTCTTTTGTTCATGTACAGAGTAATTCTTTGAGTGCGGGATGGAGTAGCTACCATACCACTACTCTTATCATTCGCTCTTGTACATCGGATCGGTGGATCAAGCAATTTACTCCTTCCACGGAAGTTAGAGGTGGCTTTATTTGTGGATACCTTTACCTTCGTCCTTGTTTCTCCGGAGTGTCCCCTCGACGAATGTGAGCAGCGACCCTTGTTGGTGGTGTCGCCGATTTCAAGATAGACAAAGAACCTTGTTAGTGCTGTCGCAAGGATCTACACGAAACGAGAAGATTCAGATCGTCGGCCTTCTTCCCCGTACGATGAGGCGGATCTCGAGGGCGAGATCCATTGTTAGTGGTGTCGAATTGTGGCGCCCCGCCAAAACCACTACTAGAAAATCGCTTGTTGTTTTTATTTTGTGCATTATCATATTCATCATGCCACATTGCATGGAACATATAATTAAATTGTTGCATTTAATATTTTTCACTTGCATTTGGTCCTTGGTATTTGTATTTGATATTGTATTTGCCTCTCTCTATTTGGCCTCCCTCTATTTGATTTCTAGTGGGTGCCATACTTGGTGGAACCATAATGTCTAATTTCTTTTAATTGAGTCCTACTATTTTATATTGTTAAATGCCCAAATTGAGTTGGAGGCAGCATCTCTTATTTTTCTCTCCTAATCTATCTTGTTGGACTCATGTGAGCCATAATATCATCATCTAAATTTCACCATATGTTGTCAAGTGGGGTTCTTTATTTTGCCTTACGAATTTTAAATCATGCCCAATTGAACTCATATGGATTCTATTTAATCTTGCTGATATGTCTATCTTCTCAAGATCATATTCCTCTCTATTCTACTTATCTTCTTGGGTTGATCTTTTTATTTTTGGGTTGATTCTCTAATTCTTGTGCCTTTGTACATCCTATAATTATCTACCTTTCATTCTAATTCATTTTCATACCTTCTTGTACCATTCTACCTATTGCACTCTTTCTTCTAAATCTATTCTACATGTACACGCATATGATCCCATGCTCC
This sequence comes from Avena sativa, assembly GCA_916181665.1. Classification (NCBI taxonomy): domain Eukaryota; kingdom Viridiplantae; phylum Streptophyta; class Magnoliopsida; order Poales; family Poaceae; genus Avena; species Avena sativa. The sequence goes on along the minus strand of OV702287.1, from coordinate 102,570,828 downwards.
ATGCTACCATTCTACTTTTCACTCTTGCCCCCATCGTGCATATTTTGAAGCACAAAATTATTTATACTAAAACGCGTATTTTATTTATGTGCTTAAATATACATATGGTTAATATATGTAGCCTCTCCTTTTTTTTATAACAAAACAAACTAATAGTTTTTAGTCTATTATCAGACTACAAAAGATTTTCTTATTTCACTAAAAATAGAATTAGGCAAAAAGCTCGTCTAATGTTTGGCTCAAAACTAGTACCATCTAGTCTACTTTAGACTATATAAATACTTTAGTCCACTTCTTGCCTCCAAACCCTAACCCCCCAAATCTGAGACCAAATCTGGATCAAAATCTACTCCTTTCCACTCTCTTCTCCAGTTGCCTCTCTGATTCTTGTCGGCGAGCTTCCAGATTTTTCTCAGGCGTGCGCATGCCCCTATTGGTTCCTGTGTAAAGCAACAACAACAACATACCACCAAATCTGCCTGCATGCGCCATCAATTTCAATCGATCCATGTACACAAGTGAGCTGCCTTGCCCCTTTGTCCATTCAAAAGAAAGTCAATCTGATCTATGTTCTTGCTGCCGTTTTTCCGATGTCTCAGGACAACAGCCTGCTGCATTAGTTCCTGGCTGGATGACCAAGGGTTGCTGCTCCACACATCGCCATCAATCGGCTCCTCGTGCCTCCAATCTTATCACCGGTATACTGCTTATCTGCGGCAGTCGACAACAGCAATCCCCCATGCGCATGCGTGCATCAGCCTGCAGCAGACGCCCCGCTTGTTTTTCTCTGGATGTGCACGCATCCCGCCTGGCCCCGCCTGCCCAGGGCAACGCCCAGCACGGCAACGACGCTTGGCCGTCGTCCTCCTGTAGTGCGCCACAAGCATCTAGCTCTGCTTCCTTTTTCATCAGGAGCAGCTCCACCCAGCTGGTAGTCTAGCTCCTTCTACCTTAGTTTTTCCGCGTCTGTGATAAGCAGTCGCGTAGACGCTGAACATCACCAGCTTGCCAACGCAACTAGATCCCACCGCAGCTTTGCCCCTATTGTTCTGTCTCAGGTTTTTCATCCGCTACGTGCTCGACAAAATGCCCACTAGAGTTTGGTTTCATGTTTCCTTCTATCCGGTGTGTCTATTTCGATACAGTACATTTTTTCCGTGAGATTCTACTTCGTCAAGTTTGTTATCGATTTGTCGTGCCGCACCGAATGTCCATTATCCGGCACCATCAACCCTCCAACAAGATCTTCATCCCGGGGTCAGCTACTTCGCCGGCTTCCTCTATACTTCAATAACAATCCGAAGACCCCGATCCGGGAGCCTGAAGACCGAATCCGAACCCTAACCTAAGATCTTCGAGCCCCAATGTGTAACCCCTTTTTTCTAAGATCCTTATTTTATAAATGACATCTATCTTGTTGCATAATTAAATTGTTAATGCATACATATTTTATGGGTCCGGGTTATTTCGTCGATTCACCTAATAATTAATTTGGAGTCCATATGCGGGCTATTCTAGTCTTATATTTGCTCCATTTAAATTTGTGTAGCGAACCGATGCCATGCTTTGACTTGTTAATCCCATATTTAATTTGCGGGGTAGTTAAACAACATGAACCTATTAACTAATTGTCGGGACCCCGGTTCCGGTTAATATTGCTTAATTGCATCGCATCTTTGCCATGCCATGCATCATATCATAAGCATGCCGGATCTTCTGCCGTAGTATTAAATATTGCATCCGGTGTTTCTTCTAGTGTTTGCTTCTTCGCGGATTAGACCGATAAGTTGATGCGAGTATCGGCAAGTCCTTTGGATTATGATCCTTCGGCAGTGTTTTCCAGACGAGCATCTCTCCCCCTTTTACCTATTTTGCATTTATAGTCTTTATTTTCTCCTATTGATCTATTGCTATTCGTATCTTGATGCTTTAGTTTCCGTACACCAGTTATATCCCGTGCAACCTCTATATTGCCTTGGACACCTCCTATTACCTGTTGTTTGGTAGATAGCTGATCTTGTGAGTCGTAGTTGCTTGCTCAGGTGCGATCTCGTGTTGTCGAGTACCACAATTGTTGGAATGCTAGCAGATGTTTATGGTGGAGATGATCATGTCTTTAATTACAACTATTAAATTGCTAGATATAACTAATGCAGAGGCATCTGTGGGCAATAGATGTTATTTGGTTCTTCCACGCTCACTTGTGTCCCGTAGGACCCCGAGTACTTGATACCTGTTCCTTGACTATCGCACTATCCGCATATGGGACCATGAATCCCCTTAGCCAGAGCTTGATTCATTCTTATTTCTTGGGACCACAAAGTAGTTTGGGGCTTTATTACTATCCTGTACTTATGCCATGCTTTACTGCTTTATTTACGATTGTGCGTGTAGCACCTGTACTGTTTAGGTTCGTGACATGTTTTCGCTGTATCGACAAGCCCAGTCACACTTTCGGGTTCCCAGTCGTTTACAGCCGTCCACACAAACCTTGGGTCCGTCTCGAAGCCGGCCAACTTTGTTGCGGGTAGCTTAATGGGGTGACCCCCTGAAATAATTTATGAATCCTATGATTGCTTTGTCGTGAAAGCCTCGTTGGGTTTTGAGTTGGTTTTTCCGAGGTTGATCGTGTGTGTGTTGCTATTTGTGCACCTCTGCAGGGTAAATCTTTCTAAAAGCCGTGTCCGCGGTTATGGACAACTTGGAGCACAGTATCTCGATCATAGACAAGCATAACTAAAGTAGTGCTATAAATTTGACTTAATATATGACTAGTAATCAGCTCAATTATAACGGAATGGATATTAAAAATGCCAACAACTGGTGGATCTTGGTCGCATCGTGTTCTGATATACCTGCCTAGTAAGTATTGCAACTACAATGGAATGTGATAAAAGTGTCAACAACTGTTGGGTTTTGGGATTCCCAGGACAATTATATCTGACTAGTAGATGTTCCAACTACAACGGAATGATAACTAAAATTGCCCACTACTTATGTTATCATACCTATATCTGACTAGTAAATGCTGCAACTATAATGGAATGAGTAAAACTGCCAACTGTGTGAGTTCCTTGGTCCGACTTCCTCGTTTGGTCTCGAGGGGGAAATACCAGGATGGGTATGTTTGGTGTTCCTATCAGGTAGGATCCGAATAGGTCTTTCTTACCCCTCTCTAATAGCCGCCAGTGATACCGAGTCTCTATAGGTTGTTTAGTGCTGTTGTGCTGCCGCTTCAGTCCACCATACCTATGTAGGCGAGAGCCGCCAAATTCTAGCCTCGCCGTGTACTGGCCTCAGTACTGACGCTCCTCTTTTTTCCTTTGCCCTTTGTCGGCACCCCTTTTGTTTTAGCAGGTTTGAGATCGACGTCGTTAGCAGGGTTACCCTTCCGGCTTGGCCTGGGCAGGGTTATGGACGCCATTGGTTATTCTTCAGGGCTCTTAGCCCCATTTGCATCTTATCCGTAGTCGGATGCTGTATCATTTTCAAGGTGATTTGGATCTTTGTATTGTATATCTGTATTCTTGACTCTTGGAGTCGTGTTGTATATATATCTGTCCTGTGGGTCCCATCGAGGACTATTGTGTAATGGTATTACTTTGTTTTCCACCCGCACGAAAGTACCTGGTGGGCGTCCTTGAATCGTTTCTATGCGGGTTTGGCGGAAAGGGCTAACACTTGCATAGGGCCGATTCGAGGGTGTTACAGGAACCGCACACGAGGGAGAGGGAAAGAGGGAGATAGAAAGGCAAAGGCCAATTGATGGGATGGATTTGGGGAGAGGGGTGCCCTGATACGTCCATTTTGCATCACTATTCTATGTCTTACACTATTATTCATTGATATATTTCATATTGAGAGGTGATACTTATGTTATTTCATCTGTTTTTGCATGGTTGATGACTTTTGGAGCATGGACCGATGCAGTCAGGATTCTGATGGAAAAGATGCTGTTTGGAGGCAAAATTCGCGAAGATCAGAAAAGCCGGGAAAATATACGGAAAATACTATTTTTCCAGAAGACGAAGGAAGCCAAAATGGGGGTTGGAGATGGGCCACAGGGGGCCCACACCACCCCCTGGCGTAGGCAACCCTAGGTCGCGCCAGCAGGTGGTGTGGCCGCCCTGGCCCACTCCAGGCACTCCCCTCTGGCGTATATCATCCTCCCGAAACCCTAAGACTCGGGGAGCAACCACAGAAAGATTCCACCGCCTCTGCGAGGCGGAAAACACCGAGAGAGAAAGATCTCTTTGGCAGACAGATTTCTGCCGGGGGAATTCCTTCTTGGAGAGGGGAGATCGTCGCCATCAACACCACCATCAAGCTGGGCTTCATCGGGATCATCATCATCATCACCATCAGCACCCTCATCACCATCTCCATATTGCTGTAACAATTGAGTTGAATCTTGCATAGTTCATAGGGGAAACTTTCACGGTGTTGATTACTATTTGTAGTTGATGCTATTGAGTGAACCGTTGAATTATTGTTTATGTTCAGATTGTTATACATTATTATTCCATCTCTGATCATGATCCGTATGATGTCTTGTGAGTAGTTCGTTTTGTTCTTGAGGACATGGGAGAAGTCATGTTGTTAGTAGTGGAGTTGTGTTGAGAAAGATTCAATATTTTGATATTTAAGTTGTGGTGTACTTCTTCTAGTGGTGTCATGTGAACGTCGACTACATGATACTTAACCTATATGGTCCTAGGGGAATGCATTGTGTATATGGCTACTAATCGTAGGGGTTGCCGGAGTGACAGAAACCTGAACCCCCGTTAGGAAACCATTGCACAAGGGACGCAAGGGTCTTAGAGTTTAAAGCTATGGTTAGGTTTCTACCTTAATTACTTTCTTGTACTTACGGATGTTTGCAAGGGGTATAATCACAAGTATGTATTAGTCTTGGATGGGGCGGTACATTAGCACAAGTTCACCCACACAACATTTAGCAAGCTAGAGAAGACTAATCAACTACATGAAGCGAAAGCACTTGGCAGTCTTCCCATGTGTCCAGTCTTCCCATGTGTCCTCGAGAACGTTTGGTCATCTTAAGTAATACAACCGGCTTGTCCTTTGTTGCATAAAGGATTGGACCACTTGCTGCATTTATTCCTACAGTCTTTTATTTACTCGTACTTTGTTTACTTGCTTTATCGAAAACCCCTAAAAATCCGTTTGCTAAGTATTTGCAGAGAATTCCTGATCCATACCACTAGCCAGCACCTTCTGCTCCTCGTTGGGTTTGACACTTACTTATCGAAAATACTGCGATACACCCCCTATACTTGTGGGTCATCATGCCCCTCTTTATATAGCTGGAAGGGAGGTACTATCTCCCTCAAAGTCCCAGATGGGAGCCCACTTAGTGGTCGCCGACCTTCCCTAGGGCGCGACCCCCTCTTGGGCCTCCTTTCGTGAGGCCTAATTATGTGGGCTACCCCATAAATGCAATAAAATATATATTTTAAATATTAATTCATTTAATTAATATTAAATACATATTTTTAATACCAATAGCTCCGAAACACCTTTCGGACCCCTCTGATCATCATCGGATATCCCCGAAACACTTCGGTATCTCTTCGGAACAATTCTGGAGTTCACTCTCTTTTCTCCTATGATCTTGGATCAATCCCTAAGCGTATGTACCCTTAAGTGTGACACCCTACGGCTCGGGAATACATAGACATGATTGATATACTTCTTCGATCAATGACCAATAGTGGTATCTAGAAACACATAATGGCCCCCATGCATTCCACGAATAACTTGATCGCTTGAACCTTGAACGTCGAGTCTCATTCCATTTGATCTATGATACCAAGTTTGTCCAAGATCTGATCTCCTGGTATCGACATACCTAAGTTCTATCTTGTTATGGATAAACACATTTACTTGTTCCCTTGATATTACATCCTTGTGACCTAGTCACATGTTTGCAAACTTGTAGATGTAATCTCACAAGTGGGCCCAGGGTATCTATCCATCACTCGGATGGGAAAATCCCGGTCTTGATACATAGTCCTCAAAAGTTCCTCTAGAATACCTGACGTGCACCTTTATGGTCACCCAGTTATGGACATGATGGTTGATATGATCAAAGAAACCTTGGTAGACAATGTTTAATATGATCTCATGGTCGAAGGACTGAATCACTATGCTTTGCTAAATATCGCAATGTTGAACTTTGTGACTGGTTCACATTGAAATACTAGGGCTGGGTGTTATCCTTCACTTTATAAGTGACCCCGTTGTCAGTTGACGTGGTAAAGTCCATGATCGGGAAACCTCGATCATTAACTGCCCAACGAACTAGTCAAGAGGATACTAGGGATCTGGTTTGTTTATATACCAATGAGATATATAATGTTTCCACTTAATACAGTTCTAGCATGATACAAAACTGTTACGAACTAATGATATATTTCAATAAAAACATCTTTATTATTGGCTTCTAGGGCTATCTCCTTCAGCCTCCCACTTGCACTAGAGTCAATAATCTAGTTACTGCTTCACGCTGTTTAACACCTATGGCATTCCGGTGTTATCCACACACATTGCCTCGTGGTAAAGCCAATCTCCAGAGCTGACACTTTTAGCTCTGTGTGTATTTGCATTTCTATGCATCACGACACATCAAGTCATTCTCCAATGAGATGGCTTTGTATAAATTTGGTCTTCTAGTGAGACCTCAATTCCTTAGCCAAAACTATGTTTCCACTATTGTTGTATAACAGATTTTCATAGTGTAGCCTACTTGGAAATGTACCTAGTTTTGATGACAAAACTATTTTACACAAAAAAACTCTATATACTGCTTCTAAAGCAGTCACATACTCAACCATCATTGTAGTATCCGTCATAATATTATAAATTTGGAACTAGTTAAAACCCATAATGGAACTTTCTTCCATTACATTGTGCTACCTTATTTCTTAATACATAGCCTAATTGAGATAAACTTCATTTTTATGTGTAACAGAAACTCTCATAAATGCAACACATTACATTGAAATATTTTGTCACTTCTGCATACATTGCATATTCTTAGTTCTTCCAAATTACACAAGAATATCATCACTATTGTCCAATTATCATCTTATGAATCACTCTGGTGTATGCTCCTAACACTTAGAGCATAGAACTTATCTAGATATGTACATATCATGGCATTCACGAATACTCAATCATTCACAAGGTTCCCCTTGTCAGTTGTCACTACAATTGATCTTGCTACTATTTGGCAAGAACTTTTCTTATCAAATATTGACTAGGAGATTCACACAACTCCCACTCAAATATGGCACCATATTAAACTAATTCAATATTTCATATATGTTTTTCAACATAACCATATTAGCATTTCAATATATCTGTATAGACTTTTTATGTCTAATATTCTGGTTTTGCCTAAGTCTTTCATCAAAATCCAATTTTAATGAAATTCCTAATTCACGTCTCATAAAATATACATCATTTCCAATCAACATAATGTCTTGGAAATATGTCTTAACACTCCCACTTAGTTTCTTGTAAACACAAGCATCTTCATCATTCTGATGAACTTAAACTCCTTAAAGTTTCATCATGGTGAAAATTCCAACTCCACTATGCTTATTTCAACCATTGAAACTTGCATATATTTTAGCACCCTCCAAATTAACAAAACCCTGTGGATAGTGTCATGTACACATCCTAGGTAACCATTCTATTAAAAGAATGTTGTTTTGTTTATTCAATTATCATATCCAAATATGTAGTGCTTGCTAAAATAATCCGTATAGACTAAATATCACCGTGGAAGATCTAATCTTCTCACAGTCAACTTTTGAACTTTGTCGTAAACTACTTTCTGACAAGTCGAACATTTCACAGATGTAAACATTGTGTGTATGTTTGTTTATAGATCCATTTACGCTTTGAAAAAAGCTTCATGCCATCCTGAGGGTCTACCAAGTTCATAACTTGATTTCATATACGGATACTATCACGAATTCTTATGGCCTCTAGCCATCTAATGGAGTCAGGGCTCATCATCACGTTTTTGCATGCAATCGGTATATCATTGTCCAACAACGAAATTTTGTCTCAAATCTTGTTATTTAATTCTCACCCAATCCACATGGTTCAATAGGAACTTAGATTTATGGAACATACAACATTTGTAAAATGGTAGCCATGAGCATTGTAGCAGCCTCTAAAACACTTTTCGGCGTTGCGCTCCTCTGATCATGTCACTTAGGTTCAAACAACCACATCCAAATTTTATTGTCCTCCTACTTAACTTTTCACGAAAAGTTCCTTCTTAGAGAACTCACCATTTTAGCGATAAACACTTTTGTCTTTAGTGTTACGATGGAGGAATTCCCAACGAATGCTTTGGGATAACCTAAAAAGACATGCATATACAACTTTGGTTTTGTAAACATTTTAAATATGCCTAGCATACCAAAATTTAAGAAAAGACAAATTGGGGTTTTACCCCTTGCCATTTCATCGGTCATGATGTTGCTCTTTTCAGTGTAAAAGCGGTATGTCTTTATAGCATAATCTTTTAAATCATAATGGTAGTTTATATTTGATCTCACCAAGTCAAACTAGGTTTGATTATATTCTCAAAACATTCCATACTACTATGGTGTTTTGGGAAACTCAAGTTTATGAAACAATTTCATATGTTTGATAAATTTGTAACTCAAATCTCTTCTTTTATGATCTAATCATAAACTCTTGATTTTCTTGTTACGATGATTTATTTATTCGCAACGACTTTATCAAAGTCTCTAGAAAATCAAACGTGCCATAACTCTTATGGTGTTGTTTCGCGAATCTGGATGATTTCTTCTTCACTCTAAAACCTTTGAACATATTTTTATCTATTCAAGTCCTTAATGGAAGTATATGAAGTAGAATAATCCACCAGACACGGTTTTACATAATGGACCTCATACATCATTATATATTATTTCCACTAAGTTAGCCGTCCATTTAACTTTTTCCTGTAAATAGAGTTTTAGTTATCTATAGAAAAGTCTTACAAACATCGTTTCGTTTGAAAACAACTTGACTCCAAAATTCCATCAAGATGGAGTTTCTCAATGTCTTTCTTTCCAATATAACTTAAATGGTGGTGTCACATTTAATCATTTCGTCTCGCAATGCTTTTAGCATTTAGTTTTATGAATATTATTTCACCAACAAGATTTATAATGGTTCATCCATCAATTATGGAATCCAGTAATTATTTGAACAATAGTTTGTTCTTACAATACTATAACCAGATAATAATTATCAGAATAAATCTTGGCAGCTTGGTCCTTGATAGAGATGACAAACATAATAACATTTTATTTGTTTATCAATGAATATCATTACCATATTAATTTGCTAGTTATTCGAACCATCACATTTCTTATATTGAGTTGTTTTGTATGATACTTCATACCAACCAATCCAGCATCCAATTCCAAATAATTACATTGGTTCAACAAGCAAAGAATATATGTATAGATAACATGTATACCTTGTATATATCTGAGCTAGACAATCTAGTCCATTAATTTTTGCCAGTTATATTTATGGATTCTCTTTCAATGTTCTCCTCTCTTTCAGAAGAGTCATCTATTATCAATAGTGGCACCAATTACATGGTACTTGGTTCAAGTGTGTTAGTGAAACACTAACACCCTTAAACTCACACTTTGCAGTGGATCACAATCATCACATGATTCGTGTTCTTCTGGATTCTTCTTTTAGTGATCTTTAGTATAGTAAACATTTTACTATACCTTTTATTCATCCTATCATGACAACTTTCACGAATGAACTATACAATTCATCAAGATGAATCTTTATATAACTTTAGTTCCCAAACTTATTGGGTGATAGGTACGCCTAGCGCCACCATCATACGCAAATACTCATTAAATATGAGAATCTGTTTTCAACTAAATTATACTTTATCATGTTGCAATCAAACAGTGTTTTAGATATCAAGATATCTTTTACACAAGATGATTTTTGAATCTTCCAGCTCCCAGACAATCTTGATATAAAGAACTTTCTTTCTAATGTCAACTATCATGGAGGCAAGCATGATATTTTAGACACTAACTTTGTAATCAGTTACTCCAGGATTAATACATTTATTAAACCCTATGGAGTAAGTGAGGTTTACTTGAAAGTCTGCTTTAGGACTTCTATCTATAATTTGACACTCAAATAATACGATACTAGTCTTTAAAGTAAGTATTTAGAATATTATAGTACTATTATCTCAATTACAACCAAGGTAGTCTATAACAGATGCCAATTACAATAACTATGCAAATTCACTTAGATTGTTTAGTTCATAATATGAGTTCAATACCAGAACTCCCACTCAAATGAACACCTCCAATGTTCGTTTGGTGATTACATGATCCCTTTACACCGTATCATCCTTGATCATCACGGCCTTTGATATAGCTGTCAGGGTAGAAAACTATCAATCACATCACCTCACTCATGCTTAACCTTTCGGTCATCTATACATTCTAGGCTTGCCAACTTTAACCATGGTGTATTGCAGTACATACATAGCTTACACCCACCGTATGCGAACGCAGAGATGCCTAGCATCCGATCATCACAACCTGCTACATAAATGCGGACTTTCTTGGTGGTGCACACTTGTGGGAGAATACAAATGTTGGAATTATGTTGAGGGATCATATTATAATGCTACCGTCGTAAGTCTAACACTAGCATAATAAGATACACAACCCATTCACATCTAATACAAACAATTTATGCGATAAGATATGGTTGTCGCGCCTTGATATCCATCGAGTGCGTCGACATTGCACTAGGTTCACGGTACCTCTATGTTATAGGTAGTACATTTCATAAATACTTACCTTGACCATACATATCGCAAGCCCCTGCAAAATAAAGTTAGACACCTCTACTTTATCTTTGCATGCTTTACGCGGTTGTTAGGGCTTTCGCAAGAGAACCGTTTCTACCTACAAACTTCCAACCATAACATGGATTGACTAGTAGCCGCTTTAAGTCCCTTCTCAGGGCCGTCCTTTGTAAATGTCATATCAACTAATGTCGGAGAGACATACACCCGCTGGCCACTTATATGGTACAAGCCATATGTTAGTCATGGAACCAGTCTCGTGTAAGGTCGCTCTGGGCCGCTTCATTTGACATTGCTGCGATATGAACAAGTACATGTGGGATGGTAGTAACTAGAGAATCAATGCCCACACAATCAACATGTGTTCTAATCATACCAAACATCTATGCATAGATCGGCTCTGATATCACTTAAGGGGTTCCATGACAGAAAACAAAAATTATACAATGGGAACACACCTAGCCAAGATCTATCTATGCAGATGTAAAGTAACGAGTGGGGATTCGGTGTTCATACCTTTGAAGACCTAAAGTCGTGCTTGTAGTTGACCTCAAGGTTGCGAAGCTCCTCACAAGTGACCCATTGCTCCTTGTACGACGTAGCCGACCTCATGGTCATGTCGACATCCAAGCTCCAAGCTCCAAGCAAAGCACCACAAGTGGCAGTGTCTCATTTCCTTACACACATACGACGTAGAGACATCTCCCGGGATTCAGTCCAGCAAAGCAGCAGAAGAAGATTGATCCGGACCGAGTCTGGCAGCACGACGATGTGTGTATGGTGGAGAAACCCCTATCCCCGTATGCAACTCCAATCTTTGGAACCACACATAAGGGAGAGAGTAAGAAGAGATAAAGACAAATGCCAATTGATGGGATGGATTTGGGGAGAGGGGTGCTCCTCTTTATATAGGTGGAAGGGAGGTACTACCTCCCTCAAAGTCCTAGGGTGAGACTAATCAAGAGAGGAGGGGGGTGAGGTGCCACCGGCTATCCCCCTCATGGTCCCCACATGGTGGGAGCGCACTTAGTGGCCGTCGGCCTCCCAAGGCCTTCCCTAGGGACGACCCCCTCTTGGGCCTCGTCCGGTGAGGCCCAATTAGGTGGGTTGCCCCATAAATCCAATTAAAATATATATTTTAAATATTAATTCATTTAATTAGTATTAAATACATATTATTTAATACCTATCATTATGAAACACCTTTCGGACCCCTTCGATCATCATCGGATATCCCCGAAATACTTTTGGTATCTCCCTAGAACAATTCCGGAGTTCTCTCTCTCTATTCTCCTACGATCTTGGATCAATCTCTAAGTGTCTCTACCCTTAAGTGTGACACCCTATGGCTCGAGAATACATAGACACGATCGATATACTTCTCCAATCAATGACCAATATCGGTATCTGGAAACACATAATGGCCCCATGCATTCCATGAATAACTTGATCGCTTGAACCCTGAACGTCAAGTCTCATTCCCTTTGCTCTACGATACCAAGTTTGTCCAAGATCTGATCTCCTGGTATCAATATACCTAAGTTCTATCTTTTTACCGACAAACACATTTACTCGCTCCCATGATATTACATCCCCGTGACCTAGTCACATATTTAAAAACTTGTAGATGTAATCTCACCAAGTGGGCCTAGGGTATCTATCCGTCACTCGGATGGGAAAATCTCAGTCTTGATACATAGGCCTCAAAAGTTCCTCTAGAATACCTAATGCACACCTTTATGGTCACCTAGTTACGGACATGATAGTTTATGTGATCAAAGCAGCCTCAGGAGACAGTGATTAATATGATCTCACGGTCGAAGGACTGAATCACTATGTTCTGCTAGATATCACAATGTTGAACTTTGTGACTGGATCACATTGCAATACTAGGGTTGGGTGTTATCCATAACTTCATAAGTGACCTCATTGTCAGTTGACATGGTAAAGTCCATTATCAAGAAACCTCGTGAAGGAAATATGCCCTAGAGGCAATCATAGAGATGATTGTATTTCATATGTATCCATGAGTTTTTATAATGTTCCTTCAATATCCATATATCAGGCAACTTGTATTGATTGGAAATTATGTTAATTGTTTGTGAAACTCTTTACTTGTATGGTTATCTAATAGTTGTCCCTAGTGAGAGTTCATGTGAGGACACACGTGAATATTAGAATAGCACATCGATTGGTTGATGACTATGTTTAGAAAGTCATAGACATGGAGATGTCAAACCAATGATGTGGACGCATGTTATGAACATGGGGTTGGACTTACCCAACTTGAGACTGACAATAATACTTGAATCTCTCTCTACACATCATGTACGTTTTGTCCTTCGACCTGAGATTGTCGCATATACTTGAGATGTGGATCAACCTACTTTGGGGATATCGAACACTACTCCGTAACTGGGTAGTTATAAAGGTAGCTTTCGGGTTTGTCCTGATACATGCTGCAAGGCATTGGTCAATCAAGATGGGATTTGCCCCTCTCTACTTGAGAGAGATATCTCTGGGCCCCTCGAGTGATCGGATCCAGAAATGCATGGTCGTGCTACATATGGTTAAGAGTTAACCTAGTAAAGGGATTCCGAATTACAGTATCGAGAAAGAGAGGTCAGCTTGGAGCTAGAGCAAATATCGTAGGGCAAAGGGAAAGACATGTACTCAACTTTGTGATGGTTTATCCGAGTGATTTTTATATGCGTTTAGGAGTCGGGACGTTTTGCTAGAGGTTACTACCAACTATTGACGGAGTAAGTGTACTCGTGTCATGTCTATACGTGTATGAACCTATAGGGTCACACACTTTAGGGGATGGAAGCCTAATGAGGATTGGATCCAAATTAGACCAGGCTTAGGATGCTAATGGGCTGCTAATGTAGAAGCCCACCAGGGATGCCTATATAAGAGAGAGTGAGGCGAGCTGAATAGGGTTGAGAATTCCACCCAGCCGCCACTCCTCTTCCGCCTATGTTGCACGAGAAGACCTGACAGTCTGGCGTGTGATGGCTTCCACTCCGGACGTGTGGATACCTCGGAGGTGCTACAGCTGTAGCACTTGGACGAGCCACGCAAAGGGGAGCTACTCGTGGGACGAGGACATGGAGGAGACGTAGAACATCTACACTGCCCCGACGTGCTTCATCAAGTTCCGCAACTGCGTGTCTAGTGGTAATCCTGTGATCTATGACCACAGTATTCCTGGTTGACATGGTAGAATTTTTTGTTTTGCGCTAGTGTAGCCTACCTGTTACCCTACACCTCGATCATCAGTTGCCCAATGAACTAGTCTAGAGGATACTAGAGACCTGGTTTGTTTATATACCACACATGTATTAATGTTTCCACTTAATATAGTCTATCACGATACAAAACTATTACGAACTAATGGGATAGGTCAATAAAAGCATCTTTATTATTGGCCTCTAGGTCATATCTCCTTCACGTACCTAGTTCGATCTTGTCACCGACAAACACATATTTAATCGTTCTTGTGATATTACATCCTCGTGACCTAGTCACATGCTTGCAAGTTTACTGATGTAATCTCACTGAGTGGGCCCAGAGTATCAATCCGTCAATCAGATAGGAAGATCCCGATCTTGATGCATACGCCTCAACATATACCCCTCTGGAATAACCAACTTACACCTTTATGATCACCCTATTACGGTGTGATGGTTGACCTAAGTCTAAGAACCTCGGGTGGTAGTGATTAAACATGATCTCACAATCAAAGGGTTGAGTTACTACACTTTGCTTCATATCACAAGGTTGAACTTTGTGACTGGATCACATTGCAATACTGCTGTTGGGTGTGTGTTTATCACATCATTCATCTAATGAAGTGACCTCATTGTCAATTGAGATAAATGTACCATGATCAGTAAACCTCGATCATCCACTACCCAACAAGCTAGTCATCTAGAGGATATTAGGGACTTGGTTTGTTTACAAACCACACATGTATTAATCTTTATTCTTAATATAGTTATAGCATGGTATAAAACTATTATGAACATATGAGATATCACAACAATAAAACAAATTTATTATTGGTCTCTAGGGCATATCTCTAATAGTCTCCCACTTGCACTAGAGTACAAATAAACTAGTTTATATTTATCAAGAATCTAAAACCAATAGCATTCTGGTGTTGATATGCTTTCCTCATGGTAGAGGCTTTGTAAACGGATCTGCGACATTCAGATCCGTATGCACTTCACAAATTGTAATGTCACCATCACTCACAAACTCCCTTATCAAATGGTAACACCAGAGTATGTGCTTGGCCATAGAGTGGAACCTTGATTCCTTCGTGTTCGCAATGGCCCCCATGTTGTCGTAGTAGATGCACATAGGGCCATGCATGCTTAGGAACACTCAAGTTTGATGACAAACTTCCTCAGCCACAAAGGTTCATTTGCCGCCTCCGAAGCAGCAATGTACTACGATTGCATCGTAAATTGAGCTACCGAGGATTTCTTCCCGCTCCTCTAGCTGACCACACCACTGTTTACCAGAATCACATACCCTGTTTGAGACTTCGAGTCATCTGGATCAATGTTGAAACTTTCATCCATGTAACCAGTTACGACAAGTTCCTCATCACCTCCTCCAAAGGCAAGAACCATATCCCTAGATCCTTTCAGATACTTAAAGATATTCTTAACTTCCATCCAATGAACCATCGCATGGTTACTTTGTAAATGGCTCGTCAAACTAAGATCAAGGGCCACATATGGTCAAGTACTCAGCATGGCATACATGATATAACCTATGGCTGAAGCCTAGACACTACAAGAAAAGTTGGCTTTTACAACAGACGATTTTCGTGGTTGAAGGCCCGTTTTTCGTGGCTAAAAAGTCTTCCACGATGGATGGCCTTCGTGGTAAAAGCCCTGCACTTTCATTATCACATAAAAGAGGCACTTTGTCACAATTGACACCGTACTCCTTTAAAGTTTGCCTCATCCATAATAATTGAGTACATGCACTAGCAGCAGCCACATATTTAGCCTCGGTGGTGGAGAGAGATATACAATTCTGCTTTTTAGAAAACCAACATACCGAAGACCTTCCCAAGAATTAACAAGCTCTAGAAGTTGATTTCCTATCATCCTTATCACTAGCCCAATCTGAATCAGTATAGCCACATAGAGAGAAATTGGAGTCCTTGGGAGACAGACCAAAATTAGGGGAATGAACCAAATATCGGAAGATTCTCTTGACCACCACTAAGTGGCTTTCTTTAGGAGCTGCTTGATACCTTGCACACACACCTACACTCAACACAATATCGGGTCTAGATGCACAAAGGTAAAGGAGAGAGTCGATCATGGACCGGTATACCTTTTGGTCCACATCTTTACCATTGGGATTGAGTTCAAGATGGCATTTAGTTTGCATCAGTGTGGCAACATCATTAAGATCCACCATCTTGAATCTCTTGAGCATGTCTTGTATGTATTTTTCTTGATTTATGAAAGTTCCTTCTCTAAGTTGTTTGATCTCAAATCCGAGAAAGAACCGTAATTCCTCCATCATAGACATCTCAAACCTGTCAGTCATAAGCTTTGAAAATTCATCATTAAAAGCTTTATTAGTAGAGCCAAAGATAATGTCGTCTACATATAGTTGGCATATGAAGAGATCCCCCTTAACCTTCTTAGTAAAAAAGTGGGATCGATTTGCCCAACTTTGAAGCCACGATCTAGCAAAAGCTCTTTAAGGTGCTCATACCACACATGTGGGGCTTGTTTAAGGCCATAGAGTGCCTTATCGAGTTTGTAAACATGGTTCAAAAATTTAGGATCCTCAAATCCCGAGGTTTGATTTACATATACCAACTCATGTAGAGGACCATTAAGAAAAGCACTCTTAATGTCCATTTGCTGTAATTTAAAATTATTATGAGCAGCATAAGCAAGAAGGATACATATGGACCCAAGACGAGCCACTGGAGCATAAGTCTCGCCGAAGTCGATGCCTTCAACTTGGGAATAGCCTTGTGCCACGAGTCTTGCCTTGTTCCTTACAACAATGTCATTCTCATCTTACTTATTCTTAAAAATCCACTTTGTGCCGATAACATTGTGGCAATCCTTGGGCTTCTCTACTAATTTCCAGACCTTGTTGTGCTCAAAGTTATTTAACTCTTCATGCATAGCACCAACCTAGTCCAGATCTTCAAGGGCTTCAAAAACTTTCTTGGGTTCCACCATGGATATGTGAGCTTGGTGCTCACCAAAGCTTGCTAGCTTCCTTCTTGTGGACACCCTTCGTCTGAGATCATCTACAACTTTGTCAAGAGTGTGAGCCCTTAATTCAAGATTCCCATCTGCACAAGCCTTGCGACGAAGTTAAATCAACTTGTTGTTTCTTGGAGGAATATCTTCATCATTTGAGTCTTCGTTGGAATTACTAGCTTGGCCTTGATCTCCAGCTTGGTCAGCAGGAATTGGACATGATGAATCTTGCCCTTGAAGTTGATCAGCAGACATAACAGGAGGCTGCTGCTGTTCGGAAGTTTCAGGGCTGGATAATCTGGCTGAGGGAGTGGCTGGATAATCTGGCCTGGGAGAACTTGGTCCATCTTCACTGTCTTGTATATTTCTGGCCCGAACTAAAGAGGGGCCGGATAGTCTGGAGTCAGCCAGAAAATCCGGCCTAGGAGTTGAAGCAGTTTCTTTGACAATGTTTTTAGATCTGTCAATCGAGGTAGGTTGGCCGAATAATCCGGTGTCCACTAGATAATCCAGCCTGGAGCTTTCTGGAGCATTTGATGGATGATCTTCAGCAGTTTGAGGTGTTGGTGTAGAGGTTTCTCCAACAGTTTGGAGCACGTTGAGCTTGTGTCGATGAGGGGTCTACTTGAGTAGAGCATTGTCCTTCGCGATCCGTCACAAGGGGTTCCTGAATGGGGTGGAAAAATCCCACGCCCATTCTTCTGATGGCATCTTGGGGTATTTCAACATCTGCATCACAAACATCAACTTGCCCCGCATGGGAGCCATCATCTTCCTCGAACACCACACTACAAGATTCTACAACAGTCCTGGAGAGCTTATTGTAGACTCTATAAGTGTGGGATTCGGCACCATAACCAACAAACATACCTTCTAAAGCCTTAGACTCAAATTTAGATAGATGAACTCCTTGGATAAGAAAGAAACACTTATAACCAAATACCCGGAAGTAGGAGATGTTTGGCTTGTTACAGGTAAGTATTTCAGAAGGTGTTTTGTCCAAGATTTTGTGGAGGTAGAGCCGGTTGGATGAGTGGTATGCGGTAGAAATTGCTTTAGCCCAGAAATTATATGGTGACTTGAATTCAGCCAACATAGATCTTGCCATATCCATTAAGGTCCGGCTCTTCCTCTCGGCTACACCATTTTGTTGAGGGGTGTACGCAACAGAATATTGGTGTCTTATCCCCTCTTCACTTAGGAATTCATTCAGAGTGTAGTTCTTGAACTCGGAGTCGTTATCACTTCTTATTACCAAAATAGGGACATTGTGTTGATGTTGAACCTTGTTGGCAAAATTGATGACAGTTTGTTGAGTCTTGCTCTTTAACTTGAAGAAATAGACCCATGTATATCTTGAATAATCATCAAAAATTATGAGGCAATATTTCTTCCCACCAAGGCTTGCATGAGATGAAGGACCAAACAGGTCCACATGAAGGAGCTCCAAAATCCTCTTTGATGAAATAATAGTCTTCCGTCGATGGGGAGAGTCATGCATTTTCCCTTCAACACAAGCCCTGCAAACACGATCTTTGGCAAAGGAAACATTTTCTTTTAGTGCAAGAAATGGCCACCCTTGTGAAGACTTTGAAAAGTTCTCATATTGATGTGGGCTAGTCGGTGATGCCATAGCCAGCCCGCGTCGGCCTTTTTGAAAAGACACATCGGTCCTGTAGTGGTTTTCCCCGAAAAGTCCACCACATATAGGTCATTTTCGATATATCCAATGAAAGCGACCTTTAGAGAGTTGCTACACAAGAGTACCACCAAATAACCATCAATAAAAATAGCGAAGCCCATCTTACCAAGGGCACAAGCAGAAAGTAAATTGTAACCGAGGGTCTCAACAAGCATGACGTCCACGAGAGAGATATCGTGAGCAACCACAACCTTGCCAAGACCCAATACCTCAGATTTTGACTTGTCACCATAGGAGATGGTTATGTGATCATGATTTGGCCACATCTCTGAGATGATCTCGTTGTTTCCGGTCATATGACCAGTGCACCCGCTATCGAGCACCCATTTGGACCCACCGGAAGCATAACCCTACAACAAAGTTACTTCTTGGTTTTAGGTACCCATTTTTCAATGGGTCCTATCATGTTAGTGACAAGGGTCTTGGGAACCCAAATAGACCAAGAAATGTAACTATCAAATGGACCAACATAGCTAGCATAGACATCACCATAGTAATCACAAACAATTCATAATTAGGATTGTTAGCTCCTGCAAAACCAACATAGTTAGTCTTGTCATTAGTTGTGGTGCTTGTCTTTGTTTGAGCAGTCTTGATCTTCTTCTTCTTATTCTTCTTCTTCTTCTTCTTATTTGTCTTGGGAACATAGCCAAGACCCTCTTTTCCATTGTTTGTCCTTTGCTTGCTAAGAATCTCATCTAGGACTTCCTTACCTTTGGGTTGAGATCCCTTGACAAGTTCTTCTTTCAATCTTGCAGTTTCTTCAATAATATATTCATGCCCACACGATGGTGTGGAGGTTCTAGGCATATCATACTTGTCCAATTGAGTTTGGAGCTGATCACGAGACTCATTTAGAGTAGATAGATCACTCTCCAATGCCTTGTAGGCAATATCGAGTTTCTCTAACTTCTCTGAGAGTCTAGCATGAGCAGCCCCAAAGTCAATATTTTATTTCTTTAGTTTCTTTACCTTAGCAAGAGCATTGTCACGTTACTTTATGAGCTGGGAAACAACCTCTTCATGGGACTCCTCAATTGAATCAAGTTTCTCTTCTAAAGAGACTCGAGTTTCCTCTTCTTCCTCTAGAGCATTCTTCAAAGAGGCTATCTCCAAGGCATCTTCTCTTTCAATTCTCCCCTTCTCTTCGAGAAGTTCTTTAGAGTGAGCAAGTTGAATCATAAGAGCATCAAAGTGAAGTTTGTGCTCACCTTGCAAGTTAGTAAAAAAGTTGTCCAAAGCAATAACTTCTTCTTTTATCCTAAGACTTGTATGATCATCCACATCAACATTCATAGTAGTCTTAGGAAATGAGGGAATAGAAGATGATACCTCGAACCCTCTTGCCATAAGGCAAGTGACGTTGTTGTTGATGACATTTTCATTTGGAGAGTCGAAGAGAGATGTGGGGCTAGATGTGGTGGCTATAGCAGCCACTTCTCGAGAGCTATCTTCATCCTCTTCATATTCACTTGCAGATGAATATTCCTCTTGTGCCACCAAGACAATCTTAGGTTGCTTCTTGTAAGGACCATTTTTCTTGATAAATGGTTTCTTTCGAGGTGCCTTCGACTTTTATTTGAGGATGAGTCTGCCCCCATTGTATTCTCTACTTTGAAAGGGACACTCAGCCACGAAGTGCAACCAGTCTCCACAACTGTAACAAGTTCTCAGTTTTGGGCCATTCTTCTTTTGCCCACTTGACCCATTCTTGTGCTCAGGTGTAGATTTGGCCTTTGCTAGGTCCTTCCAAAAGTTTCTTGCATAGAAGGCCATGTACTCACCATGAGCACGCTTGACCTCCTCAGGACAGCCCATGGAGACAACATCGTACCCTCTATCATCCTCATCTTGTTCATAAACATTGGCCTTTAGAGCAACATTAACTCCCTTTTGCATCCCAATTGCTCGAGCACGAGCATCTTCAGCATTCTTAGTGGCAACTTTGAAGGCTGCCATTTCTTGCATGACTTCATTGGAAGTCATTTGGTGGTAGTTGTGTCTACCTTGCAAACTCTTCAAGTCCGTTGGCTCAAATGGCACGAGGGCACTCACATATTTACTTTTGACCCAAGCATCATCAATGTGAGTGGCTCCATGCTTTCTAAATGTTGTTGCAATGCTCTTGAGCCTTCTACACATGTATTCATGGTCCTCACCATCCAACATGTAAAATCCTTCGGCTTCATTGCTAAGAGCATCATACCTATTTCTTCTCATGCTTTCATTTTCGATGAACAGGTCAATGAGAGCATCCCAAGCTTCTTTGGCGGTGTTAAAGTGCTCAATATGTGGCATGTCCTTGGGACCCACTCCAAGCTGAATCATGTGAAGAGCCGTTGCATTTAGTTGACTGTCCACAACTTCTCTTCTAGTTAAGTTGGTGGGGTCTCCAATATGAAGGCCGTCTTCAATGATCTTCCAAAGCTCAATCGACGAACTGCACACATGAGATTTAATTAAGAATTGCCATTGATTAAATGAAGATGCAGTAAGCTTGGGTGGAGCACCCCTATTGTTTATATGCGGATGAGGGATAGGTGGGTCGGGAGAATATAAGTGAGAGACCTCACTATAATCCTCCTTACCACTTCCCTTCTTGGAAGCAGAGCCATTATTTTTCTCACCCACCACCTCGTCTTCCTTAGAGTCGGCATGAGCCTTATCCTTAGATAGAGGAGTGGTGGCCTCAGAGGAAGATGGAGGTGGGGCTGTAGATGAGGTGACACGAGCAATCATTTGCTGCATCTCTTCCATTTTGGTCTCAAAGGATTTCAATAAGGTTGTTTCCAACGTCTTGAGGTCATCCATTGTGACCTTGTCCATAGCCTCACTTCCATTTTCCTTAGTACCCATACTTCTCTTAGGCGGTTAAGCCCGAATAAAGAGCCAAGGCTCTGATACCAATTGAAATGGATCGTATGGGAACCTAGAGGGGGTGGGGGTGTGAATAGGTGCTAATTCAAAATTTAATGCCTTTTCACTTTTAGGCTTGACACAAAAGGTAAATTCTCTAGATATGCAATTACTAAGAATTTCCCTATATGCAAACCTAACTACTAGCGAGTAAAGGCCAGTAAGAGTGAGGAATAAGAAAACCATAGTGGAGCACGCGGAGACACGTGATTTGTTTTACCGCAGTTCCTTCCTCGTTAAGGGAAGTACATCTGTGTTGGAGGGGTGGGCGGTACTAATACCACCATGCCACAATAGCCTTACCCTGTTCTCCGATGGATCTTGCCACCAAAGGCCTGATCCACCTTTCCACTATTGGGACCCTTCGAGGCGGGGACCGATGCCTTTACACAACTAGCGGGGCACAACTCCACAACCGAATTGTAGGCTCCCATAATGACAACACGCTGTCACAAGAACAAATGTTATAAATATTGAAACACTAGATCTAGATATTAACAAGAATACTAGATCAAGAAATCTCCAATTGAATGGAGTGGAGTTGAGGCACTTGATTCGTGATGTCAATGAATGAATTCTCCTCCTTCAATTCCGCCAAAGATCGAAGCCTTTGGGTGGTTTAAGTGGGAGATCTTGAATGAGAGCTTTTGCAACAGTCTATTGCTGTTTCGAATGAATCAAGAGATCTGACAGGAGGGATGATTGGGACTTTTATACCGCCTGTCCAAACAGAGCTGTTGGAGAAGTCTGGGGCCGGATTATCTGGCCTAAGTAAGGGTCGGATTATCCGGCCTGGGGAAACTCCACCCCAGACTCGGATTATTTGGGGAATAATCCGCCCCCGGACAGAAGTAGCGCCGAGCCATCCTTGGCAGCTTCTCCCGGGGGGCGGATTATCCAGCCCAAGAGAAAGGCCGGATTATCCGACCGGGGGAAAACTCCACCCCCAGCCACGGATTGTCCGGGGGATATTCCGCCCCCAGACAGAAGGTCATGCCGATCCTCCCTTGGCAAATTCTCCTAGGGGCGGATTATCCAGCCCAAGAGAAGGCTGGATTATCCGGCCGGGGGAAAATTCCGTCCCAGCCTCGGATTATCCGGGGAAAAATCCGCCCTAGACAGAAGCTCACACTACGACCAACTCTGGCCAAGAGGGTTAGGCCGGATTATCCGACCCTTGATGGGGGCGGATTATCCACCCCCAACAACATGTTCTCTTACCTACAACACTTAGCACACATGAGGTACTCCATGGTATTGTTATCTAACACACAAAACACTAGAGATCATGAAATGTTCTTTCAGTAATGGCATCCCTTGTGAACCTGTAGAATAGGATATGTAAACCAACATGTTCATTGTTCCATTTTGAGCTTTATGCAAGAAAAAGAAAATACTTAGTGATGTGGCTTTTTAAAAACTAGATGGCAACAACAAAATTATAATCGAATTAGTACGAAGAGTTTAAACGGGTACTACATGATAGCAGAACCATGCCAAGGAGGAAATAATAGCAGGAACTAATCTCAAGACGAACCAAATAGATTCAGTAACCAAAGAGCAGGGAATCCACACTAATATTTTCCACCGACTTCAGATTTTGCAAGAATTACACGATATTAGGAAATTACTATTGTATGGAGAAGCTAAGAACATGTGCATGGCAAAATAACAGACATCTGCATGACTTGAAATTTGTAGAGCAGCGAATGCAAACCAACATGTCTAATGACCTTATATGTACTAGCACGAAGAATATGCGTGACCTGTTACTTGTATGTACTAGCACGATTACAAAAATGCAGTTCACTGTGACATACTTGAACCTGCTATACTGATGACAAAAAAAAAACGGTTTGGAGATTGGGTTAACTTTGGTCGGAGAGGCGTCTAAGCATCGTTGGTACCGTGCGAGTGATGTCTAGGTCACCGAGGGTGCTGCTATTGCGGTGGCTATTGGCGTCAGGGAAGCAGATCTTGGGCGGTCGATGCCGGCTTGAGCATGGTGGACGAGAGCGTCGCTGAGGCAAATTTTGTGCAGTGAACGGCAACAGCCGTGCAACTAGTTTAGAGCGGTAGACATGGAACTCCTTGAACTAGATCACGTCCGGTGGACACCGGTGAAGCAGATCCGGTACGGTTGGGTAGCTTTTGGCAGCAAGGAAGCAGAGCTTGGGCGGTCGATGATGCCATCGACATGGTGAACGACACCGCAGCTCTGGTGCAGTGGCAAAGAGACCCGATGAACTAGATCTGGTGGGTGAGCGTCGGTGAAGTGGATCCATGACGGTGCACGAGACCGCAGCTTAAGCCGGTGCGTGCGATGGTCGTGGAGGGGACAGAGGAGCTTGGGATTTTTGGGAGGGCCGGTGGAAAAAGCTGGGCGAATCGGGACCATAGAAGTGAGCATAAAAAATAATCATGATCGTGCCCCCAGCTACCGACTTTACCATGCCCATTTGTCATCTGAATAATGGGTAGAATTGGAATTTTAAATTCTAAAGTTTTTGAAACGGAAGGGCACGAAATGCTTCAAGGTCGGTGTGTGGTTTTGCCGCTCGATTGAGATTTTGAATTTGGCTAGCGCCCATCTAATAATAATAGAATAATGGTACTCCCCCGGTCGGTGGGATATTTTGGCTCAAAGTTTTTCAAAAGGTGAGGCAGGAAATGCTTCAAGGTAGGTGGGTGATTTTGCCGCTCGATTAAGATTTTGAGTTTGGCTAGCGTCCAGCTAATAATAGAAAAAGGTAATAAACCATATGCTGTCTGTCCAGGAATTCAAGGCCGAGAGTCACATCAACTTATCATCCATAACCATATTTTGCATAGAAACTTGGATACTTCGATTCACACAGCATAGGCGGTAAATTTTGCTATTTGACTGAGATTTTAAATTTGGTTAGCGTCCATGTAATAATATAAAAATGGTACTACCTCGGTAGGGGATTTTGCCTCAAAATGTTTGAAACAGAGGGGTCCAAAATGCTTCGAGGTCGGTGGGTTATTTTGCCGCTTGATTATGATTTTAAATTTGGCTGCCGGCTAAGTTTTATTACTAGAAAAAAGATTGTGTAGAGCGAACGCCATCTGTTTAGAAATTTAAGGTGAGAGTCACATCAACTAATACCCCCGATTCAAACAGGGTAGGCGATAGGTTTTGGTGGTCGACTGTGATTTTGAATTTAGAGATTGTCCAAAGAATAATTAAAAAAAGTCCGTTCTCCCTCTATTTCAGGGATCCAAGTCAAGGAGAGTGATTATCTATCACACATATGAAAATGAAAATCTCTGATACAAGAATGTTTGTTTAACATAACAATAAACAAATGTCTGAAGTAGCTTTGATTCAAGCATGTGAAAATGGTGTGCAACCAAGTTCTACTAATTATTTAGGTGTCGGCACAGACTCTTCTACAGGAAGCACTAACTAAATGGTAGTACTAATTCAGATCAAATAAAAAGTCTCCCGCGAAACAAATACTCCTAGTACTGCATACTACCAAAACACAAACACCATCCTGAAGTATAAGTAGAACTCATAAAACAAGATTTCATCATGCATACACTACTATATAGAGAACACCATTTCATCATATAAAAAAATGTTTCATCAGACACACATAGGCCCCTAAAACGAACAGACAACTCTAAACATTCCAACCCCTGCCGATGTGATTACATCATAAACAAAGGTGACACCACAGTTCCATCAGCTACCAAAACAAACAAACACTAGACTGCATCTCGAAACAACACAACCTGGGCAAACATGCTTTCCCAAACAAGCCTTGCTTGTTCATTCGAGTGTTATTTTCATCTCCTTGATGTTGCAGCCTGAATCAGCTGTGTTGCTGATAAAACTTCCTTTTCGTTTCTTTGATTTAGCACTCCGAATCACGCCAGTTGCTGAAGGAAATGAAGAAAATGATCAGCAAAAATGCAAGGGTTGCACATGAATGACTGCACTAACCAAGTGTCATTATGTAGGGATGTAAAGTACACCAATGTTTACGAGATCTGAACTTCTTAGACTTCATGCTGCTGAGATCTAATTCAAATACTCCCTCCTTCGCCCATATGACCACCATTTCTCTATCCTCAAATGCGCAGAGTAACCTTACTGCATCTTTCCCACCATATGCCCATGATTTCTCAAGGCCAAGGAGAGTATCCAACTTAACCTTTATATGAGGCACCCAAGCTTCCCATTTGCATGTTGATGATCTTGCACTAGACCACGTGTTTAGAGTGAAGTCTCTTATAACCACAAGGGAAACATCTCCATTATGCCCCTTAGCAATGACAAAATTGTGTCTAGAAATATCATGTGTCTCATGGGGGCACTCAATATAATACAGTTTTGTTGTCACGTTGTCGAAGGCAATTATTTATCTGGAGTTCATTGTTGGCCAGTACAAAATGTCCCCTATGAGAGTTGTTGGCCTATGATCAATCTTAGCCAGCATCTTAGCAGGTTCAATCCAGTCCTCCCATTTTCCTAACTCTGATGAGTACCTCTGGACCGGTGCTTGGTTACCATTGGTTACTATCCAAACAACCTAGAAATTGCTGCGACAGTGTGAAGAAAATTGCCCATGGTTTCTCGAACAGATAATTGTGCCGCTATCATACTCACGTCTCTACCAAATTGGTGGTTCTGGTATCAGTGTTTCACTTCCACTGATTGGATCCCAGGCCTTTATCATGTTAGACCCTTGTGGATAATTAAGTAGCACCCTACCATTGCGACATCCGAGTACATATGTTTTGTAGGCTTTATGTACTTCCACCAGGTTGTTCAGCTTCTGGAAGATGGATTGGTCTAAATTATGATCTATTAAGAATCGAGCGTCCTCGGAGCTATTGGTGAAAAAAAATCCAAGTAACAGGATTCCTCTGTTATGTGACAGGGTTAGCCTTTTGAAGTCCATCCAATGTTTTTGGGTGAATGATGCCCTCAATATGCAGGCTGGGTGTGGAGGAAGCCTAACAAGAATCTGACCAAATACACCACTTCCCAAGTCGTTGATTGTTGCATATGTTCTTCCACCAAAGCTGGTAGGAAGATGCAAATAGCACAAGTGCATCATCAGAATTAAGTAAATAGCATAATGCACAATGCACAACCCTAAAAAAGATTTAAGTAAACACCACAATGCATCATATAATATGACAGGAAAATCTATCATCGAAATTTCGTAAACTGCACACATCTGAAAAACTACCTAAAAAGCAGAGTCTATCAACAAAATAACCTAAACAACATAAGGAATCAACTAGAGTAGTACGAAAGCACTGCAAAATGCTTCACCATGTCGGAACTAGGCAAAAGGAATGAAGAACTTTTTTTTGAGGTCACCGGGGAGGACAGAAAGGCCCCCACCTAAATTTTCTAGTTTTATCATAAAGAAGGGGAGAAAAAAGGACACAACTTTAGTGATTTGGTGAACCCAAGTCTCATGGTGACTTGCCCCAAGATTCACCTTCCATCTTAGTTTGCAATGCACAAAATAAATGCATTCTATCCTTCAGATATCCCGTAATCATTGGAGGTTGGGGACGTACTGATACCTTCGATCCGGATTACGGATGTAGTGTAGCTTCATTTTCCCTAGTAGACCTAGGTTATCGAATCCTCGGGAAGCGAATGCGTAGTGAAGTTACTTTAATGGACCTTTGGGAGTTTTAGAATTCCTTTTGTGTTTTTACTGAACCAATAGCTTGCGTATTTTGGTTGTTGTCGATGATGGAGAGAGAGGGCCTAGGGCGTTTGGTTTCACCTGTAGCTATGCAAAACATCTGATGGAAATAAAAGATAGAAATAAAGTATGCATGTACTTGTTAGAGCAAGATAAATTATATGTGGGAAGTACATTCATAATTGCTATTGCTTCCGCAACCTCTTATAGCAATAACCTACTAGTCTCATCCATAGAAGAAAGAGAACTAATGATATGCATAGTGATGTCACTGTTAATCCCAAGTAAATCCCTCACATACAGCCGTACTACCCCTTCTGTCACTGGGGTTCCCAACCTGCAGATCAGTCATTACTCATACTCCCTATACCTGGATCAACCCTAGGGGTCTTGGGTACCTGACAAGTCCTTGGATTGAGGCAAGAGAAGATACAATAATCATCATGTCATACAAACTAATACATGATCCCATCTATGATAAATAACATGCACAATTGCTACATGGCTAGGCCAAATCCCTTAGCCCAAGGAGAATTAGTCACACATAGAGATGAGATCAACAACCACAAACATTGTAATGAAAATCATAAGATTGATAGCAATAGTCTTACAATGTCGCCAATAAAAGAAGAGATCTACTATTATAAGTGGTGGAATATGGCTATGGAGATGGAGAAGGGTTTGGAGATCTGGAGGCGGCTGGAGATCTGTGGTAGAGTCTTTTTGGTGAAGTCTGGCCTGTTTTCTCATCGTCCGAGGCTTCTTTATATAGGGGTCCCTTCACGAAAGTTATTCTGTTTGACCTAACGGTGGCGGCGCCAACTATATGAATGGAGCTATACGGCCGTAATTTTTGCTTCGATCGTATAGTTGGTCGTTAAAGCGTCTGCCTCCATCTTACGGCTCCTAGTTTCTTCTGGTTGTTGGAAATATCATATCTTTAACTTTAATGTAGTGATTCCCTCCTTTAAATGACATTATCTGTGCAGGAAAAATATAAAAGAAAGGATTGCATACCCCTCTGAATATTAGCATTAGTGACAGGGTTTAGAGAGATATTTCATCAAAATTATGAATAATATCTAGTTTAAATGTGGACGTGAATGGCTATATTTCAGAGCCATCAACCTTCCCAAGCTTAAACTTGATCGTCCCCGAGCAAGAAAACCAAAATCAAAAAGGAACTCAACATTTAAACTGAAATAACGAGATGGTGATCTTACTCATGATTGGTAGACTCATTTTTCCTCCACTTCATAAATCTGAAAAACTTCAGCATAGATAGAGTAATGGCAAGCATATCATATGGGTTTTATGCATCCTTATAGTGTAGCAAAATTATTGTTAGCATGGATGATTCAAAAGGAGTAAACTTTATTCCATGTCATGTAATCAACTCATAGGCTTTCCTTTGAATAATAAAGTATAATCATGTAAATTAAGAGTGTGAGAGTTGTCATGAAAGCATATACACTAGAGTATCTCAATTCTCGCACATCAATAAATCAAGACTTTGCAAGCACTACTTTTCTATTCATTGTCCTTCAAGAATTTCAGTTTTTAAGTAATTGAGAGCATGCCAAAGATTTTTATTAGTTTATCAGGCTGTGATGGACACTCGTGGCATCACTAAGGTTTTTGTTCCTTTTGCATAATGATTTCTCATAACAGTCAGAGGAGTGATTCCATCATGATTACAGCTACCCGGGAGTGCCAAGAATCTTACCCACTATGGCATTGCTGCTACAAGTATTTAATCAACTCATAGCCAAAATCTAGGAGTTTCCTCCATGAAGATCATTCGTAGGCCAGCGGAATTGTTGGCATCCCATGAAGTTTGACATGCGTAAAGCTATATCATTCTTATGATTAACAAGTCAAACTTTGGCATGCTCACAAAAACCACTAAACATTAATTCAATCGAACAAATCCTTTCAAAGAGAGGTATCAAGTCAATCAACATTTTCAATGGTGTTGAGTGTCTCTAGAAATAAACCTTCAAGACTAAGCACTACAACACCCAAGCCTTCAATTGTGAGACTTTTTCTTATTACAATTATTTAGCAATTTTAGGTAAGACTTGGTTAATTATGAGAGCTGGAACAAAATGTACCCAATTAAATACCTGTGCAAACGAAAAATCTTACTATGATACAAAGACTCACTCCACCAATATAATATCTTAACATTTACTACTAACTAGCATGGGTTTTTCAAACTTCAAAAGTGGGGAGTCATAAGGCATACCTCTCATGTTTGGTTCCACTTCTCTCTTCCTTTTTTTATTTGCTTCTTGGAAACTCGAAGTTGATCACTCTCCTACAAACATATGAAGGCCTCGAGACGGAAAGAAAAGAAAGAGCAAAAATAAGGAAAAAGGGAGAAACCTTTTTGTGATTTTTTAAGAGAGGGAATTTAAAGAATAGAAAATTGGTAGCAAAGCTCGACTAGAAAATCTCGAAAGCAAATAAAGAACTTAGAAAATAAAGTGTTGGGGAAACCAACACGAGTGCTTATAAACTCAAATAAAAATGCAACCTCGAAATAAATAAAAGCAAATGAACGCCAAATAAAGATACATGAGGAAACTTCCCCAAGATTAGGCTTTTGCAAGCCCTTCAAATCATTGTGGTGGCGGGAAAAAGTCGTTACTCCGGTTCGCAAATTGAGTTGAGAGGTTACTAGTTGATTCTCAAAGGTTCAAAGAGAGGCTATGCATCCTCTCCACAGTCCCTCCAAGTCCTTGGAAATCTTGGTATGTGGCGAACCGGGTTTGTGGCTGCTCCTATTGGTAAGGAACTCCTTGCTCCTCCTCTTGGTCCTCATCCTCCACTACAAGAAAAGTTTCCTTCCGCAACGAATTGGCCCGACAGTCATCGTAGAAAGCGCATCTTCCGCAACAAAATTCTTGGCTCGACCGTGGCCAATGGAAAACTTTTTTTTCCGGTTTCGCGGCCCTCTACTATGACGGATCTACGAAAAACATGGAGGAAGCTCGGCCAACGTGTGGCAGAAGCAAGATTTTCATTTCCTCACGCGATGTTGACTCACCGAAGTCTTTTGGAGGTGTGTGGGTCCCGGACGTCAGTGTCTCTAGCGGACCATACTTTTCGGTCGCGCCTTCCTGATTTGAACTTGATAACATTGCTCGAGGCGTCTGCCGTTTAGTCAGGCTGTTTGGTCCCACATGTCAGCCTCTCATTAGAAGGATCGTGTGCATGATGGATTTTTTTCCTTCGCTCGCGCTACCCTGTTCCGAAGTTAATAGCGTTGCTCGATGCATCTACCATCTAATCAACCTCCTAGGACCCACATGTCATCCTCTCATTAGAAGAAACATGTGTATGCTGGAATTTTTTCCTTCACTGGCACTACCCCGTTCCAAGTTGATAGCACTGCTCGACGCATCTACCGTTTAACCAACCTCCTGAGCCCCACATGTCATCCTCTCATTAGAAGAAACGTGTGTATGGTGGATTTTTTCCTTGGCTCGCGCTACCCTGTTCCGAACTTGATAGTGTTGTTCGATGCATCTACCATTTAATCACGATGCTGGGCCCCACATGTCATCCTCTCATTAGAAGAAACGTGTGTACGATGGATTTTTTCCTTCGCTGGCGCTACCCCGTTCCAAGTTGATAGCGCTGCTCGATGCATCTACCGTTTAACCAACCTCCTGAGCCCCACATGTCATCCTCTCATTAGAAGAAACATGTGTATGATGGATTTTTTCCTTGGCTCGCGCTACCCCGTTCCGAGTTGATAGCGCTGCTCGACGCATCTACCGTTTAACCAACCTCCTGAGCCCCACATGTCATCCTCTCATTAGAAAAAACATGTGTATGATGGATTTTTTACCCTCTGTCGTGCCTTCGTGTTCCGAACTTGATATATTTGCTCGCTGCATCAGCCGTTTAATCAAACTCCTAGACCCCACATGTCATCCTCTCATTAGAAGAAACATGTGTATGATAGAATTTTTTCCCTCGGTCGCGCCTCCGTGTTCCAAACTTGATAGCGTTGCTCGCTGCATCTACCGTTTAAACATGATGCAGGGCCCCACCCCCACATGTCATACACTCATAAGAAGAAACGTGTGTATGATGGAATTTTTTCTCTCGGTCGCGCCTCCGTGTTTCGAACTTGATAACGTTGCTTGATGCATCAACCGTTTTTATAGGCTGCTGAGTCCCCCATGTGAGCCTCTCATTAGAAGAAAGGTGTGCATGCTGGACATTTTTCTTGCTCGCGCCTCCCTATTTCGAACTTGGCAATGCCGCTCGAGGCAGAACCTGTATAAGGCTGCTACTGGGTCCCACATGCCAGTCTCTCTGTATATCAAACCTGCGTATGATGGACTTTTTTTTCGGTCACGTCTGCTATTTTGACCTTGGCAACGTTGCTTGATGTGGCAGCCGTGTATGGTCTTGCTACTGAGGCCCCCATGTCACCCTCTCTGGTATGTTCTGGCCGGTGGGTCCTTGATGCCAGCCTCTCTGTACAAGTATTTAACTTTTTTTCAAACCTGACCATTAAACTCGAGGGATGCTGCAGGCTGGTGGGTCTGCGATGTCAGCCTCTCCGTAATGCGATATTAAAAAGTAAACCCTTTCTAAAAAAGTAAATCCAAGATATATATAAATATGTACACATAGTGGATTTGAACTAAAGACCTTAAAATCAAATCAAATAGACATAAACTGAGTGTTTTGCCACAATACCAAAGATACTAATAGAAATTGAATCATTAAACATGTATTAGTACTACAACTTATGTATCAGTCTTCTAAAAAATATTGTTATGTTTCCATGTTATCTCTCTTAAAATAAAAGAGCAGTGCTACTGGAACCTCGATTTATAAAAAGCCACATAATGGATTAGTTTCTTAAAAACATGGGTAGGCAGAGTTTTTTTAGAGGTGGGGGGCACTGCCAAAAAGGCCAAATTAAAAAGTTTTTGGGCTATGGTCAATGGGCTCCTATCTCAAATTTTACTGGCTGTGTCTCGCTAGATTCAAACACATACCTCTTCGAGGGAGGAACAAAAGCGATAATTCCTTTGACAGATATTCATGTAAAAATATCTAATGAACACACACCACATGCGCCAAAACAGGGCTGGCATCTAATGACTTCACTTGGTGAAATCACGCTGTATATCTTTACCCTCTCATCTCTGTCCAAAATACATCCAACGGTTTCGATGACACAACGGCAAAAGCTCTAGAGCAAGCATCCAACAATAATGACATAACTTTTGACAAATTCATTACCATTTGAAAGATTAAGGAGTACAGAATAATAAGACATAAAAAAATCGACGGATTCCTAGTTCATATTCAGCAGCACTTGACCAATTCAGAAGCATTTCAAAGTGACTGATTCAGCAATACAAACACTGAAATTCAATATCACTACAGAAAGAGACAATTCTTGTTTCAGCTCTAAAAACCATGCCACACGATTAGTTTGCCCTTTTCTCCAAACACACTCGATCACAACACAATCATTGTCATAATATTTGTGAAGGAAATATGCCTTAAGAGGCAATAATAAAGTTGTTATTATGTATTCCTTGTATATGATAGATGTTTATTTTGCATGCTATAATTGTATTGATATAATCAATACATGTGTGTTTAATAAACAAAAAGGGTTCCTAGTCATGCCTCTCTTATAGACTAGCTTGTTGATTAACAAGATGATCAAGGTTTCCTGATCATGGACATTGGATGTTGTTGATAACAAGGTCACAGCATTTGTGAAATGATGTGATGAACATTCATCCAAAGTATAGCATTACGATCAAGTCATTATGTTTATATTTCTATAACATCATACGAAGTAATCTTTATCCTTAGACCATGAGATCATGTTAATTGCTAACACCGGAAGAGTATCTTGATAACATCAAACGTCACACCGTAACAGGGTGACTATAAAGATGGGTTCAGTGCTACGAAGGTGTTATGTTGAGGCTCATGGATCAAGAGTGGAATTTGTCAATCCAGATGACGGATAGATATACTCTGGGCCCTCTCGGTGATATCACATTAGGATAGCTTGCAAGCAAGTGATATGATCACTAGAATGTTATATCACGGGAACGAGAAAAGAGTGCATGTCGGTAACGAGATCAAACTAGGTATGGAGATACTGATGATCAAATCTCAGACATGTAATATATCGAGAGACAAAGGGATTTAGTTACAAGCGTTAAAGGTTCTCACGATCACATGAGTCATCATTGAATGTGTAGGAGTCAGTACGGATCTCCAGGTCCCGCTGCTGATTATTGATCGGAGAAGGGTCTCGATCATGTCTGCATTATTCGCGAACCGTAGGGTGGCACACTTAAGAGTTACCGGACACCATTTTGTAGCACATATGTTTCAGACGAAAGAATTGCAAAGCGCAGGAATTGTTTCAATAGAAACCGGAAATTGTTTCGGGTGAAATTGCAGAAGGTGGTTCATGTGATATTGAAATATTGCAAGGGGCTATATGTGAATGTTTGTTAATTAAAGTAATTAACAAAATTCTGAATAAATTTAATAAAAAGAGTTTTATTAAATGAGAGAGCATTAAATTTGGAGAAATTAAATGCATTTAAAGTGGAGACTTTAAAAGGGACTGTGAAGAGGCATTTTAATGTGGAGGGGTTACCACCACATGAATGGGGGAGGTGAGGGGTCACCCCCCATGCGCCGGCCATGGAGAGAGGGGCACCCCCCTCCTCCTATAAAAGGCCACCCATTCCCTCCTTCATCCTCACACCTCCTTGTGAAGGATCTCTCTCCCCCTCTAGAATTATTCCCCCATGGTCTCGGATTAGCGAGATACATGTTCCCGGTGACATTTCATCTGGAAGGAGTTGCTGCTTCCGCTGGATCGCTGGAGCGAGGAGGTGTAGGTTGTTCGGTGGCTTGAACGTGTGTGCGAGTGCGGATGCGCTGCTGAGTTGCGGTGCTCGGACTTCCTCACGATCTTGAGATCGGCAAGTGTACGACTACATCAACCATGAGTTCCTACTCATTAACAAAGCTCGTTGTCTACGGGGGTAAGTTCTCATTGGATGCATGTCCACCCGTTGCTTTGTACCTAGTAGATAGATCTTGGCGTGTAGTTCACATCGTAGGATTTTTTTGTTTTCTATGCTGCGGACCCAACAGTGGTATCAGAGCCTGACCTATGCGTAGGTGCTTTGCACGGGTAGTACACATATGTTTATATGTGGGCGATGATGATCATGTTATTGCATCTTCTATGTACTTTGGATATTGGTGGCATAGTGGGATGAAGCGGCCCAGACCAACCTTACATGTCATCGTACATGAGACCGGTTCCACGACTGACATGCAACTTGTTTTGCATAAGTGGCTGGCGGGTGTCTGTCTCTCCTACTATAGTCAATATCTGATTTACAACGAGTTGCTAATAACTTAGTTATCCTCGTTGTGGTTCATGTTTGTAGGTTAGACAGGTTCTATCTCCGAAAGCCCTAAGCCACGTGAAACTTGCAATTGATAAATTAGAGGCGTCTAGTTTAGATCGTTGCTGGGCTAGTGTTTTGATATGGTAATGTTGTAAGTAGATGTATAATAGATACGCTTACAACTCACTTAACGTGTAAGTTCCATAGACCTTGGCCTTACACACAAAGGAATGATAGAGATCATACCACGATGCAAATGATAGAGATCAAATGCATGGACCATATCACCTCACTTCACACATTAGATGTTAGCATCTTATATTGCTAGTTTGGCGCTTATGGTAGCATTATAAGATGATCCCTCATTTAGATATCAAGATAAAATGTGTTCTTCCTTAAGTATGCACCGTTTTGTGGATCGTGTTTTGAGGCATCACGTGATGATCGGGTGTTCTCGACTCTACGCTTTCATACAACGGGTGTAAGACAGATTTACACACGCAAACACTAAGGTTCTTACTTGACGAGCCTAGCATGTACAGACATGGCCTCGGAACACGGACCGAAAGGTTAAGCATGAGTCATATAGTTGATATGATGCCCATATAGATGCTCGCCTTTGAAGCTACACCGACTCACGTGATGATCGGACTTGGTGTAGTGGATTTGGTTCATGTAATCACCAAAAGGACACGAGGGATGTCGTTTTTGAGTGGGAGTTCATTAGTAATTTGGATTAGTTGAACTCAATCTATCATAAACTTAGTCTAAATATACTTTACAAATTCTGTTGTAGATGGCACCACCTGCTTTTAATTTCAATGTGTTCATGGAGAAAGAGAAACTTGCTGCGAATGGTAGCAACTTCACCAACTGGGCTATGAATTTGAG
This sequence comes from Avena sativa, assembly GCA_916181665.1. Classification (NCBI taxonomy): domain Eukaryota; kingdom Viridiplantae; phylum Streptophyta; class Magnoliopsida; order Poales; family Poaceae; genus Avena; species Avena sativa. Next base: position 102,535,009 of record OV702287.1, on the reverse strand, counting down.
GATTCTCCTCACTGCTGCACAAAAGCAATATGTGCTAGATGCGCCGCTAGGACCCCCACCAGCTCCTGATGCCCCTGACGAGGAAAAGAACGTCTATATAACTCGTCAGGAGGACCACAACTTAGTTCATTGCGGCATACTGTATGGGCTAGAGCCAGAACTTCGAAAGCGTTTCGAAAATGGCAATGCCTTTGATACCATGGGAGAATTGAAAATGATTTTTGATACCCATGCTGCTGTATAGAGTTATAATGCTACAGAAAAGTTCTTTAGCTGCATGATGGAGGAAAACAGCTCCGTCAGTGAGCACGTACTCAAAATGTCTGGGTATGCCAATAAGCTTGTGTCCTTGGGAATAACGATTCCCATTGACTTAGGCATACATCGTGTTCTCCAATCTCTGCCACCTAGCTACAAGAGCTTCGTGATGAACTATAATATGCAGGGCATGAAGAAGTCTCTTCCCGAGCTTCTGTCAATGCTTAAGACTGCAGAAGTGGAGATTAGGAAAGAACATCAAGTGTTGATGATCAATAGGACCACCGGTTTCAAGAAGGACAAGAAAGGCAAGCACAAGGGAAATAAGGGTGGCAAGTCTGTTGCCACACCTGAAAAGAAACCCCGAGCTGGCCCTAAGTCTGACACCAAGTGCTACTATTGCAAGGGGACTGGCCATTGGAAGCGCAACTGCCCCAAGTATTTGGCGGACAAGAAGTCCGGCAAGGCAAACAAAGGTATATGTGATATACATGTTATTGATGTGTACTTGACTAGTACTCGCAGTAGCACCTAGGTATTTGATACGGGATCGGTTGCTAATATATGTAACGCGGTTCAGGGGTTGCGGAACAAGCGACAACTAGCAAGGGATGAGGTCACGATGCGGGTCGGCAATGGATCAAGAGTTGATGTGATCGCCGTCGGAACGCTGCCTCTCCATATGCCGTCGGGATTAGTTATAAACCTGAATAATTGTTATTCAGTGCCTGCACTGAGCATGAACATTGTATCCGGATCGTGTTTGATGCAAAGTGGTTATTCATTTAAGTCTAAAAACAATGGTTGTTCGATTTATATGAATAATATCTTTTATGGTCATGCACCTATGTTGAATGGTTTATTTCTGTTGGATCTCGATAGTAGTATTACGCATATTCATAATGTTGGTGCTAAAAGGATTAAACTTGATAATGATATATCTACATATATGTGGCACTGCCGTCTAGGTCATATTGGCGTTAAACGCATGAAGAAACTCCATTCTGATGGACTTTTGGAATCACTTGATTTTGAATTATTTGATACATGTGAGCCATGCCTTATGGGCAAGATGACTAGAACGCCGTTTTTCGGTTCAATGGAACGGGCGACAGATTTATTGGAAATCATACATACTGATGTGTGTGGACCAATGAGTGTGTCGGCGCGAGGTGGATATCATTATTTTGTTATTTTCACGGATGATTTGAGTAGATATGGGTATATCTATTTGATGAAACACAAGTCTAAAACTTTTGAAAAGTTCAAAGAATTTCAGAATGAAGTGGAAAATCATCATAACAGAAAGATCAAATTTCTACGGTCCGACCATGGAGGAGAGTATCTTAGTTATGAGTTTAGCACACATATGAAAGACTGTGGAATAGTTTCACAACTCACGCCTGCCGGAACACCACAACGTAATGGTGTGTCAGAACGTCGTAATCGTACTTTATTGGATATGGTTCGATCTATGATGTCTCTGACTGACTTGCCACTGTCATTTTGGGGTTATGCACTGGAAATCGCTGCATTCACTTTAAATAGGGCACCATCTAAATCCGTTGAAAAGACACCGTATGAATTATGGTTTGGAAACAAACCTAAGCTGTCATTTCTTAAAGTTTGGGGATGCGATGTTTATGTGAAGAAACTTCAACCGGATAAACTCGAACCCAGAGCGGAAAAATACGTCTTCATAGGATACCCTAAGGAAACAATTGGGTATACCTTCTATCACAGATCCGAGGGCAAGGTCTTTGTTGCCAAGAATGGATCCTTTCTTGAGAAGGAGTTTCTCGCGAAAGGTGTGAGTAGTCGGAAGGTAGAACTCGAAGAGGTTATTGAACCTTCTCTTCATGAAATGGCGAGTAGCACAGCTCCAGAAGTTGTTTCGGAGTTGACTTCACCTAATGAAGAGAGAGCTAATGATACTGATCATGAAACTCCGAAAGAGGACACTACCGAACCTCGCAGGTCAAGCAGGACACGTGCAACTCCTGAACTGTACGGCAATCCTGTTATGAATTTCATGATTGATGAAATAGATGACCCTGCGACGTATGAAGAAGCGATGATGAGCCCTGATTCCAACAAATGGCTAGAAGCCATGAAATCCGAGATGGAATCCATGTACGAAAACCTGGTTTGGACCTTGGTGGACTTACCTCACGATCGAAAGGCCGTTGAGAATAAATGGATTTTCAAAAGAAAAACTGATGCTGATGGTAATATAACCATCTATAAGGCTCGACTTGTCGCAAAGGGGTTTAGAAAAATTCAAGGAGTTGACTACGATGAGACATTCTCTCCCATAGCGATGCTTAAGTCGGTTAGGATTATGTTAGCAATTGCTGCATATTTCGATTATGAAATATGGCAGATGGATGTCAAAACTGCCTTCCTCAATGGTAATATTGAAGAAGAGTTGTATATGATACAACCTAAGGGTTTTGTCGATCCTAAGGATGCTAATAAGGTGTGCAAACTTCAGCGATCCATCTATGGACTGAAGCAAGCATCCCGGAGTTGGAATCTCCGCTTTGATGAGGTGATCAAAGAGTTTGGATTTGTCCAAACTTATGGAGAGGCTTGTATTTACAAGAAAGTGAGTGGGAGCAATGTGGCATTTCTGATATTATATGTGGATGACATATTATTGATTGGAAATGATATAGATCTTTTAAACAGTGTTAAAAGTTATCTAAACAGCAAATTTTCGATGAAGGACCTTGGTGAAGCTTCATATATATTAGGTATTAAAATCTATAGAGATAGATCAAGACGACTAATTGGGCTATCGCAGAGTACATACCTTGATAAGATATTAAAGTGTTTAATATGGACGGAAGTAAGAAGGGGTACTTACCTATGTTGCAAGGCAAGACATTGAGTAAGACTCAAAGTCCGGCTACGGCGGAAGAAAGAGAGATAATGGATAAGATCCCCTATGCCTCAGCCATAGGCTCTATAATGTATGCCATGCTATGTACAAGACCAGATGTGGCACGTGCTATTAGTTTGTCTAGTAGGTACCAATCTGATCCAGGTTCAGAACACTGGATAACAGTCAAGAATATCCTTAAGTACTTGAGAAGAACTAAGGATATGTTTCTTGTATACGGAGGTGAAGAAGAGCTAGTCGCTAAGTGTTATGTCGATGCTAGCTTTGACACTGATCCGGATGACTCTAAGTCTCAATCCGGATACGTATTTCTCTTGAACGGAGCAGCAGTTAGTTGGAGGAGCTCCAAACAACCTGTGGTGGCTGGATCAACGACGGAGGCGGAATATGTTGCTGCTTCAGAAGCAGCGCAGGAAGCGGTTTGGATGAAGGAGTTCATAACTGAACTAGGTGTGGTTCCTAGTGCGTTGGACCCGATGGTGATCTATTGTGACAACCATGGAGCAATAGCCAACACAAAGGAACCAAGGTCTCACAAGAATTCCAAGCATATTAAGCGCCGGTTTCACTCCATCCGCGAGCATGTCAAGGATGGAGATATAAAGATTTGTAAAGTACACACGGACCTGAATGTAGCAGATCCGTTGACTAAAGTACTCCCTAGGGCAAAACATGATCAACACCAGAACTCCATGGGTGTTAGATTTATCACTATATAAACTAGATTATTGTCTCTAGTGCAAGTGGGAGACTGAAGGAAATATGCCCTGAGAGGCAATAATAAAGTTGTTATTATGTATTCCTTGTATATGATAGATGTTTATTTTGCATGCTATAATTGTATTGATAGGAAACATCAATACATGTGTGTTTAATAAACAAAAATGGTTCCTAGTCATGCCTCTCTTATAGACTAGCTTGTTGATTAACAAGATGATCAAGGTTTCCTGATCATGGACATTGGATGTTGTTGATAACAAGGTCACAACATTTGTGAAATGATGTGATGAACATTCATCCGAAGTATAGCATTACGATCAAGTCATTATGTTTATATTGCTATAACATCATACGAAGTAATCTTTATCCTTAAACCATGAGATCATGTTAATTGCTGACACCGGAAGAGTATCTTGATAACATCAAACGTCACACCGTAACAGGGTGACTATAAAGATGGGTTCAGTACTACGAAGGTGTTATGTTGAGGCTCAAGGATCAATAGTGGAATTTGTCAATCCAGATGACGGATAGATATACTCTGGGCCCTCTCGGTGATATCACATTAGGATAGCTTGCAAGCAAGTGATGTGATCACTAGAATGTTATATCACGGGAACGAGAAAAGAGTGCATGTCGGTAACGAGATCAAACTAGGTATGGAGATACCAATGATCGAATCTCGGACATGTAATATATCGAGAGACAAAGGGATTTAGTTACAAGCGTTAAAGGTTCTCACGATCACAGGAGTCATCGTTGAATGTGTAGGAGTCAGTACGGATCTCCAGGTCCCACTGCTGATTATTGATCGGAGAAGGGTCTCGATCATGTCTGCATTATTCGCGAACCGTAGGGTGGCACACTTAAGAGTTACCGGACACCATTTTGGAGCACATATGTTTCAGATGAAAGAATTGCAAAGCGCAGGAATTGTTTCAATAGAAACCGGAAATTGTTTCGGGTGAAATTGCAGAAGGTGGTTCTGCATGTGATATTGAAATATTGCAAGGGGCTATATGTGAATGTTTGTTAATTAAAGTAATTAACAAAATTCTGAATAAATTTAATAAAAAGAGTTTTATTAAATGAGAGAGCATTAAATTTGGAGAAATTAAATGCATTTAAAGTGGAGACTATAAAAGGGAATGTGAAGAGGCATTTTAATGTGGAGGGGTTACCACCACATGAATGGGGGAGGTGAGGGGTCACCCTCCCCATGCGCCTGCCATAGAGAGAGGGGGCACCCCCCTACTCCTATAAAAGGCCACCCATTCCCTCCTTCATCCTTACACCTCCTTGTGAAGGATCTCTCTCCCCCTCTAGAATTATTCCCCCATGGTCTCGGATTAGCGAGATACATGTTCCCGGTGGCATTTCGTCTGGAAGGAGTTGCTGCTTCCGCTGCATCGCTGGAGCAAGGAGGTGGAGGTTGTCCGGTGGCTTGAACATGTGTGCGAGTGCGGATGCGCTGCTGAGTTGCGGTGCTCGGACTTCCTCACGATCTTGAGATCGGCAAGTGTACGACTACATCAACCACGAGTTCCTACTCGTTAACAAAGCTCGTTGTCTACGAGGGTAAGTTCTCGTTGGATGTATGTCCACCCGTTGCTTTGTACCTAGTAGATAGATCTTGGCGTGTAGTTCACACCGTAGGATTTTTTTTTGTTTTCTATGCTGCGGACCCAACAATTTGCTCATATAGGGAACCGTCATATAGATACAGATATACCATACCAGTACGTACTAGTCATAGCTCCAATCCAGCAAAAGGTTATCATAGTTTTACCACCCATATATGATCAGTGGAAATAAGACAACCACATAATTAATTACAATAGCATGCGGCCAAAGAGCTAGACAGCTAGGAAGTTCATGAACAGCATGCCGCATTCAGGGCAACAAGATACATCGACCTTGACCATTCTTCCAATAGTAAGTTTCGCTGCTTTCCGGAACTTGATCCACCTAGAAGTAGCTGCCAAGCACCCATCAGTCGAGTTAATGGCGTAGTATCCCTCGATAAGCAATCCTTAGCTCTGCATCGTGAAGACTATTGTGCCCTTTCGTTTGTCCTGGAGTTTCTTTGTGGCACTCTTAGGCAATTTCTGAGTCAAAGCAAGAGATAGACGCACAATTACTATGAGCGATGCACTGAATCATGTGAAACTTGAGAATACACTTAGAACAGTTTATCTGCCGCCATATACTCACAAACATAATCCGGTGCGACCTTATGATGACACATGTGTAGGATATGGTCTAACAAGGTGCTACCCGGGGTGATGGAGCTTGTGCCGGTGCCTGTGCTAGGGCGGATGCTGGTGCAGGAGATGGTGCCACTAATTGTAGAGGGGCTAGTGCAGGAGCCAAAAGATCCAGAAGCGGTGCCGGCGCCAGCAACTTGATGCTAGATTCCTTCTGAGGGGTAGCTAAGCTGGCTGCAGGGATGGTAGAGGCAGATGAGAAGTGTACAAGCAAAATGGTCTCTTATACAACAGTTACTCACAAGGCAGTGATCAAAGGATATGATGAGTATACAAGCAAATTAAGTTACTACCTCAATTCTTTCTACTTAGGTCAACAACTGCCGGAGTAGGAACTAGGGCCAGTGCCGTTGGGGGTGCCAACAACTTGGTGCTGGTTACCTTCTGAGGGGTAGGTAAGGGGACTGCAGGAGTGGTCAGAGAGGCATATGAGATGTGGACAAGCAAAATGGTTTCTTATACAATAGTAACTCCTAGACAGAGATGAGAGTATACAAGAGAGTTAAATTACTACCTCTATTCTTTCTCCTACTGAGGTCAACAGGTGCCGTTTCAAGAACTGGGGCCGGTGCTGGTGCCGGTGCCAGCAGCTTGATGCTGGCACCCTTCTGGGTGGTACATAAGGGGAAGCAGACTGCAGAAGTGGTCAGGGTCATATGATGAGTAAAGAAAATGGTGGAGAATAGTTAGTCGCAAGACAATCATTAGAGGTTGTGATGAGTACATAATCAAATTAATTAGTACTACCTCTGTTCTTGGTCCTTCGATCAACATGTGTACGATGGCGTGCAAGTATCTGCCCAGGCTTGCAAAAATCGAATGTTACCTCGTCCCACTGCTTCAGATCATTCTCATGGACATACTTGGACGAACCTCGGACACCCAAATAGGTGGTGGCCATCGTCTAGGAGACATCCACATCATATAGTTGCCGTATGCCTTTAGGGCCCTCGCTATACAGAGTTAGAAACTTGTCGTTTATGAACATCTTGTTTATAATAGGGCGAGCGACACAAGGGACATACTTCATGAGAAAATTGATAGAGAAGTAAGGCGACAGCCAAAAAAAGTGAGATACAAGGTCTTACATCAAGTCGGTTTAGACCACTTGGAATCCATACCTGATACAATGGGTACCCTTTGCGAAGGGTGGCCATGCACCATTTTTCATCCCCCTGCCTTTGGAATGGCATACAGGGGGCCCCCTTTCAATCCACAAGCTTGACAAGAGGAGGGTAGCAGAAAGGGCTGAGCAGGTGGTGCGTGGTACTGATTGAAATTAAGTGGAAAGGTTAATTATGTAAAGAGCAAGTAAATCTAATAATATAAGAAAAAACCATTGCCTGTAAAGCAAACAGATTTTATTTTTGTGAACTTCTAACGAGCGTAAACATATAGTACTAGCTGATAAAAATAACATGGAAAATCATAACATGTGAAATTGTGGATTTCCAAATTATACTCAGTTCTTAGAGAGGTCACTGCCCACCTGGGTACTGTGTTGGTGCTTCCTCGTTGTGTAGAGGATGTCCTCTTTTGGTGCGGGCATCAGAAATCTACTAGCCTCTACAGCAGTCTCAGCCTCCGCATCAGCACCTTCAATCTGCATAAATAGCAACAGAGCTGAACAGTTCAATATATTATGTAAAGTTTGGTCAAACTTTCTGTCGCTTGACTTTTCAAAAAATACAGTATATGCCTAAGCCTTGGGATGGAGGGAGTACAGTACATAGTAGTCATATACTGACTATATGAGACAGTCTGACAGATGCATATCTGGATTCACATAAACACAGTGCCAGAATTAATAAAATCACACATATGTTTCTGAACATCTGATAAGCATGCATCACACCAAGCGGGTAATACTTAAATCTGTCTGCACCATGGTAATAAGGGTATTAAGAACAAATACCTTTCTCTTTAAGCTGGGCCCTCCCAGCTGGTCGGTGGCCTTGCGCTTGTTTTTTGGTGAGTAGTGGTACTCGCCGGATCCTACAGCATGTGGGGGTACCATCCTGTTTGCCACACCTGGAGCACCACACGTTCGCAGGTATGTACCACCGTGCTATAGTAAATGAAGAAGAGATGGTGTCATAGAGGCTTCCACAAAAACAGGATGCAGACAGAGACAACTTTTAGCACATGGATACATCCAGGTTGCAGCCAACCACTTTCAGCATTGGAAAGAATGGAATAACGCAACGAATATACTGCTACATTACCTTTTTAGGCAACTTTTAAGGGAACTGACAGGACCATCCCTGTCCGTAGTGGCTGTGCGCGCCACTGACCCATAGTTCTCCATACAGAATCTGACACAAAATCCATTGCACATTACGAGTAGCAACTAAAGGTTACAGAAGTGAAGAACGGTGAAATCAAACCCGGCCAAATGCCCCAATAAAAACAGAGGTGACCGTGCCCTGATCCGGAATCCATACGAAATCAGTACCACCTCCCCCCACCCCCACCCCCATCCGCACCACCACCCCCACCCCACCCAAATGACCCAATCGATTAGAGAAGAGGAAAAATATCCTGATTAGGTGATTCCGAGGTGAGCAATAAGCAAGAACTCCACAATCAAAGCATACTGAATACTACTACTCCTAGTACTAATATTACCCCCAATGGCCTAATCAGAAGCAAATTAAGCAAAGCCGGATTTCGAGGTGAGCAAATACACCCACCTATTTCAACAAGAACTCCCCAGTCGGAGGTTGCACCAGTTCCAACAGTTGCTTGCTGGATGTGAGCTATCTAGTGATGGTTTCTTGTCTTGTCGTTGGTAGAAAGGCATGGGCAGGGGAGTAGTAGTACTAGCAGTAGTAGGGCTGGATAGTACACTTTTTTCTACAGTATTTTTAAGTGGAAGAGAATCCTGAATTTTTGATCCCAGCTATCACGTGGTGGCCTACAGCTGTTTCAAGCGGGACCCACGTCAGGGGTGAGTTAAAGCAGGTCCCACATCAAGTGGGTGAGATAATTAACCGAGCCAACCTCCTCCTTCCCTTGGTACTAGTACTAGTTCTCTTGGGTTCCTCTCCAAGGACAGAGAAAATCGCCCCTCTTCGAATCAAATTGGTCCCAGCTTATTATCCTTCTGCTGATTCGTCTCATGGAGCAGTGGACAAGACGACGGTAGTTGCAGCATAGGGCACCATCGCTAGGGCCTCAAAAACAGTTTAGGAACCGATAAAATGATAAGCTCGGATTTCAGACTAGAAACACACACAAACACACTATAACATCCCAAATCTTTAATCAAGATTATCAAGATCCAAATCACCCAATTTAGGGTTAACAAAAACTTTTTATTATTAAAAATAATTATGAATGCATGTGTGTTTGCATTAATATAGAATTGTTTGAAAATGCCATGTTTGATTGTTCTAATGGTTGTAAAATGATTCAAAGATGAATGCCACATCATCTAGATCATTCAAAAACAAAATCCAAAGAAAAAGAAATCAAATAAAAATAAAAAGAACAAATGGTCACTTTGGCCATTTTAATCCACTAGGGCACTTTAGGTGTTCCTAGAAGTCAATTTCAAACAGAAACATTCTCAAATCTTTTCACACCTTGTTTGTACAAGTAAAGATGTACCAAGGCCCACTTGAAATCTTACAAAAACATTTAACCAATAATTTTAAATGACATTTGAAAATTGAATCCATTACATATGCATAGATCCCACTTTTTCAAAAACCACTCAAATGAGTTCACCTTGCCAATCCCAAGCAACCACAGATGATCAAGCTTATGACTAACACACCCACAAAAAATCTTTTCAAAATTCAAAAATAAACTTCATGCGGGCATTGTGTCGAACAGTTGGTTAGCACAAAATAAACTACCTAACTAATACTGTTGCTAATCAAAATCTTGTCCCCCATTTGACCCTCTCATCTATAACATCCCAAAACTTTAATCAAGGTTATCAAGATCCAAATCACCCAATTTAGGATTAACAAAACCTTTTTATAATTAAAACAATTAGGAATGCATATGTGTGTTGCATTAATATAGAATTGTTTTGAATTGTCATGTTTGTTTGTTCTAATGGTTGTAAAATGATTCAAATATGAATTCCACATCATCCAGACCATTCCCAAGCAAAATCTAAAGAAAAAGAAATCAAAAGGAATTAATAAATGCAAATGGTCATTTGTGCCATTTTAATCCACTAGGTCACTTTAGGTGTTCCTAGATGTCAATTTCAAACAGAAACAATTCTAAATCTTTGCACCCCTTGCTAGTACAAGTAATGATCTACCAAGGCCCACTTTGAAATCTTACAAAAACATTTGAACACTTATTTTAAATGGCATTTGAAAATAGAATCCATTTCATATGCATAGATCACACTTTTCAAAAACCACTCAAATGAGTTCCCCTTGACCATCCCAAGCAACCACAGATGCTTAAGCATATGACTAACACATCCGCCAAAAATCATTTCAAAATTCAAATAAAATCTTCTTGTGGCCATTTTTTCGAACAGTTGGCAGGCAAATAAAATTTGCCTAACTAACACTATTGTTGATCAATGCTTTGTCGAGCCATTTGGCTCAATATTGTCCCCTCTGCTCTCCCTTGTCCCCCTAGCTCTAACCAAGCCATCATAGGGCTACCATTTAGCCCCCAATTGCAGTGCCGCGCCACCCCGACGCCATGATCACCGGCCGACCATGCACACGCCGCAGGAGCACACACCGCCCTATTCCGCCGCTCCAGGGAGGTAGGAGTGATAACACCGCCGCCCTTGGTCCCTTCCCCGAGCCTTGCCAGCCCCTGGACCATCGAGGAACTCTCGTGCCCACCGCCTCTGCACCGTGCACAGCCTACGCCAGAGTGCTGTCCCCGACAGGCCTGTACAAGCCGTGCCTTGCCCTCAGCTCGCGTACGCCGCTCCACCTTAACCCCAGCACACCCCCAGACACGCCCATTTCCCTCCGCACGACCAGCAGCCGCTGTGAACCGCGTCGAGCACCGCCTCTGCTGTGCAGAGCGTCGCCCTTTCTCGACCAAACGCCACCACCCCTAGCGTCGCCTTTATGTCGTAGCTGATCGCCAGGAGGCAAGCCACCGTCCACCTACACCGCCCATGCCTCTAGCGCCCTGTACCATCGTCATCGACGAGCTCACCGTCACCCTCATTGTCTCCTCGTTGAGCCTATATAAGGAGCCCTCCCCAGCACAAATTCCTCACACCACACAACTCCCCTCTCTCTTAGAACCACCTCGCACCATCCCCAGAGCCACTCGAGCAGCAGTTCACCAGAATTGCACCGGATTTCGCCGTAGTAGAGAAGAAAGGGGCTCGTCGATTTCGTCCACCCTAGGAGCCGCCGCGACCTCGCCTGAGTCTGCCGTCATCTCTTCATTCGATTGCCCCCATCGCCATGTTAGCTGGAGCCTTGGTAAGTCCCCATTGCACCCCCACCAAGCCGCTAGGGTTCCATCTTGCAGGCGACATGTCCGTCTTCGACGACGAGCCATGACCGTTGATCTAGGTTCTAATCGAACGGCCCACATCGCCCCGTACCGCTTTGCGTTAGAAGAGCTGCTGACATGCGGGACCCCCTGTCAGCTGTCCTCTGCGCCACGGAGTGTAACTGGGCCGGCCTGTTAGTGTTCCCGCGCTGGCCCTAGAATTCAAATAAGTGTTTATCTATTTAGACTTAATCTAGGTTCTGTCCCCTTGTTTAAAAATCATTTCAGAAAGATTTACTTAACCAAATGACATTATTCCAATTTTTTTGGAAAGCTAATTTAAATCTCTATCCAAGCCTGTTGGATTTAAATCAATTAGAGTTATAGATCACATATAGCAAAAATAACAAAACAGAGACTTTTGTACATTCAAACATTTTTCAAAAATCAACCATAATAGCTTTTGAGTTGATTCCACCTCCCAAAAATCACATTTGAGTATACCTATTTGAATATGTAATAATATTTAGGGTTGCATGCAGTGACTTTGGACTAGTACCAAAATAATGCTATATAGGCATTTCTAGTCACTTTAAATTATTTAAATATTAATCTTAAACTTTATAAAAGGTGATCCAACATTTAAATCAGATTCCCATGTATTAGAATATGTGGTGATGACATGTGTCCACATGATCCTGTATTTTAGTTGGAGAATATTAAATCTTAGTTAATTTCAATGAGTAGAAATTACTTTTCTCAAATAAAATAAATGAAACTAGTTCATTAAAATCTTGTGATGAATATGATGATACTAGATCATCAAGTGTGTGCCTTAGTGTGCTAAATAGACTAGTTAAGTATTGTTTGGTGATCGTGTATTCCGTATATATTTATTGACGATAGTACCGACCAAGTCTACGAGGAGGAGGAGTTCTACCCCGAAGAAGACGAGGAGAATTTCAACCACTGCACCAACCAAGGCAAGCCATCATTAACAATGCAAGCTAAAACTTGCAAGCTATTATTGGCAAGCTAAAACTTGCAAGCCATCACAAGAAGAAATATAACCCAAGCAAGATGCCTTAGGCATGCTTTGGTTATACCTTTTGATTTATACCCATCCCAAGTTTTCTTACAAGCTTTACTTTCTTTTACTTTACCAAAGTTCTTTACTTGTTTATAGATAGCATAAAGAGTGTAAAACTTGACCTATCTAGTTAGACTTAGTTGTCATTCTATGACATGAGATTGATATTAGCATCCCACATTAGTGAACACTCTTAACTTAGTGTTTAGAGCTAAAACCAAAAACTTGATCACTTTAGATGGGAATACGTGGTGAAAATGCTTATGAAAACCTTGGAATGATGAGTCATTCTATTGAGATGTTTTGACATGTGTTGAGAAACACAATTGGTTTATGATGATGATGAAAATGTCGAGGCATGAGCCTTAGCCCCTTTATAAAAACTGATGGTTGGGTTCATATGCGATACCATTCCAATTTTACCGTACAACCACAATACCTGAATTGGGCAACGCTTAGCCGGAAGTTTATATGCATTAGTATTAGTTACCTCGCGGGAGACGTTTGAGCTGAGGCTACCTCTCGATGTTGTCCACCTATGCAGTGCCCAGGATGGCAGATGGCCATGGCTGGGAGGCCAAGCTCATAGGAGAGGTGCTTATACTAGAGTGTGTAAAGGAAAGGTTATGTTTGATTATCTCCATACTAAGTATGATGATTCAGGGTTACCCCTGACGGATGTATCGAATTTTGTGGTGAAAGTGTACCACCTCTGCAGAGTGTCAAACTATTCGAATAGCCACACCCGCGGTTATGGACAATTGGAGTGGCCATACTGTTCCGTTGACAGATGTTTTCAAAATGACTTATGAAATGAATTGTGACATGACTTGACCACAACAGAGTTGTGACTATGAAAACTAAGTTCCCACTTAGGTGATTTAGAACTTTATTTTATCTTTCTTTGTTTCTAAACTCAGCTTAGTTTTCAAACTTAACTTTACGAATAAACTTAGAGTTTAGCATTCCTACTAGAGCTACCTTACTTGTTAGTGATAGTTTGCGAGTACTTAAAGAGTACTCATGACTTTGTCCCTGGCTATTCCCGTGGCCAGACTATGAGGAGGACTATCCGGAAGAAGGACAACATGACGGCTACAACAACTAGGATCATCTCCCATCGTCAGCATTGCTTGTGATACTGAAGATGGAGCCCACCGCTACGCTTATTATTCCGCTGCTTGTTTGTACTAAGACTAGATCATGAGATCCTTTATTTGTGTAAGACCTTATTATGGTTTGTAATGGATGATGTACTGTGATATCCAATCTATTATGTCTCGCAAAAATGGTGTTGGGGATATACTTTCCGGGTATCCTCACAGTTCCTCACTGACCAGGGTGGCCCACTTCGGGTTAGAGCATTGCTTCACGGGCGGCCTAGTCAGGGAGAAAGACGGAGTCCAATATGGCTACGGGAAGGCCTAGAAGACTTACCGACTTAGGCCCATAATGTTACTTATAGTTCAAGATGTACTCTGTAACCGACTCTCAGTCGTAGCCGGATAGATCTCTCCTGTAAACCCTAGGCCGGATATCTATATAAGCCGACCTAGGGAGAGCCTTTAGGGCACACCTCAATAGTCTACAATCTCAACTCGCATAGGCGAAACCCTTGTAACCCATATTCCGGCTCTGCCGTATTACTGGATTGCTAGCAGGAGTAGGATTCGTCCAAAGCCGGCGGATTCGAACCTGGGTAAACTTGTGTGCTCACCATCCCGGAATACCGTACGTCTCACACCCCTCTCTTCCGCACGCCTTGAGGACCCCCTCATGGCGTACTTGTCATAAATCCGATGACAGTTGGCGCCCACCGTGGGGCTCGTGAGCTTCGGATCTGTGTTCCGAGCGGAATCTGCAAGAATCGGAGTAGGCAAGACCATCGCCGTCGGTCGCATCCTCTATGCCAGCGATGTCCCTCTCATCGTTCTCGACGAGACTTGGATTCTGGCTAGGGAGGCCATGACTGCCTACACAATCTTGTCTTTTGGCGAGATCGATGTTTACATCGGTTTTGCTGAACCTGCCCAATCCACCCCACCGGTGATGATAGAGGCAGAAGAAACTTCTGGGTCCCCTTTGTCCGCAAAAGCGGCAGAGTTCCGGATCTCAGAAAACCCTAATCCCACCTAGCCCGCACCAGTTGCGGAGATAGTGGAGAAATCCGAGCCTGAAGAAGACCTAGCGGTCCACGTCGAATCTGGAGTGGATCTCCCTGGAGGAGCCGGATCCCAGATCGACCCACCCGCGGAAGTCGAAATCCAGGAGGAGCATATCAGTGACACTGATTCCGACTCTGATGATGCCGGGACAGACAGACCTTTCCTAAGGTACCCCAGGAAGCACGCGTTGTACTTCGTCGGATACGTGGGATCTGGATCCGGCTCTGCCGATGCTGGAGAAAACACCGACTCTGTGCTGGAGGCAATTGGAACAAACACCAACGTACCCGCATCCTCGGATGAATCGATGACGTCAATAGATTTCCGAAAGTTCTCCGCGGAATATGAAGAGGAGTACAACTCCAAGGCTGCAGAAGAAGGAGAAGCCATGGATGAAGGATCCGGGAAACACTCTCCCAAAGCGCAGGATGACATGGACGTCAGAGACAATCCCGAAGTCCAGATGTCTGAAAGTACCGATCAGAGCTTGACTCCGGGAAACGGACCCAAAGCCGTCTTTGCTACCGGCGCTGCCAAGAAGGCAAAGAAGAAGAACAAGAAAAACAAGACCCTGAAAAAAGACCCTCTGACAAAGGAGGTGATTGCCGAGGAATACAAAGAAGACTCGGATGGAGCGCTTATCCCAGAAGATCCGAAAAAAGAAGCATCGGTGGATGGACACGTGATCACCGAAGGTGCACGTAAACTCATCGATGCCGCATTAACCACACCTATCCCTACAGCCGCAGAACTTACTGCGGATGAGCTGGACGAAAGGGCACAGGCCCTAGAAGCGGGTCGTCAACAACTCCTTGATGAAGCCAAAAACATCGAGGTGGAGAAGAAACACATGTCAAACAAGGAATACATGTCTCGTTTGCATTAGAAGACACGGAAGCGTCACATAGATGACAACCAGTTCCCAACTATCCGTGCCGTCCTTTTCGGAGATGAAATGGGGAAGCCATGGAAAGATAGCAAAGGAGATTGGGTATACCCAACCCTAGTACAGAATACCGTGGCAGCCCGAGAAATTCTATCGGCTAATCCAGGACCAGAGGAGATACGTTTGGGTATCAAACTACTCAACAAGGGACTGGAGCAGCAAAAGGTCGCCCTGTCCGAAAGTCAAAAACTGGTCTGAGATTCTGACCAATGTCGCAAGGATCCGGCATGGGCTGGCGTAAGATCCCATTACGTCCGGGCGCAGTATCATCACCCCGAACACCGGGAAGACAACTATTCAAGAACCGGATCTTCAGGACAACATCGCAGAACTTCACGTAACTGGAGCAACGTTGCCCCAGTGGCCAAGAAAGATGCCATTGCTTCCCTGAATCCGACGAACCCTCCCCGACGAGAACCTAAGGATCGAAGGGGAGAAGATAAAGAAAAACAACGGGAGGAGGATCGTCAAAAAATGCCACCTCCTAAGTATTCAAGCCGTCCGGCTGATCCTCACCAGGGTGGGAATGACGGACGAAGAAACGACGGAAACCATGTTGGTACAAGCCGACAGGGGCCTCGTCGTAGTCAAGATCCTCCCTGGAATCAGAATAATGACGCTCCGGACAGAGGCCGGCATTCAGCCGGAAACTATCCAGCTGCACCACCCTCTCCACCACACAGTCATCACAACGGCTCCCATGGAGGGCAAGGAGGACGACATGGCGGAGGAGGTGGTGGCAGAAGCCGAAGTCCGGCTCCATGGCACCGCAGCCACAGCCGACATTCGGGACGATCTCTATCCCCGAACGACACAAGGCACATGATCAATTCCAACATAGAGGCGCGACGCTATGAAAACGATGACATGTACATGGGCCCAAAGTGCTTTGGACCACGCATAAGAGCTACAAGATTCCCAGAAGGATTTGCTATCTCAAGACACATCCAAGCCTACAACGGCATTGCTCGGCCAGACACTTGGCTACAGAATTTTTTCCAAGCTTGCTGCATTGCCAAAGGCGGAAACAGCCTGGTCGCAACCCGATATCTCCCACTTATGTTGCGGAAGACGGCGCGATCATGGCTCAATGAACTTCCGGAGAACACCATCTACAACTGGTATGACATGCAAAGTGCGTTCTTTCATAATTTCGAAGGCACATATCGGAGGCCCTGTTCGGTCGGAGACCTACAGTGTTACACCCAGAAAGCTGGAGAAACTTGCCGAGATTATCTCGGATGATGGATCGACACCAAGAACTCCTGTGAATGAGTGAACGATCAAACCGCGATTGAAGCTTTCATCGCAGGGCTCCCAATTGGTCTGCTACGTCACCGCTTAAAGTGCGACAAGGTCACTGATTTGGGAGAGATGATAGAAACAGCGAGCAAGTATGCAGATGCTAACGACGATGCAGAGGGACTACTCAACGTCCTGGTTGTACCTCAGTCAGCAAAAACAAAGTAACAAGCTCAGAAGCGCAAAAATACCTCGGAAGAAAAACCCAACGCGGAAATAGCGGTGGTGACTACTGTTTCCGGGTCTGGAGGACGAGGAGGACGTGGCGGAGGCCGCGGGCGTGGCCGTGGGACTTCGAGGGTCCAAGGTAGAGGAGAACATCAACCATGAAAAACCTACTCTTGGGCCGACATTGCCAATAACCCATGTGTGCATCACCTAGACGCCAATGGGGGCTCGTCCCACACCAACGCTGAATGTCGTTTCAATGACGACATCAAAAGAGATGACACCGCGAGCTACAAAGCTAAGCGGAAGAAGGGAAAGAAAAATCCCGAAAAGGACAAAGAGACCAAGGAAGATTCCGACATGGAGGAAGCCGATGCTTCAAATCCCAAGTCGGAAGGGAAGAAGACTTTTCCCACCAAAAAGGACACTTATGTCACTTTCCTCGGATCTCAACCAGCAAAGGTCAAGAAAGCAATTCTATACGAGCTCAATGCAATAGTTCCAGCTGTCCCACAGTATCTGGACTGGTCGGAAGTGGCAATCACATTTGACCGCGATGATCATCCGCCTATGTTACACAGGCGAGGAAAATACGCCTTAATCGTCAACCCACTTATTGACGGTCATGGTTTCTCCAAGACCCTCATGGACGGTGGTAGCAGCATCAATATTCTCTATGTCGAAACGCTACGCCGGATGAAGATCTCGGAGACCCAGCTGAACCATAGCTCTGTGATTTTTCACGGAGTTGTCCCAGGAAGACAAGCTAATTCCCTGGGAGAGATCACGTTGGATGTTACCTTTGGAACTCCAAAGAATTATCGGACGGAGGCACTTTCCTTCGAAGTGGTCCCGTTCAAGAGTGCATACCATGCTATATTCGGACGTCCGGCTTACTGGGCTTTTATGGCTCGTCCGTGTTACATTTACAATATGATGAAAATTCTAGGTCCCAACAGCGTGATCACCATCAGTGGAGACCCGAAGAAAGCGCGAGAGTGTGAGGATGGAAATGCCGCCTTTGCCGAAGCCGTGCTGCATGCCCAGGAGTACCAGGAGATCAAGAAGAGCATAGATCCGTCCGAGATGCCCGCAACGAAGAAGGAGGTGACCAAGCCAAATCCAGAGTTCAAGGCATCAGAAGAGATGAAGAAAGCACCATTGAAGGATGATGACCCCTCCAAGGTGACCCAGATAGGCGTAGGCCTAGATAGCGCATAGGAAAGCGCGCTCGTCAAGTTCCTCCAAGCAAATCAAGATATCTTCGCATGACAGCCATCTGACATGACCAGAGTACCTAGGGAACTTTCCGATCACTCTATAAATGTAAACCCGAACGCTAAACCCGTCAAACAGTCCTTACGACGATTTGGCGACGAAAAGCATAAGGCAATAGCTAAGGAACTAGCATGGCTCGAGTTAGCCGGATTCATAGAAGAGGTCATCCACACTGAGTGGTCGGCCAATCCTGTAATGGTCCCTAAAAAGCACACCACTGATTTAAGGATGTGTGTTGATTATACTGCCTTGAACAAGGCTTGTCCAAAAGATCCGTTCGCTTTGCCTAGAATTGATCAAGTTATCGATTCTACGGCAGGCTCGGAACTCCTCTGTTTTCTCGACGCATATTCCGGTTATCACCAAATCCGGATGAAGGAATCTGACAAAATCAAAACTTCATTCATAACCCCCTTCAGAACCTTCTGTTTTGTTACGATGCACTTTGGGCTAAAGAATGCAGGAGCTACGTACCAGCGCATGATGCAGCGTTGCCTCCTCGACCAACTCGGTCGCAATGTCCATGCATACGTGGATGATATCGCGGTGATGTCCAAAAAGAAGGAAACAATAATTTCCGACTTGGAGGAAACGTTCACCAACCTACGAAAATACAACATCATGCTTAACCCGAAGAAATGCTTCTTTGGAATACCAGCCGGAAAAATGTTAGGTTTCATCGTGTCTCAAAGAGGCATAGAGGTGAACCGAGACAAAATCAAGGCTATACTCAATATTTCCAGACCAACTCGCCTGAAGGATGTACAAAGATTAACTGGCTGCATCGCTGCGGTCAGTCGATTTGTAAGCCGGCTTGGTGAAAGAGCCGCACCATTATACAAACTCCTAAAAAAGACCAAAGATTCTGTTTGGACTGATGAAGCTGAAGCTGCACTACAAGACCTGAAGAAAGTACTCTCATCTGCTCCTATCCTTGTAGCGCCGGAACCTAAGGAACCGATGTTGCTCTATCTTGCTGCGACAAATAAGGTCGTTAGTATCGTCATGGTGGTGGAGAGACCAGAGGAAAATCAGGAACACCTGGTGCAGCGTCCGACTTACTTTGTCAGCGAGGTTCTGACAGAATCAAAACAGCGGTATCCGCACTATCAAAAGTTAGCTTACGGTGTTTTTCTAGCATATCGTAAGTTACGTCACTACTTTCAGGAGCATCCAATTACCGTGGTGAGCACAACTCCCATGAGAGATATAATCAACAACAGCGACGCCACAGACGCGTCGCCAAATGGGACATAGAGCTCTCAACTTTCGATATTGAGTACAAACCTCGGACAACAATCAAATCCCAGATCCTTGCTGACTTTGTCGCTGATTGGACAGAGACGAAGGAGAATATGATCCCCCCTGAGTCGGAATATTGGACCCTCTTTTTCGACGGGTCTAAGGCTCGAGGGGGCTCGGGGGCTTGCGTAGTGCTCAAATCACCCCAAGGAGATAAACTTTTGTACGTGTTGCAGATCCACTTCACAGCGACAAACAATATTGCCGAGTATGAAGCACTGCTGCATGGAATCCGGATTGCTAAGGATATTGGCATCCGATGTTTGATGTGTTACGGAGATTCGGATCTTGTTGCTCAACAAGTATCGGATATTTGTAATGCAAATAAACACATGGCAGCATATAAAGCTGTCGTGGATGATCTATCTAAATTGTTCGAAGGATTTGAAGTACAACACATCCCTTGAGCAGAAAATGAGGAAGCAGATGCACTATCTCGAATAGGTTCTGCATGGAAAGAGGTCCCGGATGGGGCTTTTCTAGAGCACCTCAAAGTTCCCTCAATTAAGGGAGTAGAAGAGAAATATCCGACCAAATCCGACTCACCTTTAATAGCAGTTTTGGCTGTAATTCCCAGCTAGACTCAACCCTACCTCGATATTTGGTAGATGGCAAATTACCCGAAGACGAGGTGCTGAGCCAGCAGATTATTCGACGAGCTAAAGCCTATACTATTGTTAAAGGTGAGCTCTATAAACTGAGTGTTTCTGGGGTTTTTCAACGCTGTGTATCTCTGGAAGAAGGAGTGGAAATCTTAAGGGAAATCCACGAAGGCGAGTGTGGTCACCACGCTGCAGCCAAATCTTTAGTGGCAAAAGCCTTTCGACACGGATTTTTCTGGCTTACAGCTCAGGCAGATGCCGAACGATTAGTCAAGACGTGCAAAGGCTGCCAAAAGTACGCCAAGCAAGCTCATGTTCCAGCTGACCAGCTGCGAACAATACCTATAACATGGCCTTTTGCGGTCTGGGGGCTTGATATGGTAGGACCTTTAAAACGAGCTCCAAGTGGATTTACTCACCTCTTAGTGATGGTGGATAAATTCACCAAATGGATTGAGGCTAAACCCGTCACAAGTTGTGATGGAGCAACAACCAAAAGATTTGTCGAGGATGTTCTAATCCGGTATGGTTATCCACATAGCATTATCACGGACAACGGGAGTAACTTTTCTATGGGAGAATTGGCTGAATTCTGCGACGAGCAAAATATCCGGCTTGACATTGCATCAGTCGCACATCCACAAGCTATTGGACAAGTCGAAAGAGCAAATGGTTTAATCTTACAAGGCCTAAAACTGAGACTCGAAGCACCACTACGACGTGCTGCGAGGGCTTGGGCGGAGGAATTATCTCTGTAATTTGGAGTTTACGAATAACTCCAAACAGGTCAACAGGATACACACCTTTCTTCTTGGTCTATGGTGCAGAAGCAGTTTTTCCTAGTGATTTAATTCATACTTCTCCTAGAGTGGCCGCGTATATCAAAGAGGATGCCGAGATTTCTCGACAAAATGATCTCGACTTAGTCGAAGAAGTTCGTGTCGTTGCTGAAATGAGATCTACAGCCTATCAGCAGAAGTTACGCAAGTATCATAGCCAGAGAGTCCGAAATAGATCCTTCAATAAAGGTGATTTGGTTCTCCGGCTTGTGCAACAAAGAAAGCACAAACTTTCCCCAGTATGGGAAGGGCCCTTTTTAGTTAGTCGAGTATTGCACAATGGATCGTACTACTTAACTGACATGAGGCCAGTCAAAGAAAGACCTGCTACTAAGAAGAGAAAGAGAGCTGGAGGCAGTACAAATCCAGATGAGTTTGACAGACCGTGGAATATTGCTCAGCTACGTCCCTTTTATTCTTAGTTTATCTTTCTTTGTAATCATATACGTGTACATGTTCTGAGAGAAATAAAAGTTTTGGTTGCCTCAAGTTTTTCTGAGAAGTTTTTACCATCTTATTTCTGAATGATCATGTCATAGTCGAAAATCCCAGAATGCTTGAAAGTACTTTATGCTCATGTTCGTTCTGGTTTAGATTTCCGATTCTAAAACTCCTACCCTCGGGTATAACTCTAAAGTTTCTAGTCTTTACTTTGGTTATTTGTCTGATTGCTGGATGCGGGCATTTTCCGAGTAGTGAATTGTTGGTACTAGAAGCCGGCTTTGTTTCCGAGTTTAAACCGGTTTAGCAATTGAGCTCCGTTGCTTGGCAAAGTTTCCGACGGAAGGTTTAGCCGACTCACGAAAGGGACGAGGCGGAAAGCTAGATAAATGATAAGTAGAGACAAAAAAGTACAAGTGCTTATGTAAACATTTCAGGCACTCAAAATTTTTAAAGCCAAAAAGTGCTGAATAGATTAAAAGCTTAGCACTTGCAAAAGTTAAAGTACTACATATTTACAAACACATCATGTTTTTCACGGAATAATACATAAATTTCTGGTCTATGATGCAGGAGGAGAGGAAGGATCTGCCGGCTCGCTGGTCACTCCGCCTTGATATCGTTCCGAGATGTCCACATCCGAGGTGGTGCGTTCATCATCGGAAACTTCTTCGGTTTCTTCTGCAGGAGGAGGTGGAGTATCCACGCGGGTGAAGAAGGGGATCTCGTAGCTGGTCAGATCAGCCACGTGACACCCGTATCCAGCGCAAGAGTGCATGATGGCTTGAAGGTCCTGCTCCTGGCCGTCTTCATCTACCTTGCAGTACCCTCTGGTCACTTGCCATATCTCCATGTTTCCATGGTGGCTCATGACCATGGTGAGAGTGTTCTGTGCAGCAGTCCGCGCATAGGACATGTTCCAGTCCCGAACAAGTTGCGGCATCTCCTTCGCCTTGTCCCGCACCTGGAAGTCCAACATGCTTGGCATGTCTGGAATCTTGAGAGCTTCGCCGACGTCCTCAAGGGACTGGCGGAAGTCATGAAGTAGGTCATCAACTTGGGTAAGCCGGTGGGTGTGGGGCTCGGAGGAGGAAGAGTCCGTCAAGTTCAGAGGACCTATATACAAAACAAGTTAAGAAAAATCCGACATTGGTAAAAGTCGAAGAAAGAGACAAGACAGATAGATGGAACGTACCAAAAATGACGTCGTCAATCTTGGTCTTCTCCTCCCGGAGACTCTGGAGTTCAGCTCGGAGCTCCTAGGACATGTCCTTCTCTCTGTCAAGCTCATTCTTGAGATCCGAGATTATTTTATCTTGAGCAGCGATCTTGCGATCATGCTCATCAGTGGCCATGGAGGAGGATTCAAGGACTTGAGCTATGCTCCTTTCATGATCCGCCTTAAGCTTATCCAGCTCTTGGTGAAGTCCCTTGTTCTCCACCACCAGGGTCATGAGGTTCTCGGCCTCTTCAATCATGGCGACGGATTGTTTCACCGGTGCTGTAAGTCAAAAAGAACAAAAGTTCAGAAAAATTCAACATTGAAAATACAAAGACAAGGGTTGATTCTCGGAATGTTTACCTTCGGCCTCATCCTTGGCAACTTTGAGTTCATCATTTTTAAGCCGGAGAGCTTTGATCTCTCTCCGCTTATCGCAGACATTGGTCAGTAATTCCTGGTTATAGGAACATACTTTCTGTAAGTCAGAATACCCAAATTCAGAAAGATACTTAAGACTCGGGCTAATATTTTTGCTAAAATATCAGCACGAGCCTTGGGGGCTACACTTGTTCGTTATTTGGCATCCTAATAAAGCATAAACCCGGATTGTTTATCCTACTTCATGCTTGGGGGCTAGAGGATATGATATAAAATCCAATAAAGGAAAAACAGGAGTTGGAATTCCGACTTACATATTGCTCGCGGGTAAGTTTATCCAAACCCGCGTTCACTTCAGTGGTCACCTTCTCGGCAAGAGTAAGAGGGATCACTGGGGCTGTTGGAAGCTCGCCAGTCCTAATCCTCTCGTCGCGAAGGGGGACTTGAGCAAGAAGATCAGAGAACTTGACGTCCTCTGCTTCTTGCGCTTCTTCTTCGGCAGATAGATGGCTTTCTCCAGGACTTGCCTGGCGAGCCGCTGGATCTCTTAAGCAGATTTCTAGGTCAGGCCAAACTTGGCAAGACCCGGATTGCTCATGAGGTTTTCGGCGAAGGTTTCTGCCGAGGGATCATTACCCAAAGAGGGTTCACCCTTATCTTGATCTGACGCACTCATGGTGACGTCATTTTGCGACCCAAGGATCGCAGGCTCCGTTGGAGGAGCCGGATCTTCTGCAACCACCTGAGAAGGAGTAATCACCGGAATTGTAGAAGGTTGAGGGGCAGGAGTCGGAGGAGCCACGGCAGGGGAAGCTATGGTGAGCTTTGTCTGTTGCAGGGGCTTTGAAGGAATCCCTTTCCCCTTACCCTTGATGAGTGGCTTTGCTCTGAGAATGTAGTAAAGTTGGAAACATTACATCTCGGAAAGAAATTCGAATAAGGAACAAAGGCGGAAAGTTGTGGCTGAAAGTTACCTCTTCACAACAGGAACCTCCTTTGTGCCAACAACCACTGTCGGAGCTTTACGCTTCTTGAGCGCAAGGTCCGGCAATGGGACCACTTCTGTCTCCTGAGAAAACTCAGAGGGATATCCTTCGAGCGGAGCAAGTTCCGACTCGAGGAGGTCAGCGAGCTGAAAACAAGAAAACATATCAGTATTGCAGTATAACTAGAAGATTGAAACACATAAAAGGTGTGATGACGGAAGCTTACCGGCACCACGGGGTTTTCCGCCGTGTGCATGTCCAGAGAAACCTCCGGAATCCTCCTCTCGATCCGCTCCTTGATCAGCCACTTGATTTGGCTTATGTAGCCTTGAGTGGTGTAGGCTTTGGAGCTGATGTGGAGGGAGTCGGTTGGAGACGACATGATGGAGTGCATCAGTCGGGTTCCGTGGTACTGAAGTGGCTGGATCCGACGTGAGACCCAGCACTGGACCAAGTCGGATCCCTTCAGACCATTGTGCTTAATCAAGTATTCGATCCGCCTCTTAGCGAGGATCAGATCATCGAAAAGAGCCGGAGCAGCCTCGTCCCAGGAAGGCTGGGCCGTGGCGGCTCTGTCGACAAAAGCCGGCAAAGCGGTAGCTTTGTCGGGAGCCGGAATATCCCTATGATAGAAAAAAGTGGCCGGCCATTGTTTGACCGAGTCACTGGCTAGAATCTTGGGATAAGCCCGGTCACGTCTAAGTGAAAAGCTGATAGTGCCGGTGACGTAAGGAACACCGGCAGTAATGGAATTCCTCCGGACATGGAAATAGTACCGGAAGAGAGTCAAACTCGGCCTAATGCCGAGAAAGCCCTCACAAAGCGAAGCATACACACTCATCTCTAAGAGAGAGTTGGGAGGAAGATTGTGGAGTTGAACTCCGAAATGATCTATCACCTCGAAGAAGAACTCCGAGGGAGGAAAGGACAGACCTCTATCGAGGTGGGTGCCGAAGTGGACCCGCTCACCGTCGCGCGGGTTGGGGACGGTTTCCCCGAAGCCGCTCCGCCAGTCGCCGGCGGCGAGAAGCCCCTCCTTCTCCACGTTATTAAGGCCCTCCTTGTTGAGGGCGCAGGGGATCGAGATTCCCCGGAAGCTCTCCTTCTCTGCTACTGCTTCCGCCGTCGCCGCCGCCACTGCTGCTGCCAAACCGGAGGAAGAAGATGAAGCCATTTCTCCAGTGAGAAGATGACCTGAAAGGGGCGGCGCTGGGAGTTCTGTGGGGGAAGGACGAGGAGGCTCTATGCGCGCAGGAGGATTGGGAGGAAAAGGAAACGGCAAAGGACTGGTGGAAAGGAGAAGAAGAAATCCAAACCCCTTATATCCACCTAACTGCATCAAGATTCGTGCAAATGCTATAGTGTAACCGCCACGCATCGTGGAAGGAACTGGGAAGGACCCACGCGATGATTGCGTCGCCTCGATCTCCACGCATGCATTGAAACGGCGCCTCGGTTCCACGAACCGTGGACCCACCAACGGTCATGCTGACGGAACGCTTGTCAGATGACATGACTTGACCATGCTTGTGTTAGGTGGTGTTAGAGACCAAGTTCCGGCTTAGTTTGAAATCAAGCTGGAAAATCCGAGTAACCTATTGATAGGTCCAACTTATTTTTAAGACCCGGATCGTATTTTTGGTTGTGAAGTTTCAGGAACCCTTCAAGATTCTGCAAGCCGAAGATCAAGCTAGACGATGATAAATCCGATTTTGGATCTTGGAGGCCTCTGGGGGCTGCTGTTGGGGATATACTTTCCGGGTATCCTCACAGTTCCTCACTTACCAGGGTGGCCCACTTCGGGTTAGAGCATTGCTTCACGGGCGGCCCACTCAGGGAGAAATACGGAGTCCAATCCGGCTACGGGAAGGCCCAGAAGACTTACCGACTTAGGCCCATAATGTTACTTATAGTTCAAGATGTACTCTGTATCCGACTCTCAGTCGTAGCCGGATAGATCTCTCTTGTAAACCCTAGGCCGGATATCTATATAAGCTGACCTAGGGAGAGCCTTTCGGGCACACCTCAATAGTCTGCAATCTCAACTCGCACAGGCGAAACCCTTGTAACCCATATTCCGGCTCTGCCATATTACTGGATTGCTAGCAGGAGTAGGATCCGTCCAAAGCCGGCGGATTCGAACCTGGGTAAACTTGTGTGCTCACCGTCCCGGAATACCGTACGTCTCACACCCCTCTCTTCCGCACGCCTCGAGGACCCCCTCATGGCGTACTTGTCATAAATCCGACGACAAATGGTAATCCTGGGATTGCGATGTATGGCATAACAGGAATCTGGGATTAAAAAGCCGGGTGTTGACAAGTTGGTATCAGAGCCATCCTGACCATAGGAGACCCTAGTTAGAATAGACGTACGAACAAAAACTTAGTTTCAAAACCAAAGTGAGTATTTGTGAAAATCTATTTCCCCTCTTACCCTTGCAATTCTCTCAAAAAGATTCATGTTCCTCAAAAATTCTTACATTACTCCATAAAATTTGACACACTTGATCACCTCACTAACTTTCTCATCCTAAATTCTTATAGATGGAAGTTTGATACATTGCAAATATATCTATAATTATTGATGTTCCATGCTTAGTTTTATCCACTTTCTTGTGTTTTGTTCCAACTTTGGAGTACTTTTCATATGATTTCTTGGACTAACCTATTAACAAGAGCCACATTGCCAACTGCCTGTTTTCTGTTGTTTTTGGTTCCAGGAAAGTTAGAAAATGAATATTCTCGGAATTGGACGGGACAAAAGCCAAAGTGCCTATTTTTCCGGAAGGGATCAAGTGCCAAAATACGAGACGGAGAAGGGCCAGGGAGCCACCACACCACCTGGCCGCGTGGCCAGGCCTGGCCCGCGCCAGGGGGTGGTGTGGCTGCTCCCGGCACCCCCTCGGCCTATCCTTCCGTCTATATATTGCACTCGAGACAAAAACCCTAAGTACCCGATCAAAAATCCACGAAAGAGTCTATAGCCTCCATCATCTCCATCCCTAGATCGGAAGGGATCGGAAGCTCTTCCTGGCACCCTACCAGAAAGGGGAATTCACCCTGGAGGCCTTCTTCATCACCATGCAAGCCTCCGGTGTGATGCGTGAGTAGTTCATCCTTGGACTACGGATCCATGTAGTAGCTAGATGGCTGGTTTCTCCTCCTTTGTGCTTTCATGTTTAGATCTTGTGAGCTCCGTTCATGATCAAGATCATCTTTTTGTAATCCATACATGTTGTGTTTGCAGGGATCCGATGGATATTGAGATGCTATTTCAGATTGATTATTGATTCTATCATGTCTTTGTTATTTGAGATCTTGCATGATTTCCGTTGTTAGTAGCTATCTTGACCAAGTAGATGCTAGCAACTCCAAGAGTTAGTATTTATGCTCGATAGTGGGTTCATGCCTCTGGTAATCTAGGGAAGTGACAGAAATCTCTAAGGTACTAGATGTGCTGTTGCTACTAGGGAGAAAACAACAATCCTTTGTTCATAGAACAATCATATTGTTTACTTTACACGCAGTTCGTAAAGCAATAATCTGTTGCTTGCAACTTAATACTGGAGGGGGTTCGGATGATAACCTGAAGGTGGATTATTAGTCATAGATGCAGTTGGATGGCGGTCTATGTATTATGTTGTAATGCCCAATCAAGTCTCAAAGGAGTCAAGATGATTAGTATATGCATGTATTGCTTTCTCGGTGTTTGTCAATTGCCCTGCTGTAATTTGTTCACCCAGCATGTTATCTATCTAAGGAGAGCCACCTCTAGTGAACTATGGATCCCGGTCCTTGTCTTTTACATACAATCTACAATCTTTTACTGCTTTGTGTTTACTTTCTGCAAACTTTTACTTCTTTCCATTCAATACGTTTAATCCTTTGTTTTCCACAAAACACGGTGAGATTGACAACCTCATCGCAAGTTGGGGACAAAGTTATGTGGTTGTGTTGTGCGGGTCTCCATGTTGCTACTAGCACCGGTAGTGCGCCCTGCCAAAGCTCAGCTAGTAACACCTTTGGGGTGTTTCCTTGCTCCTACTGGTTCGATTAAACCTTGGTTTCATAACTGAGGGAAACTTGTTGCTGTGCTCATCATACCTTCCTCTTGGGGTTCCCAACGAGCTCTACATCAACACCGCCAACAAGCATTTTTCTGGGCGTCGTGCATTGAGCCATCAAGCATTTTTCTAGCGCCATTGCCGGGAAGTCAAGGACATCTTCACAAGGGGAGTCCCTCATAACCAATCTCTTTACTTTGTTGTTTTTGTTTTGCTTAGTTTTCTTTTTGCTTTGTTTGCTTGTTTTGTTATTCAAAAAACACAAAAAAATTAGTTTTACTAGTTTGCTTTCTTATTTGAAAATCCAAAAAAATGACTACTCTTGAAAACACTAAGTTGTGTGACTTCACTAGCACCAACAACAATGATTTTATGAGCACACCTATTGCTCCACCTGTGGCTGAAAATACTTTCTTTGAGATAAAACCTGCTTTACTCAATCTTGTTATGAGAGAGCAATTTTCTGGTATTGGTAATGAAGATGCTGCTTCCCATCTAAATAACTTTGTTGAAGTTTGTGAGATGCAAAAGCATAGGGATATAGATGGTGATATTATTAAGCTGAAATTGTTTCCTTTCTCTTTGAGAGGAAAAGCTAAAGAATGGTTGAATTCCTTAACTAGGAATAGTATTGATTCTTGGACTAAGTGCAAAGATGCTTTTATTGGAAAATACTATCCTCCTGCTAAGATTATATCCATGAGAAGTGAAATAGTGAAGTTTAAACAACTTGATAATGAGCATGTTGCTCAAGCTTGGGAAAGAATGAAATCTTTGGTAAAGAATTGTCCCACTCATGGACTGACTGCTTGGATGATCATCCAAACTTTTTATGCACGATTGAACCATTCTTCAAGGAACCTATTGGATTCTGCTGCTGGAGGTACCTTTATGACCATCACTTTGGGTGCTGCAACAAAACTTCTGGACAATATGATGGTTAATTATTCTGAATGGCATACTGAGAGAGCTCCACAAGGTAAGAAGGTAAATTCTGTTGAGGAAACCTCCTCCTTGAGTGATAAGATTGATATTATTATGTCTATGCTTGTTAATGGGAAAGCCCATATTGATCCAAATAATGTTCCTTTAGCCTCTTTGGTTGCTCAAGAAGAGCAAGTTGATGCGAACTTCATAAGAAATACCAACTTTGGCAACAATGCTTATGGTAATAATGCATATAGGAACAATTTTGGTAACAACAATTATAAGCCATATCCTCCCAACAATGGTAATGCTTACGGGAATTCTTACAACAATAATAAGAGTGCTCCCTCTGAACTTGAAGTTATGCTTAAAGAGTTTATTAGTAAACAAACTGCTTTCAATAAAACTATTGAGGAAAAACTCTCTAATGCTGAAAGAAATATAGCATCTTTGGCTGAAGCTCAATCTTCTTTGAATAAAATGGCTGCTAAACCTAAAACTAATGAAAATCCCTTTGCAACCACCAATGCTATCCAAGTAAGAATTGAGGAAAATGTTAGACTATTAGCTGAATTACATGCTAAGTGGGAAATAGAAGATGAAATTGCTAGAAACATTAGTGTTTCTACTATCACCACCACTAGTGTTGAGGCTAGTAATAGTTCTACTACTTTAGATGATAAAGTTGATTTTGATCTTGATGGTCGCAACATCTCAGAAGTTATTAAGTTCTTACAAAAGCTTGCTAAAAGTCCTAACCTAGTGCTATGAACTTGGCCTTTACAAAACACATTACTGATGCTCTCATAAAGATTAAAGAAGAAAAGATGAAACATAAAGCTTCTGTTCCTATAAAACAAGAAGATGGTTGGGAACCCATCATTAATATGAAAGTGAATGACTTTGATTTCAAAGCTTTGTGTGATTTTGGTAGTAGTGTTTCTATTATGCCTAGAAGGATTTATGATATGCTTGATTTGCCTCCTCTTGAAGATTGTTATTTGAATGTCCCACTTGATGATAATGCTAAAAAGAAACTCATGGGGAGTCTTAATGATGTTCTTATTATGGTTAACGATTCCTATGTCCCTGTTGATTCCTATGTTTTGGATGTTGAATACAATGCTTCTTGTCCTATTACTTTGGGAAGACCTTTTCTTAGAACTGTTGGTGCCATCATTGATATGAAAGAAGGCGCCATTAAATATCAACTCCCACTCAAGAAAGGTATAGAACACTTCCCTAAAAATAGAGAAAAAATTTCTTTTGCTTCTCCTATGAAAACAAAATTTGGTCTTAATGCTTCTTCATTTGAGAACACTTGATTCTTTCTTTGCTTCTTATGCCTAACTTAAAGGCGTTAAAGAAAAGTACTTGCTGGGAGATAACCCAAGAGTTTTAGATGAGTCTTGGAAGTTATTACTTCAGTAATAACCGCTCCTTATCCTTTTTATTTGCCTTTTGTGCCAAGAGTAACCTCTAATGAGAGTGAAGTAATGATTGGGAAAGTTGCTGTCCCGAAACAGATTTTTGTGCTTCACCGTAAAAATTCCTAAGAGAGCTCTGTATGTCGGATTGAGCTGTAATTGTTTTTGCTTCTGCCCCAGGTTGTTATCTAACTTTCGTTTGTTCAACACTTTTTGATTTGAGCAACACAAGGTCTTAGAAAAAATTCGTCTTTACCTGCTGGTCTGTTTTGACAGATTTCTACCATTTTCTGCATTTGCTTCTTGTTGGTTCCTTCTTGAGTTCTTTTGGGGAATTGAGATTTTTGAGGAAAGTGCTACAGTATATAGTGTTCTAATGGAAGTTTATTTGGTGTTAGAACTGAACCTTGAGACTTATTTATCTTAAGTGCACTAATGTTGCTAATGAGATTGTGTGAAGTTTTGTATGAAGGAAAATTTCAGGTGTATGGAAGGAATGAGTAATGAGATGAAGGATGGACTAAAGCTCAAGCTTGGGGATGCCACGCGTGTCACCCCAAGAAATATCCAAGAAGTACAAGCGTCAAACCTTGGGGATGCCCAAGGCATCCCCTTCTTCATCAATAAAAATCCCAGGTTTCTTCCAAACGCTTCATTTTTATTGTTTCATGCACAGTTGTGTTTTTCTTGGAGCGTCTTCTTTTTCATTTTCGTTTTAGTTTTTAGTTTTCTTGGTTTGCTTAGTTTTCTTAATAATTTGGTTGGACCCCCTCTTTCATACTTTGGTTTGCAAATAGTTTGGTTTGGTTTGAAAAAGAGTAGGAAAGTTCATACTTATGTGGTAAAAAGAGCTCGTTTTTGACTGTGGCCTATGCTTTGTCATGCCATGCTTGATATTGTTTTGGCTTTATGCTTAGTATTCTTTACTGTAGCATGACTTGTTATAAACAATTGAGATTTCTTAATGTGCCTTGGATGAATCATGCGTTGTTTTAGCATATTAAAGCATAGTATAGTGGTATTCTCCTTTGATGATTTATTTGGGTTGACTTGGCGCATGCTCACACCATGTTATGACTATATCAAGTCACCATAGCCTTTATGATCCTTTAGTTTTCAACTTGTAGTATCACTTTATGCTTTGATCAATGATGTTTTGTCGCTCTGCATGATTATGTCCATTATTGCTCTCTTAGTTTGTCGCTCCCAGTCTTTTGCTAGCCTCCACCACCAAGTATGAGTTCCACTCATGCATCCAACTCCCTAAACCAAGTTATTCCAAATAGTTCACCATACCTACCTACTAGCTTATGCTATTCCAAGTATATTCATGCTTTTGTTTACCTTCCACTTGTTATGAGAAAACTAGTGATTAAAGCTCTCACGAACTTGATGACACACTTTACTTTTTTGCCTCTAATAAACTTGAACCATTGGGTCCTTCTTTGTTGCGTATATGCTTGCACTTTATAAGTTGAAATTAGCAGAACCATGTACCATGGGGAACGCTTTCAACATTGCACTTGTACTTTGTACCCCGTTGATATCATGTTCTTTTGCTTACGGATCCCGGCGGTGTGAAATAAAAGTGGAACTTGTAAGATCATGGAGTTTATATGTGTATTAGAGAAACGCCTGGGATGCTAGCCTAAGCCATGCCTAATCATGGTGGAAACTTGCAGCATCACCATAATGAGCACTCTATGAAGAATCCTCAATAAAAACCTATGCAAATAGCAAATAAAAAGATCGCTGAGATGCTCATTGTCTGCTTGCCTTGTCATTTTGATTATGGGAAAGCTCCCGTATCATGTGCAAGGGGTACCCCATTGGCGGTTCTTAATGATATACATATACTTACAATGACAAGAGCTTACTCGTGACTGAAGTTGAGTAGCATG
This sequence comes from Avena sativa, assembly GCA_916181665.1. NCBI lineage: Eukaryota > Viridiplantae > Streptophyta > Magnoliopsida > Poales > Poaceae > Avena > Avena sativa. The sequence continues at coordinate 102,502,377 of OV702287.1, read as the reverse complement.
AGGATCGGTCTTCGTAAGTAAGGGGCATGAGATTTCGGTTTATAACTTGTCAAGCATATCCTCTTAGTTGTGTCACTTTAACCTTAATCACCTTCAAGATTCTTATGATAGGGGCAATGAGAGCTGAAAGCTACAAGTACCATAATTTATGGAAGCTCTTTATGAGACTTGAATCCCTACTTCGTTTTACAAAGGCCTTTCTTCCACCTTTATATTGAATCTCCATCTTCTATCTTTATGCACCTACTTTGAGAGCATAGTGGCCATTCTTAGTTCTATGTGCATTGTCCCAAGACTAGTTGATTGATGCATAACTTGTTATTGCTTGTTTGAAACTATTGTATCTAGTCACTCTTATGAACTTTGAAGGTGTCCTATGCATTTATATTTGCTACTCTATTGAGGGACAAACTGAATATTATTATGCTATGTTTTCTTTATGTGAAACAAACAAACGTCTTGCAAAGCATGTTATTCATGATTCTTTTGTTTGTGCCTTTTCTTGCTGCATCGTAGTTTCTTTGCTTATTGCTAGAACTTTGTCTTTCATGTTATGATTGAAGTACTATGATCCCAGCTTTGAATGTTTTGCAAATACTTTGATCAAGTCTTTGATGGTGCATGTCACCTCAAAAATTATTTCTTTTTATCACTTACCTACTCGAGGACGAGCAGGAGTTAAGCTTGGGGATGTTGATACATTGCAAATGTATCTATAATTTTTGATGTTCCATGCTTAGTTTTATCCACTTTCTTGTGTTTTGTTCCAACTTTGGAGTACTTTTCATATGATTTCTTGGACTAACCTATTAACAAGAGCCACAGTGCCAGCTGCCTGTTTTCTGTTGTTTTTGGTTCCAGGAAAGTCAGAAAATGAATATTCTCGGAATTGGATGGGACAAAACCCAAAGTGCCTATTTTTCCGGAAGGGATCAAGTGCCAGAATACGAGACGGAGAAGGGCCAGGGATCCACCACACCACCTGGCCGTGCGTCCAGGCCTGGCCCATGCCAGGAGGTGGTGTGGCCGCTCCCGGCACCCCCTCGACCTCTCCTTCCGCCTATATATTGCCCTCGGGACAAAAACCCTAAGTACCCGATCAAAAATCCACAAAAGAGTCTGTAGCCGCCGTCATCTCTATCCCTAGATCGGGAGGGATCGGAAGCTCTTCCCGGCACCCTGCCGGAGAGGGGAATTCACCCTGGAGGCCTTCTTCATCACCATGCAAGCCTCCGGTGTGATGCGTGAGTAGTTCATCCTTGGACTACAGATCCATGTAGTAGCTAGATGGATGGTTTCTCCTCCTTTGTGCTTTCATCTTTAGATCTTGTGAGCTCCGTTCATGATCAAGATCATCTTTTTGCAATCCATACATGTTGTGTTTGCGGGGATCTGATGGATATTGAGATGCTATTTCAGATTGATTATTGATTCTATCATGTCTTTGTCATTTGAGATCTTGCATGCTTTCCATTGTTAGTAGCTATCTTGGCCAAGTAGATGCTAGCAACTCCAAGAGTTAGTATTTATGCTCGATAGTGGGTTCATGCCTCTGGTAATCTGGGGAAGTGACAGAAATCTCTAAGGTACTAGATGTGCTGTTGCTACTAGGGAGAAAACAACAATCCCGGAAAATATGCCAAAAATCCTATTTCACCAGAAGACTCCCGGAGCCAGAATACGAGATGGATGGGGCTGGGCCCAGGCCACACCACCTGGCCGCGCGGGCAAGCCCATGCCATGCTAGGGGGTGGTCTGGCCACCCCAGACTCCCCCTCGGCCTCCCTCTTCGCCTATAAGTTGCCTTCTGACCTAAAAACTCAGGGGGGGTCGACGTTTTTCCAGAAGGAGTTCCGCTCCGCCGCCACCACGAGATTCCACGAAACAACACCAGAAACTCTGTTCTGGCACCCCGCCGAGACAGGGAATTGGAGGAGATCATCACCATCATCATCACCATCGCTTCTCCATCGACCATCCATGTTTCCCCCATCTATGAGTAAGTAATCCCCCACTGTAGGCTATGGGGATGGTAGGGATTGGATGAGATCGTTCATGTAATGGCATCAGATTGTTTGGGCATGGTGCCTAGTATCTTTTATTAGTGCTTTATGACTTTGTTGCGACTTGTTGTGCTTAATGCTTGTCACTAGGGCCCGAGTGCCATGATTCTAGATCTGAACATGTTATTGATTCATTATGATAGTATTGTTTTTGGTCTTATCTACAAGTTGTATACACACGTTGTTGTCCGGAACCAATGGCCCCGAAGTGATAGAAATCGGGATAACCGGAGGGAATGGCTTTGATGTGAGGATCACATGTGTTCATGGAGTGTTAATGCTTTGCTTCGGTGCTCTATTAAAAGGAGCACCTTAATTGCTAGTAGTTCCCTTGAGGCCTCGCTGCAAACGGGCTGGCAGGACAAAAGATGTTGTGCAAGTTCTGATTGCGAGCACATATGACTATATATGGGACACATGCCTAGGATTATCTAGTACTTGGATGCTTTATCTTATTTATCTGCAATTGTCCTATGTTCTGATTGCTATGTGAATTGTCTTGTCCATGCAACGCCCGTCCATCCATCCCTATGCATACCGCACTCGAATCCCACTATTTACTGCTATTGCAACTGCTGTCTTTACTTTACTTCTGCTGCTACTTTACTTTTCCAACTACAAAACTGTTGCTACTAATAAACTGCTGTGAGCAAGATTGTTTCCAGGTGCAGCTGAATTGACAACTCAGTTGTTAAGGCTTATAAATATTCTTTGGCTCCCCTTGTGTCGAATCAATAAATTGGGTTTCACTTCCCTCGAAAATACTGCGATACACCCCGTATACTTGTGGGTCATCAAGACTATTTTCTGGCGCTGTTGCCAGGGAGCATAGCTTTATTTGACAAGTTCACTTGGATTCTCTATTGTTCCGCTGCTATCCATCCATCATGGGTAAGTCTCATGATGGCAAGGTTCCTATTTTACCATCCACTACAAGAAGAGGTACGGTTCTGAACACCTCTATTGCTCTTGATTCACCATCTGTTATGAGTAAGCTCGTTACACCACCACATACACATGCTACACACACTGCTACTACTGCTGAATCTGAAACTTCTGATGCTTATGATGCTGCTTCTACTGTGCTTGATAAGAGTGGTTCATTAGGTCCTTTCCTAGATGCTACGATTGCTAGAACTATAGCTGGAAATACTGAAACTCCTAATGAAGACACTACCACACCTATTAGTTCACCTGAGTCTATTGAAAGTTATGATATTGAAGATGGTTATGTTGAGATGACCGATGAATTTATTAAAGAATGTAAAAACACCCATGATAGGAGCGCTGCTAAGAGTCTCTTTGAGAGGCGTACTATTAGACCCAAATTGTCTCCTATTGCTAAGTTTGCTGCTTCTCCCATAAACATTATAGATAAAGATTACGATTTCTCCCTTGATCTATCTTACATAGCTATTGTTGAGAAAGAACCTTTTTGTGGGACTAAGAATGAAAGTGCGGTAGCACATATGAATGAACTTTCTACCATGAGTGGCTTGTTTTCTGATGATATTAAGATGCGTACTTACTTTGTTGCTAAGATTTTCCCCTTTTCACTGAAAGGAGAAGCTAAAACTTGGTTTAGTAATTTACCTCCTAGATCTATTGATAGCCCTGATTGCTTGATTAGTACTTTCCTGCAGAAATATTTTCCTCCTAGTGCTAGACATGCTATTTTGCAGGAAATTTTTGATTTTAAACAGGTAGAAAAAGAGGTATTGCCCGAATCTTGGGCAAGGTTTTGTGCTTTGATTCATGCACAAGCTAGAAGTCCATTACCTAAGAATGGGCTTCTTGATATATTTTATAATGGACTAACTGAAGAATCTAGGACATACCTAGATAGTTGTGCTGATTGTATTTTCAGGAATAGGACTCCTAAGGAAGCTGAGGAATTAATGGCTAAAATAAGTAAGAACTATGAAGATTGGACTCCTCCTAAACAAGCTATACCTGAAGTAATTGTACCTGAACCTACTATACCGGTGCCTATTCCAACATCAAAGAAGAGGGGAGTTATTGAATTAAATGATGAAGTGATGAAGGAAGCTAAGAAATGTCTTAAGGAGAGGGGAATTAAAGCTGCAGACATCAAGAATTTACCTCCTATAGAATAATTATGTAAGCCTATTCCCTACTCACCCACTATTGAGGTACACTCTCTCAACCACTTTGATGAAGATGATATCCCTTACTCTAAAGCTCCTGATCAATTCTTAGAAGAATTTGATATCTTTATTGTCAAGCAAGATAATTTTAATAAAAGGGTGCAAAATCATCTAATGGAAAACACTAGAGCTATTGTTGAGTTGAAAGATATTGTGGAAAGAACCTCTAATGATGTTAAAATGATTGTTAAACACTTTCAAATGGTTCAAACTCAAATAGATCAACTCATTAAAGTGCAAAAAGACTTGCTTATTAATGTCGTTAAAGAAAAACATGCTTATGAAATTAGAACTAGGAGTGGAGCTGCTACCTAGGATCCTCTTTATCCTGAGGGGCATCCCAAAAGAATTGAGCAGGATTCTCAACAAGCTGAAAATAGTGGTTCTACTCGTAAGAAAAGGAAAAAGAAACATAAAACTGTTGTAGAACCCTCTGAACCTGCTATAGATCCTAATAGTATATCTATCTCTGATGGTGAAACTGAAAGTGGTAATGAAGAAAATGAAGCTCCTAATGAAGAAAAAGTTGAAGAAGAACTTGAAAAGCACACTAAATACACCAAAGAAGATTTTATTGCTAAGAAACATGGTAGTGAAAGAGAGCCTTGGGTCCAAAAACCTATCCCTTTCCCTGATAAGAAACACAAGTCAAAGGAAGATGAACACTACAATAAGTTTTGTGAGTGGATGAAACCTTTATTCCTGCAAATTCCTTTGACTGATGCTATTAAATTACCTCCTTACTCAAAGTATATGAAGGATATTGTCTCGAATAAAAGAAAGATCCCTAATGAAGAAATTTCTACTTTGTTTGCTAATTATTCCTTCAATGGTAAGGTTCCTAAGAAACTTGGAGACCCAAGGATTCCAACTATCCCTTGCTCTATTAAGAATAGTTATGTTAGAACTGCTTTGTGTGATTTGGGAGCTGGAGTTAGTGTTATGCCTTTCTCTCTTTATAAGAGGCTTCAACTAGAAAAGTTAATACCAACTGATATATCTTTGCAAATGGCTGATAAATCTACCACTATTCCTGTTGGTATATGTGAGGATGTACCTGTTCAAGTGGCTCATAATTGCTTGATATTAACTGATTTTGTTGTGCTTGAAATGCCTGAAGATGATAATATGTCTATTATTCTTGGGAGACCTTTTCTTAATACTGCAGGAGCTATTATTAATTGTAATCAAGGAAAGGTGACTTTCAATGTTAATGACAAGGAACATACTGTCTATTTCCCCAAGAAGATTGAAAGGACTTATGGATTGAATTCAATTGAACATGTTGAGGGCATTCAAGTTGGAGAAATATATTGTCCCATACCAAGAGAAAAATTTGAAACTATTATGATTGGGACCATTGCTATCAAGGTTGAGGTAACATAATCATTAGTGGAATACAAAGTTTTGTCTCATATGAAATTGTTTTGGTAACAAGATCTGATCAACCTTGTTAACAAAAGGATTTTGTTGAACAAAACAATGTTTTCACTATGATTATCTCCGTTTACTTCTATTGCTATCCATTTTAGTTTTTGTTTTCGTTTAGTTTTCTTTGTTGTTAGTTGCTTGCATGTTAGAGTGTCTTAGAACTTCTGTAGTTCTAGCCTTGTTTTGTCATTGCATCATTTCCAAAATAATCTGTCTGTCGGAAAATCATTCTTCTATACCTGAAAAATTCCCAAAAATAAAGTTTCTCAAAAAATCCCAGAAAATTCATATTAAATTTTTACGTGAAAAAGGGGCAGAGGAGTGTCTGGGAGGTGCCAGGGGGACCCACCAGGCAGGCACACTACCTGGTGGCGCAGCCTACCCTAAGTGGCGCCATGCCATGGTGTGGGCCACCCCTGGCCCTCCACTAACTCTCTCACCTGCCACTTTCTTCTCTCTCCCGAGTAAGCTCCAGTTCATTGCTCAAATCGCGTTCTTGCTATGCTTGATCTCGATTTTTTCGATCTCCTTGCTCAGCCCATCTTTCTTGCTGAAATTTGGAGCAATTGTTCCTTGGTATGTGACTCCTCCCCTTGTCCAAGTAGATTTGTGTTTAGTGGATTATATATTGAGTATTTTGCTACTGTAGGTGACAGGTTACGAGAGCTTGTAAGCTTGTTTGATGCTTAGAGATATAGTTTTGATGCATGTTTAGGCCTCTTACAAGTCCCTATGAGTAGAATCCTTCATTATATTTACTTTGCAATCACTTGTTTAATATGTGATTAAATTTCAGAATACCAAGCATGAACAACCATACCTTTGGAGAGATATTTGAGAGTGATGCACCTAGGAGGTCGAGGCCCTCAAGATCAGCCTCTCAGTTTAGGCCATCATACAACGAAGATCTCATTGCAACTCGTATTGGTAATGAAAGGGATGATGGGGATGCTCACCCATCCACTTTTCCTTGTTTTACTTTCTTACAAGCTGCAGGTATTCTTGATGATGTCTTGCTACTGATTGAGAGGGTTGGTTTGACCTCATATATGCAAGATGAGAGTGAGGAATACGCTATGCTCACCAAAACCTTTGTTGAGAGCTTCATGTTTACTAACACATCCTATCAGTCGACTGTATCTTTCAAAATTTACAATCTGCCCTTGACCATGCCTTTAGAGAGATTTTGCAGTATTCTAGGTGTAAGCATGATAGGGACCGTGAAGAAAATTCAAGGGTGACCTGTTGATTTGCTGGAGCTTTACCGAGGAGTGACCAATGATGATGATCGCGTGGCGCAACGCGGAAAGATAAGACATATCCAACTCCCTGCTCTTAGATACTTTGCATATTATCTTGCTACTAGCATACTAGGAAGGGAGAACACAAGTAATATCTCCAACTATCATTTAGCCTTCCTTGCTGCTGCGCTTAACAATGATACTCGGTACAACCTTGGCTCGCTTATTGCTCGCCGCCTAGCTGCTAGGGGGCCTATCTATGGGGGCATCATTGCCTCGCGTATGGTCAATGCATTAGGTCTTTTAGTGGACCCCGATGATACTATACTGGCACCACAGAGGCTTCACCTTGTTGCTATGAAAACTGATCACTTTGTCACTGCTACTTCTGATTTGAACAATCTAGTATATAGGATGCTTTTCACTAACGGGGATGAAAGGGAGCTCCCTTTGCCACATCCTTCTTTGTTTAGTGTTCACAGGAGACCGTGGTCGCGCTCCAAGGAGGAGGTGGACGAGCAGCTTCGCTTGCTGGGTTTCCACGAGCAGCACCAGGAGGATGTACCCTCCTATGACTATTCCGCAGACTACGGAGGGACATACTCGAGCTCGCACCAGGACGAGGGGACCTCCTCGTCATACTACGGTGACACATCATCCTGGATGGCTTGGGATTGATACCCACGTAGGACAAAAGCCTAAGCTTGGGGGGAGGTATGCCGACACCGCACTAATCTCCATATCATGTTGCGTCGGTACTTTGTATATTCATGTTTCGTTCTCTTTTTAGTTTTTGTTCTTTCTTTGCTTTTGCTTTCTAAAACATAAAAATACCAAAAATATTTCTGTTGTTTCTCTTTGGTTTGCTTCTTCTTTTTGCCTTGGTTTGCTTTTCCCTTTTGCTTTGTTTGAACTATTCAAAAAAAAACCAAAAAGATTTTGCTTTGCTTGTTTTCCTCTTTGATTCTTGTTTTAAAAATCGAAAACAACAAAAATATTTGTCGTTCTTCTTTGGTTTTGTAAGTCTGCTACAGGGTTCAGCACTCCTTAGTGGATATTGGTTTCATATTATTATTCAAGCCACACAAGTGAAGAGCAATAATGAGGATTAATGACAACTTGAGGCGTGGTAAGAGGCTGGTAATGAACTCTATTTTTTTCATTTTTGTACATATACTCATCACTGTGGGCATGCTTAGTCCGTTCGTGTATGGTGTATGTTATCTTTGGATGCTTAATAGTTCTTGCTTTCGTATGATTAGTTCCAGCTTGCTAATAGTTTGTAGCATGTCTTATGCATGTTTGCTTGCATTATTCTATTCATAACTTGGTATGACACCATGGTATCCTCCTCTGAATGTTTCATTTGAATTGACTTGGCACATGCTCACGCATGCATATGACTGTAATAATCAGTTAAGCCTCGATGAATTATTTTGCCTTGAGGATCTTGAATCACTTTCATGCCATGATTAGTCCTGTTTTGTTGCAAGCATGATTATGACAGCTATTGCTCTCTCATTTGTCGCTCCCTTACTATTGCTAGCCTTCACTTCCACTGAGTATTTTACTCAAGTTTCCAACTCCCTAAACCAAATATTTCCAAAGTGTCCACCATACCTACCTATTAGCATCATTTGCTACTTCTATGCATATTCAATATGCCTTGTTTTCTTCCGAATAAAATGTTTGCTTGTTATGAGAAAGTTAGTTAGTAAAGCTCTTACAAACTTGATGGCACACTTTATTTTCTTGCATTTAATAAACCTGAACCATTGCGTCCTTCTTTGTTGCATATATGCTTGTGCTTTATAAGTTGAAGTTAGCAGAACCATGTATCATGGGGAACGTTTTCAACATTTCATTGGTACTTAGTACCTCGTTGATATCATGTTCTTTTGCTTATGGATCCCGACAGGGTGAAATAAAAGTGAAACTTGTAAGATCATGGAGTTTGTATGTATGTTAGAGAAACGCCTGGGCCGCTAGCCTAAGCCATGCCTAATCATGGTGGAAACTTGCAACATAACCATAATGAGCATTCTATGAAGCATCCTCAATAAAAATCTATGCACATAGTAAATAAAAAGATCGCTGAGATGCTCATTGTCCGCTTGCCTTGTCATTTTGATTATGGGATAGCTCCTGTGTCATGTGCAAGGGGTACCCCGTTGGCGGTTCTCTGTGATACGTATATACTTATAATGACAAGAGCTTACTTGTGACTGAAGTTGAGTAGCATGAGGATCGGTCTTCGTAAGTAAGGGGCATGAGGCTTCGATTTATAACTTGTCAAGCATATCCTCTTAGTTGTGTCACTTTCACCTTAACCACATTAAAGATGCTTATGATAGGGGCAATGAGAGCTCAAAGCTAACAAGTATCATACTTTCAGCATTTGGAAGCCTTTCAAATTATTCAAAACCTTTTCTTTTACTTTCCACATATTCTTCGAGCACCTTCTTGAGAGCATAGTTGTCATTCTTTGTGTTTGTCTCATTATTTGATTATTTGTGTTATGACTTTGATGCTTGTATCTTTGACATCTTTACTTCTAGTCTTCACTTGGACTTCAGAGGTGCCTTGGCATTCATAATCAAAGGCAAGCGAGATACCACTCTATCATACCTTGTTATGAGCATTGTAATGTTGCTTATGTTTATGCTTCATGCTACTTATTATTTTTAAGTTGGAATCTCTTCATAGTTTGAAATGCCTATTAAGTAAACTTGGCTGCATACTCTTTATTATAAATTGTCTAAGTAGTTGATCACATGCTGAGAATATATACATCATATGAAGCAAATGTGTTCGTGAAAGTTCTTTTATCGCACTCAGTTTTCAACTGAATTGCTTGAGGACAAGAAATAAGCTAAGCTTGGGGGGAGTTGATACGTCCAAAACGTATCTACTTTCCTGAACACTTTTGCTATTGTTTCTCCTCTAAACTTGTGTGATATGGATGCAACTAACACGGACTGACGCTGTTTTCAGCAGCATTGCATTGGTGTCTACTTTTTGTGCAGAAAATCAACTATCAGGAAATATCCCAGAAAATATGCCAAAAATCCTATTTCACCAGAAGACTCCCGGAGCCAGAATACGAGACGGAGGGGGGCTGGGCCCAGGCCACACCACCTGGCCACGCGGGCAAGCCTAGGCCGTGCCAAGGGGTGGTCTGGCCGCCCCAGACTCCCCCTCGGCCTCCCTCTTCGCCTATAAGTTGCCTTCTGACCTAAAAACTCAGGGGGGTTCGATGTTTTTCCAGAAGGAGTTCCGCTCCGCCGCCACCACGAGATTCCACGAAACAACACCAGAAACTCTGTTCTGGCACCCCGCCGAGACAGGGAATTGGAGGAGATCATCGCCATCATCATCACCACCGCTTCTCCATCGACCATCCATGTTTCCCACATCTACGAGTGAGTAATCCCCCACTGTAGGCTATGGGGATGGTAGGGATTGGATGAGATCGTTCATGTAATGGCATCAGATTGTTAAGGCATGGTGCCTAGTATCTTTTATTAGTGCTTTATGACTTTGTTGCGACTTGTTGTGCTTAATGCTTGTCACTAGGGCCCGAGTACCATGATTCCATATCTAAACATGTTATTGATTCATTATGATAGTATTGTTTTTGGTCTTATCTACAAGTTGTATACACACGTTGTTGTCCGGAACCAATGGCCCCGAAGTGATAGAAATCGGGATAACCGGAGGGAATGGCTTTGATGTGAGGATCACATGTGTTCACGGAGTGTTAATGCTTTGCTCTGGTGCTCTATTAAAAGGAGCACCTTAATTGCTAGTAGTTCCCTTGAGGCCCCGCTGCAAACGGGCTGGCAGGACAAAAGATGTTGTGCAAGTTCTCACTGTGAGCACGTATGACTATATATGGAACACATGCCTAGGATTATCTAGTACTTGGATGCTTTATCTTATTTATCTGCAATTGACCTATGTTCTGATTGCTATGTGAATTGTCTTGTCCATGCAACGCCCGTCCATCCATCCCTATGCCTACCGCACTCAAATCCCACTGTTTACTGCTATTGCAACTGCTGTCTTTACTTTACTTCTGCTGCTACTTTACTTTTGCAACTACAAAACTGTTGCTATTGATAAACTGTTGTGAGCAAGATTGTTTCCAGGTGCAGCTGAATTGACAACTCAGTTGTTAAGGCTTATAAATATTCTTTAGCTCCCCTTGTGTCGAATCAACAAATTGGGTTTCACTTCCCTCGAAAATACTGCGATACACCCCCTATACTTGTGGGTCATCAAACAACTAGCTGGATGGATTAGCCAGGGCAATGCATGAAGCTCTCGCTCGTCTTTGCGCACAGAATGTCAACTTGATCCAGGGAACTCGCTTTGCTCACTATGCAAGGTGTGATTCTATGGGAATGCCTCTGGAGATGCCAAGTCACCCGGAGTTGAAGCGCCAAGTGGAGAACCTTGACTTCCTACTGTATGACAAACAGAAGGAATTGGACAATGTTCGAGAGTACGCCAACCACAATCGTGCCATTGCCGCCCAGAAGGCCCAAACTTTCTCACTGCTCGTCAAGGATCGTCAGTCACTTCACCGTCAACGCGCAAAGAAGGATTGCACCATTGATCGTCTTTGCAAGAAGGTGGCTGACCTCGAGAAGACCATCAAGGAGCAAGAAGCTCAGCTTGCAGCAAAAGAAGAAGAGGAGGAAGGTGAAGACCTCTAGGGGATATTCACTCGTACCTCAGCAATGATGATGACTATCTGGAGGATGATGCCATGGACTTCTACACCGACGATGATCACTCTGACTTCATCGATGATGAGTAGATGCACTAGAGCACTATCGTAGGAGTGGGAAGTATCGATCCTGTTGTATCTTAGCTTACAGAATGGTTCTTAAAACCATCTGTTTTACTTTCATGTTGTGCTGTGTGTGTGTGTGTGTTTGTATCGTGTGCTTTGCTTGAATGAATGAAAAGAAGTTAGTTTGCAAAACATGAGTCAAACTCAAAGTTTTAGCTTTGAAACCAAAACCATAAACCTTAGAACTTTCCCTTTTACCCCATTATCTATCTCAATCTTCAGATGACTCGTGGAAACCAAGGAGAGAGCAGCTCACCGCATGACCCAATGCTACAGATTCTGCAGACGCTCATCGCAGACCGCGAAGCTAGTAGGGCAGAGCGCCAAGCAAATCTAGCCACCCTGCAGCAGATCACTGAGATGGCTCACAATAATCAGGGCCATGGAAATCAGGATCATCATGGATCCAAACTAAAAAACTTCCAGAATACCAATCCCCCAATCTTTAGCAAGTCTGAAGACCCGCTGGATGCTGATGATTGGTTACAGACCGTGGAGAATAACTTAGAAGTCGCAGGAGTGGATGCCAACGAAAAAGTTCTATTTGCCACGCACTATCTGGCAGGAGATGCAAGAGCATGGTGGAACAGCACCCTCACAATGAACCACGGTCAAGTGATGACGTGGGAAGCCTTCAAGGTCAAGTTCAGTCGCACCCATGTGCCGCAGGGTCTAGTCACCAGAATGAGAGATGAAATTAGAGAACTAAAGCCAGGCAGAATGACTGTAGTGGAGTACCGTGACAGATTTTTGTCCCTCGCCAGGTATGCACCTGATGAGATCAACATGAAGGCCAAGAAGAAGGAGAGATTCCTGAACGGACTGCATGATCAGATGCAGACGGTGCTAGTCAACATCTGTTTCGAGGATCTCGAAGAGCTAGTCGACTCTACCATTCAGATGGAAGGGAAGATCAATCAAGTGAACGACAACCGCAAACGTCGGATGATGCACCAAGCTGGATCCAATAGTCACTAGAAGTATCGTCCCAACCCGTCTGCCGGATATGCTCCGCGGAACAATAGACCCCCAATGTCTCGCCCAAGCTACCCCAACCGTAGTAGAGGAAATGTGAAGCCTGGAGGAAACAACAACAACCACCCCGGCAATTCCAACAATTTCAACTATGCACCGCCTAAGTCCAACAACAACAACAACAATACTGCACCTAGAACTAGAAGCAATGTCATGCCCGCAGCAGCAAAAGACAAGTCTCAGATTACTTGTTTCGAGTGTGGAGTGAAGGGTCACTACTCCAATGAGTGTCCCAAGAAGATTTCCGCCACTGCCAATGTGAATGCCCCAGCTCAACAACAGCGCCGTGTTCAGCCCTGAAGAAGATTCGCCTGAGGGAACCCTCACAACCGCAAGGGCCATCTCTTCCACATGAACACCGAAGAAGCCCAAGAAACGCCAGATGTCATGCTGGGTATATTTTCTGTCAACTCTGTTTTAGCAAGAGTGTTGTTTGATTCTGGAGCATCGCACTCATTTGTCACCGAAGAATTTGCATGCACTAGTAAGATTCACCCAACCAACTTGAAGCATGTTATGATAGTTCAAATACCTGGTTCAACCACAAAAGCTAGGAAAATTTGCAAAGTTGTACCTATCAGAATACATGGGATAGATTTTTATGCCAATTTAATAGTACCTGGAACCAAAGGTTTGGAAGCAGTACTAGGAATGGATTGGATTTCGAAGCATAAAGGATTGATTGACTGTGCCAAGAAAGCCATCACCATGACCAGTAGATCCGGAGTATCAGTAGAGCATATATCTGAAACCTTGCCCCGTCAATTCAAGTGCAACAAGAGTCTAGCCCTACCCACCATAGACCAAGTCAGAGTAGTCTGTGAATACCCCGACATATTCCCAAATGAATTGCTCGGTATACCCCCGGATCGGGATATTGAGTTCATTATTGAACTAATTCCTGGAACCGGACCCATAGCTCAGAGACCATATAGCATGAACCCATCAGAGTTAGTAGAGCTAAAGAAGCAATTGGATGCTATGCTGGCGAAAGGTTTGATTCAACCAAGCGCATCGCCATGGAGATCGCCCATGATGTTCGTCGACAAGAAGGATGGAGGCAACCGTTTGTGCATAGATTACAGGAAGCTGAATGATGTCACAATCAAGAACAAGTACCCATTGCCCAAGATAGAGGATCTGTTTGATCAGTTGACTGGTGCCAGAGTGTTCTCTAAGATTGATCTTAGGACTGGTTATCACCAACTTAAGATTTGTGCAACGGATATTCCAAAGACCGCCTTTACCACCAGATATGGATTATATGAGTATACGGTCATGTCTTTTGGTTAACCAATGCCCCCACTTATTTCATGAATCTCATGAATAAGATCTTTATGAATTTTCTAGATAAGTTTGTCGTTGTGTTTATTGACGATATTCTTATCTTCTCCAAGTCAGAAGAAGACCATTAGAAACATCTGAGAATCATTCTTGAAACCCTTAGAGAGCATAAGTTGTATGCCAAGTTCAGCAAATGTGAGTTTTGGCTGAAAGAAGTAGGATTCCTCGGACCTATTGTGTCGGCAGGAGGATTCGCTGTTGATCCCGCCAAGATCAAAGATGTTGAAGAATGGGAAGCCCCAACCACTCAAACCCAAGTCCGTGCATTTCTCGGATTAGCGGGATATTACCACAAGTTCGTAGAAGGATTTTCAAGCATCGCAAGACCTATGACCCAATTGTTGAAGAAGGACAAGAAGTTTGACTGGACTGACAAATGTGAAGCAAGCTTCCAAGAGCTCAAGAAGAGATTGATTTCAGCCCCAATATTGATTATGCCAGATATCAAGAAGCCGTTTGATGTGTATTGTGATGCATCCAAGATTGGTCTCGGATGTGTATTGATGCAAGAAGGCAAAGTCATCGCATATCTATCTCGACAACTGAAGCAGCATGAGCCAAACTACCCTACTCATGATCTTGAACTAGCAGCCGTAGTTTTAGCGTTGAAGACATGGCGTCATTATCTTATGGGTAATATGTGTGAGATTTATTCAGATCACAAGATCTTGAAGTATATTTTCACTCAAAAGGAGCTGAATATGAGGCAAAGGAGATGGATAGAGTTAATCAAGGATTATGACCTTGACATTCACTATCACCCCGGAAAAGCCAATGTGGTAGCGGATGCTCTTAGCAGATTGCCGTGTAGGCTAAACACCATGATCAAGGAGAAGCAACCAAGTTTGCATGAGGAGTTGGAGCAGTTTCGAACTGAGCTAGTTAGCAAAGGATTTTTAGCTAGCATTGAACTTCAACCCACTTTGATTAGCCAAATAAAGGAAACTCAGAAGGGAAATGCAAGTATCGACGGAATCAAGCGTCGTATTGGTACAGGAAAGGTACCTGGATTTACTGAAGACGAAGAAGGAGTTCTATGGTACAAAGGACGTATCTGTGTGCCAGCAGATTCGGAGCTGAAGCAAGTTATCATGCAAGAAGCTCATGGTACTCTTTATTCTATCCACCCCGAAGGAACGAAGATGTATCAGGATTTGAAGGAGCAATTTTGGTGGCACAAGATGAAGAGAGAAATCGGAAGCTACATCGCCAAGTGTGATATCTGTCAGAGAGTCAAAGCGGAACATCAGAGACCCGCAGGACTGTTGCAACCATTGCAGATTCTGGAATGGACTTTGTCACCGGTTTGCCTACTTCTAGTAGGGGAAATGACTCAATCTGGGTCATCGTTGATAAACTATCCAAGGTAGCCCATTTCATACCTGTCAAGACAACCTACTAGAGTTCGAAGCTAGCAGAGTTGTACATTGCTAGAATCGTCAGTTTGCATGGAACCCCCAATACCATAGTGTTAGATCGAGGAACCCAATTCACCTCAAGATTTTGGCAGAAAGTCCAAGAAGGATTAGGAACCAAGTTGAGTTTCAGCATAGCTTATCACCCGCAAACCGATGGACAGACTGAAAGAGTCAACCAAATCCTAGAAGATATGTTGAGAGCTTGTGTGTTAGAGTACGTATCAAAATGGGAGGATTGTCTGCCTTTCGCAGAATTCTCATACAAAAACAGTTATCAAGCCAGTTTGCAACTGGCCCCATTTGAGTTCTTATATGGCAGAAAGTGTCGTACCCCTTTGAATTGGTCGCAAGTAGGAGAGAGTCAGATTTTTGGACCCGACATCCTACGAGAAGCCGAAGAGAAGGTTCACAAAGTCCATGAGCACCTCAAGACTGCCCAATCCAGACAGAAGATTTATGCTGACAAGAGACATAGAGACCTGACTTTCAATGTCGGAGATTTTGTGTATCTCAAAGTTTCGCCATTAAAGGGAACGCAACGTTTTAGTCTGAAAGGAAAGTTAGCCCCCAGATATATCGGACCCTTCAAGATTATGAATCATCGAGGAGAAGTATCGTATCAACTGGAACTGCCTGAAGAGATGTCTGCTATCCACAATGTGTTCCATATCTCGTTACTTCGCAAATGCCTAGAAGTGCCGGAGAAGACCAAAGTTTTCAAGAACATCGATCACCGAGCCGTTGATATCAACAAGGATCTGACGTATCGTGAAGTGTCCATCCATATCTTGGAAGAAGCTTACAGAACCACCAGGACCCAGAGTATCAAATTTCTTAAGATCCAATGGAGCAACCATACCGAAGAAGAAGCCACTTGGGAGCGAGAAGATTACATTAGGACTGAGTTTCCAGATCTCTTTAGTTCCTAGGTTTCTTTCTTAAATCTCGGGACGAGATTTTGTTTAAGGGGGGAAGGTTTGTAACATCCCAAAACTTTAATCAAGGTTATCAAGATCCAAATCACCCAATTTAGGATTAACAAAAACTTTTTATCATTAAAACAATTAGGAATGCATATGTGTGCTGCATTAATATAGAATTGTTTTGAATTGCCATGTTTGTTTGTTCTAATGGTTATAAAATGATTCAAAGATGAATTCCACATCATCTAGATCATTCCCAAGCAAAATCCAAAGAAAAAGAAATCAAATGGAATTAATAAATGCAAATGGTCATTTGTGCCATTTTAATCCACTAGGTCACTTTAGGTGTTCCTAGAAGTCAATTTCA
Source organism: Avena sativa (assembly GCA_916181665.1). Classification (NCBI taxonomy): domain Eukaryota; kingdom Viridiplantae; phylum Streptophyta; class Magnoliopsida; order Poales; family Poaceae; genus Avena; species Avena sativa. Next base: position 102,485,526 of record OV702287.1, on the reverse strand, counting down.
AACAGAAAAAATTCTAACTCTTTGCACCCCTTGCTAGTACAAGCAATGATCTACCAAGGCCCACTTTGAAATCTTACAAAAACATTTGAACACTAATTGTAAATGGCATTTGAAAATAGAATCCATTTCATATGCATAGATCACACTTTTTCAAAAACCACTCAAATGAGTTCCCCTTGACCATCCCAAGAAGCCACAGATGCTTAAGCATATGACTAACACATCCACCAAAAATCATTTCAAAATTCAAATAAAATCTTCTTGCGGCCATTTGGTCGAACAGTTGGCAGGCAAATAAAATTTGCCTAACTAACACTATTGTTGATCAATGCTTTGTCGAGCCATTTGGCCCAATCTTGTCCCCTCTGCTCTCCCTTGTACCCCTAGCTCTAACCAAGCCATCACAGAGCTACCATTTAGCCCCAGCTGCAGTGCCGCGCCACCCCGATGCCAAGATCGCCAACCGACCATGCACACGTCGTAGGAGCACGCACCACCCTCTTCCGCCGCTCGAGGGAGGTAGGCGTGATAGCACCGCCGCCCTTGGTCCCTTCCCCGAGCCTTGCCAGCCCCTAGACCACCGAGGAACGCTCGCGCCCACCCCCTCTGCACCGTGCACAGCTCACGCTAGAGTGCCGTCCCCGACAGGCCCGCACAAGCCGTGCCTTGCCCTCAGCTCGCGTGCGCTGCTCCGCCTTAACCCCAGCACACCCCAGACACGCCCATTTCCCCCCGCGCGACTAGCAGCCGCCGTGAACCGCGTCGAGCACCGCCTCTGCCGTGCAGAGCGTCGCCCTTTCCCGACCAAACGCCATCGCCCCTAGCATCGCCTTTACGTCATAGCTGACCGCCAGGAGGCAAGCCACCGTCCGCCTACACCGCCCATGCCTCTAGCGCCCTGTACCACCGTCACCGACGAGCTCACCGTCACCCTCACCATCTCCTCGTCGAGCCTATATTAGGAGCCCTCCCTAGCACAAATTCCTCACACCACTCAACTCCCCTTTCTCTCAGAACCACCTCACACCATCACCGGAGCCGCTTGAGAAGCAGTTTGCTGGAATTGCACCGGAGTTTTCCGTAGTAGAGAATAAAGGGGCCCATCAATTTCGTCCACCCCAGGAGCCGCCGCGACCTCGCCTGAGTCCACCATCGTCTCCTCGTTCGATCGCCCCCATCGCCATGTTAGCTGGAGCCCTGGTAAGCCCCCATTGCACCCCCACGAGCCGCTAGGGTTCTGTCTCGCCGACAACCTATCCGTTGTCGACGACCTATCCGTCGTCGACGACGAGCCACGACCGTTAATCTAGGTTCTAATCGCATAACCCACATCGCCTCGTACCGCTTCGCGTTAGAAGAGCCGCTGACATGCGGGACCCTCCTGTCAGCTGTCCTCTGCGCCTTGGAGTGTAACTGGGCCGGCCCGTTAGTGTTCCCGCGCTGGTCCTAGAATTCAAATAAGGCTTTATCTATTTAGACTTAATCTAGGTTCTGTCCCCTTGTTTAAAAATCATTTCAGAAAGATTTACTTAACCAAATGACATGATTCCAATTTTGTTGGAAAGCTAATTTAAATCTCTATCAAAGACCGTTGGATTTAAATCAAAAGAGTTATAGATCACATATAGAAAAAATAACAAAACAGAGACTTCTGTACATTCAAACATTTTTCAAAAATCAACCAAAATAGCTTTTGAGTTGATTCCACCTCCCAAAAATCACATTTGAATATACCTATCTGAATATGTAATAATATTTAGGGTTGCATGCAGTGAATTTGGACTAGTACCAAAATAATGCTATATAGGCATTGCTAGTCACTTTAAATTATTTAAATATTAATCTTAAACTTTATAAAAGGTGATCCAACATTTAAATCACATTCCCATGTATTAGAATATGTGGTGATGACATGTGTCCACATGATCCCATATTTTAATTGGAGAATATTAAATCTTAGTTAATTTCAATGAGTAGAAATTACTTTTCTCAAATAAAATAAATGAAACTAGTTCATTAAAATCTTGTGATGAATATGATGATACTAGATCATCAAGTGTGTGCCTTAGTGTGCTATATAGACTAGTTAAGTATTGTTTGGTGATTGTGTATTCCGTACATATTCATAGACGATAGTACCGACCAAGTCTATGAGGAGGAGGAGTTCTACCCCGAAGAAGACGAGGAGAATTTCAACCACTACACTAACCAATGCAAGCCATGATTAACAATGCAAGCTAATACTTGCAAGCTATTATTGGCAAGCTAAAACTTGCAAGCCATCACTAGATGCAATATAACCCAAGAAAGATGCCTTAGGCATGCTTTGGTTATACCTGTTGATTTATACCCATCCCAAATTTTCTTACAAGCTTTACTTTCTTTTACTTTACCAAAGTTCTTTACTTGTTTATAGATAGCGTAAAGAGTATAAAACTTGACCTATCTAGTTAGACTTAGATGTCATTCTATGGCATGAGATTGATATTAGCATCCCACATTAGTGAACACTCTTAACTTAGTGTTTAGAGCTAAAACCAAAAACTTGATCACTTTAGATGGGAATACTTGGTGAAAATGCTTATGAAAACCTTGGAATGATGAGTCATTCTATTGACATGTTTTGACATGTGTTGAGAAACAAAATTGGTTTATGATGATGATGAAAATGTTGAGGCATGAGCCTTATCCCCTTTATAAAAACTAATGGATGGGTTCGGATGCGATACCATTCCAATTTTACCGTACAACCACAATACCTGAATTGGGTAAGGCTTAGCCGGAAGTTTATATGCATTAGTATTAGTTCCCTCGCGGGAGAGGTTTGAGTTGAGGCTACCTCTCGATGTTGTACACCTATGTAGTGCCCAGGATGGCAGATGGCCATGGCTGGGAGGCCAAGCTCATAGGAGAGGTGCTTATACTAGAGTGTGTAAAGGAAAGGTTATGTTTGATTATCTCCATACTAAGTATGATGATTCAGGGTTACCCCTGACGGATGTATCAAATTTTGTGGTGAAAGTGTACCACCTCTGCAGAGTGTCAAACTATTCGAATAGCCGCGTTCACGGTTATGGACAGTTGGAGTGGCCATACTGTTCCATTGTCAGATGTTTTCAAAATGACTTATGAAATGAATTGTGACATGACTTGACCACAACAGAGTTGTGACTATGAAAACTAAGTTCCCACTTAGGTGATTTAGAACTTTATTTTATCTTTCTTTGTTTCTGAACTCAACTTAGGTTTCAAACTTAACTTTACAAATAAACATAGAGTTTAGCATTCCTACTAGAACTACCTTACTTGTTAGTGATAATTTGCAAGTACTTAAAGAGTACTCATGGCTTTGTCCCTGGCTATTCCCGTGGCCAGACTATGAGGAGGACTATCCAGAAGAAGGAGAACAGGACGGCTACGACAACTAGGATCATCTCCCATCGTCAGCATTGCCCGTGACACTGAAGATGGAGCCCACCGCTACGCTTATTATTCCGCTGCTTGTTTGTACTAAGACTGGATCATGAGATCCTTTATTTGTGTAAGACCTTATTATGGTTTGTAATGGATGATGTACTATGATATCCAATCTGTTATGTCTCGCAAAAATGGTAATCCTGAGATTGTGATGTATGGCATAATAGGCATCTGGGATTAAAAATCTGGGTGTTGACATCATCTCTCCTCTGTCCCCTCTTACCTAACCCAGCCCCAGACAACGTTCCCCCTTCACCGCATCGCTAGTACCGCGCCGCCCAAGAATGGTCGCCGCCGGCCAACCATGCCCAAGCCGCAGGACACCACCCGCCCTCTCTCGCCGTGTCTAGGAGGTAGGCGTGATCACACCACCGCCCACTGTCCCTGCCCCGAGCCCTTCCAAGCACTGGACCACCGCAGAACGCCCGCGCTCTCCGTCTCTGCACCATGCATGGACCGTGCTAGTGTGTCGCCCCCGACAGCCTCGCACAGACCCCGCCTTGCCCTCAGCTCGCACGCGTGCACCTGCCTTAACACCAGCACGCCCCCAGACATCCCCGCTCGCTGCCGTTTAACCCGCAGCCACCGCACGCCGCGTCGAACGCGGCCTCTGCCACTCAGAGCACGAGCCGTGCCCGACCATTTTCCACCGCCCCTAGCAGCGCCATTACGCTGTAGCGGACCACCAGGAGACCACGCATCAATCGCCGCTCGCAGCCACGCCTCTAGCAGCCCATAGCCATGTCGCCACCATCGCCTGGCCACGCTGCGTTGTCCCGTCGTCGAACCTATAAAACGAGGCCACCCCCAGCCTCATTCTGCACACCACTCACCTCCCCTCTCACCCCTGAGCCTTCCCCACTTCTCCCTAGAGCCAATCGAGATTGCAGTCGCCGGAATTCCACCAGAGCTGGCCGCTATTGGAGGCGAAGGGCCCCGCTGATTGCGACCACCGTAGGAGCCACCGCGACCACGCCTAGCGCCGCCGTCATCCACCAGTTCGATCGCTCCCACTGCCAAGCCTAGCTGGAGCCCTGGTAAGCCCCAATGCACCCCCACCGAGCCGCTAGGGTTAGCTCTCGCCGATGACCTGTTCGCCGGGGACGATGCTCCTCAGTCGTTGATCCCTGTTCTCGTCGTAGCGCCCAGATTGCCACATACCGTTTCAGGTTTTAAGTGCCACTGACATGCGGGACCCTCTTGTCAGTCGCCCTCTGTGCTGCGGAGCGCCACTGGGCCGGTCCGTTTAGTTTCCCGTGCTAGCCCACAAATTCAAATGGATGTTTTTCTATTTAGACTTAAACTCATTTCTGTCCACTTGTTTAAAAAGCATTTTAGAAAGATCCACTTAACCAAAATTCATGATTCAAATTTTTCTAGAAAGATAATTAAAATCTCTATCCAGGCCTGTTGGATTTAAATCAATTGGAATTATAGATCACATATAGCGAAAATAACAAGACAGAGACTTTTATCCACTCAAACATTTTTCAAAAATCAACCATAATAGCTTTTGAGTTGATTCCAACTCTCAAAAATCACATTTGACAATACCTATCTGAATAGGTAATAATATTTAGGTTTGCATGCAGTGACTTTGGACTAGTACCAAAATAATGCTATATAGGCATTTCTAGTCACATTAAATCATTTAAATAATAAACTTAAATTTATGGAAATATGATCAAACATTTAAATCACATTCCCATATATTAGAATATGTGGTGATGACATGTGTCCACATGATTCCATATTTTAATTGGAGAATATTAAATCTTAATTAATTTCAATGAGTAGAAATTACTTTTCTCAAATAAAATAAATGAAACTAGTTCATTAAATCTTGTGATGATACTAGATCGTCAAGGGTGTGCCTTAGTGTGATAAATAGACTAGTTAAGTATTGTTTGGTGATTGTGTATCCCGTATGTATTTATAGACGATAGTACCGACCAAGTCTATGAGGAGGAGGAGTTCTACCCCGAAGAAGACGAGGATAATTTCAACCACTTCACCAATCAAGGCAAGCTATTATTGGCAAGCTAATACTTGCAAGCCATCACTAGATAAATATAACCTAAGCAAGATGCATTAGGCATGCTTTGGTTATACCTTTTTATTTATACCAATCCCAAGTTTTACTTACAAGATTTACCTTTTACTTTACCAAAGTTTCTTTACTTTTAGCTTTGTTTTGTGAGATTTTTTAGAAAGTAGTATAGATAGCATAAAGAGTATAAAACTTGGCCTATACTAGATGTCATTCTATGGCATGAGATTGAGATTAGCATCCCACCTTAGTGAACACTCTTAACTTAGTGGTTAGAGCTAAACCAAAATCTTGATCACTCTAGATGGGAATACTTGGTGAAAATGCTTATGAAAACCTTGGAATGATGAGTCATTATATTGAGATGTTTTGACATGTGTTGAGAAACACCAATGGTTTATGATGGAGAAAATGTTGAGGCATGAGCCTTAGCCCTTTAAAAAAACTGATGGTTGGGTTCGGATGCGATACCATTCCAATTTTACCGTATAACCACAATACCTGAATTGAGTAAGGCTTAGCCAGAAGTTTATATGCATTAGTATGGGTTCCCTCGCGAAAGAGGTTTGAGCTGAGGCTACCTATTGATGTTGTCCACCTATGTAGTGCCCAGGATGGCAGATGGCCATGGCTGGGAGGCCAAGCTCATAGGAGAGGTGCTTATACTAGAGTGTGTAAAGGAAAGGTTATGCTTGATTATCCGCATACTAAGTATGATGATTCAGGGTTATCCTTGACGGATGTATCAAATGTTGTGGTGAAAGTGTACCACATCTGCAGCGTGTCAAACTATTCGACTAGCCGCATCTGCGGTCATGGACAGTTGGCGTGGCCATACTGTTCCGTCGTCAGATGTTTTCAAAATGACTTATGAAATGAATTGTGACATGACTTGACCACAACAGAGTTGTGACTATGAAAACTAAGTTCCCACGTAGGTGATTTAGAACTTTACTTTATCTTTCTTTGTTTCTGAACTTAGCTTAGGTTTCAAACTTAACTTTGCAAATAAACTTAGAGTTTAGCATTCCTACTAGAACTACCTTACTTGTTAGTGATAGTTTGCGAGTACTTAAAGAGTATTCATGGCTTTGTCCCTGGCTATTCCCATGGCCAGACTATGAGGAGGACTATCCGGAAGAAGGACAGTAGCATAGCTATGACAACTAGGATCATCTCCCATCATCAGCATTGCCTGTGACACTGAAGATGGAGCCCACCGCTAAGTTATTATTCCGCTGCTTGTTTGTATTAAGACTGGATCATGAGATCCTTTATTTGTGTAAGACCTTATAATGGTTTGTAATGGATGATGTATTGTGATATCCAATCTGTTATGTCTCGCAAAAATGGTAATCTTGGGATTGCGATGTATGGCATAACAGGCATCTGGGATTAAAAATCTGGGTGTTGACAAGTTGGTATCAGAGCCATCCTGACCATAGGATACCCTAGTTAGAATGGACGTCCGAACAAAAAAAACTTAGTTTCAAAAACCAAAGAAGTGAGTATTTATGAAAACCTATTTCCACTCTTATCCTTGGGATTCTTTCAAAAAAAGTCATGTTCCTCCAAAACTCTTACCTTACTATATAAAATTTGACACACTTGATCACCTCACTAACTTAATCATCCTAAATTCTTATAGATGGAAGTTCAGTACTGCAAGTTCTACCAGTTGGGCAACGGAGGCCAACTGATCTTCGAGAGGGATCTGGATGCACTGTCTGAGTACCTTGAGCCTCTGCATCCGGAATTCTTCAGAGCCCAACTCAAGGATTTTCTAGGAGGAGATTTACAATGGCTGATAGTTGCTGATCTTCTAGGCAAGATGGAAGCACCACTTTCCGAGAAGATTCAATTCACCATGAGAGAAAACAACTGGCTAGATGGATTATCCAGGGCTATGCATGAAGCTCTCGCCCATCTTTGCGGACAGAATGTCAACTTGATCCAGGGAACTCGCTTTGCTCACTGTGCAAGGCGTGATTCTATGGGAATGCCTCTGGAGATGCCAAGTCACCCGGAGTTGAAGCGCCAAGTGGAGACCCTCGACTTCCTACTGTATGACAAACAGAAGTAATTGGACAATGCTCGAGCCTACGCCAACCACAACCTTGCCATTGCCGCCCAGAAGGCCCAAATTTCTCACTACTCGTCAAGGATCGTCAGTCACTTTGCCGGCAACGCGAGAAGAAGGATCGCACCATCGCTTATCTTCGCATGAAGGTGGCCGACCTCGAGAAGACCATCCAGGAGCAAGAAGCTCAGCTTGCAGCAAAATAAGAAGAAGAGGAAGAAGGTGAAGAAACCTAGGGGATATTCACTCATACCTCAGTGATGACAATGACTATCTGGAGGATGATGCCATGGACTTCTACACCGACGATGATGACTCCGACTTCATCGATGATGAGTAGATGCAGTAGAGTACTATCGTAGGAATGAGAAGTATTGGTCCCATTGTATCTTAGCTCACAGAATGGTTCTTAAAACCATTTGTTTTCCTTTCATGTTGTGGTGTGTGTGTTTGTATCGTGTGCTTTGATTGAATGAATGAGAAGAAGTTAGTTTGCAAAACCTGAGTCAAACTCAAAGTTTTAGATTTGAAAACAAAACCATGAACCTTAGAACCTTCCCTCTTACCCCATTATCTATCTCAATCTTCAGATGACTCGTGGAAACCAAGGATGGAGCAGCTCATCGCAGGACCTGATGCTGCAGATTCTGCAGATGCTAGTTTCGAACCGTGAAGCTAGTAGAGCAGAGCGCCAAGCAAATCTAGCCACCCTGCAACAGATCACCCAGATGGCCCACAATAATCAAGACCATGGAAATCAGGATCATCATGGATCCAAACTCAAAAACTTCCAGAATACCAATCCCCCTATCTTTAGCAAGTCTAAAGACCCGCTGAATGCTGATGATTGGTTACAGACCATGGAGAATAACCTAGAAGTTGTAGGAGTCGACGCCAACGAGAAGGTTCTGTTTGCCACCCACTATCTGGCAGGAGATGCAAGAGCATGGTGGAACAACACTCGCACAATGAACCACGGTCAAGTGATGACGTGGGAAGCTTTCAAGGTCAAGTTCAGCCGCACCCATGTGCCAAATGGTTTAGTCACTAGAATGAGAGATGAATTCAGAGAACTAAAGCAAGGCAGAATGACTGTAGTGGAGTACCGTGATAGATTTTTGTCCCTCGCCAGGTATGCACCTGATGAGATCAACACTGAAGCCAAGAAGAAGGAGAGATTCCTAAACGGACTGCATGATGAGATGTAGACGGTGCTAGTTAACATCCGTTTTGATGATCTTGAAGAGCTAGTCGACTCTGCCATTCAGATGGAAGGGAAGATCAACCAAGTGAATGACAACTGCAAACGCCGGATGATGCACCAAGCTAGGTCCCACAATGCCCAGAAGTATCGCCCCAAGCCGTCTGCAGGATATGCCTCGTGGAACAATAGACTCCCAATGTCTCGTCCAAGCTACCCCAACCGTAGCAGAGGAAATGTGAAGTCCGGGGGAAACCACAACAACAACCCCGGCAACTCCAAAACTTCAACCATGCACCGCCCAAGTCCAACAACAACAATACTGCCCCAAGGACTGGAAGCAATGTCGTGCCTGTTGCAGCCAAAGACAAGTCCCAGATTACTTGTTTTGAGTGTGGAGTGAAGGGTCACTACTCCAATGAGTGTCCCAAGAAGATTGCAGCCACTGCCAATGTGAATGCCCCAGCTCAACAGCAGCGCCGTGTTCAGCCTAGAAGAAGATTCACCTCCTGGAATTCGCTCAGCCGCAACGGCCGTCTCTTCCACATGAACACCGAAGAAGCCCAAGAAGCGCCTGATGTCGCGTTGGGTATGTTTTCTGTTAACTTAGTATTAGCAAGAGTGTTGTTTGATTCTAGAGCATCGCACTCGTTTGTTACCGAAGAATTTGCATGCACTAGTAAGATTCACCCAAACAACTTGAAGCATGTTATGATAGTTCAAATACCTGGTTCAACCACCAAAGCTAGAAAAATTTGCAAGGCTGTGCCTATCAGAATACATGGGATAGATTTTTATGCCAATCTAATAGTACTTGGAACCAAAGGTTTGGAAGTAGTACTAGGAATGGATTGGATGTCGAAACACAAAGGATTGATCGACTATGCCAAGAAATCCATCACCATGACTAGTAGCTCTGGAGTATCAGTAGAGCATATATCTGAAACCTTGCCCCGTCAATTCAAATGCAACAAGAGTCTAGCCCTACCCACCATACACCAAGTCAGAGTAGTCTGTGAATACCCCGACGTATTCCTAGATGAATTGCCTGGTATGCCCCCAGATCGGGATATTGAGTTCATTATTGAGCTAATTCTTGGAACTGAACCCATAGCTCAGAGACCCTATAGCATGAACCCATCAGAGTTAGTGGAGATGAAGAAGCAACTTGATGCTATGCTGGAGAAAGGATTGATTCAACCAAGCGCATTGCCATGGAGATCACCCGTGTTGTTTGTTGACAAGAAAGATGGAGGCAACCGTTTGTGCACCGATTACCAGAAGCTGAATGACGTCACCATCAAGAACAAGTACCCACTGCCCAAGATAGAGGATCTGTTTGATCAGTTGACTGGTGCCAGAGTGTTCTCTAAGATTAATCTTAAGACTGGTTATCATCAACTCAAAATTCATGCAACGAATATTCCAAAGACCGCCTTTACCACTAGATATGGATTGTATGAGTATACGGTCATGTCTTTTGGATTAACCAATGCCCCCGATTATTTCATGAATCTCATGAATAAGATCTTTATGAACTTTCTGGATAAGTTTGTCGCAGTGTTTATTGATGATATGTTTATCTACTCTAAGTCAGAAGAAGACCATGAGCAACATCTGAGGATCATCCTTGAAACCCTTAGAGAGCATCAGTTGTATGCCAAGTTCAGCAAATGTGAGTTTTGGCTGAAAGAAGTAGGATTCCTCGGACATACTGTGTCTGCCGAAGGAGTCGCCGTGGATCCTGGCAAGATCAAAGATTTTGAAGAATGGGAAGCCCCAACCACTCAAACCCAAGTCCATGCATTTCTCGGATTAGCGGGATATTACCGCAAGTTCGTAGAAGGATTTTCGAGCATCGCAAGACCAATGACCCAATTGTTGAAGAAGGACAAGAAGTTTGAATGGACCGACAAATGTGAAGCAAGTTTCCAAGAGCTCAAGAAGAGATTGATTTCAGCCCCAATATTGATTATGCCAGATATCAAGAAGCCGTTTGACATGTATTGTGATGCATCCAAGATTGGTCTCGGATGTGTCTTGATGCAAGAAGACAAAGTCATAGCATATCTGTCTAGACAACTGAAGCAGCATGAGCAAAACTACCCCACCCATGATCTTGAATTAGCAGCTATAGTTTTAGCCTTGAAGACATGGTGTCATTACCTTATGGGTAATCACTGTGAGATTTACTCAGATCACAAGAGCTTGAAGTATATTTTCACTCAGAAGGAGCTGAATATGAGGCAAAGGAGATGGATAGAGGTAATCAAGGATTATGACCTTGACATTCACTATCACCCCGACAAAGCCAATGTGGTAGCGGATGCTCTTAGAAGATTGCCGTGTAGGGTAAACACCATGATCAAAGAGAACCAGCCAAGTTTGCATGAAGAGTTGGAGCAGTTTAGAACTGAGCTTGTTAGCAAAGGATTTTTAGCTAGCATTGAACTTTAACCCACTTTGATCAGTCAGATCAAGGAAGCCAGAAGGGAAATGCAAGTATCGACGGAGGTATAGGAAAGGTACCTGGATTCACTGAAGACGAAGAAGGAGTTCGGTGGTATAAAGTACGTATCTGTGTGCTAGCAGATTCGGAGCTAAAGCAAGTTATCATGCAAGAAGCTCATGATACTCTTTATTCTATCCACCCCAGAGGAACGAAGATGTATCAAGATTTGAAGGAGCAATTTTGGTGGCACAAGATGAAGAGAGAAATCAGAAGCTACATCGCCAAGTGTGATATCTGTCAGAGAGTCAAAGCGGAACATCAGTGACCCGCAGGACTGTTGCAACCATTGCAGATTCCGGAATGGAAATGGGATTCCGTCGAAATGGACTTCATCACTGGTTTACCTACTTCTAGTAGGGGAAATGACTCAATCTGGGTCATTGTTGATAGACTGTCCATGGTAGCCCATTTTATACCGGTCAAGACAACCTACCAAAGTTCGAAGCTAGCAGAGTTGTACATTGCTAGAATTGTCAGTTTGCATGGAACCCCCAAGACCATAGTGTCGGATCGAGGAACCCAATTTACCTCAAGATTTTGGCAGAAAGTCCAAGAAGGATTAGGAACCAAGTTGAATTTCAGCTTAGCTTATCACCCGCAGACCGATGGACAGACTGAAAGAGTCAACCAAATCTTAGAAGATATGTTGAGAGCTTGTGTGTGTGAGTATGGATCAAAATGGGAAGATTGCCTGCCATTCACAGAATTCTCATACAACAACAGTTATTAAGCCAGTTTGCAAATGGCCCCATTTGAGTTCTTCTATGGAAGAGAGTGTCGTACCCCTTTGAATTGGTCGCAAGTAGGAGAGAGTCAGATTTTCGGACCCGACATCCTACGAGAAGCCGAAGAGAAGGTTCACAAAGTCCGTGAGCACCTCAAGACCGCCCAATCCAGACAGAAGAGTTACACTGACAAGAGACGTAGAGACCTGACTTTCAATGTGGGAGATTTTGTGTATCTCAAGGTTTCGCCGTTGAAGGGAACGCAACGTTTTAGTCTGAAAGGAAAGTTAGACCCTAGATATATCGGACCCTTCAAGATCTTGAATCGTCGAGGAGAAGTATCGTATCAACTGGAACTGTCAGAGGAGATGTCTGCCATCCATAATGTGTTCCATATCTCGTTACTTCGCAAATGCTTAGAAGTGCTGGAGAAGACTGAAGTTTTCAAGAACATCGGTCACCGAGCCATTGATATCAACAAATATCTGACGTATCGTGAAGTGCCCATCCGTATCTTGGAAGAAGCCTTTAGAACCACCAGGACCCGGAGTATCAAATTTCTCAAGATCCAATGGAGCAACCACACCGAAGAAGAAGCTCCTGGGAGCGAGAAGATTACATTAGGACTGAGTTTCCAGATCTCTTTAGTTCCTAGTTTTTCTTAAATCTCGGGACGAGATTTTGTTTAAGAGGGGAAGGTTTGTAACATCCCAAATCTTTAATCAAGATCCAAATCACCCAATTTAGGGTTACCAAAAACTTTTTATTATTAAAAATAATTATGAATGCATGTGTGTTTGCATTAATATAGAATTGTTTGAAAATGCCATGTTTGATTGTTATAATGGTTGTAAAATGATTCAAAGATGAATGCCACATCATCTAGATCATTCAAAAACAAAATCCAAAGAAAAAGAAATCAAATAAAAATAAAAAGGACAAATGGTCACTTTGGCCATTTTAATCCACTAGGCCACTTTAGGTGTTCCTAGAAGTCAATTTCAAACAGAAACATTCTCAACTATTTTCACCCCTTGTTAGTACAAGTAAAGATGTACCAAGGCCCACTTTGAAATCTTACAAAAACATTTAACCACTAATTTTAAATGACATTTGAAAATTGAAACCGTTACATATGCATAGATCCCACTTTTTCAAAAACCACTCAAATGAGTTCACCTTGCCAATACCAAGCAACCACAGATGATCAAGCTTATGACTAACACACCCACCAAAAATATTTTCAAAATTCAAAAATAAACTTCATGCGGGCATTGTTTCGAACAATTGGTTAGAAGAAAGTAAACTGCCTAACTAATACTGTTGCTAATCAAAGTCTTGTCCTCCATTTGACCCTCTCATCTCTCCTCTGTCCCCTCTTACCCTAACCCAGCTCCAAACAACGTTCCCCCTTCACCGCAGCGCCAGTACCGCGCCGCCCAAGAATGGTCGCCGCCGGCCAACCATGCCCAAGCCGCAGGAGATCGCCCCGCCCTCTCTCGCCGTGTCTAGGAGGTAGGCGTGATCACACCGCCGCCCACTGTCCTTGCCCTGAGCCCTGCCAAGCAATGGACCACCGCAGAACGCGGGCGCTCTCCGCCTCTGCACCATGCACGGACCGTGCCAGTGCACCGCCCCCGACAGCCTCGCACCGACCCCGCCTTGCCCTCAGCTCGCACGTGTGCACCAGCCTTAACACTAGCACGCCCCCAGACATCCCCGCTCGCCGTCGTTTGACCCGCAGCCACCACACTCCGTGTCGAACGCTGCCTCTGCCGCTCAGAGCACGAGCCATGCCCGGCCATTTGCCACCACCCTATCAGCGCCATTACGCTGTAGCGGACTGCCAGGAGACCGTGCATCGATCGCTGCTCGCAGCCACGCCTCTAGAAGCCCATAGCCATGTCGCCACCGTCGCCTGGCCACGCCGCGTTGTCCCGTCGTCGAACCTATAAAAGGAGGCCACCCCTAGCCTCATTCTACACACCACTCACCTCCCCTCTCACCCCTAAGCCTTCCCCACTTCTCCCCGGAGCCAATCGAGATCGCAGTCGACGAAATTCTGTCGGAGCTGGCCGCTACTTGAGGAGAAGGGCCCTGCTGATTGCGACCACCCCACGACCCATCGCGACCACGCCTAGCACTGCCGTCATCCACCAGTTCGATCGCCCCTACCGCCGAGCCTAGATGGAGCCCTGGTAAGCCCCAATGCACCCCCACCGAGCCGCTAGAGTTAGCTCTCGCCGATGACCTGTTCGCTGGGGACGACGTTCCTCAGCCATTGATCCCTGTTCTAATCGTAGCGCCCAGATTGCCACATACCGTTTCAGGTTTTAAGTACCGCTGACATGCGGGACCCCCTTGTTAGTCGCCCTCTGCGCCACGGAGCGCCACTGGCCCGGCCCGTTTAGTTTCCCGCGCTAGCCCACAAATTCAAATAGATGATTTTCTATTTAGACTTAAACTCATTTCTGTCCACTTGTTTAAAAAGCATTTCAGAGAGATCCACTTAACCAAAATGCATGATTCAAATTTTTCTAGAAAGATAATTAAAATCTCAATCCAAGCCCATTGGATTTAAATCAATTGGAATTATAGATCACATATAGCAAAAATAACAAGACAGAGACTTTTATCCACTCAAACATTTTTCAAAAATCAACCATAATAGCTTTTGAGTTGATTCCAACTCTCAAAAATCACATTTGACAATACCTATCTAAATATGTATTAGTATTTAGGTTTACATGCAGTGACTTTAGACTAGTACCAAAATAATGCTATATAGGCATTTCTAGTCACTTTAAATCATTTAAATAATAAACTTAAACTTATGGAAATATGATCAAACATCTAAATCACATTTCCATGTATTAGAATATGTGGTGATGACATGTGTCCACATGATCCCATATTTTAATTGGAGAATATTAAATCTTAATTAATTTCAATGAGTAGAAATTACTTTTCTCAAATAAAATAAATGAAACTAGTTCATTAAATCTTGTGATGATACTAGATCATCAAATGTGTGCCTTAGTGTGCTAAATAGACTAGTTAAGTATTGTTTGGTGATTGTGTATTCCGTATGTATTTATAGATGATAGTATCGACCAAGTCTACGAGGAGGAGGAGTTCTACCCCGAAGAAGACGACGAGAATTTCAACCACTGCACCAATCAAGGCAAGCTATTATTGGCAAGCTAATACTTGCAAGCCATCACTAGATACAAGATAACCTAAGCAAGATGCATTAGGCATTCTTTGGTTATACCTTTTTATTTATACCAATCCTAAGTTTTACTTATAAGCTTTACCTTTTACTTTACCAAAGTTTCTTTACTTTTAGCTTTGTTTTGTGAGATTTTTTAGAAAGTAGTATAGATAGCATAAAGAGTATAAAACTTGGCCTATACTAGATGTCATTCTATGGCATGAGATTGATATTAGCATCCCACCTTAGTGAACACTCTTGACTTAGTGGTTAGAGCTAAACCAAAATCTTGATCACTCTAGATGGGAATACTTGGTGAAAATGCTTATGAAAACCTTGGAATGATGAGTCATTATATTGAGATGTTTTGACATGTGTTGAGAAACACCAATGGTTTATGATGGTGAAAATGTTGAGGCATGAGCCTTAGCCCTTTAAAAAAACTAATGGTTGGGTTCGGATGCGATACCATTCCAATTTTACCGTACAACCACAATACCTGAATTGGGTAAGGCTTAGCCAGAAGTTTATATGCATTAGTATGGGTTCCCTCACGGAAGAGGTTTGAGCTGAGGCTACCTATTGATGTTGTCCACCTATGTAGTGCCTAGGATGGCAGATGGCCATGGCTGGGAGGCCAAGCTCATAGGAGAGGTGCTTATACTAGAGTGTGTAAAGGAAAGGTTATGATTGATTATCCGCATACTAAGTATGATGATTCAGGGTTATCCCTGACGAATGTATCGAACATTGTGGTGAAAGTGTACCACCTCTGTAGAGTGTCAAAATATTCGAATAGCCGCGTCCGCGGTCATGGACAATTGGAGTGGCCATACTGTTCCGTCGTCAGATGTTTTGAAAATGACTTATGAAATGAATTGTGACATGACTTGACCACAACAGAGTTGTGACTATGAAAACTAAGTTCCCACTTAGGTGATTTAGAACTTTAATTTATCTTTCTTTGTTTCTGAACTCAGCTTAGGTTTGAAACTTAACTTTGCAAATAAACTTAGAGTTTAGTATTCCTACTAGAACTACCTTACTTGTTAGTGATAGTTTGCGAGTACTTAAAGAGTACTCATGGCTTTGTCCCTGTCTATTCCCGTGGCCAGACTATGAGGAGGACTATCCGGAAGAAGGACAATAGGACGACTACGACAACTAGGATCATCTCCCATCGTCAGCATTGCCTGTGACACTGAAGATGGAGCCCACCGCTACGCTTATTATTCCGCTACTTGTTTGTATTAAGACTGGATCATGAGATCCTTTATTTGTGTAAGACCTTATAATGGTTTGTAATGGATGATGTACTGTGATATCCAATCTGTTATGTATCACAAAAATGGTAATCTTGGGATTGCGATGTATGGCATAATAGGCATCTGGGATTAAAAATCTGGGTGTTGATACACACATATACTCCGTATATACTAATATACGGAATAGTTTCCAATTACAGTTCTGCTAACAAAGGCCTAGAAATCATAATAAGGTAGCTCCATATTACAAAAGTATGACAGTAGAGAACCAATCATGGGATAGCTCTACACCCCAAGAGTTTTGCAGCTGGGCTAGTGGTCATGAATGGCACCAAAAGTACACCCCTGATGATCAGCAGCCTTGCATCAAATCCATCTAGACGCAGTGTACCTGATCCACATCCTCAGGTACAGGCTCATCAATGAACAGGTCATCGTCATTACCATCAAAGTCCTCTTCGGCCGTCTGCTTCTGCGATTAGTAGATTAACAGATACGTTTATATACAAACATCAAAGACGCACAACCTGAACATTTGTCGTTCTACAGATATACCTTGTCATCTGGCATAGTGGTAGTAGCAAAAATGAATCCTGTTTCATGCAACTTGCGCTTTTTCTCTCCTCCCCCTTATCCAAGTTGATCTAGATGCTTAGGAGCTGCCTCTGTCAGTTGATCTAGTTGATCAACATCTGCTTCCCCTACTTGATCTTGATGATAAAGATGTGCTTCCCCCGGTTCATATGGAGGATCATATGGTTCACCATGAAATACCCATCTAACATATGTGCTAAGCATCCCAAATGTAAAAATATGGTCTTCCACTATACTTTGAGGCAGCACAATACGATTCGCACACAACCGGCAGGGGCAATATACTTTAGAGTTGTCACAATGAGCTCTAACAAATCCCATAAATCATAGAACATGAAGGATACGTTTAGCGCTGCCTAATGGAGCAATCTCTATCCAAAATCTGCCCATCTATTTAATTATGACATACAAGGTTGGTTATTATTAAAAGAAAAGCACGAAACATATAGATGAATTACAGAAACTATATATGCCTATGTGTTTCAGCAAACATATTGACAACAAAAATTGCCGAAGGTATTTAGGAACATAGATCCAGCGCAGAATAAACTATGACCATGCAGATTGAGGACAAATTAAACTACGTAGGAGTATTTGAAAGGGCAATAAAAATGCCAACCAGATTGAGCTAGAGATAGAAGGACTACCATGGGATCGACGTGCCCACCGGTGCGTC
Organism: Avena sativa; assembly: GCA_916181665.1. NCBI lineage: Eukaryota > Viridiplantae > Streptophyta > Magnoliopsida > Poales > Poaceae > Avena > Avena sativa. Next base: position 102,467,732 of record OV702287.1, on the reverse strand, counting down.
TCAAAAAGACCGACGTGTAGGGAAAGCTTCTTCGCGCATGTTGGTGATGAGGAGCGGCCGTAAGCGTGTCTGTTTTGTGGGGAAGGGGGTGAGGCGTAGGCGGCGGAGGGTGGAAGTGAATACACATCGCAAAGGGGTGCGGACTGCGGAGGGATAACTTTGGAAATTTTGACCTACCCTGCTTTGAGCACCACCATATACGTGGCCCACCTGCCAGTCACCATAGATCAAAATTGATCCAAAACTTGTCAATATACAAGTTTATGTTTTACCATGGAAAATAATGCACATAGCATTGCACTTTGTGAACGAATGGATTTATGTCAAAAAGTTATTTAATTTCAGCATCTTCAGCTAGGAAGCTTGGAAACTCATGAGAGTAGGGCACTATCCATCAAATATGGAATCTCCTGTGTAAACAATTGCTTGAAATGCCAAGATGCACCGATCTACCAAATATGGCCCGGTTTGTAAGCTTGGTTGGCAAAGATACTTCAATGTATGTAGTAGTACAAAAGATGAAAAAGGTACAGAAACTACGGCTGTGACCTTGCTCCTCTTATTTGAAAGCCTTGAATTAATGTTTATTAATTTCGGCAGATGTCTATAAACTCATTAAATGCTGGAAAGCATACATGCCTGTGGGTCTATCTGACGGGGACAACATCCCAAGTGGGAGTAGCGTACCTTAGAAGCTTCAACTTCAAAATTTTGGCAGAGCGCCGAAATATCCCGCCCACCCATTCAAACATCCCGCCCATCCATTCAAACATCCAGCCCCAAAAATTATTTTCTTGCACAAATTTAGCCTGGAAGCTTGGAAGGGCGTTATACATTGCGTGAAAAAAGGGGGCGGTGGCATTTTGAGCCATCATCGTTGTAGTTGCTTCACAACAAAACACATTGTTGTTACTTGGAAATTAGAAAATAAACTTCAAATTTGGAAGCAGACATATTGGTTGATTTGCAAAGATGCGCCGATCTACCAAATACGAACACGTCATCATAAACTATTTCCATGACCTTGGTCACCTTTTTTTTGGACGATGGTCATCTTCTTGAAAGCCTTAAATTGTTCAAAAATTTCAGCAAATGCCTAGAAACGCGTTTAAATGCTGGGAAGAAACTCTTGCTGCCGTGTGGGCCTAGACGGTGACAGCGCGTCTGAGAGGCCCCACGCCGGATTAGCGTATGCTAGAAGCTTCGACCTCAAAATTTGGTACGACGCCCAAACATCGCACCCATCCATTAAAATATCCCGTGCATCCATTCAAACATGCTTCACCTCTTTCTAGAATGCAAAATTCCTCTTCTATCCCTGCTCCAAAATAAGAATCTGAGGGAGCACTGCAATAACAGAGGGATATAGGTGGTAAATTTGCATTCTCCCAAGTGCATCACCCCATCCAGGTTTCCTAGCCCTTCTTCAATATTTACCCGCCCGCCCACTCCAACCTACACCAAGTTTTTGGACCCACTATGCAAGTGACCCACATGTCAGTGAGCCAGAAATACAGGAAGTAGAGATTCCCATCGCTTGTTGTTCAAAATTCGAACATTTTTCGCTAAACCAAGATAAAATCATTAAAATCATCCAACCTGGCTTATACTATCGTTCCACTATGTCAGAGTAAAAGCTAAAAAATACAAAGCCAAAAACATGTTCGTAGCTTTATAAAACAAAAATCAAAAGCCAGAATTCGATCCCAACCAAACAACGCAACTAATTTTATTTAACAAAAAATATGACCAAGCAGGATATCATCGACTTGTAGATCAATTTTTGAGATACTTTCATTAAATTGCGGTAACACCATTCTGTTCCACGAATATATATAACCATAAAGTTTGAAAATATTATTGAGAATTCATGGAATCCTAAACCATAAAATCTAAACCCCTAAACCCTGACCAAGCAGGTATCGTGCAACTATAGATCAAATTGAGATAGTTTCGTTAAATCAGGTAACGCCATTCTATTAGACGAATATAAGCATAAATCATGAGCATTACCAAAAATTCTCTGAACCCTAAACCGAAAACAACTCATAAAACTAAACTGGAAAACCCTAAACCCTCGACCCATAAACCTTAATCAAGCAGGTATCGTGCACTTATATATATCAAAATTTGAGATACTTTCATTAAATTGTGGTAATGCCATTCTATTCCACGAATATAAGCATAAAGCTTGAACATTATTTAAAATTCCTGAAACCCTAAAATCTAAACACTAAACCCTAAATCCTTACCAAACACGTAGCATGCACTTATCAATCAAAATTGATATATTTTCATTAAAGTGGTAACTCCATTCTAATTGATGAATATAAGCATAAATCTTGAGCACTATCGAAAATACCCTAAACCCTAAACAACCCCTAATAAAACCTAAACCTAAAACCCCAACCCTCAACCCATAAACCCTAACATATCAGGTATCATGCACTTATAGATCAAATTTGGAGATACTTTCAATGAGTTAGGTAACGCCATATATTTTCTATTCGACGAATATAAGCATAAAGCTTGAGTATTACTGAAAATTCGATAAAACCCCTAAACCCTATTCAGTCCATAAAACCTAAACCTTGAAACCCTAAAACCCTAAACCGTCGACCCATATAAAAACCCTAACCAAGCAGGTATCATGGACTTATAGATTAAAATTTGAGATTTGATATTTCATTAATTACGGTAACGCCATTCTATTCCACGAATATAACAATAAAGTTTGAACATTATTGAAAATTCCCGAAAACCGAAACCTGTAAAACCCAAATCCTAAACTCCTAAACCCTATAACCCTAAACCCTCAGCAAGCACGTAGCATGCACTTATAGATCAAAATTTAAGATAATTTCGTTAAATTGGGTAACGCCATTCTATTTGACGAATATAAGCATAAATCCTGAGTAATATAAAAATTTCCCTAAACCATAAAAACCCTCTGAAACTTAAACCCTAAACCCTCAGCCATAAACCCTAACCAAGCATGTGTCATGCACACATTGATCAAAATTTGAGATACTTTCATTAAATCAGCTAACACCCATTCTGTTCTATGAGTATAAGCATAAATCTTGAGCATTATTGAAAATTCGCTAAACCCTAAACCCTAAACAACCCATAAACTAAACCGTAAAAACCTATAACCCTAAACCCTAATCAAAGCAGGTATTGTGCACTTATACATCAAAATTAGAGATACTTTCAATAAATTGATGTAATGCCATTCTATTCAATGAATATAAGCATAAAGAAACTTGAACATTATCGAAAATTCCTGAAACGCAAAACCCTAAACCCCTAAAACCCTAAACCCTAAACCCTTACCAAGCATGTATCATGCACTTATAGATCAAAATTTGATATACTTTCATTTAATTTGTTAACGCCATTTTATTCGATGAATATAAGCATAAATCTTGAGCATTATCGAAAATTCCCTAAACCCTAACAACCACTAAAACCTAAACCCTAAAACCCCAAACCCTCAACCCATAAACACTAACCAAGCATGTATCATGCACTTTATAGATCAAAAATTGAGATACTTTCATTAAATTAGATAATGTCATTCTATTCAACAAATATAACAATAAAGCTTTAGCATTATTCTAAATTCGCTAAACTCTAAACCCTATATAGTGATAAAACCTAAACTGTAAAACCCTAACCAAGCAGGTATCATGCACTTATAGATCAACATTTGGGATACTTTCATTAAAGTAGGTAATGCCATTCTATTCGACGAATCAAGTATAGATCTTTGAGCATTATTGAAAAATCGCTAATCCCTAAACCCTAAACAACCCATAAAACCTAATCCGTGAAACTCTAAATCATCGACCCATAAACCCTAAACCAGTAGGTACCGTGCACTTATAGATCAAAATTTGAGATACTTTCGTTAATTTGTGGTAACACCATTCTATTACATGAATATAAGCATAAAGCTTGAACATTATTGAAAATCATAAACCCTTAACCGTAAACCCTAATAACCTCCTAACCCTAGAACTCTAACTTCGTAATCCTAGAACCCTAAACCCTTACCAAGGAGGTATAATGCACTTATAGATCAAATTTTGAAATACTTTTATTAAATTATTGTGATAACACCATTCCATTCCATGAATATAACCATATATATAAAGCTTGAACATTATTATTGAAAATTCCCTAAACCTTAAAACCTAAACTATCATAAACCCTAAAACCTTGAACAACCCTAAACCCTAAACCACTAAACCCTAAAAGCCTAAACCCTAAAATCCTAAACCATAAACCATGAACCCTTAAACCCTCAACCCAAAATAAAACCCCGAACCCTAAACTTAATTAACCCTAGGCTATATATATACTTTGAGTGAAAACCAGGGTAGTGGGATTTAAAGCCATGTTTTGTAGTAGCTTCATGACTAAAGCCATTGTTGTGCATTAGAAAATTGAAATAACTTCCATTTCGGAAGCTTCCTTTGTAAATAATATTTTAAATGCCAATACACACCATAACAAATATGGATAGGTCATTATAAACTATAGAAAAGATATGGCCATGACCTTGGTCATCTGGTTTGAAAGCCATGCATATTCTTACATGGTACTCCATATATATTGTGATACATTTTTTTCTCAGAAATTATCAAATTTCAAGATTATATTTTTCCATGGAAACTAGCTAGTGCACATAGTGAGACACGAATAGAGAAAATAATGGATACATTTCTTTTTATATTTTGTTTCTTTGTATTTCTTAAAATGGCTGAAATTAGGTGTCATTACCATTCATATCAAAAAGTTGAATTTTCCAAAACTCTCGATGGTTCTCCAATATTTGACTACTTGATATCTTTGAATTATTTTAAAAAGTCAAGAGCTAGGTATATCACACACGTTCTAGTTCGAAATTAGACATATTGACTTCAAATTGTCAAAAAGTCATTTTATTGCATAGATTTAGCTACAAAGTTTGGAAATACATGAAAGTTGGGCATTATCCATCAAATCCAGAATCTTATTTTAAAATGCCAAGATGCAGCTATCTACCAGATATGGACACGCTATTATAAACTATAACAGAGATATTGTCGTTACCTTAGTCATCTTGTATGAAAGCCTTCAAAATATATTGTTTATCAATTTCAGCAAATGTGTGGAAACTCATTTATATGTTGGTAAGCATGATGTCGCTCGTGTGGGTCTAGATGGGGCCAACACGTGAGAGCGGCCATGTCGGAGTAGCATACGTTAGAAGCTTCAACCTCAAAATTTCCGCATGGCGCCGAAACATCCTGCGCACATCTATTCAAATATCACGAGCATCTATTCAAATATCCCGCCCCGCTTTTTGCAAATGCAAAATTCCTCTTATATCCCTGCTCCGGAAACAAGGACCGTGGCAGTGCTGCAATAATAGATGGGTATAGGTCGTAAATGTGTGTCATCCCACCTATATCCCCCCATCGTCTCTTCCCCGCCCACACCCCTCCAACCTCGACCTTCCTCTAGCTCCTTCACCGCCGGCCCTCTCTTCCACACAGGAGTTTCACTGCAGGCGCTCTTTACAGGAACTATTTCACCGAGTCCCTCGCGACACCGGATCTGCTTCGCCAATGCCGTCGTCTACCCTACCAGGGCCGCGTCACTGAATCATTCGTTGCTGACCCCGAAATGCCGAGCCCCCGCCCCCGCCGCACACTAGCCCATCCCACCCATCCTCGTCGCGCAACGCTAATTTCTCTTGCCCATTTGCTATATTTTTGTTACTCGTAAGCTACGGAATCTTCAGGATGTTGCTCAATATCCTGGATGCTATTGCCATTTCGTTTGCACCCTTCATCTTGTAGGTCCTATCCACCTCATTAGCTTCTTGCTTTTATTCTGTTTCTTTATTCTCACGCTATCGGTTTAATCCTCCAACACGAACTCATAGATTCTATTCTTTCCGAGTGCTCACATGGGTCATGCAAACAGCTCATAGAGGATCCAACACTGACAATCTGACGCCCAGCAAGGCTGAATCATGAGGTTTCCTTATGTTACTTAGGCCAGTTTCTTATCATGTTAATTAGTTGTCATTCTACCTAAGAACTTGCCATGACATTTGCATTTATGTTCAATTGTGAATATATGTGCGAATGCTTAATTCGGAAAATGTCCATCTAGTTTGGATGATATATCTGGTAATTTTTAATGCTATATGTTGGTGTTTTCACCTACTTTCATCCTTCCAAACCAGCTATCTAGTTTGAAACATACATCTGGTAATTTTTAATGCTATGTTTTTGGTGTTTTTCAAGAGTTTTCATCCTTCCAAACCAACCAACTTGGTTTCAAATGTCATGCAGAGAAATGAGAATGGAGTACAAGGACCAGAGTTCCAACTGCTCTGCTCAGATTCTTCTGGCAGATTGACCAGGAGTCGCACCCGCTCGAGAAGGAGCTACTGTTAGCCTGAACGTCCTACTGTAAAATCATACTTACTTTAAATGATCTCTACTTTATATAATACTACTTGTTTCCCTTGTTGTTTGTTTTAACCTGTTTCACCATATTTTAGCAGACTGTAGTTAAAACCCAGCAGGAGTCCTTGGAAGGCAGGACTAAAAGTTGTGATCCCTCGTCCCATTCATCCTCCCATTGCATTGCCGAAGCAAACTTACTTAACAGTCCACCTAGAATAACTCCTGCATGTGATAAATATATAAATGCTGTATTGCATGCAGAACAAAAGGGTGTAGCTGCTCTTAGATCTGTAGCTGAAATGTTGAAGAAGAGGACAGATGATACAGTGAAGCGAATCGCTATGTACCGATCTCTTATTGATGGTACTGACACGTTGTAATCTATCAGAATTATAATCTTGTTGTATAACCTGTTGTAACAAACTTTTATTGTTGTGTAATAAGTAATGTTAATTTATATGTGTTTATTAATTGATGTCTTGATATTCACCTGTTCTGCGAAAAGTAGGCGCTAGAAAAAAAGTCTGAAACAGTAACAACGTGCGCATGGACGGCCCAAAGCGGCTAGAACAATAAAAGGCAAGAACAGTAAAAGGCTAGAATAGTAAAAGGCAAGAACAGTAAAAGGCCAGAGCAGTAAAAGGCCAGAACAGTAAAGGACCATAACAGTAAATGGCTAGAACAATAAAAGGCCAGAATAGTAAAAGGCCAGAACAGTAAAAGGCCGTAGCAGCAAAAGGCCAGAATAGTAAAAGGACAGAACCATAAAATGCCAGAACAGTAAAAGGCCAGAACAATAAAAAGGCCGGAACAGTAAAAGGTCAGAACCATAAAAGGTATCAACAGTAAAAGGCCAGTACGGTGGCAGGCCAGTACAGTAACAGGACAAACAGTGCCGACCTTAATAGGCAAAATCCCAAACACTAATGGGCCTAAACAGTAACAGGTTGAAATTCCTAAAAGGTTGAAACAGTAACAAGACTGAACAGTAAAAGGCTAAATTGGTAATAGGCCTGAACGATGCAAGGCCGGACTTGTGCATGCCTCAAGTGGAAGCACAGTGTTGGACAAACATGGGCCTTCTGTAGGCCGAAATAGAATCGGGCCTGAAAGTTCGCGGGCCACATCTTTGGGCCTATTTCAAACAGTGTAGGACAAAACAGTAACGGGCCATCTTCTTGTTGGGCTCCCCTGATGGGCCGGCCCAATTAGTACTTCGCAAGCCTTGGCTGGGCCTGGCTTCTGCCACGGTTTCTATGACCGTTAACGGTGATACCGGGCCGCTAACAGCGGCTGCCACGTGGTAGTTTACATGCCGTCAGCCGTCAGTGTGGCTGGCGAATAGATCTACGACGGAACATGTTTTCGTTGTTGAAGGGTGCGATCCGCCACAGGCGAAAAAAAACCCGTGGTTAATTCATTTGTGACGGGGATTTTACCACGAAGGCCATCCGTCACGCAAGACTCTTTGGCCACGAAAAACAAGCCTTCAACCATGAAAATCGGTCGTTGTAAAAGCCAACTTTTCTTGTAGTGCTCCTCCGGAATCTCTTCCTCAGGTTGTTGCTCAACCTGCAAGTCATATAGCAAACATCCTTCCTCGATAGAGAAAAGATCATTAGGCATAGGAGCAGGGTAGAGACGCCTAGCTCTAGCAATATGCAGATAATAAACACCACCTCTCCTAGTGAGCATTCCACAGGCTCTCAAAGTGGAGAAACCAACACGTGTCGCACCTAGTATGAGTTGCAACTCACCTAGGTTGATGTCTAGGGCATGGGAAAGCACGGTGATAACGCCTCCTCCTGTGATTAGCCCTTGGCTTTGGGCGGCTTGGTGCTCTAGGTAGCGCACAAGGATGGCGCCCAAGTTGAGTGACAGGTTGCAGTTGATGTAAGAAGCCTTTGCGAGGACTAGGGTGTCCTCCTCGTTGAGTCTCGTGAACTCATTATGTGCCTGCAAGGTGTTAGCAATAACATAGAACAAATAGCGAATCGCAGGATGTTGAATATTCTTTCCCTTGCTCACTCTAGTAGTGAAACTCATTCCATTATAGTATTGTTTAGGGGAAGGACTTAAGCCAGTAAAGGATGCACATAAAGCATGAACATCATTGTTTGGCAAATTAAAGCATGCACACCATTCATCTAATGTTAAAGTATAGTTGTTTTTCATCAGACAAAAACAAATAGTGTCCTCTCCTTGCCATTGTTTAACTATGCTTTGCAACGAACTTAGGAATTCAATGGTTAAGCGGCGATAAGTAGGTACATCATTGTACACAAAGTTTTGCAGGCCAGCTCTATTGGAAAGTAAATTGAAGTCATCAGAAATACCGAGTTGGTTCAATATAATGGGGCAAGCCCAATTGGTGGCCTTCACTTCGTGGTTCTTGATCCAGTTGAAGTGATCATGATGGGCCTCATCCCTAAACCATATCCCCATGCGTTCCTGAGCGGCTGCCTGAGAAGCGCTAGCGGTGGCACGAGCACGAGTTTGGCTCCTTGTGTTCATCATCTAAAACATTCAAGAAAGGCAAAACTAAAACTTTTTGATCCAACAACAGTAAGTATAATATATTCCTCATCAAAACACACTAAAGAATCTCCTCAAAATAATAATCTAGGCAAGAAAATCATGGCAATTAGTTCATAGTAGGTCTCACCCTAGATTGATAATGACAATAGATCAAAGATGAATTTGCAAAAAGTAATTAGGGGATTGGAGGAGAAACATACCGTAGATCACTCGTGTGTGAGGAAATCGAACGAAATTGAGTAGAGGTAAAGATCTCTTGAGGTTTTGAGAGAGTTTGGAGGTAAAAGAGAGAAAAATGATTGAATTTTTGGTGTTGGAGGTACCTTCCCGTGCGATTTTGTTGTCGGACGCAACTATATGAGCGCAACTATACAGCAGAACATGTGTTCCTGCTGTATAATTGGCTTTCTGTCAAAATATTAGGGTTTCCTCCTGGCGGCGCAGCTATACGGAGACAACTATACGACCGGAACACAATTTTCACGTCGTATAGTTGGTCATTAAACAGTCTGTCCCTGCGAAAGAAAATGTACAAAGGCACCGATATCTATACGGCCAGAACTATACGGCCAGAATTTTTATTCCCGCCGTATAGTTGGTCGTTAAACTCCCAGTACATTAGAAAATAAATTATACGGAGGCACTGATATCTATACGACTAGAACTATACGGCCAGAATTTTTATTCCCACTGTATAGTTGGTCGTCAAATTCTCAATACATATGAAAAGAAAATTCTCGTGGCAAAGATATATATACGACCGGAACTATACAGCCGGAATTTTTATTCATGTCATATAGTTGGTCGTTAAACTCTCTATGTGTATCAAAAAAAATCTGTTTCTTCAAAAACTATTTCTTTTCCTTTAACTTAGTGATACACCTTGTTTATGACAGAAAATTGACAGTAAATATTGTCGACCAAAAATAGCATGAATAAAGCAGAATTTCAAGTACTACCAAACTTCTTCTCCTCAAATGGAGTTTTCTAGCACTCTTTATTAAACATGAACTTCAACTAAAACTAAAAACTTAACTCAAACCTTTATTTGACATGGGTTGCCTCCCATGGAGCGCTCTTTTATGGTCAATAGCTTGACCTTAATGATACTCACTTGGGCCAGATGAGTGGAACACCCACTCCAAAGTAATTGGCCTTCAAAGTGATGGCCTCCTTCTCGTCATGTTTGGCTTTCTTTTTCATGGGGAAATGGATAACAAAAGGATCCCACGAAGGCAGTTGCAACTTCACGTTCCCTTCATGAAGGTTAGTTAAAGCCTTTATAGTTCTCAAGAAAGGACGACCTAGTATTATAGGAGCAATAGTATCTTCAGGCATGGCAACAATAACAAAGTCAATTAGAGCAGGACAACCTTTGATGTAAACTAAAGTGTTCTCCTTAATTCCTACAGCTTGTTTATAGGTAGAATTTGCTAGATGCAATTTTAATTCAGTGATTTCAAAGGAGCCAAGATTTAACTTGTTAAAAAGACTCTTTGGGATTGTTGAGACGCTTACACCTAGATCACAAAGTGCAGCTATCTCATTAGTCACAATCTTTATCTTAATAGTGGGCTCAAATAGGTCATCTAGTTTAACAGGTAACTTTTCAGTGATTTTCTTGTATTCTGCTTCAAGCTCCCATATCTTAATTTCTACTTGATCAACAAAGTGTTGATACATGGCTTCATCGTTACCTTCACTTACCAGAATTTTGACATTGATCCTCTTTACGAGGTCTTCGATGGTGTAGCTTGGTGAAGGGGCATTACTATAATCAAGTTCTTCAGGCTCCTCCCTTTGGATCCTCATCATTTGAGTTCTTCAACAGGATTGGGCTCAGCTTTACGTGAAAATTTAGCTAGAATGAGAGTTTGACTCTTGGTTATCTTACCTAGCTGTGCCTCAACGATCCTCGTTCTTTCTTGGAGGGCCTGCAAATCATTTCTCAAACTAACAGCTTGGTTAGATAATTTACCAAGCATGGCATCATGGTTATCCATTATTTTAACAATAATATTGTTTTGTTCATTTTGCGAGTCTATAAAAGACTTAAGTTTTTGTTGGAGACTACCATTACTAGTTCCCATATTATTATTAGAATTACCTCCAGGACTAGAATAATGTTTCTGAAAGTTAGGATTGTAACTCTTCTTCCAAGCAGGGTTATAATCATTACGAGCTACGAAGTCTATTCCTTCAATATTTGTTTCAGGGGTGGCTCTTAGCTAGGTTTCCTTACCTTTTACGGCTAGTATGAGCTCATTCATCTTAGCATTGAGTTCTTTGATTTCTTGTGGTGAAATAGCGTTCACCTTGTTTATGTTTTATCTTTCCACATGCCATTGGGCATGGTTGTCTTGCATATTGTCTAACATCTGCTTTGCTTCGGTAATATGTTTACCCATGAATGTTCCTCTAGCTGCAGTATCAAGCATAGACTTAGATACAAGATTAAGAGCATTATAAAATAAATGGAGGATTAACCAATCTTCCATCCCTTGACTAGGACAGTTTCTTAGGCATTCTTTCATCCTCTCCCATGCAAGCTCTAGTGGCTCATGCTCTTCCTATCTAAAACCACTAATATTAGATCAGAGTTGCATAGTCTTTTGCAGGTGAGAAAAATTTAGTCATAAATAAATAAGTACATCCCACCCATGATGTAATAGTATTTCTAGGCAAAGATAGTAACCATTCTTTAGCTCTCCCTCTTAGAGAAAAAGGAAATAGATGTAATTTGACTGCATCAGGGTCAACGTCTTTTATACGCATCATATCACATATTTCAGTGAAAATATTTAAGTGCATGCCTGCGTCTTTAACAACAGAGCCTCCAAATTGATTCTGTTGAACCAAACTTAAATAATGGGGCTTAATTTCATAGTCATCAGCAGCAATTGCTGGCTGAGTAATAGGAGTACGCACATAATCATTGTTGGGAGTAGCAAACTCCCGAAGCTTCCATATTTCCTATGTTTTTGGGTTTTCTTAAACAAAGAATTATAATAGTAAAAGCAAGAATTTAAAGGCTAACTAATATTTTTGGTTTATGAAATAAACACTGAAAGCAAACTAACAAAATTAAAAACAAGAATAAAAACTAGCAAGGTTCCTAATAACCTCACCAGGGTAGCTATTGCTTCCCCAGCAATGGCACCAGAAAATGGTTAATACCTTCGATCCAGATTACGGATGTAGTGTAGCTTATTTTTCCCTCGTAGACCTAGGTTATCGAATCCTCGGGAAGGGAATGCTGAAGGGAATATGCCCGAGAGGCAATAATAGAGTGGTTATTATCTTATTCCAAGTTTATGATAAATGTTTGTTTTGCATGCTATAATTGTATTAATTGGAATCGTTAATACATGTGTGTTTAATAAACAAAATACAAAGTTCCTAGTAATGCCTCTCATATAAACTAGCTCGTTGATTAATAAGATGATCAAGGTTTCCTGATCATGGACATTGGATGTTGTTAATAACAAGGTCACAACATTGGTGGAATGATGTGATGAACATTCATCCGAAGTATATCATTACAATCAAATTCATTATGTTTATATTGCTATAACATCATACGAAGTAATATTAGTCCTTAAACCATGAGATCATGTTAATTGCTAACACCGGAAGAGTATCTTGATAACATCAAACGACACACCGTAACAGGATGACTATAAAGGTGGGTTTGGTGCTACGAAGGTGTTATGTTGAGGCTCATGGATCAAGAGTGGGATTTGTCCATCCCGATGACGGATAGATATACTCTGGGCCCTCTCGGTCATATCACATTGAAATAGCTTGCAAGCAAGTGATGTGATCTCTAGAATGTTATATCACGGGAACGAGAAAATAGTGCATGTCGGAAACGAGATCAAACTAGGTATTTGGATGCCGATGATCGAATCTCGGACATGTAATATATCGCGAGACAAAGGGATTTAGTTACGATGTTAAAGGTTCACACGATCACAAGAGTCATCGTTGAATATGTGGGAGTCAGTACGGATCTCCAGGTCCCGCTGCTGATTATTGATCGAAGAGGGGTCTCGATCATGTCTGCATTATTCACGAACCATAGGGTGACACACTTAAGGGATACCGACACCATTTAGGATAAAATATGTTTTAGATAAAGATTAAGAAAGCGTTGGAATCATTTCGATGGAAATCGGAATTGTTTCGGGTGAAATTGCTGAAACTGGTTTTGCATGTGATATTGAAATGTTGCAGGGAGTTTTATGTGAATGTTTGTTAATTAAAGTAATTAAAAAAATTATGAATAAAATAAATAAAAGTGTTTTATTTAATGAGAGCTTGCATTAAATTTGGTCGAAAATTAATGCATGTGAGTGGACATGAGTGGAGGTGTGTGTTTATGTGAGTGGGAGCTCCACCCACATGAAAGAGGGAGAGGTGGGGGCACCCACCATGGCCGGCGCCATGCCCCTTGGGCTTCCCCCTCCCCTATATAAGGAGCACCTCCTCCTCCTCTCCTCTTGCACCAACTCCTCGTGAAGGTTCTCTTCTCCCTCTAGTTATTCCCCATCGTCTCGGATTAGCGAGATACATGTTCCCGGTGGCTTTATCTGGAAAGGAGTTGCTTCTTCCGTTGCATCGATGGAGAGAGGAGGTGGAGGTTGTTCGGTGGAGCGAACATGTGTGCGATCACGGATGCACCGCTACTTTGCGGTGCTGGACTTGATGGTGTTGGACCTGATGGTGCTGGAACTGCTGGACCTGAAGGACTTCATCACGATCTTGAGATCGGCAAGTGTACGACTACATCATCCACGAGTTCCATCTTGTTACCAAAGCTTTGTTGTCTTCGAGGGTAAGTTCTCTATGGATGTATATCCACCCGTTGCTTGTATCTAGTAGATAGATCTTGGCGTATAATTCCCATTGTAGGAAATTTTTGTTTTCTATGCTGCGAACCCAACAGTGGTATCAGAGCCTGATCTATGCATAGGTGCTTTTCACGGGTAGTACACACATGTTAATATGTGGGCGATGATGATCATGTTATTGCTTCTTTCATGTATTTTGGATATTGGTGGCATAGTGGGATGAAGCGGCCCGGACAAACCTTACATGTCATCGCACATGAGACCGGTTCCACGACTGACATGCAACTAGTTTTGCATAAGTGGCTAGCGGGTGTCTGTCTCTCCTACTATAGTCAATATCTGATTTACAACGAGTTGCTAATAACTTGGTTATACTCGTTGTGGTTCCATGTTCGTAGGTAAGAGCGATTCTATCTTCGAAAGCCCTAAGCCACGTAAAACTTGCAATTGATAAATTAGAGGTGTCTAGTTTAGATCGTTGCTGGGCTGGTGTCTTGATATGGTATTGTTGTAAGTAGATGTATGATAAATACTCTTACAACACACTTAATTCTTAAGTTCCATAGACGTTGGCCTTACACACAATGGAATGATAGAGATCATACCACGATGCAAATGATAGAGATCAAATGCATGGACCATATCATCTCACTTTACACATTACATGTTTGCATCTTATACTGCTAGTTTGGCGCTTTTGGTAGCATTGTAAGATGATCCCTCATTTAGATATCAAGATAAAATGTGTTCTTCCTTCAGTATGCACCGTTCTATGGATCATGTTTCGAGACATCACGTGATGATCGGGTGTACTCGACTCCGCGCTTTCATACAACGGGTGTAAGACAGTTTTACACACGTGGGTACTAAGGTTCTTACTTGGCGAGCCTAGCATGTACAGACATGGCCTCGGAACACGGACCGAAAGGTTAAGCATGAGTCATATAGTTGATATGATGCTCATATTGATGCTCGCCTTTGAGCCTACACCGACTCACGTGATGATCAGTCTTGGTGTAGTGGATTTGGTTCATGTAATCACCAAAAAGGCACGAGGGATGTCGTTTTTGAGTGGGAGTTCATTTCTAATTTGGATTAGTCGAACTCAATTTGTCATAAACTAAATCGAAGTGAATTTGCATAATTTGTTGTAGTCATTGGCATCTGTTCACTACCTTATGCTTAGTTTTAATTCAGATAATAGAACTATAGAATTCTGGATATTTACTTTACGAACTAGTATCGTATTGTTTTGAATGTCAATTTAAAGTTTATAAGTCCTATTGCAAACTTTCAACAAACTCTATTTACTCCATGAAGTTTAATAAGTAGTATTAAATCAAGAGTAAGAATTCCAATGTTAGTATCTAAAGTATCATGTTTTCCTCCATGATTATTGATATTCAAAAGTTGTTTTAATATCAAGATTATCTAGGAGCTGAAAACTGTTTCAGAAACCATCATGTGTGAAAGATAGTGTGATATCTGAAACAATGTTTTTGGTTGCATTATGATAGAGTATAATTTAGCAAATACATGTTCTCATATTGTATGAGAATTTGTGAAGGATGGAGATGCTAGGCATCCAGATCTCCCAAAAAGGTTTTGGGAACTAACATTATACTCGCGATTCTTCCTTATAGGCTATAGTAGCTTGATCATGAAAGTTGTCATGATAAGGATGAATAGAATATGTAGGTAAAATGTTTACTACACTAATAGATTAATAAAGAATGGATTTTTGAAAGAACACCAAACATTTGATGATGGTGATCCACTTCAAAGTGCAAGTCCAAAGCTATTAGTATTTGACTATATACACTTTGTACTATGTGTCATGTGAATGAGACAACTATTAATGTTGATAGATTCTTTTAAAAGAAAAGGAATTGTTGAAAGAGAATCTATAAAATATTTGGCAGAAAAGAAAAGGTTGGAGATGTCTAACTTAGGTATATAGAAGATATACATGTTATGGCTGTATTTCTTGCTTGTTAAACAATGTGGTTCTGAGGTATTGGATACCGGTATTGGATACTGAATTGGTTGGTGTGAAGTGTCATACAGAACAACACAATTCATGAACTGTAACGGCCTAAGTAACTGGCAAGAGAATAAGTGATGATGTTCATCGAAAACAAATAAAGTGTTATTTTGTTTTTGTTGTTGTCAAACCTACCCTTCAAGATTTTGTTTTAATAATTGTTATTTTGTTCCGGTATTATGAGAACATTGGTTGTTCAAATAATTACTGTATTCCATAAAGGATGGATGAACTTTTACAAGTCTAGTTGGAGAAATCACATCCATAAACATTATTGCTAAAATGTCGTAAGACAGATGATTGGAAGATCACTTATGAAGTGACATCGCTGTTTGAATTATATTGGAAAGTAAACATGAAGAAACTCCATGGTGATGGATTTTTTGAGTCTTTTGATTTTGATCAATTGACGCTTGTGAAACTTTCCTCGAGATAATTGAAACTCCGTCCATAGGCCAAAGAGGAACGGATGACTAACTTATTGGATATTACGCATGTTGATGTATATAGTCCATTATGTGTAGCCATATGCGATGGATTTTTTTGCTTCATATGCTTTCTCCAGAAATTTGAGTGAATATATCTATATATTTACTTAATAAGGAAGAAGTATGAAACATTTGAAAATTGTTCAAAGACTTTCAAGATGAAGTGAAAAATCATTGTAACAAGAAAATAAAAGAGTTTATGATTTGATCATAAAGGAAGATATTTGAGTTACAGGTTTAGCAAAACACCTAAGATTTCAGGAATTGTTCCATGAATTTGCATTTCCGATAAACCACATGAGTATGGTATGTTCGAGAGATCAAATCAAACCTTGTTTGACATGGTAAGATCAAAGGTGTCACTTGTAAAACTGCCATTATGTTTTAAGGATTAAAGCTTTAGAGACTATCGCTTTTACACTGAAAAGAGCACCATCGTGATCCGTTGAAATGACACCATATGAGTTATGGTTTGGGATAAAACCCAAATTGTCTTTTCTTAAATTTTGGTATGCTATGCATAAGTTTACAACCAAAGTCGGATAAGCACGTCTTTGTAGGTTATCCCAAAGAATTTGTTGGGAATTCCTCCATAACACCGAGGACAAAAGAGTTTGTCGCTTAGAATGTCAAGTTTCTTGAGAAGGAATTTTTCCTGAAAAGTTAAGTGGGAGAACAATAGAAATTTGATAAGGTTGTTGAACCTTAGCTATATGTGCTAAGTACGCCGGAAAATGTCCCGGTGGCGGCCACAATGCTCATGGCTCCCGTGATTACAAAGGGTGTGATCTTGGAGATTAGAGTTCCTATTGAACCATGTGGGTCGGTAAGAATCAAATAGTAAGATTTGAAACAGAAGTCGTTATTGTTGTGACAATGATGAACCGACTGCATGCAAAGAAGCGATGATGGGCCCTGACTCCATAAAATGACTGGAAGTCATAGAATCCGTGATAGTATCCATACACGAGAAATCAAGTTTCTAAACTTGGAAGACCCTCTGGAAAGGCGTGAAGCCTATCGGTCATGTTTGGATCTATGAAGAAATAGACATGGATGTTTAACATCTATGAAATAGTCGACATATCGGAAAGAAGTTTACGGCAATGTTCAAGGAGTTTACTATGACAAGATTTGATCTTTCGTAGCGATATTTAGTCTTGACGGATTAATGTAGCAACCACTACATATAATTTGGTATATGGTAGTTGAATAAACAAAACAAGGTTCTTCTAATAGAATGATTACCTAGGACGTGTACATGACACGGTCCGAAGGGTTTTGTTAATTCAAAGAGTGCTTAAAGGGCATGCAAACTTCAATAGTTGAAGTGAGTATAGCGGAGTTGGAATCTTCACCATGATGAAAATGTTAAAGGAGTTTAATTTCATCGGAGATGATGAAGATGCTTGCATTTGCAAGAAATTAAGTGGGAGCGCTGAGACATATTTCTAATACATTATGTAGAGGACATGGTGTTGATTGGAAATGATGTATCTTGTATTGACACAAGTTAATAATTTCATTAAAATAGGATTTCAATGAAAGACTTGGGCAAAACCGGAATATTTGGCATGAATGTCTATATGTATAGATTGAGGCGCTAATATGGTTATGCCAGACGTACATATATGAGATATTGAAAGGGTTCAGTATGGAAACAACAAGAAAGGTTCTTGCTGCATGGAAATGATTGTATCGAGATTCAAGTGTTTCAACACTTGGTGAGTAAAATCACATGAATATTTTGATCGATTATACCGTGATATGTATATATCCAGATATGTCCTATGCTCTAAATGTTATGAGCACATACCAGAATGTTTCATAAGATGATCATTGGATGATAGTAAAGATATTCTTATGATCTTTGGAAGAACTAAGAATATATCATGTATAAGTGACAAATAGTTAAAGGTAGTTCATTGTAAAGTGTTACATTGATACTAGTTTTGTCACAAGATACAAATTAAATTTATCTCAATTTAGACTATGGGTGGCACAATGTAATGGAAAGGATGTTCCATGATGGATTTGGATGAGTTCCAAAGTTGAGACATTGTGACTGATACTACAACAAAAGGCTAAGTATATGACTGCTATAGTAGCAGCAAAGGAGGGCATTTGTGTTAAGTAGTTTGTTATCAAACTAGGTGTGGTTCAAAGTGGGCTAATACTATCAAGATATATTGTATGACAATAATATCAACATATTTTAACCTGAACGAACTAAAAGTCTCACCAAAGTACCAAATTTATACAATGCCATCTCATTTGAGAATGAGTGATGCGTAGAGACACAAAGACATGCAAATACACACGGACCTGAAACTGTCAGATCCGGAGATTATGTTAACCACTAGCAACCGCGTATATGCAACACTAGAAAGCCATAGGTGTTCAATACGCAAAGTTTTTCAAACTAGATTATTGACTCTAGTGCAAGTGGGAGACTGAAGGGAATATGCTAGAGAGGCAATAATAAAGTGGTTATTATCTTATTCCATGTTTATGATAAATGTTTATTTTGCATGCTATAATTGTATTAATTGGAAACGTTAATACATGTGTGTTTTATAAACAAAATACAAAGTTCCTAGTAATGCCTCTCATATCAACTAGCTTGTTGATTAATAAGAGGATTAAGGTTTCCTGATCATGGACATTGATGTTGTTAATAACGAGGTCACAACATTGGTGGAATGATGTGATGAACATTCATCCGAAGTATAGCATTACGATCAAGTCATTATGTTTATATTTCTATAACATCATATGAAGTAATATTTATCCTTAGACCATGAGATCATGTTAATTGCTAACACCTGAAGAGTATCTTGATAACATCAAACGCCACACCGTAACAGGGTGACTATAAAGATGGGTTCACTACTACGAAGGTGTTATGTTGAGGCTGATGGATCAAGAGTGGAATTTGTCAATCCCGATGACGGATAGATATACTCTGGGCCCTCTCGGTGATATCACATTGAGATAGCTTGCAAGCAAGTGATGTGATCACTAGAATGTTATATCACGGGAATGAGAAAAGAGTGCATGTCGGTAACGAGATCAAACTAGGTATTTGGATACCGATGATCAATTCTCGGACATTTATTATATCAGGAGACAAAGGGATTAAATTACAAGCGTTAAAGGTTCTCACGATCACAGAAGTCATCGTTGAATATGCAGGAGTCAGTATGGATCTCCAGGTCCCGCTTCTGACTATTGATCTGCGAGGAGTCTCAATCATGTATGCATTATTCACGAACCATAGGGTGACACACTTAAGAGTTACCGGACACCATTTTGGAGCACATATGTTTCAGACGAAAGAATTGCAAAGCGCAGGAATTGTTTCGATAGAAACCGGAAATTGTTTCGGGTGAAATTGCAGAAAGTGGTTCTGCATGTGATATTGAAATATTGCAAGGGGTTATATGTGAATGTTTGTTAATTAAAGTAATTAACAAAATTCTGAATAAATTTAATAAAAGAGTTTTATTAAATGAGAGCTTGCATTAAATTTGGTGGAAATTTAATGCATGTGAGTGGACATGAGTGGAGGTGTGTGTTTATGTGAGTGGGAGCTCCACCCACATGAATGAGGGAGAGGTGGGGGCACCCACCATGGCCGACGCCATGCCCCGTTGGGCTTACCCCCTCCCCTATATAAGGAGAACCTCCTCCTCTCCTCTTGCACCACCTCCTCGTGAAGGTTCTCTTCTCCCTCTAGTTATTCCCCATGGTCTCGGATTAGCGAGATACATGTTCCCGGTGGCTTTATCTGGAAAGGAGTTGCTGCTTCCGCCGCATCGCTGGAGCGAGGAGGCAGAGGTTGTTCGGTGGACCGAATGTGTGTGCGATCACGGATGCACCACTACTTTGCGGTGCTGGACCTAATGGTGCTGGAACTGCTGGACCTGAAGGACTTCATCATGATCTTGAGATCGGCAAGTGTACGACTACATCATCCATGATGTAACATCCCAAAACTTCAATCCAAGGTTATTAAGATCCAAATCATCAAAATTTAGAGTTAACAAAAACTTTTCCAATTAAAATTATTAAATCATTCATATGGGTGTGCATTTAAATAGGAGTTGTTTTGAATTGCCATGATTAAGTGATCCATTGCTTGTAAAATGATTCTTAGGTGAAATAAACATCATCTAGATCATTCCCAAACAAATCCCAAGAAAAACAAATCAAAATGAATAAAAGAAAGAAATGGTCATTTGTGCCATTTTAATCAACATGCCTACATTCGCTATTCCTAGGACTCAATTCTTAACAGAAATAAATATGGATCTTTGCACCCCTTGCTAGTACATGTAGTAGTGTACCAAGGCCCACTTTGTGATCTACCAAAAACTTTCAAACACTAATTTTAAATGGCAATTGAAAATTGAATGTAGTTCATATGGGAAGATCCCACTTATTCAAAAACCACTCAAATGAGCTCCATTTTCAAAACCCTAGCAACCACAGAGGCTTAAGAATGTGTCTAGCAAATCCACCAAAAATCATCCAAAAATTCAAAACTTGAATTCTTGCGGCCATTTTTACAAACACATTATGGGCAGAATTCAAACAAAACATAAAACACTATTCGGAGCAGTGTTTGAACCAAATTGGTCTCCCATTTTGCAACCACAGCCACCCAGTGCACTCCCCTACACCTCTCTAGCCCAGCCACCCACTATGCCACGAACAAATGGCCATGGCCATATGGCCGAGCACCATTTGGGAACCCCACCAGCGACAGCACGCCACAGCCGCCGCCAGCGTCGTCCACCATGTCCAGGAGGTCGCTTGTGGTCCACCTCTACCCTCCAACCAGCTCTAGCCCGAGGACAGCGACTAGAGCCGCCAGGAACTGCCGTGCCCAAAGACTGTTGGCCATGCCGATGCCGCCCACAGAGCACGCACGGTCCCCCGCTCGACCAGACCCTGCCTCGCTCCAGCCGCCCGCCTACACGATCCCCACTGGCCTAGGAAGCTAACGGACATGCCCATTCCCCTGACCATGCCCCGTAGTCACCGGCCGCCATGAAACTCGCCGTCGGCAGAGACTTAGTGTGCATAGCCCCACTCACCTCCCTCGACCGCAAACCACTACACCCTCACTGTCGTGACACTCGCCAGGGCACCGCCCACCGTCCTAGCGCACCGCCCACACCTCTAGCTCGCTGTGCCGTCGTCACCGGCGAGCACCGCCCATACTCCTCTGCCGCTTAGCCGCGCCTATAAAAGGAGGCCACCCCAACACCAATTCGTCACACCACTCTCATCCCCACCCTCTCACAACACTCCTAGAGCACCACCGGAGCAAGCCGCCGTCTGCAGCGCCGGAATTTCGCCGGAGTCTGCCGCGGAGGAAAGAGAAGGGCGCCGTTGATCAAGGCCACCTCTCGGGACGCCGCCGGTACCAGGAGAACCGCCGTCCTCGACTTGTTTGTTTGCCCACCTCGCCGACCCTTGACGGAGCCCCGGTAAGCCACCATAGACCCCCACCGAGCCGCTAGGGTTCCACCTCGCCGACGACGTGTCCGTCGTCGACGACAAGCCACAGCCGTAGATCTTCCATTTAATCTAACGTCCCACATCGCCCCGTACCGCTTCGCGTGTAAAGAACCGCTGACCTGTGGACCCCCCTGTCAGCTGTTCTTTGCTCCGCGGAATGCCACTGGGCCGGCCCATTTTCCTTCCCGCGCTAGCCCAGTAATTCAAACTTAGATTTTTCTAATTTAGTTTGCACTTAGTTCTGTCCCCTAGTTTGAAAATTATTTTTACAGAGATTTACATATCCAAATGGAGTGATTCCAATTGTGTTGGAAAGCTTCTGAAAAGATCTATCCAAGCCCGTTGGATTTAATTCATTTAGAGTTAGAGATCTCTCCTAGTAAAAATAATAAGATAGAAGCTTTTGCACATTCAAACATTTTTATAAAATCAACCACAATAGCTTTTGAGTTGATTCCAACTCTCAAAAATCACATTTAACCATACCTATCTAAATATGTAATAGCATTAAGGTTTACATGCAGTGACTTTGGACTAGTACCAAAATAATGCTATATAGACATTTCTAGTCACTTTAAATCATTAAATAATAAACTTAAACTTAAGTAAATATGATCCAACCCTTAAATTACATTCCCACATGTTACAATATGTGGTAAGGACATGTGTCCACATGATCCCATATTTTAAGTGGTGAATATTAAATCTTAGTTATTTTCAATGAGTAGAAATTACTTTTCTTAAATAAAAAGAATTAAACTAGTTAATAAAACCTTGTGATGCTTGTGATGATAATAGATCATGAAATGTGTGCCTTAGAGTGCTAAGTAGACTAGTTAAGCATTGTTTGGTGATTGTGTACTCCGTATGTATTTATAGACGATAGTACCGATGAAGCTTTCGAGGAGGAGGAGTTCTATCAAGAGGAGGAAGAAAACTTGAACCACTGCACTGCACAAGGCAAGCCATCATTAACAATGCAAGCTAACCCTTGCAAGTATAATGCTTAACAAGCTAGAATTAAGCTAGATGATTTGAGAAAAGATGCTTTAGGCATGCTTTGGTTATACCACTTTGACTATTACTTGCCCCAAGTATTATTTCCAAGCTTTACTTCCTTTACTTTACCAAAATCCTTTACTTTTTTTGAAGGTAGCATAAATAGTATAAAACTTGACCTATCTAGATACTTTAGATGTCATTCTATGGCATGAGATTGATCCCATCTTTCCACCTTAGTGAACACTCTTAACTTAGTAGTTTAGAGTAGATAAAAACTTGAGTCACCTTAGATGGGAGCACTTGGTGAAAATGAATTGTGAAAACCTTAGAATGATGAGTCATTCTATTGAGATGTTTTGACATGTGTTGAGAAACACAAATGGTTTATGATGATGAAAATGTTGAAGCATGAGTCTTAACCCTTTTAGAAAACTGATGGTTGGATTCAGATGCGATACCATTCCAAATTTACCGTACAACCACAATACCTGAATTGGGTAAGGCTTAGCCGGAAGTTTATATGCATTAGTATTAGTTCCCTCGCGGGAGAGGTTTGAGCTGAGGCTACCTCTCAATGTTGTCCACCTATGCAGTGCCCAAGATGACAGATGGTCATGGTTGGGAGGCCATGCTCATAGGAGAGGTGCTTATACTAGGGTGTGTAAAGGAAAGGTTATGTTTGATTATCTGCATACTAAGTATGATGATTCAGGGTTATCCCTGACAGATGTATCGAATCTTGTGGTGAAAGTGTACCCCTCTGCAGAGTGTCAAACTATTCGAATAGCCACATCCACGGTTATGGACAGTTGGAATGGCCATACTGTTTCGTTGTCAGATGTTTTCAAAATAACTTATGAAATGAATGATGAATCTTGACCTGACCATACAGGGTTGTGACTATGACACTAGCTTCCCAACTTAAGTGATTCTAGAACTTTATTTTATCTTTCTTTGTTTCTGAACTCAGCTTAGGTTTCAAACTTAACTTTATAGTTAACTTAGAGTTAGCACTTTACTTTAGAACTATACTGCTTGTTAGTGGTAGTTTGCGAGTACTTAAAGAGTACTCATGGCTTTTGTCCCTGGCTATTCTCATGGCCAGACTATGAAGGAGACTACCAAGATGATGGCCAGCAGGACAGCTATGATAACTAGGACTATCTGCCTTCGTCAGCATTGCCTATGCCCCTAAAGATGGACCCCACCGCTACGCTTAACATTTATTCCGCTGCTTGTTGTATTAAGACTGGATCATGATATCCTTATTTGTGTAAGACCTTATTTATGGTTTGTAATGGATGATGTACTATGATATCCAATCTGTTATGTCTCGCAAAAATGGTAATCCTGGGATTGTGATGAATGACATAACAAGCATCTTGGATTAAAAATACGGGTGTTGATAAGTTGGTATCAGAGCCATCCTGACCATAGGAGACCCTAGTTAGAATGGACATCCGAACAAAAACTTAATTTCCAAACCAAAGTGAGTATTTATGAAAAACTATTTCCTCTCTTACCCTTGGGAATTCATTCTTTCTCAAAAAATCATGTTCCTCAAATTCTTACATTACTACTTAAAAATTTGACACACTTGATCACTTCACTAACTTCCTCATCCTTAATTCTTGTAGATGGAGACTAAGTTCAGCAAGTTCTACTAGTTGGGAAACGGAGGCCAGTTGATCTTCGAGAGGGACCTAGATTCACTATCAAAGTTACTGGGACGCCCACATCCGGAGTTTCTTGGAGCTCAACTTCCAGGACCCTCAGGAAGAGATTTGCAGTGGTTAGTCACCGCTGATCTTTGAGGAAGCATCAAAGCACCAATGTCCGGGAGAATCGAGTTCTCCGTAAGAGAGAACAACTGGCTAGATGGATTATCCAGGGCAATGCATGAAGCTCTCGCACGTCTATGTGCCCTTAGTGTCAACCAAATCCAAGGAACCCGTTTTGCTCACTATGCAAGACGTGACTTCATGGGAATGCCGATGGAGATGCCAAGTCACCCAGAGTTGAAGCGTCAAGTGGAGAACCTTGACTTCCTGCTATACGATCGCTAGAAGGAATTGGACAATGCTAGGGAGTTTGCCAACCACAACCATGCCATTGCCGACCAGAAGGCCCAGACTTTCTCACTGCTGGTCAAGGACCGTCAGTCTCTTTGCCTCCAGCGCGAGAAGAAGGATCGCACCATCGCCCGTCTTCGCAAGAAGGTGGCCGACCTCGAGAAGACCGTCAAGGAGCAAGAAGCTCAGCTTGTAGCAAAGGAGGAAGAAGAGAAGGGTGAAGACATCCAGGGAGACATGGATTCTTACCTCAGCAATGACGATGACTTTATGGAGGAGGATGCCGTGGACTTCTACACTGACGATGAGGACTCCACTTCATTGACGATGAGTAGATGCACTAGAGCACTATCGTAGCATGAGATGTATCAGTCCCACTGTATCGTAGCTTGCAGAATGGTTCTTCAAACCATCTGTTTCCTTTATTGTTGTGGTGTGTGTTTGTATCGTGTGCTTGTTTGAGTGAATGAAATGAAGTTAGTTGCAAAACCTGAGCCCAACTCAAAGTTTTAGCTTTGAAACCAAAACCATTAACCTTAATACTTTCCCTCTTACCCCTTTATCTACCTCAATCTTTAGATGACTCGTGGAAACCAAGGAGGGAGCAACTCATCGCAAGACCCAATGCTGCAGATTATGTAGATGTTAGTTGCAGACCGTGAAGCAAGCAGGGCAGAGCGCCAGGCCAACTTAGCAACATTGTAGCAGATAGCTCAGATGGCCCAAAACAACCAAGGGCATGGAAACCAGGATCACCATGGATCCAAACTCAAAAACTTTCAGAATACCAATCCCCCAATCTTTAACCAGGCTAAAAACCCACTGGATGCTGATGACTGGTTACAGACAATGGAAAACAACTTAGAAGTAGCAGGAGTTGAGGACAACAAGAAAGTTCTCTTCGCCACCCACTACCTGGCAGGAGATGCAAGAGCTTGGTGGACTAGTATCCGCAACATGAACCATGGTCAAGCGATGACATGGGAAGCCTTCAAAACCAAGTTCATCCGCACCCACATGCCGCAAGGTCTACTCACCAGACTAAGGGATGAGTTCCGCGATTTGAAGCAAGGCAGAATGACTATGGTGGAATACCGTGACAGATTCCTGTCGCTTGCAAGGTATGCCCCTAATGAGATCAACACAGAAGTCAAGAAGAAGGAGAGATTCCTGAACAGACTGCATGATGAGATGTAGACTGTCCTCGCCAACATCCGCTTCAAGGATCTCGAAGAGCTAGTCGACTCTGCCATTCAGATGGAAGGGAAGATTAATCAAGCAAACGACAACCGCAAACGTCGTATGATGCAGCAATCTCGATCCACCAGTCACCAAAAGTACCGTCCCAACCCCTCATCAGGACATGCACCCAGAAATAATCGACCCCCAATGTCTCGCCCAAGCTACCCCAACCATAGCGGGGGCAATGTGAAGTCCGGAGGAAACAACAACTCCGGTAACGCCAACAATTTCAACGCCCCCCCCCAAAGAACAACAATAACAACAACAACACTGCACCCAGAACTGGCAGCAATGATGTGCCCGTCGCAGCAAAAGACAAGTCCCAAATCACCTGTTTCGAGTGTGGAGTGAAGGGTCACTATTCCAATGAGTGTCCCAAGAAGACTGCCGCCACTGCTAATGTGAATGCCCCAGCTCAACAGCAGCGTCGTGTTCAACCAGGGAGAAGATTTTCCCCAGGGAACCCTCACAACCGCAACGGCCGTCTCTTCCACATGAACGCCGAAGAAGCCCAAGAAGCGTCAGATGTAGTGCTGGGTATGTTTTCTGTCAACTCAGTTTTAGCAATGGTATTGTTTGATTCGGGAGCATCGCATTCATTTGTCACCGAAGAATTTGCATGCACTAGTAAGATTCACCCAACCAACTTGAACCATGTCATGATAGTTCAAATCCCTGGTTCAACTACAAAAGCTAGAAAAATTTGCAAAGTCATGCCTATCAGAATACATGGGATAGATTTTTATGCCAACCTAATTGTACTTGGAACCAAAGGATTGGAAGTAGTACTAGGTATGGAATGGATGTCAAGGCATAAAGGACTGATAGACTGTGCTAAGAAAGCCATCACCATGACCAGTAGTTCTGGAGTAACATTAGAGCATATCTCTGAAACCTTACCTCGTCAATTCAAGTGCAACAAGAGTCTAGCCCTACCCACCATAGACCAAGTAAGAGTAGTCTATGAATACCCCGATGTATTCCCAGATGAATTGCCAGGTATGCCCCTGGATAGGGATATTGAGTTCATTATCGAACTAATCCCCGGAACCGGACCCATAACCCAGAGACCCTATAGCATGAACCCCTCAGAGTTAGTGGAACTGAAGAAGCAGTTGGATGCCATGTCACCATGGAGATCACCTGTGTTATTCGTCGACATGAAAGATGGAGGAAACCGTTTGTGTACAGATTACAGAAAACTGAATGACGTCACCATCAAGAACAACTACCCCTTGCCAAAGACAGAGGATCTATTTGATCAGTTGACTGGAGCCCAGGTATTCTCAAAGATTGATCTTAGGACTAGTTATCACCAACTTAAGATTCGTGCAACGGATATTCCCAAGACCGCCTTTACTACTCGCTATGGTTTATACGAGTATACGGTTATGTATTTTGGATTAACCAATGCCCCTGCTTATTTCATGAATATCATGAATAATATCTTTATGAATTTCCTAGATAAGTTTGTAGTTGTGTTTATCGATGATATCTTTATCTACTCCAAGTCAGAAGAAGAACATGAGCAACCTCTGAGAATCGTCCTAGAAACCCTGAGAGAGCATCGGTTATATGCCAAGTTTAGAAAGTGTGAGTTCTGGCTGAAAGAAGTAGGATTCCTAGGACATATTGTGTCTGCCGGAGGAGTCTCTGTTGATCCCGCCAAGATCAAAGATGTCGAAGAATGGGAAGCCCCAACCACTCAAACCCAAGTCCGTGAATTTCTCGGATTAGCGGGATATTACCGCAAGTTCGTAGAAGGATTCTCGAGCATCGCCAGACCCATGACCCAATTGCTAAAGAAAGACAAGAAGTTTGAATGGACTGCCAAATGTGAAGCCAGTTTCCAAGAACTGAAGAAGAGATTGATATCAGCCCCAATATTGATCATGCCAGACATCAAGAAGCCGTTTGATGTATATTGTGATGCATCCAAGATTGGTCTCGGATGTGTATTGATGCAAGAAGGCAAGGTTATCGCTTATCTGTCTCGACAAGTGAAGCAGCATGAGCAGAAATATCCGACCCATGATCTTGAATTTGCAGTCGTAGTGTTGGCATTGAAGACATGGCGTCATTATCTGATGGGTAATCACTATGAGATTTACTCAGATCACAAGAGCTTGAAGTATATTTTCACTCAGAAGGAGTTGAATATGAGGCAAAGGAGATGGATAGAGTTAATCAGGGATTATGACCTTGACATTCACTATCACCCAGGCAAAGCCAATGTGGTAGCGGATGCTCTTAGCAGATTGCTGTGTAGGCTAAACACCATGATCAAGGAGATGCAGCCAAGTTTGTATGAGGAGTTAGAGCAGTTCAGAATTGAGCTAGTTAGCAAAGGATTCTTAGCTAGCATTGAACTTCAACCCACGTTGATCAGCCAAATCAAGGAAGCCTAGAAGGGAAATGAAAGTATTGACGGAATCAAATGTCGTATTGGTATAGGAAAGGTACCTGGATTCACTGAAGACGAAGAAGGAGTGTTGTGGTACAAAGGACGTATCTGTGTGCCAGCAGATTCGGAGCTGAAGCAAGTTATCATGCAGGAAGCTCATGATACTCTTTATTCTATCCACCCCAAGGGAACGGAGATGTATCAAGATTTGAAAGAGCAATTTTGGTGGCACAAGATGAAGAGAGAAATCGGAAGCTACATCACCAAGTGTGACATCTGTCAAATAGTCAAAGCAGAACATCAGACACCCACAGGACTGTTGCAACCATTGCAGATTCCGGAATGGAAGTGGGATTCCATCAGAATGGACTTTATCACTGGTTTGCCTACTTCTAGTAGGGGAAATGACTCAATCTGGGTCATCGTTGATAGACTTTCCAAGGTAGCTCACTTTATACCAATCAAGACAACCTACCAGAGTTCGAAGCTAGCAGAGCTGTATATTGCTAGGATTGTTAGTCTGCATGGAACCCCCAATACCATAGTACCAGATCGAGGAACCTAGTTTACCTCGAGATTTTGGTAGAAAGTTCAGGAAGGATTAGGCACCAAGTTGAATTTCAGCACCGTGTATCACCCGCAAACTGATGGACAGACTGAGAGAGTCAACCAGATCCTAGAGGATATGTTGAGAGCTTGTGTGTTAGAGTATGGATCAAAATGGGAAGATTGCCTGCCTTTCGCAGAATTCTCATATAACAACAGTTATCAAGCTAGTTTGCAAATGGCACCATTTGAGTTCCTATACGGAAGGAAGTGTCGCACCCCTTTGAATTGGTCGCAAGTAGGAGAGAGTCAGATCTTTAGACCCGACATTCTCCAAGAAGCCGAAGAGAAGGTTCACAAAGTCCGTGAGCACCTCAAGACCGCCCAATCGAGACAGAAGAGTTATGCTGACAAGAGAAGGAGAGACCTGACTTTCAATGTCGGAGATTTTGTATATCTCAAGGTTTCGCCATGGAAAGGAACCCAACACTTTAGTCTAAAAGGAAAGTTAGCCCCCAGATATATCGGACCATTCAAGATTCTGAACCGTCGAGGAGAAGTATCATATCAACTGGAACTGCCTGAAGAGATGTCAGCCATCCACAATGTGTTCCATATCTCGTTACTTCGCAAATGTCTGGAAGTGCCGGAGAAGACTGAAGTTTTCAAGAACATTGATCACCGAGCTGTTGAGATCAATAATGACCTGACGTATCATGAAGTGCCCATCTGTATCTTGGAGGAAGCTTACAGAACCACCAGAACCAGGAGTATCAAGTTTCTCAAGATTCAATGGAGCAACCATACCGAAGACAAAGCCACTTGGGAGCGAGAAGATTACATTAGGACAGAGTTCCCAGATCTCTTTAGTTCCTAGTTTTCTTTTGTAAATCTCGGGATGAGATTTTGTTTAAGGGGGGAGGTTTGTAACATCCCAAAACTTCAATCCAAGGTTATTAAACAAAAACTTTTCAAATTAAAATTATTAAAGCATTCATATGGGTGTGCATTTAAATAGGAGTTGTTTTGAATTGCCATGATTAAGTGATCCATTGCTTGTAAAATGATTCTTAGGTGAAATAAACATCATCTAGATCATTCCCAAACAAATCCCAAAGAAAAACAAATCAAAATGAATAAAAGAAAGAAATGGTCATTTGTGCGATTTTAATTAACATGCCTACTTTGGCTATTCCTAAGACTCAATTCTTAACAGAAATAAATATGGATCTTTGCACCCCTTCCTAGTACATGTAGTAGTGTACCAAGGCCCACTTTGTGATCTGCCAAAAACTTTCAAACACTAATTTTAAATGGAAATTGAAAATTGAATGTAGTTCATATGGGAAGATCCCACTTATTCAAAAACCACTCAAATGAGCTCCATTTTCAAAACCCAAGCAACCACAGAGGCTTAAGCATGTGTCTAGCAAATCCACCAAAAATCATCCAAAAATTCAAAGCTTGAATTCTTGCGGCCATTTTTACAAACACATTATGGGCAGAATTCAAACCAAACATAAAACACTATTTGGAGCAGTGTTTGAACCA
The DNA here is from genome assembly GCA_916181665.1 of Avena sativa. Classification (NCBI taxonomy): domain Eukaryota; kingdom Viridiplantae; phylum Streptophyta; class Magnoliopsida; order Poales; family Poaceae; genus Avena; species Avena sativa. The sequence goes on along the minus strand of OV702287.1, from coordinate 102,436,993 downwards.
AATTGGTCTCCCATTTTGCAACCACAGCCACCCAGTGCACTCCCCTACACCTCTCTAGCCCAGCCACCCACTGTGCCATGACCAAATGGTCATGGCCATTAAGGCCGAGCACCATTTGGGCACCCCACCAGTGACAGCACGCCACAGCCGCTGCCAGCGTCGTCCACCATGTCCAGGATGTCGCCTGTGGTCCCCCTCCACCGTCCAACCAGCCCCAGCCTGAGGACAGCGACGAGAGCCGCCAGGAACCACCGCGCCTGGAGATGGTCGGCCATGCCGACGCCTCCCGTATAGAGTGCATGGTCCCCCGTATGACCAGACCCCGCCTCGCTCCAGCCGCCCGCCTACACGATCCCCACCGGCCTAGGAAGCTAACGGACATGCCCATTCCCCCGACCATGCCCCGTAGTCGCCGGCCGCCGTGAAACTCACCATCGGCAGAGACTTAGTCCGTGCAGCCCCACTCACCTCCCCCGACCGCAAACCACTGCACCCTCACCGCCGTAACACTCGCCAGGGCACCGCCCACCGTCCTAGAAGGACGGACACCCCTCTAGCTCGCTGTGCCGTCGTCACCGGTGAGCATCACCCATACTCCTCTGCCGCTTAGCCGCCCCTATTAAAGGAGGCCACCCCAGCACCAATTCGTCACACCACTCTCATCCCCTCCCTCTCACAACACTCCCAGAGCACCACTAGAGCAAGCCGCCGTCCGTAGTGCCGAAATTTCGCCGGAGTCTGCCGCGGAGGAAGGAGAAGGGCGTCGTTGATCAAGGCCACCTCTCGGGACACCGCCGGTACCAGGAGAACCGCCGTCCTCGACTTGTTCGTTTGCTCGCCTTGCCAACCCTCGCCGGAGCCCCGGTAAGCCGCCACAGACCCCCACCGAGCCGCTAGGGTTCCACCTCGCCGGCAACCTGTCCGTCGTCAACGACAAGCCACGACCATAGATCTTCCATTTAATCTAACGGCCCACATCGCCCCATACCGCTTCGCGTGTAAAGAGCCGCTCACCTTTGGACCCCCCCGTCAGCTGCTCTCTATGCCGCGGAATGCCACTGGGCCGGCCCATTTTCCTTCCCGCGCTAGCCCAGTAATTCAAACTTAGATTTTTCTAATTTAGTTTAAACTTAGTTCTGTCCCCTAGTTTGCAAATAATTTTAGAGAGATTTACAAATCCAAATTGTGTTGGAAAGCTTCTGAAAAAATCTATCCAAGCCCGTTGGATTTAATTCATTTAGAGTTAGAGATCTCTCCTAGTAAAAATAATAAGACAGAAGCTTTTGCACATTCAAACATTTTTATAAAATCAACCACAATAGCTTTTGAGTTGATTCCAACTCTCAAAAATCACATTTAACCATACCTATCTAAATATGTAATAACATTAAGGTTTACATGCAGTGACTTTGGACTAGCACCAAAATAATGCTATATAGGCATTTCTGGTCACTTTAAATCATTAAATAATAAACTTAAACTTAAGTAAATATGATCCAACCCTTAAATCACATTACCACATGTTAGAATATGTGTTAAGGACATGTGTCCACATGATCCCATATTTTAAGTGGTGAATATTAAATCTTAGTTATTTTCAATGAGTAGAAATTACTTTTCTCAAATAAAAAGAATTAAACTAGTTAATAAAACCTTGTGATTCTTGTGATGATAATAGATCATAAAATGTGTGCCTTAGAGTGCTAAGTAGACTAGTTAAGCATTGTTTGGTGATTGTGTACTCCGTATGTATTTATAGATGATAGTACCGACCAAGCTTTCGAGGAGGAGGAGTTCTATCAAGAGGAGGAAGAAAACTTCAACCACTGCACTGCACAAGGCAAGCCATCATTAACAATGCAAGCTAACCCTTGCAAGTATAATGCTTAACAAGCTATAATTAAGCTAGATGATTTGAGAAAAGATGCTTTAGGCATGCTTTGGTTATACCACTTTGACTATTACTTACCCCAAGTATTATTTCCAAGCTTTACTTCCTTTACTTTACCAAAGTCCTTTACTTGTTTTGAAGGTAGCATAAAGAGTATAAAACTTGACATATCTAGATAATTTAGATGTCATTCTATGGCATGAGATTGATCCCATCTTTCTGAAGGAAATATGCCCTGAGAGGCAATAATAAAGTTGTTATTATGTATTCCTTATATATGATAGATGTTTATTTTGCATGCTAGAATTGTATTGATCGGAAACATCGATACATGTGTGTTTAATAAACAAAAAGGGTTCCTAGTTATGCCTCTCTTATAGACTAGCTTGTTGATTAACAAGATGATCAAGGTTTCCTGATCATGGACATTGGATGTTGTTAATAACAAGGTCACACCATTGGTGGAATCATGTGATGAACATTCATCCAAAGTATAACATTACGATCAAGTCATTATGTTTATATTTCTATAACATCATACGAAGTAATATTTATCCTTAGACCATGAGATCATGTTAATTGCTAACACCTGAAGAGTATCTTGATAACATCAAACGTCACACCGTAACAGGGTGACTATAAAGATGGGTTCAGTACTACGAAGGTGTTATGTTGAGGCTCATGGATCAAGAGTGGAATTTGTTAATCCCAATGACGGATAGATATACTCTGGGCCCTCTCGGTGATATCACATTGAGATAGCTTGCAAGCAAGTGATGTGATCACTAGAATGTTATATCACGGGAACGAGAAAAGAGTGCATCTCGGTAACGAGATCAAACTAGGTATTTGGATACCGATGATCGAATCTCGGACATTTATTATATCATGAGACAAAGGGATTAAATTACAAGCGTTAAAGGTTCTCACGATCACAGAAGTCATCGTTGAATATGCTGGAGTCAGTATGGATCTCCAGGTCCCGCTTCTAAGTATTGATCTGAGAGGAGTCTCAATCATGTCTGCATTATTCGCGAACCATAGGGTGACACACTTAAGAGTTACCAGACACCATGTTGGAGCACGTATGTTTTAGACGAAATAATTGCAAAGCGCAGGAATTGTTTCGATAGAAACCAGAAATTGTTTCGGGTGAAATTGCAGAAAGTGGTTCTGCATGTGATATTGAAATATTGCAAGGGGTTATATGTGAATGTTTGTTAATTAAAGTAATTAAAAAAATTCTGAATAAATTTAATAAAAGAGTTTTATTAAATGAGAGAGCATTAAACTTGGAGAATTTTAATGCATTTAAAGTGTGGACTTTAAAAGGGAATGTGAAGAGGCATTTTAATGTGGAGGGGTTACCACCACATGAATGGGGGAGGTGAGGGGTCACCCCCCATGCGCCGGCCATGGAGAGGAGGGGCACCCCCTCCTCCTATAAAAGGCCCTCCTCCTCCTCCTTCTTCCACACACCTCCTTGTGAAGGATCTCTCTCCCCCTCTAGAATTATTCCCCCATGGTCTCGGATTAGCGAGGTACATGTTCCCGGTGGAATTTCATCTGGAAGGAGTTGCTGCTTCCGCTGGATCGCTGGAGCGAGGAGGTGGAGGTTGTTCGGTGGCTTGAACGTGTGTGCGATTACGGATGCGCTGCTGAGTTGCGGCGCTGACTTCCTCATGATCTTGAGATCGGCAAGTGTACGACTACATCAACCACGAGTTCCTACTCGTTAACAAAACTCATTGTCTTCGAGGGTAAGTTCTCGTTGGATGTATATCCACCCGTTTCTTTGTACCTAGTAGATAGATCTTGGCGTGTAGTTCTCATCGTATGAATTTTTTGTTTTCTATGCTGCGGACCCAACAATGGTATCAGAGCCTGATCTATGCGTAGGTGCTTTGCATGGGTAGTACACATATGTTTATATGTGGGCGATGATGATCATGTTATTGCATATTCTATGTATTTTGGATATTGGTGGCATAGTGGGATGAAGCGTCCTGGACCAACCTTACATGTCATCGTACATGAGACCGGTTCCACGACTGACATGCAACTTGTTTTGCATAAGTGGCTGGCGGGTGTCTGTCTCTCCTACTATAGTCAATATCTGATTTACAACGAGTTGCTAATAACTTGGTTATCCTCGTTGTGGTTCATGTTCGTAGGTGAGAATGGTTCTATCTCCGAAAGCCCTAAGACATGTAAAACTTGCAATTGATAAATTAGAGGCGTCTAGTTTAGATCGTTGCTGGGCTAGTGTATTGATATGGTATTGTTGTAAGTAGATGTATGATAGATACTCTTACAACACATTCAACGTGTAAGTTCCATAGACCTTGGCCTTACACACAAAGGAATGATAGAGATCATACCACGATGCAAATGATAGAGATCAAATGCATGGACCATATCATCTCACTTGACACATTAGATGTTAGCATCTTATACTGCTAGTTTGGTGCTTTTGGTAGCATTGTAAGATGACACCTCATTTAGGTATCAAGATAAAATGTGTTCTTCCTTGAGTATGCACCGTTCTATGGATCGTGCTTCGAGACATCATGTGATGATCGGGTGTACTCGACTCTACGCTTTCATACAACGGGTGTAAGACAGTTTTACACACACGAGTACTAAGGTTCTTACTTGGCAAGCCTAGCATGTACAGACATGGCCTCGGAACACGGACCGAAAGGTTAAGCATGAGTCATATAGTTGATATGATGCCCATATAGATGCTCGCCTTTGAATCTACACCGACTCACGTGATGATCGGACTTGGTGTAATGGATTTGGTTCATGTAATCACCAAAAGGACACGAGGGATGTCGTTTTTGAGTGGGAGTTCATTAGTAATTTGGATTAGTTGAACTCATTCTATCATAAACTTAGTCTAAATAAACTTTACAAATTCTGTTGTAGATGGCACCACCTGCTTTTAATTTCAATGTGTTCATGGAGAAAGAGAAACTTGCTGCGAATGGTAGCAACTTCACCAACTGGGCTATGAATTTGAGGATTCTCCTCACTGCTGCACAAAAGCAATATGTGCTAGATGCGCCGCTAGGCCCCCCACCAGCTCCTAATGCCCCGGACGAGGAAATGAATGTCTATGTGACTCGTCAGGAGGACCACAACTTAGTTCATTGCGGCATACTATATGGGCTAGAGCCAGAACTTCGAAAGCGTTTTGAAAATGGCAATGCCTTTGATACCATGGGAGAATTGAAAATGATTTTCGATACCCATGCTGCCGTAGAGAGTTATAATGCTTCTGAAAAGTTCTTCAGCTGCAAAATGGAGGAAAACAGCTCCGTTAGTGATCATGTACTCAAAATGTCTGGGTACGCCGATAAGCTTGTGTCCTTGGGAATAATGATTCCCATTGACTTGGGCATACATCGTGTTCTCCAATCTCTGCCACCTAGCTACAAGAGCTTCATGATGAACTATAATATGCAGGGCATGAAGAAGACTCTTCCCGAGCTTCTGTCAATGCTTAAGACTACAGAAGTTGAGATTAGGAAAGAACATCAAGTGTTGATGATCAATAGGACCACAGGTTTCAAGAAGGACAAGAAAGGCAAGCACAAGGGAAAGAAGGGTGGCAAATCTGTTGCCGCGCCTGAAAAGAAATCCCGAGCTGGCCCTATGTCCGATACCAAGTGCTACTATTGCAAGGGGACTGGCCATTGGAAGCGCAACTGCCCCAAGTATTTGGCGGACAAGAAGTCCGGCAAGGCAAACAAAGGTATATGTGATATACATGTTATTGATGTGTACTTGACTAGTACTCGCAGTAGCACCTGGGTATTTGATACGTGATCGGTTGCTAATATATGTAACTCGATTCAGGGGCTGCGGAACAAGCGACAACTAGCAAGGGATGAGGTCACAATGCGGATCAGCAATGGACCAAGAGTTGATGTGATCGCTGTCGGAACGCTGCCTCTCCATATGCCATCGGGATTAGTTATAAACCTGAGTAATTGTTATTTGGTGCCTACACTTAGCATGAACATTGTATCCAGATCGTGTTTGATGCAAAGTGGTTATTCATTTAAATCTGAAAACAATGGTTGTTCGATTTATATGGATAATATCTTTTATGTTCATGCACCTGTGTTGAATGGTTTATTTCTGATGGATCTCGATAGTAATATTACGCACATTCATAATGTTAATGCTAAAAAGATTAAACTTGATGATGATATATCTGCATATATGTGGCACTGCCGTCTAGGTCATATTGGCATTAAACGCATGAAGAAACTCCCTTCTGATGGACTTTTGGAATCACTTGATTTTGAATCATTTGATACATGTGAGCCATGCCTTATGGGCAAGATGACTAGAACGCCGTTTTCCGGTTCAATGGAACGGGCGACAGATTTTTTGGAAATCATACATACTGATGTGTGTGGACCAATGAGTGTGTCGGCGCGAGGTGGATATCGTTATTTTGTTACTTTCACGGATGATTTGAGTAGATACGGGTATATCTATTTGATGAAACACAAGTCTGAAACTTTTGAAAAGTTCAAGGAATTTCAAAATGAAGTGGAAAATCATCGTAATAGAAAGATCAAATTTCTATGGTCTGACCGCGGGGGAGAGTATCTAAGTTACGAGTTTAGCACACACATGAAAGAGTGTGGAATAGTTTCACAACTCACGCCTGCCGGAACACCACAACGTAATGGTGTGTCGGAATGTCGTAATCGTACCTTATTGCATATGGTTCGATCTATGATGTCTCTGACTGACTTGCCACTGTCATTTTGGGGTTATGCACTGGAAACAGCTGCATTCACTTTAAATCGGTCACCTTCTAAATCCGTTGAAATGACACCGTATGAATTATGGTTTGCAAACAAACCTAAGCTGTCATTTCTTAAAGTTTGGGGATGCGATGTTTATGTGGAGAAACTTTAGCCGGATAAACTCGAACCCAAAGCGGAAAAATGCCTCTTCATAGGATACCCCAAGGAAACGGTTGGGTATACCTTCTATCACAGATCCGAGGGCAAGGTTTTAGTTGCCAAGAATGGATCCTTTCTTGAGGAGTTTCTCGCGAAAGGTGTGAGTAGTCGGAAGGTAGAACTCGAAGAGGTTATTGAACCTTCTCTTCATGAAATGGCGAGTAGCGCAGCACCGGAAGTTGTTTCGGAGTTGACTTCACCTAATGAAGAGAGAGCAAATGATATTGATCATGAAACTCCGAAAGAGGACACTACCGGACCTCGCAGGTCAAGCAGGACACGTGCAGCTCCTGAACTGTACGGCAATCCTATTGTGAATTTCATGGTTGATGAAATGGATGACCCTGCGATGTATGAAGAAGCGATGATGAGCTCGGATTCCAACAAATGGCTAGAAGCCATGAAATCCAAAATGGAATCCATGTATGAGAACCAAGTTTGGACCTTGGTGGACTTACCTCACGATCAAAAGGCCGTTGAGAATAAATGGATTTTCAAAAGAAAAACTGATGCTGATGGTAATGTGACCATCTATAAGGCTTGACTTTTCGCAAAGGGGTTTCGACAAATTCAGGGAGTTGACTACGATGAGACATTCTCTCCCGTAGTGATGCTTAAGTCAGTTAGGATTATGTTAGAAATTGCTGCATATTTCGATTATGAAATATGGCAGATGGATGTCAAAACTGCGTTCCTCAATGGTAATATTGAAGAAGAGTTGTATATGATACAACCTAAGGGTTTTGTCGATCCTAAGGATGCTAATAAGGTATGCAAACTTCAGCGATCCATCTATGGACTGAAGCAAGCATCCCGGAGTTGGAATCTCCGCTTTGATGAGGTGATCAAAGAGTTTGGATTTGTCCAAACTTATGGAGAGGCTTGTATTTACAATAAAGTGAGTGGGAGCAATGTGACATTTCTGATATTATATGTGGATGACATATTATTGATTGGAAATGATATAGATCTTTTAAACAATGTTAAAAGTTATCTAAACAGCAAATTTTCGATGAAAGACCTTGGTGAAGCGTCATATATATTAAGCATTAAAATCTATAGAGATAGATCAAGGCGCCTAATTGGGCTATCGCAGAGTACATACCTTGATAAGATATTAAAGAAGTTTAATATGGACGGAAGTAAGAAGGGGTTCTTACCTATGTTGCAAGGCAAGACATTGAGTAAGACTCAAAGTCCGGCTACGGCAGAAGAAAGAGAGATGATGCATAAGATCCCCTATGCCTCGGCCATAGGCTCTATTATGTATGCCATGCTATGTACAAGACCGGATGTGGCACATGCTATTAGTTTGACTAGTAGGTACCAATCTGATCCAGGTTCGGAACACTGGATAGCGGTCAAGAACATCCTCAAGTACTTGAGAATAACTAGGGATATGTTTCTTATATACGGAGGTGAAGAAGAGCTAGTCGCTAAGTGTTATATTGATGCTAGCTTTGACACCGATCCGGATGACTCTAAGTCTCAATCCGGATACGTATTTCTCTTGAACGGAGCAGCAGTTAGTTGGAGGAGTTCCAAACAACCTGTGGTGGCTGGATCAACGACGGAGGCGGAATATGTTGCTGCTTCAGAAGCGGCGCAGGAAGCGGTTTGGATGAAAGAGTTCTATGAAGCGTATTACTTTTCTCGAATAAAAAGAATTAAACTAGTTAATAAAACCTTGTGATGCTTGTGATGATAATAGATCATAAAATGTGTGCCTTAGAGTGCTAAGTAGACTAGTTAAGCATTTTTTGGTGATTGTGTACTCCGTATGTATTTATAGATGATAGTACCGACCAAGTTTCATGGAGGAGGAAGAAATCTTCAACCACTGCACTGCACAAGGCAAGCCATCATTAACAATGCAAGCTAACCCTTGCAAGTATAATGCTTAACAAGCTAGAATTAATCTAGATGATTTGAGAAAAGATGCTTTAGGCATGCTTTGGTTATACCACTTTGACTATTACTTACCCCAAGTATTATTTCCAAGCTTTACTTCCTTTACTTTACCAAAGTCCTTTACTTGTTTTGAAGGTAGCATAAAGAGTATAAAACTTGACCTATCTAGATACTTTAGATGTCATTGTATGGCATGAGATTGATCCCATCTTTCTAAAGGAAATATGCCCTGAGAGGCAATAATAAAGTTGTTATTATGTATTCCTTATATATGATAGATGTTTATTTTGCATGCTAGAATTGTATTGATCGGAAACATCAATACATGTGTGTTTAATAAACAAAAAGGGTTCCTAGTTATGCCTCTCTTATAGACTAGCTTGTTGATTAACAAGATGATCAAGGTTTCCTGATCATGGTCATTGGATGTTGTTAATAACAAGGTCACACCATTGGTGGAATCATGTGATGAACATTCATCCGAAGTATAGCATTACGATCAAGTCATTATGTTTATATTGCTATAACATCATACGAAGTAATATTTATCCTTAGACCATGAGATCATGTTAATTGCTAACACCTGAAGAGTATCTTGATAACATCAAATGTCACACCGTAACAGGGTGACTATAAAGATGGGTTCAGTACTACGAAGGTGTTATGTTGAGGCTCATGGACCAAGAGTGGAATTTGTCAATCCCGATGACGGATAGATATACTCTGGGCCCTCTCGGTGATATCACATTGAGATAGCTTGCAAGCAAGTGATGTGATCACTAGAATGTTATATCACGGGAACGAGAAAAGAGTGCATGTCGGTAACGAGATCAAACTAGGTATTTGGATACCGATGATAGAATCTCGGACATGTATTATATCATGATACAAAGGGATTAAATTACAAGCATTAAAGGTTCTCACGATCACAGAAGTCATCGTTGAATATGCAGGAGTCAGTATGGATCTCCAGGTCCCGCTTCTGACTATTGATCTGAGAGGAGTCTCAATCATGTCTGCATTATTCGCGAACCGTAGGGTGACACACTTAAGAGTTACCGGACACCATTTTGGAGCACATATGTTTCAGACGAAAGAATTGCAAAGCGCAGGAATTGTTTCGATAGAAACCGGTAATTGTTTCGGGTGAAATTGCAGAAAGTGGTTCTGCATGTGATATTGAAATATTGCAAGGGGTTATATGTGAATGTTTGTTAATTAAAGTAATAAAAAAATTCTGAATAAATTTAATAAAAGAGTTTTATTGAATGAGAGAGCATTAAACTTGGAGAATTTTAATGCATTTAAAGTGGGGACTTTAACAGGGAATGTGAAGAGGCATTTTAATGTGGAGGGGTTGCCACCACATGAATGGGGGAGGTGAGGGGTCACCCCCCATGCACCGGCCATGGAGAGGAGGGGCACCCCCTCCTCCTATAAAAGGCCCTCCTCCTCCTCCTCCTTCTCCCACACACCTCCTTGTGAAGGATCTCTCTCCCCCTCTAGAATTCTTCCCCCATGGTCTCGGATTAGCGAGATACATGTTCCCGGTGGCATTTTGTCTAGAAGGAGTTGCTGCTTCCGCTGGATCGCTGGAGCGAGGAGGTGGAGGTTGTCCGGTGGGTTGAACGTGTGTGCGAGTACGGATGCGCTGCTGAGTTGCGACGCTCGGACTTCCTCACGATCTTGAGATCGGCAAGTGTACGACTACATAAACCACGAGTTCCTACTCGTTAACAAAACTCGTTGTCTTCGAGGGTAAGTTCTCATTGGATGTATGTCCACCCGTTGCTTTGCACCTAGTAGATAGATCTTGGCGTGTAGTTCTCATCGTAGGAAATTTTTTGTTTTCTATGCTGCGGACCCAACACTTTCCACCTTAGTGAACACTCTTAACTTAGTAGTTTAGAGTAGATAAAAACTTGAGTCACCTTAGATGGGAGCACTTGGTGAAAATGAATTGTGAAAACCTTAGAATGATGAGTCATTCTATTGAGATGTTTTGACATGTGTTGAGAAACACAAATGGTTTATGATGATGAAAATGTTGAGGCATGAGACTTAACCCATTTACAAAACTAATGGTTAGATTCGGATGCGATACCATTCCAAATTTACTGTACAACCACAATAGCTGAATTGGGTAAGGCTTAGCCGGAAGTTTATATGAATTAGTATTAGTTCCCTTGCGAGAGAGGTTTGAGCTGAGGCTACCTCTCAATGTTGTCCACCTATGCAGTGCCCAAGATGACAGATGGTCATGGTTGGGAGGCCATGCTCATAGGAGAGGTGCTTATACTAGGGTGTGTAAAGGAAAGGTTATGTTTGATTATCTGCATACTAAGTATGATGATTCAGGGTTATCCCTGACAGATGTATCGAATCTTGTGGTGAAAGTATACCACCTCTACAGAGTGTCAAACTATTCGAATAGCCGCATCCGCGGTTATGGACAGTTGGAATGGCCATACTGTTTTGTTGTCAGATGTTTTCAAAATAACTTATGAAATGAATGATGAATCTTGACCTGACCACAACAGGGTTGTGACTATGACACTAGCTTCCCAACTTAAGTGATTCTAGAACTTTGTTTTATCTTTCTTTGTTTCTGAACTCAGCTTAGGTTTCAAACTTAACTTTATAGTTAACTTAGAGTTAGCACTTTACTTTAGAACTATACTGCTTGTTAGTGGTAGTTTGCGAGTACTTAAAGAGTACTCATGGCTTTTGTCCCTGGCTATTCTCATGGCCAGACTATGAAGGAGACTACCAAGATGATGGCCAGCAGGACAACTATGATAACTAGGACTATCTGCCTTCGCCAGCATTGCTTGTGCCCCTGAAGATGGACCCCACCGCTACGCTTATTATTTATTCCGCTGCTTGTTGTATTAAGACTGGATCATGATATCCTTATTTGTGTAAGACCTTATTTATGGTTTGTAATGGATGATGTACTATGATATCCAATCTGTTATGTCTCGCAAAAATGGTAATCCTGGGATTGTGATGAATGACATAACAAGCATCTGGGATTAAAAATACGGGTGTTGATAAGTTGGTATCAGAGCCATCCTGACCATAGGAGACCCTAGTTAGAATGGACGTCCGAACAAAAACTTAATTTCCAAACCAAAGTGAGTATTTATGAAAAACTATTTCCTCTCTTACCCTTGGGAATTCATTCTTTCTCAAAAATTCATGTTCCTCAAATTCTTACATTACTACTTAAAAGTTTGACTCACTTGATCACTTCACTAACTTCCTCATCCTTAATTCTTGTAGATGGAGACTAAGTTCAGCAAGTTCTACTAGTTGGGAAACGGAGGCCAGTTGATCTTCGAGAGGGACCTAGATTCACTATCAGAGTTACTGGGACGCCCACATCCGGAGTTTCTTGGAGCTCAACTTCCAGGACCCTCAGGAATAGATTTGCAGTGGTTAGTCACCGCTGATCTTCGAGGAAGCATCGAAGCACCAATGTCTGGGAGAATCGAGTTCTCCGTAAGAGAGAACAATTGGCTAGATGGATTAGCCAGGTCAATGCATGAAGCTCTCACACGTCTATGTGCCCTTAGCGTCAACCAAATCCAAGGAACCCGTTTTGCTCACTATGCAAGACGTGACTTCATGGGAATGCCGATGGAGATGCCAAGTCACCCAGAGTTGAAGCGTCAAGTGGAGAACCTTGACTTCCTGCTGTACGATCGCTAGAAGGAATTGGACAATGCTAGGGAGTTTGCCAACCACAACCATGCCATTGCCGACCAGAAGGCCCAGACTTTCTCACTGTTGGTCAAGGACCGTCAGTCTCTTCGCCTCCAGCGCGAGAAGAAGGATCGCACCATCGCGTGTCTTCGCAAGAAGGTGGCCGACCTCGAGAAGACCGTCAAGGAGCAAGAAGCTCAGCTTGTAGCAAAGGAGGAAGAAGAGAAGGGTGAAGACATCTAGGGAGACATGGATTCTTACCTCAGCAATGACGATGACTTTCTGGAGGAGGATGTCGTGGACTTCTACACTGACGATGAGGACTCCACTTCATCGACGATGAGTAGATGCACTAGAGCACTATCGTAGCATGAGATGTATCGGTCCCACTGTATCGTAGCTTGCAGAATGGTTCTTCAAACCATCTGTTTCCTTTATTGTTGTGATGTGTGTTTGTATCGTGTGCTTGTTTGAGTGAATGAAATGAAGTTAGTTGCAAAACCTGAGCCCAACTCAAAGGTTTAGCTTTGAAACCATAACCATGAAGCTTAGAACTTCCCTCTTACCCCTTTATCTACCTCAATCTTCAGATGACTCGTGGAAACCAAGGAGGGAGCAGCTCATCGCAAGACCCAATGCTGCAGATTATGTAGATGTTAGTTGCAGACCATGAAGCAAGCAGGGCAGAGCGCAAGGCCAACTTAGCAACATTGTAGCAGATAGCTCAGATGGCCCAAAACAACCAAGGGCATGGAAACCAGGATCACCATGGATCCAAACTCAAAAACTTTCAGAATACCAATCCCCCAATCTTTAACCAGGCTGAAAACCCACTGGATGCTGACGACTGGTTACAGACAATGGAAAACAACTTAGAAGTAGCAGGAGTTGAGGACAACGAGAAAGTTTGCGAGTACTTAAAGAGTAGTTAACTTAGAGTTAGCACTTTACTTTAGAACTATACTGCTTGTTAGTGGTAGTTTGCGAGTACTTAAAGAGTACTCATGGCTTTTGTCCCTGGCTATTCTCATGGCCAGACTATGAAGGAGAGTACCAAGATGATGGCCAGCAGAACAGCTATGATAACTGGGACTATCTGCCTTCGTCAGCATTGCCTGTGCCCCTAAAGATGGACCCCACCGCTACGCTTAATATTTATTCCGCTGCTTGTTGTATTAAGACTGGATCATGATATCCTTATTTGTGTAAGACCTTATTTATGGTTTGTAATGGATGATGTACTGTGATATCCAATCTGTTATGTCTCACAAAAATGGTAATCCTGGGATTGCGATGAATGACATAACAGGTATCTGGGATTAAAAATCCGGGTGTTGACACACGACTTCCATCTCGTTAACAAAGCTTTGTTGTCTTCGAGGGTAAGTTCTCTATGGATGTATATCCATCCGTTGCTTGTATCTAGTAGATAGATCTTGGCATATAGTTCCCATCGTAGGATTTTTTTTGTTTTCTATGCTGCGAACCCAACAAATGCGTAGCAAAGTTACTTTAATGGACCTTTAGGAGTTTTAGAATTCCTTTTGTGTTTTTACCGGACCAATAGCTTGCGCCTTTTTGTTGTTGTCGATGATGGAGAGAGAGAGCCTAGGTCGTTTGGTTTCACCTGTAGCTGTGCAAAACATCTGATGGAAATAAAAGATAGAAATATAGTATGCATGTACTTGTTAGAGCAAGATAAATTATATGAGGGCAGTGCATCCATAATTGCTATTGCCTCCTCAACCGCTTATAGCAATAACCTACTAGTCTCATCCATAGAAGAAAGAGAACTAATGATATGCATAGTGATGTCATCGTTAATCCCAAGTAAATCCCTCGCATACAACTGTACTACCCCTTCTGTCACTGGGGTTCCCAACTTGCAGACCAGTCATTACTCATACTCCCTATACCTGGATCAACCCTCGGGGTCTTGGGTACCTGACAAGTCCTTGGATTGAGGCAAGAGAAGGTACAATAATCATCATGTCATACAAACTAATACATGATCCTATCTATGATAAATAACATGCACAATTGCTACATTGCTAGGCCAAAGCCCTTAACCCAAGGAGAATTACTCACACATAGATATGAGATCAATGATCACAAATATTGTAATGAAAACCATAAGATTCATAGCAATAGTATTACAATGCCGCCAATCTAAGAAGATATCTACTATTACAAGTGGTGGAATATGGCTATGGAGATGGGTTTCGAGATCTGGAGGCGGCTAGAGATCTATGGCAGAGTCTTTTTTTGGCAAAGTCTAGACTGTTTTCTCGTTGCCCGAGGCTTCTTTATATAGGGGTCCCTTCACGAAAGTATTTCTGTTTGACCTAACGATGGCAGCACCAACTATACGATCGGAGCTATACGGCCGGAATTTTTGCTCCGATCGTATAGTTGGTCGTTAAAGCGTCTGCCTCCATCTTACGGCTCATGGTTTCTTCTGGTTGTTGGAAATCTCATATCTTTGACTTTAATGTAGTGATTCCCTCCTTTAAACAGCATTATCCGCATAGGAAAAATATAAAAGAAAGGATTGCATGCCCCTCTAAATATTAGCATTAGTGGCAGGGTTTAGAGAGATATTTCATCAAAATTATGAATAATATCCAGTTTAAATGTGGACGTAGATGGCTATATTTCAGAGCCATCATGTACGTACCAGTGAACGATGGTGCGGTGGTGTTCAATGGCGGAGCGGCGGGACGGTCCGATTGAGGGAGGGTGGCCAGGCGGAGATGATGATGACGCAGTCGAGGGGCGCACAATTGAGCTTCCTCGAATTTGAAACTAACTTTCGCCCTGCTATATTTTTTTTGCGAACCCTGATTTTTTAGGGGAAAACTCCCACTGCATTAATAGTAGCAACCACATGACTAATACAAGTTTGTGCACTTGCGTTGCTCAGTTTTCCGCCTACAGACATCAATTTTGTGCACTTATTCGTGTGATACAATGAATTTCTCGGTATAAAATATTCCAGGTGGTAGAAGCCTGCCCATTCTATGACATCAAGATCTAGAGTTCAAACATCGACCTGAAATTGCACAATCTACAACTACAAGTTTTGGTTTACTGCCAGAAACATGCTAACAAATCACTGCAACTAGCATTAACATCATCATTAACAGATCTCAAAAGGAAAAAAATTGAAAAATAAAAAACCACCGCAAGTTTGAATAAGATGACTGTTGTTGCCAAATATCGTCACATAAAGCCAGGTCCAATATATATGTCATAATAGTACATCAAATATATAGATTCATGGATAGCACACACCAGTAGAGCAAAAAAACAGTTATAGTACATGACTTAACAAACAGTCATCCTCACAAGAGACCCCAAACCCTTCAAAAATGGAAGTAGAGCGGTCAATATGGTTTACAAATTTCCTCATCTTTTGCCGGATCAGGACTGTATGGGTGTGGAGAATCTCGAATTTTTGTCAGGGTCTCATCTGCTTCTAGAGCTGAATTGAGAAGATTGTTAGCTCGTATTCCCTCCTATTCCAAGATTCGGCCGTACACCTGGCCAATCAGCTCGTCGCCATCCACATCAGGTGACTCGGGAACTAAGTTGTCAGCTACGAACTTTTGAAAATCACCAGCAGCATCATGAGCAACTGAAATTAATGTATTCCATCCTGCAGTCAAATCAGCTATCTGCTTAGTGGATGTGGCCACTTCTTCCTTCAGGCGCCTAACCTGTTCGTCCTGGTGTTCCTCTTTCTTTTAAAGGCACGAAATCATGTTTCTATGAGCTTTGTATTTCTGTTAGAGACGGTCAATTGTCAAATTCTTATAGTGATCAACACCATTACGCCATGATCGATATGAATAAGGTGCAAACTGCAGATAATAAATCCAAAATTAAACCAGATTCTCATTTAAAAATAAAATAAACCAAATTCTCGTTTCAAAAATAATAATCTAAATTTGAATGCACACATTGTGCAAGCTCCATAGTGCTACCGCAAATGGCAAAGAACCATATAGGAAGATTTCCCAAACATGGGAAACCGAACCGACATGAAAAGGGCCGTACTTCAGGGTTTGCCTTCTTAGCTGGCACATTAGCAGTCCTGGCCTTAGTAAGTGGCAACATATTAGAATGACTTTGTTTCTGCAAACCATGATGCAACAAAAAATGATCAATATATTTTAGGGGAAATTTTAAGTAATAAAGTGCTCTTTATCGAAAAAAATGTTTTCAGGGACAAAGCATATGTTACTAAAATTCTAGCAAAGCAGCTGGATACATAAAAACACTTGGCACTCGATAATGCCTCCTCCACGGGTGGGACATGCACATGATGCTAAATGAAATGCAGCAAAACCAGTAAATTTTAGGAAAGAACACATCAACTTCGCAACAAGTCAACTCCCACTGCAACTGCCGGATTTTTTTTGGCACGGTTGCAAGAGGGACATCACAACTTTGTCTTCATCAAGTTGGAGTGAGAACATCTTCTGGCACCGTCAACACCAACTTTGTGCAAACACCTAAGATTGGGGAGGTTGCACCACTTTGAGTTTTTCCTTCTCCTTTAGATTTTCAAAGTAATTATCTTTGTCTTGTTTTAATTCTTTTTAGTTTTCCCTTCAAGCACAAAACACATAAAAATTAGTGTACCCATGATATAATGGATAAAAGAACTTATTGGCCTTTTAGTGTGAGAAACTTTCCATAAAAAGATGAAATACCCATTGAACCTATAGAAGTAGACCCCACAATAACGAAATCAATTTATGAAAACCGATTTAATGGAAAACCAAAGGAGGATCCTATGATACACCTAAGGAAATTTAATGAGAAATGCAAGGCTTTGAATATAAGCAATACCAATAACAACATAATCAAAGTTAAACTCTTTCCATATTCACTTACTGAAAAAGCACTAAATTGTATATTAAAATGGCCACCTAGAAAGTTTATCTCTTCATTCAATGTTAAAGCTTCGTTTGTTGAAAGATTTGGAACTCCTAAAATCATAAGTCACCTTAGGTAAATAATTATCTCCTTTAAACAAAATGAAGATGAACAACTAGTAAAAGCCTGGGAAAGATTTAGGGGACTTGCTTATGAAGCAAAACATGGCCTTAGGGATTGGATCTTAATGCGTATATTTTACAGAGGGTTAACTAAAACCTCAATGGCTTATTTGGATAAGGAATGTGGAGGTGCTTTCATGAACATAACTGCCTCAAACACCTATGTTCTATTAGATGGCCTGCTTTTAGAAGTCAAAATTATGGAAAGTTTGGAGAAAGCTGAAGAGCCTAAAGAAATATTTGATGATATAGCGGGGAAAATAAAATAGAGGAAGTTAAAATGCTAAGTTAAACAAAAGAACCTCTACTTGACCTTGATAAATGCATCTTGTATGAACTTATCAATATCCTACAAAAGTTTTCTAATGACCCATCTACTAATATTCATCAAGTAGGTTTTGGCTCCTACATAGCAAACTATGTCATCACAGAAAAGATAGAAAGATACAATAATGAAGCCATGATACCACCAAAGCTTGGTGATGCTTGGATCCCCAAGATATTAATCACTATTATCAAAGAGACCCATCATGATATTCTAGATATAGGATCTAGTGTCTCTGTTTTATCCAAAAAGTTATATGATCTACTAGAACTCAAAACCATAGAAAAATGTTCAATAGATATTTTGCTTGCTGATGAGTCAACTAAACATGCTTTAGGGAAAGTAAATGATATAATGGTTGAGTTACATATAACATTTGTGCTTGCTGATTATGTTATAATGGACATGGGGAGTAAAACCTCTAGTCCTATAATTTTTGGAAGACATTTTTTGAGAACTACAAGTGCAATCATTGATTCAAAGGAAGGGAATGTGAAGTTTAAGTTCCCACATAAGAAATGCATGGAACACTTCCCAAGTAAGAAGGAGGTAGCACCAAGATACAAGCTACCACATGATCTCCACATCACTTGAAACAAGTAAGTAAGCCTAGCTATATGTCTATAAAGAAAGCGCTTTGCGGGAGGCAACCCAGTTTGTTTTCTTTTGGATTTTATTTTTGCACTCTTGATGTAGAAAGAGAGTTTTATTTTGGTTTAATTTTTGAAGTTTTCATTGAAGTACCAAGTTGATCCCATTTGGATGTTTTAAAATTGACAAAACATATGGAGCAGAAAATTTCTGCACGAACTCTTTTCAGTAAAAACATTCTCTGATTTTTATGTAACTCCGATTGCTCTCATATTTATACTGTATTTTCAGCTTTTCATATTGTATATGCAAAAAAAATGTAACAAATTCTTGACATGTTTAAGTGGGCGAAATAAATGCGTTTTGCAGCTGCTGTTTTTCTAAATAGAATCTGTCTTTTGTTGAAAGAGTGGTCTCTTTGGATTTTGATTTGATTATTTTTTATTCTTTTGATATCTTATGGATCTTGGACACTCTAGTAACTCTATGGACATTTAAATCCAAATTTTACTTGGATATTTTATCACAGCTATTATCATAATCTTTGTACCCACTAGTGCACCCCATGGAAAAGAAATGGGCGAAAGTTTTGTGTTGAAGTTTTTTTACAGGGAATGGAGGAACATCACACCAAGAGATATTCAAGGATGGTGAAGACCATAAGCTTGGGGATTCCCAAGGAACCCCATTGGAGTTAAAAAACTCTCAGTTTGCAAACCTCTAAACTTTGTTTTTTGAGCAGCATAGAATGATCATAGAAAACCTGGAGCGTCTTTGTTTAGTGTTATGTCTAGTTTTGCTTGATATGCTTGGAAATAAAGAGGACCACCATGATAGATATTTTTCATTCTTAGGGAATTGCTACTGAAACAAACTATCCCATGAATGGATGACATGTTTGATTGAAATCCTTGCTTGAAATAGAAAAGGGGGAAACCAAACTATGCATGTTATTGCTTTATGTTGGATAGTTCATATGCTTTATGGAGTAAAAACTTACAACTGTATCATCTTGTGCTAGTTCTTATATTCAACATAAATGGTGCTCAATGATTATTTGTCTTCTAGAAATGACTTAGTACTATGGGCACTTTGCATTCTTGTAGAAGGTCAAATGGTTACCATTGCTAGGCCCACCATATTGAAACAACCTCCTTTAGCAAAACAAACTTAGCATTTATATAGGAAACACCTACACAAATAGCTCAAGCTATATCCTAAAGTATACTATCATGTGTGAATCATTATTTAGCTTCCAAACACTATTATTATGGGTATGGGTAACACTGAGAAGTTAGTCGTGGGGTGACCACGAACACATTGGGCATAGAGTACCTGTAACATCCCAATTCCTGCAACCCTGATTAGTTGTCCAGAATGCAAAAATCAGGGGCACAAAAACTTTTTCTTGCTTAGTGGTGTGGTGCTTGCTAGTTGTTTGTTGGTGCTTATGCATCTGAATGTGTAGCATATGATATACTCCTTACCTCACCATCAGTTGACAAAAGCTATTTAACAAACTGTCTTGGCTCATTTTACATATTCTCAAATGTTCTAGCATTTCAAAACTTGAGCCAAGATGACTTTGAAAACCAAACTATTTTAGTAACCTCTATTGAAAAAACTATGGATATCTATGGTATATAATCTCCTTAGGTTCTCAAGACAGAACCTTCAACTTCTCTGACCTCTAAATTTTCCAAAACCTTTTATAAAGCTCTTAACTTCTATTCCTGGTAAAAAGCACTAAGGACCCTTACCTTCTTCAAAACTCAAACCTTTCAAACTACCCATCCTTATCTCAAGATAGGCTTTATGATAACCTTAGTAGAAGATTGGTATGCTTGCTTATATGAATTGCCTTGATTTATTGTCAGGTGATTTGCCTTGATTTGCTGTTTGACTTGTTTGCTTAGGAAGTACCATGAGCCGCCCTAGGAGCTCATATTCTAGAATCTAGCAAATACAAGAATATAAACCCTAAGCAAGTTAACCAAGCTTGATATGATCTCTAGCCACTAGGCAATCATCTAAAACCCTTAACCAGATCACTTCTAAAATTATTCCTTCTAGAAGCTTCCAAGTCAATGAAGACCAATATCAAGCATGGGTCCTTTCTAATCAATATACAATTCAACATCATCCATTTGATTAGGTTTGGAACCTTGCAACCAATCAAAAACATTAACTCTTGTATTCTAGTCAAAATCCCCCAAATCTGCCAAATTCTGCTTAGTCTGGAAAAATGTTATCAATATCACATCTTTGAGTCTCCCTCATTTCCAACCCTTGTGCATTTTTGGCAATACACTTGAACCATATTGTAGAATATCATAATGACTAACAAGGCCCACTCCTTCCCTTGGTTATATCATCCTCCAACCCACTTGTTCTTGATGGTTTTGTAGGCAATAAAATAATCTTTTCTACAAATCTTATCAACTAGCCTACTTTGGCAGAAGCTCACATCTCCATACTATCTCCATTGGACCAACTCTTGGTATGATCGTGCTATAATCATGAAGGCATATCCATACCTGATTCACTTGTTCCAATTAGATCATTGTGCTTCCAAAACCCACATGGTTTTGAAGGTTATTTGATAATCTATTTTGGCACCCTTATTTTATTCAAATTTTGGTATCAATCCTTGTAGATCTAAATCATGATCAATATCAAACCTTTGTACCATGATGATCTACATAACTTGGTCTATCTATCCATATAGTCCATGATCCAAGGGGAGCTCTGAGCTCCAAGATCCAACAGTCTTTTGATGGTATGAAATTAACACTGCCCAAGATCCTTAATCATTTGTTTTCCTTCCAAATCAAGTTGGATTTTCAAAACCCAAGGTTGCAAATGATGTATACTAATTTTGGACATCCTTTATACTGGATATACAAATTTATCTAATATTATCCAAAATTCTTTTGACCCAAAAAGAATTAAATTCCCTTCTTTTACAAAAATATCAAAACTACCTCAATAAAAGAAAGATTGATTATCTCCAAAACACATCCCCAAATTAAGGCACATTTGATGCCTATAAACAATACCCTATCCTCCCACTTCAAAACTAAATATTTTTGAAGAGTCTCAATAATTATTGTTGCCTATTTTCTTAAATGGCAGAAATGAGAAAATAATTGTTATAAATACTTTTCTGCCGCAATAAAATTTGAGAAAATTCTCCAATGTTTGAATTGATGTTTAGGACCATCCCAAAAGAAAAACTCATCTCGTCCAATTCAAAATTTTCGAATAAATCCCATAAAATAGATTCATCAGTTTTTGAATAATGGATATAAACATGGTCTAAAATGATCCAATAAATTCCAAATAATTTTTGGTGAAGCCTCTTTCTCACATCCATCTACCAACATCATTGAATCATCTTGCCAAGCTCAAAAACCAAGAGGTGATCCCTAATCATCTATATGGCCAAATGTTGTATGATCAACATCTTGGACTAAACCCCATCACACCCTATCTAAGCTTGTCTAGCAAATCTCCACAACACCGAGCAATCTCTCCTAGTCAACTATCCCTGTAGCTGGTACTATAGCAAATCTTAGATTTTGTCCTCTAGTACTTGGAAGCAAGGCATTAGAGAGGGACACCATATCTTGCTCAATTATTTACTTGCAGTAGCACACCCCTCCCCCTCTGCCCTCCTGAACGACCCTGGACCCCTCACCCCCTCTCTACACCGCCCATGGCAACCAATGAGAAGTGTATGGACCAACCCTAGCACCTCCATAAGCCATGCCCACCATGAACCGATCCATCTCGGTTTAAATGGCCAGAGAGCACTACAGCCTCCCTTCTGCTCCTCACTTGTTTCCTTCCACCTCCACTCCCCATCCCCGAGCTACAGTGCTCATCCCAGGGCCTGGCTCGCCGAAGAGACGAGGAACTCTACTTCTCGGTCATTGTCAAGATTTGGTTGTGGTGCTTATCTCCCTACCTCCCTCTCCTTCATTTCTGTTGCATGAGCATGTCCTCCTTCTTCTCCACATAACCCTGTCGTCCCATGTGGTCTAGGAAGCTGAAAGCAGCTACCTTTCGTTTGTGCCCTAAATGGAGCACCATCACGAACCTCACAGCTCTGGACCTCCTGCAACCTCGCCAAGACCACTATCCTATTCTCCCGGACCACCGCACCCTATCTGCACCTTCCCTGTCGACATGCAGCCACGTTCGAGCGTACTCCAGCGACCCCACATCAGCTCTGTCTTGGGGAAGCCCGCTACGCCATATCTGTGTCGAGACCAGGCTTGTCGCCCATCTCTGGAGTCGCCCGAGAGCACCGCTTCACCTCATCACATCACTGCCGTCCCCCAGCACTCCCAGGTGAGCTCTCGAGCCCCGCTTCCCCGCCCTAGGGTTTCCCCTGTCTGGCTCGCAATCAGAGGTTGAAGATGAATGTGGGTTGTCCATCACCACTATATCCAATGGCTAAAAGTGCGCCATACCCCTTTCGGTCGCGCCCTCCCACTGCCAGGCGGGCCTGGCTCGTCTGGCCTTTGAAGCTTGGTGTCCCGCATGCTCCGGCATGAAGTTGGGCTGGCCCGACTCCTTCCTGGCCTTGCTTAGTTGAATCTGGCCCGTGGACCTCCTCTGCCCCTTTCTGTTTCTTTTTCCAGATCTGGTAAAAATGGTTGATAGGATTAAATAGCTAGCAAAATGGAAAATTACTAAAATCACCCATATATAAATTTTTGCATGCTCCGAGATGTTTTGCACAATATGCAAGACAAAAATAAAGTCAACTTTATAAGTATTTATTTTTTATGATAAATAAAATACCAACATGTGTCTAAATCCCTTGCAAATTTATTTAGAGAGTTTCATAATTCCAAATGCCTTGAACCCACTTTGTACTACAAGGTATCTCTGGTATGTTGCATGTCACTTAGACCCCAATCCAAAACTCCATGTGTATCTACTGTAGCAAAAATGACAAAAATAATGCTTTTCCAACTTTAGAAATTACTCTAGGAGTATCCACAAAACCTTTTGAATTGATTACATCTCCTAGTGGAGTGGTACATCAATACCTAACAAAAACTAGGAGATCAAGATTTATTGATCCTCTGGTGAATTTTGGTGAACTAAAATCCTCTGTGTAGGGATATTCGACCAAATAAATAACCTCTATAGATCTACAACTCCTAAAATGACGAATCCAATTTCTACTGGAAGGTATTTGTAATATCCATTTACCTTGGCCTCATACCATTTGGACCTGTAGAATAAATCTGGTTAAAAAGACAAATTGCATGTAGAACTAACTTTGGGAATTTCCCAAGGGCATTTTGGTAATTATTTTGAGGTGTTTCAAACTCTAAAAAAGCCCCAAACTCATATATTTGAGCTCCATATCTTTTTTGGTGAATTAATCACCCAAACTATGGTTATTTCCACTAGAAAATTCATATATAAATAAATAAAATTGATACAATCATGAAACCACTTTTGGTGGCCTTGTTTTATCAATAACTATATGTTTATACCATTTTTGTACATTTATATAACACAAACCCAAGCCTTAGTCAAAAACCATTCATTAGGTGGTATTTGACAATTAAATCGTTAGGAAAGTTCCCAAAATGCATTTCCAATAACTCCAGTCGCAATAAACTCAATCCATCAAAACCTACTAAAACTATTGATGTGTTGCATGTTTGTTGCTATATTGTATTGGTGTTTGTATGCCTAGTGTTGATTGTGGCTTTGTTTGCCTACATGTATTATCCTTGACGATGCTAGTTGCGATTGTATCGGAGATCAGAAGGAGATGGTTATTATTGATTATTATGGTATTCCAAGAAGAAGTCAAGAGACATATTTCCATATTGCTGATCACAGGCAAGCCACCTTCTTGTTCATAAGCCTTGTACTATGTTTTACTTATGCATGTTGAAAACTGCATTGCTTTAATATATGATGATCTATATCGGGTAGTGGCTTGGCTCCTCCAAACCATTACATATTTGTAGTACTAAGTACAACCCCTTTGATGATACCTACTTGTCCCTGGTATTGTAAATTGTGTATAACACCATACCCCTTGGAGACCCTATTTTAGCCGAATCAAAACTAGAGGATGGGAAGACCCTAGAAAAGTTTACAAAATGATTTATGGTAAAAACTTGGTGAGGTCTGACCTACCAAGAGAAGCTTGAGAAAGGAAAAAGGTTTTGTTTTACTAAAATGCTGAATGAAAGATGGAGAAAAAAAGGTTTATGAAAACACACCCGTTTCTTTGCAGTTTTGCCAGAACAATTAACCCGTGGAACCACATTACTCTAGAATGGGATAGGGCTAGACTTGACGTTTGCTACTCTAGTATGGGAATTCTCACAACTACTGTAAGGGATCAAATCCCTCGAATTCTGGGTTTCCTTTACAAAAAGGATCAACTGTTAGACAGTTACCTAGAGGAGATGTGACCTGCTCTCGGGAGCAGCCGGACGATACTACAAGCCTCTCATTGAAAGTTCCCACTCTCGAGGAGTCGGATTGTGCTCCGGTTTGTCCGTGGATCCAGATGTCCCGGTGTTGAGAGGAACAACTCATAGGGTAGGGCCTATGCTAGAGTGGCATCTAGAGAGGCTTGATCGGTTATTCGACCCACGATCCATAGGTGATCAGGGCAGGGTAACCGGATGGTGTGGGGAAAGTGTACAACCTCTACAGAGTGTAAATATTTGAATATCCATGTCCACGATCATGGACGGTTGGGAAGGTTTCTGTAGAGCGGTGCTGGTTTTGATTTCAAAAAGGACTTCGGAAAAGCAAAGGCTTTGGAAATGTTGTGACCATGGGATGGTTGGAAAGGAAGGAAAGGAGTTGGTCATGAGCTGACTAGAAGGAGGAACAAATGGGTGACACAATCCTAGTGTTTTCCAAAATGCTTCAAAATGTTCTAAAAACGTTTTCCACAAAGACATGTAGATGCTATATCGTCAAGAGAAACTATTTTAGAAAAGAACCTCTTATGGAGCCCTCCTACTACCACAACCATATTGCATATCCTCTTATTCTTATTATTCTCTTTAGGTGGTTTGCGAGTACATTAAAAGTACTCACTAGCATTGTCCCTGGCTATTAACTTGGTCAGATTCAAGAAATAAGAGAAGAAGAAGGTGACGTTGATGGCTATGCGAGCTAGGATGTTCTCTCGTCAGCTGCGTGTAGGTTAAGGCATGGCTTGGGCTCTACGCCTGATGAAGTTCCGTTGATGATTGATTGATGTAGCCATAATGAAAAATAATGTATGACATGTATTCGCTTAAGTAATGGATGTTTATTTTGATACTTGTTGGTTATGTTCCATGACAAAGTGATCATGGGATCGTGGTGTATGCATAACAAGGATTCTCGGAGTATTAATCCGGGGGCCCGATAGACTTGGTATCAGAGCCATCCTGACTGTAGGAGAACCTTAGTTAGCATGGTCATTAGATAGGAAAAA
This sequence comes from Avena sativa, assembly GCA_916181665.1. NCBI lineage: Eukaryota > Viridiplantae > Streptophyta > Magnoliopsida > Poales > Poaceae > Avena > Avena sativa. The sequence goes on along the minus strand of OV702287.1, from coordinate 102,411,027 downwards.
TATTTTGGAAGAATTGGCTTTTGAAAACTACTTTCTCAAAGGCTTTTTGAAAAGTTCTACTACTTATCCCCTCCTAGTTTAAAGGAATTTGAAAATTGGTTTCCTCTACCTCTCGTCCGAATTTCAAACATGCGGATTTCAAATAACTAGGACCTAGAACCCAGTGAAGGCGAGATGAAGAGAAGCAACTACCAGCAAACACAAGGAGACTAAAAGATCGCCCTACCAGCGGAATCCTCATAATCAGAAGAAATCAAGTGTTGCACTATCGAGAAGCTTCCAATGACTCGGCGAAGGCTTCATACGCAAGATAGTATAACTAGTACTAAGATAAGATTCCCTTATATCACGAGCAGTTAACTCCTTGGTCCCACTAGTAGACCGTGTTTGCTTGCCTACGTGCATAATGTGTTGCTTGATGTGTGTTGTTTGTGAAGTACATTGCGAGCCCCCCTCTCTCTGTTCACATTGTATGTATGCTTTGGCTTGTTTGATCCAAGTAAAATTTGTTCTGAGAACCAATACCCCACCTATGAACTCAATCACCCCAAGTTAGTTGTCTCTAGCAAGACCCTGCTAACCTCGGGAGTCATGAGAGGCAACGCATCACAAGAACCAGGAGTTTGACATTGTCAAGTTAGAAGAATTAGAAGATCTCTCCGTAGCAGGATGGCATACTTCATCAAACTCAACCCTCCAGAATCGTCACCAAAGATGCACGCCATTGCTCATCTGTCGATACTAGCAAGAGTCCTGCTAGAGCCAGAAGTTTACTACCGAAGGATCCTCCCTATCCAGAAGAAATGACAAGACTTACTAACCAAGTCAAGGAGTGAAGACCTGTCTACACTAACCTTCGGAATATTAAAATTGCTAAAAGCCCCATATAACTCACTATTTTAGTTGATCCTACCCAAACCAATGGGAAGTCCATCCCTAGAAGGCCAGAATACTCCCATATCCTGAAGACAAGTATGCATCAAGACAACAAGTCACCTCCTCCAACGAGCAGAAGTAACACCAATAACTCAAGTAAAGACGATTCCTCTGAAGGTGGATGCCCTAACTAGACTGAAGACTTGCAAAAAGTGTTGCTAACTTCTAACCTGCCTAGAACTAACTCCCTAAGGCTTTGTTACGAAAACCACTCCGACAAGGTTTCTCACAATAGGGCATCACTCGAAGACCTCAACTCAAGACCCAAGGAGATACAGCCTTCTTCAGCATCACGCCGTCACTTCAATACGGAAGACCTGCACCACTCTCGAATGACCCTAGTGAATCTCTAAGGTGGAAAGACTGTGTCTTTCCCACTCAAATCCTGAAGACTGCCTACCGGAAGGTACTTTAGAAATATTTCTAGATCCGACATCTTTTCGCCAAGCATCAACTCATGAGTCATGAGATGAGACAATAACTGAAGTTTTTCCGAAGACCTCTCCTACTCTAGCTGAAGAACCCCCTGAAGGGCCGCAGATTCAATAACCCCATCAGTTCTAACACATTTGGAAGATCCACCATTTTCAACCGATCTGATAGAAGTACGAATAGAAGTAGTATATGATCCCTATAGGACCCAGTTGGAGGACATCATCTGAAGATTTCAACCCCGACAGAAGAATGCGATCTTTGCCTAACTTACTCCGACAACCCCAAGAAGGAAGAACCGGCGTCATATCCGAGTTACCTTAGTTTAATCCTAAGGGCATCTTTTGAAGGAAATATGCCCTGAGAGGCAATAATAAAGTTGTTATTATGTATTCCTTATATATGATAGATGTTTATTTTGCATGCTAGAATTGTATTGATCGAAAACATCAATACATGTGTGTTTAATAAACAAAAAGGGTTCCTAGTTATGCCTATCTTATAGACTAGCTTGTTGATTAACAAGATGATCAAGGTTTCCTGATCATGGACATTGGATGTTGTTAATAACAAGGTCACACCATTGGTGGAATGATGTGATGAACATTCATCCGAAGTATAGCATTACGATCAAGTCATTATGTTTATATTGCTATAACATCATACGAAGTAATCTTTATCCTTAGACCATGAGATCATGTTAATTGCTAACACCTGGAGAGTATCTTGAAAACATCAAACGTCACACCGTAACAGGGTGACTATAAAGATGGGTTCAGTACTACGAAGGTGTTATGTTGAGGCTCATGGATCAAGAGTGGAATTTATCAATCCCGATGATGGATAGATATACTCTGGGCCCTCTCAGTGATATCACATTGAGATAGCTTGCAAGCAAGTGATGTGATCACTAGAATGTTATATCACGGGAACGAGAAAAGGGTGCATGTCGGTAACGAGATCAAACTAGGTATTTGGATATCGATGATCGAATCTCGGACATGTATTATATCATGAGACAAAGGGATTAAATTACAAGCGTTAAAGGTTCTCACGATCACAGAAGTCATCATTGAATATGCAGGAGTCGGTATGGATCTCCAGGTCCTGCTTCTGACTATTGATCTGAGAGGAGTCTCAATCATGTCTGCATTATTCGCGAACCATAGGGTGACACACTTAAGAGTTACCGGACACCATTTTGGAGCACATATGTTTCAGACGAAAGAATTGCAAAGCGCAGGAATTGTTTCGATAGAAACCGGAAATTGTTTCGGGTGAAATTGCAGAAAGTGGTTCTGCATGTGATATTGAAATATTGCAAGGTGTTATATGTGAATGTTTGTTAATTAAAGTAATTAACAAAATTCTTAATAAATTTAATAAAAGAGTTTTATTAAATGAGAGAGCATTAAACTTGGAGAATTTTAATGCATTTAAAGTGGGGACTTTAAAAGGGAATGTGAAGAGGCATTTTAATGTGGAGGGGTTACCACCACATGAATGGGGGAGGTGAGGGGTCACCCCCCATGCGCCGGCCATGGAGAGGAGGGGCACCCCCTCCTCCTATAAAAGGCCCTCCTCCTCCTTCTTCCACACACCTCCTTGTGAAGGATCTCTCTCCCCCTCTAGAATTATTCCCCCATGGTCTCAGATTAGCGAGATACATGTTCCCGGTGGCATTTCGTCTAGAAGGAGTTGCTGCTTCCGCTGGATCGCTGGAGCGAGGAGGTGGAGGTTGTCCAATGGCTTGAATATGTGTGTGAGTACGGATGCGCTGCTGAGTTGCGGCGCTCGGACTTCCTCACGATCTTGAGATCCGCAAGTGTACGACTACATCAACCACGAGTTCCTACTCGTTAACAAAACTCGTTGTCTTCGAGGGTAAGTTCTCGTTGGATGTATGTCCACCCGTTGCTTTGTACCTAGTAGATAGATCTTGGCGTGTAGTTCTCATCGTCGGAATTTTTTTTGTTTTCTATGCTGCGGACCCAACATCTTTCCCACAACAATAGACTAACCATCTGTTAGAAGCAACCTCAGGATTTAGACCCGAAGTCATGAACTAGGATACGTTAAGCCCTTAAGAGAATCGTCATAAAGCCTTACAGAAGGAAGATAATCCATTGAAAATAGGACTGAAGTCTACTCACCTCTCCGTGCATCCAAGAAGACTGAAGCTTAACTTCACCGACATAGTAATCATGTTCAAATACGAAGTTCATAAGTTAGTGTGCTGAAGACACATAGTACTAACTCGATCCCCCAATCCCCTAACTCTACTCTCCTGAATCTCGAGACGAGATTCTTTTAAGGGGGAAAGGTCTATAACATCCCCATTCCAGTAACCCTGATTAGTTGTCTAGAATGCAAAAATCAGGGGGAACAAAAACTTTTCCTTGCTTAGTGATGCGGTGCTTGCTAGTTGTTTGTTGGTGCTTATGCATTTGAATGTGTAGCATATGATATACTCCTTACCTCACCATCAGTTGATAAAAGCTATTTAACAAAACTGTCTTGGCTCATTTTACATATTCTCAAATGTTCTAGCATTTCAAAACCTGAGCCAAGATGCCTTTGCAAACCAAAATATTTTAGTATCCTCTATTGACAAAACTATGGAGATCTATGGTATATAATATCCTTATGTTCTCAAGAGAGAACCTTTAACTACTCTCACATCTAGGTTTTCCAAAACCTTTTATAAAGCTCTTAACTTCTATTCCTGGTAAAAGCACCAAGGACCCTTACCTTCTTCAAAACTCAAACTGTCAAACTACCCATCCTTATCTCAAGATAGGCTTTATGATAACCTTAGTATAAGATTGGTATGCTTTCTTAGATGAATTTCCTTGATTTGTTGTCAGGTGATTTGCCTTGATCTGCTGTTTGACTTGTTTGCTTAGGAAGTAGCATGAGCCACCCTAGGAGCTCATCTTCTAGAATCTAGCAAATCCAAGAATATCAACCCTAAGAAAGTTAACCAAGCTTGATCTGATCTCTATCCACTAGGCAATCATCTAAAACCCTTAATCAGATCACTTCTGAAATTATCCCTTCTAGAAGCTTCAAAGTCAATGAAGACCAATATCAAGCATGGGTCCTTTTTACTCAATCAACAATTCAACATCATCCATTTGATGAGGTTTGGAACCTTGCAACCAATCAAAAACATTAACTCTTGTATTCTAGTCAAAATCCCCCAAATCTGCCAAATTCTGCTTAGTCTGGAAAAATATTATCAATATCACATCTTTGAGTCTCCCTCATTGCCAACCCTTGTGCATTTTTGGCAATACACTTGAACCATATTGTAGAATATCATAAGGACTAACAAGGCCCACTCCTTCCCTTGGTTATACCATCCTCCAACCCACTTGTTCTTGATGGTTTTGTAGGCAAGAAAATAATCTTTTCTACAAATCTTATCAACTAGCCTACTTTGGCAGAAGCTCACATATCCATACTATGTCCTTTGGACCAACTCTTGGTATGGTCGTTCTATAATCATGAATGCCTATCCATCCCTACTTCACTTGTTCCAGTTAGATCATTGTGCTTCCAAAACCCACATGGTTTTGAAGGCTATTTGATAATCTGTTTTGGCACCCTTATTTTATTCAAAGTTTGGTATCAATCCTTGGAGATCTCAATCATGATCAATCTCAAACCTCTGTACCATGATGATCTACATAACTTGGTCTATCTATCCATATAGTCCATGATCCGAGGGGATCTTTGAGCTCCAAGATCCAACGATGTTTTGATGGTATGAAATTAACACTGCCCAAGATCCTTAGTCACTTGTTTTCCTTCGAAATCAAGTTGGATTTTAAAAAACCAAGGTTGCAAATGATGTATATAGCTTGTGTATATCCTCTATCCTGTATATAAAATTTTATCAAATACTATCCATAATTCTTTTGACCTAAAAAGAATTAAATTCCCTTCTTTTACAAAAATCTCAAAACTACCTCAATAAAAGAAAGATTGGTTTTCTACAAAACACATCCCCAACTTAAATCACACTTGATGCCTATAAACCATACCCTATCCTACCACTTCAAAAGTAAATATTTTTGAAGAGTCTCAATATTTTTTTTTCCTATTTTCTTAAATGGCAGAAATGAGAAAGGAATTGTTTTAAATACTATTTTGTCCCAATAAATTCTGAGAAAATTCTCCAATGTTTGAATTGATGTTTAGGACCATCCCAAACCAAAAATTCCTTTCGGCCAATTCAAAAATTTCAAATAAACCTCATAAAACAGATTTAGCAGTTTATGAATAATGGATATAAACATGGTCTAAAATGATCCAACAAATGCCAAATAATTCTTGGTGAAGCCTCTTCCTCACATATATCTACCATCATCATTGAATCATATTGCCAAGCTAAAAAACCAAGAGGTGATCCCTAATCATCAATATGGCCAAATGGGGTATGATCAACATCTTGGACTAAACCCCATCACAGATCTCCATAGCACCCATCAATCTCTCCTGGTCAACCATCCCTATATCTGGTACTGTAGCAAAATCTAGCTTTTGTCCTCTAGTACTTCGAAGCAAGGCATTAGAGAGGGACACCATATCTTGCTCAATTATTTACTTGCAGCAGCACACCCCTCCCCTTCTGCCCTCCTGAATGACCCTGGACCCCTCACCCCTCTCTACACCGCCCATGGCAACCAATGAGAAGCCCATGGACCAACCCTAGCTCATCCATAATCCATGCCCACCATGAACCGATCCATATCGATTTAAATGGCTAGAGAGCACTACAACCTCCCTTTTGCTCCTCATTTGTTTCCTTCCACCTCCACTCCCATCCCCGAGCTCCAGAGCTCATCCTAGGGACTGGCTCCCTGAAGAGAGGAGGAAATCTACTTCTCGGTCATTGTCAAGCTTTGGTTGCGGTGCTTCTTGATACGTCGTAAACGTATCTATAATTTTTGATGTTCCATGCTTGTTTTATATCTACTTTCTTATGTTTTGTTCATACTTTGAGATACTCTTATGCATTTTCTAGAACTAACCTATTAACAAGATGCCACAATGCTAGTTGCCTGTTCTTTGTTGTTTTTGGTTTCAGAAAAGCTGGAAAAGGAATATTCTCGGAATTGGACCGGACAAAAGCCAAAGTCAATATTTTACCAGAAGACTCATGGAGCCAGAAGACGAGACGGAGAGGGGCCACGAGGTGGCCACACCACCTAGTGGCGCGGGCCAACCAAGGCCGCACCAGGGTGTGGTGTGGGACCCTCGGGCACCCACCGACCTTGCCCTTCCGCCTATAAAAGCCTCTCGGCATGAAAACCCTAGGTACAAGATCAGAAATCCACGAAAAGTTTCGCAGCGCCGCCGCCACCGAAGAGGAGATTCGGGGGACAGAAGTCTCTATTTCAGTACCCTGCCGGGATGGGGAAGTGCCTGATGACCCACAAGTATAGAGGGTGTATCGTAGTATTTTCGATAAGTAAGAGTGTCAAACCCAACGAGGAGCAGAAGGTGTTGATGAGTGGCTTGGAGCAGGAATTCTCTATAAATACTTAGCTAAGAGATTTTTAGGGTTTTTTGATAATGCAGATAAATAAAGTGCGAGTAAATAAAATACAATAATAATAGATGCAGCAAGTGGCCCAATCCTTTCTTTAGCAAAGGACAAGATGGTTGTATTACTTAAGATGACCAAACGTTCTCGAGGACACATGGGAATATTGTCAAGTGCTTTCGTTTCATATAGTTGATTAATCTTCTTTAGTTTGATAAGTGTTGTGTGGGTGAACCTATGCTAATGTACTGACCTTCCTAGGACTAATACATACTTGTGATTATACCCCTTGCAAGCATCCGCAAGTATAAGAAAGTAATTAAGATAGAAACCTAACCACAGCTTTAAACTCTGAGATCCTACACTCCCTTGTGCAAAGGTTTCCTAACGGGGGTTCAGGTTTCTGTCACTCTAGCAACCCCTACGATTAGTAGCCAAATACATAATGCATTCCCTAGTCCCATAAAGGTGAAGTGTCATGTAATCGACGTTCACATGACACCACTAGAAGAATAACACCACAACTTAAATAACAAACTATTGAATCTTTCTCAACACAATTCCACTACTAACAACATAACTTCTCCCATGTCCTCAAGAACTAAACGAACTACTCACAAGACATCATATGGCTCAAGATCAGAGATGAAATAATGATAAGTAACAATCTGAACATAACAATAATTCAATGGTTCCACTCAATAGCATCAACTACAACAAGTAATCAACACTTGGAAAGTTTCCCCTAAGAACTATGCAAGATTCAACCCAATTGTTACAACGGTATGAAGTGGTGATGATGGTGCTGGTGGAGATGATGATGGAGATGATGGTGATGATGATCCCGATGAAGTCCAGCTTGATAATGGTGTTAATTGCGACGATCTCCCCTCTCCGGGAAGGAATTTCCCCGACAGATTTCTGTCTGTCGGAGAGCTCTTTCTCTCTCTGTAGTTTTCCGCCCCGCAGAGGCGGCGAAATCTTTTTGTGGTTGCTCCACATGTATTAGGGTTTCGTGGGGAATATATACACCATAGAGCAGAGCCAGAGGTGGGCCAGGGTGGGCACACCACCTAGTGGCGCGGCCAGGGCTGACCCACGCCAGGGGGTGGTGTGGGACCCCTGTGGCCCATCTCCGCTCCCCCTTCTGGCATCCTTCATCTTCTGGAAAAATGTGATTTTCCATATATTTTCCAGGATTTTCCGATCTTCGCGAATTTCGCCTCCAAATGGTGCCTTTTCCATCAGAATTCTGACTTTAGCGGTCCATCCTCCAAAAGTCATCAACCATGCAAAAACAGATGAAATAACATAAGTATCATCTCTTAATATGAAATATATCAATAAATAACTGTAAATTATGATGTAGAATAGTGATTCAAAATGGACGTATCAACTCCCCCCAAGCTTAGACTTCGCTTGTCCCCAAGCGAAAACTGAGCTCAATAAACATGACCTCAGGTTTATGGAGTGAAGTGTCGATAAAGAATACGGACAAGAAGCTTCACATTCATCAATACACAAATCAATACAAGACAACTCACTATTATATAACTTAACTTGTAATAAGTAAAGGAAACACAATAAAGATACATAAAGTAAATCATAATTGGTAATGGCAAACTTTGCTCTTGGTCAAAGAATAGTTAACAATTTGCAGGAGTTCAAACATAATGGGGTTTTCAATGATAGCTTTCAAAGTAGTACTCACTAAGATAAGAGGAGTGTGCAAAACAAGGAACATAAGAAACATGATTGAATAAATCATCGTATGAATGAATGAAACACAACAAGTCAAAATACATGCTGAGATAGAAAGGAATACTTTTACTGACTCAACTAAAAAGTAAAATTTTGGTACTTATTAGATTTCATCTCTCATTACCCCTATCATAAGAATCTTTAGGTGATTAAGGTTAAAGTGATCAAATATTAGGATATGCTTGACAAGTTATAAGCTAAAAATCTCATGCCCCTTACTTACGATTATCGTTCCTCATGCTACTCAAGTTTAGTCACAGGTAAGTTCTTGTTATTGTAAGTACATGTATATCATAGAGAACCGCCAACGGGGTACCCCTTGCCCAATGATACAGAAGATTCCCCATATAAAAATGACAAGGCAAGCAGACAATGAGCATCTCAGCAATCCTTTTATTTCCTATTTGCATAGGTCTCTTTTTTTCTCTTTTTTCTTTCCTATTTGCATAGGGTTTTTTATATAAGGGATGCTTCATAGATTGATCACTATGGTTATGCTGTAGGTTTCCCCATGATTAGGCATGGCTTAGACCAGCCGCCCAGGTGTTTCTCTAACACATATACGAACTCCATGAGCCTTACAGGCTCCCCTTTCATTTCACACCGCCGGGATCCATAAGCAAAAGAACATGATATCAACTAAATAAAGTGCAATGTTGAAAGTGTTCCCTATGGTAACATGGTTCGGCTAATTCACAACTTAAAAAGTGCAAGCATATACGCAACATACATGGGCACAATGGTTCAAGTTTATTAAGTGAAAGAAAAGTAAAGTGTGCCATTGTGTTCGTGAGAGCGTTAATCACTAATTTTCTGTCAATACCCAGATTTTTAATCCCAGATTCCTGTTATGCCATACATCACAATCCCAGGATTACCATTTTTGCGAGACATAATAGATTGGATATCACAGTACATCATCCATTACAAACCATAATAAGGTCTTACACAAATAAGGATCTCATGATCCAGTCTTAGTACAGACAAGTAGCAGAATAAAAGCGTAGCGGTGGGCTCCATCTTCAGTGTCACAGGCAATGCTGACGATGGGAGATGATCCTAGTTGTCGTAGCTGTCCTGCTGTCCTTCTTCCAGATAGTCCTCCTCATAGTCTGGCCATGGGAATAGCAAGGGACAAAGCCATGAGTACTCTTTAAGTACTCGCAAACTATCACTAACAAGTAAGGTAGTTCTAATAGGAATGCTAAACTCTAAGTTTATTTGTAAAGTTAAGTTTGAAACCTAAGTTGAGTTCAGAAACTAAGAAAGATAAAATAAAGTTTGAAAATCACCTAAGTGGGAACTTAGTTGTCATAGTCACAACCATGTTGTGGTCATGTCACAATTCATTTCATAAGTCATTTTGAAAACATCTGACAACGGAACAGTATGGCCACTCCAACTGTCCATAACCACGGACGCGGCTATTCGAATAGTTTGACACTCTGCAGAGGTGGTACACTTTCACCACAAAATTTGATACATCTATCAGGGATAACCCTAAATCATCATACTTAGTATTTCAGATAATCAAACATAACCTTTCCTTTACATACTCTAGTATAAGCACCTCTCCTATGAGCTTGGCCTCCCAGCCATGGCCATCTGCCATCCTGGGAACTACATAGGTGGACAACATCGAGAGGTAGCGTCAGCGCATGCCTCTCCCGCGAGGGAACTAATACTAATGCATATAAACTTCTGGCTAAGCCTTACCCAATTCAGGTATTGTGGTTGTACGGTAAAATTGGAATGGTATCGCATCCGAACCCAACCATCAGTTTTTAGAAAAGGGCGAAGGCTCATGCCTCAACATTTTCATCATCATAAACCATTTCTATTTCTCAACACATGTCCAAACATCTCAATAGAATGACTCATCATTCCAAGGTTTTCACAAGCCATTTTCACCAAGTATTCCCATCTAAAGTGATCAAGTTTTTGGTTATGTCTACTCACTAAGTTAAGAGTGTTCACTAAGGTGGTATGCTAATCTCAATTTCATGCCATAGAATGACATCTAAATCTAACTAGATAGGTTAAGTTTTATACTCTTTATGCTATCTATAAAGAAAGTAAAGAACTTTAGTAAAGTAAAAGAAGGTAAAGCTTGTAAATAAAACTTGGAGTAGGTATAAGTCAAAAGGTATAACCAAAGCATGCCTAATGCATCTTGCTTAGGTTATCTAGCGTGCAAGGGTTAGCTTGCATTGTTAATGATGGATTTCCTTGGTTGGTACAGTGGTTGAAATTCTGCTCGTCTTCTTTGGGGTAGAACTCCTCCTCGTAGACTTGGTCGGTACTATCGTCTATAAATACATACGGAATACACAATCACCAAACAATACTTAACTAGTCTATTTATCATACTAAGGCACACACTTGATGATCTAATATCATCACATTCATCACAAGATTTAAATGAACTAGTTTCATTTATTTTATTTGAGAAAAGTAATTTCTACTCATTGAAAATATCTAAGATTTAATATTCTCCAATTAAAATATGGGATCATGTGGACACATGTCATCACCACATATTATAATACATCGAAATGTGACTAAAATGTTGGATCACATTTTAATAAGTTTAAGATTAATATTTAATGGTTTAAAGTGACTAGAAATGCTCATATAGCATTATTTTGGTACTAGTCCAAAGTTACTGCATGCAAACCTTAATATTATTACATATTTAGATAGGCATATTAAAATGTGATTTTTAAGAGGTGTAATCAACTCAAAAGCTATTATGGTTGATTTTAGAAAAATGTTTGAATGTGAAAAAGCTTCTGTCTTGTTATTTTTGCTAGGAGAGATATCTAACTCTAATTGATTTAAATCCAACGGGCTTGGATAGAGATTTTTCTTATCTTTCCAACAAAATTGGAATCACTCCATTTGGTTTAGTAGATATTTCTGAATTGATTTTTAAACTACAGGACAGAAACTAGTTTACTTCTAAAAAGAAAAAGATTTATTTGAATATGCTGGGTTGCGCGGGAACACTAATGGGCCGGCCCGGTTTCACTCCGCGATGCTAAGGACAGCTGCCAGGGGGGTCCCGCCTATTAGTACCTCTTATAACGCGAAGCGGTATGGGGCAACGTGGACCGCAGGATTAGAACTAGGATCTATGGCTCACGTTCATCGTCGACGACAGTCATGTCGCCGACGAGGTGGAACCCAAGCGGCTCAGTGGGGGTGAAGTGGGTGCATACCAGGGCTCCAGCGAGTGCGGCGATGGGGGCGATCGAACAAGGAGACGATGGCGGACTCAGGCGAGGTCACGGCAGCTCCTGGGGTGCACGAAATCGACAGGGGCTTCTCCTCCTCTGCTGCGGCTAACTCCGACTCAATTCCGGCGACTGGCTGCTCGAGCGGCTTCGGCGAGAGAGGGGAAATGATCAGTGGTGAGAGGGGAGTGTGGGATTGTGGCAATTGAGGCTGGGGGTGGCCTCCTTATATAGGCTCGTCGAGGGGACCGAGAGGGCGACGACGAGCTTGTCGGTGATGGCAGCACCGGGAGCTAGAGGCGTGGGCAAGGTAGGCAGACGGTGGGCGGTTCCCTGGCGGTCAGCTATGGCTTAAAGGCGATGCTAGGGGCGGTGGCTAACGGTCGGGCGCGTCTCGCACTCTGAGCGGCAGAGGCGGTGCTCGACGCGGCAGGCGGTGGCTACTGGTCGCGCGGTGGGAAGGGGACATGTCTGGCGGGGTTCTGGGGTCAATGAGGAGCGGCGTGCGCGGGCTGTGGTCGAGGGGCGGCGTGTGCGGGCCTGCCGGGGATGGCACTCTGGCGTGCGCTGGCACGACGCAGAGGCTCAGTGCGGGGGTGGTTTGTGGTGGTCTAGGGGCTAGCTGCGCTTGGGGACGGGACATGGGAGTGCGGTAGGGTTGGGCGGAGCTAGTGGCGGTGCTGGATTGGCGCGGCGTGGTCTATGGGGCGTTGCCCATGCTCGTCCGGCGGTGACCAAGAACGGGCGGCGCGGCACTTCTTCTCTAGGCCAGTTAGTAGCTTAGTTAGGTGCTGGTTAGAGTTAGGGGAGACAAGGGGACCAAATGGAGCCCAATTACTCGATAATGCATTGATCATCAAATAGTAATAGTTAGGCAGAAAATTTGTGCATGTCGCCTGTTCGACACAATGGCCGCATGAAACAAACTTTTGAAATTTGAAATGAATTTTGGTGGACTTGTTGGTCTTATGCTTGAGCATCTCTGGTTGTTGGGGTTTGTCAAGTTGAAGTCCTTTGCATGGTTTTTGAAAAAGTGGGATCTAGACATATGAAATGGATTCCATTTTCAACTGCCATTTAAATTTAGGGTTTAAATGTTTTTGTAAGATCACAAGGTGGGCATTGGTACATCTTTACTTGTACTATCAAGGGGTTCAAAGATCCATAATTGTTTCTGTTTGAATTTGAGTGCTAGGAACACCTAAAGTGACCTAGTTGATTAAAATGGCAAAAGTGACCATTTCCATTTATTAATTCTATTTGATTTCTTTTTCTTTGGATTTTGCTTGGTAATGATCTATATGACGTGGCATTCATCTTAGAATCATTTTACAACCATTATAACAAACAATCATGACAATTCAAAACAATTCCACATTAATGCAACACTCATATGCATGCTTAATTATTTAAATGAGAAAAAGTTTTTGTTAACCCTAAATTGGGTGATTTGGATCTTGATATATTGGATTCAAGTTTTGGGATGTTACAAACCTTCCCCCCTTAAACAAAATCTCGTCCCAAGATTTAAGAAAGAAAACTAGGAACTAAAGAGATCTGGGAACTCGGTCCTAATGTAATCTTCTCGCTCCCAAGTGGCTTCTTCTTTGGTATGGTTGCTCCATTGGATCTTTAGAAATTTGACACTCCGGGTCCTAGTGGTTCTGTAAGCTTCCTCCAAGATACGGATGGGCACTTCACGATACGTCAGATCCTTGTTGATATCAACAGCTCGGTGTTCGATGTTCTTGAAAACTTCGGTCTTCTCCGGCCCTTCTAGGCATTTGCGAAGTAATGAGATATGGAACACATCATGGATGGCTAACATATCCTCTGGCAGTTCCAGTTGATACGATACTTCTGCTCGGCGATTTAGAATCTTGAGGGTCCGATATATTTGGGGGCTAACTTTCCTTTCAGACTAAAATGTTGGGTTCCTTTCAATGACGAAACCTTGAGATACACAAAATCTCTGACATTGAAAGTCAGGTCTCTCCTTCTCTTGTCAGCATAACTCTTCTGTCTAGATTGGGTGGTCTTGAGGTGCTCACGGACTTTGTGAACCTTCTCTTCGGCTTCTCATAGGATGTCAGGTCCGAAAATCTGACTCTCTCCTACTTGCGACCAATTCAACGGGGTACAGAACTTTCTTCCATATAAGAACTCAAATGGGGCCATTTGCAAACTGGCTTGGTAACTGTTGTTATATGAGAATTCTGCGAAAGGCAGACAATCTTCCCATTTTGATCCATACTCTAACACACAAGCTCTTAACACATCGTCTAAGATTTGGTTGACTCTTTCAATCTGTCCATCGGTTTGTGGGTGATAAGCTGTGCTGAAATTCAACTTGGTTCCTACTCCTTCTTGGACTTTTTGCCAAAATCTCGAGGTAAATTGGATTCCTCGATCTGATACTATGGTCTTGGGGGTTCCATGCAAACTGACGATTCTAGCAATGTACAACTCTGGTAGCTTCGAACTCTAGTAGGTCCTCTTGACAGGTATAAAATGGGCTACCTTGGACAGTCTATCAACGATGACCCAGATTGAGTCATTTCCCCTACTAGAAGTAGACAAACCGGTGATAAAGTCCATTCCAAAGGAATCCCATTTCCATTCTGGAATCTGCAATGTTTGCAATAGTCCTATGGGTCTCTGATGTTCCGCTTTGACTCTATAACAGATATCACACTTGGCGATGTAGCTTCCGATTTCCCTCTTCATCTTGTGCCACCAAAATTGCTCCTTCAAATCCTGATACATCTTTGTTCCACCGGGATGGATAGAATAAAGAGTATCATGAGCTTCTTGCATGATCACCTGCTTCAGCTCCAAATTCGGTGGCACACAAATACGTCCTTTGAACCACAGAACTCCTTCTTCGTCTTCGGTGAATCCAGGTACCTTTCCTGTACCAATACGATGCTTGATTCCGTCGATACTTGCATTTCCCTTCTGGGCTTCCTTGATTTCACTAATCAAACTGGGTTGAAGTTCAATGCTAGCTAAAAATCCTTTGCTAACTAGCTCAGTTCTAAACTGCTCCAACTCCTCATATATACTTGGTTTCTTCTCCTTGATCATAGTGTTTAGCCTACACGGCAATCTGCTAAGAGCATCCGCTACCACATTGGCTTTGCTGGGGTGATAGTGAATGTGTAACACCCTCGAATCGGCCCTATGCAAGTTTTTGCGCTTCCCACCAAACCCGCATAGAAACGATTCAAGGACGCCCACCAGGCACTTTCGTGCGGGTGGAAAACGAAGTAATATCATTACACAATAGTCAATCATGGAACCCACAGAATAGATATATATACAGTAACGACTCACTGAGTCAAGAATACAGATATACAATACAAAGATCCAAATCACCTTGAAAACGATAGAGCGTCCGACTACGGACAAGATGCAAATGGGGCTAAGAGCCCTGAAGAATAACCAATGGCGTCCATAACCCTGCCCAGGCCAAGCCGGAAGGGTAACCCTGCTAACGACGTCGATCCCAAACCTGTTAAACAAAAGGGGTGCCGACAAAGGGCAAAGGAAAAAGAGGAGCGTCAGTACTGAGGCCAGTACAAGGCGAGGCTAGAATTCGGCGGCTCTCGCCTACATAGGTATGGTGGACTGAAGCGGCAGCGCAACAGCACTAAACAACCTATAGAGACTCAGTAAAACTGGCGGCTATTAGAGAGGGATAAGGAAGACCTATTCGGATCCAACCTGATACTAACACCAAACATACCCATCCTGGCATTTTCCCCTCGATACCAAACGAGGAAGTCAAACCGAGGAACTCACACAGTTGGCAGTTTTATTCATTCCATTATAGTTGAAGCACTTACTAGTCAGATATAGATAGCATGAGTCATCCTGATATCCTAAGTAGTGGGCAGTTTTAGTTAACCATTCAGTTGTAGTTGCAGTACTTACTAGTCAGATACAATTAGCATGTGACATCCCAAACCCAGCAGTTGTTGGCACTTTTATTTCATTCCATTGGAGTTGCGATACTTACTAGGCAGGTATAACATGACACGATACAGCCCAGCTCCACCAGTTGTTGGCACTTTTATTATCCATTCCATTGTAGTAAAGCTGATTACTAGTCACATATTAAGTCAAATTTATAGCACTACTTTAGTTATGCTTGTCTATGATCAAGATACTGTGCTCCAAGTCGTCCATAACTGCGGACACAGCTTTCAGAAAGATTTACCCTGCAGGGGTGCACAAATAGCAACACACACACGATCAACCTCGGAAAAACCAAATCAAAACCCAACGAGGCTTTCACGACAAAGCAATCACAGGATTCATAAAATATTTCAGGGGGCCACCCCACTAAGCTACCCACAACAAAGTTGGCCGGCTCTGAGACGGACCCAGGGTTTGTGACAATGGTTGTAAATGACTGGGAACCCAAAAGTGTGACTGGGCTTGTCGATACCGCGAAAACATTCCACGTTCCAAAACAGTACAGGTGCTCCACGCACAATCGTAAATAAAGCAGTAAAGCATGGCATAAGTACAGGATAGTAATAAATCCCCAAACTACTTTGTGGCCCCAAGAAATAAGAAATGAATCAAGCTCTGGCTAAGGGGGATCCATAGGGTCTCCCGGATGTGGATAGTGCGAATATTCAAGGAACAGGTATCAAGTACTCGGGGCCTACGGGACACAAGTGGACATGAAAAACCAAATAGCATATATTACCCACCGGTGCCTCTTTCATTAGTTATCCCAGCAATTTAATAGTTGTATTTAAAGTCATGATCCTCTCCACCATAAAGCATATGACAACATTCCAACAACTGTGTGGTACTTCACGACAGCGGATCGCACCTAAGCAAGCGACTATGACTCGCAAGACCATCTATCTACCAAACAACAGGTAATAGGAGGTGTCCAAGGCAATATAGAGGTTGCACGGAATATATCTGGTACGGAACACTAAGGCATCGCGACACGGATAGCAATAGATCAACAGGAGGAAATAAAGACTATAAATGCAAAATAGGTAGAAAGGAGGGAGATGCTCGCCTAGGAAACACTGCCGAAGGTTCACCGAAGATCGGGTCGACACTCGCATCCACTCATCGGCCTAATCCGTGAAGAAGCAAAGCACTAGAAGAAACACTGGATGCATTATTTAATACTACGGCAGAAGATCCGGCATGCTTATGATATGATGCATGGCATGGCAAAGATGCGGTGCAATTAGGCAATATTAAGCGGAACCGAGGTCCCGATAATTAATTAGATGGTTCATGTTGTATATCTACCCCGCAGTTTAAATGTTGTCTTAACATGGCAAAACATGGCATCGGTTCGTTAAATAGATTTAAATGGAGCCAATATAAGACTAGAAAAGCCCCCATATAGTCTCCATATTTAATTTAGATGGATCATCGAAAAAACCCCAAACACCCACAATATGTATGCCAGTATGATCAATTTGATATGCAACAATTTACTATCATGTTATAAAGATAGGGATCTCGGATAGGGGTCACACATTGGCGTTTGGTGCTCTTGGTTTCGGAGGGGTTCGGGCGCCGGGATCGGTCTTCGGGGTCGGTCTTCGGATCCGGGTTCTTTGGGTCCGAGAGGAAGATGTCCTCAAGGTCTCGATCATCGGGTCCATGTCGACAATCTTGTCATCGATGAAGAACTTAGATTCACATCGGTGGTTTTCGAAAGATCTTGGTGAAAGCCGGGATCGGAGAACTTCATGGGGATTTGTACTCTTCGAGTGGCACCGATACATCCCTAGAAACCATCGGCATCGAGCATACATCCACGGAACAAGGCAAGGTAGACCTTCCTGCAAACATGTTGGTAACGGGACGAGGTCGAAATACTGAGCCACGAGTACCAACTGGAACCACATGCAGGGATAGAGAAAAACACTGGCATCTGGGCAACAGGTCAAACACGAAAAACTTGGTGTCAACTCGAAGTGAACAACAGCGAGGAGAGGATCCAGGGTGGCGCTCGGTGCTCGGCACCGGGGTGCAGAGATGAGGGTCGGTGGCTCTCAGGAGGTGGAGTCCGGCAGCGTCCGCTAGCGAGCTTGGCACAACCGGAGTTGAGGTGGGGCCACGAGAGCGCGCCGAGGCAGAGAAGACGACCTGCACACGGAGGCAGCGGACGTCGGGGTGGAGGCCCCTGGTTCTCCAGCGAGGACAGCGGGGAAGCCCTGTAGACGCCCGCGGAGAGGCGATGGTGCTCCGTTCGAGGAGGCCGGTGAGGTTATCCCGGAAGGAGGACGACGGGCGGCGTGGGGTCGCAGAGAGAGAGATAGCGGATGGTGGCAACAATGCACCAGATGGGCAGGGTTCAGCGGCCGGCGGCGCGAGAACGGCGAGGAAGGCAGCCTCGCTGATGGCGGCGGGGCAGAGGACGATGGTGCGGCGTCGGGCGAGTAGGGCGCGAGGAAGGGCGGCGAGGTCGCGTCTAACCGCCGGCGGAGGGCGAGGTCAACGGCGGTCCGTAGGACGGAGCGAAGGAGGCCGGGCCTTGCGGCGCGAAGGAGAACAGCGAACAACGCCTCAAGCGGGAGGAGGTCGAGGCCGGAGGTCGGGAAGGAAGCACTGATGGCGGCGGCGGCTGGAGCAAGGAAGGTGGAGGTCGCGGTCCAGGCGGTAGTGGACAGGGAGTGAGGGAGGCGCTCGAGGTCTAGGGAAACGGGCAGGTCGTGATGGGGACAAAGAGAGGAGCGACGGGTGGGCATCGATCGTGGTAGGGCCAGGCGGGAGAGGTGGCTCGCGAGCGAGAGAGGCGTGTCAAGGCTGGGGTGCGTGCGGGGTCACGCTCATGGTGGGGCCAGGATGGTGCGTGGTTATGTGCAGGGCTGGGGTCGTGAGCGTGCCTCCAGGTGCGCGGCTGCCGTGGCGACGCGACGCGAGAGGGTGCGGGGTAGCGTGCACTAGCGGTATACTGCGGGGTAGGGCCAGGGCGTGTGGCCGCGTGCGTGCAGGAGGGTTGCCGCGTGAGGCTTGAGGCGGCAGCGATAGGGAGTGGTTAGGTAGGGCAGGTCGGGTCTAGGGTTAGGTTAGAAGGAGGTGGCCGGCTGGGCTTTTGGGCCTGGCTGGCTGCCTCCCTAAAAAATAAGTTTTATATTTATTATTATTCTATTTTATTTTTAAAGACCTTTTGTAATTAATTTTAGACAAACAAAAGATTTGGAAGAGACCGGGGTTTATCGTTTAAAATAAAGAAGGGGGTGTCTAGAAATCAAAGGTGTCTTTTAGAAAATAGTTTTTGGCAAAAGATGCATGGTGATATGACGATGCTCAAATGCGATGTGGCATGATGACATGAACATGCTATCATGATGATGCACAAAGGCAAAACACAGTGATTTTCTAGTAGTGGTTTTCCCGGGGTGCTACAATTCGACACCACTAACAAGGGATCTCGCCCTCGAGATCCGCCTCATGGTACGGGGAGGAAGGCTGACAGTCTGAAACTTCTCGCTTCGCGTAGATCCTCGCGACACCACTAACAACGATTCTTGCTCCATCTTGAATCGGCAACACCACCAACAAGGGGTCGTTGCTCACGTTCGTTGAGAGAACACTCCGGAGAAACACGGACGAAGGCAGAGGTCTCAAAAAAGGAAGGCCACCTCTAACTTCTGTGGAAGGAGAGAATAAGTGCAATCTGATCCACTTCAATGTACGAGAGAAAATAGAATGAGTAGTTGGCATGGGGGCCAATCCATCACGCACCCAAACTATTACTCCACACATGTAGTAGAAAAATGTGACACCCATTCTCGGAATTCAGACTGAAGATCTCGGCAAGCGAGGTTCAGAAACAAAGGAGTGATGCAGACTCTTCATCGGATCTGATGTAGCTGATGATGATGTCGTCGCGTTGGAAAACACCGGAAGATACAAAGAAAGATTTCAGTAGATTTTGATCCACCGAAAGGTACAACAGATGAAGGGTTCCTCAGATAGCATAAACACAGGATATAGTAACACCGTTGCAACAAGAAGGATTAGAAACCCTGAAGGTACGACGAAAACCCACCCACGAGAAATCCTGGGCTTGAAAAAAAAGTAAGAGAGTAGATTCAAAACACACAAAGGTAAGAGAAGAATAGCATAGAGGTAAGGAGTAAAATAGACCTACTTAGAGCTATCCAGCCGATTTTGCAAAAATAGTTTTGACACTACATCGGCCGTTAGCTAGGTTATCCTACAGGCTGGACCAATGGGGTATCACAACTGCTGAGCTCTAATACCACTCTATAACACCCTCGAATCGACCCTATGCAAGTTTTTGCGCTTCTCGCCAAACCCGCATAGAAACGATTCAAGGACGCCCACCAGGCACTTTCGTGAAGGGGGAAAATGAAGTAATATCATTACACAATAGTCCACGATGGAACCCATAGAACAGATATATATACAGCAATGACTCATTGAGTCAAGAATACAGATATATAGTACAAAGATCCAAATCACCTTGAAAACGATAGAGCGTTCGACTATGGACAAGATACAAATGGGGCTAAGAGCCCTGAAGAATAACCAATGGCGTCCATAACCCTGCCCAGGCCAAGCCGGAAGGGTAACCCTGCTAACGACATCGATCTCAAACCTGTTAAACAAAAGGGGTGCCGACAAAGGGCAAAGAAAAAAAGAGGAGCGTCTAGAATTCGGCGGCTCTCGCCTACATAGGTATGGTGGACTGAAGCGGCAGCACAGCAGCACTAAACAACCTATAGAGACTCAGTAAAACCGGCGGCTATTAGAGAGGGATAAGGAAGACCTATTCAGATCCAACCTGATACTAACACCAAACATACCCATCCTGGCATTTCCCCCTCGATACCAAACGAGGAAGTCAAACCGAGGAACTCACACAGCTGGCAGTTTTATTCATTCCATTATAGTTGAAGCACTTACTAGTCATATATAGATAGCATGAGTCATCCTGATATCCTAAGTAGTGGGCAGTTTTAGTTAACCATTCAGTTATACTTGCAGTACTTACTAGTCAAATACAATTAGCATGTGACATCCCAAACCCAGCAGTTGTTGGCACTTTTATTTCATTCCATTGGAGTTGCGATACTTACTAGGTACGTATAACATGACACGATACAACCTAGCTCCACCAGTTGTTGGCACTTTTATTATCCATTCCATTGTAGTAAAGCTGATTACTAGTCACATATTAAGTCAAATTTATAGCACTACTTTAGTTATGCTTGTCTATGATCGAGATATTGTGCTCCAAGTCGTCCATAACCGCGGACACGGCTTTCAGAAAGATTTACCCTACAGGGGTGCACAAATAGCAACACACACACGATCAACCTCAGAAAAACCAAATCAAAACCCAACGAGGCTTTCACGACAAAGCAATCACAGGATTCATAAAATATTTTGGGGGGACACCCCACTAAGCTACCCGCAACGAAGTTGGCCGGCTCCGAGATGGACCAGGGTTTGTGACAATGGATGTAAACGACTGGGAACCCGAAAGTGTGATTGGGCTTGTCGATACTGCGAAAACATTCCACGTTCCAAAACAGTATAGGTGGTCCACGCACAATCATAAATAAAGCTATAAAGGATGGCATAAGTACATGATAGTAATAAAGCCCCAAATTACTTTGTGGCCACAAGAAATAAGAAATGAATCAAGCTCTGGCTAAGGGGGATCCATAGGGTCTCCCGGATGTCGATAGTGCGAATATTCAAGGAACAGGTATCAAGTACTCGGGGCCTACGAGACACAAGTGGACATGAAAAACCAAATAGCATATATTGCCCACCGGTGCCTCTTTCATTAGTTATCCCAGCAATTTAATAGTTGTATTTAAAGTCATGATCCTCTCCACCATAAAGCATATGACAACATTCCAACAACTGTGTGGTACTTCACGACACCGGATCGCACCTGAGCAAGCGACTATGACTCGCAAGACCATCTATCTACCAAACAACAGGTAATAGGAGGTGTCCAAGGCAATATAGAGGCTGCACGGAATATATCTGGTACGGAACACTAAAGCATCGTGACACGGATAGCCATAGATCAACATGAGGAAATAAAGACTATAAATGCAAAATAGGTAGAAAGGGGGAAGATGCTCGCCTGGGAAACACTGCCGAAGGTTCACCGGAGATTGGGTCGACACTCGCATGCACTCATCGGCCTAATCCATGAAGAAGCAAAGCACTAGAAGAAACATCAGATGCACTATTTAATACTACGGCAGAAGATCCGGCATGATTATGATATGATGCATGGCATGGCAAAGATGCGGTGCAATTAGGCAATATTAAGCGGAACCGAGGTCCCGATAATTAATTAGATGGTTCATGTTGTATAGCTACCCCGCAATTTAAATGTTGTCTTAACATGGAAAAACATGGCATCGGTTCGTTAAATAGATTTAAATGGAGCCAATATAAGACTAGAAAAGCCCCCATATAGTCTCCATATTTAATTTAGATGGATCATCGAAAAAACCCCAAACACCCACAATATGTATGCCAGTATGATCAATTTGATATGCAACAATTTACTATCATGTTATAAAGATAGGGATCTCGGATAGGGGTCACACATTGGCGTTCGGTGCTCTTGGTTTCGGAGGGGTTCCGGCGCCAGGATCGGTCTTCGGGGTCGGTCTTCGGATCCGGGTTCCTTGGGTCCGAGAGGAAGATGCCCTCAGGGTCTTGATCATCGGGTCCATGTCGATGATCTTGTGATCTATGAAGAACTTGGATTCACATCGGTGGTTTTCGGAAGATCTTGGCGAAAGCCAGGATCGGAGAACTTCGCGGGGATTTGTAGTCTTCGAGTGGCACCGATACATCCCTAGAAACCATCGGCATCGAACATACATCCACGGAACAAGGCAAGGTAGACCTTCCTGCAAACATGTTGGTAACGGGACAAGGTCGAAACACTGAGCCACGAGTACCAACTGGAACCACATGTAGGGACAGAGAAAAACACTAGCATCTGGGCAACAGGTCAAACACGAAAAACTTGGTGTCAACTCGAAGTGAACAACAGCGAGGAGAGGATCCAAGGTGGTGCTCGGTGCTCGGCGCCGGGGTGCAGAGATGCGGGTCGGTGGCTCTAAGGAGGTGGAGTTTGGCAGCGTCCGCTAGCGAGCTTGGCACACCGGAGTCGAGGTGGGGCCGCGGGAGCACGCCGAGGCAGAGAAGACGACATGCACACGGAGGCAGCGGACGTCGGGGTGGAGGCCCCTACTTCTCCGGCGAGGACGGCGGGGAAGCCCTGCAGACGCTCGCGGAGAGGCGATGGTGCTCCATTCGAGGAGGCCGGCGAGGTTATCCCGGAAGGAGGACGACGGGCAGCATGGGGTCGCAGAGAGAGAGACAGCAGACGGCGGCAACAGCGCATCGGACGGGCAGGGTTTAGCGGCCGGCGGTGCGAGAACGGCGAGGAAGGAAGCCTCGCTGATGGCGGCGGGGCAGAGGACGATGGCGCGGGGTTAGGCGAGTAGGGCGCGAGGAAGGGCGGCGAGGTCGCGTCTAACCTCCGGCGGTGGGCGAGGTCGACGGCGGTCCGTAGGACGGAGCGGAGGAGGCCGGGCCTTGCGGCGCGAAGGACAACAGCGAACAACGCCTCAAGCGGGAGGAGGTCGACGCCGGAGGTCGGGAAGGAAGCGCTGATGGCGGTGGCAGCTGGAGCAAGGAAGGTGGAGGTCGCGGTCCAGGCGGCAGTGGACAGGGAGTGAGGGAGGCGCTCGAGGTCTGGGGAAATGGGCAGGTGGTGATGGGGACGAAGAGAGGAGCGACGGGTGGGCATCGATTGTGGTGGGGGCAGGCGGGAGAGGTGGCTCGCGAGCGATAGAGGCGTGTCAAGGATGGGGTGCGTGCGGGGTCACGCTCGTGGTGGGGCCGAGAGGGAGCGTGGTTATGTGCATGGCTGGGGTCGTGAGCGTGCCTCCAGTCACGCGGCTGCCGTGGAGACACGATGCGAGAGGGTGCGGGGTAGCGTGCACTGGCGGTATACTGCGGGGTAGGCCCAGGGCGCGTGGCCGCGCGCGTGCAGGAGGGTTGCCGCGTGAGGTTAGAGGCGGCGGCGATAGGGAGTGGTTAGGTAGGGCAGGTCGGGTCTAGGGTTAGGTTAGAAGGAGGTGGCCGGCTGGGCTTTTGGGCCTAGCTGGCTGCCTCCCTAAAAAATAAGTTTTATATTTATTATTATTCTGTTTTATTTTTAAAGACCTTTTGTAATTAATTTTAGACAAACAAAAGATCTGGAAGAGACCGGGGTTTATCGTTTAAAATAAAGAAGGGGGTGTCTAGAAAACAAACATGTCTTTTAGAAAATAGTTTTTGGCAAAATATGCATGGTGATATGACGATGCTCAAATGCGATGTGGTATGATGACATGAACATGCTATCATGATGATGCACAAAGGCAAAACACAGCGATTTTCTAGTAGTGGTTTTCCCGGGGTGCTACAGAATGTCAAGGTCATAATCCTTGATTAACTCCATCCATCTCCTTTGCCTCATATTCAACTCCTTCTGAGTGAAAATATACTTCAAGCTTTTGTGATCTTAGTAAATCTCACAGCGATTACCCATAAGGTAATGATGCAATGTCTTCAAGGCTAAAATTATGGCTGCTAATTCAAGATCATGAGTGGGGTAGTTCTGCTCATGCTGCTTCAATTGTCGAGACATGTATGTGATAACTTTGCCTTCTTGCATCAGTGCACATCCGAGACCAATCTTGGATGCATCACAATACACATCAAACGGCTTCTTGATATCTGGCATGATCAATATTGGGGCTGAAATCAATCTCTTTTTGAGCTCTTGAAAACTTGCTTCACATTTGTCGGTCCAGTCAAACTGCTTGTCCTTCTTAGACAATTGGGTCATAGGTCTTGCGATGCTCGAAAATCCTTCGACGAACTTGCGGTAATATTCCGCTAATCCGAGAAATGCACGAACTTGGGTTTGAGTTGTTGGGGCTTCCCATTCTTCGACATCTTTGATCTTGGCGGGATCAACAGCGACTCCTCTGGCAGACACAATATGTCCTAGGAATCCTACTTCTTTCAGCCAAAATTCACATTTGTTGAACTTGGAATACAACTAATGCTCTCTAAGGGTTTCAAGAATGATTCCCAGATGTTGCTCATGGTCTTGTTCTGACTTGGAGTAGATAAGGATATCGTCGATAAACACAATGATAAACTTATCTAGAAAATTCATAAAGATCTTATTCATGAGATTCATGAAATAAGCGGGGGCATTGGTTAATCCAAAAGACATGACCGTATACTCATATAATCCATATCTGGTGGTAAAGGCGGTCTTTGGAATATCGGTTGCACGAATCTTAAGTTGGTGATAACCAGTCGTAAGATCAATCTTAGAGAACACACTGGCACCAGTCAACTGATCAAATAGATCCTCTATCTTTGGCAAAGGGTACATGTTCTTGATTGTGACGTCATTCAGCTTTCTATAATCTGTGCACAAATGGTTGCCTCCATCTTTCTTGTCGATGAATAACACGGGCGATCTCCATGGCGATGCGCTTGGTTGAATCAAGTCGTTCTCTAGCATAGCATCTAGATGCTTCTTTAGTTCCACTAAATCTTAGGGGTTCATGCAATAGGGTCTTTGAGCTATGGGACCGGTTTAGGAATTAGTTCAATAATGAACTCAATATCCTGATCTGGGGGCATACCGAGCAATTCATCTGGGAATACGTCAGGGTATTCACAGACTACTCTGACTTGGTCTATGGTGGGTAGGGCTAGACTCTTGTTGCACTTGAATTGACGGGGCAGGGTTTCAGATATATGCTCTACTTATACTCCAGAGCTACTGGTCATGGTGATGGCTTTCTTGGCACAGTCTATCAATCCTTTAGCTTCGACATCCAATCCATTCCTAGTACTACTTCCAAACATTTGGTTCCAAGTACTATTAGATTGGCATAAAAATCTATCCCATGTATTCTGATAGGCACAAGTTTGCAAATTTTTCTAGCTTTTGTGGTGGAACCGGGTATTTGAACTATCATGACATGCTTCAAGTTGGTTGGGTGAGTCTTACTAGTGCATGCAAATTCTTTGGTGACAAATGAGTGTGATGCTCCAGAATCAAACAACACTCTTGCTAAAACTGATTTGACGGAAAACATACCCAACACTACATCTGGCGCTTCTTGGGCTTATTTGGCGTTCATGTGGAAGAGACGGTCGTTGCGGTTGTGAGGGTTCCCTCGGGCGAATCTTCTTCCGGGATGAACACGACGCTGCTGTTGAGCTAGGGCATTCACATTGGCAGTGGCGGCAATATTCTTGGGACACTCATTGGAGTAGTGACCCTTCACTCCACACTCGAAACAAGTAATCTGAGACTTGTCTTTTGCTTCCACAGGCACAACATTGCTTCCAGTTCTTGGTGCAGTGTTGTTGTTGTTGTTGTGCTTGGGAGGTGCACGGTTGAAATTGTTGGAGTTGTCGGGGTGGTTGTTGTTTCCTCTAGACTTCACATTTCCTCCACTGCGGTTGGGGTAGCTCGGGCGAGACATTGGGGGTCGATTGTTCCGCGGGGCATATCCGGCAGACGGGTTGGGACGGTACTTCTGGTGACTATTGGATCCAGATTGGTGTATGATCAGACGTTTGTGATTGTTGTTCGCTTGATTAATCTTCCCTTCCATCTGAATTGCAGAGTCGACTAGCTCTTCGAGATCCTCGAAACGGATGTTGAGGAGAACTATCTGCATCTCATCATGCAATCCGTTCAGGAATCTCTCCTTCTTGGCCTCAGTGTTGATCTCATCAGGTGCATACTTGTCTAGGGACAAGAATTGGTCACGGTACTCCACTACAGTCATTCTGCCTTGCTTTAGCTCTCTGAATTCATCTCTCATTATGCTGACTATACCCTGCGGCACATGGGTGCGGCTGAACTTGACTTTGAAGGCTTCCCACGTCATCACTTGACCGTGGTTCATCGTGCGGGTGCTGTTCCACCATGCTCTTGCATCTCCTTCCAAATAGTGAGTGGAAAACAGAACTTTCTCGTTTGCATCCACTTCGGCGACTTCTAAGTTGTTCTCCATGGTTTGTAACCAATCATCGGCATCCACTGGGTCTTCAGGCTTGCTAAAGATTAGGGGATTGGTATTCTGGAAGTTTTTGAGTTTGGATCCATGATGATCCTGATTTCCATGGTTCTGATTGTTGTGAGCCATCTAGGCGATCTGCTGCAGGGTGGCTAGATTTGCTTGGCGCTCTGCCCTACTAGATTCACGGTCTGCAATGAGCGTCTGCAGAATCTGCAGCATTGGGTCCTGCGATGAGCTTCTCCCTCCTTGGTTTCCACGATTCATCTGAAGATTGAGATAGATAATGGGGTAAGAGGGAAAGTTCTAAGGTTTATGGTTTTGGTTTCAAAGCTAAAACTTTGAGTTTGACTCAGGTTTTGCAACTAACTTCTTTTCATTCATTCAAGCAAAGCACACGATACAAACACACACACCACAACAAAAGGAAAACAGATGGTTTTAAGAACCATTCTGTAAGCTAAGATACAATGGGACCGATACTTCTCACTCATACGATAGTGATCTAGTGCATCTACTCATCATCGATGAAGTCGGAGTCATCATCGTCGGTGTAGAAGTCCATGGCATCATCCTCTAGATAGTCATCATCATTGCTGAGGGACGAGTGAATATCCCCCTGGATGTCTTCACCTTCCTCTTCTTCTTCTTTTGCTGCAAGCTGAGCTTCCTGCTCCTTGATGGTCTTCTTGAGTTCGGCCACCTTCTTGCGAAGACGGTCGATGGTGTGATCCTTCTTTGCATGTTGACAGTGAAGTGACTGACGATCCTTGACTAGCAGTGAGAAAGTTTGGGCCTTCTGGGCGGAAATGGCAAGGTTGTGGTTGGCGAACTCTCTAGCATTGTCCAATTCCTTCTGTCTGTCATACAGTAGGAAGTCGAGGTTCTCCACTTGACGCTTCAACTCCGGGTGACTTGGCATCTCTAGCGGCATTCCCATAGAATCACGCCTTGCATAGTGAGCAAAGTGGGTTCCTTGGATCAGGTTGACATTTTGTGCACAAAGACGAGCGAGAGCTTCATGCATTGCCCTGGCTAATCCATCTAGCCAGTTATTCTCTCTCACGGAGAATTGAATCTTCTCGGACATTGGTGCCTCTAACTTGCCTCGAAGATCAACAACTACTAGCCATTGTAAATCTCCTCCTGGGGGACCATTGAGTTAAGCTCCGAAGAATTCCGTATGTGGGTGCTCCAAGTACTCCGACAGTGTATCAAGATCCCCCTCGAAGATCAGTTGGCCTCCGTTGCCCAACTAGTAGAACTTGCAGTACTAAACTTCCATCTATAAGAATTTAGGATGAGAAAGTTAGTGAAGTGATCAAGTGTGTCAAAATTTTATGTAGTAAATGTAAGAATTTTTGAGGAACATGTAATTTTTTTTAGAGAAAGAATCCCAAGGGTAAGAGAGGAAATAGATTTTCACAAATACTCACTTTGGTTTTGAAACTAAGTTTCTGGTTCGGACGTCCATTCTAACTAGGGTCTCCTATGGTTAGGATGGCTCTGATACCAACTTGTCAACACCCAGATTTTTAATCCCAGATGCCTGTTATGCCATACATCGCAATCCTAGGATTACCATTTTTGCGAGACATAACAAATTAGATATCACAGTACATCATCCATTACAAACCATAATAAGGTCTTACACAAATAAGGATCTCATGATCCAGTCTTAGTACAAACAAGTAGCGGAATAATAAGCGTAGCGGTGGGATCCATCTTCAGTGTCACGGGCAATGGTGACGATGGGAGATGATCCTAGTTGTCGTAGCCGTCCTGTTGTCCTTCTTCCGGATAGTCCTCCTCATAGTTTGGCCACGGGAATAGCCAGGGACAAAGCCATGAGTACTCTTTAAGTACTCGCAAACTATCACTAACAAGTAAGGTAGTTCTAATAGGAATGCTAAACTCTAAATTTGTTTGTAAAGTTAAGTTTGAAACCTAAGCTGAGTTCAGAAATAAAGAAAGATAAAATAAAGTTTGAAAATCACCTAAGTGGGAACTTAGTTGTCATAGTCACAACCATGTTGTGGTCAAGTCATGTCACAATTCATTTCATAAGTCATTTCGAAAACATCTGACAACGGAACAGTATGGCTACTCCAACTGTCCATACCGCGGACACGGCTATTCGAATAGTTTGACACTCTGCAGAGGTGGTACACTTTCACCACAAAATTCAATACATCTGTCAGGAATAATCCTGAATCATCATACTTAGTATGCAGATAATCAAACATAACCTTTCCTTTACACACTCTAGTATAAGCACCTCTCCTATGAGCTTGGCCTCCCAACCATCAGTTTTTAGAAAAGGTCTAAGGCTCATGCATCAACTTTTTCATCATCATAAACCATTTGTGTTTTTGGTTTAGCTCTAGTCACTAAGTTAAGAGTGTTCACTAAGGTGGGATGCTAATCTCAATCTCATGCCATAGAATGACATCTAAATCAAACTAGATAGGTCAAGTTTTATACTCTTTATGCTATCTATAAACAAAGTCAAGAACTTTAGTAAAGTAAAAGAAGGTAAAGCTTGTAAATAAAACTTGGAGTAGGTATAAGTCAAAAGGTATAACCAAAGCATGCCTAATGCATCTTGCTTAGGTTATATAGCTTGCAAGGGTTAGCTTGCATTGTTAATGATGGCTTGTGTTGGTTGGTGCAGTGGTTGAAATTCTCCTCGTCTTCTTCGGGGTAGAACTCCTCCTCCTCGTAGACTTGGCCGGTACTATCGTATATAAATACATACGGAATACACAATCACCAAACAATACTTAACTAGTCTATTTATCACACTAAGGCACACACTTGATGATCTAATATCATCACATTCATCACAAGATTTAAATGAACTAGTTTCATTTATTTTATTTGAGAAAAGTAATTTTTACTCATTGAAAATATCTAAGATTTAATATTCTCCAATTAAAATATGGGATCATGTGGACACATGTCATCACCACATATTCTAATACATGGGAATGTGATTTAAATGTTGGATCACATTTTAATAAGTCTAAGATTAATATTTAATGATTTAAAGTGACTAGAAATGCCCATATGGCATTATTTTGGTACTAGTCCAAAGTCACTGCATGAAAACCTTAATATTATTACATATTTATATAGGTATATTCAAATGTTATTTTTGAGAGGTGGAATCAACTCAAAAGCTATTATGGTTGATTTTAGAAAAATGTTTGAATGTGAAAAGCTTCTGTCTTGTTATTTTTTCTAGGAGAGCTATCTAACTCTAATTGATTTAAATCCAATGGGCTTGGATAGAGATTTTTCTTATCTTTCCAACAAAATTAGAATCACTCAATTTGGTTCAGTAGGTATTTCTAAATTGATTTTTAAACTATAGGATAGAAACTAGTTTACTTCTAAAAAGAATTATTTGAATCTGCTGGGTTGCGCGAGAACACTAATGGGCCGGCCCGGTTTCACTCCGTGGTGCTGAGGACAGCTAACAGGGGGTCCCACCTGTCAGTGGCTCTTATAACGTGAAGCGGTACGGGGCAACATGGACCGCAGGATTAGAACTAGGATCTACTACTCACGTTCATTGTCGACGACGAACATGTCGCCGGCGAGGTGGAACCCTAGCGGCTCAGTGGGGGTGCAGTGGCTCAGTGCAGGGGTGGTCTGTGGTGGTCCAGGGGCTAGCTGCACTTGGGGACAGGACAGGGAGTGCGGTAGGGTTGGGTGGAGCTAGTGGCGGTGCTAGATTGGCGCGGCGTGGTCTGTGGGGGGCATTGCCCACACTCAGTCGGCGGTGACCAAGAACGGGCGGCGCGGCACTGCTTCTCTATGCCAGTTAGTAGCTTAGTTAGGTGCTGGTTAGAGTTAGGGGAGACAAGGGGACCAAATGGAGCCAATTACTCGACAATGCATTGATCATCAAATAGTAATAGTTAGGCAGAAAATTTGTGCATGCCACCTATTCGACATAATGGCCGCATGAAACAAACTTTTGAAATTTGAAATGAATTTTGGTGGAGTTGTTGGTCTTATGCTTGAGCATCTCTGGTTTCTAGGATTTGTGAAGTTGAATTCATTTGCATGGTTTTTGAAAAAGTGGGATCTAGACATATGAAATGGATTCCATTTTCAATTGCCATTTAAATTTAGGGTTTAAATGTTTTTGTAAGATCACAAGGTGGGCCTTGGTACATCTTTACTTGTACTATCAAGGGGTGCAAAGATCCATAATTGTTTCTGTTTGAATTTGAGTGCTACGAACACCTAAAGTGACCTAGTTGATTAAAATGGCAAAAGTGACCATTTAAATTTATTAATTCTATTTGATTTCTTTTTCTTTGGATTTTGCTTGGGAATGATCTGGATGATGTGGCATTCATCTTAGAATCATTTTACAACCATTAGAACAAACAATCATGGCAATTCAAAACATTTCCACATTAATGCAACACTCATATGCATGCTTAATTATTTAAATGAGGAAAAGTTTTTGTTAACCCTAAATTGGGTGATTTGGATCTTGATATATTGGATTCAAGTTTTGGGATGTTACATTTTCACATAACAAGTTTAATTCGGAAGGTAGATAAAAACATGAATTTACTTGGAATAGCAATAGTGCTAATAGGTAGGTATGGTGGACACAAATGGCATAGGTTTTGGTTTAAGGATTGGATGCACGAGAAGCATTCCCTCTCAGTACAGGTTTTTTGCTAGCAAGGCTGGGTAGCAAGCATAATAGTTGAAGGAAACAAACAAACATACAAGTGATAAAAAACAAACATGCAATCTTCCTTGGAAACACAAAAGATCTTAACTAGAGAATACTAAGCTTATGAGACAATCAAGAAAGATTATGAAATTATATTTCTTAAGAGTACTTTTATCTTTTTCATTCAATTCTCATAATCGTGTTGCTACCGACCGAGCCAGGTTTGCCAAAACCAACTAAATTTACTTCATGATCCCAAAGTGATACCAATACTAACAACAAGATCAATCATATAATAGAAATTGCAAACTAAAATAAGATGTGCAGAAAGTAAATGATAGAACTTCTCATTAATATTCCATAACGGCAACTCACACCAAGGGATACATAGATTACTAACGAGAGGGGTACACTTCCATAATGCAAACCATCCTATATGATAACTTCTCTACTCATGATATGACTCTAGTTAAAAGGTAAAAAGATAAAAGATAGTGATGTGATTCCGCGGCACTCCCCCAAGCTTGGAACAAACCAAGGGGATGCCAAAACCTGATGACGAATTACTCCTTCGGTGATGGTGGTGTTCTATCGTCATCGTCCGACTTCCAAGGTAAGGGCTCCCCATCAACAAAAGACATCTTGGTTTCCAACATACTGAAACTAATAGCAGCGCTTATGTGTTTAAACCTAACCTCTTACTCCCAGTTTTGATTTTGCATGTTATAGAGTTGTGCTTGTAGTTGGTTGGTTGTTCGATGGAGTGAGAGAATTTCATCCTTAAGCTGAGCAATCTCCTTCTAGTGCTCGGCGATGAGTTATGAACTAAACTTATGGATGATATCCACTTCACGTTCCGCAATCTTCTTGTACTTAAAGACTTCTTGCTCCGGTGCTTCCATCCTGTCCTCCACACTACCTTCACCTTTAGGGCCCTGAACCTCTTTTATCTGTACCTTCCCATCTTCGAGCAAAACCTCCTTGGGATGAATCTTCAGCTCATGCATGTATGGGTTGATGATATCCGCGGAGGAGTCTTCCTTGGCTGATCCAAAGGAAGACATTGTGGCTCCAAAACTAAGACTATACCTATCAGAAATAGATCAAAACGAAAACACAACGAGAAAACGATATACGAACCTTGGGGGATCTGGGGGATTATATATTACGAATTTTTACAACAAAAGGAAGGTACTGGGAGAAAATGGGTCGGAGACGGGCTCTGAGGCGGCCACACCCCCTGGTGGCGCGGCCAGGTGGGCCCGCGCCACGGGGTGGTGTGAGCCACCCAAGCTCCGTTTCCGTCCCTATTTCTACTCATTGCTTTCCTTGTTAGATAAAAACTGCAAAAACATAAATTGACAGATTTTTCGCGGACCTTTTCTTACCAAAACAGTTACCTATTTGGAAATGAACTCTGCAGGTCTCTGAACTTGGTCTTTGATAAAATTTTCCAGAGTTACCATTTGAATAGCATCAATATGTTCATCTTTATACACATATTGTTTGAGTCATTTAACCATTCACCATCTTAACACCATTTTCTCCTATAACCTGGAAATTTCTTTCACACAATTCTTATTAGCAACATTAGTGCAGACGAGGTAATAAACCTTGTGAGTTCAATTTCAACTGAAATCCATCAAAACATAGGCTACTGTAGCAACTCCTTCCGAAGGCCCAAAAAGGAATTCAAAAAGGAAATCGATACAAGAAGCAAATGCAAGAGTAGCAAAAATCTGTCAAAACAGACTAGCAGGTAAAGATCAATTTTTTCGAAATTCTTCTATTGCTCAAATCAAAAAGTGCAAAACTAAAGAAAGTTAAATAATAACCTGGGGCATGCACACAAAAAAATATAGATCCGTACGATGTTCTGGGATTTTTCATGATTTTTTATAGTAAAGCACAAAAATCTGTTTTGGGACAGCAACTTCCCCAAATATTACTTCTCTCTCATTAGAGGTTGATCTTGACACAAAAACCAAACAAAAGGATAAGGAGAGTTTATTTCAGAAGCAATAATTTCCAAGACTCAAATAACCAAAAAACAAACTGAAAGCAAAAGAAATATATTGGGTTGTGTCCCAAAAAGCTCTTTCTTTATAGCCATTAAGATGGGCATGATAATTTCAATAATGCTCACATAAGAATATGAATTGAAGTAAAAGAGATCATTAAGAAGCAAAAAATATACATATTTAAGTCTAACCCACTTCCTATGCAAGGGAATTTTGTAAGAAAATAAATTGTTGAAACCAGAGGCTACTAGCATAGGAAAGCAAAACAGCTGCAACATAAAGACTTTCAGCATAAAGCGAGGAAACTTAATATTATTGAGATGCATAAGAACAATCTTCCGTCTCTCATAATAACTTTCAGTATCATGCATAAATTTAACGATATAACTATCACATGAACCATTGTAGCAATGATCACTTATTCTAATAGAAAAAACAGGGACACTAGCTCTCCTAACACTACTTTGTGAAACAATATTAGAAGTATCCTTACAGAGGATAGTGTGTCCATCTTCTACATATTTAGTGACAAATCCTTTCACATTTGCTACTAAAGGTTCATCAACTATTTGTTCATCAGGTTCAACAGCTTTATTTTTACTTTCAATAACCATACTAGCTATCATAGAATGTTCCTTTACTTTAACAGGGAAAAGTATTTTCTCGATGTAAGGTTCCGGTAAAATATGATCAATAGTATGAACTTCAGTATCTCTTGCAGGAACACAATTAGCAATATATTTATATGGCTCATGATACTTATTCCATTTCTTTTTAGGAATTTCAATATAAGAAGCAAAAGCTTTAAAATAACTTGCAATAGCTTGAGAGTCTAGACCATAAGCATTACTAATATTATGAAAGTCATCAGTTCCCATAAAAGATTTAATCCATTCATAATCATAATTTATACCTGACTTTCTTGCTTTATCATTCTCCCATGCTTCAGCATTGTCTTAAATACGGTCTAGAAGATCCCATTTAGCTTCTTCTTCCATACATGTAAATGATCCAGCACAAGAAGCATCCAATAGATCCTTATCATGAAGAGAAAGCCTTGCATAAAAGTTATTGATAATAATATTGTTGGGGAGCTCATGAATAGGACATTTGAGCATTAGTAACTTCAATCTCCCCCAAGCTTGAGTTGTACTCCCTCCATCACGAGGCCAAAAGTTATATATTTGATTCCTATCTTTATGAATCTCACTAGGAGGATAAAATTTTGAATAAAAGAGAGGTACTACTTCCTCCCATTCAAGAGCTTGACCATTCTTCAGCAGCTTTTACCATTCCTCAGCTCTTCCTTTCAGTGATAATGGGAATAACTTCTTCTTTACTTGATCTGTAGTAATACCTGCACACTTGAACAACCCGCATAATTCGTGTATAAAGAGCAAATGATCACCGGGATGGACAGTTCCATCCCCAAAATAGTAGTTATCCATAACACGATCAAAAATTCTTGTAGGTATCTTAAAAGTATCATTTCCAGCAGGTGGTGGTTCATCTACTACCTTAGCAGTGGTAGTAGCATTACGAAATAAGAAACTAAGTGAATTATCCATATTGAAATAAAGTAACTAACAGAAGTAAACAATACTCACAGTAGAAGTTTCCTTTACCAGTTACACTCTCCAATAGCGCTTCACTCCCCGGCAACGGCGCCAGAAAATAGTCTTGATGACCCACAAGTATAGGGGGTGTATCGCAGTATTTTCGATAAGTAAGAGTGTCGAACCCAACAAGGAGCAGAAGGTGTTGACGAGTGGCTTGTAGCAGGAATTCTTCGTAAATACTTAGCAAACGGATTTTTAGGGGGTTTTGATAATGCAGATAAATAAAGTGTGAGTACATAAGAGACAATAATAATAGATGCAGCAAGTGGCCCAATCCTTTCTTTAGCAAAGTACAAGCCGGTTGTATTACTTAAGATGATCAAACGTTCTCGAGGACACATGGGAATATCATCAAGTGCTTTCGTTTCATATAGTTGATTAATCTTCTTTAGTTTTATAAGTGTTATGTGGGTGAACCTGTGCTAATGTACTGACCTTCCTAGGACTAATACGTACTTGTGATTATACCCCTTGCAAGCATCCGCAAGTACAAGAAAGTAATTAAGATAGAAACCTAACCACAACTTTAAACTCTGAGATCCTACACTCCCTTGTGCAAAGGTTTCCTAATGGGGATTCAGGTTTCTATCACTCCGGCAACCCCTATGATTAGTAGCTAAATACACAGTGCATTCCCCTAGGCCCATAAAGGTGAAGTTTCATGTAGTCGATGTTCACATGACACTAGTAGAAGAATAACACCACAAGTTAAATAATAAACTATTGAATCTTTCTCAACACAATTCCACTACTAACAACATAACTTATCCCATGTCCTCAAGAACTAAACGAACTACTCACAAGACATCATATGGATCAAGATCAGAGATGAAATAATGATAAGTAACAATCTGAACATAACAATAATTTAATGGTTCCACTCATATCATCAACTACACCAAGTAATCAACACTGGGAAAGTTTCCCCTAAGAACTATGCAAGATTCAACCCAATTGTTACAGCGGTATGAACTGGTGATAATGGTGCTGGTGGAGATGATGATGATGATCCCGATGAAATCCAGCTTGATGATGGTGTTGATGGCGACGATCTCCCCTCTCTAGGAAGGAATTTCCCTGGCAGATTTCTGCCTGCTGGAGAGCTCTTTCTCTCTCTGCAGTTTTCCGCCCTGTAGAGGTGGCGGAATCTTTCTGTGGTCGCTCCCTAGGTCTTAGGGTTTTGTGGGGAATATATACGCCAAAGAGCAGAGCCAGAGGTGGGCCAGGGTGGCCACACCACCTGGTGGCGTGGCTGGGGCTGGCCCGCGCCTGGGGGTGGTGTGGGACCCCTGTGGCCCATCTCCACTCCCCCTTCTGGCATCCTTCGTCTTCTGGAAAAATATGATTTTCCATATATTTTCTAGGATTTTCCGATCTTCGCGAATTTCGCCTCCAAACGGTGCCTTTTCCATCAGAATCCTGACTTCAGCGGTCCATCCTCCAAATGTCATCAACCATGCAAAAAACAGATGAAATAACATAAGTATCATCTCTTAATATGAAATATATCAATGAATAACAGTAAATTATGATATAGATTAGTGATGCAAAATGGACGTACCAGTGCCCCCGGAATCATCTCCGTCGACTCCACCGCCATCTCCATCACCGTTGCCGACTCCCATGATGAGGAGGGAGTAGTTCTATCTCGAGGCTAAGGGCTCTACAAGTAGCTATGTGTTCATCTCTCTCTCTCTATGCATGATATTATTGAGATCATGAGATTTTTAATCTAAAGATCTATTCTGCTACTCAAGTGCTTTAATTAATCTCTACTTATCCCCATGTGTGTGAAGTTGACAGTGTGCACACCGTGTGGCACTTTGGCTAAGGTTACATAAATACTTATCATGAGTATAATTTGAGTTGGATGTCTCTTTGAGATTGTGGTGTTTGTTGGAACTATCTAGCGCTCAAGGTGATAGTGAGGGGCTATCTAGATGGGGAATGGGAACTTTAAGGTATGCTGTTATAGCCCTACATCGTCCAACCGGAGAGTAGTTCAGGGTAGCATCATGAAGAGAAGATATTTATATGAGAGTGTCCACTAGTGAAAGTATGATCCCTAGGCCTTGTTTATAAGCATTGAAACACCATTTACAATTAGTTCTGTTACATGTTTGCTTGCTGCCACTATTATTTTAGATTGCAATTACCACTTATAATCATCCATATTACTTGTATTTCACTATCTCTTCGCCGAACTAGTGCACCTATACACCTGACAAGTGTATTGGGTGTGTTGGGGACACAAGAGACTTCTTGTATCTTGATTCCAAGGTTGCTTGAGAGGGATGCCTTTGACCACTTCATCCCTGAGTTCGATAAACCTTGGGTGATCCACTTAAGGGAAACTTGCTGCTGTTCTACAAACCTCTGCACTTGAAGGCCCAACACTGTCTACAAGAATAGAAGCATGCGTAGACATCACTTCTCTCCCTACCTCCTTCTCCTTCATTTCTGTTGCAAGAGCATGTCCTCCTTCTTCTCTACCTAACCCTATCGTCTCATGTAGTCTAGGAAGCCAGAAGCAGTTGCCTTTCGTTCGTGCCCCGAACGAAGCAGCACCACGAACCTCACAGCTCCAGATCTCCTGCAAACTCGTCAAGACCACTATCGCGTTATCCTGGGAGCACCGCACCCTGTCCACGCCTTCCCCGTCGATGTCAACACCCGGATTTTTAATCCCAGATGCATGTTATGCCATACATCGCAATCCCAGGATTACCATTTTTGCGAGACATAACAGATTGGTATCGTAGTACATCATCCATCACAAACCATAATAAGGTCTTACAAATAAAGGATCTCATGACCCAGTCTTAATACAAATCAAGCAGCGGAAAATAAACGTAGTAGGGGATCCATCTTTAGGGTCACAGGCAATGCTAACGATGGGAGATGATCCTAGTTGTCGTAGACCTCCTGCTGTCCATCATCCTGGTAGTCCTCCTCATAGTCTGGCCACGGGAATAGCCAGGGACAAAGCCATGAGTACTCTTTAAGTACTCGCAAACTATCACTAACAAGTAAGGTAGTTCTAGTAGGAATCTTAAGCTCTAGGTTTATTTGCAAAAAGCCAGGTTTATCTAAAACTAAGTTTAGAAGTAAAGAAAACTAAGTTAATGTTTTAAGTCACTTAAGTGGTAACCTAGCTTTCATATCCACAACCCTGTTGTGGTCAAGTCAAAATCATAGTTCACTTCACAAGTCATTTTGAAAACATCTGACGATGGAACAATATGGCCACTCCAACTTTCCATAATCACAGATGCGGCTATTTGAATAGTTTGACACTCTGCAGAGGTGGTACACTTTGACCACAAAATTGGATACATCCGTCAGGGATAACCCTGAATCATCATACTTAGTATGCGGATAATCAATCATAACCTTTCAATTACACACTCTAGTACAGGCACCCCCCTATGATCTTGGCCTCCTAGCCATGGCCATCTGCCATCCTGGGCACTGCATAGGTGGACATTCACACTCACGAGGTAGCCTCATCTCAACCTCTTCCACGAGGGAACCCATACTAAGGCATATAAACTTCCAGTTAAGCCCTACCCAATTCAGGTATTGTGGTTGTATGGTAAAATTGGAATGGTATCGCATCCGAACCCAACCATCAGTTTTTAAAAAGGGCTAAGGCTCATGCCTGATGACCCACAAGTATAGCGGTGTATCACAGTATTTTCAAGGGAAGTGAAACCCAATTTATTGATTCGACACAAGGGGAGCCAAAGAATATTTATAAAACTTAACAACTGAGTTGTCAATTCAGCTGCACCTAGAAACAATCTTGCTCACAGCAGTTTATTAGTAGCAACAGTTTGTAATAGGAGTAGTAAAGTAAAGACAGCAGTAACAATAGCAGTAAACAGTGGGATTCGAGTGCGGTAGGCATAGGGATGGATGGACAGGCGTTGCATGGACAAGACAATTCACATAGCAATCAGAACATAGGGCAATTGCAGATAAATAAGATAAAGCATCCAAGTACTAGATAATCCTAGGCATGTGTTCCATATATAGTCATACGTGCTCGCAATGAGAACTTGCACAACATCTTTTGTCCTGCCAGCCCGTTTGAAGCGGGGCCTCAAGGGAACTACTGGCAATTAAGGTGCTCCTTTTAATAGAGCACCGGAGCAAAGCATTAACACTCCGTGAACACATGTGATCCTCACATCAAAGCCATTCCCTCCAGTTATCCCGATTTCTGTCACTTCGGGGCCATTGGTTCCGGACAACAACGTGTGTATACAACTTGTAGATAAGACCAAAAACAATACTATCATAATGAATCAATAACATGTTCAGATCTGAAATCATGGCACTCGGGCCCTAGTGACAAGCATTAAGCACAATAAGTCGCAACAAAGTCATAAAGCACTAATAAAAGATACTAGGCACCATGCCCCAACAATATGATGCCATTACATGAACGATCTCATCCAATCCATACCATCCCCATAGCCTAAAGCGGGGGATTACTCACTCATAGATGGGGGAAACATGGATGGTCAATGGAGAAGCGATGGTGATGATGATGGCGATGATCTCCTCCAATTCCCCGTCCCGGTAGGGTGCCAGAACGGAGTTTCTGGTGCTGTTTCGTGGAATCTCGTGGTGGCGGCGGAGCGGAACTTCTTCTGGAAAAACGTCGACCCCCCCTGAGTTTTTAGGTCAGAAGGCAACTTATAGGCGAAGAGGGAGACCGAGGGGGAGTCTGGGCGGCCAGACCACCCCCTAGCGCGGCCTGGGCTTGCTCGCGCGGCCAGGTGGTGTGGCCTGGGCCCAGCCCCCCTCCGTCTCGTATTCTGGCTCCGGGAGTCTTCTGGTGAAATAGGATTTTTGCCATATTTTCCGGGATTTTTCCTGATAGTTGATTTTCTGCACAAAAAGTAGACACTAATGCAATTCTGCTGAAAACAGCGTCAGTCCGCGTTAGTTGCATCCAAATCACACAAGTTTAGAGGAGAAATAATAGCAAAAGTGTTCGGGAAATTAGATACATTTTGGACGTATCAACTCCCCCCAAGCTTAGCTTATTGCTTGTCCTCAAGCAATTCAGTTGAAAACTGAGTGCGATAAAAGAACTTTCACGAACACATTTGCTTCATATGATGTATATATTCTCAGCATGTGATCAACTACTTAGACAATTCATAATAAAGAGTATGCAGCCAAGTTTACTTAATAGGCATTGCAAACTATGAAGAGATTCCAACTTAAAAATAATAAGTAGCATGAAGCATAAACATAAGCAACATTACAATGCTCATAACAAGGTATGATAGAGTGGTATCTCGCTTGCCTTTGATTATGAATGCCAAGGCACCTCTGAAGTCTAAGTGAAGACTAGAAGTAAAGATGTCAAAGATACAAGCATCAAGGTCATAACACAAATAATCAAGTAATGAGACAAACACAAAGAATGACAACTATGCTCTCAAGAAGGTGCTCGAAGAATATGTGGAGACTCAACAAGTAAAAGAAAAGGTTTTGAATATTTTGAAAGGCTTCAAAATGCTGAAAGTATGGTACTTGTTAGCTTTGAGCTCTCATTGCCCCTATCATAAGCATCTTTAATGTGGTTAAGGTGAAAGTGACACAACTAAGAGGATATGCTTGACAAGTTATAAATCGAAGCCTCATGCCCCTTACTTATGAAGGCCGATCCTCATGCTACTCAACTTTAGTCACAAGTAAGCTTTTGTCATTGTAAGTATATACATATCACAGAGAACCGCCAACGGGGTACCCCTTGCACATGACACATGAGCTATCCCATAATCAAAATGACAAGGCAAGCAGACAATAAGCATCTCAACGATCTTTTTATTTACTATGTGCATAGATTTTTATTGAGGATGCTTCATAGAATGCTCATTATGGTTATGCTGCAAGTTTCCACCATGATTAGGCATGGCTTAGGCAAGTGGCCCAGGTGTTTCTCTAACATACATACAAACTCCATGATCTTACAAGTTCCACTTTTATTTCACACCGCCGGGATCCATAAGCAAAAGAACATGATATCAACGAGGTACTAAGTACCAATGGAATGTTGAAAACGTTCCCCATGATACATGGTTCTGCTAACTTCAACTTATAAAGCACAAGCATATACGCAACAAAGAAGGACGCAATGGTTCAGGATTATTAAATGCAAGAAAATAAAGTGTGCCATCAAGTGTGTGAGAGCTTTACTAACTAACTTTCTCATAACAAGCAAACATTTTATTCGGAAGAAAACAAGGCATATTGAATATGCACGGAAGTAGCAAATGATGCTAATAGGTAGGTATGGTGGACACTTTGGAAATATTTGGTTTAGGAAGTTGGAAACTTGAGTAAAATACTCAGTGGAAGTGAAGGCTAGCAATAGTAAGGTAGCGGCAAACGAGAGAGCAATAGCTGTCATAATCATGCTTGCAACAAAACATGACTAATCATGGCATGAAAGTGATTCAAGATCCTCAAGGCAAAATAATTCATCGAGGCTTAACTGACTATTACAGTCATATGCATGCATGAGCATGTGCCAAGTTAATTCAAATGAAACATTCAGAGGAGGATACCACGGTGTCATACCAAGTTATGAATAGAATAATGCAAGCAAACATTCATAAGACATGCTACAAACTATTAGCAAGCTGGAACTAATCATACGAAAGCAAGAACTATTAAGCATCCAAAGATAACATACACCCTACACGAATGGACTAAGCATGCCCACAGTGATGAGTATATGTACAAAAATGAAAACAAATAGAGTTCGTTACCAGCCTCTTACCACGCCTCTGTTGGAAATATGCCCTAGAGACAAATAGTAGTAAGGACTATTATCATATTTCATATAGTTTATGATTAAGTTTTATATCATGCTATAACTGTATTGAGTGGAAACATCAATACACGTGTGATATACAAACAACCAGGGGTTCCCAGTGAAACTCTAGTCACTGGTTCATTGGTCAACAGATGATCATGTTTCCTGATCATGTGGCATTTATGCCAGTTGGAAATGAGGTCATCTCATTCGGAGAATGAGATGATGAACCAATACCCAACCCAAACATCATGACCCGATCATGTCACGAAGTTCAAGTTACGATGATTAGAAATGGATCCTCGTAGACTATTCCTTAGACCGTGAGGCTATATCAATCACTGTCTCCCGGGGGTGCTTAGATATCATCAAACGCCATCTGGGAAAACGGTGGTTATAAAGGTGTGTTCAGGTATTCGGAGGAAACCGTAGAGGCAATATATGTCGAGAGCGGGATTTGTCCGTCCATGTGACAGAAAGATACTCAAGGCCCACT
Source organism: Avena sativa (assembly GCA_916181665.1). Lineage (NCBI taxonomy): Eukaryota > Viridiplantae > Streptophyta > Magnoliopsida > Poales > Poaceae > Avena > Avena sativa. The sequence goes on along the minus strand of OV702287.1, from coordinate 102,368,313 downwards.
CGGAGAAGTTATATCCAATAGCTGCGCAGCGTGTGATTAGATCACGTGGATATCACTTGTCGGGACGAGTTAAGTAGCATTGTTCAGTAACGAGATTGAACACGACATGGTGATGTCATTGATCGAATCTCGGCCAATGCAAGTATCGAATGACAAAGGGAATAACACATGATTGTCTCGGTTCAAACGACTAAAGATCTTCGTGGAACACACAGGGGTCACATGGCCATCCAGGTCCCTCTGTTGATCATTGGTGCGGGAGTGTCCCGACCATGTCTAGAGTGTTCCCGAACCATAGGGTATCACGCTTAAGGGCTTGATGATGCTTAGAGAGTGTTTATAGGATCGGTAGAATCACCGAAGAAAAGAAGGGAGAAAACCGGAAGGGTTTCGGTAAGTCCGGAGGATGTCCGGAGTGGAGGTGGAAGGTGTTCCATGGCCATGGAGATTAGATAATGTGTGAATGAATGTTAAATATTGATTTAATCATTTATTCATAATTATTTAATAAAGAGAAAATAAATTAAAAGGTCAAAAGGCTTAATGGGCCAATTTCCGGAGGGAGAAGGCCCATTAGGGAAAGGAGAAAGGGAGAGGGACCAAGGGGAAGGCCGTCTAGGCCTTTCCCCCCCGCGGGGCCCACTAGGGGCTGGCCGGCGGCCACCTCCTCCCCCTCCTCTCCTTTAGTCCCACCCCGGGACTTGAGGGGAGGTAGTACCTCCCCTCCCCCTATATAAAGTGGGGTATATTGGCCTAGAAAATACAACCCAATAATCAATAAAGGTCTCCCCACTTTTGGGAGGACCTCTAATTGATATTTTCTCTCTCCCCCTCTCTCTCTCGTGACCATGGTCCCAAGTCTGGACTGCGTGAGCGAGAGACATCTTCACCGGGGAGCGCCGTCGCGCTGCGGGATTCGGATCCGGGAGCTCTACTTCCGCAACTACTGCTGGATCGGGGAAGCGGGAGTCATCGTCAGGCACCGGACGTGTGTAACTCCCACGAGGTGTCACACTTGAGGCACTCAAGTCGTTGGAGCCAGAAGGAGCGCAAGGACTTCATCACGATCTTGAGGTCGGCTTCGGCTCGTCTACATCAACCACGGTCTCCTGAGCATTGATAACGCTTTTCGGTCTTCAAGGGTAAGTTCGCGAAAAGCCCCTCCCGTTACTGTATTACTAATATATAGGTCCTGGCAGCTTCAGGGGTTCAGGGGCGTAGAGTAAAATTTTATTGTTTTTATGTGCGGAACCCCTTCAGTGGTATGAGAGCTAGATCTATGCGTAGTAATGCTAGTACGGGTTGAACACACGAGATGTAGCGTGTGGGCGTTGATCTTTTAGTTGTTACCCTCCCACGTGTACTTGTGTATACCGCAGTAATGCTTGATGAAGCGGCCCCCAACCGACTTTACGCGTTCATTCGCGAGACTGGTCCATGCTTGACATATGGCTTGTACCGTATAAAGTGGCTTAGGGGGGTGTCTGTCTCTCTCGCATTAGTTGGTATACCATTTGCAATGGAGGGCCCCGAAAGGGGTGTAGTATAGACAACTACTTGATCAGCGTTGTGCTGAAAGTTCGTAAGTAAGAACGGTTCTTGTGCAAAAGCCTATTCAGCCATGTAAAACATGCAAAGATAAAGTAGAAGCGTCTAACTTTGTTTTGCAGGGGGGCGTTGCTTTGTAATATGGTTGTGGCAAAGGTAAAGTAATTACCTTTTGTTACGTAAGTAGTAGATAGTCACGGAGGTGACGAACTACCACGCCGGAATGACACTGGTACCCTAGTGTCTACGGTGCCGGAACCCTGGCGCCGGAACCCGGTGACGACGGATAGAGATCACGACGTGAAGGACCATATCACATAGCATTTACATTCAATGTTATTGTTTGTATGTCTTATTGTGTGCTAGTATTATATACTCGACGGTAGCCTAATAAGATGATCCCTGTTAAAATAACCAATGATTGTGTTCCCCCTTAGTGTTCACCACCAAGAAAGTTCTTCGATATGAGGCAGGCCATGATGATCGGGTGTCAGACATATCTACGTTCGCATACAGGTGCAAGCCATGTTGCACAGCGAATACACTAAGGTTGAGTTGGCGAGCCTAGCACGCCATAGAAGCGTGGCCTCGGAACGCGGATGGTCGAAAGATAGAGCACGAGTCGCATGAATGATGTGACCGACGTTTAGCGTCCACCCTTGAACCCACATTGATGGTTGTGATGATCGGGGGAGATGTGGCTGATAGGGGTTGTGCTATCACTAGGAACCCTCTTTGGGGATAGGTGTTTCTGAGTGGAGTTATTATTAACTCAATTAATTATAAACTTAGTCTAAATTCCTTTTGCAATTATAAAATGTAGAAATGGTTTCTGCCAAGATTACCTTTCCTATCGACGATTGGTTAAAAGGAGAGAAGCTCAAGTTAGATGGATCCAACTTTTCTGCATGGTTCATACGCCTACATGACCCGCGAGATGTTTTTGGAGCCACCCTATTCTCATGAGACCCAGGAGCAGCGGGATCTGCGTTGTCGTCGTCGTGTGATGGCCACATTTATATCAGTGACCATGCGCCTCGGAATGAAGGATGGGCTATGGCCAATGGTGGGGATTCTCAAGCCCCGAATGGTCATGGCACATCTGAGAGCACATTTCGTGGCGTATGTGGGAGTATGAGCTGATGGGGGACTTCCTCTCCATAAAGATGGAGGAGGGCTCCTCACTAGATGAGCACTTATTGCGCCTCTATGATGCGTATATGAGTCTGGCATACTACCTGGACAACTGGTACTCAAGCTCATTTGCGATGGGAGTTGTGCTACGGTTGCTTCCACCAAGCTTCCAAGCACAAGTCAGGATATGCGTTATGAGAGGCGACACGGAAACACTGGATTTCCTTGAGTTCATATCGCATTTAAGAAATGTGATAGATGAACCCAACATCGCTGGAGTCATCAACGACCAAGGTATATATTTGATATATACAGTTTTATAAATGTTATAATCTTGCAAACACATTGCAGTGTTAAGTATATCTAATACTTGTTCTATTTTACTGAAAACAGGTCCTTCTGCATGAGAGGTGCTTGCTGGAGAGGAGGTGACATTGCGTGTTGATGGCGAGCATGATGATGATGGACGACGACACACTCCCTCGACATTTATCATTTAGTTTTGTGTTTTAGGATGATTAATGTAATCGAGAGATTTGAACTTCTTTCGTGAGTCTCACACTTCGTGAGACGGTTATTCATATGAGTTTGTAACAAACAGTTGTTCTGCTTTTATGAATGATTTCTATTCGTGTTCATATCTTGTTTGATTATGTGTCAATTATCCTTGTTGTTTGAAACTAATTGATAATGTATGAACATTTGTAAAATATTAAAATGCCTTGTTTGAAATACCCAACTTAATGATATTTCATTAATGAATGAAACCATTGTTTAAATTCAAAGTTATGTGATAATATGTGAAAGTCATTCGATTTCTTTTCACATATCAATCATGCCTAAGTTCGGCAAAATAACTTGAACACCGTGTATTACTTGAATACAAAGTGTTTAATGAATTGTTAAAAGTATATACATATCCGATGTATTGTGTTTTAACGAAAATGGTAATTATCATTAAATGATTGTTTAAATGTGTAAATTAAGTTTACCAAAGGAAACATGAAGATGAAACTATTTGATTTGATCAAAGTGTTTCATCAACAAAGGGTATAAATATAAAAGAGAATCTAATTACTACGATTTGATCAATAGTAATGAAATTCAACTTTATAAGAATGGCATGAAAGAAATTGTGAAATGCAAAGTGTTTTGAAACGTCGAAATACAAAGCATCACAAAGTGATATTGGATATCAAAAGGGGTTGAATAGAAGGCACCAAATAAATCGTTGTAGTGTATATGTAGAGACCATTGGTTTAGAAATAGTTAGCACTCAATTAGAATTAGTAAACCATTAGAATTCTTGAAAGTTTTGGGGTTATTCGATATAACCAAAACAATAGCGAATAAGTCCTTGTAGTGTATTCATTGGAAACTTTGAATACGAAATCCATTGCTAAACTAAAAGGAAAGAGAAACTTGTATTGCTTGGATTTTGGTGCATTCTTGAGAAAGCTCACTTCTAGTGATGTTTCTCAATTATGGAGCAAATGGAAAATAGTGAAAAACACGATGAGGATTCAAAACCCTGCATCAAAGTGTTGAGAAGCGCAATGGACAGCGTTCCTGAATGATTCTCTTCACAGAAGGAAAGAATCAATGATTCTGATCATTGTGTTTTTCCCCTCCACTATTGTTTTTCACTATAAGAAGTAGGTTTCAAAAATGTAAATCCATATCTTGTATGGCGACATTTGTGAATCACTTGTCATGATTTTTGAAATATGACATACCTATGAACTACAAAGGAAATAATGGTAAACTAGAATTATGAGAAATCCTAATAGTAAAATTCCCTTGAGATTAGAAAGCAATTCGTTGCTGAATCTCACAAGTAAAAGGAGTTACTTGGAATTTTCCCAAATGACTGCAAAGCCATAGTAGGAAAAAGGGGGTAAATGACAAAAGCACAATTTGTCAAGCATTGGATGAATTCAAATGAATTTGATTCATGTGTGCTAAATGACTAGTGGATTTAAAACTAGTAAAGTACTAGTATCTCATAATAAATCTCCAAGTTTGATATTTGATCGAAGGATTTTGAAATTGTTCAAAATAGTTAAGGAGATATGCAATTTGCGTAAAATTGAGTGGGAGCTATGAAAGTCTTCCTAAAACAATATGTGATTGACATATTTTTAAGTGGGAGCAACATAAGACTCAAATTCAAATACATAGGAACATAGTTTGAGTAAGAGCACTGACTCGTACCCAAATATGTTAGCAACATAGTTTGAGTGGGAGCTTATAGGAGTAATTATTAAGTAATTTAAGGATGAAAGAGCAAATACTTATAAATAATGATTTATAAGATGTAGAAGTTGATAATAAGTGTATTATGATATTATGTAGTATTCCTTAAAGGATTCTGAAAGCTGTTTCAGAATAGAAGTTAATTAAGGAACTGGTCCTTAATAACTCAAATTAGGAATAGCATTAAGTTTAACATCAATGGTTGAAAGAAAGAATAGGATGATCATCATCCACTATGTTGAGACATAGGTTCTATCTTAGTAAACCATGATGATAACTTAGCATAATATGTGATCCAATAAGGAACGTTTGAAAGTGATTAAGTTCAAATCATAGAACGTTGAGCTAAGTTTGTCCGTAGTGTCTAGTAGAGAACTGTGGATATATTTTCCAAATCCATAAAGGATAACGTATCTTAAAGCATAAAGAGTTATGTTATAAGGGAATATGTTGGGAACTCCTGTAGATACCAATTAAAGTCAAATAGGAAGCGAGGTGAACAAAACATCGAAAGTTACACAGAGTGCACGGGTGTTTCGATGAATACATTTATAATAATAGATAAGGGTACCATCTAAAGTGGTGTATAATGTTATGGCGGGGCTAGTTCGCTTTTAACGTAGAATGATCTGTCCCAGGGCACAGTGCCCATGAGAAAGCCCTCGAGGTTGATCTAACGTCACTATAGGCTCCTAGAATCAGGCCTCGTTCTGCTGCCATAGCGATGATGCATACACACAGATGCTATCATGTGATGATAGAGTATTGATGTCAATCAAGGTGACATTAGTAGGTTGCAAAGGATTTGGGACTGTAAAGTACAGACCCAAGACTCAACCTCTTCCATGAGCAAGCATGTTCAGGGTACTGGATATATAGAGCCAATGATTGAGAACAAATGCAGCTAGTGTATTTGTACTCTAGTGCAAGTGGGAGATTGTTGGAAATATGCCCTAGAGACAAATAGTAGTAAGGACTATTATCATATTTCATATAGTTTATGATTAAGTTTTATATCATGCTATAACTGTATTGAGTGGAAACATCAATACACGTGTGATATACAAACAACCAGGGGTTCCCAGTGAAACTCTAGTCACTGGTTCATTGGTCAACAGATGATCATGTTTCCTGATCATGTGGCATTTATGCCAGTTGGAAATGAGGTCATCTCATTCGGAGAATGAGATGATGAACTAATACCCAACCCACACATCGTGACCCGATCATGTCACGAAGTTCAAGTTACGATGATTAGAAATGGATCCTCGTAGACTATTCCTTAGACCGTGAGGCTATATCAATCACTGTCTCCCGAGGGTGCTTAGATATCATCAAACGCCATCTGGTAAAATGGTGGTTATAAAGGTGTGTTCAGGTATTCGGAGGAAACCATAGAGGCAATATATGTCGAGAGCGGGATTTGTCCGTCCATGTGATGGAAAGATACTCAAGGGCCCACTCGGAGAAGTTATATCCAATAGCTGCGCAGGGTGTGATTAGATCACGGGGATATCACTTGTCGGGACGAGTTAAGTAGCATTGTTCAGTAACGAGATTGAACATGACATGGTGATGTCATTGATCGAATCTCAGCCAATGCAACTATCGAATGACAAAGGGAATAACACACGATTGTCTCAGTTCAAACGACGAAAGATCTTCGTGGAACGCACATGGGTCACATGGCCATCCAGGTCCCTCTATTGATCATTGGTGCGGGAGTGTCCCGACCATGTCTAGAGTGTTCCCGAACCGTAGGGTATCACGCTTAAGGGCTTGATGATGCTTAGAAAGTGTTTATAGGATCGGTAGAATCATCGAAGAAAAGAAGGGAGAAAACCGGAAGGGTTTCGGTAAGTCCGGAGGATGTCCGGAGTGGAGGTGGAAGGTGTTCCATGTCCACGGAGATTAGATAATGTGTGAATGAATGTTAAATATTGATTTAATCATTTATTCATAATTATTTAATAAAGAGAAAATAAATTAAAAGGTCAAAAGGCTTAATGGGCCAATTTCTGGAGGGAGAAGGCCCATTAGGGAAAGGAGAAAGGGAAGAGGGACCAAGGGGGAGGCCGTCTAGGCCTTGCCCCCCGCGGGGCCCACTAGGGGCTGGCCGGCGGCCACCTCCTCCCCCTCCTCTCCTTTAGTCCCACCCCGGGACTTGAGGGGAGGTAGTACCTCCCCTCCCCCTATATAAAGTGGGGTATATTGGCCTAGAAAATACAACCCAATAATCAATAAAGGTCTCCCCACTTTTGGGAGGACCTCTAATTGATATTTTCTCTCTCCCCCTCTCTCTCTCGTGACCGTGGTCCCAAGTCTGGACTGCGTGAGCGAGAGACATCTTCACCGGGGAGCGCCGTCGCGCTGCGGGATTCGGATCCGGGAGCTCTACTTCCACAACTACTGTTGGATCGGGGAAGCGGGAGTCATCGTCAGGCACCGGACGTGTGTAACTCCCACGAGGTGTCACACTTGAGGCACTCAAGTCGTTGGAGCCAGAAGGAGCGCAAGGACTTCATCACGATCTTGAGGTCGGCTTCGGCTCGTCTACATCAACCACGGTCTCCTGAGCGTTGACAACGCTTTTCGGTCTTCAAGGGTAAGTTCGCGAAAAGCCCCTCCCGTTACTATATTACTAATAGATAGGTCCTGGAAGCTTCAGGGGTTCAGGGGCGTAGAGTAAAATTTTATTGTTTTTATGCGAGGAACCCCTACAGCCTCAAGTTGTCATTAATCCTCATTATTGCTCTTCACTTATGTGGCTTGAATAATAATATGAAACCAATATCCACTGAGGACTGCTGAACCCTGTAGCAGACTTACAAAACCAAAGAAGAACGACAAATATTTTTGTTGTTTTCGATTTTTAAAACAAGAACCAAAGAGGAAAAACAAGCAAAGCAAAATCTTTTTGGGTTTTTTTTGAATAGTTCAAACAAAGAAAAAGGGAAAAGCAAACCAAGGCAAAAAGAAGAAGCAAACCAAAGAGAAACAACAGAAATATTTTTGGTCTTTTTGTGTTTTAGAAAGCAAAAGCAAAGAAAGAACGAAAACTAAAAAGAGAACGAAACATGAATATACAAAGTACTAACGCAACATGATATGGAGATGAGTGCGGTGTCGGTGTACCTCTGATACATTGCAAATGTATCTATAATTTTTGATGTTCCATGCTTGGTTTTATCCACTTTCTTGTGTTTTGTTCCAACTTTGGAGTACTTTTCATATGATTTCTTGGACTAACCTATTAACAAAAGCCATAGTGCCAGCTGCCTGTTTTCTGCTATTTTTGGTTCTAGGAAAGTCAGAAAATGAATATTCTCAGAATTGGACGGGACAAAATCCGAAGTGCCTATTTTTCCGGAAGGGATCAAGTGCCAGAATACGAGGCGGAGAAGGGCCAGGGAGCCACCACACCACCTGGCCACGCGACCAGGCCTGGCCCGCGCCAGGGGGTGGTGTGGCCGCTCCCGGCACCCCCTCGGCCTCTCCTTCCGCCTATATATTGCCCTCGGGACGAAAAGCCTAAGTACCCGATCAAAAATCCACGAAAGAGTCTGTAGCCGCCGTCATCTCCATCCCTAGATCGGGAGGGATCTGAAGCTCTTCCTCGCACCCTGCCGGAGAGGGGAATTCACCCTGGAGGCCTTCTTCATCACCATGCAAGCCTCCGGTGTGATGCGTGAGTACTTCATCCTTGGACTACGGATCCATGTAGTAGCTAGATGGCTGGTTTCTCCTCCTTTGTGCTTTCATGTTTAGATCTTGTGAGCTCCGTTCATGATCAAGATCATCTTTTTGTAATCCATACATGTTGTGTTTGTAGGGATCCGATGGATATTGAGATGCTATTTCAGATTGATTATTGATTCTATCATGTCTTTGTTATTTGAGATCTTGCATGCTTTCCATTGTTAGTAGCTACCTTGGCCAAGTAGATGCTAGCAACTCCAAGAGTTAGTATTTATGCTCGATAGTGGGTTCATGCCTCTGGTAATCTGGGGAAGTGACAGAAATCTCTAAGGTAATAGATGTGCTGTTGCTACTAGGGAGAAAACAACAATCCTTTGTTCATAGAACAATCGTATTGTTTACTTTACACGCAGTTCATAAAGCAATAATTTGTTGCTTGCAACTTAATACTGGAGGGGGTTCGGATGATAACCGGAGGTGGATTATTAGTCATAGATGCAGTTGGATGGTGGTCTATGTATTATGTCGTAATGCCCAATCAAGTCTCAAAGGAGTCAAGATGATTAGTATATGCATGTATTGCTTTCTCGGTGTTTGTCAATTGCCCCGCTGTAATTTGTTTACCCAGCATGTTATCTATCTTAGGAGAGCCACCTCTAGTGAACTATGGATCCCGGTCCTTGTCTTTTACATACAATCTATAAACTGTTACTGCTTTGTGTTTACTTTCTGCAAACTTTTACTTCTTTCCATTCTATACGTTTAATCCTTTGTTTTCCACAAAACACGGTGAGATTGACAACCTCATCGCATGTTGGGGACAAAGTTCTGTGGTTGTGTTGTGCAGGTCTCCACGTTGCTACTAGCACCGGTAGTGCACCCTGCCAAAGCTCAGCTAGTAACACATTTCATGTGTTTCCTTGCTCCTACTGGTTCGATTAAACCTTGGTTTCATAACTAAGGGAAACTTGCTGCTGTGCTCATCATACCTTCCTCTTGGGGTTCCCAACGAGCTCTACATCAACACCGCCATCAAGCATTTTTCTGGGCGCCGTGCATTGAGCCATCAAGCATTTTTCTGGCGCCGTTGCCGGGGAGTCAAGGACATCTTCACAAGGGGAGTCCCTTATAACCAATCTCTTTACTTTGTTGTTTTTATTTTTCTTAGTTTTCTTTTTGCTTGTTTTGTTCTTCAAAAAACACAAAAAAATTAGTTTTACTAGTTTGCTTTCTTATTGGAAAAACACAAAAAAAATTAGTTCTTTTCTTAAGTTGCCCTTATGACTAGCTCTGCTCCAATCACTATTTCATTATGGATAGCTCACTCAGTCTATTTGGGAACAGTATTATGACTGCTAAGGTAATAGATGAACCACTGCCTGCTAGAACCTCCATGGAAGAAGAAATTGCTGAACCTGAAAGCCTATTAGATGAAAAAGAAGAGGAGAGTGATGGACAAAAGGAGGTAGAATGGATCTACCCATGCCTACCTTCTAATGAGAGTAACTCTTTATCCCTTACATTATTTGATTGTCCCCCATGCTTATCAAAGGAGGGTGAATGATATGTTCCCGAGGATTCTTTTGAAAATGTTTATAATAAAGCTCTAGAGCTTGTAGATCATGAAAAGCATGCCTTATGTGATAGTTATATTGTTGAGTTTATTCATGAGGCTACTGAAAATTATTATGAGAGAGGAAAATATAGTTGTAGAAGTTTTTATGGTAATGAAACACCTCTCTATGTGCTGAAAGTTTTGAAGTTACTTTTGTTTTATCTTCCTATGCCTGTCACTTTGTTCTTTGTGCATTTATTTGCATACAAGATTCCTATGCATAGGAAGTGGGTTAGACTTAAATGTGTTTTGAATTTGCTTCTTGATGCTCTCTTTTACTTCAATTCATATTTCCTATGAGAGCATCTTCTCAAATTTTCATGCCTAACTTAAAGGCGTTAAACAAAAGTACTTATTGGGAGATAACCCAAAAGTTTTAGATGAGTCTTGGAAGTTATTACGTCTGTAATAACCTCTCCTTATCCTTTTTATTTGCTTTTTGTGCCAAGAGTAACCTCTAATGAGAGTGAAGTAATGATTGGGAAAGTTGCTGTCCCGAAACAGATTTTTGTGCTTCACCGTAAAAATTCCTGAGAGATCTCTGTATGACGGAATGAGCTGCAATTTTTTGTACTTCTTCCCCAGGTTGTTATCTAACTTTCGTTAGTTCAACACTTTTTTATTTGAGCAACAGAAGATCTTCGAAAAAAATTGTCTTTACCTGCTGGTCTGTTTTGACAGATTTCTGCCATTTTCTGCATTTGCTTCTTGTGGGTTCCTTTTTGAGTTCTTTTAGGGAAATGAGCTTTTTGAAGGAAGTGCTACAGTAGCTAGTGTTTTAGTGGAAGTTTATTTGGTGTTAGAACTGAACCTTGAGACTTATTTATCTTAAGTGCACTAATGTTGGTAATGAGATTGTATGAAGGAAAAATTTCAGGTGTATGGAAGGAATGAGTAATGAGATGAAGGATGGACTAAAGCTCAAGCTTAGGGATGCCACGCGTGTCACCCCAAGAAATATCGAAGAAGTACAAGCGTCAAAGCTTGGGGATGCCCAAGGCAGCCCCTTCTTCATCAATAAAAATCCCAGGTTCCTTCCAAACGCTTCATTTTTATTGTTTCATGCATAGTTATGTTTTTCTTGGAGCGTCTTCTTTTTCATTTTCGTTTTGGTTTTTAGTTTGCTTGGTTTGCTTAGTTTTCTTAATAAGTTGGTTGGACCCCCTCTTTCATACATTGGTTTGCAAATAGTTTGGTTTGGTTTGGAAAAGAGTAGGAAAGTTCATACTTATGTGGTAAAAAGAGCTCGTTTTTGACTGTGACCTATGCTTTGTCATGCCATGCTTGATATTGTTTTGGCTTTATGCTTAGTATTCTTTGCTGTATCATGACTTGTTATAAACAATTGAGATTGCTTAATGTGCCTTGGATGAATCATGCGTTGTTTTAGCATATTAAAGCATAGTATAGTGGTATTCTCCTTTGATGCTTTATTTGGGTTGACTTGGCACATGCTCACACCATGTTATCACTGTCACAAGTCACCATAGCCTTTATGATCCTTTAGTTTTCAACTTGTAGTATCACTTTATGCTTTGATCAATGATGTTTTGTCGCTCTGCATGATTATGGCCATTATTGCTCTCTTAGTTTGTCGCTCCCAGTCTTTTGCTAGCCTCCACCACCAAGTATGAGTTCCACTCATGCATCCAACTCCCTAAACCAAGTTATTCCAAAGAGTCCACCATACCTACCTACTAGCTTATGCTATTCCAAGTATATTCATGCTTTTGTTTACCTTCCACTTGTTATGAGAAAACTAGTGATTAAAGCTCTCACGAACTTGATGGCACACTTTACTTTTTTGCCTCTAATAAACTTGAACCATTGGGTCCTTCTTTGTTGCGTATATGCTTGCGCTTTATAAGTTGAAATTAGCAGAACCATGTACCATGGGGAACGCTTTCAACATTGCACTTGTACTTTGTACCCCGTTGATATCATGTTCTTTTGCTTACGGATCCCGGCGGTGTGAAATAAAAGTGGAACTTGTAAGATCATGGAGTTTGTATGTGTGTTAGAGAAACACCTGGGCCACTAGCCTAAGCCATGCCTAATCATGGTGGAAACTTGCAGCATCACCATAATGAGCACTCTATGAAGCATCCTCAATGAAAACCTATGAAAATAGCAAATAAAAAGATCGCTGAGATGCTCATTGTCTGCTTGCCTTGTCATTTTGATTATGGGAAAGCTCCCGTATCATGTGCAAGGGGTACCCCGTTGGCGGTTCTTAATGATACACATGTACTTACAATGACAAGAGCTTACTCGTGACTGAAGTTGAGTAGCATGAGGATCGGTCTTCGTAAGTAAGGGGCATGAGATTTCGGTTTATAACTTGTCAAGCATATCCTCTTAGTTGTGTCACTTTAACCTTAATCACCTTCAAGATGCTTATGATAGGGGCAATGAGAGTTGAAAGCTACAAGTACCATAATTTTTGGAAGCTCTTTATGAGACTTGAATCCCTACTTCCTTTTACAAAGGCCTTTCTTCCACCTTTATATTGAGTCTCCACCTTCTATCTTTATGCACTTACTTTGAGAGCATAGTGGCCATTCTTAGTTCTATGTGCATTGTCCCAAGACTAGTTGATTGATGCATAACTTATTGCTTGTTTGAAACTATTATATCTAGTCACTCTTATGAACTTTGAAGGTGTCCTATGCATTTATATTTGCTACTCTATTGAGGGACAAGCTGAATACTATTATGCTATGTTTTCTTTATGTGAAACAAACAAACATCTTGCAAAGCATGTTATTCATGATTCTTTTGTTTGTGCCTTTTCTTGTTGCATCATAGTTTCTTTGCTTATTGCTAGAACTTTGTCTTTCATGTTATGATTGAAGTACTATGATCCCAGCTTTGAGTGTTTTGCAAATACTTTGATCAAGTCTTTGTTGGTGCATGTCACCTCAAAAATTATTTCTTTTTATCACTTACCTACTCGAGGACAAGCATGAGTTAAGCTTGGGGATGTTGATACATTGCAAATGTATCTATAATTTTTTATGTTCCATGCTTGGTTTTATCTAATTTCCTGTGTTTTGTTCCAACTTTGGAGTACTTTTCATATGATTTCTTGGACTAACCTATTAACAAGAGCCACAGTGCTAGCTGCCTGTTTTCTGCTGTTTTTGGTTCCAGGAAAGTCAGAAAATGAATATTCTCAGAATTGGATGGGACAAAAGCCAAAGTGCCTATTTTCCGGAAGGGATCAAGTGCCAGAATACGAGACGGAGAAGGGCCAAGGAGTCACCACACCACCTGGCCGGCCGGCCAGGCCTGGCCCGTGCCAGGGGGTGGTGTGGCCGCTCCCGACACCCCCTCGGCCTCTCCTTCCGCCTATATATTGCCCTCAGGACGAAAACCCTAAGTACCCGATCAAAAATCCACGAAAGATTCTGTAGCCGCCATCATCTCCATCCCTAGATCGGGAGGGATCTGAAGCTCTTCCCGGCACCCTGCCGGAGAGGGGAATTCACCCTGGAGGCCTTCTTCTTCACCATGCAAGCCTCCGGTGTGATGCGTGAGTAGTTCATCCTTGGACTACGGATCCATGTAGTAGCTAGATGGCTGGTTTCTCCTCCTTTGTGCTTTCATGTTTAGATCTTGTGAGCTCCGTTCATGATGAAGATCATCTTTTTGTAATCCATACATGTTGTGTTTGCAGGGATCCGATGGATATTGAGATGCTATTTCAGATTGATTATTGATTCTATCATGTCTTTGTTATTTGAGATCTTGCATGCTTTCCATTGTTAGTAGCTATCTTGGCCAAGTAGATGCTAGCAACTCCAAGAGTTAGTATTTATGCTCGATAGTGGGTTCATGCCTCTGGTAATCTGGGGAAGTGACAGAAATCTCTAAGGTACTAGATGTGTTGTTGCTACTAGGGAGAAAACAACAATCCTTTGTTCATAGAACAATCGTATTGTTTACTTTACACGCAGTTCGTAAAGCAATAATCTGTTGCTTGCAACTTAATACTGGAGGGGGTTCGGATGATAACCTGAAGGTGGATTATTAGTCATAGATGCAGTTGGATGGCGGTCTATGTATTATGTTGTATTGCCCAATCAAGTCTCAAAGGAGTCAAGATGATTAGTATATGCATGTATTGCTTTCTCGGTGTTTTTCAATTGCCCCGCTGTAATTTGTTTACCTAGCATGTTATCTATCTAAGGAGAGTCACCTCTAGTGAACTATGGATCCCGGTCTTTGTCTTTTACATACAATCTATAAACTGTTACTGCTTTGTGTTTACTTTCTGCAAACTTTTACTTCTTTCATTCGATACGTTTAATCCTTTGTTTTCCACAAAACACGGTGAGATTGACAACCTCATCGCAAGTTGGGGACAAAGTTATGTGGTTGTGTTGTGCAGGTCTCCACGTTGCTACTAGGACCGGTAGTGCGCCCTGCCAAAGCTCAGCTCGTAACACCTTTGGTGTGTTTCCTTGCTCCTACTGGTTCGATTAAACCTTGGTTTCATAACTGAGGGAAACTTGCTGCTGTGCTCATCATACCTTCCTCTTGGGGTTCCCAACGAGGTCTACATCAACACCGCCATCAAGCATTTTTCTGGGCGCCGTGCATTGAGCCATCAGCCTCCCCCAAGCTTAGGCTTTTGGCCTAAGTGGGTATCATTCCCAAGCCGGCCAGGATGATGTGTCTCCATAGTATGAAGAGGAGGTCCCCTCGTCCTGGTGCGAGCTCGAGTACGTCCCTCCGTAGTGTGCGGAGTAGTCATAGGAGGGTACATCCTCCTGATGTTGCTCGTGGAAACCCAGCAAGCGAAGCTGCTCGTCCACCTCCTCCTTGGAGCGTGACCACGGTCTCCTATGAACACTAAACAAAGAAGGCTGTGGCAAAGGGATCTCCCTTTCATCCCTGTCAGTGAAAAGCATCCTAGATACTAGACTGTTCAAATCAGAAGTAGCAGTGACAAAGTGATGAGTTTTCATAGCAACAAGGTCAAGCCTCTGTGGTCCCAGTATAGTATCATTGGGGTCCACTAAAAGACCTAATGCATTGACCATACGCGAGGCAATGATGCCCCCATAGATAGGCCCCCTAGCAGCTAGGCGGCGAGCAATAAGCAAGCCAAGGTTGTACCGAGTATCATTGTTAAGCGCAGCAGCAAGGAAGGCTAAATGATAGTTGGAGATATTACTTGTGTTCTCCCTTCCTAGTATGCTAGTAGCAAGATAATATGCAAAGTATATAAGAGAAGGGAGTTGGATATTTCTTATCTTTCCGTGCTACGCCACGCGATCATCATCATTGGTCACTCCTCGGTAAAGCTCCAGCAAATCAGCGGGTCGCCCTTGGATTTTCTTCACGGTCCTTGTCATGCTTACACCTACAATACTGCAAAATCTCTCCAAAGGCATGGTGAAGGGCAGATTATAAATTTTGAAAGAGACAGTCGACTGATAGGATGTGTTAGTAAACGTGAAGCTCTCAACAAAGGTTTTGGTGAGCATAGCGTATTGCTCACTCTCATCTTGCATATATGAGGTCAAACCAACCCTCTCAATCAGTAGCAAGAAATCATCAAGAATACCTGCAGCTTGTAAGAAAGTAAAACAAGGAAAAGTGGATGGGTGAGCATCCCCATCATCCCTTTCATTACCAATACGATTTGCAATGAGATCTTCGTTGTATGATGGCCTAAACTGAGAGGCTGATCTTGAGGGCCTTGACCTCCTAGGTGCATCATTCTCAAATATCTCTCCAAAGGTATGGTTGTTCATGCTTGGTATTCTGAAATTTAAACACCTATTAAACAATTGATTGCAAAGTAAATATAAAGAAGGATTCTACTCATAGGGACTTGTAAGAGGCCTAAACATGCATCAAAACTATATCTCTAAGTATCAAACAAGCTTACAAGCCCTCATAACCTGTCACCTACAGCAGCAAAATACTCAATATATAATCCACTAAACACAAATCTACTTGGACAAGGGGAGGAGTCACATACCAAGGAACAATTTCTCCAAATTTCAGCAAGAAAGATGGGCTGAGCAAGGAGATCGAAAAAATCGAGAGCAAGCACAGCAAGAACGCGATTTTGAGCAATAAACTGGAGCTTACTCGAGAGAGAGAAGAAAGTGGCAGGTGAGAGAGTTAGTGGAGGGCCAGGGGTGGCCCACACCATGGCATGGCGCCACCCAGGGTAGGCCGCGCCACCAGGTGGTGTGCTTGCCTGGTGGGTCCCCCTGGCACCTCCCATGCACTCCTCTGCCCCTTTTTTCACGTAAAAATTTAATATGAATTTTCTGGGATTTTTCGAGAAACTTTATTTTTGGGCATTTTTTAGGTATAGAAGAATGATTTTCTGACAGACAGATTTTTTTTGGAAAAGATGCAATGACAAAACAAGGCTAGAGCTACAGAAGTTCTAAGACACTCTAACATGCAAGCAACTAACAACAAAGAAAACTAAACGAAAACAAAAAATAAAATGGATAGCAATGGAAGTAAACAGAGATAATCATAGTGAAAACATTGTTTTGTTCAACGAAATCCTTTTGTTAACAAGGTTGATCAGATCTTGTTACCAAAACAATTTCATATGAGACAAAACTTTGTATTCCACTAATGATTATGTTACCTCAACCTTGATAGCAATGGTCCCAATCATAATGGTTTCAATTTTTTCTCTTGGTATGGGACAATATATTTCTCCAACTTGAACGCCCTCAACAAGTTCAATTGAATTCAATCCATAAGTCCTTTCAATCTTCTTGGGGAAATAGACAGTATGTTCCTTGTCATTAACATTGAAAGTCACCTATCCTTGATTACAATTAATAACAACTCCTACAGTATTAAGAAAAGGTCTCCCAAGAATAATAGACATATTATCATCTTCAGGCATTTCAAGCACAACAAAATCAGTTAATATCAAGAAATTATGAGCCACTTGAACAAGTACATCCTCACATATACCAACAGGAATAGTGGTAGATTTATCATCCACTTACAAAGATATATCAGTTGGTATTAACTTTTCTAGTTGAAGCCTCTTATAAAGAGAGAAAGGCATAACACTAACTCCAGCTCCCAAATCACACAAAGCAGTTCTAACATAACTATTCTTAATAGAGCAAGGGATAGTTGGAATCCCTGGGTCTCCAAGTTTCTTAGGTACCTTACCATTGAAGGAATAATTAGCAAGCAAAGTAGAATTTTCTTCATTAGGGATCTTCCTTTTATTCGAGACAATATCCTTCATATACTTTGAGTAAGGAGGCAATTTAATAGCATCAGTCAAAGGAATTTGCAGGAATAAAGGTTTCATCCACTCACAAAACTTATTATAGTGTTCATCTTCCTTTGACTTGTATTTCTTATCAGGGAAAGGGATAGGTTTTTGGACCCAAGGCTCTCTTTCACTACCATGTTTCTTAGCAATAAAATCTTCTTTGGTGTATTTAGTGTGCTTTTCAGGTTCTTCTTCAACTTTTTCTTCATTAGGAGCTTCATTTTCTTCATTACCACTTTCAGTTTCACCATCAGAGATAGATATACTATTAGGATCTATAGTAGGTTCAGAGGGTTCTACAACAGTTTTATGTTTCTTTTTCCTTTTCTTACGAGTAGAACCACTATTTTTAGCTTGTTGAGAATCCTGCTCAATTCTTTTGGGATGCCCCTCAGGATAAAGAGGATCCTGGGTAGCAACTCCACTTCTAGTTCTAATTTCATAAGTATGTTTTTCTTTAACGACATTAATAAGCAAGTCTTTTTGCACTTTAATGAGTTGATCTATTTGAGTTTGAACCATTTGTGTTTAACAATCATTTTAACATCATTAGAGGTTCTTTCCACAATATCTTTCGACTCAACAATAGCTCTAGTGTTTTCCATTAGATGATTTTGCACCCTTTTATTAAAATTATCTTGCTTGACAATAAAGATATCAAATTCTTCTAAGAATTGATCAGGAGGTTTAGAGTAAGGGATATCATCTTCATCAAAGTGTTGGAGAGAGTGTACCTCAATAGTGGGTGAGTAGGGAATAGGCTTACATAATTCTTCTATAGGAGGTAAATTCTTGACGTATGCAGCTTTAATTCCCCTCTCCTTAAGACATTTCTTAGCTTCCTTCATGACTTCATCATTTAATTCAATAACTCCCCTCTTCTTTGATGTTGGAATAGGCACCGGTATAGTAGGTTCAGGTACAATTACTTCAGGTATAGCTTGTTTAGGAGGAGTCCAATCTTCATAGTTCTTACTTATTTTAGCCATTAATTCCTCAGCTTCCTTAGGAGTCCTATTCCTGAAAATACAATCAGCATAACTATCTAGGTATGTCCTAGATTCTTCAGTTAGTCCATTATAAAATATATCAAGAAGCTCATTCTTAGGTAATGGACTTCTAGCTTGTGCATGAATCAAAGCACAAAACCTTGCCCAAGATTCGGGCAATACCTCTTTTTCTACCTGTTTAAAATCAAAAAGTTCCTGCAAAATAGCATGTCTAGCACTAGGAGGAAAATATTTCTACAGGAAAGTACTAATCAAGCAATCAGGGCTATCAATAGATCCAGGAGGTAAATTACTAAACCAAGTTTTAGCTTCTCCTTTTAGTGAAAAGGGGAAAATCTTAGCAACAATTAAGTACGCATCTTAATATCATCAGAAAACAAGCCACTCATGGTAGAAAGTTCATTCATATGTGCTACCGCACTTTCATTCTTAGTCCCACAAAAAGGTTCTTTCTCAACAATAGCTATGTAAGATAGATCGAGAGAGAAATCATAATCTTTATCTATAATGTTTATGGGAGAAGCAACAAACTTACCAATAGGAGACAATTTGGGTCTAATAGTACGCCTCTCAAGGAGACTCTTAGCAGCGCTCCTATCATGGGTGCTTTTACATTCTTTAATAAATTCATCGGTCATCTCAACATAACCATCTTCAATATCATAACTTTCACTAGACTCAGGTGAACTAATAGGTGTGGTAGTGTCTTCATTAGGAGTTTCAGTATTTACAGCTATAGTTCTAGCAATCGTAGCATCTAGGAAAGGACCTAATGAACCACTCTTATCAAGCACAGTAGAAGCAGCATCAGAAGTTTCAGATTCAGCAGTAGTAGCAGTGTGTGTAGCATGTGTATGTGGTGGTGTAACGAGCTTACTCATAACAGATGGTGAATCAAGAGCAATAGAGGTGTTCAGAACCGTACCTCTTCTTGTAGTGGATGGTAAAATTGGAACCTTGCCATCACGAGACTTACCCATGATGGATGGATAGCAGCGAACAATAGAGAATCCAAGTGAACTTGATAAATAAAGCTATGCTTCCCGGCAACGGTGCCAGAAAATAGTCTTGATGACCCACACGTATAGGGGGTGTATCGCAGTATTTTCGAGGGAAGTGAAACCCAATTTATTGATTCGACACAAGGGGAGCCAAAGAATATTTATAAGCCTTAACAACTGAGTTGTCAATTCAGCTGCACCTGGAAAAAATCTTGCTCACAGCAGTTTATCAGTAGCAACAGTTTGTAATAGGAGTAGTAAAGTAACAGCAGTAGTAAAGTAAAGACAGTAGTAACAATAGTAGTAAATAGTGGGATTCGAGTGCGGTAGGCATAGGGCTGGATGGACAGGCGTTGCATGGACAAGAAAATTCACATAGCAATCAGAACATAGGGCAATTGCAGATAAATAAGATAAAGCATCCAAGTACTATATAATCCTAGGCATGTGTTCCATATATAGTCATACGTGCTCGCAATGAGAACTTGCACAACATCTTTTGTCCTGCCAGCCCGTTTGCAGCGGGGCCTCAAGGGAACTACTGGTAATTAAGGTGCTCCTTTTAATAGAGCACCGGAGCAAAGCATTAACACTCCGTGAACACATGTGATCCTCACATCAAAGCCATTCCCTCCAGTTATCCCGATTTCTGTCACTTCGGGGCCATTGGTTCCGGACAACAACATGTGTGTACAACTTGTAGATAAGACCAAAAACAATACTATCATAATGAATCAATAACATGTTCAGATCTGAAATCATGGCACTCGGGCCCTAGTGACAAGCATTAAGCACAATAAGTCGCAACAAAGTCATAAAGCACTAATAAAAGATACTAGGCACCATGCCCCAACAATCTGATGCCATTACATGAACGATCTCATCCAATCCGTACCATCCCCATAGCCTAAAGCGGGGGATTACTCACTCATAGATGGGGGAAACATGGATGGTCAATGGAGAAGCGATGGTGATGATGATGGCGATGATCTCCTCCAATTCCCCGTCCCGGCAGGGTGCCAGAACGGAGTTTCTGGTGCTGTTTCGTGGAATCTCGTGGTGGCGGCGGAGTAGAACTTCTTCTGGAAAAACGTCGAACCCCCCTGAGTTTTTAGGTCAGAAGGCAACTTATAGGCGAAGAGGGAGACAGAGGGGAAGTCTAGGGCGGCCAGACCACCCCCTGGTGCAGCCTAGGCTTGCCCGCGCGGCCAGGTGGTGTGGCCTGGGCCCAGCCCCCCTCCGTCTCATATTCTGGCTCCGGGAGTCTTCTGGTGAAATAGGATTTTTGGCATATTTTCCGAGATTTTTCCTGATAGTTGATTTTCTGCACAAAAAGTAGACACCAATGCAATTCTGCTGAAAATAGCGTCAGTCCGCGTTAGTTGCATGCAAATCACACAAGTTTAGAGGAGAAACAATAGCAAAAGTGTTCGGGAAAGTAGATACGTTTTGGACGTATCAATGCCTCAACATTTTCATCATCAAATACTTTGGTGTTTCTCAACACATGTCAAAACATTTCAATAGAATGAATCCTCCTTCCAAGGTTTTCATAATCCTTTTTCACCAAGTATTCCCACCTAAAGTGATCAACTTTTATGCTTAGCACTAGCCACTAAAGTTAAGGGTGTCCACTAATGAGGGGTGCTAATCAAGTGTAACTATCCAACTCCAATCTCATGCCTTGGAATGACATCTAAGTATAACCAGTTAGGCCTAGTTTTATACTATTTATGGTATCTATACTAATTTTCCAATACTCACAAAGCAGTAACTAAAAGTAAAGAACTTTGGTAAAGTAAAAGAATAAAGCTTGCAAGTAAAACTTGGGATTGGTATAATCAAAGTTATATAACCAAGCATGCCTAATGCTTCTTTAATTGGTTGTCTTTCAAGGGTTACTTGCATAGTTCTAGCTTGCCTTGAGTAGTGCAGTGGTTGAAGTTTTCTTCTTCTTCTTGGTAGTACTCCTCCTCGTATCTCGGGTTGGTACTATCGTCTATAAATAAATACGGGGTACACAATCACTAAACAATACCTAACTATTTCTATTTAGCATACTAAGGTTCACACTAAATGATCTAGCATCATCACAATCATCACATGAAATAAAGAACTAGTTTTATTTATCTTATTTTAGAAAAGTAATTTCTACTCATTGAA
The DNA here is from genome assembly GCA_916181665.1 of Avena sativa. Classification (NCBI taxonomy): domain Eukaryota; kingdom Viridiplantae; phylum Streptophyta; class Magnoliopsida; order Poales; family Poaceae; genus Avena; species Avena sativa. Next base: position 102,346,605 of record OV702287.1, on the reverse strand, counting down.
AAAATTACTTAAGATTTAATATTCTCCAATTAAAATATGGGATCATGTTGAGACATGTCATCACCACATATTCTAATACATGGGAATGTGATTTAAAGTGTTAGTCATATTTTATAAAGATTAAGATTATCATTTAATAGAATTAAAGTGACTAGAAATGCCCATATAGCATTCTTTTGGTACTAGTCCAATGTCACTGCATGTAAACCTAAATATTTTTACATATTCAGATAGATCTTATCAAATGTGATTTTTGAGAGTTGGAATCAACTCAAAAGCATTTATGGTTTATTTTTGAAAAATGTTTGAAGTTGAAAAGTCTCTGTCTTGTTATTTTTACTATAGGTGATCTCTAACTCCAATTTATTTGAATCCAACGGGCTTAGATAGACAATTTAAATATCTTTCTAACAAAATTGGAATCATGCAATTTGGTTTAGTGAATCTCTCTGAATTGATTTTTGAATCTATGGATAGAATAGGGTTTTAACTAGATTGGAAAATAGCTATTTGAATTCACAGGCCTGCGCGGGAAACTAAACGGGCCGGCCCAATCTGCACAGCGCGGCACAGCGGGCTGCTGATAGGGGGTACACTAGTCAGTGACTCTAACCAAATGAAACAGTATCTTTTAATCTGAGCCCTACGAGTAGAACGCGATGTAATGGCCGAGGTTCATCGTCGATAACGAACTGCTCCGGCGAGGTCTAAACCTAACAACGATGGTGGGGGTCGTTGAGGCTCACCAGGGCTCCAGCTAGGGTCGGCGATGGGGGCGAATGGCGTTGTCGACAACGGCGATTCGAACGGTGGTCGCGGCAGCTCCTGGGGCGGCTCCAATCGACGACGCCCTTCCTTCGCTGCAGAGGCGGGCTCCGGTGCAATTCCGGTGATGTGGTGCTCACCTTGCTCCGGGGAAGGGTGTGGGAGGTTCTGTGAGGAGTGGGGAGTGAGGTGGTGTGGAGAATTGGGGCGGAGAGAGCCTCTATTTATACACCGATGAGGGTACCGAGCGGGATGGGTTGGCTTCTCCGGCGACGGCGGTACAGTGTGCTATCGGCGTGGTGGTCTAGGTTGGTCGGGCACGTGCGATGCTCTGCGAGGAAGCGGCGGTGTTCGAGATGGCACACGGGAGCTATGGGTCGCGCGGCGGCGGACGGGGGTGTCTGGGAGCTAGCTATGATCATGGCGAGTTAGTGCACACGAGGTGAGGGCTAGGCGCCGCGTGTGCGAGCTGGTCAGGTGCGGCACTCTGGCGCACTCTCAGCACGGTGCAGAGACACTAGGCGCAATGCTGCTGGGGTGGTCTAGGGCCTGGCTGCGGTCGTGGGCTGGACAGGGGGTGGCGGTGGACAGTCGCATGTCTGGTGATCGTCGTGTGAGAGGGCAGCTTCGTCTCTGGTGAGCGGTCCATGGTCGACTTGGCGCGATGGCTTCGGGCGGTGGCGCACTGGTGCAACGGCAAAGGAGGGATGTTGTCCACTACTTGGTTAGGTGCTGGGGGAGACAGGGGAGTGGAATGGGGGCATTTGGTCGAGTGATCAATGCTCCCAACAGTGAAGTTAGGCCAGATATTAATTTTGTCTCCAAGGTGTTTGATTAAATGGCCGAAAGAATTTGAATTTGAAAATTTTGAATGAAACTTGGTGAGTGATCTAAACTTATGCTTGGTAGTCTCTGGTTGCTTGGGTTTGCCAAGGGGAATTGATTTGGTTGGTTTTTGCAAAATGGTGATCTTACCATATGAACTTGATTCAAATTTGAACTGTCCTTTAAATAAATTTGAAAATAGTTTCTGTGAATTTGTAAAGTGGGCTTGGGTTCACTTTTACTTGGTCTAGCAAGGGGTGAAAAGAAATGGAATTGTTTCTGTTAGAATTTCTTTGCTAGGAACACTCAAAGTGGCCTAGTGGTTAACTTTGGTCAAAATGACCATTAGCTTATTTAATTCATATTTGATTTCTTTTTCTTTTGATTTTGTTTGTAATTGGCCTAGATGATGTAGTATTCACCTTTAAACCATTTCTTATCATTTGCAGCAATCAAACATGGCAAATGCACTCAATCACACATTTATGCACTCAGACATGCATTCCTATTTAAATTAGTAATAAAAGTTTTTGTTAACCATAAACTTGGGTGATTTGAACTTGATAATCTTGATTAGTATTTTTGGGATGTTACAGTCGACATGCAACCATGTTTGGGCGTACTACATGCAACCATGTTTGGGCGTACTCCGATGAGCCCACATCAGCTCTGATGCGGGGAAGCCCGCTACGACAGCTCTATGCCGAGACCAGGCTTGTCGCCCATCTCCGGAGTCGCCCAAGAGCGCTGCTTCACCTCGTCGCATCAATGCCACCCCCCAGCACTCCTAGGTGAGCTCGCAAGCCCCACGTCCCCACCCTAGGGTTTCTCCTGTCTGCCTCGCAATCAGAGGTTGAAGATGAACGTGGGTTGTGGCACCCCGCAAAAACCACTACTAGAAAATCACGTTATTTTTGTGCATTGCATCATCATGACCGCATGCTCATGTCATCATGCCACATTGCATTTGAGCATCGTCATGTCATCTTGCATTTGTTTGCATAAAACTATTTTCGAAGAGCCTGGTTTTGTTTTCTAAACGCCCCGTCCTTCATTCAAAGTAAAATCCGGGTCTCCAGAATATTGTGTTTCGTCTACCAACGGTTTGCAAAAGCCTCGTTTTAAATAAATGAAATAGTTAAATTATTTTTGGGTGGCAGCCAGCCAGGCCTGAAAGCCTAGCCGGCCACCTCCAGATAAAATCCTATCTACCCTAGAAAAACACCCAAATCTTTTCTACCAAAAACCCTACCCTATTTTCCTACCCAGCCCCTCCACCTCAACCCCTCCAATCCCATGTCGCCACCTCACCCTGGCCCAATCCTCCAGCCAACCACCATGTGCCACCTCACCCCTGGCCCCTGCCCCGCCACCCACTCCACCTGTCGCCAGCCGCCAGCCGCCAGCTGGACCCACCCCTCCGGCAGTTTCCCGCCCGCGCGAGACCCCCCGGTCCGCTCGCCCCCACCTGGCCCCATTCCCAGGCGCAGACCACGCGCCTCTCCTGCCGTCCACCGACAGCCACCCCTGACCCGCTCCCCTCGTGCCCCACGCCCACCTGGCCCACCACCCACCACGCAATCCCTTCTCTGCCGCCCTCTCTCTCTCCCACAGACGCGGCCCCAACCCGCGTGTCTGCCCCGTCCTCTGCCTCTTCCTCTGATCCCACCCACCACCGACGCTCCCCAACGCCTCCCTCGCCGGCCACTGCCTCGACAGCTCCCTCGAGCAGTCGCCTCCTCCCGCTACCCCGACGGACCTCGCCTCCTCCCTCCGGCGATTCTCCGGCCGCCCGCGCTCGCCGCCCCGTCTCCTCCTTCCTCGGACCCGGCCGCATCTCTTTCGCCGGCCTCCCGGCCTCCCCTCCGCTCCAGCGGCCGACCCTTCTCCGGCCGGTGCCTCGCCGCCTCCTCTCGCTCGCCTGCAGCTCCGTCGCGCCACGGTCGACCTCGACCCTTCTCGCCTCCGCCGCCTCCCTGTTCGCCACCAACCCCGACGCCCAGATCTCCTACGGCGACCGGCGGCCTCGCCATGGCGCCTCCGACCGCCACCTCTCCGGCTCGCCCGTCCCCGCCAGCGCGACTCTCTCCGCCACCACCGGCTGCCGGAGCTCGAGCCCCAGCGCTCGGCCCCGCTCCTTCTAGGCCATGCCCGGCCACCACCGTGGCCTCGCTTCCTCCTCGGGCCCCGCTGCCGCTGCTGCCCGCCTCTCCCTAGTGCCCCTCCTTCCTGCTGCTGTTTCCACAGGGGGGCCCTCCCGAGCGACCCTGCACCCCCGCGTCTCTACAGCACCTCGTCCTCGAGCCTCCCCGCCCTAGCGCGTCTCCCAAGGTCACCTGTGCCTCTGCCTCCCTGTTCCTGGAACGTGCTAGAGACAGCGCACTGTGAGGTGTTTCGTGAGGCCCGGTGTTGAGTCTGAAGTGTCACGTTGATGCAAAGGGCACCAGTGAACTGTTGGTATGGTGATGATGGCGTGGAGATGTTGGTGTTGTTGATCAAGACCTCGATGTGAACAAGTACCAAGTTTGGGCAATGATAACGATGATGCTCGGATGACCCCGACGGGGACCCCCCATGCCAGGATCTTCCGGAGAACATGCCATCCGACAAGTTCGTCATCGACCACCATGACGCCAAGGTCGTCTACACGGAGCGACAAGACCGCCCAAGTGGAGCCGAAGAACCCCGGACCCGAGAACGCCTTCATGGACCCCGAGGACCGATCCATCGGATGCGACGAAACCTCCTTCTCGGAACCACCAAGTTCTTCATCCCGCACGCCAAGTACCTCCTCGAGGACGCCAAGTACTTCACCCCGGACGCCGAGCCCCTGAACGATCAGTTCTCCTTCCCGGAAGCATTAACGCCCGTGCGACAAGATCTTCTTCCCGGATCCGAAGACCCCGGTACCCGATCCACTCAAGTTCGCCATCGACGACAAGATCGACATCGACCAGGGCAAATCCGATGCGCCCCGACGCCAAACCAAGTCCTGCTTCCCGGATGCAACAAGATCTACTTCCATTGTCCGAGACCGATCCCGTCGAGCCGTTTCCGCCCCGTCGAACCCTGTCGAACCCCGAACCCCTCGGAGCCCAAGTTCGCCGAACCCTAATGTGATTCCCTATCCGAGACCCCCATTATTTTTATAATATGACATTATCACTTATTGCATATTAATTGTTCATCTCGCATGCATATCATAATCATGCCGGATCTTCTGATGTAGTATTAAATATTGCATCCGGTGTTTCTTCTAGTGTTTGCTTCTTCGCGGATTAGACCGATGAGTTGAAGCGAGTATCGACAAGTTCTCCGGTTATGAACCTTCGGCAGTGTTTCCCAGGCGAGCATCTCTCCCCCTTCTACCTATTTTGCATTTATAGTCTTTATTTCCTCCTGTTGAACTATTGCTATCCGTGTCGCGATGCTTTAGAGTTCCGCACCAGATATAATCCTTGCAGCCCTTATGTTTCCTTGGACACCTCCTATTGCCTATTGCTTGTTAGACAGCTGGCCCTACGAGTCATAGTTGCTTGCTCAGGTGTTGCCTCGCATCGTCGATGTTCCACAGTTGTTGGGCGGTTGGCAAATGGTTAATGGTGGTGTTGATCATGTTTCTAATTACAACTTATTAATTAATGTTGATAGTAGTTTAATGCAGAGGCACCGGTGGGTAATAGACAATATTTGGTTCTTAACCGCTCACTAGTGTCCCCTAGTACCCGAGTTCTTGACACCTGTTCCGAGATCGAGCGCGCTAACCATAGGTGGGGTGTGTGGGCACCCCCATCGGCTTACTACCTGATTTCAAAGTATTGTACCGGGGGCCACAAGTAGTTTGGGGATTTATTACTATCCTGTACTTATGCCATGCTTTACTGCTTTATTTAAGATTGTACGTGGAGCACCTGTACTGTTTAGGATTGCCGAGTGTTTTCGCGGTATCGACAAGCCCAGTCACACTTTCGGGTTCCCAGTCGTTTATAGCCATTGACGCAAACCCTGGGTCCGTTCCGGAGCCGGCCAACTTCGTTGCGGGTAGCTTAGTGGGGTGGCCCCCATGTACTTGCTTTGGGTCCGGGAAACGTCATGACTTAGGCCCCGCCGACATACCGATGGGTGTATGTTAACTGATCTGGCAAAAAGGGTCGAAGTGCGTGTGGATACTTTGGTGCACCCCTGCAGGGTTAAATCTTTTCGAAAAGCTGTGTCCGCGGTTATGGACGACTTGGAGCATAGTTTCTCGATCATAGACAACAATAACTAAAGTTTACTGTTATAATTTGACTTACATCTGAGATGACTAGTAAGTTGGATAACTGCCATGGAAAGATTAAATAAACCTGCCAACCGTGTGAGTTTTCCTCGGCTTGACTTCCTCGTTTGGTCTCGAGGGTTAATACCAGGATGGGTATGTTTGGTGTTAGTATCAGGTGGTTTCGAATAGGTCTTTCTTATCCCTCTCTAATAGCCGACAGTTGAATCGAGTTTCTATAGTTGGTTTAGTGCATGTTGCGCTGCCGCTTCAGTCCACCATACCTATGTAGGCGAGAGCCGCCGAATTCTAGCCTCGCCATGTACTGGCCTCAGTACTGACGCTCCTCTTTTTCCTTTGCCCTTTGTCGGCACCCCTTTTGTTTTAGCAGGTTTGAGCTCGACGTCGTGAGCAGGGTTACCCTTCCAGCTTGGCCTGGGCAGGGTTATGGACGCCATTGGTTATTCTTCAGGGCTCTTAGCCCAATTTGCATCTTGTCCGTACTCGGACGTTGTATCGATTTCAAGGTGATTTGGATCTTTGTATTGTATACCAGTATTCTTGACTCGTTGAGTCGCTGTTGTACATATATATGTTCTGTGGGTCCCATCGAGGACTGTTGTGTAATGGTATTACTTCGTTTTCCACCCGCACGAAAGTGCCTGGTGGGCGTCCTTGAATCGTTTCTATGTGGGTTTGGCGTAAAGGGCTAAAACTTGCATAGGGCCGATTCGAGGGTGTTACATGGGTTGTCCATCGCCACTATATCCAATGGCTAAAAGTGCGCCATACCCCTTTCGGTCGCGCCCTCCCACTGCCAGGCGGTCCTGGCTCGTCAGGCCTTTGAAGCTTGGTGTCCCGCGTGCTCCGGCGTGAAGTTGGGCTGGCCCGACTCCTTCTCGGCCTTGCCTAGTTGAATCTGGCCCGCGAACCTCCTCTGCCCCTTTTTGTTTCTTTTTCCAGATCTGGTAAAAATGGTTGATAGGATTAAATAGCTAGAAAAATGGACAATTACTGAAATCACCCAGTGAAATTTCCAACTTAAATAGCTAACAAAAACAATGCTTTTCCAACTTTAGAAATTTCTCTAGGAATATCCACAAAACCTTTTGAATTGATTACAACTCCCAGTGAAGTGGTACATCAATACCTAACCAAAACTAGGAGATCAAGATTTATTGATCCTCTAGTGAATTTTGGTGAACTAATATCCTATGTGTTGGGTTATTCGACCAAATAAATAACCTCTATAGATCTACAACTCCTAAAATAACGAATCCAATTTCTACTGGAAGGTCTTTGTAATATCCATTTACCTTGGCCTCGTACCATTTGGACATGTAGAATAAATCTGGTTAAAAAGACAAATTGCATGTAGAACTGACTTTGGGAATTTCCCAAGGGCATTTTGGTAATTATTTTGAGGTGTTTCGAACTCTAAAAAAATCCCAAACTCATATATGTACCAAACTCTTAGAGGAAGATTTTATTTGAGCTCCATATCTTTTATGGTGAATTAATCACCAAAACTAGGGTTATTTCCACTAGAAAATTCATATATAAATAAAGAAAATTGGTACAATCATGAAACCACTTTTGGTGGCCTTGTTTTATCAATAACTATATGTTTATACCATTTTCGTACATTTATATAACACAAACCCAAGCCTTAGTCAAAAACCACTCATTAGGTGGTATTTGACAATTAAATCGTTAGAAAAGTTCCCAAAATGCATTTCCAATAACTCCGATTGCAAGAAACTCAATCCATCAAAACCTACTAAAACTATTCATGTGTTGCATGTTTGTTGCTATATTGTATTGGTGTTTGTATGCCTAGTGTTGATTGTGGCTTTGTTTGCCTGCATGTATTATCCTTGACGATGCTAGTTGCGATTGTATCGGAGATCAGAAGGAGATGGTTATTATTGATTATTATGGTATTCTAATAAGAAGTCCAGAGACATATTTCCATATTGCTGATCATAGGCAAGCCACCTTCTTGCTCATAAGCCTTGTACTATGTTTTACTTATGCATGTTTTAATTACTTGTCTATGAAAAATGCATTACTTTAATATATGATGATCTATATTGGGTAGTGGCTTGGCTCCTCCAAACCATTACATATTTGTACTACTAAGTACAACCCCTTTGATGACACCTACTTGTTCCTAGTATTGTAAGTGGTGTATAACACCATACCCCTTGGAGACCCTGTTTTAGCCAAATCAAAACTAGAGGATGGGAAGACCCTAGAAAAGTTTACAAAAAAAATTATGGTAAAAACTTGGTGAGGTCTGACCTACCAAGAGAAGCTTGAGAAAGGAAAAAGGTTTTGTTTTACTAAAATGCTGAATGAAAGATGGAGAAAAAAAGGTTTATGAAAATGCACCCATTTCTTTGCAGTTTTGCCAGAACAATTAACCCGTGGAACCACATTACTCTAGAATGGGACAGGGCTAGACTTGACGTTTGCTACTCTAGTATGGGAATTCTCACAACTACTATAAGGGATCACATTCCTCGAATGTCGGGTTTCCTTTATAAAAAAGGGTCAACTATTAGACAGTCACCTAGAGGAGATGCGACCTGCCATCGGGAGCAGCCGGACGATACTACAATCCTCTCATTGAAAGTGCCCACTCTCGAGGAGTCAGATTGCACTCCGGTTGGTCTGTGGATCCAGATGTCCTCATGTTGAGTGGAACAACTCATAGGGTAGGGCCTATGCTAGAGTGGCATCCAGAGAGTCTTGATTGGTTATTTGACATGCGATCCATAGGTGATTAGGGCAGGGTAACCGGATGGTGTGGGTAAAGTGTACAACCTCGGCAGAGTGTAAATATTCGAATAGTCGTGTCCACGATCATGGACGGTTTGGAAGGTTTCTGTAGAGCGGTGCTGGTTTTGATTTCAAAAAGTACTTAGGAAAATCAAAGGCTTTGGAAATGTTGTGACCATGGGATGGTCGGAAAGGAAGGAAAGGCGTTGGTCATGAGATGACCGGAAGGAGGAACAAATGGGTGACCCAATCCTAATGTTTTCCAAAATGCTTCAAAATGTTCTAAAAACGTTTTCCACTAAGATATGTAGATGATATATCTTCAAGACAAACCATTTTAGAAAAGAACCTCTTATGGAGCCCTCCTACTACCATAGCCATATTGCGTATCCACTTATTCTTATTATTCTCTTTAGGTGGTTTGCGAGTACATTCAAAGTACTCACTAGCATTGTCCCTGGCTAATAACTTGGTCAGATTCAAGAAATAAGAGAAGAAGAAGGTGACGTTGACGGCTATGCGAGCTAGGATGTTCTCCCGGTCAACTACCTGTAGGTTAAGGCATGGCTCGGGCTCTACGCCTGATGAAGTTCCGTTGATGATTGATTAATGTAGCCATAATGGAAAATAAGGTATGACATGTATTCTCTTAAGTAATGGATGTTTACTTTGATACTTGTCGGTTATGTGCCATGACAAAGTGATCATGGGATTGTGGTGTATGCATAACAAGGATTCTCGGAGTATTAATCCGAGGGCCCGATAGACTTGGTATCAGAGCCATCCTGACTGTAGGAGAACCTTAGTTAGCATGGTCGTTAGATAGGAAAAATATTTTGGAAGCATTGGCTTTTGAAAACTACTTTCTCAAAGGCTTTTTGAAAAGTTCTACTACTTATCCCCTCCTAGTTTAAAGGAATTTGAAAATTGGTTTCCTCTACCTCTCGTCCGAATTTCAAACATGCAGATTTCAAATAACTAGGACCTAGAACCTAGTGAAGACGAGATGAAGAGAAGCAACTACCAGCAAACACAAGGAGACTACAAGATCACCCTACCAGCGGAATCCTCATAATTAGAAGAAATCAAGTGTTGCACTATCGAGAAGCTTCCAATGACTCGGCGAAGGCTTCATACGCAAGATAGTGACCCTGACTAAAATAATGTGACCTTTAGTATAACTAGTACTAATATAAGATTCCCTTATATCGCGTGTAGTTAACTCCTTGGTCCCCTAGTAGACCGTGTTTGCTTGCCTACGTGCATAATGTGTTGCTTGATGTGTGTTGTTTGTGAAGTACATTGCGACCCCCTCTCTCTGTTCACCTTGTATGTATGCTTTGGCTTGTTTGATCCAAGTAAAATGTGTTCTGAGAACCAATACTCCACCTATGAATTCAATCACCCCAAGTTAGTTGTCTCTAGCAAGACCCCTGCTAACCTCGTGAGTCATGATAGGCAACGCCATCGCAAGAACCAGGAGTTTGACATCGTCAAGTTAGAACAATTAGAAGATCTCTCCCTAGTAGGATGGCATACTTCATCAAACTCAACCCTCCAGACTCATCACCAAAGATGCACGCCATTGCTCAACTGCCGATAGTAGCAAGAGTCCCGCTGGAGCTAGAAGTTTACTACCGAAGGATCCTCCCTATCCAGAAGAAATGACAAGACTTACTAACCAAGTCAAGGAGTGAAGACCTATCTACACTAACCTTCGGAATATTAAAATTTCCCAAAAGCCCCATATAACTCGCTATTTTAGTTGATCCTACCCAAACCAACGGGAAGTTCATCCCTAGAAGGCCAGAATACTCTCATATCATGAAGACAAGTATGCATGAAGACAACAAGTCACCTCCTCCAACAAGCAGAAGTAACACCAATAACTCAAGTAAAGACGATTAATCTGAAGCTAGATGCCCTAACTAGACTGAAGACTTGCAAAAAGTGTTGCTAACCGCTAACCTTCCTAGAACTAACTCCCTAAGGCTTTGTTAGGAAACCACTCCGACAAGGTTTCTCATAATAGGGCATCACTCGAAGACCTCAACTCAAGACCCAAGGAGATACAGCCTTCTTCAGCATCACGCCATCACTTCAAGACGGAAGTCCTGCGCCACTCTCGAAGGCCCTAGTGAATCTCTAAGGTGGAAAGACTGTGTCTTTCCCACTCAAATCCTGAAGACTGCCTACCGGAAGATACTTTAGAAATATTTCTAGATCCGACATCTTTTCGCCAAGCATCAACTCATGAGTCATGAAATGAGACAATAACTGAAGTTTTTCTAAAGATCTCTCCTACTCCAGCTGAAGACCCCCCTGAAGGGCCATAGATTCGATAACCCCATCAGTTCTAACCCATCTAGAAGATCCACAATTTTCAACCGATCTGATAGAAGTACGAATAGAAGTAGTATATGAGCCCTGTAGGACCAAGTTGGAGGACGTCATTTGAAGATTTCAACCCCGACAGAAGAATGCGATCTTTGCCTAACTTACTCCGACAACCCCAAGAAGGAAGAACCGGCGTCATATCCGAGTTACCTTAGTTTAATCCTAAGGGCGTCTTTCCCACAAAAATAGACTAACCATCTATCAGAAGCAACCTCAGGATTTAGACCCGAAGTCATGAACTAGGATACGTTAAGCCCTTAAGAGAAACGTCGTAAATCCTTACAGAAGGAAGATCATCCATTGAAAATAGGACTGAAGTCTACTCACCTCTCCGTGCATCCAAGAAGACTGAAGCTTAACTTCACCGACACAATAATCACATTCAAATACGAAGTTCATAAGTCAGTGTGCTTAAGACACATAGTACTACCTCGATCCCCCAATCCCCTAACTCTACTCTCCTGAATCTCGAGATGAGATTCTTGTAAGGGGGAAAGGTCTGTAACATCCCAATTCCAGTAACCCTGATTAGTTGTCCAGAATGCAAAAAATCAAGGGGAACAAAAACTTTTCCTTGCTTAGTGATGCGTTGCTTGCTAGTTGTTTGTTGGTACTTATGCATCTGAATGTGTAGCATATGATATACTCCTTACCTCACCATTAGTTGATAAAAGCAATTTAACAAAATTGTCTTGGCTCATTTTACATATTCTCAAATGTTCTAGCATTTCAAAACTTGAGCCAAGATGCCTTTGCAAACCAAAATATTTTAGTAACCTCTATTGACAAAACTATGGAGATCTATGGTATATAATCTCCTTATGTTCTCAAGAGAGAACCTTCAACTACTCTCACCTCTAGGTTTTCCAAAACCTTTTATAAAGCTCTTAACTTCTATTCCTGGTAAAAGCACCAAGGACCCTTACCTTCTTCAAAACTCAAACCTTTCAAACTACCCATCCTTACCTCAAGCTAGGCTTTATGATAACCTTAGTATAATATTGGTATGATTTCTTAGATGAATTTTGCCTTGATTTGTTGTCGGGTGATTTGCCTTGATCTGGTGTTTGACTTGTTTGCTTAGGAGTAGCATGAGCCACCCTAGGAGCTCATCTTCTAGAATATAGAAAATCCAAGAATATCAACCCTAAGCAAGTTAACCAAGCTTGATATGATCTCTAGCCACTAGGCAATCATCTAAAACCCTTAACCAGATCACTTCTGAAATTATCCCTTATAGAAGCTTCCAAGTCAATGAAGACCAATATCAAGCATGGGTCCTTTCTAATCAATCAAAAATTCAACATCATCCATTTGATGAGGTTTGGAACCTTGCAACCAATCAAAAACATTAACTCTTGTATTCTAGTCACACCCCCAAATCTGCCAAATTTGGCTTAGTCTCGAAAAATGTTATCAATATCACATCTTTGAGTCTCCCTCATTTCCAACCCTTGTGCATTTTTGGAAATACACTTGAACCATATTGTAGAATATCATAAGGACTAACAAGGCACACTCCTTCCCTTGGTTAGATCATCCTCCAACCCACTTGTTCTTGATGGTTTTGTAGGCAAGAAAATAATCTTTTCTACAAATCTTATCAACTAGCCTACTTTGGCAGAAGCTCACATCTCCATACTATCTCCATTGGACCAACTCTTGGTATGCTCGTGCTATAATTATGAATGCCTATCCATCCCTACTTCACTTGTTCCAGTTAGATCATTGTGCTTCCAAAACCCACATGGTTTTGAAGGCTATTTGATAATCTAGTTTGGCACCCTTATTTTATTCAAAGTTTGGTATCAATCCTTGGAGATCTCAATCATGATCAATCTCAAACCTCTGTACCATGATGATATACATACCTTGGTCTATCTATCCATATAGTCCATGATCCAAGGGGATCTTTGAGCTCCAAGATCCAACAATGTTTTGATGGTATGAAATTAACTCTGCCCAAGTTCCTTAGTCACTTGTTTTCCTTCCAAATCGTGTTGGATTTTCAAAAACCAAGGTTGCAAATGATGTATATAGCTTGTGTATATCCTCTATCCTGGATATAAAAATTTATCAAATACTATCCATAATTCTTTTGACCCAGAAAGAATTAAATTCCCTTCTTTTACAAAAATCTCAAAACTACTTCAATAAAAGAAAGATTGATTTTCTCCAAAACACATCCCCAACTAAAATCACATTTGATGCCTATAAACCATACCCTATACTCCCACTTCAAAAGTAAATATTTTTGAAGAGTCTCAACATTTTTTTGCCTATTTTCTTAAATGGCAGAAATGAGAAAATAATTGTTTTAAGTACTATTCTGTCGCAATAAATTCTAAGAAAATTCTCCAATGTTTGAATTGATGTTTAGGACCATCCCAAACCAAAAACTCCTCTCGGCCAATTCAAAAATTTCAAATAAATCTCATAAAACAGATTTAGCAGTTTATGAATAATGGATATAAACATGGTCTAAAATGATCCAATAAATGCCAAATAATTATTGGTGAAGCCTCTTCCTCACATCTATCTACCATCATCATTGAATCATATTGCCAAGCTCAAAAACCAAGAGGTGATCCCTAATCATCAATATGGCCAAATGGGGTATGATCAACATCTTGGACTAAACCCCATCATACCCTATCTAAGCTTGTCCAACAAATCTCCATAGCACCCATCAATCTCTCCTGGTCGACCATCCCTATATCTGGTACTGTAGAAAAACCTAGCTTTTGTCCTCTACTACTTGGAAGCAAGGCATTTGAGAGGGACACCATATCTTGCTCAATTATTTACTTACAGCAGCACACCCCTCCCCCTCTGCCCCTCATGAATGACCCTAGACCCCTCACCCCTCTATACACCGCCCATGGCAACCAATGAGAAGCCCATGGACCAACTCTAGATCTTCCATAAGCCCTGCACACCATGAACCGATCCATCTCGGTTTAAATGGATAGAGAGCACTATAGCCTCCCTTCTGCTCCTCATTTGTTTCCTTCCACCTCCATGTAACATCCCAAAACTTTAATCCAAGTGATCAAGATCAAATCTACCCAATTTGGGGTTAACAAAAACTTTTTCTATTTAAAATCTCTAAGCATTCATATGTGTGCGCATTTAAATAGGAGTTGTTTGGAATTGCCATGATTGAGTGATCCATTGGTTGTAAAATGACTCTAAGGTGAATTACACATCATCTAGATCATCCCCAAGCAAATCCCAAAGAAAAAGAAATCAAAAAGAATTAAATAAGCAAATGGTCACTTTTGCCATTTTAATCACCTAGCCCACTGTGGCTATTCCTAGCACTCAATTTCCAACAGAGATAATTGTGGTTCTTTGCACCCCTTGCTAGTACAAGTATTGATGTGCCAAGGCCCACTTGGTGTCACCCCAAAAACATTCAAACTCTAATTTTAAATGACATTTGAAAATTGAATCTAGTTCATATGTCTAGATACCACTTTCTCAAAAACCACTCAAATGGACTCCATTTCAGAATCCCAAGCAAACCTAGATGCTTAAGCATAAGATGAATCACTCCACCAAAAATCTTCCAAAAATTCAAATATTTTCTTCATGCGGCCATTTGATTGAACATGTTGTTAGCAGAATAATTATGGCCTAACTAATACTGTTTTGGAGAAAATCTTGTTGAGCCATTTGATGCACATTGATCACCTTGGTCTCCCCTGGGCCCACCCAGACCAAAACCACCCCTATCCCTAGCCCCTGGAGCAGGTGCAACGCCGCCCCGACGCCATGCTCACCGGCCAAACGTGCATAAGCCACAGGCGACCACCAGCCCCTCGCCGCCGCTCCAGGGAGTGAGGCGTGACCTCACCGCCGCCCACCGTCCACCCCACGGCCCCTGCTAGTCACTGGACCACCTCAGAGCCGCGCCGCCCTTTTCTCTGGGGTGCAGCCAGAGCGCGCCAAAGCGCGATCGCCGCCAGCATGCCACAGACCGCGCCTCGACACCAAATCGTGCACGCCACTCCGCCTTGACACCCAGACCCTGCCAGACACGGCCGTGCACCGAGCGCGACCCACAGTCGCCATGATCACCGTCGAGCACCGCCTCTGTCTCCCAGAGTGCGGGAAGCCCCCGACCAAATGCCACCGCCCCTAGCATGGCCATTACATTGTAGAGGACTGCCAGCAGACCGCCCACCGTCCGCCTACCTCGCCTACGACGGTAGCCCTTTGTACCGCCCTTGCCGGAGACGCCAGCCCACACCCGTCGGTCCACTCATCGAGCCTATATAAGGAGGCCACCCCCAACCTCATTCTGCACACCATCTCACTCCCCTCTCCCCACTGACCATTTCCCCTCTCTCGCCGGAGCCTCTCGAGCATCCCATCGCCGGAATTGCACCGGACGTAGCCGCTGCAGAGGAGGAGAAGCCCCCGTCGATTTCGTCCACCTCAGCCCCTGCCGCGACCTTGCCTGAGTCCGCCGTCGCCGTCCAGTTCGTTTGCCTGCCTCGCCGCACTAGCTGGATCCCTGGTACGTCCCCCGTAGACCCCCACTGGCCATGCTAGGGTTCAGTCTCGCCGGCGACGAGTCTGTCGTCGACAACGACCATGGACCATTGATCTGTGTTCTAATCGTAGTGCCCAGATTGCCCCGTACCGCTTCAGGATTTAAGTGCCGCTGACATGCGGGACCAGCCTGTCAGTAGCCCTCTGTGTCACTGAGCGCCACTGGGCCGGCCCAATTAGTTTCCCGCGTTGACCTAGTAATTCAAATTAGGATTTTTCTATTTTAGACTTAAATCAATTATGTCCCTTAGTTTAAAAATCATTTCAGGAAGATTTACTGAACCAAATTAAGTGATTCTAATTTTGTTGGAAAGCTACTGAAAATATCCATCCAAGCCCGTTGGATTTAAATATTTTAGAGTTAGATATCTCTCCTAATTAAAATAACAAAATAAAGGCTTTTGCACATTCAAACATTTTTATAAAATCAACCATAATAGCTTTTTAGTTGTTTCCAACTCTCAAAAATCACATTTAACCATACCTATCTGAATAGGTAATAATATTAAGGTTTGCATGCAGTGACTTTGTACTAGTACCAAAATAGTGCTATATAGGCATTTCTAGTCACTTTAAATCATTAATTATTAAACTTAAACTTATTAAGATGTGATCCAACCTTTAAATCACATTCCCATATGTTAGAATATGTGGTGATGACATGTATCCACATGATCCCATATTTTAATTGGAGAATATTAAATCTTAGTTAATTTCAATGAGTAGAAATTACTTTTCTCAAATAAAATAAATGAAGCTAGTTCATTAAACCTTGTGATGTTTGTGATGATACTAGATCATCAAATGTGTGCCTTAGTGTGAAAAGTAGACTAGTTAAGTATTGTTTGGTGATTGTGTATTCCGTATGTATTTATAGACAATAGTACCGACCAAGCTTTCGAGGAGGAGGATTTCTACCAAGAGGAAGAGGAAGAAAACTTCAACCACTGCACTACACAAGGCAAGCTAGCACTATACAAGTTAACCATGTAAGTGATTACTTGCAAGCCATCATTAACAATGCAAGATGACCCTTGCAAGCTATTGTTAGCAAGTAGACTTAAACTAGATAACCTAAGCAAGATGCATTAGGCATGCTTTGGTTATACCACTTTGACTTATACCTACTCCAAATTTTATTTACAAGCTTTACTTCTTTACTTTACCAAAGTCCTTTACTTGTTTAAAGGTAGGATAAAGAGTATTAAACTTGACCTATCTAGTTATACTTAGATGTCATTCTATGGCATGAGATTGACATTAGCACCCACCTTAGTGAACACTCTTAACTTAGTAGTTTGGAGCTAAATCAAAACTTGATTCACTTTAGATGGGCATACTTGGTGAAAATGATTTGTGAAAACCTTGGAATGATGAGTCATTCTATTGAGATGTTTTGACATGTGTTGAGAAACACCAATGGCTTATGATGATGAAAATGTTGAGGCATGAGCCTTAGCCCTTTTACAAAACTGATGGTTGGGTTCGGATGTGATGCCATTCCAATTTTACCGTACAACCATAATACCTGAATTTGGTAAGGCTTAGCCGGAAGTTTATATGCATTAGTATTAGTTCCCTCGTGGGAGAGGTTTGAGCTGAGGCTACCTCTCAATGTTGTCCACCTATGTAGTGACCAAGATGAAAGATGGTCATGGTCGGGAGGCCATACTCATAGGAGAGGTGCTTATACTAGAGTGTGTAAAGGAAAGGTTATGTTTGATTATATGCATACTAAGTATGATGATTCAGGGTTATCCCTGACAGATGTATCGAATCTTGTGGTGAAAGTGTACCACCTCTGCAGAGTGTCAAACTATTCGAATAGCCGCGTCCGCGGTTATGGACAGTTGGAGTGGCCATATTGTTCCGTTGTCAGATGTTTTCAAAACCACTTATGAAATGAATTGTGACATGACTTGACCACAACAAGAGTTGTGACTATGAAAACTAAGCTCCTACTTAGGTGATTTCAAACTTTATTTTATCTTTCTTTATTTCTGAACTCAGCTTAGGTTTCAAACTTAACTTTACAATTAAACTTAGAGTTAACATTCCTACTAGAACTATCCTATTTGTTAGTGGTAGTTTGCGAGTACTTAAAGAGTACTCATGGCTTTGTCCCTGGCTATTCCTATGGCCAGACTATGAAGGAGATTACCAAGATGAAGGACAGCACCTCCTGTGATAACTAGGACTATCTCCCATCGTCAGCATTGCCTGTGACTCTGAAGATGGACCCCACCGCTACGCTATTTATTCCGCTACTTAATTGTACTAAGACTGGATCATGAGATCCTTTATATGTTGTAAGACCTTATTATGGTTTGTAATGGATGATGTACTGTGATATACAGTCTATTATGTCTCGCAAAAATGGTAATCCTAGGATTGCGATGTATGGCATAACAGGCATCTGGGATTAAAAATCCAGGTGTTGACAAGTTGGTATCAGAGCCATCCTGACCATAGGAGACCGTAGTTAGAATGGACGTCCGAACAAAAACTTAGTTTCAAAAACCAAATGAGTATTTATGAAAACTATTTCCTCTCTTACCCTTGTGAATTCTTTCTCTCAAAAAAATTCATGTTCCTCCAAATTCTTACATTACTACATAAAACTTTGACACACTTGATCACTTCACTAACTTTCTCATCCTAAATTCTTATAGATGGAAGCTCAATACAGCAAGTTCTACCAGTTGGGCAACGGAGGCCAACTGATCTTCGAGAGGGATTTGGATGCACTGTCTGAGTTCTTGGAGCGTCCTCATCCGGAATTCCTTGGATCTCAACTCCCGGGTCCACCAGGAGGAGATTTACAATGGCTAGTGACTGCTGATCTTCGAGGCAAGATAGAAGCACCAGTATATGGGAGGATTCAGTTCTCGGTGAGAGAGAACAACTTCCTAGATGGATTAGCCAGGGCAATGCATGAAGCTCTCGCACATCTGTGTGCCCTAAGTGTCAACCTAATCCAAGGAACCCGCTTTGTTCACTATGCAAGGCGTGATTCCATGGGAATGCCGCTAGAGATGCCAAGTCACCCAATACTGAAGCGTCAAGTGGAGAACCTTGACTTCCTACTGTATGACAGACAGAAGGAGTTGGACAATGCTAGAGAGCTCGCGAACAACAACCTCGCCATTGCAGCCCAGAAGGCCCAGACTTTCTCACTGCTCGTCCAGGATCGCCAGTCTCTTCGCTGTCAACGCGCTAAGAAGGATCGCACCATAGACCGTCTTCGCAAGAAGGTGGCTGACCTCAAGAAGACCATCAAGGAGCAAGAAGATCAGCTTGCCGTAAAGGAAGAAGAATAGGAAGGTGAAGATATCCAAGGGGATATTGACTCCTACCTTAGCAATGATGATGACTTTCTAGAGGAGGATGGCGTGGACTGCTACACCGACGATGATGACTCCGACTTCATCAATGATGAGTAGATGCACTAGAGCACTATCGTAGCATGAGGAGTATCGGTCCCATTGTATCGTATCTTACAAAATGGTTCTTAAAACCATCTGTCTTCCTTTGATGTTGTGGTGTGTGTGTGTTTGTCTGTGTGCTTTGCTTGAATGAATGAAAAGAAGTTAGTTGCAAAACCTGAGTCAAACTCAAAGTTTTAGCTTTGAAATCAAAACCTTGAACCTTAGAACTTTCCCTCTTACCCCTTTATCTACCTCAATCTTCAGATGACTCGTGGAAACCAAGGAGGGAGCAGCTCATCGCAAGACCCAATGCTAGAGATTCTGCAGACTCTCATTGCAGACCGGGAAGCAAGCAGGGCAGAGCGCCAAGATAATCTAGCAACACTGCAGCAAATCGCCCATATGGCTCACAACAACCAGAACCATGGAAATCGGGATCATCATGGATCCAAACTCAAAAACTTCCAGAATACAAATCCCCCAATCTTTAGCACTTCAGAGAACCCACTAGATGCTGATGACTGGTTGCAGACAATGGAGAACAACCTAGAAGTAGCAGGAGTGGATGCCAATGAGAAAGTTCTTTTTGCCACCCACTATCTGGCAGGAGATGCAAGAGCATGGTGGAACAGCATCCGCACAATGAACCATGGTCAAGTGATGACATGGGAAGCCTTCAAAATCAAGTTCAGCGGCACCCACGTGCCATAGGGTCTAGTCACCAGGATGAGGGATGAATTCAGGGAGTTGAAGCAAGGCAGAATGACTGTAGTGGAGTACCATGACAAATTCTTGTCCCTTTCCAGGTATGCACCTGATGAGATCAACACGGAGGCCAAGAAGAAGGAGAGATTCCTAAACGGACTGCATGATGAGATGCAGACTATCCTGGTCAACATCCCTTTCTAGGATCTCAAAGAGCTAGTCAACTCTGCCATTCAAATGGGAGGGAAGATTAATCAAGCAAACGACAACCGCAAACGTCGTATGATGCACCAAGCTGGATCCAACAGTCACCAGAAGTACTGTCCCAACCCTTCAGCAGGATATGCACCGAGGAACAATCGACCCCCAATGTCTCACCCAAGCTACCCCAACTGTAGCGGAGGAAATGTGAAGTCTGGAGGAAACAACAATCACCCCGGCAGCACCAGTAATTTCAACCGTGCACCTCCCAAGAGCAACAACAACAACAACAACACTACACCCAGAACTGGAAGCAATGTTGTGCCCATGGCAGCGAAAGACAAGTCTCAGATCACTTGTTTCGAGTGTGGAGTGAAGGGTCACTATTCCAATGAGTGTCCCAAGAAGATTGCCGCCAGTGCCAATGTGAATGCCCCAGCTCAACAGCAGCGTCATGTTCAACTAGGAAGAAGATTCGCCCCAAGGAACCCTCACAACCGCAACGGACGTCTCTTTCACATGAACGCCGAAGAAGCCCAAGAAGCGTGAGATGTAGTGCTGGGTATGTTTTCTCTCAACTCAGTTTTAGCAAGAGTGTTGTTTGATTCTGGAGCATCGCACTCATTTTTCACCGAAGAATTTGCATGCACTAGTAAGATTCACCCAACCAACTTGAATCATGTCATGATAGTTCAAATTCCCGGTTCAACTACAAAAGCTAGAAAATTTTGCAAAGCTGTGCCTATCAGAATACATGGGATAGATTTTTATGCCAATCTAATAGTACTTGGAACCAAAGGTTTGGAAGTAGTACTAAGAATGGATTGGATGTCAAAGCATAAAGGATTGATAGACTATGCCAAGAAAGCCATCACCATGACCAATATCTCTGGAGTATCAGTAGAGCACATATCTGAAACCTTGCCCCGTCAATTAAAGTGTAATAAGAGTCTAGCCCTGCCCACCATTGACCAAGTCAGAGTAGTATGTGAATACCCCGATGTATTCCCAGATGAATTGCCCGGTATGCCCCTGGATAGGGATATTGAGTTCATTATTGAATTAATCCCCGGAACCGGACCCATAGCCCAGAGACCCTATAGCATGAACCCCTCAGAGTTAGTGGAATTGAAGAAGCAGCTGGATGCTATGCTGGCAACAAGCTTGATTCAACCAAGCGCATCGCCATGGAGATCGTCAGTGCTATTCGTCGACAAGAGAGATGGAGGCAACCGTTTGTGCACAGATTACAGGAAGCTGAATGATGTCACAATCAAAAACAAGTACCCTTTGCCCAAGATAGAGGATCTATTTGATCAGTTGACTGGAGCAAATGTGTTCTCTAAGATCGATCTTAGGATTGGTTATCACCAACTTAAGATTCGTGCAACGGATATTCCGAAGACCGCCTTTACTACTCGCCATGGTTTATACAAGTATACGGTTATGTCTTTTGGATTAACCAATGCCCCTGCTTATTTCATGAATCTCATGAATAAGATCTTTATGAATTTTCTAGACAAGTTTGTCATTGTGTTTATCGATGATATCCTTATCTACTCCAAGTCAGAAGAATAGCATGAGCAACATCTGAGAATCATCCTTGAAACCCTGAGAGAGCATCGGTTGTATGCCAAGTTTAGCAAATGTGAGTTTTGGCTGAAAGAAGTAGGATTCCTAGGACTTATTGTGTCTGCCGGAGGAGTCGCTGTTGATCCCGCCAAGATCAAAGATGTCGAAGAATGGGAAGCCCCAACCACTCAAACCCAAGTCCGTGCATTTCTCGGATTAGCGGGATATTACCGCAAGTTCGTAGAAGGATTCTCGAGCATCGCCACACCCATCACCCAATTGTTGAAGAAGGACAAGAATTTTGAATGGACCGACAAATGTGAAGCAAGTTTCCAAGAGCTAAAGAAGAGATTGGTTTCAGCCCCAATATTGATCATGCCAGATATCAAGAAGCCCTTTGTACCGCCCTTGCCGGAGACGCCAGCCCACACTCGTCGGTCCACTCATCGAGCCTATATAAGGAGGCCACCCCCAGCCTCATTCCGCACACCATCTCACTCCCCTCTCCCCACTGACCATTTCCCCTCTCTCGCCGGAGCCGCTCGAGCAGCCCATCACCGGAATTGCACCGGAGGTAGCCGCTGCAGAGGAGGAGAAGCCCCCGTCGATTTCGTCCACCTCAGCCCCTGCCGCGACCTTGCCTGAGTCCGCCGTCGCCGTCCAGTTCGTTTGCCTGCCTCGCCGCACTAGTTGGATCCCTGGTACGTGCCCCGTAGACCCCCACTGGCCATGCTAGGGTTCAGTCTCGCCGGCGACGAGTCTGTCGTCGACAACGACCATGGACCATTGATCTGTGTTCTAATCGTAGTGCCCGGATTGCCCCGTACCGCTTCAGGATTTAAGTGCCGCTGACATGCGGGACCAGCCTGTCAGTAGCCCTCTGTGTCACTGAGCGCCACTGGGCCGGCCCAATTAGTTTCCCGCGTTGACCTAGTAATTCAAATTAGGATTTTTCTATTTTAGACTTAAATCAATTATGTCCCTTAGTTTAAAAAACATTTCAGGAAGATTTACTGAACCAAATTAAGTGATTCTAATTTTGTTGGAAAGCTACTGAAAATATCCATCCAAGCCCGTTGGATTTAAATATTTTAGAGTTAGAGATCTCTCCTAATTAAAATAACAAAATAAAGGCTTTTGCACATTCAAACATTTTTATAAAATCAACCATAATAGCTTTTTAGTTGTTTCCAACTCTCAAAAATCACATTTAACCATACCTATCTGAATATGTAATAATATTAAGGTTTGCATGCAGTGACTTTGTACTAGTACCAAAATAGTGCTATATAGGCATTTCTAGTCACTTTAAATCATTAATTATTAAACTTAAACTTATTAAGATGTGATCCAACCTTTAAATCACATTCCCATATGTTAGAATATGTGGTGATGACATGTGTCCACATGATCCCATATTTTAATTGGAGAATATTAAATCTTAGTTAATTTTAATGAGTAGAAATTACTTTTCTCAAATAAAATAAATGAAGCTAGTTCATTAAACCTTGTGATGTTTGTGATGATACTAGATCATCA
This sequence comes from Avena sativa, assembly GCA_916181665.1. NCBI lineage: Eukaryota > Viridiplantae > Streptophyta > Magnoliopsida > Poales > Poaceae > Avena > Avena sativa. Next base: position 102,323,571 of record OV702287.1, on the reverse strand, counting down.
AATGTGTGCCTTAGTGTGAAAAGTAGACTAGTTAAGTATTGCTTGGTGATTGTGTATTCCGTATGTATTTATAGACAATAGTACCGACCAAGCTTTCGAGGAGGAGGATTTCTACCAAGAGGAAGAGGAAGAAAACTTCAACCACTGCACTACACAAGGCAAGCTAGCACTATACAAGTTAACCATGTAAGTGATTACTTGCAAGCCATCATTAACAATGCAAGATGACCCTTGCAAGCTATTGTTAGCAAGTAGACTTAAACTAGATAACCTAAGCAAGATGCATTAGGCATGCTTTGGTTATACCACTTTGACTTATACCTACTCCAAATTTTATTTACAAGCTTTACTTCTTTACTTTACCAAAGTCCTTTACTTGTTTAAAGGTAGGATAAAGAGTATTAAACTTGACCTATCTAGTTATACTTAGATGTCATTCTATGGCATGAGATTGACATTAGCACCCACCTTAGTGAACACTCTTAACTTAGTAGTTTGGAGCTAAATCAAAACTTGATTCACTTTAGATGGGCATACTTGGTGAAAATGATTTGTGAAAACCTTGGAATGATGAGTCATTCTATTGAGATGTTTTGACATGTGTTGAGAAACACCAATGGTTTATGATGATGAAAATGTTGAGGCATGAGCCTTAGCCCTTTTACAAAACTGATGGTTGGGTTCGGATGTGATGCCATTCCAATTTTACCGTACAACCATAATACCTGAATTTGGTAAGGCTTAGCCGGAAGTTTATATGCATTAGTATTAGTTCCCTCGTGGGAGAGGTTTGAGCTGAGGCTACCTCTCAATGTTGTCCACCTATGTAGTGACCAAGATGAAAGATGGTCATGGTCGGGAGGCCATACTCATAGGAGAGGTGCTTATACTAGAGTGTGTAAAGGAAAGGTTATGTTTGATTATATGCATACTAAGTATGATGATTCAGGGTTATCCCTGACAGATGTATCGAATCTTGTGGTGAAAGTGTACCACCTCTGCAGAGTGTCAAACTATTCGAATAGCCGCGTCCGCGGTTATGGACAGTTGGAGTGGCCATATTGTTCCGTTGTCAGATGTTTTCAAAACCACTTATGAAATGAATTGTGACATGACTTGACCACAACAAGAGTTGTGACTATGAAAACTAAGCTCCTACTTAGGTGATTTCAAACTTTATTTTATCTTTCTTTATTTCTGAACTCAGCTTAGGTTTCAAACTTAACTTTACAATTAAACTTAGAGTTAACATTCCTACTAGAACTATCCTATTTGTTAGTGGTAGTTTGCGAGTACTTAAAGAGTACTCATGGCTTTTTCCCTGGCTATTCCTATGGCCAGACTATGAAGGAGATTACCAAGATGAAGGACAACACCTCCTGTGATAACTAGGACTATCTCCCATCGTCAGCATTGCCTGTGACTCTGAAGATGGACCCCACCGCTACGCTATTTATTCCGCTACTTGATTGTACTAAGACTGGATCATGAGATCCTTTATATGTTGTAAGACCTTATTATGGTTTGTAATGGATGATGTACTGTGATATACAGTCTATTATGGCTCGCAAAAATGGTAATCCTGGGATTGCGATGTATGGCATAACAGGCATCTGGGATTAAAAATCCAGGTGTTGACAAGTTGGTATCAGAGCCATCCTGACCATAGGAGACCGTAGTTAGAATGGACGTCCGAACAAAAACTTAGTTTCAAAAACCAAATGAGTATTTATGAAAACTATTTCCTCTCTTACCCTTGTGAATTCTTTCTCTCAAAAAAATTCATGTTCCTCCAAATTCTTACATTACTACATAAAACTTTGACACACTTGATCACTTCACTAACTTTCTCATCCTAAATTCTTATAGATGGAAGCTCAATACAGCAAGTTCTACCAGTTGGGCAACGGAGGCCAACTGATCTTCGAGAGGGATTTGGATGCACTGTCTGAGTTCTTGGAGCGTCCTCATCCGGAATTCCTTGGATCTCAACTCCCGGGTCCACCAGGAGGAGATTTACAATGGCTAGTGACTGCTGATCTTCGAGGCAAGATAGAAGCACCAGTATATGGGAGGATTCAGTTCTCGGTGAGAGAGAACAACTGGCTAGATGGATTAGCCAGGGCAATGCATGAAGCTCTCGCACATCTGTGTGCCCTAAGTGTCAACCTAATCCAAGGAACCCGCTTTGTTCACTATGCAAGGCGTGATTCCATGGGAATGCCGCTAGAGATGCCAAGTCACCCAATACTGAAGCGTCAAGTGGAGAACCTTGACTTCCTACTGTATGACAGACAGAAGGAGTTGGACAATGCTAGAGAGCTCGCGAACAACAACCTCGCCATTGCAGCCCAGAAGGCCCAGACTTTCTCACTGCTCGTCCAGGATCGCCAGTCTCTTCGCTGTCAACGCGCTAAGAAGGATCGCACCATAGACCGTCTTCGCAAGAAGGTGGCTGACCTCGAGAAGACCATCAAGGAGCAAGAAGATCAGCTTGCCGTAAAGGAAGAAGAATAGGAAGGTGAAGATATCCAAGGGGATATTGACTCCTACCTTAGCAATGATGATGACTTTCTAGAGGAGGATGGCGTGGACTGCTACACCGACGATGATGACTCCGACTTCATCAATGATGAGTAGATGCACTAGAGCACTATCGTAGCATGAGGAGTATCGGTCCCATTGTATCGTATCTTACAAAATGGTTCTTAAAACCATCTGTCTTCCTTTGATGTTGTGGTGTGTGTGTTTGTCTGTGTGCTTTGCTTGAATGAATGAAAAGAAGTTAGTTGCAAAACCTGAGTCAAACTCAAAGTTTTAGCTTTGAAATCAAAACCTTGAACCTTAGAACTTTCCCTCTTCCCCCTTTATCTACCTCAATCTTCAGATGACTCGTGGAAACCAAGGAGGGAGCAGCTCATCGCAAGACCCAATGCTAGAGATTCTGCAGACTCTCATTGCAGACCGGGAAGCAAGCAGGGCAGAGCGCCAAGATAATCTAGCAACACTGCAGCAAATCGCCCATATGGCTCACAACAACCAGAACCATGGAAATCGGGATCATCATGGATCCAAACTCAAAAACTTCCAGAATACAAATCCCCCAATCTTTAGCACTTCAGAGAACCCACTAGATGCTGATGACTGGTTGTAGACAATGGAGAACAACCTAGAAGTAGCAGGAGTGGATGCCAATGAGAAAGTTCTTTTTGCCACCCACTATCTGGCAGGAGATGCAAGAGCATGGTGGAACAGCATCCGCACAATGAACCATGGTCAAGTGATGACATGGGAAGCCTTCAAAATCAAGTTCAGCGGCACCCACGTGCCATAGGGTCTAGTCACCAAGATGAGGGATGAATTCAGGGAGTTGAAGCAAGGCAGAATGACTGTAGTGGAGTACCATGACAAATTCTTGTCCCTTTCCAGGTATGCACCTGATGAGATCAACACGGAGGCCAAGAAGAAGGAGAGATTCCTAAACGGACTGCATGATGAGATGCAGACTATCCTGGTCAACATCCCTTTCTAGGATCTCAAAGAGCTAGTCAACTCTGCCATTCAAATGGGAGGGAAGATTAATCAAGCAAACGACAACCGCAAACGTTGTATGATGCACCAAGCTGGATCCAACAGTCACCAGAAGTACTGTCCCAACCCTTCAGCAGGATATGCACCGAGGAACAATCGACCCCCAATGTCTCACCCAAGCTACCCCAACTGTAGCGGAGGAAATGTGAAGTCTGGAGGAAACAACAATCACCCCGGCAACACCAGTAATTTCAACCGTGCACCTCCCAAGAGCAACAACAACAACAACACTACACCCAGAACTGGAAGCAATGTTGTGCCCATGGCAGCGAAAGACAAGTCTCAGATCACTTGTTTCGAGTGTGGAGTGAAGGGTCACTATTCCAATGAGTGTCCCAAGAAGATTGCCGCCAGTGCCAATGTGAATGCCCCAGCTCAACAGCAGCGTCATGTTCAACTAGGAAGAATATTCGCCCCAAGGAACCCTCACAACCGCAACGGACGTCTCTTTCACATGAACGCCGAAGAAGCCCAAGAAGCGTGAGATGTAGTGCTGGGTATGTTTTCTCTCAACTCAGTTTTAGCAAGAGTGTTGTTTGATTCTGGAGCATCGCACTCATTTTTCACCGAAGAATTTGCATGCACTAGTAAGATTCACCCAACCAACTTGAAGCATCTCATGATATTTCAAATTCCCGGTTCAACTACAAAAGCTAGAAAATTTTGCAAAGCTGTGCCTATTAGAATACATGGGATAGATTTTTATGCCAATCTAATAGTACTTGGAACCAAAGGTTTGGAAGTAGTACTAAGAATGGATTGGATGTCAAAGCATAAAGGATTGATAGACTATGCCAAGAAAGCCATCACCATGACCAGTATCTCTGGAGTATCAGTAGAGCACATATCTGAAACCTTGCCCCGTCAATTAAAGTGTAATAAGAGTCTAGCCCTGCCCACCATTGACCAAGTCAGAGTAGTATGTGAATACCCCGATGTATTCCCAGATGAATTGCCCGGTATGCCCCTGGATAGGGATATTGAGTTCATTATTGAATTAATCCCCGGAACCAGACCCATAGCCCAGAGACCCTATAGCATGAACCCCTCAGAGTTAGTGGAATTGAAGAAGCAGCTGGATGCTATGCTGGCAACAAGCTTGATTCAACCAAGCGCATCGCCATGGAGATCGCCAGTGCTATTCGTCGACAAGAGAGATGGAGGCAACCGTTTGTGCACAGATTACAGGAAGCTAAATGATGTCACAATCAAAAACAAGTACCCTTTGCCCAAGATAGAGGATCTATTTGATCAGTTGACTGGAGCAAATGTGTTCTCTAAGATCGATCTTAGGATTGGTTATCACCAACTTAAGATTCGTGCAACGGATATTCCGAAGACCGCCTTTACTACTCGCCATGGTTTATACAAGTATACGGTTATGTCTTTTGGATTAACCAATGCCCCTGCTTATTTCATGAATCTCATGAATAAGATCTTTATGAATTTTCTAGACAAGTTTGTCATTGTGTTTATCGATGATATCCTTATCTACTCCAAGTCAGAAGAATAGCATGAGCAACATCTGAGAATCATCCTTGAAACCCTGAGAGAGCATCGGTTGTATGCCAAGTTTAGCAAATGTGAGTTTTGGCTGAAAGAAGTAGGATTCCTAGGACTTATTGTGTCTGCTGGAGGAGTCGCTGTTGATCCCGCCAAGATCAAAGATGTCGAAGAATGGGAAGCCCCAACCACTCAAACCCAAGTCCGTGCATTTCTCGGATTAGCGGGATATTACCGCAAGTTCGTAGAAGGATTCTCGAGCATCGCCACACCCATCACCCAATTGTTGAAGAAGGACAAGAAGTTTGAATGGACCGACAAATGTGAAGCAAGTTTCCAAGAGCTAAAGAAGAGATTGGTTTCAGCCCCAATATTGATCATGCCAGATATCAAGAAGCCGTTTGATGTGTATTATGATGCATCCAAGATTGGTCTCGGATGTGTATTGATGCAAGAAGGCAAAGTTATCGTGTATCTGTCTTGACAACTGAACCAGCATGAGAAGAACTATCCGACCCATGATCTTGAGTTAGCAGCCATAGTTTTGGCATTGAAGACATGGCGTCATTATCTTATGGGTAATCGCTATGAGATTTACTCAGATCACAAAACCTTGAAGTATATTTTCACTCAGAAGGAACTGAATATGAGGCAAAGGAGATGGATAGAGTTAATCAAGGATTATGACCTTGACATTCAATATCACCCCGGCAAAGCCAATGTGGTAGCAGATGCTCATAGCAGATTGCCGTGTAGGCTAAACACCATGATCAAGGAGAAGCAACCTAGTTTGTATGAGGAGTTGGAGCAGTTTAGGACTGAGCTAGTTAGCAAAGGATTCTTAGCTAGCATTGAACTTCAACCCATGTTGATTAGCCAAATCAAGGAAGCCCGGAAGGGAAATGAAAGTATCAACGGAATCAAACGTCGTATTGGTATAGGAAAGGTACCTGGATTCACTGAAGACGAAGAAGGAGTTCTGTGGTACCAAGGCTCTATCTGTGTGCCAGCAGATTCGGAGTTGAAGCAAGTAATCATGCAAGAAGATCATGATACTCTTTATTCTATCCAGCCCGGAGGAACGAAGATGTATCAAGATTTGAAAGAGAAATTTTGGTGGCACAAGATGAAGAGAGAAATCGGAAGCTACATCGCCAAGTGTGATATCTGTCAGAGTCAAAGCAGAACATCAGAGACCCGCAGGACTATTGCAACCCTTGCAGATTCCGGAATGGAAATGGGATTCCGTCGGAATGGACTTTATCACCGGTTTGCCTACTTCTAGTAGGGGAAATGACTCAATCTGGGTCATCGTTGACAACCTACCAGAGTTCGAAGCTAGCAGAGTTGTACATTGCCAGAATTGTCAGTCTGCATGGAACCCCCAAGACCATCGTATCAGATCGAGGAACCCAATTTACCTCGAGATTTTGGCAGAAAGTTCAAGAAGGATTAGGAAACAAGTTGAATTTTAGCACAGTTTATCACCCGCAAACCGATGGATAGACTGAGAGAGTCAACCAAATCTTAGAAGATATGTTGAGAGCTTGTGTGTTGGAATATGGATCAAAATGGGAAGATTGCCTGCCTTTCAAGGAATTCTCATACAACAATAGTTATCAAGCCAGTTTGCAGATGGCACCATTTGAGTTCCTATACGGAAGAAAATGCCGTACCCCTTTGAATTGGTCGCAAGTAGGAGAGAGTCAGATTTTTGGACTCGACATTCTCCGAGAAGCTGAAGAGAAGGTTCACAAAGTCCGTGAGCACCTCAAGACCGCCCAATCCAGACAGAAGAGTTATGCTGACAAGAGAAGGAGATACCTGACTTTCAATGTCGGAGATTTTGTATATCTCAAGGTTTCGCCATTGAAGGGAACCCAGTGTTTTAGTCTGAAAGGAAAGTTAGCCCCCAGATATATCGGACCCTTCAAGATTCTGAATCGTCGAGGAGAAGTATCTTATCAACTAGAACTGCCTGAAGAGATGTCTGCCATCCACAATGTGTTCCATATCTCATTACTAAGCAAATGCCTAGAAGTGCCGGAGAAGACCAAAGTCTTCAAGAACATTGATCACCGAGCTGTTGATATCAACAAGGACCTGGCGTATCGTGAAGTGCCCATCCGTATCTTGGAGGAAGACTACAGAACCACCAGGACCAAGAATATCAAATTTCTCAAGATTCAATGGAGCAACCATACCAAAGAGGAAGCCACTTGGGAGTGAGAAGATTACATTAGGACTAAGTTCCCGGATCTCTTTAGTTCCTAGTTTTCGTTCTTAAATCTTAGGAAGAGATTTAAGATTAGGGGGGAAGGTTTGTAACATCCCAAAACTTTAATCCAAGTGATCAAGATCAAATCTACCCAATTTGGGGTTAACAAAAACTTTTTCTATTTAAAATCTCTAAGCATTCATATGTGTGTGCATTTAAATAGGAGTTGTTTGGAATTGCCATGATTGAGTGATCCATTGGTTGTAAAATGACTCTAAGGTGAATTACACATCATCTAGATCATCCCCAAGCAAATCCCAAAGAAAAAGAAATCAAAAAGAAATAAATAAGCAAATGGTCACTTTTGCCATTTTTATCACCTAACCCACTTTGGCTATTCCTAGCACTCAATTTCCAACAGAGATAATATTGGTTCTTTGCACCCCTTGCTAGTACAAGTAGTGATGTGCCAAGGACCACTTGGTGTCACCCCAAAAACATTCAAACTCTAAATTTAAATGACATTTGAAAATTGAATCTAGTTCATATGTCTAGATACCACTTTCTCAAAAACCACTCAAATGGAATCCATTTCAAAATCCCAAGCAAACCTAGATGCTTAAGCATAAGATGAATCACTCCACCAAAAATCTTCCAAAAATTCAAATATTTTCTTCATGCGGCCATTTGATCGAACACCTTGTTAGCAGAATTATTATGGCCTAACTAGTACTGTTTTGGAGCAAATCTTGTCGAGCCATTCGATGCACATTGATCAGCTTGGTATCCCCCAGGCCCAACTAGACCAAAACCACCCCTATCCCTAGCCCCTAGCGCCAGTGCAACGCTGCCTCGATGCCATGCTCGCCGGCCAAACATGCACAAGCCACAGGCAACCACCAGTCCCTCTCCGTCGCTCTAAGGAGTGAGGCGTGACCTCACCGCCGACCACGGTCCACCCCATGGCCCCTGCTAGCCACTGGACCACCTTAGAGCCGCACCTCCCTTTCTCTCTGCGTGTAGCCAAAGCGCGCTAGAGCGCGATCGCCGCCAGCATGCCACAGACCATGCCTCGACACCAAATCACGCACGCCGCTCCGCCTCGACACCCACACCCCGCTAGACATGGTCGTGCACCGCCGCGCGACCCACAGTCGCCATGATCACCGTCGAGCACCGCCTCTGTCTCCCAGAGCGCGGGAAGCCCCCGACCAAATGCCACTGCCCCTAGCGTCGCCATTACACCATAGTGGACCGCCAGCAGACCGCCCACCGTCTGCCTACCTCGCGAACGCCGGTAGCCCTCTGTACCGCCCTCGCCGAAGACGCCATCCCACACCCGTCGGTCCACTCGTCGAGCCTATATAAGGAGGACACCCCCAGCCTCATTCTCCCCACCATCTCACTCCCCTCTCTCCACTGACCATTTCCCCTTTCTCGTCGGAGCCGCTCGAACAGCCCATCGCCGGAATTGCACCGGAGGTAGCCGTTGCAGAGGAGGAGAAGTCCTCATCAATTTCGTCCACCTCAGCCCCTGCCGCGACCTCGCCTGAGTCTGTCGTCGCCGTCCAGTTCGTTTGCCCGCCTCGCCGCACTAGCTGGAGCACTGGTACATACCCCGTAGACCCCCACTGATCACGCTAGGGTTCAGTCTCGCCGGCGACGAGTCCGTCGTCGACGACAACCGTGGACCGTTGATCTGTGTTCTAATCGTAGTGCCCAGATTGCCCCGTACCGCTTCGGGATTTAAGTGTCGCTGACATGCGGAACCAGCCTGTCAGTCGCCCTCTGCGCCGCTGAGCGCCACTGGGCCGGCCCAATTAGTTTCCTGCGCTAACCCAATAATTCAAATTAGGATTTTTCTATTTTAGACTTAAATCAATTCTGTTCCTTAGTTTAAAAATCATTTCAGGAAGATTTACTGAACCAAATTAAGTGATTCCAATTTTGTTGGAAAGCTACTGAAAATCTCCATCCAAGCCCGTTGGATTTAAATCTTTTACAGTTAGAGATCTCTCCTAGTTAAAATAACAAAATAGAAGCTTTTGCACATTCAAACATTTTTATAAAATCAACCATAATAGCTTTTGAGTTGTTTCCAACTCTCAAAAATCACATTTAACCATACCTATCTTAATATGTAATAATATTAAGGTTTGCATGCAGTGACTTTGGACTAGTACCAAAATAGTGCTATATAGGCATTTCTAGTCACTTTAAATCATTAATTATTAAACTTAATCTTATTAAGATGTGATCCAACCTTTAAATCACATTCCCATATGTTAGAATATGTGGTGATGACATGTGTCCACATGATCCCATATTTTAATTGGAGAATATTAAATCTTAGTTAATTTCAATGAGTAGAAATTACTTTTCTCAAATAAAATAAATGAAGCTAGTTCATTAAACCTTGTGATGTTTGTGATGATACTAGATTATCAAATGTGTGCCTTGGTGTGAAAAGTAGACTAGTTAAGTATTGTTTGGTGATTGTGTATTCCGTATGTATTTATAGACGATATTACCGACCAAGCTTTCGAGGAGGAGGAGTTCTACCTAGAGGAGGAGGAAGAAAACTTCAACCACTGCACTACACAAGGCAAGCTAGCACTATACAAGTTAACCATGCAAGTGATTACTTGCAAGCCATCATTAACAATGCAAGATGACCCTTGCAAGCTATTGTTAGCAAGTATACTTAAACTAGGTAACCTAAGAAAGATGCATTAGGCATGCTTTGGTTATACCACTTTGACTTATACCTGCTCCAAGTTTTATTTACAAGCTTTACTCCTTTACTTTACCAAAGTCCTTTACTTGTTTAAAGGTAGCATAAAGAGTATAAAACTTGACCTATCTAGTTATACTTAGATTTCATTCTATGGCATGATATTTACATTAGCATCCCACCTTAGTGAACACTCTTAACTTAGTAGTTTGGAGCTAAATCAAAACTTGATTCACTTTAGATGGGCATACTTGGTGAAAATTATTTGTGAAAACCTTGGAATGATGAGTCATTCTATTGAGATGTTTTGATATGTGTTGAGAAACACCAATGGTTTATGATGATGAAAATGTTGAGGCATGAGCCTTAGCCCTTTTACAAAACTGATGGATGGGTTCGGATGCGATACCATTCCAATTTTACCGTACAACCATAATACCTGAATTGGGTAAGGCTTAGCGTAAGTTTATATGCATTAGTATTAGTTCCCTCGTGGGAGAGGTTTGAGCTGAGGCTACCTCTCAATGTTGTCTACCTATGCAGTGCCTAAGATGACAGATGGAAATGGTTTGGAGGCCATACTCATAGGAGAGGTGCTTATACTAGAGTGTGTAAAGGAAAGGCTCTGTTTGATTATCTGCATTCTAAGTATGATGATTCAGGGTTATCCCTGACAGATGTATCGAATCTTGTGGTGAAAGTGTACCACCTCTGCAGAGTGTCAAACTATTCGAATAGCCGCGTCCATGGTTATGGACAGTTGGAGTGGCTATACTGTTCCGTTGTCAGATGTTTTCAAAACCACTTATGAAATGAATTGTGACATGACTTGACCACAACAAGAGTTGTGACTATGACAACTAAGCTCCCACTTAGGTGATTTCAAACTTTATTTTATCTTTTTTTGTTTCTAAACTCATCTTAGTTTTCAAACTTAACTTTACAATTAAACTTAGAGTTAACATTCCTACTAGAACTATCCTATTTGTTCGTGGTAGTTTGCGAGTACTTAAAGAGTACTCATGGCTTTGTCCCTGGCTATTCCTATGGCCAGACTGTGAAGAAGATTTCCAAGATAAAGGACAGCAGGACGGCTATGATAACTAGGACTACCTCCCATCGTCAGCATTGCCTGTGACTCTAAAGATGGACCCCACCGCTATGCTATTTATTCTGCTACTTGATTGTACTAATACTGGATCATGAGATCCTTTATTTGTTGTAAGACCTTATTATGGTTTGTAATGGATGATGTACTGTGATATCCAATATGTTATGTCTCGCAAAAATGGTAATCCTGGGATTGCGATGTATGGCATAACATGCATCTGGGATTAAAAATCCTGGTGTTGACACTCCACTCCCATCCCTGAGCTCTAGAGCTCATCCTAGGGACTAGCTCCCTGAAGAGAGGAGGAAATCTACTTCTTGGTCATTCTCAAGCTTTGGTTGTGGCGCTTTTCTCCCTACCTCCCCCTCCTTCATTTCTGTTGCAAGAGCATGTCCTCCTTCTTCTCTACCTAACCCTATCATCCCATGTGGTCTAGGAAGCCGGAAGCAGCTGCCTTTCGTTCGTGCCCCGAACGGAGCAGCACCACGAACCTTATAGCTCCGGACCTCCTGCAACCTTGCCAAGACCACTGTCCGGTCTCCTAGGACCACCGCACCCCGTCCACACCTTCCCCATCGACATGCAACCACGTTTGGGCGTACTCCGATGATCCCACATCAGCTTTGATGCGGGGAAGCCCGCTACACCAGATATGTGCCAAGACTAGGCTTTTCGCCCATCTCCGGAGTCGCCTGAGAGCACCGCTTCACCTCGTCACATCACTGACGTCCCCCAGCACTCCCATGTGAGCTCCCGACCTCTGCTTCCCCGCCCTAGGTTTTCCCTTATCTGCCTTGTAATTAGAGGTTGAAGATGAACGTGGCCCGTCCATCGCCGCTATATCCAATGGCTAAAAGTGCTCCATACCCCTTCGGTCGCGCCCTCCCACTTGCTCTGGCTTGTCAGGCCTTTGAAGCTTGGTCTCCCGCTTGCTCTGGCATGATGTTGGGCCGGCATGAGTCCTTCTCGGCCTTGCTTAGCTAAATCTGGTCCGCGAACCTCCTCTGCCCCTTTCTGTTTCTTTTTCTAGAACTGGTAAAAATGGTTGATAGGATTAAATAGCTAGCAAAATGGAAAATTACTGAAATTTCCCAGATATAACTTTTTGCATGCTCCTAGATGTTTTGCACAATATGCAGCACAAAAATAAAGTCAACTTTATAAGTATTTATTTTTATGACAAATAAAATACCAACATTTGTCTAAATCCCTCACAAATTTATTCAGAGAGTTTCATAATTCCAAATGCCTTGAACCCACTTTGTACTGCAAGGTATCTCTGGTACCTTGCATATCACTTAGGCCCAATCCAAAACTCCATGTGTATCTACTATAGCAAAAACGTCAAAAACAATGCTTTTTGACTTTAGAAATTTCTCTAGGAATATCCACAACATGTTTTGAACTGATTACATCTCCTAGTGAAGTGGTACATCAATACCTAACCAAAACCAGGAGATCGAGTTTATTGATCCTCTGGTGAGTTTTGGTGAATTAAAATCTTCTGTGTACGGTTATTCCACCAAATAAATAACCTCTTTAGATCTACAACTCCTAAAACGATGACTCAAATTTCTACTGGAAGGTATTTGTAGTAACTATCCATTTCTGTTTGCCTAATACCATTTGGACCTGTAGAATACATATGGTTAAAAAGACAAATTTCATGCAGAATTGACTTTGGGAATTTCTCAAGGGCATTCTGTTAATTATTTTGAGGTGTTTCCAAATCTCAAATATCCTAAACCCATATATGCACAAAACCATCTGAGGAAAAATTTATTTGAGCTCTAGATCTTTTTTGGTGAATTAATCACCCAAACTAGGGTTATTTCCACTAGAAAATTCATATATAAATAAAGAAAATTGATAAAATCATGAAACCACTTTTGGTGGCCTTGTTTTATCAATACCAATCTGTTGATATCATTTTTGTACATTGATATCACACAAACCTAGGCCTTAGTCAAAACCCCTTCATTAGGTGGTATTTGACAATTAAATCATTAAAGAAGTTCCCAAAATGCATTTCCAATAACTCTAATCGCAATAAACTCTATCCATCAAAACCTACTAATACTTTTGATGTGTTGCATGTTTGTTGCTGTATTGTATTAGTGTTTGTATGCCTAGTGTTGATTGTGGCTTTGTTTGCTTGCATGTATTATCCTTGACGACGCTAGTTGCGATTGTATGGGAGATCAAAAGGAGATGGTTATTATTGATTATTATGGTATTCTAAGAAGAAATCCAGGGACATATTGCCATATTGCTGATCACAGGCAAGACACCTTCTTGCTCATAAGCCTTGTCCTATGTTTTACTTATGCATGTTTTACTTACTTGTTTATGAAAACTTCATTGCTTTAATATATGATGATATATATCGGGTAGTGGCATGGATCCTCCAAACCATTACATATTTTTACTACTAAGTACAACCCCTTTGATGACACCTACTTTCACCTAGTATTGTAAGTGGTGTATTACACCATACCCCTTGGAGACCCCGTTTTAGCCGAAGCAAAACTAGAGGATGGAAGACCCTGGAAAAGTTTACAAATTTTTTTATGGTAAAACCTTGGTGAGGTTTAACCTACGAAGAGAAGCTTGAGAAAGGAAAAATGTGTTGTTTTACAAAAATATTGAATGAAAGATGGAGAAAAAATGTTTATGAAAATGCACCCGTTTCTTTGCAGTTTTGCTAGAACAATTAACCTGTGCAACCACATTACTCTGGAATTTGACAGGGTTGGATTTGATGTTTGCTACTCTGGTATGGGAATTCTCACAACTACTATAAGGGATCACATACCTCTAATGCCGGGTTTCCTTTACAAAAAGGGTCAACTGTTAGACAGTCACCTGGAGGAGTGTCAACACCCAGATTTTTTATCCCAGATGCCTGTTATGCCATACCTCGCAATCCCAGGATTACCATTTTTGCGAGACATAACAGATTGGATATCACAGTACATCATCCATTACAAACCATAATAAGGTCTTACAAATAAAGGATCTCATGATCCAGTCTTAATAAAAATCAAGCAGCGGAAAATAAATGTAGTAGGGGCTCCATCTTCAGGGTCACAGGCAATGCTGGCGATGGGAGATGATCCTAGTTGTCGTAGATGTCCTGCTGTCCATCATCCTGATAGTCCTCCTCATAGTCTGGCCACGGCAATAGCCAGGGACAAAGCCATGAGTACTCTTTAAGTACTCGCAAACTATCACTAACAAGTAAGGTAGGTCTAGTAGGAATCTTAAGCTCTAGCTTTATTTGCAAAAAGGCAGATTTATCTAAACTGAGTTTAGAAGTAAAGAAAACTAAGTTAATGTTCTAAATTACTTAAGTGGTAACCTAATTTTCATATTCACAACCCTGTTGTGATCAAGTCAAAATCATAGTTCAATTCACAAGTCATTTTGAAAACATCTAACGACGGAACAGTATGGCCACTCCAACTGTCCATGACCACGGACATGGCTATTCGAATAGTTTGACACTCTGTAGAGGTGGTACACTTTCACCACAAAATTCGATACATCCGTCAGGGATAACCCTGAATCATCATACTTAGTATGCGGATAATTAATCATAACCTTCCAATTACACACTCTAGTATAGGCACCTCCCCTATGTGCTTGGCCTCCCAGCCATGGCCATCTGCCATCTTGGGCACTGCATAGGTGGACATTCACACTCACGTGGTAGCCTCGGCTCAACCTCTTCCGCGAGGGAACCCATACTAAGGCATATAAACTTCCAGCTAAGCCCTACCCAATTCAGGTATTGAGGTTGTACGGTAAAATGGGAATGGTATCGCATCCGAACCCAACCATCAGTTTTTGGTAAAGGGGTAAGGCTGATGCCTCAACATTTTCATCATCAAACCATTTTGTTTCCATAACACATGTCAAAACATTTCAATAGAATGAATCCTCAATACAAGGTTTTCATAATCATTTTCACCAAGTATTCCCATCTAGAGTGATCAACTTTTATGCTTAGCACTAGCCACTAAAGTTAAGAGTGTTCACTAATGAGGGGTACTAATCTCCAATCTCATGCCTTGGAATGACATCTAAGTATAGGCCTAGTTTTATACCCTTTATGGTATCTATACTAGTTTTTCCAATACTCACAAAGCACTAACTAAAAGTAAAGAGCTTTGGTAAGGTAAAAGAATAAAGCTTGCAAGTAAAACTTGGGATTTGTATAATCAAAGTTGGATAACCAAGCATGCCTACTGCATCTTGCTTAGGTTATCTTGCAATTAGTGATGGCTTGCATAGGTATAATAATTGCAAGTGTTAGCTTGCATAGTTAACTTGTAGTGTTAGGCTTGCCTTGAGTAGTGAAGTGGTTGACGTTTTCTTCTTCTTCTGGTAGTACTCCTCCTCCTCGTATCCCGGGTCGGTACTATCGTCTATAAATGAATATGGGGTACACAATCACCAAACAATACTTAACTAATTCTATTTAGCACACTAAGGCTCACACTTGATGATCTAGCATCATCACAATCATCACATGAAATAAAGACTTAATCTTATTTATATTATTTTAGAAAAGTAATTTCTACTCATTGAAAATAACTAAGATTTAATATTATCCAATTAAAATATGGGATCATGTTGACACATGTCATCACCACATATTCTAATACATGGGAATGTGATTTAAAGTGGTGGTCATATTTTATAAAGTTTAAGATTGTCATTTAATAGAATTAAAGTGACTAGAGATGCCTATATAGCATTCTTTTGGTACTAGTCCAATGTCACTGCATGCAAACCTAAATATTTTTACACATTCAGATAGATCTTATCAAATGTGATTTTTGAGAGTTGGAAACAACTCAAAAGCATTTATGGTTGATTTTTGAAAAATGTTTGAATGTGACAAAGTCTATGTCTTGTTATTTTTGGTATAGATTATCTCTAACTCCAAAGGACTTGCATCCAAAAGGCTTGGATAGATAAATTAAATATCTTTCTAAAAAAATTGGAATCAAGCAATTTGGTTCAGTGAATCTCTCTGAATTGATTTCTGAATCTACTGACATAATAAGGTTTTAACTAAATTGGAAAATATCTATTTGAATTCATAGGCCTGTGCAGGAAACTAACTGGGCTGGCCCAATCTGCACAGCATAGCACAGCGGGCTGCTGACAGCACGGACCCACTTGTCAGTGACTCAGTCTAACCGAAATGGTATCGTGCATTCTAGGCCCTACAATTAAAAGACGATCCAACGGCTACAGTTCATCGTCGACGACGAACAGCTCCGGCGAGGTTCTAACCCAAACGCGGTGGTGGGGGTTTGGCGAGGCTCACCAGGGCTCCAGCTAGGGTCGGCAATGGGGGCGAACAACATGGTTGACGATGGCGGTTCGAACGGTGGTCACGGTAGCTCCTGGGACGGCTTCAATTGACGACGCCCTTCTCCTTCTGTAGCGGCGGGCTCCGGCTAAATTCCAGCGAAGCGGCACTCTCCTTGCTCTAGGAAGGGTGTGGGAGGCTCAGTGAGGAGTGGGGAGTGTGTTGGTGTGGAGAATGGAGGCGGAGGGGGTCTCTATTTATACACCAGCGAAGGGACATCGCGGCATGGGCTCAGGCTCGTCGGTGACGATGATACAGGCGGCTATCAGCGTGGCTGAGGGTAGGGGCCGGTGCAATGTTCCCTGGCGATCATCATGGGCTTAATGGTACGGCACGGGGCGGTCTAGGTTGGTCGCGCGCATGCGATGCTCTGCACGGGAGTGGTGGTGTTCGAGACGGCGCACGGGATCTACGGGTCACGGGGCAGCGAACGGGGGTGTCTGGGAGGTGGTTATGATCATGGCGAGTGTGCGCGTGCACAGAGAGAGCGAGGCACGGTCTGTGGGAGCCGGTCAGGTGCGGCGCTCTGGCGCGCTCTCGGCACGACGCAAAGAGATTGGGCGCGGCGATGCTGGGGTGGTCCAGGGCCTGGCTATGGTCGTGGGATGGACAGAGGGTGGTGATGGACGGCAGCGTGTCTGGTGCGTGTTGTGGGAGAGGGCGGCGTGGTCTCTGGCGCTATGTCCGCAGTCGGCCGGGGAGTGTGGCTTCAGGCAGCGGCGCACTGGTGCAAAACGGCTAAGGGGGAGCGTGTCTGGTGCTGCTAGACACTGGGGAAGACATGAGAGTGAAGAGGGAACCATGTGGTCGAGTGATCACTGCTCAAACAGTGAAGTTAGGCAGTGGATTAAATTGTGTCTGCAAGGTGTTCGTCTTAATGGCCGCATGAGCTTTAGTTTGAAAATTTTGAATGAAATTTGGTGAGTGTTTGAATCTTATGCTTGAGTGTCTATGGTTTCTTGGAGAAGACAAGTGGAATTGATTTGATAGGTTTTTGCAAAATGGTGATCTTACCATGAACTAGATTCAATTTTAAACTGTCCTTTAAATTGATTTGGAAATAGTTTTGGTGAGTTTGCAAAGTGGGCCTTGGTTCACTTTTACTTGGTCTAGCAAGGGGTGAAAATAAGTGGAAATGTTTCTGTTAGAAATCATCTTCTAGGAACACTCAAAGTGGCCTAGTGGTTAACTTTGGTCAAAATGACCATTATCTTATTTAATTCATATTTGATTTCTTTTTCTTTTGATTTTGTTTGTAATTGGCCTAGATGATGTAGTATTCATCTTTAAACTATTTCTTGTCATTTGTAGCAATCAAACATGGCAAAATTAATCAATCATACACTAATGCAAATCACACATATATTCATATAGATTTTTGGAATAAAAGTTTTTGTTAACCCTAAATTTGGTTGATTAGAACTTGATAACCTTGATTAGAAGTTTTGGGGTGTTACAAACCTTCCCTCCTTAAACAAAATCTCGTCCCGAGATTTAAGAAAAACTAGGAACTAAAGAGATCTGGAAACTCAGTCCTAATGTAATCTCCTCGCTCCCAAGGCTTCTTCTTCGGTATGGTTGCTCCACTGGATCTTGAGAAACTTGATACTCCGGGTTCTGGTGGTTCTGAAGGCTTCTTCCAAAATACGAATGGTTACTTCATGATACGTCAGATCCTTGTTGATATCTATGGCTCGGTGATCGATGTTCTTGAAAACTTTGGTCTTCACCGGAACTTCTAGGCATTTGCGAAGTAACAAGATATGGAACACATCATGGATGGCTGACATCTCCTCTGGCAGTTCCAGTTGATAAGATACTTCTCCTCAGTGATTCAAAATCTTGAAAGGCCCAATATATTTGGGGGCTAACATTCCTTTCAGTTGAAAACGTTGCATTCCCTTCAAGGGTGATACTTTGAGGTACACAAAATCTCCGACATTGAAGGTCAGGTCTCGACGTCTCTTGTCAGCATAACTCTTCTGCCTATATTGGGCGGTTTTGAGGTGTTCATGGACTTTGTGAACCTTCTCTTAGGCTTCTCGTAGAATGTTGGGTCCGAAAATCTGACTCTGTCCTACTTGCGACCAATTCAAGGGGGTACGACACTTTCTTCCATACAGAAATTCAAATGGGTCCATTTTCAAACTGGCTTGACAACTGTTGTTGTATGAGAATTCTGTGAAAGGCAGACACTCTTCCCATTTTGATCCATATTCTAGAACACAAGCTCTCAACATATCTTCTAAGATTTTGTTGACTCTTTCAGTTTGTCCATCGGTCTGTGGGTGATAAGTTGTGCTGAAATTCAGCTTGGTTCCTAATCCTTCTTGGACTTTCTGCCAAAATCTTAAGGTAAAGTGGGTTCCTCGATCCGATACTATGGTCTTAGGGGTTCCATGCAAACTGACGATTCTAGCAATGTACAACTCTGCTAGCTTAGAACTCTAGTAGGTAGTCTTGACAGGTATAAAATGGGCTACCTTGGACAGTCTATCAACTATCACCCAAATAGAGTCATTTCCCCTACTAGAAGTAGGCAAACCGGTGATAAAGTCCATTCCGACAGAATCCCATTTCCATTCCAAAATCTGCAATGGTTGCAAAAGTCCTGCGGGTCTCTGATGTTCCGCTTTGACTCTCTGACATATATCACACTTGGCTATGTAGCTTCCGATTTCTCTCTTCATCTTGTGCCACCAAAATTGCTCCTTCAAATCCTGATACATCTTCATTCCTCCGGGGTGGATAGAATAAAGAGTATCATGAGCTTCCTGCATAATGACTTGCTTCAACTCCGAATCTGCTGGCACACAGATACTTCCTTTGTACCACAAAACTCCTTCTTCATCTTCGGTGAATCCGGGTACCTTCCCTGTACCCATACGACGCTTGATTCCGTCGATACTTGCATTTCCCTTCTATGCTTCCTTGATCTGACTGATCAACGTCGGTTGAAGTTCAATGCTAGCTAAAAATCCTTTGCTAACTAGCTCCATTCTAAACTTCTCCAACTCTTCATGCAAACTTGGCTGCACTTCTTTTATCATGGTGTTTAGTCTACACGGCAATCTGCTAAGAGCATCCGCTACCACATTGGATTTGCCGGGGTGATAGTGAATGTCAAGGTCATAATCCTTGATTAACTATATCCATCTCCTTTGCCTCATATTCAGCTCCTTCTGGGTGAAAATATACTTCAGACTCTTGTGATCCGAATAAATCTCACAGCGGTTACCCATAAGGTAATGACGCCATGTCTTCAAGGCTAAAACTACGGCCGCTAGTTCAAGGTCATGAGTAGGGTAGTTTTGCCCATGTTGCTTCAGTTGTCGGGATAGATATGCTATGACTTTGCCTTCTTGCATCAACACACATCCGAGACCAATCTTCGATGCATTGCAATACACATCAAAAGGCTTCTTGATATCTAGCATAATCAGAATCGGGGCTGAAATCAATCTCTTCTTGATCTCTTGAAAACTTGCTTCACATTTATCCGTCCATTCAAACTTCTTATCTTTCTTCAACAATTGGGTCATCGATCTGGCGATACTCGAAAATCCTTCAACAAACTTGCAGCAATATCCCGCTAATCTGAGAAATGCACGGACTTGGGTTTGAGTGGTTGGGGCTTTCCATTCTTCAACATCTTTGATTTTGGCGGGATCAACAGCGACTCCTCACGCAGACACAATATGTCCTGGGAATCCTACTTCCTTCAACCAGAACTCACATTTGCTAAACTTGGCATACAACTGATGTTCTCTAGGGGTTTCAAGGATGGTTCTCAGGTGTAGCTCATGGTCTTATTCTGACTTGGAATAGATCAGAAGATCGTCGATAAAAACAACGACAAACTTATCCAGAAAGTTCATAAAAATCTTATTCATGAGATTCATGAAATAAGCGGGGGCATTGGTTAATCCAAAATACATCACCGTATACTCATACAATCCATATCTGGTGGTATAGATGGTCTTTGGAATATCCGTTACACGACTCTTGAGTTGATGATAACTAGTTCTAAGATCAATCTTAGAAAACACTCTGGCACCAGTCAACTGGTCAAACAGATCCTTGATTTTTGGCAGTGGGTACTTGTTCTTGATGGTGACGTCATTCAGCTTCCGGTAATCCGTGCACGAACCATTACCTCCATCTTTCTTATCCACACAAAAAACAGGTGATCTCCATGGCGATGCGCTTGGTTGAATCAGACCTTTCTCCAGCATAGCATCAAGTTGCTTCTTCAGCTCCACTAATTCCGATGGGTTCATACTATAAGGTCTCTGAGCTATGGGTCCAGTTCCAGTAATTAGTTCAATGATGAACTCGATATCCCGATCTGGGGGCATACCGGGCAATTCATCAGGGAATACGTCGGGGTATTCACAGACTACTCTGACTTGGTCTATGGTTGGTTGGGCTAGACTCTTGTTGCATTTTAATTGATGGGGCAAGGTCTTAGATACATGCTTTACTGATACTCCAGAGCTACTGGTCATGGTTATGGCTTTCTTGGCACAGTCGATCAATCCTTTATGTTTTGACATCCAATCCATTCCTAGTACTACTTCCAAACCTTTGGTTCCAAGTACTATTAGATTGGCATAAAAATCTATTCCATGGATTCTGATAGGTATAGCTTTGTAGATTTTTCTAGCTTTGGTGGTTGAACCAGGTATTTGAACTATCATAACATGCTTCAATTTTGTTGGTTGAATCTTACTAGTGCATGCAAATTCTTCAATAACAAACAAGTGCGATGCTCCAGAATCAAACAACACTCTTGCAAGTACTGAGTTAACAGAAAACATACCCAGCACAACATCTGGCGCTTCCTGAGCTTCTTTAGCATTCATGTGGAACAGACGGCCGTTGCGGTTGAGCGAATTCCCTGGGGCAAATCTCCTTCTAGGCTGAACACGGCGTAGCTGCTGAGCGGGTGCATTCACATTGGTGGCTGCTGCAAGCTTCTTGGGGCAGTCATTGGAGTAGTGACCCTTGACTCCACATTCAAAGCAAGTAATCTGGAATTTGTCTTTTGCTGCAACGGGCACAGCATTGCTTCCAGTCCTTGGGTAAGTATTGTTGTTGTTGGACTTGGGCGGTGCACGATTGAAGTTGTTGGAATTGCCGGGGTTGTTGTTGTTTCCTCCAGACTTCTAGTTTCCTCTGCTACAATTGGGATAGCTTGGACGGGTCATCAGGGGTCTGTTGTTTCTTGGGGCATATCCTGCAAACGGGTTGGGGCGATACTTCTGAGTATGGTGGGATCCAGTCTAGTGCATCATGCGATGCTTGAGGTTGTCATTGGCTTGGTTGATCTTCCCTTCCATCTGAATGGCAGAGTCTACTAGCTCTTCTAGATCTCCAAAATGGATGTTGACTAATACAGTCTGCATCTCATCATGCAATCCATTCAGGAACCTTTCCTTCTTCTTTGCTTCAGTGTTAATCTCATCAGGGGCATATCTAGCTAGGGACAGAAATTTGTCACGGTACTCCACTACCGTCATCCTTCCTTGCTGTAACATCCCAAAACTTTAATCCAAGCTTATCAAGCTCAAATCATCCAAAAATAGGGCTAACAAAAACTTTTCCAAATTTAAAATGAAAGAATTCATATATGTGTGCATTTAAAATAGGAGTTGTTTGAATTGCCATGATTGATTGATCCAATGCTTGTAAAATGTTTCTTAGGTGATATAAACATCATCTACATCATTCCCAAACTTTTCCTAAAGAAAATCAAATCAAAAAGAATTAAAATGAAGGAATGGTCATTTTGGAAAATTTAACTCTCATGCCTACTTTGGCTATTCCTAGTACTCAATTATTAACAGAAACAATTCTTGATCTTTGCACCCCTTGCTAGTACACATAATGAGGTACCAAGGCCCACCTTTTGATCTGCTAAAAACATTCTGTTAGCTATTTTAAATGACAGTTTAAAATTGAATCTAATGCATATGCATAGATCACCCCTATTTCAAAAACCATCTATTTGAGCTCCATTTTCAAAACCCTTGCAACCAGAGACTACCTATCACTAGTGGAGATCACTCAAAAAATTTGAACTCAAAATTCAAAACTTTTTCGCTTGCGGCCATTTCATCAAACACTTGGCATGCTTAAATCCCACCTCTAATCCTAGCTCACTATTCTACAAAGGGTTTTGCCCCCATTTGATCTCCATTTAACCTCGCTGTCCCCTCTTGGTCTAACCATGCCCTTAGCACCCATGTCCCTTGTCCCTAACCCCCAGGCCAAGCCATGCCGAGCACCAACTCGCCGGCCAAACCTTGCTCCACTGCAGCAGACCACTCCCCCTTTCCTTGCCATGTCTAGGAGGTAGCCAACACCTCACCGCCCTCTCTGTCCCTTGCCCGAGCCAAGTACTGCCGTGGACCACCGAGGAGAACCCGCACCCAGTGCCACCGCACCATGCCGATGCTGCCCGCAGAGCATGCTCTGTCCCCGCGTGCACAAGCTGTCGCTCGACCGCAGCCCACGCCCGCCGCTCCGCCTCGACCTGGAGAACACCCTAGACATCCCCGTTCGCCACCCAAAGCCCCACAGCCACCGCTCGCCGTGGACACCGCCGCCTCTGCCTCCTAGAGCGCCACCTCACCTAGACCACATACCACCGCCCCTACAGCCGCATTTAAGTCCTAGAGCACCGCCAGGGAACCGCCCATCGATCGCCATCCCCAGCCATGCCGCTAGCTCGCCGTAGCCATGTCGCCACCGTCGACCGCCCATCCCGCTCGGTCTCACTGTCGGGCCTATAAAAGGAGCCCTTCCTAGCCATTCTTCTCCACACCATTCCACTCCCCTCACCTCTCTGAACCTCACCCACCTCTCGCCGGAGCAAGTGGAGCAGCAGCTCGTCGGAATTGGAGCCGGAGCCGCCGCCTCTGGAGGGGAAGGGTGCCGTTGAGTTTGACCGCCCCAAGCTCAGCCGTGACCACGCCTCGCCTCGGCGTCGTCTTCCACTTCGTTTGCCAGCCTCGCCGACCCCGCTGGAGCCCTGGTACGCCCCCAGTAGACCCCCACCGAGCCGCTAGGGTTCGAGCTCGCCGGCGACCTGTTCGTCGTTGACGACGACTCTCAGCCGTTGATCACGCTTCTAATCGCACGGCCCACAACGCGCGTACCATTTCGCGTATTAAGTGCCGCTGACAAGCGGGACCCCCCTGTCAGCTGAGCCCCGCGCCGCGGAGCACCATTAGGCCGCCCATTCCTTTTCCCGCGCTAGCCCATCGATTCAAATCTGGATTTTTCTTTTAGTTTGAATCTAGTTTCTGTCCACTAGTTTGAAAATCAATTCAGAGAGTTTTAGAAATCCAAATTGCATGAAACCAATTTTGTCTGAAAGGTATTAAAATGATCTATCCAAGCCCGTTGGATTTAATTCAATTAGAGTTATAGATCTCTCCTAATAAAAATAACAAGACAGAAGCTTTAGCAACTTGCAACATTTTTATAAAATCAACCAAGTTAGCTTTTGAGTTGATTCCAACTCTCAAAAATCACATTTCATCATATATATCTAAATATGTAATAATATTAAGGTTTACATGCGGTGACTTTGGACTAGTACCAAAATAATGCTATATAGGCATTTCTAGTCACTTTAAATCATTAAATAATGAACTTAAACCAAAGTAATATCGATCCAACCTTTAAATATCATTCCCACATGTTAAAATATGTGGTGAGGACATGTGTCCACATGATCCCATATTTTGGTGGTGAATATTAAATTTTACTTAATATTTCAATGAGTAGAAATTACTTTGCTAAAATAAAAAGGATGAAACTATTGAAATTAAACTTGTGATGCTTGTGATGATAATAGATCATCAATTGTGTGTTTTTAGAATGCTAATTAGCCTAGTTAAGTATGGTTTGGTGATTGTCTACTCCCAATGTATTTTTAGACGCTAGTACCGACCAAGCTTTCAAGGAGGAGGAGTTCTACCAAGAAGAAGAAGAAGAAGAAGAAGAAGAAGAAGAAAAATTCACCCACTACACCAACCAAGGCAAGCTATTAGTCGCAAGCTAACCCTGGCAAAACATACTTTAGTAAGCTATTGTTAGCAAGCTCGAATAAAACTAGATGGTTTAGCAAAGATGCCTTAAGCATGCTTTGATCACACACCTTTAACTATTAGTACCCCAAGTCTTATTGACAAGTTTTACCTCCCTTAGTTTACACAAAGTTCTTTACTTAATTTTGAAGGTAGCATAAAGAGTATAAAACTTGACCTACTTAGAAACCTTTATATGTCATTCTATGGCATGAGATTGATCCCATCTTTCCACCTTAGTGAACACTCTTAACTTAGTACCTTAGTATAGATCAAAAACTTGAGTCACTTTAGATGGGAACACTTGGTGAAAATGAATTATGAAAACCTTGGAATGATGAGTCATTCTATTGAGATGTTTTGACATGTGTTGAGAAACACAACTGGTTTATGATGATGAAAATGATGAGGCATGAGCCTTAACCCTTTTATAAAGCTGATGGTTGGATTCGGATGCGATACCATTCCAAATTTACCGTACAACCACATTACCTGAATTGGGTAAGGCTTAGCTGGAAATTTATATGCATTAGTATTAGTTCCCTCATGGGAGAGGTTTGAGCTGAGGCTACCTCTCAATGTTGTCCACCTATGCAGTGCCCAAGATGACTGATGGTCATGGTTGGGAGGCCATGCTCATAGGAGAGGTGCTTGTACTAGGGTGTGTAAAGGGAAGGTTATGTTTGATTATCTGCATACTAAGTATGATGATTCAGGGTTATCCCTGACAGATCTATCGAATCTTGTGGTGAAAGTGTACCACCTCTGCAGAGTGTCAAACTATTCGAATAGCCGCGTCCGCGGTTATGGACAGTTGGAATGGCCATACTGTTTCGTTGTCAGATGTTTTCTAAATAACTTGAAATGAATGATGAACTTTGACTTGACCACAACAGGGCTGTGTTGATGTAAATAGCTTACCAACTTAAGTGATTCTAGAACTTGATTTTATTTTTCTTTGCTTCTGAACTCAGCTTAGGTTTCAAACTTAACTTGATAGTTAACTTAGATTCAGTACTTTAATTTAGAATTATACTCCTTGCTAGTAGTAGTTGCGAGTACTTAAAGAGTACTTGTGGCTTTTGTCCCTGGCTATTATCATGGCCAGACTATGAAGGAGATTATCAAGATGATGGTCAGCAGGACGGCTATGATAACTAGGACTATCTGCCTTCATCAGCATTGCCTGTGCCCCTAGAGATGGACCCCACCGCTACACTATCGGTTATTTCCGCTGCTTGTTGTATTAAAGACTGGATCATGAGATCCTTATTTGTGTAAAACCTTATGTATGGTTTGTAATGGATGATGTACTGTGATATCCAATCCATTATGTCTCGCAAAAATGGTAATCTTGGGATTGCGAGGTATGGCATAACGGGCATCTGGGATTAAATATCCGGGTGTTGACAAGTTGGTATCAGAGCCATCCTGACCATAGGAGACCCTAGTTAGAATGGACGTCCAAACCAAAAACTTAGCTTCAAAACCAAAGTGAGTATTTATGAAAAACTATTTGCTCTCTTACCCTTGTGAACTCATTCTTTCTCAAAAAATAATACATGTTCCTCAAAATTCTTACTTTACCACTTAAAATTTGACACACTTGATCACTTCACTAACTTCCTCATCCTTAATTCTTGTAGATGGAGACTCAATTCAGCAAGTTTTACCAGTTGGGAAACGGAGGTCAGCTGATCTTTGAGAGGGATCTGGATTCACTGTCGGAGTTACTAGGACGCCCACATCCGGAGTTTCTTGGAGCTCAACTTCCAGGACCCCCAGGAGGAGACCTACAGTGGCTAGTCACCGCGGATCTTCGGGGAAGCATCAAAGCACCAACTTCCGGGAGAATTCAGTTCTCCGTGAGAGAGAACAACTGGATAGATGGATTAGTCAGGGCAATGCATGAAGCTCTCGCACGTCTATGTGCCCTCAGCATCAACAAGATTCAAGGAACCCGTTTTGCCCACTATGCAAGACGTGACTTCATGGGAATGCCGATGGAGATGCCAAGTCACCCAGAATTGAGGCGTCAAGTGGAGAAGCTTGACATCTTGCTGCATGACCGACAGCAGGAACTGGACAATGCCAGAGAGTTAGCCAACCAGAACCGTGCCATCGCCGACCAGAAGGCCCACACTTTCGCACTGCTCGTCCAAGATCGTCAGTCTCTTCGTCGCCAGCGTGCAAAGAAGGATCACACCATCGCCCGTCTTCGCAAGAAGGTGGCCGACCTCGAGAAGACCGTCAAGGAGCAGGAAGAAGATGATGAGGGTGAAGACATCCAGGGAGATATGGATTCTTACCTCAGCAACGATGATGACTTTCTAGAAGAGGATGCTATGGACTTCTACACTGATGATGAAGACTCCGACTTCATCGACGATGACTAGAGGCACTAGAGCACTGTCATAGCATGAGATGTATCATCTCATTGTATCGTAGCTTACAGAAGGGTTCATCAAACCATCTGTTTTCCCTTTGATTGTTGTGGTGTGTGTTGTATCGTGTGCTTGCTTGCATAAATGAAAATGAAGTTAGTTGAAAAACCTGAGTCTAACTCAAAGTTTTAGCTTTGAAAACCCAGAACCATGAACCTTAGAATTTCCATCTTACCCCTATATCTATCTCAATCTTCAGATGACTCGTGGAAACCAAGGAGGGAGCAGCTCGTCGCAGGACCCAATGCTGCAGATCTTGTAGAATCTTATCGCGGACCGTGAAGCAAGCAGGGCCGAGCGTCAAGCCAACTTAGCAACATTGCAGCAGATCACCCAAATGGCTCTCAACCACCAAGGACATGGAAATCAGGATCACCATGGATCTAAACTCAAAAACTTTCAGAACACCAATCCCCCAATCTTCAACCAATTTGAAAACCCATTAGATGCCGATGACTGGTTACAGACCATGGAAAACAACCTCGAAGTTGCAGGAGTTGATGAGAATGAGAAAGTTCTCTTCGCCACCCACTATCTGGAGGGAGATGCAAGAGCTTGGTGGAATAGCATCCGCAATATGAACCATGGCCAGGTGATGACCTGGGAAGCATTCAAGGTCAAGTTCAGCCGCAGCCACGTGCCGCAAGGTCTTGTCAACAGGATGAGAGATGAATTCCGCGAACTGAAGCAAGGAAGAATGACTGTGGTGGAGTACCGTGACAAATTCTTGTCACTTACCAGATATGCACCGGATGAGATCAACACGGAGGCCAAGAAGAAGGAGAGATTCTTAAACGGACTGCATGATGAGATGCAGACTGTCCTCGTCAACATCCGTTTCCAGGATCTCGAAGAGCTAGTCGACTCTGCCATTCAGATGGAAGGGAAGATTAACCAGGCAAACGACAACCGCAAGCGCCGTATGATGCAGCAGTCTAGATCCAGTAGTCACCAGAAGTACCGTCCTAACCCTTCACCAGGATATGCACCAAGGAACAACCGACCCCCAAATTCTCGCCCAAGCTACCCCAACCGTAGCGGAGGAAATGTGAAGTCCGGAGGAAACAATCACAACTCCGGCAACGCCAACAACTTCAACCGTGCCCCGCCCAAGAGCAATAACAACAACAACACTGCACCCAGAACTAGAAGCAATGTTGTACCTGTCGCAGTCAAGGACAAGTCCCAGATCACTTGTTTCGAGTGTGGAGTGAAGGGTCACTACTCCAATGAGTGTCCCCAGAAGACTGCCGCCAATGCCCCAGCTCAGTAGCAGCGTCGTGTTCAACCAGGAAGGAGATTTTCCCCAGGGAACCCGCACAACTGCAACGGTCGTCTCTTCCACATGAACGCAGAAGAAGC
Organism: Avena sativa; assembly: GCA_916181665.1. Lineage (NCBI taxonomy): Eukaryota > Viridiplantae > Streptophyta > Magnoliopsida > Poales > Poaceae > Avena > Avena sativa. The sequence goes on along the minus strand of OV702287.1, from coordinate 102,295,123 downwards.
CCAGGAAGCGCCAGATGTAGTGCTGGGTATGTTTTATGTCAACTCAGTTTTAGCCAGGGTATTGTTTGATTCTGGAGCATCGCATTCATTTGTCACCGAAGAATTTGTATGCACTAGTAAGATTCGCCCAACCAACCTGAAGCATGTCATGATAGTTCAAATCCCCGGTTCAACAACAAAAGCTAGAAAAATTTGCAAAGCTGTACCTATCAGAATACATGGGATATAATTTTATGCCAACCTAATTGTACTTGGAACCAAAGGTTTGGAAGTAGTACTAGGTATGGACTGGATGTCAAGGCATAAAGGACTGATAGACTGTGCTAAGAAAGCAATCACCATGACCAGTAGTTCTGGAGTAACAGTAGAGCATATCTCTGAAACCTTACCCCGTCAATTCAAGTGCAACAAGAGTGTAGCCCTGCCTACCATTGACCAAGTCAGAGTAGTCTGTGAATACCACGACGTATTCCTAGATGAATTGCTAGGTATGCCCCCGGATAGGGATATTGAGTTCATTATCAAACTAATCCACGGAACCGGACCTATAGCCCAGAGACCCTATACCATGAACCCCTCAGAGCTAGTAGAACTGAAGAAGCAGTTGGATGCCATGTTAGCAACAAGTTTGATTCAGCCAAGCACATCGCCATGGAGATCACCTGTGTTATTCGTCGACAAGAAAGATGGAGGCAACCGTCTGTGTACAGACTACAGAAAGTTGAATGACGTCACCATCAAGAACAAGTACCCCTTGCCAAAGATAGAGGATCTATTTGTTCAGTTGACCGGAGCTAAGGTATTCTCAAAGATTGATCTTAGGACTGGTTATCACCAACTTAAGATTCGTGCAACAGATATTCCGAATACCGCCTTTACTACTCGCTATGGTTTATACGAGTATACGGTTATGTCTTTTGGATTAACCAATGCCCCTGCTTATTTCATGAATCTCATGAATAAGATCTTTATGAATTTCCTAGATAAGTTTGTAGTGGTGTTTATTGACGACATCCTTATCTACTCCAAGTCAGAAGAAGAGCATGAGCAACATCTGAGAATCATCCTAGAAACCCTGAGAGAGCATCAGTTATATGCCAAGTTCAGCAAGTGTGAGTTTTGGCTAAAAGAAGTAGGATTCCTAGGACATATTGTGTCTGCCGAAGGAGTCTCTGTTGACCCCACCAAGATCAAAGATGTCAAAGAATGGGAAGCCCCAACCAATCAAACCCAAGTTCGTTCATTTCTCGGATTAGCGGGATATTACCGCAAGTTCGTAGAAGGATTCTCGAGCATAGCCCGACCAATGACCCAATTGTTGAAGAAGGACAAGAAGTTTGAATGGACAGACAAGTGTGAAGCGAGTTTCCAAGAGCTGAAGAAGAGATTGATATCAACCCCAATTTTGATCATGCCAGACATCAAGAAGTCGTTTGATGTGTATTGTGATGCATCCAAGATTGGCCTAGGATGTGTATTGATGCAAGAAGGCAAAGTCATCGCGTATCTGTCTCGACAACTGAAGCAGCATGAGCAGAACTATCCGACCCATGATCTTGAGCTAGCAGCCGTGGTTTTAGCATTGAAGACATGGCGTCATTATTTGATGGGTAATCGTTGTGAGATTTACTCAGATCATAAGAGCTTGAAGTATATCTTCACCCAGAAGGAGCTGAATATGAGGCAAAGAAGATGGATAGAGTTAATCAAGGATTATGACCTAGACATTCACTATCACCCCGGTAAAGCCAATGTGGTAGCGGATGCTCTTAGCAGATTGTCGTGTAGGCTTAACACCATGATCAAGGAGAAGCAACCTAGTTTGTATGAGGAGTTGGAGCAGTTCAGGATTGAGTTAGTTAGCAAAGGATTCCTAGCTAGCATTGAAGTTCAACCCACTTTGATTAGCCAAATCAAGGAAGCCCAGAAGGGAAATGAGAGTATCGACAGAATCAAACGTCGTATTGGTATAGGAAAGGTACCTGGATTCATCGAAGACGAAGAAGGTGTACTGTGGTACAAAGGACGTATTTGTGTGCTGGCAGATTTGGAGCTAAAGGAGGTTATCATGAAGGAAGCTCATGATACTCTTTATTCTATCCACCCCGGAGGAACAAAGATGTATCAGGATTTGAAAGAGCAATTTTGGTGGCACAAGATGAATAGAGAGATCGGAAGCTACATCGCCAAATGTGACATCTGTCAAAGAGTCAAAGCAGAGCATCAGAGACCTACAGGACTATTACAACCATTGCAGATTCCGGAATGGAAATGGGATTCCGTCGGAATGGACTTTATCACCGGTTTACCCGCTTCTAGTAGGCCAAATGACTCAATCTGGGTCATAGTTGATAGACTGTCCAAGGTAGCCCACTTCATACCTGTCAAGACAACCTACCAGAGTGCAAAACTAGCAGAGCTATACATTGCTAGAATTGTTAGTCTGCATGGAACCCCCAAGACCATCGTGTCAGATCGAGGAACCCAGTTTACTTCAAGATTTTGGCAGAAAGTCCAGGAAGGTTTAGGAACCAAGTTGAATTTCAGTACCGCTTATCACCCGCAAACAGATGGACAGACTGAGAGAGTCAACCAGATCCTAGAGGATATGCTAAGAGCTTGTGTGTTGGAATATGGATCAAAATGGGAAGACTGCCTTCCTTTCATAGAATTCTCATATAACAACAGTTATCAGGCTAGTTTGCAGATGGCACCATTTGAATTCCTATATGGAAGAAAGTGTCGTACCCCTTTGAATTGGTCGCAAGTAGGAGAGAGTCAGATCTTTGGACCCGACATTCTCCGAGAAGCAGAAGAGAAAGTTCACAAAGTCCGTGAGCACCTAAAGACGGCCCAATCCAGACAGAAGAGCTATGCTGACAAGAGAAGGAGAGACCTGACTTTCAATGTCGGAGATTTCGTATATCTCAAGGTTTCACCATTCAAGGGAACTCAACGCTTTAGTCTGAAGGGAAAGTTAGCCCCCTAGATATATCGAACCTTTCAAGATTCTGAACCGCTGAGGAGAAGTATCGTATCAACTGGAACTGCCTGAAGAGATGTCAGCCATCCACAATGTGTTCCATATATCGTTACTTCGCAAATGCCTAGAAGTGCCTGAGAAGACTGAAGTTTTCAAGAACATCGATCACAGAGCTGTGGAAATCAACAAGGACCTGACCTATCGAGAAGTACCCATCCATATCTTAGAAGAAGCCTACAGAACCACTAGGACCAGGAGTATCAAGTTTCTCAAGATTCAGTGGAGCAACCATACCGAGGAGGAAGCTACTTGGGAGCGCGAAGATTACATTAGGACAGAGTTCCCAGATCTCTTTAGTTCCTAGTTTTCTTTGTAAATCTCGGGACGAGATTTTGTTTAAGGGGGGAAGGTTTGTAACATCCCAAAACTTTAATCCAAGCTTATCAAGATCAAATCATCCAAAAATAGGGCTAACAAAAACTTTTCCTAAAGAAAATCAAATCAAAAAGAATTAAAATGAAGGAATGGTCATTTTGGAAAATTTAACTCTCATGCCTACTTTGGCTATTCCTAGTACTAAATTATTAACAGAAACAATTCTTGATCTTTGCACCCCTTGCTAGTACACATAATGAGGTACCAAGGCCCACCTTTTGATCTGCTAAAAACATTCTGTTAGCTATTTTAAATGACAGTTTAAAATTGAATCTAATGCATATGCATAGATCACCCCTATTTCAAAAACCATCTATTTGAGCTCCATTTTCAAAACCCTTGCAACCAGAGACTACCTATCACTAGTGGAGATCACTCAAAAATTTTGAACTCAAAATTCAAAACTTTTTCTCTTGCGGCCATTTCATCAAACACTTGGCATGCTTAAATCCCACCTCTAATCCTAGCTCACTATTCTGCACAGGGTTTTGCCCCCATTTGATCTCCATTTAACCTCTCTGTCCCCTCTTGGTTTAACCATGCCCTTAGCACCCCTGTCCCTTGTCCCTAACCCCCAGGCCAAGCCATGCCGAGCACCAACTCGCCGGCCAAACCTTGCCCCGCTACAGCAGACCACTCCCCTTCCCTCGCCATGTCTAGGAGGTAGCCAACACCTCACCGCCCCTCTCTGTCCCTTGCCTGAGCCAAGTACTGCCGTGGACCACCGAGGAGAACCCGCGCCCAGTGCCACCGCACCATGCCGATGCCTCCCGCGGAGCACGCTCTGTCCCCGCGTGCACAAGCCGCTGCTCGACCGCAGCCCCCGCCCGCCGCTCCGCCTCGACCTGGAGAACACCCCAGACATCCCCGTTCGCCGTCCAAAGCCCCGCGGCCACCGCTCGCCATGGACACCGCCGCCTCTGCCTCCTAGAGCGCCACCTCGCCCAGACCGCATACCACCGCCCCTACGGCCGCATTTAAGTCCTAAAGTGCCGCCAGGGAACCGCCCATCAATCGTCATCCCCAGCCATGCCGCTAGCTCGCCGTAGCCATGTCGCCACCGTCGACCGCCCATCCCGCTCGGTCTCACCGTCGAGCCTATAAAAGGAGCCCTTCCCAGCCATTCTTCTCTACACCATTCCACTCCCCTCACCTCTCTGAACCTCACCCACCTCTCGCCGGAGTAAGTGGAGCAGCAGCTCGCTGGAATTGGAGCCGGAGCCGCCGCCTCTAGAGGAGAAGGGTGCCGTTGAGTTCGACCGCCCCAAGCTCAGCCGCGACCACGCCTCGCCTCGCCGTCGTCTTCCACTTCGTTTGCCCGCCTCGCCGACCCCGCTGGAGCCCTAGTACGACCCCAGTAGACCCCCACCGAGCCGCTAGGGTTCGAGCTCGCCGGCGACCTGTTCGTCGTTGACGACGACTCTCAGCCGTTGATCACGCTTCTAATCGCACGGCCCACAACGCGCGTACCGTTTCGCGTATTAAGTGCCGCTGACAAGCGGGACCCCCCTGTTAGCTGAGCCCCGCACCGTGGAGCGCCACTGGGCCGGCCCATTCCTTTTCCCGCGCTAGCCCATCGATTCAAATCTGGATTTTTCTTTTAGTTTGAATCTAGTTATTGTCCACTAGTTTGAAAATCAATTTAGAGAGTTTTATAAATCCAAATTGTATGAAACCAATTTTTTCTGAAAGGTATTGAAATGATCTACCCAAGCCTGTTGGATTTAATTCAATTAGAGTTATAGATCTCTCCTAATAAAAATAACAAGACAGAAGCTTTTGCAACTTGCAACATTTTTATAAAATCAACCAAGTTAGCTTTTGAGTTGATTCCAACTCTCAAAAATCACATTTCATCATATCTATCTAAATATGTAATAATATTAAGGTTTACATGTAGTGACTTTGGACTAGTACCAAAATAATGCTATATAGGCATTTCTAGTCACTTTAAATCATTAAATAATGAACTTAAACCAAAGTTAAATTGATCCAACCTTTAAATAACATTCCCACGTGTTAAAATATGTGGTGAGTACATGTGTCCACATGATCCCATATTTTGGTGGTGAATATTAAATTTTAGTTAATATTTCAATGAGTAGAAATTACTTTTCTAAAATAAAAAGGATGAAACTATTGAAATTAAACTTGTGATGCTTGTGATGATAATAGATCATCAATTGTGTGTTTTTAGAATGCTACTTAGCCTATTTAAGTATGGTTTGGTGATTGTCTACTCCCTATGTATTTATAGACGCTAGTACCGACCAAGCTTTCGAGGAGGAGGAGTTCTACCAATAAGAAGAAGAAGAAGAAAACTTCAACCACTACACCAACCAAGGCAAGCTATTAGTGGCAAGCTAACCCCGGCAAAACATACTTTAGCAAGCTATTGTTAGCAAGCTAGAATAAAACTAGATGGTTTAGCAAAGATGCCTTAAGCATGCTTTGATCACACCCCTTTAACTATTAGTACCCCAAGTCTTATTGACAAGTTTTACCTCCCTTAGTTTACACAAAGTTCTTTACTTAATTTTGAAGGTAGCATAAAGAGTATAAAACTTGACCTACTTAGAAACCTTTAGATGTCATTCTATGGCATGAGATTGATCCCATCTTTCCACCTTAGTGAACACTCTTAACTTAGTACCTTAGTATAGATCAAAAACTTGAGTCACTTTAGATTGGAACACTTGAGCCTTAACCCTTTTATAAAACTGATGGTTGGATTCGGATGCGATACCATTCCAAATTTACCGTACAACCACATTACCTGAATTGGGTAAGGCTTAGCTGGAAATTTATATGCATTAGTATTAGTTCCCTCACGGGAGAGGTTTGAGCTGAGGCTACCTCTCAATGTTGTCCACCTATGCAGTGCCCAAGATGACTGATGGTCATGGTTGGGAGGCCATGCTCATAGGAGAGGTGCTTGTACTAGGGTGTGTAAAGGGAAGGTTATGTTTGATTATCTACATACTAAGTATGATGATTCAGGGTTATCCCTGACAGATGTATCAAATCTTGTGGTGAAAGTGTACCACCTCTGCAGAGTGTCAAACTATTCGAATAGCCGTGTCCGCAGTTATGGACAGTTGGAATGGCCATACTGTTTCGTTGTCAGATGTTTTCTAAATAACTTGAAATGAATGATGAACTTTGACTTGACCACAACAGGGTTGTGTTGATGAAAATAGCTTACCAACTTAAGTGATTCTAGAACTTGATTTTATTTTTCTTTGCTTCTGAACTCAGCTTAGGTTTCAAACTTAACTTGATAGTTAACTTAGATTCAGTACTTTAATTTAGAATTATACTCCTTGCTAGTAGTAGTTGCGAGTACTTAAAGAGTACTCATGGCTTTTGTCCCTGGATATTATCATGGCCATACTATGAAGGAGATTATCAAGATGATGGTCAGCAGGACGGCTATGATAACTAGGACTATCTGCCTTCGTCAGCATTGCCTGTGCCCTTGGAGATGGACCCCACCGCTACGCTATCTCTTATTTCCGCTGCTTGTTGTATTAAAGACTGGATCATGAGATCCTTATTTGTGTAAAACCTTATGTATGGTTTGTAATGGATGATGTATTGTGATATCCAATCCGTTATGTCTTGCAAAAATGGTAATCCTGGGATTGCGAGGTATGGCATAATGGGCATCTGGGATTAAAAATCCGGGTGTTGACACTTGCTTCAGTTCCCTGAACTCATCTCTTATCCTGGTGACTAAACCTTGTGGCACATGGGTGCGGCTGAACTTGATCTTGAATGCTTCCCAAGTCATCATCTGACCTTCGTTCATGGTATGGGTGCTATTCCACCAGGCTCTTGCATCTCCTGCCGGATAATGGGTGGCAAACAGTACTTTGTCATTGGCTTCAACTCCTACGACCTCCAGGTTGTTCTCCATGTTTTGCAGCCAGTCATCAGCATCTAAGGGGTCCTCAGACTTATTAAAGATAGGTGGGTTGGTATTCTGAAAGTTTTTGAGCTTGGATCCATGGTGATCCTGGTTTCCGTGACCTTGGTTATTGTGGGCCATCTAAGCTATCTGTTGAAGAGTGGCTACGTTGGCTTGGCGTTCGGCTCTACTAGCTTCACGGTCGGAAACTAGCATTTGCAGGATCTACAGCATTGGGTCCTAAGATGAGTTGCTTCCTCCGGGGTTTCCACGAGTCATCTGAAGATTGAGATAGATAATGAGATAAGAGGGAATTTCTAAGGTTCATGGTTTTGTTTCAAAAGCTTTAAACTTTGAGTTTGACTCAGGTTTTTCAAACTAACAACTTCTTCTCATTCATTCATTCAAAGCACACCATACAAACACACACCACAACACAAATAAAAAATAGATGGTTTTAAGAACCATTTTGTGTAATTACGATACAGTGGGACCGGATACAACTCCTCCCTACGGTAGTGCTCAAGTGCATCTAATCATCATCAATGAAGTCAGAATCATCATCATCGGTGTGGAACTCCATGACATCATCCTCCAGGTAGTCGTTATCATCATTGAGGTAAGAGTAAAGATCTCCCTGGATATCTTCACCTTCCTCCTCCTCCTTTGCTTCAAGCTAGACTTCCTGTCACGGATGGTCTTCTCGAGAGCGGCCACCTTATTGCGAAGACGATTGATGGTGCGATCCTTCTTGTCGGGCTGACGACGAAGTGATTTGGCGAGAATTACGAGAGTTTGGTCCTTCTTGACGGCAATGGCAAGGTTGTGGTTGGCGTAGGCTCGAGCGTTGTCCAATTCCTTCTGCCTATCATACAGCATGAAGTCAAGATTGTCCACCTGGTGCTTCAACTCCGGGTGTCCTGGCATCTCCAATGGCATTCCCCTAGAATCACGCCTTGCAAATTGAGCAAAGCGAGTTCCCTGGATCAGGTTGATGTTCTGCCCACACAGATGGGTAAGAGCTTCATGCATAGCCCTGGCTAATCCATCTAGCCAGTTGTTCTCACGCAAGGTGAATTGGATCTTATCTGAAGTGGGTGCTTCCATCTTGCCTCTGAGATCTGCAACTATCAGCCATTGTAGATCTCCTCCTATGTGATCTATGAGTTGTGCCCCGAAGAATTCCGGGTGCGGGCGCTCAAGATACTCTGATAGTGCATCTAGATCTCTCTCAAAGATCAGTTGGCCTCCGTTGCCCAACTGGTAGAACTTGCAATACTGGACTTCCATCTATAAGAATTTAGGATGAGTAAGTTAGTGAGTTGATCAAGTGTGTAAAATTTTATGTGGGAACTCAAGAATTTTTAAGGAACATGATTTTTTTTGAAATAATCAGGGATAAGAGTGTGAATGGGTTTTCATAAATACTCACTTCTTTTGTTTTGAAACTAAGTTTTTGTTTGGATGTCCATTCTAACTAGGGTAACCTATGTTCAGGATGGCTCTAATACCAACTTGTCAACACTCGGATTTTTAATCCCAGATGCCTGTTATGCCATACCTCGCAATCCCAGGATTACCATTTTTGCGAGACATAAAAGATTGGATATCACAGTACATCATCCATTACAAACCATAATAAGGTCTTACAAATAAAGGATCTCATGATCCAGTCTTAATACAAATCAAGCAGCGGAAAATAAACATAGTAGGGGCTCCATCTTCGGGGTCACAGGCAATGCTGACGATGGGAGATGATCCTAATTGTCGTAGACGTCCTGCTGTCCATCATCCTGATAGTCCTCCTCATAGTCTGGCCACGGGAATAGCCAGGGACAACGCCATGAGTACTCTTTAAGTACTCGCAAACTATCACTAACAAGTAAGGTAGCTCTAGTAGGAATCTTAAGCTCTAGGTTTATTTGCAAAAAGATAGATTTATCTAATCTGAGTTTAGAAGTAAATAAAACTAAGTTAATGTTCTAAATTACTTAAGTGGGAACCTAGTTTTCGTATTCACAACCTTGTTGTGGTCAAGTCAAAATCATAGTTCAATTCACAAGTCATTTTGAAAACATCTAACGACGGAACAATATGGCCACTCCAACTGTCCATGACCGCGGACACGGCTATTCGAATAGTTTGACACTCTCCAGAGGTATGCGGATAACCCTGAATCATCATACTTAGTATGCGGATAATCAATCATAACCTTCCAATTACACACTCTAGTATAGGCACCTCCCTTATGAGCTTGGTCTCCCAGCCATGGCCATCTACCATCCTGGGCACTGCATAGGTGGACATTCACACTCACGAGGTAGCCTCAGCTCAACCTCTTCCGCGAGGGAACCCATACTAAGGCATATAAACTTCTAGCTAAGCCCTACCCAATTCGGGTATTGTGGTTGTACAGTAAAATTGGAATGGTATCACATCCGAACCCAACCATCAGTTTTTGGTAAAGGGGTAAGGCTCATGCCTCAACATTTTCATCATCAAACCATTTTGTGTCCATAACACATGTCAAAACATTTCAATAGAATGAATCCTCATTCCAAGGTTTTCATAATCATTTTCACCAAGTATTCCCATCTAGAGTGATCAACTTTTATGCTTAGCACTAGCCACTAAAGTTAAGAGTGTTCACTAATGAGGGGTACTAATCTCCAATCTCATGCCTTGGAATGACATCTAAGTATAGGCCTAGTTTTATACCCTTTATGGTATCTATACTAGTTTTTCCAATACTCACAAAGCACTAACTAAAAGTAAAGAACTTTGGTAAGGTAAAAGAATAAAGCTTGCAAGTAAAACTTGGGATTGGTATAATCAAAGTTGGATAACCAAGCATGCCTAATGCATCTTGCTTAGGTTATCTTGCAATTAGTGATGGCTTGCGTAGGTATAATACTTGTAAGTGTTAGCTTGCATAGTTAATGTGTAGTGTTAGGCTTGCCTTGAGTAGTGCAGTGGTTGATGTTTTCTTCTTCTTCTTGGTAGTACTCCTCCTCCTCGTATCCCGGGTCGATACTATCGTCTATAAATGAATATGGGATACACAAGCACCAAACAATACTTAACTAATTCTATTTAGCACACTAAGGCTCGCACCTTATGATCTATCACCATCACAATCATCACATGAAATAAAGACTTAATCATATTTATCTTATTTTAGAAAAGTAATTTCTACTCATTGAAAATAACTAAGATTTAATATTCTCCAATTAAAATATGGGATCATGTTGACACATGTCATCACCACATATTCTAATACATGGGAATGTGATTTAAAGTGGTGGTCATATTTTATAAAGTTTAAGATTGTCATTTAATAGAATTAAAGTGACTAGAGATGCATATATAGCATTCTTTTGGTACTAGTCCAATGTCACTGCATGCAAACCTAAATAATTTTACATATTTAGATAGATCTTATCAAATGTGATTTTTGAGAGTTGGAAATAACTCAAAAGCATTTATGGTTGATTTTTGAAAAATGTTTGAATGTGAAAAGTCTCTGTCTTGTTATTTTTGGTATAGATTATCTCTAACTCCAAAGGACTTGAATCCAACGGGCTTGCATAGTTAATTTAAATATGTTTCCAACAAAACTGGAATCATGCAATTTGGTACAGTGAATCTCTCTGAATTGATTCTTGATTCTACTGACAGTATAAGGTTTTAACTAAATTGGAAAATATCTATTTGAATTCATAGGCCTGCGCGGGAAACTAACTGGGCCGGCCCAATCTGCACAGCACAGCACAGCGGGCTGCAGACAACACGGACCCACTAGTCAGCGACTCAGTCTAACCGAAACGGTATCGTGCATTCTAGACCCTACGATTAAAAGACGATCCAACGGCTACAGTTTATCATTGACGACGAATAACTCCGCCGAGGTTCTAACCCTAACGCGGTGGTGGGGGTCTGGCGAGGCTCACCAGGGCTCCAGCTAGGGTCGGTGATGGGGGCGAATGATGTGGTCAACGACGGCGATTCGAACGGTGGTCGCGGCAGCTCCTGGGGCGGCTTCAATCGATGGCGCCCTTCTCCTTCTACAGCGGTGGGCTCCGGCTAAATTCCGGTGTAGCGGCACTTGCCTTGCTCCGGGGAAGGGTGTGGGAGGCTCAGTAAGGAGTGGGGAGTGTGTTGGTGTGGAGAATGGGGGTAGAGGGGGTCTCTATTTATACACCGGCGAAGCGACATTGTAGCATGGGCTCGGGCTCGTGGTGACAACGATACAGGCGGCTATTGGCGTGGCTCCGGGTAGGGGCGGTGTGGTGTTCCCTGGCGATCATCGCGGGCTTAATGGCACGGCACGGGGCGGTCTAGGTTGGTCGGGCGCATGCGATGCTTTGCGCGGGAGCGCCGGTGTTCGAGATGGCGCACAGGAGCTACAGGTCGCGCGGCGGCAAACGGGGGTGTTTGGGAGGTGGTTGTGATCATGGCGAGTGTGTGCCTGCGCGGAGAGAGCGAGGCACAGTCCGTGCGAGCCTGTCGGGTGCGACAATCTGGCGCGCTCTCGGCACGGCACAGAGAGATTGGGCGCGGCGCTGTTGGGGTGGTCTAGGGCCTGGTTGTGGTCGTGGGTTGGACAGGGGGTGGCGGTGGATGGTGGCGTGTCTGGTGCGCGTCATGGAAGAGGGTAGCATGGTCTCTGGCGCTATGTCCATGGTCAGCCTACGAGTGTGGCTTCAGGCGGCGATGCACTGGTGCAAAACAGCTAAGGGGGGGCATGTCTGGTGCTCCTAGACACTAGGGGGACATGGGAGTGAAGAGGCAACCATTTGGTCGAGTGATCACTCCTCAAACAGTGAAGTTAGGCAGTGGATTAAATTGTGTCTACAAGGTGTTTGTCTTAATGGCCGCAGGAGCTTTAGTTTGAAAATTTTGAATGAAATTTGGTGAGTGTTTGAATCTTATGCTTGAGTCTCTATGGTTGCTTGGAGAAGACAAGTGGAATTGATTTGATAGGTTTTTGCAAAATGGTGATCTTACCATATGAACTAGATTCAATTTTAAACTATCCTTTAAATTGATTTGGAAATAGTTTTGGTGAGTTTGCAAAGTGGGCCTTGGTTCACTTTTACTTGGTCTAGCAAGGGGCGAAAAGAAGTGGAAATGTTTCTGTTAGAAATCCTCTTCTAGGAACACTCAAAGTGGCCTAGTGGTTAACTTTGGTCAAAATGACCATTAGCTTATTTAATTCATATTTGATTTCTTTTTCTTTTGATTTTTTTTGTAATTGGCCTAGATGATGTATTATTCATCTTTAAACCATTTCTCATCATTTGTAGCAATCAAACATGGCAAAATCAATCAATCATACACTAATGCAAATCACACATGCATTCATATAGATTTTTGGAATAAAAGTTTTTGTTAACCCTAAATTTGGGTGATTAGAACTTCATAACCTTGATAATAAGTTTTGGGGTGTTACAAGGATACACGAACTACCCTCAGGAGCAGCCGGACGATACTATGAGCCTCTCATTAAAAGTTCCCACTCTCGAGGAGTCAGATTGCGCTCCGGTTGGTCCATGGATCCAGACGTCCCGATGTTGAGAGGAACAACTCATAGGGTAGGGCCTATTCTAGAGTGGCATCCGGAGAGTATTGATTGGTTATTCTACCCACGATCCATAGGTGATCAGGGTAGGGTAACCGTATGGTGTGGGTAAAGTGTACAACCTCTTCAGAGTGTAAATCTATTCGAATAGTCATGTCCATGGCCATGGATGGTTGGGAAGGTTTCTGTAGAGCGGTTATGGCTTTGATTTCAAAAAGGACTTCGGAAAGGAAAGGCTTTGGAAATGTTGTGACCATGGGATGGTTGGAAAGGAAGGAAAGGAGTTGGTCATGAGATGACCAGAAGGAGGAACAAATGGGTGACCCAATCCTAGTGTTTTCCAAAACTCTTCAAAATGTTCTCAAAAAGTTTTATAGAAGTTTTCCACAAAGATATGTAGATGCTATATCTACAAGAGAAACTATTTTAGAAAAGAACCTCTTATGGAGCCCTCCTACTACCACATCCATATTGCATATCCTCTTGTTCTTATTATTCTCTTAAGGTGGTTTGCGAGTACATTCGAAGTACTCACTGGCATTGTCCCTGGCTATTAACTTGGTCAGATTCAAGAAATAAGAGAAGAAGACGGTGAACTTGATGGCTATGCGAGCTAGGACGTTCTCCCGGTCAGCTGCATGTAGGTTAAGGCATGGCTCGGGCTCTATGCTTGATGAAGTTCTATTGATGATTGATTTATGTAGCCATAATGGCATATAAGGTATGACATGTATTCGCTTAAGTAATGGATGTTTACTTTGATACTTTTCGGTTATGTGTCATGATAAAATGATCATGCGATCGTGGTGTATGCATAATAGGGATTCTCGGAGTATTAATCCGGGGTGCCGATAGTACCCCTTCCCAAAAAGCAATAAGAGAATGCATATGCTAAAAGATGAGGGGAAAAACCCTCCATAGAAGGGGTGCGACCGCTAAGATGATGGCAAAACCCTCTCTAATACTACAGCCTGACAAGACTGTAGCTCCATGCAACATGTCAGTCTCTGGATCAGTTCATTGGCTTATATAGAACTTATAGATGAATAACAAAGTAAATATCCATGCATCATAAATAACCAAATGATCCAGAGTATTCAATTATTACAAATATTGTTAGCACAAAGGCTAGCACAAATGTATTCAAGTATCAAGCATAAACAAATAAATCCTCCAATCCTCAAATTTCCCACAAGTGAACAAGTGTCGAGTGGAGTACCGCAACCTAGTAGATCACTCGGAATCAGAATACCCTGCAACATAAAACGTAGCAGCCTGAAGGGTCAATACTTTAAATGTATGATAAGTAGAGCTAAGTAAGGAGACATAGTACCTAGCAACTACGTGCTTATTTGGCTAGATGGAAGCTTGGCTATTTTAGGAGCAACACATAAACTCTTTTTTCCTACTTTCCATAAATAGTTTTAGATTTTCTTCGAAAAGATCCCAATTAAGTTAACCCATCAATATTAAGTAATTTAAGAAATTGGGATGAGCGAGAATGTATGACATAACCTCGATATTCAGGAACTCAATTTGTCCATAACCGGGGACGCGACTAAGTACTTAGATTAGACACACCCTGCAGAGGTTTGTACACTTTACCCATGTGACCTGGACAACCCAGCTCATACCATGACACTCATATTATGTTATGACAGGGAGAAGTCCAAGACAAGACAATTCAGAAAGTAGCTCCCAAATCCCGACACGCACCGTACCAACCTACCAAAATTCTACATCTCTAGCTATGTGGGTTCGAGTCACCACAACCTATTAAGTCTAGCCAACCACCCATTTCATTATTGGTACATGGTTGTACTCGTAAGCTACCAAATAAAGAAGTCAATCATATTCTCTAGATACCTGAGTGCCTTTCCACATTGATACCACCAAAAAATGTCAATCCCATCACACCTAGGAAAATTCATTAATTAAGTTGTTTTAGTTTTCTCAAAACAACACTGGCAACAACATATATCATATGTTGTAGCACAGCCCTCGTCTAACACAGCATAGCTAAGCACATCTAGACCTATGGTGATTTAACTACAAGGAATTCCTACCAAGGTATATAGGACATAGCATAGCGATAGTACTTTCCTACACATGCATCTAAAAAATACACTACAAATGCATAGAAAGTAGTAGGACAAAATCATGAACAAAATAGCATCTACTTGGCTTGGTTGCAGTTGTCGAAGATACAATCCTCACAATAACAAGCGTTGTACTCTTCGCAATCTACACGATATAATTCCATACAATATAAACAACCATACAATCATAATCAAATACGTAAGGGCATGCATGCCAGTTTAAAATGTCACAATGGTTGTAACTAGTTCTCTAAACATTACTAGATCACATGATGCATGCAGAAGTGTTTTTAATGCAATAGAGTATTTTTATTAATAATTGATTGCCATATTGGGGTTTTAGCACTTCTGTTGTAACTTCTGTTTTAATTGTGGAATTAAATTGGGTCTGGGGTGTGATGGATATAGGGCATTAATACGAACCAATAGAAATTGGATTTACCCTAATAGGAGTTGTAGATATTTCCAGGATTTAATTAGTTTTTAATGAAGTTTAAACCATTTAAATAATTTTAACTGTCTAAAATTAAAACTAAAACCTGATCTATAATCTACACGAGATTGTGATTCCAGGAACATATCATTTATATTTTTGTGATCTCTAAATAATTCACTATGAATTTAATGATCTATAAGCCATTAAAACCAATTAAATTATTACCATTAATATGTCGAGAAAAAGTTAGATCTAACCAGATAATATTAATCTACACCAAATTATCTTCAATTTAATATCTTATATGCAATTTTTGGATCTAGTATGAATTTAGTACAAATTTTAGAACATAGATCTATTTTCTGCAATTTTTCAATTTCAATTCAAAAGGGAATATGCCAGGGAACATTCTACACTGATTGGGCTACTGACCTGGTTGTCAACGTGGAGGGTGACGAGGCTTGACACGCGGCATGTGTGGATTGGTCGGTACCGCTTCGTCAGGCCGATCTAATCTGGATCGTTCGTTGCAGATCGGTCAGCCAGGAACGGAAATGACCGGTGCTGGGGGTCAACGGTGGTCAACAGTGGTAGTGGGGCTTAGGAGGCGACAGTGGCGGTGCCTTTGGCGGTCATCGGTGATGGCGGGGTAGGCGACAGGGTGCGACTCAGCAAGGAGAGGACGAAGATGGGGTCGATAGTGTCGCATGATTCCCCTAGCGACGTTGATCGGCGGACGGAGACGGCGGCGGGCTCAGTGCTACGACGAGAAATCACGGAGGCGGCGATGATCTGCAGAGGGGGGAAATAGGGCAGGTCAATGCGGTAAGAAACGGGGAAAAGGATAGGGGAAATAAGGAGGTGAGGGGGCGAAAGAACATCGACGGCTTCACCTTTCGATGGTTGGCAATGGCGTAGCGACGAGGAGATTGAAATCCTAGCTCGGCACTAGGGTTTCCGAGCGGATTTCAAGGGGGGAAAAGGCGGTGGGAATGATTATTTATGGTGGGGGCTAGCTTGCGAGAAGGGCAAGGAGTGAGGCGGAATCGGTGGGGATTCCGTTAGATATCGAAGGCAGTGTCGTGCATGTGCGGGTCTCCGACCGGAGGAAGGAGACGACCGGCAGGGCCCACGTGTCAGTGGCGCGAGGAGAGGCGGGATGCATGACTGCTTTGGGCGGGACCATGGCTTGCGTTGTGCTGCGTGCTACATGGCTAGCGGGCGAGCAGCAGATAGCTAGCGGGGTTAGGTGGGCTAGGCCGCGCGGATGGATGCCTGGTAGGTTAGGTTTAGTTTATTTTTTGTTCTTTTTCTTTTCTATTTTCTGTTTTGTATTTTCTTCATAATTTTTTCATATGAACTCCAAATGAGGTGAGACTTGTCTCCAATTTTTTCTAAAATAAAGTAGATCATATTTGGCTAATATTAGCAAACTTTTTTTTGTCTTAGCAATGATGGTTTTTAACAAATCCTATTTAATTCCCATTAGGAACATAGTAGCACATAGAATTTAGGGTTTTAGGTCTTCATTTCCAGTTGAGATTTTTTTTATGATGCCAATATGCAATGCAATGATCATGAATGACATGCAAATGCAAAAAAAATCTAGTCCCAATTTCTAAAAATCTTGGGATATGACACCCTCCAAATATTTATATAATATAAAAAGGTGAGAAATGTGAGTATGTATGTAGATGCTAGGCCTTCCCAAAAATAAAAACTAGAAAAAAGTGACATAGAAAAAAGAAAAAATAAATAAAGACAGGAAAGAAGGAAAAGTGCCAAAACAAGAATGCTAAAACGAATCAGGTAATGAGGGGCAATGAACTATGCTTAAATCATAAACTTAATGAATAGTGTTTGGAAAATAGCTTGTGTCTCACATATGATATTCCCTACTTGCCAGCCATACACTCTCTCTAACCTCCTTTGCCAAATATTCTGACCATAGGACGACCACTATATATATACTTTTCTTTATGTGAAGAATGCTCTATTGTCTCATAGTACTATATGAATTTGTGTTAGTCAATATGAACATTGTGTTGTCAAGTATGATATTATAAGAAGTATCACATTATGATATGCTTGCTTGTTGTTATTCTCTAAACAAATGAACTGTTTAACTTTTTGTGATACTTGCTAGTGAAAAGAAACTCCAAAGCCCATGTTAGTTTTATCACCTTCATGCTCGAGGACGAGCACAGATTAAGCTTGGGGATATTGATGCATGTAAAATGCATACATGAACTTTGTAGTTTATTGATATGAATTCCCACATATTTGCTACATATATGATGTTATCTCCATGTTTTACATTGATTTAAGGGGATTTATCAATGATCCCCTTTATTTTGGTTATAACTCTAGGATAGGAAAACCCTATTTTGTGTATTTTTACCTTTCACGGACCTAAACGAAGTCAAATGGAGCTGGGATTTTGGGAGCATAAATATTTCATCAAGGGAAGAATTTGGAGCACTTGGACCTCAACAGATGGACCAGGAGGCCCAAGATGGACCAGGTAGCGCACCTAGTAAGGGTGATCCTAGTCTCTTTTCCTCCTCGGCCATCGATTTGCTTCGATCTTTCGCCCACCACCTCTGTATGACCTAAAAACCACTATATAAAGGGTCCCTCGGGAGTTCCTCAAGAGAGGCGCTGCAAAAACACCGAAACACCAAAACAGAGCCAAAACCAGCAAAGATTGGAGGGGGAACTCCACAGGAGCCACCGCTAGAGGGATCTCTACCCTCTCCAACATCTCCACCATCATCACCATGATGAAGAGGGAGTAGTCCACCTCTGGACTATGGGTTTGCGGTAGTAGCTTGATCTATATCTCTTGTTCTTCATATTCTAGTACTATATGAGGTGCCCAACATGATTACGGTCATATATGTAATTCCTATGTGGAGGATCTTTATTCTATGATTTGATATATGAGATTGGAACCTATTATGTGTAAGATGTATTGATAGATACATATCATGTACCCCGTTCTTAAGTACTTGTTCTGATCCAACTTGTATGCAAGAGCATGTGTGGGGAGAAGTGTGTATTAGATGGAGTAACATGGTGGTAGTGATTGAATAGTGACAACAAATTCAAGATCTACTATGGTATTTACCTTTATTTTGCTGCCTCACTAGGGATCAAGTGAATTCATGTGTTATAATTATCTTGTGATAGCTAGATAATCTTGTTTGGTCAAGGTAGCATATTTAAGATTCAAACATCATGTTAAATTACTTAAGGCTATACTCTATTGATTCTTAATTCAAGATTGCTTGGAGTTTTCCCTTTCTTGAGGAGTATAAGAGAGATGTGTTGCATCATCTCTATGTTAGGACGTGATGCATATATGAATGCTTATCAAACAGATGTTGAAGTTCAACCAATATTATGTCTTTGATGAATTGTTTATATCCATTGCAACCCAAAAGGAGAGTATACAAGTGAAATCATGAACCCCACTCCATTTTAAACCATAAGAAATAACTTTCCAACACAACTATCACACTTCATATTTTCTACAATTTATTATTTCGAAAATACAAATATACTTTCTTCACTTGCAAACACACACAAAACCCCAAAACAACCATCATTTATTGTTTTTACTTTGCTTGTCTAGTTTATTTGTTTTACTTTACTTTATTTATATTTATATTTATATTTCATACTACTAATATGAAACCTTGTGCTTGACAACCACATGGTGGAGTTGGGGACACCATTTGTTTTTTGATTTGCAGGTTGCTATAAGAGGACAAGAAGAATCAACCCCTTGCCAATTCTCTGAGAGTTCGATATAAACCCTTGAGTCACCCATGTGGGGAAAATAAGCTTGCTACAACACTCTGCACTTGGAGTCCCAACAAGTTGGTACACACGGAGTTGTTGCCATCAATGCCTAGGTTCAAGATTGCACTGACCCTTGCATGGTTGCGCACGCCGGTGAGTTTGGCCATTTTCCAAACCCCGACAAAGTAAATTAAAAAATCATAAAAATATGAAACCAGCTCGTGGAGCCCTTATATGTGACCCACTAACCGGAAAAATTCATAATCAAGACATACCAAGACTTTTTGCACCCAAGACACCACCCGAATGGCTACCGAGTAGGAGTTAACTTGGCTTTCAACCCTAGACCCCCCTCACTGCCCAAAACATGATACCACTCCATGGATTGAGCCCAAACCCAACACTTATCTCCCTCTTGGCATTCCAAGCAACTTATCCAACTAGAGATCTCTTGGTTTTTTGAAGAAATCTTGACTTCCCGTTTTTTGAATCCAAAAATTCAATGTTTTTCCAAAGGAGGTGCAAGATTTGAGAGTGACAAGGACCGGAAGGAAATTTACACGGATGCTACAAAGCATAAAACACCCATGTCTATCTTTTTAAATTTTGTTTTTTTTGAATGACTTGTGATTATTTGAAATCTGGTCAAACACGGGATAACCCCGTTGACTGGCTCGAAACCTCATAGAAACTGGCATAACCCTAACGACCAATAGCAGCCGTTGGATCATAACCCTAGTGCCCAATGGTGTTTGTTAGATCATTTCTTGTAGAATCCCCCCGCGAGGACGCTGGTTCTGTGTCCTGATTGTTACACACTGTTCAATCAGGGTGCATGGACGATTATGATGGTTCTTCGTCAGGGCGATCCGCGAGTAGACTGTTCTGCGACATGATTGGAATGTGCTAACTATTCACTTATATTATTATTTACACTCCCTTCTACCCTACTATATAAAGAGCTCGTGATTGAGCACGTCTCTTCACCAGCCATACCCCCTCCTATCCTCCACCCCACTCACTGTGCCCAAACTTTAGATGGGGCAGCCGCTGAACGAGGAGTATGTTCTACTGAACCTCGAGAATATGGAGGTAATCATACACAACATCACAATGATGTTCCTGCTCATGTGATCCCACCCAGGATGATTTCGTTATTTCTCCTACTATGAGCTCCTCGGCCACAAGCTCGCGTGCCCGCACGGTGTGTGCACTGGCATGGAGCCTGGCTGCAACTACACCATCCCGTCGGTAGATCTCATGGTCCACCTTGCAGAGGATCACCTGATCGAAGTGATTAGGTTCTCGTATGGCCACACCCAACTTCTCCAAGAGCAGGTGTCGTTCCCTGATTTGGCAAGCCTCCGGCTCATTTCCGAGGGGGTGGAAAACTTTGTTTTTGTCCTGAACATCACCGCTGGCATTCCGAGAACTGTCGCTCGGCCCACCATCGTGTGTGCGCTATGCGTTAGGTCGATATCGAGCGCATGCCCACTGTACACAGTGAGCATGTGGGCGCAAGCCTAGTAGCCATTGTTCGATACCATGATGGTGACAGCCAAGGCGTTGAGCTTCTCGATGCCATGCGAGGTGGAGTTTGCGGACCTGAGGTCGGTCCTTTGTTTTCCATCTAAGTTGTAGTACTTATGTTGTGGTTAAATGTAAGCCGTAATCAATACTACTCTGGTGTGGAAACCATACTTGTTGTGCGAATGTATCACAATTGTAGTTTTCTAACATTCCTTAATAATTTGATGAGTTTACTTATCCAATGGATAATAATAACTTACATTAGCTTGTTGTTGTCATGTTGAAAAGTCCGCATGCTCTGGACAAACTGGCAATAGCATTTGGTTCCACCTGCCAGTGTCACGTGTTCTGTGTGCCCTATGTCAAAGACGTTAGATATGTTCATACGTGTCTATGTGATATAACAACCATTAGATTGGTTGGTAGGGTTGGCGTTCTCCTTTACTTATCTTCCTTCCCATCAAAGCCACTGTCTTCACTCCTTTATACTGTCATAGGTGCAAGCCGACGGCGCCTCCAGAAATCTCTATTTCTACCACCCCACTCCACACCCCCCCCCTTTCGCCGTGGCTTCACGGGGAGACATCGAGGAAATGCGTCAAGATCAAAACGACGATGAAAGCAACATGGGTTTTCTTATGTCTAACATATATGACCATCTTTAGCTTCTTTACGGGGATTTATCTATTTTGGGATAGATCTTCTCTACTTACTCATGCACCTTTGATGTGTTAGGCCATCGAGACGCTGTACGACTCTGATTATTATGGTTTAGCGGAGGGAGACAGTGCTCCCCGTTTGAAACATGGAGTTATGGCCGCTAAATTTGTAGCATTCGAAGGACATAACATAGGAAGTAAGTTTTTAGGGTGTCAAGGGTAGGGTGCAGAGTTGCCACGCAAAAGTTACGGTGTTGTCAAATGGGTAGATTCAAAGTGGCCACGATCTATGCATAAATCGCTAGAAAAACTATGGGATAGGAATGTTGAGTTGAAAGAAGCCATAGTCAGCTCGGCTATTGAGAGTGTTGTGTTGAGATTAATGGGACATGATGACAAGATTCACCGTGATCTCAGGAGGGTGGAATACAAGGTTAGCAATGTCGCGGAGGAGAGGGACATGGCGCTGGCCCTGAAGGCTAAAGCGTAGCAAGATCTGACTGAATCAAGGATTGAACTACACTAGATGAAAGTCCACGAGGCTACAACTACTAGTCTGGAGAGGTTCATGAGGATTAAGGTAGAGAAAGAATTGAACAAGTACAAGGAGGATACTAAAAATGGCGTTGACGATTAATACCTTGAGCTTGCAGAAAGAAAGGCATCGGGGTAAGATTAGGAAGATAAAGGATATGTGTGATAAATAGTTTTATCCAGATAGGGCTCTGTACTTTTAATTGTAATAGTATCTGTTGACCAAGTGGTCTGAACTAGTAGGAGCCCAAGCAAAAGCATGTGTGTGGCTTTTGAGTTGTCTCTGAGAGTCCTGGGAGAAAAAATTGATTGCTCGTGTCCTCTATCTTAGGCCTTCCTTTCAGGTCGGAACTAGTTTAAACGAAATCGACATGGATTCTGCCACATGCAAGGGGCATAGACACAATTTCTAAAGTGGAAGCATGTACACCCATTATTGCACTAAACACAACTATCTATACTTCTCATTATAGCTTGCCAAACCCAATACAATAATTATACTCGCACTAAACATAACCAAAACTTCAACCAACCTAAATAACATATAAACCCAGATCACGCCACTGTCGTCTGAGTCCACCTTGATTGATCACCTAGCCTTGCCCTTCCCAGTGACATCCACTCCCGCTTGTGGATTGCCATTCGCCAAGAAGGATTCAATGGCGTTCTGCATTGCTTGGTCACCGTTGTCCTCCTCATCAAAATCAACAATGACAAAGAGGACAAGGGTGGCATCGACCGAGCCCCGTCACGCCTGGAGGCTCTTGCTCAAGACTGACGCTGCAACAATCCTTCTATAGGTAGGAGGGGATGAGATCGGAGAAGCAGCGCAGCCATTTGGCTCAAGAAACCATGGCCACTTGATACTGCTATGGTAGGATCTCGAGGTGGATCCACCACGACAAGTGTTAAAGTGGATGGATCTGCCGCCACGAGCCATGAAAAGTTCCGGTAGATTTGTCAGATGGAGGGTGTATGTGGGCGGTGGAAGAATGTGGGTCAGGCGTGTCTGGCTACTCAGTAAGGCCTCCTAGCAATATGTAGGCGGGCATGAGGCCAATTTTTTGGTCAATGTGCGTGAGAGGGGCTTTGGACAACGAAGGCGCGAGCTTTGGGTGACAAGTCGGCACGTTAGATCCCCCACCTATCAGCTGGATGGAAGGATTCTCCTCGAGTTAGGTGAGATCAATCACGCTTCACCGTGCCCCTGCTCTAACATCCAAGGCTCATCTTTCCTCTGCCCTCACTCCCCTCACCCATGGCTTGCAGCTCATGTAGTTCGTCTCGAGCGGAATCAAGGTCAATGCCGCCATGCAGGTGCCCCCATCAGGTACCGGAAGACGCCCTACGATTACTACCCTGAGATGTTGTGTTTGTGCAGTGAGACGATGCCAAGATGGATTTCATGGACTGACAAAAATACTATTGGAAAATTCAACAACTACAACATTAGAGCAGTAACTTCGTATTCTAAGTATAATGGTAACCCCGATCCAAGAAGCATAATGTAATTTTTTTTGTTTGCTTTGATCAAAAATACCCTGATAGGTTTTCACAAAGAGCTTGTTTAGGATCTTTGTGATGCTATGTGGGACAAGAAAGAGGAGATTCGTGTGTTGGAGCGAGAGATCCGGGAGCTTCACTAGATGTAGGGGAGGAAGGAGCAGGGAGCTGGCATGCAGGCTTAGTTGCGGAAGCAAGCTAGTGAGATAGACGAGCTCAAGATTAGGCTAGAAAGTGGAAATAATTTACTCATTATTTGGGCGTTATCTATTGCCTTTGTTGTTTATGTTGCCATGGCGTTGTCCAACAGCTGAAATAAATTACTGCTTCATGGACTGTAGAAGCTTAGAACTTGTTTTTCATCTCATAAACTTATAATATGTGTAATGCCAAAAGCAGGGATTTATTCCGACTGTCGACCTAGTAAGCGCTTAAATAAATTATGTATGTGACACTAACATCCATCAAATTGGAGAGCCCCCCAACAATAATGGTCCAAGTGTTGTGATTGTATAGATAGTAGTAGCACAGTCACAATTTCGGCTTGAACTAGTGACTCGGCCGTATCCAAAACTCAAGTAGCGGTACATTTTACTACGAGAACGGGAGCAGATAGTCAATGCACGGAGAAGTACGAGAACGGGAAATAACTCATATTGTCTTAGACACCACTGCATGCTTGTTTCACCTGACAAGTTCCACGCATGTAGCACCAGAATTTAACCGAATTACATAGATACGTTCAAGTTCAACACATTATTAGGCTTCTTCATTGCCAGCCTTCTTCCTCTTCCAGGGTGCCCACTTTCTTGCCTTCATGTCCTTCGGCTTCTTCATTCCCTACCTTCTTTATCTCCATGGGTGCCAACTTTCTCACCTTCATGTACTCTAGTTCTCTAGGTCGAGGGAAGTCAGTCCAATAAGCACCAGAATCATTTTCAGAATCATCACTCCACTCATTTTGATTTTCTTCCCATAGCAAAATCACTGAGTCGGCAGTCATGTTTCTTACCTTGCGCTTCTTGTCACAAAATAGTATAAGGTTAAGTACCTAATATCTACAGAGTAAACAAAAACTTGAAGGTACCATCTCATACCTAGGTTTGAGAGCATTAAGAGGACACCTCACTGCTCTAAGGCCTATAAGATGAAAGGTCTTGCATCAGTTTTTGCCCTTCTTGCTACCACTAAAATCTGAACCCATATTCTCCAGATAATTCTTAAACGTCCTCGAGGTCTTCCTCTGCCCCTTTTTGTTACTGGACGACACATCTCGAAACTCATTTGGACTTGAGGCCACTGATATGGGTCTGTACAGGGCTCGATGTAACCAAAGTACATAGCTCTGAACTTTTCCAGAGAGAAGTAGTCAGACAAATATTGATCCAAATATGGTAGAGTTCTTTTCTTCACCAAGAAGACCAAGGCGTGGTCTCATGGTTTCCTGGTATGATGCCACTCTAAGCAGGTGCATTCTTGTTGCTCGATGTTCACAACATCCCTGTAGCCATTTTTGGACATATCCACCACCTCACAGCTGCTACTGTTTGACGGGAGAACCCTAAGATTACCAAGTACTCGGCTTCTATTATACAGTTTTTGTACAACAGGTGGCAGCATATGGCCTCTAAATCTTTGACCGATCTCTCTCCTTATATTTAATAGCTTCATGATCATACGTTGTATGTTGTCCATCAACATATGGAAAGGACGGACTTTTATGTCCTTCACCCAGTTATTCAGGCATTCAACAAGGTTGTTGTTTATGTAATCAACTTTGATGTTACGGTTGAATTGACTCCTCTTCCATAGCTTCGAATGATGTGTAGATAAGTACTACAAAATATAAGGGGCTTCCACATAAATCTTACTCATGAAATATTCGATGCTCCCAGCTTTGTAAGCTCTAGGAGTAGCAAACATGTGACCAAATACGCTGCCTGCGTAGTGCCTGTTGAAAGGGAAAAGGATGTCGCCTTAAGGAGGGGTGAATAAGCGTTTTAAAATTATTACGGTTTAGGCTCTAATAAATGTGGAATAAAACTTAATGTTTAATTTATAAAGCCAAAACCTATATCAACTAGGTTCAACTAAGTGCACCAACAACCTATGCTAAGCAAGAAAAGCAACAAGGTGATAGCAAGATATAATACTTCAAGCATGATGGCTATCACAAGGTAATTTGCATAAGCAAAGGGCTCGGTTGAGAGATAACCAATGGACGCGAAGACGATGATTTGTTTCCCGACGTTCACTTCCAAAGAAGCTACGTCTCTGTTGGAGAGGTGCGGGGGCGCAATGTACTTCGAACGCCACAAATGGCTCACCTCGAGGTGTGGTGGCTTGATGCTCACCCAACACCAAACAAGGCCTCACCCCAAGATGCAAAGTCACGCAACTCACCGATGCCACAAAAGACTCACCCTATTCTCCCGTGAGCTCGCCACAAAGGCCTACTCACCTTTCACTATGGGACACTTGAGGGCGGTCACCAAACCTATACAAGAAATGCCACAATAGGCCAACAAGCTTGGTGAATCTCCACAACTCAATTGGATCCCCCAAGAACACACCACAACTCCACACAACCATCTAGGGTTCCAAGAACCCAAGAGAAACAACCCCAAGATCTTGAACTCGTCGAATCTCCAAGGAGAACTCAAACCTATGCACCAAATGCAAGAGGCAAGTCCTTCCCTCTCAAATTCCACCAAAGATACAAAAGCTATTGGGGGAATAAGAGAGGGAGAACACAAGAGGAGAACACAAAACTCTCCAAGATCTAGATCCCAAGGATTCCTTCACAAAGAAGGGATTTGGTTTGGTGGAGGTTGTAGATCTAGATCTCCTCTCTCAAATCCCTCAAAAAGATGCAAGAATCATAGGAGGGGAAAGGGGAGAGGGAAAGCTCTTCAAGGTCAATAATGGAGGAGAGAGAGAAGGGCAAAACAGAGAAAAAGCAAGTTACCCACAAAGGGGAAGGGGGCTCCTTTTAAAGGGCTCTCCGATCTGGCCGTTATGCACATTTTCGTGCACGGCCAGTAGTACCGCTGGGTGGGCGGTACTATTGTCGGCGCCGTTACAACGGTTACAAGACGGCGAAACGAAAGAAAGAAAAGCGAGTACGGCTGGTACTACCGGTGGTCATCGGTACTACCGCCTGGGCCGGTACTACCGCCCAAGATTTCGATCAAAAATCCGACAAATAGAACTCACCAAAACAAAGAAGGTACTGAACCAAAATTAGAGTTACCGGAAGTTGGGTCGGGATTAACACCGGTACTACCGGAGGCAAATTCCCTAGCGGTACTACCAATGGACGGTCGGAACTTCCGTCAAGGCAAAACTCTAGAACCAAAACTGCCATAAATTTTGCATCCGAACTCCAAACGAGATGAAACCAATTTTGTTCGAAATATTGGGTATCACCATGGGATAAAATACCATGCATATATGTGAGATATATCCCACGGTGTGGAGCCAGAAAAACCCGCAAGATCAAAAACGCAATAAGATATGTAAGGAAAATCCGTTTTTGATGAACTAGAGCTTGTCATGATGATAACCACAAGCTCTAGATCCTCACATGGAAAATAACCAAACAACAACCAAGAAAGATGATGCTATGAATGCAAAGGTTTGAGCTCTCTCCGAAAGATACGTTCAAGCTACACACTCGAGAGCCCCTCTTGATAGTACGGCTATCTATCTATCCTAAACCCAGTCTCCCAACACTACAAGATACCGGTAAAATAGAAACCCTATCAAGATCATACCTTTGGCTTGAGCATCCCACTTGAGTTTGATGTAGACCGTATTGTCCTTCTCAAGATGGATCTCCTTTGTTGAATGCACTTTCTTGCTCTTGCTTGATGAAGACTTGTGAATAGCTCCCCCATACTCCATGGGGAAACCTCTTCTTTGAACTTGTCTTCATCACTCCATGAACACCGAGGATGGCAAGCTTCAAGCATGAGATCTTCTAGAGATGGCGCACCTTGAGATTGCCCTTCATTTCTTGATGATGGTGTCTTGAGGATAGCCATAAGGAACTCCATCTTCTTCTTCTTCAAGACATACTTGATCTTGTTCTTCTTCTTCTTCATGATTCCAATGGGCACAAGGCTCTTGGACATTGCTTCTTCTTTTCAACCTTGAAACCAACACATGGTCCAAGCGATGCCAATGGACAAACCCACACGTGAAACTCAATTTACACATTAGTCCATAGAGATTGTCATTAATTACCAAAACAACACATGGGGGCATGCTGACTCGTGTAATAACGAGCTCGTTGGGGAACCCCGAGAGGAAGGTATGATGAGCACAGCAGTAAGTTTCCCTCAGTTATGAAACCAAGGTTATCAATCCAGTGGGAGCAAGGAAACACCTCCAAGGTGTTGCTAGCTGGCCTTTGGCAGGGCGCACTACCGGTGCTAGCAGCAACGTGGAAACCTGCACAACACAACCACAGAACTTTGTCCCCAACTTACAGTGATGTTGTCAATCTCACCGGTTTTGCTGAAAACAAAGGATTAAACGTATTGTGTGGAAGAAAGTAATAGTTTGCAGAAAGTAAACAGAAAGCAGTAAACAGTTGTAGATTGATGATAAAAGCAAGGACCGGGGTCCATAGTTCACTAGCGGTGGCTCTCCTTAAGATAGATGACATGTTGGGTGAACAAATTACAGCGGGGCAATTGACAAACATCGAGAAAGCAATCATGCATATACTAATCATCTTGACTCCTTTGAGATTTGATTGGGCATTACAACATTATACATAGACCGTAATCCAACTGCATCTATGACTAATAATCCACCTTTAGGTTATCATCCGAACCCCCTCCAGTATTAAGTTGCAAGCAACAGATAATTGCATTACGCATTGCGTGTAAAGTAAACAATACGATTGTTCTATGAACATAGGATTGTTGTTTTCTCCCTAGTAGCAACATCACATCTAGTACCTTAGAGATTTATGTCACTTCCCCAGATTACTAGAGGCATGAACCCACTATCGAGCATAAATACTAACTCTTGGAGTTGCTAGCATCTACTTGGCCAAGATAGCTACTAACAACGGAAAGCATGCAAGATCACAAATAACAAAGACATGATAGAATTAATAATCAATCTAAAATAGCATCTCAATATCTATCAGATCCCCGCAAACACAACATGTAGGATTACAAATAGATAATCTTGATCATGAACGAAGCTCACAAGATCTAAACATGATAGCACAAAGGAGAAGAACCATCCATCTAGCTACTACATGGACCTCTAGTCCAATGATGAACTACTCACACATCACACTGGAGGCTAGCATGGTGATGAAGAAGGCCTCCAGGGTGAATTCTCCCCTCCGGCAGGGTGCCGGGAAGAGCTTCAGATCCCTCCTGGTCTAGGGATGGAGATGACAGCGGCTACAGACTCTTTCGTGGAATTTTAAACGGGTACTTAGGGTTTCTGTATCGGAGGAATCTTATAGGCAAAAGGGGAGGCCGAGGGGGTGCCCTAGGCGGCCAGACCACCCCCTGGCGCGGGCCAAGCCTGGCCGCGCGGTCAGGTGGTGTGGCCGGCCCCTGGCCCCTCTCTGTCTCGTATTCTGGCTCCGTGTCCCCCTCGGTGAAAAACTGACTTTGGCTTTTGTCCCGTCCAATTCCGAGAATATTCATTTTCTGACTTTCCTGGAACCAAAAACAGCAGAAAACGGGCAACTGGCATTGTGGCATCTTGTTAATACGTTAGTCCAAGAAAGTGTATAAAAAGTACTCCAAAGTGTGGACAAAACATAAGAAAGTAGATAAAAACCAAGCATGGAACATCAAAAATTATGGATACGTTAGCAACGCATCAACATCCCCAAGATTAACTCCTGCTCATCCTCGAGTAGGTAAGTGATAAAAAGAAAGAATAATTTTTGAGGTGACATGCACCATCATAAACTTGTTCAAAGTATTTGTAAAACATTGATAGCTGGGATCATAGTACTTCAACATAGCATGAAAGATAAAGTTCTAACAATAAGACATAGCAACTATGTTGCAACATGAAAAGGCACAAACAAAAGATTCATGAATAACAATGCTTTGCAAGACGTTTATTTGTTTCACATAAAAAAACATAGCATAGTGGCATTCAGCTTGTCCCTCATAGAGTAGCAAACATAAATGCATAGGACACCTTCAAAGTTCATAAGAGTGACTAGATACAAATAGTTTAAGAACAAGCAATATCAAAGTTATGCATCAATCAATAAGTCTTGGTACAATGCACATAGAACTAAGAATGGCCACTATGCTATCAAAGTAGGTGCATAAAGATAGAAGGTGGAGACTCAATATAAAAGTAAAAGAAAGGCCTTCATATAAGGAAATAGGGATTCAAGTTTCATAAAGAGCTTCCAAAAATTATGGTACTTATTAGCTTTCAGCTCTCATTGCCCCTATCATAAGCATCTTTAGGTGATTAAGGATAAAGTGACACAACTAAGAGGATATGCTTGACAAGTTATAAGCTGAAATCTCATGCCCCTTACTTACGAAGACCAAACCTCATGCTACTCAACTTCAGTCACAAGTAATCTCTTGTCATTGTAAGTACATATGTATCATAGAGAACCGCCAACTGGATACCCCTTGCACATGATACAGGAGCTATCTCATAATCAAAATGACAAGGCAAGCAGACAATGAGCATCTCAGCGATCTTTTTATTTGCTATTTGCATAGGTTTTTATTGAGGATGCTTCATAGAGTGCTCATTATGGTTATGCTGCAAGTTTCCACCATGATTAGGCATGGCTTAGGCTAGCGGCCTGTGAGATCCAGGCACATGGCTTAATAGGATTGATAGGATACCCATATCAACAAGTTGCAACTTCTTTTCCGGAAGCTCATTCGAAAAGAACTCTAAGGTTAAGCGTGATTGGCCTAGAGCAATTCTAGGATGGGTGACCGACCGGGAAATGGGTAACCGGGTGCGCACGAGTGAGGACAAAGTGCGCAGAAAAGACTAGTGTTGGTCTGTGGGGCCAGTCTAGATATCCTATTAAGCTGCCAGGAGTGACACCCCCCGGGCCCAGGAGTGGACGGGGTGTTACACGGCCCAGGCGTTTCTCTAACACTAATAAAAACTCCATGATCTTATAAGTTCCCCTTTTATTTCACACCGCCGGGATCCATAAGCAAAAGAACATGATATCAACTAGGTACAATGTACAAGTGCAATGTTGAAAGCGTTCCCCATGATACATGGTTCTGGTAACTTCAACTTATAAAGCGCAAGCATATACGCAACAAAGATGGATGCAATGGTTCAAGTTTATTAAGTGCAAGAAAGTAAAGTGTGCCATCAAGTTCGTGAGAGATTTAATCACTAATTTTCTCATAACAAGTTTAATTCGGAAGGTAGATAAAAACATGAATATACTTGGAATAGCAAATGCTAATAGGTAGGTATGGTGGACTATTTGGAATAACTTAGTTTTAGGAGTTGGATGCATGAGTAGAACTCATACTTGGTTATGGAGGCTAGCAAAAGACTGGGAGCGACCAACTAAGAGAGCAATAATGGCCATAATCATGCAGAGCGACAAAACATCATTAATCAAAGCATAAAGTGATATTACAAGTCGAAAACTAAAGGATCATAAAGGCTATGGTGACTTGGGATAGTCATAACATGGTGTGAGCATGCGCCAAGTCAGCCCAAATAAAGCATCAAAGGAGAATACCACAATACTATGCTTTAATATGCTAAAACAACGCATGATTCTTCCAAAGGCACATTAAGCAATCTCAATTGTTTATAACAAGTCATGCTACAACAAAGATCACTAAGCATAAAGCCAAAACAATATAAAGCATGGCATGACAAAGCATAGGCCACAGTCAAAAACAAGCTCTTTTTACCACTTAAGCATGAACTTTTCCTACTCTTTTCCAATCCAAACCAAACTATTTGAAAACCAATGTATGAAAGAGGGGGTCCAACCAATTTATTCAGAAAACTAAGAAAACTAAGCAAACGAAAACAAAAAACGAAGACGCTCCAAGAACAACACAATTGTGCACGAAACAATAAAAATGAAGTGTTTGGAAGAAACCTGGGATTTTTATTGATGAAGAAGGGGATGCATTCGGCATCGCCAAGCTTTGACGCTTGTACTTCTTGGTTATTTATTGGGGTGACACGGGATGGAATCCCTAAGCTTAAGCTTTAGTCCATTATTCATCTCATTACATCATTCTCTCCATACACCTGAAAATTTTCCTTCATACAAAACTTCACACAATCTTTATTAGCAACATTAGTGCACTCAAGATAATAAGTCTTTAGGTTCAGTTTCAACACCATTAAAACACAAGCTACTGTAGCACTTCCCTCAAAAAGCTCAATTCCCCAAAGAACTCAAAAAGGAACCAACAAGAAGCAAATGCAAATAATGGCAGAAATCTGTCAAAACAGACCAGCAGGTAAAAATAATTTTTTCGAAGACCTTCTGTTCCTTAAATCAAAAAGTGTTGAACTAATGAAAGTTAGATAACAACCTGGGGCAGAAGAAAAAAAAATTCACCCTCAAAACGACATACAGAGATTTTACACAATTTTTTACGGTGAAGCACAAAAATCTGTTTCGGGACAGCAACTTTCCCAATCATTAGTTCTCTCTCATTATAGGTTACTCTTGGCACAAAAAGCAAATAAAAAGGATAAGGAGCGGTTATTACAGAGGTAATAACTTCCAAGACTCATCTAAAACTTTTGGGTTATCTCCCAATAAGTACTTTTCTTCAACGCCTTTAAGTTAGGCATGATAGTTTGAGAAGATGCTCACATAGGAAATATGAATTGAAGTAAAAGAGAGCTTCAAGAAGCAACTTCAAAACACATTTAAGTCTAACCCTCTTCCTATGCATAGGAATCTTATACGCAAATAAGTTCACAAAGAACAAAGCGACATGCATAGGACGATAAAACGAGAGTAACTTCAAAACTTTCAGCACATAGAGAGGTGTTTCAGTATCATGAAAACTTTTACAACCATATTTTCCTCTCATAATAATTTTCAGTAGCATCATGAATAAACTCAACAATGTAACTATCACATAAAGCATGCTTTTCATGATCTACAAACACTAGAGCTTTATTATAAACATTTTCAAAAGAATCCTCAAGAACATAACATTCATCCTCCTTTAGTAAGCATGGGGGACAATCCAATATTGTAAGGGGTAAAGAGTTACTCTCATTAGAAGTTAGGAATGGGTAGATCCATTCTTCCTCCTCTTGATCATCACTCTCCTCCTATTTTTCATCCAATGAGCTTCCAGTTTCAGCTATTTCTTCTTCCATAGGCTCCTGCAAGGCATTAATCTCTTTCGCTGGTGGAGAGCATCTATTAAGATATTCAAGAATATAGCCATTTTCTTCCTTGTAATTATCAAAGCAAAATTTAAGTATATCATAAACCTCATATTTATAAGGTGCATCATCAGTATTTTTAAGCAAACTAGCAAGTTCAAATGCACCCTTCCAAGCAATATATTCTTCAATTTGTTCCACATCATAAAAGTCATAATTTCCTTTAACATAAGAAGATATGGTAACATTATCATTGTACTCACATTGAAAAGGGAGGTGTTTATACCTCCTACAAAAACAAGATTTATCAACGCAATAAATAACATTATAAGTAGAGCACATGTTTCTAGCAATGGTATTCAATTTATCAATTTGTTCCCATAAGAGTTTCCCTTTTTGTGACAAGCGGTGTTCCTTATAATAATATTTTTGTTCTTCCGTGAACCCACCTTGCCAATTAGATTTAGTTTCAAAGAAACCAACCATTGATAGTAAGCATGATAAAGCAAGACAATAACAGACCAACAAAAATACCAACTATAGTAGGAACTAATTTTTTTTGTGTTTTTGATAAAGAAGCAAGCAAACAAAGAAGAAATAAACTAAGCAAAACAAATAAAACAAAGTAAAGAGATTGGTTATGACGGACTCCCCTTGTGAAGATGTCCTTGACTCCCCGGCAACAGCGCCAGAAAAGTACTTGTTGACTCGTGTAATAACGAGCTCGTTGGGGAACCCCAAGAGGAAGGTATGATGAGCACAGCAGTAAGTTTCTCTCAGTTATGAAACCAAGGTTATCAATCCAGTAGGAGCAAGGAAACACCTCCAAGGTGTTGCTAGCTGGCCTTTGGCAGGGCGCACTACCGGTGCTAGCAGCAACGTGGAAACCTGTACAACACAACCACAGAACTTTGTCCCCAACTTACAGTGAGGTTGTCAATCTCACCGGTTTTGCTGAAAACAAAGGATTAAACGTATTGTCTGGAAGAAAGTAATAGTTTGCAGAAAGTAAACAGAAAGCAGTAAATAGTTGTAGATTGATGATAAAAGAAAGGACCGGGGTCCATAGTTCACCAGTGGTGGCTCTCCTTAAGATAGATGACATGTTGGGTGAACAAATTACAGCGGGGAAATTGACAAACATCGAGAAAGCAATCATGCATATACTAATCATCTTGACTCCTTTGAGATTTGATTGGGCATTACAACATTATACATAGACCGTAATCAACTGCATCTATGACTAATAATCCACCTTCAGGTTATCATCCGAACCCCCTCCAGTATTAAGTTGCAAGCAACAGATAATTGCATTACGCATTGCGTGTAAAGTAAACAATATGATTTTTCTATGAACAAAGGATTGTTGTTTTCTCCCTAGTAGAAACAGCACATCTAGTACCTTAGAGATTTCTGTCACTTCCCCAGATTACTAGAGGCATGAACCCACTATCGAGCATAAATACTAACTCTTGGAGTTGCTAGCATCTACTTGGCCAAGATAGCTACTAACAACGGAAAGCATGCAAGATCACAAATAACAAAGACATGATAGAATCAATAATCAATCTGAAATAGCATCTCAATATCCATCGGATCCCCGCAAACACAACATGTAGGATTACAAATAGATGATCTTGATCATGAATGGAGCTCACAAGATCTAAACATGATAGCACAAAGGAGAAGAACCAGCCATCTAGCTACTACATGGACCCATAGTCCAAGGATGAACTACTCACGCATCACAACGGAGGCTTGCATGGTGATAAAGAAGGCCTCCAGGGTGAATTCTCCCCTCCGACAGGGTGCCGGGAAGAGCTTCAGATCCCTCCCGATCTAGGGATGGAGATGACGGTGGCTACAGACTCTTTCGTGGAATTTTGATCGGGTACTTAGGGTTTCTGTATCGGAGGCATCTTATAGGCGAAAGGGGAGGCCGAGGGGGTGCCCTAGGCCGCCAGACCACCCCCTGGCGTGGGCCAGGCCTAGTCGCGCGGCCAGGTGGTGTGGCTGGCCCCTGGCCCCCCTCCGTCTCGTATTCTGGCTCCATGTCCCCCTCGGTGAAAAACTGACTTTGGCTTTTGTCCTGTCCCATTCCAAGAATATTCATTTTCTGGCTTTCCTGGAATCAAAAACAGCAGAAAACAGGCAACTAGCACTATGGCATCTTGTTAATAGGTTGGTCCAAGAAAGTTTATAAAAAGTACTCCAAAGTGTGGACAAAACATAAGAAAGTAGATAAAAACCAAGCATGGAACATCAAAAATTATGGATACGTTAGCAACATATCAGGGCATACATGCCCTTTCACTTGTACAAGTTGATCATCATATGGGCATGGCATTATCAACCTTTAGTTCGCGGGAATACCACCTTCATTGCATTCGTTAGCACTTTGCATGCATCTGTGGATATAGAAAATGGATCCATGTGGCCTATTGATCTCCTGAGCTGCCTCATAAAATAGACCCAGTTTTCCTCTATTTCTATATTGAACAGCCCAAATTCCACTAGGAACATCCAACTGTGACCATCAAGTGTTGTCGCAGATGCCATGCAGCCTTTTCTTTCCATTTGCTAGTTAGGACAGTATTATCTTGTAACATCCCAGCATTAGAGCTTAGAAATAAGCTAAACACAGGTGTGTGCATTGCATTAATGCATAGAAAATACGGATAATTTTCGCGCTTTTAAATAAAACTTGTCAAAGTGATTGAAGCTTCTCTTAACTTGGTGGAACTGAAGTAGATCATCAAGCTGACTGCGATAAGTTTCAATATGACCTTTGCTAAAACCTTATCTTTGGGTAATATAATTTGATCTAAGGGTAGATCAAATATAATAAAACTAAGTCACAACACACTATTTCATAAGGAGTACTTGATCTTCCAAAGATCATTACATGGTATTCCATACCACAACTCAAGGAAGAATACTTAATATTCTAAAGATGATATCAAGGTATTGTCTACCACAAACCTTGAATAGCAAAGTAAGTATGTAACTTAAGTAAAGGAAATATATAACTAAACCTTGAAACACTTGTTTGCCATAGTTACTCTTACCATGGGTATCATGGTAGTTCATAAACCTTAACACTTATTTCAAATAGAGTTGAAAGGGAAGTCAAACCAAGGCCGTCAAGCACATACTCTTAATATGATATTAAGAGGTGCCATATCTATTTAACCAAGTCCTAGTATCAATTGATCATCAATATTGGGTGATCAATTCCTGATCTAGCACTTATTGACTCATAGCCTTTGACCTATTGTGTTGACCTTCCAAATACCTTAAGTAAATCATTCTGAAGGAAGAACTAGATATGATTGAGTGTACCATCATCAATGGAATGTGATCCTTAGTGGAGGTCAAACCATTTGATGTTGGAGGAGTTAACTCACTCATGAGTTAACTAGAAGCAGTACCTAAACTCAAGAGTTAAGCTAATAGTGGAGAAGCTATGAGAAAGCTAGTAGTATTAGTACATTAGATAACAATCTTGTTAGGACAACTGGATATAGACTTAGAATAAGCTTGTTTAACAAGATAAGTCTATAGAGAGACTAATACAAGTTTACTACTTAGTTGAGTATAGGTCTTGCTCAAACAATTAGAAGCCTAAGCTTTGTATAATCAAATGATGGTTGTCATTATTCTCAAGTCACTTGAGAATAGATGATTAGGTGTTGAAGAAAGGTTATGAATATACTAAGTTAGGCAGGTCCTAGGAAGCTGAATCATCTAGCTTGATCACTAGAAGTCAAGCTAGAGTATGATGAAGTGTTTGATGAGTTGTATGGAGTAGTTGGAGGCATAGTAGCTTAACCAAGTTAATATAAGGAAAATTGGTATTATGGGAGTAGTACTATACCTATTTCAAAGGATTGATATCCTTTGTATGTATAGTAAGGATTGTAGTCTTGCAAACCTTGGAAGTAGTAGCAAGATGAAGTTAAGGAAGTTCATAGATGGAGTTAGCAGTAGCTACATTGATAGATGCATCAACGGTAGTTAATAAAGAGGAGTTATATACTAGGAGTAAGAATGGAGTAATGTTGAAGTGGCATGACCATGTCATCATATGATGATGGATATGGTGGAGTCAGATGATTGTCTTATTCAGGAAGATGTGATCTTTGTGAATAAGATAAGAAAGATATATGGAGTATATTTAGTAAAGGAATTCCTTATCTAAAGATAACCTTGGTGAGGTATTAAGGTAAAGACTCTTTAGAAGCCTTAACCAAGAATATATCAAGCCATGATAAGACCCATGTCTACTGTAATATTCAAGACCCTAGAATCAAATGGATAGTATCTCTTAGTCAAATGAAATGTCTAAAAGATAAGTAGAATGCTAGGTGAGTGTTTGAGAAGCCATGACCAACTGATTGTCTTAAACTCTAATAGGAACCTAGAATGATAAAATTATCACGATCACATTACTAAGTAATTCCAATATCTCACTCTATGTGGAGATATCAAACCCACTCATAGATTTAGAAGTAGTATCCCTAAACCTTGATCCTTGTCTCTATCTATAATTTAATATGGGTTATTAAATCCTCTCAAAACCTCTGTACCTATATTTGAATAAACCTTAGTATTTCTCTACCAATGATTAATGTTGGTTCCTTACTACTTAACCAAAAGTGTTCTATGGTAATTCTAAATTTTAAAAACCAAGTAGAATTGGATTTGACAAATCCCCAGATATGGAGAACCATGAAACTTATATCATCCCATTAAAAATCACAAAGATTAATTCCTTATAATGTATTTAGATAAATCCTTTATGAAGATAAGTAGGAACAAGTTTCTATATACATGAATACACATCTCAAACCAGTACCATTAAGATTGTCAAGTGAAATCAGAATCATCTTTGTGAAAATCTTATTATAAGAAACAAACCCTAAAATCCTAAATTATATTTACTTTATTAAATAAAAGAATCCTTCATATAGTTAGGAATATCTTTATACACAATAACAAATACAGAGGAAAGAGTTATAATCCCTTTATACAGTAATGTTTCTAACTTACCAAATTTCTAGATATTTAAATCCTTGAAGAAATTCCAATTTGAAAAGAATTTATTAAAGAAAATAGAAAATAGAAAATCAAAATGAAAAAGTAAAAGGCAGCACAGCAGAACTGGCCCATGGCCCATTCCCTACTTCCAGCTCACGAGCAGAAGCAGTAATTTTCCGCTCACTATGCAAAAGCCCAGTACCAGCCCATCTAGCTCTCACTCTCTGACTGACTGGTGGAACCGAAGAAGGACCTTGGGTTGAGCCAGAGTTTTGGCCAGGGGGTTTCATGCAAAATAGTCATCGTCATCACTGATACGCACACAGGCTACTCGTTGGCCGGAGCTCCGCCGTCTGCCGCTGCGCCGTGACGTAGGCCTCACCTAGATTCATGCCACCGACGCCTGGAGGGGATAAGAAGGCCACCATGATGCTCTCTCCATCCTCATCCTCAATTCCTCTCTTCCATTTCCTCTCTGTGCCGCGAGGAGCAGAAACTTACCTCGCCGGAGCTTGTTGTCCTTGCCGTCTCCGACCACCATAGCTCCAACAGAGGGCACCCCTGTGCTCGTCGTACCCTTATCGTTCTTCCTAGCTAGGCCACGATCGCCAGAGGTCGCCCAATCAAGCCAATCGACACCTCTATCCGCCGCTCGCCGTCGACTATGGCGACGCCGTCTGAGCTCGCCTCTCCTTGTCGTTGCCTCTACAAGCTTCTAGGTGAGCTTCTGATTCTGATGAACCTCTCCGATTTGACCCTAGCCCGCTGTAGCACCGCCTTCCCGAGCACCCAACACCGCCGTCGCTGGCCGTCGCCGTGTCGCCGTCTCCGGTGACCATTTCCGGACAGCGCAACCACTATGTGGTTCGTCTTGTTGCACTGAATCGAATAGAGCCAATCCCGCTTGCTCGCATGCCTCCGATCAAGAGATCGATCGATGAACTGAGGATCATCTTCGGCTGACCTCACCGTGACGTCATGCCAGCGTCATCCCTGCCACCTCAACACAGTTTGACCTGGTCTTTGCCCATGTGGCAAGTGACATGGCCTATGGCCCATCTATCTGTGACTACGGCTAGGGTTAGTGCTAGTATAAAAAGTATTATCTGTTTAGTAAATAGATAAAACCTAATAAGTTTAATATAAATATAATTTCCAGAAATTAAATAAAATGATTAAAACTTGCTAATTTTATATCTTTTGTTTCATAATTCAGAAAAACGTATATAATATATCAAAATATTTAGAAACATAAAATCTATAATTTAACTTTATTATAAAATATTATTTTGTTAACTATTTAAATAATTATTATTTAATAAAAAAATTTATAAATAATAAAACTTTAAAAATTCATATTTTAATATTAGTAAATAAGAAAAATATAAATAATATACCAAAATTCTTATAAAAACAAAATCTACATTTACAAACTTGTTTAAATTATTTTTGTATCACTTAACCAATATTTGTTATTTATTAAGTATTTATAAAGTGTTAAAACTTATAAAGACCATATCTTATTATTTAAACATCACAAAAATACTTATAATATACCAAATTAATCACAAAAATAAATTCTACACATCAAAAATGTCAATTCTTACTTTTGAAGTAAAGTAAAAGGTAAAGATCTAATAAATCTTATTCTAACCCTTTTCTTTTATTTTAAATCCTTAAAAATACATAAAAATTTACTATTACTTTTAGTATTATTTGTTTAAAGTCTAAAAATGTAATAGCAAGTCAATTAATGTTTAAGTGAAGTTAAAATAGGTCAAACCATTTTAAAATATATCTACTAAAATTATCATCTCAAATTAAGGGTATTTTAATTTTCCTAAAAAGATTTTACCAATTATAAAATAAACTAAAATAGTATATTGTCTATCACAAGAATCCTATGCACTTATAACGTCACCAAACTTTTATTTACTAATTCTTTCCCCAGTTTGAGAACACCACTTAAGTATTTAAACCAAATTCCAAAGTAATTAAAGTAATACCTATTATTTACTTATTAAGTATAACCATTGATTTATAAGATAAAAAGGTAAATGCATTCACTTATACTATGATTATTTAATGTAGTAATGTTTTCCTATTTAATAATCTTAGCTAATAAGAAACCTTAAAGTGTTAACCTTAACTTTAAATACTTTTTACTTTGTAAAGTAATATTTTCCTCAAAAGTTGTTCTTTTAAGAAACATTAAAAGTAATCCCTGAACACATGTTTAAAAGCTCTAATGAAGTCTTAATCTTGTTTAAGAAATATTTCAGATACCATACCCATTTTAGTGTTTTAATATTGAATATTACTTGTCGTATTTACTTATTGTTTCACACACTCTCACAAGCCTTAATAAGAAGCACAAATGTGAAACTGGTATAAAAGTGCAACACATTCCAAAGAACTCATCACAAACTCTAAACCCGAGATCAGATACGATTATACCAGGAATTCACGTTTATCAAATTGCATTATATTACTTATGCATCGTTGCATCTTGCTTCTTTAAACATTAGTCCTTATCGGACCAATGATGCTAATTACAGAATTTGGATCTTCTATTGTATTGAAGACCATGAGTGAATAATCTTGCAATCACAAAAGGCAAGTTCACAACTTGCTCATGTCCTTTGATTATTTTCTATGCTCGTAACTCAACTGTGTCAACACCTGCATTTCAAAAAGGTCGAAAACACTATTTTCACAATTAACTGAAAATATTGGTTACTGATCCAGGGTGATCAGCTAATCTATAATAACTGGCAATGGAAATTCCATTGTATAGTAATGTATTATCTAGGACTTAACAACCAATGTCGCCAGTAATTCTAGCGCCGTATATTACGCGTCAACCATGAGATTTGGAATGGGACAGAGAAGTCAGCTATATCTTCTTCCTTTCATATGGAGGCAAGATGACCTTATCGTGACGCTGGGATTCCTAGTGTGGATCCAGCATATGGATGGGCACCCTTAGGCCCCACGATTTTGGTGTCTAGATTATTTATGAGTGGCTGTCGGAGGTATAGCCGGACCTCCAGGGGCATCACCAGCTCATAAAGTCTTCAGGAACTCGCCATGGTTATAGCCTACCCTAGTTGGGGGCTTAACGGAGGTGGAGTCAGCCCTGGAGGATCGTGCAAACATATGGGGTCACGGAGAGGGCAGCGATTGGCTTGGATCTTAGACTGGGCCCCACATCAAGGAATTGTGGACGCGAATAAGTTGCCTGGTTGTGCAACAACGCTAAGGTCTCTTATGGGAAAAGTGACCCACCTCTGCAGAGTGTAAGAATTGTGACATGTCACTCCCTGTTCCGGGAAGGAGCTACGAACGCGGCAGGAAAGGAATCCCACGAAGGTTCTGGTCAACCTGTGAAGGCTGTCGTACATAGTTTTCATAATAAAAGCAACATTTGAAGAAATATTTACTAAAACCTGCATTACCTACGACCTCTGGTCTGTGGATATAGAGATAGTGCATCATACACTCATTTTTAGTGAACTTGCTGAGTACGCTCGTACTCAACCATACCTTCTTAACCCTTGTTAGGTTCAAAGCCGTTGAAGACGACGTCAACATCAATTTCTGCTCAAGAAACCATCATCGGCAGCTCAAGTTCTTCGATAAAGTCTATGAAGTCAAAATATACATCAGCTGAAGTGAAGACAAAGTCTTTGTTTAGATAGGAATAGATACTCTAGCCATAAAACCTATTTTTGTAGAGCATTGCAATAGCAGCAATGACAAGCCAAATAGTTTAGATGCTAGTCTTAGTTACTAGATAGTTCTGAGTTATTATCTCTGGTTCTTCCTTGTAAGAAGTTCTTTCTCTCTCTTTAACCTAGAGTGTTCTCTGGATCTTTTGTAAAGAGTCAAGTTGTAATCTATAGTCATGTCTTGGACCTGCTGTGTTTCTGTTGTAACACTCTGAGGGATATAATACTAGTGAACGGTGTTTCATTGGTGTTATGTTAACAACTATAGTGTACTACATCATGCAGTGGTATGCTGGGTCACCGCATGTCTACACTAAGATATGGCCTACAACCTTCCTTGAATCCCTGGATGCAAGGTTTAAGCACCATGAAACGTCTATTGAAATAAATTTTCCCACCTTTTGATTTAGTGTCAATCTCCACAACAGCCCATGGACACCTAGCTTGTACCTCAGCCTTGAGATTGTACAACATCCTGAAGCTATTAGTGCAATCCCCATGCAAGAATTTAAGAGCTTTCTCTTTACCTTTCCAAATCGAGTAATATAGTAGGACCATGTTGTATTTAGCAATGAGCCTAGTCTGTATATTGTACGTGGTCTCCTTAGGGTTATCCTTTAGTACGGACATGTCTTGTAAAGCCACCCACCCTGTATCAGCCATTAAGGATTTCAGTATGCTGCATGTCAGACACATGTGGGGAGGGTCCAATTTGTTCACCTTCAACAAAGATTTATTTACAATATAAGCAGAGTTGAATCATTGCTAGAAAGATATTGCACAACAATTGTAGTTATAGAGTGAAAAAAGAGAAAGTTCAAATTGTTTGCTCCATTCATTTCCTGAGTACCCTAATTGCCTTTGACATAGGTAGGGATCTGGATGCGATCCTCCTTGGACAAGGTATCACCACCAGTCCATTCTTCCATATTAACCTGCAAATGGCCTCAAACCTCTAGGCAGTGTTCTTCAGTCTGTGAACATCGAACTTCCCCTTGATACAAAAAAATCCAGAACGACGTCCTAAACTCATGCATGTTGTTGAACTTGGTGCCAACTGAAATTATAGGATCCTCGAGGTCATGTTTCATCTCTTCTACGTCGGCACCCAAATCATCAACTAGAATACCAGCCCTATCCTTAAGTGTCTCGTCTATTTCATCACCATCAAATTCTTGATCCTCTATAGTGCCCTCTTCTACATATGATTCAGAATCTTCATCATCCTCACCAATGCCTAATACTGCACAAATCGTATTGACTCCTAGGGGAGGGTTGCACCATCATTTCGACCTACATGGACTGGAACATTGGCCCAATCTACTTCCCCGACAACTCTATTTTCTCCTAGACGCTCTGTTGGTGCTGCTGCAGCCAGAGGGGGTAGTCTTACATTGTTCTTCAATAGACAAATAGTAATCGAATACTATTTCATCTCAACTATACAAAACCCTCTTGCTCTTCTTGTGTACATCCACCTTCCTGATGGATCCTTTCTGATGGTATCATTCATGATAGTATCATTAGGGCTTCCCCTCACGGGTGTTGCCTCCCGTGTGCTGGCATTATTGCTTGACCTCTGCGGCGTGTTCTTCAAATTAGCCCTTTTGCTGCTACTATTGGGTGTGTTCTCCTTTGTGATGGCATTATTGCCGAACCTCTATGGCGTGTTCCTCCTAAAAATATCATTTGTGCTACTACTATTGGGTGTGGCATCCTCTGTGTTGCCCATCTTAGCCTTTTTGCTGCTACTCCTGGGTGTGTTCACCACCGTGCTGGCCCTCTTAGCCTTTTTGCTGCTACTATTCGGTGTGGCATTTTGACTGGATCTCAGGGGTGTACTCTACGGCGTGGAGACATCTTTCCTGTAACTCTTGGGTGTCCTCTTCTCTGGCACGGTCTGCTTGGTGATGTTCTTCTTCGGGGTGATCTTTTTGAGGATTCTCTCCTGCTCATCTTTATGATGCTCCTATGTAATACTCTCCTCTATTAGAAGCTACCCTCAGTCGCACAACCATTAGTGATGCCAATGAACAGGCCACGCATATCTTGTACAATTACATCTTCATTATGGTCGAACTCCAATTCCTGTCCAACCATTTGCACCATCGCGAACAGGTACACTTCATGTTTATGACTTATCCTACCAAATGGTATGGCTAAATCACTGGTAACTTTCAGTGGTATAGGATTTTTGGTCTTGTAAAAAATGCC
Source organism: Avena sativa (assembly GCA_916181665.1). Classification (NCBI taxonomy): domain Eukaryota; kingdom Viridiplantae; phylum Streptophyta; class Magnoliopsida; order Poales; family Poaceae; genus Avena; species Avena sativa. The sequence continues at coordinate 102,251,289 of OV702287.1, read as the reverse complement.
AATTGTGCTACCTAGGAGGACTCCCATGCCACCTTCGCACGTAACGCTGCTATGAGGTCAAATAACTATACCACTTCAGGATCATATCTAATAAGGATTACATCAATGTCGTCGAAGAATTTTTTTGTGTCATCATCTAATTTTGTAGAACTTCAAAGAGCGATAAGAACGTTTAGTTTGCCATAATCAGGTTCTGAAGGACCGAAACCACCGAGAGGTTCGATAGGTGCAACGCCACCATCATACCTAGATACAACACCACTAGCGCCATCACCAGCATCATCGGTAGCTGGAGCAACCTCGGTGACAGTATCAATAGGAGGAGAAAGGAAAGGGCCCTTAGCAGTAGGACCTATAATACCTGGTGGATCGGTGGGGCCATCGCGAATAGTAGCTACAATAGAAGCAGTTGCTGCCTTGACAACATGGCTTCGAGTACTAGCAGAGTCCAGACCATGAGCTTGCTCCACAAAAATAGGGCTTTGAGTGGCCGCAACAGCAGCACGCTGAACTTCACCACGGGTTCGAGGAGGAATAACATCCAAGACAATAGTTTTAGAAGCAACGGGGGGACAACCTCCAGAAGTCTTAGTTTGCTCAATAGCAGGAGGGATTGGGTTAGTAGCAGCCAGAGCAACAACACCACAGTGACATGATCTACATCCACAGTAGGGGTTTCCACAACGACAATATGGGGACTCCTACGAGGAGGTTGCACAACATAAGAATGGCGCTGATGAGGAACCGCACTTTGGTTAACAACAACATATATAGTTAGACCACCCTGACCAAGAATAGCAGGGCAACTACCAGTAGCATTAACTTCCACATCTAGTATTTTACAATCTAGAAGCAAGCTGCGAGCCATGGGAGACTTTTTATCATCCTGGATAGCTGATTGTCATACGTTAGAGGAACCATGATGCCTCGTTCATCCTTGAAGCTGAACTATGCAGTCTGCTTCGACCCCATTTCAGTATGTTTATGCGAAGCAGCAACCATAACAGGGATAGTGCAGATCTGCGTTGGTGCTTCTTCCACCGTGATACAAGTACCAAGATTCCACTTGCTCTCACCGTTTGCTAATTTTTTTTGGCATTTGCTAATTTATAGAGGTAGTTGCCGACGAGTACCGTAACCATGTAAGGGGTCTCTGGGGAGATCCTACTTGCCAGAAATTTGGAGACAAAAAATAAGAATTGTTTGTCAGCGTTCGGCTAGCAAACAATTCTAGGTTCGATCTATCGCTTTAATGTCAATAGTCATCTAGCAGTTATAGTTAGTTCGAATAGAAAAGAGAAGCGTATCTCACCCCATATCCTCAACACTTCTTTCTAGGTAGGAGGATCTACCATCCTCCGTGCTGCTCAGCTCGTCTGGTGGCGGAGGCGGGCTAGATCCTCGCAACAACGGGCACGACATGCGGCACTGGAGATCGGATCAGCGAGTGGAGCAACAATTGGCTCCAGAAGGCAAATGTCCCAAGGGATCGTTCTGGGTGGAGGGTGGATTCCGCCGCCGTCGTGATAGAGTTCATGCAAAGGAGAGAGTGAATTTGTGTATTTGGTCAATGCACTAAGGTGTTTAGTTTCTCGTTTTTCCTACGTGGTTACCGCATTGGCGCTCGCGTCACGAACAGAGTACTGACATGGGGTCCCGACCGTCTCCTTCACGGGGCAGTTGATGGAATTTTTGAATTTGATAAGGGTGGGATGAGTTTGCGTCGAAATGGGCCCTCTTGGTATTTGGCATCCCAACTTTGCGAAAGCCATCGATTACAAGCAACTCAGACCCCGTGATGCCTTCGCGCAAGAACTTTAGGACAAGCCCATAATAATGACATTCGAGAGCCTAATAATGACATTCGTAAAGTAACAAGCCCTTTTTTTCTCAATGTTGAGGAAATTGCGGATATAATTTAGGTTTTTTTTGTTTGAAACGAGGGTTTTATTAAAATGAGGTGCTGCTATCGTTTTTTAGGGGTAAAGCTCCCTTTATTACTCAATAATCATGTGTACAATATTTATGTCTGGAGATTGAAGGAGCCACTAACGGCGTCCTTGGAGAAAATCTAGAGAGCTACGATCTAAAACATGAGCATGGATATTCGATGCTCTTCCTTCATGGATAGAACAGAAATCCAAAAAATCTATACTTCTTGTTTTTATTTCGCTAAGAACTGAAGCTAGCGTATCCCATCAAGCAATCCTTCTTTAGGGCATTGATGACTTGAAAACAATCCGAGAGCACACACCTGGTTACCTGAAGATGAACAACCAAAGAAATTCCTTCACGATACACAATCGCCTCCAAAGTTTGCGGTTCCAAAATACCAGGACAAGCAAGTGCCGAAGAACCACGATATGAGCCATCATAATTCCGACAAATAGCTGTTGGAATTTGGGTGTGGGCCTTGGCCCATAGCCTAATACAAATTCTAAAATTCTCTTGGCCCATTCATGCCTAGCAAGGGGTGGCACAAAAGTTTAGTCCCACCTTGCTAGTTTAGAGGGAGTTGAACCAATATATATAGTGGAGTGTTTCACTACCTCCTAAAGAGAGTGAAGAGAAGTAGCATACACGCGCGCTCCTCCTCCGCCGTCCGCCACGCCACGGTTTGCGGAATTGTGCCTCGGTGCCGATCTTATCTTTTTGCTGCTCGGAAAAATTATTGTGCGAGTTATTTTTCTGTCAGCCGTTTCCGGTCTTTCCGGAAACGTGGGCTGTTATGAACTGTGATAATCAAACTGTGATCATAAAAATAAGGACAATATGAAGTCATCAAGACATGTGAAGAGGCGATTGAAATCTGTCAGGAAAATGAGAAACTCCGGAGTTATTGCATTGGATTATATCCAAACATCTAAAAATCTGGCAGATCCCTTCACAAAGGGTCTATCACGTAATGTGATAGATAATGCATCGAGGGAGATGGGTTTGAGACCCACTTTTTGAGTTGCTCACAGTGGTAACCCGCTCTATGTGATCGGAGATCCCGTGAAGTAGAGTTGGGAGACAAGCTGTTGGTCAACTGGGAGGAGAGTATCCTTATAGCATACTACCACTCCGTATAGATGCAATACTCTCCTATTTTGCATGGCAGGTTGGTATTTACCTTAATGTGTTCTGAGTGGCTTGTTTAAGCAAAGATGTTGTCCTGCAGAACATCTTTTGAAGAACACACCTATATGAGTCTGACTGTCAAACGTCGCAGTCCGTGAGAGTTGGGTGCTCTCTAATAAACTCATGAAAGGCCATGGAGTATGACGCATAAGCTCCAAACCGCGGAGAAGCTTCGCGGCAGCCCTGTATCGGTCTAGACCTTATGTGAAACTAGTGCGCACCAAACTTGTAGTTCAAGGCATAGTCCACTATTCAAGTTGCATTGGCTATAGATTTTTGATAGTGAAATCTCAGGTATCTAACATGCATGTTGGTACAATCATGGAGTCGAATGATGCGACTTTCTTTGAAGACATCTTTCCCATGAAAGATTCGTCTAGTTCATCAAATCAGGAGGTGCCTAGTTTATCTAGTCAAGAATTAATCACAATTCCTGAACCCACGCCTCGCCTCGCCTCGTCACGACGCGCGCGCGCCACGGTTTGCGGAATTGTGCCTCGGTGCCGATCTTATCTTTTTGCTGCTCGGGAAAATTATTGTGCGAGTTATTTTTCTGTCAGCCGTTTCCGGTCTTTCCGGAAACGTGGGCTGTTACTCGGACGTGGGCTACGCCCCACGTCTTACCCGACCGGCGCCTATATATAAACGGCCTTAGGCAAAAACCCTAATACGAGAAAATACACATCATCTCTCTGCCTCCAGAACCTTGCGCCGCCGCTACACCTTCTCCATCCCCTCTTCCGGCGTGCACCGGACGACAGGACAGTAGGCCTCCGGAACCACCGCCTCTCGTGAACCTGTACGGGTGAGGGGCGATCAGGTTTTTGGGGAGCGCGTCTGCACGACTACTGACGGCATCACGTCGACCGACCACTACTTCCCCGACGAGGACTTCTTCCCGGACATCAGCAGCCTCTACATCGACGCCATGGCTGACGACACTGGTGTCAACGCGAACCTCAACCCCAACCTGAACGCGAACCCGATTCCTCCTCCAGCACCGTACGTAATCTGTTCCTATCTAGTTCAGTTTCTATTGAAGTTTCTTGTACTAGCTCTTGGAATAGATGTGATCTGTTTATTCTGGTTGAATATGATCTGTTCGTCTATTCTGCTAGTATACATGATTAGATTAATTCCATCACTTATAGTCATGATTTATTATTACTTATTTCGGATTAAATATTATGGTAATTTGCTTATATTTTCAACAATCCAAAAACCTGATCGTAGGCAACTGAATTCAACTAGTTTAGCCGCGGCTACAAGGCCGCCTCCTTTTGACGGTGTCAATTATAAGAGATGGCGCACGAGAGCAGTTCTATGGTTGAAAAACCTAGGCTGCTATAGCGCCACTCTTGGCAAACCTGAGGGAGACCTTTCTCCTGTTCAGGAGGAAGCGTTTCAGAAAGTCGACACCATGTTTATGGGGGCTTTGTTCAATATTCTTGGTGACAACATTGTTGACACCTATATGTCATTTGATAATGGCAAGGATGCGTGGGATGCACTGGACGCCAAGTTTGGTGTTTCGGATGCTGGCACTGAACTATATATCATGGAGCAATTCTATGACTACAAGATGACTGATGACCGTCCCATCGTGGATCAGGCTCATGAGATACAGTCCCTTGCCAAAGAACTCGAGCAGTTCAAGTGTAACTTACCGGACAAGTTCGTGGCCGGAGGCATTATTGCTAAGCTTCCTCCTTCTTGGAGGAACTTTGCTACCTCTCTGAAACATAAGAGACAGGAGTTTTCTGTTTCGGATCTCATCGGATCTCTTCATGTTGAAGAAAAGGCGAGAGCAAAAGATACACGTCCTCGAGGCTTTGATGGAAGTTCTAGTGCACATGTAGTGCAGAAAAACAACTTCCAGTCCCACAAGTTCAAGAATAAGAACAGGTCTGATGGCAAAGGAAAGTTTGATGGCAAAAACAAGGCCGCACAGACTACCAACTTCAAGAAGAAGACTGAGTATAAGAAGAAAGGATCCTGCCATGTCTGTGGTGATCCTAATCATTGGGCTCCTAGCTGCCCCAATCGCTTTGACAAGCGTCCACATGGAAATAGTGGCAAGTCCGATAATGTTGTTCTTGGTGATATTGAGATGAAGGATGCTGGGTACGGTATATTTCCCACTGTTCTTTCAATTTGTAATTCACCTGATTGGTGGATAGACACTGGTGCAAATATACATGTATGTGCTGATATTTCCATGTTCTCTTCTTATCAGGTCGAACGGGCTGGCTCCGTGCTGATGGGAAATGGCTCACGTGCTTCTGTTCAAGGTATTGGTACGGTGGATCTGAAGTTTACTTCGGGGAAGATCGTACAGCTGAAGAATGTGCAGCACGTTCCCTCAATCAATAAGAATCTCGTCAGCGGATCTCTTCTGTGTCGAGATGGTTTTAAGTTAGTCTTTGAGTCCAATAAAGTTGTAATTTCTAAGTGTGGACAATTTGTTGGAAAGGGTTATGAGTGCGGAGGCTTGTTCCGCTTATCTTTGTCAGACTTATGTACTCAAGTTATTAATCATGTTTGCAATGATAGTGAATCCAATATTTGGCATTCACGACTTTGTCATATTAATTTTGGGTGCATGACGCGGCTTGCCGATATGAATTTAATTCCGAAATTTACTACTGTCAAAAGTTCCAAGTGTCAAGTATGTGTGCAAGCTAAGCAACCTCGCAAGTCTCACAAGACTGCCGAGGTACGAGATTTGGCACCACTGGAACTAATACATTCAGATCTTTGTGAGATGAATGGTGAGTTGACAAAAGGTGGAAAGCGATATTTCATGACTTTAATTGATGATTCCACTCGATACTGTTATGTGTATCTTCTGAAATCTAAAGGTGAAGCTTTTAATCACTTCAAAATCTATAAAGCTGAATCAGAAAACCAACTTGATCGAAAGATTAAGCGACTTCGGTCTGATCGTGGTGGAGAGTATTTTTCCAACGAATTTGATTCTTTTTGTGCGGAGCATGGTATTATCCATGAGAGGACGCCTCCCTACTCACCTCAGTCAAATTGGGTGGCCGAAAGAAAGAACCGTACTCTAACTGATTTGGTAACGCCATGTTAGATACATCGGGTCTATCCTAGGAATGGTGGGGGAGGCGATAAAGACTGTGTGTCATGTCCTAAACCGTGTTCCCAAAAAGAACAAAACCATTACTCCATTTGAGGAATGGGAAAGGAAAAGGCTGAAACTCTCCTACTTACGAACTTGGGGTTGTTTGGCGAAAGTGAATGTGCCGATACCCAAGAAGCGCAAGCTTGGACCAAAAACCGTGGATTGTGTCTTTCTGGGATATGCATTTCATAGCATTGGCTATAGATTTTTGATAGTGAAATCTCAGGTATCTGACATGCATGTTGGTACAATCATGGAGTCGAATGATGCGACTTTCTTTGAAGACATCTTTCCCATGAAAGATTCGTCTAGTTCATCAAATCAGGAGATGCCTAGTTTATCTAGTCAAGAATTAATCACAATTCCTGAACCCACCATTTCGATAGAACACCCTGATAATCCTATGGAGGATAACAGTGAAGCTCCTACCAGAAGTAAGAGACAAAGGACTGCGAAGTCCTTTGGTGATGATTTCATTGTATACCTCGTGGATGATACTCCCACTTCTATTTCAGAAGCTTATGCATCTCAAGATGCTGACTACTGGAAAGAAGCCGTTCGCAGTGAGATGGATTCCATCATAGCAAACGGAACTTGGGAAATTACTGATCGTCCTTATGGGTGCAAACCTGTAGGATGTAAGTGGGTGTTTAAGAAGAAGCTTAGACCTGATGGTACTATTGAGAAGTATAAGGCACGCCTTGTTGCCAAGGGTTATACCCAGAAAGAAGGCGAAGACTTCTTTGATACTTATTCACCTGTGGCTAGATTGACCACCATTCGAGTACTGCTATCCTTGGCTGCCTCGCATGATCTTCTCGTTCATCAAATGGACGTTAAGACGGCTTTCCTAAATGGAGAGTTAGATGAGGAAATTTATATGGATCAGCCGGATGGATTCGTGATAGATGGTCAACAAGGCAAGGTGTGCAAGTTACTGAAGTCTCTGTATGGTCTTAAGCAAGCACCTAAGCAGTGGCATGAGAAGTTTGAAAGGACTTTAACTGATGAAGGCTTTATTGTAAACGAAGCTGACAAGTGTGTGTACTATCGCCATGGTGGGGGCGAGGGAGTCATCTTATGTCTGTATGTTGATGATATACTGATATTCGGGACCAATCTTAATGTTATCAATGAGGTCAAAGACTTTCTATCTCGTTGTTTTGAGATGAAAGATCTAGGAGTGGCTGATGTGATATTGAACATCAAGCTGCTGAAAGATGATGATGGTGGGATAACACTGCTTCAGTCTCACTATGTGGAAAAGATCTTGAGTCGTTTTGGGTATAGCGAATGTAGATCCTCTCCTACACCATATGATCCTAGCGTGTTGGTTCGAAAGAATCAGAGAGATCCTAAGGATGCTAAAGATCAGCTGAGATATTCTCAGATTATTGGCTCGCTTATGTATTTAGCCAGCGCTACGAGGCCTGACATCTCCTTTGCTGTAAGAAAGTTAAGTCGATTTGTCTCAAATCCTGGAGATGTTCATTCGAGGCCCTTGAAAGGGTTTTGCATTACTTGAAAGGCACCTCGAGCTATGGGATTCACTACTCCGGGTATCCAAGGGTACTTGAAGGGTATAGTGACTCAAACTGGATTTCTGATGCTGATGAGACTAAGGCCACGAGTGGTTATGTGTTTACACTTGGTGGTGGCGCTGTTTTTTGGAAGTCTTGCAAGCAGACCATCTTAACGAGGTCAACTATGGAAGCATAACTCACAGCATTAGACACAGCCACTGTTGAAGCAGAGTGGCTTCATGAACTCTTGATGAACTTACCTGTGGTTGAAAAACCAATACCCGCAATCCTTATGAACTGTGATAATCAAACTGTGATCATAAAAATAAACAGTTCTAAGGACAATATGAAGTCATCAAGACATGTGAAGAGGAGATTGAAATCTGTCAGGAAAATGAGAAACTCCGGAGTTATTGCATTGGATTATATCCAAACATCTAAAAATCTGGCAGATCCCTTCACAAAGGGTCTATCACGTAATGTGATAGATAATGCATCGAGGGAGATGGGTTTGAGACCCACTTTTTGAGGTTCTCACAGTGGTAACCCGCTCTATGTGATCGGAGATCCCGTGAAGTAGAGTTGGGAGACAAGCTGTTGGTCAACTGGGAGGAGAGTATCCTTATAGCATACTACCACTCCGTATAGATGCAATACTCTCCTATTCTGCATGGCAGGTTGGTATTTACCTTAATGTGTTCTGAGTGGTTTGTTTAAGCAAAGATGTTGTCCTGCAGAATATCTTTTGAAAAACACACCTATATGAGTCTGACTGTCAAACGTCGCAGTCCGTGAGAGTTGGGTGCTCTCTAATAAACTCATGAAAGGCCATGGAGTATGACGCATAAGCTCCAAACCGCGGAGAAGCTTCGCGGCAGCCCTGTATCGGTCTAGACCTTATGTGAAACTAGTGCGCACCAAACTTCTAGTTCAAGGCATAGTCCACTATTCAAGTTGCAATCTAGTGTAGCATGAAGTTCTAAGTGGAAGTTCAACTTAACAGTCTCCACCTCGCACCGGTATATAAACAATGCTCTGGAACTGATTGATGTGATGTAATGATATGTGCCTATGAGAATTTGTGGGGGATTGTTGGAATTTGGGTGTGGGCCTTGTCCCATAGCCTAATACAAATTCTGAAATTCTCTTGGCCCATTCATGTCTAGCAAGGGGTGGCACAAAAGTTTAGTCCCACCTTACTAGTTTAGAGGGAGTTGGACCAATATATATAGTGGAGTGTTTCACTACCTCCTAAAGAGAGTGAAGAGGAGTAGCATACACGCGCGCTCCTCCTCCTCCGCCGCCCGCCTCGCCACGCCTCGCCTCGTCACGACGCGCGCGCGCGCCGCGGTTTGCGGAATTGTGTCTCGGTGCCGATCTTATCTTTTTGCTGCTCGGGAAAATTATTGTGCGAGTTATTTTTCTGTCAGCCGTTTCCGGTCTTTCCGGAAACGTGGGCTGTTACTCGGACGTGGGCTACGCCCCACGTCTTAACCGACCGGCGCCTATATATAAACGGCCTTAGGCAAAAACCCTAATACGAGAAAATACACATCATCTCTCTGCCTCTAGAACCTTGCGCCGCCGCTACACCTTCTCCATCCCCTCTTCCGGCGTGCACCGGACGACGGGACAGTAGGCCTCCGGAACGGGTGAGGGGCGATCAGGTTTTTGGGGAGCGCGTCTACGCGACTACTGACGGCATCACGTCGACCGACCACTACTTCCCCGACGAGGACTTCTTCCCGGACATCAGCAGTCTCTACATCGACGCCATGGCTGACGACACTGGTGTCAACGCGAACCTCAACTCCAACCTGAACGCGAACCCGATTCCTCCTCCAGCACCGTACGTAATCTGTTCCTATCTAGTTCAGTTTCTGTTGCAGTTTCTTGTACTAGCTCTTGGAATAGATGTGATCTGTTTATTCTGGTTGAATATGATTTGTTCGTCTATTCTGCTAGTATACATGATTAGATTAATTCCAGCACTTATAGTCATGATTTATTATTACTTATTTCGGATTAAATATTATGGTAATTTGCTTATATTTTCAACAATAGCCGCCACAACTCCACGATTTTCCGAACGAGACACAGCTGCATCAACATTGATTTTCACATAATCTTCTCCTGACGCGATCCATCTGAGAGCAGGAGGCCTCGTCGTAATCACATGAGCCGTTACCCGATTCAGCAAATCGGTCATAGTCAGCGCGCCAATAAGTTTGTCAACGAATTTGGGTATAGTAAAAGAGCTCTGCAAAACCTCCTCATGAATGGCTTTGCGATGGGCTGACCATGTGATAACGACCCAATCAATGAGAAAATCCATTCTTTTGCGTTACTACATTGCGAGATCGAAATGTGCTCAGCCATTTCCTCATCTTGAAGAGCCCATACATAAGCTGCGAGCCATATAGCACAGTCAACAGCTGAGTGCCGCCAGTCATTGTCCGATGCCTAACAAAAAAACAGCATATTCTAGTGTGATCGCCATGTTAGGGGATGGTGATGATGAACCGAGCCCGTGGGGATACTCTGACGAGCGCGAGGTGCTGTTATCAGGGCCAGCCACAAGCTACTGCACACAACTCAGCCCATATTCCCTTTGGAGCCCACGATGGCCCAGGAAAATTAGATAGTACTATCTCGCTCCGTGTTTTCGCTTTGGAGTTGGAAAACGATGACCAAACAACAGCGTTCGCCGGGTTGCCCTGATCATCATCAGCGATCAAGGCGAGCGATCATCAGACAGGAACACGCACGGGTGCGCACGTGCACCGACCCACGACGGCATATCTCGGTCTCACCGCCGCACGCACATCTCCTGTTTGGCTAGTCCTATAAGCAGTATCATGCATGTCACTTTGACAAAAATCTGATGTGACACCACAATTAATAAAGAGAGAGGTGTTAGTAGTATCACAATATGATACCGTATCATAATTCGTGAAACTAGTTAATTTAATGACCAATACATCTCATACATATAATTGCATTGAGATTGTAGAAAAAATTAAATACAACGGTACTATAATAATACTAGATAATACTAACCACTAGAGAGATAGTATCACACACTAGTATCGTACTCGTAATATGATACTCCTACTATGACCAGCCTTTTAGAAACCCTTTCTCCGTTTTGTCCAAGCCTGATCCGGTCTCCCCATACCCTGACACAGCGCATCTGCGAGGAAGGCTCGACACCAAACACGAGCGAACCGCACGCACCACCTTGGTAGACGTGTCAAATTAACTACTCGGCCATCCGCTTGGCGCAACGCTAGACCAAGCCCGCCCGGCACGGTACTCCCATCGATCTACTCCAGTAGATGGCGGCACGGTTTATTTCCAGTACCCTCCAATCACGTTTAAGTTGGTGCGCGCGCCATTAATTGGACTAGCAAGCAAAGCACGTGGGGTACATGTACTCGCAGCAGCAGAGTAATGCTCCATCCGTCCGAAGCAAACTTGAACCATTCAAAGTCCAACACAACTTTGACCGGAGTCCGACGAAGACCGGAGAAGCGCTGCACGATCGAGCTGGGGGTTTGCGAAGGAGCTGGCCGGCGCCCGGCGGTCACACCCGTTCACATCTGCCTCACGCGCGAGATGAGCCGGCCACAGCTAGGTTTAGCCCCCATCTCGGTTCAGGCGTACGTCTCGGTTCAGGCGTACGCACGCACACGCGCTAGCTCGTCTCGGTTGAGGCGTACGTACGCACACGCGCTAGCTCGCGCGTCATCGCGGCCAGTTACCCATCACGTTCGCGATAAACCCCCCGGTGTACGCGCGCCACGGCGCCGCTGTTGCTGTCGAGCGTCGCGCGTGCACATGAGGGGCGGTGCCGTTTTCGCGGGGAAAACGACGGCGAATCTCGAATCATCCCGCCTCGTCGTATCTCGCGCCTAGTAGATACGGATTCAGATCGATCGGTCGCATCAGGCGGACTGGTTCGATCAGATCAGATGTATGGGCATCAAACCATGATAAGCATTACCACGGAAAAACGTGCGCGGATCAGAATCAAGCAATACCCCCAAAAAAGGAATCAGATCTAAGCAAGACAAGGAGGCGCGTCGAAGATGGAGGATGGCGCTCAAAATCACGTTCATCTCGTCTCTCTAACTTTTTTTTATGTCGGGATGTCCGGTTGCCCTAGTCTGAACCCAACCCATTGGGATCTGGTGGGATGGACGAGAAAAATGCTGTCGGCCTTCTAAAGGAAGGCCCGCACGACGGGCTATTAGCTTAGTGGTATAGCGCATCACGATAATTGTGTCGTTGTGTCTGGACTGTGAGGGCTCTCAGCCACATGGATAGTTCAGTATGTTCATCAGCGCCTGACCCGAAGTTCGTCCACAGAGGCATGTCGATTAGGCGACGCGTCCCGTCGACCATCCACACGGTGGCGAGCCCTTTTTTCCCGTCCTTTTCCACCGCTTCTCGTCCTGCTTCCCGCCCTTTCCCGCTATATCTAGGACGGCTGTCATTGCCATCAACAGATCCACCTCTCTCTCTCTCTCTCTCACACACACACACACACACACACCATGGCCACACCTCCCTTTCACGCCCTTTCCCGTTATATCTAGAACAGGGGTCGGAGGTGCTGCTTTCGCCCGGAGGAGCAGCGCACACCCACACCTGGCCACAGTCTTCCTCTAACTCAAGCACGCAACTCACCCGTAGGAGAGCCGGAGGCGCCTCTCCATGGCCCCAACCACACCAACTCCGAGGAGTCAAAGGAGCCACCTTGGGTGCCACTCCAACATCAGGTGATCAACCGACGCATTCGAGATGACCGCCGGTGAGAGCATCTGCGGCTGCCAACACTCCGAGGGCCAGTTAACTAGACCACTGGAGAGCCTTATGGGTGGGACGTCCTCAACCACATTTTCCTGCTGGAGCACATCCGGCTGCAACATCTTGATGACCCACAAGTATAGGAGGTGTATCGCAGTATTTTCGATAAGTAAGAGTGTCGAACCCACCGAGGAGCAGAAGGTGCTGGCTAGTGGTATGGATCAGGAATTCTCTGCAAATACTTAGCAAACGGATTTTTAGGAGTTTTTGATAAAGCAAGTAAACGAAGTACGAGTAAACAAAAGACAATAAGAATAAATGCAGCAAGTGACCCAATCATTTATGCAGCAAAGGACAAGCCGGTTGTATTACTTAAGATGACCAAACGTTCTCGAGGACACATGGAAAGACTGTCGAGTGCTTTCGCTTCATATAGTTGATTAATCTTCTTTAGTTTGCTAAGTGTTGTGTGCGTGAACCTGTGCTAATGTACCGACCTTCCTAGGACTAATACATACTTGTGATTATACCCCTTGCAAACATCCGTAAGTACAAAAAAGTAATTAAGGTAGAAATCTAACCACAGCTTTAAACTCTAAGACTCTTACGTCCCTTGTGCAATGGTTTACTAACGGGGGTTCAGGTTTCTGTCACTCAGACAACCCCTACGATTAGTAGCCAAATACACAATGCATTCCCCTAGGCCCATATAGGTGAAGTCTCATGTAGTCGACGTTCACATGACACCACTAGAAGAAGTACACCACAACTTAAATATCAAACCATTGAATCTTTCTCAACACAACTCCACTACTAACAACATGACTTCTCCCATGTCCTCAAGAACAAAACGAACTACTCACAAGACATCATATGGATCATGATCAGAGATAGAATAATGATGTATAACAATCTAAACATAAACAATAATTCAATGGTTCACTCAATAGCATTAACTACAAAGAGTAATCAACACCGGGAAAGTTTCTCCTGTGAACTATGCAAGATTCAACGCAATTGTTACAGCAATATGGAGATGGTGATGAGGGTGCTGATGGTGATGATGATGATGATTCCGATGAAGTCCAGCTTGATGATGGTGTTGATGGCGATGATCTCCCTTCTCCGGGAAGGAATTTCCTTGGTAGAAATCTGTCTGCCAGAGAGATCTTTCTCTCTCGGTGTTTTCCACCCCGCAGAGGCGGTGGAATCTTTCTATGGTCGCCTCCCGAGTCTTAGGGTTTCGGAAGGATAATATACGCCAGAGGGGAGTGCCAGGGGTGGACCAGGGCGGCCACACCACCTGGTGGCACGGCCTAGGGTGGCCCGCGCCAGGGGTGGTGTGGGCCCCCTGTGGCCCATCTCCAGCCCCCCTTCTGGCTTCCTTCGTCTTCTGGAAAAATAGAATTTTTCGTATATTTTCCCGGATTTTCTGATCTTCGCGAATTTTGCCTCCAAATAGCACCTTTTCCATCAGAATCCTGACTGCAGCGATCCATGCTCCAAAAGTCATCAACCATGCAAAAACAGATGAAATAACATAAGTATCACCTCTTAATATGAAATATATCAATGAATAACAGTGAATTATGACATAGAATAGTGATGCAAAATGGACGTATCAACTCCCCCCCAAGCTTAGACTTCGCTTGTCCCTAAGCGAAACTGAGCTTAATAAACATGACCTAAGGTTTATGGAGTGAAGAGTCGATAAAAGAATACGGACAAGAAGCATCACATTTATCAAATACATAGATCATAATAGAAGACAACTCACTATTATATAACTTAACTTGCAATGAGTAAAGGAAACACAATAAAGATACATAAGGTAATCATAATTGGTAATGGCAAACTTAGCTCTTGGTCGAAGAAAAGTTGATAATTTGCGGGAGTTCACAAATAACTGGTTTTTCAATGATAGCTTTCAAAGTAGTAAACATCAAGATAAGATCAATGTGCAAAACAAGGAACATAAGAAACATGATTGAATAAATCATCATATGAATGAATGAAACACAACAACTCAAAATACTTGCTGAGATAGAAAGGAATAGGTTTACTGACTCAACTACAAAGTAAAAGAAAGGCCCTTCGCAGAGGAAAGCAGGGATTACAAGTCTCGTAAAGAGCTCCCAAAAATTATGATACTTACTAGCTTTCATCTCTCATTACCCCTATCATAGGCATCTTTTGGTGATTAAGGTTAGAGTGACACAACTAAGAGGATATGCTTGACAAGTTATAAGTTGAAATCTCATGCCCCTTACTTATGAGTACCAAACCTCATGCTACTCAACTTCAGTTACGAGTAAGCTCTTGTCATTGTAAATGCATGTGTATCATTGAGAACCGCCAACGGGGTACCCCTTGCACATGATACAGGAGCTATCCCATAATCAACACAAGGCAAGCAGACAATGAGCATCCCAGCGATCTTTTTATTTGCTATTTGCATAGGTTTTTATTGAGGATGCTTCATAGAATGCTCACTATAGTTATGCTGCAAGTTTCCACCATGATTAGGCATGGCTTAGGCTAGCGACCCAGGCGTTTCTCTAACACACATATAAACTCCATGATCCTACAAGTTCCACTTTTATTTCACACCGCCGGGATCCATAAGCAAAAGAACATGATATCAACTAGGTACAAAGTACCATGGTAGTGTTGAAAGCGTTCCCCATGATACATGGTTCTGCTAACTTCAACTCATAAAGCGCAAGCATATACGCAACAAAGAAGGACCCAATGGTTCAGGTTATTAGATGCAAGAAAATTAAAGTGTGCCATCAAGTCGTGAGAGCTTTAATCACTAATTTTCACATAACAAGTTTAATTTGGAAGGTAGACAAAACAAGAATTTACTTGGAATAGCAATAGTGCTAATAGGTAGGTATGGTGGACACAAATGGCATAGGTTTTGGTTTAAGGGATGGATGCACGAGAAGAATTCCCTATCAGTACAGGTTTTTGGCTAGCAAGGCTGGGTAGCAAGTATAAGAGTTGAAGGAAAAAACCAAACATACAAATGATAAACACAAACATGCAATCTTCCTTGGAAGCACAAAAGATTTTAACTAGAGAATACTAAACTTATGAGCAAATCAAGAAAAAAAGATGATGAAATTATTTTTCTTTAGAGTACTTCTATCTTTTTCATTCAACTCTCAAAAATAGTGTTGCTACTGACCGAGCCAGGTTTGCCAAAACCAACTAGATTAACTCAATGATCCCAAAGTGATATCAATACTAACAACAAGATCAATCATATAACCACGAATTGAAAACTAATATAAGCTATGCAAAAGAGTAAATGATAGAAGTTCTCATTAATATTCCATAACGGCAATTCACACCAAGGGATACATATCTAACGAGAGAGGGGACACTTCCATAATGCAAACCATCCTACATGATAGCTTATCTATTCATGATATGACTCTAATAAAAAGGGTAAAAAAATAGAAGATAGTGATGTGATACCGCGACACTCCCCCAAGCTTGGAACAAACCAAGGGGATGCCAAACCTGATGACGAATTACTCCTTTGGTGGTGGTGGTAATATTTTCTTAGTTGACGTGAGGAAATCTTCCAGCATCTTGCGAAGACTATTATTCTCCATTGAAGCATGTCCACCTTCCTCCTCAAGTCTCGGTACTTATCGCAGAACTCCTTAGTGACTCGTAGGGCTTCCGTGGATGCAGGGCAAGTAACTAAAGGTACCAACCCCTGCTTGGGGTCTTGGAGATCTTCCTCCATAGGCTCCTTTCCTTTATCCTTGGCGGACACCATTGTGCTTCTAAGCTTTCAAAGATAGTTCCTGGCAAAAACAGATCGAAACAAAAATACGACAAAAACACAATATACGAACCTCGGGAGATCCGAGGGATTATATATTACGAAGTTTCACAACAAAAGGAAGGTACTGGGAGAAAATGGGTCGGAGACGGAGTCTGGGGTGGCCACACCACCTGGTGGCGCGGCCAGGGGTGGGCCCATGCCACAGGGTGGTGTGAGCCACCCTGGCTCCATTTCCGTCCCTCTTTCGCTTTGTAGCTTTCCTTATTGACTGAAAACTACAAAAATATAGTTGGATAGTATTTTCGTGGAACTTTTCTTACCAGAACTGTTACCTATTTGGAAGCGGACTCTGTAGGTCTCTGAATTTGGTCCTTGATAAATTTTTCCGGAGTTATAACTTGAAAGGTATCAACATCTTCATTGTAAGAATCTCCAGCAATATAGTGCTTGAGTCGCTGCCCATTCACTACTTGTGTGGTATTATCTTTCAAAGAAGAAATTTTTATTGCTCCTGAACAGTATACTTCTTCAATAATGAAAGGTCCTTCCCATTTTGACAGTAGCTTTCCTACAAAAAATCTGAGACGAGACCTATACAATAGAACTTTCTCACCAACATGAAATTCTCTCTTAAGTATTCGCTTGTCATGCCATCTTTTAACTTTTTCCTTAAAGAGCCTAGCATTTTCATAGGCTTCACTCCTCCATTCATCTAAAGAACTTAAGTCAAATAACCTTTTCTCACCAGTGAGCTTACAATCTCTATTTAGTTCTTTAACTGCCAAGTAAGCTTTGTGTTCTAATTCTAAAGGTAGGTGACAAGCGTTCCCATAAATCATTTTATAAGGAGACATCCCCATAGGATTTTTGTAGGCAGTTCTATAAGCCCATAAAGCATCATTCAACTTTTTAGCCCAGTTTTTTCTAGATCTATTAACAGTCTTTTGCAAGATGGATTTAATTTCTCTATTTGATAACTCTACTTGCCTGCTAGTTTGGGGGTAATAAGCTGAAGCAATTCTATGATTAACATCATATTTAGCAAGGGTCTTTCTAAAACCACCATGAATGAAATGAGAACCCCCATCAGTCATGAGGTACCTAGGCACTCCAAACCTAGGAAAGATAACATCCTTAAGCATTTTTAGAGAAGTTTCCCCGTCAGCACTCTTCGTAGGAATGGCTTCTACCCACTTAGTAACATAATCAACGGCAACAAGAATATGAGTATAACCTTTCGAGGGAGGGAAAGGACCCATAAAGTCAAATCCCCAGCAATCAAAGGGTTCAATAACTAGAGAGTACTTCATAGGCATTTCATTGCGTCTAGAAATATTACCAACAAGCTGACATTCATCACAAGATAAAACAAATTTTCTTGCATCTTTAAAAAGGGTAGGCCAGTAGAAACCTGATTGTAGCACCTTTTGTGCAGTTCTATCTCCTGCATGATGTCCTCCATAAGCACTACCATGACATTTATGCAATATCTCCTTTTGTTCATATTCTGGAACACATCTTCGCATAATACCATCAACTCCTTCTTTGTATAAGTGTGGGTCATCCCAAAAATAATGCATCAAATCATAGAAGAACTTCTTTCTTTGCTGAGCTGTAAAAGTTGGAGGCAAATACTTAGAGACGATAAAGTTAGCATAATCAGCATACCAAGGGCTCCCTCACGAGCTTACCCCTACTGCGGCTAAATGTTCATTTGGGAAACTATCATTAACAGACATAGGGTCAAAAGAGATGTTTTCCAATCGAGATAAATTATCAGCTATAGGGTTTTCAGCACCTTTCCTATCTACTATATGTAGATCAAACTCTTGTAAAAGTAGCACCCATCTAATAAGCCTAGGCTTAGCGTCCTTTTTCGTCATAAGGTATTTAATAGCAGCATGATCGGTATGAATGGTGACTTTTGAGTCTACAATATAGGGTCTAAACTTATCACAAGAAAAAACGACAGCTAGAAATTATTTTTCAGTAGTAGCATAATTCCTTTGAGCAGCATCTAAAGTCTTACTAGCATAATGAATAACGTTTAACTTTTTATCAATTTGTTGCCCAAGGACAGCACCTATAGCAAAATCACTAGCATCACACATTATTTCAAAGGGTAAACTCCAATCAGGTGGTTGAACAATAGGGGCTGTAGTTAAAGCCTTCTTAAGAGTTTCAAAAGCTTCCTTACAATCATCATAAAAAATGAAGGGTACATCTTTTTGAAGAAGATTAGTGAGGGGTTTTGATATCCTAGAAAAGTCTTTAATAAACCTTCTATAGAAACCAGCATGACCAAGGATACTACGAATACCTTTGATGTCTCTTGGGCATGGCATCTTCTCAATTGCCTCAAACTTAGCTCTATCAACTTCTATGCCTCTTTCAGAAACTTTATGCCCAAGTACAATCCCTTCATTAACCATGAAGTGGCATTTCTCCCAATTAAGAACAAGATAAGTTTCTTCACATCTCTGCAAAACTTTATCAAGGTTGTGCAGACAATTATCAAAAGAAGTTCCATAGATAGAAAAGTCATCCATGAACACTTCTACAATTTCCTCACAAAAACCATGAAAGATAGCAGACATGCATCTTTGAAAAGTAGCAGGGGCATTACATAAACCAAAAGGCATACGTCTATAAGCATAAGTTCCGTAAGGGCAAGTAAAAGTAGTTTTTTCTTGATCTTGTTGTTTAACAGCAATTTGAGAGAAACCAGAATAACCATCAAGAAAACAAAAATGGGTCTTTTTAGACAACCTTTCCAACATTTGATCAATAAAAGGAAGCGGGTAGTGATCTTTCTTAGAAACTTTATTGACTTTTCTAAAATCAATGCACATCCTATAGCCTACTACTATTCTTTGGGGAATAAGCTCATCATTATCATTAGGAACAACGGTAATACCTCCTTTTTTAGGAACACAATGAACAGGACTAACCCATTCACTATCAGCAATAGGGTAAATAATACCAGCATCAAGGAGTTTCAATACCTCATTCCTTACCACTTCCTTCATCTTAGGATTTAAACGCCGTTGGTGCTCTACTACTGGCTTTGCATCTGGTTCTATATTGATAGAATGCTGACATATAGTAGGTGAAATCCCTTTTAAATCATCTAGAGTATAGCCCATAGCTCCTCGGTGTTTCTTCAAAATCTCCAATAACCTTTCTTCTTCCTTTCCTGAAAGTTTAGAGCTAATAATAACAGGATATATCTTTTTATCATCAATATAAGCATATTTAAGATCATCAGGGAGAGGTTTTAGATCGAAGACCAGATCCTTTTTAGGTGGCAATGTGGTACCCAAGTCTTCTACAGGCAAGTTATGCTTAAGCATCTTGGGTTGACGACGGAGAATCTCGTCAATCTCATTCCTTTCTTCCATGAAGATCTCACTTTCGTGATCTTCCATAAATTGCTGCAAAGCATTGTTAGAAGCAAGAGAGATAGAAGCGAGTTGTTCAACTCTAAAATCCTCATTATGGGTTTCCTCTTCACATGGCTCTTTAGTAAATTTCGAAAAATTAAACTCATAAGATTCCCCATCAAACATAGTCAAGATTTTCTCCCTCTTGCCATCTATAATAGCTCCACAAGTACTCAAGAAAGGTCTACCAAAAATGATAGGATAAGTTTTACTAGCAGCTGAACCAGGTACTAGAAAATCAGCAGGATACTTAATCTTACCACAAAGAACTTCCACATCTCGCACAATACCAATTGGAGAGATGGTATCTCTATTAGCAAGGTGAATAACCATATCAATCTCTTCCAATTCACAGGGACTGATTTCATGCATAATTTCTCTGTAAAGCTCATAAGGAATAACACTAGAACTTGCACCAATATCACATAAACCATAATAGCAATGATCACCAATTCTAACGGAAAGCACAGGGTCACTAGCTTTTTTAATTCTATTAGGATGTGAAACAATATTAGAAGCATCCTTACAAAGGATAGTGTGTCCCTCTTCTACATATTTAGTGATAAAGTCTTTCACATTTGCTATTATAGGTTTATCAACCATTTGTTTATCAGGTTCAATAGCTTCATTCATACTTTCATCAACCATACTAGCTATCATAGAATGTTCCTTTATCTTAACTGGAAAAGGCATTTTCTCAATATAAGGTTTAGGTAAAACATGATTAGCAGTATAAACTTCAGTATTTCTTGCAGGAACACTCTTAGCAACATCTTTATAAGGTTCATGATGCTTATTCCACTTCTTTTTAGGCACTTCAATATAGGAAGCAAAAGCCTTAAAATAAGAAGCAATAGCTTGAGAGTCTAGACCATAAGCATTTTTAATATTTTCAAAGTCATAAGTTCCCATAAAAGATTCAATGCATTCATAATCATAATTTATACCTGACTTTCTACCTTTGTCATTCTCCCAAGCTTCAACATTGTCTTGAATACGGTCCAGAAGATCCCACTTAGCTTCTTCTTCCATGCGAGTGAATGATCCAGCACAAGAAGCATCCAATAAATCCTTGTCATGTAGAGGGAGCCTTGCATAAAAGTTATTGATAATAATATTGTTGGGGAGCTCATGAATGAGACATTTGAGCATTAGTAACTTCAATCTCCCCCAAGCTTGAGTTGTACTCTCTCCATCAAGAGGCCAAAAGTTGTATATTTGATTCCGATCTTTATGAATCTCACTAGGAGGATAAAACTTTGAATAAAAGAGAGGTACTATTTCCTCCCATTCAAGAGCTTGACCATTCTTCAGCAGCTTATATCATTCCTCAGCTCTTCCTTTCAGCGATAATGAGAATAACTTCTTCTTAACTTGATCTGTAGTAATACCTGCATACTTGAACAACCCGCATAATTCGTGTATAAAGAGCAAATGATCACCGGGATGGACAGTTCCATCCCCAACATAGTAGTTATCCATAACACGATCAATAATTCTTGTAGGTATTTTAAAAACATCATTCTCAGCAGGTGGTGGTTTATCTACTACCTTAGCAGTGGTAGTAGCATTACCAAATAAGAAATTCAGCGAATTATCCATAACGAAAATAAAGCAAATAACAGAAGTAAACAATACTCACAGTAGAAGTTTCCTTTAACAGTTCCACTCTCCAATAGCGCTTCACTCCTCGGCAACGGCGCCAGAAAATAGTCTTGATGACCCACAAGTATAGGGGGCGTATCGCAGTATTTTCGATAAGTAAGAGTGTCGAACCCAACGAGGAGCAGAAGGTGCTGGCTAGTGGTATGGATCAGGAAATTCTCTGCAAATACTTAGCAAACGGATTTTTAGGGTTTTTTGATAAAGCAAGTAAACGATGTACGAGTAAACAAAAGACAATAAGAATAAATGTAGCAAGTGGCCCAATCCTTTATGCAGCAAAGGACAAGCCGGTTGTATTACTTAAGATGACCAAACATTCTTGAGGACACATGGGAAGACTGTCAAGTGCTTTCGCTTCATATAGTTGATTAATCTTCTTTAGCTTGCTAAGTGTTGTGTGGGTGAACCTGTGCTAATGTACCGACCTTCCTAGGACTAATACATACTTGTGATTATACCCCTTGCAAACATCCGTAAGTACAAGAAAGTAATTATGGTAGAAACCTAACCACAGCTTTAAACTCTAAGACCCTTACGTCCCTTGTGCAATGGTTTCCTAACAGGGGTTCAGGTTTCTGTCACTCCGGCAACCCCTACGATTAGTAGCCAAATACATAATGCATTCCCCTAGGCTCATATAGGTGAAGTGTCATGTAGTCGACGTTCACATGACACCACTAGAAGAAGTACACCACAACTTAAATATCAAACCATTGAATCTTTCTCAACACAACTCCACTACTAACAACATGACTTCTCCCATGTTCTTAAGAACAAAACGAACTACTCACAAGACATCATATGGATCATGATCAAAGATAGAATAATGATGTATAACAATCTGAACATAAACAATAATTCAATGGTTCACTCAATAGCATTAACTACAAAGAGTAATCAACACCGGAAAAGTTTCCCCTATGAACTATGCAAGATTCAACGCAATTGTTACAGCAATATGGAGATGGTGGTGAGGGTGCTGATGGTGATGATGATGATCCCGATGAAGTCCATCTTGATGGTGGTGTTGATGGCGACGATCTCCCCTCTCCGGGAAGGAATTCCCCCGGCAGAAATCTGTCTGCTGGAGAGATCTTTCTCTCTCGGTGTTTTCCGCCCCGTAGAGGCGGCGGAATCTTTCTGTGGTTGCCCCCCGAGTCTTAGGGTTTCGGGAGGATAATATACGCCAGAGGGGAGTGCCAGGGGTGGACCAGGGCGGCCACACCACATGGTGGCGTGGCCCAGGGTGGCCCGCGCCAGGGGGTGGTGTGGGCCCCCTTTTGCCCATCTCTAGCCCCCCTTCTGGCTTCCTTCGTCTTCTGAAAAAATAGATTTTTTCGTATATTTTTCCGGATTTTCTGATCTTCGCGAATTTTGCCTCCAAACAGCACTTTTTCCATCAGAATACTGACTGCAGTGGTCCCTGCTCCAAAAGTCATCAACCATGCAAAAACAGATGAAATAACATAAGTATCACCTCTTAATATGAAATATATCAATGAATAACAGTGAATTATGACATAGAATAGTGATGCAAAATGGACGTATCACATCTCGACGACGTCCACACGCGTATCCTCCTTGCATCGCGCAGATATCCCGGCGACGCGAACTTGCGTGCCCGCCGCGACCGAGCTAAGGATAAGGCCAACACCCAACTGACGATCTAAAAGTCCCTATTTGTGTTGTGGGGTGTTGACAGAGGGTTGTCGCCGCTGCGCCCTCCTAGCAAGAGTAGCACCTCCCGCCTCCGCGGGCCGTAGTTTTAGTTCTTGGTCATTCTATGTAAATTTGCTAAAATTATTTTTACTTGAACTTATTGAACTTCTAATTGAATGTGTATAGGGTGTGCGTATGGGGTGAACGCCTGGGCGCCGACATCTCCCATAACCAGATCCGTGCCGATGCACCCCCATACGGGCCAAAAAAGGCTTTGCCGGCACCGTATGGGGGCGGGCGAGTGGAGGTGCTCTAAGCGCATCTCTAACAACTACTGCATTTTGCGGCAACGAGGCGAATAACCGCCGGATGTGGCACTGCGAGGAAAAAACGACTCCAACAGTTACCCCATCAAGTTTTGCTGCCGCATTTTCTTGCGGTACCGCCCCCTCGTGCATATATGCGACGGCCATGCAGTTGCAGCATATTTCCCAACCACACACACACGCACCCAACCATCACTTTTCCCACCTGTGTTGCATCCACTGACAACCGCCAGCATTGGAGGCTAGCAAACTAACTTATTACAACAGGAAGTCCAACGGAAGAAAAAATACCAGGCATCTCGCGTCGTCCTTGCGAGGGCGACCGAGATGCGCCCTTGGACAGCCGCCTCCTTCCCCCTCCCTCCCCGTTCTCTCCCCTGCCGTCACTAGCGAGCACCGCCCGAGAAAGACCGAGTGGTGCCGGTGGCGGCAAGACCTCCAATACCCGACGCGGTGGCTCCCTCGCGGGCGGAGGCCCCTGGCGGCGGTGAAGACAGGCGGGGCGACAAGCTCGGCCGGCGGGTGGCGCATTTGTGGAGGTCCGTCCCCAGGCAACGCGGCAGCGGCCCCTCCCCCGGCGACGCATCTGGCTCGGCCAGCGCCTAGCTCGGCGGCGGGTGCTATAGCAGCAGTGTAGCGAAGGCTCCGGTGGCGAGGCATGGCGGCCTGGTTCGTTTTGGGCAGGTCTATGCTTGATCTACCCCGCCCTCCTCGGCGGCGGCGTGATGTGATGTTGGCTGGAGCCTTGGCTCGAGTTCGTGGATGTCAGGGCGGCGGCCTCGGAAGGTGGACTGCATGGGCGACTCTTCGGTGAGCGACGTGGCGGTGGTGGTGGTCCACATCTTCGGTCATGTGGGTGGCGAGGAGCGGACATTGGGGGACTTCGGTGGTGGCGATGCTTCGGCTTCGGCACCAGCGACGGTGATGCCTGCGGGTATTGTGACCCTCTTGGGGGCGCTGCTACGGCTACCTTCTCTGTGTGTAGGCTCCGGGTGAAAACCCTTGACTTTCGGTCTCGGTGGCGGCGGCGCAGTGCGTCGTTACTCTCTTGGGGGCATCGTCGTGGAGCCCTGGTTCTCCCACTCTCGGGTGGTTGCCTTCGGTGGCAAGTTGTGGTCTTTCGTGTGTTTCTTGTTTATTTTGATCTGCTTTATAAGGGGGTCCCCCATCACCTTGTATTAGTTCGGCCGATGTGGATTTATTTATAAAGCGGGGCAAAATCCTATTTCGAGGAACCGCCAACATTGAATCCTCCATCATTGAGGCCCCATCCCCTCTAGATCCGGCTGTTGCACACTATCTCCCAGCGCTAATCGAAGATGCCGCCGGCCAATTAGAGTTGTAGCCACCGGAAATAACGATGTCATCGTGCCGCCGTTCGAAGGGCATCGTCGGCTTCCTCGGCATGACATCAGCCAGGACGGGATTCGCTGACGGCTGGGCACCTTGATAGCATCGACGAAGCGACACGCGCCAACGACGCGACAACATGGCGGTTCGGCTGCCCCTGCCGTGACCTCATCATCCCTGATGTGGGGTCTCTGGAAGAGGCGGAGTTCCTCGCTCCGCCGATGATGCAGTTCCTGGCGAAGGCGGACTATGCGGCACGGAGGCAGCGGTAGTCGGCAGGTGGCAGCGCTCGACGACATGCGCATGGCGCAGCTGACCCAGGAGCAGCTGCAGCTCGTATAGGCCCAACTCGCCTTCAATGCGGCGCGAAAGAAGAGCACTGGCGGCATCGAGTTGTCCAACGCCGAGCCACCGCCACCCATCCCCGACCTTGTCCCCATCAACAACTCCTCTGACGGGCTCGACTTGGACTTTTAGAACGCGTCCGATGATGACTCGTCGGATTTCAGCTGGGATTAGATTTATGGTTTAAATTTCGTTGAACTTTGTTTAGTTTCGTTTAAATTTTGCAATGAATTTTGAATTTCCTATGTATATCTAATTTCAGTTTAACGCTATGTGTACATTTGAATGAAAATGCTTGTTTTACGACAGCTGCTGGAGTACCCGCTAGTGCATTTTGCGTCAGCTGGTAAAGCGGTCGCTGTTTTAGCGGAGCAAAAGTTTAAAATGCTGCAACAAAATAGACTTGAGACAGCGCAGTGACTCCTCTCCCCCTTCTCCTCCCTCTCCCTGCCCCAGCTGCTTTGAGAGTCAGGAGAGAGCGGCCGGGGCTCTCCCGAGCCCTTCTCGCCGGAGTAGCCGGCGGGAGGTGGCGGTGGAGGGTCGCCGGAGTAGATCTAGGTTGTAGATTAGGTTTCATCGTTGGCCTTGTGCCTGTAGTGGGCGCTCTGCCTAGATGCGGAGCTCTAGATCTGGGCCGGATCTTGGCTCTAGGGTTGCTCGTCGACGTCCTCAAGCTCCTCCGATCGGGGCAGCGGCAGGCGACGGCAGCCACCGCATCAAAGAATAAAGCTCGGGTCTTCTGCCTCCTAGCCTGGGTTGCCCTTTGGCTCCTGCATCTTCCGCTGGCCGGCCGTGGCGGCGAGGGGTTGAAGATTCGGAGCTCAACGACGCTCGGGTCTGGGGCGGTGAGGGAGTTCTTGCCCTGGCATTTGTGCGCGGCGCCTGGCAAGGGTCGTCCTTGTCCCTTTCACTGTCTCTGCTTCCTCTGTCCGGCCATGGAGGCAAGGAGTCGAAGCAGACAGTGGCGGGGCGGACGGCCGCCTCCCTCTTCTCCACGCGTGGCTTTCGGTGACTTCGTGCGCGTCTAGTCCTCGCCTTCCTCCTGGCCGGCCGTGGCGGCGAGGGGGAGGATGGTGGTGCTCTGTTTCGTGTGCTTTGGAGCTGCCAGCCTTATCCTGACGCTGATGCTGCGTCTGTTTGGAGCGTCATCTCGGCGGCCGTCTCGCCGTCGACTACAAAAGCTGAAGGGCAGCCGCTCCACCTTGTTGGGAGCTTCTTCTCGACGACTCTTCGATGGCAAGAGGCCATCCAGTCGCCGACCTCAGAGGCTGTAGGGCAGCCGCTCCCACCCTGCTTGTCGTGCTGCTGGCACAGGGCCTTCTTCCTCCTGGCCATGGCGCCGATACGGAGGTCTTTTGGCTCCGAGACGGCGTGCTCCCGCTGTTCCACCCCAAGTGGTGTAGTCCCCGGCGGTAGTGCAGTTGACCGTGCTCGGCGGCGTTTTGGTTGCGGTGGAGAAGGAGCTAGTAGCGATCCTGGACCTGATTGCTTTCTTGCTGTTAGTTCTAGGGTCCTCGTTGCATTTACTCGGGGCCAAGCTTTTCTATCTTTTATCTTTGAGGTCCAATTGTACTCCACCGATGATAATACATGGCAGTATCAGGGTCTTTCTTGACCCCTTTCCCCTTTCAAAAAAAAATATCGTCAACGCGGGCCGACGTGGCCGGTTGGTCACAGAAAAAATAAGCTAAAGCTAAATGATTTTTTATGTAAGTACGTACGTGTGCACGGACCACACCGCACAGTCAGACTTCAAACGTGATCGATCATGGAGACGAAACTCACTCTCGCGCCCACGCCGGTCTCATTTTCTCCGGCTGCATGAGTGCACGCATCCATATCATGATGCAGGCATGCATGTGCCGATCGATCATTTGATACAGTGATAGTGATAGTATAGCTATACATACATACACACATGATGATACATGGAATCTTCTCCGTCTCTAAACTAATCCGAACGTTTTTCAGGCCGGGAGGTCTCGTACTTCCATTATTGCTTGGCTCCGTGGTTGTGCTTCTTAGTTAAATTTAAACACTGTGCGCGTGTTTATCTATGAGTGCTTTTTTTGTGCGTAGGCATCTGGACGATGGCTAAAGCGAGACAATAAGTAAAGTTGTTAACTTAAAAATAGAGAATGTAGAATTATGAGATTGAGACGGATGGAAGAAATTTGTTGAAAAAAAATGAAACATGATCAAACTCCGGTCGCTGGGATACGACCTAACCACTAGACTACTGCCCTGTTTCCGGGAGAAATATGTTAGATGTATTATTAAGCTTAATGGATGCGTATATATAGGAGTACATGAGGTCATCTTCGAGTACAAGTCAAGTTAGGTTGTATGAAATGTATCCTACGTCTATCCTATACGATCATAACAAACTTGTATGTCAAAACTCTAACATCCACCGTAATAGTAGCTTTAGTGTCGTGAACAATTGAAACATCGTGGACGGTTAGACTGGAGAGAAACCGTATCTATCCCATTAGGCTGACATCCCCTGTAGTCGCAATGAGAGCATCGTGGATGGTATCGCAAGGCGGATGATTGAACTATAGAGGAAGCTGATGTGGGACCGGCTCTAGACCAAAAAAATTGCAAAGGTCCATGGGACACCGTGCCATATACTAGTACGTATTTGATCAGATCAGCGGTCGCGGTCGACACACAGCCATGGCGATCGATCTCCCTTCTCCCTTCCTCTGAGTCCCTGACTATTCGGCTCTTCCGGACTCTGGAGCAGACGACATACGCACGACACCACGCAGCCGGAGACTCAGATCGTCAATGATCACTACTTCGCCAGGACAGATGCCAGGAAATGGCCGACCCCCTTTGCCCTCGGTATATTAAATCTCGGCTCTGCTTGTTTGCGTGTCCTTTGCCTTTTAGGGTTCTATTTTTCCCTTTAATTTTTTATATGATGTATTCAATTCCTTCGCAATTTTAGATGATATGGTGGCAAGACAGAAGGTCTGGTGCTACGAAAAGAAATAAAAGAAAACGAGAGATTAAACTTATTGAATCACAAAAAGGTGCTTTAAAAGTTATTTTCTGGCAATGACGATAATCAAAGTCAAGAATCTGAACCTAGATAAGATGATGACCATAATTCTCTTATATATACATTAGCCTTAGGGACCCATGCGGTCGATTTTGCCTAGGGCCCCGCAAAACATAGAGTCGAACCTGAGCTGATGAGGTCTTCAAGCAAGGTGGTAGCCCTTTGTGCCAATGTTCGAGGTAGCTGAGAGCATGGGGCAGTGAAGCTGCAACCTTAGTCTGAGAAGCCGTGCGAGGGGTCACCGTGGTCGATGTCGTGCTCGGTTTGTCGGTGTGGAGGTAGGCGCACATGAAGCCGCAGACGCCGCAGACACATAGTACCTGAGGATAATGATAGGGACACATCAAGGCGGTCGGCGAGGATTTTGATGCCAGAGACAATGTAGTCTGAGCCACCGAGGACAACATGCAGTCATAGTTTTACCAAAATTAGGCGTACGTTGGGATGAAGGAATACTATGATTTTTACCAGAACCTAGTATGCATAGAATAAGTTGTCGGTGACATGACCGCGACAGTCATTGAGAAAGTTGTTGATGCATGTTACATGAACTTAACTTTATAGTTTATCGATACATATTCCTATATATTTACATCGTATAGAATGTGATATCCATGTTTTACATTTATTTTAGAGATTTTCTAAACAATCTTCTTTCCTCTGGTTCTAACTCTATAGGACAGGAAAAACATATTTTATGTATTTTTATATTTTAGGGACCTAAACAAAGTCAAATGTCCTGGGGATTTTTCGAAAAGTATTTTTCGCAAAGGAGAGTAGCCGGAGCACCAGGAGGTCACCAAGAGCCTCATGCGATGGAAAAGAGGCCTAGTGGTGTGGGCCTACTTAGTGGTTGTGTGAGCCACCCTCGTTTGGGCCTCGTTGCTCGGATGTCGTTGATGTTGGGCTCGCAGAATAGAAAACAAAAAGTTTTCTATGGTATGAACAATTAAGCACCAATATCTATCTACCTAGATGTAATCAACGAGTGGATATACATCCCATAGACATTTTACCCTCAAAGACCGAAAAGGTTTGTTAACGAAATCTGATTTCGTGGATGATGTAGTCATACAGTTGCCAATCTCAAGATCGAGTTGAATCCAGCGCCGTAAATTAGCAGCGCATCCGTGATCACACACACATCCAGCACCCCGACAACCTCCGAGTCCTCACTCCAGCAAACCAGCGGAAGTAGCAGATTCTTCTAGAGAAACTGCCGAGAACATGCAGTTCGCTAATCCGAAGCTACGGGGAATTTACTAGAGGGGGAAGAGAACCTTCACGAGGAGGTGGTGTAAATGGAGAGGAGGAGGAGACCACCTTTTACAGGGGAGGGGCATGCCCTCCGGCCATGGTAGTGCCCCCACCTATCGCTCCATAATGGTGAGTGGAGTTTCCACTAAGCCCACTCCCATTAACACAAACTCTACTCACTTTGCATTAATTACCCACTAATTTAAATGCATTTTTATTTTTAAATAAACACTTTTATTTATTTTATTCAGAATTTTGTTAATTACTTTAATTAACAAACAACTGCATAAAAACCCTTGAGTAACTTCGATATTACATCTGAAACCATTTTTAGCAATTTGACCTAAAACAATTCCGGTGTCCATCGAAATAATCCTAGCGCTTTCAAATCCTTTCTCTAGTATTATATCTGCTCTATTTGGTGCCGGTATACCTTAAGTGTGTCACCCTATGGTTCGCAAATAATGCAGACATGATTGAGACCCCTCTCTGATCAATAATCAGCAGTGGGACCTAGAGATCTGTACTGACTCCTACACATTTAACGATGACTCTAGGATCATGAGAACCTTTGACATCATAACTAAATCCCTTTGTCTTGAAATATATTACGTGTCCGAGATTTGATCATCGGTATTCCCATACCTAGTTTGATCTCGTTACCGACAATTACTATTTTCTCGTTCCCTTGATATAACATTCTGTGTGATCCAATCACATGATTGCAAGCTATTTCAATGTGATATCACTGAGAGGGTCCTGAGTATATCTCTCCGCCGGGATGGACAAATCCCACTCTTGATCCATGAGCCTCTATATAATACTTTCGTAGTATCTGAATCCACCTTTATTGTCACCTTGTTACGGTGTGACGCTTGATGTTATCAAGTTACTCTTCCGGTGTTAGTGATTGACATGATCTCATGGTATAAGAACTAAGGTTCCTTCACATGATGTTATAGAAATGTAAACATAATGAATTTGATTGTATTACTATACTTCGGGTGAATGTACATCACATCATTCCACCAATGTTGTGACCTCATTATTAACAACATCCAGTGTCCATGATCAGAAAACCTTGATCATCTTATTAATCAACGAGCTAGTTTATATGAGTGGTATAACTAGGAACTCTTTATTTTTTTTATTAAACACACATGTATTAACGTCTCCCATTAACACATTTATAGCATGAGAAATAAACTTTTATCATTGGAATAAGATAATAACCACTTTATTATTGTCTCTCGGGCATATTCCCTTTAGTTGATGCTACCGCCATCCTCTTCGTCTTGACTTAAAACCTTCTATAAAAAGGGTCTCCGACGCGATCTCAGATAATATGGAGGCGGAGATCAAAAACCACGAAATATAGTCTACAGGCCGCCGCCAGCGGAGATCAGAGAGGGAACCGCTGCCGGAATCGCCTCTGGTTGCCTCCACCTCCTCTGGCGTGGACATCATCAACATTTACAGCGAGATCCTCTGCATCCATCTACTGTATTCTCTTGGAAAACATGATGTGTGATGCAACCTATTGTTTTCCTATGATCTATTGCATCTCTATGAAATATAACTTGTTATTATTTGTTTCATATGCTTTCATGAATGATAATCTGCAAGTGCCTTATGTAGTACTATATTTTAATTACATACATGCATGATTAGCTTTAAGTTACCTTGTATAATAGGGAAGGAGTAGTACTATGAACACTTTTGCATGCTTGTATATGGTCGTGTAGCATTCATGCTATATTTCTCATATGCATTATATTTCAAATCTTTTTGCTTTTGTCAATGCTTACCATGGAGAAGTGAGACGTGGGGTTTCCGCGAACTTGATAAGACATAAACTTACTGTGGGTAATCAATAAGTGTTTTTAAATGTTAAACACTCGGTTTTGAAGGAGATATATGGTCTTGTAAGATAAACAATTAGAAAGGGGTGTTAACAAGGGGACAAGAAATACTCTTGTTATGCTTAGTAACCAAAGGGTAAACTGAGGGTTATGGATATTTCAATACATATGGTCTAATGGAAAGTGTATTGATGAGTGCATATTTGCATCATGTTTTATATTATTATTTTGCATTGTACATGTAGAATCTTGGTATTTTACGGTGCTCCCGCGCATATTTTATGCCTGTTTTCACTAGGACCGGGACAGATGATGGATACAATGGACACAATTCTTGAAGCAGTTGTACTGAGGAGAAAAGGAGTCAAAAATAACATAAATCGCTTATTTAGGAAATATTAATAATACCAAAAGAAAACCCGAAGCGAACAAGACGTACAGACGGTTCAACGACCAACTATATGGTGGGAATAAATTTTCCGGTCGTATAGTTGGCGCCGCCACCGCCTCCTCAAATAGTTTCACCCCATGCAATTGGATCAGAGAGACAACATACAGAACACCCAGAAATCGCCGAAACCTCACCTCTGGAAGGCATCTGGAGGGGGAACTCGTCCACCGGGGATCCATCTTTGTCCTGCTCAGATCCAGAAGGCTAAGGCATCGATCTTCATCATCAACCGCTGCATCACCACTATCTCCATCCATCTCATCTACATCTTGTCTAGATCTTGTTGTAATTTTCACACTCGTTATGGATTTATACAAGTACTATTCATCTATGATAGATTCCATTGTTATTGCCATGTTGTTGATTGCCTCCATGACTGAGTAGGCCATTAGTTCTTGGGGAGATGGGGAAACCCTATTATGAGACTGAAATAAGATAAAGTTTATTATAATATTCATCATTGTGACCATGTGTTAGATTGTCTTCATCTTGATGTTGAGATAAGTCGACCTCTCAATATTTGCCTCTCATGGGTACTTGATGGAGGGAACTACTTGTTGGTAGACGGGAGTGTGTTAGCACTTACAATGACTATAAAGCTATTGGCACTCCTTACGTATCAACTTGGGAACCGAGGAAACTCACGGAACACTATCCATTCCGTGAGATACGTCCTACGGGATTAAGTCCCTTAATAGCGCAGTAATTCGATTGATGTCGATTGCTGACTGATGTGGTTATAAGGATGATGTGAGCAGCGGTTGCTTCCTATTTGTCCAAATACGGAGTTTCTCCCACACATACATAGTTGAGAATGTTCATGATAATAATCTTTACCTTAGCTCCTTATAATGTTAGTGGTGTATTCGCTACTCCCTGAGAACGCTTTTTCCCTATTGTAGTTCCAATCTCTCTTACATACGCGATACTTACTTTCTATGTTCGGTTATTTTACTTTATTTATTGTTGCTCTTATATCAAAAACTCAAAAACACCTTTTTACGCAATACTCGCATTTTATCTTGTCACTTAGAACTTCACTTAGCATTTCTATTGTAATATTTATTTCAAGAGTTATTAGACTTCAGACTCCTGCTCATGTGGGATCGATATCTTTATTTTGAAACTAGCTACAAATGATTTGTGCACTTGCAGTCATCAAGCTATTTTCTGGTGTCATTGCCGGGGAGTTAAGCGATGTAGGTCTTTTGGTTTTTGTTTATTTATTTTTGTCTTGCTAAGTTTTGTTTTGAGTTACAAGTTTCCACCAACATGATGGAGTTTGAGCATATGACTAGTGCTAACCCACTCAGCCACTTTGGGAAGCCCTATGATATTTATAAAGACGACAATTCCAATGATAAGACAAGGGGGTTTGAAATAAATCCTCTATTACTTGGTATTCTACACAAGAAGCAATTTACTGGAGATGAAGAAGATCTTGATCCATATGAGAATATTGCATGTTTCAAAGATATATGTGGCACTTTTTAATTGACGGGATATACTGCTAATAAGGTAAAGGTTAAACTTTTTAGTCAGACTTTGACTAGTACAACTCTCTCATGGTATAGATCTCTACCCCCTAAAGCCACTACTACTTGGGATAATCTAGCCTGTGAATTTCTAGCAAAATATTATCCATTATCGAAATCTTTTCAAATCAGGCGTCTTATAATGACTTAGAGGAACCGTCCTAATGAAGGACTAGTAAGAGTTTATATCATATTTAAAGATTTACTACGTCTATGTCCTCATCATAATTTGCCTAAATGGTATTTATTGCATATCTTTTATGGCGGTTTAATTGAACCTAATAAAATTGAACTAGACTCTTTCGCGGAAGAAGCCTTTATGAATCTTCCTATAACTAAAGCTTGGGCTTTACTTAATAGAATTCACGATCATTGAGTTTCATGGATTTTTGGTCTAGGAAGTGAAGGAGGCATAGAAATAGAACATGATTGTATTCATGACTATAATAAAAAGGGCCATGTTAAAGAATTATCTAAAAAACTTTATTTGGATTCAGATCTTGTATTGCAAGTTGTTAAAGCTTTTATAGAACATATCAAAGCTCCAAAAGAGGGTTTGGTCAAGTATGATCCACCACCCGAACCTGAGAAGAAAAGAGAATTTAAAGCAACACTGGCCTCCCTAGAACCAATATATGAGATGCCTTTCCCTGACACTTCACATAAGCATATTCTTGAATATGAACAGGTCAAGGCAGTACATGAGAGGAAGGAAGAGGAAAGTATGCCAGAAGTCGTGAAACATCTGGAAGAAACCAAAGATGAAGAGGTAACCAAGGAAGCAATTATGGCTATGTACGCACATTGTAACATAGTTGAACTTGATGAAGAGACTTCCGTATTGGTTGAAGGTAAAACAAAGGTAAAAGATGTGGGTAAGCCTATTCTTCCCTGCATATTTAAAGAAACCTCGCATTACAGTTTATGCGATCTTGGCACAGAAGTTAATGTTATATCTTATGATTTCTATTTAGAAATAAAAGAAGAAATAGAACCAGCTACAATTAAAAATACTGAATGACAATTATGTTAGCCAATAAAAATCTTAGAATTCCAATGGGAGTAGTTGAAGATGCAACTGTCACAATTGACAACAAAATCTTTCCTATCGATTTTGTAGTTGTTGATATGCCAGCTGATACTCTTTGCCCAATTATATTTGGAAGAAACTTTTTGAGTGATATAGGTGCCTATGTTGATTTCAAAAAGGAGATTGTGTCTCTTAAGCTTGGGGGAGCGGAAAAAGGATTCCACTTTTCCAAATTTAAAGACAGGCCTCCACAAATACAAGAAGAAGAGGAAGAGAAAACTATTGAGGAAATGGCAGCTCTTTTCTTTAGTAATCAAGAAGAAGAAATAAATGAAGACTCAAATTATGAAGAAATAGTTATGGAGGACAAGTCCCTAGAAGAACTAGAAGATTAACTCGATTCACTTCACATTATTGGGACTCCAAATGATGAGGCTTTTGAAGAGCTAGAAAAGAGAGGGGACGAGGAATTACCACCCCCAGAGTTAAAGACTCTACCAAATAATCTTTAATACAGGTTTTTAGATGATACAAATAAATTTCCTGTTATTATTAGTGCTAAACTTTCAGGAGAAGAAGAAGAAGAACTCATGAAAATACTTAAGAAGGATCACAAGGACTTTGGGTACTCAATGGATGATTTGAAGGGCATTAGTCCCATGATAACCGTCCATCGAATATTCACGGAAGAAGGTGTTAAACAAGTTGCGGAATTTAATAGAAGATTGAAGCCTGAAATGAAGTGGTAAGTAAACAAATTGTAAGTCTACTGGACGCAAGTATAATCTATCTTGTTAAAGTAAGTGGATGGGTAAGTCCTGTTCATTGTGTCCCTAAGAAGGGCGGTTTTACTGTTGTTCCTAATGAAAACAATGAATTGATACCTACTAGAACTATTGTTGGGCATAGGATGTGCATAGACTTCAGGAAATTGAATAAAGAAACTAGGAAAGATCACTATCCTTTACTGTTCATAGATCAAACTTTAGAAAGGTTAGCAAACCACTCGTTTTTGCTACCTAGATGGATACTCTGGTTTTTCTCAAATAGCTGTTCATCCTGATGACCAACTTAAAACAACTTTCATTAGTCCTTATGGTTTACATGCTTATCGACATTGCCTTTTGGTTTATGTAATGCTCCCGCTACTTTTCAAAGATGCATGACTGCTATTTTTGCGGATTTTATAGAACTGATAATGGAAGTATTTATGGATGACGTTTCTGTCTATGGAACTTCGCTTACTAGTTGCTTGGATAATCTCAAAAGTGTTTGGTAGCATTGTGAAGAAACCAATCTTGTTCTAAACTGGGAGAAGTGCCATTTTATGGTCAAAGAAGGTATAGTCCTTGGACATAAGGTATCAGGTAAGGGAATTGAAGTGGATAGAGCTAAGGTTGAGGCCATAGAGAGAATGCCACAACCTAGGGATATTAAAGGTACAAGAAGTTTCCTTGGTCATGTAGGTTTTTATAGAAGGTTCATTAGAAATTTCTCTGGAATATCTAAACCTTTGACTAACCTCCTGCAAAAGGGAGTAAGATTTAATTTTGATGATAAATGTCTTATAGCCTTTGATAAACTCAAAAATGCTTTATCTCGTGCTCCTATTATTAAACCTCCTGTCTGAGATATGACTTTTGACTTAATATGTGAAGCTAGTGATGATGTTGTAGGAGTAACTCTGGGACAACACATTGGTCGCAGATATAATATTATACATCATGCTAGTAGAACTCTTAATGGTGCTCAAAAGAATTACCCTAAGGAATAAAAGGAACTTTTTGCTGCATTTTTATCTTGTGATAAATTTCGTTCTTATATAGTTAATGCAAAAGTAAGAGTTCATACGGATCGTGATGGTTTAAAAGAACTTCTTGAGAGGAAAGACCATAAGCCAAGACTGATCCGTTGGATTCTTTTACTTCAAGAATTTGAGTTGTAGATTATGTAGAGGCAGGAAATAAAAATGTTGGATGCAGTGTCCATGTTTGCCCAGCAAGACACCAATCTTATTGAGAGGAACTTTAGTCCTGGTGATTTTCACTTACGAGAATTATTCAATGAAGTAAGGTCAATTCCTCCAAAATAGAAGAAGTCTTTGTTGTTGGAGGAGTTTGTCATCCCCAAATAAGCAAATAGTAAGTTCAAGATAAGTGTTCTTACTCAAATAAGTGATTTGTTTTCACAGATTTTACTTATGAAATTTTTGCTTTTGAATTCCTTATGTTTTCTGAAGTTTCTGAGGGTTTTTACCAACTATACGACCGGAGAAAAATCTCCCGCCGTATAGTTGGTCGTTAAACTCTCTGTATCTTCTTCATGATTTTTTTCAATGTCTCGACCTATACGGGTGCAACTATACGACCAGAGCTAAAATTCCGGCCGTATAGTTGGTCGTTGAACTCTCAGACACTTTTGATTTTTTGTGTTTGTATCTATACGGTCGCAACTATACGACCGGAGCTAATATTCCAGCCGTATAGTTGTCGTTAAACTACCAAACATTTTTCGTCTGCCTTTTCAATTTTGTTATCTTAAAAAAACATTATTGTCGGATCCGAGTCGTGACTTAACTGACCTGGACTCGAGATATTTGGAAATATCTTCCCAGAACCAACTATACAGCCGGAGCTATACGGGTTGCGCCCATACAGTTGGTCGTTACGCGGTAGGACTCTTCCAAATCCGTGATTTCTTTCCCTATTTCGTTAAGATTCTTTTCTTGGGTGACAATTTGGTGTTTCTAGCGAGTTTTACCGACCTATGACCCCCTTATATACTGCCATTGTCTCTCTCTCTCTCTCTCTAATCATAATCTCCAGGAACCAATCCAGCCATGCTCTATCCTATCCCAGGCCGTGGGAAACCCCTGGGTCTCATTGCTCCTTCCAGGAACCGCTCTCGCAGCCCGTCCATGGAGGACGACAATGAGGAGGTGGAGAGGTTTAGCCCGGGGTACAAGGAGTACGTCGAGCCAAGATTCTACAACAACGATTCCGATGATGATGTGGTTGATGTCTACATCCATCGTGATGTCTATGATCCCCCGGAGATCAACTAGGCAGCAATGAAGAGAGCTCGAGAAGAGAGAGAAGGTCACAAGCCGCATGGAAAAGGGCGCGTGGAGACGGTCAAGTTCGTCACCATGGACCCCAGGCCGCACAAGCGCAAGGAATTACCTAATATTGGTGCGGGTGCTAGCATGGGAGCAAAGGCGCCACTCTTGAAGCCAACCATTGGTGCTCGTATGAGGGTGAAGCCTCGAGAAGAGTGGAGGTACGGTTTCCACTTCCCCTATCCATCAATTATGGATGAAGAATAAGAAGTTGTTCCCAGGACCAAGGATCGCGTGCGAGCACTGGAGATATATCAGAAGCAGGAACTACTTCATCGCGTCGAAGTCCTCCACCGCCTCAAGGAGATAGAGAATAAGGATGATCTTCTCCCGTTGGTGACTAAGCTCACAGATAAAGTGGACACTCTGTAATCTAATTTATGTAGGTGCTATAGCCGCATCACTGCTCTAAAGGATACCAACAAGAAGCTACGCACCGCGGTGTTACATGCCATGGCGCCACGGTGATCTACAATAATCATTGTATCAAATAATGGCAAGGGATTATTTGATCCCGCCTAGCTTGATTCCAAGCTTGGGGATATCTTTAAGACCTTGTAATCTATCTTATAAGTTTTACATTACCATTTTAGTTTTGCATTAGTTCAAAGTAGAAATAAAGTTTGCATCATTAGAATTCCCTTCAGGAATAGTCGATACCTTTTATGAAATTCCGATTTTATTATTATATATGGAGCAATTTTGAGTTTGTGCTTGTCTTATTGGATATATGAATGGCTTGAGTATAATTTTACTTGCACTTGATGATAGCAATAGGAGTCTTCCACACCATTGGTATTAATGGAACATATAATGATAATTTAGTCAATATGTTGTAAGATCACGGTTTGATTCACAAAGAAATAAAATTATTTAATCAGTTAAGTTGAAAAAGAATCCTTGAACAAAGGGAAATAAAAGTGCTATCAAAATAGAGTGAGAACAAGTCGAGGTAGAATCTTCAAGTCATAAGAATGCTTCATATACAATTGGAATTTGATAATTGAGATCATTAAACTTTGAATTCCTACATGAAGTGGAATGTATGGCTAGCTCCTTTGCATGGCACTTAAACAAAAGTGTGAGCATATACACAAAAGAGAAGAAAACAAAGAAGAAAAGGAGCGAATGTGCAAATAGCAAATAGGCATATACCACTATATTGTAGTATGACAAAGAGACACTTTTGAGATTTTAAATCCCAAGTGAATATGTTAATCCTAAAACACTTGGGACTACATCGCTAACTCATTCGATTGAACCAGATACTTTTACATTATGTTGAGATTCATATTTTGTGAACTATTGATCACTAAGGTGTGGAAGCCTAATAATACTCTTCAGATGGTTCGAGTAAGGTACTATTAATGAACTTATTCCTATGTATTGTATATGATAAACACATGTTGCAACTACCTCATTTATTTTATTGACTCAGCTTCATGAATATGAGGATCACATCCATTAAGCTAAACTTGCTCGGGAAGAGCAAGAGTCTAAGCTTGGGGAAGTTGATGAGTGCATATTTGCATCATGTTTTATATTATTATTTTGCATTGTAGATGTAGAATCTTGGTATTTTACGGCACTCCCGTGCACATTTTATGTCTGTTTTTACCAGGATCAGGACAGATGATGGATACAATGGACACAATTCTTGGAGCAGTTGTACTAAGGAGAAAAGGAGTCAAAAACAACGTAAATCACTTATTTGGTAAATATTAATAATACTAGAAGAAAACCCTAAGCGAACAAGATGTATAGACGGTTCAACGACCAACTATACAACGGGAATACATTTTCTGGCCGTATAGTTTCGGTCGTATAGTTGGTGCCGCCACCGCCTCCTCAAATAGTTTCACCCCGTACAACTGGATTAGAGTGACGACATACAAAACACCCGGAAATCGCCGAAACCTCACCTCCGGAAGGCATTTGGAGGGGGAACTCGTCCACCGGGATCCATCTTCGCCTTGCACAGATCTAGGAGGCTAAGGCATCGATCTTCACCATCAACCGCTGCATCACCACCATCTCCATCCATCCCATCTACATCTTGTCTAGATCTTGTTGTAATTTCTGTACTCGTTGTGGATTTATACAAGTACTATTCATCTATGATAGATTCCATTGTTATTGCCATGATGTTGATTGCCTCCATGACCGAGTAGATGATTAGTTCTTGGGGAGATGGAGAAACCCTAGTATGAGATTGAAATGAGATAAAGTTTATTATGATATTCATCATTGTGACCATGTTTTAGATTATCTTCATCTTGATGTTGAGAGAAGTCGACCTCTTAATATTTGCCTCTCATGGGGACTTGATGGAAGGAACTACTTGTTGGTCGGGTGTGTGTTAGCACTTACAAGTACTATAAATCTGTTGGCACTCCTTACGTATAAACTTGGGAACCGAGGAAACTCATGGAACACTATCCATGCTATGGGATCCATCCTACGGGATTAAGTCCCTTAATAGCGCAGTAATTCGATTAATGTCGATTGTTGACTGTTGTGGTTTATGAGGATGATGTGAGCAGCGGTTGCTGCCTATTTGTCCAAATACGGAGTTCCTCCCACACATACATAGTTGAGAATGTTCATGATAACAATCTTTACCTTAGCTCCTTACAATGCTAGTGGTGTATCCGCTACTCCCTAAGAACGCTTTTCCCTATTGCAGTTCCAATCTCTCTTACATACACGATACTTACTTTCTGTGTTCAGTTATTTTACTTTATTTATTGTTGCTCTTATACCAAAAACCCCAAAACACATTTTTACGCAATACTCGCATTTTATCTTATCAGTTAGAACTTCATTTAGCATTTTATTGTAATATTTATTTCAAGAGTTATTAGACTTCGGACTCCTGCTCCCTGTGGGATCGATATCTTTATTTCGAAACTAGCTACAAACGATCTGTGCACTTGTAGTCATCATGTATGCAAAGGTGGGCACCTGAGGATTCAGTTAGCCATGGAAAGTGCAAGTTAAAGTTTGAAAGAGCATATGACATGATTGAAAGATCCATAAATAAGGTTTATGCTAGGGATACTAAGAAACAAAGCCATTAACTGATGTCATGCAATTGGTGAAAGTGTTCAGTTGTTCAAAGAATGATTAAACTTCATTTCTATCTTCTTTGTATTATCTTCCTTTAGTTGGTTATCCTATGAAAGTTTATCTCTTTTGCAAAGTCAAAAGATGCTGACGATAGGGGTAATGGAACCCATTCTTTTGATGCACTGTGATCTAAAGAGTAATTAAGATTTGGAGTATAT
The DNA here is from genome assembly GCA_916181665.1 of Avena sativa. Taxonomy (NCBI): domain Eukaryota; kingdom Viridiplantae; phylum Streptophyta; class Magnoliopsida; order Poales; family Poaceae; genus Avena; species Avena sativa. The sequence goes on along the minus strand of OV702287.1, from coordinate 102,210,483 downwards.
AGATGCTTGTACATGTTTAGAATGAAGAAAGAAAGAAGTGAAAAGATGATTCTTTTGCACTTTATGTGCTTAATGGTCCATAGTACTTTCATTTGTTATTATGCAAGGTTAATATATTGTTGAGCACATATGCAAGTACATAAGAGATATCACTTCATAGCTCATTTGCTTGTTGGTGTTCTTAAAGAATGAATCATTTAACCTTGTGTAGCAATGATCATGACTTATGCTTTCCAACATTGCAACAAACTCTAAAGTCCATGTTTAGTTTTATCACCTTTATGCTCGACGAGTATAGGTTAAGCTTGGGGATGTTGATGCATGTAAAATGCATACATGAACTTTGTAGTTTATTAACACATATTCCCATGTATTTACATCTTATAGAATGTTATATCCATGTTTTCCATTATTTTTGGGGATTTTATAAACACTCCCCTCTCCTCTAGTTCTAACTCTATAGGACATGAAAACCTTGTTTTGTGTATTTTTATCTTTTAGGGACCTAAACAAAAGCAAATGGCCTAGAGACTTTTCAAGGAGTATTTTCTCATGAAGGGAAGCAGCTAGAGCACTAGGAGGTCACCATGAGACTCATTGGGCTGGGAAAGAGGCCCAGTGGCGTGGGCCCACTTAGTGGCCGCGAGAGCTACCCTCATTCGGGCCTCGTTGCTTGGATGTCGTCGATTCCACCACCATCCTCTTTTGCTTGACCTAAAACCTTCTATAAAAATGGTCCCTAACAGGATCTTCAAACATACAAGGGTGGAGATCGAAATCCATGAAAATAGAGAGTCTGTAGGCCGCCACCGGTGGAGATCAGAGGGGGAACCATGTGACACCCTAGAGATTAGGGTTAGACAAATCCTAGACCTTAGTCTGATATAATCCTAACCTAGTGCTCGAGAGTATACAGTGAGAGAATCGGTAATACAACATTGACCCTACGACACAGAAATTATTACAGCAAGCTCATAATTGAGCAAAGAACCAAAGTATTACAAGAAGAGGTCACTGAGCACAAACATCAAACAAAGGAAGGAAAATTATGCTATTAAGTATAGCAAACTTAACAAATGCCGTAACAGGCCTGAAGCATAACGATGACGTCCCAATCCATAGATCCTAGACTGCTTCCTAGGAACCCCAAGCTATTCGGCGTTGTCGATGCCGTAACGAACTCTTCTTCTATGGTAACGCTTACTATGTAGAAAAAGTATCAACAAACAAGGCCAAGTATAGGGTATACCCCACAAGAGTTATGGCTCGTGGAGTTACTTTGCATAAAGCTATCTTTATTTGTAAAACAAGAAGGAGTAGAAGCTCGTCTAATCAGAACATTTTAAAGGGATAAGAGAGCGTTATATCTAGCTTTGATCATCTCTTGATATCCATTGAATCTTTATCAGCTGAACCTACCAACTAGGATCACCCCCTCGAACCCTTAGGAAGCATCCCTTGCCAATTTTACAATTAGGTTATACTTCTCTATGATCTTTGAATCCATTCCCAAGTCATCCATAACCGTGAACATAGCTTTTCAAAAAAATTAAAACCCTGCAGGGGTGTACAACTTTACCCACATGTATCAACCTACTCTTAATGCCAAGGTATTAGCCCTCTTCCTTGGGAGGCCGACGGAGGTTGGTTGACCATGACCTTTACCTTGATTTTGTCAAGACCACCAGTCACGCCCTAAGGAGATGCCACTATAACAGGTTTAGTCCCAAAGTCGGTCCCTAGAGTTGTGAATAGGGTTCAATATTACGGAGGCCATGCCTCTCCTATTCCCTACCACGCCATGTATGATGCACCTTCACCCATCGAATCTTTCAAAACATTTTTATGCGTATGTTGAATGGAACACCTGAACTATGACTCATGGAATCTACTAGGCAAGTTAGTTAGTCGATAGGGTTTCCAGGACCCCGTGTGGTTGTACGCTCATTTTGGTTCAAGAGGCAAGAACTCAGGTTCTAGTGGTGGCAAGTACGGGACTGCAAAAACCACAACCCACCGTGGTCTCTCATACAAGCCATAACATGTTAAACTTACATCACTAATCATACCACGTCAACCTATCAAACTAGGTTTATTCGCATCTCTGATTCATTAACCATATGGACCAATGGTAACAACTAAGCATGCTAAGCACAATAAATATAACGGCTCTAGCAACGCTCACAAGCCAAACCCTAGTTATTCTAGGAGAAGTGGATTAGGGAATATAGGATACAAAGGGGAACATGCACTAGATAGGCTAACTCTATCAATTGATAGAAGACTTTAGAATCGTATGCAACATGGCAAGACTTTAAATACTTTAAAATCATAGGATTATATCATGGTGGGGATATGCTTGCCTTAGATTGTTGATAACCATTAAGCATGTCTTCGTAAACCTTGTACTTGCCTTGATTACAGTTGGTCAAGTATTGATCTTCGATCTTCGATGATGTTGATCTCTAACTTCGATCTTAGGCTCGTTCTCGAATTCTACCGGGAAGAATCAAAACACCAAAAAGAAATGGAAACAATCACCACATGGCATCGATGCAATGCTCAAGCAAGTATGATCATATGTCAAGTTAAAGGTTACTGAACTTGAAACCCTAGACAAGATCATCAATTTAAATGGGGTCCCTAGGGTTTAAACCTTAGTATTTGGAAATACCCATATGCATATGAGAGGGTTCAAATTTTTCTCCTTACTAATTTGCAACTGAAGTTTCTTAACAATACATGATTCTGTTGCTAAAGGGTATATCTCATTTTTTAAACATTTTGATATATTATTCGTACTTTATGATTTAAATGAGATCGTTATGAATTTTCCCAATTTAAATCCATTTTGAAATCGTTTTAAAACAATTAAACATTTTGGAATATATAAAAATATTTAACCATTTGGCCCCATTTTTCATGTGTTTACTCTTTTAAGAAAATAATTATGGAAATTATTAAAAGGATGATATGTAGGGGCCACAAGGGTATTTACATTTATAGAAATGATTTACAAAATGGTTAAACAAAAATAAAAGGATTATGACGCAATGCTGACATCATCCTGATGTCAGGAGAGGCGAACCTCCACAGATCGAGCAAGGATCTCTCGATCCTTTGCGTGCGTGGCAGCGAGAGCTGGGGCATTGGACGTGCCTCGTCACGGGCGACCTCAAGGTGGCGATGCCCCTTGGAAGAGGTCATCGGAACAATAAGCTTGGCGGCAGCCAGTGGTAGGGAAAGCAAGTGCATGACGCAAGAGAAGAACAGAGCGAGAGGAAGAAAAATGATAGGTGCCTAAGCACCGGGTGCTCACCATGATGCTGAAGGTGATCTCAGAGAGGCAGTAGGTGGTCGGAATCGGCAGCGGGAGGCAATGACCAGCGACAGGAACGATAGTTGATACCTTCGATACGGATTCACAGATGTAGTATAATAATTTTTTCCCTAGAAGACCTAGGTTTAATCGAACCTCAGAAAGCACTGCTAAAACGTAATAAAACGGACACGTCTACAAGACTTTGTTTGTTTGTTTTACCTTAGTTGACCGGACCAATCTAGTTTACTTTATAACGGGTTTGAGTCAATGGATGGAGATAGGCCAGGGTTGAAGATCTACCTGCGGCTGCACATCAAATGGGATAAAAGATAATAATAAGCATAGTCATGTATAATGTTTGTATTGAGATAATCTCTTGTGAGCAACACATCCTAATATTCAAGAGCCCCGTGATGCAGCGGGCATAACAATAGCCTTTTAATCCAACCGAGAGTACACCGAAGCCACGGGTTACAAATGATTATTAAGTGAAAACACGGATCAAAGCTTTAAGTGTTGATGTTGTTGTTGATCCCGAATGGGGTGCTAAGCGAAGATCGTACTACCCTTTCTATCACTGAGGTTCCTATGAGATCGTAGTTAGCCAAGTATCTCACCTCAAGCCTTTATCAATCTATGGGATCTTGGGTACCTACAAGTCCACAGATCGAGACAAGAGATGAAGAAACAAAAGATACAAATCATGAATTCAAACAAAATATAATTCTCCCATGATCTAGATGCCCATAATTGCTACAAGGTTTCTCCCCAACCCGCAGCCCGTGAGGACTACTCACTCATAACAAATAGATCGGAGATAGAAAACATCATACAAATACTTAGATTGAAATCAAATATTCTTACAATGGTCACCAAATCACAAGGAGATCTAAAGTACAAAGTAATGGCTATGGCTAGTGGATGGATGGATGGTGGAAGTGATGAACAATGGATGAACAATGGTGTGGATCTCCTTTGGTGGTGTTGTGATGCAATCTGAGAATGGCGGCTCTTTGGCCGACGACTGGAGCCTCGAAATATATAGGCGTCTTCATGAAAGTTATAGGGTTTGACGAGACGAAGTCATCGCCACCTGGTACGGGCGGGAGGTACGAGCGGACCGCGCCCGTACCAGTGGTCGTTAAGCCTTCAGGCGCCTTGGAAAGCCTCTCCAATTACTTGGGTGTGTATACTTTCTCAAAATCTTTCATTATGACTCCTTATTTCGCTTTAAAATCTGTGATTAATCAAAGAACGGATTTGCATATCTTTGCAATTATTAGTCACTAGTGGCAAGAGTTGAGAGTTTCTTTGGCAATTTCTTGACCAAAAACAATGTTTAAACATAGTGGAAGATGACAAAAATCAGAGCCATCAACAGTCCAATTGAGGCGCCTGGGCCACTATGGCTTGCGTTACTTACCTAGGAGGATGAGATTGACATGGAGGTTCCTGTGGTAGCCTCGGCTGGCCGAGTGGAGGCCGATAATGGCCTCGATGGTGACTGGGAGGCTTCGATTAGGGTTTTCGTGCGGGAAAGGAAGGAGGAGGAGAAACTGCACTAGGTTTCTTCTGTGGCGGCATCCAGGGGTCTTGTAGGCATCTAGGGTGGTGGCGAGTATCACGGTGCATGATAGCGAGGCGACGACATCCACGCTACCAGGCAGCTGCTTGCCTTCGATGAGGAAGACGACAAGGAAAAGAAGGCTGAACTGATATCGGGCCCTAACTAGGCTCCAGTTGGGCCGTGTGGGTTGCGGGAAAGGTTGGGAGAGGGACTAGGACGGCCTGTGTTGCTAACTCTGATTATTTTTTCTGAAGAATGTTTTCTCTTTTTCTTTTATCATTTCTATTTAGTAACCTTATTTGAATTATGTGTTGGACATTTTCAAAAGCACCAGAAGGTTTTGCAAACATTGAAATATTGCAGGGCCCTTTATACTGTTTGGGATCCACACCTTTTGTATTTTCAAAATTCAAAAACCATTTGAATGGATTTCAAAGGGAGAGGGAAAAACTAGGGTTTAGGGTTTGGTTTTGTTTCCTTGTTTGAGTTTTTTCTTAGCAAAATTACATGATGCTCATAATTATGCACAATTAAACCCTAATTAAGGATCTAATAAAACTAGGGGTGTTACGAACCGCTGCCAGCATATCCTCTGATTGCCTCCACCCCCCTCCGGCGTGAGCATCATCAACATCTATAGAGAGATCCTCTCCATCCATCTACTGTAATATCTTGGCAAACATGATGTGTGATGCAATCTATTGTTTTCTCATGGTCTATTTGTAGGGGTTCCGCGTATGAAAACAATAAATTTTACCCTACGCCCCTGAACCCCTGATGCTGCCAGGACCTATCTATTAGTAATACAGTAACGGGAGGGGCTTTTCGTGAACTTACCCTTGAAGACCGAAAAGCGTTGTCAACGCTCAGGAGAGCGTGGTTGATGTAGACGAGCCGAAGTCCTTGCGCTCCAACGGCTCCAATGACTTGAGTGCCTCAAGTGCGACACCTCACGGGGAGTTACACACGTCCGGTGCGTGGCGATGACTCCCGCTTCCCCGATCCAGCAACAATTACGGAAGTAGAGCTCCTGGATCCGAATCCCGCAGCGCGACGGTGCTCTGCGGTGAAGATGTCTCTTATTCGTGCAGTCTGAACTTGGGACCACGGTCACGAGAGAGAGAGGGAGAGAGAGAAAATATCAATTGGAGGTCCTCCCAAAAGTGAGAAGACCTTTATTGATTATTGTGTGTATTTATCTGGCCAAATACCCCCACTATATATAGGGGAGGGGAGGTACTACCTCCCTCAAAGTCCCGGGGTGGGACTAAAGGAGAGGAGGGGGAGGGGAGGCTGCCGGCCAGCCCTAGTGGGCCCCACACAGGGGGCTTGGCCCAGCCGGCCACCCCCTTGCCCTTCTCCCTGTCTCCTTTCCCTAATGGGCCCTCTCCCCTCCAGGAATTGGCCCATTAAGCCTTTTGACCTTTTAAATTGATTTTCTCTTTATTAAATAATTATGAATAAATGATTAAATCAATATTTAACATTCATTCACATATTATTCAATCTCTATGGTTATGGAACACTTCCACCTCCATTTTGGACATCCTCCAAACTTACCGAAACCCTTCCGGTTTTCTCTCTACAATTCTTCGGCGATTCTACCGATCCTATAAACACTCTCTAAGTATCATCAATACCTTAAGTGTGATACCCCATGGTTCGGGAACACTCCAGACATGGTCGGGACACTCCCGCACCAATGATCGACAGAGGGACCTGGATGGCCATGTGACCCCTGTGCGTTCCACGAAGATCTTTCATCGTTTGAACCGGGACAGTCGTGTCTTATTCCCTTTGTCTCTCGATACTTGCATTGCCTGAGATCTGATCAATGACATCACCATGAACGAGTGACTAGAGTTTCATTGGGAACCCCTGGTTGTTTATATATCACACGTGTATTAACGTTTCCACTCAATACAGTTATAGCATGATATAAAACTTAATCATAAACTATATGAAATATGATAATAGTCCTTATTACTATTTGTCTCTAGGGCATATTTCCAACAGTCTCCCACTTGCACTAGAATACAAATACACTAGCTGCATTTGTTCTTAATCATTGGCACCATTTATTCGGTACCCTGAACATGCTTGCTCATGGAAGAGGTTGAGTCTTGGGTCTGTACTTTACAGTCCCAAATCCTTTGCAACTTACTAATGTCACCTTGATTGACATTAATACTTTATCATCACATGATAACATCAGTTTGTATGCATCGTCGCTATGGCAGCAGAACGAGGCCTGATTCCAGGAGCCTACAGTGACTTTAGATCAACCTCAAGGGCTTTCTCATGGGCACTGTGCCCTGGGACACATCATTCTACGTTAGAAGCGAACTAGCCCTGCCATAACATTATACAACACTTTAGAAGGTACCCTTATCTATTGTTATAAATGTATTCATCGAAACACTAGTGCACTCTGTTCAACTGTAACATCCCAAAACTTTAATCCAAGCTTAACAAGATCAAATCATCCAAAAATAGGGTTAACAAAAACTTTTCCAAATTTAAAATGAAAGCATTCATATGTGTATAAATTTAAAATAGGAGTTGTTTGAATTGCCATGATTGATTGATCCAATGCTTGTAAAATGTTTCTTAGGTGATTTAAACATCATCTACATCATTCCTAAACTTTTCTTAAAGAAAATCAAATAAAAAAGAATTAAAAAGAAGGAATGGTCATTTTGGCAAATTTAACTCTCATGCCTACTTTGGCTATTCCTAGTACTCGATTCTTAACAGAAACAATTCTTGATCTTTGCACCCCTTGCTAGTACACATAATGAGGTACCAAGGCCCACCTTTTGATCTGCTAAAAACATTCTGTTAACTATTTTAAAGGACAGTTTAAAATTGAATCTAATGCATATGCATAGATCACCCCTATTTCAAAAACCATCTATTTGAGCTCCATTTTCAAAACCCTTGCAACCAGAGACTACCTATCACTAGTGGAGATCACTCAAAATTTTTGAAACCAAAATTCAAAACTTTCTTTCATGCGGCCATTTCATCAAACACTTGGCATGCATTTTATCACCTCTAATCCTAGCTCACTGTTTTGAACAGGGTTTTGCCTCCAATTGATCCCCATTTATCTCCTCTGTCCCCTCCTAGTCTAACCAAACCCTTAACACCCCTCTCCCTTGTCCCTAACCCTCTTCCCATGTCAACCCGAGGGCATGGTCGCCGACCAAACTTTGCCCCGCCGCAGCAGACCATCTCCCCCTCTCTCGCCATGTCTAGAAGGTAGCCAGGAGTTCACCGCCACCCCATGTCCCTTGCCCGAGCCCAGAGCAGCAGTGGACCACCGAGCACAAACCATGCCCGAAGTCGGTCGAGCATGCCGACGCTGCCCCCAGAGCACGCCCTGTCCCCGCTCGCACAGACCGCCCCTTGGCACCAGCCCGCGCCCGCCGCTCCACCTCGACCTGGAGAACACCCCAGACATCCCTGTTCGCTGCCCAAAGCCTCACAGCCACCGCTCGTCGTGGACAACGCTGCCTCTGCCTCTCAGAGCGCCACCTCGCCTAGACCGCGTGCCACCGCCCCTACGGCCGCATTCAATTCCTAGAGCACCGCCAGGAGACCGCCTGTCGATCGCCAACCCTAGCCATGCCTCTACCTCGCCGTAGCCTTGTCGCCACCGTCGCCTGCCCATCCCGCTCGGTCTCACCATCGGGCCTATAAAAGGAGCCCTCCCCAGCCTCTTCTCTCCACACCATTCCACTCCCCTCACCTCTCTGAACCTCACCCACCTCTAGCCGGAGCAAGGCAAGCTCTGCCTCGCCGGAATTGGAGCCGGAGCAGCCGCGGCAGGAGGAGAAGGGCGTCGTTGATTTCGACCACCCCAAGCTCCGCCGCAACCGCACCTCGCCTCGCCGTCGTCTTCCACGTCGTTTGCCCGCCTCGCTGACCCCGCTAGGGTTCGAGCTCGCCGGCGACCTGTTCGTCGTCGACGACGACCCTCAGCCGTTGATCTCGCTTCTAATCCTACGGCCCACAACGCGCGTACAGTTTCGCGTTTTAAGTGCCACTAACACGATGGACCCCCTGTCAGCTGAGCCCCGCGCCGCGGAGCGCCACTGGGCCGGCCCAAGTCCTTTCCCGCGCTAGCCCATCAACTCAAATCTGGATTTTTCTTTTTTTAGTCAAATCTAGTTTCTGTCCACTATTTCAAAAATCAATTAAGAGATTTTTAGAAATCCAAATTGCATGAAACCAATTTTGTATGAAAGTTATTGAAATGATCTATCCAAGACCGTTGGATTTAATACAATTAGAGTTACAGATCTCTCCTAATAAAAATAACAAAATAGAAGCTTTTGCAACTTGCAACATTTTTATAAAATCAACCAAGTTAGCTTTTGAGTTGATTCCAACTCTCAAAAATCACATTTCTTCATATCTATATAAATATGTAATAATATTAAGGTTTACATGCAGTGACTTTGGACTAGTACCAAAATAATGCTATATAGGCATTTCTAGTCACTTTAAATCATTAAATAATAAACTTAAACTAAAGTAATATTGATCCAACCTTTAAATCTCATTCCCACATGTTAGAATATGTGGTGAGGACATGTGTCCACATGATCCCATATTTTGGTGGTGAATATTAAATTTTAGTTAATATTTCAATGAGTAAAAATTACTTTTCTAAAATAAAAAGGTTGAAACTATTGAATTAAACTTGTGATGCTTGTGATGATAATAGATCATCAATTGTGTGTTTTAGAATGCTACTTAGCCTAGTTAAGTATTGTTTGGTGATTGTCTACTCCCTATGTATTTATAGACGCTAGTACCGACCAAGCTTTCAAGGAGGAGGAGTTCTACCAAGAAGAAGAAGAAGAAGAAAACTTCAACCACTGCACTAACCAAGGCAAGCTATTGTTATCAAGATAGAATTAAGCTAGATGAATGAGCAAGGATGCTTTAGGCATGCTTTGATCACACCCTTTCTAACTATTAGTACCCCAAGTCTTATTGACAAGTTTCACCTCCCTTAGTTTACACAAAGTTCTTTACTTATTTTGAAGGTAGCATAAAAAGTATAAAACTTGACCTATTTAGAAACCTTTAGATGTCATTCTATGGCATGAGATTGAACCCATCACTTCCACCTTAGTTAACACTCTTAACTTAGTAATTTTAGAGTAGATCAAAAACTTGAGTCACTTTAGATGGGAACACTTGGTGAAAATGAATTGTGAAAACCTTGGAATGATGAGTCATTCTATTGAGATGTTTTGACATGTGTTGAGAGACACAATTGGTTTATGATGATGAAAATGATGAGGCATGAGCCTTAACCTTTTTATAAAACTGATGGTTGGATTCGGATGTGATACCATTCCAAATTTATCGTACAACCACATTACCTGAATTGGGTAAGGCTTAGCTGGAAATTTATATGAATTAGTATTAGTTCCCTCACGGGAGAGGTTTGACTGAGGCTACCTCTCAATGTTGTCCACCTATGCAGTGCCCAAGATGACTAATGGTCATGGTTGGGAGGCCATGCTCATAGGAGAGGTGCTTGTACTAGGGTGTGTAAAGGGAAGGTTATGTTTGATTATCTGCATACTAAGTATGATGATTCAGGGTTATCCCTAACAGATGTATCGAATCTTGTGGTGAAAGTGTACCACCTCTGCAGAGTGTCAAACTATTCGAATAGCCGCATCCGCGGTTATGGACAGTTGGAATGGCCATACTGTTTCGTTGTCAGATGTTTTCTAAATAACTTGAAATGATTGATGAACATTGAATTGACCACAACGGGGTTGTGTTGATGATAATAGCTTCCTAGTTTAAGTGATTCTAGAACTTTACTTTATCTTTCTTTGCTTCTGAACTCAGCTTAGGTTTCAAACTTAACTTGATAGTTAATTTAGATTCAACACTTTAACTTAGAATTATAGTACCTGTTAATAGTAGTTTGCGAGTACTTAAAGAGTACTCATGGATTTTGTCCCTGTCTATTATCATGGCTAGACTATGAAGGAGATTATCAAGATGATGGTCAGCAGGACGGCTATGATAACTAGGACTATCTGCCTTCATCAGCATTGCTTGTGCCCCTGAAGATGGACCCCACCGCTACACTATCTTTTATTTCTGTTGCTTGTTGTATTAAAGACTGGATCATGAGATCCTTATTTGTGTAAAACCTTATGTATGGTTTGTAATGGATGATGTACTGTGATATCCAATCCGTTATGTCTCGCAAAAATGGTAATCCTGGGATTGCGAGGTATGGCATAACAGGCATCTGGGATTAAAAATCCGGGTGTTGACAAGTTGGTATCAGAGCAATCCTGACCATAGGAGACCCTAGTTAGAATGGACGTCCAAACCAAAAACTTAGCTTCAAAACCAAAGTGAGTATTTATGAAAAAATATTTCCCCTCTTACCCTTGTGAACTCATTCTTTCTCAAAAATACATGTTCCTCAAAAATTCTTATATTACTACCTAAAATTTGACACACTGGATCACTTCACTAACTTCCTCATCCTTAATCCTTGTAGATGGAGACTCAGTTCAGCAAGGTTTACCAGTTGGGAAACGGAGGTCAGCTGATCTTCTAGAGGGATCTGGACTCACTGTCGGAATTACTGGGACGCCCACATTCGGAGTTTCTTGGAGCTCAACTTCCAGGACCCCCAGGAGGAGACCTACAGTGGCTAGTCACCGCAGATCTTCGGGGAACCATCGAAGCACCAACTTCCGGGAGAATTCAGTTCTCCGTGAGAGAGAACAACTGGCTAGATGGATTAGCCAGGGCAATGCATGAAGCTCTCGCACGTCTATGTGCCCTCAGCGTCAACAAGATCCAAGGAACCCGTTTTGCCCACTATGCAAGACATGACTTCATGGGAATGCCGATGGAGATGCCAAGTCACCCAGAGTTGAGGCGTCAAGTGGAGAACCTTGATTTCTTGCTTCATGACAGACAACAGGAACTGGACAATGCCAGTGAGTTAGCCAACTAGAACCGTGCCATTGCCGACCAGAAGGCCCAGACTTTCGCACTGCTCGTCCAAGATCGCCAGTCTCTTCGTCGCCAGCGTGCCAAGAAGGATCGTACCATCGCCCATCTTCGCAAGAAGGTGGCCGACCTCGAGAAGACCGTCAAGGAGAAGGAAGCTCAGCTTGCGCCAAGGAAGAAGATGAGGGTGAAGACATCCAGGGAGATATGCATTCTTACCTCAGCAATGATGATGACTTTCTGGAGGAGGATGCTGTGGACTTCTACACTGATGATGAAGACTCGGACTTCATCGACGATGAGTAGAGACACTAGAGCACTGTCGTAGCATGAGATGTATCATCTCATTGTATCGTAGCTTGCAGAATGGTTCTTCAAACCATCTGTTTTCCCCTTTGCTTGTTGTGGTGTGTTGTATCGTGTGCTTGCTTGCATGAATGAAAAAGAAGTTAGTTGAAAAACCTGAGTATAAATCAATGTTTTAGCTTTGAAAACCCAAAACCATGAACCTTAGAATTTCCCTCTTACCCCTATATCTATCTCAATCTTCAGATGACTCGTGGAAACCAAGGAGGGAGCAGCTCGTCGCAGGACCCAATGCTGCAGATCTTGCAGAATCTCATCGCGGACCATGAAGCAAGCAGGGCCGAACGTCAAGCCAACTTAGCAACATTGCAGCAGATCGCCCAAATGGCTCTCAACAACCAAGGACATGGAAATCAGGATCACCAAGGATCCAAACTCAAAAACTTTCAGAACACCAATCCCCCAATCTTTAACCAATCTGAAAACCCATTAGATGCTGATGACTTGTTACAGACCATGGAAAACAACTTAGAGGTTGCCAGAGTTGATGAGAATGAGAAAGTTATCTTCGCCACCCACTATCTGGCGGGAGATGCAAGAGCTTGGTGGAATAGCATCCGCAATATGAACCATGGCCAGGTGATGACCTAGGAAGCATTCAAGGTCAAGTTCAGCCGCACCCACGTGCCGCAAGGTCTTATCAACAGGATGAGAGATGAATTCCGCGAATTGAAGCAAGGAAGAATGACTGTGGTAGAGTACTGTGACAGATTCTTGTCACTTGCCAGATATGCACCGGATGAGATCAACACGGAGGCCAAGAAGAACGAGAGATTCTTAAACGGACTGCATGATGAGATGCAGACTGTCCTCATCAACATCCATTTTGATGATCTCGAAGAGCTAGTCGACTCTACCATTCAGATGGAAGGGAAGATTAACCAGGCAAGCGACAACCGCAAGCGCCATATGATGCAGCAGTCTGGATCCAGTAGTTACCAGAAGTACCGTCCCAACCCCTCACCAGGATATGCACCAAGGAACAACCGACCCCCAAATTCTCGCCCAAGCTACCCCAACCGTAGCGGAGGTAATGTGAAGTCCGGAGGAAACAATCACAACTCCGGCAATGCCAACAATTTCAACCGTGCCCCTCCCAAGAGCAACAATAACAACAACAACACCGCACCTAGAACTGGCAGCAATGTTGTACCTGTCGCAGTCAAGGACAAGTCCCAGATCACTTGTTTTGAGTGTGGAGTGAAGGGTCACTACTCCAATGAGTGTCCCAAGAAGACTGCCGCCAATGCACCTGTGAATGCCCCAGCTCAGCAGCAGCGTCGTGTTCAACCAGGAAGGAGATTTGCCCCAGGGAACCCGCACAACCGCAACGGTCGTCTCTTCCACCTGAACGCAGAAGAAGCCCAGGAAGCGCCAGATGTAGTGCTGGGTATGTTTTCTGTCAACTCAGTTTTAGCAAGAGTATTGTTTGATTATGGAGCATCGCATTCATTTGTCACCAAAGAATTTGTATGCACTAGTAAGATTCTCCCAACCAACCTGAAGCATGTCATGATAGTTCAAATCCCTGGTTCAACAACAAAAGCTAGAAATATTTGCAAAGTTGTACCTATCAGAATACATGGGATAGATTTTTATGCCAACCTAATTATACTTGGAACCAAAGGATTGGAAGTATTACTAGGTATGGACTGGATGTCAAGGCATAAAGGACTGATAGACTGTGCTAAGAAAGCCATCACCATGACCAGTAGTTCTGGAGTAACAGTAGAGCATATCTCTGAAACCTTACCTCGTCAATTCAAGTGCAACAAGAGTGTAGCCCTGCCCACCATTGACCAAGTCAAAGTAGTCTGTGAATACCCCGACGTATTCCCAGATGAATTGCCAGGTATGCCCCCGGATAGGGATATTGAGTTCATTATCGAACTAATCCCCAGAAGCGGACCTATAGCCTAGAGACCCTATACCATGAATCCCGCAGAGTTAGTGGAACTGAAGAAGCAGTTGGATGACATGTTAGCAACAGGCTTGATTCAGCCAAGCGCATCGCCATGGAGATCACCAGTGTTATTCGTCGACAAGAAAGATGGAGGCAATCGTCTGTGTACAGATTACAGAAAGTTGAATGATGTCACCATCAAGAACAAGTACCCTTTGCCAAAGATAGAGGATCTATTTGATCAGTTGACTAGAGCTCAGGTATTCTCAAAGATTGATCTTAGGACTGGTTATCACCAACTTAAGATTCGTGCAATGAATATTCCGAAGACCGCCTTTACTACTCGCTATGGTTTATACGAGTATACAGTTATGTCTTTTGGATTAACCAATGCCCCTGCTTATTTCATGAATCTCATGAATAAGATCTTTATAAATTTCCTAGATAAGTTTGTAGTTGTGTTTATCGACGACATCCTTATCTACTATAAGTCAGAAGAAGAGCATGAGAAACATCTAAGAATCGTCCTAGAAACCCTGAGAGAGCATCAGTTATATGCCAAGTTCAGCAAGTGTGAGTTTTGGCTGAAAGAAGTAGGATTCCTAGGACATATTGTTTCTGTCGGAGGAGTCTTTGTTGATCCCACCAAGATCAAAGATGTCGAAGAATGGGAATCCCCAACCAATCAAACCCAAGTTCGTTCATTTCTCGGATTAGCGGGATATTACCGCAAGTTCGTAGAAGGATTCTCGAGCATAGCCCGACCAATGACCCAATTGTTGAAGAAGGACAAGAAGTTTGAATGGACAGACAAGTGTGAAGCCAGTTTCCAAGAGCTGAAGAAGAGATTGATATTAGCCCAATTTTGATCATGCAAGACATCAAGAAGCCGTTTGATGTGTATTGTGATGCATCCAAGATTGGCCTAGGATGTGTATTGATGCAAGAAGGCAAAGTCATCGCGTATCTGTCTCGACAATTGAAGCAACATGAGCAGAACTATCCGACCCATGATCTTGAGCTAGCAGCCGTGGTTCTAGCGTTGAACACATGGCATCATTATTTGATGGGTAATCGCTGTGAGATTTACTCAGATCATAAGAGCTTGAAGTATATCTTCACTCAGAAGGATCTGAATATGAGGCAAAGAAGATGGATAGAGTTAATCAAGGATTATGACCTTGACATTCACTATCACCCCGGCAAAGCCAATGTGGTAGAGGATGCTCTTAGCAGATTGCCGTGTAGGCTTAACACCATGATCAAAGAGAAGCAACCAAGTTTGTATGAGGAGTTGGAGCAGTTCAGGAATGAGTTAGTTAGCAAAGGATTCCTAGCTAGCATTGAACTTCAACCCACTTTGATTAGCCAAATCAAGGAAGCCCAGAAGGGAAATGAAAGTATCGACAGAATCAAACGTCGTATTGGTATAGGAAAGGTACCTGGATTCACCGAAGATGAAGAAGGAGTACTGTGGTACAAAGGACGTATCTGTGTGCCAGCAGATTCGGAGCTGAAGGAAATTATCATGAAGGAAGCTCATGATACTCTTTATTCTATCCACCCCGGAGGAACAAAGATGTATCAGGATTTGAAAGAGCAATTTTGGTGGCACAAGATGAAGAGAGAGATCGGAAGCTACATAGCCAAATGTGACATCTATCAAAGAGTCAAAGCAGAGTATCATAGACCTGCAGGACTATTACAACCATTGAAGATTCCGGAATGGAAATGGGATTCCGTCGGAATGGACTTTATCACAGGTTTACCTACTTCTAGTAGGGGAAATGACTCAATCTGGGTCATCGTTGATAGATTGTCCAAGGTAGCCCACTTCATACCTGTCAAGACTACCTACCAGAATGCAAAGCTAGCAGAGCTGTACATTGCTAGGATTGTTAGTCTGCATGGAACCCCCAAGACCATCGTCTTAGATCGAGGAACCCAGTTTACCTCGAGATTTTGGCAGAAAGTTCAGGAAGGTTTAGGAACCAAGTTGAACTTTAGTACCGCTTATCACCCGCAAACAGATGGACAAACTGAGAGAGTCAATCAGATCTTAGAGGATATGCTTAGAGCTTGTGTGTTGGAATACGGATCAAAATGGGAAGACTGCCTACCTTTCGTAGAATTCTCGTATAACAACAGTTATCAGGCTAGTTTGCATATGGCACCATTTGAATTCCTATACGGAAGAAAGTGTCGTACCCCTTTGAATTGGTCGCAAGTAGGAGAGAGTCAGATCTTTGGACCCGACATTCTCCGAGAAGCAGAAGAGAAAGTTCACAAAGTCCATGAGCACCTCAAGGCTGCCCAATCTAGACAGAAGAGCTATGCTGACAAGAGAAGGAGAGACCTGACTTTCAATGTCGGAGATTTCGTATATCTCAAGGTTTCACCATTGAAGGGAACTCAACGCTTTAGTCTGAAGGGAAAGTTAGCTCCCAGATATATCGGACCTTTCAAGATTCTGAACCACCGAGGAGAAGTATCGTATCAATTGGAACTGCCTGAAGAGATGTCAGCCATCCACAATCTGTTCCATATCTCGTTACTTCGCAAATGCTTGGAAGTGCCTGAGAAGACTGAAGTTTTCAAGAATATCGATCACAGAGCTGTGGAAATCAACAATGACCTGACCTATCGGGAAGTACCCATCCGTATCTTGGAAGAAGCCTACAGAACCACCAGGACCAGGAGTATCAAGTTTCTCAACATTCAGTGGAGCAACCATACCGAGGAGGAAGCTACTTGGGAACGCGAAGATTACATTAGGACAGAGTTCCCAGATCTCTTTAGTTCCTAGTTTTCTTTAATCCAAGCTTAACAAGATCAAATCATCTAAAAATAGGGTTAACAAAACTTTTCCAAATTTAAAATGAAAGCATTCATATGTGTATGCATTTAAAATAGGAGTTGTTTGATTTGCCATGATTGATTGATACAATGCTTGTAAAATGTTTCTTAGGTGATTTAAACATCATCTACATCATTCCCAAACTTTTCTTAAAGAAAATCAAATCAAAAAGAATTAAAAAGAAGGAATGGTCATTTTGGAAAATTTAACTCTCATGCCTACTTTGGCTATTTATAGTACTCAATTCTTAACAGAAACAATTCTTGATCTTTGCACCCCTTGCTAGTACACATAATGAGGTACCATGGCCCACCTTTTGATCTGCTAAAAACATTCTGTTAACTATTTTAAAGGACAGTTTAAAATTGAATCTAATGCATATGCATAGATCACCCCTATTTCAAAAACCATCTATTTGAGCTCCATTTTCAAAACCCTTGCAACCAGAGACTACCTATCACTAGTGGAGATCACTCAAAAATTTTGAAACCAAAATTCAGAACTTTCTTTCATGTGGCCATTTCATCAAACACTTGGCATGCATTTTATCACCTCTAATCCTAGCTCACTGTTTTGAACAGGGTTTTGCCCCCAATTGATCCCCATTTATCTCCTCTGTCCCCTCCTAGTCTAACCAAACCCTTAACACCCCTCTCCCTTGTCCCTAACCCTCTTGCCATGTCAACCCGAGGGCATGGTCGCCGGCCAAACTTTGCCCCGCCATAGCAGACCATCTCCCCCCTCTCGCCATGTCAAGAAGGTAGCCAGGAGTTCACCGCCACCCCCTGTCCCTTGCCCGAGCCTAGAGCAGAAGTGGACCACCGAGCACAAACCATGCCCGGAGCCGGTCGAGCATGCCGCCGCCGCCCCCAGAGCATGCCCTGTCCTCGCTCGCACAGACCGCCCCTTGGCACCAGCCCACGCCCGCTGCTCCACCTCGACCTGGAGAACACCCCAGACATCCCCGTTCGCCGCCCAAAGCCTAACAGCCACCGCTCGCCGTGGACACCGCCGCCTCTACCTCTCAGAGTGCCACCTCGCCCAGACCGCGTGCCACCGCCCCTACGGCCGCATTCAATTCCTAGAGCACCGCCAGGAGACTGCCTGTCGATCGCCAACCCCATACATGCCTCTACCTCGCTGTAGCCATGTTTCCACCGTCGCCTTCCCATCCCTCTCGGTCTCACCGTTGGGCCTATAAAAGGAGCCCTCCCCAGCCTCTTCTCTCCACACCATTCCACTCCCCTCACCTCTCTGAACCTCACCCACCTCTTGAAGGAAATATGCCCTGAGAGGCAATAATAAAGTTGTTATTATGTATTCCTTGTATATGTTAGATGTTTATTTTGCATGCTATAATTGTATTGATAGGAAACATCAATACATGTGTGTTTAATAAACAAAAAGGGTTCCTAGTTATGCCTCTCTTATAGACTAGCTTGTTGATTAACAAGATGATCAAGGTTTCCTGATCATGGACATTGGATGTTGTTAATAACAAGGTCACAACATTTGTGAAATGATGTGATGAACATTCATCCGAAGTATAGCATTACGATCAAGTCATTATGTTTATATTGCTATAACATCATACGAAGTAATCTTTATCCTTAGACCATGAGATCATGTTAATTGCTAACACCGGAAGAGTATCTTGATAACATCAAACGTCACACCGTAACAGGGTGACTATAAAGGGGGGTTCAGTGCTACAAAGGTGTTATGTTGAGGCTCATGGATCAAGAGTGGAATTTGTCAATCCAGATGATGGATAGATATACTCTGGGCCCTCTCGGTGATATCCCATTAGGATAGCTTGCAAGCAAGTGATATGATCACTAGAATGTTATATCACGGGAACAAGAAAAGAGTGCATGTCGGTAACGAGATCAAACTAGGTATGGAGATACCGATGATCGAATCTCGGACATGTAATATATCGAGAGACAAAGGGATTTAGTTACAAGCGTTAAATGTTCTCACGATCACTGGAGTCATCGTTGAATGTGTAGGAGTCAGTACGGATCTCCAGGTCCCGCTGCTGATTATTGATCGGAGAAGGGTCTCGATCATGTCTGCATTATTCGCGAACCGTAGGGTGGCACACTTAAGAGTTACCGGACACCATTTTGGAGCACATATGTTTCAGACGAAAGAATTTCAAAGTGCAGGAATTGTTTCAATAGAAACCGGAAATTGTTTCGGGTGAAATTACAGAAGGTGGTTCTGCATGTGATATTGAAATATTGCAAGGGGCTATATGTGAATGTTTGTTAATTAAAGTAATTAACAAAATTCTGAATAAATTTAATAAAAATAGTTTTATTAAATGAGAGAGCATTAAATTTGGAGAAATTAAATGCATTTAAAGTGGAGACTTTAAAAGGGAATGTGAAGAGGCATTTTAATGTGGAGGGGTTACCACCACATGAATGGGGGAGGTGAGGGGTCACCCCCCCATGCGCCAGCCATGGATAGAGGGGGCGCCCCCCTCCTCCTATAAAAGGCCACCCATTCCCTCCTTCATCCACATAGCTCCTTGTGAAGGATCTCTCTCCCCCTCTAGAATTATTCCCCCATGGTATCGGATTAGCGAGATACATGTTCCCGGTGGCATTTCGTCTGTAAGGAGTTGGTGCTTCCACTGGATCGCTAGAGCGAGGAGGTGGAGGTTGTCCGGTGGCTTGAACGTGTGTGCGAGTGCGGATGCACTGCTGAGTTGCGGCGCTCGGACTTCCTCACGATCTTGAGATCGGCAAGTGTACGACTACATCAACCACGAGTTCCTACTCGTTAACAAAGCTCGTTGTCTTCGAGGGTAAGTTCTCCATGGATGTATGTCCACCCGTTGCTCTGTACCTAGTAGATAGATCTTGGCGTGTAGTTCTCATCGTAGGAAATTTTTTGTTTTCTATGCTGCGGACCCAACAGTGGTATCAGAGCCTGATCTATGCGTAGGTGTTTTGCACGGGTAGTACACATATGTTTATATGTGGGCGATGATGATCATGTTATTGCATCTTCTATGTACTTTGGATATTGGTGGCATAGTGGGATGAAGCGGCCCGGACCAACCTTACATGTCATCGTACATGAGACCGGTTCCGTGACTGACATGCAACTTGTTTTGCATAAGTGGCTGGCGGGTGTCTGTCTCTCCTACTATAGTCAATATCTGATTTACAATGAGTTGCTAATAACTTAGTTATCCTCGTTGTGGTTCATGTTCGTAGGTTAGACAGGTTCTATCTCCGAAAGCCCTAAGCCATGTAAAACTTGCAATTGATAAATTAGAGGCATCTAGTTTAGATCGTTGCTGGGCTAGTGTTTTGATATGGTATTGTTGTAAGTAGATGTATAATAGATACTCTTACAACTCACTTCACATGTAAGTTCCATAGACCTTGGCCTTACACACAAAGGAATGATAGAGATCATACCACGATGCAAATGATAGAGATCAAATGCATGGACCATATCACCTCACTTCACACATTAGATGTTAGCATCTTATATTGCTAGTTTGGCGCTTTTGGTAGCATTACAAGATGATCCCTCATTTAGATATCAAGATAAAATGTGTTCTTCCTTAAGTATGCACCGTTTTGTGGATCGTGTTTTGAGGCATCACGTGATGATCGGGTGTTCTCGACTCTACGCTTTCATACAACGGGTGTAAGACAGTTTTACACACGCAAATACTAAGGTTCTTACTTGACGAGCCTAGCATGTACAGACATGGCCTCGGAACACGGACTGAAAGGTTAAGCATGAGTCATATAGTTGATATGATGCCCATATAGATGCTCGCCTTTGAAGCTACACCGACTCACGTGATGATCGGACTTGGTGTAGTGGATTTGGTTCATGTAATCACCAAAAGGACACGAGGGATGTCGTTTTTGAGTGGGAGTTCATTAGTAATTTGGATTAGTTGAACTCAATCTATCATAAACTTAGTCTAAATATACTTTACAAATTCTGTTGTAGATGGAACCACCTGCTTTTAATTTCAATGTGTTCATGGAGAAAGAGAAACTTGCTGCGAATGGTAGCAACTTCACCAACTGGGCTATGAATTTGAGGATTCTCCTCACTGCTGCACAAAAGCAATATGTGCTAGATGCGCCGCTAGGCCCCCCACCAGCTCCTGATGCCCCTGACGAGGAAAAGAACGTCTATATAACTCGTCAGGAGGACCACAATTTAGTTCATTGCGGCATACTGTATGGGCTAGGGCCAGAACTTCGAAAGCGTTTCGAAAATGGCAATGCCTTTGATACCATGGGAGAATTGAAAATGATTTCGATACCCATGCTGTCGTAGAGAGTTATAATGCTACAGAAAAGTTCTTTAGCTGCATGATGGAGGAAAACAGCTCCGTTAGTGAGCATGTACTCAAAATGTCTGGGTACGCCGATAAGCTTGTGTCCTTGGGAATAACGATTCCCATTGACTTAGGCATACATCGTGTTCTCCAATCTCTGCCACCTAGCTACAAGAGCTTCGTGATGAACTATAATATGCAGGGCATGAAGAAGTCTCTTCTCGAGCTTCTGTCAATGCTTAAGACTGCAGAAGTGGAGATTAGGAAAGAACATCAAGTGTTGATGATCAATAGGACCACCGGTTTCAAGAAGGACAAGAAAGGCAAGCAGAAGGGAAGGAAGGGCGGCAAATCTGTTGCCGCGCCTGAAAAGAAACCCCGAGCTGGCCCTAAGTCTGACACCGAGTGCTACTATTGCAAGGGGACTGGCCATTGGAAGCGCAACTGCCCCAAGTATTTGGCGGACAAGAAGGCCAGCAAGGCAAACAAAGGTATATGTGATATACATGTTATTGATGTGTACTTGACTAGTACTCGCAGTAGCACCTGGGTATTTGATACGGGATCGGTTGCTAATATATGTAACTCGGTTCAGGGGCTGCGAAACAAGCGACAACTAGCAAGGGATGAGGTCACGATGCGGGTCGGCAATGGATCAAGAGTTGATGTGATCGCCGTTGGAACGCTGCCTCTCCATATGCCGTCAGGATTAGTTATAAACCTAAATAATTGTTATTTGGTGCCTGCACTGAGCATGAACATTGTATCTGGATCGTGTTTGATGCAAAGTGGTTATTCATTTAAGTCTGAAAACAATGGTTGTTCGATTTATATGAATAATATCTTTTATGGTCATGCACCTATGTTGAATGGTTTATTTCTGTTGGATCTCGATAGTAGTATTACGCATATTCATAATGTTGATGCTAAAAGGATTAAACTTGATAATGATATATCTACATATATGTGGCACTGCCGTCTAGGTCATATTGGCGTTAAACGAATGAAGAAACTCCATTCTGATGGACTTTTGGAATCACTTGATTTTGATTCATTTGATATATGTGAGCCATGCCTTATGGGCAAGATGACTAGAACGCTGTTTTCCGGTTCAATGGAACGGGCGACAGATTTATTGGAAATCATACATACTGATGTGTGTGGACCAATGAGTGTGTCGGCGCGAGGTGGATATCGTTATTTTATTACTTTCACGGATAATTTGAGTAGATATGGGTATATCTATTTGATGAAACACAAGTCTGAAACTTTTGAAAAGTTCAAAGAATTTCAGAATGAAGTGGAAAATCATCATAACAGAAAGATCAAATTTCTGCGGTCCGACTATGGAGGAGAGTATCTTAGTTACGAGTTTAGCACACAAATGAAAGACTGTGGAATAGTTTCACAACTCACGCCTGCCGGAACACCACAACGTAATGGTGTGTCAGAACGTCGTAATCGTACTTTATTGGATATGGTTCGATCCATGATGTCTCTGACTGACTTGCCACTGTCATTTTGGGGTTATGCACTGGAAACCGCTGCATTCACTTTAAATAGGGCACCATCTAAATCCGTTGAAAAGACACCGTATGAATTATGGTTTGGAAACAAACCTAAGCTGTTATTTCTTAAAGTTTGGGGATGCGATGTTTATGTGAAGAAACTTCAACCGGATAAACTCGAACCCAAAGCGGAAAAATGTGTCTTCATAGGATACCCTAAGGAAACAATTGGGTATACCTTCTATCACAGATCCGAGGGCAAGGTCTTTGTTGCCAAGAATGGATCCTTTCTTGAGGAGTTTCTCGCGAAAGGTGTGAGTAGTCGGAAGGTAGAACTCGAAGAGGTTATTGAACCTTCTCTTCATGAAATGGCGAGTAGCGCAGCTCCAGAAGTTGTTTCGGAGTTGACTTCACCTAATGAAGAGAGAGCTAATGATATTGATCATGAAACTCCGAAATAGGACACTACCGAACCTCGCAGGTCAAGCAGGACACGTGCAGCTCCTGAACTGTACGGCAATCCTGTTATGAATTTCATGATTGATGAAATAGATGACCCTGCGACGTATGAAGAAGCGATGATGAGCCCTGATTCCAACAAATGGCTAGAAGCCATGAAATCCGAGATGGAATCCATGTACGAAAACCAGGTTTGGACCTTGGTGGACTTACCTCACGATCGAAAGGCCATTGAGAATAAATGGATTTTCAAAAGAAAAACTAATGCTGATGGTAATATAACCATCTATAAGGCTCGACTTGTCGCAAAGGGGTTTCGACAAATTCAAGGAGTTGACTACAATGAGACATTCTCTCCCGTAGCGATGCTTAAGTCGGTTAGGATTATGTTAGCAATTGCTGCATATTTCGATTATGAAATATGGCAGATGGATGTCAAAACTGCATTCCTCAATGGTAATATTGAAGAAGAGTTGTATATGATACAACCTAAGGGTTTTGTCGATCCTAAGGATGCTGATAAGGTGTGCAAACTTCAGCAATCCATCTATGGACTGAAGCAAGCATCCCGGAGTTGGAATCTCCGCTTTGATGAGGTGATCAAAGAGTTTGGATTTGTCCAAACTTATGGAGAGGCTTGTATTTACAAGAAAGTGAGTGGGAGCAATGTGGCATTTCTGATATTATATGTGGATGACATATTATTGATTGGAAATGATTTAGATCTTTTAAACAGTGTTAAAAGTTATCTAAACAGCAAATTTTCGATGAAGGACCTTTGTGAAGCTTCATATATATTAGGCATTAAAATCTATAGAGATAGATCAAGACGCCTAATTGGGCTATCGCAGAGTACATACCTTGATAAGATATTAAAGAAGTTTAATATGGACGGAAGTAAGAAGGGGTACTTACCTATGTTGCAAGGCAAGACATTGAGTAAGACTCAAAGTCCGGCTACGGCGGAAGAAAGAGAGATAATGGATAAGATCCCCTATGCCTCAGCCCTAGGCTCTATAATGTATGCCATGCTATGTACGAGACCGGATGTGGCACATGCTATTAGTTTGACTAGTAGGTACCAATCTGATCCAGGTTCGGAACACTGGATAGCGGTCAAGAATATACTTAAGTACTTGAGAAGAACTAAGGATATGTTTCTTGTATACGGAGGTGAAGAAGAGCTAGTCGCTAAGTGTTATGTCGATGCTAGCTTTGAAACTGATCTGGATGACTCTAAGTCTCAATCCGGATATGTATTTCTCTTGAACGGAGTAGCAGTTAGTTGGAGGAGCTCCAAACAACCTGTGGTGGCTGGATCAACGACGGAGGCGGAATATGTTGCTGCTTCAGAAGCAGCGCACGAAGCGGTTTGGATGAAGGAGTTCATAACGGAACTAGGTGTGGTTCCTAGTGCGTTGGACCCAATGGTGATCTATTGTGACAATAATGGAGCCATAGCCAACACCAAGGAACCAAGGTCTCACAAGAATTCCAAGCATATTAAGCGCCGGTTTCACTCCATCCGCAAGCATGTCAAGGATGGAGATATAAAGATTTGTAAAGTACACACGGACCTGAATGTAGCAGATCCGTTGACTAAAGTACTCCCTAGGGCAAAACATGATCAATACCAGAACTCCATGGGTGTTAGATTTATCACTATATAAACTAGATTATTGTCTCTAGTGCAAGTGGGAGACTGAAGGAAATATGCCCTGAGAGGCAATAATAAAGTTGTTATTATGTATTCCTTGTATATGATAGATGTTTATTTTGCATGCTATAATTCTATTGATAGGAAACATCAATACATGTGTGTTTAATAAACAAAAAGGGTTCCTAGTTATGCCTCTCTTATAGACTAGCTTGTTGATTAACAAGATGATCAAGGTTTCCTGATCATGGACATTGGATGTTGTTAATAACAAGGTCACAGCATTTGTGAAATGATGTGATGAACATTCATACGAAGTATAGCATTACGATCAAGCCATTATGTTTATATTGCTATACGAACTAATCTTTATCCTTAGACCATGAGATCATGTTAATTGCTAACACTGGAAGAGTATCTTGATAACATCAAACGTCACATCGTAACAGGGTGACTATAAAGATGGGTTCAGTGCTACGAAGGTGTTATGTTGAGGCTCATGGATCAAGAGTAGAATTTGTCAATCCAGATGACAGATAAATATACTCTGGGCCCTCTCGGTGATATCACATTAGGAGAGCTTGCAAGCAAGTGATATGATCACTAGAATGTTATATCACGGGAACGAGAAAAGAGTGCATGTCGGTAACGAGATCAAACTAGGTATGGAGATACCGATGATCGAATCTCGGACATGTAATATATCGAGAGACAAAGGGATTTAGTTACAAGCGTTAAAGGTTCTCACGATCACAGGAGTCATCGTTGAATGTGTAGGAGTCAGTACGAATCTCCAGGTCCCGCTGCTGATTATTGATCGGAGAAGGGTCTCGATCATGTCTGCATTATTCGCGAACCGTAGGGTGGCACACTTAAGAGTTACCGGACACCATTTTGGAGCACATATGTTTCAGATGAAAGAATTACAAAGCGCAGGAATTGTTTCAATAGAAACCGGAAATTGTTTCGGGTGAAATTGCAGAAGGTGGTTCTGCATGTGATATTGAAATATTGCAAGGGGCTATATGTGAATGTTTGTTAATTAAAGTAATTAACAAAATTCTGAATAAATTTAATAAAAATAGTTTTATTAAATGAGAGAGCATTAAATTTGGAGAAATTAAATGCATTTAAAGTGGAGACTTTAAAAGGGAATGTGAAGAGGCATTTTAATGTGGAGGGGTTACCACCACATGAATGGGGGAGGTGAGGGGTCACCCCCCCATGCGCCGGCCATGGAGAGAGGGGGCACCCCCCTCCTCCTATAAAAGGCCACCCATTCCCTCCTTCATCCACACACCTCCTTATGAAGGATCTCTCTCCCCCTCTAGAATTATTCCCCCATGGTCTCGGATTAGCGAGATACATGTTCCCGGTGGCATTTCGTCTGGAAGGAGTTGCTGCTTCCGCTGGATCGCTGGAGCGAGGAGGTGGAGGTTGTCCGGTGGCTTGAACGTGTGTGCGAGTCCGGATGTCCTGCTGAGTTGCGGCGCTCGGACTTCCTCACGATCTTGAGATTGGCAAGTGTACGACTACATCAACCACGAGTTCCTACTCGTTAACAAAGCTCGTTGTCTTCGAGGGTAAGTTCTCCATGGATGTATGTCCACCCGTTGCTCTGTACCTAGTAGATAGATCTTGGCGTGTAGTTCTCATCGTAGGAAATTTTTTGTTTTCTATGCTGCGGACCCAACACCTCTAGCCGGAGCAAGGCGAGCTCTGCCTCGCCGGAATTGGAGCCGGAGCAGCCGCGGCAGGAGGAGAAGGGCGTCATTGATTTCAACCACCCCAAGCTCTACCGCAACCGCACCTGGCCTCGCCGTCGTCTTCCACGTCGTTTGCCCGCCTCGCCGACCCCGCTGGAGCCCTGGTACACCCCTAGTAGACCCCCACCGAGCCGCTAGGGTTCGAGCTCGCCGGCGACCTGTTCGTCGTCGACGACGACCCTTAGCCGTTGATCTCGCTTCTAATCCTACGGCCCACAGCGCGCGTACCATTTCTCGTTTTAAGTGTCGCTGACACGCGGGACCCCCTGTCAGCTGAGCCCCACGCCGCGGAGCGCCACTGGGCCGGCCCAAGTCCTTTCCCGCGCTAGCCCATCAATTCAAATCTGGATTTTTCTTTTTTAGTAAAATCTAGTTTCTATCCACTATTTCAAAAATCAATTCAGAGAGTTTTAGAAATCCAAATTGCATGAAACCAATTTTGTCTGAAAGGTATTAAAATGATCTATCCAAGCCCGTTGGATTTAATTCAATTAGAGTTAGAGATCTCTCCTAGTAAAGATAATAAGACAGAAGCATTTACACCTTGCAACATTTTTATAAAATCAACCAAGATAGCTTTTGAGTTGATTCCAACTCTCAAAAATCACATTTCTTCATATCTATCTAAATATGTAATAATATTAAGGTTTACATGCAGTGACTTTGGACTAGTACCAAAATAATGCTATATAGGCATTTCTAGTCACTTTAAATCATTAAATAATAAACTTAAACTAAAGTAATATTGATCCAACCTTTAAATCTCATTCCCACATGTTAGAATATGTGGTGAGGACATGTGTCCACATGATCTCATATTTTGGTGGTGAATATTAAATTTTAGTTAATATTTCAATGAGTAGAAATTACTTTTCTAAAATAAAAAGGTTGAAACTATTGAATTAAACTTGTGATGCTTGTGATGATAATAGATCATCAATTGTGTGTTTTAGAATGCTACTTAGCCTAGTTAAGTATTGTTTGGTGATTGTCTACTCCCTATGTATTTATAGACGCTAGTACCGACCAAGCTTTCGAGGAGGAGGAGTTCTACCAAGAAGAAGAAGAAGAAGAAGAAGAAAACTTCAACCACTGCACTAACCAAGGCAAGCTATTGTTAGCAAGCTAGAATTAAGCTAGATGAATGAGCAAGGATGCTTTAGGCATGCTTTGATCACACCCTTTCTAACTATTAGTACCCCAAGTCTTATTGACAAGTTTCACCTCCCTTAGTTTACACAAAGTTCTTTACTTATTTTGAAGGTAGCATAAAAAGTATAAAACTTGACATATTTAGAAACCTTTAGATGTCATTCTATGGCATGAGATTGAACCCATCACTTCCACCTTAGTGAACACTCTTAACTTAGTAATTTTAGAGTAGATCAAAAACTTGAGTCACTTTAGATGCGAACACTTGGTGAAAATGAATTGTGAAAACCTTGGAATGATGAGTCATTCTATTGAGATGTTTTGACATGTGTTGAGAGACACAACTGGTTTATGATGATGAAAATGATGAGGCATGAGCCTTAACCTTTTTATAAAACTGATGGTTGGATTCGGATGCGATACCATTCCAAATTTACCGTACAACCACATTACCTGAATTGGGTAAGGCTTAGCTGGAAATTTATATGCATTAGTATTAGTTCCCTCATGGGAGAGGTTTGAGCTGAGGCTACCTATCAATGTTGTCCACCTATGCAGTGCCCAAGATGACTAATGGTCATGGTTGGGAGGCCATGCTCATAGGAGAGGTGCTTGTACTAGGGTGTGTAAAGGGAAGGTTATGTTTGATTATCTACATACTAAGTATGATGATTCAGGGTTATCCCTGACAGATGTATCGAATCTTGTGGTGAAAGTGTACCACCTCTGTAGAGTGTCAAACTATTCGAATAGCCGCGTCCGCGGTTATGGACAGTTGGAATGGCCATACTGTTTCGTTGTCAGATGTTTTCTAAATAACTTGAAATGAATGATGAACATTGACTTGACCACAACAGGGTTGTGTTGATGATAATAGCTTCCCAGTTTAAGTGATTCTAGAACTTTACTTTATCTTTCTTTGCTTCTGAACTCAGCTTAGGTTTCAAACTTAACTTGATAATTAATTTAGATTCAACACTTTAACTTAGAATTATAGTACCTGTTAATAGTAGTTTGTGAGTACTTAAAGAGTACTCATGGCTTTTGTCCCTGGCTATTATCATGGCTAGACTATGAAGGAGATTATCAAGATGATGGTTAGCAGGACGGCTATGATAACTAGGACTATCTGCCTTCGTCAGCATTGCCTGTGCCCCTGAAGATGGACCCCACCGCTACGCTATCTTTTATTTCCGCTGCTTGTTGTATTAAATACTAGATCATGAGATCCTTATTTGTGTAAAACCTTATGTATGGTTTGTAATGGATGATGTACTATGATATCCAATCCGTTATGTCTCGCAAAAATGGTAATCCTGGGATTGCGAGGTATGGCATAACGGGCATCTGGGATTAAACATCCGGGTGTTGACATCAACTTTCGATGTTTTTGTTCACCTCGCTTCCTATTTGACTTTAATCGGTATTTACAGGAGTTTCCAACATATTCCCTTATAACATAACCCTTTATGTTTTAAGATATGTCATCCTTTATGGATTTGGAAAACATGTCTGCAGTTCTCTACTAGACACTGCAGACAAGCTTAGCGAGACGTTCCGTGATTCAAACTTAATCACTTTTAAACGTTCCTTATTGGATCATATATTATGTTAAGTTATCATCATGGTTTTGTAAGATAGAACCTATGATTCAACATAGTGGATGATGATCATCCTTTTCTTTCTTTCAAACATTGATGTTAAACTTAATACTATTCCTAACTTGAGTTATTAAGGACTAGTTCCTTAATTAACTTCTATTCTGAAACCCTTTTCAGAATCCCTTAAGGAATACTACATAATATCATAATACACTTATTATCAACTTCTACACCTTATAAATCATTATTTATAAGTATTTGCGCTTTTGTTCTTAACACACTTAAGAATCACTGTATAAGCTCCCACTCAAAAATATGTCATTCACATATTGTTTTAGGAAGACTTTCATAGCTCCCACTCAATTTCATGCAAATTGCACATCCATTCACTATTTTGAATAACTTCAAAATCCTTTGATCAAATATCAAACTTGGAGTTTTACTATGAGATACTAGTACTATTACTAGTTTTAAATCCTCTAGACATTCAGCACACTTGAATCAAATTCATTTGGATTCGTCCAATACTTGACAAATTGTGCTTTTGTCGTTCACCCCTTTTCCACTATGTCTTTGCAGTCATTTGGGAAAATTCAAGTAACCCCTTTTACTTGTGAGATTCAGCAACGAATTGCTTTCTAATCTCAAGTGAATTTTGTTTATAGGATTTCTCATAATTCTAGTTTACCATTATTTCCTTAGTAGTTCGTAGGTATGTCATATTCCAAGAATCATGACAAATGATTCACAAATGTCTCCATACAAGATATGGATTACATTTTGAATCCTACTTCATGTAGTGAAAACACTAGTGGGGAAAACACAATGATCATTATCATTGATTCTTTCCTTTTGTGAAGAGAATCGTTTAGGAACATTTTTTGTTGCGCTTCTCAATACTCTAATGCAGGCATTTGAATCCTCATCATGTTTTACACTATCTTCCATTTGCTCCATAATTGAGAAATATCACTAAAAGTGAGCTTTCTCAAGAATGCACCAAAATCCAAGCAATACCAGTTTTGCCTCTCTTTTGGTTTCAGCTATGGATTTCATATTCAAAGTTTCCAATGAATACTCTACAAGGACTTATTCGCTATTGTTTTGGTTATATCGAATAACCCCAAAACATTTATGACGATCCATACTAGATATGGAGCCGCTTTCACGAATCCAGATGGTTCACTATATGTTCTAATTGAGAGCTAACTATTTCTAACTAATGGTCTCTACATCTATACTACAACGATTTATTTGGTGTCATCTCTTTACCCACTTTGATATATAATATCACATTGTGATGCTTTGCATTTTGACATTTCAAAACACTTTGCATTTTACAATTACTTTTATGCCATTCTTTTATAAAGTCGAATTTCTTTACTATTGATCAAATCATAGTAATTAGATTCTCTTTTATATTTATACCCTTTGTTGATGAAACACTTTGATCAAATAAAATAGTTTCATATTCATGTTTCCTTTGGTAAACTTCTTTACACATTTAAACAATCATATAATGATAATTACCATTTTCGTTAAAACATAATACATCAAATATGTATTTACTTTTAACAATTCATTAAACACTTTGTATTCAAGTAATGCATGATGTTCAAGTTATTTTGCCGAACTTAGGCATGATTTATATGTGATAAGAAATCGAATGACTTTCACCTATTATCATCATAACTTTGAATTTAAACAATGGTCTTCATTCCGTAATGAAATATCATTTAAGTTGGGTATTTTAAGACATTTCAATATTTTACAAATGTTCATGTATTATCAATTAGTTTCAAACAACAAGGATAATTCACAAGTAATCAAACAAGATATGAACATGGATAGAAATCATTCATAAAAGTAGAACAACTGTTTGTTACAAACTCATATGAATAACCATCTCACAAAGTGTGAGACACACTAAAGAAGTTCATAATATTTTGATTACAATAACTATCCAAAACATAAACTAAATGATAAATGTCGAGGGAGAGTGTCGTCGGCCATCATCATCATGCTCGCCATCAACACGCAACGTCACCTCCTCTCTAGCAAGCACCTCTCATGCAGAAGGACCTGTTTTCAGCAAAACAGAACAAGTATCAAATATACTTAACACTGCAAATGTGTTTGCAAGATTATAACATTTATAAAATTGTATATCAAATATATACCTTTGTCATTGATGACCTAAGCGACATCTGGTTCAACCAACACATTCCTGAGATGTGTTACGAACCAGTGGAACTCCATTGATTCCGCGTCGCCTCTCATAATGCAAGTCCTAACTTGTGCTTGGTATCTTGGTGGCAGCGACCGCAACACAACGCCATTTGCAAAAGATCCCGTCATCCAGCTATCCAGGAAGTATGAAGGCCTCATGTACACATCATGCATGTGCTCCAAGTGGTCACCAAGTGATGAGTTCTCCTCCATCTTAATGGAGAGGAAGTCTCCCATCAGCTCATGCTGCCATATGCGTGCTTGTTCCACGAAATGTGTCCTAAGCTGTAGCATTACCGTACAAGGGTTGACATCACCCATGAAAGGCCACAGCTCATCCACCATTCCGAAACGCATAGTAACTGAAATGAAGGAGGCCATCTCCCGACGGAGATAGCGGTCTTCCCGCTGCTCTGGGGTCTCTAAGTCAATGGGCTGATCCAAATCCATCTCGTCGAGTATGTAGTCGACCACGTCATTCTCGCTAAGGAGAACGTGGAGACGCGCAACCCATATGGATAAGTTTGATCCATCTAATCTGAGCTTCTCTCCTTCTAACCAATCAATCGTCAACAGGAAAGGTGGCATCGGGGAGAACTTTTCTACATTTACAATTGCAAAAGGAATTTAGACTAAGTTTATAATTAAATGAGTTAATAATAACTCCACTCAGAAACACCTATCCCCATAAGGGTTCCTAGTGATAACACGACCCATATCAGCCACATCTCCCCCGATTAACACGGCCATCAATGTGGGTTCAAAGATGGACGCTAAATGTCGGTCACATCATTCATGCGACTCGTGCTCGATCTTTCGACCATCCGTGATCCGAGGCCACGCTTCTATGGCGTGCTAGGCTCGCCAACTCAAACTTAGTGTATTCACTGTGCAACATGGCTTACACCCACTGTATGCGAACATAGATATGTCTGACACCCATGCATGTACCATGGATCGCGCATACCGAAGAACTTTCTTGGTGGTGCACACTAAGGGGGAACACAATCATTGGTAATTTTAACAGGGATCATCTTATTGGGCTACCGTCGAGTATCTAATACTAGCACACAATAATATATACAAACAATAATATTGAATGTAAATGCGATGTGATATGGTCCTTCACGTTGTGATCTCCATCCGTCGTCACCGGATTCCGGCGCTAGGGTTCCGACACCGTAGACACCAGGGTACCAGTGTCTTTCTGGTGTGGTAGTCCATCACCTCCGTGACTATCTACTACTACGTAACATAAGGTAATCACTTTACCTTTGCCACAACCATATCACAAAGCAACGCCCCCCTGCAAAACAAAGTTAGACGCCTCTATTTTATCTTTGCATGTTTTACGTGGTTGAATGGGCTTTCGCACAAGAACCATTCTTACCTATGAAATTTTAGCACAACGTTGATCAAGTAGTTGTCTCTACTACATCCCTTCCGAGGCCCTTCGTTGCAAATGGCATACCAACTAATGCGAGAGAGACAGACACCCCCCTAAGCCACTTTATACGGTACAAGCCGTATGTCAAGCATGGACCAGTCTCGCGAATGAACGCGTAAAGTCGGTTGGGGGCCGCTTCATCAAGCACTACTGTGGTATACACAAGTACATGTGGGAGGGTAACAACTAAAAGATTAACGCCCACACACTACATCTCGTGTGTTCTACCCGTACTAGCATTACTACGCATAGATCTAGCTCTGATGCCACTGTAGGGGTTCCACGTATGAAAACAATAAATTTTACCCTACGCCCCTGAACCCCTGATGCTTCCAGGACCTATCTATTAGTAATATAGTAACGGGAGGGGCTTTTTGCAAACTTACCCTTGAAGACCGAAAAGCGTTGTCAACACTCAGGAGAGCGTGGTTGATGTAGATGAGATGAAGCCGACCTCAAGGTCGTGATGAAGTCCTTGCGCTCCAACGGCTCCAACGACTTGAGTGCCTCAAGTGCGACACCTTGCGGGGAGTTACACACGTCCGGTGCCTGACGATGACTCCCACTTCCCCGATCCAGCAGCAATTGTGGAAGTAGAGCTCCTGGATTCGAATCCCGCAGCACGACGGCGCTCTACGGTGAAGATGTCTCTCGTTCGTGTAGTACGAACTTGGGACCATGGTCACGAGAGAGCGAGGGAGAGAGAGAAAATATCAATTGGAGGTCCTCCCAAAAGTGAGAAGACCTTTATTGATTATTGTGTGTATTTATCTGGCCAAATACCCCCACTATATATAGGGGGAGGGGAGGTACTACCTCCCTCAAAGTCCTGGGGTGGGACTAAAGGAGAGGAGGGGAGGGGAGGCCACCGGCCAGCCCTAGTGGGCCCCATGCAGGGGGGCTTGGCCCAGCCGGCCACCCCCTTGCCCCTTCTCCCTCTCTCCTTTCCCTAATGGGCCCTCTCCCCTCCGGAAATTGGCCCATTAAGCCTTTTGACCTTTTAAATTGATTTTCTCTTTATTAAATAATTATGAATAAATGATTAAATCAATATTTAACATTCATTCACATATTATTCAATCTCTATGGTTAGGGAACACTTCCACCTCCATTCCGGACATCCTCCGGACTTACCGAAACCCTTCCGGTTTTCTCTCTACAATTCTTCGGTGATTCTACCGATCCTATAAACACTCTCTAAGTATCATCAAGACCTTAAGCGTGATACCCCATGGTTCAGGAACACTCCAGACATGGTCAGGACACTCCCACACCAATGATCGACAGAGGGACCTGGATGGCCATGTGACCCCTGTGCGTTCCACGAAGATCTTTCGTCGTTTGAACCGGGATAGTCGTGTCTTATTCCCTTTGTCTCTCGATACTTGCATTGCCCGAGATCTGATCAATGACATCACCATGTCGTATTCAATCTCGTTACCGAACAATGTTACTCGACTCGTTCCGACAAGTGATATCCCTGTGATCAAATCACACGCTGCCTAGCTATTGGATATAACCTCTCCGAGTGGGCCCTTGAGTATCTTCCCGTCACATGGACGGACAAATCCTGCTCTTGATATATATTGCCTCTACGGTTTCCTCCAAGTACCTGAACACACCTTTATAACCATTGTATTACCAAGTGGCGCTTGATGCTATCTAAGCAATCTCGGGAGACAGTGATTGATATAGCATCACGGTCTAAGGAATAGTCTACGAGGATCCATTTCTAATCATCGTAACTTGAACTTCGTGACATGATCGGGTCACGATGTTTAGGTTGGGTATTGGTTCATCATCTCATTCTCTGAATGAGTTGACTCCATTTCCAACTGGCATAAATGCCACATGATCAGGAAACTTGATCATCTGTTGACCAATGAACGAGTGACTAGAGTTTCACTGGGAACCCCTGGTTGTTTATATATCACACGTGTATTAATGTTTTCACTCAATACAGTTATAGCATGACATAAAACTTAATTATAAACTATATGAAATATGATAATAGTCCTTATTACTATTTGTCTCTAGGGCATATTTCCAACACTATTGTATATCTATGACTATGTTTAAGTAGTGGTCTGTTTATGGAAATTGTGAACTAGTTCGTTGTTGGTTGCATACAAGTGTATGTTATCTTCTATGATGATCTTATGTACTGATATATGCGTGCAAACATATGTTGGGGGATGCATAAGGTTGTCACCGTTGCATGTTGATAGGAGCAGGGACTTCCGGAGATTGACTGAAACCGTGTCCCAAGTCTTAAATATGCATGCTACGTTAATGCATGGTTAACTAACAAGGAATAAGTTATGGGGACCTTGAAACCTACAGCGGTGGTTGCTCTTTATGTTTTAATAACTCCCTTGCTTGCTCATAACCGGCCTTAGGATCAATCGCTAGTGGTGTATTTTTGCAGTAACTTGGTTGTACCTATTTATGGCTCCTATCTAGAAGAAACAATAAAAAAGACTATCCGTATGCTTCACTAATTGTGACAACCAAATGAATGAAACAACAATTTGTCTAAACACTTGCTCCATTGAGTTACATGATATTACTTTACTTGCAATAGTTTACTTCCTGTAATTACTTTCAGCACTTTACAGTTTTCTGGTTAGAATTAAAAAGTACCCTACACACTCTAGTTCTTTGCATTGCATAAAAGAACATATAAGTGGGTTATATGGCTCTAGATAATATATATTTTACCTTCACCTCCTCATGGGTTCGACACTGAAATACTTATCGAATTATACTACAGTTGTTCCCTGCCCTTGAGGATTATCAATTGTCGATATCGAAGAATATCTCGATGCTGATGAAGACAAGGTGCTAGTCTGAGATTGCCAGACTCGGGGATGCACCAGGGATGAAGGCACGTACCGGTGTTACCACTATCGGTATTGCGAGGGTAGGGACCATCATGAACTTTGCACCATATCAAAGAGACTAGTAGAGGAGGCCTCCGATCGATGGCGAGGCACGAAGCAGCGAAGAGGGAGATGTGTCGAGGCAGTTCATGGTTGTCAGAGTAGATGAGCAGGTGTATTCGGGGACGAGGGGATGACACTGGCAACGAAGTTGTAGTTGATGAAGACGTAGAAGGAGGCGAAACTAGTGACGGCCTGAAGAGGTCATGCTAGATGCGTAGACTGAGGCGATGGTGCAGTTAG
Source organism: Avena sativa (assembly GCA_916181665.1). Lineage (NCBI taxonomy): Eukaryota > Viridiplantae > Streptophyta > Magnoliopsida > Poales > Poaceae > Avena > Avena sativa. The sequence continues at coordinate 102,174,123 of OV702287.1, read as the reverse complement.
CAGGATCTATGACAACCTAAAGTGGCCATGCAAGTTAACTTTGGAAGCGTGGTGGCGGTGCTCGAAGTTGGCAAGGAATAACTTGGCGACATGACGAAGACCATGTCCGGACGGTGGCGACTTGCACCGTCAGAGTTGGCACAGTGGAGCCGAGGACACCAGTGTGCGGGGACGTCGAAGGTGACAACGTGCAGTGACGCTGCGACCCGAGTTGGCAGCATCGATGTAGGGAGCGAGTCGGTGCAATGACTACAGACCACCAACGGCGTACACATCAGGAAAGGTACGGTGGAAGCCGGTAACATGGACCAAGGGCGACAACATTGTGGCACGAAGGGGCATCCCAGCGGCAACCGATGCTCGATCGATGGTAGGTGCATGCTCAGGGACATGCTAGGTGTAGAAGGGCGCGAGATCATATGATCAGATCGATGGTGTGCTGTATGCGCCATGGTGGGGATGATGTGCCGTAGATCGGAATCATTGACGATGTTATCGGTGATGTCCCGGACGATGATGACGAAGATGGACCGACGATAGGCACCGCGTGGATGAGAGAAGTCGGTATCAACACATCAAGGTGTCCCTCGGATGGCGCATCCGGTCTTGCCGCAGGGTTGGTGAAATTAGCCGGCCTGTGCGGAGTCGACGCAGGCGAGTCGGTCGCAGTAGCCTACCGAGGCAGTCGTAGCAGTCTGCCGAGTGATCGGGATAGACGGTGTAAGGAAGTCGACCTATGAGGAGTCGACACCAACGAGTTGGCCACGACATCCAGGAAGACAAGTCAGCCGGTGCGGAGTCGACAACGATGTCAGAGTAGAGTCACGTGCGACGCAATCCGATCTATGATTAGTGAACCAAAAAAGAAGACCGGTCAAGTGACCGGTGGAGAGAAAATCGATCTAGAGATCAGAAAGACTCGCTAGGATAGCCGATCACAGATCGGTGGACAGACCCTTCTACAGGACACGCGGTCCCCGACGGAGATCATGGCGATCAACCTCCCCGGGGCTGGCACGGTGCGAAAGCGTGTTGTGCGTTTAGGTCAAGGATCTTGCCGTTCTGATATCACGTAGAATTGTAAGATTGCGAGAGATTGACGAAGTATGTTGCGTAGATGAGATCATCATGAGAACAAATCAAGTTTGAACTGTATAGCAATATCCTACCTCTATCCTATATACTATCATGACAAATGCGTATGCCAATACTCTAATAGAGAACATATGTGGAAGCTAAAATCCTATTAATATAAATTCCACTCGATTGAAATTTAAAAAATGCTGCAAACTTAACGAACAATATAACCGATTTATTTTTATGTTATATATGTTGTATACGTACTGCAAATAATGTAACCTGTATTTTCTTCCAGAGAAGATACGTACGACTAGACGACACAAGAGGATAACAGTTGCCTCTTTTTCTTTGGATGAGCTACCTGTAGTTTAGCCATGGTGTGACACCACTTCACAAAGCCAAAGTGTACCTTTTTCTCTCTCTCTCTCAGCACTGAATCATTTGGTTCGAGATTCTTTGGAAACTCAGCTGATTCGAGTTCTTTGTGCAGCTACTGCAAACATATGAAGCAAGGAGATAAAAAGTTGCACGGAACACCTACCGTTGGTTGTCGTGCGTCGAATCCGCATCAGGGGAAACGTCATTAGCTTGTTCATCCTGTAAAATAAGCCCACTAGGCTCCAAGCCGACAGGCCCCCCGGGTGAGTTCATGGGGTGCGGCCCATCCTCAGCTGTTCCTTAAAGATTAAGAACACGCGGACGTTGCGGCAAATTTTGCCTCGTGCCTGGTATTTCTTCTAGAAGCATGCGCTCTTGCTTGCTCGTACTCCATGGGAGTCTGGGAGACTGGGACCGGGGACCCAGTTCCACTTTTTTACTCTTTCTGTAAGATTTTGTTTGGCAATTTTTTATGTAATACCTCAGTTATCAAGCTTGGGTTATATTTTTTTCAAAAGAAATTTAACCAAGTTTTTTTTAAAAATATATTAATATTTACAATACGAACTCCATATCTTTTGATACATCATGAAACATATTTTTACATGGTATCTATATAATATCATAGTTATTAATACTTTTTCCGTCCAAAAATAACTGGCTTGGCTTGAGTCTAGATACATATGAATCTAGACAAAGCCAAGCCAGTTATTTTTGGACGGAGGGAGTAGTTTTTTCTAAAAGTTTAGCCAAACTTTACGCTAACTTAATTTTTCAAAAAAAAAGTTTAAGCTTTGAAATGGAGGTAGTAGTACAATGCGAAACTCATCTTTGAGAGCATCTCTAACAAATGTCCAAAGATGATGCTGGTGTCTAAAAAGCCATATTTAGTCACAAGAGATGCTCTAGGAGATGCGCAAAAAATATTACATGGCCAAATTTTTTTTGGCTAGCATGCCCAAAAAATCTCCCCTGCCCAGTCGCCGATTCCCCCCGACACTGCCCCTGTCTTAGCCCTTCTCCGTAGATGCGACCGATTCCCGCCGTCGACGACATACGTCAAGCCGTTTTCACCTAATTTCAGCCGCTACCGCCCAACCCTAGCCACCGCCGTTGAGCCCACCCGAGCCTAGCCTCCACCACCACCGACATCCACTGAGCCCTTTTCACCCGATTTCGGCCGCCGCTACCCAAACCTAGCCGCCATTGGCCGACATCCGCTGAGCCTTTTTCACTCGACTTCGGCGGCCGCCACCAAAACCTAGCCGTCACCACCGCTCGAGATGCCCCCACGCTTCCACGCTCGGAGCTCCATCGTCTTCATTGACGTTCTCTTGCGATCGACGGGGAACTACGCAACTGAAATCACGTGCGATGGCTAGCTAGTGTGGCTCGACACCTGCGATTCGCCGCACAAGGCTGCACACGCGTTCCACGCGGCAACGTGGAGGTTTGGCCGTCCGAAGCAACACAAATTTTCTTGAATTGAAAGTCAGGACGAGGCGGAGATGCTAGCTTTGGAGGTTCGCCTTGTATCACAGGAGAAAGACAAGCAACACCGCTGGTCCATGCAACAACTTGCCGTCACCAATGCCGATGAGAAGGCCATGGCGAGACAAGGAGGCACATCCGGAGGAGGTCCAAGTGGAGTTGGATTAATTTCTACTCTCAAAGAGACGCGGAGATGAAGGTGAAGAGTGACAAGATGGGGAGGGGAAAGGCCGAGATGGTGGCGCTGCTAGACAGGGCCATCCCCTCGACGGTCAAGGTGGACGGCAATGACGACATATGGTTAGACCTATTTATGAGTAGTGGCAGTAATGCTGAGTAGAGTAGTGTCGATGATCATCAGTTATCAAACCTTTCAAAGTTTATGTTTGAATGTATTTCAAAGTATGTTTGAATGTAGTACGGAGTTTTATGCTAGCCACAATAAAAACAGGTGCCAAAAACTAAAAACTGGTGTCCTAATTTAGGGACATCTTACTTGTCTATCATGTGTCAAGTAATGCTTTTTTTTATGTGCAAAAAGCTCATGTCTAAGGGTGCGTTCCAACTACATGTTTCATTTGCACGGTGCATGAAATACTGTATGTGCATGATTCTTTATTGCAACTAGAAGTTTTCACACCATAAAAGATTGATCATTTCACGTTGAAATTCGATTGAAACGGAAAAGAAAAGTTAAAGGTAAGCTTTTAGCCAATCACATTTCTTAAGGAAGGAAAAAGAGGCATCGCATTCTCCTATCGAAATGGAAAACACCGAGACAAAAGCTAGGCGCATCACCTCACTCTCCTCCGTCGTCTTCCTCGTGGAGGGCCCCGCACCAACGCAAGGGTCCCACGTCACTATCTTATCTCCCACTCATCGGACGGCTCAACTATCCCAAACCACGAGTTCGTGAAGCCAATCGCACGGCCGCGAAGCTGTTCAAACCTCCATCCGCGTCAGGTCAAACGCGCGACCGCGTGTCCGTGCACCCGGCGTCACGCGTGCCGTGGCACCTCGGCGCGCGCCGCACGTGATGACGCGTCGAGCTGGTGGGCCGTCCGATCCTGATCTGACGGATCTCAGGTTACCTTCCGTAACGGCGTGAGTGGCGCGGGGGCCACGCCGTCACGACGCGGGAGCGCTGACCGTGGAAGGGTTGCCGTGACGGCGTCAGGCGGAGGCGGTACGGTCGCCGTCGGCTCGTGGCGACGGTATATAAGGCGTGGCGCATTTGGGTTTGTTTATTTTTCCCAGATATTAATTATCGCGCACACGAAAAGAGGAGGGGGCGCAAGCTAGAAGGGATTAGGACACGAGAACCAGGTGAGAGGGAGAAGAGGAAAAGCGAGAGAGCGAGAGAGATTGGTGGTGGTGGAGTTGGATCATCGGAGCATCCGCGCTGTCTGTGCAGATCGGAGGAGGTGAGAGCTCTCTTCCTTTGTACTATCCCTGTTTGATTCTGTGCCTGCTGTGCTGCTGGTTTTTGCGGGAAGTCGCGGAATTGTCGTTCCTTTTGGGGCGTTCTTCGCTTGGTTATTTTGAGGTTGATGGGATAGTTCGGGAGGGTGAAAAGGTGGGGGATCCTGAGCTTGCCCCGGTGGGTGTTTGGGAGGTTTTGGTCAGGTGAGTGATGCCTAGTTGACAAATTAGTTGGTCATTTGTGTTGGTCCGAGCCAATTCGATCTGTTCCGTCTCTCAGCTGAGAGCATTTTGCTCTTGGTTTCGAAAGAGGGCCTCCATTTTGGGGATTGAGGAGTTATTATCATGTGGTTCCGGTACGCCCGCTTTGGAGGGTACTGTTGTATTTTGCTGCGAATTTTATACTGCTCCGTAGCTGGATATATGACTTGTTAGATTCCTCTCATGGGCACTAATCCGAGACGTATGATATGACCCGGACATTCCAGATTGAGTTCATTTCCGGGCCAAATTTAGCCAGCGCTGCCTCTAATTTGTGGAAACATGGATGCACGCCTACAGTAGATTGATGCGGTACCTCCAAATAGTCAAAACTGTTTTTCCCCTACGAGGGAGTAACCACAGGATCCATCTGTCTCCTTGATTGGGACATACCTCAGAAAAATATCTTATGTTTCGCCTGATTAGTCAATTGACTTGCCTATCCTGACGAAAATTCACCAGAGAATTGCTTGAAAAAAAACATCACTAGAGGACTCTCTTGCCAGGTAAAGTTCCCCAATAGATGAACGGATCGAGGTTGTTCCTTGAGAGTGCGTCACTAACTTAATATAATTTTAGTTATTTCAAGTCTTCAACCACCTTCTAGGATGGATCCCAGAAGTTTCACACCTTACCTTACTGCACATGCTACACAAATTGGCTTCTTGTTTGAGTGATGAAGATGCTGTTGAGTCCACACGGTCAGCCTTCTTCTACTAGTGGGGGAGGGAGGTTCCTTCTTGGGAATTCACAGGAAGTTCAACAGACAAGACCAATGGTCAAACCAACAAGGTTGGTCAATCGTCTTCAACCAACTAGAGAATCTTAGGGTCTGCTTAACATTGGTCTTAGTCGTGCATCCACTGGAGGATCAAGGACCATTCAGTGTCACAGTCCTGGTAAACCAACTAGGAAGTCGTTTGAGGTTACTTAATTGTGAGGTCGGTAAGTGGACGTACTGAAGGGATGAGTAAGACCTATGATTTTGTCCTATTGTTTGTTCGTCATACTGGAGCACTTTCCTTCCTCCATGGCTCAAATGGAACGGGTTGGTCTTTGGGTACCATTGGAAGCCCATGATCATGATTAGATGGGATTATGTCAGCTGAAAGTGTTGCCTGGAAGCCCACTCTTGTCCTGTTGTTTGCACTACATGCCTTCTCTTTCTAGATGATGGTACAGCCTGGAATTTATGGAGAGCAATCTTTGGAAGACTCATGATTGATGATTCTTCCTTTGCTTGACTTGCTTGAGTGTGACTTCTGTGGTTGTCCTTTAAGCTTGAGGAGAAGGATAGATCCATTTAGATTCTTAGGGGGATGATGGGGACGTTTTTGAGTGAGAATGAGTTGGATTTATGTAGAATTTTAAGAAGCTCCTTATTAAGTTGGTATTATATGCATAAAGGAAGGGCAAACAAATTATGCTCTTGTATGTTTACTGGTTGACCTGTGAGAGTCTGAGAGATCATTGATGCTGATGTTGTTCTGATATTAAGGGACTCTAGCTTAATTTTATTAACATTTTGCTACTTAAAACCTTTCATCTTATGGAACTAGAAACAATATTTTATTTAGAAATGCCACCAAATATATCATCTTGATGCAACAGTTACTAGCACTGTTATTGGTTTATGATCATAATTCACTATTAAATTAATTTTATGATCAGAACGAATTCGCACATCATGTCCTGTTTATTTTTCGGATCGACCTATATGAATGCATATATGTGAACTGTCGACTGTGGAGTTTTAGTTTTATTGATTATGATGTCCTACATATCTGTACGTACTATCTATGCTCTTAAATCTTCTAGCATGAAAGTTCTTGGGATATATAAATGCATTTATTTTGTACTGCTGGATTTTGAAACGTTCACCTGATGCCTGTGTGGTTTTCTTTTTTCTCTCTGATATATATGGTTAGAGTTGCACTGGTAAAGTAAATTGTTCTAGTCTGATTGTTTGTCCTGTCACCTACCATGGAATAAACATTTTATAGTTTCCTTTCTTTTGTTATGTACAGGTCATGAACAACTAATCAACGTTCATTTATTATGGATTTGCACCAGTTATTAAAGTACAGATTGACTGGTGCTAACATCTTGTACCAAATTCCTACAGAGAGCAACTTAGCAAACTCTTCCTGGCCAACTATTCCACTGAAGTTAGAGTTGAGCAACTCTCCATACACCCCTCTTTCTAGCCAGCTTGACTGTGACAATTTGTCCGCTCTTAGCAACACTCCAGATAACCAGAGCTCTACTGAAACCATTTCAGCCCAACCGATATCCCCACTTGAAGCAGAAAGCTCTTACATAAAGGCAGGTAGCCATCACCGTGAAAACATCCAAGTCAGACCTGATCCATTGTATGCAACATCAAGACATAATATGCAACAGACTTTACGTGATATTGAGACTGTTCTGATGGCACCTGATGCTGATGATGCAACCACGAGCACAAAGCATGATTTTGAGGAAACCAAGCCTGCTCAGCTCATGAGGCAGCGGTCGAGGACATGGAGCCATGAGTCAAGACAGCCTTTGCCTGGAGCTGTTCGGCCACAATTTGCATCTGGTGGATACCCCATGGCAAGCTATGAATTTCGTCCAGAGAAACGACAAAGGGAGTTAAGGGAGGATCCACAACTCATTGTGAAGCATCTATTAACCAGGTGTGCTGAGGCATTGAGTGAGGACAGGATAGAGGAGTTCCTAAAGCTTGTTCAGGATGCTCGTGGGACTGTTTCAATAAATGGGGAACCAATCCAGCGTCTAGGTGCTTACCTACTCGAGGGTTTGGTTGCTAGACATGGAAACTCTGGCACAAACATCTACCGTGCTCTCAAATGCCGGGAGCCGGAGAGCACAGAGCTTCTCTCCTACATGAAAATCTTATACAATATCTGTCCTTACTTCAAGTTTGGATACATGGCGGCTAATGGTGCGATTGCCGAGGCATTGAGAAGCGAGGACAACATCCACATAATTGATTTTCAGATTGCTCAAGGGACTCAATGGATCACACTGATACAAGCACTAGCTGCAAGGCCTGGGGGTCCACCTCATGTGCGGATCACTGGCATAGATGACCCGGTTTCAGAGTATGCCCGAGGTGAAGGTCTGGATATTGTTGGGAACATGCTGAAAAGCATGTCTAAAGAATTCAATATACCTCTGGAGTTCACACCTCTACCAGTCTATGCTACTCAAGTCACAAAAGAAATGCTTGAGATTAGACCAGGTGAAGCACTTGCTGTCAACTTCACTCTCCAGCTACACCACACCCCAGATGAGAGCGTGGACGTCAACAATCCCCGGGATGGGTTGCTCCGGATGGTGAAAGGGTTGTCCCCGAAGGTGACTACATTGGTGGAGCAGGAATCGCACACCAACACAACACCTTTCTTGATGAGGTTCGTGGAGACCATGGATTACTACTCTGCCATGTTTGAGTCTATCGACGCCAACTTGCCCCGAGACAGCAAAGAGAGGATAAGTGTGGAGCAGCACTGCCTGGCCAAGGATATCGTGAACATCATCGCATGTGAGGGGAAGGACAGGGTGGAGAGGCACGAGCTCCTTGGCAAGTGGAAATCAAGGCTGAGCATGGCTGGCTTCAAGCCTTACCCGCTGAGTACTTACGTGAACTCCGTGATAAAGAAGCTTCTTGCGTGCTACTCGGAGAAGTACACGCTGGAAGAGAAAGATGGGGCGATGCTTCTGGGCTGGAAGAACAGGAAGTTGATATCTGCCTCTGCATGGCACTGACAACTATATGTTCACCGGAAGAAGAAAAGAGAACAGAGGTTATACACCGAAGTCCCTGGTCTACTTTCGAAACTCCCTTCGATGTGCCTGTACATGATGATGTACCCTCAGTGATTTTGCGTAAATGTAGACCAGGAATTGAACATTGACATTAGATTGTAGAAGTTGTATGATAATTACAGTTTTCCCGTGCTTCCATGTATTCACCATTCTCGCAGTCCATGATATTTTGGATGTAATTTTCCAGTCATGCTCTTGTTTGGTCAGCAGAAATTTCCTTTCGTGGAGAATGGTCTGAGAATGCGGAGTATACCTCATCCTTGGGATGATTGATTTTTGCAACTACTTCTGGTGTCACCACCATTTCATTAGCAGTTTCCTGCAAGATCATCAGACTTTGTGCAGGCAAAATGTGTTTGGACTCTGGACCAAAGTTTTCAATTTCAGTAGGCGTTGTCCATTATTCTGCTCTATGTCTCTAGGAAGATATGAAGAGCAAATCTATTGCGGCTGTGTTGCATCGTGCAGAGGCGACATGGATCCGTTGTCCCGAACTGCCGAGGACAACGTCTTCTGGGCTAAGATCTTGCGGCACGGCGTCAGTAGCACCAGAATAGGCAAGCGAACAAAATGGAGTTTAGCTGATTACCTCAAGTCCCACGGTATACATGCCTCCAAAGTCCGAACTCCCAAGGTAGAGTGGTTTTCTGGTCGGCATAGGTGTGATTTATTGATGAAATTAGTATGGAGGTTTGCATGTCGTCCGAATAGTTTCTGGGTTTGTGCAAATAAGCTTCTGGTAGAGTAAATCTGGTTCATCAGAATCATGTTAATCATCGAAAAATTTGCATCAGTTGCTGAGATTTTTCAGTGTGCAGATAAGGTTAGAAAACCAAATCTTCATGCTAAAACTTGGTTTCCAAGTCTTTTGACGCTTACACTGGGATGCACTCGTACACACACCGACTGAGGAAACGAGACAAAATTTTGATACTATTGATACAGCAGAAGGGGTGAGTCAATTACTCAACCAGGGGGCGTATCTCTTTGATCAGTGCCGTTCTATCAGCAATTCCAAAAGTAAAAACTCATGGCACGCATCCATTGGTCCGAATCCAGCATCGAGGCTGTAGACGAACTCAGTAGGGGTAATAAGAAAGGCGACACAAACATCGGCGGCCACTGCTTGGTTGCTGGGAAACAGTCATCCTAGATAAAATGCCAAAGGGCGCTAGGAATCAGAAATCTACAAGCAAACAACCAGCCCCACAGCAGGGTAAACCTCAATCATACTACACATGAGACAATTATTACCAACATACCCATGATCCAACAACCATATTTTCCAACACGGATTATTATAGAGTAATATCTTTGATAATATATACACATTATATCCATTCTGAGTATCCACTATAGCCACTAACTATTCTAAAACAACAACAAAAATCTTGGTCATGAACAGGATGGATTCATAGTGTTATCTTCTAAGAATCCATTACACCAACTAAGAACCTTTGCTCCGGCACCAACATCGAGGACCCCGCGAAGGCCAACTCACTGTCTATCTATAAGAAACCTGTAATACAAAAAATAATATTTAGCAAGGACAGTACATTAGTGCAGGATAACGTGTGCTCATATTTTGCGATGGAGAAAGGTGTGATCATACTGTCTACTCATATTTTAGAAATAGATATGTGTTAAGTATTTATCACTTCGTCTTGGGTCATAGAAAGACTACTCTCAACTAGCTACATAATAGATTGCTACTTGGCCAAAATGTTAGCACATGTTCATAATAATCTAAACAGAGATAATGTAATGAACTTAAGTGGTAAAATCAGAAAGATGAATCACTAGTTAAGAAAGAGAAAGTAGGCAAGAATTTGATCAAGTGCACACCTTTCATATAAGATGCAAATTTAATAATACGGCAAAGCCACAATAATAAGCAGCATATGTACTCTTTAGTAGATACTAAGAGGTACAAGATTCATACCAGAAAATGCATAATTTCTCATTGAACTATCTCTTGCTGAAGAGTGTGCATGATCCTCAGTTGAGGTAAATATTGAGGCCCAAATAAGTGCTTCCACTAGCTGTAAGATAATCATGTAAGTAAAAGGTCAGAGGTGAAATTTTTCTAATGAAATAACACTTTGAATCCATTATCAGGCATAGACTAATATGCAATCCTACTTGACTATAGATGGCTGTTGCTATATCCAAGCAGAAGAAAGCAATTAGAACAAACATTCAGAGTGTGTGTACTAATTTGAAAACAAGCACTGGATGCACTACATTAAGAACATGTCTACTAATTTGAAACTAAGAACAGGATGCTGAACATGTGGTCATGTTAACTAAAATGAAACATTTGGATCATGCAGCAAGATTACAAGCCAAGGACTAGCATCATTCATTTGTAGTACTACCTCCGATCCATAATAAGTGTCACTGATTTAGTATTTGCACTAAATCAGCGATGCTTATTATGGATCAGAGGGAGTAATATTTTATTCAGTGAACAAAAAGAGTTAACTTGTACCTTTGTTGCAGCAGCAGATCATCTGTTTGATTCCAAGGGTGAAAGCAAGGAGAGCATGCTCGAGTCTGGCCATCCTTCCTTGGGGATACCAGCCTCAAAACTACCAGTGTTGGAGCCAATGATGAGAACAAACTGGAACACACAATTAAGCGATGATATTAAAAACAGGTACAAATAGTAATTATGCAAACCGGTTTGTTACACTGACAAGACAGATTAAGAAAATTAGCACCTGTCCATGTCTGAATTTGGTAGATGTGGAGAACAATGTTCCTACCACATTCAGTTAGTCAGTTAATCATATTAAAAGAATCATTCATGACTGAATTATAGAAACTATCGTGAATGATTTGGTAGTTAGAAGTCTGAAATTATCAGGAAAACATATGGATGGAGAATTCTAGACTGAATGTAGCACTCATCCAACGAGATAGTTCACCGCCGAGATAATAGCCAGTCCCTGCTGATCTTGTGCCTGAACTACTCAACATGAAGAAATAAAGAAAGACCAAAAGGAACAAACGAACGAGCAAGGCCTCCAAATCCTGGATCAATGATGTTGGCTGCAGATCAATGCCCAACGCTCGAGTATATAAAATATAATGTGCTTCACTGCAGGAAGACAGGAACTCATAACAGGTATATGGTGGAAGCCCGGTCTGCAACGACTCGCTTCCCGCTCAACCCACATTGTGCAGCAGGCCCAGCCTAACGACAGTACTGAAGCTTGGCCAATTTGCTTTGCAGCCTGCACCTTGATTCACTGGAAAGCGCAAAACGATGGAGTCTTTAATGAAACAAAAAACGTGAACGCTCAAGCATCTACCTCAAGATCGCTGGTGAGCTTACCTGCTGGGCGACGCGCTCCCAGAAACACCTAAAAATATACTGTCCTGGGCTAACACGTTCGACACCTAGCAGTTCCTCCTTTGAATGCCCCACCGAAAAGAAACCCAATACTCCGGCAACAGGGAGGCAGGCATGTACCTATCCACCAAGATTTATTCAAGGAGAGCAAACATTTTCAGTTTAGGTAGGTTTCCAGTTTACAGACCAGAGGAACAAATTCATTCACAAACATACATACTTCTTGACGGGACCTTGATCCGGAATCTTTGAAACCTCTAATTCTTGCGAATAGACAAAACCCGCTTGATATGGGTGCAATATTAATCTGCAGGAACACTTTTTAAGACGAAAGTATCTGACCAACAACAACATGAGACAGCTTATGACGAAGTATCTGACCTGGCTGTGTGGCTCTCCCCTGATCACAGCTGTCTCGTCCAACAACAACAGGCTAAAAGGATTCTCAAAGCATCATATACAGTGTGTACATTTGAAAAAGAAAACATCTATTGTATTCAGATGAACCTGACCATATACACAAGATAGGTGAATCCTTTCCCACACCGCCAGTCACACTATAGGAGCTGGCCATTGTTTGTTTAAAATGCCCCCTCCTAATTCACTAACTTGTATTGGACTTTCAGATTTGAAAAAAGTTTCAGAAGATATAGAAGTAGATGGTGATCTTCAGCAGCTGTAAGGAAACATCGATGTCATGTGGGGACACAGTCTCGTGGGCCCTCTTGTTAGGGAGAAGCGCTAGTTTGATTTACATTGGTCTGGCTTTGCTACGCGGTGCATGATGTGAAGGCCATGCCGTCACCGTTCGGCATCGTGGCACAAGAATGACAAAGAAGAATGACAAAGAATGACTTAATTACTGTAGGATCGACGAGGAAAATGTATCTTTGCCCAAAAAAGGAACCTCGTACGACTGATTATGCAGTAAAGAAACTTTTCCAACCCAACGCGGTGCATGATGCTAATTATTGACTTTCTTATTTGTATAAAACATCTTAACCGTACAAAGTTGTTGACACACCATTCTTACTTTTGTAAGATTTAATAGTGCAATTCTTGCCAAGGAAGAAGACTTGCCTGCTTAGATCTTTCACCTCCAGCCACCGGTCGTCCACGAAATCCGCCTTAGAAACCTAGGAATCTATTGCCATGTGATCATTCATGAGTGATGCTCATCTCTCTGTACCGCAACATGAGTAGCTTTTCCTTTTCGGACGATATGACTAGGTAGCATTTTGTAAACATAGTTGGTCAAGCCTCAGTGACATGGTCGACAATAGGATGACCAAGTCATGATGGGAAAAAAATCTTCATAGCAGGAGAGAGAGCGGGGACCTTTTCCACAACAAAGGGCAATATTCTTGTAGGCATTGACAGAGAGATAATGAAAATGGAATTCGAGAATAAATGGCCATGCATTGCAACCGATACTGGAGCCGGGTTGGCCGGAAATATGCAAAGCAAAAGACCAGGTGGAAAAAACTGCGGCAAAGGTGGCAGAATATGGTGACGACGAGACGAGACAAGACGAGCACCCATCCATCTTCGTATGCATGCCTATAAGCATGGTTTCCGACAACACCCAACATGTCATCGCCCTAGGAAGATCAACCCACGACTATGGTAGTGAGTTAGGACCTAGATGAGAGCGTTGGACATTGCTAGGAGCATGCATACGAAGATCAAAATATGCACGTCTTGTATCGTCATCGCCATATTTCGCCACCCTCGGCATAGTTTATTTCACCTAGCCTATTACTTTGCATGTTTCTGCCTGACACGACTCCAGTAGCGATTGCATGCATGATCATTTGTCCTCAAATCCCATGATCATCATCACTCAATCGATGCCTACACGGACATTGCCTTTTTCCATGTGAAGATATCCGATCTCTCCTGGTATGAAGAATTTTTCCACCATGACTTGTTTGTCGATGACAAAGAGATGAGCCACCACTAGCAGAAGATGAATCATTCTATTGTTGACCATGTCACTAAGGTTCGACTTCATATGTTTACCAACTATTAACTGATTGTTTCGTCCGACCAGAAAAAGCTACTCATATTGTGGTGGAGAGGGATGGACATCACTCATGATGATTATCTGGCAATGGATTCATGGGTTTGTGAGGCGGATTTCGTCGAGGACTAGCGATTGAAGGTGAATGAATTAGGCAAAGTCCTTTTCCCGGGCAAATATTGTACTATTACCTTTTACAAAATTAAGAACTTTATGTGTCAACAACTTTCTAGGGTTAACATGGACTTTGATTTTTTATACAAATATGAAAGTCAATAATAATGCCTTCTCTTAAAGAATTTCGCCGGATCGTCTCATCATCCAAATGATATATCCAAATACCATATCCGTTCATTTATTGGTTAGGTAGCAAAAGTTATTTGACCCATATATTTTTCTTGTCATTTGTCACATTTGTGTTGTTCAATTAAGCGACTTGTTTGTTTCCAAATTGTTTTGCTAATATAGGTTATTGTAATATATTTTGTGTTCAAAGAAGGATACCTAGGAGCGCAACAAAAACCATCTTAAGTTAGGGTCTAACTTAATATATATATATATATATGCTTAGTACATGATATTTCTTAATTGTAGTGTCCTAATTCTTGTTTCATAACCCACTACATTGATTAAATGTGTAATGGCAAACAATTTCTTTTACCATTGCTTTAAGTAAACACATTTTCTTCTTTCCTAATTTTTAGCTCAGCACCGGATTAGCTGGTGTCACTTATGTCGTTATATTCAAAAGAGTGATATTGATGTCATATGTAGTTGCCGGTCTTGCCAACAAATAAGTAGACATATTCATGACAAAGATATGAAAACCATAATAGATAAAAAAAATCAGCAAATTGTCACTTTCATGGACATTTGTTCTTATCTTAAACCAAAGTACGTCCTTATGGAGAATGTAGTAGACATTCTGAAGTTTGTGAAATGTTACCATGGTAGATATGCATCAAACAGGAGCGCGCGCACACGCACACATTAAGTACCGTGGTAGTGTGTAGAAACAACTACCAGATCTCTGAGTCATTAGTGGCTTAATGCATACCTACTAAGTTAACTTCCACAAATTTAAGAATGTCAACCATATTCTTCATAAGGATGGACTTCGGTTTTTGATAGGACAGAATGTCCATGAGAGTGAGAATTTACGGGTTTTTCTCATCTTGTGGCTTTACAAGATCACGTCTAATTTCTTCATAAATTGGGCCACCACATATATGACATTAATATCACCCTTTGGAAGGGCAAAACTACATGGCATCGGCAAAACTTCACATATATATGCTTAGTATATGATATTTCTTAATTTTAATGTCCTAATTCTTGTTTCATAACCCACTACATTGATTAAATGTGTAATGGCAAACAATTTCTTTTACCATTGCTTTAAGTAAACACGTTTTCTTCTTGCCTAATTTTTAGCTCAACACCGGATTAGCTGGTGTCACTTATGTCGTTATATTCAAAAGAGTGATATTGATGTCATGTGTAGTTGCCGGTCTTGCCAACAAATAAGTAGACACATTCATGACAAAGATATGAAAACCATAATAGATAAAAAAAATCAGCAAATTGTCACTTTCATGGACATTTGTTCTTATCTTAAACCAAAGTACGTCCTTATGGAGAATGTAGTAGACATTCTGAAGTTTGTGAAATGTTACCATGGTAGATATGCATCAAACAGGAGCGCGCACACGCACACATTAAGTACCGTGGTAGTGTGTAGAAAGAACTACCAGATCTCTGAGTCATTAGTGGCTTAATGCATACCTACTAAGTTAACTTCCACAAATTTAAGAATGTCAACCATATTCTTCATAAGGATGGACTTCGGTTTTTGATAGGACAGAATGTCCATGAGAGTGAGAATTTACGGGTTTTTCTCATCTTGTGGCTTTACAAGATCACGTCTAATTTCTTCATAAATTGGGCCACCACTTATATGACATTAATATCACCCTTTGGAAGGGCAAAACTACATGGCATCAGCAAAACTTCACATATATATGCTTAGTATATGATATTTCTTAATTTTAATGTCCTAATTCTTGTTTCATAACCCACTACATTGATTAAATGTGTAATGGCAAACAATTTCTTTTACCATTGCTTTAAGTAAACACGTTTTCTTCTTGCCTAATTTTTAGCTCAACACCGGATTAGCTGGTGTCACTTATGTCGTTATATTCAAAAGAGTGATATTGATGTCATATGTAGTTGCCGGTCTTGCCAACAAATAAGTAGACACATTCATGACAAAGATATGAAAACCATAATAGATAAAAAAATCAGCAAATTGTCACTTTCATGGACATTTGTTCTTATCTTAAACCAAATTACGTCCTTATGGAGAATGTAGTAGACATTCTGAAGTTTGTGAAATGTTACCATGGTAGATATGCATCAAACAGGAGCGCGCACACATGCACACATTAAGCACCGTGGTAGTGTGTAGAAACAACTACCAGATCTCTGAGTCATTAGTGGCTTAATGCATACCTACTAAGTTAACTTCCACAAATTTAAGAATGTCAACCATATTCTTCATAAGGATGGACTTCGGTTTTTGATAGGACAGAATGTCCATGAGAGTGAGAATTTACGGGTTTTTCTCATCTTGTGGCTTTACAAGATCACGTCTAATTTCTTCATAAATTGGGCCACCACATATATGACATTAATATCACCCTTTGGAAGGGCAAAACTACATGGCATCGGCAAAACTTCACATATATATGCTTAGTATATGATATTTCTTAATTTTAATGTCCTAATTCTTGTTTCATAACCCACTACATTGATTAAATGTGTAATGGCAAACAATTTATTTTACCATTGCTTTAAGTAAACACGTTTTCTTCTTGCCTAATTTTTAGCTCAACACCGGATTAGCTGGTGTCACTTATGTCGTTATATTCAAAAGAGTGATATTGATGTCATGTGTAGTTGCCGGTCTTGCCAACAAATAAGTAGACACATTCATGACAAAGATATGAAAACCATAATAGATAAAAAAATCAGCAAATTGTCACTTTCATGGACATTTGTTCTTATCTTAAACCAAAGTACGTCCTTATGGAGAATGTAGTAGACATTCTGAAGTTTGTGAAATGTTACCATGGTAGATATGCATCAAACAGGAGCGCGCACACGCACACATTAAGTACCGTGGTAGTGTGTAGAAACAACTACCAGATCTCTGAGTCATTAGTGGCTTAATGCATACCTACTAAGTTAACTTCCACAAATTTAAGAATGTCAACCATATTCTTCATAAGGATGGACTTCGGTTTTTGATAGGACAGAATGTCCATGAGAGTGAGAATTTACGGGTTTTTCTCATCTTGTGGCTTTACAAGATCACGTCTAATTTCTTCATAAATTGGGCCACCACATATATGACATTAATATCACCCTTTGGAAGGGCAAAACTACATGGCATCGGCAAAACTTCACATATATATGCTTAGTACATGATATTTCTTAATTTTAATGTCCTAATTCTTGTTTCATAACCCACTACATTGATTAAATGTGTAATGGCAAACAATTTCTTTTACCATTGCTTTAAGTAAACAGCGTTTTCTTCTTGCCTAATTTTTAGCTCAGCACCGGATTAGCTGGTGTCATTTATGTCGTTATTATATTCAAAGGAGTGATATTGACGTCATATGTAGTTACCAGTCTTGCCAACAAATAAGTAGACACATTCATGACAAAGATATGAAAACCATAATAGATTAAAAAAATCAGCAAATTGTCACTTTCATGGACATATTTTCTTATCTTAAACCAAAGTACGTCCTTATGGAGAATGTAGTAGACATTCTCAAGTTTGTGAAATGTTACCATGGTAGATATGCATCAAACATGAGTGGGCGCGCGCACACACACACACACTCAGTACCGTGGTAGCGTGTAGAAACAACTCCCAGATCTCTAAGTCATTGGTGGCTTAATACATACCTACTAAGTTAACTTTCACAAATTTAAGAATGCCAACCATATTCTTCTAAATATGGGCTTTGGTTTTTAATAGGACGGAATGTCCATGAGAGTGAGAATTTACGAGTTTTTCTTATCTTGTGGCTTTACAGGATCGCGTCTAATTTCTTCATAAAATGGGCCACCACATATATGACATTAATATCACCCTTTGGAAGGGCAAAACTACATGGCATCGGCAAAACTTGTATGTAGCTAAGAAATTAGACAAAAATGAAGCGCATACTTATAGTCGTAATTTTTCTATGTCTGCTATACGTAAATAACTTGAGGCGTCATCTACATAAACAATAGAGGTACTAAAATTACATACGGATAACTACCTGAACCAAGGTGGAGGGGGCAAACCCACGGTGACGCATCCAAGGAGAGAAACGACGCTCCAAAGCATTGTTGCTGGCACCGATAATGTCGGGCATGGATTTTGCCCAGAGCTGACCATCTACCACATCACACCCTACACGAGATGTGCCACGGTTGCCCGCCCGCCCACCGATCTACAGTTAGCTAGAAACGGAACCGACAAAACCACTAGCGTACAGACTAGGAGGTCCACGGAGAGGCGAGGTCGAAAGGGTAAAAGTAGACCACAAACATCTTCCATGCAGACCACATCGCTTCACGACCAAGGTAACCATCGTGCACATCGCCTCATGACGAAAGAGCAACATTGTGCCCAGTGCCTCACCGAATACCCATCCGCCGAAGGCAATAGGTGCGCAACCAGGCATCCAGCTGTCGCACAACCTAGACTACCGGCAAGGAACTCATGCAAAGAAAAAACGACGCCTTTCAGAAATTCAGATACATGCTGCATGGCGAGAGACAGCCAACACAAGATACAATTGAGAAGACAATGGCCAGACTCAGCAGTGGCGGAGACAGGGACCGTCGAGAACTACTTGTAGCTAGAACCACTAATCATATTGTTTTGCATAGAAATTAGAGGAGTATCGATGCGTGTGACGGCTGCTATGTATGCACAAATCTGAGAATGCAAAGGCGTGGATTTGACGACATGGATCGTGCAAATCAATTGATCACAAATTAACCGAGGGGTAGCGAGAGATAGGTACCTTGGCATATTCTTCGTGGCCGACCGAGACGGAGCGGTAGTGGCACCGCGCCTTACGTCCTCCTCCTCCTCCCTCTTGCCCAGCTCGCTGATCTAGCACAGACAATTCTCTTGAGCTAAATAAGTAGTACAAAAAAATTACTCCCTCCGACCCATATTAGTTGACTCGAATTTGTCTAGATTTTGGGTCGGAGGGAGTAATCTACTTCCTCATAGGCAGCTGATCGATATATAGTGAGAATGTGAGATCCGCGGGCCGGACAAGGTTATTACCTCCACCTGCTCTTGGTGCGCGCGGGGAACCGGCGGCGCTGCTATTCGTCAGGCTCCTCGGCGCACATGCCATCCTCCACCGAGCCAATGGTGGTTTGGTCCATGGGCGGCTCGTTGTTCTTCTTATCTTCTCCCATGCGCCGCCACCTTCGCAAGTCGACGAAGGATGCCGCTGCAGGTCTCGGTAGATTGATTGGGAGGTCTCGATAGATTGATTGGGAAGAGGTGGGTGGCTCCGCAGCTGGTGGTTTTATAGCGATCCGATAGGGCGGAAAGGAAAGAATCCCGATCTCACGGCCGGAATTTTCTGAAAAAGCAACAATGCTAAACCCTCTGCTTACGAGATTGTTCAAGAACGGAGGACGTGAGGTTTGAACTTCCGGTCGATGGCAGGTGGGTCCGCATGTTCTTCAGCCCACATACAATGGGTGGGGGAGGGTTTTCTCGGCCGGATTATTCGTGATTCTGGCGTTCAACGCTGATTTTTCCAATTTTGGTATACGTTTCCTTCTTTACGCCATCTCAGTACGACCAAACTTGTTCAATTTGGTCTATTTGCGTCCGATAAAATTTGGGTCGCGGTCCAGCTGTCACGCCAGTGCCCACGGCGGCCAGACCCAAACGGTCCATTGCATGCTCAGACTTTTTTCCAACCATTTTCATTGATTCGAAAAACATAACTTACATAGTGCAAAAAAACCTAGCTACTTGTGTTGTCGGCGCCACTGGCCGCAACCGAGCCAGCTACTAGTCCTCGTCCATCGAGGGGTTGATGTACGACAACGGCGTCCAGGGGCCCTGTTGCGGCCAGGCCGGTGGCGCTAACATCGGTGGAACCTCCTGCCTAGCCCACACAGCATGCGGCGACGCGTGCAGTGGTAGCGGCCGTGGAGGTGGCAGCTCCACCGGGTGCGCCACCACCATCGCGGTCAGCTAGAGGACGTCATCCAGCCCGGCCTAAGTGTACTTGCTATCCTCGTCCAGCTTGGACAGATCGATGGCGTGCGCTGGTCGCCTCCTCGTTGTAGTCTAGTGGGAGGGCGACCCCACCCTCTTGCTTTATGACGACACCTATTCCGTCGCCGCCAATCTCCTCGTCATCGTCAGAGTCCTCATCGTCGAAGTGCACGTGTAGGTTGTCGTACTCCTGCCCCAACTAGAACTCTCCCCGGTACGAGCTCGCCCGCCGCGCATCGTGCTCCCAGGCGAGGAACTTCGTCCAGAAGTCCTTGTGGTGGTATCAGCGGTCGTGGCGCAGCACCAACGGGAGATGCTTGATGCGGCGAAGTATCTCCACGTCCAGTTCCGGCATGTCACCCGACGGAGGCGGCACCAGCACCCTGTTGACATTGAGGTTGTAGCCGCCAGGGAGGGAGACGTCGTGGTGATCACACGGATGCACCTCGTCTCACCGCGGGATGCAGTCGTGCACCAGCACGTAGCGCCGGTCGCGTTCCATCATTCTAGCCACGCCGCAGGTACAATCGCCACTGGGCCCACAAAATCTTACGCTCGTGGAGGCGGCAGCAGGTTACAGCGGTATCGGTGACGACCCGAGGATGAGCCCGCCTCGCGGTCGTTGGCGGCCTTCTTCAGCCAGGATGACATCTTCATGGGCGATGGCTAGGGCGAGAAGGGGTGGGCAATGGTGCATATCAGGTTGTGTAGGGCGAGACGGCCGCAAGGTCAGTATAAGAAGCCCTAGCCATCAATGTCGGACCAGGCTCCAGTGGCTTCGGCATAAACGCCGATGTAGGAGTCCAGGCGGCGCATCACAATGGTAAGCGTCGGCATTTATGGCCATGGCTGTTGGCATCGGTCAGCCTTCTGAACGCCAGCGGCCAGCGCCATCGCAGGCGTTAGGTATGTGGAGGCCGTTGGGTCGCTTCCAAGAAGGTCCTTTGCGAGTGAGGGAGAACACACACTTGGTTCGCGGCGTGTTCGACCCGACGCATTGGTGGACCAATGGGTCACACCGAACGCGTCGGTCCGTTTGGGTCCAACCGCACGCAAGTCTCGTGTCCACGCAGACCGGTTCAGATGCGGCAGTACCGGTTGGGTCGTGCCGCTGGAGATGCCCTTAGGCCAAGAACCTTCTGTGAGCCTTCCTTCTCGACCTCGGTCCGTGTAGAGATGGGATGGGCTGCTAGAACCTTGTACCAGAGCCCGTGCTCTCTTTCCTCTCCTTTCTTCTCGAAACGGAATTTTACCCTGCTAAATTAATATACCAACCACCGATACAACAATATAACTTTGGGGACTCAGCATAGTCAAGCCTAAACGAAAAAAGAGACAAACAATGCCAACAATAACAGATCGATTAAACGAAGATAGCTCGCAACCACTGCGTACTCCGAAGATATCCAAGCACGAACCTAGACTTTGAAACGTTGCATATGAACCAACACCTTTAAGAAAGAAACGACGATGACGGCGCTGCTGTCCAGACCTGACCTAGGATCGCAATTCGGCCGTGCTTGGATCAACCAGAATAGGAGTGAGGGCCATGCTCGGATCATGCGGGATTATTTCAACCCCGGTTGCATCTATCTAGACCACCAATTCCGACAGTGGTTTCGGATGTCGAATGCCTTGTTCCTCTCAATATCAAGAGCCGTGGAGGATCACGATGATTGGTTCAAGCTCCAGAGGAGTGCAACGGGAGAGCAATCACATTGATGAAGGGCGTTGCGGCCGTGAGGGTGCTTGCATATGGTTGCTCGTCCAACGCCATAGATGAATATGTCCGCATTAGTGAGGACACAATTTTGGAGGTTGTGAGAAGGTTTACACAAGCTGTGATTGATGTGTTCGGGGAAGAATATTTGAGGGCACCAAATGAGGAAGACATCGAGAGGTTGCTTGCTGAGGGTGAAGCTCTAGGATGGCCAGGGATGCTTGGATCAATCGATTGTATGCACTGGAGCTGGAAGAATTGTCCAGGTAGTTGGAAGGGTCAATACAAAGGCCACTGCAAAGATGCAACAATTATACTTGAAGCAGTTGCATCGAATGACCTATGGATATGTCATTCATTCTTTGGATTACCTGACTCTCTGAATGACCTTAATGTGTTGTCGAGGTCACCACTATTCTCACGGCTTATCCAGGGTGAAGCTCCTCCTTGCAAGTATAAGATCAACTCCCATGAGTACACGATGGGATACTATCTAGTTGATGGGATATATCCTCCATGGTCCACATTTGTCAAGACAATTCCGCAGCATCTTTGCAATACCTCCATGAAATCTCAGTTCGCAAAAGCACAAGAGGCTCAAAGGAAAGATGTGGAGAGGGCATTCGGTGTGCTTTAGAGTTTTTCCATTGTGCGTGGACCCGTGGATTATTGGAAGCCGCAAACACTATAGCATATAATGACATGTTGCATCATTTTGCATAACATGATCATTGAAGATGAGAGAAACATGCCACTGAACTGTAGGTATATCTCAAATGGATATCCTGTTGAGCCTGAGCATGACCCAAACAGGATCAACCAGTTCCTCGAAATGCATCGAAAAACCGAGAACAAAGCTAAACACAACAAGCTGCAAGATGATCTTATTGATCATCACTGGCGTCTACACGGCGACGCCTAATTATGTTTTATCAATTGTTTGATTTGAAACAATTTATTTTATTTATTAATTCGGTGTGTAATAATGAATAGTTAGGCTTATTTACATTTTATATGGTTTGTACTATTGATACTTTGGTTCAAATAGATGATTTGCAAAAAATAAAATTTAAGTCCTCTAAGTTATTGGAGATCGGATCTGCGGTGCTAAGTTTAGAGGACTAAATATAAGATTTTAAGCTTTAGTCCGGCCGAAAGTCTTCTAAAATAAAAGGGATCAGTTAGAGTTGCTCTTAGCACCATAACTTTCCTATCTACTACAACAAGTGTGCGGCTTCGGTGATGGAAATGTGAGGACGGCGGTGCATCTTCGGCTCGTACCAGTGTGTAGTCGTGACTAGGTGGTACAATGAAATATTTATAATTTTTATTATTTAAAGCTTTTTTACTGCTATTGATGATTATTAATAGATATGCTCTGTGGATATCTCGCAATTTTTTTCAACATATCCCCTACACATAAAAATCTTGGACTCGGTACAAAACAAAATGAAGGATGAGGCTCCAAATGCAGAACTGCACGCAGCCTCTCTTTTGAATAACATGAGTTGCATAACCTTCCCTGTTTTTTCGATGGATCGACCGAAAGCTCAGTGCCGAGATTCTCATTCTGTTGACGTTCACGGGCAAGATTTTTGCTATAATTATGAGCTAAATACAATACGAGTCCCAATTGTTGTCTAGGATGTGTGAATTAGTCTCACTAATTGTAAAATAGGGTCAAGTAGTCCCAAAAGTTGCAAAAATGTGCAAAACTAGTCCCAAATGTTTTCGATGCCGACATGTGGCGGTGAATGTTTTGCAAAAACAACCCTAAATATTGTTGTTTTGCACATGTGACCATATTATTTCATTATGGTCTGGACCCACCTGTCAGAGGGGAGGAAAGAAGTATCAAAAATTGTAGGAGAACTAGGTATTGAACCTTCGTCTTCCATTGCCTATGACGGTACCCAACAGCCCAACCACCACAAATCACATTGCTTTGTGCTTAATGCATAGTTCGAAAGTTATTATACCGATGAGGCCTTGTTTGGTACTAGAGTTTTTGCAGGGATTAGTGGGGATAATCCACACCAAACCTCAAATCTCCACTTACTTTTAGAAATATATTTGGTACTTAGAGTATTGAGCGAGTTTAATCCCCGCTTATCCCCATTTTTTTCTAAATTTTAGTATATTTTTCTCAATCCCCAATACTCTACTCATACCTAGTGGATTGTGGGTAGGGTTTTATGGGGATTGGGTGAAGGTAGAGATTTCACCCAATACTCTAGGGAATTATCCCCACTAATCCCCATAAAAACTCTAGTACCAAACAAGGCCTGAGACGGTCTTGCCAACATAAAAGAAAGAAGATCACCGTCTTGTGGGTGTGGGTGGTCTTCCATGTGATTCAGTTCCATCTATCATCACTGGTCTAGCATGTGTGCTAGTTGCATGTATCAAGTGTGTCGTCATCCTACCATTCATGGCCACTACGAACTATGTAGACCAAAACCCTACGTCGGCTGCGCGTCGGCCCCTGGGTCGCCGTCCTTCTTTCTGCTGCAGTCGTGCACTTACCTGCCCGTGCAGATCCGGCTCACCGCAGCGAGAATAGGTTCCTGACGACCTTGGCATCGGTGCTTCGTGCGTGTCCAATCTCTAGTACGACTAGTGTAGGTTGTGCTCGTCTGTGTAATGGTTCACCAGGCTCGCCGGGTTCCAGTACGGCGCGCTGATTGTGGTCGCGCAAGTTACATAGTATAATAGATTGTAGGCCGTAAATTTAGCAGAAATTTTATACTCTTCTTATATTATTTTTTTTGGAAAAGATCCAGATCTATTTCATGAGTTCATAAGAAGTAGAAAGCATCCTAAACATAATAAAAATTATATCGAGGTCTTTAAACCACCTAACAATCACTACTGCCGCCAGAGCGAGCCGCCGACGCGCCGCTGTCGCCGCTCCATTACCGGAGCCGGCATGCCGTTGTTGATGACAGTCGGGAAGTCTTCGTGCACGTGCCCCTAAGGACCAGCTCTCCAGTGATGAAGTTGTCGCCATTGTACCCTTGAATTGATCCGGAACGTGTAACACCAAACCTAAAACACACGTAGACTGGACGAGATCCAGAACACACGTAGACTGGACGAGATCCACCACTTTATGGAAACGGCGACCAGACGAATCCTCACCCTCCTCAACGCCAGCAGCAGGATCGTCACCGACGAGGTGAAAGAGGAGGCGGGTATACCTTATTTTTGTCCCACACAACGTCGCCATAGCCACCATAACGTCGATGTCGGATGGCCAAACTCTAACTTTAGGGACCTTCTATACCGCCGAGCGCAGGTCCGAGGTCCCCACCTCCTCCCCCCGCCGGAGCGGCAAGCAGAGAAGGCGGGGACCCGTCGATGCTCGATCGCAGACGACGAGGACGAAGCAGATCGTGGCGGCTGCTAGGGTTTTCACCCTAGCCACCGCCTCTTTTTTCTCACGGGAGGATTTCTCTAGTACTATACTCTTCTTATATAGTGTACCCAGGCCCGTCTCCAGGATTTGGGGACCCCGGTGCGACTTGTAAAAATGAGGCCTTAATTTTTCTACACACTCAAGAACTAGTATAACAAAATTACATGTTTAATTTATATTGTATAACTTCTGACAAATATGAAGTATTTATTCTAAAATAATAAATATAGCATCAAAGAAATAAAACGAACCTCATGATCTACCGAAAAGCATCATCTGCTGGGTATTTCTTGAAATAACATCTTCAATATAGCATTATAGTTGATCTTCTCCAAATATCACTCTCAAGTGCTATAGTCGCCAATCCACTGAGTCTTTCTTGTGTCATAGTAGAACGCATGTAGGATTTCAGCAACTTGAGTTTAAAAAAGCTCCTTTCAGCAGATGAAACAGTAACATGAATGTTAACAAAATTCTATATGCAATATTAGCAATATATAGTCAAATACGGACGCTACTCCAAAAACTTCAGAATATTGTTTGATTATTCTGCAACCTCATACGCAAATCATACCATGTACTCATGTTTGTGACATGTTCTCTACTAGCTTCATGCTGCTGAAGTCTAATGCTAAGATGTATCTAGTCACCGAAACCCTCATTTGCTAACAATCCTCTCACATGCCCATTTCTTAATAACTCGCAACAAAAATAAAATATCTTGTCAAGCTCTTTGTTGCCATTCTCTGTCACATATTTCTCTATTTGAGAGCTCTCTATTGTATGCCGATGCAGAAAACCTTCTAATATTTTTGTCTCTTGGACCATGCTTAATAGACAAGCTCTTCTAGTGTAGAACGATAGAGAGGGAGAGAGATTGGCGGAATATGTTGGATATATTATTAAGCCTCATGGGCGAGTATATATAAGCATACAGAGGATTATCTTGGAGTACGAGTCAAGTTAGGACTGTACGTAAACAGATCCTAACTCTATCTAAACTACCATAACAACCGTATATACCTAATACTCTAACATCCCCCACAGTCGTAGCGGTAGCGTCGTGAACAACTGGAATATCGCGGAGGGTCAGACTGGAGATAAACCGAAGTAGCATCCAGTAGGCTGACACCCCCCGCAGTCGTAGCGGGAACGTCGTGGACGGTGTCGCGTCGCGGTTGCTTGGACTCTAGAGGAAGCTGTTGATGCTCAAGTGAGGTGGTAGCCCGTGTGCCGATGTCGAGGGAGCCGAGAGCGTTAGGCAGTGCCGTGGTCGAAGTAGCCGTGCGAGGGGTCGCCGTGGTCGATGTCGTGGTCGGGGATGCCGGTGTCGAGGTAGCCGCACGTGAAGCCGCATGCGTATAGTGCGCGAGGAGGATGACGGAGACACGTCGAGGCAGTCGTCGAGGGTATCGTGCCGAAGCCGATGCAGTCCGAGCCGTCGAGGACGAGGTGCGGCCATAGTTTTGCCAGAACTAGGCGCACGTCGGGGACGAATGCATACTCCGGTTTTGCTAGAACCGAGTATGCAAAGAAGAACTCGTCGGTGACGCGGCCGAGGAAGTCGTAGAGGGGTCAATGCCGAAGAAGACGTTGTTGAAGCCGATGAAGACGAGGCGCTGATCCGAGCTTACCACACTCGGGAACGCGTCGGGGACGAAGGCACTCCCAGTGTTGCCAGTACCAGGCGTGCGGGGGCAGGGACCATCATGAACTTGCCGTGTCAACACCCGGATTTCTAATCCCAGATGCCCGTTATGCCATACCTCGCAATCCAAGGATTACTATTTTTGCGAGACATAAGGGATTGGATATCACAGTAAATCATCCATTACAAACCATACATAAGGTCTTACACAAATAAGGATCTCATGATCCAGTCTGAATACAACAAGCAACGGAAATAAAAGATAAGCGTAGTGGTGGGGTCCATCTTCAGGGGCACAGGCAATGCTGACGAAGGCAGATAGTCCTAGTTATCATAGCCGTCCTGTTGGCCATCATCTTGATAGTCTCCTTCATAGTCTGGCCATGAGAATAGCCAGGGACAAAAGCCATGAGTAATCTTTAAGTATTCGCAAACTACCACTAACAAGTAGTAAGTGCTAAGTTAAAGTGCTAAATCTAAGTTTAACTATAAAGTTAAGTTTGAAACCTAAGCTGAGTTCTGAAGCAAAGAAAGATAAAATAAAGTTCTAAAATCACTTAAGTTGGGAAGCTATTGTCATAAACACAACCCTGCTGTGGTCAAGTCAAGATTCATCATTCCTTTCATAAATCATTTTGAAAACATCTGACAACGAAACAGTGTGGCCATTCCAACTGTCCATAACCGCGGACGCGGCTATTCGAATAGTTTGACACTCTGCATAGGTGGTACACTTTCACCACAAGATTCGATACATCTGTCAGGGATAACCCCAAATCATCATACTTACTATGCAGATAATCAAACATAACCTTCCCTTTACACACCCTAGTATAAGCACCTCTCCTATGAGCATGGCCTCCCAACCATGACCATCAGTCATCTTGGGCACTGCATAGGTGGACAACATTGAGAGGTAGCCTCAGCTCAGACCTCTCCTGTGAGGGAACTAATACTAATGCATATATACTTCCGGCTAAGCCTTACCCAATTCAGGTAGTGTGGTTGTACGGTAAATTTGGAATGGTATCGCATCCGAATCCAACCATCAGTTTTATAAAAGGGTTAAGGGTCATGCCTCAACATTTTCATCGTCATCAACCATTTGTGTTTCTCAACACATGTCAAAATATCTCAATAGAATGACTCATCATTCCAAGGTTTACATAATTCATTTTCACCAAGTGTTCCCATCTAAAGTGACTCAAGTTTTTGATCTACTCTAAATTACTAAGTTAAGAGTGTTCACTAAGGTGGAAGTGATGGGTTCAATCGCATGCCATAGAATGACATCTAAAGGTTTCTAAATAGGTCAAGTTTTATACTTTTTATGCTACCTTCAGAACAAGTAAAGAACTTGGTGTAAACTAAGGGACGTAAAAAAACTTGTAAACAAAGACTTGAGGTAACTACTAGTTAAAAGGGGTGTGATCAAAGCATGCTTAAGGCATCTTTGCTAAACCATCTATTTTGATCCTAGCTTGCTAAGCACTAAACTTGCAAGTGTTAGCTTGCACTATTAATGGTGGCTTGCCTTGGTTGGTGCAGTGGTTGAAGTTTTCTTCGTCTTCGTCTTGATAGCACTCCTCCTCCTCGTAAGCTTGGTCGGTACTATCTTCTATAAATATATACGGAATACACAATCACCAAACAATGCTTAACTAGGCTACATAGCATTCTAAGACACACAATTGATGATCTATTATCATCACAAGCATCACAAGTTTAATTCAATAGTTTCATTCTTTTTATTTTAGAAAAGTAATTTCTACTCATTGAAAACTTTAACTAAGATTTAATATTTACCACTTAAAATATGGGATCATGTTACATGTCATCACCACATACTCTAATATGTGGGAATGAGATTTAAAGGTTGGATCATAATCACTTTGGTTTAAGTTCATTATTTAATGATTTAAAGTGACTAGAAATGCCTATATAGCATTAATTTGGTACTAGTCCAAAGTCACTGCATGTAAACCTTAATATTATTACATATTTATATAGATATGGTGAAATTTGATTTTTGAGAGTTGGAATCAACTCAAAAGCTATCTTGGTTGATTTTATAAAAATGTTGCAAGGTGCCAATGCTTCTGTTTTGTTATTTTTATTAGGAGAGATCTATAACTCTAATTGAATTAAATCCAACGGGCTTGGATAGATCATTTCAATACCTTTCAGACAAAATTGGTTTCATACAATTTGAATTTATAAAACTCCCAGAATTGAATTTTAAACTAGTGGACAGAAACTAGATTCAACTTAAAAAGAAAAATCCAGATTTGAACGGTTGGGCTAGCGCGGGAAAGAACTTGGGCCGACCCAGTGGCGCTCCGCGGCGCGGGGCTCAGCTGACAGGGGGCCCGCTTGTCAGTGGGTCTTAACACGCGAAACAGTACGCGCGCTGTGGGCCGTAGGATTAGAAAGGGGATCTACGGCTGAGGGTCGTCGTCAACGACGAACAAGTAGCCGGCGAGCTCGAACCCTAGCGGCTCGGTGGGGGTCTGCTGGGGACGTACCAGGGCTCCAGCGGGGTAGGCGAGGCGGGCAAACAAACTGGAATACCACGGCGAGGCGAGGCGCGGTTGCGGCGGAGCTTGGGGTTCCCTAAATCGCAGGTGCCCTTCTCCTCCTGCTGCGGCTGCTCCGACTCCAATTCCGGCGAGGCAGAGCTCGCTTGGCTCCGGCGAGAGGGGTGAAAGGATCAGTGAGAGGTGGGGAGTGAGTGGATGTGGAGAAATGGTGTGGGGGAGGCCGGTTTATATAGGCCCGACGGTGAGACCGAAGGGTATGGGCAGGCGACTCCGGCGACATGGCTACGGGCGGCTAGCGGCATGGCGGAGGATGGCGATCGACAGTTGGTCTCCTAGCGGTGCTCTAGGAAGTGAATGCGGGCGTAGGGGCGGTGGCATGCGAGCTGGCGCTCTGAGCGGCAGAGGCAGCGGTGTCCACGGCGAGCGGTGGCTGGGGTGAGTTGGGCGGCCAACAGGGGTGTCTGGGGTGTTCCCCAGGTCATGGCGGAGCGGTGGGCGTGGGCTGCGGCCAAGGGGCGGTCTATGCACGCGGGGACAGAGCATGCTCTGTGGGCGGCGTCGGCATGGTCGACCAGCTCCGGGTGCGGTGGTTCTTGGCCGTTCCTGTCTCTGGCTCTGGCCTGGGGCTGGTTGGACGGTGGATGTGGACCACTGGCGACGTGCTAGACAAGGTGAGAGAGGCTGGCGGCTGCTGTAGCGTGATGTCGCCGGTGGGGGTGCTCTAATTGCTCGGCCTTGATGGCCATGATCATTTGGTCGTGTGCAGAGGGCTTGGCCGGGCTAGCAATTGGTAGGGTTGGTACTAGGGGAACAAGGGGACAAGGTTAGGCACAAATGGTGACCAAAATTACTGCTCCAAATAGTGTTTGGATTTTGGACAGATTTGTGCATACAAGCTATTTGATGAAATGGCCGAAAGAGAAAAACTTTTGAATTTTGATTTCAAAAATTTTGGGTGTTCTCCACTAGTGCTAGGTAGTCTCTGGTTGCAAGGGTTTTGAAAGTGGAGCTTGTTTGAATGGTTTTTGAAAAAGTGGGATCTTCCCATATGAACTAGATTCAATTTTGGACTATCATTTAAAATTAGCATTTGAAAGATTTTTGCAAATCACAAGGTGGGACTTCGTACCTCATTATGTGTACTAGCAAGGGGTGCAAAGATCATGAATTGTTTCTGTTAAGAAATGAGTGCTAGGAACACTCAAAGTAGTGTAGGGGATTAAAATGGCCAAAATGACCATTCCTCCTTTTTAAATTCTTTTTGATTTGATTTTCTTTGGTAAAAGTTTGGGAATGATGTAGATGATGTTTAAATCACCTAAGAAACATTTTACAAGCATTGGATCACTTAAACAAGGCACTTCAAATCAACTCCTATTTTAAATGCACACACATATGAATGCTTTCATTTTTAATTTGGAAAAGTTTTTGTTAACCCTATTTTTTATGATTTAGACCTTGATAAGCTTGGATTAAAGTTTTGGGATGTTACAAACCTTCCCCCCTTAGACAAAATCTCGTCCCGAGATTTACAAAGAAAACTAGGAACTAAAGAGATCTGGGAACTCTGTCCTAATGTAATCTTCTCGCTCCCAAGTAGCTTCCTCCTCGGTATGGTTGCTCCACTGGATCTTGAGAAACTTGATGCTCCTGGTCCTGGTGGTTCTGTAGGCTTCTTCTAAGATACGGATGGGCACTTCCCGATAGGTCAGGTCATTGTTGATTTCCACAGCTCTGTGATCGATGTTCTTGAAAACTTCCGTCTTCTCGTGCACTTCCAAACATTTGCAAAGTAACAAGATATGGAACACATTGTGGATGGCTGACATCTCTTCAGGCAGTTCTAGTTGATACGATACTTCTCCTCGGCGGTTCAGAATCTTGAAAGGTCCGATATATCTGGGGGCTAACTTTCCCTTCAGACTAAAGCGTTGAGTTCCCTTCAATGGTGAAACTTTGAGATATACAAAATCTCCGACATTGAAGGTCAGGTCTCTCCTTCTTTTGTCAGCATAACTCTTCTGTCCGGATTGGGCGGTCTTGAGGTGCTTACGAACTTTGTGAACTTTCTCTTCTGCTTCTCTGAGAATGTCGGGTCTGAAGATCTGACTCTCTCCTACTTGTGGCCAATTCAAAGGGGTACGACACTTTCTTCCGTATAGGAATTCAAATGGTGCCATCTACAAACTAGCTTGATAACTGTTGTTATATGAGAATTCTGCGAAAGGCAGGCAGTCTTCCCATTTTGATCTGTATTCCAACACACAAGCTCTAAGCATATCCTCAAGGATCTGTTGACTCTCTCAGTCTGTCCATCTGTTTGCGGGTGATACGCGGTACTGAAGTTCAACTTGGTTCCTAAACCTTCCTGAACTTTCTGCCAAAATCTTGAAGTAAACTGGGTTCCTCGATCTGATATGATGGTCTTGGGGGTTCCATGCAGACTAACAATCCTAGCAATGTACAGTTCTGCTAACTTCGCACTCTGGTAGGTTGTCTTGACAGGTATAAAGTGGGCTACCTTGGACAGTCTATCAACGATGACCCAGATTGAGTCATTTCCCCTACTAGAAGTAGGTAAACCGGTGATAAAGTCCATTCCGACGGAATCCCATTTCCATTCCGGAATCTGCAATGGTTGCAATAGTCCTGCAGGTCTCTGATGTTCTGCTTTGACTCTTTGACAGATGTCACATTTGGCGATGTAGCTTCCGATTTTTCTCTTCATCTTGTGCCACCAAAATTGCTCTTTCAAATCCTGATACATCTTTGTTCCTCCGGGGTGGATAGAATAAAGAGTATCATGAGCTTCCTTCATGATAATTTCCTTCAGTTCCGAATCTGCTGGCACACAGATACGTCCTTTGTACCACAGTACTCCTTCTTCGTCTTCGGTGAATCCAGGTACCTTTCCTATACCAATACGACGTTTGATTCCGTCGAAACTTTCATTCCCTTTCTGGGCTTCCTTGATTTGGCTAATCAAAGTGGGTTGAAGTTCAATGCTAGCTAGGAATCCTTTGCTAACTAATTCAGTCCTGAACTGCTCCAACTCCTCATACAAACTTGGTTGCTTCTCCTTGATCATGGTGTTAAGCCTACACGACAATCTTCTAAGAGCATCCGCTACCACGTTGGCTTTGCCGGGGTGATAGTGAATGTCAAGGTCATAATCCTCGATTAACTCAATCCATCTCCTTTGCCTCATATTTAGCTCCTTCTGAGTGAAAATATACTTCAAGGTCTTGTGATCCGAGTAAATCTCACAGCGATTACCCATCAGATAATGACGCCATGTCTTCAACGCTAGAACCACAACTGCTAGCTCAAGATCATGGGTCGGATAGTTCTGCTCATGCTGCTTCAGTTGTCGAGATAGATACGCGATGACTTTGCCTTCTTGCATCAATACACATCCTAGACCAATCTTGGATGCATCACAATATACATCAAACGTCTTCTTGATGTCTGGCATGATCAATATTGGGGCGGATATCAATCTCTTTTTCAGCTCCTGGAAACTGGCTTCACATTTGTCTGTCCATTCAAACTTCTTGTCCTTCTTCAACAATTGGGTCATTGGTCGGGCTATGCTCGAGAATCCTTCTACGAACTTGCGGTAATATCCCGCTAATCCGAGAAATGCACGGACTTGGGTTTGAGTGGTTGGGGCTTCCAATTCTTCGACATCTTTGATCTTGGCGGGATCAACAGAGACTCCTCCGGTAGACACAATATGTCCTAGGAATCCTACTTCCTTTAGCCAAAATTCACACTTGCTGAACTTGGCATATAACTGATGTGCTCTCAGGGTTTCTAGGATAACTCTTAGATGTTGCTCATGCTCTTCTTCTGACTTGGAGTAGATAAGGATGTCGTCGATAAACACAACTACAAACTTATCTAGGAAATTCATAAAGATCTTATTCATGAGATTCATGAAATAAGCAGGGGCATTGGTTAATCCAAAAGACATAACCGTATACTCGTATAAACCATAGCGAGTAGTAAATGTGGTCTTCGGAATATCCGTTGCACGAATCTTAAGTTGGTGATAACCAGTCCTAAGATCAATCTTTGAGAATACCTGAGCACCGGTCAACTGATCAAATAGATCCTCTATCTTTGGCAAGGGGTACTTGTTCTTGATGGTGACGTCATTCAACTTTCTGTAATCTGTGCACAGACAGTTACCTCCATCTTTCTTGTCGACGAATAACACTGGTGATCTCCATGGAGATGCGCTTGGCTGAATCAAGCCTGTTGCTAACATGGCATCCAACTGCTTCTTCAGTTCCACTAACTCTGAGGGGTTCATGCTATAGGGTCTCTGGGATATAGGTCCGATTCCGGGGATTAGTTCGATAATGAACTCAATATCCCTATCCGGGGGCATACCTGGCAATTCATCTGGGAATACGTCGGGGTATTCACAGACTACTCTGACTTGGTCTATGGTGGGCAGGGCTAGACTCTTATTGCACTTGAATTGACGGGGTAAGGTTTCAGAGATATGTTCTATTGTTACTCCAGAACTACTGGTCATGGTGATGGCTTTCTTAGCACAGTCTATCAATCCTTTATGCCTTGACATCCAGTCCATACCTAGTACTACTTCCAATCCTTTGGTTCCAAGTACAATTAGGTTGGCATAAAAATCTATCCCATGTATTCTGATAGGTACAACTTTGCAAAATTTTCTAGCTTTTGTAGTTGAACCGGGGATTTGAACTATCATGACATGCTTCAGGTTGGTTGGGTGAATCTTACTAGTGCATGCAAATTCTTCGGTGAAAAATGAATGCGATGCTCCAGAATCAAACAATACTCTTGCTAAAACTGAGTTGACAGAAAACATACCCAACACTACATCTGGCGCTTCCTAGGCTTCTTCTGCGTTCATGTGAAAGAGACGACCGTTGCGGTTGTGAGGGTTCCCTGGGGCAAATCTCCTTCCTGGTTGAACACGACGCTGCTGCTGAGCTGGGGCATTCACAGGGGCATTGGCGGCAGTCTTCTTGGGACACTCATTGGAGTAGTCACCCTTCACTCCACACTTGAAACAAGTGATCTGGGACTTGTCCTTGACTGCGACAGGCACATCATTGCTGCCAGTTCTTGGTGCAGTGTTGTTGTTGTTGTTGTTGTTGCTCTTGGGAGGGGCACGGTTGAAATGGTTGGCATTGCCGGAGTTGTGATTGTTTCCTCCGGACTTCACATTGCCTCCGCTACGGTTGGGGTAGCTTGGGCGAGAATTTGGGGGTCGGTTGTTCCTTGGTGCATATCCTGGTGAAGGGTTGGGACGGTACTTCTGGCGACTGCTGGATCCTGATTGCTGCATCATACGACGTTTGCAGTTGTCGTTTGCCTGGTTAATTTTCCCTTCCATATGAATGGCATAGTCGACTAGCTCTTCGAGATCTTGGAAGCGGATATTGACGAGGACAGTCTGCATCTCATCATGCAGTCCGTTCAAGAATCTCTCCTTCTTCTTGGCCTCTGTGTTGATCTCATCAGGTGCATATCTGGCAAGTGACAGGAATCTGTCATGGTACTCCACCACAGTCATTCTTCCTTGCTTCAATTCGCGGAACTCATCTCTCATTCGGTTGACGAGACCTTGCGGCACGTGGGTGCGGCTGAACTTGACTTTGAATGCTTCCCATGTCATCACTTGACCATGGTTCATATTGCGGATGCTATTCCACCAAGCTCTTGCATCTCCCGCCAGATAGTGGGTGGCGAAGAGAACTTTCTCATTTTCATCAACTCCTGCAACTTCAAGGTTGTTTTCCATCGTCTGTAACCAGTCGTCAGCATCTAATGGGTTTTCAGATTGGTTGAAGATTGGGGGATTGGTATTCTGAATTTTTTTGAGTTTGGATCCATGGTGATCCTGATTTCCATGTCCTTGGTTGTCGAGAGCCATCTGGGCGATCTGCTGCAATGTTGCTAAGTTGGCTTGGCGCTCGGCCCTCCTTGCTTCACGGTCTGTGATGAGATTCTGCAAGATCTGCAGCATTGGGTCCTGCGACGAGCTGCTCCCTCCTTGGTTTCCACGAGTCATGTGAAGATTGAGATAGATATAGGGGTAAGAGGGAAATTCTAAGGTTCAGGGTTTTGGGTTTTCAAAGCTAAAACTTTGAGTTAGACTCAGGTTTTTCAACTAACTTCATTTTCATTTATGCAAGCAAGCACACGATACAACACACACCACAACAACAAAGGAAAGCAGATGGTTTGAAGAACCATTCTGCAAGCTACGATACAGTGGGACCGATACAACTCATGCTACGACAGTGCTCTAGTGCATCTACTCATCGTCGATAAAGTCGGAGTCCTCATCATCAGTGTAGAAGTCCACAACATCCTCCTCCAGAAAGTCATCATCATTGCTGAGGTAAGAATCCATGTCTCCCTGGATGTCTTCACCCTCATCTTCTTCTTCCTTGGCGGCAAGCTGAGCTTCCTGCTCCTTGACGGTCTTCTTGAGGTCGACCACCTTCTTGCAAAGACGGGCGATGGTGCGATCCTTCTTTGCACGCTGGTGGCAAAGAGACTAGCGATCTTGGATGAGCAGTGCGAAAGTCTGGGCCTTCTGGTCGGCAATGGCACGGTTCTGGGTGACTAACTCCCAGGCATTGTCCAGTTCCTGCTGTCTGTCGTGCAGCAACAAGTCAAGGTTCTCCACTTGACGCCTCAACTCTGGGTGACTTGGCATCTCCATCGGTATTCCCATGAAGTCACGTCTTGCATAGTGAGCAAAACGGGTTCCTTGGATCTTGTTGACGCTGAGGGCACATAGACGTGCGAGAGCTTCATGCATTGCCCTGGCTAATCCATCTAGCCAATTGTTCTCTCTCACGGAGAACTGAATTCTCCCGGAAGTTGGTGCTTCGATGCTTCCTCTAAGATCTGCGGTGACTAGCCACTGTAGGTCTCCTCCTGGGGGTCCTGGAAGTTGAGCTCCAAGAAACTCCGGATGTGGGCGTCCTAGTAACTCCGACAGTGAATCCAGATCCCTCTCAAAGATCAGCTGACCTCCGTTTCCCAACTGGTAAAACTTGCTGAACTGAGTCTCCATCTACAAGAATTAAGGATGAGGAAATTAGTGAGGTGATCAAGTGTGTCAAGTTTTAAGTAGTAATGTAAGAATTTTGAGGAACATGAATTTTTGAGAAAGAATGAGTTCACAAGGGTAAGAGAGGAAATAGTTTTTCATAAATACTCACTTTGGTTTTGAAGCTAAGTTTTTGGTTTGGACGTCCATTCTAACTAGGGTCTCCTATGGTCAGGATGGCTCTGATACCAACTTCTCAACACCCAGATTTTTAATCCGAGATGCCCGTTATGCCATACCTCGCAATCCCAGGATTACCATTTTTGCGAGACATAACGGATTGGATATCACACTACATCATCCATTACAAACCATACATAAGGTCTTACAAAAATAAGGATCTCATGATCCAGTCTGAATACAACAAGCAGCGGAAATAAAAGATAAGTGTAGCGGTGGGGTCCATCTTTAGAGGCACAGGCAATGCTGACGAAGGCAGATAGTCCTAGTTATCATAGCCATCCTGTTGGCCATCATCTTGATAGTCTCCTTCATAGTCTGGCCATGAGAATATCCAGGGACAAAAGCCATGAGTACTCTTTAAGTACTCGCAAACTACCACTAACAAGTAGTAAGTGCTAAGTTAAAGTGCTAAATCTAAGTTTAACTATAAAGTTAAGTTTGAAACCTAAGCTGAGTTCTGAAGCAAAGAAAGATAAAATAAAATTCTAGAATCACTTAAGTTGGGAAGCTATTGTCATAAACACAACCCTACTGTGGTCAAGTCAAGATTCATCATTCCTTTCATAAGTCATTTTGAAAACATCTGACAATGAAACAATATGGCCATTCCAACTATCCATAACCGTGGACGTGGCTATTCGAATAGTTTGACACTCTACAGAGGTGGTACACTTTCACCACAAGATTCGATACATCTGTCAGGGATAACCCCGAATCATCATACTTAGTATACAGATAATCAAACATAACCTTCCCTTTACACACCCTAGTATAAGCACCTCTCCTATGAGCATGGCCTCCCAACCATGACCATGAGTCATCTTGGGCACTGCATAGGTGGATAACATTGAGAGGTAGCCTCAACTCAGACCTCTCCCGTGAGGGAATTAATACTAATGCATATAAACTTCCGGCTAAGCCTTATCCAATTCAGGTAGTGTGGTTGTACGGTAAATTTGGAATGGTATCGCATCCGAATCCAACCATCAGTTTTAAAAAAGGGTTAAGGCTCATGCCTCAACATTTTCATCATCATCAACCATTTGTGTTTCTCAACACATGTCAAAACATCTCAATAGAATGACTCATCATTCCAAGGTTTTCATAATTCATTTTCACCAAGTGTTCCCATCTAAAGTGACTCAAGTTTTTGATCTACTCTAAATTACTAAGTTAAGAGTGTTCACTAAGGTGGAAGTGATGGGTTCAATCTCATGCCATAGAATGACATCTAAAGGTTTCTAAATAGGTCAAGTTTTATACTTTTTATGCTACCTTCAGAACAAGTAAAGAACTTGGTGTAAACTAAGGGAGGTAAAAAAAACTTGTAAACAAAGACTTGAGGTAACTACTAGTTAAAGGGGTGTGATCAAAGCATGATTAAGGCATCTTTGCTAAACCATCTATTTTGATCCTAGCTTGCTAAGCACTAAACTTGCAAGTGTTAGCTTGTACTATTAATGGTGCAGTGCTTAAAGTTTTCTTCGTCTTCGTCTTGATAGCACTCCTCCTCCTCGTAAGCTTGGTCGGTACTATCTTCTATAAATAAATACGGAGTACACAATCACCAAATAATACTTAACTAGGCTAGATAGCATTCTAAGACACACAATTGATGATCTATTATCATCACAAGCATCACAAGTTTAATTCAATAGTTTCATTCTTTTTATTTTAGAAAAGTAATTTCTACTCATTGAAAACTTTAACTAAGATTTAATATTCACCACTTAAAATATGGGATCATGTTGACACATGTCATCACCACATACTCTAATATATGGGAATGAGATTTAAAGGTTGGATCATAATCACTTTGGTTTAAGTTCATTATTTAATGATTTAAAGTGACTAGAAATGCCTATATAGCATTAATTTGGTACTAGTCCAAAGTCACTGCATGTAAACCTTAATATTATTACATATTTATATAGATATGGTGAAATGTGATTTTTGAGAGTTGGAATCAACTCAAAAGCTATCTTGGTTGATTTTATAAAAATGTTGCAAGGTGCCAATGCTTCTGTTTTGTTATTTCTATTAGGAGAGATCTATAACTCTAATTGAATTAAATCCAACGGGCTTGGATAGATCATTTCAATACCTTTCAGACAAAATTGGTTTCATGCAATTTGGATTTATAAAACTCCCAGAATTGAATTTTAAACTAGTGGATAGAAACTAGATTCAACTTAAAAAGAAAAATCCAGATTTGAACAGTTGGGCTAGCGCGGGAAAGAACTTGGGCCGGCCCAGTGGCGCTCTGCGGCGCGGGGCTCAGCTGACAGGGGGGTCCCGCTTGTCAGTGGGTCTTAACACGCGAAACGGTACGCGCGCTGTGGGCCGTAGGATTAGAAAGGGGATCTACGGCTGAGGGTCGTCGTTGACGACGAACAGGTCGCCGGCAAGCTCGAACCCTAGCGGCTCGGTGGGGGTCTGCTAGGGACGTACCAGGGCTCCAGCGGGGTAGGCGAGGTGGGCAAACGAACTGGAAGATGACGGCGAGGCGAGGCGCGGTTGCGGCGAAGCTTGGGGTGCCCTAAATCGCAGGCGCCCTTCTCCTGCTGCTGCGGCTGCTCTGGTTCCAATTCCGGCGAGGCAGAGCTCGCTTGGCTCCGGCGAGAGGGGTGAAAGGATCAGTGAGAGGTGGGGAGTGAGTGGATGTGGAGAAATGGTACGGGGGAGGCCGGTGTATATAGGCCCGATGGTGAGACCGAAGGGTATGGGCAGGCGACTCCGGCGACACGGCTACGGGCGGCTAGCGGCATGGCGGAGGATGGCGACCGACAGGTGGTCTCCTGGCGGTGCTTTAGGAAGTGAATGCGCGCGTAGGGGCGGTGGCATGCGGTCTGGGCGAGCTGGCGCTCTGAGTGGCAGAGGCGGCGGTGTCCACGACGAGCGGTGGCTGGGGTGAGTTGGGCGGCCAACGGGGGTGTCTGGGATGTTCCCCAGGTCATGGCGGAGTGGTGAGCGCGGGCTGCGGCCAAGGGGCGGTCTATGCAAGCGGGGACAGAGCATGCTCTGCGGGCGGCGTCGGCATGGTCGATCAGCTTCGGGCGCGGCGGTTCCTGGCCGTTCCTGTCTCTGGCTCTGGCCTGGGGCTGGTTGGACGGTGGAGGTGGACCACTGGCGATGTGCTAGACAAGGTGAGAGAGGCTGGCGGCTGCTGTAGCGTGATGTCGCCGGTGGGGGTGCTCTAAGTGCTCGGCCTTGATGGCCATGACCATTTGGTCGTGTGCACAGGGCTTGGCCGGGCTAGCAATTGGTAGGGTTGGTACTAGGGGAACAAGGGGACAAGGTTAGGCAGAAATGGTGACCAAAATTACTGCTCCAAATAGTATTTGGATTTTGGACAAATTTGTGCACACAAGCTGTTTGATGAAATGGCCGAAAGAGAAAAACTTTTGAATTTTGATTTCAAATTTTTTGGGTGTTCTCCACTAGTGCTAGGTAGTCTCTGGTTGCAAGGGTTTTGAAAGTGGATCTTGTTTGAATGGTTTTTGAGAAAGTGGGATCTTCCCATATGAACTAGATTCCATTTTGGACTATCATTTAAAATTAGCATTTGAAAGATTTTTGCAGATCACAAGGTGGGCCTTGGTACCTCATTATGTGTACTAGCAAGGGGTGCAAAGATCATGAATTGTTTCTGTTAAGAAATGAGTGCTAGGAACACTCAAAGTAGTGTAGGGGATTAAAATGGCCAAAATTACCATTCCTCCTTTTTAAATTCTTTTTGATTTGATTTTCTTTGGTAAAAGTTTGGGAATGATGTAGATGATGTTTAAATCACCTAAGAAACATTTTACAAGCATTGGATCACTTAAACAAGGCACTTCAAATAAACTCCTATTTTAAATGCACACACATATGAATGCTTTCATTTTTAATTTGGAAAAGTTTTTGTTAACCCTATTTTTGATGATTTAGATCTTGATAAGCTTGGATTAAAGTTTTGGGATGTTACATGCCGCCATGTCAGAAAGATTAGCAGAGGAAGCCTCCAGAGAGGTTGCGACGCGCAGAGCAGCGAAGGGAGAGATGCCGGCACTATCCGCGGTTGTCGGAGTAGAGTAGTAGGTGGTGTAGTCGGGGATGAGGCGATGACGCTGGCAGCGAAGTTGTAGTGGACGAAGACGTAGAAGGCGGCGAAAACAGCGGCGACCTGGGGTAGTCATGCTGGATGCATGGAGTGGTGATAGGGTAGTAGGCGGGACCTGCGACGGCGAGAGGGCACCCTGCAGGTTACCTTGTGAAGCGCGTCGGCGGTGCTCGAAGTAGGCGAGGAGGACCCAACGACGTGACGAAGACCATGTGCAGACGGCGACGATCCGCGCCGTAGGAGCTGGCGCGGTGAATGCCGAGGCCGTCGATGCATGAGGACGGCGAAGTAGACTGCGTGCAGCCATGCTACGACCCGAGGGGGCAGCATAGCTGCAGGGCGCAAGTCATTACAGCGGCTAGGAGACCATCAACGACGTACACGCCAAGGAAGGCGCGTTGGAAGCCGGTATTATGGACCAAAGGCAGCGGCGCTGCGGCCCGACGGGGCGACATAGTGGCAGCCCGTAGCTCGATCAACGGTAGGCGCGTGCTCGGGGACGTGCTTGGCGTAGATAGGCGCGGGATCGGTTGATCAGACCGACGGTGCACCGTATGCGCCATGGCGTGGAGGACATGTAGAGCGGATTCAATGGCAGCGTTGTCGGTGAAGTCCCGGACGATGACGACGAACCGGATCCGAGGGGGCGGCCGAGGAAGGCGTAGCAGCCATCCGCGGTGCGCGGCAGCCTGCCGAGGCAGGCGCAGCAGCGGAGGGGGAAGGTGCACGGACGCGATGTAGATCCTCGACGCCGATGGTCGGAGTAGAGGCATGGCGATGACGACGGTGGTGGACGACTCAATCCGATCTAAGATCGGTAAACCAAAAAAGAAAACCGATCAAGAGATCGAAAAATAGACTTACAGGACAGCCGATCACGGATCGGCAGACGAACCCTGCGTACGGGTTGCGTGGCCCCCGACGGAGATCATGGAGATCGACCTTCCCGGGGCGGCGCTACGCGGAAGCGTGTGCGACGGCTAGCATGACGCCATGGTGGGCGGCGGCACTAGGGTTTGGTGGAGGGGAGCCAGTGGCGCCTGGGGGAGGGTGGCGGCTAGGGTAGTTGAATCGTGGTTAGGCTGATACCATGTAGAACGATAGAGTGGAAGAGAGATTGGCAGAATATGTTGAATATATTATTGAACCTCATGGGCGAGTATATATAGGCGTACAGAGGATTATCTTGGAGTACGAGTCCATAACAACCGTATATACCTAATATTTAGGACCCTTTTGCAGCAATATATCAATCATTTTAGGATCAAGACCATCCCGACATCTTAGATCAAACATATCAGGATGATAAGAGCTATTGGTGTCATCGTGAACAGTAGCATCATTACCCTCATCACCAGTACTAGCATCATTACCTTCATTATCAGTATTAGCATCATCACGTTCATCGCCAATATTACCATCATCGCCTTCACCAAATTCTGAAGTACAATGCTCAACTTCTACCACATTATCATCACGGCCGTGATCAACATCAGCATCAGGAGTTTGATTTTCAGAATTTATTTAAGACTTTTTCACAATAAATTTATCTAGAGCATCCTTTTGAGACTGAGCCGTCGCTTCTAATCTCTGTCTTTTCTTCTTTTTCTCGTAACCCGATTAACACTTTGTCCTTCTCATAATTTGCCTGTCTTAGAAATTTTAAAATTAACAAGAAAATTTATTGATTCATCGACTAGTAGATGAGTACAGTTACAAGGAAATCAGGCAATAGCTAGCAGGTTTTCCGTTTTCATAATTGCACCGTAAAAAGCATCAATTGTTTTCTACTAGTTCCGTAGCTACGGACAAGCCGAATAGATTATTTATTTATTTTCATATAGGCCGAACACAAGCAAATCAGGCTACGGAAGCGTGAGTATCAGCATAGATTATTTATTTATTTTTCTACTGTACGTATCATGTATGTACTCCGCTACTTCAACAGATCCTTATCTGCTGCATGCGATAACAGACTGCCTGACTCGCTGAGGCGTTGAGCTGATCGGTGATCGCTGAACGCTGATCGGCTGATCTGATCACTAGGCGGCGCCGGCGAACGAACAGGCCGGCCGGCAAGGGTCGCGACTCGCGAGACAGTATCGTGCGGGTGCGGGCGGCGGAGATCTCGGGAAGGCGACGCGAGTCACGCGAACCGTCGAACAAAGACAGGAAGAGGAACGATCTCGCCATCTCGGACGTCAGGCGAGTGGCTACGCGAACGATTTCTGTTGGCTGCTGGGCCTGGGCCGCGATGGAGTATCAGAGGGCTGCACAAAATCGGGGCCCTCCAAAATCGGACGCCCTGTACCAGTTTTAAAATTTTAAATTGTAAGAGTGAGAAGCAGGATCTTCTACCACCAAACTTTATGGAGTACTACGTTGGCACTCCAAAATCGAGCAGATTTGACATTACAATAGTTATATTCCTTGTGATTAGATTATAGAACTTCCTCTCTATGAATGTATTGATAATTTAAGTTTCATTAACCATCGGTCATTGTGTAATTTGTCACAGTAGCTTTGTATATAAAGAAAAACACTAGAAAATTACGGTTTTACTTATTTTATTCCTTAAGGCATCGTATGTTTCTTCTGTCTCATTCGAAGTTCATACGCAACTTTTTTGTCCATATAGATT
Source organism: Avena sativa (assembly GCA_916181665.1). Lineage (NCBI taxonomy): Eukaryota > Viridiplantae > Streptophyta > Magnoliopsida > Poales > Poaceae > Avena > Avena sativa. The sequence goes on along the minus strand of OV702287.1, from coordinate 102,130,579 downwards.
GGAACTTCGGACGTGGTGTGTACCGGCGTACTTGGTACTTTAGATGGCACCGAGTGAAATGGATAATTATCTTTGGACTTCTAATGTTCACAGAGCAATCGAGTTTGTAGTGGTTAGTCACGTGTGTAGTTAAGGAGGAGGTCGTCTGGTGGAAACCATCTGCTCCTTTTATTTTATTATTTTAGTTTTTTCCTCTCCTCTGAAATTTGGTTCAGACTGTATGGAAATAATATGGTCATGACATGCGAAACAAAAGTGTATAGGAGCGCTTTTGCAAAACACTCACCGCCACATGTCAACACCAGATGCAGCTAGGACTAGTTTTGCAACGTTTTACAACTTTTAGGAATACTTGACCCTAATTTACAAGTAGTGGGACTAATTTGCACATCCTAGATAACTATTAGAACTAGTGATGTATTTAGCTCTATAATTATTCAGTTCGCTGTTTTTGGTGAAAGAATGGTAGATGTGGTAGTAATGAGTTTCGAATTAAGTAAGGGCTAACGTAAAGCTAATCAAAAAGCTGGAATAGCTCAGTTGGCTAGAGCGTGTGGCTGTTAACCACAAGGTCGGAGGTTCAAGCCCTCCTTCTAGCGTTCCATTTTCCACTATTTTTACAAACATTGACTCTCTACACATTGTTTTATGATTTTGATTCAATTTCTTATACGATTTTATGTTCCATTGTTCGTGCTAATTTTAATTATTTATCTCCCTATTAGTTTGATTGGTTTCAAGTGCTCAAACATTGACTCTACACGTTGTTTTATGATTTTGATTCAATTTCTTACACGGTTCATGTTCCGTTGTTCGTGCTAATTTTAATTATTTATCTCCCTATTAGTTTGATTGGTTTCAAGTGCTCAAACATTGACTCTCTACATGTTGTTTTATGATTTTGATTCAATTTCTTACACGTTTCATGTTCTTTGTTCGTGCTAATTTTAATTATTTATCTCCCTATTAGTTCGATTGGTTTCAAGTGCTCATATTTGGAATTGGGTAATTACATAGCTTTTTCACTCTAATATTGTGTCGTGTGCAAATACTTCCTTCAAGTGTTTTCTTTTCCATTATTTTACAATACTTTGTCAAGAAAACATTGACTCTTTATATGTGCACGTACTTTTATGATTTTGATTTAATTTTCTACATGTTTCATTTTCCATTGTTCATGTTAACATTAATTTTCTATACGGTTGATCTACTATTGTGGTTTTCCGACTTTTATTTAATTCCTACATATTTCATGTTCCATTGTTCATGTAACAGTAATTATTTATGTCTGTCGAATTGGTGTTCATATTTAGATATAAATAACTGCATGACTTTTCAATCTAATGTTTTGTGGTGTGCAAATATATTCTTTGAACTAAAATCATCATATTAAACACATCCAATTATTCCCGGGTTCTCCATCTTCTAATAGTATCATATTAAACACGTCTCATATGTTCCCCAAATCGGATGATCTATTGATGAAATATGTATCTTTGGATATGTATTCTTCCATCTAATGTATACCTGCATTTCAAAGTGAATTATTAACTTCGGTGCTTATCAAGTACTATGATTAATGACATCCTGCTATCTAAACTTACATATACTAAAGATATTCGAGTTAATTTAATTTTTCTTTAACTTTCTACTTCTTTCATGTACCATTATTCCCATTAATCAGAGTAAATAATCGTGCTAGATTGTTTCGGCTCAAACTATTATGCACGTCGTCCCGATTCTTTTCGGCCGTATGATGGAGACCGAAAAGGACACGTGCGATGTCGCAACGGAGTCCTACTATCCCGTGAAGCTTCATATAATATCAAGAGAGAGAACTAACACACAGTATTCACAGCACTAAGATATATCATCTTTATTTCATATTATAATATTGGTAATATTGATAGGGTTTCTCCATCATCCAAAGAATAATGTAAACTACTCACACATGCAGGCAATCAACAACATCATCATAATCATGCGGATGGAATGAAAACGTATGGATGAATTCGAATACAAATCCACAATTAATTGCTAATACAACTAATTGAGATAAGTAGGATGAATGAATGATGTAGATGATGAGGATCAACTGTTGATGGTGAAGCAGATAATATCTTGTCCTCCAACGATCCGTGTAGCGGTGAAGACAATGCCTTCCTGCTAGTTCCTCCTCCAGATCCCTTCTAGAGGTGAAGTTTCGGTGTTTTTGGTGTGTGAATGTCGGATCTCGTATCTGGTTGCGCTAGGTGAAAGTATTTGACGAGGCAAGGCCAACGACAGTCTGTACGGGCAGGTGGTACAGACAGGGTCCGCCCATACCGATGCTCGTTATGGGCTCTAATGCTTCTCCTCGCATCCTCCTTTTACCCAAGTGTGTGGAGAATTATTCAGATGACTTTTACCACGTCAAAATATCATATTAAAATATAATATGATAGTTCTTATTGATATGGTCATCATTAACTTGATATTTTGGGATCCTGTGAAAACAAGCATAAAATATGTATGCAAGCGTGGTAAAATGCCAAAATCCTACCACTACACATGCAAAAATATAAAGTAAAAATGTTTCAAATATGCACTCATCAGTACTCTTAAGGGTTGTGCACAGAGTTACTATTGGAAACTATTATGAAAACCAAATGAATCATCTAGAATTTTTGGCATGGTCTCGTTGCTACTAGATGGATTTCCTTGAAAGACAATGAATAGAAAAGAATTGTTTTGATAATCTTGTTTTATTGATGTGGGTGTTATCTAATGAGACACTTCATTGTTATGCTTCTTTCGACATGATCTCTCATACTTAATATGCTAATGTGAAACTTCCTAGTGTTCCTTGGCAAACTAAGAGTTAACTAGAGGAATTGGAATAATTGCTACACTTCTAGTTATTTATGCTTATAGAATCTTTATTTTGATTGTCTTCAGGTAGAAAAACTTGTATGATATTATTAGCACTGCTCTAACTATAAGCATTCAAATGAAAGAAGTGCTAGACTCATAAGGCTACAATTTTCTCGTTATTTCAGTTTAAACACTGAGTTCCTTATGATTTTTGGTTTCTTGCTCGAGGACGATAAAGGTTTAAGATTGGGATGTTGATGGCTATGAAAATAGCCATCTTTATTTGCGTTTAAATCTTTTTTATGTCAAGCAATTGACTAAATAACTCTAGCTTTGCCAGTAATAACTAATTATTGCAAAGATGTGTAAACCTTTGTCTTTATTTGTGTGATACAGGAAAAGACACGTTTATGGTGAAATCAGGAGCAATTAGGAAAGATTAAGATGTTGCTAACACAACCAAGTCAATTGGGATTCGAAAAGCTTCCTCCAAGAGTGTTAATGACCGCTAGTACGTGCAAGCCCCGCCTATACCACCTGGCACCACCTTCGCTAGGTCAAACACAACAACTTATGTGATGGGCTCCATGCTCCAGCTGCCACGCGGAGACCCGACATTCTTAGATTGTATCAGAAACACACCAAGGAAGATCCACCACTTCACCACCACCATAGTTTATCATCTCCATCTCCAATCCCTTCCATAGCCATAGCCACAAGCTTGTATGTGAGATCTCCTCATGATTGGTGACTATTGTAAAAATATTTGATTTCAATCTAAGTAATCCTACAATGTTTTCTATCTTTGATCTTATTATTATGAGTGAATAGTCCTCACGGACTGCGGGTTGAAGAGTAGGCTTGCAACGATTATGTGCATCTAATTACATGGGAATATTGTGTGGCGATTTCATAAGAGATTTATATATTATATCTTTGTCTTATACCTTGATCTGAGGACTTGTAAGGTAACCAAGACCCCGCGTATTGATCTAGGTTTGAGGTAACATGAATGGTGAACATCGTTTATGCACAAAACCTAGTGACAACAAGGAGAGTATAATATTCGTTTAGTGATCCATTTGGGAATGTCAACAACATCATAGATCTTAATGCTTTGGTATGTATTTACGTAATAATCATTCATAGCCCGGTGCTTTGTGGTATTAATGGTTGGACAAGAGAATTTTTCTATGCTTGTGGCTTGCAGGGGGTCTAGTAATTATGGATGTGCTGCCCAAAAATCCTATCTATATTAGATCATTTACACATGAATGTTCTTAACATTATCTTTATCTGATATCTATGCATAGCTGCAGGTGAATCTTCAACCTAGGCCTATCTCCATGCATAGACACAACCCTTGATACAAAGTAAACTAGAAAGGTCTGGTAAACATAAGATAAAATGAACTAGCAAGTCTTGTAAACATTCCTTAACCATTATCAAGTGTTTCCCAAGGTTCGATAAACCTAGATCTTCTACGAAAAAACTACTATATTGCATATCGAAGGTATCAATATGCATTTACCGTTGCGTTGAGAATTTATGGTTTGTCATAGTTTAGAGATACTTCTATGATACATGTAATGATTTCTATTCACATTAATGCCTTGTTTACCCATGTCATGAGGTTCTTCATAACACAAAGTGTAGGTAGGTGGGAGCGATGGGGTAATGTGCATAACAAATAAATCGTTGCACTAGTTCTTAGAGTGTTGACCATTAAGGAGTATGATGTATGTAGGTAAGGGGTGGCTGAGTGACAGACGTCATATGTGTTGAGTAATAGCAATGCAGCCAAACATCCTTTATCTGGGGGTAAAAAGGGTGTAATATGACATGGTGGAGTGGCAATAACCACATGCTAGCCTTACAAGGGTGACACAAGAACACATATGGGTACTTCTTTCAACTATATGTTTTAGGACATGTAGACATCATAAAAGTTACCATTAAAACATGAACATTGTGTGTAATTTTATTATCTATAACATGATCACCACATAGATGGAGAGAGAGAGAGGATTGAATGAACCCATTAACCCATGTCCATTGTTCCTAATAAGATAATACCTTGTCTTGTCCTCTTGCATTGAAAAGGATTGGGACACTTTTACATTACTATTTTGTCGCACTTTAGTTCCTTGCATTAAATCAATCTCCTTGTTCCTTTAAACTAGTTTAGTGCATAAACAACTAAAATTTGTGACACTTTAGTTGGAGATAATAAATAGATTTTCCTTCTTGCTCCTGCGGGTCGATACCCTACTTCCACATTGGGAGGTACTGTAGTGATCCCCTGCTCTTGGGGTTATCAATTATGTACCCATTCTTAAGTGCTAGTTCTAATCAAACTTTTATGCAAGGGTGGGTATGGGGGAACGTGTGCATTAGATGGAGTAATCATGTGGTGGTGATTGGATAGTGATAGAAAAATTGGAGATCCACTATGGTTTTACCTTTCTTTTGTTACCACACTATGGATAAAGTGAATGCATGTGTTATAATCATCTAGTGACAAAACATATGATTTTTTTCTCAAGATAGTACATCTAATATTCAAACATCATGTCAAAGTACCTAAGGCTATACTCTGTTTATTCTCAATTCTAGATTGCATGGAGTTTTCCCTTTCTAGAGGAGTATAAGTAAGATATGTTGCCTCATTTTTATATTAGGAAGTGATGCCTATATGAATGCTAATCAAAACACAAAATTAAGTTTTGGCAATATTATATCATTTGTTGGCAGTTTTCTCACCACCACAGCTTATGAGAGAGTAGACAAGTGAACCCATGAACTTTGGTCCACTTTTTATTACAAGAAACCACTTTTACTATCTTTTACATTTTTTGCAAGAATTAAATCCGAAAACTCTTATACTTTGTACAAGCATAAACAGAAAATTAAAAAGAACTTTACTTTATTGTTTTTTACTTTCCTATTTTAGTTATAGTTTACTTTGCTATTTTATTTAAGTTTTACTAAAACGAAACCTTGTGCTTGACAACCACACAATGGAGTTGGGGGCATAAGATAAAAATTTGTTTTGTAGGTTCCTAGTAGAGGATAGAAAAAGGTTATAGCCTTAGAGAGTTCGATATAACCCATTGAGTCATCCTTGTGGGGAAAATACACTTATACATCACTTCGCACTTGGAGTCCCAACGAGTTTGCATATACAAAGCTGGTGTCATCAAGGGTGGTGCATGTATACATCCCACGACATCATCACCTTGCAATAGTACTATTAGAGGGTGTTGGGTTGTATGTCCATCATGTGGACGATGTAGCGGTGGAGGCAGTATGTTGACGAAGATGTTGGTGAAGACCATGTTGATGTAGACCTTGGCGATGATGTATCGATGATATATAAGCAGGTCTATCATTGATGACCAACTAAGGCATGTGATACCATGCCTCATTGATAAGGTGCAATAGCTCGACATGCTGAAGAACCATAAGGGTGGCTTGCAGGCCTTGGGCACTCTGGTTATATGTGTAGGTAGGTGTCCTAGACCTTGAATCCCTGGTCGTTTCGCCGACAATGGAGAAGGTGCCGGTGAAAAAGCATCAAATCATGGACAAGGGAGTGAAGGTCCTAATCCGTCTTGGTAGATTCTGCGAGAACCGTGTGCAGATTCAGTGGTTCGAGGGCAGCTTGGTGTTCTTCAAGGGGTGGAATAAGTTCGCTACCAAGATCAAGGTGTGCGAAGGCGAGACCCTCGTCTTCAAGTAAAATAATGAAGGGTTCAACCTTCAGATGTACATGGCTGCCACCTATGTGTAGGTGTTGTTACAATGCATTCACCATGGCGAGTGAGTGCCACCTTTCATGAACTACCAGATGTTAATGTATTCTTTTGCTACTAATGATGATGTATTGTGTTATTGTTGTTATTCTAGCCTATAAAGGCTGAAGAACATCTTCATTTGTGTTAGGGGTGTGTTCCCCAGGTGTAGACAGTTGCCAGGTTGATTACGTATGCACCTAATAGTAAGTTCAGTTCTACCAACCCTAACCCTAGATCAGAGATCCTATTCATCGTTGCCGGAGCATAGACCCTCAGTTGTTGAGGTAGAGGAAGGCATCGATATTCATCATCACCAGAGAGAAGGCCCCTTAGAGGCCAACGGAGCGTAAAGAATCCTCATTAAGAAGGTGACAGGGTCGAATGAGGACCCACTCCACCTCTAGCAAGGGTATGGTCGCCTTCTACTTGTTGAGCTCCTCCTAGGATTCTTCAAGCTAGACACATGCAGACGCATATCACGGATTCTCTCCAAGTGAGCATCGTTGAGGGCTCGCAAGCGCTTCATATTTGGCAGGAAGACTTCACTAAGGACGTCCTTGTTGGAAATATGCCCAAGAGACAAATAATAATAAGGATTATTATCATATTTCATAAAGTTTATGATTAAGTTTTATATCATGCTATAACTGTATTGAAAGGAAACATCAATACACATGTGATATATAAACAACCAGGGGTTCTCGGTGAAACTCTAGTCACTGGTTCATTAGTTAACAAATGATCAAGGTTTCCTGATCATGTGGCATTTATGCTAGTTGGAAATGGAGTTAACTCATTCTAAGAATGAGATGATGAACCAATACCCAACCTAAACATCGTGACCCGATCATGTCACGAAGTTCAAGTTATGATGATTAGAATAGACCTTGTAGACTATTCCTTAGACAGTTAGACTATATCAATCACTATCTCCCGAGAATGCTTTGATATCATCAAACATCACTTATGACAGAGTGATCATAAAGGTGTGTTCAGGTATTCAGAGGAACCGTAGAGGCAATATATGTCAAGAGTGGGATTTGTCTGTCCGCGTGATGGAAAGATACTCAAGGGTCCACTCGGAGAAGTTATATCCAATAGCTGCGCAACGTGTGATTTGATCACGGGGATATCACTTGTCAAAACGAGTTAAGTAGCATTATTCAGTAACGAGATTGAACACGACATGGTGATGTCATTGATCAGATCTCGGGCAATGCAAGTATTGAGAGACAAAAGGAATAAGACGCGATTGTCGTGGTTCAAACGATGAAAGATCTTCGTGGAATGCACAGGGGTCACATGGCCATCTAGGTCCCTCTGTCGATCATTGGTTCGGGAGTGTCCCGACCATGTCTAGAGTGTTCCCGAACCGTAGGGTATCATGCTTAAGGGCTTGATGATGCTTAGAAAGTGTTTATAGGATCAGTAGAATCACCAAAGAAGAGAAGAGAGAAAACCGGAAGGGTTTCGGTAAGTCCGGAGTGGAGGTGGAAGGTGTTCCATAGCCATAGAGATTAAATAATATGTGGATAAATGTTAAATAATGATTTAATCATTTATTCATAATTATTTAATAAAGAAATCAATTAAAGGTCAAAAAGGCTTAATGGGCCAATTCCGGAGGGAGAAGGGCCATGAGGGAAAGGCAAGAGGAGAGAAAGGGGCAATGGGTAGCTGGCTGCGCGAAGCCTCCTCCCCCCTCCCACGCGAGGCCCACTAGGGCTGGCCGGCGGGTGCCCCCCTCTCCCCTCCTTTAGTCCCACCCCAGGACTTCGAGGGAGGTAGTACCTCCCCCCCTATATATAGTGGGGTATTTTGACCAGAAAATACACACAATATTCAATAAAGGTTTCCTCACTTTTGGGGAACCTCCAATTGATATTTCTCTCTCTCTCCCTTGACCATGGTCCCAAGTTCGTACTGCGCGAACGAGAGACATCTTCACCGCGGAGCGCCGTCGCACTACGGGATTCGGATCCAGGAGCTCTACTTCCGCAACTGCTACTGGATCAGGGAAGTGGAAGTCATCACCAAGCACCGAACGTGTGTAACTCCCTGCGAGGTGTCACACTTGGGGCACTAGGATTCGTTGGAGCCGCAGGAGTGCGAGGACTTCAACACGACCTTGAGGTCGGCTTCGGATCGTCTACATCAACCATGCTCTCCTGAGCGTTGACAATGCTTTTCGGTCTTCAAGGGTAAGTTCGCGAAAAGCCCCTCCCGTTACCACATTACTAATAGATAGGTCCTGGCAACATTAGGTGTTCAGGGGCATAGGGTAAATTTTATTGTTTTCATACTCGAACCTCTATAGTGGTATCAAAGCTAGGTCTATGCATAGTAATGCTAGTACGAGTAGAACACACAAGATGCAACGTGTGGGCGTTGATCTTTTAGTTGTTACCCTCCCACGTGTACTTGTGTATACCGTAGTAATGCTTGATGAAGCGCCCCCAACTGACTTTACGCATTCATTTGTGAGACTGGTCCACGCTTGACATACGGCTTGTACCGTATAAAGTGGATTTGGGGGCTATCTCTCTCTCTCGCATTAGTTGGTATGCCATTTGCAATGGAGGGCCTCGAAAGGGGTGTGTATAGACAAATACTTGATCAGCGTTGTGGTGAAAGTTCGTAGGTAAGAACGGTTCTTGTGCGAAAGCCCATTCAACCATGTAAAACATGCAAAGATAAAGTAGAGGCGTCTAACTTTGTTTTGCAGGGGGCGTTGCTTTGTGATATGGTTGTGGCGAAGGTAAAGTGATTACCTTGTGTTACGAAGTAGTAGATAGTCATGGAGGTGACGAACTACCACGCTAGAAAGACACTGGTACCCTGGTGTCTACGGCGCCAGAACGCTGGTGCCGGAATCCGGTGACGCTAGATGGAGATCACGACGTGAAGGACCATATCACATCGCATTTACATTCAATGTTATTGTTTGTATATCTTATTGTGTGCTAGTATGAGATACTCGATGGTAGCCTAATAAGATGATCCCTATTAAAATACCAACGATTGTGTTCTCCCTTAGTGTGCACCACCAAGAAATTTCTTTGGTATGAGGCAGGCCGTGATGATCGGGTGTCAGACATATCTACATTCGCATACAGTGGGTGTAAGCCATGTTGCACACCGAATACACTCAGGTTGAGTTGGCGAGCCTAGCATGTGCAGACATGGCCTCGGAACACGGATGGTCGAAAGATCGAGCACGAGTCACATGAATGATGTGACCGATGTTTAGCGTCCACCCTAGAACCCACATTGATGGCCGTGATGATCGGGGGAGATGTGGGGAAAAGGGGTCGTGTTATCGCTAGAACCCTTCAGGGGATAGGTGTTTCTTAGTGGAGTTATTATATTAACTCATTTAATTATAAACTTAGTCTAAATTCCTTTTTGCAATTATAAATGTAGAAAATGGTTCTCCCCGAAATCACCTTCCCCATTGACAATTGGTTAAAAGGAGAAAGCTCAAGTTAGATGGATCCAACTTTTCTATATGTGTCATGCGTCTTCACGATCTCCTTAGTGAGAACAACATGGCCAACTACATGACCTACGAGATGTACTTGGAGCCGCCCTATTTTCATGAGACCTAGGAGCAGCAGGATCACCACTATCGTCATGTGATGGCCACATTCATATCACTAACAATGCGCCTCGGGGTGGAAGATGGGCTATGGTCAATTGTGGGAAGTCTTAATCCCTGAATGGTTATGGCACATCTGAGATCACATTTTGTGGAACAAGTGCGCATACAGGAGTATGAGATGATGGGAGATTTCCTCTCCATAAAGATGGAGGGGAACTCCTCACTAGACTATCACTTGTTACACATATGTGATGCATACATGAGCCTTGCATACTTCCTGGATAACTGGTTCACAAGCTCTTTTGCAATAGGCGTGTTTCTATGGCCACTGCCACCAAGCTACGAAGCACTTATCAGGACTTGCATTATGAGAGGCGACGTGGAAACACGGGATTTCCACGAGTTCATATCACATTTCAGGGATGTGATGGTTGAACCCATTGTCGTTGAGGTCATCAATGATGAAGGTATATATTTGATATATAGTTTTATAAATGTTATAATCTTACAAACACATGTTTCAGTGTTAATTATATTTGATACTTGTTCTGTTTTGCTGAAAACAGGTCCTTCTGCATGAGAGGTGCTTTCTAGAGAGGAGGTGACTGCGTGTTGATGGCAAGCATGATGATGATGGCCGACGACACTCTCCCTCAACATTTATCACTTAGTTTATGTTTTTGGATAGTTATTGTGATCGATGGATATGTGAACTTCATTCGTGTGTCTCACACTTCGTGATACGGTTATTCATATGAGTTTGTAACAAACAGTTGTTCCACTTTTATGAATGATTTCTATTCATGTTCATATCTTGTTCGATTATATGAGAATTATCCTTGTTGTTGAAACTAATTGATAATACATGAACATTTGTAAAATATTGAAATGCCTTGGAATTATCCAACTTAATGATATATTCATTACTGAATGAAGCCATTGTTTAAATTCGAAGTTATATTGATAATATGTGAAAGACACTTGTATTCTTGTCACATATGAATCATGCCTAAGTTCGGCAAAATAACTTAAGCACCGTGTATTACTTGAATACAAAGTGTTTGATGAATTGTTAAAATAGATACATATTCGATGTATTGTGGTTTAACAAAATGCTAATTATCATTATATGATTGTTTAAATTTTGTAAAGAAGTTTACCAAAGGAAACATGAGTATGAAACTATTTGATATGATCAAAGTATTTCATCAACAAAGGGTATTAAAGATAAAAGAGAATCTAATTACTACGATTTGATCAATAGCAATGAAATTCGACTTTGTAAGGTTGGCATAAAGAAAATTGTGGAATGCAATGCGTTTGAAATGTCAAAATGCAAAGCATCACAATATGATATTTGATATCAAGTGGGTGAATAGATGGCACCAAATAAATTGTTGTAGTATAGATGTAAAATACCATTAGTTAGAAATAGTTAACACTCAATTAGAATATATAGTGAACCATATGAATTTGTGAAATCGGCACCATATATTGTATGGATCATCGTGGAAGTTTTGGGGTTATTCGATATAACCAAAACAATAGCGAATAAGTCCTTATAGAGTATTCGTCAGAAATAATGGATATAATAGCCATAGCTAGAACCAAAAGGAAAGCAAAACTGGTATTGCTTGGATTTTGGTGCATTCTAGAGAAAGTTTCACATTCAGTGGTATTTCTCGATTATGGAGCAAATGGAAGATAGTGAAAAACACGATGAGGATTCAAAACCCTGCATCAGAGTGTTTAGAAGCGCAACGGAAAGCGTTCCCGAATGATACTCTTCACAAAGGAAAGAATCAAAGATAGTGATCATTGTGTTTTCCCCACTGGTGTTTTCACTACATAAAGTAGGATTCAAAATGCAGTCCATATCTTGTATGGAGACATTTATGAATCATTTGTCATGATTACCAGAATATGACATACCTACGAACTACTAAGGAAATAATGGTAAACTAGAATTATGAGAAATCCTAGAGGCAAAATTCCCATTGAGATTGGAAAGCAATTCGTTGCTGAATCTTACAAGTAAAGGGGTTACTTGAATTTTCTTAAATTACTGCAAAGCCATAGTGGAAAAGAGAGGTGAAAGACAAAAGCACAATTTGTCATGAATAATGTATTGGACAAATTTAAATGAATTTGATTCAAGTATGCTGAAAGTCTAGTGGATTGAAAACCAATAAGGTACTAGTATCTCATAGTAAAAAATCTCAGTTTGATAATTTATCAAAGGATTTTGAAATCGTTCAAAATAGTGAGTGGATATGCAATTTGCATGAAATTGAGTGGGAGCTATGAAAGTCTTCCTAAAACAATATGTGAATGACATATTTTTGAGTGAGAGCAATGTAAGTCTCAAACTCAAATGTGTCAGGAACACATTTTGAGTGGGAGCAAAATAAGTCTCAGATTCAAATATTTAGGAACATATGTTTAGTAAGAGTAGTGACTCATACTCAAATATGTTGGGAACATATTTTGAATGGGATCTTAAAGGAGTGATTCTTAAGTGTGTGCGTACGACACATTAAAAATAAAAGTGCAAGTACCGATAAATAAAGATTTATAGGGAGTATAAGTTGATAATAAGTATATTACGATATTATGTAGTATTCCTTAAATGATTCTGAAAAGAGTTTTGGAATAGAAGTTAGTTAAGGAACTGGTCCTTGATAACTCAAATTAGGAATAGAATTAAGTCTAACATCAATGGTTGAAAGAAACAAAAGGATGATCATCATCCACTTTATTGAGATATAGGTTCTATCTTAGAAAACCATGATGATAACTTAACATAATATATGATCCAAGAAGGAACGTCTGAAAAGTGATTAAGTTTGAATCACGGAACGTTGAGCTGAGGTTTTCCGAATCCATAAAGGATGGCATATCTTAAAGCATAAAGGTTTATGTTATAAGGGAATATGTTGGAAACTCCTGTATCGATAATATCGACTAAAGTCAAGTAGGAAGCGAGGTGAACAAAAACATCGAAAGTTGCACAAGGTGCACTAGTGTTTCGATAATTACATTTATAATAGATAAGGGTACCATATAAGGTGATGTATAATGTTATGGCGGGGCTAGTTCACTTTTAACGTAGAATGATGTGCCCTAGGGCATAGTGCCCATGAGAAAGACCCCGAGGTTGATCTAACGTCACTATAGGCTCGTGGAATCCGGCCTCGTTCTGTTGCCATAACGATGATGCATACATAAAGATGTTATCATGTGATGATAAAGTATTAATTTCAATCAAAGTGACACTAGTAAGTTGCGAATGATTTGGGACTGTAATGCACAGACCCAAGACTCAATCTCTTCCATGAGCAAGCATGTTCAAGGTACCGGGATATATGGTGCCAATGATTAAGAACAAATGCAGCTAGTTTATTTGTACTCTAGTGCAAGTGGGAGACTGTTGGAAATATGCCCTAGAGAAAAATAATAATAAGGATTATTATCATATTTCATAAATTTTATGATTAAGTTTTATACCATGATATAACTGTATTGGAAGGAAACTTCAATACACGCGTGATATATAAACAACCAGGGGTTCCCGGTGAAACTCTAGTCACTGGTTCTTTGGTCAATAGATGACCAAGGTTTCCTGATCATGTGGCATTTATGCCAGTTGGAAATGGAGTCAACTCATTCTGTGAATGAGATGATGAAACCAATACCCAACCTAAACATCGTGACCCGATCATGTCACGAAGTTCAAGTTACGATGATTAGAATAGACCTTGTAGACTATTCCTTAGACCTTGAGATTATATCAATCACTGTCTCCCGAGAATGCTTTGATATCATCAAACGACACTTATGACAGAGTGATCATAAAGGTGTGTTCAGGTATTCGGAGGAATCATAGAGGCAATATATGTCAAGAGCAGGATTTTTCCATCCGCGTGACGGAAAGATACTCAAGGGCCCACTTGGAGAAGTTATATCCAATAGCTGTGTAACGTGTGATTTGATCACGGGGATATCACTTGTCGAAAAGAGTTAAGTAGCATTGTTCGGTAACGAGATTGAACACGACATGGTGATGTCATTTATCAGATCTCGGGCAATGCAAGTATCATGAGACAAAAGGAATAAGACACGACTGTCCTGGTTCAAACGATGAAAGATGTTCATGGAATGCACATGGGTTACATGGCCATCCAGGTCCCTCTGTCGATCATTGGTCCAGGAGTGTCCCGACCATGTCTGGAGTGTTCCCGAACCGTAGGGTATCATGCTTAAGGGCTTGATGATGCTTAGAGAGTGTTTATAGGATCAGTAGAATCACCAAAGAAGAGAAGAGAGAAAACCGGAAGGGTTTCGGCAAGTCCGAAGGATGTCCGGAGTGGAGGTGTTCCATAGCCACGGAGATAAAATAATATGTTGATAAATGTTAAATAATGATTTAATCATTTATTCATAATTATTTAATAAAAGTAAAATCAATTAAAGGTCAAAAAGGCTTAATGGGCCAATTCCGGAGGGAGAAGGGCCCATGAGGGAAAGGCAAGAGGCGAGAAAGGGGAAAGGGGTGGCCGGCTGGGCCAAGCTCCCCCCACGCGGGGCCCACTAGGGCTGGCCGACGGTTCCCCCTCTCCCCTCCTTTAGTCCCACTCCGGGACTTTGAGGGAGGTAGTACCCCCCCATCCCCCTACATATAGTGGGGTATTTTGACCAGAAAATACACACAATATTCAATAAAGTTTTCCTCACTTTTGGGGAGACCTCCAATTGCTCTCTCTCTCTCTCTCTCTCTCTCTCTCTCTCTCTCTCTCTCTCTCTCTCTCTCTCTCTCTCTCTCTCTCTCCCGTGACCGCAGTCCCAAGTTCCGACTGCGCGAACGAGAGACATCTTCACCGCGGAGCACCGTCGCGCTGCGGGATTCGGATCCAAGAGCTCTACTTCCACAACTGCTGCTGGATCGGGGAAGCGGGAGTCATTGCCAGACACTAGACGTGTGTAACTCCCCGCGAGGTGTCACACTTGGGGCACTAGGAGTTGTTGGAGCCGCAGGAGCGCGAGGACTTCAACACGACCTTGAGGTCGGCTTCGGATT
The DNA here is from genome assembly GCA_916181665.1 of Avena sativa. Lineage (NCBI taxonomy): Eukaryota > Viridiplantae > Streptophyta > Magnoliopsida > Poales > Poaceae > Avena > Avena sativa. Next base: position 102,115,251 of record OV702287.1, on the reverse strand, counting down.
GTCTACATCAACCATGCTCTCCTGAGTGTTGACAACGCTTTTCGGTCTTCAAGGGTAAGTTCCTGAAAATCCCCTCCTGTTACTGCATTACTAATAGATAGGACCTGGCAACATCAGGGGTTCAGGGGCGTAGGGTAAAATTTTATTGTTTTCATACGCGAACCCCTACAGTCCTAGACAAAGGGGGCGATCGGTGGTCCGAGGCACGGGTCTTCGCTGTCGTCCGCCCCCAACCTCTAGGCCATTGGAGGGACCATCACGGCCATGACACATGTTAATGGATCTAGGTTTCGATGATAGCGGGTGGCGGCTGGGTGAGTGGAGGGACAAGATGCGAATGAGGGTTTTGTGGATGGCTAAAGAGACCAAGACAGAGAAATAGACACACGCTCGAGGCGCGTGGGTTATCTATGTCACCGCAAAACCAACCCAAGTTAGACTCGAAATGTGGGGAAACGGACCGGTGTGTGAGGTGCGGTCCATTTGTGGGACGTTGTTGGACATTATCTCCTATCGGGTTGGAAAGAATCGGACGGCCCTAGTCTGTTTGGGGTGGGGGGTGGGGGCATTTAAGCTACCCTAATACAAAACATGGCACGGGTCTTGTTTACCAATTCCTAGGAGCCAATATATGACAAGCTATATAGGCGATACTGATTAGGATGTGGAATGCATGTTGTTTTAGATTATTAATCAATTTCAAATATAATTTGGGGAATAATTAGCAACAAGTTACCCACAAATATATTCTTTACAATTATCTATAGTCTTAAGTCCTCGTGACATGCAACTCCTCTTTGGGCATTTGCCGCGCATTTTGACCGAGTCCTCATTCTAGCTTGTGGGTCCGGTTATCATGCACCACGCGTGTGCATGTGAGTGGCTTGTGGGGCAGTGTGCCCTGCGTGTACGACAACTCACACGGACGGTTTGCATGTATACGTGGTGTTGTGCCCATGCATCGGTGTTCTCAGTGGTCGGTAGCTTTGGAGCTGTCTATTCCGTCTGTCTATCATGGGAATTGGGGTAGTGGACGAATTTTCTTCGTTTGTCTTGAAAACCATGCAACCTAGTTTGAGATAGATATGTTATGTGAAGGATTTTGTAGTTCACATCTTGAATTTTTTCTCGCAAACAGGTCACATAAAATGATAGTGCGCTCTGGTTTTCTATTTTTCTATTTTTTCGAATTAATTGTGCCCTTTTGAAGCCATGGTCGAAATGATTGGTGTGACCCTTATTTGTCCAGGGGTGTATCTGGTGGAATCGTCATCGTATTTGTGATGAAATGACAACTTGTGAACATGAGAGTGATGTTTGCTAAAAAAATCATGACCAAGCTTTGGGGCGGGCACCTACAATTCAAATTTCACCCTCTTCCCGCCGCATCATCCCGATACTCTGTAATATCTCAGAAATTTTCAGATTTTTTTAAAAGTGAGATACATGGTGAATCATACATAAAGCTAGGTCTGCTATTTTTGCAAGGTGATTTGGTCAGGTTATTAACCTAAGTCCGGTAGATGCTTCACAAAAAACTCATTTTGGGCACTCACAAAATTGGAAAGTGCATCTTTTGTAAAAGAGTATGAAAACTCCCAATGACAATGTTGCGGGGAATCCTAAGGGGCACGCGCATATGTAATATGGGATCGGTCCAACAAACTATGCCATGGTCAAGGTCCTGACCTAGGTCATTTGACTTGAAAGTCATGCGCGTGCCCCTTACAGTGGCGGACCCAGGAAAAAACTGGAGGGTGTGCAAACTCCTTTTTTTTCACTAGCATACATGCGTCAAATTTGTCAAATGACTAATATACATAACTAATTTATTCACAACATTATACTTCAATACATATGTTTAAAATATGCATGATTCCACTACTCAAAACATGAACAAAGCCATGGATAAATTTGAGGGAATTTTGCAAATAGGGATGAATTCATACCATGAATATTTGCTAAAGGCAGTGTGCAGGCTGTCATGTTCTCTACCTCAAATTCGTGGGAAAAAATTTAGAAAGGGGTTGGGGATTTTTACCTATTGCCTATTAGGAATTGGCTCCGGCTGGCTGCTCCTGTTTGATCTGGCCGAGCGGCGAGTGCCAGCCGGTGAGGGCCGCAGGAGGGAGGAAGGAGTGCGTCTGACGAGGGGCCATAGGGGAGGCAGGCGGGGGACGCAGCCATGCAGGGGATGGCTTGTGTGGGCGGCGCCGGCGGCTGCTGGTGCCTGGAGGTTGACGTGTTGAACTAGGGATCGACTAATTAGTGATAAACCGGTTGTGCTTTGCTAGCTATGGTTTTTCTTGCCTATTGGACCTGTACCTGAGGCTGAGCGGAGACTGAGTAGTAGTAGGTAAAAAAATTCTTCAAATTATCTGGGTGTGCCACGGCACACCCGCTAGGTCCGCCCATGGCCCCTTAGGATTCCATGTCTAGCTCTATTTTGTGAAGGGTTTTGCGTGAAATTGTCCTTATTCCATGTCTCGTATTTTTCTTGCAAACAAGATAGATAAAATGACCGTGGGCATTGGTTTTTCCATTTTTCTCATTTTTTGGAATTAGTTGTGCCCTTTTGAAGCCGTGGTTGAAACGATGGGCATGACCCTTGTTTGTACAAGGGTGTATCTGGTGGAACCGTCGTTGTATTTCTGATAAAATAACACCTTGTGAACATGACACTGATTGTTGCCAAAAAATCATGACCAAACTTTAGGGAACCTGGAATTCAAATTTCACCCTCTGCCCACCGAATCGGCACGAAACTCTGTAAAATCTCAGAAAATCCTAGAAAGTTTTTAAAGTGTGATACATGGTGAAATCATACATAAAACTAGGTCTTACTATTTTTGAAAGGTGGTTTGATCAGGTTATGAACCGGAGTTTCGGTACATGCTTCATAATAAAACCCATTTTGAGCACTCGGAAAATGGAAAGTGATTTTTTATAAAGAGTATGAAAACTCCCAAAGTCAACATTGCGGGGAATCCTAAGGGGAACACGCATGTGCAATATCGGCTCGTTCTGACAAACTATGCCATGGTGAAGGTCCTGACCTAAGTCATATGCCTATTGTAACCTCATTCGAGGTATCTCTGTTCCGTGAAGGGTTTTGCGCGGAATTATCCATAGTCTACACGTCGTATTTTCCTTGCAAACATGCCACATAAAATGACAGTGCGCATTGCCTTTTCATTTTCTGATTTTTTTCCAAACTTTAAAGTCCACCTACCCAACATCTCTAATATGTGAACCTGTCTAATCCCTAAGGTTATTGGTTTTGTAGACAGACCATTCTGATTTATGACCCCTCTAAAATGGTATTCTTTTTATGATGGGGAAGCAATTAGAAATGGCTATTAGTATTGGTGGTCAATCATATGGACAGATAATACCAGTGCTAATAGATTGACTCTTGCAGGTAGGAGCCTTCAACAAGTAGTGGGTGACTTCAAAACCAGAGGCTCCCGACCCCGGCCCTCCTCCCCTCGCCGTGGTCGGAGTCGCCCCTCGGAAAAGCCCATGCGTGACGGTGGCGGCGAGGCCTCTCTCTCTCTCTCTCTCTCTCTCTCTCTCTCCAAGAAGGCGACCTCTCTCCAAGAAGGCGACCCTTCCTTCTCCGTGTTGGCGGTAACGATACTAAGTCAGAGGCAATGTGGTGTTGTAGCCCTCCTGTGGCGATCCCGGTGACCGATGGCCTGCACCGGGAGGCCATGCCCCCATGGTTGTGCCCGACGGTGCCAGATCCTCCCCGGTCTTTGGGCCAAGTCGGTCTCAGTCTAGCATCATGACTACAGATAGCATGGCAACACCTGACTACGAAGCGGAAGAGAACCATGGTGGTGTCACCGACGATGGGCTAGGAGAGTGCGGGATCTGAAGCAGCGACCCTAGTGGTTTTTGGTGGTGGCGGACGGCGCGGCAGCCAGAGTTGGAGGTGTTGCACCCATGGCGGTGCATTGGCTCCATTTATGGAGAGCGTGTGGCACAAGGCCTGCATTCTAAATAATGGTGGTTAGGCCCTACTGTTCTTTGAGCATCAAATATCCTATCTAGTTCATGAAGGCTTCCTTGATCTGGCCGCCGATGATGTCGGGGAGATTACCCCCGGGTAGGCCTAGCCAGCTTGGTCCGCTGCACCCTAGAGGAGCTAAGGTCGTCTGCCCTTCATGGGCCCTGAGTCGGCTGGATCAATAGCTGGTTAGGAGTCAAGTAGAAAGTATCAAGCAGCTTAGTATCCGGTCATATCGAACCAAAAGACCGGTTGGGGGCGTGACGTACTCCACAATACTATGGAAACTGATGGGGATATGAGAATCAGGGTATCCCATGAGGTGGATTCGATTGGCCAGGCCCATGACGAGTGGGCTTGCTGGTACAGCGACCGGAAGCATTGCGACCCAAGAAGCATGGAGACTGAATGCAAAAGTCCCAAAAACGTAGCTAGGCCTAGTCGGTTAGGTCAAGCTCATCAATGCATTAACTGATTTGGTATTATCCATGTAAACCCTAGCGAGGTAGCACTATATAATCCTCCCTAGGGTACCCTATACAGGAACACACTTTGATACACCCCATAGAGGCGACTCGATGCCCTCATTGCTGAGCTCATCATCCCTTGTAATCTCACACATATTAATATATCTAGCAGGAATTAGGCAATTTACCCTGCGGGGGGTTGAACCTAGGTAAAACCCTGGGTCTCCTCAATCTTGATCCGCAAATGGCTCACTCGCACTTTCCCTCATCGACTCAATCTCTACCCCTGGTAGTGACTGCTATGGCCATTCCACGAAAGTGGCACCCACCATGGGGTATGGTCAGACAAGCCTCAGATCTACGGTGAGACCCTACGTACCAGTCGACCGACCATTCGCCACTGGTCGCATGATCGCCAACGGCAGGTTCCTACATATCCTGTCGATCAACTATGTACCGGTGTCATGCCCGGTCACCCACGCCACTGTGGTGCCAATCGGCACCATCAACCTCTTTGTCGAGTTCATGGACGTTACCGACCTGGCCGAATCGGCGGAATTCGACATCACCAATGGGTCTCCCCACGCGATCTACTCTCATAGGAGCAAGTCTGCTCCATCACCCTTCTCGCCTCTGAGTGCAACCCGGCCGTGAGCGACATGGCTAGAAGTGGCGTGGCCCTCCATGATGATGCCGATCCTGCAACCCCTGCTTCGATCGCTACATCCATCACCGCTGCATCACATGCCGACTCCATCATGAGTCTCTCCAACACAGGCGATTTCTAGGATCCAACCATCCTCTAGATCTTCGACTCCAACTCCGGGCCAGAGTCCCCTGACGAGGCTCAAGCCAGATCCAATCACTACAATGCCATCTACATGGCGGAAAGCGGTGCGGCGGTGAATCCCTTCACCACACCGCTCCCAACAACGGTGACGGCGGCGGAAATCGAGGAGCACCGCCAACGACTAGAGGTATCCGTCGCCAAGGAGCATGCCGAGCGTGAGAAATTTCGCCTTGAGCAACAAACGGTGCAAGAACTATCACTCTATCACCAACGCCACATCAGGAGCCGCCTCAACCTCACCACTCAGGGTTGCACCTCTAAATTTCGATGACGAGCGCGACCCAGCACACGTGTTCGAGATCGAATACTACAACACCACGGCGCCAAGCGCCAGCCACCCGACTACACATAGAGCTCCACCACCACCCCACCGCTGTTGGGAATATGCCCTAGAGGCAATCATGTATGATATTATTCCCAATTTACTCTGATACATTGCAAATGTATCTATAATTTTTAATGTTCCATGCTTGGTTTTATCTACTTTCTTGTGTTTTGTCCACACTTTGGAGTACTTTTCATATAATTTCTTGGACTAACCTATTAACAAGAGCCATAGTGCCATCTGCCTGTTTTCTGCTGTTTTTGGTTCCAGGAAGTCAGAAAATGAATATTCTCGGAATTGGACGGGACAAAAGCCAAAGTTGCTATTTTACCGGAAGACATCTGGAGCCAGAATACGAGACGGAGAAGGGTTGGGGCGTGGCCACACCACCTGGCCGTGCGGCCAGGCCTTGCCCGCGCCAGGGGGTGGTCTGGCCGACCCCAACACCCCCTTGGCCTCTCCTTCTGCCTATATATTGCCTCTGATACGGAAACCCTAAGTACCCGATCAAAAATCCACGAAAGAGTCTGTAGCCTCCGTCATCTCCATCCCTAGATCGGGAGGGATCTGAAGCTCTTCCCGGCACCCTGCCGGAGAGGGGAATTCACCCTGGAGGCCTTCTTCATCATCATGCAAGCCTCTGGTGTGATGCGTGAGTAGTTCATCTCTGGACTACGGGTCCGTGTAGTAGCTAGATGGCTGGTTCTCCTCCTTTGTGCTTTCATGTCTAGATCTTGTGAGCTTCGTTCATGATCAAGATCATCTATTTGTAATCCATACATGTGTTTGCGGGATCCGATGGATATTGAGATGCTATTTCAGATTGATTATTGATTCTATCATGTCTTTGTTATTTGTGATCTTGCATGCTTTCCATTGCTAGTAGCTATCTTGGCCATGTTGGGTTCGCAACATAGAAAACAAAAATTTCTATGATGGGAACTATACGCCAAGATCTATCTACTAGATACAAGCAACGGGTGGATATACATCCATAAAGAACTTACCCTCGAAGATAACAAAGCTTTGTTAACGAGTTGGAACTCGTGGATGATGTAGTCGTACACTTGCCGATATCAAGATCGTGATGAAGTCCAGCAGGTCCGGCTCCAGCACGTCCATCAGATGCAGCTCCAGCAAGTCCAGCACCACCAAGTCCAGCACCGCAAAGAAGTGGTGCATCCGTGATCGCACACACGTCCGGTACCCCGACAACCTCCGTCCCTCGCTCCAGCAAAGCAGCAGAAGCAGAAACTCCTTTCTAGATAAAGCCACCGAGAACATGTATCTCGCTAATCCAAGACCATGGGGAATAACTAGAGGGGGAGAGATCCTTCATGAGGAGGTGTGGTTTGTGAGGAGGAGAGGGGGCACCCAAGAGCCATGGCGTGGCAGCCATGGTGGTGCCCCCACCTCTTCCACATTCATGTGGGTGGAGCTCCCACTCCCATAAAAAGCCTCCACTCAAAATTCCACCCACACATGCATTAAATTTCCACCAAATTTAATGCAAGCTCTCATTAAATAAAACTATTTTATTTATTTTATTCAGAATTTTGTCAATTATATTAATTAACAAACATTCACATAAAACCCCTGCAACATTTCAATATCACATGCAAAACCAGTTTCTGCAATTTCACCCGAAACAATTCCGGTTTCCATCGAAATGATTCCAGCGCTTTCTTAAATCTTTATCTAAAACATATTTGCTCCAAATGGTGTCGGTGTCCCTTAAGTGTGTCAACCTACGGTTCACGAATAATGTAGACATGATCGAGACCCCTCTCCGATCAATAATCAGTAGCGGGACCTGGAGATCTGTACTGACTCCCACAGATTCAACGATGACTCTTGTGATCATGTGAACCTTTTACGTCGTAACTAAATCCCTTTTTCTCGCGATATATTATATGTCCGAGATTCGATCATTGGTATCCAAATACCTAGCTTGATCTCGTTACCGACATGCACTCTTTTCTCGTTCCCGTGATATAACATTCTAGTGATCACATCACTTGCTTGCAAGCTATCTTAATGTGATATCACCGAGAGGGCCTAGAGTATATCTATCTGTCATCACGATGGACAAATCCCACTCTTGAGTGCACTAATGTTGCTAATAAAGATTGTGTGAAATTTTGTATGAAGAAAAAAATTTCAGGTGTATGGAAGGAATGAGTAATGAAATGAAGAATGGACTAAAGCTCAAGCTTGGGGATGCCACGCGTGTCACCCCAAGAAATATCCAATAATTACAAGCGTCAAAGATTGGGGATGCCCAAGGCATCCCCTTCTTCATCAATAAAAATCCCAGGTTTCTTCCAAACGCTTCATTTTTATTGTTTCATGCACAACTGTGTTGTTCTTGGAGCGTCTTCTTTTTCGTTTTCGTTTTGATTTTTTGTTTGCTTAGTTTGATGAATAAATTGGTTGGACCCCCTCTTTCATACATTGGTTTTCAAATAGTTTGGTTTGGTTTGGAAAAGAGTAGGAAAGCTTTAAGTGTTAAAGAGAGCTTGTTTTTGACTGTGGCCTATGCTTTGTCATGCCAAGCTCGATATTGTTTTGGCTTTATGCTTAGTATTCTTTGTTGTAGCATGACTTGTTATAAACAATTGAGATTGCTTAATGTGCCTTGGATGAATCATGCGTTGTTTTAGCATATTAAAGCATACTATAGTGGTATTCTCCTTTGATGCTTTATTTGGGTTGACTCGGCGCATGCTCACACCATGTTATGACTATCTCAAGTCACCATAAGCCTTTATTATCCTTTAGTTTTCAACTTGAAGTATCACTTTATGCTTTGATCAATGATGTTTTGTCGCTCTGCATGATTATGGCCATTATTGCTTCTTAGTTTGTCGCTCCCAGTCTTTTGCTAGCCTACGTAACCAAGTATGAGTTCCACTCATGCATCCAACTCCCTAAACCAAGTTATTCCAAAGATTCCACCATACCTACCTATTAGCATAGGCTATTCCAAGTATATTCATGCTTTTTTTACCTTCCAAATTAAACTTGTTATGAGAAAACTAGTGATTAAAGCTCTCACGAACTTGATGACACACTTTACTTTTCTTGCCCTTAATAAACTTGAACCATTGTGTCGTCTATGTTGTATATGCTTGTACTTATTTGTTGGGGATTAGCAGAACCATGCTGTCATAGGGAACGCTTTCAACATTGAACGGGTACTTTGTACCTAGGTTATATCATGCTCTTTTGTCTATGGATGTCGTCGGTGTGAAATGAAAGGGGAGCTTGTAAGTCCATGGAGTTATGTATATGTGTTAGAGAAATGCCTGGGCCGCTGGTCTAATCCATGCTGACATGGTGGAAACCTACAGTGTAACCATAATGAGCTGTCTCTGAAGCATTCTTCTTATAAAAAAAAGAGTCCTATATTGAGAAAAAAGAGAAAAAGAGAAAAAAAGAGATTATGAAAAGAGGAATGAGAGAAAAAAGCACCATATTCCCATGGTAAATAAGAAGATTGTTGAGATGCTCGTTGTCTGCTTGCCTTGTCATTTTGATATGAGGATTCTTCCGTATCATCGGGCAAGGGGTACCCCGTTGGCGGTTCTCTATGATACACATGTACTTACGATGACAAGAACTTACCGGTGACTAAACTTGAGTAGCATGAGGAGCGGCCCTCGTATTCAAGGGACATGAGATTTCTAACTTATACTTCGTCAAGCATGTACACCATAGTTTGTTCACTTTAACCTTAATCACTTCAAGATTCTTATGATAGGGGCAATGAGAGCTGAAAGCTATTAAGTACCATAATTTTTGGAAGCTCTTTATGAGACTTGAATCCCTATTTCCTTCTATGAAGGCCTTTCTTCCACTTATATATTGAGTCTCCACCTTCTATCTTTATGCACCTACTTTGAGAGCATAGTGGCCATTCTTAGTTCTATGTGCATTGTACCAAGACTTGTTGATTGATGCATACCTTGATATTGCTTGTTTTAAACTATTTGTATCTAGTCACTCTTATGAACTTTGAAGGTGTCCTATGCATTTATACTTGCTACTCTATGAGGGACAAGCTGAATACTATTATGCTATGTTTTCTTTATGTGAAACAAACAAACATCTTGCAAAGCAGTGTTATTCATGAATCTTTTGTTTGTGCCTTTTCATGTCGCATCATAGTGTCTTTTTATTATCGCTAGAACTTTGTCTTTCATGTTATGATTGAAGTACTATGATCCCAGCTTTGAATGTGTTATAAATACTTTGATCAAGTTTATGATGGTGCATGTCACCTCAAAAATTATTCTTTCTTTTTATCACTTACCTACTCGAGGACGAGCAGGAGTTAAGCTTGGGGATGTTGATACATTGCAAATGTATCTATAATTTTTGATGTTCCATGCTTGGTTTTATCTACTTTCTTGTGTTTTGTCCACACTTTGGAGTACTTTTCATATGATTTCTTGGACTAACCTATTAACAAGAGCCACAGTGCCCGCTGCGTGTTTTCTGCTGTTTTTGGTTCCAGGAAGTCAGAAAATGAATATTCTCGGAATTGGACCGGACAAAAGCCAAAGTTGCTATTTTACCGGAAGACATCTGGAGCCAGAATACGAGACAGAGAAGGGCTGGGGCCTGGCCACACCACCTGGCCACGCGGCCAGACCTGGCCCGCGCCAGGGGGTGGTCTCGCCGACCCCAGCACCCCCTCGGCCTCTCCTTCCGCCTATATATTGCCTTTGATACGGAAACCCTAAGTACCCGATCAAAAATCCACAAAAGAGTCTGTAGCCGCCGTCATCTCCATCCCTAGATCGGGAGGGATATGAAGCTCTTCCCGGCACCCTGCCGGAGAGGGGAATTCACCCTAGAGGCCTTCTTCATCATCATGCAAGCCTCTGGTGTGATGCGTGAGTAGTTCATCTCTGGACTACGGGTCCATGTAGTAGCTAGATGGCTGGTTCTCCTCCTTTGTTGTAACATCCCAAAACTTTAATCCAAGTGATCAAGATCAAATCTACCAAATTTAGGGTTAACAAAACCTTTTTTTATTAAAATTCTTTAAGCATTCATATGTGTGTGCATCTAAAATAGGAGTAGTTTTTAATTTCCATCATTGAGTGATCTATTGGTTGTAAAATGACTCTAAGATGAATTACACATCATCTAGATCATCCCCAAGCAAATCCCAAAGAAAAATAAATCAAAAAGAATTAAATAAGGAAATGGTCACTTTTGCCATTTTAATCACCTAACTCACTTTGGGTGTTTCTAGCACTCAATTTCCAACAGAGACAATTGTGGATCTTTGCACCCCTTGCTAGTACAAGTAGTGATGTGCCAAGGCCCACTTTGTGATCTCCCAAAAACATTCAAACTCTAATTTTAAATGACATTGGAAAATTGAATCTAGTTCATACGTATAGATCACACTTTTTCAAAAACCACTCAAATGAACTCCATTTCAAAATCCCAAGCAAACCTAGATGCTCAAGCATAAGTTACACCACTCCACCAAAAATCTTTCAAACATTCAAAACTTTCTCTCATGCAGCCATTTGATCGAACAGGTGGCAGGCAGGGAATTTTTGGCCTAACTAATACTGTTTAGGAGCAAATCTTATCGAGCCAATTGGTGTGCATTGATCACCTTGGTGTCCCCCGGGCCCAACCAGACCAAAACCACCCCTATCCCTAGCCCCTGGCGCCAGAGCCATGCCGCCCCGACGCCATGATCGCCGGCCGATCATGCCCGAGCCACAGCAGACCGCCAGCCCTTCTCCGCCGCTCCAGGGAGTGAGGCGTGACCTCACCGCCGCCCACGGTCCACCCCATGACCATAGATAGCCACTGGACCATCCCAGAGCCTCGCCGCCCTTTCTCTCTGCGTGCAGCCAGAGTGCGCCAGAGTGCGATCGCCGCCAGTCGCCACAGACCGCGCCTCGACCGCAGACCACGCATGCCGCTCCGCCTGGACCACCTCACCCCGCCAGACACGGCCGTGCACCGCCGCGCGACCCACAGTCACCGAGAGCCGCGTCGAGCAACGCCTCTGTCTCCCAGAGCGCGGGAAGCTCCCGACCGTTTGGCACCGCCCCTAGCCGAGCCATTACGCCATAGAGGACCGCCAGCAGACCGCCCACCGTCCGCCTACCTCGCCCACGTAGGGTTCAGTCCCGCCGGCGACGAGTCCGTCGTCGACGACGACCGTGAGCCGTCGATCTGTGTTCTAATCGTGTGGCCCAGATCGCCCCGTACCGCTTCGGGTTTTAAGTATCACTGACATGTGGGACCCCCTATCAGTCGCCTTCTGCGCCTCGGAGCGCCACTGGGCCGGCCCAATTAGTTTCCCGCGCTGACCCAGTAATTCAAATATAGGTTTTTCTATTTAGATTTAGAATCAATTCTGTCCCTTAGTTTAAAAATTATTTTAGGAAGATTTACTAAACCAAATTGAGTGATTCCAATTTTGTTGGAAAGTAACTAAAAATCTCTATCCAAGCCCGTTGGATGTAAATCTTTTAGAGTTAGATATGTCTCCTAGTTAAAATAACAAGACAGCAGCTTTTGCACATTCAAACATTTTTATAAAATCAACCATAATAGCTTTTGAGTTGATTCCAACTCTCAAAAATCACATTTAACCATACCTATCTGAATATGTAATAATATTAAGGTTTGCATGCAGTGACTTTGGACTAGTACCAAAATAATGCTATATAGGCATTTCTAGTCACTTTAAATCATTAATTATTAAAATTAAACTTATTAAAATGTGATCCAACCGTTAAATCACATTCCCATATGTTAGAATATGTGGTGATGACATGTGTCCACATGATCCCATATTTTAATTGGAGAATATTAAACCTTAGTTAATTTCAGTGAGTAGAAATTACTTCTGTCAAATTAAAAGAATGAAACTAGTTCATTAAACCTTGTGATGCTTGTGATGATAATAGATCATCAAATGTGTGCCTTAGTGTGCTAAGTAGACTAGTTAAGTATTGTTTGGTGATTGTGTATTCCGTATGTATTTATAGACAATAGTACCGACCAAGTCTACGAGGAGGAGGAGTTCTACCAAGAGGAGGAGGAAGAAAACTTCAACCACTGCACTACCCAAAGCAAGCCTAGCACTTCAAGTAAACTGAGCAAGCTATTATTGGCAAGCTAACACTTGCAAGTATTATACCTAGCAAGCCATCCTTAACAATGCAAGCTAACCCTTGTAAGATAGATAACCTAAGCAAAGGCATTAGGCATGCCTTGGTTATACCATTTTGACTTATACCTATTCCAAGTTCTATTTCCAAGCTTTACTTTCTTTACTTTACCAAAGTCCTTTACTTGTTTAAAGGTAGCATAAAGAGTATAAAAATTGACCTATCTAGTTAGACTTAGATGTCATTCTATGGCATGAGATTGAGATTAGCATCCCACCTTAGTGAACACTCTTAACTTAGTAGTTGGAACAAAACCCAAAACTTGGTTCACTCTAGATGGGAATACTTGGTGAAAATGATTTATGAAAACCATGGAATGATGATTCATTCTATTGAGATGTTTTGACATGTGTTGAGAAACACAAATGGTTTATGATGATGAAAATGTTGAGGCATGAGCCTTAGCCCTTTTATAAAACTGATGGTTGGGTTCGGATGCGATACCATTCCAATTTTACCGTATAACCACAATACCTGAATTGGGTAAGGCTTAGCCGGAAGTTTATATGCATTAGTATTAGTTCCCTCGCGGGAGAGGTTTGAGCTAGGGCTACCTCTCAATGTTCTCCACCTATGCAGTGCCCAAGATGACAGATGGTCATGGTTGGGGGGCATGCTCATAGGAGAGGTGCTTATACTAGGGTGTGTAAAGGAAAGGTTATGTTTGATTATCTGCATACTAAGTATGATGATTCAGGGTTATCCCTGACAGATGTATCAAATCTTGTGGTGAAAGTGTACCACCTCTGCAGAGTGTCAAACTATTCGAATAGCCACGTCCGCGGTTATGGACAGTTGGAGTGGCCATACTATTCCGTTGTCAGATGTTTTCAAAACAACTTATGAAATGAATTGTGACATGACTTGACCACAACAGAGTTGTGACTATGACAATTAAGTTCCCACTTAGGTGTTTTCAAACTTCTTTTATCTTTCTTTGTTTCTGAACTCAACTTAGGTTTCAAACTTAACTTTACAAATAAACCTAGAGTTAGCATTCCTACTAGAACTATCTTACTTGTTAGTGATAGTTTGCGAGTACTTAAAGAGTACTCATGGCTTTTGTCCCTGGCTATTCCTATGGCCAGACTATGAAGGATACTACCAAGATGAAGGACAGCAGGACAGCTATGATAACTAGGAGAATATCATTTTGCGGCCCGAAAGTTGGGGTGGCCAGGCAACGCGGTACCCAAGTTGATTTTTATCACCGCGATTCGAAAAGTTGGGGCGCCAATTGCTGAGAGGGGTCTTTAGAGTGAATGATGGCCAAACCCAATATTTTCAAATCGCGCCCGTTAAGTCAGGATATTCTGTTACACTAGTTCCTGCTGTGCCCCTCCTTCGCCGGTCACTCTTCTTAGCCACCCTGCATGTGTCGTAGGGGCAAATCCATTACTGTACTTTCCTAACTCTCGACACTGAATCTTGCTACAGCGGCGGCGGCGGTCCCTTTTCTTCCCTTCCCCGACCCTAAATCTGCTGGCGGCGGAGGACCTTTTTTCTCCCTCCCCTGACACTGAATCTGGTGGTGACCCAGCATGTCTTGCAAGGCGAAGGTTGTAGCTACATCGCCGACTGAAAAGGGTCCATCGGAGCCCAAGTTTGGGGCTCAACGCGTAGCAGCGGCGAGGTCTTCAGCCCCGGTTAGCAAGGAGGCCAGCAAGGATTCTGCTCCCAAGGTACCTACGAGCAGCGGGTTGAAGAGAAAAGCAAGGCTGGTGGCGGATTGTTCGGCTCCGGTAGGCGGATGCAGCACTCAGGTCTCGAAGAAAAAAACCCGGGAGAAGAGCGAGAGGTGAATTTTTCGTATCTGTGCCTTATCTTGCAAGTAGATTAGTTACGGCATAATAGAATCGAATGAACTAAAATGTCCTCCTTTTTAGGCACAACTTTGATACAAGGGACCTATATGAGTTCACAGTTCATGTTCGGTAGTACACTGCAAAGCTTGATTTTGGTTGCGAGAGGGTTGTGTTCGGGCAAGATGTGCATCTGCTTGTGAATTGCAAAGAGGTTGTGTCTGTTTCGTAGCTGGTAGATATGCTTGCCGCTAGAATTCCCTAGGGTTCTAGACAGAGGACAAAATTGGTGTGGCGCAACATGAATGATACCTATCAGCAAATTGAGCACTCCCATGAGCTTCAGATGGTTTGGGAGTGTTGTGCAGTTGATCGTAAGGTGAAAGTTGAAGCGATGATTGATGATATGTATGCAGATGCTGGAGATCTTGCTGCGAGAGCTTCTGCTCCTAGAGAATACAGACCAATAGATGCTGATCTAGATAAGTTCAGTATACGCATAGAGGTGGATTCATACATGGCAAAACTTGATGAGGGAGTTAATAAGCCAGTTTCGTCATGTACTGTGGAGATCATTGTCGATTCCAAAAACATAACTCTTGATGAAATGAGAGAGATGATCGGTAAGGAAATCAGTATTGGCCCTAAGCAGATGGCAAAAAACCGATGGTGGCATCATAAGAAGCAGCAATTCATAGATGTTTTGGATACTGAAGATCTTATGCAGATTATGTGGCGAAAGAAGCGAACCAGGAAGGTGTTCTTCCTTGGTACCATTTCTGATGTTGTTGAATAGGTTATACTAGATGTAGATGCCCCTGTAGTGGCTGAACAGAATGAGGTGGTCGATGTTGATGAGATCTGATGAGAGCTGCTAACCTGGGCTTGTCATATGGACCGTGGGGTTCCCCTGCCTGTATTTGTAATATTGACTGCTGTTGCATTTAGAGCGTTCTTCTTTGATTATGTTTGTTGAGAGATTGCGATATAATGCTGTGCGATCTGTTGAGATTTTTGGACATGTCACTCACTGAAACCATCGTTGTTGTAATAAGACATAAGTACATTGTAGTTGACATGATTATGTTTCTTAAGATGACGTACCGTACTTGTTTCTGTTATTATGTTTGTTGGGACATTGTAATGTAATGTTTTGTGAAACCATGACTGGACTAGTGATGCATAAATACATTGTAGTTGACATGATTATGTTTCTTGAGATGATGTATTGTACTTGTTTCTGTTATTTTGTTTGTTGAGAGACTGTAATGTAATGTTTTGCGAAACCATGACAGGACAAGTGATGTGTAAGTACCTTGTAGTCAACATGATTTTGTTTCTTGAGTTGATGTAATATACTTGTTTCTGTGATTACATTTGTTGAGAGATTGTAATGTGATGTTTTGTGAAACCATGTTGTGGTTATGTTTGTTGAGAGATTATAATGTAATGTTTTGTGAAACCATGACTGAAGAAGTGATACATAAGTACCTTGTAGTTGACATGATTTTGTTTCTTTGGATGATGTAATATACTGGTATGTTTTTGTTAGGTAATGAAATTGGGATGGAGGGAATGCAGGTTTAATATTTGAAATGAAAATGTGTGAAGAGAATCCATATCAGGAAGGAGACAGTAATCCAGGGAAAGGGCATGGTATCCATTAAACTATTGTAACATACCAATTTAGTCATTGTTGCAGCGGTAAAAGGGCTGCTCTCTCTCTCTCTCTCTCTCTCTCTCTCTCTCTCTCTCTCTCTCTCTCTCTCTCTCTCTCTCTCTCTCTCTCTCTCTCTCTCTCTCTCTCTCTCTCTCGCTGATGCCGATGCCGTCGCTGTCGCCTGCGACGATGCATTCGCCATACTGTCCTTGAACAGCGAGGACGACCAGTCGAGCAGCGATAGCCTTCTCTCCGACATCGAGTATTCCTTCCATGATGTGAGTTCCTCTATTTTCTTGGGCTAGGGTTAGGCAATGGTAAATCTCTCGATCTGAGCTCCATATGTGCATGCAATCGTGTTCGATTTCAGATTTGCGTGTACCTATAGGTACCAAGGACGATCTACGACTCCGAATGGGAGGGCCTAGATCTCGATGGAGAAGTGCCATGTGACCATGGGCTAAAACTGAGGAGATATGTTGCATCCGAAGGTAGTAACACTGGGAGAAGGTTTTTGGGTTGTACAAATCAGGTTTGTTTACATTATGTGCAACTGTAACATGAAGTAAAATGTATCGTGCATGTTCATAACACTATAGTGTGTGTGTTTTTAGGTTGGCCCGGTGTGTAAAGCAGTAGAGTGGGTGGATCTTGAGTGGCCAGATGCACTTAAGAAATGTTTGGCACAATTATGGGAGATGTATGAGTTGGAAAGGTCGGGGAGATTTACTGATGTAAGTGATTCAGCTGAAAAAAATTACAAGCTGTCGGTACGAAATAAGGAGCTAGAACAAGAAATCAAGAATTTGCAGTGAGAGCTAACTGACGGAATCGATGGGAGCTTGGTTGTTGGAACTGCAAAGAAGCTTCAGGATAGTCACAGGTTGCTGATTCATAATGCAGAAAAGGAGAGGGATCAGCTCAGGGAAGACAAGAAGAAGCTAGAGTACTGCATTGCGGATCTGTTGAAGGAACTGAAGAAGGCGCGCGAGGGTGAACAAGGACAGACTATAGAGGATAGAGGAAATTCGAGATGAATAATTTATGTTGTACCAATGCCTGAAACTAGTTAATTGTAAGACTTGCAGTTGCGCTTTCCGAACTAAGCCAAACTCAATCCTCAAGCAAACTAATTTCAGAGGAACACACATATCGTGCATAGAGTTAAGTTCACGCTTACAAAATCACCACTTCAGAGGATAAACTAGGCAGTTCAGTACTAAATAGACATATGTTGTGTTCAAGCGAGCCTGGCCCGGAGCTGCCTGTTTTCCACCCTAAGATTGGCCAGCTCCTTCAGTACTATGTCGTGCTTCAGCTGTAGGTTCCAACGCTCCATCACGGATTGGAGAATTTTGTCCGTAGCCATATGATTTTCCTTCAAGATCCCTTTCATGATCTCCGTCTGCTTCCTAGCCGAGGCGCGACCTTCACTATGTAGCTTCGCCCAGTCGGTGTTTAACTCCTTCAGTTTCTGGTACTTGTTAGAAAGGACCGTGACTTCAGCGCATAGTTGGTCAAAGGCCAGTTTCTAGGAATTCTGCTTCTCCCTTTGGATTGCTATCTTGTCATTTAGCCAGGTCGCCAGGTCCTGGTCGATCTTTCGCCTCTTTCCCTGCAACAAAAATACATAGTATGGTTTGTTTAGTTCACCAGGACAAGCTGGTTAGTTTCCATAATTAACTGAATCGATTAGTGGCACTGTCATAATTTCAAGGAAGAAGCAATCTAGGACTAATCAACATTTTATGAATCGACTAGTGGCACTATCATAATTTCAATTTTGAAGACAAATAAGATTTATCAGCAGTTTAGTGTGCTGTGGGTTTTTCCCAATATCACCAAATAGTAGTGGGAGAGTGGCAAACTCATAATGCAGAAACCCATGTCCAGATACATAATGGAAAGAGAACATGGTGTCCATTCATGAACATGAACACCAACACATGTCCAGATAGATAAGGAGTTGCCCTAGGATTCTTATTGCACCCTATAATGGGAAGCATACATGGACATTGCTCCCTGAACCCTAAACATTACAAAAGGAGAGGAGGACGAACTGATATTCGTGTCCCCGCTAACGGGAATCAAACTCGGGCATTGCTCCGATACGCCTCCAGACATGCCCTTAGCTCCTCGTTCTCTTTCTTAACACCCTCGAGTACGGTGATCCCTCTGCTCATGTTTGCCTTCATCTCCTTGACTGCATCCAGGCAACGGTTCCTGTCATGGTAGGCTCGGATGGTTGGTTTCCTCGACGCGTCCTCTGAGTGCCTCGCTGACTTCGTCCTGTAGGAGAATGCACCTTTCCACGAGATTCTTCTTCTCCTCCGTGAGCTCGTTGATTATCTTGATGGCCTGTTCTTGCCTGTTCAAGTTACGATCGATCACTTTCTACAGCCTAACGACGTCACGTGCAAAATCTAGCGAGATCTCCTTCTGCACAGATAATTGCTTGCGTAGGCTCTCATTAGCTTGGGTGAGGGAGCGTGCAAGCTCATGTTGGTTGGCAATCTTCAAACTGATCGTGGCCACCTTGTCACGGTACTCGGCCTTCGATCGCTGCATCGTTCATGTTAATTGAAATAGGAATTCTACAATTACACTCCAGGTCCCAGGTGAATACTAATACAGATCAAAAAAATCCCCGTTGAATCTATTGGCCGCAGTGTTAAAAAATGGACCTAGAGATCTATTCATGACCACGATAAACTAATCCTAATCACAAAAAATCCATAGTGAATCTATGAACAGCGGTATTAAGGAAAGACCAAGAGATCTAGTCATATTCATGAAAACTAATACAACTCGCAAAAGAAGAAGAAAAACCGATGCGGGGCGGACAACATCTAAGAAATCCACATCATAACTCGGAGAAATAACAGCGTGGAGATTTGCTACCTCACTGAGACATGGAACGGGGCTGAACGGGTCCTGCAACGCCTCCGTCGTGGTGGATTCGGGCTCCACGGTCGGCATGTAATACATAGAAGAGGAAGAGCCAAAAGAAGAAGAAAAATAAGAAGAAGCTGATTAAGATCATGATGGAGAGGGAGATGGAGAAGAAGTAGAACAAGAAGACCGTACCGGGAGGAGCCCTCACCTGCTAGAACATTCAGCTCCATTGTCGGGGGAGATTGGGCCTCGACGAGAGGGTGGGCTTGAGCGTCTGGTAGAGCAAGAAGTGCCTCCCGGCGATTTCTCTCCCTTTTCTCTGCGAGGATCGTCGACCGGCCTCTCCCCCTCCTCAGTGGATCCATGGCTTGCAGGGTGAGTGTGGCGGCGGCAGGAGGAAGGAGATAGTGATTAGTGTGGGAGAAGAGTCAAAGAGTACAGGCCGTGGTCTAGTAGTACTAGTACTATTATACAAGACCATCGTGTACGGTCTACCTTCTCAAAGAAGCCAGGGAGGCAGGGGTAGGGAATCGATGGGACTTGTCTTTATTACGATGGACACTTCAATGGTCTTCGGCGCCGCACAAAATCCAGTATATAATAAGGGGAGTGCGAGTCGGGTGGTCATCACGGGAATCGACGCGCACATCCCGCGTGCGTGCATCATGTGTTGATGGGGCAATGACGCGCGCAACTTCTACACGATCACGTCGGCACGTCGAACTCCATCAAACTCAACATGACAGGCACGCATGGGATATTTACGAGTCTAGAATACGCTGTGCTGTGATCAAATTATGTTCAGTACGCGAGATATTACTTCTTTCTTCTTCTTTTTTTTGATAATCGACAAATGCATGCGTGGACACGACACACAAAACCGCTGCTCATCCTTGATCAGATCGGCACCCCACTCTGTGTACCCGCCATCGACCATTCGGAGCAACTACCTCGAGCACGATGCCCCCTCGCCGTGGCAATGGCAGGTCCAAGCCGTCCACTGACCGTCCTGCGTCCCCGGCTCTTCGCTGCATCGTCTGCGCTCGCGAGTCGCCTGCTGAGGCAGCACGTCGTGTCCGACCACACCAGGATCCATTGACATCGGCACTCGAGGACACCGCAACATCGAAGCTCGTACCGGCCACGCAGGAGGAGCGTGGGGTACCTGCAGCGTCGGACGAGCGCAAAGCAACAGCCAGGACGGGGACACGTGTTGCACCGGCGAGTACGGACAAGAAGAGGAACGGGAAGAAGACTAGGAAGAAGAGAGGAGATAGCTATTTGGACGAGTCCGGCTCGGCCAACGAGGAGGCGTTCATCGATCAGTTGGAGGCAGAAGCGGAGGAGAGTGACGTGGACCCGTGGGACTACGAAGAGGAGGAGGACTCCGACTCCGACGAGGAGATATCGTGCTTATTCGAGGAAGGGGCCGGTGTCGAGTCGTCAGAGGAGGACACCGACAGCAGCGATGGTAGGGACCATGGCGTTGATGAAGACGAGGACGAACCGGAAGACGAAGACGGCTTCTTCGAAATATGATCATTTATTTTATTTATTTTAGTTAGATAGATGGATTTTCACTTGTTTATGGAGGTAAAGTATCGGTGGCACGGATAGAGAGGTGGCATGGATTGACCATGCATAAAAAAAGTGGAGAAGGGAGGGGTTATCCTGCTCGTTGGATCACATGGGATCAACGGTTGGTGGAGACGATCTGTGTGACATCTGTGTCAGCCAATCAGGGCTTAGCACCCAGAGTGAGCACATGTTTGGGATCTCCACACGTTTGCGCTTTTGTGAGATTTGTGACCGAGAGAGAGGGAAAATCAAATATGGATCCACCAGTGTCATTGCATGTGTGTTCTTTTCACTAACAACAACCAGAGTCATTGCATGTGTGTTATTTCCACAAACATATGCGCTCTTCACATATGGATCCACCAGAGTCATTGAAATGTGTGTTCTCACATGGATCCACCAGTGTCATTGCATGTGTGCTCTTTTTACTAACAACAACCAGAGTTATTGTATGTGTGTTCTCTTCAGAGACCACATATGGATCCACCAGTGTCATTGAAATGTGTGTTCTCTTTAGAGACCACACATGGATCCATCAGTGTCATTGCATGTGTGTTCTTTTCACTAACAACAACCAGAGTCATTGCATGTGTGTTCTTTTCACATACCACATATGGATCCACCAGTGTCATTGCATGTGTGCTCTTTTCACAATCCACCTATGGATCCACCAATGTCATTGCGTGTGTGTTCTTTTTACTAACAACAACTTGAGTCATTTCATGACTATTCTTCTCACATACCACATATGGATCCACCAGTGTCATTGAAATGTGTGTTCTCTCCACAATCCATACATGGATCCACAAGTGTCATTGCATGTGTGCTCTTTTTACTAACAACAACAAGAGTCATTGCATGTGTGTTCTCTTCAGAGACCACACATGGATCCACCAGTGTCATTGCATGTGTGTTCTTTTTAGTAACAACAACCAGAGTCATTGCATGTGTGTTCTTTTCACATACCACATATGGATCCACTAGTGTCATTACATGTGTGCTCTTTTTACTAACAACAACCAGAGTCATTGCATGTGTGTTCTCTTCAGAGACCACACATGGATCCACCAGAGTCATTGCATGTGTGTTCTTCTTAGTAACAACAACCAGAGTCATTGCATGCGTGCTCTTTTCACAATCCACCTTTGGATCCACCAGTGTCATTGCATGTGTGCTCTTTTTACTAACAACAACCGGAGTCATTGCATGTGTGTTCTCTTCAGAGACCACACATGGATCCACCAGTGTCATTGCATGTGTGTTCTTTTTACTAACAACAACCAGAGCCATTGAAATGTGTGCTCTTTTCACAATCCACCTTTGGATCCACGAGTGTCATTGCATGTGTGTTCTTTTTAATAACAACAACTGAGTCATTGAAATGTGTGTTCTTTTCACATACCACATATGGATCCACCAGTGTCATTGAAATATGTGTTCTCTTCAGAGACCACACATGGATCCACCAGTGTCATTGCATGTGTGTTCTTTTTACTAACAACAACCAGAGCCATTGAAATGTGTGCTCTTTTCACAATCCACTTTTGGATCCACGAGTGTCATTGCATGTGTGTTCTTTTTACTAACAACAACAGAGTCATTGAAATGTGAGTTCTTTTCACATACCACATATGGATCCACCAGTGTCATTAAAATATGTGTTATTTTTAGAGACCACACATGGATCCACCAGTGTCATTGCATGTACGTTCTTTTCACTAACAACAACTGGTGTCATTGCATGTGTGTTCTTTTCACATACCACATATGGATCCACCAGTGTCATTGCATGTGTGTTCTTTTTAGTAACAACAACCAGAGTCATTGAAATGTGTGTTCTCCCTAGAGACCAAACATGGATCCACCAGTCTCATTGCATGTGTGTTCTTTTCACTAATAACAACCAGAGTCATTTCATGTGTGTTCTTTTCACATAGCGCATATGGATCCACCAGTGTCATTGAAATGTGCGCTCATTTCACAATCCACCTATGGAACCACCGGTGTCATTGCATGTGTGTTCTTTTCACTAACAAAAACTGGAGTCATTGCATGTGTGTTATTTCCACAAACCAAATATGGATCGACCAGTGTCATTACATGTGTGCTCTTTTCTCAGCCCACCTATGGATCCACCAGTATCATTGCATGTGTGTTTTTTCAGTAACAACAACCAGAGTCATTGAAATGTGTGTTCTGTTTAGAGACCACACATGGATCCACCAGTGTCATTGCATGTGTGTTCTTTTTAGTAACAACAACCAGATTCATTGCATGTGTGTTCATTTCACATACCACCTATGGATCCACCAGTGTCTTTGAAATGTCTGTTCTCTTTAGAGACCACACATGGATCCACCAGTGTCATTGCATGTGTGTTCTTTTCACTAACAACAACCAGAGTCATTGCATGTGTGTTATTTCCACAAACCAAATATGGATCCACCAGTGGCATTGCATGTTTGCTCTTTTCACAATCCACCTATGGATCCACCAGTGTCATTGCATGTGTGTTCTTTTTAGTAACAACAACCATAGTCATTGAAATGTGTGTTCTTTTCACATACCACCTATGGATCCACCAGTGTCATTGCATGTGTGTTCTTTTTAGTAAAAACAACTAGAGTCATTGCATGTGTGTTCTTTTCACATACCACATATGGATCCACCAGATTCATTGTATGTGTGTTCTCTTCAGAGACCACACATGAATCCACCAGTGTCATTGCATGTGTGCTCTTTTTACTAACAACAACCAGAGTCATTGCATGTGTGTTCTCTTCAGAGACCACACATGGATCCACTAGTGTCATTGCATGTGTGTTCTTTTTACTAACAATAACCAGAGTCATTACATGTGTCCTCTTTTCATAATCCACCTCTGGATCCACCAGTGTCATTGCATGTGTGTTCTTTTTAGTAACAACAACCAGAGTCATTGAAATGTGTGTTCTTCTCACATACCACCTATGGATCCACTAGTGTCATTGAAACGTGTGTTCTCTTCAGATACCACACATGGATCCACCAGTGTCATGGCATGTGTGTTCTTTTCACTAACAACAACCAGAGTCATTGCATGTGTGTTATTTCCACAAACCAAATATGGATCCACCAGTGACATTGCATGTGTGCTCTTTTCACAATCCACCTATGGATCCACCAGTGTCATTGCATGTGTGTTGTTTTTAGTAACAACAACCATCGTCATTGAAATGTCTGTTCTTTTCACATACCACCTATGGATCCACCAGTGTCATTGCATGTGTGTTCTTTTTACTAACAACCAGAGTCATTGCATGTGTGTTCTTTTCACATACCACATATGGATCCACCAGTGTCATTGAAAAGTGTGTTCTCTTCAGAGACCACACATGGATCCACCAGTGTCATTGCATGTGTGTTCTTTTCACTAACAACAACCAGAGTCATTGAAATGTGTGTTCTTTTCACATACCACATATGGATCCACCAGTATCATTGCATGTGTGCTCTTTTCACAATCCACCTATGGATCCACCAGTGTTATCGCATGTGTGTTCTTTTTAGTAACAACAACTAGAGTCATTGAAATGTGTGTTCTTCTCACATACCACATATGGATCCACCAGTGTCATTGCATGTGTGTTCTTTTTAGTAAAAACAACTAGAGTCATTGCATGTGTGTTCTTTTCACATACCACATATGGATCCACCAGTGTCATTGACATGTGTGTTCTCTTCAGAGACCACACATGGATCCACCCGTGTCATTGCATGTGTGTTCTTTTCACTAACAACAACCAGAGTCATTGCATGTGTTTTCTTTTCACATACCACGTATGGATCCACCAGTGTTATTGCATGTGTGCTCTTTTCACAATCCACCTATGGATCCACTAGTGTCATTGCATGTGTGTTCTTTTTAGTAACAACAACGAGAGTCATTGAAATGTGTGTTCTTTTCACATACCACCTATGGATCCACCAGTGTCATTGCATGTGTGTTCTTTTTAGTAAAAACAACTAGAGTCATTACATGTGTGTTGTTTTCACATACCACATATGGATCCACCAGTGTCATTGAAATGTGTGTTTTCTTTCGAGACCACACATGCATCCACCAGTGTCATTGCATGTATGTTCTTTTCACTAAGAACAACAGGAGTCATTGCATGCGTGTTCTTTTCACATACCACATATGGATCCACCAGTGTCATTGCATGTGTGCTCTTTTCACATACCACCTATGGATCCACCAGTGTCATTGCATGTGTGTTCTTTTTACTAACAACAACCAGAGTCATTGCATGTGTGTTCTCTTTAAAGACCACACATGGATCCACCAGTGTCATTGCATATGTGTTATTTTTAGTAACAACAACCAGAGTCATTGCATGTGTGTTCTTTTCACATACCACATATGGATCCACCAATGTCATTTTATTTGCGCTCTTTTTACTAACAACAACCAGAGTCATTGCATGTGTGTTCTCTTCAGAGACCACACATGGATCCACCAGTGTCATTGCATGTGTGTTATTTTTACTAACAACAACCAGAGTCATTGAAATGTGTGTTCTTTTCACATACCACATATGGATCTACCAGCGTCATTGCATGTGTGTTCTTTTTAGTAACAACAACCAGAGTCATTGCATGTGTGTTCTTTTCACATACCACATATGGATCCACCAGTGTCATTGAAATGTGTGTTCTCTTTACTAACAACAACTAGAGTCATTGCATGTGTGTTCTCTTTAGATACCACACATGGATCCACCAGTGTGATTTCATGTGCGTTCTTTTTACTAACAACAACCAGAGTCATTGAAATGTGTGCTCTTTTCACAATCCTCCTTTGGATCCACCAGTGTCATTGCATGTGTGTTCTTTTTACTAACAACAACTGAGTCATTGAAATGTGTGTTCTTTTCACATACCACCTATGGATCCACCAGTGTCATTGCATGTGTGTTCTCTTCACAATCCACACATGGATCCACCAGTGTCATTGCATGTGTGCTCTTTTTACTAACAACAACCAGAGTCATTGCATGTGTGTTCTTTTTACTAACAACAACTAGAGTCATTGAAATGTGTGCTCTTTTCACAATCCACCTTTGGATCCACCAGTGTCATTGCATGTGTGTTCTTTTTACTAACAACAACTGAGTCATTAAAATGTGTGTTCTTTTCACATACCACCTATGGATCCACCAGTGTCATTGCATGTGTGGTCTTTTCACTAATAACAACTAGAGTCATTGCATGTGTGTTCTCTTCAGAGACCACACATGGATCCACCAGTGTCATTGCACGTGTGTTCTTTATACTAACAACAACCAGAGTCATTGCATGTGTGTTCTTTTCACATACCACATATGGATCCACCAGTGTCATTGCATGTGTGCTCTTTTTACTAACAACAACTAGAGTCATTGCATGTGTGCTCTTTTCACAATCCACCTATGGATCCACCAGTGTCATTGCATGTGTGTTGTTTTTAGTAACAATAACCAGAGTCATTGAAATGTGTGTTCTTCTCACATACCACCTATGGATCCACCAGTATCATTGCATGTGTATTCTTTTTAGTAAAAACAACCAGAGTCATTGCATGTGTGTTCTTTTCACATACCACATATGGATCCACCAGTGTCATTGAAATGTGTGTTCTCTTCAGAGACCACATATGGATCCACCAGTTTCATTGTATGTATGTTCTTTTCACTAACAACAACCAGAGTCATTGCATGTGTGTTCTCTTTAGAGACCACACATGGATCCACCAGTGTCATTGCATGTGTGCTCTTTTCACAATCCACCCTATGGATCCACAAGTGTCATTGCATGTGTGTTCTTTTTTACTAACAACAACTTGAGTCATTTCATGACTATTCTTCTCACATACCACATATGGATCCACCAGTGTCATTGAAATGTGTGTTCTCTTCACAATCCATACATGGATCCACCAGTGTCATTGCATGTGTGCTCTTTTTACTAACAACAACCAGAGTCATTGCATGTGTGTTCTCTTCAGAGACCACACATGGATCCACCAGTGTCATTGCAGGTGTGTTCTTTTTAGTAACAACAACCAGAGTCATTGCATGTGTGTTCTTTTCACATACCACATATGGATCCACCAGTGTATTGCATGTGTGCTCCTTTTACTAACAACAACCAGAGTCATTGCATGTGTGTTCTCTTCAGAGACCACACATGGATCCACCAGAGTCATTGCATGTGTGTTCTTTTTAGTAACAACAACCAGAGTCATTGCATGTGTGCTCTTTTCATAATCCACCTTTGGATCCACGAGTGTCATTGCATGTGTGCTCTTTTTACTAACAACAACCAGAGTCATTGCATGTGTGTTCTCTTCAGAGACCACACATGGATCCACCAGTGTCATTGCATGTGTTTTCTTTTTACTAACAACAACCAGAGTCATTGATTTGTGTGCTCTTTTCACAATCCACCAGTGTCATTGCATCTGTGTTCTTTTTACTAACAACAACTGAGTCATTGAAATGTGTGTTATTTTCACATACCACATATGGATCCACTAGTGTCATTGAAATGCGTGTTCTTTTTAGAGACCACACATGGATCCACCAGTGTCATTGCATGTGTGTTCTTTTCACTAACAACAACTGGAGTCATTGCATGTGTGTTCTTTTCACATACCACATATGGATCCACCAGTGTCATTGCATGTGTGCTCTTTTTACTAACAACAACCAGAGTCATTGGATGTGTGTTCTCTTTAGAGACCACACATGGATCCACCAGTGTCATTGAAATCTGTATTATTTTCAACTACCGCCGTTGGCCACAAACAATCGGGACGCAGATCTAACCAGCAACCGCTCTGGGCTTTTCGAAGACCCAATCCCCGATTTTTAGGCGCCGTTGGATCGGGGTGCGTGGACGATAGTGATGTCCTTCACGAGGGTGATCCGCGAGAAGTCTGTTCTGTGAACTGATTGGCCGTGGCAACTACGCTGGGCCTACGTCCTTGCCCTTATCCCCTTAACCTCGGGGCCAAAAATCAGATCGTGTTACCTTCATCGCCATGGAGAGGGAGAGGCCCAAACTCAGCTTGCACGAGGCTCAGATGTTCGCCCACTATGACATACTCGCGTCGCCATTAGCGAGGCTCCGGCCGGCTTCGATCTCAGCTATGCCAGGGTTCCTGTCGCGCCGAAGATCGAGGAGCGTCGCCGCCAGCTGTCGGAGCGGAAGAGGGCAATGGCGCGGTACTCGCGTACGAGCGCGTACTGGTGAAAGTTGTTCAAGAAGGAGCGGGTTGTGTTGATTGAGCTGTGCGGAACCCACCGGCGGGATATCCACCCGGATCTGCGCAACCCCGAAGGGAGGCAGCGCTTCTGGGCAGTGCCTGGGCGTACGACCTCCACCATTATCGATGCAGCGCGCCGTGAAGAATCCATGAGTAGGAGGAATGCTGCCGAGAACGTCGGCATCGATTCCGACGTGGAGGAGGCTGGCGGCGACGCGGACAATGTCGTCAATGATGGAGACTACGGGAGCGTCATAGTCGATTAGGGCCACTTAAGCATAAATTAAATCTATGTATGGTATCTTAATGCGCTCTTTGGATCTGGCTCACTTGAGTCATGGTCGATTATCGTCATAATCTATATATGTTGGCCATGTTTTAGTTGTCTTTGTCTTTGAAACTAGTCGATCGAAACTCGTCCGATCCTGAAAATAAAGTTCACGCGTTCCTTGGCATATCTGATGGGACAATACGCTGACTCTGCTCCCAGCACTTGATGGCACAGCCGTAATTTGGAGTGCGCCAGAGGAGAAGGGATCGAGCGTGTTGTAATAGTGTACTACTCCGGTCCAGATATAACTGACTTAGGTTTTTTAGATATTTAATAAATGTGTCTATACCCAAAACATGTCTAGATACATGTTTTAGGTTTCTCTGTCTTTCAAAGTAATCAAAAGTCGTCAAATTCTGAACAAACAAAGTCATTGCGTTCACACCTGATGGGACAATACGCTGACTCTGCTACTTGATGGCACAGCCATAATTCTGGAGTGCGCCAGAGGAGATGGGAATCCAAGGGAGATGGGAACTAGTAGCCGCGTCCAAACGCAGGTAAAAAATTAATGTAATAATATTTAAAAAAATGTAATCTGGTCCAGATGATCCCATCACAGACACGTTGCACGTGCCAGATATAAATAAGGACGACACGGCTAGTTTAGTTTCAATGATATAATTCAACATACGACGTTACTGTGCCCGCATCTTTCTGCTCCTCTTATTAGTCTGCTAGCCCACGCTGCATTAAGCATCAGTTGATGAGGATAAAAAAATGATAAAATGGCAAATAAAACAATTTTTAAGCTTACCTTTCATCCGGAGAATCGTACAAAGATGAAATTGGCAGGGATTTATTATTTCTCCTGTAGTTAGTCGAAAGATCCTCAAGAACATCCTCAATCCCTCCTGCAACTTCTTCATATTCTAATATACCTCCATTATTTGCCCTTACCTCCCTGGTCCGCTTACCCTTTTGTTTCTTTTCACACCCTTTTCTCGCCGGCACCACCACTTCTTCATAAATTGGCGGTTTACGTACGTTTTCATCCAAGTGCTCATCACCATCTTCGCGCTACTCTTCCGCCAGTTCTGGCTGAGAAGCCTCATTTTCTGCCACCGGGGTGTGAACAGGGACAATAGCATGTGTAACTGGGTTTTTGCACAACCTCTTGATATGGCCAAATCCGCCACAACGTCCGCATTTCCTTTTCCTAGCTCCCAGCCTTGGACCTTTATCGGTGGAGGCTTCGATCCTTAGCTTTCTAGGCCTCCCAGGTGGCCTCCTAAGAACTGGTGGTTGAAGTTTGAACCCTGGATCGACAATCTCCCAATCATTTTTATCGGCCATAGGTGGTACGTTTTCTGCATAAGTTGCAGCAAACTTGTCCACGGAGAAATAGTTGTCGACATAGTTCTCTATTTCAGCCGCGTTACCTCTAAGCTTTAAGATGAAGTAAATTGCATGGTGACATGGCAGACCAGTAATCTGCCACTGCCTGCATGAACAAGTCTTGTTTCCAATGTCTACAGTGTACCTCTGTTCACTTCCACGCTTCTATTCTGCATAAACCTCAGCCAATGTTCTGGAAGTTCTGACCACCCTCATCTTTATCGTTCTCATTGCCCTGGTTCTTGCATTCAGTAACATAACCACCTTTGGAACTATTTTATGGCCTAAAAAATTTCTTGCACAAATTCTTTGCCTTAAATCTATCTTCACCATTATGCACTATCTTATTGCATCCAACAAAATAACAATTCCAAGTGTCTTCATGCCCGAAATCTTATCATTGAAACTCTCTGCCAAATTATTGCATACAAAATCCACCTTACTTAACTCACCAAACTTGCTTCTGGCCCATAGCTTGGTGTGATGGTCCTCAAGGTAGTTTTTTCACCTTTGGCACTACATACATGTTCTGCAAGTAAGTAGCATGTGTGCTTGGGATGTATGTGTATGCTGATCGCCACAAGTCCTCTTCAAAGATCTTTCCTTTGAACTTCTTCGTGAAGTTAGTAGCGAGGTGCTGCATGCATTCCCTATGCTCAACCCCAGGAAACACAGCATCAACAGCATTCTCAAGACCCTCGGATGCACCTGTGTGTATCACCAAGCCTTCAGGGTGACCAATTACTTCCCGTAGTCTCTGCATGAACCATGTCCAGCTTTCATTTGATTCACCCTCAAGAACAGCATAAGCTACGGGTAGAAGCCAATTATGCGTGTCCAAAGCACAAGCAGAAGCAACAAGTCCCCTGAACTTCCCTGTTAAAGAAGTTGCGCATATTGCCAAGTATGGCCTGCAGCCGTCTAGGAACCCCTTCCAGTATGCCATTAGGCAGACAAAACATCTCCTGAAGCATATCTTATCTGCCTGCTTATACCTGACCCCTCTCGAGACCTTTTCTCTCCCTTTCACAACCTCGTAATCAATATCAACAACACTACCAGGTGATGTTTTCTCTACCCGAGCTTTGAAACTATACAACATATGAAAACTGTCATTCCACTTGCCTTGAATGAAGTCTAGAGCCATCTCCTTCCCATCAAAGACTCTGTGATAAGGAATCAGAACGTTAAACTTTTTGCTAATCTTTGCTCTGAGTTCAGCAGGTCCAATGTTATGATCCTGCCTCACCCAGTCAAGTACAGTAGCAGCAATCCACTTGGTAGTCGCCGGTCTAATTTTACCACTTAAAGAAGTATTAGGGCAGTTGTGTTTCTTCGTGTTTACTTTGATCTGCATTCGATAAGAATCCAAATAATTCAGAGCTAGTTATCAGCAGAATAAATATGAGAAAGACTAAAACTAAATGTAGCTATTGCAACCTGAAATGGGTGTCCACCCCGCATTGGAGATGCATGTAATCTCCATTTACACACATTACTTTCCCTACAGTGCACCCTAAATCTCTTTTGGTCGCTCTTTTCAATGATATATTCCAACCCAACTCTGATTGCATAGGTTGCAACTGCATATCTGCAGTCCTCCACATTATCAAAGACAGTCCCCTCATCAATTGTAGGATTGTCCCTGTCAAAGTGTATCACTGGCCTGTCCATGTCTTCGTCGTTGTATCTACATCCCATTTCCACATCTTCACATTCCTCTTCCTCATCAGTCCCATATTTAGGCTCAAAGTTCGAATCAACCAAATATTCCCTACTCTCCATCCTATCAGGGTTAGCAGCCATGTCTGGATATGCTTTCTCATCATCATCCGCACCGCCACACGTTTTAGTGCCTTCATGCTCGATTGACAAAGCATCATGCTCAAGGACAAGCTGTACAGACGTCCTGCGGTTACCAACACATATCCTTGCCATCACCACGGGACTAGAAATGCTAATTGGGGTATGCAGGAAAGGAATCACAGTTCTTACCCTTCAACGTGGACGCACGACACCTTCTCCGGGCTCCATACCTCCAAAGCTCTACACCCCGCTTCCTCTCCCCCCGTTTTGTTGTCCTCTGTGCTCTCCAAACTTGAAGGAGATTCCGTGCTCTCCAGCCGGGCAGGACCCATATCCGTGCTCTCAAGCCTCGCAGGATCCATCTCCGAGCAGGATCCAGATCACCAGCGTCGTTGGGCCCCTAACCTAACGGCCGACTCTCGGTTTTCGTTTCTAGACGCGCCTAGGCGGTGGGCGGCGGCAAGGAGACAGGGAAGGGAGGGGAGAGGAGGGGACGTGAGGGGATGGCAGGGAGGGGAGGGTGGGAGGACGATAGCCCAAGGGACAACGAGAGTGGTGCACGACTTAGTGGAGTGGCGACGGCAGGAGCAGAGGAGAGGAGCGGAGCGGAGCTGGTTGCGACAAAGCATGGAAAATTGCACAATAATGTGTTGGTGGGCGGCACCAGCCCTCGAACCTGGGACGTGCACCGTTGAAGATGGAAGGGCGGGCCCACCAGTCAGAAAACATGCCACCTGTCAGCGCACTATGCACGGGGAGCACTTCACAGAATTTTTTAGCAGGTCCCACATGTCAGTCTGTTTGATCAAAACTTGCATGCAGTGCATGGCTGGTTCACGCGCTAGTTCCGAAAAAAGCCCGTTGATCCAAACTTGAATTGGCAGTTCCGCTTCTTCTCCCCCGTCTCCTCGTCTCCTCGCAGTGGCAGTTCCACTTCGTCTCCTCTTCTCCTCGTAGTGGCAGTTCCATTTCGTCTCCCTCGTCTGTTATCCTCTTCTTCTTCTCCTCGCAGTGGTAGTTCTTATTTCTTCCTCGGTCAAAACATTCCCGCACGTAAGCCATAGCCAATAGCCGGATGAAGAGGAATTGGTCCGATCTCCCGGCCGACCCACTTCGCAAGATCGCCGACTATTTGCTAGAGAAAAAGGAGTACGTCGACACCTATGCTGATTGTCGGGAAGTCTGCACCGATTGACGCCGCACTTTAAAGGTGCCCGAATTCCATCTCAACAACTGGATCATGATAGATCACACACTTCCAGACGTTGGCGACTTCACCTTCCTCAACCTCACCACTGGTCGTTGCTTCAGGACAAATCTAATGGATGTCCATCGCAGGTTCACATTCACATACGATATTTATTGGTATTTTCCATTGTAAACATCTTAGTGCTAACTGATGCCCTCTTCTTCCAAAAGATTCTACTTCATCGGTGTTTCCCGTGGCGTCATCGTGCTTGCTCAGAGGGTGGAGCCGTACCAGATTCGGCTTCTGAACCCAATCACTCATAAGTCTAACACTGAGTTTCAAGCACACATACCATCTGATCTTCTGCAATCTGTCGTCATGACGAAGTCCCCGACGATGGTGTTCGTTTGCACTGATTATCCAGATCATATTGCATGGGCCGATGAGAGCACCCGAACGGGGCAAATCAATGGATCATTTGGAGAAGGATTGTATTCGCCACCTCCTGATACGCTTCTGGTCTGCATGACGGCATTCCGAGGGGAAGTATATGCATTACTTGAGAATGGAGACATCTTGTCAACCAACATCCAGTTAGAGCAGCGCGCGAGCACTGTCACGATGGCCAAAATAATTTCGGCCCCAGTCTTTGAACAGGTACGCGGAACCTACAAATTCTACCTTGTGGAGTCAGATGGTGATCTCCTTCTTGTGTTGAACGGGGATTTTGCCAAAGGGCAACCGGTGTTGTACCGGGTGGACACGGAGAACCGCTCTCTCGAGGCCGTCGGTGACATTGGAAGTCGTGCCCTCTTCGTTGGTTACAATCGGTCTATCTCCATTGACACCAGGTTACACCCCACAGTCAAACCCGGTTGCATATACTATAGGAATTTTATCAGACTGTACGATCATGAGGTTCAAGCCTGTGAAGAGGAACCAACAATGGTAATGTATGGCTTAAGTCTGGAACATACACCGAGGCCTTACCCTCTGGACGAGATACTGGCAGCACACTGCAGACGGAGAGATTTCTCTAAACATGTGTTGCAGCACGCGTTAGCCGCCGACGACGAAATATATAGGGGAGAATGAATCCTATATTCATCCTAGGTTATTTGCTAGCATTTTCAGGACTATTTTTCGAAGTAGAAATTTGTACTGTATTTATATTATTTCGATGAGCAGTATGCGTATTACCTTTCAGACAAAATTGTAATGTATTTAAATTTAGTACTTTCAGAATTTAAAGTATTTAATTTTAGTAGCTTCTTTCAGAATTCTCTGTGTTCGACATGGGCATCAGCTCATCGCCGGAATTCAGGTTCCACATAGAAAATTACACAATAATGTGTTGGTGGGCGGCACCACCCCTCGAACCTGGGACGCGCGCCGTCGAAGGTGGAGGGGGCGGGCCCGCCGGTCAGAAAACATGCCACGTCGGCATCCCTTGTTTCTGATGCCCTTTAAAAAAAGAAAACACGCCACGTCGTTATCCCCTGTTTCTGATGGTGTTGCTACACTCGAAGGCACATGGTGGCATATAAATGGTATCGTATAAACATAAGGGCACAGTCGTCAACATTTCTAAAATGAAACCTGGTCCCGTCTCCTACCTATCCTAGTACATTTCCCGATGAGGTGGATAGCCACGACCTATCTTTTTTAATACGTTCGCACTCTTGTGCTGAGAAGGGAAATAAAGATTGAGGTGTTAATGCAACGAGTGTCAAATTATTACCCTCTAAGGAAATGGGAAATGGTTATTTTCACGCGTGCCCGTAGTCCAAACCTACTGTCAGTCTTTCACTCCCCTTCTCCGACTAACCACAGTTCACCTTGCGCAGCTCCTCCGCGCCGCACCAACTAGGGTAACATGGCCCCGCCTAAGCAGCCGCCGAAACTAGGGTATTTAGCCCCTCTAAGGCAGACCATGAAGCTCTACTTCAAGGCCGGTCTCCCATTGCCCTGACAGGCGGATGATTTCCCCGAGTGTGCCGAATCGGCCGCGGCAGCAACTACGGCGTCGTCGGCGCCAGATGCGGCAAGCAGGGCCAAGAGAGCGATGTGGAGAAATCGCGCGGCGGCATTACGGCATGCTCTAGGCAGTGGGAACAAGGTACGTATCAAATCGTTCACGAGAACATGCCGCCGCCGAGGGTACACACCCTCGAACAGGGCAGCGCCAAGGTCTAGGAACTCTCGCGTCCACGCTTCGGTGCGGACTACCTTACCTCAGTGGGGGAGGCTAGGAGCACGCCGTCTGCGGCAAAGACGCTCCATCCTATGCATCGTCGGAGGCCGTACCGTGGCGGCGACCAAGCGTCTACACTCAGCATGCTAGATTGTTCGACAGCTGGAGCCGGCGGCGGGCATCAGCTCAGCCCCGGAATTCAGGTTCGAGTTCACACGAACCTACGATCCCGAGAAGGAGATGCCGCATTTTAGTTTCGAATAAATCATTGCGGCGGCGCGGATGGTCCAACTGAACCGGGACTGGCGCATGCAAATCGCTCGTGCATGAACGATGCAGATTTCTTGTAGTTTGGCGGGAAGGCAATAGATCAGTTTGGGTTAAATGATCAAAGAACTTATGTCCTTTCAAGGTAATTGGCCAGCCAACTTTTCTGGTGGAGATCTGTAGTTTCTTCAGTGTAGAATAGATAAGTTCAGACTGAAGAATGGCTTTTGTAGATGAAATGCTAATGAAATGTTCTACAAACTAGTAGGAAGTTTAGCCCACTTTTGTGCAGGTATAAGACCCTTTTGTATGGAAGTACTACTGTTGTAAGCAAATACTATCAAGTATCTATTTCCTTCAATTACTAGTCATGGTTCAATCCAGTTAACTGGCATCTTTTTATCCTAGACTACAGATTTTGTGTCTGCTGTCTGTGCTGTAAACCATTTTTCATTTGTCTTGTGTTGCCTGCAAAATGGTTCTGCAGTTCAACGTGTTAAAAATGTAGCTACCTTGTACTTGAAGAGGAGATGGACTACATTTTCCTGGCATCCACGGAATTGACATTGCTCATTGCCAGACCACCCTCTTTTCATGAGGTTGTCCTTGGTTATTCACAGAAATTGTAAAGCACGGTGTTCAACTACATTGATTCAAACTATTACACACACACACTACATCAAATTCATTACCCACACATACTACATCGATTCAAACTATTACACACACATACTACTTCAAACTATTACACACACATACTACATCGATTCAAACTATTACACATTTTTAGTCGATCCTAACTTCTTGCTACGCTCTCCATACTACAAATTCATTAGCCACACATACCACGACAATTCACTAGAGCTCTGTCTTCACTCGAGGGAAATCAGAACCACCAGCTCGTCCAAGCCCGGTCCCCCCACCGAAACTGTGTGCGCCGTCGCGAAACGGTGGTGGTCCTATGCCATCAATCCTTCCAGGCCAACACTGCAGGCGACGAGGACGCTTTCTGGCAGCCTCTTCGGGGCCCTGAATGCCATGTACCGATTCCAGAACCTCCTCCAGGTGGATGATGCCGGGTGCTTCTAGCAAAGCTGTCGCCCTGCCCTGCTTGGAATCTGCACCTCGTACATCTTAGGAATGGCGTCAGAATCTTTCAGCCACGCCTTTACCTCGATGACCCATCTGTCGTTCGGTGGCACGATTTCCACCAGCTCGCCGCCAAGGCTACTGACGACCTGCTTGAGGGCCTCCGGCTCCCAAGCATCCAATAGGAGGCCGTCAAAGCCGAGTTTGGAGAAGAAACGAATCTGCCCCAAGCGATCGTCCCACCCACAGGCGCGATGCCAACGCATGAAGCTCATTTTCTCCCCGCAGCACTCGAAAGAACGGGAAGAATGCAGAACGCGCTCGGTGTCTGAGCTATGCTCGAACAGGACGAAAAAATCGAATGGCGGCGCGCATACCTCAATGTTGACCTCATTTTGTCTGATCCCAAAATGAGACCTAAAAGCCGACAGCAACTCTGTCAGCGACACTGCGGGATGGACGCCCAGGACGGTGGCCATGAGAGCATGGTCGTCGAACTGCTGTGCCAGGGTTACCATGCCTAGGGTGCACGGTAGCATGCAACTTCCCGAGACCGGTCGCCGGCCTGGATCGCCCGACGGGACGCGCTCCTCCGTGCGAGAAGGACTAGCTAGAGGCGAGATATTAGTCCGGGGACGCGAAGCTCCGATACGGAGGACGATGCAACGGCGACGGCTGCGATCTTCGATTAGAGGCATGGGAGGTTGACCGGACATGGCGGGGACGCAAATTAGAGCAAGTGCGAGCTCTGATCTGAGACAAGCAGCCGGAGCTGAGCAAATGTTATGGGGAGGGGAGCAGGGAGAAGAACAGAGAAGAGCAAAGAAATAGATCTGGTCCACTCAGGGATCTGGTCCACGCAGGGGTAAGCTAGTCCACGACCACAAAAGATAACGGGGAATACGGACATGGCGGGCCGAGAAGAGTTGACCTAATGGCGGTATTTGAGTTCAACCATTTTTCGTCTGGTTCAAACGACCGTTTGGCTGTTAGATTTTAATTCACCCCCATTTGGCCCTTCTGGACAATTGGCGAATCTACTATGCCCCCTCCGCACGGTTGATGACAACTCGGGTACCGTGGTGCGCTCACCAACCAAGTTTGGTACCGCAAACGAACATTCCCGATAACTAGGACTATCTCCCATTGTCAGCATTGCCTGTGACTCTGAAGATGGACCCCACCGCTATGCTATTTATTCCGCTACTTGATTGTACTAAGACTAGATCATGAAATCCTTTATTTGTGTAAGACCTTATTATGGTTTGTAATGGATGATGTACTGTGATATCCAATCTGTTATGTCTCGCAAAAATGGTAATCCTGGGATTGCGATGTATGGCATAACAGGCATCTGGGATTAAAAATCCGGGTGTTGAGAAGTTGGTATCAGAGCCATCCTGGCCATAGGAGACCCTAGTTAGAATGGACGTCCGAACAAAAACTTGTTGGGTCCGCAGCATAGAAAACAAAAAATTTCCTACGATGAGAATTACACGCCAAGATCTATATACTAGATACAGAGCAAACGGGTGGACATACATCCATGGAGAACTTACCCTCGAAGACAACGAGCTTTGTTAATGAGTACGAACTCGTGGTTGATGTAGTCGTACACTTGCCGATCTCAAGATCGTGAGGAAGTCCGAGCGCCGCAACTCAGCTGCGCATCCGCACTCGCACACACGTTCAAGCCACCGGACAACCTCCACCTCCTCGCTCCAGCGATCCAGCGGAAGAAGCAACTCCTTCCAGACGAAATGCCACCGGGAACATGTATCTCGCTAATCCGAGACCATGGGGGAATAATTCTAGAGGGGGAGAGAGATCCTTCACAAGGAGGTGTGAGGATGAAGGAGGGAATGGGTGGCCTTTTATAGGAGGAGGGGGGGGTGCCCCCTCTCTCCATGGCCGGCGCATGGGGGGTGACCCCTCACCTCCCCCATCATGTGGTGGTAACCCCTCCACATTAAAATGCCTCTTCACATTCCCTTTTAAAGTCTCCACTTTAAATGCATTAAATTTCTCCAAATTTAATGCTCTCTCATTTAATAAAACTCTTTTTATTAAATTTATTCAGAATTTTGTTAATTACTTTAATTAACAAACATTCACATATAGCCCCTTGCAATATTTCAATATCACATGCAGAACCACCTTCTGCAATTTCACCCGAAACAATTTCCGGTTTCTATTGAAACAATTCCTGCGCTTTGCAATTCTTTCGTCTGAAACATATGTGCTCCAAAATGGTGTCAGGTAACTCTTAAGTGTTCCACCCTATGGTTCGCGAATAATGCAGACATGATCGAGACCCTTCTCTGATCAATAATCAGCAGCGGGACCTGGAGATCCGTACTGACTCCTACAATTTCAACGATGACTCCTGTGATCGTGAGAACCTTTAACGCTTGTAACTAAATCCCTTTGTCTCTCGATATATTACATGTCCGAGATTCGATCATCGGTATCTCCATACCTAGTTTGATCTCGTTACCGACATGCACTCTTTTCTCGTTCCCGTGATATAACATTCTAGTGATCACATCACTTGCTTGCAAGCTATCCTAATGTGATATCACCGAGAGGGCCCAGAGTATATCTATCCGTCATCTGGATTGAAAAATTCCACTCTTGATCCATGAGCCTCAACACAACACCTTCGTAGCACTGAACCCATCTTTATAGTCACCCTGTTACGGTGTGACGTTTGATGTTATCAAGATACTCTTCCGGTGTTAGCAATTAACATGATCTCATGGTCTAAGGATAAAGATTACTTCGTATGATGTTATAGCAATATAAACATAATGACTTGATCGTAATGCTATACTTCAGATAAATGTTCATCACATCATTTCACAAATGCTGTGACCTTGTTATTAACAACAGCCAATGTCCATGATCAGGAAACCTTGATCATCTTGTTAATCAACAAGCTAGTCTATAAGAGAGGCATGACTAGGAACCCTTTTTGTTTATTAAACACACATGTATTGATGTTTCCTATCAATACAATTATAGCATGCAAAATAAACATCTATCATATACAAGGAATACATAATAACAACTTTATTATTGCCTCTCAGGGCATATTTCCTTCAGTCTCCCACTTGCACTAGAGACAATAATCTAGTTTATATAGTGATAAATCTAACACCCATGGAGTTCTGGTGTTGATCATGTTTTTCCCTAGGGAGTACTTTAGTCAACGGATCTGCTACATTCAGGTCCGTGTGTACTTTACAAATCCTTATATCTCCATCCTTGACATGCTCGCGGATGGAGTTAAACCGGCGCTTAATATGCTTGGAATTCTTGTGAGACCTTGGTTCCTTGGTGTTGGCTATGGCTCCATTATTGTCACAATAGATCACCATTGGGTCCAACGCACTAGGAACCACACCTAGTTCCGTTATGAACTCCTTCATCCAAACCGCTTCCTGCGCTGCTTCTGAAGCAGCAACATATTCCGCCTCCGTCGTTGATCCAGCCACCACAGGTTGTTTGGAGCTCCTCCAACTAACTGCTACTCCGTTCAAGAGAAATACGTATCCGGATTGAGACTTAGAGTCATCCAGATCAGTTTCAAAGCTAGCATCAACATAACACTTAGCGACTAGCTCTTCTTCACCTCCGTATACAAGAAACATATCCTTAGTTCTTCTCAAGTACTTAAGTATATTCTTGACCGCTATCCAGTGTTCCGAACCTGGATCAGATTGGTACCTACTAGTCAAACTAATAGCATGTGCCACATCCGGTCTTGTACATAGCATGGCATACATTATAGAGCCTAGGGCTGAGGCATAGGGGAGCTTATCCATTATCTCTCTTTCTTCCGCCGTAGCCGGACTTTGAGTCTTACTCAATGTCTTGCCTTGCAACATAGGTAAGTACCCCTTCTTACTTCCGTCCATATTAAACTTATTTAATATCTTATCAAGGTATGTACTCTGTGATAGCCCAATTAGGCGTCTTGATCTATCTCTATAGATTTTAATGCCTAATATATATGAAGCTTCACAAAGGTCCTTCATCGAAAATTTGCTGTTTAGATAACTTTTAACACTGTTTAAAAGATCTAAATCATTTCCAATCAATAATATGTCATCCACATATAATATCAGAAATGTCACATTGCTCCCACTCACTTTCTTGTAAATACAAGCCTCTCCATAAGTTTGGACAAATCCAAACTCTTTGATCACCTCATCAAAGCGGAGATTCCAACTCCGGGATGCTTGCTTCAGTACATAGATGGATTGCTAAAGTTTGCACACCTTATCAGCATCCTTAGGATCGACAAAACCCTTAGGTTGTATCATATACAACTCTTCTTCAATATTACCATTGAGGAATGCAGTTTTGACATCCATCTGCCATATTTCATAATCGAAATATGCAGCAATTGCTAACATAATCCTAACCGACTTAAGCATCGCTACGGGAGAGAATGTCTCATTGTAGTCAACTCCTTGAATTTGTCGAAACCCCTTTGCGACAAGTCGAGCCTTATAGATGGTTATATTACCATCAGCATCAGTTTTTCTTTTGAAAATCCATTTATTCTCAATGGCCTTTCGATCGTGAGGTAAGTCCACCAAGGTCCAAACCTGGTTTTCGTACATGGATTCCATCTCGGATTTCATGGCTTCTAGCCATTTGTTGGAATCAGGGCTCATCATCGCTTCTTCATACGTCGCAGGGTCATCTATTTCATCAATCATGAAATTCATAACAGGATTGTCGTACAGTTCAGGAGCTGCACGTGTCCTGCTTGACCTGCGAGGTTCGGTAGTGTCCTCTTTCAGAGTTTCATGATCAATATCATTAGCTCTCTCTTCATTAGGTGAAGTCAACTCCGAAACAACTTCTGGAGCTGCGCTACTCGCCATTTCATGAAGAGAAGGTTCAATAACCTCTTCGAGTTCTACCTTCCGACTACTCACACCTTTCGC
Organism: Avena sativa; assembly: GCA_916181665.1. NCBI lineage: Eukaryota > Viridiplantae > Streptophyta > Magnoliopsida > Poales > Poaceae > Avena > Avena sativa. The sequence continues at coordinate 102,073,982 of OV702287.1, read as the reverse complement.
GAGAAACTCCTTCTCAAGAAAGGATCCATTCTTGGCAACAAAGACCTTGCCCTCGGATCTGTGATAGAAGGTATACCCAATCGTTTCCTTATGGTATCCTATGAAGACGCATTTTTCCGCTTTGGGTTCGAGTTTATCCGGTTGAAGTTTCTTCACATAAACATCGCATCCCCAAACTTTAAGAAATGACAGCTTAGGTTTGTTTCCAAACCATAATTCATACGGTGTCTTTTCAATGGATTTAGATGGTGCCCTATTTAAAGTGAATGCAGCGATTTCCAATGCATAACCCCAAAATGACAGTGGCAAGTCAGTCAAAGACATCATAGATCGAACCATATCCAATAAAGTATGATTACGACGTCCTGACACACCTTACGTTGTGGTGTTCCGGCAGGCGTGAGTTGTGAAACTATTCCACAGTCTTTCATATGTGTGCTAAACTCGTAACTAAGATACTCTCCTCCACGGTCGGACCGCAGAAATTTGATCTTTCTGTTATGATGATTTTCCACTTCATTCTGAAATTCTTTGAACCTTTCAAAGGTTTCAGACTTATGTTTCATCAAATAGATATACCCGTATCTACTTAAATCATCCATGAAAGTAACAAAATAACGATATCCACCTCGCGCCAACACACTCATTGGTCCACACACATCAGTATGTATGATTTCCAATAAATCTTCCGCCCGTTCCATTGAACCAGAAAACGGCGTTCTAGTCATCTTGCCCATAAGGCATGGCTCACATGTATCAAATGATTCAAAATCAAGTGATTCCAAAAGTCCACCAGAATGGAGTTTCTTCATGCGTTTAACGCCAATATGACCTAGACGGCAGTGCCACATATATGTAGATATATCATTATCAAGTTTAATCCTTTTAGCATCAACATTATGAATATGCGTAATACTACTATCGAGATCCAACAGAAATAAACCATTCAACATAGGTGCATGACCATAAAAGATATTATTCATATAAATCGAACAACCATTATTTTCAGACTTAAATGAATAACCACTTTGCATCAAACACGATTCGGATACAATGTTCATGCTCAGTGCAGGCACCAAATAACAACTCGTTGTAAATCAGATATTGACTATAGTAGGAGAGACAGACACCCGCCAGCCACTTATGCAAAACAAGTTGCATGTCAGTCGTGGAACCGGTCTCATGTACGATGACATGTAAGGTTGGTCCGGGCCGCTTCATCCCACTATGCCACCAATATCCAAAGTACATAGAAGATGCAATAACATGATCATCATCACCCACATATAAACAAATGTGTACTACCCGTGTAAAGCACCTACGCATAGATCAGGCTCTGATACCACTGTTGGGTCTGCAGCATAGAAAACAAAATTTTTCCTTCGATGAGAACTACACGCCAAGATCTATCTACTAGATACAGAGCAAACGGGTGGACATACATCCATGGAGAACTTACCCTCAAAGACAACGAGCTTTGTTAACGAGTAGGAACTCGTGGTTGATGTAGTCGTACACTTGCCAATCTCAAGATCGTGAGGAAGTCCGAGCGCCGCAACTCAGCTGCGCATCCGCACTCGCACACATGTTCAAGCCACCGAACAACCTCCACCTCCTCGCTCCAGCGATCCAGCGGAAGCAGCAACTCCTTCCAGACGAAATGCCACCGGGAACATGTATCTCGCTAATCCGAGACCATGGGGGAATAATTCTAGAGGGGGAGAGAGATCCTTCACAAGGAGGTGTGAGGATGAAGGAGGGAATGGGTGGCCTTTTATAGGAGGAGGGGGGATGCCCCCTCTCTCCATGGCCGGCGCATGGGGGGTGACCCCTCACCTCCCCCATTCATGTGGTGGTAACCCCTCCATATTAAAATGCCTCTTCACATTCCCTTTTAAAGTCTCCACTTTAAATGCATTAAATTTCTCCAAATTTAATGCTCTCTCATTTAATAAAACTCTTTTTATTAAATTTATTCAGAATTTTGTTAATTACTTTAATTAACAAACATTCACATATAGCCCCTTGCAATATTTCAATATCACATGCAGAACCACCTTCTGCAATTTCACCCGAAACAATTTCCGGTTTCTATTGAAACAATTCCTGCGCTTTGCAATTCTTTCGTCTGAAACATATGTGCTCCAAAATGGTGCCCGGTAACTCTTAAGTGTGCCACCCTATGGTTCGCGAATAATGCAGACATGATCGAGACCCTTCTCCGATCAATAATCAGCAGCGAGACCTGGAGATCCGTACTGACTCCTACACATTCAACGATGACTCCTGTGATCGTGAGAACCTTTAACGCTTGTAACTAAATCCCTTTGTTATCAATATATTACATGTCCGAGATTCGATCATCGGTATCTCCATACCTAGTTTGATCTCGTTACCGACATGCACTCTTTTCTCGTTCCCGTGATATAACATTCTAGTGATCACATCACTTGCTTGCAAGCTATCCTAATGTGATATCACCGAGAGGGCCCAGAGTATATCTATCCGTCATCTGGATTGACAAATTCCACTCTTGATCCATGAGCCTCAACATAACACCTTCGTAGCACTGAACCCATCTTTATAGTCACCCTGTTACGGTGTGATGTTTGATGTTATCAAGATACTCTTCTGGTGTTAGCAATTAACATGATCTCATGGTCTAAGGATAAATATTACTTCGTATGATGTTATAGCAAGATAAAGATAATGACTTGATCGTAATGCTATACTTCAGATGAATGTTCATCACATCATTTCACAAATTCTATGACCTTGTTATTAACAACATCCAATGTCCATGATCAGGAAACCTTGATCATCTTGTTAATCAACAAGCTAGTCTATAAGAGAGGCATGACTAGGAACCCTTTTTGTTTATTAAACACACATGTATTGATGTTTCCTATCAATACAATTATAGCATGCAAAATAAACATCTATCATATACAAGGAATACATAATAACAACTTTATTATTGCCTCTCAGGGCATATTTCCTTCAAAACTTAGTTTCAAAAACCAAAGTGAGTACTTATGAAAACTATTTCCCCTCTTACCCTTGGGAATTCTTTCTTTCAAAAAAATTCATGTTCCTCCAAAGTCTTACATTACTACATAAAACTTTGACACACTTGATCACTTCACTAACTTTCTCATCCTAAATTCTTATAGATGGAAGCTCAATACAACAAGTTCAACCAGTTGGGCAACGAAGGCCAACTGACCTTCGAGAGGGATTTGGATGCACTGTCTGAGTTCTTGGAGCGTCCTCATCCGGAATTCCTTGGAGCTCAGCTCCTGGGTCCACCAGGAGGAGATTTACAATGGCTAGTAACCGCTGATCTTCGAGGCAAGATAGAAGCACTAGTATCTGGGAGGATTCAGTTCTCTGTGAGAGAGAACAACTGGCTAGATGGATTATCCAGAGCAATGCATGAAGCTGTCGCACGTCTCTGTGCCCTAAGTGTCAACCTCATCCAAGGAACCCGCTTTGTTCACTATGCAAGGCGTGATTCCATGGGAATGCCGCTAGAGATGACAAGTCACCCAATACTGAAGCTTCAAGTGGAGAACCTCGACTTCCTACTGTACGACAGACAGAAGGAGCTGGACAATGCTAGAGAGCTCGCCAACAACAACCTCGCCATTGCAGCCCAGAAGGCCCAGACTTTCTCACTGCTAGTCTAGGATCATCAGTCTCTGCGCCGTCAACGTGCCAAGAAGGATCGCACCATCGACCGTCTTTGCAAGAAGGTGGACGACCTCGAGAAGACCATCAAGGAGCAAGAAGCTTAGCTTGCCGTAAAGGAAGAAGAAGAGGAAGGTGAAGATATCCAAGGGGATATTGGCTCCTACCTCAACAATGATGATGACTTTATGGAGGAAGATGCCGTGGACTTCCACACCGATGATGATGACTCCGACTTCATCGATGATGAGTAGATGCACTAGAGAACTATCATAGCATGAGGAGTATCGGTCCCATTGTATCGTAGCTTACAGAATGGTTCTTAAAACCATCTGTTTCCCTTTGATGTTGTGGTGTGTGTGTGTTTGTATCGTGTGCTTTGCTTGAATGAATGAAAAGAAGTTAGTTGCAAAACCTGAGTCAAACTCAAAGTTTTAGCTTTGAAATCAAAACCATAAACCTTAGAACTTTCCCTCTTACCCCTTTATCTACCTCAATCTTCAGATGACTCGTGGAAACCAAGGAGGGAGTAGCTCATCGCAAGATCCAATGCTGCAGATTCTGCAGACTCTTATTGCAGACCGTGAAGCTAGTAGGAAAGAGCACCAAGCTAATCTAGCAACACTGTAGTAGATCGCCCAGATGGCTCACAACAACCAGAACCATGGAAATCAGGATCATCATGGATCCAAACTCAAAAACTTCCAGAATACAAATCCCCCAATCTTTAGTACTTCAGAGAACCCACTGGATGCTGATGTGGTTGCAGACAATGGAGAACAATCTAGAAGTAGCAGGAGTGGATGTCAATGAAAAAGTTCTTTTTGCCATCCACTATCTGGCAGGAGATGCAAGAGCATGGTGGAACAGTGTCCGCACAATGAACCATGGTCAAGTGATGACATGGGAAGCCTTCAAAATCAAGTTCAGCCGCACCCACGTGCCGCAGGGTCTAGTCACCCGAATGAGGGATAAATTCCAAGAATTGAAGCAAGGCAGAATGACTGTAGTGGAGTACTGTGAGAGATTCTTGTCCCTTGCCAGGTATGCACCTGATGAGATCAACACAGAGGCCAAGAAGAAGGAGAGATTCTTGAACGGACTGCATGATGAGATGCAGACTGTCCTCGTCAACATCCATTTCTAGGATCTCGAAGAGCTAGTCGACTCTGCCATTCAGATGGAAGGGAAGATTAACCAGGCAAACGACAACCGCAAACGTCGTATGATGCACCAAGCTGGATCCAATAGTCACCAGAAGTACCGTCCCAACCCTTATGCGGGATATGCATCGAGGAACAACCGACCCCCAATGTCTCGCCCTAGCTACCCCAACCGTAGCGGAGGAAATGTAAAGTCTGGAGGAAACAACAAGCACCCCGGTAACACCAACAATTTCAACCATGTACCTCCCAAGAACAACAACAACAACACTGCACCCAGAACTGGAAGTAATGTTGTCCCCGTGGCAGCAAAAAACAAGTCTCAGAGCACTTGTTTCGAGTGTGGAGTGAAGGGTCACTATTCTAGTGAGTGTCCCAAGAAGATTGCCGCCACTGCCAATGTGAATGCCCCAGCTCAACAGCAGTGTCGTGTTCAACCAGGAAGATGATTCACCCCAAGGAACCCTCACAACCGCAATGGCTGTCTCTTCCACATGAACACCGAAGAATCCTAAGAAGCGCCAGATGTAGTGCTAGGTATGTTTTCTGTCAACTCAGTTTTAGCAAGAGTGTTGTTTGATTCTGGAGCATCGCACTCATTTGTCACCAAAGAATTTGCATGCACTAGTAAGATTCACCCAACCAACTTGAAGCATGTCATGATAGTTCAAATCCCTGGTTCAACTACAAAAGCTAGAAAAATTTGCAAAGTTGAGCCTATCAGAATACATGGGATAGATTTTTATGCCAACCTAATAGTACTTGGAACCAAAGGTTTGGAAGTAGTACTAGGGATGGATTGGATGTCAAAGCATAAATTATTGATTGACTGTGCCAAGAAAGGCATCACCATGACCAGTAGCTCTGGAGTATCAGTAGAGCATATATCTGAAACCTTGCCCTGTCAATTCAAGTGTAATAAGAGTCTAGCCCTGCCCACCATTGACCAAGTCTGAGTAGTCTGTGAATACCTCGACGTATTCCCAGATGAATTGCCAGGTATGCCCCCGGATAGGGATATTGAGTTCATTATTGAGCTAATCCCCGAAACCGGACCCATAGCCCACAGACCCTATAGTATGAACCCCTCAGAGTTAGTAGAATTGAAGAAGCAGTTGGATGCTATGTTCTCAACAGGCTTGATTCAACCAAGCGCATCGCCATGGAGATCGCTAGTGTTATTTGTCGACAAGAAAGATGGAGGCAACCGTTTGTGCACCGATTATAGGAAGCTGAATGATATCACCATCAAAAACAAGTACCCATTGCCAAAGATAGAGGATCTATTTGATCAGTTGACTGGAGCAAATGTGTTCTCTAAGGTCGATCTTAGGACTGGTTATCACCAACTTAAGATTCATGCAACGGATATTCCGAAGACCGCCTTTACTACTTGCTATGGTTTATACGAGTATACGGTTATGTCTTTTGGATTAACCAATGCCCCTGCTTATTTCATGAATCTCATGAATAAGATCTTTATGAATTTTCTGGATAAGTTTGTCGTTGTGTTTATCGACGATATCCTTATCTACTCCAAGTCAGAAGAAGAGCATGAGCAACATCTGAGAATCATCCTTGAAACCCTTAGAGAGCATCGGTTGTATGCCAAGTTCAGCAAATGTGAGTTTTGGCTGAAAGAAGTAGGATTCCTAGGACATATTGTGTCTGCCGGAGGAGTTGCTGTTGATCCCGCCAAGATCAAAGATGTCGAAGAATTAGAAGCCCCAACCACTCAAACCCAAGTCCGTGCATTTCTCGGATTAGCGGGATATTACCGCAAGTTCGTAGAACAATTCTCGAGCATCGCCAGACCCATGACCCAATTGTTGAAGAAGGACAAGAAGTTTGAATGGACCGACAAATGTGAAGCCAGTTTCCAAGAGCTAAAGAAGAGATTGATTTCAGCCCCAATATTGATCATGCCAGATATCAAGAAGCCGTTTGATGTGTATTGTGATGCATCCAAGATTGGTCTCGGATGTGTATTGATGCGAGAGGACAAAGTCATCGCTTATCTGTCTCGACAACTGAAGCAACATAAGCAAAACTATCCGACCCATGATCTCGAGTTAGCAGCCGTAGTTTTGGCATTGAAGACATGGCGTCATTATATTATGGGTAACCGCTATGAGATTTACTCAGATCACAAAAGCTTGAAGTATATTTTCACTCAGAAGGAGCTGAATATGAGGAAAAAGAGATGGATAGAGTTAATCAAGGATTATGACCTTGACATTCACTATCACCCCGGCAAAGCCAATGTGGTAGCGGATGCTCTTAGCAGATTGCCGTGTAGGCTAAACACCATGATCAAGGAGAAGCTGCCAAGTTTGTATGAGGAGTTGCAGCATTTTAGAACTGAGCTAGTTAGCAAAGGATTTCTAGCTAGCATTAAACTTAAACCCACTTTGATTAGCCAAATCAAGGAAGCCCAGAAGGGAAATGAAAGTATCAAAGGAATCAAACGTCGTATTGGTACAGGAAAGGTACCTGGATTCACCGAAGACGAAGAAGGAGTTCTGTGGTACAAAGGCCGTATCTGTGTGCCAGCAGAATCAGAGCTGAAGCAAGTTATCATGCAAGAAGCTCATGATACTCTTTATTCTATCCACCCCGGAGGAACAAAGATGAATCAGGATTTGAAGGAGCAATTTTGGTGGCACAAGATGAAGAGGGAAATCGGAAGCTACATCGCCAAGTATGATATCTGTCAACGAGTCAAGGCGGAACATCAGAGACCCACAGGACTATTGCAACCCTTACAAATTCCGGAATGGAAATGGGATTCCGTCGGAATGGAATTTATCACCGGTTTTCCTACTTCGAGTAGGGGAAATGACTCAATCTGGGTCATTGTTGATAGACTGTCCAAGGTAGCTCACTTTATACCTGCCAAGACAACCTACCAGAGTTCGAAGCTAGCAGAATTGTATATTGCTAGAATAGTCAGTTTGCATGGAACCCCCAAGACCATAGTGTCAGATCGAGGAACCAAATTTACCTCGCGATTTTGGCAGAAAGTCCAAGAAGGATTAGGAACCAAGTTGAATTTCAGCACCGCTTATCACCCACAAACCGATGGACAGACTGAAAGAGTCACCCAAATCCTTGAGGATATGTTGAGAGCTTGTTTGTTAGAATATGGATCAAAATGGGAAGATTGTCTGCCTTTTGCAGAATTCTCATATAACAATAGTTATCAAGCCAGTTTGCAAATGGCACCATTTGAGTTCCTATATGGAAGAAAGTGTCGCACCCCTTTGAATTGGTCGCAAGTAGGAGAGAGTCAGATTTTTAGACCCGACATTCTCCGAGAAGCCGAAGAGAAGGTTCACAAAGTCCATGAGCACCTCAAGACCGCCCAATCCAGACAGAAGAGTTATGCTGACAAGAGAAGGCGAGACCTGACTTTCAATGTCGGAGATTTTGTGTATCTCAAGGTTTCACCATTGAAGGGAACCCAACATTTTAGTTTGAAAGGAAAGTTAGCCCCCAGATATATTGGACCTTTCAAGATTCTGAATCACCGAGGAGAAGTATCTTATCAACTAGAACTGCCAGAGGAGATGTCTGACATCCACAATGTGTTCCATATCTCGTTACTTCGCAAATGCTTAGAAGTGTCGGAGAAGACCGAAGTTTTCAAGAATATCGATCACTGAGCTGTTGATATCAACAAGGATCTGACGTATCGTGAAGTGCCCATCCGTATCTTGGAGGAAGCCTACAGAACCATCAGGACCAGGAGTATCAAATTTCTCAAGATTCAATGGAGCAACCATACCGAAGAAAAGCCACTTGGGAGCAAGAAGATTACATTGGGACTGATTTCCCAGATCTCTTTAGTTCCTAGTTTCTTTCTTAAATCTCGGGACGAGATTTTTTTTAAGGGGGAAGGTTTGTAACATCCCAAAACTTTAATCCAAGTGATCAAGATCAAATCTACCCAATTTAGGGTTAACAAAAACTTTTTCTATTAAAAATCTTTAAGCATTCATATGTGTGTGCATCTAAAATAGGAGTTGTTTTGAATTGCCATCATTGAGTGATCTATTGGTTGTAAATGACTCTAAGGTGAATTACACATCATCTAGATCATCCCCAAGCAAATCCCAAAGAAAAAGAAATAAAAAATAATTAAATAAGGAAATGGTCACTTTTGCCATTTTAATCACCTAACCCACTTTGGGTGTTTCTAGCACTCAATTTCCAACAGAGACAATTGTGGATCTTTGAACCCCTTGCTAGTACAAGTATTGATGTGCCAAGGCCCACTTTGTGATCTCCCAAAAACATTCAAACTCTAATTTTAAATGACATTCGAAAATTGAATCTAGTTCATATGTATAGATCACACTTTTTCAAAAACCACTCAAATGAACTCCATTTCAAAATCCCAAGCAAACCTAGATGCTCAAGCATAAGTTACACCACTCCACCAAAAATCTTTCAAAAATTCAAAACTTTCTCTCATGCGGCCATTTGATCGAACAGGTGGTAGGTAGGGAATTTTTGGCCTAACTAATACTGTTTAGGAGCAAATCTTGTCGAGCCAATTGGTGTGCATTGATCACCTTGGTCTCCCCCAGGCCCAACTAGACCAAAACCACCCCTATCCCTAGCCCCTGGCGCCAGTGCCATGCCGCCCCGATGCCATGATCGCCGGCCGATTGTGCCCGAGCTGCAGCAGACCGCCATCCCTTCTCCGCCGCTCCAGGGAGTGAGGCGTGACCTCACCGCCGCCCACGGTCCACCCCACGGTCACAGATAGCCACTGGACCACCCTAGAGCCTCTCCGCCCTTTCTCTCTGCATGCAGCCAGAGCGCGCCAGAGCGCGCCAGAGCGTGATCGCTGTCAGCACGCCACAGACCACGCCTCGACCGCAGACCACACACGCCGCTCTGCCTTGACCACCTCACCCTGCCAGACACGGCCGTGCACCGCCGCGTGACCCACAGTCGCCGGGAGCCGCGTCGAGCACCGCCTCTGTCTCCTAGAGCGCGGGAAGCTCCCGACCGTTAGGCACCGCCCCTAGCCGCGCCATTACGCTGTAGAGGACCGCCAGCAGACTGCCCACCGTCCGCCTACCTCGCCCACGCTGGTAGCCCCCTGTTTCACTGTCACCGACGAGTCGCGCCCATGCCTCACTACCTCACCGCCGAGCCTATATAAGGAGGCCACCGCAGCACCATTTCTTCACACCATCTCACTCCCCTCTCTCCACTGACCGTTTCCCCTCTCTCGCCAGAGCCGCTCGAGCCGCTGTTCGCTGAAATTCCACCGGAGGTAGCCGCTGCAGAGGAGGAGAAGCTCCCGTCAATTCCGTCCACCTCAGCCCCTGTCGCGACCTCGCCTGAGTCTGCCGTCGTCCACCAGTTCGTTTTCCCGCCTCGCCGCACTAGCTGGAGCCCTGGTACGTCCCCATTAGACCCCCACCGACTGTTTAGGGTTCAGTCTCGTCGGCGATGAGTCCGTCGTCGACGACGACCGTGAGCCGTCGATCTGTGTTCTAATCATGTGGCCTAGATCGCCTCGTACCGCTTCGGGTTTTAAGTACCGCTGACATGCGGGACCCCCCTGTCAGTCGCCCTCTGCGCCGCGGAGCGCCACTGGGCCGGCCCAATTAGTTTCCCGCGCTGACCCAGTAATTCAAATATAGGTTTTTCTATTTAGATTTAGAATCAATTATGTCCCTTAGTTTAAAAATCATTTTAGAAAGATTTACTAAACCAAATTGAGTGATTTCAATTTTGTTGGAAAGCTACTGAAAATCTCTATCCAAACCCGTTGGATTTAAATCTTTTAGAGTTAGAGATCTCTCCTAGTTAAAATAACAAGACAGAAGCTTTTGCACATTCGAACATTTTTATAAAATCAACCATAATAGCTTTTGAGTTGATTCCAACTCTCAAAAATCACATTTAACCATACATATCTGAATATGTAATAATATTAAGGTTTGCATGCAGTGACTTTGGACTAGCACCAAAATAATGCTATATAGGCATTTCTAGTCACTTTATATCATTAATTATTAAACTTATTAAAATGTGGTCTAACCCTTAAATCACATTCCCATATGTTAGAATATGTGGTGATGACATGTGTCCACATGATCCCATATTTTAATTGGAGAATATTAAACCTTAGTTAATTTCAATGAGTAGAAATTACTTTTCTCAAATTAAAAGAATGAAACTAGTTCATTAAATCTTGTGATGCTTGTGATGATAATAGATCATCAAATGTGTGCCTTAGTGTGCTAAGTAGACTAGTTAAGTATTGTTTGGTGATTGTGTATTCCGTATGTATTTATAGACGATAGTACCGACCAAGTCTACGAGGAGGAAGAGTTCTACCAAGAGGAGGAGGAAGAAAACTTCAACCACTGCACTACCCAAGGCAAGCCTAGCACTTCAAGTAAACTGAGAAAGCTATTATTGGCAAGCTAACACTTGCAAGTATTATACCTAGCAAGCCATCCTTAACAATGCAAGTTAACCCTTGCAAGCTAGATAACCTAAGCAAAGGCATTAGGCATGCCTTGGTTATACCATTTTGACTTATACCTATTCCAAGTTATATTTCCAAGATTTACTTTCTTTACTTTACCAAAGTCCTTTACTTGTTTAAAGGTAGCATAAAGAGTATAAAACTTGACCTATCTAGTTAGACTTAGATGTCATTCTATGGCATGAGATTGAGATTAACATCCCACCTTAGTGAACACTCTTAACTTAGTAGTTGGAACAAAACCCAAAACTTGGTTCACTCTAGATGGGAATACTTGGTGAAAATGATTTGTGAAAACCTTGGAATGATGAGTCATTCTATTGAGATGTTTTGACATGTGTTGAGAAACACAAATGGTTTATGATGATGAAAATGTTGAGGCATGAGCCTTAGCCCTTTTATAAAACTGATGGTTGGGTTCGGATGCGATACCATTCCAATTTTACCATACAACCACAATACCTGAATTGGGTAAGGCTTAGCCGGAAGTTTATATGCATTAGTATTAGTTCCCTCACGGGAGAGGTTTGAGCTGAGGCTACCTCTCAATGTAGTCCACCTATGCAGTGCCCAAGATGACAGATGGTCATGGTTGGGAGGCCATGCTCATAGGAGAGGTGCTTATACTAGGGTGTGTAAAGGAAAGGTTATGTTTGATTATCTGCATACTAAGTATGATGATTCAGGGTTATCCCTGACAGATGTATCGAATCTTGTGGTGAAAGTGTACCACCTCTGTAGAGTGTCAAAATATTCGAATAGCCGCGTTCGTGGTTATGGACAGTTGGAGTGGCCATACTGTTCCGTTGTCAGATGTTTTCAAAACAACTTATGAAATGAATTGTGACATGACTTGACCACAACAGAGTTGTGACTATGACAATTAAGTTCCCACTTAGGTGTTTTCAAACTTCTATTCTATCCTATTCTTAGTTGGGTACCATATGCACCTCTTTGGGCTTCTATCTTTCTTTGTTTCTGAACTCAGCTTAGGTTTCAAACTTAACTTTACAAATAAACCTAGAGTTAGCATTCCTACTAGAACTATCTTACTTGTTAGTGATAGTTTGTGAGTACTTAAAGAGTACTCATGGCTTTTGTCCCTAGATATTCCTATGGCCAGACTATGAAGGAGACTACCAAGATGAAGGACAGCAGGACGGATATGATAACTAGGACTATCTCCCATCGTCAGCATTGCCTGTGACTCTGAAGATGGACCCCACCGCTACGCTATTTATTCCGCTACTTGATTGTACTAAGACTAGATCATGAGATCCTTTATTTGTGTATGACCTTATTATGGTTTGTAATGGATGATGTATTGTGATATCCAATCTGTTATGTCTCACAAAAATGGTAATCCTGGGATTGCGATGTATGGCATAATAGGCATCTGGGATTAAAAATCCGGGTGTTGACATTTGTGCTTTCATGTCCAGATCTTGTGATCTCCGTTCATGATCAAGATCATCTATTTGTAATCCATACATGTTGTGTTTGCAGGGATCCGATGGATATTGAGATGCTATTTCAGATTGATTATTGATTCTATCATGTCTTTGTTATTTGTGATCTTGCATGCTTTCCATTGTTAGTAGCTATCTTGGCCAAGTAGATGCTAGCAACTCCAAGAGTTAGTATTTATGCTCGATAGTGGGTTCATGCCTCTAGTAATCTGGGGAAGTGACAGAAATCTCTAAGGTACTAGATGTGTTGTTGCTACTAGGGAGAAAACAACAATCCTTTGTTCATAGAACAATCGTATTGTTTACTTTACACGCAATTCGTAAAGAAATAATCTGTTTCTTGCAACTTAATACTGGAGGGGGTTCGGATGATAACCTGAAGGTGGATTATTAGTCATAGATGCAGTTGGATGGCGGTCTATGTATAATTTTGTAATGCCCAATCAAGTCTCAAAGGAGTCAAGATGATTAGTATATGCTTGTATGCTTTCTCGATGTTTGTCAATTGCCCCGCTGTAATTTGTTCACCCAGCATGTTATCTATCTTAAGGAGAGCCACCTCTAGTGAACTATGGACCCTGGTCCTTTCTTTTACATACAATCTATAAATTGTTTACTACTTTGTGTTTACTTTCTACAAACTATTACTTTCTTCCATTCGATACATTTAATCCTTTGTTTTCAGCAAAACCGGTGAGATTGACAACCTCATCGTAGTTGGGGGCAAAATTATGTGGTTGTGTTGTGCAGGTCTCCACGTTGCTGCTGGCACCGGTAGTGCACCCTGCCAACGTTCAGCTAGCTACACCATTGGGGTGTTTCCTTGCTCCTACTAGATTGATAACCTTGGTTTCATACTAAGGGAAAACTTGCTGCTGTGCTCATCATGCCTTCCTCTTGGGGTTCCCCAACAAGCTCGATATATTTGGGCCATCATACTCATAAAGTTATTGTCCTTGTATGAACTACTAATATGTATGTGGTTCGATTTTGGAACTATATATACATGTTGTTCATACTAGATGTCCTTGGTCGTTGAGGTTGTGCTGGACACACAACTTGGACTAATGTGAAAGTCGGTTGATGACTCGGTTCCACTTGTCATGGGCATGGTGATGCCATTCCGACTACACGGATTCGGCTAAAGAGTTTAGCGAGTCGGATTGACCCATATTGAGATGTAATGAACAAGTCGTCATTTGTATGTCTCGATCAATATAATCCTTAGACCTGAGGTTATTGTACAATCCGAGTTGAGGATCACCGACTTAGATTCTGTCAATCTTTGTCCTGTCACTAGGAAATTATAAAGGCAGAGTTTGGGTTGACTGAGAATCAAGTTGCATGATCTGGATGACAAGATGGGATTTTTTCCATCCGACTGGAGAGATATTCTCTAGGCCCTCTCAGAAGATATGATTCAGAAAGCATGGCCATACATGACTCGGTTAAGTGTTAACCGAGGCGACCGACTAAGAGTTAGTCAGATGAATCACTTATCTCAGATCGAGAAGAGAGTTGAGCTCTTTGAAGGATGACGATTATTTGCCTATAGCTTGACAAGATGTATCGTGAGGCAAAAGGGACTTAGACGAAAGTCACATTGGAAGGTATGTTGTCATGACTCTTTGGTACTTGGGAGTCGGCACGTTCTGCTAGGAGCCGCTACCGACTGATCGATCGTGAGTGAGACTCGAATCGTGTCTGGGTCACCATAAGCATGTCAGGTCACACACTTAAGAGCAGGAGTGATACCTTTGATCCGGATTCATAGATGTAATATAATCGCTTTTTCCCTAGAAGACCTAGGTTTAATCAAACCTTGGAAAGCAATGCCAAAAGGAAATAAAAAGGACACGTCTACAAGACTTTTTTCTTTGTTTTACCTTTCTTTACCGGACCAATCTAGTTTATTTTTATAGTGTGTTGAATCAATGGATCCAGATAGGCTAGTGTTGAAGATCCACCTGTAGCGGCACATCATATGGGATAAAAGATAATAATAAGCACATTCATGTGTAAAGTTTTAATAGCGATAATCTCTTGTGGGCAACACATCCTAATATACTAGAGCCCATGTGATGCAGTGGGCATAACAAAAGTGTTTTTATCCAACTGAGTGCACTCCGAAGCAACAGGCTACAAACGATTATTAAGTGCAAAATACAGATCAAAGCATTAAGTGGTGATGTTGTTGTGATCCAGAATGGGTCGCTAAACAAAGATCATACTACCTTTTCTGTCACTTGGGTTCCTATGAGATCGCCGCTAGCCAAGTATCTCACCTCAAGCCTTTACCAATCTACCGGATCTTGGTACCTACAAGTCCACAGATCGAGACAAGATACAAAGAAACAAAAGATACAAATCGCTATTTCAAAAAATACACAATGGTACCATGAAGTAGATGCACATAATCGCTGCAGGGTTTCTCCCCAACCCGCAACCCGTGAGGACTACTCACTCATAACAATAAGATCAAGGATAGAAAACATTGTGCAAAATACTTAGATTGAAATCAAATATTCTTACAATGGTCGCCAAATTACGAGGAGATCTAAAGTACAAAGCAATGGCTATGTCTAATGGAGGGGATGGATGAACAATGGCGTGGATCTCCTTTGGTGGTGTTGTGATGCAATCTGAGAATGGTAGCCCTCTGGACGGTGGCTGGAGCCTCAAAATATATAGGCGTCTTCACAAAAGTTGTAGGGTTTAACGAGATGAAGCCTTCGCCACATGGTACAGGCAGATGGTACAGGCAGGCCATGCCTGTACCAGTGGTCGTTATGGCGTCTAACGCCAGGAATCGACTCCACAATTACTTGGTCATGTGGACTTCCTCAGATACCTTCATTATGACTCCTGATTTCGCATTAAGAAGTGTTATTTCCTGCACAACACAATTCAAAGCAAGGTTTTGCATATCTTTGCAATTATTAGTCATTAGTGGCAAGGATTGAGAGTTTCTTGTCAATTGCTTGACCTAAAACAATGTTTAAACATGGTGGAAGATGGCTATTTTTAGAGCCATCAACCTCCCCAAATCTCAAACCTTGATCGCCCTCGAGCAAGAAGAAACAAAAGAACTATAAGGAATTTAGTGTTTAAACTTGAAACAACAAGAACAAGAATTCACCTAAGGTTGGTAGTAATATGCGCTCGGTACTTCATCCATTTGAGAAGCTTATCAAAGTTAGAGAAATGACAAGAATACTATACAAGCTTTGGTAAGTCAATACAATCAAAGTAAAGTTTAATATAAGTATAAATAACTATAAGTGTAACAATCAATCCAATTCTTCTAGTTAACTCTCAGCTCGCAAAGGAACACTAGGATGTTTTAATAGCATAATTGAGTAAGAGAGTTTATGTCCTAAGTAGAATAATAGTGAAGTGTCTTATTTACGCCCACATCAATAGATTAAGTCTATCAAAACACTTATAATCCAATCATTGTCTTTCAAGAAAATTCATAAAGTAGTAACGAGACCATGTCAAGGACTTGTTATGTGGATCTTCATACATATCCTTTTCTTCTTCTTCTCTTTTTTTCTTCCTCTTTCAAGGATTATTGGTTGTTTATTTTACAAGTGCTTGCACAACCTTTGTGAGTACCAATAGTTTTTCCCATATATTGACACGTTTACCACTCATGTCATCAACTCATAGCCGAAATTCCGGGGTTATACCATAGATCGTTCAAAAGCTAGCGGAGTTGTTGGCATCCCAAAGGTGTGCATGAGAAACATAGAACTTTTTTCTTTTCTCCTCATTTTTTTAGAACCAAGGTTTGATCCACAAGGTTAGCTTTGACATGAGTCACAATTACCACTAGACTTCATTTCAATCAAACAACTCCTTTCAAGAGTGCCATCAAGACTATCAAAACATCTATGGGGTTAAGTATCTTCAATGGTATACTCTCAAGACAATCATTCATCAAACAAGTCATAAATTTCAGACTTTTTCTTATTGTATTTGTTTGGCAATATTATTTCCAAGGCAAGACTCGGTTTGCTAAAAGAACTAGAGCAAAAGCTTCCACAACTAATCACCATACCAATAAAAAGCTCTACTCTAACTATATTAAATCACTCCCACTAGCATGGCATCTTATAAAATCAACCAGCTAAGATAAACAACTCAAACTTCAAAACTGGGAGACATAGTACATACCTCTCATAAGTGACTTCATAATCCTCTTCATTATAGGGATGTGTTCCTTCAAAACTCAAGCACGGTTTCTCCCATAATAATATTAAAGCAAAGAGGCAAAGTGCGAATCCACATTTACAAAAAAAGGAAAATCTTTTTGTATTTTTTAGGATAGGGATTAAAGAATAGAAAAGAACTTGTGACCAAGCAAGGAGCTAAGAAAATAAAAACAAAAAACAAAAGCAAACTAAAAACGAAAGCAGATGGAAAAAAGCAAAGTGTTGGAACAAGCCAACACGAGTGTTTCAAAGCTCCCAAGGAGCTGGAGTACAACCTCGTTATTACAAAAGTAAAATTGTCAGGGGAACACATCCCCAAGCTCAGGCTTTTGCAATCCCTTTTGTTTCTCATTGTGGTGGCGATGGATAATCACCCATGTTCCATTGGCTGCTCCAATTATGGAACTGGGTGGCGAGGTTCGCAGAAGCATCTTGAAGGTTGATGGAGAGATTGTTCATATTTTGGATGTTCCCTTCGAGTGTATAAATATCTTCATAGATGGTGTAGTAGTTTGGTGGTTGCACATCTTGTTCAGATCCCTCTTGTTCTACTTCTTCATCTTCTCCTCTTCCTCCCACGGGTATTTCTTGATCGGGTAGACCTGCCTCAACCTGCGTGTCAAAATGCAAACATCCATCCTCGATAGAGAATAGACCATTAGGAAAAGGAGCTGGGAACAAATGATCCGCTCCAGGTATATCAAAGAAGTATCTACCATTAGTTCTAGAAATCATACCACATGCTCTTAGAGTAGAAAAACCGAGATAGTTACTTCCTCTCAACGGTTGGATGTTAGCTAGGTTGATGTGAAGTGCGCGTGCAAGAACGGTCACAACTCCTCCTCCGCATATGGGTCGTCGAGATTGCAGAGCCTGATGCTTAGGGTAAAACACAAGAAGGGCGCCCAAATTTGGCGTTAAGTTACAATTAATAACATCAGCTTTTACGAGGATCATCATGTCTTCCTCATTGATTCTAGTAAACTTACCACGTGGCTGCAAGGTATTAACAATAACATAAAACAGATAGCGAATAGCAGTATGATCAATTTGGTTCTCCTTGGATGTGTTTCCACGAATTCTCATTAAATTAAAGTACTGCCAAGGTGTAGGGTTTAAAACAAAGGTGGAGGAGCGTATGTCAGTGGTGTTGTTGGCAAACCCAAAATGTTGAGCCCATTGGTCGAGAGTCAAGGAATACTCACAGTTCATTAGACGGAAGTTGATGCGGTCAACTCAAGGCATTTGATCCTAGGAACAATAGTGAGAGCCCGTCGTATGCGTCAAGGTGCTGAGGAACTCAAGCGTCAAGCGGCGATACGTGGCGACATCCTGGATGACAAAGTCATACAAACCAACATTGTTGCAAAGTAAATCAAAATCAGCATGAATGTCAAGTTGGTTCAGGATATAGGGACACGCCCACTTGGTGGACTTGATTTTTTGGAGCTTGAGACGGTTGAAACGGTTCAGCTGAAACTCCTCGATGAACTCGATACCAAGTGACTTGGGGGGTCAACGTATCAACAGGTGGTGCGTAAGGTTCTGCAACCATTGCACGTGTACGGATCCTCGTGTTCATCTAAAACAAAATAAAGTAAATGCTAATTAATTTTTTTAGTCCAACAGAAACATAGCATATGTGATCCTCTACACGAGTTACAAAAGAAACTCCTCTAAAAATAATACTAAGCATGCTCAATATCAAGATTAGATCAAGAACAAGACCTAAGTCTAGATTGACAATGATGAAAGATTGAGTGAAGCTTTGGTACAAATAAGTTAGGGATCGGAGGAGAATCATACCTTAGATTGATTGGGTGCAAGGAAACAAAGAAAGTTTGAGTAAATTTGAAGATCCAATGGAGGTGGTTTGGAGTTTGGAGGAAGAAGAAAGAGAAAATTTGTGTTTTGGGGATTTTTAGGTTACCTCATGGTGTTATGGCGACCACGTACATGGTACGGGAGCCCGGTACGGCCGGAGCCCACCCGTACCGGGTGACATACCTTGGGGTGACGAATCCCTTCCAGCGGTGCACTCGGTACGGTCACGCGGTACGGTCGCGCGCGCCCGTACTACTGGTCATTATGCGGCCAGTACCTTCGCTTGAAATCTGATGTTTTGCTCGAGGATACTGTACGAGCGCGCCGTACGGGGGCGTCCGCCAGTACCAGTGGTCGTTATGACCTCTGTGTCCTGCGAAAAAAATCAAAGTTTCTATATTATGATGCCTCGAGGTGGTACGGGCGAACGGTACGGTCCCTTCTGGCCATACCACTGGTCGTTATGCGGCCAATGAGCTGAAAAACTCAAATTTTTTGATTAGTAGCTTCGTGCATCTTTACACATCTTATCAAAGGACAAATCAATAGCAAGTAGACTTCATAAAAATCAACAATACAAAAGATAGAGGATTACCTTATTTCTTCTCCTCTCTCCAAAGGTCTTCTTTGAACACTCTATTAAAAACAAAACAAAATGAAATGAAACTAACACAAGAGTAAAAACTTTTATTTCACATGGGTTGCCTCCCATGAAGCGCTTCTAGTTAAGGCCAATTAGCTTGACCTAGATGCTGATCGTTTAGGTTTAATGAGTGGAACACCCACTCCAAAGTAATTGGCTTTCAAAGTAATTTACCATCGTCATCATTAGGCTTGGCCTTCTTCTTTCTAGGGAAGTGGACTATAAAAGGATCTCTAGATGGTAGTCCTATTATCACATTCCCTTCATGCAAATTGATTAGTGCTTTAATAGTTCTTAGGAAGGGCCTACCTAGGATTATAGGTGCTATGGGATCTTCAGGCATGTCCACAATAACAAGACAAATAAGCGCGAGACTACCTTTAATTTCAACAACTATATTTTCCTTTATCCCAACAGCTTGTTTATAAGTTGAATCCGCTAGATGGAGTCTTAATTCAGTAGTTGCAAATGGCTCCAAGTTTAACTTGTCAAATAGGCTTCTGGAAATCGTTGAGACACTTGCACCAAGATCACAAAGTGCAGATATCTCATTGACCCCAACCTTAATTTTAATAGTGGGCTCAAATATATCATCTAGTATCTTATACTCCATATCTAAATCACGAACTTTAGATGCTACTTGTTAAATAAATTGTTGGTACATAGCATCGTTACCTTGGTCTATACCGGGATTGTTTATGGTGATCATCTTGAGTAGATCTTTCATAGTATATTCTGGTGTTGGTGCGCTGCTGTAATCTAGGTCTTCAGGCTTTTCTTCACTTGTTACCACCCTCATCATCTTGAGTGCTTCCACCGGATTTGGCTCAGGCTTCCCAGCAAATTTTGCTAGTATGAGAGCTTGGCTCTCCGCTACCTTGCCCAATTGAGCCTCCACGGTCTTTGTCATTTCATGTAGAGCCTGCACATCATTTATAATTGCAACGGCTTGGTTAGATAATTTTCCTATACTACTTTCATGGTTCTCCGTGATTTTAATGAGCATATTATTTTGCTTGGTTTGAGCTTGTACAAAAGTTCTAATGGTTTTCTCAAACGAGAAATTGACATGATTTGATCCATTATGATTATCATAATTATTGTAAGGAGCTCATGTAGGATTAGAGTAATGTATTTGAACATTAGAAGCATAATTTTGGTTTTTCCATGTAGGATTATAAGAAGTGCGAGCTATAAAATTAATATCATTAACATCGGTAGCGATAGCATTAACTTGGGTATCTTCCTTACCCTTTAATATGTTGAGTAACTCGTCTACCTTAGATGTAAGCTCTTAATTGTTTACCTCGATGATTGAACTCACTCTTTTTGAGGTTATCTCCACATGCCATTGGGCATGGTTATCTTATATATCATCAAGTAATTTATTTGCAACACTCACTTGCTTTCCCATGATTGTTCCTCCTACTGTAGTATCTAGGATAGACTTAGACATTGGGTTAAGGCCACTACAAAATAAATGTAATATAATCGATTCTTCTATCCCATGACTAGGGCAGTTCATTATAGCTTCTTTTATCCTTTCTCATGCAAGCGCTAGTGGCTCACTATCTTCTTGTCTAAAGCTTGTAATGTTGGATCTTAGTTGCATAGTTTTCGCTAGGGGGGGATTTAGTCATAAACATATTAGTGCATTCCTCCCAAGATTTAATAGTGCCCTTAGGTAGAGCTAGCAACTAGTCCTTAGCCTTTCCTCTAAGAGAGAAAGGAAACAACCTTAATTCAACAACATTTGGATCTACATCTTTAATACACATCATGTCGCAAATTTCAGTAAAAGTATTTAAGTGTATACCTGAATCCTCAGAAGATGAGCCTCCAAATTGGTTTTGCTGAACCAAACTTAAAAGGTTAGGCTTAATTTCATATGTTTTCGCATCAACAGCGGGCTGAGTGATAGGTGCACGAATAAAATCATCAGTGGGAGTAGCATACTCCCCAAGTCTCTTTTTAAGCAAAGAAAACAAATAATTTTTAAGAAAAGAAAACAAATAAAATCATCCATGGCTCTTTATATTTTTGGTATTTTAAGCAAAGAAAACAAATAAAAAGTAACTAATTATTTTTGGGTTTTCAAATAGATAACTATAAAGTAAAGTAATAATAAGAATAATACTACAAACAATAATAAAACTAAAAACAAGGTCTCTAGTGACCTTACTAGGATAGCGAAATTGCTTCCTCGGCAACGGCGCCAGAAAAAGGGTTGATACCTTCGATCCGGATTCACGAATGTAGTATAATAGCTTTTTCCATATAAGACCTAGGTTTAATCGAACCTTCGAAAGCAATGCTAAAAGGAAATAAAAAGTACACGTCTACAAGACTTTGTTTCTTCATTTTACCTTTGTTTATCGGACTAATCTTGTTTAATTTTATAGTGGGTTGAATCAATGGATGGAGATAGGCCATGGTTAAAGATCCACCTGTAGCTGCACATCATATGGGATAAAAGATAATAATAAGCGCATTCATGTGTAAAGTTTTAATAGTGATAATCTCTTGTGAGCAACACATCCTAATATACTAGAGCCCCCGTGATGCAGCGGGCATAGCAGAAGTCTTTTAATCCAACCAATTGCACCACGAAGCAAGGGCTACAAACGATTATTAAGTGCAAAACACAGATCAAAGCATTAAGTGGTGATGTTGTTATGATCCTGAATGGGTCGCTAAATGAAGACCATACTACCCTTTCTGTCACTTGGGTTCCTATGAGATCGCCGCTAGCCAAGTATCTCACCTCAAGCCTTTATCAACCTATGGGATCTTGGGTACCTACAAGTCCACAGATCGAGAGAAGAGACAAAGAAACAAAATATACAAATCGCTATTTCAAACAATACACAATGCTCCCATGAATTAGATGCACATAATCGCTGCGAGGTTTCTCCCCAACCCGTAGCCCGTGAGGACTACTCACTCATATCAATAAGATCAAGGATAGAAAACATTGTGCAAAATACTTAGATTGAAATCAAATATTCTTACAATGGTCGCCAAATCAAAAGGAGATCTAAAGTACAAAGCAATGGCTATGGATAATGGAGGGATGGATGAACAATGGATGAACAATGGCATGGATCTCCTTTGGTGGTGTTGTGGTGCAATCTGAGAATGGAGGCCCTCTGGCCGGCGCCTGGAGCCTCAGAATATATAGGCGTCTTCACGAAAGCTATAGAGTTTGACGGGATGAAGCCATCACCACATGGTACGGGCGGCCCTGCCTTTACCAGTGGTCGTTACAACGTCTGACACTAGGAATCGACTCCACAATTATTTGGTTGTGTGGACTTCCTCAAAACCTTCATTATGACTCCTTTCGCATTAAAAAGCGTGATTTATTGCACAACACAATTCAAAGCAAGCTTTTGCATATATTTGCAAGTATTAGTCATTAGTGGCAAGGATTGAGAGTTTCTTGTCAACTAATTGACCGAAAACAATGTTTAAACACAGTGGAAGATGGCTATTTTTAGAGCCATCAGGGAGCAAGTTTGGGTTGGACCTAAACCAGAAATCTGGGTTGGACCCGAATCAGACACAGACTAAGTGAGTGAGTTGGACTCGCAGTGACTAATATAGGAATTTTAGTGAATGGGCCACAAGTGAGTGGAGCCCACTTTCACTCCCTATATATACTAGGGCGTAGGTGCCCAACATGCATGGTTAGGTCATTCCATGCATTGGAAACCCTAGCTCTAGTCAGTCAAGTCCTGTCGCCGTACCGGACCTAGCAGTCCACCATCGGCGCTCCTCCTCGTACGTGTGGATACTGGTGGAGGTGCTATACGTTGAAAACTTTGATGATCGGATCGTGAGGACTGCACTGCATCAAGTGACGCGCTTCATCAATTCTGCAACTATGCGTCTAGTGGTAATCCTCATGGCCTTCTACCTCTACTAGATCTTGGTATCACCGGTAGGGGGAGTTCTGTTTATCTCTACATGGCCCAACAACCATTCACATCCTCCGGAGTAGTCGTGGATCATGATCGCGCCACAGGGGCTCGACCCTCACGGGCTCCCACTCTACTCAACCCTGATGGACAACGTCATCGCAGGACAAGACATAGTCGCCAATCTCACGCAGCAGCAAAGCACGGGGATTGACTCACGGGGGAGGATGTATTCCCGCTCGTCCGGCAACCGTGCGGTCTCTAGCAATCGCTCGGGCAAGCGAACGGTAGCCAACATCAACAACTATCCCCCGAGCCACAACAGCTCCAGCCACAGCCGGCTAACCCTGCAAATTCCACCAATGAGCCACGCCCGGTATACAACACGGTCGCCGCTAACTCCCAGCCGATCACCACATGGACCCACATCGTCAATAGCTAGGCATGGCGAGCCCGCCAGCCCCATGACCCGTGACACACCCTTACCAACCGCGGCGACCGCGAACCCGAGCACAGGGGATCCCTCGGTCGAATTAGCCCGCAGTGCTTCAGACCAATGGTCCGAGGTGAAAAGTACCCCTCCAACTTCAAGGGGCCAAACTTCAAGTACACTTGACCCATCGGTGTGGATCGACACATACCTCATGGCGATGGGGATAGCTGGCCACACCGACTTACTTGCCGCTCGTTACCTCCCCTGAGAATAGCATCAAATCATGGGAGGAAATGCGAGAGGCCTTCATCAAGCACTTTGTGGGATCCAACACGCGCACCACCACCATTGAGGATCTGGCGCACTATGTCCAGGTCCCCCGCGAGTCGACTCGCCACTGGGTCCAATGCTAGCAAGATCTATGGATCAATGATACGTTGCAAACGTATCTATAATTTTTTATGTTCCATGCTTGTTTTATATCTACTTTCTTATGTTTTGTCCACACTTTGGAGTATATTTATACACTTTCTTGGACTAACCTATTAACAAGATGCCACTGTGCCAGCTGCCTGTTTTCTGCTGTTTTTAGTTCCAGGAAAGTCAGAAAATGAGTATACTAGGAATTGGACGGGATAAAAGCCAAAGTCAACATTTTACTGGAAGACACATGGAGTCCGAAGGAGAGACGAAGGGGGGCCATAGGGCGGCCACACCCCCCCTTGGCACGAGCAGCCCTAGGCCGTGCTAGGGCATGGTGTGGGGCCCCTACCGGCCACCGGCCTCGCCTCTTCGCCTATAAGAAGCCTCCCGATCCAGAAATCCTAGGGAATCAAGCCTCCAGCCATGAAAAGTTCCGCAGCACCGCCGCCACCGAAGGGGAGATTCGGGGGACAGAAAGTCTCTATTCCGGCACCCTGCCGGGACGGGGAAGTGCCCCTGGAGCCATCTCATTCGATCTCCACCGCCATCTCCATCGCAGTTGCTGATTCCCATGATGATGAGGGAGTAGTTCTTCCTCGAGGCTAAGGGTTCTACCGGTAGCTATGTGTTCATCTCTCTCTCTATGCATGATCATGAGCTTTGTAATCAAGTAGATCTACCTTGCTACCCTGCTCTCCCCATGTGTATGAAAGTAACAGCGTGCACACCATGGTGGCACTTAGGCTAGAGATTACAATTACTTGTTATGAGTTATATTTGGAGTTGGATGTTTCTATTAAATTGTGGTGTTTGTTGGAACCATCTAGCACTCAAGGTGACAATGTGGGGTTATCTAGATGGGGAAAGCGGACTTTGAGGTGTGTTGTTATAGCCCTACCTTGGATTAGAGTGTCCAACCGAAGAGTAGTTCAAAGTAGTATCATAAAGAGAAGATATTTATATGAGAGTGTTCACTAGTGAAAGTATGATCCCTAGGCCTTGTTTCTAAGCATTGAAACTTTGTTTGCAACTAGATTTGTTACATGTTTGCTTGCTGCCATCTTTATTTCAGTTTGCCTTTAGTCTCTTTCACGCCATCAAGCTATTTTCTGGCACCGTTGTCTTATATCCATACCACTTGTATTTCACTATCTCTTCGCCGAACTAGTGCACCTATACACCTGACAAGTGTATTGGGTGTGTTGGGGGCACAAGAGACTTCTTGTATCTTGATTGCAGGGTTGCTTGAGAGGGATACCTTTGACCACTTCCTCCCTGAGTTCGATAAACCTTGGGTAATCCACTTAAGGGAAAACTTGCTGCTGTTCTACAAACCTCTGCACTTGGAGGCCCAAAAACTGTCTACAAGAATAGAAGTGCGTAGACATCAAGCTATTTTCTGGCGCCGTTGCCAGGGAGGTAAGGTAAAAGGTACTCACATCCTCTGGCTACTAAGCTATCTTCAAGCACTGTTGCTGGTGTGTGACTGCTTGAAGTTATTTCCTTTAGATTATGCAATTATATCTTTTTGTTTCTTTATTTATTTTCATTAGTTAGGCTTAATGGAAAACAGCAACAAAATTAGAGAGCTTTATAGTATTTATCTTGAGTTAGGACATGAAGTGTTTGAAGAGAAAATTAAAAAACCTATGGAACTTTATTTGCATGCTAATAGCAATGTTATTAGTATTAATTCTTTGGACACCATTATTGCTAATGCTATGGAAAAGTCTAAGCTTAGGGAAGCTAGTTTTTATGAAAATGATCTTTTTAGTTCCCCAGCTTTGGAAGATAGCTATTCTATTACTTATGATGATATTAAACCTCTAATATATGATGATTACAAGGATGAATATGATATTTTCAGTCCACCTACTATTGAGGAGGAAATTAATTATGACTACAATATGCCTCCTATATTTGATGATTATGGTGATGAGAATAATAATGATAGCTATTTTGTTGAATTTGCTCCCACTACAATTAATAAGAATGACTATGCTTATGTGGAGAGTAATAATTATTATATGCATGTGGCTCATGATAAGAATGTTTTATGTGATAGTTATATTGTTAATTTTATTTATGTTGCTACTGAAAGTTATTATGAGAGAGGGAAACATGGTCTTATGTATCTTAACATTATTAAGTTTTCCCTCTTTATGTTGAAAGTCTTGAAGTTGCACTTGTTTTGCTTTCCTATGCTTGTTGCTTTGTGCTTTCATGACTTGTTTCTTTACGAGATTCATATGCATAGGAAGTGGGTTATACTTAAATGTGCTTTGAATTTGTTTCTTGATGCTCTCTTT
The DNA here is from genome assembly GCA_916181665.1 of Avena sativa. Lineage (NCBI taxonomy): Eukaryota > Viridiplantae > Streptophyta > Magnoliopsida > Poales > Poaceae > Avena > Avena sativa. The sequence continues at coordinate 102,047,374 of OV702287.1, read as the reverse complement.
TACTTCAATTCATATTTCTTATGTGAGCATCTTCTCAAACTATCATGCCTAACTTAAAGGATCCAAAGAAAAGTACTTCTTGGGAGATAACCCAATAGTTTTCTTGAGTCTTGGAAGTTATTACTTCTGTAATAACCTCTCCTTATCCTTTTTTATTTTGATTTTTGTGCCAAGAATAACCTCTAATGAGAGGGAAGTAAGATTTGGGGAAGTGGTATCCCGAAACAGATTTTTGTGCTTCACTGTAAATATTCGTGAAAAATCTCTGTATGTCGGATTGTTCTGTAATTTTCTTAATAAATCCCCCAGGTTGTTAGCTAAATTTCGTTAGTTCAACACTTTTCGATTTGAGCAACAGAAGGTCTTCGAAAAAATCGGTTTTCACCTGCTGGTCTGTTTTGACAGATTTCTGTCATTATTTGCATTTGCCTCTTTATCGATTTCTTTTTGGGTTCTTTTTGGTGAATTGAGATTTTTGAGGGAATTGCTACAGTAGGTTGTGTTTTTAATGAAAGTTTTGCTGTTTTAAAACTAAACCTCAAAGGTTTATTATCTTTTGAATGCACTAATGTTGCTAATAAAGATTGTGTGAAGTTTTATATGAAGGAAACTTTCAGGTGTAGAGAAAAAATGATGTAATGAGATGAAGAATGGACAAAAGCTCAATCTTGGGGATGCCACCCCATGTCACCCCAAGAAATATTCAAGAGGTACAAGCGTCAAAGCTTGGGGATGCCCAAGGCATCCCCTTCTTCGTCAATAAAAATCTCAGGTTTTCTTCCAAACACTTCATTTTTATTGTTTCATGCACTGTTGTGTTGTTCTTGGAGCGTCTTTGTTTTTGTTTTTAGTTTTCATTTGCTTAGTTTGCTTGAATAAATTGGTTGGACCCCCTCATTCATACATTAGTTTTCAAATAAGTTGGTTTGGATTGGAAAAGAGTAGGAAAAGTTCATGCTTAAGTGGTAAAAAGGAGCTTGTTTTTGACTGTGGCATATGCTTTGTCATGTCATGCTTGATATTGTTTTGGCTTTATGCTTAGTGATTTTTGATGTAGCATGACATGTTATAAACAATTGAGATTGCTTAATGTGCCTTGAAAGAATCATGTGTTGTTTTAGCATCTTAAAGCATAGTATTGTGGTATTCTCCGTTGATGCTTTATTTGGGTTGACTTGGCGCATGCTCACGCCATGTTAAGACTATCCCAAGTCACCATAGCCTCTATGATCATTTAGTTTTCGACTTGTGGTATCACTTTATGCTTTAATTAATAATGTTTTGTCGCTTTGCATGATTATGACCATTATTGCTCTCTTAGTTGGTCGCTCCCAGTCTTTTGCTAGCCTCCATAACCAAGTATGAGTTCCACCATGCATCCAACTCCAAATAAAACCAAGTTATTCCAAAGAGTCCACCATACCTACCTATTAGCATTTGCTATTCCAAGTATATTCATGTTTTTATCTACCTTCCGAATTAAACTTGTTATGTGAAAATTAGTGATTAAAGCTCTCACGAACTTGATGGCACACTTTACTTTTCTTGCCCCTAATAAACTTGAACCATTGTGTCATCTATGTTGTATATGCTTGCACTTATACGTTGGGGATTAGCAGAACCATGTTGTCATGGGGAACGCTTTCAATATTGCACTTGTACATTGTACCTAGTTGATATCATGCTCTTTTGTCTATGGATGTCGTCGGTGTGAATGAAAGGGGAGCTTGTAAGTCCATGGAGTTATGTATATATGTTAGAGAAACGCCTAGGCCGCTGGTCTAATCCATGCCTAATAATGGTGGAAACCTGGAGCGTAACCATAATGAGCAATCTATGAAGCATTCTTATTATAAAAAGAGATAGAGATTGAGAAAAAGAGAAAAAAAGGACGAGAAAATAGGAAAGAGAGAAAAAAGCACCATTTTCCCATGGTAAATAAGAAGATTGTTGAGATGCTTATTGTCTGTTTGCCTTGTCATTTTGATATGGGGATTCTTCTGTATCATCGGGCAAGGGGTACCCCGTTGGCGGTTCTCTATGATACACATGTACTTACTATGACAAGAACTTACCGGTAACTAAACTTGAGTAGCATGAGGAGCGGCCCTCGTATTCAAGGACATGAGATTGCCAACTTATACTTTGCCAAGCATATACTCCATAGTTTGTTCACTTTAACCTTAATCACTTCAAGATGCTTATGATAAGGGCAATGAGAGCTAAAAGCTAATAAGTACCATAATTTTTGGAAGCTCTTTATGAGACTTGAAATCCCTGCTTCCCTTTATGAAGGGCCTTTCTTTTACCTTTTATATTGAGTCTCCACCTTCTATCTTTATGCCCCAATTAGGAGAGCATAGTTGTCATTCTTAGTTATATGTGCATTGTCCCAAAACTTATTGATTGATTCATAGTGTTGATATTGCTTGTTCTTGAACTATTTGTATCTAGTCACCCTTATGAACTTTGAAGGTGTCCTATGCATTTATTGCTACTCATTAAGGGACAAGCTGAATGCCACTATGCTATGTTTTCTATATGTGAAACAAACAAACATCTTTCAAATGCATTGTTATTCATGATCTTTGTTTGTACCTTTTCATGTTACAACATAGTTACTTTGTCTTATTGTTAGAACTTCTTCTTTCATGCTCATGTTTAGAGTTCTTTGATCCCAGCTTTCAATGTTTTACAAATACCTTGATCAATATTATAATGGTGCATGTCACCTCAAAAATTATTATTATTTATCACTTACCTACTCGAGGATGAGCAGGAGTTAAGCTTGGGGATGTCGATACGTTGCAAACGTATCTATAATTTTTGATGTTCCATGCTTGTTTTATATCTACTTTCTTATGTTTTGTCCACACTTTGGAGTATTTTTATACACTTTCTTGGACTAACCTATTAACAAGATGCCACAGTGCCAGCTGCCTGTTTTCTGCTATTTTTGGTTCCAGGAAAGTCAGAAAATGAGTATACTCAGAACTGGACCGGACAAAAACCAAAGTCAATATTTTACCGAAAGACACATGGAGTCCGAAGGAGAGACGAAGGGGGGCCACAGGGCAGCCACACCCCCCCTTGGCACGGGCAGCCCTAGGTCGCGCCAGGGCATGGTGTGGGACCCCTGGCCGGCCACCGACCTCGCCTCTTCGCCTATAAGAAGCCTCTGGATCCAGAAACCCTAGGGAATCGAGCCTCCAGCCATGAAAAGTTCCGCAACACCGCCGCCACTGAAGGGGAGATTCGGGGGACAGGAAGTCTCTGTTCCGGCACCCTGCCGGGACGGGGAAGTGCCCTCGGAGCAATCTCCATCGATCCCCACCGCCATCTCCATCGCCGTTGCTGATTCCCATGATGATGAGGGAGTAGTTCTTCCTTGAGGATAAGGGTTCTACCGGTAGCTATGTGTTCATCTCTCTCTCTCTGTACATGATCATATTGTGATCATGAGCTTTGTAATCAAGTAGATCTACCTTGCTACTCAAGTGCTTTAATAGATCTCTACTCTCCCCCTATGTCTGAAAGTGACAGCGTGCACACCATGGTGGCACTTAGGCTAGATATTACAATTAGGTGTTATGAGTTATATTTGGAGTTGGATGTTTCTATGAAATTGTGGTGTTTGTTAGAACTATCTAGCACTCAAGGTGACAGTGTGGGGTTATCTAGATGGGGAAAGTAGACTTTGAGGTGTGTTGTTATAGCCCTACCATGGATTAGAGTGTCCAACTAGAGAGTAGTTCAGAGTAGTATCATAAAGAGAAGATATTTATATGAGAGTTTTCACTAGTGAAAGTATGATCCCTAGGCCTTGTTTCTAAGCATTGAAACTTTGTTTGCAACTAGATCTATTACATGTTTGCTTGCTGCCATCTTTATTTCAGTTTTCCTTTAGTCTCTTCCATGCCATCAAAGTATTTTCTGGCACCGTTGTCTTATATCCATACCACTTGTATTTTACTATCTCTTCGCCGAACTAGTCCACCTATACACCTGACAAGTGTATTGGGTGTGTTGGGGACACAAGAGACTTCTTGTATCTTGATTGCAGGGTTGCTTGAGAGGGATACCTTTGACCACTTCCTCCCTGAGTTCGATAAACCTTGGGTAATCCACTTAAGGGAAAACTTGTTGTTGTTCTACAAACCTCTGCACTTGGAGGCCCAACAACTGTCTACAAGAATAGAAGTGTTTAGACATCAATCAACGCCTCCGGCAACCACCCGGACACCACAATCCACTACTTCAAGATCGCCTGCCAGTACGAACCTCTGGTCACCAAGATTAAGAGGGTCTACGGGACGCTCGACAACATCCCCGACCTCCTCGACATTGCTAAGAGCTGCGAGGAAGAGGATACCAACTAGGACTCGAATGACGAGTCGGGTGGGAGACGTTGCACCTGCGGCCACGACATCGGTAGACACTGCAAGCTATGCTACAACAACACCCGCCAAATGGGCAAGCGCCACGGAGACGGCAGGTCCAACTTTATCGCCAACACAAACTATGGGTAGCACGACCCCAAGAACATCCACCGCAATGGAAGTGGCTACCGCAGCAATAACACCGTGAGGCCAAAATTCGACCCTGCGACACTCCTCAACCAACCCCGTGTCTACCATAGCAGGGAAGGGAAGCCCGCCACCCATACCACCATCGACTGCGACTCTCTCAGAGAGATTGAGAAGGAAAGGCATGCCAGGGACAACCCCAACCACGAGCCACTAAGGGACAACGGCAATGCCGACGCATTCAGCAACACGGCCGACTCACTACACACCTTCACCAGGATAGGCACAAGGAATGATAAGAAAGTGCTCGCCCACGCATTCGCCATCAATGCGGTGACACAAGCCGATATCCCGTGCTTCCTCAATTGGTCGGAGAAATCCATCACCTGGAGCCGCGAGGACCACATGCCTAGAATCGAGTACCCAGAGCGAGTCGCTCTAGTCGTCAAGCCCAAAGTGGCTGACTACTGGCTCCCCAAGACTATGATGGATGGGGGAAGCTCCATCAACATCATGTACCTGGATACCTTCAGGTGGTTGTAGCTCCAGCAGTCAATGGTTGAATCGACCCTCTGCACCTTCCACGGCATTGTCCCGGGTCGAAAGGCATACCCAATCGGCAAGGTGACGCTGTGAGTCACCTCCGACACTCCTGCCAACTTTTGCACGGAGCGAATCATCTTCGAGCTAGTGAACTTCCGCATCTCCTACCACTGCGTGCTTGGGCGACATGCATTCGCCAATTTCATGGTGGCCCCTCATTACGCCTACAACATGATGAAGCTCCCAGGCCCGCTCGGCATCATCACCGTGCACGGTGACCCCGACATGGCCCTGGAGTGCAAGGACAACAGCGCCGAGCTCGCCGATGCTGTAATCGCTGAAGAAGCGAATCACGCGGACAACTCACGAAGTACGTGAGTGGTGTCGACAAGGATGACCCTTCAATCCTGAAGAAGCCAACTATGGCAAGCTCGACACCAGCTGCCTTCGAGGCCTCCACGCACACCCGCACCATCAAGCTTTTCCTAGGCGACTCGAGCTAGAAGGTCACCTTGGGGACCAACCTAACTCCTGCATAGGAAAGCGCACTCATCGAGTTCCTCCATGAGAACAGCGACATCGTTGCATGGAAGCCAACCGACATCCCTGGTGTCCCGAGGGACTCGCTAAGCACAAACTCAACACCAACCCCAAGGCGCAAACCGTTAAGTAACCACTACGGCCCTTCAATGAAGAGTGTCGCCATGCAATCGCTGAAGAGGTGCAGCGGCTACTCGCCACTAGGTTCATTTGGCCCATCAAGTACTCCAAGTGGCTAGCAAACCCAGGCCTAGTAATAAAGAAGAAGAACACCTGGAGGATGTGTATCGACTACACTAACCTCAACAATGCCTGCCCAAAGGAAGAATTCATACTCCCGTGAGTCGATCAAATCATTGACTCGATCACGGGGCCTGAGTCGTTGTGCTTCCTTGACGCATACTCCAGTTACAATCAAATCAAGATGGCCACCGAGGATGAGGAAAATACGGATTTCATCATGCCATTCAGAGACTTCTGCTACACCTCCATGCCGTTCATCCTCAAGAACATCGGGGCAACATACCAATGGTGCATACATGAGTGCCTAGCGAGCCAAATTGGCCGCAACATCCACGTCTACATCAATGAAGTGGTGGTGAAGTCGACTCGCCAAGACAACCTACTCACCGACCTCAATGATACCTTCGCAACTTTGCAGAGGTACAAGATCAAGCTCAAACCGGAGAACAAATACCGATCTTGATGTAATTCACCGAGTGGGCCTAGTGTATCTTCCTGTCACACATGAGAAAAAATCCTGATATTGATGCATAGGCCTCATCCTTCCCCTTTGGACTACTCAACAAGCACCTTTATGGTCACCCAGTCATGAACATGACAATTGATGCAGTCAAAGAAATCCTCCGGTAACAGTGATTAATATGTTCTCACGGTCTAAGGATTAGGACACTCTGTTTTTGAAAATTGCAACATGAACTAAGTGACATGATCGTGTTGCAAGAATCATCGGTGGGAAATGTCCATCACATCATTCCATATGATATGACTTCATTGTCAGTTGGCTTCAATAGGACCATGATCAGGAAACCTTGATCATCAGCTTCCCAATGAGCTAGTTGAATAGAGGCTACTAGGGATCTGTGTTTGTTTATATACCACACATGTATAAGTGTTTCCGCTTGATACAGTCATAACATGATATAAAACTATTATGAACTAATGAGATATGATAATAAAACCCTTTATTATTTGCCTCTAGGGCATATCTCCTTCTTGTACAACTTGAAATATTATAGGTTCTTATTTGGATTTATATTAGTTCCCTTGTTGCATACATCAATCCTCTCGAAAGAGGACCAACGGTTGTCCAGAAGTACACGATCATGTATATCATTCAGAAAACCAATCTAAATTGTAGCTCATGTGGCTGGTTACACCCTGTCCCCCGGTTAGCCTATAGAAAAGTACTTGTAATTCCTATCCACGTAATAAGTATTGGTGATATGTCGTCTTTAGCCGAAGAACCTATAATCTCATACATGTAAAAAGGTAACTAACCCATCATGAGAAAATGATTAATAGATTCAAACTTGTGACATGTCAAAAAAATTCATACATGGTGACTTCAAAATCCTGAGATATCTAAACCTTCATACAGTCAATAAAGTAATTGATACATTGCAAATGTATCTATAATTTTTGATGTTCCATGCTTGGTTTTATCTACTTTCTTGTGTTTTGTTCCAACTTTGGAGTACTTTTCATATTATTTCTTGGACTAACCTATTAACAAGATGCCACAGTGCCAGTTGCCTGTTTTCTACTGTTTTTGGTTCCAGAAAGTCAGAAAATGAACATTCTCGGAATTGGACCGGACAAAAGCCAAAGTTGATATTTTACCGGAAGACTCATGGAGCCAGAAGACGAGACGGAGAGGGACCATAGGGTGTCCACACCATGTGGTGGTGCGGGCTAGCCCTAGACGTGCCACCAGGTGGTGTGGGCCCCCTGGCCACCCACCGACCTTGCCTCTTCACCTATAAGAAGCGCCTCCCAATGCGAAAACCCTAAGTAGTCAATTAGAAATCCATGAAAAGTTCCACAGCACCGTCGCCATCGAAGGGGAGATTCAGGGGACAGAAAGTCTCTGTTCCGGCACCCTGCCGAGACGGGGAAGTGCCCCCAGAGCCATCTCCATCGATCTCCACCACCATCTCCATCACCATTGCTGATTCCCATGATGAGGAGGGAGTAGTTCTCTCTCGAGGCTAAGGGTTCTACTGGTAGCTATGTGTTCATCTCTCTCTCTATGCATGATCTTGTTGTGGTCATGAGGTTTGAAATCAAGTAGATCTACCTTGCTACTCAAGTGCTTTAATAGATCTCTGCTCTCCCCATGTGTGTGAAAGTGACAGCGTGCACACCATGGTGGCACTTAGGCTAGAGATTACAAATACTTGTTATTAGTTATATTTGGAGTTGGATGTCTTTATGAAATTGTGGTGTTTGTTGGACTCATCTAGTACTCAAGGTGACAGTGTGGGGTTTCTAGATGGGAAAGATGAACTTTGAGGTGTGCTGTTATAGCCCTACCATCGATTAGAGTGTCCAACCGGAGAGTAGTTCAACGTAGTATCATAAAGAAGAAATATTTATATGAGAGTGTTCACTAGTGAAAGTATGATCCCTAGGTCTTGTTTCTAAGCATTGAAACACCGTTTGCAACTAACTCTGTTACATGTTTGCTTGCTTCCATCTTTATTTCAGTTTTACTTTAGTCTTTTCCACGCCATCAAGTTATTTTCTATCACCATTACCACTTATAATTATGCATACCACTTGTATTTCACTATCTCTTCGCTGAACAAGTGCACCTATACACCTGACAAGTGTATTGGGTGTGTTGGGGACACAAGAGACTTCTTGTATCTTGATTGCAGGGTTGCTTGAGAGGGGATACCTTTGACCACTTCCTCCCTGAGTTTGATAAACCTTGGGTGATCCACTTAAGGGAAAACTTGTTGCTGTTCTACAAACCTCTGCACTTGGAGGCCCAACAACTGTCTACAAGAATAGAAGTGCGTAGACATCAAGCTATTTTCTGGCGCCGTTGCCGGGGAGGTAAGGTAAAAGGTATTCACACCAGAGGATTAAAGAAGAAAAACCTCCCACGGCAAACACCTATTTTCTGGCGCCGTTGCCGGGGAGGTAAGGTAAAAGGTATTCACACTGGAGGATTAAATAAGAAGAACCTCCCACGGCAAATGCCTATTTTCTGGCGCCGTTGCCGAGGAGGTAAGGTAAAAGGTACTCACATCCTCCGGTGTGAGTGCTCGAAGTTATTTCCTTTAGATTCTGCAATTTTGTCTTTTTTTTCTTGTTTTCACTAGTTAGGCTTAATGGAAAACAACAACAAAAATTAGAGAGCTTTATAGTATTTATCTTGAGTTAGGACATGAAGTGTTTGAAGAGAAAATTAAAAAACCTATTGAACTTTATTTGCATGCTAATAGCAATGTTGTTAGTACGAATTCTTTGGACCCCATTATTGCTAATGCTATGGAAAAGTCTAAGCTTGGGGAAGCTAGTTTTTATGAAAATAATCTTTTTAGTCCCCCAAGCACGGAGGAGAAAATTTACTTTGATGATACTATGCCTCCAATATATGATGATTACAATGATGAATATGATATTTTCAGTCCACCTACTATTGAGGAGAAAATCAATTATGATTACAATATGCCTCCTATATTTGATGATTATGGTGATGAGAATAATAATGATAGCTATTTTCTTGAATTTGCTCCCACTACAATTAATAAGAATGACTATGTTTATGTGGAGAGTATTAATTCTTTTATGCATGTGGCTCATGATAAGAATGTTTTATGTGATAGTTACATTGTTAATTTTATTCATGATGCTACCGAAAGTTATTATGAGAGAGGGGAAAATGGTTTTATGCATCTCAATAATATTAAGTTTCCCCTCTTTATGTTGAAAGTCTTGAAGTTGCACTTGTTTTGCTTTCCTATGCTTGTTGCTTTGTGCTTTCATGACTTGTTTCTTTACAATATTCCTATGCATAGGAAGTGGGTTAGCCTTAAATGTGTTTTATATTTGCTTCTTGATGCTCTCTTTTACTTCAATTCATATTTCTTATGTGAGCATCTTCTCAAACTATCATGCCTAACTTAAAGGATCCAACGAAAAGTACTTCTTGGGAGATAACCCAAAAGTTTTAGATCAGTCTTGGAAGTTATTACCTATGTAATAACCACTCCTTATCCTTTTTATTTGCTTTTTGTGCCAAGAGTAACCTCTAATGAGAGAGAAGTAATGATTGGGAAAGTTGCTGTCCAGAAACAGCTTTCTGTGCTTCACCGTAAAAATTCGTGTAAAATCTCTGTACGTCCTTTTGAGGCGTGAATTTTTTTGCTTATGACCCAGGTTGTTATATAACTTTCGTTAGTTCAACACTTTTTGATTTGAGCAACAGAAGGTCTTCGAAAAAATTCGTCTTTACCTGCTGGTCTGTTTTGACAGATTTCTGCCATTTTCTGCATTTGCTTCTTGTTGGTTCCTTTTTGAGTTCTTTTGGGGAATTGAGCTTTTTTAGGGAAGTGCTACAGTATCTAGTGTTATAATGGAAGTTTATTTGGTGTTAGAACTGAATCTTAAGACTTATTTATCTTAAGTGCACTAATGTTGCTAATAAAGATTGTGTGAAGTTTTGTATGAAGGAAAAATTTCAGGTGTATGGAAGGAATGAGTAATGAGATGAAGAATGGACTAAAGCTCAAGCTTGGGGATGCCACGCGTGTCACCCCGAGAAATATCCAAGAAGTACAAGCGTCAAAGCTTGGGGATGCCCAAGGCATCCCCTTCTTCATCAATAAAATTTCCAGGTTTCTTCCAAACGCTTCATTTTTATTGTTTCATGCACAGTTGTGTTGTTTTTGGAGCGTCTTCTTTTTCGTTTTCGTTTTGGTTTTTCGTTTTCTTTTGTTTGCTTAGTTTGCTGAATAAATTGGTTGGACCCCCTCTTTCATACATTGGTTTGCAAACAGTTTGGTTTGGTTTGGAAAAGAGTAGGAAAGTTCATGCTTATGTGGTAAAAAGAGCTCGTTTTTGACTGTGGCCTATGCTTTGTCATGCCATGCTTGATATTATTTTGGCTTTATGCTTAGTATTATTTGTTTTAGCATGACTTGTTATAAACAATTGATATTGCTTAATGTGCCTTGGATGAATCGTGCGTTGTTTTAGCATATTAAAGCATAGTATAGTGGTATTCTCCTTTGATGCTTTATTTGGGTTGACTTGGCGCATGCTCACACCATGTTATGACTATCTCAAAGTCACCATAGCCTTCATGATCCTTTAGTTTTCAACTTGTAGTATCACTTTATGCTTTGATCAATGATGTTTTGTCACTCTGCATGATTATGGCCATTATTGCTCTCTTAGTTTGTCGCTCCTAGTCTTTTGCTAGCCTCCACAACCAAGTATGAGTTCCACTCATGCATCCAACTCCCTAAACCAAGTTATTCCAAAGAGTCCACCATACCTACCTACTAGCTTATGCTATTCCAAGTATATTCATGCTTTTGTTTACCTTCCAAATTAAACTTGTTATGAGAAAACTAGTGATTAAAGCTCTCACGAACTTGATGGCACACTTTACTTTTTGCATCTAATAAACTTGAACCATTGGGTCCTTCTTTGTTGAGTATATGCTTGCACTTATTTGTTGGGAATTAGCAGAACCATGCTTTCATGGGGAACTCTTTCAACATTGCACTTGGTACTTGTACCTAGTTGATATCATGCTCTTTTGTATATGGATGTCGTCGGTGTGAAATGAAAGGGGAGCTTGTAAGTCCATGGAGTTATGTATATGTGTTAGAGAAACGCCTGGGCTGCTGGTCTAATCCATGCTGACATGGTGGAAACCTGCAGCGTAACCATAATGAGCTGTCTATGAAGCATTCTTCTTATAAAAAAGAGTCAGATATTGAGAAAAAAATATTATGAAAAGAGGAAAGAGATAAAAAAGCACCATATTCCCATGGTAAATAAGAAGATTGCTGAGATGCTCGTTGTCTGCTTGCCTTGTCATTTTGATATGGGGATTCTTCCGTATCATCGGGCAAGGGGTACCCCGTTGGCGGTTCTCTATGATACACATGTACTTACTATGACAAGAACTTAACGGTAACTAAACTTGAGTAGCATGAGGAGCGGCCCTCGTATTCAAGGGACATGAGATTTCCAACTTATACTTTGTCAAGCATATACTCCATAGTTTGTTCACTTTAACCTTAATCACTCCAAGATGCTTATGATAGGGGCAATGAGAGCTGAAAACTATAAGTACCATAATTTTTGGAAGCTCTTTATGAGACTTGAATCCCTACTTCCTTCTATGAAGGCCTTTCTTCCACTAATATATTGAGTCTCCACCTTCTACCTTTATGCACCTACTTTGAGAGCATAGTGGCCATTCTTAGTTCTATGTGCATTGTCCCAAGACTAGTTGATTGATGCATAACTTGATATTGCTTGTTTTAAACTATTTGTATCTAGTCACTCTTATGAACTTTGAAGGTGTCCTATGCATTTATATTTGCTACTCTATGAGGGACAAGCTGAATACTACTATGCTATGTTTTCTTTATGTGAAACAAACAAATGTCTTGCAAAGCATTGTTATTCATGAATATTTTGTTTATGCCTTTTCATGTTGCAACATAGTTGCTTTGCCTTATTGTTAGAACTTTATCTTTCATGCTATGTTGAGGTACTATGATCCCAGCTATCAATGTTTTACAAATACTTTGATCAAGTTTATGATGGTGCATGTCACCTCAAAAATTATTCTTTCTTTTTATCACTTACCTACTCGAGGACGAGCAGGACTTAAGCTTGGGGATGTTGATATATTGCAAATGTATCTATAATTTTTGATGTTCCATGCTTGGTTTTATCTACTTTCTTGTGTTTTGTTCCAACTTTGGAGTACTTTTCATATTATTTCTTGGACTAACCTATTAACAAGATGCCACAGTTCCAGTTGCCTGTTTTCTACTGTTTTTGGTTCCAGAAAGTCAGAAAATGAACATTCTCGGAATTGGACCGGACAAAAGCCAAAGTTGATATTTTACCGGAAGACTCACGGAGCCAGAAGACGAGACGGAGAGGGGCCATAGGGTGGCCACACCATGTGGTGGCGCGGGCTAGCCCTAGCCACGCCACCAGGTGGTGTGGGCCCCCTGGCCACCCACCGACCTTGCCTCTTCGCCTATAAGAAGCCTCCCGATGCGAAAACCCTAAGTAGTCAATTAGAAATCCACGAAAAGTTCCACAGCGCCGTCGCCATCGAAGGGGAGATTCGGGGGACTGAAAGTCTCTGTTCCGGCACCCTGCCGGGACGGGGAAGTGCCCCCGGAGCCATCTCCATCGATCTCCACCATCATCTCCATCACCATTGCTGATTCCCATGATGAGGAGGGAGTAGTTCTCTCTCGAGGCTAAGGGTTCTACCGGTAGCTATGTGTTCATCTCTCTCTCTATGCATGATCTTGTTGTGGTCATGAGGTTTGAAATCAAGTAGATCTACCTTGCTACTCAAGTGCTTTAATAGATCTCTGCTCTCCCCATGTGTGTGAAAGTGACAGCGTGCACACCATGGTGGCACTTAGGCTAGAGATTACAAATACTTGTTATGAGTTATATTTGGAGTTGGATGTCTTTATGAAATTGTGGTGTTTGTTGGACTCATCTAGTACTCAAGGTGACTGTGTGGGGTTTCTAGATGGGAAAGATGAACTTTGAGGTGTGTTGTTATAGCCCTACCATCGATTAGAGTGTCCAACCGGAGAGTAGTTCAGCGTAGTATCATAAAGAAGAAAATATTTATATGAGAGTGTTCACTAGTGAAAGTATGATCCCTAGGCCTTGTTTCTAAGCATTGAAACACCGTTTGCAACTAGCTCTGTTACATGTTTGCTTGCTTCCATCTTTATTTCAGTTTTACTTTAGTCTTTTCCATGCCATCAAATTATTTTCTATCACCATTACCACTTATAGTTATCCATACCACTTGTATTTCACTATCTCTTCGCTGAACTAGTGCACCTATACACCTGACAAATGTATTGGGTGTGTTGGGGACACAAGAGACTTCTTGTATCTTGATTGCAGGGTTGCTTGAGAGGGGATACCTTTGACCACTTCCTCCCTGAGTTCGATAAACCTTGGGTGATCCACTTAAGGGAAAACTTGCTGTTGTTCTACAAACCTCTGCACTTGGAGGCCCAACAACTGTCTACAAGAATAGAAGTGCGTAGACATCAGTAATTTAATAGAAACTAAAATGAATATTTTAGTAAGTTCATCAACACCAGTCTAGATAAATGGTCCATCCAGGTGCATACTAAAAATCAAGATTAAGAGTACCGACAATTTCCATTGACTAAAATAAAAAATGACACTATTAAATTAAACTGGTAAGTGATGAAACGCTCTCCTACTTTGATATACCATTTTCACGCAGGTGAAATTCATGGAACCCACGGAACACTTTACCATATAGCTGTCACCAAGTCACATACCGATGCACAACCAAAGAGATCATGACATACCTTGTTGGCTTCTTTCAGTCACAAGAAAAATGGACACCGTCTTCCTAGAGTCGAAAGGATAAGGTGTATTAGGTTCACATCCACACCACGGCTGGTGATGTACATAGATGGTAGCAAACCATCTTCTAGTACATTGCAATCTGCACTTCATCATCTTAGCTACAAGGAATCGTTACAAGGGTTGAATTAGTGGTAGTACTTGACAATGTGAATGATAGGAAGGCTCAAAACCGTGTGTGGGACTTTTTTTCCCAAAATTTAATTATTTGATACAAAAAACATGTGGAACAAAAGGAGTTATTGTGATTGCTACATGGAAATTAGTCTTCCAAGCAACAAACACACAAGAAAATCATATCCAACCAGCTGTGGATCACAATGCAAGTTTAGGGAATCCAAATAGATACATACATGACTAGTCAGAGGAGTTAATATGATTTAAGCATTACATCGAACAATTTGCGGGCCATGGAATAAAAGGCGGATGCACCGAATAATCAAAAGTAGGATAACATGGAGGAGAATAGAGAGCTCATTGGAAGCTGATTGGGGAGGTGGGTGAAGGGTTTCCGCAGCAGATAAAAAAATTACTACGTTAGAACAACCTACCGCCCAGGATCTATCTAGTAAGTAATGCAGTAACGGAGGAAAACCGTGGTAACATACCCTTGAATACCGAGAGAGCGTTACGTTCATGTAGGAGAGTGGATGATGTAGTCGTACCCGTCTGACCTCAAGGTCGTGAAGATCCTCGCACGCCACTCCTTGTCCAGCTCCTTGCACGACGGTCAGGTCACTACTATTGGTAGCTCCCCCCGAGTTATCACACACATACGATGCAAGACAATGACTCCCGGACTCTGATCCCTGCCGAGGTTGCAGAAGTAGACCTCCTGACCGGAATCCCTGTAGAGAACATGCCACCGCAAAGGCAACTGAGAGAGAGAGGGGGATTTTCTCGAAGGAAAAGTGCCTTAGAGAATATCTTATTCATGTATCTTAATACCTCACATGGGTACCCCTTTATATAGATGGAGGGAGGTATACCTCCCATTTGGGTGTCCCATGTGGGACTAAAAATATAAAGGAAAAGGGAAAAAATGGGGTGCTGGCCGGGTAGGCTTGAAGTGGTGGCAGGGTGGGCCACCAGCCTTACGTGGGCCCAGCACAACCACCAGCAGACGTAGCGGCATGGCCTAGTTGGCCATCGCCCGGGTGCGCCGCACGATGTGCACGTGGCCCGCTAGCGCACATCGCAACAGCTAGTGATGCATCGCCCCGCTGGGCCAGCCTCTATCGCGTGGTGGCCTAGCACACCCTGCACCCGCGGCTCGCTCTGCCCAGGTGGGCTACTAACAGCTCGCACGCGCGGCCCGTAAGCGACACGGTGGATGCAGCGCCTCACCGGATGGGCCAGCTGCACGTCCGCGCATCCCAACACGTGTCTGCCTGGCTGTTTGCTTGGGCCAGGTCAAAAACCGGCCCAGTAGTAGCTGTTTGCTGTCCTGTTTCCTTGCGGTTTCCTCCTGGGTCAAAACCCTCCGGGGTTTTGGCCTAATGAGGAAGTTGCACTATTTAATATAAGTTAATTCATAATTAACATATTATAAATACATATTATGAATTGTCATTTATCTGAAACTCCTTTTAGTCTCTTTCTTTCTCCAAACAACTTCGGATCTCTCCCGGAACGATTATGTTTCTCTCTCATCTGTGATTCCATCTTACAGGAAGATCTCTAAGCATCATAGTGCCCTTAAGCGTGTTTCCCTATGGTTCGGAAATGTCATAGACATGATCTCGATCAATGATCAACAACGGGGACGGGATGCCTATATTTACCCCTATGCACTCCACGAACCACCATTGTGTCGAACCTTAAACGATATATCCAATTCTCTTTGTTATGCGATACAATACTTGTCCGAGATCTGATCGTTGGTATCATGATACCTTGTTCAATCTCATTTCCAACAAGTACTGTTTTACTTGTTCATGTGAAATTCCACCCCCATGACCTAGTCATGCGCTGCGCAGCTTATGGATGTAATTCACCAAGTGGGCCTAATGTATCTTTCCATCACACAGGAGAACAAATCATGATCTTGATGCATAGGCCGCAACCTTCCCCTCAGACTACTCAACATGAACCTTTATGGTCACCTAGTCACGGACATGACAGTTGATGCAGTCAAAGCAATCCTCCGGTAATAGTGATTAATATGATCTCATGGTCTAAGGATTGGGACACTCCGTTTTTGACAATTGCAACGTGAACTAAGTGACATGATCATGTTGCAACAATCATCGATGGGAAATATCCATCACATCATTTCAGATGATATGACTTTATTGTCAGTTGGCTTTCAATAGCACCATGATCAGGAAAGCTTGATCATCAGCTGCCCAATGAACTAGTTGAATTAGAGGCTACTAGGGACCTGGTTTTGTTTATGTATGAATGTTTCTGCTTGATACAATTATATCATGATATAAAACTATTATGAACTAATGAGATATGATAATAAACCCCTTTAATATTTGCCCCTAGGGCATATCTCCTTTAGTGGGCGACAACAACGGGTCGAAGTAGTGGCCGGTGGAAGGAGTAGCAGCTCGGGGAGGTGGGAACGTGGCCGGTGGCAGCAACATGGGGAGGTGGTTGCGGTGGTAGCTCCACATCATACTCTGTGCCTTCCCGTTGCCACTACAGTGTTGTAGTGACCTCCCTCTTCATTTGTCACTCCCATCGCCCGTGGTCGTCGCAGATTGCCATTGTCGCCCCGCCTTGGTCGTCTCCTTCAGACACCAGGACTACCTACCCATGACTCATTCTCTCCTCCCCTCGGCTGCTAGCCATGGTGCGGTCGACCATGGAAGAGAGCGTGAACATGGAGAATGGTCGGCAGGTGCATATGTTCTCGCGCATCCCTCGTTCGCCGGGTGGTCCGTGGTCACCAGGAGGAGGGTAAGAGGAGAGGCGGTGTGTGACGGTTGGGTGTAGCGTGAGGAGCAGAGGCGCCGGACAGAGGAGGGATGGTGGGTGGCGGCAACGCCTGCAGAGAGAGTCATGGGGAATTGGGGATGGTGTACGGCAGCGACGGCTATGGCCTTTTTTTCTCAGGCGCTAGAACATAATAAGCGGGGATGTGATTATTGGATATGGAAAACCGTGGGGCGGGGGGAGTGGGACGTGGTTAGTGGACAATAAAAAACAAACTGAGGGATTGGGACGGATGAAAACAACCCGACATAGTGTGATGGTAGGTAGCAAACAGAACCTCGAGGTTCTTTTATATAGTAGAGATTGTTGGCATGTGGTAAGGCTAACATGATCAACACGCATTTTGACGACCTAAACTCCACACTCCTCGCGCTAATCTCGAAGGACAACACGGCTCACGTGAAGGATTTTTTCCCAATTAGCCTTACCAATAGCTTTGACAAATTTCTCCACAAAATCCTTGTGTTGCGCCTCACTTTGAAGATGTCCCACCTGGTCCTCGAGAACTGAAGCGCCTTCATCAATAGGCATTGTATCCAATACAAGTACGTCATCATGCATCAAGTTGTTGTTAGGTTACTCATGAAGTTACTTGCACTATGACTAGCCTAGTGAGAGTAACATAGATGTAATTGTTGGAAATATGCCCTAGAGACAAATAATAAGGACTATTATCATATTTCATAAAGTTTATGATTAAGTTTTATATCATGCTATAACTGTATTGAGTGGAAACATCAATACACGTGTGATATATAAACAACCAGGGGTTCCTAGTGAAACTCTAGTCACTGGTCCATTGGTCAACAGATGATCAAGTTTCCTGACATGTGGCATTTATGCCAGTTCGAAATGGAGTCAACTCATTCTGAGAATTAGATGATGAACCAATACCCAACCTAAACATCGTGACCTGATCATGTCACGAAGTTCAAGTTACGATGATTAGAAATGGATCCTCGTAGACTATTCCTTAGACCGTGAGGCTATATCAATCACTGTCTCCCGAGAGTGCTTAGATAGCATCAAGCATCACTTGGTAATACAGTGATTATAAAGGTGTGTTCGAGTACTCGGAGGAACCGTAGAGGCAATATATGTCAAGAGCAGGATCTGTCCGTCCACGTGACGGAAAGATACTTAAGGGCCCACTCAGGAGAAGTTATATCCAATAGATGCATAGCATGTGATTTAATCACAGGGATATCACTTGTCAGAACGAGTCAAGTAGCATTGTTCAGTAACAAGATGGTGATGTCATTGATCAGATCTCGGGCAATGCAAGTATCAAGAGACAAAGGAAATAAGACACGACTATCCCGGTTCAAATGACGAAAGATCTTCATGGAACGCACAGGGGTCACATGGCCATCCAGGTCCCTCTGTCGATCATTGGTCCGGGAGTGTCCCGACCATGTCTGGAGTGTTCCAGAACCATAGGGTATCACACTTAAGGGTTTGATTATGCTTAGAGAGTGTTTATAGGATTAGAAGAATCAGCGAAGAATCGTAGAGAGAAAACCGGAAGGGTTTCGGTAAGTCCGGAGGATGTCCAGAGTGGAGGTGGAAGGTGTTCCATAGCCACGGAGATTGAATAATATGTGAATGAATGTTAAATATTTATTTAATCATTTATCCATAATTATTTAATAAAATAGAAAATCAATTTAAAGGTCAACAGGCTTAATGGGCCAATTCCGGAGGGAAGATGGCCCATTAGGGAAAGGTAAGAGGGGAGAAGGGGCAAGGGGGTGGCCGGGTGGGCCAAGCCCCCCTGCACGGGGACCACTAGGGCCGGCCGGCGGCTGCCCCCCCTCTCCCTCTCCTTTAGTCCCACCCTGGGACTTTGAGGGAGGTAGTACCTCCCCTCCCCCTATATATAGTGGGGGTATTTGGCCAGATAAATACACACAATATTCAATAAAGGTTTCCTCACTTTTGGAGAGACCTCCTATTGATATTCTCTCTATCTCTATCTCTCGTGACCGTGGTCCCAAGTTTGGACTGCGCGAACGAGAGACATCTTCACCGCGGAGCGCCATCGCGCTGTGGGATTCGGATCTAGGAGCTCTACTTCCGCAACTGCTGCTGGATCAGGGAAGCGGGAGTCATCGTCAGGCACCGGACGTGTGTAACGCCTCGCGAGGTGTCACACTTGAGGCACTCAAGTCATTGGAGCCGCAGGAGCGCAAGGACTTCATCATGACTTGAGGTCGACTTCGGCTCGTCTACATCAACCACGCTCTCCTAAGCGTTGACAATGCTTTTCGGTCTTCAAGGGTAAGTTCACAAAAATCCCCTCCCATTACTGCATTACTAATAGATAGGTCCTGGCAACATCAGGGGTTCAGGGGTGTAGGGTAAAAATTATTGTTTTCATACACGGAACCCCTATAGTGGTATCAGAGCTAGATCTATGCGTAGTAATGCTAGTACGGGTAGAACACACGAGATGTAGCGTTTGGGCGTTGATCTATTAGTTGTTACCCTCCCACGTGTACTTGAGTATACCGCAGTAATGCTTGATGAAGCGGCCCCCAACCGACACACGTTCATTCGCGAGACTGGTCCACACTTGACATACAGCTTGTACCATATAAAGTGGCTTAGGGGGGTGTCTATCTCTCTTGCATTAGTTGGTATGCCATTTGCAATGGAGGGCCCCGAAAGGGGTATAGTATAGACAACTACTTGATCAGCGTTGTGGTGAAAGTTAGTAGGTAAGAACGGTTCTTGTGCGAAAGCCCATTCAGCCACGTAAAACATGCAAAGATAAAGTAGAGGCGTCTAGCTTTGTTTTGCAGGGGGCATTGCTTTGTGATATGGTTGTGGCAAAGGTAAAGTGATTACCTTATGTTACGTAGTAGTAGATAGTCACGGAGGTGACGGATTACCATGCCAGAAAGACATCGGTACCCTGGTGTCTACGGTGCCGGAACCCTAGCACCGGAATCTGGTGACGACGGATGGAGATCACAACGTGAAGGACCATATCACATCGCATTTACATTCAATGTTATTGTTTGTATATCTTATTGTGTGCTAGTATTAGATACTCGACGGTAGCCTAATAAGATGATCCCTGTTAAAATTACCAATGATTGTGTTCCCCCTTAGTGTGCACCACTAAGAAAGTTCTTCGGTATGAGGTAGGCCATGATGATCGGGTGTCAGACATATCTACGTTCGCATACAGTGGGTGTAAGCCATGTTGCGCAGTAAATACACTAAGGTTGAGTTGGCGAGCCTAGCACGTTACAGAGACATGGCCTCGGAACACGGATGGTCGAAAGATCGAGCACGAGTCGCATGAATGATGTGACCGACATTTAGCGTCCACCCTAGAACCCACATTGATGGTCGTGATGATCGGGAGAGATGTGGGGAAAAGGGGTCGTGTTATCACTAGGAACCCTTCAGGGGATAGGTGTTTCTGAGTGGAGTTATTATTAACTCATTTAATTATAAACTTAGTCTATATTCCTTTTGCAATTATAAATGTAGAAAAGGTTCTCCTCGATGCAACCTTTCCTGTTGATGATTTATTGGTTAGAAGGAGAGAAGCTCAGGCTAGACGGATCAAACTTTTCTATATGGGTTGCGCGTCTCCATGTTCTCCTTAGAAAGAATAACATGGTCGACTACATACTCAACAAGATAGATTTGGATCAGCCCAGTGATATAGAGACCCCAGAGCAGTGGAAAGAGCGCTATTGCCATCGGGAGATGGCCTCCTTCATTTTAGTTACAATGCGTTTTGGAATGGTGGACGAGTTGTGGCTTGTCATGGGTAATGTCGACCCTCATACGGTAATGCTACAGCTTAGGACACATTTTGTGGAACAAGCATGCATATGGGAGCATGAGATGATGGGAGACTTCCTCTCCATTAAGATGGAGGAGAACTCATCACTTGACGACCACTTGGAGCGCATGCATGATGCGTACATGAGGCCTTCATACTTCCTGGATAGCTGGATGACGGGCTCTTTTGCAAATGGCGTTGTGTTGTGGTCGCTGCCACCAAGCTACCAAGCACAAGTCAGGACTTGCATTATGAGAGGCGACGCGGAAACACAGGATTTCCACAGGTTCATATCACATCTCAGGAATGTGATGGTTGAACCTGTTGTCACTGAGGTCATCAATGACAAAGTTATATATTTGATAAACAATTTTATAAATGTTATAATCTTGCAAACACATTTGCAGTGTTAAGTATATTTGATACTTGTTCTGTTTTGCTGAAAACAGGTCCTTCTGCATAGAGGTGCTTGCTAGAGAGGAGGTGACGTTGCGTGTTGATGGCGAGCATGATGATGATGGCCAATGACACTCTCCCTCAACATTTATCACTTAGTTTATGTTTAGGATGATTATTGTAATCAAAAGATTGTGAACTTCTTTAGTGTGTCTCACACTTTGTGAGACGGTTATTCATATCAGTTTGTAACAAACAGTTGTTCCACTTTTATGAATGATTTCTATTTGTGTTCATATCTTGTTTGATTATATGTGAATTATCCTTGTTGTTTGAAACCAATTGATAATACATGAACATTTGTAAAATACTAAAATGCCTTAAAATACCCAACTTAACGATATGTTCATTAATGAATGAAACTATTATTTAAATTCAAAGTTATGCGATAATATGTGAAAGTCATTTGATTACTTATCACATATGAATCATGCCTAAGTTCGGCAAAATGACTTGAACACCGTGTATTACTTGAATACAAAGTGTTTTAATGAATTGTTAAAAGTAAATACATATTCGATGTATTGTGTTTGACAAAATGGTAATTATCATTGTATGACTGTTTAAATGTGTAAAGAAATTTACCAAAGGAAACATGAGTATAAAACTATTTGATATGATCAAAGTGTTTCATCAATAAAGGGTATGAATATAAAAGAGAATCTAATTACTACGATTTGATCAATGGTAATGAAATTCAACTTTATAAGATTGGCATAGAAGAAATTGTGGAATGCAATGCGTTTGAAACGTCAAAATGCAAAGCATCACAATATGATATTTGATATCAAAGTGGGTGAATAGATGGCACCAGATAAATCGTTGTAGTGTAGATGTAGAGACCATTAGTTAGAAATAGTTAGCACTCAATTAGAATATATAGTGAACCATCTGGATTCGTGAGATCGGCACCATATAAAGTATGGATCGTCGTAAAAGTTTTGGGGTTATTCGATATAACCAAAACAATAGCGAATAAGTCCTTGTAGAGTATTCATTGGAAACTTTGAATACAAAATCCATAGCTAAAACCAAAAGGGAAGCAAAATTAGTATTGCTTGGATTTTGGTACATTTTTTTAGAAAATTCGCATTCAGTGATATTTCTCGATTATGGAGCAAATGGAAGATAGTGAAAAACATGATGAGGATTCAAAACCCTGCATCAGAGTGTTGAGAAGCGCAACGGAAAATGTTCCTAAATGATTCTCCTCATAAAGGAAAGAATCAATGATAATGATCATTGTGATTTTCCCTGCTGGTGTTTTCACTACATAAAGTAGGATTCAAAATGTAACCCATATCTTGTATGAAGACATTTGTGAATCATTTGTCATGATTCTTGGAATATGAAATACCTACGAACTACTAAGGAAATAATGGTAAACTAGAATTATGAGAAATCCTAGAAGCAAAATTCCCTTGAGATTAGAAAGCAATTCGTTGCTGAATCTTACAAGTAAAGGAGTTACTTGGATTTTCCCAAATGACTGCAAAGCCATAGTGGAAAAGGGGGTAAATGACAAAAGCATGATTTGTCAAGTATTGGACAAATTCAAATGAATTTGATTCAAGTCTGCTAAATGTCTAGAGGATTTAAAACTAGTAAAAGTACTAGTATCTCATAGTAAATATCCAAGTTTGATATTTGATCAAAGGTTTTGAAATTGTTCAAAATAGTGAGTGGATATGGTTTCCAAATCCATAAAGGATGGCATATCTTAAAGCATAAAGGGTTATGTTATAAGGGAATATGTTGGAAACTCCTGTAAATACCGACTAAAGTCAAGTAGGAAGTGAGGTGAACAAAAACATCGAAAGTTGCACAGGGTGCACTCGTGTTTCGATGATTACATTTATAATAATAGATAAGGGTACCATCTAAAGTGTTGTATAATGTTATGGCGGGGCTAGTTTGCTTTTAACGTAGAATGATGTGTCCCAGGGCACAATGCGCATGAGAAAGCCCTCGAGGTTGATCTAAAGTCACTGTAGGCTCCTAGAATCAGGCCTCGTTCTGCTGCCATAGCGACGATGCATACACACAGATGTTATCATGTGATGATAAAGTATTAATGTCAATCAAGGTGACATTAGTAAGTTGCAAAGGATTTGGGACTGTAAAGTACAGACCCAAGGTTCAACCTCTTCCATGAGCAAGCATGTTCAGGGTACCAGATATATGGTGCCAATGATTAAGAACAAATGCAGCTAGTTTATTTATACTCTAGTGCAAGTGGGAGACTGTTGGAAATATGCCCTAGAGACAAATAGTAGTAAGGACTATTATCATATTTCATAAAGTTTATGATTAAGTTTTATATCATGCTATAACTGTATTGAGTGGAAACATCAATACATGTGTGATATATAAACAACCAGGGGTTCCCAGTGAAACTCTAGTCACTGGTTTATTGGTCAACAGATGATCAAGTTCCTGATCATGTGGCATTTATGCCAGTTGGAAATGGAGTCAACTCATTCTGAGAATGAGATAATGAACCAATACCCAACCTAAACATCATGACCCGATCATGTCACGAAGTTCAAGTTACGATGATTAGAAATGGATCCTTATAGACTATTACTTAGACCGTGAGGCTATATCAATCACTGTCTCCCGAGAGTGCTTAGATAGCATCAAGCGTCACTTGGTAATACAATGATTATAAAGGTGTGTTCAGGTACTCGAAGGAACCGTAGAGGCAATATATGTCAAGAGCGGGATTTGTCTATCCACGTGACGGAAATATACTTAAGGGCCCACTCAGGAGAAGTTATATCCAATAGTTGCGCAGCGTGTGATTTGATCACATGGATATCACTTGTCGGAACGAGTCAAGTAGCATTGTTCAGTAACGAGATTGAACACGACATGGTGATGTCATTGATCAGATCTCGGGTAATGCAAGTATCAAGAGACAAAGGGAATAAGACATGACCATCCCGGTTCAAACGACGAAAGATCTTCGTGGAACGCACAGGGGTCACATGGCCATCCAGGTCCCTCTGTCGATCATTGGTCCAGGAGTGTCCCGACCATGTCTGGAGTGTTCCCGAATCGTAGGGTATCACGCTTAAGGGTCTGATGATGCTTAGATAGTGTGTATAGGATCGGAAGAATCGCCGAAGAACAGTAGAGAGAAAACCGAAGGGTTTCGGTAAGTCCGGAGGATGTCCGGAGTGGAGGTGGAAGGTGTTCCATAGCCACGGAGATTGATATGTCAATGAATGTTAAATATTGATTTAATCATTTATTCATAATTATTTAATAAAATAGAAAATCAATTTAAAGGTCAAAAGGCTTAATGGGCCAATTCCGGAGGGAAGAGGGCCCATTAGGGAAAGGTAAGAGGGGAGAAGGGGCAAGGGGGTGGCCGGGTGGGCCAAGCCCCCCCGCGCGGGGCCCACTAGGGCCGGCCAAAGGCTGCCCCCCCCTCTCCCTCTCCTTTAGTCCCACCCCGGGACTTTGAGGGAGGTAGTAGCTCCCCTCCCCCTATATATAGTGGGGGTATTTGGCCAGATAAATACACACAATATTTAATAAAGGTTTCCTCACTTTAGGGGAGACCTCCAATTGATATTCTCTCTCTCTCTCTCTCATGACCGTGCTCCCAAGTTCAGACTGCGCGAACGAGAGACATCTTCACCGCGGAGCGCCATCGTGCTGCGAGACTCGGATCCAGGAGCTCTACTTCCGCAACTGTTGTTGGATCGGGTAAGCGGGAGTCATCGTCAGACATCGGACATGTGTAACTCCCCGCGAGGTGTCACACTTGAGGCACTCAAGTTGTTGGAGCCGCAGGAGCGCAAGGACTTCATCACGACCTTGAGGTCGGCTTCGGCTCGTCTACATCAACCACGCTCTCCTAAGCGTTGACAATGTTTTTCGTTCTTCAAGGGTAAGTTCATGAAAAGCCCCTCATGTTACTGCATTACTAATAGATAGGTCCTGGCAACATCAGGGGTTCAGGGGCGTAGGAGAAAAAGTATTGTTTGCATACGCGGAACCCCTACAGTAACATGCATGCGACATAGGCAAACAAGAGATGTGGCAAGAAATTAATGAGAGAGGAAAATGGAGTGGCTAGTCATAGTAGGAGTAACTTAGCTAGTAACATGCATGTACATGTAGTGCGAACTGAGCAAATTGGTGACGTGACATGATAATTAATGAAGAAAGAGAGGGAGGTAGTAACTCGGCTAGTTAACATAACGTCACACGTACCAAGACAATATGAGTCTATTTAACATCCCAAAACTTTAATCCAAGCTTATCAAGATCAAATCATCCAAAAATAGGGTTAACAAAAACTTTTCCAAATTTAAAATGAAAGCCTTCATATATGTGTGCATTTAAAATAGGAGTTGTTTGAATTGCCATAATTGATTGATCCAATGCTTGTAAAATGTTTCTTAGGTGATTTAAACATCATCTACATCATTCCCAAACTTTTCCTAAAGAAAATCAAATCAAAAAGAATTAAAAAGAAGGAATGGTCATTTTGGCAAATTTAACTCTCATGCCTACTTTGGCTATTCCTAATACTCAATTCTTAACAGAAACAATTCTTGATCTTGGCACCCCTTGCTAGTACACATAATGAGGTACCAAGGCCCACCTTTTGATCTGCTCAAAACATTCTGTTAACTATTTTAAAGGACAGTTTAAAATTGAATCTAATGCATATGCGTAGATCACCCCTATTTCAAAAACCATCTATTTGAGCTCTACTTTCAAAACCCTTGCAACCAGAGACTACCCATCACTAGTGGAGATCACTCAAAAAGTTTGAACTCAAAATTCAAAACTTTTTCTCTTGCGGCCATTTCATCAAACACATGGCAGGCAGAATCAACACAAATAGCTAGCTCACTGTTTCTACAGAGTTTAGCCACCCATTTGACCACAAAACACTCCCTCTGTCTCCACTTGATCAAACCATGCCATTACCACCCCAACCCCTACACCCTAGTGGCCAGGCCAAGCCATGCCGAGCACCAACTCGCCGGCCAAACTTGCCCTCACCCCAGCAGACCACCTCCTCCTTCTTCTCCATGTCTAGGAGGTAGCCAACACCTCACCGGCCCTCTCTGTCCCCTGCCCGAGCCAAGTGCTTCCATGGACCACCGAGGAAAGCCCGCGCCCAGTGCCACCGCGCCATGCCGATGCCGCCCGCAGAGCACGCTATGTCCCCGCGTGCACAAGCCGCCGCTCGACCGCAGCCCGTGCCCGCCGCTCCGCCTCGACCTGGAGAACACCCCAGACATCCCCGGTCGCCGCCCAAGGCCTCACAGCCACCGCTCGCCGTGGACACCGCCGCTTCGGCCGTGCAGAGCGCCACCTCGCCCAGACCGCATACCACCGCCCCTATGGCCGCCTTTAAGTCCTAGAGCACCGCCAGGGAACCGCCCATTGATCGCCACCCCTAGCCATGCCTCTAGCTTGCCGTAGCCATGTCACCATCGTCGACCGCCCATCCCGCTCGGTCTCACCGTCGGGCCTATAAAAGGAGCCCTCCCCAGCCATTCTTCTCCACACCATTCTACTCCCCTCACCTCTCTGAACCTCACCCACCTCTAGCCGGAGCAAGTGGAGCAGCAGCTCGCCGGAATTGGAACCGGAGCCGCCGCCTCTGGAGGAGAAGGGCGTCGTTGATTTCGACCACCCCAAGCTCCGCCGCGACCATGCCTCGCCTCGCCGTCGTCTTCCACTTTGTCTGCCCGCCTCGCCGACCCTGCTGGAGCCCTGATATTCCCCCAGTAGACCCCCACCGAGCCTCTAGGGTTCGAGCTCGCCGGCGACCTGTTCGTCGTCGACGACGACCCTCAGCCGTTGATCTCGCTTCTAATCGCATGGCCCACAGCGCGCGTACCGTTTCGCGTGTTAAGTGTCGCTGACAAGCGGGACCCCCCTGTCAGCTGAGCCTCGCGCCGTGGAGCGCCACCAGCCCATTTCTTTTCCCGCGCTAGCCCACCCTTTCAAATCTAGATTTTTCTTTTTAGTTAAATCTAATTTCTATCCGCTATTTTCAAAATTCAATTCTGTGAGTTTGACAAATCCAAATAGCATGAAACAAATTTTGTCTGAAAGGTATTGAACTAATCTATCCAAGCCCGTTGGATTTATTTCAATTAGAGTTATAGATCTCTCCTAATAAAAATAACAAAACAGAAGCATTTGCACCTTGCAACATTTTTATAAAATCAACCAAGTTAGCTTTTGAGTTGATTCCAACTCTCAAAAATCACATTTCATCATATCTATCCAAATATGTAATAATATTAAGGTTTACATGCAGTGACTTTGGACTAGTACCAAAATAATGCTATATAGGCATTTCTAGTCACTTTAAATCATTAAATAATGAACTTAAACCAAAGTAATATTGATCCAACCCTTAAATCTCATTCCCACATGTTAGAATATGTGGTGAGGACATGTGTCCACATGATCCCATATTTTGGTGGTGAATATTAAATTTTAGTTAAAATTTCAATGAGTAGAAATTACTTTTCTAAAATAAAAAGGTTGAAACTATTAAATTAAACTTGTGATGCTTGTGATGATAATAGATCATCAGTTGTGTGTTTTAGGATGCTACTTAGCCTAGTTAAGTATTGTTTGGTGATTGTCTACTCCCTATGTATTTATAGACGCTAGTACCGACCAAGCTTTCGAGGAGGAGGAGTTCTACCAAGAAGAAGAAGAAGAAGAAGAAGAAGAAGAAAACTTCAACCACTGCACCAACCAAGGCAAGCTATTGTTAGCAAGCTAGAATTAAACTAGATGGTTTAGCAAAGATGCCTTAAGCAGGCTTTGATCACACCCCTTTAACTATTAGTACCCCAAGTCTTATTGACAAGTTTTACCTTCCTTAGTTTACACAAAGTTCTTTACTTAATTTTGAAGGTAGCATAAAAAGTATAAAACTTGACCTACTTAGAAACCTTTAGATGTCATTCTATGGCATGAGATTGATCCCATCTTTCCACCTTAGTGAACACTCTTAACTTAGTACCTTAGTATAGATCAAAAACTTGAGTCACTTTAGATGGGAACACTTGGTGAAAATGAATTGTGAAAACCTTGGAATGATGAGTCATTCTATTGAGATGTTTTGGCATGTGTTGAGAGACACAACTGGTTTATGATGATGAAAATGATGAGGCATGAGCCTAACCCTTTTATAAAACTGATGGTTCGATTCGGATGCGATACCATTCTAAATTTACCGTACAACCACATTACCTGAATTGGGTAAGGCTTAGCTGGAAATTTATATGCATTAGTATTAGTTCCCTCACGGGAGAGGTTTGAGATAAGGCTACCTCTCAAGGATGTCCACCTATGCAGGGCCCAAGATGACTGATGGTCATGGTTGGGAGGCCATGCCCATAGGAGAGGTGCTTGTACTACGGTGTGTAAAGGGAAGGTTATGTTTGATTATCTGCGTACTAAGTATGATGATTCAGGGTTATCCCTGACAGATGTATCGAATCTTGTGGTGAAAGTGTACCACCCCTGCAGAGTGTCAAACTATTCGAGTAGCCGCGTCTGCGGTTATGGACAGTTGGAATGGCCATACTGTTTCGTTGTTTAGATGTTTTCTAAATAACTTGAAACGAATGATGAACTTTGACTTGACCACAACAGGGTTGTGTTGATGATAATAGCTTCCCTGATTCTAGAACTTTATTTTATATTTGTTTGCTTCTGAACTCAGTTTAGGTTTCAAACTTAACTTGATAGTTAACTTAGATTCAGCACTTTAACTTAGAATTATACCCCTTGTTAGTAGTAGTTTGCGAGTACTTAAAGAGTACTCATGGCTTTTGTCCCTGGCTATTATCATGGCCAGACTATGAAGGAGATTATCAAGATGATGGTCAGCAGGACGGCTATGATAACTAGGACTATCTGCCTTCATCACATTGCCTGTGCCCCTGAAGATGGACCCCACCGCTACGTTTATCGTTTTTTCTGCTGCTTGTTGTATTAAAGACTGGATCAGGAGATCCTTATTTGTGTAAAACCTTATGTATGGTTTGTAATGGATGATGTACTATGATATCCAATCCGTTATGTCTCGCAAAAATGGTAATCCTGGGATTGCGAGGTATGGCATAACGGGCATCTGGGATTAAAATTCCGGGTGTTGAAAAGTTGGTATCAGAGCCATCCTGACCATAGGAGACCCTAGTTAGAATGGACGTCCAAACCAAAAACTTAGTTTCAAAACCAAAATGAGTATTTATGAAAAATATTTCCCCTCTTACCCTTGTGAACTCATTCTTTCTCAAAAATGCATGTTCCTCAAAATTCTTACATTACTACTTAAAATTTAACACACTTGATCACTTCACTAACTTCCTCATCCTTAATTCTTGTAGATGGAGACTCAATTCAGCAAGTTTTACCAGTTGGGAAAGGGAGGTCAGCTGATCTTCGAGAGGGATCTGGATTCGCTGTCAGAGTTACTGGGACGCCCACATCCGGAGTTTCTTGGATCTCAACTTCCAGGACCCCCAGGAGGAGACCTACAGTGGCTAGTTACCGCGGATCTTCGGGGAAGCATCGAAGCACCAACTTCCGGGAGAATTCAGTTCTCCGTGAGAGAGAGAACAACTGGCTAGATGGATTAGCCAGGGCAATGCATGAAGCTCTCGCACGTTTATGTGCCCTCAGCGTCAACAAGATTCAAGGAACCCGCTTTGCCCACTATGCAAGACGTGACTTCATGGGAATGCCGATGGAGATGCCAAGTCACCCAGAGTTGAGGCGTCAAGTGGAGAACCTTGACTTCTTGCTTCATGACAGACAGCAAGAACTGGACAATGCCAGGGAGTTAGCCAACCAGAACCGTGCCATTGCCGACCAGAAGGCTCAGACTTTCGCACTGCTTGTCCAAGATCGTCAGTCTCTTTGCCGCCAGCGTGCAAAGAAGGATCGCATCATCGCTCGTCTTCGCAAAAAGGTGGCCGACCTCGAGAAGACCGTCAAGGAGCAGGAAGCTCAGCTTGCCGCCAAGGAAGAAGAAGATGAGGGTGAAGACATCCAGGGAGATATGGATTCTTACCTCAGCAACGATGATGATTTTCTGGAAGAAGATGCTATGGACTTCTACACTGATGATGAAGACTCCGACTTCATCGACGATGAGTAGAGGCACTAGAGCACTGTCGTAGCATGAGATGTATCATCTCATTGTATCGTAGCTTGCAGAATGGTTCTTCAAACCATCTGTTTTCCCCTTTTGCTTGTTGTGGTGTGTGTTGTATCGTGTGCTTGCTTGCATGAATGAAAAAGAAGTTAGTTGAAAAACCTGAGTCTAGCTCAATGTTTTAGCTTTGAAAACCCAAAACCATGAACCTTAGAATTTCCCTCTTACCCCTATATCTATCTCAACCTTCAGATGACTCATGGAAACCAAGGAGGGAGCAGCTCGTCGCAGGACCCAATGCTGCAGATCTTGCAGAATCTTATCGCGGACCGTGAAGCAAGCAGGGCCGAGCATCAAGCCAACTTAGCAGCATTGCAGTAGATCGCCCAAATGGCTCTCAACAACCAAGGACATGGAAATCAGGATCACCAAGGATCCAAACTCAAAAACTTTCAGAACACAAATCCCCCAATCTTCAACCAATCTGAAAACCCATTAGATGCTGATGACTGGTTAGATACCATGGAAAACAACTTAGAGGTTGCCAGAGTTGATGAGAATGAGAAAGTTCTCTTCGCCACCCACTATCTGGCGGGAGATGCAAGAGCTTGGTGGAATAGCATCCGCAATATGAACCATGGCCAGGTGATGACCTGGGAAGCATTCAAGGTCAAGTTCAACCGCACCCACGTGCCGCAAGGTCTTGTCAACAGGATGAGAGATGAATTCCGTGAATTGAAGCAAGGAAGAATGACTGTGGTGGAGTACCGTGATAGATTCTTGTCACTTGCCAGATATGCACCGGATGAGATCAACACGGAGTCCAAGAAGAAGGAGAGATTCTTAAACGGACTGCATGATGAGATGCAGACTGTCCTCGTTAACATCCGTTTTGATGATCTCGAAGAGCTAGTCGACTCTGCCATTCAGATGGAAGGGAAGATTAACCAGGCAAACGACAACCGCAAGCGCCATATGATGCAGAAGTCTGGATCCAGTAGTCACCAGAAGTACCGTCCCAACCCTTCACCCGGATATGCACCAAGGAACAACCGACCCCCAAATTCTCGCCCAAGCTACCCCAACCGTAGCGGAGGAAATGTGAAGTCCGGATTAAACAATCACAACTCCGGCAATGCTAACAATTTCAACCGTGCCCCTCCGAAGAGCAACAACAACAACACTGCACCCAGAACTGGCAGCAATGTTGTACCTGTCGCAGTCAAGGACAAGTCCCAGATCACTTGTTTCAAGTGTGGAGTGAAGGGTCACTACTCCAATGAGTGTCCCAAGAAGACTGCCGCCAATGCCCCTGTGAATGCCCCAGCTCAGCAGCAGCGTCGTGTTCAACCAGGAAGGAGATTTGCCCCAGGGAACGCGCACAACCACAACGGTCGTCTCTTCCACATGAACGCAGAAGAAGCCCAGGAAGCGCCAGATGTAGTGCTGGGTATGTTTTCTGTCAACTCAGTTTTAGCAAGAGTATTGTTTGATTGTGGAGCATCGCATTCATTTGTCACCGAAGAATTTGTATGCACTAGTAAGATTCGCCCAACCAACCTGAAGCATGTCATGATAGTTCAAATCCCCGGTTCAACAACAAAAGCTAGAAAAATTTGCAAAGTTGTACCTATAAGAATACATGGGATAGATTTTTATGCCAACCTAATTGTACTTGGAACCAAAGGATTGGAAGTAGTACTAGGTATGGATTGGATGTCAAGGCATAAAGGACTGATAGACTGTGCTAACAAAGCCATCACCATGACCAGTAGTTCTGGAGTAACAGTAGAGCATATCTCAGAAACCTTACCCCGTCAATTCAAGTGCAACAAGAGTGTAGCCCTGCCCACCATTGACCAAGTCAGAGTAGTCTGTCAATACCCCGACGTATTCCTAGATGAATTACCAGGTATGCCCTCGGATAGGGATATTGAGTTCATTATCGAACTAATCCCCGGAACCGGACCTATAGCCTAGAGACCCTATACCATGAACCCCTTAGAGTTAGTGGAACTGAAGAAGCAGTTGGATGCCATGTTAGCAACAGGCTTGATTCAGCCAAGCGCATCGCCATGGAGATCACCAGTGTTATTCGTCGACAAGAAAGATGGAGGCAATCGTCTGTGTACAGATTACAGAAAGTTGAATGATGTCACCATCAAGAACAAGTACCCTTTGCCAAAGATAGAGGATCTATTTGATCAATTGACCAGAGCTCAGGTATTCTCAAAGATTGATCTTAGGACTGGTTATCACCAACTTAAGATTCGTGCAATGGATATTCCGAAGACCGCCTTTACTACTCGCTATGGTTTATACGAGTATACGGTTATGTATTTTGGATTAACCAATGCCCTACTTATTTC
Source organism: Avena sativa (assembly GCA_916181665.1). Taxonomy (NCBI): domain Eukaryota; kingdom Viridiplantae; phylum Streptophyta; class Magnoliopsida; order Poales; family Poaceae; genus Avena; species Avena sativa. Next base: position 102,014,359 of record OV702287.1, on the reverse strand, counting down.
ATGAATCTCATGAATAAGATCTTTATGAATTTCCTCGATAAGTTTGTAGTTGTGTTTATCGACGACATCCTTATCTACTCCAAGTCAGAAGAAGAGCACGAGCAACATCTGAGAATCATCCTAGAAACCCTGAGAGAGCATCAGTTATATGCCAAGTTCAGCAAGTGTGAGTTTTGGCTGAAAGAAGTAGGATTCCTAGGCCATATTGTGTCTGCTGGAGGAGTCTCTGTTGATCCCACCAAGATCAAAGATGTCGAAGAATGGGAAGCCCCAACCAATCAAACCCAAGTTCGTTCATTTCTCGGATTAGCGGGATATACCGCAAGTTCGTAGAAGGATTCTCGAGCATAGCCCGACCAATGACCCAATTGTTGAAGAAGGACAAGAAGTTTGAATGGATAGACAAATGTGAAGCTAGTTTCTAGGAGCTGAAGAAGAGATTGATATCAGCCCCAATTTTGATCATGCCAGACATCAAGAAGCCGTTTGATGTGTATTGTGATGCATCCAAGACTGGCCTAGGATGTGTATTGATGCAAGAAGGCAAAGTCATCGCGTATCTGTCTCGACAATTGAAGCAACATGAGCAGAACTATCCGACCCATGATCTTGAGCTAGCAGCCGTGGTTCTAGCATTGAAGACATGGCGTCATTATTTGATGGGTAATCGCTTTGAGATTTACTCAGATCATAAGAGCTTGAAATATATCTTCACTCAGAAGGAGCTGAATATGAGGCAAAGAAGATGGATAGATTTAATCAAGGATTATGACCTTGACATTCACTATCACCCTGGCAAAGCCAATGTGGTAGCGGATGCTCTTAGCAGATTGTCGTGTAGGCTTAACACCATGATCAAAGAGAAGCAACCAAGTTTGTATGAGGAGTTGGAGCAGTTCAGGACTGAGTTAGTTAGCAAAGGATTCCTAGCTAGCATTGAAATTCAACCCACTTTGATTATCCAAATCAAGGAAGCCCAGAAGGGAAATGAGAGTACGACAGAATCAAACGTTGTATTGGTACAGGAAAGGTACCTGGATTCACCGAAGACAAAGAAGGTGTACTGTGGTACAAAGGACGTATCTGTGTGCCAGTAGATTCGGAGCTGAAGGAGGTTATCATGAAGGAAGCTCATGATACTCTTTATTCTATCCACCCCGGAGGAACAAAGATGTATCAGGATTTGAAAGAGCAATTTTGGTGGCACAAGATGAAGAGAGAGATCAGAAGCTACATCGTCAAATGTGACATCTGCCAAAGAGTCAAAGCAAAGCATCAAAGACCTGCAGGATTGTTGCAACCATTACAGATTCCGGAATGGAAATGGGATTCCATCGGAATGGACTTTATCACCGGTTTACCTACTTCTAGTAGGGGAAATGACTCAATCTGGGTCATAGTTGATAGACTGTCCAAGGTAGCCCACTTCATGCCAGTCAAGACAACCTACCAGAGTGCAAAACTAGCAGAGCTGTATATTGCTAGGATTGTTAGTCTGCATGGAACCCCCAAGACCATCGTCTCAGATCAAGGAACCCAGTTTACTTCAAGATTTTGGCAGAAAGTTCAGGAAGGTTTAGGAACCAAGTTGAATTTCAGTACCGCTTATCACCCGCAAACAGATGGACAAACTGAGAGAGTCAACCAGATCTTGGAGGATATGCTTAGAGCTTGTGTGTTGGAATATGGATCAAAATGGGAAGACTGCCTGCCTTTCGCAGAATTCTCATATAACAACAGTTATCAGGCTAGTTTGCAGATGGCACCATTCGAATTCCTATACGGAAGAAAGTGTCGTACCCCTTTGAATTGGTCGCAAGTAGGAGAGAGTCAGATCTTTGGACCCGACATTCTCAGAGAAGCAGAAGAGAAAGTTCACAAAGTCCGTGAGCACCTCAAGACTGCCCAATCCAGACAGAAGAGCTATGCTGACAAAAGAAGGAGAGACCTGACTTTCAATGTCGGAGATTTCGTATATCTCAAGGTTTCACCATTAAAGGGAACTCAACGCTTTAGTCTGAAGGGAAAGTTAGCCCCCAGATATATCGGACCTTTCAAGATTCTCAACCGCCGAGGAGAAGTATCGTATCAACTGGAACTGCCTGAAGAGATGTCAGCCATCCACAATGTGTTCCATATCTCGTTACTTCGCAAATGCTTGGACGTGCCTGAGAAGACTGAAGTTTTCAAAAACATCGATCACAGAGCTGTGGAAATCAACAATGACCTGACCTATCGGGAAGTACCCATCCGTATCTTAGAAGAAGCCTACAGAACCACCAGGACCAGGAGTATCAAGTTTCTCAAGATTCAGTGGAGCAACCATACCGAGGAGGAAGCCACTTGGGAACGCGAAGATTACATTAGGACAGAGTTCCCAGATCTCTTTAGTTCCTAGTTTTCTTTGTAAATCTCAGGACGAGATTTTTGTTTAAGGGGGGAAGGTTTGTAACATCCCAAAACTTTAATCCAAGCTTATCAAGATCAAATCATCCAAAAATAGGGTTAACAAAAACTTTTCCAAATTTAAAATGAAAGCCTTCATATATGTGTGCATTTAAAATAGGAGTTGTTTGAATTGCCATAATTGATTGATCCAATGCTTGTAAAATGTTTCTTAGGTGATTTAAACATCATCTACATCATTCCCAAACTTTTCCTAAAGAAAATCAAATCAAAAAGAATTAAAAAGAAGGAATGGTCATTTTGGCAAATTTAACTCGCATGCCTACTTTGGCTATTCCTAGTACTCAATTCTTAACAGAAACAATTCTTGATATTTGCACCCCTTGCTAGTACACATAATGAGGTACCAAGGCCCACCTTTTGATCTGCTCAAAACATTCTGTTAACTATTTTAAAGGACAGTTTAAAATTGAATCTAATGCATATGCATAGATCACCCCTATTTCAAAAACCATCTATTTGAGCTCCACTTTCAAAACCCTTGCAACCAGAGACTACCCATCACTAGTGGAGATCACTCAAAAATTTTGAACTCAAAATTCAAAACTTTTTCTCTTGCAGCCATTTCATCAAACACATGGCAGGCAGAATCAACACAAATAGCTAGCTCACTGTTTCTATAGGGTTTAGCCACCCATTTGACCACAAAACACTCCCTTTGTCTCCACTTGATCAAACCATGCCATTACCACCCCAACCCCTACACCCTAGTGGCCAGGCCAAGCCATGCCGAGCACCAACTCGCCGGCCAAACTTGCCCTCACCCCAGCAGACCACCTCCTCCTTCTTCTCCATGTCTAGGAGGTAGCCACCACCTCACCGCCCCTCTCTGTCCCCTGCCCGAGCCAAGTGCTGCCATGGACCACCGAGGAAAGCCCGCGCCCAGTGCCACCGCACCATGCCGATGTCGCCCGCAGAGCATGCTATGTCCCCGCATGCAGAAGCCGCCGCTCGACCGCAGCCTGTGCCCGCCGCTCCACCTCGACCTGGAGAACACCCCAGACATCCCCGTTCGCCGCCCAAGGCCTCACAGCCACCGCTCGCCGTGGACACCGCCGCTTCGGCCGCGCAGAGCGCAACCTCACCCAGACCGCATACCACCGCCCCTACGGCCGCATTTAAGTCCTAGAGCACCGCGAGGGAACCGCCCATTGATCGCCACCCCCAGCCATGCCTCTAGCTCGCCGTAGCCATGTCACCACCGTCGACCGCCCATCCCGCTCGGTCTCACCGTCGGGCCTATAAAAGGAGCCCTCCCCAGCCATTCTTCTCCACGCCATTCCACTTCCCTCACCTCTCTGAACCTCACCCACCTCTAGCCAGAGCAAGTGGAGCAGCAGCTCGCCGGAATTGGAACTGGAGCCGCCGCCTCTGGAGGAGAAGGGCGTCGTTGATTTCGACCACCCCAAGCTCCGCCGTGACCACGCCTCGCCTCGCCGTCGTCTTCCACTTTGTCTGCCCGCCTCGCCGACCCTGCTGGAGCCCTGGTATTCCCCCAGTAGACCCCCACCGAGCCTCTAGAGTTCGAGCTCGCCGGCGACCTGTTCGTCGTCGACGACGACCCTCAGCCGTTGATCTCGCTTCTAATCGCACGGCCCACAGCGCGCGTACCGTTTCACGTGTTAAGTGCCGCTGACAAGCGGGACCCCCTGTCAGCTGAGCCTCACGCCGTGGAGCGCCACTGGGCCAGCCCATTTCTTTTCCCGCGCTAGCCCACCCTTTCAAATCCAGATTTTTCTTTTTAGTTAAATCTAGTTTCTATCCGCTATTTTCAAAATTCAATTATGTGAGTTTGACAAATCCAAATAGCATGAAACAAATTTTGTCTGAAAGGTATTGGAATAATCTATCCAAGCCCGTTGGATTTATTTCAATTAGAGTTATAGATCTCTCCTAATAAAAATAACAAAACAGAAGCATTTGCACCTTGCAACATTTTTATAAAATCAACCAAGTTAGCTTTTGAGTTGATTCCAACTCTCAAAAATCACATTTCACCATATCTATCCAAATATGTAATAATATTAAGGTTTGTGTGCAGTGACTTTGGACTAGTACCAAAATAATGCTATATAGGCATTTCTAGTCACTTTAAATCATTAAATAATGAACTTAAACCAAAGTAATATTGATCCAACCCTTAAATCTCATTCCCACATGTTAGAATATGTGGTGAGGACATGTGTCCACATGATCCCATATTTTGGTGGTGAATATTAAATTTTAGTTAAAATTTCAATGAGTAGAAATTACTTTTCTAAAATAAAAAGGTTGGAACTATTAAATTAAACTTGTGATGCTTGTGATGATAATAGATCATCAATTGTGTGTTTTAGGATGCTACTTAGCCTAGTTAAGTATTGTTTGGTGATTGTCTACTCCCTATGTATTTATAGACGCTAGTACCGACCAAGCTTTCGAGGAGGAGGAGTTCTACCAAGAAGAAGAAGAAGAAGAAAACTTCAACCACTGCACCAACCAAGGCAAGCTATTGTTAGCAAGCTAGAATTAAACTAGATGGTTTAGCAAAGATGCCTTAAGCAGGCTTTGATCACACCCCTTTAACTATTAGTACCCCAAGTCTTATTGACAAGTTTTACCTTCCTTAGTTTACACAAAGTTCTTTACTTAATTTTGAAGGTAGCATAAAAAGTATAAAACTTGACCTACTTAGAAACCTTTAGATGTCATTCTATGGCATGAGATTGATCCCATCTTTCCACCTTAGTGAACACTCTTAACTTAGTACCTTAGTATAGATCAAAAACTTGAGTCACTTTAGATGGGAACACTTGGTGAAAATGAATTGTGAAAACCTTGGAATGATGAGTCATTCTATTGAGATGTTTTGACATGTGTTGAGAGACACAACTGGTTTATGATGATGAAAATGATGAGGCATGAGCCTTAACCCTTTTATAAAACTGATGGTTGGATTCGGATGCGATACCATTCTAAATTTACCGTACAACCACATTACCTGAATTGGGTAAGGCTTAGCTGGAAATTTATATGCATTAGTATTAGTTCCCTCACGGGAGAGGTTTGAGCTAAGGCTACCTCTCAAGGATGTCCACCTATGCAGGGCCCAAGATGACTGGTGGTCATGGTTGGGAGGCCATGCCCATAGGAGAGGTGCTTGTACTAGGGTGTGTAAAGGGAAGGTTATGTTTGATTATCTGCGTACTAAGTATGATGATTCAGGGTTATCCCTGACAGATGTATCGAATCTTGTGGTGAAAGTGTACCACCCCTGCAGAGTGTCAAACTATTCGAGTAGCCGCGTCTGCGGTTATGGACAGTTGGAATGGCCATACTGTTTTGTTGTTTAGATGTTTTCTAAATAACTTGAAACGAATGATGAACTTTGACTTGACCACAACAGGGTTGTGTTGATGATAATAGCTTCCCAACTTAAGTGATTCTAGAACTTTATTTTATCTTTGTTTCCTTCTGAACTCAGTTTAGGTTTCAAACTTAACTTGATAGTTAACTTAGATTCAGCACTTTAACTTAGAATTATACCCCTTGTTAGTAGTAGTTTGCGAGTACTTAAAGAGTACTCATGGATTTTGTCCCTGGCTATTATCATGGCCAGACTATGAAGGAGATTATCAAGATGATGGTCAGCAGGACGGCTATGATAACTAGGACTATCTGCCTTCGTCAGCATTGCTTGTGCCCCTGAAGATGGACCCCATCGCTACGCTTATCGTTTTTTTCCGCTGCTTGTTGTATTAAAGACTGGATCATGAGATCCTTATTTGTGTAAAACCTTATGTATGGTTTGTAATGGATGATGTACTATGATATCCAATCCGTTATGTCTCGGAAAAATGGTAATCCTGGGATTACGAGGTATGGCATAACGGGCATCTGGGATTAAAAATCCGGGTGTTGACAGTCTACAACCTAATTAATTAGTTCTTGTACGGCATCAAACACATGTTATAACCCCTATAAAGGTAACATGAAGAAGTAACATGTGCAAGTTACTAGCTAGGCTGGTCATAGTGCTAAGTAACTTAGACTAGTAACATGCTCATATTACTAGTCCATGTTACTACATTTATAGTGGGTACTAACATATGTGGGTGTCATGCAAGACCTAATTAATTGGGTTATAGACTCATATGGTCTTGGTATGCGTGATGTTATGGTAACTAGCTAAGTTACCACATTCCTCTCTTTCTTTATTAATTATCATGCATGTCACCAATTTGCTTTGTTGGTATTGTTGGCATTGTATAAAACATGCATATTATTAGGCTTGTCATAGTGGAGAGTAACATAGACTAGTAACATGCATAAATTACTAGTATATGTTACTACTTTCATTGTGGAGAGTAACATACAAGTGATGTCATGCAAAGTATCATTTCTTAGGTGATAGACTCATTTCGCCTTAGTATGTGTAACGGTACGATAACCAAATATGTTACTCCGTCTTCCTCTCTCTTCATTAAGTCACTGCCACATAACCAATTTTGCTGAGTTGGACCCTCAGTTACTCCTCAAGTTACTTGCATTAGTCTTACTAGCTAAATTATTCCCACTATGACTAGCCTAACATAATATGTTACCATCACAACATACTTTTCAATACAAAGTGAGACTAAAAATTAATTAAGAGGTCATTTGGTATCCATCATTTGGGCCTAGAATTCTGGAATTCATTTTGCAATTCCATCCCTATGCTGTTTGGTTGGCACAGAATTGGGCTGTCATTTCATTTGGTAAATCCATCGAAATATCTCCATGTGTAAACCCAATTCCTATCTCAGACCCGTCATTTGCAAATTCCGGTGGCAACCAAACATGTGGATGTTTTTGAAATTATAATATAAATGAAGCATAGAAATGAAATGAATACCTGAGTACCAAACGACCTCTAATAAAATTCTATGTTATCACACATATGACATTCCTCACTAACATATACTAATAACATATGCGTGTTGTCAGTATTAGTTACTCACCGCTATAACTAGTCTTACATTGCAAGCTCGTGTGTCAGCACTGCTTATAAAACTCGATGTGGCAAAAGCCTTCGACAGCTTGGCATGGTCTTTTATGCTAAATGTGCTGCGGCAGCACGGCTTTGGCAATAGGTGGATCAGGTGGATTCTCCTCCTTCGCTCGGCAACCACCAGGGTTTTGGTCAACTGGGGCACCTGGCCTGCCTTTTGGCAAAAGCGTGGGCTGCGCCAAGCCGACCCTCTGCCCCCTGCTCAGTGGGCCGGTGTCCTCGCTGATCTTAGAGCATTTCTAATAGAGCATGTAAAAACTGGATCCATATATCGCCAGTACAGTCCGCGGAAAAAGTGTTTACGGGTCAGAAAAATGGCGGCGCGGAACGGAGCCAAAAGGAATATACTGTTATACAGGCTGCGTTTGAGGGCTCCGTTCCACACAGGCAGCCTCCTGATCTGTGCCCGACACCGCATCTAGACCAACCGCGGCCCAAGCACGGCACAACGTGGTGTCCTCCACGTCGATGTAGTTCACAACCCTCTTCTTCCTCGGTGCAGCTTTGGATCCATCGACCTCAATCACCTCCATGTCTCCCTCGGTCACCTCCTCATCCTCCTCGTGTTCCTCCTCGTCAACCTCGGTCACCTCAATGTCTCCATATGGACCTCCGTCGTGTTCAACATATCCAAGAAAGAAGTATGGCCCGTGTTGCTAAAATCATCGCTAAATGAGCTACTAGGCGGTCGGATACAAATCAAAATGGCAAAGTTGTATCTTCATACCTTGCAGGCAAATCGTCGAGCACGTGCGAGGCGTCGCTGCCATTGTCGACGTGCGCTGCCGGAGAGGTGGCGAGAGGCTGCGGGAGCTCGCTGCGGTGAGCCGTCTGCTTCGTCTTGGACACCTTCGCACCATTCGCCCCCTTCGGACCCGCCGACTACGTTTTAAGACGCGCCTTCGTCGACTTCGGAGCCGGCGCAGATGAGGGGGGCGGTGCCGGGGCAACACCTGCTTGCGGGACGACGTGTGTACCGACGCACTTCCTCTTCTTGATGCTCGTGGCCACGACTATCTCGGTGACATCGGCGTTCGTCCGAATAACTCTGGCCGCCCCGGGAGCTACGGTGACCACGGAAGGTGGGGTGGCGGAGATGGCTCCAGCGCCCGATTTGGGGTCCATGACATCGAGATCTGCCGGCTCCGTCGCGGGGGAAGGTGCGGGCGCGGAGATCGGTGGCGGCGGCGGCGGGTGAGCGGGAGTGGAGGCGAGCTAAAAAGTCCCTTCCACGCAAACGACCGGTGTAGTGCGGGTCAGCCTCCCAGCTCTCGTTTGTAGGGGTCAACGAGAGAAAACTGGGCCATCACTCAAATAAAATTCACGGACCGCTTGTTTTAAAGGCTCCGGTCTGCGCTATTTCAACTCGCGAATCCACAAAAAAGGAGGTTATTTTACGGGTTTAGCCCTTGTAAGGGCTCCAATTAGGACAAGTTTAACGCTAAGCGCTTGTCTAGGCGCTTGAGGTGAGGAAAAACGTTCCGACGCGAGGGTCCAGAGCTCCAACGCTGTCCTCTAATATTAAGCACTTATTTCTCCAACCGATCAGATCCGATTTTCATGCGGTGAGCCAAATTCTAAGGAAGCGTCTGGGATTTCTTAGAAACAATTTACATTGACGGCTATATCTAACCTCCTACGGGCCGGGATTCCGCGACGAAACTGCCTATTGATTAGGACCCTAGCCCCGCCCGATGTACGTGCCCTTTTTTTTTGAATATGATGTACGTGCCCTTAGAGATGCTCTTACCGATGCTGGGATCAAACACCGTGATGACCATGTCGCCCTCTGCACGGATGACGCGGTGGTTTTTGCACACCTGGACGAGCGCGAGCTGGTCGCAGTCTTATTTGGCTGCCGATAGCAGTAGATCCTCCTTCTAATGGACTTTTATCCTCTCCCCTTCGAGGTTAATACAAAACACGCAGATCTCATGCAGGTACTCAAAAAAAACACGGGAATATGATTTTAGATATGGAGAAGTTGCAGTTGTATGGACAATTTTAGAACTCATAAACAGACAGCAAGGGAACATCAGGACCCAGGGATTTTTTGGGGGCAAATCAGTCAAAAAATGCTACAAGGGGTCATGCACGCCCAGCTATGACAATCCATTACAGTGGACATGTCTTCTACTTTCGACGCTTGTACCTGACAAAGAGAAATATAAAACCCAGTTTTAGAAATGATGGGGTTCCTAGTGTTTTGAACTGCCAAATGGCATATTTTTTTTGTCTTCTCTCCATTAGGCAGCAAAATTTGGAGCAAGTAATACATCGTTACATACCTTGATTTGCTCTTAAAAGAGTTCTTGGATTTCTTTGCAAAAGAGCTGTCCTTTTTCTTCAAGGAGCGGCCCTGTTTCCATTCACTCATATCATTCTGGAACAGTTCATGCATTTCCTCTTGCCTAGTCAGCCCCTTTTCAGAAGGTTGTTTTGCCTTTTTCTCATTCTTCCCTTTGGCAGCACTGATACCCTTTTTGCCCATCGCCTTCATTGATTTTGCCCTACGATATGCCACATCAACTACAGACTGGCTATCGTTTGCTTCCTTCCCTCCTTTGCTTTCCTGCAGGAAACTCATTGAAACTTAGGAGGTGAATATAGCTCAGTTATTACAATATTATTACATGTATGAGGTCAACCCCAAGTACCAGTCTAGATTTCTTTTAATGAGGTCAACCCTTGGAAACGAATTTTACTGACAGTAGCCCTCAGAAACTGCAAAAGAACAAAATACTGAAAGAACTAAACCTGTGTTTTCCCCTTCTCTTCTCTGTCGTCCTCTAGCATCTCCCGCTGTGCCTCTAATTTTCGGCGTTTCTTCCTAGGTAGATTTTTCTGCACAGCAAGAGAGAATTCAACTAAACTATATCTGGTGCACATTGCCAATTTAATCAAATATCACTTTAATAAGCACACCTCACGCTCTCTTCTTCTTTTCTCCTTCAGATGAAGATCTTCAGCTTGCTGAGCACTAACAACTCCGGAACCACTTTTAACTTGATCCATGGATTCCTTGATGGAGAACAAAGCCAAATTTTAATCATATTACTGATATATACAAGATTGACAGAGATATATGCCTGAACTCTGAATTACTAAGTATGAACAATTCCATCATCATGCATAGGAAGAAAAAAAGCTACTCACTCCGTTCACTATCATTTTTCCAAAACACATATGTGGACATGTTTTCGTATGTAGGTTCACTCATTTTTTAGTGTACTTTGAAATATCTAAAAGGTCTTACATTAGTGAACGGAGGGAGTAATTTATATACAGACAACCAAGCATGAGGAAATTTATAGGGAAACATTCATGTGGAAATCTATGGAGCCTGGCTTATTAGTGCATCAGGGCAGCATGGGAAAAGATAAGAAATTTGGAATAGCAGTACAAATAGCAGGCTGAGGCATGATATATGCACGTGTCCATCATGGTTTTAGATAAGAGTGGCAGTTCAATTATATTCCAATTGAACATTTGGTGTTGTACATAGTTGTAAGAGCTGCAGCTATATTATTCACTTAATATTTCTCTCTAAGAGTGACAACTATGGTTACCAGAGGTATAACAACAAGCATCAACCTTGTATTCATATATACTCCAGAACAACAGAGGTAATAGAGCAAGTAAGAGACTAATGCTTTAATCTTAGAAGCCAACAAAAATCAGACAAATAAAAGCACCCATATCACATTCATCATATACTATAGTCGCAGAAAATACATGGGGAAATGAAAGAACACAAAGCAGAAAATGTGAAGTGTAAAAAAGAAGCACAGGTCCAGTGGTATATTTCTAATCTAACACATATGAAGCAAAGATTTTTCGGTGCAACTGGCATCAGATAAACATATAACATTCAATACAAGAATAAGATGAACCTACTTTAGCAGCCTTAGCCAAAGTCTTCTTTTCCTTTTCAGTAGCAAACCAGGTTCTCTTGGGGCGTGAGTATATCTCATCCTTGTGAGCTATCATATTTTCTGCCTGATAGTTACGCAATGGCAGAAAAAAAAGGTATAAATATAGATATACATATAACTAATTTTGATCCAAAGAAATAATGATAATTTTTAACTTAGTAAAAATCAAAACTTCTAGAAGATATCACCTTTGTTGCTTCCATTTCAGCTTTCCTTAATGCCATTTCCTCCCTACGATAAAAGAGTATAATAAACTATTAATAGCCATTCAGGAAAAAGCGTACAATAAGAACCATGAAACTAACCTTTCTTCCAGAATTATGTTAGAAATTTGATGTTCCAGTTGTTCAATTAATTTTGCACAGTCAGCCACAGGTTTCTCCGCAACAATGCGGCTTTTAAGCTGTGAACCAGCTTTCTTTGCCTGAAATATAATTCACAGATACTAGTCACACCCATTTCATACATTAACATATCTGTGTTTGAGTATTCAATTAAGCACTTTAAGGCTGAAATAGCAAAAGGGATGTAGCCCGACCTACGGTCGTTACCACGTCAAGGTCTCCAACTTATGCCAAGTCGTCATGGACTCCAAAGGTGAATCCTATCCTCTATGCGAATCGACCTCCGTCCCATGACCATGATAGGTTAACACCGACAAGTACGGAGACAAGGGAGGAAGCCCGGAGCATCAAGCCCAACAAGACGGAGGCTTGGAAGAGGAGACGAAAGAAGCAGCAGCAGAAGCACCGGAGTCTCTGGCCATCAGCACCGGAGTCTCCGCCCAGGACTCCGGACCCCTGCCTGGAGCTCTCTGTCCACCACCCCGGAGACGAATGTATCAGCAGAATTTTTGGATTAACTCGACTAATCATCCTAACCAAGATCGATTGTTGGATTACAAAATGGGTTTTTATTCTGAGTTTTATTCTCAGATTCTACCTGAGGGGTTTTCGATCGTTGTAGAAATCCCATTCTCGCTACGAGAATTATCTTGTCCGACAGAAAAAGAAATACCAAAGTTTCAGAATTTACGCTCTATCCATTCAATATTTCCCTTTTTAGAAGACAAATTTTTGCATTTGGATTCTATTTCACATATAGAAATACCCTATCCTATTCATTTGGAAATGCCCCGGAGAGCAACGACCCGACCGGAGTCTCCGTCTACCCCGGAATCTCCGGCCCTCTACTCTGGCCATACGCACCGGTGTCTCCGCCAGTGGACTTCGGCAAGGACTCCGCCCCCACTTCCAGAAGCTACAGCGGGGACCCCCGAGTCCACCCCAGAGACTACCCAGGAGTCTCCAGCCCTCTACACCGGAGTCTCCAGCCTAAGTGATGGGCCTGCGTGGCCCATGTACCCCCTTATTCCATTCCAAACCCTAGTTTTATGCCCAAAGTACCCCTATTCTAGTGGCTGGCCTATTATAGAGCCCCCACCCCTTATAGTACCCCGGAGGCATAGATGATAGACTAGAAGACAACCCCCTTTGTGGAATCTCTAGTTTTGCCCCATCCCCCTTACAAAGGGAAAGGGGACTGACTATCGTCACCAACCTCGTTGGACTTTGCATAGCGCATCCATCGTTGTACAAGGCCTACGTTTGTGAGAGCGTGGGCGTAGATGTCAAGACCCTCTCCAAGGTGTTCTTCCCTCTCCGCTTGGGATTGACGGGAGCACGTTGACCGATCTTTCCTTGCGGGGATTCTATCAGACCGGTGGCCGCCGGCGGGAGCAATTGGCCTTGTATTGTGTTGTGTTGGTGTGGGTGTTCATCGTGTTCTTCGCGAGGTGTGTGTTCGCTTCCGCCACCTTCTCCCTTTCCCTCGTGTTCTCCTCGATTTGACCAAGAGATCCGTGAAGATCAGGCCACCCTTGAGGTTAACCCTTATCAAAAAGGCAGAATGCAAAGGAATAAAATATGTCACACATGGTATGTTCCAACATTTTTTTAAACAAATTACTAGTTTTGACATCATGGAAATGACCAATAGCCGCCATAAGTAATGGTAACAAAAATGATCACCAGGTCTTCTTTAGAATCTACAAATTAGAATGGAATACAAGCTGCAGTTGTCAAGCCAAGGCTTGAACGTACATTGAACATGTGACAACTAAAACCTTGTGATCAATAGAACTCAAACACTTCCATGAACACATCTATGATCAACTATAGAATAAACAAGGTTGCAGATAACAAAATTTTAAAATACTTACGATAGCTTTTAAGAGGGATCTATCATCATCAGTAACAAATGTCACAGCATAACCTTCCCTGCCTGCTCGAGCAGTACGACCAACACGATGAAGATAACTGTAATGGCGTAAAACAATAGACATCTATGAAAAACAAACATAACCAAGTGAAAAAGTTCATCCATAATATAGGATTACATAAAACAAAGAATGTCATTAAAATTGGCAGTCTGCGGTATGGTCGTTAAATAAAAGTTTTGGACGATCCTGTGCAGTCAAGCAATTCTAAAGGTACACAAAATGGAAAACAAGAGTGGGCCTTTCAAGGTAGACCATGGCAAGGCTGGCTGCAGGAACTGGCGAGGTTTAAGGGGTACATGGTGCAAAAGGATAACAGATAGTTCTGTTACCTCTCTTAGAACACCAGGTGAAATAGAGGAACAAGATATTGAGCTGAACTTTTCTGAACAAGTTTTCAGTTGAATTTACAAAGATCCATGCTACATGTTCTGCACAAAGCTAATGGAGCTGGTAGTTGGTATTGAAATAAACCATGTAGTACAAGCAAGTTAGAAATCTGGTTACAGGATCAAGGCTGATTCATGTGGAGGCCGACAAACAGACCACCAACACATGCATAATTTTTTCACACAACAAACTTTTTCCTAACCAAATGAAGAGGTCTGAAATGCTTCCAACAATTATCAGCTGTAAAAAAAACTGCATTCAGTGTCATACGTTCTATAACCATCATCACTCATGAGTACAAACCAAAAAAACTCTAAATTGCCCATTCAGTGCCATACGTACTATAACCATCATCGCTCATCAGTTTAAACCAAAAAAAAACTTCAAAATTGCCTATTGCAATTCTGGAAATGAAATTTGAATAGATACACCACAGTAATGAGAACCCCACACCACCACTGGATCATATATGTCATACGTAGAAGTTCAAAAAGGATCTGGACTAAAGGCAGTTAAGTATGTATTATTGTCGAATTAACAACACCTTCATCCAGCAAAGTTCTAGCACCAAAACCAGATATTGAATTTGTGAGCAATTAATGAAGCACAGAGCTCCAAATATAGATATCAACTCAAAACGAACAATACTCGTTGCAAACACCGTGTTGCAGCACTGAAGCATGGATGTAACCTAAATAGCAGCAATACCAAATTACTACAACAGTGTAACTGTCTTCACATATTTGCACTTACGTTGTGACGTCACGTGGGCAGGAAAAATTTATTACAGTTCGAACACCAACGATATCAATACCCTACAAGTAAAAAATAAACACTTCATCAATAAAACACTCAAAAAATCAACAGAAGTACTTTTTTTTACATGCCCATTTTAATTTCTATTACTTCTTTGTTGAAATACACCTTCTGTAGTATATGATACAAGACACCAAGACAGTAAGAAATGAATTATACAAAATTATTGAAGATCTGAAAGAGAAGATAGAAAATAAAAAGTCACTTACACGAGCTGCAATATCAGTTGCAATCAGGATATCCGCTTCTTGCTTTTTGAATTGTTCTAATGCCTACATACAAACAACTTCTATAAATTTGTGAAGAGACATGATAACTTGCATCAAACAGAAATTTCAAAACTAGGGAATTTGACACATGTCGTAGTTTGCATGTAACAAGACAGTTACATCTTCCAATTTTAATTTAGGCCAATTTCGAGCTTAGATTTGTGTTACGTACGTGTATAGCACATGGCCAAAACATCAATGACTTGGGAGAGGATCCCCATAACTCACTGTTAGGTAGTTTATCCGTTAACTTGGGAAAAATCCTAGGAACGAGAGTTAAGTCCAGATCCACCTTGTGGATCAAATAAGTCATCCTAAGACTATTGTGAAACTTAGGAGTTGAGAAATCAAGCATGAAAATGGAAGAATAATTCTTCTCCCTTGCCTCCTCAGAATAGCCCCCCCCCCCCCCCCCCCCCTCATCTCTCCAAACCCCTAGTTCATAACACGTTGCCAGCTAAAATCCAGTTTAAGATCCATTATTTAGAAGTAAAAGTGGAGTGGAATATTCCCAAAATGCTCGGACAAGCCAAGATGACCAAACGTGAATTCAGTGTCATGGGTTGGAACCCAGACCCTAGCACCTAGTCAGAGAAAGGAAAAGGGTAGTCCTAGGACTGGCTCACCTAAATTGTGGAATTTGGGTGCATGCCACAGTTAGATTGTTTAAGAAGGTGAGATCCATCGATGCCTCACCAAGTGACTAGGCTAAATACTAAGTATAGTAAGTAACATGTCATTTTAGTCCATAACAGATTTCATACACAATCTGACAAGCTATAAATTATAACATTGCTATAAGCACCTTTCACTGTGGTGATGCTGGAAAATAATGAATTCAAAACACAAGAGATAACAGACTACAATGGAAGTAAAGAAAACATAGATCTTAAAGAAACAAAGAGTTCACTACACCAAAGCTAACATGGTAGAAATTAAAGGTTGTAACAAATAAAATCACCTCAAGCCGCTGTGCCTGTGTAAGGTTGCCATGAAGTTCAGCAGCTTTCATCCCAGATAGACCAAACATTATTTTTAATCTGTGAGCAGAATGCTTTGTCCCACTGCAAAGTGGCATGCAGAACGAACAAGTTAAAAAAGATATGGTATGGTTCAGTAGAAATCAGGTCACAACTATTGGATATTAGTCCACTAGTCAGGGCAAGTCCAAGGACTCGACTCAACTTTGCGGTTCAAATAACTTGGTGACCACCATCTATCTCAAGTCTCAACAATCATGCTGTAAGAAGTAACATATCAATTAATAGTGCCATCAGAAGTACTACCTCCGTCCCTAAATATATGATGATTTGGTAAATAGCCTACCAAAACATCTTATATTTAGGAACAGAGGTAATATGTCACAAACATAATGGAGAAGTGTAGCAGAACAGTGCATTAATCGGTATTATGTATTTTACATCCTGTTAGACACATGGCCTGTTCACTGCAGACTGCACTAGTTTATCTTGAACATGCCTTGGCTAGCAGAATAAGGAGTAAACCCAGCTATCAATACTGTACTACTCGAGAAAATGAAGCTACAGAACAGGCAGAAACTTAAAAGGCAGACATGTCTCAGAACACGAACCTAAAAATGATTACTCTTTCCTTGAAGGTCTTCAAACAGAGAGCAAGCAGAACAGCTTCTTGATTTGCTTCACGTGATCGTCTTATTCTAACTACCCTGTAAGAAATGGAGAATAAAGATAAAGAATAAATTATATATAGATCTGACAATATATAAATACTGAGGTAACCAAAAAACTGTTAATCACAAGACAGCCGTTTGAAAATATTGAACACGCAAGAGACCAAAAAAAAATACAACCAATCAAGAGAAGGATGGGAAAGAGCATACTCTTCGGTTAATGTTGCGGGGCGTTTCAGCGATGGATCGGCTTCAAGACGAACTGGTTTGTTTAGCGAAAGTTTCACAAGTTCATCAATTTGCTCTGTCATTGTAGCAGAAAAAAGCATTGTCTGCCTTCTTTTAGGACACATGCAAATCTGCATTTATCAGCAAACAAAAGCACAATAAGGACGAACCCATTGGAAATGTTGTAGATTTTCAGAGTAACAGCAGGAGATTTTTAACACAGCCATCACATCTCCCAATTGTCTAAAGTAAGATGGCCAACGAATAAATCTTATGATTGTTTGAGAATAATCAATTCAATTGCTCTCCCAGTCAAACTCAAATGATAAAACAGTTACACAGACCAAATAAAAAGCTACAGAGTGACAAGAAAATAAGAAATTAGCAGCACAGAAGTTTGGCACTTACCAGTTCATTAATTTCAACACTGAAACCCAATTCCAGCAAACGATCAGCTTCATCAAGGATCAAAATCGCAAGATCTTCAAGCCCAACAGAAAGAGAATTGCGTAGATGATCTATTATGCGGCCAGGAGTAGCAACAACAATGTCAGGATTTGACCTTAAAGCTACCTCTTGTACCTGTGGAAAGTAGATAGCATACCATCAGCATGATATTAACGCGAGAGTATCTAACAGCATTCAAGCAAGAAACTACAGAATAAACAGTAATGTACTGCAGAAGAAGCATCAAGCGGTCATAAATATTAGTGACTGTCATTCCAAATTCGAAATTGAAGCTTATATAAATACCAAAGATCAAAGGTCACAGTACAGTTGATGTGATTGGTGGAAAAGGCTTGCCGGACATGACATCTGTCAGTTTCACGTGTAATTAATATTTACATATTTGAGTAACATGATTATTATGGAATCGTGTTCTGCATGACTTCAAAAAAGAAGGCAACTTGCATTAAACAAAACTTCCGGTTCTTTTTGTCTCTTCTGAAGCAGCCTTTTACCCTAGCATGTCAGATTCGAATTCGCAAACACATGATAGAAACACAGTTTAGGAAAACAAATTTATGACAAATGGATAAGGATGAACGCCTTGAAAACAGGTCAGCTCCATATGCAGATATGACTAGAAAAGGATTAGAACATGCAGGTGTCTTCTAATTCAGGGATGAAAAGTTGTGTGTTCTGCAGAGACATGTTAACCGAACCAGAAAGGCTGCAGGCATAACCTGAGGAAAGGTTGAACAACCAAATAAAAAGATGCAAGAGATTACCTTAGTTGGAAGTCCACCAACTATGAGACAGCACCTGATATCTGTAAACTGGGCTAATTTTTCAATCATACTGTGGACCCTGAATTTATTGGAGTACGAAAAGTTAGTAAAAAATAGCATTGAAACACAAAACGCTATAATAGTGATGATGAAAACTAGCATGTGATACATTTCAGGATTAAGATCATGTGCTTTGCACCTATAAGTCTAGAACAGGTGGAAACTTCTATACTGAACTACTGAGAAACTGTCATAGCACCTATTTCAGCCAGTATTACTATGACAAGGAAATCATGGAAAAATGGTGCAATAAATTGACAGCTCATCAGATGCTCTGTGGCACAGACACTGCTCAAGATAATCTAGGTGGCTGATAACAAGAGGATAAAGGAGAACTGATACAAAATAAATAAGATCTATATGACTTAGACCGTTAGCGAGGTGGTGAGGGAGGCTTCTCCTGGTCCTGGGATGAGCAGGTGGGGAATGTGCTTCCATTCTATGGAAGAATAACAAGGAAAAACCTTGTTTGTGTAGTTTATTGCTTACCCTTTGCTTCTTTTGAGAAGCAAGGAGTAGAGGACACAGCCTTCACACGTTCAGTTGGATTCAGAGCAACGAGAGTGGGGTCTTTGTGCATAAAGATATATCACAGGTTTGAACGGATTCTATCAACAAATTTGTAAATTTCTTTCAGAATATTTGTATTCTTTACTCATAAAAAATATATTCCCTCCTAAACCGTGCATAAACCAGCGACAATTAAATCAGATCGGAGGTTGTACATATTGATGCAATACAAAAAAACTACATATTAGACGAATCCATGAACCAGATTTTCTTTTAACTTATTGCCTACTCAACACCCGAAATCGAGTCGATTCCGACACCCTTTGTTCAGAAGTCGTCGCCTAAACGGCGTCCAGTCGCGCTGGAGCCGACGACTAGGAGCGACGCCCAGGGAAAAAAGTCGCCGCCCCGCTCGCCTGGGTTGGTTGGGACGCTTGTCCAAGTCAATTGGCGGGATTTGGGGGGGGGGGGGGGGGGGGGGGGATTAGCGCTCACCTGTGAGGGGTAAGGCAAATCGAGCGGGAGAGAGGGAAACGACCACCGCAGAAGAGAATCGAGCGGAAAGGAGAGGGAATCTGAGCTCTGCGTTGTCGCCACCACCGAGCTTCACCAACCCTGCCGCCAAGCTTCCTCGTCCGCTCCACCTCCGGGCTCCGGTAAGTCTCCTTCCTCTGCTTCACTCCTCCGCCTCCCTCTCCCTTTTCCTCTCGTGCCGCCCCCGCTGCTCTTCCTCTCCTGCGACGCGTGCCACCCCCTCTGGCCTCTGCAGCCTTGCTCCTCCCTCTTGTGTGCCGCTCTGCTCCTCCCTCTCCCGCCGCCCCCTCTGTCCTCCCTCTCGTCAGTCTCTGTTAGTCTGCTCCTCCCTCTCGTCAGAATCTGAACTTATGCTACTGCTAGTTGTTATTTATGTTTCTATAAACTCCCAATTTGCTATCATATGATGCATAATTTTATTTTCCTGTCATATTATATATTATTATTTATTATTACGCCCAACGCCCAGTTGTTGCCTAAGCGGCGACATGTCGACTCAACTCTTCGAGCTCGACTCGACGAATTCCGAACAAAGCCGACACCCATGTTGGAGCAAAACTGACTTCAGCCCTTCAATGCACGTTAAAAGAACTCCTTATCATAGTGTTTAGATACAGATACTTGCTAACAGCCCAACAGTCCAAAATCATCCAAACAATGTGTTACGCAACAAGTGATGCCACGTCCAAAGTGCAGATTAAAGCATATCACCGGAACATCGATAATTAACCGATAAACCAAAAGGGCAACGAAATAGCTATTAGACAAAAGAAGCAATGGGTTGGACCTTAGAGAAAACCATAGTGGAGCATAAATGATTCATGAGCTAACATGAAAGATGGTTATAGAAACAAGGAATATAAGGAACTTACTGAGCAGCCAACTCTCTAGTTGGAGTAAGAATAAGCACCCTAATAGCAGGTATACGCTTTGGCCGGAAAAGTAGACGCTCCAGCACAGGCAGAGAGAAAGCGGCTGTCTAATTTCAGTAGATCAGTTAATATTAATAATTCAAACTTCGAAATGCTCCATACAGGGGGTTCTGTGTTCATTAGAGATACCTTCCCTGACCCTGTTATAGCGCTGCCACATATATCCCGTCCTGTTAATGCTAAAGGTATGCACGCAGCCTGGAAGACGCAGAGTATTTAGCAAAAAGGAAACCGACAAACAAATTAACTAACGATAATGGATAACTCAGGTAGTACCAAAAATATGCTTATTGATCAACTGAGGTAGTGAAAACTGGAAACTATAAAATAATATGCTTATTGTTCAACTACAGTCTACAGGTACATGTCACCGATCATAAATGCAAATTTTGGACACTTCGGCCCTAAACTATCAACTCCATGAAAATGCAAGGAGTTATGGAAACCTGGAACCTGCTACTCACCAAACCCAAGTTTATTACATTATATCTCACAGCTGATAAGAAAAGCAAAAAAAAATGAGGAAAGTAATTAATATATTCGATTGTCACTAATTTTAAATGTTCCAACTGAAATATAACAGTTGGTACCCTTTATGGTTTCCCATAACAAGGTTGCACGTCTAAGTGTAACTGGATTTGAGACGCAAACAGAAATTTAACAGCATGCCAGCATTGGAAACCATAGCTCAATTAATGCAACCACTGCCTACAGATTGGTGGCGGCGCTACAGACAAGACTCTGCTATCTGACACCACATAAATTGATTCTCAAGTTTTCTTGACTTTGTGCATGGCTCGCTATTTTTTCTTTTAAGTGTGCAGGTCAGCAAGCAAAAGAGTGCCACCATTGACAATGAATGATCTAGCGAGGCAGTCTCACGAATTTGCTCGGTACTAAGTAGCCTTCTTCTGCCTGTTTTATTTATTCGATTAGCTTTTTTTCTTGATGCATTATTTTTCTCTGTATTGCTGAAGCTATTGCATCGTCAGCCTCACTTTTTTACTCTCTTCAAAATTTATGTTAGAAAAATGTGATTTCGAACTGAAGGTAACTGGTGGGGCCATTTTTGCTATACCCAGAATTTCATATGCTCTTGAGGTTTGGCTATGATTTTGTGTTTATAGAACAGAATTATAATTTATTAAAATCCTATGGTTTATACCAAGTGTTTGATACTTCTTCCATGTGATTGGTGCGGAATTGTGGGGGGCTGCACAGAGAATTTCAGGGGGCGTTTCACATCTGATTCTGGCACTGTTTATCAATTGGCCTTTTGAAGTTGTTTTGAGTAGTGCCCACAGTCCGATGCTTCTTCTTGTAGGTGGTGTTCCTAGGTTTAGTTGATTTTTACAAGGTTATTTAGATGGGCAGGCTTCTGCGTCATCATTGTTTGGGTTCATCCAATCTTGTTTTTTATTCCATACAAAATTTGACCGATATTCATTTTTGTGGGTGCTGCAGTTTAATTAATATGCAGATCACACACTTTGCTTAAGATTACATCCAAGGTCTACTATATGTTTACTTTGATTTTTGACATGTCCTCAAGATGTAGTAATTATTCATTTGTCATATCCCTGGAAGCAACAAGCAACAAATACGAACTGCAATGCAGCTGTAGAAGTAGAACCTGAGATACTTGTGTACATTATACTCCACCATTTTGCAGCATTAAGCCAGAGAAACATCAATTCAGCAATGTTAAGTAGTTGAGGTAGGACGTGAACTCAGTAGGATGGCCGCGGTAAATCTCTCGGAACCGAGAAGATGTGAGTCGGAAAGACGATGGTATCGAATGTGAATCCTTCTGGGCACATAAGAGAAAATGGAAAAGGCGAACTAGGACTAGGGTTACATAGGTCGATTGATTTTGAGGGAGAACTTGGGTCGCACCAAAGTTCTTCATCCAAAAGTTGATTTTATTTTCTCCCGTTGCAACGCACGGCCATTTTTACTAGTATAAACTATATATTTCATAGTCCACATATATTGTGAAGGTCTTCTAATTCACCATAGGATGTGACGAATAGTCATGGTGGAGCCCGGGGTCCAGGTAGCCCGGCTAGTTTTTTTCACAAACTTCAAAAAGTTGAATTCAAAAAAAAAAAAAACCTGCATGTAGCCAACTAATCTGCTCTAGAGGTGTGCAAATTTTCGTCTCAGAACACTTTGTTTTTAGGCTCAATAAAAATGACAAAATCACACAAAACGACAAATTCTCCACACTAGCGTACTGTGTGGCACTGTTCACCGACGATGAAAAATCAATTGGTCATTTTTTCTGAGCCTAAAATACAAAACATTTCGAGCTGAAAATGTGCACACTGCTAGAACACATAGTTTGTTACACGCAGGTGTTTTCTTCGATTTTTTTTGGCACTTTTGAATTCAACATTTTGAAGTTCCAAAAAAAGGGCTCACTTGAGCCCGGGTTCTATAACACCGCTCTCGCTCCGATGACTGCTATATCAGTTATTCTGATGTAACCTATGTCTACAGAAAAAGGGGCCATGATTCGTTTTTTGTGTAATTCTACAGGATCACTAAACCAGAATGCAGGCGTGCAATACCTGCTGAACTATCATGCCGAGTGTGCCATGTTTATGCTCATTTTCAATTTCGCCAAACCAGAATGCAGGCGTGCAATACCAGCTGAACTATCATGCCCAACACGCCATGTGTTATGCTAATTTCACACCTTAAAGTGTCATTTAAGTAGTTAACCATACCATGAAACAATATTGTTGAAAATTTTAAATATGCACCACTACAGTTTTGAATCATACGACGACAAACTATAATTGTGAAATACCATCACAGAAAATAAGAATATTTCAAGATATATCGCAAATTCATTATGGGGGGGCTTAGAGATTGAAGGATGGCCCTACAAGCCATTTTTGGGAAAAGAATTTTTTTTTGATATATCTGATAGACAGAAGGTGGCACTCTTTTCATATCATGTTACTCACAGCCTAGAGAAGAATTGCAGGCGCAAACCTGAATAGGTGTTGGTTTTTGGTAGCCAAGTGCTTCACAAGCTCGAATGAGTGGACGTGATAAGTTGAGCTCAAGAAACGAATTTGCACTGAATGACGCTCCTTCGGACGACGCAAAAAACTTAGAAGGATCCGGAGTGCCACTCTTTTCAGTTGTATCTTCTTCCTGTGATTACAAGGCATAAGCATCTCGTGGCTTGTAATGCAAGAGTGTTTTCAACTAACCAAACTACCCTGATGGTTTGCCCTCCTAACGAATTGAAGACAAAGTACAAGCGGATTGGCAGCTAGACTAAACAGAAAAGAGTGGAGAACTCAAATGGCATCAAAGCTCACCTCCTGCGCAGCCTCTTCTTCTTCCCCATCCTCTTCCTCCTCCTCTTCTCCTTGCTCATGACCATTCACTTTGCCATCCCCCTCCCCGCTATCTTCCTCGTATACCTCATCCCCCTCGCTTTCTTCGCCGTCGTCGCTCTCCTCTAGCTCGTCCTCCTCGTCCCCGCTCTCCCCTTTCACCGCCTCATCGTCGCTATCATCATCAGCATCCTCCTCCTCGCCATCTGAGCCATCAGGCATAGAGGGGTTGCGTCGGCCCCTGAGGGCCTGGGAGATCTTCTCATCGATGGAAGTGGTGCGGCGGCTCGCGTGCTCCGCCGCCACGGACTGTGCGTACGTGGAGAACTCCCACGGCGACTGCGCTGGCTTGCTCCGCGAGGAAGACGCCGCCGCCTCGTCGTCGGAACCGTCCGGGTCGAACCGGAAGTCGGGGTCCATGTCGGAGAGAGGGGTTCTGGAGAGAAGTGCGTGGTTCTGGCGGCGGCGGCGGCGGCGGCGGCGGCGGCGATTTAGGGTGTGTTCGGTTGCTGCAACCGGGAACGTTTGGCTAGCTTAGCTGGGCCAGATTTATCTAGCCAGTTCCAGCTAGAGCTGCTAAAAGCAAAGGCTTGGGCCAGATTTATCTAGCCCGTTCCAGCTAGAGCTGCTAAAAGCAAAGGCTTAGCGTTTGGTTTGTGGGAACTCTAAGAATTAACCGTTTGTATGTACTAGTAATCATGTACATGTAATGCACGTTTTAACTAAAACAAATTAGCAAATCATCTAGCAAAATAAAGATTAAATTATGTACAACATAAAAAAGACCTTATTTGCTAATACCATCTCAAAGCTTATAGCTTATAAATCCTGGGAGATGAAACTACACGCAAACTAATTGTCACAGTTGGAGCTAGGTTAACGTATTGTTGCCACTTTGGGGATCAGGTTGATTCTACCTGTTAGATTAAGTAGAAATGCCATTGTAAAGAATGCTTTGCTAGTTTTTGGAACACTTTTTTAGCCGTTCATTGCGGAATAATCATCAATTCTAGATTCCACACCCTAAAACGGGTAGTAAATCCCTTAACCTATCCCAACTACCATAGTATTATGATTAATTCGCTCATTCTACAATGGTGCATGAGCTGACATTATTATGAACAAAACCTCCAATCAATCGTCGGGAACCTTGCATGTTAGAATTTTGTTACTCGCTATGTCAGCGAGAATGTCAAGGCACCACCAAAATACGGAGCTAACAACAAACCAATCAGTGATGGATAAATTTAAAGTTAAAACAAAGATGCAGATGCCTTGACAACTAAGGGAAATGAACAATTTTAATATGGAATCATAAGTACACCCTGGATTGCCAAAAACAGAACTCATGACTCGTGAACATAAAAAAAGGGCTTGTGCAAAGAATTTCCTCCACACCGGTCACAGATATGCCAAAGCATTTAGATTTGTATATCATATTATACGAGCTGAGAGTAGACCACTTGAGATGTGCTGTTGAATCTGCAAACAACAAAAGAATAAATAATGACATTTCCATATAGTGGTACACAAAGGATCTCAGTAAAAAAAAATTGAGAGAAAAGGATCTCAATAATTTGAGGTAAGATGGCAACCTAGAGAAAGTCCGCGTCGTATGACCCATTGTATCATATTGGGATAGTGGCTGAGGAGCCATTACTGGGATCGCCATTTTTTATTTCAGAATATTGAATTGCACAAGAATACTGACCATTGCACAAGATGAATTGCGGTTCCTTCTGAATGCAAAGACAACATAACGTGTGCTTGACCCCTGCCCCAACTGAACAATCCCCTTTCAAATAAAGAAGAAATTAGTGAAGGAAGCAAAATGAAAGGACGGGTAGTTTTACATGAATACTTGTTTTACATGAATACTTGCCGTTGATCCTTGCACACTGCTTTTGCTCTGCACCGTGGGCGCCGCTCTTTCCATATTTTGCCTAGTACCTGAGATATAGATGATCGAGGAGTAGAACGTTTAGGACCCTAGCCTCAGCTAAGCCTTCACAGTGTGCCTGCCTCGTCGATTCATGATCAGACGCTAGTGCCTGGAGAGCACGCGCGCGAGCTGCCGCACGCGGCAGGCGATTAGGGTGCGGAGATGGTCTTTCTCAGCGGTATATGGAACGACATCTTCTCGTTGGCAAAGTGGCGGAACTGACGGAGCTCGATCTGGAACTTGACGTTCTCTCTAGAGCGCAGCACCATAGCCATGGCCTTCTTGGCGGCACTCGTCGTGCCCCTCCTCTTCCATCTCACCCTGCACTGCCACCGTGGTGTCCTACGCCGCCGGCATAGCCCCCCACAGCGTCCCTCCTCAGCCTCCACTGTTCCATCCCGATCGCCCTTCGTCCCCATCCACGCCGCCTATTCTCCCCGTCAAGCTTCCTCCTCATGGAGCCTGTCACGCGACCTCGCAGGCCAAGTAGCAGTAGAGATGTGGACCGACACTGCCTGCGGTGTCCAAGTCGGGCCGCAATCGCGGCCAACAGAGGAACATGCGGCGGTTTCATTCTGGGAAAGAGCGGATTAGGTGGGGGATTGACCATAAGATACGTTCGGGGTGGAAGAAGAGCGTGAGACGTGGAGGGAGAAGAAACAAATCGTGACCGTTTGATTGTCTGAGATGAAGGGGTAGGAATCGATTTTCCCACGGCACTTCGTGCCTTTATAAGTAGTTGTAGACTAGGAGTACTATGCAGGATTGAGTCATTTGCTAGTGCGGGCGAGCCAAATCGGCTGGCCTTCATCAGCAAGCTTTTTTTGGACAGTTACGGGCAAGATTGCCATCATTGGCCTTGCCTACCTAGGCTAGGGGCTGGCCTTGCCTAGGATCCGAACGCTCCGAAGTGGGTATTTAGAGTCAATTCTTGTGTTCGGTTGTCAAACACTATGGAACTAGGTGGTTTCTCGAAAATGAATATTCCTCATATGAGGAGTGAAATGTGGTAGAACGGTTGTTAATTAGCCGTTGTTAATTACGAAGCACTCCAATAATTTAGAATATTTAGCCGTTGTTAATTACGATTTTGAGATTAAAAAGGTCATCTGCCCACTGTTAAGTTTTTGAGACATTCTATTCTGCTCTCCAAATTCCCCCAACTAAACAAAAACTGATGTTAATTACGATTTTGAGATTAAAAATGCCATTAGGCGCTATTAATTACGATTTTGAGATTAAAAGGCCATTTGCTACTGTTAATTACGATATTGAGACAAAAGATTAATTTTAACCTCGCTCCGTTCTACTCTCCAATTTCCCCAACCGAACAAAAATTGGAACCATTATGTGCCTCCTTTTTATCCAGACCGAACACAAGAACGGAACCGATCCATTCAAATGGAATGGAACCATGACATTTCATTCCACTTCGTTCCGAACCGAACACACCCTTAATCCAGGGTTTTTGTTCGGGGAGCCGCCGAAGATCGAGGACGTCGGATTGGCCGTTTGCGCCGTCAGTGATCAAATGATGATGGGGCACATGATGGGCTTTCTGTCGGCATCGGTGACTACAGCCCAATGGGCATTCTGTCCTCCTTAATCGCAAGATACCCAAATGGCCAAACCCACGACCACGAGTAAAATTGCGCCGATCGCTGCTTCTTGAGCCAACCTGCGACCGTGCGATGGCCGTCCCTCCACTCCAGTGAACCCTTAGGGCGGCGCGACTCGTGGTAGAAGCCGGCGTTGGCGGTCTCCTCCTCCAATGACGGTGGATCCGATTCGTCGCTCTATTTGGCTGCCTCGACATTTCAGAGTTGCGCCACATGAAGCCTCATCACAAACAAGCAATGGAGCAAATCGGCAGTGGCGAGAAGCACCTCCAGGACTGCACTGTCTCCAAGTTTGTCAACTCTCCCTTTCCTATGCCGAAAATTTTGATTCCTAATGTCTCATCCACTTCTATCGACCTATTGAGGTTTGAGTTTTCTAGACGATGCCCACCTAGTGTTTGTTGCAATGCTTGAACCCCAATAGTTCCCCACTCTTTTCTGTTTTTCCTTTGAGGGGAAGAGAGGTCAGAATGGCACATTTAGCGTGTTTGGGGTATGACCTGGAATGGGCAGTTCTATTATGCCTGGTTCCTAGTGTTGGGGTAGTATTTATTTATCCATGTTGCAAGGTCCAATGTAAAATTAGAATCTGAACTTGTGAACATTGTAGGATTTAACTTTTACCCATAGATGCTCATTAAGCAAACCATGCCCCCAGTTTATTGGGGGGAAGGCTGGAGGAGGAAGCGGCGAGGGTTTAATCCAGGGTTTTGGTTCGGGTAGCCACCGAAGATTGAGGATGTTGGATTGGCCTTTTGCGCCGTCAATGATCACAGGCCGATGGGGCGCATGATGGGCTTTGTGTCGGCATCAGTGAATATAGGCCAATGGGCATTCCGTCCTCCTTAATCGCAAGATACCCAAATGGCCAAACCCACGACCACGGGTAAAATTGTGTCGGTCACTGCTTCTTGAGCCAACCTGCAACCGTGCGACGGCCGTCCCTCCACTCCAGTGAACCCTTAGGGCGGCGCGACTCGTGGTAGAAGCCGGCGTCGGCGGTCTCCTCCTCCAATGACGGTGGATCCGATTCGTCGCTCTATTTGGCTGCCTCGACATTTCAGAGTTGCGCCACATGAAGCCTCATCACAAACAAGCAATGGAGCAAATCGGCAGTGGCGAGAAGCACCTCCAGGACTGCACTGTCTCCAAGTTTGTCAACTCTCCCTTTCCTATGCCAAAAATTTTGATTCCTAATATCTCATCCACTTCTATCGACCTATTGAGGTTTGAGTTTTCTAGACGATGCCCACCTAGTGTTTGTTGCAATGCTTGAACCCCAATAGTTCCCCACTCTTTTCTATTTTTCCTTTGAGGGGAAGAGAGGTCAGAATGGCACATTTAGCGTGTTTGGGGTATGACCTGGAATGGGCAGTTCTATTATGCCTGGTTCCTACTGTTGGGGTAGTATTTCTTTATCCATGTTGTAAGGTCCAATGTAAAATTAGAATCTGAACTTGTGAACATTGTAGGATTTAACTTTTACCCATAGATGCTCATTAAGCAAACCATGCCCCCAGTTTATTGGGGGGAAGGCTGGAGGAGGAGGCGGCGAGGGTTTAATCCAGGGTTTTGGTTCGGGTAGCCACCGAAGATTGAGGATGTTGGATTGGCCTTTTGCGCCGTCAGTGATCACAGGCCGATGGGGCGCATGATGGGCTTTGTGTCGGCATCAGTGAATATAGGCCAATGGGCATTCCGTCCTCCTTAATCGCAAGATACCCAAATGGCCAAACCCACGACCACGGGTAAAATTGCGTCGGTCACTGCTTCTTGAGCCAACCTGCAACCGTGCGACGGCCGTCCCTCCACTCCAGTGAACCCTCAGGGCGGCGCAACTCGTGGTAGAAGTCGGCGCCGACGCTCTCCTCCTCCAGAGACGGTGGATCTGATCTGTCGCTCTATTTGGTGCCTCGACATTTCAGAGTCACGCCACATCAGGCCCCATCGCAAACAAGCAATGGAGCGAATCGGCAGCGGCGAGACGCACCTCCAGGACTGCACCATCTCCAAGTTTGTCAACTCTCCCTCCCTTATGCCGAAAATTTTGATTCCTAGTGTCTCATCCACTTCTATCGACCTGTCGAGGTTTGAGTTTTCCGGACGCTGCCCACCTAGTGTTTGTTGCAATGCTTGAACCCCAATACTTTCCCACTCTTTTCTGTTTTTTCTTTGTGGGGGAAGAGAGGTCAGAATGGCGCATTTAGCGCGTTTGGGGTATGACCTGGAATGGGCAGTTCTATTATGCCTAGTTCCCTACTGTTGGGGTAGTATTTCTTTATCCATGTTGCAAGGTCCAATGTAAAATTATAATCTAAACTTGTGAACATTACAGGATTTAACTTTTACCCATAGATGCTCATTAAGCAAACCATGCCCCCAGTTTATTGGGGGGGAGGCTGGAGGAGGCGGCGGCGAGGGTTTAATCCAGGGTTTTGGTTCGGGTAGCCACCGAAGATTGAGGATGTTGGATTGGCCTTTTGCGCCGTCAGTGATCACAGGCCGATGGGGCGCATGATGGGCTTTGTGTCGGCATCAGTGAATATAGGCCAATGGGCATTCCGTCCTCCTTAATCGCAAGATACCCAAATGGCCAAACCCACGACCACGGGTAAAATTGCGTCGGTCACTGCTTCTTGAGCCAACCTGCAACCGTGCGACGGCCGTCCCTCCACTCCAGTGAACCCTCAGGGCGGCGCAACTCGTGGTAGAAGTCGGCGCCGACGCTCTCCTCCTCCAGAGACGGTGGATCTGATCTGTCGCTCTATTTGGTGCCTCGACATTTCAGAGTCACGCCACATCAGGCCCTATCGCAAACAAGCAATGGAGCGAATCGGCAGCGGCGAGACGCACCTCCAGGACTGCACCATCTCCAAGTTTGTCAACTCTCCCTCCCTTATGCCGAAAATTTTGATTCCTAGTGTCTCATCCACTTCTATCGACCTGTCGAGGTTTGAGTTTTCCGGACGCTGCCCACCTAGTGTTTGTTGCAATGCTTGAACCCCAATACTTTCCCACTCTTTTCTGTTTTTTCTTTGTGGGGGAAGAGAGGTCAGAATGGCGCATTTAGCGCGTTTGGGGTATGACCTGGAATGGGCAGTTCTATTATGCCTAGTTCCCTACTGTTGGGGTAGTATTTCTTTATCCATGTTGCAAGGTCCAATGTAAAATTATAATCTAAACTTGTGAACATTACAGGATTTAACTTTTACCCATAGATGCTCATTAAGCAAACCATGCCCCCAGTTTATTGGGGGGGAGGCTGGAGGAGGCGGCGGCGAGGGTTTAATCCAGGGTTTTGGTTCGGGTAGCCACCGAAGATTGAGGATGTTGGATTGGCCTTTTGCGCCGTCAGTGATCACAGGCCGATGGGGCGCATGATGGGCTTTGTGTCGGCATCAGTGAATATAGGCCAATGGGCATTCCGTCCTCCTTAATCGCAAGATACCCAAATGGCCAAACCCACGACCACGGGTAAAATTGCGTCGGTCACTGCTTCTTGAGCCAACCTGCAACCGTGCGACGGCCGTCCCTCCACTCCAGTGAACCCTCAGGGCGGCGCAACTCGTGGTAGAAGTCGGCGCCGACGCTCTCCTCCTCCAGAGACGGTGGATCTGATCTGTCGCTCTATTTGGTGCCTCGACATTTCAGAGTCACGCCACATCAGGCCCCATCGCAAACAAGCAATGGAGCGAATCGGCAGCGGCGAGACGCACCTCCAGGACTGCACCATCTCCAAGTTTGTCAACTCTCCCTCCCTTATGCCGAAAATTTTGATTCCTAGTGTCTCATCCACTTCTATCGACCTGTCGAGGTTTGAGTTTTCCGGACGCTGCCCACCTAGTGTTTGTTGCAATGCTTGAACCCCAATACTTTCCCACTCTTTTCTGTTTTTTCTTTGTGGGGGAAGAGAGGTCAGAATGGCGCATTTAGCGCGTTTGGGGTATGACCTGGAATGGGCAGTTCTATTATGCCTAGTTCCCTACTGTTGGGGTAGTATTTCTTTATCCATGTTGTAAGGTCCAATGTAAAATTATAATCTAAACTTGTGAACATTACAGGATTTAACTTTTACCCATAGATGCTCATTAAGCAAACCATGCCCCCAGTTTCTTTCCTGTCAAACTCCATAACCATCACTGCAATTTTGTATGGCTTGTGGCATCGTGTCTTTGCTTTGCCAACTCAATATTTCATAGTTAGCAAAGATGGGAAATCATACCTTTTTTAAACTAAACAACATTAGGCAGAGGAGTACGTTGCTCTTGGACACTCTACAGTGAACTTACAATGGGTGAGTGAGCACTATAATATATTTCGAGAGGTTTGACAATTTGCCACACTTTATTTTGTAACTTGATTATTTGCCGCACCCTATGTCACTCACATTTGGTGGTCTATGTGGAAAATAATTAAATTTTAGAGAAAAGCATGGCAAATATGCAAAAATCTCAATATATTTTTAACATCTCGAGTTAAGCAAGTTCATAAGGCTAGCCCCTGCATCTTTCTACTCAAGTTAAAGCTCCAGCCCCCATTTCCACGATGAGAAGTTAGATGCAGTTCCACTTTAATGCACATTTTTTTAAGAAAAATATATATGATTCATATATACATGGCGGCGACTGAACTAGAGCTGACTTTATGTTAAGGTACTAACATAATGATGAACTAATAAAGGTATTCAAAGCTATTTGGACTTGACATGGTCATATATGCTATGGGATGTGAACTGGCATGCATATACTTGGAAACTTGTACTCCATCCGTCTGGAAATAAGTGACTTGAATTTGTTTAGGTTCGAATGTATCTAGACACGTTTTAGTATATAGATACATTTAAATCTAGATAAATAAAAGTCAGTTATTTCTGAATGGAGGTAGTATGATAATTGGACTGTGTATACAATGTCTCGTTAAAAGTCAAGTGAACACGCACTGTTGATTTTCTATCTTTTATCTTTAAGACCACCGTGTACCAAATTTAGCACCAGAAAATGATCATGCATCTGTAGATTTGTGAACTTTGCAGATACTCTCTCCGTTTTAAAATATAAGATGTTTTAGATTTGTGAAGTAAATGTACCTAGAGTTCTTTTAATGTGTATATTCACTCGGTTTGGAGTGGATCTACACACTAAAAGAAGTCTAGATACATTTTTTTTATAAATATAAAATATCTTTATATTTTAAAACAAGAGGGAGTATATGTCAAGAAAGATAGTCTATAACAAGCAGCTCTCTTTGCAGTAGTTTTGCTTTTGAGTATGTTGTGCTGACACAACTTCACATATGCATGCAGTGCCCTCGGAACTTGGGTCTTCTCTGTTGTTGGTGCTCTCCTTGCTATTCCTGTGGGCATAAAGTAGAAATCCTTTGCTCCACTGGTGTTCTTTGGCACCACTGGAACTATGCTTGACATCATCATGGGCATTATCCAACGTGAGAGGGATCATGCGGAGTGGCAGATGGAGCTTTTGGAAGCGCAAAACCTTTCAACCAATGCTTCAATGGAGGGTGAAAACTTGACCCAGTCCTTCGTCGATGTGGACAAGTGAAACACGTCTTATTGTTTTTCCTTTCTGAATTCCAGGGTTTAAATGCCATGACTCCTCTGCTCATGTGTGAAATGAAACGGACGATCTCTGAACTTTGGAAATCTTCGTTGTTCTTCCTATTTCCTAATAATATGTATTGAGCGATGATCAGTTTGAGCCTGTAATCAACAGTAATGCTCCTTTCGCCCCAAAATAACTAACTTGAGTCTATCTAGATTCAAATGTATCTCAAGTGACTTATTTTCTCAAGTCGGTTATTTATTTTGGGACGGAGGTATTATGTTTTAAAACATTTTTTATATCGTTAAGTTGATGTTCTTTGTTTCTATGTGGGTAGGTTGTTTGACATGTCATGGTCATATTTGTGACCCTGATCTGGATGGCATGAAATGTTGGTATGTTTAAGTATCAACCAGCTGTGTGATGCGTAGATTATCTGGAGTCACCTTTCCTTTTCCTTTTACATCGAAAATAGAATGAATCTCACCACAGATCTAACTACATAAGTCGATGCTTTAAATTACTGCACCACCAATAATCCATCCTATCATGAATGGTGTTGTGCTTTTTCTACAATCATCTTTTGCTCTCAAATTGTTCGATCCAACCATTCCATCCAACAAACTTGCGTTCTTAGTCTCCTATAAATTTACAATTTTACTTTGTATTGCGTGCAAAAGTTGGCACCAAAATTCCTAACTTGGCCCTTAGGGCAACTCCAACAGCCCCCGCAAACTGATGGAAGCCGTCTGATTCTATTAGACCGGATATGGAAAGGCTCAATGGTGCCCCGCAAACGGAACGCGCAACGCGGACAGTCCGTTTCCCAACATTCTCAGCCTAAATTAGGGTTGGCTTTGCGGTCCAGCCAACAGCCTGCGCATTTGCATCAAGCGTCCCTTTTGTCTAGCTCGGGCCCTCCAGCCACGGCACGCAACTCTCTCCCCCCCACTAAGCCCCCCCCCCCCCCCCCCCCCGGTCGTGCCTCCCGCCGTGATAGGGCAAAGGTGTTTGATCTTTCTATGAGATGGTGATAATTCGATTTGGATATAGTTCGGGCTTGACGATCCGCCTACACGTGCAAGCACGAGCGCCAATGCAATCTCTAGGTTAATCTCCTGGAGGTTACCGATTGAAAGGGTGTCAACACCCGGATTTTTAATCCCAGATGCATGTTATGCCATTCATCGTTTTGCGAGACATAACATATTGGATATCACAGTACATCATCCATTACAAACCATACATAAGGTCTTACACAAATAAGGATCTCATGATCCAGTCTTAATACAACAAGCAGCGGAATAAAAGATAAGCGTAGCGGTGGGGTCCATCTTCAAGGGCACAGACAATGCTGACGAAGGCAGATAGTCCTAGTTATCATAGTCGTCCTGCTGGCCATCATCTTGGTAGTCTTCTTCATAGTTTGGCCATGAGAATAGCCAGGAACAAAAGCCATGAGTACTTTTAAAGTACTCGCAAACTACCACTAACAAGTAATATAGTTCTAAGTTAAAGTGCTAACTCTAAGTTTAACTATAAAGTTAAGTTTGAAACCTAAGCTGAGTTCAGAAGCAAAGAAAGATAAAATAAAGTTCTAGAATCACTTAAGTTGAGAGGCTATTGTCATAAACACAACCCTGTTGTGGTCAAGTCAAAATTCATCATCCATTTCATAAGTCATTTTGAAAACATCTGACAATGAAACAGTATGGCCATTCCAACTGTCCATAACCGTGGACGCGGCTATTCGAATAGTTTGACACTCTACAGAGGTGGTACACTTTCACCACAAGATTCGATACATCTGTCAGGGATAACCCTGAATCATCATACTTAGTATGCAGATAATCAAACATAACCTTCCCTTTACACACCCTAGTATAAGCACCTCTCCTATGAGCATGGCCGCCCAACCATGATCATCTGTCATCTTGGGCACTGCATAGGTGGACAACATTGAGAGGTAGCCTCAGCTCAAACCTCTCCCGCGAGGGAACTAATACTAATGCATATAAACTTCTGGCTAAGCCTTACCCAATTCAGGTATTGTGGTTATACGGTAAATTTGGAATGATATCGCATTCGAATCCAATCATCAGTTTTATAAAAGGGTTAAGGCTCATGCCTCAATAGTTTCATCATCATAAACCATTTGTGTTTCTCAACACATGTCAAAACATCTCAATAGAATGACTCATCATTCTAAGGTTTTCACAATTCATTTTCACCAAGTGTTCCCATCTAAAGTGACTCAAGTTTTTATCTACTCTAAACTACTAAGTTAAGAGTGTTCACTAAGGTTGAAGTGATGGGATCAATCTCATGCCATAGAATGACATCTAAAGTTTATCTAAATAGGCCAATTTTTATACTCTTTATGCTACCTTTCAAACAAGTAAAGAACTTTGGTTATAGTAAAAGAAGTAAAGCTTGGAAAATAATACTTGGGGTAAATATTAGTCAAAGTGGTATAATCAAAGCATGCCTAAAGCATCTTTGCTCAACCATCTAGATTGCAAGGGTTAGCTTACATTGCTAATGGTGGATTTCAAGTATAACTTGCAAGGGTTAACTTGGATAGTGAGCTTGCCTTGGTTGGTGCAGTGGTTGAAGTTTTCTTCTTCTTCTTCTTGGTAGAACTCCTCCTCGAAAGCTTGGTCGATACTATCGTCTATAAATACATACGGGATACACAATCACCAAACAATACTTAACTAATCTAATTAGCACTCTAAGGCACACATTTGATGATATATTATCATCACAAGCATCACAAGTTTTATTCACTAGTTTCCTTATTTTTATTTTAGAAAAGTAATTTCTACTCATTGAAAATTAACTAAGATTTAATATTCACCACTTAAAATATGGGATCATGTGGACACGTGTCATCACCACATATTATAACATATGGGAATGTGATTTAAGGGTTGGATCATAATTACTTTGGTTTAAGTTCATTATTTAATGATTTAAAGTGACTAGAAATGCCTATACAGCGTTATTTTGGTACTAGTCCAAAGTCACTGCATGTAAACCTTAATATTATTACATATTCAGATAGGTATGGTGAAATGTGATTTTTGAGAGTTGGAATCAACTCAAAAGCTATCTTGGTTTATTTTATAAAAATGTTGCAAGGTGTAAATGCTTCTGTCTTATTATCTTTACTAGGAGAGATCTCTAACTCTAATTGAATTAAATCCAACGGGCTTGGGTAGATCTTTTCAGTAGCTTTTTAACAAAATTGGAATTACTCCATTTGGATTTATAAATCTCTATGAATTGAATTTCAAACTAGGGGACAGAACTAGGTTTAAACTAAATAGAAAAATCCTAATTCAAACTAACTGGATCGCGCGGGAACGCTAACGGGCCGGCCCAGTGACACTGCGCGGGGCGGGGCTCAGCTGATAGGGGGTCCACCGGTCAGAGGCTCATAACGCGGGAAGCGTTACAGGGCGATGTGGGCCGTTAGATTAGGACGGGGATCAACAGCTAGGGATCGTCGTCGACGACGGACCTGTCGCCGGCGAACTCTAACCCTAGCGGCTCGGTGGGGGTGCTCAAGGGGCGTACCAGGGCTCCAGCGACGACGGCAAGGCGGGCAAACAGACTGGTGGTCTACGGCAAGCTCAGGGACGGTCGAGGCAGCTCCGGGGGTGGTCGCAATCAGCAGCGCCCTTTCCTCCTCTCCTGCGGGCTACTCCGGCCAAATTCCGGGGAGCAAGTGCTCGCGCTGCTCTGGCTAGAGGTGGGGAACGGAAAGTAAGGTGAGGAAAGGTGAGTGGTGTGCCGAATGGGGCTAGGGGTGGCCTCTATTTATAGGACGACGACGCGACCGAGAGGCATGGGCGAGCGGCTCCGACGAGGGCTACACAGCGAGCTAGCGGCGTGGCTCAGGTAGGGGACGGTGGCTGGTCTCCTGGCGATGCTCTACGGAGTAAATGCGGGCCTAGGGACGGTGGTATGCGGTCGGGCGGTGCACACGCTCTGAGCGGCAGAGGCGGCGGTCTCAACGGCGAGCGGTTGCTGTGGTGCAAGGGGCGGCGAACGGGCATGTCCGCGGTGTTCCTGGGGTCGTGGCGACACGGTGGGTGCGGGCTACGGTCGAGGGGCGGAGTGTGCACGCGTGTCGGGCGCGGCGCTCTGGCGCGTGCTCGGCATGGCGCAAAACAGTCAGTGCACGACGCACTGCGTGTGGTCCATGGCGCGGCTGTGCTCGGGGAGGGGACAGAGAGTGGCGGTGAGGTCCAAGCTAGCTACTAGACATGGTGAGAGGGAGGGAGATGGTCTGCTGCGGTGAGGGCAAGGTTGGCTAGCGAGTTGGTGCTCGGCATGGCCTTGCATTGCCACTCGGGGGTAGGGGATGGGTGTTTAGGACCTGGTTGCATCAAGGGGAGACAAAGGGATTAAATGGAGATCATTTGGGGGCAAAACCCTGTTGCAAACAGTGAGCTAGCTATTAGTGTTTGATTCTGCCTGCCATGTGTTTGATGAAATGGCCACAAAAACTTTCTTTTTGAATTTTGAAAAGATTTTTGGTGGGTGTGCTAGTATTAAGCTTGAGACTCTGTGGGTGCTTGGGTTTTGAAAATTGAGCTTGTTTGAGTGGTTTTTGAAATAGTGGGATCTTCCCATATGAAGTAGATTAAATTTTCAAATGCCAATTAAATTTAGTGTTTGAATGTTTTTGGCAGATCACAAAGTCGGCCTTGGTACATCATTATGTGTACTAGCAAGGGGTGCAAAGATCCACATTTGTTTCTGTTAGGTTTTGAGTTCTAGGAATAGCCAAAGTAGGCATGTTGATTAAAATGGCACAAATGACCATTCACTTCTTTTATTTATTTTGATTTGTTTTTCTCTGGGATTTGTTTGGGAATGATCTAGATGATGTTTATTTCACCTAAGAATCATTTTACAAGCAATGGATCACTTAATCATGGCAATTCAAACAACTCCTATTTTAAATGCACACACACATGAATGCTTTCATATTTTTAATTGGAAAAGTTTTTGTTAACCCTAACTTTGATGATTTGGATCTTAATAATCTTGGATTAGAGTTTTGGGATGTTACAAACCTTCCCCCCTTAAGCAAAATCTCGCCCCGAGATTTACAAAGAAAACTAGGAACTCAAGAGATCTGGGAACTCTGTCCTAATGTAATCCTCTCGCTCCCAAGTGGCTTCCTCCTCTGTATGGTTGCTCCATTGAATCTTGAGAAACTTGATACTCCTGGTCCTGGTGGTTCTATAAGCTTCTTCTAGGATACGGATGGGTACATCACGATAGGTCAGTTCTTTGTTGATCTCAACAGCTCTGCGATCGATGTTCTTGAAAACTTCAGTCTTCTTCGGCACTTCCAAGCATTTGCAAAGTACGAGATATGGAACACATTATGGATGGCTGACATCTCTTCAGGTAGTTCCAGTTGATATGATACTTCTCCTCCACGGTTCAGAATCTTGAAGGGCCCGATATATCTGGGGGCTAACTTTCCTTTCATACTAAAGCGTTGGGTTCCTTTCAATGGTGAAACCTTGAGATATACAAAATCTCCGACATTGAAAGTCAGGTCTCTCCTTCTCTTGTCACCATAACTCTTCTGTCTGGATTGGGCGATCTTGAGGTACTCACGGACTTTGTGAACCTTCTCTTCGGCTTCTCGGAGAATGTCGGGTCCAAAGATTTGACTCTCTCCTACTTGCGACCAATTCAAAGGGGTGCGACACTTTCTTCCGTATAGGAATTCAAATGGTGCCATCTGCAAACTAGCTTGATAACTGTTGTTATATGAGAATTCTGCGAAAGGCAGGCAGTCTTCCCATTTTGATCCATACTCTAACACACAAGCTCTTAACATATCCTTTAGGATCTGGTTGACTCTCTCAGTCTGTCCATCAGTTTGCGGGTGATACGCGGTGCTGAAGTTCAACTTGGTGCCCAATCCTTCCTGAAATTTCTGCCAAAATCTCGAGGTAAACTGGGTTCCTCGATCTGATACTATGGTCTTGGGGGTTCCATGCAGACTAACAATTCTAGCAATATATAGCTCTGCTAGCTTCGCACTCTGATAGGTAGTCTTGACAGGTATGAAGTGGGCTACCTTGGACAGTCTATCCACTATGAACTAGATTGAGTCATTTCCCCTACTGGAAGTAGTCAAACCGGTGATAAAGTCCATTCCGACGGAATCCCATTTCCATTCCGGAATTTGCAATGGTTGCAACAGTCCTGCAGGTCTCTAATGCTCTGCTTTCACTCTTTGACAAATGTCACACTTGGCGATGTAGCTTCCGATTTCTCTCTTCATCTTGTGCCACCAAAATTGCTCTTTCAAATCCTGATACATCTTTGTTCCTCCGGGGTGGATAGAATAAAGAGTATCATGATCTTCCTGCATGATAACTTGCTTCAGCTCCGAATCTGCTGGCACACAGATACGTCCTTTGTACCACAGAACTCCTTCTTCGTCTTCAGTGAATCCAGGTACCTTTCCTGTACCAATACGACGTTTGATTCCGTCGATACTTTCATTTCCCTTCCGGGCTTCCTTGATTTGGATAATCAATGTGGGTTGAAGTTCAATACTAGCTAGGAATCCTTTGCTAACTAATTTAGTTCTGAACTGCTCCAACTCCTCATACAAACTGGGTTGCTTCTCTTTGATCATGGTGTTTAGCCTACACGGCAATCTGCTAAGAGCATCCGCTACCACATTGGCAATCTGCTAAGAGCATCCTCTACCACACGACAATTAAATTTAGTGTTTGAATGTTTTTGGCAGATCACAAAGTGGGCCTTGGTACATCATTATGTGTACTAGCAAGGGGTGCAAAGATCCACATTTGTTTCTGTTAGGTTTTGAGTTCTAGGAATAGCCAAAGTAGGCATGTTGATTAAAATGGCACAAATGAAGCATCCGCTACCACATTGGCTTTGCCGGGGTGATAGTGAATGTCAAGGTCATAATCCTTGATTAACTCTATCCATCTCCTTTGCCTCATATTCAGCTCTTTCTGAGTGAAAATATACTTCAAGCTCTTGTGATCTGAGTAAATCTCACAGCGATTACCCATCAAATAATGATGCCATGTCTTCAATGCCAGCACTACGGCTGCTAATTCAAGATCATGGGTCGGATAGTTCTGCTCATGCTGCTTCAGTTGTCGAGACAGATACGCGATGACTTTGCCTTCTTGCATCAATACACATCCGAGACCAATCTTGGATGCATCACAATATACATCAAATGGCTTCTTGATGTCTGGCATGATCAATATTGGGGCTGATATCAATCTCTTCTTCAGCTCCTGAAAATTGGCTTCACATTTGTCTGTCCATTCAAACTTCTTGTCCTTCTTCATCAATTGGGTCATGGGTCTGGCGATGCTCGAGAATCCTTCTACGAACTTGCGGTAGTATCCCGCTAATCCGAGAAATGCACGGACTTGGGTTTGAGTGGTTGGGGCTTCCCATTCTTCGACATCTTTGATCTTGGCGGGATCAACAGAGACTCCTCCGGCAGACACAATATGTCCTAGGAATCCTACTTCTTTCAGCCAAAACTCACACTTGCTGAACTTGGCATATAACCGATGCTCTCTCAGAGTTTCTAGGATGATTCTCAGATGTTGCTCATGCTCTTCCTCTGACTTGGAGTAGATAAGGATGTCGTCGATAAACACAACTACATACTTATTTAGGAAATTCATAAAGATCTTATTCATGAGATTCATGAAATAAGCAGGGGCATTGGTTAATCCAAAAGACATAACCGTATACTCATATAAACCATAGCGACTAGTAAAGGCGGTCTTCGGAATATCCGTTGCACGAATCTTAAGTTGGTGATAACCAGTCCTAAGATCAATCTTTGAGAATACCTGGGCTCCAGTCAATTGATCAAATAGATCCTCTATCTTTGGCAAAGGGTAATTGTTCTTGATGGTGACGTCATTCAACTTCCTGTAATCTGTGCACAAATGATTGCCTCCATCTTTCTTGTCGACGAATAACACTGGTGATCTCCATGGCGATGCGCTTGGTTGAATCAAGCCTTTTTCTATCATGGCATCCAACTGCTTCTTTAGTTCCACTAACTCTAAGGGGTTCATGCTATAGGGTCTCTGGGCTATGGGTCCGGTTCCAGGGATTAGTTTGATAATGAACTCAATATCCCTATCCGGGGGCATACTTGGCAATTCATCTGGGAATACGTCGGGGTATTCACAGACTACTCTAACTTGGTCTATGGTGGGTAGGGCTAGACTCTTGTTGCACTTGAATTGACGAGGTAAGGTTTCAGATATATGCTCTATTGTGACTCCAGAGCTACTGGTCATGGTGATGGCTTTCTTAGCACAGTCTATCAGTCCTTTATGCCTTGACATCCAGTCCATACCTAATACTACTTCCAATCCTTTGGTTCCAAGTACAATTAGGTTGGCATAAAAATCTATCCCATGTATTCTGATAGGCACAGCTTTGCAAATTTTTCTAGCTTTGGTAGTTGAACCGAGGATTTGAACTATCATGACATGCTTCAGGTTTGTTGGGTGAATCTTACTAGTGCATGCAAATTCTTTGGTGATAAATGAATGCGATGCTCCCAAATCAAACAATACTCTTGCTAAAACTGAGTTGACAAAAAACATACCCAACACTACATTTGGCGCTTCTTGGGCTTCTTCGGCATTCATGTGTAAGAGACGGCCGTTGCGGTTGTGAGGGTTCCCTAGGGCAAACCTTCTCCCTGGTTGAACACGACGCTGCTGTTGAGATGGGGCATTTACATTGGCAGTAGCTGCAGTCTTCTTAGGACACTCATTGGAATAGTGATCGTTCACTCCACACTCGAAACATGTGATCTGGGACTTGTCCTTTGCTGCGACAGGCACAACATTGCTGCCAGTTCTGGGTGCGGTGTTCTTGTTGTTGTTGTTCTTGGGAGGTGCACGGTTGAAATTGTTGGTATTGCCGGAGTTGTGATTGTTTCCTCCGGACTTCACATTGCCTCCGCTACGGTTGGGGTAGCTTGGGCGAGACATTGGGGGTCGGTTGTTCCTTGGTGCATATCCTGGTGAGGGGTTGGGATGGTACTTCTGGTGACTGCTGGATCCGGATTGCTGCATCATACGATGCTTGCGGTTGTCGTTTGCCTGGTTAATCTTCCCTTCCATCTGAATGGCAGAGTCAACTAGCTCTTCGAGATCCTCGAAGCGGATGTTGACGAGGACAGTCTGCATCTCATCATGTTGTCTGTTCAAGAATCTCTCCTTATTCTTGACCTCTATGTTGATCTCATCAGGGGCATACCTTGCAAGCGACAGGAATCTGTCACGGTATTCCACCACAGTCATTCTGCCTTGCTTCAAGTCGCGAAACTCATCTCTCAGTCTAGTGACTAGACCTTGCGGCACGTGGGTGCGGCTGAACTTGACTTTGAAGGCTTCCCATGTCATCACTTGACCATGGTTCATGTTGCGGATACTAGTCCACCAAGCTCTTGCATCTCCTGCCATATAGTGGGTGGCAAAGAGAACTTTCTCATTGTCATCAACTCCTGCAACCTCTAAGTTGTTTTCCATTGTTTGTAACCAGTCATCTGCATCTAGTGGGTTTTCAGCTTGGTTAAAGATTGGGGGATTGGTATTCTGAAAGTTATTGAGTTTGGATCCATGATGATCCTGGTTTCCATGTCCTTGGTTGTTGAGAGCCATCTGGGCGATCTGCTGTAATGTTGCTAAGTTATGTTGGGTCCGCAGCATAGAAAACAAAAAATTTCCTACGGTGTGAACTACACGCCAAGATCTATCTACCAGGTACAAAGAAACAGGTGGCCATACATCCAACGAGAACTTACCCTCGAAGACAACGAGTTTTGTTAACGAGTAGGAACTCGTGGTTGATGTAGTCGTACACTTGCCGATCTCAAGATCGTGAGGAAGTCCGAGCGCCGCAACTCAGCAGCGCATCCGTACTCACACACACGTTCAAGCCACCGGACAACCTCCACCTCCTCGCTCCAGCAATCCAGCGGAAGCAGCAACTCCTTCCAGACGAAATGCCACCGGGAACATGTATCTCGCTAATCCGAGACCATGGGAGAATAATTCTAGAGGGGGAGAGAGATCCTTCACAAGGAGGTGTAAAGATGAAGGAGGAATGGGTGGACTTTTATAGGAGGAGGGGGGTGCCCCCTCTCTCCATGGCCGGCGCATGGGGGGTGACCCCTCACCTCCCCCATTCATGTGGTGGTAACCCCTCCACATTAAAATGCCTCTTCACATTCCCTTTTAAAGTCTCCACTTTAAATGCATTAAATTTCTCCAAATTTAATGCTCCCTCATTTAATAAAACTCTTTTATTAAATTTATTCAGAATTTTGTTAATTACTTTAATTAACAAACATTCACATATAGCCCCTTGCAATATTTCAATATCACATGCAGAACCTCTTTTTGCAATTTCACCCGAAACAATTTCCGGTTTCTATTGAAACAATTCCTGTGCTTTGCAATTCTTTCGTCTGAAACATATGTGCTCCAAAATGGTGTCCGGTAACTCTTAAGTGTGGCACCCTACGGTTCACGAATAATGCAGACATGATCGAGACCCTTCTCCGATCAATAATCAGCAGCGGGACCTGGAGATCCGTACTGACTCCTACACATTCAACGATGACTTCTATGATCGTGAGAACCTTTAACGCTTGTAACAAAATCCCTTTGTCTCTCGATATATTACATGTCCGAGATTCGATCATCGGTATATCCATACCTAGTTTGATCTCGTTACCGACATGCACTCTTTTCTTGTTCCCGTGATATAACATTCTAGTGATCACATCACTTGCTTGCAAGCTATCTTAATGTGATATCACCGAGAGGGCCCAAAGTATATCTATCCGTCATCGGGATTGAAAAATTCCACTCTTGATCCATGAGCCTCAACATAACACCTTCGTAGTACTGAACCCATCTTTATAGTCACCCTGTTACGGTGTGACGTTTGATGTTATCAAGATACTCTTCCAGTGTTAGCAATTAACATGATCTCATGGTCTAAGGATAAAGATTACTTCGTATGATGTTATAGAAATATAAACATAATGACTTGATCGTAATGCTATACTTCAGATGAATGTTCATCACATCATTCCACCAATGGTGTGACCTTGTTATTAACAACATCCAATGTCCATGATCAGGAAACCTTGATCATCTTGTTAATCAACAAGCTAGTCTATGAGAGAGGCATAACTAGGAACCCTTTTTGTTTATTAAACACACATGTATTGATGTTTCCTGATCAATACAATTCTAGCATGTGAAATAAACATCTATCATATATAAGGAATATATAATAACAACTTTATTATTGCCTCTCAGGGCATATTTCCTTCAGTCTCCCACTTGCACTAGAGACAATAATCTAGTTCACATAGTGATAAATCTAACACCCATGGAGTTCTGGTGTTGATCATGTTTTGCCCTAGGGAGAACTTTAGTCAACGGATCTACTACATTTAGGTCCGTGTGTACTTTACAAATATTTATATCTCCATCCTTGACATGCTCGTGGATGGAGTGAAACCGGCGCTTAACATGCTTGGAATTCTTGTGAGACCTCGGTTCCTTTGCGTTGGCTATGGCTCCATTGTTGTCACAATAGATCACCATTGGGTCCAACGCACTGGGAACCACACCTAGTTCCGTAATGAACTCTTTCATCCAAACCGCCTCCTGTGCCACTTCTGAAGCAGCAACATATTCCGCCTCCGTCGTTGATCTAGCCACCACAGGTTGTTTGGAACTCCTCCAACTAACTGTTGCTCCGTTCAAGAGAAATACGTATCCGGATTGAGACTTAGAGTCATCCGGATCGGTGTCAAAGCTAGCATCGACATAACACTTAGCGACTAGCTCTTCTTCACCTCCGTATATAAGAAACATATCCTTAGTTCTTCTCAAGTACTTGAGGATGTTC
Source organism: Avena sativa (assembly GCA_916181665.1). NCBI lineage: Eukaryota > Viridiplantae > Streptophyta > Magnoliopsida > Poales > Poaceae > Avena > Avena sativa. The sequence goes on along the minus strand of OV702287.1, from coordinate 101,969,554 downwards.
TTTACCGCTATCCAGTGTTCCGAACCTGGATCAGATTGGTACCTACTAGTCAAACTAATAGCATGTGCCACATCCGGTCTTGTACATAGCATGGCATACATAATAGAGCCTATGGCCGAAGCATAGGGGATCTTATCCATCATCTCTCTTTCTTCCACCGTAGCCAGACTTTGAGTCTTACTCAATGTCTTGCCTTGCAACATAGGTAAGAACCCCTTCTTACTTTCGTCCATATTAAACTTCTGTAATATCTTATCAAGGTATGTACTCTGCGATAGCCCAATTAGGCGCCTTGATCTATCTCTATAGATTTTAATGCTTAATATATATGACGCTTCACCAAGGTATTTCATCGAAAATTTGCTGTTTAGATAACTTTTAACACTGTTTAAAATATCTATATCATTTCCAATCAATAATATGTCATCCACATATAATATCAGAAATGCCACATTGCTCCCACTCACTTTCTTGTAAATACAAGCCTCTCCATAAGTTTGGACAAATCCAAACTCTTTGATCACCTCATCAAAGCGGAGATTCCAACTCCGGGATGCTTGCTTCAGTCCATAGATGGATCGCTGAAGTTTGCATACCTTATTAGCATCCTTAGGATCGACAAAACCCTTAGGTTGTATCATATACAACTCTTCTTCAATATTACCATTGAGGAATGCAGTTTTGACATCCATCTGCCATATTTCATAATCGAAATATGCAGCAATTGCTAACATAATCCTAACTGACTTAAGCATCGCTACGGGAGAGAATGTCTCATCGTAGTCAACTCCTTGAATTTGTCGAAACCCCTTTGCGACAAGTCGAGCCTTATAGATGGTCACATGACCATCAGCATCAGTTTTTCTTTTGAAAATCCATTTATTCTCAATGGCCTTTCGATCGTGAGGTAAGTCCACCAAGTTCCAAACTTGGTTCTCGTACATGGATTCCATCTCGGATTTCATGGCTTCCAGCCATTTGTTGGAATCCGGGCTCATCATCGCTTCTTCATACGTCGTAGGGTCATTCATTTCATCAACCATGAAATTCACAATAGATTGCCGTACAGTTCAGGAGCTGCACATGTCCTGCTTGACCTGCGAGGTTCGGTAGTGTCCTCTTTTGGAGTTTCATGATCATTATCATTAGCTCTCTCTTCATCAGGTGAAGTCAACTCTGAAACAACTTCCGGTGCTACGCCACTCTCCATTCCATGAAGAGAAGGTTCAATAACCTCTTCGAGTTCTACCTTCCGACTACTCACACCTTTCGCGAGAAACTCCTTCTCAAGAAAGGATCCATTCTTGGCAACAAAAACCTTGCCCTTGGATCTGTGATAGAAGGTATACCCAATTGTTTCCTTAGGGTAACCTATGAAGACGCATTTTTCCGCTTTGGGTTCGAGTTTATCTGGTTGAAGTTTCTTCACATAAACATTGCATCCCCAAACTTTAAGAAATGACAGCTTAGGTTTGTTTCCAAACCATAATTCATACGGTGTGGTTTCAACGGATTTAGATGGTGCCTGATTTAAAGTGAATGCAGCTGTTTCCAGTGCATAACCCCAAAATGACAGTGGCAAGTCAGTCAGAGACATCATAGATCGAACCATATCCAATAAGGTACGATTATGACGTTCCGACACACCATTATGTTGTGGTGTTCCAGCAGGCGTGAGTTATGAAACTATTCCACACTCTTTCATGTGTGTGCTAAACTCGTAACTTAGATACTCTCCTCCACGGTCAGACCATAGAAATTTGATCTTTATATTACGATGATTTTCCACTTCATTCTGACATTCCTTGAACTTTTCAAAAGTTTCAGACTTGTGTTTCATCAAATAGATATATCCGTATCTACTCAAATCATCCGTGAAAGTAACAAAATAATGATATCCACCTCGCGCCGACACACTCATTGGTCCACACACATCAGTATGTATGATTTCCAATAGATCTGTCGCCCGTTCCATTGAACCGGAAAACGGCGTTCTAGTCATCTTGCCCATAAGGCATGGCTCACATGTATCAAATGATTCAAAATCAAGTGATTCCAAAAGTCCATCAGAATGGAGTTTCTTCATGCGTTTAACGCCAATATGACCTAGACGGCAGTGCCACATATATGTAGACATATCATCATCAAGTTTAATCTTTTTAGCATTAACATTATGAATGTGTGTAATATTACTATCGAGATCTATCAGAAATAAACCATTCAACATAGGTGCATGCCCATAAAAGATATCATTCTTATAAATTGAACAACCATTGTTTTCATATTTAAAGGAATGACCACTTTGCATCAAACACGATCCAGATACAATGTTCATGCTTAGTGCAGGCACTAAATAACAATTATTTAGGTTTATAACTAATCCCGATGGCAAATGGAGAGGTAGCGTCCCGACGGCGATCACATCAACTTTTGATCCATTGCCGACCCGCATCCTGACCTCATCCCTTGCTAGTTGTCGCTTGTTCCGTAGCCCCTGAACCGAGTTACATATATTAGCAACCGATCCCGTATCAAATACCTAGGTGCTACTACGAGTACTAGTCAAGTACACATCAATAACATGTATATCACATATACTTTTGTTTGCCTTGCCGGACTTCTTGTCCGCCAAATACTTGGGGCAGTTGCGCTTCCAATGGCCAGTCCCCTTACAATAGTAGCACTCGGTGTCAGACTTAGGGCCAGCTCGGGGTTTCTTTTCAGGCGTGGCGACAGAATTGCCACCCTTCTTTCCCTTGTGCTTGCCTTTCTTGTCTTTCTTGAAACCGGTGGTCCTATTGATCATCAACACTTGATGTTCTTTCCTAATCTCCACTTCTGCAGTCTTAAGCATTGACAGAAGCTCGGGAAGAGACTTCTTCATGCCCTGCATATTATAGTTCATCACGAAGCTCTTGTAGCTAGGTGGCAGAGATTGGAGAACACGATGTATGCCTAAGTCAACGGGAATCGTTATTCCCAAGGACACAAGCTTATCGGCGTACCCAGACATTTTGAGTACGTGCTCACTAACGAAGCTGTTTTCCTCCATCATGCAGCTAAAGAACTTTTCTGTAGCATTATAACTCTCTACGGCAGCATGGGTATCGAAAATCATTTTCAATTCTCCCATGGTATCAAAGGCATTGCCATTTTCAAAACGTTTTCAAAGTTCTGGATCTAGCCCATACAGTATGCCGCAATGAACTAAGTTGTGGTCCTCCCGACGAGTCACATAGACATCCTTTTCCTTGTCAGGGGCATCAGGAGCTGGTGGGGGGCCTAGCGGCGCATCTAGCACATATTGCTTTTGTGCAGCAGTGAGGAGAATCCTCAAATTCATAGCCCAGTTGGTGAAGTTGCTACCATTCGCAGCAAGTTTCTCTTTCTCCATGAACACATTGAAATTAAAAGCAGGTGGTGCCATCTACAACAGAATTTGTAAAGTTTATTTAGACTAAGTTTATGATAGATTGAATTCAACTAATCCAAATTACTAATGAACTCCCACTCAAAAACGACATCCCTCGTGTCCTTTTGGTGATTACATGAACCAAATGCACTACACCAAGTCCAATCATCACGTGAGTTGATGTAGCTTCAAAGGCGAGCATCTATATGGGCATCATATCAACTATATGACTCATGCTTAACCTTTCGGTCCGTGTTCCGAGGCCATGTCTGTACATGCTAGGCCCGCCAAGTAAGAACCTTAGTATTCGCATGTGTAAAACTGTCTTACACCCGTTCCTATGAAAGTGTAGATTCGAGTACACCCGATCATCACGTGATGTCTCGAAACACGATCCACAGAACGGTGCATACTTAAGGAAGAAGACATTTTTATCTTGATATCTAAATGAGGGATCATCTTATAATGCTACCAAAAGCGCCAAACTAGCAGTATAAGATGCTAACATCTAATGTGTAAAGTGAGATGATATGGTCCATGCATTTAATCTCTATCACTTGCATCATGGCATGATCTCTATCATTCCTTTGTGTGTAAGGCCAAGGTATATGGAACTTACACGTTGAGTGTGTTGTAAGAGTATCTATCATACATCTACTTACAACAATACCATATCAATACACTAGCCCAACAACGATCTAAACTAGACGCCTCTAATTTATCAATTGCAAGTTTTACATGGCTTAGGGCTTTCGGATAGAACCGTTCTCACCTATGAACATGAACCACAACGAGTATAACTAAGTTATTAGCAACTCGTTGTAAATAAGATATTGACTATAGTAGGACAGACAGACACCCGCCAGCCACTTATGCAAAACAAGTTGCATGTCAGTCGTGGAACCGGTCTCATGTACGATGACATGTAAGGTTGGTCCGGGCCGCTTCATCCCACTATGCCACCAATATCCAAAATACATAGAAGATGCAATAACATGATCATCATCACCCACATATAAACATATGTGTACTACCCGTGCAAAGCACCTACGCATAGATCAGGCTCTGATACCACTGTTGGGTCCGCAGCATAGAAAAAAAAATTCCTACGGTGTGAACTACACGCCAAGATCTATCTACTAGGTACAAAGCAACGGGTGGACATACATTCAACGAGAACTTACCCTCGAAGACAACGAGTTTTGTTAACGAGTAGGAACTCGTGGTTGATGTAGTCGTATACTTGTCGATCTCAAGATCGTGAGGAAGTCCGAGCGCCGAAACTCAGCAGCGCATCCGTACTCGCACACACGTTCAAGCCACCGGACAACCTCCACCTCCTCGCTCCAGCGATCCAGCGGAAGCAGCAACTCCTTCCATATGAAATGCCACCGGGAACATGTATCTCGCTAATCCGAGACCATGGGGGAATAATTCTAGAGGGGGAGAGAGATCCTTCACAAGGAGGTGTAAAGATGAAGGAGGGAATGGGTGGCCTTTTATAGGAGGAGGGGGGGTGCCCCCTCTCTCCATGGCCGGCGCATGGGGGGTGACCCCTCACCTCCCCCATTCATGTGGTGGTAACCCCTCCATATTAAAATGCCTCTTCACATTCCCTTTTAAAGTCTCCACTTTAAATGCATTAAATTTCTCCAAATTTAATGCTCTCTCATTTAATAAAACTCTTATAGTAAATTTATTCAGAATTTTGTTAATTACTTTAATTAACAAACATTCACATATAGTCCCTTGCAATATTTCAATATCACATGCAGAACCTCTTTCTGCAATTTCACCGGAAACAATTTCCGGTTTCTATTGAAATAATTCCTGCGCTTTGCAATTCTTTCATCTCAAACATATGTGCTCCAAAATGGTGTCCGGTAACTCTTAAGTGTGCCACCCTACGGTTCGCGAATAATGCAGACATGATCGAGACCCTTCTCCGATCAATAATCAGCAGCGGGACCTGGAGATCCGTACTGACTCCTACACATTCAACAATGACTTCTGTGATCGTGAGAACCTTTAACACTTGTAACTAAATCCCTTTGTCTCTCGATATATTACATGTCCGAGATTCGATCATCGGTATCTCCATACCTAGTTTGATCTCGTTACCGACATGCACTCTTTTCTCGTTCCCGTGATATAACATTCTAGTGATCACATCACTTGCTTGCAAGCTATCTTAATGTGATATCACCGAGAGGGCCCAGAGTATATCTATCTGTCATCGGGATTGACAAATTCCACTCTTGATCCATGAGCCTCAACATAACACCTTCGTAGTACTGAACCCATCTTTATAGTCACCCTGTTATGGTGTGACGTTTGATGTTATCAAGATACTCTTTCGGTGTTAGCAATTAACATGATCTCATGGTCTAAGGATAAAGATTACTTCGTATGATGTTATAGCAATATAAACATAATGACTTGATCGTAATGCTATACTTCAGATGAATGTTCATCACATCATTCCACCAATGGTGTGACCTTGTTATTAACAACATCCAATGTCCATGATCAGGAAACCTTGATCATCTTGTTAATCAACAAGCTAGTCTATGAGAGAGGCATAACTAGGAACCCTTTTTGTTTATTAAACACACATGTATGGATGTTTCCTGATCAATACAATTCTAGCATGTAAAATAAACATCTATCATATATAAGGATTATATAATAACAACTTTATTATTGCCTCTCAGGGCATATTTCCTTCAAGTTAGCTTGGCGTTCTGCCCTGCTTGCTTCTCTGTCTGCGATGAGATTCTGCAAGATCTGCAGCACTGGGTCTTGCAACGAGCTGCTCCCTCCTTGGTTTCCACGAGTCATCTGAAGATTGAGATAGATACAGGGGTAAGAGGGAAAGTTCTAAGGTTCATGGTTTTGGTTTCAAGCTAAAATTTTGAGTTTGACTCAGGTTTTGCAACTAACTTCATTTCATTCATGCAAACAAGCACATGATACAACACACACCACAACAATCAAAGGAAAAAATATGGTTGGAAGAACCATTCTGCAACTACGATAAAGTGGGACCGATACATCTCACGCTACGACAATGCTCTAGTGCATCTACTCATCGTCGATGAAGTCGGAGTCCTCATCGTCGGTGTAGAAGTCCACGGCATCCTCCTCCAGAAAGTCATCATCATTGCTGAGGTAAGAACCCATGTCTCCCTGGATGTCTTCACCCTCATCTTCTTCTTCCTTTGCTGCAAGCTGAGCTTCCTGCTCCTTGATGGTCTTCTCAAGGTCGGCCACCTTCTTGCGAAGACAGGCGATGGTGCGATCCTTCTTTGCACGCTGGCGGCAAAGAGACTGGCGATCCTGAACAAGTAGTGCGAAAGTCTAGGCCTTCTGGTCGGCAATGGCATGGTTCTGATTGGCTAACTCTCTAGCATTGTCCAGTTTCTGCTGTTTGTCGTGCAGCAAGAAGTCAAGATTCTCCACTTGACGCCTCAACTCTGGGTGACTTGGCATCTCCATCGGCATTTCCATGAAGTCACGTCTTGCATAGTGAGCAAAACGGGTTCCTTGGATTTGGTTGACACTGAGGGCACATAGACGTGCGAGAGCTTCATGCATTGCCCTGGCTAATCCATCTAGCCAGTTGTTCTCTCTTACGGAGAACTGGATTCTCCCGGATGTTGGTGCTTCGATGCTTCCTCTAAGATCAGCTGTGATGAGCCACGGTAAATCTCCTCCTGGGGGTCCTGGAAGTTGAGCTCCAAGAAACTCCGGATGTGGGCGTCCCAGTAACTCCGACAGTGAATCCAGATCCCTCTCGAAGATCAGTTGACCTCCGTTTCCCAACTGGTAGAACTTGCTGAACTGAGACTCCATCTACAAGAATTATGGATGAGGAGATTAGTGAAGAGATCAAGTGTGTCAAATTTTAAGTAGTAATGTAAGGATTTTGAGGGCATGAATTTTTGAGAAAGAAATGAATTCACAAGGATAAGAGAGGAGATAGTTTTTCATAAATAATCACTTTGGTTTTGAAACTAAGTTTTTGTTCGGACGTCCTTTCTAACTAGGGTCTCCTATGGCCAGGATGGCTCTGATACCAACTTGTCAACACCCGGATTTTTAATCCTAGATGCCTGTTATAAACACAACGCTGGCCATCATCTTGGTAGTCTCCTTCATAGTCTGGCCATGAGAATAGCCAGGATCAAAAGCCATGAGTACTTTTAAAGTACTCGCAAACTACCACTAACAAGTAGTATAGTTCTAAGTTAAAGTGCTAACTCTAAGTTTAACTATAAAGTTAAGTTTGAAACCTAAGTTGAGTTCAGAAGCAAAGAAAGATAAAATAAAGTTCTAGAATCACTTAAGTTGGGAGGCTATTGTCATAAACACAACGTTGTGGTCAAGTCAAAATTCATCATCCATTTCATAAGTCATTTTGAAAACATCTGACAACGAAACAGTATGGCCATTCCAACTTTCCATAACCGCGGACGTGGTTATTCGAATAGTTTGACACTCTACAGAGGTGGTACACTTTCACCACAAGATTTGATACATCTGTCAGGGATAACCCTGAATCATCATACTTAGTATGCAGATAATCAAACATAACCTTCCCTTTACACACCCTAGTATAAGCACCTCTCCTATGAGCATGGCCTCCCAACCATGACCATCTGTCATCTTGGGCACTGCATAGGTGGACAACATTGAGAGGTAGCCTCAGCTCAAACCTCTCCCGCGAGGGAACTAATACTAATGCATATAAACTTCCGGCTAAGCCTTACCCAATTCAGGTATTGTGGTTGTACGGTAAATTTGGAATGATATCGCATCCGAATCCAACCATCAGTTTTATAAAAGGGTTAAGGCTCATGCCTCAATAGTTTCATCATCATAAACCATTTGTGTTTCTCAACACATGTCAAAACATCTCAATAGAATGACTCATCATTCCAAGGTTTTCACAATTCATTTTCACCAAGTGTTCCCATCTAAAGTGACTCAAGTTTTTATCTACTCTAAACTACTAAGTTAAGAGTGTTCACTAAGGTTGAAGTGATGGGATCAATCTCATGCCATAGAATGACACCTAAAGTTTATCTAAATAGGCCAAGTTTTATACTCTTTATGCTACCTTTCAAACAAGTAAAGAACTTTGGTTATAGTAAAAGAAGTAAAGCTTGGAAAATAATACTTGGGGTAAATATTAGTCAAAGTGGTATAATCAAAGCATGCCTAAAGCATCTTTGCTCAACCATCTAGATTGCAAGGGTTAGCTTGCATTGCTAATGGTGGATTGCAAGTACAACTTGCAAGGGTTAACTTGGATAGTGCTAGCTTGCCTTGGTTGGTGCAGTGGTTGAAGTTTTCTTCTTCTTCTTCTTGGTAGAACTCCTCCTTGAAGGCTTGGTCGGTACTATCGTCTATAAATACATACGGGGTACACAATCACCAAACAATACTTAACTAATCTAATTAGCACTCTAAGGCACACATTTGATGATCTATTATCATCACAAGCATCACAAGTTTTATTCACTAGTTTCCTTCTTTTTATTTTACAAAAGTAATTTCTACTCATTGAAAATTAACTAAGATTTAATATTCACCACTTAAAATATGGGATCATGTGGACACATGTCATCACCACATATTTTAACTTGTGGGAATGTGATTTAAGTGTTGGATCATAATTACTTTGGTTTAAGTTCATTATTTAATGATTTAAAGTGACTAGAAATGCCTATATAGCATTATTTTGGTACTAGTCCAAAGTCACTGCATGTAAACCTTAATATTATTACATATTCAGATAGGTATGGTGAAATGTGATTTTTGAGAGTTGGAATCAACTCAAAACCTATCTTGGTTGATTTTATAAAAATGTTGCAAGGTGCAAATGCTTCTGTCTTATTATCTTTACTAGGAGAGATCTCTAACTCTAATTGAATTAAATCCAACGGGCTTGGGTGGATATTTTCAGTAGCTTTTGAAAAAAATTAGAATCACTCCATTTGGATTTATAAATCTCTCTGAATTGAATTTCAAACTAGGGGACAAAACTAGGTTTAAACTAAATAGAAAAATCCTAATTCAAACTAACTGGATCGCACAGGAACGCTAACGGACCGGCCCAGTGACACTGCATGGCACGGGTCTCATCTGACAGGGGGTCCACCGGTCAGAGGCTCATAACGCGCGAAGTGGTACGGGGCGATGTGGGACGTTAGATTAGGACGTGGATCAATGGCTGGGGATCGTCGTCAACGACGGACCTGTCACCGACGAACTCTAACCCTAGCGGCTCGGTGGGGGTGCTCAGGGGGCATACCAGGGCTCTAGCGATGACGGCGAGGCGGGCAAACCGACTGGTGGTCGACGACGAGCTTAGGGACGGTCGAGGCAGCTCCGGGGGTGGTCGCAATCAACAGCGCCCTTTCCTCCTCTGCTGCGGGCTACTCTGGCCAAATTCCGGCAAGCAAGTGCTCGCGCTGCTCCAGCTAGAGGTGGGGAACGATCAGTGAGGTGAGGGGAGGTGAGTGGTGTGCCAAATGGGGCTGGGGGTGGCCTCTATTTATAGGATGACAACGCGACCGAGAGGCATGGGCGAGCGGCTCCGACGAGGGCTGCACAGCGAGCTAGCGGCGTGGCTCGAGGTAGGGGATGGTGGCTGGTCTCCTGGCGATGCTCTACGGAGTAAATGCGGGCCTAGGGACGGTGGTATGCGGTCAGGCGGTGCGCACACTCTGAGCGGCAGAGGCGGCGGTCTCAACGGCGAGCGGTGGCTGTGGTGCAAGGGGCGGCGGACGGGCATGTCCGCGGTGTTCCTGGGGTCGTGGCGACGCGGTGGGAACGGGCTACGGTCGAGGGGCAGAGTGTGCACGCGTGTCGGGCGCGGCGCTCTGGCGCATGCTCGACATGGTGCAGACAGTCAGTGTGTGGCACGCTGTTGGTGGTCCATGGCGCGGCTGTGCTCGGGGAGGGGACAGAGAGTGGCGGTGAGGTCCGGGCTAGCTACTAGACATGGTGAGAGGGAGGGAGATAGTCTGCTGCGGTGAGGGCAAGGTTGGCTGGCGAGTTGGTGCTCGGCATGGCCTTGCATTGCCACTAGGGGGGGTAGGGGGATGGGTGTTTAGGACCTAGTTGCATCAAGGGGAGACAAAGGGATTAAATGGAGATCCTTGGGGGGCAAAACCCTGTTGCAAACAGTGAGCTAGCTATTAGTGTTTGATTCTGCCTGCCATGTGTTTGATCAAATGGCCGCAAGAACTTTCGTTTTGAATTTTGAAAAGATTTTTGGTGGGTGTGCTAGTATTAAGCTTGAGACTCTGTGGGTGCTTGGGTTTTGAAAATTGAGCTTGTTTGAGTGGTTTTTGAAATAGTGGGATCTTCCCATATGAAGTAGATTAAATTTTGAAATGCCAATTAAATTTAGTGTTTGAATGTTTTTGGCAGATCACAAAGTGGGCCTTGGTACATCATTATGTGTACTAGCAAGGGGTGCAAAGATCCACATTTGTTTCTGTTAGGTTTTGAGTTCTAGGAATAGCCAAAGTAGGCATGTTGATTAAAATGGCACAAATGACCATTCACTTCTTTTATTCATTTTGATTTGTTTTTCTTTAGGATTTGTTTGGGAATGATCTATATGATGTTTATTTCACCTAAGAATCATTTTACAAGCAATGGATCACTTAATCATGGCAATTCAAACAACTCCTATTTTAAATGCACACACACATGAATGCTTTCATATTTTTAATTGGAAAAGTTTTTGTTAACCCTAACTTTGATGATTTGGATCTTAATAATCTTGGATTAGAGTTTTGGGATGTTACAAAGGGCAATATGCCCTTATCCATTATTTTGGTTAATTGATTACACCGATGCTAAAATGTGGACTAATGATTTCCTACTAGTGTGTACACATGTTTTAGTCCGCAAATGATGGTGAGACGTTGTGTGAGACCCCCCAATTAATACTCAAGAAAAGAGTCGGAAATACCAACCGGTGTGTGTTCGTACCCCCTTGAGTAAGGGGGGCTACCAGGGGATATGAATCCAACTGTGGTTAGTTGTTCATCCCGCCGCCTAAACAGAGGGTGAATCGGCCAGACACGCCATCGGTATCAAGCGAGGGTGTACCTGAGCGATTTGTCGGGCACCGTAGCAGGTGCTACTCCTATTTATTTTTGAAAATTTGCATATTCTGCAAAGATTCAAAGCCGGATTAGTTAGTTATAGAATACATATTCCCTTGCGGTCAATTTTTTCTTTATTGACCACAGAAACATATGAGTGTCCTCGTGGACTATTGCACAATTAATTCGATATCGTATTTGCATGAAGGAGATCCGAGCTTTTGCTCATCCTCCTCATACCCCATATGGAGCCAGTCTCGACCGTTGCTTACCATGGGTAGTGTACCAATACTACCCGATAGAGGATTCGGTACTCATCTTTAAGTACTTATCCTCTACCAAACCATTGCCTTCTTGTCTATTATTGCTCTCATATCCTAGGTACTGTCACTCCACCCTTGTTGGGGGGATACCCCCGGGTAGGGTCACGCCGGGGTATAAAGGCCGAGTTAGCCGAGGTATGGCAAGGTCAAAGCAGGTGTTAGCCGAGTCACCTCAAGGCAGGCCAAATCACGGGGTAACCCGGACCAGGGGATGTCCACCTAACTGGGTCTCAGCCGACTTACATCGTAAGTCGGTAAGATGTATCTAACTCGTATGCAGGTACAGGTATGACCGGATCAACTAGGTATGATCCGGGTTATATCAAGCTTGTAAGAGAAGGAAGGTATCTCGTTGGTCTAAGGGTGACCACTGTACGCAGAGCGTGAGCAAAGCGGACAGAGGCCAGGACCACCGAGGCGTGGCCGACAAAGGTGACGATGCCTGTGTCGGATGACGCGGGCGCCGCAGAGGCTCACGTAGCCTCTGCATTGATGACGCTAGGCAAAAGTGACCCGGTCGGCTTACTATTTTGGGAGGAGGCATACTTCTTGGAATATGCCACCACGTATGCCCTAATTGGAGACCTAGCCACCCCTATATAAGGGGGGCTAGGGCGTCTGAAGAAGGGGTTGGTCTCTTGGGAGTTATGTTTTACTAGTGTGTTCCTGAGGGCAAGCTAGTGGTGAGAGTAAGAGAGCTTCTTCTTCCTCCTCTCCCCAATATAGCTCAAGGAGCACTTGTAAACTGTGGAAGTGAATCAAATACAAAGCAACTGTGTGTGGAATCACCACACTATCCCTCCCTGGATTCCTCTAGTGCATCTTGTCCCCACCTTTAGCCTATCCATGGCATCTGCCGTGACACCACCACGACAGTTGGCGCCCACTATGGGGCTAGCGACGCTAGCAGGAGTGAAGATCCGGATGGGAAACTTCATCGGCACCGGCGAACGCATCGTCTCCGGGCTCGTTCAGCGCTTTGGAGCACTGGACTTCATCAGCGACAACGCTGGCTGCTTCGGCAAGCGTCCTCTTTCGCGCAACAGCCTCTTCATCAAGCTCGGCGCGCACAAGATCTACGTTGCTGTCGATGTGTCGTGCGTTCACCCGCATCACGTCATCAAAGGAGGCGAGCCACCCCTTAGCACGGTTCGTGGGGCGCGTATCACTCGCTCCCCAGACCGCGCCGAGGTGATGATGACTGCGCCAGGTGCAAGCGCAAGCAAAGATCCGACACCAGATCCGGAGGTAATGCCAAAGGCACCGAGAAAAAGTAGAGGTCCTCCTCTAGAGAGGCCAGAGAATGTGCTGCAGCAGGCGATGGATAGCTTGGCAAACCCAGTAGCAGCAGTAGTAGATCCGGCTCAGGCACAGGCCGAGCTAGAGGAGACTAGGCAAAAAAGTACTAGAGGGTGCAAAAAAGATAGCCGCGGCTCAGCAGTCGTTGAACATGACACTGCGTGAGTACGCAAAGGTAAATAAGGTAGATGCTGTAAAAGTAAAGGGGAGAAACCTCATGAGTGAAATGAACAAAGAGGGTGATACTAGGATTGAGGAATCATAAAACTGCTTGTCCGTGGGGCTGCTGAAGTATAGTACCCCGGCAAAGAACCTCAGAGCAGGAGATGCAGGTGCGTCTGAGTTAGAGGATCTGACGGGTGAAGCCCGTCAGAGACAGCAAGATAGGGTCAATGAGTTGGTTCGGATCGCGAACAGGCAAACTGAGGAATTGCTCAGGACTAACCCAGAGAGAGTTGGGGCCTCCAAGATCATTCATTCAGCGGTGGGTAACCCATAGAAATCCGCTGGATCTGCGTCGTCTCCTCATGGTGGTCCTAGGAGAGAAGAGGTAGTAACCTCGGCCAGGAGGAACAAACAGATAGTCCCGTATGACCCGGCAAGGGCAGGGAAAGGAAAAGAAGTGCAGAGAAATGAGGATCGACAGAGTGTGAGCCGAGGTGAAGCTGGCCGAGGTAACCACAACCAAGGCAACGCCGGTCAAGGGAATGCTGTAAAGGGCAATGCCGGACAACATAATTCGAAAGGTGCAGGGCAACCACAGCAGCGAAATATACCACGGCAAGAGCACAGTGCCGGCCAAGGTATGCAACAGAGAGCAGCTCCACGGGAGAAAGATAGATACAATGATGGTGATTCAGAAATGGTAAACACTGGGTATCCCAGGCCGAACTATCACGTGATAGGGTCAAGATTGGGAAGCAGGAATTTGATGCCTGACGATACTAGGTTAAAACTAGATCGGTTGTATAGGTCGGAGCAAATCGAATGTCAAGGTCCTCCGGGTCCTGCATGTTTTGGGCCCCAGATCATGAAGGAACCTCCGATACCTAATTTCCAGTTACCTAGAGGCACAAAAACGTATGATGGCAGCACAAAGCCAGAGGATTGGTTGATTAACTACGCTAAATCAGTGAAAATTGCTACAGGCAACTTGAGATGGGCTGTGAGATATGTACCCCAGATGTTGGAGGGGACATCGAGGGTATGGCTAAACAATTTGCCGCCCGGAAGTATTAACTATTGGATCGATTTTGAGGAAATGTTTGTCAGCAATTTCTCAAGTACGTATCAGAGGCCGAATAGGCCACAGACCCTAGCGATGTGCAAGCAGAAACCGAATGAGACAGACCGGGAATTCCTAACCTGATGGTGTATCGTGCGAAACTCCTATGAGGGTGTAATCAAGTCACAGGCCATAGCATGGTTTGCGCAAGGGTGCAGATATGCAAGCATGTTGTGGCAAAGATTGCAAAGGGATATGCCAACTACATTGGCAGAGACAATCCGGATCGCTGATTCGTATGCCTTGGGTGATCCAACTCAACCTAGGTTAATGCCAAGTGAGTCAAACAAGGAATACTACCAGAGAGATGGAGCCGGGTCATCCCGGAGGAATGATTACTAAGGTAAAAGAAGAGATGACAGACCAGATTACCGGTATAGTTCGCGACAAGTTGCTGCTGTGAATCAAGATCAACCTAGTGCAGGAACCAACCAATGTCAGAAAACTGGAGGACAGCAGTGGACTCCAAGAAATGATGGCAAGAAAACTTGTACGCCAGAGCAGAAGAAGCAATGGCAAGAAAAGAAGGACCGTCCGAGGTATACTTATGAGGCAATGCTGGATCAGCTGTGTAAATTTCACATGCCAAATCCGAGTAACCCAGCGGGTCACACAACTAGGCAGTGTGAGTGGATGCGAAAGATAGAACAAGGTGGTTCGGGGAATGCTTAGGCACCTCGGAATGATCAACCTCGGCAGGAGTTACCCCGACAGCAATTGCTCTCCGGAGCGAACACGCAACAGTTAACGTTGCCTCCCCCTCCACCGAGGTATGACAACCACGAGAGAAGGGATGCAGTGCGTCAAGTGGAGGACCAGCATCAGCCGGATCAGAGGTACCGCGGAAACGAGGGGAGGAATGAGTACAGAGAGCATCATCAGAGCTACTATGTGTTTACCACAGAAGAGACAGACAGAAAGAGTTTGCAGCGCCGACACATGGAAGTTAATGTGGTAATGCCAGCAGTGACGAGGTATATGCCTTGGTCGGACCAGGAAATTACCTGGAGCATCAAAGATCATCCCAAGCTTATGCCAAGTCCTGGTTCGTATGCGCTAGTGTTAGACCCAACATTCATTGGGCCAAGCATCAATGTGAGGTTCTCAAAGGTGCTGATTGACAATGGCAGCAGCATAAATATCATGTACTTGGACACGATGCGCAAGTTGGGTATCTCGGAGAACATGCTCCAAGCTACAAGGACAACTTTCCATGGCATTGTGCTAGGCATTTCTTGCGAGCCCATAGGCAAGGTCCGGGTTGACGTATTGTTCGGCACAAGAGATAATTGACGGACTGAGAATTTGGAATTCGAGGTTGTAAATTTGGAGAGCGCATATCACGCGTTACTCGGCAGACCAGCCCTGAACAAGTTCATGACAAGTACTCATATCAGTTACTTGAAGATGAAGCTGCCCGGGCCAAATGGTGTGATTACCATAACTGGTGATTTCCGACGTTCCATTGAGTGCACGTCAGCCGGGTCTAACCTGGCCGAGTCACTTGTGATTGCGCAAGAGAAGAGAAAAATCCAAGAGGTGGCGGCGTTGGCTCAGTCCGCGCAGCAGTATATGCTGGCGTTGAGTAATCCGCATGGTAGTGTCTCATTCCAAGCGACAAAAGATACCAAGAAAGTGCCTGTTGATGATATGTTCCCAGAGCGCACCATAACAATTGGTGCCGGGTTAAATGACAAATAGGAAAGCGAGCTCGTTAACTTCCTCCGTGAGAATCGGGATATTTTTGCTTGGTCCACACAGGACTTGCAAGGTGTTTCGAGGGAGTTGGCCGAGCACTCTTTGAACGTGAGACCCGGAGCAAAGCCGGTGAAGCAACCTCTCCGCCGCTTCGCCGAAGATAGGAGAAAAGTCATAGGAGATGAGATAGCTCGGCTACTAGCAGCTGGATTTATCATGGAAGTACTTTACCCGGATTGGCTGTCTAATCCGGTGCTGGTGGAGATGAAGAAGGACGATCCGAATGTGGCGGTGGTTTGGCGCATGTGTATCGATTACACGCACCTGAATAAGGCGTGTCCGAAAGATCCATTCCCACTGCCAAGGATAGACGAGGTCATAGATTCCACTGCTGGGTGTGAACTGTTGTCATTCATTGATGCATATTCTGGTTTCCACCAGATACCTCTAAACCCAAGTGATCAAATAAAGACCGCGTTTATCACCCCGTATGGGGCTTATTGCTATCTCACCATGCCATTTGGTTTACATAATGCAGGGGCAACATACCAAAGATGTATGCAGAAATGTTTGCACGACCAAATCGGTCAAAATGTGCAGGTGTATGTGGATGATGTTGTTATCAAAACCAAGGAAAGCAAAACTCTCCTTGACGATATCAGGCAGACATTTGCGAACTTAAGGAGGTTCCGAATGAAGCTTAACCCGGAAAATGCACCTTCGGTGTCCTGGCTGGAAAATTACTCGGATTTCTTGTCTCCAGCCGAGGTATCGAAGTCAATCCAACTAAAATCCGGGCCATAGAGCGAATGGAACTACCAAAGTGCCTTAACGATGTCCAGAAGTTCACTGGTTGCCTGGCATCCTTAAGTCGGTTTATATGTCGGTTGGGAGAAAAGGCACTACCTCTCTACCAACTCATGAAAAAGTCGGACAAGTTCATTTGGACGCCATAGGCCAATGAAGCCTTTATCCAATTAAAGAAAATGTTAGCCACTGCACCAGTGTTAGCCTCTCCACTATCAAAGGAGCCAATGTTGCTCTATATAGCCGCAACCAACCGAGTTGTAAGTGCAGTAATTGTGGTAGAGCGCGACGAAGAGGGTAAGTCAGTGCAAAGGCTAGTATATTACCTAAGCGAAGTGTTATCCGCATCAAAGGAAAATTATCCGCACTATCAGAAAGTGGCGTATGGTGTGTACATGTCGGCTAAGAAGCTAAAACACTATTTTGAGGAGCACCCCATCAAAGTAATATGTGAAGCTCCCATATCCGAGATAATGAGTAACAAGGATGCAAGTGGCAGGATTGCAAAATGGGCAATTGAGCTAGCTCCTTATGCGCCACAATATGACAGAAGAGAAGCAGTCAAGTCTCAGGCTGTGGCTGACTTTTTTGTGGACTGGGCCGAGGTGCAGTACGAACCACCATTACCAGATCCGAACTATTGGAGGATGCACTTTGACGGATCAAAAACAAAAACCGGGTTAGGCGCCAGAGTAGTACTTACCTCGCCAAAAAATGACCAGCTGAAGTATGTGCTGCAGATCCATTTCGCAGCATCAAACAATGTCGCCGAATATGAGACACTTGTACATGGGCTCAAAGTGGCAAAAGAAATTGGGATACGTCGGATCCAACGCTTTGGCGACTCGGATTTGGTAGTTCAACAAGTGTCGGGGCTATGGGACGCTCTTGATCCAAACATGGCATTATACAGATTCCATGTGCAGAAGATATCTAGTTATTTTGAGGGATGCGAATTTTGCCATGTACCCCGGGTGGAAAATGAGGCTGCCGACGTATTGTTGAAGCTCGGATCAACCCGACAAGCAATTCCACCAGGTGTAGCATTAGAACACCTCAGAAAACCATCTATCAGGCCGTCCCCAGAAACCGACTCAATCTACGTCCTGGAAGATCCGGAGTCCGGAGCTGTACCCATGGACATTGACATGGGAGGTGGTCCGCAAAACCCGGGGTCTGCCTCGGTGAACCCGAGGACTGCTTCACAAGACCCGGGGACTGTTCAGCATGATCCGACTGAGGTTATGCCGGTGGATCAGATGGAAATTGATGAGGATGTGTTCCCAGTGCGAGCTATACCAGCTTGGGCATTGCCCATATTTCAATTCCTAAAAGATGGAAACTTACCCACTGAGGAGGTGCTTTCCAACTCAGAGGAGAGTAAAAGCATACACGATCATCAATTCCGAGCTATACAAAATGAGTGTGACCAATGTCCTCCAGCGATGTGTTGACCCGGAAGAAGGGCTCAACATCCTCCGGGATATACATCAAGGAGAGTGTGGGCATCATGCCTCGTCCAGAGCGTTGGTGGCAAAAGCTTTCCGGCATGGGTTCTTCTGGGCAAGTGCCTTAGAACAAGCAGAGGATTTGGTAAGAAAATGCAATGGTTGTCAGAGGTATGCTACCAATACACATATGCCAATGTCTAAGATCAAGACCATACCAATTACTTGGCCATTTGCTGTATGGTGTTTGGACATGGTTGGCCCATTCAAACCTGCGAGGGGGAACATGACCTACATCGTGGTCATGGTTGATAAGTTTACAAAATGGATCGAAGTAAAGCCAATAAGGAAATGTGATGGAGCTACGGCCGTGACATTCCTCAAAGATATCATCTTGAGATATGGTTATCCTCACAGTATCATAACAGATAATGGCACGAATTTTGCTGAAGGAGCATTTGCGTGATTCTGCCAGGATAAGCGTAGAGGTAGTCAAATTGGATCAGTGATCAATTTCTAGGTTTCGTCGTAAACCTAATTGGTTACTTCCAATTACGTAAATCAATAGTTCAAACCGCACTCAAAGGTAGGGCATTTCCCAATAAGCATAAGCATTAGCTCTCCCTGAAAAGGAGGTGATCCAGCCGCACCTTCCAGTACAGCTACCTTGTTACGACTTCACTCCAGTTGACGTAGCCTCGGTAGCTCACCCCACATCGAACGGACAAGTGGAAAGATCCAACGGATTGGTATTATCCGGGATAAAACCCCGTCTCATTGAGCCGCTGCAAAGATCAGCGGGGTGCTGGATAGAAGAACTACCAACGGTACTGTGGAGTTTAAGAACAACTCCGAATCGATCAACAGGCCATACGCCATTCTTTCTGGTATATGGGGCAGAAGCTGTATTACCAGCCGACATAGAGCATGACTTGCCTAGGGTCACCCAATACACAGAAGCCGAAGTGCAAGAACCCCGGCAAAATGATGTTGATCTGCTGGAGGAAGCGAGAGAATTGGCATTGTCCAGATTCGCCATATATCAGCAAAATCTCTGACGCTATCATAGCCGGAAGGTAAACCCCCGAGTTTTCCGAGAAGGTGATCTGGTACTCCGGTTGGTACAACGTACTGCTGGCATGCATAAGTTATCCCTCCCATGGGAAGGGCCATTCATCGTGAGCAAAGCATTGCAAAATGACTCATATTATCTCATCAATGCAAAATCATAGGAGAAGAACAAGGTGGATAGGTCCAGCGAGGAATCTAAGCGTCCATGGAATGTAGCTCTACTTCGTCCTTTCTACACTTAGCAAAGAAGTGTGTGTATTCGAGTCACTCATATGTCGGTATGTATGTCGGTAATGAACTTATCAATGAAGTCTTGGCGCCTCGAGCAGTAACTCGGGGACTGCCTTAATAATATTGGTTGTATTTGGTATTTATTTATACGCCGACTGGCATAAGTTGTTTCTACCTAACCTGGATTAGTAGTGTGTGAGCACCAAAAACCTAACTCTTCGACTTGCTGCTATCCAACAAGATTTGGCTTCATGGCAAGCAAGAGAACAAGTTTGGAATTGCGTAACACATGAAAAACGACTAAGGGAAGGAACTTAATCGAGCCGACATTTGTTTTTCGGACTAACCTTATGTTTATTTTCGATTTACTATGCTGAATTATTTTGAGCTAATCCCAAAGTTTCCAAGTATTGTTAAGTCAATTTTTGAAGCTCGGACTCGTAAGTCATAAAACCAAACCAAGGTAGACACGAGCCGAGCCAAGAAATTGGAGGAACAAGAAAATGAAACTCGAGGACTACGCCCAAGTCAATCCAGCATAAAAACTTAGTAGCAAAATATAACTTGTGTGCTTAATACAGTTGCACCCGGCATACCGGGGATCTGATGAAATTCAAAGTGTTTATAATCAAAGAGCAGTAGGAGGAGGTAATTCGGCGCCAGCGGGTGCAGCCCCAGCCTCGGCTTCAGAGTTATCTTCATCCTCCTCGACGTCCGAAGCTTCGTCCTCTTCGTCCTCACCCGAATCATCTTCAACATTTTCAGCGTTTTCGTCCTCGGCGGCACCTAGGAAGCTCGGTCCCTCTTTCCATTGATGAACGGGGGCATATTGAATGAAGCTATGGGCGCAAGCCTTGCGACGAGCTATCCATTCCGGGTCAGTGGACCACCTTGATCCGGTGCGCATGCGCTCAAGGATATTGAGGTTGATATTCTCATACCACGTAAGCACGTAGTGGAGAACAATTTCAGCTCCGGCGCGTCCAGCAGATTCTCTCCAGAGATCGAGCTGAGTCTCGCACTCCATAAGCCTGGCAAAAAGAGCAGTGGCACCCTCCGGAGTATCTTCTTCATGCCAAAAGGCATTGAAGATCCGGATTGCTACATCCAAGATGTCCTTGCCGTAATTATTCACAATTTCGACACGACAAGACAAGCTGACCAGCAAGTCCTCCATGTCATATGGAATTTCTCCAGCGCCAGGGGCAATTGGGGTACCCCTCTTCTGGCGGAACTTGGCGACAGCAGTAGCTGCAACAACATTGCCCTCTAGAAATTTGTCTGAAAACGAGACAAATGAAATAAGTGAGAAGGGTTGACCCGGAAAGGTTCATGATAGCTGAAGAGAAAAAACTTACAAGAAATGTGGCTGTGGATCCGGGTTAGCTCCTTGGTACATTTGTCACGCCTCTCCCGGAGTTGCACAAGCTCAGCATTTGCCGACTCAAGCTTAGAGTCGGCCTCCTTCAGCAGCTCTTGGTCCTTGGCGATCTGGAGGTTGAGGCGCTCGCGCTCTTCAGTAAAGTCCTAGCCTACTTTCTCCAGTTCGGACTGGTGCTGCGCTTTGAGCTTCTTCATATCTGCCTTAAGCTTGGCAATTTCATCATCTTTGGTTCGGAGGAGGGCGAGCTCATCGTTCTTCTTCTTGAGTTCGGCCTGGTGCTGCCCTGCTTGTTCAAGAAAATGCAGCACCATGTCAGGCACTGACACACTATCTTCAAGAGACGCTGAAATAGTTTGTTGACCCGGCAAAGCCGAGGTATGAATATTTGCCGAGCCAAGGAGAAAAGGAGATAGAGAGCATAGCAAAGTTGAGCAAAAATGATTTACCCTTGATTTGCTCCAAGTTCTTCCTCATGATGGTATTCTCAGCCTCTACCCCAGCTACGAAATCCGAGTGATGGATTAGTTCGGCGGGAAAAGACGAAGAAAAATGGAAAAATGACAAGGAAGAAACTTACCCCTTTTCTCGTGTTCAGCGAGAAGTGCACTATGTTTTGCACAACATCTTGTGAGTATCCAGGAGACGCTAAAACTCAGCGCTCCGGCGATTGGTGGTCACCTGAAAAGAGTACATAAAGATAGCTTAGTCTTGTGCATATTCGAAGTGTACAAAATCGAGGCCAAGTGGAACTTAACCCGGCTCTAGGTGTGTGCATATTCGAAGTGTACAAAATCCGGGCCAAGTGAAACTTAACCTGGCTCTAGGTGTGTGCATATTCGAAGTGTACAAAATTCGGGCCAAGTGGAACTTAACCTGGTTCTAGGTGTGTGCATATTCGAAGTGTACAAGATCCAGGCCAAGTGGAACTTAACCCGGCTCTAGGTGTGTGCATATTTGAAGTGTACAAGATCCGGGCCAAGTGGAACTTAACCCGGATCTAGGTGTGTGCATATTCGAAATTGTTAAGGAGCTACGTTAGTTCTCTAAGGAGCATCCAGCCGAGTAACAAGTTACTCCCCCGGAGGCTCGGGGACTAATGGCTAAATACTAATATCTATTACATGTTAAGGAAAAGATGAAGTAACGTACCTCCATCATCCGACCTGCAAGGTTAATTGCCTTAGCAGCGGTATTCATCTGGGCAGCAAACTCAGCGGGCCCGAATTTCTCCGGGAGATCATCATAGTGGACGAACTCCGCCTTGTTCCAGTTGTTTACAAACTCGATCAAGGTCGGAGGATAGCGTTCGCCGCTGAGCATGTGGGGTGCAACTAGACCCTTTGCATGGGCTTCTCTCCTCTCAACCTGAGCAACGACGGGGCTGGTGTGCAAAATGAGTTGCGCATCAGCTGGCTCGGCAGGGGCGTCCTTCGGCGGTGGAGTCTTTTTCAGGAGCATGGACGCAAGTGTACGCTGTCCAGCCTCGATTGACGCTGCCCTGGTGGCGTTAGGAGCCTTTTTACCCTTGGGCTGCTGCTGAGAAGTTGAAGTTGATGCAGCTGATTTGCCCTTGGGAGCCGCCTTGGTGCTAGCTTTGGTACTGCTGGTGTCTTCTCGTCGAGCCTTGGAAGACTCGGACGAGGCGGAAGGACTTGGTGCTGCTGCTAGTGCTGGGGCTGATGATGATGCTGGTTTTTGTTTTGGCGGAGGTGCTGTGGGTATCTGGGATGAAGCTCGTTGTGGTGGAGCCAAAGTGGTGGTTGCTGCTGCCTCGGCAGAGCCAGTTTCCCCCGCTCCGAGGTTGCCCTCCTCTTGACGAGGTGGGCTAGAACCCGGAGCAGCCGCTGAACCCTCCAGAATGGGGCTCAACGGGCGTGAATCGTCGCCACGGGGGGAGAAGGACTATGTCGGAGCGGCGAGGAAATGCCGGATCCACTCTGAGGGACCTCCACCGCGGCCCTGCCGAATCAAATCATGAATGATGAGAAACTATAACAAAAGAAGAATAAGTAAATAGCAAAGGGAGAAACGACTTACTCATCCAAAGTCAGGGGCTCCTTGGGCTTGTGAGCTCTCCGGGCCACGGCCTTGGTCGTGGACTTGGTGGCGGCTTTGTCCACAGGCTTATTTCACCTTTTAGCTGGCTGAGAAGGTCCGGAGGAAGAAGCAAATGCGGACCCCCTCTTCTTCGGTGCGACTAGGACAGGCTCACTCGTGGCAAGGGGAGGATCTTCATGGATCTGCCCACCGGGGTTAGCTGATGTCGGAAAAGCATAAGAAAGGGGGACAGCGTCAAATGCCTTCATCACCTCAACGTCCGAATCATCTTCATCGTCGGGCCAGTCTCTAATGGAAGAGAGTTTACCGGTGGGTCGCTTGGTCATGTCAGCCATCGGCAGGAACATCTCCTGATTCGGCTCCTCATCCGAGGTGTCTCAATCAGGCGCCCATTTGAGAGAAGGCTCGGCGCCATCCTCAATGGTTTGCTGAAGAAACATCTAAGGGAAAGAAAAGGCAAAGGGATTAAACCTACAACAGAGACCGACGTATGATTTAATTCAGAAAAGGTTTGGGGCACGGGACTTACCGCAGGGGGAAGCCTATCTCGGCAGAAGTGTTCGATACCCCACGTCCACTCAGCAGAGAAGTCCTTCTTAGTGGTGAAGAGGGCCTTGACCCGGCGGAAGATCTCGGTGTTGCTCAACTCAAATGAGGAGGTCCGGTTGGGGTCATGGACCCAGCTCATGTGGCAAACTTTATGTGTACGTTTCTAGAGGGGGAGATCTGGTTGCGGACGAATGTGATCATCGCGTCCTCGTTGTGCAATCCCAGGTCCTTCAGATCCTGGAACCTTTTGTTGACTTGGTTCGCCAGGACGGTGGGTTTCTTGGGGACATTGTCCCACAAATCCGGATTAAGAGGACCCGGAGCGTAGGGGCGCAACCGGATCAGATCTTCATCCGTGCCATTTCTGACATAGAAGAAGGTTTGGGCCCATCCCTTGCAGGAGTCAAGCCCCGTGACTCGGGGGAAAATGGACTGCTTCCGAGGCGAGATAGAGGCTGCGCCGAACTGCGTGAGCTACTTGTCCTCCGGATCCAGAGCTATATTCGGAATCACGTTCCGGCGAAGGCCAAAGAACCGGATCCAGAGCTCCTTCGTGGGCCACAGTTCGGCGTAGCCCTCGATGGTGGAACCAAAGGCAGAGAGAGGTGATGGCGTTAGCGAGAAGATGATGCGGCTGAAGCTCATATGTGTTGAGCCAGTCATTGAAGAAATCGCTAGCGGGGAGCCCGAACCCACATTGGAAGTGGGAGAGGAATACCACATACTCACCCGGATTGGGTGAGGGGGCAAGCTCCGCAGCGGCAAGGCGCGTGATGACGCCCTCCAGGATACGCCGGGTGCGGTATAGCCAGTTAATATCGTCCTGGCAAACCCAGGACCCAGCCCAAGCGCCACGGTCGGCATTCACCGCGTCCTCCTCCATTTCTTGCTCCGCGACGGCGAGCTCCTCTTCAGTCATCTCAAGGTCACTGTCCTCACTGGCGCTAGCGGCGGTGGGTAACAGTGGCCTGGGCAGGTGAGGACCCATGGAGAAAGGGATGCGGGGAGGTGGCGGCGATGTTGGTGCACAAGGAAGCAGTGGGGCGACGTTGGTACACAAGGAAGCAGTGCAGCGGCGACGCGGCTAAGCAAATGCGATGGCGGCGGCGCTGTCGCTGGAGAGGAAGAGGAAGAAGAAGAGGCAAAGGGGGCACGAGAGTGGGGAAAAGACCCAAGGGGCGCCCCCACCCCTATTTAACCACGCCCCTGAGGGGTAGTGGGATCACGCTGTGCGGACGAGCCACACGGTGTGGCCGTGTATGTCTCGGATCGACCAATCAGTAGCGAGCCACAGGAAGGGCCACAGGGCGCAGGAGATCCCATGATGTGACGTTATGATGCAGTTAACGAGGAGGCAGGCACGGTGTGACATGTGCTACAGTAATAACTGACAATTACGGTGGCGATTACTGGCGCAGGCCCTTAAAATGAGGCAAAGTAATGATTAACCTCCACGTGGGGAAGCGTAAAAGAGAAGGAAGAATGACCCGCATGAGTATGAGGTGACCCGGCCAGCGAGTGAAAACTCAGAATGTACCAAGGGAAAGTAAACCTATGAAATCCAGATTATGAGGTAACTCGAAAAAGGAGCAAGAGGCTCGATAAAATTGAACCTGCTGTGGCCTTAGCGGCTGAGGCAGCTAAGACCGCACCAGCTTTGGGGACTAATGTTGGGGGGATACCCCCGGGTAGGGTCACGCCGGGGGATAAAGGCCGAGTTAGCCAAGGTACGGCAAGGTCAAAGCAGGTGTTGGCCGAGTCACCTCAAGGCAGGCCGAATCACGGGGTAACCCGGACCAGGGGATGTCTACCTAACTGGGTCTCAGCCGACTTACATCATAAGTCGGTAAGATGTATCTAAATCGTATGCAGGTACAGGTATGACCGGATCAACTAGGTACGATCCGGGTTATATCAAGCATGTAAGAGAAGGAAGGTATCTCGTTGGTCAAAGGGTGACCACTGTACGCAGAGTGTGAGAGAAGCGGACAGAGGCCAGGACCACCGAGGCGTGGCCGACAAAGGTGACGATGCCTGTGTCGGATGACGCGGGCGCCGCAGAGGCGCACGTAGCCTCTGCATGGATGACGCTGGGCAAAAGTGACCCGGTCGGCTTACTATTTTGGGAGGAGGCATATTCCTTAGAATATGCCACCACGTATGCCCTAATTGGAAACCTAGCCACCCCTATATAAGGGGGGCTAGTTCCTCTGAAGAAGGGGTTGGTCTCTTGGGAGTTATGTTTTACTAGTGTGTTCCTGAGGGCAAGCTAGTGGTGAGAGTAAGAGAGCTTCTTCTTCCTCCTCTCCCCAATACAGCTCAAGGAGCACTTGTAAACTGTGGAAGTGAATCAAATACAAAACAACTGTGTGTGGAATCACCACACTATCCCTCCCTGGATTCCTCTAGTGCATCTTGTCCCCACCTTTAGCCTATCCATGGCATCTGCCGTGACACCACCACGACAACCATTTCTTTCATCGGTAATGTAAAGTGTTTACCGTCACCCTAGGGGATGGTGAAAGCAACTCACTGTTTGTGAATGGCTCAAGCTGGCCACTATCTCTTCCAACTTACTCAACAAGGGCCAACTAAAGGGGTTGGCTGAGAGGGCGTGATGTCTACGCACTTCTATTCTTGCAGACAGTTGTTGGGCCTCCAAGTGTAGAGGTTTGTAGAACAGCAGCAAGTTTCCCTTAAGTGAATTACCCAAGGTTTATCAAACTCAGGGAGGAACTGGTCAAAGGTATCCCTCTCAAGCAACCTTGCAATCAAGATACGAGAAGTCTCTTGTGTCCCCAACACACCGAATACACTTGCCAGGTGTATAGGTGCACTAGTTCGGCGAAGAGATAGTGAAATACAAGTGGTATGGATATAAGACAACGGTGCCAGAAAATAGCTTGATGGCGTGGAAGAGACTAAAGGCAAACTGAAATAAAGATGGTAGCATGTCACATCCCAAAATTTTCCAATTTTGAAATGTGAAAAAAAAACTTAAATCAAGTGAAGAAACAAGTTCTTTGAAATTCAGAAGGAACAAAAACTTTTGGAACATTTAATATAACTCCTCTAAAACCTAAGTCAAATAGAATGAATTTTGTTTGTGAAGTGGTGTGCATGTTTTAAAATCCCAAATCATGAAGCATGCATGAGCATCTTGACTTGGTTGCATTTTAAAAACCTAAGAGAAGTGAAAATTATCTTAAACCCTAAAACTCTAATTATTTGTTAACACTAAGAACAACACAATACTATGGATATATTCCATATTTAAATTATACAAAAGAACTTCTTGTGAGCTAAAAAGATAAAGGACAAATAATAAAACAATAGAGTTTGGTTTCATCCTATTTTGAGCCATGGATAAAAAGATATGAATTAATTGAGAATAGAATTAAGAAAATACAATATTAGCTATTAAAGCCAAAGTGAATAAATTTGATTAGTAAATTTGAGATGGAAAGTAAATTTGTTCTATAATGTCCTAAAAACATAATTTGAGTTTTACAAATTTTTAGAAGTTTGTTTGATTCAAATTTGATCACTAAATCAATTTTTTTGAAGAAAATAGAAAAATAAAAAGAAAAACTAAAAAGAATAAGCAAAAGGAAAAAAACAGCAGCAACACAGCCGACCTGCTTGGCCCAAACCCCCCAGCCCACTAAGCCCACCTGACCACCCCTTTCCCCCTCTCTTTCTTTTCTCACTGACCCCTCTTCACACCCCCTCGCTGACGGCCCGACCCCACCTGCCCCGTCACTCGCCAGCTCATCGTATTCAACCAAACGACGGAGGAGCCCGCCCCACCCCTGGCTGTTTCCAGTCGAATCAATTCAATTGAATTCGCACATTTGTGGGAGTAATTCTCCACTCCGACCCCGGCCGCTTAAACGCCACTCCCTCCTCTTTGTTTCCCCTCAAACACCACCCCTAGAAAGGCCCCAGGCTCTCCAATTGTGAGCTTGAACCGCCGCACACTGACGGCACTCCGGCGACTATTCCGGTGAGCACCGACCGCCTCACGCCCTCCTTCTCGTCTTATGAGCTCCGCAACCCTCGGGCGCACCGTTTAAACCTTTTTTCTCGATTTCTACCTGCCCCAGGTCGTCGCCACGGTCACCACCGGCGTCTCCCTCTCCCGCCGCCATTCACCGACGATTACCCGTAAGACGCAGGTTCCCGCCGTCCCTTTTTGGCCACCACTAGATGGTACTGGACCGGGCGCACTCTTCTGACCCTTTTCTTTGTCTGCTCGAGCCCTAGAACGACGCCACCGTCTCGAGGACATGAGCACCATGATGACCCACAAGTATAGGGGGTGTATCATAGTATTTTCGATAAGTAAGAGTGTCGAACCCAACGAGGAGCAAAAGGTGTTGGCTAGTGGTATGGATTAGGAATTCTCTGCAAATACTTAGCCAACGGATTTTTAGGGGTATTTGATAAATCAAGTAAACGAAGTACAAGTAAATAAAAGACAATAGGAATAAATGCAGCAAGTGGCCCAATCCTTTATGTAGCAAAGGACAAGCTGGTTATATTACTTAAGATGACCAAACGTTCTCGAGGACACATGGGAAGACTATCAAGTGCTTTCGCTTCATATAGCTGATTAATCTTCTTTAGCTTGCTAAGTGTTGTGTGGGTGAACCTGTGCTAATGTACCGACCTTCCTAGGACTAATACATACTTGTGATTATACCCCTTGCAAACATCCGTAAGTATAAGAAAGTAATTAAGGTAGAAACCTAACCACAACTTTAAACTCTAAGACCCTTACGTCCCTTGTGCAATGGTTTTCTAACGGGGGTTCAGGTTTCTGTCACTCCGGCAACCCCTACGATTAGTAGCCAAATACACAATGCATTCCCCTAGGCCCATATAGGTGAAGTGTCATGTAGTCGACGTTCACATGACACCACTAGAAGAAGTACACCACAACTTAAATATCAAACTATTGAATCTTTCTCAACACAACTCCACTACTAACAACATGACTTATCCCATGTCCTCAAGAACAAAACGAACTACTCATAAGACATCATATGGATCATGATCAGAGATGGAATAATGATGTATAACAATCTGAACATAAACAATAATTCAATGGTTCACTCAATAACATCAACTACAAAGAGTAATCAACATCATGAAAGTTTCCCCTATGAACTATGCAAGATTCAACTCAATTGTTACAGCAATATCGAGATGGTGATGAGGGTGATGATGGTGATGATGGTGGTGGTGATGATGATGATCCCGATGAAGTCCAGCTTGATGGTGGTGTTGATGGCGATGATCTCCCCTCTCCGGGAAGGAATTCCCCCGGCAGAAATCTGTCTGCCAGAGAGATCTTTCTCTCTCGGTGTTTTCCGCCCCGCAGAGGCGACGAAATCTTTCTGTGGTCGCTCCCTAAGTCTTAGGGTTTCGGACGGCCACACTACCTGGTGGCGCGGCCTAGGCTGGCCCGCGTCAGGGGGTGGTGTGGGCCCCCTGTGGCCCATCTCCAGCCCTCCTTCTGGCTTCCTTCGTCTTCTAGAAAAATAAGATTTTCCGTATGTTTTCCCGGATTTTCTGATCTTCGCGAATTTTGCCTCCAAACAGCACCTTTTCCATCAGAATCCTGACTGCAGCGATCCATGCTCCAAAAGTCATCAACCATGCAAGAACAGATGAAATAACATAAGTATCACCTCTCAATATGAAATATATCAATGAATAACAGTGAATTATGACATAAAATAGTGATGCAAAATGGACGTATCAACCCCCCCCTAGCTTAGACTTCGCTTGTCCCCAAGCGAAACTGAGCTCAATAAACATGACCTCAGGTTTATGGAGTGAAGAGTCGATAAAAGAATATAGACAAGAAGCATCACATTCATCAATACATAGATCATAATAGAAGACAACTCACTATTATATAACTCAACTTGCAATGAGTAAAGGAAACACAATAAAGATACATAAAGTAAATCATAATTGGTAACGGTAAACTTAGCTCTTGGTCGAAGAATAGTTGATAATTTGCTGGAGTTCACAAATAACTGGTTTCAATGATAGCTTTCAAAGTAGTAAACATCAAGATACGAGCAATGTGCAAAACAAGGAACATAAGAAACATGATTGAATAAATCATTATATGAATGAATGAAACACAACAACTCAAAATACTTGCTGAGATAGAAGGGAATAGGTTTACTGACTCAACTAAAAAGTAAAAGAAAGGCCCTTCGCAGAGGGAAGCAGGGATTGCAAGTCTCATAAAGAGCTCCCAAAAATTATGATACTTACTAGCTTTCAGCTCTCATTGCCACTATCATAGGTATCTTTAGGTGATTAAGGTTAAAGTGATCAAATATGAGGAGATGCATTGACAAGTTGTAAATTGAGAATCTCATGTCCCTTGAATACGAGGGCCGCTCCTCATGCTACTCAAGTTTAGTCACCGGTAAGTTCTTGCCATCGTAAGCATATGTGTATCATAGAGAACCGCCAATGGGGTACCCCTTGCCCGATGATATGAAAGAATCCCCATATCAAAATGACAAGGCAAGCAGACAACAAACATCTCAGCAATCTTCTTATTTACCATGGGAATATGGTGATTTTTTCTCTCTTTCCTCTTTTCATAATCTCTTTTTTCTTTTTCTCTTTTTCTCAATATCGGACTCTTTTTTTATAAGAAGAATGCTTCATAGATGATCGTTATGGTTACACTGCAGGTTTCCACCATGTCAGCATGGATTAGACCAGCGGCCCAGGCGTTTCTCTAACACACATGCATAAATCCATGGACTTACAAGCCCCCCTTTCATTTTACACCGACGACATCCATAGACAAAAGAACATGATATCAACTTGGTACAAGGTACCAGTGCAATGTTGAAAGCGTTCCCCATGACAACATGGTTCTGCTAATTCACAACTTACAAAGCGCAAGCATATACGCAACATAGGTGAGCACAATGGTTCAAGTTTATTAAGTGCAAGAAAGTAAAGTGTGCCATCAAGTTCGTGAGAGCCTTAATCACTAATTTTCACATAACAAGTTTAATTTGGGAGATAGATAAAACAAGAATTTACTTGGAATAGCAATAATGCTAATAGGTAGGTATGGTGGACACAAATGGCAAAGGTTTTGGTTTAAAGGAGTGGATGCACTAGAAGAATTCCCTCTCAGTATAGGTTTTTGGCTAGCAAGGCTGGGTAGCAAGTATAAGAGTCGAAGGAAACAAACAAACATACAAGTGATAAAGACAAACATGCAATCTTCCTTGTAAGCACAAAAGGTCTTAACCAGAGAATAGTAAACTTATGAGCAAATCAAGAAAGAAAGATGATGAAATTATATTTCTTTAGAGTACTTTTATCTTTTTCATTCAACTCTCAAAAATAGTGTTGATCCAGGTTTGCCAAAACCAACTAAATTAACTCAATGATCCCAAAGTGCTACCAATACTAACAACAAGATCAGTCATATAACCACGAATTGAAAACTAATATAAGCTAAGCAAAAGAGTAAATGATAGAACTTCTCATTAATATTCCATAATGGCAATTCACACCAAGGGATACATATCTAACGAGAGAGGGGACACTTCCATAATGCAAACCATCCTACATAATAACTTCTCTATTCATGATATGACTCTAATAAAAAGGTAAAAAGATAGAAGATAGTGATGTGATACCGCGACACTCCCCCAGGCTTGGAACAAACCAAGGGGATGCCAAACCTGATGACGAATCACTCCTTCGGTGGTGGTGGTATCCTCTTGATGAGCTCTTTGATCAGTTTCCCCAAGTCCTCGATCTCGAAGGTGAGATTACAAATTAGCTGTGAGTTTTGCTCAATGCGGCTCATGATCATGTCGGGTTGAGAATTCCAGCTCTTGCTATTCTTTCCCCACTCTTCCTCCTTGAAGTCTTCTTTTCCTGCATGGCTAGAACGAGGCAAATCCCAATTGGAGGGTAATTTCCCTTTGGGCATATTTTGGTATTGATGCTTATGGATAAGGGTATGGAAAGGATTCTTGGTGCATGGAGGAAGTGACCGTGGAGCCAAGCAGTGACGAGGAGTTTTCCCCCAGTCTGCATCTGTGCAGTCCTTCTGATCCTGGCAGGGTACCCCACCACTCCAATGCTTGCAATGGTAGTTCCTGTATGCTTTTCCTCCTCTTCACCTTCACTCTTGATCTCCTTCTCCTGCCCGGGGTCTTGGAGGTCTTTCTCCATAGGCTCCTTCCCTTTATCCTTGGCGGACACCGTTGTGCTTCTAAACCATCAAAGACTATGTCCTGGTAGAAACAGATCGAAACGAAAACACGATATACGAACCTCGGGGGATCCAGGGGATTATATATTACGAAGTTTCATATCAAAAGGAAGGTACTGGGAGAAAACGAGTCGGAGTCGGAGTCTAGGGTGGACTCACCACCTGGTGGCACGGCCAGGGGTGGGCCCACGCCACAGGGTGGTGTGAGCCACCCTGGGTCCGTTTCTGTCCCTCTTTCGCTTCATAGCTTTCCTTATTGACTAAAAACTGCAAAAATATAGTTGGATAGTATTTTCGTGGAACTTTTCTTACCAGAACTGTTACCTATTTGAAAGCGGACTCTGTAGGTCTCTGAATTTGGTATCTAGTAGATTCTTCCGGAGTCACCACTTGAATATCATCGATATCTTCATCTTCATACACTTATTACTTGAGTCATGAAACCCTTCTCTTCCTTATTACACCATTATCTCCACTACCTGGAAATTTCTTTCACATAAAACTCCACACAGTTCTCATTAGCAACATTAGTATAAGTGAAGTGATAAAACCTTTAGTCCAACTTCAACTGAAAACCATCAAAACATAATCTACTGTAGCAACTCCTTCCGAAAACCCAAAAAGAATTCAAAAAGGAAATCGAATAAAGAAGCAGATGCAAGAGTGGCAAAATCTGTCAAAACAGACCAGCAGGTAAATATCAATTTTTTTGAAACTCTTCTGTTGCTCAAATAAAAAAGTGCAAAACTAACGAAAGTTTCAAAACAACCTGGGTCAGGAGCACAAAAAATGACAACTCAATCCGACATACAGAGATCTCTCACGAATTTTTACGGTGAAGCACAAAAATCTGTTTCGGGACAGCAACTTTCCCAAATATTACTTCTCTCTCATTATAGGTTGATCTTGACACAAAAACCAAACAAAACTGATAAGGAGAGGTTATTACTGAAGTAATAACTTCCAAGACTCAAAGAAACAAAAACAAACTAAAAGCAAAAATAAATTGGGTTGTCTCCCAAAAAGCTCTTTCTTTATAGCCATTAAGATGGGCATGATAATTTTGGAGATGCTCACATAGGAATATGAACTGAGGTGAAAGAGAGCATTAAAAAAGCAAAAATACACACATTTAAGTCTAACCCACTTCCTATGCAAGGGAATTTTGTAAACAAACAAATTGTTGGAACTAGAGGCTACTTGCATAAGAAGGCAAAAGAAGTGCAACATAAAAACTTTCAACATAAAACGAGGAAACTTGATATTATTGAGATACATAAGAACACTTTTCCCTCTCTCATAATAAATTTCAATATCATGCATAAACTTAACAATATAACTATCACAAGGGCCATCATAGCAATGATCGCTTACTCTAACAGAAAACACAGGAATACTAGCTCTCATAACACTACTATGTGAAACAATATTAGAGGTATCCTTACAAAGGATACTGTGTCCCTCTTCTTCATATTTAGTAACAAAGTCTTTCACATTTGCTATTATAGGTTCATCAACCATTTGTTTATCAGGTTCAACAGCTTTATTCGCACTTTCATTAACCATACTAGCTATCATAGAATGTTTCTTTATCTTAACTGGGAAAGGCATTTTCTCAATATAAGGTTCAGGTAAGACATGATTAGCAGTATAAACTTCAGTATTTCTTGCAGGAACACTCTTAGCAACATCTTTATAGGGTTCATGATACTTATTCCACTTCTTTTTAGGCACTTCAATATAGGAAGCAAAAGCCTTAAAATAAGAAGCAATAGCTTGAGAGTCTAGACCATAAGCATTTTTAATATTTTGAAAGTCATCAGTTCCCATAAAAGATTCAATGCATTCATAATCATAATTTATACTTGACTTTCTACCTTTGTCATTCTCCCAAGCTTCAGCATTGTCTTGAATACGGTCCAGAAGATCCCATTTAGCTTCTTCTTCCATGCGAGTGAATGATCCAGCGCAAGAAGCATCCAATAAATCCTTGTCATGTAGAGGGAGCCTTGCATAAAAGTTATTGATAATAATATTGTTGGGGAGATCATGAATGGGACATTTGAGCATTAGTAACTTCAATATCCCCCAAGCTTGAGCTGTACTCTCTCCATCAAGAGGCCAAAAGTTGTATATTTGATTCTGATCATTATGAATCTCACTAGGAGGATAAAATTTTGAGTAAAAGAGAGGCACTATTTCCTCCCATTCCAGAGCTTGACCATTCTTCAACAGCTTATACCAGTCCTCAGCCCTTCCTTTCAGCAATAATGAGAATAACTTCTTCTTAACTTGATCTGTAGTAATACCTACACACTTGAACAATCCGCATAATTCGTGTATATAGAGCAAATGATCACCGGGATGGACAGTTCCATCCCCAATATAATAGTTATCCATAACACGGTCAATAATTCTTGTAGGTATTTTGAAAGCATCATTCTCAGCAGGTGGTGGCTTATCTACTACCTTAGAAGTGGTAGTAGCATTACCAAATAAGAAACTCAGGGAATTATCCATACAGAAAATAAAGCAACTAACAGAAGTAAACAATACTCACAGTAGAAGTTTCCTTTACTAGTTCCACTCTCCAATAGCGCTTCACTCCCTAACAACGATGCTAGAAAATAGTCTTGATGACCCACAAGTATAGGGGGTGTATCGCACTATTTTCGATAAGTAAGAGTGTCAAACCCAACGAGGAGCAGAAGGTGCTGGCTAGTGGTATGGATCAGGAATTCTCTGCAAATACTTAGCAAACGGATTTTTAGGGTTTTTTGATAAAGCAAGTAAACAAAGTACAAGTAAATAAAAGACAGTTGGTATAAATGTAGCAAGTGGCCCAATCCTTTATGCAGCAAAGGACAAGCCGGTTGTATTACTTAAGATGACCAAACGTTCTCGAGGACACATGGGAAGACTATCAAGTGCTTTCGCTTCATATAGCTGATTAATCTTCTTTAGCTTGCTAAGTGTTGTGTGGGTGAACCTGTGCTAATGTACCGACCTTCCTAGGACTAATACATACTTGTGATTATACCCCTTGCAAACATCCGTAAGTACAAGAAAGTAATTAAGGTAGAAAGCTAACCACGGATTTAAACTCTAAGACCCTTACGTCCCTTGTGCAATGGTTTCCTAACGGGGGTTCAGGTTTCTGTCACTCCGGAACCCCTACGATTAGTAGCCAAATACACAATGCATTCCCCTAGGCCCATATATGTGAAGTGTCATGTAGTCAACGTTCACATGACACCACTAGAAGAAGTACACCACAACTTAAATATCAAACTATTGAATCTTTCTCAACACAACTCCACTACTAACAACATGACTTCTCCCATGTCCTCAAGAACAAAACGAACTACTCACAAGACATCATATGGATCATGATCAGAGATGGAATAATGATGTATAACAATCTGAACATAAACAACAATTCAATGGTTCACTCAATAGCATCAACTACAAAGAGTAATCAACACCGGGAAAGTTTCCCCTATGAACTATGCAAGATTCAACTCAATTGTTACAACAATATGGAGATGGTGATGAGGGTGCTGATGGTGATGATGGAGGTGATGATGATGATGATCCCGATGAAGTCCAGCGTGTGGTGTTGATGGCGACGATTTCCCCTCTCCGGGAAGGAATTCCCTCGACAGAAATCTGTCTGCCGGATAGATCTTTCTCTCTTGGTGTTTTCCGCCCCGCAGAGGCGGCGGAATCTTTATGTGGTCGCTCCCCGAGTCTTAGGGTTTCGGGAGGATAATATACGCCAGAGGGGAGTGCCAGGGGTGGACCAGGGCGGCCACACCACCTGGTAGCGCGGCCTAGGCTGGCCCGCGCCAGGGGGTGGTGTGGGCCCCTTGTGGCCCATCTCCAGCCCCTCTTCTGGCTTCCTTCGTCTTCTGGAAAAATAGGATTTTCTGTATATTTTCCCGGATTTTCTGATCTTCGCGAATTTAGCGTCCAAACATCACCTTTTCCATCAGAATCCTGACTGTAGCGGTCCATGCTCCAAAAGTCATCAACCATGCAAAAACAGATGAAATAACATAAGTATCACCTCTCAATACGAAATATATCAATGAATAACAGTGAATTATGACATAAAATAGTGATGCAAAATGGACGTATCACTCCACCGTCGGCAGGAACTCCGGCGAGGAATCCCCGACGAAGCCGAGCGCCCCTTCCTCGACCGCGACCACCATCAAGACCACCGAGACCACCGCAACCCCCCGGTAGGATTGCTACTTCCCCTACCCCTCTAGAACTGCCGGAGCACCACCCACCCGACGCGCCGCCGCCGCACACAGTCGCTAGCGCCGCCAGTCCCTGGCCAAGCATTGAGATCCGTTGGATCTGTAATCAGCGGCTAGGATTAGATCACTTAGCCGAAGAGGTATCAGCTAATCTGGCCCGTTAGTTCCCATAAAATCCAGCGACCCATGTTGCTGATCCGACCGAACTGGTATGGACCAATAAGATTGCGCCACATGAGTTAATACCTCTGTTAAATTTGGAAAATAGGCAGAAAACATATTTAACTTGGAAATTCAATAACTTTTGATCCACAAATCAGAAAAATACAAATTTGGTGTCCATGGATTCAGAAAAATGAGAGCTTCACTGCTGAGGCCTTATTTCACCCCTTAGCTTCTGGAAAATTGGAGTTTTAGGCAGAACCTTTTTAGGAGTATTTTACCCATAAAAATTACTTTGTAAATTATTTTTGGGTGAATCTTTTTTCTATGGATTGTAAATTGAACCCTATGTCCAGTAAGACCAAAAATATAAACTTAGTTAACTATACATAATAACATGGAAATTATTTAGTGAGTTTGGCCTTTCCAAATGCTAGAAAATATTTCTAATTGTTACAATTGCACAAATGGTTGCATTTGCAATCTTGCAAATATAAAATGTTCAGAAAGCACTTAGTAATGTTCAAAACCTTTGTTATAACAATTTGTACAATAAAAATTGCCATCTTGCATGCTTGCATATTTTGCATGATTTTTCTATTGCCACTAGTGTTGATTTTGTGCATGTTTTGTCTTGGTTGTTTTGTTTGATAGATTGTGTGGATTGTCAAGTGTGTTACTACGAAGAGTGCACCAACACGACCAACTACTAAGGCAAGTGGCACTATCATCCATGTCCTACTATTTTCATTACACTTAGTGGATTTTTGTAGTATGCATGATAGAACTACTATGTTACTATGCTATGATATGTCCTATTTAGGATATCCTTTGTATCTTTCTTAGTTGAAACATCATAGTTGTAGTATGCTTAGCCCTGCTATAGATTCGGGGTGGAATATACCATATTGTGATTATATGAAGTGTTGGAAAATATATGTTTTATATAATAAAACAAGTACTCAATGAATCACCTGGGTGGAATGTGGATACTTAGTTGTGAATAAGGTGGCAACGAAGGGAACCATATCTATGATGGGTTCGTAGCATGGAAAACAAAAAATTTCTACCGCAAGAACGAACAAAACCCAGATCTAATCTAGATAAAAGCCAAGATCTAATCTATTAGACACGTGCAATGAGATAGATCGGTACTAACCCTCGTAGAACCGAAAGCGTTACGAGATTGGATCTCGTGGTTGATGTAGTCAATCACTTGCCGATCTCAAGATCGTGTGGACGATCCTTCCGGCGCCGCGTTTCGGCAGCGCTTCCGCAGTTGGTCACACGTGCGGAGTCGAAGCAGACCTTCCTCTCCCCGTTCCAGCGAGCAGCGGAGGTAGTAGATCTTCTCCACGGAATCCCAGCAACACGACGGTGTGGTGGTGGTGGAGTAGAGATTTCTGCAGGGCTTTGCCTAAGCCTGAGCAGAGGGAAGGAGGAGGAGAGAGGCGGCGGCTAGGGTATGAAGTGTGAGGGGGCAAGGGGGTGGCGCCCCCACCCCTCTATTTAAAGGAGGGAGGCGCGATGGGAGGGAGAGTCCTAGTAGGACTCCCCTCCCTTCCTTGGCCGGCGGATTGGGAGGGGGGAAGGAATCCTCCTCCCCCACGAATCCGTGTCTTGCCCCACAAAGACTCCTTGATCCTTTCTTGGTTTTCAAGCAAACTCCAAGAAATCTTCTAGAACCTTCCAGAACATTCCGAAACCTTCTAGAATCTCCATACAAACACTCCGGAACATTTCCTAACTTAGAAAATGATCCCCAATATATGAATCTTATTCTCCGGACAATTCCGGATCTCCTCGTGATGTCCCGGATCCAATCCGAGACTCCGAACAACATTCGGTCTCCAACGCATATTCCATATCTACTTAAAATAACTTCGAACCTTAAGTGTGTCACCCTACGATTCGTGAATATGCAGACATGATGGAGACACCTCTCCGATCAATAACCATCAGCGGGATCTAGAGATCCATAACGGCTCCCACATACTCAACGATGACTTCGTGATCGATAGAACCATTAACATACGAAACCAATTCCCTTTGTCACGCGATATTCTACTTATCCGAGGTTTGATCGTCGGTATCTCCATACCTAGTTCTACCTCGTTACTGATAAGTACTCTTTACTCGTTCCATGTTATGTCATCCCTTGTGACCTAGTCACATGCTTGCAAGATAACTAGATGACATTCCACCGAGAGGGCCCAGAGCATATCTATCCGTCATATGGATGGACAAATCCCAATCTTGGTCCATGTGCTTCAACACATACTTTCAGAATACCCAATGACACCTTTATAACCACCTAGTTACGAAGCGGTGTTTGATGTCATCAAAGTACCCATCCGGTGATGGTGATTAACATAACCTCATGGTCGAAGGATTAGGTTACTATGCATTTGAAAGCTTATAGTAATACAAACTAAATGACTTGATCTTATGCTACGCTTACTATGGGTGTGTGTCCATCACATCATTCTCCTAATGATATAACCTTGTTATTAA
The DNA here is from genome assembly GCA_916181665.1 of Avena sativa. Taxonomy (NCBI): domain Eukaryota; kingdom Viridiplantae; phylum Streptophyta; class Magnoliopsida; order Poales; family Poaceae; genus Avena; species Avena sativa. The sequence goes on along the minus strand of OV702287.1, from coordinate 101,930,635 downwards.
TGACATCCAATGTCCATGATCAGGAAACCATGATCATCAATTAACCAACAAGCTAGTTCAACAAGAGGCTTACTAGGGACTCTCTTATGTTTACAAAACACACATGTATTAGTGTTTCCTTATAATACAATTATAGCATGGGATGCAAACATTCATCATAAACACAAAGATATAATAATAACCACTTTTATTATTGCCTCTTGGGCATATCTCCAACAATCTATGGCTATCTCTTTCATGTGTGCACTAGAAGAATACCACCCAGGAACTTAGAGATTGAACATGTTTCTCGTACAGTGGCTTCCGTGTACAGCCACATGCAAAATGGGCTCTGGCTTAGTCAATTACATAGTGGAAGACCCTTGCATTGGTACCTCTTCAGGTTAACTTGAATTATGTATTGGAAGTATATCCTTGCATTGGTGTCTGCTGGACGTGCTTGCATTATGTATTGGGAGGACTTCTATGGAAAGACTTTGTCACATTCTCGATCTGCCGATACTCCATCTTGGTGTGTACTAATCCAGCGGCCACTGGTGGCGTCAAGACGAGATTGTGTCATGTGGGTAAAGTGTACAACTTCTGCAGAAGATCAAATTCTAAGTACTTAGCCATGTCCCCGGTTATGGACAACTCTGAGCAACTAAGGCCTGAAGCTATGGAAGATCTCGACATTCTAATTTCTCAAAGTAAAACTTAATGGTGACAACAAGAGATTAGAAGAACTTGGAGTTTGCCAAGGAGTTCAGAAAGTTATTGAAAGATCAAAACTATTTTTACAAACATAGGATAAAACCATATTGCTTTCTGCAAAGGAGCCTAAGATCTACTTAGCCAAATATGCATGTAGTGATAGTCCAACTTATATTCACAAACTAGTGACACTTGCCAATACATTCAAAGTATTGACCCTTTGTGGCTGCAACCTATCATGTTGCAGGTTATTATATTGATGAGTGAGGATTGATGATAGGGGTTACGAGTCTGCACTCAACATGTTTGCCTGTGGCACATGAAGATGAAGGACTCCATGCTTTACTTCTATTCTGCTACTTTTTAATAAGATAGCCCATGTCTATGAGTTTGTAATAAGTATTCATATTCTGGATCATGCGATGTAATATGACCTTTGTATCTTGATATTACATCTTAAACTGTGGGTGCTAGCTATTCGATCCAGGTACTAGCACTGTAATCACAAGGATTCGAACCAAGCCAGGTTCAGGTCTTTACACAGCAAGCAAACATGTAACAGATCTAGTTGCAAACGGTGTTTCAATGCTTAGAAACAAGGCCTAGGGATCATACTTTCACTAGTGAACACTCTCATATAAATATCTTCTCTTTATGATACTACTCTTAACTACTCTCCGGTTGGACACTCTAATCCATGGTAGGGCTATAACAACACTCCTCAAAGTTCGCTTTCCCCATCTAGATAAGCCTGCACTATCACCTTGAGCTCTAGATGGTTCCAACAAACACCACAATTTCATAGAAACATCCAACTCCAAATATAACTCATAACAAGTAATTGTAATCTCTAGCCTAAGTGCCACCATGGTGTGCACGCTGTCACTTTCACACACATAGGGAGGGCAGAGATCTATTAAAGCACTTGAGTAGCAAGGTAGATATACTTGATTACAAAGCTCATGATCACAATATGATCATGCATAGAGAGAGATGAACACATATCTACCGGTAGATCCCTTAGCCTTGAGAGAGAACTACTCCCTCATCATCACGGGAATCAGCAACGATGATGGAGATGGTGGTAGAGATCGATGGAGATGGCTCCGGGGGCACTTCCTCGTCCTGGCAGGGTGCCGGAACAGAGACTTTCTGTCCCCCGAATCTCCCCTTCGGTGGCGGCGGCATTGCAGAACTTCTCGTGGCTAGAGGCTTGACGATTTAGGGTTTTTGCATCGGGAGGATTTTATAGGCGAAGGGGCAAGGTTGGTGGCCGGCCAGGGGGCCCACACCATGCCCTGGCGCGGCCAGGGGGACCCGCGCCTAGGGGTGGTGTGGCCACCCTATGCCCCCCCTTCGTCTCTCCTTCTGGCTCCGTGAGTCTTCTGAAAAAATAACGACTTTGGCTTTTGTCCGGTCCAATTCCGAGAATATTCATTTTCTGACTTTTCTGGAACCAAAAACAGAAGAAAACAGGCAATTGGCACTGTGGCATCTTATTAATAGGTTAGTCCAAGAAAGTGCATAGAAATACTCCAAAGTGTGGACAAAACATAAGAAAGTAGATATAAAACAAGCATCGAACGTCAAAAATTATAGATACGTTAGCAACGTATCAACATCCCCAAGCTTAACTCCTGCTCGTCCTCGAGTAGGTAAGTGATAAAAAGAAAGAATAATTTTTGAGGTGACATGCACCATCATAAACTTGATCAAAATATTTGTAAAACATTGATAGATGGGATCATAGTACTTCAACATAGCATGAAAGATAAAGTTCTAACAATAAGACATAGCAACTATGTTGTAACATGAAAGGATACAAACAAAAGATTCATGAATAACAATGCTTTGCAAGACGTTTGTTTGTTTCACATAAAGAAAACATAGCATAGTGGCATTCAGCTTGTCCCTCATAGAGTAGCAAACATAAATGCATAGGACACCTTCAAAGTTCATAAGAGTGACTAGATGCAAATAGTTTAAAACAAGCAATATCAAATCTATGCATCAATCAGTAAGTATTAGGACAATGCACATAGAACTAAGAATAGCCACTATGCTCTCAAAGTAGGTGCATAAAGATAGAAGGTGGAGACTCAACATAAAAAGTAAAAGAAAGGCCTCCATAGAAGGAAGCAGAGATTTAAGTTTCATAAAGAGCTTCCAAAAATTATGGTACTTTTTAGCTTTCAGCTCTCATTTCCCCTATCATAAGCATCTTGAAGTGATTAAGGTTAAAGTGAACAAACTATGGTGTATATGCTTAACAAAGTATAAGTTGGAAATCTCATGTCCCTTGAATACGAGGGCCGCTCCTCATGCTACTCAAGTTTAGTTACCGGTAAGTTCTTGTCATAGTAATTACATGTGTATCATAGAGAACCGCCAACGGGGTACCCCTTGCCCAATGATACGGAAGAATCCCCATATCAAAATGACAAGGCAAGCAGACAACAAGCATCTCAACAATCTTCTTATTTACCATGGGAAAATGGTGCTTTTTTCTCTCTTTCCTCTTTTCTCATATCTTTTTTTTCTTTTTCTATTTTTCTCAACTTCTATCTCTTTTTTATAAGAAGAATGCTTCACAAACAGCTCATTATGGTTACGCTGCAGGTTTCCACCATGACAACATGGATTAGACCGGCGGCCCGGGCGTTTCTCTAACACACATACATAACTCCATGGACTTACAAGCTCCCATTTCATTTCACACCGACGACATCCATAGACAAAAGAGCATGATATCAACTAGGTACAAAGTACAAGTGCAATGTTGAAAGCGTTCCCCATGACAGCATGGTTCTGCTAATCCCCAACATATAAGTGCAAGCATATACAACATAGACGACACAATGGTTCAAGTTTATTAAGGGCAAGAAAATTAAAGTGTGCCATCAAGTTCGTGAGAGCTTTAATCACTAGTTTTCTCATAACAAGTTTAATTCGGATGATAGATAAAGACATGAATATACTTAGAATAGCAAATGCTAATAGGTAGGTATGGTGGACTCTTTGGAATAACTTGGTTTTATTTGGAGTTGGATGCATGAGTGGAACTCATACTTGGTTATGGAGGCTAGCAAAAGACTGGGAGCGACCAACTAAGAGAGCAATAATGGCCATAATCATGTAGAGTGACAAAACATCATTAATCAAAGCATAAAGTGATATTACAAGTCGAAAACTAAAGGATCATAGAGGCTATGGTGACTTGGTATAGTCTTAACATGGTGTGAGCATGCGCCAAGTCAACCCAAATAAATCATCAAAGGAGAATACCACAATACTATGCTTTAATATGCTAAAACAACACATGATTCTTTCAAGGCACATTAAGCAATCTCAATTGTTTATAACAAGTCATGCTACAACAAAGATCACTAAGAATAAAGCCAAAACAATATCAAGCATGGCATGACAAAGCATAGGCCATAGTCAAAAACAAGCTCTCTTTACCACTTAAGCATGAACTTTTCCTACTCTCTTCCAATCCAAACCAAACTATTTGAAAAACAATGCATGAAAGAGGGGGTCCAACCAATTTATTCAGCACACTAATAAAAGCAAGAAAACGAAAAACCAAAACAAAAACGAAAAATAAGATGCTCCAAGAACAACACAATTGTGCATGAAACAATAAAAATGAAGTGTTTGGAAGAAACCTGGAATTTTTATTGATGAAGAAGGGGATGCCTTGGGTATCCCCAAGCTTTTACGCTTGTACTTCTTGGATATTTCTTGGGGTGACACGCGTGGCATCCCCAAGCTTGAGCTTTAGTCCATCCTTCATCTCATTACTCATTCCTTCCATACACCTAAAATTTTTCCTTCATACAAAACTTCACACAATCTTTATTAGCAACATTAGTGCACTCAAGATAATAAGTCTTTAGGTTCAGTTCTAACACCAATAAAACTTCCATTAAAACACTAGCTACTGTAGCACTTCCCTCAAAAAACTCAATTCCCCAAAGACCTCAAAAAGGAACCAATCAAGAAGCAAATGCAAATAATGGCAGAAATCTGTCAAAACAGACCAGCAGATAAAGACGAATTTTTCCGAAGACCTTCTGTTGCTCAAATCAAAAGTGTTGAACTAACGAAAGTTAGATAACAACCTGGGGCAGAAGCACAAACATTCACGCCTCAAAAGGACGTACAAAGATTTTATACGAATTTTTACGGTGAAGCATAGAAATCTGTTTCGGGACAACAACTTTCCCAATCATTACTTCTCTCTCATTAGAGGTTACTATTGGCACATAAAGCAAATAAAAAGGATAAGGAGCGGTTATTACTGAAGTAATAACTTCCAAGACCCATCTCAAAAATTTGGGTTATCTCCCAATAAGTACTTTTCTTTAACGGCTTTAAGTTAGGCATGATAGTTTGAGAAGATGCTCACATTAGAAATATGAATTGAAGTAAAAGAGAGCATCAAGAAGAAAATTCAAAGTACATTTAAGTCTAACCCACTTCCTATGCATAGGAATCTTGCAAATAAACAAGTCATGAAAGCACAAAGCAACAAGCATAGGAAAGCAAAATAAGTGCAACTTCAAGACTTCCAACATAAAGAGGGGAAACTTAATATTGTTGAGATACATAAGACCATGTTTCCCTCTCTCATAATAACTTTCAGCAGCATCATGAATAAAATTAACAATATAAATATCACATAAAACATTCTTATCATGATCCACATGCATAAAACGATTATTACTCTCCACACAAGCATAGTCATTCTTATTAATTGTGGTGGGAGCAAATTCAACAAAATAGCTATCATTATTATTTTCATCACCATAATCATCAAATATAGGAGGCATATTGTAATCATAATTAATTTCCTCCTCAATAGTAGGTGGACTGAAAATATCATATTCATCATTGCAATCATTATATATTGGAGGTATAGTATCATCATAAGCAATAGAATAGTTATGTTCCAAAGTGTGTTCACTTGTAAACGTATCATCATTGGAAGGAACATGGATAACACTAATAGTACATCAATTATTAATATCATCATTTTCAGAATTGGTACCGAAGAGATTTTCAATATCAAAAGTAGTGTGCTTTTATGAATCATGATCACTACTATAGGTAGTAGGCATAGGAACATCATCGAGTTAAGACTCATCAAAATTATAATAGGAGCAACAGGCTTAGGGGAAAATACCTTTTCCTCTCTCCTTTTACTCCTCCTTTTCTTCTTTTTCTTCTTCTCTTTAGGAGGGAGAGGCTTGAAAGGAAGCTTCTCCATATACCCTGGTTTATTAGTAGAGACAATAGAAGAAACTTTGGAGGATTCCTTCTTTTCATTAATAAGATCAAAACACATATTAGTCCTGTCATATTTTGGTAAAATCTCATCTTCTATAATATTTTGTATGTAAGTATTTGTGTGGCAATTATCGACACAATAAAGATGACAACCATGCAGGACACTATTCATATCAAAAGCACCCATATCTACCAAAGAGGTTTTTCTTGATAACTCTTGACACCCCAAAAATAATTTAAGTTCATCATGCTGATTAGGAGTGATCATGTCATCACAATACAAACTTGCAGTATTCATTGGATTAGAAGGGCTATTATTATGGCCTGAGCATTGAAAATTGAAATGACCCACTTCAAATCAAAGTTCACAAATAAAAGGATAGAGGGCACAAACTTTTTTACCAAGATCATTTAGAGCCCTATACCACGTTCTAGTTTTTTATTCCTGTGGGTGATACAATATTCTTATTCAATTTGATTATTCTCACAAGGTCTATGTATTCCACAAAAATTAACATGCTTATAAGAAATAGTACTTTTAGAGGTTTGAGCATGTTTATTGCTATCATTAATAACAATTTCATTTTCCATGCAAGTGTCTTTAAAAGGCTCATGATACATGTCCCATTTTTCTTTAGGAGCATTAATATGAGAAGCAGAGGTTCTAAAACAATCAATATGAATTTGAGGATCAAGGCCATATTTACCACTAAGCTCTTGAAAATCAGTAGTTTCAGCGAAAGACTTAATGCAATCATACTCATAGTTTATACCTGTTTTTTTACCTTTGTTGTTAACCCAATCTTCGGTATTGCTTTGAATTGTTTCAAGAAGATCCCACTTAGCTTTGACCTCCTTACTTGTGAAGGATCCCTCTAAACAAGTGTCTAGATAGTCCTTGTGATGTCCTGAAAGCCTTGCATAGAAATTATTAATAACAATATTACTGGGGAGCTCATGAATGGGACATTTGAGCATTAGTGACTTCAATCTCCGCCATGCTTGGGCAATACTTTCTCCATCATGTGGATGAAAATTATAAATGTAATTCCTATCTTTATGAATTTCATGAGGAGGATAAAATTTAGAGTAAAAGAGAGATTCAAGTTCCTTCCACTCCAAATGATGAGGATCATCTAGTAGCTCATACCACTCCCTTTCTTTGCCCTTAAGTGAAAAAGGGAATAGCTTCCTCTTAACTTGGTTCATTGAAATACATGTACACTTGAACAACTCGCATAATTCGTGTATAAAGAGTAAATGATCACCAGGATGGACAGTTCCATCTCCCAAATAACAGTTGTTCATAACATGTTCAACAATTTTTATAGGTATTTTAGAAGAGATGCTTTCAGTATGTGGATTTAAAATATCACAAGTATCATTAGAATTACCACATATGGTATATAAAGTATCATCAGAGCAAATTTTCTTCTTTAAAGCTGGGGAATTAAAAAGATCATTTTCATAAAAACTAACTTCCCCAAGCTTAGACGTTTCCATAGCATTAGTAACAAAGGTGTTCATAAGATTCATACTAATAACATTGTTATTAGCATGCAAAGAAAGTTCCATGGGTTTTTTAATTTTCTTTTCAGACAATTCATGTTCTACATTAGGAAAACTACTAAAAAGCTCTCTAATTTTGTTGTTGTTTTCCATTAAGCCTAACTAGTGAAAACAAGAAACAAAAAGACAAAATTGCAGAATCTAACGGAAATAACTTCGAGCACTCACACCGGAGGATGTGAGTACCTTTTACCTTACCTCCCCGACAACGACGCCAGAAAATAGCTTGATGTCTACGCACTTCTATTCTTGTAGATAGTTGTTGGGCCTCCAAGTGTAGAGGTTTGTAGAACAGCAGCAAGTTTCCCTTAAGTGGATTACCTAAGGTTTATCGAACTCAGGGAGGAAGTGGTCAAAGGTATCCCTCTCAAGCAACCCTGCAATCAAGATACAAGAAGTCTCTTGTGTCCCCAACACACCCAATACACTTGTCAGGTGTATAGGTGCACTAGTTCGGCGAAGAGATAGTGAAATACAAGTGGTATGGATATAAGACAACGGTGCTAGAAAATAGCTTGATGGCGTGGAAGAGACTAAAGGCAAACTGAAATAAAGATGGCAGCAAGCAAACATGTAACATATCTAGTTGCAAACGGTGTTTCAATGCTTAGAAACAAGGCCTAGGGATCATACTTTCACTAGTGAACACTCTCATATAAATATCTTCTCTTTATGATACTACTCTTAACTACTATCCGGTTGGACACTCTAATCCATGGTAGGGCTATAACAACACTCCTCAAAGTTCGCTTTCCCCATCTAGATAACCCTACACTATCACCTTGAGCTCTAGATGGTTCCAACAAACACCACAATTTCATAGAAACATCCAACTCCAAATATAACTCATAACAAGTAATTGTAATCTCTAGCCTAAGTGCCACCATGGTGTGCATGCTGTCACTTTCACACACATGGGGAGGGCAGAGATCTATTAAAGCACTTGAGTAGCAAGGTAGATCTACTTGATTACAAAGCTCATGATCACAATATGATCATGCATATAGAGAGAGATGAACACATAGCTACCGGTAGATCCCTTAGCCTCGAGAGAGAATTACTCCCTCATCATCATGGGAATCAGCAACGATGATGGAGATGGTGGTGGAGATCGATGGAGATGGCTCTGGGGGCACTTCCCCGTCCCGGCAGGGTGCCAGAACAGAGACTTTCTGTCCCCCGAATCTCCCCTTCGGTGGCGGCGGCGCTGCGGAACTTCTCGTGGCTAGAGGCTTGACAATTTAGGGTTTTTGCATTGGGAGATTTTATAGGTGAAGGGGCAAGGTCGGTGGCCGGCCAGGGAGCCTACACCATGCCCTGGCGTGGCCAGGGGGGCCCGCGCCTAGGGATGGTGTGGCCCCCCTGTGGCCCCCCTTCGTCTCTCCTTCTGGCTCCATGAGTCTTCCGGGGAAATAACGACTTTGGCTTTTGTCTGGTCCAATTCCGAGAATATTCATTTTCTGACTTTTCTGGAACCAAAAACAGAAGAAAACAGGCAACTAGCACTGTTGCATCTTGTTAATAGGTTAGTCCAAGAAAGTGTATAGAAATACTCCAAAGTGTGGACAAAACACAAGAAAGTAGATATAAAACAAGCATGGAATATAGATACGTTAGCAACATATCAGGGCGCCAAAGTCCAACAGTATCGCTACTGCACTCTTTTAGGGTTGTTCCCTCTCTCCGCTCACCTAAACGTAGGTCATCCTCGGTCCCCTCAGTCATGAAAACATAGTGGTAGTCTCATCCTCTTTGACTAGACAGATTCAAAGACAACGAAGACATGATATGAACAACTCATTGCAAACAATAGGTTCAATAGTCACTTTACAATTTATCTCGATCCTGCTTTTTTCATGGAATTGGGTTCCTCTGAAAGTGTCAACCAAATAGTGGATTCTAGTATCTAAGGTATTGCATTCAAAAGTAAGGAATACGTTGTTCCTTATTAGTTATTTACTTCATCTCGAATACGAATAGTGCCTATCAATTAAGAAAGACTTGATGGTTACTCAAGTCAAAGGTAAACGGATTTCTAACTATTAAAATCTTTTGGATTTGGCATTTCCAACGGATCATGTATATGATCCTACCTGACATGCTATTCGCACAAGGATTGGACTATACAAGATGAGGTTTCCCTCATCTGAATCCAGGGTTTCATCACCCTGGACCATACATGACCCGATTCCCTTACATGGGATTCTCGTTTATCGAACATTTATTCTTACTTATTTTGAGGTACATAACTCTTAAGGGGCTCCTTCGGCCTTACTTAAAATATGGTACTATATCTAAAGATACTGATGAGGGGGAAAGGTTTCCCCCCACGATGCTCGGCCTATCGTCCTCTCACCTCCCCCTTCCAAACTGGATCAACCCCCTACCCCCATGATTGGGGGTTTTCAAAGACATACTTTATAAAAGAAACGGAGTTGAGTTTTCTTTCGTTCGCTTGACTACCCCAACCCCTATCAAGGGGCTAAGACAGATATTATAACTGTTCTTCCCCGGCTGGACTTCACACCTGCGGTTGGCCCGGGCCCTAACTAGTTGATACAAAAAATCTGAAAAGCTAGCGTCTCTCCATTTGTCTGGTCTTCCGCTCATCCTATTCCTCTTACACTCCTCCCATAAGTCAGCCTCCCCTGTAAGGCACTTTGTGACGCTTCAATACTCGCTGTACTCTTATATCTCGCTCTCGATCCATTATGACCGATCACTTTACTTAAGCGGTACGGTCTAGATGTCTCGACTACGCACTTTCACTCGCTCTATCACTAATAGCTCACTCAGAGTGCCGGCTTCCCAAGGGTATGAGGAATCTGATATATGTTCGTGTTCCTTCAAATCCCTGATCTCCACTCACCAATGGAAGACCTTCTTGCACTCCGTTCCTTACATCAACCCCTTGCCCCCAATCTTGGGGGTTCTCTAAAACAAGACAAGAAGAATAAGAAGACTTGGAAAAGAATGACTAATAAACCGAAGGGATAATAGGTCATTCACTTCCTTAAGAAAGTAAAGTCCGGTGGCTCCTGCAACGTGCCCGGGCATTGTGGCACTCCGTGGGGTCTCTTCTTTACAGGTCTCGCCTCACTCTTTTGAGTTCGTCTCATACAATTCAAGGATTGAGTGACACTTATGTTTTCACTCTTGTTGATTTGGCATCGAGTCACTCTTTTGAGTTCGACTCTCTTCCTACTTCTAGCTCGAGATCCCCTATGGGTCCTGTCCCCAATTTAGTTTTGGAACTATACTTCCTTATTATTCCCTTACGGGATTATGAAGGCATGTCATTCATGAGAGTGAAGAAACACATAGATGACTAAAGTATTAGGGTTGTAGTGAGCCAGACACCTGATAAGCCGACATTGCCTTTGAAGGGACCGAGACTAGACTGGAATATGAATGCCAATATAAATGTTATGAAGGGAATGAGATAACAAATGGATGTGTTTATTCGCTCCAATGACGATCAAGTCAGCTGGTTAGCGAGCATATCCGTCTCATTTCACTTCATGACTCCATGTGTTTGTCAACATTATGCTATTAGTATTCTGGGGAGATCGAGGTTAGCTAATGGGGCCCCTATTCTGTGTGAGAGAAATCGCGCACACATAAGGGGGCAAATCGTGCGTGCGTGTATATAGTATCAGCCTCAAAATATCCTTTGCAACTCACTATTGAGATGCTTTGAAAATCACTCTTGAATTTGTCCATTCGATCAAGGAACTACTTCCTATATTTTTATGGAATTGATTGAGTAGTTGGGTAAACCCAACATTAATCAGATGCCCATGATATAATCAGCCATAAACCTTTCCTTAGTCAGTAGCCCATAGCTTTTATAATTAGGAGCCTTTCCTTTAATGATGCATCAAGCAATAGCACACCAACTATTAACTTGATGGTTACTCAAATCAAAGATAAATGGATTTCTAACTACTAAAATCTTTCTGATTTGGCATTTCGAATGGATCATATATATGATCCTACCTGACATGCTATTCGCACAAGGATTGGACTGTAAAAGATGAGGTTTCCCTCATCCGAATCCAGGGTTTCATCACCCTAGAACCATACATGACCCGAATCCCATACATCGGATTCTCCTTTATCAAACTTGTATTCTTAGTTATTTTGAGGTACATAGCTCTTAAGGGGCGCCTTCATCCTTACTTAAAATATGGTACTATATCTAAATATACTGATGAGGGGGAAAAGGTTTCCCCCCACGATGTTCAGCCTATCGTCCTCTCACTTCCCCCATCCAAACTGGATCAACCCCTGCCCCCATGCTTGGGGGTTTTCGAAGACATACTTTATAAACTAAACGGAGTTGAGTTTTCTTCTGTTCGCAAGGTTGCCCCAACCCCTATCCAAGGGGCTAAGATAGATATTATAACCATTCTTCCCCGGCTTGACTTGACGCCTGCGGCTAGCCCGGGCCCTGACTAGTTCGATATGTTCTCCTCTATCACTTGAACAAATATCCTATTCCTCTTACGGCCTCCCATAAGTCGGCCTCTCCTAGAAGGCACTTTGTGACGCTTTGATACTCGCTACCCCTTGTCCTCTCAAGGGCACCAATATGATTCCGACTTTCGAGCTCCAAATTCCGCGCTTACTAGATCCGTAGTATCCCCTAAACCCCATGTTCCATGGGTCTATTCATAGTGGGGACTACAGATAAAGAGATTGCCTCCCTTTCACAGATTATTGGTTTAGGATGGGGCAAGGAGTACGAACAGATATCTAGGTGGTGGCAAAATTCTTAAAACTTCCTCGTACGAAGACCAGACTATCTTCAAATGACCAAGCAGAGGTTTCCTTCAAATGTCAATACTTGATTCCGAGCAGGTGATCTCTGAATCACCACTATATTCAAATATGAGATCCTTTTATGGCATTCAAAATTAAGGAATAAGTCGTTCCTTAAGATTGAGGTACTTAATATTTAGCTAGGTCTAGTGCCTGTAAATTGAAAGCCAAAGATAGATAATTATCCAACCTTCGAGAGGACTTCCCTTAATAAGGAAAGCTAGCAATTGATCCGTCTTTGGATTCAGGTTAAAAGAAGCGCCTCGTGCCTAATCTATATAGGGTGTTACTAGTGTGAATCGTTTGCTTATCCACCTTTTAGTATTGGGTCGTTACCCCTCGTCCTCTCGAGGGCACCATTATGATTCCGACTTCCAAGCTCCAAATTCCGCGCTTACTAGATTCGTAGTATCCCCCAAATCCCCTGTTCCACGAGTCTATTCATAGTGGAGACTACAGATAAAAGAGATCGTCTCTATTTCACGCATTATTGGTTTAGGATGGGGCAAGGAGTACGAACAGATATCTAGGCGATGGCCAAATTACTGAAACATTCCTCGTACGAAGACCAAACTATCTTCAAATGACTGAGCAGAGGTTTCCTTCAAATGTCAATCCTCAATTCCGAGCAGGTGATCTCTGAATCACCACTATATGCAAATACGAGATCCTATTTATGGCATTCAAAAGTAAGTAAGAAGTCGTTCCTTAAGATTGAGGTACTTAATATTTAGCTAGGTCTAGTGCTTGAAAATTGAAAGCTAAAGATAGATAAGTATCCGACCTTTGGGAGGACTTACCTTAATAAGGAAAGCTAGCAATTGTTTTATCTTGCTATTCTAGGCAAACCATAAGCATTGGTTCCTACTTGGAAATGATGCTTGATGCTTCGTGCCCGCCGCAGGCGCCACTTTAAAATATATTTGTTTGTTGGGCCCCTTTGCCAAGGGGATGGGGTAGATAAATGAAACGAAGTTGAGTTTTCTTTCATTCGCTTGACTACCCCAACCCCTATCAAGGGGCTAAGACATATATTATAACCATTCTTCCCCGGCTTGACTTGACGCCTGCAGCTGGCCCGGGCCCTGACTAGTTGATAAAACAAATCCGAAAAGCTAGCGTCCCTCCGTGTGTTCGGTCTTCCGCTCCCTACCCTACCCTCTGTTTGATTAGTTCTCCTTTATCACTTGAATAGATATCCTATTCCTCTTACGACCTCCCATAAGTCGGCCTCCCCTAGAAGGCACTTTGTGACGCTTCAATAATCGCTACGCTCTTATCTCTCGCTCTTGATCCATAACGAATGCTCACTTTACTTAAGCGATCGTAATGGATCGAGAGCGAGAGATAAGAGCATAGCGAGTATCGAAGCGTCACGAAGTGCCCTGTTACAAGGACGACTTATCGGAGGCCGAAAGGAAGAAGAGATGCATGTATCTTTAAGTGAGCAGATCTGAATGGGGGGTAGGCTCAGGAGCAGAAGACAAATAAAACGAAGAGAGGTTAACCCTTGTTCGTTAGGTTTCTATTCTAATTTTGATTCCCTTCTTGTTGTTTATCTTCTTGTCTTGTTTTTTATGTTCTAGTATTAGGGAAGCCCCTTGATAGGGGTTGGGGTAGACCAACCAACTGAGTATGTTTATAATCTCTATCCGTCTTGTAACCCCCATGCTTGGGGGCAGGAGGAAGTCCTATCCAATTTGGACGGGGGAATGAGGGGAACGCCCATAGGCCGAGCCCCATGGGGGAAAAGCAATAAAACGGATGCGCTAACACCTTAGTTTCGTGCTAAAAATATGTTGCTTGTTTGGACCTAATGACCCACAAGTATAGGGGGTGTATCGCAGTATTTTCGAGGGAAGTGAAACCCAATTTATTGATTCGACACAAGGGGAGCCAAAGAATATTTATAAGCCTTAACAACTAAGTTGTCAATTCAGCTGCACCTGGAAACAATCTTGCTCACAGCAGTTTATCAGTAGCAACTGTTTTGTAGTAGGAATAGTAAAGTAGCAGCATCAGTAAAGTAAAGCCAGTAGTAACAATAGCAGTAAACAGTAGGATTCGAGTGCGGTAGGCATAGGGATGGGTGGACGGGCGTTGCATGGACAAGACAATTCGCATAGCAATCAGAACATAGGGCAATTGCAGATAAATAAGATAAAGCATCCAAGTACTAGATAATCCTAGGCATGTGTTCCATATATAGTCATACGTGCTCGCAATGAGAACTTGCACAACATTTTTTGTCCTGTCAGCCCGTTTGCAGCGGGGCCTCAAGGGAACTACTGGCAATTAAGGTGCTCCTTTTAATAGAGCACCGGAGCACAACATTAACACTCCGTGAACACATGTGATCCTCACATCAAAGCCATTCCCTCCGGTTATCCCGATTTCTATCACTTCGGGGCCATTGGTTCCGGACAACAACGTGTGTATACAACTTGTAGATAAGACCATAAACAATAATATCATAATGAATCAATAACATGTTCATATCTGAAATCATGGCACTCGGGCCCTAATGACAAGCATTAAGCATAACAAGTTGCAACAAAGTCATAAAGCACTAATAAAAGATACTAGGCACCATGCCCTAACAATCCGATGCCATTACATGAACGATCTCATCCAATCCCTACCATCCCCATGGCCTACAATGGGGGATTACTCACTCATAGATGGGGGAAACATGGATGGTCGATGGAAAAGCGATGGTGACGATGATGGCAATGATCTCCTCCAATTCCCCGTCTCGGTAGGGTGCCAGAACGGAGTTTCTGGTGCTGTTTCGTGGAATCTGGTGGTGGCGGCGGAGCGGAACTCCTTCTGGAAAAACGTCGACCCCCCTGAGTTTTTAGGTCAGAAGGCAACTTATAGGCGAAGAGAGAGACCGAGGGGGAGTCTGGGGCGGGCAGACCACCCCCTGGCGCGGCCTGGGCTTGCCCGTGCAGCCAGGTGGTGTGGCCTGGGCCCAGCCCCCCGTCTCATATTCTGGCTCCTGGAGTCTTCTGGTGAAATAGGATTTTCGGCATATTTTCCGGGATTTTCCTGATAGTTGATTTTCTGATGGAAAAGGTGCTGTTTAGAGGCAAAATTCGGAGTGGAGATGGGCACAAGACTAAGGATGCCACAAGACGGAGTGGAGATGGGCCACAGGGGGCCCACACCACCCCTTGGCGCGGGTAGCCCTAAGCCGCGCCAGCAGGTGGTGTGGCCACCCTAGCCCACTCCAGCCTCTCCCCTCTGGCGTATATCATCCTCCCGAAACCCTAAGACTCGGGGAGCAACCACAGAAAGATTCCGCCGCCTCTGCGGGGCGGAAAACACCGAGAGAGAAAGATCTCTCCGGCAGACAGATTTCTGCCGGGGGAATTCCTTCCCAGAGAGGGGTGATCGTCGCCATCAACACCACCATCAAGTCATCGGGATCATCATCATCACCTCCATCATCACCATCAGCACCCTTATCACCATCTCCATATTGCTGTAACAATTGAGTTGAATCTTGCATTAGTTCATAGGGGAAACTTTCCTGGTGTTGATTACTCTTTGTAGTTGATGCTATTGAGTGAACCATTGAATTATTGTTTATGTTTAGATTGTTATACATCATTATTCCATCTCTGATCATGATCCATATGATGTCTTGTGAGTAGTTCGTTTTGTTCTTGAGGACATGGGAGAGGTCATGTTGTTAGTAGTAGAGTTGTATTGAGAAAAATTCAATAGATTGTTATTTAAGTTGTGGTGTACTTATTCTAGTGGTGTCATGTGAACGTCGACTACATGACACTTCACCTATATGGGCCTAGGGGAATGCATTGTGTATTTGGCTACTAATCGTAGGGGTTGCCGGAGTGATAGAAACCTGAACCCCCGTTAGGAAACCATTGCATAAGGGACGTAAGGGTCTTAGAGTTTAAAGCTGTGGTTAGGTTTCTACCTTAATTACTTTCTTGTACTTATGGATGTTTGCAAGGGGTATAATCACAAGTATGTATTAGTCCTAGGAAGGTCGGTACATTAGCACAGGTTCACCCACACAACACTTAGCAAGCTAAAGAAGATTAATCAACTATATGAAGCGAAAGCACTTGACAGTCTTCCCATGTGTCCTCGAGAACGTTTGGTCATCTTAAGTAATACAACTGGCTTGTCCTTTGCTGCATAAAGGATTGGGCCACTTGCTGCATTCATTCTTACTGTCTTTTGTTTACTCGTACTTTGTTTACTTGCTTTATCAAAAAAAAACTAAAAATCTGTTTCTTAAGTATTTGCAGAGAATTCCTGATCCATACCACTAGCCAGCACCTTCTGCTCCTCGTTGGGTTCAACACTCTTACTTATCAAAAATACTGCGATACACCCCCTATACTTGTGGGTCATCAAGACTATTTTCTGGCGCCGTTGCCGGGGAGTGAAGCGCTATTGGAGATTGGAACTGGTAAAGGAAACTTCTACTGTGAGTATTGTTTACTTCTGTTAGTTGCTTTATTTTTGTTATGGATAATTCCCTGAGTTTCTTATTTGGTAATGCTACTACCACCGCTAAGGTAGTAGATAAGACACCACCTGCTGAGAATGATTTTTCCAAAATACCTACAAGAATTATTGATCGTGTTATGGATAACTACTATGTTGGGGATGGAACTGTCCATCCCGGTGATCATTTGCTCTTTATACACGAATTATGCGGGTTGTTCAAGTGTGCAGGTATTACTATAGATCAAGTTAAGAAGAAGTTATTCTGATTATCGCTAAAAGGAAGAGCTGAGGAATGGTATAAGCTGCTGACAAATGGTCAAGCTCTGGAATGGGAGGAAATAGTGCCTCTCTTTTACTCAAATTTTATCCTCCTAGTGAGATTCATAAAGATCGGAATCAAATATACGACTTTTGGCCTCTTGATGGAGAGAGTACAGCTCAAGCTTGGGGGAGATTGAAGTTACTAATGCTCAAATGTCCCATTCATGAGCTCCCCAACAATATTATTATCAATAACTTTTATGCAAGGCTCCCTCTACATGACAAGGATTTATTGGATGCTTCTTGCGCTGGATCATTCACTCGCATGGAAGAAGAAGCTAAATGGGATCTTCTAGACCGTATTCAAGACAATGCTGAAGCTTGGGAGAATGACAAAGGTAGAAAGTCAGGTATAAATTATGATTATGAATGCATTGAATCTTTTATGGGAACTGATGACTTTCAAAATATTAAAAATGCTTATGGTCTAGACTCTCAAGCTATTGCTTCTTATTTTAAGGCTTTTGCTTCCTATATTGAAGTGCCTAAAAAGAAGTGGAATAAGTATCATGAACCTTATAAAGATATTGCTAAGAGTGTTCCTTCAAGAAATACTGAAGTTTATACTGCTAATCATGTCTTACCTGAACCTTATATTGAGAAAATGCCTTTCCCAGTTAAGATAACGGAACATTCTATGATGGCTAGTATGGTAGATGAAAGTATGAATAAAGCTGTTGAACCTGATAAAAAAATGGTTGATGAACCTATAATAGCAAATGTGAAAGACTTTGTCACTAAGTATGAAGAAGAGGGACACACTATCCTTTGTAAGGATACCTCTAATATTGTTTCACAAAGTAGTTTTATGAGAGCTAGTATTCCTGTGTTTTCTGTTAGAATAAGTGATCATTGCTATGATGGCCCTTGTGATAGCTATATTTTTCAGTTTATGCATGATACTGAAAGTTATTATGAGAGAGGGAAAAGTGTTCTGATGCATCTCAATAATATCAAGTTTCCTCGTTTTATGCTGAAAGTTTTTATGTTGCACTTCTTTTGCCTTCTTATGCAAGTTGCCTTTGGTTTCAACAACTTGTTTGTTTACAAAATTCCCTTTCATAGGAAGTGGGTTAGACTTAAATGTGTGTGTGTGTGTTTGCTTCTTAATGCTCTCTTTCACTTCAATTCATATTCCTGAGTGAGCATCTTCAAAATTATCATGCCCATCTTAATGGCTATAAAGAAAGAGCTTTCTGGGAGATAACCCAATTTGTTTTTGCTTTCAGTTTGTTTTTGTTTCTTTGACTCTTGGAAGTTATTACTTCGGTAATAACTGCTCCTTATCGGTTTTTTTTGGTTTTTGTGTCAAAATCAACCTCTAATGAGAGAGAAGTAAGAGTTGGGGAAGTTGCTGTTCCGAAACAGATTTTTGTGCTTCACCGTAAAAATTCGTGAGACATATTTGTATGTCGGATTGAGCTGTAATTTTTTGTGCTTCTGCCCCAGGTTGTTATTTAACTTTCATTAGTTTTGCACTTTTTGATTTGAGCAACAGAATATTTTCTAAAAAATTGATCTTTACCTGCTGGTCTGTTTTGACAGATTTTGCCACTCTTGCATTTGCTTCTTTATTCGATTTCCTTTTTTGAATTATTTTTGGGTTTTCGGAATGAGTTGCTACAGTAGCTTTTGTTTTGATGGTTTTCAGTTGAAGTTGGACTCAAAAGGTTCTATCACTTCACTTATACTAATGTTGCTAATGAGAACTGTGTGAAGTTTTGTGTGAAAGAAATTTCCAGGAAGTGGAGATAATGGTATAATAAGGAAGATAAGGGTTTTATGACTCAAGTAATAAGTGTATGAAGATGAATATATTGATGTTATTCAAGTGGTGACTCCAGAAGAATCCACTAAATACCAAATTCAGAGACCTGCAGAGTCCGTGTTCAAATAGGTAACGGTTTTGGTAAGAAAAGTTCCACGAAAATACAATCCAATTATGTTTTTGCAGTTTTCAGTCAATAAGGGAAGCTACAAAGCGAAAAAGGGACGGAAACGGAGCCAGGGTGGCTCACACCACCCTGTGGCGCGGGCCCGCCCCTGGCCGCGCCACCAGGTGGTGAGGCCACCTCGGACTCCGCCTCCGACTCGTTTTCTCCTAGTACCTTCCTTTTGATATGAAACTTCGTAATATATAATCCCCTAGAGCCCCCGAGGTTTGTATATCGTGTTTTCGTCGTGTTTTTGTTTCGATCTGTTTCTGCTAGGACATACTCTTTGAAAGTTTAGAAGCACAATGGTGTCCGTCAAGGATAAAGGGAAGGAGCCTATGGAGGAAGACCTCGAAGATCCCGGGCAGGAGAAGGAGATCAAAAGTGAAGATGAGGAGGAGGCAAAGCACACCGACACTACCATTGCAAGAATTGGAGTGGTGGCAAACCCTGCCAGGACTATGTCAATTGGATGGAAGCCTCCTCATCACCGTTCAGATCCCTGGTCACTTCCTCCACACACCAAGAATCCTTTCCATACCCTTATCCATGAGCATCAATACCAGAATATGCCCAAGGGGAAATTACCCTCCAATTGGGATTTGCCTCATTCTAGCCATGCATGAAAAGAAGACTTCAAGGAGGAAGAGTGGGGAAAGAATAGCAAGGGCTGGAATTCTCAACCCGACATGATCATGAGCCGCATTGAGCAAAACTCATAGCTGATTCATAATATCACCTTCGAGATTGAGGACTTGGGGAAATTGGTCAAGAAGCTCATCGAGAGGATAGCACCACCACCAAAGGAGTAATTCGTCATCAGGTTTGGCATCCCCTTGGTTTGTTCCAAGCTTGGGGGAGTGCCGCGGTATCACATCACTATCTTCTATCTTTTTACCTTATTAATAGAGTCATATCATCAATAGACGAGTTATTATGTAGTATGGTTTGCATTATGGGAGTGTCCCCTCTCTCATTAGATATGTATCCCTTGGTGTGAGTTGCCGTTATGGATTATTAATGAGAAGTTCTATCATTCACTCTTTTGCATAGCTTATATTAGTTTTCAATTCGTGGTTGTATGATTGATCTTGTTGTTAGTATTGGTATCACTTTGGGATCATTGAGTTAATTTAGTTGGTTTTGTCAAACCTGGCTCGGTCAGTAGCACACTATTTTTGAGAGTTGAATGAAAAAGATAAAAGTACTCTAAAGAAATATAATTTCATCATCTTTTTTCTTGATTTGCTCATAAGTCTAGTATTCTCTAGTTAAGATCTTTTGTGCTTCCAAGGAAGATTGCATGTTTGTCTTTATCACTTGTATGTTTGTTTGTTTCCTTCAACTCTTATACTTGCTACCTAGCCTTGCTAGCCAAAAACCTGTACTGAGAGGGAATTCTTCTCGCGCATCTACTCTCTTAAACCAAAACCTTTGCCATTTGTGTCCACCATACCTACCTAGTAGCATTATTGCTATTCCAAGTAAATTCTTGTTTTATCTACCTCCCAAATTAAACTTGTTATGTGAAAATTAGTGATTAAAGCTCTCACGAACTTGATGGCACACTTTACTTTCTTCCACTTAATAAACTTGAACCATTGGGTCCTTCTTTGTTGCATATATGCTTGCGCTTTATGAGTTGAAGTTAGCAGAACCATGCATCATGGGGACCGCTTTCAACACTTCATTTGGTACTTTGTACCTAGTTGATATCATGTTCTTTTGCTTATGGATCCCAGCAGTGTGAAATAAAAGTGGAACTTGTAAGATTATGGAGTTTATATGTGTGCTAGAGAAACACCTGGGCCGCTAGCCTAAGCCATGCCTAATCATGGTGGAAACTTGCAGCATAACTATAGTGAGCATTCTATGAAGCATCCTCAATAAAAACCTATGCAAATAGCAAATAAAAAGATTGCTGAGATGCTCACTGTCTGCTTGCCTTGTCATTTTGATTATGGGATAGCTCCTGTGTCATGTGCAAGGGGTACCCCGTTGGCGTTCTCAATGATACGCATGTATTTACAATGACAAGAGCTTGCTCGTGACTGATGTTGAGTAGCATGAGGTTCGGTACTCATAAGTAAGGGGCATGGGACTTTAATTTATAACTTGTCAAGCATATCCTCTTAGTTGTGTCACTTTAACCTTAACCACCAAAAGATGCCTATGATAGGGGCAATGAGAGCTGAAAGCTAGTAAGTATCATAATTTTTGGGAGATCTTTATGAGACTTGCAATCCCTGCTTCCCTCTGCGCAGGGCCTTTCTTTTACTTTGTAGTTGAGTCAGTAAACCTACTCCCTTCTATCTCAGCAAGTATTTTGAGTTGTTGTGTTTCATTCATTCATATGATGATTTATTCAATCATGTTTCTTATGTTCCTTGTTTTGCACATTGCTCTTATCTTGATGTTTACTACTTTGAAAGCTATCATTGAAAAACCAGTTATTTGTGAACTCCAGTAAATTATCAACTATTCTTCGACCAAGAGCTAAGTTTGCCATTACCAATTATGATTCACTTTATGTATCTTTATTGTGTTTCCTTTACTCATTACAAGTTGAGTTATATAATAGTGAGTTGTCTTCTATTATGATCTATGTATTTGATGAATGTGATGCTTCTTGTCTGTATTATTTTATCGACTCTTCACTCCATAAACCTGAGGCCATGTTTATTGAGCTCAGTTTCGCTTGGGGACAAGCGAAGTCTAAGCTTGGGGGGGGGTTGATACGTCCATTTTGCATCACTATTCTATGTCATAATTCACTGTTATTCATTGATATATTTCGTATCGAGAGGTGATACTTATGTTATTTCATCTGTTTTTGCATGGTTGATGACTTTTGGAGCATGGACCGCTGCAGTCAGGATTCTAATGGAAAAGGTGCTGTTTGGAGGCAAAATTCACGAAGATCAGAAAATCCGGGAAAATATACGGAAATCCTATTTTTCCAGAAGACTAAGGATGCCAGAAGACGGAGTGGAGATGGGCCACAGGGGACCCACACCACCCCTTGGCGCGAGCAGCCCTAGGTCGCGCCAGCAGGTGGTGTGGCCATCCTGGCCCACTCCAGCCTCTCCCCTCTGGCCTATATCATCCTCCCGAAACCCTAAGACTCGGGGAGCGACCACATAAAGATTCCCCTGCCTATGCGGGGCGGAAAACACCGAGAGAGAAAGATCTCTCCGGCAGATAGATTTCTGCTAGGGGAATTCCTTCCCAGAGAGGGGAGATCATCGCCATCAACACCACCATCAAGCTGGACTTCATCAGGATCATCATCATCACCACCATCATCACCATCTCCATATTTCTGTAACAATTGAGTTGAATCTTGCATTAGTTCATAGGGGAAACTTTCCCGGTGTTGATTACTCTTTGTAGTTGATGCTATTGAGTGAACCATTGAATTATTGTTTATGTTCAGATTGTTATACATGATTATTCCATCTCTGATCATGATCCATATGATGTCTTGTGAGTAGTTCGTTTTGTTCTTGAGGACATGGGAGAGGTCATGTTGTTAGTAGTAGAGTTGTGTTGAGAAAGATTCAATAGATTGTTATTTAAGTTGTGGTGTACTTCTTCTAGTGGTGTCATGTGAACGTCGACTACATGACACTTCACCTATATGGGCCTAGGGGAATGCATTGTGTATTTGGCTACTAATCGTAGGGGTTGCCGGAGTGACAAAAGCCTGAACCCCCGATAGGAAACCATTGCACATGGGACGTAAGGGTCTTAGAGTTTAAAGCTGTGGTTAGGTTTCTACCTTAATTACTTTCTTGTACTTATGGATGTTTGCAAGGGGTATAATCACAAGTATGTATTAGTCCTAGGAAGGTCGGTACATTAGCACAGGTTCACCCACACAACACTTAGCAAGCTAAAGAAGATTAATCAACTATATGAAGCGAAAGCACTTGACAGTCTTCCCATGTGTCCTCGAGAACGTTTGGTCATCTTAAGTAATACAACCGGCTTGTCCTTTGCTGCATAAAGGATTGGGCCACTTGCTGCATTCATTCTTACTGTCTTTTATTTACTCGTACTTTGTGTCGTTGGATTGATGACAAGTACGCCATGAGGGGGTCCTCGAGGCGTGCGGAAGAGAGGGGTGTGAGACGTACGGTGTTTTGGGATGGTGAGCACACAAGTTTACCTAGGTTCGAATCCGCCGGCTTTGGACGGATCCTACTCCTGCTAGCAATCCAGTAATACGGCAGAGCTGGAGTATGGGTTACATGGGTTTCGCCTGTGCGAGTTGAGGGTCTAAAGTATTGGTGTGCCCTAAAGGCTCTCCCTAGGACGGCTTATATAGATATCCGGCCTAGGGTTTACAAAAGAGATCTATCCGGCTAAGACTAAGAGTCGGTTACAAAGTACATCTTGAACTAGAAGTAACATTATGGGCCTAAGTCGGTAAGTCTTCTGGGCCTTCCTGTTGCCGGATTGGACTCCATCTTTCTCTCCGACTGGGTCGCCCGTGAAGCAATGCTCTAACCCGAAGTGGGCCACCCTGGTCAGTGAGGAACTGTGAGGATACCCGGAAAGTATATCCCCAATAGCAGCCCCTGGAGGCCTCCAAGATCCAAAGTCGGATTTATCATCGTCTAGCTTGATCTTCGGCTTGTAGAATCTTGAAGGGTTCCTGAAACTTCACAACAAAAAATA
The DNA here is from genome assembly GCA_916181665.1 of Avena sativa. NCBI lineage: Eukaryota > Viridiplantae > Streptophyta > Magnoliopsida > Poales > Poaceae > Avena > Avena sativa. The sequence goes on along the minus strand of OV702287.1, from coordinate 101,906,831 downwards.
TGATCCGGGTCTAAAAAATAAGTCGGACCTATCAACAAGTTACTCAGATTTTCCAGCTTGATTTCAAACTAAGCCGGAACTTGGTCTCTAACGCCACCTAACACAAGTCATGGTCAAGTCACGTCATCTGACAGGCATTCCGTCAGCACGACCGTTGGTGGGTCAGCGGTTCGCGGAACCGAGGTGCCGTTTCAATGTGTGTGTGTGTAGATCGAGGCAACGTAATCATCGTGTGGGTCCTTCCCAGTTCCTTCCATGACGCGTGGCGGTTACACTGTAGCATTTGCACGAATCTTGGCGCAGTTAGGTGGATATAAGGGGTTAGGATTTTCTCCTTCTCCTCTCACCTCTCATTTGCCTTTTCCTCTCCTTCCAATCTCTCTGCACGCACAGAGCTCCCCCGTTCCTCCCCCCAAAAACTCCCAGCGCCACCCATTCTAGGTCAACCGTTCGCCAGAGAAATGGCTTCTTCTTCTTCCTCTGGCTTGGCGGCAGCAGCGGCAGCGGCAGTGACGGAAGCGGTGGCGGAGAAAGAGAGCTTCCGTGGGCTCTGGATCCCCTGCGCGCTCAACGACGAGGGTCTCAAGAACGTGGAGAAAGAAGGGCTCCTCTGCGCCGGCGACTAGCGAAGCGGCTTCGAGGAAACCGTCCCCAACTCGTGCACCGGTGAGCGGGTCCATTTCGGCACCCACCTCGACAGAGGTTTTTCGTTTCCTCCCTCGGAGTTCTTCTCCGAGGTCATCGATCATTACGGAGTTCAACTCCATCATCTTCCTCCCAACTCTCTCTTAGAGATGAGCGTGTATGCTTCGTTGTGCGAGGGCTTTCTCAGCATTAGGACGAGTTTGACTCTATTCCGGTACTATTTTCATGTCCGGAGAAACTCCATTACCGCCGGTGTTCCTTACATCACCGGTACTATTAGTTTTTCGCTTAGACGCGAGCGTGCGTATCCCAAAATTTTAGCTAGTGACTCGGTCAAAAAATGGCCAACCATGTTCTTCTATCATAGGGATATTCTGGCTCCCGGCAAAGCCACTTATTTGCCAGCTTTCATCGACGGAGCTGCCACGGCCCAACCATCCTGGGACGAGGCTGCTCCGGCTCTCACCGATGATATGATCCTCGCTAAGAGGCGGATCGAATACTTGATCAAACACAAAGGACTGAAGGGATCCGACTTGGTCCAATGCTGGGTCTCACGCCGGATCCAGCCCCTTCAGTACCACGGGGATCGACTGATGCACTCCATCACGTCATCCAAGAAAGACTCCCTCCGCATCATCCCCAAAGCCTACACCACATAGGGCTACATAAGCCAGGTCAAGTGGCTGATTAGGGAGCGGACCGAGAGGAGAATCCCGGAGGTTTCTCTGGATATGCACACGGCGGATAACCCTGTAGTGCCGGTAAGCTTCCATCAGTACACCTTTTTATGTGTTTCAATCTTTGAGTTACACTGCAATGCTGATATGTTTTCTTATTTTCAGCTTGCTGACCTCCCCGAGTCGGAACTTGCTCCGCTCGAAGGATATCCTGCGGAGTTTTCTCAGGAGGTAGAAGTGGTCCCATTGCCGGATCTTGCGCTCAAGAAGCGCAAATCCCCGACAGTAGCTGTCGGCACAAAGGAGGTGTCTGTCATGAAAAGGTAACTTTCAATCACAACTTCCGCCTTTGTACCTTACACGAATTTCTTTCCGAGATGTAATGTTTCCAACTTTACTACATTCTCAGAGCAAACCGCTCATCAAGGGCAAGGGGAAGGGAACTTCTTTGAAGCCCCTGTGATAGACGAAGCTTACCATTGCTTCTCCTGCCGTGGCTCCTCCGACTCCTGCCCCTCAACCTTCTGCAACACCGGTGACCATTCCTTCTCCGGTCATCGCAGAAGATCCAGCTCCTTCGACGGAGCCTGTGATCCTTGAATCGCGAACTGACGTCACCATGGGTGAGTCAGATCTAGATAAGGGTGAACCCTCTTTGGGTAATGATCCCTCGACAGAAACCTTCGCCGAAAACCTTATGAGCAATCCAGGACTTGCCAAGTTTGGCCTGTCCCGGAAATCTGCCGAAGAAATCCAGCGGCTCGCCAGGTAATGCCTGGAGAAAAGAAACTTATCTGCCGAAGAAGAAGCGCAAGAAGCAGAGGACGTCAAGTTAATCGACCTTCTCGCTCAGGTGCGCCTTCGCGATGAGAGGATTAGGACTGGTGAGCTTCCAACAGCTCTAGTGATTCCTCTGACTCTTGCCGAGAAGGTTGCCGTTGAAGTGAACGCGAGTTTGGATAAACTCACTCGCGAACAATATGTAAGTCGGAATTCCAACTCCTATTTTTCCTTTATTTTATATCATATCCTCTAGCCCCCAAGCATGAAGTAGGTTAAACAATCCGGGTTTATGCTTCATTAGGATGCCAAAGAATGAACTAGTGTAGCCCCCAAGTCTCGTGCTGATATTAGCAAAAAATATTAGCCCGAGTCTTTAGTAGCTTTCCGACTTTGGGTATTCTGACTTACAGAAAGTATGTTCCTATAATCAGGATTTATTGAAGAATGTCTGCGATAAGCGGAGAGAGATCAAGGCTCTCCGACTTAAAAATGCTGAACTTAGAGTTGCCAAGGATGAGGCCGAAGGTAAACATTCCGAGACTCAAACCTTGTCTTTGTACTTTCAATGTCGATTTTTTCTGAACTGTTGTTCTTTTTGACTTTCAGCGCTCGTGAAACAATCCTGTGCCATGATTGAAGAGGCCGAGAACCTCAAGACCTTGGTGGTGGAGAACAAGGAGCTCCGCCAAGAGCTGGACCAACTCAAGGCAAATCATGAAAAGAGCATTGCTCAAGTCCTTGAGTCCTCCTCCATGGCTACTGAAGAGCGTGATCGCAAGATCGCTGCTCAAGATAAAATAATCTCGGACCTCAAGAATGAACTTAGCAGAGAGAGGGACCTGTCCCAAGCGCTCCGGGCTGAACTCCAGAGTCTCCGGGAGGAGAAGACCAAAATTGACGACGTCATTTTCGGTACATTCCATCTGTCTGATTTGTATTTTTCTTCGACTTCTTCTAATGTCGGATTTTTCTTTAACTTGTTTTGTGTGTAGGTCCTCTGAACTTGACGGACTCTTCTTCCACCGAGCCCCGCACCCACCGGCTTACCCAAGTCGGTGACCTGCTTCACGACTTTCGCCAATCCCTTGAGGACATCGACGAAGCTCTCAAGATTCCGGACATGCATAGCATGTCGGATTTTCAGGTGCGGGACAAGGCAAAGGAGATGCCGCAACTTGTTCAGGATTGGAACATGTCCTACGTGCAGACTATGGCGCAGAACGCTCTCACCATGGTCATGACCACCATGGAAACATGGAAATATGGCAAGTGACCAGAGGGTACCGCAAAGTTGATGAACACGGCTAGGAGCAGGACCTTCAAGCCATTATGCACTCCTACACCGGATATGGGTGTCACTTGGCTGACCTGACCAGCTACGAGATCCCCTTCTTCACCCGCGTGGACACTCCGCCTCCTCCTCCAGAAGAATCAGCAGAAGTTTCCGATGATGAACGCACCACCTCGGATGCGGACATCTTGGAACGATATCAAGGCGGCGCATCCAGCGAGCCGGCAGCTCCTTCATCTCCTCTTGCATCATAAATTGCCAGAAATATTTGTATTATCCTGAAAAAACATGATGCGTCTGTAAATATGAAGTACTATGATTTTGCTAGTGCTAAGCTTTTGATCTATTCAGCACTTTTCGCTTTAATTTTTTGCGTGCCTAGAATGTTTACATAAGCACTTGTATTTTTTCATCTATACTTATCATTTATCTGGCTTTCCGCCTCGCCCCTTTCGTGAGCCGGCTAAACCTTCTGCCAGAAACTTTGCCGAGCAACGGATTTCAATTGCTAAACCAGTTTAAACTTGGAAACAAAGCCGGCTTCCAGTACCAACAATTCACTACTCGGAAAATGCCCGCATCCAGCAATCAGACAAATAACCAAAGTAAAGACTAGAAATTTTTAGAGTTATACCTGATGGTAGCAATTTTAGAATCGGAAATCTAAACCAGAACGAGCATGAGCATAAAGTACTTTCAAGCATTCTGGGATTTTCGACTATGACATGATCATTCGGAAATAAGATGGTAAGAACTTCTCAGAAAAAACTTGAGGCAACCAAAACTTTTATTTCTCCCAGAACATGTACATATATATGTTTACAAAGAAGGATAAACTAAGAATAAAAGGGACGTAGCTGAGCAATATTCCACGGTCTGTCTAATTCATCCGGATTTGTACTGCCTCCAGCTCTCTTTCTCTTCTTAGTAGCAGGTCTTTTTTTGACTGGCCTCATGTCAGTTAAGTAGTACGATCCATTGTGCAATACTCGACTAACTAAAAAGGGCCCTTCCCATACCGGGGAAAGTTTGTGCTTTCTTTGTTGCACAAGCCGGAGAACCAAATCACCTTTATTGAAAGATCTATTTCGGACTCTCTGGCTATGATACTTGCGTAACTTCTGCTGATAGGATGTAGATCTCATTTCAGCAATGACGCGAACTTCTTCGACTAAGTCGAGATCGTTTTGTCGAGAAACCTCAGCATCCTCTTCGATATACGTGTCCACTCTAGGAGAAGTGTGAATCAAATCACTAGGAAGAACTGCTTATATGCCATAGACCAAGAAGAAAGGTGTATATCCGGTTGACCTGTTCGGAGTCGTTTGTAAACTCCATATTATAGAGGGTAATTCCTCTGCCCAAGCCCCCGCAGCACGTCGTAGTGGTGCTTTGAGTCTCGGTTTTAGGCCTTGTAGGATTAAACCATTTGCTCTTTTGACTTGTCCGTTAGCTTGTGGATGTGCGACTGACGCAATGTCAAGCCGGATATTTTGCTCGTTGCAGAATTCAGCCAATTCTCCCATAGAAAAGTTACTCCCGTTGTCCGTGATAATGCTATATGGATAACCATACCGGATTATAACATCCTCGACAAATCTTTTGGCTGTTGCTCCATCACAACTAGTGACAGGTTTAGCCTCAATCCATTTGGTGAATTTATCCACTATTACTAAGAGGTGAGTAAATCCACTTGGAGCTCGCTTAAAAGGTCCTACCATATCAAGCCCCCAGACCACAAAGGGCCATGTTATAGGTATTGTTCGCAACTGATCAGCCGGACCATGAGCTTGTTTGGCGTACTTTTGGCAGCTTTTGCACGTCTTGACTAATCGTTCAGCATCTGCCTGAGCTGTAAGCCACAAAAATCCGTGTCTAAAAGCTTTTGCCACTAAAGATTTGGCTGCAGCGTGGTGACCACACTCGCTTTCGTAGATTTCTCTTAAGATTTCCACTCCTTCTTCCAGAGATACACAGCGCTGAAAAACCCCCAAAACACTCTGTTTATGGAGCTCACCTTTAACAATAGTATAGGCTTTTGCTCGTCGGATAATCTGCCAGCTCAGCACCTCGTCTTCGGGTAATTTGCCATCTACCAAATAATCGAGGTAGGGTTGACTCCAGCTGGGAATTACAGCCAGAACTGCTATCAGAGGTGAGTCGGATTTGGTCGGATATTCCTCATCTACTCCCTTTATTGAGGGAACTTTGAGGTGCTCTAAAAAAGCGCCATCCGGGACTTCTTTCCGCGCAGAGCCTATCCGAGATAGCGCATCTGCTTCCTCATTTTCTGCTCGAGGGATGTGTTGAACCTCAAACCCTTCGAACGATTTAGATAAATCATCCATGATGGCTTTATATGCTGCCATGTGTTTATTTGCATTACAAATATCTGACACTTGTTGAGCAACAAGATCCGAATCTCCATAACACATCAAACGTCGGATGCCAATCTCCTTAGCAATCCGGATTCCATGTAGTAGTGCTTCATACTCGGCAATATTGTTTGTCGTTGTGAAGTGGATCTACAACACGTATAAAAGTTTATCTCCTTGGGGTGATTTGAGCACCACGCCAGCCCCCGAGCCCCCTCGAGCCTTAGATCCATCGAAAAAGAGGGTCCAATATTCCGACTCAGGGAGGATCATGTTCTCCTTCATCTCTGTCCAATCAGCGACAAAGTCGGCAAGGTTCTGGGATTTGATTGTTGTCCGAGGTTTATACTCAATATCGAAAGCTAAAAGCTCTATGCCCCATTTGGCGACGCGTCCTGTGGCGTCACTGTTGTTGATTATGTCTCTCATGGGAGCTGTGCTCACCACGGTAATTGGATGCTCCTGAAAGTAGTGTCGTAACTTACGAGATGCTAGAAAAACACCGTAAGCCAATTTTTGATAGTGTGGATACCGTTGTTTTGACTCTGTTAGGACTTCACTGACAAAGTAAGTCGGACGCTGCACCAGGTGCTCCTGAGTTTCCTCCGGTCTCTCCACTACCATGACGATACTAATGACCTTATTTGTCGCAGCAAGATAAAGCAACATCGGTTCCTGAGGTTTCGGCGCTGCAAGGATAGGAGCAGATTAGAGTACTTTCTTTAGGTCTTGTAGTGCAGCTTCAACTTCATCAGTCCAAACAAAGTCCTTGGTCTTTTTCAGGAGTTTGTATAGTGGTGTGGCTCTTTCACCAAGGCGGCTTACAAATCGACTGACTGCAACGATGCAGCCAGTTAATCTTTGTATGTCCTTCAGGCAAGTTGGCCTGGAAATATTGAGTATAGCCTTGATTTTGTCCCGGTTCACCTCTATGCCTCTTTGAGACACGATGAAACCTAACAATTTTCCGGCTGGTATTCCAAAGAAGCACTTCTTCGGGTTAAGCATGATGTTGTATTTTCGTAAGTTGGCAAATGTTTCCTCCAAGTCGGAAATCAGCGTTTCCTTCTTTTTGGACATTACTGTAATATCATCCATGTATGCATGTTCATTGCGTCCGAGTTGGTCATGGAGGCAACGTTGCATCGTGCGCTGGTACGTAGCTCCTGCGTTCTTCAGCCCAAAGGGCATCGTAACAAAACAGAAGGTTCCTCAGGGGGTTATGAATGAAGTTTTGACTTTGTTAGATTCCTTCATCCGGATTTGGTGATAACCGGAATATGTGTCGAGAAAACAGAGGAGTTCCGAGCCTGCCGTAGAATTGATGACTTGATCAATTCTAGGTAGAGCGAATGGATCTTTTGGACAAGCCTTGTTCAAGGCAGTATAATCAACACACATCCTTAAATTAGTGGTGTCCTTTTTAGGGACCAGTACATGATTGGCCGACCACTCAGTGTGGATGACCTCTTCTATGAATTCGGCTAACTAGAGCCGTGCTAGTTCCTTAGCTATTGCCATACGCTTTTCATTGCCAAATCGTCGTAGGGACTATTTGACGGGTTTAGCGTTCAGGTTTACATTTAGAGAGTGCTCGGCAAGTTCCCTAGGTACTCCCATCATGTCAGATGGCTGCCATGCGAAGATATCTTGATTTTCTTGGAGGAACTTGACAAGCGCGCTTTCCTATGCGCTACCTAGGCCTACGCCTATCTGAGTCACCTTGGAGGGGTCATCATCCTTCAACGGCGTCTTCTTCATCTCTTCTGATGCCTTGAACTCCGGATTTGGCTTTGTCACCTCCTTCTTCGTTTCAGGCATCTCGGACGGATCTATGCTCTTCTTGATCTCCTGGTACTCCTGGGCATGCAGCACGGCTTCCACAAAGGCGGCATTTCCATCCTCGCACTCTCACGCTTTCTTCGGGTCTCCCCTGATGGTGATCACGCTGTTGGGACCTGGAATTTTCATCATATTGTAAATCTAACACGGACGAGCCATAAAAGCCCAGTAAGCCGGACGTCCGAATATAGCGTGGTACGCGCTCTTGAACATGACCACTTCGAAGGAAAGTGCCTCCGTCCGATAGTTCTTTGGAGTTCCAAAGGTAACATCCAAAGTGATCTCTCCCAGGGAATTAGCTTGTCTTCCTGGGACGACTCCGTGAAAGATCACAGAGCTATGGTTCAGCTGAGTTTCCGAGATCCTCATGCGGCGTAGTGTTTCGACATAGAGAATATTGATACTACTACCCCCGTCCATGAGGGTCTTGGAGAAACCATAACCGTCAATTAATGGATTGACGATTAAGGCGTATTTTCCTTGCCTATGCAACTTAGGTGGATGATCAGCACGGTCAAATGTGATTGCTACTTCTGACCAGTCCAGATATTGGGGGACAGCCGGAACTATTGCATTGAGTTCGTGCAGAACTGCTTTTTGATCTTTGCTGGTTGAGATCCGAGGAAAGTGACATAAGTGTCCTTCTTGGTGGGAAAAGTTTTCTTCCCTTCTGGCTTGGGATTTGAAGCATCAGCTTCTTCCATGTCAGAATCTTCCTCGGTCTCTTTTTCTTTTTGGGATTCTTCTTTCCCTTCTTCCGCTTAGCTTTGTAGCCCACGGTGTCATCTCTTTTGATGTCATCATTGAAACGACATTCGGCGTTGGTGTGGGACGAGCCCCCATTGGCGTCTAGATGATGCACACATGGGTTGTTGGCAATGTCGGCCCAAGAGTAGGTTTTGCCTGGTTGCTGTTCTCCTCTACCTTGGACCCTTGAAGTCCCACGGCCACGCCAGCGGCCTCCACCGCGTCCTCCTCGTCCTCCAGACCCGAAAGTAGCAGTGACCACTGCTGTTTCTGCGTTGGGTTTCTCCTCCGAGGTATTTTTTCGCTTCTGAGCTTGTTGCTTTGGTTGTTTTGCCGACTAAGGTACAAATAGGTCATTGAGCAATTCCTCTGCATTGTCGTCAGCATCTGCATACTTGCTCGCTGTTTCTATCATCTCCCCCAAGTCAGTAACCTTGTCACACTTCAAGCGGTGACGTAGTAGACCAATTGGGAGTCCTGCGATGAAAGCTTCAATCGCGGTTTGATCGTTTACTCCCTCACAGGAGTTCTTGGTGTCGATCCATCGTCCGAGGTAATCTCGGCAAGTTTGTCCGGCCTTCTGGGTGCAGCGCTGTAGGTCTCTGACCATACAGGGCCTCCGATATGTGCCTTCAAAATTCTGAAAGAACGCACTTTGCATGTCATACCAGTTATGGATGGTGTTCTCCGGAAGTTCATTGAGCCATGATCGTGTCGTCTTCCGTAACATAAGTGGGAGATATCGGGTTGCGACCAGGCTGTTTCCGCCTTTGGCGATGCAACAACCTTGGAAGAAATCCTGTAGCCAGGTATCTGGCCGAGCAATGCCGTCATAGGCTTGGATATGTATTGAAATAGCAAATCCTTCCGGGAATCTTGTAGCTCTGATGCATGGTCCTAAGCACTTTGGGCCCACGTAGTGATGGGTTCGTAGCATGGAAAACAAAAAAATTCTACCGCAAGAACGAACAAAACCCAGATCTAATCTAGATAAAAGCCAAGATCTAATATATTAGACATGTGCAACGAGATAGATCTGTACTAACCCTTGTAGACCCGAAAGCGTTACGAGATCGGATCTCGTGGTTGATGTAGTCGATCACTTGCCGATCTCAAGATCGAGTAGACGATCCTTCCGGCGCTGCGTTCCGGCAGCGCTTCCGCAGTCGGTCACACGTGCGGAGTCGAAGCAGACCTTCCTCTCCCCGTTCCAGCGAGCAGCAGAGGTAGTAGATCTCTCCACGGAATCCCAGCAGCACGACGGCGTTGTGGTGGTGGTGGAGTAGAGAATTCTACAGGGCTTCGCCTAAGCCAGAGCAGAGGGAAGGAGGAGGAGAGAGGCGGCGGCTAGGGTATGAAGTGTGAGGGGGCAAGGGGGTGGCGCCCCCACCCCTCTATTTAAAGGAGGGAGGCGCCATGGGAGGGGGAGTCCTTGTAGGACTCCCCTCTCCCTTGGAGGGGGAGTCCTTGTAGGACTCCCCTCTCCCTTGGCCGGCGGATCAAGGAGGTGGGGGGAGAGTCCTACTCCCCCACGAATCGTTGTCTTACCCCACAAGGATTCCTTGATCCTTTCTTGGTTTTCAAGTAAACTCCAAGAAATCTTCTAGAACCTTCCGGAACATTCCGAAACCTTCTAGAATCCCCATACAAATACTCCGGAACATTTCCTAACTTAGAAAATGATCCCCAATATATGAATCTTATTCCCCGGACAATTCCGGATCTCCTCGTGATGTCCTGGATCCAATCCGAGACTCCGAACAACATTCGGTCTCCAAAGTACATTCCATATCTACTTAAAACAACTTCGAACCTTAAGTGTGTCACCCTACGGTTCGTGAACATGTAGACATGATGGAGACACATCTCCGATCAATAACCATTAGCGGGATCTGGAGATCCATAACAGCTCCCACATACTCAACGATGAATTTGTGATCGATAGAACCATTTAACATACGAAACCAATTCCCTTTGTCACGCGATACTATACTTATCCGAGGTTTGATCGTCGGTATCTCCATACCTAGTTCTACCTCATTACTGATAAGTACTCTTTACTCGTTCTGTGATATGTCATCCCTTGTGACCTAGTCACATGCTTGCAAGCTAACTAGATGACATTCCACCGAGAGGGCCCAGAGCATATCTATCCGTCATATGGATGGACAAATCCCAATCTTGGTCCATGCGCTTCAACACATACTTTCAGAATACCCAATGTCACCTTTATAACCACCCAGTTACGAAGCGGCGTTTGATGTCATCAAAGTACCCATCCGGTGATGGTGATTAACATAACCTCATGGTCGAAGGATTAGGTTACTATGCATTTGAAAAAGCTTGTAGCAAAACGAACTTAATGACTTGATCTTATGTTATGCTTACTATGGGTGTGTGTCCATCACATCATTCTCCTAATGATATGATCTTGTTATTAACGACATCCAATGTCCATGATCAGGAAATCATGATCATCCATTAATCAACAAGCTAGTTTAACAAGAGGCTTACTAGGGACTCTTTTATGTTTACAAAACACACAAGTATTAATGTTTCCGGTTAATACAATTATAGCATGGGATGTAAACATTTATCATAAACATAAAGATATAATAATAACCACTTTATTATTGCCTCTTGGGCACATCTCCAACAGTCTCCCACTTGCACTAGAGTCAATAATCTAGTTAAAAAACTTGTGCACTCAACACCTATGGCTTTCTGGTGTTGTATAGACACTATTGCTAGTGGTAAACATAATCTTCGGATCTGACACTTCCAGGTCCGTGTGTATTTGCATTTCCCTGCGTCTCTACGCATTACTCATTCTCCAATGAGATGGCATTGTATAAATTTGGTCCTTTGGTGAGACCTTTAGATCCCTGGGATTAAATCATGTTGATACAATCGTCATACAATGTATCTTCATAGTATTATCCCGCTATGAATCACACCTAGTTTGATAACAAACTACTTGATGCAAATGCCCTCATTTGCTGCTACAATAACAGTCATATACTACTTTTGTTGTAGTATCTGTCACAATGTTTTAACTTTGGTACTCAACCAAATCCGTTATGGAACTTCCTTTCCATTACATTGTGCCACCCATAGTTTAAATTGAGATAAACTTAATTTGTGACAAAATTAGTATCAATGCAACAATTTACAATGAACTATTTGTCATCACTATATAAATAATATATTCTTAGTTCTTCCAAAGATCATAGGAATATCCCTACTATTGTCCAATGATCATGTTATGAGTCATTCTGGTATATGCTCATAACATTTAGAGCATAGGACATATCTGGATGTGTACATCTCAAAGAATGATTGATCAAAATATTCTTGTGATTTCACCAAGTGTCAAAACACTTGAATCTCGTGTCAAGAACCTTTCTTGTTGTTTCCATATTGAACTCATTCAACATCTTATCTATGTACATTTGGCAAAACCATATTAGCGCCTCAATCTATCCATATAGACATTGATGCCTAATTCTTGGGTTATGCCTAAGTCTTTCATCGAAATGAAATTCTTAACCTGTGTCAATAAAAGATACATCATTTCTAATCAACAATATGTCTTTCACAATATGTATTAGAAATATGTCTTAGCGCTCCTACTTAATTTCTTGCAAAATGCAAACATCTTCATTGTCTCTGATGAAATTAAACCTTTTAACGGTTTCATCACGGTGAAGATTCCAACTCCGCGATGCTCACTTCAACCATTGAAGTTTTGCATACTCTTTTAGCATCCTTTGAATTAACAAAACCCTTTGGATCGTGTCATGGACACATCCTAGGTAACCATTCTATTAGAAGAACTTTTTTTGTTTGTTCAATTACCATATACCAAAATATATGTAGTGGTTGCTACATTAATCCGTCCAGACTAAATATCGCTATGAAAGATCAAATCTTATCATAGTCAATTCCTTGAACATTGTCGTAAACTCTTTCCGACATGTCGACTATTTCATAGATGTGAAACATCCATGTCTATTTCTTTATAGATCCATATACGACTGTAAGGTCTTGCACCTTTCCAGAGGGTCTTTCAAATTCAAAGCTTGATTTCTCGTGTATGGAATTATCACGGATTTTATGGCTTCAAGCCACTTAACAAAGTCAGGGCCCATCATTGCTTCTTTGCATGTAGTCGGTTCATCATTGTCAAACAACAATGATTTAACTCTCAAATCTTGGCATTTGATTACTTACCCGGCCTACTTGGTTCAATAGGAACTTAGATCTCCGTGACCACAACCTTTGAGGCACGTGAGCCATCAGCATTGTTGCTGCCTCCGGGACACTTATCGATGATGTGCAACTCAGCACATATTAGCCAAGGTTCAACAACCTTGTCAAAGTTCTATTGTCCTCCCACTTGACTTTTCACCAAAAATTCCTTCTCAAGAAACTCGACATTCTAAGCGACAAACACTTTTGTCTTCGGTGTTATGGAGGAATACCAAATGGTTATTCGAAATAACCTACAAAGACATGCTCATCCGACTTTGGTTGTAAACATTTTACTTATGCCTAACATACCAAAAATTTAAGAAAGGACAACCTGGGTTTTATCCCAAACCATGACTTATATGGTGTCATTTCAATGGATCACGATGGAGCTTTTTTCAGCGTAAAAGCGGTAGTCACTAAAGCTTTAATCTTTAAAATATAATGGCAGTTTTATAAATGACACCTTTGATCTTACCATGTCAAACAAGGTTTCATTACATATCTCGAACACTCCATACTCCTATGGTGTTTTGGGAAATGCAAATCCATGGAACGATTCCTCAAATCTTAGGTGTTTTGCTAAACTTGTAACTCAAACATCTTTATGATCCAATTATAAACTTTTTTTATTTTCTTGTTACAATAATTTTCCACTTCATCTTGAAAGTCTTTGAACATTTTCAAATGTTTCATACTTCTTCCTTATTGAGTAAGTATATACATATACTCACTCAAATCTTCGGAGAAAGCATATGAAGTTGAAATCCATCGCCCACGACTACACATAATGGACTATATACATCAATATGTACAAATTCCAATCAGTTAGTCGTCCGTTCCTCTTTTGGACTACGAACAGAGTTTTAATTATCTCCAGGAAAGTATCACAAGCGTCATTTGATCAAAATCAAAGACTCCAAAAATCCATCAACATGGATTTTCTTCATGTATCCCTAATATAATTTAAACGGTGATGTCACTTCGCAAGTGATCTTTCAATTATTTGTCTTGCGACATTTTAGCATTAGTTTTATGGTCGTTATTTCTCCAACCAGACTTGTATATCATCCATCTATTATGGAATACGGTAATTATTTGAACAACCTTTTGTCGTCATAATACCTGATCAAAATAACAATTATTGAAACAAATCTTGAAGGTAAGCTTTGATGTTAACGAGCAACACAACAACCCTTTGTTTGTTTTCGATGAACATCATCACATATTCTCTTGCTAGTTACTTAGACCATTGCAGTTCATGAATTGTGTTGTCTTGTATGACATTTCATACCAACCAATTCGGTATCTAATACCGCAGAACCACATTGTTTAACAACCAAGGAATACATCCATAACATGTATCTTCTATATACCTAAGTTGGATATCTCCAATCTTTTCTTTTCTGCCAAATATTTGATAGATTCTCTTTCAACAATTCCTTTTCTTTTAAAAGAATCTATCAACATCAATAGTGGTGTCATTCACATGACACATAGTACAAAGTGTGTATAGTCAAATACTAATACCTTTGGACTTGCACTTTGAAGTGGATCACCTTCATCAAATGTTTGGCATTCTTTCAAAATTCCATTCTTTAGTAATCTTTTAGTGTAGTAAACATTTTACTTACATCTTCTATTCATCCTTATCATGACAACTTTCATGATCAAGCTGCTATAGCTTATAAAGGTGAATTGCGAGTATAATGTTTCTTTTCCAAAACCTTTTGGAGGATTAGGACGACTAGCGTCTCCAACCTTCACAAATTCTCATCAAATATGAGGACATATACTCTATCATGTTGTAACCAACACATTGTTTTAGATATCGCAATACCTTTCACATATGATGGTTTCTGAAACATTGCTTTCAGCTCTTAGATAAACTTGATATTAAAAACAATCTTTTGAGTATCAAGAATCATGGAGGCAAACATGATACATTAGATACTAACACTGGAATCGTTACTCTTGATTTAATACTGTTTATTAAACTTCACAGAGTAAACGGAGTTTGCTGAAGGTTTGCAACAGGACTTTTAAACTTTAGATTGACACTCAAAACAATACGATACCAATTCGTAAAGAAAATATCCAGAATTTTTATAGTTCCACTATCTCAACTATAACTAAGTGTAAGGTGGTGAACGTATGCCAATGACTACAACAAACTATGCAAATTCACTTTGATTGTGCTTATGATTAATTGAGTTTGACTAATCCAAATTACAAATAAACTCCCACTCAAAACAACATCCCTCGAGTTGTTTTAGTGATTACACGAACCAAATCCACTACACCCAGTCTGATCATCACGTGAGATGATGTAGCTTTAAAGGCGAACAATCAACATGTTCATCATATCATCCATATGACTCATGCTTTACCTTTCGGTATTCCGTGTTCCGAGACCATGTCTGTACATGCTAGGCTCGTCAAGGTTAACCTTAGTATCCGCATGTGCAAATCTGGCTTGCACCCGTCGTATGCACACGTAGAATCTATCACACCCGATCATCACGAGATGCTTCGAAACGACGAGTCTTAGCAACGGTGCCTACTAAGGACGAACACTTTATTACTTGATATTTAGTGAGAGGGATCATCTTATAATGCTACCGTCGCGATCTAAGCAATACAAGATGCATAAAGGATTAACATCACAGGCAATTCATAATTAGTGTGATATGATATGGCCCTTTCTTCTTATGCCTTTGATCTCCATCTCCAAAGCACGGACATGATCTCCATCATCACCAGCATTGCATCAAGGTCAGTGGCGCCGCTTCATGGTTGTCCATCATCACTAGCAACTATTACAACTACTTGGAATAAAGTTATTACAAGATGAATAGACACGCAGGTCTTAACAGAATTAAAGACAACCATTAGGCTCCTGCCGGTTGCCATATTACAACAAGGATCATTGCATACATCAAATATAATCACAATCACATGATGGCCATATCACATCACAAAACCCCTGCAAAAACAAGTTAGACGCCTATAATTTTCTTTGCATGTTTTACGTGGTTTGGGGCTTTGAATAAGAACGGATCTTACCTACGAAACTGAACCACAACGTTGATACAAGTGCTATCAAGTGCAAAGTGTAGATTGGATCTATACTATGATGGGAGAGACAGACACCCGCAAAGCCACTTGTGCAATACAAGTTGCACGTCAACTGTGGAGCAAGTCTCATGTGTGATGACATGTAAGGTTAGCCCGAGCCGCTTCATCCCACCATACCGCAAGATGCAAAGTACACAAAGCAAAAGACGGCATGAGCACCAACGCCCACAAAACCATTGTGTTCTACTCGTGCAACAAATCTACGCATAGACACGGCTCTGCTACCACTGATGGGTTCGTAGCATGGAAAACAAAAAAATTCTACCGCAAGAACGAACAAAACCCAGATCTAATCTAGATAAAAGCCAAGATCTAATCTATTAGACATGCGCAACGAGATAGATCTATACTAACCCTTGTAGACCCTAAAGCGTTACGAGATCGGATCTCGTGGTTGATGTAGTCGATCACTTGCTGATCTCAAGATCGAGTAGACGATCCTTCCGGCGCCGCGTTCCGGCAGCGCTTCCGCAGTCGGTCACACGTGCGGAGTCGAAGCAGACCTTCCTCTCCCTGTTCCAGCGAGCAGCGGAGGTAGTAGATCTCTCCACGGAATCCCAGCAGCACGACGGCGTGGTGGTGGTGGTGGAGTAGAGAATTCTGCAGGGCTTCGCCTAAGCCAGAGCAGAGGGAAGGAGGAGGAGAGAGGCAACTTGAGATCTAGAGAATAGAAGGGGCAAGGGGGCTTGTGCCTCCACCCCTCTATTTAAAGGAGGGAGGCGCCATGGGGAGGTGGAGTCCTTGTAGGACTCCCCTCTCCCTTGGCCGGCGGATCAAGGAGGTGGGGGGAGAGTCCTACTCCCCCACGAATCCTTGTCTTACCCCACAAGGATTCCTTGATCCTTTCTTGGTTTTCAAGCAAACTCCAAGAAATCTTCTAGAACCTTCCGGAACATTCCGAAACCTTCTAGAATCCCCATACAAATACTCCGGAACATTTCCTAACTTAGAAAATGATCCCCAATATATGAATCTTATTCCCCGGACAATTCCGGATCTCCTTGTGATGTCCCGGATCCAATCCGAGACTCCGAACAACATTCGGTCTCCAACGTACATTCCATATCTACTTAAAACAACTTCGAACCTTAAGTGTGTCACCCTATGGTTCGTGAACATGTAGACATGATGGAGACACATCTCCGATCAATAACCATTAGCGGGATCTGGAGATCCATAACAACTCCCACATACTCAACGATGACTTTGTGATCGATAGAACCATTTAACATATGAAACCAATTCCCTTTGTCACACGATACTATACTTATCCGAGGTTTGATCGTCGGTATCTCCATACCTAGTTCTACCTCGTTACTGATAAGTACTCTTTACTCGTTCCATGATATGTCATCCCTTGTGACCTAGACACATGCTTGCAAGCTAACTAGATGACATTCCACCGAGAGGGCCCAGAGCATATCTATCCGTCATATGGATGGACAAATCCCAATCTTGGTCCATGCGCTTCAACACATACTTTCAGAATACCCAATGTCACCTTTATAACCACCCAGTTATGAAGCGGCGTTTGATGTCATCAAAGTACCCATCCGGTGATGGTGATTAACATAACCTCATGGTCGAAGGATTAGGTTACTATGCATTTGAAAAAACTTGTAGCAAAACAAACTTAATGACTTGATCTTATGCTATGCTTACTATGGGTGTGTGTCCATCACATCATTCTCCTAATGATATGATCTTGTTATTAACGACATCCAATGTCCATGATCAGGAAACCATGATCATCCATTAATCAACAAGCTAGTTTAACAAGAGGCTTACTAGGGACTCTTTTATGTTTACAAAACACATAAGTATTAATGTTTCCGGTTAATACAATTATAGCATGGGATGTAAACATTTATCATAAACATAAAGATATAATAATAACCACTTTATTATTGCCTCTTGGGCATATCTCCAATACGTAGATATCATCGTTTTCATAGCGCCGCGCCTCTATGTTGGAGTTGATCCAGTGCCTTGCGTCGTTCGGGGATAAAGATCGTCCCGAATGCCAGCTATGGTTGCGGTGCCTTGGAGTCGGACTTCGGCTTCTACCACCACGTCCTCCACCATGTCGTCCTCCATGTCCCCCTTGGGAGCCGTTATGATGACTGCTTGGTGGAGAGGGTGGGGCAGCTGGATAATTTCCGGCTGATCACCGACCTCCGTCCGAAGCGTCATTATTCCGGTTCCGGGGAGGGTCTTGACTAAGACGAGCCCCGTGCCGGCTTGTCCTGGCATGGTTTCCGTCATTCCTTCGCCATCGTTCCCACTACGGTGAGGTTCAGCCGGACGGCTTGCATGTCTAGGAGGTGGCATTTTTTGACGATCCTCCTCCCGACGCTTCTCTTTATCTTCTCCCCTTCGATCGTTAGACCCTCGTCGGGGAGGATTCCTCGGATTTAGAGCAGCGATGGCCTCTTTCTCGGCCGCTGGGGCGACGTTGCTCCAGCCACGCGTAGTCCTGCGGTGCTGTCCTGATGATCCGGTTCTTGAGTAATTGTCTTCCCGGCGTTCCGGGCGGTAGTGCTGCTTCGGGACGCGCTGGGGTCTTACGTCAGCCCATGCCGGATCTATGTGACATTGGTCGAAATCTGAAAGCAATTTTTGACTTCCGGACATGCGACCTTTTGCTGCTCTAGTCCCTTGTTGAGTAGTTTGATTCCCAACTGGATTTCCTCTAGTCCTGGATTAGCCGATAGAATTTCTTGGGCCGCCACGGTATTCTGTACTGGGGTTGGGTATACCCAATCTCCTTTGTTGTCTTTCCGTGGCTTCCCCATCTCATCTCCGAAAAGGACGGTACGGATGTGTGGGAATTGGTCGTCATTGGTGTGACGCTTCCGTGTCTTCTGATGCAACCACGACATGTAATCCTTGGTTGCCATGTGTTTCTTCTCCTCCTCGATGTTTTTGGCTTCATCCAGGAGTTGTTGACGACGCACTTCTAGGGCTTGGGCCCTTTCGTCCACCTCTTCAGCAGTAAGTTCTGCAGCTGTAGGGATAGGTGTGGTTAATGCAACATCGATGAGTTTACGTGCACCTTCGGTGATCACGTGTCCATCCACCGATTCTTCTTTTTTCAGCTCTTCTGGGATAAGCGCTCCATCCGAGTCTTCTTCGTATTCCTCGGTAATCACCTCCTCTAACAGAGGTTATTTTGTCGGGGTCTTGTTCTTCTTGTTCTTCTTCTTTGCCTTCTTGGCAGCGTCGGTAGCAAAGACGGCTTTGGGTCCGTTTCCCGGAGTCAAGCTATGATCGGTACTTTCGGACATCTGGACTTTGGGATTATCTCCGACGTTCATGTCATCCTGCGCTTTGGGAGAGTGTTCCCCAGATCCTTCACCCATGGCTTCTCCTTCTTCTGCAGCTTTGGAGTTATACTCCTCTTCATATTCCGCGGAGAATTTTCGGAAATCCGCTGACGTCATCGATTCATCCGAGGATACGGGTACGTCGGCGTTTGTTCCAATTGCCTCCAGCACAGAGTCGGTGTTTTCTCCAGCATCGGCAGAGCCGGATCCGGATCCTACGTATCCGACAAAGTGCGACGCATGCTTCCTGGGGTACCTTCGGCTTTCGCGGTCAGCCATGTCGAAACTTTTGATGGTCTCGAGGATTGCATCCACGCTTGCATCTTGCAGTATCATACGTCGCAGTGTGTACCTAAGGAAAGGCCTATCTGCCCCGGCGTCATCAGAGCCGGAATCAGTGTCATTGACTAGCTCCTCCTGAATTTCGACTTCCATGGGTGGGTCGATTTGGGATCCGGCTCCTCCAAGGAGATCCACTCCAGATTCGACTTGGACCGCTAGGTCTTCTTCAGGATCGGATTTCTCCACTATCTCCGCAACTGGTGCGGGCTGGGTGGGTTTAGGGTTTTCTGAGATCCGGAACTCTGCTGCCTCTGCGGACAAAGGGGACCTAGAAGATTCTTCTGCCTCTATCATCACCGCTGGGGTGGGTGGGGCAGGTTCGAAACCGATGTAAACATCGATCTTGCCAAAAGACATGATTGTGTAGGTAGTCAGAGCCTCCCTAGCCGGAATCCAAGTCTCGTCGAGAACGATGAGAGGGACGTCGCTGGCGTAGAGGATGCGACCGATGGCGATAGTCTCGCCGATTCTGATTCTTGCAGATTCTGCTTGGAACGCAGATCCGAAGCTCACTTGCCCCACGGTGGGTGCCAACTATCGTCGGATTGATGACAAGTACGCCATGAGGGGGTCCTCGAGGCGTGTGGAAGAGAGGGGTGTGAGACGTATGGTGTTTCGGGACGGTGAGCACACAAGTTTACCTAGGTTCGAATCCGCCGGCTTTGGACGGATCCTACTCCTGCTAGCAATCCAGTAATACGGCAGAGACGGAATATGGGTTACAAGGGTTTCGCCTGTGCGAGTTGAGGGTCTAAAGTATTGGTGTGCCCTAAAGGCTCTCCCTAGGACGGCTTATATAGATATCCGGCCTAGGGTTTACAAAAGAGATCTATCCGGCTACGACTAAGAGTCGGTTACAGAGTACATCTTGAACTACAAGTAACATTATGGGCCTAAGTCGGTAAGTCTTCTGGGCCTTCCCGTAGCCGGATTGAACTCCATCTTTCTCTCTGACTGGGCCACCCGTGAAGCAATGCTCTAACCCGAAGTGGGCCACCTTGGTCAGTGAGGAACTGTGAGGTTACCCAGAAAGTATATCCCCAACACTTTGTTTACTTGCTTTATCAAAAAAAACCTAAAAATCTGTTTGCTAAGTATTTGGAGAGAATTCCTGATCCATACCACTAGCCAGCACCTTTTGCTCCTCGTTGGGTTCGACACTCTTACTTATCGAAAATACTGCGATACACCCCATATACTTGTGGGTCATCGCTTGTTCAGGAGGAGTCCAATCTTCATAGTTCTTACTTATTTTAGCCATTAATTCCTCAGCTTCCTTAGGAGTCCTATTCCTGAAAACACAATCAGCACAACTATCTAGGTATGTCCTAGATTCTTCGGTTAGTCCATTATAAAATATATCAAGAAGCTCATTCTTAGGTAATGGACTTCTAGCCTGTGCATGAATCAAAGCACAAAACCTTGCCCAAGATTCGGGCATTATCTCTTTTTCTCCCTGTTTAAAATCAAAAAGTTCCTGCAAAATAGCATGTCTAGCACTTGGAGGAAAATATTTCTGTAGGAAAGTACTAATCAAGCAATCAGGGCTATCAATAGATCCAGGAGGTAAATTACTAAACCAAGTTTTAGCTTCTCCTTTCAGTGAAAAGGGGAAAATCTTAGCAACAAAGTAAGTACGCGTCTTAATATTATCAGGAAACAAGCCACTCATGGTAGAAAGTTCATTCATATGTGCTACCGCACTTTCATTCTTAGTCCCATAAAAAAGCTCTTTCTCAACAATAGCTATGTAAGATAGATCGAGAGAGAAATCATAATCTTCATCTATAATGTTTATGGGAGAAGCAGCAAACTTAGCAATAGGAGACAATTTGGGTCTAATAGTACGCCTCTCAAGGAGACTCTTAGCAGCGCTCCTATCATGGGTGTTTTTACATTCTTTAATAAATTCATCGGTCATCTCAACATAACCATCTTTAATATCATAACTTTCACTAGACTCAGGAGAGCTAATTAGTGTGGTAGTGTCTTCATTAGGAGTTTCAGTATTTCCAGCTATAGTTCTAGCAATCGTAGCATCTAGGAAAGGACCTAATGAACCACTCTTATCAAGCACAGTAGAAGCAGCATCATAAGCATCAGAAGTTTCAGATTCAGCAGTAGTAGCAGTGTGTGTAGCATGTGTATGTGGTGGTGTAACGAGCTTACTCATAACAGATGGTGAATCAAGAGGAATAGAGGTGTTCAGAACCGTACCTCTTCTTGTAGTGGATGGTAAAATAGGAACCTTGCCATCACGAGACTTACCCATGATGAATGGATAGCAGCGAACAATAGAGAATCCAAGTGAACTAGATAAATAAAGCTATGCATCCCCGGCAATGGCGCTAGAAAATAGTCTTGATGACCCATAAGTATAGGGGGTGCATCGCAACATTTCCGAGGGAAGTGAAACCCAATTTATTGATTCGACACAAGGGGATCCAAAGAATATTTATAAGCCTTAACAACTGAGTTGTCAATTCAGCTGCACCTGGAAACAATCTTGCTCACAGCAGTTTATCAGTAGCAAAAGTTTTGTAGTAGGAATAGTAAAGTAGCAGCAGCAGTAAAGTAAAGACAACAGTAACAATAGCAGTAAACAGTAGGATTCGAGTGCGGTAGGCATAGGGATGGGTGGACGGGCGTTGCATGGACAAGACAATTCGCATAGCAATCAGAACATAGGGCAATTGCAGATAAATAAGATAAAGCATCCAAGTACTAGATAATCCTAGGCATGTGTTCCATATATAGTCATACGTGCTCGCAATGAGAACTTGCACAACATTTTTTGTCCTGTCAGCCCGTTTACAGCGGGGCCTCAAGGGAACTACTGGCAATTAAGGTGCTCCTTTTAATAGAGCACCGGAGCAAAGCATTAACACTCCGTGAACACATGTGATCCTCACATCAAAGCCATTCCCTCCGATTATCCCGATTTCTGTCACTTCGGGGCCATTGGTTCCATACAACAACGTGTGTATACAACTTGTAGATAAGACCATAAACAATACTATCATAATGAATCAATAACATTTTCAGATCTGAAATCATGGCACTCGGGCCCTAGTGACAAGCATTAAGCATAACAAGTTGCAACAAAGTCATAAAGCACTAATAAAAGATACTAGGCACCATGCCCTAACAATCCGATGCCATTCATGAACGATCTCATCCAATCCCTATCATCCCCATGGCCTACAGTGGGGGATTACTCACTCATAGATGGGGAAACATGGATGGTCGATGGAGAAGCGATGGTGACGATGATGGCGATGATATCCTCCAATTCCCTGTCTCGGCAGGGTGCCAGAACGGAGTTTCTGGTGCTGTTTCGTGGAATCTGGTGGTGGCAGCGGAGCGGAACTCCTTTTGGAAAAAATTCGACCCCCCCTGAGTTTTTAGGTCAGAAGGAAACTTATAGGCGAAGAGAGAGACCGAGGGGGAGTCTGGGGTGGCCATACCACCCCCTAGCGTGGCCTGGGCTTGCCCACGCGGCCAGGTGGTGTGGCCTAGGCCCAACCCCCTCCGTCTCGTATTCTGGCTCCTGGAGTCTTCTGGTGAAATAGGATTTTCGGCATATTTTCCGAGATTTTTCCTGATAGTTGATTTTCTGCACAAAAAGTAGACACCAGGGTAATTCTGCTGAAAACAGCGTCAGTCCGCGTTAGTTGCATCCAAATCACACAAGTTTAGAGGAGAAACAATAGCAAAAGTGTTCGGGAAAGTAGATACGTTTTGGACGTATTAGGACCACAAATGAATATTCTTTATTTCCTCTTGGACAAGCCCTCTGTACTGATGACCTCAAGTTAGTAGCTTATCCATCATACCAGCCAAGAGGAGATAAACAAACCGATCGAGAAAAACGGATGTTCCGTGTGTTAGTTATAATGTAGGTGTAGGTCCTGAAAGCACAATCTGGTTTTAAAATCAAAGGTATCACAGGGAAGAAGAGAAGTTGTGTGCTCCCTACAAAGCCCGTTAGACCCACTCATGATATATCACCCTTTGTTTTATTCCTTAATGTACTAGCTTGGTTTGGCTGGCACTATTAGGGACGAATGCTGGTAAACCGACATTCCTCTCTATTGCCTAAATTCACTAATGTGAATTGTGCTGTCTATTTTGTTCTCGTATTATTGAACGTATGCAAGTATTTCACCCCTCAGGATGCTACACTATCCTCTTTTAAAAGTAGCTTAGTCCCATCCGCTATAGCTTGAAGCAGTCCTAGGGGCCCCACATCTCCAAACAGGCGCAAGCTTATCGCCAAATGTCCCTTCTATTAAGAAGACCTCCTGGTCGTGAAGCTTATCCAGAGGATGTTTTTTATTTGCATTCACGCCTTTTAGAAAGAGCCGCTAAATTAAATTCTCTTTTAGGCGAAGGAAGTATGACCTCTTTACCAATAGCCGAGACTCAAATATGAAAGATGTATAATCCAATTTCTCAATTCAATATAAGCACAAAGAGGAAAAAACTTCACTATCTTGAGCTTGAGCTCGACAAAGACTATTTCTAGGAGACAAACGTTGTTTTGCCTCACTTTGATCCATGGTTGTCTAATTGTCCAGACTATAATGATACTATCTTGTACCTGAACTAGTGGCTCACTTTTTCTAAGTAATGGGGAAGAGGACTGAAACATGCCATTGTTTATTGGATCAACCCCTGCCCCCAATCTTGGGGGTTCTAGAAAACAAGACAAGAAAGGAAAAGAAAAGACAAGAGGAATAAGGAGATAATATTTCTCTCTCTTTTCATTTGAGTCTTTATAGGAAACACTGTACTATTAAGAGGGGAAGTCTTGATGAGCGTTTTGGGGATGTATTTCGGTCATATACACATCCTAACATCATATAGCCATCGCACCCACAAGAGATAAGCCTTAGTCAGAGTGAAAATATGCCTGTTTGAGAGTTTGTGCAATTCCGACGGATAGTCTGGCACCGTCGGATGTGGCCCTGGATCTGTCCGTGGGCTGCCGAACTACCAGCGCATATGCTAAACCAATAGTCTAACGACTACTTCGGCTAGGCGCCGGTTTGGTTCGGCTCAGGGTCCAGCTCACTGACTTGGCCGCCAGTTTGTCTGATGCACGGTCCAACACCACCGAACTTGATGTCGAATTGCGTGAAGCTCCCTCAAAGGGCTAAATTTTCCCTTAGACTATATATACCCCTTTCTTCTACATTGAGAGGTTAGGTATTCCATTTTAGATTCTATCCTTGATCTCTCTCTCTCTCCATTGTTGAAACACCAAACCTTGAGGATATCTCATTCTACCCAACCAAAGTCAAATCTCTTTGGTAGGTAGCAAGAGGAGGTCCCGATCAACATTTCCACCAAGCCAAAGTTCATTCACCCTTGAGTTCATCGAGTTTGCTTGTTACTCTGGGGTTCGTGGGAAACCCTAGGCAGCTAGGGTCGCCCAGAGGCATTCGGCATGTGATTTGCTTCGTGGAAAGTTTGTGAGGGTTTGGAGACTACCTTAAAGTCTACCACGAGTAGGTGATCTATTCCTTTATGGAATAGGCTCGAAGAAGAAGGTGATCCTTCCTGGTGGTGGGGAACTGTAACACCCTCGAATCGGCCCTATGCAAGTTTTAGCCCTTTCTGCCAAACCTGCATAGAAACGATTTAAGGACACCCACCAGGCACTTTTGTGCGGGTGGAAAACGAAGTAATACCATTACACAACAGTCCTCGATGGGACCCACATAACAGATATATATACAATAGCGACTCAGTGAGTCAAGCATACAGATATACAAATACGAAGATCCAAATCACCTTGAAAACGATACAGCGTCTGAGTACGGACAAGATGCAGATTGGGCTAAGAGCCCTAAAGAATAACCAATGGCGTCCATAACCCTGCCTAGGCCAAGCCGGAAGGGTAACCCTGCTAACGACGTCGATCTCAAACCTGCTAAGCAAAAGGGGTGCCGACAAAGGGCAATGGGAAAAATAGGAGCGTCAGTACTGAGGCCAGTACACGGCGAGGCTAGAATTCGGCGGCTCTCGCCTACATAGGTATGGTGGACTGAAGCAGCAGCGCAGCATGCACTAAACAACCTATAGAGACTCGATTAACTGTCGGCTATTAGAGAGAGATAAGAAAGACCTATTCGGTTCCAACCTGATGCTAACACCAAACATACCCATCCTGGTATTTCCCCCTCGAGACCAAACGAGGAAGTCGGACCAAGGAACTCACACAGTTGGCAATTTTACTCATTCCGTTATAGTTGCAGCACTTACTAATCAGATACAGATAGCATGAGTCATCCTGAAGCATAAGTAGTGGGCAGTTTTAGTTAACATTCTGTTGTAGTTGGAACATTTACTAGTGAGATATAATTGTCCTGAGGAATCCCAAAACCCAGCAATTGTTGGCACTTTTATCACATTCCATTGGAGTTGCAATACTTACTAGGCAGGTACATCATGTCACCAAACAACCCCAGATCCACCAGTTGTTGGCATTTTAATATCCATTCCGTGATAGTTGAATCTGATTACTAGTCATATATTAAGTCAAGTTTATAACACTACTTTAGTTATGCTTGTCTATGATCGAGATACTATGCTCCAAGTCATCCATAACCGCGGACACGGCTTTCAGAAATATTTACCCTGTAGGGGTGCACAAATAGCAACACACACACGATCAACCTCGGAAAAACCAAATCAAAACCCAAGGAGGCTTTCACGACAAAGCAATCACAGGATTCATAAAATATTTCAGGGGGCCACCCCACTAAGCTACCCGCAATGAAGTTGGCCGGCTCCGGAACAGACCCAGGGTTTGTGACAATGGATGTAAACGACTGGGAACCCGAAAGTGTGACTGGACTTGTCGATACGGTGAAAACATTCCATGTTCCAAAACAGTACAGGTGCTCCACGCACAATCGTAAATAAAGCAGTAAGCATGGCATAAGTACAGGATAGTAATAAAGCCCCAAACTACTTGTGGCCCCAAGAAATAAGAAATGAATCAAGCTTTGGCTAAGGGGGATTCATAGACTCTCCCGTATGTGGATAGTGCGAATAGTCAAGGAACAGGTATCAAGTACTCGGGGCCTACGGGACACAAGTGGACATAAAAAAATAGCATATATTGCCCACCGGTGCCTCTTTCATTAGTTATCCCAATAGTTTAATAGTTGTATTTAAAGTCATGATCATCTCCACCATTAAGCATCTCCACCATTAAGCATGTGCCAACTTGCCGTCAATGGTGGAACGACAACGACGCGAAGCAACACATAAGCAAGCAACTACGAATCGCAAGGCCGACTATCTATCAAACAACAGGCAATAGGATGGTCCATGGCAATATAAAGGTTGCACGGAATATATCTGGTACGGAACACTAAAGCATCACGACACGGATAGCAATAGATCAACAGGAGGAAATAAAGACTATAAATGCAAAATAGGTAAAAGGGGGAGAATGCTCGCCTAGGGAACACTGCCGGAGATCACATCCGGAGAACTTGTGGTACTCGCATCAACTCATCGGCCTAATCCGCGAAGAAGCAAACACTAGAAGAAACACCGGATGCAATATTTAATACTACGGCAGAAGATCCGGCATGCTTATGATATGATGCATGGCATGGCACAAATGCGGTGCAATTAGGCGATATTAAGCGGAACCGGGGTCCCAACAATTAAATAGAGGGTTCGAGTTGTTTATCTACCCCGCAATTTAAATGTTGTATTAACAGGGCGAAACATGGCATCAGTTCGCTACACCAATTTAAATGGAGTCCGGAATAAGACAAATATATCCCGCATGTAGACTCCATATTTAATTATGAGGTGAATCGGCATAATGCCCCCAAACCACAGACAAGTATGCATGCATGAGCAATTTAATATGCGACAGTTGATAATGTCATATTATAAAAGTAGGGGCTTAGGGGCACACATCTGGGTTCGGAAGATCTTCGGTTCTGGGGGTTCGGGTCTAGGTCTCAGGGTTCGGCGGGGGGACGATCTCGCATCCGTGAAGAAGGACTTGGTGCTCCAAGATGAAGCGCTTGTCGTTCTGTGTGGCGATCTTGGCGTTCTTCCGGTTCGGGTCTTGGCGTCTGAGAGGAAGGAGAACTTGGCGTTCTTATCGAAGTGCTTGGGTGACGATGTCGGCCTTGGGTTCGGTGCCGGTAGATCTTGGTGTCAAAGCTTCTTAGCATCAGGGCACATAAAGTTCATCTTTGTTCGTCGGACTGGAAGTACTCGAGGTAGTCGTTCAAGCATCACCGATATCATTGACCAAACTTCGTACTTGTCCATATCGGGGTCTTGATCAACAAC
Source organism: Avena sativa (assembly GCA_916181665.1). Taxonomy (NCBI): domain Eukaryota; kingdom Viridiplantae; phylum Streptophyta; class Magnoliopsida; order Poales; family Poaceae; genus Avena; species Avena sativa. The sequence continues at coordinate 101,879,077 of OV702287.1, read as the reverse complement.
ACAAGCATCCACACACCACCATGTGTTGAACACTTCACCTCAGACCAGCACATTACTTGGCCGAGCCTTGGTTCGCAGGGGTCGAACTTGAGCAGCACTTTCTCCTACCGGGTCGAAGAGGAGGCGAGACTGGTCGTGGACGGCGCGGAGCACTTGGCAGCCACCGACGCTTGCTGTCGAGGTGGAGCTCAGGAGAACGGTAGGAGAGGCGTGCTCGTGCGGAGATGGGGTCCCGCACGGCTAGAGCTCGGCGTCGAGGAAGGGGCGCCGAGGATTGAGAGCGGTGGAGCTCCTGGGCACCAGCGATGGAGGACATGGCGACTGGGTCGTCGGGGACGAGCGGCGCTGGGGATGATTAGCAGTGTGGGGGCGGAACGACGGCGTTCGCACGGTGGGGGAGGAGATCGACCGGGGGCTCATGCTCGAGGCAGAGGGAGGCGAGGGGAGGGCCTCCGGCGGCGGGGCGGCAGGAGGGCGGCCGGCACCGAGGGAGAAGGATGAGGCAGGGGACGCGGCGAGGTCCTGGTCGCACAGAGGAGCGGGCGGCGGGGATGGGATCATGGGACGCGTCGGTGGGAGCGAGGTGGGGCCAGGGTATGACGAAGGAGTGGCCGCCGGCGGCGGCTCTGGGCGTTGATGGCGGCGGCGCGACGATCTCCTGGCGACGGCGCGTGTCTGCATCGAGAGAGGAGGGAGGCATGGTCGCGCGGGAGGAGGCGACGGCCCGGCGAGCTCGACAGAGAGAAAGTAGGCGGCAGCGTCGATCTGATGCGGGAGCTCATTCAGGAGGGGATGGAGGTGGAGGAACGCGCCGGGGCCGGGGTGGTGGAGACAAGGCGGGGCCAGCGGGGTGGCGTGGTGCAGAGAGGAGAGAGGCGGGAGGTGGGAGAGGACGGTATGGGAGGGAGCGGTTGGTGGGGAAGGTGGACCTGGGGAGGGGCAGGTGGCGACGGGATTGGGGCCAGGAGGGCGGGCGAGATCCCGAGGTGGTGTAGGGCTGGGCGACGGGAGCTGGTGTCGGTCGGCCAGGGGAGTCCGTCGCGTAGGGAGTGGGCAGGAATCCCGGGGCCACGGGGTGGCGTTGGTCGGCCAGGTGGGCGGAAAAAGGCAGGAGGTGGGCCAGGTTTGGCCAGGTGGGGTTAGGTGGAGGGCTGAGAGCGTGTGGTGGAGGGAAAAAGGGAGGGGCTGGTGAGGTGGCAAGCTGTGATAGGGCGGGGTGAGGTGGAGGGGTGGAGGAAGTGGCTGGGTAGATTAGGGATTTTTGAGGTGGTCGGCCGAGCTTTCGGGCCTAGCCGGCTGCCTCCTAAAAACAACTTAAATATTTATTTATTTAAAATGGGGCTTTTGAAATCCGATTGTAGACGAAACAAAATAATCCGGAGACCCGGGTTTGTAATTTGAAATAAAGGCAGGATATTTAGAAAACCAAAACTAGGCTTTTCAAAAATAGTTTTTAAACAACCCATGCATGATGATGATGCTCAAATACAATGTGGGATGATGACATGAGCATGCGGTCATGATGATGCAATGCACAAAAACACGGCGATTTTCTAGTAGTGGTTTTAGTGGGATGCCACAATTCGACACCACTAACAATGGATCTCGCCCTCGAGATCCGCCTCATGGTACCGGGAAGAAGGTCGGCGATCTGAATCTTCTCGCTTCGTGTAGATCCTCGCGACACCACTAACAATAGGTCGCTGTCCGTGATCGTCGAGAGAACACTCTGGAAACAAAGGTCGAAGGTAAAGGTATCAACAAATAAAGCCACCTCTAACTTCGATAGAAAGAGAGAACCGATGCATTCTCATCCACTTCAATGTACACGAGCAAATAGAGTGAGTAGTCGGCATGGGGGCCAATCGATCACGCACCCAAACTATTACTCCGCACAATCAGTAGAAAAACGTGCAACCATTCTCGGAATTAGACTGAAGATCTCGACAAGCGAGGTTCGGAACAAAGAAGTGATGCAGGCTCTGCATCGGATCTGGCGTAGATGATGTCGTCACGTCCAAAAACACCGGAAGGCACAAACAAGGAACAAAGAATGGTACCACAGATAAAGGATCACTCAGATAGCATGAAGTCCGGAGGTAGAAACACCGTTGCCAAAGGAGGAAGCGAAACCCTGAAGGTACGACGGAAACCCAACCACGAGAATTCCTGGACTTGAAGAAAAGATAAGAGAACGGATCCAAAACACGCAGAGGTAAGAGGAGAACAGCAGAGGGATAAGGATTAAAACAGACTTAATCAGATCTATCCAACCAATTTTGCAAAATAGTTTTGACACTCTAGATCGTCCATTAGCTAGGTTATCCTACAGGCTGGACCAGTGGGGTATCGCAACTGTTGGGCTTTGATACCACTCTGTAACACCCTCGAATCGGCCATATGCAAGTTTTAGCCCTTTCCGCCAAACCCGCATAGAAACGATTCAAGGACGCCCACCAGGCACTTTCGTGCGGGTGGAAAACGAAGTAATACCATTACACAACAGTCCTCGATGGGACCCACAGAACAAATATATATACAACAGCGACTCAGCGAGTCAAGCATACAGATATACAAATACGAATATCCAAATCACCGTGAAAACGATACAGTGTCCGAGTACGGACAAGATGCAGATTGGGCTAAGAGCCCTGAAGAATAACCAATGGCGTCCATAACCCTGCCCAGGACAAGCCGGAAGGGTAACTCTGCTAACGACGTCGATCTCAAACCTACTAAGCAAAAGGGGTGCCGACAAAGGGCAATGGGAAAAAGAGGAGCGTCAGTACTGAGGCTAGAATTCGGCGGCTCTCGCCTACATAGGTATGGTGGACTGAAGCGGTAGCGCAGCATGCACTAAACAACCTATAGAGACTCGATTAACTGTCGGCTATTAGAGAGAGATAAGAAAGACCTATTCGGTTCCAACCTGATACTAACACCAAACATACCCATCCTGGTATTTCCCCCTCGAGACCAAACGAGGAAGTCGGACCAAGGAACTCACACAGTTGGCAATTTTACTCATTCCGTTATAGTTGCAGCACTTACTAATCAGATACAGATAGCATGAGTCATCCTGAAGCATAAGTAGTGGGCAGTTTTAGTTAACATTCTGTTGTAGTTGGAACATTTACTAGTGAGATATAATTGTCCTGCGGAATCCCAAAACCCAGCAATTGTTGGCACTTTTATCACATTCCATTGGAGTTGCAATACTTACTAGGCAGGTACATCATGTCACCAAACAACCCCAGATCCACCAGTTGTTGGCATTTTAATATCCATTCCGTGATAGTTGAATCTGATTACTAGTCATATATTAAGTCAAGTTTATAACACTACTTTAGTTATGCTTGTCTATGATCGAGATACTATGCTCCAAGTCGTCCATAACCGCGGACACGGCTTTCAGAAATATTTACCCTGTAGGGGTGCACAAATAGCAACACACACACGATCAACCTCGGAAAAACCAAATCAAAACCCAACGAGGCTTTCACGACAAAGCAATCACAGGATTCATAAAATATTTCAGGGGGCCACCCCACTAAGCTACCCGCAATGAAGTTGGCCGGCTCCGGAACAGACCCAGGGTTTGTGACAATGGATGTAAACGACTGGGAACCCGAAAGTGTGACTGGGCTTGTCGATACGGCGAAAACATTCCATGTTCCAAAACAGTACAGGTGCTCCACGCACAATCGTAAATAAAGCAGTAAGCATGGCATAAGTACAGGATAGTAATAAAGCCCCAAACTACTTGTGGCCCCATGAAATAAGAAATGAATCAAGCTCTGGCTAAGGGGGATTCATAGACTCTCCTGTATGTGGATAGTGCGAATAGTCAAGGAACAGGTATCAAGTACTCGGGGCCTACGGGACACAAGTGGACATAAAAACCAAATAGCATATATTGCCCACCGGTGCCTCTTTCATTAGTTATCCCAACAATTTAATAGTTGTATTTAAACTCATGATCATCTCCACCATTAAGCATCTCCACCATTTATCATGTGCCAACTTGCCGTCAACGGTGGAACGACAATGACGCGAAGCAACACATAAGCAAGCAACTACGACTCGCAAGGCCGACTATCTATCAAACAACAGGCAATAGGATGTGTCCATGGCAATATAAAGGTTGCACGGAATATATCTGGTACGGAACACTAAAGCATCGCGACACGAATAGCAATAGATCGACGGGAGGAAATAAAGACTATAAATGCAAAATAGGTAGAAAGGGGGAGAATGCTCGTGTGGGGAACACTGTCGGAGATCACATCCGGAGAACTTGTCGGTACTCGCATCAACTCATCGGCCTAATCCGCTAAGAAGCAAACACTAGAAGAAACACCGGATGCAATATTTAATACTACGGCAGAAGATCCGGCATGCTTATGATATGATGCATGGCATGCCACAAATGCGGTGCAATTAGGCGATATTAAGCGGAACCGGGGTCCCGACAATTAAATAGAGGGTTCGAGTTGTTTATCTACCCCGCAATTTAAATGTTGTATTAACAGGGCGAAACATGGCATCAGTTTGCTACACCAATTTAAATGGAGTTCGGAATAAGACAAATATATCCCGCATGTAGACTCCATATTTAATTATGAGGTGAATCGGCATAATGCCCCCAAACCATAGACAAGTATGCATGCATGAGCAATTTAATATGCGACAGTTGATAATGTCATATTATAAAAGTAGGGGCTTAGGAGCACACATCTGGGTTCGGAAGATCTTGGGTTCCGGGGGTTCGGGTCTGGGTCTCAGGGTTCGGCAGGGGGGACGATCTCGCATCCGGGAAGAAGGACTTGGTGCTCCGAGATGAAGCGCTTGTCGTTCCGTGTGGCGATCTTGGCGTTCTTCCGGTTCGGGTCTTGGCGTCTGAGAGGAAGGAGAACTTGGCGTTCTTGTCGAAGTGCTCGGGTGACGATGTCGGCCTTGGGTTCGGCGCCGGTAGATCTTGGTGTCAAAGCTTCTTAGCATCAGGGCTGATGACCCACAAGTATAGGGGGTGTATCGCAGTATTTTCGAGGGAAGTGAAACCCAGTTTATTGATTCGACACAAGGGGAGCCAAAGAATACTTATCAGCCTTAACAACTGAGTTGTCAATTCAGTTGCACCTGGAAACAATCTTGCTCACAGCAGTTTATCAGTAGCAACAGTTTTGTAGTAGGAATAGTAAAGTAACAGTAGCGGCAAAACAAAGACAGTAGTAACAAAAGCAGTAAACAGTGGGATTCGGGTGCGATAGGCATAGGGATGGATGGACGGGCGTTGCATGGACAAGACAATTCACATAGCAATCAGAACATAGGGCAATTGCAGATAAATAAGATAAAGCACCCAAGTACTAGACAATCATAGGCATGTGTTCCATATATAGTCATACATGCTCGCAATGAGAACTTGCACAACATCTTTTGTCCCTCCAGCCCGTTTGCAGCGGGGCCTCTAGGGAACTACTGGCAATTAAGGTGCTCCTTTTAATAAAGCACCGGAGCAAAGCATTAACACTTCATGAACACACATGGTCCTCACATCAAAGCCTTTCCCTTCCGGCTACCCCGATTTCTGTCACTTTGGGACCATAGGTTACGGACAACGACGTGTGTAAATGTCACATCCCAAAATTTTCCAAATTTTGGAATGTGAAATTTTTTTAAACAAAATGAAGAACCAAGTTCTTTGAAATTCAGAAGGAACAAAAACTTTTGGAACATTTAAATATAATGCCTCTAAACCCAAGCCAAACAAAATGATTTTGTTTGTGAATTGGTGTGCATTTTTTAAAATCCCAAATCATGAAGCATGCATGAGCATCTTGACTTGGTTGCATTTTAAAAAAAACCCAAGAGAAGTGAAAAATATCTCAAACCCTAAAACTTTAAGTATTTGTTAATACTAAGAACAACACAATACTATGGATATACTCCATATTTATATTAAACAAAATAACTCCTATGAGGGCTAAAAAGATAATGGACAAAATAATAAAACAATAGAAATTGGTTTCATCCAATTTGGAGCCATGGATAAAAAGATATGAATTATTTTGAGAATATATTTAATAAAGGCAATATTAGCTATTAAAACCAAAGTGAATAAATTTGATTAGAAAAATTTGAGTTAGAAAGTAAATGTGTTCTATAATGCCCTAAAAACCTAATTTGAGTTTTACAAAATTTTAGAAATTTGTTTGATTCAAATTGGATCATTAAATCAAAAGTTAATTAAGAAAACAGAAAAAGAAAAAGAAAAACTGAAGAAAAAAAACACAGCAGCAGCTCGGCCCAAACCTAGCCCACTAAGCCCACCCGGCACTCCCCTTTCCCCCTCTGTTTCTCACCGTTCCCCCCTTCACCCCCTCTCACTGACACCGCGACCCCACTCCACGTCACCCTCCACCTCAGCTTCTTCCACCGCGATGAACAGCCCCTCTCCCTCCCTCTGCCGTTTCCAAATCGGCTCGAATTCGTGCGTTTGCGCAATTAATTCTCCACTCCGAGCCCTGCCTCTTAACCGCCACTCCCTCCTCTCCGTTTTCCCTCAAGCCCCACAACCCCGGAGCCACTAGGCTGCTCGGAATCGAGCTCGAACCACTGCGGCCACCGACGAGCTCCGACGAAGATTCCGGCAAGAACTCACTGCCCCGCACCTTCCCCTATGTCCTGTTAGCTTCTCCATGCTCTGGCGCATCTACTGACGCTTTCCCGTGATTTTTCTGTGCCTAGGTCGTCGCCATGGTCGCCACCGGCGTCACCCTCTGCTGCCGTCGTTCACCGGCGATTTCCGGCGAGACGCAGGTTCCCACCGCCCTCTTTTGGCTGAAGCCAGCTTCTACACGACCAGGCGTACTCCTCTGACCCCCTGTTTTGTCTGCTCGAGCCCCAGGTCGACGACACCGTCTCGGAGACACGAGCTCCGCCGTCGGCAAGTACTCCGGCGAGGAATCCCCGACGAATCTGAGCGCCCCTTCATCGACCGCGACCATCCCCGAGACCACCTCGACCGCGGCGATCGCTGGTAATAGTCCACGCACCCCCTACCCCACTAGGACCACCGGAGCACCACCCGTCCGACGCGTCGCTGCCGCGCACCGTCGCTAGCGCCGCCAGTCTGTGGTCGACACGCTGAGCACCGTCTGATCTTAATCCAGCGGCTTAGATAGATCACTTAGCGAAACAGTACGGGCTAATCTGGATCGCTCATTGCCACTTAAAATCCAACGGCCCGCAGCAGTCGATCCACCCGAACCGGTACCGGCCAATAAGAACACGCCACGTCGCCCAGGCTATTTGTTTAAATTAGAAAATAGACAGAATAATTGTTAAACTTAGAAATTCAATAACTTTTGATCCACAAATCAGAAAAATACAAATTTGGTGTCTATGGATTTAGAAAAATGAGAGCTTCACTGCTGAAGCCTTATTTCACCCTTTAGCTTCTGTAAAATAGAAGTTTTAGGCAGAACCTTTTTAGGAGTATTTTACCCATAAAAATTGTTTTGTAAATTATTTTTGGGTGAATCTTTTTGCTATGGATTGCAAATTGAACCCTCTATCCAGTGAGACCAAAATATAGATTTGGTTGGCTATGCCTAATAGCATGGGAATTATTTAGTGAGTCTAGCCTTTCCAAATGCTAGAAATTATTGCTAATTGTTACAATTGCACAAATGGTTGCATTTGTAACCTTGCAATTGTAAAATGTTCAGAAAACACTTAGTAGTGTTCAAAACCTTTGTTATAACAATTTGTGCAATAAAATTTCCATCTTGCATGCTTGCATATTATGCATGATTTTTGTATTGCCATTAGTGTTGACTTTGTGCATGTTTTGTCTTATTTGTTTTGTTTGATAGATTGTGTGGATTGTCAAGTGTGTTACTGCAAAGATTGTACCAACACCACCAAATACTAAGGCAAGTGGCACTATCATCCATGTCCTACTATTTTTCATTACACTTAGTGGATTTTTGTAGTATGCATGATAGGACTACTATGATACTATGCTATGCTATATCCTATTAGGATATCCTTTATATATCCCTTAGTGGAAATACTGTAATTGTAGTATGCTTAGCCCTGCTATAGATTCGGGGTGGAATATATTGTGATTATATGAAGTGTTGGAAAAAATATATGTTTTATATAATAAAACAAGGACTCAATGAATCACCTGGGTGGAGTGTGGATACTCAGTTGAGAATAAGGTGGCAACGAAAGGAACCATGTCTATGGCTATCTCTTTCGTGTGTGCACTAGGAGAACACCACCCAAGAACTTAGAGATTGAACATGTTTCTCGTACAGTGGCTTTCGTGTACAGCCACATGCCAAATGGGCTCTGGCCTAGTCAATTACATAGTGGAAGACCCATTTATTGGTACCTCTTCGGGTTAACTGGAATTATGCATTGGAGGTTTATCCTTGCATTGGTGCCTGGTAGATGTGCTGGCATTATGTATTGGGAGGACTTCTATGGAAAGACTTTGTCACATTCTTGATCTGCCGGTACTCCATCTTGGTGAGTACTAATCCAGCGGCCACTAGTGGCGTCAAGACAAGATTGTGTCTTGTGGGTAAAGTGTACAACTTCTGCAGAAGATTAAATTCTAAGTACTTAGCCGTGTCCCCGGTTATGGACAATTCTGAGCAACTAAGGCCTGAAGCTATGGAAGATCTCGACATTCTAATTTCTCAAAGTAAAACTTAATGGTGACAACAAGAGATTAGAAGAACTTGGAGTTTGCCAAGGAGTTCAGAAAGTTATTGAAAGATCAAAACTATTTTTACAAACATAGGATAAAACCATATTGCTTTCTGCAAAGGAGCCTAAGATCTACTTAGCCAAATATGCATGTAGTGATAGTCCAACTTATATTCACAAACTTGTGACACTTGCCAATACATTCAAAGTATTGACCTTTTGTGGCTGCAACCTATCATGTTGCAGGTTATTCTATTGATGAGTATGGATTGATGATAGAGGTTATGAGTCTGCACCCAACATGTTTGCCTGTGGCACATGAAGATGAAGGACTCCATGCTTTACTTGTATTCTGCTGCTTTGTAATAAGATAGCCTATGGCTATAGGTTTGTAATAAAGTATTCATATTCTGGATCATTCGATGTAATATGACCTTTGTATCTTGATATTACATCTTAAACTATGGGTGCTAGCTATTCGATCCAGGGACTAGCACTGTAATCACAGGGATTCAAACCAAGCCAGGTTTGGGTCTTTATAGTAAACAACTTGTAGATAAGACCCAAAACAATACTATCATGATGAATCAATAATAAGTTCAGATCTGAAATCATGGCACTCGGGCCCTAGTGACAAGCATTAATCACAACAATTTGCAACAAAGTCATAAAGCACTAATAAAAGATACTAGGCACTATGCCCTAACAATCTGATGCCATTACATGAACGATCTCATCCAATCCCTACCATCCCCATAGACTACAACGGGGGATTACTCACTCATAGATGGGGGAAACATGGATGGTCGATGGAGAAGCGATGGTGATGATGATGGCGATGATCTCCTCCAATTCCCCGTCCCGACAGGGTGCGAGAACGGAGTTTCTGGTGCTGTTTCGTGGAATCTAGTGGTGGCGGCGGAGCGGAACTCCTTCTGGAAAAACATCGAACCCCCTGGAGTTTTTAGGTCAGAAGGCTTCTTATAGGCGAAGAGGGAGACCGAGGGGGTGCCTAGGGGGCCCACACCACCCCCTGGCGTGGCCTGGCCTGGCCCGCGCCACCAGGTGGTGTGGCCACCCCAGGGCTCTTCTCCGTCTCGTATTCTGGCTCCTGGAGTCTTCTGGAAAAATAGGCACTTTGGCTTTTGTCCTATCCAATTCCGAGAATATTCATTTTCTGACTTTCCTAGAACCAAAAACAGCAGAAAACAGGCAGCTGGCACTGTGGCTCTTGTTAATAGGTTAGTCCAAGAAATCATATGAAAAATACTCCAAAGTGTGGACAAAACACAAGAAAGGGGATAAAATTAAGCATGGAGCATCAAAAATTATGGATACATTTGCAATGTATCAACATCCCCAAGCTTAACTCCTGCTCGTCCTCGAGTAGGTAAGTGATAAAAAGAAATAATTTTTGAGGTGACATGCGCCATGAAAGACTTGATCAAAGTATTTGCAAAACTCAAAGCTGGGATCATAGTACTTCAATCATAACATGAAAGACAAAGTTCTAGCAATAAGCAAAGAAACTATGATGCAATATGAAAAGGCACAAACAAAAGATTTATGAATAACATGCTTTGCAAGACGTTTGTTTGTTTCACATAAAGAAAACATAGCATAATAGTATTCAGCTTGTCCCTCAAAGAGTAGCAAACATAAATGCATAGGACACCTTCAAAGTTTACAAGAGTGACTAGATACAATAGTTTAAAACAAGCAATATCAAAGTATGCATCAATCAACTAGTCTTGGGACAATGCACATAGAACTAAGAATGGCCACTATGCTCTCAAGGTAGGTGCATAAAGATAGAAGGTGGAGACTCAATATAATGGTGGAAGAAAGGCCTTTGTAAAAGGAAGTAGGGATTCAAGTCTCATAAAGAGCTTCCAAAAATTATGGTACTTGTAGTTTTCAGCTCTCATTGCCCCTATCATAAGCATCTTGAAGGTGATTAAGGTTAAAGTGACACAACTAAGAGGATATGCTTGACAAGTTATAAACCGAAATCTCATGCCCCTTACTTACGAAGACCGATCCTCATGCTACTCAACTTCAGTCACGAGTAAGCTCTTGTCATTGTAAGTATATGTGTATCATTAAGAACCGCCAACGGGGTACCCCTTACACATGATACGGGAGCTTTCCCATAATCAAAATGACAAGGCAAGCAAACAATGAGCATCTCAGCGATCTTTTTATTTGCTATTTGCATAGGTTTTTATTGAGGATGCTTCATAGAGTGCTCATTATGGTGATGCTGCAAGTTTCCACCATGATTAGGCATGGCTTAGGCTAGCGGCCCAGGCGTTTCTCTAACACACATACAAACTCCATGATCTTACAAGTTCCACTTTTATTTCACACCGTCGGGATCCGTAAGCAAAAGAACATGATATCAACGGGGTACAAAGTACAAGTGCAATGTTGAAAGCGTTCCCCATGAAACATGGTTCTGCTAATTTCAACTTATAAAGCGCAAGCATATACGGAACAAAGAAGGACCCAATGGTTCAAGTTTATTAGAGGCAAAAAGTAAAGTGTGCCATCAAGTTCGTGAGAGCTTTAATCACTAGTTTTCTCATAACAAGTGGAAGGTAAACAAAAGCATGAATATACTTGGAATAGCATAAGCTAATAGGTAGGTATGGTGGACTCTTTGTGAAAACTTGGTTTAGGGATTTGGATGCATGAGTGGAACTCATACTTTGTTGTGGAGGCTAGCAAAAGACTGGGAGCGACAAACTAAGAGAGCAATAATGGCCATAACCATGCAGAGCGACAAAACATCATTGATCAAAGCATAAAGCGATACTAAAAGTTGAAAACTAAAAGATCATAAAGGCTATGGTGACTTGAGATAGTCAAAACATGGTGTGAGCATGTGCCAAGTCAACCCAAATAAAACATCAAAGGAGAATACCACTATACTATGCTTTAATATGCTAAAACAACGCATGATTCATCCAAGGCACATTAAGCAATCTCAATTGTCTATAACAAGTCATGCTACAACAAAGAATACTAAGCATAAAGCCAAAACAATATCAACCATGGCATGACAAAGCATAGGCCACAGTCAAAAACAAGCTCTCTTTACCACTTAAGCATGAGCTTTCCTACTCTTTCCAAACCAAACCAAACTATTTGAACACCAACGTACGAAAGGGGAGGTCCAACCAATTTATTCAGCAAACTAAGCAAACCACGCAAACTAAAAACCAAAACGAAAACGAAAAAGAAGACGCTCCAAGAACAACACAATTGTGCATGAAACAATAAAAATGAAGTGTTTGGAAGAAACCTGGGATTTTTATTGATGAAGAAGGGGATGCCTTGGGCATCCCCAATCTTTGACGCTTGTACTTCTTGGATATTTCTTGGGGTGACACGTGTGGCATCCCCAAGCTTGAGCTTTAGTCCATCCTTCATCTCATTACTCATTCCTTCCATACACCTGAAATTTTTCCTTCATACAAAACTTCACACAATCTTTATTAGCAACATTAGTGCACTCAAGATAAATAAGTCTCAAGGTTCAGTTCTAACACCAAATAAACTTCCATTATAACACTAGATACTATAGCACTTCCCTCAAAAAGCTCAATTCCCCAAAGGAACTCAAGAAGGAACTAACAAGAAGCAAATGCAGAAAATGGCAGAAATCTGTCAAAACAGACCAGCAGGTAAAGACGAATTTTTTCGAAGACCTTATGTTGCTCAAATAAAAAAGTGTTGAACTCACGAAAGTTATATAAAAACCTGGGGCAGACGCACAAAAAATTACAGCTCCATCCGACATATAGAGCTCTCTCAGGAATTTTTACGATGAAGCACAGAAATCTATTTCGGGACAGCAACTTTCCCAATCATTACTTCACTCTCATTAGAGGTTACTCTTGGCACAAAAAGCAAATAAAAAGGATAAGGAAAGGTTATTACAGAGGTAATAACTTCCAAGACTCAACTAAAACTCTTGGGTTATCTCCCAACAAGTACTTTTCTTTAATGCCTTTAAGTTAGGCATGAGCAAAAACTAAAGTGAATAGAATAGAAGTAAGCAAAGATAATCATGGTGAAAACATTGTTTTGTTCAATGAAATCCTTTTGTTAACAAGGTTGATCAGGTCTTGCTACCAAAACAATTTCATATGAGACAAAACTTTGTATTGCACTAATGATTATGTTACCTCAACCTTGATAGCAATGGTCCCAATCATAAGAGTTTCAAAATTTTCTCTTGGTATGGGACAATATATTTCTCCAACTTGAATGCCCTTAACATGTTCAATTGAATTCAAACCATAAGTCCTTTCAATATTCTTGAGGAAATAGACAATGTGTTCCTTGTCATTAACATTGAAGGTCACCTCCCTTGATTACAATTAATAACAGCTCCTGCAGTATTTAAGAAAAGGTCTCCCAAGAATAATACACATATTATCATCTTCAGGCATAAAAGTTTGAGAGGATGCTCTCATAAGAAATATGAAGTGAAGTAAAAGAGAGCATCAAGAAGCAAATCCAAAACACATTTAAGTCTAACCCACTTCCTATGCATAGTAATCGTGTAAGCAAATAACAAAGTGACAGGCATAGGAAGATAAAACAAGAGTAACTTCAAAACTTTCAGCACATAGAGAGGTGTTTCAATACCATGAAAACTCCTACCACCATATTTTCCTGTCTCAAAATAATTTTCAGTAGCCTCATGAATAAACTCAACAATATAACTATCACATAAAGCATGCTTTTCATGATCTACAAGCACTAGAGCCTTATCATAAACATTTTCAAAGGAAACCTCGGGAACATAATATCCATCCTCCTTTAGTAAGCATGGAGGACAATCAAATAATGTAAGGGATAAAGAGTCACTCTCATTAGAAGGTAGGCATGGGTAGCTACTCCATTCTTCCTCCTTTTGTTCATCACTCTCCTCCTTTTTTTCATCTAATGAGATTTCAGGTTCATCAATTTCTTCTTCCATAGGATCTTGCAATGCATTAGTCTCTTCCATAGGGTCCTGCAAGGTATTAGTCTCTTCCATTTGTGGAAAGCATCTATTAAAATATTCAAGGATATGGTTATTTTCATCCTTGTAATTATCAAAACAAAATTTAAGTATACCATAAACCTCATACTTATAAGGTGAATCATCAATATTTTCAAGCAAACTAGCAAGTTCAAAAGCTCCCTTCCAAGCAATAAATTCTTCAATCTGTTCCGCATCATAAAAGTCATAAATTCCTTTAGCATAGGAAGATATGGTATCATTATCACTATACTCACATTGAAAAGGGAGGTGTTTATACCTCTTTCTGCAACAAGACTCATCACAGCAATAAGTAACATTATAAGTAGAGCACACGTTTCAAGCAATGGTATACAATCTATCAATTTGTTCCCATAAGTGTTTCCCTTTTTGTGACAAGCGGTGTTCCTTATAATAATATTTTTGATCTTCCGTGAACCCACCTTGCCAATAAGATTCAGTTTCAAAGAAACCAACCATTGACATCAAGCATGACAAAGCAAGACAATAACAGACCAACGAAAATAACAACTAGAGTAGGAACTAATTTTTTGTATTTTTGATAAAGAAAAAAGCAAACAAGGAGAAAGATAAACTTAGCTTGAACAATAGTGAATCCAAGTGAATTGATAAATAAAGCTATGCTCCCCAGCAACGACGCCAGAAAATAGCCTTGATGACCCACAAGTATAGGGGGTGTATCGTAGTATTTTCGAGGGAAGTGAAACCCAATTTATTGATTCGACACAAGGGGAGCCAAAAAATACTTATCAGCCTTAACAACTGAGTTGTCAATTCAGCTGCACCTGGAAACAATCTTGCTCACAACAGTTTATCAGTAGCAACAGTTTTGTAGTAGGAATAGTAAAGTAACAGTAGCAGCAAAACAAAGACAGTAGTAACAAAAGCAGTAAACAGTGGGATTCGAGTGCGGTAGGCATAGGGATGGATGGATGGGCGTTGCATGGACAAGACAATTCACATAGCAATCAGAACATAGGGCAATTGCAGATAAATAAGATAAAGCACCCAAGTACTAGACAATCCTAGGCATGTGTTCCATATATAGTCATACGTGCTCGCAATGAGAACTTGCACAACATCTTTTGTCCTGCCAGCCCGTTTGCAGCGGGGCCTCTAGGGACCTACTGGCAATTAAGGTGCTCCTTTTAATAAAGCACCGGAGCAAAGCATTAACACTCTGTGAACACACGTGATCCTCACATCAAAGCCTTTCCCTTCCGGCTACCCCGATTTCTGTCACTTCGAGACCATAGGTTCCGGACAACGACGTGTGTAAACAACTTGTAGATAAGACCCAAAACAATACTATCATGATGAATCAATAATAAGTTCAGATCTGAAATCATGGCACTCGGGCCCTAGTGACAAGCATTAAGCACAACAAGTCGCAACAAAGTCATAAAGCACTAATAAAAGATACTAGGCACTATGCCCTAACAATCTGATGCCATTACATGAACGATCTCATCCAATCCCTACCATCCCCATAGCCTACAACGGGGTATTACTCACTCATAGATGGGGGAAACATGGATGGTCGATGGAGAAGCGATGGTGATGATGATGGCGATGATCTCCTCCAATTCCCCGTCCCGGCAGGGTGCCAGAACGGAGTTTCTGGTGCTGTTTCGTGGAATCTGGTGGTGGCGGCGGAGCGGAACTCCTTCTGGAAAAATGTCGAACCCCCTGAAGTTTTTAGGTCAGAAGGCTTCTTATAGGCGAAGAGGGAGACCGAGGGGTTGCCTAGGGGGCCCACACCACCCCCTGGTGCGGCCTGGCCTAGCCCGTGCCACCAGGTGGTGTGGCCACCCCAGGGCTCTTCTTCATCTCGTATTCTGGCTCCTGGACTCTTCTGGAAAAATAGGCACTTTGGCTTTTGTCCTGTCCAATTCCGAGAATATTCATTTTCTGACTTTCCTGGAACCAAAAACAGCAAAAAACTGGCAGCTGGCACTGTGGCTCTTGTTAATAGGTTAGTCCAAGAAATCATATGAAAAGTACTCCAAAGTGTGGACAAAACACAAGAAAGTGGATAAAACCAAGCATGGAGCATCAAAAATTATAGATACATTTGCAATGTATCAAGGGCACATAAAGTTCATCTTTGTTCGCCGGACTGGAAGTAGTCAAGGTAGTCGTTCAAGCATCACCGATATCATTGACCAAACTTGGTACTTGTCCACATCGGGGTCTTGATCAACAACACAAGCATCCACACACCACCATGTGTCGAACACTTCACCTCAGACCAGCACATTACTTGGCTGAGCCTCGGTTCGCAGGGGTTGGACTTGAGCAGCACTTTCTCCTGCCGGGTCGAAGAGGAGGCGAGACTGGTCGTGGACGGCACGGAGCACTTGGCAGCCGCCGACACTTGCTGTCAAGGTGGAGCTCGGGAGAACGGTAGGAGAGGCGTGCTCGCGTGGAGATGGGGTCCCGCGCGACTGGAGCTCGGCATTAAGGACGGGGCACCGAGGATTGAGAGCGGTGGAGCTCCTGGGCGCCAGTGATGGAGGACATGGCGACCGGGTCGTCGGGGACGAGCGGCGCTGGGGATGATTAGCAGTGTCAGGGCGAAACGACGGTGTTCGCATGGTAGGGGAGGAGATCGACCAGGGGCTCGTGCTCGAGGCAGAGGGAGGCGAGGGGAGGGCCTCCGGCGACGGGGCAGTAGGAGGGCGGCCGGCGTCGAGGGAGAAGGATGAGGCGGGGGACGCGGCGAGGTCTTGGTCGCATAGAGGAGCGGGCGGCGGGGATGGGATCGTGGGACGCGTCGGTAGGAGCGAGGTGGGGTTGGGGTATGACGAAGGAGTGGCCGGCGGCGGCGGCTCTAGGCGTTGATGGCGGCGGCGTGACGATCTCCTGGCGACGGCGTGCGTCTGTATCGAGAGAGGAGGGAGGCGTGGTCACACGGGAGGAGGCGGCGGCCCGGCGAGCTCGACAGAGAGGAAGTAGGTGGCAGCGTCGATCTGATGCGGGAGCTCGTTCAGGAGGGGATGGAGGTGGAGGAACGCGCCGGGGCCAGGGTGGTGGAGACAAGGCGGGGCCGGCGTGGTGGCGTGGTGCAGAGAGGAGGGAGGTGGGAGAGGATGGTGCGGGAGGGAGCGGTTGGTGGGGAAGGTGGACCTAGGGAGGGGCAGGTGGCGACGGGATTGGGGCCAGGAGGGCGGGCGGGATCCCGAGGTGGTGTAGGGCCGGGCGACGGGAGCTAGTGTCGGTCGACCAGGGGAGTCCCTCGTGCAGGGAGTGGGCGGGAATCCCGGGGCCAGGGGGTGGCGTTGGTCGGCCAGGTGGGCGGGAAAAAGGCAGGAGGTGGGCCAGGTTTGGCCAGGTGGGGTTAGGTGGAGGGCTGAGAGCGTGTGTTTGAGGGGAAAAGGGAGGGGCTGGTGAGGTGGCGAGCTGTGATAGGGCGGGGTGAGGTGGAGGGGGGAGGAAGTGGCTGGGTAGATTAGGGTTGGGTAGATTAGGGATTTTGGAGGTGGTCGGCCGGGCTTTCGGGCCTGGCGGGCTGCCTCCTAAAAACAACTTAAATATTTATTTATTTAAAACGGGGCTTTTGAAATCCGATTGTAGACGAAACAAAATAATCCGGAGACCCGGGTTTGTAATTTGAAATAAAGGCGGGATATTTAGAAAACCAAAACTAGGCTTTTCAAAAATAGTTTTTAAACAACCCATGCATGATGATGACGATGCTCAAATGCAATGTGGCATGATGACATGAGCATGCGGTCATGATGATGCAATGCACAAAAACACAGCGATTTTCTAGTAATGGTTTTAGCGGGATGCCACAGGAACCCTCCGTGGAACCTCACACCTCTCCAACATGACGTAGCTCCTTCCTAAAGGGAGTGGACACAGGAATACATCTCTGTCTCCACGTGCTTCGGTTACCCCTAAACCGAATCTCTTACTTGTGTTGTTTACCTTGTGATAGACTTCGTGCTTGAAGTATCTTGTATCATCATCTAGTTTGCATCACCTAGTTTGCATATTAGGCACACTTATATTCCGCAAAGCCTAAAACTTGCAAAATAAAATAAAGAAATTTGTAGAAACCTATTCACCCCTCTAGGTTAACCATCTTACACTTTCAATTGGTACCAGAGCCAAGGACTCTTCTAAGGGCTTTACCGCCTAAGAGAAAAGATGGTTTTCTCCGATGATGAGGAGGCTAAGACTTATTCGGTCAAGGAGCTTCGTGAACTCTTTGCCAAAAGCTCTCGTGAAAAGGCTAAGGCGGATTCCGATCTCCTTGCTCTAATAAGTTTCCTTGAAGAACATTTTACGGGGATTGGCGAGGGGGCTATGGTTGCCAGACCTTCGGTAGTACTTCATGGGAGGCCGATGGACACCAGTAAGGAAACTATTAACGAGTCCTCTAATGAGAGTGACCCGATGATACATTGCAAATGTATCTATAATTTTTGATGTTCCATGCTTGGTTTTATCTGCTTTCTTATGTTTTGTCCACACTTTGGAGTACTTTTCATATGATTTCTTGGACTAACCTATTAACAAGAGCCATAATGTCAGCTGCTTGTTTTCTGCTATTTTTGGTTCCAGGAAAGTCAGAAAATGAATATTCTCATAATTGGACGGGACAAAAGCCAAAGTCATTATTTTACCGGGGGACACCTAGAGCCATAATACGAGACGGAGAAGGTCCAGAGGGTGGCCACACCACTTGGTCGCGCGGCCAGGCTTGGCCTGCGTCCGGGGTAGTGTGGCCAACCTAGGAACCCCCTCGGCCTCTCCTTCCGCCTATATATTGCCTCTGATACGGAAACCCTAAGTACCCAATCAAAAATCTATGAAAGAGTTTGTAGCTGTCGTCATCTCCATCCCTAGATCGGGAGGGATCTGAAGCTCTTCCCGGCACCCTACCGGAGAGGGGATTCACCCTGGAGGCCTTCTTCATCATCATGCAAGCCTCCGGTATGATGCGTGAGTAGTTCATCCCTGGACTATGTGTAACACCCTCGAATCGGCCCTATGCAAGTTTTAGCCCTTTCCGCCAAACCCACATAGAAATGATTCAAGGACGCCCACCAGGAACTTTCGTGCGGGTGGAAAACGAAGTAATACCATTACACAACAGTCCTCGAAGGGACCCACAGAACAGATATATACACAGCACGACTCCAAGAGTCAAGATTACAGATATACACTACAAAGATCCAAATCACCTTGAAAATGATACAGCATCCGAGTATGGACAAGATGCAAATGGGGCTAAGAGCCCTGAAGAATAACCAATGGCGTCCATAACCCTGCCCAGGCCAAGCCAGAAGGGTAACCCTGCTAACAACGTCGATCTCAAACCTGCTAAACAAAAGGGGTGCCGACAAAGGGCAAAGGAAAAAGAGGAGCGTCAGTACTGAGGCTAGTACATGATGAGGCTAGAATTCGGCGGCTCTCGCCTACATAGGTATGGTGGACTGAAGCGGCAGCGAAGCATGAACTAAACAACCTATAGAGACTCGATTCATCTATCGGCTATTAGAGAGGGATAAGAGAGACCTATTCGGAACCAACCTGATACTAACACCAAACATACCCATCCTGGTATTTCTCCCTCCAGACCAAACAAGGAAGTCGGACCAAGGAACTCACACAGTTGGCAATTTTACTCATTCCGTTATAGTTGCAGCACTTACTAATCAGATATAGATAGCATGAGTCAACCTGATAGCATAAGTAGTGGGCAATTTTAGTCACCATTCCGTTATAGTTGGAACATTTACTAGTCAGATATAATTGTCCTGAGGAATCCCAAAACCCAGCATTTGTTGGCACTTTTATCACATTCCATTGGAGTTGCAATACTTAGTAGGCAGATATCACAAGACACAAGGATCCCCAGCTCCACCAGTTGTTGGCATTTTTAATATCCATTCCGTTGTATGTGAATCTGATTACTAGTCACATATTAAGTCAAATTTATATCACTACTTTAGTTATGCTTGTCTATGATCGAGATACTGTGTTCCAAGTCGTCCATAACCGCGGACACGGCTTTCAGAAAGTTTTACCCTGCAGGGGTGCACAAATAGCAACACACAATCGATCAACCTCGGAAAAACCAACTCAAAACCCAACGATGCATTCACGACAAAGCGATCACAGGATTCATAAAATATTTCAGGGGGGCACCCCATTAAGCTACCCGCAACAAAGTTGGCCGGCTCCGAGACGGACCCAAGGTTTGCGCCAATGGCTGTAAACGGCTGGGAACCCGAAAGTCTGACTGGGCTTGTCGATACCGCGAAAACACTCCGCAATCCTAAACAGTACAGGTGCCCCACGCACAATCTTAAATAAAGCAGTAAAGCATGGCATAAGTACAGGATAGTAATAAAGCCCCAAACTACTTTGTGGCCCCAAGAAATAGAAATGAATCAAGCTCTGGCTCAGGGGGGTCCATAAGGCCTCCCGGATGTGGATAGTGCGAAAAAATCAAGGAACATGTATCAAGTACTCGGGGTCCTACAGGACACAAGTGAGCGTGGAAGAACCAAATAACATCTATTGCTCACCGATGCCTCTGCATTAATTATATCTAGCAATTTAATAGTTGTATTTAAAGTCATGATCATCTCCACCATAAACATCTGCCAGCATTCCAACAACTATGGTACTTGACAACACGAGATCGCACCTGAGCAAGCAACTGCGACTCGCAAGGCCAACTATCTACCAAACACAGGTAATAGGAGGTGTCCAAGGCAATATAGAGGCTACACGGGATATAACTGGTACGGAACACTAAAGCATCGCGACACGGATAGCAATAGATCAACAGGAGGAAATAAAGACTATAAATGCAAAATAGGTAGAAGGGGGAGAGATGCTCGCCTGGGAAACACTGCCGACGGATCATATCCGGAGAACTTGTCGATACTCGCATTAACTCATCGGCCTAATCCGCGAAAAAGCAAACACTAGAAGAAACACCGGATGCAATATTTAATACTACGGCAGAAGATCTGGCATGCTTTATGATGTGATGCAGATGCGGTGCAATTAGGCAATATTAAGCGGAACCGGGGTCCCGACAAATAATTATATGGTTCAAGTGATTCATCTACCCCGCAAATTAAATGTTGAATTAACAAGGCGAACAGGGTATTGGTTCGCTAGACAAATTTAAATGGAGTCCAGAATAAGACAAAGATATCCCGCATATAGACTCCATATTTAATTTAGGTGAATCGACTATTTAACCCAACCCACCAGATAACATGTATGTAAGCATGATGATTTAATGATGCGACAGGTATATGTCATATTATAAAAATAGAGGCTTAGGGTCACACATCTGGGTTCGGAAGATCTTGAGTTCCGGGGGTCTGGGGTTCGACAGGGTTCGGATCTGGGGTTCGGCTCGACGGGATCATTCTCGGACAACGGAAGGAGAGCTTGGCGTCCGGGAAGAAGGACTTGGTTGGCGTCGGGGGCACATCGGATTCGCCCTGGTCGGTGTCGATCTTGGCGTGGCGAAGATCTTGTCGGGTCCGTGTATCGAGTCGGTCTTGGCATCCGGGGTGAAGTACTTGGGGGTTCCGAGAAGGAGGCCTTGTCGCATCCGATGGATCGGTCTTCAGGGTCTGGGTCATCGGATCTGTGAAGGAGATCTTGGCGTGCCGAGGGTTCGCGCAGCAGATCTTGGCGCTCCGTGAAGAACTTGTCGGGGTAGATTCGAGGAAGTTCTTGTTGTTGCCACTTGGCGTCGACAGTACATCGGGTTCTTCCGAACAGGTGTCGATCATAACCGAATAGCCAAAGCCAACCGGCTCTACACCATCTTCACATCCATGTACACCACCATGGTACATGCCATCTTCTGTAGCCTCACAGCACCACTTTGAAACACCATCAAGCATGAGCACGTATGGGCAGAGGCAGGCCACCGGGACAGGAGCACGTTGACGAGGCAGAGCACAAGCGAGGTTGGCAGGGGACGGGAGCAGGTCGGTGACCGGAGGCACGACGAGGTCGTAGGAAGCTGGGCATGGACGCGCGACAGAGAGGTGACGTGGATGGTGGCAGTTCCATGCAGGGAGAGGTGGAAAGAGGATGGGTGAGGGAGGCTGCAGGCCCGCAGCGGCTCGGTGACACGGGCTCCACGCGCCAGGAATAGAGGGGGGCGACGCTCTGCTGGGAGGAGCAGCGGGAGAGGCGGCAGCGAGGGGAGCTCTTGGTGGTGGCAAAGTAGAGGCGCCCGAGGCCGGTGAGGGGCGCGAGGGTGGTGGAGGTGGCCGAGGTCGAACGCGGCCCAAGCGGCGAGGAGCGAGGGCTCGAGGATGAGGGACGCGGACGGGGACGGGCTCCGAGGCGGACGGAGAGGAGGTGGCGGGGAGAGGCGAGGCCCCAGCGGCTGCTCGGAGGGAGCCCGCAAGGCGGCGGCCGGAGAGGACGAGGGCGGCCTGGTGGAGGCGAAGATGTGGTGGGCAGCGGCGGTTGCCGAAGAGAGAGGGGGAGGGCGCGAGGCGGGAGCTTGGCGGAGGTGGCGCTGTGGCGCCCGGGAGAGGGAGGGAGGAGAGAGGGGGCTCGGGGCGAGGGTAGCCACGAGGGAGAGAGCTAAGCGGGGCGGGCGGCCGGCGCTGGAGCTCTAGGCGGCGGGG
Source organism: Avena sativa (assembly GCA_916181665.1). NCBI lineage: Eukaryota > Viridiplantae > Streptophyta > Magnoliopsida > Poales > Poaceae > Avena > Avena sativa. The sequence goes on along the minus strand of OV702287.1, from coordinate 101,856,658 downwards.
CGACAGAGGGGGATTAGCGAGAGCTGAGGGGAGACGGGGTAGGTGGAGACCGCGAGGGCGGCGTGCGACGCGTGAGGGAGGCGCGTGGGGAGGTGGGTCGCGTGGGGATCGATGCCAAGCGGGGCAGGTGGTGGGGCCGGGTGGGGTTGCGTGCGGGGTGGGCGGCGTGCGTGTCCACTAGGGTGGACCAGGCGGTTGGTGGCCCTGGGGCGACGCAGGAGTGCGCGCCCAGGTGGCAGTCGGTCGGGGTGCAGGCGGTGCTGGGCGGGAATTGGAGAGGGAGTGGGGCCAGGCGGCTGAGGTGGCGGGCTGGGGTAGGCTGGAGTGAGGTGGCGGTAGCTGGCGTGTGGTGGTTGGGTGTGGGTTGGTTTGGTGGTGGGTAGAAATAGGGTTTGGTTAGATGGGGTTTAGACAGATAAGGCTTATTTTGGAGGTGGCCGGCTAGGCTTTTGGGCCTGGCTGGCTGCTTCCTAAAAAAATAATTTCAATATTTTATTTATTAAAACAAGGCTTTTGTAATCCGTTTTTAGACAAAACAAATAATCCGGCCAAGCCCGGGTGTTGATTTGAAATAAAGACCGGGCGTTTAGAAAACAAAACCAGGATTTTAGAAAATAGTTTTAGACAAACAGATGCATGATGATGACGATGCTCAAATGCAATGTGGTATGATGACATGGGCATGCGGTCATGATGATGCAATGCACAAAAACACCACGATTTCCTAGTAGTGGTTTTTGCGGGGCGCCACGGTACGGGTCCATGTAGTAGCTAGATGGCTGGTTCTCCTCCTTTGTGCTATCATGTTTAGATCTTGTGAGCTCTGTTCATGATCAAGATCATCTATTTGTAATTCTGCATGTTGTGTTTGTGGGGATCCGATGGATATTGAGATGCAATTTCAGATTGATTATTGATTCTATCATGTCTTTGTTATTTGTGATCTTGCATGCTTTCCGTTGTTAGTAGCTATCTTGGCCAAGTAGATGCTAGCAACTCCAAGAGTTAGTATTTATGCTCGATAGTGGGTTCATGCCTCTGGTAATCTGGGGAAGTGATAGAAATCTTTAAGATACTAGATGTGATGTTGCTATTAGGGAGAAAACAACAATCATTTTTTCATAGAAAAATCGTATTATTTACTTTTTTTACACGCAATTTGTAATGCAATTATCCGTTGCTTGCAACTTAATACTGGAGGGGGTTCAGATGATAACCTGAAAGTGGATTATTAGTCATAGATGTAGTTGGATGGCGGTCTATATATAATGTTGTAATGCCCAATCGAATTTCAAAGGAGTCAAGATGAGTAGTATATGCTTGTATGCTTTCTCGATGTTTGTCAATTGCCCCGGTGTAATTTGTTCACCAACATGTTATTAAGTAACAGTATAACTTAAACACCTAGGACCTCTCACAGTGATTAACCGTCCTAGACCATCCGATTAGCCCACCGAACGCTCCAGATCGCCTCGTCTTTCCTGCAACGTTGCTCAGCTCGTTTGGTCAGTCAAAATCGCGGCAAATGGGCCAGCCCAGCGTTACCGGGCTGCTACTCCGCAAACTGAGCTAGCCGAATTCTGGTTACTGGGTCGTGTATGCTTTTATGGGGCTTGAAGCCTTCTTTTATCTTCCTACTCAGCGTTGCCCTCGAATCCATCGAAAAAACCAGGCCTAAAAAAAGGGAGAAACCGAAGCGACAACGTCTTGTTCCTTTCCTTTGATCCCCCCTCTCTCTCTCCTCGTTGCGCCGTCCTTTCCCCTCTGCCTACTAGATACTGGATGCCGAATGCGATCGATTTGTGGTGGATTTCGAAGCCCAAGGACTTCCTGTCCCTCTTCTCGGCCGACAACGCCCGTCGAGATCCTCCTTGGACCCCATCACGGCCTCTGATTTTTGCTGCAGATTTTCCACCCCTTGTGACTCCTCTTCCACCCATATGTTTTTCAGTTTGGACTTTGGACTCCTAATTGGTGCTGTATTTTCAGTATCAATTTTCACAGGTTGCCGCCGGCAGCAGAGGACATGAGTAAGAGGAGAAGAAAGGAGGCATAAGGGGAGCAGATCAGCCGACTCGTCCAGGTGACGGCAACTCCGGCTGTCTCTGTTGTTGGTTGCCTCTCCTACCCATGCAGACCCGAGGTCAACAATTTGCCACAAAGGAATGTAGACTCGTCCTTGTACAACAACGATCCCCTGCAACATGGGATCTGCAAAATCATCGGTATGTTTTCTTTTCTTTTTTAGGAGGTATTTGGTCTTAATTTATACACAGGTTGCATGAGGTTTGGACGAGCACCCAACTATCAAAAAATTGCATTGTACACGCTTTTATTTTTGCTGCAGATGCGTGGCAGTTCATACCAAATAAACTTTGGTTGTATTTTTCTGCGGGCTGCAATCCTGGTTTGGCTTACATGGTAAATTTAAATTTTGCAAGTTTAATCTATGTTTCCAACAAGAAGTTAGTTCATCTCAGTATTCATCATTTGCTGGTGTTTTTGTCCTTTCATTATTGTTCATGTTTGTGTACTAAAAAGGAACTATGTCATGTGAGAATATGATGTCGTAGGCAAACTCTGGTGAGCCATGCATGCATGATTTTACTGATTTAGACAGAGACGAACCCTTTAAATATTGACTTGTCACACTGTTGCTTATTGTCCTTCGCTCCTTGCCTCCTTCCATCATACTATTTTGTGTTGCACATTACAAAATTAGGCTCTTTATAAATGAGATCATGTCTAGGTAATATAAACATTAAGATAGATTTATCCACGTTATATTATGCTAGCAAAAGAGTTGTGATAACAAAAAATGCTGATTATATTTCTTTTCTCGAAGTTTTTATATGTTGCTAGAAAAAGAGTTGTGATAACCAGATTCTATGATTGATTTTCTTGAAGTTTTCTTAAAACTGATGTTGGATACATGAATTAGATCACTTCTGGCATTGCTGGTTCTTTTTGTGCAGGACTATTGGTGTAGCAGTAACTCTATAGAGACTGGCTATTGGTGTATCAATAACTCTACATTGTGTTGAAGCAAAAAAAATATACAGGGAAATGACTGTCTCATACAGTATGAACCAAAAAAGAACACTAGACGAAGGATTTTTCTTTAGAGTTCAGATGAGATGGCAACAGATCTAGCGGAATATGCATCTCAATTTTCAATTTCAAAAGTCTCTCTTAATGAATGAAGATACTTTGATATTGAGCTATCTGGAGGGCACTTTGTCAGTTTTTATGGTAGTGCATTTTCCTAATCTTCGTAAGTTAATGTAGCTAATGTATCATTTTTACATCCGTGCCAGAATTTTCAATACAAGACACATCATCGTAACTGATTATTGGTGTCTTATGTAGGAATAGTAAACTTTGAAGCTCTGAAAAGACCCTGGGTTGTTCTAACTTCTACAGTGTTTGGCTTGATGAACATGTTGTAGAAAATTACCATGCAGAAGGGTTTGTATCCATGGACCGTGAACTTTGTGAGCAAAATTCAAAGAAACTTCTAACAAAGCTAAAGTGTATTTACATATTATGCTTTACATATTTTAGGTCATGACTTAATGTATATATCGATTTCAAAACTTTGATTCTCACGAAACTCCTATCCACGCTTGCTTATAATTGTGTTCATCGGACTTTTAATTACCCTGATGTGATACATTCAGAATTATGAGCGAATATGACCTGACTTCTGTATCTACTCACAATACTTTGTCTAAAAAGATAGCTACTCACAATAAATTGGAACATGCTAATTTTATCTTATGCCAAGAGTGTAAAATTTCTTAAAATAATAATTTCTTCTTTTAAAATACGGGCGGGCGCGGCAACGCGTACTTTTATGGTCTAGTCTATCTTAAGGAGAGCCACCTCTAGTGAACTATGGACCCCGGTCCTTTTTTTACTATCAATCTACAATCAACTGTTTACTATTTTGTGTTTACTTTCTGCAAACTATTACTTTCTTCCATTCGATACGTTTAATCCTTTGTTTTTAGCAAAACCGATGAGATTGACAACCTCATCGCAAGTTGGGAACAGAGTTTTGTGGTTGTGTTGTATAGGTCTCCGCGTTGCTGCTGGCATCGGTAGTGCGCCCTGCCAAAGTTCAGCTAGCTTCACCTTTGGGGTGTTTCCTTTTTCCTACTGGATTGATAACCTTGGTTTTATAACTGAGAGAAACTTACTGTTGTGCTCATCATACCTTCCTCTTGGGGTTTCCCAACAAGCTCGTTAATACACGCGCTAGTGATGTGTACGCACTTCTATTCTTGTAGACAGTTGTTGGGCATCCAAGTGCAGAGGTTTGTAGAACAGCAACAAGTTTTCCCTTAAGTGGATCACCCAAGGTTTATCGAACTCAGGAAGGAAGTGGTCAAAGGTATCCTCTCTCAACCAATCCTGCAATCAAGATACAAGAAGTCTCTTGTGTCCCCAACACACATAATGCACTTGTTAGGTGTATAGGTGCACTAGTTCGGCGAAGAGATAGTGAAATACAAGTGGTATAGATAATTATAAGTGGTTACGGTGATAGGAAATAGCTTGATGGCGTGGAAAAGACTAAAAGCAAACTAAAATAAAGATGGAAGCAAGCAAACATGTAACATATCTAATTGCAAATGGTGTTTCAATGCTTAGAAACAAGGCCTAGGGATCATACTTTCACTAGTGAACACTCTCAACTAAATATATTCTTCTTTATGATACTACGCTGAACTACTCTCTGGTTGGACACTCTAATCCATGGTAGGGCTATAACAGCACACCTCAAAGTAAGCATTTCCCATCTAGAAAACCCCACACTGTCACCTTGAGTACTAGATGGTTCCAACAAACACCACAATTTCATAGAGACATCCAACTCCAAATATAACTCATAACAAGTATTTGTAATCTCTAGCCTAAGTGCCACCATGGTGTGCATGCTGTCACTTTCACACACATGGGGAGAGCAGAGATCTATTAAAGCACTTGAGTAGCAAGGTAGATCTATAGATTACAAGCTCATGATCTTAATAATATCATGCATAGAGAGAGAGAGATGAACACATAGCTACCGGTAGAATCCTTAGCCTCGAGAGAGAACTACTCCCTCCTCATCATGGGAATCACCAACGGTGATGGAGATGGTGGTGGAGATCGATAGAGATGGCTCCGGGGGAACTTCCCCGTCCCGGCAGGGTGCCGGAACAGAGACTTTCTGTCCCCCGAATCTCCCCTTTGGTGGCGGTGGTGCTGCGGAACTTTTCGTGGCTGGAGGCTTGACGATTTAGGGTTTTGGTATCGGGAGGCTCTTATAGGCGAAGGAGGCAAGGTCGATGGCCATCTAGGGGGCCCACACCATGCCCTGGCGCGGCCTAGGCTGGCCCGCGCCAAGGGGGGTGTGGCCACCCTGTGGTCCCTCTCCGACTCTCCTTCTGGATCCGTGAGTCTTCTAGGGAAATAGTAACTTTGGCTTTTGTCCCGTCCAATTCCGAGAATATTCATTTTCTGACTTCCTGGAACCAAAAACAGCAGAAAACAGGCAACTAGCACTGTGGCATCTTGTTAATAGGTTAGTACAAGAAATCATATGAAAAGTACTCCAAAGTTGGAACAAAACACAAGAAAGTAGATAAAACCAAGCATGGAACATCAAAAATTATAGATACATTTGCAATGTATCAACATCCCTAAGCTTAACTCCTGCTCGTCCTCGAGTAGGTAAGTGATAAAAACAAAGAATAATTTTTGAGGTGACATGCACCATCATAAACTTGATCAAAGTATTTGTAAAACATTGAAAGTTGGGATCATAGTACTTCAATCATAACATGAAAGATAAAGTTCTAACAATAAGGCAAAGCAACTAAGTTGCAACATGAAAAGACACAAACAAAAGATTCATGAATAACAATGCTTTGCAAGACGTTTGTTTGTTTCACATAAAGAAAACATAGCATAATAGTATTCAGCTTGTCCCTCATAGAGTAGCAAAACATAAATGCATAGGACACCTTCAAAGTTCATAAGAGTGACTAGATACAAATAGTTTAAAACAAGCAATATCAAGTTATGCATCAATCAACTAGTCTTGGGACAATGCACATAGAACTAAGAATAGCCACTATGCTCTCAAAGTAGGTGCATAAAGGTAGAAGGTGGAGACTCAATATATAAGTGGAAGAAAGGCCTTCATGAAGGAAGCAGGGATTCAAGTCGCATAAAGAGCTTCCAAAAATTATGGTACTTATAGCTTTCAGCTCTCATTGCCCCTATCATAAGCATCTTGAAGTGATTAAGGTTAAAGTGAACAAACTATGGAGTATATGCTTGACAAAGTATAAGTTGGAAATCTCATGTCCCTTGAATACGAGGGCCGCTCCTCATGCTACTCAAGTTTAGTCACCGGTAAGTTCTTGTCATCGTAAGTACATGTGTATCATAGAGAACCGCCAACGGGGTACCCCTTGCCCGATGATATGGAAGAATCCCCATATCAAAATGACAAGGCAAGCAGACAACGAGCATCTCAGCAATCTTCTTATTTACCATGGGAATATGGTGCTTTTTTCTCTCTTTCCTCTTTTCATATTTTTTTTTTCTCTTTTTTCTCGATATAGGACTCTTTTTTTATAAGAAGAATGCTTCATAGATAGCTCACGCTGCAGGTTTCCACCATGTCAACATGGATTAGACCAGAGGCCCAGGCGTTTCTCTAACACATATACATAACTCCATGGACTTAGAAGCTCCTCATTCATTTCACACCGACGACATCCATATACAAAAGAGCATGATATCAACTAGGTACAAGTACCCGTGCAATGTTGAAAGCGTTCCCCATGAAAGCATGGTTCTGCTAATTCCCAACAAATAAGTGCAAGCATATACAACATAGACGACACAATGGTTCAAGTTTATTAAGGGCAAGAAAAGTAAAGTGTGCCATCAAGTTCGTGAGAGCTTTAATCACTAGTTTTCTCATAACAAGTTTAATTCGGAAGATAAACAAAAGCATGAATATACTTGGAATAGCATAAGCTAGTAGGTAGGTATGGTGGAATCCTTGAAATAACTTGGTTTAGGGAGTTGGATGCATGAGTGGAACTCATACTTGTTTGCGAAGGCTAGCAAAAGACTAGGAGCGACAAACTAAGAGAGCAATAATGGTCATAATCATGCGGAGCGACAAAACATCATTGATAAAAACATAAAGTGATACTACAAGTTGAAAACTAAAGGATCATAAAGGCTATGGTGACTTGAGATAGTCATAACATGGTGTGAGCATGTGCCAAGTCGACCCAAATAAAGCATCAAAGGAGAATACCACTATACTATGCTTTAATATGCTAAAACAACGCATGATTCTTTAAAGGCACATTAAGCAATCTCAATTGTTTATAACATGTCATGCTACAGCAAAGAATACTAAGCATAAAGCCAAAAATATCAAGCATGGCATGACAAAGCATATGTCAGTCAAAACGAACTCTTTTTTACCACATTAGCATGAACTTTCCTACTCTATTCCAAACGAAACCGAACTCTTTGCAAACCAATGTATGAAAGAGGGGGTCCAACCAATTTATTCAGAAAACCAAGCAAACAAAAGCAAACGAAAAACCAAAACGAAAACGAAAAAGAAGACGCTCCAAGAACAACACAACTGTGCATGAAACAATAAAAATGAAGCGTTTGGAAGAAACCTGGGATTTTTATTGATGAAGAAGGGGAATGCCTTGGGCATCCCCAAGCTTTGATGCTTGTACTTCTTGGATATTTCTTGGGGTGACACGCGTGGCATCTCCAAGCTTGAGCTTTAGTCCATCCTTCATCTCATTACTCATTCCTTCCACACACCTGAAATTTTTCCTTCATACAAAACTTCACACAATCTTTATTAGCAACATTAGTGCACTCAAGATAAATAAGTCTTAAGGTTCAGTTCCAACACCAATAAACTTCCATTAGAACACTAGATACTATAGCACTTCCCTCAAAAATCTCAATTCCCCAAAAGAACTTAAAAAGGAACCAACAAGAAGCAAATGCAGAAAATGGCAGAAATCTGTCAAAACAGACCAGTGGGTAAATACGAATTTTTTCGAAGACCTTACGTTTCTCAAATAAAAAAGTGTTGAACTAACGAAAGTTAGATAACAACCTGGGTCAGAAGCACAAAAATTCACGCCTCAAAAGGACGTTCAGATATTTTACACTAATTTTTACGGTGAAGCACAGAAATCTGTTTCGGGACAACAACTTTCCCAATCATTACTTCTCTCTCATTAGAGGTTACTCTTAGCACAACAAGCAAATAAAAAGGATAAGGAGCAGTTATTACTGAAGCAATAACTTCCAAGACTCATCTAAAACTTTTGGTTTATCTCCCAATAAGTACTTTTCTTTAACGCCTTTAAGTTAGGCATGATAGTTTGAAAAGATGATCGCATAAGAAATATGAATTGAAGTAAAAGAGAGCATCAAGAAGCAAACTCAAAGCACATTTAAGTCTAACCCACTTCCTATGCATAGGAATCTTGTAAAGAAACAAGTCATGAAAGCACAAAGCAACAAGCATAGGAAATCAAAACAAGTGCAACTTCAAAATTTTCAACATAAAGAGGGGAAACTTAACATTATTGAGATGCATAGAACCATGTTTCCCTCTCTCATAATAACTTTCAGTAGCAACATGAATAAAATTAATAATATAACTATCACATAAAACATTCTTATCATGAGCCACATGCATAAAAGAGTTAATACTCCCCACATAAACATAGTCATTCTTGTTAATTGTAGTGGGAGCAAATTCAACAAAATAGCTATCATTATTATTCTCATCACCATAATCATTAAATATAGGAGGCATATTGTAATCATAATTAATTTTATCCTCAATAGTAGGTGGACTGAAAATATCATATTCATCATTGTAATCATCATATATTGGAGGTTTTGTATCATCATAAGCAATAGAATAGCTATCTTCCAAAGTTGGGGAACTAAAAAGATCATTTTCATAAAGACTAGCTTCCCCAAGCTTAGACTTTTCCATAGCATTAGCAATAATGGTGTCCAAAGAATTCATACTAACAACATTGCTATTAGCATGCAAATAAAGTTCCATAGGTTTTTTAATTTTTTCTTCAAACACTTCATGTCCTAACTCAAGATAAAAACTATAAAGCTCTCTAATTTTTTTGTTCTTTTCCATTAAGCCTAACTAGTGAAAACAAGAAACAAAAAGACAAAATTGCAGAATCTAAAGGAAATAACTTCGAGCACTCACACCGGAGGATGTGAGTACCTTACCTCCCCGGTAACGGCGCCAGAAAATAGGCGTTTGCCGTGGGGGGTTCTTATTCTTTAATCCTCCGGTGTGAATACCTTTTACCTTACCTCCCCGGCAACGGTGCTAGAAATTGCTTGATGTCTACGCACTTCTATTCTTGTAGATAGTTGTTGGGCCTCCAAGTGCAGAGGTTTGTAGAACAGCAACAAGTTTTCCCCTAAGTGGATCACCCAAGGTTTATCGAACTCAGGAAGGAAGTGGTCAAAGGTATCCCCTCTCAAGCAATCCTGCAATCAAGATACAAGAAGTCTCTTGTATCCCCAACACACCTAATACACTTGTCCGGTGTATAGGTGCACTAGTTCAGCGAAGAGATAGTGAAATACAAGTGGTATAGATAATTATAAGTGGTAACGGTGATACGAAATAGCTTGATGGCGTGGAAAAGACTAAAAGCAAACTGAAATAAAGATGGAAGCAAGCAAACATGTAACAGATCTAATTGCAAATGGTGTTTCAATGCTTAGAAACAAGGCCTAGGGATCATACTTTCACTAGTGAACAGTCTCATATAAATATATTCTTCTTTATGATACTACGCTGAACTACTCTCCGGTTGGACACTCTAATCCATGGTAGGGCTATAACAACACACCTCAAAGTAAGCCTTTCCCATCTAGAAAACCCCACACTGTCACCTTGAGCACTAGATGGTTCCAACAAACACCATAATTTCATAGAGACATCCAACTCCAAATATAACTCATAACAAGTATTTGTAATCTCTAGCCTAAGTGCCACCATGGTGTGCACGCTGTCACTTTCACACACATAGGGAGAGCAGAGATCTATTAAAGCACTTGAGTAGCAAGGTAGATCTATAGATTATAAGCTCATGATCTCAATAAGATCATGCATAGAGAGAGATGAACACATAGCTACCGGTAGAACCCTTAGCCTCGAGAGAGAACTACTCCCTCCTCATCATGGGAATCAACAACGGTGATGGAGATGGTGGTGGAGATCGATGGAGATGGCTCCGGGGGAACTTCCCCGTCCCGGCAGGGTGCCGGAATAGAGACTTTCTGTCCCCCGAATCTCCCCTTCGGTGGCGGCGGCGCTGCGGAACTTTTCGTGGATGGAGGCTTGATGATTTAGGGTTTTGGTATCGGGAGGCTCTTATAGGCGAAGGAGGCAAGGTCGGTGGCCATCCAGGGGGCCCACACCATGCCCTAGCGCGGCCTAGGCTGGCCCGTGCCAAGGGGGTGTGGCCACCCTGTGGCCCCTCTCCGACTCTCCTTCTGGATCCGTGAGTCTTCCGGGAAAATAGTAACTTTGGCTTTTGTCCCATCCAGTTCTGAGAATATTCATTTTCTGACTTCCTGGAACCAAAAACAGCAGAAAATAGGCAACTAGCACTGTGGCATCTTGTTAATAGGTTAGTCGAAGAAATCATATGAAAAGTACTCCAAAGTTGGAACAGAACACAAGAAAGTAGATAAAACCAAGCATGGAACATCAAAAATTATAGATACATTTGCAATGTATCAGCCAACAAGTATTTTTCTGGCACCGTTGTTGGGGAGTCAAGGACATCTTCACAAGGGGAGTCCCTCATAACCAATCTCTTTACTTTGCTATTTTTGTTTTGCTTAGTTTACTTTTTGTTTTGTTTGCTTGTTTCTTTATCAAAAACACACAAAAAATAGTTTTACTAGTTTGCTTTCTTTATTAAAAACCCAAAAAATGACTACTCTTGAAAATAATAAATTGTGTGACTTCACTAGCACCAACAACGATGATTTTATGAGCACACCTATTGCTCCACCTGTTCCTGAAGCTACTTTCTTTGAAATAAAACCTGCTTTACTCAATCTTGTTATGAGAGAACAATTTTCTGGTATTGGTAATGAAGATGCTGCTGCCCATCTAAATAACTTTGTTGAACTTTGTGAGATGCAAAAGCATAAGGATATAGATGGAGATATTATTAAGCTTAAATTGTTTCCTTTCTCTTTGAGAGGAAAAGCTAAAGAATGGTTGAATTCCTTGACTAGGAATAGTATTGATTCTTGGACTAAATGCAAAGATGCTTTCATTGGAAAATACTATCCTCCTGCTAAGATTATATCTATGAGAAGTGAAATAATGAAGTTTAAACAATCTGATAATGAACATGTTGCTCAAGCTTGGGAAAGAATGAAATCTTTGGTAAAGAATTGTCCCACTCATGGACTGACTGCTTGGATGATCATCCAAACTTTTTATGCAGGATTGAACTACTCTTCAAGGAACCTATTGGATTCTATTACTGGAGGTACCTTTATGACCATCACTTTGGGTGCTGCAACAAAGCTTCTGGATAATATGATGGTTAACTATTCTGAATGGCATACTGAAAGAGCTCCACAAGGTAAGAAGGTAAATCCTGTTGAGGAAACCTCCTCCTTGAGTGATAAGATTGATGTTATTGTGTCTATGCTTGTTAATGGGAAGGCTCATATTGATCCAAATCATGTTCCCTTAGCCTCTTTGGTTTCTCAAGAAGAGCAAATTGATGTGAACTTTATAAGAAATAATAATTTTAGCAACAATGCCTACAAGAATAATTTTGGTAATAACAATTATAAGCCATATCCTCCCAACAATGGTAATGCTTATGGAAATTCCTACAACAACAATAGGAGTGCTCCCTCTGAACTTGAAGTTATGCTTAAAGACTTTATTAGTAAACAAACTGCTTTCAATAAAACTATTGAGGAGAAACTCTCTAATGCTGAAAGAAATATAGCATCTTTGGCTGAAGCTCAATCTTCTTTGAATAAAATGGCTGCTAAACCTGAAACTAATGAGAATCCCTTTGCATCTACTAATGCCATACAAGTGAGAATTGATGAAAATGTTAGACTATTAGCTGAATTGCATGATAAGTGGGAAAGAGAAGATGAATCTGCTAGAAACATTAGTGTTTCTACTATCACCACCACTAGGGTTGAGGCTAGTAATAGCTCTACTATTTTAGATGATAAATTTGATTTTGATCTTGATGGTTGCAATATCTCTGAAGTTATTAAGTTCCTACAAAAGCTTGCTAAAAGTCCTAATGCTAGTGCTATGAATATGGCCTTTACAAAACACATTACTGATGCTCTCATAAAGATTAAAGAAGAAAAGATGAGACATAAAGCTTCTATGCCTATAAAACAATAAGATGGTTGGGAAACCATCATTAATATGAAAGTGAATGATTTTGATTTCAAAGCTTTATGTGATCTTGATAGTAGTGTTTCTATTATGCCTAGAAGGATTTATGATATGCTTGATTTGCCACCACTTGAAGATTGTTATTTGAATGTCCCACTTGATGATAATGCTAAAAAGAAACTCATGGGGAGTATTAATGATGTTCTTATTATGGTAAACAATGCCTATGTCCCTGTTGATTTCTATGTTTTGGATGTTGAATGCAATGCTTCGTGTCCTATTACTTTGGGAAGACCTTTTCTTAGAACTGTTGGTGCCACTATTGATATGAAAGAAGGCACCATTAAATATCAACTCTCACTCAAGAAAGGTATAGAACACTTCCATAAGAAGAGAGAGAATATTTCTTTTGCCTCTCCTATGAAAACAACATTTTCTCTTAATGCTTCTTCATTTGAGAATACTTGATCCTTTTTCTTGCTTCTTATGCCTAACTTAAAGGCGTTAAAGAAAAGTACTTATTGGGAGATAACCCAAAAGTTTTAGATGAGTCTTGGAAGTTATTACTTCAGTAATAACCACTCCTTATCCTTTTTATTTGCTTTTTGTGCCAAGAGTAACCTCTAATGAGAGAGAAGTAATGATTGGGAAAGTTGTTGTCTCGAAACAGATTTCTGTGCTTCACCGTAAACATTCGTGTAAAATCTCTGTATGTCCTTTTGAGGCGTGAAGTTTTCTGCTTCTGCCCCAGGTTGTTATCTAACTTTCGTTAGTTCAACACTTTTTGATTTGAGCAACAGAAGGTCTTCGAAAAATTCGTCTTTACCTGCTGGTCTGTTTTGACAGATTTCTGCCATTTTCTGCATTTGCTTCTTGTTGGTTCCTTTTTGAGTTCTTTTGGGGAATTGAGATTTTTGAGGGAAGTGCTACAGTAGCTTGTGTTTTAATGGAAGTTTTATTGGTGTTAGAACTGAACCTAAAGACTTATTATCTTGAGTGCACTAATGTTGCTAATAAAGATTGCGTGAAGTTTTGTATGAAGGGAAAATTTCAGGTGTATGGAAGGAACGAGTAACGAGATGAAGAATGGACTAAAGCTCAAGCTTGGGGATGCCACGTGTGTCACCCCAAGAAATATCCAAGAAGTGCAAGCGTCAAATCTTGGGGATGCCCAAGGCATCCCCCTCTTCATCAATAAAAATCCTAGGTTTCTTCCAAACGCTTCATTTTTTATTGCTTCATGCACAGTTGTGTTGTTCTTGGAGCGTCTTCTTTTTTGTTTTTGTTTTGGTTTTTTGTTTGCTTTGTTTGCTGAATAAATTGGTTGGACCCCCTCATTCATACATTGGTTTTCAAATAGTTAGGTTTGGATTGGAAAAAGAGTAGGAAAGTTCATGCTTAAGTGGTAAAGAGAGCTTGTTTTTGACTGTGGCCTATGCTTTGTCATGCCATGCTCGATATTGTTTTGGCTTTATGCTTAGTATTCTTTGCTGTAGCATGACTTGTTATAAACAATTGAGATTGCTTAATGTGCCTTTGAAGAATCATGTGTTGTTTTAGCATATTAAAGCATAGTATTGTGGTATTCTCCTTTGATGCTTTATTTGGGTTGACTTGGCGCATGCTCACACCATGTTATGACTATCCCAAGTGTAACACCCTCAGAATCGGCCCTATGCAAGTTTTAGCGAATCCCGCCAAACCCGCATAGAAACGATTCAAAGGTGCCCACCAGGCACTTTCGTGCGGGTGGAAAACGAAGTAATAACATTACACAACAGTCCTCGATGGGACCCACAGAACAGATATATACAACAACGACTCAAAGAGTCAAGAATACAGATATACAATACAAAGATCCAAATCACCTTGAAAACGGTAGAGCGTCCGACTACGGACAAGATGCAAATGGGGCTAAGAGCCCTGAAGAATAACCAATGGCGTCCATAACCCTGCCCAGGCCAAGCCGGAAGGGTAACCCTGCTAACGACGTCGATCTCAAAACCTGCTTAAACAAAAGGGGTGCCGACAAAGGGCAAAGGAAAAAAAAAAGAGAGAGAGCGGTCAGTACTGAGGCCAGTACACGGCGAGACTAGAATTCGGCGGTCCTCGCCTACATAGGTATGGTGGACTGAAGCGGCAGCGGCAGCATGCACTAAACAACCTATAGAGACTCGATACAACTGCCGGCTATCAGAGAGGGATAAGAAAGACCTATTCGGAACCAACCTGGTACTAACACCAAACAATCCCATCCTGGTATTCCCCCTCGAGACCAACGAGGAAGTCAACCGAGGAACTCACACAGTTGGCAGTTTTATTTATTCGGTTATCGTTGCAGCGATTACTAGTCAGGTATAGATAGTCATCCTGATAAGTTAAGCAGTGGGCAGTGTTAGTTAACCATTCCGTTGTAGTTGCGACACTTACTAGTCAAATACAATTAGCATGAGATATTCCCAAAACCCAGCAGTTGTTGGTACTTTTATTTAGCCATTTCATTATAGTGAAGCTGATTACTAGTCATTATAAAGTCAAATTTTATAGCACTACTTTAGTTATAGTTGTCTATGATCGAGAAACTGTGCTCCAAGTCGTCCATAACCGCGGACACGGCTTTCAGAAAGTTTTACCCTGCAGGGGTGCACAAATAGCAACACACACTCGATATGCCTCGGAAAAACCAAATCAAAACCCAACGAGGCAGTCACGACAAAGCGATCACAGGATTCAGAAATATTTCAGGGGGCCACCCCATTAAGCTACCCGCAACGGAGCTAGCTGACTCCGAGACGGACTCAAGGTTTGCGCCAATGGCTGTGAACGACTGGGAACCCGAAAGTGTGACTGGGCTTGTCGACACCGCGAAAACACTCCGCAATCCTAAACAGTACAGTGTGCTCCTCGCACAATTTAAATAAAGCAGTAAAGCATGGCATAAGTACAGGATAGTAAATAAAACCTCAAACTAGTTTGTGGCCCCAAGAAATAAGAATGAATCAAGCTCTGGCTCAGGGGGGTCCATAAGGCCTCCCGGATGTGGATAGCGCGAATATTCTTGGAACAGGAATCAAGTACTCGGGGTCCTACGGGACACAAGTGGGCGGTCGGAAACCAAATATTATCTATCACCCACCGATGCCTCTGCTTACCTACTTCAATTTTAGTTATTAAACAGTAATTAAAGTTAACGATAAATATAGCCAAGATCATCTCCAACATCGAACAGGCGGCAATACTCCAACAACTGTGGTACTTGACGACACGCAACAGCACTTGAGCAAGCGACTACGACGCGCAGGTCCAACTATCTACCAAACAACAGGTAATAGGATGTGTCCAAGGCAATATGAGTCTGCAAGGGATATCACGGGCACGAAAACTAGAGCATCGCAACACAGATAGCAATAGATCAATAGGAGGGAATAAATACTATAAAAGTAAGATAGGTAGAAAGGAGGGAGGTGCTCGCCTGAAAACATTGTCGAAGGTTCAACCGAAGATCGGGGCGAAGCTCACATCAACTCAACGGCCTTATCCGCGAAGAAGCAAAACACTAGAAGAAACACCGGATGCAATATTTAATTCGACGGCAGAAGATCGGCATGATGCATGTATGATGAATGACATGGCAAAGATGCGATGCATTTAGGTCATATTAAGTGGAACCGGGGTCCCGACAATTATTTAGATGGTTCAAGTTGTTTAGCTACCCCGCAATTTAACTGTTGTTTAACAAGGCAGAATATATCACCGGTTCGCTACACAAGTTTAAATGAGGCCAATATAAGGCTAGATTTGCCCACATATGGGCCCCATATTTAATTATTAGGTGAATCGGCATAAGGCCCCCGAACCTCACAATATGCATGCGAGTATGACAATTTAATATGCAACAAGTTTATATTTCATTTTATAAAATAGGGCTCGGGTAGGGAATCACACATCTGGGTTCGGCGATCTTGGGGATTCGGAGGGGTTCGGGGTCGGGTCTCAGGGTTCGACGGGGATCAGGGTTCGGATCTGGGGTTCGGTCCCGGCGGGAGCGTTCTCGGATAACGGAGGTAGATCTTGTCGCATCCGGGTCTTCGGGTTCGGTCTTGGCGTTCGGGATGAAGATCTTGGCGTCCTCGAGGAAGTACTTGTCGTATCCGTGAGTCGGTCCTCGGGGTCGAAGAACTTGGCGCGCCAGGGTTCAGTCTTCGGCAGGGTCGGTATTGTAGATAGAAGTACTTGGCGTTCCGGGAGGAAGGGCTTGGTTCGGTGCCGATCTTGTAGTCGCGAAGATCTTGTCGTGTCCACGAGAAGACCTTGGCGTCATATGTCGAGGTTGTCGGGTGTCGGTGCCGGACTCGGGTGTGGCATCGATGGTCTTACGTGGCCCGATGGTTCCAAGTAGGGGATTCCCGGGTACCTCGGCGGAATTCTCGGGGTTCGATGAAGATCTTGGCAGGGGGGTCTTGATGTTCCAGGTAGGCGGCCTTGTCGTCCGTATCCTCTTCGATGTCGAACTTGAGTTCCATGAGGTAGGACTTCATGGCCCTCGACGACAACCCCTTCGGAAGATCTTGCGGTAGCGACACACCTGACGGGGCCGATCTGGTGGGCTCGAACATACTAACAAAACTCCACAACGACAAGGACTTGAATGGTCTGCTGTCTGTGGTGAACCATCTGGGCACCGACATGGACACGGTACCATCTAGGCGCCAGACGAACGGGAGGAAGAACCTCTCGCGCGGACAGAGACCACCACGGTACACGCTAGGGTCGGGCTTGAACTCCAGGAGCACGGCTCGGGGTGGATGGCGGGGAGCTTGCTGGCATGGGGTTGAGGCCAGCGGGGCCAGAGGAGGCCGACGAAGCGGGCCCGCCGGCGACGGCGGCGTCAGGCGAGGCAGGCGCGGCCAGGGGGAAGGCTCGAGGTCGGGGAAGGAGGGCCGCGGCGGCGCGCGCGCTTCCGGAGGAGGCGGGGTCCAGGCGTCGGACGGGGGCGGGATTCCAGAGGAGGGCGACGCGGCGGCTCGAGCACGGCCGGCGCGGGGCAGAGGAGAAAGGGCGGACCGGCGGAGGGAGAGCAGGGCCGGCGGCTAGCGGGGAGGCTTGGGAGGCGGCGACGCGACGAGGGGCGAGGCCGACGAAGCGAGGCGCGGGGCCGCGGCGAGGAGGGCGGGGTGGAGGACCGGAGGTGAGGGCGCGGGTCGCGGGCGTCGGGGCGCAGCCGAGCTCGAGGAGGAGGCCGGCAGGCCGGCTCGAGGAGCACCGGGCGGCGGGTTGACGGCGGGAGGCAGACGCGGCGAGGTCGGCCCGAGCGGCGGGAGGACGCGGCCAGGACGGTGAGGAGGACGGGGAGAGAGGTGGGAGGCCAGAGGAGGGAGGAGACGCGTGGGGGGGCTGGTGTGGTGGGACCCAGGGGCAGGTGGCGGTTGACCAGGGGGTGGGTCGGTGGTGGGTCCAGGGGAGTGGGGGCCAGGCTGGTGGAGGAAGTGGGGCTGCTGGCCGGCTGCGTGCGTGTGTGGTGTGTGTTGTGTGTGTGAGTGGGTTGAGTGGGGGAAAAGAGGTGAGGGAGTGGGCAGAGGTGGCATAAGGGGATTGGTTGGGAGGGAGAGGCAGGGTGACGTGGCGGCCTGGGATAGGTGGGGGTGAGGTGGCCAGAGGGTTGGGTAGACTAGGATGGGTAGCTTTAGGATTATGGGTGGACCGATTGTTTGGACTGGGGGTGGTCGTTCGGGTCGAATCGGCCCGTTCGACTGCCCCCACTAAAAATAATTAACTATTTTATTTATTTCAAACCGGGCTTTTGCAAACCGATAGCAGACAAAACAAAATAATCCGGTGACCCGGGTTTTGCGTTTGAACAAAGACGGGGCGTTTAGAAAACACAAACAGGTTTTTCCGAAATTAGTTTTATGCAAGCAAATGCAAGATGATGACGATGCTCAAATGCAATGTGGCATGATGACATGAGCATGCGGTCATGATGATGCAATGCACAAAAACAACGCGATTTTCTAGTAGTGGTTTTGCGGGATGCCACAATTTGACACCACTAACAAGGGATCTCGCCCTCGAGATCCGCCTCATGGTACCGGAAGGAAGGTCGGCGATCTGCGTCTTCTCGCTTCGTGTAGATCTTCGCGACACCCCTAACAAGAGGTCGTTGTCCGTGATCGTCAAGAGAACATTCCGGAAAACAACGGACGAAGTTAAAGGTAAGGCCACCTCTAACTTTCACTGAAGGAGTAAAATCACATTAATTCACCAATTCAATGTACAAGAGCGAATGATAAGAGTAGTGGTATGGTAGCTACTCCATCCCGCACTCAAACCATTACTCTGCACATGAATAGACGGATTATGCAACCAACTCTCGGAATTAGACTGAAGATCTCGACAAGCGAGGCTCGGAAACAAAGGAGTGATGCAGACTCTGCATCGGAGCTGGCGTAGATGACGTCGTCGCGTCGGAAAACACCGGAAGGCACAAACAAAGAACAAAGAGAAATCCATCAGACGAAGGATTCCTCGGATAACATGAAGACCAGAGGTAGCAACACCGTTACCGAAGGAGGAAGCGAAACCCTGAAGGTACGACGGAAACCCAACCACGAGAAATCCTGGACTCGAAGAAAAGATAAGAGAGGAGATTCAAAACACGCAGAGGTGAGAGGAGAATAGCATAGGGGTAAGGAGTAAAATCAGACCTAATCAGAACTATCCAACCGATTTTGCAAAATAGTTTTGACACTCTACTTCGGCCGTTAGCTAGGGTATCCTACAGGCTGGACTTGTGGGGTATCGTAACTGCTGAGCTCTGATACCACTCTGTAACACCCTCAGAATCGGCCCTATGCAAGTTTTAGCGAATCCCGCCAAACCCGCATAGAAACGATTCAAAGGTGCCCACCAGGCACTTTCGTGCGGGTGGAAAACGAAGTAATAACATTACACAACAGTCCTCGATGGGACCCACAGAACAGATATATACAACAACGACTCAAAGAGTCAAGAATACAGATATACAATACAAAGATCCAAATCACCTTGAAAACGGTAGAGCGTCCGACTACGGACAAGATGCAAATGGGGCTAAGAGCCCTGAAGAATAACCAATGGCGTCCATAACCCTGCCCAGGCCAAGCCGGAAGGGTAACCCTGCTAACGACGTCGATCTCAAAACCTGCTTAAACAAAAGGGGTGCCGACAAAGGGCAAAGGAAAAAAAAAGAGAGAGAGCGGTCAGTACTGAGGCCAGTACACGGCGAGACTAGAATTCGGCGGTCCTCGCCTACATAGGTATGGTGGACTGAAGCGGCAGCGGCAGCATGCACTAAACAACCTATAGAGACTCGATACAACTGCCGGCTATCAGAGAGGGATAAGAAAGACCTATTCGGAACCAACCTGGTACTAACACCAAACAATCCCATCCTGGTATTCCCCCTCGAGACCAACGAGGAAGTCAACCGAGGAACTCACATAGTTGGCAGTTTTATTTATTCGGTTATCGTTGCAGCGATTACTAGTCAGGTATAGATAGTCATCCTGATAAGTTAAGCAGTGGGCAGTGTTAGTTAACCATTCCGTTGTAGTTGCGACACTTACTAGTCAAATACAATTAGCATGAGATATTCCCAAAACCCAGCAGTTGTTGGTACTTTTATTTAGCCATTTCATTATAGTGAAGCTGATTACTAGTCATTATAAAGTCAAATTTTACAGCACTACTTTAGTTATAGTTGTCTATGATCGAGAAACTGTGCTCCAAGTCGTCCATAACCGCGGACACGGCTTTCAGAAAGTTTTACCCTGCAGGGGTGCACAAATAGCAACACACACTCGATATGCCTCGGAAAAACCAAATCAAAACCCAACGAGGCAGTCACGACAAAGCGATCACAGGATTCAGAAATATTTCAGGGGGCCACCCCATTAAGCTACCCGCAACGGAGCTAGCTGACTCCGAGACGGACTCAAGGTTTGCGCCAATGGCTGTGAACGACTGGGAACCCGAAAGTGTGACTGGGCTTGTCGACACCGCGAAAACACTCCGCAATCCTAAACAGTACAGTGTGCTCCTCGCACAATTTAAATAAAGCAGTAAAGCATGGCATAAGTACAGGATAGTAAATAAAACCTCAAACTAGTTTGTGGCCCCAAGAAATAAGAATGAATCAAGCTCTGGCTCAGGGGGGTCCATAAGGCCTCCCGGATGTGGATAGCGCGAATATTCTTGGAACAGGAATCAAGTACTCGGGGTCCTACGGGACACAAGTGGGCGGTCGGAAACCAAATATTATCTATCACCCACCGATGCCTCTGCTTACCTACTTCAATTTTAGTTATTAAACAGTAATTAAAGTTAACGATAAATATAGCCAAGATCATCTCCAACATCGAACAGGCGGCAATACTCCAACAACTGTGGTACTTGACGACACGCAACAGCACTTGAGCAAGCGACTACGACGCGCAGGTCCAACTATCTACCAAACAACAGGTAATAGGATGTGTCCAAGGCAATATGAGTCTGCAAGGGATATCACGGGCACGAAAACTAGAGCATCGCAACACAGATAGCAATAGATCAATAGGAGGGAATAAATACTATAAAAGTAAGATAGGTAGAAAGGAGGGAGGTGCTCGCCTGAAAACATTGTCGAAGGTTCAACCGAAGATCGGGGCGAAGCTCACATCAACTCAACGGCCTTATCCGCGAAGAAGCAAAACACTAGAAGAAACACCGGATGCAATATTTAATTCGACGGCAGAAGATCGGCATGATGCATGTATGATGAATGACATGGCAAAGATGCGATGCATTTAGGTCATATTAAGTGGAACCGGGGTCCCGACAATTATTTAGATGGTTCAAGTTGTTTAGCTACCCCGCAATTTAACTGTTGTTTAACAAGGCAGAATATATCACCGGTTCGCTACACAAGTTTAAATGAGGCCAATATAAGGCTAGATTTGCCCACATATGGGCCCCATATTTAATTATTAGGTGAATCGGCATAAGGCCCCCGAACCTCACAATATGCATGCGAGTATGACAATTTAATATGCAACAAGTTTATATTTCATTTTATAAAATAGGGCTCGGGTAGGGAATCACACATCTGGGTTCGGCGATCTTGGGGATTCGGAGGGGTTCGGGGTCGGGTCTCAGGGTTCGACGGGGATCAGGGTTCGGATCTGGGGTTCGGTCCCGGCGGGAGCGTTCTCGGATAACGGAGGTAGATCTTGTCGCATCCGGGTCTTCGGGTTCGGTCTTGGCGTTCGGGATGAAGATCTTGGCGTCCTCGAGGAAGTACTTGTCGTATCCGTGAGTCGGTCCTCGGGGTCGAAGAACTTGGCGCGCCAGGGTTCAGTCTTCGGCAGGGTCGGTATTGTAGATAGAAGTACTTGGCGTTCCGGGAGGAAGGGCTTGGTTCGGTGCCGATCTTGTAGTCGCGAAGATCTTGTCGTGTCCACGAGAAGACCTTGGCGTCATATGTCGAGGTTGTCGGGTGTCGGTGCCGGACTCGGGTGTGGCATCGATGGTCTTACGTGGCCCGATGGTTCCAAGTAGGGGATTCCCGGGTACCTCGGCGGAATTCTCGGGGTTCGATGAAGATCTTGGCAGGGGGGTCTTGATGTTCCAGGTAGGCGGCCTTGTCGTCCGTATCCTCTTCGATGTCGAACTTGAGTTCCATGAGGTAGGACTTCATGGCCCTCGACGACAACCCCTTCGGAAGATCTTGCGGTAGCGACACACCTGACGGGGCCGATCTGGTGGGCTCGAACATACTAACAAAACTCCACAACGACAAGGACTTGAATGGTCTGCTGTCTGTGGTGAACCATCTGGGCACCGACATGGACATGGTACCATCTAGGCGCCAGACGAACGGGAGGAAGAACCTCTCACGCGGACAGAGACCACCACGGTACACGCTAGGGTCGGGCTTGAACTCCAGGAGCACGGCTCGGGGTGGATGGCGGGGAGCTTGCTGGCATGGGGTTGAGGCCAGCGGGGCCAGAGGAGGCCGACGAAGCGGGCCCGCCGGCGACGGCGGCGTCAGGCGAGGCAGGCGCGGCCAGGGGGAAGGCTCGAGGTCGGGGAAGGAGGGCCGCGGCGGCGCACGCGCTTCCGGAGGAGGCGGGGTCCAGGCGTCGGACGGGGGCGGGATTCCAGAGGAGGGCGACGCGGCGGCTCGAGCACGGCCGGCGCGGGGCAGAGGAGAAAGGGCGGACCGGCGGAGGGAGAGCAGGGCCGGCGGCTAGCGGGGAGGCTTGGGAGGCAGCGACGCGACGAGGGGCGAGGCCGACGAAGCGAGGCGCGGGGCCGCGGCGAGGAGGGCGGGGTGGAGGATCGGAGGTGAGGGCGCGGGTCGCGGGCGTCGGGGCGCAGCCGAGCTCGAGGAGGAGGCCGGCAGGCCGGCTCGAGGAGCACCGGGCGGCGGGTTGACGGCGGGAGGCAGACGCGGCGAGGTCGGCCCGAGCGGCGGGAGGACGCGGCCAGGACGGTGAGGAGGACGGGGAGAGAGGTGGGAGGCCAGAGGAGGGAGGAGACGCGTGGGGGGGCTGGTGTGGTGGGACCCAGGGGCAGGTGGCGGTTGACCAGGGGGTGGGTCGGTGGTGGGTCCAGGGGAGTGGGGGCCAGGCTGGTGGAGGAAGTGGGGCTGCTGGCCGGCTGCGTGCGTGTGTGGTGTGTGTTGTGTGTGTGAGTGGGTTGAGTGGGGGAAAAGAGGTGAGGGAGTGGGCAGAGGTGGCATAAGGGGATTGGTTGGGAGGGAGAGGCAGGGTGACGTGGCGGCCTGGGATAGGTGGGGGTGAGGTGGCCAGAGGGTTGGGTAGACTAGGATGGGTAGCTTTAGGATTATGGGTGGACCGATTGTTTGGACTGGGGGTGGTCGTTCGGGTCGAATCGGCCCGTTCGACTGCCCCCACTAAAAATAATTAACTATTTTATTTATTTCAAACCGGGCTTTTGCAAACCGATAGCAGACAAAACAAAATAATCCGGTGACCCGGGTTTTGCGTTTGAACAAAGACGGGGCGTTTAGAAAACACAAACAGGTTTTTCCGAAATTAGTTTTATGCAAGCAAATGCAAGATGATGACGATGCTCAAATGCAATGTGGCATGATGACATGAGCATGCGGTCATGATGATGCAATGCACAAAAACAACGCGATTTTCTAGTAGTGGTTTTGCGGGATGCCACACCAAGTCACCATAAGCCTTTATGATCCTTTAGTTTTCAACTTGTAATATCACTTTATGCTTTGATCAATGATGTTTTGTCGCTCTGCATGATTATGGCCATTATTGCTCTCCTAGTTTGTCGCTCCCAGTCTTTTGCTAGCCTCCACAACCAAGTATGAGTTCCACTCATGCATCCAACTCCCTAAACCAAGTTATTACAAAGAGTCCACCATACCTACCTACTATCATATACTATTCCAAGTATATTCATGTTTTTTGTTTACCTTCCAAATTAAACTTGTTATGAGAAAACTAGTGATTAAAGCTCTCACGAACTTGATGACACACTTTACTTTTCTTGCCCTTAATAAACTTGAACCATTGTGTAGTCTATGTTGTATATGCTTGCACTTATTTGTTGGGAATTTGCAGAACCATGTTGTCATGGGGAACGCTTTCAACATTACACTGGTACTTTATACCTAGTTGATATCATGCTCGTTTGTCTATGGATGTCGTCAGTGTGAAATGAAAGGGGAGCTTGTAAGTCCATGGAGTTATGTATATGTGTTAGAGAAACGCCTGGACCGCTGGTCTAATCCATGCTGACATGGTGGAAACCTGCAGCTTAGCCATAATGAGCTGTCTATGAAACATTCTTCTTATAAAAAAAGAGAGTCTTGTATTGAGAAAAAAGAGAAAAAAAGATTATGAAAAGAGGAAAGAGAGAAAAAAGCACCATATTCCCATGGTAAATAAGAAGATTGCTGAGATGCTCGTTGTCTGCTTGCCTTGTCATTTTGATATGGGGATTCTTCTGTATCATCAGGCAAGGGGTACCCCGTTGGCAGTTCTCTATGATACACATGTATTTACAATGACAAGAACTTACCGATGACTAAACTTGAGTAGCATGAGGAGCGGCCCTCGTATTCAAGGGACATGAGATTTCTAACTTATACTTCGTCAAGCATATACACCATAGTTTGTTCACTTTAACCTTAATCACTTCAAGATGCTTATGATAGAGGCAATGAGAGCTGAAAGCTATTAAGTACCATAATTTTTGGAAGCTCTTTATGAGACTTGAATCCCTACTTCCTTCTATGAAGTCCTTTCTTCCACTTATATATTGAGTCTCCACCTTTTATCTTTATGCACCTACTTTGAGAGCATAGTGGCTATTCTTAGTTCTATGTGCATTGTCCCAAGACTTGTTGATTGATGCATACCTTGATATTGCTTGTTTTAAACTATTTGTATCTAGTCACTCTTATGAACTTTGAAGGTGTCCCATGCATTTATATTTGCTACTCTATGAGGGACACGCTGAATACCACTATGCTATGTTTTGTTTATGTGAAACAAACAAACGTCTTGCAAATCATTGTTATTCATGAATCTTTTGTTTGTGCCTTTTCATTTTGCAACATAGTTTCTTTGTATTATTGCTAGAACCTTGTCTTTCATGTTATGATTGAAGTACTATGATCCTAGCTTTGAATGTTTTACAAATACTTTGATCAAGTTTATGATGGTGCATGTCACCTCAAAAATTATTCTTTGTTTTTATCACTTACCTACTCGAAGAGGAGCAGGAGTTAAGCTTGGGGATGTTGATACATTGCAAATGTATCTATAATTTTTGATGTTCCATGCTTGGTTTTATCTACTTTCTTATGTTTTGTCCACACTTTGGAGTACTTTTCATACGATTTCTTGGACTAACCTATTAACAAGAGCCACAGTGCCAGCTGCCTATTTTCTGCTGTTTTTGGTTCCAAGAAAGTCAAAAAATGAATATTCTCGAAATTGGACGGGACAAAAGCCAAAGTCATTATTTTACCGGGGGACACCTGGAGCCAGAATACAAGACGGAGAAGGGCCAGAGGGCGGCCACACCACCTGGCCGCATGCCTAGGCTTGGCCCGCGCCAGGGGGTGGTGTGGCCAGCCCAGGCACCCCCTCGGCCTCTCCTTCCGCCTATATATTGTCTCTGATACGGAAACCCTAAGTAACCGATCAAAAATCCACGAAAGAGTCTATAGCCGTCGTCATCTCCTTCCCTAGATCGGGAGGGATCTGAAGCTCTTCTCGACACCCTACCAGAGAGGGGAATTTACCCTGGAGGCCTTCTTCATCATCATGCAAGCCTCCAGTGTGATGCGTGAGTAGTTCATCTCTGGACTACGGGTCCATGTAGTAGCTAGATGGCTGGTTCTCCTCCTTTGTGGTATCATGTTTAGATCTTGTGAGCTCCGTTCATGATCAAGATCATCTATTTGTAATTCTGCATGTTGTGTTTGCGGGGATCCGATGGATAGTGAGATGCTATTTCAGATTTATTATTGATTCTATCATGTCTTTGTTATTTGTGATCTTGCATGCTTTCCGGTGTTAGCAGCTATCTTGGCCAAGTAGATGCTAGCAACTCCAAGAGTTAGTATTTATGCTCGATAGTGGGTTCGTGCCTCTGGTAATCTGGGGAAGTGACAGAAATCTCTAAGGTACTAGATGTGATGTTGCTACTAGGGAGAAAACATCAATCCTTTGTTCATAGAACAATGTATTGTTTACTTTACATGCAATTCGTAATGCAATTATCCGTTGCTTGCAACTTAATACTGGAGGGGGTTCAGATGATAACCCGAAGGTGGATCATTAGTCATAGATGCAGTTGGATGGCGGTCTATGTATAATGTTGTAATGCCCAATCGAATCTCAAAGGAGTCAAGATGAGTAGTATATGCGTGTATGCTTTCTCGATGTTTGTCAATTGCCCCGCTGTAATTTGTTCACCCAACATGTTATCTATCTTAAGGAGAGCCACCTCTAGTGAACTATGGACCCCGGTCCTTTTTTTACTATCAATCTACAATCAACTATTTACTGCTTTGTGTTTACTTTCTGCAAACTATTACTTTCTTCCATTCGATACGTTTAATCCTTTGTTTTCAGCAAAACCGGTGAGATTGACAACCTCATCGCAAGTTGGGGACAGAGTTATGTGGTTGTGTTGTGCAGGTCTCCACGTTGCTGCTGGCATCGGTAGTGCGCCCTGCCAAAGTTCAGCTAGCTTCACCTTTGGGGTGTTTCCTTGCTCCTACTGGATTGATAACCTTGGTTTCATAACTGAGGGAAACTTACTGTTGTGCTCATCATACCTTCCTCTTGGGGTTCCCCAACGAGCTCGTTAATACACGCGCCAGCACCCGACAAAAGTCTCCATGCCTCCTAATCAATTTATTTATATATATCCTAAGCAAAAGAACATCAGGCCTCATATTAATGGTTTGGGTCCCTGAAGGGAATATGCCCGAGAGGCAATAATAAAATGGTTATTATCTTATTCCATGTTTATGATAAATGTTTATTTCTCATACTATAATTGTATTAATAGAAAATGTTAATACAAGTGTGTTTAATAAACAAACCAAGGTTCATAGTAATGCTTCTCATTATACTAGCTCATTGATTAACAAATGATCAAGGGTTTTTGATCATGAACGCTGGATGTTGTTAATAACGGGATCATACCATTAGAAGAGTGATATGATGAACATACACCCAAAGTAGATTTAGCAATACGATCTAATCATTAAGTTTACATTGCTACATCAAGCACATACGAAGTATTCCTAGTCCTTAGACCATGAGATCATGTCCGTCACTAACACCGGAAGAGTGATTTGATAACATCAAACGTCACACCGTAACAAGGTGACTATAAAGGTGGGTTCGGGTATTTCGTGAAGGAAATATGCCCTAGAGGCAATCATAGAGATGATTGTATTTCATATGTATCCATGAGTTTTTATAATGTTCCTTGAATATCCATATATATCAGACAACTTCTATTGATTGGAAATTATGTGAATTGTTTGTGAAACTCTTTACTTGTATGGTTATATAATAGTTGTCCCTAGTCGGGTTTCATGCGAGGACACACGTGAATATTAGACTAGCACATCATTGGTTGATGACTATATTTCACAAGTCATAGATATGGAGATGTCAAACCAATGATGTGGACACATGTTATGAACATGGGGTTGGACTGATCCAACTTGAGACTGGCAATAATACTTGCAGCTCAATTTACACATCGTGTATGTTTTGTCCTTAGACATGAGATTGTAGCATGTACTTGAGATGTGGATCGACCTACTTTGGGGCTATCAAACACTACTCCGTAACTGGGTAGTTATAAAGGTAGCTTTCGGGTTTGTCCTGATACATGCTGCAAGGCATTGGTCAATCAAGATGGGATTTGCCCCTCTCTACTTGAGAGAGATATCTCTGTCCCCCTCGAGTGATCGGATCTAGAAATGCATGGTCGTGCTACATATGGTTAAGAGTTAACCTAGTAAAGGGATTCCGAATCACAGTATCGATAAAGAGAGATCAGCTTGGAGCTAGACCAAATATCGTAGGACAAAGGGAAAGACATGTACTCAACCTTGTGATGGTTCATCCGAATGATCTTTATATGCGTTTAGGAGTTGGCACGTCTTGATAGAGACCGCTACCAACTATTGACGGAGTAAGTGTACTCGTGTCATGTCTATACGTGTATGAGGTCACACACTTTAGGGGCTAGAAGCCTAATAAGGATTGGATCCGAATTAGACCAGGCTTAGGCTGCTAATGGGCTGCTAATGTAGAAGCCCACTAGGGATGCCTATATAAGAGAGAGTGAGGCGAGCTCAATAGGGTTGAGCATTCCACCCAGCCTCCACTCCTCTTACGCCTGTCTTGCACGTGCGGAGCTAGTAGTCTGTCGTGTGACCTTCCACTCCGGACATGTGGATACCTCGGAAGTGCTGCAACTGTAGCACTTGGACGAGTCGCACATAGGGGAGCTGCTCGTGGGACGAGAACAAGGAGGAGACGTAGAACATCTACACTTCCACGACATGCTTCATCGAGTTCCGCAACTACGCGTCCAGTGGTAATCCTGTGATCTATGACAATAGTATTCTTGGTTGACGCGGTAGAAATTTTTGATTTTATGCTAGTGTAGCCTACCCGTAACCCTACATTTCAGAAGTGTTATGTAGAGGCTTATGGATCAAGAGTGGTATTTGTCCATCCTAATGACGGAGAGATATACTCTAGGCCCTCTCGGCGATATTACATCAACACCGCTTGCAAGCACGCGACTAGGTCACAAGGATGTTGTATCACATAACAGTAAAGAGTACTTGTCGGGAACAAGATCGAAGTAGGGTACGGTTGATACCTGAGATCGGATCTCGGACAAGTAAAGTATCACGACACAAAAGGAATTTGATACGACGTTGTTGGTTCACACGATCATAAGTGTTATTGCTGAATGTGCGGGAGTCGATATGGATCTCCAGGTCCCGCTTCTTATTATTGATATGAGAAATGTCTCTATCATGTATGCATTATTCGTGAACCGTAGGCTGACACACTTAAGTTACTCTCACACTAAGTGGTAGATAAAACATATCCGACAATAATTTTATTAGAACTGAAATTGTTTCGATGATCACCGGAATTGTTTCGGGTCAAATTGCTGAAAATGATTTCAGATGTAATATCGAAACAATGTAAGGGGTTTTATGTGAATGTTTATTAATTAAAGTAACTAACAAAATTCTTAATAAAATAAATAAAAGTGTTTTGCTTAAAGAGAAAAATGCATTTATCCTAATGGGTAATAAATGCATGTGAGTGGAAGAGGTGTTTATGTGAGTGGGATATCCACTCATATGAATGAGGGAAGAGGTGGGGGCACCACCATGGCCCGCGGCCATGCCCCTTGGGTCTGCCCCTCCCCTATAAAGGGAGGCCTCCTCCTCTCCATTTGCACCACCTCCTCGTGAAGGTTCTCTTCCCCCTCAAGCATTTCCCATGACCTCGGATTAGCGAGGTACATGTTCTGTTGGAATCTTAGAGTAAGATTTATCTACTCCTTTGCTGCTCTGCTGGAGTGGATGTAACATTCCAAGATTTTAGAAATTGGGACTAGAAAAAGAATTGCATTTGCATGTCTTTCATGAGCATTTGAATATTAAACAAAACCCTAATTGGAATGTGTTATTTTATTTCTATAAAGGATTAAATAGGATAATATAAATCCAATATTTTGAATAGGCAAAGTAATGCCAAACTACCACCCTATGTTGATCTACTAGATTTTAGAAAAAAATTAGAACAAATTTGAACTCATTTGTAGTTAAAAAGAAAAAGATATAAGAGAAATACTAAAAACAAAAAAGGGAAAAAGAAAAAGAACTAAACTAACCTACATTTACGGATGTAATCTCACTGAATGGCCCCGGTGTATCTTCTTGTCGCGCAGGTAAACAAATCGCAATCTTGATGCATAGGCCTCAACTTATCCCTCCATAATACCCAACATACACCATTATAATCACCCAGTTACGGTCATGACGTTTGATGCAGTCAAGACAGCCTTAGGTGATAGTGATCAATATGATCTCACAGCCAAAGGAGAAGGATACTATGCTTCTAACTATTGCAGCGATTAACATGTGTCTCGATCGTGCTGCAATACTTATATTGGGTAATATCTATCACATCATTCACTAATGATATGCATTGATTGTCAGTTGGCATAAATACACCTTGATCAAGAAACCTTGATCAGCAGCTGCCCAATGAATTAGTTAAACAGAAGCTACTAGGGACTCTGGTTTGTTTACATATCACACGTGTATTAATGTTTCCGATTGATAGAGTTATAGCATGATACAAAATTATTATGAACTTACTGAAATATGATAATAAACACCCTTTATTATTTGTCTCTAGCGCATATCTCCTTTAATTATATCAAACACTTGACGGTGTGCCTCTCGGAGGTGGCCGATGGCGAGAAGTTTCCGCACCTTGGGAAGCAAATCGATTCAACAAATGCAGGAGCTCGACCATCACAAGGATTCATGCACAACGAGGATCTCACAAACATGGAATTGGGACAGATGCGTCTGGACGGTGATGAGCTGAGCGAGGCGGATGACCACGTCCTTGACAACTTGATCACCATTGTGGGCAAGTAGGATTCCTAGCAGCGCGGGCGACCTGAGGTCTCACATGTTCGCCCGCCTCCGTCCGTTGCGGAGACTTCTGAGCAGGGCATGTCCTCCTCCAGCATGTGCGCCCGCCCAAAGTCGCCGCCAACCGATTCAAACTGCTACAACAAAGGTTCACCGCTGCCTTCTGCCACTATGGAATCCCGCTCACGCCGGCCACGTCGTGCCTACTGCCCGGCGCCAACTGTACACATGAGGCCGTGTCCCCCGTGTTCCTGCCAGCGTCGGAGAGGAAAGAGAAGGCAAAGAGGACGCGGGTGACGGGGGCGGAGGCATGGGGTGGCTTGGCTGGCGATGGAGAGGGAAGCCGGTGGCGGGAGAGGATGCCAAGGCCGTCGTGGGGCGCTCTGACGATGGCAGACGAGCGCGTCCAGAGGGAGCGAAAATATAGTCATCCACCTCGCGGTCGCTCAAATATAGGAGAGGAGGGGAATTTTTTTGTCACTGGTCTCTTATATATAGTCCTCTAAGCCGTTTTTGGGTTTCGGCTCGAGGCTGTTTTAGCCGTTAGAGGATAAAAAATTAGGATCACATAAAACAGAAACGCAGTCACGATGAAGTTGGTATCCATCCGGTTCCTCCATATTTTTCTCCTCTCTCGTGCTAAATAGCATGTGTATCTAGCTTCCGCCTTCGCCATAGTATTATATCCTTTGTAGTTATTACCGCTGAAACGGTGCACCTATCTCTGACAATTTTCCTAATTATCGTAGACTCCAGGATCCTTACAGTTGTACACATACCACATTATCTCTATGCACAAGACAAAATATACGTCTGTAGCAAATTCATAGATAACATATATGCAACATATAACTATGCAACGAAAATCAACAAGTTTAGGAATAACATTTGCAAGACGCGAATTAATGGTTGAAAAGTAAAAGAGTTCACATGTTTGCAAAAACTAAAAGCGAAAGTTTAGAACTCACATTTACAGGACCCAAGTTCAGGAATAATATTTCTGACTTGTTTTTACTTATCTTGAAGATTTAGACTACCTTTAAAATTTTGGTTATAAGAATCACTTGTTGTCGTAGTCTTATTGTACTACGATTCATTTCAAGCTACTACACGAGTTTCTTAATATTCCACCCTATATGTTGACCGGCCGTTCGGTGAATAATCAATGATATTAAATACAAGTCAGTATGTGCTTTAATGCTGAAATGTATTTAAGTTCTGACTAGCTGGTTGTTCAGATTTGAAACTTTAACTTTCTGCTCCCTAATTTCAGATCTATGCTGACATGGAGGAATTAGGGGTGCGTCCAGATGAGGATACAACAAGAAGGATTGGGCGAGCATTTGTGAGCTCCGGCTAGGAAGATTGTTAGAAACAATGGGCCAATATAAATAAGTTCATATACATGTCAGATTTTCTATAAATCTTAAAGTCCATGTTTGATGGTAGCTCACATGTGTTTGGGTCATGTTTGGGGTAGCTCACATGGGAGTGGAGTGTGAGCTAAAGTTTAGTCTCACATAAAATGTTGGAAGAGAGTTACACCAGCTTATAAGATGGAGTATTGCACTTTGTAAGTGAGTGACAATAAGAGAGTTACACGCGGGCTCCTCCTCCGATGATGTCACTTGTCGCCACGTGCGCACGCCACGGATTGCGGGAATCTCGCCGAGCCGAGATTTATTTTTGCTACTCAGAAAAACTTGTGAGGTTTTGACAGCGGCTACCGCTAGCCTACTTGCCGACGTGCGGCGTGCACCGGCGGACAGGAGAGCAGGTCTCCGGAACCACTCGCCTTTGCGATCCTGTTCGGGAGAGGGCGGATAAGGTTTTTGGGAAACACTCTGCGTGACTGCTCGAGTTCTTCATCACGGGTCGTCTTCCATCCAAGTCGGGCGGTGCTGCCTATTGTCGTCTTCGCTGCCGTCTGCTTCGATCGGTCTTCCCGAAGGTTACTGCTGCGACTACATCTGCAAGCGAACGGTACGTGCGACGTGCTGCTGTCTGGTCATTCATCATGTTCTGTGAGTACATATTTAGTTGCTACTCATTTTCATTCATCTTGTCGTTTAGTACATCTAGTATATTTGAGTTACATGGTTTTGTTATGTTTAATATTCTGAAATTAATCATGGAAATTGTGCCTGGTTATCTTTTTTTAAAATAATACATTTTTTAATAATTTTCACGAATAATAAATGAATTGAAAGATTTACAATTCTAGCGCGGTATCGGCATTTGAATAACTGATCAGTCCTTTTCGGCTTTTGAATAGCCGACCAGTTCTGTCTGCATTTGAAATACCGACATGTTATAGGGCAGTGTGAAAAATATGGGGACTAGTCAGCTTTTCTAAAGCAGACATGACTTATTGGCTTTTGAAATACCGAATAGAGGGACTAGTCAGTTTTTTTAAAAGCGGACAGGACTTATCGGCTTTTGTAATGCCGACAAGGACTAGTCGGCTATTCAAATGTCAACACGGCGCTAGAACTGCAAATCTTTCAAATTCGTGTATTATTTGTAGAAATTATTAAAAAAACGTATTATTTAAAAAAAAAGTTGATTATCCACAAAGATAAGCAAAAGCATGTCCTTGAGAAATACTTGAAAGATGAAGTAGTACATCCATTTCAACGGCGAGCGTGTTCAGGTGCGGAGGGCAGGACCATTGGCCTAGTAGCCCTTGTAGTAATAGCGTTGGCCTGACATTGTGAATACCGCCTTGTCTGAACATCCATATTGAGTGATATCTTGTGTGAGCGCGCCAGATGGAACGAAGTGGTAAAACTGTAATGCTTTCCAGACAAATGGATAATACAGGGTGACAACTGCCAACATGCTAGCATGATTTAGGTATCCAAACATGTACAACTTCATGTATTTTCTACTCTCTCTGTTCCACATTCGTAGTCGCTGATTTAGTACGTACTGTATAATTTTCGCTGATTTAGTATAATATAATATTGAAGGGAGAGTATATCTTTTTTACTGAGCGCATCGATCATGTGGCTATCCCACGAAGTCTCTGTTCTTTTTGTCTTATTTGAAATGTGTCATGTGGTATCCTCCATTTTGTGCTCATATTTCTTCAGCGCGCGGCCGATCTGGTTCAGGTGATTTAAATCTGTTTATAATTCTGATGGCTGAGACAAGCAGTTCGGCTTTACCATTATCGTGGCCTTGAGTGCTCCTACTGCCTGGGAGGCACACCCGTTGCTGATATTTTTCATCTGATCGCTACTCGTCATGTCATGTGTGCATTTATGTGTGTGCTTCGAGAATGTGCTGGGTGCTTTCTACATCCCGCTGATGTTAGCGGCTGCTGTGTTGCGGAGACCAGACCACACACGAGTTCGCGGAAGATAGTACGTACGTCCCGGAAAACGCAGACGGCTGCGTGCGAATTTGCACGCTAGTTTTCGACAGAGAGAAAAAAAAATGAGGCGCTGCTTTGCTTGTCTCGGTCGTCCCCATCCGGTGCGTCACTCATGCACCGGGAAAGGGACAATGCGACTGGATCGCTCATTTTCTTCTGGACGCGACAGAGCTGAAATCTCCGGAACTATACGCCCGCCTATGGTTTATGGACAACACGGGCCACCCGACGTTCACGGCGCTGGTTCGCTGCTTCATCCGGCTTGGCTAGCTCCAGCACCACTGGTTGGCCGCTCCAGCAAGGAGCACGAATGCATGGAACCAAGTCTAGAAACTTCCGTATCCTACCTAGTGTACGACTAGGAGGTTGTAAACAAAACGGAGCTAAAAACTCGGGACCTTTTTTTTTAACAAGGGGAAGGCCCACGAAGGGTCCAGAGCTGCATTTAATCGGTAGGAACATCTACAAACAGGGCCTTAAAGAAACACAAAATAATAACCAAGCCCTGGTCTTTTACAAAAAGGACCTCAAAGAAAAACCAAGAAATGCCATCAGGTCCTCTACCGAGATTGAAGACATGCTCGCCATCACGGCCGGTGACGCCGACGCCGGGGACGGAACCACTTGACGACGGCGCAACCAAGATGGTCGTGACAGGGACACAGAGGGGCCTCCATTTTGGCATAGCCGGGAGGTTGAAGAAGCTGCGGATCGCCTGGATCCACAACGCGGAGTGGCCTCTCAGACCAGGGATAACGACAACGCCAAATCGCCGCCATTTGGGATCTCCACCAGAAGCAGCCACAAATCCCCACTGAAGCGGAGCAAGACCGACGACATCCCTGCCCTCTCCCTGACCACCTCCTTGATGGCTGCAGAAGAGGAAGGGGACAGCAACACAGAACTTCACCACTTCAGAGAAACGAGCCACCCATCGCTGATGCAGGAAGCGTTGGCCACCAAGCTCCACGCTGCTGCCACAAGCTGGAGGAGGAGGCCGCAGAAAGAAGCTAAAGGCACTCGAAGAAAGGACCTTATTTGAAGGGTGAGCGGCGGACTTTGGCAGTGCCGCCTCTGGCTCTCGCCGCGAGAGCACCGCAACAGGGGGAAGAAGCGTCGCATCGAGCTGGCCGTGGTCCGCCAGATGCAACTCGAAGCACCACATGTCAGCCTTATTCAGAGGGATGCGAGAGCCCCTCCAGTTCACAAGCTGCACCGCTTGCCACCAGCGGTGAGTCGAAGAACAGGGGAGGCGCAGGATGCGAAGGAGCTGGCCACCGGAGCTCCCCGATCTACCCTTAGACGCCATAGAGGCACAACACCACAAGGGCCATACACCTACAGCTACTACTACTGTAGCATCCCATCTGTCTAACATCTGTAATGCTACATGGTTTAATAATAAAATGATACTTCCTACATATCATTATTGTATTATCATTATATCATGCTCATGTCATCATGCCACATTGCATTTGAGCATCATATAAAACCCTTTTCATTGGTTTTTATCTCATATGCATTTATCAATTGTATTTGGTTCTTAATAAAATGTATTTTCTTCTTGATGAATTGCTCATGCCCAAGTCGAGTTGGGGGCATCTCTCTTTTAACTCCACCACTTTTCTTTGTCACCACCCCATAATTCCACATCCCAAACTATATGTGGGCTTTGGCACTTCTATTGGCTCTTGTCTAGCTCACATATATTTAAGATGGATCCACTCCTAATCTACATGCTCCCATATATGTTCTCTATTGTTTCACAATATCAACATTGTGGAGACACATGGCCACCTTTGCATGTCATGTGAGTAGAAATGCTTCTATTAATCTCCCATATGGTTTTAGTTACTATATGCTCATGTATGATGCTATATTTGGCTCCAAGTTTGATCTAGTGGAAAATACACACTATTAAGGCCATTTAGTTTCATGTATGTGCATATGATAATTATTCTCATATGATATGCAAGATTGTGGTTTTGTATGGGGTATAAACTCAAATTGGAATGCATGTATGGGAGATATGGCCACAATATCCTCTATTTGTCTTCACAACCAGTACTTGGTCATTATGGATCATGCATGGCCCCTGCAACATCATCATTCCTCCTCCCTTATTTCTTTCATGTAAGTTTATTCCGATGTTATTTGAATCTTGGTGGATTTAACCCACATGGGCATCTTCCACACAAGTGATCATCTCTCCCTCCCTCTAGCTATCTGTTATTTTGTTTCCTACCTACATCTCCATTCCAGTATTTTATGCCCAAAGGGAATCTATATGTGGACATCCTCCTCAGACCGTCCTTATCTACCTTCTATCTCATTTGAGGTGTTTCCTGCCTCTCTATTCAATGTCCTAGCAAAGCAGTCTTCAACACAGTACAATTTTTTTAGAAATCGTCTTTGTGCTAACTCCCTAAATTCTTGTTCCATATGCCTTCTTTTTCTTTTACATATGTTCAAAACTATCAATCTTAGATGTTCTACCGATCCTAGTAATTCTAAATGCCTCCCTGTTCTCAAATATTCTTGGCCCCTCAAATCTGGGTTTTGCTTTTCAAAAATCTGGACAGTTTTGCGTCTGTCCTTCTTTTCATTCGAGCAAACAGTAGCATCAGTCTTTAGCTTCAGGTTCAGAGAGCAGCAACAACTACAACCCTTTTTTTCCTCCCAACGTCAGCTTCAGTGCGATGAGGCAGCAACCCACCTCGTCCCCTTTTCAGCCCAAATCCATCCAACCGCAGCGACAGAGCGCTTCCGGCCGTGTACCGCTTCAGCAGCTCTGTTATTGTCCGTCTCCCTTCCGTCCTCCTCCGTTCAGTGTCAGAGGGGAAGCAGCGAGATGGAGGAGCAGGTGTCCGTCGACCCCGTCTTCCCCATCCCCTCCTCTCTACTTAGCCCTCGAGACGAGCCCTCGAACCCTGGACCCCCTCCTGCCCTACCGCCGCAGCCCCGTCCTTCTCCTGCCTCCCTCCACACCACCACCGATCGCCACCACCTCGGCCTCGCCATGGCGCCGCTGCTCTGGTGCTTCTGAACCCTCGCCGGCGCCGCCCAGAGAACTGCCTCGGAGCCTCCATCTCCTCATCAAGTCAATTGAACCGAAGCGTCCCCAAATCGACGACACGGTCGCCGTTTCCCCTCTCCGGTCTCCAGCTTTCGGCGTCAATTCCGGCTATCTCGGTCACCCTACGTCCACACCGTCGACGCCCACGAACCCCCGGTGAGCTCCCCATCCCATTCCACTTCTCCTCCATCGTCCTTAGGCTCTACCGCCGCTGCCCTACGTCTGCCAGAGCCGCCGCCGCGCACGCCGATGTCTTTTACAAAGCCTCTGTTCCGGTCAATCGTGTCGTCGTCTCGGTCGACCATGTGAAAAACCGAGACCGTCTACGCATAGCCCCAGTCTCCCTCTTCAAATCAAGTGGCTACACGCCCCTTTTGGCGATCTGCGCTCGTCGTAGTCGTCTCCGGAAGTCAGCACAGTTCTTGTCGAGTTCTGTCGCCGGTCGACAGTTAACGCGCGCCTGTGTTTGTCGCAAGCTCACAACCTCCACAGTCCACCCCCGGTCATGTTCTTTGCGTCCAGCTGATGTCCTTTGTGCCCTCTTTGAGTCAAGGTTTCACTTGGCCAGTTTGATGCAGTATAGTGGCCATGATCTTCCTCGAAAGGTCGCACCAACACGCAACTCTGCTGTCTTTTTCAGACTAGCGCGTGCCCAGTTTTCTTCAGAGTTAGCAGCGCAGTCCCTATGTATTTTTGACGTGCGACGCAGTTTTTGACAACAACCCAACTCCACCACAGTGGTTCCGTCCTTTCTATTGAGTTGGGTGTGACCGATGAGGTCTTGGGTTCGAAACCCCGGGTCGCCTTTTTCTTTTGTTGTTCCCACGTGCTGATACTACGGCCCCACCAGTGAGTGTATCTGGGTTCCCTCAGGTAACAAAAGTTTTCCCACTTTTTCGCAATTAACAGATAATTCCAGAAATTGCATAAATGTTTTTAAATGAAGAAATTAATATCTTTTACTTGGTATTTCCAAATCATACAAATAATATATGTTTTTGAATCAGAAAAATGTGAGGATTTCAAATATTCCATCCAAAATAATGTTTGACTAATTTAAATTTTTCGAGATGATTAAATTTGCAATAAATGTCTTTTCTCAATTAATTAATAATCTATAACTCCAAATTTGACAAATAATATGTCTAAATCGATCAGCGCGACGAGCCCGTTCTGTTTATGCATTCTATGACATGAATTGAAGCATGCATCATGTAAATATTAATTATACAGCAATGTTTATGGGAGCAAAACATGATTAAAAACCTAATAAAATGTTTTATTCTTGTACCCCACACCTCACTCATGCCATGCTATGCTATGCCATGTAATTTGTGCATCATTCATCATGGCATGCTTGGTTGCTTGTCGCATTTTATTCATATGCTTGCGCACTTTATTTATATTGGCCCTTGTTTGTTTGGTTCTTTTCGAATAGACGCCGAGCAGGGGAATTATCAGGAATCCCAGGAGTACTACCCAGATCCATCTCTCGCTTCAACTGAGCTACCAGGCAAGTACTACCACATGCTTGCATACATATAGTACCTATTGCTTCTATCTTATTCTTGCATCATTAAGTCGCGATTGCATTAAACTGAATCCCAAGTATTGCATAGTCTTTACTTTTAAACCCTACCGAAGCTTGTTCCTCCATCCTATGAGCCATTACTACAGGAGTTGCTTGAGCCATGCGAGTCGTAGAATTGCATGTGTAGGGTTTGAGAGTGTCTGATGGATAACGAGGTACCTAAACAACTTAACCTGAGTAGTAATGGGATAACTAATAAAAGAGGCACCAGTGGGCAATATCTGTTATTTGGTTTTTCATGCTCACTTGTGTCCCATAGGACCCCGAGTACTTGATACCTGTTCCTTGACTATTCGCACTATCCACATACGGGAGACTCTATGAATCCCCCTTTGCCTAAGCTTGATTTGCACTTTATTTCTTGGGGCCACAAAGTAGTTTGGGCTATTACTATCTTGTACTTATGCCATGCTTTACCGCTTTATTTATGATTGTGCACGGAGCACCTGTACTGTTTAGGAATTGCGGAGTGTTTTCGCGGTATCGACAAGCCCAGTCACACTTTCGGGTTCCCAGTCGTTTACAGCCATTGGCGCAAACCTTGGGTCCGTCTCGGAGCCGGCCAACTTCCTTGCGGGTAGCTTAATGCGGTGGCCCCCTGAAATAATTTATGAATCTTGTGAATGCTTTGTCGTGAGGCCTCGTTGCGTTTCATTTGGTTCTTCCCGAGGTTGATCGTGTGTGTGTTGCTATTTGTGCACCCCTGTAGGGTAAATCTTTCTAAAAGCCGTGTCCACGGTTATGGACGACTTGGAGCACAGTTTCTCGATTATAGACAAGCATAACTAAAGTACCATTTTTATTTTGACTAAATATCTGACTAGTAATTAGTGCAATATTCATGAAATGATTAATAAAACCGCCAATGGATAGGTTGTTCGTCCGCTTTCTCGTTGGTACGCGAGAAGGAGGATGGATTTGTTATTTTATACTGTTATAACTGTTGTTTCTAATTAACGGACACCCGTCTATCATTGGTTAGGCGGATGGTTAGCGAGTATCTATAGACTTGTTAGTTATTATCTTTTGCTGCAATTGCGTCACCCCCAGGTATATGTCCCCTTTAGAGGCATAAAGACTTGTTGAGTACCCCTAGGGTCTCACACGATAAATTGTTTGATTCAGATGAACAGGTGTATTTGCAAGATGGATACTGGGTGGAGGAAACAAACGATGCTGGCAACGAGCACACGGTGTAGAGATTCCGGAGATGGGGATCCGGGAGATCTATGGCGGGATGTGCTTATTTATGGGGCATCTTATGCCGATTTGCTTCTTATCCGTACTCGGATCTTGTTTCCCGTTTCCGCTTGATACTCTGTTGATTGATGTATGAGGAGCTATTCTAAACTATTATCTCTATCTAGGATATTTGGATCTTGCCGTATGGCGTTGCAATATTTCTATTTCTTTTAGATGGTATGGCTCTGAGAACTATTGTAAGGTAGCTTGCATACATACTCACTTGTGTATGTATTTGATCTCTTCGCATGTCGCCTACGCCGCTCGCTCTTGTCCCGATGTTCTTGGAAGTGGTTAGGGCGGTCGACGGGCCTACACGTGGGTGACCCTAGGCCCCCGCTGTAAAATCCCTTATCCACTTTTGGTTCATCCAGGCTTGAACTTAGAGCGTAGGGTCCGAGGTTGTTACAATTGGTATCAGAGCCATTCCTCCCTTCAGGGTCTCAGCCGAAATGGTCGTTGTCAGTCTAACAAATATTTTGGTAGCTATGTATACTAGGGAAAAACAAAACGCGAGAGTAGGACTTCTTCCGTTTTTCTTCTTACCCACCCACCCACCCACCCTTTTCTGGTAAGGAAGTGTAAAGTTTTCAATCCTCTTCTAAAAATTTAAACTAGGATTCACGTGTTCTGGGTTCCGTAGTA
Organism: Avena sativa; assembly: GCA_916181665.1. NCBI lineage: Eukaryota > Viridiplantae > Streptophyta > Magnoliopsida > Poales > Poaceae > Avena > Avena sativa. The sequence continues at coordinate 101,815,979 of OV702287.1, read as the reverse complement.
CCATGGGTTGTGTGAGTGTGTATGTGTGTGTGGGAAATTCTTTGCCTATCTGTTGCATCCAACTTGTTGTCGCTATCTGCCTTTTGGTTATCAATTGTTGGTACATTCCATACCGACATGCTTTTGTAAACCGACGCGATCTATCTGATTCGTTGTAAACCGACGCGATCTGTCTTACTCTTTGTTATCCAACGCTATCTTGTTAGGGGTGTTTGTTTTCCGTAGTTGCTAATCTTTAGGTTCATCTTAAGGAGGAAGCGAGTTGGGATATGTGTTTTACTTATTCATGTGCGGAGTAATGCTTTGAGTGCGGGATAGATTCGCGACCATACCACTACTTTTATCATTTGCTCTTGTATATTGAATTGGTAGAGTTACTAATCTTGATGTGTTAAGTGGTTTTGCGCATATAGTGGTATTTTACTGCCAAAATTTGCGGAATTTTTTTCTTTCATAGCTTTGTGTACCACACTCCTTGTTCAGTGCGGAAATTTTTTCTTTCATAGCTTTGTGTACCACACTCCTTGTTCAGTCGTGTGCGATATGCTTACTATCTTCTAGGTGCTTTGGACTTTGTTGATATTTTAATATCACCTCAGTAAATTGTATCCTTTAATCTTGGTTAATTCCATTTTGTACTATTTTGGATTATTATTATTCTCCATTATGGTACTGACTTGAGTTTTATATCAATCACAGGATGGAACCACCACGCCGCACTGAGGATGGCATACCACCTGAACTGGGAGCTACGTCGGCAAGTATTGCTAATGCCTTGGGCATAATGCAACAGAACCAACAGCGCTTTGAAGAAAGTGTCAGGAGGAATGAGTTTGCCCCGCTACCTCCACCTCCCAAGCAAGGAGACATCAGGGACTTTCTGAAGTTTAACCCGCGCCACTTTGAGGTGTCTGATCAGCCACTGGATGCTGATGATTGGCTTCGTGAGATGTCAAGGTTGCTAGTAAATGCTGATGTTCCTGAGCAAGATTGGGTAAAATGCGCCACTCACCTTCTGAAAGGAGACGCAACTCTATGGTGGGAGAATTACCTGAAGGCAAACCACTCTGGTTTTCAGCCTACTTGGGAGCAGTTCGCTAGGGCTTTCAAAGAGCAATACCTGTCAGAAATTGTCATGGAAAGAATGAAGGAGGTGTTTCTCAACCTCAAGCAGGGCAATGACAGTGTCGACACCTATATCAGAAACTTCATGAATCTTTCTCGGTATGGTGGTGATGAGATCTCTGATGACAAGAAGAAACAAAAGAGGTTCAGGCAAGGGATCAATGCATCTATCAGATATGCAATCACTCATGCAAGGCCGGGGTCTTTTCTAGAACTCCAACATACAACTCTACAGGAAGAAGCTAGTAGGCAAGTGTTCGAGGAGTCCAAGAAACACAGTCGTGACGTAGCAAGCTCTTCAGCTATGACAACTCCTTCTAAGCGCCGCGTGTGGGTTCCTAATACCGCATCGCTGCTCCTGGCTCCACCAAGACCTCCAAGCAACACGGCAAGGCCACCAAACTCCTTCAACGCTGCTCCTAGGGGCTACAACCACAACTATCCTAGAGCGCCTGGTGGAGTCCCTGGCTACGCTGCTCCACGTCAACCTGGTGCTTGTTACACTTGTGGGAACACTGGGCATCAACACTAGAGTTGTCCCATGAACAACAAGGCTCTTCCTCCACCACCTCCAAGACCTGCAGCAAGTCCATCTATGGTTCGTGCACGTCCACCTCGGGCTCTCAACATCAACACCAAGCCTGGGTCGACTGTTTCTCGTGACTGTGTCAACGTCGCTCAAGCCGAGCATGCACCTGGAGTTGTGATGGGTATGCTTCCTGTTAACTCAGTTCCTGCACGAGTTCTATTTGATTCTGGTGCATCACATTCCTTCGTGTCATACAAGTTTGCGGAGAATAATGGGTTACCTTCGGATGCTTTACCAACTCGCCTCATGGTGCAATCTCCTGGATCAAACATGAGGGCTTCTAAAATCAGCCACGACAATCAAATTGAGATTGGTGGCTCTTCGTTTCTGGCTTCCTTAATCATTCTGGGAAATTCTGACATTGATGTTATCTTGGGCATGGATTGGTTAACAGCAAATGCAGCTGTGATTGATTGTGCTGAACACTCGGTTTCTTTGAAAATTCCTGAAGGCCACATAGTCTATTCTCCAAGACAAACTCCTTCTATTTAGCTCTACTCTTTGGGTGTCCAAAACATTGATGTTATGGAAGCCTTGCAAAATGTCCCTGTGGTCTGTGAGTTTCCTGATGTGTTTCTAGAAGAGTTACCAGGTATGCCTCCTGACCGAGAGGTCGAGTTTGTGATTGAGCTTGAACCGGGTACCGCTCCTATCTCCAAGCGGCCTTAAAAAATGGGTCCTGCTGAGTTGACTGAACTCAAACGTCGGCTTGATGAACAAGAGAAGTTGGGTTTTATTCAGCATAGTACTTCTACTTGGGGTAGCCCAACCATCTTTGTGAAGAAGCGAGACCGCACTGATAGACTTTGTGTCGACTATCGGGCTCTCAATGCTAAAACCATCAAGAACAAATATCCCCTTCCGCGGATTAATGATCTCTTCGATCAGCTAGCTAGAGCTGTGGTATTCTCTAAGCTTGACTTGAGAAGTGGATATCATCAAATCAAGATTCGCAAGGAAGATTTTCCCAAAACAGCTTTCACCACCCGCTATGGCCTGTACGAGTACACAGTCATGTCCTTCGGTCTCACCAACTCACCTGCCACCTTCTCGAGGCTTATGAACTCGGTTTTCATGGAGTATCTTGACAAGTTCGTCGTGGTCTATCTGGATGACATTCTAGTCTATTCTAAGTCAAAGGAAGAACATGAAGAACACCTTCGGTGTGTCCTAAACAAGCTTCGTGAGAACCGCCTTTATGCAAAGTTCTCAAAGTGTGAGTTTTGGCTACCACAAGTCACCTATCTTGGTCACGTCATCTCTGCTAAGGGCATTGCCGTCAACCCAGAAACTGTTCGGACAATTGTTGAGTGGATTCCACCCAAAAATGTCAAAGAAGTCCGGAGTTTCCTTGGTTTGGCTAGTTATTGCCGTCGCTTCGTTCATAACTTCTCGAAGATTGCGAAGCCTCTTACCGATCTCCTCAAGAAAGGCAAGAAATACCTTTGGTCTCCTGCATGTCAAGCTAGCTTTGAAACACTCAAAGAGAAGCTCATTTCCACACCAGTCTTGATTCCTCCAGATACATCAAAGCCTTTCCAGATATTCTGTGACGCCTCCTTGCAAGGATTGGGTGCGGTCCTCATGCAAGAAAAGCAAGTTGTTGCTTATGCTTCCCGTCAGTTGAAAACTCATGAGCTCAACTATCCAACACATGATCTTGAACTTGCAGCGGTGGTCTTCGCTCTAAAAGTATGGAGGCACTACTTGCTGGGAAACCGGTGTGAGATCTTTTCTGACCACAAAAGCCTGAAGTATATCTTCACTCAGCCGGACCTCAACCTTCACCAAAGGAGATGGATTGAAACCATCAATGACTTTGATCTTTCGATCAACTACACTCCGGGCAAAGCAAATGTGATGGACGATGCCCTCAGTCGTAAGGCATATGTGAACAACCTCATGGTGGAAGAACAACAACCTCTCTTGTGCGAGGAATTCCGTCAACTCAATCTTGAGCTTGTACCTCAGGGATATCTTCATAACTTGATAGCTACCCCTCTCTTGGAAGAAAAAGTTCGCTCCATTCAACTTGGTGATCCGTACACTAAAAACATCATCTCTAAGATTCAGCTTCCGAAGTATGAACCTTTCCACCTTGACGACCAAAGCACTCTATTCTTTAAGCACCGGATGTTCGTTTCGAAGTATCCGGGTTTGAGAGAGCAAGTTCTTAAAGAAGCTCATGATTCTGTTCTTTCTATCCACCCTGGCAGCACTAAGATGTACATGGACCTGAAAACACAATATTGGTGGCCTGGATTGAAACGATATTGTGCCAAGTATGTATCTGAGTGTGATGTCTGCCGTAGAGTGAAAGTTGTTCATCAAAAACCTTCTGGCCTTCTTCAGCCATTGAAGCCTCCGGAATGGAAATGGGAGAAAGTAGAGATGGACTTCATAACTGGGTTTCCAAGGTCACAGAAAGGCAACAATGCAATATTTGTTGTCATCGACAGGCTTTCTAAAGTGGCTCACTTCTTCCTCGTCAAGGAAACAATTTCGGCAATCCAATTGGCTGAGCTCTATATCAACAGAATTGTCTCTTTGTATGGGGTTCCTCTTGAGATCAGCTCAGACCGTGGAAGCATCTTCACTTCCAAGTTCTGGGGAAGTTTCCAAAATGCTTTGGGAACAAAGTTGAACTTCAGCATAGCTTACCACCCTCGGTCACAAGGGCAAGTTGAAAGGATCAATCAGATTCTGGAAGATATGCTCCGTGCTTACGTCATCTCTTTCGGCATGAAGTGGGAAGAATGTCTTCCTTATGCTGAGTTCTCTTACAACAATAGCTTCCAGAAGAGTCTAAAGATGGCACCATTTGAGGTTCTCTATGGCCGCAAATGCAGAACTCCGATTGGTTGGTCGGGCGCAGGTGAAAGAACATTGTTTGGCCCTGACATTGTAACTCAAGCAGAGAAGAAGGTTCACATCATTCTCGAAAACCTGAAGGTTGCTCAAAGTCGCCAGAAGAGCAACTACGACAGAAAGCACACGGACATGGAGTATGTCCCTGGTGATCTCGTTTACCTTCGTGTCACTCCCATGAGAGGCACGCACCGGTTTGGTATCAAAGGCAAGCTTGCGCCTAGATACATTGGTCCTTTCAAAATTCGCGGCAAAAGAGGAGAAGTGGCTTATGCTCTCGAGCTTCCTGAACAACTCAAGGTTCATGATGTCTTCCACATCTCTCAAATGAAGAAGTGCTTCAAGGATCCTGGCAGGACCGTGGATCACGAGCTTATCAATCTCCAAGAGGATCTCTCCTATAAAGAACACCCCGTCAAAATTCTTGAAGTCGCAGAACGGAAGACTCGGAACAAGTCTATCAAGTTCTGCAAGGTGCAGTGGTCGCACCATTCCATTGATGAAGCCACTTGGGAGCATGAAGATGACCTCCGTTCCGAGTACCCTGTTCTCTTTGAGTCTTCTTCTTCCTAGAATCTCGGGGCGAGATTCCTGTTTAGTGGGGGAGAGTTGTAGCATCCCATCTGTCTAACATCTATAATGCTACATGGTTTAATAATAAAATGCTACTTCCTACATATCATTATTGCATTATCATTATATCATGCTCATGTCATCATGCCACATTGCATTTGAGCATCATATAAAACCCTTTTCATTGGTTTTTGTCTCATATGCATTTATCAATTGTATTTGGTTCTTAATAAAATGTATTTACTTCTTGATGAATTGCTCATGCCCAAGTCGAGTTGGGGGCATCTCTCTTTTAACTCCACCACCTTTCTTTGTCACCACCCCATAATTCCACATCCCAAACTATATGTGGGCTTTGGCACTTCTATTGGCTCTTGTCTAGCTCACATATATTTAAGATGGATCCACTCCTAATCTACATGCTCCCATATATGTTCTCTATTGTTTCACAATATCAACATTGTGGAGACACATGGCCACCTTTGCATGTCATGTGAGTAGAAATGCTTCTATTAATCTCCCATATGGTTTTAGTTACTATATGCTCATGTATGATGCTATATTTGGCTCCAAGTTTGATCTAGTGGAAAATACACACTATTAAGGCCATTTAGTTTCATGTATGTGCATATGATAATTATTCTCATATGATATGCAAGATTGTGGTTTTGTATGGGGTATAAACTCAAATTGGAATGCATGTATGGGAGATATGGCCACAATATCCTCTATTTGTCTTCACAACCAGTACTTGGTCATTATGGATCATGCATGGCCCCTGCAACATCATCATTCCTCCTCCCTTATTTCTTTCATGTAAGTTTATTTCGATGTTATTTGAATCTTGGTGGATTTAACCCACATGGGCATCTTCCACACAAGTGATCATCTCTCCCTCCCTCTAGCTATCTGTTATTTTGTTTCCTACCTACATCTCCATTCCAGTATTTTATGCCCAAAGGGAATCTATATGTGAACATCCTCCCCAGACCGTCCTTATCTTCCTTCTATCTCATTTGAGGTGTTTCCTGCCTCTCTATTCAATGTCCTAGCAAAGCAGTCTTCAACATAGTACAATTTTTCTAGAAATCGTCTTTGTGCTAACTCCCTAAATTCTTGTTCCATATGCCTTCTTTTTCTTTTACATATATTCAAAACTATCAATCTTAGATGTTCTACCGATCCTAGTAATTCTAAATGCCTCCATGTTCTCAAATATTCTTGGCCGCTCAAATCTGGGTTTTGCTTTTCAAAAATCTGGACAGTTTTGCATTTGTCCTTCTTTTCATTCGAGCAAACAGCAGCAGCAGTCTTTAGCTTCAGGTTCAGAGAGCAGCAACAACTACAACCCTTTTTTCCCCTCCCAACGTCAGCTTCAGTGCGATGAGGCAGCAACCCACCTCGTCCCCTTTTCAGCCCAAATCCATCCAACCGTAGCGACAGAGCGCTTCTGGCCGTGTACCACTTCAGCAGCTCCGTTACTGTTCGTCTCCCTTCCGTCCTCCTCTGTTCAGTGTTAGAGGGGAAGCAGCGAGACGGTGGAGCAGGTGTCCGTCGACCCCGTCTTCCCCATCCCCTCCTCTCACTTAGCCCCCGAGACGAGCCCCCGAACCCTAGACCCCCTCCTGCCCTACCGCTGCAGCCCCGTCCTTCTCCTGCCTCCCTCCACACCACCACCGATCGCCACCACCTCGGCCTCTCCATGGCGCCGCTGCTCCGGTGCTTCTGAACCCTCGCCGGCGCCGCCCAGAGAATCGCCTCGGAGTCCTCCATCTCCTCATCAAGTCAATTGAACCGAAGCGTCCCCAAATCGACGACACGGTCGTCGTTTCCCCTCTCCGGTCTCCAGCTTTCGGCGTCAATTCTGGCTATCTCGGTCACCCTATGTACACACCGTCGACGCCCACGAACCCCCGGTGAGCTCCCCATTCCATTCCACTTCTCCTCCTACGTCCTTAGGCTCTACCGCCGCTGCCCTGCGTCTGCCAGAGCCGCCGCCACGCACGCCGGTGTCTTTTACAAAGCCTCTGTTCCGGTCAATCGTGTCGTCGTCTCAGTCGACCATGTGAAAAACCGAGACTGTCTATGCATAGCCCCAGTTTCCCTCTTCAAATCAAGTGGCTACACGCCCCTTTTGGCGATCTGCCCTTGTCGTAGTCGTCTCCGGAAGTCGGCACAGTTCTTGTCGAGTTCTGTCGCCGGTCGATAGTTAACGCGCGCCTGTGTTCATCGCAAGCTCACAACCTCCATAGTCCACCTCTGGTCATGTTCTTTGCGTCCAGCTGATGTCCTTTGTGCCCTCTTTGAGTCAAGGTTTCACTTGGCCAGTTTGATGCAGTATAGTGGCCATGATCTTCCTCGAAAGGTCGCACCGAACACAACTCTGATGTCTTTTTCAGACTAGCGCGTGCCCAGTTTTCTTCAGAGTTAGCAGCGCAGTCCCTAGGTATTTTTGACGTGCGAGACAGTTTTTGACAACAACCCAACTCCACCACAGTGGTTCCATCCTCTCTATCAAGTTGGGTGTGACCGATGAGGTCTTGGGTTCGAAACCCCGGGTCGCCTTTTTCTTCTGTTGTTCCCATGCGCTGACACTACGGCCCCACCAGTGAGTGTATCTGGGTTCCCTCCGGTAACAAAAGTTTTCCCACTTTTTCGCAATTAACAGATAATTCCAGAAATTGCATAAATGTTTTTAAATCAAGAAATTAATATCTTTTACTTGGTATTTCCAAATCATACAAATAATATATGTTTTTGAATCAGAAAAATGTGAGGATTTCAAATATGCCATCCAAAATAATGTTTGACTAATTTAAATTTTTTGAGATGATTAAATTTGCAATAAATGTCTTTTCTCAATTAATTAATAACTTAATTCTATAACTCCAAATTTGACAAATAATATGTCTAAATCGATCAGCGCGACGAGCCCGTTCTGTTTATGCATTCTATGACATGAATTGAAGCATGCATCATGTAAATATTAATTATACATCAACGTTTATGGGAGAAAAACATGACTAAAAACCTAATAAAATGCTTTATTCTTGTACCCCACACCTCACCCATTGAAAGAACATTTCATGTTTTCCTATGTTTTGCGTGTTAGATAACATTACTATGGAGACTTTTCATGTGTGGTAAGTGTGCAGGAAGTTTTGAGGGGGGCCGGATAATCTGCCCCTTCAAGGGCCGGATAATCCGGCCTACCTCATCTCTCAAGGAAGCCAAGGCGCGTCGCTCTGTGTCTAGTCGGATTTTCCCCCGGAAAATCCGAACTGGGGCGGTTTTTCCTTCCCAGGCCAGATAATCCGTGTTTCGCAAGGGCCAGATAATCCGGCCCCCAGTTTTTGAGCAAAAGGAGCCAAGGCGCGTCGCTCTGTATTCGGTCGGATTTTCTACCAGAAAATCCGAACTGGGGCGATTTTTCTTCCCTAGGCCGGATAATCCGGCCTTTGCATAGGGCCGGATAGTCCGGCCCCCAGAAGTTGATCAAGGGAAAGCTCGGCGCGACGCTCAGAGAGGGGGCGGATTTCTGCTGGATATTCCGAGTCTGGGGCGGAGTTTCCCAGACCGGATAATCCGGCCCTCACTTGGGCCGGATAATCTGGCCCCCAAAGTGTGCAACGGCTGGTTTTTGGAAGGGGGTATAAGTACCCCTTCTTCCCCAACGTCCAGATCTCTTGATTCATTTGAATTCGACCAGACCCTATGCAAGAGCTCTAAATCTCGATCTCCCACTTCAACCACCCTAAGGTCTTGATCTTTGGTGGAATTAAAGGAGGAGAAGTTCATCATCAACATCAAGAATCAAGCGCTTCAACTCCTCTCCATTCACTTGGAGAAATCCCTGATCTAGTATTCTCGTTAATACCTAGATCGTGTTATTGTATTTGACAACTTTATTCTTGTGGCAGCTTGTTGTCATTTCGGGAGCCTCCAAGTTGTTGTGGAGTTGTTGCCCCGCTAGTTGTGTAAAGGCGCCGGTGCCCGCCTCGAAGGGTACCTATAGTGGAAGGTGGATCAGGCCTGTTGTGGCGAGATCCATCGGAGAACAGGGTGAGGCCTTTTGTGGCGTGGTGGTCTTAGTACCGCGCACCCCTCCAACGCAGACGTACTTCCCTTAACAAGGAAGGAACTGCGGTCAAACAAATCCAGTGTCTCCGCGTGCTTCACTTCGGTTCACTCGTTCCTTACTCGCTAGTAGATAGGTTTGCATATAGGGAAATTCCACACATTAGTTTATCTAGAGAATTTACCTTTGTGCTAAGCCTAAAATTGAAAAAGAATTAAAAATTGGTGTAGCACCTATTCACCCCCCCTCTAGGTGCCCATACGATCCATTTCAATTGGTATCAGAGCCCCGGCTCTTAATTCGGGCTTAGCCGCCTAAGAGTAGTATGGGTACCAGGGATGATGGAAATGAGGCTGTGGATAAGGTCACAATGGATGATCTCAAGTCGTTGGAAACAACCTTGTTGAAATCCTTTGAGGCCAAGATGGAGGAGATGAATCAAATGATTGCTCGCCTTACATCATCCATAGCCCCATGTCCATCCTCCTCTAAGGCTCCCTCACCATCATCTAAGGAAAAGGGTAACACCGGATCTAAGGATGATGATGTGGAAGGTGAAAAACTAAATGGTTCTACCTCCAAAAAGGGAAGTGGTAAGGAGGAATATAGTGAGGTTCGCCACGTATATTCCCCCGACCCACCTATCCCTCATCCTCATATAAACAATAGGGGTGATCCACCCAAGCTCACTGCATCTTCTTTTAACCAATGGCAATTTCTAATGAAATCTCATGTTTGCAGCTCCTCTATTGAATTGTGGAGGATCATTGAAGAAGGTCTTCATGTTGGAGATCAAACCAATCTAACAAGAAGGGAAGTTGTGGATAGCCAGTTGAATGCCACTACTCTCCACATGATACAGCTGGGTGTGGGTCCCAAGGACATGCCACACATTGAACATCTCAACATGGCTAAAGAGGCGTGGGATGCTCTTACGGACCTTTTTGTTGGAAATGAAAGCATGAGAAGAAACCGGTATGATGCCCTTAGTAACGAAGCTGAGGGATTCTACATGTTGGATGGTGAAAACCATGAGGACATGTATAGAAGACTCAAGGGCATCGCAACAACATTTCAGAAGCATGGGGCCACTCACATTGATGATGCATGGATAAAAAGAAAGTATGTGAGTGCCTTAATGCCTTTCGAACCGACGTATTTGAAGAGCTTGCAAGGTAGACACAACTATCATCAAATGACATCTAATGAAGTCATGCAAGAAATGGCGTCATTCAAAGTGGCGGCAAAGAATGCTGAAGATGCCCGTGCTCGGGCCATTGGAATGCAAAAGGGTGTCAATATGGCTCTCAAAGCCAATGTTGTTGAGCAAGAGGATGATGAAGGAGCATTTGAGAGGGGATCCATGGACTGCCCCGATGAGGTCAAACATGCTCATGGTGAGTACATGGCATTCTATGCAAGGAACTTTTGGAAGGACCCTGCCAAAGCCAAGTCTGAACTTGAGCGCAAGAACGGGTCAAATGGAAGAAGAGAAAGTGGCCCAAGATTGAGAACTTGCTTCAACTGTGGAGATAGACTGCACTTTGTAGCCGAGTGTCCTTATGAAAATAGAGAAGACAATGGTGGCAGGCTCATTCTCAAAGAGAAATCCAAAGTTCCTAAGAAGAAGCCATTTGCTAAGAAGAATGGCCCTTTCAAGAAGCAACACAAGATGGTCCTTGTAGCTCAAGAGGAATACTCCTCCACAAGTGAAGAGGATGATGATAGTTCCTGCGAAGTGGCTACTATAGCCACCACATAGACTCCCTCCTCTCTCTTCGACTCGCCGAACGAGAACGCCATCAACAACAACGCCACTTGCCTAATGGCAAGAGGATCCGAGGGCTATGCTTCCGGTGGTTCTAAATGGGTACTCGATAGCGGTTGTACGAGTCATATGACCAGAAGCAAGGAGATCATCACGGAGATGCGGCCAAACCTTGAACACATTACCGTCTCCTATGGTGACAAGTCAAAATCTAAGGTATTGGGTCTCGACAAAGTTGTGATGGCTCACGATATCTCCCTCGTGGACGTCATGCTTGTTGAGACCCTTGGGTATAACTTACTTTCAGTTCGTGCCCTTGGTAAGATGGGCTTTGCAGTTTACATTGATGCTGATTTGGTGGTACTCTTGTGGAGTAAGTCTCTAAAAGTCGCTTTCATGGGATATGTCGAAAACGACCTGTACGTGGTAGACTTTTCGGGGAAAACCACTACAGGTCCGATGTGTCTTTTCGGAAAGGCTGACGCGGGTTGGCTATGGCATCGCCGACTAGCCCACATCAATATGAGAACTTTGCAAAGTCTCCACAAGGGTGGCCACATTCTTGGACTAAAAGAAAATGTCTCTTTTGCCAAAGATCGTGTCTGCAGGGCGTGTCTTGAAGGGAAAATGCATGATTCTCCATATCGAAGGAAAACTATTATCTCTTCAAAAAGGATCTTGGAGCTTCTTCATGTGGATCTTTTCGGACCTCCATCTCATGCAAGCCTCGGTGGGAAGAAGTATTGTCTAGTGATTGTTGATGATTACTCAAGATACACTTGGGTTTATTTCTTCAAGTTGAAGAGTGAAACTCAACAAACTGTCATCGACTTCGCCAACGAGCTTCAACGTCAACACAACGTCCCCATTCTGGCTATAAGGAGTGATAATGGCTCGGAGTTCAAGAACTACACCTTAAATGAGTTCCTAAGTGAAGAGGGGATAAGACATCAATATTCCGCTGCGTACACCCCTCAACAAAATGGTGTAGCCGAGAGGAAGAATCGAACTCTAATGGACATGGCAAGATCAATGTTGGCCGAATTCAAATCTCCATATAACTTCTAGGATGAAGCAATCTCTATTGCTTGTCATTCATCCAATCGTTTATACCTCCGCAAGATTTTGGACAAGACTCCGTATGAAATACTTACCGGTAACAAGCCAAACATCTCATACTTTCGGGTATTCAGGTGTAAGTGTTTCTTTCTTATTAAAGGAGTTCGTTTATCTAAGTTTGAATCTAAGGCTCTAGAAGGTATTTTTGTTGGTTATGGTACCGAATCCCACACTTATAGAGTCTACAATAAGCTCTCCGGAACTGTTGTAGAATCTTGTAGTGTGGTGTTCGAGGAAAATGACGGTTCCCGTGCGGAGCAAGTTGGTGTTTGTGATGCAGATGTTGAAATACCCCAAGATGCCATAAGAAGAATGGGCGTGGTATTCTTCTGCCCCATTGAGGAACCCCTTGTGGCGGACCGGGAAGGACAATGCTCTACTCATATAGAGCCCTCATCTACACATACGCAACATGCTCCAACCACGAGGGCAACTTCTACACCATCTCCATCAACTGCTGAAGGTCAAGATGCTCTAGAAAGCTCCATGCTGGATTTTCCGGTGGATACCGGATTATCCGGCCACCCCGCTCCAGCTGTCCATGCAACTCCTGGTGGTGAAGATATCAACACAAGCTCCATGCCGGATTTTCCGGCTGACCCCGGATTATCCGGCTCCTCGCCAGTTCAAGCGAGTCCTAGGCTTCCTGATGATGCTGCTGCAAGTCCTCCCAGGCCGGATTATCCGGCCTCTTCATCGGCAGGATTATCCGGCCCTGACTCTCTAGTTCTGCAGCCTCCTGTTATGGCTACGGACTCACCTCAAGGGCATGCATCTCCACCACCTACTACTGATGTTCCAGCTATTGATCAAGGCGGAGAAAATGCCTCCAATGAAGACTCAAGTGATGAATCTCCTCCACCAAGAGACAACAAACTTATTGAACTTCATCGCAAGGCTCAGGCTGATCGTAACCTTGAGTTGAGGGGTCACACTCTCGACAAGGTTGTTGGTGATCTTCGACGAAGGGTGTCTACTAGAAGAGAATTGGCCAGTTTTGGTGAGCATCAAGCTCATATCTCCATGGTGGAACCTAAGAAGGTCTTTGAAGCTCTTGAAGACCCGGACTGGGTTGTTGCTATGCATGAAGAATTAAACAATTTCGAGCGCAACAAAGTCTGGAAACTAGTGGAGAAACCCAAAGAGTGCCGCAATGTTATCGGCACCAAGTGGATTTTCAAGAACAAGCAAGATGAGAATGGCATTGTTGTGAGGAACAAGGCAAGACTTGTGGCACAAGGTTACTCCCAAGTTGAGGGCATCAACTTCGGCGAGACCTATGCTCCTGTGGCTCGTCTTGAATCCATCCGTATCCTACTTGCTTATGCTGCTCATAACAATTTTAAGTTGCAGCAAATGGACGTCAAGAGTGCCTTCCTTAACGGTCCTCTACATGAGTTAGTATACGTAAAGCAACCCCCGGGGTTTGAGGATTCTAACTTTCCGAACCATGTCTACAAACTCTATAAGGCACTCTATGGCCTTAAACAAGCCCCACGTGCGTGGTATGAGCACCTTAAAGAGCTTTTGTTAGATCGTGGCTTCGAAGTTGGGCAAATCGACTCCACTCTTTTTACTAAGAAGGTTAAGGGGGAGCTCTTCGTATGCCAACTATATGTAGACGATATCATTTTTGGTTCTACTATCAAAGCTTTTAACGATGAATTTTCAAAGCTTATGACTGATAGGTTTGAGATGTCTATGATGGGGGAATTACGGTTCTTTCTTAAATTCGAGATCAAGCAACTAAGAGAAGGAACCTTTATTAATCAAGCAAAGTACATCCAAGACATGCTCAAGAGATTCAAGATGACGGATCTAAATGGTGTCGCTACTCCGATGCAAACAAAGTGTCATCTCGAACTCAACCCTCATGGTAAAGATGTGGACCAAAAGGTATACCGGTCCATGATCGGCTCTCTTCTTTACCTCTGCGCATCTAGACCCGATATTGTGTTGAGTGTGGGAGTGTGTGCAAGGTATCAAGCAGCTCCTAAAGAAAGCCACTTAATGGCGGTCAAGAGGATCTTTCGATATTTAGTTCATTCCCCCAACTTTGGTCTCTGGTATCCCAAGGGCTCCAATTTCTCTTCATGTGGTTATACTGACTCAGATTGGGCTGGTGATAAGGATGATCGGAAGTCAACTTCTGGAGCTTGTCAATTCTTGGGAAGATCTCTTGTATGTTGGTCCTCCAAAAAGCAGAATTGTATATCTCTCTCCACCGCCGAAGCTGAATATGTTGCTGCTGCCAGCGCTTGTACTCAATTATTGTGGATGAGGCAAACTTTAAAGGAATACGGTGTCAATTGTGACAAAGTGTCTCTTTTATGTGATAATGAAAGTGCTATCAAAATTGCGTACAATCTAGTTCAGCACACAAGGACGAAGCATATTGAGATTCGGAATCATTTTATTCGTGACCATGTTGCTCGAGGTGATATTGATCTATCTTTTGTGAGCACGAAGAACCAACTGGCGGATATTTTTACAAAGCCACTTGATGAAGCAAGATTCTGCTATTTGAGGAATGAGCTAAATATCATTGATTCTAGGAGCTTGTCTTGATTACCCATGCACCCACTCGTACATCTCAATCCTTGTTTGGTCTAGGTGTGGGCATGGATATAGGGGGAGTGTGGTCCTAACTTATTGGGCTAACCCTCCCCCCATAATGCCAATAGCAAGTTATATCATTTCTCTTAATATCATGTTGTGATATGTGAGCTTATTGATGAGTATTGGTCATGAACCCAAGATATATCTTCGCGGTGTCACACCATACACTCCAACAAGGTGGCTTCGGTCACCGCCCTCTCCTTTGTGGAGAATTGGATCTTTTTGGATGTTATTTGCTCTCTCTTTTTCTTATGGGAATCACACTCAATCTTGGCTTTTATTTGATTTTTTTTTGCAATTTTGAGTGTCTAGTACCATGCCAGTTTGGCTCTCTTAATCCTAAGCCTTCCCTACCTCTAAGCCATCTATTCTTGCACACAAGTCCCTTTTTGGTGTCTCGATGCCAAAGGGGGAGAAGTAGTTCTATTAGGTTGTCCGTGGATTTGCATGGGTCGGGCATAAGCACTTGCACTTTTTATTCGTTATTTCTTGCTTATGCCCATTTAGCGTTGAACTTTTATATTCGTGGTTTGTGATTTGTGGTTGAGACTTTATGTGGTTGTCTGGATGATACCTATGGACTTCATATCATGGATTATGCTCATGGTTATATCTATTCACATCCTATTGCTGGTGGTTTATCACGGAAGGCGTGCGCTCATAATGGTTATCCAATAATAATTGTGATTTATGTCAAGGATGCCTATTCTCTACTTCGGTGGTATGTGTTTTTGCCCTTTTGTCTATGGAATAGATTCACCTATTTGTGTGCATTTGTATTCCAATGCAAAACTCTATTATGCACACATTGAGGGGGAGTCCCTTCCATAGTTATCTCTGTTTGTCTTGTGTCTTTCTCCTGCAAATCCTGGTATTGTCATCTAACACCAAAAAGGGGGACATTGAAAGAACATTTCATGTTTTCCTATGTTTTGCGTGTTAGATAACAATACTATGGAGACTTTTCATGTGTGCTAAGTGTGCAGGAAGTTTTGAGGGGGGCCGGATAATCCGCCCCTCTAAGGGCCGGATAATCCGGCCTACCTCATCTCTCAAGGAAGCCAAGGCGCGTCGCTCTGTGTCTAGTCGGATTTTTTCCCGGAAAATCCGAACTAGGGCGGTTTTTCCTCCCTAGGCCGGATAATCCGGGTTTCGCAAGGGCCGGATAATCCGGCCCCCAGTTTTCGAGCAAAAGGAGCCAAGGCGCATCGCTCGGTATCCGGTTGGATTTTCTACCGGAAAATCCGAACTGGGGCGGTTTTTCTTCCCCAGGCCGGATAATCTGGCCTTCGCATAGGCCCGGATAATCCGGCCCCCAGAAGTTGATCAAGGGCAAGCTCGGCGCGACGCTCAGAGAGGGGGCGGATTTTATGCCGGATATTCCGAGTCTGGGGCGGAGTTTCCCCAGACCGGATAATCCGGCCCTCACTTTGGCCAGATAATCTGGCCCCCAAAGTGTGCAACGGCTGGCTTTTGGAAGGGGGTATAAGTACCCCTTCTTCCCCAATGTCCAGATCTCTTGATTCATTTGAATTCGACCAGACCCTGTGCAAGAGATCTAAATCTCGATCTCCCACTTCAACCACCCTAAGGTCTTGATCTTTGGTGGAATTGAAGGAGGAGAAGTTCATCATCAACATCAAGAATCAAGCGCTTCAACTCCTCTCCATTCACTTGGAGAAATCCCTGATCTAGTATTCTCATTAATACCTAGATCGTGTTATTGTATTTGACAACTTTGTTCTTGTGGCAGCTTGTTGTCATTTTGGGAGCCTCCAAGTTGTTGTGGAGTTGTTGCCCCGCTAGTTGTGTAAAGGCACCGGTGCCCGCCTCGAAGGGTACCTATAGTGGAAGGTGGATCAGGCCTGTTGTGGCGAGATCCATCGGAGAACAGGGTGAGGCCTTTTGTGGCGTGGTGGTCTTAGTACCACCCACCCCTCCAACGCAGACGTACTTCCCTTAACAAGGAAGGAACTGCGGTCAAACAAATCCTGTGTCTCCGCGTGCTTCACTTCGGTTCACTCGCTCCTTACTCGCTAGTAGATAGGTTTGCATATAGGGAAATTCCACACATTAGTTTATCTAGAGAATTTACCTTTGTGCTAAGCCTAAAATTGAAAAAGAATTAAAAATTGGTGTAGCACCTATTCACCCTCCCTCTAGGTGCCCATACGATCCATTTCACCCATGCCATGCTATGCTATGCCATGTAAATTGTGCATCATTCATCATGGCATGCTTGGTTGCTTGTCGCATTTTATTCATATGCTTGCGCACTTTATTTATATTGGCCCTTGTTTGTTTCGTTCTTCTCGAATAGACGCCGAGCAGGGGAATTATCAGGAATCCCAGGAGTACTACCCAGATCCATCTCTTGCTTCAACTGAGCTACCAGGCAAGCACTACCACATGCTTGCATACATATAGTACCTATTGCTTTTATCTTATTCTTGCATCATTGAGTCGCGATTGCATTAAACTGAATCCCAAGTATTCTATAGCCTTTACTTTTAAACCCCACCGAAGCTTGTTCCTCCATCCTATGAGTCATTACTACAGGAGTTGCTTGAGCCATGCGAGTCGTAGAATTGTATGTGTAGGGTTTGAGAGTGTCTGATGGATAACGAGGTACCTAACAACTTAACCTGAGTAGTCATGGGATAACTAATGAAAGAGGCACTGGTGGGCAATATCTGTTATTTGGTTTTTTATGCTCACTTGTGTCCCGTAGGACTCCAAGTACTTGATACCTGTTCCTTGACTATTCGCACTATCCACATACGGGAGATTCTATGAATCCCCCTTTGTCTGAGCTTGATTTGCACTTTATTTCTTGGGGCCACAAAGTAGTTTGGGGCTTTGTTACTATCTTGTACTTATGCCATGCTTTACCGCTTTATTTATGATTGTGCACGTAGCACCTGTACTGTTTAGGAATTGCGGAGTGTTTTTGCGGTATCGACAAGCCCAGTCACACTTTCGGGTTCCCAGTCGTTTACAACCATTGGCGCAAACCTTGGGTCCGTCTCGGAACCGGCCAACTTCGTTGCGGGTAGCTCAATGGGGTGACCCCTGAAATAATTTATGAATCCTGTGAATGCTTTGTCGTGAGGCCTCGTTGCGTTTCATTTGGTTCTTCCCGAGGTTGATCGTGTGTGTGTTGCTATTTGTGCACCCCTGCAGGGTAAATCTTTCTGAAAGCCGTGTCCGCGGTTATGGATGACTTGGAGCACAGTTTCTCGGTCATAGACAAGCATAACTAAAGTACCGTCTTTAATTTGACTAAATATCTGACTAGTAATTAGTGCAATATTCATGGAATGATTAATAAAACTGCCAACGGATGGTTTGTTCGTCCGCTTTCTCGTTGGTACGCGAGAAGGAGGATGGATCTGTTACTTTATATTGTTATATCTGTTGTTTCTAATTAACGGACATCTGTCTATCATTGGTTAGGCTGATGGTTAGCGAGTATCTATAGACTTGTTAGTTATTATCTTTTGCTGCAATTGCGTCACCCCAGGTATATGTCCCCTTTAGAGGCATAAAGACTTGTTGAGTACCCCTAGGGTCTCACACGATAAATTGTTTGATTCAGATGAACAAGTGTATTCGCAAGATGGATACTGGGTGGAGGAAACAGACGATGCTGGCAACGATCACACGGTGTAGAGATTCCGGAGATGGGGATCCGGGAGATCTGTGGCGGGATGTGCTTATTTATGGGGCATCTTATGCCGATTTGCTTCTTATCCGTACTCGGATCTTATTTCCCGTTTCCGCTTGATACTCTGTTGATTGATGTATGAGGAGCTATCCTAAACTATTATCTCTATCTAGGATATTTGGATCTTGTCGTATGGCGTTGCAATATTTCTATTTCTTTTAGATGGTATGACTCTGAGAACTGTTGTAAGGTAGCTTGCATACATACTCACATGTGTATGTATTTGATCTCTTCGCCTGTCGCCTACGCCGCTCGCTCTTGTCCCGATGTTCTTGGAAGTGGTTAGGGCGGTCGACGGGCCTACACGTGGGTGGCCCTGGGCCCCCGCTGTAAAATCCCTTATCCACTTTTGGTTCATCCAGGCTTGAACTTTGAGCGTAGGGTCCGAGGTTGTTACAACTACTCAGCTAGATCTACTTTTGTACACTGGGGTGGGACCCTCACCCAATCACGCCGCCGACGGTCGACGGAGAGGATGGGGGGAGGGTCCGAACGGCCCAGCACTCGAAGGAACCAAAAGGAAGGAGAAGAGGATGCCTCTCGATTCGTGCGTGGGTAGGCAACCCGGGACTTCAAAAAATCCTTCTCCCTCATGACCTTTTCAATTGAATGATTCTCATAAAACTAATACAGTACTAGAAGATTCCAACTTATAGAAAAATCTCTTGTAGTAGACGCTTTCGGACCAAAGGAACGACACCCCCAAAGTTCCAACGGATTGCATTTCTACTCCTCAATTTCATTAAAGAAAATCAACATCCACTTTATCTTCGAGATATTTTTGTTTTCTATCCAAATAACTATGGATGTGTTATGTAATCTTATGATCTGCGCTTTGGTCTCGAGTAAAATTCATGTGTGCTTTCCTATTCATGTCCTATGGGCTAATCATATTCTATGTATGACCATGTGCGGGCGAGATAAGCTAGGGGTAGACATCGGAAGGTTATGTTCATAGTTAGGGGAGGAGTGATGGGAGGAGGGACTGGTGGAGGAAGTAGACAGAGGCAAGTTAGGGGGACAAAGTGACACTACAAGCAGAGAAGATAGCCGATAGGTAGAGCTAGAGGGAATTCATATGCATATGGCTATAATCGGAAATTTTGGGTGGCAGCATGTAAAGATCTGACAAATGGCACTAGAGCGGCGTGAACACATGGCGAGACATGTGAGGTGGCAGAATATGACAAGGGCAAGAGAGACAAAGATGAGAAACAACGAATGGCATAAAGAGGACGACACTCATGAAGCATCTCGTCGCCACACAAGGGACAATGCATGATTTCTAACTTTCGGACACTTGCATGCAGTGGCAGAGTTAGGCTCTAGGGCCAATGATGTCAATGTGCTATGCTACTGCTACAATCACTACACAACAACACAAAAGTAAGAACTATTAATTGTCGGACAAAATATAAGGAGGGGAAATGATCACACTCCCCACGGGATTACATCGCTCACGTCTCCTGGGTCCTTTGCGCACCACGTGTCCTGTGCAGGCCCCACCATGTCCCCATCCCTTATATTCTCCGCATGGACAATATCTTCTCTGCACCTCATTCTTTTTCTCTTCCTTCATCCCACCGAAGAACCATGGATTTATCCTACGCTCCCTTCCCCCTTCCTCTCTCGCCTATTGCACTGTTGTCAGTTGGTGCAAGACGCCACCCCGCCGCATCGCACCATCTTGAATCTCGTCTGCTCCCAATCATTGATCCCACACCAGAGCCACCCCGACAAGACAAAGGTCGATGATGGGTTGGGGAGGCCGACACTCGGCGAGGTGGTGTAGCCCGTCACCCTGTTGCTGCTACAAGGGAGGACTCCTATTGCTAGGAAGAGTGACGTCGGCTGCTACGAGCGGCTACTCCGACTACTAGGGGCGACGCTAGGTGCTACAAGGGGTGATGATGGTTGCTACGAGGGGTGGCGCCGGCTGCCACGAGGGTGTCATCAGCTGCTATAAGCGGTTGTGCTGGGTGCTACATGGGGCAGGATCTACTAGGGGTGTCTCCGGTTGCTACAAGGGTGACCCATGTTGCTCCAGTCAATGGTGTAGGATGCTATCAAAGGCAGGTGACATTGCCATGAGCGGCTAGCGACGTCGCTACCGATGACCGACGGCGTTGCTACGAGCGGCCGATGGCTGTGCTACCAACGTGGTTAACTTCGACGAGTTCTCTCACCGTAGGCGATCAACGGAGATGGTGGGTATGAGTGGTGGGAGGTACATGCATGCTCGTCGATAGGTTTTCTATGCCTCATGTGCGGCGTTTGTCTGTTCTAGAGAGAGTTTGCTACCCGCTGTGCAAGAAAAGAGGGAAAAGACGTGCACCACGTGTCAAGAGTTGGACCTGAGGTTCGGAAGTTGCAATGCACCGGGACGCTCAACAAGACCCTATAAATTGTTAGGCCGAAATATTGTACTGCCAAATTTTTTCATGCAAGCGAAAGGACACCAGCTTACACCGCGTTTAATCATAACCTACAAATCAACCAAATTGGATGGATGTGCGCCTTAAAATAGTTTCTTTTCCCCCGATTGCTTACCAATTTTTAGAGTCTGGCTTTAACTTATTTGGCATGGGCCTCATATATATATTGGCATGTCCTTCCATTTAAACCGATCGGATCCTAATATAACTCGACACCACGTGATTCTGATTTTTGACCAAAGTAATAGCAGTCAAATAACACGCCGAGGACCTCCATATAGTATTTTAGAAAACGCAGCCCTGGGCCCACTGATCAGCGACGGAAGGGATAGAAAACACCTCCCTCGACCGGACCGGACGGGAATCCCGGCTGCTCGCGTAATCGCGTGCATAGATTCGCTGACGCGGCGGTCCCACCTTGCCGTCCCGCTGCCCCCTCTCCGTTACTATTTATCAGCCCCCCTCCCCACTGTCCTCGCCCCCCCACCCCCTGCGCATCCACACTGCAAACGGCCGCAAAGCTTTCGCGTCGCCGCCGGGAGTCCACCGCCGCGAGACATGGCCGGCGTGGAGGAAGATGCTGGGATGGACGAGGTCCAGAGGCGCCTCATGTTCGACGACGAGTGAGCGCTCGCTTCCTATTCCTAATCTCTCTGCCCCGCCTCTCTCTCTGCTGCCGTTATTTAAGCTCCACTTTTTCGTCAGAGTTGTGATGAGATGCGCGCATCCGGAACTTTCCTGCGGGTTTTAATCCTGGGATTTTAAGCTTTCGTTCTGGTTCTTGTGGTTACTCCGTTGGATCTCGTTGTGATCAGAGCCGGTCAAGGGTGGGTGGGGGATTTGAATTTGAATGTTGGGTCGCGTACTCGTGCTCCTGACTCCTGTCATGGACTTGCATCTGTGGTTGCTGGTTAGTATGTAATGACGTGTCCGGGGAAGTATCGATCTCGTCCTATATATATACTGTGGGGTGCGCCGGGCCAGAAAATCCGGGCATGCCATTGCCATGCGACGAGGGCACTGTGGTGTGCTGGTGTAGTATGCGTGCTTTGCTGAAAGTACGGAGTATATCAACAAGCAGGGTTTTGACCTCTCTTAGGCAGTGGCAGATCTAGGATTTTACCAAAGGTATACCGCACTTATTGTATACTTGTTTTAACTATGTATGAGAATGTATATATGTTTAGCCATACAAAGCGCCCGACATCGCCTAACTAAGTTTTTTATGTATGTTCTTTTGATAATGGAATTTCTATTCACTCAAAAGTCACAAAAGCCAAAAATTATGTACTCCCTTCGTTCCACAATTTTTGTCGTGGTTTACTTCAAATTTAAACTAAAACTATGACAGGAATTATGAAACAAGATGTGTATTAATTGATCGCGAGCCAAGTTCGTAAACAAATATGACAATCCATTGTTTCATATATGGAGTAGCTAATTAGAGCAATAGATTTCACATGACCTGTTAAAAGTATTAAGTACTAGAAGATATCACTAGAAGCATGTAAGTTTACCTTATTTGAGTATCGAGGAGTAAAATATGTTGATCGACTGTTGCAATATCTGGCACGGCGATGTTGACTTATGGCAGCAAGATCAATGGGCCCTGGATTGCAGCGGCGGCAATAGAAGGATCGAACACTTCGGACTCTAGGTCTGAACAAATGACTACATACTTCTACGTGATGGCCTGCCCATAAACCTGGGCTTGGTTTTGAGGCTTAAGTAATAAGTACACACGCGAATAGAGGTAGATAGGATAATTGATCATGTAATTATCTCTGGCCATTGGGGCTTCTACAGTGCTACTAGTACTAGTATAGCCGGTGGCCATAGGGTATGCCACGACAATCGACATACCGGGCATACCTTATGGATCCGTGACTGCTCTTAGGACTGCCTATTTTTGATATATTACTTGTTTTATTAAATGAGAAGTGGCCAACTAGTTCTTTGTAAGAAAAATCTAGATTCTGAGTGTGGAAAACAATGATGTGAGGTGGTGCTTTAGAAGCTCAATAGCCTTGAACCAGAGCCAAAAAAACGTAGCAAGTAGTACAAATTTTGATTGGAAGACGCAAACTGCCGAGTAAGTGAGTGTGCATAATAGATAAACTGCAATGTCCGTTTTTGGGGCCGTGGATGTGTTTTTAACGATTTTTCATAGTAGTATATAAAAGGAGCTCACCAGTTCCAAATTCCCAATTTCATATTTCACAAAACTGGTAAACAGCATTCAGATCGCTAGTAAATCATAATCACAGTTGGATCAGGGATCAAATCCGTACATCCCCAAATGTTCTAGAACCTATCTGTAGTTTCTATACAAGTTGTTTGTATGTAGAGCCTTTCGTTTTTCTACTTCATGTGACCAAAGATCAAAGCTGGGCACTTTTATTTTGCATACAACAGCCATTTCTCTAAGGCTAGCTCTCCTTGTAGATGCTGCAAATGCCTGAGTGGTATTTCAGGGAAGTTTTTATGAAGGACTAATTCACACCTTTCAAGTTTCTTTTGCATTTTTAAGCATTTGGGAGAAATTAGCACAAGTCTTGCAGTCAGTTATTAGTGATGCAATATTTATGCTGGTGCTTCAGAAGATAAAAGTTCCACCGCAGATCTAAAAATGAGACTTTTCCTTAAAGTTTTCGTTATATTATTTTCGTTATATTACTAACCTATATTATGTTATTATTACATAAATATATGCTCTGCATTTAGTAAACTGTAATGGCACTTTTTGCTTTAGCAGCCACTTGATCATTTTTGTAAAAAGGAAATGAACATAATTAATGTATTCAGATTCGCAATCTTGTCTGCGACTTAGCAAGTTTGAGGCTGTTCTATGTAAGCAAGATATGCCTCAAGTCTAGTTTCTCCATTAGTACATTGGTTTGATGTACATATGTAATCCCTAAAAAAAACTAATTGATTAATTGCAAACATGTCTGTTTTCTTAATCCTCCGTCTGGAGATATTTAAGGAATTTACTAACGTGTTTCTATACTGTGCTTGGCTTATCATTCACAGATGCATTTTGGTAGATGAACAGGACAACGTTGTAGGCCATGAATCGAAATATACCTGTAAGTTCAATTCTGTTATCATTTGGATATCCTGTTAAGTTCTTGGTTGTTGATGTTGCCTTAAGATCAATAGCTGGCACAAATGACCCTTCTTTTACATGCCATGTAGGCCATCTGATGGAAAAGATTGAATCTTTGAACCTGCTCCACAGGGCCTTCAGTGTCTTCCTTTTCAATTCAAAACATGAGCTGCTACTTCAGGTGTGGAAAAGTTACTTATTTAGCACTTACTGTTTTTCCTTATTGTAGGCTTCTAGTGATTGGGTCCTATTCAATTCTACCTCATAAGTCAACTTTTTTTTCTGAAAGCACCAAGTTGCTCTGGCAGCTAGTAACAGAAAAAATCCAGCTCAAGGTTGGGTTCTTGCCTTGGAGACCATAGAAACAACAAACATCGTTTTGCTGGCCAGTGTGCGTTACGTCATAAAGGCACATCATTTTGAAACATGTAAATGGCATGTAGTTAGATCTGAAGCTGTATTGGAATCTTTGACTTCTAGTAATCTGTAGATTATATGGCTTTAGAGTTACGCATTACATAGTAATAGACTTGCTACCTGCTGAAATAGAAATACCGAGTCGTGTCAGTTAAGTGTTTTCTTGTTGACTTAAGAGCATGTGAAACTACCATGGTCCATATCAGTGTCTTCTGTAGAAACTTCTGAGCTAACAGAGCTATTAACTCTAATTTCGACTTTGTAGAAGTAGGATGACAAAAATAGGGTCATCTGTAAAGTTGAAAAGAAACAGAACATTCGGTAGAAAAAGAACATGTATGAAGCATTTCTTTTCTTCAGCCTCCATACATAATTAATAGCTGGTATAACTTAGTCAACTTGACTTGTCTGATTTTTAGAATATCCGATAGATGTCATGCTTCAGATTTAATAGCGTGAAGAGACTGAGACATGTACCTGTCTCTGCTTACCTAATTTCATTGCTTATAGCTGCGCGATAACAACAATTGCCTTTGCCTTAGCTGAAGTTCATAGGACCTGTCAAGCATTTCGTACTGTAATATGGATCAAAATTTTCTTAGAATCCTCTCATTACCTCTTTTTCTTTGCTATTTGAACCTTAGTTCAATATCTCTTCTGGATGGTAACAATCTTTTGGTCAAACTTCTTTTCCATTATGTATTTTCTCATTGTCGCGTTAGTCTTCATATGAAAACCTGCTAATTAGTTTTGTACTCTTGCAGCAAAGATCTGCAACAAAGATTACATTTCCTCTAGTATGGACCAACACCTGCTGTAGTCATCCTCTGTACCGTGAATCTGAGCTTATTCAGGAAAACTTCCTCGGTATGTGTCATATTACGAGGAGTCAATGTTTCTTCCATGTCTTGCTTGGCTTCACTTACAGTTAGCAACTTCTCATTCTCCAGGTGTCAGAAATGCTGCTCAGCGTAAGCTCCTAGATGAGCTGGGCATCCCAGCTGAAGATGTACCAGTTGACCAATTCACCCCTCTAGGTCGTATGCTTTACAAGGCCCCGTCTGATGGGAAATGGGGCGAACACGAGTGTAAGTTGCCGACTCGCCGCACAGCCTCAAACATCACTTATCTGTATCTGTGTAGCAATGGGTGTGTTAATCTATTGGATGTGCCATGATCCACACTGTTAACATCATCGCGGGGCAATGCCTTTCACTGGAAATGCAAGCCGTTTGAGACCCCACCCTGTGCTAACATCCGGTTTTCTTATCCTCAGTGGACTACCTGTTGTTCATTGTCCGCGAGGTGAAGGTGCTCCCGAACCCAGACGAAGTAGCTGATGTGAAGTACGTGAGCCGTGAGCAGCTGCAGGAGCTCATCCGCCAGGCGGATGCCGGCGAGGGTGGCGTGAAGCTGTCCCCGTGGTTCAGGCTGGTCGTGGACAACTTTCTCATGGGCTGGTGGGAGCACCTTGAGAAAGGCACGCTGGAGCAGGCCGTCGACATGGAGACCATCCACAAGCTCAAGTAAGGAAGGGAGCAGATGCCATGCCGTGGATGCTTCTATCGCCAAATTTTCTGTACCTTGAATCGGTAAAGAATTTATCCACAGTTGGATATTTATTCAAGCGATGCTTAAACATCGGAGTCTTCTGGATAATAAGAGGAGAGTTGTTACATGGCTGATGATGGTCCCTTTGTATTGGCTACATTGATGATGAATGACGACGATGATGATGATGGAATATTTATAAGCTTTGGCCTGTGATGGACACGATCATGCTCTGAGCCGCTGCTGGTTCTAATTAGGGCATGTCAAGCGGCATGACCAAATTGGACACCCAAAGATCCGATCTAGTCTGTTTGGGTCGGTACTTTTTGTATGGAGCCACAATGGGACGACCTATTTTATCCTCTCAATAAAGAGAATGTGTGACGGGCTCATGGGCTACGCCCAAGGCAGGGAGGACATGCTAGACGCGTGCCTGTCCGGGCCGACCCATCCGTGCTTCAAATTGGTCGACGGATGCATCGTGCGCGGACGGTCGGTCCGTTGGGTCTCCCCGTTGGGACATGTTTTCTTTGCCTGCGTGAGGACAAAGCTAGATCGGCTAGAACCGTTTATTAAAAATCGGACCATTTGGATCGTACCGTTGGAGATGTCCTAAGGGTTTCCTCTTGGGCCACGAACCGTGGTTGTTTGAATGTGCTTGTAGGAGAGGGCGACCCAACGATGTGACCTAAACGGACCGAGTGGTGCAGACCGGTCTGTGACAACCCATTTTCAGGTCAAATATGGGCGGAGAATGGGTTCACGCGGATCCTATTGCTTGTGTCCGCATGCGCACAGACAGGAGACACGGCCTAGCGGTGCGACCCAAACTGAACGAGCGGCGCAGAGTAGTTTGTGACAACCCATTTTCAGCTCAAATATGGGCAGCGAATGCGTTCAAGCGGATAGTGCTCGCGTTCTTGTGGGTCCCACTTTCTCGGGGCCCTTTCCCACTCATGTCCTCCTCGGAGCCTCTCGCTAGTGGCATGCAAACCACTTTCACTCCCTCCACGCCCATAGATTTTTGTTAGCGCAATCACTCCAGCCCTAGCCAGCGATGGAGGATGACAGCACCACCACCACCGCCGCAACCAAGGCCAAGGCCCTACTAAAGCTAAAGAAAGAGTTGATGTCGGAGGAGCAAGCTAATGATACTAGGCATAGCAATAATCTTTTGATCCAACCGAGTGCACCACGAAGCACCGGGTTACAACCGATTATTAAGTGTAAAACATAGACCAAAGCATTAAGTGGTGATGTTGTTGTGGTCCCGAATGGATCACTAGGTGAAGACCTTACTACCCTTTCAGTCACTGGGGTTCCTGTGAGATCGCCGCTAGCCAAGTATCCCACCTCAAGCCTTTACCAATCTATGGGGTCTTGGGTACCTACAAGTCCAAAGATCGAGACAAGAGACAAAGAAATAAAAGATACAAATCCCTCTTTCAAACAATACACAATGCTCCCATAGATTAGATGCACATAATCATAATAATAAGATCAAGGATAGAAAAAATTGTGCAAAATATTTAGAGTGAAATCGAATATTCTTACAATGGTCGCCGAATTACAAGGAGATCTCAAGTACAAAGTAATGGCTATGGCTAATGGAGGGGATGGAAGATGGAAGGGATGAACAATGGTGTGGATCTCCTTTGGTGGTGGTGTGATGCAATCTGAGAATGGTGGTCTTCTGCGCGGCGGCTGAGGCCTCAAAATATATAGGCGTATTCACGAAAGTTGTAGGGTTTGACGAGACGAAGCCATCGCCACATGGTACGGGCAGACGGTACGGGCGGGCCCTGCCTGTTCCTGTGGTCGTTACGGCTGCAGACGCCTGGCATTTTCTCTAGAATTATTTGGTTGTGTGGACTTCCTCAAAACCTTCATTGTGGTTCCGGATTTCGCATTAAAAAGCGTGATTTACTAGACAACACGAATCAAAGCAATGCATATCTTTACAATTATTAGTCATTAGTGACAAGGATAGAGTGTTTCTTGTCAATTGCTTCACTAAAAATAATTTTTAAACACGGTGGAAGATGGCTATTTTTGGAGCCATCAATTAACTAAAAACCTACTTCTTACTATCTTGGGGTATAAGCCTCAATTTCCATGTTGTTTTGCTTTCGAGAGTCCCATTATGAGATGATTACAATTAACCTTATGAAAATAAGGTCTATTTGAATCATAGTTTTGGATTTCTTCTTAACCTTACTCCATATATTGAATATTGATACTTAAATTCATTGTTCACTCTACCCCTTAGGGTATTCTAATACTCTCCAACTCCAAATATACCACCATTTGGTTTCCATAGTTAGGACATTGCTCTAAACAGGCCTTACATTTATACCTCTATATGATTTCACAGTGTAAATCAGCGGTGTACCCACACAATTGTGGATATCCAAGGTGAATTCTATAAACCACTAGACATACCTAAACTTTGTTTATCTCTTTTAAAAAGGTAAGTATCTTACCTAAGAGATCTTAAATAGTTGACACAAAGACTCTTCCATCATGATATGCCCTTCTTTGAACTTTCAGGACACTAACACTTTGGCAAATCTAACTTCGCAACGCATCCGGAAGATGGTTACTCCAACTTAATACTTCTCTCTATCTAATTTAACATAGGCCAAGTTTTATGCTCTTTAAGTCATACAAATATGACTTGGTCAAATTAACCAGTAAGTTATCAACCGAGGATCATCATAGTGCGTGATGACTCTAGAATATCCTAAACATTTTCAACTCCCTTACTCCTAGTATTCTCTCAGATATTACAGAGCTTGAGTACCATCTATGGTTCCAACATCTCTTCTTTCTATCATTTCATGATGCTTCCATGGTCTTAAGTATAACTACTTCATCAAGTTCACTATAAGTAACACCTTCTACCATGAACCTTATTTCCACCTTTCATAAACTCTATACATATATTCACTAAACATCCTTCTTATAGACAACTAAAAATAGTTTGGATTTGATTCTTACTTCCAAGTCACGTAGATACTCCTTATGCTTTGCTTTGGTCTTCATGCAAGTCTTCATCTTTGCCTTTGAAACTCGTCACTCCCTTACACGAATCTCTTTTCTATCTAGGTCTATAGCATTAAGCAATAACTTGATGATGCAACATGCATTTGCACACCAAAAACTTCATGTATATATCTAGTCAATCAAGAAGATCCAAGAAAAACCAAGAAATATCCAATGTTGGTGCATGTATCACACATTACCCTAAGCCTGAGTTATAATACTTGAGTAAAACATCTCCAGAATTCAAGCTTAGATGTGTAGTATATAACACCTCCTAGTATAGCTTTATGTTGTGATACATAGCACATATAGGTCAAACTACTCTATGTCTCAACATTTACCCAAACTGCTCGATTACAACTGGATAATTTTGAGCAAAGTGGTCTCAAAGTGGTTTCAACTAACTTATTACCTCCCTTTTGGAACTACTAACTACAACTTACCTTCAGTTGCTCAGTAAACTAACCTCACAAGATCCCTCCGAAGCACTATCGAGATTAATTTTGATACCTCTAAGTTGAAGATTATTAGATCCATATAACCTATATGACTTATGCCATGATCCTACAATGTTATCCTAAACTTTGTCTTCAAAATTAATTACTAAGCAGATTCCCTAATTACATATTTATCATGGTTTAAGAGCTAGTCTCACCATGATCTTGTTTTGATTTGCCTATTTGTCATGGTTTCGGAGCTAAACTCACCATGATTCTTCTTCTTCTATCTTGCTATCATAAATTCTTAACAAAATTCCATTCCATCACATAGAATTCTCAAATAAATCCCACATGATTTACTTCCCATTTTATTAGTACATTCTCTAATGGTTGTGATTAGGTGTCCATAATATTTACCATGATTAACTAATGATAGGATTCTTTTACCTTGCATGAATTCTCTTCATGGAATATCCTTAACTTAGTCATAATCTAATTTGATAGATTGAATTATTTAAGCTAGCTTAATGGTGTTACTTCTACTTAGAAGGAAACCAAAGTGATTCTTTCTCTGAAGGGGAATAGATAAGCACTCCTAAGAAACATGATCAACACATCTTACTCAAATGTGACAAAGTTATCCTCAAGTGAATATCCATAACAAGTTATAAGAATATTTGATTTAGATAAGATGGCTTCCTATAGTCGCTATCCAACCTACAGATCTCCTAAAATGGTTTTAATCCTAAGGTCAAAGTGTTTGCTCTGATACCAGCTGCGGTGACCCGGCATACCACTGCATGATGTAGTATACTATAGTCGTTGACATAACACTAATGAAACATCGTTCCACTAGTATTACATCCCTCCGAGTGGTACAACCGAAACATCGCGGGTCCAAGACATGAGTATAGATTACAACTCAACTCTTTACAAAAGATCCAGAAAACTTCCTCAAAACAATGAGGAAAACAATATACAAAGGAACCTAGAAATAGCAACTCGAAGCCTAGTCTGGAAATAAAACTATCTGGAAATAAAACTACTATTACAATATATCTAAGGCTTGCAATTTCTGCTATAGCAATACCCTAAAGAAGTAGGTTCTAGTATCTAGGGATTTATTTGTATGCTACTCTTCAGATTCTCTCATATTGTTGATGATGTAGTCGTCGAATTCATTGATCTCCACTGGATATCTTCAACTCTTCAAAGTAGTTCTCCTCTTGAGTTCGTCATTGATTGCTTCGAGATCTAGCAAGGGTTAATAAGGTATGGTTGAGTACGAGCATACTCAGCAAGTTCACTAAAAAGGACCATTTGATGCACTATATACAGCCGTAGACCATAGGTCAAAGGCTATGCAGGTTTTCGAAAACATTTCTTTAAAGATTGCATTTATGTTGAAAAGCTATGTCTGTCAGCATTCACAGGTTGATTAAAACTTCGTGGAGTTTCTTTCCTAAAGCGTTCGCAGCTCCTTCCCGGAACAGGGAGTAACATGTCACACTTTTTTACACTCTGTAGAGGTGCATTGCTTTACCCATGAGAGATCCTTATTCATGTTGCACAACCAAGTCGTGAGCCTTTTCCACACTTCCTTGGTATGGGACCCGATATAAGTACCCAAGCCGATCATCGCCCTTATCCATGACCCCACATGCCAGCAGGACCCTTTAGGCCGCCACATTTCTGTTAAGCCCCCTTGTAGGCTACTATGACTCTGGTAGGACCCTGAAGACTCTGTGAGCCGGTTGTGGCCCTGGTAGGTTCCATTAAAATGACCGACCATACCTCCAACAGCCTCTCACAAGATAATCTAGACACCAAAACCATGGGGCTCTAAGGGTGCCCACCGCATGTTGCTGGAACCATGCAAGGAATCTCATCGTTGTGTTAAGGTCGCCCGCTGACACACGAAAGGAAGAAGATCCAACTGACTTCCATAAGTCATATAGATCTCATGGATAACACGTATTTTACAGTGCAAGCAAAGTTGTTAGAATCGTGATTATGAATCAGATCGGAACCTCTATGGTAGGATCATAGATTGTAGGATCATAACTTTTAGAATCGTGAAATCGTAGATTCTACTTAGTAGAATCATAGAATCGATCCAATCAATTTGGGTCGTAAAGTCATAGAATCGCATGGTAGAATCACGATTCTGACAACTTTGGGTGCAAGAATCATTGACGATATTTGTTGTACAATCCTAGATGATACATTTCCGAGTAGTGGTGGTTCCATTGCTAGTCATAATAGATAATTGACCATCCTGGATCAGTAACCAATAGTTCATGTCAATTATGAAAGTAATGTTTTCTGCCATCCTTTTTGAAATGCAGATGATAACAGTAGTAGATCGCAAATACTTGATAAAAAATAACCAAAGTACATGAGCAAGTGTGAACTTGCCTTTGTGATTACAAGATTATGCAATCACAGTCTTCAAGACTATATAAAATCTAACATCTGAATATAACATCGTTGGTATGGTAAGGACTAATGTTTAAACAACCAAGATGTTGTGATGCATAAGTAATACCATGCATTTTGTAAAAACCTCGAAATAATACCCAATATTGTGAATGAGTTGAACTTAGGTGATTCCTTTAAGATTTGGCTTTTCTTCAAGTTTACTTCACAAGCAAATATAATTATAAAGAACTTAAGACTAACATACAAGACATAGAAACTAAAGCACAACGGTATTACAAGATTAAGGTTGATTGGTACCATGTAACTATTATGAAAGTCCATGTTTTAAGTTGTTGAGACTTAAAATAAATAACATAGTGTATTTGTTTGAAGTGGTAAAAAGAATAACTTTTGAAGAAAATGTTGTTTATGTTAAGTTAATCAATTCTGAAGGTTGCAAGGATTTCGACTATGGGTATTGATAAAGTACAAATGATCTTGAGTTATTTTACTTCTAGTTTGTTGTATATTATACTAAAGTTAACTATAAAAAATGGATTTAAGTCATAATGTTTATGGCATTACCAAGTTCTAGGGTTTTCCTAAGCATAATCAAAGATGTAAGATCATTAACTCTCAATGTAAGTGGATGATATGGTTTGACTTTTAAGTGAATACCATACATTTATGTGTAAGTGTTGGAAATATTACATAAGAAATCAATATGATTCTTTAGAATAACATATTTTAATTTGGATTATTGATAAATATCTAAAGGTGACTTTGTTGAACATAATGATTCCTATTTTTACTTATATATGGTAGAATTGATACTTTAATATTCTTTGTATGTTTTACCCAAGTTATAAAGGTAAACATAATTTTAAAACATTATAAACATCTTCTTTACAATTGCCAAGGAAAGAATATCATTTATTCATGGCAATAAATTCTAAAGACTCATAATAAAGTTAAGGAATTTATTTGAATTTATAAGTGATAAAAGAAAATACATTCTATTTATTTGAATGCAAGAAAAAGGATTTAACACCCTTTTATCTCAATTGTTATCTAGAAATACCAAAATTACTTGGGATTTCATATTAAGTATTTTTCTATAGTGGTGGATGAATTTTCATTCACAAAAGTGGTTTTATTCATTTTTATGATTTTTCCTCATTTCTCTCATCTTAGTAAGAGATTTAATGGTCTAAATATTTAGTTGTATTTTATTTAACTCAAACAAATAATGTTATATTTTTATTAGGTAGATATTATTTTTATAAACATTTTGATATATCATATGCATTTTTAGGATTTTATACATTTTTATAAAGCTAAGATAATCTCAGGGGTATTTTGGTAATTTTCCATTTTACTTCTTTATTTATTGTGGTTTCCTTTTTTATGGGCCTGACCCATGAGCGCACCTAGCGCATAGGCCGACACAACCCACCATTGGCCCAACTGGTCCGGCTAGGGGTCAACCCCAGCCCAACACAACCCATTTTCACTCTCCTCTCTCCCCAACACAAGCGCACAACATGCGCACTCGTCCCTTTCCCAGCACGCATACTTGAAATTCAAATCTCAATTACTTAAACTAAATTCAACTTTGTTTTAAGCTTCAAGTAACTTCAAATTTCCAATTCAAAATTCAAAATTCAAACACTCATTTGAATTCACTTCCCTCGAATACAAAGGTTCAATAGAGGTCATGTCGAAATTTGTCGCACTTGTCCCGATGTTTCCATCAGAATAAGAGAAATCTCGATCACTCTACACCTCTTTTAGTTTTGCGCGGAATTTTTCGGATTTTCTGATGCATGAATGCAATTGCACAAAACTGTGGTATCTTCTTCTCCGACCTAAAATTCTGGGATGTTACAACAACAAGAGAAGAAGAAGAAAACAAAGATGGGAAACGAGCAAAGGGGAATTTCCTCGGCGCCCATGCCCTATTTATCGCCACGCGTGGGCGGTTCACCTCCACCCAACCCACGTGTCATCTAACCTCCACGCGCGCCGCGACAGGTCGTGTTGGGATCATGTGAGCTAGCAGTTTCACCCACAGAAGATCTCGGATGCGATTATTGGAGCACCATCACAATTATCAAAAATTGCCCTAATTAGACGCGGCTCATAGCTGCTGATCGTGGCTATCGTCAGCGTGATCTCAGTGATGAGACAATTCATCTCCAAGCTCTGGCTGCACCAACCGACTGCCTTTGTCACCGCACACCTAGTGGTTGTCAATCGATTCCACATCCAGGTGCTCCGGACGATCATCTACATCAACATATTCGTGTGCTCCAGCCGCGAATCATCATCTACATCAACCTATTCGGTAGCTCTCAGAAACTTCTCCAAGATGTTAAGTCTCCACGTGCTTGGGGGGTAGTGTCGGAGGATTACCCCTGAGTAGGCTCGGACGGTTTAGTCCAGCTGGACCAGGTTGGATGGCTACTAAGCATAAGCTAAGGCCGACTAGCCCCGTCCAGCTAGTCAACTCCAAGATCAAACCGGCTAGCCCCGTCTATACGGTCAACCTCAAGGCCAGGCTAGCTAGCCCGCTCTAGCCGGTTGATACGTCCATTTTCCATCAATATTCTATATCATAATTTACTGTTATTCATTGATATATTTCATATTAAGAGATGATACTTATGTTATTTCATCTATTTTTGCATGATTGATGCCTTTTGGAGGATGGACCGCTAAAGTCAGGATTCTGATGGAAAAGGCACTGTTTGGAGGCGAAATTTGCAAAGATCAGAAAATCCTGGAAAATATATGGAAAATCCTATTTTTCCAGAAGACGAAGGAAGCCAAAAGGGGGAGCGGAGATGGGCCACAGGGGGACCACACCACCCCCTAGCGCGGGCCACCCTAGGTCGCGCCACCAGGTGGTGTGGCCACCCTGGCCCACCTCTGGATCCGCTCTTTGGCATATAAAATCTTCCCGAAACCATAAGAATCGGGGAGCGACCATAGAAAGGTTCCGCCGCCTCTGCGGGGCGGAAACTATAGAGAGAGAAAGAGCTGTTCGACAGGCAGAAATCTGCCAGGGGAAATTCTTTCCTGAAGAAGGGAGATCGTCGCCATTAACATCGTTATCACGCTGGACTTCATCGGGATCATCATCATTATCACCATCATCTCCACCAGCACCATCATGACCACTCCATACCGCTGTAACAATTGGTTTGAATCTTGCATAGTTCTTAGGGGAAACTTTCCCGGTGTTGATTACTTGTTGTAGTTGATGCTATTGAGTGGAACCATTGAATTGTCGTTCATGTTCAGATTGTTACTTATCATTATTTCATCTTTGATCATGATCCATATGATGTCTTGTGATTAGTTCGTTTAGTTCTTGAGGATATGGGAGAAGTCATGTTGTTAGTAGTGGAATTGTGTTGAGAAAGATTCAATGGTTTGATATTTAAGTCGTGGTGTTATTCTTCTAGTGGTGTCATGTGAACATCGACTACATGATACTTCACCTTTATGGGCCTAGGTGAATGCATTATCTATTTGGCTACTAATCGTAGGGGTTGTCGGAGTGACAGAAACCTGAACCCCCGTTAGGAAACCTTTGCACAAGGGAGTGTAGGATCTCAAAGTTTAAGGCTGTGGTTAGGTTTTTATCTTAATTACTTTCTTGTAGTTGCGGATGCTTGCAAGGGGTATAATCACAAGTATGTATTAGTCCTAGGAAGGTAACTACATTAGCACAGGTTCACCCACACAACACTTGTCCAACTAAAGAAGATTAATCAACTATATGAAGCGAAAGCACTTGACGATATTCCCATGTGTCCTCGAGAACGTTTGGTCATCTTAAGTAATACAACCGGCTTATCCTTTGCTAAAGAAAGGATTGGGCCACTTGATGCAATTATTATTATTGTCTTTTATTTACTCATACTTTATTTATCTGCACTATCAAAAAACCCTAAAAATCCGTTTGCTAAGTATTTACAAAGAATTCCTGATCCAAGACACTCATCAACACCTTCTGCTCCTCGTTAGGTTCGACACTCTTACTTATCAAAAATACTGTGATACACTCCCTATACTTGTGGGTCATCAAGACTATTTTCTGGCGCCGTTGCCGGGGAGTGGTGCGCTATTAAAGAGTGGAACTGGTAAAGGAAACTTCTATTGTGAGTATTGTTTATTTCTGTTACTTACTTTATTTCAATATGGATAATTCACTTAGTTTCTTATTTCGTAATGCTACTACCACTGCTAAGGTAGTAGATGAACCACCATCTGCTGAAAATGAAAGAAACCTACAAGAATTATTGATCGTGTTATGGATAACTACTATTTTGGAGATGGAACTGTCCATCCCGGTGATCATTTGCTCTTTATACATGAATTATGCGGGTTGTTCAAGTGTGAAGGTATTACAACAGATCAAGTCAAGAAGAAGTTATTCTCATTATCACTGAAAGGAAGAGTTGAGGAATGGTATAAGCTGCTGAAGAATGGCTAATCTCTTGAATGGGAGGAAGTAGTACCTCTCTTTCATTCCAAATTTTATCCTCCTAGTGAGATTCACAAAGATTGGAATCAAATATACAACTTTTGGCCTCATGATGGAGAGAGTACAACTCAAGCTTGGGGGAGATTGAAGTTACTAATGCTCAGATGTCCTATTCATGAGCTCCCTAACAATATTATTATCAATAACTTTTTATGCGAGGCTTTCTCTTCATGATAAGGATCTATTGGATGCTTCTTGTGCTGGATCATTTACACGCATGGAAGAAGAAGCTAAATGGGATCTTCTAGACCGTATTCAAGACAATGCTGAAGCATGGGAGAATGATAAAGGAAGAAAGTCAGGTATAAATTATGATTATGAATGCATTAAATCTTTTATGGGAACTGATGACTTTCACAATATTAGTAATGCTTATGGTCTTGATTCTCAAAGTATTTCAAATTATTTTAAGGCTTTTGCTTCTTATATTGAAATTCCTAAAAAGAAATGGAATAAGTATCATGAGCCATATAAAGATATTGTTAATTGTGTTCCTCCTAGAGACACTGAAGTTTATACTGCTAATCATATTTTACCTGAACCTTACATTGAGAAAATGCCTTTCCTAGTTAAGATAAAGGAACATTCTATGATAGCTAGTATGGTTAATGAAAGTACAAATAAAGTTGTTGAACCTGATGAACAAATAGCTGTTGAACCTGTAATAGAAAATGTGAAAGACTTTGTCACTAAATATGTAGAAGATGGACACACTATCCTCTGTAAGGATACTTCTAATATTGTTTCACAAAGTAGTGTTAGGAGAGCTAGTGTCCCTGTGTTTTCTGTTAGAATAAGTGATTCTTGTGATACTTATATCGTTAAATTTATGCACGATACTGAAAGTTACTATGAGATAGGGAAATTGTTCTTATGCATCTCAATAATATTAAGTTTCCTCGCTTTATGCTGAAAATCTTTATGTTGCACTTGTTTTGCCTTCCTATGCTAGCAGCCTCTGGTTTCAACAATTTATTTTCTTACAAAATCCTCTTGCATAGGAAGTGGGTTAGACTTAAACATGTGTATATTTGCTTCTTGATGCTCTCTCTTTTACTTCAATTCATACTCTTATGTGAGCATCATTGAAATTATCATGCCCATCTTAATGACTATAAAGAAAGAGCTTTTTGGGAGACAACCCAATATTTTTTTTGCTTTTAGTTTGTTTTTGCTTACTTGAGTCTTGGAAGTTGTTTCTTCTACAATAACCTCTCCTTATCCTTTTTGTTTGGTTTTTGTGTCAAGATCAGCCTCTAATGAGAGAGAAATAAGATTTGGGGAAGTTGTTGTCCCAAAACAGATTTTTGTGCTTCACTATAAAAAATCTCTAGAAATCCCAGAATGTCCTAATGATCTGTAATTTTATGTGTGCATGTCCCAGGTTATTATTTAACTTTCGTTAGTTTTGCACTTTTTGATTTGAGCAACAGAAGATTTTCTAAAAAATTGATCTTTACCTGCTAGTCTGTTTTAACAAATTTTTGCCAGTCTTGCATTTGCCTCTTAAATCGATTTCCTTTTTGAATTCCTTTTGGGATTTCGGAAGGAGTCACTAAAGTAGCTCATTTTTTGATGGATTTCAGTTGAAATTGAACTTAAAGGTTGATTACCTTGCATGCACTAATGTTGCTAATGAGAATTGTGTGAAGTTTTGTGTGAAAGAAATTTCCAAGTTGTAGGAGAAAATGGTGTAATAAGATGGTGAATGGTCAAAGACTCAAGCAATATGTTTTTGAAGATGAATATATTGATGTTATTAAAATAGTGACTCCGGAAAAATTTATGACTAAATTCAGAAACCTGCAGAGTCCGTTTTCGAATAGGTAACAGTCCTGGTAAGAAAAGGTCCACGAAAAATCTGTCAATTTATATATTTGTAGTTTTTATCTAACATGGAAAGCAATGAGTCCAAAGAGGGACGGAAACGGAGCCCGGGTGGCTCACACCACCCCGTGGCCCGGGCCCACCTAGCTGCGCCACCAGGGGTGTGGCCACCCCGGAGCCCGACTCCGACCCGTTTTCTCCCAGTACTTTCCTTTTGTTGTAAAACTTCGTAATATATAATCCCTCAGATCCCTCGAGGTTCGTATATCATGTTCTCTCCTTGTTTTTGTTTCGATCTGTTTCTGACATGTAGAGTCTCAGTTTTGGAGCCACAATGTCTTCCTCTGGATCAGCCAAGGAAGATTCCTCCATGAACATCATCAACCCGTACATGCGTGAGTTGAAGATTCATCCCAAGGAGTTGTTGCTCGAAGATGGGAAGGTAAAGATAAAAGAGGTTCAGGGCCCTAAAGGTGAAGGTAGTCTGGAGGACAGGATGGAAGCACTGGAGCAAGAAGTCTTTATGTACAAGAAGTGTAGGGTTTCCGTGTATGAAAACAATTAATTTTACCCTACGCCCCTGAACCCCTGATGCTTGCTAGGACCTATCTATTAGTAATACAGTAACGGGAGGGGCTTTTCACGAACTTACCCTTGAAGACCGAAAAGCGTTGTCAACGCTTAGGAGAGCATGGTTGATGTAGACGAGCCGAAGCCGACCTCAAGGTCGTGATGAAGTCCTTGCGCTCCTGTGGCTCCAACGACTTGAGTGCCTCAAGTGTGACACCTCGTGGGGATTTACACACGTCCGGTGCCTGACGATGACTCCCGCTTCCCTGATCCAGCAGCAGTTGCGGAAGTAGAGCTCCTGGATCCGAATCCCGCAGCGCGACGACGCTCCGCAATGAAGATGTCTCTCGTTCGCGCAGTCCGAACTTGGGACCACGATCACGAGAGAGAGAGAGAGTATCAATTGGAGGTCTTCCCAAAAGTGAGAAGACCTTTATTGAATATTATGTGTCTTTATCTTGCTAAATACCCCACTATATATAGGGGGAGGGGAGGTACTACCTCCCTCAAAGTCCCGAGGTGGGACTAAAGGAGAGAAGAGGGGGAGGGGTGGCGCCACCGGCCACCCCATGGGCTCCATGCGGGGGGAGGGGAGGCTGGACCACTAGGGCGCTGGCCTACCCTCTTGGCCCTTCTCCCTCTTACCTTTTCCCTAATGGGCCCTCTTCCCTCCGGAATTGGCCCATTAAGCCTTTGACCATTTAAACTGATTTTCTCTTTATTAAATAATTATGAGTAAATGATCAAATCAATATTTAACATTCATTCACATATTACTCAATCTCCGTGGCTATGGAACACCTTCCACCTCCACTCCAGACTTCCTCCGGACTTACCGAAACCCTTCCGGTTTTCTCTCTACTACTCGTCGGCGATTCTTCCGATCCTATAAACACTCTCTAAGCATCATCAAACCCTTAAGCGTGATACCCTACGGTTTGGGAACACTCCATACATGGTCGGGACACCCCCTGACCAATGATCGACAAAGGGACCTGGATGGCCATGTGACCCCTCTGCGTTCCACGAAGATCTTTCGTCGTTTGAACCGGGACAATCGTGTCTTATTCCCTTTGTCTCTCGATACTTGCATTGCCCGAGATCTGATCAATGACATCACCGTATTGTGTTCAATCTCGTTTACCAAACAATGCTAATTGACTCGTTCCGACAAGTGATATCCCTATGATCAAAATCACAAGTTGTGCAACTATTGGATATAACTTCTCCGAGTGGGCCCTTGAGCATCTTTCCGTCACATGGACGGACAAATCCCGCTCTTGACATATATTGCCTCTACGGTTTCCTCCGAGTACCTGAACACACCTTTATAACCACCGTATTACCAGATGGCGCTTGATGCTATCTAATAACTCTCAGGAGACAGTGATTGATATAGCCTCACGGTCTAAGGAATAGTCTACGAGGATCCATTTCTTATCATTGTAACTTGAACTTTGTGACATGATCGGGTCACGATGTTTAGGTTGGGTATTGGTTCATCATCTCATTCTCGGAATGAGTTGACTCCATTTCCAACTGGCATAAATGCCACATGATCAGGAAACATGATCATCTGTTGACTAATGAACCAGTGACTAGAGTTTCACTGGGAACCCCTGGTTGTTTATATATCACACATGTATTGATGTTTCCACTCAATACAGTTATAGCATGATATAAAACTTAATCATAAACTATATGAAATATGATAATAGTCCTTATTACTATTTGTCTCTAGGGCATATTTCCAACAGTCTCCCACTAGCACTAGAGTACAAATACAGTAGGTGCATTTTTTCTTAATCATTGGCACCATATCCGGTACCCTGAACATGCTTGCTCATGGAAGAGGTTGAGTCTTGGGTCTATACTTTACAGTCCCAAATCGTTTGCAACTTACTAATGTCACCTTGATTGACATTAATACTTTATCATCACATGATAACATCTATGTGTATGCATCGTCGCTATGGCAGCAGAACGAGGCCTGATTCCAGGAGCCTATAGTGACTTTAGATCAACCTCAAGGGCTTTATCATGGGCACTATGCCCTGGGACACATCATTCTACGTTAAAAGTGAGTTAGCCCCGCCATAACATTATACAACACTTTAGATGGTACCCTTATCTATTATTATAAATGTAATCATCGAAACTCGAGTGCACTCTATGCAACTTTCAATGTTTTGTTCACCTCGCTTCCTACTTGACTCTAATCGGTATTACGGGGGTTTCCAACATATTCCCTTATAACATAACCCTTTATGTTTTTAAGCTATGTCGTCCTTTATGGATTTGGAAAACGTGTCTACGGTTCTCTATTAGATACTGTGGACAAACTTAGCTCAACGTTCCGTGATTAGAACTTAATCACTTTTGAACGTTCCTTATTGGATAATATATTATGTTAAGTTATCATTATGGTTTTCTAAGATAGAATCTGTCGTGGAAATGGCCACAGCAGTCGCTGCTACTGGCAGCGATTGATTGTAACGTGAGGAAGAGTTGGCGGCCATCTGCGGTGCGAGATGGGGGCGGATGCACATGGGTTTACCCAGGTTCGCCCCCGGAGGGTAAAGACCTACTCCTGCTAGATTAGATTATTGGAGAGCGAGTTACAGGGGTGGCGAGCTCGGCGTCTAAGCAGCGAGTCGCTTGAGGGGGTGTATGATGGAACGTAAGTCCTTAGGATACCCTAGGGAGGTTTATATAGGAGTCACCTTGCTAGGGTTTACAAGTTACAACCGAGCTAGATATGGACTCAGAGGCTTTTTGACCTAATCCGACTGAGCTTCAGATATGCTTCTGGGCCTTCAGTTTCCAGTTGCCAGGCTTCTCCTTCAGT
The DNA here is from genome assembly GCA_916181665.1 of Avena sativa. Classification (NCBI taxonomy): domain Eukaryota; kingdom Viridiplantae; phylum Streptophyta; class Magnoliopsida; order Poales; family Poaceae; genus Avena; species Avena sativa. Next base: position 101,774,295 of record OV702287.1, on the reverse strand, counting down.
CGTAGTCTAGTCGCCGTCCTTCAGGCCCACTCACAGGCCCTTCGGCCCAATCGGAACGTCCTGCTGGGCATACCCCCTTTGGCATATCCCCATCAGTAGTCTCCGAGGCCATCGTTGATTCAGGCGCAGGTGTCCCTTTGGGGGTCGAAGTAGGCGAGCCCAATTTGGACGCCCAATCGAGTCGGCGATGGACTCCATTAGAACCAAGGAGAATTTCCCCAGGCTTCCACTCGCCACCCCGACGAATGTTACTGCTGCCAAGTCGCTGCTTCGGCGAGTGGAGAAGACTAGCGGGTAGCGGGTGGAATGGAGGAGTTGGACCGTCAGTTCTGGTCAAACTATCCGTTGGAATTTCCAACGGTAACTTCAGCGCAATTACCGTAAGTAACGGCTACCCCAAATTTGGCGGGTGGCGTTCCCATATAAGGGGAGTGATGATTTAGTTCTGCAAATCCTTCCTCGCATTCTTCATTCTCCCATATTCATTCTTCCTGCCTTCAACCTTCCGATTCGACCTTTCCGCACCGTGCGATCCCACGTCCTACCTGATGGCGCCTCCCAAAGGCTCATGGGGAAAATCCAAATGCACCACGACCCAACTCAAGTCTTTCAAGGACGCTGGAGTCCTCCGCAAGGGGAACTGGCGGGTTCCCCCCTCCTCCGAGACCGAGCCGAAGCCGCGAGCCGGCAAATTCATCTGCTTCCCCAGCCATCTAGAAAGGGGTCTGGGATTCCCCACTTCACTCTTCTTTCGGCGCTTCTGCGCGTATTACGCAATCAAGCTGTCGGATCTCGGCCCGCACAGCATCGAGCAGCTGGCGATCTTCGTCGCCTTCTACGAGTGCTATCTCGGCTGCAGACCGTATTTTCCGCTATGGTTGGATCTCTTCCACGGCCGCATCGGGCGCGAGGCGTCCGGTGGCTTGATATTGGCCGCAGGCGGCGTCACGTTCCAATTGAAGCCGAAGGCTAATTTCATCAAGCTCCTTCTGTCAAAGAAAGCCGCCAGCGAGTGGAAGAAGAGTTGGTTCAATGTAAAAGAATCCACTCCCCCCGGCGAGGTGGCACTTCCCGAGTTCATCGCCGAGAGGAGCGAGCCTCGCCGGTTGGCACCGAAGAAACTTCCCGAAGACGAGAGGATGGTCGTCGTGGAGATGATGGACCAGATCTAGAAGCTGAACGACCAGGGGTTGATTTCGATCAACCTTTACAACTACTGGCTCGGGCGGCGCCTGGTTCCGCTAGCGGCTCGGCCGCATTGGATGTACGAATATAGCGGGAAGCACGACCCCTCCCGGACCAGCAAAGAATCGTGGGAGGCCGAGGACTACAAGGCCACCCTGAAGAAGGTCACTAACGCGGAGTTCACCAGCGTGTCGGTCAGGCTCGCCCTATACACTCCCGTGAAGAATGAAGCCCCCAGAGTAAGTTTTCTCCCCAGTCGCTATTTCCGCACCTCAATTCTCAGTCGCTGCATTTGGTGCTTACTCGTGGTGGTTCTTAGTTGTTTCAGGTGTTGGAGGGCTGGCTTCCTCCGCTCGACGAAGAGGTTCCCCAGGAGCTCGAGGAGGCCTCTGAGGGAGATTCTTCCGACAGTGACGAGGAGGAGGTTCCTCCCCCAGCGCATGTGGCTCGCAAGACTCGCATGCAGAAACAGCGCGAGTTCGAGGCAAGTCGCAGCCTCGATGAAGACGAAGGAGGCAATGAGGTCGCGCAGGAGCACACATCCCGGCGTACGGCCACACCATTGAAGCCCGCGCGCAATCCCAAGTCACCAGCGAAGAAGCCAATGTCGCCGGCCAAGTCGGCGGTGGTGTTCGAGTCAGATAACGACTCCGACGATGAAGACTTCCCCAAAATCTCGGCAAAGCTCCGGAGGGTGCGATCTCGACGAAGGGGTTGGAGGGCGAGGACACCGAGGCGGCAGTAGAGGTTCCCCTGGCGGTGATCGCGCCAACGGCTTCGGGGGTCCCGAGTCAGGAAGCGGTTGAGGCGGCGGCGTCTAAGTCACCGCAGCCATCGAGAGCGGCCGCGTCTGCGGAGGCGGAAATTCCGGCGACCGCGGCTTCGTCGTCGAGGAAGCCTGCGGTGTCGTGGGCTTCAGACGTCTTTGAGAAGGGGCTCACTTGCAAGCTGGGTCCAGAATTGGATAAGTCTGCCCACATCAGCACCGGGCTGCGTGTTCTCCCGATTGCTAAGTAAGTGTTGGTTCTTCATTCCGACTCGCCTGTTGTTTTTGTATAGTTGTTATATTGATTGTGGGAATTCAGGCAGATCTAGAGCCAAGAAGATTGGCCGTCCTTCAGTGATGAAGATTCCGCCGGCCACCACCACGGGAGAGGGTGACCTCCCCAAGGAGAGAAAACCCGCCGGAGATTTGCGACCGCGGAAGGCGCGAAGAAGCAGAAGGGGGGTGCCGACGACGCCACAGCCATGGACGGCGCCACGAAGCCCGATTTTGCGGCAGTTGCTGAAGAAGTGGTGGTGGTGTGATCGGAGCCAGTCTTGGTTGCGACCGCGTCGGAGGCGCCGGCCCCGACAACCAGTGCTCCTGCTAGAGCATCGGCGATGTTCCCGCGCTTCATGGCTAGGGGGTTTCCAGGCGTGGCGGACACCCAGTCTCCATAGAGTCCGGAGATCGTGGATGCGGACATTGGGTCCCGTCGTGGGCGCACTTCCTTAACGATCCCGTTGACTGACGCCGGAGAACGCCACAGGATGCTTGGCGCCGCTATTCAGGTATGTCCAGTCCCCGAGTTCTTAGTCGCTGAATTTCAGCGGCTAGGAACTGAACTTTTTCCTACTCTCCAGTCCCCGAGTTCTTAGTCGCTGAATTTCAGCGGCTAGGAATTGAACTTTTTCCTACTCTCCAGTCCCCGAGTTCTTAGTCGCTGAATTTCAGCGGCTAGGAACTGGATGTTGATTTTGGTAAGTGTTGAGTTGTATTGTTTGTTTGCAGGGTTTGCAAAGGGAATCGACCGATCGGCAGGCCGCAAGGGAGTGCTTGGAGAGGGATCTACGCGAAGCGCAGGAGGCGAACCAGCGGCTTCAGGAAACTATTGGTAAGTATCTTCCTTTCTGTCCTTTCCTCTGTCAAGTGTGAACTGTTGGTGTATGGCGTGCTGATGGTTTCTCTTTCAGATGGTCTCCTGGCTACGATTTCCAAGGCCCGCAAAGGGTATGTTCCAGTCGCCGAGCTGGACGTGGCGAATGGGCGAATTGCCTCGCTGATCCAAGACTTGGAGGAGGCGAAAGCGGCTTCAGTTTCTTCGGAGGACCGAGCGAAGGCTGCTGTCACTGCGGCTGAGGAGGAACACAAGGCCGCGGATTTGATCATCGTGGGGCTGCACAATGATCAAGCCGCCTTGGAGAAGCATGTCACGGAGAACTGCCGCAAACTCCTTGGTGAGTCTTCGTCTTTGCCTGACTTTTTTGGCGAGTCCCTGATTGGGGAGGTTCGTAGTTTCACTGACGTCTGATTTTGCAGTTGTGATAGGCCAAAGCGACCCGGTGGTTCAGACCTTCAACGCTTCACAGTGCGTGACTGCCGCGGTGAACGCGGCCACGGCTTCGGCGTTATGTGTCCAAGCGGTTCTTCAAGGCATGTCCCCCACCGAGGTTATTCCTGGGGGGCTTACAAAGGTGTGGCGCTATATGGAGGAGGCGCCTGTCGTCGTGGAGTGGATGGCGTGCTCGGCGTTCAGGCGCGGGGCCACCACGACATTGAGCTTGGGTCTCGCCCACTTCCCCGACGACTTCGACCTTGACGACGTGACGAGTGGCTACCCATCAGCGACCGACATGGTGGAGATGTCAGAGGTACTGAAGCTGACTGCAAAGGCCGCCCCTTACGCTGATCTGGTCCTGGCTATGGGGGATCTGCTGCCGTACCAGGAGACGGTGTTGGCGCCTGGCGACCCCGAGCAGGAGCATCGCGATATGAAGTCGGAGCAGCCCTTCCGATCGGCGTTGTCGAAGTCGCTGATGACGTACCCGACGAACCCGTGGTAGCCTTTTGTTCGTGTCAAGGGGGTGGTGGTGCTTCTTCATCAGGACCTGTGGAATGAACAATGTAGTTGGGTAGTTTGTGATGTATGCCAAGTGGCAACTTCTGTAATGTGTTTTGTAATGTATGCCAAGGGGAGTCAATTGACTCGTATTGCGACCAGGATTGTGTGGTGTGTTTATTTTTGGTTGAGCGAGTCCCCGAGCGCGTCCGCCCTTTAATGGGATATAACTCGATTTTATACTTTTGTGTTTTGTTTTGGTTGTGCATTGTTTTATCTCTCGCGTCTTCTGAGTGGCGAGTCCCCGAGCGCGAGTGGGATTGTTTTGTAGGCGAGTCCCCGAGTGTGGTGCTCAACCATATTGGTCATGTTCCTGTTGTAGGTTGTTAATGCGTTGTTTGTAACGCGTCTCCTCCCCTGGCCCGGAGAGCCAGTCGCTTGGCGAGTCCAAGGCAGCTCTCTTACTTGGTGTGTTCCCGAGCCGCGTGGGGTTCCCGTTTTGCGGAGTCCTCGTGCGTGGTACTTAACCGTTCGAGTCGCTTTGCGCGAGGATGGGAGGGACAAGTCGATGTGAGAAGCGTATACCGGTTGTCTTGGCCCGATGGGCCAGTCGGGCTAGGCGACTCCAATGGCAGCTCTGGGTTGGCGTTTTCGTGGACGACCCAAGGCCTGAGTATTTCCGGTGCCCTTGTGCCACACTACTTAGCTGTGCCGGTCGCTTGACCAAAGGTTGACTTCCGTGAGTAGCATATTGCTAATATGTACGAGTGCGAGTGGCACACGAATATGGCGAGTAGACACAATTTGTGTGATCCGAATGAATTTCATTATATATGCCAGCTGAGTACAATTTGAGGTTCTATGTGTAGAACTTTCTAAGGAGGTTTACATTCCATGGCCTCCGGACCTCGAGCTGGCCGTCACCCCGTATGTCGATGAGGTAGTAGGCGTCATTGCCGAGGACTCGTCCTATGGCGAATGGCCCCTCCCATGGGGGAGAGTTTGTGCATGCCTTTCTTGTCTTGGGCCAGTCGTAGGACCAGGTCGCCTTCCTAGAAGGTGCGAGTCCGTACTCGGCGGCTGTGGTAGCGGCAGAGTCCTTGCTGGTATATGGTGGTGCGAGAGCGAGCCAGGTCGCGTGCCTCGTCGAGTTGATTGATGCTGTCTTGGCGGGCAACCTCGTTGGTCGCCTCGACGTAGTTGGCGACTCGAGGTGAATCGTGTTCTAGGTCAGTTGGCATTACGGCCTCGGCGCCGTACACCATGAAGAAGGGTGTGAACCCGGTGGAGCGATTGACGGAAGTGCGGATCCCCCATATTACGGAGGGGAGCTCGTCGACCCAGCATACTAGGGTGCGCTCGAGGGGCACCTAGAGTCGCGGCTTGAGCCCGTGGAGGACGCTCTGGTTGGCGTGTTCTGCTTGGCCGTTCGACTCCGGGTGGGCGACTAAAGCGAGGTCGAGTCGTACGCCATGTTCTTCACAGAATTCTGCCATGGCCCCCTTGGCGAAGTTTGTGCCATTGTCTGTTATGATGCTGTGCGGGTAGCCGTATCGGTAAATGAGCTCGCGTAAGAACTTGGTGGCCGTCTTGCCGTCGCACTTTTTTATTGGCTTGGCCTCGGCCCATTTGGTGAACTTGTCGACCGTGACCAGGAGATGGGTGAAGCCAGATGGGGCCTTCTTGAACGGGCCTACCATGTCCATTCCCCATACGGCGAATGGCCATGTAATGGGGATGGTCTTGAGTGCCGAACCAGGGAGGTGCGTCTGGTGGACGTACTTTTGGCAGCCGACGCATCGCTGGACGATGTTGGTGGCGTCGGCGTGTGCGGTGAGCCAGTAGAAACCGTGCCGCATGGCCTTGGAGACTAGCGACATGGCGCCGGCGTGATGGCCGCAGTCGCCGGCGTGAATGTCCTGGAGGATCTTGCGGCCTTCTTCTGGCTGTACGCAGCGCTGGTACACGCCAGTCACGCTGTGTCTGTGGAGCTCGCCGTTGATGATGACGAAGGATTTGCAGCGGCGCACGATCATTCGTGCCTCAGTCTCGTTGCTTGGTAGGATCTTGTGCTCCAGGAAGGTGACATATGGTGCTGTCCAATCGCTAGGCTCCACAACCATGGCGACTAGGGCTGGCTCTGGTTGTAGCGGTATCCCGACGTCGATCTCCTTTGGTGGGCTGACTGAAGGTTTGTAGATGATGTCGAGGAAGACACCTGCTGGTGGCGCTTTTCGGGCCGACCCGATGCGGGAGAGGGCATCTGCCTCCTCATTCTTGCGTTTGTCAATCCACTCGACGGAATAGCCGTCAAAGTGCCCTCCCAGCTGGTCTACCGCTTGGCGGTACACGATCATTGTTGGAGAGATGGCGTCGCATGTCCCGGCGACCTGGCCGGCGACTAGGTCGGAGTCGCCATAGCATCGTAAGCGGTTGACATTCATCTCCTTAGCGGATCTCATGCCGTGAAGGAGGGCCTCGTATTCTGCCATGTTGTTGGTGAAGGGCTTGAAGTTGAGGTGGAGCACGTAGCGGAGCTTGTCTCCTTTGGGAGAGGTCAGTATGACCCCTGCCCCTGCGCCGTCGGCGTTCTTGGAGCCGTCAAAATGGAGCGACCAGTAGTGGAGGTACGGGAGCTTCTCTGGCTGTTGTGCTTCTTCCCAATCTGCGAGGAAATCAGCTAGGGCTTGTGACTTGATCGCTTTGTGGGGCTCGTATTTGATGTTGTGGACGCCGATTTCGATGGCCCATTTGGCGACTCGCCCGGTCGCCTCGCAGTTGCGTATTATGTCCTGCAGAGGTGCGGAGGAGACCACCGTGATCGTGTGCTCCTAGAAGTAGTGTGGGAGTCACTGCTGAGCTCGAAATACCGCGTACACTAGTTTTTGGTACTGCGGGTAGCGTTGTCGTTAATCTGTCAGGACTTTGCTGATGTAGTAGACAGGGCGCTATATGTGGTGCTCCTTGCCCTCCTCCGGTCGTTCGATGACCATCACGGCACTGACGACTCGAGAGGAGGCCGCGACGTAGACGAGCATTGCCTCTTTGTCGAGTGGAGCAGCGAGGAGTGGAGCCGCGAGTGGCACTTCTTTGAGCGCCTTGAGTGCATCGTCGGCTTTCGCGTCCCTTTGGAACGTGGGGTTCTTGCGCATCAGGCGGTAGAGGGGCATTGCCTTCACGCCTAGTCGGGGGATGAAGCGACTGAGGGCCGCGACTCGACCTGCCAACTTCTGGACGTCGCGAAGGCACCCGGATTTCCCGAGTCGCGCGATGGTGTCGATTTTGGTGGGGATGGCTTCGATGCCTCGCTTGGAGACTACATATCCCAGGAGTTGTCCAGTGGGGATGCCGAAGGTGCATTTTCCGGGGTTCAGCTTGATGTTGTACCTCCGCAGGTTTGTGAAGGTTTTGGCCAGGTCGTCGACCAGGTCATCCTGGCGGGTGGATTTTACCACCACGTCGTCGATGTAGACGTGAATGTTGCGGCCAATTTGGCTCGCTAGGCACTCCTGCGTGCATCTCTAGTATGTGGCGCCGGCTTTCTTGAGGCTGAACGTCATGGCCATCTAGCAGAAGGCGTTGAATGGCGTGATGAACGCCGTCTTCTCCTCATCCTCGACCGCCATCTTGATCTGGTTATAACCAGAGTAAGCGTCAAGGAAGCACAGCGACTCCGATCCCGCGGTCGAGTCGATGATCTGATCGATGCGCGGTAGGACGAAATCCTCCTTCGGGCAGGCGCTGTTGAGGGGCTTGTTCGTCTGCGGTACCAAAGTTGGCAGGCCAGCGCATGGCGGTACCTAAGTTGCCTGAAATCACCGCGTTTCGAAAAGTTGGGCCGCCTACTACTGAGAGGGGCCATTTCGAGGCAAACTCATCTCACCCCTGCCAAATACAAACATTCCGTTAAACCGCTCCGTGAAGTAGACGGTCGGGACCCACATGTCGGTTATCTGTCCGTGACGCGGGCGCCAACGCGGCAACCTCTTAGGCAAATCGAGCAGCTAAGTGGATTGGATGCGTTGACCAATTTCACAAATCCATTCCCAGCTTTCCCCTAGCACCGGCAGCGTCGGAATCCACCCTCCAGGCAGGACGATCCCTTCGGACATTTGACTTCCGGCGCCAAGTTGCTGCGGCCAGTTGCTGCGCCCAGTCGCTGATCCCGAGCTCCAATGGCGTATGCCGTAGCCGCTGTTGCGAGGCTCTAGCCCGCCTCCGCCGCCGACGAGCCGAGCAGCTCGGAGGATGGCAGATCCTACTATCAAGAAAGAAGAAGTTTTGTCTACAAGCGGGTGAGCTACCCTTCTCTTTGCTATTCGCACTAATTACAACTGCTAGCTGGCTACTGAACCTCAAATTGTTTGTTAGCCCAACGCTGACAAACATATTTTGTCCACAGTTTTCTATCAAGTGGGATCTACGTGGACTCCCCTTACCTGGTTACGGTAGTCCTCTACAGGTACGACTCTAATGGCAAGTGGTATGGAAGCCATTGTTTCACGATGGAAGAAGCGGCTGCACAGATCTGCACTATATCTAGTATGGTTTCTGCTCTGCGTAATCATGTTGAATTATGGCCAAAGCAGACAACAAAGTTCAGCTTCATGGATGAACGTGGCATCATGGTTCCTATAACGTGTGACAGTCAGCTAATTGGGTTGATGAAAAGGTATGCTTCGGTTGCCATGTTTGACCTGAAATGTTATGTACTGGATGTGGAAGCGGCTGCAACTGGGATTCGCCCTTCTATTCTTGGATAGGGTGGTTGCTCGAACCCAATTAGCTCCTGGTAAGCAAAGGTCGCTTGGGGTTCGCATGTTTGTGCTGAATTGTAATTTTTGTTTTATTTACTCTGTAGATATTAGGCAGTTATGCAACAGTCTTGTTTCTTTGACAGGAAGCGCCGCAAGGTTAGAAACATGACTGCCAGGTCAGTGATTTTGCTGCCCAAAGAAATTAAAAACGAGTGGAAAGATGATGCTGGACACGATTCTGGTGCCCATTGTCCCGGCGATGCAGAGTACGTGAAGCTAAGAAAATTGGCACCGAGGAAGAGGAAGAAGGCAGGAAATGAAGAAGCCAGTGGACGTGAAGGCTTGGCACCCAGGCTGCGGAAGAAGGCTGCTAGCAATGAATATGCATAGTAATGTGTTGAACTTGAACCTATATATGTAATTCTGTTAAATTTTGGTCGCTCTGTGTGTGGCATGTTACTGGGCGAAACAATCTACCCATGTTCTCTGAGTAAAATGTACCGCGCCTTAGGGTTTGGAAACGCCCGAGTCAGTAGTTGAATCCGAAATTGTGATTGTGCCACTGCTATCTGAAAACAATAATCCACCGGTTCCACGATTGCTGAGGGCAGGAGGTCTCCAAATACGACGGAATGTAAGTGGCACATAAATAAATTATTTAAGCTACCACACTCCACGAAGCAGCAACTTATTTCAGATGCTGCACAACGACGTGGCAACATAAATAGCAATGTTCTCACCGATAATGCCCAGATGAGGAGGAAATGGGTACCACTTTCTGGCCTAATCTTGAGCCCGTCTATCTCACCGCCTCTCTGCTCCTGCATCCCCTGCATCTGGCGAAGCTCCCAGATCTCCAGTAACCAGGTGTACGTGCTTCCACTTTATAAGTTGTGGTTGTGCCATTTGCATGCGACACAATCCACGTAGATTACGTTTAAACAAACCACCAGTGTCAGAATACACTAGTAGAAAAGGTGTCTTTGGTCCACGGTTACATTCCCAATCCGGGACAGAGATCAAAATCGAGGCAGAAATTGATCTAAATCACAAATTCTTCCACAAATTAATCGAGATAGAGATCTAAATCGAGGCATTTCATTAATTCAACCACACATTCTTCTAAACAAAGGTGCGATTTCATATCCTACATTAATTCAACCAACTAGTCAACAATTTCACTTTCGCTGCCGCTGTCCTCTGAGCCGCCGGCTTCCTCGTCTTCGTCGGACGGAACCTCCACGATTTCCGCATTGTACGCGAGACGGAGCACCTCTTCACGGAGAGCCGCGGCGATGACGGTGAACTTGGTCCGTCCAGGGACGGACCAGAACCTCTCCCGCCCTTCTCGGTTGTGGAGATCCCGGTGCACCACGCGCCCGTAAACGATGCGGTTGCCAATCTTGGCCTTCCGCTCCTTCTTGAACAGCGCCGGCCAGTACGGGCTGGCCGCCGCGTACCGTGGCAGCGCCCTCTTCCATGCGGGCATCTGGAGGCGGCACGCCGTGATTTCACTCTCCATCACGGCTCCGTTGTGGAATAGGAGCGGAGCCACCGGCACCCCCGCATAGCTGATGCGCCATCCGTGGGGCACCGTCGCGGCCGGCGGCACGAGGATGTCGAAGTGCGAGAACATCACCGCCTCGTAGAAGTTCAGCGAGGGCATCTCCATGGCGGCACGGTGGAGATTGGAGAGGGAGCGAGGGAGTGGACGGCGCGGTGGAGATTGGAGAGGGCGAGGGGATGGGCGACGAAGCGACGAGCTGTGGCGCCTCCTATTTGTACACGAGGACGACGAAGCGACAGGCGGAATATCCAAGGGGCATTGGTCAGACAAAAGGAAGTAATGCAGCGTTAAGACAGATTAACGGGTGACCAATTTTTTTACTCCCAGGACTCCGGGGCCAATAGTTCAGACCACTAGGTCAACAAGTACAACTATTACAACTTAAAAAAGGCACGGGGCTTAAGCTAAATAGAACTAGTTAACACACATCTCCTTGATCTTCCTAATCTTAGCCTTATGCGCATCTTCCTGCGAGAGCAAGGATCGAATCGTCTGCTCCTTCCTTTTAGCATCTTCCTTGCACAGCTTCAATTGTTTCTCTGCATCTTTCCTCATGCACTTGTCAATACTCGTAGTTGTGAACTGCAGGACTTTGTCCTGGTGAAGATCCTTCCTTGCTTGAGTCAATTCTTGCTCTGCTTTAGCCTTCAGGGCCAACATCGCGTCCCTCTCCTTCTCGACTTTGCTAACCTTGTCTTCCACCCCCATGAGATCTCGCTTATGCTTGGTCGTGTCAACTGGTTCCCATAGCTTCATCTCAACATTGTCAAGAAGTGAGCTGAATGCGGATTCTTTCAACTCAACAGTCATTTCCCATAGTTTGTCCAGCATTTTCTGCATTGATTTGGGCCACTATGGATCTACCCATTTGACAACACCGCAACTTCCGCCTCGCATCATTGCACGATGTCCTTGACACCGTAGAAACCTCTTGCCTGCGTTTCGTCCTTCAAACGCTACAAATTTAGCGGGCACATATCCATGTTTACAGAGCAGAGGTCTGTCTTCATCCGCTAAACCGTGATAGTCGGCGTCATACATTGTCTGGTTGGCCTAACACATCATACGCGCATGAGTAAACAGAGTAGATCTGGCTCAAAAAATAGATAATTGGCCACGGATGATAGAGATAGAGATGAGACGACTCACATCGAAATCACCGTCCGTGTTGTCACGACGCGTTTCCTCGTCGTCTCCCTTGAACCCATGGCGAGAGGGGAGGGGGGGTGGCTGCCGGAGAGGGGATTGGGATGGCGGCGCCATCGGCTTGTGGCTACGGCAGGATGGGAGTGAAGTGGGGAATGTGGCTTCAAGGGGAAGGAAGAGAAGTACGGGGAGGAAGAGAAGTAATAGGGACGTGACACTAGGATATGGCCCGCTCAACTGGTGAGTCGTGACACTCGCAACAGGGGAGCCCCCGGTGTTGCCAGTTTGTCCAGAGCAACCGTGGCCAATCATGCCGCAGAACAGACTACTCGTGGATCGATCTCACGAAAACCATCCCAATCGTCCAAGCGCCCCGATCGGACGGTATGTAACAATCGACAAGTAGAACAACTGTGTTAGGGCGTGCCTTCTAGAAGACTCGGTCTAACGCTAAGGTTAGGGCTCTCCTAAGGTTAATTAGTATCCATATGCGGTTTATGAAAAGAACATGCATCCAATGACACAGGTGGATCTAGCTGTGGTTAATGAGAAGAGCACACATGCAATGACACTGGTGGATCCATGTGTGGTCTTTGGGAAGAACACACATGCAATGACACTGGTGATATGTGGTTTGTGAGAAGAACACAGATCCAATGACTCTAGCTATGGTTCATGAAAAGAGCAGACATGCAATGACACTGGTGGATCCATGTGTGGTTCATGGGAAGAACACACGCGATGACACTGGGTGGATCCATGTGTGGTCTGTGGGAAGAACACACATGCGATGACACTGGGTGGATCCATGTGTGGTTTGTGAGAAGAACACACATGCGATGACTCTAGTGGATCCATGTGTGGTTCATGGGAAGAACACACATGCAATGACACTGGTGGATCCATGTGTGGTCTGTGAGAAGAGTAGACATGCAACAACACCGGTGGATCCATCTGTGGTCTGTGGGAAGAACACACATGCAATGACACCGGTGGATCCATGTGTGGTCTGTGGGAAGAGCACACATGCAACGACACCGGTGGATCCATGTGTGGTTTGTGAGAAGAACACACATGCAATGACACTGGTGGATCCATGTGTGGTCTTTGGGAAGAACACACATGCAATGACACTGGTAATATGTGGTCTGTGAGAAGAACACACATCCAATGATTCTAGCTGTGGTTCATGAAAAGAGCAGACATGCAATGACACTGGTGGATCCATGTGTGGTCTTTGGGAAGAACACACATGCAATGACACTGGTGGATCCATGTGTGGTATGTGGGAAGATCAGACATGCGATGACACTGGTGGATCCATGTGTGGTTCATGGAAATAACACACATGCAATGACACTGGGTGTGGTTCATGATATGGTCTATGAGAAAAAAACACATGCAATGACACTAGTGGATCCATGTGTGGTCTGTGAGAAGAACACACATGCAACGACACCGGTGGATCCATGATATGGTTTGTGAGAAGAACACACATGCAATGACATTGGTGGATCCATGTGTGGTCTTTGGGAAGAACACACATGCAATGACACTAGATCCATGTGTGGTCTGTGAGAAGAACACACATCCAATGACTCTAGCTGTGGTTCATGAAAAGAGCAGACATGCAATGACACTGGTGGATCCATGTGTGGTTCATGGGAAGAACACACATGCGATGACACTGGGTAGATCCATGTGTGGTCTGTGGGAAGAACACAGATGCGATGAAACTGGTGGATCCATGTGTGGTTCATGGGAAGAACACACATGCAATGACTCTGGGTGTGGTTCATGATATGGTCTGTGAGAAGAACACACATGCAATGACACTGGTGGATCCATGTGTGGTCTGTGAGAAGAGCAGACATGCAACGACACCGGTGGATCCATGATATGGTTTGTGAGAAGAACACACATACAATGACACTGGTGGATCCATGTGTGGTCTTTGGGAAGAACACACATGCAATGACACTGGATCCATGTGTGGTCTGTGAGAAGAGAACACATCCAATGACTAGCTGTGGTTCATGAAAAGAGCAAACATGCAATGGCACTGGTGGATCCATGTGTGGTTCATGGGAAGAACACACATGCAAAGACACTGGGTGGATCCATGTGTGGTCTGTGGGAAGAGCAGACATGCCATGACTCCGGTGGATCCACGTGTGGTTCATGGGAAGAACACACATGCAATGACTCTGGGTGTGGGTCATGATATGGTCTGTGAGAAGAACACACATGCAATGACACTGGTGGATCCATGTGTGGTCTTTGGGAAGAACACACATGCAATGACACTGGGTGTGGTTCATGATATGGTTTGTGAGAAGAACACACATGCAATGACACTGGTGAATCCATGTGTGGTCTTTGGGAAGAACACACATGCAATGACACTAGATCCATGTGTGGTCTGTGAGAAGAACACACATCCAATGACTCTAGCTGTGGTTCATGAAAAGAGCAGACATGCAGTGACACTGGTGGATCCATGTGTGGTTCATGGGAAGAACACACATGCGATGACACTGGGTGGATCCATGTGTGGTCTATGAGAAGAACACACATGCAATGACTCCGGTGGATCCATGTGTGGTTCATGGGAAGAACACACATGCAATGACACTGGTGGATCCATGTGTGGTCTGTGAGAAGAGCAGACATGCAACGACACCGGTGGATCCATGCATGGTCTGTGGGAAGAACACACATGCAATGACACCGGTGGATCCATGTGTGGTCTGTGAGAAGAGAAGACATGCAACGACACCGGTGGATCCATGTGTGGTTTGTGAGAAAAACACACATGCAATGACACTAGTGGATCCATGTGTGGTCTTTGGGAAGAACACACATGCAATGACACTGGTGATATGTGGCCTGTGAGAAGAACACACATCCAATGACTCTAGTTGTGGTTCATGAGAGCAGACATGCAATGACACTCGTGGATCCATGTGTGGTTCATGGGAAGAACACACATGCAATGACACTGGGTGTGGTTCATGATATGGTCTGTGAGAAAAACACACATGTAATGACACTGGTGGATCCATGTGTGGTCTATGAGAAGAACACACATGCAACGACACAGGGTGTGGTGCATGATATGGTTTGTGAGAACTACACACATGCAATGACACTTGTGGATCCATGTGTGGTATTTGGGTAGAAGACACATGCAATGACAGTAGATCCATGTGTGGTCTGTGAGAAGAACACACATCCAATGACTCTAGCTGTGGTTCATGAAAAGAGCAGACATGCAATGACACTGGTGGATCCATGTGTGGTTCATGGGAAGAACACACATGCGATGACACTGGTGGATCAATGTGTGGTCTGTGAGAAGAACACACATGCAATGACTCCGGTGGATCCATGTGTGGTTCATGGGAAGAACACACATGCAATGACTCTGGGTGTGGCTCATGATATGGTTTGTGAGAAGAACACACATGCAATGACACTGGTGGATCCATGTGTGGTCTTTGGAAAGAACACACATGCAATGACACTGGGTGTGATTCATGATATGGTTTGTGAGAAGAACACACATGGAATGACACTGGTGGATCCATATGTGGTTTTTGGGAAGAACACATATGCAATGACACTGGATCCATGTGTGGTTTGTGAGAAGAACACACATCCAATGACTCTAGTTGTGGTTCATGAAAAGAGCAGGCATGCAATGACACCGGTGGATCCATGTGTGGTTCATGGGAAGAACACACGCGATGACACTGGGTGGATCCATGTGTGGTTTGTGAGAAGAACACACATGCGATGACTCCGGTGGATCCATGTGTGGTTCATGGGAAGAACACACATGCAATGACACTCGTGGATCCATGTGTGGTCTATGAGAAGAACAGACATGCAACGACACCGGTGGATCCATGTGTGGTCTGTGGGAAGAACACACATGCAATGACACCGGTGGATCCATGTGTGGTCTGTGGGAAGAGCACACATGCAACGACACCGGTGGACCCATGTGTGGTTCATGAGAAGAACACACATGCAATGACACTGGTGGATCCATGTGTGGTCTTTGGGTAGAACACACATGCAATGACACTGGTGATATGTGGTCTGTGAGAAGAACACACATCCAATGACTCTAGCCGTGGTTCATGAAAAGCGCAGACATGCAATGACACTGGTGGATCCATGTGTGGTCTTTGAGAAGAACACACATGCGATGACACTGGTGGATCCATGTGTGGTATGTGGGAAGATCAGACATGCGATGACACTGGTGGATCCATGTGTGGTTCATGGGAAGAACACACATGCAATGACACTGGGTGTGGTTCATGATATGGACTGTGAGAAAAACACACATGCAATGACACTGGTGGATCCATGTGTGGTCTGTGAGAAGAACACACATGCAACGACACCGGTGGATCCATGATATGGTTTGTGAGAAGAACACACATGCAATGACACTGGATCCATGTGTGGTCTGTGAGAAGAACACACATCCAATGACTCTAGCTGTGGTTCATGAAAAGAGCAGACATGCAATGACACTGGTGGATCCATGTGTGGTTCATGGGAAGAACACACATGCGATGACACTGGGTCGATCCATGTGTGGTCTATGGGAAGAGCACACATGCAATGACTCTAGTGGATCCATGTGTGGTTCATGGGAAGAACACGCATGCAATGACTCTGCGTGTGGTTCATGATATGGTTTGTGAGAAGAACACACATGCAATGACACTGGTGGATCCATGTGTGGTCTTTGGGAAGACACACATGCAATGACACTGGATCCATGTGTGGTCTGTGAGAAGAACACACATCCAATGACTCTAGCTGTGGTTCATGAAAAGAGCAGACATGCAGTGACACTGGTGGATCCATGTGTGGTTCATGGGAAGAACACACATGCGATGACACTGGGTGGATCCATGTGTGGTCTATGAGAAGAACACACATGCAATGACTCCGGTGGATCCATGTGTGGTTCATGGGAACAATACACATGCAATGACACTGGTGGATCCATGTGTGGTCTGTGAGAAGAGCAGACATGCAACGACACCGGTGGATCTATGCGTGGTCTGTGGGAATAACACACATGCAATGACACCGGTGGATCCATGTGTGGTCTGTGAGAAGAGAAGACATGCAACGACACCGGTGGATCCATGTGTGGTTTGTGAGGAAAACACACATGCAATGACACTGGTGGATCCATGTGTGGTCTTTGGGAAGAACACACATGCAATGACACTGGTGATATGTGGCCTGTGAGAAGAACACACATCCAATGACTCTAGTTGTGGTTCATGAGAGCAGACATGCAATGACACTCGTGGATCCATGTGTGGTTCATGGGAAGAACACACATGCAATGACACTGGGTGTGGTTCATGATATGGTCTGTGAGAAAAACACACATGTAATGACACTGGTGGATCCATTTGTGGTCTGTGAGAAGAACACACATGCAACGACACAGGGTGTGGTGCATGATATGGTTTGTGAGAACTACACACATGCAATGACACTAGTGGATCCATGTGTGGTATTTGGGTAGAAGACACATGCAATGACACTGGATCCATGTGTGGTCTGTGAGAAGAACACACATCCAATGACTCTAGCTGTGGTTCATGAAAAGAGAAGACATGCAATGACACTGGTGGATCCATGTGTGGTTCATGGGAAGAACACACATGCGATGACACTGGTGGATCCATGTGTGGTCTGTGAGAAGAACACACATGCAATGACTCCGGTGGATCCATGTGTGGTTCATGGGAAGAACACACATGCAATGACTCTGGGTGTGGCTCATCATATGGTTTGTGAGAAGAACACACATGCAATGACACTAGTGGATCCATGTGTGGTCTTTGGAAAGAACACACATTCAATGACACTGGGTGTGATTCATGATATGGTTTGTGAGAAGAACACACATGCAATGACTCCGGTGGATCCATGTGTGGTTCATGGGAAGAATACACATGCAATGACACTGGTGGATCCATGTGTGGTCTGTGAGAAGAGCAGACATGCAACGACACCGGTGGATCTATGCGTGGTCTGTGGGAATAACACACATGCAATGACACCGGTGGATCCATGTGTGGTCTGTGAGAAGAGAAGACATGCAACGACACCGGTGGATCCATGTGTGGTTTGTGAGGAAAACACACATGCAATGACACTGGTGGATCCATGTGTAGTTCATGGGAAGAACACACATGCAATGACACTGGTGATATGTGGCCTGTGAGAAGAACACACATCCAATGACTCTAGTTGTGGTTCATGAAAAGAGCAGACATGCAATGACACTGGTGGATCCATGTGTGGTTCATGGGAAGAACACACACGCAATGACACTAGGTGTGGTTCATGATATGGCATGTGAGAAAAACACACATGCAATGACACTGGTGGATCCATGTGTGGTCTGTGAGAAGAACACACATGCAACGACACAGGGTGTGGTGCATGATATGGTTTGTGAGAACTACACACATGCAATGACACTAGTGGATCCATGTGTGGTATTTGGGTAGAAGACACATGCAATGACACTGGATCCATGTGTGGTCTGTGAGAAGAACACACATCCAATGACTCTAGTTGTGGTTCATGAAAAGAGAAGACATGCAATGACACTGGTGGATCCATGTGTGGTTCATGGGAAGAACACACATGCGATGACACTGGTGGATCCATGTGTGGTCTGTGAGAAGAACACACATGCAATGACTCCGGTGGATCCATGTGTGGTTCATGGGAAGAACACACATGCAATGACTCTGGGTGTGGCTCATCATATGGTTTGTGAGAAGAACACACATGCAATGACACTAGTGGATCCATGTGTGGTCTTTGGAAAGAACACACATTCAATGACACTGGGTGTGATTCATGATATGGTTTGTGAGAAGAACACACATGCAATGACACTGGTGGATCCATATGTGGTTTTTGGGAAGAACACACATGCAATGACACTGGATCCATGTGTGGTCTGTGAGAAGAACACACATGCAATGACTCTAGCTGTGGTTCATGAAAAGAGCAGGCATGCAATGACACCGGTGGATCCATGTGTGGTTCATGGGAAGAACACACGCGATGACACTACGTGGATCCATGTGTGGTTTGTGAGAAGAACACACATGCGATGACTCCGGTGGATCCATGTGTGGTTCATGGGAAGAACACACATGCAATGACACTCGTGGATCCATGTGTGGTCTATGAGAAGAGCAGACATGCAACGACACCGGTGAATCCATGTGTGGTCTGTGGGAAGAACACACATGCAATGACACCGGTGGATCCATGTGTGGTCTGTGGGAAGAGCACACATTTAACGACACCGGTGGACCCATGTGTGGTTCATGAGAAGAACACACATGCAATGACACTGGTGGATCCATGTGTGGTCTTTGGGTAGAACACACATGCAATGACACTGGTGATATGTGGTCTGTGTGAAGAACACACATCCAATGACTCTAGCTGTGCTTCATGAAAAGAGCAGACATGCAATGACACTGGTGGATCCATGTGTGGTTCATGGGAAGAACACACATGCGATGACACTGGTGGATCCATGTGTGGTCTGTGAGAAGAACACACATGCAATGACTCCGGTGGATCCATGTGTGGTTCATGGGAAGAACACACATGCAATGACTCTGGGTGTGGCTCATGATATGGTTGGTGAGAAGAACACACATGCAATGACACTGGTGGATCCATGTGTGGTCTTTGGGAAGAACACACATGCAATGAACACTGGGTGTGATTCACGATATGGTATGTGAGAAGAACACACATGCAATGACACTGGTGGATCCATATGTGGTCTTTGGGAAAAAACACATGAAATGACACTGGATCCATGTGTGGTCTGTGAGAAGAACACACATCCAATGACTCTAGCTGTGGTTCATGAAAAGAGCAGGCATGCAATGACACCGGTGGATCCATGTGTGGTTCATGGGAAGAACACACGCGATGACACTGGGTGGATCCATGTGTGGTTTGTGAGAAGAACACACATGCGATGACTCCGGTGGATCCATGTGTGGTTCATGGGAAGAACACACATGCAATGACACTCGTGGATCCATGTGTGGTCTATGAGAAGAGCAGACATGCAACGACACCGGTGGATCCATGTGTGGTCTGTGGGAAGAACACACATGCAATGACACCGGTGGATCCATGTGTGGTCTGTGGGAAGAACACACATGCAACGACACCGGTGGATCCATGTGTGGTTCGTGAGAAGAACACACATGCAATGACACTGGTGGATCCATGTGTGGTCTTTGGGTAGAACACACATGCAATGACACTGGTGATATGTGGTCTGTGAGAAGAACACACATCAAATGACTCTAGCTTTGGTTCATGAAAAGAGCAGACATGCAATGACACTGATGGATCCATGTGTGGTCTTTGGGAAGAACACACATGCGATGACACTGGTGGATCCATGTGTGGTATGTGGGAAGATCAGACATGCGATGACACTGGTGGATCCATGTGTGGTTCATGGGAAGAACACACATGCAATGACACTGGGTGTGGTTCATGATATGGTCTGTGAGAAAAACACACATGCAATGACACTGGTGGATCCATGTGTGGTCTGTGAGAAGAACACACATGCAACGACACCGGTGGATCCATGATATGGTTTGTGAGAAGAACACACATGCAATGACACTGGATCCATGTGTGGTCTGTGAGAAGAACACACATCCAATGACTCTAGCTGTGGTTCATGAAAAGAGCAGACATGCAATGACACTGGTGGATCCATGTGTGGTTCATGGGAAGAACACACATGCGACGACACTGGGTCGATCCATGTGTGGTCTGTGGGAAGAGCAGACATGCAATGACTCTAGTGGATCCATGTGTGGTTCATGGGAAGAAGACGCATGCAATGACACTGGTGGATCCATGTGTGGTCTGTGAGAAGAACACACATGCAACGACACCGGTGGATCCATGTGTGGTCTGTGAGAAGAGCAGACATGCAACGACACCGGTGGATCCATGATATGGTTTGTGAGAAGAACACACATTCAATGACACTGGTGGATCCATGTGTGGTCTTTGGGAAGAACACACATGCAATGACACTTGATCCATGTGTGGTCTGTGAGAAGAACACACATCCAATGACTCTAGCTGTGGTTCATGAAAAGAGCAGACATGCAATGGCACTGGTGGATCCATGTGTGGTTCATGGGAAGAACACACATGCGATGACACTGGGTGGATCCATGTGTGGTCTGTGGGAAGAGCAGACATGCCATGACTCCGGTGGAGCCACGTGTGGTTCATGGGAAGAACACACATGCAATGACTCTGGGTGTGGGTTGTGATATGGTCTGTGAGAAGAACACACATGCAATGACACTGGTGGATCCATGTGTGGTCTTTGGGAAGAACACACATGCAATGACACTGGGTGTGGTTCATGGTATGGTTTGTGAGAAGAACACACATGCAATTACACTTGTGGATCCATGTGCGGTCTTTGGGAAGAACACACATGCAATGACACTAGATCCATGTGTGGTCTGTGAGAAGAACACACATCCAATGACTCTAGTTGTGGTTCATGAAAAGAGCAGACATGCAGTGACACTGGTGGATCCATGTGTGGTTCATGGGAAGAACACACATGCGATGACACTGGGTGGATCCATGTGTGGTCTGTGAGAAGAACACACATGCAATGACTCCGGTGGATCCATGTGTGGTTCATGGGAAGAACACACATGCAATGACACTGGTGCATCCATGTGTGGTCTGTGAGAAGAGCAGACATGCAACGACAATGTTGGATCCATGTGTGGTCTGTGGGAAGAACACACATGCAATGACACCGGTGGATCCATGTGTGGTCTTTGAGAAGAGCATACATACAACGACACCGGTGGATCCATGTGTGGTTTGTGAGAAGAACACACATGCAATGACACTGGTGGATCCATGTGTGGTCTTTGGGAAGAACACACATGCAATGACACTAGTGATATGTGTTCAGTGAGAAGAACACACATCCAATGACTCTAGCTGTGGTTCATGAAAAGAGCAGACATGCAATGACTCCGGTGAATCCATGTGTGGTTCATGGGAAGAACACACATGCAATGACTCCGGGTGTGGTTCATGATATGGTCTGTGAGAATAACACACATGCAATGACACTGGTGGATACATGGGTGGTCTTTGGGAAGAACACGTATGCAATGACACTGGGTGTGGTTCATGATATGGTTTGTGAGAAGAACACACATGCAATGACACTAGTGGATCCATTTGTGGTCTTTGGGAAGAACACAGATGCAATGACACTGGATCCATGTGTGGTCTGTGAGAAGAACACACATCCAATGACTCTAGCTCTGGTTCATGAAAAGAGCAGACATGCAATGACACTGGTGGATCCATGTGTGGTTCATGGGAAGAACACACATGCGATGACACTGGTGGATCCATGTGTGGTCTGTGAGAAGAACACACATGCAATGACTCCGGTGGATCCATGTGTGGTTCATGGGAAGAACACACATGCAATGACTCTGGGTGTGGCTCATGATATGGTTTGTGAGAAGAACACACATGCAATGACACTGGTGGATCCATGTGTGGTCTTTGGGAAGAACACACATGCGATGACACTGGGTGTGGTTCATGATATGGTTTGTGAGAAGAACACACATGCAATGACACTGGTGGATCCATGTGTGGTCTTTGGGAAGAACACACATGCAATGACACTGGATCCATGTGTGGTCTGTGACAAGAACACACATCCAATGACTCTAGCTGTGGTTCATGAAAAGAGTAGACATGCAATGACACTGGTGGATCCATGTGTGGTTCATGGGAAGAACACACATGCGATGACACTGGTTGGATCCATGTGTGGTTGTGAGAAGAACACACATGCGATGACTCCGGTGGATCCATGTGTGGTTCATGGGAAGAACACACATAAATGACACTGGTGGACCCATGTG
The DNA here is from genome assembly GCA_916181665.1 of Avena sativa. Classification (NCBI taxonomy): domain Eukaryota; kingdom Viridiplantae; phylum Streptophyta; class Magnoliopsida; order Poales; family Poaceae; genus Avena; species Avena sativa. Next base: position 101,751,764 of record OV702287.1, on the reverse strand, counting down.
TGGTCTGTGAGGAGAGCAGACATGCAACGACACCGGTGGATCCATGTGTGGTCTTTGGGTAGAACACACATGCAATGACACTGGTGGATCCATGTGTGGTCTGTGAGAAGAACACACATGCAACGACACAGGGTGTGGTGCATGATATGGTTTGTGAGAACTACACACATGCAATGACACTAGTGGATCCATGTGTGGTATTTGGGTAGAAGACACATGCAATGACACTGGATCCATGTGTGGTCTGTGAGAAGAACACACATCCAATGACTCTAGCTGTGGTTCATGAAAAGAGAAGACATGCAATGACACTGGTGGATCCATGTGTGGTTCATGGGAAGAACACACATGCGATGACACTGGTGGATCCATGTGTGGTCTGTGAGAAGAACACACATGCAATGACTCCGGTGGATCCATGTGTGGTTCATGGGAAGAACACACATGCAATGACTCTGGGTGTGGCTCATCATATGGTTTGTGAGAAGAACACACATGCAATGACACTAGTGGATCCATGTGTGGTCTTTGGAAAGAACACACATTCAATGACACTGGGTGTGATTCATGATATGGTTTGTGAGAAGAACACACATGCAATGACACTGGTGGATCCATATGTGGTTTTTGGGAAGAACACACATGCAATGACACTGGATCCATGTGTGGTCTGTGAGAAGAACACACATGCAATGACTCTAGCTGTGGTTCATGAAAAGAGCAGGCATGCAATGACACCGGTGGATCCATGTGTGGTTCATGGGAAGAACACACGCGATGACACTACGTGGATCCATGTGTGGTTTGTGAGAAGAACACACATGCGATGACTCCGGTGGATCCATGTGTGGTTCATGGGAAGAACACACATGCAATGACACTCGTGGATCCATGTGTGGTCTATGAGAAGAGCAGACATGCAACGACACCGGTGAATCCATGTGTGGTCTGTGGGAAGAACACACATGCAATGACACCGGTGGATCCATGTGTGGTCTGTGGGAAGAGCACACATTTAACGACACCGGTGGACCCATGTGTGGTTCATGAGAAGAACACACATGCAATGACACTGGTGGATCCATGTGTGGTCTTTGGGTAGAACACACATGCAATGACACTGGTGATATGTGGTCTGTGTGAAGAACACACATCCAATGACTCTAGCTGTGCTTCATGAAAAGAGCAGACATGCAATGACACTGGTGGATCCATGTGTGGTTCATGGGAAGAACACACATGCGATGACACTGGTGGATCCATGTGTGGTCTGTGAGAAGAACACACATGCAATGACTCCGGTGGATCCATGTGTGGTTCATGGGAAGAACACACATGCAATGACTCTGGGTGTGGCTCATGATATGGTTGGTGAGAAGAACACACATGCAATGACACTGGTGGATCCATGTGTGGTCTTTGGGAAGAACACACATGCAATGAACACTGGGTGTGATTCACGATATGGTATGTGAGAAGAACACACATGCAATGACACTGGTGGATCCATATGTGGTCTTTGGGAAAAAACACATGAAATGACACTGGATCCATGTGTGGTCTGTGAGAAGAACACACATCCAATGACTCTAGCTGTGGTTCATGAAAAGAGCAGGCATGCAATGACACCGGTGGATCCATGTGTGGTTCATGGGAAGAACACACGCGATGACACTGGGTGGATCCATGTGTGGTTTGTGAGAAGAACACACATGCGATGACTCCGGTGGATCCATGTGTGGTTCATGGGAAGAACACACATGCAATGACACTCGTGGATCCATGTGTGGTCTATGAGAAGAGCAGACATGCAACGACACCGGTGGATCCATGTGTGGTCTGTGGGAAGAACACACATGCAATGACACCGGTGGATCCATGTGTGGTCTGTGGGAAGAACACACATGCAACGACACCGGTGGATCCATGTGTGGTTCGTGAGAAGAACACACATGCAATGACACTGGTGGATCCATGTGTGGTCTTTGGGTAGAACACACATGCAATGACACTGGTGATATGTGGTCTGTGAGAAGAACACACATCAAATGACTCTAGCTTTGGTTCATGAAAAGAGCAGACATGCAATGACACTGATGGATCCATGTGTGGTCTTTGGGAAGAACACACATGCGATGACACTGGTGGATCCATGTGTGGTATGTGGGAAGATCAGACATGCGATGACACTGGTGGATCCATGTGTGGTTCATGGGAAGAACACACATGCAATGACACTGGGTGTGGTTCATGATATGGTCTGTGAGAAAAACACACATGCAATGACACTGGTGGATCCATGTGTGGTCTGTGAGAAGAACACACATGCAACGACACCGGTGGATCCATGATATGGTTTGTGAGAAGAACACACATGCAATGACACTGGATCCATGTGTGGTCTGTGAGAAGAACACACATCCAATGACTCTAGCTGTGGTTCATGAAAAGAGCAGACATGCAATGACACTGGTGGATCCATGTGTGGTTCATGGGAAGAACACACATGCGACGACACTGGGTCGATCCATGTGTGGTCTGTGGGAAGAGCAGACATGCAATGACTCTAGTGGATCCATGTGTGGTTCATGGGAAGAAGACGCATGCAATGACACTGGTGGATCCATGTGTGGTCTGTGAGAAGAACACACATGCAACGACACCGGTGGATCCATGTGTGGTCTGTGAGAAGAGCAGACATGCAACGACACCGGTGGATCCATGATATGGTTTGTGAGAAGAACACACATTCAATGACACTGGTGGATCCATGTGTGGTCTTTGGGAAGAACACACATGCAATGACACTTGATCCATGTGTGGTCTGTGAGAAGAACACACATCCAATGACTCTAGCTGTGGTTCATGAAAAGAGCAGACATGCAATGGCACTGGTGGATCCATGTGTGGTTCATGGGAAGAACACACATGCGATGACACTGGGTGGATCCATGTGTGGTCTGTGGGAAGAGCAGACATGCCATGACTCCGGTGGAGCCACGTGTGGTTCATGGGAAGAACACACATGCAATGACTCTGGGTGTGGGTTGTGATATGGTCTGTGAGAAGAACACACATGCAATGACACTGGTGGATCCATGTGTGGTCTTTGGGAAGAACACACATGCAATGACACTGGGTGTGGTTCATGGTATGGTTTGTGAGAAGAACACACATGCAATTACACTTGTGGATCCATGTGCGGTCTTTGGGAAGAACACACATGCAATGACACTAGATCCATGTGTGGTCTGTGAGAAGAACACACATCCAATGACTCTAGTTGTGGTTCATGAAAAGAGCAGACATGCAGTGACACTGGTGGATCCATGTGTGGTTCATGGGAAGAACACACATGCGATGACACTGGGTGGATCCATGTGTGGTCTGTGAGAAGAACACACATGCAATGACTCCGGTGGATCCATGTGTGGTTCATGGGAAGAACACACATGCAATGACACTGGTGCATCCATGTGTGGTCTGTGAGAAGAGCAGACATGCAACGACAATGGTGGATCCATGTGTGGTCTGTGGGAAGAACACACATGCAATGACACCGGTGGATCCATGTGTGGTCTTTGAGAAGAGCATACATACAACGACACCGGTGGATCCATGTGTGGTTTGTGAGAAGAACACACATGCAATGACACTGGTGGATCCATGTGTGGTCTTTGGGAAGAACACACATGCAATGACACTGGTGATATGTGTTCAGTGAGAAGAACACACATCCAATGACTCTAGCTGTGGTTCATGAAAAGAGCAGACATGCAATGACTCCGGTGAATCCATGTGTGGTTCATGGGAAGAACACACATGCAATGACTCCGGGTGTGGTTCATGATATGGTCTGTGAGAATAACACACATGCAATGACACTGGTGGATACATGGGTGGTCTTTGGGAAGAACACGTATGCAATGACACTGGGTGTGGTTCATGATATGGTTTGTGAGAAGAACACACATGCAATGACACTAGTGGATCCATTTGTGGTCTTTGGGAAGAACACAGATGCAATGACACTGGATCCATGTGTGGTCTGTGAGAAGAACACACATCCAATGACTCTAGCTCTGGTTCATGAAAAGAGCAGACATGCAATGACACTGGTGGATCCATGTGTGGTTCATGGGAAGAACACACATGCGATGACACTGGTGGATCCATGTGTGGTCTGTGAGAAGAACACACATGCAATGACTCCGGTGGATCCATGTGTGGTTCATGGGAAGAACACACATGCAATGACTCTGGGTGTGGCTCATGATATGGTTTGTGAGAAGAACACACATGCAATGACACTGGTGGATCCATGTGTGGTCTTTGGGAAGAACACACATGCGATGACACTGGGTGTGGTTCATGATATGGTTTGTGAGAAGAACACACATGCAATGACACTGGTGGATCCATGTGTGGTCTTTGGGAAGAACACACATGCAATGACACTGGATCCATGTGTGGTCTGTGACAAGAACACACATCCAATGACTCTAGCTGTGGTTCATGAAAAGAGTAGACATGCAATGACACTGGTGGATCCATGTGTGGTTCATGGGAAGAACACACATGCGATGACACTGGTTGGATCCATGTGTGGTTGTGAGAAGAACACACATGCGATGACTCCGGTGGATCCATGTGTGGTTCATGGGAAGAACACACATAAATGACACTGGTGGACCCATGTGTGGTCTGTGAGGAGAGCAGACATGCAACGACACCGGTGGATCCATGTGTGGTCTGTGGGAAGAACACACATGCAAGGACACCGGTGGATCCATGTGTGGTCTGTGGGAAGAGCACACATACAACGACACCGGTGGATCCATGTGTGGTCTATGAGAAGAACACACATGCAATGACACTGGTGGATCCATGTGTGGTCTTTGGGAAGAACACATGCAATGACACTGGTGATATGCGGTCTGTGAGAAGAACACACATCCAATGACTCTAGCTGTGGTTCATGAAAAGAGCAGACATGCAATGACACTGGTATATCCATGTGTGGTCTTTGGGAAGAACACACATGCAATGACACTGGTGGATCCATGTGTGGTATGTGGGAATAGTAGACATGCGATGACACTGGTGGATCCATGTGTGGTTCATGGGAAGAACACACATGCAATGACACTGGGTGTGGTTCATGATATGGTCTATGAGAAAAACACACATGCAATGACATTGGTGGATCCATGTGTGGTCTATGAGAAGAACACACATGCAACAACACTGGTGGATCCATGATATGGTTTGTGAGAAGAACACACATGCAATGACACTGGTGGATCCATGTGTGGTCTTTGGGAAGAACACACATGCAATGACACTAGATCCATGTGTGGTCTGTGAGAAGAACACAAATCCAATGAATCTAGTTGTGGTTCATGAAAAGAGAAGACATGCAATGACACTGGTGGATCCATGTGTGGTTCATGGGAAGAACACACATGCGATGACACTGGTGGATCCATGTGTGGTCTGTGAGAAGAACACACATGCAATGACTCCGGTGGATCCATGTGTGGTTCATGCAAAGAACACACATGCAATGACTCTGGGTGTGGCTCATAATATGGTGTGTGAGAAGAACACACATGCAATGACACTGGTGGATCCATGTGTGGTCTTTGGGAAGAACACACATGCAATGACACTGGGTGTGGTTCATGATATGGTTTGTGAGAAGAACACACATGCAATGACACTGGTGGATCCATGTGTGGTATCTGGGAAGAACACACATGCAATGACACTGGATCCATATGTGGTCTTTGGGAAGAACACACATGCAATGACACTGGATCCATATGTGGTCTGTGAGAAGAACACACATCGAATGACTCTAGCTGTCGTTCATGAAAAGAGCAGACATGCAATGACATTGGTGGATCCATGTGTGGTTCATGGGAAGAACACACATGCGATGAGAGTGGGTGGATCCATGTGTGGTTTGTGAGAAGAACACACATGCGATGACTCCGATGGATCCATGTGTGGTTCATGGGAAGAACACAGATGCAATGACACTGGGTGGATCCATGTGTAGTTTGCGAGAAGAACACACATGCGATGACTCCGGTGGATCCATGTGTGGTTCATGGGAAGAACACACAGGCAATGACACTGGTGGATCCATGTGTGGTCTGTGAGAAGAGTAGACATGGAAGGACACTAGGTGTGGTTCATGATATGGTTTGTGAGAAGAACACACATGCAATGACACTGGTGGATCCATGTCTGGTCTTTGGGAAGAACACACATGCAATGACACTGGATCCATGTGTGTTCTGTGAGAAGAACACACATCCAATGACTCTAGTTGTGGTTCATGAAAAGAGCAGACATGCAATGGCACTAGTGGATCCATGTGTGGTTCATGGGAAGAACACACATGCGATGACACTGGGTGGATCCATGTGTGGTCTGTGGGAAGAGCAGACATGCAATGACTCCGGTGGATCCATGTGTGGTTCATGGGAAGAACACACATGCAATGACACTGGGTGTGGTTCATGATATGGTCTGTGAGAAAAACGCACATGCAATGACACTGGTGGATCCATGTGTGGTCTGTGAGAAGAACACACATGCAACGACACCGGTGGATCCATGATATGGTTTGTGAGAAGAACACGCATGCAATGACACTGGTGGATCCATGTGTGGTCTTTGGGAAGAACACACATGCAATGACACTGGATCCATGTGGTCTGTGAGAAGAACACACATCCAATGACTCTAGCTGTCGTTCATGAAAAGAGCAGACATGCAATGACATTGGTGGATCCATGTGTGGTTCATGGGAAGAACACACATGCGATGAGAGTGGGTGGATCCATGTGTGGTTTGTGAGAAGAACACACATGCGATCACACATGCGATGACTCCGATGGATCCATGTGTGGTTCATGGGAAGAACACAGATGCAATGACACTGGTGGATCCATGTGTGGTCTATGAGAAGAGTAGACATAGAAGGACACTGGGTGTGGTTCATGATATGGTTTGTGAGAAGAACACACATGCAATGACACTGGTGGATCCATGTCTGGTCTTTGGGAAGAACACACATGCAATGACACTGGATCCATGTGTGGTCTGTGAGAAGAACACACATCCAATGACTCTAGTTGTGGTTCATGAAAAGAGCAGACATGCAATGGCACTAGTGGATCCATGTGTGCTTCATGGGAAGAACACACATGCGATGACACTGGGTGGATCCATGTGTGGTCTGTGGGAAGAGCGGACATGCAATGACTCCGGTGGATCCATGTGTGGTTCATGGGAAGAACACACATGCAATGACACTGGGTGTGGTTCATGATATGGTCTGTGAGAAAAAAAACACATGCAATGACACTGGTGGATCCATGTGTGGTCTGTGAGAAGAGCACGCACGCAACGACACCGGTGGATCCATGATATGGTTTGTGAGAAGAACACACATACAATGACACTGGTGGATCCATGTGTGGTCTTTGGGAGGAACACACATGCAATGACACTGGATCCATGCGTGGTCTGTGAGAAGAACACACATCCAATGACTCTAGCTGTGGTTCATGAAAAGAGTAGACATGCAATGACACTGGTGGATCCATGTGTGGTTCATGGGAAGAACACACATGCAATGACACTGGGTGGATCCATGTGTGGTCTGTGGGAAGAACACAAATGCGATGACACTGGTGGATCCATGTGTGGTTCGTGGGAAGAACACACATGCAATGACTCTGGGTGTGGTTCATGATATGGTGTGTGAGAAGCACACACATGCAATGACACTGGTGGATCCATGTGTGGTCTGTGAGAAGAGCAGACATGCAACGACACCGGTGGATCCATGATATGGTTTGTGAGAAGAACACTCATACAATGACACTGGTGGATCCATGTGTGGTCTTTGGGAAGAACACACATGTAATGACACTGGATCCATGTGTGGTCTGTGAGAAGAACACACATCCAATGACTCTAGCTGTGGTTCATAAAAAGATTAGACATGCAATGGCAATGGTGGATCCATGTGTGGTTCATGGGAAGAACACACATGCGATGACACTAGGTGGATCCATGTGTGGACTACGGGAAGAGCAGACATGCAATGACTCCGGTGGAGCCATGTGTGGTTCATGGGAAGAACACACATGCAATGACTCCGAGTGTGGTTCATGATATGGTCTGTGAGAAGAACACACATGCAATGACACTGGTGGATCCGTGGGTGGTCTTTGGGAAGAACACACATGCAATGACACTGGGTGTGGTTCATCATATGGTTTGTGAGAATAACACACATGCAATGACACTAGTGGATCCATGTGTGGTCTTTGGGAAGAACACAGATGCAATGACACTGGATCCATGTGTGGTCTGTGAGAAGAACACACATCTAATGACTCTAGATGTGGTTCATGAAAAGAGCAGACATGCAATGACACTGGTGGATCCATGTGTGGTTCATGGGAAGATCACACATGCGATGACACTGGGTGGATCCATGTGTGGTATGTGGGCAGAGCAGACATGCAATGACTCTAGTGGATCCATGTGTGGTTCATGGGAAGAACACACATGCAATGACTCTGGGTGTGGCTCATGATATGGTTTGTGAGAAGAACACACATGCAATGACACTGGTGGATCCATGTGTGGTCTTTGGGAAGAACACACATGCAATGACACTGGATCCATGTGTGGTCTGTGAGAATAACACACATCCAATGACTCTAGTTGTGGTTCATGAAAAGAGCAGACATGCAATGACACTGGTGGATCCATGTGTGGTTCATGGGAAGAACACACATGCAATGACACTGGTGGATCCATGTGTGGTATGTGGGAAGAGCAGACATGCGATGACACTAGTGGATCCATGTGTGATTCATGGGAAGAACACACATGCAAAGATACTGGTGGATCCATGTGTGGTCTGTGAGAAGAGCAGACATGCAACAACACCGGTGGATCCATGTGTGGTCTATGGGCAGAGCACACATGCAATGACACCGGTGGATCCATGTGTGGTCTGTGAGAAGAGCAGACATGCAACGACACCGGTGGATCCATATGTGGTCGGTGAGAAGAACACACATGCAATGACACTAGTGGATCCATGTGTGGTCTTTGGGAAGAACACACATGCAATGACACTGGTGATATGTGGTCTGTGAGAAGAACACACATCCAATGACTCTAGCTGTGGTTCATGAAAAGAGCAGACATGCAATCACACTGGTGGATCCATGTGTGGTTCATGGGAAGAACACACATGCAACGACACTGGTGGATCCATGTGTGGTATGTGGGAAGAGCAGACATGCGATGACACTGGTGGATCTATGTGTGGTTCATGGGAAGAACACACATGCAATGACACTGGGAGTGGTTCATGATATGGTCTGTGAGAAGAACACACATGCAATGACACTGGTGGATCCATGTGTGGTCTATGAGAAGAACACACATGCAACGACACTGGGTGTGGTTCATGATATGGTTTGTGAGAAGAACACACATCCAATGACACTGGTGGATCCCTGTGTGTGCTTTGGGAAGAACACACATGCAATGACACTCGATCCATGTGTGGTCTGTGAGAAGAACACACATCCAATGACTCTAGATGTGGTTCATGAAAAGAGCAGACATACAGTGACACTGGTGGATCCATGTGTGGTTCATGGGAAGAACACACATGCGATGACACTGGGTGGATCCATGTGTGGTCTGTGAGAAGAACACACATGCAATGACTCCGGTGGATCCATGTGTGGTTCATGGGAAGAACACACATGCAATGACACTGGTGGATCCATGTGTGGTCTATGAGAAGAGCAGACATGCAACGACACCGGTGGATCCATGTGTGGTCTGTGGGAAGAACACACATGCAATGACATCGGTGGATCCATGTGTGGTCTGTGAGAAGAGCAGACATCTAACGACACCGGTGGATCCATGTGTGGTTTGTGAGAAGAACACACATGCAATGACACTAGTGGATCCATCTGTGGTCTTTGGGAAGAACACACATGCAATGACACTGGTGATATGTGGTCTGTGAGAAGAACACACATCCAATGACTCTAGCTGTGGTTCATGGAAAGAGCAGACATGCAATGACACTGGTGGATCCATGTGTGGTTCATGGGAAGAACACACATGCAATGACACTAGGTGTGGTTCATGCTATGTTCTGTGAGAAAAACAGACATGCAATGACACTGGTGGATCCATGTGTGGTCTGTGAGAAGAACACACATGCAACGACACTGGGTGTGGTGCATGATATGGTTTGTGAGAAGTACACACATGCAATGACACTGGTGGATCCATGTGTGGTCTTTGGGAAGAACACACATGCAATGAGACTAGATCCATGTGTGGTATGTGAGAAGAACACACATCCAATGACTCTAGTTGTGGTTCATGAAAAGAGCAGACAGGCAATGACACTAGTGGATCCATGTGTGTTTCATGGGAAGAACACACATGCGATGACACTGGTGGATCCATGTGTGGTCTGTGAGAAGAACACGCATGCAATGACTCCGGTGGATCCATGTGTGGTTCATGGGAAGAACACACATGCAATGACTCTGGGTGTGGCTCATGATATGGTTTGTGAGAAGAACACACATGCAATGACACTGGGTGTGGTTCATGATATGGTTTGTGAGAAGAACACACATGCAATGACACTGGTGGATCCATGTGTGGTCTTTGGGAAGAACACACATGCAATGAAACTAGATCCATGTGTGGTCTGTGCGAAGAACACACATCCAATGACTCTAGCTGTGGTTCATGAAAAGAGCAGACATGCAATGACACTGGTGGATCCATGTGTGGTTCATGGGAAGAACACACATGCGATGACACTGGGTGGATCCATGTGTGGTTTGTGATAAGAACACACATGCGATGACTCTGGTGGATCCATGTGTGGTTCATGGGAAGAACACACATGCAATGACACTGGTGGATCCATGTGTGGTCTGTGAGAAGAGCAGACATGCAACGACACCGGTGGATCCATGTGTGGTCTGTGGGAAGAACACAGATGCAAGGACACCGGTGGATCCATGTGTGGTCTGTGGGAAGAGCACACATGCAACGACACCGGTGGATCCATGTGTGGTTTGTAAGAAGAACACACATGCAATGACACTGGTGGATCCATGTGTGGTCTTTGGGAAGAACACACATGCAATGACACTGGTGATATGTGGTCTGTGAGGAGAACACACATCCAATGACTCTAGCTGTGGTTCATGAAAAGAGCAGACATGCAATGACACTGGTGGATCCATGTGTGGTCTTTGGGAAGAACACACATGCAATGACACTGGTGGATCCATGTGTGGTATGTGGGAAGAGCATACATGCGATGACACTGGTGGATCCATGTGTGGTTCATGGGAAGAACACACATGCAATGACACTGGGTGTGGTTCATGATATTGTCTGTGAGAAAAACACACATGCAATGACACTGGTGGATCCATGTGTGGTCTGTGAGAAGAACACACATGCAACGACACAGGGTGTGGTACATGATATGGTTTGTGAGAAGTACACACATGCAATGACACTAGTGGATCCATGTGTGGTATTTGGGTAGAAGACACATGCAATGACACTGGATCCATGTGTGGTCTGTGAGAAGAACACACATCCAATGACTCTAGTTGTGGTTCATGAAAAGAGCAGACATGCAATGACACTGGTGGATCCATGTGTGGTTCATGGGAGGAACACACATGCGATGACACTGGTGGATCCATGTGTGGTCTGTGAGAAGAACACACATGCAATGACTCCGGTGGATCCATGTGTGGTTCATGGGAAGAACACACATGTAATGACTCTGGGTGTGGCTCATGATATGGTTTGTGAGAAGAACACACATGCAATGACACTGGTGGATCCATGTGTGGTCTTTGGGAAGAACACACATGCAATGACAGTGGGTGTGGTTCATGATATGGTTTGTGAGAAGAACACACATGCAATGACACTGGTGGATCCATGTGTGGTCTTTGGGAAGAACACACATTAAATGACACTGGATCCATCTGTGGTTTGTGAGAAGAACACACATCCAATGACTCTAGCTGTGGTTCATGAAAAGAGCAGACATGCAATGACACTGGTGGATCCATGTGTGGTTCATGGGAAGAACACACATGCGATGACACTGGATGGATCCATGTGTGGTTTGTGAGAAGAACACACATGCGATGACTCCGGTGGATCCATGTGTGGTTCATGGGAAGAACACACATGCAATGACACTGGTGGATCCATGTGTGGTCTGTGAGAAGAGTAGACATGGAAGGACACTGGGTGTGGTTCATGATATGGTTTGTGAGAAGAACACACATGCAATGACACTGGTGGATCCATGTCTGGTCTTTGGGAAGAACACACATGCAATGACACTGGATCCATGTGTGGTCTGTGAGAAGAACACACATCCAATGACTCTAGTTGTGGTTCATGAAAAGAGCAGACATGCAATGGCACTAGTGGATCCATGTGTGGTTCATGGGAAGAACACACATGCGATGACACTGGGTGGATCCATGTGTGGTCTGTGGGAAGAGCAGACATGCAATGACTCCGGTGGATCCATGTGTGGTTCATGGGAAGAACACACATGCAATGACACTGGGTGTGGTTCATGATATGGTCTATGAGAAAAACACACATGCAATGACACTGGTGGATCCATGTGTGGTCTGTGAGAAGAACACACATGCAACGACACCGGTGGATCCATGATATGGTTTGTGAGAAGAACACACATGCAATGACACTGGTGGATCCATGTGTGTTCTTTGGGAAGAACACACATGCAATGACACTGGATCCATGTGTGGTCTATGAGAATAACACACATCCAATGACTCTAGCTGTGGTTCATGAAAAGAGCAGACATGCAATGACACTGGTGGATCCATGTGTGGTTCATGGGAAGAACACACATGCGATGACACTGGGTGGATCCATGTGTGGTCTGTGGGAAGAACACACATGCGATGACACTAGTGGATCCATGTGTGGTTCATGGGAAGAACACACATGCAATGACTCTGGGTGTGGTTCATGATATGGTCTGTGAGAAGAACACACATGCAATGACACTGGTGGATCCATGTGTGGACTGTGAGAAGAGCAGACATGCAACGACACCGGTGGATCCATGATATGGTTTGTGAGAAGAACACACATACAATGACACTAGTGGATCCATGTGTGGTCTTTGGGAATAACACACATGCAATGACACTAGATCCATGTGTGGTGTGTGAGAAGAACACACATCCAATGACTCTAGCTGTGGTTCATGAAAAGAGCAGACATGCAATGGCAATGGTGGATCCATGTGTGGTTCATGGGAAGAACACACATGCGATGACACTGGGTGGATCCATATGTGGTATGTGGGAAGAGCAGACATGCAATGACTCTAGTGGATCCATGTGTGGTTCATGGGAAGAACACACATGCAATGACTCTGGGTGTGGCTCATGGTATGGTTTGTGAGAAGAACACACATGCAATGACACTGGTGGATCCATGTGTGGTCTTTGGGAAGAACACACATGCAATGACACTGGTGGATCCATGTGTGGTCTTTGGGAAGAACACACATGCAATGACACTGGGTGTGGTTCAGGATATGGTTTGTGACAAGAACACACATGCAATAACACTGGTGGATCCATGTGTGGTCTTTGGGAAGAACACACATGCAATGACACTGGATCCATGTGTGGTCTGTGAGAAGAACACACATCCAATGACTCTAGTTGTGGTTCATGAAAAGAGCAGACATGCAATGACACTGGTGGATCCATGTGTGGTTCATGGGAAGAACACACATGCAATGACACTAGTGGATCCATGTGTGGTATGTGGGAAGAGCAGACATGCGATGACACTGGTGGATCCATGTGTGATTCATGGGAAGAACACACATTCAATGACACTGGTGGATCCATGTGTGGTCTGTGAGAAGAGCAGACATGCAACGACACCAGTGGATCCATGTGTGGTCTGTGGGAAGAACACACATGCAATGACACCGGTGGATCCATGTGTGGTCTGTGAGAAGAGCAGACATGCAATGACACCGGTGGATCCATGTGTGGTTTGTGAGAAGAACACACATGCAATGACACTGGTGCATCCATGTGTGGTCTTTGGGAAGAACACAGATGCAATGACACTGGTGATATGTGGTCTGTGAGAAGAACACACATCCAATGACTCTAGATGTGGTTCATGAAAAGAGCAGACATGCAATGACACTGGTGGATCCATGTGTGGTTCATGGGAAGAACACACATGCAACGACACTGGTGGATCCATGTGTGGTATGTGGGAAGAGCAGACATGCGATGACACTGGTGGATCCATGTGTGGTTCATGGGAAGAACACACATGCAATGACACTGGGTGTGGTTCATGATATGGTCTATGAGAAGAACACACATGCAATGACACTGGTGGATCCATGTGTGGTCTGTGAGAAGAACACACATACAACGACACTGGGTGTGGTTCATGATATGGTTTGTGAGAAGAACACACATGCAATGACACTGGTGGATCCCTGTGTGGTCTTTGGGAAGAACACACATGCAATGACACTGGATCCATGTGTGGTCTGTGAGAAGAACACACATCCAATGACTCTAGCTGTGGTGCATGAAAAGAGCAGACATGCAATGACACTGGTGGATCCATGTGTGGTTCATGGGAAGAACACACATGCGATGACACTGGGTGGATCCATGTGTGGTATGTGAGAAGAACACATATGCAATGACTCCGATGGATCCATGTGTGGTTCATGGGAAGAACACACATGCAATGACTCTTAGTGTGGCTCATGATATGGTTTGTGAGAAGAACACACATGCAATGACACTGGTGGATCCATGTGTGGTCTTTGGGAAGAACACACATGCAATGACACTGGGTGTGGTTCATGATATGGTTTGTGAGAAGAACACACATGCAATGACACTGGTGGATTCATGTGTGGTCTTTGGGAAGAACACACATGCAATGACACTGGATCCATGTGTGGTCTGTGAGAAGAACACACATCCAATGACTCTAGCTGTGGTTCATGAAAAGAGCAGACATGCAATGACACTGGTGGATCCATGTGTGGTTCATGGGAAGAACACACATGCAATAACACTGGTGGATCCATGTGTGGTATGTGGGAAGAGCAGACATGCGATGACACTGGTGGATCCATGTGTGGTTCATGGGAAGAACACACATGCAATGACACTGATGGATCCATGTGTGGTCTGTGAGAAGAGCTGACATGCAACGACACCGGTGGATCCATGTGTGGTCTGTGGGAAGAACACACATGCAATGACACCGGTGGATCCATGTGTGGTCTGTGAGAAGAGCAGACATGCAACGACAGCGGTGGATCCATGTGTGGTTTGTGAGAAGAACACACATGCAATGACACCGGTGGATCCATGTGTGCTCTGTGAGAAGAGCAGACATGCAACGACACTGGTGATATGTGGTTTGTGAGAAGAACACACATCCAATGACTCTAGTGGATCCTTACGTGGTTTATGAGTGGTTTATGAGAAGAACACACATCCAATGAACACTTGTGGATATATCTTGGCATAATTTGATGTATGCCACGATGTATTTCATTGTGCAAGACACCCACTTTCCATTTTTATATACTACTCAGTGTCGCCCTTGGTTTTATGTGGTACTACTCAGTTTTGCCCCCCCCCCTCTCTATCTTTCGTAGAAGCACAAATCTGTGCTCACCCTGTCTGCTACTCCCTGATTGGTTATCACAGTTGCCACGCGGATCATTCACACCAGCCGTTGATTATGTGCGATCCAACGATGATCGTTGCACACGTCGTGCCCTTCACAATACAGCGCGAGACAGCACAGACGTCTCCCTCAGCGAGACTTCTACAAGAAGGAACACGATGCCGTCCATGGAAAAAGTCGTCGAGCGGTCATGTCATGTTTAATCAAGTCTGAAAATCCTACTACTGCTACTACTACGCCACAACGCATGCGTCATCGAGTGCACGGTCGTCGATGGACAGCTGCAATTTATTGCCACTTGATTTTAATAAGACATATCCCATCTTTTACGTAGCGGCTCTCAATCGCCAATTTTAGGGCCATGTCAAACTTCGTACATAGAAATTGTGTGTGCGCCCTTTGCATGCGGCTCAATACAGAACTGCCATGCATGGCCCGGGAAAAAATGTGACGTACCGTGCGCGTGTCGCGGTGCACGGTGCAGTCGACTGCACGGCGCGTTGCACGGTGGTGCAAGAAAACGTGACTTGCTTCTATCCACCTTAGCTATAGATCCCCTCTCCGCACACCCACTCCCACTCTCGCTCATTGTCCCCACGCAACCCTCCCCACTGTCCCACCAGCATCCGCAAACTCCCGAGAATACCCTGTCCGCGCCGGCGATGGCCGAGGAGGATAAGGTGGCCATCGTCGCCTCCGTGGCCGCCGGCAAGGAGGCCCCCGTCTCCTCGCCTGTCCCCCTCGACGCGTTGAAAGCAGCCGCTGTCCCTGTCCAGGCCCCAGTGGAGGCATCGATGGCAGCCGTTGTTCCTGTCCAGGCCCCCGTCCCAGCTACCGATGGAGCCGCCGAAGAGGAGACCCCCGCCGGCGAGGAGGCCCCCGCTGGTCACAAGCAGATCGCGCACTTGTTGGGCACCTATGATCCAGATAAGTACATTGCTCCGCTGAACCCCTACGACATCGGCATCGACGACCTATGGTCGAAGGTAACTAGGGTTTGCTCCCCTCCCCTGGTTCTTCTACCGTTTGTTAGAAATAATGGGCTAATCTATTTAAAATTTAGCTAGTATTGTCATGTTTAATATTCTGGAATTAATCAAGGAAATTGTGCCTAATTATCCAACACTGTTCCCATCATTGGATGCTAGATCTTGGTTTATTAGGATTCGCTTGTTCGCATTTCGATTGCTCGATCATCTTACACCATCTACTCCCCCATTTTCCCTTTCTTCCAATAGGTTTTCGGCAGCGACGTCTGCAGCGATGACGAGTCCATTCACACCAAGGCTCGTCAGGTGCTGAGGAGGCTACGGGCCGGCAAGTTCGACGGCTTCCTCACGCCCCCCCTACTACAGCTGCCCCTTCAGCAATGGGGGCGTCTACTGCTTGACGAGTCGCGCCGCCGGCGGCACCATCTTGAACACCTTACTGAAGCATGCAGAGGCCACGGACTCCGGCATCCACAAAAGCGGCAAGACCGAGCCCGCGAACATCAACGCCTACATCGCTGAACACCGTGCTCTCGGCATTCACCTCCGAAACCTCCAGCGGGTGGCCATCAAAGAGGGTCGCATGCCTCCAATCAGGCCCAAGGCCCCCAAGTCCAAGAAACTGGGGAGCAAGAAGTGGCGGAGGCACCAGAGGGAGATGGAGGCGCTGGCGAATGAACGGGTTGGATGTCTCCTTGAATGTATCTACATCTGCCATGGCTGCTGCTGCTAAGAAGCTTCTTTTGATTTTCTATATTTTGCTTGCATCCTATTTCTGGCTGAATGCATCGAACCCCGTTAAGCAACCTACTACTTTCTATCGCTATATCCTATTTAGCTGCGCACAGCTATATCTACATTTGTTTTGTGTTCCAAATGAATGTATTCTGCCTGCTGTGATTTGCTGCTCTAGATTTGCTACCTGATCGGAGGCAAAAAGAGGTCCAAAAGGGAACAAATTATTGAAGTGAGAATCTTCTCTAGATTTGCTACCAATTTGGGCAAAATGAAACATATCTGTTTAGCGAGAGAGGAAAAGGGCACTGTTTCAAACTGCCAGTTAAGAAGCTACCATCTTGACAAGCTACAAGACACATACATAAACATAACACAACGAGGGTTACATTTATTTTACTAGTATCACTTGATGCGCTAGACATCTTGGCAAGCTAACTGAGTTCCACAAAACAGAAACAGAAACATAACACTGACAAGTAAAATTTAATTCACTCCTCATCAGACCACTTGACGCGCTTGCTATCATTCCAGGTACTCCATGTCCGACGAACTGCTTTGTCCCAAATGGCATCTGACTTGGATTTCCTATCTTCAGCATCCTGCGGCACAATTAGCGGTGCATCACAGGCCTAATTGTTGCCGCTAGAAGATGTCGCCTCTCTGTTTGCCGCTTTAGTTGCAGCCTCTCTGTCAGCTGCTTCTTCAGCTGCAAGCTCTCTTTCAGCTGCTTTTGCAGCCTCTCTGTCAGCTGCTTTAGATGCAGCCAATTTCTTTGCATATTCAACTTCAAACTCAGCTATTCGGCATTTTCTACAAAGGGCTCCCCTAAGGTCGTCTTCCCTCTTGCAAATAGGGCAAAACACGAGGTAACGTTGAAAAAAATAGATCTTCTTGTATAGCTGGTAGGTCACGTAAGCATCTATGGCTGCATACTTTAGGTTTATATCAGACAACGGCCACTCGTTCCAGAAATCGTGCCTATCCTTAGATAAATCTTCCTTCATTGTGACGTACGACTCATCGAGGATTCTAGTTGCGAGTGATGCCATTCCATCCTTCTTCCTGCCCCCTAGGATCTTGACAAGATGCTAAATATCGATCCAGTTGTGCGCAGGAATCATAATTTCCTCTTGATACAATTTCGAAAAATCAGTTGTTGTGTCGACAGTGCAGAAAACAATTCCCTTTTTTTCAAGGAACTGGCACAGCGCCGGACATTTCCTGTCAGTCCTGAAAGTATGTAGTTTGTCATCACCAAAATTTGTAACTACAAATATTTTATCAATGCAAGATCATCATCTCAATATAATTTTGAAAAGTTTAGTAAATGCAAGATCAAGACTCTCAACATTGTATTGTCATAATTTATTCGGTTTTGCTATTTCTCATTCGACTAAACGAGTTGCACATTTCTTTTAACTACGGTTGCACTTTTCTTAGGTGATTGAGACTAAAGAAAATCTCAGTCGATTGAGACATAGGCAAACCCTAATTTATTTGGTCCTAAGTAAAATCCAGTAGTTGCAAGATGAGCAAGTGGATAAAGAACAAGAGGAGAAAACCCTAAAAGCGGTTAGCTACAGAGAGCAGATCTACAAACCGGGAGAGGTGGTAGATGAGGACGTGTTTCCGCATGGCAAGTTGAACGACGGCGACTTCATTCACTTCATATGGGTGCTCCGGGGTGTACTCGAGGTCCAATCCCACAAACTTGTCCTCGTCTATCCCAAGCCAGCCCTCGTACGTCCTGAGGACACGCACCACTGTCCCCTCCTTGTTGGTGTAGACAACGTCTATCTTCTTGTTGTCATGGGTAGTGAAGCTTGTCTCTAGAGTGCGTAGATCTTCCATGGCGGCAAGGAGAAGACGGGAAGAAGATAGTAGATGACAGGAAGAAGAAGAGTGGTTTCTGCGAGGCAGGGGAACGGTGGAACCGTCAATGCGCTTTTATGGTAGGGGTTAACTATTGGGACGGAAGTCCAAGGAGAGACGCGTGGCGGTGGCCGTTCCAGTTTCTGAGTAAACAAAAAATAATTGTAACGCTGATACATGGGCCCTGTTTTGTCACGTCAATACACTGGGTAGGGGGCGTTGTCATATCCACTGTGCCAACGCTGCAAGCCTATGTGACAGCCACCCCGCCTAAGCGACGGGAGCGACATAACGGCGAACTGACAGGGGGGCCCAACTTGACGCCCGTTAGCCTGATTTTTTGTATTGAAACGTAAAGTTGAATTCGTGCCGAAAAAGACCCTCTGAGTATTTGACACACCAACTGTAGTCATCCCGGCTGATTTCAGGGAACTTGGGTACCCCGTTGCCTGTACACTAATGGACGGGCCTGATTTCAGGTAGTCGATACACATTCTCCATGTGTTGTTCTTTTTTAGAACCAGGACTAGGTTTGCCAGCCACTTGGAGTATTTGATTGGCCGAATGAAGCCTGCGGCTAGTAGGCAATGTACTTCTTCGGTGATTGCTCGATGGCGCTCTTCATTGAAGGGCCGTAGCGACTGCTTTACTGGTCGCACTTTGTGGTCGGCGTTGAGTTTGTGCTCAGCGAGTTCCCTCGGGACACCTGGCATGTCAGATGGCTTCCATGCGAAGATGTCGCGGTTCTCAGGGAGGAACCCGATGGGCGTGCTTTCCTATGCGGGGCTCATGTGCGCCCCGATGGTGACCGTCTGGCTGGAGTCGCCTAGGACGATCTCGACGGTGCGGGTGTGCATGGTCGCCTCGAACGTGGAGTTCGCGGCGGTTGGTTTCTTCAGGATGGTGGGGTCGTCCTTGTTGATGTTGCCCGTGTATTTCGCGAGCTCCTCCGCGTGGTCGGTCTCCGTAGCGATGATGGCGTCGGCGAGCTCGGCTCCTTTGTCCTTGCATTCCACGGCCATGTCGGGGTCGCCGTGGACAGTGATGATGCCGCTTGGCCCAGGGAGCTTCATCATGTTGTACGCGTAGTGGGGGGTCGCCATGAATTTGGCAAACGTCTGGCCTCCCAGCACGTAGTGGTAGGGGCTGCAGAAGTTCACCAGCTCGAACTTGATTCGCTAGGTGCGGTAGTTTGCCGGTGTGCCGAAGGTGATGGGTAGCATCACTTTTCCGATCGGGTATGCCTTCCGACCGGGGACGATACCGTGGAAGGTTGTCAGGGTCGGCTGGATTGCCGACTCCGGGAGTTGTAGCCTCTTGAATGTGTCCAGGTACATGATGTTGATGGAGCTCCCGCCGTCCATCAATGTCTTGGGTAGCAAGTAATCGGCCACTTTGGGCATGACTACCAGGGCGACTCGCCCTGGGTACTCGATTCTGGGGGCATGGTCATGGCGACTCCAAGTGATACTCTACTCGGACCAGTTGAGGAAGCGTGGGATGTCGACTTGTGTCACCGCATTGACAGCGACCGCGTGGGCAAGCACCTTCCTCTCGCGCTTGGTGCCGAGTCTGGTGAAGGTGTGTAGCGAGCCGATAGCGGTGCCAAAGCCGCCGGTGTTCCCGTTGTCTCGGGGTGGGTTGTTGTTGGGGTCCTCCCTTGATCGCCTCGCCTTCTCAATCTCTTTGAGAGAGTGGCAATCAATGGTGGTGTGGGTGGCGGGTTTTCCCTCCCTGCTATGGTAGATGCAAGGCTGATTGAGCAGGGCAGCAGGGTCGAATTTCGGCCTCGCTGTATGGTTGGAGCGGTAGTTTCCGCTGTCGTGGTAATTTCCTCCGTCGCGGCGGTAGCTCTTGGGGTCGCGCTGGCCGTAGCCGGTGTTGGCGACGAAGTCGACTCGCCCGTCCGTGCGGCGCTTGCCGGTGATGCGGGTGTTGCTGTAGCGCATGTCGCATAGGCGCCCGCTATCGTGGATGTTGGTTCAGCGTCTTCCTCCCGACTCGTCGTCGGAGTCTTGGTTGGGGTCCTCCTCCGCATAGCGCTTGGCGATCTCGAGGAGGTCGGGGATGTTGTCGAGCGTTCGGTAGACCCTCTTGATCTTAGCGACTAGGGGTTCGTACCAGCACACGTTCTTGAAGCAATGTATCGCCGTATCTGGGTGGATGCCGGAGGCATTGATCCATAGTTCTTGCCATCTTTGAATCCAGCGGCAAGTCGACTCGCGTTGTCCCTGGATGCATCGCTCCAAGTCTTCTATGGTGGTGGCACGGGTGTAGGATCCCTCAAAGTGCCTGATGAAGGCGTCCCGCATTTCTTCCCAGGAATCGATGCTATCGGTGGGGAGGGTGTTGATCCATTGCCGAGTCACACCCTCCATCATCAGGGGGAGGTAGCGAGCGGCGAGCAGGTCGGTGTGGCCTGCAATTACCATTGCCATGAGGTATATGTCTAGCCAAACAGTGGGATCGTACGTCGGGTCATACTTTTTGATCTCCTTGGGAGCCTCGAAGTTGGCGGGGTATTTTTTCCCCATGGATCATGGGCCCGAAGCATTGCGGCCCGACTCGACTGAGTGAGCCTCTTGGTTCCGGGTCACCGCGGTTGGTGAGGGTGTGCCTCAAGTCGTTGGGATGGCATGCCCGCCATGCCTAGTTATTGATGATGTTCATTCGACCATCAATGGCCTACCCGTTGGCGGCGACCGTGTTATTCGCCGGTCGCGGCTCGTTGGTGGATAGCGCGGGGTTGGCGGCCCGTGGTTGGTTCGCCAGGGGCTACGGTGGTGGGCAAGTCAATGCGTTGCCGACGATGGGGTGGCCGCTTGATGCCGCCCTGCTTGCTGAGGAGCGGTAGTACATCCGCCCCCGCGGGTCGACTCCCGCAGCTTGTTGCTCGACGGCCCTGACGAGTAGGGCCTTGGCGTATTGGATCTGTAGCGCGTTGTCGCCTTGGACGTCGAGGTTGGCGATCGTGGCGTCGGCCGCGACAACGTTGTCCATCGGGGTGGAGTATAGTGGTAGTCTGTTGGCGTAGCGGGCTTGAGGCGAGATGATGATCAGCGGTTGGTCCGGCGGGGGCGTGCGGCCGATGGGTGGTGGAGGGGCTTCGGTCACCGGTGCACCGGGTGGTGGTCTCATGGTGTTGCTTCCGCCTGGCGGCGCGTTCTCGCAGTATTCGCGCTCGGCAGCGCGTGTGGGGTTGCTTTCGTCGTTGAAGTTCAAGGCGTGGCCCTGGACGTTGGAGTTCAGGCGGGTACTGTGGCGCTGGTGATAGAGCGATAGCTCCCGCGCCGTTTCCCGCTCGAGGTGGTATTTCTCACGCTCTGCGAGTTCGTTGCGTTGCGCCTCCGTGAGCCGTAGGCGGGCTTCCTCCACCTCTATGGCCATCACAGTCGGCGGGATTGGCGTGGTGAATGGATCTGGCGGGGCAGCCGTGCTGCCCGCCATGTAGATCGTGTTGAAGCAATTGGATCTGACGCGGAAGTCTTCAGGCGATTCCGAGCCGGAGTCAGATTCGAAGATCCCGAGGATGGAGGGGTCCTCGAAATCCTCCAGGTTGGAGACTCGCGTGATGGAGTCCTCTCGTGATGCGGTGGTGATAGATCCGTCGACCGAGGCAGGGGTCGTGGAGTCAGCGTCATCGTTTAGGGCCTCGTTGTTGGTGGAGGCGTTGGTCTCAGTCGCGTCGCTGGCGGCCGAGTCGTACTCGGTGATGAGGCTCCTGATGGAGCGGACCTGCTCCTCCGAGAGTAGATCGTGGTGCGGCGGCGATCCGCCGATGATCACCGTTGCAGCTGGGTTGACCGTGTCGGTGAAGCCGACGAAGAGGTTGATGGAGTCGACCGGCATCACCGTGCCGTGAGTGACCGGGCGTGACGCCGAGATGTAGCTGCTGGGCAGGATCTGTAAGATCCCGCCGATGGCGATCATGCGACCGGTGGCGAGTGGCCGATCGATCGGCGAGTAGGGTCTCGCCGCAGAACTCAAGCCAGTCCTGCTATGGCCACGGCAGTCGCTGCTACTGGCAGCGATTGATTGTAACGTGAGGAAGAGTTGGCGGCCATCTGCGGTGCGAGATGGGGGCAGATGCACATGGGTTTACCTAGGTTCGCCCTCCTAGAGGGTAAAGACCTACTCCTGCTAGATTAGATTATTGGAGAGCGAGTTACAGGGGTGGCGAGCTCGGCGTCTAAGCAGCGAGTCGCTTGAGGGGGTGTATGATGGAACATAAGTCCTTAGGATACCCTAGGGAGGTTTATATAGGAGTCACCTTGCTAGGGTTTACAAGTTACAACCGAGCCAGATATGGACTCGGAGGCTTTTTGACCTAATCTGACTGAGCTTCAGATATGCTTCTAGGCCTTCAGTTTCTAGTCGCCAGGCTTCTCCTTCAGTCGTAGTCCAGTCGCCGTCCTTCAGGCCCACCCATAGGCCCTTCGGCCCAATCAGAACGTCCTGCTGGGCATACCCCCTTTGGCATATCCCCATCAGAACCTATGTCTCAACATAGTGGATGATGATCATCCTTTCTTTCTTTCAACCATTGATGTTTTAAACTTAATACTATTCCTAATTTGAGTTATTAAGGACTAGTTCCTTAATTAACTTCTATTCTGAAACCCTTTTTCAGAATCCCATAAGGAATACTACATAATATCATAATACACTTATTATCAACTTCTACACCTTATAAATCATTATTTATCAGTACTTGTGCTTTTATTCTTAACACACCTAAGAATCACTCCTATAAGCTCCCACTGAAAATATGTTCCCAACATATTTGGGTATGAGTCACTACTCTTACTCAAACTATGTTCCTACATATTTGAATTTGAGACTTATATTGCTCCCACTCAAAAATATGTCATTCACATATTCTTTTAGGAAGACTTTCATAGCTCCCACTCAATTTCATGCAAATTTCATATCCATTCACTATTTTGAACAACTTAAAAATCCTTTGATCAAATATCAAACTTGGAGATTTACTATGAGATACTAGTACTTTTACTAGTTTTAAATCCACTAGACATTTAGCACATTTGAATCAAATTCATTTGAACTCGTCCAATACTTGACAAATTGTGCTTTTGTCATTCACTCCCCTTTTCCACTATGGCTTTGCAGTCATTTGGGAAAATTTAAGTAACTACTTTTACTTGTGAGATTCAGCAACGAATTGCTTTCTAATCTCAAGGGAATTTTGTATTTAGGTTTTCTCATAATTCTAGTTTACCATTATTTCCTTAGTAGTTCATAGGTATGTCATATTCCAATAATCATGACAAATGGTTCACAAATGTCTCCATACAATATATGGGTTACATTTTGAATCCTACTTCATGTAGTGAAAACACTAGTGGGGAAACACAATGATCATTATCATTGATTCTTTTCTTTATGAAGAGAATTGTTCAGGAATGTTATCTGTTGCGCTTCTCAACACTCTGATGTAGGGTTTTTGAATCCTCATCGTGTTTTTCACTATCTTCCATTTGCTCCATAATTGAGAAGTATCACTGAATGTGAACTTCCTCAAGAATGCACCAAAATCCAAGCAATACAAGTTTTGCTTCTCTTTTGGTTTTAGCTATGGATTTCGTATTCAAAGTTTCCAATGAATACTCTACAAGGACTAATTCGCTATTGTTTTGGTTATATCGAATAACCCCAAAACTTTTACAACGATCCATACTTGATATGGAGCCGATCTCGCGAATTCATATGGTTCACTATGTATTCTAATTGAGTGTTAACTATTTCTAACTAATGGTCTCTACATCTATACTACAACGATTTATTTGGCACCATCTATTTACCCATTTTGATATCTAATATCATATTGTGATGCTTTGCATTTTGACATTTCAAATGCATTGCATTTCACAATTTCTTTTATGCCATTCTTCTAAAGTCGAATTTCATTACTATTGATCAAATCATAGTAATTGGATTCTCTTCTATATTTATACCCTTTGTTGGATGAAACAATTTGATCATATCAAATAATTTCATATTCATGTTTCCTTTGGTAAACTACTTTACACATTAAAACAATCATATAATGATAATTACCATTTTGTTAAAACACAATACATTGAATATGTATTTACTTTTAACAATTCATCAAACACTTTGTATTCAAGTAATATACTATGTTCAAGTTATTTTGCCGAACTTAGGCATGATTTATATGTGATAAGTAATCAAATGACTTTCACATATTATCATCTAACTTTGAATTTAAACAATGGTTTCATTCATTAATGAACATATCATTAAGTTGGGTAATTTTTAAAGGCATTTCTTTATTTTATAATTGTTCATGCATTATCAATTAGTTTCAAACAACAAGGATAATTCACATATAATCAAACAAGATATGAACACGAATAGAAATCATTCATAAAAGTAGAACAACTATTTGTTACAAACTGATATGAATAAATGTCTCACAAAGTGTGGGACACACTAAAGAAGTTCACAATCTTTTGATTACAATAATCATCCTAGAACATAAACTAAGTGATAAATGTTGAGGGAGAGTGTTGTTGGCCATCATCATCATGCTCGCCATCAACACGCAACATCACCTCCTCTCCAGCAAGCACCTCTCATGCAGAAGGACCTATTTTCAGCAAAATAGAACAAGTATCAAATATACTTAACACTGCAAATGTGTTTGCAAGATTATAACATTTATAAAATTGTATATCAAATATATACCTTTGTCATTGATGACCTCAACGACATTGGGTTCAACCATCACATCCCTGAAATGTGATATGAACTCGTGGAAATCCTGTGTTTCCGCGTCGCCTCTCATAATGCAAATCCTGACTTGTGCTTGGAAGCTTGGTGGCAGCGACCGCAGCACAACTCCTATTGCAAAAGAGCTTGCGAACCAGTTGTCTAGGAGGTATGCCAGACTCATGTATGCATCATATATGCTCAACAAGTGATCGTCCAGTAAGGAGCCCTCCTCCATCTTTATGGAGAGGAAGTCCCCCATCAGCTCATACTCCCATGTGCGCACTTGTTCCACAAAATGTGATCTCAGATGTGCCATAACCGTTCGGGGATTAAGACTTCCCACAACCGTCCATAACCCATCTTCCATCCCAAGGCGCATCGTTACTGATATGAATGTGGCCATCACACAACGACGGCAGCGGAGATCCCGCTGCTCCTGGGTCTCATGAATATAGCGTGGCTCGGTACATCTCGTAGATCATGTAGTCATCCACTTTGTTCTCGCTAAGGAGATCATGAAGGCGCATGACTGATACGTCCATTTTGCATCACTATTCTATATCATAATTCACTGTTATTCATTGATATATTTCATATTAAGAGATGATACTTATGTAATTTCATCTGTTTTTGCATGGTTGATGACTTTTGGAGCATGGACCGCTGCAGTCAGGATTCTGATGGAAAAGGTGTTGTTTGGAGGCAAAATTCACGAAGATCAGAAAATCCGGGAAAATACATGGAAAATCCTATTTTCCAGAAGACGGAGAAAGACAGAAGGAGGAGTGGAGATGGGCCACGGGGGGCCCACACCACCCCTGGCGCGGGCCACCCTGGGCCATGCCACTAGGTGGTGTGGCCGCCCTGGTCCACCTCCAGCTCTCCCCTCTGACGTATATTATCCTCCCAAAACCCTAAGACTCGGGGAGCAACGACAGAAAGATTCCGCCGCCTCTGCAGGGCGGAAAACACCGAGAGAGAAAGATCTCTCTGGTAGACAGAATTCTGCCGGGGGAATTCCTTCCCGGAGAGGGGAGATCATCGCCATCAACACCACCATCAAGCTAGACTTCATCGGGATCATCATCATCATCATCACCATCAGCACCTTCGTCACCATCTCCATATCACTGTAACAATTGGGTTGAATCTTGCATAGTTCTTAGGGGACACTTTCCCGGTGTTGATTACTCTTTGTAGTTGATGCTTTTGAGCGGAACCGTTGAATTATTGTTTATGTTCAGATTGTTATACATCATTATTCCATCTCTGATCATGATCCATATGATGTCTTGTGAGTAGTTCGTTTTGTTCTTGAGGACATGGGAGAAGTCATGTTGTTAGTAGTGGAATTGTGTTGAGAAAGATTCAATAGTTTGATATTTAAGTTGTGGTGTACTTCTTCTAGTGGTGTCATGTGAACGTCGACTACATGACACTTCACCTATATGGGCCTAGGGGAATGCATTGTGTATTTGGCTACTAATCGTAGGGGTTGCCGGAGTGACAGAAACCTGAACCCCCGTTAGGAAACCATTGCACAAGGGACGCCAGGGTCTTAGAGTTTAAAGTGCTGGTTAGGTTTCTACCTTAATTACTTTCTTGTACTTGCGGATGCTTGCAAGGGGTATAATCACAAGTATGTATTAGTCCTAGGAAGGTCGATACATTAGCACAGGTTCACCCACACAACACTTAGCAAACTAAAGAAGATTAATCAACTATATGAAGCGAAAGCACTTGACGATATTCCCGTGTGTCCTCGAGAACGTTTGGTCATCTTAAGTAATACAACCGGCTTGTCCTTTGCTGAATAAAGGATTGGGCCACTTGCTGCATTTATTCTTATTATCTTTTATTTATTCATACTTTATTTACCTGCATTATCAAAAAAACCCTAAAACTCTGTTTGCTAAGTATTTGTAGAGAATTCCTGATCCATACCACTAGCCAGCACCTTCTGCTCCTTGTTGGGTTCGACACTCTTACTTATCCAAAATACTGCAATACACCCCCTATACTTGTGGGTCATCAAGACTATTTTATGGCGCTGTTGCCGGGGAGTGAAGCGCTATTGGAGAGTGGAACTGGTAAAGTAAACCTCTACCGTGAGTATTGTTTATTTCTGTTAGTTGCTTTATTTTCAATATGGATAATTCGCTGAGTTTCTTATTTCGTAATGCTACTACCACTGCTAAGGTAGTATATGAACCACCACCTGCTGAGAATGATACTTTTAAAATACCTACAAGAATTATTGATCGTGTTATGGATACCTACTATGTTGGGGATGGAACTGTCCATCCCGGTGATCATTTGCTCTTTATACACGAATTATGCGAGTTGTTCAAGTGTGCAGGTATTACTACAGATCAAGTCAAGAAGAAGTTATTCTCATTATCACTGAAAAGAATAGCTGAGGACTGGTATAAGCTGTTGAAGAATGGTCAAGCTCTTAAATGGGAGGAAATAGTACCTCTCTTTTAGGCAAAGTTTTATCCTCTTAGTGAGATTCATAAAGATCGGAGTCAAATATACAATTTTTGGCCTCTTGATGGAGAGAGTACATCTCAAGCTTGGGGGAGATTAAAGTTACTAATGCTCAAATGTCCCATTCATGAGCTCCCTCACAATGTTATTATCAATAACTTTTATGCAAGGCTTTTTCTTCATGATAAGGATTTATTGGATGCTTCTTGTGCTGGATCATTCACTTGCATGGAAGAAGAAGCTAAATGGGATCTCCTAGACCATATTCAAGATAATGCTAAAGCATGGGAGAATGACAAAGGAAGAAATTCAGGTATAAATTATGATTATGAATGCATTGAATCTTTTATGGGAACTGATGACTTTCAAAATATTAAAAATGCTTATGGTCTAGACTCTCAAGCTATTGCAACTTATTTTAAGGCTTTGCTTCCTATATTGAAGTGCCTAGAAAGAAGTGGAATATGTATCATGAACCATATAAAGATATTTTTAAGTGTGTTCCTTCAAGAAATACTGAAGTTTATACTGCTAATCATGCTTTACATGAACCTTATATTGAGAAAATGCCTTTCCCAGTTAAGATAAAGGAGCATTCTATGATAGCTAGTATGGTTAATGAAAGTACAAATAAAGATGTTGAACCTGATAAACAAATGGATGATGAACTTATAATAGCAAATGTGAAAGACTTTGTCACTAAATATGTAGAAGAGGGACACACTATCCTTTGTAAGGATACCTCTAATATTGTTTTACAAAGTAGTGTTAGGAGAGCTAGTGTTCCTGTGTTTTCTGTTAGGATAAGTGATCATTGCTACGATGGTCCTTGTGATAGCTATATCATTAAGTTTATGCATGATACTGAAAGTTACTATGAGAGAGGGAAAACTGTTCTTATGCATCTCAATAATATCAAGTTTCCTCGTTTTATGCTGAAAGTTTTTGTGTTGCACTTGTTTTACCTTCCTATGCTAGTTGCCTCTGGTTTCAACAACTTGTTTGTTTACAAAATTCCCTTGCATAGGAAGTGGGATAGACTTAAACATGTGTATTTTTTCTTCTTAATGCTCTCTTTCACTTCAATTCATATTCTTATGTGAGCATCATTGAAATTATCATGCCCATCTTAATGGCTATAAAGAAAGAGCTTTTGGGGAGACAACCCAATATATTTTTGCTTTCAGTTTGTTTTTGTTTCTTTGAGTCTTGGAAGTTATTACTTTGGTAATGACCTCTCCTTATCCTTTTTGTTTGATTTTTGTGTCAAGATCAACCTCTAATGAGAGAGAAGTAATATTTGGGGAAGTTGCTTTCCTGAAACAGATTTTTGTGCTTCACCGTAAAAAATCGTGAGAGATCTCTATCTGTGGGGTGAGCTGTAATTGTTTGTGCTTCTGTCCCAGGTTGTTATTTAACTTTTGTTAGTTTTGCACTTTTTGAATTGAGCAACAGAAGATTTTCGAAAAAAATTATCTTTACCTGCTGGTCTGTTTTGACAGATTTTGCCACTCTTGCATTTGCTTCTTTAATCGATTTCCTTTTTGAACTCTTTTTGGGTTTTCAGAAGGAGTTGCTACAGTTGCTTATGTTTTGATGGTTTTCAGTTGAAATTGGACTCAAAAGGTTTTATCACTTCACTTATACTAATGTTGCTAATGAGAACTGTGTGAAGTTTTGTGTGAAAGAAATTTCCAGGTTAGTGGAGAAAATGGTGTAATAAGAAAGTGAAAGGTTTCATGACTCAAGCAATAAGTGTATGAAGATGAAGATATTGGTGTTATTCAAGTGGTGACTCCGAAAGAATCTGCTAAAGATCAAATCCAGAGACCTGCAGAGTCCGTTTTTGAATAGGTAACAGTTCGGGTAAGAAAAGTTTCACGAAAATTCTGTCCAGTTATATTTTTGGAGTTTTTATCCAACAAGGAAAGCTACGAAGAAAAAGAGGGATGGAAACGGAGCCAGGGTGGCTCACACAACCTCCTGGCGTGGGCCCACCCCTGGCCGCGCCACCAGGTGGTGTGGCCACCTCGGACTCCGTCTTCGACCCGTTTTCTCCCAGTACCTTCCTTTTGTTGCGAAACTTCGTAATATATAATCCCCCAGATCCCCCAAGGATCATATATCGTGTTCTCGTCGTGTTTTTGTTTCGATCTGTTTCTGCCATGAACTATTTTTGAAAGCTTAGAAGCACAATGGTATCCGCCAAGGATAAGAGAAAGGAGCCTATGGAGGAAGATTTCCAAGACCCTGGGCAGGAGAAGGAGATCAAGAGTGGAGATGAAGAGGAGGCAAAGCACATCGGCACTACCATTACAAGCATTGGAGTGGTGGCAAACCCTGCCAAGACTATGTCAATTGGAGGGAAGCCTCCTTGTTACTGTTCAGATCCATGGTCACTTCCTCCACGCACCAAGAATCCTTTCCATACCCTTATCCATGAGCATCAATACCAGAATATGCCAAGGAGAAATTACCCTCCAATTAGGATTTGCCTCGTTCTAGCCATGTAGGAAAAGAAGACTTCAAGGAGGTAGAGTGGGGAAAGAATCGCAAGAACTGGAATTCGCAACCCGACATGATCATGAGCCGTATTGAGCAAAA
The DNA here is from genome assembly GCA_916181665.1 of Avena sativa. Classification (NCBI taxonomy): domain Eukaryota; kingdom Viridiplantae; phylum Streptophyta; class Magnoliopsida; order Poales; family Poaceae; genus Avena; species Avena sativa. The sequence continues at coordinate 101,720,448 of OV702287.1, read as the reverse complement.
CTCATAGCTGATTCGTAATATCACCTTTGAAATCGAGGACTTGGGGAAATTGATCAAAAAGCTCATTGAGAGGATACCACCACCACCGAAGGAGTAATTCATCATCAGGTTTGGCATCCCCTTGGTTTGTTCCAAGCTTGGGGGAGTGCCGCGGTATCACATCACTATCTTCTATCTTTTTACCTTTTTAGTAGAGTCATATCATGAATAGAGAAGTTATCATGTAGGATGGTTTGCATTATGGAAGCATCCCCTCTCTCGTTAGATATGTATGCCTTGGTGTGAGTTGCCGTTATAGAATATTAATGAGAAGTTCTATCATTTACTCTTTTGCATATCTTATATTAGTTTTCAATTCGTGGTTATATGATTGATCTTGTTGTTAGTATTGGTATCACTTTGGGATCATTGAGTTAATTTAGTTGGTTTTGGCAAAACCTGGATCGGTCAGTAGCAACACTATTTTGAGAGTTGAATGAAAAAGATAAAAAGTACTCTAAAGAAATATAATTTCATCATATTTCTTTCTTGATTTGCTCATAAGTGTAGTATTCTCTAGTTAATATCTTTTGTGCTTCCAAGGAAGATTGCATGTTTGTTTTTTATCACTTTTATGTTTGTTTGTTTCCTTCAACTCTTATACTTGCTACCCAGCCTTGCTAGCCAAAAACCTGTACTGAGAGGGAATTCTTCTCGTGCATCCAATCCTTAAACCAAAACCTATGCCATTTGTGTCCATCATACCTACCTATTAGGATTATTGCTATTCCAAGTAAATTCATGTTTTTATCTACCTTTCGAATTAAACTTGTTATGTGAAAATTAGTGATTAAAGCTCTCACGAACGTGATGGCACACTTTACTGTCTTGCACTTAATAAACTTGAACCATTGTGTCCATCTTAGTTGCGTATATGCTTGCGCTTTATAAGTTGAAGTTAGCAGAACCATGTATCATGGGGAACGCTTTCAACATTGCACTTATATTCCATTGATATCATGGTCTTTTGCTTATGGATCCCGGTGGTGTGAAATAAAAGGGGAACTTGTAAGATCATGGAGTTCGTATATGTGTTAGAGAAACGCCTGGGCCTCTAGCCTAAGCCATGCATAATCATGGTGGAAACTTGCAGCATAACTATAATGAGCATTCTATGAAGCATCCTCAATAAAAACCTATGCAAATAGCAAATAAAAAGATCGTTGAGATGCTCATTATCTGCTTGCCTTGTCATTTTGATTATGGGATAACTCCTGTATCATGTGCAAGGGGTACCCCGTTGACGGTTCTCTATGATACATATGTATTTACAATGACAAGAGCTTACTTGTGACTGAAGTTGAGTAGCATGAGGTTCGGTCTTTGTAAGTAAGGGGCATGAGACTTCAATTTATAACTTGTCAAGCATATCCTCTTAGTTGTGTCACTTTAACCTTAATCACCTAAAGATGCCTATGATAGGGGCAATGAGATCTGAAAGCTAATAAGTACCATAATTTTTGGAAGCTCTTTATGAAACTTGAAATCCCTGCTTCCCTCTGCGAAGGGCCTTTCTTTTACTTTTTAGTTGAGTCAGTAAACCTATTCCCTTCTATCTCAGAAAGTATTTTGAGTTGTTGTGTTTCACTCATTCATATGATGATTTATTCAAGCAAGTTCCTTATGTTCCTTGTTTTGCACTTTTGCTCTTATCTTAGTGTTTACTACTTTGAAAGCTATCATTGAAAATCAGTTATTTGTGAACTCCAGCAAATTGTCAACTATTCTTCGACCAAGAGCTAAGTTTTCCATTACCAATTATGATTCACTTTATGTATCTTTATTGTGTTTCCTTTACTTATTGCAAGTTAAGTTATATAATAGTGAGTTGTCTTCTATTATGACTTATGTATTGATGAATGTGATGCTTCTTGTCCGTATTCTTTTATCGACTCTTCACTCTATAAACCTGAGGTCATGTTTATTGAGCTCAGTTTCGCTTGAGGACAAGCGAAGTCTAAGCTTGGGGGGAGTTGATACGTCCATTTTGCATCACTATTCTATATCATAATTCACTATTATTCATTGATATATTTCATATTAAGAGATGATACGTATGTAATTTCATCTGTTTTTGCATGGTTGATGACTTTTGGAGCATGGACCGCTGCAGTCAGGATTCTGATGGAAAATGTGCTGTTTGGAGGCAAAATTCACGAAGATCAGAAAATCCGGGAAAATACATGGAAAATCCTATTTTTCCAGAAGACGAAGAAAGCCAGAAGAAGGAGTGGAGATGGGCCATAGGGGCCCACACCACCCTGTGGCGCAGGCCACCCTGGGCCGCGCCACTAGGTGGTGTGGCTGCCCTGGTCCACCTCCAGCTCTCCCCTCTGGCGTATATTATCCTCCCGAAACCCTAAGACTCACGGAGCAACGATAGAAAGATTCCGCCACCTCTGCGGGGCGGAAAACACCGAGAGAGAAAGATCTCTCTGGCAAATAGAATTCTGCCGGGGGAATTCCTTCCCGTAGAGGGGAGATCGTCGCCATCAACACCACCATCAATATGGACTTCATCGGGATCATCATCATCATCACCATCAGCACCTTCGTCACCATCTCCATATCGATGTAACAATTGGTTTGAATCTTGCATAGTTCTTAGGGGACACTTTCCTAGTGTTGATTACACTTTGTAGTTGATACTTTTGAGTGTTACCATTAAATTATTGTTTATGTTCAGATTGTTATACATCATTATTCCATCTCTGATAATGATCCATATGATGTCTTGTGAGTAGTTCGTTTTGTTCTTGAGGACATGGTATTGGGTCCGCAGCATAGAAAACAAAAAATTTCCTACGATGAGAACTACACGCCAAGATCTATCTACTAGGTACAAAGCAACGGGTGGACATACATCCAACGAGAACTTACCCTCGAAGACAACGAGTTTTGTTAACAAGTAGGAACTCGTGGTTGATGTAGTCGTACACTTGCCGATCTCAAGATCGTGAGGAAGTTTGAGCGCCGCAACTCAGCAGCGCATCCATACTCGCACACACGTTCAAGCCATCGGACAACCTCCACCTCCTCGCTCCAGCTATCCAGCGGAAGCAGCAACTCCTTCCAGATGAAATGCCACCGGGAACATGTATCTCGCTAATCCGATACCATGGGGGAATAATTCTAGAGGGGGAGAGAGATCCTTCACAAGGAGGTGTGAGGAAGAAGGAGGAGGAGGGGGGGCTTTTATAGGAGGAGGGGGTGCCCCTCCTCTCCATGGCCGGCGCATGGGGGGTGACCCCTCACCTCCCCCATTCATGTGGTGGTAACCCCTCCACATTAAAATGCCTCTTCACATTCCCTTTTAAAGTCCCCACTTTAAATGCATTAAAATTCTCCAAGTTTAATGCTCTCTCATTTAATAAAACTCTTTTATTAAATTTATTCAGAATTTTGTTAATTACTTTAATTAACAAACATTCACATATAAACCCTTGCAATATTTCAATATCACATGCAGAACCACTTTCTGCAATTTCACCCGAAATAATTTCCGGTATCTATCGAAACAATTCATGTGCTTTGCAATTCTTTTGTCTGAAACATATGTGCTCCAAAATGGTGTCCGGTAACTCTTAAGTGTGTCACCCTACGGTTCGCGAATAATGCAGACATGATTGAGACTCCTCTCAGATCAATAGTCAGAAGCGAGACCTGGAGATCCATACTGACTCATGCATATTCAACGATGACTTCTGTGATCGTGAGAACCTTTAACGCTTGTAATTTAATCCCTTTGTCTCATGATATAATACATGTACGAGATTCGATCATCGGTATCCAAATACCTAGTTTGATCTCGTTACCGACATGCACTCTTTTCTTGTTCCCGTGATATAACATTCTAGTGATCACATCACTTGCTTGCAAGCTATCTCAATGTGATATCACCGAGAGGGCCCAGAGTATATCTATCCGTCATCGGGATTGAAAAATTCCACTCTTGATCCATGAGCCTCAACATAACACCTTCATAGCACTGAACCCATCTTTATAGTCACCATGTTACGGTGTGACGTTTGATGTTATCAATATACTCTTCAGGTGTTAGCAATTAACATGATCTCATGGTCTAAGGATAAAGATTACTTCGTATGATGTTATAGCAATATAAACATAATGACTTGATCGTAATGCTATACTTTGGATGAATGTTCATCACATCATTTCACAAATGCTGTGACCTTGTTATTAACAACATCCAATGTCTATGATCAGGAAACCTTGATCATCTTGTTAATCAACAAGCTAGTCTATAAGAGAGGCTTAACTAGGAACCCTTTTTGTTTATTAAACACACGTGTATTGATGTTTTCCGATCAATACAATTCTAGCATGCAAAATAAACATCTATCATATATAAGGAATACATAATAAAACCTTTATTATTGCCTCTCAGGGCATATTTCCTTCAGTCTCCCACTTGCACTAGAGACAATAATCTAGTTCACATAGTGATAAATCTAACACCCATGGAGTTCTGGTGTTGATCATGTTTTGCCCTAGGGACAGCTTTAGTCAACGGATCTGCTACATTTAGGTCCATGTGTACTTTACAAATCTTTATATCTCCATCCTTGACATGCTCGCGGATGGAGTGAAACCGACGCTTAATATGCTTGGAATTCTTGTGAGACCTCGGTTCCTTTGTGTTGGCTATGGCTCCATTGTTGTCACAATAGATCACCATTGGGTCCAATGCACTAGGAACCACACCTAGTTCCGTAATGAACTCTTTCATCCAAATCGCTTCCTGCGTCGCTTCTGAAGCAGCAACATATTCCGCCTTCGTCGTTGATCCAGCCACCACAGGTTGTTTGGAACTCCTCCAACTAACTGCAACTCCGTTCAAGAGAAATACGTATCCGGATTGAGAATTAGAGTCATCCGGATCGGTGTCAAAATTAGCATCGACATAACACTTAGCGACTAGATCTTCTTCACCTTCGTATATAAGAAACATATCCCTAGTTCTTCTTAACTACTTGAGGATGTTCTTGACCGCTATCCAGTGTTCCGAACCTGGATTAGATTGGTACCTACTAGTCAAACTAATAGCATGTGCCACATCTGGTCTTGTACATAGCATGGCATACATAATAGAGCCTATGTCCGAGGCATAGGGATCTTATCCATCATCTCTCTTTCTTCCGCCGTAGCCGGACTTTGAGTCTTACTCAATGTCTTGCCTTGCAACATAGGTAAGAACCCCTTCTTACTTCCGTCCATATTAAACTTTTTTAATATCTTATCAAGATATGTACTCTGTGATAGCCCAATTAGGCACCTTGATCTATCTCTATAGATTTTAATGCCTAATATATATGACGCTTCACCAAGGTCTTTCATCAAAAATTTGTTGTTTAGATAACTTTTAACACTGTTTAAAAGATCTGATATCATTTCCAATCAATAATATGTCATCCACATATAATATCAGAAATGCCACATTGCTCCCACTCACTTTCTTGTAAATACAAGCCTCTCCATAAGTTTGGACAAATCCAAACTCTTTGATCACCTCATCAAAGCGGAGATTCCAACTCCGGGATGCTTGCTTCAGTCCATAGATGGATCGCTGAAGTTTGCATACCTTATTAGCATCCTTAGGATCGAAAAACCCTTAGGTTGTATCATATACAACTCTTCTTCAATATTACCATTGAGGAACACAGTTTTGACATCCATCTGCCATATTTCATAATCGAAATATGTAGCAATTGCTAACATAATCCTAACTGACTTAAGCATCGCTACGAGAGAGAATGTCTCATCGTAGTCAACTCCTTGAATTTGTCGAAACCCCTTTGCGACAAGTCGATCCTTATAGATGGTCACATTACCATCAACATCAGTTTTTCTTTTGAAAATCCATTTATTCTCAACGGCCTTTCGATCGTGAGGTAAGTCCACCAAGGTCCAAACTTGGTTCTCGTATATGGATTCCATCTCGGATTTCATGGCTTCTAGCCATTTGTTAGAATCCGGGCTCATCATCGCTTCTTCATACGTCGCAGGGTCATCCATTTCATCAACCATGAAATTCACAACATGATTGCCGTACAGTTTAGGAGCTGCACGTGTCCTGCTTGACCTGCGAGGTTCGGTAGTGTCCTCTTTCAGAGTTTCATGATCAATATCATTAGCTCTCTCTTCATTAGGTGAAGTCAACTCCGAAACAACTTCCGGTGCTGCGCTACTCGCCATTTCATGAAGAGAAGGTTCAATAACCTCTTCGAGTTCTACCTTCCGACTACTCACACCTTCGCGAGAAACTCCTTCTCAAGAAAGGATCCATTCTTGGCAACAAAAACCTTGCCCTCGGATCTGTGATAGAAGGTATACCCAATCGTTTCCTTAGGGTATCCTATGAAGACGCATTTATCCGCTTTGGGTTCGAGTTTATCCGGCTAAAGTTTCTTCACATAAACATCGCATCCCCAAACTTTAAGAAATGACAGCTTAGGTTTGTTTCCAAACCATAATTCATACGGTGTCGTTTCAACGGATTTAGATGGTGCCCGATTTAAAGTGAATGCAGCTGTTTCCAGTGCATAACCCCAAAATGACAGTGGCAAGTCAGTCAGAGACATCATAGATCGAACCATATCCAATAAGGTACGATTACGATGTTCTGACACACCATTACGTTGTGGTGTTCCGGCAGGCGTGAGTTGTGAAACTATTCCACACTCTTTCATGTGTGTGCTAAACTCGTAACTTAGATACTCTCCTCCACGGTCAGACCATAGAAATTTGATCTTTGTATTACGATGATTCTCCACTTCATTCTGAAATTCCTTGAACTTTTCAAAAGTTTCAAATTTGTGTTTCATCAAATAGATATACCCGTATCTACTCAAATCATCCGTGAAAGTAACAAAATAACGATATCCACCTCGCGCCGACACACTCATTGGTCCACACACATCAGTATGTATGATTTCCAATAAATCTGTCGCCCATTCCATTGAACCGGAAAACGGCGTTCTAGTCATCTTTCCCATAAGGCATGGCTCACATGTATCAAATGATTCAAAATCAAGTGATTCCAAAAGTCCATCAGAATGGAGTTTCTTCATGTGTTTAACGCCAATATGACCTAGACGGCAGTGCCACATATATGCAGATATATATCATCATGAAGTTTAATCTTTTTAGCATTAACACTATGAATGTGCGTAATATTACTATCGAGATCCATCAGAAATAAACCATTCAACACAGGTGCATGACCATAAAAGATATTATCCATATAAATCGAACAACCATTGTTTTCAGATTTAAATGAATAACCACTTTGCATCAAACACGATCCGGATACAATGTTCATGCTAAGTGCAGGCACCAAATAACAATTATTCATGTTTATAACTAATCCCGATGGCATATGGAGAGGTAGCATTCCGATGGCGATCACATCAACTCTTGATCCATTGCCGACCCGCATTGTGACCTCATCCCTTGCTAGTTGTCGCTTGTTCCACAACCCCTGAATCGAGTTACATATATTTGCAACCGATCCCGTATCAAATACCCAGGTGCTACTGCGAGTACTAGTCAAGTACACATCAATAACATGTATATCATATATACCTTTGTTTGCCTTTCTAGACTTCTTGTCCGCCGAATACTTGGGGCAGTTGCGCTTCCAATGGCCAGTCCCCTTGCAATACTAGCACTCAATATTGGACTTAGGGCCAGCTCGGGGTTTCTTTTCAGGCGCGACAACAAATTTGCCACCCTTCTTTCCCTTGTGCTTGCCTTTCTTGTCCTTCTTGAAACCGGTGGTCCTATTGATCATCAACACTTGATGTTCTTTCCTAATCTCCACTTCTGTAGTCTTAAGCATTGACATAAGCTCGGGAAGAGTCTTCTTCATGCCCTGCATATTATAGTTCATCACGAAGCTCTTGTAGCTAGGTGGCAGAGTTTGGAGAACACGATGTATGCCTAAGTCAATGGGAATCGTTATTCCCAAGGACACAAGCTTATCGGTGTACCCAGACATTTTGAGTACATGCTCACTAACAGAGTTGTTGTCCTCCATCATGCAGCTAAAGAACTTTTCAGTAGCATTATAACTCTCTACGGCAGCATGGGTATCGAAAATCATTTTCAATTCTCTCATGGTATCAAAGGCATTGCCATTTTCGAAACGCTTTCGAAGTTCTGGCTCTAGCCCATATAGTATGCCGCAATGAACTAAGTTGTGGTCCTCCTGACGAGTCACATAGACATTCTTTTCCTCGTCAGGGGCATCAGGAGCTGGTGGGGGGCCTAGCGGTGCATCTAGCACATATTGCTTTTGTGCAATAGTGAGGAGAATCCTCAAATTCATAGCCCAGTTGGTGAAGTTGCTACCATTCGCAGCAAGTTTCTCTTTCTCCATGAACACATTGAAATTAAAAGCAGGTGGTGCCATCTACAACAGAATTTGTAAAGTTTATTTAGACTAAGTTTATGATAGATTGAGTTCAACTAATCCAAATTACTAATGAACTCCCACTCAAAAACGACATCCCTCGTGTCCTTTTGGTGATTACATGAACCAAATCCACTACACCAAGTCCGATCATCACATGAGTCGGTGTAGCTTCAAAGGCGAGCATCTATATGGGCATCATATCAACTATATGACTCATGCTTAACCTTTCGGTCTGTGTTCCGAGGCCATGTCTATACATGCTAGGCTCGCCAAGTAAGAACCTTAGTACTCGCGTGTGTAAAACTGTCTTACACCCGTTGTATGAAAGCGTAGAGTCGAGTACACCCGATCATCACGTGATGTCTCGAAACACGATCCATAGAACGGTGCATACTCAAGGAAGAACACATTTTATCTTGATATCTAAATGAGGGATCATCTTACAATGCTACCAAAAGCGCCAAACTAGCAGTATAAGATGCTAACATCTAATGTGTAAAGTGAGATGATATGGTCCATGCATTTGATCTCTATCATTTACATCGTGGTATGATCTCTATCATTCCTTTGAGTGTAAGGCCAAGATCTATGGAACTTACATGTTGAATGTGTTGTAAGAGTATCTATCATACATCTACTTACAACAATACCATATCAATACACTAGCCCAGCAACGATCTAAACTAGACGCCTCTAATTTATCAATTGCAAATTTTACGTGGCTTAGGGCTTTCGGAGATAGAACCGTTCTCACCTACGAACATGAACCACAACAAGGATAACCAAGTTATTAGCAACTTGTTGTAAATCAGATATTGACTATAGTAGGAGAGACAGACACCCGCCAGCCACTTATGCAAAACAAGTTGCATGTCAGTCGTAGAACCGGTCTCATGTACGATGACATGTAAGGTTAGTCCAGGCCGCTTCATCCCACTATGCCACCAATATCCAAAGTACATAGAAGATGCAATAACATGATCATCATCGCCCACATATAAACATATGTGTACTACCCATGCAAAGCACCTACGCATAGATCAGGCTCTGATACCACTGTTGGGTCCGCAGCATAGAAAACAAAAAATTTCCTACGATGAGAACTACACGCCAAGATCTATCTACTAGGTACAAAGCAACGGGTGGACATACATCCAACAAGAACTTACCCTCGAAGACAACGAGTTTTGTTAACGAGTAGGAACTCATGGTTGATGTAGTCGTACACTTGCCGATCTCAAGATCGTGAGGAAGTCCGAGCGCCACAACTCAGCAGCGCATCCGTACTCGCACACACGTTCAAGCCATTGGACAACCTCCACCTCCTCGCTCCAGTGATCCAGCGGAAGCAGCAACTCCTTCCAGATGAAATGCCACCGGGAACATGTATCTCGCTAATCCGATACCATGGGGGAATAATTCTAGAGGGGGAGAGAGATCCTTCACAAGGAGGTGTGAGGAAGAAGGAGGAGGAGGGGGGCCTTTTATAGGAGGAGGGGGTGCCCCTCCTCTCCATGGTCGGCGCATGGGGGGTGACCCCTCACCTCCCCCATTAATGTGGTGGTAACCCCTCCACATTAAAATGCTTCTTCACATTCCCTTTTAAAGTCCCCACTTTAAATGCATTAAAATTCTCCAAGTTTAATGCTCTCTCATTTAATAAAACTCTTTTATTAAATTTATTCAGAATTTTGTTAATTACTTTAATTAACAAACATTCACATATAACCCCTTGCAATATTTCAATATCACATGCAGAACCACTTTCTGTAATTTCACCCGAAACAATTTCCGGTATCTATCGAAACAATTCCTGCGCTTTGCAATTCTTTCTTCTGAGACATATGTGCTCCAAAATGGTGTCCGGTAACTCTTAAGTGTGTCACCCTACGGTTCGTGAATAATGCAGACATGATTGAGACTCCTCTCAGATCAATAGTCAAAAGCGAGACCTGGAGATCCATATTGACTCATGCATATTCAACGATGACTTCTGTGATCGTGAGAACCTTTAACGCTTGTAATTTAATCCCTTCGTCTCATGATATAATACATGTCCGAGATTCGATCATCGGTATCCAAATACCTAGTTTGATCTCGTTACCGACATGCACTCTTTTCTTGTTCCCGTGATATAACATTCTAGTGATCACATCACTTGCTTGCAAGCTATCTCAATGTGATATCACTCAGAGGGCCCAGAGTATATCTATCCATCATCAGGATTGACAAATTTCACTCTTGATCCATGAGCCTCAACATAACACCTTCGTACCACTGAACCCATCTTTATAGTCACCCTGTTACAGTGTGACGTTTGATGTTATCAAGATACTCTTCAGGTGTTAGCAATTAACATGATCTCATGGTCTAAGGATAAAGATTACTTCGTATGATGTTATAGCAATATAAACATAATGACTTGATCGTAATGCTATACTTCAGATGAATGTTCATCACATCATTTCACAAATGCTGTGACCTTGTTATTAACAACATCCAATGTCTATGATTAGGAAACCTTGATCATCTTGTTAATCAACAAGCTAGTCTATAAGAGAGGCTTAACTAGGAACCTTTTTTGTTTATTAAACACACGTGTATTGATGTTTCCGATCAATTCAATTCTAGCATGCAAAATAAACATCTACCATATATAAGGAATACATAATAATAACTTTATTATTGCCTCTCAGGACATATTTCCTTCACATGGGAGAAGTCATGTTGTTAGTAGTGGAAGTGTGTTGAGAAAGATTCAATAGTTTGATATTTAAGTTGTGTTGTACTTCTTCAAGTGGTGTCATGTGAACGTCGACTACATGACACTTCACCTATATGGGCCTAGGGGAATGCATTGTGTATTTCGCTACTAATCGTAGGGGTTGTCGGAGTGACAGAAACATGAAACCCCGTTAGGAAACCATTGCACAAGGGACGTTAGGGTCTTAGAGTTTAAAGCTGTGGTTAGGTTTCTACCTTAATTACTTTCTTGTAATTGCGGATACTTGCAAGGGGTATAATCACAAGTATGTATTAGTCCTAGGAAGGTCGGTACATTAGCACAGGTTCACCCACAAAACACTTAGCAAACTAAAGAAGATTAATCAACTATATGAAGCGAAAGCACTTGACGATATTCCCGTGTGTACTCGAGAAAGTTTGGTCATCTTAAGTAATACAACCGGCTTGTCCTTTGCTGAATAAAGGATTGGGCCACTTGCTGCATTTATTCTTATTGTCTTTTCATTTACTCGTACTTTATTTACCTGCATTATCAAAAAAACATAAAAATCTGTTTGCTAAGTATTTCTAGAGAATTCCTGATCCATACCACTAGCCAGCACCTTCTGCTCCTCGTTGGGTTCGACACTCTTACTTATCGAAAATACTGTGATACACCCTCTATACTTGTGGGTCATCAATGACCCATGCAGAAAAGTTGGATCCATATAACTTGAGCTTTTCTCCTTTTAACCAATTGTCAATAGGGAAGGTAATCTTGGAGAGAACCATTTCTACATTTATAATTGCAAAAGGAATTTAGACTAAGATTATAATTAAATGAGTTAATAATAACTCCACACTAAGGGGGAACACAATCATTGGTAATTTTAACAGGGATCATCTTATTAGGCTACCATCGAGTATCTAATACTAGCACACAATAAGATATACAAACAGTAACATTGAATGTAAATGCGATGTGATATGGTCCTTCACGTCATCATCTCCATCCGTCGTCACCGGATTCCGGTGCCAGGGTACCGGTGTCTTTCCGGCGTGGTAGTTTGTCACCTCTGTGACTATCTACTACTACGTAACATAAGGTAATCACTTTACCTTTGCCACAACCATATCACAAAGCAATTCCCCCCTGCAAAACAAAGTTAGACGCCTCTACTTTATCTTTGCATGTTTTACGTGGCTGAATGGGCTTTCGCACAAGAACTGTTCTTACCTACGAACTTTCAGCATAATGCTAATCAAGTAGTTGTCTCTACTACACCCCTTTCAGGGCCATCCGTTGTAAATGGCATACCAACTAATGCGAGAGAGACAGACACCCCCTAAGCCACTTTATACGGTACAAGCCGTATGTCAAGCGCGGACCAGTCTCGCAAATGAACACGTAAATTCGTTTGGGGGCCGCTTCATCAAGCATTACTGTGGTATACACAAGTACACGTGGGAGGGTAACAACTAAAAGATCAACGCCCACATGCTACATCTCGTGTGTTCTACCCGTACTAGCATTACTACGCATAGATCTAGCTCTGATACCACTATAGAGGTTCCGCATATGATAACAATAAATTTTACCCTATGCCCCTGAACCCCTGATGCTTGCTAGGACCTATCTATTAGTAATACAGTAACGGGAGGGGCTTTTCATGAACTTACCCTTGAAGACCTAAAAACATTGTCAATGCTCAAGAGAGCGTGGTTGATGTAGACAAGCCGAAGCCGACCTCAAGGTCGTGATGAAGTCCTTGCGCTCCTGTGGCTCCAACGACTTGAGTGCCTCAAGTGTGACACCTCGCGGGGAGTTACACACGTCTGGTGCCTGACGATGACTCCCGCTTCCCTGATCCAGCAACAGTTGTGGAAGTAGAGCTCCTGGATCCGAATACTGCAGCGTGATGGCGCTCCGCGGTGAAGATGTCTCTCGTTCGCACGGTCCGAACTTGGGACCACGGTCATGAGAGAGAGAATATCAATTGGAGGTCTTCCCAAAAGTGAGAAGACCTTTATTGAATATTGTGTGTCTTTATCTGGCCAAATACCCCCACTATATATAGGGAGAGGGGAGGTACTACCTCCCTCAAAGTCCCGGGGTGCGACTAAAGGAGAGAAGAGGGGGAGGGGTGGCGCCACCGGCCACCCCATGGGCCCCGCACGGGGGGGGTGATACGTTGCTAACGTATCTATAATTTTTGATGTTCCATGCTTGGTTTATATCTACTTTCTTATGTTTTGTCCACACTTTGGAGTAATTTTATACACTTTCTAGGACTAACCTATTAACAAGATGCCACAGTGCCAGTTGCCTGTTTTCTGCTATTTTTGGTTCCAGAAAAGTCAGAAAATGAATATTCTCGGAATTGGACCGGACAAAAGCCAAAGTAGATATTTTACCGGAAGACTCATGGAGCCAGAAGACGAGATGGAGAGGGGCCAGGGGCTGGCCACACCATGTGGTGGTGCGCGCTAGCCCTGGCCGCGCCACCAGGTGGTGTGGGCCCCTGGTCCACCCACCGACCTTGCCTCTTCGCCTATAAAAAGCCTGCCGATGCAGAAACCCTAAATAGACCAGCCTCCAGGCACGAAAAGTTCCGCAGTGCCGCCGCCACCGAAGGGGATATTCGGGGGACAGAAAGTCTCTGTTCCGGCACCCAGCCGGGACGGGGAAGTGCCCCGGAGCCATCTCCATCGATCTCCACCACCATCTCCATCGCCGCTGCTGATTCCCATGATGATGAGGGAGTTGTTCTTCCTTGAGGCTAAGGGTTCTACCGGTAGCTATGTGTTCATCTCTCTCTCTATGCATGATCATATTGTGATCATGAGATTTGTAATCAAGTAGATCTACCTTGCTACTCAAGTGCTTTAATAGATCTCTGGCTCTCCCCATGTGTGTGAAAGTGACAGTGTGCACACCTGTTGGAGATATGCCCAAGAGGCAATAATAAAAGTGGTTATTATTATATCTTTGTGTTTATGATGAATGTTTACATCCCATGCTATAATTGTATTATAAGGAAACACTGATACATGTGTGTTTTGTAAACATAAAAGAGTCCCTAGTAAGCCTCTTGTTGAACTAGCTTGTTGATTAATTGATGATCATGGTTTCCTGATCATGGACATTGGATGTGATTAATAACAAGGTTATATCATTAGGAGAATGATGTGATGGACACACACCCATAGTAAGCGTAGCATAAGATCAAGTCATTAAGTTCGTATTGCTATAAGCTTTCAAATGCATAGTAACCTAATCCTTCGACCATGAGGTTATGTTAATCACCATCACCGGATGGGTACTTTGATGACATCAAACACCGCTTCGTAACTGGGTGGTTATAAAGGTGTCATTGGGTATTCTGAAAGTATGTGTTGAAGCGCATGGACCAAGATTGGGATTTGTCCATCCATATGACGGATAGATATGCTCTGGGCCCTCTCGGTGGAATGTCATCTAGTTAGCTTGCAAGCATGTGACTAGGTCACAAGGGATGACATAACATGGAACGAGTAAAGAGTACTTATCAGTAACGAGGTAGAACTAGGTATGGAGATACCGACGATCAAACCTCGGATAAGTAGAATATCATGTGACAAAGGGAATTGGTTTCGTATGTTAATGGTTCTATCGATCACGAAGTCATCGTTGAGTATGTGGGAGCCGTTATGGATCTCCAGATCCCGCTGATGGTTATTGATCGGAGAGGTGTCTTCATCATGTCTGCATATTCACGAACCGTAGGGTGCCACACTTAAGGTTCGAAGTTGTTTTAAGTAGATATGGAATATGCGTTGGATACCGAATGTTGTTCAGAGTCTCGGATTGGATCCGGGACATCACGAGGAGATCCGGAATTGTCCGGAGAATAAGATTCATATATTGGGGATCATTTTCTAAGTTAGGAAATGTTCCGGAGTGTTTGTATGGAGATTCTAGAAGGTTTCGGAATGTTCTGGAAGGTTCTAGAAAGATTTCTTGGAGTTTATTTGAAAACCAAGAAAGGGTCAAGGAAACCTTGTGGGGGCTAGACACGGATTCGTGGGGGAGGAGGACTCCTCCCCCTTCCCAACCCGCCGGCCAAGGAGGGGAGTCCTACTAGGACTCCCCCTCCCATGGCGCGCCTCCCTCCTTTAAATAGAGGGGAGGGGGCGCCCCCTCCTAGACCTCTCCCATAACAATCCCTAGCCGCCTCTCTCCTCTTCCTTCGCTCTGCTCCGGCTTAGGCGAAGCCCTACAGAATTCTCTCCTCCACCACCACCACCACACCGTCGTGCTGCTGGGATTCCGTGGAGAAGATCTACTACCTCCGCTGCTCGCTGGAACGGGGAGAGGAAGGTCTGCTTCGACTCCGCACGTGTGACCGACTGCGGAAGCGCTGCCGGAACGCGGCGCCGGAAGGATCGTCCACACGGTCTTGAGATCGGCAAGTGATCGACTACATCAACCCCGAGATCTAATCTCGTAACGCTTTCGGTTCTACGAGGGTTAGTACAGATCTATCTCGTTGCTCATGTCTAATAGATTAGATCTTGGCTTTTATCTAGATTAGATCTGGGTTTTGTTTGTTCTTGCGGTAGAAAATTTTTGTTTTCCATGCTACGAACCCATCAGTGGTATCAGAGCCTTGTCTATGCGTAGATCTGTTGCACGAGTAGAACACAATGATGTTGTGGGCGTTGGTGCTCGTGTCGTATTTTGCTTTGTGTACTTTGCATCTTGCGGTGTGGTGGGATGAAGCGGCTCGGGCTAACCTTACATGTCATCGCACATGAGACTTGCTCCACGCTTGACGTGTAACTTGCTTTGCACAAGTGGCTTTGCAGGTGTCTGTCTCTCCCATCATAGTATAGATCCAATCTACACTTTGCACTTGATAGCACTTGTATCAACGTTGTGGTTCAGTTTTGTAGGTAAGATCCGTTCTTATTCGAAAGCCCCAAACCATGTAAAACTTGCAAAGAAAATTAGAGGCGTCTAACTTGTTTTTGCAGGGGTTTTGTGATGTGATATGGCCATCATGTGATTGTGATTATATTTGATGTATGCAATGATCCTTGTTGTAATATGGCAACCGACAGGAGCCTAATGGTTGTCTTTAATTCTGTTAAGACATGCATGTCTATTCATCTTGTAATAGCTTTATTCCAAGTAGTTGTAATAGTTGCTGGTCATGATGGACAACCATGAAGCGGCGCCACTGACCTTGACGCAATGCTGGTGATGATGGAGATCATGTCCGTGCTTTGGAGATGGAAATCAAAGGCATAAGAAGAAAGGGCCATATCATATCACACTAATTATGAATTGCCTATGATGTTAATCCTTTATGCATCTTGTATTGCTTAGATCACGACGGTAGCATTATAAGATGATCCCTCTCACTAAATTTCAAGTAATAAAGTGTTCGTCCTTAGTTGGCACTATTGCTAAGACTCGTCGTCTCGAAGCATCTCGTGATGATCGGATGTGATAGATTCTACGTGTGCATACAACGAGTGCAAGCCAAATTTGCACATGCGGAAACTAAGGTTAATGTTGACGAGCCTAGCATGTACAGACATGGTCTCGGAACACGGAATACCGAAAGGTAGAGCATGAATCATATAAGTGATATGATGAACATGAAGATTGTTCGCCGATGAAACTACATCTTATCTCGTGTCGGACTTGGTGTAGTGTACTTGGTTCGTGTAATCACTAAGACTATGTGAGGGATGTTGTTTTGAGCGGGATTTCACCTAGTTAATTTAAGAATTAAAGTAGAACTCAATTTATCGTAAACTTAGTCTAAACTACTTGCAAATTTGTTGTAGATTATGGCGAATCTCTCCATCAATTTCAATGCGTTCCTAGAGAAAGAAAAGCTTAAGAACAATGGAAGCAACTTCACGGACTGGCTCCGTGGTCTGAAGATTGTCCTCAGGGCTGGTCAGATGACCTATGTGCTCGAAGCACCGCTAGGTGACCCACCTGCAGATGATGCCATCGATGACGTAAAGAATGTTTACGCCACTCGGAAAAATCATTACTCCATAGTTCAGTGTGCCATCCTGTACGGTTTAGAAACGGAGCTCCAGAAGCGTTTTGAGCACCACGACCCGTTCGAGATCATTAAGGAGCTCAAGCTCATTTTTGAGACTCATGCGGCCGTGGAGAGCTATGAGGCCTCCGAGAAGTTCTTTACCTGCAAGATGGAAGAGGGAAGCTCCGTTAGCGAGCACGTGCTCACCATGTCTGGGCACGCAAACAAGCTCCAAGAGTTGGGGATAACGATTCCTAATGAGTTAGGGATTCACCGTGTCCTCCAATCACTGCCACCAAGTTATAAGAACTTTGTGATGAACTACAATATGCACTGCATGAACAAGACGTTGCCTGAACTATCCTCCATGCTGAAAACTGCTGAAGTAGAGATCAAGAAGGAGCACCAAGTGTTGATGGTCAATAAGACCACCAATTTCAAGAAACAGGGCAAGCCTAAGAAAAAGGGCAACTTCAAGAAGGACGGCAAGAAAGCTGCCGCACCTACTAAGAAGCCCAAGGCTGGTCCTAAGCCTGAAACTGAGTGCTTCTACTTCAAGGGTGCTGGTCACTGGAAGCGTAACTGCCCCAAGTACCTGGCAGATCTGAAGAACGGCAACATCAAGAAGAAAGGTATATTCGATATACATGTTATTGATGTGTATCTTACTAGTAGTTGTAGTAGTGCCTGGGTATTTGATACTGGTTCGGTTGCTCATATATGTAACTCGAAACAGGAGCTGCAGAATAAACGAAGACTGGCAAGAGACGAGGTGACGATGCGCGTTGGAAATGGCTCCAAGGTTGATGTGATCGCCGTCGGCACGCTCCCTCTACATCTACCTTCGGGATTAGTTTTAAATTTAAATAATTGTTATTTGGTGCCTACGTTAAGCATGAACATTATATCTGGATCTTGTTTATTGCGAGACAGTTACTCTTTTAAGTCTGAGAATAAAGGTTGTTCGATTTACATGAGTAATATCTTTTATGGTAATGCACCTGAGATGAATGGTTTATTCTTATTGAATCTCGATAGTAGTGATACACATGTTCACAACATAGATGCTAAACGAATAAAATTGAATGATAATTCTACATACATGTGGCACTGTCGTCTTGGTCACATTGGAGTGAAGCGTATGAAGAAACTCCATTCTGATGGACTTCTTGAATCACTTGATTTTGAATCACTTGAAAGATGCGAAGCATGTCTAATGGGAAAAATGACTAAGACTCCGTTCTCTGGAATAATGGAGCGAGCTAAAGACTTATTGGAAATAATACATACCGATGTGTGTGGTCCAATGAGTGTAGCATCGCGTGGTGGATATCGTTATGTTCTCACTTTCACGGATGACTTAAGTAGATATGGGTATGTCTACTTTATGAAACATAAGTCCAAAACTTTCGAGAAGTTTAAGGAATTTCAAAGTGAAGTGGAAAATCATCATAACAAGAAGATTAAGTTTCTGCGTTCTGACCGCGGAGGTGAATATCTGAGTTATGAGTTTGGCATGCATTTAAAGAAATGTGGAATACTTTCGCAGTTGACACCGTTGGGAACACCACAGCGTAATGGTGTGTCCGAACATCGTAATCGAACTCTCTTAGATATGGTTCGGTCTATGATGTCTCTTACAGATTTACCGCTATCATTTTGGGGCTATGCATTAGAGACAGCCGCATTCACTTTAAATAGGGCACCATCTAAATCTGTTGAAACGACACCGTACGAATTGTGGTTTGGTAAGAAACCTAAGTTGTCGTTCCTTAAAGTTTGGGGTTGCGAAGCGTATGTAAAGAAGTTACAACCTGATAAGCTTGAACCCAAAGCGGAGAAATGCGTCTTCATAGGATACCCGAAAGAAACAATTGGGTATACCTTCTATCATAGATCCGAAGGCAAAATTTTCGTTGCCAAGAATGGATCCTTTCTTGAGAAGGAGTTTCTCTCGAAAGAAGTGACTGGAAGGAAAGTAGAACTCGACAAGGTTATTGAACCTTCTCTCGGAGTTGAAAGTAGCGCAGCACCGGAAGATGTTTTTGTGCCGCCTACACCAACTGGAGAGGAAGCTAATGATGCTGATCATGAAACTTCGAATGAAGTTACTGCTGAACCTTGCAGGTCAACGAGGGTTCGTACCACTCCTGAGTGGTATGACTCTGCCTTGAACGTCATGTTGGTGGACAACACTGATGACCCTGCGATGTATGAAGAAGCTATGGTGAGCCCAGATTTCGAAAAATGGCTAGAAGCCATGAAATCCGAAATGGGATCCATGTACGAAAACCAAGTATGGACTTTGGTGGACTTACCGGATGGCCGTAAGGCTGTCGAGAACAAATGGATTTTCAAAAGAAAAACAGATGCTGATGGTAATGTTACTGTCTATAAAGCTCGACTTGTCGCGAAAGGGTTCCGACAAATTCAAGGAGTTGACTACGATGAGACTTTCTCACCAGTAGCGAAGCTAAAGTCTGTGAGGATTTTGTTAGCAATCGTTGCATATTTCGATTATGAAATTTGGCAGATGGATGTCAAAACGGCGTTCCTTAATGGTGACATTGAGGAAGAGTTGTATATGGTACAACCCAAGGGTTTTGTCGATCCTAGTGATGCTGACAAGGTATGCAAACTTCAGCGCTCCATTTATGGACTGAAGCAAGCATCCCGGAGTTGGAATCAACATTTTGATAAAGTAATCAAAAACTTTGGATTTATACAAACTTATGGAGAAGCTTGTATTTACAAGAAAGTGAGTGGGAGCTCTGTAGCATTCCTAGTACTATATGTAGATGACATATTGTTGATTGGGAATGATATAGAACTTCTTAATAGTGTCAAAACCTATTTGAATAATAGTTTTTCAATGAAGGATCTTGGCGAAGCGGCATATATTCTAGGCATCAAGATTTATAGATATAGATCAAGATGCCTAATAGCGCTTTCACAAAGTACATACTTAGACAAAGTTCTAAAGAAGTTTAGAATGGAAGAGAGCAAGAAAGGGTTCGTGCCCATGTTGTCAGGTAAGACCTTGAGTAAGACTCAAAGTCCGGCTACGACAGAAGATAGAGAAAAGATGAATAATATTCCCTATGCCTAGGCCATAGGTTCTATCATGTATGTCATGCTATGTACAAGACCGGATATAGCACATGCTATTAGTTTGACTAGCAGATATCAAAGTGATCCTGGAATGGAACACTGGACAGCGGTCAAGAATATCCTAAAGTACCTGAATAGGACTAAGGATATGGTTCTTTCTTATGGAGGTGATGAACAACTTGTTGTAAACGGTTACACTGATGCTAGTTGGAACACTGATCCAGATGACTCGAAGTCACAGTCTGGATACGTATTTATTTTGAATGGTGCTGCAGTGAGCTGGAGGAGTGCCAAGCAAAGCGTTGTGGCGAAATCTTTAACTGAATCGGAATACATAGCTGCTTCGGAGGCTGCACAAGAAGCCATATGGATGAAGGAGTTCATTACTGAACTTGGCGTGGTTCCCAGTGCATTGGACCCGATGGCCATCTACTGTGACAACACAGGTGCCATAGCTAATGCACAGGAGCCAAGGTCACATAGCAAGCTGAAGCACATCAAGCTACGTTTCCATGCTATTCGCGAGTATGTCCGAGATGGTGACATAAAGATTTGCAAAGTACACACTGATCTGAATGTGGCAGATCCGTTGACTAAACCTCTCCCTAGAGCAAAGCATGACCAACACCAGAACGCCATGGGTGTTAGGTATATTACCATGTAATCTAGATTATTGACTCTAGTGCAAGTGGGAGACTGTTGGAGATATGCCCAAGAGGCAATAATAAAAGTGGTTATTATTATATCTTTGTGTTTATGATGAATTTTTACATCCCATGCTATAATTGTATTATAAGGAAACACTGATACATGTGTGTTTTGTAAACATAAAAGAGTCCCTAGTAAGCCTCTTGTTGAACTAGCTTGTTGATTAATTGATGATCATGGTTTCCTGATCATGGACATTGGATGTGATTAATAACAAGGTTATATCATTAGGAGAATGATGTGATGGACACACACCCATAGTAAGCGTAGCATAAGATCAAGTCATTAAGTTCGTATTGCTATAAGCTTTCAAATGCATAGTAACCTAATCCTTCGACCATGAGGTTATGTTAATCACCATCACCGGATGGGTACTTTGATGACATCAAACACCGCTTTGTAACTAGGTGGTTATAAAGGTGTCATTGGGTATTCTGAAAGTATGTGTTGAAGCGCATGGACCAAGATTGGGATTTGTCCATCCATATGACGGATAGATATGCTCTGGGCCCTCTCGGTGGAATGTCATCTAGTTAGCTTGCAAGCATGTGACTAGGTCACAAGGGATGACATAACATGGAACAAGTAAAGAGTACTTATCAGTAACGAGGTAGAACTAGGTATGGAGATACCGACGATCAAACCTCGGATAAGTAGAATATCGCGTGACAAAGGGAATTGGTTTCATATGTTAATGGTTCTATCGATGACGAAGTCATCATTGAGTATGTGGGAGCCGTTATGGATCTCCAGATCCCGCTGATGGTTATTGATCGGAGAGGTGTCTTCATCATGTCTGCATATTCACGAACCGTAGGGTGACACACTTAAGGTTCGAAGTTGTTTTAAGTAGATATGGAATATGCGTTGGAGACCGAATGTTGTTCGGAGTCTCGGATTGGATCTGGGACATCACGAGGAGATCCGGAATTGTCCGGAGAATAATATTCATATATTGGGGATCATTTTCTAAGTTAGGAAATGTTCCGGAGTGTTTGTATGGAGATTCTAGAAGGTTTCGGAATGTTCTGGAAGGTTCTAGAAAGATTTCTTGGAGTTTACTTGAAAACCAAGAAAGGGTCAAGGAAACCTTGTGGGGGCTAGACACGGATTCGTGGGGGAGGAGGACCCTCCCCCCCTTCCCAACCCGTCGGCCAAGGAGGGGAGTCCTACTAGGACTCCCCCTCCCATGGCGCGCCTCCCTCCTTTAAATAGAGGGGAGGGGGCGCCCCCTCCTAGACCTCTCCCATAACAATCCCTAGCTGTCGCCTCTCTCCTCTTCCTTCGCTCTGCTCCGGCTTAGGCGAAGCCCTGCAGAATTCTCTCCTCCACCACCACCACTACACCGTCGTGCTGCTGGGATTCCGTGGAGAAGATCTACTACCTCCGCTGCTCGCTGGAACGGGGAGAGGAAGGTCTGCTTCGACTCCGCACGTGTGACCGACTGCGGAAGCGCTGCCGGAACGCGGCGCCGAAAGGATCATCCACACGATCTTGAGATCGGCAAGTGATCGACTACATCAACCCCGAGATCTAATCTCATAACGCTTTCGGTTCTACGAGGGTTAGTACAGATCTATCTCGTTGCTCATGTCTAATAGATTAGATCTTGGCTTTTATCTAGATTAGATCTGGGTTTTGTTCATTCTTGCGGTAGAAAATTTTTGTTTTCCATGCTACGAACCCATCAACACCATGGTGGCACTTAGGCTAGAGATTACAAATACTTGTTATGAGTTATATTTGGAGTTGGATGTCTCTATGAAATTGTGGTGTGTATTGGAACCATATAGTACTCAAGGTGACAGTGTGGGGTTATCTAGATGTAGAAAGCGAACTTTGAGGTGTGTTGTTATAGCCCTACCATGGATTAGGGTGTCCAACTGGAGAGTAGTTCAGAGTAGTATCATAAAGAGAATATATTTATATGAGAGTGTTCACTAGTGAAAGTATGATCCCTAGGCCTTGTTTCTAAGCATTGAAAGATCGTTTGCAACTAGATCTGTTACATGTTTGCTTGCTTCCATCTTTATTTCAGTTTGCCTTTAGTCTCTTCCACGCCATCAAGCTATTTTTTGGCACCGTTGTCTTACATCCATACCACTTGTATTTTACTATCTCTTCGCCGAACTAGTGCACCTATACACCTGACAAGTGTATTGGGTGTGTTGGGGACACAAGAGACTTCTTGTATCTTGATTGCAGGGTTGCTTGAGAGGGATACCTTTGACCACTTCCTCCCTGAGTTTGATAAACCTTGGGTGATCCACTTAAGGGAAACTTGCTGCTGTTCTACAAACCTCTGCACTTGGAGGCCCAACAACTGTCTACAAGAATAGAAGTGTGTAGACATCAAGCTATTTTCTAGCGCTGTTGCGGGGGAGGTAAGGTAAAAGGTACTCACATCCTCCGGTGTGAGTGCTCAAAGTTATTTCCTTTAGATTCTACAATTTTGTCTTTTTGTTTCTTGTTTTCACTAGTTAGGCTTAATGGAAAACAATAAAAAATTAGAGAGCTTTATAGTATTTATCTTGAGTTAGGACATGAAGTGTTTGAAGAGAAAATTTAAAAACCTATGGAATTTTATTTGCATGCTAATAGCAATGTTGTTAGTATGAATTCTTTGGACACCATTATTGCTAATGCTATGGAAAAGTCTAAGCTTGGGGAAGCTAGTTTTTATGAAAATGATCTTTTTAGTTCCCCAGCTTTGGAAGATAGCTATTCTATTGCTTATGATGATACCAAACCTCCAATATATGATGATTATAATGATGAATATGATATTTTCAGTCCACCTACTATTGAGGAGGCAATTAATTATGACTACAATATGCCTCCTATATTTGATGATTATGGTGATGAGAATAATAATGATAGCTATTTTGTTGAATTTGCTACCACCACAATTAATAAGAATGACTATGCTTATGTGGAGAGTAATAATTATTTTATGCATGTGGCTCATGATAAGAATGTTTTATGTGATAGTTATATTGTTAATTTTATTCATGATGCTACTGAAAGTTATTATGAGAGAGGGAAACATGGTTTTATGCATCTCAATAATATTAGGTTTCACCTCTTTATGTTGAAAGTCTTGAAGTTGCCCTTGTTTTGCTTTCCTATGCTTGTTGCTTTGTGCTTTCATGACTTGTTTCTTTACAAGATTCCTATGTATAGGAAGTGGGTTAGACTTAAATGTGCTTTGAATTTGCTTCTTGATGCTCTCTTTTACTTCAATTCATATTTCTTATGTGAGCATCTTCTCAAACTAGCATGCCTAACTTAAAGGCGTTAAATAAAAGTACATATTAGGAGATAACCCAAAAGTTTTAGTTGAGTCTTGGAAGTTATTACCTCTATAATAACCGCAACTTATCATTTTTGTGTGGTTTTTGTGCCAAGAGTAGCCTCTAATGAGAGAGAAGTAATGCTTGAGAAAGTTGTTGTCCCGAAACAGATTTTTGTGCTTCGCTGTAAAAATTCGTGAAAAATCTCTGTACGTCAGTTTGAGCTGTAATTTTTTGCACTTCTTCCCCAGGTTATTATACAACTTTCGTTACATCAACATTTTTCGATTTGAGCAACATAAGGTCTTCGAAAAAATTGGTTTTTACCTGCTGGTCTATTTTGACAGATTTCTGCCATTATTTGCATTTGCTTCTTGTTGGTTCCTTTTTGAGTTCTCTTTGGGGAATTGAGCTTTTTGAGGGAAATGCTACAGTAGCTTGTGTTTTAATGGAAGTTTTATTGGTGTTGAAACTGAACCCAAAGACTTGTTATCTTAAGTGCACTAATGTTGCTAATAAAGATTGTATGAAGTTTTGTATGGAGGAAAAAATTTAGGTGTATGGAAAGAATGATGTAATGAGATGAAGAATGGACTAAAGCTCAAGCTTAGGTATGTCACCCCAAGAAATATCCAAGAAGTACAAGCATCAAAGCTTGGGGATGCCCAAGGCATCCGCTTCTTTATCAATAAAAATCTTAGGTTTCTTCCAAACACTTCATTTTTATTGTTTCATGCATAGTTGTGTTGTTCTTGGAGCGTCTTCGTTTTTGTTTTTGGTTTTCGTTTGCTTGGTTTTCTTAGTTTGCTTGAATAAGTTGGTTGGATCCCAGCACTTCTTCATCTCATTACTCATTCCTTCCATACACCTGAAAAATTTCCTCCGTACAAAACTTCACACAATCTTTATTAGCAACATTAGTGCACTCAAGATAATAAGTCTTTGGGTTCAGTTTCAACACCAATAAAACTTCCATTAAAACACAAGCTACTGTAGCACTTTCCTCAAAAATCTCAATTCCCCAAAGAGAACTCAAAAAGGAACCAACAAGAAGCAAATGCAAATAATGGCAGAAATCTGTCAAAACAGACCAGCAGGTAAAGACGATTTTTTTTGAAGACCTTTTGTTGCTCAAATCAAAAAGTGGTGAACTAAGTAAAGTTAGATAACAACCTGGGGGCAGAAGCACAAAAAATCACGCCTCAAAACGACGTATAGAGATTTTACACGAATTTTTACGGTGAAGCACAGAAATCTGTTTCGGGACAGCAACTTTCCCAATCATTACTTCTCTCTCATTAGAGATTACTCTTGGCACACAAAGCAAATAAAAAGGTAAGAAGCTGTTATTACAGAGGTAATAACTTCCAAGACTCATCTAAAACTTTTGGGTTATCTCCCAATAAGTACTTTTCTTTAACGCCTTTATGTTAGGCATAAGAAGCAAGAAAAAGAATCAAGTATTCTCCAATGAAGAAGCATTAAGGGCAAATTTTGTTTTCATAGGAGAGGAAAAAGAAATCTTCTCTCTCTTCTTAGATAAGTGTTCTATACCTTTCTTGAGTGGGAGATTATATTTAATGGTGCCTTCTTTCATATCAATAATAGCACCAACAGTTCTAAGAAAAGGTCTTACCAAAGTAATAGGACAAGAAGCATTGCATTCAACATCCAAAACATAGAAATCAACGGGGACATAGACATTGTTAACCATGATAAGGACATCATTAAGATTCCCCATGAGTTTCTTTTTAGCATTATCATCAAGTGTGACATTTAAATAACAATCTTTAAGTGGTGGCAAATCAAGCATATCATAAATCCTTCTAGGCATAATAGAAACACTACTATCAAGATCATATAAAGCTTTGAAATCAAAATCATTCACTTTCATATTAATGATGGGTTCCCAACCATCTTCTTGTTTTATTGGAATAGAAGCTTTACGTTTCATCTTTTCTTATTTGATTTTTATGAGAGCATCAGTAATGTGTTTTGTAAAGGCCATATTCATAGCACTAGCATTAGGACTTTTAGCAAGCTTTTGTAGGAACTTAATAACTTCAGAGATATTGCAACCGTCAATATCAAAATCATAATTATCACCTAAAGTAGTAGAGCCATTACTAGCTTCAACACTAGTGGTAGTGATAGTAGAAACACTAATGTTTCTAGCAATTTCATCTTCCCTTTCCCACTTAGCATGCAATTCAGCTAATAGTCTAACATTTTCATCAATTCTAACTTGTATGGCATTAGTGACAACAAAGGGATTATCATTAGTTTCAGGTTTAGCGGCCATTTTATTAAAAGAAGATTATGCTTCAACCAAAGATGCTATACTTCTTTCAGCATTAGAGAGTTTTTCTTCAATAGTTTTATTGAAAGCAGTTTGTTTACTAATAAAATCTTTAAGCATAACTTCAAGTTCAGAGGGTGCACTCCTATTATTGTTGTACTCCCTCCGATCCATATTACTTGTCGTAGAAATGGATGTATCTAGACATGTTTTAGTGCTAGATACATTCAATCCAATGACAATTAATATGGATCAGAGGGAGTAGGAATTTCCATAAGTATTACCATTGTTGGGAGGATATGGCCTATAATTATTATTACCAAAATTGTTCCTATAGGCACTGTTGCTAAAATTGTTATTTCTTATGAAGTTCACATCAACTTGCTATTCTTGAGCAACCAAAGAAGCTAAAGGAACATGATTTGGATCAATATGAGCTTTCCCATTAACAAGCATAGACATAATAACATCAATTTTATCACTCAAGGAGGAGGTTTCTTCAACAGAATTTACCTTCTTACCTTGTGGAGCTCTCTCGCTATGCCATTCAGAATAGTTAACCATCATATTATCCAGAAGCTTTGTTGCAGCACCCAAAGTAATGGTCATAAAGGTACCTCCAGCAGCAGAATCTAGTAGATTTCTTGAAGAATAGTTCAATCCTGCATAAAAGGTTTGGATAATCATCCAAGCAGTCAGTCCATGAGTGGGACAATTCTTTACCAAAGATTTCATTCTTTCCCAAGCTTGAGCAACATGTTCATTATCAGATTGTTTAAACTTCATTATTTCACTTCTCATAGATATAATCTTAGCAGGAGGATATTATTTTCCAATGAAAGCATCTTTGCATTTAGTCCAAGAATCAATACTATTCCTAGTTAAGGAATTCAACCATTCTTTAGCTTTTCCTCTCAAAGAGAAAGGAAACAATTTAAGCTGAATAATATCCCCATCTATATCCCTATGCTTTTTGCATCTCACAAAGTTCAACAAAGTTATTTAGATGAGCAGCAACATCTTCATTACCAATACTAGAGAATTGTTCTCTCATAACAAGATTGAGTAAAGCAGGTTTTATTTCAAAGAAAGTAGCTTCAGGAACAGGTGGAGCAATAGGTGTGCACATGAAATCATTGTTGTTGGTTCTAGTGAAGTCACACAACTTAGTGTTTTCAAGAGTAGTCATTTTTTTGTGTTTTTAATAAAGAAAGCAAACTAGTATAACTATTTTTTTGTGTGTTTTTGATAAGGAAACAAGAAAACAGAGCAAGAAATAAACTAAGCAAAACAAAAACAACAAAGTAAAGAGATTGGTTATGAGGGACTCCCCTTGTGAAGATGTCCTTGACTCCCCGGCAACGGCGCCAGAAAAAGTTGCTTGATGACCCAAAATATATCGAGCTCGTTGGGGAACCCCAAGAGGAAGGTATGATGAGCACAGCAGCAAGTTTTCCCTCAGTTATGAAACCAAGGTTATCGAACCAGTAGGAGCAAGGAAACACCTCCAAGGTGTTGCTAGCTGGACTTTGGCAGGGCGCACTACCGGCGCCAGCAGCAACGTGGAAACCTACACAACACAACCACAGAACTTTGCCCCCAACTTACAGTGAGGTTGTCAATCTCACCGGTTTTGCTGAAAACAAATGATTAAACATATTGTGTGGAAGAAAGTAATAGTTTGCAGAAAAGACCGGGGTCCATAGTTCACTAGTGGTGGTTCTCCTTAAGATAGATAACATGTTGAGTGAACAAATTACAGCGGGGCAATTGACAAACATCGAGAAAGCATACATGCATATACTAAACATCTTGACTCCTTTGAGATTTGATTGGGCATTACAACATTATACATAGACCATAATCCAACTGCATCTATGACTAATAATCCACCTTCAGGTTATCATCCGAACCCCCTCCAGTATTAAGTTGCAAGCAACAGATAATTGCATTACGCATTGCGTGTAAAGTAAACAATACGATTGTTCTATGAACAAAGGATTGTTGTTTTCTCCCTAGTAGCAACAGCACATCTAGTACCTTAGAGATTTCTGTCACTTCCCCAGATTACTAGAGGCATGAACCCACTATCGAGCATAAATACTAACTCTTGGAGTTGCTAGCATCTACTTGGCCAAGATAGCTACTAACAACGGAAAGCATGCAAGATCACAAATAACAAAGACATGATAGAATCAATAATCAATCTGAAATAGCATCTCCATATCCATCAAATCCCTGTAAACACAACATGTAGAATTACAAATAAATGATCTTGATCATGAACGGAGCTCACAAGATCTAGACATGAAAGCACAAAGGAGGAGAACCAGCCATCTAGCTACTACATGGACCCGTAGTCCAGAGATGAACTACTCACGCATCACACCGGAGGCTTGCATGGTGATGAAGAAGGCCTCCAGGGTGAATTCCCCTCTCCGGCAGGGTGCTAGGAAGAGCTTCAGATCCCTCCCGGTCTAGGGATGGAGATGATGGCGGCTACAGACTCTTTCATGGAATTTTGATCGGGTACTTAGGGTTTCTGTATCGGAAGCATCTTATAGGCAAACGGGGAGGACGAGGGGGTGCCTGGGGTGGCCACACCACCCCCTAACGCGGCCAGGCCTGGCCCATGCAGCCAGGTGGTGTGGCGACCCCCTGCCCCCTCTCCGTCTCGTATTATAGCTCTGTGTCCCCCTCGGTGAAAAACTGACTTTAGCTTTTGTCCCGTCCAATTCCGAGAATATTCATTTTCTGACTTTCCTGGAACCAAAAACAGCAGAAAACAGGCAGCTGGCACTATGGCATCTTGTTAATAGGTTAGTCCAAGAAAGTGTATGAAAAGTACTCCAAAGTTGGAACAAAACATAAGAAAGTAGATAAAACCAAGCATGGAACATCAAAAATTATGGATACGTTAGCAATGTATCAACATCCCCAAGCTTAACTCCTGCTCGTCCTCGGGTAGGTAAGTGATAAAAAGAAAGAATAATTTTTGAGGTGACATGCACCATCATAAACTTGATCAAAGTATTTGTAAAACATTGAAAGCTGGGATCAAAGTACTTCAACATAACATGAAATATAAATTTCTAGCAATTAAGACATAGCAACTATGTTGCAATATGAAAAGGCACAAACAAAAGATTCATGAATAACAATGCTTTGCAAGACGTTTGTTTGTTTCACATAAAGAAAACATAGCATAGTGGCATTCAGCTTGTCCCTCATAGAGTAGCAAACATAAATGCATAGGACACCTTCAAAGTTTACAAAGGTGACTAGATACAAATAGTTTAAGAACAGGCAATATCAAGTTATGCATCAATCAACAAGTCTTGGGACAATGCACATAGAACTAAGAATGGCCACTATGCTCTCAAAGTAGGTGCATAAAGATAGAAGGTGGAGACTCAACATAAAAGTAAAAGAAAGGCCTTCATAAAAGGAAGTAGAGATTCAAGTTTCACAAAGAGCTTCCAAAAATTATGGTACTTGTTAGCTTTCAGCTCTCATTGCCCCTATCATAAGCATCTTTAAGTGATTACGGTTAAAGTGACACAACTAAGAGGATATGCTTGACAAGTTATAGGCCAAAATCTCATGCCCCTTACTTACGAAGACCGAACCTCATGCTACTCAACTTTAGTCACAAGTAAGCTCTTGTCATTGTAAGTACATATGTATCATAAACAACCACCAACGGGGTACCCCTTGCACATGATATAGGAGCTATCCCATAATCAAAATGACAAGGAAAGCAGACAATGAGCATCTGAGCGATCTTTTTATTTGCTATTTGCATAGGTTTTTATTGAGGATGCTTCATAGAGTGCTCATTATGGTTATGCTGCAAGTTTTCACCATGATTAGGCATGGCTTAGGCTAGCGGCCTAGGCGTTTCTCTAACACACATACAAACTCCATGATCTTACAAGTTCCACTTTTATTTCACACCGCCGGGATCCATAAGCAAAAGAACATGATATCAACGGGGTACAGTGTACAAGTGCAATGTTGAAAGCGTTCCCCATGATACATGGTTCTGCTAATTTCAACTTATAAAGTGCAAGCATATACGCAACAAAGATGGACACAATGGGTCAAGTTTATTAAATGCAAGAAAGTAAAGTGTGCCATCAAGTTCATGAGGGCTTTAATCACTAATTTTCACATAACAAGTTTAATTTGGAAGGTAGATAAAAACATGAATATACTTGGAGTACCAAATGCTAATAGGTAGGTATGGTGGAATCTTTGGAGTAACTTGGTTTTAGGAGTTGGATGCATGAGTGGAACTCATACTTGGTTACAGAGGCTAGCAAAAGACTGGGAGCGACCAACTAGGAGAGCAATAATGGCCATAATCATGCAGAGCGATAAAACATCATTGATTAAAGCATAAAGTGATATTACAAGTCAAAAACTAAAGGATCATCAAGGCTATGGTGACTTGGGATAGTCATAACATGGTGTGAGCATGCGCCAAGTCAACCCAAATAAAGCATCAAAAGAGAATACCACAATACTATGCTTTAATATGCTAAAACAACGCATGATTCTTCCAAGGCACATTAAGCAATCTCAATTGTTTATAACATGTCATGCTACAGCAAAGAAAACTAAGCATAAAGCCAAAACAATATCAAGCATGGCATGACAAAGCATAGTCCACAGTCAAAAACAAGCTCTCTTTACCACTTAAACATGAACTTTTGACTGTGGCCTATGCTTAGTTATCTTTGCTTAGTTATCTTTGCTTAAGTGGTAAAGAGAGCTTGTTTTTGACTGTGGCCTACACTTTGTCATGCCATGCTTGATATTGTTTTGGCTTTATGCTTAGTGATCTTTGTTGTAGCATGACATGTTATAAACAATTGAGATTGCTTAATGTGCCTTGGAAGAATCATGCGTTGTTTTAGCATATTAAAGCATAGTATTGTGGTATTCTCCTTTGATGCTTTATTTGGGTTGGCTTGGCGCATGCTCACACCATGTTATGACTATCCAAAGTCACCATAGCCTTTATGATCCTTTAGTTTTCGACTTGTAATATCACTTTATGCTTTTATTAATGGTGTTTTGTCGCTCTGCATGATTATGGCCATTATTGCTCTCTTAGTTGGTCGCTCCCAGTTTTTTGCTAGCCTCCATAACCAAGTATGAGTTCCACTCATGCATACAACTCCTAAAACCAAGTTATTCCAAATAGTCCACCATACCTACCTATTAGCATTTGCTACTCCAAGTATATTCATGCTTTTATCTACCTTCCGAATTAAATTTGTTATGTGAAAATTAGTGATTAAAGCTCTCACGAACTTGATGGCACACTTTACTTTTCTTGCACTTAATAAACTTGAACCATTGTGTGAGACCAGGCACATGGCTTAATAGGATTGATAGAATACTCATACCAACAAGTTGCAACTTCTTTTCCGGAAGCTCATTCGAAAAGAACTCTAAGGTTAAGCGTGCTTGGCCTAGAGCAATTCTAGGATGGGTGACCGACCGGGAAGTGGGTAACCGGGTGCGCACGAGTGAGGACAAAGTGCGTAGAAAAGACTAGTGTTGGTCTGTGGGGCCAGTCTAAATATCCTATTAAGCTGTCAGGAGTGACACCCCTCGGGCCCAGGAGTGGACGGGGTGTTACAAGTGGTATCAGAGCCGACCCTTGCAATTACACGGGTGTGTGCGGGTTAGTGGCGGGACATGTGGAGCATGACGTGTGTGGCCCGGAGTGGACACGGCATGGCACATGTGCCGGCACTAGACGCACAGACGCGTGCCAAGAGGGAACGTTCCTGGGGTGTGCTTGATCGATGAGGGCATCGATCTTCTAAAGGGTGGGTGTATGTGAGACCAGGCACATGGCTTAATAGGATTGATAGAATACTCATACCAACAAGTTACAACTTCTTTTTCGGAAGCTCATTCGAAAAGAACTCTAAGGTTAAGCGTGCTTGGCCTAGAGCAATTCTAGGATGGGTGACCGACCGGGAAGTGGGTAACCGGGTGCGCACGAGTGAGGACAAAGTGCGCAGAAAAGACTAGTGTTGGTCTGTGGGGCCAGTCTAAATATCCTATTAAGCTGCCAGGAGTGACATCCCCCGGCCCAGGAGTGGACGGGGTGTTACACATTGTGTCCATCTTTGTTGCGTATATGCTTGCGTTTTATAAGTTGAAATTAGCAGAACCATGTATCATGGGGAACGCTTTCAACATTGCACTTGTACATTGTACCCCGTTAATATCATGATTCTTTTGCTTATGGATCCCGGCGGTGTGAAATAAAAGTGGAACTTGTAAGATCATGGAGTTTGTATGTGTGTTAGAGAAACGCCTGGGCCGCTAGCCTAAGCCATGCCTAATCATGGTGGAAACTTGCAGCATAACCATAATGAGCATTCTATGAAGCATCCTCAATAAAAACCTATGCAAATAGCAAATAAAAAGATCGCTCAGATGCTCATTGTCTGCTTGCCTTATCATTTTGATTATGGGATAACTCCTGTATCATGTGCAAGGGGTACCCCGTTGGCGGTTCTCTATGATACATATGTACTTACAATGACAAGAGCTTACTTGTGACTGAAGTTGAGTAGCATGTGGTTCAGTCTTCGTAAGTAAGGGGCATGAGATTTTGGCTTATAACTTGTCAATCATATCCTCTTAGTTGTGTCACTTTAACCTTAATCACATAAAGATGCTTATGATAGGGGCAATGAGAGCTGAAAGCCAATAAGTACCATAATTTTTGGAAGCTCTTTATGAGACTTGAATCCCTGCTTCCTTCTATGAAGGCCTTGATTTTACTTTTATGTTGAGTCTCCATCTTCTATCTTTATGCACCTATTGAGAGAGCTTAGTGGACATTCTTAGTTTAATGTGCATTGTCCCAAGACTTGTTGGTTGATGCATAACTTTGATATTGCTT
Organism: Avena sativa; assembly: GCA_916181665.1. Lineage (NCBI taxonomy): Eukaryota > Viridiplantae > Streptophyta > Magnoliopsida > Poales > Poaceae > Avena > Avena sativa. Next base: position 101,686,853 of record OV702287.1, on the reverse strand, counting down.
GTTCTTAAAGTATTTGTATCTAGTCACCCTTATGAACTTTGAAGGTGTCCCATGAAATTATGATTTGCTACTCTATGAGGGACAAGCTGAATGCCACTATGCTATGTTTTCTTTATGTGAAACAAACAAACGTCTTGCAAAGCATTCTTATTCATGAATCTTTTGTTTGTATCTTTTCATGTTACAACATAGTTGCTATGTCTTATTGTTAGAACTATATCTTTCATGCTATGTTAAAGTACTATGATCCCAGCTATCAATGCTTGCAAATGGTTTGATCTTGATTATGATGGTGCATGTCACCTCAAAAATTATTCTTTCTTTTTTATCACTTACCTACTCGAGGACGAGCAGGACTTAAGCTTGGGGATGTTGATACGTTGCTAACGTATCTATAATTTTTGATGTTCCATGCTTGGTTTATATCTACTTTCTTATGTTTTGTCCACACTTTGGAGTATTTTTATACACTTTCTGGGACTAACCTATTAACAAGATGCCACAGTGCCAGTTGCCTATTTTCTACTGTTTTTGGTTCCAGAATAGTTAGAAAATGAATATTTTCAGAATTGGACCGGACAAAAGCCAAAGTCGATATTTTACCAGAAGACTCACGGAGCCAGAAGATGAGACGGAGAGGGGCCAAGGGCTGGCCACACCATGTGTGGCGCGGGCTAGCCCTGGCCACGCCACCAGGTGGTGTGAGCTCCTGGTCCACCCATCGACCTTGCCTCTTCGCCTATAAGAATCATCCCGATGCAGAAACCCTAAATTGACCAGCCTCCAGCCACGAAAAGTTCCATAGCACCGCCGCCACCGAAGGGGAGATTCGAGGGACAGAAAGTCTATGTTTCGGCACTCTGCCGGGATGGGGAAGTGCCCCGGAGCCATCTCCATCGATCTCCACCACCATCTCCATCGCCGCTGCTGATTCCCATGATGATGAGGGAGTTGTTCTTCCTCGAGGCTAAGGGTTCTACCGGTAGCTATGTGTTCATCTCTCTCTCTATGCATGATCATATTGTGATCATGAGATTTGTAATCAAGCAGATCTACCTTGCTACTCAAGTGCTTTAATAGATCTCTGGCTCTCCCCATGTGTGTGAAAGTGACAGCATGCACACCATGGTGGCACTTAGGCTAGAGATTACAAATACTTGTTATGAGTTATATTTGGAGTTGGATGTCTCTATGAAATTGTGGTGTTTGTTGGAACCATCTAGTACTCAAGGTGACATTGTGGGGTTATCTAGATGCGGAAAGCAAACTTTGAGGTGTGCTGTTATAGCCCTACCATGGATTAGGGTGTCCAACCGGAGAGTAGTTCAGAGTAGTATCATAAAGAGAAGATATTTATATGAGAGTGTTCACTAGTGAAAGTATGATCCCTAGGCCTTGTTTCTAAGCATTGAAACACCATTTGCAACTAGATTTGTTACATGTTTGCTTGCTTCCATCTTTATTTCAGTTTGCCTTTAGTCTCTTCCACGCCATCAAGCTATTTTCTAGCACCGTTGTCTTACATCCATACCACTTGTATTTTACTATCTCTTCGTCGAACTAGTGCACCTATACACCTGACAAGTGTATTGGTTGTGTTGGGGACACAAGAGACTTCTTGTATCTTGATTGCAGGGTTTCTTGAGAGGGATACCTTTGACCACTTCCTCCCTGAGTTCGATAAACCTTGGGTGATCCACTTAAGGGAAACTTGCTGCTGTTCTACAAACCTCTGCACTTGGAGGCCCAACAACTGTCTACAAGAATAGAAGTGCGTAGACATCAGGGGCTGGCCCACTAGGGCGTCGGCCTCCCCTCTCGGCCCTTCTCCCTCTTGCCTTTTCCCTGGTGGACCCTCTTCCCTCCGGAATTGGCCCATTAAGCCTTTGACCATTTAAATTGTTTTTCTCTTTATTAAATAATTACGAATAAATGATCAAATCAATATTTAACATTCATTCACATACTATAGCTTAAGCCCGAGAAAAAGCAAGCCATTTGAGGCCATCTGCACGCGGGCGTGTTTGTGCCCATATGATCTTCACTTTGAGTCATTGTACAGTTCCGGTTTTTGACCAAAGTCTTACGAGCTGGTCTCTCCCGTCTCTGCCCCTACCCCCACCCCACCCCATCTCGATCTCATTCCCCTCCACTCAAGCTCCCGCCCATCCCAACCCCTCTTTCGTCCGCCCCAACAACGTGTGTCGCTCCCCCCGCCCCTGAGCTCTCCCTCTCACCTCCGCTCCCTCCGCCTCCTCCACTCATCATAACCTCTTCTCCCATCATCTCCTCCCCTCCAGTATTATTTCAATCTCCGTGGCTATGGAACACCTTCCACCTTCGGATTTACCGAAACCCTTCCGGTTTTCTCTCTACTATTCTTCGGTGATTCTTCTGATCCTATAAACACTCTCTAAGCATCATCAAACCCTTAAGCGTGATACCCTACAGTTCGGGAACACTCCAAACATGGTCGGGATACTCTTGGACCAATGATCGACAGAGGGACCTGGATGGCCATGTGACCCTTGTGCGTTCCATGAAGATCTTTCGTCGTTTGAACCAGGATAGTCGTGTCTTATTCCCTTTGTCTCTCGATACTTGCATTGCCCGAGATCTGATCAATGACATCACCATGTCGTGTTCAATCTCGTTTACCGAATAATGCTACTTGACTTGTTCCGATAAGTGATATCCCTGTGATCAACATCACACGCTACAGCTATTGGATATAACTTCTCTAAGTGGGCCCTTGAGCATCTTTCCGTCACATGGACGAACAAATCATGCTCTTGACGTATATTGCCTCTATGGTTTCCTACGAGTACCTGAACACACCTTTATAACCACCCTATTACCAGATGGCACTTGATGCTATCTAATGACTCTCGGGAGACAGTGATTGATATAGCCTCACGGTCTAAGGAATAGTCTACGAGGATCCATTTCTAATCATCATAACTTGAACTTCATGACATGATCGGGTCACGATGTTTAGGTTGGGTATTGGTTCATCATCTCATTCTCAGAATGAGTTGACTCCATTTCCAACTGGCATAAATGCCACATGATCAGTAAACATGATCATCTGTTGACCAATGAACCAGTGACTAGAGTTTCACTGGGAACCCCTGGTTGTTTATATATCACACGTGTATTGATTTTTCCACTCAATACAGTTATAGCATGATATAAAACTTAATCGTAAACTATATGAAATATGATAATAGTCCTTATTACTATTTGTCTCTAGGGCATATTTCCAACAAGAAGATGGTGGAACGCGAAGTGGATATCATCCATAAGATTAGTTCAGAACTCATCGCTGAGCACCAGAAGGAGACTACCGAGCTTAAGGATGAAATTCTCTCACTCCACCGAACAACCAACCAACTACAAGCACAACTCTACGACGTGCAAAATCAAAACTGTGAGTATGAGGTTAGGTTTAAACACATAAGTGCTACTGCTAGTTTCAGGATATTGGAAACCAAGATGTCTTTTGTTGATGGGGAGCCCTTACCTTGGAGTCGGACGATGACGAGAGAACACCACCACCACCGAAGGAGTAATTCGTCATCAGGTTTTGACATCCTCTTGGTTTGTTCCAAGCTTGGGGGAGTGTTGCGGTATCTTATAATTATCATTTATGTTTTTGCCTTTTCAGTAGAGTCATATCATGAATAGAGAAGTTATCATATGGGATGGTTTGCATTGTGGAAGTATCTCCCCTCTAGTTAGTTATCTATGTATCCCTTGGTGTGAGTTACCGTTATGGAATATTAATGAGAAGTTCTAGCATTTACTTTTTTGCACATCTTATTTTAGTTTGTAATTTCTATTATATGATTGATCTTGTTGTTAGTATTGGTATCACTTTGGGATCATTAAGTAAATTTAGTTGGTTCTGGCAAACCTGGCTCTGGTCAGTAGCAACACTATTTTAGAATTGAATGAAAAAGAGAAAAGTACTTCTAAGAAATATAATTTCATCATCTTTCTTTCTTGATTGGCTCATAAGCTTAGTATTCTCTAGTTAAGATATTTTGTGCTTCTAAGGAAGATTGCATGTTTTGTTTTTATCACTTGTATGTTTGTTTGTTTCCTCCAACTCTTATGCTTGCTACCCAGCCTTGCTAGCCAAAAACCTGTACTACGAGGGAATGCTTCTCGTGCATCCAATCCTTAAACCAAAACCTAAGCCATTTGTGTCCACCATACCTACCTATTAGCATTATTGCTATTCCAAGTAAATTCATGTTTTTATCTACCTTCCGAATTAAACTTGTTATGTGAAAATTAGTGATTAAAGCTCTCACGAACTTGATGGCACACTTTACTTTCTTGCACTTAATAAACTTGAACCATTGTGCCCATCTATGTTGGGTATATGCTTGCGCTTTGTAAGTTGTGAATTAGCAGAACCATGTTACCATTGGGAACGCTTTCAACATTGCACTTTATTTAGTTGATATCATGTTCTTTTGCTTATGGATCCCGGCGGTGTGAAATTAAAGGGGAGCTTGTAAGGCTCATGGAGTTCGTATATGTGTTAGAGAAACACCTGGGAGGCTAGTCTAAGCCATGCCTAATCATGGTGAAAACGTGCAACATAACCATAGTGAGCAATCTGTGAAGCATCCTAAATAAAAAAGAGAAAAAAAGAGAAAAAGAGAAAAAAGAGGGGGGAATCCCTATGCAATAAAAGGATAGCTGAGATGCTCATTGCATGTTGCCTTGTCATTTTGATATGGGAAAACTTCTGTATCATTGGGCAAGGGGTACCCCGTTGGCGGTTCTCTATGATACACATGTACTTACAATGACAAGAACTTACTTGTGACTAAAGTTGAGTAGCATGGGGAACGGTACTCGTAAGCAAGGGGCATGAGATTTTCAACTTATAACTTGTCAAGCATATCCTCATATTTGTTCACTTTAACCTTAATCACCTAAAGATGCTTATGATAGGGGCAATGCGAGCTGAAAGCTAATAAGTACCATAATTTTTGGAAGCTCTTTATAAAACTTGAAATCCCTGCTTCCCTCTGTGAAGGGCCTATCTTTTACTTTTTAGTTGAGTCATTAAACCTATTCCTTTCTATCTCAAGCAGGTATTTGAGTTGTTGTGTTTCATTCATTCATATGATGATTTATTCAATCATGTTTCTTATGTTTCTTGTTTTGCACACTGCTCTTATCTTAGTAAATATTACTTTGAAAGCTATTATTGAATACCCCATTATGTTTGAACTCCTGCAAATTGTTAACCGTTCTTTGACCAAAGACAAAGTTTGCCATTAGCAATTATGATTTACTTTGTGTATCTTTATTGTGTTTCCTTTACTTATTGCAAGTTAAGTTATATAATAGTGAGTTGTCTTCTATTATGATTTGTGTATTGACGAATGTGATGCTTCTTGTCCATATTCTTTTATCGACACTTCACTCCATAAACTCGAGGTCATGTTTATTGAGCTCAGTTTTCACTTGGGGACAAGCGAAGTCTAAGCTTGGGGGAGTTGATACGTCCATTTTGCATCACTATTCTATATCATAATTTACTGTTATTCATTGATATATTTCATATTAAGAGATGATACTTATGTTATTTCATCTATTTTTGCATGGTTGATGACTTTTGGAGGATGGAAAAGGCACTGTTTGGAGGCGAAATTCACGAAGATCAGAAAATCCCGGAAAATATATGGAAAATCCTATTGACGAGGGTTTAACTCATCAATGCCCATTGTTATGGACTTGGGTTTTGGAGAAGGAGGGAGCGCTGGAAGCATCAATCGGCTAGCAAACAAGCACACAGGGGACTCAAAGATTTACCCAGGTTCAGGCCTCGTAGAGGTCCCTACTCCTGCTTGTCTGCTTGTGGAATTATCAAAGGAATCGAAGATTACAATGGTGCGCAGATGCAATCTAGCGAGGGTTGTGGAAACTAGGGTTGCGTGCCTCCTCCTCGTTGCCCCTCCTAGCCTTTATATAGATAGGCTAGGTCTCAGGTAGTAGGTCAAGTCGGTTAGAGGTTAGGGTTTTCCCTTTAAACTTTCTATCTTTAGCTTCTTCTTGTTCCGCAAGCAATCGAGAGTCCGTAGGTTACTCGAGTTCTCCATTTGGGCCTTGGCAACACCGTGGGCTTCCACCATATTCAAGCCGTATATACCAAGCTCGAGTACCTGTAGGTTATACCCATGTCAGTAGCCCCCGAGTGTCCAGTGGAATCACAGATTCGACTAGGGACTTTATGAAGCCTTTCGAGTGCATGATTAAATATTTTCGACTGCTCTGTTTGTGTAATAGGGATTGTTGATGTGCATGCCTGATGTAACCGATGTATCGGTATCAGTTAACTACCTTAGGGTAAAACAACGCAATCTACTCAAACTCGAGTCCCCGGACTCGAATTCGGAAAAGTGTTGGTGTAATTCGACTCAAGCCGCTAAGGTCTTACAGGAGTCGAATTCCAGTATATGGGTGTGAGCACTCGACGCGTCCGTCAAGGCATGTTAATCGTACCTGTAGGCACAGATATATTTCTGGTAGTGCGCAGCGAATGCGTTGCCAGGCCTTATTCAGGTCTTACCTTCATGCTGCAAGCGCGACATCCGAATTTTGTCATCGCGGAGATGATTCGGGTGACCTAGGAGATGCAGTCTCTTTGTAGGGAAAAATCATGAGGCGGTGTCGCCATAAACTTCGAGTGTGGATGTTATCAACACACAATATGATGTACAAATAATCATAGGGTGCACGACCAGCGCTCCCTATGGGAGTAGCCCCCGAGTGCCTGGTTGAGTCGAAGACTCAGGCAGGGACTAAAGAACTTTTGCGACTGTTGTCGTCTTTTGTTTGCTTGAGACGCATCATTGGAGTACTCATGTGATGCTGCGCTTGTACAGTTCGCCGTTGATAACAGCGAATGCCTTGGATCGCCGCGTGATGTGCCGTGCGTCAGTTGGGTCGTCCGGTAGCCTTTTGCTGATAAGGTATGTGATGTATGGTTGAGTCCAAGATGGCTCGATTATCATGATACTCATTGGTCCTTCGAGTCCTGTGTCAAGTTCCAGGTCGTCGAGTGCCATTGGCTCATTGGGCAGCACAACCCCCGAGTCCATTGTTGCACTTGTTTTCTTCTCTGCGGCCTTTGGCTTGATGGAGCGTTCGCAGATGCGCTCGAGAAATACCCCAGGTGGTATGGGGGCGCAGGTAGAGCCAATGTTGGCGAGTGTGTTCGCCTGTTCATTGCTTTCGCGGCCTATGTGCTGCAGCTCGCAACCATCGAAGTCCCCTTCGAGTGTGTCGTAGAGGTCGCGGTAGGCGATCATATTATCGTTCAGTGCATCGCACTCGTGCATTGTCTGGTTGACGACCAACTTGGAGTCGCCGTATATTATGAGCCTCTTGGCGCCGCAGGCTTTTGCCATCCTCATCCCGTGTAGCAGGGCCTCGTATTCAACTTCATTGTTGGAGGCGGTGAACTGCATTCGTAGAATATATTTCAGCTTGTCTCCCTGGGGCGATGTCAGTATGACACCTGCACCAGCTCCATCCTTTCGCTTGGATCCGTCGAAGTGCATTGTCCAGAGGTAGGACATATCTGGATTTTCAGGGAGCTGGTTCTCCATCTAGTGCACGAGGAAGTCAGGGAGAACTTGCAACTTGATTGCATCGCGTTTTTCATATGTAATGTCTCGTGGAGACAATTCGATTCCCCAAAGCGCGACTCGTCCAGTGGCATCGGGATTGTTGAGGATGTGTCCAAGCGGGGCGTCGTTGACTACCACGATTGGGTGTTCCTGGAAGTAGTGGCGCAGTCGTCGGGCTGTCATGAAGACGCCGTACGCCAGCTTCTGGTAATGCGGGTACCACTGCTTTGTTGGCGTGAGTACCTCGCTGAGGTAGTAAACTGGGTGTTGTACCCCGTGGACCTTGTTTTCCTCGGCTCATTCTACCACGAGCACCGTGCTGACCACCTGGTTGGTGGCGGAGATGTATAGCAACAGTGGTTCCCTTTCGCGTGGGGTCACCAGTACTGGCAAGGTGGACAGTAGGCGCTTGAGGTCTTCGAATGCTTCCTGTGCCTCGTTGGTCCACTCGAACTTGTCGGCTTTATGGAGAAGTTGGTAGAAAGGCAACGCTTTTTCGCCCATGCGACTAATGAATCGACTGAGCGCCGCGATTCGCCTAGCCAGCTGCTGGACGCCTCTTATGTTCTTCGGCTTCTCCATGGCCAGTATGGCTTTTATTTTCTTCGGGTTTGCCTCGATCCCTCTCGCGGAGATGAGATACCCGAGTAGTTGCCTAGATGGTACGCCGAAGGCGCACTTGTTCGGATTGAGCTTGATCCGGTAGCGGTCGAGGTTGGCGAAGGTTTCACGTAAGTTGTCGATTAGTGAAGCTTCCTCTTTGGTCTTGATTACGATGTCGTCAACATAGACTTGGATGTTGCGACCGAGTTGGTTCTTGAGGAAAGCCTGCATGCACCGCTGGTAGGTGGCTCCTGCGTTTTTTAGCCCGAAGGGCATTGTGTTATAGCAGAACACACCAAAAGGCATTGTAAACGCCGTTTTCTCTTGATCCTTCTCCTTCATTCGAATTTGATTGTAGCCTGAGTAGGCGTCGAGGAAGCAGAGGCACTCACATCTCGCGGTGGAGTCGATGATCTGGTCGATTCATGGCAGCGGGAAGTGATCCTCCGGGCAGTGCTTATTCAGAGAGGTGAAATCCACGCACATCCATAGGATATCCGTGTCCTTTTTTGGTACTAGCACCGTGTTGGTGAGCCAAGTGCTTTCCTTGATCTCGCGTATGAATTTGGCGTCGAGGAGTCTGTTGATATCCATTCCGACTGCTTTTGCTCTTGGTTCAGACAGTCGCCGAATTGTTTGTTTGACTGGCCTTGTGTCTGGGTTGACATTGAGTGTGTGCTCGGCGAATTCCCTGGGGACTCATGGCATGTCCACTAGACACCAGGCGAAGATTTCCCAGTGCTCACAAAGGAATTCGACGAGCGTGAGTTCCTATGCGGGACTCAAGTTGTTGGCGATGAGGGTCGTCTTGGCGGGATCCGATGGGTGGACCTGAACTTTCTTCGTGTGCACCGATGAGTCGAAGGACAGGTTGGGTGAACTTGGCCGGCTCAGGGGAGGCAGACTGTTGTCTATAGACTCCTTCAATCTTGCGAGTTCTTCCTGCATGCCGAAGGACTGGGAAAGTTTGTTGAACTCCCTATCGCAACTGTTAGACCTCTCGAAGCTCTCGTTGATTCTGATGACGCTGTTAGGGCCTGGCATTTTCATCTGCAGATAGGCGTAGTGTGGCACTACCATGAACCTAGCGAACGCGACACGTCCGAGGATGCAGTGGTACTATGAGGGCCAGTCGACGACTTCAAAGTCGATGCGCTCACGTTGAAAGTTTTTCGGCATGCCGACGATGACGTCGAGGTTGATTTTTCCAAGGGGATATACGCCCTTGCCTGGGACGATGTCGTGGAACGTTGTGTCCGAGGCCTCTAGACAAGTCAGAGGGATTCTCATTGCTCGCAAGGTACTCGCGAACATAAGGTTGATGCCGCTTCCGCCGTCCATAAAGATGTGGCTCATGTAGAAGCCTCCAATTTGTGCTTCGAGTACAAGGGGACAATGTCCTGGACGAGGTACTTGGCATGGATGGTCGCGCTTGTCAAAGGTGATGTAGGAGTCGCTTCCACTGAGGTACTCAGTGGTGGATGGTGGTGAGTTTGTCGCCAGATTCACTTGGCGAGTGATGGCCTTTTGCACCCGGTTAGAGGGGCGGCCCTTTTGGATCATCATGGTACCCATGGCCCGTGGGTAAGGTTCGCCTCCGTGCTGCTGGTCCGGCACATCCGCGTTTGGCGGTGGTCTAGGTGGTGGTGGAGGAGCTCCATGTGCCACAGCGCCTAGGGTGGCTCCGTAGCCCCTGTTGACTGCGTCGCGATTCATTCGAGCCAGACCCTCATGAAGCTTGAGGAACTCGCGGCAGTCCTTGAGGAGGTGGCTGGATTTCTTTTTGCTGTCATGCTTGTCGATGTAGTAGTGCACCGTGCATGGCCCGGACAACTTATCCTCAATGGATGTTGCGGGTGCCTCGTCGCGAGTGAGGCGCTGCCATACTTGCGTGGTTTTCCCGGAGTCGCGGTGTCCACCGCTGCGGTAGCTGCTGTTGCGGTTGTCGTCGCGTCTATCGGCGTAGCCGGCTGCGACCATGTTGACGTCGTCGCGGTCATCGTAGATGCGCATTCGACGTTTGCTTTAGCGATCGCGTCTGCGTTCGAGTTCTGCTTCATCGTCGGAGTGAACGCGATTTTTCACCGAATCTTCTCCATCCGCTCACCGATTCGCGATTTCCATCAGGTGGTCAATGGTTTTGGGCTTCGAGTGGCCCAACTCTTCCCTGAGCTCTATGCGTCAAATGCCGCTATTGAATGCGTCGATTGCGCGATCCTCCGAGATATTTTCTGCGGAGTTCTTGATGATGGACCACCTCTGGATGTACGAGCATAGCGATTCGCCCGACCTTTGCTGGTAGCACCTCAGTTCTTCGATTGACGTGGGCCTTTTGTAGGTGCCCTTAAAGTTGCGCACAAAGTTGTAGACCAGATCTTCCCAGCTGCGAATAGATCCGCGTGGGAGGTTGTTGAGCCATGCTCGGGCGGTGCCCTGCAGCTGTAGCTGCAGGCATTGCATGGCCGTGCTTCGACTCCCGCCATGGAGCCTGACGGAGGAGATATGATCCTCCAACCAGATTTTCGGGTCCTGCAGGCCGTCAAACTTTGGGTTCTCCGATGGGAGCTTGAACCCCTTGGGCATTCGCTTTTGCCTGATGGCCCTGCTGAAGCATCTGGCACCACAGAGCTCCACGTCTTCGTCTTTTGAGTCAGTCGATCGGGCACGTCGCGCCCTTGACTTGTCGATCTTGCGCTGCGTGATGTCATCACACGCGTCGTAGTTGTGGTCGTGTCGCCGTGAGCGGCGGCGTCGAGACAGATCGTGACTGTTGTCGCTGGATGAGGGTAGGAATAGCGTTTTGCCAGAGCCTTGCCTTTCTTCGGCTCCGGTGTCGGTTCTTTGTCGAGAGCAGCCTCGATTAACCCCAAGCCTGTGATCGTAGATCAGTGCATGGCAGCTCGAGGATCTCCAGCTGGCGGCTGGTTGTTGAGGAGGTACATGGTGGCCGCTGTTACCACAACTTGCGGCGTTTTTGGAAGCACGTTGCCACGCGTATCCACCGTCATGGAGCCGAAGTCGAGGACCTTCGTGGCTTCTACATGCCCTTGTTCAGTGAGGTGGGCTAGTCGAGATCGCCTCTTGTTAGCGATGTACTCGTTGCACTTGGAGGAGGATCCTCCGTGGGAGGAGAGCCCAGCTCGTCAGAGGCTCGACTCGTCTGCCACCTTTTTACGCACCTCGAGTTACGCGATTGTTTGCAGTTGGCATTTGTACTCCTCTTTCAAGAGCCAATGGTAGCCCATCAACAGTTCTTGCAGGGAGCCAAAGGGCAAAGGGTGGCCTCGTAGGGCTTCTCGGCAGCGGGCCGACTCGAGATCGTTGAGCCTGATCACGATGTGTTCGCCAGTTTGCTCATTCACCATGGTGCGGAGTTCAGCTGCCCCTCCATTGTTGACGGGGGCATCGTTAGTAGGGCCGCCATTGGGTGGTCCGCCATTAGGTATGCCACCGTTTGGCGGGTCGGTTCCATTGCCACTGTTGCCCGTGTTGTTGCAATTGGCGGAGGAGTCGCCCGTGTTGATGACGGCGCACATGAAGTGGTTGGGGAAGCTGCTGCTCCCGCAACTTTCAGATCTGGAGCCGTAGGCTCCATCTTCAGTTGCTAGATCACCCAGATCAGATTCGTGACTACTGTCGCTGTCTGTATTCTCGATTGTTGTCGAGGCATTGAGCTCGCTGAGGGTGCCGATCGGCGGAGGGAACCACAATGCTGGAGCAATCGATGGTGTTGTCGGCTGGTCAGGCATGCGAAGCGTGCCCATCTGACCAACTTGGAAGCAGAAGCTCCGACCGCCAGGCTAATTTTGTCGCCCACGGACTTGAAAGCCGGGCGAGTGGCCGGCGTATGGACGGTGAAGTCGAACGCGCCGAAGAGCTAGCGAATCCATCGTTGCAGAGTTGTAGATCACAGTCGATGGGGCCGAAGAAGCCGCAACATCAGCACTCCCGATTCCCACAGACGGTGCCAATTGACGAGGGTTTAACTCATCAATGCCCATTGTTATGGACTTGGGTTTTGGAGAAGGAGGGAGCGCTGGAAGCATCAATCAGCTAGCAAATAAGCACACAGGGGACTCAAAGATTTACCTAGGTTCAGGCCTCGTAGAGGTCCCTACTCCTGCTTGTCTGCTCATGGAATTATCAAAGGAATCGAAGATTACAATGGTGCGCAGATGCAATCTGGCGAGGGTTGTGGAAACTAGGGTTGCGTGCCTCCTCCTCGCCGCCCCCTCCTAGCCTTTATATAGATATGCTAGGTCTCAGGTAGCAGGTCAAGTCGGTTACAGGTTAGGGTTTTCCCTTTAAACTTTCTATCTTTAGCTTCTTCTTATTCCGCAAGCAATCGAGAGTCTGTAGGTTACTCGAGTTCTCCATTTGGGCCTTGGCAACACCGTGGGCTTTCACCGTATTCAAGCCGTATATACCAATCTCGAGTACCTGTAGGGTATACCCATGTCACCTATTTTTCTAGAAGACGAAGGAAGCCAGAAGGGGGAGCGGAGATGGGCCACAGGGGGACCACACCACCCCCTAGTGCGGGCCACCCTAGGCCGCGCCACCAGGTGTTGTGGCCACCCTGGCCCACCTCTGGCTCTGCTCTTTGGCGTATAAAATCCTCTCGAAACCCTAAGACTCGGGGATCAACCACATAAAGGTTCCGCCGCCTCTGCGAGGCGGAAACTATAGAGAGAGAAAGAGCTCTCCGGCAGGCAGAAGTCTGCCAGGGGAAATTCCTTCCCGGAGAAGGGAGATCGTCGCCATCAACACCGTCATCACGCTGGACTTCATCGGGATCATCATCATCATCACCATCATCTCTAGCAACACCATCATCACCACTCCATACCGCTGTAACAATTGGGTTGAATCTTGCATAGTTCTTAGGGGAAACTTTCCCGGTGTTGATTACTTGTTGTAGTTGATGCTATTGAGTGGAATCATTGAATTATCGTTCATGTTCAGATTGTTACTTATCATTATTTCATCTCTGGTCTTGATCCATACGATGTCTTGTGAGTAGTTCATTTAGTTCTTGAGGACATGGGAGAAGTCATGTTGTTAGTAGTGGAATTGTGTTGAGAAAGATTCAATGGTTCGGTATTTAAGTTGTGGTATTATTCTTCTAGTAGTGTCATGTGAACGTCGACTACATGATACTTCACCTTTATGGGCCTAGGGGAATGCATTGTGTATTTGGCTACTAATCGTAGGGGTTGCCGGAGTGACAGAAACCTGAACCCCTGTTAGGAAACCTTTGCACAAGGGAGTGTAGGATCTCAAAGTTTAAGGTTGTGGTTAGGTTTTTATCTTAATTACTTTCTTGTAGTTGTGGATGCTTGCAAGGGGTATAATCACAAGTATGTATTAGTCCTAGGAAGGTCAGTACATTAGCACAGGTTCATCCACACACCACTTGTCCAACTAAAGAAGATTAATCAACTATATGAAGCGAAAGCACTTGACGATATTCCCACGTGTCCTCGAGAATGTTTGGTCATCTTAAGTAATACAACCGGCTTATCCTTTGCTAAAGAAAGGATTGGGCCACTTGCTGCAATTATTATTATTGTCTTTTATTTACTCGTACTTTATTTATCTGCACTATCAAAAACCCCTAAAAATCCGTTTGCTAAGTATTTACAGAGAATTCTTGATCCAAGACACTCGTCAACACCTTCTGCTCCTTGTTGGGTTCGACACTCTTACTTATCAAAAATACTGCGATACACCCCTATACTTGTGGGTCATCACCGGTCACCTCGAAATCAGTAGTAGAGATCCGAAGAGCATGATGATGGCCACAACACTATGCCTCTGTATCGACAAGACAGAAGATGAAGTCCATCCCAGAGACTTTGGCTTTGCATCAGTCATAGTGCCAATGGCTCCGCACTATTCGATATGACGTCCGTCCGACGCGGGACTATGCCCATACACCTGGTATGATGGGCACTATACCGCTGACTATAGATCTAGGTCCCATCAACTGGCCCCCATCAGCTGGCCAAACCTTGTAATCCACACCCCATCTAGTATATTGAAAGGATAGAGATGTCGCCTAGGGGGGGTGAATAGGCAATTTCAAACTATTACGGTTTTGGCTTGATAGAATGCATGATTAAACTAACGTTTATTTTACAAGCACAAAACCTAAATACACTAGGCTCAGCTTAGTGCACTAACAACAATTTAAGCTAAGCAAGATAACACAACATAAATATACCACACGTGATAAGAAAGATATAAGTACTTCAAGCACGATGGCTATCACAAGGAACGTAAGCTCGGGTATAGATATAACTGAGGCACACGAAGACGAAGATGTATTCCCGTGTTCCCTTACAAGAAGGTACGTCACGTTGGAGAGGTGTGGGATTCCATGAAGGATTTCCCAACACCACGAAGGCTCATCTTCTTCTCTGAGTATATACCACGAAGGAATAGGCCATTTCCTTATGGCTAGCTTTTCCTCCACTCCGGAGATGGCAAGCTCCACAACCACTTCACAAGCTCCACGAAGGAGAAGCCCGGGTCTCTTCACAATCTTCCACGAAGAGGACACCATGGCACCAACCACCAAGCCAACTAGGAGGTCACCCTCCAAGAGTAACAAGCTCATGGTCTCTCACTCGAACAAATCATAATGGAGAGCTCAACACTTATGCAAGAATGCAAAGCAAGAACACCAAGGGTGCTTAAATCCTTCACTCTCAAATCCCACCAAAGCAACAAGTGCTAGAGAGGAATTAGAGAGGAAGAACAATGGTGGAAGTCAACCAGTGACTCCAAGATATATATCCAAAGGGTTCCCCTCACTTAGAGAAGGAATTGATTGGTGGGGATTGTAGATCTAGATCTCCTCTTCCAAAGCCCTCAAAAAGATGCAAGAATCATAGGAGTGAAGGGAGAGGAAGCAAGCTCAGGAGGTTCAACAATGGAGGTCAATTTCATGGTGAAGAACACCCAAAAACATTGGGGGAAGAACCCCCATTTATAGGGGAAAGCAAATATGGTCGTTGGGAGAAATCTACGTGAACCCAGTTTGAAGTTTGGTTGAACCGGCCCAAAAAACGGACGGTCCGGTATCAGGTTTGGTTGAATCCCGGTTTGAACCCAGTTGAATCCCGGTTGAACCGGATATAAATCAGGAAGGGTTACAGAATGTAATCCTGGTTATACTTGGTAGGGAAACCAGGAATCCCGGTATGAATCCCGGTTGAACCGAATCTAAAACAGACTTCACGAAAAACGCAATAACTTTTGCATCTAGACTCCGATTTCGATGATCTTGGGCTTGTTTTGATGAGGAAAACAAGCTCTACAAGATGGTGCATAAAACATCATAGTACAAAAAAGGAGGATAGAACCAAATGAATAAAGGTATGATGCCTTCCTATAAGAAGAACCGGTAAAACCTTCAAACTCAAAAACGCCATAGAAGATCCATACGAATTCCATTTTCAATGAACTTGGGATTGTTGAAGAGCTATCAACAAGCTCAAGAACCTCAAAAGGAGAAACACCAAGAAGCAAAAAAATAGGAAGATGCAAAGTATGCAAAGGATTGAGCTCCCTAAGATGATGTGATCAAGTTACCCAACCGAAAGCCCTTCTTGATAGTGCAGCTATCTATCCTATAACCCGGTCTCCTAACAACCACCTTGAGATCGGTAAAAGTAAAACCTAGCAAGGCCATTCCTTTGCCTTGCGCATCTTTCTTGATCTTGATGATAATGCTTCAAGCTCCATCCAAGTTGGAATGCATCACTTGATCATTGTTGCTTCATGAAGACTCATAATTTGCTCCCCATACACCACTATGGGATAACTTCATTAAGACACGTCTTCACATGTACATTATCACCAATATGGACGGCAAGTTTCAAGGAAATGACCTTCTCGAGATGTTTATCTTGAACTTGCCTTCTCAACCTTGATGACAATCACCACTTGATATCATTCTCTCATGGGCTATATGAGATCTTTACTTTTGATGCATGCCCATAAAAAGATACCTAACCAATATAGATAACACAAAGGCACATATATAATGGGTTAGTTCATGAAGCATAATTGACAAGCTTACCATACCACAAGATAAATGTGTTACATTCTTTATGATTCATGTGTTGACCAAACTTGAATCTAATCTTCACTCTTTGTATTCGTCAACCATATACCTTCTCATGATCCATATCAATATATTGAGGTACATAAATGACCCTTCATATGATTACATGTTCTAAATCTTAGTCAACCATAACTCAACTAATGAGGCTATCATGACACTGACTTAGAGCCATAATTTGAATTCTTATATTGAGATCACACTCTCAAGATGTTGATCATATCATATTCTTGTTCAACTCGATGATCTTGATGCCAATACTCAAGGTTTATCTTTATCTTCATGGCATCCATACTTGAATCCAACACATGGACTACAAGTATGACCTATGGAATATTCCTTCATATAAAACTCAATGAAAACATTAGTCCATAGGGATTGTCATTAATCACCAAAACCACACAGGGGCAATTACCCTTTCATATATAAGGGGTGTGAGGGCCTCCATAACGAGGTTGATCACTCCTCTCTCCCATTTGTCCTAGTTCATCCTTGATACAGTTCAAGGAGCACTTATACTATGTGTGTTGCTCTCGATAGTGATATTTTGTAGGAGTAGGGGTGTTACCTCACCACGAGGGTCCTGAACCTAGGTACATCCTTGTGTCTAGCAGTGCATGTCCCCAATCCCGTATGTGGAAGCCTCCACTTGCCCCTGATTGCTCCCTGTTAAGCCATCCCTAATGGTACCGTCGTGTTCGACACCAAGACAAGATCTATATCTCGTGTTCTTGTATAGTCGATTTTGGTGTGTTTCTAGTACTAGATTTTTTAATTCCTTATGCGAAACCCAACAGCACTCACCGCCGCCTTGGCCCATGCCGTCGCTGCCTCTTAGACAATCTCGATATCATCCGCGAGCGCGTGACACCTCTTCACCCCCGATCACCAGCTACATTGGCAAAGGTGTCATGCACTCCCGTTCCGCACATCTTCACACACTCCTGGCTCAGCGGCTCTGTTCCATGCCATCAGAGATCTCGTCCATGCCAGTAATGCATACCCTTGACCTCAATTGCACTCATGAGACAACAGCGTGGCTCCAAAGACTAGAAAGAGGCCACGGGTGATCCCGGTCGCGAACATGCTTGTGCCCCGCAACCTTTTCGACATAATGACCGACCCGGTATGCTTGCAACTTCTCTTTTCTCTGTCCATCAGCATGTGAAAACATCTTATAATGTCCAATCATGCGGCATACTATAACAACGATGTCATCATGCACAACATGATTAATGGGCCATCCGTATGGACGATGAGACCAAGCAAGAGACTCACATAGCCAGATCATATTTCTTTGTTAAATACACGCATAATACCAAAATATATTTTTTCCAAAAGGAATCGTAAAACCCACCATGAGTGTGGAGTAATGTTTAGAGTACTTCCGAAGAATGTTTCTATTCGAGATCTGGTACCCTCATGGTGTTGCCGAGACATTTGAACAAAAAAGAGTGACTTTAAGTAAGTTGATAATAGTTTTTTTATTGAATTAAATTTATATTAAACAAAGTAGAAACTTATATTTTGTTTGATACTATGTGGCTATTTTTACTATGCTCGTGAATTATGTTTACACGTTAGGTAACAAAAAACTTGAGAAAGCCTCGTGCACCTCATACTTATACTAAGTAAAAAACTTGGTGGATTGGTGGCTGCAGACGTCCCGACTGACCCCCGAGCTCTTCGCAAAGGAACTTCCTCCCTTGCCATGCTCACGGCTTGGTGGATATGGAAGGAGCGCAACTCGAAACTATAGTAGTCTTCTCATTACGATTTGATCTGAAGCTCGGTCATGGGAAGTTTTCTCATTACGATTCGATCTGAAGCTCGGTCATGGGCTGCCGTTGGCACGCTAGGCCTCCGGGCCTTGAATCCCCATGGCTCTGTATATCTAGTGGGTTGTGTTGTAGAGAGGGTGTGCGCCTCTTTGGACGGTTTTGCATAGTTATACAAAACTCTTTTTTTTTATCGATGAATCGAACTTTTTACGAATAAATATTAAAAAACACCTATCAGACATAAAATTAGAGATAAAATCTAGCACCTTTAAAACGGAAAACTAGACGAGTCCTACGGCGTCGACTCATCAAATAGTCGAGCGCCAAAGTGCAAAACTCCCCCAACTCAGCTCAGGCTCAGCCCAAGACAACAAACCCTTCCCTCCCACGGGAAGCGCTACA
Organism: Avena sativa; assembly: GCA_916181665.1. NCBI lineage: Eukaryota > Viridiplantae > Streptophyta > Magnoliopsida > Poales > Poaceae > Avena > Avena sativa. The sequence continues at coordinate 101,668,278 of OV702287.1, read as the reverse complement.
CAAACGAATACCTGGAAAGCTGTAGGCAGCTGACCCCGATCAAACTCGCCTCCACTTCGGACGGAGGGAGGCATCAGCCGTCCATCTTCGGCACCGCGGGCTCGACTTCGGCCGCGGCCATGTCGAAGAAGAAGGCGGTGACGACGATGACGCTCAAGGACTTCCACGGCGGCTCCATCCCCTCCGAGCTCCCTCTCCCCTCCGCTCCCGGCATGTAAGTTCCCCAAACCCTAACCCCGCTGACTCATCACCCTGCTTTAACTTACCACCCGCTGACGTTCTCGCAGCTCTGCACGGCCGATGGACCGCCCCACAGCCGCCCCATCCCCCTCATCGGCTGCATCCGCGCGCCCCCGCACTCCCGCTGCTTCCTCCGCCGCCACGGCGGCTGCCACGATTCCTTCCTTCCTCACCAATCCATCCCGCATCGGCCGCCACTTCGACGAGGACGAGCGCACGCCCTTCGAGCCTGCTGCGCCTCGGCGCCCCGCGCCGTCGCCCCCGTCGTTCCCCTCTGCGCCGGCGGTGGGACCCGCTAGATCTGGAACAGGGAACGCCTGGGGTGCGAAGAGGGAGGTCGCTCCAGCCGCGGCACCGGCTGCTCCCGCCGCCAACGGCGGTCAGATCTGGTCGGCGACGCGCATCGCCCAGGCGAGCGCCGTGGAGAAGGTAATCTCGGGTAGGTGGAATTCGTCGAAGCCGTCCTCCCCAACCACGCCTGTATCGGCACCAGTACTGGAGACTCAGGTGGCCCCGCCCGAGATGGAGAGGCCAAGGTCCGTTGGAGCGAGAGAGTTTGATGGTGTCATGGAGAGGCCAGGGTTGGTTGGAGTGAGAGGGCCGGACCGTGGCATGGATAGGCCAAGGTTGGTGGTTGTGAGAGACCTGGACGGTGCCATGGAGAGGCCGAGGTCAGTTGGAGTGAGAGGGCTGGACGTTGCCTTGGAGAACGGCATGGAACCGGTGAGGCCTGCATCACATGAAGGCAGGGTTGCGGAAGTGAAAACCGGGGAGGTGCCAGAGAGGCCCAAGCTGAAGCTGCTTCCTCGTTCTAAGCCAATCGAGCCCCCCGCACCATCTCCTACCTATGTTGAAGAGAAGCAGGTTACCCCCTCTGTTCCTTCCCAGTTTTCTGTTGATCTTATACTTCTCTAGAAGATAGCTGTCTAGTCTTCCTCGGTGCCACCATTCTGCCTAGCTTGAAAAATAAGCACTAGAGGCACCCTGGCACCTGCCTACGTATTAATAGAGCGCTGTTGTTCTGATTGCAAATTGAAATCACATACCTTGGATCCTGTGACACTGTGGAAGTTTAATCTTTTCCTTCGTGGTGTGTAACAATTATATAGGTCCAGCCACTCCCCGTAATTGCGAGCATCATGCAGGTTGAGGCTGTTCATGATGTGTACCCGAATGTTATTTCGGCTAAAACAGGAGTGGCAGGGGCAGATATTGAGAACAGGGCAACAGTGGATCGACCACGGCTAAATCTGAAACCTCGCTCTAATGCAGTGGGTCAATCTGGTGAAAGTGCTGTGAAGGAAAGGTATGTGATGTTTGACATTTTTTCTGTTGGTGTTATCGTTTTTGTAGATACTCGTAAATTATTTACTTGGTCGTTTGTTGCTTGTTGTAAACTGATATATCTATTGCGTTTCCTGTCGCTTTTTTATGTACAGTTCAAACGACCCTGTCCAAGCGAATACTTATATTCCATCTTGTATTAACATTATATATTTAGGTATCCCTGTTAATCAATCTGTTACTAGTGTCAAATAGGGGCATCTAGATGGAAAATTGGTCCGCGCTGTTTGTTCACATGCATGTTCTGTGCTGTTCCTCCCATGCATGCTCTGTGTTGTGTGTAGTTATGAATTGCTATTATGTTGTGTTTTTTTCCTGGTTGGCAGATTGAAATAACACTCGAGGTCATTCCCCTTGTTTTACATTTGGCATGTAGACTTGTTTCTTTTTCAGGGCGAGTTCATATCATTAGCTTGTACCAATCACCTTGATGTCAGTATTTTTCTCTTTGGAAAATAATTCTCTCTAGTTCCCTATTGCCTTATGCATGTGGAATTAGTGCTCTTTAAACATTTTGAATATCATGAGAATGACTTTCTTTATATAGTGTTTAATATTATAAGGGTTAAATAATAGGAGCTGCAAGGACATAAGAAGTATTTATGTGTCTTGAATAGTGGAATGGCATCTTGGTGCTGTTTTCTGTAATTTCAATCTCTTTGGGAAAAAGCTTGGTACAAGTGTTTTGGCACTGTGTACTGGCGGTGATTTTGTTAGCAAGTTGATCTGCTTAACAAAAATCATCTTCGAGGCCTAGTCAATTTGCTGCTAGAAGAATATTTTTTCTATACAATATATTATTATCATCATTATGCTGGTCATGTATTAACTTTTTTTTAATGCATTAGGCCATCACTCTTTGGTGGTGCTCGTCCCCGCGAGCAAGTATGTGCTTTGCTTTCCTGCTCCTCATGTGCCTTTTTGTGATATGTTACTTTATGTTTGTTTTTCATTCAATCTGAATGAAAACCTGAGTGTTCTTGTATAAACTCAGGTTCTCAGAGAACGTGGAGTAGATGCTTTGGCAAGTGATCTTGAGAAGACCTCTCCAGTTGGCAGGTAGCTAACATATAGCCCCTTTTGGCACCTACCAAGTACCAATATAGCTGCAGTGGTTTTACTTGACATTAAATAGCCTTTTGCAGTTAAGGCACGTTGATTATTGTTGCTCTTAAAATACTAAAAGTTACAGTTCGTATGGTCAGGATGTGCAACGTTGCCTAGGCCTGAATGCTGATTCGTTTCTTTCACATGCATTGGGTTGAATTCATATATTGCTGTAATATATCAGACTGTTTGTTTTAGAAGTGTCAAGGAAGGATGTTGACGAGCAAATTTGTAGTTTTTGCCTGCTTTATAGTTATATTTTTCAAGTAGCAACTTTGCACTGTTGTATTATTTACTTGTTACATTTTTTTCTGAAGGAGTAATGATGGGTTTTCTTTTGTGCAACGATTAACAGATATGTGTGTTTTGTTGAACATGTGTTGTGTTTACTAATAATCGCTGGGTTATTTTGTAGGTCTAAAAATGAATTTGCAAAGGTTGAACAGAAGGTTGAAGCTATAGCCACTAACCCTTCAGGCGAAAAGGCTGATAGTTTTCCATCTGGTCACAGAGGCCCAAGGAATGCTGATAGAAAAGATTATAGGCGGGATACAGACAGGGCTGATGCATATAGGCCTGCACGACGCGAGGACAACAGGAAGGTTGCTAGAGATGTGGAGAAGCTGCCCGAACAACAACGCCCAGAGCCTGAATCCTGGCGTAAACCAGTGGAGCCACCAAAGCCTGAGGTCACTGCACCTCTGTTTGGAAAGGCAGCGACCGCATTGGAGCTTGCCCAGGCCTTCTCCAAGTCCATGTCCGATAACGTGCCACAGTCTCGCTTGACCAGTCTTCCTAGTCCAAGAGTTCCTCCGAGCCCAGGGAGTAGGGATCATCAGGTTGGCTTTTCAAGGCTCACTGACAATGGGGCATTGCACTCTGGCTCTTCACAGCGAAAGATCAACGGTTACTGATCCTGTGGCGAACATACACTATGATCCCATGATGACATGGTTCAAATGTCATGGCCTTGCTGAAGCACAGTTATTTATCGCCATGTTCACTTGTTCAGCATGGGGAAGTCAAATTGCCATCTTTGATTGTGGCGCAGAGGGGTGCTAGTTCATTTTAGCAAACAAAAGTTCCTCTCGTAACTTGGTGGCCACATTTCCTCTCTTGGCCTGTGATTTAGCTTGGGAAATAATTTCTACCCTTGTACTGCTAGCTGGCCGTGCCTTGTATGATTCTGGCAGTGTGCTTGTTTTAAGATGTTGCCAGATTAGGATGCATCTGTGCACACCCAACCACAAATGATGTCACTGTTAATTTTCAGATAATTTCACCAGCACAAGTTAATTATGAGTAAAAAAGATATGCAGGTTCTGAATCTAGTTGTACAATCTTTTTCATGCTGTGCCTTCTATTCTTGTTTCTGTCATGTTATTGCGAGGCAGTTCAGATGAACTGTCAGGTGTTGGACTGATTCTCCATTTGGTATGAAATCTATTTTCTGAAACGATATACTAGTTGGAAACATAAGAGCTTGATCGAGGCCATCGTCAGGTTGAAGGAGAAAATTATGAAAAAAACAACGGGAACAGAAAGGTGCAACGCAGGTCGTTGGCCATCATCAGATCCAAGACGCGAACAGAAAGGTGCAACGCAGGTCGGTTCGAATCCGAAACAATACACATATGCACATGAGCAGAGCACGAGGAATCACAGAAGCATCAGCCTTGAAAGCCCAGACTTGAGCAGAACAGGGCCATTGTCAAATCACACATTACAACTCCTGGTCACTCCACACCACGCCACAGCGAGCTCGCCTGAGCTCAGAACAGGAAGGCCGTCGGTGCGAACGCCGGCAACGCCGTAGGTGGGCCGAAGCGCCTGCAGGTAGAAATGGTCAGTTTTGGGGGCAAATTGTGCATCATCTACATATATGGGATATCGAAAGCACTTTTAGGGCCTGCTTGAAATGTGTGGTTCAATTCCCGGGGAAACTAGTAAAAGGAAAACCCGTGTTAAAAACAAGGTGTGGACTCTGAAGACCCCCGATGCTTTCGCGATTAGCACTGCCTACCAAAGAGATTCTGAAGGGCAAGTAGAAAAGTAGCGGTAGCAGCAGGCATCAGGGGTCACAGGCTCACTGCAGGTTGTGTTTTGACTAACGATAAAGCAAAGAGAAGGTCTCTTTCTAACACATGCACTAACAATAAGGATGGCGAGCTTGTCTAGAGATGGAGATTCCATCGGCAGGTCGCACGGTGCGTGGTCCATGCCGTTCAGGGATTCATAGACCTTTTTACTGAAAGTACTGTTTATGGACAGGAGAACAACTTAAATAAAATTCAGAGATAAGTTCCTGACTACTACTACTACTAATCTCGACTATGTTTGTGGAAAGCGAACGGATAGTCCGCAAAGGGGCAACAAAATTTCTGCCGTTTCCTTAACGATTTTCATTTAGAAAAAGACTCCTAAATGTTGATAGATGATTAAATATGGTACAAGTCGTCATGTGGAACAGTGGAAGTCCACGCTCGTGCTGCACGACCAGAAGAACAGCTAGCATGGCTTAAGTCTGCACTCACTGCGTAATCATAATCTAAGATGAACTGCATGTGACGAAGGGTAGCATTGACCTGACAGAAATCAAACAACTTGATCCTGTGAACCCATTAACTAGCTCGAGTCAACTTCCTGTGAGTTCCAACTAAAAATTAGGTACTCCCAAACAGCTGACCAACAAACAAGTTGGCCCAGCCCTATCTGGCCATCTTCTGAACAAGTAGATCAAGATCACACCTCACGGCACACCAAGGAAATGCCAAAACTGCCTACCGCATCTGTTAGCTTTGCGACAAGTAAATAACGAAAAACGAAAATAAAATCGCAGCGAGGAGGACACAGATTTAACGTGGAAAACCCTCTCCAACAAAGAGAGGGAAAAAACCACGGGCGCCAGCCAGCGAAACTTCACTATAACGGAGTGTGTTTACACAACGCCAGGGATTTCACAGATGCAACTTCTCCCAGCCGACGGCTTACAAGAAGTATATATAGCGGTGGTAACCTAGGTCATCAATGATCCGTACCGCGGGGGGCCCATGCGGAACGGAGTCTGAAGTTGGCCTCTACTTTGTAGAATTTGGATCAACATATAACATCATCCATGAATATCTGTTACTAGAAGCTACCGTATGTGCTTATCGCCACACGGGCTTATATAATTACTCCGTGGCCCACGCAAGCAGTATATAGTAGTACTTCCTCCGTCCCAAAATAAGTGACTTGATTTTGTCTAGATTCGCATGTACCTATATACTAAGACGTGTCTAAATACATCTAAATTTAGACAAACCTATGTCACTTATTTTGGAACGGAGGGAGTATATGTTAGAAGCAGCCGTGACCCACACTCAGGGTTCTCATTTGCGACAAATTTTACCGAAAAATCAGTAAATTTTGGTCATTTCAGCAGAGCAATTTGCATTTCGGTCAAAATACATCAGCGATGCTTGAATTCAAGCCACTTTCAAACGTAATTCAAACTACAGTTGTTGGATTTCTATCAAATTCAAGGCGAAATCTGGATCTTTGGCTGAACTGAGAACACAGATAACTGTACGCGACCTTGGTACGTCTATCCAACGGCGTGCCAGCCTCGCCGGAGGAGCCTGGCCGCGCGCGGACGCAGGCTAGCCCCCAAGGTCAACGTACACGTGCCGTGGTCGGGTCCGTCGGACGATCGTTCCCTCGCCCCTTGCCCCGCTGGATCGCCTAGCCCCGGCACGCTCGTAAACACGACACCTCACACGCACACACACGGCACGGAACTGGAACTCACCGGAAGTCGTCGTAGTCACTCCGGGACGCGCGAGGCGACGGTCTCGCCTTGGTCTTGGCCTTGGCCGCCGCCGGCTTCCCCTTCGCCTCGGCCTTTGCGGCGGCCAGCGCCGCATCCTCGGAGATGGCAACCAGGGTCGGCTTCCACGACCCCGATCCCGAGGACAGCCTCCGCCGCCGCTTCTCCGCCGCGGACGTGGGCTCCGACGCGTCCTCCGGCACCACGGGAACAGGTTCCGGTGTCATCGCCTCCGCCGATGACCGGCGCGCGCGCCTCACGAACGCGAACAGCTTCATCGATCTCTGCTCTCTGCTCTAGGGATAACAGGAACTGAGCTAATCTTGCACCAGCTGCGGTTTCAGGTTTGTAAGCAGGCTCCGCCGCTCCGGCAGGTGGTGCTTATTATATCCTCGTGGCAGGCTTGCACCACTTGCTACTGGTTTGGTAATTCAAAAGACCAAACTGGCCTTAATCCTCAACATTTGTTTAACTTAACTAATCAATCAACTCTTTTCTCATATGAAAATAATATAAGCACTAGATACAAAGTAACTATACTAACTTATAAAGAGCAAGGGCAGTTTAGTCTTTTCTATTAGCAACAAATACTACCATTGTCTTTTTAGAGGAATTCAGACTAAAGAAACACTAGTTGCTGGTTTGTTTATTTCAAGTGCGGTCCACATGCACACCATAGCTGCATTTTGCAAATTTTAGCACTAGTTTGGGACTTCGGTGGTACTATGTTGTTGTATGGTAAAGCAATCATGCAGGTAAAGTAGACCATGTAAAATATGCTACTCCCTCTATTTTAAGTGATTTAGATTTGTTTAGATTTATATTTATCTTCATACTAACACACGTCTAGGTGCATGTGAAAATCCGAGTCATTTATTTTAAGATTCTTTTGTGCTTATTTTCGGAGTAGTTAGTTAGCATACTAATGTGGTTACTTTGCATATACCAGATTCATGATTTTACTTATCTAGGAAGGAATTTGGAGATAATCTAATTATAGATTTTACATAAGGGATCAAAGATCGCTCTTTGGGCCTTAAAATTTTGACATGGAACGGAAAATCCATCATTGTGTTTGTAAAATTAAGAGATTTCACTTTAGATAGCAGCATATATCTCTACGAACAACTCACAGGCGCATATTTGGATTCTTCTTATTTCAAAAAACAAAATCGATGTAGGGGCTTTTCCTACCGTATTTTTTTAAAAAAGTCCCTGTAAAAAGGAAACGAAGAGAGTAGCATATATAAGGGCGTGTTTGGTGTGTTTGGTTGCTCGTGGGCCTTTTCCCCCACTGGTGCAACTTGCACGTTCAGGGACCACGCGGATTAGGCTCTCTGTCAAAATCTCTCAGTCATTTGGTTGCCTGCATGGACATTATTCGGGAGTTGGGCAGAAATGAGGACCGTCATTTGACGGACTGTATTAAGCCTGGGAGAAATGAAAACTTGTGTATGGTTTCACCCTGATCGTGTGCTCCGATAACCTCTTCCCCAGATGATGAGCTTACCAGACATAGCCTAAAACCCAAGAAATTGACAGACATAACATAGTTAACGATAATGCAATATATGTAGCAGCAAGACAGATATAGTATAGTTAGCACGATAGTATGACATGGTTCACAACAAACACAAACTCATTACACTAAAGTGATAACATTTTAATCGTCTATCATGACAATGGCTGGATCATGTTGGGGGAACCTCCTGATCACTTCGTACATGGTGTAGTCAAAGATGGTGAGCTTGAACTGGTCACCCTTCAGCACCTTGAAGGTCAGGAAGTACCCGACCTTGACCTGGTGGACAATGACGAAGCCAGGCCACCCCTGGTCAAGGCAAATCGTGTTGTTGACATCCCGAAGCTTCACCATCCAGCTGCATCTAGTGTTGGTCTTGAGCATGATCACATCAGCACAGTGCCGAGGAAAGGGCTGAAGCCATCAGAAATTGGCATCAGGTCCAGGGTTGGACCTACCTAGTTGTGGAAGTGCCCAATCTTTAGAGGCCTTCTCCTCGGCCTCTTGGCGCCGGTACCCTCACCACCATCGCTGGCCCTTTTTGAGGCACTACCCTCACTAGTGTCCTTGAAGCATCCTCCTCCATTGGTGGGGAGAGCACCTCCGATCAGCATCTTCGAGCACTGAAAAAAGAATCAACACATGTAAGCACATACATTTTGGTGATCAGACATGAATAATCAACATGGCCTCATATGCAATGGCACATATGCAAAAGGATTCTCCTCATGAGCAACAAAAATGAAAAAGGAATTTGGTTAGCACACAAGTTTGGTCATGAAGAGGTTCCCCTTGCATTTCATTGTGCTATTTTCTAATCATCGGCCAAAGAAAGCAAAACACAATGACATAACCACTGCTTAGCTCCAGAATAACTACCACACACAAGGTAGAGCTGGTGCTACAGAAATCCAAAGAAGGTGCACAACCAATTTTGTTTTGCATACCATTAGGTTCCAGTAGCACCAGCTCCATGAACGACTTGTACTAAGTGTCATCACAAGATGGGTAACATATGTGAGCCTCATATGTGTTGTGTATCCAAAGGCCGAGGAGATGACTCTGTACTACCTAGCACAATGCACACCATGATTTCTTGTAAACGATCCAAATTAATACAGATTCACTCCTCGGTCACATTCGGTGATAGTTTTAATGGTCGGCCAAAACTAAACGAGAGACACAAATTCCTTCCTCATAGTTCATAGCATTTACAACATAAAATGACGATCCTACCGAATAAAGTTCCATCAACTTGAATAGATGGCAGAACAAGGTCCGAAAGAATCATCGCTTCCATTTCATTGGTGCGTATGTAATCATCGGCAGTCGCATAATTGAATAACTAAATTGTGTGCCTCATATTAGGCATTGTGTGTCCAAAAGGAATCATAACATGCATGCGATGAAGCAATCTATTGGGATCTTGGCACAAAATGCAAAGTAATCATCAGCCTATAAGAAGAACATGAACAGTGAAAAAATCCCTAATTTTTCACCGTCTCGAAAACCCTAAACCCAAAATATGCCTAAATCTAGCCACTAACAAGCATAGATGAAACCAAAGTATCGGTAGATCTAATGTTTACGAAGACACTACGAGAAAAGCAAAGACCCTACCCTATCAAATCGACCAAAAAAACCACAAATCTACGGTGCATGTCAATCGTACGCGCAGAATCAGACGGAACTCATAGATCTGCGCTGCTAAAGCTTAGAGAGGGTGGTTCGAGGCCTTACCGCCATTTTTGTAGGTCCGGAGCTTCAGGTTTGACGAGGAAGAAGAAGCAGTCGCAGTCATAGATCCCCTGAAGCCAGGAGAAGCGCAATCCTCGCCTAGATCTACCTCCGTTTGTTGCCCTTGCGGTGGTCTTCGATCTGCCGGCGGGAAAGAAACCGCCGACGATGAGACGGGAGGAAGGTGCGATTGTGAATGGGGAGAGTGAGAGCGGTGAGGGGATTTATGGCGTGCGTTCTCGATGCGTCGCGAGCCCCCCCCTCTTCCGCGTGCGTGCACCCACGTGCTGACCTTTGCCTCGCCAGGGCCTGTCCCGCAAAAAATGCCCGGATTAGGGTGTTCCCAGCGGGCCAAGTTTTTGGATGCTTTAAAACTTGTGCGGTGCGAGTTCGGTCCAGCGTGCCATTTTTCAAACAGCCTTATTTCTGCTGGCCAGGTGCGAGAAACGAGCATGCGGCCTAGCAAACACGTCCTAAGCATCGGCACACGTAAATAAATTAGCATATGCATACAAGTAGCAATTGTATGCTACATGGGTTTCTCCAAAGTCCGACTAAAGGTTAAACATGATCGCTCACAGTCGTCACTAGACAGTGAGACACTAACCACCATGTCACATCCGGGCACTAACCACCATTGGATCCTGATTGATCGATCGATCCGATGGCTGGTCATTCCAAGACCCCTTCTTCCGTGACCAGTGCTTTAATTTATCGCGAGTTGGCCATGGCAACGAGACAAGCAGTGCTATGATGTGTATCCTTTCAGCAACTTGTTAATCAATACTCCCTCCGCTTTCATAATATAAGATGTTTTAGCTTTGTGAAGGAAATGTATGAGGGAGGACGTGCTTCCGTATCCCTGTTAGTCTTCCATTGGTCCGGTCTGTGTTGATACGGGGATATGGAAATGATCACACCTGCATGTCACGCCTATATTGACCTAATCATGCATGGTCATTTCCGTGGTTATCTTTTAGTCCTAGGTAACGTAGCATGATGTAAAGAAAAACTAAATGGATTTGGGGTTTGATCCAGTACACGACGAGGTTTCGTACTTTTTTACATTGCTCTTTCAAACAATTTTTTTACCTGCTCTTTCAAACCCTTAGCTGGATAGTGAAAGGATTGTGGCAAAATTGAATTCAGTGGAAGTGGATTGGTAGGTGCATGACCAACTTGTGGAAGTGATCAAAGGAAAACTTCAAGGGATCGACCACCTCGTGGTCAGATGGGTGCGGCGCTCGGCGAACGGAGTTGCCCATCGGTTAGTTAAGGTAGGCTGCGATAGTGAATTATGCAAAACTTGGTTTACTTTTTCTCCTAGTTGTATTGTGGATGTTTTAGCCTAGGACTTTGATGGGCATGAATAAATGACGCAGCTATTTCCCCTAAAAAAATGTTGCACCGTGTTATGTCTTTTTTAACTAAGCGATGCGGCAGGGCAGGGTCACATTCAGAGGATCCGAGCAAAATCTTGTAAGGTAAAACTGGATCGACCTATCTCTCCTTTCTAGCACCCACCATTGGGAAACATGTGATCCTCCATTTCTACAAGCAACCGGAGAGAGATTTAGTGGCCGGCCATGCTTTTAGCCGCCTTCGTACGTGTTACGTTCTCCAAATGCAGTATTGGAAGGTGCTAAATCCTTTTTTTTTTTGGAGCAACCAAGGTTCTAAATTCTTGTTTTTTTTACACGGAGTAATAACTTCAGTGGCGGATGTAGGATTAAATCAGAGGTGCGTCAATCTCAATAAACACTAGCTTAAATATCATATATAAGAATTTGTAACACATCTATCTAATACACATAAAACTAGACTTATTGCTACAAGTTCAGAAAAATCTCCATTTTGCATGGCACCCCCACTCGATACGCCCCTTAGTAATTCTTAATGAATTTAAGCTATCTACCTCTTATATATATATATCATTATTTTGTAATGCCTAGTCACACCTGCAGTGTACTGAATTCTACCCTCCCGCAATAATAATTTACTCCAGTTCAATAATTTACCTCCTATGTGAGTCTTTCATTTTACAGTGGGTGATCTTCAATTTATCGTTGTATTTACCTAAAAATAATAATCCTGCAGGTCCTTGCTCATCATTCTCAGCGATGCGACCCCGGTTGTCGTGGGCTGGACTTCGGCCATCTTTCATTTTGCTTCTCTAATACTACTCCAGTATTAAACACCAATGAATACTCATGACTAACTTTACTTTCATAGCATGTTTTTATTTAACAAATCCGATGTCAATACCTCAGTAAAGGCATGTCAATGATTTATCGTATTTGTCTCTTTCAGATCAGAAATCCAGGTCACCAATCTTCTTGGAAGATGGCAGCAAAAGGGAGGCTACAGTCATCGCCCACTAGCTCGCTCTAACCTGACTTAATTTAAGGGCAGGGTGATACAGCAATCAGCTTGACCCAATCAAGATATGTTATGTTTTGCATGATTTATTTGGATGAGTTGTGAGTCTTAAACAAGACAGTCGATAGCCGATATCCTCTCAACTCTGCATCTAGGCGAAAAAGCTACCGATCTTGCACTCCTGCATCTTCCCATAGGACAACATAATGTTGCAATCTTGAAACAGGCTTAAGAAGACAGATTCCACCCGCTACTGAAAAAGAGAACACAATGGAAGTAAAGATGTAAAGCTCTGTAAACTGTGCATGATTAAGAACAAAGATAAAGCTAAGAGGATATCAGCAGGAAAATAAGCGCCCAGTGTTGTCATAGCATCAAGTGAAATCTAGAAAGTGATGATTGATGAGAAACTTTTTATCCGTCTAGTACAACTGCATGTGGCATTTGTGGCTCTACCTGAATCTGTGTGAGTCGAAAGGGACTTTAGGGCCATCATATGGCAAGACAGATGGAAAATACAGGGTGTGAATTAAGGGATATAAAAGGCGAGAAGACAGCAGCACACAATGTAGTCATCTCAGATTGTCCTTCTGATGAAGTAGATAAGTAAGGCCACCAACCCAAAGATGGTGCCTCTAAAGACTACGTATTTGGTTCGGTAGCTCCATGTGCTTATGTAACCTAGCCAAAAGGAGAAGTTGCATCTTTATGCATAGTAAATTTTACTGTAAACAAGATTTTTGTAGTATTTGTCACAAGTTGAATAAGATTAGTGTTTTAGAACACGTGAAAACACGCATCGAAATTTTTGTTTGGACGAATATACAAAAAAAGGTTATTTAAGGGATGAAATTGTGAAGAAGATGTTCAGTTAAAATAACACAAACTGAGAACAGAAAACAAGGTTGAATGGATGCTGTTGTGAAAGAAAAAAAAGCAGTTGAGAAGAAATGCGCAGTTGAGACAACCTGGTTGAGAAAAAAAACACAGTCGAGATATGAGAGTTGAGAAATAAAAGGCATGGTTGAGAAGAAAAACACAATTGACAAGAGAAGGAGAAGATTTTTTTTGAAAGGATGCAGCTTAGAACAAAAACAAAAGTAAAAATCGGTGTGAGAAAGAAAACATAGTGTGAAGAAAATGTTCAATTAAAGGGACACTGTGGAACCGCATACATGGTAACGTGGTGATCTTCGACAACACCTAGCGGGACACCGCCAACCTGATTGATACAATGAGGGATTCATCGTGGGCGAAAGAAGGGCCGGTTGGTCTAAATGTGCTGCTACCTCGATTTGACCTCTTATGGGTGTAGCTTGGAGGGATGGAGCTCGGGGGGAGGGGGCATAGCTAATGTTGGGATCAGAATAAGGAGGGCTAAACTAGCTAAAACGCGGTAGACAAGGAGCAAGCGTGACTAGGACCACAGCCCCTGCTCGTCTCCCCTTGTTTTTGTCCCTCGTAGCATGTAATCTCGAGATGTTGGTTATGTAATAGGCTTTAAAAAAAAAAAGGAAAATACCCCGGCCTCTGCATCGGTTCCGTAATGGCCTACGCATAGGTTTTCTTTCATTGATGAAATGAAATGCAAATCTTTTACGTTTTCGCAAAAAAAAAAATCCAAGTTCCTTCCTTACATAATTTTTTGACTAGTCCACCGGAGCAAATTTTATCCCCTCCCATATACTTTTGTTTTACACATAAAAGCAAGTTAACATAACACAAACAAATTAACCTTGATTTAACACCAGATGAAAGCATCTTCCAAAACATGTAAATCCTATGTAAACACGTTGGTGGATCGAGGTGTAGCCCGCGACGTGCTGATACGTCCCAGCTCACCCAGGTTCGAGCTTCCGTACGTGCTCGTTCCCGGTGCGTACACACAGTTACCGCTACTGATTAACAGCGCTGACGTTTTCTTCTCGTTATGGCCGCTTTTTGTTTTGTTTTGTAAACACGTTGCAAATACATAGCTGTCGGCAGGCAGATTAAGAAGATGAACACGTCACCATACATATACATTCACCTGCCCAGTTTTTCCGAGGTAAGCTAGCGACGGGACGCAAATTAAGGCACTAATTTAACACGAGCGAGTCCCTCCTTTTTCGCGTGCGGCGTGCCATGTGAGCCGTCGCAATTGCAGACAAAGTCCTAAATTTCACCCCACTACGTACAGGGACTGAGACTGTCTGCAGGATCTCCAGTACGTGGCACATACAGCAAACACATTTTTCAGATGAACTGAACGTGCAGCTTTACCTCCTCTTTCTACGGGCGGAAAAACGATCGATCCTTTTCGCCTCTACTACTTTCAGATAGGCTCCACTCGATCGAGGAGCTTTTTCCCGCCAGCTGGAGCTGGGGGAGGATGCACGGTACACACGTAACGGATCAGGTTGGGCATACGTGGAGGCGTCGTCTTCGCAGCTCAGCGGTTTTGCCGTCGGATGCAAGTTCCGGGCCGAATTACTACCACGTTTTCCAACCGAAGTCCTGCCCAGGATGCAACCGTCGCGATCTATGGGGATTCAGTCCTCCAGATCGACCTCGACACGATTCGATCGGAATCGTAGGTGTTACCCGGAATTACTATCAGTGGAGGACCAGCTATAGCTAGCCTAGCTAGCACTGAGCGATCCTGTTTGCATGTACAACACGGTGCCCGTCCAGTGAGAGTAACGGAACAAACAAACAAAGAAAGTTGGGTTTATCAACAAATCACAGTAGGTGTTGTTTTTCTTAGACGAAAAGGCATTTACGAAACTCAGTGCTTGCTTGGCTTCGCCATCAAAACCTTATGCTCATGGCGATTGACATGTGAGATACTGTGCTACTACAGTACTAGTATCACGGAGGCAAAATCCACACGTTCAGTCATATGAGAGGAACCAAAAGTGCGCACTTGCGGCAGCTAGCCTCTTTCCGCGACCGGGTCCCTTTCACGTCTTTGTTCAGATAGGCTCGAGTCGATCGCCTTTTTCTCCCTGCAGACGCACAAGAGATTGGGTGTGGTTTTTTTTTTAACGGGAAGAGGTCCGAAGGCCCCGGAAGCTCCATTACTCGGTGGGTAGAATTACGAAGAGGACCCTAGAAATTACAAGAAATACAAGCTTGTCCTCAACTTTTATACAAAGGACCCTCAAAGAGAAAAAGGAAAAGCAATCCCGTCATTCGTCTCCACCGAGTCGATTCCAGGATCTCGCTACACGGCCGCTGGCGGCGACGCCGGGGACTACGCCACTTGGTCCGCCGTCAGGATGGATCGCCGTGTTGAGATCGATTGACCTCCGAGTCGGCAGCTCTGCTTGGAGGAGAAAAATCCTCGGAGCCACAACTCTCGAGGTGCGGAGTGGCCCCCTTGGCCAAAGATAGCGGCGGCGCTCCTCGCCATCGCTTGGGAACTTCCGCAACTTGAGCTTCACTGAGACTGGCTGGTGCCGAGAAAGCAGAACCAGCACCACCTCCCGACCCCTTCTCCCCTCACCATCAGTCAGCCCCGAGGCAAACTCGGCCTCTCCCTCGCCACCATAGCCGGCCGAGAGGAGCAAGCTATCTCGAGAGCCACTAGAGTGGTGACGAGGAGACCATCTTCTCGAACTGCAAGAGACCGCTGCCGCTGTACCAACCTTCCCCTCACCACCTCGGTCGGCCAGAAGGAGTTGTACCGCGCGGGACACGCAAATCCAGCAGAGAAGACGAACCTGGTACTTATTGGGGGAGCTCCCTTCAGCAACAACACCACCAGTCACCTCCCTCCACGGGAGCTCGCCTGAGGGCTGTTCAGAAGGCCAGACGATGTTGCACCAAAACACCGCTGGGGACAAGCTCTTCGAGACAGAAGGTCGGAGGAGCAGGGCTTCAGGCCCTCCCCTTCCCTCGCCACCATGGCCGGCCGAAGGAGAGAGCTGCAACCCCCCACCCGATCTTGAGATCGACGTAGGCCTTATTCAAGGAGATGCTGACGAGATTCCTCTCTACCATCCATAGGAGGATGGCGAAGAGAAGAAGCGGCAGCAGCCACCGGATCTGACCTGAACAATCCGACGACCTCCTGTCGGCATAGCGCCAACCACGGGCATGAAGCCCAGACCTACAACTAGTAGTATGTACAGGACAGGGGCCGCCGCCCCCCTCAGCCCAGCTCGACCGGCGGCGCCGGCGAGCGAGGCCTCGGGGCGGCGCCGGTGCGGGAGGCTCGTGCGAGCTACTGTAGCGAGAAGCGTGGGAGCAGATAAGGTCGGGGGCTATCCAGATTGGGTGTGGTGATGTGGGCTTTGCAGCTCGAGCAACGGGGTACAAGATAAACAGCGGGCGGTTGTAATTCAGCTCACAAAAGATAAAACCTACTCCCTCGGTTCCACAATACAAAATATTTTTCCCCCAAAAAAATTACAAAACGTTTTGATGAACTAGAACAAATTTTTTTTAGAAATTCCACTGATAATCACCAGCAACGGCACAAAAAGTTCTAAAAGTAATAAAAATTATAAATAAATCTTTGGACCAACTAACCACGACTACAGATACTAGTACGAGTCGAAGAGGCGTCGCCGTGTCCTCGCACTTCTATAACCGGAGTCGGACAAAATTTGTGGCAGTAGAGCTTGTTGTAGTAGATAGACATGAAGTTGTCGTGCTAAGATCCAGGACCAGCGCACTAGAACAATAACCATCGCCGAAGATGACAACCGTAGATCGGAAGAGACCGGACTACAAAAAACACAAATGAATACAAAAAACAACGGGATCCCAAGAGGTCTGCCGGACACACGACTCCACACGCCCTTCGCTGACGCTAGATACACAACCGGACTTTATTCTGACTTCAGGATGTAGCCGTCGTCTCAACTTTCCGAGAAATACATTGAAAAACCGCTAAACAAAACTCCCGCCGACGAGAGGCCGTGATCTGTCACGCCGCAAAAGCCTAAAGACCACCGGAGACGGAGTGGACAGCCGGCGTCGCTGACGAAGGAACGAAACCCTACATGGGTTTAGACTGTTGCCTCACGATCGCTTGGGTAGGGCATGCCCTCGCGTAACGGTTAGTTAGCTTGATGAACTAGAGCATCCACGATATAAGAGTATGATGCTACCCAAATTTCTTGGATTGGATTTCTATACCTCAATTCTATAGGAGTCTGAACATCCGCTTCAGCCTTCATTTTTAGTCTCAACGGGACAATCTGTCATCCAAACAACCACTTTTATAATTTTTCTATGTTTCACAATCTCCTGTTTGCACTGCCAAATTTGTCAATTTTTTGTGTTGCTTCCCTCCCAAAATTTTCAATCATGAGATCCAAAAGAACTCCTTATCGTTATTTTGCCCGGATATTAGTAGTCCAGGTTGAGCACTGTCGCGGTCGTTCTGAATTCAGTGTTGCGTCTCGCATTCACAGTCGACCCGATTCGGAATCTCTGGGTGATATGCCACCGTTTTTATGGCTGCCGAGGACCAGCTAGAGCTAAGAGCCTAGAACTGAGACATCCTATTGGCATGTGCTGCACGGTGCCTACGAGAGTAACGCAAAAATGGGCAAAATATTGTGCCTACCTACGGAAGGTAAGATAACGAGGCCACGTGGGCCGCCGTGCATTTTTCCATAAGGCCTTGTTTACTTCTCTCGTATTTTTATCCATTAGAGTTTTGGGATATGCGGGGATTCGATGTTCACCCAATACTCTTCAATTCCCGCGAATACTCTTTCCCGAAAATACTCTACCATGTAGTAGAGTTTTCCATGTAGACAAAAATAAGAAGAATTTACGGGGATTTGCAGGGATATCTCGGGATTATTCCAGCCAAACCCGGAGTAGTAAACGGACTACGGGGATTGAAATAATCCCCTCCATTCCCCGCAAATACACTAGGAAATACGAGAGAAGTAAACAAGACCTAAAGGGGATATATTAATATCTTGGAGATAATAATTATATCTAACCTCTGCATCAATAAAATATTACAAAAAACATTTATACACAACCTGGAAGAGAAAAAGAAAAAGAAAAGAAAAAAGGACTTGTCATGGTGATCAACTCCTCGCAGCATCATCTCACAAACCATCGCCAAAGACAACACAAGGAATACATAAATGTTCTCCAAAAGCGACACCGTGCACAAGAACCATCATCGTCTGATCAAAGTTCTCGGTTTTCACCCTGAAAAAATTCGGAACTCTCAAAACAATAACTTTAAAAGGCCATCACCAGGCACAACCAATTAAGGTCAGACATTATATTTTTATCTTGAAAGTCAAGACTATGCACTCGAGGAGTGCCTGTTGGGGATATACTTTTCGGGTATCCTCATTGTGCCTCACTGACCAGGGTGGCCCACTTTGGGTTAGAGCTTTGCTTCACGGACGGCCTAGTCAGGGAGAAGAGACGGAGTCTAGTCCGGCTACGGGGAGGCCCAGAAGACTTACCGACATAGGCCCGTAGAGTTACTTGTAGTCCAAGATGTACTCTATAACCGACTCTTAGTCGTAGCCAGATAGATATCTCCTGTAAACCCTAGGCCGTATGTATATATAAGCCGTCCTAGAAAGAACCTTTAGGGCACCACCTGATAACCCTCACAATAGTCTACAATCTCAACTCGCACAGGTGAAACCCTTATAACCCATATTTCGGCTCTGCCGTATTACTGGATTGCTAGCAGGAGTAGGATCCGTCCAAAGCCGGCGGATTCGAACCTGGGTAAACTTGCGTGCTCACCGTCCCGGAACACCGTACGTCTCACACCCCTCTCTTCCACACGCCTCGAGGACTCCCTCATGGAGTACCAGTCATCAATCCGACGACAGTTGGCGCCCACCGTGGGGCAAGTGAGCTTCAGATATGCGTTCCGAGCGGAATCTGCAAGAATCGGAATCGGCGAAACTATCGCCGTCGGTCGCATCCTCTACGCCAGTGACGTCCCTCTCATCATTCTCGACGAGACCTGGATTCCGGCTAGGGAGGCCGTGACTGCTTACACCATTATATCTTTCGGCGAGATCGATGTATACATCGGATTCGCTGAACCTGTCCCACCCACCCCAGCGGTGATGATAGAGGCAGAAGAAGTTTCTGGGTCCCCTTTGTCCATGGAGGCGGCAGAGTTCTGGATCTCAGAGAACCCTAATCCCACCCAGCCCGCACCCGTTACGGAGATAGTGGAGAAATCCGAGCCTGAAGCAGACATTGCAGTTCAAGTCAAATCTGGAGTGGATCTCCCTAGCGAGGCCGAATCCCAGATCGATCCACCCGCTGAAGTCAAAATCCAGGAGGATCACAACAATAACCTTGGTTCCGGCCCTGCCAATGCCGGAACAGATCAACCGTTCCTGAGGCACACATTAAGGCGCATGATGATGCAAGACGCAAGCGTGGATGAGGTTCTCGAAACCATCAAGATCTTCGAGGAAGCCCATGAGGAAAGCCGCAACTACCTCAGGACCCACGCATCGCACTTCGTCGAATATGTTGGATTCGGATCCGGCTCTGCCGATGCCGGAGACAACACTGAATCGGTGCTGGAGGCAATCGGAACAAACACCGACTTACCCGCATCTTCGGATGACTCGATGACGTCGGCAGATTTCCGAATGTTCTCCACAAAGTATGAAGAGGAGTACAACTCCAAAGCTGCAGAAGAAGGAGAAGCCATGGATGAAGGATCCAGGGAAAACTCTCCCAAAGCGCATGACGACATGGATATCGGAGATAATCTCGAGGTCCAGATGTCCGAAAGTACCGATCAGATCTTGACTCCGGGAAACGGACCCAAAGCCGTCTTTGCTACCGGCGCTGCCAAGAAGGCAAAGAAGAGGAACAAGAAGAACAAGACCCCGACAAAAGAACTTCCAGCAGAGGAGGTGATTGCCGAGGAATATGAAGAAGACTCGGATGGAGAACCTATCCCAGACGAGCCCAAAGAAGAGTCAGTGGATGGACACGTGGTCACCGCAGGTGCTCATAAACTCATCGGTGCTGCATTAACCACACCTATCCCTACTGCAACAGAACTAACTACTGCGGAATTGGACGAAAGGGCCCAAGCCCTAGAAGCGCGTCATCAAGTACTCCTAGATGAAGCCAAAAACATCAAGGAAGAAAAGAAACGCATGGCCAAGGCGGAGAAGCTCATCTCTCTGCAACATCAGAAGAACCAGAAACGACATACACATGACAATCAATTTACGGAAGTACGTAAGGTTCTCTTTGAGGGAGATTTGGGGATGCCTCGGCTCGATAGCAAGGGAGATCTGGTGTATCCAACACCAGTGCACAACACTGCCGCTGGCCGAGACATCCTGGCAAACAATCTAGGCCCGGAACAGGTTCGATTGGGCATCAAGCTACTCACCAAGGGTCTGGAACAACAGAAGGCCGTGAAATCTGGAAGCGGAAAACTGGTCTCTCAATCCGACCAATGTCGCACGGATCCGGCCTGGAACGATGTAAGACCCTAGCGGGCTCTGGAACAGCATCACCGTTCCAACTGTCAGGAAGACAATTACTCAAGAACCGGATCTTCAGGACAGCATCATAGAGCTGCACGTGATTGGCGCAACGTTACTCCAGCCGCCGAGCAAGAGGTGATTGCTGCCCTGTATCCGAAGAATCCTCCCTGGTGAGAGTCGAACAATCGCAGGGAAGAAGACAAAGAGAAGCGTCGGGAGGAGGACTGACAAAGAATGCCACCTCCTAGGCATACAAGCCGTCCAGCTGAACCCCACCACAATGGGAATGATGGACGAAGGAACGACGAACACCGTGCCGAGTCAAGCCGGCAGGGGGCTCGTCGTAATGAAGACCCTCCTTGGAGACGGAATAATGATGCTCCGGACAGAGGCCGGTGTTCAGCCGAAAACAATCCAGCTGCTCCACCCTCTCCACCAAGTAGCCATCACAACGACTCCCAAGGAGGCCAGGGAGGGCGTCGTGGCGGAGGAGGTGGTGGCAGAAGCCAAAGTCTGGCTCCAAGGCACCACAGCCATAGCCGTGAATCAGGACGATCTCTATCCCCAAGTGACACGAGGCACAGGATTAATTCCAATATAGAGGCCCGGCGCTATGAAAACGATGATATATATGTGGGCCCAAAATGCTTCGGACCATGCATAAGAGCAACAAAATTCCCGGAAGGATTCGCTATCTCAAGACACATCCAAGCCTACGACGGTATAGCTCGGCCAGATACTTGGCTCCGGGACTTTTTCCAAGCTTGCTGCATCGCCAAAGGCGAAAACAGCCTGGTCGCAACCCGATATCTCCCACTCATGTTGCGGAAGACGGCACGATTGTGGCTCAATGAACTTCTGGAGAACACCATCCACAACTAGTATGACATGCAAAGCATGTTCTTTCGGAATTTTGAAGGCACATATCGGGGGCCCTGTACGGTAGGAGACCTACAGCGTTGTACCCAGAAAGCCGGAGAAACTTGCTGAGATTATCTCGGAGATGGATCGAAACTAAGAACTCCTGCGAAGGGGTAAATGACCAAACTACGATTGAAGCTTTCATTGCAGGACTCCCAATTGGTTTACTACGGCATCGCTTGAAGTGCGACAAGGTAACTGATTTGGGAGAGATGATAGAAACAGCGAGCAAGTATGAAGATGCTGACGATGACGCAGAGGGATTACTGAACGCCTTAGATGTGCCACAGTTGGCAAAACAACCAAAGCAACAAGCTCAGAAGCGCAAGAATACCTCGGAAGAAAAACCCAACACGGAAACGGCAGTGGTCACTGCTACTTTCGGGTCTAGAGGACGAGGAGCGCGCGGCGGTGGCCGCGGACGCGGTCGTGGGACATCAAAAGTCCAAGGTAGAGGATACCAGCAACCTGGCAAAACCTACTCCTGGGCCGACATTGCCAATAACCCATGTGTGCATCACTTAGATGCCAATGGGGGCTCGTCTCACACAAACGCCGAGTGTCGTTTTAATGACGACATCAAGAAAGATGATACTGCTGGCTACAGGGCTAAGCGGAAGAAGGGAAAGAAGAATCCCGAAAAAGATAAAGAAACCAAGGAAGATTCTGACATGGAGGAAGCCGATGCTTCAAATCCCAAGCCGGAAGGAAAGAAAACCTTCCTAACAAAGAAAGACACTTACATCACCTTCCTCGGATCTCAACCAGCTAAGGTCAAGAAAGTAGTTCTACATGAGCTCAACGCAACTGTTCCGGCTGTTCCCCAATTCTTGGACTGGTCGGAAGTGGTAATCACCTTTGACCGTGCTGATCATCCGCCTAAGTTGCAGAGGCAAGGAAAATATGCCTTAGTCGTCAATCCACTTATTGATGGCTATGGTTTCTCCAAGACTCTCATGGACGACGGCAGCAGCATTAACATTCTGTATGTCGAAACGCTACCCCGGATGAAGATCTCGGAGACCCAGCTGAATTACAGCTCTGTGATCTTCCACGGAGTTGTCCCAGGAAGACAAGCAAATTCCCTGGGAGAAATCACTTTGGATGTGACCTTTGGAACTCCAAAGAACTACCGGACGGAAGCACTTTCCTTCGAAGTGGTCCCGTTCAAGAGCGCGTACCACGCTATATTCGGGCGTCCGGCTTACTGGGCTTTTATGGCTCGTCCGTGTTACATTTACAATATGATGAAAATTCCATGTCCCAACGGCGTGATCACCATCAGGGGAGACCCGAAGAAGGCGCGAGAGTGCGAGGACAGAAATGCCGCCTTTGCTGAAGCCGTGCTGCACGCCCAGGAGTACTAGGGGATCAAGAAAACCATTGATCCGTCCGAGATGCCCGCGATGAAGAAGGAGGTGACAAAGCCGAATTCGGAGTTCAAGGCATCGGAAGAGACGAAGAAGACGCCGTTGAAGGATGATGACCCCTCCAGGGTGACCTACATAGGCGTAGGCCTAGATAGCAAGAATATCATTTTGCAGCCCGAAAGTTGGGGTGTCCAGGCAATGCGGTACCCAAGTTGCTTACAATCAGCTGCGTTGCCCAAAGTTGGCGTGCCAAATACTCAGAGGGTCTTTTTCGGCACGAATTCAACTTTACATTTTAATACAAAATATCAGGCTAACGGCCGTCAAGTTGGCCCCCCTGTCAGTTCTCGCCGTTATGTCGCTCACATCGCTTAGGCGGGGTGGCTGTCACGTAGGCTTGCAGCGTTGGCACAGTGGATAGGACAACACCCCCTGCCCAGTGTATTGACGTGACAAAATAGGGCACATGTATCGGCGTTATAATTATTTTTTGTTTACTCAGAAGCTGGAACGGCCACCGCCACGCGTCTCTTCTTGGACTTCCGTCCCCGTCGTTAACCACTACCTTAAAAGCGCATTGACGGTTCCACCATTCCCCTGTCTCGCAGAAACCACTCTTCTTCTTCCTGTCATCTGTCTTCTTCCCATCTTCTCCTTGCCGCCATGGAAGGTCGTCGCACTCTAGAGACAAGCTTCACTACCCATCTTCACGTCCCCGTCGTTAACCACTACCTTAAAAGCGCATTGACGGTTCCACCATTCCCCTGTCTCGCAGAAACCACTCGTCTTCTTCCTGTCATTTGTCTTCTTCCCATCTTCTCCTTGCCGCCATGGAAGGTCGTCGCACTCTAGAGACAAGCTTCACTACCCATGACAATAAAAAGATAGACGTTGTCTACACCAACGAGAAGGAGACAGTGGTGCGTGTCCTGAGGATGTACGAGGGTTGGCTTGAGAAAGACGAGGACACGTTTGTGGGATTGGACCTCGAGTACACCCCAGAACACCCATATGAAGGGAGTGAAGTCGTCGTCGTTCAACTGGCCATGAGGAAACACGTCCTCGTCTACCACCTCTCCGGTTTGTAGATTTGCTCTGTGTAGCTAACCGCTTTTAGGATTTTCTCCTCTTGTTCTTTATCCATTTGCTCATCTTGTAACTACTGGATTTTATTTAGGACCAAATAAATTATGACAAGACAATGTTGAGAGTCTTGATCTTGCATTTACTAAACTTTTCAAAATTATATTCAGATGATGATCTTGCATTGACTAAATATTTATAGTTATAAATTTTGGTGATGACAAACTACATACTTTTAGGACTGACAGGAATTGTCTGGCGCTGCGTCAGTTCCTTGTAGAAAAGGGAATTATTTTTTGTACTGTCGACAATACAACTGATTTTTTGAAATTTTATCAAGAGGGAATTATAATTCCTGCGCACAACTGGATCAATATTAAGCGTCTTGTCAAGATCCTAGGGGGCTTGAGGAAGGATGGAATGACATCACTCGCAAATAGAATCCTCGATGAGTCGTACGACAGAATGAAGGAAGATTTCCCTATGGATAGGCACGATTTCTGGGACGAGTGGCCGTTGTCTGATATAAACCTGAAATATGCAGCCATAGATGCTTACGTGACCTACCAGCTGTACAAGAAGATCTATTTTTTTCTACGTTGATAACCCACAAGTATAGGGGATCGTGTGTAGCCTTTTCGATAAGTAAGAGTGTCGAACCCAACGAGGATCTAAAGGTAAGATAAATATTCTCTCAAGTTTATCAACCACGGATACAACTCTACACACACTAAATGTTTGCATTATCTAGGAAATAAAACTAGAGCAACAATACGAGTAATAGAGATAGCTTTGCATGATAATAAATAACAAGAAAGTAAAGTTAGTTGCTACAACAATAAAATACACTAAACTAATAGAACCATGAGTGTGGAATAGTGGTGGTAATTGTGTTGGCTTTGTCTAAGTTTAAATAGCGAATAGATCGGGTTCATTGTCTTTGATGCAGTTTTCTATGTGGGAGAGGCTAAATATACATGCGCTTTACTACATGAAATTACATGTACTATATGATTGGATTATTAGCAAACATCCGTAAGTACTAATCAATGCATTAAGGTTTCCCCAACCATAGCCTTAAGTTTAATGGTCCTCTTACTCCCATACGTGCAACGTTCCGGTTCGCGTCCTCAGATTTCTATCACTCCGGCAGAACTTTCCCCTTCCTCTTACACATACTACAGACCCTATGATGTTTAATCCATGCGCGCACAAATATAATGGACACCAAATGACTGTATCATATCAACATACAACTCTAATGAACCAAATACGTTCAACCATTCAATCTAAGAACAAAGAATCAAACACCATGTTTACATAGGATGGTACAGAGGTGTGTGGGAGGATGAACCACTGCATACTAGGAGGATTAGGTGATAGAGATGGCGGCGAAGATGGTGAAGAGGGCGGCGGCGGTGCCGGCTGTGGCGCAGGGGACTCCTTCCCCATCGCCGGTATCATGGGGGAGCACCGCCCCTTAGACCCTTCCTTCATGGCTTCTTGGGAGTCCTTCCCCATGGAGATGGGATCCATTAGGGAGGCAAAAACGTGGCTTTGGTGGCTGCAAATTCGTGGGTGGAGATGCCCTAGGCGAATTACGTTTCCTCCCTTTATATAGCTTCTCGGATTCCCGTCACCCCATCTAGGGCTGCAGTAAATCGGGCCTAAAAGGCTCGTCCGGACTCGAAATCAGCTAAATTTTATGTCCAGAACGTGTGTCGCAAAATTTCCAACAACTTTATAGTTGAAGAGTTTTCTATTTGACACCGGCTTCGACCCAAAACGTGACCATCTTCAAAAAGAGTTCTGAGAAAGATTTCTGGAAAAATCCCAATTTGACTCCAACAAGGTTTCCACTTGTATTCTTGGTAATTTCTACACATCAAAGTGTAAAACAAGAACATGTGCACTTTTGCAACTATTAGTAGGTTAGTCTAAATAAATCATAAACTTTATACAAAAAGGAGTGTCAAAAGCATATTATTAGCATAAAACCATCAAAAATTATAGATACGTTATGGACGTATCAACATCTCCAAGCTTAGTTCCTGCTCATCCTCGAGTAGGTAAACGATCAAAAAATATAATTTTTGAGGTGACATGCAGACAACACAATCTTGATCATCATTATTATAAAAATATTGATAGCTGGGATTAAGGTACTCTAAACATGAATCATGAAAAATAAAGTTCTAACAATAAGACATAGCAACTATGTTGTAATATGAAAAGGCACAAACAAAAGATTCATGAATAACAATGCTTTGCAAGACGTTTATTTGTTTCATATAAAGAAAGCATAATGAGAATGGTATTCAGCTTGTCCCTCATAGAGTAGCAAAACATAAATGCATAGGACACCTTCAAAGTTCCTAAGGGTGACTAGATACAAATAGTTTAGGAACAAGCAATATCAAAGTTATGCATCAATCAACAAGTCATGGGACAATGCACATAAAACTAAGAATGGCAACTATGCTATCTTAATTGGTGCATAAAGATAGAAGGTGGAGACTCAATATAAAAGTAGAAGAAAGGCCTTCATAGAAGGAAGCATGGATTCAAGTCTCATAAAGAGCTTCCAAAAAGTATGGTACTTATTAGCTTTCAGCTCTCATTGCCCCTATCATAAGCATCTTGAAGTGATTAAGATTAAAGTGAACAAACTATGGAGTATATGCTTGACAAAGTATAAGTTGGAAATCTCATGTCCCTTGAATACGAGGGTCTTAATGAGTTTTTTTGGGGAATTGAGCTTTTTGAGGGAAGTGCTACAGTATCTAGTGTTTTAATGAAAGTTTTATTGGTGTTAGAACTGAACCTAAAGACTTATTATCTTGAGTGCACTAATGTTGCTAATAAAGATTGTGTGAAGTTTTGTATGAAGAAAAAATTTTAGGTGTATGGAAGGAATGAGTAATGAGATGAAGGATGGACTAAAGCTCAAGCTTGGGGATGCCACGCGTGTCTCCCCAAGAAATATCCAAGAAGTACAAGCGTCAAAGCTTGGGGATGCCCAAGGCATCCCCCTCTTCATCAATAAAAATCCCAGGTTTCTTCCAAACACTTCATTTTTATTGTTTCATGCACAAGTTATGTTGTTCTTGGAGCGTATTTGTTTTTGTTTTTAGTTTTCATTCTCTTGGTTTGCTTGAATAAATTGGTTGGACCCCCTCTTTCATGCATCGGTTTTCAAATAGTTTGGTTTGGATTGGAAAAGAGTGGGAAAGTTCATGCTTAAGTGGTAAAGAGAGCTTGTTTTTGACTGTGGCATATGCTTTGTCACGCCATGCTTGATATTGTTTTGGATTTATGCTTAGTATTCTTTGCTGTAGCATGAATTGTTATAAACAATTGAGATTGCTTAATGTGCCTTGGATGAATCATGCGTTGTTTTAGCATATTAAAGCATAGTATAGTGGTATTCTCCTTTGATGCTTTATTTGGGTCGACTTGGCGCATGCTCACACCATGTTATGACTATACCAAGTCACCATAAGCCTTTATGATCCTTTAGTTTTCAACTTGTAGTATCACTTGATGCTTTGATCAATGATGTTTTGTTGCTCTGCATGATTATGGCCATTATTGCTCTCTTAGTTTGTCGCTCCCAGTCTTTTGCTAGCCTCCGCAACCAAGTATGAGTTCCACTCATGCATCCAACTCCCTAAACCAAGTTATTACAAATAGTCCTCCATACCTACCTACTAGCTATGCTATTCCAAGTATATTCATGTTTTTGTTTATCTTCCAAATTAAACTTGTTATGAGAAAACTAGTGATTAAAGCTCTCACGAACTTGATGGCACACTTTACTTTTCTTGCCCTTAATAAACTTGAACCATTGTGTCATCTATGTTGTATATGCTTGCACTTATTTGTTGCGGATTAGCAGAACCATGCTATCATGGGGAACGCTTTTAACATTGCACTTGTACTTTGTACCTAGTTGATATCATGCTCTTTTGTCTATGGATGTCGTCGGTGTGAAATGAAAGGGGAGCTTGTAAGTCCATGGAGTTATGTATATGTGTTAGAGAAACGCCTGGTCCGCTGGTCTAATCCATGTTGTCATGGTGGAAACCTGCAACGTAACCAGAATGAGCTGTCTATGAAGCATTCTTCTTATAAAAAAAGAGTCTGATATTGAGAAAAAAGAAGAAAAAAGAGATATGAGAAAAGAGGAAAGAGAGAAAAAAGCACCATATTCCCATGGTAAATTAGAAGATTGTTGAGATGCTCGTTGTCTGCTTGCCTTGTCATTTTGATATGGGGATTCTTCCGTATCATCGGGCAAGGGGTACCCTGTTGGCGATTCTCTATGATACACATGTACTTACTATGACAAGAACTTACCGGTAACTAAACTTGAGTAGCATGAGGAGTGGCCCTCGTATTCAAGGGACATGAGATTTCCAACTTATACTTTGTCAAGCATATACTCCATAGTTTGTTCACTTTAACCTTAATCACTTCAAGATGCTTATGATAGGGGCAATGAGAGCTGAAAGCTAATAAGTACCATAATTTTTGGAAGCTCTTTATGAGACTTGAATCCCTACTTCCTTCTATGAAGGCCTTTCTTTTATTTTTATGTTGAGTCTCCACCTTCTATCTTTATGCACCTACTTTGAGAGCATAGTGGCCATTCTTAGTTCTATGTGCATTGTCCCAAGACTTGTTGATTGATGCATACCTTGATATTGCTTGTTTTAAACTATTTGTATCTAGTCACTCTTATAAACTTTGAAGGTGTCCTATGCATTTATGTTTGCTACTCTATGAGGGACAAGCCGAATGCCACTATGCTATATTTTCTTTATGTGAAACAAACAAACGTCTTGAAAAGCATTGTTATTCATGAATCTTTTGTTTGTGCCTTTTCATGTTGCAACATAGTTTCTTTGTCTTATTGCTAGAACTTTGTCTTTCATGTTTTGATTGAAGTACTATGATCCCAGCTATCAATGTTTTACAAATACTTTGATAAAGTTTATGATGGTGCATGTCACCTCAAAAATTATTCTTTCTTTTTATCACTTACCTACTCGAAGACGGGCATGAGTTAAGCTTGGGGATGTTGATACGTTGCAAACGTATCTATAATTTTTGATGTTCCATGCTTGGTTTTTATCTACTTTCTTATGTTTTGTCCACACTTTGGAGTACTTTTACACACTTTCTAGGACTAACCAATTAACAAGATGCCACAGTGCCAGTTGCCTGTTTTCTGCTGTTTTTGGTTCCAGGAAAGTCAAAAAATGAATATTCTCGGAATTGGACCGGACAAAAGCCAAAGTCGATATTTTACCGGAAGACTCTCTTAGAAGGGCCATAGGGCGGCCACACCATGTGGTGATGCGGGCTAGCCCTGGCCGCGCCACCAGGTGGTGTGGGCCCCCTGGCTGCCCACCGACATTGCCTCTTCGCCTATAAGATGTCTCCCGATGCAAAAACCCTAAATCATCAAGCCTCCAGCCACGAAAAGTTCCGCAGTGCCGCTGCCACCGAAGGGGAGATTCGGGGGACAGAAAGTCTCTGTTCCAGCACCCTGCCGGGATGGGGAAGTGCCCCCGGAGCCATCTCCATCACCATTGCTAATTCCCATGATGAGGAGGGAGTAGTTCTCTCTCGAGGCTAAGGGTTCTACCGGTAGCTATGTGTTCATCTCTCTCTATGCGTGATCATATTGTGATCATGAGCTTATAATCTATAGATCTACCTTGCTACTCAAGTGCTTTAATAGATCTCTGCTCTCCCCATGTGTGTGAAAGTGACAGCGTGCACACCATGGTGGCACTTAGGCTAGAGATTACAAATACTTGTTATGAGTTATATTTGGAGTTGGATGTCTTTATGAAATTGTGGTGTTTGTTGGATCCATCTAGCGCTCAAGGTGACAGTGTGGGGTTATCTAGATGGGTAAAGCGAACTTTGAGGTGTGTTGTTATAGCCCTACCAACGATTAGAGTATCCAACCGGAGAGTAGTTCAACGTAGTTCATAAATAAGAATATATTTATATGAGAGTGTTCACTAGTGAAAGTATGATCCCTATGACTTGTTTCTAAGCACTGAAACACCGTTTGCTATTAGATCTATTACATGTTTGCTTTCTTCTATCTTTATTTCAGTTTTACTTTAGTCTTTTCCACACCATCAAGCTATTTTCTATCACCGTTACCACTTATAATTATCCATACCACTTGTATTTCACTATCTCTTCGCCAAACTAGTGCACCTATACACCTGACAAGTGTATTGGGTGTGTTGGGGACACAAGAGACTTCTTGTATCTTGATTGCAGGGTTGTTTGAGAGGAGATACCTTTGACCACTTCCTCCCTGAGTTCGATAAACCTTGAGTGATCCACTTAAGGGAAAACTTGCCGCTATTCTACAAACCTCTGCACTTGGAGGCCCAAGAACTGTCTACAAGAATAGAAGTGCGTAGACATCAGCTACTCAAGTTTAGTTACCGGTAAGTTCTTGTCATAGTAAGTACATGTGTATCATAGAGAACCGCCAACGGGGTACCCCTTGCCTGATGATACGGAAGAATCCCCATATCAAAATGACAAGGCAAGCAGACAACGAGCATCTCAGCAATCTTTTTATTTACCATGGGAATATGGTGCTCTTTTCTCTCTTTCCTATTTTCATATATCTTTTTTTTCTCTCTTTTTATCAATATCTGACTCTTTTTTTTATAAGAAGAATGCTTCATAGATAGCTCATTATGGTTACGCTGCAGGTTTCCACCATGATTAGGCATGGATTAGACCGGCGGCCCAGACGTTTCTCTAACACATATACATAACTCCATGGACTTACTAACTCCCCTTTCATTTCACACCGACGACATCCATAGACAAAAGAGCATGATATCAACTAGGTACAATGTACAAGTGCAATGTTGAAAGCGTTCCCCATGACAACATGGTTCTGCTAATCCCCAACATATAAGTGCAAGCATATACAACATAGATGATACAATGGTTCAAGTTTATTAATGGCAAGAAAAGTAAAGTGTGCCATCAAGTTCGTGAGAGCTTTAATCACTAGTTTTCTCATAACAAGTTTAATTCGGAAGGTAGATAAAAACATGAATATACTTGGAATAGCATAAGCTAATAGGTAGGTATGGTGGACTCTTTGGGATAACTTGGTTTTATTTGAAGTTGGATGCATGAGTGGAACTCATACTTGGTTATGGAGGCTAGCAAAAGACTGGGAGCGACCAACTAAAAGAGCAATAATGGCCATAATCATGCAAAGCGACAAAACATCATTAATTAAAGCATAAAGTGATATTACAAGTTGAAAACTAAAGTATCATAAAGGCTATGGTGACTTGGGATAGTCATAACATGGTGTGAGAATGTGCCAAGTCAACCCAAATAAAGCATCAAAAGAGAATACCACAATACTATGCTTTAATATGCTAAAACAACGCATGATTATTTCAAGGCACATTAAGCAATCTCAATTGTTTATAACATGTCATGCTACAGCAAAAATCACTAATCATAAATCCAAAACAATATCAAGCATGACATGACAAAGCATAGGTCACCGTAAAAACGAGCTCCTTTTACCACTTAAGCAAGAACTTTTCCTACTCTTTTCCAATCCAAACCACACTTATTTGAAAACTAATGTATGAAAGAGGGGGTCCAACCAATTTATTCAAGCAAACTAAGCAAACCAAGCAAACGAAAACCAAAAACAAAAATGAATACGCTCCAAGAACAACATAATTGTGAGTGAAAGAATAAAAATGAAGTGTTTGGAAGAATCTGAGATTTTTATTGATGAAGAAGGGGATGCCTTGGGCTTCCCTAAGCTTTGACGCTTGTACTTCTTGGATATTTCTTGGGGTGACACGAGGTGGCATCCCCAAGCTTGAGCTTTAGTCCATTCTTCATCTCATTACATCATTCTTTCCTTAACACCTGAAATTTTTCCTTCATACAAAACTTCACATAATCTTCATTAGCAACATTAGTGTATTCAAGATAATAAGTCTTTGGGTTCAGTTTCAACACCAATAAAACTTCCATTAAAACACAAGCTACTGTAGCACTTCCCTTAAAAATCTCAATTCCCCAAAGAGAACCCAAAAAGGAATCAATAAGAAGCAAATGCAAATAATGGCAGAAATCTGTCAAAACAGACCAGCAGATAGAAACCAATTTTTTAGAAGACCTTCTGTTGCTCAAATCGAAAAGTGTTGAACTAACGAAAGTTGGATGACAACCTGGGGCAGAAGCAAAAAAAATTACAGCTCAAACCGATGTACAGAGATTTTACACGAAATTTTACAGCGAAGCAGAAAAATCTGTTTCGGGATAGCAACTTTCCCAAGCATTACTTCTCTCTCATTAGAGGTTACTCTTGGCACAAAAAGCAAATAAAAAGGATAAGAAGAGGTTATTACTGAAGCAATAACTTCCAAGACTCAACTAAAACTTTTGGGTTATATCCCAATAAGTACTTTTCTTTAATGCCTTTAAGTTAGGCATAGGATCAAGATTCAAGTATTTTCGAATGAATAAGCATTAATATCAATACCAGAAATATCTTTATTTTTTAAGGCTTCATGCATTCCTACAAGTTTTTAACTTAAAAGCTTCCATGGAAATACTTGTTTTGGTTTCATAGGCATGAACATAAGTGTTCAAGGTCGACCCCCACTTAACCATTACTCATCTTTCCAATCACTTTCCTTTTTTTAAACGTTTTTAGGTAACAAGTACAACTAATTTTTTTTTGTAATTCGCATTCCCTATCCATACTAAGATAGAGAAAAACTTAAAACTGAAAGTAAAACCTACTTAGAGATAAAGCAAACAAGTGCACACAAGAATATTCACCCACACGCTATTGCTCCCCGGCAACGGCGCCAGAAAAGGTCCTGATAACCCACAAGTATAGGGGATCGTGTGTAGCCTTTTCAATAAGTAAGAGTGTCGAACCCAACGAGGAGCTAAAGGTAGGATAAATATTTTCTCAAGTTCTATCAACCACTGATACAATTATACGCACACTAAACATTTGCATTATCTAGGAAATAAAACTAGAGCAACAATACGAATAATAGAGATAGCTTTGCATGATAATAAATAACAAGAAAGTAAAGCTAGTTGCTGCAGCAATAAAATACACTAAACTAATAGAAACATGAGTGAGGAATAGTGGTGATAATTGTGGTGGCTTTGTCCAAGTTTAAATAGCGAATGGATCGGGTTCATTGTCTTCGATGCAGTTTTCTATGTGGGAGAGGCTAAATATACATGCGCTTCACTACATGAAATTACATGTACTATATGATTAGATTTTTAGCAAACATCCGTAAGTACTAATCAATGCATTAAGGTTTCTCCAACCATAGCCTTAAGTTTAATGGTCCTCTTACTCCCATACGTGCAACGTTCCGGTTCACGTCCTCAGGTTTCTGTCACTCCGGCAGAACTTCCCCCTTCCTCTTACACATACTACAAACCCTATGATGTTTAATCCATGTGTGCACAAATATAATGGACACCAAAGGACTGTACCATATCAACATACAACTCTAATGAACCAAAGACGTTCAACCATTCAATCTAAGAACAAAGAAACTATGCAAAAATGACATAGATCATAGGATTATAACTTATAGAATCAAACGCCATGTTTACATAGGACGGTACAGAGGTGTGTGGGAGGATGAACCACTGCATACTAGGAGGATTAGGTGATGGATATGGCGGTGAAGTTGGTGAATAGGGCGGCGGCGGCGCCAACAGCGGCGCGGGGGACTCCTTCCCCGTCGCCGGTATCATGGGGGAGCACCGCCCCTTAGCCCCTTTCTTCATGGCTTCTTGGGAGCCCTACCCCATGGAGATGGGATCCATGGGGGAGGAAAAAATGTGGCTTTGGTGGCTGTAAATTCGTGGGTGGAGATGCCCTGGGCGAATTAGGTTTCCTCCCTTTATATAGCTTCTCGGATTCCCGTCACCCCATCTTGGGCTGAAGTAAATCGGGCCTAAAAGACTCGTCCAGACTCGGAATAAGCTAATTTTTATGTTCCGAACGTGTGTCGTGAAATTTCCAACAACTTTGTAGTTGAAGAGTTTTCCATTTGACACCGTCTTCGACTCAAAACGTGACCATCTTCAAAAAGAGTTCTGAGAAAGATTTCTGGAAAAATCCCAATTTGACTCCAACAAGGGGTCCACTTGTATTCTTGGTAATTCCTACACATCAAAGTGTAAAACAAGAACATTGTGCACTTTTGCAACTATTAGTAGGTTAGTCCAAATAAATCATAAACTTTATACAAAAAGGAGTGTCAAAAGCATATTATTAGCATAAAACCATCAAAAATTATAGATACGTTATGGACGTATCATAAGTTATGTGTCTTGTAGCTTGTCAAGATGGTAGCTCGTTAACTGACAGTTTGAAAGAGTACCCTTTTCCTCTCTCGCTAAACAGATATGTTTCATTTTGCCCAAATTGGTAGCAAATCTAGAGAAGATTCTCTCTTCGATAATTCATTCCCTTTTGGACCTCGTTTTGCATCCGATCAAGTAGCAAATGTAGAGCAACAAATCTCACCAGGCAGAATACATTCATTCAAAAAAGAAAACAAATGTAGATATAGCTGTGCGCAGATAAATAGGATATAGTGATAGAAAGTAGGTTGCTTAACGAGGTTCGATGCATTCAGCCAGAAATAGGATGCAAGCAAAATATAGAAAATCAAAAGAAGCTGCTTAGCAGCAGCAGCCGTCGCCGCCGCAGATACATTCAGGGACACATCCAACCCGCCCTTCATGCGCCCGCGCCTCCGCCTCCTCCCTCCGGCGCTTCCTCCACTTCTTGCTGCCCAGTCCCTTGATCTTGGGGGCCTTGGGCTTGATTGGAGGCATGCGACCCTCTTTGATGGCCACCCGCTGGAGGTTTCGGAGGTGAATGGCGAGAGCCCAGTGTTCAACGATCTAGGCATTGATGTTCACGGTCTCGCGCTCACCGCCTTTGTGGATGCCGGAGCCCGGGGCCTATGCATGCTTTAGTAAGGAGTTGAAGTCGGTGTCGGCGAGACTCACCCAACAGAAGGCGACCCCCTTGCAGAAGGGGCAGCGCCGAGAGCCGCCCCTGAAGAAGGCGTCGTACTGGCCGGCCCGCAGCCTCCTCAGCACCTGATGAGTCTTGGTGTGGATGGACTTGTCATTGCTGCAGACGTCGCTGCCGGAAATCTATTGGAAGAAAAATAAAATGGGGGAGTAGATGATGTAAGAAGACCGAGCAATCAAAATGCGAACAAGTGAATCCTAATAAACCAAGATCTAGCATCCAACAATGGGAACGGTAGAAGAGCCAGGGGAGGGGAGCAAACCCTAGTTACCTCCGACCATGGGTCGTCGATGCCGGTGTAGTAGGGGTTCAGCGGAGTGATGTACTTATCTGGATCTGCTTGTGACCGGCGGGGGCCTCCTCGCTGGCGGGGGGCTCCTCTTTGGCGGCCCCATCGGTAGCGGGGACGGGGCCTGGACAGGAACGACGACTGCCATCGATGGCTCGACTGGGTCCTGGACAGGGACGGCGGCTGCTTTCAACGCATCGTGGGGGACCGGCGAGGAGATGGGGGCCTCCTCACCGGTGGCCTCGGAGGCGATGATGTCCACCTTATCCTCCTCCGCCATCGCCAACGCGGACGGGGTATTCTCAGGGGTTTGCGGATGCTGGTGGGAAAGTGGAGAGGGTTGCGTGGGGAGAGTGAGAGAGAGTGAGCGGAGAGGGGCTCTATATTTAAGGTGGATGGAAGCAAGGCGCCGAGCAGTCTACTGCACCTTGCACCGCGACACGCACACGGTACATCACGTTTTTTTCCCGGGCCATGCATGGCAGTTCTATATTGAGCTGCATGCAAAGGGCGCATACACAATTTCTATGTACGAAATTTGACACGGCCCTAAAATTGGCGATAGTTAAAAGTGGAAATGTAGAGGGGAAGGTAGGTGGCTGTACAGCGAGATTTGTGGGGTTGTGCTAGATCGGGTAAAGGGATGTGTTGATGACTGCGAGTGACTCGATGAAGGTGGAGACGTTAGGTCTCGTTGAGCTCAGCTCTTCGGCCTCCGTCTAGCACGTGCAAGTTTCTTACGGCGGGGCCCAGTTGGAAGTGAGATTGAGAGCCGCTGCGTAAAAAATGGGATATGTCTTTTTAAAATCAAGTGGCAATAAATTGCAGCTGTCCATCGATGACTGTGCACTCGATGACGCATGTGTTGTGGCATAGTAGTAGCAGTAGTAGGCTTTTCAGACTTGATTAAACATCACATGACCGCTCGACGACTTTTTCCATGGATGGCATCGTGTTCCTTCTTGTAGAAGTCTCGTTGAGGGAGACGTTCGTGCTGTCTCACGCTGTACTGTGAAGGGCACGACATGTGCAACGATCATCGTTGGATCGCACAGAATCAACGGTTAGTGCGCACGATCCGCGTGACAACTGTGACAACCAATCAGGGAGTAGCAGACAGAGTGAGCACAAGTCAGGGCTTCTACGAAAGATAGAGAGAGGGGGGCAAAACTGAGTAGTATAAAAAAACCAAGGGCAAAACCGAGTAGTATAAAAATGGAAAATGAGTGTCTTGTACAATGAAATACATGGATCAACCAATGGCATTGCATGTCTGTTCTTTTCATAAACCACAACTAGAGTCAATGCATGTGTGTTCTTCTAAATAAACCACATAAGGATCCACCAGTGTCATTGCATGTCTGTTCTTTTCATGAACCACACCTAGTGTCATTTCATGTCTGTTCCTCTAAAAACCACACATGGATCCACCTAGTGTAATTGCATGTCTGTTCTTTCCACAAACCACACATGGATCCGCCAGTGTCATTGCATGTGTGTTCTTTTCATGAACCATAGCTAGAGTCATTGCATGTCTCTTCTTCTCACAAACCACATAAGGATCCACCAGTGTCATTGCATGTGTGTTATTTTCATGAACCACACCCAGTGTCATTGCATGTGTGTTCTTATCATGAACCACACATTGATCCACCAGTGTCATTGCATGTGTGTTCTTTTCATGAACCACAGCTAGAGTCATTGCATGTGTGTTCTTCTCACAAACCACACTTGGATCCACCAGTGTCATTGCATGTGTGTTCTTCTCATAAACCACAGCCAGTGTCATTACATGTTTGTTCCTCTAAACAAACCACACATGGATCCACCAGCGTCATTGGATGTTTGTTCTTCTCATGAACCACACATGGATCCACCAGTGTCATTGCATGTCTGTTCTTTTCATGAACCATAGCTAGAGTCATTGCATGTCTGTTCTTTCCACAAACCACATATGGATCCACCAGTGTCATTGCATGCCTGTTCTTTTCATGAACCACAACTAGAGTCATTGCATGTCTGTTCCTTCCACAAACCACATATGGATCCACTAGTTTCATTGCATGTCTGTTCTTTTCATGAACCACAGCTAGAGTCATTGCATGTGTGTTCTTCTCACAAACCACATAAGGATACACTAGTGTCATTACATGGGTGTTCTTTTCATGAACCACACCTAGTGTCATTGCATGTCTAATCTTTCCACAAACCACACATGGATCCACCACTGTCATTAGATGTGTGTTCTTTTCATGAACCACACCCAGTGTGATTGCATGTCTGTTCTTTTCACAAACCACACATGGATCCACCAGTGTCATTGCATGTGTGTTCTTTTCATGAACCACAGCTAGAGTCATTGCATGTCTGTTCTTTCCACAAACCACACATGGATCCACCTAGTGTGATTGCATGTCTGTTCTTTTCATGA
Source organism: Avena sativa (assembly GCA_916181665.1). Taxonomy (NCBI): domain Eukaryota; kingdom Viridiplantae; phylum Streptophyta; class Magnoliopsida; order Poales; family Poaceae; genus Avena; species Avena sativa. Next base: position 101,630,469 of record OV702287.1, on the reverse strand, counting down.
ACCACAGCTAGAGTCATTGCATGTCTGTTCCTTCCACAAACCACATATGGATCCACCGATGTCATTGCATGTGTGTTCTATTCATGAACCACAACTAGAGTCATTGCATGTGTGTTATTCACACAAACCACATAAGGATACACCAGTGCCATTGTATGTGTGTTCTTTTCATGAACCACACCCAATGTCATTGCATGTTTGTTCTTTCCACAAACCACACATGGATCCACCAGTGCCATTGGATGTGTGTTCTTTTCATGAACCACACCCAGTGTCATTGCATGTCTGTTCTTTCCACAAACCACACATGGATCCACCAGTGTCATTGGATGTGTGTTCTTTTCATGAACCACACCCAATGGATAGAGGCATATCTGATATTTTCACAAACCACACATGGATCCACCAATATAATTGAATGTGTGTTCTTTTCATGAACCACAGCTAGAGTCATTGCATGTCTGTTCTTTCCACAAACCACACATGGATCCACCTAGTGTGATTTCATGTCTGTTCTTTTCACAAACCACACATGTATCCACCAGTGTCATTGGATGTGTGTTCTTTTCATGAACCACAGCTAGAGTCATTGCATGTCTGTTCTTCTAAACAAACCACATAAGTATCCACCAGTGTCATTGCATGTCTGTTCGTTTCATGAACCACACCCAGTGTCATTGCATGTCTGTTCCTCTAAACAAACCACAAATGGATCCACCTAGTGTGATTGCATGTTTGTTCTTTTCACAAACCACACATGGATCCACCAGTGTCATTGCATGTGTGTTCTTTTCATGAACCAAAGCTAGAGTCATTGCATGCCAGTTCTTCTCACAAACGACATAAGTATCCACCAGTGTCATTACATGTCTGTTCTTTTCATGAACCACACCCAGTGTCGTTGCATGCGTGTTCTTCTCATGAACCACACATGGATCCACCAGTGTCATTGCATGTGTGTTCTTTTCATTAACCACAGCTAGAGTCATTGCATGTGTGTTCTTCTCGCAAACCACACATGGATCCACCAGTGTCATTGCATGTCTGTTCTTCTCATGAACCACACCCAGTGTCATTGCATGTGTGTTCCTCTAAACAAACCACATAAGGATCCACCAGTGTCATTGTATGTGTGTTCTTCTCATGAACCACACATGGATCCACCAGTGTCATTGCATGTCTGTTCTTTTCATGAACCACAGCTAGAGTCATTGCATGTCTGTTCTTTTCATGAACCACAGCTAGAGTCATTGCATGTCTGTTCTTTCCACAAACCACATATGGATCCACTAGAGTCATTGCATGTCTGTTCTTTTCATGAACCACAGCTAGAGTCATTGCATGTGTGTTCCTTCCACAAACCACATATGGATCCACCAGTGTCATTGCATGTGTGTTCGTTTCATGAATCATAGCTAGAGTCATTGCATGTGTGTTCTTCTCACAAACCACATAAGGATACACGAGTGTCATTGCATGTCTATTCCTTCCACAAACCACATATGGATCCACCAGTGTCATTGCATGTGTGTTCTTTTCATGAACCACAGCTAGATTCATTGCATGTGTGTTCTTCTCACAAACCACATAAGGATCCACAAGTGTCATCGCATGTCTGTTCTTTTCATGAACCACACTCAGTGTCATTGCATGTCTGTTCCTTGTAAACAAACCACACATGGATCCACCTAGTGTGATTGCATGTCTGTTCTTTTCACAAACCACACATGGATCCACGAGTGTCATTGCATGTGTGTTCTTTTCATGAACCATAGCTAGAATCATTGCATGTCTTCTCTTCTCACAAACCACATAAGGATCCACCAGTGTTATTGCATGTGTTTCTTTTCATGAACCACACCTAGTGTCATTACATGTGTGTTCTTCTCATGAACCACACATGGATCCACCTGTGTCATTGCATGTGTGTTCTTTTCATGAACCATAGCTAGAGTCGTTGTATGTGTGTTCTTCTCACAAACCACACATGGATCCACCAGTGTCACTGCATGTGTGTTCTTCTCATGAACCATAGCCAGTGTCATTGCATGTATGTTCCTCTAAACAAACAACACATGGATCCACCCGTGTCATTGGATGTCTGTTCTTTTCATGAACCACAACTAGAGTCATTGCATGTTTGTTCTTTCCACAAACCACATACGGATCCACCAGTGTCATTGAATTCCTGTTATTTTCATGAACCACAACTAGAGTCATTGCATGTCTGTTCCTTCCACAAACCACATATGGATCCACCAGTGTCATTGCATGTGTGTTCTTTTAATAAACCACGGCTAGAGTCATTGCATGTGGGTTCTTCTCACGAACCACATAAGGATACACCAGTGTCATTGCATGTGTGTTCTTTTCATGAACCACACCCACTGTCATTGCATGTCCGCTCTTTCCACAAACCACACATGGATCCACCAGTGTCATTGGATGTGTGTTCTTTTCATGAACCATAACCAGTGTGATTGCATGTCTGTTCTTTTCACAAACCACATATGAATCCACCAGTGTCATTGCATGTGTGTTCTTTTCATGAACCACAACTAGAGTCATTGCAGTCTGTTCTTTCCACAAACCACACATGGATCCACCTAGTGTGATTGCATGTCTGTTCTTTTCACAAACCACACACAGATCCACCCGTGTCATTGCATGTGTGTTCTTTTCATGAACCACAACTAGAGTCATTGCATGTGTGTTCTTCTAAACAAACCACATAAGGATCCACAAGTGTCATTGCATGTCTGTTCTTTTCATGAACCACACCCAGTGTCATTGCATGTCTATAACACCCTCGAATCGGCCCTATGCAAGTTTTAGCCCTTTCCGCCAAACCCACATAGAAACGATTCAAGGACGCCCACCAGGCACTTTCGTGCGGGTGGAAAACGAAGTAATAACATTACACAACAGTCCTCGATGGGACCCACAGAACAGATATATATACAACAGCGACTCAGTGAGTCAAGAATACAGATATACAATACAAAGATCCAATCACCTTGAAAATGATACAACGTCCGAGTACGGACAAGATGCAAATGGGGCTAAGAGCCCTGAAGAATAACCAATGGCGTCCATAACCCTGCCCAGGCCAAGCCGGAAGGGTAACCCTGTTAACGACGTCGATCTCAAACTTGCTAAAAACAAAAGGGGTGCCGACAAAGGGCAAAGGAAAAAAAAGAGCGTCAGTACTGAGGCCAGTACATGGCGAGGCTAGAATTCGGCAGCTCTCGCCTACATAGGTATGGTGGGCTGAAGCGGCAGCGCAGTGGCACTAAACAACCTATATAGACTCGCTACAACTGGCGGTGATCAGAGAGGGATAAGAAAGACCTATTCGGATCCAAACTGAAGCTAGCACTAAACAAACCCATCCTGGTATTCCCCCTCGAGTCCAAACGAGGAAGTTAAGCCGAGGATACTCACATGGTTGGCGGTTTTATTTAATCTTTCCATTATAGTTGCAGCACTTACTAATCAGATATAGATAGCATGAGTCATCCTAAGGCATAAGTAGTGGGCAGTTTTACTTAACATTCCGTTGTAGTTGAAACATTTACTAGTCAGATATAATTGTCCTGAGGAATCCCAAAAACCCAGCGGTTGTTGGCACTTTTATCACATTCCATTGGAGTTGCAATACTTACTAGGCAGGTATAGCATGTCACAAAACAACCCAGATGCACCAGTTGTTGGCATTTTTAATATCCATTCCGTTATAGTTGCATCTGATTACTAGTCACATATTAAGTCAAATTTATAGCACTACTTTAGTTATGCTTGTCTATGATCGAGATACTGTGCTCCAAGTCGTCCATAACCGCGGACACGGCTTTTAGAAAGTTTTACCCTGCAGGGGTGCACAAATAGCAACACACACTCGATCAACCTCGGAAAAACCAACTCAAAACCCAACGAGGCATTCACGACAAAGCGATCACAGGATTCAGAAATATTTCAGGGGGCCACCCCACTAAGCTACCCGCAACGAAGTTGGCCGGCTCCGGAACGGACCCAGGGTTTGTGTGGACGGCTGTAAACGACTAGGAACCCGAAAGTGTGACTGGGCTTGTCGATACAGCGAAAACGTGTCACGATCCAAAACAGTACAGGTGCTCCACGCACAATCTTAAATAAAACAGTAAAGCATGGCATAAGTACAAGATAGTAATAAAGCCACAAACTACATGTGGCCCCAAGAAATAGAAATGAATCAAGCTCTAGCTCAGGGGGGTCCATAAGGCCTCCCGGATGTGGATAGTGCGAAAAATCAAGGAACAGGTATCAAGTACTCGGGGTCCTACGGGACACAAGTGAGCGTGGAAGAACCAAATAACATCTATTGCCCACCGATGCCTCTGCATAGTTATATCTAGCATATTAATAGTTGTATTTAAAGTCATGATCATCTCCACCAGTAAGCATCTCCACCAATAAGCATCTGCCCGCATTCCAACAACTGTGGTACTCGACAACACGAGATCGCACCTGAGCAAGCAACTACGACTCGCAAGGCCAGCTATCTACCAAACAACCGGTAATAGGAGGTGTCCATGGCAATATAGAGGCTGCACAGGGTATAACTGGTACGGAACACTAAAGCATCGCGACACGGATAGCAATAGATCAACAGGAGGAAATAAAGTCTACAAATGCAAAATAGGTAGAAGAGGGAGAGATGCTCGCCTGGGAAACACTGCCGAAGGTTCATAACCGAAGAACTTGTCGATACTCGCATCAACTCATTGTCCTAATCCGTGAAGAAGCAAAGCACTAAAAGAAACACCGGATGCAATATTTAATACTACGGCAAAAGATTCGGCATGATTATGATATGATGCAGATGCGGTGCAATTAGATAGTGTTAAGCGGAACCGGGGTCCCGACAATTAATTATACGGTTCAAGTTATTAAGCTACCCCGCAAATTAAATGTTGTATTAACAGGGCGAAACATGGCATCGGTTCGCTACGCCAATTTAAATGGAGTACGAAATAAGACTAGAATAGCTCGCATATCGACTCCATATTTAATTATGCGGTGAATCGGCATAATGCCCCCAACCCACATGATATGCATGCGAGATGAACAATTAATATGCAACAAGTTTTATATATAGCATTTATAAACTAGGGCTCGGAAAAAGGTTCACACATCTGGGTTCGGAAGATCTTGGGTTCCGGGGGGTCCGGGGTTCGACAGGGTTCGTCGGGGAGCGGTTCGACGGGATCGGTCTCGGACAACGGAAGGAGAGCTTGGCGTTCCGGGAAGGACTTGGTTTGCCGTCGAGGCACATCAGATTCGCCCTGGTCGGTGTCGATCTTGTCGTCGCGACGATCTTGTCGGGTCCGCGTAACGGTCGGTATTGGTGTTCGGGATGAAGAACTTGGCGTGCGATGTCGTCGGGCATCGGTGCGGGGAGGAGGTCTTGTCGTTCTGTGTCGGCGACCTTAGCGTCCGGGAAGGAGTACTTGTCGCACCGGGGTCTCGGCGTACTCGGATCCGAGAGGAAGAACTTGGCGTCTCGGAGCAGTTCTGGGTTTTGGCGTTCGGTCCTCAGGCATCGGTGTCGATCTTGGGGTTCCAAGGCGAAGATGTACGGATCCGTGTTGAAGATCTTATCGGGGTTCTCGGCTTTAGGATCGGGGTCTTCGGGTCCCGAAAGGAGAACATGGCGGTCTCGGTGTCTTCAGGTCCGAGAAGATCTTGTCGAAAAGATCCAGTCCATCGAGGGGGTCTCAAGCAACGGAGTAAACATCCCCACACCTTCTCGCGTCAACAGCATCACCGCACCTGAACACCAGTTCCACATCACACATACAACACCATCACCCCTTCTTACTGATAGAACGGACACGGACGAGATGAGGCCACAGGGATGGGCAACGGCGACAGAGGACGACCACGACCACGAGCAGTGTAACACGGGGTCAGAGCGCGAGCACGCGAGGCGGCAACAACCTTGGACGCGGGGAAGGAAACAACATGGGGTGCGGCAGGGGGTGGAGCCCAACGGGGTCGCCGGTGGGGCTTCACGCGGCGGTGGCGAGGACCTAGCGGGGCACAGGGGTGCTCGAGACGGCAAGGTGATGGAGGGGCGGAGCAGCCGTGCTCGGAGCTTGCAGGGACGACGAAGCTCACTGGAGGCGACGCGGAGGCGCTCGAGGCCGCGACTGCGGGCGACCGACGGGCGACGTGGAGGGGTAGCCGGCGAGGAGCTCGACGTGGGGCGGCGAAGGGGCTCGAGGAGCGGGGCGGTAAGGTCGAGCGGGAGCCCGCCGGGCACTGCATGGGGTTTGGGGAAGGGATTTGAGGCGAGGACGCGCGGACGGCGGCGGGCTCGACGACGACGAGGCACAGCCGACCAACGCAGGGAAGGTGGCACCAGGGGCGACCACGGCGACGGCCACAGGGGCTTGGTGAGGTCGGCAGCGGGGCTTCACGACACGGGACGCACGAGACTCGAGGGAGAGCGGTAGGGCGGGGAGATCTCCGGCGAGGAGGATGGCGGTGGATCGGGGCTGGCATCGGGGAATCGATGGGAGGAAGACGGGGAGAGAGGAGGGAGGCGCACCTGGGGGCGGGGGAACCGAGGCCGAGCGGGGGGTCGCGCGGGCGCGTGAGCGGGGTGGGCCACGCGCGATTGGGTGGCGTGCCCAGGTGGTGGACCTGGTCGGGAGGCAGGTGGGCGGGAGTTGGAGAGAGGAGCGTGCGTGTACGATGCTGCGGTGCAACGCGTGTGGGGGAGCGCGGGATGGTGGGGCCAGCTGGGCAGGTGCGTGTTGGAGGATGTGCAGGTGGCGGTGGGATGGAGGGAGAAATAGGGGTAGGTAGGGTGGGGAATTAGGGTTTTGGTCTGGGTTAGTGTTTTGGTCTGAGCTAGGTATATGGGGTAGTAGGTGGCTATCGATTGGGCCTTTGGGCCTGACCGGTGGCTGCCTCCCCCACTAAAAATATTTTATTTTTATTAAACTTTTAAAATATTTTATAAATAGTTTTTAGACAACTAAAATATCCAGGAAGACCTGGTTTTATGATTTAAAATTAAAGGAGGACTAATTAGAAAACAAAATAGGGTTTTTCAAAGTACTTTTATGAACAAACTTGCATGATGATGTCATGATGATGCACAAAGTAGTAGACAATTCAAGCGATTTTCTGGTAGCGATTTTAGCGGGATGCCACAATGTCTGTTCCTCTAAACAGACCACACATGGATCCACCTAGTGTGCTTGCATGTCTATTCTTTTCACAAACCACACATGGATCCACCAGTGTCATTGCATGTGTGTTCTTTTCATGAACCATAGCTAGAGTCATTGCATGTCCCTTCTTCTCACAAACCACATAAGGATCCACCAGTGTAATTGCATGTGTGTTCTTTTCATGAACCAAACCCAGTGTCATTGCATGTGTGTTCTTCTCATGAACCACACATGGATCCACTAGTGTCATTGCATGTGTGTTCTTTTCATGAACCACAACTAGAGTCATTGCATGTGTGTTCGTCTCACAAACCACACATGGATCCACCAGTGTCATTGCATGTGTGTTCTTCTCATGAACCACAACTAGTGTCATTGCATGTCTGTTCCTCTAAACAAATCACACATGGATCCACTAGTGTCATTGGATGTGTGTTCTTCTCATGAAACACACATGGATCCACCAGTGTCATTGCATGTCTGTTCTTTTCATGAACCACAGCTAGAGTCATTGCATGTCTGTTCTTTCCACAAACCACATATGGATCCACCAGTGTCATTGCATGTCTGTTCTTTTCATGAACCACAGCTAGAGTCATTGCATGTCTGTTCCTTCCACAAACCACATATGGATCCACCAGTGTCATTGCATGTGTGTTCTTTTCATTAGCTAGAGTCATTGCATGTGTGTTCTTCTCACAAACCACATAAGGATACACTAGTGTCATTGCATGTGTGTTCTTTTCATGAAGCACACCTAGTGTCATTGCATGTCTGTTCTTTCCACAAACCACACATGGATCCACCAGTGTCATTGGATGTGTGTTCTTTTCATGAACCACACCCAGTGTCATTGCATGTCTGTTCTTTCCACAAACCACACATGGATCCACCTAGTGTGATTGCATGTATGTTCTTTTCATGAACCACAGCTAGAGTCATTGCACGTCTGTTCCTTCCACAAGCCATATATGGATCCCCTAGTGTCATTGGATGTGTCTTCTTTTCATGAACCACAGCTAGATCCATTGCATGTGTGTTCTTTTCATGAATAACACCCAGTGTCATAGCATGTATGTTCTTTCCACAAACCACACATGGATCCACCAGTGTCATTGGATGTGTGTTCTTTTCATGAACCACACCCATTGTGATTGCATGTCTGTTGTTTTCACAAACCACACATGGATTCACCAGTGTCATTGCATGTGTGTTCTTTTCATGAACCACAACTAGAGTCATTGCATGTCTGTTCTCTCCACAAACCACACACGGATCCACCTAGTGTGATTGCATGTCTGTTCTTTTCGAAAACCCCACATGGATCCACCAGTGTCATTGCATGTGTTTTCTTTTCATCAAACCACAGCTAGAGTGATTACATGTGTGTTATTCTAAACAAACCACATAAGGATCCGCCAGTGTCATTGCATGTCTGTTCTTTTCATGAACCACACCTAGTGTCATTGCATATCTGTTCCTCTAAACAAACCACACATGCATCCACCTAGTGTGATTGCATGTCTGTTCTTTTCACAAACCACACAAGGATCCACCAGTGTCATTGCATGTGTGTTCTTTTCATGAACCATAGCTATAGTCATTGCATGTATGTTCTTCTCACAAACCACATAAGGATCCACCAGTGTCATTGCATGTGTGTTCTTTTCATGAACCACACCCAGTGTCATTGCATGTGTGTTCTTCTAATGAACCACACATGGATCCACCAGTGTCATTGCATGTGTGTTCTTTTCATGAACCACGGCTAGAATCATTGCATGTGTGTTCTTCTCACAAACCACACATGGATCCACCAGTGTCATTGCATGTGTGTTCTTCTCATGAACCACACATGGATCCACCAGTGTTATTGCATGTCTGTTCTTTTCATGAACCACAGCTAGAGTCATTGCATGTATGTTCTTTCCACAAACCACATATGGATCCACCAGTGTCCTTGCATGTCTGTTCTTTTCATGAACCACAACTAGAGTCATTGCATGTATGTTCCTTCTAGAAACCACATATGGATCCACCAGTGTCATTGCATGTGTGTTCTTTTCATGAACCACAGCTAGAGTCATTCTATGTGTGTGCTTCTCACAAACCACATAAGGATACACCAGTGTCATTGCATGGGAGTTCTTTTCATGAACCACACCCAGTGTCATTGCATGTCTGTTCTTTCCACAAACCACACATGGATCCAATAGTGTCATTGGATGTGTGTTCTTTTCATGAACCACACCTAGTGTGAATGCATGTCTGTTCTTTTCACAAACCACACATGGATCCACCAGTGTCATTGCATGTGTGTTCTTTTCATGAACCACAGCTAGAGTCATTGCATGTCTGTTCTTTCCACAAACCACACATGGATCCACCTAGTGTGATGGCATGTCTATTCTTTTCATGAACCACAACTATAGTCATTACACGTCTGTTCCTTCCACAAAGCACATATCGATCCACCAGTGTCATTGCATGTGTGTTCTTTTCATCAACCACAGCTAATGCCATAGCATGATGTTCTTCTCAGAAATCACATATGGATCCACCAGTGTCATTGCATGTCTGTTCCATTCATGAACCACAGCTAGAGTCATTGCATGTCTGTTCTTTCCACAGACCACACATGGATCCACCAGTGTCATTGGATGTGTGTTCATTTCATGAACCACACCCAGTGTGATTGCATGCATGTTCTTTTCACAAACCACACATTGATCCACCAGTGTCATTGCATGTGTGTTCTTTTCATGAACCACAACTAGAGTCATTGCATGTATGTTCTTTCCACAAACCACACATGGATCCACCTAGTGTGATTGCATGTCTATTCTTTTCATGAACCACAACTATAGTCATTGCACGTCTGTTCCTTCCAGAAACCACAGATGGATCCACTAGTGTCATTGCATGTGTGTTCTTTTCATGAACCACATCTAGAGTCATTGCATGTGTGTTCTTCTCACAAACCACATAAGGATACATTAGTGTCATTGCATGTGTGTTCTTTTCATGAACCACACCCAGTGTCATTGCATGTCTGTTCTTTCCACAAACCACATATGGATCCACCAGTGTCATTGGATGTGTGTTATTTTCATGAACCACACCTTGTGTGATTGCATGTTTGTTCTTTTCACAAACAACACATGGATCCACCAGTGTCATTGCATGTGTGTTATTTTCATGAACCATAGCTAGAGTCATTGCATGTCTGTTCTTTCGACAAACCACACATGGATCCACCTAGTGTGATTGCATGTCTGTTCTTTTCAGAAACCACACATGGATCCACCAGTGTCATTGCATGTGTGTTATTTTCATGAACCACAGCTAGGGTCATTTCATGTGTGTTCTTCTAAACAAACCACATAAGGATCCACTAGTGTCATTGCATGTTTGTTCTTTTCATGAACCACACCAAGTGTCATTGCATGTCTATTCCTCTAAACAAACCACACATGGATCCACCTAGTGTAATTGCATGTCTGTTCTTTTCACAAACCATACATGGATCCACTAGTGTCATTGCACGTGTGTTCTTTTCATGAACCATAGCTAGAGTCATTGCATGTCTGTTCTTCTCACAAACCACATAAGGATCCACCAGTGTCATTGCATGTGTGGTCTTTTCATGTACCACACCCAGTGTCATTGCATGTGTGTTCTTCTCATGGACCACACATCGATCCAACAGTGTCATTGGATGTGTGTTCTTTTCATGAACCATGGCTAGAGTCATTGCATGTGTGTTCTTCTCACAAACCACACATGGATCCACCAGTGTCATTGCATGTGTGTTCTTCTCATGAACCATAGCCTGTGTCATTGGATGTCTGTTCCTCTAAACAAACCACACATGGATCAACCAGTGTCATTGGATGTGTGTTCTTCTCATGAACCACACCTGGATCCACCAGTGTCATTGCATGTCTGTTCTTTTCAGGAACCACAGCTAGAGTCATTGCATGTATGTTCTTTCCACAAACCACATCTGGATCCACCAGTGTCATTGCATGTCTGTTCTTTTCATGAACCACAGCTAGAGTCATTGCATGTCTGTTCCTTCCACAAACCACATATGGATCCACCAGTGTCATTGCATGTGTGTTCTTTTCATGAACCACAACTAGAGTCATTGCATGTGTGTTCTTCTCACAAACCACATAAGGATACACCAGTGTCATTGCACGTGTGTTCTTTTCATGAACCACACCCAGTGTCATTGCATGTCTGTTCTTTCCACAAACCACACATGGATCCACTAGTGTCAATGGATGTGTGTTCTTTTCATGAACCACACCCAGTGTGATTGCATGTCTGTTCTTTTCACAAACCACACATGGATCCACCAGTGTCATTGCATGTGTGTTCTTTTCATGAACCACAACTAGAGTCATTGCATGTCCGTTCTTTCCACAAACCACACATGGATCCACCTAGTGTGATTGCATGTCTATTCTTTTCATGAACCACAACTAGAGCCATTGCATGTATGTTCCTTCCACAAACCACATATGGATCCACTAGTGTCATTGCATGTGTGTTATTTTCATGAACCACATCTAGAGTCATTGCATGTGTGTTCTTCTCACAAACCACATAAGGATACATTAGTGTCATTGCATGTGTGTTCTTTTCATGAACCACACCCAGTGTCATTGCATGTCTGTTCTTTCCACAAACCACATATGGATCCACCAGTGTCATTGGATGTGTGTTCTTTTGATGAACCACACCTAGTGTCATTGCGTGTCTCTTCCTCTAAACAAACCACACATGGATCCACCTAGTGTGATTGCATGTCTGTTCTTTTCACAAACCACACATGGATCCACCAGTGTCATTGCATGTGTGTTCTTTTCATGAATCATAGCTAGAGTCATTGCATATCCCTTCTTCTCATAAACCACATAAGGATCCACCAGTGTAATTGCATGTGTGTTCTTTTCATGAACCAAACCCAGTGTCATTGCATGTGTGTTCTTCTCATGAACCACACATGGATCCACCAGTGTCATTGCATGTGTGTTCTTTTCATGAACCACAACTAGAGTCATTGCATGTGTGTTCGTTTCACAAACCACACATGGATCCACCAGTGTCATTGCATGTGTGTTCTTCTCATGAACCACAACTAGTGTCATTGCATGTCTGTTCCTCTAAACAAACCACACATGGATCCACCAGTATCATTGGATGTGTGTTCTTCTCATGAACCACAGCTAGAGTCCTTGCATGTCTGTTCTTTCCACAAACCACATATGGATCCACTAGTGTCATTTCATGTCTGTTCTTTTCACAAACCCCACATGGATCCACCAGTGTCATTGCATGTGTTTTCTTTTCATCAAACCACAGCTAGAGTGATTACATGTGTGTTATTCTAAACAAACCACATAAGGATCCGCCAGTGTCATTGCATGTCTGTTCTTTTCATGAACCACACCTAGTGTCATTGCATATCTGTTCCTCTAAACAAACCACACATGCATCCACCTAGTGTGATTGCATGTCTCTTCTTTTCACAAACCACACAAGGATCCACCAGTGTCATTGCATGTGTGTTCTTTTCATGAACCATAGCTAGAGTCATTGCATGTCTGTTCTTCTCACAAACCACATAAGGATCCACCAGTGTCATTGCATGTGTGTTCTTTTCATGAACCACACCCAGTGTCATTGCATGTGTGTTCTTCTAATGAACCACACATGGATCCACCAGTGTCATTGCATGTGTGTTCTTTTCATGAACCACGGCTAGAATCATTGCATGTGTGTTCTTCTCACAAACCACACATGGATCCACAAGTGTCATTGCATGTGTGTTCTTCTCATGAACCACACATGGATCCACCAGTGTTATTGCATGTCTGTTCTTTTCATGAACCACAGCTAGAGTCATTGCATGTATGTTCTTTCCACAAACCACATATGGATCCACCAGTGTCCTTGCATGTCTGTTCTTTTCATGAACCACAACTAGAGTCATTGCATGTATGTTCCTTCTAGAAACTACATATGGATCCACCAGTGTCATTGCATGTGTGTTCTTTTCATGAACCACAGCTAGAGTCATTCTATGTGTGTGCTTCTCATAAACCACATAAGGATACACCAGTGTCATTGCATGTGAGTTCTTTTCATGAACCACACCCAGTGTCATTGCATGTCTGTTTTTTCCACAAACCACACATGGATCCAACAGTGTCATTGGATGTGTGTTCTTTTCATGAACCACACCTAGTGTGAATGCATGTCTGTTCTTTTCACAAACCACACATGGATCCACCAGTGTCATTGCATGTGTGTTCTTTTCATGAACCACATCTAGAGTCATTGCATGTCTGTTCTTTCCACAAACCACACATGGATCCACCTAGTGTGATGGCATGTCTATTCTTTTCATGAACCACAACTATAGTCATTACACGTCTGTTCCTTCCACAAAGCACATATCGATCCACTAGTGTCATTGCATGTGTGTTCTTTTCATCAACCACAGCTAATGCCATTGCATGATGTTCTTCTCAGAAATCACATATGGATCCACCAGTGTCATTGCATGTCTGTTCCATTCATGAACCACAGCTAGAGTCATTGCATGTCTGTTCTTTCCACAAACCACACATGGATCCACCAGTGTCATTGGATGTGTGTTCATTTCATGAACCACACCCAGTGTGATTGCATGCATGTTCTTTTCACAAACCACACATTGATCCACCAGTGTCATTGCATGTGTGTTCTTTTCATGAACCACATCTAGAGTCATTGCATGTATGTTCTTTCCACAAACCACACATGGATCCACCTAGTGTGATGGCATGTCTATTCTTTTCATGAACCACAACTATAGTCATTACACGTCTGTTCCTTCCACAAAGCACATATCGATCCACCAGTGTCATTGCATGTGTGTTCTTTTCATCAACCACAGCTAATGCCATTGCATGATGTTCTTCTCAGAAATCACATATGGATCCACCAGTGTCATTGCATGTCTGTTCCATTCATGAACCACAGCTAGAGTCATTGCATGTCTGTTCTTTCCACAAACCACACATGGATCCACCAGTGTCATTGGATGTGTGTTCATTTCATGAACCACACCCAGTGTGATTGCATGCATGTTCTTTTCACAAACCACACATTGATCCACCAGTGTCATTGCATGTGTGTTCTTTTCATGAACCACATCTAGAGTCATTGCATGTATGTTCTTTCCACAAACCACACATGGATCCACCTAGTGTGATTGCATGTATTTTCTTTTCATGAACCACAACTATAGTCATTGCACGTCTGTTCCTTCCAGAAACCACAGATGGATCCACTAGTGTCATTGCATGTGTGTTCTTTTCATGAACCACAGCTAGAGTCATTGCATGTGTGTTCTTCTCACAAACCACATAAGGATACACTAGTGTCATTACATGTGTGTTCTTTTCATGACCCACACCCAATGTCATTGCATGTTTTTTCTTTCCCAAACCACACATGGATCCACCAGTGTCATTGGATGTGTGTTCTTTTCATGAACCACACCTTGTGTGATTGCATGTTTGTTCTTTTCACAAACAACACATGGATCCACCAGTGTCATTGCATCTGTGTTCTTTTCATGAACCATAGCTAGAGTCATTGCATGTCTGTTCTTTCGACAAACCACACATGGATCCACCTAGTGTGATTGCATGTCTGTTCTTTTCAGAAACCACACATGGATCCACCAGTGTCATTGCATGTGTGTTATTTTCATGAACCACAGCTAGGGTCATTTCATGTGTGTTCTTCTAAACAAACCACATAAGGATCCACCAGTGTCATTGCATGTTTGTTCTTTTCATGAACCACACCAAGTGTCATTGCATGTCTATTCCTCTAAACAAACCACACATGGATCCACCTAGTGTAATTGCATGTCTGTTCTTTTCACAAACCATACATGGATCCACTAGTGTCATTGCACGTGTGTTCTTTTCATGAACCATAGCTAGAGTCATTGCATGTCTGTTCTTCTCACAAACCACATAAGGATCCACCAGTGTCATTGCATGTGTGGTCTTTTCATGTACCACACCCAGTGTCATTGCATGTGTGTTCTTCTCATGGACCACACATCGATCCAACAATGTAATTGGATGTGTGTTCTTTTCATGAACCATGGCTAGAGTCATTGCATGTGTGTTCTTCTCACAAACCACACATGGATCCACCAGTGTCATTGCATGTGTGTTCTTCTCATGAACCATAGCCTGTGTCATTGGATGTCTGTTCCTCTAAACAAACCACACATGGATCAACCAGTGTCATTGGATGTGTGTTCTTCTCATGAACCACACCTGGATCCACCAGTGTCATTGCATGTCTGTTCTTTTCAGGAACCACAGCTAGAGTCATTACATGTATGTTCTTTCCACAAACCACATCTGGATCCACCAGTGTCATTGCATGTCTGTTCTTTTCATGAACCACAGCTAGAGTCATTGCATGTCTGTTCCTTCCACAAACCACATATGGATCCACCAGTGTCATTGCATGTGTGTTCTTTTCATGAACCACAACTAGAGTCATTGCATGTGTGTTCTTCTCACAAACCACATAAGGATACACCAGTGTCATTGCACGTGTGTTCTTTTCATGAACCACACCCAGTGTCATTGCATGTCTGTTCTTTCCACAAACCACACATGGATCCACTAGTGTCAATGGATGTGTGTTCTTTTCATGAACCACACCCAGTGTGATTGCATGTCTGTTCTTTTCACAAACCACACATGGATCCACCAGTGTCATTGCATGTGTGTTCTTTTCATGAACCACAACTAGAGTCATTGCATGTCCGTTCTTTCCACAAACCACACATGGATCCACCTAGTGTGATTGCATGTCTATTCTTTTCATGAACCACAACTAGAGCCATTGAATGTATGTTCCTTCCACAAACCACATATGGATCCACTAGTGTCATTGCATGTGTGTTCTTTTCATGAACCACATCTAGAGTCATTGCATGTGTGTTCTTCTCACAAACCACATAAGGATACATTAGTGTCATTGCATGTGTGTTCTTTTCATGAACCACACCCAGTGTCATTGCATGTCTGTTCTTTCCACAAACCACATATGGATCCACCAGTGTCATTGGATGTGTGTTCTTTTCATGAACCACACCTAGTGTCATTGCGTGTCTCTTCCTCTAAACAAACCACACATGGATCCACCTAGTGTGATTGCATGTCTGTTCTTTTCACAAACCACACATGGATCCACCAGTGTCATTGCATGTGTGTTCTTTTCATGAATCATAGCTAGAGTCATTGCATATCCCTTCTTCTCATAAACCACATAAGGATCCACCAGTGTAATTGCATGTGTGTTCTTTTCATGAACCAAACCCAGTGTCATTGCATGTGTGTTCTTCTCATGAACCACACATGGATCCACCAGTGTCATTGCATGTGTGTTCTTTTCATGAACCACAACTAGAGTCATTGCATGTGTGTTCTTCTCACAAACCACATAAGGATACACCAGTGTCATTGCACGTGTGTTCTTTTCATGAACCACACCCAGTGTCATTGCATGTCTGTTCTTTCCACAAACCACACATGGATCCACTAGTGTCAATGGATGTGTGTTCTTTTCATGAACCACACCCAGTGTGATTGCATGTCTGTTCTTTTCACAAACCACACATGGATCCACCAGTGTCATTGCATGTGTGTTCTTTTCATGAACCACAACTAGAGTCATTGCATGTCCGTTCTTTCCACAAACCACACATGGATCCACCTAGTGTGATTGCATGTCTATTCTTTTCATGAACCACAACTAGAGCCATTGCATGTATGTTCCTTCCACAAACCACATATGGATCCACTAGTGTCATTGCATGTGTGTTCTTTTCATGAACCACATCTAGAGTCATTGCATGTGTGTTCTTCTCACAAACCACATAAGGATACATTAGTGTCATTGCATGTGTGTTCTTTTCATGAACCACACCCAGTGTCATTGCATGTCTGTTCTTTCCACAAACCACATATGGATCCACCAGTGTCATTGGATGTGTGTTCTTTTGATGAACCACACCTAGTGTCATTGCGTGTCTCTTCATCTAAACAAACCACACATGGATCCACCTAGTGTGATTGCATGTCTGTTCTTTTCACGAACCACACATGGATCCACCAGTGTCATTGCATGTGTGTTCTTTTCATGAATCATAGCTAGAGTCATTGCATATCCCTTCTTCTCATAAACCACATAAGGATCCACCAGTGTAATTGCATGTGTGTTCTTTTCATGAACCAAACCCAGTGTCATTGCATGTGTGTTCTTCTCATGAACCACACATGGATCCACCAGTGTCATTGCATGTGTGTTCTTTTCATGAACCACAACTAGAGTCATTGCATGTGTGTTCGTTTCACAAACCACACATGGATCCACCAGTGTCATTGCATGTGTGTTCTTCTCATGAACCACAACTAGTGTCATTGCATGTCTGTTCCTCTAAACAAACCACACATGGATCCACCAGTGTCATTGGATGTGTGTTCTTCTCATGAACCACAGCTAGAGTCCTTGCATGTCTGTTCTTTCCACAAACCACATATGGATCCACTAGTGTCATTTCATGTCTGTTCTTTTCACAAACCCCACATGGATCCACCAGTGTCATTGCATGTGTTTTCTTTTCATCAAACCACAGCTAGAGTGATTACATGTGTGTTATTCTAAACAAACCACATAAGGATCCGCCAGTGTCATTGCATGTCTGTTCTTTTCATGAACCACACCTAGTGTCATTGCATATCTGTTCCTCTAAACAAACCACACATGCATCCACCTAGTGTGATTGCATGTCTCTTCTTTTCACAAACCACACAAGGATCCACCAGTGTCATTGCATGTGTGTTCTTTTCATGAACCATAGCTAGAGTCATTGCATGTCTGTTCTTCTCACAAACCACATAAGGATCCACCAGTGTCATTGCATGTGTGTTCTTTTCATGAACCACACCCAGTGTCATTGCATGTGTGTTCTTCTAATGAACCACACATGGATCCACCAGTGTCATTGCATGTGTGTTCTTTTCATGAACCACGGCTAGAATCATTGCATGTGTGTTCTTCTCACAAACCACACATGGATCCACAAGTGTCATTGCATGTGTGTTCTTCTCATGAACCACACATGGATCCACCAGTGTTATTGCATGTCTGTTCTTTTCATGAACCACAGCTAGAGTCATTGCATGTATGTTCTTTCCACAAACCACATATGGATCCACCAGTGTCCTTGCATGTCTGTTCTTTTCATGAACCACAACTAGAGTCATTGCATGTATGTTCCTTCTAGAAACTACATATGGATCCACCAGTGTCATTGCATGTGTGTTCTTTTCATGAACCACAGCTAGAGTCATTCTATGTGTGTGCTTCTCATAAACCACATAAGGATACACCAGTGTCATTGCATGTGAGTTCTTTTCATGAACCACACCCAGTGTCATTGCATGTCTGTTCTTTCCACAAACCACACATGGATCCAACAGTGTCATTGGATGTGTGTTCTTTTCATGAACCACACCTAGTGTGAATGCATGTCTGTTCTTTTCACAAACCACACATGGATCCACCAGTGTCATTGCATGTGTGTTCTTTTCATGAACCACATCTAGAGTCATTGCATGTCTGTTCTTTCCACAAACCACACATGGATCCACCTAGTGTGATGGCATGTCTATTCTTTTCATGAACCACAACTATAGTCATTACACGTCTGTTCCTTCCACAAAGCACATATCGATCCACCAGTGTCATTGCATGTGTGTTCTTTTCATCAACCACAGCTAATGCCATTGCATGATGTTCTTCTCAGAAATCACATATGGATCCACCAGTGTCATTGCATGTCTGTTCCATTCATGAACCACAGCTAGAGTCATTGCATGTCTGTTCTTTCCACAAACCACACATGGATCCACCAGTGTCATTGGATGTGTGTTCATTTCATGAACCACACCCAGTGTGATTGCATGCATGTTCTTTTCACAAACCACACATTGATCCACCAGTGTCATTGCATGTGTGTTCTTTTCATGAACCACATCTAGAGTCATTGCATGTATGTTCTTTCCACAAACCACACATGGATCCACCTAGTGTGATTGCATGTCTATTCTTTTCATGAACCACAGCTAGAGTCATTGCATGTTTGTTCCTTCCACAAACCACATATGGATCCACTAGTGTCATTGCATGTGTGTTCTTTTCATGAACCACAGCTAGAGTCACTGCATGTGTGTTCTTCTCACAAACCACAAAAGGATACACCAGTGTCATTGCATGTGTGTTCTTTTCATGACCCACACCCAATGTCATTGCATGTTTTTTCTTTCCCAAACCACACATGGATCCACCAGTGTCATTGGATGTGTGTTCTTTTCATGAACCACACCTTGTGTGATTGCATGTTTGTTCTTTGCACAAACAACACATGGATCCACCAGTGTCATTGCATCTGTGTTCTTTTCATGAACCATAGCTAGAGTCATTGCATGTCTGTTCTTTCGACAAACCACACATGGATCCACCTAGTGTGATTGCATGTCTGTTCTTTTCAGAAACCACACATGGATCCACCAGTGTCATTGCATGTGTGTTATTTTCATGAACCACAGCTAGGGTCATTTCATGTGTGTTCTTCTAAACAAACCACATAAGGATCCACCAGTGTCATTGCATGTTTGTTCTTTTCATGAACCACACCAAGTGTCATTGCATGTCTATTCCTCTAAACAAACCACACATGGATCCACCTAGTGTAATTGCATGTCTGTTCTTTTCACAAACCATACATGGATCCACTAGTGTCATTGCACGTGTGTTCTTTTCATGAACCATAGCTAGAGTCATTGCATGTCTGTTCTTCTCACAAACCACATAAGGATCCACCAGTGTCATTGCATGTGTGGTCTTTTCATGTACCACACCCAGTGTCATTGCATGTGTGTTCTTCTCATGAACCACACATCGATCCAACAGTGTAATTGGATGTGTGTTCTTTTCATGAACCATGGCTAGAGTCATTGCATGTGTGTTCTTCTCACAAACCACACATGGATCCACCAGTGTCATTGCATGTGTGTTCTTCTCATGAACCATAGCCTGTGTCATTGGATGTCTGTTCCTCTAAACAAACCACACATGGATCAACCAGTGTCATTGGATGTGTGTTCTTCTCATGAACCACACCTGGATCCACCAGTGTCATTGCATGTCTGTTCTTTTCAGGAACCACAGCTAGAGTCATTACATGTATGTTCTTTCCACAAACCACATCTGGATCCACCAGTGTCATTGCATGTCTGTTCTTTTCATGAACCACAGCTAGAGTCATTGCATGTCTGTTCCTTCCACAAACCACATATGGATCCACCAGTGTCATTGCATGTGTGTTCTTTTCATGAACCACAACTAGAGTCATTGCATGTGTGTTCTTCTCACAAACCACATAAGGATACACCAGTGTCATTGCACGTGTGTTCTTTTCATGAACCACACCCAGTGTCATTGCATGTCTGTTCTTTCCACAAACCACACATGGATCCATTAGTGTCAATGGATGTGTGTTCTTTTCATGAACCACACCCAGTGTGATTGCATGTATGTTCTTTTCACAAACCACACATGGATCCACCAGTGTCATTGCATGTGTGTTCTTTTCATGAACCACAACTAGAGTCATTGCATGTCCGTTCTTTCCACAAACCACACATGGATCCACCTAGTGTGATTGCATGTCTATTCTTTTCATGAACCACAACTAGAGCCATTGAATGTATGTTCCTTCCACAAACCACATATGGATCCACTAGTGTCATTGCATGTGTGTTCTTTTCATGAACCACATCTAGAGTCATTGCATGTGTGTTCTTCTCACAAACCACATAAGGATACATTAGTGTCATTGCATGTGTGTTCTTTTCATGAACCACACCCAGTGTCATTGCATGTCTGTTCTTTCCACAAACCACATATGGATCCACCAGTGTCATTGGATGTGTGTTCTTTTCATGAACCACACCTAGTGTCATTGCGTGTCTCTTCCTCTAAACAAACCACACATGGATCCACCTAGTGTGATTGCATGTCTGTTCTTTTCACAAACCACACATGGATCCACCAGTGTCATTGCATGTGTGTTCTTTTCATGAACCATAGCTAGAGTCATTGCATATCCCTTCTTCTCATAAACCACATAAGGATCCACCAGTGTAATTGCATGTGTGTTCTTTTCATGAACCAAACCCAGTGTCATTGCATGTGTGTTCTTCTCATGAACCACACATGGATCCACCAGTGTCATTGCATGTGTGTTCTTTTCATGAACCACAACTAGAGTCATTGCATGTGTGTTCGTCTCACAAACCACACATGGATCCACCAGTGTCATTGCATGTGTGTTCTTCTCATGAACCACAACTAGTGTCATTGCATGTCTGTTCCTCTAAACAAACCACACATGGATCCACCTGTGTCATTGGATGTGTGTTCTTCTCTTGAACCACAACTAGAGTCCTTGCATGTCTGTTCTTTCCACAAACCACATATGGATCCACTAGTGTCATTTCATGTCTGTTCTTTTCATGAACCACAACTAGAGTCATTGCATGTGTGTTCCTTCCACAAACCACATATGGATCCACCACTGTCATTGCATGTGTGTTCTTTTCAGGAACCAAAGCTAGAGTCATTGCATGTGTGTTCTTCTCACAAACCACATAAGGATACACCAGTGTCATTGCATGTCTGTTCTTTTCATGAACCACACCCAGTGCCATTGCATGTTTGTTCTTTCCACAAACCACACATGGATCCACCAGTGTTAGTGGATGTGTGTTCTTTTCATGAACCACACCTAGTGTGATTGCATGTCTATTCTTCTCACAAACCACACATGGATCCACCAGTGTTATTGCATGTGTGTTCTTTTCATGAACCACAACTAGAGTCATTGCATGTCTGTTCTTTCTACAAACCACACATGGATCCACCTAGTGTGATTGCATGTCTGTTCTTTTCATGAACCACAGCTATAGTCATTGCACGTCTATTCCTCCCACAAACCACATATGGATCCACCAGTGTCATTGCATGGCGTTCTTTTCATGAACCACAACTAGAGTCATTGTATGTGTGTTCTTCTCACAAACCACAGAAGGATACACTAGTGTCATTGCATGTGTGTTCTTTTCATGAACCACACCCAATGTCATTGTATGTTTGTTCTTTCCACAAACCACAGATGGATCCACCAGTGTCATTGGATGTGTGTTCTTTTCATGAACCACACCAATGTGATTGCATGTTTGTTCTTTTCACAAACGACACATGGATCCACCAGTGTCATTGCATGTGTGTTGTTTTCATGAACCACAGCTAGAGTCATTTCATGTCTGTTCTTTCCACAAACCAGACATGGATCCACCTAGTGTGATTGCATGTCTGTTCTTTTCACAAACCACACATGGATCCACCAGTGTCATTGCATGTGTGTTCTTTTCATGAACCACACCTAGAGTCATTACATGTGTGTTCTTCTAAACAAACCACATAAGGATCCACCAGTGTCGTTGCACGTCTATTCTTTTCATGAACCACACCCAGTGTCATTGCATGTCTGTTCCTCTAAACAAACCACATATGGATCCACCTAGTGTGATTGCATGTCTGTTCTTTTCACAAACCTCACATGGATCCATCAGTGTCATTGCATGTGTGTTCTTTTCATTAACCATATCTAGAGTAATTGCATGTCTATTCTTCTCAGAAACCATTTAAGGATCCACCAGTGTCGTTGCATGTGTGGTCTTTTCATGAACCACACCCACTGTCATTGCATGTGTGTTCTTCTCATTAACCACACATGGATCCACCAGTGTCATTGCATGTGTGTTCTTTCCATGAACCACGGCTAGAGTCATTGCATGTGTGTTCTTCTCACAAACCACACATGGATCCACCAGTGTCATTGCTTATGTGTTCTTCTCACGAACCATAGCCTGTGTCATTGCATGTCTGTTCCTCTAAACAAACCACGCATGGATCCACCAGTGTCATTAGATGTGTGTTCTCATGAACCACACATGGATCCACCAGTGTCATTGCGTGTCTGTTCTTTTCATGAACCACATCTAGAGTCATTGCATGTATGTTCTTTCCACAAACCACATATGGATCCACAAGTGTCATTGCATGTCTGTTCTTTTCATGAACCACAGCTAGAGTCATTGCATATGTGTTCCTTCGACAAACCACATATGGACCACCAGTGTCATTGCATGTGTGTTCTATTCATGAACCACAGCTAGAGTCATTGCATGTGTGTTCTTCTCGGAAACCACATAAGGATACACCAGTGTCATTGCATGTGTGTTCTTTTCATGAACCACACCTAGTGTCATTGCATGTCTGTTCTTTCCACAAACCACACATGGATCCACCAATGTCATTGGATGTGTGTTCTTTTCATGAACCACACCCAGTGTGATTGCATGTCTGTTCTTTTAACAAACCACACATGGATCCACCAGTTTCATTGCATGTGTGTTCTTTTCATGAACCACAGCTAGAGTCATTGCATGTCTGTTCTTTCAACAAACCACACATGGATCCACCTAGTGTGATGGCATGTCTATTCTTTTCATGAACCACAACTATAGTCATTACACGTCTGTTCCTTCCACAAAGCACATATCGATCCACCAGTGTCATTGCATGTGTGTTCTTTTCATCAACCACAGCTAGAGCCATTGCATGATGTTCTTCTCACAAACCACAGATGGATCCACTAGTGTCATTGCATGTCTGTTCCATTCATGAACCACAGCTGGAGTCATTGCATGTCTATTCTTTCCACAAACCACACATGGATCCACCAGTGTCATTGGATGTGTGTTCTTTTCATGAACCACACCCTGTGTGATTGCATGTTTGTTCTTTTCACAAACAACACATGGATCCACCAGTGTCATTGCATGTGTGTTCTTTTCATGAAACACAGCTAGAGTCATTGCATGTCTGTTGTTTCCACAAACCACACATGGATCCACCTAGTGTGATTGCATGTCTGTTCTTTTCACAAACCACACATGGATCCACCAGTGTCATTGCATGTGTGTTCTTTTAATGAACCACAGCTAGAGTCATTGCATGTGTGTTCTTCTAAACAAACCACATAAGGATCCACTAGTGACACTGCATGTCTATTCTTTTCATGAACCACACCCAGTGTCATTGCATGTCTATTCCTCTAAACAAACCACACATGGATCCACTTAGTGTGATTGCATGTCTGTTCTTTTCACAAACCACACATGGATCCACCAGTGTCATTGCATGTGTGTTCTTTTCATGAACCATAGCTAGAGTCATTGCATGTCTGTTCTTCTCACAAACCACATAAGGATCCACCAGTGTCATTGCATGTGTGGTCTTTTCATGAACCACACCCAGTGTTATTGCATGTGTGTTCTTCTCATGAACCACACATGGATACACCCGTGTCATTGCTTGTGTGTTCTTTTCATGAACCACGGCTAGAGTCATTGCATGTGTGTTTTTCTCACAAACCACACATGGATCCACCAGTGTCATTGCATGTGTGTTCTTCTCATGAACCATAGCCTGTCTCATTACATGTCTGTTCCTCTAAACAAACCACACATGGATCCACCAGTGTCATTGGATGTGTGTTCTTCTCATGAACCACACATGGATCCACCAGTGTCATTGCATGTCTGTTCTTTTCATGAACCACAACTAGAGTCATTGCATGTATGTTCTTTCCACAAACAACATATGGATCCACCAGTGTCATTGCATGTCTGTTCTTTTCATGAACCACAGCTAGAGTCATTGCATGTTTTTTCCTTCCACAAAGCACATATGGATCCACCATTGTCATTGCATGTGTGTTCTTTTCATGAACCACAGCTAGAGTCATTGCATGTGTGTTCTTCTCACAAACCACATAAGGATACACCAGTGTCATTGCATGTGTGTTCTTTTCATGAACCACACCAAGTGTCATTGCATGTCTATTCTTTCCACAAACCACACATGGATCCACCAGTGTCATTGGATGTGTGTTCTTTTCATGAACCACACCCAGTGTGATTGCAGGTCTGTTCTTTTCACAAACCACACATGGATCCACCAGTGTCTTTGCATGTGTGTTCTTTTCATGAACCACAGCTAGAGTCATTGCATGTTGTTCTTTCCACAAACCACATATGGATCCACTAGTGTCATTGCATGTGTGTCCTTTTCATGAACCACATCTAGAGTCAATGCATGTGTGTTCTTCTCACAAACCACATAAGGATACACTAGTGTCATTGCATGTGTGTTCTTTTCATGAACCAAACCCAGTGTCATTGCATGTCTGTTGTTTCCAACAACCACACTGGGATCCACCGGTGTCATTGGATGTGTGTTCTTTTCATGAACCACACCCAGTGTGATTGCATGTGTGTTCTTTTCATGAACCACAGCTAGAGTCATTGCATGTCTGTTCTTTCCACAAACCACACATGGATCCACCTAGTGTGATTGCATGTCTGTTATTTTCACAAACCACACATGGATCCACCAATGTCATTACATATGTGTTCTTTTCATGAACCACAGCTAGAGTCATTGCATGTGTATTCTTCTAAACAAACCACATAAGGATCCACAAGTGTCATTGCATGTCTGTTCTTTTCATGAACCACACCCAGTGTCATTGCATGTTTGTTCCGCTAAACAAACCACACATGGATCCACCTAGTGTGATTGCATGTCTGTTCTTTTCACAAACCACACATGGATCCACCAGTGTCATTGCATGTGTGTTGTTTTCATGAGCCATAGCTAGAGTCATTGCATGTCTGTTCTTCTCACAAACCACATAAGGATCCACCAGTGTCATTGCATGTGTGTTATTTTCATGAACCACACCCAGTGTCATTGCATGTGTGTTCTTTTCATGAACCACGACTAGAGTCATTGCATGTGTGTTCTTCTCACAAACCACACATGGATCCACCAGTGTCATTGCTTGTGTGTTCTTCTCACGAACCATAGCCTGTGTCATTACATGTCTGTTCCTCTAAACAAACCACGCATGGATCCACCAGTGTCATTAGATGTGTGTTCTCATGAACCACACATGGATCCACCAGTGTCATTGCGTGTCTGTTCTTTTCATGAACCACATCTAGAGTCATTGCATGTATGTTCTTTCCACAAACCACATATGGATCCACAAGTGTCATTGCATGTCTGTTCTTTTCATGTACCACAGCTAGAGTCATTGCATATGTGTTCCTTCGACAAACCACATATGGACCACCAGTGTCATTGCATGTGTGTTCTTTTCATGAACCACACCTAGTGTCATTGCATGTCTGTTCTTTCCACAAACCACACATGGATCCACCAATGTCATTGGATGTGTGTTCTTTTCATGAACCACAGCTAGAGTCATTGCATGTTTGTTCCTTCCACAAACCACATATGGATCCACTAGTGTCATTGCATGTGTGTTCTTTTCATGAACCACAGCTAGAGTCACTGCATGTGTGTTCTTCTCACAAACCACAAAAGGATACACCAGTGTCATTGCATGTGTGTTCTTTTCATGAACCACACCCAATTTCATTGCATGTCTGTTCTTTCCACAAACCACACATGGATCCACCAGTGTCATTGGATGTGTGTTATTTTCATGAACCACACCCAGTGTGATTGCATGTCTGTTCTTTTCACAAACCACACATGGATCCACCAGTGTCATTGCATGCGTGTTCTTTTCATGAACCACAGCCAGAGTCATTGCATGTCTGTTCTTTCCACAAACCAGACATGGATCTAGCTAGTGTGATTGCATGTCTGTTCTTTTTACAAACAACACATGGATCCACCAGTGGCATTGCCTGTGTGTTCTTCTAAAGACAGCTAGAGTCGTTGCATGTGTGTTCTTCTAAAGAAACCACATAAGGATCCACCAGTGTCATTGCATGTCTGTTCTTTTCATGAACCACACCGAGTGTCATTGCATGTTTGTTCCTCTAAAGAAACCACACATGGATCCACCTAGTGTGATTGCATGTTAGTTCTTCTCACAAACCCCATAAGGATCCACCAGCGTCATTGCATGTCTGTTCTTTTCATGAACCACACCCAGTGTGATTGCATGTGTGTTCTTCTCATGAACCACACATGGATCCACCAGTGGCATTGCATGTGTGTTCTTCTAAACACATCTAGAGTCTTTGCATGTGTGTTCTTCTAAAGAAACCACAAAAGGATACACCAGTGTCATTGCATGTGTGTTCTTTTCATGAACCACACCCAATGTCATTGCATGTCTGTTCTTTCCACAAACCACACATGGATCCACCAGTGTCATTGGATGTGTGTTCTTTTCATGAACCACACCCAGTGTGATTGCATGTCTGTTCTTTTCACAAACCACACATGGAGCCACCAGTGTCATTGCATGCGTGTTCTTTTCATGAACCACAAACAGAGTCATTGCATGTCTGTTCTTTCCACAAACCAGACATGGATCCACCTAGTGTGATTTCATGTCTGTTCTTTTCACAAACAACACATGGATCCACCAGTGGCATTGCATGTGTGTTCTTCTAAACACAGCTAGAGTCATTGCGTGTGTGTTCTTCTAAAGAAACCACATAAGGATCCACCAGTGTCATTGCATGTCTGTTCTTTTCATGAACCACACCGAGTGTCATTGCATGTTTGTTCCTCTAAAGAAACCACACACGGATCCACCTAGTGTGATTGCATGTTAGTTCTTCTCACAAACCACATAAGGATCCACCAGTGTCATTGCATGTCTGTTCTTTTCATGAACCACACCTAGTGTGATTGCATGTGTGTTCTTCTCATGGACCACACATGGATCCACCAGTGTCATTGCATGTGTGTTCGTTTCATGAACAATAGCTAGAGTCATTGCATGTGTGTTCTTCTAAACAAACCACATAAGGATCCACCAGTGTCATTGCATGTGTGTTCTTTGCATGAACCACACCCGGTGTCATTGCATGTTTGTTCTTTTCACAAACTACACATGGATCCACCAGTGTCATTGCATGTGTGTTCTTTTCATGAACCACACATGGATCCACCCAGTGTGATTGCATGTCTGTTCTTTTCATAAACCACATATGGATCCACCAGTGTCATTGCATGTCTGTTCTTTTCATGAACCACACCTATTGTCATTGAAATAAAGATAGAAGGAAGCAAACATGTAATAGATCTAATAGCAAACGGTGTTTCAGTGCTTAGAAACAAGGCCTAGGGATCATACTTTCACTAGTGAACACTCTCATATAAATATATTCTTCTTTATGATACTACGCAGAACTACTCTCCGGTTGGACACTCTAATCCATGGTAGGGCTATAACAGTACTCCTCAAAGTCCGCTTTCCGTAACTAGATAACCCCACACTGTCACCTTGAGTACTAGATGGTTCAAACAAACACCACAATTTCATAAAGACATACAACTCCAATTATAACTCATAACAAGTATTTGTAATCTCTAGCCTAAGTGCCACCATGGTGTGCACACTGTCAACTTCACACACATGGGGAGAGCAGAGATCTATTAAAGCACTTGAGTAGCAAGGTAGATATATAGATTACAAGCTCATGATCTCAATAAGATCATGCATAGAGAGAGATAGAGATGAACACATAGCTACCGGTAGAACCCTTAGCCTCGAGAGAGAACTACTCCCTCCTCATCATGGGAATCAGCAATGGTGATGGAGATGGCGGTGGAGATCGATGGAGATGGATTTGAGGGCACTTCCCCATCCCGGCAGGGTGCCTGAACAGAGACTTTCTGTCCCCCGAATCTCCCCTTCGGTGGTGGCGGCGCTGCAGAAATTTTCGTGGCTGGAGGCTTGACGATTTAGGGTTTATGCATCAGGAGGCTTCTTATAGGCGAAGAGGCAAGGTCAGTGGGCGGCCAGGGGGCCCACACCACCTGGTGGCGCGGCTAGGGCTAGCCCGCGCCACCACATGGTGTGGCCACCTTGTGGCCCCTCTCCATCTCCTCTTCTGGCTCCGTGAGTCTTTCGGTAAAATATCGACTTTGGCTTTTGTCCGGTACAATTCCGAGAATATTGATTTTCTGACTTTCTTGGAACCAAAAACAGCAGAAAACAGGCAACTGGCACTGTGGCTCTTGTTAATAGGTTAGTCCAAGAAATCATATGAAAAGTACTCCAAAGTGTGGACAAAACATAAGAAAGTAGATAAAACCAAGCATGGAACATAAAAAATTATGGATATGTTAGCAACGTATCAACATCCCCAAGCTTAAATCCTGCTCGACCTCGAGTAGGTAAGTGATAAAAAGAAAGAATAATTTTTGAGGTGACATGCACCATCATAAACTTGATCAAAGTATTTGTAAAACATTGATAGCTGGGATCATAGTACTTCAATCATAACATGAAAGACAAAGTTCTAACAATAAGACATAGCAACTATGTTGTAGCATGAAAGGATACAAACAAAAGATTCATGAATAACAATTCTTTGCAAGACGTTTGTTTGTTTCACATATAGAAAACATAGCATAGTGGCATTCAACTTGTCCCTCATAGAGTAGCAAACATAAATGCATAGGACACCTTCAAAGTTCATAAGAGTGACTAGATACAAGTAGTTTAAGAACAAGCAATATCAAAGCTATGCATCAATCAACAAGTCTTGGGACAATGCGCATTAGACTAAGAATGGCCACTATGCTCTCAAAGTAGGTGCATAAAGGTAGAAGGTGGAGACTCAACAAAAAAGTAAAAGAAAGGCCTTCATAGAAGGAAGTAGGGATTGAAGTCTCATAAAGAGCTTCCAAAAATTATGGTACTTGTTAGCTTTCAGCTCTCATTGCCCCTATCATAAGCATCTTGAAGTGATTAAGGTTAAAGTGAACAAACTATGGTGTATATGCTTGATGAAGTATAAGTTGGAAATCTCATGTCCCTTGAATACGAGGGCCGCTCCTCATGCTACTCAAGTTTAGTCACCGGTAAGTTCTTGTCATTGTAAGTACATGTGTATCATAGAGAACCGCCAACAGGGTACCCCTTGCCCGATGATATGGAAGAATCCCCATATCAAAATGACAAGGCAAGCAGACAATGAGCATCTCAACAATCTTCTTATTTACCATGGGAATATGGTGCTTTTTTCTCTCTTTCCTCTTTTCTCATATCTCTTTTTTCTTTTTTCTTTTTTTTTCTCAATATCTGACTCTTTTTTTATAAGAAGAATGCTTCATAGACAGCTCATTATGGTTACGCTGCAGGTTTCCACCATGACAGCATGGCTTAGACCAGTGGCCCAGGCGTTTCTCTAACACATATACATAACTCCATGGACTTACAAGCTCCCCTTTCATTTCACACCGACGACATCCATAGACAAAAGAGCATGATATCAACTAGGTACAAAGTACAAGTGCAATGTTGAAAGCGTTCCCCATGACAACATGGTTCTGCTAATCCCCAACAAATAAGTGCAAGCATATACAACATAGATGACACAATGGTTCAAGTTTATTAAGGGCAAGAAAAGTAAAGTGTGCCATCAAGTTCGTGAGAGCTTTAATCACTAGTTTTCTCATAACAAGTTTAATTCGGAAGGTAGATAAAAACATGAATATACCTGGAATAGAATATGCTAGTAGGTAGGTATGGTGGACTCTTTGGAATAACTTGGTTTAGGGAGTTGGATGCATGAGTGGAACTCATAATAGGTTGCGGAGGCTAGCAAAAGACTGGGAGCGACAAACTAAGAGAGAAATAATGGCCATAATCATGTAGAGTGACAGAACAGCATTGATCAAAGCATAAAGTGATACTACAAGTTGAAAACTAAAGGATCATAAAGGCTTATGGTGACTTGGGATAGTCATAACATGGTGTGAGCATGTGCCAAGTCAACCCAAATAAAGCATCAAAGGAGAATACCACAATACTATGCTTTAATATGCTAAAACAACGAATGATTCATCCAAGGCACATTATGCAATCTCAATTGTTTATAACAAGTCATGCTACAACAAACAATACTAAGCATAAAGCTAAAACAATATCAAGCATGGCATGACAAAGCATAGGCCACAGCCAAAAACAAGCTCTCTTTACCACTTAAGCATGAACTTTCCTACTCTTTTCCAAACCAAACCAAACTATTTGAAAACCAATGTATGAAAGAGGGGGTCCAACCAATTTATTCAGCAAACTAAGAAAACCAAGCAAACGAAAAACCAAAACGAAAACGAAAAATAAGACGCTCCAAGAACAACACAACTGTGCATGAAACAATAAAAATGAAGCATTTGGAAGAAACCTGGGATTTTTATTGAGGAAGAAGGGGATGCCTTGGGCATCCCAAAGCTTTGATGCTTGTACCTCTTGAATATTTCTTGGGGTGATATGTGTGGCATCCCCAAGCTTGAGCTTTAGTCCATCCTTCATCTTATTACTCATTTCTTCCATACACCTGAAATTTTTCTTCATACAAAACTTCACACAATCTTTATTAGCAACATTAGTGCAATCAAGATAATAAGTCTTTAGGTTCAGTTATAACACCAATAAAACTTCCACTAAAACACAAGCTACTGTAGCACTTCCCTCAAAAAGCTCAATTCCCAAAGAGAACCCAAAAAGGAACCAACAAGAAGCAAATGCAAATAATGGCAGAAATCTGTCAAAACAGACCAGCAGGTAAAAACAATTTTTTTCGAAGACCTTCTGTTGCTCAAATAAAAAAGTGTTGAACTAACGAAAGTTAGATAACATCCTGGGGCAGAAGCACAAAACTTCACGCCTCAAAAAGACGTACAGAGATTTTACACGAATTTTTACAGTGAAGCATAAAAATCTGTTTCGGGACAGCAACTTTCCCAATCATTACTTCTCTCTCATTAGAGGTTACTCTTGGCACAAAAAAGCAAATAAAAAGGATAAGGAGCGGTTATTACTGAAGTAATAACTTCCAAGACTCATCTAAAACTTTTGGTTTATCTCCCAATAAGTACTTTTCTTTAACGCCTTTAAGTTAGGCATGATAGTTTGAGAAGATGCTCACATAAGAAATATGAATTAAAGTAAAAGAGAGCATTAAGAAGCAAATTCAAAGAACATTTAAGTCTAACCCACTTCCCATGCATAGGAATCTTGTAAAGAAACAAGTCATGAAAGCACAAATCAACAAGCATAGGAAAGCAAAACAAGTGCAACTTTAAAATTTTCAACATAAAGAGGGGAAACTTTATATTATTGAGATACAAAAAACCATGTTTCCCTCTCTCATAATAACTTTCAGTAGCATCATGAATAAAATTAACAATATAACTATCACATGAAACATTCTTATCATGAGCCACATGCATAAAAGAATTAATACTCCCTACATAAACATAGTCATTCTTATTGATTGTAGTGGGAGAAAATTCAACAAAATAGCTATCATTATTATTTTCATCACCATAATCATCAAATATAGGAGGCATTGTAATCATAATTAATTTCCTCCTCAATAGTAGGTGGACTGAAAATATCATAATCATCATTGCAATCATCATATATTGGAGGTATAGTATCATCATAAGCAATAGAATAGTTATCCTCCAAAGTGTGTTCATTTGTATCATCATTGGAAGGATCATGGATAACACTAATAGTATAGCAATTATTAATATCATCTTTTTCAGAATTGGTACCGAAGAGATTTTCAATATCAAAGGTAGTGTGCTTTTACCAATCATGATCACTACTATAGGTAATAGGCATAGGAACATCATCGAGTTCAGACTCATCAAAAACTATAATAGGAGCAACATGCTTAGGGAAAAATACCGTTTCCTCTCTCCTTTTACTCCTCCTTTTCTTATTTTTATTCTTCTCTTTAGGAGGGAGAGGCTTGAAAGGAAGCTTCTCCATATACCCTGGTTCATTGTTAGAGACAATAGAAGAAACTTTGGAGGATTCCTCCTTTTCATTAATAAGGCCAAAACACATATTAGTCCTATCATATTTTGGTAAAATCTCATCATTTATAATATTTTGTACGTAAGTATTTGGGTGACAATTATCAACACAATAAAGATGACAACCATGCATGACACTATTCATACCAAAAGCACTCATATCTACCAAAGAAGTTTTTCTTGATAACTCTTCACACCCCAAAAATAATGTAAGTTCATCATGCTGATTAGGAGTGATCATGTCATCACAATACAAACTTGCAGTACTCATTGGATTAGAAGGGCTATTATTATGGCCTGAGCATTGAAAATTGAAATGACCCACTTCAAAGCAAAGTTCACAAATAAAAGGATAGAGGGCACAAACTTTTTTACCAAGATCATTTAGAGCCCTATACCATGTTCTAGTTCTTTCATTCCTGTGGGTGATACAATATTCTTCTTCAATTTGATTATTCTCACAAGGTCTATGTATTCCAAAAAAATTAACATGCTTATAAGAAATAGTACTTTCAGAGGTTTGAGCATGTTTGTTGCTATCATTAATAACAATTTCCTTTTCCATGCAAGTGTCTTTAAAAGGCTCATGATACATGTCCCATTTTTCTTTAGGAGCATTAATATGAGAATCAAAGGATCTAAAACAATCAATAAGAATTTGAGGATCAAGACCATAATTAGCACTAAGCTCTTGAAAATCAGTAGTTTTAGCGAAATACTTAATGCAATCATACTCATAGTTTATACCTGGTTCTTTACCTTTGTTGTTTTCCCAATCTTCGGTATTGCTTTGAATTGTTTCAAGAAGATCCCACTTAGCTTTGACATCCTTACTTGTGAAGGATCCCTCTAAACAGGTATCTAGATAGTCCTTGTAATGTCCTGAAAGCCTTGCATAGAAATTATTAATAACAATATTACTGGGGAGGTCACGAATGGGACATTTGAGCATTAGTGACTTCAATCTCCCCATGCTTGGGCAATACTTTCTCCATCATGTGGATGAAAATTATAAATGTAATTCCTATCTTTATGAATTTCACGAGGAGGATAAAATTTAGAGTAAAAGAGAGATTCAAGTTCCTTCCACTCCAAATGATGAGGATCATCTAGTAGCTCATACCACTCCCTTGCTTTTCCCTTAAGTGAAATAGGGAATAGCTTCCTCTTAACTTGGTTCATTTAAATACCTGCACACTTGAACAACTCGCATAATTCATGTATAAAGAGTAAATGATCACTAGGATGGACAGTTCCATCTCCCAAATAACAGTTGTTCAAAACATGTTCAACAATTTTTTTAGGTATTTTAAAAGAGATGCTTTCAGTATGTGGATTTAAAGTATCACAAGTATCATTAGAATTACCACATATGGGAGATAAAGTATCATTAGAGCAAATTTTGTTCTTTAAAGCTAGGGAACTAAAAAGATCATTTTTATAAAGACTATCTTCCCCAAGCTTAGACGTTTCCATAGCATTAGTAACAAAGGTGTTCAAAAGATTCATACTAATAACATTGCTATTAGCATGCAAAGAAAGTTCCATGGTTTTAAAAAAAATTCCAGACAATTCATGTTCTACATTAGGAAAAATACTAAAAAGCTCTCTATTTTTGTTGTTGTTTTCCATTAAGCCTAACTAGTGAAAACAAGAAACAAAAAGACAAAATTGCAGAATCTAAAGGAAATAACTTCGAGCACTCACACCGGAGGATGTGAGTACCTTTTACCTTACCTCCCCGACAATGGCACCAGAAAATACATGTTGGCGCATGGTTGACGTGGGAGCTTCTTCTTCTTCAGTACCCGGCAACGGCGCCAGAAAATAGCTTGATGTCTACGCACTTCTATTCTTGTAGACAGTTATTGGGCCTCCAAGTGCAGAGGTTTGTAGAACAGCAGCAAGTTTTCCCTTAAGTGGATCACCCAAGGTTTATCGAACTCAGGGAGGAAGTGGTCAAAGGTATCCCCTCTCAAGCAACCCCGCAATCAAGATACAAGAAGTCTCTTGTGTCCCCAACACACCCAATACACTTGTCAGGTGTATAGGTGCACTATTTCGGCGAAGAGATAGTGAAATACAAGTGGTATAGATAATTATAAGTGGTAACAGTGATAGAAAATAGCTTTGTGGCGTGAAAAAGACTAAAGTAAAACTGATATAAAGATAGAAGCAACCAAACATGTAATAGATCTAATAGAAAATGGTGTTTCAGTGCTTAGAAACAAGGCCTAGGGATCATACTTTCACTAGTGAACATTCTCATATAAATATATTCTTCTTTATGATACTACGCTGAACTACTCTCTGGTTGGACACTCTAATCCATGGTAGGGCTATAACAGCACTCCTCAATGTCCGCTTTCCGCATCTAGATAACCCCACACTATCACCTTGAGTACTAGATGGTTCAAACAAACACCACAATTTCATAAAGACATCCAACTCCAAATATAACTCATAACAAGTATTTGTAATCTCTAGCCTAAGTGCCACCATGGTGTGCACACTGTCAACTTCACACACATGGGGAGAGCAGAGATATATTAAAGCACTTGAGTAGCAAGGTAGATCTATAGATTACAAGCTCATGATCTCAATAAGATCATGCATAGAGAGAGAGATGAACACATAGCTACCGGTAGAACCCTTAGCCTCGAGAGAGAACTACTCCCTCCTCATCATGGGAATCAGCAATGGTGATGGAGATGGCGGTGGAGATCGATGGAGATGGCTCCAGGGGCACTTCCCCGTCCCAGCAGGGTGCCCGAACAGAGACTTTCTATCCCCGAATCTCCCCTTCGGTGGCGGCAGCGCTGCAGAAATTTTCGTGGCTAAAGGCTTGACGATTTAGGGTTTATGCATCGGGAGGCTTCTTATAGGCGAAGAGGCAAGGTCGGTGGGCGGCCAGGGGGCCCACACCACCTGGTGGCGTGGCCAGGGCTAGCCCTCACCACCACATGGTGTGGCCACCCTGTGGCCCCTCTCCGTCTCCTCTTCTGGCTCCGTGAGTCTTCCGGTAAAATATCGACTTTGGCTTTTGTCCGATCCAATTCCGAGAATATTGATTTTCTGACTTTCCTGGAACCAAAAACAGCAGAAAATAGGCAACTGGCACTGTGGCTCTTGTTAATAGGTTAGTCCAAGAAATCATATGAAAAGTACTCCAAAGTGTGGACAAAACATAAGAAAGTAGATAAAACCAAGCATGGAACATCAAAAATTATGGATACGTTAGCAACGTATCAAAGGCACGCCCTAACACAGTTGTTCTGCTTGATGATTGTTACATACCGTTCGATCGGTGCGCTTGGACGATTGGGATGGTCTTCATGAGAGCGATCCGCGCGTAGGCTGTTCTGCGGTATGATTGGCCATGCTTGCTCTAGACAAACTAGCAACACCGGGCGCTCCCCTGTTGCGAGTGTCACGACTCACGAGTTGAGTGGGCCATATCCCAGTGTCACGTCCCCATTACTTCTCTTCCTCCCTGTACTTTTCTTCCTTCCCCTCGAAGCCACTTTCCCCACTTCACTCCCATCCTGCCGTAGCCGCAAGTCGACGGCGCCTCCATCCCAATCCCCTCTCCGGCAGCCACGCCCCTCCCCTCTCACCATGGGTTCAAGGGGAGACGGTGAGGAAACGTGTCGTGACGACAGGGACGGTGATTTCGATGTGAGTCGTCTCATCTCTATCTCTATCATATGTGGCTAGTTATCTATTTGTTAGCTAGATCTACTCTGTTTACTCATGCACCTATGATGTGTTAGGCCAATCAGACGATGTATCACTCCTACTATCACGGTTTAGTGGATGAAGACAGTCCTCTGCTATGTAAACATGGACATGTGCCTGCTAAATTTGTAGCGTTCGAAGGACGAAACGCAGGCAGGAGGTTTCTACGGTGTGAAGGACATCGTGCAATGATGCAACGCGTAAGTTGCGGTGTTGTCAAATGGGTAGATCCAGAGTGGCCCAAATCGATGCAAAAAATGCTGGACAAACTATGGGATATGACTGTTGAGTTGAAAGAATCCGTAGTCAGCTCACTTCTTGACAGTATTGAGATGAAGCTATGGGACCCAGTTGACATGACCAAGCTTAATCGAGATCTCAGGAGGGTGTAAGACAAGGTTAGCAAAGTCAAGAAGGAGAGGGACGTCGCGTTGGCCCTGAAGGCTAAAGCAGAGCAAGAATTGACTCAAGCAATGAATGATCTTCACCAGGCCAAAGTCCTGCAGTTCACAACTATGAGTATTGACAAGTGCATGAGGAAAAACACAGAGAAACAATTTAAGCTGTACAAGGAAGATGCTAAAAGGAAGGAGCAGACGAATCGATCCTTGGTCTCGCAGGAAGATGCGCATCGGGCTAAGATTAAAAAGATCAAGGAGATGTGTGATAACTAGTTCTATTTAGCTTGAGCTCCGTGCCTTTTTAAGTTGTAATAGTAGTACTTGTTGACCTAGCGGTCTGAACTAGTGGTCCTGGCGTCCTGGGAGGAAAAAAATTGCTCTCCCGTTATTCTGTCTTAACCCTGCATCATTTCCTTTTGTGTGATCATGGTGGTATTTTGACATTGGTGGTTTGTTTAAACGTAATCTACGTGGATTGTGCCGCATGCAAATGGCACAACCACAATTTATAAAGTGGAAGCATGTACACCCGGTTAATAGAGATCCGGGAGCTTCGCTAGACGCAGGGGATGCAGGAGCAGGGAGGCGGTGAGATAGACGGGCTCAAGCATCTGGACATTATCGGTTGTCATTGCTGTTTATGTTGCCACGAGGTTGTGCAACATCTGAAATAAGTTGCTACTTCGTGGAGTGTGGCAGCTTAAATAATTTATTTCTGTGCCACTTACATTCCGTCGTATTTGGAGACCTCCTGCCCCTTAGCAATCGTGGAACCGGTGCTGCGTGTTTTCAGATAGCAGTGGCACAATCACAATTTTAGATTCAAACAACTGACTCGGGTGTTTCCAAACCCTAAGTCACGGTACATTTTACTCAGAGAACGTGGGTAGATTGTTTCGCCCAGCAAAGTTCCACACACAGAGCTCCAGAATTTAACCAAATTACATATATAGGTTCAAGTTCAACACATTACTATGCATCTTCATTGCCAGCAGCCTTCTTCCGCAGCCTGGGTGCCAAGCCTTCACGTCCACTGGCTTCTTCATTTCCTGCCTTCTTCCTTTTCCTTGGTGCCAATTTTCTTAGCTTCACGTACTCTGCATCGCCGGGACAATGGGCACCAGAATCGTGTCCAGCATCATCTTTCCACTCATTTTTAATTTCTCCGGGCAGCAAAATGACTGACCTGTCAGTCATGTTTCTAACCTTGCGGCGCTTCCTATCAAAGAAATAGGACTGTTGCATAACTGCCCAATATCTACAGAGTAAATGAAACAAAAATTACAATTCAGCACAAACATGCGAACCCCAAGAGACTTTTGCTTACCAGGAGCTAATTGGGTTTGAGCGACCACCCTATCCAAGAATGGAAGGGCCACTCCCAGTTGCAGCAGCTTCCACATCCAGTACATCACAATTCAGCTCAAACATGCAATCTGAAGCATACATTTTCATCAACCCAATTAGCTGACTGTCACACGTTAGAGGAACCATGATGCCACGTTCATCCATGAAGCTGAACTTTGCAGTCTGCTTTGGCCATAATTCATCATGATTATGCAGAGCAGCAACCATACCAGATATAGTGCAGATCTGCGTAGGCGCTTCTTCCATCGTGATACAATGGTGTCCATACCACTTGCCCTTAGAGTCATACCTGAAGAGGACTACCGTAACCAGGTAAGGGTGGTCCGCGAAGATCCCACTTGACAGAAAACTATGGACAAAATATGTTTGTCAGCGTTGGGCTAACAAACAATTTTAGGTTCAGTAGCCAGCTAGCAGTTATAATTAGTGCGAATAGCAAAGAGAAGGGTAGCTCACCCGCTTGTAGCCAGAACTTCTTCTTCCCTGGTAGTATGATCTGCCATCCTCCGAGCTGCTCGACTCATTGGCGGCGGAGGCGGGCTAGAGCCTCGCAACGGTGGCTACGGCATGCGCCATTGGAGCTCGGGATCAGCGACTGGGCGCAACAACTGGGCGCAGCAACTTGGAGCTGGAAATCAAATGTCCGAAGGGATCGTCCTGCTTGGAGGGTGGATTCCGATGCTGCCAGTGCTAGGGGAAAGGTGGGAATGGATATGTGAAATTGGTAACCGCATCCAATCCACTTAGTTACTCGATTTGCCTAAGAGGTTGCCGCGTTGGCACTCGCATCATGGACAGATGACCGACATGAGGGTCCCGACCGTCTACTTCACGGGGCAGTTTAACAGAATGTTTGAATTTGGCAGGGGTGAGATGAGTTTGCCTCGAAATGGCCTCTCTCAGTAGTTGGCGGCCCAACATTTCGAAACGCGGTAATTTCAGGCAACTTAGGTACCGCGGTGCACTGGCCTGCGAACTTTGGTACCACAGACGAACAGGCCCATAGATAGCGCATAGGAATGCACGCTCGTCAAGTTCCTCAAAGCAAATCAAGATATCTTCGCATGGCAGCCATCTGACATGACCGGAGTACCTAGGGAACTTGTCGAGCACTCTCTAAGTGTACACCCGAATGCTAAACCTGTCAAACAGTCCCTACGATGTTTTGGCGATGAAAAGCGTAAGGCAATAGCTAAGGAACTAGCCCGGCTCGAGTTAGCCAGATTCATAGAAGAGGTCATCCACACTGAGTGGTCTGCCAATCCTGTAATGGTCCCTAAAAAGGACACCACTGATTTAAGAATGTGTGTTGATTATACTGCCTTGAACAAGGCTTGTCCCAAAGATCCGTTCGCTCTGCCTAGGATTGATCAAGTTATCAATTCTATGGCAGGCTCGGAACTCCTATGTTTTCTTGACGCATATTCCGGTTATCACCAAATCCAAATGAAGGAATCTAACAAAGTCAAAACCTTATGTTTCGTTACGATGCCCTTTGGGCTAAAAACGCAGGAGCTACGTACCAACGCACTATGCAGCGTTGCCTCCACGATCAAATCGGACGCAATGTACATGCATATGTGGACGATATTGCGGTGATGTCCAAAAAGAAGGAAACCTTGATTTCTGACTTGGAGGAAACGTTCGCCAATCTACGAAAATACAACATAATGCTTAACCCGAAGAAATGCTTCTTTGGAATTCCAGCCGGAAAATTGTTAGGTTTTATCGTGTCTCAAAGAGGCATAGAGGTAAACCGGGACAAGATCAAGGCTATACTCAATATTTCCAGGCCAACTCGCCTAAAGTACGTTCAAAGGCTAACTGGTTGCATTGCCGCAGTCAGTCGGTTTGTAAGCTGGCTCGGTGAAAGAGCCGCACCACTATACAAGCTCCTGAAAAAGACCAAGAAATTCGTTTGGACCAATGAAGCTGAAGCTGCGGTACAAGACCTAAAAGTAGTACTCTCATCTGCTCCCATCCTTGTAGCACCGGAACCACAGGAACTGATGTTGCTCTATCTCGTTGCGACAAACAGGGTCGTCAGTATCATCATGGTGGTGGAGATACCGGAGGAAAACCAGGAACACCTGGTGCAGCATCCGACTTACTATCTTAGCAAGGTCTTAACTGAATCAAAGCAGCGGTATCTGCACTATCAAAAGCTGGCTTATGGTGTATTCTTAGCATCTCGTAAGTTGCGGCATTATTTTCAGGAACATCCAATTACCATGGTAAGCACAACTCCCATGAGAGACATAATCAACAATAGTGACGCCACAGGACGCGTCGCCAAATGGGGCATAGAGCTTTCAACTTTTGACATTGAGTACAAACCTCGTACAACAATCAAATCCCATGTCGTGGTGGTGTCACGGCAGATGCCATGGATAGACTAAAGGTGGGGACTAAATGCACTAGGGGAATCCAGGGAGGGATAGTGTGGTGATTCCACACACAATAGCTTTGTATTTTTCTCACTCACACAGATTACAAGTGCTCCTTGAGCTGTATCGGAGAGAGGAGGAAGAAGGAACTCTCTTACTCTCACCACTAGCTAGCCCACAGTAACTTGCTAGAAGAACATAACCTCTAAAGACCAACCCCTTCTACAGAGTCCCTAGCCCTCCTTATATAGGGGTGGCTAGGTCTCCAATTAGGGCATACGTGGAGGCATATTCCAGGGAATATGCCTCTTCCCAAAATAGTAAGCCGACCGGGTCACTTTTCCCCCGCGTCATCCATGCAGAGGCTACGTGAGCCTCTGTGGCGCCTGCGTCATCCGACATAGGCATCGCCACCTTTGCTGGCCACGCCTCGGTGGTCCTGCCTCTGTCCGCTTCCCTCATGCTCTGCGTACAGTGGTCATCTTTGACCAGCGAGATACCTTCCTTCTCCTACAAGCTTGATATAACCCGGATCGTACATAGTTGATCCGGCCACACCTGTTCCTGCATACAAGTTAGATATATCTCACCAACTTATGATATAAGTCAGCTGAGACCCAGTTAGGTGAACATCCCGTGGTCCGGGTTACCCTGAGATTCGGCCTGCCTTGCGGTGACTTGGCCAGCTTCCGCTTTGACCTTGCCGTACATCGGCTAACTCGGCCTTTATACCCCGGCATGACCCTACCCGGGGGTATCCCCCCATCATTAGTCCCCGAAGCTGGTGCGGTCTTAGCTGCCTTAGCCGCTAAGGCCACAACAGGTTCAATTTTATCGAGCCTCTGGTTTTCTTTCCGAGTTATCTCATAGTCCGGATTTTCTAGGTTTACTTTCCCTTGGCATATTTCGAGTTTTCACTCGCTGGCCGGGTCACCTCATACTCATCCGGATCACTCTTCCTTCTCTTGTAAGCTTCCCCACATGGAGGCTAATCATCACGTTTGCCTCATTTTAAGGGCCATCAATAGTAACCGCCGCAGTAATTGTCAGAAGTTACTGTTGCCCACGTCGCGTCGTGCCTGCCTCCTCGTTAACTGCACCATAACGTCACGTCATGGGATCCGCTGCGCCCTGTGGCCCTCCGTGTGGCTCACTGCTGATTGGTTGATCCGGGTTATACACGGCCACACCGTGTGGCCCGTTCGCACAACGTGATCCCACTACCCCCTCAAGGGAGTGGTTAAATAGGGGAGGGGTGCACCCCCTAGGGTCTTTCCCCGCTTCCGCGCACCTCAGCCTCGACTTCTTCCTCTTCCTCTCCAGTGATAGCGCCGCCTCCACCGCACCTGAGCAACTGCGCCGCTGCTGCACTGCTTCCACGCGCACCAGCGCTGCCGCCACTTCTACGCATCTTCTCCGCCACGGGTCCTCGCCTATCCAAGCCTCTGTCACCCACCGCCGCCAGCGCCAGCGAGGGCATTGATATGGAGATGACAGAGGAGGAGCTCGCCGTCGCTGAGCAGGAGATGGAGGAAGATGTGGCGACCACCGACCGCGGTGCGTGGGCAGGCTCCTGGGTTTGCCAGGATGACCTGGACTGGCTATATCGCACCAGGCGCATCCCGGAGGGCGTCACCGCACGCCTGGCTGCCTCCGAGCTTGCCCCCTCACCCAATCCGGGTGAGTATGTGGTGTTTCTATCCCACTTCCGGCGGGGGTTTGGTCTGCCAGTTAGCGATTTTTTCCATATGAGCTCCAGCCGCACCACCTTCCGGCGAATGCCATCACGTCTCTCTACGCTTTTGCCTCCACCATCGAAGGTTACGCCGGATTATGGCCCACGAAGGAGCTCTGGATCCGGTTCTTTGGCCTTCGCCGAAACGTGATTCCGAACATCCAACTTGACCCGGAGGATAAGCAGCTCACGCAGTTCGGCGCTGCGTCAATCTCTCCCTGGAAATAGTCCATCTTCCCTCGAGTCACGGGGCTTGACTCTTGCAAGGGATGGGCCCAGACCTTCTTCTATGTCCGGAATAGCACCACTGAGGATCAGATCCGACTGCGCCCTTACGCTCCGGGTCCTCCCAATCCGGATTTGTGGGACGTGGTCCCCAAGAAGCCCACCGTCCTGGCGAGTCAACAAGAGGTTCCAGGAGTTGAAGGATCTTGGGTTGTGCAATGAGGATGCCATGATTACGTTTGTTCGCAACCGGATCTCCCCCCTCCAGAAACGCACGCACAAAGTCTGTCATATGAGTTGGGGCCGTGACCCCAACCGGACCTCCTCTTTTGAGTTGAGCAACAACGAGATCTTTCGCCGGGTCAAGTCCCTCTTCACCACTAAGAAGGACTTTTCTTCTGAGTGGACGTGGGGAATTGAACACTATTGCCGAGATAGGCTTCCCCCCGCGGTAAGTTTCGTTCCTTAAACTCTCTCCGAATTAAATCATATGCCGGTCTTTGTTGTATATTTAACCCTGTTGTCTTTTCTTTCCCTTAGCAATTCCTTCAGCAAACTATCGAGGATGGCACTGAGCCTTCCCTCAAATGGGCGCCTGACCGGGATACCTCGGACAAGGAGGAACCAGATCAGGAGATGTTCCTTCTGATGGCCGACGCGACCAAGCGACCCACCGGTAAACTCTCTTCCATTAGAGATTGGCCCGACGATGAAGATGACTTGGATGTTGAGGTGATGGAAGCATTTGACGCTATCCCCCTTTCTTATGCTTTTCCGGCATCAGCTAACCCCTGTGGGCAGATCCATGAAGACCCTCCCCTTGCCGTGGGTGAGCCTGTCTCGGTCGCGCCGAAGAAGAAAAGGGGAGCCGCATCTGCTTCGTCCTCCGGACCTTCTTAGCCAGCCAAGAGGCGAAAGAAGTCCGCGGACAAAGCCGCCACCAAGGGCACGACTAAGGCTGTGGCCCGGAGAGCTCGCAAGCCGAAGGAGCCCCTGACTTCGGATGAGTAAGTCGTTTCTCCCTTTGCTTATTCACTTGCCCTTCCTTTATAGTTTCTCATCATACATTATTTGATTCGGCAGGGCCAC
This sequence comes from Avena sativa, assembly GCA_916181665.1. Classification (NCBI taxonomy): domain Eukaryota; kingdom Viridiplantae; phylum Streptophyta; class Magnoliopsida; order Poales; family Poaceae; genus Avena; species Avena sativa. Next base: position 101,586,182 of record OV702287.1, on the reverse strand, counting down.
GGTAGAGGTCCCACAAAGTGGATCCGACATCGCCTCGCCGCTCTGACACAACCCTTCTCCCCCTCGTGGCGACGATTCACGCCCGCTGAGCCCCATTTCGGAGGGCTCAGCGGCTGCTCCGGGTTCCATCCCACCTCGTCGAGAGGAGAGCAACCTCAGAGCAGGGGAGACTGGCTCTACCGAGGCAGCAGCAACCACAACTTCGGCTCCGCCGCAACCAGCTATCACCAAGGTTCCTTCAGCACCTCCGCCGAAGCAGAAAACAGCACCAGCACCAGCACCAACTCCAGCCCCAGTAGCAACATCAAAAGCAACAACAGCAGCATCAAGCCCCTCCGCCTCGTCCGAGTCTTCCAAGGCTCGGCGAGAAGACACATCAGCGCCAAGGCTAGCACCAAAGCAGCTCCCAAGGGCAAATCTGCTGCAGCAACCTCCACTCAGCAGCAGCCTAAGGGCAAAAAGTCTCTCGACGCCACCAGGGCAGCGTCCATCGAGGCTGGACATCGCACACCCACGTCCATGCTTTCGAAGAAGACTCCACCTCCGAAGAACGCCCCTGCCGAGCCAGCTGATGCGCAACTTGTTTTGCACACCAGCCCTGCTCTTGCCCAGGTTGGGAGGAGGGAAGCACATGCTAAGGGTTTAGTGGCGCCCCACATGCTCAGCGGCGAACGGTACCCTCCGACCTTGATCGAGTTTGTAAATAACTGGAAGAAGGCGGAGTTCGTCCACAATGACGATCTCCCGGAGAAGTTCGGTCCTGCCGAATTTGCTACGCAGATGAATACTGCTGCCAAGGCAATTAACCTTGCGGGTCAGGTGATGGAGGTACGTTTCTTCGCCTTTTCCTTAACATGTTGTCGATATTAGTGATATAACCATTAGTCCCCGAGCCTCCGGGGGAGTAGCTTGTTACTCGGCCGGATGCTCCTTAGAAAACTAACGTAGCTCCTTGATAACTTCAAACATGCACACACCTAGAGCCGACTTAAGTTCCACTTGGCCCGGATCTTGTACACTTCGAATATGCACACACCTAGAGCCGGGTTAAGTTCCACTTGGCCCGGATCTTGTACACTTCGAATATGCACACACCTAGAGCCGGGTTGAGTTCCACTTGGCCCGGATCTTGTACACTTCGAATATGCACACACCTAGAGCCGGGTTAAGTTCCACTTGGCCCGGATCTTGTACACTTCGAATATGCACACACCTAGAGCCGGGTTAAGTTCCACCTGGCCCGGATCTTGTACACTTCGAATATGCACACACCTAGAGCCGGGTTAAGTTCCACTTGGCCCGGATCTTGTACACTTCGAATATGCACACACCTAGAGCCGGGTTAAGTTCCACTTGGCCCGGATTCGGATCTTGTACACTTCGAATATGCACACACCTAGAGCCGGGTTAAGTTCCACTTGGTCCGGATCTTGTACACTTCGAATATGCACACACCTAGAGACGGGTTAAGTTCCACTTGGCCCGGATATTGTACACTTGAATATGCACAAGACTAAGCTATCTTTTTGTATTCTTTTCAGGTGACCACCAACCGCCGGAGCGCTGAATTTCAGCGTCTCCTGGACACTCACAAGATGCTGCGCGCAAAACATAATACACTTCTCGCTGAATACGAGAAAAGGGGTAAGTTTTCTCCCTTGGCATTTTTCCGTTTTTCTTCATCCTTTTCTGCCGAACTAACCCATCATTCAGATTTCGCAGCTGAGGTGGAAGCTGAGAACACCATCATGAGGAAAAACCTGGACCAGATCAAGGGTAAGTAGTTTTGGCTTAACTTTGCTATGCTCTCTATCTCCTTTTCTCCGTGGCTCGGCAAACATTCATACCTCGGCTTTGCCGGGTCAACAAACTATTTCAGCATCTCTTGAAGATAGTGTTCCCATGCGTGATATGATGCTGCATTTTCTCGAACAAGCAGGGCAACATCAGGCGAGCTCAAAAAGAAAGATGATGAGCTTGCCCTCCTCCGAGCCAAAGATGATGAGATTTCCAAGCTCAAGGCAGATATGAAGAAGCTGAAAGCACATCATCAAACCGAACTTCAAAAGGCTGGCCAGGACTTTACTGAAGAGCACGAGCGCCTCAACCTCTAGATTGCCAAGGACCAAGAATTGCTTAAGGAGGCCGACTCTAAACTTGAGTCGGCGAACGCTGAGCTTGTTCAACTCCGGGAGAGGCGTGACAAGTGCACCAAGGAGCTAACCTGGATCCACAGCCATATTGCTAGTAAGTTATTTTCCTTCAACAGACACTGACCTTTCCGGGTTTGCTTCCTTTACTTACTCCACCTGTCTTATTTTTTCAGGCAAATTCCCAGAGAGCGATGTCGTCGCATCCAAAGCTGTTGCCAAGTTCTGCCAGAAGAGGGGTACCCCAATTGTCCCTAGCGCTGGAGAAATTCCATATGACATGGAGGATTTGCTGGTCAGCTTGTCCTCTCATGTCGAACTTGTGAAGAACTATGGCAAGGACGTCTTGGACGTAGTAATCCGGTTCTTCAACGCCTTTTGGCCTAAGGAAGATACTCCGGAGAATATGTCTGTTCTTTTTGCCAGGCTTATGGAATGTGAGACTCAGCTTGATCTCTGGAGAGAATCTGCTGGGCGCGCCAGAGCTGAGATCGTTCTCCACTACGTGCTTACGTGGTATGCGAAGATTGACCTCAATCTCCTTGCGCGCATGCGCACTGGATCAAAGTGGTCTACTGGCTCGGATTGGGTAGCTTGGTGTAAGTTCGCTCACAGCTTCATCCAATACGCCCCCATTCATCAATGGAACGAGGGACCCAGCTTCATAGATGCCGCCGATGATGAAAATGTTGAAAATGTTGAAGATGAGTCAGATGAGAACGAAGAGGACGAAGCCTCAGACGTCAAGGAAGACACAGATGATTCTGAAGCTGAGGCTGATGCTGCCCTTGCTGGCGCCGAATTACCTCCTCCTGCTGCTCCTTGATAAACACTTTAAATTTCATCAGATCCCCGGTATGCCGGGTGGAATTGTATCAAGCACACAAGTAATATTTTGCTACTAAGTTTTTATGCCGGATTAACTTGGGCGTATTCCCCGAGTTTCATTTTCTTGTTCATCCAATCTTCTGGCACGGCTCGTCTACCTTGATTCGGTTTTATGACTTACGAGTCCGAGCTTCAAAAATTGTCTTAACAATACTTGGAAACTTTAGGATTAGCTCAAAATAAGTCAGCATAATAAATCGAAAGTAAACATAAGGTTAGTCCGAAAAACAAACGTCAGCTCGATTAAGTTCTTTTCCTTAGTCGTTTTTCATGTGCTACGCAATTCCAAACTTGTTCTCTTGATTGCCATGAAGCCAAATCTTGTTGGACAGCAGCAAGTCGAAGAGTTGGGTTGTTGGTGCTCACACACTACTAATCTGGGTTAAGTAGAAAAACTTACGCCAGCCGACATATAAATGAGAAATACAGAAGAAAACAAATACTATTAAGGCAGTCCCCGAGTTACTGCTCGAGGTGCCAACATTTCATTGATAAACTCATTGCCGGCATACACACCGACATATGAGAGACTCAGATACATACACTTCTCTGCTAAGTGTAGAAAGGACGAAGTAGAGCTACATTCCATGGACGCTTAGATTTCTCGCCGGACCTGTCCGCCTTGTTCTTTTCCTGTGGCTTTGCATCGATAAGATAATAAGAATCATTGTGCAATGCTTTGCTCACAATGAATGGCCCTTCCCATGGGGGGATAACTTATGCATGCCAGCAGTACGTTGTACCAACCGGAGTACCAGATCACCTTCCCGGAAGACTCGGGGGTTTACTTTCCGGCTATGATAGTGTCGGAGATTTTGCTGATATATGGCGGATCTGGACAATGCCAATTCTCTCGCTTCTTCCAGCAGATCAACATCATTTTGTCGGGCTTCTTGCACTCCGGCTTTTGTGTATTGGGTGACCCTAGGAGAGTCATGCTCTATGTCGGCTGGTAATACAGCTTCTGCCCCATATACCATAAAGAATGGTGTATAGCCTGTTGATCAATTCGGAGTTGTTCTTAAACTCCACAATACCGCTGGTAGTTCTTCTATCCAGCACCCCGCTGATCTTTGCAGCGGCTCAATGAGCCGGGGGTTTATCCCGGATAATACTAATCCGTTGGATCTTTCCACTTGTCCGTTCGATGCGGGATGGGCTACCGAGGCAACGTCTAGTCGGATCTTCTTATCTCGGCAGTATCGCGCAAATGCTCCTTCAGCAAAATTTGTGCCATTATCAGTTATGATACTATGAGGATAACCGTATCTCAAGATGATGTCTTTGAGAAATGTCACGGCCGTAGCTCCATCACATTTTCTTATTGGCTTTACTTCAATCCACTTTGTAAACTTATCCACCATGACCAAAATGTGAGTCATATTTCCCCTTGCTGGTTTGAACAGGCCAACCATGTCCAAACACCATACGGCAAATGGCCAGGTGATTGGTATGGTCTTGAGTTCCGACATTGGCATATGTGTCTTGGTAGCATACCTCTGACAACCATTGCATTTTCTTACCAAGTCCTCTGCTTGTTCTAAGGCACTTGGCCAGTAGAATCCATGCCGGAAAGCTTTTGCTACCAAGGCTCTGGACGAGGCATGATGCCCACATTCCCCTTGATGTATATCTCGGAGGATGTCAAGCCCTTCTTCCGGGTAAACACATCGCTGGAGGACATTAGTCACACTCCTTTTATATAGCTCGGAATTGATGATCGTGTATGCTTTTGCTCTCCTTTGAGTTTGCCTGGATAGCACCTCCTTAGCGGGTAAAGTTCCATCTTTCAGGAATTGAAATATAGGTAGTGCCCAAGCTGGTATTGCTCGTACAGGGAACACATCCTCATCAATTTCCATCTGATCCACCGACATAACCTCAACCGGATCATGCTGAGCAGTCCCCGGGTCTTGCGAAGCAGTCCTCGGGTTCACTGAGGCAGTCCCCGGGTTTCGCGCACCATCTCCCATGTCAATGTCCATCGGTGCAGCTCCGGACTCCGGATCCTCCGGGATGTAAATTGAGTCAGTTTCTGGGGACGGTCTGATAGATGGTTTTCTGAGGTGTTCTAATGCTACACCCGGTGGAATTGCTTGTCGGGTTGATCCGAGCTTCGACAATATGTCGGCAGCCTCATTTTCCACCCGGGGTACATGACGAAATTCGCATCCCTCAAAGTAACCAGATATCTTCTGCACATGGAATCTGTACAGTGCCATGTTTGGATCAAGAGCATCCCACAGCCCCGACACTTGCTGAACTACCAAATCCGAGTCGCCAAAGCATTGGATCCGATGTATCCCAATTTCTTTTGCCACTTTGAGCCCATGCACAAGTGCTTCATATTCGGCGACATTGTTTGACGCTGCGAAATGGATCTGTAGCACATACTTCAACTGGTCATTCTTTGGTGAGGTAAGCACAACTCCGGTGCCTAACCCGGTTTTTGTTTTTGACCCGTCAAAGTGCATTCTCCAATAGTTCGGATCTGGTAGCGGTGGTTCATATTGCACCTCGGCCTAGTCCACAAAAAAGTCGGCCACGGCCTGAGACTTGATTGCTTCTCTTCTGTCATATTGTGGCACATAAGGAGCTAGCTCAATTGCCCATTTCACAATTCTGCCACTTGCATCCTTGTTACTCATTATCTCGGATATGGGAGCTTCACATATTACTTTGATTGGATGCTCCTCAAAATAGTGTTTCAGCTTCTTAGCCGACATGTACACACCATACGCCACTTTCTGATAAAGTGGATAGTTTTGTTTTGAGGCTGATAATACCTCGCTCAGATAATACACTGGCCTTTGCACTGACTTACCCTCTTTGTAGCGCTCTACCACAATTACTGCACTTACAACTCGATTGGTTGCAGCTATATAGAGCAACATTGGCTCCTTTGATAGTGGAGAGGCTAACACTGATGCAGTGGCTAACATTTTCTTTAATTGGATAAAGGCTTCATTGGCCTGTGGCGTCCAAATGAACTTGTCCGACTTTTTCATGAGTTGATAGAGAGGCAATGCCTTTTCTCCCAACCGACATACAAACCGACTTAACGATGCCAGGCAACCAGTGAACTTCTGGACATCGTTAAGACACTTCGGCAGTTCCATGGTTCTATGGCTCGGATTTTAGTTGGATTGACTTTGATACCTCGGCTGGAGACATGGAATCCGAATAATTTTCCAGCCGGGACACCGAAGGTACATTTTTCCGGGTTAAGCTTCATCTGGAACCTCCTTAGGTTCGCGAATGTCTGCCTGATATCGTCAAGGAGCGTTTTGCTTTCCTTGGTCTTGATAACCACATCATCCACATACACTTGTACATTTTGACCAATTTGGTCGTGCAAACATTTCTGCATACATCTTTGGTACGTTGCCCCTGCATTACGTAAACCAAATGGCATGGTGTGATAGCAATAAGCCCCATATGGGGTGATAAATGCAGTTTTTATTTGATCATCTGGATTCAGGGGTATCTGGTGGAAACCAGAGTATGCATCAATGAATGACAACAGTTCACATCCAGCAGTTGAATCTATGACCTGATCTATCCTTGACAGTGGGAATGGATCTTTTGGACACGCCTTATTCAGGTTCGTGTAATCGATACACATACGCCAAACCACTGCCACATTCAGATCATCCTTCTTCTTCTCCACCAGCACCGGATTAGATAGCCAATCTGGGTAAAGAACTTCCATGATAAATCTTGCTACTAGTAACCGAGCTATCTCATCTCCAATGACTTTTCTCCTATCCTCGGCGAAGCGGCGGAGAGGTTGCTTCACCGGCCTTGCTCCGGGTCTCACATTCAAAGAGTGCTCGGCCAACTCCCTCGGAACACCTTGCAAGTCCTGTGTGGACCAAGCAAAAATATCCCGATTCTCATGGAGGAAGCTGACGAGCTCGCTTTCCTATTTGTCATTTAACCCGGCACCAATTGTTACGGTGAGCTCTGGTAACATGTCATCAACAGGCACTTTCTTGGTATCCTTTGTGGCTTGGAATGAGACACTACCATGCGGATTACTCAACGCCGGCATATATTGCTGCGCGGACTGAGCCAACACCGCCACCTCCTGTATCTTTCTTTTCTCTTGCGCAATCACAAGTGACTCGGCTAGGTTAGACCCGGCTGACGCACACTCAATGGAATGTTGGAAATCTCCAGCTATGGTAATCACTCCATTTGGCCCGGGTAGCTTCATCTTCAGATAACTGATGTGGCAACTTGCCATGAACTTGTTCAGTGCTGGTCTACCGAGTAACGCGTGATACGCGCTTTCTAAGTTTACCACTTCAAACTCCAAATTCTTAGTTCGGCAGTTATCTCTCGTGCCGAACAATACGTCAACCCGGACCTTGCCTATGGGCTCACAAGAAATGCCTGGCACAATGCCATGGAAAGTTGTCCTTGTAGCTTGGAGCATGTTCTCCGAGATACCCAACTTGTGCATCGTATCCGCATACATGATGTTGATGCTACTGCCATTGTCAATTAGTACCTTGGAGAATCTCACATTGATGTTAGGCCCAATGAATGTCGGATCTAGCACTAGCGCATACGCACCAGGACTTGGCATAAGCTTGGGATGATCTTTGATGCTCCAGGTAATTTCCTGGTCCGACCAAGGCATGTACCTCGTCACCGCTGGCATTACCGCATTCACCTCCATGTGTCGATGCTGCAAGCTCTTTCTATCTGTTTCTTTTGTGGTGAACACACAGTAACTCTGATGATGCTCTCTGTACTCATTCCTCCCCTCATTTCCGGGGTACCTCTGATCTGGCTGATGCTGGTCTTCCACTTGATGCACTGCATCCCTTCTCTCATGGTTGTCATACCTCGGCGGAGGGGGAGGCAAAATTAGCTGTTGTGTGTTCGCTCCGGAGAGCAATTGCTGCCGGGGTAACTCCTGTCGAGGTTGATCATTCCGAGGTGCCTGAGCATTCCCCGAACCACCTTGTTCTATCTTACGCATCCACTCACACTGCCTTGTTGTATGACCCGCTGGGTTACTCGGATTTGGCATGTGAAATTTACACGGCTGATCCAGCATCGACTCGTAAGTATACCTCGGACGATCCTTCTTTTCTTGCCACTGTTTCTTCTGCTCTGGCGTCCAAGTTTTCTTGCCATCATTTCTCGGTGTCCATTGTTGCCCTCCAGTTTTCTGACGTTGATTGCCCCCTGCTCCGGGTTGATCTTGATTCACAGCAGCAACTTGTTGCGAATTGTACCGGTAATCCGGTCTGTCATCTCTTCTTTTACCCCGGTAATCATTCCTCTAGGATGACCTGGATCCATCTCTCTGGTAGCACTCCTCATTTGACTGGTTTTACACGAGCCTGGGTTGAGTTGGATTACCCAACGCATATGAATCAGCAATCCGGATTGTCTCTGCCAACGTAGTTGGCATATCCCTTTGCAATCTTTGCCACAACATGCTTGCATATCTGCATCCTTGCACAAACCATGCTATGGCCTGTGACTCAATCACCCCCTCACATGAGTTCCGCACGGTACACCACCGGGTTAAGAACTCCCGGTCCATCTCATTCGGTCTCTGCTTACACATTGCTAGGGTCTGTGGCCTATTCGGCCTCTGATACGTACTTCAGAAATTGCTGATAAACATTTCCTCAAAATCAATCCAGCAGTTAATACTTCCGGGCGGCAAATTGTTTAGCCATACCCTCGCTGGCCCCTCCAGTATCTGGGGTACGTATCTCACAGCCCATCTCAAGTTGCCTGTAGCAATTTTCGCAGCTGTGGCATAGTTAATCAACCAATCCTCCGGCTTCATGCTGCCATCGTATGTCTTAGTGCCTCTAGGTAGCTGGAAGTTAGGTACAGGAGGTTCCTTCATGATCCCGGGCCCAAAACCCGCAGGACCCGGGGGACCTTGACATTCAATTTGCTTCGACCTATACAGCCGATCCAGTTTTAGTCTGGCATCGTCAGACATCAAATCCCTGCTTCCCAATCTTGACCCTATCACATGATAGTCCGGCCTCGGGTATCCCGCGTTCACCATTTCTGAATCACCATCGTTATATCGGTCTTGCTCTCTTGGAGCATCTCTCTGTTGCATACCTTGGCCGGCACTTTGCTCTTGCCTTGGTATATTCCGCTGCTGCAGTTGTCCTGCTCCTACCGAGTTACGCTGTCCGGCATTGCCATTTACAGCATTACCTTGACCGGCATTGCCTTGGTCGCGGTTACCTCGGCCAGCTTCACCTTGGCTCACACTTCGTCGATCGTCATTTCTCTGTACTTCTTTTCCTTTCCCTGCCCTTGCAGGGTCATACGGGACTATCTGTTTGTTTCTCCTGGCCGAGGTTACTACCTCTTCTCTCCTCGGACCACCATGAGGAGACGATGCAGCTCCAACGGATTTCTCCGGGTTACCCATCGCCGAATGAACGATCTTGGAGGCCCCATCTCTCTCCGGGTTAGCCCTGAGCAATTCCTCATTTTGCCTGTTCGTGATCCGAACCAACTCATTGACCCTATCTTGCTGCCTCTAACGGGCTTCACCCGTTAGACCCTCTAACTCGGACGCAGCTGCATCTGCTGCTCTGAGGTTTTTTGCCGGGGTACTATACTTCAGCAGCCCCACGGATAAATAGTTCTCTGACTCCTCAATCCTAGTATCGTCCTCTTTGTTCATTTCACTCATGAGATTTCTCCCCTTCACTTTTACAGCATCTACTTTATTTGCCTTTGCGTACTCACGCAGTGTCATGTTCAATGACTGCTGAGCCGCGGCTATCTTTTTCAAACCCTCTAGTATTTTTTGCCTAGTTTCCTCTAGCTCGGCATGTGCCTGAGACGGATCTACCACTGCTGCTACTAGGTTTGCCAAGCTATCCATCGCTTGCTGCAGCACATTCTCTGGCCTCTCTAGTGGAGGACCTCTACTTTTCCTCGGTGCCTTAGGCGCTACCTCCGGATCTGGTGTCGGGTCCTTGCTTGCGCCTGCAGCTGGCGCAGTCATCATCACCTCGGCACGGTCCGGGGAGCGAGTGATACGCGCCTCGTGAACCACGCTAAGGGGTGGCTCGCCTCCTTCGATGACATGCCGCGGGTGAACGCGTGACACATCAACAGCAACGTAGACCTTGTGTGCACCGAGCTTAACGAAGAGGCCGTTGCGCGGAAGAGGACGCTTGCCGAAGCAGCCAGCGTTGTCGCTGACAAAGTCCAGCGCTCCAAAGCGCTGAACGAGCCCGGAGACGATGCGTTCGACGGTGCCGATGTGGTTTCCCGTCCGGATCTTCACCCCTGCCAGCGCCGCTAGCCCCACGGTGGGCGCCAACTGTCGTGGTGGTGTCACGGCAGATGCCATGGATAGACTAAAGGTGGGGACTAAATGCACTAGGGGAATCTAGGGAGGGATAGTGTGGTGATTCCACACACAGTAGCTTTGTATTTTTCTCACTCACACAGATTACAAGTGCTCCTTGAGCTGTATCGGAGAGAGGAGGAAGAAGGAACTCTCTTACTCTCACCACTAGCTAGCCCACAGTAACTTGCTAGAAGAACATAACCTCTAAAGACCAACCCCTTCTACAGAGTCCCTAGCCCTCCTTATATAGGGGTGGCTAGGTCTCCAATTAGGGCATACGTGGAGGCATATTCCAGGCAATATGCCTCTTCCCAAAATAGTAAGCCGACCGGGTCACTTTTCCTCCGCGTCATCCATGCAGAGGCTACGTGAGCCTCTGCGGCGCCTGCGTCATCCGACATAGGCATTGTCACCTTTGTAGGCCACGCCTCGGTGGTCCTGCCTCTGTCCGCTTCGCTCATGCTCTACGTACAGTGGTCATCTTTGACCAGCAAGATACCTTCCTTCTCCTACAACCTTGATATAACCCGGATCGTACATAGTTGATCCGGCCACACCTGTTCCTGCATACAAGTTGGATATATATCACCGACTTATGATATAAGTCAGCTGAGACCCAGTTAGGTGAACATCCCCTAGTCCGGGTTACCCCGAGATTCGGCCTGCCTTGCGGTGACTTGGCCAGCTTCCGCTTTGACCTTGCCGTACCTCGGCTAACTTGGCCTTTATACCCCGGCGTGACCCTACCCGGGGGTATCCCCCCAACATCCCAAATCCTCGCTGACTTTGTCACTGATTGGACAGAGACAACAGAGAATATGACCCTACCAGAGTCGGAATACCGGACCTTGCATTTTGACGGGTCTAAGGCGCTCGGGGGCTGGCGTGGTACTCAAATCACCCTAGGGAGATAAACTTTTCTATGTATTGCAGATCCATTTCACGGCGACAAATAACATTGCCAAGTATGAAGCATTAGTGCATGGAATCCGGATTGCTAAGGACATCGGCATCCGACGTTTAATGTGTAATGGAGATTCAGATCTTATTGCCCAACAAATGTCGGATATCTGTAAGGCAAACAAGCACATGGAAGCATATAGGGCTGTCGTGGATGAACTATCTAAATTGTTTGAAGGGTTTGAAGTTCAACACATCCCTCGAACAGAAAATGAGGAAGCATATGCACTATCTCGAATAGGCTCTGCCTGGAAAAAGGTTCTGGATGGCGCTTTTTTAGAGCACCTCAAAGTTCCCTCTATAAAAGGAGTGGACGAGGAATATCCGACCAAATCCGACTCACCTTTAGTAGCAATTCTGGCTGTGGTTCCTAGCTGGAATCAACCCTACCTTGATTACTTGGTAGACAAAAATTACCCGAAGACAAAGTTCTGAGCCGCCAGATCGTCCGACGAGCAAAAGCCTACACTATAATTAGTGGTGAGCTCTATAAGCAGAGTGCGTCTGGGGTCTTTCAGCGATGTGTATCTCCGTAAGAAGGAGTGGAAATCTTACCAGAGATCCACGAAGGCGAGTGTGGTCACCACACTTCAGCCAGATCTCTAGTGGCAAAAGCTTTCTGACACGGTTTTTTCTGGCTTACAGCCAAGGCAGATGCCGAACGGCTGGTCAAGACGTGCAAGGGCTGCCAAAAATACGCCAAACAAGCTCACGTTCCAGCTGATCAGCTATGAACAATACCTATAACATGGCCTTTTGCGGTCTGGGGGCTTGACATGGTAGGACCGTTTAAACGGGCTCCAAGTGGATTTACTCATCTCTTAGTGATGGTGGATAAATTCACAAAGTGGATTGAGGCTAAACCCGTCACTAGTTGTGATGGAGCAATAGCCAGAAGATTTGTCGAGGATGTCATAATCCGATACGGTTATCCGCATAGCATTATCACGGACAACGGGAGTAATTTATCTATGGGAGAGCTTGTCGAATTCTGCAATGAACAAAATATCCGGCTTGACATTGCGTCAGTCGCGCATCCACAAGCTAATGGACAAGTCGAAAGAGCAAATGGTTTAATCCTACAAGGCCTAAAACCAAGACTCGAAGCACCACTACAACGTGCTGCGGGGGCTTGGGCAGAGGAATTACCTTCTATAATATGGAGTTTACGAACAACTCCAAACAGGTCAACCGGATACACACCATTCTTCTTGGTCTATGGCGCACACGCAGTTCTTCCTAGTGATTTGATTCACACTTCCCCTAGAGTGGTCGTGTATATTGAAGAGGATGCCAAAATTTCTCGACAAAATGGTCTCCACTTAGTCGAAGAAGTACGCGTCGTTGCTGAGACGAGATCAATAGCCTATCAGCAGAAGTTACGCAAGTATCATAGCCAGAGAGTCAAAAAACGGTCTTTCAATAAAGGCGATTTGGTTCTCCGGCTTGTGCAGCAAAGAAAGCACAAACTTTCCCCAATATGGAAAGGGACATTTTTAGTTAGTCGAGTAATGCACAATGGTTCTTACTACCTAACCGATATGCGGCCAGTCAAAGAAAGACCTGCTACTAAGAAAAGAAAGAGAGCTGGAGGCAGTACAGACCCGGATGAATTAGACAGACCATGGAATATTGCTCAGCTACGTCCCTTTTATTCTTAGTTTATTTTTCTTTGTAATCATATATGTGTACATGTTCAATGAGAAATAAAGTGTTGGTTGCCTCAAAAAATTTCTGAGAAGTTTTTACCATCTTATTTCTGAATGACCATGTCACAGTCAAAAATCCCAGAATACTTGAAAGTACTTTATGCTCATGATTGTTTTGGTTTAGATTTCCGATTCTAAAATTGCTACCTTCGGGTATAAATCTAAATTTTCTAGTCTATACTTTGGTTATTTGTCTGATTGCTGGATGCGGGCATTTTCCGAGTAGTGAATTGTTGGTACTAGAGGCCGACTTTGTTTCTGAGTTTAAACTGGTTTAGCAATTGAGCTCCGTTGCTCGGCAAAGTTTCCATGCTAAAAGTTGGCCGGCTCACAAAAGGGACGAGGTGGAAAGCCAAATAAACGATAAGTATAGATGAAAAACATAAGTGCTTATGAAAATATTTCAGGCACGAAAAATTATAAAGCCAAAAGTGCTAAATAGATATATTTAAACTTAGCACTAGCAAAAAGTATCATACTACTCATTTACAACCCGGATTGTTTTCAGAATAACACAATGTTTGTTCTGATGCTTTACGATGCAAGGGAAGAAGGAGCTGCCGGCTCGCTAGAAACATCAGCCTCGCCTCGATAACTTTCTAAGACGTTCAAATCCGAGATGGTTTGTTCGTCGTCGGAAGCTTCTCCGGTTTCTTCGGTGGGTGGAGGCAGTGTCTCTACGCGAGTGAAGAAGGGAGTATCGTAGCTGGTCAAGTCAGCCATGTGACACCCATATCCGGCGCAGGAGTCCATGATGCCTTTGATGTCCTGCTTCTGGCTGTCTTCATCTAGAGTAGAATATCCTCTCGTCACTTGCCAGATCTCCATGCTTCCATGGTGGCTCATGACCATGGTGAGAGCATTCTGCATTGCGGTTCGCGTGTAGGACATGTTCCAGTCCTGAATGAGCTGGGGCATCTCCTTGGCCTTATCTCGCACTTCAAAGCCGGACATGCTATGCATGTCCGGAACCTTGAGAACTTCGCCAATATCTTCGATGGATTGGCGGAAGTCATGCAAAAAATCACCGACTTGGGTAAGCCGGCAGGTGCGAGATTTGGCAGAGGCTGAGTCCAGTAAGTTAAGAGGACCTGTGCATTCAATGCAAAAGGGTTTAAAAAAACAAATCCGGACTACAAAGAGTCGGAAGATGCAGATAAGTCAGAAAGAGGGAAACGTACCAAAGATGACATCATCGACTTTGGTTTTCTCCACCCGAAGACTCTAGAGTTCAGCCCGGAGTGCCTTGACAATGTCCCTCTCTCTGAACAAATAATTGTTGAGATCCGAGATTTTCTTATCCTGGGGCGCAATATTGCAATCAAGCTCCTCGGTATCCATGTAGGAGGACTCGAGAACTTGAGCAATGCTCTTCTCATGATCCGCCTTAAGCTTATTCAGCTCTTGGCGGAGGTCCTTGTTTTCCACCTCCAGGGTTTTAAGATTCTCGGCCTCTTCAATCATAGCACATGACTGCTTTACCAGTGCTGTAGTCAAAAGAGAAAAAGTTGAACAAAAATTTGACTATGAAATACAAGACAAGGTTTGTGTTCTGGAATATTTACCTTCAGCCTCATCCCTAGAAACTTTCAATTGAGCATTTTCAACTCGGAGAGCTTTGATTTCTTTTCGCTTGTTACAAATATTCTTTAATAAATCCTGGTGATAGGAATATGCTTTCTGTAAGTCAGAATACCCAGAGTCAGAAGTCTACTAAAGACTCGGGCTAATATTTTTACTAATATCAGCACGAGCCTTGGGGGCTATACTAGTTCATTCTTTGGCATCCTAAGGAAGCAGAAATCCGGATTTGTCTGTCCAGCTTCATGCTTGGGGGCTAGAGGATATGATATGAAATAAGGAAAAACGTTAGTTGGAATTCCAACTTACGTATTGTTCATGAGTGAGCTTGTTCAGGCTCGCATTCACTTCGGTGGTAACCTTCCCAGCGAGGGTTAGGGGGACCACTGTGACGGTTGGAAGCTTGCCGGTCCTCGGCTTCTCGTCGCGAAGACGGACTTGTTCAAGAAGATCAGAGTGCTTAATGTCCTCTGCTTCTTGTGCTTCTTCTTTGGCAGAGATAGTCCGGCTTTCCAGGCATTGCCGGGCCAGCCGTTGGATCTCCTCCGCAGATTTTCGAGATAAGCCAAATTTGGCAAGTCCCGGATTGCTTAGGAGATTGTCGGCAAAGACCTCTACCGAGGGATCATTACCCGAAGAGGGTTCACCCTTATCAAAACCCGAGTCACCCATGGTGACGTCAGTCTGTGATCTGAGGATCACTGGCTCTGCTGATTGAGCCGGATCTTCTACAACGATCGGAGATGGAGTAATCTCCAGCGCTGCGGAAGGCTGAGGGGCAGGAGTCGGAGGAGCCACGGCAGGAGAAGCCAAGTTCAGCTTCGACTGGCGTAGAGGCTTCGAGACAACCCCTTTCCCTTTGCCCTTGGTGAGCTGTTTAGCTCTGATAAGGTAATAGAATAGAAAACATTACATCTCGGAAATAATTAAGACATATAGCACAAAGACCTTGTGAGGAAAGATTACCTCTTCACAGCGGGCACTTCCTTTGTGCCAATGGACACTGGCGGAGCTTTGTGCTTCCGAGGAATAACATCCGGCAGTGGAACCAACTCTCCTTCATCCTGAGAAAACTCAAGAGGATATCCCTCGACCAGAGCAATCTCCAACTCGGGGAGGTCGGCAAGCTGAAAAGAAGAGATATCTCAGTATTGCGAAATAACATAAAGATGAGCACATAATACAAGTTGTTGCTGGAAGCTTACCGACACTACGAGATCTTCCGACGTATGCATGTCCAAAGATAGCTCTGGAATCTTCCTCTCAATACGCTCCCTAATCAGCCATTTGATTTGGCATACATAATCTTTGGCCGAGTAGGCTTTTGCGCTGATTCGGAGGGAATCTTTCTTCGACGACGTGATGGAGTGCATTAGTCGATCTCCATGATGTTGAAGAGGATGGATCCGGCGTGCCACCCAGCAGTGAACTAAATCGGACCCTCTCAGGCCCTTGTGCTTCATCAAAAACTCGATCCGCCTCTTGGCAAGAAGCAGATCGTCACTGAGAGCCGGTGCATCTGCGTCCCAGGACTCTTGGGGCGTGGCGGCACTGTCGATGAAAGCCGGCAGAGCAGTAGCTTTGCCGGGAGCGGGAATATCCTTGTGATGGAAAAAAGTGGACGGCCATTGCTTGACCGACTCACTAGCCATAATCCGATGATAGACGCGCTCTCGCCTAACCGAAAAACTAATAGTACCGGTAATATAAGGATTACCGACAGTGATGGAATTTTTCCAGACATGGAAGTAATACCGGAAAAGAATGAGGCTCGGCCTAATGCCGAGATACCCCTCGCACAAACATGCCTGCGTGCTCATCTCTAAGATAGAGTTCGGGGGAGATGATGGAGTTGAACTCCGTAATGATCTATAACCTCAGAGAAGAAATCTGAGGGAGGAAAGCTCAAACCTCTGTCGAGGTGAGTGCCGAAGGGAACCCGCTCGCCTTCGCGAGGGTTGGGGATGGTTTCGCTGAAGCCGCTCCACCAATCTCCGGCACGGAGGAGCCCTTCTTCTTCCACGACGCGGAGCTTCTCGTCGTCGAGAACGCACGGGATCCATACCCCGCGATTGCTCTCCTTCTCCGCCGCCGCTGCCATCGCTACCGTCGCTGCCGTACCGGAGGATGATGCCGAAGCCATTTTCTGTGTGTGCCGGTGACCTTGGATGGGCGGCGCTGGAAGTTTGTTGGGAGCAGAGGAGCTCTAGGTTCGTGGGGAGGCGTAGGGGAGAAGGAAACGGTGCAAGCGTTGGTGAAGAAGATGGGGAAAGAAATCCTCACCACTTATATCCACCAGCCGCATCAAGATTCGTGTAAACGCTACAGTGAACGTGCCACGGGTCGTGGAAGGATCTGGGAAACCCCCACGCGATGATTACGTCGCTTCGATCTCCACTCACGCATTGAAATGGCGCCTCGGTTTCGCGAAAGACGGACCCACCAACAGTCGTGCTGACAGGAAATGTCTGTCAGTGACGTGACTTAACCATGACTAGTGTCAGGTTACGTCAGAGACCATGTTCCGACTTAGTTTGAATTTTGAGCTGGAAACCCGAATAACATATTCATAGGTCCGGCTCATTTGAGACTCGGATCTACTCCTTTCTTTTTTGAAGTTTCAGGAACCCTTCATGATTCTGCAAGTCGAAGATCAAGCTAGACGATCATGAAATCCGACTTGGGATCATGGAGGCTTCTGGGGGCTGCTGTTGGGGATATACTTTCCGGGTATCCTCACTGTGCCTCACTAACCAGGGTGGCCCACTTCAGGTTAGAGCTTTGCTTCATGGGCGACCCAGTCAAGGAGAAGAGATGGAGTCCAGTCCGGCTACGGGAAGGCCCAGAAGACTTAACGACATTGGCCCGTAGTGTTACTTGTAGTCCAAGATGTACTCTGTAACCGACTCTTAATCGTAGCCGGATAGATCTCTCCTGTAAACCCTAGGCCAGATGTCTATATAAGCCGTCCTAGGGAGAGCCTTTAGGGCACCACCTGATAATGCTCACAATAGTCAACAATCTCAACTCGCACAGGCGAAACCCTTGTAACCCATATTCTGGCTCTGCCGTATTACTAGATTGTTAGGAGGAGTAGGATCCGTCCAAAGCCGGCGGATTCAAACCTGGGTAAACTTGTGTGCTCACCGTCTCAGAACACCATACGTCTCACACCCCTCTCTTCCACACGCCTCCAGGACCCCCTCATGGCGTACCAGTCATCAATATGATGACAGTGCCACCAAACTAGAATTCCTCCGTGCTGCCGTCCCCACTTGCCGATGTTGCTCCTGAAGTCATCAACCACCAGGCTCACAAATACTATATCCTAATTGGATCCAAACACTTGTGCCTATGAAGCAAAGTCTTTATCCCTCAAAGCCCCCATGACCTTCTCCACTGTTGTGTACATCATGGAAATCGAGATGCCGACATGTCCCATGGTTTCAACATCTAGCGGAGCTTCGCGTCGCACCCTCATGAAGCCACGCAGGCTGATATGGACGCACGCGACCAGAGTCCATCCTATCCAGATATCCAGGGACTTCATAGGCAATTTCATGATGATATCCGACAGAAGATCCAGAACACGTTGATGGCCATATCAAAGAGGATCAAACATGTAGATCGCTGCCTTGATGCGAGAAGAGCACTAGGACCACCACCTTTATTCGTAGGATAGTAGGCCCCCATGCCGCCGCCCGCTAACCAGCCGCCCAGTCAGCCCACCAACAACATGGCTGACAGACGAGATGGTTGTTAGGCCGCGATCCTTGGCCTCACCGCCTCCTGGCCGACTGCCACCACGACCACGCTAGCACGCAACAGGAAGCAACTGCCACCGTCGCACCGCTGGCCACTTCACCGCTGCTCCATAGGCCCGCCCAAGCCCATCCCGAAGAGAGGCTACAGTAGCCGCGAAGTGCCAGCCGAAGAGCGCCGAATCCTGCCCTTCCCGCGTTGGTGCATATCTAAACTAGATGCCGCCGTAGAAGAACTAGATCTTCCGCCACCATGATGGGGGAGATCCTCGCCACCGCCATGGAAGCGGATCCTCGATGTCCCCGCAACGGCTCTGTCCGGCGACGATCGCTGGAGGTAGCGGGGGGAGAGGCCGGAGAAGGGTGGTGGTAGGCGGTAGTTGTTGGGGGCGCCGGAATCGCCTGGGAGGAGCGACACGAACCAAAAAATTAGTTGTGTGATCCATGCCCAGAGATTTCTAGGGACGGTGATATGCCTAGTTTTGGGATGCGTCCATGACTACAATGCATACATCGTTAGCCTATTATTATTATTATTATTATTATTATGTGGTTTATGGAACGTTTAAATGCAACTAAATCACCATAGTTTTGTACTCACTCCGTTGGAAAATAAGTGATTTGGATTTGTTTAAATTCGCATGAATCTAGATATATTTTGTGTTAGCTATATGCGAATATACACAGATCTGATCCACTTATTTCTGGATGGAGGGAATACAAAATTGTCCTATTATCATTGAAACCATCCAAGACTCCTACTATTACAAGAAAATGTCAAGTGCTTCCGTCATTGCAATCCTACCTCTGCATATCTTTGACTCTCCAGCCATTGTATAGAGAAATGGCCCAGATCTGTTTACCCTGTCACTCCATAAAAATAATCTCTCAATTTATCAAAAACAAGCATGCACTCACAATCGTTTCCTTCCACATGTGTCATCAGTGGCTATATATTGCATATACGATGACAATGAGAGAAGGTTTATCTCTAGCTATTAGCAAGGGATGCAATGTGGTCCAAGCTGAATCTGATTCGGTCAAAACGATTGAAGCCTGCACGGGAGATCAAGTTGCTGATTATGTGGACATACATAGCATATTCTATTAGAATTATGTTGTTTAAACATTGTGGGAGGGAAGCAAATCTAGTGGCCCATGAGTTAGCAAAGCTTAGTTTTATTAACAAAAATTCTTGCAAGTGGAACGATGACCCCCCTAATTTGCTTTTCAACAATGTCATAAACAATATAACTATGGTTGGCAATCAATAAATATTGCAACAGAGTCCTGCTGCTTCCCTCAAATCCTTGAAGCTCTGCTAGCTGTTAATATCATGGGGGCACATTCTCATTCCATGGTGCTAGCGAAGAATGTCATGGAAGACGGGATCTGAGAACTACCAAAGGTGGTTCGAATCTTTGTAGAAATGGGAAATTGGCTTGATGATTCGTGACTTGGAGCAGCGACTTGTAAGTAAGGATGACTGCGTAGGAGAAGTTCAAAGTCTTACCTCTCATGAAAATCAAAGGTCTGACCTTAATTGGTTGTGCCTCACAATGGCCTTACTGAAGGCATTGTTTTGTGAGCGATACATTTTTTTCAGGGTGAAAACCTAAGATCTATGATCAGCGACGACAGTGCTTGTGCACTGTTTTCTTCTTGGATGCGTCGTTTTTGAAGAAGCTGGACTTCTGGTGCTGTCTTGGTGGTCTCGATACTACTGTTTTAAGGAATAGATAACTGTAGCGAGATTTTTCTTTTTCTTAATTCTTTTTTTGCTGTGTGCATCCATAATACCGCTAGTACAATTTTTTGTTGCAGAGGCTGGATATAATTGGTATCTCCGTAATATTAAATTATTAATGTATGCTCTTGTTGGGGATCAGTGCGGAAAATAAAAAATTTCCTACGAAGGAACCCCAAAACTTGCCTAGGATCTATCTATGTAGTAATGCGGTAACGGCCGATGCGTAGAGAATACATACCCTTGTAGACCGTATGCGGTTAACGTTCCGCAGGGAACGTGGTTGATGTAGTCGTACTCGTAGCCGACCTCAAGGTCACAAAGCTCCTCGCAGGTCACCCCTTGCTCCTTCTTGATCTTCATCGTGCAACAGCTCCGGCTCACGATATTTAAGCGCCCCAAGTGTTGCGCCTCGTGTCTTCGTACACATCCGGTGCACGATGAGACCTCCGGCTCCCCGATCCCGCCGGGAGTGCGGAAGTTGATATCCGGCTAGGAATCCCTGAAGCGCAATGGCGTGATGCAGGTGTGCCTTGATCGCACAACCCAAACTTGGGCCCATGGTCACATAGGCTAGAGAGAGAGAGGGAAGGAGGAATTCAACCAAAGGACTTCTCCAATTGATGGTGTGTTCAATCCCACCCATGGGAACCCCTTTATATAGGGGGAGGGGGTGTGCCCTCCCCTTTGGGTTTCCCATGTGGGACTATTCAAGGGAGAGGGGTAGGCGCATGGGCCTCACGGGCCAGCCGGCCAGGGGTGGTCCCCACCACGCGCACAACCCTAGGCTGGTCGGGTGGGCCCCTTTGAGGTGCCTGGGCCTTGGCCCTTTGGCCCTTGGCCCTTCCCCCTTTCGGTTTTCCCTCATGGGCCCTTTTTCCCTAGGAAGTTTGGCTCATTAGTGGAATAACCCTTCAAATTAGATTTTAACATTATATTTAATATTAATTACACTAATTAATATGTAAATACATATTACAAAACCTGATTCAACCCGAAACACCTTTCGGTTCCCTTTCGATTTCCTCCGAACGACTTTGGATCTTTCCCGGAATGATTCCGGTCCTTTATTCTTTCTCCGAACAACTTCGGATCTCTCTGCGGAACGATTTCGACTTTCTCTTTCTCTACTGTGATTCCGTCTTACAAATGACCGCTCTCATCGTACCCTTAAGTGTATCCTCTTACGGCTCAGGAATGCTCTAGACATGATCTATATCAATGCTCAATAGAGGGACCAGGGATGTCCATGTGACCCCTATGCATTCCTGATGACAATGTCGTTTGAACGCTAAATGTAGCATCCTATTCCTTTTGTTTCTCGATACAACTTATCCGAGATCCGATCATTGGTATCACATACCTTGTTCAATCTCGTTCACAACAAGTTCTGTTTTCTTGTTACCATGATATTACATCCTCGTGACCTAGTCACATGTTGCAACATTTATAGATGTAATCTCACCAAGCCGGCCGTATGTATCTTTACCCGTCATGTGGGTGAACAAATCCCGGTCTTGCAGTCACATGTCATCTACTGTACCGTCAGAATACCCAACGTACACCTTTATGGCCACCGTATTACCAGATGGCGGTTGATGCAGTCTAAGCAGCCTAGGGAAACAGTGAGTAATATGAGCTCACGGTCTAAGGAGAAGGAGTCTAGGTATAGCTGTTGCAACAATGAACTATATGACTTGATCGTGTTGCAATCCTTTGAGGAATGTCCAATCCGATCATTCTCCAATGATATGATCTCGTTGTCAGTTGGCATAAATGCCCATGGTCTTGAAACCTAGATCATCTTCGTGACCAACGAACTAGTATGAATAGAGGCTACTAGGGACTTTGTTGTTTCATACCACACTTGTACCAATGTTTCTACTTGGCACAGTTATAGCACAATATGAAACTATTATAAACTAACTGAGATATGACAATAAAAACCTATTTATTATTTGCCTCTAGGGCATATCTCCTTCAGTCTCCCACTTGCACTAGAGTACAAATAAACTAGCTTGCATTTTACTCATATAAACCATATACCATATGCGTTTACAGATCATGCATGCTCATGGGAAACGTCATGTCCATGTTCTGTTTTACCAGATCATTATGTCTTTTGCAAATCGTTAATGTCTTCCTAATTTTGACATTCACACCATTATCTTATAATGGGTCGAAGTATTTGTTTGGCAACAAAGTGAGACTTTGTTTATAGTGTTTATGATAACGGTCGTTTTCACCGTTGTCATCCAAACTTCCAAACACACTTTGCTATCCTTTGTGTATATACTATAGTCATGGCAGCAGAACGAGGCCGAATTCCAGGAGCTTACAGTGACTTTAGATCAACCTCGAGGGCTTTCTCATGGGCCCTGGGCCCTGGGACACATCATTCTACGTTAAAAGTGAACTAGCCCCGCCACAACGTTATACATCACATCAGATGTAGCCTTTATACTTCTATATCCATGTAGATCCTAGTGCATGAAATGCATCTATGCCACTTACATTGCTTCTTGCCATTTAAGTACAAACTTAATTCGGGTTCAGTGATCAGCTCAGGAATCACTTAAAGACACGTTCTTACGGTTAAGACTTTGTCCTATCAACCAGAACTTCGGGTCACTTTATGTCAAGTATACAACATGGTTATATGGAAGAACCTATGACTGAGGCATAGGAGATGCGACGCATCTCTTTGTTTCAACCATAGTTGCAATACTAACTCAATGCTTCATATAGTAAGAACTACTTTCCTACCTTGTTCCATTCTGAGCTACTTCAGAATCTTGCTTAGGACATTCTGAACTTCTTTCAGAATCAAGTCCAGGAAGCATTTGACATTCAGTGTTTATTAAACTCACCAATCTATCTCGATAGATCTTATTGTTTAATAACTTCAACTTCATCCTAACTTAAATATTATTAACACCAATCACATCATTCACATATGTCGTCCACATATCCTAGAATGATATCATGCTCCCACTCAAATATGACATTCATGTTTGAGATCCAGGGACTTCACTTAGCTCCCATTCAAATATGACATTCATGTTTGAGATCTAGGGATTTCACTTAGCTCCCACTGAAAATATGTCAGCTGCATATTATGCATTAGCCAAGCTGATTTGCTCCCACTCAAATCTAGGTCCTCTCAATAATCTTGGACATTCCAAAATTCTTTGATCATCATCAATTTGAGAATTCCAATTACGAGACTTCAATATCCATATATTTCTAGTGTAAATCCAAAAGACTTAAGCATCACTACTGTTGTAGTCAACTCCTTGAATTTGTCCAAACTTGTGACAAGTCGAGCTTTTTGTCATTCATTAAGTTTCATTTCCTTCTTATGACTTTGCAGTCATTCAGAGATATAAAGTAAACTTCTTTACTTTAATAAGATCAATGTTACTTTGCAATCTTAAATGTAACTTAATATAGGATTTTATGACTCCTAGTCATTTCTCGCACTTAGGTCCATCACGCTTCTTTGTATTTCGTAGGTATGTCTTGTTCAAAACATGACAAGTGAATCAACAATATAATTCCACAAACTTGTAGAATATATAGTTGAATCCTACTTACTTTAGTAAAAGTATTCACTAAAACTTCATGATCATTATCATTGGTTTCTCCTCTATATGTAGAGTTTTGATTCACGAAACAAATTCCGCTGCGCCACTCAACAATTCGGAGGTAAGGTCAAATACCTTGTTTCGATCTTTTACTTTCTTCCATCTGTATCTTCATCAAGACACGTCAACTTTGGAAAACAACAGGTTTGCCCCTTTTGTGGCAGATGCATTCATAGCTTCCTAAGAATGCTCTACAAAGACTTGTTTATTCGCCACGACTTCGACTTATCGAAATCTCCAGAAACTCGAACGTGCCATAACACTTATGGTGTTGTTTCCATGAATATTTTGGATGTTCCTTTGTATTTCAAATGAGTGTTTTCTTATTTCGATCTTTAACTCTAAATGAGAACTATAACCCCTATAAGAGATAATATCATACTATATGTATCTAATACATAATGATTATGATGTTTAGATATTTCAACATGGTTTGAATTCATCCAATTATCATAATTTGTGAAACATCTTTCACAAGTTCCTTTTATGCTAAACTTTAACTTGAATACTTTAGTCATGTTGATCAAATCAAAGAGACTTGTTAATTCAATATCCTCTTTGTTGTTGAACTCATTTGAACAATTCAAATTGTTTCAAACTTATGTTTCATTAAGTAAATACGCTTAGTCACTTAAGTCCACAATTAACAAATGATTTCCACTACTTGTTGAAAATACGATACATCACTATGTATAAGATTCAACATTTCTTCGCATATCACCGTTTTACCAGAATGCGGAGTTTTAGTCATTCTGCCTAAGAGGCATGGTTTTGCAAAGTCTCTAGATTAAGTATCTAGGACCCCGATCTTTCATAAAGAACCTGCAATAACCAAAATGACTTAAACTGTAGTGTCATTTCATTATTAAACTTTGGATATCTTTTAGCATTCTAATCCTTTATAAATGTTTAAACTATCATCATTAACATAGTGATGAGAATAACTTGTTTGTAATCGCAATGTGACCATAAGGTATTGTTCATAAGAATAGTACAAAATGGTTTGTAACTTGTTCATATGAATAATCGCCTCGCCAAAAGAAAGACACACAAACATGGATTACAAATTTATATTCAAGTCCACTAATCCAAATGATAAACTTTGAGGGAAGAGGTGATGTCGGCCATCAACTGTTTTGCTTGCCGTCATCAAGTCACGTTGCCTCAAAACCAGCAATTCTCAAGCAGATACTTCTGTTTTCACAAAACGGGACAAGTATCAAATACTTTGCAAACTGCAACGAGTTCTGCAAGAACCACATTTATAATTTGTATATCTTACATATACCTTTTCATCCATGACCTCCTTTTGCAATCAAGCCCTTCTAAGAGTTCTCAACTCTAATGCAAGATCGCTAAGTGTTTTTTCCAAACATTCCGGAGTCATTGAATTATCTCCTAATGGTTATTGTATCAAGAAGAGAAGATCACCTTTTACGAGGATATCCCTCCGGCGTGGGTATTAATCTATGAAGTTGGACCCTTTTGCGAAGTTCCTCATTAAGCAATATATTCCCATGGTCACAAAGGACCTTAATGCGATAGGCCAAGGTCTACTAAGATATTTGCAAATAGACATCAAGACTAAGTTTATAATAAGAGATCAATTTATAATTGGTCTCCACTAAAATGGTCATCCCCTGGACGATTTTAGTGATCGCATGATCCCTATCCTCTGCACCTCCCCTGATCATCACGGCCATCAGTGCAGCCTCAAAGGTAGACATTCACTAATGTCAATCACATCATCCATGTGACTCATGCTCGATCTTTCGATCTCTTATGTTCCGAGGCCATGTCTGTACATGCCAGGCTCCCCAAATCTAACTTGTGTGTATTCGCTGTGCAACATGGCTTACACCCACTGTATACGAACGTAGATATGTCTGACCCCCGATCATCACGGCCGGCCTCATAACAAAGAACTTTCTTGGTGGTGCACACACAAGGGGAACACGGAACATTGGAATTCAATAGGGATTATCTTATTTGCTACCGTTGAGTATCTAAATACTAGCACACAATAAGATGTAAAAACTGGTATCAACATCATATGTATAATGTGATATGGTATGGTCTTTCTTACGCCTTGATCTCCATCAAGCGCTTCAGCATGATCTCCATCTTGCCCTTGGTTTGACGCCAAGTCCACGACGCCTCCACCAAGTCATTATCGGAAAGATGACTATTACTATACTACTTAGCAACAGAAAATTAAACTACTTTACCTTTGTAGCGACCAATGCCATATCATAATCACATGCCCCCTGCAAAATAAAGTTAGACGCCTCTACTTTATCTATTGCAAGTTTTACGTGGTTGTTAGGGCTTTCGCACTAGAACCGTTTCTAAACTACGAACTTTCCAACCACAACATGGATCCAACAGTTGTCTCTACTACACCCCTTTCAAGGCCCTTCATTGTAAATGCTATATCAACTATCGAATGAGAGACAAACACCCGCTAGCCACTTATACGGTACAAGCCGTATGTTGAGCGTGGAACCAGTCTCGCGTACGAATACGCGTAAGGTCGGTTCGGGCCGCTTCATCAAACAATACGCGATATAAACAAGTACACGTTAGAGGGTAACAACTAAGAGATCAATGCCTGCACAAAACTTGTGCGTACTAGCCGTATAACACTCCTATGCATAGATCGGCTTTGATACCACTGTTGGGGATCGGTGCGGAAAACAAAAAATTTACTACGAAGGAACCCCAAAACTTGCCTAGGATCTATCTATGTAGTAATGCGGTAACAGCCGATGCGTAGAGAATACATACCCTTGTAGACCGTATGCGGTTAACGTTCCACGGGGAACGTGGTTGATGTAGTCGTACTCGTAGCCGACCTCAAGGCCGCGAAGATCCTCGCAGGTCACCCCTTGCTCCTTCTTGATCTTCATCGTGCAACAGCTCTGGCTCACGACATTTAAGTGCCCCAAGTGTTGCGCCTCGTGTCTTCGTACACATCCGGTGCATGATGAGACCTCCGGCTCCCCGATCCGGCCGGGAGTGCGGAAGTTGATATCCGGCTAGGAATCCCTGCAGCGCAACGGCGTGCTGCAGGTGTGCCTTGATCGCACAACCCAAACTTGAGGCCATGGTCACAAGGGCTAGAGAGAGAGAGGGAAGGAGAAAGTCAACCAAAGGACTTCTCCAATTGATGGTGTGTTCAATCCCACCCATGGACACCCCTTTATATAGGGGGAGGGGGTGTGCCCTCCCCTTTGGGTTTCCCATGTGGGACTATTCAAGGGAGAGGGGGGGAGGCGCATGGGCCTCATGGGCCAGCCGTCCAGGGGTGGGCCCCACCCCACGCACAGCCCTAGGCTGGCCGGGTGGGCCCCTTTGAGGCGCCTGGGCCTTGGGCCTTTGGCTCTTGGCCCTTCCCCCTTTCGGTTTTCCCTCATGGGCCCTTTTTCCCTACGAAGTTTGGCCCATTAGTGGAATAACCCTTCAAATTAGATTTTAACATTATATTTAATATTAATTACACTAATTAATATGTAAATACATATTACAAAACCTGATTCAACCCGAAACACCTTTTGGTTCCCTTTCGATTTCCTCCGAACGACTTCGGATCTTTCCCGGAATGATTCCGGTCCTTTATTCTTTCTCCGAACAACTTCGGATCTCTCTGCGGAACGATTCCGACTTTCTCTTTCTCTACTGTGATTCCGTCTTACGAATGATCGCTCTCATCGTACCCTTAAGCGTATCCTCTCATGGCTCGGGAATGCTCTAGACATGATCTATATCAATGATCAACAGAGGGACCAGGGATGTCCATGTGACCCCTATGCATTCCTGATGACAATGTCGTTTGAACCGCTAAATGTAGCATCCTATTCCTTTTGTTTCTCGATACAACTTATCCGAGATCCGATCATTGGTATCCCATACCTTGTTCAATATCGTTCACAACAAGTTCTGTTTTCTTGTTACCGTGATATTACATCCCCGTGACCTAGTCACATGTTGCAACATGTATAGATGTAATCTCACCAAGCCAGCCGTATGTATCTTTACCCGTCATGTGGGTGAACAAATCCTGGTCTTGCAGTCACATGTCATCTACTGTTCCTTCGGAATACCCAACGTACACATTTATGGCCACCATATTACCAGATGCCGGTTGATGTAGTCTAAGTAGCCTAGGGAAACAGTGAGTAATATGAGCTCACGGTCTAAGGAGAAGGAGTCTAGGTATAGTTGTTGCAACAATGAACTATATGACTTGATCGTGTTGCAATCCTTCGAGGAATGTCCAATCACGTCATTCTCCAATGATATATCTCGTTGTCAGTCGGCATAAATGCCCATGATCTTGAAACCCAGATAATCTTCGTGACCAACGAACTAGTATGAATAGAGGCTACTAGGGACTTTGTTGTTTCATACCACACCTGTACCAATGTTTCTACTTGGCACAGTTATAGCACAATATGAAACTATTATAAACTAATTGAGATATGACAATAAAAACCTATTTATTATTTGCCTCTAGGGCATATCTCCTTCAGCTCTTTCTCAAAAAAGATGGTCATGGTGTTTGCAGTCTCAATAGAATCTCTCTCTCAAAACAGGCATACGCCCAGCTATATTAATATAGCAACCATTTGAGACCGCTGTTGGGCCAGATAACACAACTACCAAACGAGAAATACAAAGAAACCGAAAAGAAAAAGAAAAGAAAGTAAAGCCGATAACAGTGGCTCGACGAAAATGAGAAGGAATCGCGACCGTTGCGTTCTCCAGCTAAGTTCACCATATGCCTAACACTCTGACGCGTTGCGCACCAAGCAGAACCTCCAGGAAGGTAGGAGACGATGACACTGTTGCTGCTCGGACAGGTCCTAGGGTTTCCCCAGCATGCTCCGGGAGGTAGGAAAGAGGTACACCCCGACACCCTTCAAGAAGTACGGTGGCACCCGTAGGCATCACCAAGTCGGTATCTCCTGACCCCTAAAAAAACCACACCCCAGGACACTTCGCAGTGCTCTACCATGCTCGTTGGCCGCCAGCGCACGCCCCACCGGTCTTGAATCCGCTACTGTCGTCTCACCATGACACACATGTAGGTCCGATAAGCAACAAAGAGGAAACGACGGTGGGGGTTGCCGAAACAACAGTGCACGGGAGGGAACTACCTCTACCACCGGAAGGCGATAGCCGACCGGATACAACCGTAGGGCAAACTGGCCTGGCCGAGCCCACCAGGGCTCGTGAAGCCCCACCGGTGTATTGCAGCAGGGGAACCGCCGTCTAGGCCAACCCCACGCAAGCCCCTACTTCGCCGTCCATCAGAGGATCCACTACCACAATCGATCCCTGCCGCTAAGTAGCAGCACCACCACCATCACGCGCACCCGGGATTACCGGACCACTATCGGTCTGAGATACACCCTGGCCTCCATGAGCTCAACCCCTCCGAACGACAGACACCGCCATGGTGAGACCCTTGGTGCCGACATGGGGGCCAAAGCAAGATCAGGGCCCACCTAGCCTAGATCCTACGACACCGAGGAAGGGGCGCTGCAGGATCCGCCATGTAGCCCGTTGGCCGAGGACCACCGGTGCAAGGACCGCCAGGCCAACTCCGGTGTTCAGAGCATGCGCCGGGAGGTGGGGTTCCAGCCTGGAACCAATCGCAGGGCCCGGGCCGGGCTAGCCCAGATCGAGCCCAACCTGGCCTAGATCTGGGCTGAATCCCCACGACACCACCGCTCGCCTCCTGCCGCCACCCCGTCGTCAGCTCCCAGAGTCTCCTCCACCGCCACGCCTCGCCACCAACCTCAGGGTCGAGCCCGCCCGAGAACTGGCTAGGCCCGCGCCGCTCGCCGCCGGAGTTGAAGGCCGCCACCGCCTTCGCCCAGGGAACGCCGCGACCTCGTGAATCCTCCACGCCGCTGTTGAGCCAGCCGCACCCCTCGCAAGCGCGCCGCCCTCACCGGCCCCATCTACCCGCATCGAGGCCACCGCTTGAGGGGGAAAGAAGTCCCCGCCCGCAGGCGAGCTTAGCCTAGCAACGTCGTCCGACGGCGGCGAGGGGAGGAGGGAGCAGAGGAGGCGACCTGTGTGGGGGCGGCTAGGGTTTCCTCCCGTCGCTCGCGGGAGCGATGAGGAGGGAGACAGGGGTCTCGGTTTTTCAGTCTCAATAGAATAACCTGCAAGATCAGGGTTGTACTAGCTAGCTAGCTATACAGACCATGGGGAGTGTTGGTGTCTATTCACCTCCCATCGCAAAGGTCATCGTGCAACTAGCGCTTTGCTGGTGGCAATGTGTTGTGCAGGCTCAATCCGTGGCCTCCGGCATGAGCCCCTACGAGTACGTGCTCATCACCCCATCTAAATCTTATCGCTACTCGTCTTCTTCGCGCCGATTGCGTTCTTCTTTGAAAGGAAAGGGATCTACGATCTATGCCCCCGAGAACAAAAGTGACCTTCGGGAATTAGGCCATCCATAACATGATCAAAAACGAATGATGGATTTGTCTGTGGCCCAAACATTACAGCCCACAATGTCCACCGCAGACCCCAGTCCACTCCACTGTGGTCGATCTTGGATTCATGGGCCCACAAGCGGAGTTGGAGCGCAAGAGTGCAAGTGCTGGTAATAGCCTGGCAGTAGGCTAGTAATAGCCCATAAAAGAAAAGAAAGACCGCGATCCGCATGTCTGTGCACGGCCGCAGTACAGTGCTCGGTTAGGACAGGACGAGCGGCGCGATCTTTGCAGGCCAGCAAAATCTCGACAGGACAAGTAGGGCGAGATCTTCCTTTGCACCTTTTACACGGAACTGACGAGACGCGAGAATGCAGCTGGTGCTACGGCTCTTCAATTCGCAGATAGGTTGTAAACTGACCCCAAAATAGTATATACTGGATTTCAAAATCCTCCGTAGCCTCTTTGATACGCGAATCCATGAATTCGTGCGAGTACAAAAGTACTCCCTATATTTTAAAATATAAGATGTCTTAAATATTATAAAATAAATGTATCTAAACGTATTTTAGTATGTATGTTCACGGGTATATGGTTGAAGCTCCAATGCCACCTTGAGTACAATATGGTTACGTGGCTGTTTGATTATGGACAGAAATCGTGCAATTCTTCACAAGAGGGTGGAGTAGATGTAAATTTCCTAGCACAAAAAAATGTGCCAAGGCAAAGTTTTATGGACCGCAACTCTACAATTTAAACTAACCGCGTGGTCTTTATTGGACATTAGAATCCTATAAAATTTGTGTGAAAATCCCTCTAAACAAAGTGACCTTTTGGAAACGAACACCATGGAGCACTATGGGGAAAAAACACCGCAGACCTCTTCCGGTACGTGAGGCCATTTTGGACATTGTGTATTAGAAGGATCCCTTTTATCCTCTGCTCCATATGAGGAAGTACCTAGGATGGTCATGTGTATTTCAGAGCCATGGCATAAGTGAAAAACTTTATCTAAAAGTGCAAAAGTATATTTACAATTCACCTGGAGAGACCTGACGTATGAAAAACTTGATCGAATTCTAACAAATGTTGAGTAGGAACAAAAAAATTCTCTTATAACAATGTGCGCTTTCACACGATCAAGTTCGGAACATGCTCCTTTGTTACTTGATTTTGGTGAACAGGCTCACCATGGTAACAAGGCGTACTTCTCTTTTGAACTATTTTGGCTTCGCAACAAAAGTTCTTTTAAATGGTTGTCCAAGAGTGGGCATCTATTTCTTTTGGTGATACACCAACGGAGAGGTGGCAAAATAAGACCCATCATCTCCGAAACTTTTTGAAAGGGTGGGCGATAAATCAAAGCAATGTCTACAAAAAAATAAAAAGATCGCCTCTCTAATCTTATGGATTTTTTGGACCAAAAGGCTAAGTCCTTTCCTTTAGATCCTACTGAACCTAACATGATTAATAAAGCAAATGACGATCTTGATAAGCTCAGGTGCAATGAAGAGTTCAGTGGGCCCAAAGATCGAAAGTTACGCATATTCAGGAAGGGAGAAATAACATAAAGTATTTTCATCTTATAGCAAATGGTAAGCATCGGAGGAAGAAGGTCTTCCAATTAGAACAAGATGAGGATACTATCATTGGACAAGAAAATATTAAGGTTTACATCTCTCAATATTATAAGAAACATTTTGGTGAGCCCGAAAAAAACTTCTTTTCCATGATTGAATCTGAAACTAACATAACTCAAATTTCTTCAGAACAGAATGCAATTCTCACGGCCAAATTCACAGAGAAGGAGGTTTGTCAGGCGATTAGATATTTATTTTTGAGAAGTTGAAAAAATTCACTTTTTCAACCTATCAAATGGCTAAGTCTGGTCCCTACAGCTCCTCCATACTATGCTCTCTTTGTTCCTTTTTCCTTTGTTTTATCCATAATCATCATCAACACCTACACACATGTCATAGACAAGGAAAAGTGATAAAATTCTACCTAAAATACTAAATGTGCAAAGCTCATATGAAAGTAAATGATAACTAGAAGTCATGCATATAAGGCATAGCTATAGCTGAAAGAAACATGATATGAGAGATAAATGACTCATTTTATATGGCTAAAAGAGGTGGTATTTCACAGCCATCAAATTCCCTAAGCTAGACCTTGCTCGTCCTCGAGCAGGAAGGGTCGGTAATAAATTAATGGTTGTGAAATAACTTATCATTGAAAATTAATGCCTTGCATCCTTATTTCTTCTACAAGCTTGAAGAGAGAGTACGTGTATTCATACAAGGCAACACAAGCTCAGTTATAAAGACCACTAAAGATTCATCAAAACTTATATGATCCATGTCAACCGTGAATCTACTTGCAGACAAACTTGTGATCCTCTTATCGCACCCTTTGTATAACTTTTCATATCATTATTTTTTTATGAGGCAAAACTTAGTCACAAATAGATGTCAAGCATAAATAGAAATCGATTCTACCTAATCATGTCATCTAGTTAAGGCTCTCAAGTGCAAACATCAGTTATTGAGATTTCATAAAGTTTATCTCTTAGTAACGAGATTTATGCCAAAAGGAAATGTGAGAACATGTCAAAAGAAGCATAGCATTATAGTGTCTCATTCGGTCATCCACATCAATGAATCATGGCTATCAAACACTCATTTTCTATTCTTTGTCTTTCTAAAACTTCAGTTCATCAGTAATGAGATCATGCCAAACCTTAGCTTGTTTAATCAGACTATGTAGGCTAAGAATGGATAATCGTGACCATTACCAAGATTTCCCTTTTTGGTATAATGATTTCTCATAACGGTCAGAGGAGTATTCCCTCTTTCGCTTTGAACGCAAGCCCATGAGAATACTAATGCATACCCAAATATAGCATTTATGCTACCTATGTTGGGCAACTCATTGCCAAACTCCAAGAGTTTCCTCTTTTTGGATTGTTCAAAAGCTAGCGGAGTTGTTAGCATCCCATGTTGTCGACAGTGGTGCAGACACGCATAAAGAAATATCATACTTTAATCAACAGGTCAAGATTTGGCATGCATCTCAATTACCGCTAAATATTAGTTTCTTCAAACAAATCCTTTCAAAGAGTACTATCAAGTCGATCATCACATCTATGGTGTTGAGTATCTTTAAGGCTAAACTCTTAAGACAATTAATCAACACCTTATTTAGCATAGAACTCAAAACATCGAAATATCATTTCCAATTGACAACTCCTTACGTAAGCAAACTATCAAGTCTATTGTTTTGACATTATGGGGTCGAGCATAACCTATTCATTTAAGACAAAGCTATTTAGGGAAAACCAACAAATATCAAAAGATCTTGATCAAGTATTCATTCTTTCCAAGTGTAGAGATTGTGGCAATGTTTTCTAGAGGATCACAAATAGTGTCACAAGCTTGATAAACAATTTGGCAAGATGCATACAAGCTCTAAGTAAACTCCTATGGTTACTATCATGAGCAAGTGTATCCCCATATGAATACAGAACTAGACTCACTTAAACAAGCATTCAAAAAACAGCGGGATACATGATTGCATTAAACCTTCATCGAATTACGAACATTGCACAAGACTCTACACATGCAGAAGTAACCTCCCCAAGCTTATAACTTTGCAAGAACCAAACTTGAGTATATCACCAAAAGAAAAGAGAAAATACAGTTTTCAAAAGAGAGTGTGATAAATGGTTACCTCCCCAAGCTTAGTTGAAAACAAGGGTGACACACTTTACCGTTGAGGTACAAGTAACCTCTCTTTTGATGGACAAAGAACCTTTGCTTCAACATGTTTCTTGATATGGCCTGGTGTGCCTTCCTTGAGGACCTGCTTAAAAATTAAAAGAAAACCCTAGTTTCCACAACCCTTGCCAGATTGCATCTGCGCACCATTGTAACTTTCGATTCCTTCGATAATTCCACGAGCAGACAAGCAGGAGTAGGGACCTCTATGAGGCCTGAACCTGGGTAAATCTTTGTCCCCTGTGTGCTTGTCTGTTAGCCGATAGATGTCTCCAGCGCTCCCTCCTTCTCCAAAACCCAAGTCCGTAACAATGGGCATTGACGAGTTAAACCCTCGTCAATTGGCGCCGTCTATGGGAATTGGGAGTGCTGATGTCGCGGCTTCTTCGGTCCCATCAACTGCGATCTACAACTCTGCAACAGCAGAGATTCGCCAGCTCTTCGGCGCATTCGACTTCACCGTCCACACGCCGGCCACTCGCCCGACCTTCGAGTCCGTGGGCGACGGAATCAGCCTGGCGATCGGGAGCTTCCGCTTCCAAGTTGGTCAGATGGGAACGCTTCGCATGCCTGATCAGCCGACAGCACCGGCGATTGCCCTAGCATCGTGGTTTCCTCTGCCGATCGGCACCCTCAGTGAGCTCAACGCCCCGACAACAGTCGAGAACACTGTCAGCGACAGCAGTCACGACTCCGATCTGAGCGATCTGGCCACTGAAGATGGAACCTACGGTTCCGGATCTGAGAGTTGCGGAAGCAGCAGCCTCCCCAATCACTTCATGTGCACCGTCATCAACGCAGGCGACACCTCTGCCAACCGCGACAACTGTGGCAATCGCGGCAACGAAACCGACCCGCCTAACGGTGGCAACGGTGGCAATGGCGATAACGGTGGCAATCGCGTCCCCGTTGACAACGGAGGGGCAGTCGAACCTCCAACCATAGTAAATGAGCAAACCGGCGAACGCGTCGTAATCAAGCTCAACGAGCAAGAATGGGCTCGCTAACGCGAGGCCCTGCGAGGCACCCCTCTACCCTTCGGATCCCCGCAGGAGCTGCTGATGGGCTATCACTGGCTCCTGAAGGAAGAATTCAAGCGCCAAGTACAAACAATCGCGCAACTCGAGGCGCGCAAAAAGGCGGCCAGACGAGTCGAGCCTTCGTCGTGCTGGACTCTCCTCCTACGGAGGATCCTCCTCAAAGGGCAACGAGCACCTCGCCAAGAAGAGGCAGTCTCGGATGGCCCACCTCACCGAGCAGGAACGCATAGAGGCCGCAAAGGTCCTCGACTTTGGCTCTATGACAGTCGACACAAGGGGCAATGTGGTCCCCAAAACACCGCAGGCTGCGGTGACAACGGCCACCATGTTCCTCTTGAACAACCAACCACCAGCTAGAGACCCCCGAGCCGCCATGCACCGATATACAATCGCGGGCTTGGGATTAATCGAGGCCGCCCTCGACAAGGAGCCGACACTGGAGCCAAAGAAGGGAAAAGCGCTAGCAAAGCGTTACAACTCGCCCTCGTCCAGCGATGACAGCCACGACTTGTCTCGACGTCGCCGCTCACGACGACACGACCATGAATACGACGCACGTGATGACATCACGCAGCGCAAGATCGACAAATCAAGAGCAGGACGTGCTCGGTCGACTGACTCAGAAGAGGAGGATGTGGAGCTCTGCGGTGCCAGATGCTTTAGCGGATCCATTAGGCAGAAGTGAATGCCTAAAGGGTTCAAACTACCGTCGGAGAACCCGAAGTTTGACGGCCTACAGGACCTGAAGATCTGGCTAGAGGACCACATCTCTTCCGTCAGGCTCCACGGAGGCAGTCGAAGCATAGCCATGCAATGCTTGCAGCTACAGCTGCAGGGCGCCGCCCGAGCATGGCTCAACAACCTCCCACGCGGATCCATTCGCAGTTGGGACGAGCTGGTTTACAGCTTTGTGCGCAACTTTAAAGGCACATACAAGTGGCCTGCATCAATCGAAGAGCTGAGATGCTGCTAGCAAAGATCTGGCGAATCGCTGCGCTCCTACATCCAAAGGTGGTCCATCATCAAGGACTCCGCAGAAAACGTCTCGGAGGATCGCGTGATTGACGCATTCAACGGTGGCGTCCGTCGTTTAGAACTCAGAGAGGAGCTGGGCTGCTCAAAGCCCAAGACCATCGACCACCTGATGGAGATCACGAATCGGTGGGCCGATGGAGAAGACTCGGTGAAGAATCACGTTCACTCTGACGAGCAGGCGGATCTTGAGCACAGAAGCGACCGCCGAGGCAAGCGTCGCATGCGCATTTACGACGACCACGACGACGTCAACATGGTCGCGGCTGGCTACGCTGAAAGACGCGACGACAACCGCAACAACGGATACCGTAGCGGCGGATACCGCGACTCCGGGAAAACCACGCAAGTATGGCAACGCCGCACTCGCGACGAGGCACCCGCGACCTCCATCAAAGACAAACTGTTCGGGCCATGCACATTGCACTTCTACATCGACAAGCATGATGGCAAGAAAAAGTCCAGCCACCTCCTCAAGGACTGTCGCGAGTTCCTCAAGCTACACGAGGGATTGGTTCGGATGAACCGCAATGCAGTCAAAAGAGGCCACGGAGCCGCTCCAGGCGCCGTGGCACATGGCGCACCGCCACCACCACCTGGGCCACCCCCGAACGGATCCACGCCGGACCAACACCATGGAGGCGAACCGTACCCACGGGCCATGGGCACCATGATGATCCAAAAGGGACGCCCCTCCAACAGGGTGCAGAAGACCATCACTCGCCAAGTCAACTTGGCCACGCACTCGTCACCATCCACCACTGAGTACCTCAGTGGAAGCGAGTCATGCATCACCTTCGACAAGCGCGACCACCCACCTCAGATACCCCGTCCAGGTCATTGCCCCCTCGTACTTGAGGCGCAAATTGGAGGCTTCGACATGAGTCGCGTCTTCATGGATGGCGGAAGCGGCATCAACCTCATATTCGCGAGTACCTTGCGAGCAATGAGAATCCCTCTAACCTGCCTGGAGGCATCGGACACAACGTTCCACGGCATCGTCCCAGGGAAAGGCGTATACCCCCTGGGCAAAATCAACCTCGACGTCATCTTCGGCACGCCGAAAAACTTCCGGCGCGAGCGCATCGACTTTGAGGTCGTCGACTGGCCCTCGCAATACCACTGCATCCTCAGGCACGTCGCGTTCGCTCGGTTCATGGCAGTGCCCCACTACGCCTACCTGCAGATGAAAATGCCAGGTCCCAATGGCGTCATCACGATCAACGGGAGCTTTGAACGATCTGATAGTTGCGACAGGGAATTCAACAGAATCTCCCAGTCCTTCGGCATGCAGGAGGAGCTCGCGAGATTAAAGGAGACGACAGACAACAACCCGCCTCCCCTGAGCAGGCCAAGCTCACCTGATCTCTCCTTCGACTCATCTGTGCACACAAAGAAGGTGCAGGTCCATCCATCAGATCCCGCCAAGACGGCCCTCATCGCCAACCACTTGAGTCCCGCATAGGAACTCGCGCTCGTCGAATTCCTCCATGAGCACTGGGAAATTTTTGCCTGGTGTCCTGCGGACATGCCAGGAGTTCCCAGTGAATTCGCCGAGCATGCACTCAACGTCAACCCCGATGCCAGGCCAGTTAAGCAAACAATCAGGCGACTGTCTGAGCCACAAGCGCAGGCAATTGGAATGGAGATCAACAGACTCCTCAAGGCCAAGTTCATACGCGAGATCAAGGAAAGCACTTGGCTCGCCAACACGGTGCTAGTACCAAAAAAGGACAAGGACATCCTGCAGATGTGCGAGGACTTCACCTCTCTGAACAAGCACTGCCCAAAGGATCACTTCCCACTGCCACGGATCGACCAGATCATCGACTCCACCGCGGGATGCGAGCGCCTCTGCTTCCTCGACGCCTACTCAGGCTATAATCAAATTCGAATGAAGGAGGAAGATCAAGAGGAAACAGCGTTTACAACGCCCTTTGGTGTGTTCTGCTACAACACAATGCCCTTCGGGCTAAAAAACGCGGGAGCCACCTACCAGCGGTGCATGCAGGCTTGCCTCAAGGAACAACTGGGTCGCAACATCCAAGTCTATGTCGATGACATAGTAATCAAGACCAAGGAGGAAGCCTCTCTAATCGACGATTTGCGCGAAACCTTCGCCAACCTCGACGCTACCGGATCAATCTCAATCCGGACAAATGCGCCTTCGGTGTACCATCTGGGAAGCTACTCGGGTATCTCATCTCCGTGAGGGGAATCGAGGCGAACCCGAAGAAGATAAAAGCCATACTGGCCATGGAGAAGCCGAAGAACATAAGAGGCGTCCATCAACTGGCCGGACGAATCGCGGCCCTCGGTCGATTTATCAGTCGGATGGGTGAAAAGGCACTGCCCTTCTACCAGCTCCTCCGCAAAGCTGAAAAATTCGAGTGGACCAATGAAGCACAAGAAGCATTCGAAGATCTCAAGCGCATGCTATCCACTTCGCTAGTGCTGGTGACTCCACGAGAAAGGGAACCACTGTTGCTGTACATCTCCGCAACCAACCAGGTGGTCAGCATAGTGCTTGTCGTCGAGCGAGCTGAGGAAAACAAGTTCCACAACGTACAACGCCCAGTATACTACCTCAGCGAGGTCCTCACGCCAACAAAACAGCGGTACCCGCACTACCAGAAGCTGGCGTATGGCGTCTTTATGACCGCCCGACGACTGTGCCACTACTTCCAGGAGCACCCAATCGTGGTAGTCAATGATGCCCCGCTGGGACATATCCTCAATAACCCCAACGCCATGGGGCGAGTCACGCTTTGGGGAATAGAGCTGTCTCCGCGAGACATCACATACGAAAAGCGCGACGTAATCAAGTCACAAGTTCTCCCTGACTTCCTCGTGCACTGGATGGAGAACCAACTCCCGGACAAACCAGATATGTCCTACCTCTAGACAATGCACTTCGATGGGTCCAAGCGGAAAGACGGAGCAGGCGCAGGTGTCATATTGACATCACCTCAAGGGGACAAGCTGAAGTATATCATGCGAATGCAATTCACAGCCTCAAACAACGAGGCTGAATACGAGGCCCTGTTGCACGGGATGAGGATGGCAAAAGCCTGCGGCGCCAAGAGGCTTATCATATACGGCGACTCCAAGTTGGTTGTCAACCAAACAATGCATGAGTGCGATGCACTGAACGACAACATGATCGCGTACCGCGACCTCTACGATATACTCGAAGGAGACTTTGATGGTTGCGAGCTGCGACACGTGGGTCGCAAAAGCAATGAAGAGGCGGACGCACTCGCCAACATAGGCTCTACCTGCACCCCCATACCACCTGGGGTATTTCTCGAGCGCATATGCGAACGCTCCATCAAGCCAAAGGCCACAAAGAAGAAAACAAGCGCATCAACGGACTCGGGGGCTGCGCCACCCAATGAGCCAATGGCACTCGATGACTTGGAGCTGGACACAGAACTCGAGGGACCAATGAGCGTCATGATGATAGAGCAATCCTGGACGCAGCCATACATCACGTACCTCCTCAGCAAGAGGCTACCGGATAATCCGACAGATGCACGGCACATCGCGCGGCGATCCAAGGCATTCGCCGTTATCAACGGCGAGCTGTACAAGCGCAGCATCACAGGAGTACTCCAACGATGCGTCTCCATGGCCAATGGAAAAGCAGTTCTCCTTGATATCCATGAAGGGACTTGCGGGCACCACGCCGGCAGTCGCGCCCTCGTTGCCAAAGCTCTACGAGCTGGATTCTACTGGCCTACGGCCATGCGCGACGCCAAGGACATCGTCCAAAAATGCAACGCCTGCCAGCGATTCGCGGACAAGCCGCACGCACCGGGCACAGAGCTACGGCCAATACCATTGGTCTGGCCCTTCGCGTAATAGGGGCTCGACATGGTCGGCAAACTTCCAAGGTCCTCACGAGGAGGCTACGTCTACCTCTTAGTCGCAGTCGACAAATTCACCAAGTGGATCAAGGCCATGCCAGTGACCAACCAATTAGGGCACAGCGCAGTCAAGTTCTTCGAGTCCATCATCTACCGTTTTGGCGTGCCGCACAGCATCATCACCGACAACGGGACAAACTTCACATTCAAGGAGTTCCAAGAATTCTGCGAGAACTTGGGGATCAACATCAACTACGCCTCAGTAGCGCACCCACAGACCAATGGTCAGGTGGAAAAAGCAAACGGGCTCGTCTGCAGCGGCATCAAGAAGTGACTCCTACGACCACTCGAACAAGCCGCGGGTTGCTGGCCAGATGAACTGCAATCCATACTCTGGAGCCTACGTACAACTCCAAACAGCACCACGGGCTACACGCCATTCTTTATGGTGCACGGAGCAGAGACAGTGCTACCAGCCGAGGTACGGTACAAGGCGCCACGCATGGTCGCTTACAGCGAACAAGAGTCATCCCTCACACTCGAAGACTCCGTCGACCTCCTTGACGAAGCAAGGGAAATCGTCGCAGAAAGATCCACGATCTACCAGCAGAACCTGCGCAACTACCACAGTAGAAGGCTTCGCCCCAGATCCTTCGTCGAAGGTGACCTGGTCCTGCGATTGAAGCATCAGGGGCATCTCAAGCTTGAGTCCCCCTGGGAAGGACCATACGTGATTACAGAAGTAATCCCAGGTGGCGCCTATCGCCTTCAAGATTTAGAGATAGGAGTCGCATACTCCAACCCTTGGAACGTCGCACAGCTGCGACGCTTCTACCCCTAGTTGTTTTCTACTTTTACATCGCAAATAAGGCTACTCAGCCAAGACTACTTAGCCACACATTGTACCTCGCACTGTTCTTCGAATAAATAAAAGCTAAGTGCCCCAAAACTCTGTGTTCTCCTTTACTTTGTCAATTTATGTACTCGGGGGCTGCGCCACCCTATACACATCTGTTCTTCGAACCAAAACGCGATATCCTGAGTAGCTGGTACATCAATCGAACCCCTTAACACAACCTCAACCCAGCTGCAACGCACCTGACAGGTTAACAAGGGACTGAGATAAAACATGGTCAGGCTAACGAAAAGGACTCACATAGTGCAACGCACCTCATGCTAACAAAGCTCTTTATACACATTTGACAATAAATTATCTACAACACCTATATGAACTTTACAACACAAGTACACTTATGTGGAGGATACAAATTAGGCTACTACTGTAGCAAGAGAACATTGGTTTGCTCCTCAAAAAAGTCGACGATCTCTTCTGATGGGCGATCCACCGCCTGGTAGTGCGGCACCATATTCCAGGCAGAACCTGCTGGTGGTGCAGGTGGCCCAGACGCAATTGCTGCAACGTCTATGTCAGGCCTGTGCAATCGCACCATTGACAGAGCAGCCTTGGCACCGGCCACCAACTATTGCCTCACGCATTCGTGAAGCGCGGACAGATCTTGAAACTTGGCTAGGAGGGCCAGCAAGCTTGATGGAGTATCATCCAGCGGGAACATCGCCCGATAAATGTTCTTTAAGCATGACTGCGATTTTTCTTCAGAAAGAGTAGCACTAGCGATGCACGATCCTGCAGGATCGCCAGCACAGTCGCACGATCATGATCTACCCAGAAGTATCCACTCTCTTGAAGTTGCTCCTGGTTGAGGTCATGTAGGTGAATGGCAATTCTATCCTTCTCCTCCTGCGGATGACACGCGCTAACAACTACACGAAGCAGCACCAGCATCATGAGTACAACGTACCACTGCGAATGACTAGAAGGAAAAGATGAGAACAAGCAAACTAACACTTGAATTGGTCGCCCAACTGCGTCACCTCGCCAAGTAGATACTGCTCTCGGGCGGCGGCTTTTTCCGCCTTCGACTTCCACACGTCCGCGTTACCGCGGAGCACGGGCAACTCACGCTCCAGCTGCTTCACGCGATCACACAGTCACGAAAGCAAGGACATCTCATCTACCCTGGAGCGCGATGGTGCCACGGTATCATCAAGAGTTGGCGAGTCCTGGGTCCCCCTCATAGGATCACTTGATGTACCCTACCACAAGTCAAGATAGAAGCAAATAAGACGACCAAATCAACACAACGACAAAAGGGTCAGATGCATTCAAGACCAGCACAAGTATCAGCAGATACACTCGCCAGCAGGCATGTTCTTAAACAAAAGGACATAAACTAATCAACTATTACAAAGCTAACTAAGGAGCAGTTGGCTTCTTCGACTTCGACGGCTTTGGGGGCTTCATCAAGTCCGTGGCAGTATCAGATGCCACTGACTTTCCGCCGGCCCCTGAGGCCGAAGCTTTCGCCGCCTTCTTGGCACGTTGGAGCTCCTCAGAGTACTTCGCAACAGTATTTATCAAATGATGCCCATATTTGCCACAGGCAGTCGCGAAAGGAGCAAAGACTACCTGCTGACCGTCCGCGCCAACAGGCATCGCCTTCGACACCGCAGAAGGATCGATCTCGACTCCATGGGCCTGCACCATGGCGAGTGACATGGTCGCGCCAGCCGCGCGGAGTGAGTTCTTGTAGCTGGAAGGCACACCCCTGGCGAGTGATTCTACCAGCTCGTCCATATTATCGATCAGCTCCGCCTTAGGCATCAACTCCTCCTGGAGGCGACTGAGGGCGACCTTGGCCTTGGAAAGTGTATCCTGGACGACGGCGCTACGGTCCTCGACTGTGTACACTGCACCCGCCAGAGCGTCATCGCGACGAAGGGCCTGCGGGTCAAAGCTCAAATCGCCAGCATCTGTACATGAACCCACGCAGGGACCAGAACATCAGCGCCACCAGTAAAAACATTAGAAGCAGAGAAGAATAACAATATCCATAAGCAAAAGTACCCAAGAGGGCCTTGGCGATTGAAAACAGTTGTTCTTTGAACAACGTTTCCCTGGATGCAAAGGAGGCACGCAGATCCTCTTCACGCTTCTGCGCCTCGTCACGCGCTGCGATTGCCTCGTCGCGACCCTTCACAGCTGCGGCAAGTGTCTTCTCCATGGTGGCAGCGTTACACAATAAGGCATTATGTTCAGCTACAGGAGAAGCAAAAGATCATCAGTCGACTATATCAAAAGGAGCAGACGAAGAAGAATAAAGTGTAGAACACTTACTTTCAACCACACGGTGGCGCGTCTCCAGCATTGCATGCTGGCGACCCATCACCATCACCTGTTCTTCCAAGTGCGCGGCTTCCTTCACAAGGAGCTGTAGCACAAACAAGGAATCAGTAGAGGCAATAGATAACGTTGACTGCAACACTAACACGAAGAAAAGACACACTTACATGGTCCTCCAGTGACTTCGAAGATGTCTGCTATACCGTCATCCGGGAAACCACTCGATGCTCCCCCGCATGGGGAGAACTGGAAGAGTTGTGCCCGGAGTGGGCCGCCACCAGAGGGGAAGGAGCGCGCTCGACCTCTTCCTTGGCCTTCGAGGTTGCGACTCCTGATTCCTTTAAAAATTGGACGTCGCCAGAAGATGACGACGCCTCTTGACTGCAAGATAATGACCATATCAACAAAATAGCAAACCCAGAGACAAGCCAATAGGAAGCAAACAGAGAAGAACAAGTGAACTAGAAAGCTTACTAGTCAAACTTGTCAAAGTCAAACATGGCCTCTACCGACTCTGACGAAGACTCCTTGGGCAATCGCATCTTCTTGCGAGAAGATAGTGCCACAGCCCTCACAGGAACGACAGGAATTGGCGACTCTGCACCAACGCCCGTGCCTTCTGGAGTCGAAGGAGACGACGCGTCGGATTCCTCGTTGTGCGAACGCTTGCGAGTATCCGAATTATCGGACTCGGGGGATTCCTCCTCCACATCAGAAGGGACAGTCGACTCAGACTCATCCTCTCCCAAGGCTTCGCGAGGAATAATCCCCTCAGGGAGAGGGGGCATACAAGACGACACCGCCCAATCCTGCATACAGACAACAAAAATCAGCAAAAAACAAGTAAGCAACAGAAGAGCAATCGACAAAATAAGCTACTGCATAGCACAACTATACCTCAGGAGGAGGATTCGAAGCATCAAAGGGAGGAACAACTGGTTCACTGGGAAGCACATCCTTGCCGGTGTACTTCGTGACTAGTCGAACCCTCTTGTCCACCTCACTCGTGGACATGCCATCGGTAGACACGCGAGTGGGATCATCAGCGCCAGCCCATTTAAACATGGGGTGGACTCTGGCTTGCAGGGGCTGGACGCGACGACGCAGCCAAGTTCGGATGAGAGCGCAGCCTCCCTCCTCTTTACCTATGCGACTCTCGAGGTCGCAGACGCGTTGATACAGCATGTCTGTCTCCGCGAGCTCGCCAGGCATGACTACGTTCTTCCAGGAGCGCATCCTCCTGCACGGCGTCGCGGGATCGAAGGGCGCGATGTTGGGACCGCAGCATAGGAAACAAAAAATTTCCTATGGTGTGAACTACACGCCAAGATCTATCTACTAGGTACAAAGCAACGGGTGGACATACATCCAACGAGAACTTACCCTCGTAGACAGCGAGCTTTGTTAACGAGTAGGAACTCATGGTTGATGTAGTCGTACACTTGCCGATCTCAAGATCGTGATGAAGTCCAGCAGGTCCGGCTCCAGCACGTCCTTCAGATCCAGCTCCAGCAAGTCCAGCATCACCAAGTCCAGCACCGCAAAGCAGCGGTGC
Organism: Avena sativa; assembly: GCA_916181665.1. Lineage (NCBI taxonomy): Eukaryota > Viridiplantae > Streptophyta > Magnoliopsida > Poales > Poaceae > Avena > Avena sativa. The sequence continues at coordinate 101,541,450 of OV702287.1, read as the reverse complement.
ATCCGTGATCGCACACACGTCCGGTACCCCGACAACCTCCGTCCCTCGCTCCAGCAAAGCAGCGGAAGCAGCAACTCCTTTCTAGATAAAGCCACCGGGAACATGTATCTCGCTAATCCGAGACCATGGGGGAATAATACTAGAGGGGGAGAGAGATCCTTCACAAGGAGGTGTGTGTGAGAAGTGAGGAGGGGGTGGCCTTTTATAGGAGGAGGGGGTGCCCCTCCTTCATGGCCGGCGCATGGAGGAGGTGACTCTTCACCTCCTCCATTCATGTGGTGGTAACTCCCTCCACATAAATTTGACCCTTTACATTCTCTTTTAAAGTCTCCACTTTAAATGCATTAAATTTCTCCAAATTTAATGCTCTCTCATTTAATAAAACTCTTTTATTATTTTTATTCAGAATTTTGTTAATTACTTTAATTAACAAACATTCACATAAAACCCCCTGCAACATTTCAATATTACATGGAGAACCAATTTCAGCAATTTCACCCGAAACAGTTTCGGTGTCTATTGAAATAATTCCAGCGCTTCCTTAAATCTTTATCTGAAACATATTTGCTCCAAATGGTGTCGGTATCCGTTAAGTGTGTCACCCTACGGTTCGCGAATAAATGCAGACATGATCGAGACCCCTCTCCGATCAATAATCAGCAGCGGGACCTGGAGATCCATACCGACTCCTACACATTCAACGATGACTTCTGTGATCGTGAGAACCTTTAACGCTAGTAACTAAATCCCTTTGTCCCGCGATATATTACATGTCCGAGATTCGATCATCGGTATCTCCATACCTAGTTTGATCTCGTTACCGACATGCACTCTTTTCTCGTTCCCGTGATATAACATTCTAGTGATCACATCACTTGCTTGCAAGCTATTTCAATGTGATATCACCGAGAGGGCCCAGAGTATATCTATCCGTCACCGGGATTGACAAATTCCACTCTTGATCCATGATCCTCAACATAACACCTTCGTAGCACTGAACCCACCTTTATAGTCACCCTATTATGGTGTGACGTTTGATGTTATCAAGATACTCTTCCGGTGTTAGCAATTAACATGATCTCATGGTCTAAGGATAAAGATTACTTCGTATGATGTTATAGCAATATAAACACAATGACTTTGATTGTAATGCTATACTTCGGATGAATGTTCATCACATCATTCCATCAATGGTGTGACCTTGTTATTAACAACATCCAATGTCCATGATCAGGAAACCTTGATCATCTTGTTAATCAACAAGCTAGTCTATAAGAGAGGCATAACTAGGAACCCTTTTTTTTATTAAACACACATGTATTGATGTTTCCGATCAATACAATTCTAGCATGTAAAATAAACATTTATCATAAACATGGAATAAGATAATAACCACTTTATGATTGCCTCTCGGGCATATTCCCTTCAGTCTCCCACTTGCACTAGAGTCAATAATCTAGTTTGGAAAACTTTGCGTATTAAACACCTATGGCTTTCTGGTGTTGCATATACGCTATTGCTAGCGGTTAACATAATCTCTGGATCTGACAGTTTCAGGTCCGTGTGTATTTGCATGTCTCTGCGTCTCTACGCATCACTCATTCTCAAATGAGATGGCATTGTATAGATTTGGTCCTTTGGTGAGACCTTTAGTTCGTTCGGCTCAAAATATGTTGATATTATTGTCACACAATATATCTTCATAGTATTAGCCCACTTTGAACCACACCTAGTTTGATAACAAACTATTTAACACAAATGCCCTCCTTTGCTGCTACTATAGCAGTCATATACTTAGCCTTTTGTTGTAGTATCCGTCACAATGTCTCAACTTTGGAACTCATCCAAATCCATCATGGAACATTCTTTCCATTACATTGTGCTACCCATAGTCTAAATTGAGATAAATTTAATTTGTATCTTGTGAAAAAACTAGTATCAATGTAACACTTTACAATGAACCACCTTTAACTATTTTGTCACGTATACATTATATATTCTTAGTTCTTACAAAGCTCATAAGAATATCTTTACTATTGTCCAATGATCATCTTATGAATCATTCTGGTATATGCTCATAACATTTAGAGCATAAGACATTCTGGATATATACATATCATGGTATAATCGATCAAAATCTTCATGTGATTTTACTCACCAAGTGTTGAAACACTTGAATTTTGATACAATCCTTTCCATGCAGCAAGAACCTTTCTTATTGTTTCCATATTGAACCCTTTCAATATCTCATATCTGTATGTCTGGCACAACCATATTAGCGCCTTAATCTATCCATATAGATATTGATGCCTAATATTCCGGGTTTTCCCAAGTCTTTCATTGAAATCTTATTTTAATGAAATTCTTAACTTGTGTCAATACAAGATACATCATTTCCAATCAACAATATGTCCTCTACATAATGTATTAGAAATATGTCTCAGCGCTCCCACTTAATTTCTTGCAAATGCAAGCATCTTCATCATCTCCGATGAATTTAAACTCTTTTAACAGTTTCATCATGGTGAAGATTCCAACTCCGCTATGCTTACTTCAACTACTGAAGTTTACATGCCCTTTTAGCACCCTTTGAATTAACAAAACCCTTCGGACCATGTCATGTACATGTCCTAGGTTACCGTTCTATTAGAAGAACCTTGTTTTGTTTATTCAACTACCATATACCAAATTATATGTAGTGGTTGCTACATTAATCCGTCAAGACTATATATCGCTATGAAAGATCAAATCTTGTCATAGTCAACTCCTTGAACATTGTCGTAAACTTCTTTCCGACATGTCGACTATTTCATAGATGTTAAACATCCATGTCTTATTTCTTTATAGATCCAAACACGACCGATAGGCTTCACGCCTTTCCGGAGGGTTTTCCAAGTTCAGAAACTTGTTTTCTCGTGTATGGATACTATCATGGATTCTATGACTTCTAGTCATTTTATGGAGTCAGGGCCCATCATTGCTTCTTTGCATGTAGTCGGTTCATCATTGTCAAAACAATAACGATTTGCTTATCAAATCTTACTATTTGATTCGTACCGACCCACACGGTTCTATAGGAACTCTAATCTCCGAGATCACACCTTTTGTAATCACGAGAGCCATGAGCATTGTGTCTGCCACCGGGACACTTTCCGGCGCTGCACTACTTAGCACATATATCTAAGGTTCAACAACCTTATCAAAGTTCTATTGTCCTCCCACTTAACTTTTCACGAAAAATTCCTTCTCAAGAAAGTTGACGTTCCAAGTAACAAACTCTTTTGTCCTCAGTGTTATGGAGAAATTCCCAACAAATTCTTTGGGATAACCTACAAAGACATGCTTATCCGACTTTGGTTGTAAACATTTTACTTATGCATAGCATACCAAAATTTAAGAAAAGACAATTCGGGTTTTATCCCAAACCATAACTCATATGGTGTCATTTCAATGGATCACGATGGTGCTCTTTTCAGTGTAAAAGCGGTAGTCTCTAAAGCTTCAATCCTTAAAACATAATGGCATTTTTATAAATGACACCCTTGATCTTACCATGTCAAACATGGTTTGATTTTATCTCTCAAATATGCCATACTCCTATGGTTTATCGGGAAACACAAATCATGGAACAATTCCTCAAGTCTTAGGTGTTTTTGCTAAACAAGTAACTCAAATATCTTCCTTTATGATCGAATCATAAACTCTTTATTTTCTTGTTACAATGATTTTCCACTTCATCTTGAAAGTCTTTGAACAATTTTCAAATGTTTCATACTTCTTCCTTATTAAGTAAATATACAGATATATTCACTCAAATTTTCGGAGAAAGCATATGAAGCAAAAAGATCCATCGCATATGGCTACACATAATGGACTATGCACATCAGCATGCACAATTTCCAATAAGCTAGTCATCCGTTCCTCTCTAGCCTATGGACGGAGTTTCAATTATCTCGAGGAAAGTCTCACATGCGTCAATTGATCAAAATCAAGGACTCCAAAAATCCATCAACATGGAGTTTCTTCATGTTTTCTTTCCAATATAATTTAAACAGCGATGTCACTTCATAAGTGATCTTTCAATCATTTGTCTTGCGACATTTTAGCAATAGTGTTTATGGATGTGATTTCTCCAACTAGACTTGTAAAAGTTCATCCATCTTTATGGAATACGGTAATTATTTGAACAGCCATTGTTCTCATAATACCGGAACAAAATAACAATTATTTAAACAAATCTTGAAGGCTTTGTTTGATGACAACGAAAAACACAATAACACTTTATTTGTTTTCGATGAACATCATTACTCATTCTCTTGGTAGTTACTTAGGCCATTGTAGTTCATGAATTGCGTTGTCCTATATGACACTTAATACCAACCAATTCGGTATCCAATACCTAAGAACCACATTGTTTAACAAGCAAGGAATATAGCCATAACATGTATATCTTCTATATACCTAAGTTGGACATCTCCAACCTTTTATTTTCTGCCAAATATTTTATAGATTCTCTTTCAGCAACTCCTTCTCTTTTAGAAGAATCTATCAACATCAATAGTGGTGTCATCAACATGACACATGGTACAAAGCGTATATAGTCAAATACTAATACCTTTGGACTTGCACTTTGAAGTGGATCACCATCATCAAATGTTTGGTGTTCTTTCAAAATTCCATTCTTTAGTAATCTATTAGTGTAGTAAACATTTTACTTACATCTTCTATTCATCCTTATCATGACAACTTTCATGATCAAGCTACTATAGCCTATAAGGAAGAATTGCGAGTATAATATCAGTTCCCAAAACCTTTTTGGTAGATTCGGATGCCTAACATCTCCATCCTTCACAAATTCTCATACAATATGAGAACATGTATTTTGCTAAATTATACTCTATCATAATGCAACCAAAAAACATTGTTTCAGATATCACAATATCTTTCATACATGATGGTTTCTGAAATAATTTTCAGCTCCAAAATAATCTTGATATTAAAACAACTTTTTGAATATCAATAATCATGGAGGCAAACATGATACTTTAGATACTAACATTGGAATTCTTACTCTCTATTTAATACTACTTATTAAACTTCATGGAGTAAATAGAGTTTGCTGAAAGTTTGCAATATGACTTATAAACTTTAAATTGACATTCAAAACAATACGATACCAGTTCGTAAAGTAAATATCCAGAATTCTATAGTTCTATTATCTCAATTAAAACTAAGCATAAGGTAGTGAACAGATGCCAATGACTACAACAAATTATGCAAATTCACTTCGATTTAGTTTATGACAAATTGAGTTCGACTAATCCAAATAGAAATGAACTCCCACTCAAAAACGACATCCCTCGTGCCTTTTTGGTGATTACATGAACCAAATCCACTACACCAAGTCCGATCATCACGTGAGTCGGTGTAGCTTCAAAGGCGAGCATCAATATGGTCATCACATCAACTATATGACTCATGCTTAACCTTTCGGTCCGTGTTCCGAGGCCATGTCTGTACATGCTAGGCTCGCCAAGTAAGAACCTTAGTATTCGTGTGTGTAAAACTGTCTTACACCCGTTGCATGAAAGCATAGAGTTGAGAACACCCGATCATCACGTGATGTCTCGAAACACGATCCATAGAATGGTGCATACTTAAGGAAGAACACATTTTATCTTGATATTTAAATGAGGGATCATCTTACAATGCTACTAAAAGCGCCAAACTAGCAATATAAGATGCAAACATCTAATGTGTAAAGTGAGATGATATGGTCCATGCATTTGATCACCATCATATGCATCGTGGTATGATCTCTATCATTCCTTTGTGTGTAAGGCCAAGGTCTATGGAACTTACACGTTAAGTGAGTTGTAAGAGTATCTATCATACATCTACTTACAACAATACCATATCAAGACACTAGCCCAACAACGATCTAAACTAGACGTCTCTAATTTATGAATTGCAAGTTTTACGTGACTTAGGGCTTTCAGAGATAGAACCGGTCTTACCTACGAACATGAACCACAACGAGGATAACTAAGTTATTAGCAACTCGTTGTAAATCAGATATTGACTATAGTAGGAGAGACAGACACCCGCCAGCCACATATGCAAAACAAGTTACATGTCAGTCGTGGAACCGGTCTCATGTACGATGACATGTAAGGTTGGTCCGGGCCGCTTCATCCCACTATGCCACCAATATCCAAAATACATAGAAGATGCAATAACATGATCATCACCGCCCACATATCAACATATGTGTACTACCCGTGCTAAGCACCTACGCATAGATCAGGCTCTGATACCACTGTTCGGACCGCAGAATAGAAAACAAAAATTTTCCTACAGTGTGAACTACACGCCAAGATCTATCTACTAGGTACAAAGCAACGGGTGGACATACATCCAACGAGAACTTACCCTCGTAGACAGCGAGCTTTGTTAATGAGTAGGAACTCGTGGTTGATGTAGTCGTACACTTGCCGATCTCAAGATCGTGATGAAGTCCAGCAGGTCCGGCTCCAGCACGTCCTTCAGATCCAGCTCCAGCAAGTCCAGCACCACCAAGTCTAGCACCGCAAAGCAGCGGTGCATCCATGATCGCACACACGTCCGGTACCCCGACAACCTCCGTCCCTCACTCCAGCAAAGCAGCGGAAGCAGCAACTCCTTTCTAGATAAAGCCACTGGGAACATGTATCTCGCTAATCCGAGACCATGGGGGAATAATACTAGAGGGGGAGAGAGATCCTTCACAAGGAGGTGTGTGTGAGAAGTGAGGAGGGGGTGGCCTTTTATAGGAGGAGGGGGTGCCCCTCCTTCATGGCCGGCGCATGGAGGAGCCGACTCTTCACCTCCTCCATTCATGTGGTGGTAACTCCCTCCACATAAATTTTCCCCTTTACATTCTCTTTTAAAGTCTCCACTTTAAATGCATTAAATTTCTCCAAATTTAATGCTCTCTCATTTAATAAAACTCTTTTATTATTTTTATTCAGAATTTTGTTAATTACTTTAATTAACAAACATTCACATAAAACCCCCTACAACATTTCAATATTACATGGAGAACCAATTTCAGCAATTTCACCCGAAACAGTTTCGGTGTCTATTGAAATAATTCCAGCGCTTTCTTAAATCTTTATCTGAAACATATTTGCTCCAAATGGTGTCGGTATCCCTGAAGTGTGTCACCCTACGGTTCGCGAATAAATGCAGACATGATCGAGACCCCTCTCCGATCAATAATCAGCAGCGAGACCTGGAGATCCATACTGACTCCTACACATTCAACGATGACTTCTGTGATCGTGAGAACCTTTAACGCTAGTAACTAAATCCCTTTGTCCCGCGATATATTACATGTCCGAGATTCGATCATCGGTATCTCCATACCTAGTTTGATCTCGTTACCGACATGCACTCTTTTCTCGTTCCCGTGATATAACATTCTAGTGATCACATCACTTGCTTGCAAGCTATTTCAATGTGATATCACCGAGAGGGCCCAGAGTATATCTATCCGTCATCGGGATTGACAAATTCCACTCTTGATCCATGAGCCTCAACATAACACCTTCGTAGCACTGAACCCACCTTTATAGTCACCCTGTTACGGTGTGACGTTTGATGTTATCAAGATACTCTTCTGGTGTTAGCAATTAACATGATCTCATGGTCTAAGGATAAAGATTACTTCATATGATGTTATAGCAATATAAACATAATGACTTTGATCGTAATGCTATACTTCGGATGAATGTTCATCACATCATTCCATCAATGGTGTGACCTTGTTATTAACAACATCCAATGTCCATGATCAGGAAACCTTGATCATCTTGTTAATCAACAAGCTAGTCTATAAGAGAGGCATAACTAGGAACCCTTTTTGTTTATTAAACACACATGTATTGATGTTTCCGATCAATACAATTCTAGCATGTAAAATAAACATTTATCATAAACATGGAATAAGATAATAACCACTTTATTATTGCCTCTCGGGCATATTCCCTTCACGCGAGTCCAAAGTGCTCATCTTTGGCCTTCTGATCGCGGATGTAGAACCATTTGTCCCTCCATCCTTGGATGGACTCCGTGAGCTTGATGTTGAAGTAGGTGGCGGATGGGTCGACGTGGATTCCGCAACCACCTACATCGTAAACTAAAGAGCCAGATGCAGACTGGTGCTTCAATTTGAAGATGCGCTTGAAAAGGCCAAAGTGTGGCTCGATTCCGAGCCAGCACTCGCAGAGTGTGATGAAGCAAGAGATGTGGAGGATCGAATTTGGGGACAACTGATGGAGCTGGAGCCCGTAGAAACAAAGAAGACCCCTAAAAAAGGGGTGAAGAGGCAAGGAAAGACCGCGAATGATGAATGCAAGAAACATCACTCGAAAACCAGCGGGAGGAGCAGGAATGGTCTCACCGCTGGGGACGCGCGCATCGGCGACTGCCACGAACAACACTCCGTCTTGGCGAATAAGACGGAGATCAGACGCCTTGATGATGGAAGGGCGCCACACACCATTCGTGACGCGGGTGCCCGCGACCTTCTTCTTCCCGCCGGCGGCGGTGCTGGTGCCCGCAGCGATGGAGCTGCCCTTCTTCTTCGCCACGGCAACTGTGGCCGCGGAATCAGCGGCAGCGCCTCCCTTCTTCTTCCCCATTGCACGACGACGATGTGAGCGAAGAAAGTAGCTCGGGAACGAGCGGAGCTGGTCCAACGTCGTGGAGGAAACAGGCGCAGGAAAAAGCAGGGGAGTAGCAGCAATGGCGATGGCAGCAAGGAAGAATGAGCACAGATGGGAAAATTACCGCTGTAGCGCCGCTACTTAACCCCTGGAAGATGTAATCCAACGGCTGAGAAAAACCCTATTGGACGCGTGGCACACATCGTGTTGGACACGTGGAGAAGGGGAAGCGCGAACCGTCCCTCCACTACTCCCATTACGCACGGAAATCGAGGAGGCATAGTTAAAATAAAGATTATGCACGCCCAGACAAATCAAAGTCAGGAAGTAGGACCCACTGCTCGTCACGTCCCGTCAAACTCGCTCACGCGGGCAACTGAGGTCATACAAGCGTCAGCACTGACATCATCAAAGCTACGGAGCGAAAAACTTTGACTACTTTAGTCCTTGCTGGAGTCTTCGACTCCACCAAGCACTCGGGGGCTACTCCCATAGGGAGCGCTGGCCACGCACCCTACGATTTTCTTTTTCTTTCTACAGGAATAAGGACAATCAAAAGGCAAACCCAACCACTCGAAATACGATTCGATTATGGACATGGGTTACTCCCATAGGGAGCGCCGGAAACAAATTCGACTGAAACAAGCAAAAGACGACAGCAGTCGCAAAATGATTCTTTAGTCCCTGCCTGAGTCTTCGACTCAACCAAGCATAGCAGTCGCAAAATGATTCTTTAGTCCCTGCCTGAGTCTTCAACTCAACCAGGCACTCGGGGGCTACTCCCATAGGGAGCGCTGGTCGCGCACCCTATGATTATCTATGCAAAAACTATGTGTCGATAACATCCACACTCGAAACTCATGGCGACACCGCCTCATAATTTTTCCCTACAAAGAGATTGCGTCTCTTGGGTCACCCGAATCGTCTCCGCGATGATATAATTCGGATGCCGCGCTTACAGCGTGAAGGTAAGACCTGAACAAGGCCTAGCAACGCATTAGCTGCGCACTACCAGAAACATATCCGTGCCTATAGGTACGATGAATATGCCTTGACGGACGCGTCGAGTGCTTACACCCATATAACTGGAATTCGACTCCTGTAAGACCTCCGCGGCTTGAGTTGAATTACACCAGCACTTTTCCGGATTCGAGTTCGGGGACTCGAGTTCGAGTAGATTGCATTGTTTCACCCTAAGGTGGTTAACTGGTACCGATACTTCGGTTATATCAGGCACGTATATCAACAATCCCTATGACACAATTAAAAGCAGTCGAAATATATACTCATTTAGGCACTCGAAAGACTTCAGAAGTCCCTAGTCAAATCTATGATTCCACTGGACACTCGGGGGCTACTGACATGGGTATACCCTACAGGTACTCGAGCTTGGTATATACGGTCTAAATACGTACAGGTCCATGGTGTCGCCAAGGCCCAAACGAAGGATTCGAGTAACCTGCGGACTCTCGATTGCTTGAAGAACAAGAAGAAGCTAAAGATAGAAAGTTTAAAGGGGAAAAACCCTAACTTGTACCCGACTCGACCTGCTACCCGGGACCTATCCTATCTATATAAAGGCTGGGAGGGGGCGGCGAGGAGGACACACGCAACCCTAGTTTCCACAACCCTTGCCAGATTGCATCTGCGCACCATTGTAACTTTCGATTCCTTCGATAATTCCACGAGCAGACAAGCAGGAGTAGGGACCTCTACGAGGCCTGAACCTGGGTAAATCTTTGTCCCCTGTGTGCTTGTATGTTAGCCGATAGATGTCTCCAGCGCTCCCTCCTTCTCCAAAACCCAAGTCCATAACAATGGGTATTGACGAGTTAAACCCTCGTCAGCAAGTGAGACAAAATATGAAACACGAGTGTGCAACTCCTATGTGCTTAATAAAAGAGGTTTGAGTTGGAAGGTTTTACCAGAAACTGATTGTCAAAGCGTTGAATTGAAGCAACCAAGTGGCTCAGGTGAGTGTTTGCACGGTCGGCACTACCATACACATCGTCACATAAGGTTCAAGTCCCTGCGAAAATAACACACAAAATAAAATGCATCGGTTTGGTATACGAACATAGTTCGTTTACCCCACCGATAAAAGGAAAGTAAAGAAAAAAGAAAACATGAACTTCTATAGAGAATTGCAGTCTAGGAGGTTTCTGAGGTAGAAATTTATTGCTTACATATGCTCGGCTTCTCTAGATCATGGAAGAAGCTCCCAGGTGGTGTTTCGAGGTTTTTAGAAGAAGAAAGAAGAAGAAATAATAAAATTTTGAGCAATGGTTACCTTTCAGTTGGCATTTGAGGGGTTTTCTCAACTATACGGGCGCAACTATACGGCCAGACCAAAAGTGTCCCGTCGTATAGTTGGTCGTCAAACTGTCTGTCCCTAGGAAAAGAAAATATACAAAGGCATCGATATCTATACGACCGGAATTATACGGCCGGAATTTATATTCACACCGTATAGTTGGTCATTAAACTGTCAGTACATTGGAAAAGAATTTATACCAAAGCATCGATATCTATACGACTGGAACTATACGACCAAAAATTTTATTCCCGTTGTATAGTTGGTCATTAAACTCTCTGTAGCCATAAAAAAATCCGTTTCTTCGAGAATTATTTCTTATTCTGAAACTTAGCAAAACACCATGTTTTGACAGTAAAATGATAGATTAAATTTTCGACCAACATTTAGCATGTATAAAACGGAATTTAGGTACAACCGAGTTTATGCAACACATAGTAACAATAAATTCTACCTTTTGAAAACTTCAACAAGATTACTCTAATAGCAAGACATGCAAAGAATAAAAGTGCCAATGCAACAAGAATGTATCTAGAATCAAGACACAAAACTAAGAAAGACACCTAATGACTTCTGGGTTGCCTCCCGGGAAGCGCTTTCTATAACCAAGTAGCCAGGCTTTTATGCTCCACATTTATTCAGCAATGGAGGCAGTTATAGGACTAATTTTGCTTACCTCCAACGAGTGTTTTCAAGATTTATATCATCTTTTTTCTTCTAAGACGTACCCGCTTGCGGTGCATCGGTATCTCGTAAGTGTTCTCGTTGCCACGTGAGGATGGATGCACCAATCTTGGTAAATATGTATTGTTTCCTTCCAGCATAGAGGGTGTTAATGATTTATTATCAAACTTTGAATCTTTACCTTGATTACTATTTTGAGGGTATAACTCATAATGTTCTTTTGGATCCAGTAGCTTGGTCTTTGCCACCGGACTTTCCTGTACCTCATTTGTAAAACAAAAGTCATAGCAAACAGATATGGGAGGCACACATGGTTTCATCTTTGGCTCATCATAATTGATTTCCCCGAAAAGAGTATTTAAACAGATACTACTAGAATCATCAAAAACTTCTTCAGGGCAATTATCAGGGATTCTATAATAATTGAAGTCCTCATCATCACTAAAGTCAGAAGAATAATAAGGATTAGGAATAGGTGGGGGATCAGGTTTGAGAGTGGCTTTCAATTTATTCCATTCGTTGGTTTCTTTTTCTTCTTTCTGCTTGATGTGTCCCCAATACTCTTCATGAAGCTGTTTCACTTCATCTGCAGATGTCAGATGTGTGGGATATTCAACACAAGGCTTCTTATTTTTATTTTTCCTGGTTTTATGCTTCATGGATTTATCCTTCTTTCCTGCTTCAATGATGCAACAAGTGGAAGATATGGGAGTAACAGTAGAGGGTTGTTCTCCATCGTTAGTAGCAGCAATTCTAGTATGATTAAAATAATCAGCTATGAAATGCATTGCTTTAGAAAGAACATCTGTTACTAAGGTATCATCATAAGGAATTTTTCCTCTTCTATTTTCATCTTTAAGAAACTCATTGGCCAAGGGGAGAGGTTTTTCTTCATTCACAATTTCACATTGCCATTGATGAAAATTATTATGTATATCTTTTAAGAGTTGCCAAGCTTCTTCCAAAGTTTTTCCAAGGAATGCACCATCACACATCATATCTAGCTTATCCTTAGAAGAGTAATTTAGGCCTCCATAAAAGTGATTCAACAATAACCAATCAGGTAAATTATGTTGTGGACAATCATGCATCAATTTTGAGAACCTACTATAAGCTTGTATTAAATCATCATTGTTGCTTTGCTTGAAATTTAGGATATGAAGCCTACGCTCATAAGTTTTCTTTTGTGATAAATACTTACCGAGAAAAGCTTCGGAAATAACTTTCCATGAATTGAAGTGTCCCACGGGATGCGATTTTAGCCAATCTTTAGCTTTTCCTTTCAGCGAGAACCGGAACAGATATAACTTCAGCTTGTCATTTGTCCATCCATTTGCCTTCACCATAGAACACAATGAAGTAAATTTGTCAATATGCTCATATGGATCACTGTCCGGATCTCCTGCAAAAGCTATTTCCATGATCATATTTATCCACATAGTATTAATCTCATATCCCTCCACATCAATAGCGGGTTGAACAATAGGAGCATGTAAATGATCAACACTTGGAGAAGCATACTCCGCAAGACTTTTACTTTCCATAGTTCCTATGTTTTTAAATTTCCTATAACTAAAATAAATAACAAGACTACTAACAAAAGGTAAACTATTTTTTTTCTTTTCAAATAATCAAAGGTAGTAAGATAAATAGCAACAAATGGAAATAAACTATGTGCGTAGGAAGGTAATAACTGGACGCTTAGCTCCTCGGCAACGACGCCAATTTGATGACTGGATTCCTGCACCAACAACAGGGTTATTGCAGTACTTGTAGCAGCAAATATTTAAGAGTTTGTCCTGATGGGATATCAGCGAACGGAAACAACACGACCCCGCAACCACGTTGTCAATGCAGCCACGTTTCGCACCCAAACCGTGGTTTGGAAATATCCTATTCTATAAGTTACTAGAACAGTGATAATTGAGAGAGGTTTAAAATATCTAATAACAAAGAACTTTTAACAAGAACAAAATAAACTAAGATGGAAAGTAAACATGAATATGAACTGAATTAAAGAGATTGTAGTTGTAGGATTGAATGGAATGAGAGAGGGCTTCTAGGCTTCGGTCTCACTAGTACTAGATGGGCAAATATATGTGTGATCTATAAGAGATTTCTCAGACAAATAAACGTTCCCCAATTGATTACCCGGCTGTCACACTGTGTGCAGTATGCATGGTTCTCGTGCGTCACCGCAAGGCAAAAGGCACTTCTGGACCAAAGGATCACATAAACTCATCTTAGATCATAATAAATTCTAACTTGGCGCACTAGATCATACCTCAACCTAGAATTGAATCAATCACTCACACATGGATGAACAACGAAACATATATAAATATATAATGATATCACAATCGTGTTCAATCTTACAATTACTAAACACAAGAGAGAGAGGGAGATGGAGATGATGATGGAGATGGAGATCAATGCGTGGTGGTGGTGATGTCTTCCTTCTCCTTCCCTTCTTCTTGCTTGGATGCCTTGATGGTGATGGTGTTGAGGGAGATCTAGATCTCGGAGGTGTGGTTGAGGCAGAGCTTCACTGCAACGGAGATCAGATGGGTGGCGGCGGAAGGGCTCCGCCCCTAAAGGGCTATAGCTTGGTGGCTCTCTCTTGGGTCCTCCCTCCTTTATATAGGCCTTGGGGGTGCCTTAGGGTTCCCCAATACCGTCATATGACTTAGGAAAGGTTCTTGAGCTTTTCTAGGGTGAAATCCTGTCATTTGCAACATTTTTGGCAACTACACGGGCGGAGCTATACGACCAGAAAAATAGCTCTGGCCGTATAGTTGCCCGTCAAACCGTCTGTACCCTTTAGTATTTTGGCCGCATGACATGTACGGGCACGACAACAAACTGGAGGTGGATGGTGGAACTCGCGGTGCATTAGAGGACGAGCGCAGCGCAATGCAACAGGAGGAAAGGTCTATGGTAGGAGAGGGCGAGCTCATCGGAACGAGGGCGGGATGAGGGCGCCACAGGCGATGCTGGGCTCGCCGGCCGGGTCATAGTGGGAAGGCGGACGAGCGCCGGTAGAGGTAGGAGGCAGCGAGGCCGCGGGTGTTAAGACGCATGAGGAGGCTGGTGACGTCGGTGGCGCCGAGATCCGAAGCAGGGGAGGAAGTGGCGGTGGAGCGAGGGGATCTCGTCGGGGTCGAGCGGACGATGGCGACCGCGGAAGGTGCGCAGGGCGGAGGTGTAGACGAAGTGAGGCTACGGCCAGAGGCAGGCATGTGCTGTGGTGCTGCTGGAGGAGGCGGGGCGGCATCTCTGGTCGATGACGAGGAGGCGGGGGCTCACATGGCATCAGGTCGCGCTACGGCGCATAGAGGGAGGGCTCGGACGGCGCTGCTCGAGGAGGCAGAGCTCAGGGAGGCGGGCCTGCCGATGGAGGGCGATGGCGGTGGTTCAATCGGGTCGAGGCAGGGGAGGCATGGGGACAGGCGGCAGTAGTTGGCATTCTGGGGAAGAGAGCAGAGGGAGGGAGGAGGGAATCACACATGGTGGGTTGGGTAGTGTCATGGCAGGGAGCGGGGTCGGGACGCTGACGGTTTCCACACGGCGACGCGAGCAATGCGGGTGTGCTACCGTGCGTTGGTGCATCAGGAGGCTATGGGGTGGACCGGGGTGGGTGGCAGCGGCGGGGAGTAGGTGGTGTGGCGTTTAGGTTTAGGTCTAGGGTAGCTAGGGTTAGGTTTTGTTTGGCCGGGTAGTGGAGTAGGTAGTCTGGCCCGATTGGGCCTCTGGCCTGACCGGCTAGATTGCCTCCCCATGACTAAATATTATTTTTATAAAACAAAACATTTAGAGGAAAAATAGTTTTAGACAAATAGAGATATCCGGAACACTGGGGTTTAAGTTTGAAATAAAGGGGGAGATAATTAGAAAATAAAGATAGGCTTTTAGAAAATAGTTTTAGGTAAACATATGCATGATGATGATGCTCAAATGCAATGTGGCATGATGACATGAGCATGCAATCATTATGATGCACAAAATAAAAACAACAAGTGATTTCTAGTAGTTGTTTTCCCGGGTGCTATAATTCGACACCACTAACAAGGGATCTCACCCTCGAGATCCGCCTCATGGTACGGGGAGAAGGCGGATGGTATGATTCTTCTTGCTTCGTGTAGATCCTCGTGACACCACTAACAAAGATTCTTGCTCCATCTTGAAATCGGTGACACCACCAACAAGGGTCGTTGCTCATGTTCGTTGAGAAAACACTCCGAATAAACAAAGGACGAAGGTAAAGGTCTCAACAGATGAGGCCACCTCTAACTTCCGTGAGAGGAGGGTAAAGTGCAACCTAATCCACTTCAATGTACAAGAGCGAATAGAATTAGTAGTCGGCATGGGGGCCAATCCATCACGCACCCAAACTTTTACTCCGCACATGCAGTAGAAAAGCGTAGAACCCATTCTCGGAATTAGATTGAAGATATTCACAAGCGATGTTTGGAAACAAAGGAGTGATGCCGGCTCTTCATCGTATCTGATGCAGATGATGATGTCATGTCGGAAAACACCAAAAGATACAAAGAAAAAATAGTGACTTTTTGGTCCACTGAAAGGTACAACAGATGAAGATTCACCAGTTAGCATGAAGACCTGATGTAGAAGCACCGTTACAAGAGGAAGGAAACGAAACCCTGAAGGTACAACAGAAACCCAACCACGAAAATTCCTGGACTTGAAGAAAAGATAAGGGGCAGATTCAAAACACGTAGAGGTAAGAGGAGAAGATTATAGAGGTAAGGAGTAAAATCAGACCTAATTAGATCTATCCAACCAATTTTGCAAAATAGTTTTGAAACTATACATTGTCTGTTAGCTCGGTTATCCTACATGCTAGACCAATGAGGCATCACAACTGCAGAGCTCTGATACCACTTTGTAACACCCTCTGATCGGCCCTATGCAAGTTTTAGCGATACCTGCCAAACCCGCATAGAAACGATTCAAAGATGCCCACCAGGCACTTGCGTGCGGGTGCAAAACAAAGTAATATCATTACACAATAGTCCACGATGGAACCCATAAAATATATATATACATCAATGACTCAATGAGTCAAGAATATAGATATACAGTACAAAGATCCAAATCACCTTGAAAACGATACAACGGCCGAGTACGGATAAGATGCAAATGGGGCTAAGAGCCCTGAAGAATAACCAATGGTGTCCATAACCCTGCCCAGGCCAAGCCAAAAGGGTAACCTTGCTAACATCGTCAAACTTATACCTGTTAAAACAAAAGGGGTGCCAACAAAGGGTAAAGGAAAAAGGAGCGGTCAGTACTGAGGCCAGTACACAGAAAGTCATATAAGATAGGTATGGTGGACTGAAGCGACAGCGAATCATGCACTAAACAACCTATAGAGACAGCGAATCATGCACTAAACAACCTATAGAGACTTGATACAACTATCAGCTATTAATAAATACCTATTCGGAACCAACCTGATACTAACACCAAACATACCCATCCTAGTATTTCCCCCTCGAGACCAAACGAGGAAGTCCTTCTAAGGAAACTCACACGGTTGACAGTTTTATTCATTCTTTCCATGGTGGTTATCCAACTTACTAGTCATATCAGATACAAGTCAAATTATAATAGTAAACTTTAGTTATAGTTGTCTATGATCAAGAAACTGTGAAGGGGTTTGGTTGAGAGATAGACGATGGACATGGAGATGATGATTTTTATCCCGAAGTTCACTTCCAAATAAGCTACGTCTCCATTGGAGAGGTGCGATGGCATAATGCTCTTCGAACGCCACAAATGGCTCACCTAAGGGTGTGGTGCCTTGATGCTCACTCAATGCCACATAAGGCCTCACCCAAGATGCAAAGGCATCCAACACACCGATGCCACAACAAGCTCACCCTATTCTACCGAGTGTGCACCACAAAAGGTGGGCATTCGATCCACTATGGGACACTTGAGGGTGGTCACCGAACCCGTACAATGAAGGGTTATCTCCACAACTCAATTGAAGGCTCCCAACAATCACCACAAATTCCTATAGCTTGGCGACACTCCATAACTCAATTGGAGGCCCCAAGGGAAACACACCACAACCACACAACCGTATAGGGTTCCAAGAACCTAAGAGAAACAAACCCACAAGCTTGAACTCGCTGAATCTCCAAGGATAACTCAAACCTATGAACCAAATACAAGGGAAAGTCCTTCACACTCTCAAATTCCACCAAAGCTACAAAAGCTATTGGGGTAATAAGGGAAGAAGAACACAATATGAGAACACAAAACTCTCCAAGATCTACATCCCAAGGATTCCTTCACAAAGAAGGATTTGGTTTGGTGGGGTTGTAGATCTAGATATCCTCTCACCAATCCTCAAAAGATGCAAGAATCATAGGAGGGGAAGGAGAGAGGACAAGATCTTCAAGATCAACAATGGAGGCGAGAGAGAGAGAGAGAGCAAAAACCAAACAAAGAGCTCCTGCCACAAAGGGAAAGAAGGGCCCCTTTCAAAGGGCTCTCAAATCTTACCGTTTGGGACATTTATGAGCATGGCTAGTACTACCGGTGGGTGGGAAGTACTACCACTGGCACCCGGCCAACGGTCAAAACACTATGACGCAAAAGAGTTAAAACGAGCCTGGCCGGTACTACCGCTGAGTGGGGCCAGAACTTCTGCCAAGCTTCTGGTCAACTACCGATAAATAACCATTTCATAAGATGCAATGTACTAAGAAAAATCCATCCCTCCTTGGAAGTAGGCTGGAACTTCCACCGGTACTACGGGCGACAAAATGCCTGAGCAGTACTTCCGGTGGAGCAGCGATACTTCTGCCGGGGATGGTACTACCGCCTTTACTTCCGGTCAAGTTCCAGTAAATAGACGTGACCAAATAGAAAGGTTATTGAAGGTAGACACTATCACATCTCAGATTTTAGAAAGTGGGAATTAAATAGGATTCATGTACATGGCATTGCATCAGGCCATTCATGCAAAAAAAAATTCCCCAAACCCTATTTTGAAAACCAAATTGATTTGTCAAAAGGCTCCTACAGGAGATCAACTAAAGATTTTATAAATCCAATATACTTGATAAATATAAAATACTACAAGCTGACTCTAAAATGACCAACTAAATAATAGAAAATTATAGAAACAAAATTGAGCTCATTTGGAGATGTTATGGAAAAGGTATGGAATAAATACAAACAAAGATTTAAAAGAAATATAATTTTACATGGATTTATAAATCCTATATTTCAGGTTGGACCTGAATAATTCTTATTAACATATTAATACAATATACTGAATTTTATAAACTCACAGAACTTTGTTTGAATCAAATCTGAGTTCAAAAAGTAATACTAGAGAAGAAATAAGGAATGAAAAAGAATAAAATACAAAAGAAAAAAACCTAAACTAACCGGAGCTGGCCAGCCCCAGCCAGCCCAGCCCACCTACCTACACCGCACGCAGCAAGCCGCCGGCCCATTCCCTATCTACCATGCGTGCGCAACCAGCAGCAGCAGCAATGCAGCCTAGCGCAGCTGATCCCCAGCCCGCTCTCCTCCCTTCTCTCTCTGGCCAGTGGGACCCACAACCTTCTTCTTTCCCGGACGGAGAAGGACTCGATCATACGAGTCCGAATCGATCCTCCCTGTGAAATTCACTCGGTCCGTCTCGTTTTCCTTCCCCCTCGCTCACGTTTCGTGACCATATAACCCTCCTCTCCTGTTTGGTCCTTTTTTTTCGAAAAATACAAACCCTAGCGGCGCCCGAGCTGGAACCTCCCACTCCGTCGCTGGCCAGCTCTAGATCGAGCTTGAGCTCGCTATTCTGGTCAGCCCCTCGACCTCCTCTACCCTCCATCCTCCTCCTCTTGCTGCATCGTGTTTCCTGCTGTTTTTCCCCTTCTGCAGCTCACCGGACCGCGAGGAATTGCTCGCCGACGCTCTGCCAGAGCCGAGCTGCTCCGTCCGCCCATCATCTTCACCCTTGGAGGCGGAAGATGTCGTCGGGCCCACCGTCGAACTCAGCCTTATCATGCGACGGTATTACAGGATGGTATCAGAGCAGTGTGCTGACTATAGGATTGTGACCTTGGATAGGAATAGGAAAGCCATATGAATTATAAGGACTATTTCATTCTATCTATTCTCATCTTACAGTTCTTTCTAATATCTTCTTATCACTTCAATTCTCATACTCTTCTCTTTTAAAACATAGAAGGAAGACTCTTGCTATGGATGAACTCATAATTTTGTACTTATTAGATTCTTGTAATTCTTGATCTCTATTTTCTAATATCATGTTGTTCAAAACTTGTAGATGAACACCCGTGCGAGAAAGTGCAAGACTAAAGAATAGTTAGATGATGTCCACCATATAGTTTTGATAGGATTTCAGTTAGCTCTAGCAATCGATCTTTGCAAGAACTTGTGTGATAGTTGGTTTAATATGCTTAGATTGTACTATTTGATACCCCAAAGTTCTAGAATATTTTTGGTAGTTTTCATACCATGTTAATGAAGGTTTGGATTAAAAAATCGGGATAATTTCGCTGCAGTTTTCTGCCTGACCTGTCGCACTGCACGAGTTTTCATGTTTTACTGGTAACTCCGATTGAGCTCATATTTTAGGATCTGCTTCGCAGTGTTCTGTGGTATAAGCACAAAAATCAGCAAAAAATAATGATGAGTTTAAGGTCCCCATAAAAATTCATGAATACTGCTGTAGTTTTAGGATAGATTATGTCCATTACTTTCAAGATTGTAGGTTCACCCCCAAACGTATTGTAATCAAAAGAAAACTATTTTGTGGATGATATGCCACTAAAACAAAACTTCTGGAATATAAACAAAACTATTTTGGATTGAGTATTGCTTGTTATGATCGTTTGCTTGTGTTCCTATTGATTGCTCCATATAGTTATGGGTAATAATACTTCTCTAGTCTTTCTAACTATAACTCATCTATGCAATCCCAATAGATGTCGTCCGTCATCAACTCAAAGATTGGAGCACATAACCTTCCCACTAGTGTAATATAATGGATTCACATGGATTATATGTAATACTAGACATAGATTAGATGGTTACATATGAATATCAGGTAGTGTGTGCCCAACAAGGCATTACACTCAGAATCCTAGAAAAAGGAGAATCAGATATAGTTCAACACATAGTTTTGGAGATGCTAAGTTTAAATTTCTTAAGGGGGATAACCTCAAGAACACCACTGAAACCTTGCTAGCCATTCCGAATCTCGGGACGAGATTCATCTTAAGGGGGTTAGTTTGTCACATCCTAGATTTTAGAAAGTGGGAATAAAATAGGATTCATGTACATGGCATTGCATCATGGCATTCATGAAAAAATTATTCCCAAAACTCTATTTTGAAAACCAAAATTTGATTTGACAAAAGGCTCCTACGGGACATCAACTAAGGATTTTATAAATCCAATATACTTGATCAATATAAAATACTACAAACTGACCCTAAAATGACCAACTAAATAATAGAAAATTATAGAAACAAAATTGAGCTTATTTGGAGATGTTATGGAAAAGGTATTGAATAAATACAAACAAAGATTTAAAATAAATAGAATTTTACATGGATTCATAAATCCTCTATTTTAGGTTGGACCTGAATAATGCTCATTAACATATTAATAAAATATAATGAATTTTCTAAACTCACAGAACTTTGTTTGAATCAAATCTGAGTTCAAAAACAAATACTAGAGAAGAAATAAGGAATGAAAAAGAATAAAATACAAAAGAAAAAAAACCTAAACTAATCGGAGCCGGCCAGCCCCAGCCCAGCCCAGCCCACCAACCTACCCCGCGCGCAGCAAGTCGTCAGCCCATTCCCTATCTACCGCACGTGCGCAAGCAGTAGCAGCAGTGCAGCCCAGTGCAGCCGTTCCCCAGCCCGCTCTCCTCCCTTCTCTCTCTGGCCAGTGGGACCCACGGCCTTCTTCTTCCCCGGACGGAGAAGGACTCGATCATACGAGTCCAAATCGATCCTCCCCGTGAAATTCGCTCGGTCCGTCTCATTTTCCTTCCCCCTCGCGCATGTTTCCTCACTATATAACCCTCCTCCTCTCCCCGTCTGGTCTTTTTTTCGAAAAATTCAAACCCTAGTGCCGCCCGAGCTAGAACCTCCTGTTCCGCCGTCGGCTACCTCCAAATCAAGCTCGAGCTCGCTGTTCTGGTCACCCCCTCGACCTCATCTAACCTCCATCCTCCTCCTCTTCCTGCACCGCGTCTCTGTGATGCTTTTTCCCCTTCTACAACTCACCAGACCGCGAGGAATTGCTCGCCGACGCTTCGCCGGAGCCGAGCTGCTCCGTCCGCCTGTCACCGTCACCCCTGGAGGCGGAAGATGTCATCGCGCCCACCGTCAAACTCAGCCTTATCAAGCGAGGATGTTATAGACACAAGCTGAGCGGAAGTAGCCCGGTACTTCCCTGGTACCACCGGTGGCAAAAATGCCCTAGCAGTACTACCGGTGGCGCGTCAAAACTACCGCTCATGGAAACTTCAGAACCAAAACTCCAATAACCTTCTTATCCGAACTCCAAATGAGATGAAACCAATTTTGTTGGAAATATTGGGTACCACCTGGGGAGAAAATACCATGTATATATATGTGAGATATATCCCAAGGTGTGGATCCAGAAAACCCGAAAGATCAAAAACACAAAAAGATATATCAGGGAAATTACTTTTTAATGAACTAGAGCTTGTTATGAAAATAACCACAAGCTCTAGATCCTCACATGGAAAATATCCAAATAACAACCAAGAAAGATGATGCAAGAATAAAAAGGTTTGAGCTCTCTCTGAAATATGCGGTCGAGTCAGCCGCTCGAGAGCCTCTCTTGATAGTACAACTATCTATCCTAAACCCGGTCTCCTAACAAACAACATGAGACCGGCAAAACAGAAACCCTATAAAGATCATACCTTTACCTTGAGCATTCCACTTGAGCTTGATGTAGACCATCTTGTCCTCCTCAAGATGGAACACCTTTCTTGATTGCTCTTGCTTGATGAAGACTTGCGAATTGCTCCCCATACTCCATAGGGATACTTCTTCCTTGAACTTGTCTTCATCAAACCATGATCACCGAGGATGGCAAGCTTCAAGCATGAGATCTACTAGAAATGGTGCATCTTGAGCTTGGCCTTCTTCATTTCTTCATCTTTCAACCTTGATACCAACACATGGCCCACACGATGCCAATGGACAAAACCTGCAAGTGAAACTCAATTTACACATTAGTTCATAGACATTGTCATTAATTACCAAAACCACACATGGGTGCACATATGCCCTTTCAGTCCAGATGAGTACATATTGTTACTAGACTAATGGATAATTTAGAGGATGAGGAAGACCATTTTAAGTGGGACCTTACGCTATCTAAGGTGTTTTTATTGAAATCTATGTATTTCATCGAAAAGATAATCAAGGTTCGTGCATAAATATTTGTGGAAAATGAAAGTGCCACTAAAAATAAAAATTTCATGTGGTTCTTGCATCATAGTTTTATTAACAAAATATAATCTTGAAAAAGGAAGATGGAAATGTAGCTAAAAATGCTATTTTTGTGCTGATAATGAGACAATTCAGCACTTATTCATTGATTGCACTTTTGCGAAAATAGTTTGGCGCAATGCAAATGGAATTTAATCTAGATCCCTAGAAAATATTAAGATTTTGTTTGGGAATTGGCTGAATGAGGTTGATAAATTAGATAAGGTGCAGATACGAGCGGTTGTTTGTGCTTTACTCTAGGCAATTTGAATATATTTGTAATGACCTAACTTTTAATAGACCGATAAATTTTTATTTTATGCAGGTGATGAGGGATAACCTCGGTAATGCCCATTGTTATGGACTTAGGATTTTGCAGAAAAGAGAGCACTAGGTATTTTGTTGGCTAACCAGACAAACAAGAAAGTCAAGGTCATCTGATTATCATGAAGAATATGATTACAAAGTCTTCAGTTTGCTAGTTGCGATCTAGATCATGGTGGATTGCTGGAAAGCTAAGGCGTGCTCTCTATCGGCTCCTCCTAGCCTTTATATGTGAGGCTGGGTCCTGGAGTCGTATACGGATAGGTTACAAAGTATGATCACAACACTAATATTATGTCGTTTTGTAATTCTTTCTTGATTGCAATGATACGCTTTTGTCCGTTGGATGCTTCCCGAACTGCTCTTATTCTTCGTGGGGTTCATGGGCCGTAGGCCTTTGTATGCCCAAGGTAGTTAATCATGGGGACCCGATAAGTCATACCCATGTCAGTAGCCCCCGAGACTCCATCTGAATCGTATATTCAGGTTGAGTCTCAAAGACTCTCTTAGCTGTTAGCCGCAGTTTCCTACAACTAAACCATTTAATATTTTTATGCTTTTATTATCATAGGGATTGGGTACAACAAGCCTGATGCATCGAATGGATCAAGAATCAGTTAATTTCTCTTGGCTAAAGACATCATGAACCTACATCAAATTCGAGTCCCTGGGATCGAACTAGGTATATACTGGTGTAATTCAGTTCGGGCCACGAAGGTCTTATCGAATACTGAATCCCAGTGCTTTATTTCGGGTACCCAACGCGTCTGTCGGGATTTTTCATCGTATCGTGGATACAAATAATTTACTGGCAGAGCGCATTCGTGTGCGGTTACGAGGCCTCACGAGATGGATCCTAGGGTCTTATATTCACGTCGTGGACACGACATTTATACACGTTATCATGGTGGACATGGTCTTAGAATTCTTTGAATTTTTGTCGACAACCTTGTTTGGCTGTTGGAATTACCAGAATTGTCGGCTTCTTTTCATCGGGTGCGATGTAGATGCTCCCAGTGGGAGTAACCATTTGAGGATACAATAATGTAATGCTCATAGGTTTTTTACTTTTGACTCCGTTGGAGGATTATGCTATTTTTAGTAGGTGCGCGTTCAGCGCTCCCGATGGGAGTAGCCCTCGAGACTATGTTCGAATTCTTTAATTTGAGTGTAGTCTCAAAAATTGTTCCTCACACTTGCTTTTATGTCGACTCTGTAGGAGGATTTTTCTATCGGGTGCAAGGCAAGCTCTCTAGATGGGAGTAGGCCCCAAGGCTATGATCGGGTGCTTCTACCAGAGAATAGGCTCAGATCGTCGTCTTCATCCAAGGAGGTACTCAACTCAGGCCTTGATTAAGTCAATCCATAAAGTGCGCGGCCAGCACTCCCGATGGGAGTAGCCCCCGAGGCTATGTTCGGGTGCATGCACCAGAGCATAGTGTAACACCCTCGAATTGGCCATATGCAAGTTTTAGCGATTCCCGCCAAACCTGCATAGAAAGGATTCAAAGATACCCACCAGACACTTGCGCGCGGATGGAACACAAAGTAATATCATTACACAATAGTCCATGATGAAACCCACGAATATTTATATATATCAACGACTCAATGAGTCAAGAATACATATATATAGTAAAAAGATCCAAATCACCTTGAAAACTATACAATATCCGAGTACAGATAAGATGCAAATGAGGCTAAGAGCCCTGAAGAATAACCAATGACGTTCATAACCCTACCTAGGCCAAGCCAGAAGGGTAACCTTGCTAACATCGTCGAACTTATACCTATTAAAACAAAAGGGATTTCGACAAAGGGCAAAGGAAAAAGGGAGCAGTCAGTAATGAGGCCAGTACATGGCGAGTCTATAATTCGGTGGCTCTCGCCTACATAGCTATGGTGGACTGAAGCGGCAGCGAAGCATGCACTAAACAACCTATAGAGACTTGATACAACTGTCATCTATCAGAGAGGGATAAGAAAGACCTATTCAGAACCAAACTGATACTAACACCAAACATACCCATCTTGGTATTTCCCCCTCGAGACCAAACGAGGAAGTCAATTCGAAGAAACTCACACGATTGGCAGTTCTATTCATTCTTTCCATGGTGTTTATCCAACTTACTAGTCATATCGGATACAATTCAAATTATAACAGTAAACTTTAGTTATAGTTGTCTATGATCGATAAGCTATGCTCCAAGTCATCCATAACTATGGACACGGCTTTTCAAAAAGATTTAACCCTGCAGGGGTGCACCAAAGTTTTCACATGCACTTTAAACCTTTTTGCCAGGTCATTTAACATACACCCATCAGTATGTCGACGAGGCTTCGGACACGATGCTTTCCCAGACCCAAAGCAAGTGCATGGGGCACCCGAAATAGTTACACGTACGAGGTATAGCTAATCCTCCTCGTATGGACCCTGAGGTTGTGTGAACTTGTCGCGCGAGCAGAGCCATAGAGAATATATTTCCATGACAGAGTGTCGCACTATGCAACAGTAATAAACGCTCATCGAGCAACAGGTAATAAACATGGCATACATGGCATATGTATAGTAGGTAACATTAAAGCTCAAACTAGTTTGTGGCCGCTAATACAGTACTTCGAAATCAGGTAATAAGCCGATAGGGGTGCCCACACACCATACATGTGGTTAGCGCGCTCGATCTCGGAACAGGTGTCAAGAACTCGGGTCCTAGGTAGACACAAGTGGGCGGGTAAAACCAAATAACATCTATTACCCACCGGTGCCTCTGCATTATATCTATTTCCAGCATTTTAATTAATAAGCTGTAATTAAAATCATGATCATCTCCACCATTAAACATGTGCCAACCTCCCAACAACGATGGAACAACAACGACGCGAAGCAGCACCTGAGCAAGCAACTACGACTCGCAAGGCCGTCTATCTGTCAAACAACAGGCAATAGGAGGTGTCCAAGGCAATATAGAGGCTGAAAGGAATATAAATGGTAAAAAACTAAAGCATCGCAACGCTGATAGCAATATATCAACAGAAGGGAGTAAAGACTATAAATGCAAAATAGGTAGAAAGGGGGAGAATGCTCGCCGAGAAAACACTACCGAAGATACATATCCAAAGAACTTGTCGAAGACTCACATCAACTCGACGGCTAATCCATGAAGAAGCAAAGCGCTAAAAGAAACACAAGATGGACTATTTAATACTATGACAGAAGATCGGGCATGATGCATGTATGACATATGACATGTCAAAGATGTGATGCGACAAGGAAATATTAAACGGAACCATGGTCCCAACAATTAATTAGATGGTTCATGTTGTTTAGATACCCCGCAATTTAAATATTGTATTAACAAGGCAACATATGTCATCGGTTCGCTACAAAAAAATTAATAGAGTCAATATAAGACAAGAATAGCCTGTATATGGTCTCCATATTTAATTATGAGGTGAATCGACAAAGTACCCCCGAACAAATAAACATGTATGCAAGTATGAATGAATTAATATGCAACAAGTTTATATGGCATTTATAAAAGGATTATTAATTATGTGCCATTGGTTCCTTAGTTGTGTTCAGTTTTCCCCACGCTCCAAACTTTTGCTCAGTTTTCCCCACTTCTTTAGTTGAAATACTCACAAATACTCATAGCAGATGTTTGCCATCTTGACCGTTAACTCTGACGAGTGGGGCCGCGTTGGACTCTGTTGACGACCTGACGAGTGGTTTTGTTGGTTGGGTCATGTTTGTGTTCGTAGGATGGGCCCGTGAATTTAATATCGAGGATGTTGCGCTGGATCAGCCTTTTATGCATGCCCGACTTTGGCATCGATGCAGCCTCCTATGCATGCGATGCTTGCTTCACACACATCGAGTCCATGCATTGCCTTGCTAGCATGGCTTCACGCATGCCTGCTTCGATCGCTGCCGCTCGATTCAGTCGCTCCGCAGGCAGCCACTAGCATGCACGCAGACATGCATGCTCGATTCATTTGCTGCGTCGTTTCACGCGTCGAGTCATGCACGCTCACAAACGCACCTCCTCGATTTAGTTACTGCGTCGTTTCACACAGTCATTGCGTCGATTCACGCATTGATGCAGTGTCTAAATGGCGAAAAAAAGCCTAGTCTAGAGATACGGATCATCACGGCGCCGTTTCGTTGCCTCTTCCTTCTACACATCCATCCACGCGTCCTCTCTTCCTCTCCCTCCACTATTTAAACTGCCCTTTGTTGCCTCTTGCTTCTACACATCCATTTATGCCTCCTCCCTTCTCTTCTTCCCCAAAAGCCAAAGCAAACACGCAGCAACACGAAGAAGATGCAGTTCAACGCGCCGACTTTCCACGTGTCGCCCACCGTGCCGGAGAGGCGGTACCCCGCCTTCGTCATCGTCGAGTCCTTGCTCCACGTGTGGGCGATCTCACACTAGAGGGGTTCTCGTGATCTTGCCGAGGTGTTCCTTCGTGCGGGCTATCACTACCTCCCACCGGGCTCGTCGTCCATGTTCCACCTCGAGGAACAGCATCACCACGCCAACGCTCCACCGATAGGGCTCGCGCCCACTTCACCAACAGGTTTGATGCCTATTACCTGCTCGGCCGTGTGTTTTGGTGTGGATGCGAGTTCATCGCATTCACCACCTATAATATCTACACCGACTTCGAGAGCATATTCCCCTACAAACCGCATGCACACCCTCCCGTACTACCTCGGCGAGAAGGGCCTGGAGGGGGAGGAGGAGTGAAGACGGTGATGAAGACGGCAGTGAAGATGCCGGTGTTGCACTACCCTATCTATATTTAGTGTGAGTTTGGTGTGTGTGTTGCCCATGACGCGAGTTCTATCTAGGTTTCTATCTACGGTTATCTATCTATGTCGTGTTATATGTAAGAACTTGTATCCCTCGCTTTATTTACCTAAGTTACCTATTGTTACAATTGTATTTCGTTTGTCCCAAGTTTAGACACGGCTAATTGACGTGGGGAAAACTAACCAAATTTCGTAAAAATGATGCGTTAAAAAGCACATATGGTGAAGAAAAATCAAATCGAATAAATAAAGGGACCCGTAAATGAAAGCGAAGAAAAAATCCTCGACTAAATAGAAGAACTTGGACAATCAAATCCCATCAAATTAATGAAAGCTTTTGGAATCGTAGAAATTAAAATCTATCAGAAACAAAAAAGAACAAAGAAATCATTCAAAAACAAAACCAAAGTAATCGCTTGTTTCTGGGCCTATTGTAGCTTGATTCTCTTTGGGCGCGCAAACTACGTTTTTTTCTAGCAGTCAGTGTAACTGATGAAGTCAGGAGAAAATTTGGCAAGTGCGAGAGAGAAGAGATGAACTCGATGTATTTGTGCTGCACAAGTACTGCTTACTATCATCTGACGAGCTAGGGTATGATCCAACACATGAGGTAGTTGTCTTCTGGCGAAACTAAAAGTGTCGAGAAAACTAACACTAAACTCCATACATTCAAAGATCGAGAGAGTTGCAGGGTTTGTTCTCGCATTTGAGATGCACACGGTGAAATCCATCACGTTAAGGTTCCATCACATGGATTAAGCTAAATAGTAGCAACAACACACTACAAACATCTCTAACGAGAGATTAACATCAAGTAAAAAAAATCCTAGAGCAAGTATACCAACATAAAATCCTAAAGCTATCAAATTAGATTGCTTCTTCAAATCAATCATCCGGTTCAAGTTCTTGTTCATCTTCTTGAATTCGCCCTTCAGTTCTGCATCCCCCACCGTCGGAGCGACACTATCATGGGGCAAATTCTCCATAGCCGATGCATTGAGCTCGCGGGTTGCGTCCCCCCGAATCCAACAAGCCCAGCCCTTGAAGCATCTCTATGTACTCATCCATCCACTCAAAATGGTAGCATTTCTTCATGATCTGAAAACGAAATCATGAACCCTAAATCCCAAATCTGACAGAAATTTGTTGAAATTAGAGATAAAGGATGTGAGAAGAACTCGGGCCTAACCTGCCCCTTCGGCTTGCTCTCGCATTTGACGAACTCATGACCAAAGTTCCCATTCTTGCACTCCTGCGAAGTCAATCGCTTCAGTGGCA
Source organism: Avena sativa (assembly GCA_916181665.1). NCBI lineage: Eukaryota > Viridiplantae > Streptophyta > Magnoliopsida > Poales > Poaceae > Avena > Avena sativa. The sequence goes on along the minus strand of OV702287.1, from coordinate 101,511,774 downwards.
TAGTGCGTGGGCACTCATTGCAACGCGTCATCGGGAGTGGACCATAGACCGACCACGTGGGACGGGAGGCTGACGAGATGCTGGACATATCGCTAGAGAAGAAGAAGCAGAGGAATGGCTGATCTGTGCGAGGAAGAAGCAGAGGAATCGTCGGAGAGGAAGAAGAACAAGAAGACGGGAAAGAAACTCTGCGAGCACGGGCTGCTATGTGCCTTTGGCTGTCAGATGGAGAAGGGGAGATTTGACGATTTTCCACATTGTATTTTGCAGTTTGAATATTTGCAACATCATGTTTCACTGACATGTGGTGGTCATGTGCAAAAAAACCAATATGAGATGTAAAGAGGGGCAGGTCGTCAAAATCCCGAGAAGGACAGTGCACTAGCCTCATTACCCTTACGGCCAATCAGGATGCAGAACCAGCATCGCGCGGATTGCCCTTCCCATGTAATTCCTTCTAGAAGGCCATATCTGATGGGTGTAGTTTGGCGCTATGGTACGATCCGATGGCAGACATTCGAAGCTTGGGTTTGGAGAGATGTTGCGGGGTTTTGAGTCAGTCAATGGGGTTGTTAGGGTTTAACCAAATTTCAAATGACCATAACTAAATCAAAAAAATCAAAATATGCGATACCTTCGCGTGGCGTCATATTATGTGACATAGTTGGGAGGAAAAATATCAAACTTGGTATATAAATTATGTATCATTTTTTTTTCACAAAATGACCTATTCCATTCGAGCTTTCCCGGTTTTCGGGTCAAACTACCAATGTTATGGCCAGAATTGTGATATGGTTTGTGATAATGTGCCCATATTATGCACACATGTGCATCATGGGATGATAAATAATGTTGTAGGAGGAACTTTTCTTTTTCGTCGCACGAAAAAGCCATTTTCTATTTCCGGAGCGCAAAAATCGGGGTGTTTAGTGAAGCAACACCAAACAGGGAATACAAAAAATGCTACCGCCCAGTTTTCAAAAATACTAGACTACCTTACATGAACAATGTCCCAACTAGGTATTCGTAAACCTTTTCGTCCACCCGTGCTAAAAAAGACAAATGTGTGCGGAATCGGTAGGAAATGAGTCCGGTTTAAACTGCAGGTACATGATCTAATGCTCATTGAAAAATTAAAAATCATTTTTAGACTCACAATCTAATGTTTCTTCAGAGATCCAATGCAAGTTTAGCGAGACTCAGCCCCGAATCTTCATGCCCACCGTTCGATTAGGGTTTGACGATAGTTTCAAATGACCATAACTAAATAAAAATAAATAAAAAAATGCGAGACCTTTGCGTAGTGTCATATTATGTGACATAGTTAGAAGAAAAATATCAAACTTGGTATATTGATTATGTCTCAAAGAAACCTTCAGAAAATGACCTATCTCATTCGAGGTTTCCTCGCTTTCGGGTCAAACTACCAATGTTATGGACAAAATCGTGACATACTTTGTGATAATGTGCCCATATTGTTCACACATGTGTATCATGGAATGGTGAACAATGTTGAATGCGAACAAGTTTTCTTTTCCGTCGCACAGAAAAGCCATTTTCTATTTTCGGAGCGTAAACATCGGGGCGTTTTGTGAAGCAACACCAAATGATGAATACAAAAAATGCTACCACTCATTTTTTTTAAATACTAGACCACCTTAAATGAATAATGTCCCAACCAGGTATTCGTACTGCGCCCACTCGTGCTAAAAAAGACAAATATCTACCGAATCGGTAGGAAGTGGGTCTGGTTTGAACTGTAGGTACATGATCTAATACTCATGATTTTTAAAAAAAATAATTTTTAGACTCACAATATGATGTTTCTTTGGAGATCCAATGCAAGTTTAGCGAGGCTCAGCTCCGAGCTAAGAATCTTCATGCCCGCTATTCGATTAGGGTTTGATGATAGTTTCAAATGACCATAACTAAATAAACAAAATCAAAAAAATGCGAGACCTTCGCGTGGCGTCATATTATGTGACATAGTTGGAAGGAAAAATATGAAACTTGGTATATTAATTATGTCTCAAAAAAACTTTACAAAATTGAAACGTAGATCCCGGGTAGATCCCCGGGGGCCCCGGATACTAGGGTTTTGATGGGAGACGCTCGCCGGAGCACCGGAATCCCACGAAAACTTGCATGTGGCCATGCCATGTGTACACAAGTGTGGTGGAAGGTATATTTATTATGTCTCAAAAAAACCTTCACACAATTGATAAGTTTTCATAGTATCTCAAATTGACAACCTTCATAAAAAGGGATCCCTCATAAAAAATCAACATTATTACAACTAATAAGTTTTCACAGTAGCTCAAATTGACAACCTTCATAAAAAGCAATATTATTACAACTGATAAGTTTTCACAGTATCTCAAATTGACAACATAAACATCTTAATACAAAGTTCAAATTCAAATCTTCGACTTGCTCCTTGTGTTCACAGCTGGCTTCACCGACTTGCTCCTGGTTTCCCTAGTTGAGATGCTCATGGTTTCCCTAGTTGAGATGCTCATGGTTTCCCTAGTTGAGATGCTCCTTTTGTTCTTATTTACTTGGGGTTGTGGTCGCGGAAGGTTGATGCAGTACATACACTTGCCGAGCACTTGACGGTGGCTACCACGGAAGGGATATCATCGGGGTTGGGCGGACGGTGGCTATCGCGGAAGGTGCGCAAGGCGGAGGCGCATACGACGTGAGGCTATGGCTAGAGGCAGGCAAGCACTATGTCACTGCTCGAGGAGACGGGACGGGGACTCTGGTCGATGACAAGGAGGCAGGGGCTTGCGCAGCGTCAGGTCGCGCTGCGACATGTAGAGGGAGGGCGCGGATGGTGCTGCTCGAGGAGGCAGATCTCGGGGAGGCAGGCATGGCGATGGAGGGCAGCGGCAGTGGTTCGATCGGGTCGAGGCAAGGGAGGCATGGGGACAGGCTGCAGTAGTTGGTGTTCTGGGGAAGAGAGCAAAGGGAGGGAGGAGGGAATCACGCAGGATGGGTTGGGACATGTCATGGTAGAGAGCGGGATCAGGACGCTGGCGGTTCTCACACGGAGACACGGGCGATGCGGGTGTGCTGCCGCGCGTTGGTGTGTCTGGTGGTTGTGGGGTGGACCATGGTGGGTGGCTGCATCGAGGAGTAGGTGGTGTGGCATTTAGGTTTAGGTCTAGGGTAGTTAGGTTAGGTTTTGTTGGGCCGGGTAGTAGGTAGTCTTGCCCGATTAGGCCTCTGGCCTGACCGGCTGGACTGCCTCCCCGGGACTAAATATTATTTTTATAAAAAAACATTTAGGGACAAAATAGTATTAGACAAATAGAGATATCCGGAAGACCGGGGTTTTAGTTTGAAATAAAGGGGGAGATAATTAGAAAATAAAGATAGGCTTTTAGAAAATAGTTTTAGGCAAACATATGCATGATGATGATACTCAAATACAATGTGGCATGATGACATGAGCATGCAATCATTATGATGCACAAAATAAAAACAACAAGCGATTTCTAGTAGTGCTTTTCCCGGGGTGTTACAATTCGACACCACTAACAAGGGATCTCGCCCTCGAGATCCACCTCATGGTACGGGGGAGAAGGCGAATCGTAGGATTCTTCTTGCTTCATGTAGATGCTCGCGACACCACTAACAAAGATTATTGCTCCATCTTGAAATTAGCAACACCACCAGCAAGGGTCGTTGCTCACGTTCGTTGAGAAAACACTCCGGATAAACAAAGGACAAAGGTAAAGGTCTCAAAAGATGAGGTCACCTCTAACTTCCGTGAGAGGAGGGAAAGTGCAACCTAATCCACTTAAATGTACAAGAACGAATAAAATGAGTAGTCGGCATGGGGGCCAATCCATCACGCACCCAAACTATTACTCCGCAATAGAAAAGCGTACAACCCATTCTCGGAATTAGACTGAAGATGTTCACAAGTGATGTTCGGAAACAAAGGAGTGATGCTGGATCTTCATCGTATCTAATGTAGATGATGATGTCATGTCAAAAAACACCGAAAGATACAAAGAAAAAATAGTGACTTTTTGGTCCACTAAAAGGTACAACAGATGAAGATTCATCAGATAGCATGAAGACCTGATGTAGAAGCACCATTACAAGAGGAAGGAAACGAACCCCTGAAGGTACAACGGAAACCCAACCACGAGAATTCCTGGACTCGAAGAAAAGATAAGAGGGCAGATTCAAAACACACAGAGGTAAGGGGAGAATAACATAGAGGTAAGGAGTAAAAGAAGACCTAATTAGATCTATCCAACTGATTTTCCAAAATAGTTTTGACACTCTACATCATCTGTTAGCTAGGTTATCCTACATGCTAGACTAGTGGGGTATCACAACGTAGATCCCGGGTAGATCCCCGGGGGTCCCGGATACTAGGGTTTTGATGGGAGACGCTTGCCGGAGCACCGGAATCCCACGAAAACTTGCATGTGGCCATGCCATGTGTGCACAAGTGTGGTGGAAGGTATATTTATTATGTCTCAAAAAAACCTTCACAAAATTGATAAGTTTTCATAGTAGCTCAAATTGACAACCTTCATAAAAAGGGACCCCTCATAAAAAATCAACATTATTACAACTGATAAGTTTTCACAGTAGCTCAAATTGACAACCTTCATAAAAAGCAATATTATTACAACTGATAAGTTTTCACAGTAGCTCAAATTGACAACATAAACATCTTAATACAAAGTTCAAATTCAAATCTTCGACTTGCTCCTTGTGTTCATAGCTGTCTTTAGCGACTTGCTCCTGGTTTCCCTAGTTGAGATGCTCATGGTTTCCCTAGTTGAGATGCTCCTTTTGTTCTTATTTACTTGGGGTTGTGGCCGTGGAGGTGCTGATGCAGTACTTACACTTGCCGAGCACTTGACGACCAATCAACGGTCATTTGTGGGGTCAATAATCTTTAAAGGAACAATTGGAACAATTACCCCCTCCTCTTCCTCTCTTATGCTTCAAAACCTTTAAAATCCATGGCTTCAAATTCTAAGCCATCAGATGATGGTTGAATTTTGGTTTCTTCATCTCTAGGACTTTTCTCTCGAGAGCTGATAAATAAAATTATAAGCCATAGGTAAAAATTAGAACAAATGCAAACAAAAGGGTAGCTGCATTCTAGAAATGCAAACACATACCAAGGTGCTGGTACTACATAATTTGCTTCAATCTGTAGTGTAGCTGCATCTTCAATCTCCATTGTTGCTGCATTCTCCTCTGCATTGGCTGTTGTCCATCTCTCCTCCTCTCCAAATGATGCATCCACTGGATTGGAACAAAGCCTAGCAATATGCCCCAGAACTCCACACTTTCTGCAAGCACAATTTTTTGGTACATGACCCTCCTCACCCATTCTGAACCTGTTTTTCCTTAGCCTTCCTGGTGGTCTAGTCAATACAGGAGAGTGGAGTTTGAACCCTGGATCTACTATGTTCCATTGATCTTTTCCCAAGAGTGCAGGCACATTGTCAGCATAAGCAGCCATAAATTTGGCAACAAATAAATACTCAGAGAAATATTGATCAACTTCACCATCAGCACCCCCGATAACAATCATCAGATGTAGGGCATGTATGCATGGCTTCACACGGATCTTCCATTTCCTACAACTACATTCTCTAGCAGTTAGGTTCACATGATACTGATACGTCCATTTTGCATCACTATTCTATGTCTTAATTCACTATTATTCATTGATATATTTCGTATTGAGAGGTGATACTTATGTTATTTCATCTGTTTTTGCATGGTTGATGAGTTTTGGAGCATGGACCGCTGCAGTTAGGATTCTGATGGAAAAGGTGCTGTTTGGAGGCAAAATTCACGAAGATCAGAAAATCCGGGAAAATATACAGAAAATCATATTTTTCCAGAAGACTAAGGATGCCAGAAGACGGAGTGGAGATGGGCCACAAGGGGCCCACAGCACCCCCTGGCGCAGGCAGCCCTAGGACGTGCCAGCAGGTGGTGTGGCCACCCTGGCCCACTCCAGCCTCTCCCCTCTGGCGTATATCGTCCTCCCGAAACCCTAAGACTCGGGGAGCGACCACATAAAGATTCCGCCGCCTCTGCGGGGCGGAAAACACCGAGAGAGAAAGATTTCTGCCGGGGGAATTCCTTCCCGGAGAGGGGAGATCGTTGCCATCAACACCACCATCAAGCTGGACTTCATCGGGATCATCATCATCACCACCATCATCACCATTAGCACCCTCATCACCATCTCCATATTGTTGTAACAATTGGGTTGAATCTTGCATAGTTCATAGGGGAAACTTTCCCGGTATTCATTACTCTTTGTGGTTGATGCTATTGAGTGAACCATTGAATTATTGTTTATGTTTAGATTGTTATACACCATTATTCCATCTCTGATCATGATCCATATGATGTCTTGTGAGTAGTTCTTTTTGTTCTTGAGGACATGGGAGAAGTCATGTTGTTAGTAGTGGAGTTGTGTTGAGAAAGATTCAATAGTTTGATATTTAAGTTGTGGTGTACTTCTTCTAGTGGTGTCATGTGAACGTCGACTACATGAAACTTCACCTATATGGGCCTAGGGGAATGCATTGTGTATTTGGCTACTAATCATAGGGGTTGCCAGAGTGACAGAAACCTGAACCCCCGTTAGGAAACCATTGCACAAGGGACGTAAGGGTCTTAGAGTTTAAAGCTGTGGTTAGGTTTCTACCTTAATTACTTTCTTGTACTTATGGATGTTTGCAAGGGGTATAATCACAAGTATGTATTAGTCCTAGGAAGGTCGGTACATTAGCACAGGGTCACCCACACAACACTTAGCAAGCTAAAGAAGATTAATCAACTATATGAAGCGAAAGCACTTGACAGTCTTCCCATGTGTCCTCGAGAACATTTGGTCATCTTAAGTAATACAACCGTCTTGTCCTTTGCTGCATAAAGGATTGGGCCACTTGCTGCATTTATTCTTATTGTCTTTTATTTACTCGTACTTTGTTTACTTGCTTTATCAAAAACCCCTAAAAATCTGTTTGCTAAGTATTTGCAGAGAATTCTTGATCCATACCACTAGCCAGCACCTTCTGCTCCTCGTTGGGTTCGACACTCTTACTGATCGAAAATACTGTGATACACCCCCTATACTTGTGGGTCATCAAGACTATTTTCTGGCACCGTTGCCGGGGAGTGAAGCGCTATTGGAGAGTGGAACTGGTAAAGGAAACTTCTACTGTGAGTATTGTTTACTTCTGCTAGTTGCTTTATTTTCGTTATGGATAATTCGCTGAGTTTATTATTTGGTAATGCTACTACCACTGCTAAGGTAGTAGATAAACCACCACCTGCTGAGAAAGATGTTTTTAAAATACCTACAAGAATTATTGATCGTGTTATGGATAACTACTATGTTGGGGATGGAACTGTCCATCCTGGTGATCATTTGCTCTTTATACACAAATTATGCGGGTTGTTCAAGTGTGCAGGTATTACTACAGATCAAGTTAAGAAGAAGTTATTCTCATTGTCACTGAAAGGAAGAGCTGAGGAATGGTATAAGCTGCTGAAGAATGGTCAAGCTCTGGAATGGGAGGAAATAGTGCCTCTCTTTTATTCGAAGTTTTATCCTCCTAGTGAGATTCATAAAGATCAGAATCAAATATACAACTTTTGGCCTCTTGATGGAGAGAGTACAACTCAAGCTTGGGGGAGATTGAAGTTACTAATGCTCAAATGTCCCATTCATGAGCTCCCCAACAATATTATTATCAATAACTTGTATGCAAGGCTCCCTCTACATGACAAGGATTTATTGGATGCTTCTTGTGCTGGATCATTCACTCGCATGGAAGAAGAAGCTAAATGGGATCTTTTGGACCATATTCAAGACAATGATGAAGCTTGGGAGAATGACAAAGGTAGAAAGTCAGGTATAAATTATGATTATGAATGCATTGAATCTTTTATGGGAACTGATGACTTTCAAAATATTAAAAATGCTTATGGTCTAGACTCTCAAGCTATTGCTTCTTATTTTAAGGCCTTTGCTTCCTACATTGAAGTGCCTAAAAAGAAGTGGAATAAGTATCATGAACCTTATAAAGATGTTTCTAAGAGTGTTCCTGCAAGAAATACTGAAGTTTATACTACTAATCATGTCTTACCTAAACCTTATATTGAGAAAATCCTTTTCCTAGTTAAGGTAAAGGAACATTCTATGATAGCTAGTATGGTTAATGAAAGTACAAGAAAAGCTATTGAACCTGATAAAAAAATGGTTGATGAACCTATAATAGCAAATGTGAAAGACTTTGTCACTAAGTATGAAGAAGAGGGACACCCTATCCTTTGTAAGGATACCTCTAATTTTGTTTCACAAAGTAGTGTTATGAGAGCTAGTATTCCTGTGTTTTCTGTTAGAATAAGTGATCATTGCTATGATGGTCCTTGTGATAGCTATATTGTTAAGTTTATGCATGATACTGAAAGTTACTATGAGAGAGGGAAAAGTGTTCTTATGCATCTCAACAATATCAAGTTTCCTCGTTTTATGCTGAAAGTTTTTATGTTGCACTTCTTTTGTCTTCTTATGCAAGTAGCCTTTGGTTTCAACAACTTGTTTGTTTACAAAATTCCCTTGCATAGGAAGTGGGTTAGACTTAAACTTGTGTATTTTTGCTTCTTAATGCTCTCTTTTGCTTCAATTCATATTCCTATGAGAGCGTCTTCAAAATTATCATGCCCATCTTAATGGCTATAAAGAAAGAGCTTTTTGGGAGACAACCCAATTTGTTTTTGCTTTCGGTTTGTTTTTATTTCTTTGAGTCTTGGAAGTTATTACTTTGGTAATAACCGGTCCTTATCCGTTTTGTTTGGTTTTTGTGTCAAGATCAACCTCTAATGAGAGAGAAGTAATATTTGGGGAAGTTGCTGTCCCGAAACAGATTTTTGTGCTTCACCGTAAAAATTCGTGAGAGATCTCTGTCTGTCGGATTGAGCTGTAATTTTTTGTGCTTCTTCCCCAGGTTGTTATTTAACTTTAGTTAGTTTTGCACTTTTTGATTTGAGCAACAGAAGATTTTCGAAAAATTGATCTTTTCCTGCTGGTCTGTTTTGAAAGATTTAGCCAATCTTGCGTTTGCTTCTTCATTCGATTTCCTTTTTGAATTCTTTTTGGGTTTTTGGAAGGAGTTGCTACAGTAGCTTATGTTTTGATGGTTTTCAGTTGAAGTTGGACTCAAAAGGTTTTATCACTTCACTTATACTAATGTTGCTAATGAGAATTGTGTGAAAGAAATTTCCAGGAAGTGGAGATAATGGTGTAATAAGGAAGAGAAAGGTTTTATGACTCAAGTAATAAGTGTATGAAGATGAAGATACTGATGATTATTCAAGTGGAGACTCCGGAAGAATCCACTAAATACCAAATTCAGAGGCATGCAGAGTCCATTTTCAAATAGGTAACGGTTCTGGTAAGAAAAGTTCTACGAAAATACTATCCAACTATATTTTTGCAGTTTTCAGTCAATAAGGAAAGCTACAAAGATAAAAAGGGACGGAAACGGAGCCATGGTGGCTCATACCACCCTGTGGTGCGGGCCCTCCCCTGGCCGCGCCACCAGGTGGTGAGTCCACCCCGGACTCCGCCTCCGACTCATTTTCTCCCAGGACCTTCCTTTTGTTATGGAACTTTGTAATATATAACGCCCTGGATCCCCGGAGGTTCGTATATCGTGTTTTCGCCGTGTTTTTGTTTCGATCTGTTTCTGCCAGGACATACTCTTTGAAGGTTTAGAAGCACAATGGTGTCCGCCAAGGATAAAGGGAAGGAGCCTATGGAGGAGGATCTTCAAGACTCCAAGAGGGGATGGTACCTTTAGTCTTTTGCCCTGCATCAGCGGAAGCCCTACGAGTCACTAAGGAGTTCTGCGATAATTATCGAGACCTGCAGAGGAAGGTGGACATGCTTCAATGGGAGAATAATAGGCTTCGCAAGATGCTGGAAGATTTCCTCACGTCAACTAAGAAAATATTACCACCACCACCAAAGGAGTAATTCGTCATCAGGTTTGGCATCCCCTTGGCTTGTTCCAAGCTTGGGGGAGTGCCGCGGTATCACATCACTATCTTCTATCTTTTTACCTAATTAGTAGAGTCGTATCATGAATAGAGGAGTTATTATGTAGTATGGTTTGCATTATGGAAGTGTCCCCTCTCTCGTAAGATATGTATCCCTTGGTGTGAGTTGCCATTATGGAATATTAATGATAAGTTCTATCATTTACTCTTTTGCATAGCTTATATTAGTTTTCAATTCGTGGTTATATGATTGATCTTGTTGTTAGTATTGGTATCACTTTAGGATCATTGAGTTAATTTAGTTGGTTTTGGCAAACCTAGCTCGGTCAGTAGCACACTATTTTTGAGAGTTGAATGAAAAAGATAGAAGTACTCTAAAGAAATATAATTTCATCATCTTTCTTTCTTGATTTCCTCATAAGTCTAGTATCCTCTAGTTAAGATCTTTTGTGCTTCGAAGGAAGATTGCATGTTTGACTTTATCACTTTTATGTTTGGTTGTTTCCTTCAACTCTTATACTTGCTACCCAGCCTTGCTAGCCAAAAACCTGTACTGAGAGGGAATTCTTCTCGTGCATCCACCTCCTTAAAACCAAAAACCTTTGCCATTTGTGTCCACCATACCTACCTAGTAGCATTATTGCTATTCCAAGTAAATTCTTGTTTTATCTACCTCCCAAATTAAACTTGTTATGTGAAAATTAGTGATTAAAGCTCTCACGAACTTGATGGCACACTTTACTTTCTTGCACTTAATAAACTTGAACCATTGTGCTCACCTATGTTGCGTATATGCTTGCGCTTTGTAAGTTGTGAATTAGCAGAACCATGCTGTCATGGGGAACGCTTTCAACATTGCACTGGTACTTGGTACCTAGTTGATATCATGTTCTTTTGTCTATGGATGTCGTCGGTGTGAAATGCAAGGGGAGCTTGTAAGTCTATGGAGTTATGCATATGTGTTAGAGAAACGCCTAGGCCGCTGGTCTAATCCATGCTGACATGGTGGAAACCTGTAGCGTAACCATAACAAGTATCTATGAAGCATTCTTCTTATAAAAAAAGAGATAGAGATTGAGAAAAAAGAGAAAAAGAAAAAAGAGATTATGAAAAGAGGAAAGAAAGAAAAAAGCACCATATTCCCATGGTAAATAAGAAGATTGATGAGATACTTGTTGTCTGCTTGCCTTGTCATTTTGATATGGGGATTCTTCCGTATCATCGGGCAAGGGGTACCCCGTTGGCGGTTCTCAATGATACACATATGCTTACGATGACAAGAACTTACCGGTGACTAAACTTGAGTAGCATGAGGAGCGGCCCTCGTATTCAAGGGACATGAGATTCTCAATTTACAACTTGTCAATGCATATCCTCATATTTGATCACTTTAACCTTAATCACCTAAAGATGCCTATCATAGGGGCAATGAGAGCTGAAAGCTAGTAAGTATCATAATTTTTGGGAGCTCTTTATGAGACTTGCAATCCCTGCTTCCCTCTGCGAAGGGCCTTTATTTTACTTTGTAGATGAGTCAGTAAACCTATTCCCTTCTATCTCAGCAAGTATTTTGAGTTGTTGTGTTTCATTCATTCATATCATGATTTATTCACTCATATTGCTTATATTCCTTGTTTTGCGCATTGCTCTTATCTTGATGTTTACTACTTCGAAAGCTATCATTGAAAAACCAGTTATTTGTGAACTCCAGCAAATTATCAACTATTCTTCGACCAAGATCTAAGTTTACCATTACCAATTATGATTCACTTTATGTATCTTTATTGTGTTTCCTTTACTCATTACAAGTTGAGTTATATAATAGTGAGTTGTCTTCTATTATGATCTATGTATTTGATGAATGTGATGCTTCTTGTCCGTATTCTTTTATCGACTCTTCACTCCATAAACCTGAGGCCATGTTTATTGAGCTCAGTTTCGCTTGGGGACAAGCGAAGTCTAAGCTTGGGGGAGTTGATACGTCCATTTTGCATCACTATTCTATGTCTTAGTTCACTATTATTCATTGATATATTTCATATTGAGAGGCGATACTTATGTTATTTCATCTGTTTTTGCATGGTTGATGACTTTTGGAGCATGGACCGCTGCAGTCAGGATTCTGATGGAAAAGGTGCTGTTTGGAGGCAAAATTCGCGAAGATCAGAAAATCCAAGAAAATATACGAAAATCATATTTTTCCAGAAGACTAAGGATGCCAGAAGACGGAGTGGAGATGGGCCACAGGGGGCCCACACCACCCCCTGGCGCGGGAAGCCCTAGGTCGCGCCAGCAGGTGGTGTGGCCACCCTGGCCCACTCCAGCCTCTCCCTCTGGCGTATATCATCCTCCCGTAACCCTAAGACTTAGGGAGCAACCACAGAAATATTCCGCCGCCTCTACGGGGTGGAAAACACCGAGAGAGAAAGATCTCTCCAGCAGACAGATTTCTGCCGGGGGAATTACTTCCTGGAGAGGGGAGATCGTCGCCATCAACACCAACATCAAGCTGGACTTCATCGGGATCATCATCATCACCACCATCATCACCATTAGCACCCTCATCACCATCTCCATATTGTTGTAACAATTGGGTTGAATCTTGCATAGTTCATGGGGGAAACTTTCCCGGTATTGATTACTCTTTGTGGTTGATGCTATTGAGTGAACCATTGAATTATTGTTTATGTTCAGATTGTTATACACCATTATTCCATCTCTGATCATGATCCATATGATGTCTTATGAGTAGTTCGTTTTGTTCTTGAGGACATGGGAGAAGTCATGTTGTTAGTAGTGGAGTTGTGTTGAGAAAGATTCAATAGTTTGATATTTAAGTTGTTGTGTACTTCTTCTAGTGGTGTCATGTGAACGTCGACTACATGAAACTTCACCTATATGGGCCTAGGGGAATGCATTGTGTATTTGGCTACTAATCGTAGGGGTTGCCAGAGTGACAGAAACCTGAACCCCCGTTAGGAAACCATTGCACAAGGGACGTAAGGGTCTTAGAGTTTAAAGCTGTGGTTAGGTTTCTACCTTAATTACTTTCTTGTACTTACGGATGTTTGCAAGGGGTATAATCACAAGTATGTATTAGTCCTAGGAAGGTCGGTACATTAGCATAGGTTCACCCACACAACACTTAGCAAGCTAAAGAAGATTGATCAACTATATGAAGCAAAAGCACTTGACAGTCTTCCCATGTGTCCTCGAGAACGTTTGGTCATCTTAAGTAATACAACCGGCTTGTCCTTTGCTGCATAAAGGATTGGGCCACTTGCTGCATTTATTCTTATTGTCTTTTATTTACTCCTACTTTGTTTCCTTGCTTTATCAAAAACCCCTAAAAATCCGTTTGCTAAGTATTTGCAGAGAATTCCTAATCCATACCACTAGCCAGCACCTTCTGGTCCTCGTTGGGTTCGACACTCTTACTTATCGAAAATACTGCGATACACCCCCTATACTTGTGGGTCATCAGATACCTCCATTGCCTATTGTTACTATCAGTATAGGCTACCTCACCCACATATTTATCAGATCGAATGCATTTCATCTTCAGTCATCTTGCCTTCAAATGCAATGCCTTAATCAGTGATGGGAGCATTTGATGACCAACATATTGTGTTTCTGCAGTTCTTTCGTGGAGATCCATCTTTATCATGATCATCTACCTTATCTTGTCAAATGCTTGCCACAACAAGAGCCCTTTCACTGACTTGAACTTTGCATTGAAGCATTCTACAAGGTTATTGGTCACATAGTATACTTTGCAGATTTTGTTGAATTTGCTTCTTGACCACACCTTGCCATGATGTGCATCCATGTACTGCTTCACAAGAGGATTTTGAGCATACAACACTCTCAGATGGTGTTCATGCTTCCTTTTTCTGCATGTGCATGATGCTGGCCATAAGTTCTCAGCATAAACTTTACTAGGGAACTTCTTTTTGAAATTATGCGCTAGGTGTCTCATACATTCTCTATGCTCAACTCTAGGGAATACAATTTCTACTGCACTCTCTAAACCCTTGCAAGCATATGTGTCTATAGTTAAACCTAGGGGTGGGCCTATAATGTTGCGCAATTACTACAGAAACCAGACCCAACTTTCCTCAGACTCTTCCTCCACCACACCAAATGCAACTGGGAATAGCCAGTTGTGTCCATCAACTGCAGAAGCTGCTACTAGCTGTCCTCTCCATCTTCAAGTCAAATGTGTAGCATCTATGGCCAAACAGGGGCTGGAACCATCTAGAAACCCCTGCTAGCAAGCCTTGAAACAAACAAAAGCCCTTCTAAAGCACTCCTTCTCAAATGAATTCCCTTTTATTTTGAATGGAACTATATGCTTGTCAATCTCTACAACACTCCATGGACTAGCCATCTCCACTTCAGCTTTGAAGGTGTAAAGCAGCTGAAAACTGTCATTCCATTGACCATTAATTCTGTCAAGAGCCCTTTCCCTAGCATTGAAGATTCTCATGTAAGGAATTTTTATCTTGTACTTCTCAAAAAGCTTTCCATGGAGTGCAGTTGGACCAAGTCCAAGTTCTTCCCTCAACCAATCCAATATTGCACCTGCCACCCACCTAGTTTTTGCTAGCTTGGTTTTGGCATACCCACCTAAAGGTGGATAGGTGTGCTTGTGTGAGTTTTTCTTTATCTGAAACAAAATGAAAGGGTAAAAACAATTAAGAAACATTACTCATTGATCTGAAACTAAATTACTGACTGAAATTGGTTTACCTGAATTAGTTTGCTCTTTAACATACGAGATGCATGCAACCTCCACCTACACCTATCATATGGAAAAAAAGTAAACCTTCCTGGCTCACTCCTTTTAATATCATAGGTGTTTTGATTTAGAATGCACCATGTTGTCACTGCATTCCGATAGTTCACCATGGATTGGAAGTGGTGCCTTCAGTAAGCTTAGGTGCTTCCCTATTCCACTCAATTGCTGGCATGTCCTCACCATCATATTCATCAACGATTAAGCTGTCCATGTTCTCCTCCTTCTCTTCATCGTTAGTGTCATCAAACCTAGCTCGGCTCGTGGGCTCCTCCGGATATTCATCATCCACTGCTTGCTGACTGGCTATATCTACCAGTTCAGGGTACTTCATCTTGTCTTCATCATCATTGGTAAGCACTTCATCGTCAGGTTCTACATCTTCCTCTACACCGGCTATAGAAAGTACACGAGAAGCAGCAGCTGAATCGGCAACAGAATTGGCAGCATGCATGTTGTGGCTTTCAGAACCACTTGCTTTACTCGGTGTCGACCTTTAAGGAGTGCTGGGGTGCTGGCTGTTAGCAGAGACAGATGATGTCTGAAATTTCTTTCCCCTCACCTATTATGCGCGTGGTTGAACCACATCGATTTGGATTTTACCAAATCGGCTGCCAGCATCCAGAGTAAAAAAAGCAACCCCATATGCTCGTCGCAAGTTAGTCGGAGAAATATTTGCTCATCACTGTTGAAATAATTCGGTTCAACAGCATCGACATCGCTCTAGGGATAGGTGGTATGGAGCTCAGCTCGAAAATCTATGAAAGGTATGTTGGTTTCTACCACTTTGGGATAGAAAAATGTAGAAATCCTATGTGGTTTAGTACCACACAACACACTAGTTTCCATTCTAATCGCCAGCCGGAAAGCCAGCACGGGATCAATCCTATTTTGTTCAAACAAAGGTTGCAGTTAAGCCGAGTACAATTGAGCAAAATTCAAATGATTCAAGCTAACAAAAGTCAAATACAGCCTATAATACGATTTAGAACGTCAATTCAAGGGGAAATGATGCTTACCTAATCCATGAATTGTCTACCGCGGATTCGACCCAATCCTCTCCACGGTCGATGGCCTTCCGGGCGTCCTCACCCAACATCGCTTTGTAATTCCATACGGGGAGGTGGGTTAGATCTGGCGGAGACCCGGCATCACCGTTGAACGGAATAGGGGTATAGGGTGGAGGGAACAACGACGGCCGACGCGGCATGGCACCGGCGGAGGGGGCGGGCGGGTGGCGCGGTGCAGTGTGGTAGTATCTCGATATGTTTGTTTCAGGTTCAGACAATCTGCTCGATACGTGTCTCCTAGCGGTCCCACTAGTCAACAAGCAATGGTCAATGCAGGGTGCAGGCCCCACTCGTCAGAGTTCATGGTCAAGACCGCAAACGTTCGCTATGAGCATTTGTGAGTGTTTCAACTAAGGAAGTAGGGAATAGTGAGCAAAAGATTGGAGCGTGGGGAAAACTGAGCACAACTAAGGAACCAAGGGCACATAATTAATAATCCCTTTATAAAATAGGGGCTCAGATAGGGGTCACACATCAAGGTCTGAAGATCTTGGGGGCTCGTAGGAGGATCGAAGATCTCCGGATCGGTCTTCGGTCTTCGGATCTATGGATTCAGGGTCGGAGATCTTGGTGTTCCGTGAAGGAGATCGTGTGTCCATGGCGAACTTGGACGGACCAGGACCGGTGGTTCAACAAGTTCCGACTACAATGTCAGTGGCAAATTATTTGATATCGGGGTCTTCGGAAGATCTTGGTAAGCTTCTCGGGTTCAGTCTTCCTCGATGGAGGTAAACAAACGAACACAACATGGACATCCTTCCTGGCCTTGTTGGGGGCTTGCATGACACCGGAACGAGCTTGAGCTGCAACGGGTGCACACGGGTAGATCTCAGCATCGACACTCGAACAACAATGAGCACACGACGTGCACATGCGCACACAGATGAGGATCATAGACGCCACTGCAGGATCTACATGGCCATCTTCGGGGCTAGAAACAAAAGTAGTGCATAAGCACGCACCTCAGCAGCTGAGAACACGTACGGGCACAAGCAACAAACTGGAGGTGGATGGTGGAACTCGCGATGCATCAGAGGACGTGTGCGACGCAACGCAACAGGGGCGAGGTTGACGACAGGAGGGGGAGACGCCGAAGAGGACGAGCTCATTGGAATGAGGGCAGGAAGAGGGGGCCGCAGGCGGTGCTGGGCTCACCGGCCACAGAAGGGAGGCGGACGAGCGCCCAGATGTAGAGGTAGGAGGCGGCGAGTCCGCGGGTGGAGAGGCGCACGAGGAGGCCGGTGACGTTGGCGGCGCCGGGCTCCGAAGCAGGGGAGGAAGTGGCGGTGGAGCGAGGGGATCTCGTCGGGGTTGGGCGGACGGTGGCTACCGCGGAAGGTGCGCAAGGCGGAGGCGCATACGACATGAGGCTACGGCTAGAGGCAGGCCGGCACTGTGGCACTGCTCGAGGAGACGGGTTGGCGACTCTGGTCGATGACGAGGAGGCAGGGGCTTGCGCAGCGTCAGGTCCCGCTGCGACATGTAGAGGGAGGGCGCGGACAGTGCTGCTCGAGGAGGCAGAGCTCGGGGAGGCGAGCATGGCGATGGAGGGCGGCGACAGTGGTTCGGTCGGGTGGAGGCGGGGGAGGCATGGGGACAGGCTACAGTAGTTGGCGTTCTGGGGAAGAGAGAAAAGGGAGGGAGGAGGGAATCACGCAGGATGGGTTGGGTCCTATCATGGTAGAGAGCGGGATCAGGACGCTGGCGGTTCTCACACGGAGACGCGGGCGATGCGGGTGTGCTGTCGTGCGTTGGTGCGTCTGGTGGTTGTGGGGTGGACCATGGTGGGTGGCTGCAGCGAGGAGTAGGTGGTGTGGCGTTTAGGTTTAGGTCTAGGGTATCTAGGGTTAGGTTTTGTTGGGCCGGGTAGTAGGTAGTCTTGCCCGATTAGGCCTCTGGCCTGACCGGCTGGACTGCCTCCCCGGGACTAAATATTATTTTTATAAAAAAACATTTAGGGAAAAAATAGTTTTAGACAAATAGAGATATCCGGAACACCGGGGTTTTAGTTTGAAATAAAGGGGGAGATAATTAGAAAACAAAGATAGGCTTTTAGAAAATAGTTTTAGGCAAACATATGCATGATGATGATACTCAAATGCAATGTGGCATGATGACATGAGCATGCAATCATTATGATGCACAAAATAAAAACAACAAGCGATTTCTAGTAGTGCTTTTCTCAGGGTGCTACAATTTGACACCACTAACAAGGGATCTCGCCCTCGAGATACGCCTCATGGTATGGGGGAGAAGGCGATGGTCGGATTCTTCTTGCTTCGTGTAGATGCTCGCGACACCACTAACAAAGATTATTGCTCCATCTTGAAATTAGCAACACCACCAACAAGGGTCGTTGCTCACGTTCGTTGAGAAAACACTCCGGTTAAACAAAGGACAAAGGTAAAGGTCTCAAAAGATGAGGTCAGCTCTAACTTCCGTGAGAGGAGGGAAAGTGCAACCTAATCCACTTAAATGTACAAGAGCGAATAGAATGAGTAGTCGGCATGGGGTCCAATCCATCACGCACCCAAACTATTACTCCGCAATAGAAAAGCGTACAACCCATTCTCGGAATTAGACTGAAGATGTTCACAAGCGATGTTCGGAAACAAAGGAGTGATGCTGGCTCTTCATCGTATCTAATGTAGATGATGATGTCATGTCAGAAAACACAGAAAAATACAAAGAAAAAATAGTGATTTTTTGGTCCACTGAAAGGTACAACAAATGAAGATTCATCAGATAGCATGAAGACCTGATGTAGAAGCACCATTATAAGAGGAAGGAAACGAATCCCTGAAGGTACAACGGAAACCCAACCACGAGAATTCCTGGACTCGAAGAAAAGATAAGAGGGCAGATTCAAAACACGCAAGGGTAAGAGGAGAATAGCATAGAGGTCGGGAGTAAAAGAAGAGCTAATTAGATCTATCCAACCGATTTTCCAAAATAGTTTTAACACTCTACATCATCTGTTAGCTAGGTTATCCTACATGCTGGACTAGTGGGGTATCACAACTGCTGAGCTCTGATACCACTTTGTAACACCCTCGAATTGGCCCTATGCAAGTTTTAGCGATTCCCGCAAAACCCGCATAGAAACGATTGAAAGATGCCCACCAGGCACTTGCATGCGGGTGGAAAATGAAGTAATATCATTACACAATAGTCCATGATGGAACCCACAGAACATATATATATATAGATCAACGACTCAATGAGGAAAGAATACAAATATACAGTACAAAAATCCAAATCACCTTGAAAACGATACAACAGCCGAGTACTTATAAGATGCAAATGGGGCTAAGAGAAACTTATACCTGTTAAAACAAAAGGGGTACCGACAAAGGGGAAAGGAAAAAGGGAGCGGTCAGTACTGAGGCCAGTACACAACGACTCTAGAATTCGGCGACTCTCGCCTACATAGGTATGGTGGACTGAAGCGGCAGCGCAGCATGCACTAAACAACCTATAGAGACTTGATATAACTGTCAGCTATTAATTAGTACCTATTCGGAACCAACCTGATACTATCACCAAAAATACCCATCCTAGTATTTCCCCCTCGAGACCAAACGAGGAAGTCCTTCCGACAAAAATCACACGGTTAGAAGTTTTATTCATTCTTTCCATGGTGGTTATCCAACTTACTAGTCATATCGGATACAAGTCAAATTATAACAGTAAACTTTAGTTATAGTTGACTATGATCAAGTGCTCCAAGTCATCCATAATCGCGGACACGGCTTTTCGAAAAGATTTAACCTTGCAGGGGTGCACCAAAGTTTCCACACGCACTTCAACCCTTTTTGCCAGATCATTTAACACACACCCATCGGTATGTCGGCGGTGCTTTAGACACAATGCTTTCCCAGACCCAAAGCAAGTACATGGGGGCCACCTGAAAGATCTACTCATACGAAGTATAGCTAATCCTCCACATACGGACCTTGAGGTTGCGTGGACTTGTCACGTGAGCAGAGGCCATAGACAATATATTCCCGTGATAGACTGTCGCACCTACACAACAGTAATAAACGATCATCGAGCAACAGGTAGTAAACATGGCATACATGGAATAGGTATAGTAGGTAATGTATAAATCCCGAACTAGTTTGTGGCCCCTAGTACAGTACTTCGAAATCAAGTAATAAGCCGATAGGGGTGCCCACACACCCTACATGTGGTTAGCGCGCTCGATCTCGGAACAGGTGTCAAGAACTCGGTTCCTAGGTAGACACAAGTGGGCGCATAAAAGACCATGGGGTTGTAGCCCTCGACGATACGAACTCAACGAGCCTAAGAACACCCAAAATGGAGTTCGTATGAAGAAATGACGGCCAAAATACTAAAGAGTACATACGGTTTGACGAGCAATTATATGGCTGAAGCTATTTTTCTGTTCGTATAGCTCCGCCCGTTTAGTTGCCAAAAAGGTCGCAAACGACGGGATTTCACCCCAGAAAAGCTTCAGAACCTTCCCTAAGTCATATGACGGTATTGGGGGAACCCTAGGGAACCCCCAAGGCCTATATAAAGGAGGGAGGACCCAAGAGAGAGCCACCAAGCCATAGCCCTTCAGGGGCGGAACCCTGCCGCTGCCACCACCCATCCAATCTCCATTGTGGCGGAGCTCTGCCTCGACCACACCTCTGAGATCTAGATCTCCCTCAACACCATCACCATCAAGGCATCCAAGCAAGAAGGGGAGGAAAGGGAAGACATCACCACCACCATGTATCGATCTCCATCTCCATCATCATCTCCATCTCCCTCCCTCTCTCTCTCTCTCTCTCTCTCTGACATGGGTATACCCTACAGGTACTCGAGCTTGGTATATATGGCCTGAATACATGGAGGCCCACGGTGTCAACAGGGCCCAAATAAAGAACTCGAGTGACCTACGGACTCTCTATTGCTTGAAGAACAAGAAGAAGCTAAAGATAAAAAGTTTAAAGGGGAAAACCCTAACCTGTAACCGACTTGAACTGCTACCCGAGACCTAGCCTATCTATATAAAGGCTAGGAGGGGGCGGCAAGAAGGACACACACAACCCTAGTTTCCGCCACCTTCGCCAGATTGCATCTGCGCACCATTGTAATCTTCGATTCCCTTGATAATTCCATGAGCAGACAAGCAGGAGTAGGGACCTCTACGAGGCCTGAACATGGGTAAATCTTCGAGTCCCCTGTGTGCTTGTTTGCTAGCCGATAGATGTCTCCAGCGCTCCCTCCTTCTCCAAAACCCAAGTCCATAACAATGGGAATTGATGAGTTAAACCCTCGTCAATTGGCGCCGTTTGTGGGAATTGGGAGTGCTGATGTTGCGGCTTCTTCGGCCCCATCAACCGCGATCTACAACTCCACAACAGCGGAGATTCGCCAGCTCTTCGGCGCATTCGACTTCACTGTCCACACGCTGGCCACTCACCCGGCTTTCGATTCCATGGGGGATGGAGTCAGCCTGGCAATAGGGAGCTTTTGCTTCCAAGTTGGTCAGATGGGCACGCTTCACATGCCTGACCAGCCGACGGTGCCATCGATTGCCCCAGCATCATGGTTCCCTCCATCGATCGGCACCCTCAGTGAGCTCAACGCCCCGACAACAGTCGAGAACACGATCAGCGACAGCAGTCGCAACTCCGATCTGAGCGATCTGGCCACTGAAGATGGAGCCTACGGCTCCGGATCTGAGAGTTGTGGAAGCAGCAGCTTCCCAATCACTTCATGTGTGCCGTCATCAACGCAGGCGATACCTCCGCCAACCGCGATAACACTGGCAATCGCGGTAACGGAACCGACCCACCTCTTGTTGGCAATGGCGGCAACGGTGCCAACGGCGGTAACGGTGGTGATCGCACCAACGCTAACAACGGAGGAGCAGTCGAACCTCCTACCATAATAAATGAGCAAACCGGCGAACGCGTCGTGATCAGGCTCAACGATCAAGAATGGGCTCGCTGCCGCGAGGCCCTGCGAGGCACTCCTCTACCCTTCGGATCCCCGCAAGAACTGCTGATGGGCTACCACTGGCTCCCGAAGGAAGAATTCAAGCGCCAAGTACAAACAATCGCGCAACTCGAGGCGCACAAAAAGGCAGCAGACGAGTCAAGCCTTCGTCGTGCTGGGCTCTCCTCCCACGGAGGATCCTCCTCAAAGGGAAACGAGTACATCGCAAAGAAGAGGCAATCTCGGATGGCCCATCTCACCGGGCAAGAACGCATGGAAGCTGCAAAGGTCCTCGACTTCAGCTCTATGACAGTCGATACACGAGGCAATGTGGTCCCCAAGACGCCGCAGGCTGCGGTGACAGCGGCCACCATGTACCTCCTTAACAACCAGCCACCAGCTGGAGATCCCCGAGCCGCCATGCACCGATCTACGATCGCGGGCTTAGGATTAATCGAGGCCGCCCTCGACAAGGAGCCAACACCGGAGCCAAAGAAAGGCAAAGCGCTAGCAAAGTGTTATTCCTCGCCCTCATCCAGTGATGGCAGTCACGACCTGTCTCGACGTCGCTCCTCACGGCGACACGACCACGACTACGACGCGCGTGATGACATCACGCAGCACAAGATCGACAAATCAAGGGCACGACGTGCTCGGTCGACTGACTCAGAAGAGGAAGACGTGGAGCTTTGCGGCGCCAGATGCTTCAGGAGGTCCATCAGGCAGAAGCGAATGCCAAAGGAGTTCAAACTCCCGTCGGAGAACCCAAAGTTTGACGGCCTACAGGACCCAAAGATCTGGTTGGAGGACCACATCTCCTTCGTCAGGCTCCACAGAGGCAGTCGAAGCACGGCCATGCAATGCTTACCGCTACAGCTGCAGGGCGCCGCCAGAGCATGGTTCAACAACCTCCCACGCGGATCCATTCGCAGTTGGGATGAGCTGGTTTATGGCTTCGTGCACAACTTTAAGGGCACGTATAAGCGGCCTGCATCAATCGAAGAACTGAGATGCTGCCAGCAAAGATCGGGCGAATCGCTGCGCTCCTACATCCAAAGGTGGTCCATCATCAAGAACTCCGCAGAGAACATCTCGGAGGATCGCGCGATTGACGCATTCAACGGCGGCGTTCATCGCATAGAGCTCAGGGAGGAGTTGGGCCGCTCAAAGCCCAAGACCATTGACCACCTGATGGAAATTGCGAATCAGTGGGCCCATGGAGAAGATTCGGTGAAAAATCGCGTTCACTCCGATGAGGAGGCAGAACTCGAGCGCAGACGCGACCGCCGAGGCAAACGCCGTATGCGCATCTACGATGACCGCGACGACGTCAACATGGTCGCAGCTGGCTACGCCGACAGACGCGACGATAACCGCAACAGCGGATACCGCAGCGGTGGATACCGCGAATCCGGGGAAACCACGCAAGTGTGGCAACGCCGCAACCGTGATGAGGCACCCGCGACATCCATCGAAGAAAAACTGTCCAGGCCATGCACGGTGCACTTCTACATCAACATGCATGATGTAAAGAAGAAGTCCAGCCACCTCCTCAAGGACTGCCGCGAGTTCCTCAAATTACATGAGGGATTGGTTCGAATGAATCGCAATGTGGTCGAGAGAGGCTACGGAGCGGCTCCAGGCGCCATGGCACATGGCACTCCGACACCACCACCTGGAATGCCCCCAAACGTAGCTGCGCTGGACCAGCACCAGGGAGGTGAACCCTACCCACGGGCCATGGGTACTATGATGATCCAAAAAGGACGCCCCTCCAATCGGGTGCAGAAGGCCATCACTCGCCAAGTCAACTTGGCCACACACTCGCCACCATCTACCACTGAGTACCTCAGTGGAAGCTAGTCCTGCATCACCTTCGACAAACGTGATCATCCGCTTCAAGTACCTCGTCCAGGCCACTGTCCCCTCGTACTCGAGGCACAAATCGGAGGCTTCAACATGAGTCGCGTCTTCATGGATGGCGGAAGCGGCATCAACCTCATATTCGCGAGTACCTTGCGGGAAATGAGGATCCCTCTAACTTGCCTAGAGGCCTCAGACACAACATTCCACGGCATCGTCCCAGGCAAGGGCGTGTATCCCCTGGGCAAAATCAACCTTGACGTCATCTTCGGCGCGAGCGCATCGACTTTGAGGTCATCGACTGGCCCTCACAATACCACTGCACCCTCGGACGTGTCGCGTTCGCTAGGTTCATGGGAGTACCGCACTACGCCTACCTGCAAATGAAAATGCCAGGTCCCAATGGCGTCATCACAGTCAACGGGAGATTCGAGAGATCTGACAGTTGCGATAGGGAATTCAACAGAATTTCCCAGTCCTTTGGCATGCAGGAAGAACTCGCGAGACTGAAGGAGTTGACAGACAACAGTCTGCCTCCCCAAGCCGGTCAAGCTCGCCTAATTTATCTTTCAACTCATCAGTGCACAAAAAGAAAGTGCAGGTGCACCCATCGGATCCCGCCAAAACGGCCCTCATTGCCAACAACTTGAGTCCCGCACAGGAACTCGTGCTCGTCGAATTCCTCCGTGAGCACTGGGAAATTTTCGCATGGTGTCCTGTGGACATGCCAGGAGTTCCTAGGGAATTCGCCAAGCATGCACTCAACGTCAACCCAGACGCAAGGCCAGTCAAGCAAACAATCCGGCGATTATCTGAGCCACGGGCGCAGGCAGTTGGAATGGAGATCAACAGACTCCTCGACGCCAAATTCATACGCGAGATCAAGGAAAGCACTTGGCTCGCCAACACGATGCTGGTACCAAAAAAGGACACGGATATCCTGCGGATGTGCGTGGACTTCACCTCTCTGAATAAGCACTGCCCAAAGGATCACTTCCCGTTGCCGCGCATCGACCAGATCATCGACTCCACCGCGGGCTACGAGCGCCTCTGCTTCCTCGACGCCTACTCAGGCTATAATCAGATTCGAATGAAGGAGGAAGATCAAGAGAAAACAACATTTACAACGCCCTTTGGTGTGTTCTGCTACAACACAATGCCCTTCGGGCTAAAGAACGCGGGAGCCACCTACCAGCGGTGCATGCAGGCTTGCCTTAAGGAACAACTTGGTCGCAACATCCAAGTCTATGTCGACGACATAGTAATCAAGACCAAGGAGGAAGCCTCCCTAATCGACGATTTGCGTGAAACATTCGCTAACCTCGACCGCTACCGGATCAAGCTCAATTGGGACAAATGCGCCTTTGGCGTGCCATCCGGGCAACTACTCGGGTACCTCGTCTCCGCAAGAGGAATCGAGGCCAACCTGAAGAAAATAAAATCCATATTGGCCATGGAGAAGCCGAAAAACATAAGGGGCGTTCAGCAGCTGGCTGGGCGAATCGCGGCCCTCAGTCGATTCATTAGTCGGATGGGTGAAAAGGCATTTCCCTTCTACCAACTCCTCCGCAAAACTGAAAAGTTCGAGTGGACCAACGAAGTGCAGGAAGCATTCGAGGACCTCAAGCGCCTGCTCTCCACCTCGCCAGTAGTAGTAACCCCGCGGGAAAGGGAACCACTGTTGCTATATATCTCCTCCACCAACCAGGTGATCAGCATAGTGCTCGTCGTCGAGCGAGCCGAGGAAAACAAGGTCCACGGGGTACAACGCCCAGTCTACTACCTCAGCGAGGTCCTCACGCCAACAAAATAGCGGTACCCGCACTACCAGAAGCTGGCGTACAGTGTCTTCATGACCGCCCGGTGACTGCACCATTACTTCCAGGAACACCCAATCGTGGTGGTCAATGACGCCCCATGGGAACATATCCTCAATAACCCCGATGCCACGGGACAAGTCGTGCTTTGGGGAATAGAATTATCTCCACGGGACATCACTTACGAAAAGCGCGACGCAATCAAGTCGCAAGTTCTCCCTGACTTCCTCGTGCACTGGATGGAGAACCAGCTCCCTGACAAACCAGACATGTCCTACCTCTGGACAATGCACTTTGATGGGTCCAAGCGGAAGGACGGAGCAGGTGCAGGTGTCATACTGACATCACCTCAAGGGGACAAGCTGAAGTACATCTTGCGAATGCAGTTCACTGCCTCCAACAACGAAGCTGAATACGAGGCCCTGCTACACGGGATGAGGATGACAAAAGCCCGCGGCGCCAAGAGACTCATTATTTACGGCAACTCCAAGTTGGTCGTCAACCAAACAATGCATGAGTGCGACGCATTGAATGACAACATGATCGCCTACCGCGACCTCTACGACACACTCGAAGGGGACTTCGACGGCTACGAACTGCGACACGTAGGCCGCGAAAGCAATGAAGAGGTGGACGCACTCGCCAACATAGGCTCTACCTGTGCCCCCATACCACCTGGGGTATTTCTCGAGCACATCTGTGAATGCTCCATCAGGCCAAAGGCCGTAGAGAAGAAAACAAGCACAACAACGGACTCGGGGGCTACGTCGCCCAATGAGCCAATGGCACTCGATGACCTGAAGCTAGACACAGGACTCGAGGGACCAATGAGCTTCATGATGATTGAGCAATCCTGGACGCAACCATACATCATGTACCTCCTCAGCAAGAGGCTACCGGACGATCCGACTGATGCAGGGCACATCGCGCGGCGATCCAAGGCATTCGCTGTCATCAACGGCGAACTATACAAGCGCAGCATCACATGAGTGCTTCAGCGATGCGTCTCCACGGCTGATAGAAGAGCTGTTCTTCTCGACATCCATGAGGGTACCTGTGGACACCACGCTGGCAATCACGCCCTCATGGACAAAGCTCTACGAGATGGGTTTTACTGGTCTACGGCCATGCACGACGCCAAGGACATTGTCCAGAAGTACAACGCGTGCCAGTGATTCGCGGACAAGCCACATGTGCCTGGCGCAGAGCTCCGGCCAATTCCATTGGCCTGGCCCTTCGTGCAATGGGGACTCGACATGGTCGGCAAGCTCCCTAAGTCCTCACGCGGAGGATACGTCTACCTCCTGGTGGCAGTTGATCGGTTCACCAAGTGGATAGAGGCCATGCCAGTGACCAATCAATCAGGGCATAGTGCGGTCAAATTCTTCGAGTCCATCGTCTTCCGCTTCGGAGTGCCACATAGCATCATAATAGAGAATGGAACAAACTTCACATCCAAGGAGTTCCAAGATTTCTGCGAGTATCTAGGAATCAACATCAGCTACACCTCGGTAGCACATCCACAGACCAACGGTCAAGTCGAAAAGGCGAACGGGCTCGTCTGTGGCGGTATCAAGAAGCGACTCCTCCGACCACTCGAACAAGCCATGGGTTGCTGGCCTGACGGACTACAGTCAGTACTTTGGAGCCTACGTACAACTCCAAACAGTGCTACATGCTACACCCCGTTCTTCATGGTCCATGATGACCCACAAGTATAGGGGGTGTATCGCAGTATTTTCAAGGGAAGTGAAACCCAATTTATTGATTCGACACAAGGGGAGACAAACAATATTTATAAGCCTTAACAACTGAGTTGTAAATTCAGCTGCACCTGGAAACAATCTTGCTCACAGCAGTTTATCAGTAGCAAAAGTTTTGTAGTAGGAATAGTAAAGCAGCAGCAGTAGTAAAGCAAAGACAATAATAACAAAAGCAGTAAACAGTGGGATTCAAGTGCGGTAGGCATAGGGATGGATGGACGGGCATTGCATGGACAAGACAATTCACATAGCAATCAGAACATAGGGCAATTGCAGATAAATAAGATAAAGCATCCAAGTACTAGACAATCCTAGGCATGTCTTCCATATATAGTCATACGTGCTCGCAATGAGAACTTGCACAACATCTTTTGTCCTGCCAGCCCGTTTGCAGCGGGGTCTCTAGGGAACTACTGGCAATTAAGGTGCCCCTTTTAATAGAGCACCGGAGCAAAGCATTAACACTCCATGAACACATGTGATCCTCACATCAAAGCCTTTCCCTTCCGGTTATCCCGATTTCTGTCACTTCGGGGCCATAGGTTCCGGACAACGACGTGTGTATACAACTTGTAGATAAGACCAAGAACAATACTATCATAATGAATCAATAATAAGTTCAGATCTAAAATCATGGCACTCGGGCCCTAGTGACAAGCATTAAGCACAACAAGTTGCAACAATGTCATAAAGCACTAATAAAATATACTAGGCACTATGCCCTAACAATCTGATGCCATTACATGAACGATCTCATCCAATCCCTACTATCCCCATAGCCTACAGCAGGGGAATACTCACTCATAGATGGAGGAAACATGGATGGTCGATGAAGATGATGGTGGAGATCGATGGAGATGGCTCCGGGGGCACTTCCCCGTCCTGGCAGGGTGCTGGAACAGAGACTTTCTGTCCCCCAAATCTCCCCTTCGGTGGTGGCGGCGCAACAGAACTTTTTGTGGAAAAACGTCGACCCCCCGGAGTTTTTAGGTCAGAAGGCTTCTTATAGGCGAAGAGGGAGACCGAGGGGGTGCCTGGGGCCACCACACCATGCCCTGGCGCGGCCAGGCCTAGCCCACGCTTGGGAGGGGTGTGGCCAACCCCTGGACCTCCTCTGTCTCGTATTCTGGCTCCTAGAGTCTTCTGGAAAAATAGGCACTTTGGCTTTGTCCCGTCCAATTCCGAGAATATTCATTTTCTGACTTTCCTGGAACCAAAAACAGCAGAAAATAGGCAGCTGGCACTGTGGCTCTTGTTAATAGGTTAGTCCAAGAAATCATATGAAAAGTACTCCAAAGTGTGGACAAAACACAAGAAAGTGGATAAAACCAAGCATGGAGCATCAAAAATTATTGATACATTTGCAATGTATCAACATCCCCAAGCTTAACTCCTGCTCGTCCTCGAGTAGGTAAGTGATAAAAAGAAAGAATAATTTTTGAGGTGACATGCACCATCAAAGGCTTGACCAAAGTATTTGTAAACATTCAAAGTTGGGATCATAGCACTTCAATCATAACATGAAAGACAAAGTTCTAGCAATAAGACAAATAAACTATGATGTAACATGAAAAGGCACGAACAAAAGATTCATGAATAACAATGCTTTGCAAGACGTTTGTTTGTTTCACATAAAGAAAACATAGCATAATAGTATTCAGCTTGTCCCTCAATAGGGTAGCAAATATAAATGCATAGGACACCTTCAAAGTTCATAAGAGTGACTAGATAAAATAGTTTAAAACAAGCAATATCAAAGTATGCATCAATCAACTAGTCTTGGGACAATGCACATAGAACTAAGAATGGCCACTATGCTCTCAAAGTAGGTGCATAAAGATATAAGATGGAGACTCAATATAATGGTGGAAGAAAGGCCTTTTGTAAAAGGAAGTAGGGATTCAAGTCTCATAAAGAGCTTCCCAAAATTATGGTACTTATAGCTTTCAACTCTCATTGCCCCTATCATAAGCATCTTGAAGTGATTAAGGTTAAAGTGACACAACTAAGAGGATATGCTTGACAAGTTATAAACCGAAATCTCATGCCCCTTACTTACGAAGACCGATCCTCATGCTACTCAACTTCAGTCACGAGTAAGCTCTTGTCATTGTAAGTACATGTGTATCATTAAGAACCGCCAACGGGGTACCCCTTTCACATGATACGGGAGCATTCCCATAATCAAAATGACAAGGCAAGCAGATAATGAGCATCTCAGCGATCTTTTTATTTGCTATTTCCATAGGTTTTTATTGAGGATGCTTCATAGAGTGATCATTATGGTGATGCTGCAAGTTTCCACCATGATTAGGCATGGCTTAGGCTAGCGGCCCAGGCGTTTCTCTAACACACATACAAACTCCATGATCTTACAAGTTCCACTTTTATTTCACACCGCCAGGATTCGTAAGCAAAAGAACATGATATCAACGGGGTACAAAGTACAAGTGCAATGTTGAAAGCGTTCCCCATGAAACATGGTTCTGATAATTTCAACTTATAAAGCGCAAGCATATACGCAACAATGAAGGACCCAATGGTTCAAGTTTATTAGAGGCAAAAAGTAAAGTGTGCCATCAAGTTCGTGAGAGCTTTAATCACTAGTTTTCTCATAACAAGTAGAAGGTAAACAAAAGCATGAATATACTTAGAATAACATAAGCTAGTAGGTAGGTATGGTGGACTCTTTGGAATAACTTGGTTTAGGGAGTTGGATGCATGAGTGGAACTCATACTTTGTTGTGGAGGCTAGCAAAAGACTGGGAGCGACAAACTAAGAGAGCAATAATGGCCATAATCATGCAGAGCGACAAAACATCATTGATCAAAGCATAAAGTGAGACTACAAGTTGAAAACTAAAGGATCATAAAGGCTATGGTGACTTTGGATAGTCATAACATGGTGTGAGCATGCGCCAAGTCAACCGAAATAAAGCATCAAAGGAGAATACCACTATACTATGCTTTAATATGCTAAAACAACGCATGATTCATCCAAGGCACATTAAGAAATCTCAATTGTTTATAACAAGTCATGCTACAGAAAAGAATACTAAGCATAAAGCCAAAACAATATCAAGCATGGCATGACAAAGCATAGCCACAGTCAAAAACAAGCTCTTTTTACCACATAGGCATGAACTTTCCTATTCTTTTCCAAACCAAACCAAACTATTTGCAAACCAAATGTAAGAAAGAGGGGGTCCAAACAATTTATTCAGAAAACTAAGCAAACCAAGCAAACTAAAACCAAAACAAAAACGAAAAAGAAGACGCTCCAAGAAAAACACAACTGTGCAAGAAACAATAAAAATGAAGCGTTTGGAAGAAACCTGGGATTTTTATTGATGAAGAAGGGGATGCCTTGGGCATCCCCATGCTTTGACGCTTGTACTTCTTGTATATTTCTTGGGGTGACACGCGTGGCATCCCCAAGCTTGAGCTTTAGTCCATCCTTCATCTCATTACTCATTCCTTCCATACACCTGAAAATTTTCCTTCATACAAAACTTCACACAATCTCATTAGCAACATTAGTGCACTTAAGATAAATAAGTATCAAGGTTCAGTTCTAACACAAAATAAACTTCCATTACAACATTAGCTACTATAGCACTTCCCTCAAAAAGCTCAATTCCCCAAAAGAACTCAAGAAGGAACCAACAAGAAGCAAATGCAGAAAATGGCAGAAATCTGTCAAAACAGACCAGCAGGTAAAGACGAATTTTTCGAAGACCTTATGTTGCTCAAATCAAAAAGTGTTGAACTAACAGAAGTTAGATAACAACCTGGGTCAGAAGCACAAAAAATTACAGCTCAATCCGACATACAGAGCTCTCTCAGGAATTTTTACGGTGAAACACAAAAATCTGTTTCGGGACAGCAACTTTCCCAATCATTACTTCACTCTCATTAGAGGTTACTCTTGGCACAAAAAACAAATAAAAAGGATAAGGAGCGGTTATTACTGAAATAATAACTTCCAAGACTCAACTAAAACTCTTGGGTTATCTCCCAACAAGTACTTTTCTTTAACGCCTTTAAGTTAGGCAAAAGCAAAAACTGAAAATGGATAAAATGGAAGTAAGCGGAGATAATCATGGTGGAAACATTGTTTTGTTCAATGAAATCCTTTTGTTAAAAAGGTTGATCAGGTCTTGTTACCAAAAATATTTCATATGATACAAAACTTTGTATTCCACTAATGATTATGTTACCTCAACCTTGATAGCAATGGTCCGAATCATAATAGTTTCAAATTTTTCTCTTGGTAGGGGACAATATATTTCTCCAACTTGAATGCCCTCAACATATTCAATTGTATTCAAACCATAAGTCCTTTCAATCTTCTTGGGGAAATAGACAGTGTGTTCCTTGTCATTAACATTGAAGGTCACCTTCCCTTGATTACAATTGATAACAGCTCCTGCAGTATTTAAGAAAAGGTCTCCCAAGAATAATAGACATATTATCATCTTCAGGCATAATAGTTTGAGAGGATGCTCTCATAAGAAATATGAGTTGAAGTAAAAGAGAGCATCAAGAAGAAAATTCAAAACACATTTAAGTCTAACCCACTTCCTATGCATAGGAATCGTGTATGCAAATAAATTCGCAAGGAACAAAGTGGCAGGCATAGGAAGATAAAACAAGAGTAACTTCAAAACTTTCAGCACATAGAGAGGTGTTTCAATACCATGAAAACTTCTACAACCATATTTTCCTCTCTCATAATAATTTTCAGTAGCCTCATGAATAAACTCAACAATATAACTATCACCTAAAGCATGCTCTTCATGATCTACAAGCACTAGAGCTTTATCATAAACATCTTCAAAAGAAACCTTGGGAACATAACATTCATCCTCCCTTAGTAAGCATGGAGGACAGTCAAATAATGTAAGGGATAAAGAGTTACTCTTATTAGAAGGTAGGCATGGGTAGCTAATCCATTCTTCCTCCTTTTGTTCATCACTCTCCTCCTCTTTTTCATCTAATGAGATTTCAGGTTCATCAATTTCTTCTTCCATAGGATCCTGCAAGGCACTAGTCTCTTCCATTTTTGAAAAGCATCTATTCATATATTCAAGAATATAGCTGTTTTCTTCCTTGTAATTATCAAAGCAAAATTTAAGTATACCATAAACCTCATACTTATAAGGTGAATCATCAATATTTTCAAGCAAACTAGCAAGTTCAAAAGCAGCCTTCCAAGCAATAAATTCTTCAATTTGTTCCGCATCATAAAAGTCATAAATTCCTTTAGCATAGGAAGATATGGTATCATTATCACTATACTCACATTGAAAAGGGAGGTGTTTATACCTCTTTCTGCAACGAGATTCATCACAACAATAAGTAGCATTATAAATAGAGCACACGTTTCTAGCAATGGTATACAATCTATCAATTTGTTCCCATAAGTGTTTCCCTTTTTGTGACAAGCGGTGTTCCTTATAATAATATTTTTGATCTTCCGTGAGCCCACCTTGCCAATAAGCTTCAGTTTCAAAGAAACCAACCATTGACAACAAGCATGATAAAGCAAGACAATAACAGACCAACGAAAATAACAACTAGAGTAGGAACTATTTTTTTTATTTTTAATAAAAAAAGAAACAAACAAGGAAGAAATAAACTTAGCTTGAACAATAGTGTTTCCAAGTGGACTTGATAAATAAAGCTATGCTCCCCGGCAACGGCGCCAGAAAATAGTCTTGATGACCCACAAGTATAGGGGGTGTATCGCAGTATTTTCGAGGGAAGTGAAACCCAATTTTCGACACAAGGGGAGCCAAAGAATATTTATAAGCCTTAACAACTGAGTTGTCAATTCAGCTGCACCTGGAAACAATCTTGCTCACAGCAGTTTATCAGTAGCAATAGTTTTGTAGTAGGAATAGTAAAGCAAAGACAATAGTAACAAAAGTAGTAAATAGTGGGATTCGAGTGCGGTAGGCATAGGGATGGATGGACGGACGTTGCATGGACAAGACAATTCACATAGCAATCAGAACATAGGGCAATTGCAGATAAATAAGATAAAGCATCCAAGTACTAGACAATCCTAGGCATGTCTTCCATATATAGTCATACGTGCTCGCAATGAGAACTTGCACAACATCTTTTGTCCTGCCAGCCCGTTTGCAGCGGGGCCTCTAGGGAACTACTGGCAATTAAGGTGCTCCTTTTAATAGAGCACCAGAGCAAAGCATTAACACTCCATTAACACATGTGATCCTCACATCAAAGCCTTTCCCTTCCGGTTATCCCGATTTCTATCACTTCGGGGCCATAGGTTCCGGACAACGACGTGTGTACACAACTTGTAGATAAGACCAAGAACAATACTATCATAATGAATCAATAATAAGTTCAGATCTAAAATCATGGCACTCGGGCCCTAGTGACAAGCATTAAGCACAACAAGTTGCAACAAAGTCATAAAGCACTAATAAAAGATACTAGGCACTATGCCTTAACAATCTGATGCCATTACATGAACAATCTCATCCAATCCCTACCATCCCCATAGCCTACAGCAGAGGATTACTCACTTATAGATGGAAGAAACATGGATGGTCGATGAAGATGATGGTGGAGATCGATGGAGATGGCTCCAGGGGCACTTCCCCGTCCCGGCAGGATACCGGAACAGAGACTTTCTGTCCCCCGAATCTCCCCTTTGGTGGCGGCAGCGCAGCGGAACTTTTTGTGGAAAAACGTCGAACCCCCCGGAGTTTTTAGGTCAGAAGGCTTCTTATAGGCGAAGAGGGAGACCGAGGGGGTGCATGGGGCCACCACACCATGCCCTGGCGCGGCCAGGCCTAGCCCGCGCCTGGGAGGGGTGTGGCCATCCCCTGGCCCTCCTCTGTCTCGTATTCTAGCTCCTGGAGTCTTCTGGAAAAATAGGCACTTTGGCTTTTGTCCCGTCCAATTCTGAGAATATTCATTTTCTAACTTTCCTGGAACCAAAAATAGCAGAAAACAGGCAGCTGGCACTGTGGCTCTTGTTAATAGGTTAGTCCAAGAAATCATATGAAAAGTACTCCAAAGTGTGGACAAAACACAAGAAAGTGGATAAAACCAAGCATGGAGCATCAAAAATTATAGATGCATTTGCAATGTATCAGTCCACGGGGCCGAAGCGGTGCTGCCCACTGAAGTACGGTACAAAGCGCCACGCGTGGTCTCCTACAGCGAGCAGGAATCCTCCCTCGCACTCGAAGACTCCGTCGACCTCCTCGACGAGGCGAGAGAAATCACCGCGGAAAGATCAACGATCTACCAGCAGAACCTGCACAACTACCACAGTAGGAGGCTATGGCCCCGATCCTTCATCGAAGGCGACCTGGTCCTGCGACACCTCAAGCTCGATTCCCCCTAGGAAGGACCATACGTGATTACAGAAGTAATCCCAGGTGGTGCCTATCGCCTTCAAGATCTAGAGATAGGAGTCGCATACTCCAACCCCTGGAACGTCGCACAGCTGCGACGCTTCTACCCTTAGTCGTTTTTACTTCCGCATCGCAAAAAAGGCACTCAGCCAAGGCTACTTAGCCACACATTGTACTTCATACTGTCTCATGAATCAATAAAGCTAAGTGCCCCAAAACTCCGTGTCTTCCTTTATTTTGCCGCAACTTATCGACTCGGGAGCTACGCCACTCTATACACATCTGTTCTACGAACTAAAACGTGATATCCTGAGTAGATGGCACATCAATCGAAACCCTTGACACAACATCAACCCAGTTGCAACGCACCTGACAGGTTGACAAGGGACTGAGATAAACGCATGGACAGGCTAACGAAAAGGAGTCGCATAGTGCAACACACTTACACGCTAACAAGCTCTTTATACATATTCGACAATCAATTATACACAACATTTATACGAACTTTACAACATGGGTACACTTATGTGCAGGATACAAATTAAGCTACTACTACAACAAGAGAACGTTGGTTTGTTCCTCAAAGAAGTCGACGATCACTTCTGCTAGGCGATCCACCGCCAGGTAGTACGGCACCATATTCCAGCAGAACCTGCTGGTGGCGCAGGAGGCCCAGCCGCAATGGCCGCAACATCTATGTCAGGCCTATGCAGCCGCACCAGTGATAGAGCGGCCTTGGCACCAGCCACCAACTGTTGCCTCACACACTCGCGAACCGCGGCCAGGTCTTGAAACTTGGCGAGGAGGGCCAGCAGGCTCGATGGAGTAACATCCAGTGGAAACATCGTCCGATAAATGTTCTTCAAGCATGACTGCGACTTCTTTAGAAAGTGCAGCACTCGCGACGCACGATCCTGCAGGGTCGCCAACGCAATCGCACGATCATGATCCACCCAGAAGTATCCACTCTCTTGAAGTTGCTCCTAGGTCAGATCATGCATACGAATGACAATTCTCTCCTTCTCATCTTGCGGATGACGCGCGCTGACAACTATACGAAGCAACAACAGAAGCATAAGGACAATGCATCGTCGCGAGTGACTACAAGGAAAAGATGAGAGCAAGCAAACTAACACTTGAATTGGTCGCCCAGCTGCGTCACCTTGCCAAGCAGATATTGTTCTCGGGCGGCGGCCTTCTCTGCCTTCGACTTCCACACATATGCGTTACCGCGGAGCATGGGCAATTCACGCTCCAACTGCTTCACGCAGTCACGCAGTCGCGAAAGCAGCGACAGCTCATCCACCCTGGAGCGCGATGGTGCCAAAGTATCATCAAGAGGCGGCGAGTCCTGAGTTTCCCTCAAAGGATCACTTGATGTGCCCTACCACAAGCCAAGCAAGAAGTGAATAAGAAGATCAAATCGACACACAGACAAAAGATTCGAGTGCATTCAAGATTGGCAAAAGTATCAGCAGATACACCCGCCAAAAGGCATGTTCTAGACAAAAGGGATAAAACTAATCAACTATTACAAAGCTACTGAGGAGCGATTGGCTTCTTCCACTTCGACGGCTTCAAGGGCTTTATCGAGTCCGTGGTAGTGTCAGATGCCACTGACTTTCCACCAGCCCCTAATGCCGCAGCCTTTGCCGCCTTCTTGGCTCGCTGCAGCTCCTCAGAGTACTTCGCAAGCGTGTTAATCAGCTGCGGCCCATATTTGCCACAGGCAGTCGCGAAGGGAGCAAAGACTACCTACTGGCCGTCCGCGCTAATGGGTATCGCCTTCGAAATCGCTGCAGGATCAACCTCGACTCCATGGGCCTGCACCATGGCGAGTGACATTGACGCGCCAGCCGCACGGTGCGAGTTCTTGAAGCTTGCAGGAACACCCCCGGCGAGAGACTCCACCAGCTCGTTCATGTTCTCGATCAGCTTAGCCTTGGGCATCAACTCCTCCCGAAGGCGACTAAGCACACCCTTGGCTTTGGAAAGCATATCCTGAACGGTGGTGCTGTGGTCCTCGACTGCTGACAGTGCATCCGCCAAGGCATCATCGCGACAGAGGGCTTGAGGGTCGAAGCTCAAATCGCCAGCATCTGTACATAAACCCACACATGGACAAAAACATCAGTGCCAGCGGCAAAAAGTCGAGCAGAGAAAGATAATGATATCCAAAGCAAAGTACCTGAGAGGGCCTTGGCAATCGAGAAAAGCTGTTCTTCGAACAACTTCTCCCTGGCTGCGAAGGAGGCACGCAGATCCTCTTCGCGCCTTTGTGCCTCGTCACGCGCCGCGATTGCCTCATCGCGACCCTTCATAGCCGCGGCGAGTGTCTTCTCCATGGTGGCAGCATTGCATAGGAGGGCATTATGTTCAGCTACAAAACAAAAAGGATTGACTATCAGTTGACTATATAAAAAGGAGAAGAAGAAAAAGTGAAGAACACTTACTTTCGACCACGCGATGACGCGTCTCCAGCACTGCATGCTGGCGGCCCATTGTAAGCACTTGCTCCGCCAAGTGAGTGGTTTCCTTCACAAGGAGCTATCGCACAACAAGGGATCAGCAGAAGCAATAGATAACATCGATTGCAACATTAAAAGAAGAAATCCTACACTTACATGATCCTCCAATGACTCCGAAGTTGTCTGCTGTGCCGTCATCCGGGCAACCATTCGATGCTCCCTTTCATGCGGAGAGCTGGAAGAGTTGTGCCCGGAGTGGGCTGCCAATGGAGGAGAAGGAGCACGCTCGACCTCTTTCTTGGCCCTTGAGGTCGCGACTCCTGATTCTTTCAAAAATTGGACGTCGCCAGAAGATGACAACGCCTCTTGACTGCAAAGACAAAATCAACATCAAGAAAAAGCAAAATCCAGAGACGAACCAAAAAGGGCAAATCCAGAGAAGAGCAAACAAACTAGAAAACTTACCAATCAAATTTATCAAAGTCAAAGGTTGGTTCCCCCGACTCTGACGAAGACTCCTTTGGCAGTCGCATCTTCTTGCGAGAAGATGGCGCCACGGTGCTCATAGGAATGGCAGGGATTGGCGATCCCGCACCAACGTCTGCACCTTCTGGAGTCGAAGGAGACGACGCATCAGAATCCTTGCTGCGCGAACGCTTGCGAGTATCCGGACTACCCGACTCGGGGGCTTCCTCTTCCACATCGGATAGGACGGTCGATTCTGACTCGTCCTCTTCCAAGTCCTGCGAGGGATAACCCCCTCAGGAAGAGGGGGCATACAGGGTGACACCGCCCAATCCTATATACAGGCAACAAATTCGGCACAAAGCAAAGAAACAGCAAAGAAGCAATCAACAAACTAAGCTACTACATAGCACAATTGTACCTCAGGAGGAGGGTTAGAAGCGTCCAACGGGGGAACGACTGGCTCACTAGGAAGCACATCCTTGACAGTGTATGTGGTCACCAGTCGAACCCTTTTATCCACCTCACTCGCTGACATGCCATCGGCAGACACGCGAGTGACATCGTCAGCACCAGCCCACTGAAACATGGGATGGACTCTGGCCTGCACGGGCTGGACACGACGGTGCAACCACGTGCCAATGAGGGCGCAGCCACCCTCCTCTTTGCCTATGCGACTCTCAAGGTCACAGACGCGCTCGTACAGCATATCTGTCTCCTCGGACTCGCCAGGCATGACTACATTCTTCCAGGAGCGCCTCCTCTTGCACGGCGTCGCGGGATCGAAAGGTGCGAGTCCGAAGTGGTCTCCGTCGGCCATCTGGTCGCGAACGTAGAACCATTTGTCCCTCCACCCTTGGACGGACTTCATCAGCTTGATGTTGAAATAGGTGGCGGATGGATCGACGTGAATTCCGCAGCCGCCTAGATCGTAGACTAAGGAGCCAGAAGCAGATTGGCGCTTCAACTTGAAGAGGCGCTTGAAGAGGCCGAAGTGCGGCTCGATTCTGAGCCAGCACTCGCAGAGGGTAATGAAGCAAGAGATGTGGAGGATAGAGTTCAGGGACAACTGATGGAGCTGGAGCCCGTAAAAGCAAAGGAGGCCCCTGAAGAAGGGATGCAGGGGAAACGAGAGGCCGTGAATGACGAACGCCAAGAACATCACTCGAAAACCAGCGGGAGGAGAGGGAATTATCTCACCACTAGGGATGCGCGCGTCGGTGACTGCAGCGGACAGTACTCCGTCTTGGTGAAGAAGACAGAGATCAGAGGACTTGATGATGGAGGGACGCCACTCACCATTCGTGACGCAGGTGCTCGTGCCCTTCTTCTTCCCGCCGGCGGCGGTGCTGGTACCCACCGTGGCGGAGCCGCCCTTCTTCTTCACCGCAATGGTGGTAGCCGCGGCATCGGCCACAACACCTTCCTTCTTTTTTCCCATTGCACGGCGGCGATGCGACCGGAGAAAGTAGCTAGGAAATGCGCGGAGCTGGTCTAGGGCCGCGGAGGAAAAGAGAGCAGAGAAAGTAGGGGAGCAGCGGCATTGGCGATGAAGGCAAACAATGAGCGAAAGTAGATGTGGATTTTACCATCACAGCACCACTACTTAACCCCTAGAAGATGTAATCCAACAGCTCAGAAAAACCCTACTGGACGCGTGGCGATCATCGTGCTAGACACGTGGAGGAGCTGAAACATGAACCGTCCCCCCACCACTGCCATTATGCGTGGAAATCGAGGATGCACGGTTAAAATAAAGATTACGCACGCCCAGTCAAATCAAGGTCAGGGAGTGGGACCCACCGCTCGTCACGTCCCGTCAAACTCGCTCACGCAGGCAACTGAGGTCATGAGATCGTCAGCACTGACGTCATCAAGAACTATGCAGCAGAAGACTTCGATTACTTTAGCCCTTGCTCGAGTCTTCGACTCCACCAAGCACTCGGGGGCTACTCCCATAGGGAGCACTGGTCATGCACCCTATGATTTTTTTCTTTTTCTTTTACAAGAACATGAACAATCACAGCAAAACCCAATCACTCGAAGCACGGTTCGACTATGGACATGGGTTTACTCCCATAGGGAGCGCCGGAAGCAAATTCGACTAAAACAAGCAAATTAAGACGACAGCAGTCGCAAAAGTACTTTAGTCCCTGCCTGAGTCTTCGAATCAACCAGGCACTCGGGGGCTACTCCCATAGGGAGTGCTGGTCACGCACCCTATGATTATTTGTGCAAAGTATTGTGTGCTGATAACATCCACACTCGAAGTTTATGGCGACACCGCCTCATAAATTCCCTACAAAGAGATCGCATCTCCTGGGTCACCCGAATCATCTCCGCGATGATAAAATTCGGATGCCGCACTTATAGTGTGAAGATAAGACCTGAATAAGGCCTGGCAACGCATTAAGCTGGGCACTACCAGAAATATATCCGTGCCTACATGTACGATGAACATGCCTTGACGGACGTGTCGAGTGCTCACACCCATATACTGGAATTCGACTCCTGTAAGACCTCCGCGGCTTGAGTCGAATTACACCAGCACTTTTCCGGATTCGAGTCCGAGGACTCGAGTTCGAGTAGATGGCGTTGTTTTACCCTAAGGTAGTTACCTGATACCGATACATCGGTTAAAATCAGGCACGCACGTCAACAATCCCTATGACATAAACAAAGCAGTCGAAAAATATACTCAGTCATGCACTCGAAAGGCTTCATAAAGTCTCCAATCGAATCTGCAATTCCACTGAACACTCGGGGGCTACTGACATGGGTATACCCTACAGGTACTCGAGCTTGGTATATACAGCCTGAATACATGGAGGCCCATGGTGTCGACAGGGCCCAAATAAAGAACTCGAGTGACCTATGGACTCTCTATTGCTTGAAGAACAAGAAGAAGCTAAAGATAGAAAGTTTAAAGGGGAAAACCCTAACCTGTAACCGACTCGACCTGCTACCCGAGACCTAGCCTATCTATATAAAGGCTAGGAGGGGGAGGCAAGAAGGACATACACAACCCTAGTTTCCGCCACCCTCGCCAGATTGCATCTGCGCACCATTGTAATCTTCGATTCCATTGATAATTCCACGAGCAGACAAGCAGGAGCAGGGACCTCTATGAGGCCTAAACCTGGGTAAATCTTCGAGTCCCCTGTGTGCTTGTTTGCTAGCCGATAGATGTCTCCAGTGCTCCCTCCTTCTCCAAAACCCAAGTCCATAACAATGGGCATTGATGAGTTAAACCCTCGTCACTCTCTCCCTCTCTATCTTGTGTTTAGTAATTGTAAGATTGAACACGGTTGTGATATCATTATATATTTATATATGTTTCGTTGTTCATCCATGTGTGATTGATTGATTCAATTATAGGTTGAGGTATGATCTAGTGCGCTAAGTTAGAATTTATTGTGATCTAAGATGAGTTTATGTGATCCTTTGGTCCGGAAATGCCTTTTGCCTTGCGGTGATGCTCTTAGAACCATGTATAGTGCACACAGTGTGACAGCCCAGTAATCAATTGGGGAATGTTTATTTGTCTGAGAAATCTCTTATAGATCACACATATATTTGCCCATCTAGTACTAGTGAGACCGGAGCCTAGAAGCCCTCCTCATTCCATTCAATCCTACAACTACATTCTCTTTAATTCAGTTCATATTCCTGTTTACTTTCCGTCTTAGTTTATTTTGTTCTTGTTAAAAGTTCTTTGTTATTAGATATTTTAAACCTCTCTCAATTATCGATGTTCTAGTAACTTATAGAATAGGCTATTTCCAAACCACGGTTTGGGTGTGAAACGTGGCCGCATAGACAATGTGGTTGCGGGGTCGTGTTGTTTCCGTTCACCGATCTCCCATCGGGACAAACTCTTAAATATTTGCTACTACAAGTACTGCAATAACCCTATCGTTGGTGCAGGAATCCAGTCATCACAAGTGTGTTCTTTCACAAACCACGACTAGAGTCATTGCATGTGTGTTCTTTTCATAAACCACATGGATCCACCAGAGTTGTTGCAAGTGTGTTCTTTTCATAAACCATATGGATCCACCAGAGTTATTGCATGTGTGTTCTTTTCATAAACCACATGGATCCACCAGTGCATTGCATGTGTGTTCTTTTCATAAACCAAACCTAGAGTCATTGGATGTGTGTTCTTTTCATAAACCACATGGATCCACCAATGTCATTGCATGTGTGTTCTTTTCATAAACCACAGCTAGAGTCATTACATGTGTGTTCTTTTCATAAACCACATGGATCCACCAGAGTCATTGCATGTGTGTTCTTTTCATAAACCATATGGATCCACCCGAGTCATTACATGTGTGTTGTTTTCATAAACCACAACTAGAGTCATTGCATGTGTGTTCTTTTCAAAAACCACAACTAGAGTCATTGCATGTGTGTTCTTTTCATAAACCACAACTAGAGTTCATTGCATGTGTGTTCTTTTCATAAACCACATGGATCCACTAGAGTTCATTGCATGTGTGTTATTTTCATAAACCACATGGATCCACTAGAGTTCATTGCATGTGTGTTCTTTTCATAAACCACAACTAGAGTCATTGCATGTGTGTTGTTTTCATAAACCACAACTAGAGTTCATTGCATGTGTGTTCTTTTCATAAACCACATGGATCCACCAGAGTCATTGCATGTGTGTTCTTTTAATAAACCACATGGATCCACCAGAGTCATTTCATGTGTGTTCTTTTCATAAACCACATGGATCCACCAGTGTCATTGCATGTGCGTTTTTTTCATAAACCACAACTAGAGTCATTGCATGTGTGTTCTTTTCATAAACCACATGGATCCACCAGTGTCATTGCATGTGTGTTATTTTCATAAACCACAACTAGAGTCATTGCATGTGTGTTCTTTTCATAAACCACATGGATCCACCAGAGTCATTGCATGTGTGTTCTTTTCATAAACCACAACTAGAGTCATTGCATGTGTGTTCTTTTCATAAACCACAACTAGAGTCATTGCATGTGTGTTCTTTTCATAAACCACAACTAGAGTTTATTGCATGTGTGTTGGTTTCATAAACCACAGGGATCCACTAGAGTTCATTGCATGTGTGTTCTTTTCATAAACCACATCTAGAGTCATTACATGTGTGTGTATCAGTGTGCATCATTGTGGTTTTGGGAAAAGAACACATCTAGTGATGCCACTGCAGCATGTGGTGTTCAACCATGTCCAGGAACCCTAGCAGCATGTTGAGATTCAACTCCAGCATGCATTCTACGACAAGCTTGAAAGATGTTGCATCAACACACCCCATTAGATGTGTGTGTGTGTGTCAGTGTGCATCATTGTGGTTTTGGAAAATAACATATGGAGTGATGCCACCACAACATGTGTGTTCTTTTCATCAACCACATGGATCCACTAGGGTTCATTGCATGTGTGTTATTTTCATAAACCACATGGATCCACTAGAGTTCATTGCATGTGTGTTCTTTTCATAAACCACATGGATCCACTAGAGTCATTGCACGTGTGTTCTTTTCATAAACCACATGGATCCACTAGAGTTCATTGCATTTGTGCTCTCTTCATAAACCACAAATAGAGTCATTGCATGTGTGTTGTTTTCATAAACCACATCGATCCACCGGAGTCATTGCATGTGTCTTCTTTTCATAAACCACATGGATCCACTAGTGTCATTGCATGTGTGTTATTTTCATAAACCACAACTAGAGTCATTGAATGTGTGTTCTTTTCATAAACCACGTGGATCGACCAGTGTCATTGCATGTGTGTTCTTTTCATAAACCACAACTAGAGTCATTGCATGTGTGTTCTTTTCATAAACCACATGGATCCACCAGAGTCATTGCATGCGTGTTCTTTTCATAAACCACATGGATCCACCAGAGTCATTGCATGTGTGTTCTTTTCATAAACCACAACTAGAGTCATTGCATGTGTGTTCTTTTCATAAACCACAACTAGAGTCAGTGCTACAATTTCTGAAGATTTTACCGGAGTAGGGGTTGTAGTCGAAGAAGAAGGAGATGCCTCCACCACGGAATCCTCCCAGGATACTAACTCCATTCCTTCAGCTCATTCCCAAGACTTCAAGTGGGTGCCAATTACTGGCAAGCGGAAGCACTCCGAACCTATTGAAATGGTCGAAGACTCCGACGATTCGACGGGTTCGAAACCAAAATTCATGGAGCCTCTATCTTCTGCTCCCCAGGGATGAGTCTCCTTCGTATGACCCAAAACATATCCTCGTAAGTACCTGATACGTGCATTTTGCATCATCAAAATAGTGACTTATACGATATGTTTAGAATGATATTTTCCATGATCCATCATTGTTTATGCATGTTTTAGATGATTTATGGGACTTTCTTACAAAGTCCCCTTTATTGGTATTTAATTATTAGGAGGCATAAAACCTCATTTTTCGTATTTTGCTGTTTCAGGGACCTTTTGGGCGTCCAACAATCCGAAAAAAAAACCCGATGAGTTTTTCACCAGGAGAAGGACACCATGCAAAAGAAGCAAGAGTGGGGAGCCACGAGGCCCAAAAGAGCACCGGTGGCACGCCCTCCCTTACTAGGGGCGCCTCCCAGGCCCATTTAGCCCTCGAGCATTGTCTTGCCCCCTCCTTTTACCCATACCTCCGTCTCGGCCGAAAACGTATGCCACATTTTTCGAAGATTTACAGAGGTGGCAACGGAGGTGAAAGTCCTCTCTTACTCCGAGAGAGGGCAGATCCTGCTGCACCGGGGCCCCCGGTTAGGGGGAAATCATTGTCATCACCACTCCTCCTTGGCATAGGGGGAGGCCTCTCCATCAACATCTCCATCAGCACCATCACCATCTCCATCTCCGAGATCCACCTT
Organism: Avena sativa; assembly: GCA_916181665.1. Classification (NCBI taxonomy): domain Eukaryota; kingdom Viridiplantae; phylum Streptophyta; class Magnoliopsida; order Poales; family Poaceae; genus Avena; species Avena sativa. The sequence goes on along the minus strand of OV702287.1, from coordinate 101,467,217 downwards.
GTTCCCCTCATAGTTTGTGATTGATTAAACCCCGGATATTGTTTAAGGGCTATTTGCATGATTGTGATTGGCAACTTGTCTTTATTTGGTGGTAATATTAAATTTTCAGATTGTGTTGTAATCCATATGCCTCTGATCATTACCATGTTTGTCACTTTTGAGTAGATCCCCATGTTCCTGAGGGCATATGATGAATTGGCTATGATTTCCATATAAATTGCAATGAGTATTTTGTCAAGTTTTTATCTTTTATGTGGTTCTATGATGGTTTTAGTGAACATCAACTACATATTACTTCACCTATATGGGCTCATAGGGGCACACTTTGATGCAACGATGATGGTTGGAAGGGACAGAATGATAGAAACCATTTTCCAATTCTTTGAATTGCATTGGAGGGATTTATGTCGGGGACCAATGAACTAATTGCTATGGTAGGAAATTTATGTCTTAATGATTCCTAGGTTTGCACATGAAAATGGCTCTAGGACCCATCATAAGTGGTGTGTTTTCTCATATCTATGGCTGCACCTAATTTAGGTTCCGCCCTAAGGGAATGAAAGTTGACAAGATATTCACCATATTACGTAGAAATATGTATGCTAAGTATATCCATGCCGCCCTTATGAACACTTGTCACATATAAGAACACACACATACTTGAGCTTGTCCTCTTGCTGCATAGAGGATTAGGCTTTCTCTCATTGAGAGCATTTACCTGTTGCTATTTACTTTTAGTACTTTAAATTCTTGCACACTACAAATCCCAAAACACCAAAACTGCTACATTTATTTATTGTTTGACTTGTCAAATTTACTAACCAATACCTTCAGCTCCTCGTGGGTCAACAACCTTTCTATATTGAACGTACTACAATTGATCTCTGGCACTTGGGAGCCATCAAGACTCTTTTCTAGCGATGTTGCTGGTGAGCGTAGCGCTATTGGTAAGTTATTTGATAAGGAAACTTGGAAGTTGTTTTTACTTTTTATTATTTATTTTTATCATGGATTTCTCAGGACATAAAAATACGAAACTCTCTTTGCATCAATATGTTCATGTAGTTAAAGATAAGGTTGAAGAGCCTCCAGAGCCAAAAGTGGCATATCAAATTCCTATTGGTATTACAAAAAGGGCTATGAAACTAAACTTTAGAGGGGATGGAAGCCAAACTGCTATGGGGCATTTACATACCAGTGATGATATATGTTCTTTATTTAAACTTGCTAGTATTCATGAGAATGAAGTTAGAAGGTAGCTGACGAGGGTTTAACTCATCAATGACCATTGTTATGGACTTGGGTTTTGGAGAAGGAGCGAGCGCTGGAGACATCTATCGGCTAGCAAACAAGCACACAGGGGACTCAAGGATTTACCCAGGTTCAGGCCTCGTAGAGGTCCCTACTCCTGCTTGTCTGCTCGTGGAATTATCAGAGGAATCGAAGATTACAATGGTGCGCAGATGCAATCTGGCGAGGGTTGTGGAAACTAGGGTTGTGTGTGTGTCCTCCTCGCTGACCCCTCCTAGCCTTTATATAGGTAGGCTAGGTCTTGGGTAGTAGGTCGAGTCGGTTACAAGTTAGGGTTTTCCCCTTCAAACTTTCTATCTTCAGCTTCTTCTTGTTCTTCAAGCAATCTAGAGTCCGTAGGTTACTTGAGTCCTTCATTTGGGCCTTGGCGACATCGTGGGCCTTTATGTATTTAGGATGTATATACCAAGCTCGAGTACCTGTAGGGTATACCCATGTCAGTAGCCCCCGAGGGTCCAGTGGAATCGCAGATTCGACTAGGGACTTTTTGAAGTCTTTCGAGTGCATGAATGAGTATATTTCGACTGCTTTGTTTGTGCCATAGGGATTGTTGATGTGCGTGCCTGATTTAACCGAAGTATCGGTATTAGTTAACCACCTTAGGGTGAAACAACGCAATCTACTCGAACTCGAGTCCTCGGACTCAAATCCGGAAAAGTGCTGGTGTAATTTGACTCAAGCCGCGGAGGTCTTATAGGAGTCGAATTCTAGTTATATGGGTGTGAGAACTTGACGCGTCCATCAAGGCATGTTCATCGTCCCTGTAGGCACGGATATATTTCTGGTAGTGCGCAGAAAATGCGTTGCCAGGCCTTATTCAGGTCTTACCTTCACGTTGTAAGCGCGGCATCCGAAATTTTATCATCGCGGAGACGATTCGGGTGACCCAGGAGACACAGTCTCTTTGTAGGGAAATGAGGCAGTGTCGCCATAAACTTCGAGTGTGGATGTTATCAACACACAGTACTTAGTACAAATAATCATAGGGTGCACGACCAGCGCTCCCTATGGGAGTAGCCCCCGAGTGCCTGGTTGAGTCGAAGACTCAGGCAGGGACTAAGTAACTTTTGCGACTGTTGTCGTCTTTTGTTTGCTTGTTTCAGTCGAGTTTGCTTCCGGTGCTCCCTATGGGAGTAACCCATGTCCATAGTCAAGCCATGCTTTGAGTGGTTGGGTTTGCTTTGATTATCCATGTTCCTGAAAAAGAAAAAGAAAGATCGTAGGGTGCGCGACCAGCTCTCCCTATGGGAGTAGCCCCCGAGTGCTTGGTGGAGTCAAAGACTCGAGCAAGGACTAAAGTAGTTGAGGTCTTCTGCTGCGTAGCTTTGGTGACGTCAGTGCTGACGATGTCATGACATCAGCTGCCCGCGTGAGCGAGTTTGATGGGACGTAACGAGTAGTGGGTCCCATTCCTGACTTTGATTTGACTGGGCGTGCGTAATCTTTTATTTTAACTACGCCTCCTCGATTTCCGCGCATAATGGGAGCAGTGGGGGGACGGTTCGCGTTTCCATTCCTCCACGTGTCTAGCACGATGTTTGCCACGCGTCCAGTAGGGTTTTTTTCTGAGCCATTGGATTGCATCTTCCAGGGGTTAAGTAGTGGTGCTGCGATGGTAATTTCTCATCTGCTCTCATTCATCCTTTGCTTCCATTGCCATTGCTGCTACTCCTCTACTTTCTCTGTGCTTGTTTCTTCCACGACGCTGGACCAGCTCCGCTCGTTTCCGAGCTATTTCCTTCGGTCGCATCGCCGCCGTGCAATGGGGAAGAAGAAGGGAGGTGCTACGGCCGATTCTGTGGCTACCGCTGCTGCGGCGAAGAAGAAGGGCGGCTCCGCCACTGCAGGCACCAGCACCGCCACCGGCGGGAAGAAGAAGTGCACGGGCACCCGCGTCACGAATGGCGCGTGGCGTCCCTCCATCATCAAGTCATCGGATCTCCGTCTTCTTCGTCAAGACGGAGTGCTATCTGACGCAGTCGCCGACGCGCGCGTCCCCGGCGGTGAGAGAATTCCTTATCCTCCCGCTGGTTTTCGAGTGATGTTTTTGGCATTCATCATTCGCGGCCTCTCGTTGCCCCTGTATCCTTTTTTAGGGGCCTCCTTTGTTTCTACGGGCTTCTGCTCCATCAGTTGTCCCCGAACTCTATCCTCCACATCTCTTGCTTCATTACCCTCTACGAGTGCTAGCTCGGAATCGAGCCGCACTTCGGCCTCTTCAAGCGTCTCTTCAAGTTGAAGCGCCAATCTACTTCTGGCTCCTTAGTGTATGATGGAGGTGGTTGCGGAATTCACGTCGACCCATCCGCCACTTATTTTGACATCAAGCTCACAGCGTCCGTCCAAGGGTGGAGGGACAAGTGGTTCTACATCCGCGATGAGAAGGCTGACGGGGATCACTTCGGACTCGCGCCTTTCGATCCGGCGACGCCGTGTATGAGTAGGCGCTCTTGGAAAAATGTCGTCATGCCTGGCGAGTCCGCAGAGACAGATGTGCTGTACGAGCGTGTCTGTGACCTCGAGAATCGCATCGGCAAATAGGAGGGAGGTTGCGCCCTCATTCGCACCTGGCTGTGCCGTCGCGTCCAGCCCCTGCAGGCCAGAGTCCACCCCATCTTTCAGTGGACTGGCGCTGACGATGCCACTCGCGTGTCTGCCGATGGCATGTCCGCGAGTGAGGTGGACAAAAGGGTTCGGCTTGTCACCAAGTACACTCTCAAGGATGTGGTCCCTAGTGAGCCAGTTGTTCCTCCATTTGATGCTGTTAATCCTCCTCCCGAGGTATAGTTGTGCTACGCAGTAGCTTAGTTTGTCGATTGCTTCTCTGTTGTTTCCTGTCTTTGTGGTAATTTTGTTGTCTGTATGCAGGATTGGGCGGTGTCGCCTTGTATGCCCCCTCTTCCTAAGGGGATTATTCCTCACGAAGCCTTGGAAGAGGTCGAGTCGGAGTCGACCGCCCCATCTGATGTGGAGGAGGAAGCCCCCGAATCCGGTAGTCCGGATACTCGCAATCGTTCGCGCAGCAAGGATTCCAAAGCGTCGTCTCCTTCGATTCCAGAAGGTGCAGGTGTAGGTGCGGAGTCGCCGATCCCTGCCATTCCTGTGAGCGCCGTGGCACCATCCTCTCGCAAGAAGATGTGATTGCCCAAGGAGTCCTCGTCAGAGTCGGGGGATCCCACTTTTGACTTTGACAAGTTTGATTGGTACATTTTCTAATTTGTTTGCTCTTCTCTGGATTTTCCCTTGTTTGGCTCGTCTCTGGGTTTGCCCTTTCTTTGATGTGGATTTGTCTTGCAGCCAAGAGGCGTCGTCATCTTCTAGCAACGTCCAATTCTTGAAAGAATCAGGAGTCACGACCTCAAGGGCCAAGAAAGAGGTCGAGCGTGCTCTTTCCCCTCCATTGGCGGCCCACTCCGGGCACAACTCTTCCAGCTCTCCACATGAAGGGGACCATCGAATGGTTGCCCGGATGACAGTACAGCAAACAACTTTGGAGTCATTGGAGGATCATGTAAGTGTAGATTTTCTTCTTTACGTGTTGGAGTTGATGGTATCTACGACTTCTGCTGATCCTTTGTTGTGCGATAGCTCCTTGTGAAGGAAGTCGCGCACTTGGCGGAGCCAGTGCTTGCGATGGGCCGCCAGCATGCGATGCTGGAGACACGTCATCGCGTGGTTGAGAGTGAGTGTCCTGCACTTCTTCTTCTTCTTCTTCTCCTTTGATATAGTTGACTGTTAGTCAAACCTTTTTCCTGTGTAGCTGAACATAATGCCCTCCTGTGCGACGCTGCCACTATGGAGAAAACTCTCGCCGCGGCTGTGAAGGGTCGCGATGAGGAAATCGCGGCGCGTGACGAGGCGCAAAGGCGCGAAGAGGATCTTCGTGCTTCCATTGCGTCCAGGGAGAAGTTGTTCGAAGAACAGCTTTTCTCGATTGCCAAAGCCCTCTCAGGTACCTTGTTTGGATATCATTGTTGTTCTCTGTTTGTTGTTTTGCCGTTGGCGTTGATGTTTGATATTCATGTGTTGGTTTGTGTGCAGATGCTAGCGGTTTGAGCTTCGATCCTCAGGCCCTCCACCGCGACGACGCTTTGGCGGGTGCGCTTTTGGCAGTCGAGGACCGCAGCACTGCCGTTCAAGATACGCTCTCCAAGGCCAAGGGCATTCTTAGTCGCCTCCGGGAGGAGCTGATGCCCAAGGCTGAGCTAATCGAGAACATGGGCGAGCTGGTGGAGTCTTTCGCCAGGGGTGTTCCCTCCAGCTTCAAGAACTCACTCCGTGCGGCTGGCGCGTCCATGTCACTTGCCATGGTGCAGGCCCACGGAGTCGCGATTGATCCTGCCGCTGTGTCGAAGGCGATGCCTATTAGCGCGGACGGCCAATAGGTAGTCTTTGCTCCTTTCGCGACTGCATGTGGTAAATATGGGCCGCAGCTGATAAACACGGTCGTGAAGTATTCTGAGGAGCTGCAACACGCCAAGAAGGCGGCAAAGGCTGCGGCATCAGGGGCTGGCGGAAATTCAGTGGCATCTGACACTGCCACGAACTCGATGAAGCCCCCGAAGCTGTCGAAGTCGAAGAAGCCAATCGCTCCTTAGTAGCTTTGTAATAGTTAACTAGTTTATGTCCTTTGTTAAGAACATGCCTGCTGGCGAGTGTATCTAGTCTTGAATGCACTTGAATCTTTTGTCTTTGTGTTGATTTGGTCGTCTTATTTGTTTCTATCTTGGCTTGTGGTAGGGTACATCGAGTGATCCTTTGAGGGAAACTCAGGACTCGCCGCCTCTTGATGATACTTTGGCACCGCCGCGCTCCAGGGTAGATGAGCTGTCGCTGCTTTCGCGACTGCGTGACCGCGTGAAGCAGCTGGAGCGTGAGTTGCCCGTTCTCCGCAGTAACGTGGATGTATGGAAGTCGAAGGCGGAGAAAGCCGCTGCCCGAGAGCAGTATCTGCTTGGCGAGGTGATGCAGCTAGGCGACCAATTCAAGTGTTAGTTTGCTTGCTCTTATCTTTTCCTTGTAGTCACTCGCGATTGTGCATTGTACTTATGCTGCTTCGTGTAGTTGTCAGCGCGCATCATCCGCAGGATGAGAAGGATAGAATTGCCATTCGTATGCATGATCTCACCCAGGAGCAACTTCAAGAGAGTGGATACTTCTGGGTAGATCATGATCGTGCGATTGCGCTGGCGACCCTGCAGGATCGTGCGTCGCGAGTGCTGCACTTCCTGAAGAAGTCGCAGTCATGCTTGAAGAACATTTGTCGGACGATGTTTCCACTGGATGTTACTCCTTCGAGCTTGCTGGCCCTCCTTGCCAAGTTTCAAGACCTGACCGCAGTTTGCGAGTGCGTAAGGCAACAGTTGGTGGCTGGTGCCAAGGCCGCTCTATCGCTGGTGCGACTGCATACGCCTGACGTAGATGTTGCGGCAATTGCGGCTGGGCCGCCTGCACCACCAGCAGGTTCTGCTTGCAATATGGTGCCGCACTACCAGGTTGTGGATCGCCCAGCAGAAGAGATCGTCGACTTCTTTAAGGAACAAACAAACATTCTCTTGTTGCAGTAGTAGCTTAGTTTGTATCCTGCACATAAGTGTACCCGTGTTGTAAAGTTCGTATAAATGTTGTATATAATTTATTGTTTAATATGTATAAAGAGCTTTGTGAGCATGAAGTGCGTTGCACTATGCGAGTCCTTTTCGTTAGCCTGGCCATGCTCTTATCTCAGTCCCTTGTCAACCTGTCAGGTGTGTTGCAGCTGGGTTGATGTTGTGTCAAGGGTTTCGATTGATGTTCCAGCTACTCAGGATATCACGTTTTGGTTCGTAGAACAGATATATATAGGGTGGCGCAGCCCCCGAGTAGATAAATTGGAGAAAATAAAGGATTACATAGAGTTTTGGGGCACTTAGCTTTATTTATTCGAAGGACAGTACGAAGTACAATGTGTGCCTAGTAGCCTTGGCTGAGTGCCTTATTTTGCGATGCAAAAGTAAAGACGACTAAGGGTAGAAGAGTCGCAACTGTGCGACGTTCTAGGGGTTGGAGTATGCGACTCCTATCTCTAAATCTTGAAGGCGATAGGCGCCACCTGGGATTACTTCGGTAATCACGTATGGTCCTTCCCAGGGGGATTCGAGCTTGAGATGTCCTTGCTTATTCAATCACAGGACCAGATCGCCTTCGACGAAGGATCTGGAGCGTAGCCTCCTACTGTGGTAGTTGCGCAGGTTCTGCTGGTAGATCGTTGATCTTTCCGCGGCAATTTCTCTTGCCTCGTCAAGGAGGTCGACGGAGTCTTCGAGTGTGAGGGATGACTCTTGTTCGCTGTAAGCGACCACACGCGACTCCTTGTACCGTACCTCGGCGGGTAGCACTGCCTCAGCTCCGTGCACCATAAATAATGGTGTGTAGCCCGTGGCACTGTTTGGAGTTGTGCGCAGGCTCCAGGGTACGGATTGCAGTTCGTCTGGCCAGCAACCCGCGGCTTGTTCGAGTGGCCGGAGGAGTCGCTTCTTGATGCCGCCGCAGACGAGCCCGTTTGCTTTTTCCACCTGACCGTTGGTCTGTGGATGTGCTACAGAGGCGTAGCTGATGTTGATCCCCAGATTCTCGCAGAATTCTTGGAACTCCTTGGATGTGAAGTTCATCCCATTGTCGGTGATGATGCTGTGTGGCACTCCGAAGCGGTAGACGATGGATTTGAAGAACTTAACTATGCTGTGTCCTGATTGGTTGGTCACTGGCATGGCCCCAATCCACTTGGTGAATTTGTCGACTGCGACCAAGAGGTAGACGTAGCCTCCTCGTGAGGATCTTGGGAGTTTGCCAACCATGTCAAGTCCCCATTGAGCGAAGGGCCAAGCCAATGGAATTGGCCGGTGCTCTGCGCCCGGTGCGTGCGGCTTGTCCGCGAATCGTTGGCAAGTGTTGCATTTTTGGACGATGTCCTTAGCATCGCGCATGGCCGTAGGCCAATAGAATCCAGCTCGTAGAGCTTTGGCGACGAGGGCGCGACTGCCGGCGTGGTGCCCGCAGGTCCCCTCATGGATGTCGAGGAGAACAACCCTTCCATCGACCGTGGAGACGCATCGCTGGAGTACTCCTGTGATGCTGCGTTTATACAGTTCGTCGTTGATAACAGCGAATGCCTTGGATCACCGCGTGATGTGCCGTGCATCCGTCGGATCGTCCGGGAGCCTTTTGCTGAGGAGGTACGTGATGTACGGTTGCGTCCAGGATTGCTCAATCATCATGACGCTCATTGCTCCCTCGAGTCCTGTGTCGAACTCCAAGTCATCGAGTGCCATTGACTCATTGGGCGACGTAGCCCCCGAGTCCGTTGCTGCGCTTGTTTTCTTCTCTGTGGCCTTTGGCTTAATGGAGCGTTCGCAGATGCGCTCGAGAAATACCCCGGGTGGTATGGGGGCGCAGGTAGAGCCTATGTTGGCGAGTGTGTCCGCCTCTTCATTGCTTTCGCGACCTACGTGCCGCAGCTCGCAACCGTCGAAGTCTCCTTCGAGTGTGTCGTAGAGGTCGCGGTACGCGATCATGTTGTCATTCAGTGCGTCACACTCATGCATTGTTTGGTTGACGACCAGCTTGGAGTCGAAGTATATGATGAGCCTCTTGGCGCCGTAGGCTTTTGCCATCCTCATCCCGTGCAACAGCGCCTCGTATTCAGCCTCGTTGTTGGAGGCTATGAACTGCATTCACAGGATATACTTCAACTTGTCCCCTTGAGGTGATGTCGGTATGACACCTGCGCCTGCTCCGTCCTTCCGCTTGGACCCATCGAAGTGCATTGTCCAGAGGTAGGATATATATGGTTTGTCCGGGAGCTGGTTCTCCATCCAGTGCACGAGGAAGTCAAGGAGAACTTGCGACTTGATTGCGTCGCGCTTTTCGTATGTGATGTCTCGTGGAGACAACTCTATTCCCCAAAGCGCGACTCGTCCCGTGGCGTCGGGGTTATTGAGAATATGTCCCAACAGGGCGTCGATGACCACCACGATTGGGTGTTCCTAGAAGTAATGGCGCAGTCGCCGGGCGGTCATGAAGACATCGTACGCCAGCTTCTGGTAGTGCGGGTACTGCTGTTTTGTTGGCGTGAGGACCTCGCTGAGGTAGTATACTGGGCGTTGTACCCCATGGACCCTATTTTCCTCGGCTCGCTCGACGACAAGCACTGTGCTGACCACCTGGTTGGTGGCGGAGATATATAGCAACAGTGGTTCCCTTTCCCGTGGGGTCACTAGTATTGGCGAGGTAGATAGAAGGCGCTTGAGGTCTTCGAATGCTTCCTGCGCTTCGTTAGTCCATTCGAACTTTTCAGCTTTGCGGAGGAGTTGGTAGAAGGGCAGCACCTTTTCACCCATCCGACTGATGAATCGACTGAGGGCCGCGATTCGCCCAGCTAGCTGCTAAACACCCTTATGTTTTTCGGCTTCTCCATGGCCAGTATGGCTTTTATTTTCTTCGGGTTTGCCTCGATTCCCCTCGCGGAGATGAGGTACCCGAGTAGTTGCCCAGATGGCACGCCAAAGGCGCATTTGTCCGGATTTAGCTTAATCCGGTAGCGATCGAGGTTGGCGAAGGTTTCACGCAAATCGTCGATTAGGGAGGCTTCTTTCTTGGTCTTGATTACTATGTCGTCGACATAGACTTGAATATTGCAACCCAGTTGTTCCTTGAGGCAAGCCTACATGCACCGCTGGTAGGTGGCTCCTGCGTTCTTTAGCCCGAAGGGCATTATGTTGTAGCAGAACACACCAAAGGGCGTTGTAAACGCTGTTTTCTCTTGGTCTTCCTCCTTCATTCGAATCTAATTGTAGCCTGAGTAGGCGTCAAGGAAGCAGAGGCGCTCGCATCCCGCGGCGGAGTCGATGATCTGGTCGATGCGCGGCAATGGGAAGTGATCCTTTGGGCAGTGCTTATTCAAAGAGGTGAAGTCCACGCACATCCGCATGATATCCGTGTCCTTTTTTGGTACCAGCACCGTGTTGGCGAGCCAAGTGCTTTCCTTGATCTCGCGTATGAACTTGGCGTCGAGGAGTCTGTTGATCTCCATTCCAACTGCCTGCGCTCGTGGCTCGGACAATCGCCGAATTGTTTGCTTGACTGGCCTTGCGTCGGGGTTGATGTTGAGTGCGTGCTCGGCGAATTCCCTGGGAACTCCCGGCATGTCCGCAGGACACCAGGCGAAAATTTCCCAGTGCTCACGGAGGAATTCGATGAGCGCGAGTTCCTATGCGGGACTCAAGTTGTTGGCGATGAGGGCCGTCTTGGCGGGATCTGATGGGTGGACCTGCACTTTCTTTGTGTGCACCGATGAGTCGAAGGATAGATCAGGCGAACTTGGCCGGCTCAGGGGAGGCAGACTGTTGTATGTCGACTCCTTTAGTCTCGCGAGTTCTTCCTGCATGCCGAAGGACTGGGAAATTCTGTTGAATTCCCTGTCGCAACTGTCAGATCTCTTGAAGTTCCCGTTGATCACGATGACGCCATTGGGACCTGGCATTTCCATCTACAGGTAGGCGTAGTGTGGTACTGCCAGGAACCTAGCGAACGCGACACGTCCGAGGATGCAGTGGTACTACGAAGGCCAGTCGACGACCTCGAAGTCGATGCGCTCGCGCCAAAAAAAATTCGGTGTGCCGAAGATAACGTCGAGGTTGATTTTTCCTAGGGGATATACGCCTTTTCCTGGGACGATTCCATGGAATGTTGTGTCTGAAGCCTCTAGGCAGGTCAGAGGGATCCTCATTGCTCGCAAGGTACTCGCGAATATAAGCCGCTTTCGCCATCCATGAAGATGCAGCTCATGTCGAAGCCTCCGATTTGCGCCTCGAGTACGAGGGGACAATGGCCTAGACGAGGTACTTGAGGCGGGTGGTCGCGTTTGTCGAAGGTAATGCATGACTCGCTTCCACTAAGGTACTCAGTGGTAGATGGTGGCGAGTGTGTGGCCAAGTTGACTTGGCGAGTGATGGCCTTCTGCACCCGATTGGAGGGGCGTCCTTTTTGGATCATCATGGTACCCATGGACCTTGGGTAGGGTTCGCCTCCCTGGTGCTGGTCCGGTGCAGCTATGTTTGGGGGCATTCTAGGTGGTGGTGGCGGAGCGCCATGTGCCACGGCGCCTGGAGCGGCTCCATAGCCTCTTTCGACTGTGTTGCGGTTCATCCGAGCTAATCCCTCGTGTAGTTTGAGGAACTCGCGGTAGTCTTTGAGGAGGTGGCTAGACTTCTCCTTCCCATCATGCTTGTCGATGTAGAAGTGCACCGTACATGGCCCGGACAGTTTGTCTTCAATGGATGTTGTGGGTGCTTCGTCACGATCACGGCGTTGCCACACTTGCATGGTCTTCCCAGAGTCGCGGTATCCACCGTTACGGTATCCGTTGTTGCGGTTGTCGTCGCGTCTGTCGGCATAGCCGGCTGCGACCATGTTGACGTCGTCGCGGTCATCGTAGATGCGCATACGGTGTTTGCTTCAGTGGTCGCGTCTGCGCTCGAGTTCTGCCTCCTCGTCAGAGTGAACGCGATTTTCACCGAATCTTCTCCATCAGCCCACCGATTCGTGATTTCCATCAAGTGGTCAATGGTCTTGGGCTTCGAGCGGCCCAGCTCCTCCCTGAGCTCTATGCGGTGGACGCCGCTGTTGAATGCATCAATCGCACGATCCTCTGAGATGTTTTCTGCGGAGTTCTTGATGATGGACCACCTTTGGATGTAGGAGCATAGTGATTCGCCCGATCTTTGCTGGCAGCATCTTAGCTCTTCGATTGATGCTGGCCGCTTGTACGTGCCTTTGAAGTTGCGCACGAAGCTGTAAACTAGATCATCCCAACTGCGAATGGATCCGCGCGGCAGGTTGTTGAGCCATGCTCGGGCGGCGCCCTGCAGCTGTAGCTGTAAGCATTGCATGGCTGTGCTTCGACTGCCGCCGTGGAGTCTGACGGAGGAGATGTGATCCTCCAGCCAGATCTTTGGGTCCTGTAGACCGTCAAACTTCGGGTTCTCCGATGGGAGTTTGAACCCCTTAGGCATTCGCTTCTGCCTAATGGATCTGCTGATGCATCTGGCGCCGCAGAGCTCCACATCTTCCTCTTCTGAGTCAGTCGACCGAGCACGTCGCGCCCTTGATTTGTCAATCTTGCACTGCGTGAGGTTTTCGCGTGCATCATAGTCACGGTCGTGTCACCGTGAGCGGCGACGTCGAGACAGATCGTGACTGTCATCGCTAGATGAGGGCGAAGAGTAGCGCTTTGCCCTTTTTCGGCTCTGGTGTTGGCTCCTTATCGAGGGCGGCCTCTATTAATCGCAAGCCCGCGATCGTAGATTGGTGCATGGCGGCTCGGGGATCTCCAGCTGGCGGCTGGTTGTTAAGGAGATACATGGTGGCCACTGTCACCGCAGCCTGCGGCGTCTTGGGGACCACATTGCCCCGTGTGTCGACTGTCATAGAGCTGAAGTCGAGGACTTTTGCAGTTTCTATGCGTTCTTGCTCGGTGAGATGGGCCATCCGAGATTGCCTCTTCTTGGCGATGTACTCGTTGCCCTTTGAGGAGGATCCTCCGTGGGAGGAGAGCCCAGCACGACGAAGGCTCGACTCGTCTGCTGCCTTTTTACGCGCCTCGAGTTACGCGATTGGTTGAACTTGGCGCTTGAATTTTTCCTTTAGGAGCCAGTGATAGCCCATCAGCAGTTCTTGTGGGGATCCGAAGCGTAGAGGGGCACCTCGTAGGGCCTCGCGGCAGTGAGCCCATTCTTGCTCATTGAGCCTAATCACGACGCGTTCGCCGGTTTGCTCGTTTAATATGGTTGGAGGTTCGACTGCTCCTCCATTGTTGATGGGGGTGCGATTGCCACCGTTGCCGCCGTTAGGCGGGTCGGTTCCGTTACCGCGATTGCCCGTGTTGTCGCGGTTGGCAGAGGTATCGCGTGCGTTGATGACGGCGCACATGAAGTGATTGGGGAAGCTGCTGCTTCCACAACTCTCAAATCTGGAACCGTAGGTTCCATCTTCAGTGGCCAGATCGCTCAGATCGGAGTCGCGACTGCTATCGCTGACCGTGTTCTCGACTGTTGTCGGGGCATTGAGCTTACTGAGGGTGCCGATCGATGGAGGGAACCATGATGCTGGGGCAATCGACGGTGCTGTCGGCTGATCAGGCATGCTAAGCGTGCCCATCTGACCGACTTGGAAGCGGAAGCTCCCTATCGCCAGGTTGATTCCGTTGCCCACGGACTCGAAGGTCGGGCGAGTGGCTGGCGTGTGGACGGTGAAGTCGAACGCGCCAAAGAGCTGGTGGATCTCCACTGTTGCGGAGTTGTAAATCGCGATTGATGGGGCCGAAGAAGCCGCAACATCAGCACTCCCAATTCCCACAGACGGGGCCAATTGACGAGGGTTTAACTCATCAATGCCCATTGTTATGGACTTGGGTTTTGGAGAAGGAGGGAGCGCTGGAGACATCTATCGGCTAGCAAACAAGCACGCAGGGGAATCAAGGATTTACCCAGGTTCAGGCCTCGTAGAGGTCCCTACTCTTGCTTGTCTGCTCGTGGAATTATCAGAGGAATCGAAGATTACAATGGTGTGCAGATGCAATCTGGCGAGGGTTGTGGAAACTAGGGTTGTATGTGTGTCCTCCTTGCCTCCCCCTCCTAGCCTTTATATAGGTAGGCTAGGTCTCGGGTAGCAGGTCGAGTCGGTTACAAGTTAGGGTTTTCCCCTTCAACCTTTCTATCTTTAGCTTCTTCTTGTTCTTCAAGCAATCTAGAGTCTGTAGGTTACTCGAGTCCTTCATTTGGGCCTTGGCGACACCATGGGCCTTTATATATTTAGGCCGTATATACCAAGCTCGAGTACCTGTATGGTATACCCATGTCAGTAGCTATTATATTTATCTCTCTCTAGAAATGCTCGCTCATGGTATAGATCTCTGGATGAAAAATACCGTTTTAATTGGAAATATCTGAAGAAGGCTTTCTATCTCAAGTATTATACTTCTAAAGAGGCTTCCGATGATTGTTGTCATATTTATAACTTCTTGCCTCATGTTAGAGAAAGCATTTCTCAAGCTTGGGGGGATTGAATGGGCTTATTCGTAAAAATCCTAGTCATGGTATTCTTGAAATTATTATTTTAATCAACTTCTATGTCAGATTACCTCAGGATCTTAGGAACTTTCTGGATACTCTAAAGGAAGTTTCTCTAATATAACTTAAAAATAAGCACATGACTTATTGGATACTATTACTAAAAATTCTGAAGCTTGGAATCTTGATAAAGGTAGCAAACCATGTTTTGAATATGAATACTCATGTGTAGAGAATTTCTCTACTACTATATTGTTTGAAGATCTAAAGAATAGGTTTGGAGTTGATCCTCATATTTTAGTAGATATTACCATATCTTTTGTTAACCATCTTAATGTTCCTCAAAAGGGATTTAATGTTTATCTTGAGCCTTTCAAATACTCTTCATATGTCCCTAAAGTTGTGAAACAGGTTAATAAAGTATCATCAGCCAAAATAGAAGAATATGTTGAAGTTCCTCCATATCCAAGCAGAGTCAAGCAGAATTTACATACTACTGTTGCAAACAAGAGTGCTAGAAGATGAAATGAACCATATGAACCAATTGAAGTTCAACATGAAATTTCAGCTATCAAAGAATTAAATGAAGAAACTCCTTCTGATGTTTATTTATGTGGAGACTCCACTAAGGTAATTCAAGGTAACACTACCAAAGTTGGTAAACCAATTATATCTTGTGTTATTGGAACTTCATGCTATCATGGTCTTTGTGATATTGGAGCAAGTATAAGTATGATACCATATCATCTGTATCTTGAAATCAAGCCTGACATTGATCCCATACACATGGAAGAGACGGGTATAAATATTCAACTTACTAATAAAGAGTATATTTGTCCTCTAGATGTGGTTAGAGATGTTGAAGTATTAGAAGGAAATATTAAATATCCTGCATATTTTATTGTGCTTGGTTTCTCCCAAGACTTATTTTGTCCTATCACATTTGGTATACCATTCTTACGTACTATAGGTGCTGAAATTAGTTTACCTAAAGAGAAAGTATACATTAAATGTGCTGATGAAATATTAGAATTTAACTTTTCAAAGTTTACCGATAAACATTTAGAAAAAGATTTTTTTTTGAAAGATATAGTGGAAACCCTTACTTCTATGGCAGTTGCTTCATTGGACGCGATGGAATGATATGTACTTAACCAAGAGGATCCTTTTAGTGATGAATAAAAACAAGCATTAGAACAAATATTATCTCAGCAGCCCCCTCAACTATAGTTACATATCCCTCCTGATGATTTAGGAGAACTACCTCCACCAAAAGAAGATCCTAGTTTTGAACTTAAACTTTTGCCTGAACATATTAAATATGCATTCCTTGATGAAAATAAAATATATCCTTTTATTATTAGTGATAGCCTTTCAGGTGAGGAAGAATCAAAGTTCCTTGATGTACTAAGAGCTCATAGGCCAGCTATTGCTATTCACTTGATGACTTGAAAGGTATAAGCCCAGCTTTATGCATGCATAAAATTAACTTGGAAGAAGATGCAAAGCCTGTGGTTGACTATCAACGCCGCCGCCATCCAAAAATGAAATAAGTGGTAAGGAAAGAGGTAATCAAACTCATTGAGGCAGGTATTATCTATCCCATAGCTGATAGTAAATGGGTAAGTCATGTTCACTATGTGCCAAAAAAAGGGTGGAATCACTATGATTCCAAATGATGAAAATGAACTTCTAGCCCAACATACTGTTATTGGTTATAGAATGTGCATTGATTTTAGGAAATTTAGTAAGGCAACTCGTAAAGATCATTACCCTTTACCATTCATTGATCAAATCTTAAAAATATTATCTAAAGACTCACACTTTTGTTATCTAGATGGTTATTCAGGTTTCTCCCAGATTCCAGTGCATAAGTATGATCAGGAAAAGACAACTTTCACATGTCCCTTCGGTACTTTTGCCTATAGGAGAATGCCATTCAGTTTGAGCAATGCTCCTGCTACTTTTCAAATATGCATGAATGCTATATTTGGTGATTATATTGAGAAAATTATGGAAGTATTCATGGGTGACTTTTCTGTGTATGACACCTCTTTTGATATTTGTTTGCTCAATATTAACAAAGTTTTGCAGTGTTGTGAGGACCAACATTTAGTCCTTAACTGGGAAAAGTGCCATTTCATGGTGACAGGAGGTGTTGTTCTTGGACACCAAGTTTCAGGAAGATGCATTAAAGTGGACCGTGCCAAGATAGAAGCCATAGAGAAGCTACCATATCCCAGGGATATCAAAGGTATAAGAAGTTTCCTTGGTCATGCTCGTTTTTATAGAAGGTTTATCAAAGACTTTTCAAAAATATCAAAGCCTCTAACTAACATATTGCAAAAATATGTTCCATTTTCTTTTAATGATGATTGTGTAGAATCTTTTAACGTTTTAAAGAATGCATTGATAAGTGCTCCCATAATTCAACCTCCTAATTGGAATTTACCATTTGAAATCATGTGTAACGCTAGTGATTATGCTGTAGAGCTATTTTAGGACAAAGGGTTGATAAGAAATTAAATGACATATATTATGCTAGTAAAACTCTTGATGACGCCCAAAGAAACTATGCTACTACTGAAAAAGAATTCTTAGCAGTGATCTTTGCATGTGATAAGTTTAGACCTTATATTGTAGACTCCAAATTCATAGTACATTCTGACCATTCTGCTATTAAATATCTCATGAATAAGAAATATGCTAAGCCTAGACTTATTAGATGGGTTCTCTTGCTACAAGAATTTTACTTAAACATTGTTGATAGGAAAGGTGAAGATAATCTAGTAGCTGATCATTTATCTAGAATGAAAAACATTCCAGTAGATCCTACCCCTATTAATGATAGTTTTGCCAATGAACAACTAGCAATTATTAATGTATCTAGTGCTAGAGTAGCATCCCCATGGTTTGCTGCTTATGCTAACTTTATTGTTGGGAAAGTTATGCCACCACATTTCACTTCTCAACAAAGAAAGAAACTCTTCTATGAATTAAGACATTACTTTTGGGATGATCCATTCCTTTATAAGAAAATTGTACATGGTATTATTAGACGTTATGTGCCTGAATTTGAGCAGCAGGATATCATCAAAGATTGTCATGATTGTCATTATGGAGGACATCGTGCAGAAGACCACACCATTGCAAAGGTATTACAGTGGCATACTCTATTTAAAGATTGTGCTAACTATGTTAAAGCATGTGACAAGTGCCAACGTGTTGGAAATATTGGTAAGAGAAATGAAATGCCTATGAACTATTCACTGCCTCTTGAACCATTTGATGTATGGGGATTTGACTTTATGGGACCTTTCCCAGCATCAAAAACAAAACGCACTCACATTTTGGTTGAAGTGGACTATGTTACAAAGTGGGTTGAAGCCATTCCAACAAAGAGTGCATTCATGCTACAACAATGAAGATGCTTAAGGGCATCATCTTTCCTAGGTTTGGAGTACCTAGATTTTTAATTACTGATGGTGGTTCTCATTCTATACATGGAGTCTTTAGAAAAACTTTAGCTAAGTATGGTGTTAATCATAGAATAGCATCCCCATATCACCCTAAAACTAGTGGTCAAGTTAAACTAAGTAATATATAAATCAAACTCATTTTAGAAAAGATAGTCAAAAGAGCTAGATCTGATTGACCAACTAAAATTAATGATGTAATGTGGGCATATATAATTGCTTTTCAAAATCCTATGGGTATGTCCCTTATAAAATGGTCTATGGTAAAGCATGTCACCTCCCAGTAGAATTAGAACATAAGGCTAGATGGGTTGTTAAACAACTCAAATTTGATTTTAAAACTGTTGGAGAGAAAAGAATTCTAGACCTAAATTTCTTAGATGAATGGAGGAATGAAGCTTATGAAAGTGCTAGGTTGTTTAAAGAAAACGTGAAGATTTTGCATGATAGGAGGCTAAAGAAAAAGGAATTAAAAATAGGAGACCAAGTATTATTTTTCAACTCTCATTTCAAGATTTCTACAGGTAAGTTAGCATCAAAGTGGAAAGGTCCATTAGTAGTACAGGAGGTGTATCACTCTGGAGCCATCCTTCTTTATGGAGACTACAAAGGTAAACCTAATGTTGTTAATGGACAACATCTTAAACATTATATTGCAGGCCAAAAATTCGTTGGAAAGGTGGAAGAGTTACATCTCCAAAGTCTCGGGGCTATAATTGCAAAGAAATATCCCCTACCAAATATCAGAAATCAATAAAATTCAAGTTTAGGGTACGAAACGATCTCAAAATATTTTCATACTTTAGGAAAGTCATTATTTTTGGAAAATACACACTTTAGAAAAAGACCAGGATGAAACAAAGTCTCGAGGAGGGAAAGAGGCCAGGTGGCGTGCCCTGCCCTAGGCGCGCCACCCTACCTCTTTTGCCCCTCTAGAGTCTGCTTCACCCCAGTTTCGTCTCCAGATGATTGTCTTACCCTAAAAAACGTCAATATATACCCCTCTCTGAAGATCTAAACTCACACCAAGTCTTTTTTAGGCGAGCCTTATTTTCTTCCTTGTCCTTTCAGCGAGATGGAGAAGAAGGTTGAAGCCTACGAGGAAAGGATCAAGGATCTGGAAGAGAATTACGTGCACACCCTCACATAGCTAGATACGTTCCAAGCACTCATGTGGGATGTGGAAAACCAGAAATGTGAGTATGAAGATCGCTTCTAGAAGATCGTCGAAGCTGCCTCCACCAAGTTCAACGATCCACCTTTGTCCTTTTATAATGGGAGGCCCTATCCTTGGAAGCTCAAGGAGTCGGACGCCCATTATGAGGAGAACGATGCCAAGGAAGAAGACCCGATGGCAACACTCTAAGCTTGGGGGAGTTCCATCAAGTCCTTTGTTTTTTTTAGTTTATCATGTTTGCTTTTAGTAGTAATCTTTAGGTTGTTTTGATTTAATATATTAGGTATCAATTGTCCCAGCGCTTGAAAAGCTTTTAGAGTATTATCATGTATCCTCGGTTGAGTGGTTTTTGAATAAAATATAAAGTATGGTGTCATCCATGATTCTATTGTTTGGAGATTTATGGGTAACACTCATGCAGATGTGCGCCCCATATATAGAAGTTTCACCGACACCTTGTTTTGAATTAGATTAACTTGAGTTTGTCGGACAAGCATATAACTTATCAAATAAAAAGAAAGGTACGACAAAGGAAAGATCCAAGCAAATGATGCTCATGAATTTATAAGTAAAAGTGGTGCCTTGAATTTGTAGTAAAGATATAGTTCTATAGATCAAGTAGTTAGGAAGGGATGATGACAAAGGGACATGAGATACTCTTGTTCTAACTTAGTAATCTTTGAGTAAACCGAGGGTCATGGATATTTCAATACATATGCTCTATAGAAAAGCTGAATGAAAGGTAGGCACCCGATGATTCGGTTAAGCCATGGAAAGTGAAAGGCAAAGGTGTAGGGAATATGACATGATTGAAAGATCCATATATGAATAAGGTTTATACTGGTTACTAGTAGGCAAGACTGTTAACTGATGCCATCTAAAAAGTGGTGAAAGTGTTTGACAAAACTCAAACTGCTTCATGTCTATCTTGCTGTTAAGTTCTCTTCTTTTAACTACTTGGTCTATGAAAGTCTATCTTCATTGCAAAGGAAAGGGAAAGAATAAAAATAGCAAGGCAAAAATCCATGCAAGTTGATTTTGGTAAAGTGAAAAGGAAAAACTTGAGACTAGTTCAATTGTCCAACATACAATGGTTAGTTTTCTTGAAAAGCAAGGGTAGTTGCTAGAATTTCTGTGTATGTAGCCCTCATTTGTATGATTGTTAGTTCAGAAATCTTTTAAGATAAGTGAATATGCATAAGTTGATGATATAATGCTCGTATTTTGTTTATCAACCATAAGCTCATTGCCACATGATATAATCTATTTGCTTATTTGCTCGAGGACGAGCAAAGGTTTAAGCTTGGGGGTGTTGATACATGCATTTTGCATCATCAAAATAGTGACTTATATGATATGTTTAGAATGATATTTGCCATGATCCATCATTGTTTATGAATGTTTTAGATGATTTATGGGACTTTCTTACAAAGTCCCCTTTCTTGGTATTTAATTTCTGGGAGGCAGAAAACCTCCTTTTTCGTATTTTGTTGTTTCAAGGACCTTCTAGACATCTACAAATCCGAGAAAAAATACCTAATGAGTTTTTCACCAGGAGAAGGACACACCGGGACAAGGAAGCAAGAGAGGGGAGCCACAAGGCCCAAAAGAGCACTGGTGGCATGCCCTCCCTTACTAGACGCCCCACCAGGCCCTTTTGGCCCTCAAGCATCGTCTTGTCCCCTCCTTTTACACATACCTCCGTATCGACCGAAAACCTATGCCACATTTTCCCCAAGATTTACAGAGGCGGTGGCGGAGGCGAAAGTCCTCTCTTACTCCAAGAGAGGGCAGGTCCTGCTGCACCGGGACCTCTGGTGAGGGGGAAATCAATGCCATCATCGTCACCACTCCTCCTTAGCGTAGGGGGAAGCCTCTCCATCAACATCTCCATCAACACCAACACCATCAACATCTCCATTGGCACCAAGGCCTCTCCATCAGGACCAACACCATCACCATCTCCATCTCCGAGATCCACCTCATTCCCCTCATAGTTTGTGATTGATTGAACCATGGATATTGTTTAAGGGCTATTTGCCTGATTTTGATTGGAAACTTGTCTTTATTTGGTGGTGATATTATATTTCTTCAGATTGTGTTGTAATCCATATGCCTCTAATCATTACCATGTTTGTCACTTGTGAGTAGATCCCCATGTTCATGAGGGCATATGATGAATTGGCTATGATTTCCATATAGTATGCAATGAGTTTTTGGTCAAGTTTTTATCTTTTATGTGGTTCTATGATGGTTTTATGCGAACGTCGATTGCATATTACTTCGCCTATATGGGCTCACATTGATGAAATGATGAGGGTTAGAAGGGACGGAATTACAGAAAACGTTTTTCAATTCTTTGAATTGCATTGGAGGAATTTATGTCGGGGACCAATGAACTAATTTGTATGGTAGGACATTTATGTCTTAATGATTTCTAGGTTTGCACATGAAAATGGCTCTAGGACGCATCATAAGGGGTGTGTTTCCTCATATCTATGGCTGCACCTAATTTAGGCTCCGCCCTAAGGGAATGAAACTTGACAAGATATTCACCATATTATGTAGAAATCTACATGCTAAGTATACCCATGCCGCCCTTAAGAACACTTGTCACATATAAGAACACACACATACTTGAGATTGTACTCTTGCTGCATAGAGGATCAAGATTTCTCTCATTGAGAGCATTTACTTGTTGCTATTTACTTTCAGTACTTTAAATTCTTGCACACTACAAATCCCAAAACATCAAAACTGCTACATTTATTTACTGTTTGACTTGTCAAATTTACTAACCAATACCTTAAGCTCCTCATGGGTTTGATAACCTTTCTATATTGAAATGTACTACAATTGACCTGCTGCAGTTGGGATCCATCAGTACCACTCCTGTTATTTTCCTTTTATGGACTTGAATCATTGTCCTAATTGAAAATGAATATTTGTTTGTTGAACAAGGGGTGATTAAGAAGAATAGGGTTCTCCATGAGCTCCAACTGGTGCTTCTATTGCATTGGCACCTGTCAAGTCGCCAATTCCATCGATGAAGCCGGCGGATCCACAAGAAACACCTTCAGAAAGACCAAGCTAGAAATACGCGTCTGCTTCGCCTAAACCTCCACCATCAGTGAAGAAGAAAACCGTTGGTAAAGGCATGGCAATAGCCGAAAAGCCCATGGAAGTTGACATGAAGGATGTAAGTGCTTATTATTTTATTGTTTGTATATCTTGTTTCTGTCTGTTCCTTTTTTTAGATCCGAGTGCTTCTCCCTTATGTTCCAGCCATTGATGCATAAGATGGTTGACATGGCCATTGATGACCCACAAGTATAGGGGGGGTATCACAGTATTTTCGATAAGTAAGAGTGTCGAACCCAACGAGGAGCGGAAGGTGCTGGCTAGTGGTATGGATCAGGAATTCTCTATAAATACTTAGTAAACGGATTTTAGGGGTTTTTGATAATGAAGGTAAATAAAGTACGAGTAAATAAAAGACAATAAGAATAAATGCAGCAATTGGCCCAATCCTTTATTCAGCAAAGGACAATCCGGTTGTATTACTTAAGATGACCAAACGTTCTCGAGGACACACGGGAATTCTGTCAAGTGCTTTCGCTTCATATAGTTGATTAATCTTCTTTAGTTTCCTAAGTGTTGTGTGGGTGAACCTGTGCTAATGTACTGACCTTCCTAGGACTAATACATACTTGTGATTATACCCCTTGCAAACATCCGTAAGTACAAGAAAGTAATTAAGGTAGAAACCTAACCACAGCTTTAAACTCTAAGACCCTGACCTCCCTTGTGCAATGGTTTCCTAATGGGGGTTCAGGTTTCTATCACTCCGGCAACCCCTACGATTAGTAGCCAAATACACAATGCATTCCACTAGGCCCATATAGGTGAAGTGTCATGTACTCGACGTTCACATGACACCACTAGAAGAAGTACACCACAACTTAAATATCAAACTATTAAATCTTTCTCAACACAATTCCACTACTAACAACATGACTTATCCCATGTCCTCAAGAACAAAACGAACTACTCACAAGACATCATATGGATCATGACCAGAGATGGAATAATGATGTATAACAATCTGAACATAAACAATAATTCAATGGTTCACTCAATAGCATCAACTACAAGGAGTAATCAACACCGGGAAAGTTCCCCCTAAGAACTATGCAAGATTCAACCCAATTGTTACAGCGATATGGAGATGGTGATGAGGGTGCTGGTGGTTATGATGGTGGTGATGATGATGATCCCGATGAAGTCCAGCTTGATGGTGGTGTTGATGGCGACGATCTCCCCTCTCCGGGAAGGAATTCCCCTGGCAAAATTCTATTTGCCGGAGAGATCTTTCTCTCTTGGTGTTTTCCGCCCCGCAGAGGCGGCGGAATCTTTCTGTGGCCGCTCCCCGAGTATTAGGGTTTCGGGAGGATAATATACGCCAGAGGGGAGAGTCAGGGGTGGACCAGGGCGGCCACACCACCTGGTGGCGCGGCCTAGGCTGGCCCGCGCCAGGGGGTGGTGTGGCCCCCCTATGGCCCATCTCAGCCTCCCCTTCTGGCTTCCTTCGTCTTCTGGAAAAATAGGATTTTCCATGTATTTTTCCGGATTTTCTGATCTTCGCGTATTTTGCCTCCAAACAGCACCTTTTCCATCAGAATCCTGACTGCAGTGGTCCATGCTCCAAAAGTCATCAACCATGCAAAAACAGATGAAATAACATAAGTATCATCTCTTAATATGAAATATATCAATGAATAACAGTAAATTATGATATAGAATAGTGATGCAAAATGGACGTATCAACTCCCCCCAAGCTTAGACTTCGCTTGTCCCCAAGCGAATTAATAAACATGACCTCAGGTTTATGGAGTGAAGAGTCGATAAAAGAATACGGACAAGAAACATCACATTCATCAATACATAGATCATAACAGAAGACAACTCACTATTATATAACTTAACTTGCAATCAGTAAAGGAAACACAAAAAAGATACATAAAGTGAATCATAATTGGTAATGGCAAACTTAGCTCTTGGTCAAAGAATAGTTGACAATTTGCTGGAGTTCACAAATAACTGATTTTCAATGATAGCTTTCAAAGTAGTAATCACCAAGATAAGAGCAATGTGCAAAACAAGGAACATAAGAAACATGATTGAATAAATCATCATATGAATGAATGAAACACAACAACTCAAAATACTTGCTGAGATAGAGGGGAATAGGTTTATTGACTCAACTAAAAAGTAAAAGAAAGGCCCTTTGCAGAGGGAAGCAGGGATTTCAAGTTTCATAAAGAGCTTCCAAAAATTATGGTACTTACTAGCTTTCACCTCTCATTGCCCCTATCATAGGAATCTTTAGGTGATTAAGGTTAAAGTGATCAAAGACGAGGATATGCTTGACAAGTTGTAAATTGAAAATCTCATGTCCCTTGAATATGAGGGCCGCTCCTCATGCTACTCAAGTTTAGTCACCGGTAAGTTCTTGTCATAGTGAGCACATGTGTATCATAGAGAACCGCCAACGGGGTACCCCTTGCCTGATGATACGGAAGAATCCCCATATCAAAATGACAAGGCAAGCAGACAACAAGCATCTCAGCAGTCTTCTTATTTACCATGGGAATATGGTACTTTTTTCTCTCTTTCCTCTTTTCTCATCTTTTTTTCTTTTTCTCAATCTCTATCTCTTTTTTATAAGAAGAATGCTTCATAGATGCTTGTTATGGTTACGCTGCAGTTTTCCACCATGATAGAATGGATTAGTCTGGCGGGCCAGGCGTTTCTCTAACACACATGCATAACTCCATGGACTTACAAGCTCCCCTTTCATTTCACACCGACAACATCCATAGACAAAAGAACATGATATCAACTAGGTACAAAGTACCAGTGCAATGTTGAAAGCGTTCCTCATGACAGCATGGTTCTGCCAATTCACAACTCACAAAGCGCAAGCATATATGCAACATAGATGGGCACAATGGTTCAAGTTTATTAAGTGCAAGAAAGTAAAGTATGCCATCTAGTTCGTGAGAGCTTTAATCACTAATTTTCACATAACAAGTTTAATTTGGAAGGTAGATAAAAACAAGAATTTACTTGGAATAGCAATAGTGCTGATAGGTAGGTATGGTGGACACAAATGGCATAGGTTTTGGTTTAAGGATTGGATGCACGAGAAGAATTCCCTCTCAGTACAGGTTTTTGGCTAGCAAGGCTAGGTAGCGAGTATAAGAGTTGAAGGAAACAAACAAACATACAAGTGATAAAAAACAAACATGCAATCTTCCTTGGAAGCACAAAAGATCTTAACCCGAGAATACTAAACTTATGAGCAAATCAAGAAAGAAAGATGATGAAATTATATTTCCTTAGATTACTTTTATCTTTTCATTCACTTCCCAAAAATAGTGTTGCTACTTACCGAGCCAGGTTTTCCAAAACCAACTAAATTAACTCAATGATCCCAAAGTGATACCAATACTAACAACAATATCAATCATATAACCATGAATTGAAAACTAATATAAGATATGAAAAAGTGTAAATGATATAACTTCTCATTAATATTCCATAACGGCTACTCACACCAAGGGATACATTTCTAACAAGAGAGGGGACACTTCCATAATGCAAACCATCCTACATGATAACTTCTTTATTCATGATATGACTCTACTAAAAAGGTAAGAAGATAGAAGATAGTGATGTGATACCGCGGCACTCCCCCAAGCTTGGAACAAACCAAGGGGATGCCAAACCTGATGACGAATTACTCCTTCAGTGGTGGTGGTATTATCTTGGTTGGCGTGAGGAAATCTTCCAGCATCTTGCGAAGCCTGTTATTCTCCTCTTGAAGCATGTCCACCTTCCTCCTCAAGACTCGGTACTTGTCGTAGAACTCATCAGTGACTCGTAGAGCTTCCACTGCCGCAGGGCAAGAACTGAGATCTAGAGTTGGAGGTATCAGCCCCTTCATGCCTGCTGTCACGTCCTTTACTTCCTCCCTGCTGTTCTGATCCATGTCTTCACGCCTAGTTGCAATCTTTTTTTCTTCCACCCATCCTACGAAGGTTTTCTGGTCAAGATTGTGATGGAGCTCGCGACGGCGTCGCAGCTCGTAATACTTTGAAGATGAACCCCTGAACAACATCTGAACAAAATAGACCGAAACAAAAACACGACGAGAACATGATATACGAACCTCGGGCGATCCGGGGGATTATATATTACGAAGTTTCAAAACAAAAGGAAGGTATTGGGAGAAAACGGGTCGGAGACAGAGTCCGAGGTGGCCACACCACCTGGTGGCGCGGCCAGGGGTGGGCCCACGCCACAGGGTGGTGTGAGCCACCCTGGCTCCGTTTCCATCCCTCTTTCGCTTCGTATCTTTACTTGTTGGCTAAAAACTGCAAAAATATAACTGGACAGATCTTTCGTGGAACTTTTCTTACCAGAACTATTACCTATTTGAAAACGGACTCTGCAGGTCTGTGAATTTGGCATTTAGTAGATTCTTCCGGAGTCACCACTTGAATAACATCAATATCTTCATCTTCATACACTTATTGCTTGAGTCGTGAAACCTTTCACTTCCTTATTACACCATTATCTCCACTAACCTGAAAATTTCTTTCACACAAAACTTCACATAGTTCTCATTAGCAACATTAGTATAAGTGAAGTGATAAAACCTTTTGAGTCCAATTTCAACTGAAAACCAACAAAACATAATCTACTGTAGCAACTCTTTCCGAAAACCCAAAAAGAATTCAAAAAGGAAATCGATTAAAGAAGCAAATGCAAGAGTGGCAAAATCTGTCAAAACAGGCCAGCAGGTAAAGATCAATTTTTTCGAAAATCTTCTGTTGCTCAAATCAAAAAGTGCAAAACTAACAAAAGTTAAATAATAACCTGGGTCAGAAGTAAAATAAATTATAGCTCAATCCGACATACAGATATCTCTCACGAATTTTTACGGTGAAGCACAAAAATCTGTTTCAGGACAGCAACTTCCCCAAATCTTACTTCTCTCTCATTGGAGGTTGATCTTGATAAAAAAACCAAACAAAAAGGATAAGGAGAGGTTATTACCGAAGTAATAACTTCCAAGACTCAAAGAAAAACAAAAACAAACTGAAAACACAAATAAATTGGGTTGTCTCCCAAAAAGCTATTTCTTTATAGCCATTAAGATGGGCATGATAATTTTGATGATGCTCACTTAGGAGTATGAATTGAAGTGAAAGAGAGCATTAAGAAGCAAAAATACACACGTTTAAGTCTAACCCACTTCCTATGCAAGGGAATTTTGTAAACAAACAAGTTGTTGAAACTAGAGGCTACTAGCATAGGAAGGTAAAAGAAGTGCAACATAAAAACTTTCAGCATAAAACGAGGAAACTTGATATTATTGAGATACATAAAAACACTTGTCCCTCTCTCATAGTAACTTTCAGTATCATGCATAAACATAACAATATAACTATCACAAGGACCATCGTAACAATGATCACTTATTCTAACAGGAAACACAGGAATACTAGTTCTCATAACACTACTTTGTGAAATAGTATTAGAGGTATCCTTACCAAGGATAGTGTGTCCCTCTTCTACATATTTAGTGAAAAAATCTTTCACATTTGCTATTATAGGTTCATCATCCATTTGTTTATCAGTTTCAACAGCTTTGTTTGTACTTTCATTAACCATACTAGCTATCATAGAATGTTCTTTTATCTTAACTAGGAAAGGCATTTTCTCAATGTAAGGTTCAGATAAGACATGATTAGCAGTATAAAATTCAGTGTTTTTTGTAGGAACACTCTTAGCAACATCTTTATATGGTTCGTGATACTTATTCCACTTCTTTTTAGGCACTTCAATGTAGGAAGCAAAAGCCTTAAACTAAGTTGCAATAGCTTGAGAGTCTAGACCATAAGCATTTTTAATATTTTGAAAGTCATCAGTTCCCATAAAAGATTCAATGCATTCATAATCATAATTTATACCTGACTTTCTTCCTTTGTTATTCACCCAAGCTTCAGCATTGTCTTCAATACGGTCCAGAAGATCCCATTTAGCTTCTTCTTCCATGCGAGTGAATGATCCAGCACAAGAAGCATCCAATAAATCCTTATCATGAAGAGAAAGCCTTGCATAAAAGTTATTAATAATAATATTGTTGGGGAGCTCATGAATGGGATATTTTAGCATTAGTAACTTCAATCTCCCCCAAGCTTGAGCTGTACTCTCTCCATCAAGAGGCCAAAAGTTGTATATTTGGTTCCGATCTTTATGAATCTCACTAGGAGGATAAAAATTTGAATAAAAGAGAGGTACTATTTCCTCCCATTCAAGAGCTTGACCATTCTTCAGCAGCTTATACCATTCCTCAGCTCTTCCTTTCAGTGATAATGAGAATAACTTCTTCTTAACTTGATCTGTAGTAATACTTGCACACTTAAACAACCCGCATAATTCGTGTATAAAGAGTAAATGATCACCGGGATGGACAATTCCATCCCCAACATAGTAGTTATCCTTAACACGATCAATAATTATCGTAGGTATTTTAAAAGTATCATTCTCAGTAGGTGGTGGTTCATCTACTACCTTAGCAGTGGTAGTAGCATTACGAAACAAGAAACTCAGTGAATTATCCATATTGAAAATAAAGCAACTAGCAGAAGTAAACAATACTCACAGTAGAAGGTTCCTTTACCAGTTCCACTCTCCAATAGCGCTTCACTCCCCGACAACGGCGCTAGAAAATAGTCTTGATGACCCACAAGTATAGGGGTTGTATCGCAGTATTTTCGATAAGTAAGAGTGTCGAACCCAACGAGGAGCAGAAGGTGCTGGCTAGTGGTATGGATCAGGAATTCTCTAAAAATACTTAGCAAACGGATTTTTAGGGGTTTTTGATAATGCAGGTAAATAAAGTACGAGTAAATAAAAGACAATAAGATTAAATGCAGCAAGTGTCCCAATCCTTTATTCAGCAAAGTACAAGCCGGTTGTATTACTTAAGATGACCAAACATTCTCGAGGACACACGGGAATTCTGTCAAGTGCTTTCGCTTCATATAGTTGATTAATCTTCTTTAGTTTGCTAAGTGTTGTGTGGGTGAACCTGTGCTAATGTACCGACCTTCCTAGGACTAATACATACTTGTGAGTATACCCCTTGCAAACATCCGTAAGTACAAGAAAGTAATTAAGGTAGAAACCTAACCATAGCTTTAAACTCTAAGACCCTGACGTCCCTTGTACAATGGTTTCCTAACGGGGGTTCAGGTTTCTGTCACTCCGGCAACCCCTACGATTAGTAGCCAAATACACAATGCATTCCCCTAGACCCATATAGGTGAAGTGTCATGTAGTCGATGTTCACATGACACCACTAGAAGACGTACACCACAACTTAAATATCAAACTATTAAATCTTTCTCAACACAATTCCACTACTAACAACATGACTTCTCCCATGTCCTCAAGAACAAAACGAACCACTCATAAGACATCATATGGATCATGATCAGAGATGGAATAATGATGTATAAAAATCTGAACATAAACAATAATCCAATGGTTCACTCAATAGCATCAATTACAAGGAGTAATCAACACCGGAAAGTTTCCCCTAAGAACTATGCAAGATTCAACCCAATTGTTACAGCGATATGGAGATGGTGATGAGGGTGCTGGTGGTGATGATGATGATGATGATCCCGATTAAGTCCAGCTTGATGGTGGTGTTGATGGTGACGATCTCCCCTCTCTGGGAAGGAATTCCCCCGGCAGAATTCTGTCTGCCGGAGAGATCTTTCTCTGTCGGTGTTTTCTGTCCCGCAGAGGCGGCGGAATCTTTCTCTGGTCGCTCCCCGAGTATTAGGGTTTCGGGAGGATAATATACGCCAGAGGGGAGAGTCAGGGGTGGACCAGGGCGGCCACACCACCTGGTGGCGCGGCCTAGGCTGGCCCGCGCCAGGGTGTGGTGTGGGCCCCTGTGGCCCATCTCAGCCTCCCCTTCTGGCTTCCTTCGTCTTCTGGAAAAATAGGATTTTCCATGTATTTTACCAGATTTTCTGATCTTCGCGAATTTTGCCTCCAAACAGCACCTTTTCCATAAAAATCCTGACTGCAGTGGTCCATGCTCCAAAAGTCATCAACCATGCAAAAATAGATGAAATAGCATAAGTATCATCTCTTAATATGAAATATATCAATGAATAAAAGTAAATTATAATATAGAATAGTGATGCAAAATGGACGTATCAGCCACCCGCTTCATCAAGGTCCGCAATGAAGCCAAAAAATCTAAAGGTTTGCTTTGCTCACGTAGCATTGTCTTCCCTTCTGATAGTCAAGTCTGCTTCTGACTCGACGAATTCTTGTATTGTTTAGCCATTGCCAAGGAATCCGAAGTAATCCGGGAAGAGGCGTTGAAACATGCCGAAGATCTTGAGACCAACTTAAGGACATGGAAAAGGCACTTCAAGAGGCCAAACAGTCTACGAAAGCCGAAGCCGAGGAACGGGAGAACCAAGCTACAACTATTTCCAAAAGAGATGAAGATCTTCGGAAGAGGCTGGAGGCTCTCAACGCTTCTTTGACCAGTAAGTTGTTTATTTGGTTCTGCTACGATGTTCTTTCGTGCTACTATCCTTGAAATTTTCCTTGATTTCTTCACCTTCCTTCTTGACTTGATTCTTTCCACTATAGAAATTATCGGCCAATCTCTAACCTTGGAAGAGGATCAAAGATCTGATCCATTGTCGGATGATGTGGGTATCTTAGAGGCAAATAGCGCCCGTGGGTGGAATATTTTTATCCGTTCACGATGGGCTTTCAAGAGACTACATGCCAAAGTTTTTGCGAGCATGGAAGTACTCGTGGACTTCAATGATCTCGTTGTTGTCTTCAATGCTGATCCCAATCCGCTAACAGGTTACAGCATGATCCAGTAAAAGAGAGGTGCTGAGATTTCTATGGCCTTGGCGATGGCGCATGGCGAGAAGGCCAACTGGAAGAAGGTTAGATCCTCCATTCCAGTTAACACCACTGGCAAAGAAATTGATCTGACCCCTTTCATTAAAAGGGCCAAGCCATATGCACGGCTGCTGTGAGTGATAGGTGACGGGCAAGAGATTCCTTTTGCCAAACTTGTAACCGATGCTCCTTCCCATAGTGCAACTCATGTTGTCAAACCTTCAGCTGAAGCCCCTTCGGCCAGCACCACACTTTCAGCCAAAAAATCTACCTGACTATGTAGTTGTGTCTGGCTTTTATTGGAATGATCTTGAACGGTCAGCACTTATTTGACAGTAGGATTCTATGAAACCTTTTACTTTTGTATGTATATATGCAATCCTTGTGTTGACTCCATTGTCTTGTGTATGCTTGTATGTTTTGCTAAAATTCCTGCTTTGTTCGACTATCTTGCCAGATAATATCTGATCCACCTGGTCCTTCGGTGACTCCTCGATCTTCTGATGCGCAACCCTAATCATTCAAAACGGTTATATGTGAAAATGTCACTGTCCGTGTCATGGATCCTCCCTTGTATGCTGAGGAAATCCAGTGGATAAAATGATTAGAAGGCAACCTTCGAGCTGTGAAAGAAATGGTGGTTGTATCGTTGTCGAAGATGCAAAAAACTCTGGATCACGAGGCATATCTTTTGGAAGAAATCTCAAGGGCGAGCAAAAAAAAAAACTTTGTAAGCTTCTCGCATAGCCCCCGAGTCTTGTTACCCAACAGCAAAAAAGTAAAACCTTTGCTTTTTCCTCAGGTATCTGCTTATGTGAGGTTGAAGAAACTCAGTGCTTGCGGATTCATCTGAATGCTTTGATGGAGGCTTCCCAAGGTGCAAGCAGCGACTTCTGGACTAATCATAAACATGATTATACGCTGGCCCTTCTCCAGGATCTTGTGACTGAGGTGGAAGAATTTGTCGAGTGCTGTCACCAAGCGCTAGCTCGTGTATACAATGCTGTGTTTCCTCGAGACCCTCAAACTCAAGGCCTTGCCGTGTTGATGACGGTGTTTTAGCAAGGCAAGAAGATCAAGCACTTTGTGAAGCTATAGCTTATTGCAGGTGCTAAACTTGCTCTTGCTTGGGTGCATGTGCATCATCCGATGTTGAACTTAGACGCTGTGTCGAGAGGGTTACCTGGAGGTGGGATGATCAACATGGAACCCCATTATGCAGCTGCTCGTAAGCCTACGATAAGGATTATCCATAGATGTCTTGATGAAGACGAATATTTTCCCCTTAACTCCTCAGTGTAATGCACCCCTGGAAAAGAAATATGTAACTATGCAAAACCTTGTGTTGCTCTTGACAGAGTATGTAATGTTTTTGTGTGTTTGCTTGATGCGTAATTGCCTTTATGCGAGACCCTTTTGTTTGCCTGACGTCCTGGGGCCGAGTCAGCTATTCAGGTGAACGCATTTTATCTCACGGCGAAGCCGAGGATTTTGTGGCGCTCTGTTGGCGAAGCCCTCGAGCGTCAGGTGCACATTTTTTATGCGGATGAGTTGTTAATGGAGCCCCCAAGTATCGGGTGAATATTGAAAAGAAAAGAAAAGAGACTAAGACTGAGTTTCAGGAACTTAGCTCTATTTATTGCCAAATACGGATGTACATGTTTGTAACATCCCAGCATTAGGATCCAACGAAGGGTAGAAATAGGAATATAAGTTTGTGCATGCATGCATCTGTAAAATTAGGGTAAATTTTTCACCAAACAAAACACTAAAGGGATCAGAGTTTCTTTCGTTAACTAGAGGTAGGAATAGATCTTGTTAGTGATTGCTATGAATTTTGACATGACCTTTAGGCAGTATTAAGATTTTGGGGAAATTACTTTAAATTCAAATTTGAAATTCAAATCAAATTGAAAATATTTGAATTTTAGAAGTCATTAATATTGGAGGATTTTCCCAAAAATAAAACCTTATTAACATTGTTTGATAATAAAGAAATAGTAATCAACAATAAGAATTAAAGGCAAGGAAAAATAAATAAGAAATAATTCTTATTTCTTTACTTCATAATAAGGTCACAACTGATGATAAATACATTAAAGGTATAAGGTCACAAAGAACAGAAATTTAACTTTATTAACTTGTAATAATATCTTTACAAGATCTTTTACAAAAAGATTATAAAGAAGGTTACAATTAAAACCTATACTACCTATCTACTCCTATACTAATCTTGTGAGTCCAGATCTTGTTCCTGCAAATAAGATAAACAACTAGAAAGGAAATTAGGGGTTAGTTAGATAATTTTACTCTCAGTGGTGAACAGTGAAGTGCACTGTTCATGGTACATCATTGAGTAAGTAAAGGGGTAAGTTTCACCAAAGGTGAAGTATCTGTTCTTTTCAGTAAATAGTCAAGATTACAGGAAAAGCCAAGTGGATAAAAGTAAGTTTCACCAGGTTGTCAAACGGTAAACAGGTAATAGTAAAATCCAAGTTACTTGGGCTGATCCACATGCACATCACACACACACAGCTTAGTCAACTAACTGCATGGAGTGTGCTGTCAAGCCAACAGCAGCAGTACAAGCAACCACACCGAGCACCAGTCGAAGGAGAACACAGGAGCTCATTTCTCCTTCTCAAGCACACACTCGCAGCTATAGAGCTTGTTGAAACCATAGCCAAATACTCAACCAGATTACCCAAATCAACCATCAGATCTCCACATGATGGTAACATAAGGAGGGGTTGGATCAGGTGGAAAGCAAGGTCAAGCACAAAGTCACAGGAGCAGCACCAGGTGGTGCAGAGCTAGAGAAAGCCAGCAAGCAACACCACAACATCATCAACCATCAAGTAATCTGGTGAGTACAAATAACACCACCAGATGATCAGATCATCATAGAGTTAAATGAGCATATGTTGTTTATTTGATCTTCTCAAAAAAAAACCAAGTGGGGTGTACATCCATCCTAGAAGAAAGGTAAAAAGACAAATGATAAAACTTTACTAGCCTTTACCAAGATCTCAGACTAGCATCACTGATCTTGGATAATATATATTCCAGAGTAAATTAGCCCAATGTATGGATTATGGGCACATATCCTAAAGGAGTAGCACCCTAGAATCTACATATATACTGAATCCAAGATGAGTAGCCGGTATCCATACTAGAAATCATCTATTAGAGACAGCAAGTTAGGGAAACTAGCCCTATGCCTCAAAACAACATCATAGGCATGAAACAGTTGTTGGATATCATAAACCAACAGATACAACAATGATTTTCAGAGCAATTAAGCATCTAAACACTTTTGGAGCATTTGTAAACCCAAAGCTAGTAGCAAAACAAATCATGTGTACCATTCTTCAGAGGTGTCACCAGGATCTATTCTAACCAAGCAAAGCTTACCAACTGATTACATAATCTAGGCCAACTAACAGATAATCATTTTTCCAATACTTCAATTTGAAATCATATTTCACAGAAGGATTATTAACAAAGAGTATTCCAACCTAGATATCACAGTGGGTTTCAATAAAATGTAACCATCACAGAGGCAACAAGGGTGATCACATAGGGTTCAGTATCCATTCAGCAATGGAACTTAGGGTTCCAATTGCATAAGTCACATAGGCTTAACAACCCATGACATCAGTGATTCTAGCGTCGTATAATACGCGTTAACCATGAGATTTGGAATGGGATACAGAAGTCAGTTGTATCTTCTTCCTTTCATATGGAGGCAAGATGACCTTATCATGACGTTGGGATTCCTGGTATGGATCCAACATATGGGTGGGCACCCTTAGGCCCCACGATTTTGGTGTCTAGATTATTTATGAGTGGCTGTCGGAGGTATAGTCGGGCCTTTTAGGGAGCTTACCAGGGGCATCACCACTTCATAGAGTCTTCGAGAACTCACCAGGGTTATAGCTTGCCCTAGTTGGAGGCTTAACGGAGGTGTAGTCAGCCCCGGAGGATCGTGCAGACATATGGGGTCGCGGAGAGGGAAGTGATTGGCTTGGATCACCTACTGGGCCCCACATCATGGAATTGTGCACGGGAAGGTACACCCGGTTGTGCAACAAGGAGTTGGTCTCTCATGGGTAAAACAGCGCACCTCTGCAGAGTGTAAGAATTGGGACATGTTACTCCCTGTTCCGGGAATGAGCTACAAACGCGGCAGGAAAGGAACTCCATGAAGTTCTGGTCAACCTGTGAAGGCTGATGGGCATAGTTTTTGATAATAAAATCAATCTTTGAAGAAATGTTTACAAAAATTGCATAGTACCAAGGATGTATCGTCCGAGGTGGTAGATAGAGCATCAAACTTCCCACATTGCATATAATGAACTTGCTGGGTAATGCTGTTACTCACTCTTTCCTTTGAACCCCTACTTAGACTCTGAGAATCCATAAGACACTTCGATGTACGTAGCTGATGGACAAGAGGACGTCTACTATGAAGAACCCGACCTGTCCAGAGGAGTTGAAGGAGTGGACTACGAGATACGCTATGGAGTGGAGGGAAACGAGTCCGAGTAGTTGCCTTAGTTAGTAGTAAACCAATTGAGACGAGCAGCAGGAACTATATAGAATAAGTTGTTGAGCTCAATTCAAAGTATGAGTTTGGATTTTATATCTTCCGCTGAAACTACTTAAGTTTGGTTTGTAATTTCATAATACTTGAAGTTTGAGAACTCTTGGTTTGTAATAATGAAGTGTGTATGTTTGTAATATGGACCCGCAATGTTTCTGTTGTACCACTCTGAGGGGTGTGATATTTACGGAACGGTGTTCTGTGAATGTCATATCAACGACTATAGTGTACTACACATGAAGTGGTATGCTGGGTCACCGCAGCTAGTATCAGAGCCATTGCTTTGACCTTAGGTTGGAAACCTAGTAAAGGGAAATAAATGTAGGAGTCTAGGAGCAACGGTAAAGAGTTCTCTAGATTATATGATGAATATTCAATTGAGAATATTTTGTTATATTTTTTAGTGTGATAATTCTTTATTATGATGCATCATTATAATTAATGGATACTAATTACATTTATATCTATACAGTTGAAATGGCACCAAAGTTTCCAAAACAGACTTTGGCAAGGAAAGAAGAGACTCTCGAAGATTATCAGGGGGCTTTAACTGAAAAGCTTTGAGAACTTCTGAGGGTTTTTGGTTGCACAACTAATATCCCAGTCAATACCATTA
Organism: Avena sativa; assembly: GCA_916181665.1. Lineage (NCBI taxonomy): Eukaryota > Viridiplantae > Streptophyta > Magnoliopsida > Poales > Poaceae > Avena > Avena sativa. The sequence continues at coordinate 101,430,901 of OV702287.1, read as the reverse complement.
CCTACCATGATGGGCAAATGTTAGCCAAATATTTTGTTAGCATCCAACTACCAAAGAAACTTGGTTTATATCACAACTTACCTATGGGGGAAGGTAGAAGTCACCTAGCAGCATATCATGTTGCTATTGTGGAGGCGATAGCCAATGTTCGGGAACATAAAGTAGAAGAGTTAGCTAGAAGCACATATTCTGTGATTCCTCATGACTCTATAGACAAGGAACTGGAACCGAATCATCTTGCTTTGGTAAGGAAGCATCCAAAACTAGCTTCTAAGTTTATGGATCTGTATCGACTGATGGTTGGGTCTTTGTATAAGACACATCAGGTTATTGTAGAAGATCAGGTTGATATGCTAGAGGATTTAACGAATCCTGAAAGAAGGGAGAAGTGAGCATCTAAATTGGAAAATGAAGTAGTGGATAGGGTTAACCCAGTTTTCAAGGATATACCTATAGATCCAGCATCTTTTACACCATATCCTTACTCACCGATACTAGAACCTATTAGATATCCTGGTGAGGGCACTAGTCATCCAGTACCACAGAGTTCTTGGGGAACCAAGGACTCGGAATTACCTATTGGAAATTCTGAAGGATGGAGGTACGTGATACGTTGCAAACGTATCCATAATTTTTGATGTTCCATGCTTGGTTTTATCTACTTTCTTATGTTTTGTCCACACTTTGGAGTACTTTTCATATGATTTCTTGGACTAACCTATTAACAAGAGCCACAGTGTCAGTTGCCTGTTTTCTACTGTTTTTGGTTCCAGAAAGTCAGAAAATGAATATTCTCGGAATTGGACAGGACAAAAGCCAAAGTCATTATTTTCCCGGAAGATTCACGGAGCCAGAAGGAGAGACGAAGGGGGGCCACAGGGTGGCCAAACCACCCCTAGGCGCGGATCCCCCTGGCCGCGCCAGGGCATGGTGTGGGCCCCCTGGCTAGCCACCAACCTTGCCCCTTCACCTATATATTCCTCTCGATGCAAAACCCCTAAATCGTTAAGCCTCCAGCCACGAAAAGTTCTGCAGCGCCACCACCACCGAAGGGGAGATTCGGGGGACAGAAAGTCTCTGTTTCGACACCCTGCTGGGACGAGGAAGTTCCTCCGGAGCCATCTCCATCGATCTCCACCACCATCTCCATCACCGTTGCTGATTCCCATGATGAGGAGGGAGTAGTTCTTCCTCGAGGCTAAGGGTTCTACCGGTAGCTATGTGTTCATCTCTCTCTATGCATGATCTTATTGAGATCATGAGCTTGTAATCTACATATCTACCTTGCTACTCAAGTGCTTTAATAGATCTCTGCTCTCCCCATGTGTGTGAAGTTGACAATGTGCACACCATGGTGGCACTTAGGCTAGAGATTACAAATACTTGTTATGAGTTATATTTGGAGTTGGATGTCTTTATGAAATTGTGGTGTTCGTTGGACCCATATAGTGCTCAAGGTGATAGTGTGGGGTTATCTAGAGGGGAAAGGCTTACTTTGAGGTGTGTTGTTATAGCCCTACCATGGATTAGAGTGTCCAACCGGAGAGTAGTTCAGCATAGTATCATAAAGAAGAATATATTTATATGAGAGTGTTCACTAGTGAAAGTATGATCCTTAGGACTTGTTTCTAAGAATTGAAACACCATTTGCAACTCGATCTATTACATGTTTGCTTGCTTCCACCTTTATTTCAGTTTGCCTTTAGTCTCTTTCACACCATCAAGCTATTTTCTAGCACTGTTGTCTTATATCCATACCACTTGTATTTCACTATCTCTTCGCCGAACTAGTGCACCTATACACCTGATAAGTGTATTGGGTGTGTTGGGGACACAAGAGACTTCTTGTATCTTGATTGCAGGGTTGCTTGAGAGGGATACCCTTTGACCACTTCCTCCCTGAGTTAGATAAACCTTGGGTAATCCACTTAAGGGAAACTTGCTGCTGTTCTACAAACCTCTACACTTGGAGGCCCAACAACTGTCTACAAGAATAGAAGTGCATAGACATCAAGCTATTTTCTGGCGCCGTTGCCGGGGAGGTAAGGTAAAAGGTACTCACATCCTCCGGTGTGAGTGCTCGAAGTTATTTCCTTTAGATTCTGCAATTTTGTCTTTTTGTTTCTTGTTTTCACTAGTTAGGCTTAATGGAAAACAACAAAAAAATAGAGAGCTTTTTAGTATTTTTCCTAATATAGAACATGAATTGTCTGAAAAGAAAATTAAAAAACCCTTGGAACTTTCTTTGCATGCTAATAGCAATGTTATTAGTATGAATCTTTTAAACACCTTAGTTACTAATGCTATGGAAACGTCTAAGCTTGGGGAATTTAGTTTTTATGAAAATGATCTTTTTAGTTCCCTAGCTTTAAAGAAGAAAATTTGCTCTGATGATACTTTATCTCCCATATGTGGTAATTCTAATGATACTTGTGATATTTTAAATCCATATACTGAAAGCATCTCTTTTAAAATACCTATAAAAATTGTTGAACGTGTTATGAACAACTATTATTTGGGAGATGGAACTGTCCATCCTGGTGACCATTTACGCTTTATACACGAATTGTGCGAGTTGTTCAAGTGTGCAGGTACTTCAATGAACCAAGTTAAGAGGAAGCTATTCCCTTTTCACTCAAGGGCAAAGCAAGGGAGTGGTATGAGCTACTAAATGATCCTCATCATTTGGAGTGGAAGGAACTTGAATCTCTCTTTTACTCTAAATTTTATCCTCCTCGTGAAATTCATAAAGATAGGAATTACATTTATAATTTTCATCCACATGATGGAGAAAGTATTGCCCAAGCATGGGGGAGATTGAAGTCAATAATACTCAAATGTCCCATTCATGAGCTCTCCAGTAATATTGTTATTAATAATTTCTATGCAAGGCTTTCAGGACATTACAAGAACTATCTAGATACTTGTTTAGAGGGATCCTTCACAAGTAAGGATGTCAAAGCTAAGTGGGATCTTCTTGAAACAATGCAAAGCAATACCGAAGATTGGGATAACAACAAAGGTAAAGAACCAGGTATAAACTATGAGTATGATTGCATTAAGTCTTTCGCTGAAATTGCTGATTTTCAAGAGCTTAGTGCGAAATATGGTCTTGATCCTCAAATTCTTATTAATTGTTTTAGATCCTTTGCTTCTCATATTAATGCTCCTAAAGAAAAATGGGACATGTATCATGAGCCTTTTAAAGACACTTGCATGGAAAATGAAATTATTCTTAATGATAGCAATAAACATGCTCAAACCTCTGAAAGTACTACTTCTTATAAGCATGTTAATTTTTGTGGAATACATAGACCTTGTGAGAATAATCAAATTGAAGAAGAATATTGTATCACCCACATGAATGAAAAAACTAGAATGTGGTATAGGGCTCTAAATGATCTTGGTAAAAAAGTTTGTGCCCTCTATCCTTTTATTTGTGAACTTTGCTTTGAAGTGGGTCATTTCAATTTTCAATGCTTAGGCCATAATAATAGCCCTTCTAATCCAATGAGTACTGCAAGTTTGTATTGTGATGACATGATCACTCCTAATCAGCATGATGAACTTACATTATTTTTGGGATGTGAAGAGTTATCAAGGAAAACCTCTTTGGTAGATATGGGTGCTTTTGATATGAATAGTGTCCTGCATGGTTGTCATATTTATTGTGTTGATAATTGCCACACAAATACTTACATACAAAATATCATGAAAGATGAGGTTTTACCAAAATATGACAGGACTAATATGTGTTTTGTTCTTATTAATGAAAAGGAGGAATCCTCCAAAGTTTCTTCTATTGTCTCTAACAATGAACCAGGGTATATGGAGAAGCTTCCTTTCAAGCCTCTCCCTCCTAAAGAGAAGAAGAAAAAGAAGAAAAGGAGGAGTAAAAGGAGAGAGGAAACGGTATTTTCCCCTAAGCATGTTGCTCCTATTATAATTTTTGATGAGTCTGAACTTGATGATGTTCCTATGCCTATTACCTACAGTAGTGATCATGATTGCAAAAATCACACTACTTTTGATATTGAAAATCTCTTCGGTACCAATTCTGAAAATGATGATATTAATAATTGTTGTACTATTAGTGTTATGCATGCTCCTTCCAATGATGATACGTTTACAAATGAACACACTCTGGAAGATAACTATTCTATTGCTTATGATGATACTATACCTCCAATATATGATGATTCCAATGATGAATATGATATTTTCAGTCCACCTACTATTGAGGAGGAAATTAATTATGATTAAAATATGCCTCCTATATTTGATGATTATGGTTATGAAAATAATAATGATAGCTATTTTGTTGAATTTGCTCCCACTACAATTAATAAGAATGACTATGTTTATGTGGGGAGTACTAATTCTTTTATGCATGTGGCTGATGATAAGAATGTTTCTTGTGATAGTTATATTGTTAATTTTATTCATGATGCTACTGGAAGTTATTATGAGAGAGGGAATCATGGTCTTATGTCTCTCAACATTATTAAGTTTCCCCTCTTTATGTTGAAAGTTTTGAAGTTGCACTTGTTTTGCTTTACTATGCTTGTTGCTTTGTGCTTTCATGACTTATTTATTTACAAGATTCCTATGCATAGGAAGTGGGTTAGACTTAAATGTGCTTTGAATTTTCTTCTTGATGCTCTCTTTTACTTCAATTCATATTTCTTATGTGAGCATCTTCTCAAACTATTATGCCTAACTTAAAGGCGTTAAATAAAAGTACTTATTGGGAGATAACCCAAAAGTTTTAGATGAGTCTTGGAAGTTATTACTTCTGCAATACTGCTCCTTATCCTTTTTATTTGCTTTTTGTGCCAAGAGTAACCTCTAATGAGAGATAAGTAATGATTGGGAAAGTTGCTGTCCCGAAACAGATTTCTGTGCTTCACCGTAAAAATTCGTGTAAAATCTCTGTAGGTCCTTTTGAGGCTTGAATTTTTGTGCTTCTGCCCCAGGTTGTTATCTAACATTCGTTAGTTCAACACTTTTTGATTTGAGCAACAGAAGGTCTTCAAAAAAAATTGTCTTTACCTGCTGGTCTGTTTTGATAGATTTCTGCCATTATTTCCATTTGCTTCTTGTTGGTTCCTTTTGAGTTCTTTTGGGAATTGAGCTTTTTGAGGGAAGTGATACAGTAGCTAGTGTTTTAATGGAAGTTTTATTGGTGTTAGAACTCACCCTAAAGACTTATTATCTTGAGTGCACTAATGTTGCTAATAAAGATTGTGTGAAGTTTTGTATGAAGGAAAAATTTCAGGTGTATGGAGAGAATGATGTAATGAGATGAAGAATGGACTAAAGCTCAAGCTTGGGGATGCCACGCGTGTCACCCCAAGAAATATCCAAGAAGTACAAGCGTCAAAGCTTGGGGATGCCCAAGGCATCCCCTTCTTCATCAATAAAAATCTCAGGTTTCTTCCAAACACTTCATTTTTATTGTTTCATGCACAGTTGTGTTGTTCTTGGAGCGTCTTCTTTTTCGTTTTCGTTTTGGTTTTTAGTTTTCTTTGTTTTCTGAATAAATTGGTTGGACACCCTCTTTCATACATTGGTTTTCAAATAGTTTGCTTTGGATAGGAAAAGAGTAGGAAAAGTTCATGCTTAAGTGGTAAAGAGAGCTTGTTTTTGACTGTGGCCTATGCTTTGTCATGCCATGCTTGATATTGTTTTGGATTTATGCTTAGTGATCTTTGCTGTAGCATGACATGTTATAAATGATTGGGATTGCTTAATGTGCCTTGGAAGAATCATGCATTGTTTTAGCATATTAAAGCATAGTATTGTGGTATTCTCCTTTGATGCTTTATTTGGGTTGACTTGGCGCATGCTCACACCATGTTATGACTATCCCAAGTCACCATAGCCTTTATGATCCTTTAGTTTTCGACTTGTAATATCACTTTATGCTTTGATTAATGATGTTTTGTCACTCTGCATGATTATGGCCATTGTTGCTCTCTTAGTTGGTCGCTCCCAGTCTTTTGCTAGCCTCTGTAACCAAGTATGAGTTCCACTCATGCATCCAACTCCTAAAACCAAGTTATTCCAAAGAGTCCACCATACCTACCTATTATCTTATGCTATTCCAAGTATATTCATGTTTTTATCTACCTTCTGAATTAAACTTGTTCTGAGAAAACTAGTGATTGAAGCTCTCACGAACTTGATGGCACACTTTACTTTTCTTGCCATTAATAAACTTGAACCATTGTATCGTCTATGTTGTATATATGCGTGCACTTATATGCTGGGGATTAGCAGAACCATGTTGTCATAGGGAACGCTTTCAACATTGCACTTGTACTTTGTACCTAGTTGATATCATGCTCTTTTGTCTATGGATGTCGTCGGTGTGAAATGAAAGGGGAGCTTGTAAGTCCATGGAGTTATGTATATGTGTTAGAGAAACGCCTGGGCCATTGGTCTAATCCATGTTGTCATGGTGGAAACCTGCAGCGTAACCATAATGAGCTATCTATGAAGCATTCTTCTTATAAAAAAAGTCAGATATTGATAAAAAGAGAGAAAAAAAGATATATGAAAAGAGGAAAGAGAGAAAAGAGCATCATATTCCCATGGTAAATAAGAAGATTGCTGAGATGCTCGTTGTCTGCTTGCCTTGTCATTTTGATATGGGGATTCTTCCGTATCATCGGGCAAGGGGTACCCTGTTGGCTGTTCTCTATGATACACATGTACTTACGATGACAAGAACTTACCGGTGACTAAACTTGAGTAGCATGAGGAGCGGCCCTCATATTCAAGGGACATGAGATTTCCAACTTATACTTTGTCAAGCATATACTCCATAGTTTGTTCACTTTAACCTTAATCACTTCAAGATTCTTATGATAGGGGCAATGAGAGGTGAAAGCTAATAAGTACCATAATTTTTGGAAGCTCTTTATGAGACTTGAATCCCTGCTTCCTTCTATGAAGGCCTTTCTTTTACTTTTATGTTGAGTCTCCACCTTCTATCTTTATGCACCTACTTTGAGAGCATATTGGCCATTCTTAGTTCTATGTGCATTGTCCCAAGACTTGTTGATTGATGCATAGCTTTGATATTCCTTGTTTGAAACTATTTGTATCTAGTCACTCTTATGAACTTTGAAGGTTTCCTATGCATTTATGTTTTCTACTCTATGAGGGACAAGCTAAATGCCACTATGGTATGTTTTCTTTATGTGAAACAAACAAACGTCTTGCAAAGCATTGTTATTCATGAATCTTTTGTTTGTGCCTTTTCATGTTACAACATAGTTGCTATGTCTTATTGTTAGAACTATATCTTTCATGCTATGTTGAAGTACTATGATCCAAGCTATCAATGTTTTACAAATACTTTGATCAATTTTATGATGGTGCATGTCACCTAAAAAATTATTCTTTCTTTTTATCACTTACCTACTCGAGGACGAGGAGGAGTTAAGCTTGGGGATGTTGATACATTGCAAACATATCCATAATTTTTGATGTTCCATGCTCGGTTTTATATACTTTCTTATGTTTTGTCCACACTTTGGAGTACTTTTCATATGATTCCTTGGACTAACCTATTAACAAGAGCCACAGTGCCAGTTGCCTATTTTCTGCTGTTTTTGGTTCCAGAAAGTCAGAAAATGAATATTCTCAGAATTAGACCGGACAAAAGCCAAAGTCGTTATTTTCCCGGAAGATACATGGAGCCAGAGGGAGAGACGAAGGGGGGGAACCGGGTGGCCAAACCACCCCTAGGTGCGGGTCCCCCTGGCCACGCCAGGGCATGGTGTGGGCCCCTTGGCTGGCCACCAACCTCGCCCCTTCGCATATATATTCCTCCCGATGCAAAAACCCTAAATCGTTAGGCCTCTAGCAACGAAAAGTTCCACAGCACCGCCGCCACCGAAGGGGAGATTCGGGGGACAGAAAGTCTCTATTCCGGCACCCTGCCAGGACGGGGAAGTGCCCCCGGAGCCATCTCCATTGATCTCCACCACCATCTCCATCACCGTTGCTGATTCCCATGATGAGGAGGGAGTAGTTCTTCCTCGAGGCTAAGGGTTCTACCGGTAGCTATGTGTTCATCTCTCTCTCTATGCATGATCTTATTGAGATCATGAGCTTGTAATCTATAGATCTACCTTGCTACTCAAGTGCTTTAATAGATCTCTGCTCTCCCCATGTGTGTGAAGTTGACAGTGTGCACACCATGGTGGCACTTAGGCTAGAGATTACAAATACTTGTTATGAGTTATATTTGGAGTTGGATGTCTTTATGAAATTGTGGTGTTTGTTAGACCCATCTAGTGCTCAAGGTGAGAGTGTGGGGTTATCTAGAGGGGAAAGGCTTACTTTGAGGTGTGCTGTTATAGCCCTACCATGGATTAGAGTGTCCAACCGGAGAGTAGTTCAGCGTAGTATCATAAAGAAGAATATATTTATATGAGAGTGTTCACTAGTGAAAGTATGATCCCTAGGCCCAATTTCTAAGCATTGAAACACCATTTGCAACTAGATCTGTTACATGTTTGCTTGCTTCCATCTTTATTTCAGTTTGCCTTTAGTCTCTTTCACACCATCAAGCTATTTTCTAGCACTGTTGTCTTATATGCATACCACTTGTATTTCACTATCTCTTCACCGAACTAGTGCACATATACACCTGACAAGTGTATTGGGTGTGTTGGGGACACAAGGGACTTCTTGTATCTTGATTGCAGGGTTGCTTGAGAGGGATACCTTTGACCACTTCCTCCCTGAGTTCGATAAACCTTGGGTAATCCACTTAAGGGAAACTTGTTGTTGTTCTACAAACCTCTGCACTTGGAGGCCCAACAACTGTCTACAAGAATTAAAGTGCGTAGACATCAGTACGGATCAATGGATGGATCTGCTGGGAATCCTATTCCTGTGGAAGATTCAGTTGGAGATATCGGGCAGACTAGTCACATGGGCGTACGATCTTATTCCGTTGATGGAAGAGATGTACATGTGGAAGATGTAGAGTCCAAGGAGGAAGATCCTGAAGAAAGGGTGTTTGAGTCAATAGAAAATTATCCTACTCCAGATAATGTGCACTATCCAATCATAGCTGAGGACTATCGTACCCAGCAGAGTACTTGGGGGGCACCGGAAGGGGAATATTCTGTAGATTCCTCTAGAATCGGGATGCAGGAGATGGATGAAGAAGAAAGTGATGAGGATGATTCGGTAGATACTTCAGATGGGTTGGAAGGTATGGATACACTTCAGCTGAATGATGTGTCAAGTCCGAATACTTCTGATACTGAATATCGTTTATCGAAGAGGCAAGTCGTTTCACAGTCGGTGCGTCGTACTTCATGTCAGCACGGTTGTACTCCGGGTATGTACGATGAACGGCTCAACTTCTGGGGAGTGTGACTTTGATTAGGAGCATCTCCGCAGGAGACGAGAGTTGGAGTTGGAGGACTTGATGTAAATAAATAAGTGAGATGGTACCACATTAGCTTGTAATGTTTAATGAGTAAGGGCTTGTAATCACGTTGTATAACTTATATTGCTTGTAATGTAGAATATGTGTGTAATGCATATTTGGTTCTTATTTGGATCTTGTTTTCCATTGTGTGACTAGTTATGTGCATGAAGTTGAGCTCAGAACACATATGCATGATGTAATTATGAGTATTCGCTTATGTTACAGGACTAGGGGGTATGGAAATGGGTGTAGAAAACGAGACTGAGCAGCAGCGCATGGAGCACGAAGCCAAAGAAAAGGCAGATGAAGACACTAGAATGCAAGCAAATTTACCACCACCACCACCAATGAGGCCATTGATGGAGAAGAACTTTATGCAGTACATGCAAATGATGCAAGAGTCCCAGAATAAATTCATGGAGGGGTTAGTAGACCGTGTGGGACAGCCGAGGGCACCTCAAGGACGTGGTGTTAGTCTTTTGGATTTCCAGGATACCAGGCCTTTACCTTTCGCATCCGCTCCTGAACCAATGGATGCAGAGGACTGGTTAACAGATACCGAAAGAAAGTTGAGAACTGTAGGATGCAGTGAGGAAGAGAAGTTAAGGTATGCAATGTATTTATTGACCGGACCTGCAGCGTCATGGTGGGAGAGTCAGCTAGCAATGCAACCTCCAGGAAGAGAGTACAATTGGGAGGAGTTCAAACAAAGATTCCATGAATATCATGTTCCGGAAAGTATCATAGAGTTGAAGCGTAGGGAGTTTGAAGAACTGCAACAAGGATACTCCAGTGTCATGAAGTATATTCGGGAGTTTAGTGATTTATCTCGTTATGCTGCTGAAGAAGCTAGCACGGAGGCGAGTAGGAAGAAGATGTTCATGTGTGGACTAAATCCATTTGTGAAGATGCAGTTGAGGCTTGCCAACACTCAAACTTTTCAACAGTTGCTTGATGTAGCTATCACCTTTGAAGATGATTACAAAAATGTCCAAGAGGACCGTAGGAAGAGAGAAAACAAGGAGCCGAAGAGGTTTCAGGCAAGTAAACTCAAAACCAATCTAGAGTTTCAACCTATAAATAGACCCTAAAACAACAACAACAACAACAGGAGTAGAAACAACACTGGAGGACATTCAACCCTAGAAGGAATGTCATATGTCATAATTGCAAACCTTCAGGACATATCAGCAAGGATTGTCAGAAACCAGTGATAATTTGTTATGGATGTGGACTAAAGGGTCATATTAAGCCTGATTGCCCAAAAAACCACCCGGTGGTTGGCCCACAAAAGGTGGATTACAAGCCAGTGGAGGCAGAGGTGGACAGTCTAACAGAGGTGGAAGTTATGCCAAAAATAATAATGGACAGAGAGGTAGACCTACAGGAAAGCTGAATTGCGCAACCTTAGAGGAGGTGGATAACTCAAATCAAGCGGTGATAGGTACGCTCAATATTCTCACAAATCCTGTCAAAGTTTTATTTGATACTGGTGCAACTACTTCTTTCATATCTGAAGAGTTTTGTGATAAATTCGGGATTAGAAGGGCACCGTTAGAAAAACCTATGACCGTAGTTACCGCCGGAGGGATCGTGGTAGTTAAACATATTAAACTAAACCAAGTCATCTCAATCTGTGGTCAAACCTATTATGCGGATCTTTATGTGATCTCATTAAAAGGAATAGCAGTAGTGCTGGGAATGGATTGGATGACAGACTATGGAGCCCAGATCAATTGTGAAGAGAAAACTGTTTCAATCAAGTCTACAAGTCGAGGAAGGATGGTATATCAGGCGGATAAACATAGTCATATCATGGTAGATCTGCAGTTGAACTCAATGAAGGAGGTCAAGTTAGAAGATATTCCAGTGTTGAAGGAGTTTCAAGATGTTTTTCTAGCAGAGTTACCAGGAATGCCACCTGATCGGCAAATAGAGTTCACTATTGACCTGATACCTGGTACAACACTAATAGCTCAAGCACCATATAAGATGGGGCCAAAGGAATTAAAAGATCTTAAGGAGCAAATTGATTTATGAGCCTGGAAAGGATTCATACAGGAAAGTGTATCTCCGTGGGGAACTCCGGTGATTTTTGTGGATAAACGAGATGGTGGACGGCGAATGTGTGGGGATTATAGAAATCTCAACAATGTTACTATCAAGAACAAGTATCCATTACCAAGAATTCAAGATCTATTTGACCAAGTCAAGGGAGCAGGAGTATTCTCCAAGATTGATCTAAGATCAGGATACCAATAGATAAAAATTAAACCTGAAGATGTTCCTAAAACAGCATTTGTACCAAGGTATGGACATCCTGAGTATTTAGTCGTACCTTTCGGTCTGACTAATGGACCAGCAATATTCATGAATTTGATGAACAAAATCTTCATGCCTTACTTGGACAAGTTTTTCATAGTATTCATTGATGATATTCTGATATACTCCAAACATACAGAAGAGCATGCAAAACATTTGAGAGTAGCATTACAAATCTTAAGAGAACATAAGCTTTATGCTGAGTTCAATAAGTGTGAATTTTGGTTGGATGAAGTAGAGTTTCTTGGTCATGTGATCAGTAAGGATGGAATTGCTGCAAATCCGTCCAAAGTTCAATCAATACTGGATTGGAAGGAACCAACCAATGTGAAGCAAATCCGAGGTTTCCTAGGTATGGCCGGATATTATCGGAGGTTCATTGAAGGTTTTTCCAAGATAGCTGGACCAATGACCAAATTGTTAAGAAAGAACACACCATTCTTATGGAATGAAAAGTGTGAGGCGCTTTTTTAGGAGTTGAAGACCAAATTAACTACCACACCAATCCTAGCAATTCCAGAACCAGGAAAAGATTACACAGTATATTGTGATGCATCCAAGGAAGGATTAGGTTGTGTGCTTATGCAAGATCGTAAGGAAATTGCTTATGGATCTAGGCAATTGAAACCACATGAAGTGAACTATCCAACCCATGATTTAGAATTAGCAGTAGTAGTGTTTGCTTTAAAATGATGGAGACATTTTCTCTATGGGGCAAGATGTGAGTTATATACTGACCACAAAAGTCTCAAATATTTCTTCACTCAAAAGGAATTGAATATGAGGCAGAAGCGGTGGCCGGAGTTGATTAAAGATTATGATCTAGCAATCAATTATACCCCTGGAAAAGCAAATGTTGTGGCAGATGCTTTAAGTCGGAAAAGCACAGATATACAACCTTTGAATAGAGAACTACCAAAATAACTACAGATGGATTTGGAAAGGATGGAAATACAATTTATAAGTACAGCAGTTCTTGGAGGATTAGCTACCATGCGAGTAATTGAAGAATAGAGTAGTGATCTTCAACATGAGATTTATAGACATCAAGGTGAAGATCCTTTCATTATTGAAGAAGTTCGAAGAATCTCTCAAGGTCAAACCTCAGTTTTTAACCTAGGAGATTATGGATCTTTATGGTTTCAAAACCGTCTTTGTGTACCAGATGTGACAGAGATTCGAGAAGTGATACTTCAGGAAGCTCATGAAACACCATATTCCATACATCCAGGTAGTACAAAGATGTAGATGGATTTAAAGGAGTTGCTCTGGTGGAATAATATGAAAAGAGATATTGCAAAATATGTATCGGAATGCCATACTTGCCAAAGGGCTAAAGCAGAACATCAAAGTCCAGCAGGACCATTACAGCCTTTGGAAATTCCAGAATGGAAGTGGGAAGAAATTGGTATGGATTTTATCACAGGACTACCCAGGACACCTAAGCGAAAAGATATGATATGGGTAATTGTGGATAGACTCACAAAAAGTGCACATTTTTCCAGTGAACCAAAAGGATAATGCTGAGAAATTAGTGGAAATTTATGTCAAAGAGATTGTGAGTAAGCACGGTGTACCCAAGAAAATTGTGTCTGATAGAGGATCTGTGTTTACATCATCATTTTGGAAACAATTACATGCAGCACTGGGTTCAAAGTTGGATTTTAGCACAGTGATACGTTGCTAACGTATCCATAATTTTTGATGTTCCATGCTTGGTTTTTATCTACTTTCTCATGTTTTGTCCACACTTTGGAGTATTTTTATACACTTTCTGGGACTAACCTATTAACAAGATGCCATAGTGCCAGTTGCCTGTTTTCTGCTGTTTTTGGTTCCAGGAAAGTTAGAAAATCAATATTCTTGGAATTGGACGGGACAAAAGCCAAAGTCAATATTTTTCCCGGAGCAACACGGAAACATGAAGTAGAGACAGAGTAGGGAACCAGGGTGGGCACACCATATGGTGGCGCGAGCTAGCCCTGGCCACGCCACCAGGTGGTGTGGGCCCCCTGGCCGGCCACCGACCTTGCCTCTTTCGCATATATATCTCTCCCGATGCAAAAACCCTAGGTCGTCAATCAGAAACCCACGAAAAGTTCCGCGGCACCACCGCCACCGAAGAGGAGATTCGGGGGACAAAAAGTCTCTGTTCCGGCACCCTGCCGGGACAGGGAAATGCCCCCGGAGCCATCTCCATGGATCTCCACCACCATCTCCATCACCGTTGCTGATTCCCATGATGAGGAGGGAGTAGATCTCTCTCGAGGCTAAGGGTTCTACCTGTAGCTATGTGTTCATCTCTCTCTCAATGCATGATCATATTGTGATCAGGAGATTGTAATCTATAGATCTACCTTGCTACTCAAGTGCTTTAATAGATCTCTGCTCTCCCCATGTGTGTGAAAGTGACAGCATGCACACCATGGTGGCACTTAGGCTAGAGATTACAAATACTTGTTATGAGTTATATTTGGAGTTGGATGTCTTTATGAAATTGTGGTGTTTGTTGGAACCATCTAGTACTCAAGGTGACCATGTGGGGTTATCTAGATGCGGAAAGCAAACTTTGAGGAATGCTATTCTACAAACCTTTGCACTTGGAGGCCCAACAGCTGTCTACAAGAATAGAAGTGCCTAGACATCAAGCTATTTTCTGGCACCGTTACCGGGGAGGTAAGGTAAAAGGTACTCACATCCTCCGGTGTGAGTTCTCGAAGTTATTTCCTTTAGATTCTGCAATTTTGTCTTTTTTTCTTGTTTCACTAGTTAGGCTTAATGGAAAACAACAACAAAATTAGAGAGCTTTATAGTATTTATCTTGAGTTAGGACATGAAGTGTTAGAAGAGAAAATTAAAAAAACCTATGGAACTTTATTTGCATGCTAATAGCAATGTTGTTAGTATGAATTCTTTGGACACCATTATTGGTAATGCTATGGAAAAGTCTAAGCTTGGGGAAGCTAGTTTTTATGAAAATGATCTTTTTAGTTCCCCAGCTTTGGAAGATAGGTATTCTATTGCTTATGATGATACCAAACCTCCAATATATGATGATTATAAAGATGAATATGATATTTTCAGTCCACCTACTATTGAGAAGAAAATTGATTATGATTACAATATGCCTCCTATATTTGATGATTATGGTGATGAGAATAATAATGATAGCTATTTTGTTGAATTTGCTCCCACTACAATTAATAAGAATGACTATGTTTATATGGAGAGTAATAATTCTTTTATGCATGTGGCTCATGATAAGAATGTTTTATGTGATAGTTATATTGTTAATTTTATTCATGATGCTACTGAAAGTTATTATGAGAGAGGGAAACATGGTTTTATGCATCTCAATAATATTAAGTTTCCCCTCTTTATGTTGAAAGTCTTGAAGTTGCACTTGTTTTGCTTTACTATGCTTGTTGCTTTGTGCTTTCATGACTTCTTTCTTTACAAGATTCCTATGCATAGGAAGTGGGTTAGACTTAAATGTGCTTTGAATTTGCTTCTTGATGCTCTCTTTTACTTCAATTCATATTACTTATGTGAGCATCTTCTCAAACTATCAAGCCTAACTTAAAGGCGTTAAAGAAAAGTACTTATTGGGAGATAACCCAAAAGATTTAGATGGGTCTTGGAAGTTATTACCTCTGTAATAACCGCTCCTTATCCTTTTTATTTGCTTTTTGTGCCAAGAGTAACCTCTAATGAGAGAGAAGTAATGCTTGGAAAAGTTGCTGTCCTGAAACAGATTTGTGTGCTTCACTGTAAAAATTCGTGTAAAATCTCTGTACGTTCTTTTGAGGTGTGAATTTTTATGCTTCTGCCCCAGGTTGTTATATAACTTTCGTTAGTTCAACACTTTTCTATTTGAGCAACAGAAGGTCTTCGAAAAAATCCGTCCTTACCTGCCGGTATGTTCCGGCAGATTTCTGCCATTATTTGCATTTGCTTCTTGTTGGTTCCTTTTTGAGTTCTTTTGGGGAATTGAGCTTTTTGAGGGAAGTGCTACAGTAGCTTGTATTTTAATGGAAGTTTTATTGGTGTTGGAACTGAACCTAAAGACCTATTATCTTGAGTGCACTAATGTTGCTAATAAAGATTGTGTGAAGTTTTGTATGAAGGAAAAAATTTCAGGTGTATGCAAGGAATGAGTAATGAGATGAAGGATGGACTAAAGCTCAAGCTTGGGGATTCCACGCTTGTCACCCCAAGAAATATCCGAGAAGTACAAGCGTCAAAGCTTGGGGATACCCAAGGCATCCCCTTCTTCATCAATAAAAATCCCAGGTTTCTTCCAAACACTTCATTTTTATTATTTCATGAACAGTTGTGTTGCTCTTGGAGCGTCTTCTTTTTCGTTTTTGTTTTGGTTTTTCGTTTGCTTTGTTTTCTTACTTTGCTGAATAAATTGGTTGGACCCTGCTGACTCGTGTATTAACGAGCTCGTTGGGGAACCCCAAGAGGAAGGTACGATGAACATAGCAGTAAGTTTCCCTCAGTTATGAAACCAAGGTTATCAATCCAGTAGGAGCAAGGAAACACCCCAAAGGTGTAGCTAGCTGAATGTTGGCAGGGCGCACTACCGGTGCCAGCAGCAACGTGGAGACCTGCACAACACAACCATAGAACTCTGTCCCCAACTTGCGATGAGGTTGTCAATCTCACCGGTTTTGCTGAAAACAAAGGATTAAACGTATCGAATGGAAGAAATTAATAGTTTGCAGAAAGTAAACACAAAATAGTAAATAATTGATTGTAGATTGATAGTAAAAGAAAGGACCGGGGTCCATAGTTCACTAGAGGTGGCTCTCCTTAAGATAGATAACATGTTGGGTGAACAAATTACAGCAGGGCAATTGACAAACATCGAGAAAGCATACAAGCATATATTAATCATCTTGACTCCTTTGAGACTTGATTGGGCATTACAACATTATACATAGACCGCCATCCAACTGCATCTATGACTAATAATCCACCTTCAGGTTATCATCCGAACCCCCTCCAGTATTAAGTTGCAAACA
Organism: Avena sativa; assembly: GCA_916181665.1. Lineage (NCBI taxonomy): Eukaryota > Viridiplantae > Streptophyta > Magnoliopsida > Poales > Poaceae > Avena > Avena sativa. Next base: position 101,414,089 of record OV702287.1, on the reverse strand, counting down.
ACAGATTATTGCTTTACGAATTGCGTGTAAAGTAAACAATACGATTGTTCTATGAACAAAGGATTGTTGTTTTCTCCCTAGTAGCAACAGCACATCTAGTACCTTAGAGATTTCTGTCACTTCCCCAAATTACCAGAGGCATGAACCCACTATCGAGCATAAATACTAACTCTTGGAGTTGCTAGCATCTACTTGGCCAAGATAGCTACTAACAACGGAATGCATGCAAGATCACAAATAACAAAGACATGATAGAATCAATAATCAATCTGAAATAGCATCTCAATATCCATCGGATCCCCGCAAACACAACATGCAGAATTACAAATCGATGATCTTGATCATGAACGGAGCTCACAAGATCTAGACATGAAAGCACAAAGGAGGAGAACCAGCCATCTAGCTACTACATGGACCCGTAGTCCAGAGATGAACTACTCATGCATCACATCGGAGGCTTGCATGATGATGAAGAAGGCCTCCAGGGTGAATTCCCCTCTTCGGCAGGGTGCCAGGAAGAGCTTCAGATCCCTCCCCGTCTAGGGATGGAGATGACGACGGCTACAGACTTTTTCGTGAATTTTTGATCGGGTACTTAGGGTTTCCGTATCAGAGGCAATATATAGGCGGAAGGAGAGGCCGAGGGGGTGTTGGGGTCGGCCAGACCACCCCCTGGTGCGGGCCAGGCCTAGCCTCAGCCCTTCTCCATCTCGTATTCTGGCTCCAGATGTCTTCCGGTAAAATAGCAACTTTGGCTTTTGTCCCGTCCAATTCCGAGAATATTCATTTTCTAACTTCCTGAAACCAAAAACAACAGAAAACAGGCAGCTGGCACTGTGGCTCTTGTTAATAGGTTAGTCCAAGAAATCATATGAAAAGTACTCCAAAGTGTGGACAAAACACAAGAAAGTAGATAAAACCAAGCATGGAACATCAAAAATTGTAGATACATTTGCAATGTATCAACATCCCCAAGCTTAACTCCTGCTCGTCCTCGAGTAGGTAAGTGATAAAAAGAAAGAATAATTTTTGAGGTGACATGCACCATCATAAACTTGATCAAAGCATTTGTAAAACATTTAAAGCTGGGATCATAGTACTTCAGTCATAACATGAAAGACAAAGTTCTAGAAATAAGACAAAGAAACTATGTTGCAACATGAAAATGCACAAACAAAAGATTCATGAATAACAATGCTTTGCAAGATGTTTGTTTGTTTCACATAAAGAAAACATAGCATAATAGTAATCAGCTTGTCCCTCATAGAGTAGCAAATATAAATGCATAGGACACTTTCAAAGTTCATAAGACTGACTAGATACAAATAGTTTAAAACAAACAATATCAAGTTAAGCATTAATCAACTAGTCTTGGGACAATGCACATAGAACTAAGAATGGCCACTATGCTCTCAAAGTAGGTGCATAAAGGTAGAAGGTGGAGACTCAATATAATGGTGGAAGAAAGGCCTTCATAGAAGGAAGCAGAGATTCAAGTTTCATCAAGAGCTTGCAAAAATTATGGTACTTATAGCTTTCAGCTCTCATTGCCCCTATCATAAGCATCTTGAAGTGATTAAGGTTAAAGTGAACAAACTATGGTGTATATGTTTGACGAAGTATAAGTTAGCAATCTTGATCATGAACGGAGCTCATAAGATCTAGACATGAAAGCACAAAGGAGGAGAACCAGCCATCTAGCTACTACATGGATCCGTAGTCCAAGGATGAACTACTCACGCATCACACCGGAGGCTTGTATGATGATGATGAAGGCCTCCAGGGTGAATTCCCCTCTCCGGCAGGGTGCCAGGAAGAGCTTCAGATCGCTCCCGGTCTAGGGATGGAGATGACGGCGGCTACAGACTCTTTCGTGGATTTTTGATCGGGTACTTAGGGTTTTCGTCCCGAGGAAATCTTATAGTCGGAAGGGGAGGCCGAGGGGGTGCCGGAGGCAGCCACACCACCATGTTAGCATGGATTAGACCAGCGGCCCAGGCGTTTCTCTAACACATATACATAAATCCATGGACTTACAAGCTCCCCTTTCATTTCACACCGACGACATCCATAGACAAAAGAGCATGATATCAACTAGGTACAAAGTACCCGTGCAATGTTGAAAGCATTCCCCATGACAGCATGGTTCTGCTAATCCCGAAAAAATAAGTGCAAGCATATACAACATAGACGACACAATGGTTCAATTTTATTAAGGGCAAGAAAAGTAAAGTGTGCCATCAAGTTCGTGAGAGCTTTAATCACTAGTTTTCTCATAACAAGTTTAATTTGGAAGGTAAACAAAAACATGAATATACTTGGAATAACATATGCTAATACGTAGGTATGGTGGATTCTTTGGAATAACTTGGTTTAGGGAGTTGGATGCATGAGTGGAACTCATACTTGGTTGCGGAGGCTAGCAAAAGACTGGGAGCGACAAACTAACAGAGCAATAATGGCCATAATCATGCAGAGCAACAAAACATCATTGATCAAAGCATTAAGTGATACTACAAGTTGAAAACTAAAGGATCATAAAGGCTATGGTGACTCTGGATAGTCATAACATGGTGTGAGCATGCGCCAAGTCAACCCAAATAAAGCATCAAAGGAGAATACCACTATACTATGCTTTAATATGCTAAAACAACACATGATTCATCCAGGGCACATTAAGCAATCTCAATTGTTTATAACAAGTCATGCTACAACAAATAATACTAAGCATAAAGCCAAAACAATATCAGGCATGGCATGACAAAGCATAGGCCACAGTCAAAAACAAGCTCTAACACTTAAGCATGAACTTTCCTACTCATTTCCAAACCAAACCAAACTATTTGAAAACCAATGCATGAAGGAGGAGGTCCAACCAATTTATTCAGCAAACTAAGAAAACAACGCAAACGAAAAACCAAAACAAAAACGAAAAAGAAGACGCTCCAAGAACAACACAACTGTGCATGAAATAATAAAAATGAAGCGTTTGGAAGAAACCTGGGATTTTTATTGATGAAGAAGGGGATGCCTTGGGCATCCCCAAGCTTTGACGCTTGTACTTCTTGGATATTTCTTGGGGTGACACGCGTGGCATCCCCAAGCTTGAGCTTTAGTCCATCCTTCATCTCATTAATCATTCCTTCCATACACCTGAAATTTTTCCTTCATACAAAACTTCACACAACCTTTATTAGCAACATTAGTGCACTCTAGATAATAGGTCTTTAGGTTCAGTTCTAACACCCATAAAACTTCCATTAAAACACAAGCTACTGTAGCACTTCCCTCAAAAAGCTCAATTCCCTAAAAGAACTCAAAAAGTAACCAACAAGAAGCAAATGCAGAAAATGGCAGAAATTTGTCAAAACAGACCAGCATGTAAAGACGAATTTTTTCGAAGACCTTATGTTGGTCAAATCAAAAAGTGTTGAACTAACAAAAGTTAGGTAACAACCTGGGGCAGAAGCACAAAAATTCACGCCTCAAAAGGACGTTCAGAGATTTTACACAAATTCTTATGGTGAAGCACAGAAATATGTTTCCGGACAGCATCTTTCCCAATCATTACTTCTCTGTCATTAGAGGTTACTCTTGGCACAAAAAGCAAATAAAAAGGATAAGGAGCGGTTATTACTGAAGTAATAACTTCCAAGACTCATCTAAAACTTTTGGGTTATCTCCCAATAATTACATTTCTTTAACGCCTTTAAATTAGGCATGATAGTTTGAGAAGATGCTCACATGAGAAATATGAATTGAAGTAAAAGAGAGCATCAAGAAGCAAATTCAAAACACATTTAAGTCTAACCCACTTCCTATGCATAGGAACCTTGTAATAAATCAAAGAAGCACATAGTAGCAAGAATGGGTAGGTAAAACAAGAGCAACTTCAAAACTTTCAGCACATAGAGAGGTGTTTCAATACCATGAAAACTTCTACAACCATATTTTCCTCTCTCATAATAATTTTCAGTAGCCTCATGAATAAACTGAACATTATAACTATCACATAAAGCATGATTTTCATGATCTACAAACACTAGATCTTTATTATAAACATTTTCAAAAGAATCCTCAGGAACATGACATTCGTCCTCCTTTGGTAAGCATGGGGGACAATCAAATAATGTAAGGGGTAAAGAGTTACTCTAATTAGAAGGTAGGGATGGGTAGGTCATTCTTCCTCCTCTTGATCATCACTCTCCTCCTCTTTTTCATCCAATGAGATTCCAGTTTCAACAATTTCTTCTTCCATAGGCTCCTGCAAGGCATTAGTCTCTTCCGTTGGTGGAGAGCATCTATTAAGATATTCAAGAATATAGCCATTTTCTACCTTGTAATTATCAAAGCAAAATTTAAGTATATCACAAACCTCATATTTATAAGGTGAATCATCAGTATTTTCAAGCAAACTAGCAAGGTCAAATGCACCCTTCCAAGCAATAAATTCTTCAATTTGTTCCACATCATAAAAGTCATAATTCCCTTTAACATAAGAATATATGGTAACATTATCATTATACTCACACTGAAAAGGGAGGTGTTTATACCTCCTACAGCAATAAGATTTATCAAAGCAATAAGTAACATTATAAGTAGAGCACACGTTTATAGCAATGGTATACAATTTATCAATTTGTTCCCACAAGTGTTTCCCTTTTTGTGACAAGCGGTGTTCCTTATAATAATATTGTTATTCTTCCGTGAATCCACCTTGCCAATAAGATTCAGTTTCAAAGAAACCAACCATTGATAGAAAGCATGATAAAGCAAGACAATAACAGACCAATGAAAATAACAACTATAGAAGGAACTAATTTTTTTGTATTTTCGATAAAGAAACAAGCAAACAAAGCAAAATAAACTAAGCAAAACAAAAACAACACAGTAAAGAGATTGGTTATGAGGGACTCCCCTTGTGAAGATGTCCTTGACTCTCCGGCAACGGCCCTAGAAAAATACTTGCTGACTCGTGTATTAACGAGCTCGTTGGGGAATCCCAAGAGGAAGGTATGATGAGCACAGCAGTAAGTTTCCCTCAGTTATGAAACCAAGGTTATCGATCCAATAGGAGCAAGGAAACACCCCAAAGGTGTAGCTAGCTGAACGTTGGCAGGGTGCACTACCGGTGCCAGCAGCAACATGGAGACCTGCACAACACAACCACAGATCTCTGTCTCCAACTTGCGATGAGGTTGTCAATCTCACCGGTTTTGCTGAAAACAAAGGATTAAACGTATCGAATGGAAGAAATTAATAGTTTGCAGAAAGTAAACACAAAACAGTAAACAGTTGATTGTAGATTGATAGTAAAAGAAAGGACCGGGGTCCATAGTTCACTAGAGGTGGCTCTCCTTAAGATAGATAACATGTTGGGTGAACAAATTATAGCGGGGCAATTGACAAACATCGAGAAAGCATACAAGCATATACTAATCATATTGACTCCTTTGAGACTTGATTGGGCATTACAACATTATACATAGACCGCCATCCAACTGCATCTATGACTAATAATCCACCTTCAGGTTATCATCCGAACCCCCTCCAGTATTAAGTTGCAAGCAACACATTATTGCTTTACGAACTGCGTGTAAAGTAAACAATACGATTGTTCTATGAACAAAGGATTGTTGTTTTCTCCCTAGTAGCAATAGCACATCTAGTACCTTAGAGATTTCTGTCACTTCCCCAGATTACCAGCGGCATGAACCCACTATCGAGCATAAATACTAACTCTTGGAGTTGCTAGCATCTACTTGGCCAAGATAGCTACTAACAACGAAAAGCATGCAAGATCACAAATAACAAAGACATGATAGAATCAATAATCAATCTGAAATAGCATCTCAATATCCATCGGATCCCCGCAAACACAACATGCAGAATTACAAATAGATGATCTTGATCATGAACGGAGCTCACGAGATCTAGACATGAAAGAAAAAAGGAGGAGAACCAGCCATCTAGGTACTACATGGACCCGTAGTCTAGAGATGAACTACTCACGCATCACACCGGAGCCTTGCATGATGATGAAGAAGGCCTCCAGGGTGAATTCCCCTCTCCGGCAGGGTGTCGGGAAGAGCTTCAGATCCCTCCCGATTTAGGGATGGAGATGACGGCGGCTATAGACTCTTTCGTGGATTTTTGATCGGGTACTTAGGGTTTCCGTATCAGAGGCAATATATAGGCGGAAGGAGAGGCCGAGGGGGTGCTGAGGTCGGCCAGACCACCCCTGGCGTGGGCCAAGCCTAGCCGCACGGCCAGGTGGTGTGGCCGGGTTCTAGCCCTTCTCCGTCTCGTATTCTGGCTACAGATGTCTTCCGATAAATAGCAACTTTGTATTTTGTCTCGTCCAATTCCGAGAATATTCATTTTCTGACTTCCTGGAACCATAAACAGCAGAAAACAGGCAGCTGGCACTGTGGCTCTTGTGAATAGGTTAGTCCAAGAAATCATATGAAAAGTACTCCAAAGTGTGGACAAAACACAAGAAAGTAGATAAAACATGGCATGAAACATCAAAAATTATAGATACATTTGCAATGTATTAGACCCCCTCTTTCATACATTGGTTTTCAAATAGTTTGGTTTGGATTGGAAAAGAGTAGGAAAGTAATGCTTAAGTGGTAAAGAGAGCTTGTTTTTGACTATGGCCTATGCTTTGTCATGCCATGCTTGATATTGTTTTGGCTTTAGGCTTAGTATTCTTTGATGTAGCATGACTTGTTATAAACAATTGAGATTGCTTAATGTGCCTTGAAAGAATCATGTGTTGTTTTACCATATTTAAGCATAGTATTGTGGTATTCTCCTTTGATGCTTTATTTGGGTTGACTTGGCGCATGCTCACACCATGTTATGACTATCCCAAGTCACCATAGCCTTTATGATCCTTTATTTTTATACTTGTAATATCACTTTATGCTTTGATTAATGATGTTTTGTCGCTCTGCATGATTATGGCCATTATTGCTCTCTTAGTTGGTCGCTCCCAGTCTTTTGCTAGCCTCCATAACCAAGTATGAGTTCCACTCATGCATCCAACTCCTAAAACCAAGTTATTCCAAAGAGTCCACCATATCTACCTATTAGCTTATGCTATTCCAAGTATATTCATGTTTTTATCTACCTTCCGAATTAAACTTGTTATGAGAAAACTAGTGATTAAAGCTCTCATGAACTTGATGGCACACTTTAATTTTTTTGCCCTTAATAAACTTGAACCATTGTGTCGTCTATGTTGTATATGCTTGCACTTATTTGTTGGGGGTTAGCAGAACCATGATGTCATGGGTAACGCTTTCAACATTACACTTGTACTTTGTACCTAGTTGATATCATGCTCTTTTGCTATGGATGTCGTCGGTGTGAAATGAAAGGGGAGCTTGTAAGTCCATGGAGTTATGTATGTGTGTTAGAGAAACGCCTAGGCCGCTGGTCTAATCCATGTTGTCATGGTGGAAACCTGCAACATAACCATAATGAGCTATCTATGAAGCATTCTTCTTATAAAAAAAGAGAGTCAGATATTGAGAAAAAGGAGAAAAATATGAGAAAAGAGGAAAGAGAGAAAAAAGCACCATATTCCCATGGTAAATAAGAAGATTTCTGAGATGCTTGTTGTCTGCTTGCCTTGTCATTTTGATATGGGGATTCTTCCGTATCATCGGGCAAGGGGCACCCCGTTGGCGGTTCTCTATGATACACATGTACTTACGATGACAAGAACTTACCGGTGACTAAACTTGAGTAGCATGAGGAGCGGCCCTCGTATTCAAGGGACATGAGATTTCCAACTTATACTTTGTTAAGCATATACTCCATAGTTTGTTCACTTTAACCTTAATCACTTCAAGATGCTTATGATAGGGGCAATGAGAGATGAAAACTAATAAGTACCATAATTTTTGGAATCTCTTTATGAAACTTGAATCCCTACTTCCTTTTATGAAGGCCTTTCTTTTACTTTTATGTTGAGTCTCCACCTTCTATCTTTATGCACCTACTTTGAGAGCATAGTGGCCATTCTTAGTTCTATGTGCATTGTCCCAAGACTTGTTGATTGATGCATAACTTTGATATTGCTTGTTCTTAAACTATTTGTATCTAGTCACCCTTTTGAACTTTGAAGGTGTCCTATGCATTTATATTTGCTACTCTATGAGGGACAAGCTGAATGCCACTATGCTATGTTTTCTTTATGTGAAACAAACAAACATCTTGCAAAGCATTATTGTTCATGAATCTTTTGTTTGTGTCTTTTCATGTTGCAGCATAGTTGCTTTGTCTTACTGTTAGAACTTTGTCTTGCATGTTATGATTGAAGTACTATGATCCCAGCTATCATTGTTTTACAAATACTTTGATCAACTTTATGATGGTGCATGGCACCTCAAAAATTATTATTTCTTTTTATCACTTACCTACTCGAGGACGAGCAGGAGTTAAGCTTGGGGACGTTGATACGTTGCTAACGTATCCAAAAATTTTGATGTTCCATGCTTGGTTTTTATCTACTTTCTTATGTTTTGTCCACACTTTGGAGTATTTGTATACACTTTCTGGGACTAACCTATTAACAAGATGCCACAGTGCCAGTTGCCTGTTTTCTGCTATTTTTGGTTCCAGGAAAGTTAGAAAATCAACATTCTCGGAATTGGACGGGACAAAAGCCAAAGTCAATATTTTTCCCGGAGCAACACGGAAACACGAAGCAGAGACGGAGTAGGGCACCAGGGTGGGCACACCATATGGTGGTGCAGGCTAGCCCTGGTCGCGCCACCAGGTGGTGTGGGCCCCCTGGCCGGCCACCGACCTTGCCTCTTTCGCCTATATATCTCCCCTGATGCAAAAACCCTAGGTCATCAATCAGAAACCCATGAAAAGTTCCGCAGCACCGCCGCCACCGAAGAGGAGATTCGGGGGACAGAAAGTCTTTGTTCTGGCACCCTGCCGGGACGGGGAAGTGCCCCCGGAACCATCTCCATCGATCTCCACCACCATCTCCATCACCGTTGCTGATTCCCATGATGAGGAGGGAGTAGATCTCTCTCGAGGCTAAGGGTTCTACCGGTAGCTATGTGTTCATCTCTCTCAATGCATGATCATATTGTGATCATGAGCTTGTAATCTATAGATCTACCTTGCTACTCAAGTGCTTTAATAGATCTCTGCTCTCCCCATGTGTGTGAAGTTGACAGTGTGCACACCATGGTGGCACTTAGGCTAGAGATTACAAATACTTGTTATGAGTTATATTTGGAGTTGGATGTCTTTATGAAATTGTGGTGTTTGTTGGAACCATCTAGTACTCAAGGTGACCGTGTGGGGTTATCTAGATGCGGAAAGCGAACTTTGAGGAGTGTTGTTATAGCCCTACCATGGATTAGAGTGTCCAACCAGAGAGTAGTTAAGAGTAGTATCATAAAGAGAAGATATTTATATGAGAGTGTTCACTAGTGAAAGTATGATCCCTAGGCCTTGTTTCTAAGCATTGAAACACCATTTGCTACTAGATCTGTTAGATGTTTGCTTGCTGCCATCATTATTTCAGTTTGCCTTTAGTCTCTTCCAGGCCATCAAGCTATTTTCTATCATCTTTACCACTTATAATTATCTATACCACTTCTATTTCACTATCTCTTCGCCGAACTAGTGCACCTATACACCTGACAAGTGTATTGGGTGTGTTGGGGACACAAGAGACTTCTTGTATCTTGATTGTAGGGTTGCTTGAGAGGGAATACCTTTGACAACTTCCTCCCTGAGTTCGATAAACCTTGGGTGATCCACTTAAGGGAAAACTTGTTGCTGTTCTACAAACCTCTGCACTTGGAGGCCTAACAACTGTCTACAAGAATAGAAGTGCATAGACATCACACAGCTTATCATCCAGAAACTAGAGGCCAGACAGAGAGGACCAATCAAATCTTAGAAGACATGCTTAGAGCTTGTGCATAGATTTTGGAGGTTCGTGGGAAGATCATTTACCATTGGCAGAATTTTCCTACAACAATAGCTATCAGAATAGTCTGAAGGCAGCACCTTATCAAGTACTATATGGAAGAAGGTGTAGATCACCTATATGCTGGTATGAACCTGGTAGTAGCAAAGAATTTGCACCAGATTATATCAAGGAAAGACAAGATATCATCGATATTAGAGATCGGTTGAAGATAGCTCAGAGTCGACAAAAGAGTTATGCTGATCAAAGTCGTAGATCATGGCATCTAGAAGTAGGAGATATGGTATATCTCAAAGTAAGTCCGATGATGGGAGTAAAGAGGTTCAGAGTCAAAGGAAAATTAAGTCCAATGTACATTGGACCATTCAAGATATTAAGTCAGAACAGAACAATAGCTTATGCTCTAGAGTTACCAAAGAGGTTAGCTCAGGTTCACAATGTGTTCCATGTTTCACAACTTCGGAAATGTCTTAAAGTTCCCGATGGTGCTATCACACATCAAGAGATTGAGTAACAAGCATATTTGACTTATGTTGAGAAACCCTGTAAGATTCTAGAGGAAAACTGGAAAAGATTGAGAAACCGGGCAATCAAATATTGGAAGGTACATTGGGAACATCACCCAGAACGAGAAGCTACCTGGGAGAAAAAGGATGACTTGAGGGAAGCATATCCGGAATTATTCAGGTACTCATCCGCAAACTTCGGGACGAAGTTTAATCTAAGGGGGCAAGTCTGTAACATCCCAGCATTAGGATCCAACGAAGGGTAGAAATAGGAATATAAGTTTGTGCATGCATGCATCTATAAAATCAGGGTAATTTTTTTGCCAAACAAAACACTAAAGGGATCAGAGTTTCTTTCGCTAACTGGAGGTAGGAATAGCTCTTATTAGTGATTGCTATGAATTTTGACATGACCTTTAGGCAGTATTAAGATTTTGGGGAAATTACTTTGAATTCAAATTTGAAATCCAAATCAAATTGAAAATATTTGAATTTTAGAAGTCATTAATATTGGAGGGTTTTCCCAAAAAGAAAACCTTATTAACATTGTTTGATTATAATAAAGAAATAAGAATCAACAATAAGAATTAAAGGCGAGGAAAATTAATTAAGAAATAATTCTTATTTCTTTACTTCATAATAAGGTCACAACTGATGATAAATACATCAAAGGTATAAGGTTACAAAGAATAGAAATTTAACTTTATTAACTTGTAATAATATCTTTACAAGATCTTTTACAAAAATATTATAAGGAAGGTTACAATTAAAACCTATACTACCTATCTACTCCTATACTAATCTTGTGAGTCTAGATCTTGTTCCTGCAAATAAGATAAACAACTAGAAAGGAAATTAGGGGTTAGTTAGATAATTTTACTCTCAGTGGTGAACAGTGAAGTGCACTATTCATGGTACATCATTGAGTAAGTAAAGGGGTAAGTTTCACCAAAGGTGAAGTATCTGTTCTTTTCATTAAATAGTCAAGATTATAGTAAAAGCCAAGTGGATAAAAGTAAGTTTCACCAGGCTATCAATCAGTAAACAGGTAATAGTAAAAGCCAAGTTACTTGAGTTGATCCACATGCACAACACACACACACACAGCTTAGTCAACTAACTGCATGGAGTGTGCTATCAAGCCAACAGTAGGAGTACAAGCAACCACATAGAGAACCAGTCGAAGGAGAATACAGGAGCTCATTTCTCCTTCTCAAGCACACACTCATAGCTATAGAGCTTGCTGAAACCATAGCCAAATACTCCACCAGATTCCCCAAATCAACCATCAGATCTCCACATGATGGTAACATAAGGAGGGGGTGGAGCAGGTGGAAAGCAAGGTCAAGCACAAAGTCACAAGAGCAGCACCAGGTGGTGCAGAGCTAGAGCAAGCCAGCAAGCAACACCACAACCTCATCAACCATCAAGTAATCTGGTGAGTACAAATAACACCACCACATGATCAGATCATCATAGAGTAAAATGAGCATATGTTGTTTATTTGATCTTCTCAGAAAAACACCCAAGTGGGGTGTACATCCATCCTAGAAGAAAGGTAAAAAGACAAATGATAAAACTTTACTAGCCTTTACCAAGATCTCAGACCATCATCACTGATCTTGGATAAAATATATATTCCAGAGTAAATTAGCCCAAGGTATGGATTTTGGGCACATCTCCTAAAGGAGTAGCACCCCAGAATCTATAGATATACTGAATCCAAGATGAGTAGCTGGTATCCATACTAGAAATCATCTATTAGAGACAGCAAGTTAGGGAAACTAGCCCTATGCCTCAGAACAACATCATAGGCATGAAACAGTTGTTGGATATCATAAACCAACAGATACAACAATGATTTTCTGAGCAATTAAGCATCTAGACACTTCTGGAGCATTTGTAAACCCAAAGCAAGTACCAAAACAAATCCTATGTACCATTCTTGAGAGGTGTCACCAGGATCTGTTCTAACTAAGCAAAGCTTACCAACTGATAACATAATCTAGGCCAACTAAAAAATAATCATTTTTCCAATACTTCAATTGGAAATCATATTTCACAGAAGGATTATTAACAAAGAGTATTCCAACCCAGACATCACAATGGGTTTCAATAAAATGAAACCATCACAGAGGCAACAAGGGTGATCACATAGGGTTCAGTATCCATTCACAAGGGGTTCTCTGACAGAGAACAAGATGGTAACAAGTATTCAGCAAAGTACCAACTGATAGAAGGTAGATCAATTGGCTAGAACCAATAGCATGCAACATACATCACTATCCAAACAAAATACTAGAAGGGTATCACTGGTAGGAGTAACCAGAGCAGCTAAACAACATATTTTGCTGGGTATGAACCCTAGACAGGGGGATTACTCGTGTTCATCATGCCAGGAAGTAATTAGAGCACCAGAGAGGAGCACAGAAGGGGAGTAGTCAGACTTACTCAAAGTCCTCGCAAAAATAACGGAAGAGGAAGCAGAGGATGGCCGGCGGCAAAGCGGAAGTGGTGGCACGGGGAGCACCCCGAAGGGGCACTACAACCCACACCTACCGCGCGTCAGATCCGCCAGAGGAGAGGGGCGTACGCCGTGAGAAACCCGGCGCACCATCGCCGATGCTCCAGGACGGCCAACCCTAACCCTAGTTTCGGGCCGGGGTCATCGCGGCCAGGAGAGAGCCCCAGCGGCGAATCTGCTCAGACAGAATGGAGCGGCGTCATCGACTTAGCCACCCTGCACCGTGGCAGCGGCAACATCGGCCGGATTCGGCCAGAATCGTGCACGGCGGCGGCGGCAGATGGAGGAGGTGACCGCGTGAGCGAGAGAGAGAAGAGAGAGGAGTCTGAGTGCGTGGGGGGTACTGGGCCTGTGGGCAGCCCAGTACTACCCTGGTGGGCGTAACTAGGCCAAGTGGGTCGGGTTAGGTTGGGCTGGGCCGGCCTAGTGGGCCAGGCCCGTATTTTAATAGGGTTATTTGTAAAAAGAAATAATTACAAATATGCCCTCAAATAAAAACAACTTTAGATAAATAAATAAAAATCTAAAAAATACAAATAATATTTCCATGAACTCACAAAAATATTTTCTATTGATTAAAAATAATCAATAGACTTTTTGGCAATTAAAAATAATCAATAGACTTTTTGGTTATTAGTAATAGGATGCTAATTACTTTTGAATTTTACAAAAATATAGGAAACACTTAAAATTGAATAAAATTCACTTTTAAGATCCTAAATGAATATATTATTATAGAAAAATACTAAATTGTATTTTTGAAAAGTGAATTTGGTGTGATAGAAATAAATCTTATTTCCTTAAAGGAATTTTAGAAAATATTTAAATGAAATAAATTCATAGAATGATATTTGTCTTTTATTAATTAAATAAAATAGTAAGCTTTTACTAAAAGGGTAAAACATGCAAAGAAGCAAATCATAAATCATTGCATGACATTACTATGCATTGCATATTGCTTCTTTAAATATTGTCCTTATTGGGCAATAATGGTTCTTTGTAGAACCGGAGCTCAAGGTCAGGTGGAAGCATCCGACTTTACTACCTTGCAGTCACAAGGCAAGTTCATAACTTGCTCATGTCCTTTGAAGAGTCTTTATCAAAGATATTGCAAATTGTGTGTTATCTTGTATGATCTGGAGAAAGAAAATGATATCTTCTCTAATAAATAAGATGTAGTATCATCCTAAGTGATGATAAAGCAATGGAACTTAGGGTTCCAATTGCATAAGTCACATAGGCTTAACAACCCATGACATCAGTGATTCTAGTGCCGTATAATACGCGTTAACCATGAGATTTGGAATGGGATAGAGAAGTCAGCTGTATCTTCTTCCTTTCATATGGAGGCAAGATGACCTTATCGTGACGTTGGGATTCTTGGTATGGGTCCAACATATGGGTGGGCACCCTTAGGCCCCACAATTTTGGTGTCTATATTATTTATGAGTGGCTGCCGGAGGTATAGTCGGGCCTTTTAGGGAGCTTACCAGGGGCATCACCACTTCATAGAGTCTTCGAGAACTCACCAGGGTTATAGCTTACCCTAGTTGGAGGCTTGACAAAGGTGTAGCCCACCCCAGAAGATCATGCAGACATATGGGGTCGCACAGAGGGCAGTGATTGGCTTGGATCACCTATTGGGCCCCACATCATGGAATTTTGGACGGGAAGGTACACCCGGTTGCGCAACAAGGAGTTGGTCTCTCATGGGTAAAACAACGCACCTCTGCAGAGTGTAAGAATTGTGACATGTTACTCCCTGTTCCGGGAAGGAGCTACAAACGCGGAAGGAAAGGAACTCCATGAAGTTCTGGTCAACCTATGAAGGCTGATGGGCATAGTTTTTGATAATAAAATCAATCTTTGAAGAAATATTTACAAAAATTGCATAGTACCAAGGACGTATCGTCCGAGGTGGTAGATAGAGCATCAAGCTTCCCACATTGCATATAATGAACTTGCTGGGTAATGTTGTTACTCACTCTTTCCTTTGAAGCCCTGCTTAGACTCTGAGAATCCAGAAGACACTTCGATGTACGTAGCTGATGGACAAGAGGACGTTTGCTACGAAGAACCCGACCTGTCCAGAGGAGTTGAAGGAGTGGACTACGAGATACGCTATGGAGTGGAGGGCAACGAGTCCGAGTAGTTGCCTTAGTTATTAGTAAACCAATTGAGCCGAGCAACAGGAACTATATAGAATAAGTTGTTGAGCTCAATTCGAAGTATGAGTTTGGATTTTATATATTCCGCTGAAACTACTTAAGTTTGGTTTGTAATTTCATAATACTTGAAGTTTGAGAACTCATGGTTTGTAATAATGAAGTGTGTATGTTTGTAATATGGACCCGTAATGTTTCTGTTGTACCACTCTGAGGGGTGTGATATTTATGGAACAGTGTTCTGTGAATGTCATATCAACAACTATAGTGTACTACACATGCAATGGTATGCTGGGTCACCACAATGTTTTGGCATGATCGCCTGGCCGTTGGACTTATTGGAAGTAAAGTACGAAGTCTTTGGATAATAAGCCTGGTTGTAGGCCTTATTGAATTTAAATTGCGGAAGGTAAAGTCCTAAGCATAGAAATGTCGCAGCTGCGCAACGTTCTACGGGTTGGAGTACTTGACTTTAGTCTTCTTGTCTTGGAGCCGATATGCTCCGTTGGGGATCACTTTTGTGATGATGTAGGGAACTTCCCATGGCGAATTCAGCTTGTGATGTCCATCCTGCTTGAGGCGAAGGACCAGGTCCCCTACAACGAGGACCTAGGACACAGTCGATGGCTATGATAATTGTGTAGGTTCTGCTGGTAGATGGTCGCTCTTTGTAGAGCAACGTCTTGAGCTTCATCGAGTGTGTCAACATCATCTTAGAGTGCTTCCCTGGAGGCTTCTTCGTCGTACTCGACGACCCGAGGGGACTCATGAGTTACTTTGACTAGAAGGATGGCTTCAGCACCGTGGACCAAAAAGAAGGGTGTTTCTTGTGTAGCATTATTTGGGGCGGTGCGTAGGCTCCATAGGATGGAGGGTAATTCATCAACCCAAATGCCTTTTTCTCTATCGAGTGGCACTAGTAGCCTTTTCTTGATGCCATTAGTTACGAGGCCGTTGGCTTTCTCCACCTGGCCATTAATTGAAGTGTAGCTCACTTTTATCCCCATCTCTTTGCAGTAGTCCTTAAACTCATTGGAAGTGAAATTGGTTCAATTATCAGCGATGATGCTATGTGGCATCCCGAAGCAGAACACTATCAACTTGATGAAGTTCATAGCTGAAGTTACATCTTGACTTGTGACATGCGCTGCTTCAATCCACTTTATAAATTTGTCAACTGCAACTAGAAGAAAGACATGTCCTCTAGGTAAATGTTTGTGGAGTTTTCCCAGCATATCGAGTCCCCACTAGGCGAACGGCCAGGCAAAAAGTATGAGGGATAGTTTTATCGCAGGTGCATTGGGTTTTATCATGAAATGTTGGCATGCCTCGCACATTATCACGATGTACTTTCAATGCTGGACCACTGTGATCCAGTAAAATCCTGCTCAGAAAGCCTTGGCCGCGATTGTTCGGTTGCTGGTGTGCTGGTTGCATATCCCTTCGTGTATATCTTTGAGGATGAACTTCCCTTCTTCGCGTGTGACGCACCACTGTAGTACATCCGAGATGCTTCTCTTGTAGAGTTACCCTTTGATGATTTTGAAGGCCTTGGATCAGCGGGTGATCCGCCGTGCTACGATTGCGTCTTCAGGAAGTTCTCCTCTCATCATGTATGCTACATATGGCTGAATCCATGTAGGTTCGACCATAATGACTTCTTCGGCTTCCTCTTCCTCGTCGAGGGCATCTACTTCATCTCCTGGTGTGAGAACAGCCCTCGGGTTGCCTTTTGGCTTGACTTTCTATCTCATCTTGGGTGTTACATCTTCGATGGCCTTTTTAACTTTGATGGAACGCTCAAATATTTCTTCCTAGAATACTCCGTCTAGCATGGGAAGACAAAGGGACCGATGTTCACCAAATTGTCGGATTCCTCATTGCTTGCTCTACTTATATGAGATACCTCGCACCTGTCAAAGTGGGCCTCCATGAAGTTGTACATGTCTCGATATGCGATCATATTGTCATTGTCGGCGTCGCACTTGTTCAGTACTTGTTGTGCAACAAGATTTGAATCACCAAATATCTTGAGGCGGGTTGCTCCGTAGGCTAGAGCCATGTGCATGTCGTGCAACATGGCCTCATATTCGGCTTCATTGTTTGACGCATTCTGGAAGCTCATCCGAAGTATGTAGTGCATATCGCCTTGCGGTGACACTAGTATTACCCCAGTGATGGCTCAGTGTTGGCGCCAGGAAAATGCGGGTGCGATGTTGATGTAGAGCTCGTTGGGAACCCCAAGAGGAAGGTATGATGAGCACAGCAGCAAGTTTCCCTCAGTTATGAAACCAAGGTTTAATCGAACCAGTTGGAGCAAGGAAACACCCCAAAGGTGTTGCTAGCTGAGCCTTGGCAGGGCGCACTACCGGTGCTAGTAGCAACATGGAGACCTACACAACACAACCACAGAACTTTGTCCCCATCTTGCGATGAGGTTGTCAATATCACCGTGTTTTACAGAAAACAAAGGATTAAACGTATCGAATGGAAAGAAGAAAAAGTTTAAAGAAAGAAAACACAAAGCAGTAGACAGTTTATAGATTGTATGTAAAGGACAAGGACCGGGATCCATAGTTCACTAGAGGTGGCTCTCCTTAAGATAGATAACATGTTGGGTGAACAAATTACAGCGGGGCAATTGACAAACATTGAGAAAGCAATACATGCATATACTAATCATCTTGACTCCTTTGAGAATTGATTGAGCATTACAACATTATACATAGACCGCCATCCAACTGCATCTATGACTAATAATCCACCTTCAGGTTATCATCCGAACCCCCTCTAGTATTAAGTTGCAAGCAACACATTACTGCTTTACGAACTGCGTGTAAAGTAAACAATACGATTGTTCTATGAACAAAGGATTGTTGTTTTCTCCCTAGTAGCAACAACACATCTAGTACCTTAGAGATTTCTGTCACTTCCCCAAATTACCAGAGGCATGAACCCACTATCGAGCATAAATACTAACTCTTGGAGTTGCTAGCATCTACTTGACCAAGATAGCTACTAACAACAGAAAGCATGCAAGATCACAAATAACAAAGACATGATAGAATCAATAATCAATCTGAAATAGCATCTCAATATCCATCGGATCCCCACAAACACAACATGCAGAATTACAAATAGATGATCTTGATCATGAACAGAGCTCACAAGATCTAGACATGAAAGCACAAAGGAGGAGAACCAGCCATCTAGCTACTACATGGATCCGTAGTCCAAGGATGAACTACTCACGCATCACACCGGAGGCTTGCATGATGATGATGAAGGCCTCTAGGGTGAATTCCCCTCTCCGGCAGGGTGCCGGGAAGAGCTTCAGATCCCTCCCGATCTAGGGATGGAGATGACGGCGGCTACAGACTCTTTCGTGGATTTTTGATCGGGTACTTAGGGTTTTCGTCCCGAGGGCATCTTATAGTCGGAAGGGGAGGCCGAGGGGGTGCCGGAGGCAGCCACACCACCATGTCAGCATGGATTAGACCAGCGGCCCAGGCGTTTCTCTAACACATATACATAAATCCATGGACTTACAAGCTCCCCTTTCATTTCACACCGACGACATCCATAGACAAAAGAGCATGATATCAACTAGGTACAAAGTACCCGTGCAATGTTGAAAGCGTTCCCCATGACAGCATGGTTTTGCTAATCCCCAAAAAATAAGTGCAAGCATATACAACATAGACGACACAATGGTTCAATTTTATTAAGGGCAAGAAAAGTAAAGTGTGCCATCAAGTTCGTGAGAGCTTTAATCACTAGTTTTCTCATAACAAGTTTAATTTGGAAGGTAAACAAGTACATGAATATACTTGGAATAGCATATGCTAATAGGTAGGTATGGTGGACTCTTTGGAATAACTTGGTTTAGGGAGTTGGATGCATGAGTGGAACTCATACTTGGTTGCGGAGGCTAGCAAAAGACTGGGAGCGACAAACTAAGAGAGCAATAATGGCCATAATCATGCAGAGCGACAAAACATCATTGATCAAAGCATAAAGTGATACTACAAGTTGAAAACTAAAGGATCATAAAGGCTATGGTGACTTTGGATAGTCATAACATGGTGTGAGCATGCGCCAAGTCAACCCAAATAAAGCATCAAAGGAGAATACCACTATACTATGCTTTAATATGCTAAAACAACGCATGATTCATCCAAGGCACATTCAGCAATCTCAATTGTTTATAACAAGTCATGCTACAGCAAAGAATACTAAGCATAAAGCCAAAACAATATCAAGCATAGCATGACAAAGCATAGGCCACAGTCAAAAGCGGCTCTTTTTACCACATAAGCATGAACTTTCCTACTCTTTTCCAAACCAAACCAAACTATTTGCAAACCAATGTATGAAAGAGGGGGTACAACCAATTTATTCAGTAAACTAAGCAAACAAAAGCAAACGAAAAACCAAAATGAAAACGAAAAAGAAGACGCTCCAAGAACAACACAACTGTGCATGAAACAATAAAAATGAAGCGTTTGGAAGAAACCTGGGATTTTTATTGATGAAGAAGGGGATGCCTTAGGCATCCCCAAGCTTTGACGCTTGTACTTCTTGGAGATTTCTTGGAGTGACATGCGTGGCATCCCCAAAGCTTGAGCTTTAGTCCATCCTTCATCTCATTACTCATTCCTTCCATACACCTGAAATTTTTCCCTCATACAAAACTTCACACAATCTTTATTAGCAACATTAGTGCACTCAAGATAAAAGGTCTTAAGGTTCAGTTCTAACACCAAATAAACTTCCATTAGAACACTAGCTACTGTAGCACTTCCCTCAAAAAGCTCAGTTCCCCAAAAGAACTCAAAAAGGAACCAACAAGAAGCAAATGCAGAAAATGGCAGAAATCTGTCAAAACAGACCAGCATGTAAAGACAAATTTTTTATAAGACCTTCTGTTGCTCAAATCAAAGTGTTTAACTAACGAAAGTTAGATAACAACATGGGGCAGAAGAACAAAAATTCACGCCTCAAAAAGACGTTCAGAGATTTTACACGGATTTTTACGGTGAAGCACAAAAATCTGTTTTGGGACAGCAACTTTCCCAATCATTACTTCTCTCTCATTAGAGGTTACTTTTGGCACAAAAAACAAATAAAAAGGATAAGGAGCGGTTATTACAGAGGTAATAACTTCCAAGACTCATCTAAAACTTTTGGGTTATCTCCCAATAAGTACTTTTCTTTAATGCCTTTAAGTTAGGCATAAGAAACAAGAAAAAGAATCAAGTGTTCTCAAATGTAGAAGCATTAAAACCAAATTTCTTGCCCTTACCTCTCTTACTTTTATTCTTAACCTTGGGAAAAATATGATTGTTTGGTGGAGAAGAAAGGTGCATGGTCCACTTTCCCACATCTATAATTGCTCCAAGGAGTTCTAATAGGGACCTTCCAAGTGTAATTTGTCCTTTTCCTGCACATTCAATAACAAGATAATCAGTAGAAATCATTTTCCCAAGGATCTTTGTAAACACTCTTTGAACTATTCCAAGAGGTAATATGGTAGCATTATTAGCAAGAGATGTTTCTTTTCCTCCTTCAGTAAGCCCCCAAGTATTCAGAGATTCATAAATATCTTTGGGCATAAGACAAAATTCAGACATGATATCACAACGAGCTTGAAAAGTTTCAGTGTTTATCTCAATCTTTACTGTAGGGAGCCACTTTGATGGTTCAGAATTTATTGGGACATAATTGTGATGCTCCCTAAGTGTATTATAGCAATCTTTTAAGCTAGCAGTGCCAGTCTCAAGAGTGTTCAACCTAGCAAATATTCTTGCGAAAGAAATATCAGTTTGGCTAGGCAAGTTGTAAGTGAGGATCAATTTCTTTATAGCATTTATAGCATCATCCTCATTACATTGGAGGAAATCTCCTCCCACAACAGCATCTAAAGCATATCTATAGCAAAGAGCAATTCCAAGGTAAAAACTGCTAAGGAACAAGCTTTGAGTCATTTTAGGCTCAGTTTTTTCATGTAGATCAGAGATTCTAGACCAAGCTTCCTTGAAACTCTCTTCCATTCCTTGTTTAAAAGTGAAAATCATTTCCTCGGGTGACATAATGATTGGAGCAAGGCTAGACATAGTGGCAACTTAAGAAAGGAACTAATTTTTTTTGTGTGTTTTCAAATAAGAAAGCAAACTAGTAAAACTATTTTTTTGTGTTTTTGAAAAATAAACAAGCAAACAAAGCAAAAAGGAACTAAGCAAAACAAAAATAACAAAGTAAAGAGATTGGTTATGAGGGACTCCCCTTATGAAGATGTCCTTGACTCCCCGGCAACGGCGCCAGAAAAATGCTTGATGGCTCAGTGTCGGCGCCAGGAAAATGCTGGTGCGATGTTGATGTAGAGCTCGTTGGGAACCCCAAGAGGAAGGTATGATAAGCACAGCAGCAAGTTTCCCTTAGTTATGAAACCAAGGTTTAATCGAACCAGTAGGAGCAAGGAAACACCCCAAAGGTGTTGCTAGCTGAGCCTTGGCAGGGCGAACTACCGGTGCTAGTAGCAACGTGGAGACCTGCACAACACAACCACAGAACTTTGTCCCCAACTTGCGATGAGGTTGTCGATCTCACCGTGTTTTATAGAAAACAAAGGATTAAACGTATCGAATGGAAAGAAGTAAAAGTTTAAAGAAAGAAAACACAAAGCAATAAACAATTTATAGATTGTATGTAAAGGACAAGGACCGGGATCCATAGTTCACTAGAGGTGGCTCTCCTTAAGATAGATAACATGCTGGGTGAACAAATTACAGTGGGGCAATTGACAAACATCGAGAAAGCAATACATGCATATACTAATCATCTTGACTCCTCTGAGACTTGATTGGGCATTACAACATTATACATAGACCGCCATCCAACTGCATCTATGACTAATAATCCACCTTTAGGTTATCATCTGAACCCCCTCTAGTATTAAGTTGCAAGCAACACATTATTGCTTTATGAACTGCGTGTAAAGTAAACAATACGATTGTTCTATGAACAAAGGATTGTTGTTTTCTCCCTAGTAGCAATAGCACATCTAGTACCTTAGAGATTTATGTCACTTCCCCAGATTACCAGAGGCATGAACCCACTATCGAGCATAAATACTAACTCTTGGAGTTGCTAGCATCTACCCTGCCAAGATAGCTACTAACAACGGAAAGCATGCAAGATCACAAATAACAAAGACATGATAGAATCAATAATCAATCTGAAATAGCATCTCAATATCCATCGGATCTCCGCAAACACAACATGCAGAATTACAAATAGATGATCTTGATCATGAACGGAGCTCACAAGATCTAGACATGAAAGCACAAAGGAGGAGAACCAGCCATCTAGCTACTACATGGACCCGTAGTCCAGAGATGAACTACTCACGCATCACACCGGAGGCTTGCATGATGATGAAGAAGGCCTCCAGGGTGAATTCCCCTCTCCGGCAGGGTGCCGGGAAGAGCTTCAGATCCCTCCCGATCTAGGGATGGAGATGACGGTGGCTACAGACTCTTTTGTGGATTTTTGATCGGGTACTTAGGGTTTTCGTCCCGAGGGCATCTTATAGTCGGAAGGGGAGGCCGAGGGGGTGCCGGAGGCGGCCACACCACCCCCTGGAGCGGGCCAGGCTGGGCCGCGTGGCCAGGTGGTGTGGTGGCCCCCTGGCCCCTCTTCGTCTCGTACTCCGGCATCTGATGACTTCCAGAAAATAGGCACTTTGGCTTTTGTCCCGTCCAATTCCGAGAATATTCATTTTCTCACTTTCCTGGAACCAAAAACAGCAGAAAACAGGCAGCTAGCACTGTGGCTCTTGTTAATAGGTTAGTCCAAGAAATCATATGAAAAGTACTCCAAACTGTGGACAAAACACAAGAAAGTGGATAAAACTAAGCATGGAACATCAAAAATTATAGATACATTTGCAATGTATCATCCAGCACCTTCTCCTTCTATTCTCTTGGAACCGTCGAAGTACATTGTCCATGCACTGGACAAATCTGGAGGACCCACGCATTGCAGCTCTGTCTACTCAGTAATGAAGTCAGGAAAAACCTGAGACTTGATTGCTTTTCACTTTTCATACGTGATATCTCGAGGGGATAGCTCAATGCCCCAAATAGAGAGACACCCTGTGGCTTATGGATTGTTGAGTATGTTGGAGAAGGGGCCTTGCTGACCACCACTATCGGGTGCTCTGAGAAGTAGTGGCGCAGCTTGCGTGCTGTCATGAAAACTCCATACGCAAGTTTCTGGTAGTGCGGGTATCTTTGCTTGGACGGAGAGAGAATCTTGCTGAGGTAGTAGACTGGGCGTTGGACGTCGTGGGTTTTCCCTTCTTCGGGTCACTTGACGACCAGGACCGTGCTGACCGCCTAATTGGTGGCAGCGATGTAGAGCAGCAGAGGTTCTTTCTCCTTTGGCAACACTACGACAGGTGATGTCGAAAGTGTTTTCTTGAGTGCCTCAAAGGCTTGCTGGGCTTCATCACTCCACTCAAATGTTTCTGATTTTTTCATTAGAGCGTAGAACAGAAGTGCCTTTTGACCCAGCCGAGCGATGAATCGACTTAGCGTTGCGACGCGTCTAGCTAGCTGCTACATGCCATGAAGATTCGTTGGTTTCTTCATAGTGAGGATCACCTATATTTTATCAGGGTTTGCTTCTATTCCTCTTGCCGATACGGGGTACCCGAGGAGTTCCCTCGCAGGGACTCCAAAGGAGCACTTTGTCGGGTTGAGCTTGATGCGATATATATCGAGATTATCGAATGTTTCTCATAGATCATCGATAAAGGTAAATTATTGCCTTGTCGTAACTATGACACCATCGATGTAGACTTGTACATTTGTCCCAATTTATCTTCCATGGGAGTTTTGCATCTGTTGGTACGTAGCACCTATATTTTTTAGCCTGAAGAGCATTGTAGTGTAGGATAATACACCGAAGGTGTGATAAATGTTGTTTTGTATTGGTCCTCCTTCTTCATCCGAATCTGGTGGATATCCAGAATATGTGTCCAGAAAGGAAAGATGCTCACATCCGGCGGTTGCATCAATAATTTGATCGATTCGCGGGAGCGGGAAGTGATCCTTTGGACAGTGCTTCTTTAGCACGGTGAAGTCTATGCACATCCGAAGTTCTTTTGTGTTTTTCTTTGGGACACACACTGGGTTAGCGAGCCATGTTGCTTTCTTGATCTCTTTGATAAACTTGGCGTCTTTTAGGTGGTAGAGCTCTCGTCCAATGGGCTTGCACTTAGGTTCTGCAAAATGGCGAAGTGATTGCTTCACAGGTCTGGCGTCAGGAAATAAGTTGAGTGTGTGCTCAGCGAGTTCCCTAGGGATTCCTGGCATGTCAGCTAGTAACCATGCAAAAAACTCCCAACGCTCATGGAGGAACTCGATGAGCGTGCTTTCCTATGCAGGACCAAGGTTGGAGGCCACAAAGGTTGTTTTCTTCGGGTCCGTAGGGTGAACTTGGATTTCTCTTGTGTTCTTTGTTGTTTAGAAGGCTTGGTCAGGCATGACCCGTGCCTCTGGTAGGCACTCTGTGTCAGTTGAGTTTTTCAGCTGTGCAAACTCTGTTTCCATCTCAAAACATTCAGAGATTTTGTTGAATTCTTTGTCACAATTGTCGGAGCGAGTGAAGCTTCCTCTCACCATTATAATTCTGTTGGGTGCTGGCACCTTCATCACCAGGTACACATAATACAACACTGCCATGAAACGTGCGAAAGCTAGGCGCCCCAGGATCGCATGTGAAAGGTCCAACTTTGGTCGACTAAAGGGGGTGAATAGGAGACAACCAAATTTTTATTATTTTCTTGCAATTTTAGGCTTTGCAAGAAGTAAAGTTTACTAGATATGTAACTAGATGAACAACCTATATGACAAACAATACAACAAGTAAACAAGACGTTAATTGCAAGAAGTAAAGGAGAGGACGGATAAACCGGCAAGGGGACATAGAGATTAATTCCTGTAGTTCACTTCCAACGAAGCTACGTCTATGTTGGAGAGGTATCGAGGCCACACAAGGTCACCCGAGCGCCACAAAGGCCTCGCCTTATTCTCCGGTGAGCACCACAACAAAGGTGGCCTCACAATCCACTAACCGGTGACCTTGAAGGCGCCAACAAAAACCTTTACAACAAGGTTGAGGGTAGACTCCACAACTCAATTGGAAGCCCTCAACGATGCCACAAAGCTTCACAACAATTTCCCCAGCTTCAAGGATGCCCTACACCATCTAGGGTTCCAAGAACCCAAGAGTAACAAGATCCACTAAGGATGGATGGGGGAAATCACAATTCCTTTGGTGGAAGTGTAGATCTAGGTCACCTCTCCTAATCCTCAAACGAATCAAGAGGTTTGAGTGGGTAGGGAGAGAGATCTAGGTAGATGAAGCTCTTGTATAAATGGAGGAGAGAGAAAACAAAGAGATGAAATGGAGAGGAGGAAGAAGGGAGCCTTAAATAGGCCCCTTCAAACGAGCCGTTTTTCTGCCCCCGCGACACCACCGGTACTACCGGTGGCAGGCCGGTAGTTCCGGTGAGCAGGGCCCCAACGATCCGGAGCCACTCCATGGAACGGTCGGAAAGCTAGCTCAGTGAGGCCCACTTTCACTACCTATCCTAGTTGCGGTCCAGATTCCGGCAAATATTTCGCTTCGCACAGAAGTATCCTGAATCGAAAATTTGCTAATAGGAACCACGAGCGGAACAAGCGCCGGAAATACGGGGTCGCGAGGAACTGACCGGTACTACCGGGTCGCAATAGTACTACCACTCAAAGAGGTTGGGGCTAGACAGTGCTATCCGGAAGTTCCAGGCCAAACGGACCAAAACTTCTAGCCAGTACTACCGGTCCTAGTTCCGACGCTAATTCCGACAAATACAATGCTTGGATACAGAAGTATCCTGAGGTTTAGCGGAGTTAGGGCCGGAACCAGAGCCATAAGTACCACTCGAACAACCCCCAAAAACCTTTGGGAGGTACTACCGGAGCCTGGCCGGTACTACCGGTCAGGACAGAAAACACTCAACCACCTCGAAAGGTCTCTCTCTCGCTGAAAACATGGGAAGGTTGTGGATGTGCTGATATGGTCTGTGCATGAAAGCACGATTTCCCACAACCTTCTTAGGTGGACCCCCTCTTGATAGTACGGTCTCCTAAAACAAAGGGAAGAGAAAGTGCAAATAATATCCACCGTCTTCAAGCTCCTCCAAGAGAAGAGTCCACCAACAAAACCGTCCATACATAAAACCTGCAACTTAGGCACATGGTTAAACCACAATTGAGGTTGTCATCAACACCAAAATACATGGAGAAATCAACATCCTTTCAATCTGCCCCTTTTTGGTGTTTGATGACAACCCCATCAGATTTGCATAAAAGATAACAACATGGTAAAGCCTTATGAACAAAAGAAAGAATTAGCTCCCCCTATATGTGTGCAAGATATAAAAAATTGCTTCAAGAATGCAACAGGCACACATGCGAGAGAGCTCCCCCTTTCAGAAACAAAACAACAAGGGTGCAAGGAAAAGGATACAAGA
Organism: Avena sativa; assembly: GCA_916181665.1. NCBI lineage: Eukaryota > Viridiplantae > Streptophyta > Magnoliopsida > Poales > Poaceae > Avena > Avena sativa. Next base: position 101,387,337 of record OV702287.1, on the reverse strand, counting down.
GAGAGAGAATAATACCTTGCACCAATACCAATGTGGTGAGACAATACGAGATAAAATAAGATACCTCCGCAAGATAACTTAGCCCACAATAACCAACCACTAGAACATCACATAGATACCACAACACATAGGCTCACCAGCATAGTAGCATACATAAACGAGGTCCATAGACAAATAGATTACGGAGGTCCAAAAGCATACATAAAGGAATAAAAGTGTGCACGAGCATAAGAAGTTCAAAGAAGAAGCAAGCTCATGACACAACCCATGCAAATCCCGTAGCCCTAAAGGAACACATTCTCCCCCTTTGACATCAAGACGCCAAAAAGGGACAAAGTAGACAAACTAAGCGCCCCACCCACCAACATACGGAGGAGGAGGCTCGGGGTCCCATGAGGCATTGTTCCAAGCGGGTGGATAAGGATCGGTGACCTCAGGCTCATCATCACTGTCATTCCACCTGCAATGAGCATTGACCCACTGATCCTTGGGCGCGGTGACAGAGTTGGACTCAGGAGATACCTCAATATCAAGTTTCCTCATGATTGCCTTCTCCCTCTTGACATTGTGCCTCTGAGCAACATATGATTGATACTCACGGTCCTGAATAAATCAGAATGTCTTCTTTACTTTCTTCAGCATCTTCTTAGCCCAAGATGGATGTCTCTCAAGTCGGGGTGGAGGAGAAGCCTCATCACGGTCCCCATAACTAGCATCGCCTGATGCCTCAGCAACGTCTCTAGCAGCCCTCAATGCAGCAGCTTCCCTCTCAGCTTGAGAACGGAGTTTCTCGTGTTTCATCACACCGAGGGTCTTCAACTCATGAACAGTGTAGCCATCCCGAGGAAAGGGAGTGCCTATGGAATCTAGCCACTTGGCATTTATGAGGGTCTGGATGTAAGGAGCATAAGGACACGACCTCTTCTTAATCAGGGCAGACCAAATCTCTTCAAACAGATAGTCCATAACATCAAGATGTTCTTGAGAAGTTCTGTGGCGATAAGTCTGGTACATGAGATCAATCTGGAAGGCATGAAGCTGATCGAAGTTACCAGCCTTGGGAGCAATGGTGTTTTGGTAAACTTTGCACATGATATCATAGGTTGGAAGGATATGAGAAACATTACCATTGATACCCTAGCCCTCAATGTACAAGGGCTCCGAAACTTGAGGAGCAGAGGCCTTGGACCTGTGAACGTGCCACCCATTAGCCCTCGGGCCTTGCAGAATGGGATATTCAAGGAGATCAGCAAACTCAGACCACTTGGCAGATAGTAACTTGTTGAGAGTCATCCCCTTCATAGTTCTATCCTAGGAATCAGTGTCAATGTAAAGAGTGGAGTAGAACTGAGCAATGTCCCTCTCATCAAAATCTTGACGATGCTCCATAAGCTTGACGAGCCCAAACCTCATGCACATGTCAAGAGCCTCACCAAAGTACTCAGGCTTCGCTCCATGTGAGCCACATTGATGTGCTTCCGAGGGGCAACAACATTTTTCTTCTTTGTAGCATACACTTTGAGATAGATCTCTTCTTGATGCTTCGTGTGGAAGAAGGGATCTTGACACAGATGGTCACGGGGGGCAGCTTAGGGATCCAACTTGTGAAACTACTCATAAGAGGTCTGAGGCCAGGATGAACTCTTCTTTTTGTTGGTGTCGGGCCCAGTGGTGGTTCTCTTCTGGCTGGCCAGAACAGGGTGCTTTCCTTCAGCCGCAGCAGCGCAACACTTAGCAACAGCTTTCTGATGGGCAGTCTGACTAGGAGGGCACAAAACTTCGAGATCATCTTCATCAATTTCCGGAGGACCATGAGGGCGAGCACGAGACCGCTTGGAGCCACCACGAGAACCACCTTGCCCTAAGAAGAAAGCATAAAATAGAGAGGGAATGGAGGATAAGTGCACAAGGTCGAAATAAAAACACACGAAGAAAGATTGACAGAATATAGACTTGGAGTCCAAAAATAGGTGCAGCGGTAGTTCCGCTGAGCTGCCGGAACTACTGGTGGAGCGGAGTCCACCGGAAGTACCGGTCGTGCCCACCGGTAGTACTGGTGAGAGCATGAATGGGGTAGTTCGTTGGATCTACGAGCATGAATACTTGGAATCCAAACAATGTATAGAGCTAATCTACTCTACCAACAGATCCTAGGCCTACCAAGATCTCCCTAGACAGTTCTAGCCAAAGAAGATCCCTATACATGGCAAGCCCTAGCTCAAGCACAGGAATGGCCAGATCTCCATGAAGGGAGGGAGAGAGGGGGAAATATCAGGGTCCATGGCGAGATATCAAGGTGGGGTAGGTTCCCATGGAGCAGATCTGGAGGAGGGCAGACAAAATCGACGGAGCCAGCGACACCACCGCGGGGAACTGCTCCAAGCGTCTATTTCTGTAAGGGGCAAGTTAGGGAGGCAAATGGGGAGGAATACCCTGTAGGCTCCCTCGTCCGCAACTTAAAGGACAAACACCCGATCGGTAGTACCGGCCAACGGCTGGAACTACCGGTGACACGAGTAGTGCAGGCTTGAGAGGTAGCACCGTTCCTAGAAAAACTTCCAGGGAAGTTGGACCAGGATCGGTACTACCGGTGCTGGCTGGAACTACTGGTGATGCCAGAAACAAGTTCCCCATGTATGGAATGTGGCAAGGAATGACCTTGTGCAGGATAGGGAGGGGTTTTTGGGGAGGAAAAAAGGCTTGGGATAGATAGCACAAAGTGTGAAGAACCAAATAAAGATCCAAAGACGACCAAAAACACCAAAAACTCAGGGGAAAGAACACGAATGACCACAACAAAAAAACATACAAGGTAGGTGGCCTAGGCCACCATATATGAGTATATTTGGATTGACACCGTGAAGATACATCTTGGGTTCATTACCAAAACTCATCATTTAAGCTCATTTTGTCTCCTTGAGAGACCATAGAGAATGAATACATTACTGTGTGCATAATAGGGAGTGTCGGTTCATATGAGGAACTACACTCCCCCTAAATCCATGCGTACATCCAAACAAGATATTCTTTGAGATACGAGTAGGTGTGCAAGATACTCAAACCACATTGCTAGAATCTATGATATTTAGCTCATGCCTCAACTCCCGGAACCTTGCTTCATCAAGAGGCTTCGTGAATAGATCCGCTAGATTGGCCTTGGTAGGAACATACTCCAAAGAAATGTCTCCTCTTGCAACATGATCCCGAATGAAATGACGAATCTCAATGTGCTTGGTCTTGTTTTGATGCGCCAGGTTGTGAGCAATAGCAATGGAACTCTCATTGTCACAAAGAGGAGGCACCTTGTTGAAAGAGAGTCCAAGATCCTTCAAAGTTTGCTTCATCCATAATAATTGAGCACAACAAATCGCGGCGGAGATGTACTCGGCTTCGGCGGTGGACATAGACATGCAGTTTTACTTCTTCGAGGACCAACACACTAAGGATCTTCCAACAAATTGACAAGCGCCGGAGGTTGACTTCCTTTCTACCTTGTTTCCCGCCCAATCTGAATCTGTGTATCCAATGAGGTCAAAGCTTGCTCCCTTGGGGTACCACAGCCCAAAGTTAGGGGTATGAACCAAATATCGAAAGATTCTCTTGACCGCCACCATATGGCTTTCCTTTGGCGCGGCTTGGAATCTTGCACACATACTCACACTCAACATAATATCCGGTCGAGATGCACAAAGATAAAGCAAAGAACCAATCATCGAGCGATAAAGTTTTTTATCCACATCCTTACCCTTGGGATTGAGATCAAGATTAACCTTTGTGGGCATGGGAGTTTTGACTCCATTTACTTGATCAAGGTTGAACTTCTTGAGCATGTCTTGAATATATTTGGCTTGGTTGATGAAGGTTCCCTTCCTCAACTGCTTGCCTTCAAAACCAAGAAATAATTCCAACTCCCCCATCATAGATATCTCAAATCGGTTAGTCATGAGCTTAGCAAAATCCTCATTAAAAGCTTTGTTAGTATACCCAAAAATAATGTCATCAACATATATTTGGCAAATGAACAAGTTTCCTCCAACTTTCTTAGTAAAAAGAGTGGGATCAATGAGGCCTACTTCAAAACCACGGTCTAGCAAAAGCTCTCTAAGGCACTCATACCATGCATGTGGGGCTTGTTTGAGACCATATAGTGCCTGATCGAGTTTGTAGACATGGTCTGGGAAGAGGGGATCCTCAGATCCTGGAGGTTTCTTGACATAGACCAATTCCTTTAAGGGACCATTAAGAAAAGCACTCTTGACATCCATTTGTTGCAATTTAAAGTTATGATGGGTAGCATAAGCAAGAAGCATGTGAATGGATTCTAGACGAGGAACGGGGGCATAAGTTTCACCATAGTCAATGCCATCAACTTGAGAGCATCCTTGGGCAACTAACCTTGCCTTGTTGCGGACGACTATACCATTGGCATCCCTCCTGTTCCTGAAAATCCACTTGGTACTAATCACATTTTGACAATATCTTGGCCTCTTCACTAGTGTACATACCTTGTTCCTCTTGAAGTTATGAAGTTCTTCATTCATAGCATCAATACAATCATCATCTCCGAGTGCTTCGAAGACCTTTTGGAGCTCAACATGAGAAATAAAAGCATGATGAGAACTAAAAGAGGTTAGTTGTCTCCTACTAGTAGAGACCCTATTGAAATCTCCATAAACATTATCAAGGATATGGCCATCTTTGATGAACTTGGCGAGACAGTATGCTTGATGGCGGGCTTGGGTCTCAAGACGATATTCTTGAGCAACCACTTGATCATCACCACGATTCGAGTCCCCGCCTTAACTATATGCATGAACTTGATCACTATCTTCGTCAATATCAACCGTATGAGAGTCATCATCAATGGGTGGAGAGATATTGGCTTGGCATTGGTCCTTGTTAGCTTGACCTTGATCTTCTCTAGCTTGGCCTTATCCTTCTTCAACTTGACCTTGATCAACATTGTCTTGAGGAGTTTCACTATCTTGGTGAGGTAGAGCTTGATTAACTTGAGGTAGACTTGAACTTGGAGAGTCATGGACATGATGATCTTGTGAAGAGCTTGGAGAACCTTGAGAAGCAATAAGTTGTCCTTGAGAGGCATGATGGTCTTGTGAGAGTGAGGGCTCCACTTGAGTAGAGCTTGGTCCTTCTCCTTCGTCCACAAGGGGATCCTCAATGGGGTGGAAGAATCCCACACCCATTCTTCTTATGGCTTGGGGAGGAATTTCATCACTTGGATCACGAACACCATCTTGCCTCACGAGAGACTCATGATCTTCATCAAACTCAACATTTCTAGATTCTTTAACTCTCCTCGTGGCTTTATTGTAGACTCTATAGGCATGAGATTGACTTCAGTAACCAACAAACATTCCTTCTTGATCCCGAGCCTCGAACTTTGACAAGCAGACACCTTTCTTGAGAAAGAAGCATCTACAACCAAACACCCGGAAGTACTTGACATTTGGCTTGCATCCGGTGAGAAGTTCATATGGAGTCATGTTCTTCTTCTTGCGAAGGTAGAGGAGATTAGTTGCATGGCAAGCAGTGGAAATGGCTTCGGCCCAAAAGTTTTAGGGGGACTTGAATTCGACCAACATTTTCTGGGCCGCATCCATCAAAGTACGATTCTTCCCTTCAGCAACGCCATTTTGTTGAGGGGTGTATGGAGTTGAATATTGATGCTCAATCCCCTTGTCGCCAAGAAACTCATCCAAAGTGTAGTTCTTAAACTTGGTCCCATTATCACTCCAAATGGTAATAATTGTAGCATTGTGTTTCCGTTGAACTTGATTAGCAAAGTCAATGACGGTTTGTTGAGTCTCACTCTTGAACTTGAAGAAGTAGACCCATGTGTATCTTGAGAAGTCATCAAAAATCACCAAACAATACTTCTTCCCTCCAAGACTATCATGAGAACGAGGTCCAAAAAGATCCATGTGAAGAAGTTCTAAGCACCGCTCGGTGGTTATTTGATTGAGGATCTTATGAGGCTTCTCATGCATCTATCTTTCCTTCAATACAAGCCCTGCACACACGATCTTTGGCAAAGGAAATGTATTTTAGTCCAAGGATGTGGCCCCCCGTGTAGAGACTTTGAAAAGACTTCATGCTTACATTGGCTAAGCGGCGATGCCACAACCAACCCACATCAGCTTTCACATAGAGACATATAGCATGTGTAGAGGGCTTTCTGGAGAAATCCACCACATACAAGTCATGCTCTACGTATCCAACGAAAGCTACCGTGAGAGTCTTGCTCCACATGAGGACCACAGAATGCTCATTAAAGAAAGATGAAGGACCCATAATGGTTAAAGCATGAACGTAAAGGAGATTTTAACCAAGGGTTTTGATAGGCATGACATTAACCAAGGATACATCCGGGGTTACTACCACCTTACCAAAACCCAATACCTGAGAACTTGCTTTATCGCTGTAGGAGACCATAGTATTGGCAAAATTAGGCCTAATATCCGACATGATAGACTTGCTTCCGGTCATATGGCTTGTAGCTCCACTATCAAGCACCCATTTTGCTCCACCGGAAGCAAAGTCCTACAAGAAAATCAAGCTTTGGTTTTAGGTACCCATTTCGCAATGGGTCCCCTTTTGTTAGTCATGAGGGTCTTTGGTACCCAAATAGTCCAATGATAATCATGAGTGTAAGAAGTGCTAATGTATTTTGCATAAACATGACCATCAAAATATTTGCAAAGAATGTAAGAAGGATTGTTCTTCCTAGCAAATTTATCACTTTGCACAAAGGTAGAAGAATAAGGGGATCCTTGAGCAAAGCTCTTGCTTTTCTTCTTTTTCTTGTTCTTCTTCTTCTTGGGCCTAGGAATGTGCCCAATACCCTTCTTGTCAACTTGCACTTTTGTAAGTTGTTCTTTCAACTCCTTGTTTTCCTCAACAAGATTCACATGCTTGCAAAAAGGATTAGAAGAACAAGGCAAATGTATAATAGGCATAGCGGAAGACTTTGATTATTCATTGTTCAATTGAGTTTGAAGTCGCTCATGAGCCTCAAAAAGACTTGAGAATTTACTCTCCAAGTCATGATGTTCCTCTTTGAGTTTCTCAAAGTCCTTTAGACATTCATGACCAACGCCAAACTCAACCTTTTCATTTTTAAGGGATTTCAATGAAGCAAGATCATAATCTCGTTTTTTAACAAGTTGTGATATGTCAGCATTATGGTCATATACAAGCTTAGCAACACTTTCCTCAAGAGTTATTCTCATGTTATGTTCATATTCAAGGGATTTTGATAGAGAGTCAATTTCATCGGCGACCTCTCTCTCATCTTTACCTAGCATGGCAATTAGCTCTTCCTTCTCATCTAGTATTTCCCTAGCATGGTCAAGTTGGTTTACAAGAGTTTCAAAGCACATTCTAGTATCATCATCTAGATGCTCCATGGATTCACATATGCTTACCATATCTTTCTTAACCTCTAGACCATCTAGATCATGCAAAGGAAGTTCATTTGAGGGAGACTTAGAAGTGGGTGTTACCTCGGTGGCCTTGGCCATGAGACACTTTTGGTTACAGTTGATGATGTTCTCATTCGGCGAGTTGAAGAGAGACACTCGTGGGGTAGAAGAAGTAGCAATAGCGGTAACTCCCACGATCTCTCCACCTTGACCTTCACTCTCATCATCATCATCCGTGCCCGAGAAGTACTCTTCATGGACCACCATTGCCCTCTCCTTTGTTTGGAGGGTTCTTGTTTTGGAAGTTCTTGTTCATGGGGTGAGGAGGTCTTGGCTTGCTCTTGCGAATAAGGCGACCTCTGTTGTCCTCTCTATTCTCAAAAGGACATTGGGCCACAAAGTGACTCTTGTCATTACAATTGTAGCAAGATCTTGCCTTTGGAGCCTTCATGGTTGAATTGAATCTTGTGTTGTACCTTGACCTTGACTTCATGCCCGGCTTGTTCCAAAATGCCCTTGATGCGAGACCCAAGTGCTCATTCAAGGCATACTTGATGTCCTCTTGAGACCACTCACTAGTGTCTTCATCTTCATCAACATCCACCACTTGGGCCTTCAAGTCTAGGTTCACCTTTTGAGACCCATAGGCACGAGCACGAGTGGACTCCGCATTCTTCTTGGCAATAGTCATGGCAATAACTTCACTCAACACATCTTGAGAGGACATGATGTGGTAGTTGCTTATACCCTTGATAGAGTTGAGTTTTTGCTCCTCAAAGGGAAGGAGGGCTTGAACAAACTTCCTCTTCATGAACTTGTCATCGACATAGGTAGCACCAAGGTCCCTCATAGAGCAACAAAGAACCTTGAGACGACGATACATGTCCTCGGGAGTCTCATCATCTTGCATTGCAAGCCCATTGGACTCATTGTTGACTTCATCAAACTTGGAGCTCTGAATGCTAGCATTCCCACCATACAACTCGGTGAGATGATCCCAAGATTCTTTGGCGGTGGAGAATTGGCGAATGTGAGCAAAGTCCTTGGGGGTCAATGCCTTTTAGATCATGCCCAAAGCGGTGGCATTGAGCTGCTTTTCGATGACCTCGGCCCGGGTCAACTTCTTTGCATCATATGGGGAGAATACTTCTTCCACAATCCTCATCAATTTAATAGAAGAGCTGGAAATGTGAGATTGCATTATATATTTCCAGTTGGCTAAATTAGAAGTATCTAGCATGGGAGGTGCTCCTTGAGGTATGATATGCGACATGATAATAGGTGGGTCCGGAGTGTACTTCGATGGTGGTGGTACCGCCGAGTAGTCCTTTCCCTCCTCTCCCTCTTTGGAGGAGTCACCTAGCCCCTCAGTGCCCTCGCTTGGGGGATTGGTGGTTTGAGCCACAAAGCCTAAGCCCAAGTGTTTTGGGGCGGCCACGGGATTCACCCTGGGGGTAACCACTTGCACAATAGCGGGAGGGACCTCGATAGTTTGGGATGCATCATGAGGAGTGGAAAGCATGGGGTTAGGCTTGAGGGATTGCAAGAGGGTTATCATTTCCTTAAATTGGTCATCATGGATGTCTCCAATCGATTGAGGTCATCCATGGAGGCCAAGTTCTTGCTGGTTGCACCCGCACTCCCCTCATCGTCGACCATTGTCTCTTAGGCGATTAAGCCCAAAGTAAGAGCCTTGGCTATGATACCAATTGAAAGGTCCAACTTTGGTCAACTAGAGGGGGTGAATAAGAAGTATCCTAATATTTCTGGCGAAGGCCATCATTGAAGGGTCCAAATATTTCGCTTCGACACAGAAGTATCCTAAATCAAAAAATTGCTAATCGGAACCAGGAGCGAAACAAGCGCCAGAAATACGGGGCCGTGAGGAACTGACCGGTACTACCGGGCCACAACGGTACTATCGCTCAAAGAGGTTGGGGTTGGACAGTGCTGGCTGGAAGTTCTAGTCCAAACAGACCAAAACTTCTCGCTAGTACTATCGGTCCTAGTTCCGACGCTAATTCCGACAAATACGATGCTTGGATACAGAAGTATCCTGAGGTTTAGCAGAATTAGGGTCGAAACCAAAGCCAGAAGTTCTGCTCAAATAGCCCCAAAACCTTTGGGCGGTACTACCGGATCCTGGCCGGTACTACCAGTCAGGAGAGAAAACACTCAACCACCTCAAAAGGTCTCTCTCGCTGAAAACATGGGAAGGCTGTAGATGTGCTGATATGGTATGTGCATGAAAGCATGATTTACCACAACCTTCCTAGGTGGACCCCCTCTTGATAGTACGGTCTCCTAAAACAAAGGGAAGAGAAAGTGCAAATAATAGCCACCGTCTTCAAGCTCCTCCAAGAGAGAGTCCACTAACAAAACCGTCCGTAGATAAAACCTGCAACTTAGGTACATAGTTAAACCATAATGGAGGTTGTCATCAACACCAAAATACATGGAGAAATCAATATCCTTTCAGCGTGGTATTGTGATGGCCAATCCATGACCTCAAACTCGAGCTTCTCGTGCTTGAAATTATCTCTCGATCCCAAGACAAGATGAAGATAGATTTTGCCTAAAGGAATTCGGCTTTATCTAGTACTATGCCTTGGAAGGAAGTGTTTGTTTGTGCCCGGTTCATCAAGGAGCAATTCATTGCCTGCAAAGTTTTGCCGTAGATGAGGTTGATGTTGCTTTCCGCATCCATGAAGAGCTTGCTCATGTCAAACCTACCAATTTGAGCTTCCACTATTAAAGCCGAATGACCCGGTCGTGGGACCCGAAGCATGTGATCTACCCTACTAAATGTGATATTGTGCTCTGACTAGTGGAGATATTCAGGTGTTGGTGGTGGTGCCGTCACTTCCATATTAACTTGTTGTGTGATCAACTTCTGGATTCTATTGGATGGACGCCCCTTTTGGATCATCGATATTGTTCCTCAGGATCTCGAGTATTCATCATCCTAGTTTTTGTTTGCCACGAGTTGCGGTTGTCCTGCTAGCGCCAGCCCTAGCGGTGGTGGTGGTGGTGCAACAAGAGCTAGGGTTTTGTGTGCCGTGGCATACCCCTGGTTTGCTGTGTCGGTTACCTTGGCATTACAAAGTGCCTACATCCCCAAGAACGTACGACAATCTTTCATGAGGTGAGTTGAGCGTTGTTTTCCCTCGGAGTCGATGTCAAAATACATATTGCATAGCCCCTCAAGCATCTGCATTGGAGACATTGGGGGCTCCCGAGCCCTTCGCCTATATTGTTGGGTTGTCCTGCTCCCTCTAGCGTCATCTCTATTGATGTAGTACCCGCTACTATGATTATCATCTCTTCGGTTGTCCTCCCCGGTGAAACCAGTTGCAACATAACTTGGCCCGCTGTATCTGTCATAATTTCTCCTTCTCCAGCTATCATTATTGCGCCTATCACGCTCTTCCTCGGGTGAGCGCCCCCTCTTGTTGTGCATCGCATCTTTGCCATCTGCCCAACGATTAGCCATGTCCATCAGCTATGAGATTGTTCTAGGTTTGTCCCTTCCTAATTCCTCGTTGAATTCTTTCTGGCGAAGGCTGTCATTGAAGGCGTCAATTGCCTTTTGTCGGAGATACTTTCGGCTGAGTTTTTGATGATGTTCCACCTCTAGACATATGACCTTATTAACTCTCCCGGTTTTTTCTTGCATGCTCGCAACACTTTAATGGATGTTGGTTGCTTAAATGTGGATTTGAAGTTTCGAATGAACTTATCTTCAAGATCGCTCTAGCTTCTCATGGATTCGTCGGGGAACTACTTTAGCCACGATCGTGCGGTGTCGCTTAGGTGCAACTACAGGCTTTGCATAGCGATAGCTTTTGAGCCACCTTGGAGTTTGCAGTTTGTAGGTAATCAGCCAGCCATGCTTTAGGTTCCTGGAGGCCATCATATTTTTAGTGGTCGTGAGGGATTTTGAAATCCTTGGGTACCCGAGTCTTGCGAATCTATTTGGTAAAGCAACTAGCATCTCAAGGTTCGCGCTCATCCTCACTTTCACCATCAGAATACCTTCGGTTGTTGCGCTCCTCCCTGAATCTGTCGACCCTATGCTGCGTTATATCGTTTTTGGCATCATCCTCATGCGATGAATTTATGAAGCGCACATGATGTGGTGAACTTGATTGTCGGGTGGTTCCCGTAGGCCGAGTGCTGCTGCAACAGTGTGGTGATTTGTCAGGTTGCTGGACAACTCCTTGCTCTCCTTGCGCTTGTAATGCACCAACCATGCTGAGCCCCATGAGGGCAGAGCGATGGATAGTTGCCCGTGGATAATCGTCCGCTGGTTGAGTTGAGAGAAGGTAGGTTTGGGCAGCGACAATGGATGCTTGCGCTATTTTTTCTTTTATGTTTCCTGCTGAATCCACTGACATGAACGACAAGTCCAGATCTCAAGTCAGCTTGCGTCTTTCGGCTTCTGGAATACACTACAACCTTTCTTGTCCTTGGTGCCCCTCCGGTTACGCTGCCAGTTCCGCGGGTGGAGCTTAGTTGTGCCCGATGAAGAATGGATTCATCGGCTAGCCTTTTCCTTTCATCAAGTTGCCTCTGCAACCTGAGAAGATCCTTCCTTTTGTGGTGTAGGAGGTACTGGTAGGCCATCGGTTCTTCTTGTGTGGCGTCTCCTATCATCGGTACCGCACCTGAAATAACATCTCTAGCCTTCTACCATGTTGCCGGTGGTAGCCGAAGCATTATCCTCTCGCCGTCACGCGCTCTTCCTCCTCCTAGCATGGTGCGATTGTTTTCTAGGGGTTCCTCCCCATTCTTGCGATGCCCTACATTGTCATCCGATAAAATATCTTCGGTGTCAATAATTGGGTTATAGTTGGAGTCTTGAGATGTTGATCCTTCTCCTCCAATGATCATGCACACTTGGCGATGCACCAGGTACCGGTTGCTGCTGTCGCTATCCGATCCATAGGAGACACTGTCTTGGAAACCGTTGAAATCCCATAGATTTTGTTCTGGGTAAGATTCAGCCTTTCTTATTTCGAAGTCGGCACTTTCTTTAGTTTCATTGAGTTTGACGGTTGCCGGGCTCGGACCGCACAGCGGTGTTAGCTGAAAATCTGACCTGAAGGAGAGACTGTCATATAGATCTGCCAAATCCCCCAGATCTATAGAGTTTCCGCACTTTCTTCGATGCTCATCGACTAAGGTGTGGCTTTTCTAGAGGATCCAACAGAAGATTCAGGTGTCACCGTAGGCGTTGTTGTTATGACCCACAGACCAGAATAGATCAGGGTTGAAAGGCAGAAGTTTTCGGGTCCCCCACGCGGTAGTGGAAGCACCCGATCATGAGATTGTTCTCCCCATCAAAGTCGACGGAAGCCAAAACAGGGGTGGGCGGGCGTGGATCGATGAGATCGTAGAGGATCTCGCTAACCTCAATTGTCGGGTTGTTGAGTAATAAAGAGGGGGCCGCCGAATCCATGGATCTAGCGCTCAGATTTCCCACAGACAGCGCCAAGTGACGAGGGGTAACCTCGGCAATCCCCATTGTTATGGACTTAGGGTTTTACGGAAAAGAGGGCACTGGGGATTTTGTTGTCTGATCAGACAAACAAGGAAGTCGAATTCGTCTGGTTATCATGGAGAATATGATTACAAAGTCATCGGTTTGCTAGTTGCGATCTAGCTCATAGTGGATAGCTGGAAAGCTAAGGTGGTGCGCTCTCCATCGGCTCCTCCCAGCCTTTATATGACAGGATGGGTTCTGGAGCCGTATACGGATTGGTTACAAAGTATGATCACAACACTAATATTATATCGGTTTGTACTTATTTCTTGATTGCTAAGATATGCTTTTTCCATCGGGTGCTTCCCGGACTGTCCTTATTCTTCGTGGGCTTCGTGGGTCGTAGGCATTTATATGCCCAGGATAGTTAATCACGGGGACCCGATAAGTCATACCCATGTCAGCAAGTCAATCCTTTAACCACACACTGGATTCGTATGTGGCCTCCCTTGGCTATTTGATGCAGCCGTTTGGAAATAGTTGCACAAGATTTATTCAGCCGGTGCGGCTAGCGTTTTGATAATAGGTTATCATGTTGATGCACATGCTTTTTTGATTTTGGCTTTCTTTAGATGGCTGGTGTATGTCTTAACTTTATATTACCCATGCGTTGGGATTGTATGAACTTTATAATAAACGTAATAAGGCAATAAAGGCTATATACATCAGTCGATGCAGAGGCTGGGCTTTTATCCCTTCTCAAAAAAAGTATATTTACAATTGAATGTCTACTCTTTTTTCATTCTCATGTTTTGTAAATCATTTAAGTAAAGCCATAACTATTTGTGTAGTATATTTCGACGTTTTGAATCCTTAGAATTGTTTTTTTTGTCTTATATGATGTTTACAATGAATTCTCCGCGGAATATTCTAACTAACACATTTGCACTATATTTCAAACTAATCCTCCATTACCTCCACAACTTGAAAGGATTTATTTCCATATGGTACAACAACACAAACTGAAATGCAATATTAATAATCATGTAAAGTTCAAGTGGACATGGCATTGCAATCTTGTTTCTTCTTATCCACGTCCAAACCAAAGAATCACTTTTTTGAAGAAGGAAATCAAATACCGTGGGCCTCTTTGATTGTAAGAATTTTTATACAACTTTTGGAGGATTATTTTCTGAAAAAAAATCCTACGCATGGCTGAAACCCATGATAATTGTTTCTCATATTCTTTATGCCATATGAAATTTTCTATTGAACAAAATCACTCGACAAAATTACTTCTGTTCTTATATGGTGCAATCAAATATACATTGATGGAAACTCAATCATGTAGAGATTAGGGTAGACGTAACTCATCTTAATGTTGCGTTTTTTCTTCCTATATCAAAACCTGGTGCGCAGGTTGTTGTAGAAAATGATATATTTATCACACAACATAAATGAAACTTGGGATTTTGTGCTTTACGGGAACTCTTCCAAGAAGTTACACCAAAATACTCACAATGAAAATTCTAAATTGTCTTGTCAATCATTTGAGGCCCTTACTTGATAATATCATATCACCATCACAAAGTGCCTTTGTTCTGGGAAGGATGATTACGGATAATGTCTTGCTAGCTTTCGAGTGTATTCATCATATTAAGCAAGAGAAGGATCCCATAAAAAGTTTTTGTGCTTATAAACTGGATCTGTCAAAGGCTTATGATCGGGTTGATTGGTCATTTTTGAGGCAAGTGATGCAAAAGCTAGGTTTTTCCCACCGTTTCGTTGAGTGGATTATGTCATGTGTAACGCCGGGGAGATACTCCGTAAAATTTAATGGAACCTCTTGGATTCATTTGCACTGCCGCGAGGGCTACGGTAAGGTGACCCTTTATCCCCTTTCTTATTTCTTTTTGTGGCTGATGGTCTCTCCGCTCTTTTGAATAAAGGAATTAATGATAATGTGATATCTCCAATAAAAGTGTGTTGGCTTGCTCCAGGGATTTCACATCTCCTTTTCGCCAACGACACATTATTTTTCTTCAAGGCAAATCCAGAACAAGCCACACATGTTAAGCAAGTCCTGGATACTTACGCGTCTTGTATTGGTCAACTTATAAATCATGCAAAATGTTCTATCATGTTTGGAGGCGTATGTGCTTCCAATATAAAAGTTGAGGTTCAGGCCATTTTGCATGTCTCCTCTGGGAGTTTTGATGAGAAGTATTTTGGTTTTTCTACCCTGGATGGAAGACTATCGAGAGGGAAACTCCAAAATCTGCAACACCAACTAAAAAAACAGTCTCCTAGTATGGGGAGATGGTCACTTGGATCAAGCAGGAATGGAGGTTTTTATCAAGCCAGTAGCTCAAGCACTACCTACATATATTATTTTTTAAGCTGCCCTTTTCAGTTTGCGACGATCTTACAAGGATGGTAAGGAATATTTTCTGGGAAGCAAAGGATGGTAAAAGAAAAACTCATTGGCGTGCTTGGGAGAAAATGCAAAGGCCAAAGAATTAAGGTGGACTGGGATTTCGAGATTTCAGGGTATTCAACCAGGCACTCCTAGCTCGCCAAGCCTGGAGGTTGATTACTAAACCTGAAAGTCTCTATGCAAGAGTACTAAAAGCTAAGTACTATCCTAATGGGTATCTTGTGGATACAGTTTTCTTTGCTAATTGTTCCTCTACTTGGCAAGCAATCTCACATGGTATAGAATTACTGAAGAAGGGTCTTGTTTGGCGTGTTGGGAACAAGCAAAACATTCACATATGGAGGGATCCGTGAATTCCCAGGCTGGACACCTATAGGCCGATCTCAGTAAAAGGGAGGTGTCATCTTTGATATGTCTATGAGTTAATTGACCAGTTTGGAAATTGGAAGGTAGATTTGCTCCACAAACACTTTATGCCAGCTGATGTCATTGAGATCTTGAAAACCAGACCTTCGTATAGGCACGAAGCGGATCAAATTACTTGGGCTCCTCTTGCTCATGGGATGTTTACTGTGAAAAGTGCATATGGTCTTGCCATGGCTGAGCGTTGGGGTAGTACTACTCAATCATCGAGCTCGTCCCCTGATGGCTCACGGGAAATTTGGGAGGTGATTTGGAAATCCACTGTCCCGCCAAAGGTACGACACTTTGCTTGGTGCCTCATCACTGATTCTTTACCGACGTGGAGGAACAAACATATTCGTACACTCGAACCCACTGATTAATGTCTTGTATCTAGCATTGAAGCCGAGGACAATTTTCATCTCTTTATTACATGCAATATGGCGACTCAGCTATGGAATTTTATGTATGAAAAGTGAATGATGCCGCCCCTAGATTCAGTCTTAAACATAGGGCATGAGTGGCTCTTGAACCTATTGGGAAATCTGCCTAGTGGGATGTTGAGCAAAATTTTGATGACATTGTGGTGTATTTGGCATGTGCGTAATGAGATTGCTCATGATAAACCGCTTTCACCATTGGAAGCCTCTCGGCGATTCTTAATGAGCTACTTGGACTCGTTGTGGCAAATTGAGCACCACTCAAATGATGAAATTGTTAAAGGGGAGTTCATTGCTGACCCAGATGAGGAGAGTATCCACTGTGTTAAGCCAGTTCGTGTTCTTCCAACGTGATCACCTCCTCCTGATGGCTGGTGCAAGATAAACACGGATGGATCCTTCGGAACTAAATGAGATGCAGGAGCTGGAATTATACTACGGGATCATAATTGTGAAATTATACTGTCCTCATGTTTCCATCTACAATCTTGACGAGATGCCTTAGACGCAGAGTTGAAAGGTGTTCTTGAGGGCTTATCGTTGTCTTTGGATTGGTGCCCCCAGCCTCTGGCAATAGAAGTTGACAGTTTGAAGGTTTGTAGGCTCTTAAACAAGAAGGAAATTGATAGATCTGTCTACTCCATGACAGTGGAGGAGATCAAAACCTTGTTAAAGGTTCGCTGATCTTGTATTACTCACATTAATAGATGTCAGAATTCTAGTAGCCAGTTTATGGCAAACTATGCTAGAACTAGCAATAGAACTGCAGTTTGGCTCGCTTCAGGCCCGGATGGTTTAGCAAGCATATGTGATAGACATAGTAATTTCTGGTATTCTAAGTAATACAAGTGATTCGCAAAAAAAAAATCTAAATTGAGTGCAAGGTGTCTCATAGGGAAAATTCCCAAGATTTCTAAAACAAAACCAAGGTACCTTGCGGAGGCTAATTTTGAATTGGACTGCTCAAATATCTTTTTGAAATGTACAAATAGGAAAGACATGATGGGGATGTTATCCGCCCGTTCAATCCTGCATGAAATAAAATTATATTCCTCAACAATTCCTGTCATTTTGGTTTCTTTTGGATTGTCCTCCGTATCTTCTTTTTTTATATTCCTGGCTTTCAAAGATGGAATAAAATGTAGAAAATGTTTTTCAATGAATAAAATGCATGATGTTTACAAATCTGCATACTGTGAAAATAGTTTTCTTTTTGCAAGACTGTAAATTTAGTCCGTTCATATGGGCATAAGATACGCAGACACCTTTTCTTAATTTTCAATTTGTTCAAAACACCAAAATGTGTACACGTTTGTTTCTGTATTTTAATGAACCATTCTTGTTGAACCAAGAGAAGCTGCCTTTTTTTATTTTCCCCTAAGATGACAAAGATAGCCCTCACATCCGGGGATCAGATGATGATCTCATTGTCAGATGGAGAGAGATGACCAACTGAGATGACCACCCCTCTTCTCCTTGCCATCTTTTTGTTACCATTATCTTAATCTAGAAAAGAATATTCCACCAGTATGAAACACCAAACATCCAATATGAGGTTTGAATTCTGGTGGTCTGGTACTGCCACTGCCCTCCTAATCATCCAACCATAGGTTCCCTTTTCAATTTTGTTCAAAACACCAAAATGTGTACACATTTTTTCTGTATTTTAATGAACCATTCTTGTTGAATCAGGGGAAGCTGCATTTTATGATTTGCCCCGACGATGGCAAAGATAACCCTCACATCCAGGAATCAGATGATAATCTCAGTGTCACATGGAGAGACATGACCAATTGGGATGCTCTATTCTTAATCCAGAATAGCACAAGCACTGCATTTCTGTCTCTATACTCTACACCAACCCACTTGATATAAGAAAAGCACCCCTCTTCAACTTCTCCTTGCCATCTTTTTGTTGCCATTATCTTGATCTAGAAAAGGACTACCTGCTACTAGTATATATATATAGTACTACCAAGGATAGATATGTACATAAATCAAGACCCAGCATTACATTGCATGGCTCATATGAAAACTCCACTTGCATGTTAGCAGCGGCAGCGATGGGGATGGGAGTTCGCCGGATCTGACTATGAGTGACTTGTTCTCGTCTCCTACTATGTTTGGCGCCTCACCAAGACTGGGGCCTCCGCGGATGCTGGTGGCATGGTGCGGCGTCGGTGACCATTATCTACAGGTTTGGATTGAAAGACGAGCGGTGTGGGGGTGCTAGTTTTGGCCTAATAATGGTGGTTTGGCCCAGCGATCTTCTTCTACCAAGTCATCTTTCTGTCGAATGTTGGCCTCTTTGATCTGGCCGCCAACGAGTTCCGCTCTTCCCCGACACAGATCGGATTGGTGTATGCCGTCCTTGGATTTCTAGAATAGAAAGCCTTCGGTCACGCGCACCCATTTTATCAGCCAACACAGCTTCAAGAGGGTGCAGTGCGAAGCTTCACTTTCTTATGGTCTCATGGGACATGTCTAAGTCCATATTCCCACGGTATTGATAGAGGTAGGGAAACTCATGGCCACTGCGATTTGAGGTCTTGAAACTTTGGCAGAAGAGTGTATTGGATGCGACGAATAGTGTGCGTTGGGTGTTTAGTGACTTGCAACAGCAGCCTCGGCAAGTGGGGACACAACACTGGAGGATTGTATTTTTGGTGGTGCTCCTCAAGTACCGAGTCACGATTCTTAGGGTGAAACCCAAGTTCTGGTCTTTATTGGTTGTTCTTGGTAATGGTCTCGTTGAAGGCATTGTTTTTTAGGTGAATTTAGACTTTCTCCAGGGCGAAAACCCAAGATCTTTGATCGGGCAACGCCAACACTTGTGCATTGTTTTCTTCTTGGATGTGTTTCTTTTGTGGAACCTTTTTTATAGTCCGGGTGTTGTCTTCGGTAGGATTATAGTGCTGCTAATGCTAGTGATCGATGATCGTGGTAGGGTCTTTTTTCTTTGTTTCTTTTTTACTTTCTCTTTTTACTGTGTATATTCTTGATGTCTTCTGGTATAGAGACCGACTGTAATTGGTATCCTCGCTATATTAATATATATTTTTATAAAAAATGAAATAAAATTCTATTTTGCAATAATTCATGTTATTATGGTTTCTTTTGGACACAACAAGGCATGTCATCCAAATATTGTACTCCGCATATAAAATTAGATGTCTCAGATTTATCTAGTTTTTCATGTATCTAGATACATTTTAGTGTATAGATAAATGGGAATCTAGATGAATTTTGGTATCTAATTCGAGGCAGAGGGAGTATTCCTTTTTATACTCCTCGCATTTCATGATGGAATAAGATGTACTCCCTTTGAAACATAATAAGTGTCGACGATTTAATATAGAGGGAGTAGAAAATGTTTTTCAATGAATAAAAGGAATGGTGTTTACAAATATGCATCCTACGAAATCAGTTTTCATTTTGCTAGGCTGTAAATTTAGTCCATTCGCACGGGCTGAAGACACGAAGAGACCTTTTCTTGATTTTCAATTTTGTTGAAAACACCAGAATGTGTACACATTTTTTCTGTATTTTAATGAACCATTCTTGTTGAACCAGGGGAACCTGCAATTTCCGATTTGCCCCCAAAACGGCAAAGATAACCGTCACATCCGGGAATCAGATGATAATCTCAGTGTCCTTTTCTTATAGGAAGTGGGTTGGTGTAGAGTGTAGAGACAGAAATGCAGTGCTTGTGCTGCTCTGGATTAAGAATATAGCATCTCAGTTGGTCATCATCTCTTTCCATGTGACTAGTATAGTAGTACCACCAAGGATAGATATGTACATAAATCAAGACCCAGCATTACATTGCATGGCTCATCTGAAAACTCCACTTGCATGTTAGCAGGGGCTGTCAGGAGCTCAGATCATCCACCAACTTCCTTTGGCCCCTCTCTCTCTCTACCTATCTCTCACCCCAGGCTCTTCCTTTCCTGCTCCAGATTTGTGCCATTGACCACTCCGAGAGCATCTCCCTCCCTTGGGCATTTAGCCATTTGGAAGGTTGGGCTTTTCCTGTGAGGTGTGGGTGGTGGCGCTGCCATACCCTTCGCGTTCTTGCTTCCATCCCCATCATTGCAGCCTTTTTAGTACATCTCCTCTTTGCCATGCTGCTGCTTTAAAGCTGTTGCGGGAATAGCAGAAAAGATGGGGTGTGTTCTTGAGGTGGATGTGGATGGTGAAGGTGTGTTCTTTGTTGATAAGGTGACTTCCTGCCTCTTCTTCCTCCTCCTTCACTCTCGCTTCTTCTTCTTTTTCCAAGGTCTCTGTTGCTTTTCTCTGTGTTCTTTGTGTTTCTTTTACTACTCTACTTCCGTGGTTTCCTTTCCAAGGTTGGTAGATAGCTAGCTCTAGCTGTATACGGTTCACTGTCTCTTCCCTCTTGGCATTACTGCTGTATCCGTGCTGGTTCTAGTGTGCGACAATGCCTAGCGGTCTAGGGGATGAGTGAAGCTTTGACGTATCCTGGTGGAAGGAATTGTACCAATTTCCTCTGTCTAAATTGTCTCTGGTCGGTTGGGAGTAGTACTCAAAATTTTGGCGATTCGGGTGTTCCAGTGTTTTGGAATTACCCTTGTGACATTTCTCTCCATATTTGTCTCTTCCGTCGATTCCTTTTCAACTTCCCGAGCTGGCTGGTAGTATCCTCTCGATCTCTAGCCCGTCTCAGAGTTTTGGAGCCGAGCGTATCTTTTGTCACTTCCTGCTGTTTCCGTTAGCATCTCAGAGTTTCTACTTCTTGTTCTTTCTGCCGTGAATCCCCATCTTTGATGTTAGTCCATGGACTAAAATCTCTCTGCACTCCTCTGTCCTCCTCTCATGTTCTTGCTGTAATTTTACTTTCGACCTCTTCTTCTCTAGCCTGCCTGTCGCACTGTCATGGAGTTGAATCGCCTTGATTGCAATCCTCATTCCCTCCTGCAATTCCACTTTTATTACGTCATGGCTCGGATAAATCCCATCTGTTTCTTCCATACCGAAGGCGTCGCGATCTTCTTCCCATTTAAGTGTGGGATCCATTCCATTGAATTCAAGAGGGTAACAGTTTTAATGGCCGCACAGTGAAACTGCGTCCGTTTCTCTATCGCCATCAATGAGCGAGGTACCAGCTCAGCTCGCCATTGCCGGTCCTTCTCCTCCTCCCCCTCCCCCCTTAATGGCGAAACTGTAGTGCTCCTGTCCGTGCCCTTTTCTGGGAGGGACCTGCTCGTTTGTGGCAGAGTAATTGATTATTTTTCTTGTGCGTGTGCTCTCGCGTCGTTCCGTTCCTTCTCCGCACCCCCGCCGCGTACGTACGTTAATGGCTCCATGGCTACACCACATCTTCTTCCTCTCCTCCTTTATTCTCCCCAAGCTTTAATGGCGTTTGGTGGCTAAAACGGCCGGTAGCTTCTCGTCATTAAAAAGATTAGATTGTTCTCTGGAAAAAAGACCTGATCTTTCTTTTGGTGCCCGCATTAATTTGGCATCTCGAGTGGGTGGGGATTAGCACGGTGTCTTTGGATTCTTTGTACTGCCACTAGTACTAGTACTAATCACCGTGTCGTGTGCTTCTTCAATGCCCATGAGATGGAGCTCCTGTTCTAATTTTGTTCCCGGATCAATCGCAGGACGTTCTTGCACCGCTCAGTGGTAAGATCAAGAATTTGGTCGACGAGAGGCCGGTCGGAGCAAGGCGGCCACATCGCAGAGTAGCGCTGCACGGCTTCCCCGGCGGCGCCGAGGCGTTCGAGCTCGTCGCGAGGTTCTGCTACACCGGCGGCAGCGGTACGGCGGTGACGGCGGCCAACGCCTGCGCGCTGCGGTGCGCTGCTCAGTTCATGGACATGGCGGACACACCCGCGTCGTCGACTAAGCCGAGCCTGGTGAAGATGACGGAGAAGGTCCTCGAGGAGATGCCGCACTGGCCGTGGCAGAGCGTCGTGGACGCCGTGAAGGAGTGCCAGCGCCTGTTCCCGCTCTCCGAGTCCACCGGCGTGTTCGACAAGGTCGTCGGCGCGCTGCTGTCGCAGATGGCTGTCACGGGCGACGCCACCCCGACCAGCTCGTCGCCCGAGAGCTCGGCTTTCCGGTTCTCTTGCGACACCAAGTGCAGCAGCCTCAGCATGCGCCGCACCTGGTGGTTCGAGGACCTCGTCGTTCTCAGCCCCGCCATGGTGGAGCGCGTCGCCAAGGCGCTCCTGGCCAGGGGCGCCGACCACGGCATCGTCGCCCGGTTCATCTTCTATTACCTCAAGTGCCGCATCGCCGGCGCGAACGCGGAAGACAAGAAGGCGATGCTGGAGGCGGCGATCGCCGTCATCGCCGACCTCGACCGGGCCTCGGTTTCGTGCAAAGGCCTCTTCGGTATCCTGAGGATCGCCTCCCCGCTCAAGCTGGCCGGCGCTTGCCAGGACACGCTCGTCGACATGATTGGACGCAAGCTGGACCACGCGACGCTGGACAACCTGCTCGTGCCGGCGCCATCCGGGACGAGCAGCCTGTACGACGTGAGCTTGGTGCTCAGGTTCTTGGAGGCCTTCATGCGCCATAGAGGCGGTGCGCGCGATGAGCCGCCGAGGCTTAAGAAGGTGGGGGCGCTCATGGACATGTACCTGGCCGAGGTCGCGCCGGACCCTTCGCTCCAGCCGGCCAGGTTCGTCGAGCTGGCCATCGCGCTGCCTGCCGCCGCGAGGGACTGCCACGACGCGCTCTATCGCGCCATCGACGTCTACTTCCAGGTACATTCTCCGAGATGTTTACTGTTCTTGTTCTGTCAGAAATTCTGCTGTGCATCGCATTAATTGCTCGAGCTAAAACATACTCTGCCCCGTTCATTCATGGTCGCAGGTTCACGGTCGCCTGACGGACGACGAGAAGATGAAGATCTGCAAGGGCATCAACTACGAGAAGCTGTCGCCGGAGTGCTGCAAGCACCTCGCGACGAACGCGGGCTTTCCGACGAGGGCGGCGGTGCAGGCGCTGGCGTCCCAGCACACCGTGCTCAAGGGCATCATCCGCCACTCCGGGCCGCTGAAACTAGCATCATCGTGCCCTCAACCTCCGGCCACGGGGAAGTACCACCACCCCGATAGCCACAGCGACGTCGACGGCGACGACAACAACAACGGCCAGGTCGTCCTGTACGCCAGCAGGCTGGACCTGTCGCTCGAGAACCAGAACCTCAAGTCGCTCCTCGACGGGATGCACTGGCGGGTGATGGAGCTGGAGAAAGTCTGCAGCCGGATGAAGACGGAGATGACCAAGATGAAGGCTCCCAGGAGAAGAGGCGCCGCCGCGAGATCACTCCCCAGGATGTGTTCTTGAACCAATCCCCGTTTCACTCCGTCGCAACAACACTGCACAGTAGAGTGAATGAATGTACATAGGGCTAGATGCAGCTGCAGGTTTCAGCATCCCTGCATCCTCCTGTTTCTGTTCTTCTTTTGCTTCACTTTTGTCAAATCTTCTCCTGTGTATCAGTTCTTGGTGATTAATTTGATGTTGTTGGAGATTATCTGGGGAATCTCTTCTTGTTGCATCTTGTGAATAGATAACTGCTATCAGGAACATAAGCAAGATTCCAAGTACACTGCTTCAATTTTCAGAACTATATTTGACTATGCTACGACCATGTCTTGCAACCTACAAAAACATTTCAAGTCATGACCTCGATAGATCAAGAAGGAATAAACAAGTCCTCTGGGATATCATGGTTAAGCTACTAGTTAACCATCAAAGAACGTGCAGTGTAAAGCGTGATCAAAGCAAAAAAGAACATGACATCATGGTCAGGGGAACAGTTGACTTGTAAACTGTAAATTAACCAAGTTAAATTGCTGTTACAGTGTTTACAAAGCAAGGACAGCTCTGACAGCCTGATATGGTTTAAGTGGCATAGAACATGGGCCATTGGGTCTCTTTCTCTTTCTACCTTGGCATTGACAGGGACTTTTTGCTTGACCTTTCTGGATGCTCTTTGGGAGACTAAAACAAGATGTGAACGAGGAGTTTGCGGTCTCCAACCTATACCTCATGTGCTGATCCAGTCACGCTTGCAAGTATACGGGAATAATTCATAGGAAATTTCTTTGTGCTTTTATCCTTTCACATGTTTTTCCCAAAAAAGCGGATAAGACCCCTATGAATGCGATGAAACAAATGTCTGGTAAAAATATATGTCAGAACATCCGAAGCTACCACACCGCACCTACATAACCGACAATGGGGGGATCATGTCATCATGAGAATGTTTCTCTAGACTCAAAACAAGGCCCCGCTAGCTAGATCCCGGGGCATCACCAACTCATTCTTTGGGGAGCCGAAAGCACACATCCAGTCCAGGAGGCCCTCGGCGCGCACGACAGGCACACACCCCACGTGTGGTCACCACCTTCGTATTGTCGACCAATCTTCAGAGTAGAGAGATCCGCATAACCCTTGCTAGGACTGCCGTTAACGCTGGCACAACGCCAACGGCGCCACCTCCATGCGCACATCCATCATCACATGTTTGTTGCCAAGACCCGTTGCGACACAGTAGTGACGTAGTCAACACCACCTTCTTCGACGTAGAAAAACCCACGCCACGACACCTCCTAACCGTCGCAGACAACACCTTCTCCAAGATGAAGCCCCTACGAGAGAGAACGATGTTGATCTTCACCATAGTCCGATCCGAGAGACCCAAATGTAGGATTTCCCCGGAGCAGCCCAAGCGAGCGGTCTAGAATTGCAAGAACGATGTCATCGACAAGGTAATGATCGACATCATCCGCCATTGTGGTGACCCAGCACACCATACTATGTTTTAGTGGGCAAGCCTTTAACATAACACTTATGCAACCACGTTCTTTAAATATTATATTCCCCAGAGTGGTACAGCAGATACAATGCAGGTCTAATCACACATTTAATATTTCTAAAAGACTTCAAGATCATTCTCATTCCAATGAGTATTTATGGGAAACACATGACTCAGACTAGCAAGCCTTAATACTAAAGGTATGACTAAAGTAAGTACCATTAGAACTCAGCAGCTTATTCAGTAAGGTTCTATGCTTCTCGGCTAATCTAAACAACCCTAGCATGTTTAGTTCTCTAATTCTTCATCAATATGTTTAATGACTTAGGCTATTTCATAGTCCATGCCTTCAAATCCTCCAAACATATTTGTCCCATTGTAGTAGACTTTGCCTCCTCCTTCTAGTTCCTCGGAAACCTTGCCTTGGGTAGTCTCGTAGTCTAAGAAAAGGGTTTTATAAGGTGCAGATGAGTACAACGTAGTCATCAAGTCCAGTAGAGGACCGTGTTTAATACACTATCTAGAACCATTGACCATAGCTCGTTGACTAATGCAAGTTTTGTCAACATTTCTTTAAAATTCAATTCTTATTAACTATGTCCGTGAGCTTTCACGGGTTGTAAATGGCTTCATGGAGTACCTTTTTCGCCGTGGCCATAGTTCCATCCCAAAACAAGGAGTGACAAGCCATAACTCATACTCTTTACAAAGGTGTGTTACTTTTCTCAGAATCGTCCTTTGTCTTATTGCACTTCTCATACTTCCTTGGTGTGATATGGCCCAATCAAAGTTTATCAAAGTCATCTTGAGTCCTTCTCCACGAACCCATATATCAGCCCTTTTCTAATGTTGTCCTCATCACCGCTAGACTCCACAAAATATGTATCCCCACGACATGTCTATTACGGTCTATCCTGAGAGACTAATACCCTCATCCTGGTGTCTAAGATGGGACATTACGGCGCTAGCCCCTCGCAAGGACCCTGGCACAACATAGTCGTATGGGGATATGCGAAAGGATGATGATACTTTTGACTCACCTACCCCACACAAGATCTGTGTTCAGCGCTATCTATACGATGCAAGATCATTGGCGATCTTTTTTATTACTCCTCGACGAGTATAGCCAATATAATGGCCGCCATGAACAAACCAAACCATGGTTCAATTGCCCATCACATAGTCCATTCATAATTGTAAGAAAGTAGCATTGATTTTAATGCACGTAGTAATATAATATAAATAGATTGCAAGTAGTTTGATAAAAAATTGGACAAAAGACATGTTCAAGGATGACCTTGTTTTGAGACTGCGAGGTAGTGCAGCTCAAAGCTTCGATTTCACCCTAGACCTCGGGTTATGAAAGTAGCATCATTATTCGATGAGAGGAATGTTTAAATAAGAAATTTCATGCTACAATGCATAGATATGGTAAGCCTTAGGATTTGGTGTTTAATTGTCCCTTTGTGGTGTATTCTCGATTTTAATTAATGAATTTTCAATATTGGATTATTGGCATAATAATTCAATTAAGAATAATGATTTGATAATTTAAAATGAATTAAGTTTTAATAATTCTTAGAAGGTATGAAATTGTATTCAAAATAAAATTAGATGAACAAATATGATTTTACACATATTTATTGGCATTTTCAACAAATCTTTTAGTTCTCTTTGAATTTTCACAATTCAAATATTATTACAATAAAAATATTATTATGGCTTTTTATTGTTACTTATACTTTAAAATATTTTTGTATATTCGCAAGTATTTTTCTTCTCCTTTATGGTGTTTTAGCATTTTTTTATCAAATTAATGAATGTTTAAAGAAAAAATTCCCCTAGTGCCCACTAGTCTCGCCCATTCGCTTGACCTGGGATGGTTAGGTCGCACCAGAAGGTATATTTCAGTCCAAGCGGCCTCGTTCAGCCCCCTCTCTTACTCTCTCTCTACCTTGGAATTGATAGGGACTTTTTGCTTGAACTTTCTGGATGCTCTTTGAGAGACTAAAACAAGATTTGAACGCGGAGTTTATGGTGCCCAACCTATCCCATGTCCTGATCTAGTCATACTTGCAATTACACGGGAATAATTCATAGAAAATTTCTATCTCATCTTATGCTTTACCCTTTGACATGTTTCTCTCCAAAAAAAGAGGATAAGACCTCGGCCTCTACACGAAACAAATGTCTGGCAAAAACATACATCATAACACCTGAAGCTATCACACCACACCCACATACCCAACAATGGGGGAGATCATGTCATCGTGGGCCTTATGCTCTAGACTCAAAACAACGGCCCACCAGCTATATCCAAGGGAATCACCGAGTTAGCTTTTGAGGAGCCGGAAGCACATATATGGTCCAGGAGGCTATTAGCGTGCACGACAAGCACATGCCCCACAAGTGGCCACCGCCATCGTCCTATGGACCCACCTTCAAAGTAGAGACCCGGATAGTTCTCGCTAGGACTACCGTCGATGCCGCCATAGCGGCAACATCGCCATCACCATGTGCACATCCATCATCACGCTTATGTCGTTGAGATCCCTTTCCGCCATGCAGTCAAGACCCATATTCTTTATCGTAGAAACCCACGCCTCACCACCTCCAAACTCTTGTAGTCAACACCTTCTCCAAGAATAAGCCCCTAGGAGGGAGAATGGCGATGGTCGTTGCCATAGTCCGATCTATGAGACCTAGATCTATGATTTTCTCTGGAGCAGAAAATCTAGGGGTCTAGAACTATAAGGACGATGCTATCGACAATGTAACGACATGTCATCATTGTTCACCATTGTGGTGAGCCAGCACATCATTCTATGTTGTAGTGCGCAAGTCATTGACATAACACTTACAGAACCACATTTTATAAATTTGTGTTCTTGGGAGTAGCACAACATTGCATGTCTAGATACCACACAATTAATAGTAGTTAAAGACTTCAAGATCATTCTTGGTCCAATGAGAATTCACGGGCAACTACTCATGACTCAAACTAGCAAACCATAATACTAAACGAAGAACTAAAGTAAGTACCATTGGATCTCAACAACCTATTCTGTCAAGTTCTATGCCTCTCGACAAAACTAAACTACCATAAACTATATAATGCTCTCATTATTTATCATTTCTTTTATTGACTTAGGCTATTCCATAGTCCATGCATTCGATGCCTCCAGACATAGCTAACTCTTTGTAGTAGACTTCGCATTGTCCTTCTGGCTCCTTGTAAGCCTCTTCGTGGATGGTATCATAGTCTAAGAAAGGGTTGTGTAAGGTATAGATGAGAACATCGTAATAATCAAGTCCAGTAGGGGGCGTGTTTAATACACTATCTACAACCATTGAACGTAACTCGTTGGCTAGCAAGTTTTTTAAAGATTTCTAAAAAATTCAAGTCTTATTGTGAAAAACTATGTATATCATCCTTCACGGGTTGTAGATGACTTCATGGAGTACCTTTTTCACTACGAGTATAGTTTCATCCCGGAACAAGGAGTGACAAGCCACAATTCATACTCTCTACAGAGGTGTGTTACTTTTCTCACAATTGACCTTTGTATTGTTTCGCTTCTCACACTTACTTGGTGAGGTATGGCATAATCAAAGTTTACCGAAGTCATCGGGAATCCTCACGACCCCCCATATCCGCCATTTTCTAATGATGTCCTCATCCCCGGTAAACTCCACAATATATGTGGCTATACCCTCGACATGTCTATGATAGTTCCTCCTAAGACACTAATACATCATCCTAGCGCCTGATATGGGGATGTTACGGTGCTCCCACACTGCTAGCCCCTCTCAAGGACCCTAGAACGACATAGTTGTCCAAGGATATGCGAAAGGACGAAGATACTTTTGACTCATCCGCCCACACAAGATATGTGGTCAACGATATATATACGACGCAAGAACCATTGACGATATTTTTTATCATACCTAGGTGAGTATACCTGACAAAATCAAAAATCTGTCATCAACAAACCAAATGATGGTTCCATTGCCCTCCACATAGTCAATTAATAATGTTAAGAAAGTAACACTTTGCTTTTAATGCTGGTAGTAAGACAATATAAATAGATTGCAAGTAATTTGATAAAAATATTGTATAACGAAGGATGAACTTGCCTTGAGACTACTAGAAAGTGCAGTTCAAAGCTTCAACTTAACCCTGGACCTCAGGTTCTGAAAGTATCGCCATTATTCGATAAGAGCAATGTTTAAAGAAGCAATTTCATGCTACTATACATAGATATGGTCAGCCTTAGGGTTTAGTGTTTAATTACCCATTCTGCAGAGTATTTTTATTTAAGAATAAATTACTGAATTACCATTATTGGATTATTGACATGATAATTCAATTAAGAATAATGATTTGATTATTTAAAATGAACTAAGTTTTAGTAATTCTTATAAATATTAATTGAATCCATAATAAAATTGGATGAACAAGTATTATTTTAGGTATAATTATTGGCAATATTTAAATACTTTTAATTCTCTTTGAATTTTTATGTCCAAATATTATTACAACAAAAATATTTTTTGTATTTTTTATTATTAATTATACTTTAAAATAGTTTTATGTATTTTATGATATTTTAGCATTTCAAGATAATTAATAAATGTTTAAAGACTAAAATTCCCATAGTGCCCACTAGTCTCGCGCATTCGCTTGAGACGAGTTGGTTAAGTCACAAAAGATGGTACGACCCTATCTGAGCGACCCAGTTCAACCTCCACCCGTACTCTCTGATACATTGCAAATGTATCTATAACTTTTGATGTTCCATGTTTAGTTTTATCCACTTTCTTGTGTTTTGTTCCAACTTTGGAGTACTTTTCATATGATTTCTTGGACTAACCTATTAACAAGAGCCACAGTGTCAGCTGCCTGTTTTCTGCTATTTTTGGTTCCAGAAAAGTCAGAAAATGAATATTCTTGGAATTGGACGGGACAAAAGCCAAAGTGCCTATTTTTCCGGAAGGGATCAAGTGCCAGAATATGAGACGGAGAGGGGCCAGGGGCCGGCCACACCACCTGGCCGCGCGGCCAGGCTTGGCCTGTGCCAAGGGGTGGTCTGGCCGACCCCAGCACCCCCTCGGCCTCTCCTTCCGCCTATAAGTTGCCCTCGGGACGAAAACCCTAGGTACCCGATCAAAAATCCACGAAAGAGTCTGTAGCCACCGTCATCTCCATCCCTAGATCGGGAGGGATCTGAAGCTCTTCCCGGCACCCTGCCGGAGAGGGGAATTCACCCTGGAGGCCTTCTTCATCACCATGCAAGCCTCCGGTGTGATGCGTGAGTGGTTCATCCTTGGACTACAGATCCATGTAGTAGCTAGATGGATGGTTTCTCCTCCTTTGTGCTTTCATGTTTAGATCTTGTGAGCTCTGTTCATGATCAAGATCATCTATTTGTAATTCATACATGTTATGTTTGCGGGGATCCAATGGATATTGAGATGCTATTTCAGATTGATTATTGATTCTATCATGTCTTTGTTATTTGAGATCTTGCATGCTTTCCGTTGTTAGTAGCTATCTTGGACAAGTAGATGCTAGCAACTCCAAGAGTTAGTATTTATGCTCGATAGTGGGTTCATGCCTCTGGTAATCTGGGAAAGTGACAGAAATCTCTAAGGTACTAGATGTGATGTTGCTACTAGGGAGAAAAAACGATCATTTGTTCATAGAACAATTGTATTGTTTACCTTACACGCAGTTCGTAAAGCAATAATCTGTTGCTTGCAACTTAATACTGGAGGGGGTTCGGATGATAACCTGAAGGTGGATTATTAGTCATAGATGCAGTTGGATGGCGGTCTATGTATTATGTTGTATTGCCCAATCAAGTCTCAAAGGAGTCAAGATGATTAGTATATGCATGTATTGCTTTCTTGGTGTTTGTCAATTGCCCCGCTGTAATTTGTTCACCCAGCATGTTATCTATCTAAGGAGAGCCACCTCTAGTGAACTATGGATCCCGGTCCTTTGTCTTTTACATACAATCTATAAACTGTTTCTGCTTTGTGTTTACTTTCTGCAAACTTTTACTTCTTTCCATTCGATACGTTTAGTCCTTTGTTTTCCGCAAAACACGGTGAGATTGACAACCTCATCGCAAGTTGGGGAGAAAGTTCTGTGGTTGTGTTGTGCAGGTCTTCACGTTGCTACTAGCACCGGTAGTGCGCCCTGCCAAAGCTCAGCTAGTAACACCTTTGGGGTGTTTCCTTGCTCCCACTGGTTCGATTAAACCTTGGTTTCATAACTGAGGGAAACTTGCTGCTGTGCTCATCATACCTTCCTCTTGGGGTTCCCAACGAGCTCTACATCAACACTGCCAACAAGCATTTTTCTGGACGCCGTGCATTGAGCCATCACTCTCTCATTCCCCTCTCTCCCCTGACACGCACGTCGCCTCCGCGGTCGCTCAATCACTCTGACTATTTCCGCATTCACCATGGCCCTCAATAGATCCTCCTTCATGTGATCCATCTTCCTATACAAGTTGATTTTCCCCACGGGATCTCACATGTCTTCGCCTAACCCTAGCCCAAACTAGGGTTTCGAGTGTTGGCTATGCCAACATGCCCCACCATGTCTTCTTTGGCATTATAGAATGTCATATATATGCCGCTCCACCTATGTGGCTCAACGATGGTTGATGCGCCCCTCTTAATGCTCCTTGTGCCACTGTCACCGTAGTGTTCATCATTGTCTTCTTTAGACTGTCTTCCATCATGGAGCATGATATGGCCTCACTACCATGGTTCTCTACTCGGGCGAATCCTCTTCTCTCGTCTCTGCTATTTGCTACTCTTGGCTCTCTTGATTTATTCATCACAGTGATGAACTGATGAATGGATTTAAGGGTAGAAACCCAAAGCGCTTTGTGATATAGTAGAAATATGTGTACGATCCCAGATGCAAGTACGGAGACTTGAACCTGGGCGGGCGGGAGTGCATCAGCCCACCTCAACCACTGGGCCGCCATCTCCATCCCTAGATCGGGAGGGATCTGAAGCTCTTCCCGGCACCCTGCCGAAGAGGGGAATTCACCCTGGAGGCCTTCTTCATCACCATGCAAGCCTCCGGTGTGATGCGTGAGTAGTTCATCCTTGGACTACGGATCCATGTAGTAGCTAGATGGCTGGTTTCTCCTCCTTTGTGCTTTCATGTTTAGATCTTGTGAGCTCTGTTCATGATCACGATCATCTATTTGTAATTCATACATGTTGTGTTTGCGGGGATCCGATGGATATTGAGATGCTATTTCAGATTGATTATTGATTCTATCATGTCTTTGTTATTTGAGATCTTGCATGCTTTCCGTTGTTAGTAGCTATCTTGGCCAAGTAGATGCTAGCAACTCCAAGAGTTAGTATTTATGCTCGATAGTGGGTTCATGTCTCTGGTAATCTGGGGAAGTGACAGAAATATCTAAGGTACTAGATGTGCTGTTGCTACTAGGGAGAAAACAACGATCCTTTGTTCATAGAACAATTGTATTGTTTACCTTACACGTAGTTCGTAAAGCAATAATCTGTTGTTTGCAACTTAATACTGGAGGGGGTTCGGATGATAACCTGAAGGTGGATTATTAGTCATAGATGCAGTTGGATGGTGGTCTATGTATTATGTTGTATTGCCCAATCAAGTCTCAAAGGAGTCAAGATGATTAGTATATGCATATATTGCTTTCTCGGTGTTTGTCAATTGCCCTGCTGTAATTTGTTCACCCAGCATGTTATCTATCTAAGGAGAGCCACCTCTAGTGAACTATGGATCCCGGTCCTTTGTCTTTTACATACAATCTATAAACTGTTTCTGCTTTGTGTTTACTTTCTGCAAACTTTTACTTCTTTCCATTCGATACGTTTAATCCTTTGTTTTCCGCAAAACACGGTGAGATTGACAACCTCATCGCAAGTTGGGGACAAAGTTCTGTGGTTGTGTTGTGCAGGTCTCCACGTTGCTACTAGCACCGGTAGTGTGCCCTGCCAAAGCTCAGCTAGTAACACCTTTGGGGTGTTTCCTTGCTCCTGCTGGTTCGATTAAACCTTGGTTTCATAACTGAGGGAAACTTGCTGCTGTGCTCATCATACCTTCCTCTTGGGGTTCCCAATGAGCTCTACATCAACACCGCCAACAAGCATTTTTCTGGGCGCCGTGCATTGAGCCATCAAGCATTTTTTTGGCGCCGTTGCCGGGGAGTTAAGGACATCTTCACAAGGGGAGTCCCTCATAACCAATCTCTTTACTTTGTTGTTTTTGTTTTGCTTAGTTTATTTTTGCTTTGTTTGCTTGTTTTGTTCATCAAAAACACAAAAAAAATAGTTTTACTAGTTTGCTTTCTTATTTGAAAACCCAAAAAAATGACTACTCTTGAGAACACTAAGTTGTGTGACTTCACTAGCACCAACAACAATGATTTTATGAGCACACCTATTGCTCCACCTGTGGCTGAAAATACTTTCTTTGAGATAAAACCTACCTTGCTCAATCTTGTTATGAGAGAACAATTTTCTAGTATTGGTAATGAAGATGCTGCTTCCCATCTAAATAACTTTGTTGAACTTTGTGAGATGCAAAAGCATAGGGATATAGATGGTGATATTATTAAGCTAAAATTGTTTCCTTTCTCTTTGAGAGGAAAAGCTAAAGAATGGTTGAATTCCTTAACTAGGAATAGTATTGATTCTTGGACTAAGTGCAAAGATGCTTTTATTGGAAAATACTATCCTCCTGCTAAGATTATATCCATGAGAAGTAAAATAATGAAGTTTAAACAACTTGATAATGAGCATGTTGCTCAAGCTTGGAAAAGAATGAAATCTTTGGTAAAGAATTGTCCCACTCATGGACTGACTGCTTGGATGATCATCCAAACTTTTTATGCAGGATGGAACTATTCTTCAAGGAACCTATTGGATTCAGCTGCTGGAGGTACATTTATGACCATCACTTTGGGTGCTGCAACAAAACTTTTGGACAATATGATGGTTAATTATTCTGAATGGCATACTGAGAGAGCTCCACAAGGTAAGAAGGTAAATTCTGTTGAAGAAGCCTCCTCCTTGAGTGATAAGATTGATATTATTATGTCTATGCTTGTTAATGGGAAAGCCCATATTGATCCAAATAATGTTCCTTTAGCCTCTTTGGTTTCTCAAGAAGAGCAAGTTGATGTGAACTTCATAAGAAATAACAACTTTGGCAACAATGCTTATGGTAATAATGCTTATAGGAACAATTTTGGTAACAACAATTATAAGCCTTATCCTCCTAATACTACTTATGGCTTTAATGGTAAATCTGAATTACCTAGTGAAGGAAGAATTTTAGAAGTTGAAAGAGCCACTAAAACTTCATGCAAATGCAATATGAGCAAAATAAACTATTTACTAAAACTATGGAGGAACAATCCACCATCTTGAAGAACATTAGCCATCAACTTGAGAGTCTAAATAGGGAAATACCTAGTTTACAATTGAAATTCTCTAATGCTGAAAGAAATATATCATCTTTGTCTGAAGCTCAAACTTCATTGATTAATAAAATGGCTGCTAAACCTGAAACTAATGAGAATCCATTTGCAGCTACTAATGCCATACAAGTAAGAATTGATGAAAATGTTAGACTATTAGCTGAATTACATGCTAAGTGAGAAAGAGAAGATGAAATTGCTAGAAACATTAGTGTTTCCACTATCACCACCACTAGTGTTGAGGCTAGTAATAGTTCTACTACTTTAGATGATAAAGTTGATTTTGATCTTGATGGTTGCAATATCTCTGAAGTTATTAAGTTCCTACAAAAGCTTGCTAAAAAGTCCTAATGCTAGTGCTATGAACATGGCCTTTACAAAACACATTACCGATGCTCTCATAAAGATTAAGGAAGAAAAGATGAAACACAAAGCTTCCATTCCTATAAAACAAGAGGATGGTTGGGAACCCATCATTAATATGAAAGTGAATGACTTTGATTTCAAAGCTTTGTGTGATTTTGATAGTAGTGTTTCTATTATGCCTAGAAGGATTTATGATATGCTTGATTTGCCTCCTCTTGAGGATTGCTATTTGAATGTCCCACTTGATGATAATGCTAAAAAGAAACTCATGGGGAGTCTTAATGATGTTCTTATTATGGTTAATTATTCCTATGTCCCCGTTGATTTCTATGTTTTGGATGTTGAATACAATGTTGCTTGTCCCATTACTTTGGGAAGACCTTTTCTTAGAACTGTTGGTGCCATCATTGATATGAAAGAAGGCACAATTAAATATCAACTCCCACTCAAGAAAGGTATAGAACACTTCCCTAAAAAGAGAGAAAGATTTCTTTTGCTTCTCCTATGAAAACAAAATTTGGTCTTAATGCTTCTTCATTTGAGAACACTTGATTCTTTCTTTGCTTCTTATGCCTAACTTAAAGGCGTTAAAGAAAAGTACTTGTTGGGAGATAACCCAAGAGTTTTAGATGAGTCTTGGAAGTTATTACCTCTGTAATAAACACTCCTTATCCTTTTTTTTGTGCCAAGAGTAACCTCTAATGAGAGTGAAGTAATGATTGGGAAAGTTGCTGTCCCTAAACAGATTTTTGTGCTTCACCGTAAAAATTCCTGAGAGAGTTATGTACGTCGGATTGAGCTGTAATGTTTTGTGCTTCTTCCCCAGGTTGTTATCTAACTTTCGTTAGTTCAACACTTTTTGATTTGAGCAACAGAAGGTCTTCGAAAAAAATCGTATTTACCTGCTGGTCTATTTTGACAGATTTCTGCCATTTTCTGCATTTGCTTCTTGTTAGTTCCCTCTTGAGTTCCTTTGGGGAATTAAGCTTTTTGAGGGAAGTGCTACAGTAGCTAGTGTTCTAATGGAAGTTTATTTGGTGTTAGAACTGAACCTTAAGACTTATTTATCTTGAGTGCACTAATGTTGCTAATAAAGATTGTGTGAAGTTTTGTATGAAGGAAATTTTTCAGGTGTATGGAAGGAATGAGTAATGAGATGAAGGATGGACTAAAGCTCAAGATTTGGGATGCCACGCGTGTCACCCCAAGAAATATCCAAGAAGTGCAAGCGTCAAAGCTTGGGGATGCCTAAGGCATCCCCTTCTTCATCAATAAAAATTCTAGGTTTCTTCCAAACGCTTCATTTTTATTGTTTCATGCACAGTTGTGTTTTTCTTGGAGCGTCTTCTTTTTAGTTTTTGTTTAATTTTAGTTTGCTTGGTTTGCTTAGTTTTCTGAATAAGTTGGTTGGACCCCCTATTTCATACATTGGTTTGCAAATAGTTTGGTTTGGTTTGGAAAAGAGTTCATACTTATGTGGTAAAAAGAGCTTGTTTTTGACTGTGGCCCGCGCTTTGTTATGCCATGCTTGATATTGTTTTGGCTTTATGCTTAGTATTCTTTGCTGTAGCATAACTTGTTATAAACAGTTGAGATTGCTTAATGTGCCTTGAATGAATCATGCGTTGTTTTAGCATATTAAAGCATAGTATAGTGATATTCTCCTTTGATGCTTTATTTGGGTTGACTTGGCGCATGATTACACCATGTTATGACTTTCACAAGTCACCATAGCCTTTATGATCCTTTAGTTTTCAACTTGTAGTATCACTTTATGCTTTGATCAATGATGTTTTGTCGCTCTGCATGAATATGGCCATTATTGCTCTCTTAGTTTGTCGCTCCCAGTCTTTTGCTAGCCTCCACCACTAAGTATGAGTTCCACTCATGCATCCAACTCCCTAAACCAAGTTTTTCCAAAGAGTCCA
This sequence comes from Avena sativa, assembly GCA_916181665.1. Lineage (NCBI taxonomy): Eukaryota > Viridiplantae > Streptophyta > Magnoliopsida > Poales > Poaceae > Avena > Avena sativa. The sequence goes on along the minus strand of OV702287.1, from coordinate 101,350,537 downwards.
CCATACCTACCTACTAGCTTATGCTATTCCAAGTATATTCATGCTTTTGTTTACCTTCCACTTGTTATGAGAAAACTAGTGATTAAAGCTCTCACGAACTTGATGGCACACTTTACTTTATTGCCTCTAATAAACTTGAACCATTGGGTCCTTCTTTGTTGCGTATATGCTTGCGCTTTATAAGTTGAAGTTAGAAGAACCATGTTTCATGGGGAACGCGTTCAACATTGCACTTGTACTTTGTACCCCGTTGATATTATGTTCTTTTGCTTACGGATCCCGGCGGTGTGAAATAAAAGTGGAACTTGTAAGATCATGGAGTTTATATGTGTGTTAGAGAAACGCCTGGGCCGCTAGCCTAAGCCATGCCTAATCATGGTGGAAACTTGCAACATCACCATAATGAGCACTCTATGAAGCATCCTTAATAAATCCTATGCAAATAGCAAATAAAAATATCGCTGAAATGCTCATTGTCTGCTTGCCTTGTCATTTTGATTATGGGAAAGCTCCCGTATCATGTGCAAGGGGTACCCCGTTGGCGGCTCTTAATGATACACATATACTTACAATGACAAGAGCTTACTCGTGACTAAAGTTGAGTAGCATGAGGATCGGTCTTCGTAAGTAAGGGGCATGAGATTTCGGTTTATAACTTGTCAAGCATATCCTCTTAGTTGTGTCACTTTAACCTTAACCAATTCAAGATGCTTATGATAGGGGCAATGAGAGCTGAAAGCTATAAGTACCATAATTTTTGGAAGCTCTTTATGAGACTTGAATCCCTACTTCCTTTTACAAAAGGTCTTTCTTCCACCATTATATTGAGTCTCCACCTTCTAACTTTATGCACCTACTTTGAGAGCATAGTGGCCATTCTTAGTTCTATGTGCATTGTCCCAAGACTAGTTGATTGATGCATAACTTGTTATTGCTTGTTTGAAACTATTGTATCTAGTCACTCTTATGAACTTTGAAGGTGTCCCATGCATTTATATTTGCTACTCTATTGAGGAACAAGCTGAATACTTTTATTCTATGTTTTCTTTATGTGAAACAAACAAACGTCTTGCAAAGCATTGTTATTCATGATTCTTTTGTTTGTGCCTTTTCATGTTGCATCATAGTTTCTTTGCTTATTGCTAGAACTTTGTCTTTCATGTTATGTTTGAAGTACTATGATCCCAGCTTTGAATGTTTTGCAAATACTTTGATCAAGTCTTTGATGGTGCATGTCACCTCAAAAAATATTTCTTTTTATCACTTACCTACTCGAGGACGAGCAGGAGTTAAGCTTGGGGATGTTGATACATTGCAAATGTATCTATAATTTTTGATGTTCCATGCTTGGTTTTATCCACTTTCTTATGTTTTGTTCCAACTTTGGAGTACTTTTCATATGATTTCTTGGACTAACCTATTAACAAGAGCCACAGTGTCAGCTGCCTATTTTCTGCTGTTTTTGGTTCCAGGAAAGTCAGAAAATGAATATTCTCGGAATTGGACGGGACAAAAGCCGAAGTGCCTATTTTTTTGGAAGGGATCAATTTCCAGAATACGAGACGGAGAGGGGCCAGGGGCCGGCCACACCACCTGGCCACGCGGCCAGGCTTGGCCCGCGCCAGGGGGTGGTCTGGCCGACCCTAGCACCCCCTCGGCCTCTCCTTCCGCCTATAAGTTGCCCTTAGGAAGAAAACCCTAGGTACCCGATCAAAAATCCATGAAAGAGTCTGTAGCCACCGTCATCTCCATCCCTAGATCGGGAGGGATCTGAAGCTCTTCCCGGCACCCTGCCGGAGAGGGGAATTCACCCTGGAGGCCTTCTTCATCACCATGCAAGCCTCCGGTGTGATGCGTGAGTGGTTCATCCTTGGACTACAGATCCATGTAGTAGCTAGATGGATGGTTTCTCCTCCTTTGTGCTTTCATGTTTAGATCTTGTGAGCTCTGTTCATGATCAAGATCATCTATTTGTAATTCATACATGTTATGTTTGCGGGGATCCAATGGATATTGAGATGCTATTTCAGATTGATTATTGATTCTATCATGTCTTTGTTATTTGAGATCTTGCATGCTTTCCGTTGTTAGTAGCTATCTTGGACAAGTAGATGCTAGCAACTCCAAGAGTTAGTATTTATGCTCGATAGTGGGTTCATGCCTCTGGTAATCTGGGAAAGTGACAGAAATCTCTAAGGTACTAGATGTGATGTTGCTACTAGGGAGAAAAAACGATCATTTGTTCATAGAACAATTGTATTGTTTACCTTACACGCAGTTCGTAAAGCAATAATCTGTTGCTTGCAACTTAATACTGGAGGGGGTTCGGATGATAACCTGAAGGTGGATTATTAGTCATAGATGCAGTTGGATGGCGGTCTATGTATTATGTTGTATTGCCCAATCAAGTCTCAAAGGAGTCAAGATGATTAGTATATGCATGTATTGCTTTCTTGGTGTTTGTCAATTGCCCCGCTGTAATTTGTTCACCCAGCATGTTATCTATCTAAGGAGAGCCACCTCTAGTGAACTATGGATCCCGGTCCTTTGTCTTTTACATACAATCTATAAACTGTTTCTGCTTTGTGTTTACTTTCTGCAAACTTTTACTTCTTTCCATTCGATACGTTTAGTCCTTTGTTTTCCGCAAAACACGGTGAGATTGACAACCTCATCGCAAGTTGGGGAGAAAGTTCTGTGGTTGTGTTGTGCAGGTCTTCACGTTGCTACTAGCACCGGTAGTGCGCCCTGCCAAAGCTCAGCTAGTAACACCTTTGGGGTGTTTCCTTGCTCCCACTGGTTCGATTAAACCTTGGTTTCATAACTGAGGGAAACTTGCTGCTGTGCTCATCATACCTTCCTCTTGGGGTTCCCAACGAGCTCTACATCAACACTGCCAACAAGCATTTTTCTGGACGCCGTGCATTGAGCCATCACTCTCTCATTCCCCTCTCTCCCCTGACACGCACGTCGCCTCCGCGGTCGCTCAATCACTCTGACTATTTCCGCATTCACCATGGCCCTCAATAGATCCTCCTTCATGTGATCCATCTTCCTATACAAGTTGATTTTCCCCACAGGATCTCACATGTCTTCGCCTAACCCTAGCCCAAACTAGGGTTTCGAGTGTTGGCTATGCCAACATGCCCCACCATGTCTTCTTTGGCATTATAGAATGTCATATATATGCCGCTCCACCTATGTGGCTCAACGATGGTTGATGCGCCCCTCTTAATGCTCCTTGTGCCACTGTCACCGTAGTGTTCATCATTGTCTTCTTTAGACTGTCTTCCATCATGGAGCATGATATGGCCTCACTACCATGGTTCTCTACTCGGGCGAATCCTCTTCTCTCGTCTCTGCTATTTGCTACTCTTGGCTCTCTTGATTTATTCATCACAGTGATGAACTGATGAATGGATTTAAGGGTAGAAACCCAAAGCGCTTTGTGATATAGTAGAAATATGTGTACGATCCCAGATGCAAGTACGGAGACTTGAACCTGGGCGGGCGGGAGTGCATCAGCCCACCTCAACCACTGGGCCTGTTTTTTCAGTGAATTGATCTTGGGGGTTGGAATCTAGATGATTTACTCATCTAGATGATGTAGTTGATTGTCACATACACTTAACTTATATGTTGCTAGATAGGCGCTCAACATGATTTAGTGATGTTGGTGCTTTGCTTAGTGGTATATGATGCATAGATCATGTGTGCAAACATGATCTAGTGGTCTTGTGTTAGGATTCACATAGGGAAAACAAAAAAATAGGCCTACGGAAAATACCAAGATCGATCTATGGATAATACACATATAGATTGGATCAATATCATACCAACATGGTAGCAGAGATTCGTTTATTGGTGAAGATGTTGGTGCATCTCTCGTTCGAGGATCAAAAGCATGATCCTTCTACAAGTATCTAGAAACATAGGTTCATATACATACGATGTATCGGTCTTTTTCGAGGATCATATACATACGGTGTAACCATTTCGATGAATGTCAAAAATAATTTTGCTAACTTCGGAACTACCTTCCAAATTTAGGTTATGTCACTATAAAAAATTCCATTCTCTCGCTGAAACTCCTTCGATATCTCCGAAACTTTTTCGATGTCTATTAAACTTGTTCTAGATAACTCTTTCGACCACATACCATAATTATAATCTCATATATATATGCAAATAACACTCAATAGATTGAATACAATTATGTGTGTAACCCTAGTTCGACAATATGCAAACATGATCCTGAAACTCATTTTCCGTCAATAATCAATAGAGGATGTGGACATCCATATTGCTTCTACATATACACAAAAGATTCAAGTTAACCTCTTGTCTGTATACATATTTCCTTTTGCTTTGTGATACATAAAAAATCCAAGGTGAGATATTTAGGTATCCATGTGAAGCAACTCTTTCATCACAATACAAAGTTATACCCGTTACATGTTTGATATCTTTTCTCATCTCCCTATTTCGATATCCTATTGAATAACAACACATTATGTATTGCCACACGATGATGAATATTGCAATACCAAGAGGGCCCATAGGGTACTCTCCTTCTCCCGAGGAGCGAATGCCACTGTTGAACCATCATGTTCCTAAACATACTTTTTCAGATTACCCAAAGAACATTGTTATGATTATCCTATTATAGATACCATTAGAAGTCCTCCAAAGTAAATCTTCTAGTATGATGGAATGTGATAAAACCAACAACTTTTTGATTATATAATCTTGTAGCCTACTATAGAGAATGGGTTGGTTCAGTATCCTTGTTCGGCCAACAATATGCTCTCATTGTCATTAACATCATTGTTACAATAATTGTCATGATTAGGAAAACATGACCATCAAGCTACACATGAACTAGTCCTAGAGGCAGGACTAGGAACAACTTGGTGTTTATCTCTCCACATGTGCATGTGAGTTTTCTATCCACAACAGTTATAGCATAAAGACATAAACGTTAATATTGAACATGGAAATAAACAATAAAATTTATTATTATCTCTAGGGCATATTCCCTTCATATCGGCGGTGCATAAGTGTTACGATTTGATCTTTTAGGTATATTCCATCCTATTTCCATATGTTTCTAGCTATCTAGAGTAGATCCTTGTGATCTATCTATGCAAATTGAGATGAACTAATTCTACAAACTTGTTCTAGCTAATCAACATGTTGTTGAAGTGTAGATTGTTATTCTAGATGCTGAATAGCCTGCTTTTTAAGGTTACCCTACTCCTCTTAGATGATTCATGTTTCCAAGTTTCTATATTTCACCATCTTGCTCTAAATCAATTCTTGGGTGTTCTTGGTGTTCTTGTTGGTGTGCAGATTGAAAACCTTGCTTTGCAGTCCCCTGGAAGTCCAGTGTTGCTTATATGTTGTTGTTGATGTTTCTATTGGTCAATACCTAGATAACTTGCATGATGTGTGTGTATGTGCGCGCGCTTCTTCCATTTGTGTCCCATGCGATGCAAGTTACCGCATGTCTTGGTTCACTCTCCCCTAATAGTTTGGCTCGGCTGACGCGTCTTTATCCATGTTGAGATTTTTTGGGGGTTTTCCAAGTGGAATATGTGATTCTTATCGTCTTAAAACCTACTTTATCCGTGGGCTTGTAAAGAATTACCGCCATCCATTTATGTCCATATAAATTAGTGTTATCCATTTTTCGCTTTTCTTTAATGAATTAACTAAGATTAGAGGGTTATTAATGTTTCCTACTATTCCCTAATGATATAGTTGGGATATGACCATGGTACCTCCTTCTCTTAATATTGCCCCACTTGTTGCTTGTGGCCTTCTATTTCCATCCATTGTATTACTATGTACGTACTTGTCCCATGTTGCATTTTCCATTGCAAGTATGATTAGTTCATGATAATCTAATTGTCGCATCTTTATGAATAGAATCACTCTGATCTAACTCGTGGATTCCAGGAGTTCTTCCTATGATTCATAAGTTGTGTTCAAACAATATTTTCCCCATCCTCGTGGTGAAGGCAAATATAATAACCATAACTAACTCCTCTTCTTTGTTTTTGTTTATTTTGCATGAAAGAAGAAGAAACAGAGATCTAGTTTCGGATATATTTTTCCTAAGATTTTCTTCTTGTAAATTTTTAGTCTTCTTTTCATCTTGTAATTCCTTCATGTTTATGAATAATGGCTTGTGTGTTGAAGTTTATTATGCATTATATTGAGTCTATGAATGCATTTCAATATGTTTTTCAAACTCAAATTCTATCCCAAGTTTTAAAATACAAAAAATTATATTGGAATCTATAGCACTCACATGATGAAATAAGCTCTAAATTTCCACATAATTCCAGATGCACAAACTACAAATGCACAAATCCTAATTCAAGCCTTTTTTGTCCTAAATCATCAAGATGTTACAATCACTGCTAGTCGTGCCTACCCCGGACCCGTAGGTCATTGGATACGTGTAGAGAGGCACCGTGGTGGCATACACATCCACTGAAACACTATCGGGCCTCCAACAACCCCTCACCGGCCCTTTACACGCTGCCAACCGGACCTGGGCCACATTGATGACAATCTGGCTGAGAGCCAGCAGATCAGTGCCACCTACATCCATCGCCGATCAGCAACCTCCGCTAGCCATGATAGTGCCACCACCTCCGCACTACCAAGGTGTGCCAACAAGACTGCCGTACATGCAACACATCTTTGCGGGAATTGCCCTAGCCGTCTGCTGGAAGACGCCGTCGCAAGCCTCCAGCTTGGACACCTTCGGTACCGGGCTCGCCACCACCATAACGGACGTCGCCGACAACGGCATAAAAGGATTCACCGTGGGGTTTCTCCCCTAGCACCGCCTTGTGGAGGGACACGAGGGGTCGTCTATGAATTTTTATAAGACAAGGAATACCATTACATCTATATTTGACATGCAAACTCATGCTCTTGAATGCAAATGTTCATAAATATGTTGTTATGGTATGCCTGGATTGTGTCCAAAATACACTATGCGCTTTTTTTAGGTCATGGCTACAAAATTTGTCTATGTTTGGATAGTTGTTACCACCTATTTTCGAATATATTGTAAGTTTCGGTAGGGTATTTTAGTATTATAAAACGTCTTATATTTTAGATAGAAGTACTATTTCGAATTATCATGTAGATGCTACTTCATCATCTCAAGGTATTTCTAGCTAATGACATGTGTAAGCAAAATCTTGACCAAACTTTTGGCTAGCCAACCTTTGGTAGACGACTTGGGGCAAAAACAAAAATTAGACCGTCAAGGCCTCAACTAGTCGAGACTAAATTGACTGGTATATTATTTGCTGATTCATGATTTGGTCAATGAAGTTCCATACATACATATCGAACACTAAGTATGGCCCTTTATCAAAAGAGATGTATTTTTTGAAAACCTAAAAAAAAAGACGTATCGACCATGAAACTTTCTAAAATACGTCACCCTGATAAAAAAGGGGTGTAGAAACTGATGTGGCAACGGTTTCTCACACGTGGATCTTAGAGCATAAATAAAAAACAACATGAAATTAGAAAGAAAAACACGACTACATAAATAAATCTTAAAACCCAAATTATGCATGAAATCTCGAAAAAGGTGAATCCTAAATCAATAAATTTTTAAAAGGAAACAAGAGTGTTAGAAAAATGTGCAAACAATGTGGTGATCATTTTAAGAGAAAAATAGGGATTTTCTTAAAGTACATAATTGTGAAGTTATGACAAAATAAGTATTTGGAAGAAGTAAATATTAATAGTTATTTAGCAAAATTAAAAAAACATATTTTATATCATTGTTTTTATCGCTATAATGATTGTATTTTCATGAGTTTCCATTTCTTATTTTCCTGTGATTTTTTATTTTAAGTTACTCAATTTTTTATACATATTTGGATTTATGATTCGTTCTTTTTTGTGAAGATTTATTCTTTTCCATTTTTCTGAAGTACTAACTTTTCCTTTATTTTTATATATTAGTAATTAACCGGCAACCCTTTTTGCCATTGTGATTGGCTATGAATGTGAATTAAACTCAATCACCAAAAAGGATTTTGAAAACAAAGATGTATCTCCCCCCTGTGCGGTGTTTGTACGTGAACATACTTTTAGCACTGGCGAGGAGATCGTCATGGGGTGGATGTGCAGAGCGTCAGGATCAAAGATTCTCGTCACCAGGTGATGACAAGGGCCCTTTTTCTGTACGATCTCGCACAGGTCATCGGCACAATCACCACGGTCAAAAAGGCTGCCGAGCTTTACGAGTTACGACCCATCCCTGCATTGCATGCATGGACCTCTTCCACCATGGGCCACAGCAGCGAGACCAGAGCAGAGGCATTGTGGTCTACCAGTACCAGGTGCCGCCATGATTTGTTTTCCTCCCTGGTCTACCAGTACGCGACGTGTCCATCCGGACTAATCTACCTCGTCGGGATGCTCCGTGCTCAAGATGAACGGCGAGTTTTAGCTGGTGTTTAGCTTGACTGCTTGAGCGTGATATTTTCGGGTATGTTTAGTTTGATGTCCAAATTAGCTCTGCCTAAAAATGGCTCTCCTTCAAATTTTGGTCCCTAATTTGTTTGCTGCTAAAGATTTTTTTTGGCCGATGGGGCAACCACCCCTTTCGCTCACATATCATTGCCAAAAACTTGGTCAGATAGGTGTGGGACATTCTCTGGCCAAAAAATTGGCAATATCTGCCAACATTTAGTAGAGCTAATCTAGGTATTGGTCCAAAATAGAGAAATTTTAGAAGATGGGTACTCCAGATTCGAGTGGATAGTAAATTCTGTAAAAAGTACAAGGTGAATTCGAAAAATTAAGAAAAAGATCATGCACATAAAGAATGTATGCATGCATTTCCAGTGCAGAATCTAAAACTTAAAATAAAGATACTTTCTCTGGCTGAAATTAAGCGACTTGAATTTGCCTGGATTTGCATAGATCTAGACACGTTGTAAATGTAGACAAATTTAAGTCATTTCTTTTCAGAGAGAACAAATATGCGAATTGAGGAAAAATAACTAAATCTTGAAAAACTGGACAAGCACCGGAATGCCCACTATGAAACACAATCATTTTCTCTCCTTTTTTCGGGAGGGCACGTACACTCATATTTTTCCTCAAAAAAAAAATCGCGTTAGTAGCAAGCGAGTTTGTATGTGCATGATTTGTTCCAGAATTTTGGAAACCTGCAAACGTGAAATGTAACCAGTAGTACAATGGTAGAAATCACACGCGACAAGGATGTACCTGTGGTACAACGTACAATCAATTTGCCGCTGCAATACGTACACGCACGCATGCACGGGATGCGATTAATTATGTCGAACAGCGTTACGGACTAATCTCATCATTATACAAACGACACGGGCGGCGCACCAGCGATTTCATGGGTACTCAGTGCCTAATGATGCGTACCTACGATACTTCTTCCGTTCAGAAATATAAGCTGTTTTAGTTTTTTTAAATCGAATATATCTAGACATCTTTTAGTTTATAAGTTTGTACAGGTTTAGAGTGAACCTATACATAAAAAACGTCCAGATGTATTAATTTTATAAAGCTAACATGTCTTATATTTTTGAACGGAGAGAGTAGTTGTTTCTGAAGAAGGATTTTCTAGTTGGCATGCTTAGGTTTGTTCGGCTTAGTGTTACTCAGCACTCCGAAGCATATTTTTTTTGCGAAAATTCCTTCGATTTATTAATAATCATCAACAATTGTACAAAGAGGTTTAAAAGTAATAAAAAATATAAATAGGTCGATGGACCACCTAGCGAAGACTGCAAACACTAGCATGAGCCAAAGGCGCTCGCCGTCCTCACCCCTTAATCACCGGAGCCGGGTAAAGCTTGTCGTAGTAGAGCTTGTTGTAGTAGACAGACGGAAAGTCGTCGTGCTAAGGTCCAAAAGAACCAACGCACTAAAACAGCAACCATCGTCAATGATGACATCAGTAGATTGGAAGAGACTGAAATGAAATTAACATGAAAAAGACTAGATCCCAGGAGATCAGCCGGACACACGACTCCACACGTCCTTCGTCGGTGCTAGGCACACAACCAGAGCGAGGATAGAGAAGGGAGGATTTTATTCTAACTTCGGGATGTAGCCGTCCCCTTATCGTCCCGAAAAAGACACGAGAAAACAATCTAAGCGAAGAACAAAAACCTCCCGCCGACGAGAGACCATTGTCCGTCACACCTCCAATGCCCTAAGACCATCGAAGGCGAAACGGACCAACGACGTCACTAGCGGGGGGAAGAAACCCTAGATGGTTTTCTTTTAGCCGTCGCCTCTCGCCTCCTAGAGCAGCCGCACGTACCGGTTCGGTTTTAATGTATTCTTTTTTCGCGAAAGATCAACCTTATATAATCAACCAGTAAGACCTAGATCCTAGTTACAGACGTCTCTGATAATATCTGATTCATAGCGGATCCAGACTTTCGTGCATTGTTGGGACTAACCCAACCTAGCTAAAGTATGACTAAAAGAGTTCAAGTCTCTATTGATATGGCTAACATAATAGATTCAATCACTCTTAAAGAAACGTTTTGCTTCATTTATAAGAGATACGGCCGTTGAGTGGTTAATTCCTGTCTCATTTATTATCACTGTGGCTTCCCGACAATCGCTCTCCACCATGATCGGCCGATCTGTCCACCCCAAATCCAACGCAATTCCTTCGTTGATGGCTAAAACTTCAGCTTCGAGAGGGCTTCCACAAGCCTATAGATGCCTACAAGCTGCAAAAATAATGCTGCCTTCTTCGTCTCTAAGAATCATGCCAGTACCTCCCTTCATACCTCCTTCATCCCATGAACCGTCAACATTCGGTTTCCTCCATCCAGGTGGGGGATTTGACAATCGCTTCTTCACAGTGTTCTCCACTTCTTCAGCTTTCTTCCTCCTCTCCTTCGTAGAGTTTGCTCGTATGACACCACCGCTTTTCCCTTAGCTGGATCAGTGTATTCAGGTACTCCACGCCGATTTTTATTATTGATTCAAGTGGAGTTCAACTCGCCCTGAGTAAGAAATGGACAAGGTGATCTGCACAGTGATATGAGAGAGAAGCGGTGGTCTCCTCGGATAAACTGGTTATTTGTACGCGTGCGCTGTGGGCCGGTCGGCGTCCCCGTTCTAGATCCAACTCTTCCACGTACTGTACTGTACGAGATATGTCCAAATCCCGTATGTCGACCATCTTGTTTTGAAAGGAAGATGATGTCCCCGTGTACAAAATGGCGGCACGGACAGAACAGAAACTAGCAGGTCGGCGAGTTCCGGAGCTGTAGCTCCCCTGGGTAGCATTAATTGATCGTCTCCCTATAATTCTTGCTGGACAGACAGACAGGCCCTGTTCATGGCGTCGAGCCTGCGTGGCTCCTGACTGATCGCGCGGCCGCGTGCCTAGCTGTCATCACCCGTTCTTCGCCGACGTAGTAGTACTACGTACGATCGGGGCAGGTCGTGCGTGCGCGCACGATGGAGCACGTATGGCGAGCGCCTGGACATACGTGGATCACGGATCGCGCCTTTCCTGTTAGCGAACGCATATGATCCGGGTACGTACCTAGACAGCCAAGCGGGGCACTGCCACTGCAGCCCAACAGGCAAGCCGGCGTCCTAGCTTCTTGGTCGACTGCGGCACCCATCCATCAACGGCCACACTGTCATTTCCGTAGAAAACAAGGGCAATCAACCACGCTGACACATGCCGCCATGCTGGAGCGATCACCTCGATTCGGTGGAATTTGAAAAAACACTGTAGGTTTGCAATCCGATACACAGGAAGAACGCTTGAGACTCCACAGTGCGGAGAGCAACAATCACGAGTAGTACATTTTGCAGCGAGTGGTCTTGCTCAATGGAAAATCCAAAATACTATACAGTGTTGTGTTGATCGACGAGACCCCCAACGCGCGCTGACCCAGGTCATTCCAAAACCTGGATATTCATGTACATGTGGCATTGTCTCTTTGTCCAATTGACTTGTGCTTCACTCACACTCGACCACGATGATGAGACAAGCGCGGGCAACACGTACTCTCCCGCTGGTAGCCTCTCTCATCACCACGCAGCTACTCTACGCGGATGCCTGGAGTAGATCCACTACTGCTACTACCACGTTTGCCTGATTAGCACAGCTGACCCCAACAAATTAAGAATAGCACGAAGCGAGCAGCAGGAATCCCACTGACTGACTGACATCGTTCCGTTCCGTGTCGCGGATACCGACGCCTCCAGTCCACGCGCGCGGATGGGCCGCCGTTCACGTCACTGCGAGCGCGCGAGCGTGAGAATCTCAAAGCCACTACAGTCCTACGGCTAGCTACTTCTGCGTTGCTGCGGACCGCCGACCAATGCTGCTGCGGTTCGCCTTGCCAGGAGGAGCGGCCCATGCTCGTGCCTTTCTGCAACCGCTCCAGAACCCCACGCGAGGCAAGGCACCAATGTTTTTTTTCTTTCTTAAGCAACCATTAAAATCTGCTCGGTTCCCCAACCGACGTTGGTCTCTTCTCGGGTCCTTCGACAACCCAGCTCGAGACCTGTCCAGTCCTCCTGCTGCGTGCCCCTGCCCCTAGGATGCTCCTACTACTCGTATTGTCATAGTGGAGCACAAGTAGTCACTCGCAAGCTAGGTCATGTCTGGAATGCCTTGTTTAAGTTCTTGGTCTCCGCGTCTCCGAATCTTTGCATTTCAAAATGGGAACCTTCCATACCCACCACTGGTTCCGTGTAGACGCCCATGGCAACGTATTAGTTGTGATCATCTCTATCTCTGTTTGGGATTATTAATCCTAAAAGTTTTTTTATATTGTTTAAAATTATAAGAATTATCTTATTTATTAGTCTCTTGTCTAATGCATGTTTTTCTTTTTCTTTCACTTCTCTCGTGTATGTAAACTTATTGGTGCATGCATATATTAATAAGAGAGAGTTATGTAGTGTCTTGGTATTAGCAATTTGGCCCTTAGTGTTATAATACTATTTGCATCAACTAGTCTAGATCTATTCGGTAGCGCTTTGTCTCTGCATATCTAGACATGTAACTGAGAGAGAGAGAGAGAAAGGGATCTGAGAGGAGAGGAACCACCTGCTCCCTGGCTCGAGAAGCACGAGCCAGAGGGGATGCCCGAGCTGGTGCCGGAGCTGGACCCGCCGTCGTTGGCCATGGGAAAAGGGGGGGGGCGACGGCGTGTGTGTGCGGTGGTGGCGGTGCTTCCCGTCGGCTCGCGCTAAAACCCTAGATCGGTAGGGATGTAGATGGGGCGTTGGCACAGCGGTGAACCTCGTACCGTGCGCTGCCAGCCCCCACCACTTTATATAGCGCGGCGACAGGGGCCCGCCAACCAGATAGGGTTGGGCGCCCCCGATCAGGGCGCGGATAGGGGCGTGCTGGGCCGTTGGGCCCAGACACGTTGAGATCTATCTAACATTCTCCCCCTAGATCTCGACTTTACTTTTAACTTTGTTCTTTACTTATTTCATCACAGAATGACACATAGAGCATGTTTTATCGTCTCAGCTCAATTGCCGATAGAATCAGACAGCCACTATATACCTTCATGTTCTGAAACAAATTCTGTTACTTTTGGGCCTCTATAGTCCAGGAATCATAGGCTTGCCGTTAAACCCATGCCGACTATGTGTTCCTTGAACACATTGGGTGGTAAGCCTTTCGTTAGCGGATCCGCAAGCATATCCTTTGTCCTTATATGCTCGAGACTTAGAGTTTGATCCTGGACTTTGTCCTTCACAACATAATACTTTATATCTATAGACTTTGAAGCATTACTCGACTTGTTGTTGTGAGCATAAAATACTGCGGGCTCGTTGTCACAGTACATCTTTAGTGGCCTGCTGATGCAGTCAACCACTTTCAAGTCGGGTAAGAATTTCTTTAACCATAACGCCTGTCCCATGGCCTCATAACATGCTATGAATTCTGCATACATCGTAGATGATGCAACTATCGACTGTTTGGCGCTTCTCCACGAAATAGCACCTCCTGCGAGAGTAAAGACATACCCTGTCGTGGACTTTCGGTCGTCTTTATCTCCCGCAAAATCTGCATCTGAATACCCTTTTATCTCTAGGGAATCAGATCTTCTGTATGTTAGCATGAGGCCTTTTGTGCCTTGCACATAGCGCAAAGCTTTCTTTACCATCTTCCAGTGCTCTATGCCTGGATTCTCTTGATATCTACCGAGTACCCCGGTGATAAATGCTAAGTCAGGGCGAGTGCACACTTGTGCATACTGTAAGCTTCCAACAGCCGAAGCATATGGTACTGACTTCATTTGATCGATCTCATATTGATTCTTTGGACATTGGGATTTCCCAAAACTGTCGCCCTTGACTATGGGAGCAGGTGTTGAATTACTCGCATGCATATTGTATTTCTTTAAAATCTTTTCACAATACGCTTTCTGCGACAGTCCTAACACTCCATTCTTTCTATCTCGGTGAATTTCTATGCCCAAAACATAAGAGGCTTCACCAAGGTCTTTCATGTCAAAGTTGGATGACAAGAACTTCTTTGTTTCTAGTAGTAGACTAACATCACTGCTAGCAAGCAGAATATCATCCACATATAGAATTAGGAAAATATATTTCCCACTTTTGAATTTTGCATAAATGCAATTGTCCTCAATATTTTCTTTGAATCCAAATCCTTTAATGGTATCATTAAACTTTAAATACCACTGCCTAGAGGCTTGCTTTAACCCATAAATGGATTTCTTTAGGCGGCATCCCATATGTTCCTTCCCCTCCATGAAAAAACCCTTGGGTTGTTTCATGTAAACATTTTCTTCTAAATCTCCATTTAGAAATGCCGTCTTGACATCCATTTGATGTAACTCTAAATCAAAATGTGCAACTAGTGCCATGATGATTCTGAAGGAGTCCTTACATGAGACCGGAGAAAAAGTCTCATTGTAATCTACGCCTTCTCTTTGCGTAAAGCCTTTTGCCACGAGTCTAGCTTTGTACTTTTCTACATTCCCATTGGAGTCATACTTTGTTTTGTAGACCCACTTGCATCCTACTGTCTTGGCTCCTTTAGGAATTTCCTCTAAGTCCCAAACATTGTTGGAACTCATCGATATCATTTCATCTTCCATTGCCTCCACCCACTTGGCTGAGTGAGGGCTACTCATGGCTTCTTCATATGTGGTAGGATCGCCCTCCATATGAACTACATTGTAAACTTTGTAGATGTCTTTGGAAATGGTTGGTCTTCGTTCTCTTTTAGACCGTCTGAGTTCATCAGACTCTTGCTCATTTCTTGCCTGTGATTCAGACACATTTACAGTAGGTGGCTGTTCTGGCTCCCTTTCGTGCTCAACAGTGGGTTCAGGTGGCTCCTGATGGACAGGTTCCGAACTTTCGCCCATTGTTGTCACGTGTGAAGTCACAACAGGTGCCGACACCACAACCTCAGGGGTTGTAAATGGTGGCACAACAGGTAGCGAGAAAAATGGCTCCTGAATCATCGGATTAGGTGCATGCACCCTCTTCTCCTCAAGATCAATTTTCCTAGCTACCGTGCTCCCCCTCATCAATTCGTCCTCCAAGAAGACTGCATGTCTCGTTTCTACAAACTTTGTATATCTGTCGGGACAGTAGAAACGATAGCCTTTTGACTTATCTGGATAGCCAATAAAGTGGCAAGATACTGTTTTGGGGTCTAACTTTGCAATGTTTGGATTGAAAACTTTTGCCTCAGCTGGGCTCCCCCAGACCCTCAAGTGGTGCAGAGAGGGGACTCTGCCTGTCCACAATTCATACGGTGTTTTGGGCACCGACTTACTTGGTACTCTGTTGAGAATGTGAATGGCGGTTTTAAGCGCCTCCATCCACAATCCCAATGGGAGGGTAGAATAGCTCATCATGCTGCGCACCATATCCATAAGGGTACGGTTGCGCCTTTCAGCTACTCCGTTTTGCTGAGGTTCGCCCGGCATAGAATACTGGGCGACTATTCCGTTTTCTTGCAGGAACCGTGCAAAGGGTCCTGGTACTTGACCATATGGAGTATGCCGACCGTAGTACTCCCCCCCACGATCGGACCGGACTATTTTGATTCTTTTATCGTGCTGATTTTCTACTTCAGCTTTGAAAATTTTAAATTTATCCAACGCTTCAGATCTTTCTTTTATTGGATAAATATAACCATACCGGGAGTGGTCATCCGTGAATGTTATGAATGAATCATAGCCATCCACACTTTTCACCGGAAACGGTCCACAAATATCCGTGTGGATTATTTCTAGTGTAGCTATGCTTCGGTTTGCACCCTTTTTAATTTGTTTGACATACTTTCCTTTAATGCAATCTATGCATTGTTCTATGTCGGAGAACTCTAACGGAGGAAGAATGTCACTTTTAACGAGGTTTTCTATTCTTCCCCTCGAAATATGGCCTAGTCTGCAGTGCCATAGTTTCGATGAGTCAAGAGTTCGCTTTCTTTTCTTTTGTTCTTTGTTCGACAAGAAAACTTTTTTATTCACATCACACACAGAAAAAACTTTCTCATGCAAAGATAACAAATATAACTTATCAAATAATGTAGCAACACCCACACATTTGTCTTTCAACCAAATGGCACACTTGCCATTTCCAAAATAACATTCATAAGAATCTTTGTCCAAACAGGAAACACTTATTAAACTCCTATGTAATGAAGGAACGAAAAGCACATCTTTGAGCAAAAGCAAAGAGCCATCAGCCAGCTCCAGAGGGACGTCACCAATGGCCTCCACTTCTGCTTCTATTCCATTCGCCACTTCAATGCATCTTTCTCTTCTTGGCGTGGTCCTTGTCGAATGGAACCCCTGTAAAGAGTTGGCAACGTGAACAGTTGCTCCAGAATCAATCCACCAAGTGGATCTAGTAAACTTTTCATACAAGGATTCATTAACAAAAGAAACAATATCTTTACCATTCTTGGCCATGATGTACTTTAGCCAAACTGGACAGTCCTTCTTGTAGTGCCCAGTCTTTTTGCAGTGATGGCACTGATCCTTCTCCCCAGGGGTGAACTGGTGATGCTGGTACTGGTGCTGCATTGGGCCCTTGCCATGGGGCTTGGAGGGTGAGCCACCATGGTTGCCACCTGTGAAGCCTCTCTTCCTGTTGTCCTTCACGAAGTTCAGAGAACCGCCGTGAAGGGCTTTCAGCCTTTCCTCTTCCTGGGATCACATCCCAATGGTCTTTTCTATGTCCCACTTTTCAGGGGACATATTGTAGTTTATTACAAAGTTTTCAAAAAGCTGTGGAAGTGAGGCCATCACAAGGTGCACCAAGAGTGCTGGCTTTAGCTCGAGGTCCTCATCCATGGGCTTGAGTTTTGCTGCCATGTTTGACATCCTCAAGATGTGCTCTCTTATTCCGTGGGGTCCTCCCGTGTACTTTTCAGTAACCAGCTGCTTTAACAGCTGGGTCGCATACATCTTTGAAGAGCCAGTAAACTGGCTCTTTATCTTGGCGAGATACTCGCCCACGGTAGCACACTCTCCAATTGAGCCCACTATTGCGTTCTCAATTGTGTTCTTTACGAAGGCCAGAGTCTTCTTGTTGGCATTCACCCATTTCTGGTTATCAATAGAGTAGGCCAGCTCCAATGGAGCATGGTCCCTCTTCCTTTTCTCAAAGTCAGCACTTTCCTCAGCAGCACCCCTAACCGGGTCATCGGGCTTGACTGGTTGCTTGGTATCAACCACCCAATCCACTTCGGCGCACACAAACGCCAAGTCAACTTTCTTCCTCCATTTGGAGTAGTTGTCCCCCCTGAGGAGCGGGACGTCCTTCAAACATGCCATGAGGTTGAGACCTCCTGAAAATCACAAAAGATGTGAGATCACCAAGTAAAACAACTGTATGCGTTAATTCAACGTTGGTATAAATTAAGCATGCAATCGTTTCGTGCTATTTAAAAAATACATCACCGTTGGGCAGAAATAAATTTAAAAGCACCTTTAATACTTAATAGGAAAAGATTATGGTCATGTTTATTAATAACGTTGGTCAATTAATAGCATGAGACACAATCACTTTAACCACATCATCACATCTTTATATCAAAATTTAAAACAACTTTCATTGCATTATTGCAATTTAAACCATCTATTTGCAATTTAAAATGACTATTTGCAGCGGAAACTTAATTACAACTTTCTTTATGCTTTAAACTTTACAGAAAAAATCTGCCTTTATAATGTTCTCTAGTCACAATATACTCAAAAGTAAAAGGACTAGAGAAAACTGTACAAAAATTGCTTAAAAAACTAAGCAAAACAGTTAAAAAACAATTCTGTAAAATAAAAAACAGAAAGCTTTAAAAGGAAATGCCCTACTGGGCCAAAAGGGATGGCCAGCGCGCAGCAGCCCAACACCGGCCTGGCGGAGCCCGTGCCTGGCTGCCGCCCGCGGGCGGCTGGCTGCAGCCACCGCGGCCTAAGCGCCGGCCCAGCTGGCCCTCTCCGCGTCAGCCACTGCCCGCGGCCGCAGCGTGGCCTGCCAGCAGCCCAGCCGGGGCCTGCTTGGCCCACCCGCCAGCCGCCGACTCCATCCTGACCGTCCACTCGCGCAAACCCTACATCCGACGGTCAGCCGCCCTCTGCGGAGGTATAAAACCCCCCAACCGGCGCCCGCAGGCAAACCCTAGCCCCATAACCCCCGCCCCCGACCAGCGCGTGGCCACCGCGGCGGCGCCGCGTCCAGCGCGCGGCCGCCCCGCGTGGTCACCGCGGCCCCTGCTCGCCTCCGTCCAGCGCGTGGCCACCGCGGCGGCGCCGCGTCCAGCGCGCGGCCGCCCCGCGTGGTCACCGCGGCTACCGCCCAGCACGCGTCCACCGCGGCGGCGCCGCGTCCTTCGGGCCGGTTGCCCCGCGTGGTCGTCGTGTCGTGCGCCGGCGGCGGCCTGCATCGGGTCCGCGAGCGGCGGGACGGCGGCGTTCGCGCCTCGCGCGGGTCCGAGGCGAGTTCTCCGGCGGCGTTGGGGGGGTTGGAGGCGGCCGTCCGTCCGGCGACTGCGCCGGCGACGGTCCCCTCCTTCTCCTCCATCGCCACCCAATCTTTTCTTCCCCCGTGCATGTGCGAGGTGAGGTGGCCGGCGCTCCGGCGAGCCCCTCCCTCTGTCGACCTTGGCCGAGACCATGGCGCCTCACTGCCCCTTTTGGCGGCGGTGCGTCCACCCGTGGATGGGCGCACGTCCGTCAAACGGCGCAGCGGCGGCGCCCTTTGCCGGCGCACGGCGGCGGACGGTGTGGGTCTGCCTCCCCTTTTTTTTTGTTTCTTTTCGGGGTTAGATCTATGGGGATTTGGGATGCTTTTTGGGATTTACTTTGCCCCCGAAGGGGTGTGTCCTTCTTCCCTATGCCTCGGCTTGCCGATGCGCATAGGGATCGAGGGGGACGGCGCGGCCAGAGGGGCAAGGCGCACTTTTAGATCTAGGGTTTTCCTTTTCTTTTACTTTTGCACCGATAATCTAACGACTAGTGGCTCTGATACCAATGTTATAATACTATTTGCATCAACTAGTCTAGATCTATTCGGTAGCGCTTTGTCTCTGCATATCTAGACATGTAACTGAGAGAGAGAGAGAGAAAGGGATCTGAGAGGAGAGGAACCACCTGCTCCCTGGCTCGAGAAGCACGAGCCAGAGGGGATGCCCGAGCTGGTGCCGGAGCTGGACCCGCCGTCGTTGGCCATGGGAAAAGGGGGGGGCGACGGCGTGTGTGTGCGGTGGTGGCGGTGCTTCCCGTCGGCTCGCGCTAAAACCCTAGATCGGTAGGGATGTAGATGGGGCGTTGGCACAGAGGTGAACCTCGTACCGTGCGCTGCCAGCCCCCACCACTTTATATAGCGCGGCGACAGGGGCCCGCCAACCAGATAGGGTTGGGCGCCCCCGATCAGGGCGCGGATAGGGGCGTGCTGGGCCGTTGGGCCCAGACACGTTGAGATCTATCTAACACTTAGGACTAATAATCCCGAACAGAGGTAGTACTTTAGTTCTGTTGTTTATTAGTCGCAGAGTACTGTTAACTACCGTATTATAATCACATTTTTCGTGTTAATATTATAATGACATTTGTAAACAAGTTGATCCACACAAAAATTTGGGGAACAAATCTGTTTACATTTCTTTTAGAATTCACTCCAACATCTGAACTCCTTGGGTATCAACGCCAGAACATGCATATTAGTTCCGACCTAAAGACATTAGATCATATGTATTTCCTAGACACATCTATCTAGGAAAAACTGAGTCGAGATTAATTTGAAACGGAGTGAGTAGTAATAACAGTCTGCTATACCAAAGAGGCACGACACCTTCCAATTATTATCGCACTAAAAACATCATATCGGTATTCTCTAGATACCACCTCTGTTTGGGATTATAGTTTCGGAGAGCTTTTTTATATTGTTTGAGAATTATTGGTTCTTAGGATTATTAATCCCAAACAATATAAAAAAGCTTATTAATAATTGGAATATCATATTAATAAGCAATTGTACAAAGGTAGTACCTACATCGGTTCTTGGGATTACTAATCCTAAGAGCTTTTTTATATTGTACCACGTAGGTACTACCTTTATTTGGGATTATTGGTTCTTAGGATTAATAGGCAATGCCAGTACAATACAATACTCCTACGTGGTGTGAGTCACCGATGTCGTGCAACAAACTTCAGGCCATCTTGACTTGATAATTAATCAGAAAACATTGCGTGCTGCTCTTATTCCCACACCTGACAACATGAGTGTGTCCTAATCAAGTGATCGCTCACTCTTAATTACAGCAGCTAGCGGTGCTACGTGCTGACTTAATTGCTCTGATCTCCTTATCTGATTGGGGCCAAATCCAAGTCAATACACTAGTTAATTACGAAGCCCGCCAGGTATGCATGCGTGGAGTTGTCGCCAACTTGTTCCACGCGCCTGCACGATGCAATGCGATTGTTTCTTGGATTTTGCGGCCGGCCGGGTCGAGATGGATTAAGGCAGGAGGAGTGCAATCTAAGGGATTATTTCCGTAGCATCTTAGTCTCGTGGATGCCTTTTTTGCACGTGCTTCCGTGTGCTTGGTCAGAGCTAACACTAATTAACTAGTAGTAGTAGCGGTGGTCAAAGCTCGCTACTCAATCGAAGTCACAACACACAGCAAAGGGCTTCGGGGAATTCATGTATGCATTGGTCATTTGTTGTTTGGACTATGCGTCGAAGTTCCGTGCAATCCTGTACTACAGTAGCACGTTCGGGTCTGAAAAAAGATTAATCTGGAAAAAAAAAATACTACTATCATCGGTGTGGTACGAGTAACTTAAAGGTCGGCCGGTTTTGCATTGCATTGGTTAATTTGGTGCGAGTGTGACTACCGTAGCACGTTTTTAAAAGGGTCTGCAAAATGATTCAGTACGATGTGGTGGGACAAAACATGGAATTGCAGGTCAAATTCAAAGGGTATGACCTGTGGTCCTCGTGAGAAAAGCATTGTTTTGCCATGCTCTTAATCTCTGGCTGGCAATCATAGAGGCTTGGCGGGTTTTTTGCATCGCCCGAAGTGATATAGACACGGCAAAGTGCTTCTTCGCCCCCACCAAAATTCACCTTTTAACTACTCCCTCCCTTTTTATTTCTATTTAGTTTGTGTTCTAGGTTTATTCAAAGTCAAATTTTGTCAAAGTTTAACCTATAGAATATATAAAAATATCAACATTCATAATATCAAATAAATACAATATGAAAAAATATTTTATAACAACTCTCATACTATAGATTATTTATAGTGTAGATGCTGATTTTTTAAAAAAAAATTGGTCAAATTCTAAAAGTTTGATTTTGACTAAACCTATAACTCAAAGTACTACCTCTCTCACAAAATATAAGACGTTTTATTAGGCTAGTTTAGCCTACCAAAATATCTTATATTTTAGATTGGAGGTAGTAATTGTAAACCGGGCGAGTATCGACCGAGTGTGTTTTGTTTTCTCCTCGAAACCGAGCGGAGAAATAGGATCAAGAGAGTCTTCTGCCACCCGACTACAGCCAACCGTCGGTCCCTGCCTATAGTTAGAATTGGCCTTGTGCTTCCTTGGGGAGTAGCTTTCATGGAGGAGATCGTGCCGCGTTGGAATAATTTGCTCATGTTCTTCCTCCATCTCGATGTCGCTTCAACCGGTAGAGTAGGGGGCCAGGGGGCCCGATCGTCTCGCCGATCTCCAGATCTATGGAGACACGTGTCTGGTGGTCGGCATTTAGCACTCCCGCGGGTGGCATTCACGTCGGCTGCTGTAGTCGTGTTTGGCGTCTTGCAGGTGTGCGCGTGGAAGACGGCAGGCGGCGACGTTTTTCTTCTTCGACTACCTCGGATGAAGATGATGGAACCGGGATCTGGTGACAAGGGGGCCCAACCGACGTGTCACACGTCTCGGGCTCATCACTTGCGACGATCCGATTCATCGGCTCAAAAAGCATCCTTGAAGGCGATGACGCTCTTCCGGATCTAGGTATAGTGGTTGTTCGTCTCTTTTTCCGGCGCTGCCATGGTGACGGTGAAGGATGATGGTTCGGCGAGACACAAGTTTTTTCAAGGGTAGAATTATAATTTTACTTGCGTGGTTTTTTATGCAAACTTGCTTGACGAGCACGTTTATCTCATGGCGATTTTTTTAAAATAGTACACTTTATTTAATGATTTTGATATGTATTGCACGATTTTGAAAATTTACAAAACTAGCACACAGTCGGCTTTGGCCTGACCGAATAGGCCAAATGGTGTGGGCCAAGCGAGTCAATTCCATTCGGCCAGGAGCAGACTGACTGCATGTGGCCGCGTGGGGTCGCGGGGCCCGCATGCTCCTTTGGTCAGGCCCAAGCTGGATGCTCATTCGGTTAGGGCCGGGCCGGTTGCATGCTCCATTTGATTAGGCCCAAGATGAACGTGCAATCAGTAAGCCCAGACTGATTGCATGCTCTATTCGGTCAGGAGGAGCCGAATGAAAGGCGTATTTGGCTTGAGCCTGACCGAATCGTCCATTCAGGTCCGAATGGAGCATTCGGCCAGGGTCTGACCGATTGCATGTTGGGTTGTCAGCCGACGGCCCACTCGGTCAGGCCCAGGCCGAATTGGTCCACTCGGTTAGGTCGAAACCGACAATGTGCTACTTTTGTAAATTTTCAAAATAGTGCAATATATGTCAAAATCATTAAACAAAGTGTATTAATTATGCAATGGTCCATACGTGTAATCTCTTAATTGTTCGAATGAAATATATGGTAAACTGAGTGTGTTTCGCTAGGATTGTCACTCTCTCATGGTTGATCTTTTCACCCTATATGGTCCAAACCCTGACGTTTTTTCCAAATAAATGATCCTAGCGCCATGCTGCCACTGCCACGCGACCGTGTGTTATGGGCAAAATGGGACAGACTATTCTGCGGTTTTCGCCACGTACATAGCGCAGGGCCTGAGGCCATTGGGCGGAAAGTTGGATCTGGTACTGTTATGGAATCTTTGGAATGTTTAGGTTGACTAATGACCCACTAGGCGTCATCCCCAGAACAAAGCAGGGGATGGCCCGAGCTCCTTTCTGCTTTGAATCATGGCGGTCGCCGCTAATTAACTTTTCTTTCTTCATCACTTTACGCTTACTGCTCACGTAGTTGGGTTTTTTAGGGGAAAATGCGGTGGTACGTAGCAGGGTTACGTTATGTGGAACTGTGGAAGTAAAGCGTCCCATGGTAGTATTAGGCCAGGCCGCTAGGATGGGTCTGGTATGGGCCCAGTTCGTACTCCTTACCTGCACAGCCCGAGAGTGAGTGGGCTTTCAGCGGATCTACTCTCCTGGATGTTGGACGCTGTGGCGCGCACCCGCTCCGCGGTGAATGCAGGGGTTCAGAAATGGGTTCCACTACAAAAACGTAAAATTGGATATAAATTGCTAAAAAGGGAAAAGGATATACAGAGAAACCGAAGAGAAGGGACAGAAAAAGAGTAATGTAGTTGTACTCACTAGCACTCTCTCCGTTGCAAAATAGTTGGACTTCTACGATTTGAAGTCAATGCTCTTTAAGTTTGATCAAACCGATAAAAAAAAACGAAGTCTAAAATACCAACTTATAGTTTCATTAGATTCCATGCGTAGGACGAGCCACCGCACCGGCTCGCCTTTCACGGACGGACAGCATGTTTGGTAAGCATTTCGAAGGGGAATGGGAGTTTGTAAGGGAGAGTTGATGGAGGGACTAGGCATGGGAAGTTGTTTATTCGTCCCAATCCCTTGTTTGATAGGCGATGTGAATTAGGTAGAGGAATTCAACAAGATGATGTTTCTCACTTTCTCTCATCTAGTCTCACGAATTAACAGGGTCGGACCTGGAAAGAGATCGGTGCGAATTGACATGATGAATTCCCATTCCCTGGCCCACCCAAATTCCACAACCCCAAAACAAACAAGAGACATAACAGCCCTTAGAGCATCCCCCGTTAGCATTCTCAGGAGTGTCTCCCCGGGATGTTTTTTCATCTCGACGGCGAAAAATCGCCCGGTCGCGTTCTCAGGCGTCCAGTTTTCGCCGGATTCGGTCCAAATTATATCCGGGATTTTCACGTCAAACCCGGTGCGGCGGGAATCGCCTGGGAACACCAGATGAAGCGAAAAAACAGGTGGACCACGGTTGTCAGTGATACAAGGCCGAGCTCCTGCCTTTATTCTCCCCTCCCGCCTTTCTTCTCCATTCCCCACCACAACTCCCGTGAGTTTCCCGAGCTCCCGCCCGACATGCCGCCCAAGGGATTCGTCAAACCCCGCTCCACCGTCGGCGAACCAAAGGAGAAGAAGTCGAGAAGCCGAGGAAGGAGACGCCAAGGCCGGACGGCTGGACCGACGCAGCCTAGGCGAAGGATTAACCGGCGGAGGAAGATCGAAACAGAGAGCCGGGAGGAAAGGACACAAAATAAAAAAAGTAGGCTGACAAAGCGGAGGAGGTGCAGGCGATCATGGAGGCAAAGTCGGTGTCCGAGCGCGTCGCCCGTGCGGCCATGGACCGTCCGCCACCTCTCGTCGCCATACGGCGTGCCGTGGGAAAGCCAACCCATCGTCGGATCTCCGATGGGGTTCTCGCCGATCTCCCCGGCGATGTTCCAGGAGAGCAAGGCGAACCCGCGCTAGAGGTTCTTGTCGTCCCCCCGAGTTTGACGGCGGATTCAACCCAAAAATGCTCTTCCCCTTCCTTGCGCCTCGCCCGTCGGCCTTCAAGTCGACATCAACGTCTCCTACGCCAGTAATCCCGCGTACGCTGGGCCTTCGCTGGCCATGCGTCGCGGCTCTCTTACGTTCGCCGGCAGCAGCTCCTCGGTCATCCATTTCAGCGACACGGACACCCGTAACATGTTCGGCGGAATGTAGGGTGACTCGTACATGGTGGACATGATCACGTCCGGCTCCGCCGCGACCGGGAGCTTGTTCTTCACGCAAGAGAAGTCTCGCGCCAACGTCAAAGATGACCTGAAATTCTAGGAGTTCGCTGAAGGCCTGGCTAACGACCAGACGCGGGCCAAGGATGGGGAGGAAGCCAAAGAGGACACCGCGGCGACCGGCGACAGCCAAGGTCAAGGGGAAGAAGAGGAAGCCGAAGACGTCGGCACCGCCGGAGCCCCATGTCAGGTGGACGCCCCTTGAGGACATGTGACTCGCCGAAGCATGAAAGTCGGTGAGCATGGACTCTATCACCGGCGCAAACCAAAACTCGGAGAATTACTAGAGACGTGTCAAGCTGGCGTTCGATGAGCGCAACCTAATGTATCCGGTGTACAAGAAAGTCCATATGTAACGCGGCGAAAAGGCCATGACGAATCATTAGGGAATCGTGCAACCAGCGTGCAGCAAGTGACACGACATTCTCGAAGAAATTGAGTGTCATACAATCAACGACACAAGCGTGGACAACCAGGTAGTTCGCCAACCTTAAGCCGATCCTACGCCGAGTTCATACATTTCCTGACTCACACTTCGCCTTGTGTTCGCAGTTGTCCCGTGCACTCGGCATGTATCGCGACGACACCAAGACCGAGTTCAAGTTCCAGCATGTGTTCGACAAGATCGAGAAGTGCCAGAAATGGATGGACACTCGCGTGACCTTCCAAGAACAAAGACGGTGTGTACAACCCCAAGGCGCTACCCCCAGTTGCCGGCGAAGGAAGGCGAGAGCTCAGCCAGAAGAAGGCCAAGATGCTAAAGGCTATGGGACCGCCTACTGAATGGCTTCACGCGTCCATCGAGAAGTGTAAATCCCATGTCGAGAAGAGGGAGGAGAAGGCCGAAGAGAGGTAGACCCAGCTGCTGCAGAACCAAGACAAGAAGCTCGACCTCCTCAAGACCAACTTCGCCGCAAAGAAGAGGAACACATAACTGCAATTTCTCATGGGCGACGAAGACACCTCGACGATGGGCACCCAGGTCAAGGCCTGGTACATGACGCGCCGCAACGCCATTACCGACGAGGACATCCCCGGAACCACGCCGAGCTTTGTGTCGACCGTCTCCATCGCCGAGCTCTGCCACCACCTCCTCGAACCCGTCGACGAGCCGTGTCACAGCCGACCCGGCGGAGGAACCACTTTGGGCGAGTTTCTGTTGAACTGTTTTAGGCGAGTTTCTGTCGAACACCTTTGGGCGAGATTTCGCTGGCGGGAAGAAATAATTTCAAATATATCGCCGGATTGGTTAGAAACGCGAGTAGGAAACTGACTGTTTCAGACTGAAAGTCACATCCATCGAGCGCTAGCGCTAGGCAAAGGAATGCCTAACGAGTGTAGATGCTCTTGCTTGTTTAATTCCCATCCCCTTTGATAGACTCCCTCCAACCAAACAAGCTAGGAGGTTATCCACAACGATAGAACGAAGATATTGTGCTGTTGGCTCGTCAGGTACAAATCAAATTCAGTCTTGAGTCGAGTCTCTAATTCTCTTTTTTTCCTTTTTTTTTTGCAGGGAGTCTCTAATTCTCTTCAGTCTTCACGCATCGTGGGCGAAAAGAAAAGAAAACCTCATGTGCAAACAGAGGCATAGATAAAAACCAGTCCCTTGAATTGAAGTTGAAGGGACAAAACCCTGTCAACCTCAGTTTATTACAGTTTAGCTAACTAAGGAATGCATCGTAGGAAAAAGCAAACAGTGAATGAAGCAGCAGTACAGAAGGCACCCTTCGTGTGTTATAGTTCAAAATCATAGGATAAACAGGAAAGAACGCAAATACAAAACAACAGCAGTTACTCGTCATGGCTTCTGGTTCCAACAGTTACAACTCTGATGATCGAGCTGTTTCGCTAGTTACAAACTTTCAAGTCAATTTACTTCGGTCTTCTCTATATCCTGAAACCTTTACAGGTACTGGATACAGAGACCACGAAAACCGCAAAAGCTTCTGTAAACTGAATACCTTCACTAGGGCGGCTCAATCAGCCATAGTCCCATAGACAACGATAAACTTCGTACTGTACCAAAATTTCTTACTACCAACCTTGAATTGTTGATGTTAGCATCATTTGGCGTTCCGCTCCTCGGCGGCAGCAGAGAGCTTGTACTGGAGGTAGGCTTTGATGAAGGGGTCCAGCTCGCCATCCATGACACCGCCGATGTCTGACGTCTCGCACGCCGTCCGGACGTCCTTGACGAGCTTGTAGGGGTGGAAGACATAGTTGCGTATCTGCTGGCCCCACTCCGCCTTCACCGCGTCACCACGGATCTGCTTGATCTCTGACGCACGCTGCTCCTCCGCAATCACCAGAAGCTTTGCCTTCAGACGCCTTAGGGCCTTTATTTTGTTAGCTAGCTGACTCCTCTCCTCTGCAAAGTTTGACAACGGGAAGGGGAAATGTCAGCTTCGTCATGTAAACACTCAGTTAACTGCAGTTCTTGATTAAAAAATGCCTCCAGTGAAGTTCTTAAGTGGCTATGTACATGTGAAGCAAAATCATTCATGGAGGTGTGCTTAGGTGTCACTCAGTTAACTGCAGTTCTTGATTAAAAGTTGTCTCCAGTGAAGTTCTTAAGTAGCTACATGTGAAGTGAAATCATAGATAACTTATACTGTGACAAGCTGAACTGATCGCTGGGACAAGCTGCAAGATATTGCCTATAAACTATGCCAGGACGACTAGGAGCTGCTAGTTTCTGGAGTCTTCTCAATCTGAGAATTCATGTCTACTCATACATGACAGATCGTGTAGTTGTTGAACATATCAAGAATTAATAGGTGTGATGCAAGCTATTCTCAGTATATAATACCTGCACAACGAACGGCGATGCCAGTGGGAATATGGACCATGCGAACAGCCGTCTCCACTTTGTTCACATTCTGGCCTCCTTTACCTCCAGCTCTCGTGAAACTTATCTCCAGATCCTCTTCAGGAATTTCTACATCCAAGGACTCCTCCGGTAGAAGAGGCATGACCTCAACACCAGCAAAGCTGGTCTGCAAATATTAAAAAATCATGCGATTTCTTTAGGAAGAAATGATTAGACACATTTTATGTTTGGCTTGCAAAACAAAGATTACAAACGGAAAAGGAGAACTGCAAAATGGAATACCTGTCGAAGGCCTTTGGCATTGAATGGAGACTGGCGAACAATCCTGTGCGTCCCTTTCTCCCCTGAAAGATACCCATAGACATATCTTCCCTCTAATTCAACGGTTGCTGATTTTATTCCAGCATCTTCACCGGGAGATTTCTCTACCACCCTTGACTTGTAGCGCTGCTTCTCTCCCCACCTAACATACATCCTGAGTAACATGTCAGCCCAATCCTGCAAAGATCAAGTTAAGTTTTAAAAGAATGCAATCACATTCGTTTTCTATATCATGTGCTTTCTCGGAGGAAATGCCAAGCATCAGTTATTGTCATTCTTAAGTGAAATTAGAGTATAACAAGATGTACATAGTGGAGTGGTTTCAAATCTTCATTTATAAGTTACAAGTCAGTTATGTGTATTGATTATACACAAATAAGGTCATCATCATGTCATAGTCATAGTTTGCGCGGTTCAGAACAGCTAAAATTTCCAGGACGCTTAGGTCCTCTAGTTTAGTACTGTTCCTTCAGAATCTCAAGACCAGCCTTTCATGGTGAGACAATTCAAAAGTGCGTATAAGTAAGCGATAACGCATATATGATAGCAAGATAATTCTTTTTTTGACCGGGTACCAAAGTTAATTAGCAGTAGTATAAGATCAAATTACTTCTTAAGCAAAAGGATCAAATGACTGATGTATAAGGTTCCTGAAACCCAAATACTAAAGCAACAGAAAAACAGTCCAAGCTTAAATAACAAGCACTGCCTTACTGCCTACAAAAAGTAAATATGAATTCTAGGGTACAACTTGTATTGGTGTAGAGAGGTCAGATTAAAGCCAGAGGATGCATTGAACACATACCTGGGCGTCAGTGCCCCCAGCACCAGCAGAAATAGTAATTACAGCACCTTCCTTGTCATAAGGTCCAGAAAGAAGCCGTGTCATCTCAAAATTATCTAGTGCTTTATTCAATGCCTTTATAATCTTTGAGGCCTCCTCAAGAAGACCTGTATCTATGGAATCTAACTCCTCTGTAAGCTTCACAATGGTATCTGCTTCTTCAACCTGGATGTAGGAATGTCCGTAATAAAGAACTACTGTTGATGCCACTTATCGTGATACTTGTTCCACCAATTTATACAATCTATCTATAGAGATATGTTCAGCAAAGCCGTATCTTTTCGTTCTTTTGTCTTACTATTATTACCATTATATAACTACTATTATACACAATGTGCAGAATTGTTTTGACTTGGATGACGTGCAAAGTTGGACTACATGTCAATACATATAGATATAAGTCCTGCCGAGAACCCCGAACAGTGCTTAGAATCGCGTTATGCCGAATTGAAATTTTATTGGTACTCAACTAAAAAATCACATGTAAATGACTCATTATTGTTTCCATATTTCAAGTTCTGTGGAAATCACAACTGATTTGTGGTTCGAAAGTAAAACCAATCCTTTCTTTCCATGACCTGAAAATGCTATTCTAGCTCCTCGGTTTTGTTTCTTTTTTCATCCAGACTACAAATGAACAAAAAAGTTCATAAAATCTTGATTGTAATTTGGTACATGACTCGTCTTTTTGAATCTTATAAACTCGGTTTTTGAATACTCTGGAAAAAACAATAGCATGATTGAAACAAAAAAATTGCATGCTAGATCATTTAAGGTGCTGGTCTGCTGGGTGCATATGAATGACATGGAGTCAAACCTGCAACTTAAAATCATTGAGAAGCCTGACTTTCTCTTTGACCTCTGTCAGAGCAACAAGTAACTCCTGTGCCTTGGAAGGATCATCCCACAAGGTACTATCTCCAGACTTGTTCTCGAGTGAAGCGATTTCCTCCACAAGCTGTTCAAGTCCAGCAGCCTGCCTGACTTCATCGACACGCTCCACGGCCAACTCAACATCCTTGCGCAAACCGTAGAAGTCTGTAACCAACTTCCCGGCACATGAATTAAACCCCAGCGGAATTTTAAAAAAAGTGTCCCTGAGATAATTCAAGAAGTGTGAAATAGATTACCCTGCATGGCCCATTCGACGGTCTCAGACTCATCCACGACGCTTGACTGACTCCCCGCCCCGGTGGATGCAGATTGAACTGTGTTGATCCAAGTCTGTCAACGTTTCATCCACATGATAAGAAAACTAAAGCATAGAACACATACATTTTTTCTTTTCAAGCTAAACTAGTAGCATCCGATTTTTATACAAACAAGAAGTTCACGTAGGTACACTTGACAGCTTGCACAGAATAAATTATCTAAGCGTCATCAATTTGGTAAGGATGCATAATTGCATCGGAGTATGAGACAACGAGCTCACCCTGAACTGAAGACCGGCGGCGGCGGCAGTGGCATGAAAGGGAGAAGGGAGGGCGCCCGGTGGCCACCCTCAGGAAAGCGGTGGACCGCGGGTAGGGAAGTGTGGCGGCAGCAAGAAGCAGCCGCGGGCAGTCAATCATGGCCGTCAGCGAGGGGGAGGCAGAGAAATGTCGGTCGACGCGGAGAGGATAAAGGGAAGGTGGCGGCGCGTTGGCCGGCGGGGTTGGGGGCGCGACAATGAGCGGGCGGCGCGGGGGGGGGGGGGGGGGGGGGGGGGGGGGGAGAGAGAGCGCGAGCTAAGGGGATTGGGGAAGAGAAGGTTCAAGGGCGCGAGCTCAATGTCGACAGGGAGGTGGGGATTGGCTTCACGAGTTGGGGAAGTCCAGGCATCGTCGACATCAGCGGCTGAATGGCGCTTGATACGCTTGCTAGTGGGCCTTATCTTAGTGTGTTTAAGTAGTAAGTGGGCCTTATATTTGTGATTCGAGCGTTTGTGTTGTTGGATCTGGGCTTCAGGCTGGACTGGACTGGACTGTCAAGGCCGAGGGGCTTATCGAGTGCGAGACGTATTTTATTCAATGCGAAGCTTCAAAACTTAGACATTTTCGATTGTATAATTTGCATAGAATCTCCAGAACCGGGTTATAGATTTCTATAGAAATGGCAAGTTCCCAATCACATAGGACTCCGACCATAAGATCAAAATTCGTTCTGTTTTATTTTTCCAAGGATCCCATGAAGTTCTGTTTTATTTTTCCAAGGATAAAACAGCAATTTAGTAATGGTGTTTGAGATCTAGGAATCAGCAATTTGGACACGCCAAAACTGCTTACTAGTAATCTCCATAAGAATAAATGCAGTGTATCTCTACAATCTAACTTCAGTGCTTCAAATATCCCATGTACTACTTATGCACCATTCAAAGGTGATACCTTACAAATTTCATGTGTTCTCTCTGAAAAAATTACGTTCTTTTGAGAAATATAATGCAATTAAAGTGTTCTTTACTCCAAATAACTTGGTGCTCAATAAAACACAGAAACATGACCTAGTAAAAACAAAGGAAGGAGAAGAAAATCTTAAAAATTGAGCAAAAAGATAGAGATAACAACCAAGTGGCCATAATATGTAAAACGCCCTCTGCACACACAAAAGAGAAGGACGAATCGTTAACACCATTACACTTCCTAATCAATCAACACAAGGGGTATAGTATAATATGCATTCCAGAAACAAGGAAAGATAGCATGAAACTCAATTAATTCAAGATAAGATAGCTAATCTCCATTCTCCAGCAAGTGAAATAACACAAAATCCTCACAGGTCCAACCACATGACTCCCAGCATTACATTTCAATCTCAAACATCAAAACTCACATAATGAGGGTAACAAGGAGCCTGCTAATAGATAATAAAGCAAGATGGATCGAACATTCCCTCTACTTGAAAAGGCATTGTCTGGCTTGATGCTCAAACCTCCTGGACGCTCAAACCTGCAATAGGAACAACATAATTCGTAAGCACTCACAATGGGTAGAGAACCAAATGGAATATCTGTATAGATAGACAGCAACGGTAGAGAACCAAGAGATCCACATCATAATGATTAGATGTGATGGAAAACATGAATAAACTGAGGACGAACTAGAAACAATTTAAGCATATCCATGATTATCATGACATTAAGTCATGTACAACTCTGAATAAAATTGGAACAATAACGCACACTAAGTAGTGCAATTGCATTGCAGAAGAACAAATAACTGGTGGCAAGCAGTGGCATCTTAAACTGACCAAGATGATGCTTCTATCTCATCAAATTTTATAGAAGTTGCAAATCAACTGGAAATATCAACTGTTTGCATCATAGATTATCCGACATTTAGACCACTTAAGCTTTACAGGACACCCACTACTGCAAATGTACAACTAAACCAGTACTTGCAGTACTCGTGCTAACCCAACGTTCATGTCTGGAGCACAAACAACGTTTATGGCAGGATATCGCATGCAACAATACCACATCCCATTATATCTAATCGAGGAACCAGGCTACGTATACGGTTATCTTTCCCCACTATTTAGTAAGCAACGACAACGAAGCATCAAGGAAGAAGAGGCAGGGGGCACGAACCTGGTGGGAGGGACTGCTTGAGCTTGTTGGCCTTGTCAGCGTCGAAGACGCAGAGGGTGTAGAGGTACCTGGAGCAGCGCACCTTGAACTTGACGGCGTCCTTGGTTCTCTTGATCCGCACCGACCGCGCGTCCTTCCGGCGCGCCGTCAGCAGGAAGTCCTTGATCTCGTGGATCTGCTTCGGCTGCGAGAACAAAGAACGGATTCGTTACCACGAGATGAAGAACTCCATCCGCTAAGAAAGAAAGAGAGAACCACGGGAGACAGAATCACTGTGGGGAGGAGAGAGCCTCACCATGGTGGACGAAGGAGGCTGCCCGTGCAAACTGGAGGAGGAGGAGGCGGCGGCGGCTGGGGAAAAGAGCAGGGGAGGACGAGAACATCCTGCTCCGCATATTTATAGTGCTGGTAACCTACTAGGCTCAGTACATCAGGCCCAGGATAGATGGGTCAGACGGGCCGGCCCAAAGGTAACCTACTATACAGTTTTTTTCTTGACAAACTATACCAGTTGATGATACCCTTTCTTCAAAAATGTAAAGAAAAAAAAGGTCTGTGATACTCTTGAGCTGGTATGTGAGGCCAGATCGGCAGTAAATGGATAAACTTCTCGAATTAAAAAGGCCTAATTGTTGGTACTCAGTCTTCAAATAAGTGTACTTCTAGGTTGTATTTACCTTAAGTTAAGCACCAAAACAATTGAAAATAGTAGCAACATATACGACGATAAATTGGTATATTATAAAACTCCATGTCAAAATGAATCTAATGATACTAATTTAAGATAAGTTTACGATGTAGTTGGTTAAACTTTAATTTTTTTACGTAGGATAAATGGTAGAAATACACTTGTTTTTGAAATAGTAGAAATACACTTATTTATGAACGGAGGAGTACATGTTTCCTAAACTACGTTCAAAAAATATTTGGATATTTCATTACGTTTTCTAAACTAAGTTTAACTGTAAAACTATTGGTACTTTCAAGTTTCAACCCTGGATGGCAAGGCGCATGGCACTCGTGCATGAACACAGCTTCCTATCAAAAAAATTGTCCAGACATGATTTGATCGACGTAGCAAACACTAGAGAAATTATATCTTCGTTACTATTCGATGGGAGGTTACAATTGAGAACAGGTACACGAGGAATGGGTGAAATGGTATTCAGAGAAGTATCATGTAAACTAGGCTTTGGAAGAGCTGGCGGCCTCATTAAGAGGAGGTCTTTTCGGTGAGATGCAATGAAATCAATCTTGAAGACATCCTCTCCGCTTTCCCTGCAAAGCTTTCATCCTTTTCCGACGAATATTTGGGTCTCCCTCTTAACTACCGTCGCCTTCGTAAAGTGCATTTGCAGCCCCTCATTGACAAGATAGCTGGAAAGCTCCCGGGTTGGATGGGCAAAAACCTTGCTCGCTAGGGAAGAATCATTCTTGCTAAGACGGGGTGATCATGCCCATGGTTGTCTTCCATGCTACCGATATCCCCCTATCCGTCCCTCCGAGGCCGCCGAAGTCGCGACATCAGCGCACGGGCTTCCCACAAACATCGCCAATTGACGTGGAATGATCACGTCAATACTCATACTTGATAGACTTGGGTTTAAGGGAAGAGCGGTGTACTAAAGACTTCGTCGGCTAACAAACAAACACGCGGGGACACAAGGTTTACCTAGGTTTAGGCCTCCGGAGGGAAAACCCTACTCCTGCTTGTCTGCTCTTAATTGATGATGAACCGAAGGTTACAAGGGTGCCTCGATGTCAATGGTGCACAGATGAGATCTGACAAGTGTATGTGCGAGAGTGTTGATTACCCTTCTGGTCGTTCCCTCCTGGCCCCTATATGGGGAGACCAGGTCCCGGGATACGTCTGAGTCGGTTACAGATCGAGGGTACCCTAAAGATTCTTACCTAATCATGTCATATCCGCCAAGGAGTCACGTCCTTCATGGGCTTGGCCTTATGCGAATCACCATGGGCTTCATTGTCGACGGCATATCATCACGTGGGCATCCCGCCGGGCCGGATCAGGTACACCAATAGTAGGTACACATAGTGTTGGGTTCGCAGCATAGAAAATAAAAAAATTCCTACGATGGGAACTATACGCTAAGATCTATCTACTAGATACAAGCAACGGGTGGATATACATCCATAGAGAACTTACCCTCGAAGACAACAAAGCTTTGTTAACGAGATAGAACTCGAGGATGATGTAGTCGTACACTTGCCGATCTCAAGATCATGATGAAGTCCTTCGGATCCAGCAGTTCCAGCACCATCAGTGTGGCATCCCGCTAAAACCACTACTAGAAAATCGCTGTGTTTTTGTGCATTGCATCATCATGACCACATGCTCATGTCATCATGCCATATTGCATTTGAGCATCGTCATCAGCATGCATATGTTTGTCTGGAACTATTTTCGAAAACCTATTTTGTTTTTCTAAATAAGCCCCGTCTTTATTCAAATACAAAACCCGAGCTTGGCCGGAATATTTTGTTTCGTCTACAATCGGATTTCAAAAGCCCCGTTTTAAATAATAAAATATTTATATTATTTTTAGGGGGCAGCCGAACCGACCCAGCCGGCCACCCTAGTAAACAAAACCAGACAACCCTAATCCCTAGCCTAAACCACCACCCACACCCTGCCGCCGACCGACCCTCACCCCACCTGCCCCGCCAGCCACTTCCTCCACCCCTCCACCTCACCCCGTCCACTCCCTGCTCGCCACCTCACCCCGCTGGCCCCACTCCCCAGTTATCCCGCCCACCTACCCGACCGCACCCCACATGGGCGCCTTTCCCCATCGCCACCTCACCAACCCCCAGGTCCCATCCCCACGACCCCGAGCTCCTCATCCCCAGGCCGCGCCGCCGCCTCTGCTCGACTCGCTCCGCCTCGGCCGCAAGCCGCCGTCCCGCCTCTCGCTCGAGCCCGCCACCGGACTCACTCCCTCTCCCTGACCTTATTTCGGTGCCCTCCATCGCCGCTAGGACGCCGCCCATCTTCCCCGCGCTCAGCCGCCACGGCTCCAAACTCCGTCGCGCGAGTCCCTCACCAGCCGCCGTCGCCCTACCGACCGATGGTGCGCCTTCCCCTCTACGGCCAGCGTCGAGCCCGCCCTTGCCTACCTCGAGCCTGGTCGTCGCTACGCCGGCCCCACGCCTCCTCGTTGTCGACCCTCCTCCACCGCTCGCCCGGGGCCCGAGCTCCCTTCACCCTCTGCACGGCTCCTCGCCGGCCCGACCATTGTCTTCACCGCGTCATCGGCCGTCAGCCGCCCCCACCCCGAGGCCGCACCGACCCCACCTCCGGCCGGCCCTGCCTGCGCCCCCTCCGCTGTTCGGCCCCGCCAAGCCCGTCGACCTCGCCGACCACGGGCCTGCCTGGCCGTCTCGACCGGGACCCCGAAGTCTAAGCAGCAGCAGAGCCGCACCGCAGTGGTGGTCACGCCTCCTGAGTTCGACCTTGCCCTGGCTCAGGCTCAGCCTCATCGACGTGTTCCTGTCCTAGTGGCCTACCTCCGCTCAAACGTGCCCGTGCTCCTAGCGATTTGCAAGGGTCGCGATGGTGTTTTGATGTGGGTGCTGAGAGGTTTACAGAAGATGGCATGTATGATGGTGGTGTACAGGGGTGTGCAGATGGTGTAGTACCGTTGGGATTTGACGATTTGGTGATGATCGACACCGATTTGGAAGAATCTAATGAACCACCGACGCTAAACCAAGTCCTTCAACAACCACCAAAGCCGGAACCCTAGGCCTCCGACATGGAACGACAAGGACTTCTACGGTAGCCGATGATCCGAAGCTCTTCTTCACGGAACACCGAGTGCTCCTTCCCAGAGTCCGAAGACCGATCCCGCCAAGATCGAACCCCGAACCCCAAGATCTTCGGACCCCGATGTGTGATCCCCTTTTTTCGAGACCCCTATTTTATAATATGACATATACTTGTTGCATATTAATTGAACATGTTTGCATACATATTGTGGGTGCTTGAGGGTATTTCGATGATTCATCTAAATTAAATATGGAGACCATATGCGGGCTATTCTAGTCTTATATTGGCTCCCATTTAAATTTGTGTAGCGAATCGATGCCATGGTTTGCCTTGTTAGGACAACATTTAAATTGCGGGGTAGCTAAACAACATGAACCATATAATTAATTGTCGGGACCCCGGTTCCACTTAATATTGCCTAATTGCATCGCATCTTTGTCATGTCATGCATCATATACGTATCATGCTTGTTCTTCTGCCGTAGTATTAAATAGTGCATTCGGTGTTTCTTTTAGTGTTTTGGTTCTTCGCGAATTAGGCCGTTGAGTTGATGCGAGTATCGACAAGATCTTCAGAAAATGAATCTTTGGCTATGTTTCCCAGACGAGCATCTCCCCCTTTCTACCTATTTTGCATTTATAGTCTTTACTTCCTTCTTGTTGATCTACTGCTATCCATGTCGTGATACTTTAGTGTTTCGTACCAGATATATTCCGTGCAGCCTTTATATTGCCTTGGACACCTCCTATTACCTGTTGTTTGGTAGATAGATGGTCTTGCGAGTCGTAGTCGCTTGCTCAGGTGCGATCCCGCGTCGTGAAGTACCACACAGTTGTTGGAATGGTGTCATATGCTTTACGATGGAGAGGATCATGACTTTAAATACAATCATTAAATTGCTGGGACAACTAATGAAAGAGGCACCGGTGGGCAATATATGCTATTTGGTTTTTCATGTCCACTGGTGTCCCGTAGGACCCCGAGTACTTGATACCTATTCCTTGACTATTCACACTATCCACATACGGGAGAGTCTATGAATCCCCCTTAGCTAGAGCTTGATTCATTTCTTATTTCTTGGGGCCACAAACTAGTTTGGGGCTTTATTACTATCCTGTACTTATGCCATGATTTACTGCTTTATTTACGATTGTGCGTGGAGCACCTGTACTGTTTAGGAATTGCGGAGTGTTTTCGCGGTATCGACAAGCCTAGTCACACTTTCGGGTTCCCAGTCGTTTACAGCCATTGGCGCAAACCTTGGGTCCGTCTCGGAGCCGGCCAACTTCGTTTCGGGTAGCTTAATAGGGTGCCCCCCTGAAATATTTTATGAATCCTGTGATTGTTTTGTCGTGAAAGCCTCGTTGGGTTTTGATTTGGTTTTTCCGAGGTTGATCGTGTGTGTGTTGCTATTTGTGCACCCCTGCAGGGTAAATCTTTCTGAAAGCCGTGTCCGCGGTTATGGACGACTTGGAGCATAGTATCTCGATCATAGACAAGCATAACTAAAGTAGTGCTATAAATTTGACTTAATATGTGACTAGTAATCAGCTTCACTACAATGGAATGGATAATAAAAGTGCCAACAACTAGTGGAACTAGGGTGTGTCGTGTCATGTTATACCTGCCTAGTAAGTATCGTAACTCTCATGGAATGAAATGAAAGTGCCAACAACTGCTGGGTTTGGGATGTCTCATGCTAATTGTCTGACTAGTAAGTATTGCAACTACAACGGAATGGTTAACTAAAACTGCCCACTACTTATGCTATCAGGATGACTCATGCTATCTATATCTGACTAGTAAGTGCTGCAACTATAATAGAATGAATAAAACTGCCAACTGTGTGAGTTCCTCAGTTTGACTTCCTCGTTTGGTCTCGAGGGGGAATACCAGGATGGGTATGATTGGTGTTAGTATCAGGTTGGACTCGAATAGGTCTTTCTTACCCCTATCTAATAGCCGACAGATGTATCGAGTCTCTATAGGTTGTTTAGTGCATGCTGCGCTGCTGCTTCAGTCCACCATACCTATGTAGGCGAGAGCCGCCGAATTCTAGCCTCGCCGTGTACTGGCCTCAGTACTGACGCTCCTCTTTTTCCTTTGCCCTTTGTCGGCACCCCTTTTGTTTTACAGGTTTGAGATCGACATCGTTAGCAGGGTTACCGTTTCGGCTTGGCCTGGGTAGGGTTATGGACGCCATTGGTTATTCTTCAGGGCTCATAGCTCAATTTGCTTCTCATCCGTACTCGAATGCTGTATCGTTTTCAAGGTGATTTGGATCTTTGTACTGTATATTTGTATTCTTGACTTAGTGAGTCGTTGCTGTATATATATATATGTTCTGTGGGATCCATCGTGGACTATTGTGTAATGATATTACTTCGTTTTCCACCCGCACGAAAGTGCCTAGTGGGCGTCCTTGAATCGTTTCTATGCGGGTTTGGCGGGAAGCACTAAAACTTGCATAGGGCCGATTAGAGAGGGGTAAGAAAGACCTATTCGAGTCCGACCTGATACGAACACCAATCATACCCATCCTGGTATTCCCCCTCAAGACTAAACAAGGAAGTCAAACCAAGGAACTCACACAGTTGGCAGTTTTATTCATTCTATTATAGTTGCAGCACTTACTAGTCAGATATAGATAGCATGAGTCATCCTGATAGCATAAGTAGTGGGCAGTTCTAGTTAACCATTTCGTTGTAGTTGCAATACTTACTAGTCAGAGACAATTAGCATGAGACATCCCAAACCCAGTAGTTGTTGGCACTTTTATTTCATTCCATTAGAGTTGTGATAGTTACTAGGCAGGTATAACATGACACGATACACCCCAGTTCCACCAGTTGTTGGCAGTTTTATTATCCATTCCATTGTAGTGAAGTTGATTACTAGTCACATATTAAGTCAAATTTATAGCACTACTTTAGTTATACTTGTCTATGATCGAGATAATGTGCTCCAAGTCGTCCATAACCGCGGACACGGCTTTCAGAAAGATTTACCCTGTAGGGGTACACAAATAGCAACACACACACGATCAACCTCGGAAAAACCAAATCAAAACCCAACGAGGCTTTCACGACAAAGCAATCATAGGATTCATAAAATATTTCAGGGGGCCACCCCATTAAGCTACCCACAACGAAGTTGGCCGGCTCCGAGACAGACCCAAGGTTTGCGCCAATGGCTGTAAATGACTGGGAACCCGAAAGTGTGACTGGGCTTGTCGATACCGTGAAAACACTTCGCAATTCCTAAACAGTACAGGTGCTCCACGCACAATCGTAAATAAAACAATAAATCATGGCATAAGTACAAGATAGTAATAAAGCCCCAAACTAGTTTGTGGACCTAAGAAATAAGAAATGAATCAAGCTCTGGCTAAGGGGGATTCATAGACTCTCCCGTATGTGGATAGTGCGAATAGTCAAGGAACATGTATCAAGTACTCGGGGTCCTATGGGACACCAGTGGACATGAAAAACCAAATAGCATATATTGCCCACCGGTGCCTCTTTCATTAGTTGTCTCAGTAGTTTAATGGTTGTATTTAAAGTCATGATCCTCTCCACCGTAAAGCTATGACAACATTCCAACAACTGTGTGGTACTTCACGACGCGGGATCGCACCTAAGCAAGCGACTACGACTCATAAGACCATCTATCTACCAAACAACAGGTAATAGGAGGTGTCCAAGGCAATATAAAGGCTGCACGGAATATATCTGGTACGGAACACTAAAGCACCGTGACACGGATAGCAGTAGATCAACAGGAAGGAAGTAAAGACTATAAATGCAAAATAGGTAGAAAGGGGGAGATGCTCGCCTGGGAAACATAGCCGAAGATTCATTTTCCGAAGATCTTGTCGATACTCGCATCAACTCAACGACCTAATCCGCGAAGAACCAAAACACTAAAAGAAACACCGAATGCACTATTTAATACTACGGCAGAAGAACAGGCATGATGCGTATATGATGCATGACATGGCAAAGATGCGATGCAATTAGGCAATATTTAGCGGAACCGGGGTCCCGACAATTAATTATATGGTTCATGTTGTTTAGCTACCCCGCAATTTAAAATGTTGTCCTAACAAGGCAAACCATGGCATCGGTTCGCTACACAAATTTAAATGGGGGCCAATAGAAGACTAGAATAGCCCGCATGTGGTCTCCATATTTAATTTAGATGAATCATCGAAATACCCTCAAGCACCCACAATATGTATGCAAACATGTTCAATTAATATGCAACAAGTATATGTCATATTATAAAATAGGGGTCTCGGAAAAAGGGGATCACACATCGGGGTCCGAAGATCTTGGGGTTCGGGGTTCGATCTTGGCAGGATCGGTCTTCGGACTCCGGGAAGGAGCACTCGGTGTTCCGTGAAGAAGAGCTTCGGATCATCGGCTACCGTAGAAGTCCTTGTCGTTCCATGTCGGAGGCCTAGGGTTCCGGCTTTGGTGGTTGTTGAAGGACTTGGTTTGGCATCGGTGGTTCATTAGATTCTTCCAAATCGGTGTCGATCATCACCAAATCGTCAAATCCCAACGGTACTACACCATCTGCACACCCCTGTACACCACCATCATACATGCCATCTTCTGTAAACCTCTCAGCACCCACATCAAAACACCATCGCGACCCTTGCAAATCGCTAGGAGCACGGGCACGTTTGAGCGGAGGTAGGCCACTAGGACAGGAACACGTCGATGAGGCTGAGCCTGAGCCAGGGCGAGGTCGAACTCGGGAGGCGCGACCACCACTGCGGTGCGGCTCTACTGTTGCTTAGACTTCGGGGTCCCGGTCGAGACGGCCAGGCAGGCCCGTGGTCGGCGAGGTCGACGGGCTTGGCGGGGCCGAACAGCGGAGGGGGCGCAGGCGGGGCCGACCGGAGGTGGGGTCGGCGCGGCCTCAGGGTGGGGGAGGCTGACGGCCGGCAACACGGTGAAGACAATGGTCGGGCCGGCGAGGAGCCGTGCAGAGGGTGGAGGGAGCTCGGGCCCCGGGCGAGCGGCGGAGGGGGGTCGACGACGAGGAGGCGCGGGGCCGGCGTAGTGACGGCCGGGCTCGAGGTAGGCAAGGGCGGGCTCGACGCTGGCCATAGAGGGGAAGGCGCACCATCGGTCGGTTGGGCGATAGCGGCTGGTGAGGGACTCGCGCGGCGGAGCTTGGAGCCGTGGCGGCTGAGCACGGGGAAGATGGGCGGCGTCCTAGCGGCGATGGAGGGCACCGAAACGAGGTCATGGAGAGGGAGTGAGTCCGGTGGCGGGCTCGAGCGAGAGTCGGGACGGCGGCTTGCGGCCGAGGCGGAGCGGGTCGAGCAGAGGCGGCGGCGCGGCCTGGGGATGAGGAGCTCGGGGTCGTGGGGATGGGACCTGGGGGTTGGTGAGGTGGCGATGGGGAAAGGTGCCCAGGTGGGGTGCGGTCGGGTAGGTGGGCGGGAGAATTGGGGAGTGGGTCCAGCGGGGTGAGGTGGCGAGCAGGGAGTGGACGGGGTGAGGTGGAGGGATGCAGGAAGTGGCTGGCGGGGCAGGTGGGGTGAGGGTCGGTCGGCGGCAGGGTGTGGGTGGTGGTTTAGGCTAGGGATTAGGGTTGTCTGGTTTTGTTTACTGGGGGTGGCCGGCTGGGTCGGTTCGGCCCGATTCGGCTCCCCCTAAAAATAATATAAATATTTTATTATTTAAAACGGGGCTTTTGAAATCCGATTGTAGACGAAACAAAATATTCTGACCAAGCCTGGGTTTTGT
This sequence comes from Avena sativa, assembly GCA_916181665.1. Lineage (NCBI taxonomy): Eukaryota > Viridiplantae > Streptophyta > Magnoliopsida > Poales > Poaceae > Avena > Avena sativa. The sequence goes on along the minus strand of OV702287.1, from coordinate 101,307,903 downwards.
ATTTGAATAAAAACGGGGCTTATTTAGAAAAACAAAATAGGTTTTCGAAAATAGTTCCAGACAAACATAATCATGCTGATGACGATGCTCAAATGCAATGTGGCATGATGACATGAGCATGCGGTCATGATGATGCAATGCACAAAAACACAGCGATTTTGTAGTAGTGGTTTTAGCGGGATGCCACAATTCGACACCACTAACAAGGGATCTCGCCCTCGAGATCTGCCTCATGGTCCGGGGAAGAAGGCCGGCGATCTGAATCTTCTCGCTTCGTGTAGGTCCTCGCGACACCACTAACAAGAGGTCGCTGTCCGTGATCGTCGAGAGAACACTCTAGGAACAAAGGGCGAAGGTAGATGTATCAACAAATAAAGCCACCTCTAACTTCGATAGAAGGAGAGAGACGATGCATTCGCATCCACTTCAATGTACACGAGCAAATAGAGTGAGTTCTCGGCATGGGGGCCAATCCATCACGCACCCAAACTATTACTCCGCACAATCAGTAGAAAAGCGTGCAACCATTCTCGGAATCAGACTGGAGATCTCGACAATCGAGGTTCGGAACAAAGGAGTGATGCAGGCTCTGCATTGAATCTGGAGTAGATGATGTCGTCGCGTCGGAAAACACCGGAAGGCACAAACAAGGAACAAAGAATGGTGCCATAGATAAAGGATCACTCAGATAGCATGAAGTCCGGAGGTAGAAGCACCGTTGCCAAAAGAGGAAGCGAAACCCTGAAGGTACGACGAGAACCCAACCACGAGAAATCCTGGGCTCGAAGAAAAGATAAGAGAGCAGATCCAAAACACGCAGAGGTAAGAGGAGAACGGCAGAGGGATAAGGAGTAAAAGCAGACCTAATCAGATATATCCAACCGATTTTGCAAAATAGTTTTGACACTCTACTTCGGCCATTAGCTAGGTTATCCTACAGGCTGGACCAGTGGGGTATCGTAACTGCTGAGCTCTGATACCACTTTGTAACACCCTCGAATCGGCCCTATGCAAGTTTTAGCGCTTCCCGCCAAACCCGCATAGAAACGATTCAAGGACGCCCACCAGGCACTTTCGTGCGGGTGGAAAACGAAGTAATATCATTACACAATAGTCCACGATGGATCCCACAAAACATATATATATACAACATCGACTCACTGAGTCAAGAATACAGATATACAGTACAAAGATCCAAATCACCTTGAAAACGATACAGCATCCGAGTACGGATGAGAAGCAAATTGAGCTAAGAGCCCTGAAGAATAACCAATGGCGTCCATAACCCTGCCCAGGCCAAGCCGGAAGGGTAACCCTGCTAACGACGTCGATCTCAAACCTGCTAAAACAAAAGGGGTGTCGACAAAGGGAAAAGGAAAAAGAGGAGCGTCAGTACTGAGGCCAGTACACGGCGAGGCTAGAATTCGGCGGCTCTCACCTACATAGGTATGGTGGACTGAAGCGGCAGCGTAGCATGGACTAAACAACCTATAGAGACTCGATACATCTGTCGGCTATTAGAGAGGGGTAAGAAAGACCTATTCGAGTCCAACCTGATACTAACACCAATCATACCCATCCTGGTATTCCCCCTCAAAACCAAACGAGGAAGTCAAACCGAGGAACTCACACAGTTGGCAGTTTTATTCATTCTATTATAGTTGCGGCACTTACTAGTCAGATATAGATAGCATGAGTCATCCTGATAGCATAAGTAGTGGGCAGTTTTAGTTAACCATTCCGTTGTAGTTGCAATACTTACTAGTCAGAGACAATTAGCATGAGACATCCCAAACCCAGCAGTTGTTGGCAGTTTTATTTCATTCCATTAGAGTTGTGATACTTACTAGGCAGGTATAACATGACACGATACACCCCAGTTCCACCAGTTGTTGGCACTTTTATTATCCATTCCATTGTAGTGAAGCTGATTACTAGTCACATATTAAGTCAAATTTATAGCACTACTTTAGTTATGCTTGTCTATGATCGAGATACTGTGCTCCAAGTCGTCCATAACCGCGGACACGGCTTTCAAAAAGATTTACCCTGTAGGGGTGCACAAATAGCAACACACACACGATCAACCTCGGAAAAACCAAATCAAAACCCAACGAGGCTTTCACGACAAAGCAATCACAGGATTCATAAAATATTTCAGGGGGCCACCCCATTAAGCTACCCGCAATGAAGTTGGCCGGCTCCGAGACGGACCCAAGGTTTGTGCCAATGGCTGTAAACGACTGGGAACCCGAAAGTGTGACTGGGCTTGTCAATACCGCGAAAACACTCCGCAATTCCTAAACAGTACAGTTGCTCCACGCACAATCGTAAATAAAGCAGTAAATCATGGCATAAGTACAGGATAGTAATAAAGCCCCAAACTAGTTTGTGGCCCCAAGAAATAAGAAATGAATCAAGCTCTGGCTAAGGGGGATTCATAGACTCTCCCGTATGTGGATAGTGCGAATAGTCAAGGAACAGGTATCAAGTACTCGGGGTCCTACGGGACACCAGTGGACATGAAAAACCAAATAGCATATATTGCCCACCAGTGCCTCTTTCATTAGTTGTCCCAGCAATTTAATGGTTGTATTTAAAGTCATGATCCTCTCCACCGTAAAGCATATGACAACATTCCAACAACTGTGTGGTACTTCATGACACGGGATCGCACCTGAGCAAGCGACTACGACTCGCAAGACCATCTGTCTACCAAACAACAGGTAATAGGAGGTGTCCAAGGCAATATAAAGGCTGCATGGAATATATCTGGTACGGAACACTAAAGCATCGTGACACGGATAATAGTAGATCAACTGGAAGGAAGTAAAGACTATAAATGCAAAATAGGTAGAAAGGGGGAGATGCTCGCCTAGGAAACATAGCCGAAGATTCATTTTCCGAAGATCTTGTCGATACTCGCATCAACTCAACAGCCTAATCCGCGAAGAACCAAAACACTAAAAGAAACACCGAATGCACTATTTAATACTACGGCAGAAGAACAGGCATGATGCATATATGATGCATGACATGGCAAAGATGCGATGCAATTAGGCAATATTAAGCAGAACTGGGGTCCCGACAATTAATTATATGGTTCATGTTGTTTAGCTACCCCGCAATTTAAATGTTGTCCTAACAAGGCAAACCATGGCATTGAATCGCTACACAAATTTAAATGGGGGCCAATATAAGACTAGAATAGCCCGCATATGGTCTCCATATTTAATTTAGATGAATCATCGAAATACCCTCAAGCACCCACAATATGTATGCAAACATGTTCAATTAATATGCAACAAGTATATGTCATATTATAAAATAGGGGTCTCGGAAAAAGGGGATCACACATCGGGGTCCGAAGATCTTGGGGTTCGGGGTTCGATCTTGGTGGGATCGGTCTTCGGACTCCGGGAAGGAGCACTCGGTGTTCCGTGAAGAAGATCTTCGGATCATCGGCTACCGTAGAAGTCCTTGTCATTCCATGTCGGAGGCCTAGGGTTCCGGCTTCGGTGGTTGTTGAAGGACTTGGTTTGGCGTCGGTGGTTCATTAGATTCTTCCAAATCGGTGTCGATCATCACCAAATCGTCAAATCCCAACGGTACTACACCATCTGCACACCCCTGTACACCACCATCATACATGCCATCTTCTGTAAACCTCTCAGCACCCACATCAAAACACCATCACGACCCTTGCAAATCGCTAGGAGCACGGGCACGTTTGAGCGGAGGTAGGCCACTGGGACAGGAACATGTCGATGAGGCTGAGCCCGAGCTAGGGCGAGGTCGAACTCGGGAGGCGCGACCACCACTGCGGTGCGGCTCTGCTGCTGCTTAGACTTCGGGGTCCCGGTCGAGACGGCCAGGCAGGCTCGTGGTCGGCGAGGTCGACGGGCTTGGCGGGGCCGAACAGCGGAGGGGGCGCAGGAGGGGCCGACCGGAGGTGGGGTCGGCGCGGCCTCGGGGTGGGGTGCTGACGGCCGGTAACACGGTGAAGACAACGGTCGGGCCGGTGAGGAGCCGTGCAGAGGGTGGAGGGAGCTCGGGCCCTGGGCGAGCGGCAGAGGAGGGTCGACGACGAGGAGGCGCGAGGCCAGCATAGCGACGGCCGGGCTCGAGGTAGGCAAGGGCAGGCTCGACGCTGGCCGCAGAGGGGAAGGCGCACCATCGGTCGGTATGGCGACGACGGCTGGTGAGGGACTCGCACGGCGGAGCTTGGAGCCATGGCGGCTGAGCGCGGGGAAGATGGGCGGCGTCCTAGCGGCGATGGAGGGCACCGAAACGAGGTCAGGGAGAGGGAGTGAGTCCGGTGGCGGGCTCGAGCAAGAGGCGGGACGGCGGCTTGCGGCCAAGGCGGAGCGGGTCGAGCAGAGGCGGCGACGCGGCCTAGGGATGAGGAGCTTGGGGTCGTGGGGATGGGACCTGGGGGTTGGTGAGGTGGCAATGGGGAAAGGCGCCCATGTGGGGTGCGGTCGGGTAGGTGGGCGGGAGAACTGGGGAGTGGGGCCAGCGGGGTGAGGTGGTGAGCAGGGAGTGGACAGGGTGAGGCAGGGTGTGGGTGGTGGTTTAAGCTAGGGATTAGGGTTGTCTGGTTTTGTTTACTGGGGGTGGCCGGCTGGGTCGGTTCGGCCCGGTTCGGCTGCCCCCTAAAAATAATATAAATATTTTATTATTTGACACGGGGCTTTTGAAATCCGATTGTAGACGAAACAAAATATTCCGGCCAAGCCCGGGTTTTGTATTTGAATAAAGACGAGGCTTATTTAGAAAAACAAAATAGGTTTTCAAAAATAGTTCCAGACAAACATATGCATGCTGATGACGATGCTCAAATGCAATGTGGCATGATGACATGAGCATGCGGTCATGATGATGCAATGCACAAAAACACATCGATTTTCTAGTAGTGGTTTTAGCGGGATGCCACAATCAGGTCCAGCACCATCAAGTCCAGCACCACAAAGTAGCGGTGCATCCGTGATCGCACACACGTTCGGTCCACCGAACAACCTCTGCCTCCTCGCTCCAGCGATGCAGCGGAAGCAACAACTCCTTTCCAGATAAAGTCACCGGGAACATGTATCTCGCTAATCCGAGACCATGGGGAATAACTAGAGGGAGAAGAGAACCTTCACGAGGAGGTGGGGCAAGAGGAGAGGAGCCATGGGGCTCCTTTTATAGGGGAGGGGGCGCAGCCCGAAGGCCATGGCTGGCCAGCCATGATGGGTGCCCCCACCTCTCTCTCATTCATGTGGGTGGAGCTTCCACTAAGCCCACTCACATTAATTTCAACTCCAGTCACTTTGCATTTAATGTCCATCAAATTAAATGCATTTTCTCTTTAAATAAAACACTTTTATTTATTTTATTCAGAATTTTGTTAATTACTTTAATTAACAAACGTTCACATAAAACTCCCTGCAACATTTCAATGTCACATGCAGAACCAGCTTCAGCAATTTCACCCGAAACAATTCCGGTTTCCATCGAAATGATTCCAGCGCTTTCTTAATCTTTATCTGAAACATATTTGCTCCTGAATGGTGTCGGTATCCCTTAAGTGTGTCACCCTACGGTTCGTGAATAATGCAGACATGATCGAGACCCCTCTCTAATCAATAATCAGCAGCGTGACCTGGAGATCCGTACTGACTCCCACATATTCAACGATGACTCTTGTGATCGTGTGAACCTTTAACGTTGTAACTAAATCCCTTTGTCTCGCGATATATTACATGTCCGAGATTCGATCATCGGCATCCAAATACCTAGTTTGGTCTCGTTACCGACATGCACTCCTTTTTTGTTCCCGTGATATAACATAGTGATCACATCACTTGCTTATAAGCTATCTTAATGTGATATCACCGAGAGGGCCCAGACTATATCTATCCGTCATCGGGATTGACAAATTCCACTCTTGATCCATGAGACTCAACATAACACCTTCGGAGTATCTGAACCCACCTTTATAGTCACCCTTTTATGGTGTGACATTTGATGTTATCAAGTTACTCTTCCGATGTTAGCAATTAACCTGATCTCATGGTCTAAGGACTAAGATTACTTCATATGATGTTATAGCAATATAAACATAATGACTTTGATTGTAATGCTATACTTCAGATGAATGTTCATCACATCATTCCACCAATGTTGTGACCTCGTTATTAACAACATCCAATGTCCATGATCAGGAAACCTTGATCATCTTGTTAATCAACGAGCTAGTTTATATGAGAGGCATTACTAGGAACTTTGTATTTTGTTTATTAAACACACATGTATTAACATTCCAATTAATACAATTATAGCAGGCAAAATAAACATTTATCATAAACATGAAATAAGATAATAACCACTTTATTATTGCCTCTCGGGCATATTCCCTTCAGTCTCCCACTTGCACTAGAGTCAATAATCTAGTTTGAAAAACTTTGCATATTGAACACCTATGGCTTTCTGGTGTTGCATATACGCGATTGATAGTGGTCAACATAATCTCCGGATCTGACAGTTTCAGGTTCATGTGTATTTGCATGTCTTTGCATCTCTACGCATCACTCATTCTCAAATGAGATGGCATTGTATAAATTTGGTCCTTTGGTGAGACCTTTAGTTTGTTCGGGTTAAAATATGTTGATATTATTGTCATACAATATATCTTCATAGTATTAGCCCACTTTGAACCACACCTAGTTTGATAACAAACTACTTAACACAAATGCCCTCCTTTGCTGCTACTATAGCAGTCATATACTTAGCCTTTTGTTGTAGTATCCGTCACAATGTCTCAACTTTGGAACTCATCCAAATCCTTCATGGAACATCCTTTCCATTACGTTGTGCCATCCATAGTTTAAATTGAGATAAATTTAATTTGTATCTTGTGACAAAACTAGTATCAATATAACACTTTACAATGAACTACCTTTAGCTATTTGTCACTTATACATGATATATTCTTAGTTCTTCCAAAGCTCATAAGAATATATTTACTATCGTCCAATGATCATCTTATGAATCATTCTAGTATGTGCCCATAACATTTAGAGCATAGGACATATCTGGATATATACATATCACAGTATAATCGATCAAAATATTCATGTGATTTTACTCACCAAGTGTTAAAACACTTGAATCTTGATACAATCCTTTTCATGCAGCAAGAACCTTTCTTGTTGTTTCCATATTGAACCCTTTCAATATCTCATATATGTACGCCTGGCATAACCATATTAGCGTCTCAATCTATCCATATAGACATTGATGCCAAATATTCCGGTTTTGCCCAAGTCTTTCATCGAAATCCTATTTTAATGAAATTCTTAACTTGTGTCAATAAAAGATACATCATTTCCAATCAACAATATGTACTCTGCATAATGTATTGGAAATTTGTCTCAGCGCTCCCACTTAATTTCTTGCAAATGCAAGCATCTTCATCATCTCCGATGAAATTAAACTCCTTTAACATATTCATCATGGTGAAGATTCCAACTCTGCTATGCTCACTTCAACTATTGAAGTTTGCATGCCCTTTTTGTTGGGTCCGCAGCATAGAAAACAAAATTTTCCTATGATGAGAACTATACGCCAAGATCTATCTACTAGATACAGAGCAACGGGTGGACATACATCCATGGAGAACTTACCCTCGAAGACAACGAGATTTGTTAACGAGTAGGAACTCGTGGTTGATGTAGTCGTACACTTGCCGATCTCAAGATCGTGATGAAGTCCAGCAGGTCCGGCTCCAGCACGTCCATCAGATCCAGCTCCAGCACCACCAAGTCCAGCACCGCAAAGCAGCGGTGCATCCATGATCGCACACACATCCGGTACCCCGACAACCTCCGTCCCTTGCTCCAGCAAAGCAGCGGAAGCAGCAACTCCTTTCTAGATAAAGCCACCGGGAACATGTATCTCGCTAATCCGAGACCATGGGGAAATAATACTAGAGGGGGAGAGAGATCCTTCACAAGGAGGTGTGTGTGAGAAGTGAGGAGGGGGTGGCCTTTTATAGGAGGAGGGGGTGACCCTCCTTCATGGCCGGCGCATGGAGGAGGTGACTCTTCACCTCCTCCATTCATGTGGTGGTAACTCCCTCCACATAAATTTGCCCCTTCACATTCTCTTTTAAAGTCTCCACTTTAAATGCATTAAATTTCTCCAAATTTAATGCTCTATCATTTAATAAAACTCTTTTATTATTTTTATTCAGAATTTTGTTAATTACTTTAATTAACAAACATTCACATAAAACCCCCTACGACATTTCAATATTACATGCAGAACCAATTTCAGCAATTTCACCCGAAACAGTTTCGGTGTCTATTGAAATAATTCCAGCGCTTTCTTAAATCTTTATCTGAAACATATTTGCTCCAAATGGTGTCGGTATCCCTTAAGTGTGTCACCCTACGGTTCGCGAATAATGCATACATGATCGAGACCCCTCTCCGATCAATAATCAGCAGCGGGACCTGGAGATCCATACTGACTCCTACACATTCAACGATGACTTCTGTGATCGTGAGAACCTTTAACGCTAGTAACTAAATCCCTTTGTCCCGCGATATATTACATGTCCGAGATTCGATCATCGATATCTCCATACCTAGTTTGATCTCGTTACCGACATGCACTCTTTTCTCGTTCCCGTGATATAACATTCTAGTGATCACATCACTTGCTTGCAAGCTATTTCAATGTGATATCACCGAGAGGGCCCAGAGTATATCTATCCGTCATCAGGATTGACAAATTCCACTCTTGATCCATGAGCCTCAACATAACACCTTCGTAGCACTAAACCCACCTTTATAGTCACCCTGTTACGGTGTGACGTTTGATGTTATCAAGATACTCTTCCGGTGTTAGCAATTAACATGATCTCATGGTCTAAGGACTAAGATTACTTCGTATGATGTTATAGCAATATAAACATAATGACTTGATCGTAATGCTATACTTTGGATGAATGTTCATCACATCATTCCACCAATGGTGTGATCTTGTTATTAACAACATCCAATGTCTATGATCAGGAAACCTTGATCATCTTGTTAATCAACAAGCTAGTCTATAAGAGAGGCATAACTAGGAACCCTTTTTGTTTATTAAACACACATGTATTGATGTTTCTGATCAATACAATTATAGCATGCAAAATAAACATTTATCATAAACATGGAATAAGATAATAACCACTTTATTATTGCCTCTCGGGCATATTCCCTTCAGTCTCCCACTTGCACTAGAGTCAATAATATAGTTTGAAAAACTTTGCGTATTGAACACCTATGGCTTTCTGGTGTTGCATATACGCTATTGCTAGTGGTTAACATAATCTCCGGATCTGACAGTTTCAGGTCCGTGTGTATTTGCATGTCTTTGCGTCTCTACGCATCACTCATTCTCAAATGAGATGGCATTGTATAAATTTGGTCCTTTGGTGAGACCTTTAGTTCGTTCGGCTCAATATATGTCGATATTATTGTCACACAATATATCTTCATAGTATTAGCCCACTTTGAACCACACCTAGTTTGATAACAAACTACTTAACACAAATGCCCTCCTATGCTGCTACTATAGCAGTCATATACTTAGTCTTTTGTTGTAGTATCCATCACAATATCTCAACTTTGGAACTCATCGAAATCCATCATGGAACATCCTTTCCATTATATTGTGACACCCATAGTCTAAATTGAGATAAATTTAATTTGTATCTTGTGACAAAACTAGTATCAATGTAACACTTTACAATGAACTACTTTTAACTATTTGTCACTTATACATGATATATTCTTAGTTCTTCCAAAGCTCATAAGAATATCTTTACTATTGTCCAATGATCATCTTATGAATCATTCTGGTATATGCTCATAACATTTAGAGCATAGGACATTCTGGATATATACATATCATGGTATAATCGATCAGAATCTTCATGTGATTTTACTCACCAAGTGTTGAAACACTTGAATCTGAATACAATTCTTTCCATGCAGCAAGAACCTTTCTTGTTGTTTCCATATTGAACCCTTTCAATATCTCATATATGTATGTCTGGCACAACCATATTAGCGCCTTAATCTATCCATATAGATATTGATGCCTAATATTCCGGGTTTGCCCAAGTCTTTCATCGAAATCTTATTTTAATGAAATTCTTAACTTGTGTCAATACAAGATACATCATTTCTAATCAACAATATGTCCTCTACATAATGTATTAGAAATATGTCTCAGCGCTCCCACTTAATTTCTTGCAATTGCAAGCATCTTCATCATCTTCGATGAATTTAAACTCTTTTAACAGTTTCATCATGGTGAAGATTCCAACTCCGCTATGCTTACTTCAACTATTGAAGTTTACATGCCCTTTTAGCACCCTTTGAATTAACAAAACCCTTCGGACCATGTCATGTACATGTCCTAGGTTACCGTTCTATTAGAAGAACCTTGTTTTGTTTATTCAACTACCATATACCAAATTATATGTAGTGGTTGCTACATTAATCCGTCAAGACTATATATCGCTATGAAAGATCAAATCTTGTCATAGTCAACTCCTTGAACATTGTCGTAAACTTCTTTTCAACATGTCGACCATTTCATAGATGTTAAACATCCATGTCTTATTTCTTTATAGATCCAAACACGACCGATAGGCTTCACGCCTTTCCGGAGGGTCTTCCAAGTTCAGAAACTTGTTTTCTCGTGTATGCATACTATCACGGATTCTATGACTTCTAGTCATTTTATGGAGTCAGGGCCCATCATCGCTTATTTGCATGTAGTCGGTTCATCATTGTCAAAACAATAACGACTTGCTTATCAAATCTTACTATTTGATTCTTACCGACCCACACGGTTCAATAGGAACTCTAATCTCCGAGATCACAACCTTTCTAATCACGGGAGCCATGAGCATTGTGGCCGCCACCGGGACACTTTCCGGTGCTGCGCTACTTAGCACATATAGCTAAGGTTCAACAACCTTATCAAAGTTCTATTGTCCTCCCACTTAACTTTTCGCGAAAAATTCCTTCTCAAGAAACTTGACGTTCCAAGTAACAAACTCTTTTGTCCTCGGTATTATGGAGAAATTCCCAACAAATTCTTTGGGATAAACTACAAAGACGTGCTTATCCGACTTTGGTTGTAAACATTTTACTTATGCATAGCATACCAAAATTTAAGAAAAGACAATTCGGGTTTTATCCCAAACCATAACTTATATGGTGTCATTTCAACGGATCACGATGGTGCTCTTTTCAGTGTAAAAGCGGTAGTTTCTAAAGCTTTGATCCTTAAAATATAATGGCAGTTTTATAAATGACACCCTTGATCTTATCATGTCAAACATGGTTTGATTTTATCTCTCGAATATGCCATACTCCTATGGTTTATCGGGAAACACAAATCATGGAACAATTCCTCAAGTCTTAGGTGTTTTTGCTAAACATGTAACTCAAATATCTTCCTTTATGATCGAATCATAAACTCTTTATTTTCTTGTTACAATGATTTTCCACTTCATCTTGAAAGTCTTTGAACAATTTTCAAATGTTTCATACTTCTTCCTTATTAAGTAAATATACAGATATATTCACTCAAATTCTTGAAGAAAGCATATGAAGCAAAAAGATCCATCGCATATGGCTACACATAATGGACTTATGCACATCAACATGCACAATTTCCAATAAGCTAGTCATCCGTTCCTCTTTGGCCTATGAACGGAGTTTCAATTATCTCGAGGAAAGTCTCACATGCGTCAATTGATCAAAATCAAGGACTCCAAAATTCCATCAACATGGAGTTTCTTCATGTTTTCTTTCAAATATAATTCAAACAATGATGTCACTTCATAAGTGATCTTTCAATCATTTGTCTTGCGACATTTTAGCAATAGTGTTTATGGATGTGATTTCTCCAACTAGACTTGTAAAAGTTCATCCATCCTTTATGGAATACGGTAATTATTTGAACAGCCATTGTTCTCATAATACCGGAACAAAATAACAATTATTTAAACAAATCTTGAAGGCTTGGTTTGATGACAATGAAAAACACAATAACACTTTTTTTGTTTTCGATGAACATCATCACTCATTCTCTTGCTGGTTACTTAGGCCATTGTAGTTCATGAATTGCGTTGTCCTGTATGACACTTCATACCAACCAATTCGGTATCCAATACCGGTATCCAATACCTAAGAACCACATTGTTTAACAAGCAAGGAATATAGCCATAACATGTATATCTTCTATATACCTAAGTTGGACATCTCCAACCTTTTATTTTCTACCAAATATTTTATAGATTCTCTTTCAGCAATTCCTTTTCTTTTAAAAGAATCTATCAACATCAATAGTGGTGTCATTCACATGACACATAGTACAAAGCATATATAGTCAAATACTAATACCTTTGGACTTGCACTTTGAATTGGATCACCATCATCAAATGTTTGGTGTTCTTTCAAAAATCCATTCTTTAGTAATCTATTAGTGTAGTAAACATTTTACTTACATCTTCTATTCATTCTTATCATGACAACTTTCATGATCAAGCTACTATAGCCTATAAGGAAGAATGACGAGTATAATTTTAGTTCCCGAAACTTTTTGGGAGATTCGGATGCCTAGCATCTCCATCCTTCACAAATTCTCATACAATATGAGAACATGTATTTTGCTAAATTATACTCTATCATAATGCAACCAAAAACTTTGTTTCAGATATCACAATATCTTTCACACATGATGGTTTCTGAAACAATTTCCAGCTCCAAGATAATCTTGATATTAAAACAACTTTTTGAATATCAATAATCATGGAGGCAAACATGATACTTTAGATACTAACATTGGAATTCTTACTCTTGATTTAATACTACTTATTAAACTTCATGGAGTAAATAGAGTTTGCTGAAAGTTTGCAATAGGACTTATAAACTTTAAATTGACATTCAAAACAATATGATACCAGTTCGTAAAGTAAATATCCAGAATTCTATAGTTCTATTATCTCAAATAAAAACTAAGCATAAGGTAGAAAACGAATGCCAATGACTACAACAAACTATGCAAATTCACTTCGATTTAGTTTATGACAAATTGAGTTCGACTAATCCAAATTAGAAATGAACTCCCACTCAAAAACGACATCCCTCGTGCCTTTTTGGTGATTACATGAACCAAATCCACTACACCAAGTCCGATCATCACGTGAGTCGGTGTAGCTTCAAAGGCGAGCATCAATATGGTCATCACATCAACTATATGACTCATGCTTAACCTTTCGGTCCGTGTTCCAAGGCCATGTCTGTACATGCTAGGCTCGCCAAGTAAGAACCTTAGTATTCGCGTGTGTAAAACTGTCTTACACCCGTTGCATGAAAGCGTAGAGTTGAGAACACCCGATCATCACGTGATGTCTCGAAACACGATCCATAGAACGGTGCATACTTAAGGAAGAACACATTTTATCTTGATATTTAAATGAGGGATCATCTTACAATGCTACAGAAAGCGCCAAACTAGCAGTATAAGATGCAAACATCATATGTGTAAAGTGGAATGATATGGTCCATGCATTTGATCACCATCATGTGCATCGTGGTATGATCTCTATCATTCCTTTGTGTGTAAGGCCAATGTCTATGGAACTTACACGTTAGGTGTGTTGTAAGGGTATCTACCATACATCAACTTACAACATTACCATATCATGACACTAGCCCAGCAACAATCTAAACTAGACGCCTCTAATTTATCCATTGCAAGTTTTACGTGGCTCAGGGCTTTCGAAGATAGAACCAGTCTTACCGACGAACATGGAACCACAACGATGATAACTGAGTTATTAGCAACTCATTGTAAATCAGATATTGACTATAGTGGGAGAGACAGACACCCGTTAGCCACTTATGCAAAACTAGTTGCATGTCAGTCATGGAACCGGTCTCATGTGCGAGGACATGTAAAGTTAGTTCGGGCCGCTTCATCCCACTATGCCACCAATATCCATAATACATAGAAGATGCAATAACATGATCATCATCGCCCATATATAAACATATGTGTACTACCCGTGCAAATCACCTACGCATAGATCAGGCTCTAATACCACTGTTGGGTTCGCAACATAGAAAACAAAAAAATCCTATGATGGGAACTATACGCCAATATCTATCTACTAGATACAAGCAACGGGTGGATATACATCCATAGAGAACTGACCCTCGAAGACAACAAAGCTTTGTTAACAAGATGGAACTCATGGATGATGTAGTCGTACACTTGCCGATCTCAAGATCGTGATGAAGTCCTTCAGATCCAGCAGTTCTAGCACCATCAGGTCCAGTACCATCAAGTCCAGCATCACAAAGTAGCGGTGCATCCGTGATTGCACACACGTTCGGTCCACTGAACAACCTCTGCCTCCTTGCTCCAGCGATGCGTGATGTCTACACACTTCTATTCCTGGAGGCTTGCATGGTGATGAAGAAGGCCTCCAGGGTGAATTCCCCTCTCCGGCAGGGTGCCGGGAAGAGCTTCAGATCCCTCCCGATCTAGGGATAGAGATGACGGCGGCTATAGACTCTTTCGTGGATTTTTGATCGGGTACTTAGGGTTTTCGTCCCGAGGGCAATATATAGGCGGAAGGGGAGGCCGAGGGGGTGCCAGGGGCCACCACACCACCCCCTGGCGCGGGCCAAGCCTGGCCGCACGGCCAGGTGGTGTGGCCGGCCTCTGGCCCCTCTCCGTCTCGTATTCTAGCATCTGATGACTTCCGGAAAAATAGGCACTTTGGCTTTTGTCCCGTCCAATTCCGAGAATATTCATTTTCTGACTTTCCTGGAATCAAAAACAGCAGAAAACAGGCAGCTGGCACTGTGTCTCTTGTTAATAGGTTAGTCCAAGAAATCATATGAAAAGTATTCCAAAGTGTGGACAAAACACAAGAAAGTGGATAAAACCAAGCATGGAACATCAAAAATTATAGATACATTTGCAATGTATCATCTGTCTAGTTCTTCTGGATTTGTACTACCTCTAGCTCTCTTTCTCTTCTTAGTAGCAGGTCTTTCTTTGACTAGCCGCATATCAGTTAGGTAGTATGAACCATTGTGCAATACTCGACTAACCAAAAAAGGCCCTTCCCATACCGGAGAAAGTTTGTGCTTTCTTTGTTGCACAAGTCGGAGAACCAAATCGCCCTTATTGAAAGACCGGTTTCTGACTCTCTGGCTATGATACTTGCGTAACTTCTACTGATAGGCTGTTGAATCTCAGCAACGATGCGAACTTCTTCGACTAAGTCGAGATCATTTTTTCGAGAAATCTGGGCATCCTCTTCGATATACGCGGCAACTCTAGATGAATTGTGAATTAAATCACTAGGAAGAACTTCTTCAGCATCATAGACCAAGAAGAAAGGTGTGTATCCGGTTGACCTGTTTGGAGTTGTTCGCAAGTTCCATATTATAAAAGGTAGTTCCTCTGCCCAAGCCCTCACAACATGTCTTAGTGGTGCTTCGAGTCTTGGTTTTAGGCCTTGTAGGATTAATCCATTTGCTCTTTCGACTTGTCCATTAGCCTACAGATGTGCGACTAACGCAATGTCAAGATGGATATTTTGCTCATTGAAGAATTCAGCAAGCTCTCCCATAGAGAAGTTACTCCCGTTGTTCGTGATAATGCTATGCGGATAACCATACCGGATTATAACATCCTCGACAAATCTTCTGGTTGTTGCTCCATCACAACTAGTGACGGGTTTAGCCTCAATCCATTTGGTGAATTTATCCATCATCACTAAGAGGTGAGTAAATCCACTTGGAGCCCGTTTAAACGGTCCTACCATGTCAAGCCCCAGACCGCAAAATGCCATGTTATAGGTATTGTTCGTAGCTGATCAGCCAGAACATGAGCTTGTTTGGCGTATTTTTGGCAGCCCTTGCACGTCTTGACCAGCCGTTCGTCATCTGCCTTGGCTGTAAGCCAGAAAAAACCGTGTCAAAAAGCTTTTGCCACTAAAGATTTGGCTGCAACATGGTGACCACACTCGCCCTCGTGGATTTCTCTTAATATTTCCACTCCTTCTTCCGGAGATACGCAGCGCTGAAAGACCCTAGATGCACTTTGCTTATAGAGCTCACTACTAATTATAGTGTAGGCTTTTGCTCGTCGGACGATCTATCGGCTCAGAACTTCGTCTTCGGGTAATTTGCCATCTACCAAATAATCAAGGTAGAGTTGATTCCAGCTAGGAATTACAGCCAGAACTGCTATTAAAGGTGAGTCGGATTTGGTCGGATATTCCTCGCCCACTCCCTTTATAGAAGGAACTTTGAGGAGCTCTAAAAAAGCGTCATCCGGGACATGTTTCCGTGCAGAGCCTATCTGACATAATGCATTTGCTTTCTCATTTTCTGCTCGAGGGGTGTGTTGAACCTCAAACCCTTCGAATGATTTAGATAGATCATCCACGACAGCTTTATAATCTGCCATGTTGTTGATGGCGTAATTTGGCTGGCTGGTTTGTGTAATCGGCCAAATTAATGAGTTGACCGCTAGTCAGTTGGTATTTTAATTGATTATTGTAACAGGTAATTTTGCATGGACTAACAGTTAACCGGGACAAGTTCTGAAGAGATTCTACAATGCATCAGGGTAAACTGCTAATGCCAAGGACAAGTCCTCGCTTGTTTCAGATATCAAGCTGAAATTCTGTGATGCATCGACCAGGGACATCTGCTCGCTGGTTTTGGACGTCAAGCTGAGTATTATTTGCAAAGGTTTTGCTATCATGCAAGAAAAGGTGTAGCAGGAATCACATAACCGATCGCCTGATCAATCGTAATTAACTGCAGTCATTAATGTCTGGCCGGAGTATTTTTTTTGTTTCCGAGAATATTTTGTACCTGACCATCTTTGAATTTGTTACGTGCTGGCTAGGGAATAGATTAGGCGGGTTATATGGTAACCGAATCAAGGAAAGCAAGAGTCTTTTCGGTTTTAATTTTGAAGTCATGTACCCGTACGCAAAGTCCAGCGTGCTTTTATATTGAGGCCACGGCCGATTGAACAAAAGAACACAATCGATCTATTCATAAACACACTTTATTTCTTACGTACTTTTGGTTTCTGTCATTTTATCTGCTAAGCTCTAGTAGTCTAGGGTTTGGCAAAATCTTTGCTGTTTTGTCCTAAAAAACGGTCGGATCTCCTTCACGAAAGTGAGGACTTCTTTGTTGATTTGCTCGAAAATCATCCGTTCGTCGTTACGAAAGCACGACCGTTATCCTGGTGTTGCGCGGCAGATTTTCGCGGCAACACAATTGGCGACTCCGCTGGGGACGAGATCAAGAAGCACACGATGGACTCCGATCCGAAGAACTCATGCGACTTCAACCCGGACAACATCATCCTTGTCACGCTTGATGATCTACCTGAGGATGAGCGGCGCGACTTTGAGCGGGAGCTTGAAGCGGATAAGACCGAGAAGCTGAAGCGATACTACAAGACGAGGAACGGTGCCGTCAAAAAGGTAATGGCACCAAGCCCTTCTCCTGCACTCGGCTCAAAGGTAAATAATTCTACCGAAGATATTGCGCATCTAATTGATGTATCCGTAGCTAGCAATTACGGTTCTGACATGGCAGATGCGTCACGCACAGTTACTCAATTAGGTAGTAAATTTGGCGAGTTTAAGAAGCAGTTCAGTAAGGAAATTAAAAATAGTTTATCTCGCCAAGTTCGCTCGTTAGTGCTCCAAATCAATGATGATCACCGTGACAAACAACCGGTGCTTCTGGAAAATAATGAATTCATCAATTTACCTGGTCATACGTATATATCCGGTGCATTGGTTAATGTAGCACAACCTCACGTTAATTTCAACAACAATCAAACTGGCCGAAATTATGCTAGCAGTTCGGCCCATAATTTTGTACCTAGTATTGCTCCTGCCATAGTTTCGACTTCGGCTCCACAAGCTTACAACAACAATAACTGAAACATGGGTTTTAACTCTAATTTGCAGCAGCCTAATTATCAAACGGTAGCATATAATACACCATCTTTGCCACCGGTTGGTATCGGGGTTTCTTACTGGCCGGTATCGTATTCATATTTTAACGCATCTCCGCAACAAACCACATATGGTCAAACTGCTTTGCCTGAGATGCCACCACGTACTGTTTTTCCATCTGTTCCACAAAATAGTTCTCCACAGCCTACCGATAGTTTTAAAGATCATCTTGCTAACATACTTAGGGAATTTGGTTTAGAACCTAAGGGTAGAGCACGTGCGTATCAGAAGCCATACCCTGATTATTTCGACTTGACGCCATATCCTTGTGGTTTTAGAATTGCAGATTTTGTTAAATTTATGGGAGAGGATGGTAGATCAACTTTTGAACACATAGCGCAATTTTTAGCACAATGCAGTGATGTCGGCACATCTGATGTTTATAGGATAAAATTGTTTCCTTTGTCTTTGTCCGACACTGCATTTACTTGGTTTACATTGCTTGCTCCCAATTCTATTTCGGCATGGGCACTATTGGAGCAGAAATTTCATGAGTATTTTTATAGTAGGAAAACTGAACTTCGACTTTCAGATTTAACTATGGTTAGACAAAAGTATAATGAAAGTGTTCATGAGTATATCAGGAGGTTTAGAGACGTGAAAAACTGTTGTTTCATCCTTAACATAGCCGAAAAGGATTTAACTGATCTTGCTTTTTCAGGTTTGCTTAATCATATTAAGGATAAGTTAGAAGGTCAAGAATTTTCAGACGTTAATCAAGTTTTGCAAAAGGCTTTGGCGCAAAAGAACCAGGCGAAAGATGTTAAACAATATAGCCGGTTTAAAGATAATAAAAATAAAGAGAAAGAAAACCGCACGGTTAATACTATAGGTTGTGATGACGACTCGGCTAATGAAGATGGCGTTGATATATGTGTAGCCGAATGGTTTCAATCATCTAAGTCAAGACCTTTTACATGTCCTGCATTGAAACCTACACCTGCTAGAAGAGAGGAAATTAGATACACTTTTGACATTAGCAAGTGTGATAGAATTTTCGATATGCTACTACAAGGAAAATTAATTAGATTGAGGGAGGGTGATGTAATTCCGAGTCCAGAAGAATTGGCGAGACGAGCATATTATAAGTGGCACCATTCTTTTTCTCATGCTACTAATGATTGTAATATGTTTCGTCGATAGGTGCAATCAGCCATTAATGACGGACGATTGACATTTACAGAAGGTTCTAAGATGAAACTCGATAGTGATCTGTTTCCTATCAATGTAATTGAAGTTGAGACAAAGAAGATGCTTATTCGGTCGGATCAGGCCGAGTCCGCGAGGGAGAAAAATCTTGCTGATGATAATGCTCCTCCGAGGATGATCAAGCCAAAAAATCCAGAAGTGGGAGTGTGGAAAGTCAATGGAAGGAAGAAACTAGCTCCGAGACCGAAACCAACTGTTAGCATGCTGCTGGAAAAATATACATCGCGCAAGGCCAATAATGTGTTTAATCGGCTTGGAGGTAATACGCGTCCGAGGTCTCCTTCTGGTTCTAGAGGGCATGAGAATTGGCGAGGAAGTCAGTATAATCAGCAACCCTATTTTCCGATGGAGCCGACATATTGGGGGTGTCCACCTCCGATGTATCCTCAGTTTCCTCCATGGGGCTTCAATCCATGGGCGCCGTATCCTGCAGGGCTAGTGGGTTATTTTCAGCCAGGATGGATGTCGTCAAGACCTATGATCAGAGGAGATATGCATGAGAAAAGAGCTCGCTTCAATCATGAGGTTAGGGCACATGATGCCATTGTGGTTCGAGGAAGCCGATCATCGGTGCGCAATAAAGGTGTCAAGAATTATGATGGTAATTCCAAGCGCATGTGGGTTCCGAAGCATGCTGAACCTAAGCTAGTATGGAATTCTCGTGCTTTGGAGGATGTCGAGCCTCAACCAACTAAAGGTATTATGAGTGGAATAGGAACCATCAGGGCCAATGAAATAAAATCAGTTCGGAAAGAATCGGTCAGTACAACAAAGAAGACGGATAGTGTACAACGGCAACAACAGGAGTCCAGTTTGCTAAACCGGAAAAGTTACGATGGCTATGCAAAAGGTGTTGCTACACGTGATAGAGCTGATCGTGAAAGCCTCAAGGAAATTTCAAATAAAGCGATTGATGTGTATGCTAATTTGGAGCTTCATATGGAGACGTGTTCAGAGAAGCCTCTTGTACGTACTAGTACTAGTACGCCAGCTACTATTTCCGCTGATGAATACACGAAGGGCTGCAGGAATTTTGAGATTGGCGGTCCATCTGATCAGCGCAAAATTTTCAAAGACCAAAAATAGGTTGTTCGTTCCGAAAACTGAAGCATATCGGTACAGGCCAGAAAACTCGGCAGGCAGCAGAATTATGTCAGTCGCGCCGGGAACTAAACTAGGACTTCAGTGGTGTCCGAGGGGTCTTACTCATACCCAAAAGCGACAGGTGCAACGACTGCGAGCAATGGAGATTAAAGAAAAGATCGCTGACAAGAAACGCCATGAATGGTTTAATCGAGCTAGACCAATGGTAGTGCCTACGAAAACTTGGAAGGAGAAGCGCATCGTAGCCGAGGAAAATAAAAATTCTGATGACGCGTCTGCCGATGCTAATGATAATTCAGAGAGTAAAGACGAGACGCCTACTGATATGGATGTTAATATGGTGTTCACCTTACCTGCTGATTTCCGTGCACCTGAAGTTGAAGTTGCAGAGCTTGCTCTTGGTCCAAAAAATGCGATGTTTGAGAAACCGGAGAAGCACGAACAACACCTAAAACCATTGTTCATCAGAGGCCACATTGATGGTAAGCCGATTGGTCGCATGCTCGTTGACGGCGGTGCCGGTGTTAATATTATGCTTTTTTCGGTCTTTTCTAAACTAAACCGAAAAGAGAGCAAGCTGATGAAGACCAACATGGGACTTAGTGGATTCTCGGGAGAATTATCTGAAGCTAAGGGCGTTATATCTATGGAGCTCATAGTCGGAAGCAAAACATTGCCGACTGCATTTTTTGTTGTTGATGTCAAAGGCCGCTACAATATCCTTTTGGAGCGTGATACATTGCAAATGTATCTATAATTTTTGATGTTCCATATTTGGTTTTATCCACTTTCTTGTGTTTTGTCCATACTTTGGAGTACTTTTCATATGATTTCTTGGACTAACCTATTAACAAGAGCCACAGTGCCAGCTGCCTGTTTTCTGCTGTTTTTGGTTCCAGGAAAGTCAGAAAATGAATATTCTCGGAATTGGACGGGACAAAAGCCAAAGTGCCTATTTTTCCGGAAGTCATCAGATGCCAGAATACGAGACGAAGAAGGGCCGGGGGCCGGCCACACCACCTGGCCGCGCGGCCAGGCCTGACCCGCGCCAGGGGTGGTCTGGCTGACCCCAACACCCCCTCGGCCTCTCCTTCCGCCTATAAGATGTCCTCGGGACGAAAACCCTAAGTGCCCGATCAAAAATCCACGAAAGAGTCTGTAGCCACCGTCATCTCCATCCCTAGATCGGGAGGGATCTGAAGTTCTTCCCGGCACCCTGCCGGAGAGGGGAATTCACCCTGGAGGCCTTCTTCATCACCATGCAAGCCTCCGGTGTGATGCGTGAATAGTTCATCTTTGGACTACGGATCCATGTAGTATCTAGATGGCTGGTTCTCCTCCTTTGTGCTTTCATGTCTAGATCTTGTGAGCTCCGTTTATGATCAAGATCATCTATTTGTAATTCTGCATATTGTGTTTGCAGAGATCCAATGGATATTGAGATGGTATTTCAGATTGATTATTGATTCTATCATGTCTTTGTTATTTGTGATCTTGCATGCTTTCTGTTCTTAGTAGCTATCTTCGCCAAGTAGATGCTAGCAACTCCAAGAGTTAGTATTTATGCTCGATAGTGGGTTCATGCCTCTGGTAATCTGGGGAAGTGACAGAAATCTCTAAGGTACTAGATGTGTTGTTGCTACTAGGGAGAAAACAACAATCTCTTGTTCATAGAACAATCGTATTGTTTACTTTACACGCAATTCGTAAAGCAATAATCTATTGCTTGTAACTTAATACTGGAGGGGGTTCGGACGATAACCTGAAGGTGGATTATTAGTCATAGATGCAGTTGGATGGCGGTCTATGTATAATGTTGTAATGCCCAATCAAGTTCCAAAGGAGTCAATATGATTAGTATATGTATGTATTGCTTTCTCGATGTTTGTCAATTGCCCCGCTGTAATTTGTTCACCTAGCATGTTATCTATCTTAAGGAGAGCCACCTCTAGTGAACTATGGATCCCAGTCCTTTTGTACATACAATCTACAAACTGTTTACTGTTTTGTGTTTACTTTCTGCAAACTATCACTTCCTTCCATTCGATACGTTTAATCCTTTGTTTTCAGCAAAACACGGTGAGATTGACAACCTCATCGCAAGTTGGGGACAAAGTTCTGTGGTTGTGTTGTGCAGGTCTCCTTGTTGCTACTAGCACCGGTAGTGCGCCCTGCCAAGGCTCAGCTAGCAACACCTTTGGGGTGTTTCCTTGCTCCTACTGGTTCGATTAAACCTTGGTTTCATAACTGAGGGAAACTTGTTGCTGTGCTCATCATACCTTCCTCTTGGGGTTCTCAATGAGCTCTATATCAACACTGAGCCATCAAGCATTTTTCTGGCGCCGTTGTCGAAGAGTCAAGGACATCTTCACAAGGGGAGTCCTTCATAACCAATCTCTTTACTTTTTCATTTTTGTTTTGCTTAGTTTCTTTTTGCTTTGTTTGCTTGTTTCTTTTTCAAAAACACAAAAAAGTTAGTTTTACTAGTTTGCTTTCTTATTCAAAAACACAAAAAAATTAAGTCTCCTTTAGTTGTCACCTCTTCCTTAGCTCACCATGTTGATCCCTAAATTCACCCTGAAAGACCTTTCAATTGGTAGTGGTTCTATAATTGGGAAAGATAATATGGAAGAATTCTTTAATCATGTTAGTAAGCATGAAGATATTGAGGATAGATCCCTTGCAGAACTTGCTCCAAACTATGAGATTGCTGCAGCTTCTTTAATTCACATGTTAGAAGCTATGTTTGTTAACCTCAACCCCTTAATGCAAGTAATGTTTCTTAAGATTAAAGAAATTGAGGACCCTGAAAAGAGGGATTTTATTCTAGAAACTTTGTTTAAGGAGTTCTATGATGTTACCAAGGAAGCTAGGAAAGTCTTTGAACATTTCAATATGCTAGGCTCATGTGTAGATGTTGTTGGTACACGAGAAAAGATGAACAAAACCGAACCTAATGGGGAGGAACCTAAGATACCAATACCCTTTAAACTTATAGCAATACATGAAGCCATAGAAAAGAATCTTGATTGGCTTGTTCCTGAAAACCCTTTTGATGAAAATAGTGAACCTAAGAGAATTGAGAGAGGATCCTCTAGAACTTATTTGGATGATATACCTTGCCTTGTTGAAGATATTTCTGGTATTAATCTTAATGCTTCTTCATTTGAGAACACTTGATTCTTTCTTGCTTCTTATGCCTAACTTAAAGGCGTTAAAGAAAAGTACTTATTGGAAGATAACCCAAAAGTTTTAGATGAGTCTTGGAAGTTATTACTTCAGTAATAACCGCTCCTTATCCTTTTTATTTGCCTTTTGTGCCAAGACTAACCTCTAATGAGAGAGAAGTAATGATTGGGAAAGTTGCTGTCCCGAAACAGATTTCTATGCTTCACCGTAAAAATTGTGTAAAATCTTTGAACGTCTTTTTGAGGCGTGAAGTTTTGTGCTTCTGACCTAGGTTGTTACCTAACTTTCGTTAGTTCAACACCTTTTGATTTGAGCAACAGAAGGTCTTCAAAAAATTCGTCTTTACCTACTGGTCTGTTTTGACAGATTTCTGCCATTTTCTGCATTTGCTTCTTGTTGGTTCCTCTTTGAGTTCTTTTGGGGAATTGAGCTTTTTGAGGGAAGTGCTACAGTAGCTAGTGTTCTAATGGAAGTTTATTTGGTGTCAGAACTGAACCTTAAGACTTATTTATCTTGAGTGCACTAATGTTGCTAATAAAGATTGTGTGAAGTTTTGTATGAAGGAAAAATTTTAGGTGTACGGAAGGAATGAGTAATGAGATGAAGGATGGACTAAAGCTCAAGCTTGGGGATGCCAAGCATGTAACCCCAAGAAATATCCAAGAAGTACAAGCGTCAAAGCTTGGTGATGCCCAAGGCATCCCCCTCTTCATCAATAAAAATCTCAGGTTTCTTCCAAACGCTTCATTTTTATTGTTTCATGCACGGTCGTGTTGTTCTTGGAGCGTCTTCTTTTTTGTTTTTGTTTTGGTTTTTGTTTGCTTGGTTTGCTTAGTTTGCTGAATAAATTGGTTGGACCCCCTCTTTCATACATTGGTTTTCAAATTGTTTGGTTTGGTTTAGAAAAGAGTAGGAAAGTTCATGCTTATGTGGTAAAAAGAGCTTGTCTTTGACTGTGGCCTATGCTTTGTCATGCCATGCTTGATATTGTTTTGGCCTTATGCTTAGTATTATTTGCTGTAGCATGACTTGTTATAAACAATTGAGATTGCTTAATGTGCCTCGGATGAATCATGCGTTGTTTTAGCATATTAAAGCATAGTATTGTGGTATTCTTCTTTGATGCTTTATTTGGGTTGACCTGGCGCATGCTCACGCCATGTTATGACTATCCAGAGTCACCATAGCCTTTATGATCCTTTAGTTTTCAACTTGTAGTATCACTTTATGCTTTGATCAATGATGTTGTGTCGCTCTACATGATTATGGCCATTATTGCTCTCTTAGTTTGTCGCTCCCAGTCTTTTGCTAGCCTCCACAACCAAGTATGAGTTGCACTCATGCATCCAACTCCCTAAACCAAGCTATTCCAAAGAGTCCACCATACCTACCTACTAGCTTATGCTATTCCAAGTATATTCATGCTTTTGTTTACCTTCCAAATTAAACTTGTTATGAGAAAACTAGTGATTAAAGCTCTCACGAACTTGATGGCACACTTTACTTTTTGCATCTAATAAACTTGAACCATTGGGTCCTTCTTTGTTGCGTATATGCTTGCGCTTTATAAGTTCAAATTAGCAGAACCAGGTGTCATGGGGAACGCTTTCAACATTGCACTTGTACTTTGTACCCCATTGATATCATGTTCTTTTGCTTATAGA
The DNA here is from genome assembly GCA_916181665.1 of Avena sativa. Classification (NCBI taxonomy): domain Eukaryota; kingdom Viridiplantae; phylum Streptophyta; class Magnoliopsida; order Poales; family Poaceae; genus Avena; species Avena sativa. The sequence continues at coordinate 101,282,607 of OV702287.1, read as the reverse complement.
TCCCGGCAGTGTGAAATAAAAGTGGAACTTGTAAGATCATGGAGTTTGTATGTGTGTTAGAGAAACGCCTGGGCCGCTAGCCTAAGACATGCCTAATCATGGTGAAAACTTGCAACATCACCATAATGAGCACTCTATGAAGCATCCTCAATAAAAACCTATGCAAATAGCAAATAAAAAGATCGCTGAGATGCTCATTGTCTGCTTGCCTTGTCATTTTGATTATGGGATAGCTCATGTATCATGTGCAAGGGGTACCCTGTTGGCGGTTCTTTATGATACACATGTACTTACAATGACAAGAGCTTACCTGTGACTAAAGTTGAGTAGCATGAAGTTCGGTCTTCGTAAGTAAGGGGCATGAGATTTCGGTTTGTAACTTGTCAAGCATATCCTCTTAGTTGTGTCACTTTAACCTTAATCACCTTAAAGATTCTTATGATAGGGGCAATGAGAGCTGAAAGCTATAAGTACCATAATTTTTGGAAGCGCTTTATGAGAATTGAATCCCTACTTCCTTCTATGAAGGCCTTTCTTCCACCATTATGTTGAGTCTCCACCTTCTATCTTTATGCACCTACTTTGAGAGCATAGTGGCCATTCTTAGTTCTATGTGCATTGTCCCAAGACTAGTTGATTGATGCATAACTTGATATTGCTTGTTTTAAACTATTTGTATCTAGTCACTCTTATGAACTTTGAAGGTGTCCTATGCATTTATATTTGCTACTCTATGAGGGACAAGCTGAATACTATTATGCTATGTTTTCTTTATGTGAAACAAACAAACATCTTGCAAAGCATTGTTATTCATGAATCTTTTGTTTGTGCCTTTTCATGTTGCATCATAGTTTCTTTGTCTTATTGCTAGAACTTTGTCTTTCATGTTATGATTGAAGTACTATGATCCCAGCTTTGAATGTTTTACAAATAGTTTGATCAAGTCTTTGATGGTGCATGTCACCTCAAAAATTATTCTTTCTTTTTATCACTTACCTACTCGAGGACGAGCAGGAGTTAAGCTTGGGGATGTTGATACATTGCAAATGTGTCTTAATTTTTGATGTTCCATGCTTGGTTTTATCCACTTTCTTGTGTTTTGTCCACACTTTGGAGTACTTTTCATATGATTTCTTGGACTAACCTATTAACAAGAGCCACAGTGCCAACTGCCTGTTTTCTGCTGTTTTTGGTTCCAGGAAAGTCAGAAAATGAATATTCTTGGAATTGGACAGGACAAAAGCCAAAGTGCCTATTTTTTCGGAAGTCATCAGATGCCAGAATACGAGACGGAGAAGGGCTGGGGGCCGGCCACACCACCTGGCCCGCTCCAGGGGGTGGTCTGGCCGACCCTAGCATCCCCTCGGCCTCTCCTTCCGCCTATAAGATGCCCTCAAGACGAAAACCCTAAGTGCCTGATCAAAAATCCACGAAAGAGTCTGTAGCCACCGTCATCTCCATCCTTAGATCGGGAGGGATCTGAAGCTCTTCCCGGCACCTTGCCGGAGAGGGGAATTCACCCTGGAGGCCTTCTTCATCACCATGCAAGCCTCCAGTGTGATGCGTGAGTAGTTCATCTTTGGACTACGGATCCATCAATATCATCTATTTGTAATTCTGCATGTTGTGTTTGCGAGGATCTGATGGATATTGAGATGGTATTTCAGATTGATTATTGATTCTATCATGTCTTTTTTATTTGTGATCTTGCATGCTTTCCGTTGTTAGTAGCTATCTTCGCCAAGTAGATGCTAGCAACTCCAAGAGTTAGTATTTATGCTCGATAGTGGGTTCATGCCTCTGGTAATCTGGGGAAGTGACAGAAATCTCTAAGGTACTAGATGTGCTGTTGCTACTAGGGAGAAAACAACAATCTCTTGTTCATAGAACAATCGTATTGTTTACTTTACACGCAATTCGTAAAGCAATAATCTGTTGCTTGCAACTTAATACTGGAGGGGGTTCGGACGATAACCTGAAGGTGGATTATTAGTCATAGATGCAGTTGGATGGCGGTCTATGTATAATGTTGTAATGCCCAATCAAGTTCCAAAGGAGTCAATATGATTAGTATATGCATGTATTGCTTTCTCGATGTTTGTCAATTGCCCCGCTGTAATTTGTTCACCTAGCATGTTATCTATCTTAAGGAGAGTCACCTCTAGTGAACTATGGATCCCAATCCTTTTCTTTTACATACAATCTATAAACTGTTTACTACTTTGTGTTTACTTTCTGCAAACTATCACTTCCTTCCATTCGATACGTTTAATCCTTTGTTTTTAGCAAAACACGGTAAGATTGACAACCTCATCGCAAGTTGGGGATATAGTTCTGTGGTTGTGTTATGCAGGTCTCCACGTTGCTACTAGCACCGGTAGTGCATCCTGCCAAGGCTCAGCTAGCAACACCTTTGGGGTGTTTCCTTGCTCCTACTGGTTCGATTAAACCTTGGTTTCATAACTGAGAGAAACTTGCTGCTATGCTCATCATACCTTCCTCTTGGGGTTCCCAACGAGCTCTACATCAACACTGAGCCATCAGGACGCGACTAGATTCATGCGAATTGTTGCATCCCTTCTACTCTACACCAGTGCTTAATTCAGTGGGTTGATGATGATGTGGAGGTAATTGAGGCGGATAATTCTACTTGCATTGCTTTGACAGAGGCGCCGGTTGATTGGCAACACGGTGAGATGCGATGTTTGACCGGTAGGGATTTATCAGACTATGATTATATCAATATCGGTAGAGATGGTTTTGTACCCATAAACGCACAACCGACTAGCATAGCTCAGCTTAACAATTTATCTATATAAATGGTGAGTAAAGATGATAATATTAAGTGACTGTAAAAGCGTACCGAGGAGTATCGTTCCGGAAAGAACGACATGCATGAGACAATTGAAGATTTTGGTGATATGGAGAAGCTTGGACAGGGATTTTCATCGGCTGACCCGCTTGAAGAGGTAGATATTGGTGATGGAAGCATTTCAAGGCCTACATTTATTAACGCTAATATGGAAGCCGATCAAAAAAGTGAGGTACGTGCATTACTTAAAGAATTTGTTGATTGCTTTGCTTGGAGTTATAGCGAGATGCCTGGTTTGAGTAGAGAATTAGTAGAGCATAGATTGCCTATTAAATCAGGTTTTAGGCCACACAAGCAACCCCGTAGAAGTTTTAATTCTAATTTATATGATCGCATCAAAGAAGAAGTTGATCGGTTGAGGAAAGCTAAGTTTATTCAGCCACGTAGATATGCGAAGTGGGTTTCTAATATTATGCCTGTTGAAAAGAAAAATACTAATAATTTTAGGATCTGCGTTGATTTTAGAGATTTGAATAAAGCTACTCCTAAAGATGAATATCCTATGCCTATAGCCGACATACTTATTCATGATGCTTGGGACATAAAGTAATTAGGTTTTTAGATGGTAATGCTGGTTATAATCAGATATTTATGGCCTAACAAGATATGTCCAAGACTGCTTTTCGCTGCCCAGGTTTTGTTGGTTTATTCGAGTGGGTCATTATGACGTTTGGTTTGAAAAATGCCGGCGCTACGTACCAACGTGCTATGAATTTGATATTTCATGATCTATTAGGCATAGTACAAGAAGTGTATGTTGATGATATAGTTGTTAAATCGGATGTGTTTGATAATCATTTAGCCGATTTACGTTTAGCTTTTAAAAGAATGCGTCGGTATGGTTTGAAAATGAATCCACTCAAATGTGTTTTTGGTGTGTTGGTTGGAAAGTTTTTAGGATTTATTATTCATGAACGAGGCTTAGAGATTGATCCTATAAAAATAGAGTCGATTAGAAAGTTGGAGGAGCCTAGATGTAAAAAGGATGTGCAGAAATTGTTAGAAAAAATTAATTACTTGAGACGATTCATATCTAACCTTGCAGGAAAAATTGAATCGTTCGTGACTTTACTTTGGCTAAAGCATGAAGCCGAATTTACTTGGGGGACAGAACAACGGGATGCTTTTAATAATATAAAGAGATACTTGTTAAGTCCTCCAGTATTGCGAGCGCCCAAGTCCAGTGTGCCGTTCAAGTTGTATATTGCTGCACAAGATACAGTGATCAGCGCGGTATTGATACAAGAAGATGATGGAAAGGAGTACATCATTGCATATCTAAGTTATCGTTTGCTTGACACTGAGACTCGGTACGTATTTATTGAAAAGTTATGCTTGTCTTTATATTATGCATGTACTAAGTTTCGGCCTTATCTACTTTCTAGTACATGTGTGGTAGCTTGTCAGGCCGACATAATTAAGTATATGTTGCAGCGACCGATCCTTAGTGGTAGGATTGGAAAGTAGGCTTATGCACTAATAGAATATAATTTAGTATATGAATCGCTGCATGCTATGAGGGGTCAAGTCATCGTCGATTTTATTGTTGATCATAGAATTAAGGATGAGGAAGATATTAGTTATGTTAGCATTTGCCCATGAAAACTTTATTTTGATGGATCGGTATGTAGAGATGGACAAGGTGTCGACAATGTTTTAATTTCACCTAATAATATTGTCTATGAAACATCGGTCCGTCTAGAATATGATTGTACTAATAACCAAACTGAATATGAGGCTTTGTTGTTTGGTTTACAAAGTCTAGTGGATATGGATGTAAAAGATATAGATGTTTTTGGAGATTCGCTTCTGGTGGTACAATAAGTTAAAGGCAAATTTCAGTGTCTAGATGGATTACTAAACAACTACTTAGGCCGATGCTTGGACATAATTAAGACTGTACATACGTTCACTATTAATCATATACCTAGGGAAGAAAATTCAAAGGCTAATTTCTTAGCACAGCAAGCATCCAGTTATAACGTTAGCAAAGGACAATGTTTTATATTGGAAAGACCGATGCTAGCTCTTATATATGGTAAATCCAGTAAGTTAGACGTGAGTCTAGTACATGGCGCACTTGGGTTTGGTTCAAATCAGGATTCAGTAATCGAGATAGATATAACCGAGTTACCAAGTAATTCGGAACATCAAGATTGGAGAGTTCCGTTAGTAAATTTTTAAAGGATCCAAGTAAAACAAGGGATAGGAAAATTCGGGCACAAGTGTTAAAATATACGTTGTTGAACGACGAATTATATCGCCGAACTATAGATGGATTACTTTTAAAATGCTTAGATCCTGATCAGTCTAAAATATCTATGGATGAGGTGCATGAAGGTATATGTGGGACACAACAGTCGGCTCATAAAATGCGATGGTTATTAAAAAGAGCGGGTTTTTATTGGCCGACTTTGTTAGAAGATTATTTTTGGTACTATAGAGATTGTGAAGCGTGTCAGAAATTCGGAAATATACAGTTAGCATCCGCGGCTATGTTGAATCCTATAATTAAGCCTTGACCGTTTAGAGGATGGGGCTTAGATTTTATTGGTGAAATACATCCTTCATCTTCTAAAAGGCATCGCTTTGTCCTAGTAGCTATAGACTATTTTACCAAGTGAACTGAAGCAGTTTCCTTAAAAATATGACTCATTTAGAGTTGATTAGTTTTGTCTTAGAGCATATTATTCATAGATTCGGTATTCCTCAAACTCTAACTACTGATCAAGGTTCTTCTTTTATGTCGCATCAATTCCGTGAGTTTGCCGAATCTTTTAGAATTAAGCTGTTGAATTCGTCGTCTTATTATGCTCAAGCTAATGGACATGCCGAATCTAGTAATAAGACTCTAATTAAGCTTATAAAGAAGAAAATTGAGGAGCATCCGAAAAGATGGCATGAAGTGCTTTGGGAAGCATTATGGGCTCATCGGATATCTAAGCATGGAGCAACTCAAGTAACACCGTATGAGTTAGTATATGGACAAGAGGCAGTTTTACCTGTGGAGGTTAATTTACAAGCTCTTAGAGTGGCCAGACAAAATGATTTGCCAGATGTAGATTATAATAATTTGATGATGGATAGAATAGATGATATTCCAGAAAAAAGATTAAGAGCCTTGCGAGAGATTGAAAAGGAAAAATTAAGGGTAGCTAAGGCTATAATAAAAAGGTAAAGGAAAAATCGTTTCAAATAGGAGACTTAGTGTGGAAAACGATTTTACCTGTTGGGACTAGAGATAGAAAATTCGGCAAATGGTCGCCGAGTTGGGAAGGACCATATACTATTGTAGAGACTGTTCCTAGAAATTCATATTTTGTACAATCTTTGCAGGGAGTGAAATTGCCAAAAGCCCTTAATGGAAAATACTTGAAAAAGTATTATCGTAGTATGTGGCAGGAGATGCCATGGCCGATATATTATTTGGAGTATCGCCCTAAGAAGATTTTGGCCGATATGTTACTTGGAATATCGCCCTAAGAAATTTGGCCGGTGTGTTCTTTCTACATCGCCCTAAGCGATTATATGTGGCCGGTGAATTGATCAACATCGCCATGAGGTAATGGTATAGTATTTTTCATAAATATTATTGTACCAAAAACAGGGGGGCATGTGCTGATGGCTTAATTTGGCTAGCTGGTTTGTGTAATCGGCCAAATTAATGAGTTGACCGCTAGTCAGTTGGTATTTTAATTGATTATTGTAACAGGTAATTTTGCATGGACTAACAGTTAACTGGGACGAGTTCTGAAGAGATTCTACAATGCATCAGGGTAAACTGCTAATGCCAAGGACAAGTCCTCGCTTGTTTCAGATATCAAGCTGAAATTCTGCGATGCATCAATCAGGGACATCTGCTCGCTAGTTTTGGATATCAAGCTGAGTATTATTTGCAAAGGTTTTGCTGTCATGCAAGAAAAGGTGCAGCAGGAATCACATAACCGATCGCCTGATCAATCGTAATTAACTGCAGTTATTAACGTCTGGTCAGAGTATTTTATTGTTTCTGAGAATATTTTGTACGTGACCATCTTTGCATTTGTTACATGCTGGCTAGAGAATAGATTAGGCGGGTTATATGGTAATCGAATCAAGGAAAGCAAGAGTCCTTTCGGTTTTAATTTTGGAGTCCATACCCGTACATAAAGTCCAGCGTGTCTTTATATTGAGGCCACGGCTGATTGAATAAAAGAACACAATCGATCTATTCACAAACACACTTTATTTCTTACGTACTTTTGGTTTCCGTTATTTTATCTGCTAAGCTCTAGTAGTCTAGGGTTTGGCAAAATCTTTGCCGTTTTATCCTGAAAAACGGTCGGATCTCCTCCACGGAAGCGAGGACTTCTTTGTTGATTTGCTCGAAAATCATCCGTTCGTCGTCACGAAAGCACGACGGTTATCCTGGTGTTGCGCAGCAGATTTTCGTGGCAACACATGTGCTTATTTGCATTACAAATATCCGACACTTGTTGAGCAACAAGATCCGAATCTCCGTAACACATCAATCGTCGGATGCTGATATTCTTAGCAATCCGGATTCCATGCAGCAGTGCTTCATACTCGGCAATGTTATTTGTCGCTATGAAGTGGATCTGCAACACGTATAGAAGTTTATCTCCTTGGGGTGATTTGAGAACCATACCAGCCCCCGAGCCCCCGCGAGCCTTAGACCCGTCAAAATACAGGGTCCAATATTCTAACTCTGGGAGGGTCATATTCTCCTTTGTCTCTGTCCAATCAGCGACAAAGTCAGCAAGGATTTGGAATTTCATTGTTGTCCGAGGTTTGTACTCAATATCGAAAGCCGAAAGCTCTATGCCCCATTTTGCGACGCGTCCTGTAGCCTTGCTGTTATTGATTATATCTCTCATAGGAGCTGTGCTCATCACGGTAATTGGGTGTTCCTGAAAATAATGTCGTAACTTACGGGATGCGAAAAACACACCATAAGCCAGCTTTTGATAATGCGGATACCGCAGCTTCGATTCAGTTAGGACCTCGCTGAGGTAGTAAGTCGGATGCTGCACCAGATGTTCCTGATTTTCCTATGGTCTCTCCACTACCATGACGACACTGACGATCCTGTTTGTCATAGTGAGATAGAGCAACATCGGTTCCCTTGGTTCCAGTCCTGCAAGGATAGGAGTAGACGAGAGTACTGCTTTCAAGTCTTGTATCCCAGCTTCAGCTTCATCAGTCCAAACAAATTTTTGGTCTTTTTCAGGAGCTTGTAAAGTGGTGCGGCTCTTTCTCCGAGCCGGCTTACAAACCGACTAACTGCATCAATGCAACCAGTGAGTCTTTGAACGTCCTTCAGGCGAGTTGGCCTGGAAATATTGATTATAGCCTTGATCTTATCTCGGTTCACCTCTATGACTCTTTGAGACACGATGAAACCTAACAATTTTCCGGCTGGTATTCCAAAAAAGCATTTCTTCAGATTAAGCATTATGTTGTATTTTCGTAGATTGGCGAACGTTTCCTCCAAGTCAGAAATTAATGTTTTCTTCTTTTTGGACAGCACCGCAATATCATCCACATATGCATGTACACTGCATCCGATTTGGTCATGGAGGCAATATAACGTTGGTACGTAGCTCCTGCGTTTTTGAGCCCAAAGGGCATCGTAACGAAATAGAAGGTTCCAAAGGAGGTTACGAATGAAGTTTTGATTTTATCTGATTCCTTCATCCGAATTTGGTTATAACCGGAATATGCGTCGAGAAAACAGAGGACTTACGAGCCTGCCGTAGAGTCGATAACTTGATCAATTCTAGGCAGAGCGAACAAATCTTTGGGATAAGCCTTGTTCAAGGCAGTATAATCAACACACATCCTTAAATCAGTAGTGTCCTTTTAGGGACCATTACAGGGTTGGTCGACCAATCAGTATGGATGACCTCTTCTATGAATCCGGCTAACTCGAGCCGGGCTAGTTCCTTAGCTATTGCCTTACGCTTTACATTGCCAAAACGTCGTAGGGACTGTTTGACGAGTTTAGCGTTCGGGTGTACATTTAGAGAGTGCTCAGCAAGTTCCCTAGGTACTCCGGTCATGTCAGATGGCTGCCATTGATACATTGCAAATGTATCTATAATTTTTGATATTCCATGCTTGGTTTTATCCACTTTCTTGTGTTTTGTCTATACTTTGGAGTACTTTTCATATGATTTCTTAGACTAACTGATACGTCCATTTTGCATCACTATTCTATGTCTTAATTCACTATTATTCATTGATATATTTCGTATTGAGAGGTGATACTCATGTTATTTCATCCGTTTTTGCATGGTTGATGACTTTTGGAGCATGGACCGCTGCAGTCAGGATTCTGATAGAAAAAGTGCTGTTTGGAGGCAAAATTCGCGAAGATCAGAAAATCCGGGAAAATATACGAAAAATCCTATTTTTCCAGAAGACTAAGGATGCCAGAAGACAGAGTGGAGATGGGCCACAGGGGGCCCACACCACCCCCTGGCGCGGGCAGCCCTAGGCCGCGCCTGGAGGTGGTGTGGCCACCCTGGCCCACTCCAGCCTCTCCCCTCTAGCGTATATCAACCTCCCGAAACCCTAAGACTCGGGGAGCGACCACATAAAGATTCCGCCGCCTCTGCGGGGCGAAAAACACCGAGAGAGAAAGATCTCTCCGGCAGACAGATTTCTGCCGGGGGAATTCCTTCCTGGAGAGGGGAGATCGTCGCCATCAACACCACCATCAAGCTGGACTTCATCGGGATCATCATCATCATCATCACCACCATCATCACCATCAGCACCCTCATCACCATCTCCATATTGATGTAACAATTGAGTTGAATCTTGCATTAGTTCATAGGGGAAACTTTCCCGGTGTTGATTACTCTTTGTAGTTGATGCTATTGAGTGAACCATTGAATTATTGTTTATGTTCAGATTGTTATACATCATTATTCCATCTCTGATCATGATCCATATGATGTCTTGTGAGTAGTTCGTTTTGTTCTTGAGGACATGGGAGAAGTCTTGTTGTTAGTAGTGGAGTTGTGTTGAGAAAGATTCAATAGATTGTTATTTAAGTTGTGGTGTAGTTCTTCTAGTGGTGTCATGTGAACATCGACTACATGACACTTCACCTATATGGGCCTAGGGGAATGCATTGTGTATTTGGCTACTAATCGTAGGGGTTGCCGGAGTGACAGAAACCTGAACCCCATTAGGAAACCATTGCACAAGGGACGTAAGGGTATTAGAGTTTAAAGCTGTGGTTAGGTTTCTACCTTAATTACTTTCTTGTACTTACGGATGTTTGCAAGGGATATAATCACAAGTATGTATTAGTCTTGGATGGGGCGGTACATTAGCACAGGTTCACCCACGCAACACTTAGCAAGCTAAAGAAGATTAATCAACTATATGAAGCGAAAGCACTTGACAGTTTTCCCATGTGTCATCGAGAACATTTGGTCATCTTAAGTAATACAACCGGCTTGTCTTTTGCTGCATAAAGGATTAGGCCACTTGCTGCATTTATTCCTACTGTCTTTTGTTTACTCGTACTTTGTTTACTTGCTTTACCAAGAATCCCTAAAAATCCGTTTGCTAAGTATTTGCAGAGAATTCCTGATCCATACCACTAGCCAGCACCTTCTGCTCCTCGTTGGGTTCGACACTCTTACTTATCGAAAATACTGCGATACACCCCCTATACTTGTGGGTCATCAAGACTATTTTCTGGCGCTGTTGCCGGGGAGTGAAGCGCTATTGGAGAGTGGAACTGGTAAAGGAAACTTCTACTATGAGTATTGTTTACTACTGTTAGTTGCTTTATTTTCGTTATGGATATTTCGCTGAGTTTCTTATTTGGTAATGCTACTACCACTGCTAAGGTAGTAGATAATTCACCACCTGCTGAGAATGATGTTTTCAAAATACCTACAAGAATTATTGATCGTGTTATGGATAACTACTATGTTGGGGATGGAACTGTCCATCCCGGTGATCATTTACTCTTTATACACGAATTATGCGAGTTGTTCAAGTGGGCATGTATTACTATAGATCAAGTTACGAAGAAGTTATTCTCATTATCGCTGAAAGGAAGAGCTGAGGAATGGTATAAGCTGCTGAAGAATGGTCAAGCTCTAGAATGGGAGGAAATAGTGCCTCTCTTTTATTCAAAGTTTTATCCTCCTAGTGAGATTCATAAAGATCGGAATCAAATATACAACTTTTGGCCTCTTGATGGAGAGAGTACAACTCAAGCTTGGGGGAGATTGAAGTTACTAATGCTCAAATGTCCCATTCATGAGCTCCCCAACAATATTATTATCAATAACTTTTATGCAAGGCTCCCTCTACATGATAAAGATTTATTGGATGCTTCTTGTGCTAGATCATTCACTCGCATGAAAGAAGAAGCTAAATGGGATCTTCTGGACCGTATTCAAGACAATGCTGAAGCTTGGGAGAATGACAAAGGTAGAAAGTCAGGTATAAATTATGATTATGAATGCATTGAATCTTTTATGGGAACCGATGACTTTCAAAATATTAGTAGTATTTATGGTCTTGATTTGCAAGTTATTACGAATTGCTTTAGAGCTTTTGCTTCCTATATCGAAATTCCAAAAAGGGGATGGAACAATTACCATGCACCTTACAAAGATATTGTTGACTATGCTCCTATTGGAAGTGCTGAGTATTGCATTATTGACCCCATCTTTCCCGAACCTTATATCGAGAAGATTCCCTTCCCCAAAAAGGTAAAGGACCATCCTATGATAACTAATGTAATCACCAAAAGTGAAAAAAGAACTGTAAAACCTGATGAACAAATAAACATTGAACCTGTGGTAGCAATTGTGAAAGACCTTGTCACTAAAAGCGTAGAAGATGGGCACATAGTCTTTTGTGAGGATGCTTCTAATATTGTTTCACATCCCAATAGAACTAAAAAAGCTAGTGTTCTTGTGCTTTCTGTTAGAATTGGTGATCATTGCTATTATGGTTTATGTGATATTGGTGCAAGTTCCAGTGCTATTCCTTATGAGCTTTACAGAGAAATTATGCATGAAATCAGTCCTTGCGAGTTGGAAGAGATTGATGTGGTTATTCACCTTGCTAATAGAGAGACCATCTCTCCAATTGGTATTGTACGAGACGTGGAAGTTCTTTGTGGTAAGATTAAGTACCCTGCTGATTTTCTAGTACTTGGTTCTACTGCTAGTAAAACCTACCCTATCATTTTTGGTAGACCTTTCTTGAGTACTTGTGGAGCTATTATTGATTGCAAGAGGGAGAAAATCTTGACTAAGTTTGATGGGGAATCTTATGAGTTTAATTTTTCGAAATTTGCTAAAGAACCTTGCGAAGAGGAAACCCACAATGAGGATTTTAGGGTTGAACAACTTGCTTCTATTTCTCTTGCTCCTAACAATGCTTTGTAGCAATTTATGAAAGATCATGAAAGTGAAATCTTCATGGAATAAAGGAATGAGATTGACATGATTCTCCGTGATCAACCTATGATGCTTAAGCACGACTTGCCTGTAGAAGACTTGGGTACCACGATGCCACCTAAAAAGGATCCGGTTTTCGATCTAAAACCTCTCCCTGATGATCTTAAATATCTTATATTGATGATAAAAAGATATATCCTGTTATTGTTAGCGCTAAACTTTCAGGGAAGGAAGAAGAAAGGTTATTGGAAGTTTTGAGGAAACATCGAGGAGCTATGGGCTATACTCTGGATGATTTAAAAGGGATTTCACCTACTATATGTCAGCATTCTATCAACATAGAACCAGATGCGAAGCCAGTAGTGGAGCACCAACGACGTTTAAATCCTTGGATGAAGGAAGTGGTAAGGAATGAGGTATTGAAACTCCTTGATGTTGGTATTATTTACCCTATTGCTGATAGTGAATGGGTTAGTCCTGTTCATTGTGTTCCTAAAAAGGGAGGTATTACCATTGTCCCTAATGATAATGATGAGCTTATTCCTCAAATAATAGTGGTAGGCTATAGGATGTGCATCGATTTTAGTAAAGTCAATAAAGTTACTAAGAAAGATCACTACCCGCTTCCTTTTATTGATCAAATGTTGGAAAGGTTGTCTAAAAAGACCCATTTTTGTTTTCTTGATGGTTATTCTGGTTTCTCTCAAATTGCTGTTAAACAACAAGATCAAGAAAAAACTACTTTTACTTGCCCTTATGGAACTTATGCTTATAGACGCATGCCTTTTGGTTTATGTAATGCTCCTGCTACTTTCCAAAGGTGCATGTCTGCTATCTTTCATGGTTTTTGTGAGGAAATTGTAGAAGTGTTCATGGATGACTTTTCTGTCTATGGAACTTCTTTTGATAATTGTCTGCACAACCTTGATAAAGTTTTGCAGAGATGTGAAGAAACTAATCTTGTTCTTAATTGGGAGAAATGCCACTTCATGGTTAATGAAGGGATTGTTCTTGGGCATAAAGTTTCTGAAAGAGGCATAGAAGTTGATAGATCTAAGGTTGAGGCAATTGAGAAGATGCCATGTCCAAGAGACATCAAAGGTATTCGTGTTGGGTCCGCAGCATAGAAAACAAATTTTTTCCTATGATGAGAACTATACGCCAAGATCTATCTACTAGATACAGAGCAACGAGTGGACATACATCCATGGAGAACTTACCCTCGAAGACAACGAGTTTTGTTAATGAGTAGGACCTCATGGTTGATGTAGTCGTACGCTTGCCGATCTCAAGATCGTGTGGAAGTCCGAGCGCCACAAATCAGCAGCGCATCCATCCTCGCACACACGTTCAAGCCACCGGACAACCTCCACCTCCTCGCTCCAGCGATCCAGCGGAAGCAGTAACTCCTTCCAGACGAAATGCCACCGGGAACATGTATCTCGCTAATCCGAGACCATGGGGGAATAATTCTAGAGGGGGAGAGAGATCCTTCACAAGGAGGTGTGTGGATGAAGGATGCAATGGGTGGCCTTTTATAGGAGGAGGGGGGGGGGGTGCCCCCTCTCTCCATGGCCGGCGCATGGGGGGGTGACCCCTCACCTCCCCCATTCATGTGGTGGTAACCCCTCCACATTAAAATGCCTCTTCACATTCCCTTTTAAAGTCTCCACTTTAAATGCATTAAATTTCTCCAAATTTAATGCTCTCTCATTTAATAAAACTCTTTTTATTAAATTTATTCAGAATTTTGTTAATTACTTTAATTAACAAACATTCACATATAGCCCCTTACAATATTTCAATATCACATGCAGAACCACCTTCTGCAATTTCACCCGAAACAATTTCCGGTTTCTATTGAAACAATTCCTGCGCTTTGTAATTCTTTCGTCTGAAACATATGTGCTCCAAAATGGTGTCCGGTAACTCTTAAGTGTGCCACCCTACGGTTCGCGAATAATGCAGACATGATCGAGACCCTTCTCCGATCAATAATCAGCAGCGGGACCTGGAGATCCGTACTGACTCCTACACATTCAACGATGACTCCTGTGATCGTGAGAACCTTTAACGCTTGTAACTAAATCCCTTTGTCTCTCGATATATTACATGTCCAAGATTCGATCATCGGTATCTCCCTACCTAGTTTGATCCCGTTACCGACATGCACTCTTTTCTCGTTCCCGTGATATAACATTCTAGTGATCACATCACTTGCTTGCAAGTTATCCTAATGTGATATCACCGAGAGGCCCTAGAGTATATCTATCCGTCATCTGGATTGACAAATTCCACTCTTGATCCATGAGCCTCAACATAACACCTTCGTAGTACTGAACCCATCTTTATAGTCACCCTGTTACGGTGTGACGTTTGATGTTATCAAGATACTCTTCCGGTGTTAGCAATTAACATGATCTCATGGTCTAAGGATAAAGATTACTTCGTATGATGTTATAGCAATATAAACATAATGACTTGATCGTAATGCTATACTTCGGATGAATGTTCATCACATCATTTCACAAATGCTGTGACCTTGTTATTAACAACATCCAATGTCCATGATCAGGAAACCTTGATCATCTTGTTAATCAACAAGCTAGTCTATAAGAGAGGCATAACTAGGAACCCTTTTTGTTTATTAAACACACATGTATTGATGTTTCCTATCAATACAATTATAGCATGCAAAATAAACATCTATCATATACAAGGAATACATAATAACAACTTTATTATTGCCTCTCAGGGCATATTTCCTTCAGTCTCCCACTTGTACTAGAGACAATAATCTAGTTTATATAGTGATAAATCTAACACCCATGGAGTTCTGGTGTTGATCATGTTTTGCCCTAGGGAGAACTTTAGTCAACGGATCTGCTACATTTAGGTCCGTGTGTACTTTAAAAATCTTTATATCTCCATCCTTGACATGCTCGCGGATGGAGTGAAACCGGCGCTTAATATGCTTGGAATTCTTGTGAGACCTTGGTTCCTTGGAGTTGGCTATGGCTCCATTATTGTCACAATAGATCACCATTGGGTCCAACGCACTAGGAACCACACCTAGTTCCGTTATGAACTCCTTCATCCAAACCGCTTCCTGCGCTGCTTCTGAAGCAGCAACATATTCCGCCTCCGTCGTTGATCCAGCCACCACAGGTTGTTTGGAGCTCCTCCAACTAACTGCTGCTCCGTTCAAGAGAAATACGTATCCGGATTGAGACTTAGAGTCATCCGGATCAGTGTCAAAGCTAGCATCGACATAACACTTAGCGACTAGCTCTTCTTCACCTCCGTATACAAGAAACATATCCTTAGTTCTTCTCAAGTACTTAAGGATATTCTTGACCGCTATCTAGTGTTCCGAACCTGGATCAGATTGGTACCTACTAGTCAAACTAATAGCATGTGCCACATCCGGTCTTGTACATAGGATGGCATACATTATAGAGCCTATGGCTGAGGCATAGGGGATCTTATCCATGATCTCTCTTTCTTCCGCTGTAGCCGGACTTTGAGTCTTACTCAATGTCTTGCCTTGCAACATAGGTAAGTACCCCTTCTTACTTCCGTACATATTAAACTTATTTAATATCTTATCAAGGTATGTACTCTGCGATAACCCAATTAGGCGTCTTGATCTATCTCTATAGATTTTAATGCCTAATATATATGAAGCTTCACCAAGGTCCTTCATCGAAAATTTGCTGTTTAGATAACTTTTAACACTGTTTAAAAGATCTATATCATTTCCAATCAATAATATGTCATCGACATATAATATCAGAAATGCCACATTGCTCCCACTCACTTTCTTGTAAATACAAGCCTCTCCATAAGTTTGGACAAATCCAAACTCTTTGATCACCTCATCAAAGCGGAGATTCCAACTCCGGGATGCTTGCTTCAGTCCATAGATGGATCGCTGAAGTTTGCACACCTTATCAGCATCCTTAGGATCGACAAAACCCTTAGGTTGTATCATATACAACTCTTCTTCAATATTACCATTGAGGAACGTAGTTTTGACATCCATCTGCCATATTTCATAATCGAAATATGCAACAATTGCTAACATAATCCTAACCGACTTAAGCATCGCTATGGGAGAGAATGTCTCATCGTAGTCAACTCCTTGAATTTGTCAAAACCCCTTTGTGATAAGTCGAGCCTTATAGATGGTTACATTACCATCAGCATCAGTTTTTCTTTTGAAAATCCATTTATTCTCAACGGCCTTTCGATCGTGAGGTAAGTCCACCAAGGTCCAAACCTGGTTTTCGTACATGGATTCCATCTCGGATTTCATGGCTTCTAGCCATTTGTTGGAATCAGGGCTCATCATCGCTTCTTCATACGTCGCAGGGTCATCTATTTCATCAATCATGAAATTCATAACAGGATTGCCGTATAGTTCAGGAGCTGCACGTGTCCTGCTTGACCTGCGAGGTTCGGTAGTGTCCTCTTTCGGAGTTTCATGATCAATATCATTAGCTCTCTCTTCATTAGGTGAAGTCAACTCCGAAACAACTTCTAGAGCTGCGCTACTCGCCATTTCATGAAGAGAAGGTTCAATGACCTCTTCGAGTTCTACCTTCCGACTACTCACACCTTTCGCGAGAAACTCCTTCTCAAGAAAGGATCCATTCTTGGCAACAAAGACCTTGCCCTCGGATCTGTGATAGAAGGTATACCCAATCGTTTCCTTAGGGTATCCTATGAAGACGCATTTTTCCGCTTTGGGTTCGAGTTTATCCGGTTGAAGTTTCTTCACATAAACATCGCATCCCCAAACTTTAAGAAATGACAGCTTAGGTTTGTTTCCAAACCATAATTCATACGGTGTCTTTTCAACGGATTTAGATGGTGCCCTATTTAAAGTGAATGCAACGGTTTCTAGTGCATAACCCCAAAATGACAGTGGCAAGTCAGTCAGAGACATCATAGATCAAACCATATCCAATAAAGTATGATTACGACGTTCTGACACACCATTACGTTGTGGTGTTCCGGCAGGCGTGAGTTGTGAAACTATTCCACAGTATTTCATATGTGTGCTAAACTCATAACTAAGATACTCTCCTCCACGGTCGGATCGCAGAAATTTGATCTTTCTGTTATGATGATTTTCCACTTCATTCTAAAATTCTTTGAACCTTTCAAAGGTTTCAGACTTATGTTTCATCAAATAGATATACCCATATCTACTCAAATCATCTGTGAAAGTAATAAAATAACGATATCCACCTCGCGCTGACACACTCATTGGTCCACACACATCAGTATGTATGATTTCCAATAAATCTGTCGCCCGTTCCATTGAACCGGAAAACGGCGTTCTAGTCATCTTGCCCATAAGGCATGGCTCACATGTATCAAATGATTCAAAATCAAGTGATTCCAAAAGTCCATCAGAATGGAGTTTCTTCATGCGTTTAACGCCAATATGACCTAGACGGTAGTGCCACATATATGTAGATATATCATTATCAAGTTTAATCCTTTTAGCATCAACATTATGAGTATGCGTAATACTACTATCGAGATCCAACAGAAACAAACCATTCAACACAGGTGCATGACCATAAAAGATATTATTCATATAAATCGAACAACCATTGTTTTCAGATTTAAACGAATAACCACTTTGCATCAAACACGATCCGGATACAATGTTCATGCTTAGTGCAGGCACCAAATAACAATTATTCAGGTTTATAACTAATCCCGATGACATATGGAGAGGCAGCGTTCCGACGGCGATCACATCAACTCTTGATCCATTGCCGACCCGCATCGTGACCTCATTTCTTGATAGTTGTCGCTTGTTCCGCAGCCCCTGAACCAAGTTACATATATTAGCAACCGATCCCATATCAAATACCCAGGTGCTACTGCGAGTACTAGTCAAGTACACATCAATAACATGTATATCACATATACCTTTGTTTGCCTTGCCGGCCTTCTTGTCCGCCAAATACTTGGGGCAGTTGCGCTTCCAATGGCCAGTCCCTTTGCAATAGTAGCACTCGGTGTCAGACTTAGGGCCAGCTCGGGGTTTCTTTTCAGGCGCGGCAACAGATTTGCCGCCCTTATTTCCCTTCTGCTTGCCTTTCTTGTCCTTCTTGAAACCGGTGGTCTTATTGATCATCAACACTTGATGTTCTTTCCTAATCTCCACTTCTGCAGTCTTAAGCATTGACAGAAGCTCGGGAAGAGACTTCTTCATGCCCTGCATATTATAGTTCATCACGAAGCTCTTGTAGCTAGGTGGCAGAGATTGGATAACACGATGTATGCCTAAGTCAATGGGAATCATTATTCCCAAGGACACAAGCTTATCGGCGTACCCAGACATTTTGAGTACGTGCTCACTAACGGAGCTGTTCGCTTCCATCATGTAGCTAAAGAACTTTTCAGAAGCATTATAAATCTCTACGGCAGCATGGGTATCGAAAATCATTTTCAATTCTCCCATGGTATCAAAGGCATTGCCATTTTCGAAACGTTTTCGAAGTTCTGGCTCTAGCCCATACAGTATGCCGCAATGAACTAAGTTGTGGTCCTCCTGACGAGTTATATAGACATTCTTTTCCTCGTCAGGGGCATCAGGAGCTGGTGGGGGGCCTAGTGGTGCCTCTAGCACATATTGCTTTTGTGCAGCAGTGAGGAGAATCCTCAAATTCATAGCCCAGTTGGTGAAGTTGCTACCATTCGCAGCAAGCTTCTCTTTCTCCATGAACACATTGAAATTAAAAGCAGGTGGTGCCATCTACAACAGAATTTGTAAAATATATTTAGACTAAGTTTATGATAGATTGAGTTCAACTAATCCAAATTACTAATGAACTCCCACTCAAAAACGACATCCCTCTTGTCCTTTTGGTGATTACATGAACCAAATCCACTACACCAAGTCCGATCATCACGTGAGTCGGTGTAGCTTCAAAGGCGAGCATCTATATGGGCATCATATCAACTATATGACTCATGCTTAACCTTTCGGTCCGTGTTCCGAGGCCATGTCTGTACATGCTAGGCTCGTCAAGAACCTTAGTATTTGCGTGTGTAAAACTGTCTTACACCTGTTGTATGAAAGCGTAGAGTCGAGAACACCCAATCATCACGTGATGCCTCAAAACACGATCCACAAAACGGTGCATACTTAAGGAAGAACACATTTTATCTTGATATCTAAATGAGGGATCATCTTATAATGCTACTAAAAGCGCCAAACTAGCAATATAAGATGCTAACATCTAATGTGTGAAGTGAGGTGATATGGTCCATGCATTTGATCTCTATCATTTGCATCGTGGTATGATCTCTATCATTCCTTTGTGTGTAAGGCCAAGGTCTATGGAACTTACACGTTAAGTGAGTTGTAAGAGTATCTATCATACATCTACTTACAACAATACCATATCAAGACACTAGCCTAGCAACGATCTAAACTAGACGCCTCTAATTTATCAATTGCAAGTTTTACGTGGCTTAGGGCTTTCGGAGATAGAACCGGTCTTACCTATGAACATGAACCACAACGAGGATAACCAAGTTATTAGCAACTCGTTGTAAATCAGATATTGACTATAGTAGGAGAGACAGACACCCGCTAGCCACTTATGCAAAACTAGTTGCATGTCTGTCGTGGAACCGGTCTCATGTACGATGACATGTAAGGTTGGTCCGGGCCGCTTCATCCCACTATGCCACCAATATCCAAAGTACATAGAATATGCAATAACATGATCATCATCGCCCACATATAAACATATGTGTACTACCCATGCAAAGCACCTACGCATAGATCAGGCTCTGATACCACTGTTGGGTCCGCAGCATAGAAAACAAAAATTTTCCTACGATGAGAACTATACGCCAAGATCTATCTACTAGATACAAAGCAACGGGTGGACATACATCCATGGAGAACTTACCCTCGAAGACAACGAGTTTTGTTAACGAGTAGGAACTCGTGGTTGATGTAGTCGTACGCTTGCCGATCTCAAGATCGTGTGGAAGTCCGAGCGCCGCAAATTAGCAGCGCATCCGTCCTCGCACACACGTTCAATCCACCGGACAACCTCCACCTCCTCGCTCCAGCGATCCAGCTGAAGCAACAACTCCTTCCAGACGAAATGCCACCAGGAACATGTATCTCGCTAATCCGAGACCATGGGGGAATAATTCTAGAGGGGGAGAGAGATCCTTCACAAGGAGGTGTGTGGATGAAGGAGGGAATGGGTGGCCTTTTATAGGAGGAGGGGGGTGCCCCCTCTCTCCATGGCCGGCGCATGGGGGGGGGGGGGTGACCCCTCACCTCCCCCATTCATGTGGTGGTAACCCCTCCACATTAAAATGCCTCTTCACATTCCCTTTTAAAGTCTCCACTTTAAATGCATTAAATTTCTCCAAATTTAATGCTCTCTCATTTAATAAAACTCTTTTTATTAAATTTATTCAGAATTTTGTTAATTACTTTAATTAACAAACATTCACATATAGCCCTTGCAATATTTCAATATCACATGCAGAACCACCTTCTGCAATTTCACCCGAAACAATTTCCGGTTTCTATTGAAACAATTCCTGCGCTTTGCAATTCTTTCGTCTGAAACATATGTGCTCCAAAATGGTGTTCGGTAACTCTTAAGTGTGCCACCCTACGGTTCACGAATAATGCAGACATGATCGAGACCCTTCTCCGATCAATAATCAGCAGCGGGACCTGGAGATCCATACTGACTCCTACACATTCAACGATGACTCCTGTGATCGTGAGAACCTTTAACGCTTGTAACTAAATCCCTTTGTCTCTCGATATATTACATGTCCGAGATTCGATCATCGGTATCTCCATACATAGTTTGATCTCGTTACCGACATGCACTCTTTTCTCGTTCCCGTGATATAACATTCTAGTGATCACATCACTTGCTTGCAAGCTATCCTAATGTGATATCACCGAGAGGGCCCAGAGTATATCTATCCGTCATCTGGATTGACAAATTCCACTCTTGATCCATGAGCCTCAACATAACACCTTCGTAGTACTGAACCCATCTTTATAGTCACCCTGTTACGGTGTGACGTTTGATGTTATCAAGATACTCTTCCGGTGTTAGCAATTAACATGATCTCATGGTATAAGGATAAAGATTACTTTGTATGATGTTATAGCAATATAAACATAATGACTTGATCGTAATGCTATACTTCGGATGAATGTTCATCAAATCATTTCACAAATGATGTGACCTTGTTATTAACAACATCCAATGTCCATGATCAGGAAACCTTGATCATCTTGTTAATCAACAAGCTAGTCTATAAGAGATGCATAACTAGGAACCCTTTTTGTTTATTAAACACACATGTATTGATGTTTCCTATCATTACAATTATAGCATGCAAAATAAACATCTATCATATACAAGGAATACATAATAACAACTTTATTATTGCCTCTCAGGGCATATTTCCTTCAATTTGTAGTATCCTTGGTCATGCTGGTTTCTATAGGAGGTTTATTAAAGACTTCTCTAGGATATCAAAACCTCTCACTAATCTTCTTCAAAAAGATGTACCCTTCGTTTTTGATGATGATTGTAGGTAAGCTTTTGAAACTCTTAAGAAGGCTTTAACTACAGCCCCTATTGTTCAACCACCTGATTGGAGTTTACCCTTTGAAATAATGTGTGATGCTAGTGATTTTGCTGTAGGGGCTGTCCTTGGGCAATGTATTGATAAAAAGTTAAACGTTATCCATTATGCTAGTAAGACTCTAGACGCTGCTCAAAGGAATTATGCCACTACTGAAAAGGAATTTCTAGCTGTTGTTTTTGCCTGTGATAAGTTTAGGCCCTATATTGGACTCAAAAGTAACCATTCATACTGATCATGCTGCTATTAAATATCTTATGACAAAGAAGGACGCTAAGCCTAGGCTTATTAGATGGGTACTGCTTTTACAAGAGTTTGATCTACATATAGTAGATAGGAAGGGCGCTAAAAACCCTGTAGCTGATCATTTATCTCGATTGGAAAACATCTCTTTTGACCCTATGCCCGTTAATGATAGTTTCCCAAATGAACAATTAGCTGCAGTAGGGGTAAGCTCGCGAGGGAGCCCTTGGTACGCTGATTATGCTAACTTTATTGTCTCCAAGTATTTGCCTCCAACTTTTACAGCTCAGCAAAGAAGAAAGTTTTTCTATGATTTGAGGCATTATTTTTGGGATGACCCACACTTATACAAAGAAGGAGTGGATGGTATTATGCGAAGATGTGTTCCAGAATATGAACAAAAGGAGATATTGCATAAATGTCATGGTAGTGCTTATGGAGGACATCATGCAGGAGATAGAACTGCACAAAAGGTGCTACAATCAGGTTTTTACTAGCCTACCCTTTTTAAAGATGCAAGAAAATTTGTTTTATCTTGTGATGAATGTAAGCGTGTTGGTAATATTTCTAGACGCAATGAAATGCCTATGAACTACTCTCTGGTTATTGAGCCTTTTGATTGTTGGGGATTTGACTTTATGGGTCCTTTCCCTCCTTCGAAAGGTTACACTCATATTCTTGTTGCCGTTGATTATGTTACTAAGTGGGTAGAAGCCATTCCTATAAAGAGTGCTGACAGGGAGACTTCTCTAAAAATGCTTAAGGATGTTATCTTTCCTAGGTTTGGGGTGCCTAGGTATCTCATGACTGATGGGGGTTCTCATTTCATTCATGGTGGTTTTAGGAAGACCCTTGCTAAATATGATGTTAATCATAGAATTGCTTCAGCTTATCATCCCCAAACTAGCAGGCAAGTAGAGTTATCAAATAGAGAAATTAATTCCATCTTGCAAAAGACTGTTAATAGATCTAGAAAAAAATGGGCTAAAAAGTTGAATGATGCTTTATGGGCTTATAGAACTGCTTACAAAAATCCTATGGGGATGTCCCCTTATAAAATGGTTTATGGGAAAGCTTGTCACCTACCCTTAGAATTAGAACACAAAGCTTACTGGGCAGTTAAAGAACTAAATAGAGATTGTAAGCTCGCTGGTGAGAAAAGATTATTTGACTTAAGTTCTTTAGATGAATGGAGGAGTGAAGTCTATGAAAATGCTAGGCTCTTTAAGGAAAAAGTTAAAAGATGGCATGACAAGCGAATACTTAAGAGATAATTTCATGTTGGTGAGAAAGTTCTATTGTATAGGTCTCGTCTCAGATTTTTTGCAGGTAAGCTACTCTCAAAATGGGAAGGACCTTTCATCATTGAAGAAGTATACCGTTCAGGAGCAATAAAAATTTCTTCTCTAAAAGATAATACTACACAAGTAGTGAATGGACAACGACTCAAACACTATATTGCTGGAGATTCTTACAATGAAGATGTTGATGCCTTTCAAGTTATAACTCCAGAGAAATTCATCGAGGACCAAATTCAGAGACCTACAGAGTCTATTTTCAAATAGGTAACAGTTCTGGTAAGAAAAGTTCCGTGAAAATACAATACAACTATATTTTTGCAGTTTTCAGTCGATAAGGAAAGTTACGAAGCGAAAAAAGGACTGAACCGGAACCGGGGTATCCCACATCACCCTGTGGCGCGGGCCCACCCCTGGCCACGCCACCAGGTGGTGAGGCCATCCCAGACTCCGCCTCTGACCCGTTTTCACCCAGTACATTCCTTTTGATATGAAACTTCATAATATATAACCCCCCGGATCTTCCGAGGTTCGTATATCGTGTTTTTGTCGTGTTTTTGTTTCGATCTATGTCTGCCAGGAACTACTCTTGAAAGCGTAGAAGCACAATGGTGTCTGCCAAGGATAAAGGGAAGGAGCCTATGGAGGAAGACCTCCAAGACCCCGGGAAGGAGAAGGAGATCAAGAGTGAAGGTGAAGAGGAGCAAGGCCAACATCCGCATACTAGCACTACCATTGCAAGCATTGGAGTGGTGGCAAATCTAGCCATTGGAGGTAAGCCTCCTCATCACCGTTCAAATCCCTGGCCACTTCCTCCACACACCAAGAATCCTTTCCATACCCTTATCCATGAGCATCAATACCAAAATATGCCCAAAGGGAAATTACCCTCCAATTGGGATTTGCCTCGTTCTAGCCATGCAGGAAAAGAAGACTTCAAGGAGGAAGAGTGGGGAAAGAATAGCAAGAGCTGGAATTCTCAACATGACATGATCATGAGCCGCATTGAGCAAAACTCGGAGTTGATTCGTACTCTCACTTTCGAGATTGAGGACTTGGGGACACTGATCAGAGAGCTCATCGAGAGGATACCACCATCACCGAAGGAGTAATTCGTCATCAGGTTTGGCATCCCCTTGGTTTGCTCCAAGCTTGGGGGAGTGCCGCGGTATCACATCACTATCTTCTATCTTTTTACCTTTTTAGTAGAGTCATATCATGAATAGAGGAGTTATTATGTAGGATGGTTTGCATTATGGAAGTGTCCCCTCTCTCGTTAGATATGTATCCCTTGGTGTGAGTTGCCGTTATGGAATATTAATGAGAAGTTCTATCGTTCACTCTTTTGCATAGCTTATATTAGTTTTCAATTCGAGGTTATATGATTGATCTTGTTGTTAGTATTGGTATCACTCTGGGATCATTGAGTTAATTTAGTTGGTTTTGGCAAACCTGGCTCGGTCAGTAGCAACACTATTTTTGAGAGTTGAATGAAAAAGATAGAAGTACTCTAGAGAAAAATAATTTCATCGTCTTTCTTTCTTGTTTTGCTCATAAGTCTAGTATTCTCTAGTTAAGATATTTTGTGCTTCCAAGGAAGATTGCATGTTTGTTTGTTTCCTTCAACTCTTATACTTGCTACCCAGCCTTGCTAGCCAAAAAAACTGTATTGAGAGGATTTCTTCTCGTGCATCCACCTCCTTTAAACCAAAACCTTTGCCATTTGTGTCCACCATACCTACCTAGTAGAATTATTGCTATTCCAAGTAAATTCTTGTTTTATCTACCTCCCAAATTAAACTTGTTATGTGAAAATTAGTGATTAAAGCTCTCATGAACTTGATGGCACACCTTACTTTCTTGCATTTAATAAACTTGAACCATTGTGCTCACCTATGTTGCGTATATGCTTGCGCTTTGTAAGTTGTGAATTAGCAGATCCATGCTGTCATGGGGAACGCTTTCAACATTGCACTGGTACTTTGTACCAAGTTGATATCATGTTCTTTTGTCTATGGATGTCGTCGGTGTGAAATGAAAGGGGAGCTTGTAAGTCCATGGAGTTATGCATGTGTGCTAGAGAAACGCCTGGGCCGCTGGTCTAATCCATGCTGACATGGTGGAAACCTGCAGCGTAACCATAACGAGTATCTATGAAGCATTCTTCTTATAAAAAGAAGATTCCGATATTGAGAAAAAAGAGAAAAATAAAAAAAGAGAGATTATGAAAAGAGAAAGAGAGAAAAAAGCACCATATTCCCATGGTAAATAAGAAGATTGCTGAGATGCTTGTTGTCTGCTTGCCTTGTCATTTTGATATGGGGATTCTTCCGTATCATTGGTTAAGGGGTACCCCGTTGGCGGTTCTCTATGACACACATATGCTTACGATGACAAGAACTTACCGGTGACTAAACTTGAGTAGCATGAGGAGCGGCCCTCGTATTCAAGGGACATGAGATTCTCGACTTACAACTTGTCAATGCATATCCTCATTTTTGATCACTTTAACCTTAATCACCTAAAGATGCCTATGATAGGGGCAATGAGAGCTGAAAGCTAGTAAGTATCATAATTTTTGGGAGCTCTTTATGAGACTTGCAATCCCTGCTTCCCTCTGCGAAGGGCCTTTCTTTCACTTTGTAGTTGAGCCAGTAAACCTATTCCCTTCTATCTCAACAAGTATTTTGAGTTGTTGTGTTTCATTCATTCATATGATGATTTATTCACTCATGTTTCTTATGTTCCTTGTTTTGCACATTGCTCTTATCCTGATGTTTACTACTTTGAAAGCTATCACTGAAAAACCAATTATTTGTGAACTCCAGCAAATTATCAACTATTCTTCGACCAAGAGCTAAGTTTGCCATTACCAATTATGATTCACTTTATGTATCTTTATTGTGTTTCCTTTACTTATTACAAGTTGAGTTATATAATAGTGAGTTGTCTTCTATTATGATCTATGTATTTGATGAATGTGATGCTTCTTATCCGTATTCTTTTATCGACTCTTCACTCCATAAACCTGAGGCCATGTTTATTGAACTCAGTTTCGCATGAGGACAAGCAAAGTCTAAGCTTGGGGGCAGTTGATACGTCCATTTTGCATCACTATTCTATGTCTTAATTCACTATTATTCATTGATATATTTCGTATCGAGAGGTGATACTCATGTTATTTCATTTTTTTTTGCATGGTTGATGACTTTTGGAGCATGGACCGCTGCAGTTAGGATTCTGATGGAAAAGGTGCTGTTTGGAGGCAAAATTCGCGAAGATAAGAAAATCCGGGAAAATATACGGAAAATCCTATTTTTCCAGAAGACTAAGGATGCCAGAAGACGGAGTGGAGATGGGCCACAGGGGGCCCACACCACCCCCTAGCACGGGCAGCACTAGGCCATGCCTGGAGGTGGTGTGGCCACCCTGGCCAACTCCAGCCTCTCCCCTCTGGCGTATATCAACCTCCCAAAACCCTAAGACTCGGGAGCGACCACAGAAAGATTCTGCCGCCTCTACGGGACGGAAAACACCGAGAGAGAAAGATCTCTCCGGCAGACAGATTTCTGCCGGGGGAATTCCTTCCCGTAGAGGGGAGATCATCGCCATCAACACCACCATCAAGCTGGACTTCATCGGGATCATCATCATCATCACCACCATCATCACCATCAGCACCCCCATCACCATCTCCATATTGCTGTAAGAATTGAGTTGAATCTTGCATTAGTTCGTAGGGGAATCTTGAATCTGATCATGATCCATATGATGTCTTGTGAGTAGTTCGTTTTGTTCTTGAGGACATGGGAGAAGTCTTGTTGTTAGTAGTGGAGTTGTGTTGAGAAAGATTCAATAGATTGTTATTTAAGTTGTGGTGTACTTCTTCTAGTGGTGTCATGTTAACGTCGACTACATGACACTTCACCTATATGGGCCTAGGGGAATGCATTGTGTATTTGGCTACTAATCGTAGGGGTTGCCGGAGTGACAGAAACCTGAACCCCCGTTAGGAAACCATTGCACAAGGGACGTAAGGGTCTTAGAGTTTAAAGCTGTGGTTAGGTTTCTACCTTAATTACTTTCTTGAACTTATAGATGTTTGCAAGGGGTATAATCACAAGTATGTATTAGTCTTGGATGGGGCGGTACATTAGCACAGGTTCACCCACACAACACTTAGCAAGCTAAAGAATATTAATCAGCTATATGAAGCGAAAGCACTTGACAGTCTTCCCATGTGTCCTCGAGAATGTTTGGTCATCTTAAGTAATAAAATCGTCTTGTCCTTTGCTGCATAAAGGATTGGGCCACTTGCTGCATTTATTCCTACTGTCTTTTGTTTACTCGTACTTTGTTTACTTGCTTTATCAAAAACCCCTAAAAATCCATTTGCTAAGTATTTGTAGAGAATTCCTGATCCATACCACTAGCCAGCACCTTCTGCTCCTCGTTGGGTTCGACACTCTTACTTATCGAAAATACTGCGATATACCCCCTATACTTGTGGGTCATCACTAACCTATTAACAAGAGCCACAGTGCTAGCTGCCTGTTTTCTGCTGTCTTTGGTTCCAGGAAAGTCAGAAAATGAATATTCTCGGAATTGGATGGGACCAAAGCCAAAGTGCCTATTTTTCCGGAAGTCATCAGATGCCAGAATACGAGACAGAGAAGGGCTAGGGGCCGACCACACCACCTGGCCACGCGGCCAGGCCTGGCCCGCGCCAGGGGGTGGTCTGGCCGACCCCAGCACCCCCTTGGCCTCTCCTTCCGCCTATAAGATGCCCTCGGGACGAAAACCCTAAGTACCCGATCAAAAATCCACGAAAGAGTCTGTAGCCGCCGTCATCTCCATCCCTAGACCGGGAGGGATCTGAAGCTCTTCCCGGCACCCTACCAGAGAGGGGAATTCACCCTGGAGCCCTTCTTCATCATCATGCAAGCCTCTGGTGTGATGCGTGAGTAGTTCATCTTTGGACTACGGATCCATGTAGTAGCTAGATGGCTGGTTCTCCTCCTTTGTGCTCTCATGTCTAGATCTTGTGAGCTCCGTTCATGATCAAGATCATCTATTTGTAATTTTGCATGTTGTATTTGCGGGGATCCGATGGATATTGAGATGCTATTTCAGATTGATTATTGATTCTATCATGTCTTTGTTATTTGTGATCTTGCATGCTTTCCGTTGTTACTAGCTATCTTGGCCAAGTAGATGCTAGCAACTCCAAGAGTTAGTATTTATGCTCGATAGTGGGTTCATGCCTCTGGTAATCTAGGGAAGTGATAGAAATCTCTAAGGTACTAGATGTGCTGTTGCTACTAGGGAGAAAACAACAATCCTTTGTTCATATAACAATCGTATTGTTTACATTACATGCAATTCGTAAAGCAATAATCTGTTGCTTGCAACTTAATACTGGAGGGGTTTCGGATGATAACCTAAAGGTGGATTATTAGTCATAGATGCAGTTGGATGGCGGTCTATGTATAATGTTGTAATGCCCAATCAAGTTCCAAAGGAGTCAAGATGATTAGTATATGCATGTATTGCTTTCTCGATGTTTGTCAATTGCCCCACTGTAATATGTTCACCCAACATGTTATCTATCTTAAGGAGAGCCACCTCTAGTGAACTATGGATCCCGGTCCTTTTTTTACATACAATCTATAAACTGTTTACTGCTTTGTGTTTACTTTCTGCAAACTATCACTTCTTTCCATTCGATACGTTTAATCCTTTGTTTTCAGCAAAACACGGTGAGATTGACAACCTCATCGCAAGTTGGGGACAGAGTTCCGTGGTTGTGTTATGTAGGTATCCATGTTGCTACTAGCACCGGTAGTGCGCCCTGCCAAGGCTCAGCTAGCAACACCTTTGGGGTGTTTCCTTGCTCCTACTGTTTCGATTAAACCTTGGTTTCATAACTGAGGGAAACTTGCTGCTATGCTCATCATACCTTCCTCTTGGGGTTCCCAACGAGCTCTACATCAACACTGAGCCATCAAGCATTTTTCTGGCGCCGTTGCCGGGGAGTCAAGGACATCTTAACAAGGGGAGTCCCTCATAACCAATCTCTTTACTTTGTTATTTTTGTTTTGCTTAGTTCCTTTTTGCTTTGTTTGCTTGTTTTGTTATCAAAAACACAAAAAAAATTAGTTTTATTAGTTTGCTTTCTTATTTGAAAACCCAAAAAAATGACTACTCTTGAAAACACTAAGTTGTGTGACTTCACTAGCACCAACAACAATGATTTTATGAGCACACCTATTGCTCCACCTATTCCTGAAGATACTTTCTTTGAGATAAAACCCGCTTTGCTCAATCTTGTTATGAGAGAACAATTTTCTGGTATTGGTAATGAAGATGTTGCTGCCCATCTAAATAACTTTGTTGAACTTTGTGAGATGCAGAAGCATAGGGATGTAAATGGTGATATTATTAAGCTGAAATTGTTTCCTTTCTCTTTGAGAGGAAAAGCTAAAGAATGGTTGAATTCCTTAACTAAGAATAGTATTGATTCTTGGACTAAGTGCAAAGATGCTTTCATTGGAAAATACTATCCTCCTGCTAAGATTATATCTATGTGAAGTGAAATAATGAAGTTTAAACAATCTAATAATGAACATGTTGCTCAAGCTTGGGAAAGAATGAAATCTCTGGTAAAGAATTGTCCCACTCATGGACTGCCTGCTTGGATGATCATCCAAACTTTTTATGCAGGATTGAACTATTCTTCAAGGAACCTATTGGATTTTGCTGCTGGAAGTACCTTTATGACCATCACTTTGGGTGCTGCAACAAAACTTCTGGACAATATGATGGTTAATTATTCTGAATGGCATACTGAGAGAGCTCCACAAGGTAGGAAGGTAAATTCTGTTGAGGAAACTTCCTCCTTGAGTGATAAGATTGATATTATTATGTCTATGCTTGTTAATGGGAAAGCCCATATTGATCCAAATAATGTTCCTTTAGCCTCTTTGGTTGCTCAAGAAGAGCAAGTTGATGTGAACTTCATAAGAAATAACAACTTTGGCAATAATGCTTATAGGAATAATTTTGGTAACAACAATTATAAGCCATATCCACCCAACAATGGTAATGCTTATGGAAGTTCCTACAACAATAATAGGAGTGCTCCCTCTGAACTTGAAGTTATTCTTAAAGACTTTATTACTAAACAAACTACTTTCAACAAAACAATTGAGGAAAAACTCTCTAATGGTGAAAGAAATATAGCATCTTTGGCCGAAGCTCAATCTTCTTTGAATAAAATGGCTGCTAAACCTGAAACTAATGATAATCCCTTTGCAGCTACTAATGCTATACAAGTAATAATTGATGAAAATGTTAGACTATTAGCTGAATTACATGCTAAGTGGGAAAGAGAAGATGAAATTGCTAGAAACATTAGTGTTTCTACTATTACCACCACTAGTGTTGAGGCTAGTAATAGTTCTACTACTCTAGATGATAAATTTGATTTTGATCTTGATGGTTGCAATATCTCTGAAGTTATTAAGTTCCTACAAAAGCTTGCTAAAAGTCCTAATGCTAGTGCAATGAACATGGCCTTTACAAAACACATTACTGATGCTCTCATAAAGATTAAAGAAGAAAAGATGAAACATAAAGCTTCTATTCCTATAAAACAAGAAGATGGTTGGGAACCCATCATTAATATGAAAGTGAATGACTTTGATTTCAAAGCTTTATGTGATCTTGATAGTAGTGTTTCTATTATGCCTAGAAGGATTTATGATATGCTTGATTTGCCTCCACTTGAAGATTGTTATTTGAATGTCCCACTTGATGATAATGCTAAAAAGAAACTCATGGGGAGTCTTAATGATGTTCTCATTATGGTTAACAATGCCTATGTCCCCGTTAATTTCTATGTTTTGGATGTTGAATGCAATGCTTCTTGTCCTATTACTTTGGGAAGACCTTTTCTTAGAACTGTTGGTGCCATTATTGATATGAAAGAAGGCACCATTAAATATCAACTCCCACTCAAGAAAGGTATAGAACACTTCCCTAAGAATAGAGAGAAGATTTCTTTTGCTTCTCCTATGAAAACAAAATTTGGTCTTAATGCTTCTTCATTTGAGAACACTTGATTCTTTCTTGCTTCTTATGCCTAACTTAAAGGCATTAAAGTAAAGTACTTATTGGGAGATAACCCAAAAGTTTTAGATGAGTCTTGGAATTTATTACTTTAGTAATAACCGCACCTTATCCTTTTTATTTGCTTTTTGTGCCAAGAGTAACCTCTAATGAGAGAGAAGTAATAATTGGGAAAGTTGCTGTCCCAAAACAGATTTCTGTGCTTCACGATAAAAATTCGTGTAAAATCTCTGAACGTCTTTTTGAGGCGTGAATGTTTGTGCTTCTGCCCCAGGTTGTTATCTAACTTTCGTTAGTTCAACACTTTTTGATTTGAGCAACACAAGGTCTTAGAAAAAATTCGTATTTACCTGTTGGTCTGTTTTGACAGATTTCTGCCATTTTCTGCATTTGCTTCTTGTTCGTTCCTTTTTGAGTTCTTTTGGGGAATTGAGCTTTTTGAGGGAAGTGCTTCAGTAGCTAGTGTTCTAATGGAAGTTTATTTGGTGTTAGAACTGAACCTTAAGACTTATTTATCTTGAGTGCACTAATGTTGCTAATAAAGATTGTGTGAAGTTTTGTATGAAGGAAAAATTTCAGGTGTATGGAAGGAATGAGTAATGATATGAAGGATGGACTAAAGATCAAGATTGGGGATGGCACGCGTGTCACCCCAAGAAATATCCAAGAAGTACAAGCGTCAAAGCTTGGGGATGACCAAGGCATCCCCCTCTTCATCAATAAAAATCCCAGGTTTCTTCCAAACGCTTCATTTTTATTGTTTCATGCACATTTGTGTTGTTCTTGGAGCGTCTTCTTTTTTGTTTTTGTTTTGATTTTTGTTTGCTTGGTTTGCTTAGTTTGCTGAATAAATTGGTTGTACCCCCTCTTTCATACATTGGTTTTCAAATAGTTTGGTTTGGTTTGGAAAAGAGTAGGAAAGTTCATGTTTAAGTGGTAAAAAGAGCTTGTTTTTGACTGTGGACTATGCTTTGTCATGCCTTGCTTGATATTGTTTTGGCTTTATTCTTAGTATTCTTTGCTGTAGTATGACTTGTTATAAACAATTGAGATTGCTTAATGTGCCTTGAATGAATCATGCGTTGTTTTAGCATATTAAAGCATAGTATTGTGGTATTCTCCTTTGATGCTTTATTTGGGTTGACTTGGCACATGCTCACACCATGTTATGACTATCCAAAGTCACCATAGCCTTTATGATACTTTAGTTTTCAACTTGTAGTATCACTTTATGCTTTGATCAATGATGTTTTGTCGCTCTACATGATTATGGCCATTATTGCTCTCTTAGTTTGTCGCTCCCAGTCTTTTGCTAGCCTCCACAACCAAGTATGAGTTCCACTCATGCATACAACTCCCTAAACCAAGTTATTCCAAAGAGTCCACCATACCTACCTACTAGCTTATTCTATTCCAAGTATATTCATGCTTTTGTTTACCTTCCAAATTAAACTTGTTATGAGAAAACTAGTGATTAAAGCTCTCACGAACTTGATGGCACACTTTACTTTTTTGCATATAATAAACTTGAACCATTGGGTCCTTCTTTGTTGCGTATAATTTTTTTTGCATCTAATAAACTTGAACCATGTATCATGGGGAACGCTTTCAACAATGCACTTGTACTTTGTACCCCGTTGATATCATGTTATTTTGCTTATGGATCCCGGCGGTGTGAAATAAAAGTGGAACTTGTAAGATCATGGAGTTTGTATGTGTGTTAGAGAAACACCTAGGACGCTAGCCTAAGCCATGCCTAATCATGGTTGAAACTTGTAGCATCACCATAATGAGCACTCTATGAAGCATTCTCAATAAAAACCTATGCAAATAGCAAATAAAAAGATCGCTGAGATGCTCATTGTCTGCTTGCCTTGTCATTTTGATTATGGGATAGCTCCTGTATCCTGTGCAAGGGGTACCCCGTTGGCGGTTCTTTATGATACACATGTACTTACAAAGATAAGAGCTTACTTGTGACTAAACTTGAGTAGCATGAGGTTCAGTCTTCGTAAGTAAGGGGCATGAGATTTCGGTTTATAACTTGTCAAGCATATCCTCTTAGTTGTGTCACTTTAACCTTAATCACCTTAAAGATGCTTATGATAGGGGCAATGAGAGCTGAAAGCTATAAGTACCATAATTTTTGGAAGCTCTTTATGAGACTTGAATCCCTACTTCCTTCTATGAAGGCCTTTCTTCCACCATTATATTGAGTCTCCACCTTCTATCTTTATGCACCTACTTTGAGAGCATAGTGGCCATTCTTAGTTCTATGTGCATTGTCCCAAGACTAGTTCATTGATGCATAACTTGATATTGCTTGTTTTAAACTATTTGTATCTAGTCACTCTTATGAACTTTGAAGGTGTCCTATGCATTTATATTTGCTACTCTATGAGGGACAAGCTGAATACTATTATTCTATGTTTTCTTTATGTGAAACAAACAAACGTCTTGCAAAGCATTGTTATTCATGAATCTTTTGTTTGTGCCTTTTCATGTTGCATCATAGTTTCCTTTTCTTATTGCTAGAACTTTGTCTTTCATGTTATGATTGAAACTATGATCCTAGCTTCGAATGTTTTACAAATACTTTGATCAAGTCTTTGATGGTGCATGTCACCTCAAAAATTATTCTTTCTTTTTATCACTTACCTACTCGAGGACGAGCAGGAGTTAAGCTTGGGGATGTTGATACATTGCAAATGTATCTATAATTTTTGATATTCCATGCTTAGTTTTATCCACTTTCTTGTGTTTTGTCCATACTTTGTAGTACTTTTCATATGATTTCTTGGACTAACCTATTAACAAGAGCCACAGTGCTAGCTGCCTGTTTTCTGCTATCTTTGGTTCCAGGAAAGCCAGAAAATGAATATTCTCGGAATTGGATGGGACAAAAGCCAAAGTGCCTATTTTTCCGGAAGTCATCAGATGCCAGAATACGAGACGGAGAAGGGCTGGGGGCCGGCCACACCACCTGGCCGCGCGGCCAGTCCTGGCCCCCGCCAGGGGGTGGTCTGGCTGACCCCAGCACCCCCTCGGCCTCTCCTTCCGCCTATAAGATTCCCTCGGGACGAAAACCCTAAGTACCCGATCAAAAATCCACGAAAGAGTCTGTAGCCGCCGTCATCTCCATCCCTAGATCGGGAGGGATCTGAAGCTCTTCCCGGCACCCTGCCGGAGAGGGGAATTCACCCTGGGGGCCTTCTTCATCATCATGCAAGCCTCCGGTGTGATGCGTGAGTAGTTCATCTTTGGACTACGGATCCATGTAGTAGCTAGATGGCTGGTTCTCCTCCTTTGTGCTTTCATGTCTAGATCTTGCGAGCTCCGTTCATGATCAAGATCATCTATTTGTAATTTTGCATGTTGTATTTGCGGGGATCCGATGTATATTGAGATGCTATTTCAGATTGATTATTGATTCTATCATGTCTTTGTTATTTGTGATCTTGCATGCTTTCCGTTGTTAGTAGCTATCTTGGCCAAGTAGATGCTAGCAACTCCAAGAGTTAGTATTTATGCTCGATAGTGGGTTCATGCCTCTGGTAATCTAGGGAAGTGATAGAAATCTCTAAGGTACTAGATGTGTTGTTGCTACTAGGGAGAAAACAACAATCCTTTGTTCATAGAACAATCGTATTGTTTACATTACATGCAATTCGTAAAGCAATAATCTGTTGCTTGCAACTTAATACTAGAGGGGGTTCGGATGATAACCTGAAGGTGGATTATTAGTCATAGATGCAGTTGGATGGCGGTCTATGTATAATGTTGTAATGCCCAATCAAGTTCCAAAGGAGTCAAGATGATTAGTATATGCATGTATTGCTTTCTCGATGTTTGTCAATTGCCCCACTGTAATATGTTCACCCAGCATGTTATCTATCTTAAGGAGAGCCACCTCTAGTGAACTATGGATCCCGATCCTTTTTCTTTTACATACAATCTATAAACTGTTTACTGCTTTGTGTTTACTTTCTGCAAACTATCACTTCTTTCCATTCGATAAGTTTAATCCTTTGTTTTCAGCAAAACACGGTGAGATTGACAACCTCATCGCAAGTTGGGGACAGAGTTCTGTGGTTGTGTTATGTAGGTCTCCATGTTGCTACTAGCACCGGTAGTGCGCCCTGCCAAGGCTCAGCTAGCAACACCTTTGGGGTGTTTCCTTGCTCCTACTGTTTTGATTAAACCTTGGTTTCATAACTGAGGGAAACCGGCTGTTGTGCTCATCATACCTTCCTCTTGGGGTCCCCAACGAGCTCTACATCAACATTGAGCCGTCATCCATGCGAAGAATGTATTGATTTGCTTGGTGGAACTTGATTAGCGCGCTTTCCTATGCGCTATCTAGGCCTACGCCTATCTGGGTCACCTTGGAGGGGTCATCATCCTTCAACGGCGTCTTCTTCGTCTCTTCCGATGCCTTGAACTCTAGATTCGGCTTTGTCACCTCCTTCTTCGTTGCGGGCATCTCGGACGGATCTATGGTCTTCTTGATCTCCTGGTACTCCTAGGCGTGCAGCACGGCTTCAGCAAAGGTGGCATTTCCGTCCTCGTACTCTCACGCTTTCTTCGGGTCTCCCCTAATGGCGATCACGCCGTTGGGACCTGGAATTTTCATCATATTGTAAATGTAACACTGACGAGCCATAAAAGCCAGTAAGCCGGACGTATGAATATAGCGTGGTACGCACTCTTGAACGGGACCACTTCGAAGGAAAGTGCTTCCGTCTGATAGTTCTTTGGAGTTCCAAAGGTAACATCCAAAGTGATCTCTCCCAGGGAATTTGCTTGTCTTCTTGGGACAACTCCATGAAAGATCACAGAGCTGTAATTCAGCTGGGTCTCCGAAATCTTCATCCGGCGTAGTGTTTCGATATACAGGATGTTAATGCTGCTGCCACCGTCCATGAGAGTCTTGGAGAAACCATAGCTGTCAATAGGTGGGTTGACGACTAAGGCGTAGTTTCCTTGCCTGTGCAACTTAGGCGGATGATCAGCACGGTCAAAGGTGATTGCAACTTCCGACCAGTCCAAGAACTGAGGGACAACCGGAACTGTCGTGTTGAGCTCATGAAGGACTGCCTTTTTGACCTTAGCTGGTTGAGATCCGAGGAAGGTGACGTATGTGTCTTTCTTGGTCGGGAAGTTTTTCTTTCCCTCCGGCTTGGGATTTGAAGCATCAGCTTCCTCCATGTTAGAATCTTCCTTGGAATCTTTATCTTTATCAGGATTCTTCTTTCCCTTCTTCCGCTTGGCCCTGTGGCTAGCGGTATCGTCTTTCTTGATGTCGTCATTAAAACGACACTCGGCGTTTGTGTGAGACGGGCCCCCATTGGCATCCAAATGATGCACACATGGGTTATTGGCAATGTCGGCCCAAGAGTAGGTTTTGCCAGGTTGCTGGTCTCCTCTACCTTGGACTCTTGATGTCCCACGACCGCGTCCGTGGCCACCGCCACATCCTCCTCGTCCTCCAGACCTGAAAGTAGCAGTAACCACTGCCGTTTCTGCGTTGGGATTTTCTTCCGAGGTGTTCTTGTGCTTCTGAGCTTGCTGCTTTGGTTGTTTTGCCGACTGTGGCACAGCTAGGGCGTTCAGTTATCCCTCTGCGTCGTCGTCAGCATCTACATACTTGCTCGCTGTTTCTATCATCTCTCCCAAATCAGTGACTTTGTCACACTTCAAGCGATGACGTAGTAAACCAATTGGGAGCCCTGCAATGAAAGCTTCAATCATAGTTTGGTCATTTACTCCCTCACATGAGTTCTTGGTGTCGATCCATCGTCCGAGATAATCCCGGCAAGTTTCTCCGGCTTTCTGGGTGCAACGCTGTAGGTCTCCTACCATACAGGGCCTCCGGTATGTGCCTTCGAAATTCCAAAATAATGCACTTTGCATGTCATACCAGTTGTGGATGGTGTTCTCCAGAAGTTCATTGAGCCATGATCATGCCGTCTTCCGCAACATGAGTGGGATATATCAGGTTGCGACCAAGCTGTTTCCGCCTTTAGCGATGCAGCAAGCTTGGAAAAAATCCTGGAGCCAAGTATCTGGCCGAGCTATGCTGTCGTAGGCTTGGATGTGTCTTGAGATAGCAAATCCTTTTGGGAATTTTGTTGCTCTTATGCATGGTCCAAAGCACTTTGGGCCCACGTATATATCATCATTTTCGTAACGCCATGCCTCTATGCTGGAGTTAATCCTGTGCCTTGCGTCACTTGGGGATAAAGATCGTCCTGAATGACGGCTATGGCTGCGGTGCCTTGGAGCCGGACTTTGGCTTCTGCCACCACCTCCTCTGCCACAACGCCCTCCTTGGCCTCCTTGGGAGCCGTTGTGATGGCTGCTTGGTGGAGAAGGTGGAGCAGCTGGATTGTTTCTGGCTAATCGCCGGCCTCCGTCCGGAGCGTCATTATTCCAGTTCCAGGGAGGATCTTCATTACGACGAGCCCCTTGCCGGCTTGTCTCAGCACGGTGTCCATCGTTCCTTCGTCCGTCAGCCGGACTGCTTGCATGTCTAGGAGGTGGCATTCTTTGACGGTCCTCCTCCCGACGTTTGTCTTTGTCTTCTTCCCTACGATCGGTCGACTCTCGCCGGGGAGGATCCTTCGGATTCGGTGCCGCAATTGCCTCTTGCTCCGCAGCTGGAGTAACATTGCGCCAGTCACGTGCAGTTTTGTGATGCTATAATGAAGATCCGGTTCTTGAGTACGGTCTTCCCGACGGTCGGAACGGTGATGCTGCTCCGGAGCATGTTGGGGTCTTACATCATTCTAGGCCGGATCCGTGCAACATTGGTCGGATTGGGAGACTAGTTTTCCGCTTCCGGATAGGGCGGCCTTCTGCTGCTCTAGACCCTTGTTGAGTAGCTTAATGCCCAATCGAATCTGCTCTGGGCCTGAATTATTTGCTAGGATTTCTCGAGCCACAATAGTGTTTTGCACTGGCATTGGATACATCCAGTCTCCCTTGCTGTCGAGTCGAGGCATCCCATGGTATCCTCCAAAGAGAACTTTGTGAATTTCCAGGAATTGGTCGTCACGAGTGTGACATTTCCGAGTCTTCTAATGCTGCTGAGAGATGTTCTTCTCCGCAGTTGCTATGCATCTCTTTTCTTCCTCGATGTTTTTGCCTTCATCCAGTAGTACTTGGCGACGCGCTTCTAGGGCCTGGGCCCTTTCATCCAGTTCTTCAGTAGTATGTTTTGCAGCTATAGGGATAGGTGTGGTAGTGCAGCATCGATGAGTTTATGCGCACCTTCGGTGATCACGTGTCCATCCACCGATTCTTCTTTGGGATCGTCTGGGATAAGTGCTCCATCCGAGTCTTCCTCATATTCCTCGGCAATCACTTCCTCTGCCAGAAGATCTTTTGCCGGGGTCTTGTTCTCTCTCATTAGAGGTTACTCTTGTCACAAAAATCAAAATAAAAAAGGATAAGGAGAGGTTATTAAAGAAGTAATAACTTACAAGATTCAAGAAAACTATTGGGTTATCTCCCAAGAAGTACTTTTCTTTAACGCCTTTAAGTTAGGCATGATAGTGTGAGAAGATGCTCACATAAGAAATATGAATTGAAGTAAAAGAGAGCATCAAGAAGCAAATATAAAAAAATTTAAGTCTAACCCACTTCCTATGCATAGAAATCTTGTAAAGAAACAAGTCATGAAAGCACAAAGCAACAAGCATAGGAAAGCAAAACAAGTGCAACTTCAAGACTTTCAACATAAAGAGGGGAAACTTAATATTATTGAGATGCATAAAACCATGTTTCCCTCTCTCATAATAACTTTCAGTAGCATCATGAATAAAATTAACAATATAACTATCACATAAAACATTCTTATCATGAGCCACATGCATATAATAATTATTACTCTCCACATAAGCATAGTCATTCTTATTAATTGTAGTGGGAGCAAATTCAACAAAATAGGTATCATTATTATTCTCATCACCATAATCATCAAATATAGAAGGCATATTGTAGTCATAATTAATTGCCTCCTCAATAGTAGGTGGACTGAAAATATCATATTCATCATTGTAATCATCATATATTGGAGGCATAGTATCATCAAAGTAAATTTTCTCCTCTAAAGATGGGGGACTAAAAAGATCATTTTCATCAAAACTAGCTCCCCAAGCTTAGAATTTTCCATAGCATTAGCAATAATGGTGTCTAAAGAATTCATACTAACAACATTCCTACTAGCATGCAAATAAAGTTCCATAGGTTTTTTAATTTTGTCTTCAAACACTTCATGTCCTAACTCAAGATAAATACTATAAAGCTCTCTAATTTTGTTGTTGTTTTCAATTAAGCCTAACTAGTGAAAACAAGAAACAAAAAGACAAAATTGCAGAATCTAAAGGAAATAACTTTGAGCACTCACACTGGAGGATGTGAGTACCTTTTACCTTACCTCCCCGGCAACAGCGCTAGAAAATAGCTTGATGTCTACGCACTTCTATTATTGTAGATAGTTGTTGGGCCTCCAAGTGCAGATGTTTGTAGAATAGCAGCAAGTTTCCCTTAAGTGGATTACCCAAGGTTTATCGAACTCAGGGAGGAAGTGGTCAAAGGTATCCCTCTCAAGCAACCCTGCAATCAAGATACAAGAAGTCTCTTGTGTCCCCGACACACCCAATACACTTGTCAAGTGTATAGGTGCACTAGTTCGGCGAAGATATAGTGAAATACAAGTGGTATGGATAATTATAAGTGGTAACGGTGCCAGAAAATAGCTTGATGGCGTGGAAGAGACTAAAGGCAAACTGAAATAAAGATGGAAGCAAGCAAACATGTAACATATCTAGTTGCAAACGGTGTTTCAATGCTTAGAAACAAGGCCTAGGGATCATACTTTCACTAGTGAACACTCTCATATAAATATCTTCTCTTTATGATACTACTCTAAACTACTCTCCGGTTGGA
This sequence comes from Avena sativa, assembly GCA_916181665.1. NCBI lineage: Eukaryota > Viridiplantae > Streptophyta > Magnoliopsida > Poales > Poaceae > Avena > Avena sativa. The sequence goes on along the minus strand of OV702287.1, from coordinate 101,241,994 downwards.
CACTCTAATCCATGGTAGGGCTATAACAGCCTCAAATTTCGCTTTCCGCATCTAGATAACCCCATACTGTCACCTTGAGCACTAGATGGTTCTAAAAAACACCACAATTTCATAGAGACATCCAACTCCAAATATAACTCATAACAAGTATTTGTAATCTCTAGCCTAAGTGCCACCATGGTGTGCACGCTATCACTTTCACACACATGGGGAGAGCCAGAGATCTATTAAAGCACTTGAGTAGCAAGGTAGATCTAATTGATTACAAAGCTCATGTTGGGGATATACTTTTCGGGTATCCTCACAGTTCCTCACTGACCAGGGTGGCCCACTTAGGGTTAGAGCTTTGCTTCACGGGCGGCCCAGTAAGGGAGAAAAGACGGAGTCCAGTCCGTCTACGGGAAGGCCTAGCAGACTTACCGACATAGGCTCATAGTGTTACTTGTAGTTCAAGATGTACTCTATAACCGACTCTTAGTCGTAGCCGGATAGGTCTCTTCTGTAAACCCTAGGCCGGATATCTATATAAGCCGTCCTAGGGAGAGCCTTTAGGGCACCCTCAATAGTCTACAATCTCAACTCGCACAGGCGAACCCCTGTAACCCATATTCCGGCTCTACCGTATTACTGGATTGCTAGCAGAAGTAGGATCCATCCAAAGCCGGCGAATTCGAACCTAGGTAAACTTGTGTGCTCGCTGTCCCGGAACACCGTACATCTCACACCCCTCTCTTCCACACGCCCTGAGGACCCCCTCATGGTGTACTTGTCATCAATCCGACAACAGTTGGCGCCCACCGTGGGGCAAGTGAGCTTCGAATCTGTGTTCCGAGCGGAATCTGCAAGAATCGGAATCGGCGAGACTATCATCGCCGGTCGCATCCTCTATGCTAGCGGCGTCCCTCTCATCGTTCTCGATGATACCTGGATTCCGGCCAGGGAGGCCGTGACCACCTACACTATCATGTCTTTCGGCGAGATCGATGTTTACATCGGTTTCACTGAACCTGTCCCACCCACCCAGCGGTGATGATAGAGGCAGCGGAAAATTCTGGTTCCCCTTTGTCTGTGGAGGCCGAAGAGTTCCGGATCTCGGAAAACCCTAATCCCACCCAGCCCGCACCAGTTGCGGAGATAGTGGAGAAATCCGAGCGTGAAGCAGACCCAGCGGTCCAAGCCAAATCTGGAGTGGATCTCCCAGGAGAGGCTGAATCCCAGATCGACCTACCCGCCGAGGTCAAAATCCAGGAGGAGCACAACAACAACGACGGTTCTGGCTCTCATGATGCTGGGACAGACAGGCCTTTCTTGAGGTACACGCTGCGACGTTTGGTGATGCAGAACTCAGCATAGATGAAATCCTCGAAACCATCAAATGTTTCGACGAAGCCTACTATGAAGACCGCAATTATCTCAGGAGGGGCGCATCACACTTCATCGGGTATGTTGGATCTGGATCCGGCCCTGCCGATGCTGGAGACAACACCGACTCCGTACTAGAAGCAATCGGAATAAACGCCAACGTACCCGCATCCTCGGATGAGTCGATGACGTCGGCAGATTTCCGGAAGTTCTCCGCGGAATATGACGAGGAGCTTCACTCCACAGCTGCAGCAGAAGGAGAAGACATGGACGAAGGATTCAGAGAAAACTCTCCCAAAGCACAGGACAACATGGATCTCGGAGACGACCCCGAGAACCAAATGGCCGAAAGTACTGATCAGAGCTTAACTTCGGGAAATGGGCCCAAAGCCGTCTTTGCTACCGGCGCTACTAAGAGGGCAAAGATGAAGAACAAGAAGAACAAGACCCCGGCAAAATCTACTCCAACAGAGGAGGTGATTGCCGAGGAATATGAGGAAGACTCGGATGGAGCACTTATCCCAGACGAGCCCAAAAAATAAGAACCGATGGATGGACACATGATCACTGAAGGTGCACGTAAATTCATCGATGCTGCATTAACCACACCTATTCCTACAGCTGCAGAACTTACTGCTGAAGAACTAGACGAGAGGGCACATGCCCTAGAAGCGCGTCGTCAACAACTCCTAGATGAGGACAAAAACATCGAGGAGGAGAAGAAACACATGGCATCTGTGGAGAAGTACAACTCCAGGCAATACCAGAAAACCAGGAAGCGTCATACTAATGACAACCAATTCTCGCATATTCACGCCGTCCTTTTCAGAGAAGAAATGGGGAAGCCTCGGAAAGATAGCAAAGGGGATTGGGTGTATCCAACCCCAATACAGAACACCGTTGCGGCCCGAGAAATTCTATCGGCTAATCCAGACCAGGAGCATATCCGGTTGGGCATCAAATTACTCAACAAGGGACTGGAGCAGCAAAAGGTCGCCATGTATGGAAGTCAAAATCTGGTCTCTAATTCCGACCAGTGTCGCACAGATCCGACATGGGCTGAAGTAAGACCCCAGCGTGTTCCGGAGCAGCACCACCGTTCCGGTCGCCGGGAGGACAATTATTCAAGAACTGGATCTTCGGGACAACACCACAAAACTGCCCACGACTGGTGTAACGTTAAACCAGTTGCGGAGCAAGAGGCAATTGATGCACTGAATATGAGGAACCCGCCCCGGCGAGAATCGAAAGACCGCAGGGACGATGATAAGGAGAAACATCGGGAGGAGGACCGACAAAGAATGCCACCTCCTAGACACGAAAGCCATCCGGATGACGGGCGAAGGAATGACGGACATCGTGCCGAGACAAGACGGCAGGGGGCTCGTCACAATGAAGATCCTCCCCGGAACCGGAATAATGACGCTCCGGATGGAGGCCGGCGATTAGCCGGAAATAACCCAGCTGCTCCACCCTCTCCGCCAAGAAGCCATCACAACGACTCCCAAGGAGGCCAAGGAGGGCGTCGTGGTGGAGGAGGTGGTGGCAGAAGCCGAAGTCCGGCTCCAAGGCACCGCAGCCACAACCGACACTCGGGACGATCTCTATCCTCGAATGACGTAAGGCACATGATCAACTCCAATATAGAGGCGCGGAGCTACAAAAATGATGATATATACGTGGGCCCAAAGTGCTTCGGTCCATGCATAAGAGCTACAAGATTCCCGGAAGGATTTGCTATCTCAAGACATATCTAAGCTTACGACAACATAGCTCGGCCAGATACTTGGCTACAGGATTTTTTCCAAGCTTGCTGCATCGCCAAAGGCGGAAATAGCCTAGTCGCAACCCGATATCTCCCACTCATGTTGCAGAAGACAGCAAGATCATGGCTCAATGAACTTCTGGAGAACACCATCCATAACTGGTATGACATGCAAAGTGCATTCTTTCGGAATTTCGAAGGCACATACCGGAGGCCCTGTACGGTCGGAGACCTACAACGTTGCACCCAGAAAGCCTGAGAAACTTGCCGGGATTATCTCGGACGATGGATCGACACCAAGAACTCCTGTGAAGGAGTAAATGACCAAACTGCGATTGAAGCTTTCATTGCAGGTCTCCCAATTGGTTTACTGCGTCACCGTTTGAAGTGTGACAAGGTCACTGATTTGGGAGAGATGATAGAAACAACGAGCAAGTATGCAGATGCTGATGACGATGCAGAGGGATTACTTAATGCCCTGGCTGTGCCACAGTCGGGAAAACAACCAAAGCAACAAGCTCAGAAGCGCAAGAATACCTCGGAAGAAAAACCCAACACAGAAACGGCAGTGGTAACTGCTACTTTTGGGTCTGCAGGACGAGGAGGATGAGGCGGAGGCCGCGGACGCGGTCGTGGGACTTCGAGAGTTCAAGGTAGAGGAGACCAGCAACTGAGCAAAACCTACTCTTGGGACGACATTGCCAATAACCCATGTGTGCATCATTTAGACGCTAATGGGGGCTTGTCCCACACAAACACTGAGTGTCGTTTCAACGACGACATTAAGAGAGATGATACCGCTGGCTACAAAGCTAAGTGGAAGAACGGAAAGAAGAATCCCGAAAAAGATAAAGAGACCAAGGAAGATTCCGACATGGAGGAAGCTGATGCTTCAAATCCCAAGCCGGAAGGGAAGAAAAAATTTCTGACCAAGAAAGACACTTATGTCACCTTCCTCGGATCTCAACCAGCAAAGGTCAAAAAGGCAGTGCTACATGAGCTCAATGCAACAGTTCTGGCTGTCCCCCAATTCTTGGACTGGTCGGAAGTGGCAATCACATTTGACCGCACTGATCATCTGCCTAAGTTGCACATGCGAGGAAAATATGCCTTAATCGTCAATCCACTTATGGACGGTTATGGTTTCTCCAAGACTCTCATGGATGGTGGCAGCAATATTAATATTCTGTATGTCGAAATGCTATGCCGGATGAAGATCTCGGAGACCCATCTGAACCATAGCTCTATGATCTTTCACGGAGTTGTCCCAGGAAGACAAGCTAATTCCCTGGGCAAAATCACTTTAGATGTTACCTTTGGAACTCCAAAGAATTATCGGACAGAGGCACTTTCCTTTGAAGTAGTCCTGTTCAAGAGCGGGTACCACGCTATATTCGGACGTCCGGCTTACTAGGATTTTATGGCTCATCCGTGTTACATTTACAATATGATGAAAATTCCAGGTCCCAACGGCGTGATCACCATCAAGGGAGACCCGAAGAAAGCGCGAGAGTGTGAGGATGGAAATGCCGCCTTTGCTAAAGCCGTGTTGCACGCCCAAGAGTACTAGGAGATCAAGAAGAGCATAGATCCGTCCGAGATGCCCGCAACAAAGAAAGAGGTGACAAAGCTGAATCCGGAGTTCAAGGCATCAGAGGAGACGAAGAAGACGCCGTTGAAGGATGATGACCCCTCCAAGGTGACCCAGATAGGCGTAGGCCTAGATAGCGCATAGGAAAGCGCGCTCGTCAAGTTCCTCAAAGCAAATCAAGATATCTTCACATGGCAGCCATCTGACATGACCGGAGTACCTAGGGAACCTGCCAAGCACTCTTTAAATGTAAACCCGAACGCTAAACCCGTCAAATAGTCCTTATGATGTTTTGGCGATGAAAAGCGTAAGGCAATAGCTAAGGAACTAGCACGGCTTGAGTTAGCCGGATTCATAGAAGAGGTCATCCACACTGAGTGTTCGGCCAATCCTGTAATGGTCCCTAAAAAGGACACCACTGATTTAAGGATGTGTGTTGATTATACTTCCTTGAACAAGGCTTGTCCAAAAGATCCGTTCGGTTTGCCTAGGATTGATCAAGTTATCGATTCTACGGTAGGCTCGGAACTCCTCTGTTTTCTCGACGCATATTCCAGTTATCACCAAATCCGGATGAAGGAATCTGACAAAGTCAAAACTTCATTTGTAACCCCCTTCGGAACCTTCTATTTTGTTACGATGCATTTTGGATTGAAGAACGCAGGAGCTACGTACCAGCGCATAATGCAACGTTGCCTCCACGATCAAATCGGACGCAATGTACATGCATATGTGGATGATATTGCGGTAATGTCCAAAAAGAAGGAAACGCTGATTTCCGACTTAGAGGAAACATTTGCCAATCTACGAAAATACAACATAATGCTTAATCCGAAGAAGTGTTTCTTTGGAATCCCAGCCGGAAAATTGTTAGGTTTCATCGTGTCACAAAGAGGCATAGAGGTAAACCGAGACAAAATTAAGGCTATACTCAATATTTCCAGGCCAACTCGCCTAAAGGACGTACAAAGACTAACTGGTTGCATCGTTGCAGTCAGTCGGTTTGTAAGCCGGCTTGGTGAAAGAGCCGCACCATTATACAAACTCCTAAAAAAGACCAAGGATTTTGTGTGGACCGACGAAGCTAAAGCCGCATTACAAGACCTGAAGAAAGTACTCTCATCTGGTCCTATCCTTGCTGCACCGGAACCACAGGAACCGATGTTGCTTTATCTTGCCGCGACAAATAAAGTCGTTAGTATCGTTATGGTAGTGGAGAGACCGGAGGAAAATCAGGAACACTTGGTGCAGCGTTCGACTTACTTTGTCAACGAGGTCCTAACAGAATCAAAACAGCGGTATCCGCACTATCAAAAGCTGGCTTACGGTGTTTGCTTAGCCTCTCGTAAGCTACGACATTATTTTTAGGAGCATCCAATTACCACGGTGAGCACAGCTCCCATGAGAGATATAATCAACAACAGTGACGCCACAGGACGTGTCGCGAAATGGGGCATAGAGCTCTCAGCTTTCAATGTTGAGTACAAACCTCGGACAACAATCAAATCCCAAATCCTTGTCGACTTTGTTGCTTACTGGACAGAGACGAAGGAGAATATGACCCTCCCTGAGTCGGAATATTGGACCCTATATTTTGATGGGTCTAAGGTTCGCGGGGGCTCGGGGGCTGGCATGATGCTCAAATCACCCAAATGAGATAAACTTCTATACGTGTTGCAGATCCACTTCACAGCGACAAATAATATTGCCGAGTATGAAGCACTGCTACATGGAATCCGGATTGCTAAGGATATCGGCATCCGACGTTTGATGTGTTACGGAGATTCGGATCTTGTTGCTCAGCAAGTGTCGGATATTTGTAATGCAAATAAACACATGGCAGCATATAAAGCTGTCATGGATGATTTATCTAAATCGTTCGAAGGGTTTGAGGTTCAACACATCCCTCGAGCAGAAAATGAGGAAGCAGATGCCTTATCTCGGATAGGCTCTACATGGAAAGAGGTTTCGGATGGAGCATTTTTAGAGCACCTCAAAGTTCCCTCAATAAAGGGAGTGGACGAGGAATATCTGACCAAATCTGACTCACCTTTGATAGCAGTTCTGGCTGTAATTCCCAGCTGGACTCAACCCTACCTTGACTATTTCGTAGATGGCAAGTTACCCGAAGAAGAGGTTCTGAGACGACAGATTGTCCGATGAACAAAAGCCTATACTATAGTTAGTGGTGAGCTCTATAAGCGTAGTGTATCTAGGGTATTTCAGTGCTGCATATCTCCGGAAGAAGGAGTGGAAATCCTAAGAGAAATCCACGAAGGCGAGTGTGGTCACCACGCTACAGCCAAATCTTTAGTGGCAAAAGCTTTCAGAAACGGTTTTTTCTGGCTTACAGCCAAGGCAGATGCCGAACGGATGGTCAAGACGTGCAAGGGCTGCCAAAAATACGCCAAACAAGCTCATGTTCTGGCTAATCAGTTGTGAACAATACCTATAACATGGCCTTTTGCGGTCTGGGGGCTTGACATGGTAGGACCGTTTAAATGGGCTCCAAGTGGATTTACTCATCTCTTAGTGATGGTGGATGAATTCACAAAATGGATTGAGGCTAAAACTGTCACTAGTTGTGATGGAGCAACAGCCAAAAGATTTGTCGAGGATGTTATAATCCGGTATGGTTATCCACATAGCATTATCACGGACAACAAGAGTAATTTCTCTATGGGAGAATTGGCCGAATTCTGTAATGAACAAAATATCCGGCTTGACATTGCGTCAGTCGCACATCCACAGGCTAACGGACAAGTCGAAAGGGCAAATGGTTTAATCCTACAGGGCCTAAAACCGAGACTCGAAGCACCACTATGACGTGCTGCGGGGGCTTGGGCTGAGGAATTACCCTCTGTAATATGGAGTTTACGAACAACCCCGAACAGGTCAACCGGATACACACCTTTCTTCTTGGTCTATGGCGCAGAAGCAATTCTTCCTAGCGATTTGATTCACACTTCTCCTAGAGTGGCCGCGTATATCAAAGAGGATGCCAAGATTTCTCGACAAAATGATCTCGACTTAGTCGAAGAAGTTATGAGATCAATAGCCTATCAGCAGAAGTTACGCAAGTATCATAGCCAGAGAGTCCGAAACAGATCTTTCAATAAAGGCGATTTGGTTCTTCGGCTTGTGCAACAAAGAAAGCACAAACTTTCCCCAGTATGGGAAGGGCCCTTTTTAGTTAGTCGAGTATTTCATAATGGTTCGTACTACTTAACTGACATGAGGCCAGTCAAAGAAAGACCTGCTACTAAGAAGAGAAAGAGAGCTAGAGGCAGTACAAATCCGGATGAGTTAGACAGACCATGGAATAGTGCTCAGCTACATCCCTTTTATTCTTAGTTTATCCTTCTTTGTAATCATACATGTGTACATGTTCTGTGAGAAATAAAAGTTATGGTTGCCTCAAGTTTTTCTGAGAAGTTTTTGCCATCTTATTTCTGAATGATCATGTCACAGTCGAAAATCCCAGAATACTTGAAAGTACTTTATGCTCATGTTTGTTCTGGTTTAGATTTCCGATTCTAAAAATGCTACCTTTGGGCATAACTCTAAAGTTTCTAGTATATACTTTGGTTATTTGTCTGATTGCTGGATGCGGGCATTTTCCGAGTAGTGAATTGTTGGTACTGGAAGCCGGCTTTGTTTCCGAGTTTAAACTGGTTTAGCAATTGAGCTCTGTTGCTCGGCAAAGTTTCTGTGCAGAAGGTTTAGCCGGCTCACGAAAGGGACAAGGCGGAGAACCAGATAAACGATAAGTATAGGCAAAAAAGTACAAGTGCTTATGTAAAAATTTCAGGCACACAAAAATTTAAGCCAAAAAAGTGCTGAATAGATTAAAGCTTAGCACCAGCAAAATTATAGTACTGCATATTTATAGACCCATAATGTTTCTCGGAATAATACATTTGTTTCTGGTAATTTATGATGCAGGAGAGGAGGTAGGAGCTGCCGGCTCGCTGGATGCATCGGCCTCGGTTTGATAACGCTCCGAGATGTTCAGATCCGATACGGTCTGTTCATCGTCGGAAACTTCAGCTGCTTCTTCCGGAGGCGGAGGCGGTGTGTCCACGCGGGTGAAGAAGGGAGTGTCGTAGCTGGTTAAGTCAGCTACGTGACACCCATATCCGGCGCAGGAGTCCATGATGGCCTTGATATCTTTCTCCTGGCCGTCTTGATCCACCTTGCAGTACCCTCTGGTCGCTTGCCATATCTCCATGTTTCCATGGTGGCTCATGACCATGGTGAGAGCGTTCTGCATCGTCGATCGCGCGTAGGACATGTTCCAGTCCCAGACGAGCTGCGGCATCTCCTTTCCCTGGTCCCACACCTGAAAGTCGGACATGCTATGCATGTCCAGAACCTTGAGAGCTTCACCAATATCCTCAATGGATTGGCGGAAGTCATGAAGCAGATGACCGACTTGGGTAAGCCGGTGGGTGCGAGGCTCGGCAGAGGTGGAGTCCGTCAAGTTCAGAGGACTTATACACATAACACAAAAATGGTTAAGAAAATCCAACACTGAAAGAGTCGAAGAATATAGACAAGTCAGAAAGATAGAAACATACCGAAGATGACATCGTCAACTTTGGTCTTCTCTTCTCGAAGACTCCGGAGTTCAGCCTGGAGCGCCTCGGAAAGATCCTTCTCTCTACAAAGCTCATTGTTGAGATCCGAGATTTTCTGATCTTGAGACGCAATCTTACGATCGCATTCATCAGTGGCCATGAAGGTGGATTCGAGAATTTGAGCGATGCTCCTCTCATGATCTACCTTGAGCTTATCCAGCTCTTGGTGAAGTTCTTTATTCTCCACCACCAGGGTTTTGAGGTTCTCGGCCTCTTCAATCATAGCGCAGGACTGTTTTACTAGTCCTGTAAGAAAAAAGAACAACAGTTCAGTAAAAAATATTCGACTAAGAAAATCAAGACAAAGTTTTGAGTCTCGGAATGTTTACCTTCGGCCTCATCCTTTGAAACCTTCAGCTCAACATTTTCAAGACGGAGAGCTCTGATCTCTCTCCGCTTGTTGCAGATATTCTTCAACAAATCCTGGTTATATGAATTAACTTTCTATAGTCAGAATACCCAGAGTCAGAAGTCTACTAAAGACTCGGGCTAATATTGTTACTAATATCAGCACGAGCCTTGGGGGCTACACTAGTTCATTCTTTGGCATCCTAAGGAAGCATAAACCCAGATTGTATATCCTACTTCATGCTTGGGGGCTAGAAGATATGATATAAAGTACAATAAAGAAAAACGTGAGTTGGAATTCCGACTTACATGATGTTCATGTGTGAGCTTGCTCAGGCACATGTTCACTTTGGTGGTAACCTTCTCAGCGAGGGTGAGTGGAATAACTGGAGGTGGTGGAAGCACACCAGCTCTAAGTCCCTCGTCGTGAAGGCAGACTTGTTCAAGAAGGTTGGAGTACTTGATGTCTTTGGCTTCTTCTTCGGCAGAGAGATTTCGGCCCTCTAGGCATTGCCGGGCCAGAAGCTGGATTTGTTCCGCAGATTTCCGAGACAAGCCAAATTTGGCAAGTCCCGGATTGTTCAGGAGGTTTTCGGCAAAAGTCTCTGCCGAGGGATCATTACTCAAAGAGGGTTCACCCTTATCTAATCTTGAGCCACCCGTGATGGCGTCAGTTTGCGACTCAAGGGTCGCTGGCCCCGTTGAAGGAGCCGGATCTTCTGCGACAACCGGTGATGGAATAATCACCAGAGTTACGGAAGGTTGAGGAGCAGGAGTCGGAGGAGCCTCAGTAGGAGAAGCATAGTCAGCTTCGCCTGCCGCAAAGGCTTCAAAGAAGTTACCTTCCCCTTGCCCTTGACGAGCTGTTTAGCTCTAAGAATGTGATAAAGTAGAAAACATTACATCTCGGAAGAAATTACGAGTAAGGTACAAAGTCAGAACTTGTGTTGAAAGTTACCTCTTCACAACTGGCACCTCCTTTGTGCCGACGGCCACTGTCGGAGCTTTGTGCTTCCTGGGCACAACGTCCGGCAGTGGGACCAGTTCCTCCTCCTGAGAAAACTCCAGAGGATACCCCTCGAGAGGAGCCAGCTCCGACTCGAGGAGGTCGTCAAGCTGAAAAGAAGAAAATATTTCAGTATTGCGAAAGAACTTAAAAGGTGAAACACATAAAAGGGTTTATTGTTAAAGCTTACCAGAACTACAGGGTCTTCTGCTGTATACATGTCCAGAGACACATCCAGGATCTTTCTCTCGATCCGCTCCTTAATTAGCCATTTAATCTGGCTTATGTAGTCCTGTGGTTTCAGGGCATTGGGGCAGATGCGGAGGGAGTCTTGTTTTGACGTTGTGATGGAATGCATCAGTCGGTCGCCGTGGTACTAGAGAGGCTAGATCCAATGTGACACCCAACACTGGACTAAGTCGGACCCTTTTAGGCCCTTGTGTTTCATCAGGTATTTGATCTGCCTCTTGGCAAGGATCAGATCGTCACTGTGAGCCGGAGGGGCCTCGTCCCAAGATGGTTGGGCCATGGCAGCTCTGTCGATGAAAGCGGGCAAATCAGTATCTTTGCCGGGAGCAGGAATATCCTTATGGTAAAAGAAAGTGGTCGGCCATTGTTTGACCGACTCACTAGCTAGAATACGAGGATAAACACGCTCGCGTCTAACTGAAAGGCTAATAGTGCCGGTAATGTAAGGATTACCGGTGGTAATGGAGTTTCTCCGAACATGAAAATAGTACCAGAACAAAGTAAGACTCGGCCTAATGCCGAGATACCCCTCGCACAAAGCTGCGTAAGAACTCATCTCTAGGATGGAGTTCGAGGGAAGATGATGAAGCTAAACGCTATAGTGATCAATCACCTCGGAAAGGAATTCTGAGGGAGGGAAATACAAACCTCTGTCGAGGTGGTGCCGAAGTGTACCCACTCGTTGGCGTGTGGGTTGGGGATGGTCTCACTGGAACCGCTCCGCCAGTCGCCCGGCGCGGAGGAGACCTTCACTCTCCACGCCGTGGAGTTTCTCGTCGTCGAGGAGGCATGGGATCCAAACCCCCCGGTTGCTCTCCTTCTCTGCCGCTGCCATTGCCGCCGCCACTGCCGCCGCTGCTGCCAAGCCGGATGATGAAGAGGAAGCCATTTCTCCGGTGCGCCGGTGACCTTAGAGGGGCGGCGCTGGGAATCTGGGAGGCAGGAGAACTCTGTGCGCGAGGGAGAAGTGTAGAAGAAGGAACGACAAGGGAACATGTGAAGATGAGGAAAAGAAATCCTCACCCCTTATAACCACCTAACAACGCCAAGATTCGTGCAAACAGCACTGTGTAACCGCCACGCGTCGTGGAAGGAACTAGGAAGGACCCACACGATGATTACGTCGCCTCGATCTCCACGTACGCATTGAAACGGCGCCTCGGTTTCACGAACGACAGACCCACCAACGGTCGTGCTGGCAGGATGTTTGTCAGATGACGTGACTTGACCATGACCAGTGTCAGATGACATCAGAGACCAAGTTCCGGCTTAGTTTGAAAATCAAGCTGGAAAATCCGAGTAACATGTTGATAGGTCCAACTTATTTTTAAGACCGGGATCATATTTTTTATTGTGAAGTGTCAGGAACCCTTCAAGATTCTGCAAGCCGAAGATCAAGCTAGACGATAATGAATCCGACTTTGGATCTTGGAGACTTCCAGGGGCTGCTATTGGGGATATACTTTCCAGGTATCCTCATAGTTCCTCACTGACCAGGGTGGCCCACTTCGGGTTAGAGCTTTGCTTCACGGGCGGCCCAGTCAGGGAGAAAAGACGGAGTCCAGTCTGGCTACAGGAAGGCCCAGAAGACTTACCGACATAGGCCCATAGTGTTACTTGTAGTTCAAGATGTACTCTGTAACTGACTCTTAGTCGTAGCCGGATAGGTCTCTCCTGTAAACCATAGGCCGGATATCTATATAAGCCGTCCTAGGGAGAGCCTTTAGGGCACCCTCAATAGTCTACAATCTCAACTCGCACAGGCGAACCCTTGTAACCCATATTCTAGCTCTGCCGTATTATTGGATTGCTAGCAGGAGTAGGATCCGTCCAAAGCCGGCGGATTCGAACCTAGTTAAACTTGTGTGCTTGTTGTCCCGGAACACCGTACGTCTCACACCCCTCTCTTCCACACGCCCCGAGGACCCCCTCATGGCGTACTTGTCATCAATCCGACGACAGCTCATGATCACAATATGATCATGCATAGAGAGAGAGATGGACACATAGCTACCGGTAGAACCCTTAGCCTCGAGGAAGAACTACTCTCTCATTATCATGGGAATCAGCAACGGTGATGGAGATGGTGGTGGAGATCGGTGGAGATGGCTCCGGGGGCACTTCCTCGTCCCGGAATGGTGCCGGAACAGAGACTTTCTATCCCCCGAATCTCCCCATTGGTGGCAGCGGCACTGTGGAACTTTTCATGGCTGGAGGCTAGATTCCTTAGGGTTTCTGCATAGGAGGCTTCTTATAGGCGAAAGGGCGATGTCAGAGGATGGACCAGGGGCCCACACCACCTGGTGGCGCGGCCAGGGGGACCCGCACCACCACATGGTGTGGACAGCCCCTGGCCCCTCTCCATCTCGTCTTCTGGCTCCGTGAGTCTTCCGGTAAAATATCGACTTTGGCTTTTGTTCGGTCCAATTCCGAGAATATTCATTTTCTGGCTTTTCTAGAACCAAAAACAGAAGAAATAGGCAACTGACACTGTGGCATCTTGTTAATAGGTTAGTTCCAAAAAATGTGTAAAAGTACTCCAAAGTGTGGACAAAACATAAGAAAGTAGATATAAAACAAGCATGGAACATCAAAAATTATAGATACGTTTGCAACGTATCAGAGACTTCAAAAGATAAATAAGAAGAAGAAGCAGGAGATAAGTATAAACAATATGATTTAGATGCTGAGACAATCAACTCAAGAGAAGAGGTTGATCTTAGAAAGGAACAAGAAGAGCATGCTATCGCCGCAAGTGAAGAACATGCCAATAAGCAAAAACCTCCAATAAAGAAGAAAGCTAACAAGGATGCTGAACCAATGGCAAAGGTAAAGGAGAAGGTAATACCCACTAGAAAGAAAATTCCTTATCCTAATCGTGTTCAGTATGAACCGGATAAAGACATTTACGATTCTTTTGCCGAAGCCCTAGGAAGCCTTCGTTTGAAACTTTCTCTAACTGATGCTATTCAAGTTCCTACTTATAAAAAGTTTATGCAAGATATTGTTAATAGAAAAAAGAAGGTAACTAAGACTGTAGCAATAATCACAAGCTTTGGTGATAAGCTGCCTACTAATCTTGGGGACCCAGGTATACCAACCATCTCTTGCGCAATTGGGAAAACTAATGTCCTTAATGCTCTTTGTGACCTAGGGGCATGTGTTAATGTCATGCCTTGTTCCCTATTCAAGAAATTGAACCTTGGAGAGTATTCTCCTACTTCAATTACTTTGCAAATGGCTGCTAAGACAACTAAACAACCTGTCGGTATGATCAAAGATGTTTTACTTAGAATTGACCAACATGTTATACCCACTGATTTTATCATACGAGATGTTCCCGAAGATGAAAAACTTTCAATCATCCTTGGAAGACCTTTTCTTAGCACTGATGGAGCTAATGTTGATTGCTATAGCGGTAAGACTGTTTTTATTATTTATGACGATCAGGTTCTTCGTTATTTTTCAAAGAAACGGGACCATTGTGAAAAATATGTTCCACCACCTAAGTGTATTGATGGCTCTGAAATATAGCCATCTACATCCACATTTAAACTGGATATTATTCATAATTTTGATGAAATATCTCTCTAAACCCTGCCACTAATGCTAATATTCAGAGGGGTATGCAATCCTTTCTTTTATATTTTTCCTGCGCAGATAATGTCGTTTAAAGGAGGGAATCACTATATTAAAGTCAAAGATATGAGATTTCCAACTACCAGAAGAAACCAGGAGCCGTAAGACAAATGTAGACGCTTTAACGACCAACTATACGACCGGAGCAAAAATTCCGGCCGTATAGCTCCGGTCGTATAGTTGGTGCCGTCACTGTTAGGTCAAACAGAACAACTTTCGTGAAGGGACCCCTATATAAAGAAGCCTCAGGCGACAAGAAAACAATCCAGTCCTCGCCAAAAAGTCTCTGCCACAGATCTCTAGCTGCCTCTAGATCTCAAAACCCTTCTCCATCTCCATAGCCATATTCCACCACTTATAATAGTAGATCTCTTCTCCGATTGGCGACATTGTAAGACTATTGCTATCAATCTTACGATTTTCATTACAATGTTTGTGATTGTTGATCTCATCTCTATGTGTGAGTAATTCTCCTTGGGCTAAAGGCTTTGGCCTAGCCATGTAGCAATTGTGCATGTTATTTATCATAGATGGGATCATGTATTAGTTTGTATGACATGATGATTATTCTATCCTCTCTTGCCTCAATCCAAGGACTTTTTAGGTACCCAAGACCCCGAGGGTTGATCCAGGTATAGGGAGTATGAGTAATGACTAATCTGTAGGTTGGTAACCCAGTGACAGAAGGGGTAGTACAGCTGTATGTGAGGGATTTACTTGGGATTAACGGTGACATCACTATGCATATCATTAGTTCTCTTTATTCTATGGATGAGAGTAGTAGGTTCCTGCTATAAGCGGTTGCGGAGGCAATAGCAATTATGAATACACTACCCACATATAATTTATCTTGCTCTAACAAGTACATGCATACTTTATTTCTATCTTTTATTCCCATTAGATGTTTTGCACAGCTACAGGTGAAACCAAACACCCTAGGCCCTCTCTCTCCATCATAAAAAACAACAAAAATACGCAAGCTATTGGTCCGGTAAAAACACAAAAGGAATTCTAAAACTCCTAATGGTCCGTTAAAGTAACTTCACTATGCATTCGCTTCCCGAGGATTCGATAACCTAGGTCTACTAGGGAAAAAGAAGCTACACTACATCCGTAATCCGAATCGAAGGTATCAACCCTTTTTCTGGCACCATTGCCGGGGAAGCAATAGCTACCCTGGTGAGGTTATTACGAACCTTGCTAGTTTTAATTCTTGTTTTTAATTTTGTTAGTTTGCTTTTAGTTTTTATTTGATAAACCAAAAAAATTAGTTAGCCTTTAAATTCTTGTTTTTACTATTATAATTCTTTGATTAAGAAACCCAAACATAGGAAATATGGCTAAAAAGAAGCTTGGGGAGTTTGCTACTCCCAACAATGATTATTTGCGTACTCCTATTACTCAGCCAGCAATCGCTGCTGATGACTATGAAATTAAGCCCCATTATTTAAGTTTGGTTCAACAGAATTAATTTGGAGGCTCTGCTGTTCAAGACGCAGGTATGCACTTAAATACTTTCACTAAAATATGTGATATGATGCATATAAAATACATTGACCCTAATGCGGCCAAATTACGTCTATTTCCTTTCTCTCTAAGAAGGAGATCAAAAGAATGGTTTCTATCTTTGCCTAGAAATACTATTACATCATGGGTGGGATGTACTTCTTTATTTATGACTAAATTTTTCCTACCTGCAAAGACTATGCAACTCCGATCTAATATTACTGGTTTTAGACAGGAAGAGCGTGAACCACTAGCCCTTGCATGGGAGAGGATGAAAGAATGCCTAATAAACTGTCCTAGTCATGGGATGGAAGATTGGTTAATCCTCCATTTATTTTATAATGCTCTTAATCCTGTATCTAAGTCTATGCTTGATACTTCAGCTGGAGGAACATTCATGGGTAAGCATATTACCGAAGCAAAGCAGCTGCTAAACAATATGCAAGACAACCATGCCCAATGGCATGTGGAAAGATCAAACACAAAGAAGGTGAACACTATTTCACCACATGAAAACGAAGAACTCAATGCCAAGTTGGATGAGAACATACTAGCCGTAAAAGGTAAAGCTGAGCCTAATCTTGTTGAAGAACTCAAAATGATGAGGATCCAAAGGGAGGAGCCTGAAGAACTTGATTATAGTAATGCCCCTTTACCAAGCTACACCATCGAAGACCTCGTAAAGAGGATAAACGTCAAAATTCTAGTAAGTGAAGGTAACGATGAATCCATGTATCAACACTTTGTTGGTCAAGTAGCAATTAAGGTACGCGAGCTTGAAGGGGAATACAAGAAAATCGCTGAAAAGTTACCTATTAAACTAGATGACATATTTGAGCCTACAATTAAGATAAAGATTGGAACCAATGAGATAGCTGCACTTTGTGATCTAGGTGTGATACATTGCAAATGTATCTGTAATTTTTGATGTTCCATGCTTGGTTTTATCCACTTTCTTGTGTTTTGTTCACACTTTGGAGTACTTTTCATATGATTTCTTGGACTAACCTATTAACAAGAGCCACAGTGCCAGCTGCCTGTTTTCTGCTATTTTTGGTTCCAAGAAAGTCAGAAAATGAATATTCTCGGAATTGGACGGGACAAAAGCCAAAGTGCCTATTTTTCGGAAGTCATCAGATGCCAGAATACGAGACGGAGAAGGGCTGGGGGCCGGCCACACCACCTGGCCGCACGGCCAGGCCTGGCCCGCGCCAGGGGGTGGTCTAGCCGACCCCAGCACCCCCTCGGCCTCTCCTTCCGCCTTTAAGATGTCCTCGGGACAAAAACCCTAAGTACCCGATCAAAAATCCACGAAAGAGGCTGTAGCCGCCGTCATCATCTCCATCCCTAGATCTGGAGGGATCTGAACCTCTTCCCGGCACCCTGCCAGAGATGGGAATTCACCTTGGAGGCCTTCTTCATCACCATGCAAGCCTCCGGTGTGATGCGTGAGTAGTTCATCTCTGGACTACGGGTCCATGTAGTAGCTATATGGCTAGTTCTCCTCCTTTGTGCTTTCATGTCTAGATCTTGTGAGCTCCGTTCATGATCAAGATCATCTATTTGTAATTCTACATGTTGTGTTTGCGGGGATCCGATGGATATTGAGATGCTATTTCAGATTGATTATTGATTCTCTCATGTCTTTGTTATTTGTGATCTTGCATGCTTTCCGTTGTTAGTAGCTATCTTGGCCAAGTAGATGCTAGCAACTCCAAGAGTTAGTATTTATGCTCGATAGTGGGTTCATGCCTCTGGTAATCTAGGGAAGTGACAGAAATCTCTAAGGTACTAGATGTGCTGTTGCTACTAGGGAGAAAACAATAATCCTTGGTTCATAGAACAATCGTATTGTTTACTTTACACGCAATTCGTAAAGCAATAATCTGTTACTTGCAACTTAATACTGGAGGGGGTTCGGATGATAACCTGAAGGTGGATTATTAGTCATAGATGCAGTTGGATGGCGGTCTATGTATAATGTTGTAATGCCCAATCGAATCTCAAAGGAGTCAAGATGATTAGTATATGCCTGTATGCTTTCTCGATGTTTGTCAATTGCCCCGCTGTAATTTGTTCACCCAGCATGTTATGTATCTTAAGGAGAGCCACCTCTAGTGAACTATGGATCCCGATCCTTTCTTTTACATACAATCTACAATCAACTGTTTACTTCTTTGTGTTTACTTTCTGCAAACTTTTACTTCCTTCCATTCGATACGTTTAATCCTTTGTTTTCAGCAAAACCGGTGAGATTGACAACCTCATCGCAAGTTGGGGACAAAGTTCTGTGGTTGTGTTGTGCAGGTCTCCACATTGCTAGTTGCACCAGTAGTGCTTCCTGCCAAGGCTCAGCTAGCAACACCTTTGGGGAGTTTCCTTTCTCCTACTAGTTCGATTAAACCTTGGTTTCATAACTGAGGGAAACTTGCTGCTGTGCTCATCATACCTTCCTCTTGGGGTTCCCCAACGAGCTCTACATCAACACCGAGCCATCAAGGTGCAAGCGTCTCAACAATTCCAAGAGTCTTTTTAACAATTTAAATCTTGGCTCCTTTGAAATTACTGAGTTAAAATTGCATCTAGCAGATTCTACCTACAAACAAGCTGTAGGAATTAAGGAGAACCCTTTAGTTTACATGAAAGGCTGTCCTGCTCTAATTGAATCCGTTATTATTGACATGCCTGAAGATACTGTTGCTCCTATAATATTAGGCCGTCCTTTCTTAAGAACTAGAAAGGCTTTAATTAACCTTCATGAGGGGAACGTGAAGTTACAATTGCCTTCGCGGGATCCTTTTGTTATCCACTTCCCCAGGAAAAGAAAGCCAAACATGACGAGAAGGAGGCCATCACTTTGAAGCCCAATTACTTTGGAGTGGGTGTTCCACTCATCTGTCCCAAGTGAGTATCATTAAGGTCAAGCTATTGATCATAAAAAAGCGCTCCATGGGAGGCAACCCATGTTAAATAAAGGTTTGAGGTTTTAGTTTTAGTTTAAGTTCATGTTTAATAAAGAGTGCTAGAAAACTCCATTTGAGGAGAAGAAGTTCGGTAGTACTTAAAATTCTGCTTTAGTCATGTTATTGTAGGTCGACAATATTTATTGTCAATTTTCTGTCATAAACAAGGTATATCACTAAGTTACAAGAAAAGAAGTAATTCTCGAGGAAATAGAAATTTTTTGATGCATGCAGAGAGTTTAACGACCAACTATACAGCGGGAATAAAAATTCCGGCCATATAGATATCTTTGCCTTTGACAATTTTCTTTTCATGAATATAGAGAGTTTAACGACCAACTATACGGCGGGAATAAAAATTCCGGCCATATAGTTCCGGTCGTATAGATATCTTTGCCATCGACAATTTTCTTTTCATATGTACTAGGCGTTTAACGACCAACTATATGGCGGGAATTAAAATTCCGGTCATATAGATATCAGTGCCTCCGTACAATTTCTTTTCTAATATACTGGGAGTTTAACAACCAACTATACAGTGGGAATAAAAATTCCGGTTGTATAGTTTCGGTCGTATAGATATTGATGCCTTTGTATATTTTCTTTCGCAGGGACAGATAGTTTAACGACCAACTATACGGCGGGAACATTTTGTTCCGGCCATATAGTTGCGTCCGTATAGCTGCGCCACTAGGAGGAAACCCTAATATTTTGACAGAACGCCAACTATACAACGGGAACACATGTTCCGTAGATACGTTGCAAACGTATCTATAATTTTTGATGTTCCATGGTTGTTTAGTATGTACTTTCTTATGTTTTGTCTACATTTGGAGATACTTTTATGCATTTTATGGGACTAACCTATTAACAATATGCCACAGTGCCAGTTGCCTGTTTTCTGCTGTTTTTGGTTCCAGAAAGTCAGAAAATGAATATTCTCGGAATTAGACGGGACAAAATCCAAAGTCAATATTTCATCGAGGGGAACACGGAGCCAGAAGACGAGAATGAGAGGGGCCAGTGGCCAGCCACACCATAGGGTGGCGCGGGTCCCCCTAGCCGCACCACCAGGTGGTGTGGGCCCCTCCGGCCTCCACCGACCTTGCCCTTTCGCCTATAAGAAGCCTCCGATGCAGAAACCCTAAATAATCTAGCCTCTAGGCACGAAAAGTTCCGCAGCGCCGCCGCCACCGAAGGGGAGATTCGGGGGACAGAAAGTCTCTGTTCTGGCACCCTGCCGGGACGGGGAAGTGCTCCCGGAGCCATCTCCATCGATCTCCACCACCATCGCCATCGCCATTGCTGATTCCCATGATGAGGAGGGAGTAGTTCTTCCTCGAGGCTAAGGGTTCTACCGGTAGCTATGTGTTCATCTCTCTCTCTCTCTATGCATGATCATATTGTGATCATGAGCTTTGTAATCAAGTAGATCTACCTTGCTATTCAAGTGCTTTAATAAATCTCTGCTCTCCCCATGTGTGTGAAAGTGACAGCGTGCACACCATGGTGGCACTTAGGCTAGAGATTACAAATATTTGTTATGAGTTATATTTGGAGTTGGATGTCTCTATGAAATTGTGGTGTTTGTTGGAACCATCTAGTACTCAAGGTGACAGTGTGGGGTTATCTAGATGTGGAAAGAGAACTTTGAGGTGTGCTGTTATGGCCCTACCGTGGATTAGAGTGTCCAACTGGAGAGTAGTTCAGAGTAGTATCATAAAGAGATGATATTTATATGAGAGTGTTCACTAGCGAAAGTATGATCCCTAGGCCTTGTTTCTAAGCACTGAAACACCATTTGCAACTATATCTGTTACATGTTTGCTTGCTTCCATCTTTATTTCAGATTGCCTTTAGTCTCTTCCACGCCATCAAGCTATTTTCTGGCACCATTGTCTTATATCCATACCACTTGTATTTCACTATCTCTTCGCCGAACTACTGCACCTATACACTTGACAAGTGTATTGGGTGTGTTGGAGACACAAGAGACTTCTTGTATCTTGATTGCAGGGTTGCTTGAGAGGGATACCTTTGACCACTTCCTCCCCGAGTTCGATAAACCTTAGGTGATCCACTTAAGGGAAAACTTGCTGCTGTTCTACAAACCTCTGCACTTGGAGGCCCAACAACTATCTACAAGAATAGAAGTGCGTAGACATCATCCGCCCGTATAGTTGCACCCGTATAGTTGCGTCCGACCAAAAAATCACATGGGAAGGTACCTCCAACTCCAAAACTTCAATCCTTTTTCTCTCTTCTACCTCCAAACTCTCTCAAAACCTCAAGAGATCTTCATCTCCACTCAATTACGTTCGATTTCCTTGCACACAAGTGATCTATGGTATGTTTCTCCTCCAATCCCCCAATTATTTTTTGCAAATTCATCTTTGATCTATTGTCATTATCAATCAAGGGTGAGACCTACTATGAACCAATTGCCATGATTTTATTTCCTATATTATTATCTTGAGGAGATTCTTAATGTGCTATGATGAGGAATATATTGTATTTACTATTGTTGGATCAAAAAGTTTTATTTTTGCCTTTCTTCAATGTTTTAGATGATGAACACAAGGAGCCAAACTCGTGCTCGTGCCACCGGTAGTTCTTCTCGGGCTACCGCTCAGGAACGCATGGGGATACGGTTCAGGGATGAGGCCCATCGCAAATGTTTCAACATGATCAAGAACTGTGAAGTGAAGGCCACCAAGTGGGCTTGCACCATTATATTGAACCAACTCGGTATTTCTGATGACTTTAATTTACTTTGCAATAGAGCTGGACTACAAAACTTTGTGTACAATGATGTACCTACTTATCGCCACTTAACCATTGAATTCCTAAGTTCGTTGCAAAGCACCGTTAAACAATGGCAAGGAGAGGACACTATTTCTTTCCGTCTAATGAACAACAACTACACCTTAACATTAGATGAATGGTGCGCATGCTTTAATTTGCCAAAAAATGATGTTCATGCTTTACGCACATCCTTTACTTGCTTAAATCCTTCCCCTGAACAATACTATAATGGAATGAGCTTCACTACTAGAGTGAACAAGGGGAAGAATATTCAACATCCTGCAATTCGCTATTTGTTCTATGCTATTGCTAACACCTTATAGGCACGTAATGAGTTCACGAGACTCAACAAGGAGGACATCCTAGTCCTCGCAAAGGCTGCTTACATGAACTACAACCTGTCACTTAACTTGGGCGCCATCCTTGTGCGCTACTTTGAGCACCAAGCCTCCCAAAGCCAAGGGCCAATCATAGGTGGAGGCGTCATCATCGTTCTTGCCACTGCCCTAGACCTCGACCTAGGTGAGTTGCAACCTGTACTAGGTGAGACACGTGTTGGTTTCTCCACTTTGAGAGCCTGCAGAATGCTCACTAGGAGAGGTGGTGCTTATTATCTGCATATTGCTGGAGCTGGGCGTCTATACCTCGCTCCTATGCCTAATGGATTTTTCTCTATCGAGGAAGGACGTTTGCTATATGACTTGCATGCTGAGCAATACCAACCCGAGGAAGAGATTCCAGAAGAGGATGAGGACCAAGAGGAGGAGCAAGAAGTTCCTTATCAGGAGGAGCAGCCACAAACCTGGTTCGCCACATACCAAGATTTTCAAGGACTTGGAGGGACTGTGGAGAGGATGCATAGCCTCTGTTTGAACCTCCGAGAATCAACAATTAACCTCTCAACTAAATTTGCGAACTGGAGTAACGACTTTTTCCTGCCACCATAATGTTTTGAAGGGCTTGCAAAAGTCTAAGCTTGGGGAAGTTTCCTCATGTATCTTTATTTGGCATTTATTTTCTTTTATTTAGAGGTTGTGTTTTTTATTTGAGTTTATAAGCACTTGTGTTGGTTTCCCCAACACCTTATTTTTAGTTCTTTCTATTTGCTTTCAAAATTTTCTAGCCGAGCTTTGCCGCCGATTTTCTATTCTTTAAAGTTCCTCTCTTAAAAACCACAAAAAGAATTCTCCATTTTTCCTTATTTTCCCTCTTTCTTTTCTTTCTGCCTCGAGGTCTTCATATATATTTGCAGGAGAGTGATCGACTTCGAGTTTCCAAGAAACAAATAAAAAAGGAAGAGAGAAGTGGAACCAAACATGACAGGTATGCCTTATGATGCCCCACTTTTGAAGTTTGAGAAACCCATGCTAGTTAGTAGTAAATGTTGAGATATTATATTGGTGGAGTGAGACTTTGTATTGTAGTAAGATTTTCGTTTGCATGGGTATTTAATTGGGTACATTTTGTTCCAGCTCTCGTAATTAACCAAGTCTTGCCTAAAAATTGCTAAACAATTGTAATAAGAAAAAGTCTCACAATTGAAGGCTTGGGTGTTGTAGTGCTTAGCCTTGAAGGTTTATTTCTAAAGACACTCAACACCACTGAAAATGTTGATTGACTTGACAGCTCTCTTTAAAAGGATTTGTTCGACTGAATTAATGTTTAGTGGTTTTTGTGAGCATGCCAAAGTTTGACTTGTTAATCATAAGAATGATATAGCTTTACGCGTGTCAAACTTCATGGGATGCCAACAACTCCACTAGCCTACGAACAATTTTCATGGAGGAAACTCCTAGATTTCGGCTATGAGTTGATTATTCACTTATAATAGCAATGCTATAGTGGGTAAGATTCTTGGCACTCCCGGGTAGCTATAATCATGATGGAATCACTCCTCTGGCTATTATGAGTAATCATTATGCAAAAGGAACAAAAACCTTAGTGATGCCATGAGTGTCCATCACAGCCCGATAAAACTAATAAAAATCTTTGGCATGCTCTCAATTACTTCAAAACTAAAATTCTTGAAGGACAATGAATAGAAAATTAATGCTTGAAAAGTCTTGATTTATTGATGTGGGAGAATTGAGATACTTTAGTGTATATGCTTTTCATGACAACTCTCACACTCTTAATTTACATGATTGTACTTTATTTGTTCAAAGGCAAGCCTATGAGTTGATTACTTGACATGGAATAAAGTTTACTCATTTGAATCATCCATGTTTACAATAATTTTGCTGCAATATAAGGATGCATGAAACCCATATGATATGCTTGCCATTACTCCATCTATACTGAAGTTTTTCAGATTTATGAAGTGGAGGAAATGTGAGACTACTAATCATGAGTATGATCACCATGTCGTTATTTCAATTTAAATGCTGAGTTCCTTTTTGATTTTGGTTTTCTTGCTCGGGGACGATCAAGTTTAAGCTTGGGTAGGTTGATGGCTCTGAAATATAGCCATCTATGTCCACATTTAAACTAGATATTGTTCAGAATTTTGATGAAATATCTCTCTAAACCCTGCCACTAATGCTAATATTCAGAGGGGTATGCAATCCTTTCTTTTATATTTTTGCTATGCAGATAATGTCTTTTAAAGGAGGGAATCGCTACATTAAAGTCAAAGATACGAGATTTCCAACTATCAGAAGAAACTAGGAGCCGTAAGATGGAGGCAGACGCTTTAACGACCAACTATACGATTGGAGCAAAAATTCTGGCCGTATAGCTCTGGTCGTATAGTTGGTGCTGCCATCGTTAGGTTAAACAAAACAACTTTCATGAAGGGACCCCTATATAAAGAAGCCTCAGGCAACGAGAAAACAAGCCAGACCTCACCAAAAAGTCTCTGCCATAGATTTTCATTACAATGTTTGTGATTGTTGATCTCATCTCTATGTGTGAGTAATTCTCCTTGGGCTAAGGGCTTTGGCCTAGCCATGTATCAATTGTGCATGTTATTTATCATAGATGGGATCATGTATTAGTTTGTATGACATGATGATTATTGTATATTATCTTGCCTCAATCCAAGGACTTGTCAGGTGCCCAAGACCCCGAGGGTTGATCCAGGTATAGGGAGTATGAGTAATGACTAATCTGCAGATTGGGAACCCCAGTGACAGAAGGGGTAGTACGGCTGTATGTGAGGGATTTACTTGGGATTAACAGTGGCATCACTATGCATATCATTAGTTCTCTTTCTTCTATGGATGAGACTAGTAGGTTATTGCTATAAGCGGTTGCGAAGGCAATAGCAATTATGGATGCACTACCCACATATAATTTATCTTGCTCTAATAAGTACATGCATACTTTATTTCTATCTTTTATTCCCATCAGATGTTTTGCACAGCTACAGGTGAAACCAAATGCCCTAGGCCCTCTCTCTCTCTCCATCATCGACAACAACAAAAAGACACAAGCTATTGGTCCAGTAAAAACACAAAAGGAATTTTAAAACTCTCAAAGGTCCGTTAAAGTAACTTCACTACGCATTCGCTTCCCGAGGATTCGATAACCTAGGTCTACTAGGGAAAAAGAAGCTACACTACATCTGTAATCCAGATCGAAGGTATCATGTATCCAAGTGGTAAATGCCATCAATGAAGGGCATCTTGAGGTAAACGCTAATGACTCGGAGGTTGGTTGATAAGTTAACCCTCCTTAAAATAAAATGCTTAATGGGAGTCAACCCATTCTTAAAAGGGGTACTAAAAGTTTATTTTGTTTCATTTTTGTGTGCTTTAATAAATTTGTTCAAGTTTTTAGAGTTGTAGAGAATATACACTTTCGTGAAGTTTAAAGAAAAGTGAAAGAAAGGCAAAAGGAAGAATAAAATAGGGTTCAGACTACATAACAAGCAGTATGACTGGAGGTGACCGTACCATGCGCCCGTACCGTTGAAGATAAATTAGTCGATAAGTTCTTTTCAATTCAGCGCTCATAACAAGCACTGATATGGTCGGAGGTACCCATACCGCCTGCCTGTACCGAACTTTGACAATTTTCTCCAGTTTTACTGCCGCGATAATGAGCACTGGTACGGTTGGGACGCGCCCGTACCATCTGCCCGTATCATGCCTCCAGGTTTGATCTCGAAACTCTAATCTTGTTCCAACAGTGACGACCACCTGTACGAGCGGGACGTGCCCGTACCACCCGCCCATACCGTCTACATCGCAAGGCAAAGACCGACGATGGCAGGCTCACAGCTAACCCCTTTCTTCTTCCTCCCTCATTCTTTCTTTCTCTTTCTCTCTCCACCTCAAACCCTAATCCTATACAGTCTTTGATTCTTCTCCAATTTCTTGTTTTTGAGTGGGGGAATCTTCACATCGGTAAGTTTCTCATCCGATCCACGCTTTATTTTCTGAAATCCATGGTTGAGTTCCTCACATTGACTATCTAGGTGAGTTCATCATATTTTGAGATTATTTTTGATTCCTCATGTTAGGATTTGTAATTTCTGCCTGTAATTGTTTGTTTGTATGATAGAAACCTGATGTCTATAGTTTTCTTTGAAAAATTTGCATCATAATGCATAACATCGGGAGGATTTTCCGCTCGGGTAAGGGATTGGGAACGGCAGGGGCCTCGGGATCCTCCAGGCAGCATGGCTCGAAGAAGAGACGCTCGGAGGCGGATAACTTGAGAGTAGCCATGAACAAGAACTATGCGAGGGAGAGCAAACGCAAGATTTTACCCACTAAGTGGGTAGGCCGTGAGTTCCGCTCCCACCAGGGTCTGGTGGAGGACTTTGACTGGATGACCATGCAAGCTGGCATGGTCCCTTTCTCGTACCTCTCCACCGGTACCTTCGAGCTTGCCACATACGAGTTCCTGTCATTGTTCCATGATGACCTTGAGGTCCAAGAGTAAAATTGCATTGTAAGTTTTGTGCTCAATGGGCAACCCCACAGCCTCTCTTTCTATCAATTTTGTGATTGTTTCAGGTTCTCTCATGAGGGAGAGCTCAATATCAATGATAATTTTCATGTAGAGGCAATGCATGCTTGGGAACAGATGTTTGTCCACATGAACATCGATTATTTGTGCAAAAAGAGCGCCACCATCTAGAATCCCACTATCCATTACTTCACCACCTTCATGGCGAATTCTACTTTTGGGAAAGGAGATGTCAGGGCAATGGTAGGGCTCGAGATAAGTGTAATATATGGCTCTGCATCCTCAGATGGAGCACAAGGTAAACTTGGGTGCTTTGCTCATCCAACACTTCTGCCGCCAAAGATCGGCTTCCTCGGGTGACATCCGTTGTGGTGGCTTCATCACATAGATCGCCTATGCAAGCGAGTTTGTCCTGCCCCATGAGAGAGTTGTGGCTGGTAGTAAGATTCTGGATGACATTCACATGGCTAGCACCAAATTCATGGGAGTCTATAGATCCCAACGCTCCCTCCATGCTTATCAATTTTATTTTGAGCCTAATGGTGATCTCCACCAAGTTTTTCTTCCTTTATCCAAGGTTTTGGTTTGCCAGGTAAACAAAATTGGGTCCTAAATGAGGAAGAGTTTCAGGAGGCATTGATCTCCTCAGGGAGGATTGCACCCCCGGAAGGTCACCCCAACTGGGAGCACTCAGCCAGTGGCCAGCAGCAGCAGGAGAGCAAGGTGGAGAGGACTAGAATGCAGTAGGCTAGGATGACTAGGGTCATCATCATCATCAACCTTTCCCCCAATACCAGCAACAAGGTAAGCCACAACCTCAGTCGAGGGATTCGACTATGTCCCAAGGACTGATTTTGACAAGGTGGTGCATCGCATTGACAACGTATAAAATGAAGGGGTTTGCAGCATAGAAAACAAAAAATTTCCTACGGTGGGAACTATACGCCAAGATCTATCTACTAGATACAAGCAACGGGTGGATATACATCCATAGAGAACTTACCCTCAAAGACAACAAAGCTTTGTTAACGATTTGGAACTCGTGGATGATGTAGTCATACACTTGCCGATCTCAAGATCGTGATGAAGTCCAGCAGGTCCGGCTCTAGCACATCCATCAGATCCAGATCCAGCAAGTCCAGCACCACCAAGTCTAGCACCGCAAAGCATCGGTGCATCCATGATCGCACACATGTCCGGTACCCCGACAACCTCCGTCCCTCGCTCCAACAAAGCAGCGGAAGCAGCAACTCCTTTCCAGATAAAGCAACCGGGAACATGTATCTCGCTAATCCGACACCATGGGAGAATAATACTAGAGGGGAGAGAGATCCTTCACGAGGAGGTGTGTGTATGAAGGTGTGAGAGGGGGGCCTTTTATAGGAGGAGGGGAGGGTACCCCTCCCATGGCCAGCGCCCATGGAGGGTGTCCCTTCACCTCCCTCATTCATGTGGTGGTAACCCCCTCCACATTAAAATGCCCCTTCACATTCTCTTTTAAAGTCTCAACTTTAAATGCATTAAATTTCTCCAAATTTAATGCTCTCTCATTTAATAAAACTCTTTTATTAATTTTATTCAGAATTTTGTTAATTACTTTAATTAACAAACATTCACATAAAACCCCCTGCAACATTTGAATATTACATGCAGAACCAATTTCAGCAATTTCACTCGAAACAGTTTCGGTGTCTATTGAAATAATTCCAACGTTTCTTAAATATTTATTTGAAACATATTTGCTCCAAATGGTGTCGGTATCCCTTAAGTGTGTCACCCTATGGTTCGCGAATAATGCAGACATGATCGAGACCCCTCTCAGATCAATAATCAGAAGCGCGACCTGGAGATCCATACTGACTCCTACACATTCAACAATGACTTCTGTGATCGTGAGAACCTTTAACGCTAGTAACTAAATCCCTTTGTCTCATGATATAATACATGTCCGAGATTCGATCATCGGTATCCAAATCCCTATTTTGATCTTGTTACCGACATGCACTCTTTTCTCGTTCCCGTGATATAACATTCTAGTGATCTCTTCACTTGCTTGCAAGCTATCTTAATGTGATATCACCGAGAGGGCCCAGAGTATATCTATCTATCATCGGGATTGAAAAATTCCACTCTTGATCCATGAGCCTCAACATAACACCTTCGTAGTACTGAACCCACCTTTATACACACCCTGTTACGGTGTGATGTTTGGTGTTATCAAGATACTCTTCTGGTGTTAGCAATTAACATGATCTCATGGTCTAAGGACTAAGATTACTTTGTATGATGTTATAGCAATATAAGCATAATGACTTTGATCATAATGCTATACTTCAGATGAATGTTCATCACATCATTCCACCAATGTTGTGACGTCGTTATTAACAACATCCAATGTCCATGATCAGGAAACCTTGATCATCTTGTTAATCAACGAGCTAGTTTATATGAGAGACATTACTAGGAACTTTGTATTTTGTTTATTAAACACACATGTATTAACGTTTCCAATTAATACAATTATAGCATGCAAAATAAACATTTATCATAAACATGGAATACGATAATAACCACTTTCTCATTGCCTCTCGGGCATATTCCCTTCAGTCTCCCACTTGCACTAGAGTCAATAATCTAGTTTGAATTTTTTTGTATATACAACACCTAGGTGTTGAATATACGCGTTTGCTAGTGGTTAACATAATCTCCAGATCTGGCACTTTCAAGTCCGTGTGTATCTGCATGTCTTTGCGTCTCTACGCATCACTCATTCTCAAATGAGATGGCATTGTATAAATTTGGTCCTTTGGTGAGACCTTTAGTTCGTTCGGGTAAAAATATGTTGATATTATTGGCATACAATATATCTTCATAGTATTAGCCCACTTTGAACCACACCTAGTTTGATAACAAACTACTTAACAAAAATGCCCTCCTTTGTTGCTACTATAGCAGTCATATACTTATCCTTTTGTTGTAGTATCCGTCACAATGTTTCAACTTTGGAACTTATCCAAATCCATCATGGAACATCCTTTCCATTACATTGTGCTACCCATAGTCTAATTTGAGATAATTTTAATTTGTATCTTGTGACAAAACTAGTATCAATGTAACACTTTACAATGAACTACCTTTAACTACTTGTCACTTATACATGATATATTCTTAGTTCTTCCAAAGCTCATAAGAATATCTTTACTATTGTCCAATGATCATCTTATGAATCATTCTGGTATGTGCTCATAACATTTAGAGCATAGGACATTCTGGATATATACATATTATGGTATAATCGATCAAAATCTTCATGTGATTTTACTCACCAAGTGTTGAAACACTTGAATCTTGATACAATCCTTTCCATGCAGCAAGAACCTTTCTTGTTGTTTCCATATTGAACCCTTTCAATATCTCATATATGTATGTCTGGAACAACCATATTAGCGCCTCAATCTATCCATATAGATATTGATGCCAAATATTCTGGTTTTGCCCAAGTCTTTCATCGAAATCTTATTTTAATGAAATTCTTAACTTGTGTCAATACAAGATACATCATTCCAATCAACAATATGTCCTCTACATAATGTATTAGAAATATGTCTCAGCGCTCCCACTTAATTTCTTGCAAATGCAAGCATCTTCATCATCTATGATGAATTTAAACTTTTTAAACAGTTTCATCATGGTGAAGATTCCAACTCCGCTATGCTTACTTCAACTATTGAAGTTTGCATGCCCTTTTAGCACCCTTTGAATTAACTAAACCCTTCGGACCATGTCATGTACACGTCCTAGGTAACCGTTCTATTAGAAGAACCTTGCTTTGTTTATTCAACTACCATATACCAAATTATATGTAGTGGTTGCTACATTAATCCGTCAAGACTATATATCGCTATGAAATATCAAATCTTGTCATACTCAACTCCTTGAACATTGCCGTAAACTTCTTTCCGACATGTCGACTATTTCATAGATGTTAAATATCCATGTCTATTTCTTTATAGATCCAAACACGACTGATAGGCTTTACGCCTTTTCAGAGGGTCTTCCAAGTTCAGAAACTTGATTCTCGTGTATGGATACTATCACAGATTCTATGACTTCTAGTAATTTTATGGAGTCAAGACCTGATACATTGCAAATGTATCTATAATTTTTGATGCTCCATGCTTGGTTTTATCCACTTTCTTGTGTTTTGTCCACACTTTGGAGTACTTTTCATATGATTTCTTGGACTAACCTATTAACAAGAGCCACAGTGCCAGCTGCCTGTTTTCTGATGTTTTTGGTTCCAGGAAAGTCAAAAAATGAATATTCTCGGAATTGGACGGGACAAAAGCCAAAGTGCCTATTTTTCCAGAAGACTCCAGGAGCCAGAATACGAGACGGAGGAGGGCCAGGGGCTGGCCACACCACCCCCAGGTGCGGGCTGGGCCTGGCCGCGCCAGGGCATGGTGTGGTGGCCCCAGGCACCCCCTCGGTCTCCCTCTTCGCCTATAAGAAGCCTTCTGACCTAAAAACTTCGGGGGGTTCGACGCTTTTCTAGAAGGAGTTCCGCTCCGCCGCCACCACCAGATTCCACGAAACGGCACCAGAAACTCCGTTCTGGCACCCTGTCGGGACGGGGAATTGGAGGAGATCATCGCCATCATCATCACCATCGCTTCTCCATGGACCATCCATGTGTCCCCCATCTATGAGTGAGTAATCCCCCGCTGTAGGCTATGGGGATGGTAGGGATTGGATGAGATCGTTCATGTAATGGCATCAGATTGTTAGGGCATGGTGCCTAGTATCTTTTATTAGTGCTTTATGACTTTGTTGCAACTTGTTGTGCTTAATGCTTGTCACTAGGGCCCGAGTGCCATGATCTCAGATCTGAACCTGTTATTGATTCATTATGATAGTATTGTTCTTGGTCTTATCTGCAAGTTGTATACACACGTTGTTGTTCGGAACCTGTGGCCCCGAAGTGACAGAAATCGGGATAACCAGAAGGGAATGGCTTTGATGTGAGGATCACATGTGTCCACGGAGTGTTAATGCTTTGCTCCGGTGCTCTACTAAAAGGAGCACCTTAATTGCCAGTAGTTCCCTAGAGGCCCCGCTGCAAACGGGCTGGCAGGACAAAAGATGTTGTGCAAGTTCTCATTGCGAGCACGTATGACTATATATGGAACACATGCCTAGGATTGCCTAGTACTTGGATGCTTTATCTTATTTATCTGCAATTGCCCTATGTTCTGATTGCTATGTGAATTTTCTTGTCCATGCAACGCCCGTCCATCCATCCCTATGCCTACCGCACTCGAATCCCACTGTTTACTGCTTTTGTTACTACTGTCTTTGCTTTACTACTACTGTTACTTTGATATTCCTACTACAAAATTGTTGCTACTGATAAACTGCTGTGAGCAAGATTATTTCTAGGTGCAGCTGAATTGACAACTCAGTTGTTAAGGCTTATAAATATTCTTTGGCTCCCCTTGTGTCGAATCAATAAATTGGGTTTCACTTCCCTCGAAAATACTGCGATACACCCCCTATACTTGTGGGTCATCAAGACTATTTTCTGGCACCGTTGCCGGGGAGCATAGCTTTATTTATCAAGTCCACTTGGAATCACTATTGTTCAAGCTAAGTTTATTCTTGCCTTGTTTTCTTGTTTCTTTATCAAAAATACAAAAAAATTAGTTCCTACTCTAGTTGTTATTTTCGTTGGTCTGTTATTGTCTTGCTTTATCATGCTTGTTGTCAATGGTTGGTTTCTTTGAAACTGAAGCTTATTGGCAAGGTGGGTTCTCGGAAGATCAAAAATATTATTATAAGGAACACCGCTTGTCACAAAAAGGAAAACACTTATGGGAACAAATTGATAGATTGTATACCATTGCTAGAAACGTGTGTTCTACTTATAATGTTACTTATTGCTGTGATGAGTCTTATTGCAGAAAGAGGTATAAACACCTCCCTTTTCAATGTGAGTATAGTGATAATGATACCATATCTTCCTATGCTAAAGGAATTTATGACTTTTATGATGCGGAACAAATTGAAGAATTTATTGCTTGGAAGGGTGCTTTTGAACTTGCTAGTTTGCTTGAAAATATTGATGATTCACCTTACAAATATGAGGTTTATGGTATACTTAAATTCTGCTTTGATAATTACAAGGATGAAAATGGCTATATTCTTGAATATTTTAGATGCTTTCCACAAATGGAAGAGACTAATGCCTTGCAGGATCCTATGGAAGAAGAAATTGATGAACCTGAAATCTCATTAGATGAAAAAGAGGAGGAGAGTGATGAACAAAAGGAGAAAGAATGGATTAGCTACCAATGCCTACCTTCTAATTAGAGTAACTCTTTATCCCTTACATTATTTGATTGTCCTCCATGCTTACTAAAGGAGGATGAATGTTATGTTCCTGAGGATTCTTTTGAAAGTGTTTATAATAAAGCTCTAGTGCTTGTAGATCATGAAAAGCATGCTTTATGTGATAGTTATATTGTTGAGTTTCTCCATGAGGCTACTGAAAATTATTATGAGAGAGGAAAATATGGTTGTGGAAGTTTTCATGGTATTGAAACACCTCTCTATGTGTTCAAAGTTTTGAAATTACTCTTGTTTTATCTTCCTATGCTTGTCACTTTGTTCTTTGCAAAATTATTTGCATACATGATTCCTATGCATAGGAAGTGGGTTAGACTTAAATGTGTTTTGAATTTGCTTCTTGATGCTCTCTTTTACTTTAACTCTTATTTCTTATGAGATCATCCTCTCAAACTATTATGCCCGAAGATGATAATATGTCTACTATTCTTGGGAGACCTTTTCTTAAATACTGCAGGAGCTGTTATTAATTGTAATCAAGGGAAGGTGACCTTCAATGTCAATGACAAGGAACATACTATCTATTTCCCCAAGAATATTGATAGACTTATGGTTTTGAATTCAATTGAACATGTTGAGGGCATTCAAGTTGGAGAAATATATTGTCCCATACCACGAGAAAAAAATTGAAACTATTATGATTGGGACCATTGCTATCAAGGTTGAGGTAACATAATCATTAGTGGAATACAAAGTTTTGTCTCATATGAAATTGTTTTGGTAACAATACCTGATCAACCTTGTTAACGAAAGGATTTCATTGAACAAAACAATGTTTTCACCATCATTATCTCCGCTTACTTCTATTATATCCATTTTTAGTTTTTGCTTATGCCTAACTTAAAGGCATTAAAGAAAAGTACTTATTGGGAGATAACCCAAAAGTTTTAGATGAGTCTTGGAAGTTATTACTTCAGTAATAACCGCTCCTTATCCTTTTTATTTGCTTTTTGTGTCAAGAGTAACCTCTAATGAGAGAGAAGTAATGATTGGGAAAGTTGCTGTCCCGAAACAGATTTCTGTGCTTCACCGTAAAAATTCGTGTAAAATCTCTAAACGTATTTTTGAGGCGTGAATTTTTGTGCTTCTGACCCAGGTTGTTATCTAACTTTCTTTAGTTCAATATTTTTTGATTTGAGGAACAGAAGGTCTTCGAAAAAATTCGTCTTTACCTGCTGGTCTGTTTTGACAGATTTCTGTCATTTTCTGCATTTGCTTCTTGTTGGTTCCTTTTTGAGTTCTTTTGGGGAATTGAGCTTTTTAAGGGAAGTTCTACAGTAACTAGTGTTCTAATGGAAGTTTATTTGATGTTAGAACTGAATCTTAGGACTTATTTATCTTGAGTGCACTAATGTTGCTAATAAAGATTGTGTGAAGTTTTGTATGAAGCAAAAATTTCAGGTGTATGGAAGGAATGAGTAATGAGATGAAGGATTGACTAAAGATAAAGCTTGGGGATGCCACGCGTGTCACCCCAAGAAATATCCAAGAAGTACAAGCGTGAAAGCTTGGGGATGCCCAAGGCATCCCCTTCTTCATCAATAAAAATCTCAGGTTTCTTCCGAACGCTTCATTTTTATTGTTTCATGCACAGTTGTGTTGTTCTTAGAGCGTCTTATTTTTGTTTTTCATTTTGGTTTTTGTTTGCTTGGTTTTCTTAGTTTTCTGAATAAATTGGTTGGACCTCCTCTTTCATATATTGGTGTTCAAATAGTTTGGTTTGGTTTGGAAAAGAGTAGGAAAGTTCATACTTATGTGGTAAAAAGAGCTTGTTTTTGACTGTGGTTGTGCTTTGTCATGCCATGCTTGATATTGTTTTGGCTTTATGTTTAGTATTCTTTGTTGTATCATGACTTGTTATAAACAATTGAGGTTTCTTAATGTGCCTTGGATGAATCATGCGTTGTTTTAGCATATTAAAGAATAGTATAGTGGTATTCTCCTTTGATGCTTTATTTTGGTTGACTTGGCGCATGCTCTCACCATGTTATGACTATCTCAAGTCACCTTAAGCATTTATGATCCTTTAGTTTTCAACTTGTAGTATCACTTTATGCTTTGATCAATGATGTTTTGTTGCTCTGCATGATTATGGCCATTATTGCTCTCTTAGTTTGTCGCTCCCAGTCTTTTGCTAGCCTCCACAACAAAGTATGAGTTCCACTCATGCATCCAACTCCCTAAACCAAGTTATTCCAAAGAGTCCACCATACCTACCTACTATCTTATGCTATTCCAAGTATATTCATGCTTTTGTTTACCTTCCACTTGTTATGAGAAAACTAGTGATTAAAGCTCCCACGAACTTGATGGCACACTTTACTTTACTTGCCCTTAATAAACTTGAATCATTGTGTTGTCTATGTTGTATATGCTTGCACTTATTTGTTGGGAAATAGCAGAACCATGCTTTCATGGGGAACGCTTTCAACATTGCACTTGGTACTTGTACCTAGTTGATATCAAGCTCTTTTGTATATGGATGTCGTCGGTGTGAAATGAAAGGGGAGCTTGTAAGTCCATGGAGTTATGTATATGTGTTAGAGAAACGCCTGGGCCGCTGGTCTAATCCATGCTGACATGGTGGAAACCTGCAGCGTAACCATAATGAGTTGTCTATGAAGCATTCTTCTTATAAAAAAAAGAGTCCTATATTGAGAAAAAAAGAGAAAAGAAAAAAAAGATACTATGAAAAGAGGAAAGAGAGAAAAAAGCACCATATTCCCATGGTAAATAAGAAGAATGCTGATATGCTCGTTGTCTGCTTGCCTTGTCATTTTGATATGGGGATTCTTCCGTATCATCGGGCAAGGGGTACCTCGTTGGCGGTTCTCAATGATACACATGTACTTACAATGACAAGAACTTACCGGTGACTAAACTTGAGTAGCATGAGGAGCGGCCCTCG
Organism: Avena sativa; assembly: GCA_916181665.1. NCBI lineage: Eukaryota > Viridiplantae > Streptophyta > Magnoliopsida > Poales > Poaceae > Avena > Avena sativa. The sequence goes on along the minus strand of OV702287.1, from coordinate 101,205,890 downwards.
TATACAAGGGACATGATATTTCTGACTTATACTTCGTCAAGCATGTACACCATAGTTTGTTCACTTTAAACTTAATCACTTCAAGATGCTTATGATAGGGGAAATGAGAGCTGAAAGCTATTAAGTACCATAATTTTTTGGAAGCTCTTTATGAGACTTGAATCCCTACTTCCTTTTATAAAGGCCTTTCTTCCACCATTATATTGAGTCTCCACCTTCTACCTTTATGCACCTACTTTGAGAGCATAGTGGCCATTCTTAGTTCTATGTGCATTGTCCCAAGACTAGTTGATTGATGCATACTTTGATATTGCTTGTTTTAAACTATTGTATCTAGTCACTCTTATGAACTTTGAAGGTGTCCTATGCATTTATATTTTCTACTCTATTGAGGGACAAGCTGAATACTATTATGCTATGTTTTCTTTATGTGAAACAAACAAACGTCTTGCAAAGCATTGTTATTCATGAATCTTTTGTTTGTGCCTTTTCATGTTGCATCATAGTTTCTTTGCTTATTGCTAGAACTTTGTCTTTCATGTTATGATTGAAGTACTATGATCCCTGCTTTGAATGTTTTGCAAATACTTTGATCAAGTCTTTGATGGTGCATGTCACCTCAAAAATTATTCTTTCTTTTTATCACTTACCTACTCGAGGACGAGCAGGAGTTAAGCTTGGGGATGTTGATACATTGCAAATGTATCTATAATTTTTGATGCTCCTTGCTTGGTTTTATCCACTTTCTTGTGTTTAGTCCACACTTTGGAGTACTTTTCATATGATTTCTTGGACTAACCTATTAACAAGAGCCACAGTGCCAGCTGCCTGTTTTCTGCTGTTTTTGGTTCCAGGGAAGTCAGAAAATGAATATTGTCGGAATTGGACGGGACAAAAGCCAAAGTGCCTATTTTTCCAGAATACTCCAGGAGCCAGAATATGAGACGGAGGAGGGACAGGGGCTGGCCACACGACCCCTAGGAGCGGGCTGGGCCTGGCCGCGCCAGGGCATGGTGTGGTGGCCCCAGGCACCCCCTCGATCTCCCTCTTCGCCTATAAGAAGCCTTCTGACCTAAAAACTTTGGGGGATTCGATGTTTTTCCAGAAGGAGTTCCGCTCCGCCACCACCACCAGATTCCACGAAACAGCACCAGAAACTCCGTTCTGGCACCCTGCCGGGACGGGGAATTGGAGGAGATCATCGTCATCATCATCACCATCGCTTCTCCATGGACCATCCATGTTTCCCCCATCTATGAGTGAGTAATCCCCCGCTGTAGGCTATGGGGATGGTAGGGATTGGATGAGATCGTTCATGTAATGGCATCAGATTGTTAGGGCATGGTGCCTAGTATCTTTTATTAGTGCTTTATGACTTTGTTGCAACTTGTTGTGCTTAATGCTTGTCACTAGGGCCGGAGTGCCATGATCTCAGATCTGAACATGTTATTGATTCATTATGATAGTATTGTTCTTGGTCTTATCTGCAAGTTGTATACACACGTTGTTGTCCAGAACCTATGGCCCCGAAGTGACAGAAATCGGGATAACCGGAAGGGAATGGCTTTGATGTGAGGATCACATGTGTTCACGGAGTGTTAATGCTTTGCTCTGGTGCTCTATTAAAAGGAGCACCTTAATTGCCAGTAGTTCCCTAGAGGCCCCGCTGCAAACGGGCTGGCAGGACAAAAGATGTTGTGCAAGTTCTCCTTGCGAGCACGTATGACTATATATGGAACATATGCCTAGGATTGTCTAGTACTTGGATGCTTTATCTTATTTATCTGCTTTTACCCTATGTTCTGATTGCTATGTGAATTGTCTTGTCCATGCAACGCCCGTCCATCCATCCCTATGCCTACCGCAGTCAAATCCCACTGTTTACTGCTTTTGTTACTACTGTCTTTGCTTTACTACTGCTGTTACTTTGCTATTCCTACTACAAAACTGTTGCTACTGATAAACTGCTGTGAGCAAGATCGTTTCCAGGTGCAGCTGAATTGACAACTCAGTTGTTAAGGCTTATAAATATTCTTTGGCTCCCCTTGTGTCGAATCAATAAATTGGGTTTCACTTCCCTCGAAAATACTGCGATACACCCCCTATACTTGTGGGTCATCAAGGCCCATCATCGCTTCTTTGCATGCAGTCGGTTCATCATTGTCAAAACAATAACGACTTGTTTATCAAATATCACTATTTGATTTTTACCAACCCACACGGTTCAATATGAACTCTAATCTCCGAGATTACAACCTTTGTAATCACGAGAGCCATGAGCATTGTGGCCGCCACCGGGACACTTTCCGGTGCTGCACTACTTAGCACATATAGCTAAGGTTGAACAACCTCATCAAAGTTCAATTATCCTCCAACTTAACTTTTCGCGAAAAATTCCTTCTCAAGAAACTTGACGTTCCAAGTAACAAACTCTTTTGTCCTCGGTGTTATGGAGAAATTCCCAACATATTCTTTGGGATAACCTACAAAGACATGCTTATCCGACTTTGGTTGTAAACGTTTTACTTATGCATGGCATACCAAAATTTAAGAAAAGACAATTTGGGTTTTATCCCAAACCATAACTTATATGGTGTCATTTCAACGGATCATGATGGTGCTCTTTTTAGTGTAAAAGCGGTAGTCTCTAAAGCTTTAATCCTTAAAACATAATGGCACTTTTATAAATGACACCTTCGATCTTACCATGTCAAACATGGTTTTATTTCATCTCTCGAATATGCCATACTCCTATGGTTTATCGGAAAACACAAACCATGGAACAATTTCTCAAATCTTAGGTGTTTTTGCTAAACATGTAACTCAAATATCTTCCTTTATGATTGAATCATAAACTCTTTATTTTATTGTTACAATGATTTTCCACTTCATCTTGAAAGTCTTTGAACAATTTTCAAATGTTTCATACTTCTTCCTTATTAAGTAAATATATAGATATATTCACTCAAATTTTTGGAGAAAGAATATGAAGCAAAAAGATCCATCGCATATGGCTACACATAATAGACTATATACATCAATATGTATAATATCCAATAAGTTCGTCATCCATTCCTCTTTGGCCTATAGACAGAGTTTCAATTATCTCGAGGAAAGTTTCACAAGCGTCAATTGATCAAAATCAAAGACTCCAAAATTCCATCAACATGGAGTTTCTTCATGTTTTCTTTCCAATATAATTTAAAACAGCGATGTCACTTCATAAGTGATCTTTCAATCATTTGTCTTGCGACATTTTAGCAATAGTGTTTATGGATGTGATTTCTCCCACCGGACTTGTAAAAGTTCATCCATCCTTTATGGAATACGGTAATTATTTGAACAACCATTGTTCTCATAATACCGAAACAAAATAACAATTATTAAAACAAATCTTGAAGGCTAGGTTTGACGACAACGAAAAACACAAAAACACTTTATTTGTTTTCGATGAACATCATCACTTATTCTCTTGCTAGTTACTTAGGCCATTGCAGTTCATGAATTGCGTTGTCCTGTATGACACTTCATACCAACCAATTCGGTATCCAATACCGGTATCCAATACCTAAGAACCACATTGTTTAACAAGCAAGGAATACAACCATAACATGTGTATCTTCTATATACCTAAGCTGGACATTTCCAACTTTTTCTTTTCTGCCAAATATTTTATAGATTCTCTTTCAGCAATTCCTTTTCCTTTTAAAAGAATCTATCAACATCAATAGTGGTGTTATTCACATGACACATAGTACAAAGCGTATATTGTCAAATACTAATACCTTTGGACTTGCACTTTGAAGTGGATCACCATCATCAAATGTTTGGTATTCTTTCAAAAATCCATTCTTTAGTAATTTATTAGTGTAGTAAACATTTTACTTACATCTTCTATTCATCCTTATCATGACAACTTTCATGATCAAGCTACTATAGCCTGTAAGGAAGAATCGCGAGTATAATGTTAGTTCCCAAAACCCTTTTTGGGAGATCCGGATGCCTAGCATCTCCATCCTTCACAAATTCTCATAATATGAGAACATGTATTTTGCTAAATTATACTCTATCATAATGCAACCAAAAACATTGTTTCAGATATCACAATATCTTTCACACATGATGGTTTCTGAAACAATTTTCAGCTCCTATATAATCTTGATATTAAAACAACTTTTGAATATCAATAATCATGGAGGCAAACATGATACTTTAGATACTAACATTGGAATTCTTACTCTTGATTTAATACTACTTATTAAACTTCATGGAGTAAATAGATTTTGCTGAAAGTTTGCAATAGGACTTTTAAACTTTAAATTGACATTCAAAACAATACGATACTAGTTCATAAAGTAAATATCTAGAATTCTATAGTTCTATTATCTCAATTAAAACTAAGCATAAGGTAATGAACAGATGCCAATGACTATAACAAATTATGCAAATTCACCTTGATTTAGTTTATGACAAAATTTGGTTCAACTAATCCAAATTAGAAATGAACTCCCACTCAAAAACGACATCCCTCGTGCCTTTTTGGTGATTACATGAACCAAATCCACTACACCAAGTCCGATCATCACGTGAGTCGGTGCAGCTTCAAAGGCGAGCATCTATATGGGCATCATATCAACTATATGACTCATGCTTAACCTTTCGGTCCGTGTTCCGAGGCCATGTCTGTACATGCTAGGCTCGCCAAGTAAGAACCTTAGTACTCGCATCTGTAAAACTGTCTTACACCCGTTTGTATGAAAGCGCAGAGTCGAGTACACCCGATCATCACGTGATGTCTCGAAACACGATCCATAGAACAGTGCATACTTAAGGAAGAACACATTTTATCTTGATATTTAAATGAGGGATCATCTTATAATGCTACTAAAATGCCAAACAAGCAATATAAGATGTGAACATCATATGTGTAAAGTGGGATGATATGGTCCATGCATTTGATCACCATCATATGCATCGTGGTATGATCTCTATCATTCCTTTGTGTGTAAGGCCAAGGTCTATGGAACTTACACGTTACGTGTGTTGTAAGAGTATCAAATATACATCAACTTACAACATTACCATATCAAGACACTAGCCTAGCAACGATCTAAACTAGATGCCTCTAATTTATCAATTGCAAATTTTACGTGGCTTAGGGCTTTCGAAGATAGAACCGGTCTTACCTACGAACATGGAACCACAACGAGGATAACCAAGTTATTAGAAACTCGTTGTAAATCAGATATTGACTATAGTAGGAGAGACAGACACCCGCCAGCCACTTATGCAAAACTAGTTGCATGTCAGTCGTGGAACTGGTCTCATGTGCGATGACATGTAAGGTTGGTCCGGGCCGCTTCATCCCACTATGCCACCAATATCCAAAATACATGAAAGATGCAGTAACATGATCATGATCGCCCACATATAAACATATGTGTACTACCCGTGCAAAGCACCTATGCATAGATCAGGCTCTGATACCACTGGAGTGGTTCGCGACATAGAAAACAAAAAAATTCCTACGGTGGGAACTATACGCCAAGATCTATCTACTAGATACAAGCAACGGGTGGATATACATCCATAGAGAACTTACCCTCGAAGACAACAAAGCTTTGTTAATGAGTTGGAACTCGTGGATGATGTAGTCGTATACTTGCAAAGCAGCGGTGATGAAGTCCAGCAGGTCCGGCTCTAGCACGTCCATCAGATCCAGCTCCAGCAAGTGCAGCACCGCAAAGCAGCGGTGCATTCGTGATCGCACACACATTGGGTACCCTGACAACCTCCGCCCCTCACTCCAGCAAAGCAGCGGAAGCAGCAAATCCTTTCCAGATAAAGCCACTGGGAACATGTATCTCGCTAATCCGAGACCATGGGGGAATAATACTAGAGGGGGAGAGAGATCCTTCACGAGGAGGTGTGTGTATGAAGGTGTGAGAGGGGGGCCTTTTATAGGAGAAGGGGAGGGTACCCCTCCCATGGCCGGCGCCCGTGGAGGGTGTCCCTTCACCTCCCCCATTCATGTGGTGGTAACCCCCTCCACATTAAAATGCCCCTTCACATTCTCTTTTAAAGTCTCAACTTTAAATGCATTAAATTTCTCCAAATTTAATGCTCTCTCATTTAATAAAACTCCTTTATTAATTTTATTCAGAATTTTGTTAATTACTTTAATTAACAAACATTCACATAAAACCCCCTGCAACATTTCAATATTACATGCAGAACCAATTTCAGCAATTTCACCCGAAACAATTTTGGTGTCTATTGAAATAATTCCAACGCTTTCTTAAATCTTTATCTGAAACATATTTGCTCAAAATGGTGTCGGTATCCCTTAAGTTGTCACCCTACGGTTTGCGAATAATGCAGACATGATCGAGACCCCTCTCAGATCAATAATCAGAAGCGGGACCTGGAGATCCATACAGACTCCTACACATTGATGTCTACGCACTTCTATTCTTGTAGACAGTTGTTGGGCCTCCAAGTGTAGAGGTTTGTAGAACAGCAGCAAGTTTTCCCTTAAGTGGATCACCCAAGGTTTATCGAACTCAGGGAAGAAGTTGTCAAAGGTATGCCCTCTCAAGCGACCCTACAATGAAGATACAAGAAGTCTCTTGTGTCCCCAACACACCCAATACACTTGTTAGGTGTATAGGTGCACTATTTCGGCAAAGAGATAGTGAAATACAAGTGGTTTGGATAATTATAAGTGGTAACGGTGATAGAAAATAGCTTGATGGCGTGGAAGAGACTAAAAGCAAACTGAAATAAAGAAGGAAGCAAGCAAACATGTAATAGATCTAATTGCAAACAGTGTATCAATGCTTAGAAACAAGGCCTAGGGATCATACTTTCACTAGTGAACACTCTCATATAAATATATTCTTCTTTATGATACTACGCTGAACTACTCTCCGGTTGGACACTCTAATCGTTGGTAGGGCTATAACAGCACACCTCAAAGTTCATCTTTCCCATCTAGAAAACCCCACACTGTCACCTTGAGTACTAGATGAGTCCAACAAACACCACAATTTCATAAAGACATCCAACTCCAAATATAACTCATAACAAGTATTTGAAATCTCTAGCCTAAGTGCCACCATGGTGTGCACACTATCAACTTCACACACATGGGGAGAGGAGAGATCTATTAAAGCACTTGAGTAGCAAGGTAGATCTATAGATTACAAGCTCATGATCACAATATGATCACGCATAGAGAGAGCGATGAACACATAGCTACCGGTAGAACCCTTAGCCTCAAGAGAGAACTACTCCCTCCTCATCATGGGAATCGGCAATGGTGATGGAGATGGCGGTGGAGATCGATGGAGATGGCTCCGGGGGCACTTCCCTGTCCCGGCAGGGTGCCGGAACAGAGACTTTCTGTCCCCCGAATCTCCCCTTTGGTGGCAGTGGCGCTGTGGAACTTTTCGTGGCTAGAGGCTGGATGATTTAGGGTTTTTGCATCGGGAGGCATCTTATAGGCGAAGAGGCAAGGTCGGTGGGCGGCCAGGGGTCCCACACCACCTGGTGGCGCGGCCAGGGCTAGCCCGCGCCACCACATGGTGTGGCCACCCTGTGTCCCCTCTCCGTCTCGTCTTCTGGCTCCATGAGTCTTCCGGTAAAATATTGACTTTGGCTTTTGTCCGTTCCAATTCCGAGAATATTGATTTTCTAACTTTCTTGGAACCAAAAACAGCAGAAAACAGGCAACTGGCACTGTGGCACTTGTTAATAGGTTAGTCCAAGAAATCATATGAAAAGTACTCCAAAGTGTGGACAAAACATAAGAAAGTAGATAAAACCAAGCATGGAACATCAAAAATTATAGATACATTTGCAATGTATCAACATCCCCAAGCTTAACTCCTGCTCGTCCTCGAGTAGGTAAGTGATAAAAAGAAAGAATAATTTTTGAGGTGACATGCAACATCATAAACTTGATCAAAGTATTTGTAAAACATTCAAAGCTGGGATCATAGTACTTCAATCATAACATGAAAGACAAAGTTCTAGCAATAAGACGAAGAAACTATGATGCAACATGAAAAGGCACAAACAAAAGATTCATGAATAACAATGCTTTGCAAGATGTTTGTTTGTTTCACATAAAGAAAACATAGCATAGTGGCATTCAGCTTGTCCCTCATAGAGTAGCAAACATAAATGCATAGGACACCTTCAAAGTTCATAAGAGTGACTAGATACAAATAGTTTAAAACCAGCAATATCAAGGTATGCATAAATCAACAAGTCTTGGGACAATCCACATAGAAATAAGAATGGCCACTATGCTCTAAAAGTAAGTGCATAAAGATAGAAGGTGGAGACTCAACATAAAAGTAAAAGAAAGGCCTTCATAGAAGGAAGCAGGGATTCAAGTTCCATAAATAGCTTCCAAAAATTATGGTACTTTTTAGCTTTCAGCTCTCATTGCCCCTATCATGAGCATTTTGAAGTGATTAAGGTTAAAGTGAACAAACTATGGTGTACATGCTTGACGAAGTATAAGTTGGAAATCTCATGTCCCTTGAATACGAGGGCCGCTCCTCATGCTACTCAAGTTTATTCACCGGTAAGTTCTTGTCATTGTAAGTACATGTGTATCATAGAGAACCGCCAACGGGGTACCCCTTGCCCGATGATACGGAAGAATCCCCATATCAAAATGACAAGGCAAGCAGACAACGAGCATCTCAGCAATCTTCTTATTTACCATGGGAATATGGTGCTTTTTTCTCTCTTTCCTCTTTTCATAATCTCTTTTTTTCTTTTTCTCTTTTTTTCTCAATATCTGACTCTTTTTTATAATAAGAATGCTTCATAGACAGCTCATTATGGTTACGCTGCAGGTTTCCACCATGTAAGCATGGATTAGACCAGCGGCCCAGGCGTTTCTCTAACACATATATATAACTCCATGGACTTACAAGCTCCCCTTTCATTTCACACCGACGACATCCATAGACTAAAGAGCATGATATCAACTAGGTACAAAGTACCAGTGCAATATTGAAAGCGTTTCCCATAACAGCATGGTTCTGCTAATCCCCAACAAATAAGTGCAAGCATATACAACATAGACGACACAATGGTTCAAGTTTATTAAGGGCAAGAAAAGTAAAGTGTGCCATCAAGTTCGTGAGAGCTTTAATCACTAGTTTTCTCATAACAAGTTTAATTCGGAAGGTAGATAAAAACATGAATATACTTGGAATAGCATATGCTAGTAGGTAGGTATGGTGAACTCTTTGGAATAACTTGCTTTTAGGAGTTGGATGCATGAGTGGAACTCATACTTGGTTACGGAGGCTAGCAAAAGACTGGGAGCGACCAACTAAGAGAGCAATAATGGCCATAATCATGCCGAGCGACAAAACATCATTAATCAAAGCATAAATTGATACTACAAGTTGAAAACTAAAGGATCATAAAGGCTATGGTGACTTGGGATAGTCATAACATGGTGTGAGCATGTGCCAAGTCAACCCAAATAAAGCATCAAAGGAGAATACCACAATACTTTGCTTTAAAATGCTAAAACAACGCATGATTCTTCCAAGGCACATTAAGCAATCTCAATTGTTTATAACAAGTCATGCTACAGCAAAGAATACTAAACCTAAAGCAAAAACAATATCAAGCATGGCATGACAAAGCATAGGCCACAGTCAAAAACAAGCTCTCTTTACCACTTAAGCATGAACTTTCCTACTCTTTTACAAACCAAACCAAACTATTTGTAAACCAATGTATGAAAGAGGGGGTCCAACCAATTTATTCAGCAAACTAATAAAACCAAGAAAACGAAAACCAAAAACAAAAAACGAAGACGCTCCAAGAACAACACAGCTGTGCATGAAACAATAATATGAAGTGTTTGGAAGAAACCAAGGATTTTTATTGATGAACAAGGGGATGCCTTCGGCATCCCCAAGCTTGGACGCTTGTACTTCTTGGATATTTCTTGGGGTGACACGCGTGGCATCCCCAAGCTTGAGCTTTAGTCCATTCTTCATCTCATTACTCATTCCTTCCATACACCTGAAATTTTTCCTTCATACAAAACTTCACACAATCTTTATTAGCAACATTAATGCACTCAAGATAATAAGTCTTTAGGTTCAGTTCCAACACCAATAAAACTTCCATTAAAACACAAGCTACTGTATCATTTCCCTCAAAAAGCTCAATTCCAAAAGAACATAAAAAGGAACCAACAAGAAGCAAATGCAAATAATGGCAGAAATCTGTCAAAATAGACCAGCAGGTAAAGACGTTTTTTTTGAAGACCTTATGTTGCTCAAATCAAAAAGTGTTGAACTAACAAAAGTTAGATAACAACCTGGGGCAGAAGCACAAAAATCCACGCCTCAAAAGGGCGTACAGAGATTTTACACGATTTTTTACAGTGAAGCACAAAAACCTGTTTCGGGACAGCAACTTTCCCAATCATTACTTCTCTCTCATTAGAGGTTACTCTTGGCACAAAAAGCAAATAAAAAGGATAAGGAGCGGTTATTACTGAAGTAATAACTTCCAAGACTCAACTAAAACTTTTGGGTTATCTCCCAATAAGTACTTTTCTTTAACGCCTTTAAGTTTGGCATGATAGTTTTAGAAGATGCTCACATAAGAAATATAAATTGAAGTAAAAGAGAGCATCAAGAAGAAAATTCAAAGCACATTTAAGTCTAACCCACTTCCTATGCATAGGAATCTTGTAAAGAAACAAGTCATGAAAGCACAAAGCAACATGCATAGGAAAGCAAAACAAGTGCAACTTCAAGACTTTCAACATAAAGAGGGGAAACATAATATTATTGAGATGCATAAAACCATGTTTCCCTCTCTAATAATAACTTTCAGTAGCATAATGAATAAAATTAACAATATAACTATCATATAAAACATTATTATCATGAGCCACATGCATATAATAATTATTACTCTCCACATAAGCATAGTCATTCTTATTAATTGTAGTGGGAGCAAATTCAACAAAATAGTTATCATTATTATTCTCATCACCATAATTATAAAATATAGGAGGCATATTATAATGATAATTAATTTTCTCCTCAATAGTAGGTGGACTGAAAATATCATATTCATCATTGTAATCATCATATATTGGAGGTATAGTATCATCAAAGTAAATTTTCTCCTCCATGCTTGGGGGACTAAAAATATCATGCTCATCAAAACTAGCTTCCCCAAGCTTAGACTTTACCATAACATTAGCAATAATGGTGTCCAAAGAATTCATACTAACAACATTGCTATTAGCATGCAAATAAAGTTCCATAGGTTTTTTAATTTTCTCTTCACACTTCATGTCCTAACTCAAGATAAATACTATAAAGCTCTGTAATTTTGTTGTTGTTTTCCATTAAGCCTAACTAGTGAAAACAAGAAACAAAAAGACAAAATTGCAGAATCTAAAGGAAATAACTTTGAGCACTCACACCGGAGGATGTGAGTACCTTTTACCTTACCTCCTAGGCAACGGCGCCAGAAAATAGGCATTTGCTGTGGGAGGTTCTTCTTCTTTAATCCTCCGGTGTGAATACCTTTTACCTTACCTCCTCGCAACAGCGCCAGAAAATAGCTTGATGTCTACGCACTTCTATTCTTGTAGATAGTTGTTGGGCCTCCAAGTGCAGAGGTTTGTAGAACAGCAGCAAGTTTTCCATTAAGTGGATCACCCAAGGTTTATCGAACTCAGGGAGGAAGTGGTCAAAGGTATCCCCTCTCAAGCAACCCTGCAATCAAGATACAAGAAGTCTCTTGTGTCCCCAACACACCCAATACACTTGTCAGGTGTATAGGTGCACTAGTTCGGCGAAGAGATAGTGAAATACAAGTGGTATGGATAATTATAAGTGGTAACGGTGATAGAAAATAGCTTGATGGCGTGGAAGAGACTAAAAGCAAACTAAAATAAAGAAGGAAGCAAGCAAACATGTAACAGATCTAATTGCAAATGGTGTATCAATGCTTAGAAACAAGGCCTAGGGATCATACTTTCACTAGTGAACACTCTCATATAAATATATTCTTCTTTATGGCACTACGCTGAACTACTCTCCGGTTGGACACTCTAATCGTTGGTAGGGCTATAACAGCACACCTCAAAGTTCATCTTTCCCATCTAGAAAACCCCACACTGTCACCTTGAGTACTAGATGAGTCCAACAAACACCACAATTTCATAAAGACATCCAACTCCAAATATAACTCATAACAAGTATTTGAAATCTCTAGCCTAAGTGTCACCATGGTGTGCACACTATCAACTTCACACACATGGGGAGAGCAGAGATCTATTAAAGCACTTGAGTAGCAAGGTAGATCTATAGATACAAGCTCATGACCACAATATGATCACGCATAGAGAGAGAGATGAACACATAGCTACTGGTAGAACCCTTAGCCTCAAGAGAGAACTACTCCCTCCTCATCATGGGAATCAGCAATGGTGATGGAGATGGCGGTGGAGATCGATGGAGATGGCTCCCGGGGCACTTCCCCGTCCTGGTAGGGTGCTGGAACAGAGACTTTCTGCCCCCCGAATCTCCCCTTTGTTGGTGGCGGCGCTGCGAAACTTTTCGTGGCCGGAGGCTGGATGATTTAGGGTTTTTGCATCGGGAGGCATCTTATAGGCGAAGAGGCAAGGTCGGTGGGTGGCCAGGGGGCCCACACTACCTAGTGGCGTGGCCAGGGCTAGCCCGTGCCACCACATGGTGTGGCCACCCTGTGTCCCCTCTCTGTCTTGTCTTCTGGCTCCATGAGTCTTCCGGTAAAATATCGACTTTGGCTTTTGTCCGGTCCAATTCCGAGAATATTGATTTTCTGACTTTCCTGGAACCAAAAACAGCAGAAAACATGCAACTGGCACTATGGCACTTGTTAATAGGTTAGCCCAAGAAATCATATGAAAAGTACTCCAAAGTGTGGAGAAAACATAAGAAAGTAGATAATACCAAGCATGGAACATCAAAAATTATAGATACATTTGCAATGTATCACACATTCAACAATGACTTCTGTGATCATGAGAACCTTTAACGCGAGTAACTAAATCCCTTTGTCTCATGATATAATACATGTCCGAGATTCGATCATCGGTATCCAAATACCTAGTTTTATCTCGTTACCGACATGTACTCTTTTCTTGTTCCCGTGATATAACATTCTAGTGATCTCATCACTTGCTTGCAAGCTATCTTAATGTGATATCACCGAGAGGGCCCAGAGTTTACCTATCCGTCATCAGGATTGACAAATTCCACTCTTGATCCATGAGCCTCAACATAACACCTTCATAGTACTGAACCCACCTTTATAGTCACCCTGTTACGGTGTGATGTTTAGTGTTATCAAGATACTCTTCTGGTGTTAGCAATTAACATGATCTCATGGTCTAAGGACTAAGATTACTTCATATGATGTTATAGAAATATAAACATAATGACTTTGATCGTAATGCTATACTTCGGATGAATGGTCATCGCATCATTCCACCAATGTTGTGACCTCGTTATTAACAACATCCAATGTCCATGATCAGGAAACCTTGATCATCTTGTTAATCAACGAGCTAGTTTATATGAGAGGCATTACTAGGAACTTTGTATTTTGTTTATTAAACACACATGTATTAACGTTTCCAATTAATACAATTATAGCATGCAAAATAAACATTTATCATAAACATGGAATAAGATAATAACCACTTTATTATTGCCTCTCGGGCATATTCCTTTAATAAAATACGCTGCACAATGTGAATGCCAACATCATCAACCTCACCCAAGATTTCACCACCTTCATAACCGACTTTTCGAGCCACTATGGGTACTTTCCATACCACCAGCCATTGCTCGGTGATGGCGGCAGCAATTGATTCAAGATAGGCCAAGAGCCTAAGCTTGGGGAGGTTGAACTCCTCCCCACCTTTTGCATTCATATTTTTGTTCTTATGTTGATTTATTTTGTTTTCCTTCTAGTGCATGTTTACTTTCAGTTTGCATTGATAAAATAAAACCCCAAAATATTAGACTAGCTTTTATCTTGATTTGTGCAAAGTTCTCTCGGTTCTCGTTGAATTTTCTGTAGGCTATTCACGCCTAGTGAATTAGATATAGATACGAACGTGAGGAGTTGACCCAAGTGGGAGATAAGCAACCAAGAGGAGGTACTACATTCCTATTTTCCGTCTTCCTGTAAGTTTACTCATGAACATATTGCGTCTATTCGGTTGCACTTGAGTTCTACTCCATGCTTAGCTTGTTATCTTTTAGGACTTAATCTCAAGGTTAATGTCACTACTTTGGTATAGACTTATGACAATTACGGTCGGTTAAAAACAACCCTTTGGATTAAATTCCAAACTTTTGAGAACAAGAGAAAGTGTCTTTTGACAACTTTGGTGCCATATTTTTGTCTTAAGGGCTTAATCTTAGTAGTACTCAACCCCGATCCTAACTGTTTCACTTGATAATACCTTCTGAAAAGAATTGTTTGATGGAACGAACTTTTTACGGTGGTTGTGGGAGATGCCAAACCTGTTTAGATCATCTAAAAATATATACTTTATTTGAGAAAGAATTATGAGTACCCAAACTTCATGGAACTAACAACTCCTCTGGCATACGAACGATCTTGAGTTCATCTCAGTTTTCAGTTACGAGTTGGTTTGACATTTGTAGCATTGCTGCAGTGGGCAAAATTTTAGTTCCATGGGCCCAAGTACTTGAGCAAAAAGGAGAACTACCGTCGAGATATGAGCTGAAAATATTCAATTCTTATGAGAGCATTAGTGACATGGGCATACCTTACAGGTACTATATATGGTCCAGTCTAGTAGAAGCCCACGACGTTACCAGGGCCCAATCAAAGATTCGGGTGACCTCAGGGGACTTGTAACTGACTCGACCTCCAAAGTTCAAGGGGAAAACCCTAACTTGTAACTGACTCGACCTGCTATCTCGAGACCTAGCCTATCTCTATAAAGGCTAGGAGGGGGCGGCAAGGAGGACGATCACAACCCTAGTTTCCACACCGTCGCCAGATTGCATCTGCACACCCCCTGTAACTTTCGACTCCCTCGATAATTCCAAGAGTAGACAAGCAAGAGTAGGGTCCTCTACGAGGCCCGAACCTGGGTAAACCTTGCGTCCATGTGTGCTTGTTTGCTAGCCAATTGATGCCTCCGATGCTCCCCTCTTCTCCAAAACACAAGTCCATAACAATGGGCATTGATGAGTTTAACCCTCATTAATTGGTGCCGTCTGTGGGAACCGGGAGTGCTGATGTCGCGGCTTCTTCAGCCCCATCAACTGCGATCTACAAATCTGCAACAGCAGAGATTCGCCTTCTCTTTGGTGCCTTCAACTTCACCGTGCATACACCGGCCACTCGCCCGGATTTCAAGTCTGTGGGTGATGGGATCGACCTGGCGATCGGGAGCTTATGCTCCCAAGTTGGTTAGCTAGGCATGGTTCGCCTCCCTGATCAGCCGACGGTCCCTGCGATTGCTCTAGCATCATGGTTTCCACCACCGATCGGTACCCTGAGCGAACTCAACGCCCCGACAATAGTCTGGAACATGGAAAGAGATAGCAGTCGCGAGTCCGATCTGGGTGGTCTAGCCATAGAAGATGGAGGATGGCTTGCAAAGAAGTGAGGCACGACTGAGTCACCTGGGAGATCCTCCTTGGTGGTTGATACATTGCAAATGTATCTATAATTTTTGATGTTCCATGCTTAGTTTTATGCACTTTCTTGTGTTTTGTTCCAACTTTGGAGTACTTTTATTATGATTTCTTGGACTAACCTATTAACAAGAGTCACAGTGCCAGCTGCCTGTTTTCTGTTGTTTTTGGTTCAAGAAAAGTCAGAAAATGAATATTCTCGGAATTGGACGGGACAAAAGCCTAAGTGCCTATTTTTTAGGAAGGGATCAAGTGCCAGAATACGAGACGGAGAGGGGCCAGGGGCCGTCCACACCACCTGGCCGCGCGACCAGGCCTGGCCCACGCCAGGGGGTGGTCTAGCCGACCCCAGCACCCCCTCGGCCTCTCCTTCCACCTATATATTACCCTCGGGACGAAAACCCTAAGTACCCGATCAAAAATCCACGAAAGAGTCTGTAGCCACCGTCATCTCCATCCCTAGACCGGGAGGGATCTGAAGCTCTTCCCGGCACCCTACCGGAGAGGGGAATTCACCCTGGAGGCCTTCTTCATCACCATGCAAGCCTCCGGTGTGATGGGTGAGTAGTTCATCCTTGGACTACGGATCCATGTAGTAGCTAGATGGCTGGTTTCTCCTCCTTTGTGCTTTCATGTTTAGATCTTGTGAGCTCCGTTCATGATCAAGATCATCTATTTGTAATCCATACATGTTGTGTTTGCGGGGATCCGATGGATATTGAGATGCTATTTCAGAATGATTATTGATTCTATCATGTCTTTGTTATTTGAGATCTTGCATGCTTTCTGTTGTTAGTAGCTATCTTGGCCAAGTAGATGCTAGCAACTCCAAGAGTTAGTATTTATGCTCGATAGTGGGTTCATGCCTCTGGTAATCTGGGGAAGTGATAGAAATCTCTAAGGTACTAGATGTGCTATTGCTACTAGGGAGAAAACAACGATCTTTTGTTCATAGAACAATTGTATTGTTTACTTTACACGCAGTTCGTAAAGCAATAATCTGTTGCTTGCAACTTAATACTGGAGGGGGTTCGGATGATAACCTGAAGGTGGATTATTAGTCATAAATGCAGTTGGATGGCGGTCTATGTATTATGTTGTAATGCCCAATCAAGTCTCAGAGGAGTCAAGATGATTAGTATATGCATGTATTGCTTTCTCGGTGTTTGTCAATTGCCCCGCTGTAATTTGTTCACCCAGCATGTTATCTATCTAAGGAGAGCCACCTCTAGTGAACTATGGATCCCGGTCCTTTTCTTTACAATCTGCAATCTTTTACTGCTTTGTGTTTACTTTCTGCAAACTTTTACTTCTTTCCATTCGATACGTTTAATCCTTTGTTTTCCGCAAAACACGGTGAGATTGACAACCTCATTGCAAGTTGGGGCCAAAGTTCTGTGGTTGTGTTGTGTAGGTCTCCACGTTGCTACTAGCACCGGTAGTGCGCCCTGCCAAAGCTCAGCTAGTAACACCTTTGAGGTGTTTCCTTGCTCCTACTGATTCGATTAAACCTTGGTTTCATAACTGAGGGAAACTTGCTGTTGTGCTCATCATACCTTCCTCTTGGGGTTCCCAACGAGCTCTACATCAACACCACGCACCAAGCACTTTTCTGGGCACCGTGTATTGAGCCATCAGTGGTGTACTTGGTCACCAGCCGAAACCTCCTGTCTACTTTGCCAGAAGAAATGCCCTCTGCGGAGATACGAGTTACATCACCAGCACCAGTCCAGCAACACATGGGGTGCGCCCTGGCCTGGAGCGGCTGCACTCGACGGTGCATCCAAGTGCGAATGAGATCATTACCGCCTATGTTCTTACCTACGCAGCGCTCCAAGTCACAGACACGTCGGTACAACATCTCTATTTTCTCGACTTCGCCGGGCATCACAATGTTCTTCCATGACCTCCTCCTCTTGCAAGCTGCCACCAGATCAAAGGGTGTGAGTCTGTAGTGCTCTCCGTCAACCTCTTGGTCGTGAATGTAGAACCACTTCTCCCTCCACCCTTGGACAGATGAAGTGAGGTTGATGGAAAAATAAGTGACATTGGAGTCGACGTGGATACCACAACCTCCTATATAGTAGACTACGGATCCAGAGCCGAACTAGCATTTGAGTTTGAAGAGTTTTTTAAAGAGGCCAAAGTGTGGCTCGATTCCGAGCCAGCACTCGCAAAGGGTAATGAAGAAGGCAATGTGGAGAATAGAATTAGGGGTCAGCTGATATAGCTGGAGCCCATAGAAACAAAGCAACCCCCTCACAAAAGGGTGAAGGGGGAGGGACAAACCGCGAATGATGAAAGCAAGGAACATCACTCGAAACCCAGCAGGAGGACTGGGGATTACCTCGTCACCGGGGATGCGGCAGCAATCTTCCGCATCAGGAAGCGTCCCATCCTAACGCTGAGTGAAGAGCTAAGACGGCTTGCTAGAGGTTGCACGCCATGACCCATTCATGACGTGGTTTCCGAAGCCTTTCTTCTTCCCAGCCGCGGCGACAGTGCTAGCACCTATGGTGGCGGCACCTTTCTTCTTGGCTGCAGCAGCGGCGGAGCTTCCCTTCTTCTTTCCCATCTGGCACTGATGGTGAGAGCGTAGGAAGTAGCTCGGAAAAGTGTGAAACTGGTCCAGTGTCGCAAATAGGGTGAGAGCAATGGAGCAGCAATGGAGGCTGTGCATGAGGAGGAAGATGAACTGTGGGGAATTACCGCCTGGCAGACCTCTACTTAACCTCATCGAAGATGCCATCCAACAGCCAGGAGAAAACCAACTCGACATGTGGCACAAATCCGTGTCGACGTGTGGCAGAGTAAAACCATGAACCGTCGCTCCACTCCCCCCATTACGCACGAGAATCGAGGAGACACAATTAAAATGGAGATTACGCACGCCTGGTCAAATCAAAGTCAGAAAATGGGACCCACTTTTCGTCATGTCCCGTCAAAACCACTCACGCGGGCAACTGAGATCACCTCATTGTCAGCACTGACGTCATTAAACTCCAGCAGGAGCACACTGTGACTACTCTAGTCCTTACTCGAGTCTTTGACTCCACCAAGCACTCGGGGGCTACTCCTAACAGGAGCGCTGGCCACACACCTGAGAAACTTTGTAAGACATCCAAGCATTATGAGAACATATTTTCTCACAAAAACCCTTCACTCGAATCAACGATTCGACTGTGGACTTCGGGTTACTCCCATAGAGAGCGCTGAAAGCACATTCGACTGAAACAAGCAAAAGATGACTACAGTAGCAAAATACTTATAGTCCCCACTCGAGTCTACGACTCGAATAGGCACTCAGGGGCTACTCCATAGGGAGAGCTGGTCGCGCACCCTATGATTTTTCTTACACATAACTTCGTGTTGACTTCGTCCACACTCGAAAGCTTTGGCGACTCTGCCTCATATTTTCCCTGCAAAGAGACTGCGTCTCCTGAGCCACCCGAATCATCTCCGCGATGACAAAATTCGAACGCCACGTCTACGACGTGAAGATAAGACCTGAATAAGGCCACATGTTGTGCTCTACCAGACATAATTCGTGCCTGAAGGCACGATAAAAAAGCCTTGACGGATGCGTCAAGTGCTCACACTTGTACCCTAGGATTGGACTCTATAAGACCGCCGCGGCCTGAGTCAAATTACGCCAGCACTTCTCTAAATTCGAGTCCGGGGACTCGAGTTTGAGTAGATTGCATTGTTTTTCCTAAGGCAGTTAACTGATCCCGATACATCGGATAAATCAGGCACGTATATCAAAAATCCCTATGATATAAATTAGAGCACTCGAAAACATGCTCGGTTGTGCACTCGAAAGACTTCATAAGTCTCCACTCGAATCTACAATTCAACCGGATACTCGGGGGCTACTGACATGGGCATACCTTATAGGTACTCGAGTTTGGTATATATGGTCTAGTCTGGCAGAAGCCCACGATGTTATGAGGGCCCAATCAAAGAGGGGGTGACCTCAAGAGACTCCGACTGCTTGCAGCACATGGCGAGCTCAAGATAGAAAGTTCAAAGGGAAAACCATAACTTGTAACTGACTCGACCTGCTATCCTAAGACCTAGCCTATCTATATAAAGGCTAGGAGGGGGCGGCGAGGAGGACGATCACAACCCTAGTTTCCACACCATCGCTAGATTGCATCTACGTACCCCTGGTAACTTTCGACTCACTCGATAATTCCAAGAGAAGACAAGCACGAGTAGGGTCCTCTACAAGGCCTGAACCTGGGTAAACCTTGCATCCCTGTGTGCTTGTTTGCTAGCCGGTTGATGCCTCCAGCGCTCCCCTCTTCTCCAAAACCCAAGTCCATAATAATGGGCATTGATGAGTTTAACCCTCGTCAATTGGTATCACCTCACCACCTAAAATGAAGAAAACTAGAATTCTTGAAAAACAAGGAAGAGATGGGGTGTTAGATATCCATGATTTTTGAAGTGGGTGTTAATGAAAATCTCTAAGTTTATCCTTCTTTTGACATCTACTTGTGCATCCTTAATTTTTACTAAAAGCATCCTTGCTTGAAAATATTTTTACTCTCATAAAAGAGGGGCGCTGAAAATAATTGATTCGCAAGCCTAGCCAAATTTTTGACAGTCTATTTTGAGTTTAAGAACTATTAGCTAGCGAATTACTTGCGGTTAGGAAGCGAACTTAAGTGCAATTTTTCAGATATATTATGCTCATGTTTAAGGTTACAGAATTTGAGACAATGGAATATGATATAACCTCCAACTTGTGAGTTTTTCCTCTTGATTCAATTTATTGCTATTACTCATTATAGCTTTGTCAGTCGACGGCGGGTAAGAGCTAAGCTTGGGGAAGTTGATAGCTCCAAATTTCAACACTTTTATCATTGTTTTTTCCTTTTGTTCATTGCTGGATTTCACTGAATTTTATCCTTTTCACTAATGTTAACATCGCAAGTAGCGAAACCTTGGGTTCTTGTGATGGTTTTCAGGCAATGAACATTTTAGGAAGATCTGATGGCATTTTGGGCTAATTACACCTGAAGAAGCAAATCCCCATTTGGAGCCCCTTTCATTAGAGACATTCTGAGCGCATAACGACCACTGGTATGGTCGGCACGCGCCCATACCGTTCGCCCATACGGCCCGCCACCAGCTCCTTTTTATCAATACAAACAACTTTCATGAAGGAGACATGACGAAAAACACAGCACAACCGCCGCAAACACATCCAGAAGAGGAGAGATCAGATCTGGAGAAGGAGAAGAACACTGTCTCGTCCTTCGATGATCCCTAGCCTCTAAATCATTCCCTCCACCATCATCCCCATTTGTACTCAGAGAGAGAGAGAGAGAGAGAGATTAGCACTTGTAAGTGAAGGGTTCCATAGCCGAAAACAAAAATTTCTAACTATGTAAACACTAATACCAGGATCTATACTATGTAGACACAAGTAATGGAAAGAGAGAGACAGTATTCATACCCTTGAAGACCGAGGCACGCCTTACGCGGGAAGGCGTATGTTGATGAAGACGAGCAGCACCCCAAGTGTGGTGCCTCCAAAGTTCGTCACACAACCGGTGTAGGCGACGTATCCCAGGCTTCGATCCAGCCGAGCAGCAAAAGAAGAAGATGGCAGATTGAAGATCACACGACGGTGGTGTGAAGGTGGAGAACTCACACCCCGAGGTTCTCGCCAATATTACGGAGAAATCCTCAAGGAGATGAGAGAGGGAGAATGAGAGGAATGGGTGAATTCCAAGGGGGAGGGGTCACCCTATATATAGTAGGAGGGGGTGCACCACCCAGGGGTCAGGCGGTGTGGGACTAAACCCCACACCCGCCGGCCACCTAGGGGCTGCCGCTGGCCCTAGGTGGGCCCTACTTGGGCGGCCCACCAAGCCAAGGCCGGCCGACCCCCTCTCCCTAGGCGCCTTGCCCTATTGGGCCTCCCTTCGGGTGAGGCCCATTAGCATTAGGAAGCCTTTAATAATAAAATAAAATATATATTTAATATTAATTCTCCAATTAACATTCAAATACATATATTATCATATTCCTTTACTACGGAACTCCTCCCAAACCCCTCCGATCAACATCGGATGTTATCCGGAACTATTTCGGTTTCTCTCTCTCTATTTCTCCTTCGATCCTCTATCTATCCCTAAGTGTCCCCACCCTTAAGTGTGTCATCCTTCGGTTCGAGAACACTCTAGACATGATTGAGATAACTCTCACATCAATGATCATCAGCGGGACCTGGATGCCCATGATGACCCCCGTGCATTCCATGAATCTTATCGCTCGAACCGTGAATAGTCGTTTCCCGTTCCCTTTGCCACTTGATACCTAGTTCATCCGAGACTTGATCTTTGGCATCTCCATACCTTAGTTTGATCTCGTTACTGATGAACTTGTTTACTCGTTCCCATGTTGTTGCATTCTGTGACACAGTCACAATCTTGCAAGCTTCATTAATGCAACGTCACCAAACTGGCCACAAATGTATCTATCCATTACATGGACTAGAAAATCTTGGTATTGATATGTACTTGTTGGGGATATACTTTCCAGGTATCCTCAACATGCCTCACTGACCAGGGTGGCCCACTTCAGGTTAGAGCTTTGCTTCACATGCGGCCTAGTTAGAGAGAAGAGATGGAGTCCAGTCCGGCTACGGGAAGGCCCAGAAGATTTACCGACATAGGCCCATAGTGTTACTTATAGTTCAAGATGTACTCTGTAATTGACTCTTAGTCATAGCCGGATAGATCTCTCCTGTAAACCCTAGGCTGGATATCTATAAAAGCCGTCCTAGGGAGAGCCTTTAGGGCACCTTACCCTGACAATAGTCTACAATCTCAACTCGCACAGGAAAAACCCTTGTAACCCATATTTCGGTTCTGCCGTATTACTGGATTGCTAGCAGGAGTAGGATCCGTCCAAAGCTGGCGGATTTGAACCTGGGTAAACTTGGGTTCTCACCGTCCCGGAATACCGTACATCTCACACCCCTCTCTTCCACACACCTCGAGGACCCCCTCATGGCGTACTTGTCATCAATCCGATGACAGTTGGCTCCCACCGTGGGGGAAGTGAGCTTCGGATCTACGTTCCGAGCGGAATCTGCAAGAATCAGAATCGGCGAGACTATCACCGTCGGTCGCATCCTCTATGCAAGTTACGCCCCTCTCATCGTTCTCGATGAGACGTGGATTCCGGCTAGGGAAGTCGTGACCACCTACACCATCATGTCTTTTTGGCGAGATCGATGTTTACATCGGTTTCGCTGAACCTGCCACACCCACGCCATCGGTGATGATAGAGGCAGAAGAAAATTCTGGGTCCCCTTTGTCCGTGGAGGCGGCAGAGTTCTGGATCTCAGAAATCTCTAATCCCACCCAGCCCGCACCCATTGCGGAGATAGTGGAGAAAACTGAACCTAAAGCAGAACTTGCAACACAAGTCAAATCTGGAGTGGATCTCCCTAGCAAAGTCGAATCCTAGATCGATCCACCTGCGAAGGTCGAAATCCAGGAAGAGCAAGAAAACAACTCTGATTCCGGCTCTGATAGTACCGGAACTGATAAACCCTTCTTGAGATACACGTTGGGGCGCATGATGATGCAAGACGCAAGCATGGATGAAATTCTCGAGACCATCAGGTGTTTCAAAGAAGCCGACCGCAAGAGCCACAACTATCTCAGGAGGCATGCGTCACACTTTGTCGGATATGTTGGATCCGAATCCGGCTCTGCCGATGCTGGAGACAACGAAGACTCGGTGCTGGAGGCAATCGGAAAAAGTGTCGACTTACCGGCATCTTCGGATGATTCCATGATGTCGGCAGATTTCTGAAAGTTCTCTGCAGAATACGAAGAGGAGCTTAACTCCACAGCTATAGAAGAAGGAGAAGCCATGGACGAAGGATCTGGAGAAAACTCTCCTAAAGCGCAGGACAACATGGATCTCAGAGATACTCTCGAGGACCAAATGGACAAAAGTACCGATCAGAGTTTGACTCCGGAAAATGGGCCCAAAGCCGTCTTTGCTACTGGCGCTGCCAAGAAGGCAAAGAAGAAGAATAAGAAGAACAAGACCCGGCAAAAGATCTTCCGGCAGAGGAAGTGATTGCTGGGGAATATGAGGAAGACTCAGATGGAGCACTTATCCTAGACGAGCCCAAAGAAGAATTGGTGGATGGGCACGTGATCACCAAAGGTGCGCGTAAACTCATCGATGCTGCATTAACAACACCTATCCCTACAGTTGTTGAGCTTACTGTCGAGGAGCTGGAGGAAAGGTCCCAGGCCCTAGAAGCGCGTCGCCAAGTACTCCTTGATGAAGCCAACAACATCCAGGAAGAAAAGAAACGCATGGCAACTACAGAGAAGTACATCTCTCGGCAGCATTAGAAGACCCGGAAGAGTCACACGCATAACGATCAATTTCCGGAAGTTCACAAAGTCCTCTTTGAGGGGGACCTGGGGATGCCTCAGCTCGATAGCAAGGGAGATCTGGTGTACCCTATGCCGGTGCAAAACACTGTCGCAACTCGAGATATCCTGGCAAATAATCCAGGCCCAGAACAAGTTCGATTGGGCATTAAGCTACTCACCAAGAGTCTGGAGCAGCAGAAGGCCACGAAGTTCGGAAGCGGAAAACTGGTCTCCCAATCCGACCAATGTTGCACGGATCCGGCCTGGAATGACCCCAACAGGTTCCGGAACAGCATCGCCGTTCTGACCATCAGGAAGACAACTACTCAAGAACTAGATCTTCAGGGCAGCACCACAGAACTGCACGTGACTGGCGCATCGTTGCTCTAGCTGCTGAGCAAGAAGAAATTGCTGTGTTGTATCCAAGGAATCCTCCCCGGCGAGAGTCGAACGATCGTAGGGAAGAAGACAAAGAGAAACGTCGGGAGGAGGACCGTCAAAGAATACCACCTCCTAGACCCACAAGCCGTCCGGCTGAGCCCCACCGTGGTGGGAGTGATGGACGAAGGAACGACGGACACCGTGCCGAGACAAGACGGTAGGGGGCTCGTCGTAATGAAGACCCTTCCTGGAACCGAAATAATGACGCTCCGGACGAACACCGGCAATCAGCCGGAAACAATCCAGCTGACCCACCTTCTCCACCAAGTAGCCATCACAATGGCTCCCAAGGAGGCCAAGGAGGGCGTCGCAGTGGAGGAGGTGGTGGTAGAAGCCGAAGTCCGGCTCCAAGGCACCGCAGCCATAGCCGTCAATCAGGACGATGATCTCTGTCTCCAAGTGACGCGAGACACCGGATTAACTCCAACATAGAGGCGCGGCGCTACGAAAATGGTGATATATACGTGGGACCAAAATGCTTCGGACCACGCATAAGAGCAAAAAAATTCCCGGAAGGATTTGCTATCTTAGGACACATCTAGCCCTACGACGGTGTAGCTTGGCCAGATACTTAGTTCTAGGATTTCTTCCAAGCTTGCTGCATCGCCAAAGGCAGAAACAGCCTGGTCACGACCCGGTATCTCCCACTTATGTTGTGGAAGACGGCACGGTCATGGATCAATGAACTTTTGGAGAACACCATCCACAACTGGTATGACATGCAAAGCGCGTTCTTTCGGAATTTCAAAGGCACGTACCGGAGGCCCTGTACGGTAGGAGACCTACAGCGTTGCACTCAGAAAGCCAGAGAAACTTGCCGAGATTATTTCGGACAATGGATCGACACTAAAATCTCCTGCGAAGGAGTAAATGACCAAACTATGATTGAAGCCTTCATTGCAGGTCTCCCAATTGGTTTGCTACGTCATCGCTTGATGTGTGACAAGGTCACTGATCTAGGAGAGATGATAGAAATAGCGAGCAAGTATGCAGATGCTGACGACAATGTAGAGGGATTGCTAAACGCCTTGGTTGTGCCACAGTCGGCAAAACAACCAAAGCAGCAAGCTCAGAAGCGCAAGAACACCTCAGAAAAAACCCAACACGGAAACGGCAGTGGTCACTGCTACTTGCGGGTCTGGAGGACGAGGAGGGCGCGGCGGTGGCCGTGGACGTGGTCGTGGGACATCAAGAGTCCAGAGTAGAGGAGACCAGCAACCTGGAAAAACCTACTCTTGGGTCGACATTGCCAATAACCCGTGTGTGCATCACCTAAATGCCAATGGGGGCTCGTCTCACACAAACGCCGAGTGTTGTTTTAATGACGACATCAAGAAAGACGATATCGCTGGCTACAGGGCTAAGCGGAAGAAGGGAAAGAAGAATGCCGAAAAATATAATGATACCAAGGATGATTCCGACATGGAGGAAGCTGACCCTTCAAATCCCAAGCTGGATGGGAAGAAAAACTTCCCCACAAAGAAAGACACTTACGTTACCTTCCTCGGATCTCAACCAGCTAAAGTCAAGAAAGTAGTTCTGCATGAGCTCAACGCAATAGTTCTGGCTGTCCCCCAATACCTGGACTAGTCGGAAGTAGCAATCACCTTTGACCATGCTGATCATCCGCCTAAGTTGCATAGGCGAGGAAAATATGCCTTAGTCGTCAATCCTCTTATTGACGGCTATGGTTTCTCCGAGACTCTCATGGACGGCGGCAGCAACATCAATAATCTGTATGTCGAAACACTACACCGGATGCGAATCTCGGAGACCCCGCTGAATCATAGCTCTGTGATCTTTCATGAAGTTGTCCCAGGAAGGCAAGCAAATTCCCTGGGAGAGATCACTTTGGATGTTACCTTTGGAACTCCAAAGAACTATCAGACGGAGGCACTTTCCTTCAATGTGGTCCCGTTCAAGAGCGCGTACCACGCTATATTCGGACGACCAGCTTACTGGGCTTTTATGGCTCGTCCGTGTTACATTTACAATATGATGAAAATTCTAGGTCCCAACGGCGTGATCACCATCAGGGGAGACCCAAATAAAGCGCGAGAGTGCGAACATGGAAATGCCTCCTTTGGTGAAGCTGTGTTGCACGCCCAGGAGTACTAGGAGATCAAGAAGACCATAGATCCGTCCGAGATGCCCGCAACGAAGAAGGAGGTGACAAAGCCGAATCCGGAGTTCAAGGCATCAGAGGAGACGAAGAAGACGCTGTTGAAGGATGATGACCCCTCCAAGGTGACCCAGATAGGCGTAGGCCTAGATAGCGCATAGGAAAGCGCGCTCGTCAAGTTCCTCAAAGCAAATCAAGATATCTTCACATGGCAGCCATCTGACATGACCGGAGTACCTAGGGAACTTGACGAGCACTCTTTAAATGTAAACCCGAACGCTAAACCCGTCAAACAGTCCTTACGATGTTTTGGCGATGAAAAGCGTAAGGCAATGGCTAAGGAACTAGCATGGCTCGAGTTAGCCGGATTCATAGAAGAGGCCATCCATACTGATTGGTCGGCCAACCCTGTAATGGTCCCTAAAAAGGACACCACTGATTTAAGGATGTGTGTTGATTATACTGCCTTGAACAAGGCTTGTCCCAAAGATCCGTTCGCTCTGCCTAGAATTGATCAAGTTATCGATTCTACGGCAGGCTCAGAACTCCTCTGTTTTCTCGACGCATATTCCGGCTATCACCAAATTTGGATGAAGGAATCAGATAAAATCAAAACTTTATTCATAACCCCCTTCGGAACCTTCTGTTTCGTTACGATGCCCTTTGGGCTCAAGAATGCATGAGCTATGTACCAACGCACTATGCAGCATTGTCTCCACGACCAAATCGGATGCAACGTACATGCATATGTGGACGAGATTGCGGTGATGTCCAAAAAGAAGGAAACATTAATTTCCGACTTGGAGTAAACGTTTGCCAATCTATGAAAATACAACATAATGCTTAATCCGAAGAAATGTTTCTTTGGAATCCCAGCCGGAAAATTGTTAGGTTTCATCGTGTCTCAAAGAGGCATAGAGGTGAACCGAGAAAAGATCAAGGCTATACTCAATATTTCCAGGCTGACTCGCCTGAAGGATGTTCAAAGACTAACTGGTTGCATTGCTGCAGTCAGTCGGTTTGTAAGCCGGCTCAGAGAAAGAGCCACACCACTCTACAAGCTCCTAAAAAAGACCAAAAAATTCGTTTGGACCGATGAAGCTGAAGCTGCGCTACAAGACCTGAAAGAAGTTCTCTCGTCTGCTCCTATCCTTGCAGCACCGGAACCAAGAGAACCAATGTTGCTCTATCTCGCTGCAAAAAATAGGGTCATCAGTGTCGTCATGGTAGTGGAGAGACCATAGGAAAATCAGGAACACCTGGTGCAACATCCGACTTACTACCTCAACGAAGTCCTAACTGAATCAAAGCAGCGGTATCCGCACTATCAAAAGCTGGCTTATGGTGTATTTTTGCATCCCGTAAGTTACGACACTATTTTCAGGAACACCCAATTACCATGGTGAGCATAGCTCCCATGAGAGATATAATCAACAAGAGCGAGGCTACAGGACGCATCGCAAAATGGGGCATAGTGCTTTCAGCTTTCGACATTGAGTATAAACCTCGAACAGCAATCAAATCCCAAATCATTGCTGACTTTGTTGTTGATTGGACACAAACAAAGGAGAATATGACCCTCCCAGAATCGGAATATTGGACCCTATATTTTGACGGGTCTAAGGCTCAAGGGGGCTCGGGGGCTGGCGTGGTGCTCAAATCACCCCAAGGAGATAAACTTTTATATGTGTTGCAGATCCACTTCACAATGACAAATAACATTGCCGACAAATAACATCGTAAGGATATCGGCATCTGATGTTTGTTGTGTTACGGAGATTCGGATCTTGTTGCTTAACAAGTGTCGGATATCTGTAATGCAAATAAACACATGGCAGCATATAAAGCTGTCATGGATGAATTATCTAGAACGTTCGAGGGATTTGAGGTTCAACACATCCCTCGAGCAGAAAATGAGGAAGCAGATGCATTATCTCGAATAGGCTCTGCACAGAAACAGGTCCTGAATGGCGCTTTTTTAGAGCACCTCAAAGTTCCCTCTATAAAAGGAGTAGACGAGGAATATCCGACCAAATCCGACTCACCCTTAGTAGCAGTTTTGGTTGTCATTCCCAGTTGGACTCAACCCCACCTTGATTTCTTGGTAGATGGCAAATTACCCGAAGACGAAGTTCTGAGCCAACATATCATCCGACGAGAAAAATCCTATATTATAGTTAGCGGTGAGCTCTATAAGAGGAGTGCATCTAGGGTCTTTCAGCGATGTGTATCTCTGGAAGAAGGAGTGGAAATCTTACGAGAAATCCATGAAGGAGAGTGTGGTCACCATGCTGCAGCCAAATCTTTAGTGGTAAAAGTTTTTCGACACGGTTTTTTCTGGCTTACAGCCAAGGCCGATGCCGAGCGGCTGGTCAAGACGTGTAAGGGCTGCCAAAAGTACGCCAAACAAGCTCATGTTCCAGCTGATCAGCTGCGAACAATACCTATAACATGGCCTTTTGCGGTCTAGGGGCTTGACATGGTAGGACTGTTTAAACGGGCTCCAAGTGGATTTACTCACCTTTTAGTGATGGTGGATAAATTCACCAAATGGATTGAGGCTAAACCCGTCACTAGTTGTGATGGAGCAACAGCCAGAAGATTTGTCGAGGATGTTATAATCCGATACGGTTGTCCGCATAGCATTATCACGGACAACGGGAGTAACTTCTCTTTGGGAGAGCTTGTTGAATTCTGCAACGAACAAAATATCTGCCTTGACATTGCGTCAGTCGCACATTCGTAGGCTAATGGACAAGTCGAAAGAGCAAATGGTTTAATCCTACAAGGCCTAAAGCCAAGACTTGAAGCACCACTGAGACGTGCTGCGGGGGCTTCGGCAGAGGAATTACCCTCTATAATATGGAGCTTGCGAACAACTCCGAACATGTCAACTGGATACACACCTTTCTTCTTGGTCTATGGTGCTGAAGCAGTTCTTCCTAGTGATTTGATTCACAATTCTCCCAGAGTTGCCGCGTATATCAAAGAGGATGCCGAGATTTATCGACAAAATGATCTCGACTTAGTCGAAGAAGTTCACGTCGTTGCTGAAATGAGATCAACAGCCTATCAGCAGAAGTTACGCAAGTATCATAGCCAGAGAGTCAGAAACCGGTCTTTCAATAAGGGCGATTTGATTCTCCGGCTTGTGCAGCAAAGAAAGCACAAACTTTCCCCAGTTTGGGAAGGGCCTTTTTTGGTTAGTCGAGTATTACATAATGGTTCATACTACCTAACTGATATGCGGCCAGTGAAAGAGAGACCTGCTACTAAGAAGAGAAAGAGAGTTGGAGGCAGTACAAAACCGGAAGAATTAGACGGACCACGGAATATTGCTCAGCTACGTCCCTTTTATTCTTAATTTATCCTTCTTTGTAATAATGTATGTGTACATGTTAGATAACAAATAAAGTATTGGTTGCCTCAAAAAAAATTCTGAGAAGTTTTTTACCATCTTATTTCCGAATGATCATGTCACAATCGAAAATCCTAGAATACTTGAAAGTACTATATGCTCATGTTTGTTCTGGTTTGGATTTTCGATTCTAAAATTGCTACCTTTGGGTATAAATCTAAATTTTATAGTCTCTGCTTTGGTTATTTTTCTGATTGCCGGATGCGGGCATTTTCCGAGTAGTGAATTGTTGGTACTGGAAGCCAGCTTTGTTTCCGAGTTTAAACTGGTTTAGCAATTGAGCTCCGTTGCTCGACAAAGTTTCCGTGCTAAAGGTTGGCCGACTCATGAAAGGGACGAGGCAGAAAGCCAGATAAGCGATAAGTGCAGACAAAAAACACAAGTGCTTATGTAAACATTTCAGGCACGAAGATTATAAAGTCAAATGTGCTGAATAAATAAAATAAAAACTTAGCACTAGCAAAAGTATCATACTACTTATTTACAGACCCAAATTGTTTTCAGAATAACATATAGTTCTTTCTGATACTCTATGATGCAGGGGAGAGGTAGGAGCTACCGGTTCACTGGACACATCAGCCTCGCCTTGATACCGTTCCAAGATGTTCAAATCTGATACGGTTTGATTGTCATCCGAAACTTCTGCTGTTTCTTCGGCAGGCAGAGGAGGCGTGGCCACGCGTGTGAAGAAGGGAGTCTCGTAGCTGGTGAGATCAGCAACATGGCACCCATATCCAGCACAGGAGTCCATGATGGCCTTGATGTCTTGCTCCTGTCCGTCTTCATCCACTTTGCAATACCCTCTGGTTACTTGCCAGATTTCCATGTTTCCATGGTGGCTCATAACCATGGTGAGAGCGTTCTGCGTTGCAGTCCGCGTGTAGGACATGTTCCAGTCCTGGATGAGCTAGGGCATTTCCTTGGCCTTGTCTTGCACTTCAAAGCCAGACATGCTATGCATATCCAGAACTTTGAGAACCTCGCCAATATCTTCAATGGATTGGTGGAAGTCATGAAGCACATCACCGACTTGTGTAAGCCGGCTAGTGCGAGATTCGGCAGACGCTGAGTCCAGTAAATTTAGAGGACCTGCGCATGTAATGCAAGATGGTTAATAAAATAAATCCAACCTCGAAAGAGTCGAAATATGCAAAAAAGTCAGAAAGAAGGAAGCATACCGAAAATGACATCATCGGTTTTGGTCTTTTCTTCCCGAAGACTCTGGAGTTCAGCCCGGAGTGCTTCGGTGATATCCTTCTCTTTGAATAATTCATTGCTGATATCCGAGATTTTCTGATCCTGGGCGACGATCCTTCGATCACGCTCATCGGTGGCCATTGAAGAGGATTCAAGAATCTGAGCAATGCTCCGTTCATGATCCGACTTCAGTTTGTCCAGATCCTGGAGTAAATCGGCGTTCTCCACCGCCAAGGTTTTTAGGTTCTCGACTTCTTCAATCATAGCACAGGACTGATTTACCAGTGTTGTAGTCAAAGGAACAACAGTTGAATAAAAATTCGACTATGAACTAAAGAGCAAGGTTTGAGTACTGGAATGTTTACCTTCAGCCTCGTCCCTTGATACTTTCAATTGAGCATTTTCAAGTCGGAGAGCCTTGATCTCTCTCCGCTTGTAGCAGATATTCTTCAACAATTCCTGGTTATATGAATTAACTTTCTGTAAGCCAGAATACTCAGAGTCAGAAGTCTACTAAAGACTCGGGCTAATATTGTAACTAATATCAGCATGAGCCTTGGGGCTACACTAGTTCATTCTTTGGCATCCTAAGAAAGCATAAATCCGGATTTATCTATCCAGCTTCATGCTTGGGGGCTAGAGGATATGTTATAAAATAATATAAGGAAAAATATGAGTTAGAATTCCGACTTACATGTTGTCCGTGAGTGAGTTTGCTCAAAGTCACGTTCACTTCTGCAGAAACCTTCTCGGCGAGGGTGAGTGGAATAATTGGTGCTGGCGGAAGCACACCGGCCCTTAGTCCCTCGTCACAAAGACGAATTTGCTCGAGGAGTTCGGAGTACTTGATATCCTCAGCTTCTTGTGCCTCCTCCTCAGCAGTAATGTTCCGGCTCTCCAAGCATTGTCGGGCGAGCCGTTGGATCTCTTCTGCTGATTTCTGAGTAATGCCAAGCTTGGCAAGACCTGGATTGTTGTGAAGGTTCTCAGCGAAGACTTCTGCCGAGGGATCATTACCCGAAGAGGGTTCACCCTTGTCAAGACCTGAGTCACCCATGGTGACGTCAGTTTGCAACCCAAGGATCGCTGGCTCTGCTGATTGAGCTGGATCTTCCACGACAGTCGGATATGGAGTAATCTCTGGCGCCGCGGAAGGCTGAGGAGCAGAGGCGGCAGAAGGTTGAGGGGCAGGAGTCGGAGGAGCTACGGCATGAGAAGCCAAGTTCAGCTTTGACTGGCGTAGGGGTTTCGAGGTAACTCTCTTCCCTTTGCCCTTGATGAGCTGTTTAGATCGGAGAAGGTGATAGAACAAAAGGCATTACATCTCGAAAAGAATAAAGACATATACTACAAAGACCTTGTGAGGAAAGATTACCTCTTCACAACAGGCACCTCCTTTGTGCCAATGGACACTTTCGGAGCTTTACGCTTCCGAGGAACAATGTCCGGCAGTGGAACCAACTCTCCCTCATCCTGAGAAAACTCAGGAGGATATCCTTCGATAGGAGCAAGCTCCGACTCGGGGAGGTCGGCAAGCTGAAAAGAAGAGATATCTCATTATTGCAAAATAATATAAAGATGAGCACATAATACGAGTTACCACTGAAGCTTACCAGCACCACGGGATCTTCCGTCGTATGCATGTCCAGAGACATCTCTAGAATCTTCCTTTCAATCTGCTCCCTTATCAGCCACTTGATTTGACATACGTAATCTTTTTCCGAGTAGGCCTTGGGGATGATTTGGAGGGAATCTTTCTTCGACGATGTGATGGAGTGCATCAACCGGTCTCCATGATGTTGAAGAGGTTGGATCTGGCATGCCACCTAGCATTGAACTAAGTCGGACCCTTTCAGGCCCTTGTGCTTCATCAAATACTCAATCCGCCTCTTGGCAAGAAGCAGATTGTCACTGAGAGCCGGCGCATCTATGTCCCAGGACTCTTGGGGCGTAGCGGCACCGTCGACGAAAGCCGGCAAAGCAGTAGCTTTGCCGGGAGTAGGAATATCCTTGTGATAGAAGAAAGTGGACGGCCATTGCTTGACCGACTCACTGGCCATAATCCAAGGATAGACGCGCTCTCTTCTAACGGAAAAACTAATAGTACTGGTAATATAAGGATTACCGGCAGTAATGGAATTTCTCCGGACATGAAAATAGAACCGGAAAAGAGTAAGGCTCAGCCTAATGCCGAGATACCGCTCACACAAAGCTGCGTATGCGCTCATCTCTAATAGAGAGTTTGGGGGAAGATGATGGAGTTGAACTCCATAGTGATCTATAACCTCAGAAAAGAAATCTGAGGGGGGAAGCTCAAACCTCTATCGAGGTGAGTACCGAAGTGTACTCGCTCGCCATCGCGGGGGTTGGGGACGGTTTTGCCAAAGCCGCTCCGCCAGTCGCCGATGCGGAGGAGCCCTTCCTATTCCACGAAGTGGAGCTTGACGTCGTCGAGGACGCATGGGATCCAGACCCTACGGTTGCTCTCTTTCTCCGCCACTGCTGTCATCGCTGCCATCACCGCCGTGCCGAAAGATGATGCTGAAGCCATTGTTCCTATGTGCTGATGACCTTGGATGGGCGGCGCTGGAGGTTTCTGGGGAGCAGAGGAGCTTTGAGTTCGTGGGGAGGTGTTAGGGAGAAGGAAACAGCGCAAAGTGCTGGTGAAGGAGATGAGGAAAAGGATCTCTCACCACTTATATCCTCCATCTGCGTCAAGATTCATGTAAACACAACAGTGAATGCACCACACGTCGTGGAAAGAACTGGGTAACCCCCGCGTGATGATTACGCCGCCTCGATCTCCACACACGCATTGAAATGGCGCCTCGATTCCGTGAAAGACGGACCCACCAACGGTCGTGCTGACAGGAAATGTCTGTCAGTGACGTGACTTGACCATGACTAGTGTCAGGTTACGTCAAAGACCAAGTTCTGGCTTAGTTTGAATTTCGAGCTAGAAACCCGAATAACATATTCATAGGTCTGACTCATTTTTTGAGACCCGGATCGTATCTTTTCTTTTGAAGTTTCAGGAACCCTTCACGATTCTGCAAGCCGAAGATCAAGCTACACGATGATGAAATTTGACTTTGAATCATGGAGGCTTCCAGGGGATGCTATTGGGGATATACTTTCCGGGTATCCTCAACATGCCTCACTGACTAGGGTGGCCCACTTCGGGTTAGAGCTTTGCTTCACGGGCGGCCTAGTCAGAGAGAAGAGACGGAGTCCAGTCCGGCTACGGGAAGGCCCAGAATATTTACCGACATAGGCCCATAGTGTTACTTATAGTTCAAGATGTACTCTGTAATTGACTTTTAGTCGTAGCCAGATAGATCTCTCCTGTAAACCATAGGCCGGATATCTATAAAAGTCGTCCTAGGGAGAGCCTTTAGGGCACGTTACCCTGACAATAGTCTACAATCTCAACTCGCATAGGCGAAATCCTTGTAACCCATATTCCGGCTCTTCCGTATTACTGGAATGCTAGCAGGAGTAGGATCCGTCCAAAGCCGGCGGATTCGATCCTGGGTAAACTTGTGTGCTTACCGTCCCGGAATACCATACGTCTCGCACCCATCTCTTCCACACGCCTCGAGGACCCCCTCATGGCGTACTTGTCATCAATCCGATGAC
The DNA here is from genome assembly GCA_916181665.1 of Avena sativa. Lineage (NCBI taxonomy): Eukaryota > Viridiplantae > Streptophyta > Magnoliopsida > Poales > Poaceae > Avena > Avena sativa. The sequence continues at coordinate 101,170,910 of OV702287.1, read as the reverse complement.
AGTACTCCTCTACGCACCCCTTTGGGAAACCTGAGTGGCACCTTTTCGATCACCCAGTCATGGTGTGATACTTGATAACCATCTAAGCTCCCTCCGGAATGGTGATTTGCATTATCTCACAGTCTAAGGATCAGGTTGCGAGGTTTCATGCGTTTATCATCAATGGTGAATGTTGTAACTAGATCTCATTGAGATACAACTATCGGATGTTTGTCTATCATGTCATTCAACCAATGATGTGACCTCATTGTCAATTGGCATAAATGCCCATCCTCATGACCAATGAACTAGTTCGCTAGAGGTAACTAGAGACATGGTTTGTTTACATAACACATGTGTATTAACGTTTCATATTAACACAGTTATAGCACAATATGAAACATATTATGAACATATGAGAGATATATAAAATAATACACTTTATTATTTGCCTCTAGGGCATAACTCCTTCAGTCTCCCACTTGCACTAGAGTACAAATTAATCTAGTTTACAATAGGGAGGAACCTAACACCAATGGCATCCCGGTGTTGTTCATGCTTGGTTTGTATGAGAGCCTTAGTCAGCGGATCTTCCACATTCAGATCCATGTGCACTTTGCAAATCTTGATTTCACCCTTGTTAACATTCTTCCGGATGACATGAAATCGTTGTTTGATGTGTTTGGCTGTGGAATGAGTCCTCGGTTCCTTCGTGTTTGCAATAGCACCCGTGTTGTCACAATAGATCATCACGGGGTCTTGCGCACTTGGAATGACTCCTAGTTTGATGATGAAATTCCTTAGCCAAACAGCTTCGTTTGCCACGTCAGCTGCAGCAATGTATTCAGACTCCATTGAAGACTGCGCCACCACTGGTTGCTTCTTGCTCTTCCATCTTACCGCCCCACCATTTACCAGAAACACAAATCCTGTCTGCGACTTGGAGTCATCAAGATCTGAGTTCCAGATAGCATCCATGTAACCAGTTACGTTCAGAGCTTCATCACTTCCTCCATAGACTAGAAACATATCCTTAGTTCTCTTAAGATACTTTTAGAATATTTTTCACAGCTGTCTAGTGATCTGATCCTAGATTACTTCGGTATCGGCTCGTCAAGCTAAGAGACAATGTCACATCTGGTCGAGTACTTAGCATTGCATACATGATAGAACCTATGGCTGAGGCATAGGGGACGTCGGACATCCTTAATCTATCAGCATCTGTTGCTGGACATTGAGTCAAACTCAATGTACTTTTATTCATCATTGGCACAAAACCCCTTTTGGCATCTTCCATTTTGAACCTCCTCAAAATCTTTTCAATATAATTTCTTTGACTCAACGCAATTAGGCATCTTGATCTATGTCTATAGATCTTGATCCCTAATATGTATGCGGCTTCACCTAGGTCTTTCATGGAAAATTGACTACTCAAATATGCTTTCACGCTTTTCATAAGTTCCACATCGTTTCCCATAAGTAATATGTCGTCCACATATACCACTAGGAAAATGACTGAGCTCCCACTCGCTTTCTTGTAAACACAGAACTCTTGTTGGTTTTGGACAAATCCAAAACTCTTGATCACCTGATCAAAATGTTGGCTCCAGCTCTGAGATGCTTGCTTTAGTCCATAAATGGACCGCTGAAGCTTGCACACCTTTCCAGCATCCTTAGGATCAACAAAACCTTCCGGTTGTATCATATACAACTCTTCATCAATATACCCATTGAGGAAAGCGGTCTTGACATCCATTTGCCATATTTCATAGTTGAAATGAGCAACAATTGCTAGTAAAATCCGGACAACTTTAAGCATCATTACAGGAGAGAATGTCTCATCGTAGTCAACTCCTTGAATTTGTCGAAACCCCTTTGCGACAAGTCGAGCTTTGTGAATGGTCACATTACCATCCACATCTGTCTTTCTCTTAAAGATCCATTTATTTTCCACGGCCTTGCGGCCTTCCGGAAGATCTACCAAGATCCAAACTTGGTTTTCATACATGGATCCTATTTCAGATTTCATGGCTTCTAGCCATTTCTCAGAGTCGGCACTATCCATATCTTCTTTGTAGTTAGCAGGTTCTTCCTGTTCATCTAGGATGACAGACATCACAAGGCTACTGTACCAATCAGGAGTGGCACGAGTTCTTGTAGACCTGCGAACCTCAGGAGTCTCGACGTTGTTGTTTTGATCATCATAATTGGGCTCTTCCTCCATGTTGGAGAGAGGTTTTGAAATAGCTTCTGTTGCGCTACTCGAAATTTGGAGAGAAGGGTCAACAACTTCATCTAACTCAATTTTCCTTCCACTAACTCCTTTAGCGAGAAACTCTTTCTCGAGAAAGGTGTCGGCTTTTGCGACAAACGTCTTGCCTTCGGCCTGGTTGTAGAAAGTATACCCAATTGTTTCCCTTGGGTATCCCACAAAGATATATTTTTCCGATTGGGTTCGAGTTTGTCAGGCTATAGTTTCTTGACGTAAGCCTCACAACCCCAAACTTTTAGAAACGACAACTTTGGCTTCTGGCCATACCATATCTCATATGGAGTTGTCTCCACGGATTTGGATGGTACTCGGTTTAAAATAAAAGCAGAGGTTTCCAATGCGTATCCCAAAAAGACACAGACAAATCAGTTAAAGACATCATGGACCACACGCTATCCAATAGAGTTCGGTTACGTCATTCCGACACACCATTACAATGTGGTGTTCCGGATGGCGTAAGCTGCGGGATGATCCCACTGTCCTTCAAGTGCATGTTGAACTCATAACTCAAATACTCGCCTCCCTGATCCGATCGAAGATGCTTGATTCTCTTGTTAAGTTGATTATCTACTTCTTTCTGAAATTCCTTGAAATTTTCAAAGTTTCATACTTGTGCTTAATTAAGTAGATATATCCATATCTACTTAAGTCGTCGGTAAAGGTAAGTAACGATAACCATTGCATGTTGAGACGCTCATTGGTACACATACATCCATATGTATGATTCCTAGTAGCTCTACAACTCTCTCCATTGTCCCGGAGAATGGTTTCCTAGTCATCTTGCCCATGAGGCATGGCTCACATGTATCAAGGGATTCAAAATCCAATGATCCAAGAAGCCCTTCTGAATGAAGCTTCTTCATGCGCTTTATGCCAATGTGACCAAGATGGCAATGCCACATAAACATGGAATTATCATCATTATGCTTACAATGTTTAGCATCAACACTATGGATGTGCGTATCACAATCAAGATAAAGTAAGAATAAACCATTACACACAGGGGCATGAACATAGAAAATATCATTCATATAAATAGAACAACCATTTGTTCCGGATTTAAACGAATAATGATGTTGCAACAAGCAAGATCCACTCACAATATTCATACTCAATGTGGGTACATAGTAGCATTTATTCAAAACCAAAAATAATCCTGATGGTAGACAAATATGCAGGGTGCCGACGACCATCACTTCGACTCTCGAACCATTGCCGACACTCATCATCACCTCGTCCTTCTTCAGGCGCCTCCTACTTTGTAGTTCATGTAGAGAGATACATATGTGAGCAACAGATCCGGTATCAAATACCCAGGTGTTACTCCTGGCGGTTGTAAGGAACACATCAATAACATGTATATCATAAATACGTTTATCCTTGGCGGCTATCTTGTCGGCTTTCTTGTCTTCAAGGTACTTGGGGCAGTTGCATTTCTAGTGCCTATCCCCTTTGTAGTAGTAACACGTAGTGTCGGGCTTAGGGCCAGGCTTGGCAGTCTTAGAGGTGTCGGCAACGGACTTGCCATCCCTCCTGGGCTTCTTGCCCTTGCCTTTTCCCTTTTGCCTCGACTTCTTAAAGTTGGCGGTCTTATTGACCATCAACACCGTGTGCTCCTTCTTGATTTCTACCTCAGCAGTTTTGAGCATGGCGAACACCTCAACAAGGGTCTTAGTCATCCCTTACATGTTGTAGTTTATCACAAAGCTCTTATAGCTAGGGGCAGCGAGTGCAGCACCCTATCGATCACGAGCTCCTCCGGGATTTTGCAATCCAGGGCGTTCAAACGCTTAACGCAAATAGACATTTTGACTACATGCTCACTAATACTATTGTGCTCTTCCATCTTAGCAGAGAAGAAGAGATCGGAAGCATCATACCTCTCTGCATGAGCATGTGGAGCAAAGACAGCCCTGAGATCTTCAATGATCTCAAAAGCATTCATCTTCTCAAAACGCTTTTGAAGCTCCGGCTCCATGGCATAGAGCATTCCACTTTGGATAAGGGAGAAATCATTCGCCTTGGACTGCTAGGCATTCTTTTCGTCCTGGAAGGCGAAATCTGCAGGCTTAGTCGGATGCTCAGCCTTGATGGCATAAGTCAACTTGTAGGGGACTAGGAGGATCCTAAGATTACGGAACCATGCGATGAAGTTGGTTCCATCAGTTTTCAGCTTGTCCTTCTTGAGGAAAGTGCTAAGGTTGAAGGTGGGTGGGCGAGACATCTACAATGGATTTGAAAAGTGTTTAGACCATGTTCATAATAATGAGTTCAAGTTTTAATTATACTATCGTAATTAAAACAAAAGAACTCCCACTCAAACGAACATCCCTCCACTCGTTCAGTGATCACATGATCCCAATCCCCTGCACCTCCCCCGATCATCACGGCCATCTGTGCAGTATCAATAGTGGACATTCCCTAATGTCGATCACATAAACCATGTGATTCATGCTCGACCTTTCGGTCTCTTGTATTCCGAGGCCATGTCTGTACATGCTAGGCTCGCTAGTTCTAACTTGTGTGTATTCGTAGTGCAACATGGCTTACACCCACTGTATGCGAACGTAGATATGTCTGACACCCGATCATCATGGCATGCCTCATACCGAAGAACTTTCTTGGTGGTGCACACACAAGGGAAATACGATAACTGGAATACTGTGAGGGATTATCTTATTATGCTACCGTCGAATGTATATATAATTATACTAGCACAATAAGTAATACTTCATAAAGTAAAGTGTTATGACATGGTTATAGCATCTTGATCATCATCGATAGCTTCAATGAAAGTTTCACAAACTTGGCATTGCCATGTCTTAACACATGCCCCTATGCAACAATAAAAATAGACACCTCTATATTATCTATTGCAAGTTTTACGTGGCTTTAGGACTTTCGCGGTAGAACCCCTTCCCACCTACGAACGTCGAGCCACAACATGGATTCAATGATTGTCGTTCTTCTTCCCTTTTCAGGGCCCTCCAATGTTGATGCCATATCAAATACTGTAGAGAGACAGACACCCCCTCCTAAGCCACTTTGATTTGTGGACCAGTCTCGTGAATCACCACGTGAGGTTGGTTGGGGGCCGCTTCATCAAACAGTGTCGCGATATGAACAAAAACATAAAAGAGGGTAGAAACTAGAGAATAAATGCCCACATATTGCTATGTGTTCTATCCGTATGACATGTCTACCCATAGACCCGCTCTGATACCACTAAAGGGTTCCGTAGCAGAAAACAAAAAAATTCTAACTATGCGAACACTAATACTAGGATTTATACTATGTAGACACAAGTAATGGAAAGAGAGAGACGGTATTCATACCCTTTATGACCGAGGCACGCCTTACGCGGGAAGGCATATGTTGATGAAGATGAGTAGCACCCCAAGTGTGGTGCCTCTGAAGTTCATCACACGTCCGGTGTAGGCGACGTCTCCCGAGCTCCGATCCAGCTGAGCAGCGGAAGAAGAAGATGGCGGATCGAAGATCACACGATGGTGGTGTGAAGGTGGAGAACTCACACCCCAAGGTTCTATCCAATATTACGGAGAAATCCTCAAGGAGATGAGAGAGGGAGAATGAGAGGAATGGGTGAATTCCAAGGGGGAGGGGTCGCCCCTATATATAGTAGGAGGGGGGTGCACCACCCAGGGGCCAGGCGGTGTGGGACTAAACCCCACACCCGCCGACCACCTAGGGGCTGCCGCCGGCCCTAGGTGGGCCCCACTTGGGCGGCCCACCAAGCCAAGGCCGGCCGACCCCCTTTCCCTAGGCGCCTTGTCCTATTGGGCCTCCCTTTGGGTGAGGCCCATTAGCATTAGGAAGCCTTTAATAATAAAATAAAATATATTTAATATTAATTCTCCAATTAACATTCAAATACATATATTATCATATTCCTTTACTCCGGAACTCCTTCTGAACCCCTCTAATCAACATCGGATATTATCCGGAACTATTCCAGTTTCTCTCTTTCTATTTCTCCTTCGATCCCGCATCTATCCCTAAGCGTCCCCACCCTTAAGTGTGTCATCCTTTGGTTCGGGAACACTCCGGACATGATTGAGAGAACTCTCACATCAATGATCATCAGCGGGACCTGGATGCCCATGATGACCCCCGTGCATTCTGCGAATCTTATCGCTCGAACCATGAATAGACGTTTCCTGTTCCCTTTGCCACTTGATACCTAGTTCATCCGAGACTCGATCCTTGGCTCTGATACGTCCAAAACGTATCTACTTTCCCGAACACTTTTGCTATTGTTTCTCCTCTATACTTGTGTGATTTGGATGCAACTAATGCGAACTGACGCTGTTTTCAGCAGAATTACCTTGGTGTCTACTTTTTATGCAGAAAATCAACTATCAGGAAAAATCCGGGAAAATATGCCAAAAATCCTATTTCATCCGAAGACTCCAGGAGCCAGAATACGAGACGGGGAAGAGCCAGGGGGTGGCCACACCACCTGCTGGTGCGGGCCAGGCCAGGCCGCGCTAAGGGGTGGTGTCAGCCCCCCAGGCACCCCCTCGGCCTCTCTCTTCGCCTATAAGGAGCCTTCGGACCTAAAAACTTTGGGGGGTTCAACGTTTTTCCAGAAGGAGTTCCGTTCGCCGCCACCACCAGATTCCACGAAACAGCACCAGAAACTCCGTTCTGGCACCCTGTCGGGACGGGGAATTGGAGGAGATCATCGCCATCATCATCACCATCGCTTCTCCATCGACCATCCATGTTTCCCCCATCTATGAGTGAGTAATCCCCCGCTGTAGGCTATGGGGATGGTAGGGATTGGATGAGATCGTTCATGTAATGGCATCAGATTGTTAGGGCATGGTGCCTAGTATCTTTTATTAGTGTTTTATGACTTTGTTGCGACTTGTTGTGCTTAATGCTTGTCACTAGGGCCTGAGTGCCATGATTTCAGATCTGAACTTATTATTGATTCATTATGATAGTATTGTTTTGGGTCTTATCTGCAAGTTGTATACACACGTCGTTGTCCGGAACCTATGGCCCCGAAGTGACAGAAATCGGGATAACCGGAAGGGAAAGGCTTTGATGTGAGGATCACATGTGTTCACGGAGTGTTAATGCTTTGCTCCGGTGCTCTATTAAAAGGAACACCTTAATTGCCAGTAGTTCCCTAGAGGCCCCGCTGCAAACGGGCTGGCAGGACAAAAGATGTTGTGCAAGTTCTCATTGCGAGCACGTATGACTATATATGGAACACATGCCTAGGATTGTCTAGTACTTGGATGCTTTATCTTATTTATCTGCAATTGCCCTATGTTCTGATTGCTATGTGAATTGTCTTGTCCATGCAACGCCCGTCCATCCATCCCTATGCCTACCGCACTCGAATCCCATTGTTTACTACTTTTGTTACTACCGTCTTTACTTTACTACTGCTGTTACTTTGTTATTCCTACTACAAAACTGTTGCTACTGATAAACTACTGTGAGCAAGATTGTTTCCAGGTGCAGCTGAATTGACAACTCAGTTGTTAAGGCTGATAAATATTCTTTGGCTCCCCTTGTGTCGAATCAATAAATTGGGTTTCACTTCCCTCGAAAATACTGCGATACACCCCCTATACTTGTGGGTCATCAAGACTATTTTCTGGCGCCATTGCCAGGGAGCATAGCTTTATTTATCAAGTTCACTTGGGTTCTCTATTGTTCGCTGCTATCCATCCATCATGGGTAAGTCTCGTGATGGCAAGGTTCCTATTTTACCATCTACTACAAGAAGAGGTACGGTTCTGAACACCTCTACTGCTCTTGATTCACCGTATGTTTTGAGTAAGTTCCTTACACCACCACATACACATGCTACACACACTGCTACTACTGCTGAATTTGAAACTTCTGATACTTATGATGCTGCTTCTACTGTGCTTGATAAGAGTGGTTCATTAGGTCCTTTCCTAGATGCTACTATTGCTAGCACTATAGTTGGAAATACCGAAACTCCTAATGAAGACACTGCCACACCTGTTAGCTCACCTGAGTCTAGTAAGAGTTATGATGCTGAAGAAGATTATGTTGAGATGACTGATGAGTTTATTGAAGAATGTAGGAACACCCATGATAGGAGCGCTGCTAAGAATCTCCTTGAGAGGCGTACTATTAGATCCAAATTATCCCTTGATGCTAAGTTTGCTGCTTCTCCCATAAACATTATAGATGAAGATTATGATTTCTCTCTCGATCTATCTTACATAGCTATTGTCAAGAATGAACCTTTTTGTGGGACTAAGAATGAAAGTGCGATAGCACATATGAATGAACTTTCTACCATGAGTGGCTTGTTTTCCGATGATATTAAGATGCGTACTTACTTTGTTGCTAACATTTTCCCCTTTTCGCTGCAAGGAGAAGCTAAAACTTGGTTTAGTAATTTACCTCCTAGATCTATTGATAGCCCTGAGTGCTTGATTAGTACTTTCCTGCAGAAATATTTTCCTCCTAGTGCTAGACATGCTATTTTGCAGGAACTTTTTGATTTTAAACAGGGAGAAAAAGAGGTATTGCCTGAATCTTGGGCAAGGTTTTGTGCTTTGATTCATGCACAGGCTGGAAGTCCATTACCTAAGAATGAGCTTCTTGATATATTTTATAATGGACTAACTGAGGAATCTAGGACATACGTAGATAGTTGTGTTGATTGTGTTTTCAGGAATAGGACTCCTAAGGAAGCTGAGGAACTAATGGCTAAAATAAGAAAGAATTATGAAGATTGGACTCCTCCTAAACAAGCTATACCTAAAGTAATTGTACCTGAACCATCTATTCCAGTGCCTATTCCAACATCAAAGAGGAGGGGAGTTATTGAATTAAATGATGAAGTGATGAAGGAAGCTAAGAAATGTCTTAAGGAGAAGGGAATTAAAGCTGCAGATGTCAAGAATTTACCTCCTATAGAAGAATTATGTAAGCCTATTCCCTACTCACCCACTATTGAGGTACACTCTCTCCAACACTTTGATGAAGGTGATATCCCTTACTTGAAGCCTCCTGATCAATGCTTAGAAGAATTTGATATCTTTATTGTTAAGCAAGATAACTTTAATAAAAGGGTGCAAAATCATCTAATGGAAAACACTAGAGCTATTGTTGAGTTGAAAGATATTGTGGAAAGAACCTCTAATGATGTTAAAATGATTGTTAAACACTTTCAAATGGTTCAAACTCAAATAGATCAACTTGTTAAAGTGCAAAACGACTTGCTAGTTAATGCTGCTAAAGAAAAACATGCTTATGAAATTAGAACTAGAAGTGGAGCTGCTACCCAGGATCCTCTATATCCTGAGGGGCATCCCAAAAGAATTGAGCAGGATTCTCAACAAGCTGAAAATAGTGGTTCTACTCGTAAGAAAAGGAAAAAGAAACATAGAACTGTTGTAGAACCCTCTGAACCTGCTATAGATCCTAATAGTATATCTATCTCTGATGCTGAAACTAAAAGTGGTAATGAAGAAAATGTTGTTCGTAATAAAGAAAAAGTTGAAGAAGAACCTGAAAACCACACTAAGAATACTAAATACACCAAAGAAGATTTTATTGCTAAGAAACATGGTAGTGAAAGAGAGCCTTGGGTCCAAAAACCTATGCCATTCCCTGATAAGAAACACAAGGCAAAGGAAGATGAACACTATAATAAGTTTTGTGAGTGGATGAAGCCTTTATTCTTGCAAATTCCTTTGACTGATGCTATTAAATTGCCTCCTTACTCAAAGTATATGAAGGACATTGTCTTGAATAAAAGGAAGATCCCTAATGAAGAAATCTCTACTTTGCTTGCTAACTATTCTTTCAATGGTAAGGTTCCTAAGAAACTTGGAGACCCAGGGATTCCAACTATACCTTGCTCTATTAAGAACAGTTATGTTAGAACTGCTTTGTGTGATTTGGGAGCTAGAGTTAGTGTTATGCCTTTCTCTCTCTATAAAAGGCTTTAGCTTGAAAAATTGATACCAACTGATATATCTTTGCAAATGGCTGTAAATCTACCACTATTCCTGTGGGGATATGTGAGGATGTACCTGTTCAGGTGGCTCACAATTGCTTGATATTAACTGATTTTGTTGTGCTTGAAATGCCTGAAGATGATAATATGTCTATTATTCTTGGGAGACCTTTTCTTAATACTGCAGGAGCTGTTATTAATTGTAATCAAGGAAAGGTGACCTTCAATGTTAATGACAAGGAACATACTGTCTATTTCCCCAAGAAGATTGAAAGGACTTATGGACTGAATTCAATTGAACATGTTGAAGGCATTCAAGTTGGAGAAATATATTGTCCCATACCAAGAGAAAAATTTGAAACTATTATGATTGGGACCATTGCTATCAAGGTTAAGGTAACATAATCATTAGTGGAGTACAAAGTTTTGTCTCATATGCAATTGTTTTGGTAGCAAGACTTGATCAACCTTGCTAACAAAGGATTCCATTGAACAAAACAATGTTTTCATTATGATTATCTCCGTTTATTTCTATCCTTTGCATTTTAGTTTTTGCTTTCGTTTAGTTTTCTTTGTGTTGTTAGTTGCTTGCATGCTAGAACTTTTGTAGTTCTAGACTTGTTTTGTCCTTGCATCATGTTTCAAAAAGAAAAAAATCTGTCTGTCAGAAAAAACATTCTTCTATTTCTGAAAATTGCCCAAAAATAAAGTGTCTCGAAAAATTCCAGAAAATTCATATTAAATTTTTACGTGAAAAAAGGGGCAGAGGAGTACCTGGTAGGTACCAGGGGGGCCACCAGGCAGGCACACCATGTGGTGGCGCGGCCAACCCTGGGTGGCGCCATGCCCTGGTGTGGGACACCCCTGGGCCCCCACTACTTCTCTCACCTGCCTCTTTCTTCTCCCTCCCGAGTAAGCTCCAGTTCATAGCTCAAAATCACGTTCTTTCTGTGGTTGCTCTCGATTTCTTTGATCTCTTTGCTCAGCCCATCTTTCTTGCTGAAATTTGGAGCAATTGTTCCTTGGTATGTGACTCCTCCCCTTGTCCAAGTAGATTTGTGTTTAGTGGATTATATGTTGAGTATTTTGCTGCTATAGGTGACTGGTTATGAGAGCTTGTAAGCTTGTTTTATGCTTAGAGATATAGTTTTGATGCATGTTTAGGCCTCTTGCAAGTCCCTATGAGTATAATCCTTCATTATATTTACTTTGCAATCACTTGTTTAATAGGTGTTTAAATTTCATAATACCAAGCATGAACAACCACACCTTTGGAGAGATATTTGAGAGTGATGCACCTAGGAGGACAAGGCCCTCAAGAACAGCCTCCCAAGATAGGCCTTCATACAATGAAGATCTCATTGCAACTCGTATTGGCAGTGAAAGGGATGATGGGGATGCTCACCCATCCTCTTTTCCTTGTTTTACTTTCTTGCAAGCTGCAGGTATTCTTGATGATTTCTTGCCACTGATTGAGAGGGTTGGCTTAACCTCTTATATGCAAGATGAGAGTGCACAATACGTTATGCTCACCAAAACTTTTGTTGAGAGCTTCTCATTTACTAACACATCCTATCATTCCACTGTCTCCTTTAAAATCTATGATATGCCCTTCACCATGCCTTTGGAGAGATTTTGCAGTATTGTAGGTGTGCGTATGACAGGGACCGTGAAGAAAATTCAAGGGCGACCCGCTAATTTGTTGGAGCTTTACCGAGGGGTGACCAATGATGATGACCGCGTGGCGCAGCGCGGAAAGATAAGAAATATCCAACTCCCTGCTCTTAGATACTTTGCATACTATCTTGCCACTAGTGTATTGGGTAGGGAGAACACTAGTAATATCTCCAACTATCACTTAGCTTTCCATGCTGCTGCGCTCAACAACGATACTCGGTACAATCTTGGCTCGCTTATTGCTCGCCGACTAGCTGCTAGGGGGCCTATCTATGGGGGCATCATTGCCTCGCGTATAGTCGATGCATTAGATCTTTCAGTGGCTCCTGATGATGCTATGCTAGCACCACAGAGGCTCGACCTTGTTGCCATGAAAACTCATCACTTTGTCACTGCTACCTCTGATTTGAACAATCTAGTATATAGGATGCTTTTCACTGACAAGGATGAGAGGGAGATCCTCTTGCCATAGCCTGCTTTGTTTAGTGTTGACAGGAGACCGTGGTCGCGCTCCAAGGAGGAGGTGGACGAGCAGCTTCGCTTGTTGGGTTTCCACGAGCAGCACCAGGAGGACGTGCCCTCCTATGATTACTCCGCACATTACGGAGGGGCGTACTCGGGCTCGCACCAGGACGAGGGTACCTCCTCGTCGTACCCCGGTGACACTTCATCCTGGCCAGCTTGGGATTGATACCCACTTAGGCCAAAAGCCTAAGCTTGGGGGGAGGTACGCCGACACTGCACTCATCTCCATATCATGTTGCGTCGGTACTTTGTATATTCATGTTTTCGTTCTCTTTTTAGTTTTTGTTCTTCTTTGCTTTTGCTTTCTAAAAACACAAAAAGACCAAAAATATTTTTGTAGTTTCTCTTTGGCTTGCTTCTTCTTTTTGCCTTGGTTTGCTTTTTCCTTTTTGCTTTGTTTGAACTATTCGAAAACCCCAAAAAGATTTTGCTTTGATTGTTTCTCTCTTTTGGTTCTTGTTTAAAAATCAAAAACACCAAAAATGTTTGCCGTTCTTCTTTGGTTTTTGCGAGTTTGCTTCAGGGTTCGGCAGTTCTCAGTGGGTTATTGGTTTCATATTATTATTCAAGCCATACAAGTGAAGAGAAATAATGAGGATTAATGACAACTTGAGGCGTGGTAAGAGGCTAGTAACGAACTCTATTTGCCTTCATTTTTGTACATATACTCATCATTGTGAGCTTGCTTAGTCCGTTCATGTAGGGTGTATGTTATCTTTGGATGCTTAGTAGTTCTTGCTTTCTTGTGATTAGCTCCAGCCCGCTAATAGTTTGTAGCATGTCTCATGAATGTTTGCTTGCATTACTCTATTCATAAATTGGTATGACACCGTGGTATCCTCCTCTGAATGTTTCATTTGAATTGACTTGGCACATGCTCACGCATGCACATGACTGTAATAATCAGTTGAGCCTCGATGAATTATTTTGCCTTGAGGATCTTTAATCATTTTCATGCCATGAGTAGTCCTGTTTTGTTGCAAGCATGATAATGACAGCTATTGCTCTCTCGTTTGTCGCTCCCTTACTTTTGCTAGCCTTCACTTCCACTGAGTGTTTTACTCATGTTTCCAACTCCCTAAACCAAATATTTCCAAAGTGTCCACCATACCTACCTATTAGCATCATTTGCTATCTCCGTGCATATTCAATATGCCTTGTTTTTCTTCCGAATAAAATGTTTGCTTGTTATGAGAAAAGTTAGTTAGTAAAGCTCTCACGAACTTGATGGCACACTTTACTTTATTGCACTTAATAAACCTGAACCATTGCGTCCTTCTTTGTTGTGCATATGCTTGCGCTTTATGAGTTGAAGTTGGCAGAACCATGTATCATGGGGACCGCTTTCAACGCTTCATAGGTACTTTGTACCTAGTTGATATCATGTTCTTTTGCTTATGGATCCCAGCGGTGTGAAATAAAAGTGGAACTTGTAAGATCATGGAGTTTGTATGTATGTTAGAGAAACGCCTAGGCCGCTAGCCTAAGCCATGCCTAATCATGGTGGAAACTTGCAGCATAACCATAATGAGCATTCTATGAAGCATCCTCAATAAAAATCTATGCACATAGTAAATAAAAAGATCGCCGAGATGCTCATTGTCTGCTTTCCTTGTATTTTGATCATGGGATAGCTCCCGTGTCATGTGCAAGGGGTACCCCGTTGGCGGTTCTCTATGATACGTACGTACTTACAATGATAAGAGCTTACTTGTGACTGAAGTTGAGTAGCATGAGGATCGGTCTTCGTAAGTAAGGGGCATGAGACTTCAATTTATAACTTGTCAAGCATATCCTATTAGTTGTGGCACTTTCACCTTAACCACATTAAAGATGCTTATGATAGGGGCAACGAGAGCTCAAAGCTAACAAGTACCATACTTTCAGCATTTGGAAGCCTTTCAAATTATTCAAAACCTTTTCTTCTACTTGCTGAGTCTCCACTTATTCTTTGAGCACCTTCTTGAGAGCATAGTTATCATCCTTTGTGTTTGTTCCAATACTTGATTATTTGTGTTATGACTTTGATGCTTGTATCTTTGATATCTTTACTTCTAGTCATCACTTGAACTTCAGAGGTGCCTTGGCATTCATAATCAAAGGCAAGCGAGATACCACTCTATCATAACTTTCTATGAGCATTTTAATGTTGCTTATGTTTGTGCTTCATGCTACTTATTATTCTTGAGTTGGAATCTCTTCTTAGCTTCCAATGACTATTAAGTAGACTCAGTTGCATACTCTTTATTATGAATTGTCTAGGTAGTTGATCACATTGCTGAGAATATTTACATCATATGAAGCAAATGTGTTCGTGAAATTTCTTTTATCGCACTCAGTTTTCAACTGAATTGCTTAAGGACAAGCAATAAGCTAAGCTTGGGGGGAGCTGATACGTCCAAAACGTATCTACTTTCCCGAACACTTTTGCTATTGTTTCTCCTCTATACTTGTGTGATTTGGATGCAACTAATGCGAACTGACGCTGTTTTCAGTAGAATTGCCTTGGTGTCTACTTTTTATGCAGAAAATCAACTATCAGGAAAAATCCGGGAAAATATGCCAAAAATCCTATTTCACCCGAAGACTCCAGGAGTCAGAATATGAGACGGAGAAGAGCCAGGGGGTGGCCACACCACTTGCTGGCGCGGGCCAGGCCAGGCCGCGCCAGGGGTGGTGTGAGCCCCCCAGGCACCCCCTCGGCCTCTCTCTTCGCCTATAAGGAGCCTTCTAACCTAAAAACTTTGGGGGGTTCAACGTTTTTCCAGAAGGAGTTCCGCTCCACCGCCACCACCAGATTCCATGAAACAGCACCAGAAACTCCGTTCTGGCACCCTGCCGGGACGGGGAATTGGAGGAGATCATCGCCATCATCATCACCATCGCTTCTCCATCGACCAAAAATCTTTCCCCCATCTATGAGTGAGTAATCCCCCGCTGTAGGCTATGGGGATGGTAGGGATTGGATGAGATCGTTCATGTAATAGCATTAGATTGTTAGGGCATGGTGCCTAGTATCTTTTATTAGTGCTTTATGACTTTGTTGCGACTTGTTGTGCTTAATGCTTGTCACTAGGGCCCGAGTGCCATGATTTCAGATCTGAACTTATTATTGATTCATTATGATAGTATTTTTTTGGGTCTTATCAGCAAGTTGTATACACACGTCGTTGTCTGGAACCTATGGCCCTGAAGTGACAGAAATCGGGATAACCGGAAGGGAAAGGCTTTGATGTGAGGATCACATGTGTTCACGGAGTGTTAATGCTTTGCTCCGGTGCTCTATTAAAAGGAGCACCTTAATTGCTAGTAGTTCCCTAGAGGCCCCGCTGCAAACGGGCTGGCAGGATAAAAGATGTTGTGCAAGTTCTCATTGCGAGCACGTATGACTATATATGGAACACATGCCTAGGATTGTCTAGTACTTGGATGTTTTATCTTATTTATCTGCAATTGCCCTATGTTCTGATTGCTATGTGAATTGTCTTGTCCATGCAACGCCCGTCCATCCATCCCTATGCCTACCGCACTCGAATCCCACTGTTTACTGCTTTTGTTACTACTGTCTTTACTTTACTACTGTTGTTACTTTGCTATTCCTACTACAAAACTGTTGCTACTGATAAACTACTATGAGCAAGATTGTTTCCAGGTGCAGCTGAATTGACAACTCAGTTGTTAAGGCTGATAAATATTCTTTGGCTCCCCTTGTGTCGAATCAATAAATTGGATTTCACTTCCCTCGAAAATACTGCGATACACCCCCTATACTTGTGGGTCATCAAGCGCCATACCTTAGTTCGATCTCGTTACCAATGAACTTGTTTACTCGTTCCCATGTCGTTGCATTATGTGACTCAGTCACATGCTTGCAAGCTTCATTAATGCAACGTCACCAAGATGGCCACAAATGTATCTATCCTTTACATGGACTGGAAAATACTGGTCTTGATATGTACTCCTATACACACCCCTTTGGGAAACCTGAGTGGCACCTTTTCGATCACCCAGTCACGATGTGATACTTGATAACCATCTAAGCTCCCTCCGGAATGGTGATTTGCATTATCTCACAGTCTAAGGATCAAGTTGCCAGGTTTCATGCGTTTATCATCAATGGTGAATGTTGTAACTAGATCTTATTGAGATACAACTATCAGATGTTTGTCTATCATGTCATTCAACCAATGACGACCTCATTGTCAATTGGCATAAATGCCCATGATCTTGAAACCCAGATCATCCTCATGACCAATGAACTAGTTCACTAGAGGTAACTAGAGACACGGTTTATTTACATACCACATGTGTATTAACGTTTTGTATTAATACAGTTATAGCATAGTATGAAACATATTATGAACATATAAGAGATATATCAAACAATATACTTTATTATTTGCCTCTAGGGCATAACTCCTTCAGTAAGATTAGAGTTTGATACTTTGATCTACCTTGGTTTGTATTTGGTTCGATCTTCATTCAGTACTGTGCCTTGCTACGGTAACTCTGAGATGATTTCTATTTGCAATACAATTATGCCTTTGATCTATCTTCCTCTCATGTCTGAGTAAATTCCCATAGGCGTGGGAGATGTAGGGGATTGGTAAGATGTGTTGTGCCTCCTTTGTTTACATCCATTTGTGACTATTGTAGTGATTATTAAATTGTGAGAATGAATATCTATGTTTTCCTAATGCTTGTTATCCAATTTAAGGGCCCAGGTAACATGATCCAGAGATCTCATAGGCATGAACTTGTCTGCTAGCGAATCGGTGACCCCTGAGTGACACGGCTGATATTAATGAGGAGCTAGTACTACTCGAGGACAACAAGGAACCATCAAGATTAAAGCCTTGATCTGGTCGGAAGACCTTAATTAATGTGCTGACCATTACTGTGGTAATAGGTAGATGGATCATTGTGACTTGGAAGAATTGGCCATGAGGACTCCCAGTCTTATATGGGTTGCTTATAAATAAGAAATATCACAATCACTTATTCCATTCTATTCATCCAACACCTTCACTATTACCATGAATTGTTTCTCACCGCGCCTAACTTCTCATCTACAGGAACCTCAAACACTTTTCTCACATTTACTTTTATGTTATTTAGTTCCCACTTCTTCCTTTATGCAAGTTTCCTCTATTATTCACTCACCCCTTCCACCTTCAATAATTGCGGCCAATTCACTCAAGACACGTGACACCTTGAGTGCGAAAGAAACATTGCACAAAGGCACTTACCTATGCTCCTTATTGGGATCGATATAAAAACTAGAATTAATACTTCCGCGAAAACATGCTCTGATGAACCTGTGCACTTGCAGGCCATCACTCAGATCGGAGTCGCAACTTCTATTGTTATCCGGTCCGTAGCCGAGGAAGAGGTGTTGAGCTTGCTGAGTGTCCCAAGTGGTGGTGGGATTCACGAGGCAAGCACAATCGATGATGGCATCGACTGCTCCGGGTCCAGACGAATCTGGTCCGAGAAGGCGTAGTGTGACGATCTTGCCGGCCTGGAATTTCAGATCTCCGATCGACATATTGGCTCCTTTGCTGAGGGAGTCGAAATCCGAACGTGAAGCCGACGCATGGATGGTGAAGTCAAAGGAGCCGAACGAGATCAATCCCTCTGAAGCTGACGAATCGTAGAGCGCCGGAGATGAGGCCGCCGAAGTCGCGACATCAGCACGCGGGCTTCCCACAGACGACGCCAATTGATGTGGGATGATCAAGTCAATGTCCATACTTGATGGACTTGGGTTTAAGGGAAGAGCAGTGCACTGGAGACTTTGTAGAATAATAGACAAACACACGAGGACACAAGTATACCCAGGTTCAGGCCCCGGAGGGAAAACCCTACTCCTTCTTGTCTGCTCTTGATTGATGATGAACCGAAGGTTACAAGGGTGCCTCGATGGTAATGGTGCACATATGAGATCTGGCAGGTGTATGTGCAAGAGTGTTGATTACCCTTCTCGTCGTTCCTTCTTGGCCCTTATATGGGGAGACCAGGTCCAGGGATACGTCTGAGTCGGTTATAGATCGAGGGTGAAACCCTAAAGATTCCTACCTAATCCTGTTGTATCCGCCAAGGAATCGCGTCCTTCATGGCTTGGCCTTACCCGAATCACCATGGGCTTCATTGTCAACACCAGATCGTCACGTGGACCTGCCGCTGGGCCGGACTAGGTATACAAATAGTAGGTACCCGTAGGGCATACCTATGTCAGGTGCACGCTGTGGCCGGACATGCGTTAGCCAATTAGAAGATTGTCTATAGGCCCAAGGATTTGGGTGGCCTTAGCATGCCTGATCTTGAATGCACTGGAAGGGCCCTTAGGCTTAGATGGCCTTAGCTGCAATGGAAGGACCCGCAACGCAGTTGGGCTGGGTCAAAGTTGCCTTGCAACAACGCGGAGATGGCCCTTTTTCGAGCATTGGTGATAATTGGTGCCACCGCGGCCCTCTCAGACATTGGGCGCTTGACCTTTACAAGATCGCCTCTAGGAAAAATCGCTCTATCGCAAAAGATATTACCCATAACAACTGGATCTGCTCCTTGCTAGGCCCAACACTCCTATTCAGCTAGTCCAGTACATACACGTCTAGGACATCATTCAGGACATCACTCTAACTCCTCAATAGCCGGACTCCATTATCTGGATCCTCACCGTGGACGGATCTTACAGCGCCAGCTCTGCTTATCATGCGCAATTCTTCGGTTGCTTCCCAAAGTTCAAGGCCCAAAAGATGTGGAATGCGCACGCTGATCCGAAGTGCAAACTCTTTTACTGGTTGGCCCTTCACGGAAAATTTCTCACTTGGGACATGCTAGCAATCAGGGGGTGGCCCCACAACCCTACATGCATGCTCTGCCGGAATGCCCCGGAGATGGCCGCTCACCTCCGCAAGGAATGCCCATTCACTATGTCGGTCGGGTACACCACCCAAAGCTGGGACAATGACGTTGCGGGGAGCCATGGCCACGCCTTCCCCACCATTTCGGATTGGTGGGATGACTTAATTGATGGGAAGACCCAAAAAGAGCAACGACGTCTAAGCGGTCGCCTTCTCTACATCTGATGGAATGCTCGGAAAGAAAGGAATCGTAGGATCTTCACGGGGAAAACGTCTAACTTATGCTGAGGTCGCAACCATCGCTAGAGAGGACATTCTCAGAGAGAACATGTCTATGCGGTCTTCGTGTCGGCTATCCTAGCTAAGCCTGATTAGGTTTCTTTTCTTATTTTTACCTTGGGCTGTGGTTTTGGTATGTTCCACCTTAATAACAACATGTCCCCATGTACGGTTTGTTTTTCCTCTTCTAATTGAAAAGACAATGTTCCTGCCGGTTGCTCTAAAAAACGCAGTGCCAAACTCAGAATACAGTAGTATGAAAGAGAACTGCTAGTATGGTTGCTACAGTTTTGTTCTCGTATCTTCATTCGTAGAAGCTTTGGTTTTGCGTTTCAGGTTCAGTCTCTAGACAAGCTTGCAGATGGTTCTGTCAAGAATCGGATCCTTTGTCCTTGCCGAACACCCGGCACGCCGCCACCGTGTGCCCATCCTTACCACCGAAGTCAAGATGGGAATGGGCTGGCCCGGACTTAGCCCCATGGCTTCAAGGCAAATTTCAGGGGCCGCTCGACCCACTCCGAGAAAATCTTGTAGACTCGCTGGCCCATTGGGTACCCCAGGACCAACCCAAAATTCAGCTAAAATATAGCTATGTATACACAGAGGACATTTTCTAAAAGATATTATAACAAGATAACAAATAATTACCTAAGCAGGCAGGATAATATGAAGTAAATAGAGGTTGCAAAGGAACACAAATCCAATTTCAACCCTTTCCAAATCCAGCACACAACAGTCATCTAGATTCATTGATGATATTACAGGTTCAGCAAGCATCTAGCTGAAGACTTCAAGGAGCAGCCATCACATTTCATCATTTGCTGGGGGTTACTATACAGTGGAGTGCTCCTCTGCTTTCCGTCTGTCTACATGCTTCAGTCATCATAATTTGTACTCCCTCCGTTTCATAATGTAAGATGTTTTAGCTTTGTGAAGATAATGTATCTAGACGCATTCACAAAGCTAAAACATCTTACATTATGAAACGGAGGGAGTATCTAGCAGGCAATCAGAAGTTGGTACATCCATGTCAAACACATGTGCCATATCAAATGCAACTATTGTCTGGAAATGGTACAGGAAAAAATCTGTATGAACAGAGTAATATATTCATGAATAGAGGAATATTCTTAGTACCAAGATATTGCCGGTCCATCAGTGCAAGATTATATGACATGCTTCTGATCAAAGTTTTGGAAAATACATGAACGGTAGAGCATCAACGAAAATTATATGCCAGCAAAATATCCCTTGCTTGGTAGATTTGCTGTGCTCCAGAACGCATACATGTAAATCATGAATGATTTAGCTACAAGAAACATTAACCACCTTCTGTACAACCGAGAGAGCACAAAGCAACATGCAAAATCGGTATCTCAACTAGTAACTAGTGGTTGCAGGAAACAGAGTAAATTAAACAAGGGCACACATGTACCAGGAATCTCAGCAAATAAACTGATATTACCACTCCAACAAACAGCTAGAGAATCAACTCGCGGAGCAGTGCTAACATAGTTGGAGATTCTCTCATCAATTGAAACTAAAAAATAAAGAGGAGCAGAGAGGAAATGGGCTAGTCTCCTGCAATCATACTGTCTAGTCGAGAAACCGAAACCGAAACTTCCACAGTCCATACTACGAATTGCACATTTGATCAAGGCTACAGCTACAGTCCATACTACGAATTGCACATTTGGTCAAGGGTTATCTACTACTCCCTCCGATCCAAAATAAGTGTCGAAGACTTAATACAAACTTTGTACTAAGTTAGTACAAAATCACCGACACTTATTACGGATCGGAGGGAGTAGTAGAATTAATACTCAGTGCTTCCATTTGGTTTTCTGTACAGAAGAACTTCTGAAAAAATTTCAAGCAGCGATATGAAAGGTCAAAGCTGCGAAGATGGAAGCTGAAGTTGTTTCGGCGGCCAAAGCTCTTGCCAGTCAGATGTCCGTCTTGCACTGGTTAATGATAGCCAAGACGCGGGCCAAATCAGCATGTCTCATTGTACCTGTCACAGCAACAGCCAATGGCAAACACACACTTGACATGCAAAGCAAGAAAAAAGAATGCATTTGCAGCAGGAGAAAGTGAGGAGATGAAAATTGCAAAGAGTATCTGAGAAGAAGCGAACGGGAGCCACCAGAAGCAGACCACCCCCTCCTTCCCCTTGGGCATGCCGGCCATGGACAAAACCTTGCTTCCACGGCTTCCTTTCTTCCTTGCTTGCTTGATTCCTCCGACCATTTCTTCCACAGATTCTCCAGTCAAGCAGGCAGGCTCTCCTTCCTTTTCCTCTGTTCCAGGGCCTGGAAACATGGCACTTCTGCTGTTGTGCTGCCGCTATTCCATGAAATGACGTGACAATGAGTACATTCCTGGGATCACAAGAAAGAAACACGATTTGCTCCTGGTTGAAGCCACAACACATCCTCAGGATCAACATGACTAAACCAAGGCATGACAGCTCTAATAGGTTCATAATACAGGAGACAGTAGAAGACATCGTTGGATTATCTTGATAGCATGCTAAACTCGGATATCATACAAAGATTACACCAAGCATTACCATCAACGATTAACAGCTCTTGCACTACGAACTACTACTTTTTACACAGAGGATGCAGCTGGACATAAGTAGAGTGCAGCTGCATCAAACTAGTCAATGGGTTGTCACTATCACACATTTTTATGAGTGGAATGCCCCAGAACCAGAAGAAATATTAGCTTGCACTGGGACTGCAATCTCCGGGGCTGTTTCATGTACTGCCGAAACTGATCAGTCGTGGGTCAGGTTGATATCATAATGGCGAGCGAGGTTATCAATCTTCCCGTTTCGGACAATGTCCTCAAGCATGTCGTACTTCCTGTAGCTTTCATCAAGTAACCCCTGCTGCTGCATCGCCAGCTCCTTCTCCTCTTCCAGTTGATTCTAAAAGGAAGAGAAAAGCTCGATTAAATTATGGCTCGGATACAACCAAGGTTCGAAGCAACTGTATCGTGCCCCTTATAGAACAGCATTATCATCAAAATCCACAGAATAATGTGTAATGTAGGTAAGCTCCATCCAAATGGTGCAAACATGATAATGAATGGAAGAAAATATATGTTGGAACCTCTGGTTAGAAATGCCTAAGCACTATTAGGTCCTATATTCTCCAGAGAAATGGTTTGCTCCTAGGGGAGTATAAAGAAGAGATATTTGCAGTATTTTAAAATAGTTGACATAAGCACATAAGATCATCCATAAATCAACTACTTCACCTTGACAAGTGCCATATTTTCTGCATCTTGCCTCTTCGCAAGCCTCTTCAGTTTATCCATCCCATCATACTCTGGATCTCCTTCTTTTATCCAGCGGATCTCCATCTTCAAGCCAGGCTGACTAGGGCGATCCCGAAACATTTCAGGCTTTGCATGCATAGCCCTTACAGGCCTGGGCATTCCACCAATTATGAAGGGGAAATCATGCATCAAGTTTACAGCAGCCTTGGCTTGTGAGTCGTCCTCCAATTCCACCAATGCAGCGGAAGGGATATCGTACGGGATTGTGTAATTGACAATGAACTCCACATTGGCAACATTCGCACACTGGGAAAGAGCTGCTTTGATAACTTGGCTAGTAACCAGAGGGGAGAGGTGATCAATATATACTGTTCTCTTGACCCTCGCCTCGAAATCAGCATACTCCATCTCAGCCTGTTCATCGGATGTCGCCATTGGAGAGAGACTTCTGCAGGAATAGAAGTAAATTGAAACAGTGACTTAAAATGGCTAAGATTAACTTGGAATAAGAGAGATGAGCATTGTATGAGCGCACACATTGTGCAAAATCATCTATACATGTTTTGTAATTATAAAAAGAGCTTGACAAACGTAAAGACGACTATCAGCATGTGAGGTTGTTTATGTCCTGAAATCTGGTCCCTTAGGTAGGAAAATGAGTCCTGAAATTTTAAGGCATCAACCGAGATAGGGTTTCAGTTTAGGATTAGGGCTTAAGGCATCTCAAAGACAAGCTGATGAGCCTGCACCAGGGGCACCAAGAGAGCGGAATCAGGGGCGGACCTAAACCGTGAGGGTCGCTGGGATCCAACTAGGGGCGTCGCTGGGATCTAACTAGGGGCGTCGCTGGACGAAAACAAAACCATACCTCAAAATCCAATCGGCGGAGATCGTGGACGGGGTGGAGACAGCAGGGACGCGACGACGAAGAACGGGAACGGCGATGGCGGCGGCGGGGGCGACGCGCGTGGGAGGCAGAGGAGTGGAGGGCAGTGGCCAGTGGGGGGAGATTGAAGCGTCGGCGGTAGCTGTAGAGAGGCAGTGGGGTTGGTCGTCACTCGCCAGGCGACGGAGAAGAAATGAAGGCGGCCGTACGGCACGGTGGAGACAGGTCTTTATTTATTTTAGAAGCCCGAAATTTGTGGGGTATCACGTGACATGAGAAGATTGCGTAACACCAACTTGGTTGCACAGCACTAAAATAACTTTTGCGAGAGATCCGGAATATCTCGTCTAAGATCATATGGGGGCACGGGTGCAAAAACCGGCTATGGGGGCAGCCGTAACCCTCATATCGGTCCCTAAATTAGAAATTTGAAATTCAAACAACAATAAAAAATGTGGCGGTAGAACGGCCGATCGGCGATCACATAATCGCAAATAGCATAAATAGTCTTACAAAACAAAGTCTCGACGATCACATCGTCGCAAATCGCTGCAAATCAGCATAGTCTAGCGATCAAAAGAAGCCGCGCCGACATCACAAAGCATAGCGGCGCATCAGACGGCGGTGTCGACATCGACGGCCGATGGGGGAGTGCCTGTCGCCGGTACGCTCGCCGGTGCTGGGGTAGTGGATGCCGCAGGTGATGGCGAAGTGGATGCCGCAGGTGCTTGGGTAGTGGATGCCGGTGGACCTCGAACCTCGTACAGGATCGCGGTGCGCTAGGCCTCCCACCACGCCCGCACGTCGGCGTCCATGTCCCTGGTGTCGACCATGAGGATCGACAGGTCCTCCCTCCTCTTCTTCGTGGCCACATTGGCCCTGATCAGCTTGAGCTTGGCGTCCTGCCTCTCGATGACCGACGCCCACCTGACCGCAGCAACCTGCTCCATCTTGGCGGCCTACTCCGCCCTCTCGGCAGCGTGCGAGGCGGCATCCGCCATGCAGGCCATGATCGAGTTGTGCAGTTTCTCGATAGCCAACGCGGTATCCCTCGCCGCCTTGGCAATGGTGGCTCCAGGTTTTGTGTGATAGGTATTCATTGTAAAAAGTTGGCGGCGCGTCCCTCTTCTGCCCGATAGCCAACGCGGTATCCCTCGCCTTCTTCTGCCCGATCGGACGACCTCCCGAGGAGAGAGCTGGCGGCGTGTCGGGGTCGTACTTGCCCTTGGCGAGCGTCGTGCGCGTCTCGGTCCACTTGTCGCATGTCTCGATCCTGGCGAACACATGGATGAACTTGAACTTGACGTCGTCGTTGTCCTCGCGGTAGGCGATGATCATGGCGCGCATCTATGGAAGCAATGCAATGCAGCGAACAAACAACCGTGATCAATGTCCGACGACCCAACACAAAGGCTACAATGGATAGTGGACACGGTGGGTTCACTTACTTGGTCCTCGAAGTTGGTGCCGCTGACATGGACATGACGCACCTCCTCCACGACGCCATGCCACTTGTTGCAAGCATGCTGGATCATGTGCCAGCGGTGTGACATGCCAGAGTCGTTGCGATCGTGGTACAAATCCTTGAAGTAGGGGTCCAAGAGCCGCCGCTCGTCGTACGTCGCCTTGACGCGCAGCCAGTAGGCCTCGGAGCTCTGGTTCGCGCCAGTGAAGGGGTCGATGCTGACCGATTTCTAAGCCTCGGCGAGGCACGCGTCCTCTCGTGAGCTCTACTTTGGGCCGCGGCCGCCGTTCTTCTTCTTCTTAACCTCGGGCACCAGCGCGGGCGCCTCCTCCTCGTCGTCCTCGGCAAACGCGTAGGCCTCGTTCTCCCAGGGTTCTTGGCTGTCATCTCAGCCGTTGTAGTCCTCCGCCTCCCCTTGCGTGTAGAACGGTGGCAGCCCCCACCGTTGATCATGTCGGTCATGATGGCGTCGGTGCCCAACGTCGTTTCGTCGAGCACCCCATGGTTGTCGCCGCTGCTACCAGCGGTGGTGGGCATACCGCCGTGGAAGAGGGGGCGGCGGAGAGCAGGAGAGGCGACCAGGTTGGGTGTACCTTGGCTGAAGGCATTGGGGTTGAAGCTGGTGTTGAGGTCGACGACGCTGAAGGCATTGGGGTTGAAGCTGCCGCATGCGTCAAGTGGCCCGCACAGCGAGAAGCGAGATAGCTTGGGTGTACCCTGGCTATCCTAGGACATCGGGCCAGCCTGGGTTGTTGCCGAAGACGGCGACGGTGACGAGACGCTCCCTTGGCTCCCCCACGCGTGCGGGGGAAGCTCGGCATGCCCGCCATGTGGGCGGCTCTCTGCGCCATGAGCATCTCCGCGGCCAGAGCCTCCAAGGCCCGCTTCTTCCTCGCCCTGAGCTCTCTCTGCCGGCGGCTGGCGTTCTCGACATGTCGGCGCTGCAGGTCGAACGCCCACTCCGTGTTCGTCATCCCCTCCGGCCGTCCTTCTCCGGCTTGCCCCTCTTCTTCATCGGCGGCGCTGCTGTAGTCGCGCGGGGAGCGGCGTACTTCTTCGGTGGCATGGTGGCGCGATCTAGTCTGTGCTGGGGGAAATGGCAGGAGTGGGAGGCGAGGCGGGAGGGGAGTTGGGAGGTAGGGGCTAATTTTGGAGGGAAACAACGCTAATTTTGGTGGAAAAGGGAATAATTTCAGCTAGGTCGTCGACAAGGCTGGCCCGCCGAACTTTTTCCCGCCCTCCGGCGCCCCCGCTAGGCTCCCTTGGAATTGGGTTTCGATCGGGCGTGCCGGGTAAATAGAGCGCGGGCGCCGGCGCCAAATCGAAATTGGGGGACGCGGCTGGGGCCGAAAATTGGCGTCGGGGCCTTTGAGGGCCACGAGTGGAGATGCTCTTAATAGCGCGTGTAAAGGGCGCTAAAAACACGTTTAAAGTTCCGCGTGGACTCGCCCCGAATAGAACACGTAAATGAAAACCGTAATCGTTTCTGTTTGCGATCTGTTCGGCACCAGCCCGCGGCCCGACAATCGATTTTCAGCTAAATTTTATAAATTAGACAATAGATATACAATACCAACCCAAATAGATGCAATATTCAATAGTTTTTATATCCAAAGGCATGGGTAATGTTCATCGCAACAAGTGGCCCAAAAAGTAGCACCATCACTACATCCATTCAAGCTTTACTGAAGAAGATCATGCAATGCCGTCATCGCCCTCCTCGGTGGCACCTCCATCGCCACCACTCGCGCCTTCACCTTGGGTTGTCGTCTCAAAGATCTCCGTTCTTCGGCGGTCGCACCACTTCAAAGTCAAGGCATCCGTGGTTTCTAGATCCATGGTCATGGTCTTGGTCTTTCGGCCAAGAGCTTAGTCGTTGCATTCATCTTCTCGATCTTGAGTCTCTTCTCCTCTAAGTCGGTATTGCGCTTGGTATCCACCCAGATCGCAAGCCACCATTCTTTCTTCTCTTCTAGTTTCTTCTTCGATATGATGATCTTGGTTTGCATGGTCTCCCTCATCAACACCTCCTTCAATTTCACCATGTCATCAATCTTGCCCCTCAAGCTTGCATCCTCGGGCTTCCTCTTCTCATGGTTCTTGGACATCTTTCAATCGTTCGGTTTGCCCTTATTCCTCCCTCCTTCAGTGTCCCTTTCATCATTGTCCATTTGGGTGAAAGCTCCTTTTTTGGGAGGAGCTTCTTGATCCCTCAATCTCCATTTGTTGTTATGCTCTACAATTTTGTAGTAATGGTGAAGCCTGAAGCTCTTCCTCTTGGATGTGGCCATGTCCTTGTACCTTCCTTGATCAATGCCACCCTACAAGCAAAATGAAGATTGCATGAGCAATGCTATCCACCAAATGCATAAGCAAATGGAAGAAGAAATGTACACAACACACTCACATATTCATCAATGGAAACTCCACTTGGAGGTTCATTTCTCACTTGTTCCAAGCATGCACTCCAACAGCTACAAGTAGGTTTGGTCATATTACAATGACCTTGTAGTGACCTTGCAGTGCATGTCGATGGTTAGGTTGACAAAACAACGAGGAATTGACAAAACTTATCCTCAATTATTGCCAATACCTCTTGCCAGTTTGATCATTGCCCGTCACCATATCGAGTGACACCGCGTCCCATGCTCTACACAAGGCAATGTCTTCGGTCTCGTGATAGTTCAAAGCTCATTGGCATTAGGTGGGTTGCGATCCATCGAGGATCTCCTCACAAACACCATCCGCAACACCACCCTCCTCTCCTTCTTCCTATCACTCTTCGTGACCCTCCTCGTCAAGATTTGTGATGGGGATTCATACATTGCAAATGTATCTATAATTGTTGATGTTCCATGCTTGGTTTTATCTACTTTCTTGTGTTTTGTCCACACTTTGGAGTACTTTTCATATGATTTCTTGGACTAACCTATTAACAAGAGCCACAGTGTCAGCTGCCTGTTTTCTGCTGTTTTTGGTTCCAGGAAGTCACAAAATGAATATTCTCAAAATTGGACGGGACAAAAGCCAAAGTCATTATTTTACCGGGGACACCTAGAGCCAGAATATGAGACGGAGAGGGGCTGGGGCCCGGCCACACCACCTGGACACGTGGCCAAGCCTGGCCCGTGCCAGGGGGTGATCTGGCCGCCCCAGGCACCCCCTCGGCCTCTCCTTCCGCCTATATATTTCCTCTGATACGGAAACCCTAAGGACCCGATCAAATTTCCACGAAAGAGTTTGTAGCTGCCATCATCTCCATCCCTAGATCGGGAGGGATCTGAAGCTCTTCCTGGCACCCTGCCGGAGAGGGGAATTCACCCTGGAGGCCTTCTTCATCATCATGCAAGCCTCTGGTGTGATGTGTGAGTAGTTCATCTCTGGACTACGGGTCCATGTAGTAGCTATATGGCTGGTTCTCCTCCTTTGTGCTATCATGTCTAGATCTTGTGAGCTCCGTTCATGATCAAGATCATCTATTTTGTAATTCTGCATGTTGTGTTTGCGGGGATCCGATGGATATTGAGATGCTATTTCAGATTTTGTGTTTGCGGGGATCCGATGGATATTGAGATGCTATTTCAGATTGATTATTGATTCTATCATGTCTTTGTTATTTGTGATCTTGCATGCTTTCCGTTGTTAGTAGCTATCTTGGCCAAGTAGATGGTAGCAACTCCAAGAGTTAGTATTTATGCTCGATAGTGGGTTCATGCCTCTGGTAATCTGGAGAAGTGACAGAGATCTCTAAGGTACTAGATCTGCTGTTGCTACTAGGGAGAAAACAACAATCCTTTGTTCATAGAACAATCATATTGTTTACTTTACACGCAATTCGTAATGCAATAATCTGTTGCTTGCAACTTAATAATGGAGGGGGTTCGGATGATAACCTGAAGGTGGATTATTAGTCATAGATGCACTTGGATGATGGTCTATGTATAATGTTGTAATGCCCAATCGAATCTCAAAGGAGTCGAGATGATTAGTATATGCTTGTATGCTTTCTCGATGTTTGTCAATTGCCCCCACTGTAATTTGTTCACCCAACATGTTATCTATCTTAAGGAGAGCCACCTCTAGTGAACTATGGACCCCGGTCCTTTCTTTTACATACAATCTACAATCAACTATTTACTGCTTTGTGTTTACTTTCTGCAAACTATTACTTCCTTCCATTCGATACGTTTAATCCTTTGTTTTCAGCAAAACCGGTGAGATTGACAATCTCATCGCAAGTTGGGGACAGAGTTCTGTGGTTGTGTTGTGCAGGTCTCCACGTTGGTGCTGGCACCGGTAGTGCGCCCTGCCAACGTTCAGCTAGCAACACCTTTGGGGTATTTCTTTGCTCCTACTGGATTGATAACCTTGGTTTCGTACTGAGGGAAAACTTGCTGTTGTGCTCATCATACCTTCCTCTTGGGGTTCCCCAACGAGCTCGATATATTTTGGGCCAATAAGCAATATTTTTTGGCGCCGTTGTCGGGGAGTCAAGGACATCTTCACAAGGGGAGTCCCTCATAACCAATCTCTTTACTTTGTTATTTTTGTTTTTCTTAGTTTACTTTTGCTTTGTTTGCTTGTTTCTTTATCAAAAACACACAAAAAATTAGTTTTACAAGTTTGCTTTTCTTTATTGAAAACACACAAAAAGTTAGTTTCTATCTTAAGTTGCCATTATGTCTAGCATTGCTCCAATCACTATGTCACCCGAGGAAATGATTTTCACTTTTAAACAAGGAATTGAGGAGAGCTTCAAGGAAGCTTGGTCTAGAATCTCCAATCTACATGAAAAAACTGAGCCTAAAATGACTCAAAAGCTTGTTCCTTAGCAGTTTTTACCTTGGAATTGCTCTTTGCTATAGATATGCTTTAGATGCTATTGTGGGAGGAGATTTCCTCCAATGCAATGAGGATGATTCTACTAATGACATAAAGAAGTTGGTCTTTACTTACAACTTGCCTAGCAAAACTGATACTTCTTTCATAAACATATTTGCTAGATTGAATACTCTTGAGACCAACACTGCTAGATTGAAAGATTGATATAATACTCTTAGGGAGCATCATAATTATGTTCCAATAAATTCTGAACCATCAAAGTGGCTCCCCATAGTAAATATTGATATAA
This sequence comes from Avena sativa, assembly GCA_916181665.1. Taxonomy (NCBI): domain Eukaryota; kingdom Viridiplantae; phylum Streptophyta; class Magnoliopsida; order Poales; family Poaceae; genus Avena; species Avena sativa. The sequence goes on along the minus strand of OV702287.1, from coordinate 101,140,558 downwards.
ATAATGAAACTTTTCAAGCTCGCTGTGATATCATGTCTGAATTTTGTCTTATGCCCAAAGATATTTATAAATCTTTGAATCTTTGGGGGCTTTCTGAAGGAGGAAAAGAAATATCTCTTGCTAATAATGCCACAATATTACCTATTGGAATAGCTGAAGGAGTGTTTACAAAGATCCTTGGGAAAATGATTTCTACTGATTATCTTGTTATTGAATGTGTAGGAAAAGGACAAATTACACTTGGAATGTCCCTATTAGAACTCCTTGGAGCCATAATAGATGTGGGAAAGGGGACCATGCACCTTGCTTCTCCATCAAACAATCATATGTTCCCCAAGGTTAAGAATAAATGTGGGAGAGGTAAGGGCAAGAAATTTGGTTTTAATGCTTCTTTATTTGAGAACACTTGATTCTTTTTCTTGCTTCTTATGCCTAACTTAAAGGCGTTAAAGAAAAGTACTTATTGGGAGATAACCCAAAAGTTTTAGATGAGTCTTGGAAGTTATTACCTCAGTAATAACCGCTCCTTATCCTTTTTATTTGCTTTTTGTGCCAAGAATAACCTCTAATGGGAGAGAAGTAATGGTTGGGAAAGTTGTTGTCCCGAAACAGATTTCTGTGCTTCACCGTAAAAATTCGTGTAAAATCTCTGCACGACCTTTTGAGGCGTGAATTTTTGTGCTTCTGCCCCAGGTTGTTATCTAACTTTCGTTAGTTCAACACTTTTTAATTTGAGCAATATAAGGTCTTCTAGAAAATTCGTCTTTACCTTCTAGTCTATTTTGACAGATTTCTGCCATTTTCTGTATTTGCTTCTTGTTGGTTCCTTTTTGGGTTCTTTAGGGAATTGAGCTTTTTGAGGGAAGTGCTATAGTAGCTAGTGTTTAATAGAAGTTTTATTGGTGTTGGAACTGAACCTAAAGACTTATTATCTTGAGTGCACTAATGTTGCTAATAAAGATTCTGTGAAGTTTTGTATGAAGGAAAATTTTCAGGTGTATGGAAGGAATGAGTAATGAGATGAAGGATGGACTAAAGCTCAAGCTTGAGGATTCCATGCGTGTCACCCCAAGAAATATCCAAGAAGTACAAGCGTCAAAGCTTGGGGATGCCCAAGGCTTCCCCCTCTTCATCAATAAATTTCCCAGGTTTCTTCCAAACGCTTCATTTTTATTGTTTCATGCATAGTTGTGTTGTTCTTGGAGCGTCTTCTTTTTCGTTTTTGTTTTTGTTTTTCGTTTAGTTTGTTTGCTTAGTTTGCTGAATAAATTGCTTGGACCCCCTCTTTCATACATTGGTTTTCAAATAGTTTGGTTTGGATTGGAAAAGAGTAGGAAAGTTCATGCTTAAGTGGTAAAGAGAGCTTGTTTTTTACTGTGGCCTATGCTTTGTCATGCCATGCTTGATATTGTTTTGGCTTTATGCTTAGTATTCTTTTTTGTAGCATGGCTTGTTATAAACAATTGAGATTGCTTAATGTGCCTTGGATGAATCATGCGTTGTTTTAGCATATTAAAGCATAGTATAGTGGTATTCTCCTTTGATGCTTTATTTGGGTTGACTTGGCGCATGCTCACACCATGTTATGACTATCCCAAGTCACCATAGCCTTGATGATCCTTTAGTTTTCAACTTGTAGTATCACTTTATGCTTTGATCAATGATGTTTTGTCGCTCTGCATGATTATGGCCATTGTTGCTCTCTTAGTTTGTGGCTCCCAGTCTTTTGCTAGCCTCCGCAACCAAGTATGAGTTCCACTCATGCATCCAACTCCTTAAACCAAGTTATTCCAAAGAGTCCACCATACCTACCTATTAGCATATGCTATTCCAAGTATATTCATGTTTTTGTTTACCTTCCGAATTAAACTTGTTATGAGAAAACTAGTGATTAAAGCTCTCACGAACTTGATGGCACACTTTAATTTTCTTGCCCTTAATAAACTTGAACCATTATGTCATCTATGTTGTATATGCTTGCACTTATTTGTTGGGGATTAGCAGAAACATGCTGTCATGGGGAACGCTTTCAACATTGCACTGGTACTTTGTACCCAGTTGATATCATGCTCTTTTGTCTATGGATGTAGTCGGTGTGAAATGAAAGGGGAGCTTGTAAGTCCATGGAGTTATGTATATGTGTTAGAGAAATGCCTGGGCCGCTGGTCTAATACATGATGACATGGTGGAAACCTGCAGCGTAACCATAATGAGCTGTCTATGAAGCATTCTTCTTATAAAAAAGGAGTCCTATATTGAGAAAAAAGAGAAAAAGGAAAAAAGAGATTATGAAAAGAGGAAAGAGAGAAAAAAGCACCATATTCCCATGGTAAATAAGAAGATTGCTGAGATGCTCGTTGTCTGCTTGCCTTGTCATTTTGATATGGGGATTCTTCTGTATCATCGGGCAAGGGGTACCCCGTTGGCGGTTCTCTATGATACACATGTACTTACAATGACAAGAACTTACCGATGACTAAACTTGAGTAGCATGAGGAGCAGCCCTCGTATTCAAGGGACATGAGATTTCTAACTTATACTTCGTCAAGCATGTACACCATAGTTTGTTCACTTTAACCTTAATCACTTCAAGATGCTTATGATAGGGGCAATGAGAGCTGAAAGCTATTAAGTACCATAATTTTTGGAAGATCTTTATGAAACTTGAATCCCTGCTTCCTTCTATGAAGGCCTTTCTTCCACTTATATATTGAGTCTCCACCTTCTACCTTTATGCACCTACTTTCAGCGCATAGTGGCCATTCTTAGTTCTATGTGCATTGTCCCAAGACTAGTTGATTGATGCATACCTTGATATTGCTTGTTTTAAACTATTTGTATCTAGTCACTCTTATGAACTTTGAAGGTGTCCTATGCATTTATATTTGCTACTCTATGAGGGACAAGCTAAATACTACTATGCTATGTTTTCTTTATGTGAAACAAACAAACGTCTTGCAAAGCATTGTTATTCATGAACCTTTTGTTTGTGCCTTTTCATGTTGCATCATAGTTTCTTTGTCTTATTGCTAGAACTTTGTCTTTCATGTTATGATTGAAGTACTATGATCCCAGCTTTGAATGTTTTACAAATACTTTGATCAAATTTATGATGGTGCATGTCACCTAAAAAAATATTCTTTCTTTTTATCACTTACCTACTCGAGGACGAGCAGGAGTTAAGCTTGGGGATGTTGATACATTGCAAATGTATATCTATAATTTTTGATGTTCCATGCTTGGTTTTATCTACTTTCTTGTGTTTTGTCCACACTTTGGAGTACTTTTCATATGACTTCTTGGACTAACCTATTAACAAGAGCCACAGTGCCAGCTGCCTGTTTTCTGCTGTTTTTGGTTCCAGGAAGTCAGAAAATGAATATTCTCGGAATTGGACGGGACAAAAGCCAAAGTCATTATTTTACCGAGGGACACCTGGAGCTAGAATACGAGATGGAGAGGGGCTGGGGCCCGGCCACACCACCTGGTCGCACGGCCAGGCCTGGCCCGCGCCAGGGGGTGGTCTGGCCGCCCTAGTCACCCCCTTGGCCTCTCCGTCCGCCTATATATTGCCTCTGATACAGAAACCCTAAGGACTCGATCAAATTTCCACGAAAGAGTCTATAGCCGCCATCATCTCCATCCCTAGATCGGGAGGGATCTGAAGCTCTTCCCGGCACCCTGCCGGAGAGGGGAATTCACCCTGGAGGCCTTCTTCATCATCATGCAAGCCTCCGGTGTGATGCGTGAGTAGTTCATCTCTGGACTACGGGTCCATGTAGTAGCTAGATGGCTGGTTCTCCTCCTTTGTGCTATCATGTCTAGATATTGTGAGCTCCGTTCATGATCAAGATCATCTATTTGTAATTCTGCATGTTGTGTTTGTGGGGATCCGATGGATATTGAGATGCTATTTCAGATTGATTATTGATTCTATCATGTCTTTGTTATTTGTGATCTTGCATGCTTTCGGTTGTTAGTAGCTATCTTGGCCAAGTAGATGCTAGCAACTCCAAGAGTTAGTATTTATGCTCGATAGTGGGTTCATGCCTCTGGTAATATGGGGAAGTGACAGAAATCTCTAAGGTATTAGATGTGTTGTTGCTACTAGGGAGAAAACAACAATCCTTTGTTCATAGAATAATCGTATTGTTTACTTTACATGCAATTTGTAATGCAATAATCTGCTGCTTGCAACTTAATACTAGAGGGGGTTCGGATGATAACCTGAAGGTGGATTATTAGTCATAGATGCAGTTGGATGACGGCTATGTATAATGTTGTAATGCCCAATCGAATCTCAAAGGAGTCAAGATGATTAGTATATGCCTGTATGCTTTCTCGATGTTTGTCAATTGCCCCGCTGTAATTTGTTCACCCAGCATGTTATCTATCTTAAGGAGAGCCACCTCTAGTGAACTATGGACCCTGGTCCTTTCTTTTACATACAATCAACTATTTACTGCTTTGTGTTTACTTTTTGCAAACTATTACTTCCTTCCATTCTATACGTTTAATCCTTTGTTTTCAGCAAAACCGGTGAGATTGACAACCTCATCGCAAGTTGGGGACATAGTTCTGTAGTTGTGTTGTGCAGGTCTCCATGTTGCTGCTGGCACCGGTAGTACGCCCTGCCAACGTTCAGCTAGCAACACCTTTGGGGTGTTTCCTTGCTCCTACTAGATTGATAACCTTGGTTTCGTACTGAGGGAAAACTTGCTGCTGTGCTCATCATACCTTCCTCTTGGGGTTCCCCAACGAGCTCGATATATTTTGGGCCAACAAGCAGGGATATACCAATCGGGGTATGCCCAGAAGGCCTGTTCGACTGACTTAGGCCCATGGTGAATGGGACTGCAGGCACGGTGACTAGAATGGACTAGAAGCGAAGCCCGGCGACTGAAGCTGAAGGCCCGAGACTCTAGCTAGGCCCAGTCGGATTAGGTCAAATCCTCTGACTAAACTGATTCGGTTGTAATCTTGTAAACCCTAGCGAGGTGCCCCTATATAAACCTCCCTAGGGTACCCTAAATACTTACGTGCTCTTAGCTACCCCATCCAAGCGACTCGTTGCCGAGCCGTCGAGCTCGCTGATCTTGTAATCCACTCGCCAGCAATACAATCTAGCAGGAAGTAGGTCTTTACCCTATGGGGGGCCGAACCTGGGTAAATCCCCTGTGTTTGTTGCCAATCTCGCACCACGGATGGTGACTCTCTCTTGCCCCCAATCGTATCAATCGCTACCCCTGGTAGCGACTATCATGGTCATGCCCACGACAGTGGTGCCCACAGTGGGGTGTGGCCAGTCAAGCCTGAGATCTCTAGTGAGACTCTATATCCCGGTTAACTGGCAGATCGCGACCGGTCGCATGGTCGCTAGCGGCGGGTTTCCAAATCCTGCCGAGCAGCTACATCCCGGTGTCACGCTCGGTCACTCACGGCACGGTGATGCCGGTCGGCACCATCAATCTCTTCGTCAGGTTCACGGACGCCATCGACTCGACGGAGACGGCGATTGTCGGTGGGTCACCGCCACACGATCTGCTCTCGGAGGACCAGATCCGCTCCATCACCCGCCTCATCTCCGAGTATGACTCGGCTGCCAGCGACGCGGCTGGGAACGACATGGCTCTCCATGACGACACTGATTCAGCGGCCCCTACTTCGGTCGCCAGACCCATCACCATCGCGTCATACAAGGACTCCATCACGCGAGTCTCCAACACCGAGGATTTCGAGGACCCCTCCATCCTAAGACGCTTCAACTCTGACTCTAGGTCGGAGTCTCCTGATGAGGCACGAACCAGATCCAATCGCTACGACGCCATCTACATGACGGGTAGCACCAACGTTCTGCCATATCCCTTCTCCACGCCCATCCGACCGATGGCAATGGTGGCGGAGATCGAGGAATACCACCAATAGCTGGAGGCGGCCAAGGTCAGGGAACAAGCCGAGCGCGAAAAGTTTTGCCTCGAGCAGCAAACGGTGCAGGAGCTATCGCTTTACCACCAACGCTGCATCCGGTGCTGCCTGAACCCTACCATTCAGGGCCGCTCCCTGAACTTCGACGACAAACACGACCCCGCTCGCGCGGCCGAGCACGAGTTCTGCCACAACGCACCACCCGGCGGTAGTTGCCCACCAGCCGGGGTGCCTGCGACCGGAGCTCCACCACCACCTCGCCGCTCGCCTCCTCCGGAGCAGTCGCGGTTCCTAATCTCCCCACTAGCACTTGACTCCAACGGGCTCCTGCTCTACTCCACCCCGATGGACAACGTCATCGAGGGAGAGGACGCAGTCACCAACCTCAACATCACGGGAGAGGGTGCATTGCAGGTCAAATATGCATAGGCCCTACTCGCCAGGGCCGTCGAGCAGCAAGTCGTGGGCGTCGACCCGTAGGGGCAGATGTACTCCTGCTCGACAGGCAGTCGCGCGGCAGCCGCCCAACAGTTGCCAACACCATCAAATACCCCCACCCAAGCTCGTGCATCCCCAACCGCGGGCAGTAAACACCACACTCTCCACCAACGAGCCGTGGCCTGTGCATAACACAGTCATTACCAATGGTTAGCCGACTGACGCGTGGACCCACATCGTCAACAACCACACCTGGCGAGCTTGCCAACAAAACGACTTGAGGAACACCCTCACAAACCGCGGCGAGCCCGAGCCAAGGGGCTTCCTTAGCCGAATCGGCTAGCAGTGCTTCAGACCAATGATTCGAAGCGAGAAGTACCGCTCCACCTTCAAAGCGCAGAAGGACATTGAGAAGTACGACCCCATGTACGATCTGGCGGTGTGGATCGACACATACCTCATGGCGATGGGGATCTCCAGCCACACTGAGTTACTCGCTGCTCGCTACCTCCCCTGATGATGGAGGGAGCGACTCTCTAGTGGATCAACACCCTCCCACAGAATAGCATCGACTCATGGGAGGACATGCGAGACGCCTTCGTCAGGCACTTCGAGGGCTCCTACACCCGCGCAACCACCATTGAGGACCTAGAACGCTGCATCCAGGGACCATGCGAGTCGACTCGCCACTGGGTCCAACAGTGGCAGGACCTGTAGATCAATGCCTCCGGCATCCACCGGATACGGCCATCCACTGCTTCAAGAACGCATGCCTCTACGAGCCTCTAGTTGCCAAGATCAAAAGGGTATACTGGATGCTCGATAACATCCCCGACCTCCTCGAGATCGCCAAGCGCTAAGCGGAGGAATACCCCAACCAAGACTCGAACGACGAGACGGGGGAGAGACGCCGCTCGGGTGGTCCTGTTAACACAGGCACCGCGAGCTGTGCTACAACAGCACTCGCCTCACCAGCAAGCGCCACGATGATGGGCGAGTCGACTTTGTCGCCAACGCCAGCTACGGTCAGTGTGACCCCAAGAACTACCGCCACGATGGCGGTAACTACCGCGCCAACAACGCGGCGAGGCCAAAATTCGACCCCGCCGCCTTGCTCAACCAACCCTTGTGTCTATGACAGTCGGGAGGGGATGCTCGCCACTCACACCACCGCTGACTGCCACTCTCTGAAGGAGATCGAGAAGGCAAGGTGAGCTAACGAAGGGGCCAACGACGACCCGCCAAGGGACAACGGTGATGCTGGCGTATTTGGCCACGCGGTCAGCTCGCTGCATATATTCACCAGGGTCGGCACCAAGCGCGAGAAGAAAGTACTCGCCCGCACGGTCGCCATGAACGCAGTGACTCAAGTGGATGTCCCTTGCTTCCTCAACTGGTCCGGGCAAAGCATCACCTAGAGCCACGAGGATCACACGCCCAGGATCGAGTACCCTGGGCGAGTCGCCCTAGTGGTCAAGCCCAAAGTGGCTGACTACTGGCTCCCCAAGACTCTGATGGACGGCAGGAGTTCCATCAGCATCCTGTACCTGGATGCCGTCAGGAGACTGCAACTCCCGCAATCGATGGTCGAATCGACCCTCACCACCTTCCACGACATTGTCCCTGATCGGAAGGCATATCCGATTGGGAAGGTGACGGTGCTAGTCACCTTCGGCACGCCAGCCAATTTCTACACCGAGCATATCGTCTTCGAGCTAGTGAACTTCCGCAGCCCATACCACTATGTGCTGGTACGACAAGCGTTCTCCAAATTTATGGCGCCCCCCCACTACGCGTACAACATGATGAAGCTTCCGGGGTCACGCGGCATCATCACCATTCACGGCGACCCTGACATGGCCGTGGACTGTGAGGATAAAGGCGTTGAGCTCGCCAATGCCGTCATCACCGAAGAAACCAACCATGCAGACGAGCTCGTGAAATACGCGAGCAACATTGACAAGGATGACCTGACGATCCTGAAGAATCTCACCTCGGCCAGCGCCGCATAGGCAACCTTCGAGGCCTCCACGCAGACCCACACCGTCAAGCTCGTCCTAGGTGACTCGAGCCAGAAGGTCACTGTCAAGAAGGCGCGACCCATCAAGAATTCGCTGTGGCCTTTCAATGAAGAGAGCTGATGCGCAATCGCCGAAGAAGTGTAGCGGCTACTCACCACAGGATTCATTCAGACCATCAAGTACTCCAAGTGGCTGGCTAATCCAGACTTGGTCCTGAAGAAGAAAAACACATGGAGGATGTGCATCGACTACACCAACCTCAACAGCACCTTCCTAAGGGAGGAGTTCATCCTCCCGCGCATCGACCAGATCATCGACTCGACCGCGGAGTCCGATTCGTTGTGCTTCATCGATGCTTATTCTGCCTACAATTAGATCAAGATGACCGTCAAAGATGAGGAGAAAACGGCTTTTATTATGCCGTTCAGAGCCTTCTGCTACACCGTGATGACGTTCGGCCTCAAGAATGCGGGCGTGACCTACCAATGGTGCATGCATGAGTGCCTAGCGAGCCAAATTGGCCACACCATCCACGTCTACATCGACGACGTTGTGGTGAAGTCGACTCGCCATAGTGACTTACTCGTTGACTTGGCCGAAACTTTCACAAATCTGTGGAAGTACAAGATCAAGCTCAACCCGGAGAAGTGAACTTTCGGCGTGCCCACTGGCCATCTCCTGGGGTATGTGGCCTCCAAACGAGGCATTGAGGCTAACCCCTCCAAGATCGACACCATCGCGTGACTCGGAAAGCCCGAGTGTCTGCACGATGTCCAGAATCTATCAGGGCGAGTCGCGGCCCTCAGTCGCTTCATCCCCTAGCTCGGTGAGAAGGCAATACCCCTCTACCGTTTGATGCGGAAGTACCCCACATTCGTGTGGGACAATGAGGCTGACAGCATGCTCAAAACGCTGAAGGATGTGCTACTCGCAGTACCAGTACTAGCCGCTCCCATGTACAAGGAGCCAATGCTCGTCTACGTCGTGGCCTATAGTCGAGTCATCAGCGTCGTGATGGTCATCGAGCGACCGGAAGAGGGCAAGAAACGCCCCGTTTAGCGCCCTGTCTACTACATCAACGAGGTTCTCACCGAGTCGAGGCAATGCTACCCGCAGTACTAGAATCTAGTCTACGCGGTCTTCCGAGCCTAGAGGAGGCTCCCACATTACTTCTAGGATCACCCCATCATGGTCGTCTCCTCCGCCCCGCTGTAGGACATCATCCGCAATCGCGACGCGACTAGGGAAGTTGCAAAGTGGGCCGTCAAAATCGACGTCCACAACATCAAGTACGAGCCTCGCAAGGCCATCAAGTTACAAGCTCTGGCTGACTTCCTCGCCGACTGGGAGGAGGCACAACAGCCCACGACGCTGCCATACCTCCATTACTGGTCCCTCAACTTCGACGGATCAAAGAACGTGGATGGTGCTAGAGCTGGGACAATCCTCACCTCCCCCAAGGCAAAAACTCCGATACGTGTTGCAGCCTGTTGGGTTTGCAGCATAGAAAACAAAAATTCCTACGATGGGAACTACCTAGCACCAAGATCTACCTACTAGATACAAGCAACAGGTGGATATACATCCATAGAGATCATACCCTTGAAGACCGATAAAGTGTAACGAGATTGGACTCGTGGATGATGTAGTCGATCGCTTGCCGATCTCAAGATTGAGAGGAAGTCCTAGCGCCGTTGATGGCCCAAAATATATCGAGCTCGTTGGGGAACCCCTAGAGGAAGGTATGATGAGCACAACAGTAAGTTTTCCCTCAGTAAGAAACCAAGGTTATCAATCTAGTAGGAGCAAGGAAACACCCCAAAGGTGTAGCTAGCTGAACGTTGGCAGGGCGCACTACCGGTGCCAGCAGCAACGTGGAGACCTGCACAACACAACCACATAACTCTGTCCCCAACTTGCGATGAGGTTGTTAATCTCACCGGTTTTGCTGAAAACAAAGGATTAAACGTATCGAATGGAAGGAAGTAATAGTTTGCAGAAAGTAACACAAAACAGTAAACAGTTTGTAGATTGTATGTAAAAGAAAGGACCGAGATCCATAGTTCACTAGACGTGGCTCTCCTTAAGATAGATAACATGCTGGGTGAACAAATTACAGCGGGGCAATTGATAAACATCGAGAAAACAATACATGCATATACTAATCATCTCGACTCCTTTGGAACTTGATTGGGCATTACAACATTATACATAGACCGCCATCCAACTACATCTATGACTAATAATCCACCTTCAGGTTATCATCCGAACCCCCTCCAGTATTAAGTTGCAAGCAACAGATTATTGCTTTACGAATTGCGTGTAATGTAAACAATACGATTGTTCTATGAACAAAGGATTGTTGTTTTCTCCCTAGTAGCAATAACACATCTAGTACCTTAGAGATTTCTGTCACTTCCCCAGATTACCAGAGGCATGAACCCACTATCGAGCATAAATACTAACTCTTGGAGTTGCTAGCATCTACTTGGCCAAGATAGCTACTAACAACGGAAAGCATGAAAGATCACAAATAACAAAGACATGATAGAATCAATAATCAATCTGAAATAGCATCTCAATATCCATCGGATCCCCTCAAATACAACATGCAGAATTACAAATAGATGATCTTGATCATGAATGGAGCTCACAAGATCTAGACATGAAAGCACAAAGGAGGAGAACCAGCCATCTAGCTACTACATGGACCCGTAGTCCAGAGATGAACTACTCACATATCACACCAGAGGCTTGCATGGTGATGAAGAAGGCCTCCAGGGTGAACTCCCCTCTCCGGCAGGGTGCCGGGAAGAGCTTCAGATCCCTCCCGATCTAGGGATGGAGATGACGGCGACTACAGACTCTTTCGTGGATTTTTGATCGGGTACTTAGGGTTTTGGTCCCGAGGGCAATATATAGGCGGAAGGAGAGGCCGAGGGGGTGCTGAGGTCGGCCAGACCACCCCCTGGCGCGGGTCAGGCCTGGCCGCGCGGCCAGGTGGTGGGGCCAGCCCCCAGCCCTTCTCCGTCTCGTATTCTGGTATCAGATGTCTTCTGGAAAAATAGGCACTTTGGCTTTTGTCCCGTCCAATTCCAAGAATATTCATTTTCTGACTTTCCTAGAACCAAAAACAGCAGAAAACAGGCAGCTGGCACTGTGGCTGTTGTTAATAGGTTAGTCCAAGAAATCATATGAAAAGTAATCCAAAGTGTGGACAAAACACAAGAAAGTAGATAAAACCAAGCATGGAACATCAAAAATTATAGATACATTTGCAATGTATCAACATCCCCAAGCTTAAATCTTGCTCGTCCTCGAGTAGGTAAGTGATAAAAAGAAAGGATAATTTTGGAGGTGACATGCACCATCAAAGACTTGATCAAAGTATTTGTAAAACATTCAAAGCTAGGATCAAAGTACTTCAATCATAACATGAAAGACAAAGTTCTAGCAATAAGACAAAGAAACTAAGATGCAACATGAAAAGGCACAAACAAAAGATTCATGAATAACAATGCTTTGCAAGATGTTTGTTTGTTTCACATAAAGAAAACATAGCATAATAGTATTCAGCTTGTCCCTCATAGAGTAGCAAATATAAATGCATAGGACACCTTCAAAGTTCATAAGAGTGACTAGATACAAATAGTTTAAAACAAGCAATATCAAGTTATGCATCAATCAACTAGTCTTGGGACAATGCACATAGAACTAAGAATGGCCACTATGCTCTCAAAGTAGGTGCATAAAGATAGAAGGTGGAGACTCAATATAATGGTGGAAGACATGCCTTCATAGAAGGAAGTAGGGATTCAAGTCTCATAAAGAGCTTCCAAAAATTATGGTACTTATAGCTTTCAGCTCTCATTGCCCCTATCATAAGCATCTTGAAGTGATTAAGGTTAAAGTGAACAAACTATGGTGTACATGCTTGACGAAGTATAAGTTAGAAACCTCATGTCCCTTGAATACGAGGGTCGCTCCTCATACTACTCAAGTTTAATCACCGGTAAGTTCTTTTCATCGTAAGTACATGTGTATCATAGAGAACCGCCAACGGGGTACCCCTTGCCCGATGGTACGGAAGAATCCCCATATCAAAATGACAAGGCAAGCAGAAAACGAGCATCTCAGCAATCTTCTTATTTACCATGGGAATATGGTGCTTTTTTCTCTCTTTCCTCTTTTCATAATCTCTTTTTTTCTCTTTCTCTTTTGTTCTCAACATAGGACTCTTTTTTTATAAGAAGAATGCTTCATAGACAGCTCATTATGGTTACGCTGCAGGTTTCCACCATGTCAGCATGGATTAGACCAGCGGCCCAGGCGTTTCTCTAACACATATACATAACTCCATGGACTTACAAGCTCCCCTTTCATTTCACACCGACAACATCCATAGACAAAAGAGCATGATATCAACTAGGTAAAAGTACCAAGTGCAATGTTGAAAGCGTTCCCCATGACAGCATGGTTCTGCTAATTCCCAACAAATAAGGGCAAGCATATACAACATAGACGACACAATGGTTCAATTTTATTAAGGGCAAGAAAAGTAAAGTGTGCCATCAAGTTCGTGAGAGCTTTAATCACTAGTTTTCTCATAACAAGTTTAATTTGGAAGGTAAACAAAAACATGAATATACTTGGAATAGCATAAGCTAGTAGGTAGGTATGGTGGACTCTTTGGAATAACTTGGTTTAAGGAGTTGGATGCATGCGTGGAACTCATACTTGGTTGTGGAGGCTAGCAAAAGACTGGGAGCGACAAAGTAAGAGAGAAATAATGGCCATAATCATGCAGAGCGACAAAACTATTGGGTCCGTAGCATAGAAAACAAAAAATTTCCTACGATATGAACTACATGCCAAGATCTATCTACTAGGTACAAAGCAACGGGTGGACATACATCCAATGAGAACTTACCCTCGTAGACAACAAGCTTTGTTAACGAGTAGGAACTCGTGGTTGATGTAGTCGTACACTTGCCGATCTCAAGATCGTGATGAAGTCCAGCAGGTCCGGCTCCAGCACGTCCATCAGATCCAGCTCCAGCACCACCAAGTCCAGCACCGCAAAGCAGCGGTGCATCCTTGATCGCACACACGTCCGGTACCCCGACAACCTCCGTCCCTCGCTCCAGCAAAGCAGTGGAAGCAGCAACTCCTTTCCAGATAAAGCCACCGGCAACATGTATCTCGCTAATCCGAGATCACGGGGAAATAATACTAGAGGGGGAGAGAGATCCTTCACAAGGAGGTGTGTGAGAAGTGAGGAGGGGGTGGCCTTTTATAGGAGGAGGGGGGGTGCCCCTCCTTCATGGCCGGCGCATGGAGGAGGTGTCTCTTCACCTCCTCCATTCATGTGGTGGTAACTCCCTCCACATAAATTTGCCCCTTCACATTCTCTTTTAAAGTCTCCACTTTAAATGCATTAAATTTCTCCAAATTTAATGATCTCTCATTTAATAAAACTCTTTTATTAATTTTATTCAGAATTTTGTTAATTACTTTAATTAACAAACATTCACATAAAACCCCCTGCAACATTTCAAAATTACATGGAGAACCAATTTCAGCAATTTCACCCGAAACAGTTTCGGTGTCTATTGAAATAATTCCAGCGCTTTCTTAAATCTTTATCTGAAACATATTTGCTCCAAATGGTGTCAGTATCCCTTAAGTGTGTCACCATACGGTTCGCAAATAATGTAGACATGATCGAGACCCCTCTCAGCTCAATAATCAGAAGCGGGACCTGGAGATCCATACTGACTCCTACACATTCAACGATGACTTCTGTGATCGTGAGAACCTTTAACGCTAGTAACTAAATCCCTTTGTCCCGCGATATATTACATGTCCGAGATTCGATCATCGGTATCTCCATACCTAGTTTGATCTCGTTACCGACATGCACTCTTTTCTCGTTCCCGTGATATAACATTCTAGTGATCACATCACTTGCTTGCAAGCTATTTCAATGTGATATCACCGAGAGGGCCTAGAGTATATCTATCCGTCATTGGGATGGACAAATACCACTCTTGATCCATGAGCCTCAACATAACACCTTCGTAGCACTGAACCCACCTTTATAGTCACCCTGTTACGGTGTGACGTTTGATGTTATCAAGATACTCTTCCGGTGTTAGCAATTAACATGATCTCATAGTCTAAGGATAAATATTACTTCGTATGATGTTATAGCAATATAAACATAATGACTTGATCGTAATGCTATACTTCGGATGAATGTTCATCACATCATTCCACCAATGGTGTGACCTTGTTATTAACAACATCCAATGTCCATGATCAGGAAACCTTTTGTTAATCAACAAGCTAGTCTATAAGAGAGGCATAACTAGGAACCCTTTTTGTTTATTAAACACACATGTATTGATGTTTCCGATCAATACAATTCTAGCATGTAAAATAAACATTTATCATAAACATGGAATAACATAATAACCACTTTATTATTGCCTCTCGGGCATATTCCCTTCAAAAACATCATTGATCAAAGCATAAAGTGATACTACAAGTTGAAAACTAAAGGTTCATAAAGGCTATGGTGACTTGAGATAGTCATAACATGGTGTGAGCATGTGCCAAGTCAACCCAAATAAAGCATCAAAGGAGAATACCACTATACTATGCTTTAATATGCTAAAACAACGATTGATTCATCCAAGGCACATTAAGCAATCTCAATTGTTTATAACAAGTCATGATACAACAAAGAATACTAAGCATAAAGCCAAAACAATATCAAGAATGGCATGACAAAGCATAGGCTACAGTCAAAAACAAGCTCTCTTTACCACTTAAGCATGAGCTTTCCTACTCTTTTCCAATCCAAACAAAACTATTTGAAAACCAATGTATGAAAGAGGGGGTCCAACCAATTTATTCAGCAAACTAAGCAAACAAAAAACCAAAATGAAAATGAAAAAGAAGACGCTCCAAGAACAACACAACTGTGCATGAAACAATAAAAATGAAGCGTTTGGAAGAAACGTGCGATTTTTATTGATGAAGAGGGGGATGCCTTGGGCATCCCCAAGCTTTGACGCTTGTACTTCTTGGATATTTCTTGGGGTGACACGCGTGGCATCCCCAAGCTTGAGCTTTAGTCCATCCTTCATCTCATTACTCATTCCTTCCATACACCTGAAATTTTTCCTTCACACAATCTTTATTAGCAACATTAGTGCACTCAAGATAATAGGTCTTAAGGTTCAGTTCTAACACCAAATAAACTTCCATTAGAACACTATCTACTGTAGCACTTTCCTCAAAAAGCTCAATTCCCCAAAAGAACTCAAAAAGGAACCAACAAGAAGCAAATGCAGAAAATGGCAGAAATCTGTCAAAACAGACCAGCAGGTAAAGACGATTTTTTTTGAAGACCTTTAGTTGCTCAAAAAAAAATAGTTGAACTAATGAAAGTTAGATAACGACCTGGGGCAGAAGCACAGAAATTCATGCCTCACAAAGACGTTCAGAGATTTTACACGAATGTTTACGGTGAAGCACAGAAATCTGTTTTGGGACAACAACTTTCCCAATCATTACTTCTCTCTCATTAGAGGTTACTCTTGGCACAAAAAGCAAATAAAAAGGATAAGGAGCGGTTATTATTGAAGTAAGAACTTCCAAGACTCATCTAAAACTTTTGTGTTATCTCCCAATAAGTACTTTTCTTTAATGCCTTTAAGTTAGGCATAAGAAGCAAGAAGAATCAAGTGTTCTCAAATGAAGAAGCATTAAAACCAAAATTTGTTTTCATAGGAGAAGCAAAAGAAGATTTCTCTCTCTTCTTAGGGAAGTGTTCTATACCTTTCTTGAGTGGGAGTTGATATTTAATGGTGCCTTCTTTCATATCAATAATGGCACCAACCGTTCTAAGAAATGGTCTTCCCAAAGTAATAGGACAAGAAGCATTGCATTCAACATCCAAAACATAGAAATCAACAGGGACATAGGCATTGTTAACCATAATAAGGACATCATTAATACTCCCCATGAGTTTATTTTTAGCATTATCATCAAGTGGGACATTCAAATAACAATCTTCAAGTGGAGGTAAATCAAGCATATCATAAATCCTTCTAGGCATAATATAAACACTACTATCAAGTTCACATAAAGCTTTGAAATAGAAGTCATTCACTTTCATATTAATGATGGGTTCCCAACCATATTCTTGTTTTATAGGAATAGAAGCTTTATGTTTCATCTTTTCTTCTTTAATCTTTATGAGAGCATCAGTAATGTGTTTTGTAAAGGCCATGTTCATAGCACTAGCATTAGGACTTTTAACAAGATTTTGTAGGAACTTAATAACTTCAGAGATGTTGCAACCATCAAGATCAAAATCAAATTTATCATATAAAGTAATAGAACTATTACTAGCCTCAACACTAGTGGTGGTGATAGTAGAAACACTAATGTTTCTAGAAATTTCATCTTCTATTTCCCACTTAGCATGCAATTCAGCTAATAGTCTAACATTTTCATCAATTCTTACTTGTATGGCATCAGTAGCTGCAAAGGGATTCTCATTAATTTCAGTTTTAGCAGCCATTTTATTCAAAGAAGATTGAGCTTCAGCCAAAGATGCTATATTTCTTTCAGCATTAGAGAGTTTTTCCTTAATAGTTTTACTGAAAGCAGTTTGTTTACTAATAAAGTCTTTAAGCATAACTTCACGTTCAGAGGGAGCACTCCTATTATTGTTGTAAGAATTTCCATAAGCATTACCATTGTTGGGAGGATATGGCTTATAATTGTTGTTACCAAAATATTCCTGTAGGCATTGTTGCCAAAATTGTTATTTCTTATGAAGTTCACATCAACTTGCTCTTCTTGAGCAACCAAAGAGGCTAAAGGAACATTATTTGGATCAATATGGGCTTTCCCATTAACAAGCATAGACATAATAATATCAATCTTATCACTCAAGGAGGAGGTTTCCTCAACAGAATTTACCTTCTTACCTTGTGAAGCTCTTTCAGTATGCCATTCAGAATAGTTAACCATCATATTATCCAGAAGCTTTGTTGCAGCACCCAAAGTAATGGTCATAAAGGTACCTCCAGCAGCAGAATCCAATAGGTTCATTGAAGAATAGTTCAATCCTGCATAAAAGGTTTGGATGATGATCCAAGGAGTTAGTCCATGAGTGGTACAATTCTTTACCAAAGATTTCATTCTTTCCCAAGCTTGAGCAACATGTTCATTATCAGATTGTTTAAACTTCATTATTTCACTTCTCATAGATATAATCTTAGCAGGAGGATAGTATTTTCCAATGAAAGCATCTTTGCATTTAGTCCAAGAATCAATACTATTCCTAGTTAAGGAATTCAACCATTCTTTAGCTTTTCCTCTCCAAGATAAAGGAAACAATTTCAGCTTAATAATATCACCATCTATATCCCTATGCTTTTGCATCTCACAAGGTTCAACAAAGTTATTTAGATGGGCAGCAGCATCTTCATTACCAATACCAGAAAATTGTTCTGTCATAACAAGATTGAGTAAAGCAGGTTTTATCTCAAAGAAAGTATCTTCAGGCACAGGTGGAGCAATAGGTGTGCTCATAAAATCATTGTTGTTGGTGCTAATGAAGTCACACAACTTAGTGTTTTCAAGAGTAGTCATTTTTTTGTTATTTTGATAAAGAAAGCAAACTAGTAAAACTAATTTTTTTGTGTTTTTGATAATAAAACAAGCAAACAAAACAAAAAGAAACTAAGCAAAACAAAAATAACAAATTAAAGAGATTGGTTATGAGGGACTCCCCTTGTGAATATGTCCTTGACTCCCTGGCAACGGCGCCAGAAAAAGTACTTGATGGCCCAAAATATATCGAGCTCGTTGGGAAACCCCAAGAGGAAGGTATGATCAGCACAACAGTAAGTTTTCCCTTAGTGAGAAACCAAGGTTATCAATCCAGTAGGAGCAAGGAAACACCCCAAAGGTGTAGCTAGCTGAACGTTGGCAGGGCACACTACCGGTGCCAGCAGCAACGTGGAGACCTGCACAACACAACCACAGAACTCTGTCCCCAACTTGCGATGAGGTTGTCAATCTCACCGGTTTTGCTAAAAATAAAGGATTAAACGTATCAAATGGAAGGAAGTAATAGTTTGCAGAAAGTAACACAAAGCAGTAAACAATTTGTAGATTGTATGTAAAAGAAAGGACCGAGATCCATAGTTCACTAGAGGTGACTCTCCTTAAGATAGATAACATGCTGGGTGAACAAATTACAGCAGGGCAATTGACAAACATCAAGAAAGCAATACATGCATATACTAATCATCTCGACTCCTTTGGAACTTGATTGGGCATTACAACATTATACATAGACCGCCATCCAACTGCATCTTTGACTAATAATCCACCTTCAGGTTATCATCCGAACCCCCTCCAATATTAAGTTGCAAGCAATATATTATTGATTTACGAATTGCGTGTAATGTAAACAATACGATTGTTCTATGAACAAAGGATTGTTGTTTTCTCCCTAGTAGCAACAACACATCTAGTACCTTAGAGATTTCTGTCACTTCCCTAGATTACCAGAGGCATGAACCCACTATCGAGCATAAATACTAACTCTTGGAGTTGCTAGCATCTACTTGGCCAAGATAGCTACTAACAACGAAAAGCATGCAAGATCACAAATAACAAATACATGATAGAATCAATAATCAATCTTAAATAGCATCTCAATATCCATCGGATCCCCGCAAACACAACATGCAGAATTACAAATAGATGATCTTGATCATGAATGGAGCTCACAAGATCTAGACATGAAAGCACAAAGGAGGAGAACCAGCCATCTAGCTACTACATGGACCCGTAGTCCAGATATGAACTACTCACGCATCACACCAGAGGCTTGCATGGTGATGAAGAAGGCCTCCAGGGTGAATTCCCCTCTCCTGCAGGGTGCGGGAAGAGCTTAAGATCCCTCCCGATCTAGGGATGGAGATGACGGCGGCTACAGACTCTTTCGTGGATTTTTGATCGGGTACTTAGGGTTTTGGTCCCGAGGGCAATATATAGGCGGAAGGAGAGGCCGAGGGGGTCCTTGGGTCGGCCAGACCACCCCCTTGCGCGGGCCAGGTTTGGCCGCGCGGCCAGGTGGTGTGGCCGGCCCCTAGCCCTTCTCCGTCTCGTATTCTGGCATCGGATGTCTTCCGAAAAAATAGGCACTTTGGCTTTTGTCCCATCCAATTCCGAGAATATTCATTTTCTGACTTTCCTGGAACCAAAAACAACAGAAAACAGGCAGCTGGCATTGTGGCTCTTGTTAATAGGTTAGTCCAAGAAATCATATGAAAAGTACTCCAAAGTGTGGACAAAACACAAGAAAGTAGATAAAACCAAGCATGGAACATCAAAAATTATAGATACATTTGCAATGTATCAGCCGTAAATCAGCAGCGCATCCGTGCTCGCACACATGCCCGGTCCACCGAACAATCTCTCCCTCCTTGCTCTAGCGATGCAGCGGAATCAGCAACTCCTTCTAGACGAAAAGCCACCGGGTACATGTATCTCGCTAATCCGAGACCATGGGAGAATAATTCTAGAGGGTAGAGAGATCCTTCACGAGGAGGTATGCTTTGTGAGGAGGAGAGGAGGGCCTTTTATAGGGGAGCTGGGGCAGCCCCATCCCATGGCCGGTGGCCATGGAGGTGCCCCCACCTCTTCCTTCATTCATGTGGGTGAAAGCTCCACTCACATAAACATGCCTCCACTCACACATCCACTCACATGTATTAAATTTCCACCAAATTTAATGCAAATCTCATTTCATAAAACTCTTTTATTTATTTTATTCAGAATTTTGTTAATTACTTTAATTAACAAACATTCACAAAAACTCCCTGCAACATCTCAATATCACATGCAGAACCAATTTCAGCAATTTCACCCGAAACAATTTCGATGTCCATTGGAATAATTCCGGCTCTTTGTAATTATTTTGTCTAGAACACATTTGCTCCAAATAGTGTCAGTATCCCTTAAGTGTGTCACCCTATGGTTTGCGAATAATACAGACATGATCGAGACCCTTCTCTGATCAATAATCAGTAGCGGGACCTAGAGATCCATACTAACTCCCACACATTCAATGATGACTTCTATGATTGTGAGAACCTTTAACACTAGTAACCAAAACCCTTTGTCTCGTGATATATTACATGTCCGAGATTTAATCATCGGTATCTCCATACCTAGTTTGATCTCGTTACCGACATGCACACTTTTCTTGTTCCCGTGATATAACATTCTAGTGATCACATCACTTGCTTGCAAGCTATCTCAATGTGATATCACCGAGAAGGCCTAGAGTATATCTATCCGTCGTTGGGATAGACAAATCCCACACTTGTTCCATGATCCTCAACATAACACCTTCGGAGTATCTGAACCCACCTTTATAGTCACCCTGTTACGGTGTGACATTTGATGTTATCAAGTTACTCTTCTAGTGTTAGCAATTAACATGATCTCATGGTCTAAGGACTAAGATTACTTCATATGATGTTATAGCAATATAAACACAATGACTTTGATCATAATGTTATACTTCGGATGAATGTTCATCACATCATTCACCAATGCTGTGACCTCGTTATGAACAACATCTAATATCCATGATCAGGAAACCTTGATCATCTTGTTAATCAACGAGCTAGTTTATAAGAGAGACATAACTAGGAACCCTTTATTTGTTTATTAGACACACATGTATTGATGTTTCCAATCAATACAATTATAGCATGCAAAATAAACATCTATCATATACTTGGAATACGATAATAACAACTTTATTATTGCCTCTCAGGACATATTCCCTTCAGTCTCCCACTTGCACGAGAGACAATAATCTAGTTTACATAGTGATAAATCTAACACCCATGGAGTTCTGGTGTTGATCATGTTTTTTCCTAGGGAGAACCTTAGTCAACGGATCTGCTACATTTAGGTCCGTGTGTACTTTACAAATCTTTATATCTCCATCCTTGACATGCTCGCGGATGGAGTGAAACCGACGTTTAATATGCTTGGAATTCTTGTGAGACCTTGGTTCCTTGGCATTGGCTATGGCTCCATTATTGTCAGAATAGATCACCATTGGGTCCAATGCACTAGGAACCTCACCTAGTTCAGTTATGAACTCCTTCATCCAAACTGCTTCCTGTGCCGCTTCTGACGCAGCAACATATACTTCCTCTGTTGTTGATCCAGCCATCACAGGTTGTTTGGAACTCCTCCAACTAGCTGCTGCTCCGTTCAAAAGAAATACGTATCCGGATTGAGACTTAGAGTCATCCGAATCGGTGTTAAAGCTAGCATCGACATAACACTTAGCGACTAGCTCTTCTTCACCTCCGTATACAAGAAACATTTCTTTAGTTCTTCTTAAGTACTTAAGGATATTCTTGACTGCTATCCAGTGTTCCGAACCTGGATCAGATTGGTACCTACTAGTCAAACTAATAACATGTGCCACATACGGTCTTGTACATAGTATGGCGTACATTATAGAGCCTATGGCTGAAGCATAGGGTGTCTTATCCATTATCTCTCTTTCTTCCATCGTAGCTGGACTTTGAGTCGTACTCAATGTCTTTCCTTGCAACATAGGTAAGAACCCCTTCTTACTTCCGTCCATATTAAACTTCTTTAATATTCTATTAAGGTATGTATTTTGCGATAACCCAATTAGGCGTCTTGATCTATCTCTATAGATCTTAATACCTAATATATATGATGCTTCATCAAGGTCTTTCATCGAAAATTTGCTGTTTAGATAACTTTTAACTATCACATCCCAAATTTTGAAATGTGAAAAAAATCAAACAAGTAAAAGAAATAAAGGATGAAATTTAGGAGGAAAAGAAAAGGAATTGAATACAATAAATTCGGAAGGACTTAAATTTCTTATATAAAAATATTACCAAAATGTTCAATTCTGAATAAGATTTATAGTGACATTTTAATTAAAAATTTCTGGAAAGGTTTGAGTCAAAATTTGAGCCAATATGAATTCAAACAAATAGAAAACAGAAAAAAAAGAGAAAGATTAAAAAAAATGGAAAAGGAGGAAGAGGCCGCAACAGCCCAACAAGGAAGCTCGACCACGGCCCAACTTCCACTCCCGACCAGCCCACCCGAGTGGATCCACCATCGTCCTCAACCCTGAGAGTTCTCATACTCAAACTGAACTACATTCATGAATGTATTTTGTATTTCTAATTCCATCAATTTTAGACCTCTAAATACCCGTCCTTAAAAACGAAAATTACTCCCTAATAACCCACTGTTCCATTCCAGGGATTTAATGCTCCCTTTCGTAGACATCTTTTCCACCCGATTGATCCTTCCTTCGGTATAGCAGGAACATCACGTACAGACTGAATGAACACGAGCTGAAGGACCATGGCTGTACAACCCCCTCTCGATTCCACTTCTTATAGTGACTATTTACCTTCGACTTGAACATATAAGTTATTCTCCACTTAGTCCCGGTTCCATTCTGAGAATTAAATTCCCGATTTGGTGACTTTTAAAACACCACTAGTGGACATCATAGTCGAATCGTCCAAACTGAACGATGATGCGACCCTTGCATCTCCAGACGCACTCGACTGCCCTCCCTCCTCTCAATTCCACCCATTCTGGTGACTCTTTCTCTTCGAGGTAAGCACAAAAGTTAATCTCCACTCAACCACGGTTCAATTCTGACAGTTAAAACCCCACTCCGTCGCCCCTTAATCGCTAGTAGTGGCCATCCTATCTGAAGCGAACAGGGACAATGATCCACGCAACTCTTAGATGACCCTCGTCTGAAACCCACCTCTCTCTATATAATCAGAGCCCGAGCCACCCCCTCTCCACTTCATCTCTACTCCAAAGTACACGCTCAATTCCTGCCGTATTGCGGCCAGATTTTCGCTGTCAAAGTTCTGTCGACGGTGGTGACTCCATTGTCGATTTCGCCACGATTCTATTACATGAAGACGCACCGTCAATCGACGCTGGTAGAAGGACTAAGCCCCTGGTTCTTCCTCCTTTTGTTATGCACACCTTCCTGACTATTTTTAAATTAATCGTTTTCATAGCCGGTGATCAACCACAACAAGCACACGAGGAAAATGCTTCTCCATCAATTCGTCGTAGTCGTCGCCTAAAGCCGCGCCGAGAACAAATGAGGCAACAGTCGTTTTCACACTGTCAATAGGAACAACGTCCGCCAGTTTGATATGTCCGGAGGCCTCCACACGTCCAAGGAATGCCTCTCTAGCGACTGAAAAATTGCTCGCCGTCGCACTACCCGTCTCCGTGACTAGCCGCAGATCAACCACTACCAGTACCGGAGGGAACCACCGCTAAAGCCATCCGACAACATTGTCAAACTGTCATTTCTCGGATCCACATCGTGTGCAGTTCTCCAGCAACTAAAATTGATACGGAGGTGCGCTCAACTCTTTTATTTTTATCAGCTATCATCACAATTAGATCAGCATGTGCACACGTACACATTATAACCACTAAACCAAGATGTATCAGCTAGTAGAATTCTTCCATATGTCTAGTAAATTTCTATGTACGTTATTTTGGACATAATCTATGTACGCCTTAGAAATTCATATCTCATGATCATCCTAAAAACAGAACAATAACGTATGCCTCCTGATACTCCAATCATGTACACTAAAAAAAAAACCAAACCGACACATAGTACTCGTACATGATTCCTGCTATTCAATTTCCACACATACACTCTCTATGAGACTAATGCAATTGACTAATTAATCTCACTTAGCTTGCAAGGTGCACGTGAACACTTTTTAACATGCATACACACGATCATGATAAAAAACAAATTTGCTACATGCAATGATACTACATCGCATGCACCCCTCTAAAATTAACTTGAACAATTATCCTCTCATCTAGCAGCTACATCAACTTATTTCTAATTAAACTAGATCATTAGCTTGAACCATTAGTTTCCGGTTTGACAATTTTAAGATACTCGAATTTCAAATGAGATAATTTGAGTATTTTTTCATAACTTAAATTCTATAAATATTTTCAATATAATTCCTTTGGCAAAAGTTAATCTAATGATCATACCCATCCATCATAACCATCCAATAATTTTCAACCATGTCCATGGCCATGTGAAGAATACCCTGTTTTAGACATCATTTTAACATAATATCTAAATAGAAATACCCAAAATTAAATAGGTTAATTATTAATATGTGTAGCGTTGTACTGAGTATATAATGCAATAGTTCAGTTTCATTTGAAGTTCTATTTGGATTTTATGCATATTTGCCATGCTTTCATCTTCGATGAATATCTCTATTCTGGAATGTTATGCTTGTGTGTATAATTATAGTACGATATTATTTGCGATAGATTTCACGAAGAGATATAATCGAGGATAAATCATTGAGGATATATAATTCTTCGAGGATAAATTATTGAGGAGTTATTATTGGACTTCTTATATCTAAAAAAGGCAAGTGATACTTTGGTCTCATCAAATTTCTTATTATTTCTATTATGCATTTGTGATATTTTTGTATTATGCATGATATGGTGGAAACAACTTTATAAATGGATTGTCTCGATGGATGAGTGTGTAGTCTTGGAGCAAGAATTTAGAAGGGTACACTAGGGAAGTACTAGTGTGACCATGTCAGTGTAGGGTACACTAGGGATGTACTAGTGTTACCATTGAGTTAGAGGCACACTAGGGAAATACTAGTGTGGCCATTTTATGTTAGCGATACACTAGGGATGTACTAGTGTTACCATTGAGTTAGAGGCACACTAGGAATGTACTAGTGTGGCCATTTTGTGTTAACGGTACACTAGGGATGTACTAGTGTTACCATTGAGTTAGAGGCATAGTAGGGATGTACTAGTGTGGCCATTTTGTGTTAGCGGTACACTAGGGATTTACTAGTGTTACCATTGAGTTAGAGGCACACTAGGGGAAATACTAGTGTGGCTATGTTAAGTTGGAGGTACACTAGGGAAATACTAGTGTTATAGCGGTATATGATATATCATGTAAGTTTCCCTTGCCAATACAATTCAAAATGTATTGACCCTTTGTGGATGTAACTTATCATGTTGCAGGATTACCTGATGATAGTGAAGTTTGATGAGTAGGGTTTATGAGTCTGCACCCAACATGTTTGCCTGTGGCACATGAAGATGAAGGACTCCATGCTTTATAGTTATATCTGCTGCTTTGTAATAAGATAGCCATATGAGCTATGTAACTTGTAATGAACTGTTTTATTCTTGGATATGCGATGTAATATGACCTTTGTTTCTTGATATTACATCTTAAAATTTATGGGTGCTAGCTATTCGATCCAGGGACTAGCACTATAAACACAGGGCTTCGAACGTTACTGGGTTCGGTTCATGACATTAACACTGTTTAAAAGATCTATATCATTTCCAATCAATAATATGTCATCCACATATAATATCAGAAATGCCACACTGCTCCCACTCACTTTCTTGTAAATACAAGCCTCTCTATAAGTTTGGACAAATTCAAACTCTTTGATCACCTCATCAAAGCGGAGATTCCAACTCTGGATTGCTTGCTTCAGTCCATAGATGGATCGCTGAAGCTTGCATACCTTATCAGCATCCTTAGGATCGACAAAACCCTTAGGTTGTATCATATACAACTCTTCTTCAATATTACCATTGAGGAACGCAGTTTTGACATCCATCTGCCATATTTCATAATCGAAATATGCAGCAATTGCTAACATAATCCTAACCGACTTTAGCATCGCTACGGGAGAGAATGTCTCATCGTAGTCAACTCCTTGAATTTATCTTTGCGACAAGTCAAGCTTTATAGATGGTCACATTACCATTAGCATCAATTTTTCTTTTGAAAATTCATTTATTCTCAATGGCCTTTTGGTCGTGAGGTAAATCCACCAAGGTCCAAACCTAGTTTTAGTAAATGGATTCCATCTCGGATTTCATGGCTTCTAGCCATTTGTTTGAATCCGGGATCATCAACTCTTCTTCATACATCACAGGGTCATCTATTTCATCAACCATGAAATTCATGACAGGATTTCCGTACAGTTTAGGAGTTGTATGTGTCCTACTTGACCTGCGAGGTTTGGTAGTGTCCTATTTCAGAGTTTCATGATCATTATCATTAGTTCCTTCTTCACTCGGTGAAGTCAACTCCGGAACAATTTCTATCGCTATGCCACTCTCCGTTTCATGAAGAGAAGGTTCAATAACCTCTTTGAGTTCTACCTTCTGACTACACATGCCCTTCGCGAGAAACTCTTTCTCTAGAAAAGATTCATTCTTGGCAACAAAAACCTTGCCCTCAGATCTGTGATAGAAGGAATACCCAATTGTTTCTTTAGGGTATCCTATGAAGACGCATTTTTCTGCTTTGGGTTTGAGTTTATTAGGCTAAAGTTTCTTCACATAAACATCACATCCCCAAACTTTAAGAAATGACAGCTTAGGTTTGTTTCCGCACCAAAATTCATACGGTGTCGTTTCAACGGATTTAGATGGTGTCCGATTTAAAGTGAATGCAACGGTTTCCAGTGCATAACCCCAAAATAACAGTGGCAAGTCAGTCAGAGACATCATAGATCGAACCATATCCAATAAAGTACGATTATGATGTTCTGACACACCATTATGCTGTGGTGTTCCGGCAGACGTGAGTTGTGAAACTATTCCACACTCTCTCATATGTGCGGTAAACTCGTAACTTACATACTCACCTCCACAGTCAGACCGCAGAAATTTAATCTTTCTATTATGATGATTTTCCACTTCACTCTGAAATTCCTTGAACTTTTCAAAGGTTTTAGACTTGTGTTTCATCAAATAGATATACCTGATAGCTGTGATATTTGACACATTTTTGATGGTTTTTATTGATGGTTTTCTCCTAGATTTGATCGTTTTCTAGCTTTACCTAACGCTAATACTTCAGTAGTGAAGAAAACTTGGTTTTTAATGTGCGTTTCAGGTCCTGAATGTCTAGAGAGGGTTTTAACTAGAGAAACACAATATTCAGGCAAAAACAAGCAAGTCTCTCTTTGGAAGAAATCGAGGGAAGCGTACACAGGCTTTAACGAGCAACTATACAGCGGGAATAATTTTTACAGCCATATAGTTCCCGCCGTATAGCTGCCGCTGCTTCCGTCTTGTCAAAAGGGACAACTTCCGTGAAGAGGCCAAGGACGAAAACAGAACACAGCAACCGCCATCCCATCTAGAAGGGAGAAAGAAGAGATCTGGAGAAGAAGGGGAAGACATTCTTCATCTCGCTCCACGATCTTCGACCTCCTAGCCAATACACCCCCATAGCCATTTCTTGTACTTGAGAGAGAGAGAGAGAGAGATCTTCACCTTGCAAGACTAGGGTTTGAGATTGTTTCTTCCCATCTTGAATTGTGTTGGATTACTTTTCTATTCTTATTGTGGATCTCCACGGTAATATCGAGAAGAACTCCCTTTATTTAATTATATTGATGATGCTTTCTACTCTCGTGTGTGAGTAAGTTCATTGGGTGTGGGAGATGTAAGGGATTGGTTAGATGTGATGTGCCTCTATATATTTTACATTAGTTTGTGATTGATTATAATTACTATATTATGTGTGCTTGACTATCTGTGGGATGCCTAATGCTTGTTGTCCAATTAAGGGCCCAAACAACACGATGCTTTGTTCTACATAGATAGGATCTTGTTCGCTAGCAGACCGGCGATGCCCGAGTGACACGGGGATATCAATTGAAAACTAGTAGACTCCAGGATAACGAGGAACCACCGTGCTTATTGCATTAGTCCGATCCAAGGAGCTTAATTGATAAGCGACCTGAAGGGTCTTAATCATCTAGTGTCTGACCATGGTTTTGATAACATACTAGTAGGGTTATTGAAGTTGGGATGAAATCTACCAAGAGGAGTTCCGGCTAATTATGGGTTACTCGCGTACACATATACTTATAAGATTATAATTGTTACACTCATTATTCGTCCATCTGGCAGAGTCACTATCACCATGAACTGTATCTCTCCACACCTCTTTCGCCATCTGCAGAAAACAACAAACAACCGAATCGTACTTTACTTTTATGCTTTTTATTTCTGAAGTTTACATTTTAGTTTTATTTAATACAACCAGTTTAATCTAAATTCCATTCTCATTTTTACACTTGTAGTCAACTCACTCGAAGACCTGTGACAAATTTGGGTGTGACAGAGACTTAACCATAAATACTTACCTTCGGGCTCCCTATGGGATCGATATTTATACTTCGAAACTAGCTACAAACGATCTGTGCACTTGCAGACATCAAGCTATTTTCTGGCGCCGTTGCCGGGGAGCTAAGCGGTAAGTGTTTGTCTCTTGACATTTCAAGTGTTACTACTACAAAATGTTCTCCCTAGGAGACAAAGGGTCTACATGCTTAGGTAGGACCTATTTACCATATTATATTGATCGCGTGCCTGCTCAGAGACATAAGGAAATTATTGAAAAACTTTTAAGATCGAATAAAGTTGAAGTTAAAAACTTGAGTGATATAATGGAAATCATGTCTATTTTACAGGATAAATCCCAAGAAACCTGAGAAAACTCTCAGAGAATACAGTGCTCCAAGTTCTGAATTTCTTAAACAACCAATAGAATTCCCTAATCCTAGAGTTAGAGAATATCGATTTGATGGTGGATTTATTAAAATTTTGCAGGAAAAAGCTTTCAATGGAAGGGAAGATGAAGACCTAGGAAGACATCTTAGAGAGTTCGAGGATGTCGTAACATCACTTGGACCAAAAGGTTTGCCAAGAGACTTCTCTCATCTAAAATTATTTCGTTGGTCTCTTAAAGGTAAGGCTCTAGACTGGTTATATTCTCTCCCTCGCCATTACATTAAATGTTGGTAAAACTGCATTGTCATATTGATAAACAGGTTTAATCCTTTTAAAAAGGTAAATTAACTAAGAAAGAATATAGGAAACTTTAGTCAGAACATGGGAGAAAACTACCCACAAGCCTAAGATAGATTCTTTGGAATGATCAGTAGTATTCCTAATCATGGATATTCTGAATTAACTATTTGACATTTATTTTACCACGGTCTTAATACTCAATGTAGACAGTTGCTTGACTTCTTAGCAGGAGGATCAAAAATACTTTAACTATTAAAGAATGTTTAGAATTGATGTCTACTAGGGCTAAGAATGATTCTTTATATAATCTTGATTTCGACACTAAGCTGGAAAAAGGGATACTTCAGATAACTCCTGATCTTATGCGTGAAGTACGCAAAACAATAAAATAAAAAGGTATACCTTCTGAACTTGTTAAGGAAAACAAAGTAGACTTGTTACAAGTTTTAACTGAACAAGATGAAACTAGGAAAGTTTTTCATGAATTAAAACATCGACAAGCAAAATCTCATAATAACCTACATAAGCACTATCAAAAACATAAAAATATTTTGGCGGAACTCATGGAAAATTACGATGAGATTGACCAAGAAATAAAATTATTTCACAAGTATATTAGTATGATTGAACCCAGTGTGAACAAACAACATCTGGTTATCAAATTTTTCTTCGAGATGATATAGATATTCTTGTTTCTACTAATGTTGTTACAAGAAGAGGTGCAGTTGTTACAGGACCATTAGGACCACCAGAATATGAAGCTGAAAAAGAGCGAAAGGAAAAAGCCTTTCTCGAATCAAGCCAAGAAGATGATACATTGGTCGATCCTCAGGATGAAACTGCTCAAGAAACACAAGATCAAACCAATGAGGGCCAAGATGATGCACAAGATGACCGTTATGACTCTAATGTAGAGACGGTTGATCGAAGAGAAGAAAAAGGAAATAAGAAATGAAGATGAAGTTGTTGTAGTAGAAAAGAATAAAAGCGATAAGCAACAACAAAAGAAAGCAACAAAAGATCCTGGCCCCCCACAAAAGGTAAAAGACAAGAATAAGAAAGGTGAGAAAAAGCTTCCTTATCCAGATCGAAAAAAGAAAGCACCAGATCAAGTAATCTATGATTCTTTTACAAAGGCACTTGGTGACCTTCATCTAGAAATTCCATTTGCGGATGCAATCAAAGTTCCTACCAATTCTAAATTCCTCTGTGATATTCTTAGTAGAATGAAAGAAATAACCGAAACCATTGCCATGGTGACTAGTTATCCCGCTAATGGGAAGCTATTTTCTAAATCAGGAGATCCCGGAATACCAATTATTCATGCTCAATAGGCAAAACTAATATTCACAATGCCTTGTGTGATTTAGGCGCAGGAGTTAGTGTAATGCCATACTCCCTCTATAAAAGGTTAGGATTAGGGGAGTATTCCCCTACTACTATCACTTTACAGATGGCTTACAAGTCCACTAAACAAACCTTTGGTATGATTGAGAATGTTTTATTTAGAATAGATGAGCATGTTATTCCCACTGATTTTATTATTCTTGAGATGCCAAAAGATGAAAAATTATCTATAATACTTGGAAGACCTTTCCTTAGTACTACAAGAGCATCAGTTGATTGTGCTGAAGGAAAAATAGTCTTCAATGTTTATGATGCTAAAATCATCCGGTATTTTCCAAAGAAGCTAGAAGTAGGAGAAAGATATATTCCACCGGCAAAACAAGTTCATGTGGTAAGTGCCTTTGATAAGGGGTAACCCAAGGTAAGAATTCGAGAACAGAGAAGGGGTTGAGTTATTCAACAATTCTTAATAAAATGCTTAATGGGAGTCAACCCATCACATCAATAAAATAAAATAAAGAATAAAAAAGTTCATCACATTCCTACAACTTTTTCACAGACATTCTTGCAGAAGCGCGCCCGTAAAGATGCAGCTATCAAAAAGTAGTAGAAGTATCGATTGAACAAGTGTAGAATGAGTATGAAAATTAAAGTTGGAGTTTTATCTACAGAAACTAGCTTAATCATTTTTAGTCAAGATCAAAAAGTGAACCTCCAGTTGAGGAGAAGAAGATAGGTAGAGATAGATATTCTGCTCTTTACATGCTGTTTTTGGTTGATAATTTCAACTATCATTTTTCTGTCAAAAACAAGGAGTTTCGCTAAGTTTCAGTATAAGAAGGTATTCTTGAAGAAACAGATTTTTTTGATGAATACTGATGGTTTAACGACCAACTATACGCGGGAATAAAAATTCTGGCCATATAGTTTGGTCATATAGATATCTTTGCCATCAACAATTTTCTTGCGTGGGCACAGAGAATTTAACAACCAACTATATGGCGGGAACAAAAATTCTGACCGTATAGCTCCGGTCGTATAGATATCGATGTCTTCGTACAATTTCTTCTCAAAAGTACTGATAGTTTAATGACCAACTATACGGTAGGAATAAAAATTCCGTCCGTATAGTTCCGGTCGTATAGATAGCGATGCCTGTTTTACAAAACTTATCTCGAGGATATAGATGGTTTGACGACCAACTATACGGTAGGATCATTATGATCCGGCCGTATAGTTGTGTCCGTATAGCTGCGTTGTGCATAAAGAAACCCTAGTTGGTGGCGCCGCCGCAACTATGCGGGCGGAACAACATATCCCGCTCGTATAGGTTTGACCGTATAGTTTGGCAGGACCACAAAATCGGGCCGAGGCGGCTTGGTTTCTTCTCCTTCCTCATTATTTCTCTCATATCCTCTCTCCAAACCTCTCAAAACCCACCTAGAACTCTTGATTCTTCGTGGATTTTGTTTGTTTGAGTGGGGGAATCAATAGATTGGTATGTTTCTCTCCCTATCCATGCTTCATTTTCAGATTTCCATGGTTGAAACTCTCACATTGATCTAGTGGATGAACTCAAGCTTATTTTTCTTTTCCTCTTAATTTCTCATGTTAGAATTAAAATTTTCCACATAGAATCGTTCGTATATCATGTAGAAACTCTATGCCTAAGTTTTTATGGTGAAATTTTTCTGTGCATCAAGATGAACAAAATCGGTAATATTTTTTGCAAGAGCAAGCGCGAACATGGCGAGAGCTCGGGGCAAAGGACCGAGCTCAACCCCAAGTTGGCCACGGTTTCATCAAGGAGGGTGATGCCCACACGTTGGGCCGACCATATCTTTCTCACCGCGGCAGGGCTGAAGGCGGACTCCGACCTCATGTGTAACAAATATGGGCTAACAGTGCTTGGCTATGCAAGCCACAACTCCTACGCCGAGCTTACCTATGAGTTCCTTGCCTCCTTCTATGATGACCATAGGGAGAAAGGTAATAGCGTGCACGATAAGCTTCACCATGAACTGGTAGCCTTATGAAATAACTTTGAACAATTTTGTGATGATTTTGACTTCCCTCATGTTGGGGAGTCAACTGTTACTAACCTCTATAGCGTCACAAGTGGAGAAACTTGGGAGGCTATTTCTGTTTATGGGTGCACTGAATTCTACCAGAAGAAGATGTCCACCATTCAGAACCCAACAATTCGCTACTACGCCTTGTTCCTCGTTAACACACTATTAGGAAGAGGTGACACCGGTTCCATGGCCAATGCGGACATGGCAATGATCACCAAGGATCTCTTTCCCACTGCACCGCAAGGCCCCTGTGACACCCCCAAGATTAAGGCTAGACAAATCCCAGAGCTCTGTCTGATATAAGCCGAACCTAAATCTCAGAAGCATACAAAGAGAGAATCGGTAACATTACAGTGACCCTACGACACAAAAGTTATTACAGCAAGCTCATAACTGAGCAAAGAACCAAAATATTACAAGCAGAGGTCACTGACCATAAACATCAAACAATGGAAGGCAAATTATGCTATTAAGTATAGCAAACTTAACAAATGGCCTAAGAGGCCTGAAGCATAACGATGACATCCCGATCCATAGATACCAGGCTACCGAACGAGAACCCCAAGCTACTCGTCGACGTCGATGTCGTAACGAACTCATCTTCTATGGTAACACTTACCTGCTGCAAAAGTATCAACAAAGCAATGCTGAGTACATGGTGTACTCCGCAAGACTTATGGCTGGTGGGGTTCATTTGCATAAAGCTAACTTTCTTTGTAAAAGGGGGAGGGAAGCTCGACTAATAGAACCTTTCAAAAGGGGATAAGAAAGCGATATCTCTAGCTTTGATCTTCTTTTGGTATCCACCGAATCTTTATCAGCTGAACCTACCAACTAGGATCACCCCCTCGATCCCTGAGGAAGCATCCTTTAGCACACCTCACATCTCTTGTCAAGTTTTACGATTAGGTTCTAGTTCTCTATGATCTTAGAATCCGTTCCCAAGTCGTCCATAACCGTGGACACGGCTTTTCGAAAATATTATTACCCTGTAGGGGTGCACAACTTTACCCACACATACCAACCGACTCTTAATGCCAAATATTATTAGCCCACTTCCTTGGAAGGCCGGCAGAGGGTGGTTGACCACGAATTTTACCTTGCGTTCATCGAGACCATGAGTCATGCCCTAAGGAGATGCCATCATAACGGGTCAAGTCCCGAAGCCGGTCCCTAGAGGTGTGAACAGGGTTTGAGATTACGGAGGCCGTGCCTCTCCCATTCCTTGCCACACTTACCTACCTGTATGAATGCACCTCCTCCACCGCCTTCGAGAACAACCAGAATGCATATGCCGAATGGAACGCACGAACTATGTGACTCATGGAATCTACTAGGCAAGTTAGTTGGCCGAGGGGGTTTCTAGGCCCCCGTGTGGATGTACGGTCTTCTTGGTTCAAGAGGCAAGAACTCAGGTCCTAGTAGTGGCAAGTATGGGACTGCAAAAACCACAACCCACCGTGGCCTCCCATACAAGCCTTAGCATGTTTAACCTTCATCTCTGATCATACCACATCATCCTGTCCA
Organism: Avena sativa; assembly: GCA_916181665.1. Lineage (NCBI taxonomy): Eukaryota > Viridiplantae > Streptophyta > Magnoliopsida > Poales > Poaceae > Avena > Avena sativa. The sequence continues at coordinate 101,106,192 of OV702287.1, read as the reverse complement.
ACTAGGTTCATTTACATCTCTGATTCATCAACCAGATGGATCAGCGGTAACAACTAAGCAGGGCTAAGCACAACAAGTATAAATCGCTCTAGCAAAGCTCATAAGCTAAACCCTAGTTATGCTAGGAGCAATGAATCAGGGAGTATAGGCTATAAAGGTAACATACATCAGATAGGATTGATATATCTATTGATAAAAGACTTTAGAATCGTATGCACATGGCAAGAATGAAATACTTTGAAATCGTAGGATTATATCATGTGTGGGGTTTTGCTTGCCTTTGCCTGTTGATACTCATATATAGAACATCAGGTTCATCTGCTTGGCATCATTCATTGATAACCTTCGATGGTGTTGATCTTGGTCTTCAATGTTGGACTCGATCTCGTTGCTCACATCAACTCCGAGGTCTACCGAGAAGAGGCAGAAACACCGGAAAGGAAAGCAATAATCAACACATGGCATCGATGCAATGCTCAAGCAAGGATGATTATATGACAAGTTAAAGTGTATTAAAATGAAACCCTAAAGCATGCTCGATCATTTTAAACAGGGTCCGAGGGTCGCAAACCCTAGAATAGGGGAAACCTCGGAGTCACCTACGGGGGTTCACTTTGTTCTCTAATTAAACTTGTAATGAAAGTTGTTGGTCAATGCATTATTATGATTCTATTGTGTAGATCTCATTTTTTTTGAACATTTTGATATATTATACATATTTTTCTGATTTAAAATGAATTAGTTATGATTTTTCCCAATTTTAATCCATTTTTAAATCATTTTTAAAACAATTAACATTTTTGGAATATTTAAATTATTTTACAACCTGGGCCCACATGTCATATATTTATTCATTTCAGAAACAATTATGGAAATGATTAAATATCTGACATCGGGGACCCAACTGTCAGCATTTTAGATTAATAAAACAATTACGAAAAACATTTAAGAAAAAGAAAAGGAGATACGGCGTCAGCATGACGTCATGCTGACATCAACTTCACCATTACCCACAGATCGAGCATGGGGCAGAGGATTGGGGGCGCGCGGGGCTTCACGTAGGGGTGCGCTCGACTCAGCGCTTCACGCTGAGCCATCTAGTAGCGGCGCCACCAGCAGGAGGTCACCGGAGCAGGTCACGCAACGGCGGACAGTGGCGGTGGCGGTAGGTGATCGTCGGGGATGAGCTATAGAGCGAGAGGGAGAGAAGGAGAAGGTCCAGGAGGATCGGGGTCTCACCCTGACCACGTCGGTGGTGACAACGAGGCGAGGTGAGGTTGGGGAGCGCTGGAATTTGCGTCGGAGAGCAGCGGCCGGCAGCAGAACAAGGTGGTGATTTGGTCGACTGGGGCTCCTCTAGTTGCGTGGCTTGGTGAGGAAGAATGAGGAGACGACGGTGGTCGCGCCTATGGCCTCAGAGTGGCGAGGGGTGGTCGGGAACAGAGGGGCGCCAGCGAGGTCTGAGCTAGGGTTTGACATGGCGTGGGGAAACGAGGAAGAGGAGGGCAGAGGCGTGCTAGGGCTTCTCCGCGGTGGCGTCGAGGTACTTGTAGGCATCCGGGGGCGGCGACGATCATCGCGACGCACTCATGCATCCTGGCACCGGCGGACAGCGGCGGAGCAGCCACCGAGCTGCTTCGTTGACGAGGAAGACAACAGAAACAGAGGGCTGAAGGGGTACGAGCCAAATGGGCTGGAGTGGGCTGCAAGCGGGCCGTGACAAAGCAAGGGCGGTGGGGAGTGCTAGTTGTGCTGGACGGCAGGAAGGAGAGAGGGAAGGTGGGCTTCGGCCTAGATTATTTCAAAAAAACCTTTTTCTATTTAGTTTTCTCTCTTTTCTCTTTTGTAATTTCAAATACAAAACTGTTTTGAGTCATTCAAAAAATACCAGAGCCTTTTGTAAAACTACAGAAATATTGTGGGGCCCTTTTAGTCCATTTGGGCTCCAACATTTTGGTAGTTTTTGAAATAATCAAAACCATTTTGAGTTGATTTGAGAGAGGGAGGGAACTAGGGTTTTAGGGTTTTATTCTTTCTCTTAATGCAAGATTTATCAAACAATGATATGCATGACATGCTCATGATGCACAATCAAACCCTAAATACTATTAATAAAACTAGGGGTGTTACAGCCCCAATCCTGCAGCTTTACTCATCCAGCACTTTCGCCACCAAAGCAACAAGACGAAACGTGATATTCACATTGGTGGATTGGTAACCCACCTTGCCCATGCATTAAATATTATACTACCTATTATGCAATATGTTGATGGTTCCAAACTTATGGACGTCAAGTACTTGACTTCTAGTGGCTTCCTTGGTGTTTACCAAGCTAACCGGAGGCTCTGAGCATATCAGTTTGGTTATCTTTGTGATGCACAGGGTGAGCAGGTTCCATTGCCCTGTCCCCAAGCCTTCTCGATTGTGGAGAAGGACACTTGGATCCTCACCAAGGACCAAGTGATGGATATCATGGCTGAACTCCAGGATGATCAAGAGGAAGATGAAGAAGGAGAGCAGTAGGATGAGGATGAGCAGGAGCATGAGGATGAGCAAGGATACAACCCTGCTTGGGAGGGACAACAGCAGCAGCAAGGGGGAGTCTGGGACCTGTGGCCCAACCAGCCGTAGCAGGGGTCAAACTACGTCCCCTATCAAGAATTCCAGCAGCTCAACCAGCGTGTTGGGGAGATCGACCACACTCTTCAAGGAGTGAATAAAGATGTGAGTGCCTTAACTCACAAATTCTGTCACTTCATGACCCACTTCCCCGACTACTACCAGCAATATCCTCACCAGCCGCCGAATGACGGCAACAACTGAGCATGGCAATAGCCTAAGCTTGGGGGAGGTTTTAAAACCTCCAAACCTTGCATTCATATTTTTATTTCTTCTTTTGATTTATTTTACTTCTTTAAGATTGCATGTTTACTTTCAGTTTGCATCCCTAAAACAAAAATATAAAAAAAATTAGTTGTAACTTTTATTGCAAGTTCGTTTCTTTGTTTCTCTCGGAGATTGCTCAATTTCAGGTGACTTGGCAATATGGAAATACAGAGGGGGTTCAACTCAAATACGAGAACGAAGCAAGCAATAGGAGGTATCACATTCCTTTCATCACCTTTTCTGCAACCTTAAATTGATCCTATAATTGTTTACTCGCTTGCACTGGAGTCACTCCCCACTTAGCTTGTTATCCTATAAATTCTATTCCTTTGCTAGTGTCTCCTTTTTTAGCTTTGAAATAATGAGTAATAAACTTGGTTAAAAATATTTCCTACATTTTTACAACAAGAAAAACAACCAAAATATGGCTTGAGTCCATGTTTAGCCCAAAGAATTTGATTTTAGAACTACTCCATCCCGTTTGAGCTTAATATAAATAGACTCGATAGTACCCTTGAATGAAATTGCTTGATAAAATGGATGCTTCGAAGTAGTAGAGATTATGCCACTGATTTTTCTAATAATTACCATAAGATATTGCTTTACGCGTGTCATTACAACATTGTTGTGCTCCATGGGGAAATATTAACTCCGCTGGCCAACGAACGATCTAATTGTGGGAAACCACTTGATTTCGACTATTGAGTTATGTAAACGTCTGTAGAAGCAATGCTATGATGTGTAAAATTTTAGTTTCCTCGTGGTTTGACGTTCCAAGTGAAGTTGTAGTACTCCTTTGACCCATTATTGCTCAACATATTCATTAGCATGGTCACGAGTGCACAACACTGTCCCAATTAACATGCTAAAAACAGTGGCATGATTTCTCTATGAAAGAGCTGAAGTTTCTAAAAGGCAAAGGAAGGAAAAAGGTGCTTTGAGAGTCTTGAAATTTTGACATGGGAATAGATGAGTTGTTCTTAAATTGAATATTTTTGTGCCAACTTGAGAACTCTTAATTGATTAAAGAAACAAGAGCAAAAAGTTTTCATCTCTCAACAAAGAGAGATACCAAAAGAATTTGTCTCACTTTCCTAGCTAAACTTTTGACACTTGCTCGGACATATGATTTATTTGCTAGCAAGATATAAGTGGTTAGGAAGTGGACTCAGTGCAATCTTGTGCATACTTGTATGATCATGTTTAAGATTGCAGGGATTGTGAAGAAAAGAATTTGACACCAATCCAAGCTTGTAAGTTCTTTTATTTTAATCTCGAATCTCCGCTATTCTTCTTTATTTCCTTGTCACTCAAGGGCGAGCAACATCTAAGCTTGAGGGAGTTCATAGCTGTGAGATTCGATACATTTTTGATGGTTTTCTCCCGGATTTGATCGTTTTCTAGCTTTACCTAACGCTAATACTTCGTTAGCGAAGAAAACTTGGTTTTTAATGTGTGTTTCAGGTTCTGAATGTCAACAGAGGGTTTTAATTAGAGAAACACAATATTTAGGTGAAAACATGCAAGTCTCTCTTTGGAAGAAATCGAGGGAAGCGTACAGAGGCTTTAACGAGCAACTATATGGCGGGAACAATTTTTCCCGCCGTCTATTTCCTGCCGTATAGCGGCAGCCGCCGCCTCAGTCTTGTCAAAAGGGACAACTTTCGTGAAGAGTCCAAGGACAAAAACAGAACACAGCAGCCGCTATCTCATCCAGAAGGGAGAAAGAAGAGATCTGGAGAAGAAGGTGAAGACATTCTTCATCTCGCTCCACGATCTTCGACCTCCTAGCCAATACACCCCCATAGCCATTACTTGTACTTGAGAGAGAGAGAGAGAGAGATCTTCACCTTGCAAGACTAGGGTTTGAGATTGTTTCTTCCCATCTTGAATTGTGTTGGATTAATTTTCTATTCTTATTGTGGATCTCTATGGTAATATCGAGAAGAACTCCCTTTATTGAATTATATTGATGATGCTTTCTTCTCTCGTGTGTGAGTAAGTTCCTTGGGCGTGGGAGATGTAAGGGATTGGTGAGATGTGATGTGCCTCTATATATTTTCCATTAGTTTGTGATTTATTCTAATTACTATATTATATGTGCTTGAGTATCTATGGGATGCCTAATGCTTGTTGTCCAATTAAGGGCCCATGCAACATGATGCCTTGTTCTACATAGATAGCATCCTGTTCGCTAGCAAACCGGCGACGTCCGAGTGACACGGGGATATCAATGGAAAACTAGTAGACTCGAGGATAATGAGAAACCACCGTGCTTATTGCATTAGTCTGATCCAAGGAGCTTAATCGCTAAGCGACCTGAAGGGTCTTAATCGTCTAGTGTCTGACCATGGTTTTGGTAACAGACTAGTAGGATTATTGAAGTTGGGATAAAATCTACCAAGAGGAGTTCTGGCTCATTATGGGTTGCTCGCCTACACATATACTTATAAGATTATAATTGTTACACTCATCATTCGTCTATCTGGCATAGTCACTATCACCATGCACTGTATCTCCCCGCGCCACTTTTGCCATCTATAGAAAACAACAAACAACCGAATCATTCTTTACTTTTATGCTTTTTATTTCTGAAGTTTACATTATAGTTTTATTTAATACAACTAGTTTAATTCTATTCTTCTTTATTTCCTTGTCACTAGAGGGCGAGGAACATCTAAGCTTGGGGAAGTTGATATCTTTGAGATTCGACACATTTTTGATGGTTTTCTCCTAGATTTGATTGTTTTCTAGCTTTACCTAACGCTAATAATTCGGTAGCAAAGAAAAATTGATTTTTAATGTGTGTTTCAGGTTCTGAATGTGAATAGAGGGTTTTAACTAGAGAAACACAATACTCAGGCGAAAACAAGCAAGTATCTCTTTGGTAGAAATCGAGGGAAGCGTATAGAGGCTTTAACGAGCAACTATATGGCGGGAACAATTTTTCCGGCCGTATATTTCCTGCCGTATAGCGGCGGCCACCGCCTCCGTCTTGTCAAATGGGACAACTTCCGTTAAGAGTCGAAGGATGAAAATAGAACACAACAACCGCTATCCCATCTAGAACGGAGAAAGAAGAGATCCGGAGAAGAAGGTGAAGACATTCTTCATCTCGCTCCATGATATTCGACCTCCTAGCCAATACACCCTCATAGCCATTACTTGTACTTGAGAGAGAGAGAGAGAGAGAGAGAGAGAGAGATCTTCACCTTGCAAGACTAGGGTTTGAGATTGTTTCTTCCCATCTTGAATTGTGTTGGATTAGTTTTCTATTCTTATTGTGGATCTCCACGGTAATATCGAGAAGAACTCCCTTTGTTTAATTATATTGATGATGCTTTCTTCTCTCGTGTGTGAGTAAGTTCCTTGGGCGTGGGAGATGTAAGGGATTGGTGAGATGTGATGTGCCTCTATATATTTTCCATTAGTTTGTGATTTATTCTAATTACTATATTATATGTGCTTGAGTATCTATGGGATGCCTAATGCTTGTTGTCCAATTAAGGGCCCATGCAACATGATGCTTTGTTCTACATAGATAGGATCTTGTTCGCTAGCAGACCGGCGACACCCGAGTGACACGGGGATATCAATGGAAAACTAGTAGACTCAAGGATAACAAGGAACCACCATGCTTATTGCATTAGTCTGATCCAAGGAGCTTAATCTCTAAGCAACCTGAAGGGTCTTAATCGTCTAGTATCTGACCATGGTTTTGGTAACAGACTAGTAGGATTATTGAAGTTGGGATGAAATCTACCAAGAGGAGTTCTGGCTAAATATGGGTTGCTCGCCTACGCATATACTAATAAGATTATAATTGTTACACTCATCATTCGTCCATCTGGCATAGTCACTATCACCATGAACTATATGTCCCCGCGCCTCTTTCGCCATCTGCAGAAAACAACAAACAACCGAATCGTTCTTTACTTTTATGCTTTTTATTTCTGAAGTTTACATTTTAGTTTTATTTAATAAAACTAGTTTAATTCTATTCTTCTTTATTTCCTTGTCACTCGAGGGAAAGCAACATCTAAGCTTGGGGGAGTTGATAGCTATGAGATTCGACACATTTTTGATGGTTTTTATTGATGGTTCTCTCCCGGATTTGATCGTTTTCTATCTTTACCTAACGCTAATACTTCGATAGCAAAGAAAACTTGGTTTTTAATGTGTGTTTCAGGTTCTGAATGTCAACAGAGGGTTTTAACTAGAGAAACACAATCTTTAGGCGAAAACAAGCAGGTCTCTCTTTGGAAGAAATCAAGGGAAGCATACAGAGGCTTTAACGAGCAACTATACGGCGGGAATAATTTTTCTGGCCGTATATTTCCTGCTGTATAGTGGTGGCTACCGCCTCCGTCTTGTCAAAAGGGACAACTTCCGTGAAGAGGCCAAGGACGAAAATAGAACACATCAGCCGCTATCCCATCCAGAAGGGAGAAAGAAGAGATCCAGAGAAGAAGGGGAAGACATTCTTCATCTCGCTCCATGATCTTCGACCTCCTAGCCAATACACCCCCATAGCCATTACTTGTACTTGAGAGAGAGAGATCTTCACCTTGCAATACTAGGGTTTGAGATTGTTTCTTCCCATCTTTAATTGTGTTGGATTACTTTTCTATTCTTATTGTGGATCTCCACGGTAATATCGAGAAGAACTCCCTTTATTTAATTATATTGATTATGCTTTCTTCTCTCGTGTGTGAGTAAGTTCCTTGGGCGTGGGAGATGTAAGGGATTGGTGAGATGTGATGTGCCTCTATATATTTTCCATTAGTTTGTGATTTATTCTAATTACTATATTATATGTGATTGACTATCTATGGGATGCCTAATGCTTGTTGTCCAAATAAGGGCCCATGCAACATGATGCTTTGTTCTACATAGATAGGATGTTGTTCGCTGGCAGACCGGCGACACCCGAGTGACACGGGGATATCAATGGAAAACTAGTAGGCTCCAGGATAACGAGGAACCACCGTGCTTATTGCATTAGTCCGATCCAAGGAGCTTAATCGCTAAGCAACCTGAAGGGTCTTAATCGTCTAGCGTCTGACCATGGTTTTGGTAACAGACTAGTAGGATTATTAAAGTTGGGATGAAATCTACCAAGAGGAGTTCTAGATAATTATGGGTTGCTCGCCTACACATATACTTATAAGATTATAATTGTTACACTCATCATTCGTCCATCTGGCACAGTCACTATCACCATGAACTGTATCTCCCCGTGCCTCTTTCGCCATCTGCAGAAAGCAACAAACAACCGAATCGTTCTTTACTTTTATGATTTTTATTTCTGAAGTTTACGTTTTAGTTTTATTTAATACAACTAGTTTAATCCAAATTCCATTCTCATTTTTACACTTGTAGTCAACTCACTCGAAGACCTGTGACAACTTTGGGTGTGACAGAGACTTCACCATAAACACTTACCTTCGGGCTCCCTGTGGGATCGATATCTATGCTTCGAAACTAGCTACAAACAATCTGTGCACTTGCAGACATCAATACCCGTATCTACTCAAATCATCCATGAAAGTAACAATATCCACTTCGCACCAGCACACTCATTGGACCACACACATTAGTATGTATGATTTCCAATAAATCTGTCGCTCGCTCCATGTACCAGAAAACGGGGTTCTAGTCATCTTTCCCATAAGGCATGGCTCACATGTATCAAATGATTCAAAATCAAGTGATTACAAAAGTCCATCAGAATGGAGTTTCTTCATGTGTTTAACGCTAATATGACCTAGATGGCAGTGCCACATATATGTAGATATATCATCATCAAGTTTAATCCTTTTAGCATCAACATTATGAATATGTGTATCAGTACTATTGAGATTCAACAGAAATAAACCATTCAGCACATGTGCATGACCATAAAAATTATGATCTATATAAATTGAACAACCATTGTTTTTGGATTTAAATGAATAACCACTTTGCAATAAACACGAGCTGGATACAATGTTATTGCTTAGTGCAGGCACCAAATAATAATTATTTAGATTTATCACTAATCTCGACAGCATATGGAGAGGTAGCGTCCCGATGACAATCACATCAACTCTTGATCCATTACCGACACGCATTGTGACCTCATCCCTTGCTAGTTGTCGCTTGTTCCGCAGCCCCTGAATTGAGTTATATATATTAGCAACCGATCCAGCATCAAATACCTAGGTGCTACTTCGAGTACTAGTCAAGTACACATCAATAACATGTATATCACATATACCTTTGTTTTCCTTGTCGGCCTTTTTTTCTGCTAAATACTTGGGGCAGTTGCGCTTCCAATGGCTAGTCCTGTTGCAATAGTAGCACTTGGTATCAGACTAAGGGCCAGTTCGGGGTTTCTTTTCAGGCGCAACAACATATTTGCCGCCCTTCCGTCCCGTCTATTTACCCTTCTTTTCTTTCTTGAAACTGGTGGTCTTATTGATCATCAACACTTGATGTTCTTTCTTGATCTCCACTTCTGTAGTATTAAGCATTGACAAAAGCTCGGGGAGAGACTTCTTCATGCCCTGCATGTTATAGTTCATCACGAAGCTCTTATAGCTAGGTGGCAGAGATTGGATAACACGATGTATGCCTAAGTCAATGGGAATCGTTATTCCCAAGGACACAAGCTTATTGGCGTACCCAGACATTTTGAGTATGTGCTCACTAACGGAGCTATTCTCTTCCATCATACAGCTAAAGAACTTTTCAAAAGCATTATAACTCTCTACGACAACATGGGTATCGAAAATCATTTCCAATTCACCCATGGTATCAAAGGCATTGCCATTTTAGAAATGCTTTCGAAGTTCTGGCTCTAACCCATACAGTATACCGCAATGAACTAAGTTGTGGTCCTCCTGACGAGTCAAATATACATTATTTCCTCGTCCGGGGCATCAGGAGCTGGTGGGGAGCCTAGCGGCTCTTCTAGCACATATTGCTTTTGTGCAACAGTGAGGAGAATCCTCAAATTCATGGCCTAGTTGGTAAAGTTGCTACCATTCTCCGCAAGTTTCTCTTTCTCCATGAACACATTGAAATTAAAAGCAGGTGGTGCCATCTACAACATAATTTGTAAAGTTTATTTAGACTAAGTTTATGATAGATCGATTTCAACTAAGCCAAATTACGAATGAACTCCCACTCAAAAACAACATCCCTCGTGTCTTTTTGGTGATTACATGAACCAAATCCACTACACCAAGTCCGATCATCACGTGAGTCGGTGTAGTCTCAAAGGCGATCATCTATATGGGCATCATATCAACTATATGACTCATGCTTAACCTTTCGGTCCATGTTCCGAGGCCATGTCTGTACATGCTAAGCTCGCCAAGTAAGAACCTTAGTACTCGCGTTTGTAAAACTGTCTTACACCCGTTGTATGAAAGCGTAGAATCAAAAACACCCGATCATCACGTGACGCCTTGAAACAACGATCCATAGAACGGTGCATACTAAGGAAGAACACATTTTTATCTTGATATCTAAATGAGAGATCATCTTATAATGCTACTAAAATGCCAAACAAGCAATATAAGATGCAAACATCATATGCATAAAGTGAAATGATATGGTTCTTGCACTTTATCACTATTATGTGCATCATGGTATGATCTTTATCATTCCTTTGTGTGTAAGGCCAAGGTCTATGGAACTTACACGTTAGGTATGTTATAAGAGTATCAACTATACTTCATCTTACAACATTACCATATCATGACACTAGCCCAGCAACAATCTAAACTAGACGCCTCTAATTTATCAATTGCAAGTTTTATGTGGCTTAGGGCTTTCGAAGATAGAACCGGTCTTACCTACGAACATGGAACACAATGATGATAACAAAATTATTAGCAACCCATTGTAAATAAGATATTGACTATAGTAGGAGAGATAGACACCCGCTAGCCACTTATGCAAAACTAGTTTCATGTCAAGTGTGGAACATGTCTCATGTGCGAGGACATGTAAAGTTAGTCCGGGCCGCTTCATACCACTATGCCACCAATATCCAAAATACATATAAGATGCAATAACATGACCATCATCGCCCACATACTCATATGTGTACTACCCGTGCAAAGCATCTGCGCATAGATCTGGCTCTGATACCACTGTTGGGTTCACAGCATAGAAAACAAAAAATTCCTACGACAGGAACTACTAAGCACCAAGATCTATCTACTAGATACATGCAACAGGTGGATATACATCCACAAAGATTATACCCTTGAATACCAACAAGGTATAACAAGATTGGACTCATAGATGATGTATTCGACCGCTTGTCGATCTCAAGATCGAGAGGAAGTCCTAGCGCCGCAAATCAGCAGCGCATCCATGCTCGCACACACGCTCGGTCCACCGAACAACCTCTCCCTCCTTGCTCTAGCGATGCAGCGGAATCAGCAACTCCTTCTAGACGAAAAGTCACCGGGTACATGTATCTCGCTAATCCGAGACCATGGGGGAATAATTCTAGAGGGGGAGAGAGATCCTTCACGAGGAGGTGTGCTTTGTGAGGAGGAGATGAGGGCCTTTGATAGGGGAGTGGGGGCAGCGCCATCCCATGGCCGGCGGCCATGGAGGTGCCCCCACCTCTTCCTTCATTCATGTGGGTGAAAGCTCCACTCACATAAACATGCCTCCACTCACACATCCACTCACATGCATTAAATTTCCACCAAATTTAATGCAACCCTCATTTAATAAAACTCTTTTATTATTTTATTCAGAATTTTGTTAATTATTTTGATTAACTAACATTCACATAAAATCTTCTACAACATTTCAATATCACATGCAGAACCAATTTCAGCAATTTCACCCAAAACAATTTCGGTGTCCATTGAAATAATTCTAGCACTTTGTAATTCTTTTGTCTGGAACACATTTGCTCCAAATGGTGTCAGTATCCCTTAAGTGTGTCACCCTACGGTTTGTGAATAATGTAGACATGATCGAGACCCTTCTCCGATCAATAATCAGTAGCGGGACCTGGAGATCCATACCACTCCCACACATTCAACGATGACTTCTGTGATTGTGAGAATCTTTAACGCTAGTAACCAAATCCCTTTGTCTTGTGATATATTACATTTCTGAGATTCGATCATCGGTATCTCCATACCTAGTTTGATCTCGTTACTGACATGCATTCTTTTCTTGTTCCTGTGATATAACATTCTAGCGATCACATCACTTGCTTGCAAGCTATCTCAATGTGATATCACCGAGAGGGCCCAGAGTATATCTATCCATCATCGAGATGGACAAATCCCACTCTTTAACCATGAGCCTCAACATAACACCTTCGGAGTATTTGAACCTACCTTTATAGTCACCATGTTATGGTGTGACGTTTGATGTTATCAAGTTACTCTTCTAGTGTTAGCAATTAACATGATCTCATGGTCTAAGGAATAAGATTACTTCATATGATGTTATAGCAATATAAACACAATGACTTTGATCGTAATGCTATACTTCGGATGAATGTTCATCACATCATTCACCAATGTTGTGACCTCGTTATTAACAACATCCAATGTCCATGATCAGGAAACCTCACTACAAGAAAAGTTGGCTTTTACAATGGACGAATTTCGTGGTTGAAGGCCCGTTTTTTGTGGTTAAAAAGTCTTCTACGACAGATAGCCTTCGTGGTAAAGCCCCGTCACAAAAGAATCTACCACAGATTTTTTTGGACCGTGGCGGATCGCACCCTTCAGCCATAAAAACTTGTTCCGTCGTAGATTTGTTCGCCAGCTGTGTTGACTGCTGACGTCATGCAAAACGCCACATGGCAGCCACCGTTAATGGTCGGTTACCATCGTTAACAGTCACAGAAATCGTGGCAGAAGCTAGGCCCAGCCAAGGCCTGCTAAATATTAAGTGGGCCGACCCATGAAAATAGCCCAATAACAAGACGACTTGTTACTGTTTTTTCCTGCACTATTTGAAATGGGCGCAAAAGATGCAGCCAGCAGCAGCCCGCGAATTTCAGGCCCGTAAGTATTTCGGCCTACAGAGGCCCACATTGTCCGAATACTGTGAGGCCCGTTAATAGCCTGTGTCAAGTAGGTCTGTTACTATTCTGGCCTTTTACTGTACCGTCCATCAACCTTTCAGGCCCATAGGTGGCCTGCAACTATTCTCGCCTCGCAATATGTTTGGTCTGTTACTGTTCTTGTCTTGTAAAATTTTCGGCCATTCACTATACTGGGCATTTACTGTTCAGGCCATTTACTGTTGTGGTCCATTACTGTTCTGACCCATTAGTACTTTGGCCCGTTACTGTGCTGTGCTGCCGCTGCGTCTGACCTGTTACTGTTTTGTCCTGTTACTGTTCTAGCCTGTTACTGTTACTACTTGCCACATGAGGGTACGCCCGTTACGGTCGTGGACACCTATAGTTTCAGCCTTTCTGAAGCCCACGCAAATATCATAAAAGGAGTATAATTAGCGAGCATCTTTTACTATTCATGGTAGGCCTAATACAAGAAGGGCAAATAACAAAGCCCTATACTGTTACCTGATCGACCCGACTGGTGCAGTTATGGTACCGCCTACCGCCATGCGTGGACGACGTCAACTAAATGCCTACATGGCCTATGCGAGTTATCTAGATATTACATCAGCTGCAATCTTCTTAAAAATATTACATAATATCAATGCTCCGGAAAGAAAATTCAACATTTTAGTTGACAATCAAGTTGATAGCATTGTCCTCAATTTGCTTTCTGAATCCATCAACTGCATCTCCCTTTGAGTGTGACAGCTACATTGGAAAACCATCTTGATACATGATCTTGTAGCCTCCTTGTTGGTGGCGATAGCAATAATTGCAGTCTGAAACTAAGTAATAACAAGTTAATACGTAAAACAAGACAAACTACTCATTTGACTGATATGACAGGAGCCATAAACTGGAGATTACAACCGGTCAAATGATTCAATTATTGACCAACACGTCAAACAAATAGGACAAGCAAGCACGCATTAAACAAGTGTGCCTGTGGCGCCCCGCAAAAACCACTACTAGAAAATCGCGTTGTTTTTGTGCATTGCATCATCATGACCGCATGCTCATGTCATCATGCCATATTGCATTTGCGCATCGTCATCATCATGCTTGGTTGGTTTAAAAACTACTTCGAAAAGTCTGGTTTTGTTTTCTAAACTCCCCGTCTTTATTCAAATACAAAATCTGGTTCTCCAGATTATTTTGTTTCGTCTACCAACGGTTTTCAAAAGCCCCGTTTTAAATAATAAAATATTTTCTTTTATTTTTTTAGGAGGCAGCCAGCCAGGCCCGAAAGCCCGGCCGGCCACCTCCAGACCCTAGTCTAATCCCTAACCTACCCCATCCTATCCTACCCAGCCCCTTCCACATCACCCCGACCCACCTCCAGCCTTTTCCCGCCCACCTCACCGATCGGCCGCCTCTCCTTCCGCGCCCGTGCATGCCTCCCAGAGCACCTACCCCACTCCCCACCTCCACCTGCCTCGTCCCCTGGCCCACCCCGCGCGTACGCCCCCTCTCAAACGGACAGGCGCACCTGGCCTCGATCCCCTCCTCCTCTCTCTCTTCCCTGGACCCACCACTCCCCGCTCCTGCCCACCACCTCGAACCCCCGACGCCAGCCCCGAGCTGCCGGCCTAGCGCCGCTCGCTCCCCGCCGGCTGCGCCTTCCTTGGTCTTCCTCCTCCGCCAGTCCGGCGACCCTCGCAAGGCCGCCGACACCCTCCCCTGCACCCGACAGCTCCACCTCCTCGCTCGCCCTGTTCCGCCTCTCCCTGGCCATCCCCGCCGCCAGATCCGAAGCCGCCCGTCGCGACCACGTCCTTCGCCGCCGTCCCTCCCCGCTCGACCCCTCCCTTCTCCCGCGAGTTACGCCCCGCCGCCCTCGTCCTTCCTCAGACGCCTGCCACGACCTCCCCTCGAGCTCGTCTCCTCCCTCGTCGGCCCGAACTCGCCCGTCCCCAACCTTCCTCTCCTCACCGTCGTTCCGCCCTGGGCCCGGTCGCCTGCGTCCCGCCTCGCCGGAGCACGACCCGGCCTAGCCCACGCTGCCGCCTCGCGGCCCCCCTCCTCGTCCCCGTGCCGTTCCCCTCACCGACGGGTCGCCGCCGCCGCTCAACTCTACCTGCCGTCCTCGACCCCATGCCACGCGCGCCGCCAGGGCCCCCTCTCCCTTCTCCGCGAGCGCCGCCTCCCTCTGCATCCTGGGGCCACCGCGGACCCCACCTCATCGCCCTGGTCTGTCGGCTGTGTCCCCTCGTCCTCCTTCGTGTTGGCTGCCCCGACCCCCCCGAGTGCCGTCTTCCTCGCTATGTCCCAACGCTTGCTGTAGTTCTCCACGGGTGCTTTGGTTGACTCTGTGTGTTGTGGTGTGTTGTTGCTGCATATGGTTGCTAGTGGGGATATGGTGTTCGGTGGAGTTGGTTGCTGTCCAAGATCGACACGGAGCCTACCCTATGCCATGTTAAGACAGAAGCTAAGACCCTCTCATCGACAAGATCTTCGCTGCCGCGGATAACATGATGTCGCCCAGCGAACCATGTTGTCGCCAAGATTGTCTACCATCAAGACCGATGCCGAACCAAGTTCTCCACGGATGCGACAAGATTCCCTCCCCGGTACCCGAAGACCGAACCCGGCGCCGCTCCAAGATCTCCTTCCCGGAGTTGATGACCCGATGACGCCAAGATCTACATCACGGATCCGCCGGGCGAGACCTCGAAGGCCATCAACGCGTGAAGATGTACCCTCGGAATTCCGAGGAGGTCGGCAAGAACTCCTACACGGACACCAAGACCCGGATCCATAGACCGCCAAGATCGCCATGGAACGGCAAGCTCTCCATCCCGGATACGCCAAGTTCTTCCTCTCGGACCCGAAGATGCCGAGACCCCGGATGCCAAGGTCGTCGACACGGATACGCCAAGTACTTCCTCAAGGACGCCAAGTTCTTCACCCCGAACGCCAAGACCGACCCGATACAAGGACCCGACAGATCTTCGTGACGACAAGAGCGACACCGACCAGGGCGAATCCGATGCGCCCCGACGCCAAACCAAGTCCTTCTTCCCGGAACGCCAAGCTCTCCTTCCGTTGTCCGAGACCGATCCCCGTCGAACCCTGTCGAACCCCGGATCCCCGAAACCCAAGATCTGCCGAACCCAGATGTGTGATCCTAAGCCCCTATTTTTTATAATATGACATTCATCTGTCGCATATGAAATTGTTCATGCATGCATATCTGTCTGTGGTTTGGGGGCATTTTGCCGATTCACCTCATAATTAAATATGGAGTCTATATGCGGGCTATTCTAGTCTTATTCCGGACTCCATTTAAATTTGTGTAGCGAACCGATGCCATGCTTTGCCTTGTTAATTCCACATTTAATTTGCGGGGTAGTTAAACAACATGAACCTTATATTTAATTGTCGGGACCCCAGTTCCTCTTAATATTGCCTAATTGCACCTCATCTGTGCCATGCCATGCATCATAACATAAGCATGCCGGATCTTCTGCCGTAGTATTAAATAGTGCATCCGGTGTTTGTGCTAGTGTTTGATTCTTCGTAGATTAGACCGATGAGTGGGTGCGAGTATCGACAAGTTCTCCGGATATGAATCTTCTACAGTGTTTCCCAGGCGAGCATTCTCCCTCTTTCTACCTATTTTGCATTTATAGTCTTTATTTCCTCCTGTTGATCTATTGCTATCCGTGTCGCGATGCTTTAGTTTCCATGCACCAGTTATATCCCGTGCAGCCTCTATATTGCCTTGGACACGTCCTATTACCCATGTTTGGTAGATAGCTGGCCTTGCGAGTCGTAGTTGCTTGCTCAGGTGCGCTCTCGTGTTGTCAAGTACCACGGTTGTTGAAATGCTGGCAGATACTTATTGGTGGAGATGCTTACTGGTGGAGATGATCATGTCTTTAATTACAACTATTAAAATGCTAGATATAACTAATGCAGAGGCATCGGTGGGCAATAGATGTTATTTGGTTCTTCCACGCTCACTTGTGTCCCGTAGGACCCCGAGTACTTGATACCTGTTCCTTGATTTTTCGCACTATCCACATCCGGGAGGCCTTATGGACCCCCCTGAGCCAGAGCTTGATTCATTTCTATTTCTTGGGGCCACAAAGTAGTTTGGGGCTTTATTACTATCCTGTACTTATGCCATGCTTTACTGCTTTATTTAAGATTGTGCGTGGAGCACATGTACTGTTTTGGATCGTGGAATGTTTTCGTGGTATCGACAAGCCCAGTCACACTTTCGGGTTCCCAGTCGTTTATAGCCATTGACACAAACCCTGGGTCCGTTCCGGAGCCGGCCAACTTCGTTGCGGGTAGCTTAGTGGAGTGGCCCCCTGGAATATTTATGAATCATGTGATCGCTTTGTCATGAATGCCTCGTTGGGTTTTGAGTTGGTTTTTCCGAGGTTGATCGAGTGTGTGTTGCTATTTGTGCACCCCTGCAGGGTAAAACTTTCTGAAAGTCGTGTCCGCGGTTATGGACGACTTGGAGCACAGTATCTCGATCATAGACAAGCATAACTAAAGTAGTGCTATAAATTTGACTTAATATGTAATCAACTCAAGTATAACGGAATGGATAATAAAAATGCCAACAGCGGGTGGATCTTGTCGTATCGTGTTCTGATATACCTGCCTAGTAAGTATTGCAACTCCAATGGAATGTGATAAAAGTGTCAACAACTGTTGGGTTTGGGATTACTCAGGACAATTATATCTGACTAGTAAATGTTCCAACTACAACGAAATGTTAACTAAAACTGCCCACTAATTATGCTATCAGGATGACTCATGCTATCTATATCTAATTAGTAATTGCTGCAACTATAATGGAATGAGTAAAATTGCCAACTGTGTGAGTTCCTTGGTCCGACTTCCTCGTTTGGTCTCGAGGGGGAAATACCAGGATGGGTTTGTTTAGTGTTAGCTTCAGGTTGGATCCGAATAGGTCTTTCTTATCCCTCTCTGATAACCGCCAGTGGTATCGAGTCTCTATAGGTTGTTTAGTGCCACTGCGCTGCCGCTTCAGCCCACCATACCTATGTAGGCGAGAGCCGCCGAATTCTAGCCTCGTCGTGTACTTGCCTCAGTACTGATGCTCCTCTTTTTCCTTCGCCCTTTGTCGGCACCCCTTTTGTTTTTAGCAGGTTTGAGATCGACGTCATTAGCAGGGTTACCCTTCCGGCTTGGCCTGGGCAGGGTTATGGACGCCATTGGTTATTCTTTAGGGCTCTTAGCCCCATTGCATCTTGTTCGTAGTCGGACGCTGTATCGTTTTCAAGATGATTTGGATCTTTGTATTGTATATCTGTAATCTTGACTCTTGGAGTCGTGTTGTATATATATATCTGTTCTGTGGGTCCCATCGAGGACTGTTGTGTAATGGTATTACTTTGTTTTCCACCCGCACGAAAGTGCCTCGTGGGCGTCCTTGAATCGTTTCTATGCGGGTTTGGCGGAAAGGGCTAAAACTTGCATAGGGCCGATTCGAGGGTGTTACAGAGTGGTATCAGAGCTCAGCAGTTGCGATACCCCACAAGTCCAGCCTGTAGGATAACCTAGGCCGATGTAGAGTGTCAAAACTATTTTGCCAAATCGGTTGGATAGATCTGATTAGGTCTGATTTTACTCCTTACCCCTCTGCTGTTCCCCTCTTACCTCTGCGTGTTTGGATCCGCTCTCTTCTCTTTCTTCGAGTCCAGGAATTCTCGTGGTTGGGTTTCCGTCGTACCTTCAGGGTTTCGCTCCCTCCTTTGGTAACGGTGTTTCTACATCCGGTCTTCATGCTATCTGAAGGATCTATCATCTGTTGGACTTCCCTTTTGTTCCTCCTTGTGCCTTCCGGTGGTTTCCGACGCGACAACGTCTTCTACGCCAGATCCAATGTAGAGTCTGCATCACTCTTTTGTTTCTGAACCTCGCTTGTCGAGATATTCAGTCTAATTCCGAGAGTTGGTTGCATAAATTCTCCTATTCGTGTGCAGAGTAATGGTTTGGGTGCGTGATGGACTGATCACCATCCGACTACTCTTATCATTCGCTCTTGTACATTGAATCGGTGGATCCAGCAATTTTACTCCGTCCGCGGAAGCTAGAGGTGGTTTTATTTGTTGATACCTCTACCTTCGACCTTTGTTATCAGAGTGTCCTCTCGACGATCACGGACAATGACCTCTTGTTAGTGGTGTCGCGAGGATCTACACGAAGCGAGAAGATTCAGATCGCCGACCTTCTTCCCGGTACCATGAGGCGGATCTCGAGGGCGAGATCCCTTGTTAGTGGTGTCGAATTGTGGCACCCCGCAAAAACCACTACTAGAAAATCGCGTTGTTTTTGTGCATTGCATCTTCATGACTGCATGCTCATGTCATCATGCCACATTGCATTTGAGCATCGTCATCATCATGCATTGTTGGTTTAAAAACTATTTCCAAAAGTCTGGTTTTGTTATCTAAACGCCCCGTCTTTATTCAAATACAAAACCCGGTTCTCCGGATTATTTTGTTTCGTCTACCAACGGTTTTCAAAAGCCGCGTTTTAAATAATAAAATATTTTCTTTTATTTTTTTAGGAGGCAGCCTGCTAGGCCCGAAAGCCCGGCCGGCCACCTCCAGACCCTAGTCTAATCCCTAACCTACCCCACCCTATCCTACCCAGCCCCTTCCACATCACCCCGGCCCACCTCCAGCCTTTTCCCGCCCACCTCACTGACCGACCGCATCTCCTTCCGCGCCCGTGCACGTCTCCCACAGCACCTGCTCCACTCCCCACCTCCACCTGCCTCGTCCCCTGGCCCACCCCGCGTGTACGCCCCCTCTTGGACAGACAGGCGCACCTGGCCTTGATCCCCTCCCCTCTCTCTCTTCCCTAGACCCACCACTCCCCGCTCCTCCCCACCACCTCGAGCCCTCGACGCCAGCCCTGAGCCGCCGGCCCAGCGCCGCTCGCTCCCCGCCGGCCGCGCCTCCCCTGGTCTTCCTCCTCCGCTAGTCTGGCAACCCCCGCAAGGCCGCCGACGCCCTCCCCTCCGCCTGGCAGCTCCACCTCCTCGCTCGCCCTGTTCCGCCTCTCCCTGGCCATCCCCGCCGCCAGATCCGAAGCCGCCCGTCGCGACCGCGTCCTCCGCCGCCGTCCCTCCCCGCTCGACCCTCCCTTCTCCCGCCAGCTACGCCCCGCCGCCCTCGTCCTTCCTCGTACGCCTGCCACGACCTCCCCTCGAGCTCGTCTCCTCCCTCGTCGGCCCGAACTCGCCTGTCCCCTACCTTCCTCTCCTCGCCATCGTTTCGCCCCGAGCCCGGTCGCCTGCATCCCGCCTCGCCGGAGCACGGCCCGGTCCGGCCCGTGCCGCCGCCTCGCGGCTCCCCTCCTCGGCCCCCGTGCCGCTCCCCTCACCGACGGGTCACCGCCGCCGCCGCTCAACTCTCCCTGCCATCCTCGACCCCACGCCACGCGTGCCGCCAGGGCCTCCTCTCCCTTCTCCGCGAGCGCCACCTCCCTCTGCATCCTGGGGCCACCGCAGACCCCACCTCATCGCCCTGGTCTGTCGGCTGTGTCCCCTCATCCTCCTTCGTGTTGGCCGCCCCGACCCCCCCGAGTGTCGTCTTCCTCGCTATGTCCCAGCGCCTGCTGTAGTTCTCGACGGGTGCTTTGGTTGACTCTGTGTGTTGTGGTGTGCTGTTGCTGCATATGGTTGTTAGTGGGGATACGGTGTTCGGTGGAGTTGGTTGCTTCCCAAGATCGACACGGAGCCTACCCTATGCCATGTTAAGACAGAAGCTAAGACCCTCTCATCGACAAGATCTTCGCTGCCGCGGATAACATGATGTCGCCCGGCGAACCATGTTGTCGCCAAGATTGTCTGCCATCAAGACCGATGCCAAACCAAGTTCTCCACGGATGCGACAAGATTCCCTCCCCAGTACCCGAAGACCGAACCCGACGCCGCTCCAAGATCTCCTTCCCGGAGTTGATGACCCGATGACGCCAAGATCTACATCACGGATCTGCCGGGCAAGACCTCGAAGGCCATCGACGCGTGAAGATGTACCCTCGGAATTCCGAGGAGGTCGGCAAGAACTCCTACACGGACACCAAGACCCGGATCCGAAGACCGCCAAGATCGCCATGGAACGGCAAGCTCTCCATCTCGGATACGCCAAGTTCTTCCTCTCGGACCCGAAGACGCCGAGACCCCGGATGCCAAGGTCGTCGACACGGATACGCCAAGTACTTCCTCGAGGACGCCAAGTTCTTCACCCCGAACGCCAAGACCGACCCGATACGAGGACCCGACAAGATCTTCGTGACGACAAGAGCAACACCGACCAGGGCGAATCCGATGCGCCCCGACGCCAAACCAAGTCCTTCTTCCCGGAACGCCAAGCTCTCCTTCCGTTGTCTGAGACCGATCCCCGTCGAACCCTGTCGAACCCCGGATCCCCGGAACCTAAGATCTGCCGAACCCAGATGTGTGATCCTAAGCCCCTATTTTTTATAATATGACATTCATCTGTCGCATATTAAATTGTTCATGCATGCATACCTGTCTGTGGTTTGGGGGCATTTTGCCAATTCACCTCATAATTAAATATGGAGTCTATATGCGGGCTATTCTAGTCTTATTCCGGACTCCATTTAAATTTGTGTAGTGAACCGATGCCATGCTTTGCCTTGTTAATTCCACATTTAATTTGCGGGGTAGTTAAACAACATGAACCTTATATTTAATTGTCGGGACCCTGGTGCCGCTTAATATTGCCTAATTGCACCTCATCTGTGCCATGCCATGCATCATAACATAAGCATGCCGGATCTTCTGCCGTAGTATTAAATAGTGCATCCGGTGTTTGTGCTAGTGTTTGCTTCTTCGCGGATTAGACCGATGAGTGGATGCGAGTATCGACAAGTTCTCCGGATATGAATCTTCTGCAGTGTCTCCCAGGCGAGCATTCTCCCTATTTCTACCTATTTTGCATTTATAGTCTTTATTTCCTCCTGTTGATCTATTGCTATCCGTGTCGCGATGCTTTAGTTTCCGTGCACCAGTTATATCCCGTGCAGCCTCTATATTGCCTTGGACACCTCCTATTACCCGTGTTTGGTAGATAGCTAGCCTTGCGAGTCGTAGTTGCTTGCTCAGGTGCGATCTCGTGTTGTCAAGTACCACAATTGTTGAAATGCTGGCAAATGCTTATTGGTGGAGATGCTTACTGGTGGATATGATCATGTCTTTAATTACAACTATTAAAATGCTAGATATAACTAATGCAGAGGAATCGATGGGCAATAGATGTTATTTGGTTCTTCCACGCTCACTTGTGTCCCGTAGGACCCCGAGTACTTGATACATGTTCCTTGATTTTTCGCACTATCCACATCCAGGAGGCCTTATGGACCCCCCCTGAGCCAGAGCTTGATTCATTTCTATTTCTTGGGGCCACAAAGTAGTTTTGGGCTTTATTACTATCCTGTACTTATGCCATGCTTTACTGCTTTATTTAAGATTGTGCGTGGAGCACATGTACTGTTTTGGATCGTGGAATGTTTTCGTGGTATCGACAAGCCCAGTCACACTTTCGGGTTCCCAGTCGTTTATAGCCATTGACACAAACCCTGGGTCCGTTCCGGAGCCGGCCAACTTCGTTGCGGGTAGCTTAGTGGGGTGGCCCCCTGAAATATTTATGAATCATGTGATCGCTTTGTCGTGAATGCCTTGTTGGGTTTTGAGTTGGTTTTTCCGAGGTTGATCGAGTGTGTGTTGCTATTTGTGCACCCCTGCAGGGTAAAACTTTCTGAAAGCCGTGTCCGCGGTTATGGACGACTTGGAGCACAGTATCTCGATCATAGACAAGCATAACTAAAGTAGTGCTATAAATTTGACTTAATATGTGACTAGTAATCAGCTCAAGTATAACGGAATGGATAATAAAAATGCCAATAGCTGGTGGATCTTGTCGTATCGTGTTCTGATATACCTGCCTAGTAAGTATTGCAACTCCAATGGAATGTGATAAAAGTGTCAACAACTGTTGGGTTTGGGATTCCTCAGGACAATTATATCTGACTACTAAATGTTCCAACTACAACGGAATGTTAACTAAAACTGCCCACTAATTATGCTATCAGGATGACTCATGCTATCTATATCTGATTAGTAATTGCTGCAACTATAATGGAATGAGTAAAATTGCCAACTATGTGAGTTCCTTGGTCCGGCTTCCTCGTTTGGTCTCGAGGGGGAAATACCAGGATGGGTTTGTTTGGTGTTAGCTTCAGGTTGGATCCGAATAGGTCTTTCTTATCCCTCTCTGATAACCGCCAGTGGTATCGAGTCTCTATAGGTTGTTTAGTGCCGCTGCGCTGCCGCTTCAGCCCACCATACCTATGTAGGCAAGAGCCGCCGAATGCTAGCCTCGCCGTGTACTGGCCTCAGTACTAACGCTCCTCTTTTTCCTTCGCCCTTTGTCGGCACCCCTTTTGTTTTTAGCAGGTTTGAGATCGACGTCGTTAGCAGGGTTACCCTTCCGGCTTGTCCTGGGCAGGGTTATGGACGCCATTGGTTATTCTTCAGGGCTCTTAGCCCCATTGCATCTTGTCCGTAGTCGGACGTTGTATCGTTTTCAAGGTGATTTGGATCTTTGTATTGTATATCTGTAATCTTGACTATTGGAGTCGTGTTGTATATATATCTGTTCTGTGGGTCCCATCGAGGATTGTTGTGTAATGGTATTACTTTGTTTTCCACCCGCACGAAAGTGCCTGGTGGGCGTCCTTGAATCGTTTCTATGCGGGTTTGGCGGAAAGGGCTAAAACTTGCATAGGGCCGATTCGAGGGTGTTACAGTGCCTAACATGAAACGAGCAATCAAAAAATATGTGTATGTGGCTTATAATTTCAGCAAATATAAACTAGCCAGGTCATTTCAAAAAATGTATATGGAAGCAGTTGTATACCCTAGAATGCAAGAGACGTTGGGTGACTCAGAATTTTCCCTGAGCTACACAATAGCATGCAGTTACTGTTGTAGCTAAGAATGAACCAGATATAAATTATAATCGCATCATACAAGAACTTGTAGAGCAGGAATGCAAACCAGGAATGAACTATGTATTGTAGAGGATAGTTATGTTGTTGCTTAGGACGAACCAGAACCAGATGCGAGATATAGTAGCATCGCATGTGAACCTGTAGAACAAGACAAACAATCATTAGAAAAGTGTGCCTACAATGAAATGAGCAATCAAACAAAGTGTTTTTTTAGAATTTTAGCAAATATAAACTAGTCAGGTCATATAAGCAAATATATATGGAAGTAGTGGTATTTCCTGGAATCCAAGAGACGTTCTGTGACACAGAATTTATGGTGAGCTACACAATGGCATGCAATTTCTATCATAGCTAAGAATAAACCAAATAGAAATATAATATCATCATAAGAGAACTTCTAGAGTATGAATGCAAACCATGAGTGAAATACATAGTAGAGGACAGTTATGCTATTGCTTAGGATGAACCAGCACCAGATAAAGAAATAATGGCGTTGCTTGTGAACCTGTAGAAGAGGCTATGCAAACCAATATATTCATTGTTCCATTCTAGGCTCTATGCAAGAAAAAGAAAATAGTTAGTGTTGCAGCTTTTGAAGAACCAGATGGAAACAACAAAATTATAATCGAATTAGTATGAAGAGTCTAAACGGATACTATAGCACAACAGAACGATGCCAAGGAGGAAATAATAACAGGAACTTATCTCAGGAAGAACCAGATAGATTTAGTAACTATGGAGCAGGGAATCCACACTAATATTTTCCACTGATTTTACATTTTGCAAAAACTATATGATAGCAGGCAATTACTGTTGTTCAGGATAGCTAAGAACATGTGCATGACTTCAAAATTTGTAGAGAAGCGAATGCAAACCAACATGTCTAGTGACCTACTCCGTAGTATGTAGCACGAAGAACATGCGTGCACTTTGATTAGGTGTACAACATGACTAGAAAAATGCAGTTCACTGCGATAGGCTTGAACCTGCTGTACTACTGAAAAAACAAAAAAATATTTGGAGATTTGGTTACCATGGCCGGATAGGCTTCTAAGCATCATCCGTACCGGCGCAGGTGACATCCTTATCACCTAGGATGCTACGGTTGCGCCAAATGTTTGCGTCGGGGAAGCAGATCTTGGGCGCTCGATGCCGTCTTGAGCATGGTGGACGAGGGAGAATCGGTGCAGTACACGGCGGTTCAGGTACGGTATGGGTGGGGAGGATGTCGGTGGCGTTGATGCAGGTCTTGGGCATTCGTTGACGGATTTGGCGCCATGGATGGGAAAGTCGGAAAAGGAAATCAGGTGCGGTGGATGATGACGGACTCAGTGACCTCGGTTAGGTGCGGTGGACATCGGTGAAGCGGCAATGGTGCTTTGGATGAGACCGCAGCTGATGCAGCTCCGGTATAATGTTGGGTAAGGAGTGCATGGTGTCGAGTTCCAGTGGGCAAAGCCAGCCGGAGATGTGTTGTGGGAGTTTCCGGGCGAGAGAAATTTCGTAGTGTTTGAAATGGAGGGGCGCGAGGGAGTGGGTACCACGTGATTTTGGTATTGTTTGAAACAGAGGGGCGCGAGAAATTTCGCAGTGTTTGAAATGGAGGGACGTGAGGGAGTAGGGACCACATGATTTTGGTATCATTTGAAATGGAGGGGCGTGAGAAATTTCGCAGTGTTTAAAATGGAGGGGCGCGAGGGAGTGGGGACCACATGATTTTGGCTGTCTAGCAATCTTGTCCGTTCATCCCAAATCAACGGGCCAGAGGGGATACCTTCCCTTCGAAAGCTCTGGTGTGGACGCCTATGCAAGAAATCGCTTGGTGTCCTAGAGTAGACTATAGGGATAGATGTGTAGGTTACTGTAGTAGCAGACCATTAATCGGGTTAGCTGGTGCGATGTCTTTTTGGCGCTCCACGAGTTCAAACTTTTACTTATGGTGTTCAGGAGTGAATGCATGCATCTCAAAAAAAGGTACTTACGTGATTACATGCATGATATTATTAGGATACTGAGTTGCATGCATCATGTAGTAATGAGTGGATTCTATTGGGTTGATCATTGTATTACTCGTATTCTCTCTCCGTATATATGTTGATCATAGTCTAGTTACTGAGTTTCATGGATGTTAGAATAATTTATTGAGTGACAAACTTTTTTTTGTGCGGTCGAGGACCCCGTCTGCTAATGACCCTCGCTAATCAACACAGCTCACACATACTGTAGTTTGTAGTCATAACCAGACTTCTAATGAAATCAGACTAGTAACTCATAAGCACATTTACATTTGTTGTTTTAGATGTGTATTTTACATAGTAGTAGTAGGAACATCATCAAGAGAGACAAAGTTTAGCGTCTAGCAATCTTGTCTGTCCAATCCGAAATCAAGGGTCAAAGCGGATACCTTCCCACGAAGGCTCTGGCAGGAATGCCTATGCAAGGAATCGTTGGGTGTCCCTGGGTAGACTATAGGGGTAGATGTGCTTGTGACCCAAAGTACTCCAGCAATAGCTAGTTGTCCCTGACGCTAACGGTGCATATTCTTTTCTAGATAGACACCGCGCCTCCTGATAGTATATATGTCTAAATGGTGGAGCAGTTGAGTAAGAAAGATTCCCT
Organism: Avena sativa; assembly: GCA_916181665.1. NCBI lineage: Eukaryota > Viridiplantae > Streptophyta > Magnoliopsida > Poales > Poaceae > Avena > Avena sativa. Next base: position 101,079,554 of record OV702287.1, on the reverse strand, counting down.
AAGGTGAGTCTAGTACTACTATACACAATGTCTACTGCATTAAAGAAATGAAAAAGGAACCAGAGAAGAGAACAAGGTTGAACAAAACTTGTAAGTTAAACATAGACTATAACATGCATAAGTTATTAGCCTATGTTAATACAGGAGTAGTTCATTTATTAGGTAATAGACTAATTTTAGCTTGGTATGTGTGAATAACTCACTGCCACATAAGCAATTTTACTGGGTTGGACCCTTAGTTACTCATGAAGTTATTTGCACTATGACTAGCCTCTTCCCCTAAATTTTGCTTATCTCCAGCAGCAAACCTATATTATCTCCCCTATATCATAACCACAATATTTTAATAGGAAGAGCAAATAAAATCACCCAATAACTCACTCAACGACGTAGGGGCCACATAAAGGAAAGACAGAACAGTTGATAAGTATACTAGAAACTGGATCCCTACACATCTGACAAAGTAGAAAGTATGACCAAATTTAAAGATCACTCATTGACAATTTAATTATTTTTATTTATCAGACATACTCTCCCTTCGTCCTAATTTTTCTGAAAATGCCCTCCAACCTAATTAAAAAGGATGTCACATATTTGACTAAATTTGAGTGTATATGTACACTAAACAGTGACTACTATACGACAAGTATATCTTTACAAAATCTCCACAAAGTGTATTCGATTGTTAAGAGTGCAATATAATTATGCGAAGACGGATGAGAAAAAAAGGTCCATGCACCCAAAAGAAAAGAGAGGGCCACGCTAGGAAGTCCTCTCCCTTCCTAGTTCCTACTCCAAGATTCGGCGATTGCAACACTATGACCGCCCTGGGAAGGCAGGGCCTCGACGACCTCCGCAATGGTCGCGACCTCGAGGACCAACATGAGATGGCTTCTCTCTTCCTACTTAGCGGGGCATGACCTGGACGATCTCCACAATGGTAGCTGCTGGCTACGAAGCTCCATGACTTCCTTCTTCAAATTTTCACACTCAGCGTGAAGCATCTAGGAGTCATGCTCGTAAGATTGTGCGAGCTTCATTTGAAAAGCCAAATCGGCTCGGAGGTGATCACACTATAGGTTGAGCTCGAACTTTTTCTACAGAATGTTGATGTTATGGCTATTGATTTCATCTACTTTGGCCGAGATTCTTGCCCTAACTTCCTACATTGAAAATGCATCATCAGTAAGAGAGCATGGAGTGCATGCAGAGAACAACATAAAATTCCAATACATGTATAGTGACTAAAGTACCTCTCTTCTTCGACCGAGAGCGGGCATGAGGGCATTGTACGCATCAGAGATATTCGTCGTGCTATCGACCCATAGGGTGGAAAATTCGATGCTCAAGCCGCCTGCCCTAGAAGATGTATAGAGACGGTTCAATAGTAGGAGAAGATAACCCAGGAATCAACGGAAGTACAAACCTACCCGGACTCTTGGTCCCCATGATAGTCGCTCTTCGGATACATGCGCGAAGACGAGCCCTCACCCCATGGCTGGTCTCCTTTCTCGGTCTGAGCCTACAGGTTACCCTGCCGGTGGGATTTCTCCATGGCTCTAACCACCGCTATCTTGCTGTTCTTCCTACGAGATAGGATATTTTGTGACGTTGCTAGATGTAGAAGTAGAGAAAAAAGGGAGGAGCAGTGGAATAAAATGGTTTCTACGAAGGTGGAGCGAGGTAGTACTAGTAGGAGGAGAGAGGAGAGTGAATAGTGGAAGCAAAACGTCAAGGTCTGGGTCTCGTTGCCGGCCTTCGAGCAATCTTGTTGGTCCATTATCCTAAGCGATCAAGCTACTAGCTGCAAATATTTACGACCCAACCAAAGTTTATGGACAAATTTGGCTAGATACATAGTGGTGCAATCAATTGTCTTATGCTGTACTAAGTGGGTCCCATCTTTAGGATTGGTTTTTGCCCGTCAGTCTAGTAAATTTCTAGTAGATTCAGAAAAAAATTCTAGTACATACATTTCTTAGCCACGTCTTGGAACGTCTCACGTTGTGCTTGCTCGTAGTAGTAGTAGTCACATTGAATATACTTGGGCTTGACGCATAAGCATCACAAACGGTCGCCAAAAGATCAAACAACAAACTTAAAGATAACTTAGGGCTTCTTTGGATAACAGTATTTAAAAACACAGGAATTTGACTCGGTAACAGGTACAAAATAATGGATTGCAAAATAGAGGAAATAGCTTTCTTTGGATCATAGAATTTCAAAACACAGGATAACAGGGTTGGAGGTACAAAATAGAGGAAATCTGTAGGCTTAAAGTCATTTCGACGAAACACAATAAACGCGGAGGAAAATTGCCTCAATCCTATGCGAATGAGTGTAAAAAAGTGGATGTTGAAATTCCTATGGTATTGGGGTGTAGAAATGCAATCCATATGAACTTTGGAGGTATGATTCCTTTCATCCAAAGGGCTTCCTTATGAAAAAAATCCTATGGGTCGAATTCCTTTGAAAATCCTTTGATCCAAATTGGCCTTAATCAAGATGTGCATTCTCACGATAGACGAACACCTTCCGGCAGGAGGTGATGCGGTCGTAGATTTTCATCTTGAACCCGTCTGCGGTGACCTTGAACATAAGGCAGTCACCCTCCTTCAACTCATGGAAAGATGCAAAGGTATCCCACTCTTTGTCCAGGATGATCTGGTCTTTGTTGCGGTTGGCATGGACAACCCACTCGCATTCCTCGCATGCTTGGACCAGCACTAGTTGCGGGTAGGGGAGTCCCTTCACGTAAGGCTTGAAGTAAGTCGGCATGATAAGCATATAAAAGTCATGTTGGACTAACTGGATGTAGAAGCGCCTAGGACGATGCGCCGTGGCATGGTGTCCAACTGACCTAGAGCGTCTTCTCGATTTGGCAAAACTAGCAACCGACCTGGCAACACTTGCCCTTGCCAAGGCCTCCACTCTCCTACCCGGCAGCTCAACTCCCATGGTATGATGGAGAAAGCATCTTCATAGCCACCTGGAGCTGGAGCTGTCCGGTCAAGAATGTAGTCTAAGTTTGGCATTACAGCTAACCCGATGGGTCCTCAAAATTATCTGAACAGGTACTATAAGGCATACCTTTTAATTAGATTGATTAAACAGCACAATGCATAATCTGAATGGATAAAACGACATAATGCATCATCTGGATAGACAAAACAACATATATGCAGTGCATCATCAAAAATACCAAAACAACACAAGGTATCATGTAATTAAATTTAATAAACAATGTCTGCATAATCAAAATTACCTAAACTGATGGGTCATTGAAATAATCTGAACAGCTAGAAGTCATATCATTTAATCCTAAACAATAGAGTGCAGATCAAAATGGACGAAACAACACAGTGAGGAGACATGACACAATGCATCATAAAAAAATACCAAAACAACACAATGCATCATGGAAAATTCCTAAATAGCACAATGCATCATCTAAGTACCAAAACAGAACCATGCATCATCGTCATCAAGAATACTCCATAACTAAGAAGAACAACACAAAAGACAATTATCAAGAATATGACATATAAAGAATAGCACAAAAGACAATTATCAAGAATATGTCATATAACTAAGCAGTTCAACAAAGGACCTACAGTACACGTTGCAAAAATCTTACTAGATGCACGTCAGATTTGGGTTAATGGGTTGAGCAGATGAACATGGTGCCACTAACGAAGAACCAGCCACATACACCGAAGAAGCACAAACAATCACTGATGAAGGGGGAGCCACTGATAGGGGTTTCACCGTGCACACTCTGAAATTTGGCACATTGGGAATGAGTGTCCAACCTATAGACGAAAAGGACGCGTCCGCCGCACGAGCATTCGGTCCCAACACACGCGGTCCCCACACACGCGGCTTGGACGACCGCTCGGCGGTCGATGAGGGTTTCAGCGCGACCGACCGAAACCCTAAGGGCGATGGAAGCCTGACCTTGGGCACGACCCGCACACACGCGAAAGGCGAAGGACGCTTTAGAGAGGGAACTACAGCCGGCGGAATCAAACAATCCACCTATAGCTCCAAAGCATAGCTTGATGAGGACCCCAGCTCAACCACAAACAAAGGTTTTGACATTGGTTTCACCGAAGCAACAACTGGGTTAACGACTGAGAGTTGTGAGGTGAGTGTGGGAATGTGATAGCAAGAGAGGGAATGGTGGGGGAGGAGTTAGAGAATGAGAGTGGGTAACCCTCTATCTGCTTTAGTAGTACCGTACTACAAAAAACTACATTTCACATATCATCACTTTTTGATGAACTAGTTCATTTCTTTGAACCGACTAAAATACTGGGTACCCTTTAGGTTTCAAACTTCCATCTGGTACCTATTTTTCTAGTAGTAGGTATAGTACAATACTTTGTATTACCCTCAATGGTAGTATAAAACATTTTTTTAGATATAGGAAATTGCATGATCCACCATCTTTTTCATTGCACTTTTGCACAAAACACTTGGTGGACGTCATTTTTGCACATTTTAACAGTTTTTGGCCTAATATGCACAAGTTTGGCCAATTAGTCCTGTAATGACCGATTTAACCTCATTGGTAGTAATACTGACAAGTGGTCCTTGAATGTCATTGCTCCCATTCACCCACAAATATTGAGGGGTTGTTTGGTTCCCAACCACACTTTGCCAAGCCAAAGTTTGGCAGTTTGACAAGTGTTTGGTTCTTGCCACAATTTAAAGTTGCCACACTTTATTATTGCTATGGACCACGTGTCATGGACTGAACTTTTTGCCAAATTTTTCCACATGTTGTTGCTTCTAAATTCTAAGCCACGCTTTTGTGGCTAACACACTTGTCAATCTTAGGCTTGGCAAAATGTGGCCGGCAACCAAACAGCCCCTGAATGATGCTAAAAACTAGATACTAACGATATTTATCACCCACAATACTTTTTGGATGCATATAGCTGGGATGTAAGAGAACTATTTCATATGAAATGTCAATGTTTACACAAAGGTACCAACATATTAGTCCGTCGCACATTGAATTTGTGAAGGCTTTATTTGGTCATAATAAACTTGTTTTTGAACATAACTTGTTTATACATAAGATTTGACATTTCATTCACATAACCAAATGTCCATCAAAGAGTTTATTTTAAAGTGTCGGACGAACAATATATGTCTGTTTATTACACCTCGCACAAAAACACCCTGATTTATCATCAACTTTAAGCAGATAATTATTTTCCCAGGATTTATTTTCCTGAGAGCAAGCACGGTGAATATGCCTCGGAATGCCATAAGCCCAGTTTCCAGACAAAGTTTATACATGTTTCACTTACAATTACAAACTTTTTTGAGTTCTCAAGGTTTCCTAGAAAACTTCACATTCTTAAACTAATTTAAGCCGATTTATCATTGTTAGATAAAATTTGAACTATGAGTATGTAGTAGATTGCTCTTAAAGTTATACAAGTATCTTTTGAAGGTACCCACCCAGATTGTTAATATATCAGAAACCAATGAATTTGTTGAATTCAACTTCTTGCTAAGAATTTGCATGTACAAAATTTGACTTTTATTTGAAAACAGTAAAAAAACATTGCACGATGACCTCTGACTTGTACTACTTTCTATGAAAAATGATTATTATCAAGAGAGTTCACATATAAAAAACAAACTAATTGAAAATATGGCCTTCCATGTATGAACATATCCTTAGGCTTCAGGCTAAAAGACAAGCTAAATGGCCTTATATATGTACAACATACTTTATGGTAATGTTCCCATATTTGGTAGATGAGTGCATCTTGGCATGGTGAATAATTATGCTACCAGTATTTGGAGGTTCCAAAATTTAGAAATAAAAAATCATTTTCAAATTTGAACTACAAGTAAACATGGTAGAATTTTTTAAAAAAGTTACAAACACCATTTGAGTCTTTATGGTACCGAGGCGGTCAATACTTCAAAAACCAACGAGAGTTCTATAAGATTAAAATTCTTGCTACGAATATGCATGTTGACAATTTGATCCTCACTAGCTAAGAACGAAAAGAATGAAAACCCTAAAAATGAAGCCTTCTTCATGGCGTCCTCTTGCGTGTACTACTATTTGCACTAAAAAATAATTAATAACCATGAGTCATCATAAATTACAAAAAAATAGTTACACAATATATGGCCCACGGTGTATGAACACTCTTGGGTTAGAAGATGAATGACAAAGGTAACAACCATATGACATCATATTGTATTGTAATGTTCCCATATTTGGTAGATGTGTGCATCTTGGCAAGGTGAAAAATGGTGGCAACCATAGTTTCCAACTTATAGGAACAATAAATCTTTTTCAATTTTCGAAGCGACAAGATTTTTTTGTAAGCAAGTACGAAGAAAAATGGCTCACAGTACCACAACAACAACCCTAGTTTTCAGACAAAGCGTGGACCTTGATACACTTACGATTGATTACCAAGTTTTATGAGTTCTCAATCTTCCCAACCAACTGTTTTCCTTGCTTAATTTTATGGTGGTTCATGCTAAATGTAGGGACATCGATGTAATTTTACCTTTTTTAGTTCCTTGATGTAAAATGTACTTCCACCGTCCGTGTAAAATTCGAACCTAGAAGCAAGTCGTAAAACTTAAACGTATTTAAGATTATTAGTTGTCAATGAGTATGAACACTCTTGGAGTTTCAATCCGAACGACCAAGTTCATGGCCATATCAAGATCATACTTTATGTTGATGATGATCCCATATCCAAGAATTTGCATGCCACCAAATTTGGCCATATATTTTGAAAACAAACAAACAGGAAGTAGTGGTATGAAGAGTATGGCCCGATCAGGTGCTCTCTTGAGAATGAGCCGAACCCGACTGTTTTATTTCTTTGCTTAATTTTGGGGTACTTCATGCTAAATGTAAGGATCTCGATGTAATTTCCCCTTTTAAGGTCCTCGATGTATATTGTACTCCCACCGTCCGTGTAAAATTCGAACCTAAAAGCAAGTGGTAAAATTTTAAACGTATTTGAGATTATTAGTTATCGATGGGTATGAACATTCTTGTATTTCAAGCCAAACGACCAAGGTCATGGCCATATCTACATCAAATATTATATTGATGATTCGTGATCCCATATCCAAGAATTTGCATGCCACCAAATTTGGCCATATTTTGAAAACAAATGAAGAGGAAGTAGTATGAAGATTATGGCTCGATCAGCTTCTCTCATGAGGAGCAAAACATGAATGTTTCCCCTACTTCAATTTTAGGGTGCTTCGTGATAAATGTATGGACCTTGATGTAATTTTACCTTTTTTAGGTCCTTGACATAAAATGTACTCCCACCATCCGTGTAAAATTCGAAGATAAAAGCAACCAGCAAAATTTAAACGTATTTAAGCTTAGTTGTGAATGACTATGAACAATCTCGGATTTCAAGCTGAACGACAAAGGTCATAGCCATATCTACATCATACTTTATATCAATGATTCATGATCCCATATCAATGAATTTGCATGCCACCAAATTGGGCCATATTTTGAAAACAAACGAAGAGGAAGTAGTATGAAGAGTATGGCTCGACCAGCTGCTCTCTAAGTTGAACCCGACTATTTTCCCTGCTTAATTTTAGAGTGCTTTGTGCTAAATGTATGGACCTCGATGTAACTTTACCTTTTTAGGTCCTTGCTATAAAATATACTCCCACCGTCCATATAAAATTTGAACATAAAAGCAAGTGGTAAAATTTAAATGTATTTAGGTTTATTAGTTGTCAATGAATATGAACATTCTTGCATTTCAAGCCAAACGACCAGGGCCATGGACATATCTACATCATAGTTTACGCTAATGATTCATGATCCCATATCGAAGAATTTGCATGCCGCCAAATTTGGCCATATATTTTGAAAACAAACGAAGAGAAAGTAGTATGAATAGTATGGATTGATCAGCTGCTCTCTCAAGAAGGAGCCGCACCCGACTATTTCCCTTGCTTAATTTTAGGGTGCTTCGTGCTAAATGTAGGTACCTATATGTAATTGTTTCCATTTTTAGGTCCTTGATGTAAATTGTACTCCCACCGTCCGTGACGTTGCGATATTTGGGAGTAAAATGGGTGTGAATCATGGCATGGTAACAATGTTGCCACTCAGAGTTTCCAACCATTAGGAAATGAAAAAAATCAATTTCCAAGGGACGAGAGTGTATTTTCTTTAAATCAAGTAGGAAGAATATGTATTTTCTGTAGAAAAGAAACAAAGAGAAAGAAGAGAAACTATGAGCATAGAGGAAGAAGCTTGAGAGAGCAGCGAAGAGGAGGAGTTGAAGGCGGTGCAGTATGAGAGCAAAGCTGTGATGGCTTGCTGACACGAGGTACATGGTACAGTCACCTAGTTGTACTAGTAGTATGGACCTTTACTATATACTGTATGCACGCAAAACAAATTGTGATTTCTCTCTCCTTCACTGCCTCATCACCATCCTCACACCCCGGCTAGCTGATCTCTCCATCGTCCAAAACGTGGTGCTGCGCACGTGTGTCGATCTGTCTTGTCGTCGGCTCTGTGTCAGTATTAGGCGTGCTGCGTAAAAGGAACCATTTTTGGGCTTGGCGATAAAAGGTACAATACTCATACTATTATTAGAGTCGGAGTTCAAACTTTCGTACTTTCGAAATTTTCACTTCCTTCCCAAACATACGGAAGGAAGGTTATTCAAAATATAGTGGTGCACAAGGGATTGTTTATACTGTCTGCAGTACGTCCCATTGCATTCGATGCACTTCATTATGATCTGGCCAGCTTTACCACTACTCCATAGTACTCCATTGTCATTCCATTTCACACCCTGCAAAGTGAAAGCCACCAAGCACACCCACAACACGCTGGATCGAAAGTACAGTAGGAGTTGTACGAAGGGTATGGCTCGGCCGCTCGCTCGAGAAGGACCCGCACCCGACTGCTTTTCATTGCTTCATTTTATGGCCCTTTGTGCTAAATGTATGGACCTCTATGTAATTTTCTATTTTTTGAGGTCTTCATTGTAAACTGTACTCCCATCGACCTTATAAAATTTTAACTAAACGTAAGCACGATAGATTGCTCTTAAATTTTTTCAAAAATATTTTGAAGCTAAGCAGGAATTTGGTACATACAAAAACCACCGAAAGTTCTGAAAAATTCATGTTCTTGCTATGCATCTGCATCCCAACAAAGTTGACACGGTTTTCATAACATTTCAAATAAAGAATAAGAAGTATAATAATTTTTTTGTGGCATCATGTTACGTGCGTTATAAAAAAGTATAATACAAGCATTATTAATTAGTCTTTGGTTTCAATAATACTTTATGTTGATGATCCCATATCCAAGAATTTTCGTGCCACCCAATTTGGCCATATTTTGGATGCGGATGTCACAAGCCAAGTTGACAAACATATATAGTGGATCGACAACATGTTGTACTTGTGATTCCCATGTTTTATGAGTTTTCAAGCTTCCTAGCTAACCCCGCCCATGTGAATGACTTTATGTCGATATCTCGGAATTAGGTCAAATTTGAAACTACAAGTAAATTATAGGTTTTGCTTTGATAGTTTTACGAAAAATCTTTTGGAGGTACCCATTGAGGGGTGAAAATTAATATATCAGAAACTAGCGAGAGATTCGACGATAGGTTCAACTTCTTGCTAAGACTTTGCATCTTGACAATTTAAAGAAATTAGGTCAAACTTGAGCTAGCTACAAGTAAACGCCATAGATTGCTCTTGAATTAAATGTCTTTTTAGAGGTAGATCGGTGCATCTTTTTTGTAGTAAACAGTGTTGTTGGTGTGAGTTTCCAACTATCAAGAAAGAACATTCAATTCTACATTTTTCGAGTGAATGCGAGTGAGGTTGTTCTTTTTCCTAAAGAAAAGTCCAAAGAATATTAGATCTGAATGCCACAAGCCAAGTTTATAGACATATATATTGGACCAACATGTTGTAATAACGACTCCCATGTTTTATGAGTTTTCAAACTTCCCAGCTAACTCCGCCCATTAGAATGACTTTATGTCGATTTATCGAAATTAGGTCAAATTTGAAACTACAAGTACTAGTAAATTGCACGTGCCCTACATGTGAGACTCAGATAATAGACGTCTGACATATTATCTCTATATAAAATTATAATAGGTAAATAAGAAATATATAAATTTGATCAACATATATAAAGTATGGGTGTATATTTGGTTCTTTTACTTTTTATATCATGTAGAAATCAACGATTATTAGCTATCTAAAACTTGAATTTTTTGGTAACATGGTCTAGAGAAACTAGGAAGAAGATTCTAGAATGATGGAGAAGTGTGTTTTGAGTTTTGTGCATAGCATTCATTGTGACGAAGACTACCAATAGAATCTTCTACATGTTAGAATGGAAAAGAAGATCCAACAGCTAGAAATGTTGGGATTCGCGAGTCTTGATCCAACAATATTCAAAGTTATTCGTACACTATATAGTGGTAAGAAATTGTAGGTTTCTTTGAAAGTTCTACGAAAAAGCATTTGGGGTACTCATCAGGGGGTCATAATTAATATATCAGAAACCACCGAGAGGTTTGGCGATAGTTTCAATGAAATTAGGTCAAACTTGAGCTACAAGCAAGTAAGCACGATTGATTTATCTTGAATTAAATGTCTTTTCGGAGGTAGATGGGTGCATCTTCTTGTAGTAAACAATGCTGTCAGTGTGAGTTTCCAACTATCAGGAAAGAACATTCTCAATTTTCCTAGTGATGACGAGATTGTTCTTTCAGGTAAAGAAAGTCCGAAGAATATGGATCTGAATGCCACAAGCCAAGTTTTCACACATATATGGTGGAGCAATATGTCGTACTTACGATTTCCCATGTTTTATGAGTTCTCAAATTTCCTAGCTAACTTCACCCACTAGAATGACTTTATGCAGATTTATTGAAATTAGGTAAAATTTGAACCACTACAAGTAAACTATGTAGGTTTCGTTGAAAGTTCTATGAAAAAGCTCTTGGAGGTACCCATCAGAGGGGGGGTCAATTAATATATCAGAAACCACAGAGAGTTCTGACGACAGGTTCATCTTCTTGCTAAGATTTTGCATCTTGACAGTTTAATGAAATTAGGTCAAACTTGAGCTACAAGTAAGCGCGATAGATTGCTCTTGAATTTAATGAAATTCGGTCAAACTTGAACTACATGTAATAAATTGTAGGTTTCTTTGAAAGTTTTATGAAAAAAACTTTTGGAGGGACCCATCGAGCAGTTAATTAATATATCAGAAACCACAGAGAGTTTTGACGACTGGTTCGACTTCTAGCTAAGATTTTGCATCATAAATTTTTTGAACACCTTTCGAAAACGATCACATGAAATAGGGAGAGAGGGGAAATGATTTTTCTATTCTCTATGGGCAACCCACAAGCTTAGGACATGTGCAGTGTAGTGAAATACCTATTTCTAAGAGAATATTTTTCACCTTAGACCTATGTCTAAACAGTGGAGAAGGTGTGTCTAGCCAAGTTTTCTTTGACCCTGAGTCTAGTACTAGACATATGGACCCACTTTTCAGTGTCTGGTAGACATTTTTATTGTTTCATTCAATGTTGGTTGGTGGGGCTTTACATGGGCTAAACAGTGTCATTTCTTAGACTCAAGGCTAACAGTTTTCTTAGCGTGAGTCTAGCTATGTATCACGATGTGCTTGCTCTTAGGATTAAAGATACAAACTTTATTTTCTCCATAATATATATGGTGAACCTTAGCGGATGCCACATACTAGGCCTTAAGGTGTGCTTTTGTACACATTGCTGATACCCTTATTAGGGAAAAAGCAAATAGTATGTACACTAGTAGTAGTACTCATTTATTTGCTCAGACATATGCTCACCTCTATCCACGCGTTGTACATGTTGAGAGAATAAAACGTAGGCAGCAGCGAAGAGGAGTTGAAGGCGGTTCGATGTCAGAGGAAAGTTATGATGGGTTCCTGACACGAGGTACTCCTGCGGCCACACAACTAGTAGTAAATTTCAGGACCTATGCAAGCAAAACAAATTATATGTTTTCTCTCTCCTTCGCTGCCTCTCACCATCCATCCTCCCTCTCTCCTCCCCTTTCCCCTCGCACACCAGCCCAGGTGATCTCTCCGTTGTCCATAGCGTGGTGCTGCGCACATGTGCCTTGGTACGGCGACTCTGTGTCTCTGGCGTGTTTGGCAGCCACATTGGCATGGAGTAGGGACGAGGAGTATATAGGAAGGATGTAACATCCCAAAACTTTAATCCAAGCTTATCAAGATCAAATCATCCAAAAATAGGGTTAACAAAAACTTTTCCAAAATTAAAATGAAAGCATTCATATATGTGTGCATTTAAAATAGGAGTTGTTTGAATTGCCATGATTGATTGATCCAATGCTTGTAAAATGTTTCTTAGGTGATTTAAACCTCATCTACATCATTCCCAAACTTTTCCTAAAGATAATCAAATCAAAAAGAATTTAAAAGAAGGAATGGTCATTTTGGTAAATTTAACTCTCATGCCTACTTTGGCTATTCCTAGTACTCAATTCTTAACAGAAACAATTCTTGATCTTTGCACCCCTTTCTAGTACACATAATGAGGTACCAAGGCCCACCTTTGGACCTGCTAAAAACATTCTGTTAACTATTTTAAATGACAGTTTAAAATTGAATCTAATGCATATGCATAGATCAACCCTATTTCAAAAACCATTTTTTGAGCTCCATTTTCAGAACCCTTGCAACCAGAGACTACCTATCACTAGTGGAGATCACTCAAAAATTTTGAACTCAAAATTCAAAACTTTTTCTCTTGTGGCCATTTCATCAAACACATGGCAGGCAAAATCAAACACAATTAGCTAGCTCACTGTTTCTACAGGGTTTTACCACCCAATTGACCACAAAACACTCCCTCTGTCTCCACTTGATCAAACCATGCCATTACCACCCCATCCCCTACACCCTAGTGGAAAGGCCAAGCCATGCCGAGCACCAACTCGCCGGCCAACCTTGCCCTCACCCAAGCCGACCACCTCCCCCTCTCTCTCCATGTCTAGGAGCTAGCCAGCACCTCACCGCCACTCCCTGTCCCTTGCCCGAGCCAAGAGCAGTAGTGGACCACCGAGCACAACCCGCACCCAGTGCCACCGCACCAGGCCAAGAGCACGCCAAAGCGCCGCACCCGGCACGCGTGCACACCCCGCCGCTCGACCGCAGCCCGTGTCCGCCGCTCCGCATCGACCTAGAGAACACCCCAGACATCCCCGTTCACCGCCCAAAGCCTCATAGCCACCTCGCCCAGACCGCGTGCCACCACCCCTACGGCCGCATTTAAGTCCTAGAGCACCGCCAGGGAACCGCCCATCGATCGCCATCCCCCGCCATGCCGCTAGCTCACCGTAGCCATGTCGCGACCGTCGACCGCCCATCCCGCTCGGTCTCACCGTCGGGCCTATAATAGGAGCCCTCCCCAACCATTCTTCTCCACACCATTCCACTCCCCTCACCTCTCTGAGCCTCACCCACCTTTAGCCGGAGCAACTGGAGCAGCAGCTCGCCAGAATTGGAGCCGGAGCCGCCGCCTCTGGAGGAGAAGGGTGCCGTTGATTTCGACCGCCCCAAGCTCCGCCGCGACCACGCCTCGCCTCTCCGTCGTCTTCCACTTTGTTTGCCCGCCTCGCCGACCCTGCTGGATCCCTGGTACGCCCCTAGTAGACCCCCACCGAGCCGCTAGGGTTCGAGCTCGCCGGCGACCTGTTCGTCGTTGACGACGACCCTCAGCCGTTGATCTCGCTTCTAATCCTACGGCCCACAGCGCGCATACCGTTTCGCGTGTTGAGTGCCGCTGACAAGCGGGACCCCCTGTCAGCTGAGCCCCCGCGCCGCGGAGCGCCACTGGGCTGGCCCAAGTCCTTTCCCGCGCTAGCCCATAGATTCAAATCTGGTTTTTCCTTTTTAGTTAAATCTAGTTTCTGTCCCCTATTTCAAAACTCAATTTAGAGAGTTTTATAAATCCAAATTGTATGAAACCAATTTTGTCTGAAAGTTATTAAAATGATCTATCCAAGACCGTTGGATTTAATTCAATTAGAGTTATAGATCTCTCCTAATAAAAATAACAAAACAGAAGCTTTTGCAACTTGCAACATTTTTTATAAAATCAACCAAGTTAGCTTTTGAGTTGATTCCAACTCTCAAAAATCACATTTCATCATATCTATCTAACCATGTATTAATATTAAGGTTGACATGCAGTGACTTTGGACTAGTACCAAAATAATGCTATATAGGCATTTCTAGTCACTTTAAATCATTAAATAATGAACTTAAACCAAAGTAATATTGATCCAACCCTTAAATATCATTCCCACATGTTAGAATATGTGGTGAGGACATGTGTCCACATAATCCCATATTTTGGTGGTGAATATTAAAATTTTAGTTAATATTTCAATGAGTAGAAATTACTTTTCTAAAATAAAAAGGATGAAACTATTGAATTAAAACTTGTGATGTTTGTGATGATAATAGATCATCAAATGTGTGTTTTAGAATGCTACTTAGCCTAGTTAAGTACTGTTTGGTGATTGTGCACTCCCTATGTATTTATAGACGCTAGTACCGACCAAGCTTTCGAGGAGGAGGAGTTCTACCAAGAAGAAGAAGAAGAAGAAAACTTCAACCACTGCACCAACCAAGGCAAGCTATTGTTAGCAGGCTAGAATTAAACTAGATGGTTTAGCAAAGATGCCTTAAGCAGGCTTTGATCACACCCCTTTAACTTTTAGTACCCCAAGTCTTATTGTAGGGTTTTACCTCCCTTAGTTTACACAAAGTTCTTTACTTAATTTTGAAGGTAGCATAAAAAGTATAAAACTTGACCTACTTAGAAACCTTCAGATGTCACTCTATGGCAGGAGATTAAACCCATCACTTCCACCTTAGTGAACACTCTTAACTTAGCATCTTAGTATAGATCAAAAACTCGAGTCACTCTAGATGGGAATACTTGGTGAAAATGAATTATGAAAACCATGGAATGATGAGTCATTCTATTGAGATGTTTTGACATGTGTTGAGAAACACAACTAGTTTATGATGATGAAAATGACGAGGCATGAGCCTTAACCCTTTTATAAAACTGATGGTTGGATTCGGATGCGATACCATTCCAAATTTACCGTACAACCACATTACCTGAATTGGGTAAGGCTTAGCTGGAAATTTATATGCATTAGTATTAGTTCCCTCATGGGAGAGGTTTGAGCTGAGGCTACCTCTCAATGTTGTCCACCTATGAAGTGCCCAAGATGACTGATGGTCATGGTTGGGAGGCCATGCTCATAGGAGAGGTGCTTGTACTAGGGTGTGTAAAGGGAAGGTTATGTTTGATTATATGCATACTAAGTATGATGATTCAGGGTTATCCCTGACAGATGTATCGAATCTTGTGGTGAAAGTGTACCACCTCTGCAGAGTGTCAAACTATTCGAATAGCCACGTCCGCGGTTATGGCCAGTTGGACTGGCCATACTGTTTCGTTTTCAGATGTTTTCTAAATAACTTGAAACGAATGATGAACTTTGACTTGACCACAACAGGGTTGTGTTAATGATAATAGCTTCCCAACTTAAGTGATTCTAGAACCTTATTTTATCTTTCTTTGCTTCTGAACTCAGCTTAGGTTTCAAACTTAACTTGATAGTTAACTTAGATTCAGCACTTTAACTTATATTTATACTCCTTGCTAGTAGTAGTTTGCGAGTACTTAAAGAGTACTCATGGCTTTTGTCCCTGGCTATTATCATGGCCAGACTATGAAGGAGATTATCAAGATGATGGTCAGTAGGACGGCTATGATAACTAGGACTATCTGCCTTCGTCAGCATTGCATGTGCCCCTGAAGATGGACCCCACCGCTACGCTATCGTTTATTTCCGCTGCTTGTTATATTAAAGACTGGATCATGAGATCCTTATTTGTGTAAAACCTTATGTATGGTTTGTAATGGATGATGTACTGTGATATCCAATCCGTTATGTCTCGCAAAAATGGTAATCCTGGGATTGCGAGGTATGGCATAACGAGCATCTGGGATTAAAAATCCGGGTGTTGACAAGTTGGTATCAGAGCCATCCTGACCATAGGAGACCCTAGTTAGAATGGACGTCCAAACCAAAAACTTAGCTTCAAAACCAAAGTGAGTATTTATGAAAAACTATTTCCTCTCTCACCCTTGTGAACCCATTCTTTCTCAAAAATTCATGTTCCTCAAAATTCTTATATTACTACTTAAAATTTGACACACTTGATCACTTCAGTAACTTCCTCATC
The DNA here is from genome assembly GCA_916181665.1 of Avena sativa. NCBI lineage: Eukaryota > Viridiplantae > Streptophyta > Magnoliopsida > Poales > Poaceae > Avena > Avena sativa. Next base: position 101,063,182 of record OV702287.1, on the reverse strand, counting down.
CTTAATCCTTGTAGATGGAGACTCAGTTCAGCAAGTTTTACCAGTTGGGAAACGGAGTTCAGCTGATCTTCGAGAGGGATCTGGATTCGCTGTCGGAGTTACTAGGACACCCACATCCGGAGTTTCTTGGAGCTCAACTTCTAGGACCCCCAGGAGGAGACCTACAGTGGCTAGTCACCGTGGATCTTCGGGGAAGCATCGAAGCACCAACTTGCGGGAGAATCCAGTTCTCTGTGAGAGAGAACAACTGGCTAGATGGATTAGCCAGGGCAATGCATGAAGCTCTCGTACGTCTATGTGCCCTCAGCGTCAACAAGATCCAAGGAACCCGTTTTGCCCACTATGCAAGACGTGATTTCATGGGAATGCCGATGGAGATGCCAAGTCACCTAGAGTTGAGGCGTAAAGTGGAGAACCTTGACTTCTTGCTTCATGACTGACAGCAGGAACTGGACAATGCCAGAGAGTTAGCCAACCAGAACCGTGCCATCGCCGACCAGAAGGCCCAGACTTTCGCACTGCTCGTCCAAGATCACCAGTCTCTTCATCGCCAGCGTGCAAAGAAGGATCACACCATCGCCCGTCTTTGCAACAAGGTGGCCGACCTCGAGAAGACCGTCAAAGAGCAGGAAGCTTAGCTTGCCGCCAAAGAAGAAGAAGATGAGGGTGAAGACATCCAGGGAGATATGGATTCTTACCTCAGTAACGATGATGACATTCTGGAGGAGGATGCTGTGGACTTCTACACTGATGATGAAGACTCCGACTTCATCGACGATGAATAGATGCACTAGAGCACTATCGTAGCATGAGATGTAGCATCTCATTGTATCGTAGCTTGCAGAATGGTTCTTCAAACCATCTGCTTTCCCCTTTGCTTGTTGTGGTGTGTGTTGTATCGTGTGCTTGCTTGCATGAATGAAAAAGAAGTTAGTTGAAAAACCTGAGTTTAACTCAAAGTTTTAGCTTTGAAAACCCAAAACCATGAACCTTAGAATTTCCCTCTTACCCCTATATCTATCTCAATCTTCAGATGACTCGTGGAAACCAAGGAGGGAGCAGCTTGTCGCAGGACCCAATGCTGCAGATCTTGCAGAACCTTATCGCGGACCGTGAAGCAAGCAGGGCCGAGCGTCAAGCCAACTTAGCAACATTGCAGCAGATTGCCCAAATAGCTCTCAACAACCAAGGACATGGAAATCAGGATCACCAAGGATCCAAACTCAAAAAATTTCAGAACACAAATCCCCCAATCTTTAACCAATCTGAAAACCCATTAGATGCCGATGACTGGTTACAGACCATGGAAAACAACCTCGAAGTTGCAGGAGTTGATGAGAATGAGAAAGTTCTCTTCGCCACCCACTATCTGGCGGGAGATGCAAGAGCTTGGTGGAATAGCATCCGCAATATGAACCATGGCCAGGTGATGACCTGGGAAGCATTCAAGGTCAAGTTCAGCCGCACCCACGTGCCGCAAGGTCTTGTCAACAGGATGAGAGGTGAATTCCGCGAACTGAAGCAAGGAAGAATGACTGTGGTGGAGTACCGTGACAAATTCTTGTCACTTACCAGATATGCACCGGATGAGATCAACACGGAGGCCAAGAAGAAGGAGAGATTCTTAAACGGACTGCATGATGAGATGCAGACTGTCCTCGCCAACATCCGTTTCCAGGATCTCGAAGAGCTAGTCGACTCTGCCATTCAGATGGAAGGGAAGATTAACCAGGCAAACGACAACCGCAAGCGCCATATGATGCAGCAGTCTAGATCCAGTAGTCACCAGAAGTACCGTCCTAACCCTTCACCAGGATATGCACCAAGGAACACCCGACCCCCAAATTCTCTCCCAAGCTACCCCAACCGTAGCGGAGGCAATGTGAAGTCCGGAGGAAACAATAACAACTCTGGCAATGCCAACAATTTCAACCGTGCCCCTCCCAAGAGCAACAACAACAACAACAACAACAACACTGCACCTAGAACTGGCAGCAATGTTGTACCTGTCGCAGTCAAGGACAAGTCCCAGATCACTTGTTTCGAGTGTGGAGTGAAGGGTCACTACTCTAATGAGTGTCCCAAGAAGACTGCCGCCAATGCCCCTATGAATGCCCCAGCTCAGCAGCAGCGTCGTGTTTAACCAGGAAGGAGATTTGCCCCAGGGAACCCGCACAACCGCAACGGTTGTCTCTTCCACATGAACACAGAAGAAGCCCAGGAAGCGCCAGATGTAGTGTTGGGTATGTTTTCTGTCAACTCAGTTTTAGCAAGAGTATTGTTTGATTCTGGAGCATCGCATTCATTTGTCACCGAAGAATTTGTATGCACTAGTAAGATTCGCCCAACCAACCTGAAGCATGTCATGATAGTTCAAATCCCCGGTTCAACAACAAAAGCTAGAAAAATTTGCAAAGCTGTACCTATCAGAATACATGGGATAGATTTTTATGCCAACCTAATTATACTTGGAACCAAAGGATTGGAAGTAGTACTAGGTATGGACTGGATGTCAAGGCATAAAGGACTGATAGACTGTGCTAAGAAAGCCATCACCATGACCAGTAGTTCTGGAGTAACAGTAGCGCATATCTCCGAAACCTTACCCCGTCATTTCAAGTGCAACAAGAGTGTAGCCCTGCCTACCATTGACCAAGTTAGAGTAGTCTGTGAATACCCCGACGTATTCTCAGATGAATTGCCAGGTATGCCCCCGGATAGGGATATTGAGTTCATTATCGAACTAATCTCTGGAACCGGACCTATAGCCCAGAGACCCTATACCATGAACCCCTCAGAGTTAGTAGAACTAAAGAAGCAGTTGGATGCCATGTTAGAAACATGTTTGATTCAACCAAGTGCATCGCCATGGAGATCACCAGTGTTATTCGTCGACAAGAAAGATGGAGGCAACCGTCTGTGTATAGACTACAGAAAATTGAATGATGTCACCATCAAGAACAAGTACCCTTTGCCAAAGATAGAGGATCTATTTGATCAGTTGACCGGAGCTCAGGTATTCTCAAAGATTGATCTTAGGACTGGTTATCACCAACTTAAGATTCGTGCAACGGATATTCCGAAGACCGCCTTTACTACTCGCTATGGTTTATATGAATATACGGTTATGTCTTTTGGATTAACCAATGCCCCTGCTTATTTCATGAATCTCATGAATAAGATCTTTATGAATTTCCTCGATAAGTTTGTAGTTGTGTTTATCGACGACATGCGTATCTACTCCAAGTCAGAAGAAGAGCATGAGCAACATCTGAGAATCATCCTAGAAATCCTGAGGGAGCATCAGTTATATGCCAAGTTCAGCAAGTGTGAGTTTTGGCTAAAAGAAGTAGGATTCCTCGGCCATATTGTGTCTGCCGGAGGAGTCTCTATTGATCCCACCAAGATCAAAGATGTCGAAGAATGGGCAGCCCCAACCAATCAAACCCAAGTTCGTTCATTTCTCAGATTAGCGGGATATTACCGCAAGTTCGTAGAAGGATTCTCGAGCATAGCCCGACCAATGACCCAATTGTTGAAGAAGGACAAGAAGTTTGAATGGACAGACAAGTGTGAAGCCAGTTTCCAGGAGCTGAAGAAGAGATTGATATCCGCCCTGATTTTGATCATGCCAGACATCAAGAAGCCGTTTGATGTGTATTGTGATGCATCCAAGATTGGCCTAGGATGTGTATTGATGTAAGAAGGCAAAGTCATCGCGTATCTGTCTCGACAACTGAAGCAGCATGAGCAGAACTATCCGACCCATGATCTTGATCTAGCAGCCGTGGTTCTAGCGTTGAAGACATGGCGTCATTATTTGATGGGTAATCGCTGTGAGATTTACTCAGATCATAAGAGCTTGAAGTATATCTTCACCCAGAAGGAGCTGAATATGAGGCAAAGAAGATGGATAGAGTTAATCAAGGATTATGACCTTGACATTCACTATCACCCCGGCAAAGCCAATGTAGTAGCGGATGCTAGATTGCCGTGTAGGCTTAACACCATGATCAAAGAGAAGCAACCAAGTTTGTACGAGGAGCTGGAGCAGTTCAGGACTGAGTTAGTTAGCAAAGGATTCGTAGCTAGCATTGAACTTCAACCCACTTTGATTAGCCAAATCAAGGAAGCCCAGAAGGGAAATGAAAGTATCGATGGAATCAAACGTCGTATTGGTACAGGAAAGGTACCTGGATTCACCGAAGACGAAGAAGGTGTACTGTGGTACAAAGGACATATCTGTGTGCCAGCAGATTCGGAGCTAAAGGAGGTTATCATGAAGGAAGCTCATGATACTCTTTAGTCTATCCACCCCGGAGGAACAAAGATGTATCAGGATTTGAAAGAGCAATTTTGGTGGCACAAGATGAAGAGAGAGATCGGAAGCTACATCGCCAAATGTGACATCTGTCAACGAGTCAAAGCAGAGCATCAGAGACCCGCAGGACTATTGCAACCATTGCAGATTCCGGAATGGAAATGGGATTCCGTCGGAATGGACTTTATCACCGGTTTACCTACTTCTAGTAGGGGAAATGACTTAATCTGGGTCATAGTTGATAGACTGTCCAAGGTAGCCCACTTCATACTAGTCAAGAGAACCTACGAGACTGCAAAAGCTAGCAGAGTTGTACATTGCTAGGATTGTTAGTCTGCATGGAACCCCCAAGACCATCGTCTCAGATTGAGGAACCTAGTTTACTTCAAGATTTTGGCAGAAAGTTCAGGAAGGTTTAGGAACCAAGTTGAATTTCAGTACCGCTTATCACCCGCAAACAGATGGACAAACTGAGAGAGTCAACCAGATCTTAGAGGATATGCTTAGAGCTTGTGTGTTGGAATATGGATCAAAATGGGAAGACTGCCTGCCTTTCGCAGAATTCTCATATAACAACAGTTATCAGGCTAGTTTGCAGATGGCACCATTCGAATTCCTATACGAAAGAAAGTGTCGTACCCCTTTGAATTGGTCGCAAGTAGGAGAGAGTCTGATCTTTGGACCCGACATTCTCCGAGAAGCAGAAGAGAAAGTTCAAAACGTCCGTGAGCACCTCAAGACCGCCCAATCCAGACAGAAGAGCTATGCTGACAAGAGAAGGAGAGACATGACTTTCAATGTTGGAGATTTCGTATATCTCAAGGTTTCACCATTGAAGGGAACTCAACGCTTTAGTCTGAAGGGAAAGTTAGCTCCCAGATATATCGGACCTTTCAAGATTCTGAACCGCCGAGGAGAAGTATCGTACCAACTGGAACTGCCTGAAGAGATGTTAGCCATCCACAATGTGTTCCATATCTCGTTACTTCGCAAATGCTTGGAAGTGCCTGAGAAGCCCCGCACCTTAGCTAGCCCAGATTTTGGCTTAGCCTTGCGCACCTTCTCCTTATATACCACCAGCTCTACATCAGACTTTACGTGATCATCCTGCATAGGCTTCAAAGTCTGTTGTTTGCCACCATGCACAAAAGAGTATGTATTTGCTCTTCCAGCATGTGTAACGTTGCGATCATACTGCCATGGATGACCAAGTAACAGCCCACATACCTCCAATGGCAACACATCGCACTCAATCTCATCAACATAATCACCAACTATAAATGACACACGCACCTTATGAGTTACCTTCACCATACTGCAGCTATTTAACCATTGTAGATGCTTAGGTTCAGGAATACGCCATGTGGACAACCCCAATGCTGTCACCATTGCCTTGCTAATGCCATTAGTATATCTTCTTCCATCAACAATCAACTTGCATGCTTTCCCTTTGATCATACATTGTGCCTGAAATAAATTCCAACGCTAGCCATTGTCAATTGTCATGCAAGTGTCGCTTTGTACCTTCTTGGGTTGCAAATTCAGCCCACTCAATGGTACAACAACCTCCAATGTAGTTTCAGCACACATAACAACCTTGGCTTGTACCTCGGAAACAACCACCTTGTCCAACTCTATGGACTTCTCCAAAAACCTAGTGCGCAGAAATTGCTTGAAATCCTCCCAACTAGATGTCTTGTGATGCCTTTTAGTGATCTTGCTTCCTGCCACCAACTAGACACCATTGTATCCACTCGCCGGTAGAAAATCGTGCAAAAACCATCGACCATGTGAGATTCTCAAGTCTCATATTCTGCGAACATTGCGGTACTGTCCAATCTCCATTTAATTATAGTTGCATCAAATTGACAGCCGATCACGATACTGATATAGTCATGATATACATCATCGGACTTGTCATTTAAAAGTGTAGACATTGATGAACCCATATCTCTGCATAAGTACTTGTTTCAAACTGACAAAACATGTAGATCAAACCGCCAGGCACACCGACAGCTTCGATCGCCAGACTTCTGCACAAATATATGTACCAAAAACTAGGCAAAAGGTGCACCTCTGTCCAACATGAAAAGAACTCCAATCTGAACCAAACTGAACAAATCGCAGCAGCTGGAAAAAAACTTGTGCACGTACGTATGAACAGATCCTTCCGATCAACACATCCTTTTTTCAACTCTGACATACAGGAGCTTGGCTCTTCTCACGTATAGGAGTCTGGCTGGTGCACGTACGTATTCTTCCGATCAGCTGATTCTTCCGATCGTGAAACGATTGATCCCCTCAATCCAAAACAATGTCAAATCTGTACAAAACTGATACATATCAAATCTTTCTTCCAATTGTTTTTTTCCACCTGAATGCACAACACACAAAATTGAAGGGGTGAGGCACTAGGATCGATCCCGTGAGCACCCAGGTGCACGGGGCTTACGATTCCAGGGCATGCGGGGCGATCCGGATTCCTCCTTTTTCTTCTTCTTTTGACCTAGACCGATCAGATCAAGTATATGAGAACGACCCGGGCTCTTCAAATCGATCGGATCTTGAAAACAAAAACAAGAAATAGATCGTTAGGACTCTGGCCACGATCGGATCTGGAAGTGTGGGCTTTGATAATTCCGATCGGTCACCACGCAGCCACAGAAAGAACTGCTCGCGGTGACTGCAACGCGCCGCCAGGTACTCTTGATCTGAAAAGCAATCTAAACAAATATGATTCGTAAACTGCTTGTAAAAAAATAGTCCGCAGATGATCCAAAAACACGCTGTGATCAATGAGAGCTCTGATACCACATGATACAGATCACGCCGATGATCCTTGAGTTTTGTCCCAATCTTTCACAGCGATTAACCCAGATAATAATCCTTTCAATAACACCAATGAACGTCACCTGAAGAAGAGGAATCAATCCAGCAAGTAATATGATGAAGATCGCCACGCCTTAAACCTGAGCACGACAATCCTTGATGAACACAAGAACCTCCACAATAATAATCTGATAAACGGTATCGCCGTTCCTGGAGGGATGATACACGGTGGAGCACAATATAGTTTTTTGACTAAACAACTGAACTCCCCTAAACCCTAGGCGGCTGACTCTTTTATATAGGAGGTCTGCAACTAGTCAGTTGGATAGACCCAAACCGAACACACAAACGGACTCGAACCTAACCTGGACTCGAACTCAATAACATAGCAACAATATTTGACACAACCTTATCTTTATCATTACATATCGTAGGTCGTCCTGGCATGCTAATCATCAATAGGGTGCGTCCGCATCACCTAGCTTGTTGGAGTCCTGAAATTAGGCTTCACCTCCTCCTTCGTGCCCATATCATGGGATGATGAAGGATTTGAAAACAAGGGTCGCTGGGTTGGTGCCAATGGAGAATGGGTTGCGATTGCAAAGCACCCGGGACGCTGGTACCTCCAAAATGTCTACAATATGGCATGTATCGAGCTGCCACATGTGCAGCATGTTGATATGTATCCATTGGGTAACCAGTATTTCCCTGGCCCCTATGCACTTACCGCTACAAGCACGTGAATATCGAGCTACTGAAGATACAAATAGCAAAGAAATCGTACAGATTTGACAACCAATGGCACTACAGTGTGATTGCGGTGTTTGACAAATTCATTTCTACCATAGATTTTCCTAGTGACAGGGACTAGATTATCCTTCGAAACGACTATCTTGCACCAACAACGTATGTCGATGTCATTGCCATGTGTCTAATCAGTGGTTCTATTGATGAACCAAACAAGTGGAGTGAGTCCCGTTATTTAAAAGTAAAATTTATAAATTACTTACAACTGCATTGTTCGTGATACTTTTGCTAACTGAAATGCACACACAGGTATACTTGCAGGCCCGCGTGTCATACATGCTCTAGTAATTGAAGAGCTGGCAAACGTCCAAGCCGGTGACTATGCCGAGGCTGAAGATATTGCATTACGCGGCTGGTACTTGGTAGAGCTTGGCTGGGATATCCCGTGGATTCACACGAGGGGTGCACAAACCAGCATTCATGGTGATCCTGTATCATACATGGGTAGAGACCTGCTCTCTTATCCCTCACTCCACTGTCACGTTTTCTAGAGGGCCCTTAATTTAGATGACCCTGTAGCACCGAACTGGAACAGAAGGGATAATCTTGAAGGGAGGTCAACCATCATTCATCCTCGAGCCCCCTACAAATCCTGAACCTGGTGTTGCCGATGTTGACGAAGCTCTACCACTGTTCAGAGGAGACTGTGGTTTTGCTACACACGTGCGCTACGAACATCGCCCACAGCCAGTTCTAGATTGGAGCCGCATGCACATCAATGGGGGGGGACTTCCATAGGTTCATCACTTAACTACACTAAGCGGAACATAGGGAGCAAATGTTCGAGGCGCCAATGTGGTTCGTGCCAATCATGCCTCGTTAGAACTATGTGAAGTTTGACCAAAATACAGAAAAGCTGATTATAAGCACTCGTAACATCATTTCTGTAGCTAGTACTTGTCACCATGTAATGTACAATACTACGTACATAGTACTTTCATTCTGTATTGTAGTATCATTACTTGCAACATCATTTCCACTATTGCTTGTTCTAGGCATCATGTACGTAATAATATACTTTCATAGTATGTGTTTGATGTTTCCCTATTCAAGCACTCAACCTGCCGTGCCCAATTTTTTAGGCTATTAATTTTGGCATGACAATTAGTAGTACTGTATTGGTGGCAAGGTTTGCTTTGTCCACACATTCGTCTGACCTTGCCACATTTATTCCCTCACTAGCCCTAGTCCCAGCTATCTCTCACACAATACTCCTTAATCGCCATTGCGCTTCCCTCCATTGACGACCACCACCTCCGCAACTTACTCGTCTTAGGTGGGTCGGCTACTCACGGCGGGTCCTGCAACCTCATCTATAGAGCCATGATATCTCTCAGATCGTGGTGGCAGTGCGGTATGTATATAATTCCCGAAAGCCTTGATCTTGATGATGAGATGCGGTCAACCTTTTATTAGCGCTAGGTTAACATTGGGTTGATGTTGAGTATAGTTCTCATCTAGTGCATTTAACCCGTTTGTATACTATAGTTCAGTTTTACACGTGCAAGCTAGTTCCAGGGCTAGATATACGGTGAGCTATAATAATAAGTTCAAATTTTGTATTGATTGATCCACGACTGATGATGATTTGGGAGGCTACTCGTCATGTTTTGCTTGATTGGTCTCAGGGGTGGAGGTCCCTTTAATTTGGGCAAGTTAGGGCAGCTGCTGTCCTATCCTGATTTTTTCCAAAATTTCAAGTATATGTATACATCTCTAGCATCGGCAGCAGATAGAGCTCATCATGTACATTCATTCGTCTGTTCCTGGGTGTTCGGTGTCTGTACTACTCGGTAAAGAACTGCACTAATGTGATGCCTAGAACTTGGAAATAGTACTAATATAACTGGTGTTCATGCTAGCTAGAGTTAAGACTTTAATTTGTGTACTTCGATAAAAAATTGCTCCTCTTTACTTTCTTAGCTGATCTTGTATTGTACTCTATCAGCTAATATTGTACTATTTCACAATTATTGATAGCTGGTAGAGACATTATCTGTCCACGGGATTTTTTTTGCAGTGTTCGGGCAAGAAGCTCAAGCTTGGAGAGACTCATCATCGAAGAAGACAAGAGAGCCCTGTGCAGTCTGGATGGAGGGGCGAGCCAAGAACACCCATGTGGAACACCTGTGACGAGTTCTACAAGATGTTGTTAATACCGGGAGGGTTAGACGTGCGGAGCATACCTAGCTCCTTCTTTCCAACATTTGGCGGTGAGTATCTAGAGGCCATCAAGCTGAATATATGCAAAGCCTACAGCTGGGACATCGACCTGAAGAAGCAAGATGGCAAGGTAATCCTTGACGAAGGATGGCTAGATTTTGTCAAAACACATGACGTGAAGGTAGGATACTTTCTGGTATTCAAGAAGCTTACCACCACTTCCTTTAAGGTGATAGTATTTGATCATGATAACTATGAGAAGGTGATCAGATGTGCAGGTTATCACCCATCATTTGATGCACAATTTACTATATCGTAGGTGTATTAATGTAGTGATTATTCGCTTCTAATTATAACTATTCTGTAAAGAGTTGCTTGAACATCTTTCGTTACATGCATCATGTTGGAACACCGTGGTCCTTGATCGTGCTAGGCTCCAATGTGGAGGTATTTACTGTACTATGTTTGCAGCAAAACTGCAAAACAAACATCTAGTGTACTACCGCTAGTATTGTACTACCTTTGTTCCATAGTATAATCCTTTTTAGCAAAGTAAATAATCATCTTGTTAGTTCAGCCACATACAAGAGTTGTGCCATGTTGGTGTACATAACAGTCAAGTGGGTAGGTGTAGTACAACTCCTGTATGTAGCGGAACTAACGAGATGATTGTTCATTATACTCTACTGCTAGTAGTAGTACGTATTGTACTAGTACAAGTGTATTACTACTAGGTAGGAGTACTATTTTTTAGGAAAATAGAAGCTGTAAATAAACATCATCTGGTCAAACATGACAGCAATAGTAACTCTATTCGGCTTACACGGCAGCGTGCCGGCCTAGTTGTAATGGCCCAGGTGTGACATGGTTAATTTAGTGCACGGCAGCGTACCAGCCTAGCTATAAAATATGCTAGGATTTTAGATGGTTAATTTAGTGCACTACAGCGTGCCAACCAAGCTAATCGGCGTCCTCGATGCAGCTCCAGAGGCCTTGCAAAAAAAACCTTGTTCAAAGAGTCATCCCATCTTCCCCATCTCGGCTGTTTTTATCCCCACTCGCCAACACCACCTGGCCCCGCATTTGGGATCATCTCCAGTGCATGCTTCGCACATTTTCCTCGCCATCTCGCCCGCTGCATCAGATCTTGCAGCCCGCACCACCCCTCTCTAAAAGTCCCTCGACAGTCATACTCTGGTCCGACCTCTTCCCCCAATCCATCCCAATGTCGCAATTGACGCACGCCCTACTGCATGACATATGGAGCAAGGTCGGCGATGACGTTTTCAACAAAATCGCTATGCGTCTGGACACTACCAGCGCCGCCTGGCTGGCCGCATGTTCCAAGGAGTTGTGCTGCCAAGTCGCGGGCGGAAAAGGTTGCAGATGCCCCAATAACCACTATGGGACATTCATCCCCAAGAATGACGTCTACGACCACATAATCTGGTGCTTTCACGGCCAACAAGTCTGCACAGATCCTGGATGCAAGTTCATCACCTCATCGGTAGAGCTAACACCTATGGTAGAGCTTGTCCGCCACCCTAGAGTTTCCCACTCGAGGACTGCGCCCATAATGCCCCATAGCCATAAACACTGGGAGTCGTCTAAGTCGGTGCCCATAAGAAGATCGCGGAGAGCGGATATCATCGGCATCAGGAAAGAGGGCACTGTGTTCATCGCCCAAATTGATGGCCACACCACGAAGATCGTCATATCCCCCAGGTTTGTTAGTTCAGGGGCGTGCGAATGGCCGTGGTACAAGGTGAAGCTTTGGTCACTGTCTTTGTGGCATGAGCTCCATGCGGTCGAAATGGTGGCGACATCTGAGCTGACGAGCAGGCCATCGTTGGCCGAAGTCGCCCTAGAAGGGCTAATGTCGTACCTATCACAGCCGCAGTGTTACCTAGAAGCTTCTGAACTGTTCGTCGAAATTTCCTATGGATTAGGAGTATTGCATCGACAAGTTTCAAAAGTGAGATAAAACATCTAAATCTTCTTTGTGATGATCCCAACATTAAGATATGTAACACCGTACTAATTAATTACTACTTTATGTTGTGACAGATTCAATTTGTATGGGAGAGGTGGAACAAGTTTGCGGCAATGTATACCTATTTCCAATGTACGCTGCTGACATAGTGGGCCCATAGGCGACCGTGTGATAAGGAAAGCGTAATAGGCAGGAAAAAAAGCGCTACCCAGCCAGCACTTGACATGCTGTTGTGTTATGCCAAGTGTTTTATATGGAGGTCTTCACTTGTTACTGCTAATCTATTTTGTAGTAATACATATGTACTGGTACTTGTTCAGATCACCCGATCGAGTGCTGAATATGGACTCTCTTTCCTTTTGACTCATGGTCTTGCTACAACTATTGAATTTCAATGTCTGCATTGCTGAATCTGTCATTTCTTTTGGCTATTGTCTGTATTGTAGAATCGGTCACTTTGAAATGCTGTTGAATCTATCAAGTGGTGTTGAATATGAACAGGGAATCTATAAATATTTTTTCTGTCTTATTCTGTACTGCTCAATCTTCAAATGCTACTCAATCTGTCAAGTGTTATGTCGTTACTATTACTAAGGTATTTTCTAGAACTAATACTGATCTATTGGTACTTGTTTAGATCAAGTGCAATAGATGGTCTTGCTTTCCTTTTTTGGCCTTGTCACAATCTAGATGAGGCTTGGGCATTTTGGGATGCATATATGGGGGTCACACTGGTATTGATGTGATAAGGAGGTATGCACACAAAATCATACTTGATCGTCAGTTTTGCTTGCTCCAATGATCGAGTGTGTTTGGAGAAAAGGGCAAACTAATCGCGCGACAAGGTTTTTAGAGATGAAACATGAACGAGTTCTCTCTGTATTGCTATTGAGTTTTAGTGTCTGTATAGCTAAAATAGTCACTTTGGAATGCTGCAGAATCGATCAAGTGCTGCTGAATATGAACTAGGAATCTGCCGAAATTTTTTCTGTCTTATTCTGTACTACTAGATCTTTCAAATGCTACTGAATTTGTAAAAATTTCTATCGCTGCTGCTGGGCTGCTTGCACTAGAGCTTTTGCCTGTGTATCATTGGAACCGTTGGGTGTGTTTTGGACAGAAATGAGAGGGTACCAAGTGAAGTCATTGGATACTAGTCCAGTTTTGGTGCACATAGTCTGTGTCCCTTGTTCTTTAGATATTTTTACACGAATATCTGTCAAAATAATTATCGCTTTTTTACTTTGGTAGTGAGGTCTGTGCTCCAAATCTGGCTGAGCCACAACACAATGCAAATTTTAGCCCATTCGGCCCCTCTTTAGCCTAGAATAATTTAATTCGGCCTTATAGGGGTCAAGGGACTTGCTGAGGACAGCCCATTTAAATATTTATCAACAAGCCCATGGAGAATATCACATGGAGTATATCCCATTGAGTATAGTAGATGTAGAATAGTCCAAAATCTTTAATTCGTCATTTTTGGAATTGGCCTTTAAAATAAAAAAATCCGCCTACCCATGTTTTTAAAAAACTACTCCATTATATGGAATTTAATAAATTGAGATGCCAGGATTGCTTCCCTTTTATTTTATTAAGAGAGATAACATAGACACATAAAATATTTTTGAGAAGGCTAATATATAAGTTATAGGTACTATAAAGCTTTTAATGATAGTGTTCATCTTATTTGTTTGTCGTAGTGGCAATGCATATGGTTTATATGTGTTTTGAAGTCTTGAGTTCGATTCTCTATGCTTGACATAAAATTACCTTGGGTTTACATTTTTTCTTCTAGCAATATTGTTTTATGGAGAGGCTGACATCATGGACCCACCAGCCTGTATCATCCCTCGAGTTTAATGGTCAGGTTTGAAAAAAAGTTAAATACTGTACAAAGAGGCTGACATCAGGGACCCGCCCGCCAGAACATACAAGGCTACATCTGGGACTCACAAGACATAACATACCAGAGAGGCTGACATGGGGGCCTCAGCAGCAAGACCATACACGACTGCCACATCGAGCAACGTTGCCAAGGTCAAAAAAGCGGACGCGGCCGAAAAAAAGTCCATCATACGCATGTTTCATTTACAGAGAGACCGGCATGTGGGACCTAGTAGCACGGCCTTATACAGGTTCTGCCTCGAGCGACATTGCCAAGTTCAAATCAAAGAGGCGCGAGCGAGAAAAAAGTCCAGCATGCACACGTTTCTTCTAATGAGAGGCTCACATGAGAGACCCAGTAGCCTAGAAAAACGGCTGATGCATCGAGCAACGCTATCAAGTTCGAAACACGGAGGCGTGACCGAGGAAAAAAATTCCATCATACACATTCTTCTAATGAGTGGATGACATATGGGGCCCAGTAACATGATTAAACGGTAGATGCAGCGAGCAATGCTATCAAGTTTGGAACACGGAGGGGCGACCGAGGGAAAAAATCTATCGTACACATGTTTCTTCTAATTATAGGATGACATGTGGGGTCCAGGAGTTTGATTAAATGGTAGATGCATCGAGCAACGCAATCAAGTTTGGAACAGGGTAGGGCGAGCGAAGAAAAAAATTCCATCATACACACGGTTCTTGTAATGTGAGGCTGACATGGGGGACCCAGCAACGTGACTAAACAGCAGAGAGATCGAACAACGTTATCGAGTTGAAATCAGGGAGTCCATAACCAAGGAAAAAATCCATCATGCACACGTCTCTTCTAATGAGAGGATGACATGTGGGACCCAACAACGTGATTAAACGACAGATGCATCGAGCAACGCTATCAAGTTCAGAACAGGGTAGCACGGGCGAAGGAAAAATTTCCATCATACACATGATTCTTATAATGAGAGGGTGGCATGTGGGACCTAGCAGCTTGACTAAACGGAAAACACATCGAGCAATGTTATCGAGTTCAAATTAGAGAGGCACAACCAAAAAGTATGGTCCGCTAGAGACACTAATGTCTGGGACCTACACGCCTCAAAGGACTTCGGTGAGTGAACATCGCACGAGGAAATGAAAATCTTGCTTCTGCCACACGCTGGCCGAGCTTCCTCCATGTTTTTAGCGGTTCTGTCATAGTAGAGGGCCGTGAAACTAGAAAAAAAAGTTTTCCATCAGCCAAGGTCGAGCCGAGAAATTCGTCGCGGAAGACGCGCTTTGTACGACGACCGTCGGGCCAAGTTGTTGTGGAAGGAAACTTTTCTTGTAGTGCCTTGATCATCTTGTTAATCAACGAGCTAGTTTATAAGAGAGGTATAACTAGGAACCCTTTATTTATTTATTTATTAAATACACATGTATTGACGTTTTCAATCAATACAATTATAGCATGCAAAATAAACATCTAGCATATACTTGGAATACGATAATAACAACTTTATTATTGCCTCTCAGGGCATATTCCCTTCACAGCTGAACTTCACGCCCTGCACCAACAACGTGGCTAAATCCGAGGCCCTCCGCCATGGGCTTGTTCGTCTGCGGTACCAAAGTTCGCAGGCCAGCGCATGGCGGTACCTAAGTTGCCTGAAATTACCGCGTTTCGAAAAGTTGGGCCGCTAACTACTGAGAGGGGCCATTTTGAGGCAAACTCATCTCACCCCTGCCAAATTCAAACATTCCGTTAAACCGCCCCGTGAAGTAGACGGTCGGGACCCACATGTCTGTCATCTGTCCGTGACGCGGGCGCCAACGCGGCAACCTCTTAGACAAATCGAGCAACTAAGTGGATCGGATGCGTTGACCAATTTCACAAATCCATTCCCAGCTTTCCCTAGCACCGGCGGCATCGGAATCCACCCTCCAGGCAGGACGATCCCTTCGGACATTTGACTTCCGGCGCCAAGTTGCTGCGGCCAGTTGCTGCGCCCAGTCGCTGATCCCGAGCCCCAATGGCGCATGCCATAGCCGCCGTTGCGAGGATCTAGCCCGCCTCCACCGCCGACGAGCCGAGCAGCTCGGAGGATGGCAGATCCTACTATCAAGAAAGAAGAAGTTATGTCTACAAGCGGGTGAGCTACCCTTCTCTTTTCTATTCGCACTAATTACAACTGCTAGCTGGCTACTGAACCTCAAATTGTTTGTTAGCCCAACGCTGACAAACATATTTTGTCCACAGTTTTCTGTCAAGTGGGATCTGCGCGGACCCCCTTACCTGGTTACGGTAGTCCTCTACAGGTACGACTCTAATGGCAAGTGGTATGGAAGCCATTGTTTCACGATGGAAGAAGCACCTGCACAGATCTGCACTATATCTAGTATGGTTTCTGCTCTGCGTAATCATGTTGAATTATGGCCAAAGCAGACAGCAAAGTTCAGGTTCATGGATGAACGTGGCATCATGGTTCCTATAACATGTGATAGTCAGCTAATTGGGTTGATGAAAAGGTATGCTTCGGCTGCCATGTTTGACCTAAAATGTCATGTACCGGATGTGGAAGCTGCTGCAACTCGGAGTCGCCCTTCTATTCTTGGACAGGGTGGTTGCTCGAACCCAATTAGCTCCTGGCAAGCAAAGGTCGCTTGGGGTTCGCATGTTTGTGCTGAATTGTAATTTTTGTTTTATTTACTTTGTAGATATTAGGCAGTTATGCAACAGTCTTGCTTCTTTGACAGGAAGCGCCGCAAGGTTAGAAACATGACCGTCGGGTCAGTGATTTTGCTGCCCGAAGAAATAAAAAACGAGTGGAAAGATGATGCTGGACACGATTCTGGTGCCCATTGTCCCGGCGATGCAGAGTACGTGAAGCTAAGAAAATTGGCACCAAAGAAGAGTAAGAAGGCAGGAAATGAAGAAGCCAGTGGACGTGAAGGCTTGGCACCCAGGCTGCGGAAGAAGGCTGCTGGCAATGAAGATGCATAGTAATATGTTGAACTTGAACCTATATATGTAATTCTGTTAAATTCTGATCGCTCTGTGTGTGGCACGTTGCTGGGCGAAACAATGTACCCACGTTCTCTGAGTAAAATGTACCGTGACTTACGGTTTGGAAACGCCCGAGTCAGTAGTTGAATCCGAAATTGTGATTGTGCCACTACTATCTGAAAACAATGATCCACCGGTTCCACGATGGCTGAGGGGCAGGAGGTCTCCAAATACGATGGAATGTAAGTGGCACATAAATAAATTATTTAAGCTGCCACACTCCACGAAGTAGCAACTTATTTCAGATGCTGCACAACGACGTGGCAACATAAACAGCAATGTTCTCACCGATAATGCCCAGATGAAGAGGAAATGGGTACCACTTTCTGGCCTAATCTTGAGCCCGTCTATCTCACCGCCTCTCTGCTCCTGCATCCCCTGCATCTAGCGAAGCTCCCGGATCTCCAGTAACCGGGTGTACGTGCTTCCACTTTATAAATTGTGGTTGTGCCATTTGCATGCGGCACAATCCACGTAGATTATGTTTAAACAAACCACCAATGTCAGAATACACTAGTAGAAAAGGTGTCAGGACAGAGATCTAAATCGAGGCAGAAATTGATCTAAATCACAAATTCTTTCACAAATTAATCGAGACAGAGATCTAAATCGAGGCATTTCATTAATTCAACCACAAATTCTTCTAAACAAAGGTGCGATTTCACATCCTATATTAATTCAACCAACTAGTCAATAATTTCACTTCCGCTGCCGCTGTCCTCCGAGCCGCCGGCTTCCTCCGAGCCACCGGCACCCCCGCATAGCTGATGCGCCATCCGTGGGGCACCGTCGTGGCCGGCGGCGCGAGGATGTCGAAGTGCGAGAACATCACCGCCTCGTAGAAGTTCAGCGAGGGCATCTCCATGGCGGCGCGGTGGAGATTGGAGAGGGAGCGAGGGCATGGACAGCGCGGTGGAGATTGGAGAGGACGAGGGGATGGGCGACGATGCGACGAGCTGTGGTGCCTCTATTTGTACACGAGGACGACGAAGCGACGGACGGAATATCCAAGGGGCATTGGTCAGACAAAAGTAAGTAATGCAGCGTTAAGACAGATTAACGGGCGACCAATTTTTTTACTCCCAGGACTCCGGGGCCAATAGTTCAGACCGCGAGGTCAACAAGTACAACTATTACAACTTAAAAAAGGCACGGGGCTTAAGCTAAATAGAACTAGTTAACACACATCTCATTGATGTTCCTAATCTTAGCCTTATGCGCATCTTCCCGCGAGAGCAAGGATCGAATCGTCTGCTCCTTCCTTTTAGCATCTTCCTTGCACAGCTTCAATTGTTTCTCTGCATCTTTCCTCATGCACTTGTCAATACTCATAGTTATGAACTGCAGGACTTTGGCCTGGTGAAGATCCTTCCTTGCTTGAGTCAGTTCTTGCTCTACTTTAGCCTTCAGGGCCAACATCACGTCCCTCTCCTTCTCGACTTTGCTAACCTTGTCTTCCACCCCCATGAGATCTCGCTTATGCTTGGTCGTGTCAACTGGTTCCCATAGCTTCATCTCAACACTGTCAAGAAGTGAGCTGAATGCGGATTCTTTCAACTCAACAGTCATTTCCCATAGTTTGTCCAGCGTTTTCTGCATCGATTTGGGCCACTCTGGATCTACCCATTTGACAACACCGCAACTTCCGCCTCGCATCATTGCACGATGTCCTTGACACCGTACAAACCTCCTGCCTGCGTTTCGTCCTTCGAACGCTACAAATTTAGCGGGCACATATCCATGTTTACATAGCAGAGGATTGTCTTCATCCGCTAAACCGTGATAGTCGGCGTCATACATCGTCTGGTTGGCCTAACACATCATATGCGCATGAGTAAATGGAGTAGATCTGGCTCAAAAAATAGATAACTGGCCATGGATGATAGAGATAGAGATGAGACGACTCACATCGAAATCACCATCCATGTCGTCATGACGCGTTTCCTCGTCGTCTCCCCTTGAACCCATGGCGAGAGGGGAGGGGGTGGTGGCTGCCGGAGAGGGGATTGGGATGGCGGCGCCATCGACTTGCGGTTACGGCAGGATGGGAGTGAAGTGGGGAATGTGGCTTCGAGGGGAAGGAAGAGAAGTACAGGGAGGAAAAGAAGTAATGGGGACGTGACACTGGGATATGGCCTGCTCAACTCGTGAGTCGTGACACTCGCAACAGGGGAGCCCCCGATGTTGCCAGTTTGTCCAGAGCAAGCGTGGCCAATCATGCCGCAGAACAGACTACTCGCGGATCGATCTCATGAAAACCATCCCAATCGTCCAAGCGCCCCGATCGGATGGTATGTAACAATCGACAAGCAGAACAACTGTGTTAGGGCATGCCTTCTAGAAGACTCGGTCTAACGCTAAGGTTAGGGCTCTCCTAAGGTTAATTAGTATCCATATGCGGTTTATGAAAAGCACATGCATCCAATGACACGGGTGGATCTAGCTATGGTTAATGAGAAGAGCAGACATGCAATGACACCGGTGATATGTGGTTTGTGGGAAGAACACACATGCAATGACTCTGGTGATATGAGGTTTGTGAGAAGAACACACATGCAATGACTCTAGCTGTGGTTAATGAAAAGAGCAGACATGCAATGACACCGGTGGATCCATGTGTGGCTCATGGGAAGAACACACATGCAATGACACTGGGTGTGGTTCATGATATGGTCTGTGAGAAGAACACACATGCAATGACACTGGTGGATCCATGTGTGGTCTGTGAGAAGAACACACATGCAATGACACTGGGTGTGGTTCATGATATGGTTTGTGAGAAGAAAATGCATGCAATGACACTGGTGGATCCATGTGTGGTCTTTGGGAAGAACACACATGCAATGACACTGGATGCATGTGTGGTCTATGAGAAGAACACACATCCAATGACTCTAGGTGTGGTTCATGAAAAGAGCAGACATGCAATGACACTGGGGGGTCCATGTGTGGTTCATGGGAAGAACACACATGCGATGACACTGGGTGGATCCATGTGTGGTTCATGAGAAGAGCAGACATGCAATGACACTGGTGGATCCATGTGTGGTTCATGGGAAGAACACACATGCAATGACACTGGGTGTGGTTCATGATATGGTTTGTGAGAAGAACACACATGCAATGACACTGGTGCATCCATGTGTGGTCTGTGAGAAGAACACACATGCAATGACACTGGGTGTGGTTCATGATATGGTTTGTGAGAAGAACACACATGCAATGACACTGGTGGATCCATGTGTGGTCTTTGGGAAGAACACACATGCAATGACACTGGTGATATGTGGTCTGTGAGAAGAACACACATCCAATGACTAGTTGTGGTTTGTGAAAAGAGCACGCATGCAATGACACTGGTGGATCCATGTGTGGTTCATGGGAAGAACACACATGCGATGACACTGGGTGGATCCAAGTGTGGTTCATGAGAAGAGCAGACATGCAATGACACCGGTGGATCCATGTCTGGTTCATCGGAAGAACACACATGCAATGACTCTGGTGACATGTGGTTTGTGAAAATAACAGACATGCAATGACTCTAGCTGTGGTTAATGAGAAGAGAAGACATGCAACGACACCGGTGGATCCATGTGTGGTCTGTGAGAAGAAAACACATGCAATGACACTGGTGGATCCATGTTTGGTTCATGGGAAGAACACACATGCAATGACACAGATGATATGTGGTCTGTGAGAAGAACACACATGCAATGACTCTAGCTATGGTTAATGAAAAGAGCTGACATGCAATGACTCCGGTGGATCCATGTGTGGTTCATGGTAAGAACACACATGCAATGACACTGGGTGTGGTTCATGATATGGTCTGTGAGAAGAACACACATGCAATGACACTGATGGATCCATGAGTGGTCTGTGAGAAGAACACACATGCAATGACACTGGGTGTGGTTCATGATATGGTTTGTGAGAAGAACACACATGCAATGACACTGGTGGATCCATGTGTGGTCTTTGGGAAGAAAACACATGCAATGACACTGGATCCATGTGTGGTCTGTGAGAAGAACACACATCCAATGAGTCTAGCTGTGGTTCATGAAAAGAGCAGACATGCAATTACACTGGTGGATCCATGTGTGGTTCATGGGAAGAACACACATGCGATGACACTGGGTGGATCCATGTGTGGTTTGTGAGAAGAACACACATGCAATGACTCCGGTGGATCCATGTGTGGTTCATGGGAAGAACATAGATGCAATGACTCTGGGTCTGGTTCATGATATGGTTTGTGAGAAGAACACACATGCAATAACACTGGTGGATCCATGTGTGGTTCATGAGAAGAGCAGACATGCAATGACACCGGTGGATCCATGTGTGCTTCATGGGAAGAACACACATGCAATGACTCTGGTGACATGTGGTTTGTGAAAAGAACAGACATGCAATGACTCTAGCTGTGGTTAATGAGAAGAGAAGACATGCAACGACACCGGTGGATCCATGTGTGGTCCGTGGGAAGAAAACACATGCAATGACACTGGTGGATCCATGTTTGGTTCATGGGAAGAACACACATGCAATGACACAGGTGATATGTGGTCTGTGAGAAGAACACACATGCAATGACTCTAGCTGTGGTTAATGAAAAGAGCTGACATGCAATGACTCCGGTGGATCCATGTGTGGTTCATGGGAAGAACACACATGCAATGACACTAGGTGTGGTTCATGATATGGTCTGTGAGAAGAACACACATGCAATGACACTGCTGGATCCATGTGTGGTCTGTGAGAAGAACACACATGCAATGACATTGGGTGTGGTTCATGATATGGTTTGTGAGAAGAACACACATGCAATGACACTGGTGGATCCATGAGTGGTCTTTGGGAAGAAAACACATGCAATGACACTGGATCCATGTGTGGTCTATGAGAAGAACACACATCCAATGAGTCTAGCTGTGGTTCATGAAAAGAGCAGACATGCAATGACACTGGTGGATCCATGTGTGGTTCATGGGAAGAACACACATGCGATGACACTAGGTGGATCCATGTGTGGTTTGTGAGAAGAACACACATGCAATGACTCCGGTGGATCTATGTGTGGTTCATGGGAAGAACACAGATGCAATGACTCTGGGTGTGGTTCATGATATGGTTTGTGAGAAGAACACACATGCAATAACACTGGTGGATCCATGTGTGGTCTTTGGGAAGAACACACATGCAATGACACTGGATCCATGTGTGGTCTGTGAGAAGAACACACATCCAATGACTCTAGCTGTGGTTCATGAAAAGAGCAGACATGCAATGACACTAGTGGATCCATGTGTGGTTCATGGGAAGAACACACATGCGATGACACTGGGTGGATCCATGTGTGGTTTGTGAGAAGAACACACATGCAATGACTCCGGTGGATCCATGTGTGGTTCATGGGAAGAACACACATGCAATGACACTGGTGGATCCATGTGTGGTCTGTGGGAAGAGCAGACATGCAATGACACTGGTGGATCCATGTGTGGTTCATGGGAAGAACACACATGCAATGACACTGGGTGTGGTTCATGATATGGTCTGTGAGAAAAACACACATGCAATGACACTGGTGGATCCATGTGTGGTTCATGGGAAGAACACACATGCAATGACAGTGAGTGTGATTCATGATATGGTTTGTGAGAAGAACACACATGCAATGACACTGGTGGATCCATGTGTGGTCTTTGGGAAGAACACACATGCAATGACACTGGATCCATGTGTGGTCTGTGAGAAGAACACACATCCAATGACTCTAGTTGTGGTTCATGAAAAGAGCAGACATGCAATGACACTGGTGGATCCATGTGTGGTTCATGGGAAGAACACACATGCGATGACACTGGGTGGATCCATGTGTGGTTTGTGAGAAGAACACACATGCAATGACTCCGGTGGATCCATGTGTGGTTCATGGGAAGAACACACATGCAATGACACTGGGTGTGGTTCATGATATGGTCTGTGAGAACAACACACATGCAATGACACTAGTGGATCCATGTGTGGTCTGTGAGAAGAACACACATGCAATGGCACTAGGTGTGGTTCATGATAAGGTTTGTGAGAAGAACACACATGCAATGACAGTGGTGGATCCATGTGTGGTCTTTGGGAAGAACACACATGCAATGACACTGGATCCATGTGTGGTCTGTGAGAAGAACACACATCCAATGACTCTAGCTGTGGTTCATGAAAAGAGCAGACATGCAATGACACTGGTGGATCCATGTGTGGTTCAGGGGAAGAACACACATGCGATGACACTGGGTGGATCCATGTGTGGTTTGCGAGAATAACACACATGCAATGACTCCGGTGGATCCATGTGTGGTTCATGGGAAGAACATAGATGCAATGACTCTGGGTGTGGTTCATGATATGGTTTGTGAGAAGAACAAACATGCAATGACACTGGTGGATCCATGTGTCGTCTGTGCGAAGAACACACATGCAATGACACTAGTGGATCCATGTGTGGTCTGTGAGAAGAACACACATGCAATGACACTGGGTGTGGTTCATGATATGGTTTGTGAGAAGAACACATATGCAATGACACTGGTGGATCCATGTGTGGTCTTTGGGAAGAAAACACATGCAATGACACTGGATCCATGTGTGGTCTGTGAGAAGAACACACATCCAATGAGTCTAGCTGTGGTTCATGAAAAGAGCAGACATGCAATGACACTGGTGGATCCATGTGTGGTTCATGGGAAGAACACACATGCGATGACACTGGGTGGATCCATGTGTGGTTTGTGAGAAGAACACACATGCAATGACTCCGGTGGATCCATGTGTGGTTCATGGGAAGAACACAGATGCAATGACTCTGGGTGTGGTTCATGATATGGTTTGTGAGAAGAACACACATGCAATAACACTGGTGGATCCATGTGTGGTCTTTGGGAAGAGAACACATGCAATGACACTGGATCCATGTGTGGTCTGTGAGAAGAAAACACATCCAATGACTCTAGATGTGGTTCATGAAAAGAGCAGACATGCAATGACACTGGTGGATCCATGTGTGGTTCATGGGAAGAACACACATGCGATAACACTGGGTGGATCCATGTGTGGTTTGTGAGAAGAACACACATGCAATGACTCCGGTGGATCCATGTGTTGTTCATGGGAAGAACACACATGCAATGACTCTGGGTGTGGTTAATGATATGGTTTGTGAGAAGAAAACACATGCAATGACACTGGTGGATCCATTCGTGGTCTGTGAGAAGAACACACATGCAATGACACTAGGTGTGGTTCATGATATGGTTTGTGAGAAGAACACACATGCAATGACACTGGTGGATCCATGTGTGGTCTTTGGGAAGAACACACATGCAATGACACTGGATCCATGTGTGGTCTGTGAGAAGAACACACATACAATGACTCTATATGTGGTTCATGAAAAGAGCAGACATGCAATGACACTGGTGGATCCATGTGTGGTTCATGGGAAGAACACACATGCGATGACACTGGGTGGATCCGTGTGTGGTTTGTGAGAAGAACACACATGCAATGACTCCGGTGGATCCATGTGTGGTTCATGGGAAGAACACACATGCAATGACTCTGGTGATATGTGGTTTGTGAGAAGAACACACATGCAATGACTCTAGTTGTGGTTAATGAGAAGAGCAGACATGCAATGACACCGGTGGATCCATGTGTGGTTTGTGAGAAGAATACACATGCAATGACACTGGGTGTGGTTCATGATATGGTTTGTAGGAAGAACACACATGCAATGACTCTAGCTGTGGTTTGTGAAAAGAGCACGCATGCGATGACTCTAGCTACGGTTCATGGGAAGAGCAGACATACAATGACACTGGTGGATCCATGTGTGGTTCATGGGAAGAACACATGTGCAACGACACCGGTGGATCCATGTGTGGTCTGTGGGAAGAACACACATGCAATGACACTAGTGGATCCATGTGTGGTTCATGGGAAGAACACACATGCAATGACACAGGTGATATGTGGTCTGTGAGAAGAACACACCTGCAATGACTCAAGATGTGGTTAATAAAAGGAGCTGACATGCAATGACACCGGTGGATCCATGTGTGGTTCAAGGGAGGAACACACATGCAATGACACTGGGTGTGGTTCATGATATGGTCTATGAGAAGAACACACATGCAATGACACTGGTGGATCCATGTGTGGTCTGTGAGAAGAGCAGACATCCAACGACACCGGTGGATCCATGTGTGGTTCGTGAGAAGAACACACATGCAATGACACTGGTGGATCCATGTGTGGTCTTTGGGAACAACACACATGCAATGACACTGGTGATATGTGGTCTGTGAGAAGAACACACATCCAATGACTCTAGTTGTGGTTCATGAAAAGAGCAGACATGCAATCACACTGTGGATCCATGTGTGGTTCATGGGAAGAACACACATGCAATGACACTGGTGGATCCATGTGTGGTCTGTGGGAAGAGCAGACATGCAATGACAATGGTGGATCCATGTGTGGTTCATGGGAAGAACACACATGCAATGACACTGGGTGTGGTTCATGATATGGTCTGTGAGAAAAACACACATGCAATGACACCGGTGGATCCATGTGTGGTTCATGGGAAGAACACACATGCAATGACACTGGGTGTGGTTCATGATATGGTATGTGAGAAGAACACACATGCAATGACACTGGTGGATCCATGTGTGGTCTTTGGGAAGAACACACATGCAATGACACTGGATGCATGTGTGGTCTATGAGAAGAACACACATCCAATGACTCTAGTTGTGGTTCATGAAAAGGGCAGACATGCAATGACACTGGTGGATCCATGTGTGGTTCATGGGAAGAACACACATGCGATGACACTGGGTGGATCCATGTGTGGTTTGTGAGAAGAACACACATGCAATGACTCCGGTGGATCCATGTGTGGTTCATGGGAAGAACACAGATGCAATGACTCTGGGTGTGGTTCATGATATGGTTTGTGAGAAGAAAACACATGCAATGACACTGGTGGATCCATGTGTGGTCTGTGAGAAGAACACACATGCAATGACACTAGGTGTGGTTCATGATATGGTTTGTGAGAAGAACACACATGCAATGCCACTGGTGGATCCATGTGTGGTCTGTCAGAAGAACACACATCCAATGACTCTAGATGTGGTTCATGAAAAGAGCAGACATGCAATGACACTGGTGGATCCATGTGTGGTTCATGGGAAGAACACACATGCGATGACACTGGGTGGATCCATGTGTGGTTTGTGAGAAGAACACACATGCAATGACTCCGGTGGATCCATGTGTGGTTCATGGGAAGAACACACATGCAATGACTCTGGTGATATGTGGTTTGTGAGAAGAACACACATGCAATGACTCTAGCTGTGGTTAATGAGAAGAGCAGACATGCAATGACACCGGTGGATCCATGTGTGGTTTGTGAGAAGAATACACATGCAATGACACTGGGTGTGGTTCATGATATGGTTTGTAGGAAGAACACACATGCAATGACTCTAGTTGTGGTTTGTGAAAATAGCACGCATGCGATGACTCTAGCTATGGTTCATGGGAAGAGCAGACATACAATGACACTGGTGGATCCATGTGTGGTTCATGGGAAGAACACACATGCAACGACACCGGTGGATCCATGTGTGGTCTGTGGGAAGAACACACATGCAATGACACTGGTGGATCCATGTGTGGTTCATGGGAAGAATACACATGCAATGACACTGGTGGATCCATGTGTGGTCTTTGGGAAGAACACACATGCAACGACACCGGTGGATCCATGTGTGGTCTATGGGAAGAACACACATTGAATGACACTGGTGGATCCATGTGTGGTTCATGGGAAGAACACACATGCAATGACACAGGTGATATGTGGTCTGTGAGAAGAACACACATGCAATGACTCAAGATGTGGTTAATGAAAAGAGCTCACATGCAATGACACCGGTGGATCCATGTGTGGTTCAAGGGAAGAACACACATGCAATGACACTGGGTGTGGTTCATGATATGGTCTATGAGAAGAACACACATGCAATGACACTGGTGGATCCATGTGTGGTCTGTGAGCAGAGCAGGCATCCAATGACACCGGTGGATCCATGTGTGGTTTGTGAGAAGAACACACATGCAATGACACTGGTGGATCCATGTGTGGTCTTTGGGAAGAACACACATGCAATGACACTGGTGATATGTGGTATGTGAGAAGAACACACATCCAATGACTCTAGTTGTGGTTCATGAAAAGAGCAGACATGCAATGACACTGGTGGATCCATGTAAGGTTCATGGGAAGAACACACATGCGATGACACTGGGTGGATCCATGTGTGGTTTGTGAGAAGAACACACATGCAATGACTCCGGTGGATCCATGTGTGGTTCATGGTAAGAACACACATGCAATGACACTGGGTGTGGTTCATGATATGGTCTGTGAGAAGAACACACATGCAATGACACTAATGGATCCATGTGTGGTCTGTGAGAAGAACACACATGCAATGACACTAGGTGTGGTTCATGATATGGTTTGTGAGAAGAACACACATGCAATGACACTGGTGGATCCATGTGTGGTCTTTGGGAAGAACACACATGCAATGACACTGGATCCATGTGTGGTCTGTGAGAAGAACACACATCCAATGACTCTACCTATGGTTCATGAAAAGAGCAGACATGCAATGACACTGGTGGATCCATGTGTGGTTCATGGGAAGAACACACATGCGATGACACTGGGTGGATCCATGTGTGGTTTGCGAGAAGAACACACATGCAATGACTCCGGTGGATCCATGTGTGGTTCATGGGAAGAATACAGATGCAATGACTCTGGGTGTGGTTCATGATATGGTTTGTGAGAAGAACAAACATGCAATGACACTGGTGGATCCATGTGTGGTCTGTGAGAAGAACACACATGCAAGACACTGGTGGATCCATGTGTGGCTTGTGAGAAGAACACACATGCAATGACACTGGTGGATCCATGTGTGGTCTTTGGGAAGAACACACATGCAATGACCCTGGTGATATGTGGTCTGTGAGAAGAACACACATCCAATGACTCTAGCTGTGGTTCGTGAAAAGAGCAGACATGCAATGACACTGGTGGATCCATGTGTGGTTCATGGGAAGAACACACATGCAATGACAATGGGTGTGGTTCATGATATGGTCTGTGAGAAAACACACATGCAATGACACTGGTGGATCCATGTGTGGTTCATGGGAAGAACACACAAGCCATGACACAGGTGATATGTGGTCTGTGAGAAGAACACACATGCAATGACTCAAGATGTGGTTAATGAAAAGAGCTGACATGCAATGACACCGGTGGATCCATGTGTGGTTCAAGGGAAGAACACACATGCAATGACACTGGGTGTGGTTCATGATATGGTCTATGAGAAGAACACACATGCAATGACACTGGTGGATCCATGTGTGGTCTGTGAGAAGAACACACATGCAATGACACTGGGTGTGGTTCATGATATGGTTTGTGAGAAGAGCAGACATCCAACGACACCGGTGGATCCATGTGTGGTTTGTGAGAATAACACACATGCAATGACACTGGTGGATCCATGTGTGGTCTTTGGGAAGAACACACATGCAATGACACTGGTGATATCTGGTCTGTGAGAAGAACACACATCCAATGACTCTAGCTGTGGTTCATGAAAAGAGTAGACATGCAATGACACTGGTGGATCCATGTGTGGTTCATGGGAAGAACACACATGCAATGACACTGGTGGATCCATGTGTGGTCTGTGGGAAGAGCAGACATGCAATGACACTGGTGGATCCATGTGTGGTTCATGGGAAGAACACACATGCAATGACACTGGGTGTGGTTCATGATATGGTCTGTGAGAAAAACACACATGCAATGACACTGGTGGATCCATGTGTGGTTGATGGGAAGAACACACATGCAATGACACTGGGTGTGGTTCATGGTATGGTTTGTGAGAAGAACACACATGCAATGACACTGGTGGATCCATGTGTGGTCTTTGGGAAGAACACACATGCAATGACACTGGATCCATGTGTGGTCTGTGAGAAGAACACACATCCAATGACTCTAGCTGTGGTTCATGAAAAGAGCAGACATGCAATGACACTGGTGGATCCATGTGTGGTTCATGGGTAGAACACACATACGATGACACTGGGTGGATCCATGTGTGGTTTGTGAGAAGAACACACATGCAATGACTCCGGTGGATCCATGTGTGCTTCATGGGAAGAACACACATGCAATGACACTGGGTGTGGTTCATGATATGGTCTGTGAGAAGAACACACATGCAATGACACTAGTGGATCCATGTGTGGTCTGTGAGAAGAACACACATGCAATGACACTAGGTTTGGTTCATGATATGGTTTGTGAGAAGAACACACATGCAATGACACTGGTGGATCCATGTGTGGTCTTTGGGAAGAACACACATGCAATGACACTGGATCCATGTGTGGTTTGTGAGAAGAACACACATCCAATGACTCTAGTTGTGGTTCATGAAGAGAGCAGACATGCAATGACACTGGTGGATCCATGTGTGGTTCATGGGAAGAACACACATGTGATGACACTGGGTGGATCCATGTGTGGTTTATGAGAAGAACACACATGCAATGACTCCGGTGGATCCATGTGTGGTTCATGGGAAGAACACATATGCAATGACTCTGGGTGTGGTTTATGATATGGTTTGTGAGAAGAACACACATGCAATGACACTGGTGGATCCAGGTGTGGTTCATGGGAAGAACACACATGTGATGACACTGGGTGGATCCATGTGTGGCTTATGAGAAGAACACACATGCAATGACTCCGGTGGATCCATGTGTGGTTCATGGGAAGAACACATATGCAATGACTCTGGGTGTGGTTTATGATATGGTTTGTGAGAAGAACACACATGCAATGACACTGGTGGATCCAGGTGTGGTCTTTGGGAAGTACACACATGCAATGACACTGGGTGTGGTTCATGATATGGTTTGTGAGAAGAACACACATGCAATGACACTAGTGGATCCATGTGTGGTCTTTGGGAATAACACACATGCAATGACACTAGATCCATGTGTGGTCTGTGAGAAGAACACACATCCAATGACTCTAGCTATGGTTCATGAAAAGAGCAGACATGCAATGACACTGGTGGATCCATGTGTGGTTCATGGGAAGAACACACATGCGATGACACTGGGTGGATCCATGTGTTGTTTGTGAGAAGAACACACATGCAATGACTCCGGTGGATCCATGTGTGGTTCATGGGAAGAACACACATCCAATGACTCTGGTGATATGTGCTTTGTGAGAAGAACACACATGCAATGACTCTAGCTGTGGTTAATGAGAAGAGCAGACATGCAATGACACCGGTGGATCCATGTGTGGTTTGTGAGAAGAACACACATGCAATGACACTGGGTGTGGTTCATGATATGGTTTGTAAGAAGAACAAATATGCACGCATGCGATGACTCTAGCTGTGGTTAATGAAAAGAGCTGACATGCAATGACACTGGTGGATCCATGTGTGGTTCAAGGGAAGAACACACATGCAATGACACTGCATGTGGTTCATGATATGGTCTGTGAGAAGAACACACATGCAATGACACTGGTGGATCCATGTGTTGTCTGTGAGAAGAGCAGACATGCAACGACACCGGTGGATCCATGTGTGGTTTTTGAGAAGAACACACATGCAATGACACTGGTGGATCCATGTGTGGTCTTTGGGAAGAACACACATGCAATGACACTGGTGATATGTGGTCTGTGAGAAGAACACACATCCAATGACTCTAGCTGTGGTTCATGAAAAGAGCAGACATGCAATGACACTGGTGGATCCATGTGTGGTTCATGGGAAGAACACACATGCAATAACCCTGGTGGATCCATGTGTGGTTTGTGGGAAGAGCAGACATGCAATGACACTGGTAGATCCATGTGTGGTTCATGGGAAGAACACACATGCAACGACACTGGGTGTGGTTCATGATATGGTTTGTGAGAAAAACACACATGCAATGACACTGGTGGATCCATGTGTGGTCTGTGAGAAGAGCACACATGCAATGACACTGGGTGTGGTTCATGATATGGTTTGTGAGAAGAACACACATGCAATGACACTGGATCCATGTGTGGTCTGTGAGAAGAACACACATCCAATGACTCTAGCTGTGGTTCATGAAAAGAGCAGACATGCAATGACACTGGTGGATCCATGTGTGGTTCATGGGAAGAACACACATGCGATGACACTGGGTGGATCCATGTGTGGTTTGTGAGAAGAACACACATGCAATGACTGCGGTGGATCCATGTGTGGTTCATGGGAAGAACACACATTGTCGGGGGGATTATCCCCGGGTACCCCAAAGACGCAAGCAAGACAGTCAAAAAGGCGTCTACATCAACAGGAATAAAAAAGACTGCAGCAGATTCGTTCTGGGCCGGCTGGAGCCTCCCAGCTGGCCCACAGCCGCGCCTACGGGCTCCTACCCGTTCGACTGGGGGCGCTCCCGGCTGCTCCCCCGCCCGGCTGGGCCGGCCATCATGGCCCATCCGGCTCCAGCTCCTCCCGGTTGGGCTGCTAGCCGGACTCCCGTCCGCTCCCCCGCCTGGCTGAGCCCTGCCTCGTCCCCAGGTGGGCCGCGCCGCCCCGTCCCGGGTGGGCTTCCGCTGCGGGCCTCCCCGGTTGAAGTCCCTCTCCCGCTCCCCCGGCTGGGCCGCTACCCGGATGGGCCTCCGCCTCGCCCCGCCCGGCTAGGCCGCTAGGCCCCCGTATGGCTGGGCCGCCAGGTGCCGGGAATGGCTGATCGATCGAGGCATCCCCAGGCCAGCTCGATCGGTGTACAGGGCTGCTAATCGCTACGTGCTGCCACTCCCTGGCGGTCGCTCCCTCCAGGCCGGTTGACCTCTCCTAGCCGGATCGATCGGCAGGCGTAGTACCAGCTGCTACTACTACTACATCGCTACCCAGCTATACATTGGATCCCCAGACTGACGTACGAGAAGATAAGAAGAAGGACAACGAGAAGACAACAGACAAGACCGAAGACACAAGGCCCATGCTACTTTATTAGATGATGTGTGCAATAGTATACACTATACACTACATCATGCATGACACCATGTATAGTAGTAGTTAGGCTGAGTGGGTCCCACCATGTCCCCTTGGCCACCTTTATAAGGCAAGGGAGGGATTCACTCTCAAGATAGACATTCACACAGCCACCCATTGATCACTCCCACACACACGTACACATACAGATAGACAGGTTGGTCTCAGTGCATTTAAGACAGTAGCTAAAGAATACAGCTCGAGGAGCACTTGTAGCTCGTGTATTCCACATAGTCAGATCAGCCAGGAGTAGGGGCTTTAACTCACCACGAGGGCCCCGAACCTGGGTACTTCTTGCGTCCCGCTACGCTCGCTTGTATCCAATCCCGCCTGCGGACGCTGTCGATAGCTTCCCTGCTAGTCCCCACACCTCTATCTAACCTCCTCAGGTACTGCCGTTCCCAATACAACGACAGTTGGCGTCCACCGTGGGACAAAGTACAGCTTCGGCCGGAGTTCCGTCCGCACGGGACCTCTTCATCATCGCCGGCTCCGACACCGTCTCGAGTTTCTCGGGGGCTCGTCGCCTCCGCGCCGTCGTCACCGACTTCGCTTCGTCAAGTTTCTCAGGGGCTCGCTGCCGCCGTCGCCATGAGGCTCGGGGGCTCGCCCCCGCTGCCGCGCCATCGGCGTACCTGTCTTCAACCTGTTCAATGAGCTCCGTGAGCTCGCGTCCATCCGCGTCCGCGTGCGCCCGCGGCTCCGGGCTCATCCGTCTTCGCCCGCGTGGCTGCGTCTGCTCGCGACTCCAGCCTCTCCCGCCACCGTTCGCGCTCGCCAGGCTGCACCGTCCTCATGCTTGTCGTCGTGCCTGCGGCACCGCCGCCGTGCCTCCGGCGACCTCCCGCGCAAGCGCGCATCGTCTGGTTCCTCCCGGCAGCAAGCTTCACGAGCCCGTGTCCGTACGCGCCAGCGCCGCTGCACGTCCATCATCCGCGGAAACCGTCATCGCCGTTGGCCTCGCCATCTCTTCGTCAGCAACAAGCTCTGCCCGCGCGCTCGCGTGCGTACCTACCCGCACGTCCTCGTCGCACCGCGCCGCGCCCCCTCCGGCTCACCGCGCCGCCCACCCGCAGCGTCCTCCTGCTGCTGCACGTCCCCGCGTCGCCGCCCTCGGCAGTCCGGCAGCCGTGCCACCGCCCCGTGAGTTGCACGCCCGTACGTGCTCGTCGCGCCGCTCCAAGCAAGCTCCATCGCGCTGCCTCGAGCAGCCGCTCCCACGCCGCCCCTCGCCGCCCACACGCGTACCCTGCCGCGCCAGCTCCGTCCACCGCGCATCACCTTCCCGGGTCGCCGCCCGCCTGCCGCAGCCGCGCTGCCAGCCGCAAGCTCCCCGCCGCGTCGCGTCCACTCTGCGGCCCGCCCTTCCGCCAACGCATCACTGTGCTACCGCTAAGCCGGCTACCGCGCAGCCTCGTCGCCCCAGTCGTGAGCATGCTGCGGGCGGCCGGTTGGTGTGGGGCAAGAGAAAAGGAAAAGTAGTGGTGGGGGCGGCCGGTTGAGGGAAAAGGGGAGGACGTGGTGGTGTTTGACCGATTAGGAAAGAAGAGAAGTACGTCCGGGTGAGAAAGCTGCCGGCTGGGAAAGAAAAGGAAAAAAAGGAGTGAAAGGAAAAAAGGAAGAGAATCGGCTGTTTGTAGTCGGTTAAGAAAAAAAAGAGCAAGGAAAAAAAAGTGAGGAAAAAATAGAGAGGAAAAAAATAAGGAGGGATCCGGCTAAGGAAGCCAATCCGGCTAGACCAATCCGATTAGAAAGATGGAAAAGAAGTCCAGTTGAAAAAAGTGAGGAAAAATAAAAAAGAAAGAAGAGGGCCGGCGAGCTGTAGTCGGCCAGAAAGAAAGAAAAAAAATGATGAGAAAAAGCAAAAGAGAGTCTGGCTAAAAACAGAAAAAATCCGGCTGTTTGCAGTTGGTCGAAAGAAAAGAAAGGAAAAACCCGGCTAGAGGAATCCGGATAGTAAGAGCAAGAAAAATCCGGATCCGGCTACATCAGTCCGTCTGACTCTGTTTGTCTGTCCGACTTGCCCGGTTCGGTCCCTGTTCCGGCTGAGTCGGACCGACTTGGCGCGACTTCGTCCGTTTGGCTGCTGATGTGACCGGCCAGAAGCGTCTTCGCCCTGTTGGGTTGCCGGTTGGTCCGGCTAGACCCCGTTCCGACTAGGCCAGGCCGGCTCGGCGCATCCTGGCGCGTTTGGCTGTCTGGCCGGCTAGGGACCGAATCCGGCTACGCCGCGTTTGGTTGCCTGTCCGGCTGGAGCCAGGCTATCCGGCTGGAACGCCAGTTGGACCGTTTCGGCAGCCGCAACACCTGCGGAATCGCGCCTTCGACCCTACAACACCGACAACTACAATGTGAGTGTTTTTCCGACCTCAAGGTCTCGCCAGATGTTGTTTTTCTTCCTGCTTTCAGTTTTCCGGCGCCGGCAACCCCTACCCGGGGGCTCGCCGGTTGGCCCGGCCTGCTAAACCTGTAAACCGACTGAGTAGTGTGCGACGGTGTCAGAGGCCCACTCTTCGTCTCAGCTACAGACCGCAACCCGGCTGTCCGGCTAGCAAGAGCAAAAGCCCGAGGCATCCCACATGAAAAACGGCGAAGGGCGCGACAGATGGGACATTCCGGCCTTGTGCCTAGTTGGTATTTTCTGGCTGCTCAGCCCCTAGTACCGTTTGCAATGTACTGTCAGCTCCCCCTTCGGTTTCGGCTCCAGACCGCAACCCGGCTGGCCGGCAAGGGCACAGCGTAAACAGCAGAGCGCACGGGAAAGTGACTAAATGTTCAGAGAAGCACGATCTAGTTTTTGAAAAATAAAACCGTTATCCGGTTGATAGCATGTGTACTATATGTTGATGTACTGACAACAAGTTCACTTCTGTTTGTTTGTTTTGCATGACTGCACTGAGTCGGATTTCAAAGGTAGATGAAGATTCGAAGCACCTGTCTTCGCCAGCTACTTCGAATCTCGGGGGCTACACCCACCGGGTGCGCTCGCGCGCCCCTGATGTAATCAAGCTCTTCGGTCTGGCTGAAGGCGTTCAGCCGGATAGCAAGTTCGAGGTGTCGAAAAGGGCAAGAAATAGAAGATTCGCAACACCTGTCTTCGTTAGCTACTCCGAATCTCGGGGGCTACACCCCGCGGGTGCGCTCACGCGCCCCCGCGGTAGTTGTGTTGCTTCCCGGGCTGGAGGTGTCCAGCCGGAAGCCGTTCAAGTACTTCATCTACAACAACAACGGCAAGTTTTTGTGGAGCACGTGCGAATTTCCCCCTCCGGGTGAAATCAGCGCGCGCTCGGGGGCTAGTGTTGGGGGGATTATCCCCGGGCACCCCAAAGACGCAAGCAAGACAGTCAAAAAGGCGTCTACATCAACAGGAATAAAAAAGACTGCAGCAGATTCGTTCTGGGCCGGCTGGAGCCTCCCAGCCGGCCCATAGCCGCGCCTATGGGCTCCTACCCGTTCGACTAGGGGCGCTCCCGGCTGCTCCCCCGCCCGGCTGGGCCAGCCATCATGGCCCATCCGGCTCCAGCTCCTCCCGGCTGGGCTGCTAGCCGGACTCCCGTCCGCTCCCCCACCCGACTGAGCCCTGCCTCGCCCCCAGGTGGGTCGCGCCGCCCCGTCCCGGGTGGGCTCCCGCTGCCGTCCTTCCCGGTTGAAGTCCCTCTCCCACTCCCCCGGCTGGGCCGCTACCCGGATGGGCCTCCGCCTCGCCCCGCCCAGCTAGGCCGCCAGGCCCCGTCCGGCTGGGCCGCCAGGTGCCGGGAATGGCTGATCGATCGAGGCATCCCCAGGCTAGCTCGATCGGTGTACAGGGATGCTGATCGCTACGTGCTGCCACTCCCTGGCGGTCGCTCCCTCCAGGCCGGTTGACCTTTCCTAGCCGGATCGATCGGCAAGCGTAGTACCAGCTGCTACTACTACTACATCGCTACCCAGCTATACATTGGATCCCCAGACTGACGTACGAGAAGATAAGAAGAAGGACAACGAGAAGACAACAGACAAGACCGAAGACGCAAGGCCCATGCTACTTTATCAGATGATGTGTGCAATAGTATACACTATACACTACATCATGCATGACACCATGTATAGTAGTAGTTAGGCTGAGTGGGTCCCACCATGTCCCCTTGGCCACCTTTATAAGGCAAGGGAGGGATTCACTCTCAAGATAGACATTCACACAGCCACCCATTGATCACTCCCACACACACGTACACATACAGATAGATAGGTTGGTCTTAGTGCATTTAAGGCAGTAGCTAAAGAATACAGCTCGAGGAGCACTTGTAGCTCGTGTATTCCACATAGTCAGATCAGGCAGGAGTAGGGGCTTTACCTCACCACGAGGTCCCCGAACCTGGGTACTTCTTGCGTCCCGCTACGCTCGCTTGTATCCAATCCCACATGTGGACGCTGTCGATAGCTTCCCTACTAGTCCCCACACCTCTATCTAACCTCCTCAGGTACTGCCGTTCCCAATGACACTGGTGGATCCATGTGTGGTTCAAGGGAAGAACACACATGCAATGACACTGGGTGTGGTTCATGATATGGTCTGTGAGAAGAACACACATGCAATGACACTGGTGGATCCATGTGTGGTCTGTGAGAAGAGCAGACATGCAATGACACCGGTGGATCCATGTGTGGTTTGTGAGAAGAACACACATGCAATGACACTGGTGGATCCATGTGTGGTCTTTGGGAAGAACACACATGCAATGACACTGGTGATATGTGGTCTGTGAGAAGAACACATATCCAATGACTAGCTGTGGTTCATGAAAAGAGCAGACATGCAATGACACTGGTGGATCCATGTGTGGTTCATGGGAAGAACACACATGCAATGACACTGGTGGATCCATGTGTGGTTTGTGGGAAGAGTAGACATGCAATGACACTGGTAGATCCATGTGTGGTTCATGGGAAGAACACACATGC
This sequence comes from Avena sativa, assembly GCA_916181665.1. Taxonomy (NCBI): domain Eukaryota; kingdom Viridiplantae; phylum Streptophyta; class Magnoliopsida; order Poales; family Poaceae; genus Avena; species Avena sativa. Next base: position 101,025,944 of record OV702287.1, on the reverse strand, counting down.
AATGACACTTGGTGTGGTTCATGATATGGTCTGTGAGAAAAACACACATGCAATGACACTGGTGGATCCATGTGTGGTCTGTTAGAAGAACACACATGCAATGACACTGGGTGTGGTTCATGATATGGTTTGTGAGAAGAACACACATCCAATGACACTGGATCCATGTGTGGTCTGTGAGAAGAACACACATCCAATGACTCTAGTTGTGGTTCATGAAAAGAGCAAACATGCAATGACACTGCTGGATCCATGTGTGGTTCATGGGAAGAACACACATGCGATGACACTGGGTGGATCCATGTGTGGTTTGTGAGAAGAACACACATGCAATGACTCCCGTGGATCCATGTGTGGTTCATGGGAAGAACACACATGCAATGACTCTGGGTGTGGTTCATGATATGGTTTGTGAGAAGAACACACATGCAATGACACTGGTGGATCCATGTGTGGTCTTTGGGAAGAACACACATGCAATGACACTGGGTGTGGTTCTTGATATGGTTTGTGTGAAGAACACACATGCAATGACACTGGTGGATCCATGTGTGGTCTTTGGGAAGAACACACATGCAATGACACTGGATCCATGTGTGGTCTGTGAGAAGAACACACATCCAATGACTAGCTGTGGTTCATGAAAAGAGCAGACATGCAATGACACTGGTGGATCCATGTGTGGTTCATCGGAAGAACACACATGCGATGACACTGGGTGGATCCATGTGTGGTTTGTGAGAAGAACACACATGCAATGACTCCGGTGGATCCATGTGTGGTTCATGGGAAGAACACACATGCAATGACTCTAGGTGTGGTTCATGATATGGTTTGTGAGAAGAACACACATGCAATGACACTGGTGGATCCATGTGTGGTCTTTGGGAAGAACACACATGCAATGACACTAGGTGTGGTTCATGATATGGTTTGTGAGAAGAACACACATGCAATGACACTGGTGGATCAATGTGTGGTCTTTAGGAAGAACACACATGCAATGACACTGGATCCACGTGTGGTCTGTGAGAAGAACACACATCCAATGACTCTAGCTGTGGTTCATGAATAGAGCAGACATGCAATGACACTGGTGGATCCATGTGTGGTTCATGGGAAGAACACACATGCGATGACACTGGGTGGATCCATGTGTGGTTTGTGAGAAGAACACGCATGCAATGACTCCGGTGGATCCATGTGTGGTTCATGGGAAGAACACACATGCAATGACACTGGGTGTGGTTCATGATATGGTCTGTGAGAAGAACACACATGCAATGACACTGGTGGATCCATGTGTGGTCTATGAGAAAAACACACATGCAATGACACTTGGTGTGGTTCATGATATGGTTTGTGAGAAGAACACACATGCAATGACACTGGTGGATCCATGTGTGATCTTTGGGAAGAACACACATGCAATAACACTGGATCCATGTGTGGTCTGTGAGAAGAACACACATCCAATGACTCTAGCTGTGGTTCATGAAAAGAGCAGACATGCAATGACACTGGTGGATCCATGTGTGGTTCATGGGAAGAACACACATGCGATGACACTGGGTGGATCCATGTGTGGTTTGTGAGAAGAACACACATGCAATGACTCCGGTGGATCCATGTGTGGTCCATGGGAAGAACACACATGCAATGACTCTGGGTGTGGTTCATGATATGGTTTGTGAGAAGAACACACATGCAATGACACTGGTGGATACATGTTTGGTCTTTGGGAAGAACACACATGCAATGACACTGGGTGTGGTTCATGATATGGTTTGTGAGAAGAACACACATGCAATGACACTGCTGGATCCATGTGTGGTCTTTGGGAAGAACACACATGCAATGCCACTGGATCCACGTGTGGTCTGTGAGAAGAACACACATCCAATGACTCTAGCTGTGGTTCATGAAAAGAGCAGACATGCAATGACAGTGGTGGACCCATGTGTGGTTCATGGGAATAACACACATGCGATGACACTGTGTGGATCCATGTGTGGTTTGTGAGAAGAACACACATGCAATGACTCTGGTGGATCCATGTGTGGTTCATGGGAAGAACACACATGCAATGACTCTAGTGATATGCGGTTTGTGAGAAGAACACACAGGCAATGACTCTAGCTGTGGTTAATGAGAAGAGCAGGCATGCAATGACACCAGTGGATCCATGTGTGGTTTGTGAGAAGAACACACATGCAATGACACTGGGTGTGGTTCATGATATGGTTTGTAAGAAGAATGCACATGCAATGACTCTAGCTATGGTTTGTGAAAAGAGCACACATGCGATGACTCTAGCTGTGGTTCATGGGAAGAGCAGACATAGAATGACACTGTGGATCCATGTGTGGTTCATGGGAAGAACACACATGCAACAACACCGGTGTATCCATGTGTGGTCTGTGGGAAGAACACACATGCAATGACAGTGGTGGATCCATGTGTGGTTCATGGGAAGAACACACATGCAATGACACTGGTGGATCCATGTGTGGTATGTGGGAAGAGCAGCCATGCAATGGCAGTGATGGATCCATGTGTGGTTCATGGGAAGAACACACATTCTATGACACTGGGTGTGGTTCATGATATGGTCTGTGAGAAAAACACACATGCAATGACACTGGTGGATCCATGTGTGGTCTGTGAGAAGAACACACATGCAATGACACTGGGTGTGGTTCATGATATGGTTTGTGAGAATAACACACATGCAATGACACTGGTGGATCCATGTGTGGTCTTTGGGAAGAACACACATGCAATGACACTGGATCCATGTGTGGTCTGTGAGAAGAACACACATCCAATGACTCTAGTTGTGGTTCATCAAAAGAACAGACATGCAATGACACTGGTGGATCCATGTGTGGTTCATGGGAAGAACACACATGCGATGACACTGGGTGGATCCATGTGTGGTTTGTGAGAAGAACACACATGCAATGACTCTGGTGGATCCATGTGTGGTTCATGGGAAGAACACACATGCAATGACACTGGGTGTGGTTCATGATATGGTTTGTGAGAAGAACACACATGCAATGACACTGGTGGATCCATGTGTGGTCTGTGAGAAGAACAGACATGCAATAACACTGGGTGTGGTTCATGATATGATTTGTGAGAAGAACACACATGCAATGACACTGGTGGATCCATGTGTGGTCTTTGGGAAGAACACACATGAAATGACACTGGATCCATGTGTGTTCTGTGAGAAGAACACTCATCCAATGACTCTAGCTGTGGTTCATGAAAAGAGCAGACATGTAATGACACTGGTGGATCCATGTGTGGGTCATGGGAAGAACACACATGCGATGACACTAGGTGGATCCATGTGTGGTTTGTGAGAAGAACACACATGCAATGACTCCGGTGGATCCATGTGTTATTCATGGGAAGAACACACATGCAATGACTCTGGGTGTGGTTCATGATATGGTTTGTGAGAAGAACACACATGCAATGACACTGGTGGATCCATGTGTGGTCTTTGGGAAGAAGACACATGCAATGACACTGGGTGTGGTTCATGATATGGTTTGTGAGAAGAACACACATGCAATGACACTGGTGGATCCATGTGCGATCTTTGGTAAGAACACACATGCAATGACACTGGATCCATGTGTGGTCTGTGAGAAGAACACACATCCAATGACTCTAGCTGTGGTTCATGAAAAGAGCAGACATGCAATGACACCGGTGGATCCATGTGTGGTTCATGGGAAGAACACACATGCGATGACACTGGGTGGATCCATGTGTGGTTTGTGAGAAGAACACACGTGCAATGACTCCGGTGGATCCATGTGTGGTCCATGGGAAGAACACACATGCAATGACTCTGGGTGTGGTTCATGATATGTTTTGTGAGAAGAACACACATGCAATGACACTGGTGGATCCATGTGTGGTCTTTGGGAAGAACACACATGCAATGACACTGGGTGTGGTTCATGATATGGTTTGTGAGAAGAACACACATGCAATGACACTGGTGGATCCATGTGCGATCTTTGGGAAGAACACACATGCAATGACACTGGATCCATGTGTGGTCTATTAGAAGAACACACATCCAATGACTCTAGCTATGGTTCATCAAAAGAGCAGACATGCAATGACACTGGTGGATCCATGTGTGGTTTATGGGAAGAACACACATGCGATGACACTGGGTGGATCCATGTGTGGTTTGTGAGAAGAACACACGTGCAATGACTCCGGTGGATCCATGTGTGGTCCATGGGAAGAAAACACATGCAATGACTCTAGTGGATCCATGTGTGGTTCATGGGAAGAACACACATGCAATGACTCTGGTGATATGTGGTTTGTGAGAAGAACACACATGCAATGACTCTAGTTGTGGTTAATGAGAAGAGCAGGCATGCAATGACACCACTGGATCCATGTGTGGTTTGTGAGAAGAACACACAAGCAATGACACTATGTGTGGTTCATGATATGGTTTGTAAGAAGAACACACATGCAATGACTCCAGCTGTGGTTTGTGAAAAGAGCACGCATGCGGTGACTCTAGCTGTGGTTCATGGGAAGAGCAGACATAGAATGACACTGGTGGATCCATGTGTGGTTCATGGGAAGAACACACATGCAACGACACCGGTGGATCCATGTGTGGTCTGTGGGAAGAACACACATGCAAGGACAGGGGTGGATCCATGTGTGGTTCATGGGAAGAACACACATGCAATGACATTGGTGGATCCATGTGTGGTATGTGGGAAGAGCAGACATGCAATGACACTGGTGGATCCATGTGTGGTTCATAGGAAGAACACACATGCTATGACACTTGGTGTGGTTCATGATATGGTCTGTGAGAAAAACACACATGCAATGACACTGGTGGATCCATGTGTGGTCTGTGAGAAGAACAGACATGCAATGACACTGGGTGTGGTTCATGATATGGTTTGTGAGAAGAACACACATGCAATGACACTGGTGGGTCCATGTGTGGTCATTGGGAAGAATACACATGCAATGACACTGGATCCATGTGTGGTCTGTGAGAAGAACACACATCCCGTGACTCTAGCTGTGGTTCATAAAAAGAACAGACATGCAATGACACTGGTGGATCCATGTGTGGTTCATGGGAAGAACACACATGCGATAATACTAGGTGGATCCATGTGTGGTTTGTGAGAAGAGCAGACATGCAATGACACTGGTGGATCCATGTGTGGTTCATAGGAAGAACACACATGCAATGACTCTGGGTGTGGTTCATGATATGGTTTGTGAGAAGAACACACATGCAATGACACTGGTGGATCCATGTGTGGTCTTTGGGAAGAACAGACATGCAATGACACTGGGTGTGGTTCATGATATGGTTTGTGAGAAGAACACACATGCAATGACACTAGTGGGTCCATGTGTGGTCATTGGGAAGAACACACATGCAATGACACTGGATCCATGTGTGGTCTGTGAGAAGAACACACATCCCGTGACTCTAGCTGTGGTTCATAAAAAGAACAGACATGCAATGACACTAGTGGATCCATGTGTGGTTCATGGGAAGAACACACATGCGATGATACTGGGTGGATCCATGTGTGGTTTGTGAGAAGAACACACATGCAATGACTCTGGTGGATCCATGTGTGGTTCATGGGAAGAACACACATGCAATGACTCTGGGTGTGGTTCATGATATGGTTTGTGAGAAGAACACACATGCAATGACACTGGTGGATCCATGTGTGGTCTTTGGGAAGAAGACACATGCAATGACACTGGGTGTGGTTCATGATATGGTTTGTGAAAAGAACACACATGCAATGACACTGGTGGATCCATGTGCGATCTTTGGGAAGAACAAACATGCAATGACACTAGATCCATGTGTGGTCTGTGAGAAGAACACACATCCAATGACTCTAGCTGTGGTTCATGAAAAGAGCAGACATGCAATGACACCGGTGGATCCATGTGTGGTTCATGGGAAGAACACACATGCGATGACACTGGGTGGATCCATGTGTGGTTTGTGAGAAGAACACACATGCAATGACTCCGGTGGATCCATGTGTGGTCCATGGGAAGAACACACATGCAATGACTCTGGGTGTGGTTCATGATATGGTTTGTGAGAAGAACACACATGCAATGACACTGGTGGATCCATGTGTGGTCTTTGGGAAGAACACACATGCAATGACACTGGGTGTGGTTCATTATATGGTTTGTGAGAAGAACACACATGCAATGACAATGGTGTATCCATGTGTGGTCTTTGGGAAGAACACACATGCAATGACACTGGATCCATGTGTGTTCTGTGAGAAGAACACACATCCAATGACTCTAGTTGTGGTTCATGAAAAGAGCAGACATGCAATGACACTGGTGGATCCATGTGTGGTTCATCGGAAGAACACACATGCGATGACACTGGGTGGATCCATGTGTGGTTTGTGAGAAGAACACACATGCAATGACTCCGGTGGATCCATGTGTGGTTCATGGGAAGAACACACATGCAATGACTCTAGGTGTGGTTCATGATATGGTTTGTGAGAAGAACACACATGCAATGACACTGGTGGATCCATGTGTGGTCTGTGGGAAGAACACACATGCAATGACACTAGGTGTGGTTCATGATATGGTTTGTGAGAAGAACACACATGCAATGACACTGGTGGATCAATGTGTGGTATTTAGGAAGAACACACATGCAATGACACTGGATCCATGTGTGGTCTGTGAGAAGAACACACATCCAATGACTCTAGCTGTGGTTCATGAAAAGAGCAGACATGCAATGACACTGGTGGATCCATGTGTGGTTCATGGGAAGAACACACATGCGATGACACTGGGTGGATCCATGTGTGGTTTGTGAGAAGAACACACATGAAATGACTCCGGTGGATCCATGTGTGGTTCATGGGAAGAACACACATGCAATGACACTGGGTGTGGTTCATGATATGGTCTGTGAGAAGAACACACATGCAATGACACTGGTGGATCCATGTGTGGTCTGTGAGAAGAACACACATGCAATGACACTTGGTGTGGTTCATGATATGGTTTGTGAGAAGAACACACATGCAATGACACTGGTGGATCCATGTGTGGTCTTTGGGAAGAACACACATGCAATGACACTGGATCCATGTGTGTTCTATGAGAAGAACACACAACCAATGACTCTAGCTGTGGTTCATGAAAAGAGCAGACATGTAATGACACTGGTGGATCCATGTGTGGTTCATGGGAAGAACACACATGCGATGGCACTGGGTGGATCCATGTGTGGTTTGTGAGAAGAACACACATGCAATGACTTCGGTGGATCCATGTGTTGTTCATGGGAAGAACACACATGCAATGACTCTGGGTGTGGTTCATGATATGGTTTGTGAGAAGAACACACATGCAATGACACTGGTGGATCCATGTGTGGTTCATGGGAAGAATACACATGCAATGACACTGGTGGATCCATGTGTAGTCTGTGAGAAGAACACACATGCAATGACACTGGGTGTGGTTCATGATATGGTTTGTGACAAGAACACACATGCAATGACAATGGTGGATCCATGTGTGGTCTTTGGGAAGAAAACACATGCAATGACACTGGATCCATGTGTGGTCTGTGAGAAGAACACACATCCAATGACTCTAGCTGTGGTTCATGAAAAGAGCAGACATGCAATGACACTGGTGGATCCATGTGTGATTAATGGGAATAACACACATGCGATGACACTGTGTGGATCCATGTGTGGTTTGTGAGAAGAACACACATGCAATGACTCTGGTGGATCCATGTGTGGTTCATGGGAAGAACACACATGCAATGACTCTGGTGATATGTGGTTTGTGAGAAGAACACACATGCAATGACTCTAGCTGTGGTGAATGAGAAGAGCAGGCATGCAATGACACCAGTGGATCCATATGTGGTTTGTGAGAATAACACACATGCAATGACACTGGGTGTGGTTCATGATATGGTTTGTAAGAAGAGCGCACATGCAATGACTCTAGCTATGGTTTGTGAAAAGAGCACGCATGCGATGACTCTAGCTGTGGTTCATGGGAAGAGCAGACATAGAATGACACTGTGGATCCATGTGTGGTTCATGGGAAGAACACACATGCAACGACACCGGTGGATCCAGATGTGGTCTGTGGGAAGAACACACATGCAATGACAGTGGTGGATCCATGTGTGGTTCATGGGAAGAACACACATGCAATGACACTGGTGGATCCATGTGTGGTATGTGGGAAGAGCAGACATGCAATGACACAGGTGGATCCATGTGTGGTTCATGGGAAGAACACACATTGAATGACACTAGGTGTGGTTCATGATATGGTCTGTGAGAAAAACACACATGCAATGACACTGGTGGATCCATGTGTGGTCTATGAGAAGAACACACATGCAATGACACTGGGTGTGGTTCATGATATGGTTTGTGAGAAGAACACACATGCAATGACACTGGTGGATCCATGTGTGGTCTTTGGGAAGAACACACATGCAATGACACTGGATCCATGTGTGGTCTGTGAGAAGAACACACATCCAATGACTCTAGCTGTGGTTCATCAAAAGAATAGACATGCAATGACACTGGTGGATCCATGTGTGGTTCATGGGAAGAACACACATGCGATGACACTAGGTGGATCCATGTGTGGTTTGTGACAAGAACACACATGCAATGACTCTGGTGGATCCATGTGTGGTTCATGGGAAGAACACACATGCAATGACACTGAGTGTGGTTCATGATATGGTCTATGAGAAAAACACACATGCAATGACACTAGTGGATCCATGTGTGGTTCATGGGAAGAACACACATGGAATGACACTGGGTGTGGTTCATGATATGGTTTGTGAGAAGAACACACAAGCAATGACACTGGTGGATCCATGTGTGGTCTTTGGGAAGAACACACATGCAATGACACTGGATCCATGTGTGGTCTGTGAGAAGAACACACATCCAATGACTCTAGCTGTGGTTCATGAAAAGAGCAGACATGCAATGACACTGGTGGATCCATGTGTGGTTCATGGGAAGAACACACATGCCATGACACTGGGTGGATCCTTGTGTGGTTTGTGAGAAGAACACACATGCAAAGACTCTGGTGGATCCATGTGTTGTTCATGGGAAGAACACACATGCAATGACTCTGGGACTGGTTCATGATATGGTTTGTGAGAAGAACACACATGCAATGACACTGGTGGATCCATGTGTGGTCTTTGGGAAGAACACACATGCAATGACACTGGGTGTGGTTCATGATATGGTTTGTGAGAAGAACACACATGCAATGACACTGGTGGATCCATGTGTGCTCTTTGGGAAGAACACACATGCAATGACACTGGATCCATGTGTGGTCTGTGAGAAGAACACACATCCAATGACTCTAGCTGTGGTTCATGAAAAGAGCAGACATGCAATGACACTGGTGGATCCATGTGTGGTTCATGGGAATAACACACATGCCATGACACTGGGTGGATCCATGTGTGGTTTGTGAGAAGAACACACGTGCAGTGACTCCGGTGGATCCATGTGTGGTCCATGGGAAGAACACACATGCAATGACTCTGGGTGTGGTTCATGATATGGTTTGTGAGAAGAACACACATGCAATGACACTGGTGGATCCATGTGTGGTCTTTGGGAAGAACACACATGCAATGACACTAGGTGTGGTTCATGATATGGTTTGTGAGAAGAACACACATGCAATGACAATGGTGGATCGATGTGTGGTCTTTGGGAAGAACACACATGCAATGACACTGGATCCATGTGTGGTCTGTGAGAAGAACACACATCCAATGACTTTAGCTGTGGTTCATGAAAAGAGCAGACATGCAATGACACTGGTGGATCCATGTGTGGTTAATGGGAATAACACACATGCGATGACACTGTGTGGATCCATGTGTGGTTTGTGAGAAGAACACACATGCAATGACTCTGGTGGATCCATGTGTGGTTCATGGGAAGAACACACATGCAATGACTCTGGTGATATGTGGTTTGTGAGAAGAACACACATGCAATGACTCTAGCTGTGGTTAATGAGAAGAGCAGGCATGCAATGACACCAGTGGATCCATGTGTGGTTTGTGAGAAGAACACACATGCAATGACACTGGGTGTGGTTCATGATTTGGTTTGTAAGAAGAACGCGCATGCAATGACTCTAGCTATGGTTTGTGAAAAGAGCACGCATGCGATGACTCTAGCTGTGGTTCATGGGAAGAGCAGACATAGAATGACACTGTGGATCCATGTGTGGTTCATGGGAAGAACACACATGCAACGACACCGGTGGATCCATGTGTGGTCTATGGGAAGAACACACATGCAATGACAGTTGTGGATCCATGTGTGGTTCATGGGAGGAACACACATGCAATAACACTGGTGGATCCATGTGTGGTATGTGGGAAGAGCAGCCATGCAATGACACTGGTGGATCCATGTGTGGTTCATGGGATGAACACACATTCAATGACACTGGGTGTGGTTCATGATATGGTTTGTGAGAAGAACACACATGCAATGACACTGGTGGATCCATGTGTGGTCTTTGGGAAGAACACACATGCAATGACACTGGATTCATGTGTGGTCTGTGAGAAGAACACACATCCAATGACTCTAGCTGTGGTTCATGAAAAGATCAAACATGCAATGCTAGTGGTGGATCCATGTGTGGTTCATGGTAAGAACACACATGCGATGACACTGTAAACACATGCAATGACTCCGGTGGATCCATGTGTGGTTCATGAGAAGAACACACATGCAATGACACTGGTGATATGTGGTTTGTGAGAAGAATACATGCAATGACTCTAGCTCTGGTTAATGAGAAGAGCATACATGCAATGACACCGGTGGATCCATGTGTGGTTTGTGAGAAGAACACACATGCAATGACACTGGGTGTGGTTCATGATATGGTTTGTAAGAAGAACGCACATGCAATGACTCTAGCTGTGGTTTGTGAAAAGAGCACGCTTGCGATGACTCTAGCTGTGGTTCATGGGAAGAGCAGACATACAATGACACTAGTCGATCCATGTGTGGTTCATGGGAAGACTACACATGCAACGACACCGGTGGATCCATGTGTGGTCTGTGGGAAGAACACACATGCAATAACACTGGTGGATCCATGTGTGGTTCATGGGAAGAACACACATGCAATGACACAGGTGATATATGGTCTGTGAGAAGAACACACATGCAATGACTCTAGCTATGGTTAATGAAAAGAGCTGACATGCAATGACACCGGTGTATCCATGTGTGGTTCAAGGGAAGAACACACATGCAATGACACTGGGTGTGGTTCATGATATGGTCTGTGAGAAGAACACACATGCAATGACACTGGTGGATCCATGTGTGGTCTTTGGGAAGAACACACATGCAATGACACTGGGTGTGGTTCATGATATGGTTTGTGTGAAGAACACACATGCAATGACACTGGTGGATCCATGTGTGGTCTTTGGGAAGAACACACATGCAATGACACTGGATCCATGTGTGGTCTGTGAGAAGAACACACATCCAATGACTCTAGCTGTGGTTCATGAAAAGAGCAGACATGCAATGACACTGGTGGATCCATGTGTGGTTCATGGGAAGAACACACATGCGATGACATTGGGTGGATCCATGTGTGGTTTGTGAGAAGAACACACATGCAATGACTCCGGTGGATCCATGTGTGGTTCATGGGAAGAACACACATGCAATGATACTGGGTGTGGTTCATGATATGGTCTATGAGAAAAACGCACATGCAATGGCACTAGTGGATCCATGTGTGGTTCATGGGAAGAACACACATGGAATGACACTGGGTGTGGTTCATGATATAGTTTGTGAGAAGAACACACATGCAGTGACACTGGTGGATCCATGTGTGGTCTTTGGGAAGAACACACATGCAATCACACTGGATCCATGTGTGGTCTGTGAGAAGAACACACATCCAATGACTCTAGATGTGCTTCATGAAAAGAGCAGACATGCAATGACACTGGTGGATCCATGTGTGGTCTTTGGGAAGAACACACATGCAATCACACTGGATCCATGTGTGGTCTGTGAGAAGAACACACATCCAATGACTCTAGATGTGCTTCATGAAAAGATCAGACATGCAATGACACTGGTGGATCCATGTGTGGTTCATGGGAAGAACACACATGCCATGACACTGGGTGGATCCATGTGTGGTTTGTGAGAAGAACACACATGCAATGACTCCGGTGGATCCATGTGTGGTTCATGGGAAGAACACACATGCAATGACACTGGGTGTGGTTCATGATTTGGTCTGTGAGAAGAACACACATGCAATGACACTGGTGGATCCATGTGTGGTCTGTGAGAAGAACACACATGCAATGACACTGGGTGTGGTTCATGATATGGTTTGTGAGAAGAACACACATGCAATGACACTGGTGGATCCATGTGTGGTCTTTGGGAAGAACACACATGCAATGACACTGGATCCATGTGTGGTCTATGAGAAGAACACACATCCAATGACTCTAGCTGTGGTTCATGAAAAGAGCAGACATGCAATGACACTGGTGGATCCATGTGTGGTTCATGGGAAGAACACACATGCGATGACACTGGGTGGATCCATGTGTGGTTTGTGAGGAGAACACACATGCAATGACTCCGGTGGATCCATGTGTGGTTCATGGGAAGAACACACATGCAATGACACTGGGTGTGGTTCATGATATGGTGTGTGAGAAGAACACCCATGTAATGACACTGGTGGATCCATGTGTGGTCTGTGAGAAGAACACACATGCAATGACACTGGGTGTGGTTCATGATATGGTTTGTGATAAGAACACACATGCAATGACACTGGTGGATCCATGTGTGGTCTTTGGGAAGAACACACATGCAATGACATTGGATCCATGTGTGGTCTTGGAGAAGAACACACATCCAATGACTCTAGTTGTGGTTCATGAAAAGAGCAGACATGCAATGACACTGGTGGATCCATGTGTGGTTCATGGGAAGAACACACATGCGATGACACTGGGTGGATCCATGTGTGGTTTGTGAGAAGAACACACATGCAATGACTCCGGTGGATCCATGTGTGGTTCATGGGAAGAACACACATGCAATGACTCTGGTGATATGTGGTTTGTGAGAAGAACACACATGCAATGACTCTAGCTGTGGTTAATGAGAAGAGCAGACATGCAATGACACCGGTGGATCCATGTGGTGTTTGTGAGAAGAACACACATGCAATGACACTGGGTGTGGTTCATGATATGGTTTGTAAGAAGAACACACATGCAATGACTCTAGCTGTGGTTTGTGAAAAGAGCATGCATGTGATGACTCTAGCTGTGGTTCATGGGAAGAGCAGACATACAATGACACTGGTGGATCCATGTGTGGTTCATGGGAAGAACACACATGAAACGACACCGTGGGATCCATGTGTGGTCTATGGGAAGATCACACATGCAATGACACTGGTGGATCCATGTGTGGTTCATGGGAAGAACACACATGCAATGACACTGGTGGATCCATGTGTGGTATGTGGGAAGAGCAGACATGTAATGACACTGGTGGATCCATGTGTGGTTCATGGGAAGAACACACATGCAATGACATTGGGTGTGGTTCATGATATGGTCTGTGAGTAAAACACACAAGCAATGCCACTGGTGGATCCATGTGTGGTCTGTGAGAAGAACACACATGCAATGACACTGGGTGTGGTTCATGATATGGTTTGTGAGAAGAACACACATGCAATGACACTGGTGGATCCATGTGTGGTCTTTGGGAAGAACACACGTACAATGACACTGGATCCATGTGTGGTCTGTGAGAAGAACACACATCCAATGACTCTAGCTATGGTTCATGAAAAGAGCAGGCATGCAATGACACTGGTGGATCCATGTGTGGTTCATGGGAAGAACACACATGCGATGACACTGGGTGGATCCATGTGTGGTTTGTGAGAAGAACACACATGCAATGACTCCGGTGGATCCATGTGTGGTTCATGGGAAGAACACACATGCAATGACACTAGGTGTGGTTCATGATATAGTTTGTGAGAAGAACACACATGCAATGACACTAGTGGATCCATGTGTGGTCTTTGGGAAGAACACACATGCAATGACACTGGATCCATGTGTGGTCTGTGAGAAGAACACACATCCAATGACTCTAGCCGTGGTTCATGAAAAGAGCAGACATGCAATGACACTAGTGGATCCATGTGTGATTCATGGGAAGAACACACATGCGATGACACTAGGTGGATCCATGTGTGGTTTGTGAGAAGAACACACATGCAATGACTCCGGTGGATCCATGTGTGGTTCATGGGAAGAACACACATGCAATGACTCTGGGTGTGGTTCATGATATGGTTTGTGAGAAGAACACACATGCAATGACACTGGTGGATCCATGTGTGGTCTTTGGGAAGAACACACATGCAATGACACTGGGTGTGGTTCATGATATGGTTTGTGTGAAGAACACACATGCAATGACACTGGTGGATCCATGTGTGGTCTTTGGGAAGAACACACATGCAATGACACTAGAACCATGTGTGGTCTGTGAGAAGAACACACATCCAATGACTCTAGCTGTGGTTCATGAAAAGAGCAGACATGCAATGACACTGGTGGATCCATGTGTGGTTCATGGGAAGAACACACATGCGATGACACTGGGTGGATCCATGTGTGGTTTGTGAGAAGAACACACATGCAATGACTCCGGTGGATCCATGTGTGGTTCATGGGAAGAACACACATGCAATGACTCTGGGTGTGGTTCATGAAATGGATTGTGAGAAGAACACACATGCAATGACACTGGTGGATCCATGTGTGGTCTGTGAGAAGAACACACATGCAATGACACTGGGTGTGGTTCATGATATGGTTTGTGTGAAGAACACACATGCAATGACACTGGTGGATCCATGTGTGGTCTTTGGAAAGAACACACATGCAATGACACTGGATCCATGTGTGGTCTGTGAGAAGAACACACATCCAATGACTCTAGCTGTGGTTCATGAAAAGAGCAGACATGCAATGACACTGGTGGATCCATGTGTGGTTCATGGGAAGAACACACATGCGATGACACTGGGTGGATCCATGTGTGGTTTGTGAGAAGAACACACATGCAATGACTCCGGTGAATCCATGTGTGGTTCATGGGAAGAACACACATGCAATGACTCTGGTGATATGTGGTTTGTGAGAAGAACACACATGCAATGACTCTAGCTGTGGTTAATGAGAAGAGGAGACATGCAATGACACCGGTGGATCCATGTGTGATTTGTGAGAAGAACACACATGCAATGACACTGGGTGTGGTTCACGATATGATTTGTAAGAATACACATGCAATGAATCTAGCTGTGGTTTGTGAAAAGAGCACACATGCGATGACTCTAGCTATGGTTCATGGGAAGAGCAGACATACAATGACACTGGTGGATCCATGGGTGGTTCATGGGAAGAACACACATGCAACGACACCGGTGGATCCATGTGTGGTCTATGGGAATAACACACATGCAATGACACTGGTGGATCCATGCGTGGTTCATCGGAAGAACACACATGCAATGACACAGGTGATATGTGGTCTGTGAGAAGAACACACATGCAATGACTCTAGCTGTGGTTAATGAAAAGAGCTGACATGCAATGATACTGGTGGATCCATGTGTGGTTCAAGGGAAGAACACACATGCAATGACACTGGGTGTGGTTCATGATATGGTCTGTGAGAAGAACACACATGCAATGACACTGGTGGATCCATGTGTGGTCTGTGAGAAGAGCAGACATGCAACGACACCGGCGGATCCATGTGCGGTTTGTGAGAAGAACACACATGCAATGACACTTGTGGATCCATGTGTGGTCTTTGGGAAGAACACACAGGCAATGACATTGGTGATATGTGGTCTGTGAGAAGAACACACATCCAATGACTCTAGTTGTGGTTCATGAAAAGAGCAGACATGCAATGACACTGGTGGATCCATGTGTGGTTCATGGGAAGAACACACATCCAATGACACTGGTGGATCCATGTGTGGTATGTGGTAAGAGCAGACATGCAATGACACTGGTGGATCCATGTGTGGTTCATGGGAAGAACACACATGCAATGACACCGGGTGTGGTTCATGATATGGTCTTTGAGAAAAACACACATGCAATGACACTGGTGGATCCATGTGTGGTTCAAGGGAAGAACACCCATGAAATGACACGGGTGGATCCATGTGTGGTCCGTGGGAAGAGCAGACATGCAATGACACTGGTGGATCCATGTGTAGTTCATGGGAAGAATACACATGCAATGACACTGGTGGATCCATGTGTAGTCTGTGAGAAGAACACACATGCAATGACACTGGGTGTGGTTCATGATATGGTTTGTGAGAAGAACACACATGCAATGACACTGGTGGATCCATGTGTGGTCTTTGGGAAGAACACACATGCAATGACACTAGTGATATGTGGTCTGTGAGAAGAACACACATCCAATGACTCTTGTTGTGGTTCATGAAAAGAGAAGACATGCAATGACACTGGTGGATCCATGTGTGGTTCATGTGAAGAACACACATGAGATGACACTAGGTGGATCCATGTGTGGTTTGTGAGAAGAACACACATGCAATGACACTGGTGGATCCATGTGTGGTTCATGGGAAGAACACACATGCAATGACTCTGGTGATATGTGGTTTGTGAAAAGAACAGACATGCAATGACTCTAGCTGTGGTTAATGAGAAGAGCAGACATGCAATGACACCGGTGGATCCATGTGTGGTTTGTGAGAAGAACACACATGCAATGACAGTGGGTGTGGTTCATGATACGGTTTGTAAGAAGAACACACATGCAATGACTCTAGCTCTGGTTTGTGAAAAGAGCACGCATGCGATGACTCTAGCTGTGGTTCATGGGAAGAGCAGACATACAATGACACTGGTGGATCCATGTGTGGTTCATGGGAAGAACACACATGCAATGACACTGGTGGATCCATGTGTGGTTTGTGAGAAGAACAGACATGCAATGACTCTAGCTGTGGTTAATGAGAAGAGCAGACATGCAATGACACCGGTGGATCCATGTGTGGTTTGTGAGAAGAACACACATGCAATGACACTGGGTGTGGCTCATAATATGGTTTGTAAGAAGAACACACATCCAATGACTATAGATGTGGTTCATGAAAAGAGCATGCATGCGATGACTCTAGCTGTGGTTCATGGGAAGAGCAGACATACAATGACACCGGTGATATGTGGTCTATGAGAAGAACACACATGCAATGACTCTAGCCGTGGTTCATGAAAAGAGCAGACATGCGATGACACTGGTGGATCCATGTGTGGTTTGTGAGAAGAACACACATGCAATGACACCGGTGGATCCATGTGTGGTCTGTGGGAAGAACACACATGCAATAACACTGGTGATATGTGGTTTGTGAGAAGAACACACATCCAATGACTCTAGTGGATCCTTACGTGGTTTATGAGAAGAACACACATCCAATGAACTCTTGTGGATCTATCTTGGCATAATTTGATGTATTCCATGATGTATTTCATTGTGCAAGACACTCACTTTCCATTTTTATACTACTCAGTATCGCCCTTGGTTTTATGTGGTACTACTCAGTTTTGCCCCCCTCTCTCTCTATCTTTCG
This sequence comes from Avena sativa, assembly GCA_916181665.1. Classification (NCBI taxonomy): domain Eukaryota; kingdom Viridiplantae; phylum Streptophyta; class Magnoliopsida; order Poales; family Poaceae; genus Avena; species Avena sativa. The sequence goes on along the minus strand of OV702287.1, from coordinate 101,008,070 downwards.
TAGACGCACAAATCTGTGCTCACCCTGTCTACTACTCCCTGATTGGTTATCACAGTTGTCACGCGGATCGTGTGCACCAGCCATTGATTCTGTGCGATCCAACGATGATCGTTGCACACGTCGTGCCCTTCACAGTACAGCGCGAGACAGCACAGACTTCTCCCTCATGAGACTTATACAAGAAGGAACATGATGCCGTCCATGGAAAAAGTCGTCGAGCGGTCATGTCATGTTTAATGAAGTCTGAAAAGCCTACTACTGCTACTACTACGCCACAACGCATGCGTCATCAAGTGCACGATCATCGATGGACAGCTACAATTTATTGCCACTTGATTTTAATAAGACATATCCCATTTTTTACGCAGCGGCTCTCAATCGCCAATTTTAGGGCCGTGTCAAACTTCATACATAGAAATTGTGTGTGCGCCCTTTGCATGTGGCTCAATACAGAACTGCCATGCATGGCCCGGGAAAAAACGTGACATACCGTGCGCGTGTCACGGTGCATGGTGCAGTCGACTACGCGGCGCGTTGCACGGTGGTGCAACGAAACGTGCCTTGCTTCTATCCACCCACTCTCGCTCACTGTCCCCACGCAACCCTCTGCACTGTCCCACCAACATCCGCAAACTCTCGAGAATACCCCGTCCGCGCCGGCGATGGCCGAGGAGGATAAGGTGGCCATCGTCGCCTCCGTGGCTGCCGGCGAGGAGGCCCCCCTCGACGCGTTGAAAGAAGTCGTTGTCCCTGTACAGGCCCCAGTGGAGGCATCGATGGCAGCCGTCGTTCCCGTCCAGGCCCCCGTCCTAGCTACCGACAGAGCCGGCGAAGTGGAGCCCCCCGCCGGCGAGGAGGCCCCCACCGGTCACAAGCAGATCACGCACTTCTTGGGAACCTAAGATCCAGATAAGTACATTGCTCCGCTGAACCCCTATGACACCGGCATCGATGACCTATGGTCGGAGGTAACTAGGGTTTGCTCCCCTCCCCTGGTTCTTCTACCGTTTGTTAGAAATAATGGGCTAATCTATTTAAAATTTAGCTGGTATTGTCATGTTTAATATTCTGGAATTAATCATGGAAATTGTGCCTAATTATCCAACACCGTTCCCATCGTTGGATGCTAGATCTTGGTTTATTAGGATTCGCTTGTTCGCACTTCAATTGCTCGATCTTCTTACACCATCTACTCCCCCATTTTCCCTTTCTTCCAATAGGTTTCCGGCAGCAACGTCTGCAGCGATGACGAGTCCATTCACACCAAGGCTCGTCAGCTGCTGAGGAGGCTGCGGGCCGGCAAGTACGACGGCTTCCTCACGCCCCCTACTACAGCTGCCCCTTCCGCAAGGGGGGCGTCTACTGCTTGACGAGTCGCGCCGCCGGCGGCACCGTCTTGAACACCTTACTGAAGCATGCAGAGGCCGCGAGCTCCGGCATCCACAAAAGCGGCAAGCCCGAGCCCGCGAACATCAACGCCTACATCGCTGAACACCGTGCTCTCGGCCTTCACCTCCGAAACCTCCAGCGGGTGGCCATCAAAGAGGGTCGCATGCCTCCAATATGGCCCATGGCCCCCAAGTCCAGGAAACTGGGCAGCAAGAAGTGGCGGAGGCGCCAGAAGGAGATGGAGGCGCTGGCGAATGAACGGGTTGGATGTCTCCTTGAATGTATCTGCATCTGCCAAGGCTGCTGCTGCTAAGCAACTTCTTTTGATTTTCTATATTTTGCTTGCATCCTATTTCTGGCTAAATGCATCGAACCCCGTTAAGCAACCTACTACTTTCTATCGCTATATCCTATTTAGCTGCGCACAACTATATCTACATTTGTTTTGTTTTCTGAATGAATGTATTCTGCCTTGTGTGATTTGCTGCTCTAGATTTGCTACCTGATCGGAGGCAAAAAGAGGTCCAAAAGGGAACGAATTATCAAAGTGAGAATCTTCTCTAGATTTGCTACCAATTTGGGAAAAATGAAACATATCTGTTTAGCGAGAGAGGAAAAGGGCACTGTTTCAAACTGCCAGTTAAGAAGCTACCATCTTGACAAGCTACAAGACACATACATAAACATAATACAACGAGGGTTAAATTTATTTTACTAGTATCACTTGATGCGCTAGACATCTTGGCAAGCTAACTGAGTTTCACAAAACAGAAACAGAAACATAACACTGACAAGTAAAATTTAATTCACTCCTCATCAGACCACTTGACGTGCTTGATATCATTCCAGGTACTCCACGTCCGACGAACTGCTTTGTCCCAAATGGCATCTGACTTGGCTTTCCTATCTTCAGCGTCCTGCGACACAATTAGCGGTGCATCACAGGCCTGATTATTGCCGCTAGAAGATGTCGCCTCTCTGTTTGCTGCTTCAGCTGCAGCCTCTCTGTCATCTGCTTCTTCAGCTGCAAGCTCTCTTTCAGCTGCTTCTGTAGCCTCTCTGTCAGCTGCTTCAGATGCAGCCAATTTCTTTGCATATTCAACTTCAAACTCAGCTATTCGGCATTTTCTACAAAGGGCTCCCCTAAGCTCGTCTTCCCTCTTGCAAATAGGGCAAAACACGAGGTAAGGTTGAAAAAAATGGATCTTCTTGTACAGCTGGTAGGTCACGTAAGCATCTATGGCTGCATACTTCAGGTTTATATTAGACAACGACCACTCGTTCTAGAAATCGTGCCTATCCTTAGAGAAATCTTCCTTCATTGTGACGTACGACTCATCGAGGATTCTAGTTGCGAGTGATGCCATTCCATCCTTCTTCCTGCCCCCTAGGATCTTGACAAGATGCTGAATATCGATCCAGTTGTGCGCAGGAATTATAATTTCCTCTTGATACAATTTCGAAAAATTAGTTGTTGTGTCGACAGTGCAGAAAACAATTCCCTTTTTCAAGGAACTGGCGCAGCGCCGGACATTTCCTGTCAGTCCTGAAAGTATGTAGTTTGTCATCACCAAAATTTGTAACTACAAATATTTTGTCAATGCAAGATCATCATCTCAATATAATTTTGAAAAGTTTAGTAAATGCAAGATCAAGACTCTCAACATTGTATTGTCATAATTTATTCGGTTTTGCTATTTCTCAGTCGACTGAACGAGTTGCACATTTCTTTTAACTACAGTTGCACTTTTCTTAGGTGATTGAGACTAAAGAAAATCTCAGTCGATTGAGACATAGGCAAACCCTAATTTATTTGGTCCTAAGTAAAATCCAGTAGTTGCAAGATGAGCAAGTGGATAAAGAACAAGAGGAGAAAACCATAAAACGGTTAGCTACAGAGAGCAGATCTACAAACCGGGAGAGGTGGTAGACGAGGACGTGTTTCCGCATGGCAAGTTGAACGACGGTGACTTCACTCCCTTCATATGGGTGCTCCGGGGTGTACTCGAGGTCTAATCCCACAAACTTGTCCTCGTCTATCCCAAGCCAACCCTCGTACATCCTCAGGACACACACCACTGTCTCCTCCTTGTTGGTGTAGACAACGTCTATCTTCTTGTTTTCATGGGTAGTGAAGCTTGTCTCTAGAGTGCGTAGATCTTCCATGGCGGCAAGGAGAAGACGGGAAGAAGATCGTAGATGACAGGAAGAAGAAGAGTGGTTTCTGCGAGGCAGGGAAACGGTGGAACCGTCAATACGCTTTTATGGTAGGGGTTAACGATTGGGACAGAAGTCCAAGGAGAGACGCGTGGCGGTGGCCGTTCCAGCTTCTGAGTAAACAAAAAATAATTATAACGCCGATACATGGGCCCTGTTTTGTCACGTCAATACTCTGGGTAGGGGTGTTGTCCTATCCACTGCGCCAACACTGCAAGCCTACGTGACAGCCACCCCACCTAAGCGACGGGAGCGACATAACGGCGAACTGACAGGGGGTCCAACTTGACGCCCGTTAGCCTGATTTTTTGTATTGAAACGTAAAGTTGAATTCGTGCCGAAAAAGACCCTCTGAGTATTTGGCACACCAACTGTAGTCATCCCGGCTGATTTCAGGGAACTTGGGTACCGTGTTGCCTGTATACCCCAACTTTCGGGCCACAAAATGATATTCTCCTCCTCCATGGCATGCGAGCCGCCAAGGAGATGAACATCAATCGCCTCAAGTGCTACGCGATTCTGACCTCATGACCGCACAAGTCGCTGGCACCTGCGATGTCGTCGCCCCCAACATGATAGCATACCGTCAAGCGGTGGAGCAGCTGGGGGCCTACTTCACTGGCTACTCTGTCGAATGGATCGACCAACGGAAGAATGAGGAGGCTGACGCACTCTCGCGCATCAGATCGGCACGCCAAATGCCACCACTAAGCGTCTTCCTCGACATCATCGACAAGCCATCGGTCTCCCCCCAAAGGAAGTCGACATCGGGATACCGCTACAGCCCGAGTCGACTGTGGTAGCCATGATCACGGAGCCTAGCGACTGGACCACACCCTACGTCGCCTACCTCGAGCACAAGATCTTGCCCAAGGACAAGATGGAGGCGCGAATGATCGTGCACCACTTCAAAGCATTCTTCATCATTAACGGCAAGCTGCACAAACGCAGTGTAACAGGCATGTACCAACGTTGCGTACAACCAGAAGAGGGTCGCAAGATCCTACAAGACATCCACGCTGGCGCAAGGTCGCTAGTTGCCAAAGCCATGCACCATGGCTTCTAATGGCTCATCGCGCACACCGGCACCATCGACATCGTCCAACGCCGCGTCAGGTGCCAGAAATACGCCAATGAGACGCACATCCCTGGTTCAGCTCTCAAAACCATCCCCATCACATGGCCATTCGCTATTTGGGGCATCGACATGGTGGGCCGGTTCAAAAATGCCCCATCGGGCTACACCCACCTCCTGGTCGTAGTGGACAAATTCACAAAGTAAGTCGAGGCGAAGCCCATCAAGAAATGCGACAGCAAGACCGCTACCAAGTTCCTCCGCGAGCTGTTCTATCGGTACGGCTACCCGCACAGCATAATCTCCGACAACGACACCAACTTCGCCAAGGGCACCATGGCTGACAGCTTTTGCTACTATGCTGACATAACTTTGATCGCTTTTTTGGCCCAATTTAGACCTTCTTATTAGGGAAATGACCCATTTTGTACCGCTATAGGGTCGGATCCTGCCTTTTTCTAATCTCCCTCTGCCTGTTTTTGAGCTCAATAAAAGAGAAAGTTTCATGCAGCGAAAACCATCAATTTTCACATTCCCCTAATAAATGGGTGTTTTTGACGTCCTTTTCCGATCAGTTTCATGCCCGTATGGGGTCAAAGTATACAAAAATCACATTCTCCCCGTAGAACGCTGACTTCTGCAAGGAGCACGGCATTCGACTCGACCTCGCTTTAGTCTCCCACCCGGAGTCGAATGGAGAAGTCGAACACGCCAACTAGAGCGTCCTCCATAGCCTCAAGCCAAGACTGCTGGTCCCCCTCGAGTGGAAGCCAGGATGCTGGGTTGAGGAACTCCCCTCCGTGTTGTGGGGCATTTGCACCTCCATCAATCGATCAACAGGGTTCACCCCCTTCTTCATGGTGTACGGCGCGGAAGCCATCATGCCGACCAACCTGGAGCATGACTCGCCGCGAGCCGTACACTACACGGAAGAGGACAACAAAGTCGCCTATCAAAATGGGTCGATCTGCTCGACGAAGCACGCGACCTGGCTCGCTCCCACACCGCCATCTACCAGTAAGGTCTCTGCCTCTACCACAACCGCCGAGTCCAGACTCGCACCTTTCAGGAGGGCGACCTCATCCTGAGACTCATCTAGGACAAGAAGGGCATGCACAAGCTGTCCCCCATGGGAGGGGCCATTCGCCATTGGGCAAGTCTTAGGCAACAACGCCTACTACCTCATCGGCATACGAGGTGACGGCCATCTCGACGTCGAGCGGCCATGGAATGTGAATCTCCTCCGAAAGTTCTACACATAGAACTCAAACTTATACCTAGTCGTACCATTGACGAAATAAAAGTACTATCCACACAAATTGTGTCCACTCTCGTTTCCTTGTGCCAATCGCAGTCGTACATACAACAAAATGCTAACTATGGTATGGCTAAGTAGTGCGGCTCAAGAGCACCGAATATAATTCGGGTCTTACACCGTCCATGAAAACACTAACCCGGAGCCATCATCGGAGTTGCCTCGCTCGACTGGCTTCCCGATCCAAGACGACCGCTCATGCTCCCCACAACACCTTGTCCTCCTCATCCTTGCACACAACGACTTGAACGTTTAAGTACCACGCTCGGGTACTCGTTCTAAAATGAACCGACACGCGGCTCGAGAACACACCAAGCATCAGAGCATGACATGGACTCGCCAAGCATCTGGCTCCCCGAGCCAGGAGGAGAGATGCTATATACACAAAATAGCGCCCAACCTTCTCACCTACCTTGGGCATACGACTCGAACAGTTAAGTACCATGCCCGGGGACTCGCAAAACAAACCCGCCCGCATTTAGGGAAAACACTAAGTACAGAGTACCCCTTAGGGTCACCATGCGACCGGCTCCACGAGCCACGGTGAGTTGACTCAAGCTACCTAAATATCTTACAACAAACATCAAAAACATTAAAAAACACATGCATGACTAAAACCCAATAGTGAATACGCTTGGGGACTCGCACAATTCAAACAACCAAGAGATAAAATGAAAATAAGCGACTAACTTTGTGATTGCATACGAGTCAATTAGAATATCATCATGCGACAAAATAGATTGTTCACCAACAAAATAGTGTACAAAAGGAAAATCGCCACATAAAACTACGCTACAGTCTAATCTTTCACTCTGCAAGCTTCGACGAGGAGGCACCATCCGCACCCTTGACCCTCAGAAAGGGCTTCCACGAGTTCATTGGGTAGGTCATCCACAGCTACGCGATCGACGATTGAAACGGTTGCTCCAATTGGAGGTCATGATGCGCCAGCTCGGTGTCGTTTGGTGCCACTCATGTCTCCTGGTACAGCGGGAGGCTGCCCATCGCCAACACACGCTTCACGTACGGAGCGGACTTCGCATTAAGGGCGAGAACATCGGTGATCTCCACCTTGCCAGTCGCCGAGGGATACCCGCTGGTGATGTCGTCAAGGTTGAAGTCTTCCGGGAAATGGGCGAGCCCAAGGCTCAACGCCGTGGTGGCTCCGCATCGAAACGCGGGCCGTGCCATCCACTCGACGACCGCAGGCGCCTCTTCGAAGTACTTCTGCACCTCCATCAAGCCTCTGTGAATCACCTCAGTGGGGGAAATGCCTTGGAGGATGGCCTGGACGCACATCGCCGATGTCGTGGCCGCATTCAGCACCGCCATCACGCACTGTTCGGCGCTGAAAGTATGCACGACGGGATCTCCTTGGCCTACAACATCTGCACAGCATCAGCAAATCAAGATCCAGTAGATGAAAATGCCTGAGGACTCCCCCCGCTCGGGGACTCCCCATTCAACAATGCACTACTCGCAAAATAAAGGGAAAGGCGGAAGACATACCGAGAAGCTTGTGGTAGTTCTCCATGACGAAGTTCTCCAGGGCAGATAACTTGCCTTGCAACCCCACGATGATGGATTCGGAAGCCTTGCGCTCCTCCTTTGCCGCTGCAACTGCAGCCTTCGCCCTCTCCTCGGAGGAGATCATCCCCGACTTCGCCGATTCCAACTCCTTTGCCAATGCGGTGGCTTTCTAATCAGCAGCGGTCGTAGCGGCCTTCGCAGCATCCAAGTCAGCAGCAAGCACATAGCCTTTGCGAGCCTTGGCAAGCGCAGCGGCATGGTCACCTACACAAGAAACACCTGGTTAAGGAAGTCACAGACACAAAGATACCAGAAGTTCGTCAATCCTAAAGGACTTACCCACAGCAGCCCGAAGGAGCTGATTGCTTTCCTAAGCTAGCCGCAGGTCGCGCTCCACTCGCTCCAATGTTGCTCACCGTTCTGTGAACTCATGCTGCAACATCAACAGAAAAACAAAAACATTAAGCTTCAAGACTCAACTCGCTACTTCTTAGCGACTCGACCGTCGGGGATTGGAGGATCAACGATTTTAAGTGTCTAGTCGCTAAAATTTAGCGATCAGACCCTCGGGGACTGGACATACCTAAAGGGATTCACCCAGCATGGGGTGGAGCGCGACTGCATCCATTATGGGCATCAGAGGCTTCCCGAAGCCGCTGTCAATCACCTCAACAACCAATAACGATTATGTGCCAGTCCTCGCGGCTGAGGCTTTCACCATGAACCGTGGAAAGGTCATGGACGCCTCTCATGGCGCACTAGTTGCCGGCACGGACACCTCCGGAGGAAGGTCAGCCTTAGATGGCTCCACTCTTGCGGGTGCTTCCCCCTCCGGCATGATCGCAACATTTCCCTCCTTCGAGCCCGAGTCAGCCGCCTCGGCCAGCTCGGTCTTCTTCTTCTTTGCGCCTCCGTCCGACCCCTTGGTGGCCTCTCCCTTCTTATTCTTGGGAGCATCTTCCCCAGCTTCGGTGCCAGTCGGTGGAACCTTGGCCTCCGTGGGACGACTAATTTTCTGGGGGCCGCCCTAGAAGATCACAATGATCAGCTACTAAGGAAATTTAGAACAATAAACCACGAACAAACAAAACTGTGACTAAGACACTCACTTGGCGACCAGAATGAAGCACATGCCCGTGCTGATGTGCGCGGGCTTCTCTAGCTCGGGCCCTATCGACCGAGTCAGTCCCCTCTCCAGCAAACTCGCCTGCCACTTCAGTGCGGGCTTCTTCACCGACTTGGTTGCCGACTGATGACCCACAAGTATAGGGGGTGTATCGTAGTATTTTCTATAAGTAAGAGTGTCGAACCCAACAAGGAGCAGAAGGTGCTGGCTAGTGGTATGGATCAGAAATTCTCTGCAAATACTTAGCAAACGGATTTTTAGGGTTTTTTGATAAAGCAAGTAAACAAAGTACGAGTAAACAAAAGACAGTAGGAATAAATGCAGCAAGTGGCCCAATACTTTATGCAGCAAAGGACAAGCCGGTTGTATTACTTAAGATGACCAAACATTCTCGAGGACACATGGGAAGACTGTCAAGTGCTTTCGCTTCATATAGTTGATTAATCTTCTTTAGCTTGCTAAGTGTTGTGTGGGTGAACCTGTGCTAATGTACCGACCTTCCTAGGACTAATACATACTTGTGATTATACCCCTTGCAAACATCCGTAAGTACAAGAAAGTAATTAAGGTAGAAACCTAACCACAACTTTAAACTCTAAGACCCTTACGTCCCTTGTGCAATGGTTTCCTAACGGGGGTTCAGGTTTCTGTCACTCCAGCAAACCCTACGATTAGTAGCCAAATACACAATGCATTCCCCTGGGCCCATATAGGTGAAGTGTCATGTAGTCGACGTTCACATGACACCACTAGAAGAAGTACACCACAACTTAAATATCAAACTATTGAATCTTTCTCAACACAACTCCACTACTAACAACATGACTCATCCCATGTCCTCAAGAACAAAACGAACTACTCACAAGAAATCATATGGATCATGATCAGAGATGGAATAATGATGTATAACAATCTGAACATAAGCAATAATTCAATGGTTCACTCAATAGCATCAACTACAAAGAGTAATCAACACCGGGAAAGTTTCCCCTATGAACTATGCAAGATTCAACCCAATTGTTACAGCAATATGGAGATGGTGATGGTGGTGGTGGTGATGATGATGATGATGATGATCCTGATGAAGTCCAGCTTGATGGTGGTGTTGATGGCGACGATCTCCCCTCTCCGGGAAGGAATTCTCCCGGCAGAAATCTGTCTGTCGGAGAGATCTTTCTCTCTCGGTGTTTTCCGCCCCACAGAGGTGGCGGAATCTTTCTGTGGTCGCTCCCCGAGTCTTAGGGTTTCGGAAGGATAATATACACAAGAGGGGAGTGCCAGCAGTGGACCAGGGTGGCCACACCACCTGGTGGCGCGACCCAGGCTGGTCCGCGCCAAGGGGTGGTGTGGGCCCCCTGTGGCCCATCTCCAGCCCCCTTCTGGCTTCGTTCATCTTCTAGAAAAATAGGATTTTCCGTATATTTTCCTGGATTTTCAGATCTTCACGAATTTTTCCTCCAAACAACACCTTTTCCATCAGAATCCTAACTACAGCGGTCCATGCTCCAAAAGTCATCAACCATGCAAAAACAGATGAAATAACCTAAGTATCACCTCTCAATACGAAATATATCAATGAATAATAGTGAATTATGACATAGAATAGTGATGCAAAATGGACGTACCAACTCCCCCAAGCTTAGACTTCGCTTGTCCCCAAGCGAAACTGAGCTCAATAAACATGGCCTCAGGTTTATGGAGTGAAGAGTCGATAAAAGAATATGGACAAGAAGCATCACATTCATCAAATACATAGATCATAATAGAAGACAACTCACTATTATATAACTCAACTTGCAATGAGTAAAGGAAACACAATAAAGATACATAAAGTGAATCATAATTGGTAATGGCAAACTTAGCTCTTGGTCAAAGAATAGTTGATAATTTGCTGGAGTTCACAAATAACTGGTTTTCAATGATAGCTTTCAAAGTAGTAAACATAAAGATAAGAGCAATGTGCAAAACAAGGAACATAACAAACATGATTGAATAAATCATCATATGAATGAATGAAACACAACAACTCAAAATACTTGCTGAGATAGAAGGGAATAGGTTTACTGACTCAACTAAAAAGTAAAAGAAAGGCCCTTCGCAGAGGGAAGCAGGGATTGCAAGTCTCATAAAGAGCTCCCAAAAATTATGATACTTACTAGCTTTCAGCTCTCATTGCCCCTATCATAGGCATCTTTAGGTGATTAAGGTTAAAGTGATCAAATATGAGGATATGCATTGACAAGTTGTAAGTTGAGAATCTCATGTCCCTTGAATACGAGGGTCGCTCCTCATGCTACTCAAGTTTAGTCACCGGTAAGTTCTTGTCATCATAAGCATATGTGTATCATAGAGAACCGCCAATGGGGTACCCCTTGCCCGATGATACGAAAGAATCCCCATATCAAAATGACAAGGCAAGCAGACACCATGCATCTCAGCAATCTTCTTATTTACCATGGGAATATGGTGCTTTTTTCTCTCTTTCCTCTTTTCATAATCTCTTTTTTCTTTTCTCTTTTTTCTCAATATCTATCTCTTTTTTTATAAGAAGAATGCTTCATAGATGCTCGTTATGGTTACGCTGCAGGTTTCCACCATGTTAGCATGGATTAGACCAACGGCCCAGGCGTTTCTCTAACAAACATGCATAACTCCATGGACTTACAAGCTCCCCTTTCATTTCACACCGACGACATCTATAGACAAAAGAACATGATATCAACTTGGTACAAAGTACCAGTGCAATGTTGAAAGTGTTCCCCATGACAACATGGTTCTGCTAATTCACAACTTACAAAGCGCAAGCATATAACATAGATGGGCACAATGGTTCAAGTTTATTAGATGCAAGAAAGTAAAGTGTGCCATCAAGTTCGTGAGAGCTTTAATCACTAATTTTCACATAACAAGTTAATTTGGAAGGTAAATAAAACAAGAATTTACTTAGAATAGCAATAATGCTAATAGGTAGGTATGGTGGACACAAATGGCATGGGTTTTGGTTTAAAGGAGTAGATGCACGAGAAGAATTCCCTCTCAGTACAGGTTTTTGGCTAGCAAGGCTCGGTAGCAAGTATAAGAGTTGAAGGAAACAACCAAACATACAAGTGATAAAGACAAACATGCAATCTTCCTTGGAAGCACAAAAGATCTTAACTAGAGAATACTAAACCTATGAGCAAATCAAGAAAGAAAGATGATGAAATTATTTTTGTTTAAAGGTACTTTTATCTTTTCTTTGAACTCTCAAAAAAAGTGTGCTATTGACCGAGCCAGGTTTGCCAAAACGAACTAAATTAACTCAATGATCCCAAAGTGCTACCAATACTAACAACAAGATCAATCATATAACCACGAATTGAAAACTAATATAAGCTATGCAAAAAAAGTAAATGATAGAACTTCTCATTAATATTCCATAACGGCAACTCACACCAAGGGATACACATCTAACGAGAGAGGGGACACTTCCATAATGCAAACCATACTACATAATGACTCCTCTATTCATGATATGACTCTATTAATAAGGTAAAAATATAGAAGATAGTGATGTGATACCGCGGCACTCCCCCAAGCTTGGAACAAACCAAGGGGATGCCAAACCTGATGACGAATTACTCCTTCGGTGGTGGTGGTAATATTTTCTTAGTTGACATGAGGAAATCTTCCAGCATCTTGTGAAGCCTATTATTCTCGCATTGAAGCATGTCCACCTTCCTCCTCAAGTCTCGGTACTTATCGCGGAACTCCTTAGTGACTCGTAGGGCTTCCGTTGATGCAGGTCAAGTGACTAAAGGTACTAGCCCCTGCTTGGGATCTTGGAGATCTTCCTCCATAGGCACCTTCCCTTTATCCTTGGCGGACACCATTGTGCTTCTAAACCTTCAAAGAGTATGTCCTGGCAGAAACAGATCGAAACAAAAACACGACAAAAACACGATATACGAACCTCGGGGGATACGGGGGATTATATATTACGAAGTTTCATATCAAAAGGAAGGTACTGGGAGAAAACGAGTTGGAGGTGGAGTCCGGGGTGAACTCACCACCTGGTGGCACGACCAGGGGTGGGCTCGCGCCACAGGGTGGTGTGGGCCACCCTGGCTCCGTTTCTGTCCCTTTTTCGCTTCGTAGCTTTCCTTATTGACTAAAAACTGCAAAAATATAGTTGGATAGTATTTTCGCGGAACTTTTCTTACTAGAACTGTTACCTATTTGAAAACAGACTCTGCAGGTCTCTGAATTTGGTATCTAGTAGATTCTTCCGGAGTCATCACTTGAATATCATCGATATCTTCATCTTCATACACTTATTACTTGAGTCATAAAACCCTTCTCTTCCTTATTACACCATTATCTCCACTACATGGAAATTTCTTTCACACAAAACTTCACACAGTTCTCATTAGCAACATTAGTATTAGTAAAGTGATAAAACCTTTTGTGTCCAACTTCAGATGAAAACTATCAAAACATAAGCTACTGTAGCAACTCCTTCCAAAAACCCAAAAATAATTCAAAAAGGAAATCGAATAAAGAAGCAAATGCAAGAGTGGCAAAATCTGTCAAAACAGACCAGCAGATAAAGATCAATTTTTTCGAAAATCTTCTGTTGCTAAAATCAAAAAGTGCAAAACTAACGAAAGTTAAATAACAACCTGGGGCAGAAGCACAAAAAATTACAGCTCCATCCGAAATAGAGAGATCCCTCACGAATTTTTATGGTGAAGCACAAAAATCTGTTTCGGGACAGCAACTTCCCCAAATATTACTTCTCCCTCATTAGAGGTTGATCTTGACACAAAACCCAAACAAAACGGATAAGGAGCGGTTATTACCGAAGTAATAACTTCGAAGACTCAAAGAAACAAAAACAAACTGAAAGCAAAAACAAATTGGGTTGTCTCCCAAAAAGCTCTTTCTTTATAGCCATTAAGATGGGCATTATAATTTTGAAGATGCTCACATAGGAATATGAATTGAAGTGAAAGAGAGAATTAAGAAGCAAGAACACACACGTTTAAGTCTAACCCACTTCCTATGCAAGGGAATTTTATAAACAAACAAGTTGTTGAAACCATAGGCTACTAGCATAGGAAGGCTAAAGAAGTGCAACATAAAAACTTTCAGCATAAAACGGGGAAACTTGATATTATTGAGACACATAAGAACACTTTTCCCTCTCTCATAGTAACTTTCAGTATCATGCATAAACTTAACAATATAACTATCACAAGGGCCATCGTAGCAATGATCACTTATTCTAACAGAAAACACAGGAATACTAGCTCTCATAACACTACTATGTGAAACAATATTAGAGGTATCCTTACAAAGGATAGTGTGTCCCTCTTCTTCATATTTAGTAACAAAGTCTTTCACATTTGCTATTATAGGTTCATCAACCATACTAGTATCATAGAATGTTCCTTAATCTTGATTGGGAAAGGCATTTCCTCAATATAAGGTTCAGGTAAAACATGATTAGCAGTATAAACTTCAGTATTTCTTGCAGGAACACTCTTAGCAATATCTTTATAAGGTTCATGATACTTATTCCACTTCTTTTTAAGCACTTCAATGTAGGAAGCAAAAGCCTTAAAATAAGAAGCAATAGCTTGAGAGTCTAGACCATAAACATTTTTATTATTTTGAAAGTCATCAGTTCCCATAAAAGATTCAATGCATTCAAAATCATAATTTATACCCGACTTTCTACCTTTGTCATTCTCCCAAGCTTCAGCATTGTCTTGAATACGGTCCAGAAGATCCCATTTAGCTTCTTCTCCCATGCGAGTGAATGATCCAGCACAAGAAGCATCCAATAAATCCTTATCATGTAGAGGGAGCCTAGCATAAAAGTTATTGATAATAATATTGTTGGGGAGCTCATGAATGGGACATTTGAGCATTAGTAACTTCAATCTCCCCCAAGCTTGGGCTGTACTCTCTCCATCAAGAGGCCAAAAGTTGTATATTTGATTCCGATCTTTATGAATCTCACTAGGAGGATAAAACTTTGAATAAAAGAGAGGCACTATTTCCTCCCATTCCAGAGCTTGACTATTCTTTAGCAGCTTATACCAGTCCTCAGCTCTTCCTTTCAGTGATAATGAGAATAACTTCTTCTTAACTTGATCTGTAGTAATACCTGCACACTTGAACAACCCGCATAATTCGTGTATAAAGAGTAAATGATCACCGGGATGGACAGTTCCATCCCCAACATAGTAGTTATCCATAACACGATCAATAATTCTTGTAGGTATTTTAAAAAGATCATTCTCAGCAGGTGGTGGCTTATCTACTACCTTAGCAGTGGTAGTAGCATTACCAAATAAGAAACTCAGCAAATTATCCATAACAAAAATAAAGCAACTAACAGAAGTAAACAATACTCATAGTAGAATTTTCCTTTACCAGTTCCACTTTCCAATAGCGCTTCACTCCCCGACAACGGTGCTAGAAAATAGTCTTGATGACCCACAAGTATAGGGGGTGTATCGCAGTATTTTTGATAAGTAAGAGTGTCGACACCAATGAGGAGCAGAAGGTGCTGGCTAGTGGTATGGATCAGGAATTCTCTGCAAATACTTAGCAAACGGATTTTTAGGGGGTTTTGATAAAGCAAGTAAACAAAGTACGAGTAAATAAAAGACAGTAGGAATAAATGCAGCAAGTGGCCCAATCTTTATGCAGCAAAGGACAAGCCGGTTGTATTACTTAAGATGACCAAACATTCTCGAGGACACATGGGAAGACTGTCAAGTGCTTTCGCTTCATATAGTTGATTAATCTTCTTTAGCTTGCTAAGTGTTGTGTGGGTGAACCTGTGCTAATGTACCGACCTTCCTAGGACTAATACATACTTGTGATTATACCCCTTGAAAACATCCGTAAGTACAAGAAAGTTATTAAGGTAGAAACCTAACCACATCTGTAAACTCTAAGACCCTTACGTCCCTTGTGCAATGGTTTCCTAACAGGGGTTCAGGTTTCTGTCACTCCGGCAACCCCTACGATTAGTAGCCAAATACACAATGCATTCCCCTAGGCCCATATAGGTGAAGTGTCATGTAGTCAACATTCACATGACACCACTAGAAGAAGTACACCACAACTTAAATATCAAACTATTGAATCTTTCTCAACACAACTCCACTACTAACAACATGACTTCTCCCATGTCCTCAAGAACAAAACGAACTACTCACAAGACATCATATGGATCATGATCAGAGATGGAATAATGATGTATAACAATCTGAACATAAACAATAATTCAATGGTTCACTCAATAGCATCAACTACAAAGAGTAATCAACACCGGGAAAGTTTCCCCTATGAACTAATGCAAGATTCAACTCAATTGTTACAGCAATATGGAGATGGTGATGAGGGTGTTGATGGTGATGATGGTGGTGATGATGATGATGATCCCGAGGAAGTCCAGCTTGATGGTGGTGTTGATGGCGACGATCTCCCCTCTCCAGGAAGGAATTCCCCCGGCAGAAATCTATCTGCCGGAGAGATCTTTCTCTCTCGGTGTTTTCCACCACACAGAGGCGGCGAAATCTTTTTGTGGTTGCTCCCCGAGTCTTAGGGTTTCGGGAGGATAATATACGCTAGAGGGGAGTGCCAGGGGTGGACCAGGGTGGCCACACCACCTGGTGGCCTAGCCTAGGCTGGCCCGCGCTAGGGGTGGTGTGGGCCCCCTGTGGCCCATCTCCAGCCCCCCTTCTGGCTTCCTTCGTCTTCTGGAAAAATAGGTTTTTCCGTATATTTTCCCGGATTTTCTGATCTTCGTGAATTTTGCCTCCAAATAGCACCTTTTCCATCAGAATCCCGACTGCAACGGTCCATGCTCCAAAAGTCATCAACCATGCAAAAACAGATGAAATAACATAAGTATCACCTCTCAATATGAAATATATCAATGAATAACAGTGAATTATGACATAGAATAGTGATGCAAAATGGATGTATCACAAACGCAGGGACCTTCGGATCCTTCAACACCGGCACCTCTTTCGATTCCTTCACCGGTGGAGTCGCCGACCCTGTGGCCGCCTGAACCTCCGGCTCTAGCATCGTCAAGGCGCTTGGACCTTTAGCCACGACCGGGGTCATAGTGGCAACGTCTGCAGCCGTTGGCTCCATCACTGGAGCTGGGTCCTCCAGCGCCTTTGCCGCGTCCACGGTCTATTCGTCATCGGATTCACCCTCCAACTCGAATGTGGCCACTACTTTGACCACTGATTTCGCCAGTGGCCTCTTCTTCGAACCAGGCTTGGCCGGTGTGGGCTCCCTCTTAGAGTTGTGCTCATCAACGAGCTCCACATCACTGTCAAAATCTTCAAGGCTCCGACTGGCCTCGATGTCAAGCCTCTTTTGCCGTCGGTCTTCCAAGCTGCGGAGGAGGGATCCTATGCCTCCACGATATCCTCCTCGCTTTCGGAGCCTTCTGCCTCCTCTTCAAGCTCCTCAGGAACTTCCTCGTCGAGTGGAGGAAGCTAGTTCTCAAGGACCTAGAAAAGTTGAAAACAAAAGGGATCAGCAACCCGGCTCAGTTAAGCGACTTCAAACTGCGACTGCGGAATTGCGACTGCAAATGGTGAATGAGAAGGACAAGAGAACTTACCGGAGGAGCCTTCCTTTTCCCGGACGTGTATGGAGATAGCCCGGCCTTTTTCTCGGTGAACTCCGTGATTATTGGCTCAACATGTATCGAGCTCATTGGGGAACCCCAAGAGGAAGGTATGATGAGAACAACAACAAGTTTTCCCTCAGTTATGAAACCAAGGTTATCGAACCAGTAGAATCAAGGAAACACCTCCAAGGTGTTGTTTCCAACTTGGAATCCTGCACAACATAACCACAGAACTTTGCCCCCAACTTACAGTGAGGTTGTCAATCTCTCCAGTTTTGCTGAAAACAAAGATTAAACATATTGTGTGGATGATAGTAGTTGCTTGCAGAAAGTAAACAGAAAATAGTGAATAGCTTGTAGATTGATGGTAAAATAATGGACCGGGGTCCATAGTTCACTAGAGGTGATTCTCCTTAAGATAGTTAACATGTTGGGTGAACAAATTACAGCGGGGCAATTGACAGACACCAAGAAAGCATACATGCATATACTAATTATCTTGACTCCTATGAGATTTGATTGGGCATTACAACATTATACGTAGATCGTAATCCAACTGCATCTATGACTGTTGAGGGGGTACCCCCGGGTAGGGTCACACCGGGGTATAAAGGCCGAGTTAGCCGAGGTATGGCAAGGTCAAAGCGAATGCTGACCGAGTTACCTCAAGGCAGGCCGAATCTCGGGGTAACTCGGACCAAGGGATGTCCACCTAACTGAGTCTCATCCGACTTAAGCCGTAAGCCGGATAGATGAATCGTATGCAGGAACAGGTGTGACTGGATCAACTACGATCCAGGTCATAGCAAGCTTCTAGGAGAAGGAAGGTATCTCGCTGGTCAAAAGTAACCCCGGTACGCACAACATGAGCGAAGCGCACAGGGGCAGGACCACCGAGGCATGGCAGACAGAGGTGACGACGCCGATGTCGGCTGACGAAGGCCCCGCAGAGGCTCACGTAGCCTCTGCATGGATGACGCGGGGGAAAAGCGACCCGGTCGGCTTACTATTTTGGGAAGAGGAATATGCCTCCACGTATGCCCTAAGTGGAGACCTAGCCACTCCTATATAAGGGGGGCTAGGGCCTCTGTACAAGGGGTTGGTCTCAATTGGGAAGAGCTTACTGTATTTATCTCTATAGACTAGTTGTGACTTGGTTCCCGAGGGCTAGCTAGCGGGGAGAGTAAGAGAGCTCCTTCTTCCTCCTCTCTCCAATATAGCTCGAGGAGCACTTGTAATCTGTGAAGTGAATCGAATACAAACCTTCTGTGTGAGGAATCACCTCACTATCCCTCCCTGGATTCCCCTAGTGCTATTAGTCCCCACCTTTAGCCTATCCATGGCATCTGCCGTGACACCACCACGACAGTTGGCGCCCACCGTGGGGCTAGCGGCGCTAGCAGGGGTCAAGATCCAGACGGGAAACCTCATCGGCACCGGCGAACGCATCGTCTCCGGGCTCGTTCAGCGCTCTGGAGCGTTGGACTTTGTTAGCAACAACGCTAGCTGCTTTGGCACGCCCCCGCTTCCGTGCAATGGCCTCTTCATCAAGCTCGGTGCAAGCAAAGTCTACGTTGCTGTCGATGTGTCGTGCGTTCATCCGCGGTACGTCGTCGAGGCAGGGGATCCACCCCTTAGCGTGGTTCACGGGGCGCGTATCACTCGCTCCTCGGACCGTGCTGAGGTGATGATGACTGCGCCTGGTGCAGGCGCAAGCAAGGATCCAGCACCAGATCCGGAGGTAACACCTAAGGCACCAAGGAAAGGTAGAGGTCCTCCACTAGAGAGGCCTGAGAATGTACTGAGAGAAGTTATGGATAGCTTGGCAAACCCGGTAGCAGCAGTGGTAGATCCGAATCAGGCACAGGCTGAGCTAGAGGAAACTAGGCAAAAAATTCTAGAGGGAGCAAAAAAGATAGCTGTGGCTCAGCAGTCATTGAACATGACGCTGCGTGAGTACGCAAAGGCAAATAAAGTAGATGCTGTAAAAGTGAAGGGGAGAAATCTCATGAGTGAAATGAACAAAGAGGGTGATACTCAGATTGAGGAGTCAAAGAACTGTCTGTCCGTGGGGCTGCCGAAGTATAGTACCCCGGTGAAAAACCTCAGAGCAGCGGATGTAGCTGCGTCTGAGTTAGAGGGCCTAACGGGTGAAGCCTGTCAGAGACAACAAGATAGGGTCAATGAGTTGGTTCGGATCACGAACAGGCAAAATGAGGAATTGCTCAGGGCTAACCCGGAGAGAGCTGGGGCCTCCAAGATCATTCATTCGGCGGTGGGTAACCCGGCGAAATCCGCTGGAGCCGCATCGTCTCCTCATGGAGGTCCTAGGAGAGAAGAGGTAGTAACCTCGGCCAGAAGAAACAAACAGATCGTTTCGTATGACCCGACAAGGGCAGGAAAAGCAAAAGAAGTACAGAGAAACGATGATCGACGAAGCGTGAGCCGAGGTGAAGCTGGCCGAGGTAACCGCGACCAACGCAATGCCGGTCAAGGAAACGCTGTAAATGGCAATGCCGGACAGCGCAACTCGGCAGGACAACCGCAGTAGCGGAATATACCAAGGCAAGAGCAAAGTGCTAGCTGAGGTATGCAATAGAGAGGTGCACCACGAGAGCAAGACCGGTACAATGATGGGGATTCGGAACTGGTGAATGCAGGATACCCAAGGCCGGACTATCATGTGATAGGGTCGAGATTGGGAACCAGGGATCTGATGCCTGATGACGCCAGGTTAAAACTGGATCGACTGTATAGGTCGGAGCAGATTGAAAGTCAGGGTCCTCCGGGTCCCGCGTGTTTTGGACCCCGGATCATGAAGGAGCCACCGGTACCTAACTTCCAGTTACCCAGAGGCACAAAGACTTATGATGGCAGTACTAAGCCGGAGGATTGGTTAATAAACTATGCTACAACTGTGAAAATTGCTACAGGCAACTTGCGATGGGCTGTGAGATACGTACCCCAGATGTTGGAGGGGCCAACAAGGGCATGGTTAAACAATTTCCCGCCCGGAAGTATTAACTGCTGGATCGATTTTGAGGAAATGTTTATCAGCAATTTCTCAAGTACGTATCAGAGGCCAAATATGCCACAGACCCTAGCTATGTGTAAGCAGAGACCGAACAAGACAGACCGGGAATTTTTAACCCGGTGGTGTACCGTGAGAAACTCATGTGAGGGTGTGATAGAGTCGCGGGCCATAGCATGGTTTGCGCAGGGGTGCAGATATGCAAGCGAGCTGTGGCAGAAGTTGCAAAGGAAAATGCCAACCACTTTGGCAGAGATGATCCGGATTGCTGATTCGTATGCTTTGGGTGATCTGACTCAACCTAGACTCGTGTCAAACGAGTCGAATGAGGAATACTATCAGAGAGATGGAGCCGTATCATCCCGGAGGAATGATTACAGAGGTAAAAGAAGAGATGACAGACCGGATCACCGGTACAGTTCGCAACAAGTTGCAGCTGTGAATCAAGATCAGCCCGGAACAGGGAGCAATCAACGTCAGAAAACTGGAGGGCAACAATGGACACCAAGAAATGATGGCAAGAAAACTTGGACGCCAGAGCAGAAGAAACAGTGGCAAGAAAAGAAGGACCATCCGAGGTACACTTATGAGTCGATGTTGGATCAGCCGTGTAAATTTCACACGCCGAATCCGAGCAACCCAGCGGGTCATACAACAAGGCAATGTGAGTGGACGCGTAACATAGAACAAGGTGGCTTGGGGAATGCCCAGGCACCCCGGAATGATCAACCTCGACAGGAGTTACCCGGGCAGCAATTGCTCTCCGGAGCAAACATGCAACAACTAATGTTGCCTCCCCCTCCGTCG
Organism: Avena sativa; assembly: GCA_916181665.1. Taxonomy (NCBI): domain Eukaryota; kingdom Viridiplantae; phylum Streptophyta; class Magnoliopsida; order Poales; family Poaceae; genus Avena; species Avena sativa. The sequence goes on along the minus strand of OV702287.1, from coordinate 100,986,927 downwards.
AGGTATGGTAACCATGAGAGAAGAGATGCAGTGCATCAAGTAGAAAACCAGCATCAGCCAGATCAGAGGTACCCTGGAAATGAGGGGAGGAATGAGTATAGGGAACATCATTAGAGTTACTGTGTGTTTACCACTGAGGAAACCGATAGAAAGAGCTTGCAGCACCGACATATGGAGGTCAATGCGGTAATGCCAGCGATGACGAGGTATATGCCTTGGTCGGACCAGGAAATTACCTGGAACATCAAAGATCATCCCAAGCTTATGCCAAGTCCTGGTTTGTATGCGCTAGTGCTGGATCTGACATTCATTGGGCCTAACATCAACTTGGGGTTCTCCAAGGTACTGATCGACAATGGCAGTAGCATTAACATCATGTATGCGGATACAATGCGCAAGTTGGGTATCTTGGAGAACATGCTCCAAGCTACAAGGACAACTTTCCATGGCATTGTGCCAGGTATCTCTTGTGAGCCAATAGGCAAGGTCCGGGTTGACGTATTGTTCGGCACGAGAGATAACTGCCGAACTGAGAATTTGGAGTTTGAAGTGGTGAACTTGGAAAGTGCGTATCACGCGTTACTCGGAAGACCAGCATTGAACAAGTTCGTGGCGAGCTGCCACGTCAGTTATTTGAAGATGAAGTTGCCCGGGCCAAATGGAGTGATTACCATTGCTGGGGATTTCCGACGTTCCATTGAGTATGCCTCAGCCGGGTCTAACCTAGCCGAGTCACTCGTGATTGTTCAAGAGAAAAGAAAAATCCAGGAGGTGGCAGCGTTGGCTCAGTCCGCGCAGCAATATATGCCGGTGTTGAGTAATCAGCATGGTAGCGTTTCGTTCCAAGCCACAAAGGATACCAAGAAGGTGCCTGTTGATGATATGTTCCCGGAGCGCACCGTAACAATTGGTGCTAGGTTAAATGATAAATAGGAAAGCGAGCTCGTCAACTTCCTCCGTGAGAATCGGGATATTTTTCCTTGGTCCACACAGGACTTGCAAGGTGTTCCGAGGGAGTTGGCCGAGCACTCTTTGAACGTGAGACCCGGAGCAAGGCCGGTGAAGCAACCTCTCCGCCGCTTCGCCGAAGATAGGAGAAAAGTCATTGGAGATGAAATAGCTCGGTTACTAGCGGCAGGATTTATCATGTAAGTACTTTACCTGGATTGGCTATCTAATCCGATGCTGGTGGAGAAGAATAAAGATGATCCGAACATGGCAGTGGTTTGGTGTATGTGTATCGATTACACGAACCTGAACAAGGTGTGTCCAAAAGATCCATTTCCACTGCCAAGGATAGATCAGGTCATTGACTCAACTGCTGGATGTGAACTGTTGTCATTCATTGATGCATATTCTGGTTTCCACCAGATACCTCTGAATTCGGATGATCAAATAAAGACTGCATTTATCACCCCGTATGGGGCTTATTGCTATCGCACCATGCTGTTTGGTTTACGTAATGCAGGGGCAACGTACCAAAGATGTATGCAGAAATGTTTGCACGACCAAATAGGTCAAAATGTACAAGTGTATGTGGATGATGTGGTTATCAAGACCAAGGAAAGCAAAATGCTCCTTGACGATATCAGGCAGACATTCGTGAACTTAAGAAGGTTCCGGATGAAGCTTAACCCGGAAAAATGTACCTTCGGTGTCCCAGCTGAAAATTACTCGGATTTCTCGTATCCAGCCGAGGTATCGAAGTTAATCCAACTAAGATCTGGGCCATTGAGTGAATGGAACTGCCGAAGTGTCTTAACGATGTCCAGAAGTTCACTGGTTGCCTGACATCGTTAAGTTGGTTTGTATGTCGGTTGGGAGAAAAGGCGTTGCCTCTCTATCAACTCATGAAAAAGTCGGATAAGTTCGTTTGGACGCCGCAGGCCAATGAAGCCTTTGCCCACTTAAAGAAGATGTTAGCCACCGCACTAGTGTTAGCCTCTCCACTATCAAAGGAGCCAATGTTGCTCTATATAGCCGCAACCAACCGAGTTATAAGTGCAGTGGTTGTGGTAGAGCGAGACGAAGAGGGTAAGTCGGTGCAAAGGCCAGTGTATTATCTGAGCGAGGTATTATCTGCCTCAAAGCAGAATTACCCACACTATCAAAAGGTGGCCTACGGTGTCTATATGGCAGCTAAGAAGTTGAAGCATTACTTTGAGGAGCACCCCATCAAAGTAATATGTGAAGCTCCCATATCCGAGATAATGAGTAATAAGGATGCGAGTGGTAGGATTGCGAAATGGGCAATTGAACTAGCTCCCTATGCACCACAGTATGACAGAAGAGAAGCAATCAAGTCTCAGGCTGTGGCCAACTTTTTTGTGGACTGGGCCGAGGTACAATACGAACCACCGCTACCAGATCCGAACTACTAGAGGATGCACTTTGACGGATCAAAAACAAAAACCGGGCTAGGTGCCAGAGTTGTACTTACCTCGCCAAAGAAGGACCAACTGAAATATGTATTGCAGATCCATTTCGCGGCATCAAATAATGTCACTGAATATGAAGCACTTGCGCATGGGCACAAAGTGGCAAAAGAAATTGGGATACTTCAGGTCCAATGCTTTGGCGACTCGGATTTGGTAGCTCAGCAAGTGTCGGGGCTGTGGGACGCTCTTGATCCAAACATGGCATTATACAGATTCCATGTGCAGAAAATATCTGGTTATTTTGAGGGATGTGAATTTCGTCATGTACCCCGGGTGGAGAATGAGGCTGCCGACATGTTGTCGAAGCTCGGATCAACTCGACAAGCAATTCCACCGGGTGTAGCATTAGAGCACCTCAGAAAACCATCTATCAGACCGTCCCCAGAAACCGACTCAATCTACGTCCCGGAGGATATAGAATCCAGAGTTGTGCCCATGGACGTTGACATGGGAGGTGGTGCGTGAAACCCTGGGACTGTCTCAGCAAACCCGGGGACTGCCTCAGCAAACCCGGGGACTACCTCGCAGGACCCGGGGACTGCTCAGCGTGATCCGGTTGAAGTTATGCCGGTGGATCAGATGGAAGTTGATGAGGATGTGTTCCCTATGCGAGCAATACCAGCTTGGGCACTGCCTATATTTCAATTCCTGAAAGATGGAACATTACCCAATGAGGAGGTGCTATCCAGGCAAACTCAGAGGAGAGCAAAGGCATACACAATCATCAATTCAAGGCTATACAAAAGGAGTGTGACCAATGTCCTCCAGCGATGCGTTGACCCGGAAGAAGGGCTTGACATCCTCCGAGATATACATCAAGGGGAGTGCGGGCATCATGCCTCGTCCCGAGCCTTGGTGGCAAAAGCTTTTCGGCATGGATTCTACTAGCCAAGTGCCTTAGAACAAGCAGAAGATCTGGTGAGAAAATGCAATGGTTGTCAGAGGTATGCTACCAAGACACATATGCCTATGTCGGAACTCAAGACCATACCAATCACATGGCCATTTGCCGTATGGTGTTTGGATATGGTTGGCCCGTTCAAACCAGCAAGGGGGAATATGACTCACATTTTGTTCATGGTGGATAAGTTTACAAAATGGATCAAAGTAAAGCCAATAAGAAAGTGTGATGGAGCTACGGACGTAACATTTCTCAAAGACATCATCTTGAGATACGGTTATCCTCACAGTATCATAACTGATAATGGCACAAATTTTGCTGAAGGAGCATTTGCGCGGTTCTGCCGGGATAAGAAGATCTGATTGGACGTTGCCTCGGTAGCTCATCCTGCATCGAACGGACAAGTGGAAAGATCCAACGGATTAGTATTATCCGGGATAAAACCCCGGCTCATTGAGCCGCTGCAAAGATCAGCGGGGTGCTGGATAGAAGAACTACCAGCGGTACTGTGGAGTTTAAGAACAACTCTGAATCGATCAACAGGCTATACGCCATTTTTTCTGGTATATGGGGCAGAAGCTGTATTACCAGCCGACATAGAGCATGATTCGCCTAGGGTCACCCAATACACAGAAGCCGAAGTGCAAGAAGCCCGACAAAATGATGTTGATCTGCTAGAAGAAGAGAGAGAATTAGCATTGTCCAGATCCGCCATATATCCGCAAAATCTCCGACGCTATCATAGCCGGAAAGTAAGCCCCCGAGTCTTCCGGGAAGACGATCTGGTGCTCCGGTTGGTACAACGTACTGCGGGCATGCATAAGTTATCCCCCATGGGAAGGGCCATTCATTGTGAGCAAAGCACTGCACAATGATTCTGATTATCTTATCGATGCAAAGCCACAGGAAAAGAACAAGGCGGACAGGTCCGGCGAGGAATCTAAGCGTCCATGGAATGTAGCTCTACTTCGTCCTTTCTACACTTAGCAGAGAAGTGTATGTATTCGAGTCTTCTCATATGTCGGTATGTATGCCGGCAATGAGCTTATCAATGAAATGTTGGCACCTCGAGCAGTAACTCGGGGACTGCCTTAATAATATTTGTTGTCTTTTATTATTTAAATGTCAGCTGGAGTAAGTTGTTCTACTTAACTTGGATTAGTAGTGTGTGAGCACCAAAAACCCAAATCTTCGACTTGCTGTTGTCCAACAAGAATTGGCTTCATGGCAAGCAAGAGAACAAGTTTGGAATTGCGTAGCACATGAAAAACGACTAAGGAAAAGAACTTAATTGAGCCGACGTTTGTTTTTCAGACTAACCTTGTATTTACATTCAAATTATTATGCTGAGTTATTTTGAGATGAGCCTAAAGTTTCCGAGTACTGTTAAAACAATTTTTGAAGCTCGGATTTGTAAGTCGTAGAAATGAATCAAGGTAGACACGAACCGAGCCAGAAGATTGGACGAACAAGAAAATGAAACTCGGGGGCTATGCCCAAGTTGATCCGGCATAAAAACTTAGTAGCAAAATATCACATGTGTACTGGATACAATTCCACCCGGCATACCAGGGATCTGATAAATTTTAAAGTGTTTTCACTCAAGGAGCAGCAGGAGGAGGAAGTTCGGCATCATCTTCACCATCTTCGATATCTGAGGCATCGTCCTCTTCATCCTCGTCCGAGCCATCTTCTACGTTCTCAGCATTTTCGTCACCAGCGGCTTCCAGGAAGCTCGGACCCTCAGTCCATTCATGAATGGGAGCATATTCAATGAGGCTATGGGTGCAAGCCTGGCGCCGAGCTACCCACTCTGGGTCATTGGTCCATTTGGATCCGATGCGCAGGCGCGTCAGGAGGTTGAGGTCGATCTTCTCGTACCATGTGAGTATGTGGTGAAGAACGGTCTCAGCTGCGGCACGTCCAGCGGACTCCCTCCAAAGGTCAAGCTGGGTCTCGATTTCCATCAGCTTTTTAGCGAGAATTGCGGTTCTCTCCGGAGTGTCTTCTGCAGGCCAAAACGTGTTGAAAATTCTGACTGCAACATCAAGGATATCCTTGCCATAGTTCTTGATGATCTCCACACGGGACGACAGGCTGACCAACAGGTCCTCCATGTCATAGGGAATACCTTCACCATCAGGAGCAACGGGAGTACCCCTCTCTCGGCGGAAATCAGCAACAGCGGCGCTCGCAATGGCAGTGCCCTCTGGAAATTTGCCTGAAAACGAGACAAGAGAAGCAAGAAATGAAAAGACATGTGATGTAACCCAGAGGAATATGCCAGATAAGGGAAAGGAACTTACGTAAAATGTGGCTATGGATCTAGGTCAATTCCTTGGTACAGTCATCGCGTCTTTTGCGGAGTTGCACAAGTTCAGCGTTCGCCGACTCAAGCTTGACGTCGGCCTCCTGGAGAAGTTCTCGGTCCTTGGCAGTTTGGAGATTAAGGCGCTCGCGCTCTTCAGTATAGTCCTGGCCAGCCTTTTCAAGCTCGGATTGGTGCTGCGCTTTCATTTTCTTCATCTCGGTTTTGAGCTTGGCGATCTCATCATCCTTGGTTCGGAGGAGGGCAAGATCATCGTCTTTCTTCTTGAGCTCGGCCTGATGCTGCCCTGCTTGTTCGAGAAAATGCAGCATCATATCAGGCACATGCACACTATCTTCCAGCGATACTGAAATAGTTTGTTAACCCGGCAAAGCCGAGGTATGAATGTTTGTCGAGCCAAGGAAGAAGGGAGATGGAAAGCATAGCAAGGTCGGACAAAAGTAACTTACCATTAATCTGATCCAGATTCTTCCTCATAAGCTTGTTCTCAGCCTCCACCCCAGCTGCGAAAACCGAATGACGGATTAGTTCGGCAGAAAAAGATGAAGGAAAATAGAAAAATGTGAAGAAGAGAACTTACCCCTTTTCTCGTGCTCAGCGATATGTGCATTATGCTTTGCGAGCAGCATTTTGTGAGTGTCCAGGAGACGCTGAAACTCAGCGCTCCGGCGGTTGGTGGTCACCTGAAAAGAGTACAAAAATATAGCTTAATCCTTGTGCATATTCGAAGTGTACAAAATCCAGGCCAAGTGGAACTTAACCCAGCTCTAGGTGTGTGCATATTCGAAGTGTACAAAATCCGGGCCAAGTGGAACTTAACCCGGCTCTAGGTGTGTGCATATTCGAAGTGTACAAGATCCGGGCCAAGTGAAACTTAACCCGGCTCTAGGTGTGTGCATATTCGAAGTGTACAAGATCCGGGACAAGTGGAACTTAACCCGGCTCTAGGTGTGTCCATATTCGAAGTGTACAAAATCCAGGCCAAGTGGAACTTAACCCGGCTCTAGGTGTGTGCATATTCGAAGTGTACAAGATCCGGGCCAAGTGGAACTTAACCCGGCTCTAGGTGTGTGCATATTCGAAGTGTACAAGATCCGTGACAAGTGGAACTTAACCCGGCTCTAGGTGTGTGCATATTCGAAGTGTACAAAATCCGGGCCAAGTGGAACTTAACCCGGCTCTAGGTGTGTGCATATTCGAAGTGTACAAGATCCGGGCCAAGTGGAACTTAACCCGGCTCTAGGTGTGTGCATATTTGAAATGTACAAAATCCGGGCCAAGTGGAACTTAACCCGGCTCTAGGTGTGTGCATATTCGAAGTGTACAAAATCCGGGCCAAGTGGAACTTAACCGGCTCTTGGTGTGTGCATATTCGAAGTGTACAAGATCCGGGCCAAGTGGAACTTAACCCGGCTCTAGGTGTGTGCATATTTGAAATTGTCAAGGAGCTACGTTAGTTTTCTAAGGAGCATCCGGTCGAGTAACAAGTTACTCCCCCGGAGGCTCGGGGACTAATGGTTATATCACTAATACATACACTAAGGAAAAGGGGAAGTAACGTACCTCCATCATCCGATCCTCAAGGTTAATCGCCTTAGCGGCTGTGTTCATCTGAGCAGAAAACTCGGCGGGACTGAACTTCTCCGGGAGATCGTCGTTGTAGACGAACTCCGCCTTGTTCCAGTTGTTCATGAACTCGATCAAGGTCAGAGGATATCGTTCACCGCTGAGCATGTGGGGCGCCACCAAGCCCTTGGCATGTGCTTCCCTCCTCTCAACCTGAGCAAGGGCCGGGCTGGTGTGCAAGACAAGTTGCTGCACATTAGCTGGCTCGGCAGGGGCGTCCTTCAGTGTTGGAGGCTTCTTGGAAAGCATGGACGTGAGAGTGCGCTGTCCAGACTCGACGGACGCTGCCCTGGTGGCGTCAGGGGCCTTATTGCCTTTGGGTTGCTGAGAGGAGGAAGTGGTTGCAGCAGATTTACCCTTGGGAACTGCCTGGGTGCTTTCTCGCCGAGACTGAGAAGACTCGGACGAGGCGGAGGGGCTTGGCGTTGCTGCTTTGGCTGCTAGCGCTGGAGTTGGTGCTGGTGCTGGCACTGTTTTCTTCTTCGGAGGAGGTACTGAAGTAGACTCGGTAGTAGCTGGTTGCGGCGGAGCCGAAGTGGTGGATGCCGCTGCCTCAGCTGGGTCAGTCTCCCCCGCTCCGAGGTTGCCCCCCTCTTGATGAGGTGGGCTGGAACCCGGAGCAGTCGCTGAACCCTCCGGAATAGGGCTCAGCGGGCGTGAATCATCGCCATGAGGGGGAGAAGGGCTGAGTCGGAGTAGCGAAGCGATGCTAGATCCACTCTGGGGGACCTCCACCACAGCCCTGCCGAATCAAATAATATCAGATGAGAAACAATAACAATGCAAGAACAAGTAAATGGCAGAGGGAAAAAGGAGGCTTACGCATCCGAGGTCAGCGGCTCCTTGGGCTTCCGAGCCTTTCGTGTTGGGGCCTTGGTTGCAGGCTTGGAGGCAGTCTTATCCCCGGACTTCTTTCGCCTTTTGGCTGGCTGAGAAGGTCCGGAGGATGAAGTGGATGCGGCTTCCCTTTTCTTCTTCGGCGCAACCGGAACAGGGTCACCCACAGCAAGGGGAGGGTCCTCATGGATCTGCCCACCAGGGTTAGCTGATGCCGGAAAAGCATAAGAAAGGGGGACAACGTCAAATGCTTCCATCACCTCAACATCCGAGTCATCTTCATCGTCGGGCCAATATCTAATGGAAGAGAGTTTACCGGTGGGTCGCTTGGTCACGTCGGCCATTGGGATGAACATCTCCTGATCCGGTTCTTCGTCGTCCGAGGTCTCCCGGTCAGGCGCACATTTGAGGGTGGGATCAGTGCCATCCTCCATAGTTTGCTGAAGGAATTGCTAAAGGAAAGAAAAGACGACAGAGTTAAAGATACAGCAGCAACCGACATAAGATTTAATTCGGAGAAAGTTTGTGGCACGAAGCTTACCACAGGAGGAAGCCTATGCCGGCAATAGTGCTCAATTCCCCACGTCCACTCAGAGGAGAAGTCCTTGTGGGTGGTGAAAAGGGCCTTGACCCGGCGATAGATTTCTGTGTTGCTAAGCTCGAAAGACGAGGTCCGGTTGGGGTCACGGCCCCAGCTCATGTGGCACACCTTGTGAGTGCGTTTCTGGAGAGGGGAGATCCGGCTGCGAACGAATGTGATCATGGCGTCCTCGTTGCGCAACCTGAGCTCCTTCAGCTCCGCGAACCTTTTGTTGACCTGGTTGGCCAAGACTGTGGGCTTCTTGGGGACAACGTCCCACAACTCCGGGTTAGGAGGACCCGGAGCATAGGGGCGAAGCCGGATCAAATCTTCAGTGTCGTTGTTCCGAACATAAAAGAAGGTCCGGGCCCATCCTTTGCAGGAATCCAGCCCGGTAACCCGGGGAAAGACGGAGAGCCTTCGGGGTGAAATGGACGTAGCGCCGAACTGTGTAAGCTGCTTGTCCTCCGGGTCAAGCTGAATATTCGGAATTACGTTGCGACGAAGGCCAAAAAACCGGATCCATAGCTCTTTTGTGGGCCATAATCCGGCATAGCCTTCGATCGTGGAGGCGAAAGCAGAGAGAGATGTGATAGCGTTGGCAGGAAGGTGGTGCGGCTGGAGTTCATAGGTGTTGAACCAATCATGGAAAAAATCGCTAACTGGTAAACTGAACCCCCGCTGGAAATGCGACAGGAACACCACATACTCACCCGGATTGGGTGAGGGGGCAAGTTCGGCGGAGGCGAGACGTGTGGTGACGCCTACGGGGATGCGTCTGGTGCGGTAGAGCCAGTCCAGGTCATCCTGGCAGACCCAGGAGCCAGCCCACGCACCGCGGTCAGCAGTCGCGGCGTCCTCCTCCATCTCCTGCTCGGCGATGACAAGCTCCTCTTCTGTCATCTCAAGTTCGCTGCCCTCGCTGGCGCTAGCGGCGGTGGGGGGCAGCGACCTAGATTGACAGCGGCGACGGCGACGCGGATGCGTATGGAAGCAGTGCGGCGGCGGCGCTGCTACTCAGACGCGGTGGCGGCGGCGCTGTTGCGGCAGAAGATGAAGAAGAAGAACTAGAGGCAGAGGGGCGCAGAAGTGGGAAAAACCCAAGGGGCGCACCCCTCCCCTATTTAACCGCTCCGTCGAGGAGGAAGTGGGATCGTGTTATGCAGATATGCCACACGGTGTGGCCGTGTATAAACCAGACGGACCAATTAGCGAAGAGCCACACGGAGGACCACAGGGTGTAGCAGATCCCATGACGTGACGCATTGATGCAGTTAACGAGGAGGCAGGCTAGACGTGACGTGCGCCATAGTGATAACTGACAATTACTGCAGCGGTTACTGTGGCTGGCCCTTAAAATGAGGCAACCTAATGATTAGCCTCCACGTGGGGAAGCGTACGAGAGAATGAAAGATGACCCGGATGAGATTATGGTAACCCGGCCAGCAAGTGAAAACTTGAAATGTGCCAAGGGAAAGTAAACCCGTGAGATCCGAGATAAGAGGTAACTCGGAGTAGGAGCACAAAGCTCGGTGAAATTGAACCTGCTGTGGCCTTAGCGGCTAAGGCAACTAAGACCGCACCAGCTTTGAGGACTAATGTTGGGGGGATACCCCCGGGTAGGGTCATGCCGGGGTATAAAGGCCGAGTTAGCCGAGGTACGGCAAGGTCAAAGCGAATGCTGGCCAAGTTACCTCAAGGAAGGCTGAATCTCGGGGTAACCCGGACCAAGGGATGTCCACCTAACTGAGTCTCATCCGACTTAAGCCGTAAGCCGGATAGATGAATCTAACTTGTATGCAGGAATAGGTGTGACCGGATCAACTACGATCCGGGTCATAGCAAGCTTCTAGGAGAAGGAAGGTATCTCGCTGGTCAAAAGTAACCCCGATACGCACAGCATGAGCGAAGCGCACAGGGGCAGGACCACCGAGGCGTGGCAGACAGAGGTGACGACGCTGATGTCGGCTGACGCAGGCGCCACAGAGGCTCACGTAGCCTCTGCATGGATGACGCAGGGGAAAAGCGACCCGGTCGACTTACTATTTTGGGAAGAGGCATATTCCCTGAAATATGCCTCCACGTATGCCCTAAGTGGAGACCTAGCCACTCCTATATAAGGGGGGCTAGGGCCTCTGTACAAGGGGTTGGTCTCAATTGGGAAGAGCTTACTGTATTGATCTCTATAGACTAGTTGTGACTTGGTTCCCGAGGGCTAGCTAGCGGGGAGAGTAAGAGAGCTCCTTCTTCCTCCTCTCTCCAATATAGCTCGAGGAGCACTTGTAATCTGTGAAGTGAATCGAATACAAACCTTCTGTGTGAGGAATCACCTCACTATCCCTCCCTGGATTCCCCTAGTGCTATTAGTCCCCACCTTTAGCCTATCCATGGCATCTGCCGTGACACCACCATGACAATGACTAATAGTCCACCTTTAGGTTATCATCCGAACCCCCTCCAGTATTAAGTTGCAAGCAACAGATAATTGCATTAAGCAAAGTGTGTAAAGTAAACAATACGATTGTTCTATGAACAAAGGATTGCTGTTTTCTCCCTAGTAGCAACAACACATCTAGTACCTTAGAGATTTCTGTCACTTCCCTAGATTCCTGGAGGCATGAACCCACTATCGAGCATAAATACTCCCTCTTGGAGTTGCTAGCATCTACTCGGCCAAGATAGCTACTAACAATGGAAAGCATGCAAGATCACAAATAACACAGACATGATAGAATCAATAATCAATCTGAAATAGCATCTCAATATCCATCGGATCCCCGCAAACACAACATGTAAGATTACAAACAGATGATCTTGATCATGAACGGAGCTCACAAGATCTAAACATGGTAGCACAAAGGAGAAGAACCAACCATCTAGCTACTACATGGACCAGTAGTCCAGGGATGAACTACTCACGCATCACACCGGAGGTAGTCATGGTGATGAAGAAGGCCTCCAGGGTGATCACTCCCCTCCGGCAGGGTGCCGAGAAGAGATTCAGATCCCTCCCGATCTAGGGATGGAAATGGCGGTGGCTACAGACTCTTTCATGGAATTTTGATCGGGTACTTAGGGTTTTCATCCCGAGGGCAATATGTAGGCGAAGGGGCTAGGTCGGTGGAGTACCAGGGGGCACACACCAGGTGGTGGCATGGCTAGGGCTGGCCGCGACACCCTAGGGTGTGGCCGCCCTGGCTCCCCTCTTCTTCTCCCCTCTGGACTATGTATTCCTCCTGGTGAAATATTGACTTGGGCTTTTGTCCGGTCCAATTCCGAAAATATTTCCTTACTAGCTTTTCTGAAACCAAAAACATCAGAAAACAGGCAACTGGCACTATGGCATCTTGTTAATAGGTTAGTTCTAGAAAATGTGTAAAAATACCCCAAAGTGTGGAAAAAACATAAAAAAGTAGATATGAAACAAGCATGGATCATCAAAAATTATAGATACGTTTGCAACGTATCAACATCCCCAAGATTAACTCCTACTCGTCCTCGAGTAGGTAAGTGATAAAAAGAATAATTTTTGAGGTGACATGCACCATCATAATCTTGATCAAGGTATTTGTAAAACATTGATAGCTGGGATCATAGTACTTTAACATAGCATGAAAGATATAGTTCTAACAATAAGACATAGCAACTATGTTGTAACATGAAAAGCTACAAACAAAAGATTCATGAATAACAATGCTTTGAAAGACGTTTGTTTGCTTTACATATAGAAAACATAATGAGAATGGTATTCGGCTTGTCCCTCACAGTGTAGCAAAACATAAATGCATAGGACACCTTCAAAGTTCATAAGGGTGACTAGATACAAATAGTTTAAGAACAAGTAATATCAAAGTTATGAATCAATCAACAAGTCTTGGGACAATGCACATTAAACTAAGAATGACCACTATGCTCTCTAAATAGGTGCATAAAGATAGAAGATGGAGACTTGATGACCCACAAGTATAGGGGGTGTATCGCAGTATTTTTGATAAGTAAGAGTGTCGAACCCAACGAGGAGCAGAAGGTGTTGGCGAATGGCTTGGAACAAGAATTCTCTGTAAATACTTAGCAAACGGATTTTTAGGGGTTTTTGATAATGCAGGTAAATAAAGTACGAGTAAATAAAAGACAATAAGAATAAATGCAGCAAGTGGCCCAATCCTTTCTTTAGCAAAGGACATGCCGGTTGTATTACTTAACATGACCAAACGTTCTCGAGGACACATGGGAATATTGTCAAGTGCTTTCACTTCATATAGTTGATTAATCTTCTTTAGTTTTCTAAGTGTTGTGTGGGTGAACCTGTGCTAATGTAGCGACCTTCCTAGGACTAATACATACTTGTGATTATACCCCTTTCAAGCATCCGCAAGTACAATAAAGTAATTAAGGTAGAAACCTAACCACAGCTTTAAACTCTAAGACCCTGACGTCCCTTGTGCAATGGTTTCCTAACGGGGGTTCAGGTTTCTATCACTCCGGCAACCCCTATGATTAGTAGCCAAATACACAATGCATTCCCCTAGGCCCATATAGGTGAAGTGTCATGTAGTCGATGTTCACATGACACCACTAGAAGAAATACACCACAACTTAAATATCAAACTATCGAATCTTTCTCAACACAATTCCACTACTAACAACATGACTTCTCCCATGTCCTCAAGAACAAAACCTGATGACGAATTACTCCTTCGGTGGTGGTATTCTTTCGATGAGCCTTTTGATCAGTTTCGCCAAGTCCTCAATCTCAAAGGTGAGATTACGAATCAACTGTGAGTTTTGCTCAATGTGGCTCATGATCATGCCGGGTTGCGAATTCCAGCTCTTGCGATTCTTTCCCCACTCTTCCTCCTTGATGTCTACTTTTCCTGCATGGCTAGAATGAGGCAAATCCCAATGGGAGGGTAGTTTCTCCTTGGGCATATTCTGGTATTGATGCTCATGGATAAGGGTATGGAAAGGATTATTGGTTCATGGACTAAGTGACCGTGGAGCCAAAAAGTGACATGGAGGTTTCCCTCCAGTTGACATTCGTGTAGTCCTTCTGATCCTGGCAGGTTTTGCCAACACTCCAATGTTTACAATGGTAGTGCCGGTGTGCGGATGTTGGCTTTGCTTTGCCTCCTCTTCATCTTCACTCTTGATCTCCTTCTCCTGCCCGGGGTCTTGGAGATCTTCCTCCATAGGCTCCTTTCCCTTATCCTTGGTGGACACCATTGTGCTTCTAACTTTCAAGAATAGTTTCTGGCAGAAACAGATCGAAACGAAAACACGACGAGAACAAGATATACGAACCTCAGGGGATCCGGGGGATTATATATTACGAAGTTTTACAACAAAAGGAAGGTACTGGGAGAAAATGGGTCGGAGACGGAGGCCGAGGTGGCCACACCACCAGCTAGCGCGGCCAGGGGTGCCCGCGCCAGGGGGTCGTGTGAGCCACCCTAGCTCCGTTTCCATCCCTCTTTCGCTTCGTAGCTTTCCTTGTTGGATAAAAATTCCAAAAATATAACTAGACAAAATTTTCGTGGAACTTTTCTTACCAGAACTGTTACCTATTCAAAAACGGACTCAGCAGGTCTCTGAATTGGTCTTTGATAAATTTTTCTGGAGTTACAACTTGAATAACATCAATATCTTCATCTTCATACTCATATTGCTCGAGTCATGAAACCTTTCACTTTCTTATTACACCATTTTCTCCAATAACCTGGAAATTTCTTTCACACAAAACTTCACACAATTCTCATTAGCAACATTAGTGTAAGCGAGGTAATAAACCTTTTAAGTCCAATTTCAAATAAAATCCATCAAATTATTAGCTATTGCAGCAACTCCTTCCGAAAACTCAAAAAGAATTCAAAAAGGAAATCGTTTAAAGAAGCAAATGCAAGAATGGCAAAATCTGTCAAAAAAGACCAGCAGGTAAAGATCAATTTTTTTGAAAATCTTCTATTGCTCAAATCAAAAAAATGCAAAACTAACGAAAGTTAAATAATAACCTGGGGCATAAGCACAAAAAATTACAGCTCAAACCGACATATAGAGATCTCTCACGAATTTTTATGGTGAAGCACAAAAATCTGTTTCGGGACAGCAACTTCCCCAAATCTTACTTCTCTCTCATTAGAGGTTGATCTTGACACAAAAACCAAACAAAAAGGATAAGAAGAGGTTATTACCGAAGTAATAACTTCCAAGACTCAAAGAAACAAAAACAAACTGAAAGCAAGAATATATTGGGTTGTCTCCCAAAAAGCTCTTTCTTTATAGCCATTAAGATGGGCATGATAATTTCAATGTTGCTCACATAAGAATATGAATTGAAGTGAAAGAGAGCATTAAGAAGCAAAAATATACATGTTTAAGTCTAACCCACTTCCTATGCAAGGGAATTTTGTAAATAAACAAATTGTTGAAAGAAAAGGCTACAAGCATAGGAAGGCAAAACAAGTGCAACATAAAGACTTTAAGCATAAAACAAGGAAACTTGATATTATTGAGACACATAAGAACACTTTTCCCTCTCTCATAGTAACTCTCAGTATCATGCATAAACTTAACAATATAACTTTCATAATAACTTTCCCTCTCTCATAAGAACAGTCTTCCCTCTCTCATAATAACTTTCAGTATCATGCATAAATTTAATGATATAGCTATCACGAGAACCATTGTAGCAATGATCGCTTATCCTAACAGAAAACACAGGGACACTAACTCTCATAACAGTACTTTGTGAAACAATACTAGGGATATCCTTACAGAGGATAGTGTGTCCATCTTCCACATATTTAGTGACAAAGTCTTACACATTTGCTATTATAGGTTCATCATTTTGTTCATCAGGTTCAACTGCTTTACTTGTACTTTCATTAACCATACTAGCTATCATAGAATGTTCCTTTATCTTAACTGGGAAAGGCATTTTCTCAATGTAAGGTTCAGGTAAAGCATGATTAGCAGTATAAACTTCAGTATTTCTTGCGGGAACACTATTAGCAATATCTTTATAAGGTTCATGATACTTATTCCACTTCTTTTTAGGAACTTCAATGTAGGAAGCAAAAGCCTTAAAACAAGTTGCAATAGGTTGAGAGTCTAGACCATTGATACATTGCAAATGTATCTATAATTTTTGATGTTACATGCTTAGTTTTATCGGCTTTCTTGTGTTTTGTTCCAACTTTGGAGTACTTTTCATATGATTTCTTGGACTAACCTATTAACGAGAGCCACAGTGCCAGCTGCCTGTTTTCTGCTGTTTTTGATTCCAGGAAAGTCAAAAAATAAATATTCTCGGAATTGGACGGGACAAAAGCCAAAGTGCCTATTTTTTCGAAAGGGATCAAGTGCCAGAATACGAGACGGAGAAGGGCCAGGGAGCCACCACACCACCTGGCCGCGCGGCCAGGCCTGGCCCGCGCCAGGGGGTGGTGTGGCCGCTCCCGGCACCCCCTAGGCCTCTCCTTCCACCTATAAGTTGCCCTCGGGACAAAAACCCTAAGTACCCGATGAAAAATCCACGAAAGATTCTGTAGCCGCCGTCATCTCCATCCCTAGATCGGGAGGGATCTGAAGCTCTTCCCGGCACCCTGCCGGAGAGGGGAATTCACCCTGGAGGCCTTCTTCATCACCATGCAAGCCTCCGGTGTGATGCGTGAGTAGTTCATCCTTGGACTACGGATCCATGTAGTAGCTAGATGGCTGGTTTCTCCTCCTTTGTGATTTCATGTTTAGATCTTGTGAGCTCCGTTCATGATCAAGATCATCTATTTGTAATTCATACATGTTGTTTTTGCGGGGATCCGATGGATATTGAGATGCTATTTCAGATTGATTATTGATTCTATCATGTCTTTGTTATTTGAGATCTTGCATGCTTTCTGTTGTTAGTAGCTATCTTGTCCAAGTAGATGCTAGCAACTCCAAGAGTTAGTATTTATGCTCGATAGTGAGTTCATGCCTCTAGTAATCTAGGGAAGTGACAGAAATCTCTAAGGTACTAGATGTGCTATTGCTACTAGGGAGAAAACAACAATCCTTTGTTCATAGAACAATCGTATTGTTTACTTTACACGCAGTCCGTAAAGCAATAATATGTTGCCTGCAACTTAATACTGGAGGTGGTTCGGATGATAACCTGAAGGTGGATTATTAGTCATAGATGCAGTTGGATGGCGGTCTATGTATTATGTTGTAATGCCCAATCAAGTCTCAGAGGAGTCAAGATGATTAGTATATGCATGTATTGCTTTCTCGGTGTTTGTCAATTGCCCCGCTATAATTTGTTCACCCAGCATGTTATCTATCTAAGGAGAGCCACCTCTAGTGAACTATGGATCCCGGTCCTTTTTTTTTACATACAATCTATAAACTGTTTCTGCTTTGTGTTTACTTTCTGCAAACTATTACTTCTTTCCATTCGATACGTTTAATCCTTTGTTTTCTGCAAAACACGGTGAGATTGACAACGTTATCGCAAGTTGGGGACAAAGTTCTGTGGTTGTGTTGTGCAGGTCTCCACGTTGCTACTAGCACCGGTAGTGCGTCCTGCCAAAGCTCAGCTAGTAACACCTTTGGGGTGTTTCCTTGCTCCTATTGGTTCGATTAAACCTTAGTTTCATAACTGAGGGAAAACTTGCTGCTATATTCATCGTACCTTCCTCTTGGGGTTTCCAACGAGCTCTACGTCGAAAGTCGAGCGCATCAAGATTTTCTGGCGCCGTTGCCGGGGAGTCAAGGACATCTTCACAAGGGGAGTCCCTCATAACCAATCTCTTTACTTTGTTGTTTTTGTTTTGCTTAGTTTTCTTTTTTGCTTTGTTTGCTAGTTTTGTTCTTCAAAAACACAAAAAAAATTAGTTCTACTTGTTTGCTTTCTTATTTGAAAACCCAAAAAAATGACTACTCTTCAAAACACTAAGTTGTGTGACTTCACTAGCATCAACAACAATGATTTTATGAGCACTCTCATTGCTCCACCTGTGGCTGAAAATACTTTCTTTGAGATAAAACCTGCTTTGCTCAATCTTGTTATAAGAGAATAATTTTCTGGTATTGGTAATGAAAATGCTACTTCCCATCTAAATAACTTTTTTGAACTTTGTGAGATGCAAAAGCATAGGGATATAGATGATGATATTATTAAGCTGAAATTGTTTCCTTTCTCTTTGAGAAAAAAAGCTAAAAAATGGTTGAATTCTTTAACTAAAATAGTATTGATTTTTGGGCTAAGTGCAAAGATGCTTTTATTAGAAAACACTATCCTCCTGCTAACATTATGTGATAACCCATATTTTTAAACTATTAATAATTTTGAGATACAGAATAATTGGCTTCTAACCAATTTGGTTTTGGCTAATTTTTAATATTAAATTTGGATGCTAATCTTTGCATTCAATATGAATTAAGGAGTTAATTATGTAGTACTAATGCATACGTCGATGAGGTTAAATAGTAGTAGCTTCTTTTCCCACGTGCATGTACAGATGCCTTGAGTGAGTCATGCATTCAGCTGGTACTAATAAGTAGATATTTTTGCATGTGATGCCATCGTGGCATGATACTAGAGGAAGTTTAGCTGTTTTGTCACTAGGCTTAGTCGGCATGGTACATGCATGTTATTTAATTTGAAGGAGCAAACGTGGCTGGTTATTAGAAATGTCATGCATACGTGGAGTTGTGCATGGGAGTCATCCGGTGATAGTCGAACACGTACCTGGGGCTAATATTATAATCAGCATCGATATGGCCAGTAGCTGTCTTAGATATTTTTGGTCCAACCGACGTTGCCTCTAGTATAAATAGACGCTCATGTCTCTGCCTCAGCCCACAACAGCGATCCAGAAAAATAGAGAGCGAGATAGAGAGTTGTAGCTAGCTAGATGCAGGTGTCGTTGGGTATTTTTGGAGGCAGGCATTGAAAGAAATACAGAGAGAGGGATGCTGTCAAGAATATAGAGAATGAGTGGGGAGAGAGCACCGACCGTACATACATATTATTTTGGAGGTGATGGATAATTATCCAGAAAGACGTCGTTAAATTGTGGAGGATAGCTGATTGGGAGGATACTATTTTTAGGTTGCCGTGGGTTATGATTGCTGGCTTTTTACCGAGTATATTGATCTAGATATTTTTATCAGGCAAGCTTTTTATACCTCTCTCATATACTTTGTAAAGTATGTTTTTGTTAAATTTATGATATATTATTTTAGATATAAGAGATGTTGGATATTTCGTGAAAATATTTGTGGGCTAATACGTCGGTGTCGGTATACGGTGATGGATCCGGTCGGAGCCACCGATACGAACCGGGTGTTCGTCATGAATATGAATTTGAAGAATAACATGGAAATTAATATGAATGTTTTCTGAAGTAAAACTTGGTGCTACGAAGGTAAAACGTATTGTACCGGTCACAGTCCAGGTATGGGACTGGCTGAGTTCTCCGTTGGAAACGGTCCTGAAACGGAACGTGTCGGTGATAGATCCGTAGGAGCCATCGACATAAGTAAATTCAGGTGTCCGGGTTCTAGTGGTTCAAAGGGCTCTGCTCTTTTAGTGTTGTGTGGTGCTAGTCGAGGCTGTCAGCGTCGGAGTACCTCTCTGTAGAGCATAAAGTGTTAATATTAATCCCTGTGACTCCCGGGTTTGGGAGTGCTTACTTTCACGTGTGGCACCATGCGTTTTTAACTTGCTAATTACTTTATTCATATGTCTTTACAAAATAAAGTCTATTTTATAACTTATATGATTGTTTGTATAATTAGTTTGCTGAGTACTTTTTGTACTCACCCCTTGCTCCCAATGTTTTTATCAGAGTTGCGCTGCGGAAGATGTATGATTAGGCTGAACCGGTGGACGAGAAGAGAATTAGAGAATTTAGTTGTACTCCTTTGTAAATGTGAATAATCTTGTAATAAAATTAGTTTGAGCTTCTCGATGTCCACTGTATCGGATTTTGCCTGTATTTTTAGTCTTACGGGTATATAAGCCTTCGGGTCTATGTACGCGTGGCGGTTGTCATTCTACCGGGCCGGGTCTCGGGGCGTGACAGATTATATCTATGAGAAGTGAAATAATAAAGTTTAAACAACTTGATAATGAGCATGTTGCTCAAGCTTAGGAAAAAATGAAATCTTTGGTAAAGAATTGTCCCACTCATGAACTGACTGCTTGGATGATCATCCAAACTTTTTATGCAGGATTGAACTATTATTTAAGGAACCTATTGGATTCAGCTGCTGGAGGTACCTTTATGATCATCACTTTGGATGCTGCAACAAAATTTCTAGATAATATGATGGTTAATTATTCTGAATGACATACTGAGAGAGCTCCACAAGGTAACAGGTAAATTCTATTGAGGAAACCTCCTCCTTGAGTGATAAGATTGATATGATTATGTCTATGTTTGTTAATGGGAAAACCCATATTGATCCAAATAATGTTCCTTTAGCCTCTTTGGTTGCTCAAGAAGAGCAAGTTGATGTGAACTTTATAAGAAATAACAACTTTGGCAAAAATGCTTATGGTAATAATGCTTATAGGAACAATTTTGGTAACAACAAGTATAAGCCATATCCTCCCAACAATGGTAATTCTTATGAAAATCCTTACAACAATAATAAGAGTGCTCCCTCTGAGCTTGAAGTTATGCTTAAAGAGTTTATTAGTAAACAAACTGCTTTTAATAAAACTATTGAGGAAAAACTCTCTAATGCTGAAAGAAATATAACATATTTGCTACTTTGAATAAAATGGCTGCTAAACCTGAAACTAATGAGAATCCCTTTGCAACTACTAATGCCATACAAGTAAGAATTGATGAAAATATTAGACTATTAGGTAAATTACATGCTAAGTGAGAAAGATAAGATGAAATTGCTAGAAACATTAGTGTTTCTACTATTACTACCACTAGTGTTGAGGCTAGCAATAGTTCTACTACTTTAGATGATAAAGTTGATTTTGATCTTGATGGTTGCAACATCTCTGAAGTTATTAAGTTCCTACAAAAGCTTGCTAAAAGTCCTAATGCTAGTGCTATGAACATGGCTTTTACAAAACACATGACCGATGCTCTCATAAAGATTAAGGAAGAAAAGATGAAACATAAAGCTTCTATTCCTATAAAACAAGAAGATGGTTGGGAACCCATCATTAATATGAAAGTGAATGACCTTGATTTCAAAGCTTTGTGTGATCTTGATAGTAGTGTTTCTATTATGCCTAGAAGGATTTATGATATGCTTGATTTGCCTCCTCTTGAAGATTGTTATTTGAATGTCCCACTTGATGCTAATGCTAAAAAGAAACTCATGGGGAGTCTTAATGATGTTCTTATTATGGTTAACGATTCCTATGTCCCATTGATTTCTATGTTTTGGATGTTGAATACAATGCTTCTTGTCCTATTACTTTGGGAAGACATTTTCT
The DNA here is from genome assembly GCA_916181665.1 of Avena sativa. Classification (NCBI taxonomy): domain Eukaryota; kingdom Viridiplantae; phylum Streptophyta; class Magnoliopsida; order Poales; family Poaceae; genus Avena; species Avena sativa. The sequence goes on along the minus strand of OV702287.1, from coordinate 100,965,768 downwards.
TAGAACTGTTGGTGCCATCATTGATATGAAAGAAGGCATCATTAAATATCAACTCCCACTCAAGAAAGGTATAGAACACTTCCCTAAAAAGGGAGAAAAGATTTCTTTTGCTTCTCCTATGAAAACAAAATTTTGTCTTAATGCTTCTTCATTTGAGAACACTTGATTCTTTCTTTGCTTCTTATGCCTAACTTAAAGGCGTTAAAGAAAAGTACTTGTTGGGAGATAACCCAAGAGTTTTAGTTGAGTTTTGGAAGTTATTATCTCTGTAATAACCTCTCCTTATCCTTTTTATTTGCTTTTTGTGCCAAGAGTAACCTCTAATGAGAGTGAAGTAATGATTGGGGAAGTTGCTGTCCCGAAACAGATTTTTGTGCTTCACCGTAAAAATTCCTGAGAGAGCTTTGTATGTCGGATTGAGCTGTAAATGTTTGTGCTTCTGCCCCAGGTTGTTATCTAACTTTCGCTAGTTCAACACTTTTTTATTTGAGCAACAGAAGGTCTTCGAAAAAATTCGTCTTTACCTGCTGGTCTATTTTGACAGATTTCTGCCATTTTCTGCATTTGCTTCTTGTGGGTTCCTTCTTGAGTTCCTTTGGGGAATTTAGCTTTTTGAGGGAAGTGATACAGTAGCTAGTGTCCTAATGGAAGTTTATTGGGTGTTATAACTGAACCTTGAGACTTATTTATCTTAAGTGCACTAATGTTGCTAATGAGATTGTGTGAAGTTTTGTATGAAGGAAAATTTTCAGGTGTATGGAAGGAACGAGTAATGAGATAAAGGATGGTCTAAAGCTCAAGCTTGGGGATGCCATGCGTGTAACCCCAAGAAATATCTAATAATTACAAGCGCCAAAGCTTGGGGATGCCCAAGGCATCCCCCTTCTTCATCAATAAAAAATTCAGGTTTCTTCCAAACGCTTCATTTTTATTGTTTCATGCACAGTTGTGTTTTTCTTGGAGCGTCTTCTTTTTCGTTTTTGTTTTGGTTTTTAGTTTGTTTGGTTTGCTTAGTTTTCTGAATAAGTTGGTTGGACCCCCTCTTTCACACTGGTTTGCGAATAGTTTGGTTTGGTTTGGAAAAGAGTAGGAAAGTTCAGACTTATGTGGTAAAAAGAGATCGTTTGACTGTGGCCTATGCTTTGTCATGCCATGATTGACATTGCACTTGGTACTTGTACCTAGTTGATATCATGCTCTTTTGTATATGGATGTCGTCGGTGTGAAATGAAAGGGGAGCTTGTAAGTCCATGGAGTTATGTATATGTGTTAGAGAAACGCCTGGGCCGCTGGTCTAATCCATGCTGACATGGTGGAACACTGCAGCATAACCATAATGAGCTGTCTATGAAGCATTCTTCTTATAAAAAAAGAGAGTCCTATATTGAGAAAAAAAAGAGAAAAAAAGAGATACTATGAAAAGAGGAAAGAGAGAAAAAAGCACCATATTCCCATGGTAAATAAGAAGAATGTTGAGATGCTCGTTGTCTGCTTGCCTTGTCATTTTGATATGGGGATTCTTCTGTATCATCGGGCAAGGGGTACCCCATTGGCGGTTCTCAATGATACACATGTACTTACGATGACAAGAACTTACCGGTGACTAAACTTGAGTAGCATGAGATGCGGCCCTCGTATACAAGGGACATGAGATTTCTGACTTATACTTCGTCAAGCATGTACACCATAGTTTGTTCACTTTAACCTTAATCATTTCAAGATGCTTATGATAGGGGCAATGAGAGCTGAAAGCTATTAAGTACCATAATTTTTGGAAGCTCTTTATGAGACTTGAATCCCTACTTCCTTTTACAAAAGGCCTTTCTTCCACCATTATATTGAGTCTCCACCTTCTATCTTTATGCACCTACTTTGAGAGCATAGTGGCCATTCTTAGTTCTATGTGCATTGTCCCAATACTAGTTGCTTGATGCATAACTTGTTATTGCTTGTTTGAAACTATTGTATCTAGTCACTCTTATGAACTTTGAAGGTGTCCTATGCATTTATATTTGCTACTCTATTGAGGGACAAGCTGAATACTATTATGCTATGTTTTCTTTATCTGAAACAAACAAACGTCTTGCAAAGCATTGTTATTCATGAATCTTTTGTTTGTGCCTTTTCATGTTGCATCATAGTTTATTTGCTTATTGCTAGAACTTTGTCTTTCATGTTATGATTGAAGTACTATGATCCCAGCCTTGAATGTTTTGCAAATACTTTGAACAAGTCTTTGATGGTGCATGTCACCTCAAAAATTATTTCTTTTTATCACTTACCTACTCGAGGACGAGCAAGAGTTAAGCTTGGGGATGTTGATACATTGAAAATGTATCTATAATTTTTGATGTTCCATGCTTAGTTTTATCCACTTTCTTGTGTTTTGTTCCAACTTTGGAGTACTTTTCATATGATTTCTTGGACTAACCTATTAACAAGAGCCATAGTGCCAGCTGCCTGTTTTCTGCTGTTTTTGGTTCCAGGAAAGTCAGAAAATGAATATTCTCGGAATTGGACAGAGCAAAAGCCAAAGTGCCTATTTTTCCGGAAGGGATCAAGTGCCAGAATACGAGACGGAGAAGGGCCAGGGAGCCACCACACCACCTGGCCGCGTGGCCAGGCCTAGCCCACGCCAGGGGGTGGTGTGGCCGCTCCCGGCACCCCCTCGGCCTCTCCTTCCGCCTATAAGTTGCCCTCAGGATGAAAACCCTAAGTACCCGATCAAAAATCCACGAAAGAGTCTGTAGTCGCCATCATCTCCATCCCTAGATCGGGAGGGATCTGAAGCTCTTCCCGGCACCCTGCCGAAGAGGGGAATTCACCCTGGAGGCCTTCTTCATCACCATGCAAGCCTCCGGTGTGATGCGTGAGTAGTTCATCCTTGGACTACGGATCCATGTAGTAGCTAGATGGCTGGTTTCTCCTCCTTTGTGCTTTCATGTTTAGATCTTGTGAGCTCCGTTCATGATCAAGATCATCTATTTGTAATTCATACATGTTGTGTTTGCGGGGATCCAATGGATATTGAGATGCTATTTCAGATTGATTATTCATTCTATCATGTCTTTGTTATTTGAGATCTTGCATGCTTTCCGTTGTTAGTAGCTATCTTGGCCAAGTAGATGCTAGCAACTCCAAGAGTTAGTATTTATGCTCGATAGTGGGTTCATGCCTCTGGTAATCTGGGGAAGTGACAGAAATCTCTAAGGTACTAGATGTGCTGTTGCTACTAGGGAGAAAACAACAATCCTTTGTTCATAGAACAATCGTATTGTTTACTTTACACGCAGTTCGTAAAGCAATAATCTGTTGCTTGCAACATAATACTGGAGGGGGTTCGGATGATAACCTAAAGGTGGATTATTAGTCATAGATGCAGTTGGATGGCGGTCTATGTATTATGTTGTAATTCCCAATCAAGTCTCAGAGGAGTCAAGATGATTAGTATATGCATGTATTGCTTTCTCGGTGTTTGTCAATTGCCCCGCTGTAATTTGTTCACCCAGCATGTTATCTATCTAAGGAGAGCCACCTCTAGTGAACTATGGATCCCGGTCCTTTTTCTTTACATACAATCTATAAACTATTTCTGCTTTGTGTTTACTTTCTACAAACTATTACTTCTTCCCATTCGATACGTTTAATCCTTTGTTTTCTGCAAAACACGGTGAGATTGACAACCTCATCGCAAGTTGGGGACAAAGTTCTGTGGTTGTGTTGTGCAGGTCTCCACGTTGCTACTAGCACCGATAGTGCGCCCTGCCAAAGCTCAGCTAGTAACACCTTTGGGGTGTTTCCTTGCTCCTATTGGTTCGATTAAACCTTGGTTTCATAACTGAGGGAAAACTTGCTGCTACATTCATCGTACCTTCCTCTTGGGGTTCCCAACGAGCTCTACGTCGAAAGTCAAGCTCATCAACCATAAGCATTTTTAATATTTTGAAAGTCATCAGTTCCCATAAAAGATTCAATGCATTCATAAGCATAATTTATACCTGACTTTCTTCCTTTGTCATTCTCCCATGCTTCAGAATTGTCTTGAATACGGTCTTGAAGATCCCATTTAGCTTCTTTTTCCATGCGAGTGAATGATGCAGCACAAGAGGCATCCAATAAATCCTTATCATGAAGAGAAAGCCTTGCATAAAAGTTATTGATAATAATATTGTTGGGGAGCTCATGAATGGGACATTTGAGCATTAGTAACTTCAATCTCCCCCAAGCTTGATCTGTACTCTCTCCATCAAGAGGCCAAAAGTTGTATATTTGATTCTAATCTTTATGAATCTCACTAGGAGGATAAAATTTTGAATAAAAGAGAGGCACTATTTCCTCCCATTCAAGAGCTTGGCCATTCTTCAGCAGCTTATACCATTGTTCAGCTCTTCCTTTCAGTGATAATGAGGATAACTTCTTCTTAACTTGATATGTAGTAATACCTCCACACTTGAACAACCCGCATAATTCATTTATAAAGAGCAAATGATCACCAGGATGGACAGTTCCATCTCCAACATAATAGTTATCCATAACACGATCAATAAGTCTTGTAGGTATTTTAAAAGTATCATTCTTAGCTGGTGGTGGTTCATCTACTACCTTAGCAGTGGTAGCAGCATTACGAAATAAGAAACTCAGCGAATTATCCATATTGAAATAAAGCAACTAACAGAAGTAAACAATACTCACAGTAGAAGTTTCCTTTACTAGTTCCACTCTCCAATGGCGCTTCACTCCCCGGCAACGGCGCCAGAAAATAGTCTTGATGACCCACAAGTATAGGGGGTGCATCGTAGTATTTTCGATAAGTAAGAGTGTCGAACCCAACGAGGAGCAGAAGGTGTTGGCGAATGGCTTGGAGCAGGAATTCTCTGTAAATACTTAGCAAACAGATTTTTAGGGGTTTTTGATAATGCAGGTAAATAAAGTACGAGTAAATAAAATACAATAAGAATAAATGCAGCAAGTGGCCCAATCCTTTCTTTAGCAAAGGACAATCTGGTTGTATTACTTAAGATGACCAAACATTCTCGAGGACACATGGGAATATTGTCAACTGCTTTCGCTTCATATAGTTGATTAATCTTCTTTAGTTTTCTAAGTGTTGTGTGGGTGAACCTATGATAATGTACCGACCTTCCTAGGACTAATACATACTTGCGATTATACCCCTTGCAAGCATCCACAAGTACAAGAAAGTAATTAAGGTAGAAACCTAACCATAGCTTTAAACTCTAAGACCATGACATCCCTTGTGCAATGGTTTCCTAACAGGGGTTCATGTTTCTATCACTCCGGCAACCCCTATGATTAGTAGCCAAATACACAATGCGTTCCCCTAGGCCCATATAGGTGAAGTGTCATGTAGTCGACGTTCACATGACACCACTAGAAGAAATACACCACAACTTAAATATCAAACTATTGAATCTTTCTCAACACAATTTCACTACTAACAACATGACTTCTCCCATGTCCTCAAGAACAAAACGAACTACTCACAAGACATCATATGGATCATGATCGGAGATGAAATAATGATGTGTAACAATCTGAACATAAACGATAATTCAATGGTTCACTCAATAGCATCAACTACAAGGAGTAATCAACATCGGGAAAGTTTCCCCTAAGAATTATGCAAGATTCAACCCAATTGTTATAGCGGTATGGAGGTGGTGATGATGGTGCTGGTGGAGATGATGGTGGTGATGATGATGATTATGATCCCGATGAAGTCCAACTTGATGGTGGTGTTGATGGTGACAATCTCCCCTCTCCGGGAAGGAATTTCCCCGGTAGAATTCTGTCTGCCGGAGAGATCTTTCTCTCTCAGTGTTTTCCGCCCTGTGGAGGCGGCGGAATCTTTCTGTGGTCGCTCCCCGAGTCTTAGGGTTTCGGGAGGATAATATACGCTAGAGAGGAGAGGCTGGAGTGGACCAGGGCGGCCACACCACCTGGTGGCCAGGCCTGGGGTGGCCCGCGCCAAGGGGTGGTGCGGGCCCCCTGTGGCCCATCTCCACTTCCCCTTCTGGCATTCTTCGTCTTCTGGAAAAATAGGATTTTCCATGTATTTTTCCCGGATTTTTTGATCTTCGTGAATTTTGCCTCCAAACAGCACCTTTTCCATCAGAATCCTGACTGCAGCGGTCCATGCTCCAAAAGTCATCAACCATGCAAAAATAGATGAAATAACATAAGTATCATTTTTTAATATGAAATATATCAATGAATAACAATAAATTATGATATAGAATAGTGATGCAAAATGGACGTATCAAGACTCAACATAAAAAGTAAAAGAAAGGCCCTTCATAGAAGGAAGCAGGGATTCAAGTCTCATAAAGAGCTTCCAAAAATTATAGTACTTATTAGCTTTCAGCTCTCATTGCCCCTATCATAAGCATATTTAGGTGATTAAGGTTAAAGTGAAAAAATATGAGGATATGCTTGACAAGTTATAAGTTGAAATGTCATGCCCCTTACTTATGAAGATCGAACCTCATGTTACTCAAGTTTAGTCACGAGTAAGTTCTTATCATTGTAAATAGATGTGTATCATAGAGAACCACCAATGGGGTACCCCTTAACCGATGATACGGAAGCATTCCCATATCAAAATGACAAGGCAAGCAGACAATGAGCATCTCAGCGATCTTTTTATTTGCTATTTGCATAGGTTTTTATTAAGGATTCTTCACAGATTGCTCATTATGGTTATGATGCAAGTTTCCACCATGATTAGGCATGGCTTAGGCTAGCGGCCCAGGCATTTCTCTAACACATATACAAACTCCATGAGCTTACAAGCTCCCCTTTTATTTCACACAGCCGAGATCCATCAGCAAAAGGACATGATATCAACCAAATAAAGTGCAATGTTGAAAGCGTTCCCCATGGTAACATGGTTCTACTAATTCACAACTTATAAAGCGCAAGCACATAAGCAACATAGATGGGCACAATGGTTCAAGTTTATTAAGTGCAAGAAAAGTAAAGTGTGCCATCAAGTTTGTGAGAGCTTTAATCACTAATTTTCACATAACAAGTTTAATTCGGAAGGTAGATAAAAACATGAATATACTTGGAATAGCAAATGATACTAGGTAGGTATGGTGGTCTCTTTGGAATAACTTGGTTTTATTTCGAGTTGGATGCATGAGTGGAACTCATACTTGGTATGGAGGCTAGCAAAAGACTGGGAGCGACCAACTAAGAGAGCAATAATGGCCATAATCATGTAAAGCAACAAAACATCTTTAATTAAAGCATAAAGTCATATTACAAGTCGAAAACTAAATGATCATGGAGGCTATGGTGACTTGGTATAGTCTTAACATGGTGTGAGCATGCGCCAAGTCAACCCAAAATAAAGCGTCAAAGGAGAATACCACAATATTGTTGGAGATATGCCCTAGAGGCAATAATAAATATAGTTATTATTATATCTTTGTGTTTATGATAAATGTTTATATTCATGCTATAATAGTATTAACAAGGAAACATTAATACTTGTGTGAATTGTAAACTTAAATTGAAGTCCCTAGTATAGCCTCTATACTTCACTAGCTTGTTGGTTAATAGATGATTGTGGTTTCCCTATCATGAACATTGAGATGTTATTAACAACAAGATCATATCGTTAGGAGAATGATATGGTGGACATACTCCTATAGATAAGCGTAGCATAAAGATCAAGTCATTTCAATAGTTCATTTGCTATATGCTTTCTGATACATAGTTATCTAATTCCTTCGACCATGAGATCATGCATATCACCTTTACCAGATGGATGCTTTGATATCATCAAACACCACACCGTAACAGGGTGGCTATAAAGGTGGCATTGAGTGTTCGGAAAGTATTGGTTGAAACACATGGATCAAGAGTGGGATTTGTCCATCCATATGACGGATAGATATTCTCTGGGCCCTCTCGGTGAAATGTCATCCAATTAGCTTGCAAGCATGTGACTGGGTCACAAGGGATCACATATCACGGGAACGAGAAAAGAGTACTTATCAGTAACGAGGTTGAACTAGGTATGCAGAGATACCGACGATCATAACCTCGGATAAGTAACATATCGTGAGACAAAGGGAAATTGGTATCGTATGTAAGTGGTTCATTAGATCGCAATGTAATCGTAGAAATATGTGGGAGCCATATGAATTTCCAGATTCCTCTATTGGTTATTGTTCGGAGAAGTGTCTCGATCATGTCTGCATAATTCACGAACCGTAGGGAGACACACTTAAGGATTCGACGTTGTTTGAGTAGTTATGGTATTATGAGAAAGAGACCGAATGTTGTTCGGAGTCTCGGATGGGATCCGGGATATCACGAGGTGATCCGGAATGGTCCGGAGAATAAGATTCATATAAGGAAAGTCCCGTTTCGGAGTTGGGGAATGGTTCCGGTGTTTTCATCGGGAAAATTCTAGAAGGTCCCGGAATGTCCGGCACTCCGGAGGGGGAAGGGGTACATGAATGTGTCATTGCATGTTGGAATGATTGCATCATGTACTAAGTGTTCTCGCTGTCCGAAATAAAGGGTTAATTCAAATCCTAATTGGAAAAGTCAAACTGCCAGTTTTCGGTCAAACTGCCAGTTTTCGGAAAGAGGAGAAAGAGGAGGAGAGGTGGAGGCCGAGTTGGAGGAGGGTTCCTCCCCTTGGCCGGCGCACCTCCCAAGGCCGAGTTGGGGAGGAACTCCTCCCCTTGGCCGGCCAAGCCCTCCCACCTATAAAAGGAGGGGCAGGGCCTCCTCCTCTAGACACACTAGTTCCTACCCCTCTAAACTAAACCTAGATCTAAACCCCGGTTTAGAGCTATTTTGGTTTAGAGCCTTCTAATTGGTTTAGAGCCCTCTAATTGGTGTGTCTAATTACTAGACCACTAATAGCCTCTCTCATAAGCTCCACCATACTCGCACCGGCTTAAGGCGAAGCCCTGCGGGATCTCCCCTCTACCTCCGGTACCACGCCGTTGTGCTGCCGGAATCGCGAGGAGAGTACTACAACCTCCGCTGCCTGCTGGAACAAGGGAGAGGAAGGTCTTCGTCGAGTACCGAACGTGTGACCGACTGCGGGGGCGCTGCTGGTACGTGGCGTCGGAAGGATCGTCTACGCGATCTTGAGATCGGAAAGAGTACGACTACATCACCCACGAGAATCTGCTCTCGTTAAACACTTTGGAATCTTCGAGGGTGAGTTATTCCATCGACTCGTTGCTACAATCTAGTAGATAGATCTTGGCTTGTTTGTTTGTATGCGGTAGAAAATTTTTGTTTTCCATGCTACGAACCCCAACAGTGGTATCAGAGCCGTGTCTATATGTAGATCTGTTGCACGAGTAGAACACAATGGTCATTGTGGGCGTTGATGCTTTTATTGTAGATTGCTTTGCGTGTACTTTGCATCTTGCGGTATGTTGGGATGAAGCGGCCCGGGCTAACCTTACATGACATCGTTCATGAGACTTGCTCCACGCTTAACATGCAACTTGTATTGCATAAGTGGCTTTGCGGGTGCCTGTTTCTCCTAGCATAGTAAAGATCCAATTTACAACGGGTAATCAACAATGCTAGTATCAATGTTGTGGTTCTTGTTCGTAGGTTAGAACGACTCTTATGGAAAGCCCCAAACCACGTAAAATATGCAAAGAAAGTAGAAGCGTCTAACTTTGTTTTGCAGGGGTGTGCAGTGATGTGATATGGCCATGATTGTGATTATATTTGATGTATGCAATGTTCCTTATTGTAAGTTGGCAACCGGCAGGAGCCATATGGTTTTCTTTAATTTCTGTTAAGACCTGCGTGTCTATTCAAAATAGTTGTAATAGTTGAAGCTGGTAGACGACAACCATGAAGAAGCGTCATTGACCTTGACGCTATGCCGGTGATGATGGAGATCATGTTCGTGCTTGAAGATGGAGATCGGAAGCACAAAGAAGAAAGGCCATATCATATCACATATTATGAATTACATGTGATGTTAATCCTTTATGCATCTTGTATTGCTTAGTAGACGACGGTAGCATTATAAGATGATCCCTCATGCACATAAATTTCAAGTTCTAAAGTGTTCACCCTTAGTATGCACCGTTGCCAAAGCTTGTTGCTTCGAAGCACCACGTGATGATCGGGTGTCTTTGATTCCGCGGGTGAATACAACGTAAGCAAGCCAGATTTGCTTATGCGGTAGCTAAGGTTTGATCTTGACGAGCCTAGCATGTACAGACATGGCCTCAGGAACACGGATCACCAAAAGGTAAAGCATGAATCATATAGCAGATATGATGAACATGATGATTGTTCGCCATTGAAACTATATCGGCTCTCGTGATGATCGGTGTTGATATAGTAGATTTGGTTCGTGTGATCACTAAAACAATGTGAGGGATGTTGTTTTGAGTGGGAGTTCACCTAGTTTAATTTCATTAATTAATTTGAACTCAATTTGTCATAAACTTAGTCTAAACTATTGCAAATATGTTGTAGATCAATGGCAGCCCCTACCATCAATTTTAATGCGTTCCTAGAGAAAGAAAAGTTGAAAAACAATGGAAGCAACTTCGCGGATTGGTTCCGCAATTTGAGGATTGTCCTCACAGCTGGTAATTTGACCTATGTGCTGGATGCACCGCTAGGTGACCCACCTGCAGCTGATGCTACCGATGAAGTAAAGAATGTTTACCTCGCTCGGAAGAATCAGTACTCCATAGTTCAGTGTGCTATCTTGTATGGTTTAGAATCGGAGCTTCAGAAAAGGTTTGAAGAGTCGGACCCATATGATATTGTCGAGGATCTCAAATTAATTTTTGAGACTCATGCGGCAATTGAAAGTTATGAAGCTTCTGAAAAGTTCTTTAACTGCAAGATGGAAGAGGGTAGCTCCGTCAGTGAGAATGTGCTTAAAATGTCTGGGCACGCGAATAAACTTCAAAGCTTGGGTATAGTGATTCCTAATACTTTGGGAGTTTACCGCATCCTCCAATCACTACCACCAAGTTACAAGAACTTTGTGATGAACTACAACATGCAGAACATGAACAAAGAGTTGCCAGAACTATTTGCTATGTTAAAATCTGCAGAAGTGGAGATCAAGAAAGAGCACCAAGTGTTGATGGTCAATAAGACCACCAAATTCAAGAAAGGCAAGTCTAAGCAAAAGGGACACTTCAAGAAGGGTGGTAAGAAAGTTACCATGCCAACGAAGAAGACCAAGGCTGGACCTAAGCCTGAAACTGAGTGCTTTTACTGCAAGGGAGAAGGTCACTGGAAGCGGAATTGCCCAAAGTACTTGGCGGATTTGAAGAACGGCAACATCAAGAAGAAAGGTATATTTGATATACATGTTATTGATGTGTATCTCACTAGTATTCGTAGTAGTGCCTGGGTATTTGATACTGGTTCGGTTGCTCATATTTGTAACTCGAAACAGGAGCTGCAGAATAAACGGAAGCTAGCGAAGAACGAGGTGTCGATGCGCGTGGGAAACGGATCAAAGGTTGATGTGATCGCGGTCGGCACGCTACCTCTTCATCTACCATCGGGATTAGTTTTATACTTAAATAATTGTTATTTGGTGCCTGCGTTGAGCATGAACATTATATCGGGATCTTGTTTATTGCGAGACGGTTACTTATTTAAATCTAAGAATAATGGTTGTTCTATTTATATGAGTAATATGTTTTATGCACATGCACCTTTAATAGATGGTCTATTCATATTGAATCTCGATAGTGGAAATACACATATTAATAACATTGAAGCTAAACGTTTGAAATTGAGCGATAACTTGACCTATATGTGGCACTGTCGTCTTGGTCACATTGGAGTGAAGCGTATGAAGAAACTCCATTCCAATGGACTTCTTGAATCACTTGATTTTGAATCACTTGAAAGATGCGAAGCATGTCTGATGGGTAAAATGACTAAGACTCCATTTTCTGGTATAATGGAGCGAGCTACGGACTTATTGGAAATCATACATACCGATGTGTGTGGTCCAATGAGTGTAGCATCGCGCGGTGGTTATCGTTATGTTCTTACCTTCACGGATGACTTGAGCAGATATGGGTATATCTATTTCATGAAACATAAGTCCGAAACTTTCGAGAAGTTTAAGGAGTTTCAAAGTGAGGTAGAGAATCAACGTAACAAGAAGATTAAATTTCTACGTTCTGATCGTGGAGGTGAATATCTAAGTTACGAGTTTGGTGAGCATTTAAAGAAATGTGGAATACTTTCGCAGTTGACACCGCCGGGAACACCACAGCGTAATGGTGTGTCTGAACGTCGTAATCGAACTCTCTTAGATATGGTTCGTTCTATGATGTCACTTACAGATTTACCGCTATCATTTTGGGGTTATGCATTAGAAACAGCCGCATTCACTTTAAATAGGGCACCGTCTAAATCCGTTGAAACGACACCGTATGAATTATGGTTTGGGTAGAAACCTAAATTGTCGTTCCTTAAAGTTTGGGGATGCGAAGCCTATGTAAAGAAGTTACAGCCGGACAAGCTTGAACCCAAAGCGGAAAAATGCGTCTTCATAGGATACCCAAAGGAAACTATTGGGTATACCTTCTATCATAGATCCGAAGGCAAAATCTTCGTTGCTAAGAATGGATCCTTTCTAGAGAAGGAATTTCTCTCGAAAGAAGTGACTGGAAGGAAAGTAGAACTCGACGAGGTTGTCGAACCTTCTCTCGAAATTGCGAGTAGCACAGCACCGGAAGAAGTTCCTGTGGTGCCTGCACCAATAAGAGGGGAAGCTAATGATGATGATCGTGAAACTTCGGTTAAAGTTGCTACAGAGCCTCGGAGGTCAACGAGAACTCGTACCACTCCAGATTGGTATGATTCCGTTATGAATGTCATGGTGGTGGACAACACCGATGACCCCGAGACATATGAGGAAGCGATGATGAGCCCAGATTCCAATAAATGGCAAGAAGCCATGAAATCCGAGATTGGATCCATGTACGAAAACCAAGTATGGACTTTGGTAGACTTACCGGATGGCCGAAAGGCTGTCGAGAACAAATGGATTTTCAAGAAGAAAACAGATGCTGATGGTAATATTACTGTCTATAAAGCTCGACTTGTCGCAAAAGGGTTTCGACAAATTCAAGGAGTTGACTACGATGAGACTTTCTCACCAGTAGCGAAGCTAAAGTCTGTGAGGATTATGTTAGCAATCGCTGCATATTATGATTATGAGATATGGCAGATGGATGTCAAAACAGCATTCCTCAATGGAGACATTGATGAAGAGTTGTATATGATGCAACCCAAAGGTTTTGTCGATCCTAAAGATGCTAACAAGATATGCAAACTTCAACGGTCCATCTATGGATTGAAGAAAGCATCCCGAAGTTGGAATCAACGTTTTGATAAGGTAATCAAAAGTTTTGGTTTTATACAAACTTATGGAGAAGCTTGTATTTACAAGAAAGTGAGTGGGAGCTCTGTAGCGTTCTTAATACTATATGTGGATGACATATTGTTGATTGGGAATGATGTAGACCTTCTTAATAGTGTCAAAGAATATTTGAATAATAGTTTTTCAATGAAGGATCTTGGCGAAGCAGCTTACATATTAGGCATAAAGATTTATAGAGATAGATCGAAACGCCAAATATCATTGTCACATAGTACATATTTGGACAAAGTTCTAAAGAAGTTTGGAATGGAAGAAAGCAAGAAAGGGTTCTTGCCCATGTTGCCCAATACGACCTTGAGTAAAACTCAAAGTCCGACATCGGCAGAAGATAGAGAAAGGATGAGTAAGACTCCCTATGCCTCAGCCATAGGATCTCTAATGTATGCCATGCTATGTACTAGACCCGACATTGCATATGCTGTTAGTTTAACTAGCAGATATCAAAGTGATCCAGGAGTGGATCATTGGACAGCGGTCAAAAACATCCTTAAGTACTTGAGAAGAACTAAGGATATGGTTCTTTCTTATGGAGGTGATGAACAGCTCGTTGTTAATGGTTACACCGATGCTAGTTGGAACACTGATCCGGATGATTCTAAATCACAATCCGGATACGTATTTATTTTGAATGGTGCAGCAGTTAGCTGGAGGAGTGCAAAGCAAAGCGTTGTGGCGAGATCTTCAACTGAATCGGAATACATGGCTGCTTCGGAGGCTTCACAAGAAGCGATATGGATGAAAGAGTTCATTACAGAGCTGGGTGTGGTTCCTAGTGCGCTGGACCCAATGTCTATCTACTGTGATAACATGGGCGCCATAGCCAATGCGCAAGAACCAAGGTCACACAAGAAGCTGAAGCATATCAAGCTGCGTTTTCACGCTATTCGAGAACATATCCAGGATGGGGATATAAAGATTTGCAAAGTACACACAGATCTGAATGTGGCGGATCCGTTGACTAAACCTCTCCCGAGGGCAAAACATGACCAACACCAAACTGCCATGGGTGTTCGGTATATTACCATGTAATCTAGATTAGATGACTCTAGTGCAAGTGGGAGACTGTTGGAGATATGCCCTAGAGGCAATAATAAATATAGTTATTATTATATCTTTGTGTTTATGATAAATGTTTATATTCATGCTATAATAGTATTAACAAGGAAACATTAATACTTGTGTGAATTGTAAACTTAAATTGAAGTCCCTAGTATAGCCTCTATACTTCACTAGCTTGTTGGTTAATAGATGATTGTGGTTTCCCTATCATGAACATTGAGATGTTATTAACAACAAGATCATATCGTTAGGAGAATGATATGGTGGACATACTCCTATAGATAAGCGTAGCATAAAGATCAAGTCATTTCAATAGTTCATTTGCTATATGCTTTCTGATACATAGTTATCTAATTCCTTCGACCATGAGATCATGCATATCACCTTTACCAGATGGATGCTTTGATATCATCAAACACCACACCGTAACAGGGTGGCTATAAAGGTGGCATTGAGTGTTCGGAAAGTATTGGTTGAAACACATGGATCAAGAGTGGGATTTGTCCATCCATATGACGGATAGATATTCTCTGGGCCCTCTCGGTGAAATGTCATCCAATTAGCTTGCAAGCATGTGACTGGGTCACAAGGGATCACATATCACGGGAACGAGAAAAGAGTACTTATCAGTAACGAGGTTGAACTAGGTATGCAGAGATACCGACGATCATAACCTCGGATAAGTAACATATCGTGAGACAAAGGGAAATTGGTATCGTATGTAAGTGGTTCATTCGATCGCAATGTAATCATAGAAATATGTGGGAGCCATATGAATTTCCAGATTCCTCTATTGGTTATTGTTCGGAGAAGTGTCTCGATCATGTCTGCATAATTCACGAACCGTAGGGAGACACACTTAAGGATTCGACGTTGTTTGAGTAGTTATGGTATTATGAGAAAGAGACCGAATGTTGTTCGGAGTCTCGGATGGGATCCGGGATATCACGAGGTGATCCGGAATGGTCCGGAGAATAAGATTCATATAAGGAAAGTCCCGTTTCGGAGTTGGGGAATGGTTCCGGTGTTTTCATCGGGAAAATTCTAGAAGGTCCCGGAATGTCCGGCACTCCGGAGGGGGAAGGGGTACATGAATGTGTCATTGCATGTTGGAATGATTGCATCATGTACTAAGTGTTCTCGCTGTCCGAAATAAAGGGTTAATTCAAATCCTAATTGGAAAAGTCAAACTGCCAGTTTTCGGTCAAACTGCCAGTTTTCGGAAAGAGGAGAAAGAGGAGGAGAGGTGGAGGCCGAGTTGGAGGAGGGTTCCTCCCCTTGGCCGGCGCACCTCCCAAGGCCGAGTTGGGGAGGAACTCCTCCCCTTGGCCGGCCAAGCCCTCCCACCTATAAAAGGAGGGGCAGGGCCTCCTCCTCTAGACACACTAGTTCCTACCCCTCTAAACTAAACCTAGATCTAAACCCCGGTTTAGAGCTATTTTGGTTTAGAGCCTTCTAATTGGTTTAGAGCCCTCTAATTGGTGTGTCTAATTACTAGACCACTAATAGCCTCTCTCATAAGCTCCACCATACTCGCACCGGCTTAAGGCGAAGCCCTGCGGGATCTCCCCTCTACCTCCGGTACCACGCCGTTGTGCTGCCGGAATCGCGAGGAGAGTACTACAACCTCCGCTGCCTGCTGGAACAAGGGAGAGGAAGGTCTTCGTCGAGTACCGAACGTGTGACCGACTGCGGGGGCGCTGCTGGTACGTGGCGTCGGAAGGATCGTCTACGCGATCTTGAGATCGGAAAGAGTACGACTACATCACCCACGAGAATCTGCTCTCGTTAAACACTTTGGAATCTTCGAGGGTGAGTTATTCCATCGACTCGTTGCTACAATCTAGTAGATAGATCTTGGCTTGTTTGTTTGTATGCGGTAGAAAATTTTTGTTTTTCATGCTACGAACCCCAACAAATATTATGCTTTTATATGCTAAAACAACGTGTGATTCTTTCATGGCACATTAAGCAATCTCAATTGTTTGTAAAAAGTCATGCTACAGCAATAATCACTAAACATAAAGCCAAAACAATATCAAGCATGACATGATAAAGTCTAAGTCACAGTAAAAAACAAGCTCCTTTTATACCACTTAAGCATGAACTTTCCTACTCTTTTACAATCCAAATCAACTTATTTGAAAACTAATGTATGAATGCGGGGGTCCAACCAATTTATTCAAGCAAAATAAGCAAACGAAAACTAAAAACAAAACGAAGACGCTCCAAGAACAATCACAATTGTGCATGAAACAATAAAAATGAAGTGTTTGGAAGAAACCTAAAAATTTTATTGCTGAAGATGGGGATGCCTTGGGCATCCCCAAGATTTGACGCTTGTACTTCTTGAATATTTCTTGGGGTGACACGGGTGGCATCCCGAAGCTTGAGCTTTTGTCCATTCTTCATCTTATCACATTACTCTTCCCTACACTTAAAATTTCCTTCATACAAAACTTCACACAATCTTCATTAGCAACATTAGTGTACTCAAGATAATAAGTCTTTTGGTTTAGTTTCAACACAAGTAAAACTTCCATTAAAACACAAGATACTGTAGCACTTCCTTTAAAAAGTTCAAGTGATCAAAGAGAACTCAAATAGAAAGAGATTAAGAAGCAAATGCAAATAATGGCAGAAATCTATCAAAACAGACCAGTAGGTAAAAACCAATTTTTTTCAAAGATCTTTTGTTGCTCAAATCGAAAAGTGTTGAACTAACGAAAGTTAGATAACAACCTGGGGCAGAAGCACAAAACATTACAGCTCAAACCGACATACAGAGATTTTTCACGAATTTTTACAGCGAAGCACAAAAATCTGTTTCGGGACAGCAACTTTCACAAGTCTTACTTCTCTCTCATTAGAGGTTACTCTTGGCACAGAAACCACAAAAAAATGATAAGGAGAGGTTATTACTGAAGCAATAACTTCCAAGACTCAACAAAAGACTCCTAACTAAATTTGGGTTATCTACCAATAAATGCTTTTCTTTAACGCCTTTGAGCTAGGCATAAGAAGCAAGAATCAAGTATTCTCAAATGAAGAAGCATTAAGAGCCAATTTTGTTTTAATAGGAGAGGCAAAATGAATCTTCTCTCTCTTCTTAGGGAAGTGTTCTATACCTTTCTTGAGTGGAAATCGATATTTAATGGTGCCTTCTGTCATATCAATAATGGCACCAATAGTTCTAAGAAAAGGTCTTCCCAAAATAATAGGACAAGAAGCATTGTATCCAACATCCAAAGTATAGAAATCAACGGGGACATAGGCATTGTTAACCATAATAAGAACATCATTAATACTCCCCATGAGTTTCTTTTTAGCATTATCATCAAGTTGGACATTTAAATAACAATCTTCCAATGGTGGCAAATCAAGCATTTCATAAATCTTACTAGGCATAATAGAAACACTACTATCAAGATCACATAAAGCTTTGAGATCAAAATCATTCACTTTCATATTAATGATGGGTTCCCAACCATCTCCTACTTTCATAGGAATAGAAGTTTTATGTTTCATCTTTTCTTCTTTAATTTTTATGAAGCATTAGTAATGTGTTTTGTAAAGGCCATATTCATAGCACTAGCATTAGGACTTTTAGCAATCTTTTTTAGGAAAATAATTACTTCAGAGATGTTGCAACCATCAAGATCAAAATTATAATTACCATCTAAAGTAGTAGGGCTATTGTTTCCCATATTTCGAAGAATTTCAGCATTTTTATTAGAAAGGTTCCATTGGTTTTAGGTATTGTTGCAGAAGGAACATCATGTGGATTGCTAGCATTAGCATTAGTGGTGGTGATAGTAGAAATACTAATATTTCTAGCAATTTCATCTTCTCTTTCCCACTTAGCATGCAATTCAGCTAATAGTCTAACATTTTCATCAATTCTAACTTGTATGGCATTATAAGCAGCAAAGGCGTTTTCAATAGTTTCAGGTTTAGCAGCCATTTTATTCAAAGAAGATGGTGCTTCAGACAATGATGTTATATTTCTTTCAGCATTAGAGAGTTTTTCCTCAATAGTTTTATTGAAAGCAGTTTGTTTACTAATAAAATCTTTAAGCATGACTTCAAGTTCAGAGGGTGCACTTCTATTATTGTTGTAGGAATTTCCATAAGCATTACCATTATTGGGAGTATATGGCCTATAATTATTATTACCAAAATTATTCATGTAGGCATTGTTGCTAAAATTATTATTTCTAATAAAGTTCACATCAACTTGCTCTTCTTGAGCAACCAAAGAAGCTAAGGGAACATGATTTGTATCAATATGAGCTTTCCCATTAACAAGCATAGACATAATAACATCAATTTTATCACTTAAGGACGAGGTTTCTTTAATAGAGTTTACCTTACTACCTTGTGGACCTCTCTTAGTGTGCCATTCAGAATAGTTAACCATCATATTATCCAGAAGCTTTGTTGCAGCACCCAAAGTAATGGTCATAAAGGTACCTCCAGCAGCAGAATCCAGCAGATTTCTTGAAGAATAATTCAATCCTTCATAAAAGGTTTGGATAATCATCCAAGCAGTCAGTCCATGAGTGGGACAATTCTTTACCAAAGATTTCATTCTTTCCCAAGCTTGAGCAACATGTTCATTATCAGTTATTTAAATTTCATTATTTCACTTCTCATAGATATAATCTTAGCAGGAGGATAGTATTTTCCAATAAAAGCATCTTTGCATTTAGTCCAAGAATCAATACTATTTCTAGTTAGGGATAGCAACCATTCTTTAGATTTACCTCTTAAAGAGAAATGAAACAATTTAAGCTTAATAATATCTCCATCTATATCCCTATGTTTTTTGCATCTCACAAATTTCAACAAAGTTATTAAGGTGAGCAGCAGCATCTTTAGTACCAACACCAGAGAATTGTTCTTTCATAACAAGATTAAGCAAGGCCGGTTTAATTTCAAAGAAAGTAGCTTTAGGAACAGGTGGAGCAATAGGTGTGCACATGAAATCATTGTTGTTGGTGCTAGTGAAGTCACACAACTTAGTATTTTCAAGAGTAGTCATTTCTTTGTGTTTTTAATAAAGGAAGCAAACTAGTATAACTAAATTTTTTGTGTTTTCGATAAAGAAACAAGAAAACAAAGCAGAAATAAACTAAGAAAAACAATTAAACAAAGTAAAGAGATTGGTTATGAGGGACTCCCCTTGTGAAGATGTCCTTGACTCCCCAGCAACGACGCCAGAAAAAGCTTGATTATTGGCTCAACACGTATCGAGCTCGTTGGGGAACCCCAAGAGGAAGGTATGATGAGCACAGCAGCAAGTTTTCCCTCAGTTATGAAACCAAGGTTATCGAACCAGTAGGAGCAAGGAAACACGTCCAAGCTGTTGTTTCCAACTTGGAATCCTGCACAACACAACCACAGAACTTTGCCCCCAACTTACAGTGAGGTTGTCAATCTCACCGGTTTTCCTGAAAACAAAGGATTAAACATATTGTGTGGATGATAGTAGTTGCTTGTAGAAAGTAAACCGAAAATAGTAAATAGCTTGTAGATTCATGGTAAAAGAATGGACCGAGGTCCATAGTTCACTAGAGCTGATTCTCCTTAAGATAGCTGACATGTTGGTTGAACAAATTACAGCGAGGCAATTGACAGACACCGAGAAATCATACATGCATATACTAATCATATTGAATCCTATGAGATTTGATTGGGCATTACAACATTATACATAGATCGTAATCCAACTGCATCTATGACTAATAATCCACCTTCAGGTTATCATTCGAACCCCCTCCAGTATTAAGTTGCAAGAAGCAGATAATTGCATTAAGCAAAGTGTGTAAAGTAAACAATACGATTGTTCTATGAACAAAGGATTGTTGTTTTCTCCCTAGTAGCAACAACACATCTAGTACCTTAGAGATTTCTGTCACTTCCCCAGATTCCTAGAGGCATGAACCCACTATCAAGCATAAATACTCCCTCTTGGAGTTGCTAGCATCTACTCGGCCAAGATAGGTACTAACAATGGAAAGCATGCAAGATCACAAATAACATAGACATGATAGAATCAATAATCAATCTGAAATAGCATCTCAATATCCATCGGATCCCCACAAATACAACATGTAAGATTACAAATAGATGATCTTGATCATGAACGGATCTCACAAGATCTAAACATGGTAGCACAAAGGAGAAGAACCAACCATCTAGCTACTACATGGACCCGTAGTCCAGGGATGAACTACTCACGCATCACACCGGAGGCAGTCATGGTGATGAAGAAGGCCTCTAGGGTGATCTCTCCCCTCCGGCAGGGTGCCGGGAAGAGCTTCAGATCCCTCCCAATCTAGGGATGGAGATGGCGGCGGCTACAGACTCTTTCGTGGAATTTTGATCGGGTACTTAGGGTTTTCGTCCCGGAGGCAATATGCAGGCGAAGGGGCTAGGTCGGTGGAGTACCAGGGGGCCCACACCAGGTGGTGGCGTGGCTAGGGTTGGCCGCGCCACCCTAGGGTGTGGTCGCCCTGGCTCCCCTCTTCGTCTCCCCTCCGGACTCTGTATTCCTTCTGGTGAAATATTGACTTGGGCTTTTGTCGGGTCCAATTCCGAGAATATTTCCTTATTAGCTTTTCTAAACCAAAAATAGCAGAAAATAGGCAACTGGCACTATGGCATCTTGTTAATAGGTTAGGTCTAGAAAATGTGTAAAAATACTCCAAAGTGTGGACAAAACATAAGAAATAAGATATGAAACAAGCATGGAACATCAAAAATTATAGATACATTTGCAATGTATCACTCCGCGTCGGTGATCTTTTTCAGAGTAGCGATGTAGTCCTCTGACTTCCACGGTTCACTGCTCGATCTTGTCAGGTCATCTTGCCCGGTGTACTGGTACATCCAGTGAGCTCGGGTGGCCAGCGGGACCAGTAACCGCCCAAGCCAACAATTGTACAAATTGATGGTCTCCAACCCTTCCTCCTCTAGGTCCTTGATTCGGGACAGCATCTCGTCCACGCCCATCTTCTGGTCATCGGGGAGCTTGTCCACCGACAACCTGCACGGCTCGCTCCTTTCAGCGGTATACGTCGGGATTTACACCTCGCCGGCGGGAGTGGATTCCATCACATAGAACCAGTATTTCTTCCACTCGTTGGCCGCCTTCTTTGGCAGCAGCAGCTTCAGAAACTTGGCCTTGGGCTTCAGCTGGAAAGTTAAGCCACCCGCCGCTAAGACGAAGCTGCCCTTCCCCTCGCGTGTAACGCGACTGTGGAACAGCTCCAGGCATAGGGGGAGTAGGGGCGGCACCCCAGGTAACATTCGCAAAATGCGACAAAGATGGTGAGCTTCTCGATGCTGTGAGGCCCCAGATTGGAGGGCTTGATGGTGTAGTAGGCATAGAAGCGGCAGAACAAGATCGAGGTTGGGAATCCCAATCCCCATTCCAGATGGCTGAGGAAGCAGATAAACTCCCCCGGTCGTAGCTTCGGCTCCTCGTCGGTCGCGGGGATTTGCCAGTTCCCCTTGCTGAGGATTCCGGCCTCCTAGAATGATTTCAGGACGGCGGTGGTGCATTTTGACTTTCCCCACAGATCTTTCATGGGTGCCATAGAGAAGAGAAGAGATCGCCTGGTCTAGAAATTCTAGATCGGAAGCAGTTATTGAGACTGAATGCGAAGGGAGGCGGAGAAATGTGAGGAAAGTTTGTGTTTCCGTACGCCACTCTCCTTATAAAGCGGCGCTACCCGGTAAATTCGGGATAGCCGTTACTTCGTGGTAAATTCACCAAAAGTTATCGTTGGAATTACCTAATGGCTAGTTTGACTAAACTAATGGTCCAACTTTGACCAAATTGGTCACTCGACTCGCTTGCTTGCTCGCCTATCCCAATTGCCTAGGCGAGATGACTCGAGCATACTCCTACTCACCAAAGATGTGACTAAGAACACACAGGAAGGCTTCTCCCTTCATTGGAGGAGTTCACCGCCGATTCGACTAGGCATCCACCTAGACTCGCTTACTCCGACTGCCAAGTTGACACCTTCGCCAAACCCCCATCACACTCAGGGACTCCTGATGGGGATATACCAATAGGGGTATGCCCAGAAGGCCGGTTCAACTAACTTAGGCCCATGGCGAATGCGCCTACAGGCATGGCGACTGGAATGGACTAGAAGCGAAGCCCAGCGACTGAAGCTGAAGGCCCAAGACTCTAGCTAGGCCCAGTCGGATTAGGTCAAATCCTCCGAAACCTAAACTGATTTGGTTGTAATCTTGTAAACCCTAGCGAGGTGCCCCTATATAAACCTCCCTATGGTACCTTGTATACTTACGTGATCTTAGCTACCCCATCCAAGCGACTCGTTGCCTAACCGCCGAGCTCGCCGATCTTGTAATCCACTCGCCAGCAATACAGTCTAGCAGGAAGTAGGTATTTACCCTACGGGGGACGAATCTAGGTAAATCCCTTGTGTTTGTTCCCAATCTCTCACCACAGATGGCGACTCGCTCTTGCCCCCAATCATATCAATCGCTACCCCTGGTAGCGACTGACATGGTAATCCCCATGACAATTTGTGTTGTAAATATCATGGTCATACTCATCTAGCGGCATGGTGTCAATGTCCATAGAGCTCGAATTGAGCATGTTGACAAATGAAGTTGGAACCTCGTACAAATCGATGCTACACAGATCGACAAAGTAAAAGTTGGCAACAATCCACGATGGAGAAAAGAGGAAAAATTAATACATGTCCAAGGCGGGCGAGGCTCGGCCATGGGAACAGCATGTGACGAGGGGTAACCTCGGCAATGTCCATGCTGAAGGACTTAGGGTTTCATATAAAAGAGAACGCTGGGGATTTCGTCGAATGTTAGGAAAACAATGGAGTCAAAGTCGCCCGAATATTGGGAAATCACACTATTACAAGTTGTCTTGGAGATTTCGGTACCCTCGCTTGGGCTTCTCCCGTCCTATATATAATAGGCCGGGTCTCAAAGCTGTATCCGGATAGGTTTCATACACGCGTAATTACAATACCAACACAATGTCGGTTCATAGTATTTTTCCTAATACAATCAAAGCCTTTGTCGGTTGCTTCCTTGGGCCGTCATCTGAAACCTTCATGGGTCGTAAGCCTTTTACCCAACATAGGGAGGCAAATCTCAAGCATCCGAGTAATCATACCTATGTCAGTAGCCCCCAAGACTCTACTTGAACCGTAGTTTCAGGTTGAGTCTTAGAGTTTCTTTTCCTTTATTTTTATCACTTTTTGTGTTTTGTAGGGATTTGGTACAACGAGCCTGATGCTTCCGGTGGATCGGGAATCGGTTAATTGCTCCTGGGCAAAAACAAGGTTGTCCTACATCAAATTCAAGTACCTAGGCTTGAATCCAGAATTTGTTACTGGCGTACTTCAGTTTGAGACGCTAAGGTCTTATCGAATACTAAATTCCAGTTTCTATTTTTATCGGGTACCCAACGCGTATGTCGGGATTTTTCATCGTATCGTCGATACGGATATTTTACTAGCAGAGCGCATTCTTGTGCGATTACCAGGCCACGCAGAACGAATCCTAGGGTCTTACCTTCATGTTTCCGAACAGGGCATTCGGATTTTTGTCGCGTCGGGTGTGATCCGAGAGTTTTTTGATTTGTAGTGGCTAAAGAACTTTTTGTTTTTTGTAACTACTCCTGATAGGAGTATCTGTTGATGAATATTTCCTTTGTCTTTCTTTATCAGGTACGTGCCAGCGCTCCTGATATGAGTATCCCCCGAGGCTATGTTTGGATATATGTATCACAACATAGGCTCGAAAACTTAGATTTATGGCGCCAGTGCTTATGTAGTTTTTGCTGGGTGCACGACCAGTGCTCCCGATAGGATTAGCCCTGAGGCTACAGTAGTAATATTGTATATTCAATTATAGTCTCAAATCTTCTCCTGGAGGAATTTACTTCGACTCCAATTTTAATTTCTTTGGGTCATATTTCTTACAACGAGCCGCAATTTCTGCAATGCCTCCGCTGTGACGTCAGTAATGACGTATCTTATGTTGTTGATTTTTAGAAGACACGTCCTAACGGGACGTGTCGAACATGGGGCTATGCGGCAGTAATGATGACGTGTGGTAGCGTACTCAGTGGAGATTTTTGACTGCATGTCCCTGATATCTACGCACTTCTATTCTTGTAGACAGTTGTTGGGCCTCCAAGTGCAGAAGTTTGTAGAACAGCAGCAAGTTTTCCCTTAAGTGGATCACCCAAGGTTTATCGAACTCAGGGAGGAAGTGGTCAAAGGTATCCCTCTCAAGCAACCCTGCAATCAAGATATAAGAAGTCTCTTGTGTCCCCAACACACCCAATACACTTGTCCGGTGTATAGATGCACTAGTTCGGCGAAGAGATAGTGAAATACAAGTGGTATGGATAAAAGATAATGGTGCCAGAAAATAGCTTGATGGCGTGGAAGAGACTAAAGGCAAACTGAAATAAAGATGGAAGCAAGCAAACATGTAATAGATCTAGTAGCAAAGGGTGTTTCAATGCTAAGAAACAAGGCCTAGGGATCATACTTTCACTAGTGAACACTCTCATATAAATATATTCTCTTTATGATACTACTCTTAACTACTCTCCGGTTGGACACTCTAATCCATCATAGGGCATAACAGCACACCTCAAAGTAAGCCTTTCCCATCTAGATAACCCCACATTGTCACCTTGAGTACTAGATGGTTCCAACAAACACCACAATTTCATAAAGACATCCAACTCCAAATATAACTCATAACAAGTATTTGAAATCTCTAGCCTAAGTGCCACAATGGTGTGCACGCTGTCCCTTTCACACACATGGGGAGAGCAGAGATCTAATAAAGCACTTGAGTAGCAAGGTAGATCTACTTGATTACAAAGCTCATGATCACAATATGATCATGCATAGAGAGAGAGATGAACACATAGCTACCGATAGAACCCTTAGCCTCGAGAGAGAACTACTCCGTCCTCATCATGGGAATCAAGAATGGTGATGGAGATGGTGGTGGAGATCTATGGAGATGGCTCCGGGGGCACTTCCCCGTCCTGGCAGGGTGCCGAAACAGAGACTTTCTGTCCCCCGAATCTCCCCTTCGGTGGCGGTAGCGCTGCAGAACTTTTCGTAGATTTCTGATTGACGATCTAGGGTTTTGGTATCGGGAGGCTCTTATAGGCGAAGGAGGCAAGGTCGGTGGCCGCCCAGGGGGCCCACACCATGCCCTGGCACGGCCTGGGCTAGCCCGCGCCAAGGGGGGTGTGGCCACCCTATGGCCCCTCTCCAACTCTCCTTCTGGTTCCATGAGTCTTCCGGGAAAATAGTAACTTTGGATTTTGTCCCGTCCAATTCCGAGAATATTTATTTTCTGACTTCCTGGAACCAAAAATAGCAGAAAACAGGCAACTGGCACTATGGATCTTGTTAATAGGTTAGTCCAAGAAAGTGTATAGAAAGTACTCCAAAGTGTGGACAAAACATAAGAAAGTAGATAAAACCAAGCATGGAACATCAAAAATTATAGATACATTTGCAATGTATCAGTCCCCTCTCCGCGTGAATCGAGGCGTCACACGCTGTCCTCCGTTTTTACCACGGCCATACATTCTTTAGATTTTTTCCTTTACGGAATCCTTATAACACGTGTCACCACCGTGTGATCTTCTGTCGGTTCGATTTTGCATCGAACATTTCAGACTTCACGCCTTTGCTCTTTATAAGGGGAAGGAGATTTGTTTTATTGTTTTACCTCACCTACCTCTGCTACATCTTCTTCCTTGCGCTCTTGCCCCCTTGTGAACTCCTACTCTGTGCTCGTGTTCCTCTTTCGCCTCCATGGGCAAAAGCAAAGCTGGGACTTCCACTGCTGCCGCAAAGGCCACCAAGAAGAGGGTCGTCGGATGGGCTCCTACCAAGTGCACGGTGCGAGATCTCCGTGAGGCGTGGAACTCTGGCCATTTGGCAGAGGGTACCTTCAAGCTTCCTGGAGACGAAGCTGCTCCCATCCCCGAGCCTGGTTGGAGAGTAATGTTCCTCTCCTTTCTTTTTCGCGGCCTTTCCCTTCCGGTCCACGAATTTCTTCATGGTCTTCTTTTTGTCTATGGCGTGCAGCTGTATCATCTCACGCCTAACTCTATCCTTCATGTTGCTTGTTTTGTCGCTCTCTGTGAGTGTTTCCTTGGGATTCATCCCCATTGGGGCATGTGGAAGTATTTCTTTTATGTTCGCCGTAATGCCACTGACACCATTGTCCATGACGTTGGTGGCACCATTTTCTCTATTCGCTCCGATGTGGATTACTTTGATTTTAAGATCACTGACTCTGTCCAAGGCTAGAAGTCAAAGTGGTTTTATATCAAGGATCAACCACTTGAAGGCTAGCCTTTCGGTTTAGCCCCCTTTGATCCTAAAAAGCCTTGCCGCAAACTTGACTCCTAGGATGAACATCCTTCTGCCGAAGATATGGTTGAAATCCAGCCCTATATTGATGACATTTCGAAACTGGGGCACAAAGTTGGCACGGAATTGTCGGGTCTCCAGATCCTGGCATATTTTTTGCGGATTCGCGTCCAGCCACTTCAAACCCGGCTTTCTGGCATGTGGGTGTATACCGGGAGGAAGGACCCGATGAGGATTTCCTCGGAAGACCTTACCCTCAAGGTATATAAAAAGAGGGTTCGAAACTTCACCACCCTTACCAAGAAAAGCCCAGTTCCCTCCAACTGTGTTGTGGAGCCTGATGGCAAGAAAAACCGGCTCCCCGAGGTAAATTTCCTTTGCCTTCATCTTTCCTTTCTTTTATTTGTGGATGCACTTTTACTCTATCAATGACTGACACTTTTTCCATGTCTTCTGCTTGTGTAGGACTTCGATCACTTGAGCTCACTTCCTCCTCTCCCTGGAAGCTGTGAGCTCCCTATCCATCCTTCCGCATCCGACGATCTCCCTATGACTGGGACTGCCACGGATGAGGACATGGAGTTCTCTGCATCTGATTCTTCATCAAAGACACAATCTCTTACGTCGACTCGCTCCGGAGATTTTTGCGTCGAGCGTGCTGGTGAAAAGAGGAAGCGCCCCTGTGATGTAGAAAGGGTCAAAGACTCGGATGACTCGACTGCTTCCAAACCCCTCGATGCTGCTCCAGTCTCGGCTGCTCCCTCCCAGATGAATTTGTTCCACTTTGCGCAGGATGTGTCTTCATAAGTGTTTGACTGCTTCTTTTGCTGCTTTATCGGGTAGTTCTATTGTTGATGCTTTTCCCAATTGTTTTGTTCTTTTCTCTTTGCAGTGATGATGATGAAGATCCTCCCGCATCTCCTCTTCGCACATCTTTGGATTGCTCTGCAAAGAAATCTCCTCCGCCGTCAATGGAGCCAAAAGAAAAGCTCATGTCTTCTATGGTGAAGATTATCCAGAAAGATGCTGCCACTTCATCAAGGCCGCCGCTGCAAAAAAGGAAGAAAACGATGGGTAAAGGTATGGTGATATCGGAAAAGCCTATTGATGTGAATATGAAAGATGTAATCCACTCTTTATTTCATATTTTTCTGCCCGTAGCCTCTTTTATTTTCCCATGATATCCTTTGATGTGATGTTATTTTTCAGCCTTTGGCGCAACATGGTCGATATAGCCTCTCGCTTTATAAAAATCCATGACGAAGCTGAAGAACTGAAGGGTATGTTCTGTTCATCTTCGGAATCTTTTTGTGAATTTTTCTTCTCCACTTTTTCATGATTTGTTCGCGCAGCTGCTGCCAAGGAATCCGGAGTTATTCGGGACGAGGCGATGAAGCGTGCCGATGCTCTTGAGGTCAAACTTCATGCTGCTGAGGAGGCTTTGGAGGAGGCCAAGCAGAATACAAGAACTGGTGCCGAAGAAATGGCCAGGCAAGCCGCTGTTCGAGATGAAAATTTTCGGCAGCGCCTGGAGGCCCTTAATGCCTCTTTGACCCGTAAATTTTTTCTCTTGCGTGGCTTTTTTTTGGTCATCAATCCTTTCCCTCTTCTTTTATTTTCAGAATTGACTGGCTAGGACCTGACGCTGCATGAACACAAGAAGGTTGATCCTTTGTCAGATGTTGTTAGCACCATGGATGCCAACATCGTTCGTGGGCACAATCTCCTTGTCCGCTCCCGACGTGCCTTCAAAAGCCTTCACGCCGAAATATTTCCAACCAAGGAGGTGATGAACAACTTGAATGATC
Source organism: Avena sativa (assembly GCA_916181665.1). Lineage (NCBI taxonomy): Eukaryota > Viridiplantae > Streptophyta > Magnoliopsida > Poales > Poaceae > Avena > Avena sativa. The sequence goes on along the minus strand of OV702287.1, from coordinate 100,937,017 downwards.
TTGTCACTGTATTCGGTGTTGATCCTAGTCCCCTTGTTGGTTATAGCTTGACGCAGTCGAAGAGTGGTGCTGAAACCTCAATGGCACTAGAGATGGCGCACGTCGAGAAGGTCGACTGGGAGAAGGTTAGCTCCTCTATCCCAGTCACCCCCAATGGCCAAGCAGTTGACCTGAAGCCTTATGTTAAGAGGGAAAAAAGTATTCTCGGCTGCTTTTAGGCCTAGGCTCAGGTTCAGAGAAACTGGTCGCCCCTTCTGCGACGGGCGCCCCTTCTTCGGCTGCCCCTACTGCTCCTGTAGCTAGTGCTCTTTCTGCTAGTGCTACTCTATCTTTGAAGGACACGGCTTCGTGGGCTTTGTTTTGTAGTTTCATTGTATCCTCCTTGCCGTCATTTGTAATGAACTTTTAACTTATCCAGCCGCCCTTTTGCTTACTTTTTACAAGAAAGCAACTGTTGAATATGTGTCTATGAATTTTTGTCTTTGTATGCTGAACATTTCATATCCTTCGTGTCTTTCCAGATTGTGAATGAATCTTCGGCTCCTTCTGGATCCACGCAGTTGTCGGATGCAATTCTGTCCTCATCTGTGGTGGGCGCTGCCAGTACCGCCATTGTGTGTATGGTGGATCCGTTGTTGTATGCTGAAAAGAGTGAACATGTGAAAAAACTTGAAGGAAAACTTCGGGTTGTTCAATCGATGGTGGATGTTTCCCAATCTAAGACACGCCATGCCCTTAACCGCGAGGCTTTTTTCTTGGAGGAAATTTTCAGGGCAAGCAAAAAGTTGTTGTGTAATTCTTCTTCCTCTTTCTTTGGTTGTTTTTTCTGGCTTGCGGGAAATTAATATTTTCTCCCTGATTTGTAGGTATTCGATTATGCGAGAGGGAGGAAACCCAACGTCTGCACAACCGAATGCAAGCTCTTGTGTCTGCCTCCCGAAGTTCTAAAACAGATTTTTGGACCGGTCATCGATGTGCCTATACTGTGGCGTTGCTTCAGGATAGCCTATCAGAGTTGGAGCAATTTGTCGAGTGCTGTCGCAGATCTCTGGCCATTTTTTGCAATGCCATGTTTCCTCGGGATCCTCAGCCTCAGACCTTGGCGGATTTGATTGCGATGTTTTGACAAGGTGAAAGGATTCACCATTACATGAAGCTTCAACTTGTGGCGGGTGCCAAGCTCGCGCTCTCTTGGGTACATGCACATCACCCGACGCTAGATCTGGATGTTGTACCTTCGGGTTTGCCTCCCCCTTCCGATGGCGACCTTGTTTACATGGCGCCTCATTACGCCGCTCTCGCAGAACCTCTATTAGGATTGTGCAAAGATGCTTAGAAGCAGACGAGGATTTTTTTGTTAATTTTGCTATCTGACTGCTTGCTTGTGCAGCCTTGCACTTCATAGAGGAAATATTGTATAGATCTTCATTATATTTATCAAAAAAGGCCGTATGTTTTATATGAGATTTTGATTGTATGTTGTATTCTCTTGTTGAGGACCCAACAAACTAATGTTCGTTTTCCATAGAAATTTGTATCTCATGCAATACTTTCTTTATTTATTGATAAGCATAAATACATTGCGAGGGTGTGATCGTCTGGCCATTGGCCTTTTATTGAATATAAAGTGCGTCTAAGTGAAGATTTTATTTAGGAACTTTGGCTTCTATTCTTGGGGTTGTTCATCATGCTCCATGTTATGGTGCTCTCGTCTTGTCGACGAGTGGGTCTTCCTATGCGGGACCTATATTGCAGGCCGTGTAGGTTGCTTTTGCGAGACCGTTGTGCACTTGCTCTTCTAATGTTTGCTTTTTGTGGGTGTGCCCTTCATGTAGTGACTCCTCATCCGCTATTTTCAGCTGTCCAAGTTATGTCTCCATCCCGAAAGATTTTGAGATTTTGTTGAATTCCCGATCGTAGCTGTCCGCGCGACTGAAGCTTCCTTTGACTGTTATGACCCCATTGGGGGCTGGCATTTTTAACACCAGATATGCGTAGTGAGGTACTGCCATGAACCTAACGAAAGCTGGTCGTCCCAGGATCGTGTGGTACTGAGATGGCCAGTCCATGACTTTGAACTCTAGCTTTTCGCGTCTGATGTTATTCTTTGACCCGAAGACTACATCGAGATGGACTTTGTGTTGGGTCCGCAGCATAGAAAACAAAAAATTTCCTACGATCAGAACTATACGCCAAGATCTATCTACTAGATACAGAGCAACGGGTGGACATACATCCATGGAGAACTTACCCTCGAAGACAATGAGTTTTGTTAACGAGTAGGAACTCGTGGTTGATGTAGTCGTACGCTTGCCGATCTCAAGATCGTGTGGAAGTCCGAGCGCCGCAAATCAGCAGCGCATCCGTCCTCGCACACATGTTCAAGCCACCGGACAACCTCCACCTCCTCGCTCCAGCTATCCAGCAGAAGCAGCAACTCCTTCCAGACAAAATGCCACCGGGAACATATATCTCGCTAATCCGATACCATGGGGGAATAATTCTAGAGGGGGATAGAGATCCTTCACAAGGAGGTGTGTGGATGAAGGAGGGAATGGGTGGCCTTTTATAGGAGGAGGAGGGGTGCCCCCTCTCTCCATGGCCGGCGCATGGGGGGTGACCCCTCACCTCCCCCATTCATGTGGTGGTAACCCCTCCACATTAAAATGCCTCTTCACATTCCCTTTTAAAGTCTCCACTTTAAATGCATTAAATTTCTCCAAATTTAATGCTCTCTCATTTAGAAAAACTCTATTTATTAAATTTATTCAGAATTTTGTTAATTACTTTAATTAACAAACATTCACCTATATCCCCTTGCAATATTTCAATATCAGATGCAGAACCACCTTCTGCAATTTCACCCGAAACAATTTCCGGTTTCTATTGAAACAATTCCTGTGCTTTGCAATTCTTTCGTCTGAAACATATGTGCTCCAAAATGGTGTCCGGTAACTCTTAAGTGTGCCACCCTACGGTTCGTGAATAATGCAGACATGATCGAGACCCTTCTCCGATCAATAATCAGCAGCGGGACCTAGAGATCCGTACTGACTCCTACACATTCAACGATGACTCCTGTGATCGTGAGAACCTTTAATGCTTGTAACTAAATCCCTTTGTCTCTCGATATATTACATGTCCGAGATTCGATCATCGGTATCTCCATACCTAGTTTGATCTCGTTACCGACATGCACTCTTTTCTCGTTCCCGTGATATAACATTCTAGTGATCACATCACTTGCTTGCAAGCTATCCTAATGTGATATCACCGAGAGGGCCCAGAGTATATCTACCCGTCATCTGGATTGACAAATTCCACTCTTGATCCATGAGCCTCAACATAACACCTTCGTAGTACTAAACCCATCTTTATAGTCACCCTGTTACGGTGTGACGTTTGATGTTATCAAGATACTCTTCCAGTGTTAGCAATTAACATGATCTCATGGTCTAAGGATAAAGATTACTTCGTATGATGTTATAGCAATATAAACATAATGACTTGATCGTAATTCTATACTTCGGATGAATGTTCATCACATCATTTCACAAATGTTGTGACCTTGTTATTAACAACATCCAATGTCCATGATCAGGAAACCTTGATCATCTTGTTAATCAACAAGCTAGTCTATAAGAGAGGCATAACTAGGAACCCTTTTTGTTTATTAAAAACACATGTATTGATGTTTCCTATCAATACAATTATAACATGCAAAATAAACATCTATCATATACAAGGAATACATAATAACAACTTTATTATTGCCTCTCAGGGCATATTTCCTTCAGTCTCCCACTTGCACTAGAGACAATAATCTAGTTTATATAGTGATAAATCTAACACCCATGGAGTTCTGGTGTTGATCATGTTTTTCCCTAGGGGGAACTTTAGTCAACGGATCTGCTACATTCAGGTCCGTGTGCACTTTACAAATCTTTATATCTCCATCCTTGACATGCTCGCGGATGGAGTGAAACCGGCGCTTAATATGCTTGGAATTCTTGTGAGACCTTGGTTCCTTTGCGTTGGCTATGGCTCCATTGTTGTCACAATAGATCACCATCGGGTCCAACGCACTGGGAACCACACCCAGTTCTGTAATGAACTCTTTCATCCAAACTGCCTCATGCGCCGCTTCTGAAGCAGCAACATATTCCGCCTCCGTTGTTGATCCAGCCACCACAGGTTGTTTGGAGCTCCTCCAACTAACTGCTGCTCCGTTCAAGAGAAATACGTATCCGGATTGAGACTTAGAGTCATCTGGATCAGTGTCAAAGCTAGCATCGACATAACACCTAGCGACTAGCTCTTCTCCACCTCCGTATAGAAGAAACATATCCTTAGTTCTTCTCAAGTACTTAAGGATATTCTTGACTGCTATCTAGTGTTCCGAACCTGGATCAGATTGGTACCTACTAGTCAAACTAATAGCATGTGCCACATCCGGTCTTGTACATAGCATGGCATACATTATAGAGCCTATGGCTGAGGCATAGGGGATCTTATCCATCATCTCTCTTTCTTCCGTCGTAGCCGGACTTTGAGTCTTACTCAATGTCTTGCCTTGCAACATAGGTAAGAACCCCTTCTTACTTTCGTCCATATTAAACTTCTTTAATATCTTATCAAGGTATGTACTCTGCGATAGCCCAATTAGGCGCCTTGATCTATCTCTATAGATTTTAATGCCTAATATATATGACGCTTCACCAAGGTCTTTCATCAAAAATTTGCTGTTTAGATAACTTTTAACACTGTTTAAAAGATCTATATCATTTCCAATCAATAATATGTCATCCACATATAATATCAGAAATGCCACATTGCTCCCACTCACTTTCTTGTAAATACAAGCCTCTCCATAAGTTTGGACAAATCCAAACTCTTTGATCACCTCATCAAAGCGGAGATTCCAACTCCGGGATGCTTGCTTCAGTCCATAGATGGATCGCTGAAGTTTGCACACCTTATCAGCATCCTTAGGATCGACAAAACCCTTAGGTTGTATCATATACAAATCTTCTTCAATATTACCATTGAGGAACGCAGTTTTGACATCCATCTGCCATATTTCATAATCGAAATATGCAGCAATTGCTAACATAATCCTAACCGACTTAAGCATCACTACGGGAGAGAATGTCTCATCGTAGTCAACTCCTTGAATTTGTCGAAACCCCTTTGCGACAAGTCGAGCCTTATAGATGGTTACATTACCATCAGCATCGGTTTTTCTTTTGAAAATCCATTTATTCTCAACAGCCTTTCGATCGTGAGGTAAGTCCACCAAGGTCCAAACCTGGTTTTCGTACATGGATTCCATCTCGGATTTCATGGCTTCTAGCCATTTGTTGGAATCAGGGCTCATCATCGCTTCTTCATACGTCGCAGGGTCATCTATTTCATCAATCATGAAATTCATAACAGGATTGCCATACAGTTCAGGAGCTGCACGTGTCCTGCTTGACCTGCGAGGTTCGGTAGTGTCCTCTTTCGGAGTTTCATGATCAATATCATTAGCTCTCTCTTCATTAGGTGAAGTCAACTCCGAAACAACTTCTGGAACTGCGCTACTCGCCATTTCATGAAGAGAAGGTTCCATAACCTCTTCGAGTTCTACCTTCCGACTACTCACACCTTTCGCGAGAAACTCCTTCTCAAGAAAGGATCCATTCTTGGCAACAAAGACCTTGCCCTCGGATCTGTGATAGAAGGTATACTCAATCGTTTCCTTAGGGTATCCTATGAAGACGCATTTTTCCGCTTTGGGTTTGAGTTTATCCAGTTGAAGTTTCTTCACATAAACATCGCATCCCCAAACTTTAAGAAATGATAGCTTAGGTTTGTTTCCAAACCATAAATCATACGGTGTCTTTTCAACGGATTTAGATGGTTCCCTATTTAAAGTGAATGCAGCGGTTTCCAGTGCATAACCCCAAAATGACAGTGGCAAGTCAGTCAGAGACATCATAGATCGAACCATATCCAATAAAGTACGATTACGACGTTCTGACACACCATTACGTTGTGGTGTTCCGGCAGGCATGAGTTGTGAAACTATTCCACAGTCTTTCATATGTGTGCTAAACTCGTAACTAAGATACTCTCCTCCACGGTCGGACCGCAGAAATTTGATCTTTCTGTTACGATGATTTTCCACTTCATTCTGAAATTCTTTGAACCTTTCAAAGGTTTCAGACTTATGTTTCATCAAATAGATATACCCGTATCTACTCAAATCATTCGTGAAAGTAACAAAATAACGATATCCACCTCGCGCCGACACACTCATTGGTCCACACACATCAGTATGTATGATTTCCAATAAATCTGTCGCCCGTTCCATTGAACCGGAAAACGGCGTTCTAGTCATATTGCCCATAAGGCATGGCTCACATGTATCAAATGATTCAAAATCAAGTGATTCCAAAAGTCCATCGGAATGGAGTGTCTTCATGCGTTTAATGCCAATATGACCTAGACGACAGTGCCACATATATGTAGATATATCATTATCAAGTTTAATCCTTTTAGCATCAACATTATGAATATGTGTAATACTACTATCGAGATCCAACAGAAATAAACCATTCAACACAGGTGCATGACCATAAAAGATATTATTCATATAAATCGAACAACCATTGTTTTCAGACTTAAACGAATAACCACTTTGCATCAAACACAATCCGGATACAATGTTCATGCTCAGTGCAGGCACCAAATAACAATTATTCAGGTTTATAACTAATCCCGACGGCATATGGAGAGGCAACATTCCGGCGGCGATCACATCAACTCTTGATCCATTGCCGACCCGCATCGTGACCTCATCCCTTGCTAGTTGTCGCTTGTTCCGCAGCCCCTGAACCGAGTTACATATATTAGCAACCGATCCCGTATCAAATACCCAGGTGCTACTGCGAGTACTAGTCAAGTACACATCAATAACATGTATATCACATATACCTTTGTTTGCCTTGCCGGCCTTCTTGTCCGCCAAATACTTGGGGCAGTTACGCTTCCAATGGCCAGTCCCCTTGCAATAGTAGCACTCGGTGTCAGACTTAGGGCCAGCTCGGGGTTTCTTTTCAGGCGCAGCAACAGATTTGCTGCCCTTCTTTCCCTTCTGCTTGCCTTTCTTGTCCTTCTTGAAACCGGTGGTCTTATTGATCATCAACACTTGATGTTCTTTCCTAATCTCCACTTCTGCAGTCTTAAGCATTGATAGAAGTTCGGGAAGAGACTTCTTCATGCCCTGCATATTATAGTTCATCACGAAGCTCTTGTAGCTAGGTGGCAGAGATTGGAGAACACGATGTATGCCTAAGTCAATGGGAATCGTTATTCCCAAGGACACAAGCTTATCGGCGTACCCAGACATTTTGAGTACGTGCTCACTAACGGAGCTGTTCTCTTCCATCATGCAGCTAAAGAACTTTTCAGAAGCATTATAACTCTCTACGGCAGCATGGGTATCGAAAATCATTTTCAATTCTCCCATGGTATCAAAGGCATTGCCATTTTCGAAACATTTTCGAAGTTCTGGCTCTAGCCCATACAGTATGCCGCAATGAACTAAGTTGTGGTCCTCCTGACGAGTTATATAGACGTTCTTTTCCTCGTCGGGGGCATCAGGAGCTGGTGGGGGGCCTAGCGGCGCCTCTAGCACATATTTCTTTTGTGCAGCAGTGAGGAGAATCCTCAAATTCATAGCCCAGTTGGTGAAGTTGCTACCATTCGCAGCAAGCTTCTCTTTCTCCATGAACACATTAAAATTAAAAGCAGGTGGTGCCATCTACAATAGAATTTGTAAAATATATTTAGACTAAGTTTATGATAGATTGAGTTCAACTAATCCAAATTACTAATGAACTCCCACTCAAAAACGACATCCCTCATGTCCTTTTGGTGATTACATGAACCAAATCCACTACACCAAGTCCGATCATCACGTGAGTCGGTGTAGCTTCAAAGGCGAGCATATATTTGGGCATCATATCAACTATATGACTCATGCTTAACCTTTCGGTCCGTGTTCCGAGGCCATGTCTGTACATGCTAGGCTTGTCAAGTAAGAACCTTAGTATTTGCGTGTGTGAAACTGTCTTACACCCGTTGTATGAAAGCGTAGAGTCGAGAACACCCGATCATCACGTGATGCCTCAAAACACGATCCACAAAACGGTGCATACTTAAGTAAGAACACATTTTATCTTGATATCTAAATGAGGGATCATCTTATAATGCTACCAAAAGTGCCAAACTAGCAATATAAGATGCTAATGTGTGAAGTGAGGTGATATGGTCCATGCATTTGATCTCTATCATTTGCATCGTGGTATGATCTCTATTTCCTTTGTGTGTAAGGCCAAGGTCTATGGAACTTACATGTTAAGTGAGTTGTAAGAGTATCATACATCTACTTACAACAATACCATATCAAGACACTAGCCCAGCAACGATCTAAACTAGACGCCTCTAATTTATCAATTGCAAGTTTTACGTGGCTTAGGGCTTTCAGAGATAGAACCGGTCTTACCTACGAACATGAACCACAACGAGGATAACCAAGTTATTAGCAACTCATTGTAAATCAGATATTGACTATAGTAGGAGAGACAGACACCTGCTAGCCACTTATGCAAAACTAGTTGCATGTCAGTCGTGGAACCGGTCTCATGTACGATGGCATGTAAGGTTGGTCTGGGCCGCTTCATCCCACTATGCCACCAATATCCAAAGTACATAGAAGATGCAATAACATGATCATCATCGCCCACATATAAACATATGTGTACTACCCGTGCAAAGCATCTACGCATAGATCAGGCTCTGATACCACTGTTGGGTCCGCAGCATAGAAAACAAAAATTTCCTACGACGAGAACTATACGCCAAGATCTATCTACTAGATACAGAGCAACGGGTGGACATACATCCATGGAGAATTTACCCTCGAAGACAACGAGTTTTGTTAACGAGTAGGAACTCGTGGTTGATGTAGTCGTATGCTTGCCGATCTCAAGATCGTGTGGAAGTCCGAGCGCCGCAAATCAGCAGCGCATCCGTCCTCGCACACACGTTCAAGCCACCGGACAACCTCCACCTCCTCGCTCCAGCGATCCAGCGGAAGCAGCAACTCCTTCCAGACGAAATGCCACCGGGAACATGTATCTCGCTAATCCAAGACCATGGGGGAATAGTTCTAGAGGGGGAGAGAGATCCTTCACAAGGAGGTGTGTGGATGAAGGAGGGAATGGGTGGCCTTTTATAGAAGGAGGGGGTGCCCCCTCTCTCCATGGCCGGCGCATGGGGGGTGACCCCTCACCTCCCCCATTCATGTGGTGGTAACCCCTCCACATTAAAATGCCTATTCACATTCCCTTTTAAAGTCTCCACTTTAAATGCATTAAATTTCTCCAAATTTAATGCTCTCTCATTTAATAAAACTCTTTTTATTAAATTTATTCAGAATTTTGTTAATTAATTTAATTAACAAACATTCACATATAGCCCCTTGCAATATTTCAATATCACATGCAGAACCACCTTCTGCAATTTCACCCGAAACAATTTCCGGTTTCTATTAAAACAATTCCTGCGCTTTGCAATTCTTTCGTCTGAAACATATGTGCTCCAAAATGGTGTCTGGTAACTCTTAAGTGTGCCACCCTACGGTTCGTGAATAATGCAGACATGATCGAGACCCTTCTCCGATCAATAATCAGCAGCGGGACCTGGATATCTGTACTGACTCCTACACATTCAATGATGACTCCTGTGATCGTGAGAACCTTTAACGCTTGTAACTAAATCCCTTTATCTCTCGATATATTACATGTCCGAGATTCGATCATCGGTATCTCCATACCTAGTTTGATCTCGTTACCGACATGCACTCTTTTCTCGTTCCCGTGATATAACATTCTAGTGATCACATCACTTGCTTGTAAGCTATCCTAATGTGATATCACCGAGAGGGCCCAGAGTATATCTATCCGTCATCTGGATTGACAAATTCCACTCTTGATCCATGAGCCTCAACATAACACCTTCGTAGTACTAAACCCATCTTTATAGTCACCATGTTACGGTGTGACGTTTGATGTTATCAAGATACTCTTCCGGTGTTAGCAATTAACATGATCTCATGGTCTAAGGATAAAGATTACTTCGTATGATGTTATAGCAATATAAACATAATGACTTGATCGTAATGCTATACTTCAGATGAATGTTCATCACATCATTTCACAAATGTTGTGACCTTGTTATTAACAACATCCAATGTCCATGATCAGGAAACCTTGATCATCTTGTTAATCAACAAGCTAGTCTATAAGAGAGGCATAACTAGGAATCCTTTTTGTTTATTAAACACACATGTATTGATGTTTCCTATCAATACAATTATAGCATGCAAAATAAACATCTATTATATACAAGGAATACATAATAACAACTTTATTATTGCCTCTCAGGGCATATTTCCTTCACTTTGCCCAATGGAATTTCGGCTTTTCTTGGAACTATCCCGTGGAAAGTTGTGTCTGTAGATACTAGATTCGTCATGGACCAATTCATAGCCCGTAGAGTTTTGGCGTAAATCGGGTTGATGCTGCTTCCTGCATCCAAGAAAACCTTGCTCATGTCGAACCTGCCGATTTGTGCTTCTACTATTAGTGATGACTGTCTTGGTCGAGGGACCCGTAGTGGATGATCGGCTCTGCTGAAGGTAATTTCTTGTTCTGACCAATGGAGGTACTTTGGTGTAGGAGGTGGCTTTGTTACTGCCATGTTTACTTGCCTAGTGATCAACTTATGTGTTCTGTTAGAGGACGGTCCCTTCTGGATCATTGACATTGCTCCTTTTTACCTGGGATATTCGTCGTCTTGGTGTGTTGTGCTTTTCTGCTATCCCGCTGGCAGATTCCCCTGTGGTGGTGGTGGCGCGTGGATAGCCAAGGCGCCAGGTGCGGTAGCGTAGCCACTATTCGTTGCTTCGGTTGCCTTTGTGTTGCATAGTTCTTGCATTTTTAAGAATGTTCGGCAGTCCTTTAGGAGATAATTTGATAACCTTTTCCCTGTCGAGCCGGCGTACTAGTGCATATTGCAGGGTCCTTCCAACATTTGTCCTGCTGACATAGGTGGGTCTCGATTCGTCGGCTGGTATCATTGTTGCGACTAGCCTCCACTGATGTTGTCCTTGTTTCCACGGTATCCACTGTTGTAATCGTCGATTCGTCCGTTGTCCCCTCTGGAGAAACTTGCTGCAACGTAACTTGGTGTATGGTACCCATCGTTGGTTCGTCGTCTCCGATCATTATTGCGCCTGTCCCTGTCGTCTTCGGGTGAACGGGCTCTTTTGTTTTGTACTGCGTCCTCTCCATCAGCCTACCGATTGGCTATGTCCATCAACCGTGAAATTGTCTTTGGCTTGGTTTGTCCTAGTTCTTCGATAAACTCTTGTCGACGAAGTCCATCGTTGAAGGCGTCGATTGCTCTTTCGTCAAATATTGCTTCAGCCGAATTTTTTATGATGTTCCACCGTTGGACGAAAGCCCGTATTAATTCTCCTGGCTTTTCCTTGCAGGCCCACAATTGCTCCAAAGACGCGGGTTGCTTGAATGTGGACTAGAAGTTCCTGATAAATTTGTCCTCAAGATCGTTCCAACTGCTGATAGAATATTTAGGTAATTGTCTAAGCCAAGAACGTGTTGCGTCAGTTAGGTGCAGCTGCAGGCTTTGCATTGCATTAGCTTTGGATCCGCCCTGTAACCTGACGGTTGCCAGATAATCCATCAGCTAGGCTTCAGGTTCTTGGAGGCCATCGTACTTTTGACGATCTTGGGGTAACTTGAAATATTTTGGTACCGGAGCCTTGCGAACCCGTCGGGTAAAGCAACTGGCTTCGCATAGTTCTTGCTCTTCCTCGCTTTCGCTATCATGGTACCTTCGGGAGCTACGTTCTTCTCTGGATCGGTTGATCCTTCGTTGTGTGATATCATTTCTTGCGTCGTTTCCCGGTTCTGATTCTACAAAGTGGACCCGATGTGGCGATCGTGATCGTGGGGTATGACCTCCTTGCTGAGGGTTGCTGGGACGGCGTGGGGATCTGTTGGGTTGCCGCGTGGTTCCTTTATCTTCTTGCGCGAGAGATTCTCCAACCATGTCGAGATTCATCAGGGCGGAGCAGTGAAGGGTCGCGCGAGGATCGTCGGGTGCGGGCTGTGTTGTAATTAGATATGTTTGTGCGGCCACAATGGCTACCTGGGCTGTTTTTTCCTTGATATTTCCATCTTGGTCTATGGACATGAATGACAGATCAAGGTCTCGGATTAGTCCACTCTTCTCTACTTTGGGGATATTCTCCAACCGAGATGTTCCTCTCCTTGGCGGTGCTTCTCCTGTTATGCTCCTTGACCTTCGAGTGGAGCTTAACTGTGCTCGTCGTAGGCTAGATTCGTTGGCTAACCTCTTCCTTTTGTCGAGTTACCTCTGCATCCTGAGTAGGTCTCTCTTTTTGCGATGAAGCAGATATTGGTATGCCAATAGATCTTTGTGAGTGGTGTCCTTTGTCATTGGAACCGCACCCAAAATTGCTGCCCTTGCCTTCTCCCATGCACTGACTGGTAAGCTGAGAGTTTGCCTCTCGCCTCTGCGTGGTTTTTCTTCTTCTTGGTTTGCACGGTTGACTGTTGGGTCTCCCCCGTTTCCTCGGCTTCCTTCGTTGCCGTGACTTCCTGTGTTATGGCTTGAAAGAATATCATCGGGATTAAAAATTGGGTTACCGTTGGAGTCTTGCTGGGTCGAGGCGTCTCCAATGATCACGCATACTTGGTGCTGAGTGATATATGGGCTGGTGGCGTCATCGTATGTACTGAGGGAGACACTGTCATGTGAGCTAGTGAGGTCCATCAGTTTTTGTTCTGCGTAGATTTCTGCCATCCGAATTCCGAAGTCGATTCTTTCGCTGCTTTCTTCTAATTTCAAATTTGTCGGGCTTGCTTCACTTGGTGGGGTTAGCTATGGATCTAATCCGAAGGAGAGGTTTTCGTAAAGACCATCAAGGTCCCCCAGATCCATCTCGATTTGCTCGCTTTCTTCGCCTGCTTCGATCTGTGTTGTGACGTCCATGGAGGATCCGACAGAAGATACTGGTACCTCCGTAGGCGTAGTTTTTTCCACCGATGGTTCTGATGTGATCAGGGCCGAAGGGTGCGATTCTTGTGGGTCCTCTACTTGGAAGTGGAAGCTTCCGATGATTAGATCATATCCGCCGTTGAAATCGATGGGTACCAATATAGGGGTGGGCGGGCGTGGATCTGCTTTTGTCGGGTTGATTCTTGGTGGAGAGCGGTCCGCCGAATCCTTGGTTCCAGCGTTTAGGTTTCCCACAGATGGCGCCAATTAACGAGGGGTAACCTCGGCAATGTCCATGGTGAAGGACTTAGGGTTTCGCGGAAAAGAGAATGTTGGGGATTTTGTCAGATGTCAGGAAAACAATGGAGTCAAAGTCGCCTGAATGTTGGGAAATCGCACTATTACAAGTTGTCTTGGAGATTTCGGTACCCTCGCTTGGGCTTCTCCCGTCCTATATATAATAGGCCGGGTCTCAAAGCTGTATGCGGATATGTTTTATACACGCGTAATTACAATACCAAAACAATATCGATTCATAGTCTTTTTCCTAATACAATCAAAGCCTTTGTCGGTTGCTTCCTTGGGCCGTCAACTGAAACCTTCATGGGCCGTAAGCCTTTTACCCAGCATAGGGCGGCAAATCTCAAGCATCCGAGTAATCATACCTATGTCAGCGTGTGATGACCTTCTTGGTAGGACGGGTTGCAAGATGAGGCATCAGCGCGGGAACTGGCTCGGCCATGGCGGCGGGAGGCACGACATAGCCATTGGCTTCCACGTGCTTGTGCTTCCGCCCAGCCGTGCCTTTGGCGGAGGGGGCTGCTCGAGATCCCGCAGATGTGCGAGCAACCGGAGTAGGGCGAGGTAGCATAGCGGCGACCGACTTCGCCGGTGTCTTCTTCGTTGGTGCGGGAGCGAGGGGGCGGCTCGGTTCGGACTGCCCCACCTACAGATCTACTAGCATGGTGTCAGCAGAGTCCGTGGCGGTACGACGTCGTGGATGGGCGAGGAGACAGCAGAGCGAGTAGATCGGTGGTGGCGGCGGCGCAGAAGGGAGAAGGCGGAAGCTGAAATCTCACTCACGCCAACAACCCGAGGAAATGCAGTCGACACTCGGTTCGCTTGGGAAAACTGAGAAAGTTGCGTACCGCAAGGCGATTCTACGGTGCACTAACCTTTTTTTACTGTTTCGCAAAAAGTACAAGATCAGTTCAGGTCAGTTTTTTATGCGGGATTAGTAAAAAACACTTATTTCAAGGTTTCTGCGTTTTTACGGGATCTGTTAGAGTTGACCTGATATCAACTTTGGTGCTATACTATTGCAGCTTGCCCAAATAGATGTTTTAGGCCCTTAAGAGCGCATGTGGACACATGAGCTCAGATATTTATACAGTATATCTCAATTATATGACATAAAAAATAGTTGGCATAATCGTACAAAATATAGACATTATGTTTACTAGCACAATGCCACGCGTTGCTGTGGAATAGAAAAATAATTGTTTACTTAGAGAATAGAAAATACTCACAGGCAACCTCTAGTCTTCCATGATGAGAGGCAGCTAGTGTCGTATTGCACAAATTAGATAATTTTCTAATAATAAACTGCAATACCAACACCTAGCCCATGAAGCTATCGACTCCCAGTTGCTCGCCTCCACGGTCAATGGGTGGAGCAAAGACCAATCTCCACAAACTGAAGCAATTAGCAAAAGTTACAACCTCAGGAGAAGCCGGTGCTGGAATCACAAAAGAGGGCACACATGATGGAGTGATGGAGGCCATTTGAACATGGAACAGTAGCCACATGCGACATCAAAACACCACCGACCATGCGGAACATTGGATTGAATTTTTATTTTCGTGGCGACCATTGCTGGAGATAAGTGTTGATTCTTTTTAAACTTCTAATGCCACGAGGATTGGACAAAATTTATATAGACAGTCAAGAGTTAACTGAACAGTTTCCTCTCAAGCAAACTTCAATAGTTTGTTGAATCAATGGTTTAGCCACAAAAATAATTATGATTTAACACGGGTCAGAAACAAACTTCAAATATCCAGCTATGAAATTAGCCAAGAAAATTTTGTCAAAGAACTGATTTCTATTTCTCGTAGGTTCATGCATACATCTAAGCACTAAAGGGGAAAGAAAAGGATACCACCAAAAAGCAAAAGCTTTGGGAAAGTTCCATGAGCACACCATAATTTGCGTATTTACCGAAAATCATTAAAATGTGTGTTATCTCACAAGCTTAGTGTGCACAAAGATGAGACATAATCTGATCATTACTCACAGAATCCTTAGCTCGCCTGATTGGGTATATATTCTTCAGTATTTTGTCTAAACAATCCTTTGCTCACCGGAGGTTTCTTGTCCCATGATTAGATATATTCTTCATCATTTTATCTACAAAATCCTTAGCTCACCAGAGGTTTCCTTCTTTCTCCTGATTCAGACAAAACATTTGCCAATGAAGTACCATGGTGAAGCTGCAGTGAAGATGATGATCCACACAATTAGTCTTTCACCAAAGATATTTGATTGTACCCCCAAACTATTGAAATATGTTCTAAATAAAAAGTTACCCAACAAATCAATGAATGCCTGTCTCACATACAAACATGACACTAAGCATGTCAATTATCAACTAAGTTCTAATAAAATTAAGGCATTTATGCAAACACACATGCAGATAAATTTTTTTAATTACCTAAATATAAGAGCTGATTTCTCTCATACGTCTTGATTAGTACTCCAATGTCTCTTTGTCCTTTGCCAAGGCGCAGATGCCTACAAAACAATGCATTGTGGTAAACTGGGACACAAATTCTTCAAATAAATAATATGCAGAATTTATTTTGACATCACTACACAAACACTAAGTACTCCATTGGACGGAGTACTGATCAATCTCCAAAATAACTTCTGATAAATACTACTCCCTCCATCCCAAAATAAGTGACTTGTGTTTAGATAATTATTAGCTGAAATCAATGAAGAATGAAGATCACACCAACACAACCTACGTATATATAAATGCTCAAAGAATCAACGAACTATGTAGATGACACACACAGGCACAAATTTTATAATCTTCTATTGCCAGAAAACATGTAGTACTCCACCACAAACAGATTTCCTCGACTCCAAGAAATATCAATCCTAAGCTCTAAGAGTAGTACGATGCTGAGAAAAAACTACTATAGGTGTTTACATTATCTTAAACGCATGATTGTAATCTCAGTGGAGTTTTCACAATTGCATGTGAACATAGAATTATCAAAGCTTCACAATACATGCATGGCTAGTGAAATTGAACCTAATGGAGATAACGGAAACTTGGGCAACAATCCCCAGCTTAAATTGAACCTAATGGAGATAACGGAAACTTGGGCAACAATCCCATGAGAGATTACAATATCTGGCCTTGTTGTATTATAATTCTTGAACAGATTCCCATGAGAGATGTATTTTCTATTTTAACCAAAGCGTACCGCATACTAAGACTGCTGATTTGGAAGAATCAAATAGGTCCAGATCATCAAGTTAGAATGCAAACGATTTGGTAGAATCAAAGAGGTCCAGACCAGCAAGTTAGAATGCAAACGATGTTAGATGATACAGAGGAGAACAAGTCACCTCAAGCACGCTCGTTCTGGACTCGCAGCTCCCTCCCAGCCAAGCGGCAAATCCCCATGGACATAGCCCTTGTACAGGAACCTCGCGCATAGCTGCATCACACGGGAGTGAATTCGGCGGGGTGGGGCAGTAGGGAACCAATGCTGAAGAGGTTCAGAGGGGCGGCGTCGCTGGAGATCGACCATGCATTGGAGACTGGGAGGCCGGGCGGCGCCGCAGGGCCGTGTTGGCGGCGGATCTCACTAGAATCCGGCCGGGTAGAAGGGCTAGGATGGCCGCGACCCCCTGGCGGACGATGCGTGTGTGTGTGGCCATCGTCAGAGCGGGGTCAGGATTCTGGGGGGGACGTGATACATTGTATCTATAATTTTTGATGTTCCATGCTTGGTTTTATCTACTTTCTTGTGTTTTGTCCACACTTTAGAGTACTTTTCATATGATTTCATAGACTAACCTATTAACAAGAGCCACAGTATCAGCTGTCTGTTTTCTGATGTTTTTGGTTTCAGGAAAGTCAGAAAATGAATATTCTCGGAATTGGACGGGACAAAACCAAAGTGCCTATTTTTCCGGAAAACATCAGATGCCAAAATACGAGACGGAGAAGGGCTGGGGGCCGGCCACACCACCTGGCCGCACGGCCAGGCCTGGCCCGTGCCAGGGGGTGGTCTGGCCGACCCCAGCACCCCCTCGGCCTCTCCTTCCGCCTATATATTGCCCTCGGGACGAAAACCCTAAGTACCCGATCAAAAATCCATGAAAGAGTCTGTAGCCGTCGTCATCTCCATCCCTAGATCGGGAGGGATCTGAAGCTCTTCCCGACACCCTGCTAGAGAGAGGAATTCACTTTGGAGGCCTTCTTCATCATCATGCAAGCCTCCGGTGTGATGCGTGAGTAGTTCATCTCTGGACTACGGATCCATGTAGTAGCTAGATGGCTGGTTCTCCTCCTTTGTGCTTTCATGTCTAGATCTTGTGAGCTCCGTTCATGATCAAGATCATCTATTTGTAATTCTACATGTTGTGTTTGCGGGGATTCGATGGATATTGAGATGCTATTTCAGATTGATTGTTGATCCTATCATGTCTTTGTTATTTGTGATCTTGCATGCTTTCCGCTGTTGGTAGCTATCTTGGTCAAGTAGATGCTAGCAACTCCAAGAGTTAGTATTTATGCTCGATAGTGGGTTCATGCCTCTAGTAATCTGGGGAAATGACAGAAATCTCTAAGGTACTAGATATGTTGTTGCTACTAGGGAGAAAACAACAATCCTTTGTTCATAGAACAATCGTATTGTTTACTTTACACGCAATTCGTAAAGCAATAATCTGTTTCTTGCAACTTAATACTGGAGGGGGTTCGGATGATAACCTGAAGGTGGATTATTAGTCATAGATGCAGTTGGATGGCGGTCTATGTATAATGTTGTAATGCCCAATCAAGTCTCAAAGGAGTCAAGATGATTAGTATATGCATGTATTGCTTTCTCGATGTTTGTCAATTGCCCCGCTGTAATTTGTTCACCCAGCATGTTATCTATCTTAAGGAGAACCACCTCTAGTGAACTATGGATCCCGGTCCTTTCTTTTACATACAATCTACTGCTTTGTGTTTACTTTCTGTAAACTATTACTTCCTTCCATTCGATACGTTTAATCCTTTGTTTTCAGCAAAACCGGTGAGATTGACAACCTCATCGCAAGTTGGGGACAAAGTTCTGTGGTTGTGTTGTGCAGGTCTCCATGTTGCTGCTAGCACCGGTACTGCGCCCTGCCAAGGCTTAGTTAGCAACACCTTTGGGGTGTTTCCTTGCTCCTACTGGTTCGATTAAACCTTGGTTTCATAACTGAGGGAAACTTGTTGCTGTGCTCATCATACCTTCCTCTTGGGGTTCCCAACGAGCTCTACATCAACACTGAGCGATCAAGCACTTTTCTAGCGCCGTTGCCGAGGAGTCAAGGACATCTTCACAAGGGGAGTCCCTCATAACCAATCTCTTTACTTTGTTATTTTTGTTTTTCTTAGTTTCTTTTTGCTTAGTTTGCTTGTTTCTTTATCAAAAACACAAAAAAATAGTTTTACTAGTTTGCTTTCTTATTTGAAAACACAAAAAAATTAAGTCTCCTTTAGTTATTACCTACTCTTTAGCACACCATGTTGATCCCTAAATTCACCTTGAAAGATCTTTCAATTGGTAGTGGTTCTCTAATTGGGAAAGATAATATTGAAGAATTCTTTAATCATGTTAGTAAGCATGAAGATACTGAGGATAGATCCCTTGGAGAACTTGCTCCAAGCTATGAGATTCCTGCAGCTTCTTTAATTCACATGTTAGAATATAGGTTTGTTAACCTCAACCCCTTAATGCAAGTAATGTTTCTTAAGCTTAAAGAAATTGAGGATCCTGAAAAGAGGGATTTTATTCTAGAAACTTTGTTTAAGGAGTTCTATGATGTTGCCAAGGAAGCTAGAAAAGTCTTTGAACGCTTCAATATGCTAGGATCATGTGTAGATGTTGTTGGTACACGAGAAAATATGAACAAAACCGAACATAATGGGGAGGAACCTAAGATACCAATACCCTTTAAACTAGTAGCAATACATGAAGCCATAGAAAAGAATCTTGATTGGATTGTTCCTGAAAACCCCTTTGATGAAAATAGTGAACCTAAGAGCATTGAGAGAGGATCCTCTAGAACTTATTTGGATGACATACCTTTCCTTGTTGAAGATATTTCTGGAATTAATCTTAATGCTTCTTCATTTGAGAACACTTGATTCTTTCTTGCTTCTTATGCCTAACTTAAAGGCGTTAAAGAAAAGTACTTATTGGGAGATAACCCAAAAGTTTTAGATGAGTCTTGGAAGTTATTACTTCAGTAATAACCGCTCCTTATCCTTTTTATTTTCTTTTTGTGCCAAGAGTAACCTCTAATCAGAGATAAGTAATGATTGGGAAAGTTGTTGTCCCAAAACAGATTTCTGTGCTTCACCGTAAAAATTCGTGTAAAATCTCTGAACGTCTTTTTGAGGCGTGAATTTTTTTGCTTCTGCCCCAGGTTGTTATCTAACTTTCCTTCGTTCAACACTTTTTGATTTGAGCAACAGAAGGTCTTCGAAAAAATTCGTCTTTACCTGCTGGTCTGTTTTGACAGATTTCTGCCATTTTCTACATTTGCTTCTTGTTGATTCCTTTTTGAGTTCTTTTGGGGAATTGAGCTTTTTGAGGGAAGTGCTTCAGTAGCTAGTGTTCTAATGGAAGTTTATTTGGTGTTAGAACTGAACCTTAAGACCTATTATCTTGAGTGCACTAATGTTGCTAATAAAGATTATGTGAAGTTTTGTATGAAGGAAAAATTGCAGGTGTATGAAAGGAATGAGTAATGAGATGAAGGATGGACTAAAGCTCAAGCTTGGTGATGCCACGCGTGTCACCCCAAGAAATATCCAAGAAGTACAAGCGTCAAAGCTTGGGGATGCCCAAGGCATCCCCCTCTTCATCAATAAAAATCCCAGGTTTCTTCCAAACGCTTCATTTTTATTGTTTCATGCACAGCTGTGTTGTTCTTGGAGCGTCTTATTTTTTGTTTTCGTTTTGGTTTTTCATTTTCTTAGTTTGATTAATAAATTGGTTGGACCCCCTCTTTCATACATTGGTTTTCAAATAGTTTGGTTTGGTTTGGAAAAGAGTAGGAAAGTTCATGCTTATGTGCTAAAAAGAGCTTGTTTTTGACTATGGCCTATGCTTTGTCATGCCATGCTTGATATTGTTTTGGCTTTATGCTTAGTATTCTTTTCTGTAGCATGACTTGTTATAAACAATTGAGATTGCTTAATGTGCCTTGGATGAATCATGCGTTGTTTTAGCATATTAAAGCATAGTATAGTGGTATTCTCCTTTGATGCTTTATTTGGGTTGACTTGGCACATGCTCACACCATGTTATGACTATCTCAAGTCACCATATCCTTTATGATCATTTAGTTTTCAACATGTAGTATCACTTTATGCTTTGATCAATGATGTTTTGTCGCTCTGCATGATTATGGCCATTATTGCTCTCTTAGTTTGTCGCTCCCAGTCTTTTGCTAGCCTCCACAACCAAGTATGAGTTCCACTCATGCATCCAACTCCCTAAACCAAGTTATTCCAAAGAGTCCACCATACCTACCTACTAGCATATGCTATTCCAAGTATATTCATGCTTTTTTTATCTTCCAAATTAAACTTGTTATGAGAAAACTAGTGATTAAAGCTCTCACGAACTTGAGGGCACACTTTACTTTTTGCATCTAATAAACTTGAACCATTGGATCCTTCTTTGTTGCGTATATGCTTGCGCTTTATAAGTTGAAATTAGCAGAACCATGTATCATGGGGAACGCTTTCAACATTGCACTTGTACTTTGTACCCCGTTGATATCATGTTCTTTTGCTTATGGATCCCGACAGTGTGAAATAAAAGTGGAACTTGTAAGATCATGGAGTTTTTATGTGTGTTAGAGAAACGCCTGGGCCGCTAGCCTAAGCCATGCCTAATCATGGTGGAAACTTGCAGCATCACCATAATGAGCACTCTATGAAGCATCCTCAATAAAAACCTATGCAAATAGCAAATAAAAAGATCGCTGAGATGCTCATTGTCTGCTTGTCTTGTCTTTTTGATTATGGGATATCTAGTGTATCATGTGCAAGGGGTACCCCGTTGGCGGTTCTTTATGATACATATGTACTTACAATGGCAAGAGCTTACTTGTTACTAAAGTTGAGTATCATGAGGTTCGGTCTTCATAAGTAAGGGGCATGAGATTTAGGTTTATAACTTTTCAAGCATATCCTCTTAGTTGTGTCACTTTAACCTTAATCACCTTCAAGATGCTTCTGATAGGGGCAATGAGAGCTGAAAGCTATAAGTACCATAATTTTTGAAAGCTCTTTATGAGACTTGAATCCCTGCTTCCTTTTATAAGGCCTTTCTTCCACCATTATATTGAGTCTCCACCTTCTATCTTCATGCACCTACTTTGAGAGCATAGTGGCCATTCTTAGTTCTATGTGCATTGTCCCAAGACTAGTTGATTGATGCATAACTTGATATTGCTTGTTTTAAACTATTTGTATCTAGTCACTCTTATGAACTTTGAAGGTGTCCTATGCATTTATATTTGCTACTCTATGAGGGACAAGCTGAATACTATTATGCTATGTTTTCTTTATGTGAAACAAACAAATGTCTTGCAAATCATTGTTATTCATGAATTTTTTGTTTGTGCCATTTCATGTTGCATCATAGTTTCTTTGTCTTATTGCTAAAGCTTTGTCTTTCATGTTATGATTGAAGTACTATGACCCCAGCTTCGAATGTTTTACAAATACTTTGATCAAGTCTTTGATGGTGCATGTCACCTCAAAAATTATTTTTTATTTTTATCACTTACCTACTCGAGGATGAGAGTTAAGCTTGGGGATGTTGATACATTGCAAATGTATCTATAATTTTTGATGTTCCATGCTTGGTTTTATCTACTTTCTTGTGTTTTGTCCACACTTTGGAATACTTTTCATATGATTTCTTGGACTAACCTATTAACAAGAGCCACAGTGCCAGTTGCCTGTTTTCTGCTCTTTTTTGGTTCCAGGAAAGTCAGAAAATGAATATTCTCGGAATTGGACGGGACAAAATCCAAAGTGCCTATTTTTCCGGAAGACATCAGATGCCAGAATAAGAGACGGAGAAGGGCTGGGGGCCGGCCACACCACCTGGCTGTGCGGCCAGGCCTGGCCCGCGTAGGGGGTGGTCTGGCCGACCCCAGGCCCCCCTCGGCCTCTCCTTCCGCCTATATATTGCCCTCGGGACAAAAACCCTAAGTACCCGATCAAAAATCCATGAAAGAGTCTGTAGCCGCCATCATCTCCATCCCTAGATCGGGAGGGATCTGAAGCTCTTCCCGGCACCCTGTCGGAGAGGGGAATTCACCCTGGAGGCCTTCTTCATCATCATGCAAGCCTTCGGTGTGATGCGTGAGTAGTTCATCTCTGGACTACGGGTCCATGTAGTAGCTAGATGGCTGGTTCTCCTCCTTTGTGCTTTCATGTCTAGATCTTGTGAGCTCCGTTCATGATCAAGATCATCTATTTGTAATTCTACATGTTGTGTTTGCGGGGATCCGATGGATATTGAGATGCTATTTCAGATTGATTATTGATTCTATCATGTCTTTGTTATTTGTGATCTTGCATGCTTTCCGTTGTTAGTAGCTATCTTGGCCAAGTAGATGCTAGCAACTCCAAGAGTTAGTATTTATGCTCGATAGTGGGTTCATGCCTCTGGTAATCTGGGGAAGTGATAGAAATCTCTAAGATACTAGATGTGTTGTTGCTACTAGGGAGAAAACAACAATCCTTTGTTCATAGAACAATCGTATTGTTTACTTTACACGCAATTCGTAAAGCAATAATCTGTTTCTTGCAACTTAATACTGGAGGGGGTTCGGATGATAACCTGAAGGTGGATTATTAGTCATAGATGTAGTTGGATGGCGGTCTATGTATAATGTTGTAATGCCCAATCAAGTCTCAAATGAGTCAAGATGATTAGTATATGCATGTATTGCTTTCTCGATGTTTGTCAATTGCCCCGCTGTAATTTGTTCACCCAACATATTATCTATCTTAAGGAGAGCCACCTCTAGTGAACTATGGATCCCGGTCCTTTGTTTTACATACAATCTACAAATTGTTTACTACTTTGTGTTTACTTTCTGCAAACTATTACTTCCTTCCATTCGATACGTTTAATCCTTTGTTTTTAGCAAAACCGGTGAGATTGACAACCTCATCGCAAGTTGGGGACAAAGTTCTGTGGTTGTGTTGTGCAGGTCTCCATGTTGCTACTAGCACCGGTAGTGCGCCCTGCCAAGGCTTAGTTAGGAACACCTTTGGGGTGTTTCCTTGCTCCTACTGGTTCGATTAAACCTTGGTTTCATAACTGAGGGAAACTTGCTACTGTGCTCATCATACCTTCTTCTCAGGGTTCCCAACGAGCTCTACATCAACATTGAGCCATCAGGACGCTGGGAGGCGAGAGAGGAGCACGACGGCAGAATAGAGAAGGGGACGGCGTAGACGAGTAGGGGAGGCAGGCGGAGGAAGGGGAACGAGGGCGCAGCGGGCGGCGCTGGAAGATGAGGGAGGGGATGCGACTGGGTACGGGAGCAGAGGCGCGGTACGAGGGGATTTCTCTGTCAATTCAGTGGCTTGTTCTTACGAACCTTTTGACTAAGCGGTGGCAGATGCAGTAATTTGATTCAAGTCCAAGGGGCAAAACCGTCCAAATAGTAGGCAGTCGGAATTTTGCCTGACGACCAACGACGCCAATATTTTTAATAGTATAATACTAGGTGAATGCCCGTGCGTTCCCATAGCATAATGAAATAGCATGTCAAGAAAATATAGTGTTAACTAAATGGTTGTTTAGACCCTGTTGCCACCAGCCATTAACATCTACTCTCGCCTCATATATCCTCATCTACTACCTTGCAAATGGTCAGAAGCTTTTGTCCTAGTGTTAGCTCAACCATGTGTTGTACTACAGATCCGCATCACATCATAGATTCCATTAGTGAAAATTTACATCTCTACGGTGCTCATGGAGAAATATAAGCAACAACGGTGACACACTTGCGATAGACTTCGTCTCACTCTAGAGTTAATATAGGTTATTTGTAGTTTCCTACATACTATTCAATTGTTTTTTATAGAATCTACAAATAGTCGGCGTCAGGAGTTAGAACCATAGGAGTTACAACCACACGCTTGTCTGTGTTAATCGCTATGACCTCTTAGCAAATGCATAGTTTAGACCAGCTGAAACCTGAAATTGTATTCATGTTAAGTGCACCGTAGCAGAGAGAAATTGTAGTATAAATAGGTGGATAATTTACACCTACATCAAAGAGTGCATCTCCGAGCCTCATCTTCATGATACGACCCTTGTATATTAGTACCTTCCCCATGAGACTACCTGGCAGATCTTTCAGCTTATAGCCGAGGATCGATTCATGTCTACTCTTCTCATTATTTTCCTTGGATTGAGTAGCTTCTGTTTCAACATCTTTCACGGGTGTACATATCTGCCTCAGCAACAGATTCAACCTGCCTCGGTAAAGGAAGTGATGAAGGAAATGTACCAAGAATAACTTGGGTTCACTGTCGTTAGTGTCATTTGAGGAACAGAATTAGTAAAAGACAGCAAGCATATGCTACAATACAGAAGGTACAAACAGCTGGTGTTATATTAGATGAATACCATTAGAAAACGAGTAACCGACATTTCCATCGATATACCATTAGCCCAAGTCTTGACCTCTAGTTAATTCACCATTTTGGGCTCCGCTGGAAGAAAACTCTAAGAAATCGTCTACCACACAGAAATAAATGTCAATGAATGCTTTATTTAGAGACAAACTTTGAGCATAATTTGGCAAAAGTGCAAGAATGAAGAACCCAAGAACCTGGATGTCAAAAAAAATACTGACTAAAAAAATAATTATGACAACAACAAACAATCTTATAATTCAGAACGGAGTACTATTTAGCTAATGAGCAACTCCGGCAGACCCAAAGTAGATGAATAAATGGTTTTTTACTACTCCATATTTTTGAATTGCCCAGGTTCTTGTCCTAGAGCAACTGAATTGTCCATGAGAACGAACGAATTAATGAATTGGAAAATTTAAATCTTCTGGCAAAGGAAACAAATGCTACATCTCAAACCAACGGATTCCAACCAAATAGAAAATCAGATAAAGAAGTAGTCTTGAACTCAAGTTCTGATAGAGGTCGGACGATTGGCTCCTACAGTATTGTATGGGAGTACATATAGTGCATCTATTCCTTTTCATCTTACTTATGACTTAGGAGTACCGAACACCATCTTGATGAGATATTACAGAGAATCCATCACCAAACCAACACCGGAGACACAAACTTATGAGTTGGAGATCATGCTCATCGGCAATGCATAGCATCAATGCCCATGCCATGGCATCGGAGTAGAGAACAGTTTTCGTGCTTCGCACTGTTGCGATCTACAGCTCACGCTAGACATGTATAAAATTGTCCAAATATCGGCAGACGGATTTTCCTTCGTCGACAAACGTACGTGAATCTTTTTAATAGTATAGTTTTTGATATTCAGTTTTAGAACTTTTTGACAAAAGCCGTCACATTGACTGAACCTGGCACAGCATAACCGTACCTTAGCAGTTTCCATCCACAACCACCAGACTAGTACATCCAGGCCATCACGTTGACTGAACCTGGCATAACAGAAGGAGGAATTATTTACCTTGCTGTAGATGGTCGGGGCGGATGAGCTCATATGGGGAGGGCTTCACAGGCAGAGGGCATCGAGGGAGACCACAACGGCGGCGATCGTGGCAGCTCTGCAGGATACCAGGACATCGGGAGGTAGGGACGTCAACGCCTCCGTTGGGGTAGAGGGCGGAGGAACCGGAGCAGGCCGGCGAGGAGGGGAGGTCACGAGCGGCAGTTGAGGCAGGGTCGGACGTGCTCATGGGGAGGAACCGGAGGCAGCGCTCGCTGGTGGGTCGGAGACGAGGTCACGCGATGGTGGACGAGGGTCGATGCCACCGTGGCACAGGGAGGAGAGGCCGGGTCTTGGCCACTGCAGGGGATGCCTGAGTTGAGCACGAGCGGAGGCATGCTGGCTTGGGGAGAGCTTGATGGCAGTGGCAAGGAGCGGCCAGGGCTTCAGGCGGCGGCGCCGGTGTGCTGTCGAAGCTCGGTGCTGCGGGAGAGGAAGCTAAGTGGCGGTGCTCGCGCGAGAGGAAGGCAGAGGCGGCACGGTAGCTGCGGTCATGCCATGGACAGAGAGGATGGCAGCAGGGATGGGAGAGGCGATGGGGAGGCGGCACTCTCGGTCGGGGATGGATATCAATGGGGAGGAGGCAAAGAAGGGGGGAACAGAGAGTGGAGGGCTCAAGGCGAGAGGATTACTTGGCGGTGGCAGTGGCTGTAGTTTCCCCAAAGTCCTAGGGGCAAAATCGCCCATACGATGGCAGACGTAAACTTTTGGCTATCGACCAATGACGCGAATCTTTTTAATATTATGATAAACGTCTAAACGTCTGCCATGTGCTCTTTGACAATGTCATTGTCTCTACTAGATCATGATGGCGCGCGTTGCCGCGCCCGTCTATTTCGATATGGAATGGTAAGAATTGTTGGGTCCGCAGCATAGAAAACAAAAAATTTCCTACGGTGTGAACTACACGCCAAGATCTATCTACTAGGTACAAAGCAACGGGTGGACATACATCCAACGAGAACTTACATTCGTAGACAACAAGCTTTGTTAACGAGTAGGAACTCGTAGTTGATGTAGTCGTACACTTGCCGATCTCAAGATCGTGATGAAGTCCAGCAGGTCCGGCTCTAGCACGTCCATCAGATCCAGCTCCAGCACCACCAAGTCCAGCACCGCAAAGCAGCGGTGCATCTATGATCGCACACACGTCTGGTACCCCGACAACCTCCGTCCCTCGCTCCAGCAAAGCAGCGGAAGCAGCAACTCCTTTCCAGATAAAGCCACCGGGAACATGTATCTCGCTAATCCGAGACCATGGGGAATAATACTAGAGGGGGAGAGAGATCCTTCACGAGGAGGTGTGTGTGAGAAGTGAGGAGAGGGGGGCCTTTTATAGGAGGAGGGGAGGGTACCCCTCCCATGGCCGGCGCCCCATGGAGGTGACCCTTCACCTCCCCCATTCATGTGGTGGTAACCCCCTCCACATAAATTTGCCTCTTCACATTCTCCATTAAAGTCTCCACTTTAAATGCATTAAATTTCTCCAAATTTAATGCTCTCTCATTTAATAAAACTCTTTTATTAGTTTTATTCAGAATTTTTTTAATTACTTTAATTAACAAACATTCACATAAAACCCCCTGCAACATTTCAATATTACATGCAGAACCAATTTCAGAAATTTCACCCAAAACAGTTTCGGTGTCTATTGAAATAATTCTAGCGCTTTCTTAAACCTTTATCTGAAACATATTGCTCCAAATGATGTCGGTATCCCTTAAGTGTGTCACCCTACGGTTCGCGAATAATGCAGACATGATCGAGACCCCTCTCAGATCAATAATCAGAAGCGGGACCTGGAGATCCATACTGACTCCTACACATTCAACGATGACTTCTGTGATCGTGAGAACCTTTAACACTAGTAACTAAATCCCTTTGTCTTGCGATATATTACATGTCCGAGATTCGATCATCGGTATCTCCATACCTAGTTTGAACTCGTTACCGACATGCACTCTTTTCTTGTTCCCGTGATATAACATTCTAGCGATCACATCACTTGCTTGCAAGCTATTTCAATGTGATATCACCGAGAGGGCCCAGAGTATATCTATCCGTCATCGGGATGGACAAATCCCACTCTTGATCCATGAGCCTCAACATAACACCTTCGTAGCACTAAACCCACCTTTATAGTCACCCTGTTACGGTGTGACGTTTGATGTTATCAAGATACTTTTCCGGTGTTAGCAATTAACATGATCTCATGGTCTAAGGATAAAGATTACTTCGTATGATATTATAGCAATATAGACATAATGACTTTGATCGTAATGCTATACTTCGGATGAATGTTCATCACATCATTCCACCAATGGTGTGACCTTGTTATTAACAACATCCAATGTCCATGATCAGGAAACCTTGATCATCTTGTTAATCAACAAGCTAGTCTATAAGAGAGGCATAACTAGGAACCCTTTTTGTTTATTAAACACACATGTATTGATGTTTCCGATCAATACAATTCGAGCATGTAAAATAAACATTTATCATAAACATGGAATAAGATAATAACCACTTTATTATTGCCTCTCGGGCATATTCCCTCTAGTCTCCCACTTGCACTAGAGTCAATAATCTAGTTTGAAAAACTTTGCGTATTGAACACCTATGGCTTTCTGGTGTTGCATATACGCAATTGCTAGTGGTTAACATAATCTCCGAATCTGACAGTTTCAGGTCCGTGTGTATTTGCATGTCTTTGCGTCTCTACGCATCACTCATTCTCAAATGAGATGGCATTGTATAAATTTGGTCCTCTGGTGAGACCTTTAGTTCGTTCGGGTTAAAATATGTTGATATTATTGTAACACAATATATCTTCATAGTATTAGCCCACTTTGAACCACACCTAGTTTGATAACAAACTACTTAACACAAATGCCCTCCTATGCTGCTACTATAGCAGTCATATACTTAGCCTTTTGTTGTAGTATCCGTCACAATATCTCAACTTTGGAACTCGTCCAAATCCATCATGGAACATCCTTTCCATTATATTGTACCACCCATAGTCTAAATTGAGATAAATTTAATTTGTATCTTGTGACAAAACTAGTATCAATGTAACACTTTACAATGAACTACCTTTAACTATTTGTCACTTATACATGATATATTCTTAGTTCTTCCAAAGCTCATAAGAATATCTTTACTATTGTCCAATGATCATCTTATGAATCATTCTAGTATATGCTCATAACATTTAGAGCATAGGAAATTCTGGATATATACATATCATGGTATAATCGATCAAAATTTTCATGTGATTTTACTCACCAAGTGTTGAAACACTTGAATCTTGATACAATCCTTTCCATGCAGCAAGAACCTTTCTTGTTGTTTCCATATTGAACCCTTTCAATATCTCATATATGAATGTCTGGCACAACCATATTAGCGCCTTAATTTATCCATATAGATATTGAAGCTTAATATTCCAGGTTTGCCCAAGTCTTTCATCGAAATCTTATTTTAATGAAATTCTTAACTTGTGTCAATACAAGATACATCATTTCCAATCAACAATATGTCCTCTACATAATGTATTACAAATATGTCTCAGTGCTCCCACTTAATTTCTTGCAAATGCAAGCATCTTCATCATCTCTGATGAATTTAAACTCTTTTAACAGTTTCATCATGGTGAAGATTCCAACTCCGCTATGCTTGCTTCAACTATTGAAGTTTACATGCCCTTTTAGCACCCTTTGAATTAACAAAACCCTTCGGACCATGTCATGTACATGTCCTAGGTTACCGTTCTATTAGAAGAACCTTGTTTTGTTTATTCAACTACCATATACCAAATTATATGTAGTGGTTGCTACATTAATCTGTCAAGACTATATATCGCTATGAAAGATCAAATCTTGTCATAGTCAACTCCTTGAACATTGTCGTAAACTTCTTTCCGACATGTCGACTATTTCATAGATGTTAAACATCCATGTCTTATTTCTTTATAGATCCAAACACGACCGATAGGCTTCACGCCTTTCCAGAGGGTCTTCCAAGTTCAGAAACTTGTTTTCTCGTGTATGGATACTATCACGGATTCTATGACTTCTAGTCATTTTATGGAGTCAGGGCCCATCATCGCTTCTTTGCATGTAGTCGGTTCATCATTGTCAAAACAATAACGACTTGCTTATCAAATCTTACTATTTGATTCTTACCGACCCACACGGTTCTATAGGAACTCTAATCTCCGAGATCACACCTTTTGTAATCACGAGAGCCATGAGCATTGTGGCCGCCATCGGGACACTTTCCGGCGCTGCGCTACTTAGCACATATAGCTAAGGTTCAACAACCTTATCAAAGTTCTATTGTCCTCCCACTTAACTTTTCACGAAAAATTCCTTCTCAAGAAACTTGACGTTCCAAGTAACAAACTCTTTTGTCCTCGGTGTTATGGGGAAATTCCCAACAAATTCTTTGGGATAACCTACAAAGACGTGCTTATCCGACTTTGGTTATAAACGTTTTACTTATGCATAGCATACCAAAATTTAAGAAAAGACAATTCGGGTTTTATCTCAAACCATAACTCATATGGTGTCATTTCAATGGATCACGATGGTGCTCTTTTCAGTGTAAAAGCGGTAGTCTCTAAAGCTTAAATCCTTAAAACATAATGGCAGTTTTATAAATGACACCCTTGATCTTGCCATGTCAAACATGGTTTGATTTTATCTCTCGAATATGCCATACTCCTATGGTTTATCGGGAAACACAAATCATGGAACAATTCCTCAAGTCTTAGGTGTTTTTGCTAAACATGTAACTCAAATATCTTCCTTTATGATCGAATCATAAACTCTTTATTTTCTTGTTACAATGATTTTCCACTTCATCTTGAAAGTCTTTGAACAATTTTCAAATGTTTCATACTTCTTCCTTATTAAGTAAATATACAGATATATTCACTCAAATTTTCGGAGAAAGCATATGAAGCAGAAAGATCCATCACATATGGCTACACATAATGGACTATGCACATCAGCATGCACAATTTCCAATAAGCTAGTCATTCGTTCCTCTCTGGCCTATAGACGGAGTTTCAATTATCTCGAGGAAAGTCTCACATGCGTCAATTGATCAAAATCAAAGACTCCAAAAATCCATCAACATGGAGTTTCTTCATGTTTTCTTTCAAATATAATTTAAACAGCGATGTCACTTCATAAGTGATCTTTCAATCATTTGTCTTGCGACATTTTAGCAATAGTGTTTATGGATGTGATTTCTCCAACTAGACTTGTAAAAGTTCATCCATCCTTTATGGAATACGGTAATTATTTGAACAGCCATTGTTCTCATGATACCGGAACAAAATAACAATTATTTAAACAAATCTTGAAGGCTTGGTTTGATGACAACGAAAAACACAATAACACTTTATTTGTTTTCGATGAACATCATCACTTATTCTCTTGCTGGTTACTTAGGCCATTGTAGTTCATGAATTGCGTTGTCCTGTATGACACTTCATACCAACCAATTCGGTATCCAATACCGGTATCCAATACCTAAGAACCACATTGTTTAACAAGCAAGGAATATAGCCATAACATGTATATCTTCTATATACCTAAGTTGGACATCTCCAACCTTTTATTTTCTGCCAAATATTTTATAGATTCTCTTTCAGCAATTCCTTTTCTTTTAAAAGAATCTATCAACATCAATAGTGGTGTCATCAACATGACACATGGTACAAAGCATATATAGTCAAATACTAATACCTTTGGACTTGCACTTTGAAGTGGATCACCATCATCTAATGTTTGGTGTTCTTTCAAAATCCATTCTTTAGTAATCTATTAGTGTAGTAAACATTTTACTTACATCTTCTATTCATCCTTATCATGACAACTTTCATGATCAAGCTACTATAGCCTATAAGGAAGAATCGTGAGTATGATATCAGTTCCCAAAACCTTTTTGGTAGATTCGGATGCCTAGCATCTCCATCCTTAACAAATTCTCATACAATATGAGAACATGTATTTTTCTAAATTATACTCTATCATAATGCAACCAAAAACATTGTTTCAGATATCACAATATCTTTCACACATGATGGTTTCTGAAACAATTTCCAGCTCCAATATAATCTTGATATTAAAACAACTTTTTGAATATCAATAATCATGGAGGCAAACATGATACTTTAGATACTAACATTGGAATTCTTACTCTCTATTTAATACTACTTATTAAACTTCATGGAGTAAATAGAGTTTGCTGAAAGTTTGCAATAGGACTTATAAACTTTATATTGACATTCAAAACAATACGATACCAGTTCGTAAAGTAAATATCCAGAATTCTATAGTTCTATTATCTCAATTAAAACTAAGCATAAGGTAGTGAACAGATGCCAATGACTACAACAAATTATGCAAATTCACTTCAATTTAGTTTATGACAAATTGAGTTCGACTAATCCAAATTAGAAATGAACTCCCACTCAAAAACGACATCCCTCGTGCCTTTTTGGTGATTACATGAACCAAATCCACTACACCAAGTCCGATCATCACGTTATGCGGTGTAGCTTCAAAGGCGAGCATCAATATGGTCATCACATCAACTATATGACTCATGCTTAACCTTTCGTTCCGTGTTCCAAGGCCATGTATGTACATGCTAGGCTCGCCAAGTAAGAACCTTAGTATTCGCGTGTGTAAAACTGTCTTACACCCGTTGCATGAAAGCGTAGAGTTGAGAACACCCGATCATCACGTCATGTCTCGAAAACACGATCCATAGAACGGAGCATACTTAAAGAAGAACACATTTTATCTTGATATTTAAATGAGGGATCATCTTACAATGCTACAGAAAGCGCCAAACTAGCAGTATAAGATGCTAACATCTAATGTGTAAAGTGAGATGATATGGTCCATGCATTTGATCTCTATCACTTGCATCGTGGTATGATCTCTATCATTCCTTTGTGTGTAAGGCCAAGGTCTATGGAACTTACACGTTGAGTATGTTGTAAGAGTATCTATCATACATCTACTTACAACAATACCATATCAATACACTAGCCCAGCAACGATCTAAACTAGACGCCTCTAACTTATCAATTGCAATTTTTACGTGGCTTAGGGCTTTCGGAGATAGAATCGTTCTTACCTATGAACATGAACCACAACGAGGATAACTAAGTTATTAGCAACTATTTGTAAATCAGATATTGACTATAGTAGGAGAGACAGACACCCGCCAGCCACTTATGCAAAACAAGTTGCATGTCAGTCGTGGAACCGGTCTCATGTACGATGACATGTAAGGTTGGTCCGGGCCGCTTCATCCCACTATGCCACCAATATCCAAAATACATAGAAGATACAATAACATGATCATCATCGCCCACATATCAACATATGTGTACTACCCGTGCAAAGCACCTACGCATAGATCAGGCTCTGATACCACTGTTGGGTCCGCAGCATAGAAAACAAAAAAGATCCTACGGTGTGAACTACACGCCAAGATCTATCTACTAGGTACAAAGCAACAAGTGGACATACATCCAACGAGAACTTACCCTCGTAGACAACGAGCTTTGTTAACGAGTAGGAACTCGTGGTTGATGTAGTCGTACACTTGCCGATCTCAAGATCGTGATGAAGTCCAGCAGGTCCGGCTCCAGCACGTCCATCAGATCCAGCTCCAGCACCACAAAGCAGCGGTGCATCCGTGATCGCACACACGTCCGGTACCCCGACAACCTCCGTCCCTCGCTCCAGCAAAGCAGCAGAAGCAGCAACTCCTTTCTAGATAAAGTCACTGGGAACATGTATCTCGCTAATCCAAGACCATGGGGAATAATACTAGAGGGGGAGAGAGATCCTTCACGAGGAGGTGTGTGTGAGAAGTGAGGAGAGGGGGGCCTTTTATAGGAGGAGGGGAGGGTACCCCTCCCATGGAGGTGACCCTTCACCTCCCCCATTCATGTGGTGGTAACCCCCTCCACATAAATTTGCCTCTTCACATTCTCCATTAAAGTCTCCACTTTAAATGCATTAAATTTCTCCAAATTTAATGCTCTCTCATTTAATAAAACTCTTTTATTAGTTTTATTCAGAATTTTGTTAATTACTTTAATTAACAAACATTCACATAAAACCCCCTGCAACATTTCAATATTACATGCAGAAACAATTTCAGCAATTTCACCCGAAACAGTTTCGGTGTCTATTGAAATAATTCCAGTGATATAACATTCTAGTGATCACATCACTTGCTTGCAAGCTATTTCAATGTGATATCACCGAGAGGGACCAGAGTATATCTATCCGTTATCGGGATGGACAAATCCCACTCTTGATCTATGAGCCTCAACATAACACCTTCGTAGCACTAAACCCACCTTTATAGTCACCCTGTTACGGTGTGACGTTTGATGTTATCAAGATACTTTTCCGGTGTTAGCAATTAACATGATCCCATGGTCTAAGGATAAAGATTACTTCGTATGATATTATAGCAATATAAACATAATGACTTTGATCGTAATGCTATACTTCGGATGAAAGTTCATCACATTATTCCACCAATGGTGTGACCTTGTTATTAACAACATCCAATGTCCATGATCAGGAAACCTTGATCATCTTGTTAATCAACAAGCTAGTCTATAAGAGAGGCATAACTAGGAACCCTTTTTGTTTATTAAACACACATGTATTGATGTTTCCGATCAATACAATTCTAGCATGTAAAATAAACATTTATCATAAACATGGAATAAGATAATAACCACTTTATTATTGCCTCTCGGGCATATTCCCTTCAAAAATATCCATAGATACATGGGTGCACACAATATAGAAGAAATTTTTGTATTGACTAACTTACATATGTAAAAGCTAGAAGTTAAATTTTCATAAACTAATCTATGTATTTGTTATAGTAATGGAAGAGTTTAATTTAGATCAGGCTGGACTGAGCAAAATAGTAGACCTAACCATCGCCCTTTACATAAGATCAGCAAACCACCTATGCTTATTCAACCAGTATAACCAATTAACCATAACGTCTGGTGACATTTAAACAAACATAATCCTTGTTGGTGTTGTGTTTTACTTTCTAGTATATAGTAACATGCTAGATGAGTAAACATGAATGATTACAACAACTCCTGCGGTCTAAACATAATATGGTTGATTTCGAGACAAACATTTTGTAATTGTATTATTTCTTATGAAATGAGCACTGAAATGGGAAAGAATTTAATCCTTTGAGCAACTAAGGAAAGCAATTTAGAGTCAAAGAAATAAAAGATCATTTTAGTTGTGAGTCGTCGTTTCCATGTCATAACCAAATGAAACAAAAGTTGCATCTGATAACTCCTACCTGGCTACACATGAACCAATCCCATAGAGATCAATGGAAAGAAAATTGCATGGCATAGTATCACTATAAGTGGCCAAGATCATTTACCTCCAGGAACATATAGATGAAATCCATCCCCTGTATGAAACATGAAAAAAATGTTAAACTATTTAATCACATACATTGATAAAATCTAATGGTGTTTTGCAGCCGTAGATAACCGAATATACTTGAAAGTGCCGCAATGTAACTACCTCGGTGAATTACGCTCCTAGTACAAGCTTGGATGATCAGAAATGGTTGAAATAGTACGGTGGGGCCCAAATGCCACTCACAGGTAGACCTTTCGGCCGTCCCAACCATTTCCAAACATCGGGACAAGAACGGGCGGCGTAATCGGCAGGCGAAGGGATCAACTACATACACAAATGAGTATGTATGCAAGCCACCATACAATAGTACATCAGAGCCATTCCATCTAAAAAGAAAGGAAATATAGCAACGCCATACGGCAAGATCCAAATATCCTAGATAGATATAATAGTTTAGGATATCTCCTCATACATCAATCAACAGAGTATCAAGCGGAAGCGGAAGACAAAATCCGAGTACGGATAAGAAGCAAATCGGCATAAGATGCCCCATAAATAAGCACATCCCGCCCACAGATCTCACGGATCCCCGTTCCCGGAATCTCTACACCGAATGATCGTTGCCCACATCGTCCGTCTCTTCCACCCAGTATCCATCTTGCGAGGGTACCTGTTCATCTGAACCAATAATTTATCGTGTGAGACCCTAGGGGTACTCAGCAAGTCTTTATGCCGCTAAAGGGGACACAACCTGGGGTGACGCAATTGCAGCAAAATATAAACCCTAGCAATTCTATAGATACTCGCTAACCATCCGCCTAACCATAGATAGACGGATGTCCGTGAATTAATAACAACAGTTATAACGGTAATCTTAACAGATCCATCCTCCTCCTCGCTTACCGACAAGGAAGCGGACGAACAACCCCCCCATCCGTTGGCAGTTTTATTATCCATTCCGTGAGTATTGCACTATTTACTAGTCAGGTACCTAGTCTAGTCAAATTAAAAGCGGTACTTTAGTTATGCTTGTCTATGATCGAGAAACTGTGCTCCAAGTCGTCCATAACCGCGGACACGGCATTCAGAAAGTTTTACCCTGCAGGGGTGCACAAATAGCAACACACACTCGATATGCCTCGAAAAAACCAAATCAAAACCCAACGAGGCAGTCACGACAAAGCGATCACAGGATTCAGAAATATTTCAGGGGGCCACCCCATTGAGCTACCCGCAACGAAGTTAGCTGACTCCGAGACGGCCTCAAGGTTTGCGTCAGTGGCTGTGAACGACTGGGAACCCGAAAATGTGACTGGGCTTGTCGACACCGCGAAAACACTCCGCTTTCCTAAACAGTACAGTGTGCTCCTCGCACAATCTTAAATAAAGCAGTAATGCATGGCATAAGTACAGGATAGTAAATAAAACCTCAAACTAGTTTGTGGCCCCAAGAAATAAGAATGAATCAAGCTCTGGCTCAGGGGGGTTCATAAGCCTCCCGGATGTGGATAGCGCGAATATTCAAGGAACAGGAATCAAGTACTCGGGGTCCTACGGGACACAAGTGAGCCTGAAAAACCAAATAACAGATATGGCTCACCGGTGCCACTTTCATTAGTTATCCCATTACTACTCAGGTTAAGTCGTTTGGGTACCTCGTTATCCATCAGACTCTCACATACCCTACACATGCTATTCTACGACTCGCATGGATCAAATAACTCCTGTAGTAATGGCTCATGGGATGGAGGAACAAGCTTCGGTGGGGTTTAAAAGTAAAGGCTATGCAATACTTGGGATTCAGTTTAATACAATCGCGACTCAATGATGCAAGAATAAGATAGAGGCAATAAGTACTATATGTATGCAAGCATGTGGTAGTGCTTGCCTGGCAGCTCAGTTGAAGCAAGTGATGGATCTGGGTAGTGCTCCTGGTTCTCTTGATATATCCCCTGCTCAGCGTCTATTCGAAGAAGAACCAAACAAACAAGGGCCAACATAAATAAAGTGCACAAGCATATGAATAAATGCATCAAGCAAACAATCATGCCATGATAAATGATGCACAATTTGCATGGCAATAAGGTAGCATGGCCTGGTGAGGTGTGGAAACAATAATAAAGCATTTTTATTGAGCTTTGGCCCCATTTTATTCTCAATTAAGTTGCTGTACACATTATATTTATATGATGCATGCTTCAAATCAAACCATGGAATGCATAAACAGAAAGGTCTCGTCGAGCTAAACATTTTAGACATATCATTTGTTGAATTTGGATTAATAAAACAAAAGTTATTAATTATTTAAGGCAAAAGGGCATTTTATTTGTAATTTAAATCAACTTGGAATTTTAAATGTTCAAAATATATTTTGGATTGCATATTTGAAATCCTCACATTTTTCTGATTTGAAAACATATATTATTTGCATTAAATGGGTTTATATTTCAAAAGATAATTAAAAACAGATTTAATTTTGAATTTGAATTAATTTGAAATAAGTTGAATTAAAAACAGATTTCAGAAGTACTTTTGTTACTCAGATTAAGCCAGCCACAGACGCTGACGGGTGGGCCACGTGCTGACTCAGCAACGCACGCGCACAGAAAAGTTTTACACCGCGGCCTGCTCTAGCTCAAGCGAATGACAGGTGGGACCCGCTGGCTCGCAGGCCCACTTGACAGAGAGATGCTGCGGGCTGACCACGTGGCTCAGGGGGGACTGCGGGTTGAGGGGTTCGAAACTCCGGGATCCTTTTTGCAAAAAGACACGGGGAATGACATGTGGGCCAAGGGGAGCGCGGGTTGATGCAGAAAAAGGTTTGGGGGGGAAGTGCAAAGTGGCCGCGCGTGCACTGTTTCTCTTCCTCTCTCTCTGACGAAACTGACCGCGGCAGCGCGCGCGGCACGGGGGCTCGATCCCGTGACCTAGGGCCCGGGCGCGGAGGCGGTGGCCACCGGGCCATGCGGGGGTAGCTGCTGGGGTACGGATGCACGGCTAGATGAGGGCTGAGCGATGCTAGAGCGAGCAGACAGAAAAGAGCGGCGGCGAGCAGAGGGCGTTCGACGTAATGGCCGGCGGTTCTAGGGCGTCACGGTGAAGGGGAGCATGTCAGGGAGGCACAGGGGCTCACCGAGAGGGTGTCGGTGGCGTTGGTTCGGGCAGGGGCGCTGGCGATCGTCGACGGAGCTCGCGGACGGCGGCTAGGGTTTGGCGTCGGCCTTGGCGTCGATCTGGTAGCTCTGGTCCTCCTCCTCCTCAACGGCGAGCGCAGGACGATGCAGGGGACCCTCCTCGGTCTCCCAGGTCACTCCACGGACGCGCGGCTCGACTGGATCAACGGAACATGGTGGAGGCCGACGGTGGCGGCGATGGTGTAGACGGTGGCGATGGAGCAGCGAGGAGAGAGGGCAGGGCGCCGCTGGGTGGATCTGGGGGTAGATCTGGGTAGCTGGGCGAGGCAGAGAGGTGGATAGGGACGGAGAGGAAAGGGGGTGCCGTGGTTGCCGTGTGGGAGCAGCTGGGGATAAAGGTGGCCTCGGCCACCTTTTCTCCACCTCCTCACGTGCTCGGTTCGGCCAGGGCAGGGCATGGGCAGGTAGGGGAGGCTTCCAGGTGGGGTAGGGTGAGGCCAGAGAGGTGGTAGGCTCGGTGGAGGGGCCCCCATGCAGAGAGAGAGAGAGGGGGTGGCTCGGCTAGTGCTAGGGTCGGGTTAGGGTTAGGTTTGGCTCGGTGGAGCTAGGGTATGGGGTGGGGTAGCAGCTGGTGGGGCCAGGGAGAGAGAGGCCAGGTGGGGCCAGCTGGAAGAGGCTCGGCATAGATGGAAAAGAGGGGGTGGGGTAGGTTTAGGGTTTAGCTAGGATGGGGTATGGTGATAATGGGGAGATTAGGTGTAGGGCTTGATGGGGGTATGGTAGATTAGGGTTTAGAGAGAGAGAGAGATGTGGTGTGGTTCTCTTGGACAAGATCAAGCAAGACCAAAACAAGCTCAAGCAAGAAATGGCCAAAGAGAGGAGAAAAGGAAAGTGGTGATGGCATGGATGGAGATGGGGATGAGGTTTGGATGCTAGCATGCATCAAGCAAGACCAAGCCTAAGGGGTAGAGAGAGATGATGATCCACTTAAGATTCAAATAAAACCAAATTCCAAAAATAAAAGGTGGCACTTGCATGGCCCATGCAAAATATTTAATGTCATGAGGATTCTTGTGGAAACAATATTATCCCATGGCATTATTATTATGCATTCCCAAAATTGGAATAAAAGCCAAGCAAAAGAATTAAAAAGGATGCCCCATGTGGAGTAGATGGAGATGATCACATTGGAGTATAATTGGGAATTACTAGTGTGTATATTCCACTAGATGATTATTAGTCACAAAAATATTCCAACATGAGCATAATTCCATGATAATCCATATGGAAGCTAGGACAAAGGATTCACCTCACAGGGCATGCAAAGGTGGCCATGTGGCTCTCATACAT
Source organism: Avena sativa (assembly GCA_916181665.1). Taxonomy (NCBI): domain Eukaryota; kingdom Viridiplantae; phylum Streptophyta; class Magnoliopsida; order Poales; family Poaceae; genus Avena; species Avena sativa. Next base: position 100,896,888 of record OV702287.1, on the reverse strand, counting down.
CAATAATGTGAAAACAACATGATGCTAAGATGAGAGCATGTGGAGAAAGAATTGGATCCATCCCAACCCACATGAGCTAGAAGTAAAACCAATAAATGCCAAGATCATATTTAGTTGGATGGTGGAATTTATAAGGTGGTGAAGAAAAGGTGGTGGAGTTAATAAGAGATATGCCCCCAACTCAACTTGGGCATTGAAACAATATATCAAGAACCAAATACAATATCAAGAGGCAAATACAATTAATAATGCATATGAGATAAGAACCAAATGGGAAAAGGGTTTTATATGATGCTCAAATGCAAGGTGGCATGATGATATGAGCATGATATAATGATGATGCAACAATTATATAGTTGAAGTAGCCATCTATCTAGACTAGACTAGTAGCATTGCAATTGTTAGACAATTGGGATGCTACACGCAATACAGAAATTAATTGGACAATCAAATTTTCAACAGACAGCCAATCATGCCGCTGAAATAGGACATATAGCATGTACACGAGGAACAAGTGAGGAGGGATGCACTGTATCCATTCTGCTCGTAATCACCATCGTTACATGCTAAAGGTGGTATTTCCAGCGCCACTGAATAATTCGCCATTGAATAGAAGTGGTAGTATGGTTTCGCCGTATCTCTGTATCCCTGCCGCTCATAGTATGGTTTTGTCACAGTTGAACGCGCGCAATCACGATTACGCCATGTAAATATTTAAATAGTAAGTTTCAGTGGAAGCACCTCCAATCTCAATTGATCGCTCCTATAACCAAAATGCAAGCAATTCCATCCAGTTGGCCATGGAATGGCATCATAGAAGGTACGACATGCAATGCTGAAAAACATAATAAAGGTAGATATAAAACTTGCAAACTTCGTGAGGAGACTTAATCCAAAGAAAGGAACATAGTTGTTTCCTAATGCATACCGGAAGGTATTAAGAAACTTACAGGAAGCTAGGGATTTATTTGGTTTGCATTGCCAGTCAAATTGCTTTGACATGAAGGATAATTCTGTTCGACCCAAGTGGTCTATTTCGAAATGATTATCTAATGCGGCCTTGTAAAGATTCAAGCGACCAATAGAAATCAAATACCTCTCCTATCTAAAATAAGTGTGTAACTGACATGATAAACGAAACGAAATGAAAATTTATTTAATTCATCTTAGTCCTAAGAATAAACAAAAGTTATCATAAAGTAAATGCATAACTTATTTTTAATTTCAATACCCTTGGAAGGTGTAGGTTGGACAGACCGAGGGGCATCGGCAGACGCCGATGAGGTCGGGCTCCGAATCTAGGGTTCGTGGAGGTAGATGCATTCAGGGTGAAGAGTGGCGGCGTGGCAGACTGGAACCGGTGCGCGGGAGGGAGACGAGCACAACGTCTTGCTTGCCGACGCCGATTGGAGCGGCAGTGGGGAGATAAATGGGGTGGGCGGTAGCGCACGAGCGGGCGAAGAGAGGAGAGCAAGGTGGAGGTAGATCGATCGATGGACTGTGTGCACGTATGGTTTGATGAAACAGTTCAGCCTAATTGGGTCGTTGGCTTTGTATGGGCCCAAATGAGTGGTCCAAATCAACCCCGTGCGACGGATTTGATTAGCAGAGAAGCGTTCCTAGGGACATCCGGCGCAGGAGGCATCAGACGGCCAGGAATGCATAGATCGTAAATTGGACGGTTCCAGACGCTGGTGGCCTGAGAGCGCTCCATTTTGGCTCAGTTTTAATGTCCCTAATACCCTCTCCACATTTTCATTACTCTACTATGCTTCACCAATTGGCACGACTCCTTCCACTAAATATACGTGTAGAATTGATAACTATTACTGTGAAAGCACACTTCCTTACAAATTGTACTCTAAAACATGAAATATTTCAATTTGACATTATATGTATAAAAATAAATAATCCAATTATTTATTTCTTAATAGCCACCAAGATGTAACTCCTTATGACATTAAAGGTAATTTTTCGGAATAATTCTAATTTCATTGTGAAATGCATTCTGTGAATCTATAGATCAGCACGGGAGCCTATTCATGTAATATTTCGCAATGGTAAATAATTCTATGCAGAGTTCAGAATAAATAGTCTTTTTGTTGTGTGTTTCAAGGGGCATAAAAGCATATAAGTGTACGACACAGTGGTATATAACGTCAAAATAACATAGTTTAGTTGACCGTTTTATGAAACGAAAATCAATTTAAATAGCAAGTGCATGGTATCAGCAATTTGTAAACGATATGAATACACGTAGGATCGACCTGCACACGGGAGTAGATGAAAATTTACCCTCTCGTTTAGGGTTTTAGGCTTCGGCGGCGACTCCTCCACCGTGGTTCCCATCGTCGTGAAGGAGCGTGCGTCCCCGGCGGTCTGCGGGTGCTTTAGCCCTCGCGGTTCTGCTTTCAAGGATGTCGTGGCGGGAAGGGATGGCTTCGGCAACGGAGTCGTCAGCAAGGAAAGAAGGAAGCATCGAGGACATGCTCAAACATCTGATCTTGAGGGAGGACGAACTGGTTAATGTTATGGTTGGATCGGATCAGGTGAAGGAGCTGAAGAAGGAGGCGCGCTGGTTGGCAGTCGTGAAAGTGCATACGACGAGATCGTTTAGCTCAGAGGCCCTGTTCGGTAAGATGAAGGCTATTTGAAACTTGTCTAGAGAACCTAAATTGTAGAGAGGCAGGGAAGAACCTGTTCATCTTCCAGATACACTGTCTGGGCGATTGGAAGAAGGTCGTTCATCAGGGGCCTTGGACGTTTCGTGGATGGGCGGTTCTCATTGAGGACTACGATGGATGTGAAGATCCAGAGAAAATTGTTTTCGGCGGCATGTACACCTGGGCGCAAATCCATGGAATACCTGAATTGTATAGAAAGGAAACTATCGTGGATGATCTGGCTAGGAGGATTGGCAAGACAAAGGAAGTACGTATGTCTCTGAAACTATTATTTGAAGGAAATTACGTCTGTGTGTGTCTGCGTGTGTTGATTGAAGTCACAAATCCCCTATCCAGGTTTGTGTTCTTAAACATTGAAGGAGAGGGGAGGAAGATGCTGTTTGTCAAGTATGAAAAACTATCATACTTCTGCCGGCACTGCGGGCTTATTGGACATGATCATGAGGAGTGTGGGGATGGAGACTGGGAGGATAAAGATCTACAATATGGAACATGGATGCTAGCTACGCGACGCACAAATCTTCCGCAACCTGAGGTGAGGAGGTTCATTAATCGCGATCGTGGCAGGGAGCGTGGCCGCGGTACATGGTCAGGTAGAGGAGCGAGTACTTTTCAACCACGGAAGCGTTCCTCGCAGCAGGCGGCGCTCGATGATGAGGAAGAGGAAGGGGAAACCATCACAAGCCCTCTAAAGCCTGGCGCTACAGGGGCAGAGGATGGCAGCGGTCAGGAGACTAACACGTGGAGGAATTTAAATTTTGATAATGATAAAAGTAATGACGCAGCTATGGACGTGACCGGTGCAGCAGCTACGCCCGGGGAGGTTCCTCCACCTCCCCCGTCGTATATTGATCTAAGGGATCGGTCTAAACTAAGGAAGATGAGTGACAACAAACCTGATTTGGTGACATCGGCAGCCTCCAATGAGGAGGACCGTCGGGCCCAATGAGTCTACTAGGCTGGAACTGTCATGGGGCGGGGACGCCGGCGACAGTTCGCGAGCTTGACTGCCTTGTGCAGTCATACATGCCCTGTCTAGTGTTTCTCTGTGAAACTAGGCAAAGTGAGGAGCGCATGAAGAATCTGCGCTTTCGGATTGGGATGAGTGGGTGTTTTCATGTTAAAGGAGATGGTAAAGGTGGCGGTCTAGCTTTATACTGGCAGGACAGAATCACTATTAATCTTCTTTCTTTCAGTAAGAGGCACATTGACGTCCATATCAGTGGAGGTCCGTATGATTGCATGTGGAGGTGTACCTTCGTATATGGAGATCCTAAGCCAGCTGACCGGCATAACATGTGGGCTTTATTGCATGATCTAAAACCAAGATCTTCAGAACCTTGGTTGATGTTCGGCGACTTCAACGAGGCCATGTGGCAGGAAGAACATTTTTCTAGAAGTAAGAGATCGGAGAGGCTTATGGCTAACTTCTGTGACGCTTTTTCACACTGCGACCTTCACGACATTGGTTTTGCAGGTGTTCCGTGGACTTTTGACAATAAGCAAAAAGGGTAGCGAAACGTGAAAGTGAGATTGGACAGAGCGGTTGCTTCACCAGCTTGGTCAGCGAGGTTCCCGGAGTTTTGGCTGAGGCACCTAACTTCGCCGCGGACAGACCACTGTCCACTTCTGCTGGAGGCTGAACAGGCTCTTAGCTGCCGCACCGAGCGGCCGATTAGACACTACGAGGTGGCTTGGGAGAGGGAGCCATCCCTTGCTGCTGCGGTGGAGGAGGCATGGTCCAGGCGTGTACCATGCAGCGATCTAGGGAATGTCAATATGGGGTTGCGGGAGGTAATGACAAATTTGTATGGTTGGAAAAAGAAACACTTCAAGTCTGTCCCAAAGGAGCTTGAGCGGCTAAGGCGCAAGATTGAAGATTTTCAAGACAATGACGATACCGAGAGCTCCGAAGAAAAACAAAGGTTGATACGGGAGATGGACGAAATGCTGTACCGAGAGGAAATCCAATGGCTGCAACGGTCTCGTATTTCTTGGTTGAAAGAAGGAGACCATAATACTAAATATTTTCACTTCAAAGCTTCCTGGAGACACAAGAAAAACAGGGTTAGAAGACTTAAGAGGGGGGACGGCACATGGACGATGGATTCCGTTGAGATGGAAAATATGGCAAGAGAGTTTTTCCAGGGCCTTTATACTAGGGAGGATAGTACGGACCCGAGTATTGTGATTGATCAGATGGAGGAGTGCGTGGATTAGCATATAAATGACACACTGTGCGCCCCTTTTACTGAAAAAGAAATAAGTGATGCTCTATTTCAGATTGGACCATTAAAGGCATCGGGACCCGATGGTTTCCCAGCAAGATTCTTCCAACGCAACTGGGAGATTATGCGCCATGATGTTGTTGCTGCAGTGCAACGGTTTTTTGAGGAGGGTACCATGCCTGATGAGGTAAACGACACGGCAATAGTGCTGATTCCGAAGAAAAATTATCCTAAAGCTCTAAAAGATTTTAGGCCAATCAGTTTGTGCAATGTTATATATAAAGTGGTGTCAAAATGCCTGGTGAATCGGTTGAGGCCTTTTCTCCAAGATATTATTTCCCCTACTCAGAGCGCGTTCATTTCAGGAAGGTTAATCACGGATAATACGCTGGTGGCTTTTGAGTGAATTCATGCTATTTAGACTGGCTCAACGGCGAGATCAAAGTATTGTGCGTACAAGTTGGATATGGCCAAGGCTTATGACCGGGTGGACTGGAGGTTTTTAGAGGGAGTTTTGGCGAAATTGGGCTTTCATAGTCAATGGATTCGGTGGGTTATGGCGTGCGTCACCACCGTCCGCTACTCTATTCGCTTCAATGGTCATCTATTAGACTCTTTCACTCCATCACGCGGGCTTCGCCAAGGTGATCCCCTGTCGCCATACTTATTTTTGTTTGTTGCTGACGATTTATCTTGTTTGATAAAAAAGAGAATAGAAACAGGAACCCTACGTGAACTTCATATATGTAGAAGAGCTCCGGGAATCTCCCATCTCCTATTTGCAGATGACTGCTTAATGTTTTTCGAAGGATCGGTGGAACAGGCTACAGTTGTGAAGAGTCTACTAAATGACTATGAAAAGGGAACAGGTCAGTTAGTGAGCCTAGGCAAATGCTCCATCATGTATGGCAAGAGCTGCTCGCTGGGCGTGCAAGACGAAATAAAGGGCATTCTACAGTATGAAACAACCTGTTTTGAAGAAAAATATTTGGGGCTTCCAACCCCGGAGGGAGGCATACAGAGTGGAAAATTCAAGCCTACTAAAGAAAGGTTCAGGAAAAGGGCAACAAATTGGGCAGAAAAATACATGTCATCAGCGGCAAAAGAAACTCTTATCAAAGTTGTTTTGCAGTCTCTCCCTACCTACGCCATGGGGATTTTTAAGTTTCCAGCTGGACTGGTTGAAGAGCTAATAAAGATAGTTTGGTGATTTTTGGTGGGGGGATGAGCAGAATAGGAGACGCATGCACTGGATGGCTTGGGACCGGTTGGCTCGGGAAATGACATGGAGGTGTTGGTTTCCGAGACCTCAAGATTTTCAATCAAGCCCTACTTGCGAGGCAGACGTGGCGCCTAATTCAGTGTCCTGACAGTTTATGTGCTCGCTTGTTGAAAGCGAGATACTACCCCGCTACCAATTTATTGGACACGGCTTTTATTCAAAATGCCTCGGTTACATGGCAAGCCATCGTTTACGGGCTAGAGCTACTTAAAAAGGAGTTATATTGAGAATTGGCTCTGGAACAAGTGTTCGTATTTTTCGCTACAATTGGCTGCCGAGAGGGGATGCTCCAAAGGCCACCGCTCGGCGTGCTAACTCAAGAAGGTGATGGGTTTCAGAGATGATTGATCCGGCTACACATACCTGCAACGCCCAACTGGTCAGAGAGCTATGTGTGCCAACAGATGTAGATACAATTCTCAGCATTAAATTACCATCAAGACAGATGGATGATTTTGTGGCATGGCTACCCGAGAAGGACGGCGTGTTCACAGTCAGATCGGCCTACCACCTTGGCATCCAACCTGCCTTGGCGGCGATGAGCCTAGGGCAAACCAGTTTAGTGCCCGACGGAGAACGGGAAATTTGGGATATGGTTTGGAAAGCGGGGGTCCCGCCAAAGCTTCGTATATTTGCATGGAAGGCGGCGTCAATTCCTTGGCGGTTCGAGAAGCACTGCACCGACACATTGAATCTACTGATCCCGTTTGTACTATATGCGGCAATGGAATCGAAGACTCACACCACGCACTCGTGACATGTACTATGGCGTGCATCCTCCGTGACGGTATGAGGAAGCATTGGAATCTGCCATCGGAGACTGTTTTCCAAAGCCCAGGTAGGGAGTGGCTGCTTAGGCTGCTACACCAGTCAAGCCCAACCGAGAGAGATAGAGTTATCTTCCTTCTATGGAGATTATGGCACCACCGGAATAACCTGGTACATGGGGATGGGAAGGCTTCGGTCACTGCATCGATTCCCTATCTTCGAAACTACTATGATTCTTTCCAAGCGTGTATGCGGTCTGGCCAGGATACAAAGGGTAAGGGCCCGACTACCCATGATGTCAAAGGAAAAGCAAATATTGAAACAGGTGCTCAGGATCCAGAGGCCTCAGCTAGAGGTCCTGGTTGGAAGGCGCCAGCAGCAGGACAAATCAAGATAAACGTGGACGTTGGCTGGGATCCGTGGACAAGGAGAACTGGTATTGGTGTTATCGCCAGAGACGATTATGGCCGGGTGCTTGCCACTGAATAGAAGTTTATCCCTACGTGTGCAAGTGCGGAAGAGGCTGAGTGCTGGCTTATTTGGAGGGTTTCAACACACTCATTCAGAAGTTTTCTAGGCGTGGAACCATCGAGATCGATTGTCTGCGCGTCGTGCAAGTTCTCAATGATCCAAGAGAGATTGTTCCGACTGTTGGAGTTTGTACCTTCGGGCCCAGGAAATTATGAGGGTCTATGATGGGATCGCGGTAGTTAAAGTATGTCGTTTAGGCAATGCTGCAGCACATGCCCTAGCGCAGTTAGGTAAGGCTGGGGGTAGCAATTCTATTTGTAATGCAGCACTGTCCTGTGTGGCGGAGATCATTGCAAACGATGTAATCAACTTTTGAAAGCAGCAAGTTTCAGATGCACTTTTTTCTTTACCAGGGTACCTACGGGGACTGGAAGGTTTTTAATGAGACGGCTTGCTTGCTTAATATATATTATGATCACTTTCAAAAAAACGTAAGATCGACCTCCATCAACACACTTTTTGACAAGTAAAATAAAAAAAATGTTAGGACCCTCGGCTGCATTCTCCTCGAGTTGGGCTGGCGTCGTGATTAGCAATATGGGCTCGGCCCAATGGTTGCATCGGGAGTACATATACACATCAAGGGGAATGGACACAGTATCCAGAAGGATCATGAACGGCACGGCGGCGGCACCTTCTATTCCACCTCGGCTCTAATTCCTCAATCTCCTTCTTGCTTATTCATGTACCAGCATCAAGATTCCTCAAACTATCCGGTATATGAGTATGATTGAGTGGTATTAGTAATCTAACATCTGGTATCAGAGCCAGGCACCACCCCTCCCAAAAATTTCCCCAATTTTTTTCCACATCTCTTACATCGCCATGGATCCGAGCTCAAGGCATACCTAGTTGAGTGGGAAGCCAGTCGGCGGCGTGATTTCGCCGATTGTATGGCTAGTCTCGATGCACTTCAACGAGCTATGGACACCACTGTCAGTTGCGTCACCGCGCCTGTGGCGGTGGCGGCCACGGTCGAGCTCAATCTCGCGTTGGCAGGGCTTGTTGAACCCTCAACTCCGGTTCCTGCCATCAGGGAGGCACCTACTATCGCTCGTGCTGCTCCCATCGACAGCTTCGATGTGGTGCCCGCATCCGTCACCGTGTCGACCACGTCACTGCCCCTGCTATGGGCATCCAGTTCGTCTCCGTCACCTACATCACCGGCCACATCCATGACTAACAACTCCGTGTTGGCGAGCTCTGACACGGACAAGATCGCCACCACGTCGGCAGGGCTGGCCGAACCTCCGGCTCTGGTTCCCATAACCGAGAAGTCTGTGATGGTGGCCCAAGATGTTCCCAATGCCAACAGCACAGGGGCGCCTACATTCTGTTCGACTGAATGCCCAAGCCGCGACATCACTAAGCCGAGACCTGCTTTCACCCCATCCGCAGTGGCGACGTTGCCCACAACCACCGTCGAAGTCAGCCCTGTGCTCACTGCCACTATAGCCATCGACGGAAACTTTGATGACGAGTCCACCAAGGGTGCTACATCCACGGCCATCACTTCCTCGTCGACAGTCCAGGCAATTCAGTCTCTATTGATTTTTGCAAGCCATACAATTGACACGCCGTTGTCCTCGAGCTGGCACCAGGAGCACATGCATTATCACACGCCTTGGCCACCTCCTTATCTTCCTTTGAGCTGGAGTGATAGCAGCAAGCTACGACCAATACCATGGCCATCGTTAGCTGACCTGTCTGGAGACGTGCATCTCATTGAACTAAGGCCATCGCTTCAAGGTACATCTGGAGAATTTTCTATGCTTGTTCTTGCTGTGATACATCACTTCCCTGATGGTCTATCTGGTACACTGCATATCTGCTTCTGCTTGCAATATGAGGTTTACCGTGAGGAGCAATTTAATTCTCGCGGTGTTAGTCTGAATTTGTCAGAAAATTTCCTGAAGAAACAATTCGTAGAATCTAATGCAGCTATATGGATTGGTCTGACCAGCAGAGCTACACGTGCTCTCAGCCTTTGGTGTATTCCTTGGTTCAGCACTGCGCTTCCTCTGTTTTACGGTTTGTTATGTGTAGACTCGGGTGTTCTTCCCAAATGGGCTAGCTTGCCGTTGGTAGTGTTTCTTGGATTTCTGGCAAGGCAACCTTTGGCACAGCAGATATATATTCTTGACTTGGAGGAATTGAGTGACACTAACCTGACAGATTTTGTGTTCATGAAGGATCTGCTTAGGAGAGCCATGAGCAATTCCGTGGAAGGTATTCAATCAAATTTGTCCCAATGGATATCTATTGTTTTCCATACATTGAAACTCATGGAAGAAATGCAACAACTTCTTAGTGATGTACTTCATTCAGAATTCTTACCATATATGGCTGAAACTTCAGGGGGCACCTTTGTCCTTATTATTTGGAGTGAAAAGAACATTGCTTTTCTGATGTGGGCTACAATTGTTAATAGTGATTATACTTTTCAACTGATCGGTGGGCATGTGCTATGGAGCTTCATTGAAGATGTTCATGGATTACCATTGGAAGTGCTTCCTTACAGTGAATGTACTAATCTGAATTTAACCTTGGCAAGCTATGAAATGTTATGGAAAATTGCGTGGTTTTTCATCGCTGGATGTTCTTCAAGTGACAACATGAAAATGAACGAGAATGTAGGACTGAGCATAAGGTTTCAGCGATTGCCGCTGCTTGCGCTGTTGGGGTCAACATACAAGTTATTTTCAGGTGGAACAAGTCAAGCTTGCAAGGTTCAGAGTTACATGAAGTTCTCATATTCTGATCGTCGTCAAGAGGACATATATTTCAGAGTGGGGCACCTTGCTGTCTATTCTAGCTTCCATATGTGCACTGGCATCAGGATAGAGAAGTTTCCTGGAAATGGTGAAGTAAATCAGCGGCTAGTCAACTTTCTCAAGAACGAATATTTCTTGAACAACATACATGCTTTAGCTTTATCAAGTATCATGCAACCTTCATGGTCTCTTCAAGTTGTGACTGGAATATTTTTCTGGTTGTCCACGGACTTGGATGGTGAAGCTGATCAACACTGGTATATTTCATGGGATCCGGGAGGCGGCAGGTTGTCAGCAAGCTCCTTTTCGAGGGATGAATATCACGAATCCAGGTGCCTTCTTCTGCAAATCCATATCGATCACGACTACAAACCAATCTACAATGACCTCAGGTACTACTGCAAAGCCTACCATGAGGACTACAACAAGATAAAGGAGGTCCACGCTCCATGGGATCCTGGCGAGGCAACCCTGCAGAATCCTTTGAAGATTTGGCTTGGGGACAAGCCGAGTTTCAAGGAGGGAGGGATGTTAGGACCCTCGGCTGCATTCTCCTCGAGTTGGGTTGACGTCGTGGTTAGCAATATGGGCTCGGCCCAACAGTTGCATCGGGAGTACATATACACATCAAAGGGAATGGACACAGTATCCAGAAGGATCATGAATGGCACGGCGGCGGCACCTTCTCTCCCACCTCGGCTCTAATTCCTCAATCTCCTTCTTGCTTGTTCATGTACCAGCATCAAGATTCAGTATATGAGTATGACTGAGTGATCTGAGTATTAGTACTCTAACAAAAAATAATAAGCAATTCACGTACACATGACTGATACACATATCAGGAGATAACAGTTGCATCGGTTTTGTTGTCTCTATGTCGGGCACAATCCTAGGCACAACAGCAAAATGGTACTCTACCTCCCCTTCCTCCCCCCCGGCGCCGCGTCCCTACCCTATCGTCTTTGACTTTTCTTTCTTTCTTCTTCTTTAGTGGGAGGGGAGAGGTAGCCAAGCGCCCCTCCGGCCAGCCCATGGTGGTTAATCAGGCTATGTTGCCGCTGTTTCATTTTGCCCCCCTTTTCTCTTTCTTCCATTCTTCCAATAATCTGATTTGACTTCTCTCACGGTGGTTTGATTTTACCTTTAGCCAGTGATCTCGGTCTCCTAGACCTTTTGTAGGTGGCTAGGGCGGCCGATCTTGGGGCCACAGTGGAGCTCACTCCAGTCACTGGGCGCTCTTCACAGGGCGTTCGTTCTGGTTGCGGCTCAGTCTGGAGCGCCAACAACCCGGGCCAAGGAAGCTACTACGCATCCTCTCCTCTTCCCATCTTCTGATGGGGACACAAACAGATCAGTAGATAGGGAGGGAAGAAGGTTCCATGAGGTCTACGGAAAGGGGATCGATACGCATTAGATGGAGCAGGCTCGTCTTATCATGGGATGCCGACAGTGAGCAGGGGCAGCCTGCATCTCGCCCGCGCAGGGATAAGGAGTTACAGGAGGCAGGGGACATGCTCGTCTTCTGCGGCCGGCGAGGAGGCCGGTGACCTACTCCTCTTAAGCGTCGTCGCCCGCGCTGCCCCCACGGATCGACTGAGGCGTGACACCTCTGCTTTCCGCGTGAGCCGTTCCCCCATCTTTTTTTTGAGATTGTTCCCCTACCTTTTCTTTGAACTGAGATTGTTCCACTTTTTTTTTTGAGATGGATTGTTCCACTTCTTGTGAGGTGAGGTGGTGGAGGGAGAAGGCTTCCGCGAGGAGAAAAAAAATAAGAACGAACCGTTGTTAGGATTTCACTTGGCGGTGGCAGAGCATGTAAATACTCTGGACGGTCAGGGGTAAATCCGTCATTTAATGGCAGACATCAATTCTTCCACGACGAACAACGTGAGCAATAATAATATAGACAGATAAATAGATAGATATAAAATATTTTGGCATACCACTTCTTCCATCGTTATGTTGTTTATTTGTAAAAATTTATCTATTATATACTATAATAATATAATACTCCTTCCGATTCATAATACTCTCTCTGACTCGGTTTAAAGGACTTACCAGGATATGCATGGAAACCAAGACAAAATTTTATTGGACATTTAAATCTTTGGTTAGTCTCCCCTCGCTCCAATCAGATGTAGAGCCAACGGGCACGTGAGCATGGTTGTTTTAGCCATCTTAAAAGAAGGAGAAAATAAGAGGTGCAGAGTAATTATAGGGTGTTACTAGTGGTAACAAAATGCAGGCAGGCCTTAGAGGGAAGGTATTGTGGGCAATTTTTTTTCGGATTAGCCCATGAAAACTGAGACGGGGAGAGGAAGTGTCGCTCATTTTGTATTAAGCTAGTGTAAACTTTGTACCAAATGAGTGACACTTATTACGTACTCCCTCCGTGCAGAAATATAAGACGTTTTAGATTTATGAATCGGATATATCTAGGCGTCTTTTAATGTATAAGTTCGTACGGAGTAAACCTATATACAAAAAAACATCTAGATATATTTATTTCACAAAACTAAAATGTCTTATATTTCTGAACGGAGAGAGTATTATAGATCAGAGCAAGGACATCAAAAGGAGCAGTTTTAGCACAACACTAGGTGTTAGATAGTTTGTTCCCGTCTCCGGTAGGATATGGCATGGTAAAATAAACGATAGACTACTTCGAACGTGACACTAAACATTGAATTACATTTATGTTGGCTTTAAATTTATTTCATTTTTTAACATAAATATATGTAAAACAATAGATTTATTTCTCGACACAATGAAAACGATGCTTTCGTATTTGCAAGGCCCATCATGTTAGTTATTATATAATTGTGGTATGATATTTTTTCAAATGCCATACATTTTTGGTATATGGTATAAACATATGGGCACGGAGTCAGATACATTGTTAAAGGTTTTAAACATCTAGTTAGGCCAACATATTACACCAAAAGTTCAGGTCGACGCAAAAGTTGTTTTGATTCTGTGTTCTCTACAACTTTGCGACCAAACATTGGGGTTATGTGCAATTTTCTCGCATGACATACTCATCATATAGAGCCTCGGTGATGAGTGGAGATTTTCGGATCCCAACTCAGTGATCATGTTATTTAATAAAAAAAGAATTATATTTGCGAGTTTAAAAAATAATAAATATCCGAATGTAGCTAAGGATTTATCAGGCAAACGTGCAAACTATGAATTTTAAATACTTTATATTCTGCCCTACAAAAAAAGAGAAGCACGCATATTTCCAAACTCCCAAATTTATCATCTTTTTATCATTTAATATAGCCCACAATATAAAGAATTCCGCTTCCTGATTTTGCATGCTTGTGGATATAACATTTATTACGTCTAGAATTATTTTTAGTTTTTTTGAAACTTATAAATATTGTTTTTGAATTTTTTATTGAAGAGAGCACTGGATCTCGGGAGTTGATGACCCATAAGTATAGGAGGTGTACCGCAGTATTTTTGATAAGTAAGAGTGTCGAATCCAACGAGGAGCAGAAGGTGTTGGCTAGTGGTATGGATCAAGAATTCTCTGCAAATACTTAGCAAACAGATTTTTAAGGATTTTTGATAATGCAAGTAAATAAAGTATGAGTAAATAAAATATAAAGAGAATGAATACAGCAAGTGGCCCAATCCTTTATTCAGCAAAGGACAAGCCGGTTGTATTACTTAAGATGACCAAACGTTCTCGAAGACATATGCGAAGACTGTCAAGTGCTTTCGCTTCATATAGTTGATTAATCTTCTTTAGTTTGCTAAGTGTTGTGTGGGTGAACCTGTGCTAATGTACCGACCTTCTAGGACTAATACATACTTGTGATTATACCCCTTGCAAACATCCGTAAGTACAAGAAAGTAATTAAGGTAGAAACCTAACCACAGCTTTAAACTCTAAGACCCTTACATCTCTTGTGCAATGGTTTCCTAACAGGGGTTTAGGTTTCTGTCACTCCGGCAACCCCTACAATTAGTAGCCAAATACACAATGCATTCCCCTAGGCCCATATAAGGTGAAGTGTCATGTAGTCGACGTTCACATGACACCACTAGAAGAAGTACACCACAACTTAAATATCAAACTATTGAATCTTTCTCAACACAATTCCACTACTAACAACATGACTTCTCCCATGTCCTCAAGAACTAAATGAACTACTCATAAAGTATCATATGGATCATGATTAGAGATGGAATAATGAAGTATAACAATCTGAACATAAACAATAATTCAATGTTCCACTCAATAGCATCAACTACAAAGAGTAATCAACACCGGCAAAGTTTCCCCTAAGAACTATACAAGATTCAACCCAACTGTTACAACTATATGGAGATGGTGATGAGGGTGCTGACGGTGATGATGGTGATGATGATGATGATCCCGATGAAGTCCAGCTTGATGGTGGTGTTGATGGCGACGATCTCCCCTCTCCAGGAAGGAATTCCCCCGGTAGAATTCTATCTACTGGAGAGATCTTTCTCTCTCGGTGTTTTACGCCCCGCAGAGGCGGCGGAATCTTTCTGTGGTCGCCCTCCGAGTATTAGGGTTTCAGGAGGATTATATACGCAAGAGGGGAGAGCCAGGGGTGGACCAGGACGGCCACACCACCTGGTGGCACGGCCTAGGCTGGCCCGCGCCGGGGGGTGGTGTGGGCCCCCTGTGGCCCATCTCTGCCTCCTCTTCTGGCTTCCTTCGTCTTCTGGAAAAATAGGATTTTCCATATATTTTCCCGGATTTTCTGATCTTCGCGAATTTTGCCTCCAAACAGCACCTTTTCCATCAGAATCCTGACTGCAGCGGTCCATGCTCCAAAAGTTATCAACTATGCAAAAACAGATGAAAATACATAAGTATCACCTCTTAATATGAAATATATCAATGAATAACAGTAAATTATGATATAGAATAGTGATGCAAAATAGATGTATCAACTCCCCCCAAGCTTAGACTTCGCTTGTCCCCAAGCGAAATGAGCTCAATAAACATGGCCTCGGGTTTATGGAGTGAAGAGTCGATAAAAGAATACGGACAAGAAGCATCACATTCATCAATACATAGATCATAATAGAAGACAACTCACTATTATATAACTTAACTTGTAATAAGTAAAGGAAACACAATAAAGATACATAAAGTGAATCATAATTGGTAATGGAAAACTTAGCTCTTGGTCGAAGAATAGTTGATAATTTGCTGGAGTTCACAAATAACTGGTTTTCAATGATAGCTTTCAAAGTAGTAATCACCAAGATAAGAGAAA
This sequence comes from Avena sativa, assembly GCA_916181665.1. Taxonomy (NCBI): domain Eukaryota; kingdom Viridiplantae; phylum Streptophyta; class Magnoliopsida; order Poales; family Poaceae; genus Avena; species Avena sativa. Next base: position 100,881,351 of record OV702287.1, on the reverse strand, counting down.
TGTGCAAAACAAGGAACATAAGAAACATGATTGAATAAATCATCATATGAATGAATGAAACACAACAACTCAAAATACTTGTTGAGATAGAAGGGAACAGGTTTACTGACTCAACTAAAAAGTAAAAGAAAGGCCCTTCGCAGAGGGAAGCAGGGATTTCAAGTTTCATAAAGAGCTCCCAAAAATTATGATACTTATTAGCTTTCAGATCTCATTGCCCCTATCATAGGCATCTTTAGGTGGTTAAGGTTAAAGTGATCAAATACGAGGATATGCTTGACAAGTTGTAAATTGAGAATCTCATGTCCCTTGAATACGAGGGCCGCTCCTCATGCTACTCAAGTTTAGTCACCGGTAAGTTCTTGTCATCGTAAGCACATGTGTATCATGGAGAACCGCCAACGGGGTACCCCTTGCCCGATGATACGGAAGAATCCCCATATCAAAATGACAAGGCAAGCAGACAACAAGCATCTCAGCAATCTTCTTATTTACCATGGGAATATGGTGCTTTTTTCTCTCTTTCCTCTTTTCATAATCTCCCCTTTTTTCTCTTTTTCTCAATCTCTATCTTTTTTATAAGAAGAATGCTTCATAGATGCTCGTTAAGGTTACGCTACAGGTTTCCACCATGACGGCATGGATTAGATCGGCGGCCCAGGCGTTTCTCTAACACACATGCATAACTCCATGGACTTACAAGCTCCCCTTTCATTTCAAACCGACGACATCCATAGACAAAAGAACATGATATCAACTAGGTACAAAGTACCAGTGCAATGTTGAAAGCGTTCCCCATGACAACATGGTTCTGCTAATTCACAACTTACAAAGCGCAAGCATATACGCAACATAGATGAGCACAATGGTTCAAGTTTATTAAAAGCAAGAAAGTAAAGTGTGCCATCAAGTTCGTGAGAGCTTTAATCACTAATTTTCACATAACAAGTTTAATTTGGAAGGTAGATAAAAACATGAATTTACTTGGAATAGCAATAGTGCTAATAGGTAGGTATGGTGGACACAAATGGCATAGGTTTGGTTTAAGGATTGGATGCACGAGAAGAATTCCCTCTCAGTACAGGTTTTTGACTAGCAAGGCTAGGTAGCAAGTATAAGAGTTGAAGGAAACAAACAAACATACAAGCGATAAAGACAAACATGCAATCTTCCTTGGAAGCACAAAAGATCTTAACTAGAGAATACTAAACTTATGAGCAAATCAAGAAAGAAAGATGATGAAATTATTTTTTATTTAGAGTACTTTTATCTTTTTCATTCAACTCTCAAAAATAGTGTTGCTACTGACCAAGCCAGGTTTGCCAAAACCAACTAAATTAACTCAATGATCCCAAAGTCCTACCAATACTAACAACAAGATCAATCATACAACCATGAATTGAAAACTAATATAAGATATGCAAAAGAGTAAATGATAGAACTTCTCATTAGTATTCCATAACGGCAACTCACGCCAGGGGATACATATCTAACGAGAGAGGGGACACTTCCATAATGCAAACCATCCTACATGATAACTTCTCTATTCATGATATGACTCTACTAAAAAGGTAAAAAGATAGAAGATAGTGATGTGATACCGCGACACTCCCCTAAGCTTGGAACAAACCAAGGGGATGCCAAACCTGATGACGAATTACTCCTTCGGTGGTGGTGGTATCCTCTCATCATCGTCCGACTTCCAGGGCAAGGGCTCCCCATCAAAAAAGGACATTGTGGTCTCCAGCATCCTGAAACTTGCAGCAGCACTTATGCGCTTAAACCTAACCTCGTACGCACAGTTTTGATTTTGAACGTCGTAGAGCTGTGCTTGCAGTTTGTTGGTTGTTTGGCGGAGTGAGAGGAGTTCATCCTTGAGCTCTGCAGTCTCCTTTTGGTGCTCGGCAATGAGTTCGGAACAAATCTGATGGATGATATCCACTTCGCGTTATGCCATCTTCTTGTACCTAAAGACTTCTTGCTCCAGTGCTTCCATCCTGTCCTCCAGACCTCCTTCACCTTTAGGGCCTTGAACCTCTTTTATCCGGACCTCCCCATCTTCGAGAAACAACTCCTTGGGATGAATCTTCAACTCTCTCATGTATGGGTTGTTGATATCTTCTAAGGAATCTTCCTTGGTTGATCTAGAGGAAGACATTGTGACTCCAAATCTGGGACTCTACCTGTGAGAAATAGATCGGAACGAAAAAATGATATACGAACCTCAGGGGATCCGGGGGATTATATATTACGAAGTTTCACATCAAAAGGAAGGTACAGGGAGAAAACGAGTTGGAGGCGGAGTCCGGAGTGGCCACACCACCTGGTGGCACGGCCAGGGGTGGGCCCGTGCCACAGGGTGGTGTGAGCCACCCTGGCTCCATTTCCATCCCTCTTTCGCTTTGTAGCTTTCCTTATTGACTAAAAACTGCAAAAATATAGTTGGATAGTATTTCAGCAGAACTTTTCTTACCAGAACTGTTACCTATTTAAAAACGGAGTCTACAGGTCTCTGAATTTGGTCCTTGATAAATTTTTCCGGAGTTATAACTTTTGAAAGGCATCAACATCTTCATTGTAAGAATCTCCAGCAATATAGTGCTTAAGTCGCTGCCCATTCACTACTTATGTAGTATTATATTTTAAAGAAGAAATTTTTATTGCTCCTGAACGGTACACCTCTTCAATAACGAAAGGTCCTTCCCATTTTGACAGTAGTTTTCCTGCAAAAAATCTGAGACGAGACCTATACAATAGAACTTTCTCACCAACATGAAATTATCTCTTAAGTATTCGCTTGTCATGCCATCTTTTAACTTTTTCCTTGAAGAGCCTAGCATTCTCATATGCTTCACTCCTCCATTCATCTAAAGAACTTAAGTCAAATAATCTTTTTTCACCAACAAGCTTACAATCTCTATTGAGTTCTTTAACTGCCTAGTAAGCTTTGTGTTCTAATTCTAAAGGTAGGTGACAAGCTTTCCCATAAACCATTTTATAAGGAGACATCGCCATAGGGTTTTTGTAGGCAGTCCTATAAGCCCATAAAGCATCATTCAACCTTTTAGCCCAGTTTTTTCTAGATCTATTAACAGTCTTTTGCAAGATGGATTTAATTTCTCTATTTGATAACTCCACTTTCCCACTAGTTTGGGGGTGATAAGCTGAAGAAATTCTATGATTAACATCATATTTAGCAAGGGTATTTCTAAAACCAACATGAATGAAATGAGAACCTCCATCAGTCATGAGATACCTAGGCACTCCAAACCTAGGAAAAATAACATCCTTAAGAATTTTTAGGGAGGTCTCCCCGTCAGCACTCTTCGTAGGGATGGCTTCTACCCACTTAGTGACATAATCAACGGCAACAAGAATATGAGTATAACCTTTTGAGGGAGGAAAAGGACCCATAAAGTCAAATCCCCAGCAATCAAAGGGTTCAATAACTAGAGAGTAGTTCATAGGCATTTCATTGCGTCTAGAAATATTACCAACACGCTAACACTCCTCACAAGATAAAACAAATTTTCTTGCATCTTTAAAAAGGGTAGGCCAGTAGAAACCTGATTGTAGCACCTTTTGTGCAGTTCTATCTCCTGCATGATGTCCTCCATAAGCACTACCATGAAATTTACGCAATATCTCCTTTTGTTCATATTCTGGAACACATCTTCGCATAATACCATCCACTCCTTCTTTATATAAGTGTGGGTCATTGATACATTGCAAATGTATCCATAATTTTTGATGTTCCATGCTTGGTTTTATCTACTTTCTTGTGTTTTGTCCACACTTTGGAGTACTTTTCATATGATTTCTTGGACTAACCTATTAACAAGAGCCATAGTGCCAGTTGCCTGTTTTCTGTTGTTTTTGGTTCCAGGAAAGTCAGAAAATGAATATTCTCGGAATTGGACCGGATAAAAGCCAAAGTTGATATTTTCCTGGAAGATTCACGGAGCCAGAAGGAGACACGAAGGGGGGCCACAGGGTGGCCACACCACCCCTTGGCGCGGGCCAGCCCAGGCCGCGCTAGGGCATGGTGTTGGCCTCCTGGCTGGCCACCGACCTTTCCTCTTTCGCCTATATATTTCCCCCGAGGCAAAAACCCTAAATCGTCAAGCCTCCAGCCACGAAAAGTTCCATAGTGCCGCCGCCATCGAAGGGGAGATTCAGGGGACAGAAAGTCTCTGTTCCGGCACCCTGTCGGGACGGGGAAGTGCCCCCGGAGCCATCTCCATCGATCTCCACCTCCATCTCCATCACCATTTATATGAGAGTGTTCACTAGTGAAAGTATGATCCCTAGGCCTTGTTTCTAAGCACTGAAACACCGTTTGCTATTAGATCTGTTACATGTTTGCTTGCTTCTATCTTTATTTCAGTTTTACTTTAGTCTTTTCCATGCCATCAAGCTATTTTCTATCAATGTTGCCACTTATAATTATCTATACCACTTGTATTTTACTATCTCTTCACCGAACTAGTGCACCTATACACCTGACAAGTGTATTGGGTGAGTTGGGGACACAAGAGACTTCTTGTATCTTGATTGCAGGGTTGCTTGAGAGGGAATACCTTTGACCACTTCCTCCCTGAGTTTGATAAACCTTGGGTAATCCACTTAAGGGAAAACTTGCTGTTGTTCTATAAACCTCTGCACTTGGAGGCCCAACAACTGTCTACAAGAATAGAAGTGCGTAGACATCAAGCTATTTTCTAGCGCCGTTGCCGGGGAGGTAAGGTAAAAGGTATTCACACCGGAGGATTAAAGAAGAAGAACCTCCCACGGCAAACGCCTATTTTCTGGTGCCGTTGCCGGGGAGGTAAGGTAAAAGGTACTCACACCGGAGGATTAAAGAAGAAGAACCTCCCACGGCAAACGCCTATTTTCTGGCGCCGTTGCCGGGGAGGTAAGGTAAAAGGTATTCACACCGGAGGATTAAAGAAGAAGAACCTCCCACGGCAAACGCCTATTTTCTGGCGCCGTTGCCGGGGAGGTAAGGTAAAAGGTACTCACATTCTCCGGTGTGAGTGCTCGAAGTTATTTACTTTAGATTCTGCAATTTTGTCTTTTTGTTTCTTGTTTTCACTAGTTAGGCTTAATGGAAAACAACAAAAAAATTAGAGAGCTTTATAGTATTTATCTTGAGTTAGGACATGAAGTGTTTGAAGAGAAAATTAAAAAACCTATGGAACCTTATTTGCGTGCTAATAGCAATGTTGTTAGTATGAATTCTTTGGACACCATTATTGCTAATGCTATGGAAAAGTCTAAGCTTGGGGAAGCTGGTTTTGATGAGTAAGATATTTTTAGTCCCCCAAGCACGGAGGAGAAAATTTACTTTGATGATACTGTGCCTCCAATATATGATGATTACAATGATGAATATGATATTTTCAGTCCACCTACTATTGAGGAGAAAATTAATTATGATTACAATATGCCTCCTATATTTGATGATTATGGTGATGAGAATAATAATGATAGCTATTTTGTTGAATTTGCTCCCACTACAATTAATAAGAATTACTATATTTATGTGGAGAGTATTAATTCTTTATGCATGTGGCTCATGATAAGAATGTTTTATGTGATAGTTATATTGTTAATTTTATTCATGATGCTACTGAAAGTTATTATGAGAGAGGGAAACGTGGTTTTATACATCTCAATAATATTAAGTTTCCCCTCTTTATGTTGAAAATTTTGAAGTTGCACTTGTTTTGCTTTACTATGCTTGTTGCTTTGTGCTTTCATGACTTGTTTATTTACAAGATTCCTATGCATAGGAAGTGGGTTAGACTTAAATGTGCTTTGAATTTGCTTCTTGATGCTCTCTTTTACTTCAATTCATATTTCTTATGTGAGCATCTTCTCAAACTATCATGCCTAACTTAACGGCGTTAAAGAAAAGTACCTATTGGGAGATAACCCAAAAGTTTTAGATGAGTCTTGGAAGTTATTACTTCAGTAATAACCGCTCCTTATCCTTTTTATTTGCTTTTTGTGCCAAGAGTAACCTCTAATGAGAGAGAAGTAATGATTGGGAAAGTTGCTGTCCCGAAACAGATTTCTGTGCTTCACCGTAAAAATTCGTGTAAAATCTCTATACGTCCTTCTGAGGCGTGAATTTTTTTGCTTCTGCCCCAGGTTGTTATCTAACTTTCGTTAGTTCAACACTTTTTGATTTGAGCAACAGAAGGTCTTCGAAAAAATTCGTCTTTACCTGCTGGTCTGTTTTGATAGATTTCTGCCATTTTCTGCATTTGCTTCTTGTTGGTTCCTTTTTGAGTTCTTTTAGGGAATTGAGCTTTCTGAGGTAAGTGCTTCAGTATCTAGTGTTCTAATGGAAGTTTATTTGGTGTTAGAACTGAACCTAAAGACTTATTATCTTGAGTGCACTAATGTTGCTAATAAAGATTGTGTGAAGTTTTGTATGAAGGAAAAATTTCAGGTGTATGGAAGGAATGAGTAATGAGATGAAGAATGGACTAAATCTCAAGCTTGGGGATGCCACGCGTGTCACCCCAAGAAATATCCAAGAAGTACAAGCATCAAAGCTTGGGGATGCCTTGGGCATCCCCTTCTTCATTAATAAAAATCCCAGGTTTCTTTCAAACGCTTCATTTTTATTGTTTCATGCACAGTTGTGTTGTTCTTGGAGCGTCTTCTTTTTCGTTTTCGTTTTGTTTTTCGTTTAATTGGTTTGCTTAGTTTGCTGAATAAATTGGTTGGACCCCCTCTTTCATACATTGGTTTTCAAATAGTTTGGTTTGGATTGGAAAAGAGTAGGAAAGTTCATGCTTAAGTGGTGAAGAGAGCTTGTTTTTGACTGTGGCTTATGCTTTGTCATGCCATGCTTGATATTGTTTTGGCTTTATGCTTAGTATTCTTTGTTGTAGCATGACTTGTTATAAACAACTGATATTGCTTAATGTGCCTTGGATGAATCATGCGTTGTTTTAGCATATTAAAGCATAGTATTGTGGTATTCTCCTTTGATGCTTTATTTGGGTTGACTTGGCGCATGCTCACACCATGTTATGACTATCCCAAGTCACCATATCCTTTATGATCCTTTAGTTTTCAACTTGTAGTATCACTTTATGCTTTGATCAATGATGTTTTGTCACTCTGCAAGATTATGGCCATTATTGCTCTCTTAGTTTGTCGCTCCCAGTCTTTTGCTAGCCTCCACAACCAAGTATGAGTTCCACTCATGCATCCAACTCCCTAAACCAAGTTATTCCAAAGAGTCCACCATACCTACCTACTAGCATATGCTATTCCAAGTACATTCGTGTTTTTGTTTACCTTCCGAATTAAACTTGTTATGATAAAACTAGTGATTAAAGCTCTCACGAACTTGATGGCACACTTTACTTTTCTTGCCCTTAATAAACTTGAGCCATTGTGTCGTCTATGTTGTATATGCTTGCATTTATTTGTTGGAAATTAGCAGAACCATGCTTTCATGGGGAACGCTTTCAACATTGCACTTGGTACTTGTACCTAGTTGATATCATGCTCTTTTGTATATGGATGTCGTCGGTGTGAAATGAAAGGGGAGCTTGTAAGTCCATGGAGTTATGTATATGTGTTAGAGAAACGCCTGGGCCGCTGGTCTAATCCATGCTGACATGGTGGAAACTTGCAGCGTAACCATAATGAGCTATCTATGAAGCATTCTTCTTAAAAAAAGGAGTCCTATATTGAGAAAAAAAAGAGAAAAATAAAAAAAAGATTATGAAAATAGGAAAGAGATAAAAAAGCACCATATTCCCATGGTAAATAAGAAGATTGCTGAGATGCTCGTTGTCTGCTTGCCTTGTCATTTTGATATGGGGATACTTCCGTATCATCGGGCAAGGGGTACCCTGTTGGTGGTTCTCTATGATACACATGTACTTACGATGAAAAGAACTTACCGGTGACTAAACTTGAGTAGAATGAGGAGCGGTCCTCGTATACAAGGGACATGAGATTTCTAACTTATACTTCGTCAAGCATGTACACCATAGTTTGTTCACTTTAACCTTAATCACTTCAAGATGCTTATGATAGGGGCAATGAGAGCTGAAAGCTATTAAGTAACATAATTTTTGGAAGCTCTTTATGAGACTTGAATCCCTACTTCCTTCTATGAAGGCCTTTCTTCCACTTTTATATTGAGTCTCCACCTTCTATCTTTATGCACCTACTTTGAGAGCATAGTGACCATTCTTAGTTCTATGTGCATTGTCCCAAGACTAGTTGATTGATGCATAACTTGATATTGCTTGTTTTAAACTATTTGTATCTAGTCACTCTTATGAACTTTGAAGGTGTCCTGTGCATTTATATTTGCTACTCTACTGAGGGACAAGCTGAATGCTATTATGCTATGTTTTCTTTATGTGAAACAAACAAGCGTCTAGCAAAGCATTGTTATTCATGAATCTTTTGTTTGTACCTTTTCATGTTGCATCATAGTTTCTTTGTCTTATTGCTAGAACTTTGTCTTTCATGTTATGATTGAAGTACTATGATCCCAGCTTTGAATGTTTTACAAATACTTTGATCAAGTTTATGATGGTGCATGTCACCTCAAAAATTATTCTTTCTTTTTATCACTTACCTACTCGAGGACGAGCAGGAGTTAAGCTTGGGGATGTTGATACATTGCAAATGTATCCATAATTTTTGATGTTCCATGCTTGGTTTTATCTACTTTCTCGTGTTTTTTCCACACTTTGGAGTACTTTTCATATGATTTCTTGGACTAACCTATTAACAAGAGCCACAGTGCCAGTTGTCTGTTTTCTGCTGTTTTTGGTTCTAGGAAAGTTAGAAAATGAATATTCTCGGAATTGGACCAGACAAAAGCCAAAGTTGATATTTTCCCGGAAGATTCACGGAGCCAGAGGGAGACACGAAGGGGGGCCACAGGGTGGCCACACCACCCCTTGGCGCGGGCCAGCCCAGGCCGCGCCAGGGCATGGTGTGGGCCCCCTGGCCGGCCACCGACCTTGCCTCTTTCGCCTATATATCTCCCCCAAGGCAAAAACCCTAAATCGTCAAGCCTCCAGCCACGAAAAGTTCCACAGCGCCGCCGCCATCGAAGGGGAGATTCAGGGGAAAGAAAGTCTCTGTTCCGGCACCCTGTCGGGACGGGGAAGTGCCCCCGGAGACATCTCCATCGATCTCCACTGCCATCTCCATCACCATTGGCGATTTCCATTATGAGGAGGGAGTAGTTTCTCTCGAGGCTAAGGGTTCTTCCGGTAGCTATGTGTTCATATCTCTCTCTATGCATGATCATATTATGATCATGAGCTTTTTAATCAAGTAGATCTACCTTGCTACTCAAGTTCTTTAATATATCTCTGCTCTCCCCATGTGTGTGAAAGTGACAGCGTGCACACCATGGTGGCACTTAGGCTAGAGATTACAAATACTTGTTATGAGTTATATTTGGAGTTGGATGTCTCTATAAAATTGTGGTGTTTGTTGGAACCATCTAGAGCTCAAGGTGACAGTGTGGGGTTTTCTAGATGGGAAAGGCTTACTTTGAGGTGTGCTGTTATAGCCCTACCATCGATTAGAGTGTTCAACCGGAGAGTAGTTAAGAGTAGTATCATAAAGAGAAGATATTTATATGAGAGTGTTCACTAGTGAAAGTATGATCCCTAGGCCTTGTTTCTAAGCACTGAAACACCGTTTGCTATTAGATCTGTTACATGTTTTCTTGCTTCTATCTTTATTTCAGTTTTATTTTAGTCTTTTCCACGCCATCAAGCTATTTTCTATCACCGTTACCACTTATAATTATCTATACCACTTGTATTTTACTATGTCTTCGCCGAACTAGTGCACCTATACACCTGACAAGTGTATTGCGTGTGTTGGGGACACAAGAGACTTCTTGTATCTTGATTGCAGGGTTGCTGGAGAGGGAATACCTTTGACCACTTCCTCCCTGAGTTCGATAAACCTTGGGTAATCCACTTAAGGGAAAACTTGCTGCTGTTCTACAAACCTCTGCACTTGGAGGCCCAACAACTGTCTACAAGAATAGAAGTGCGTAGACATCAGTCATCCCAAAAATAATGCCTCAAATCGTAAAAGAACTTCCTTCGCTGCTGAGCTGTGAAAGTGGGAGGCAAATACTTGGAGACAATAAAGTGTTGGGTTCGCAGCATAGAAAACAAAAAATTTCCTACGATGAGAACTATACGCCAAGATCTATCTACTAGATACAGAGCAACGGGTGGACATACATCCATGGAGAACTTACCCTCGAAGACAACGAGTTTTGTTAACGAGTAGGAACTCGTGGTTGATGTAGTCGTACGCTTGCCGATCTCAAGATCGTGTGGAAGTCCGAGCGCCACAAATCAGCAGCGCATCCGTCCTCGCACACAAGTTCAAGCCACCGGACAACCTCCACCTCCTCGCTCCATCGAATCAGCGGAAGTAGCAACTCCTTCCAGACGCAAGGCCACCAGGAACATGTATCTCGCTAATCCGAGACCATGGGGGAATATCTAGAGGGGGAGAGAGATCCTTCACAAGGAGGTGTGTGGATGAAGGAGGGAATGGGTGGCCTTTTATAGGAGGAGGGGGGTGCCCCCTCTCTCCATGGCCGGCGCATGGGGGGTGACCCCTCACCTCCCCCATTCATGTGGTGGTAACCCCTCCACATTAAAATGCCTCTTCACATTCCCTTTTAAAGTCTCCACTTTAAATGCATTAAATTTCTCCAAATTTAATGCTCTCTCATTTAATAAATTCTTTTTATTAAATTTATTCAGTATTTTGTTAATTACTTTAATTAACAAACATTCACATATATCCCCTTGCAATATTTCAATATCACATGCAGAACCACCTTCTGCAATTTCACCCGAAACAATTTCCGGTTTCTATTGAAACAATTCCTGCGCTTTGCAATTCTTTCGTCTGAAACATATGTGCTCCAAAATGGTGTCCGGTAACTCTTTAGTGTGCCACCCTACGGTTCGCGAATAATGCAGACATGATCGAGACCCTTCTCCGATCAATAATCAGCAGCGGGACCTGGAGATCCGTACTGACTCCTACACATTCAACGATGACTCCTGTGATCGTGAGAACCTTTAACGCTTGTAACTAAATCCCTTTGTCTCTCGATATATTACATGTCCGAGATTCGATCATCGGTATCTCCATACCTATTTTGATCTCGTTACCGACATGCACTCTTTTCTTGTTCCCGTGATATAACATTCTAGTGATCACATCACTTGCTTGCAAGCTATCCTAATGTGATATCACCGAGAGGGTCCAGAGTATATCTATCCGTCATGTGGATTGACAAATTCCACTCTTGATCCATGAGCCTCAACATAACACCTTCGTAGTACTGAACCCATCTTTATAGTCACCCTGTTACGGTGTTAGCAATTAACATGATCTCATGGTCTAAGGATAAAGATTACTTCGTATGATGTTATAACAATATAAACATAATGACTTGATCGTAATGCTATACTTCGGATGAATGTTCATCACATCATTTCACAAATGCTGTGACCTTGTTATTAACAACATCCAATGTCCATGATCAGGAAACCTTGATCATCTTGTTAATCAACAAGCTAGTCTATAAGAGAGGCATAACTAGGAACCCTTTTTGTTTATTAAACACACATGTATTGATGTTTCCTATCAATACAATTATAGCATGCAAAATAAACATCTATCATATACAAGGAATACATAATAATAACTTTATTATTGCCTCTCAGGGCATATTTCCTTCAGTCTCCCACTTGCACTAGAGACAATAATCTAGTTTATATAGTGATAAATCTAACACCCGTGGAGTTCTGGTGTTGATCATGTTTTGCCCTAGGGAGTACTTTAGTCAACGGATCTGCTACATTCAGGTCCGTGTGCACTTTACAAATCTTTATATCTCCATCCTTGACATGCTCGCGGATGGAGTGAAACCGGCGCTTAATATGCTTGGAATTCTTGTGAGACCTTGGTTCCTTGGCGTTGGCTATGGCTCCATTATTGTCACAATAGATCACCATTGGGTCCAACGCACTAGGAACCACACCTAGTTCCGTTATGAACTCCTTCATCCAAACCGCTTCCTGCGCTGCTTCTGAAGCAGCAACATATTCCGCCTCCGTCGTTGATCCAGCCACCACAGGTTGTTTGGAGCTCCTCCAACTAACTGCTGCTCCGTTCAAGAGAAATACGTATCCGGATTGAGACTTAGAGTCATCCGAATCAGTGTCAAAGCTAGCATCGACATAACACTTAGCGACTAGCTCTTCTTCACCTCCGTATACAAGAAACATATCCTTAGTTCTTCTCAAGTACTTAAGGATATTCTTGACCTCTATCCAGTGTTCCGAACCTGGATCAGATTGGTACCTACTAGTCAAACTAATAGCATGTGCCACATCCGGTCTTGTACATAGCATGGCATACATTATAGAGCCTATGGCTGAGGCATAGGGGATCTTATCCATTATCTCTCTTTCTTCCGCCATAGCCGGACTTTGAGTCTTACTCAATGTCTTGCCTTGCAACATAGGTAAGTACCCCTTCTTACTTCCGTCCATATTAAACTTCTTTAATATCTTATCAAGGTATGTACTCTACGATAGCCCAATTAGGCGTCTTGATCTATCTCTATAGATTATAATGCCTAATATATATATGAAGCTTCACCAAGGTCCTTCATCGAAAATTTGCTGTTTAGATAACTTTTAACACTGTTTAAAAGATCTATATCATTTCCAATCAATAATATGTCATCCACATATAATATCAGAAATGCCACATTGCTCCCACTCACTTTCTTGTAAATACAAGCCTCTCCATAAGTTTGGACAAATCCAAACTCTTTGATCACCTCATCAAAGCGGAGATTCCAACTCTGGGATGCTTGCTTCATTCCATAGATGGATCGCTGAAGTTTGCACACCTTATCAGCATCCTTAGGATCGACAAAACCCTTAGGTTGTATCATATACAACTCTTCTTCAATGTTACCATTGAGGAACGCAATTTTGACATCCATCTGCCATATTTCATAATCGAAATATGCAGCAATTGCTAACATAATCCTAACCGACTTAAGCATCGCTACGGGAGACAATGTCTCATCGTAGTCAACTCCTTGAATTTTTCCAAACCCCTTTGTGACAAGTCGAGCCTTATAGATGGTTACATTACCATCAGCATCAGTTTTTCTTTTGAAAATCCATTTATTCTCAACGGCCTTTCGATCGTGAGGTAAGTCCACCAAGGTCCAAACCTGGTTTTCGTACATGGATTCCATCTCGGATTTCATGGCTTCTAGCCATTTGCTGGAATCAGGGCTCATCATCGCTTCTTTATACGTCGCAGGGTCATCTATTTCATCAATCATGAAATTCATAACAGGATTGCCGTACAGTTCAGGAGCTGCACGTGTCCTGCTTGACCTGCGAGGTTCGGTAGTTTCCTCTTTCGGAGTTTCATGATCAATATCATTAGCTCTCTCTTCATTAGGTGAAGTCAACTCCGAAACAACTTCTGGAGCTGCGCTACTTGCCATTTCATGAAGAGAAGGTTCAATAACCTCTTCGAGTTCTACCTTCCGACTACTCACACCTTTCACGAGAAACTCCTTCTCAAGAAAGGATCCATTCTTAGCAACAAAGACCTTGCCCTCGGATCTGTGATAGAAGGTATACCCAATCGTTTCCTTAGGGTATCCTATGAAGACGCATTTTTCCGCTGTTCGAGTTTATCCGGTTGAAGTTTCTTCACATAAACATCGCATCCCCAAACTTTAAGAAATGATAGCTTAGGTTTGTTTCCAAACCATAATTCATACGGTGTATTTTCAACGGATTTAGATGGTGCCCTATTTAAAGTGAATGTAGCGGTTTCCAGTGCATAACCCTAAAATGATAGTGGCAAGTCAGTCAGAGACATCATAGATCGAACCATATGCAATAAAGTACGATTACGACGTTCTGACACACCATTACGTTGTGGTGTTCCGGCAGGCGTGAGTTGTGAAACTATTCCACAGTCTTTCATATGTGTGCTAAACTCGTAACTAAGATACTCTCCTCCATGGTCGGACCGCAGAAATTTGATCTTTCTGTTACGATGATTTTCCACTTCATTCTGAAATTCTTTGAACCTTTCAAAGGTTTTAGACTTATGTTTCATCAAATATATATACCCGTATCTACTCAAATCATCCGTGAAAGTAACAAAATAACGATATCCACCTCGCGCCGACACACTCATTGGTCCACACACATCGGTATGTATGATTTCCAATAAATCTGTCGCCCGTTCCATTGAACCGGAAAACGGCGTTCTAGTCATATTGCCCATAAGGCATGGCTCACATGTATCAAATGATTCAAAATCAAGTGATTCCAAAAGTCCATCGGAATGGAGTTTCTTCATGCGTTTAACGCCAATATGACCTAGACGGCAGTGCCACATATATGTAGATATATCATTATCAAGTTTAATCCTTTTAGCATCAACATTATGAATATGTGTAATACTACTATCGAGATCCAACAGAAATAAACCATTCAACACAGGTGCATGACCATAAAAGATATTATTCATATAAATCGAACAACCATTGTTTTCAGACTTAAACGAATAACCACTTTGCATCAAACACGATCCGGATACAATGTTCATGCTCAGTGCAGGCACCAAATAACAATTATTCAGGTTTATAACTAATCCCTACGGCATATGGAGAGGCAACATTTCGACGACGATCACATCAACTCTTGATCCATTGCCGACCCGCATCGTGACCTCATCCCTTGCTAGTTGTCGCTTGTTCCGCAGCCCCTGAACCGAGTTACATATATTAGCAACCGATCCCGTATCAAATACCCAGGTGCTACTACGAGTACTAGTCAAGTACACATCAATAACATGTATATCACTTATACCTTTGTTTGCCTTGCCGGCCTTCTTGTCCGCCAAATACTTGGGGCAGTTGCGCTTCCAATGGCCAGTCCCCTTGCAATAGTAGCACTCGGTGTCAGACTTAGGGCTAGCTCGGGGTTTCTTTTCAGGCGCGGCAATAGATTTGCCGCCCTTCTTTCCCTTCTGCTTGCCTTTCTTGTCCTTCTTGAAACCGGTGGTCTTATTGATCATCAACACTTGATGTTCTTTCCTGATCTCTACTTCTGTAGTCTTAAGCATTGACAGAAGCTCGGGAAGAGACTTCTTCATGCCCTGCATATTATAGTTCATCACGAAGCTCTTGTAGCTAGGTGGCAGAGATTGGAGAACACGATGTATGCCTAAGTCAATGGGAATCGTTATTCCCAAGGACACAAGCTTATCAGCGTACCCAGACATTTTGAGTACGTGCTCACTAACGGAGTTGTTCTCTTCCATCATGCAGCTAAAGAACATTTCAGAAGCATTATAACTCTCTACGGCAGCATGGGTATCGAAAATCATTTTCAATTCTCCCATGGTATCAAAGGCATTGCCATTTTCGAAACGTTTTCAAAGTTCTGGCTCTAGCCCATACAGTATGCCGCAATGAACTAAGTTGTGGTCCTCCTGACGAGTTATATAGACGTTCTTTTCCTCGTCAGGGGCATCAGGAGCTGGTGGGGGGCCTAGCGGCGCCTCTAGCACATATTGCTTTTGTGCAGCAGTGAGGAGAATCCTCAAATTCATAGCCCAGTTGGTGAAGTTGCTACCATTCGCAGCAAGCTTCTCTTTCTCCATGAACACATTGAAATTAAAAGCAGGTGGTGCCATCTACAACAGAATTTGTAAAATATATTTAGACTAAGTTTATGATAGATTGAGTTCAACTAATCCAAATTACTAATGAACTCCCACTCAAAAAAGACATCCCTCGTGTCCTTTTGGTGATTACATGAACCAAATCTACTACACCAAGTCTGATCATCATGTGAGTCGGTGTAGCTTCAAAGGCGAGCATCTATATGGGCATCATATCAACTATATGACTCATGCTTAACCTTTTGGTCCGTGTTCCGAGGCCATGTTTGTACATGCTAGGCTCGTCAAGTAAGAACCTTAGTATTTGCGTGTGTAAAACTGCTTACACCCGTTGTATGAAAGCGTAGAGTCGAGAACACCCGATCATCATGTGATGCCTCAAAACACGATCCACAAAACGGTGCATACTTAAGGAAGAACACATTTTATCTTGATATCTAAATGAGGGATCATCTTATAATGCTACCAAAAGCGCCAAACTAGCAATATAAGATGCTAATGTGTGAAGTGAGGTGATATGGTCCATGCATTTGATCTCTATCATTTTCATCATGGTATGATCTCTATCATTCCTTTGTGTGTAAGGCCAAGGTCTATGGAACTTACACGTTAAGTGAGTTGTAAGAGTATCTATCATACATCTACTTACAACAATACCATATCAAGACACTAGCCCAGCAACGATCTAAACTAGACGCCTCTAATTTATCAATTGCAAGTTTTACGTGGCTTAGGGCTTTCGGAGATAGAACCGGTCTTACCTACGAACATGAACCACAACGAGGATAACCAAGTTATTAGCAACTCGTTGTAAATCAGATATTGACTATAGTAGGAGAGACAGACACCCGCTAGCCACTTATGCAAAACTAGTTGCATGTCAGTCGTGGAACCGGTCTCATGTATGATGACATGTAAGGTTGGTCCAGGCCACTTCATCCCACTATGCCACCAATATCCAAAGTACATAGAAGATGCAATAACATGATCATCATCGCCCACATATAAACATATGTGTACTACCCGTGCAAAGCACCTATGCATAGATCAGGCTCTGATACCACTGTTGGGTCCGCAGCATACAAAACAAAAAATTTCCTACGATGAGAACTATACGCCAAGATCTATCTACTAGATACAGAGCAACGGGTGGACATACATCCATGGAGAACTTACCCTCAAAGACAATGAGTTTTGTTAACGAGTAGGAACTCGTGATCGATTAGAGGGGGAGAGAGATCCTTCACGAGGAGGTGTGTGGATGAAGGAGGGAATAAAGTGTTGGGTCCGCAGCATAGAAAACAAAAAAATTCCTACGATGAGAACTATACGCCAAGATCTATGAACTAGATACAGAGCAACGGGTGGACATACATCCATGGAGAACTTACCCTCGAAGACAACGAGTTTTGTTAACGAGTAGGAACTCGTGGTTGATGTAGTCGTAAGCTTGCCGATCTCAAGATCGTTTGGAAGTCCGAGCGCCGCAAATCAGCAGCGCATCCGTCCTCGCACACATGTTCAAGCCACCGGACAACCTCCACCTCCTCGCTCCAGCGAATCAGCGGAAGTAGCAACTCCTTCCAGACGCAAGGCCACCGGGAACATGTATCTCGCTAATCCAAGACCATGGGGGAATATCTAGAGGGGGAGAGAGATCCTTCACGAGGAGGTGTGTGGATGAAGGAGGGAATGGGTGGCCTTTATAGGAGGAGGGGGTGCCCCCTCTCTCCATGGCCGGCGCATGGGGGGTGACCCCTCACCTCCCCCATTCATGTGGTGGTAACCCCTCCACATTAAAATGCCTCTTCACATTCCCTTTTAAAGTCTCCACTTTAAATGCATTAAATTTCTCCAAATTTAATGCTCTCTCATTTAATAAAACTCTTTTTATTAAATTTATTCAGTATTTTGTTAATTACTTTAATTAACAAACATTCACATATAGCCCCTTGCAATATTTCAATATCACATGCAGAACCACCTTCTGCAATTTCACCCGAAACAATTTCCGGTTTCTATTGAAACAATTCCTGCGCTTTGCAATTCTTTCGTCTAAAACATATGTGATCCAAAATGGTGTCCGGTAACTCTTAAGTGTGCCACCCTACGGTTCGCGAATGACCCTTCTCCGATCAATAATCAGCAGCGGGACCTGAAGATCCGTACTGACTCCTACACATTCAACGATGACTCCTGTGATCGTGAGAACCTTTAACGCTTGTAACTAAATCCCTTTGTCTCTCGATATATTACATGTCTGAGATTCTATCATCGGTATCTCCATACCTAGTTTGATCTCGCTACCGACATGCACTCTTTTCTCGTTCCCGTGATATAACATTCTAGTGATCACATCACTTGCTTGCAAGCTATCCTAATGTGATATCACCGAGAGGGCCCAGAGTATATCTATCCGTCATCTGGATTGACAAATTCCACTCTTGATCCATGAGCCTCAACATAACACCTTCGTAGTACTGAACCCATCTTTATAGTCACCCTGTTACGGTGTGACGTTTGATGTTATCAAGATACTCTTCCGGTGTTAGCAATTAACATGATCTCATGGTCTAAGGATAAAGATTACTTCGTATGATGTTATAGCAATATAAACATAATGACTTGATCGTAATGCTATACTTCGGATGAATGTTCATCACATCATTTCACAAATGTTGTGACCTTGTTGATCCAATGTCCATGATCAGGAAACCTTGATCATCTTGTTAATCAACAAGCTAGTCTATAAGAGAGGCATAACTAGGAACCCTTTTTGTTTATTAAACACACATGTATTGATGTTTCCTATCAATACAATTATAGCATGCAAAATAAACATCTATCATATACAAGGAATACATAATAACAACTTTATTATTGCCTCTCAAGGCATATTTCCTTCATAAATTTAGCATAATCAGCATACCAAGGGCTCCCTCGCGAGCTCACCCATACTGTAGCCAACTGTTCATTTGGGAAGCTATCATTAACATGCATAGGATCAAAAGAGATGCTTTCCAATCGAGATAAATTATCAGCTACAGGGTTTTCAGCACCTTTCCTATCTACAATATGTAGATCAAACTCTTGTAAAATCGACACCCATCTAATAAGCCTAGGCTTAGCATCCTTTTTCGTCCTAAGGTACTTAATAGCAGCATGATCATTATGAATGGTGACTTTTGAGTCCACAATATAAGGTCTAAACTTATCACAAGCGAAAACGACAGCTAGGAATTCTTTTTCAGTAGTAGCATAATTCCTTTGAGCAGCATCAATAGTCTTACTAGCATAATGAATAACGTTTAACTTTTTATCAATACGTTGCCCAAGGATAGCACCTATAGCAAAATCACTAGCATCACACATTATTTCAAAGGGTAAGCTCCAATCAGGTGGTTGAACAATAGGAGGTGTACTTAAAGCCTTCTTAAGAGTTTCAAAAGATTCCTTACAATCATTATCAAAAACAAAGGGTACATCTTTTTGAAGAAGATTGGTGAGGGGTTTTGATATCTTAGAGAAATCTTTAATAAACCTTCTATAGAAACCAGCATGACTAAGGATACTACGAATACCTTTGATGTATCTTGGGCAGGGCATTTTCTCAATTGCCTCGACTTTAGCTCTATCCATTTCTATGCCTCTTTTGGAAACCTTATGCCCAAGGACAATCCCTTCATTAACCATGAAGTGGCATTTCTCCCAATTAAGAACAAGATTAGTTTCTTCACACCTCTGCAAAACTTTATCAAGGTTGTGTAGACAATTATCAAAAGAAGTTCCATAGACGGAGAAGTCATCCATGAACACTTCCACAATTTCCTCACAAAAACCATGAAAGATAGCAGACATGCATCTTTGAAAAGTAGCAGGAGCATTACATAAACCAAAAGGCATAAGTCTATAAGCATAAGTTCCGTAAGGGCATGTAAAAGTAGTTTTTTCTTGATCTTGTTGTTTAACAGCAATTTGAGAGAAACCAGAATAGCTACCAAGTAAACAAAAATGGGTCTTTTTAGACAACCTTTCCGACATTTGATCAATAAAAGGAAACGGGTAATGATCTTTCTTAGTAACTTTGTTAACTTTCCTAAAATCAATGCACATCCTATAGCCCACCACTATTCTTTGGGAAATAATCTCATCATTATCATTAGGAACAACGGTAATTCCTCCTTTTTTAGGAACACAATGAACAGGACTAACCCATTCACTATCAGCAATAGGGTAAATAATACCAGCATCAAGGAGTTTCAATACCTCATTTCTTACCACTTCCCTTCATCTTAGGATTTAAACACCGTTGGTGCTCTACTACTGGCTTTGCATCCGGTTCTATATTGATAGCATGTTGACATATAGTAGGTGAAATCCCTTTTAAATCATCCAGAGTATAGCCCATAGCCCCTCGGTGTTTCTTCAAAACCTCCAATAACCTTTCTTCTTCCTTCCCTGAAAGTTTAGAGCTGATAATAACACGATATATCTTTTTATCATCAATGTAAGCATATTTAAGATCGTCAGGGAGAGGTTTTAGATCGAAGACCGGATCCTTTTTAGGTGGCAACGTGGTACCCAAGTCTTCTACAGGAAAGTTATGCTTAAGCATCTTGGGTTGACGATGGAGAATCTCGTCAATCTCATTCCTTTCTTCCATGAAGATCTCACTTTCATGGTCTTCCATAAATTGCTGCAAAGAATTGTTAGGAGCAAGAGAAATAGACGCAAGCTATTCAAATCGAAAATCCTCATTATGGGTTTCATTTTCACAAGGTTCTTTAGTAAATTTCAAAAAGTTAAACTCATAAGATTCTCCATCAAACTTAGTTAAGATTTTCTCCCTTTTGCAATCTATAATAGCTCCACAAGTACTCAAGAAAGGTCTACCAAAAATGATGGGATAAGTTTTACTAGAAGCTGAACCAAGTACTAGAAAATCAACAGGATATTTAATCTTACCACAAAGAACTTCAACATCCCGCACAGTACCAATTGGAGAGATGGTTTCTCTATTAGCAAGGTGAATAACTACATCAATCTCTTCCAACTCGCAGGGACTGATTTCATGCATAATTTCTTTATAAAGCTCATAAGGAATAGCACTTGAACTAGCACCAATATCACACAAACCATAATAGCAAGGATCACCAATTCTAATAGAAAGCATAGGGACACTAGCCTTTTTAGTTCTATTGGGATGTGAGACAATATTAGAAGCGTCTTCACAAAAGACTATGTGCCCATCTTCTACACTTTTAGTGACAAGATCTTTAACAATTGCTAGAATAGGTTCAATGTTTATTTGTTCATCAGGTTTTATAGTTCGCTTTTCACTTTTAGTGATTACACTAGTTATCATAGGATGATCCTTTACCTTATCTGGGAAAGGTATCTTCTCGATATAAGGTTCAGGTAAGATGTTATCAATAGTGCAATACTCAACACTCCCAACAGGAACACAGTCAACAATATCTTTATAAGGCGCATGGTAGTTGTTCCATCCCTTTTTTGGAATTTCAATATAAGAAGCAAAAGCCTTCAAGCAATTTTTAATAACTTGTAAATCAAGACCATAAGCATTACTAATATTTTGAAAGTCATCAGTTCCCATAAAAGATTCAATGCATTCATAATCATAATTTATACCTGACTTTCTACCTTTGTCATTCTCCCAAGCTTCAGCATTGTCTTGAATATGGTCCAGAAGATCCCATTTAGCTTCTTCTTCCATGCGAGTGAATGATCCAGCACAAGAAGCATCCAATAAATCTTTATCATAAAGAGAAAGCCTTGCATAAAAGTTATTGATAATAATATTGTTGGGGAGCTCATGAATGGGACATTTGAGCATTAGTAACTTCAATCTCCCCCAAGCTTGAGCTATACTCTCTCCATCAAGAAGCCAAAAGTTGTATATTTGATTCCGATCTTTATGAATCTCACTAGGAGGATAAAACTTTGAATAAAAGAGAGGCACTATTTCCTCCCATTCTAGAGCTTGACCATTCTTCAGCAGCTTATACCATTCCTCAGCTCTTCCTTTTAGTGATAATAAGAATAACTTCTTCTTAACTTGATCTGTGGTAATACCTGCACACTTGAACAACCCGCATAATTCGTGTATAAAGAGCAAATGATCACTGATGACCCACAAGTATAGGGGGTGTATCGCAGTATTTTCGAGGGAAGTGAAACCCAATTTATTGATTCGACACAAGGAGAGCCAAAGAATATTTATCAGCCTTAACAACTGAGTTGTCAATTCAGCTGCACCTGGAAACAATCTTGCTCACACCAGTTTATCAGTAGCAATAGTTTTGTAGTAGGAATAGTAAAGTAACAGCAGTAGTAAAGCAAAGACAGTAGTAACAAAAGCAGTAAACAGTGGGATTCGAGTGCGGTAGGCATAGGGATGGATGGACGGGCGTTGCATGGACAAGACAATTCACATAGCAATCAGAACATAGGGCAATTGCAGATAAATAAGATAAAGCATCCAAGTACTAGAAAATCCTAGGCATGTGTTCCATATATAGTCATATGTGCTCGCAATGAGAACTTGCACAACATCTTTTGTCTCGCCAGCCCGTTTGCAGCGGGTCCTCTAGGGAACTACTGGCAATTAAGGTGCTCCTTTTAATAGAGCACCAGAGCAAAGCATTAACACTCTGTGAACACATGTGATCCTCACATCAAAGCCATTCCCTTCCGGTTATCCCGATTTCTGTCACTTCGGGACCATAGGTTCCGGACAACAACGTGTGTATACAACTTGCAGATAAGACCAAAAACAATACTATCATAATGAATCAATAACATGTTCAGATCTGAAATCATGGCACTCGGGCCCTAGTGACAAGCATTAAGCATAACAAGTCGCAACAAAGTCAAAACGCACTAATAGTAGATACTAGGCACCATGCCATAACAATCCGATGCCGTTACATGAACGATCTCATCCAATCCCTACCATCCCCATAGCCTACAGCGGGGGATTACTCACTATAGATGGGGAAACATGGATAATTGATGGAGATGATGGTGGAGATCGATGGTGATGGCTCCGGGGGCACTTCCCCGTCCCGGCAGGGTGCCGAAACTAAGACTTTCTGTCCCCCGAATCTCCCCTTCGATGGTGGCGGCACTGCGGAACTTTTTCTGGAAAAACGTCCAACCCCCCGGAGTTTTTAGGTCAGAAGGCTTCTTATAGGCGAAGAGGGAGACCGAGGGGGGGTGCCTGAGGCCACCACACCATGCCCTGGCACGGCCAGGCCTAGCCCGCACCTGGGGGGGTGGCCAGCCTCTGGCCCTCCTCTGTCTCGTATTCTGGCTACTGGAGTCTTCTAGAAAAATAGGCACTTTGGCTTTTGTCCCATCCAATTCCAAGAATATTCATTTTCTGACTTTCCTGGAACCAAAAACAGCAAAAAACAGGCAGCTGGCACTATGGCTCTTATTAATAGGTTAGTCCAAAAAATCATATGAAAAGTACTCCAAAGTGTGGACAAAACACAAGAGAGTGGATAAAACCAAGCATGGAGCATCAAAAGTTATAGATACATTTGCAATGTATCAACATCCCCAAGCTAAACTCCTGCTCGTCCTTGAGTAGGTAAGTGATAAAAAGAAAGAATAATTTTTGAGGTGACATGCACCATCATAAACTTGATCAGAGTAGTTGTAAAACATTCAAAGCTGGGATCATAGTACTTCAATCATAACATGAAAGACAAAGTTCTAGCAATAAGACAAAGAAACTATGATGCAACATGAGAAGGCACAAACAAAAGATTCATGAATAACAATGCTTTGCAAGACGTTTGTTTGTTTCACATAAAGAAAACATAGCATAATAGTATTCAGCTTGTCCCTCATAGAGTAGCAAATATAAATGCATAGGACACCTTCAAAGTTCATAAGAGTGACTAGATACAAATAGTTTAAAGCAAGCAATATCAAGTTATGCATCAATCAACTAGTCTTGGGACAATGCACATAGAACTAAGAATGGCCACTATGCTCTCAAAGTAGGTGCATAAAGATAGAAGGTGGAGACTCAATATAATGGTGGAAGAAAGGCCTTATAAAAGGAAGCAGGGATTCAAGTCTCATAAAGAGCTTTCAAAAATTATGGTACTTATAGCTTTCAGCTCTCATTGCCCCTATCAGAAGCATCTTGAAGGTGATTAAGGTTAAAGTGACACAACTAAGAGGATATGCTTGAAAAGTTATAAACCTAAATCTCATGCCCCTTACTTATGAAGACCGAACCTCATGATACTCAACTTTAGTAACAAGTAAGCTCTTGCCATTGTAAGTACATATGTATCATAAAGAACCGCCAACGGGGTACCCCTTGCACATGATACACTAGATATCCCATAATCAAAATGACAAGGCAAGCAGACAATGAGCATCTCAGCGATCTTTTTATTTGCTATTTGCATAGGTTTTTATTGAGGATGCTTCATAGAGTGCTCATTATGGTGATGCTGCAAGTTTCCACCACGATTAGGCATGGCTTAGGCTAGCGGCCCAGGCGTTTCTCTAACAAACATACAAACTCCATGATCTTACAAGTTCCACTTTTATTTCACACTGTCGGGATCCATAAGCAAAAGAACATGATATCAACGGGGTACAAAGTACAAGTGCAATGTTGAAAGCGTTCCCCATGATACATGGTTCTGCTAATTTCAACTTATAAAGCGCAAGCATATACGCAACAAAGAAGGATCCAATGGTTCAAGTTTATTAGATGCAAAAAAGTAAAGTGTGCCCTCAAGTTCGTGAGAGCTTTAATCACTAGTTTTCTCATAACAAGTTTAATTTGGAAGATAAAAAAAGCATGAATATACTTGGAATAGCATATGATAGTAGGTAGGTATGGTGGACTCTTTGGAATAACTTGGTTTAGGGAGTTGGATGCATGAGTGGAACTCATACTTGGTTGTGGAGGCTAGCAAAAGACTGGGAGCGACAAACTAAGAGAGCAATAATGGTACTTCAATCATAACATGAAAGACAAAGTTCTAGCAATAAGCAAATAAACTATGATGCAACATGAAAAGGCACAAACAAAAGATTCATGAATAACAATGCTTTGCAAGACGTTTGTTTGTTTCAGATAAAGAAAACATAGCATAATAGTATTCAGCTTGTCCCTCAATAGAGTAGCAAATATAAATGCATAGGACACCTTCAAAGTTCATAAGAGTGACTAGATACAATAGTTTCAAACAAGCAATAACAAGTTATGCATCGAGCAACTAGTCTTGGGACAATGCACATAGAACTAAGAATGGCCACTATGCTCTCAAAGTAGGTGCATAAAGGTAGAAGGTGGAGACTCAATGTAATGGTGGAAGAAAGGCCTTCATAGAAGGAAGTAGGGATTCAAGTCTCATAAAGAGCTTCCAAAAATTATGGTACTTATAGCTTTCAGCTCTCATTGCCCCTATCATAAGCATCTTGAAGTGATTAAGGTTAAAGTGAACAAACTATGGTGTACATGCTTGACAAAGTATAAGTTAGAAATCTCATGTCCCTTGTATACGAGGGCCGCTCCTCATGCTACTCAAGTATAGTCACCGGTAAGTTCTTGTCATCGTAAGTACATGTGTATCATAAAGAACCGCCAACAAGGTACCCCTTGCCCGATGATACGGAAGAATCCCCATATCAAAATGACAAGGCAAGCAGACAACAAGCATCTCAGCAATCTTCTTATTTACCATGGGAATATGGTGCTTTTTTCTCTCTTTCCTCTTTTCATAATCTTTTTTTTTTCTTTTTCTCTTTTTTCTCAACATAGGACTCTTTTTTTATAAGAAGAATGCTTCATAGACAGCTCATTATGGTTACGCTGTAGGTTTCCACCATGTCAGCATGGATTAGACCAGCGGCCCAGGCGTTTCTCTAACACATATACATAACTCCATGGACTTACAAGCTCCCCTTTCATTTCACACCGACGACATCCATATACAAAAGAGCATGATATCAACTAGGTACAAGTACCAAGTGCAATGTTGAAAGCGTTCCCCATGAAAGCATGATTCTGCTAATTCCCAACAAATAAGTGCAAGCATATACAACATAGACGACACAATGGTTCAAGTTTATTAAGGGCAAGTAAAGTAAAGTGTGCCATCAAGTTCGTGAGAGCTTTAATCACTAGTTTTCTCATAACAAGTTTAATTTGGAAGGTAAACAAAAGCATGAATATACTTGGAATAGCATAAGCTAGTAGGTAGTCATGGTGTACTCTTTGGAATAACTTGGTTTAGGGAGTTGGATGCATGAGTGGAACTCATACTTGGTTGTGGAGGCTAGCAAAAGACTGGGAGCGACAAACTAAGAGAGAAATAATGGCCATAATCATGCAGAGCGACAAAACATCATTGATCAAAGCATAAAGTGATACTACAAGTTGAAAACTAAAGTATCATAAAGGCTATGGTGACTTGATATAGTCATAACTTGGTGTGAGCATGTGCCAAGTCAACCCAAATAAAGCATCAAAGGAGAATACCACTATACTATGCTTTAATATGCTAAAACAACGCATGATTCATCCAAGGCACATTAAGCAATCTCAATTGTTTATAACAAGTCATGCTACAGCAAAGAATACTAATCATAAAGCCAAAACAATATCAAGCATGACATGACAAAGCATAGGCCACAATCAAAAACAAGCTCTCTTTACCCCTTAAGCATGAGCTTTCCTACTCTTCTCCAATCCAAACCAAACTATTTGAAAACCAATGTATGAAAGAGGGGTACAACCAATTTATTCAGAAAACTAAGCAAACCAAGAAAACCAAAACCAAAACGAAAAACGAAAAAGAAGACGCTCAAAGAACAACACAACTGTGCATGAAACAATAAAAATGAAGCGTTTGGAAGAAACCTGGGATTTTTATTGATGAAGAAGGGGATGCCTTGGGCATCCCCAAGCTTTGACGCTTGTACTTCTTGGATATTTCTTGGGGTGACACGCATGGCATCTCCAAGCTTTTGCTTTAGTCCATCCTTCATCTCATTACTCATTCCTTCCATACACCTGAAATTTTTCCTTGATACAAAACTTCACACAATCTTTATTAGCAACATTAGTGCACTCAAGATAAATAAGTCTTAAGGTTCAGTTCTAACACCAAATAAACTTCAATTAGAACACTAGCTACTGTAGCTATTCCCTCAAAAAGCTCAATTCCCCAAAAAAACTCAAAAAGGAACCAACAAGAAGCAAATGCAGAAAATGGCAGAAATCTGTCAAAACAGATCAGCAGGTAAAGACGATTTTTTTTGAAGACCTTCTGTTGCTCAAATCAAAAAGTGTTGAACTAACGAAAGTTAGATAACAACCTAGGGCATAAGCACAAAAATTCACGCCTCAAAAAGACGTTCAGAGATTTTACACGAATGTTTACGGTGAAGCACAGAAATCTGTTTCGGGACAGCAACTTTCCCAATCATTAATTCTCTCTCATTAGAGGTTACTCTTGGCACAAAAAGCAAATAAAAAGGATAAGGAGCGGTTATTACAGAGTTAATAACTTCCAAGACTCATCTAAAACTTTTGGGTTATCTCCCAATAAGTACTTTTCTTTAATGCCTTTAAGTTAGGCAAAAACAAAAACTAAAATGGATAGAATAGAAGTAAGCGGAGATAATCAAGGTGAAAACATTGTTTTGTTCAATGAAATCCTTTTGTTGACAAGGTTGATCAGGTCTTGTTACCAAAACAATTTCATATGAGACAAAACTTTGTATTCCACTAATGATTATGTTACCTCAACCTTGATAGCAATGGTCCCAATCATAATAATTTCAAATTTTCCTCTTGGTATGGGACAATATATTTCTCCAACTTGAATGCCCTCAACATGTTCAATTGAATTCAAAACCATAAGTCTATCAATCTTCTTGGGGAAATAGATAGTATGTTCCTTGTCATTGACATTGAAGGTCACCTTCCCTTGATTACAATTAATAACAGCTCCTGCAGTATTTGAGAAAAGGTCTCCCAAGAATAGTAGACATATTATCATCTTCAGGCATAAAAGTTTGAGAGGATGCTCTCATAAGAAATATGAGTTGAAGTAAAAGATAGCGTCAAGAAGCAAATTCAAAACACATTTAAGTCTAACCCACTTCCTATGCATAGGAATCGTGTATGCAAATAAATTCGCAACGAACAAAGTGACAGGCATAGGAAGATAAAACAAGAGTGACTTCAAAACTTTCAGCACATAGAGAGGTGTTTCAATACCAGGAAAACTTCTACCACCATATTTTCCTCTCTCAAAATAATTTTCATTAGCCTCATGAATAAACTCAACAATATAACTATCACATAAGGCATGCTTTTCATTATCTACAAGCACTAGAGCTTTATCATAAACATCTTCAAAAGAATCCTCAGGAACATAGCATTCATCCTCCTTTAGTAAGCATGGAGGACAATCAAATAATGTAAGGGATAAAGAGTTACTCTCATTAGAAGGTAGGCATGGGTAGCTAATCCATTCTTCCTCCTTTTGTTCATCACTCTCCTCCTCTTTTTCATCTAATGAGATTTCAGGTTCATCAATTTCTTCTTCCATAGGATCCTGCAAGGCATTACTCTCTTCCATTTGTGGAAAGAATCTATTAAATATTCAAGGATATAGCCATTTTCATCCTTGTAATTATCAAAGCAGAATTTAAGTATACCATAAACCTCATATTTGTAAGGTGAATCATCAATATTTTCAAGCAAACTAGCAAGTTCAAAAGCACCCTTCCAAGCAATAAATTCTTCAATTTGTTCCGCATCATAAAAGTCATAAATTCCTTTAGCATAGGAAGATATGGTATCATTATCACTATACTCACATTGAAAAGGGAGGTGTTTATACCTCTTTCTACAACAAGACTCATCACAGCAATAAGTAACATTATAAGTAGAGCACACGTTTCTAGCAATAGTATACAATCTATCAATTTGTGCCCATAAGTGTTTCCCTTTTTGTGACAAGCGGTGTTCCTTATAATAATATTTTTGATCTTCCGTGAACCCACCTTGCCAATAAGCTTCAGTTTCAAAGAAACCAACCATTG
The DNA here is from genome assembly GCA_916181665.1 of Avena sativa. Lineage (NCBI taxonomy): Eukaryota > Viridiplantae > Streptophyta > Magnoliopsida > Poales > Poaceae > Avena > Avena sativa. The sequence continues at coordinate 100,852,449 of OV702287.1, read as the reverse complement.
ACAACAAGCATGATAAAGCAAGACAATAACAGACCAACGAAAATAACAACTAGAGTAGGAACTAATTTTTTTGTATTTTTGATAAAGAAACAAGCAAACAATAGTGAATCCAAGTGAACTTCATAAATAAAGCTATGCTCCCCGGCAACAGCGCCAGAAAATAGTCTTGATGACCCACAAGTATAGGGGGTGTATCACAGTATTTTCGAGGGAAGTGAAACCCAATTTATTGATTCGACACAAGGGGAGCCAAAGAATATTTATCAGCCTTAACAACTGAGTTTTCAATTCAGCTGCACCTGGAAACAATCTTGCTCACAACAGTTTATCAGTAGCAACAGTTTTGTAGTAGGAATAGTAAAGTAATAGAAGTAGTAAAGCAAAGACAGTAGTAACAAAAGCAGTAAACAGTGAGATTCGAGTGCGGTAGGCATAGGGATGGATGGACGGGCGTTGCATGGACAAGACAATTCACATAGCAATTAGAACATAGGGCAATTGCAGATAAATAAGATAAAGCATCCAAGTACTAGACAATCCTAGGCATGTGTTCCATATATAGTCATACGTGCTCGCAATGAGAACTTGCACAACATCTTTTGTCCTGCCAGCCCATTTGCAGCGGGGCCTCTAGGGAACTACTGGCAATTAAGGTGCTCCTTTTAATAGAGCACCGGAGAAAAGCATTAACACTCTGTGAACACATGTGATCCTCACATCAAAGCCATTCCCTTCCGGTTATCCCGATTTCTATCACTTCGGGGCCATAGGTTCCGGACAACAACGTGTGTATACAACTTGCAGATAATACCAAAAACAATACTATCATAATGAATCAATAACATGTTCAAATCTGAAATCATGGCACTCGGGCCCTAGTGATAAGCATTAAGCACAACAAGTTGCAACAAAGTCATAAAGCACTAATAAAAGATACTAGGCACCATGCCCTAACAATCTGATGCCATTACATGAACGATCTCATCCAATCCCTACCATCCCCATAGCCTACAGCGGGGGATTACTCACTCATAGATGGGGGAAACATGGATGGTCGATGGAGATGATGGTGGAGATCGATGGAGATGGCTCCGGGGGCACTTCCCCATCCCGGCAGGGTGCCGGAACAGAGACTTTCTGTCCCCCGAATCTCCCCTTCGGTGGTGGCGGCGCTGCGGAACTTTTTCTGGAAAAACGTCCAATCCCCCGGAGTTTTTAGGTCAGAAGGCTTCTTATAGGCGAAGAGGGAGACCGAGGGGGTGCCTGGGGCCACCACAGCATGCCCTGGCGCGGCCAGGCCTAGCCCGTGCCTGGGGGTGTGTGGCTAGCCCTCCTCCGTCTCGTATTCTAGCTCCTGGAGTCTTCTGGAAAAATAGGCACTTTGGCTTTTGTCTCGTCCAATTCCGAGAATATTCATTTTCTGACTTTCCTGGAACCAAAAACAGCAGAAAACAGGCAACTGGCACTGTGGCTCTTGTTAATAGGTTAGTCCAAGAAATCATATGAAAAGTACTCCAAAGTGTGGACAAAACACAATAAAGTGGATAAAACCAAGCATGGAGCATCAAAAATTATAGATACATTTGCAATGTATCAATCACCGGGATGGACAGTTCCATCCCCAACATAGTAGTTATCCACAACATGATCAATAATTCTTGTAGGTATTTTAAAAGCATCATTCTCAGCGGGTGGTGGTTCATCTACTACCTTAGCAGTGGTAGTAGCATTACAAAACAAGAAACTCGGCGAATTATCCATAACGAAAATAAAGCAACTAACAGAAGTAAACAATACTCACAATAGAAGTTTCCTTTACCAGTTCCACTCTCCAATAGCGCTTCACTCCCCGGCAACGGTGCCAGAAAATAGTCTTGATGACCCACAAGTATAGGGGGTGTATCACAGTATTTTCGATAAGTAAGAGTGTCGAACCCAACGAGGAGCAGAAGGTGCTGGCTAGTGGTATGGATCAGGAATTCTCTGCAAATACTTAGCAAACAGATTTTTAGGGGTTTTTGATAATGCAAGTAAATAAAGTACGAGTAAATAAAAGACAAAGAGAATGAATGTAGCAAGTGGCCCAATCCTTTATTCAGCAAAGGACAAGTCAGTTGTATTACTTAAGATGACCAAACGTTCTCGAGGACACATGGGAAGACTGTCAAGTGCTTTCATTTCATATAGTTGATTAATCTTCTTTAGTTTGCTAAGTGTTGTGTGGGTGAACCTGTGCTAATGTACCGACCTTCCTAGGACTAATACATACTTGTGATTATACCCCTTGCAAACATCCATAAGTACAAGAAAGTAATTAAGGTAGAAACCTAACCACAGCTTTAAACTCTAAGACCCTTACATCTCTTGTGCAATGGTTTCCTAACGGGAGTTCAGGTTTATGTCACTCCGGCAACCCCTACAATTAGTAGCCAAATACACAATGCATTCCCCTAGGCCCATATAGGTGAAGTGTCATGTAGTCGACGTTCACATGACACCACTAGAAGAAGTACACCACAACTTAAATATCAAACTATTAAATCTTTCTCAACACAATTCCACTACTAACAACATGACTTCTCCCATGTCCTCAAGAACTAAACGAACTATTCAGAAGACATCATATGGATCATCATCAGAGATGGAATAATGATGTATAACAATCTGAACATAAATAATAATTCAATGTTCCACTCAATAGCATCAACTACCAAGAGTAATCAACACCGGGAAAGTTTCCCCTAAGAACTATGCAAGATTCAACCCAATTGTTACAGCAATATGGAGATGGTGATGAGGGTGATGATGGTGATGATGATGATGATGATGATCCCGATAAAGTCCAGCTTGATGGTGGTGTTGATGGCGACGATCTCCCCTCTCTAGGAAGGAATTCTCCCGGTAGAATTCTGTCTACCGGAGAGATCTTTCTCTCTCGGTGTTTTCCACCCCACAGAGGTGGTGGAATCTTTCTATGGTCGCCCTCCGAGTATTAGGGTTTCAGGAGGACTATATACGCCACAGGGGAGAGTCAGGGGTGGACCAGGGCGGCCACACCACCTGGTGGCACGGCCTAGGCTGGCCCGCGCCAGGGGGTGGTGTGGGCCCCCTGTGGCCCATCTCTGCCTCCTCTTCTGGCTTCCTTCGTCTTCTGAAAAAATAGGATTTTCCATATATTTTCCCGGATTTTCTGATCTTCGCGAATTTTGCCTCCAAACAGCACCTTTTCCATCAGAATCCTGACTACAGCGGTCCATGCTCTAAAAGTCATCAACCATGCAAACACAGATAAAAATACATAAGTATCACCTTTTAATATGAAATATATTAATGAATAACAGTAAATTATGATATAGAATAGTGATGCAAAATGGACGTATCAGGAGTCAGAGCCATTTTCCGCTATGTGATACGAGAAATTACGTCAAGATCAGTGTCTTATTTTTCGTGCATAGAAAATCCAAAACGAATCCTAGTAGAGTGTAGATTTTCCATGTTTTTCCCCTAAAACTAAAAAATCAATGAAAAATATTCATGTGTTTCTATATTCAGTTGAATCAAATGAAGAATGTTGCCACCAGCTAAAAGTTTATATTCTTATGTTTCTACTCCACCTCTCCTACGAATGAAATATGTTCACGGTCTGTCATCTTCTTGGAGCAACACCTTCCACACGCAACAGTTTAATTGGTTAAGCTAATCGACAATTTGATTATGTATGTGAGCTAATATGACAACTATGTGAATATGAAATAAATGACTTTATTTTCTGTATTATTCTTAGTGGAAATGTTAATATTTAGTAGAATGATCAACTGGAATCTTTCTTTACAACATGTCGGGTGTGAGACAGGGAGATCCAATGTCACCCATCATGCTCAACATAACTGTTGATTTCTTAACACAATGATAAAGAATGCTCAACAAAATGAATTACTCACTAGAATGGTGCCTCATTTGTAGGAGAATGACATTGATATTCTCCAATATGATGATGACATCATTTTTATGCTTTACGAAGGTTTTGAAACTGCTAGGAATTTGAAATTATGGTGTGCCTTATTAAACAAATGGCTGGTTTAAAGAGTTACTTTCTGAAGAGTGAGGTTTACTGGTTAGGAGTTATGAGATTGTAAACCTATTTCAAGAGAGTTATGAGATTGTACTGTTGATGCTTGTTTTTACAAAAAAAAAATCACTTGCAAGTCTGGAAATCCTTGGAGATTTCAATAGATAAGAAAAAAATCTTAATATCGATTGGAAGACCGTTGAAGATAAGATGGAGAAGAAATTAGGATGCTGACAAGGAAATTGTTTAGCATAGGGTCAAGAGTAATATTTTTAAATTCTTGTTTGACATAAGTTGCCTTCTATATGATGTCATTCTATATATTACTTGATGGGGCCAGGAAAAAACTGACGTTGTTAGAGAAAGGATGCTATGGCATGACGAAATATGAATGAAGAAATATCACTTAATGAATTGGGAAACAATTTGTTCCCCTAAAGATTTAGGTTAGTTGGGGTGTTGCATTTGGATTTGATGAACATTAGCTTGCTACTTAAATGGCTTTGGAAATTGAAAAATGAAGAGTGTGCCTGGCAACAAGTCTTGATGAAAAAATATCAAGAAAGAGATTGTCTTATGTTGAGGCTAAACAAGGGAATTCTCATTTAGGGGCAAGGTTAATGAAGGTTAAAAATATCTTCTATAATTTATGTGACAAGGTTATGATATCAGCAAATAAAACAAAGGTTCTAGGAGGATGTGTGGCAGAAAGGGAAATCTCTAGAAAAGAAATTCCCTAGACTGTTTGATTGTCCTTTCATAAAAATATTAAAGTAGACAAAGTGCTGCAGTACAAGGGTGCTTGTTTGATTTTTAGAAGGTGTCTATGGGGTGAATTTGGTGTTGAGTGGTCTAAGAATTTGGATGTAATTCATAGTGTCAATTTCAGGTAGGGAGATGGCAAGGTGGCTCGGAAACTAGGGAAGAAATGATTTACACTGAAGTCATGGTATAATGCTTTACAAACGAAGCCCCTAAAAAAATTTCTGGACAACTTTAGTGTCTAAAACTTCCTGCCAAAATTAAAATTTCCTTATGGCTGGTTGTGGAGTAGAATTTTAACAAAACTAGCCATCGTTAGCGCGGCGCATGCCGCGCCTTTGTTTTAAGCCCGTCCCTAAAACCCACTGAACACATACCGTGTCGTTCTTCTATCTTCAGCGATCGATTGGTACAGTGGAGTGAACTATCACCACAATGTTGTGTTAAATAACACAGAGATTATTGTAAAGAGCAATCAATTCAAATCTCTAAGGGGGCTCATAATTTCATACCAGATTGAAACATAGCAGTTCTTAATCTATTTGTCTCAAATACAATAACATACAATGACACATCTGAACTATGTATGACGATGTACATCTTTACCTACAACTCAAATATGAACTTGTCATTTTCCTCGAGAATGAACATAAGTTGAATAGCCATCCGAGACTAAAATTCATAAAATCCAGATTAGCAGGTGAATCAAATGATTGCACGAACCGTCGGCCAAAGGGGTCACTATTTAAATGTAAGCTACATGAATAGCTTACATGTACACATGGAAGGCTAATCGACCATATAAAAAACTTACTAATAATGCCTACATTATTTCTACCACTACATCTTCACTTAATGATTTTTAATTACCTAGAAACCTGAAAAGACTGTATGGTGATTCATTGACTTGATATGACACGGCTATAGATCAAATACAGATTGTGTGCCACAATAAAAGGTGGACATGGTTAATGATAAAAAGCGAGAAGTAGTACACCCGTAACATAAGCAAAACAATATATTGTCCATTAACAAAACTAAAACCTATCATAACATAGTCGCTTCTGAATAAGTGCCCATAGTGAAAAGAAAAATAAAGATATGTACACATTGGAGTAACTCTGACTCTCTTAGTTGCATTAAAAGCTAACTTTTTAGTATTAATATATCATTTTTCTATCAATTAGATCACCGATCGCCATGAAAAAGCATCAGGCTGGAGCTCTAGATCGAGAGGTGGCATGGAGGCCAACCAGTTTGAATCCCCAACCAACTGGTTTATTAGGTTATTTTTGGAACACGTACCCACATATAGAACACACAACCTTAGTCTCGGCGGTGTTTACTTATATCCAATACACGTTAATCAACATGATAAATAAGTGGCCCACCAATGATACAGCTTGGTATGCAACACTGACACATACTCAAAGGTACCAAGCTTAAACTTGCAATGCCTCGATCCATACCTAGAAAAACGACGTTAGAGCACACAATAGAGCTTACATGATCCGTACAGTAAGTGTATAACTTAAGCATGCCTCGATCACAATGTTCGCTCAAGTGTGTGAGAGTTTAGGTAAATGGAAAAATCAAGTGATATGATATGTGGGCACTCCTAGAGGAACTCTAGGTAAGAGATATGGCAAAATACAATATCATAAGAAAATACAGAGCCCCTCTTTTCAATATAAACACTAGGAATACATGATACATATAAATTACAGGGCTATGTAGATGTCTCAGCATACTTGCTACCTTTATACAGAAATTCTTTGGTCTGGATATGTTACCTCATGTTATCCAAGAAAATTCAAACCAAAGCCTAGTGTTTTCAAAACTGTAAGTCTAGGTAAGCATAAGGCTCAGTAAACAATGAATCTACTAACACATAACATAACGAAAATGGAGCAACATATTATTATAGAGCCAATCCTCAAAGCCTAATCAAAATTTCCAATGTTGGCTCACCTACAAATAAAATGACGACTGGTTCAACAATGCCATCAATTTGCCGCATAGAAATGATGACGGTGAGACAACTTCCACAAAAAAGAATAGTTTTAACATGGTATCTGACATAGGTACGATTACTCGGGTGCTTATGATTTGCTACCCTGGCTGCATAAAGGCTTACGGCCCACGAGGATTCTAGACAATGACCCAAATAAGCAACCGGCAAAGGCCTTAGCTGTATTAGAAAAGAGGGCATGAACCGAAGTTGTGTTGGAGTTGTAATTATACATCTGTAATCTATCCGTATACAACTTTGAGACCCGGCCTATTACATATAGGACAGGAGAAGCCTAAGCAAGGGTACAGGAAAAACCTCCAAGCAATCTGTAATATTGTGATTCATCAAATATTCAGGCGACTTCAACTCTCTTGTTTGCCTGACATCCGACGAAATCTCCAGCCTTCTCTTTTTCGCAAAATCCTAAGTCCATCATCATGGGCATTGCCGAGATCACACCTCGTTAGTATCAATCCAAGAATTAAGGATATATAAATAAACTAAGTAAAATAAGCATATGATCACAGCACCGTAATAAAGTGGTTTTAAGGAAGTTCACAAAAACATTGGAATTTTTATAAAACACACCGCGAAAAAATTATTTTAAGTCCTACTATTATTGCAGAGAACTGTCTCACCAATTCTGAAAACTCACATAAGCATATCATTACAATCGGTAGATTTAACTGGTATGGCCCAAGACTATGGATAGATGACTATGTAAAAACCATCGACAATTACTCTAACTTTCAGATTGTACAATGATTTGATAGTTGGGTCTTAAAACCATGGATAAATGACTATGCAGGTAGATGTAGTAATCAACAACTATTACTCAAAGAGAAATCAATCCATACAATGTTTATCGAGTTCATATAATTTCTTATAGTTAATGTGTGTATTTTTTCCACTTCTCCAATTACTAAACTATTTATGTAGTTCTGCGCGAGGAACTAATTAGGTATGTATCTAATAAAATAAGAAAAAATAGTTATTGCAACTTAAGAAGTAGACTATGCTCCACAAATCTTACTATTGTGACTGTAACAGAAACAAGTTTCGAGCCGAGAGACCTCATGGTACATCTGCATTATCTGGCGTGCTTGCACGCGGTCACTTCTTTTTAAGCCAAGAAATCTGTATGATTTAGCTCCATGAAAATTATTGGGTAATGGCTAATAAAATAGCTGAAGTCACATTTCTCCAATTCAAGAAGCATAACTATCTCTGAAATTTTGCTTTGTATACTGGGCAAACTATAGATTTGAATGTCTAAATTGTAATTTTTAGTCAAAATTCTATGAAATTAGCCTTTGCCGGCTGGCCGGAAGCCAGGGAAAGTGCCCGGGGTGGAGGGGCGCTGTGTCCACCACTGTTGTGCGAACAGTTCACTCTATCCGTCAATAAAAAGTAGAACAAGATTATGTGATAATTATAAAATACATTCACTGAACATCCAGACAAAAGAATTGCTAGATTTTCCACTTAAAAGCAAACTTGGCATATTCAATGCAAACTAAAGTTTCTTATTCTTTTTTAGTTTGAGATGACCATCGAACCGGCTAAATCTATTTCAGATAGACACAAAAGTAGAAGCCCTCTAGAAAGATCTCCTACATTATTCCTTAAAAAGTTGTAATAGCATGTTTTTATAGCAAAGCCAAATAATGACACCTCTGAACCTGTAGGAATGATTTTCTCTTGTATACCAAAGCCCAAAAAGTTAAGAAATGATTAAACCTGTAAGAACTATTCCTTCCACTCTCTATATAGAAGTCATGTTGATTAGCAATTTATTATCAGGCACAATAATTTGACTTAGGAACCAATGTAAAATGCCCTACCTAAAAGCCTGCCAAAAGAAGGACCAACATGATTAACCCTCATAGGCCTAAATGCATAACACAACTCCTCGGTTGCATAGCATCGTAATGAACAGTCAAGGTAGTAAAAATAAACTCACCAATTACCTGATCTATTTGTCGCCCAATACAAAATACTGTAGCTCGCATGGGGGAGTTCTTCACCACCCTCCGAAATGTAAATGCAATATATTGGTTTCAAATCCTGAGAATCTGAATAAAAAAATAGAAGAACAGAAATAAGCTTTCGTAGTTCTTTTCCTCTCCATCCCGCTATCCCAACCTCAGCTCTAAGCCTGCTTTGCATCAAAAGGGATGCTTCGTAAGACCACTGCAAATGCTAAGATACTTACATCACAAACACTTCATTTTGTACCTTTTTCTAAATAGCTGACCCTTTCCATTGAGCTACTATGCATGAATCTAAGATAAAAGGAATCAAATATGTTACATAAATCAAGTGAACACTGGACAAAATACTAATCACACTATTCAGATTAAAAAAGAAAACTCTAAAGGAAAATCTTAAATAAGGATCATTGTGTATATCTTTGTACCATTTAGTCTTGGCATGTCTTCTTATGCTATATTCCCTCTTCACCATGCCGACATACTGTTGGGCATCTCTGCAATGAGTTTTTATCAGTAGGATTTATTACTACTTATATAAGGACCAAGCATAGACTTTCAAGTAGTGTTTCTTAAATCATCTTCAGGCACAACAGGAAGCACCACGAAGCACTACACTTGAAAGCACGATGTACATTGCACTGCTAACCATAACACTCTCCTAATCTAGAGAAGGTTGTCTTCTAACTGACTTAATACTAAGAAGAAAATGCGACACATGAATGAGAGTATATACCAAAGGAAAGAGCATATATAATATATATTTTAAAAAATCTGCAACGCATCAAAAGGCTACCCTTAAAACAAAACTAAGTGACACCTCCCGGAGAGTATATACCAACACAAAGAACATAGATAAGGCCACTTGATTACTTCTGACAAGAGAATCAGGGAGATGATGTCAATCACATATTTCTCCACTCTAGCGCCCTCTGTAGGTACTCCTATGTGCGACCTCTCTATACCTTTATTTTTATGAAAATTATAAATTATTTGTTCATTTAATTGGTCAGATCAAGGAAAATCTTAAACCCTAAAGGAAATTAATATTATTTTGAAATGTAGTGCATGGGTAGCAGTAGAAGTGGCCAAACGATACACCACCATTAGGGCCATGGTACAAAAGGAAGGAAGCCTCATAAAGCATAGCTAATATCTGAACATATGGGAACACCCCAATGTGTATTTTTTCTGAGTAGGTATATGGCCAAATGACAAACCATCGTCTTGACTATTGATATGAAGACAACATTTATGGTGAAAATAAGCATGCTTCACATAGAATCGCAACATGAGAAGCAATGCACCTTTTTGCCAGATACTTACATCAGAAAACATTATGCTAAGCAATTGTAGAACTGAACCCAACAATAAGAGCCATGAGCCACCATAACTTGGTCTCCCTACAGGAAAATAACTCCAAATCTAAGAGCTATTATCACGAAAGGAAATAAACGATTCGAGTATATATGAATAATAAACAAAAAAATCTTACAGGAACAATACTCATCACCAGGTTGTCTTCTCAAACAACCCATGTATGGGATATCTCCTTATTAATAAAAAAATTCCTTTAGCCAAGAAAGAGAAAACATCTCAACACCAATAGATTTCTAGAGGGGGACAGAAGAAGCAATATCTAGTCAAAAGAATTAATCGATTATTTAGCAGCAATATTACTAATACTGATTTTGTTGATCACTCAATGAACTGGCTTAGAGGCTAGCTGAACTAATGTGCCTGCATGCGGACTGATATACTAAATGTGCTAAAGTTTGAGACGAGGAGCCCCACAGCAAGAACTTTTCTACGGAGATACATAGCTACTTGCCGTCGGGGCGATGTAAAAAAGCTGGAGTTTTTGTGTAGCTACCTTGCGGATTTGAACTTGCTAGACTTTTTTTGAAAGATCCAACAACATTGGCCTCCATTGATAATCAGGGGAAAACTTTACAGAGAGAGCCCGACAACGTAAAACACCCGAGTGGAGCTAACAAAAAACAAAAGAAAAGCAAGAGTTACACGCAGAGCACGAAAAACCCTATGACACGTTCAAGGTGGGTCGAACAACAGCTCTCTGAGAGCCTTGGCAATAGAAAACGCCACTCTCGTCAGATGCGATCGTGGACTCCTTCTGTTGGAAGATCCTGGCATTGCGCTCCCGTCAGATGCCCCAAAACACCAAGACTGCAACACGGCAGACGCAGCCATTAGGAAAATGTTCAGGGCTAGATTCTAATATCTGCAACAGTGATAATGGATTTACCTCTTCACATAGTAGTAGTACAAATCCGCGAGGATGAACGTCTGCATGATTTCTGACAGGAGTGCCATCGATGGCCACAAACCATAGCCTAGAGCAGTCAGTAGACGACCACGAGTATCTAGAACCTATACGGATCAATTTCCTGATTTAATAAGCAGTACGTACATACACATATATAAAATAGAAGTCTGGATAGCCGCGTGGATTAGATTTTTATATACAAAATACCCACGAGCAAGAAACTTTTACATGCATATATATATATATAGATAGAGTTCCTCGAGGTGTCTAAAATGTTCTTGCAATTGCTATCCAACTATGCAGATAAACATAACAAGAATCACCACAAGACCAGATTGCTGAATAATAGTGTTCCTAAAAGCAGAAATATTGGGGAAACAGAAACTAACAGATGACAGCAACAACAAATGACTCAACTAAAAAACATTCATTTGCACGTTCAATTCTGGAATGCTGGGCATTCATATCAAAATACTATATAGAGCAAACTGGCGAGATGATCAACTATCATGACTTATCTAATAAATAATAAGCTAGGGGATTTGTTCAAAAGACTAACCTGGAGAACCCGGTGGGTGCAGGTAAAAAACCTTGCAACTCAGTGCAAACAAGTAATGAGCTGTGAACGGTTCCACAATCTGCAAAGTATGGAGAATTTTGGTAAAAAATATTCGCCCTAGAGTCAAAGAGAATGACATGCTATTATTTACCGTAGTATTCTGCATCAAACGCAGTTGTGCAAGTACTGAGACAACTTCCAAGTAAATACAGAATGCCCAACTGAACCATGTTGTGAGATGTTGAAGGATGAACAAGTAGCCCCAACAGAGCACATGGTACCACCTTTAGATAACATAAAAAATAAATAAAAATACAATAAGTTGGTGTGTCTTACAAACTGCAAGTATAATGAAGATATCTGAGCATTACAACTAATTGTACAAGCAAAACAATCTAGTAGGACAATGTAAGTTTTGACGCTTTGTTTAATAGCATATGGGCCCATTGACAACACAAATGTAATGACTTTACAAGGCTGACTTATTTTAGATCAGAACTTGTAAAGTGAAGCTGATAAAAGACCATTATAAAAACATATTTTCAGGTACATAAGATCTAGCTAAGTGTGCAAAGGAGATATCACAAAATAATGACCGATAATGATTACATAATCAGCTGAAACAGGGCCTCCAACACCAGCCTTATACAATCATTTTACAAATATGAATAATATAGTCTGATTGCCATTTCAAATTCTATTGTGAATGCTAAAATACAGATTTGAACTACCAATAACAATAACTATTTCGACACAGTGCCTCTATGTTCCCCAATGTTTGAGAAAATGTTATTAAAACACTATTTCATTGATCACTTGTCAGACAAAAACATAAAATTCCTCTTAACTACAGGCTCAGAGTATATTCAGAGTATATAGGTATAGTTAAAAATGGTCTAGTTAAAGTGCCACTAAACACATCTCCCTTGTTGGGATCATGAATGTAATGCGAACAAAATATATGTCTGTTTTTCTTAAAGCTAGCCTCAACAATTCCTAAAGGAGTTGTGTAACTTGTATGCGAATTCACAGAGTGTAGAAAGTTTTATACAACACAAATATATAAAATGAGAGAATAATGAATATAATACTAAAGGGATCATAAAATATCTACGACAATTAATTGGAAGAACATGTATTTAGTTTTCTTAAAGCCAACACTAACTATTTCTCACATAGTGATGTCCATATCTTAGAGCATCACCTCATGCTGTGGCTGCATGAATTTATACCTCAGAGCAATAAACAATAAAATGTGCATATCTAATCTTCCTAAGGATATATGGTCTGAATAATACAGGACCAAAGAGCCTCTGAACCACCTGCAAATTACATGGCCAAGTTTTGGGGAGTTTCAGGTGGCTAAGCAAGCACAACACAGCTGGACAAGGAGCAGAACCAAGATACTCCCGGTAAGCAATAAGACTACCTTGTAGATTTATTAATTTGTTGATGAACTAACTAAGAAGTGGCCATCAATCAGAAGATACATCTAAAAGGAAAACTAAAGCACGCTAGAGATCTCTAGAATTTTCCAATGCCCGCTCACGTTTCAACATGCTTACTGAAAGAACTGATTCTTTGTATAAAGTTTTGTTCAGATATAAACATCTGACACACTAATTTCTTATTCTTTCATCTATCTGAATCTCACCTCCTTTAAATCAAGTACAAGGTATAACAATAATTATTGACAAAAACACAAGAATAACTTGATTCGTAATGGACAATATAGGAAAAGCCTTACTACAAGAATAATTAATTATCAAGGACAATACTACCAAAGCTAGATGAACCAACGATTACGGAACTTTGAACTTGTAAGACATTACTCAAAATTTCTTCTGAGATAGTATGTCATAATTACCTAAAGTTTTGGAGGGCAATATGCGTAAGTAGAGCGGGATGCAAAAAAATTCTTCTTACCTCCCACACACTCATTAACCTGAAAATTATACAACATGTATTTCTCGGAAAGTTGAGCACACAAGACTAAGAAAAAATTAATGTCTACAATAAAGATACCTGAAAACTAATAAATCATAAAAATAATATTCAGTATTACATACTAATAAGGAAATCAAATGCTCTAAGTAAGCATCTCTAGAGACCTACAAATTATAAGTGGAGTATCTGGCATAAATAAAGCTTCAGGAGGCCTCTAGATCATTATGCCTTGTGATGAGGTGCAAAAGAATGTTATAGCCTTTGAACTGCAGAGAAAGAAGCAATCTACAACCCGACTGGCATCGCGTTGTGACATCACATAGCATACAAATAATTGAGTCTCAGTTTAGAAAAAAAAGCTTACCTACTCTGTTTGAGATATATCAGCTATCTGATACCAAAATAGAAACAACAAGCTTCTACAAAAATTACTGGAAATAAACGTCTTGGCACATGTACAGTAAGGAGGTAAACTGACTGGCGAAATAAAAAAATTATACTATCACTGCATGAGGCTGTAGAATGCTGATGTGGCCCCTAAGGAAGTGTTTTAGAACAAATAATAAGAAGAAGTTTTTTGACTTTGCAAATAAACAATGTTTCAGTAAATTACAATAAAAAATGTCAAATAAAACTTGTTGGCAAATGCAAGTCCGGCCAGAAAATTGGACATACCCAAATCAGGATAAAGTGGATCTAATAAGTAACTCTGTATTAGTCCCTGTTTATACATCAATATTAGACTGAATTCATACTGCTGATGTGATTGTCATAAAGATGTCTTGCAATTTTAGCATGTCTGTCCTCTAGGTTACTATTCATGTTTGTGTGTACGAAAGTTGGACAAATATTGTTACTGCTGATTTCTGTCCAGTTGGGCAATTCAACTCACGCCATGTACATCCCTGCATCCATCACAAGAGACAGTGTCTACATTGGGGTATGAAGCATTGTATGCGCCCAAACACTACCAATTCAATCAGTGCTCTGCATGTCAATCACATAAATGATAGCAAATTTAGAGATAATAGGAGTAGCTTGCCTCAACGGTGGTCGGTGGAAACATCATATAGCTATGACATGGATGACCTCCAGACATGCCGAATCGGATCTTGAGAGCTGACGGAGCCTCCTGTGGTGACCACCGGGTGCCGTGCTCGGTCATTGCTAATGTTGACTTGTAATATGCAGCATAAACCAATTATTTAAAAACAACAAGGAAAACACCTACTCTTCGAAAATTAAAAGCACGGAGAGAAAACCATAAGAGTTATGGCCCAAAGAAATACCTTTTTTATCAGCTAAGCATCAGGTAGAAGGGAGTGTGACATCTTAATTTTTTAGTTCCTAATGAGATAGTATGTCTTGCATTATAAGTGAAAATAGATATTCACATAGCATATCAGAAATACTGATCATTGTGTATATCTTTGTACCATTTAGAAGGGAGTGTGGTAGAAGGAAGAAGACATGCCAAGACTAAATGGTACAAAGATATACACAATGATCAGTATTATAAGTGAAAATAGCAGTAAACAGTAGGATTCGAGTGCGGTAGGAATAGGGATGGATGGACGGGCGTTGCATGGACAAGACAATTCACATAGCAATCAGAACATAGGGCAATTGCAGATAAATAAGATAAAGCATCCAAGTACTAGATAATCCTAGGCATGTGTTTCATATATAGTCATATGTGCTCGCAATGAGAACTTGCACAACATCTTTTGTCCTGCCAGCCCGTTTGCAGCGGGGCCTCAAGGGAACTACTGGCAATTAAGGTGCTCCTTTTAATAGAGCACCGAAGCAAAGCATTAACACTCCGTAAACACATGTGATCCTCACATCAAAGTCATTCCCTCCGGTTATCTCGATTTCTATCACTTCGGGGCCATTGGTTCCGGACAACAACATGTGTATATAACTTGCAGGTAAGACCATAAACAATACTATCATAATGAATCAATAACATGTTCAGATATGAAATCATGGCACTCGGGCCCTAGTGACAAGCATTAAGCACAACAAGTCGCAACAAAGTGATAAAGCACTAATAAAAGATACTAGGCACCATGCCCTAACAATCTGATGCCATTACATGAATGATCTCATCCAATCCCTACCATCCCCATGGCCTACAGCGGGGGATTACTCACTCATAGATGGGGGAAACATGGATGGTCGATGGAGAAGCGATGGTGATGATCTCCTCCAATTCCTTGTCCCGGCAGGGTGCCAGAACGGAGTTTCTGGTGCTATTTCGTGGAATCTGGTGGTGGCGGCGGAGCGGAACTCTTTCTAGAAAAATGTCGAACCCCCCTGAGTTTTTAGGTCAGAAGGCATCTTATAGGCGAAGAGGGAGACCGAGGGGCAGCCTGGGGCGGCTAGACCATGCCCTGGCGCGGCCAGGCCTAGCCCGCGCCTGGGGGTGGTGTGGCCAGGCCCTGGCCCTCCTCCGTCTCGTATTCTGGCTCCAGGAGTCTTCTGGTAAAATAGGATTTTCGGCATGTTTTCTGGGATTTTTTCTGATAGTTGATTTTCTGCACAAAAAGTAGACACCAAGGTAATTCTGCTGAAAACAGCGTCAATCCGCATTAGTTGCATCCAAATCACACAAGTTTAGAGGAGAAACAATAGCAAAAGTGTTCAGAAAAGTAGATACGTTTTGGACGTATCAACTCCCCCCAAGCTTAGCTTATTGCTTGTCCTCAGGCAATTCAGTTGAAAACTGAGTGCGATAAAAGAACTTTCACGAACACCTTTGCTTCATATGATGTATATAATCTCAGCATGTGATCAACTACTTAGGCAATTCATAATAAAGAGTATGCTACTAAGTCTACTTAATAGTCATTGCATGCTATGAAGAGATTCCAACTCAAAAATAATAAGTAGCATGAAGCGTAAACATAAGCAACATTACAATGCATATAAAAAGATATGATAGAGTGGTATCTCGCTTGCCTTTGATTATGAATGTCAAGGCACCTCTGAAGTTCAAGTGATGACTAGAAGTAAAGATATCAAAGATACAAGCATCAAAGTCATAACACAAATAATCAAGTAATGGGACAAGCACAAAAAATGACAACTATGCTCTTAAGAAGGTGCTCAAAGAATATATATGGAGACTCAACAAGTAAAGGAAAAGGTTTTGAATAATTTGAAAGGCTTCCAAATGCTGAAAGTATGGTACTCATTAGCTTTGAGCTCTCATTTCCCCTATCATAAGCATCTTTTAATGTGGTTAAGGTGAAAGTGAGGTCCAATCTGAGTTATATGCTTGACAGACTATAAACTGGAAATCCCATGTCCCTTGAGTACGAGGGTCGCTCCTCATGCTACTCAACTTTAGTTACCGGTAAGTTCTTGTCATCGTAAATATGTGTGTATCATAGAGAACCGCTAACGGGATACCCCTTGCCCGATGATACGGAAGAATCCCCATATCAAAATGACAAGGCAAGCTGACAATGAGTATCTCAGCAATATTCTTATTTACCATGGGAAAATGGTGCTTTTTTCTCTCTTTCCTCTTTTCATAAATCTCTTTTTTTCTTTTCTCAATAGTTATCTCTCTTTTTTTATAAGAAGAATGTTTCATAGATATCATTATGGTTACGTTGCAGGTTTCCACCATGTCAGCATGGATTAGACCAGCAGCCCAGGTGTTTCTCTAACACACATACATAACTCCATGGACTTACAAGCTCTCCTTTTATTTCACACCGACGACATCCGCACACAAAAGAGCATGGTATCAACTGGGTATATATTTACAAGTGTTCAAAGCGTTCCCCGTGACAGCACGGTTCTGCTAATCCCCAGCCTATAATTTGCAAGCATATAACTTTCATGGACAGTCACAATGGTTCAGGCTTATTAAATGCAAGAAAATAAAGTGTGCCATCAAGTTTGTGAGAGCTTTACTAACTAACTTTCTCATAACGAGCAAACATTTTATTCGGAAGAAATCAAGGCATAATGAATATGCACGGGAGTAGCAAATTATGCTAATAGGTAGGTATGGTGTACACTTTCGCAATATTTGGTTTAAGGGAGTTGGAAACATGAGTAAAACTTAGTGTAAGTGAAGGCTAGCAATAGTAAGGGAGCGACAAACGAGAGCGCAATAGCTGTCATAATCATGCTTGCAACAAAACAGGACTAATCATGGCATGAAAGTGATTCAAGATCCTCAAGGCAAAATAATTCATCAAGGCTTAACTGATTATTACAATCATGTGCATGCGTGAGCATGTGCCAAGTCAATTCAAATGAAACATTCAGAGGAGGATACCATGGTGTCATACCAAGTTATGAATAGAGTAATGCAAGCAAACATTCATAAGACATGCTACAAACTATTAGCGAGCTGGAGCTAATCATACGAAAGCAAGAACTACTAAGCATCCAAAGATAACATACACCTTACATGAACGGACTAAGCATGCCCATAGTGATGAGTATATGTACAAAAATGAAAACAAATAGAGTTCGTTACCAGCCTCTTACCACGCCTCAAGTTGTCATTAATCCTCATTATTGCTCTTCACTTGTGTGTCTTGAATAATAATATGAAACCAATATCCACTTAGGACTGCTGAACCCTGCAACAAACTCACAAAGCCAAAGAAGAACAACAAATTTTGGTGTTTTCGATTTTTTTAAAGCAAGAACCAAAAAGGAAAAACAAGCAAAGCAAAATCTTTTTGGGTTTTTTCGAATAGTTCAAACAAAGAAAAAGGGAAAAGCAAACCAAGGCAAAAAAGAAGAAGCAAACCAAAGAGAAACAACAGAAATATTTTTGGTCTTTTTATGTTTTAGAAAGCAAAAGCAAAGAAAGAACGAAAACTAAAAAGAGAACAAAACATGAATATACAAAGTACCGACGCAACATGATAAGGAGATGTGTGCGGTGTCGGCATACCTCCCCCTAAGCTTAGGCTTTTGGCCTAAGTGGGTATTAATCCATGTATGAATAAGGGTTCCAAGCAGGCGGATCTTGATAAGAATGGTCGTACTTGGGCCCGTGGGAAGAAGAAGAGGCTCCCCAATCATCAGCAGGCTGCTGATATGAAGACTCTCCCTCATCCAAGGGCTGGACCGAATCATCCGTGACCTCCCTTCTAGTGTCCTGCTCCTGTTGGGAGAGCTCTCCCAAGTACGTGTCAAGCTCCTCCTTAGTGAGGGACCATCCTTCCTTGTTATCAAGGTTAAACAAAACAGGTGCAGGCAAAAGAACAACGCGCTTGGACTTGCTGTTTCTCCAACCAGCTTTGAGAAAGGTTATTTCATAAGACAACTCATTCAAACTAGCCCACAAGGAAACAAATTTATGTTGTATCATGGAATTAAAATCAAGCATTTCTATGGGGAACTGTAGGTCTAGATGATGAGGCACTAAACCATGCAATGCTAGTAAACGAGAAGCAATTAGGCCTCCACAAATTCCACCTTTCTCACGGTTAGCAGCAAGACGGAAAGCTATCAAAGCACCTAAGTTGTAAGACCTATCTCGTTTAAGAGCAGCAGAGATAAATGCTAGATCATAAGAAGATAACTTATTAGCAGTTTTCCTAGAAAGAGCACACTTGGCAATAAAGTAGGCAAAGTAACGAATGGAGGGAAGATGAATGTTACGGATTTTTCCATTCTCCTTCGAGAAGTTGTTCCCTTGGCAAATTTCTCCGTATAAATCCATGAGTGGTTCAGGTCGCTCCATAATCCTTCTACATGATCCCCATTGAGGTACCTTAATAGCTGCACAAAAATCATCAAGAGAAAGGTCAACAGCAATATTGTAAATCTTGTAATGGACCATGGGGTTAGGCAAAGAGTACTAAATTGAAAGTCCTACACCACAGACATGGTAAGCTTCACAAATTGACAAGGCTTATCTTCCAAAAAGTGCTCTAACCCTGCATTAGAAACCAAAGTGTGGAAATCTTGGAGAATTCCCGCAGCTCTCATGAACTCAGAACATGGATAAATGGAGGGAAAAACTTCCTCCTTCCGGTGGACCTTCATGATCTCAGGCACCCATAGTTCATGTTGGTTTAGGTGGTGCTCACTCATCTTCTATTCTGAAATTTAAACATCTATTAAACAAGTGATTGCAAAGTAGATATAATGAAGGATTCTACTCATAGGGACTTGTAAGAGGCCTAAACATACATCAAAACTATATCTATAAGCATCAAACAAGCTTACAAGCTCTCAAAACCTGTCACCTACAGCAGCAAAATACTCAATATATAATCCACTAAACACAAATCTACTTGGACAAGGGGAGGAGTCACATACCAAGGAACAAATGCTCCAAATTTCAGCAAGAAAGATGGGCTGAGCAAGGAGATCAAAAAAATCGAGAGCAAGCACAACAAGAACGTGATTTTGAGCAATGAACTAGAGCTTACTCGGTAGAGAGAAGAAAGTGGCAGGTGAGAGAGTTAGTGGGGGCCAGGGGTGGCCCACACCAGGGCATGGCGCCACCTAGGGCAGGCCGCGCCACCAGGTGGTGTGCCTGCCTGGTGGCCCCCCTGGTTCCTCCTAGGCACTCCTCTGCCCCTTTTTTCACGTAAAAATTTAATATGAATTTTCTGGAATTTTTCGAGACACTTTATTTTTGGGTATTTTTCAGGTATAGAAGAATGATTTTCTGACACACAGATTTTTTTGGAAATGATGCAATGACAAAACAGGGCTGGAACTAAAGAAGTTCTAGGACACTCTAAAATGCAAGCAACTAACAACAAAAAGAAAACAAAACGAAAGCAAAAACTAAAATGGATAGAATAGAAGTAAACGGGGATAATCACGGTGAAAACATTGTTTTGTTCAATGAAATCCTTTTGTTAACAAGGTTGATCAGGTCTTGTTACCAAAACAATTCCATATGAGACAAAACTTTGTATCCCACAAATGATTATGTTACCTCAACCTTGATAGCAATGGTCCCAATCATAATAGTTTCAAATCTTTCTCTTGGTATGGGACAAAATATTTCTCCAACCTGAATGCCCTCAACATGTTCAATTGAATTCAAACCATAAGTCCTTTCAATCTTCTTGGGGAAATAGACAGTATGTTCCTTGTCATTAACATTAAAGGTCACCTTTCCTTGATTACAATTAATAACAGCTCCTGCAGTATTAAGAAAAGGTCTCCCAAGAATAATAGACATATTATCATCTTCAAGCATTTCAAGCACAACAAAATCAGTTAATATCAAGCAATTATGAGCCACTTGAACAGGTAATCCTCACATATACCAACAGGAATAGTGGTAGATTTATCAGCCATTTGTAAAGATATATCAGTTGGTATTAATTTTTCTAGTTGAAGCCTCTTATAGAGAGAAAAGGCATAACACTAACTCCAGCTCCCAAATCACACAAAGCAGTTCTAACATAACTGTTCTTAATAGAGCAAGGGATAGTTGGAATCCCTTGGTCTCCAAGTTTCTTTGGAACCTTACCATTAAAGGAATAATTAGCAAGCAAAGTAGAGATTTCTTCATTAGGGATCTTCCTTTTATTCGAGACAATATCCTTCATATACTTTGAGTAAGGAGGCAATTTAATAGCATCAGTCAAAGGAATTTGCAGGAATAAAGGTTTCATCCACTCACAAAACTTATTATAGTGTTCATCTTCCTTTGACTTGTGTTTCTTATCAGGGAAAGGCATAGGTTTTTGGACCTAAGGTTCTCTTTCACTACCATGTTTCTTAGCAATAAAATTTTCTTTAGTGTATTTAGTATTCTTAGTGTGGTTTTTAGGTTCTTCTTCAACTTTTTCTTCATTAGGAACTTCATTTTCTTCATTACCACTTTCAGTTTCAGCATCAGAGATAGATATACTATTAGGATCTATAGCAGGTTCAGAGGGTTCTACAACAGTTTTATGTTTCTTTTTCCTTTTCTTACGAGTAGAACCACTATTTTTAGCTTGTTGAGAATCCTGCTCAATTCTTTTGGGATGCCCCTCAGGATAAAGAGGATCCTGGGTAGCAGCACCACTTCTAGTTCTAATTTCATAAGCATGTTTTTCTTTAGCAGCATTAACTAGCAAGTCCTTTTGCACTTTAACGAGTTGATCTATTTGAGTTTGAACCATTTGAAAGTGTTTAACAATCATTTTAACATCATTAGAGATTCTTTCCACAATATCTTTCAACTCAACAATAGCTCTAGTGTTTTCCATTAGATGATTTTGCAGCCTATTATTAAAATTATCTTGCTTAACAATAAAGATATCGAATTCTTCTAAGCATTGATCATGAGGTTTAGAGTAAGGGATATCACCTTCATCAAAGTGTTGGAGAGAGTGTACCTCAATAGTGGATGAGTAGGGGATAGGCTTACATAATTCTTCTATAGGAGGTAAATTCTTGACATCTGCAGCTTTAATTCCCTTCTCCTTAAGACATTTCTTAGCTTCCTTCATCACTTCATCATTTAATTCAATAACTCCCCTCTTCTTAGATGATGGTTTAGGCGCTGGTATAGCTGGTTCAGGTATAATTGTTTCAGGTATAGCTGGTTCAGGAGGAGTCCAATCTTCATAGTTCTTGCTTATTTTAGCCATTAATTCCTCAGCTTCCTTGGGAGTCCTATTCCTAAAAACACAATCAGCACAACTATCCAGGTATGTCCTAGATTCCTCAGTTAGTCCATTATAAAATATATCAAGAAGCTCATTCTTAGGTAATGGACATCCAGCCTATGCATGAATCAAAGCACAAAACCTTACCCAAGATTCAGGCAATACCTCTTTTTCTCCCTGTTTAAAATCAAAAAGTTCCTGCAAAATAGCATGTCTAGCACTAGGAGGAAAATATTTCTACAGGAAAGTATTAATCAAGCAATCAGGGCTATCAATAGATCCAGGAGGTAAATTACTAAACCAAGTTTTAGCTTCTCCTTTCAGTGAAAAAGGGAAAATCTTAACAACAAAGTAAGTACGCATCTTAATATCATCAGAAAACAAGCCACTCATGGTAGAAAGTTCATTCATATGTGCTACCGCACTTTCATTCTTAGTCCCACAAAAAGGTTCTTTCTCAACAATAGCTATGTAAGATAGATCGAGAGAGAAATCATAATATTTATCTGTAATGTTTATGGGGGAAGCAACAAACTTAGCATTAGGAGACAATTTGGGTCTAATAGTATGTCTCTCAAGGAGACTCTTAGCAGCACTCCTATCATGGGTGTTTTGACATTCTTTAATAAATTCATCGGTCATCTCAACATAACCGTCTTCAATATTATAGCTTTGTCTAGACTCAGGTGAACTAACAGGTGTAGTAGTGTCTTCATTAGGAGTTTCAGTATTTCCAGCTATAGTTCTAGCAATCGTAGCATCTAGGAAAGGACCTAATGAACCACTCTTATCAAGCACAGTAGAAGCAGCATCATAAGCATCAGAAGTTTCAGATTCAGCAGTAGTAGTAGTGTGTGTAGCATGTGTATGTGGTGGTGTAACGAGCTTACTTATAGCAGATGGTGAATCAAGAGCAGCAGAGGTGTTCAGAACCGTACCTCTTCTTGTAGTGGATGGTAAAATAGGAAACTTGCCATCACGAGACTTACCCATGATGGATGGATAGCAGCGAACAATAGAGAATCCAAGTGAACTTGATAAATAAAGCTATGCTCCTCGGCAACGGCGCCAGAAAATAGTCTTGATGACCCACAAGTATAAGGGGTGTATCGCAGTATTTTCGAGGGAAGTGAAACCCAATTTATTGATTCCACACAAGGGGAGCCAAAGAATATTTATAAGCCTTAACAACTGAGTTGTCAATTCAGCTGCACCTGGAAACAATCTTGCTCACATTAGTTTATCAGTAGCAATAGTTTTGTAGTAGGAATAGTAAAGTAACAGCAGTAGTAAAGTAAAGACAACAGTAACAATAGCAGTAAACAGTAGGATTCGAGTGCGGTAGGCATAGGGATGGATGGACGGGCGTTGCATGGACAAGACAATTCACATAGCAATCAGAACATAGGGCAATTGCAGATAAATAAGATAAAGCATCCAAGTACTAGACAATCCTAGGCATGTGTTCCATATATAGTCATACGTACTCGCAATGAGAACTTGCACAACATCTTTTATCCTGCCAGCCTATTTGCAGCGGGGCCTCTAGGGAACTACTGGCAATTAAGGTACTCCTTTTCATAAGGCACCGGAGCAAAGCATTAACACTCCGTGAACACATGTGATCCTCACATCAAAGCCATTCCCTCCGGTTATCCCGATTTCTGTCACTTCAGGGCCATTGGTTCCGGACAACAACGTGTGTATACAACTTGCAGGTAAGACCATAAACAATACTATCATAATGAATCAATAACATGTTCAGATCTGAAATCATGGCACTCGGGACCTAGTGACAAGCATTAAGCACAACAAGGCACAACAAATTCATAAAGCACTAATAAAAGATACTAAGCACCATGCCCTAACAATCTGATGCCATTACATGAACGATCTCATCCAATCCCTACCATCCCCATGGCCTACAGCGCGGGATTACTCACTCATAGATGGGGGAAACATGGATGATCGATGGAGAAGCGATGGTGATGATGATGGCGATGATCTCCTCCAATTCCCCACCCCGACAAGGTGTCAGAACGGAGTTTCTGGTGCTGTTTCGTGGAATGTGGTGGTGGCGGCAGAGCGGAACTCCTTCTGGAAAAACGTTGACCACCCCTGAGTTTTTAGGTCAGAAGGCATCTTATAGGAGAAGAGGGAGACCGAGGGGTAGCCTGGGGCGGCCAGACCATGCCCTGGCGCGGCCAGGCCCAGCCCGCGCCTGGGGGTGGTGTGGCCAGACCCTGGCCCTCCTCCGTCTCGTATTCTGGCTCCGGGAGTCTTTTGGTGAAATAGGATTTTCGGCATATTTTTCTGGATTTTTCCTGATAGTTGATTTTCTGCACAAAAAGTAGACACCAAGGTAATTCTGCTGAAAACAACGTCAATCCGCGTTAGTTGCATACAAATCACACAAGTTTAGAGAAGAAACAATAGCAAAAATGTTCGGGAAAGTAGATACGTTTTGGACGTATCAATGGGATGGATATATACAATGTATGTTTTGTGCCTCTGATGAGAGTATAGATCACATTTTCCATTGTCCCATTACAAGATTTGTGTGGTGTGTTTTTAGTGTGCATTTGATTCTCCAACACAACCTAGAACCATTGCTGAATTGGGGAATTTGTTGCTAAACTTTCAAGGGGCTAAGAGGGTGGCAGTAAGAATTTTCTTGCTTCTATCTTTTGGTCCCTATGGAAAACTAGAAATAGAGCATATTTTGATAACATAATGCCTCGTGATCCTTGTATCGAGCTGGCTTGTTGCAAGTGAGACGAATAATTCTTGGAAAATCGAATCAAACCACAACACCGGTTCTGATCACCCTACAACTTCCGATTCAGCTGGTTTGTACGCAGTGCCAACCCTTTGAATTTGTAGAATTCCTGAAAAGCCAGACCCAAAGCTTGCGCAGCCCCATAACAAATATCACATCCTGAAAACAACCAAAACACATGAACGTATGGCAAAGACTGGAGTGCAGACTGGCCTATTTAACGGGTTCCGGTGAAGATAGACTGGCCCATGTCTCCTTCTCTAACTCTATCTCTACTATCTAATCCATCGTCCCTCTTCGTCATGCCCCGGCACACAGTCAATCGTCCTAATTTAGCGATAGCATGCAGTTATTGGCCTAATTTAAAGCCCCAAGCAGTTGTCCTCCTAAATCCCGAAATTATTGGGGCAGTTTCACTGTCCTTTATCCTCATGCTTCTCTCTGTTAAAATTCCTCGCCTCGCAATGAATGATTCTGCCGCTCTGTCGTGTCTTCTCCTTTCAGATCAAGATGCCATTCTGTCCAGATCAAAACACGGCATCCACACTCTGCCGCACACGGGTCAGATCACACATGGTCTCCATCGTTCCACCGTGTCCCGGGACTTAGGATCTCCTCTGTGTTTCCCCAATGCGTCGCGGCCCATCCTCGCGAAGAGGACAACGTCGCCGCCTCTGCCATTCCTCCATGCGGTTGGAGATGCAAAGATTGCCACTATGGAGCGGGGGAAGGTATAGACGATGCCACCGTTCCTCGGTGCAGTCGGCGATGATGTACACAGTGCCGCCCTTACTCTACGGCATCCGGGACGCAAATGTCTCCCTGAGATCAATGACCTGAAGTTATGTTCTTGGCGGCAATGTTTCCAACGAGCTTCTTCCATTCTAAGAGGTGACTGAGGCCTATCGATTGCGTCTTTTTCAGTTCTATGAAACTGCAAGTTTGATTATTCCTCCTATAACTCAGGTTGGGAATCCTATGGTCGATTCCACTTCTCGGAGCTCGAGCAGGTCGTGTACCTATGCTACGTGCTTCTCGATGGAGGGGATGGAAGGCACTAGAGAGAGGTGGATCCATGCTCCTCCAACATAGCCTGCCACCTCCACCTGTTTGAGCCCACCCGATCTACCATGGGACAGGGTAGCCATCCCTTGTGACTGGCAACTCATGTCGATCTTGATTTATTCTCCTCTCCCCTTTAGGTAGAGAGGATAACTCTATGATTCGATTCTTGTTGCTATTCAGTTGTGTGCATAGATTTATGAATTTATATTATCAGACAGGGCACAGGCACAGATTGTCCTTGCGTATGTGGACTGAATGGAGCAGAATGATGCTTATCCAAAATAATTGTTAAGCATAGATTTTTTTCCCGCATATCAACTGTTTGTTTCAAGAAAAAATGCACTACAAAATGTATATGTGAGCGGCCGTCAAGTTTTTGCAAACCAGCGATCGGTTTTAAGTCTGTCTCGTGACTATGGAACTGTATATTCCGAAAATGCTTTGTCATGAACTAACAATCTACAAATATCTTATATGGCAGGTGTGTATACTACCGAAGGAGATGATGCACAGTCGCACAATGTTATATCGCTGCTCTGTTTGGTGAGGGATATTCTTTTACCAAATGTTTTTATGGTCTCCCATTTATTTTACAAGCCACCAATCTTTTGAAGATATCCTTACAATAGTTTATATTGCCTATGAAAACTCAGATCCTTGTTGTGGCGATGGCCGCCCTTACTCTGCGCGACTGGGGATGACGTGGACTCTGTCACGCTTCCTCCGCCGCCACCCAGGATGCAAACGCCTCCTTGAGATTGACGACCTGAACATTTGTGCTAGACGGCAATGTCGCCAATGAGCTTCTTCCATACTAAGAGTTAAGTGAGGACTATCGGTTGAATCTCTTTTTTAGTTCTATGAAACTGCAAGTGTGATTTATTCCTCCTGTAACTCAGGTTAGGAATTACTATAATCGAATCCTTGCTATAATTTTGAAGCTTGCATGTAATTGTTTTATGATTTTGTATCTACATGCGCTAATACGGTAGGAACTGTTTTCTACTGTTAACATATCTTATAAACTACCAAGATTTAAAAGTACGATTAATGTACCTGAAATCTAACCCTGACTCTACAATGCCACCTTCTATTCTTGAGATACTGATATTTTGTCGCCTAACCCATAAGCAGAAGTGTTTGCCTCATCTCCAATGAAGCCAGATTAATTGTTCAATCATGTACTGGTTGCACAAGCTGCTAGCTGATACGTCCAAAACATATCTACTTTCCCGAACACTTTTGCTATTGTTTTTCCTCTAAACTTGTGTGAATTGGATACAACTAACACGGACTGACGCTGTTTTCAGCAGAATTGCCTTGGTGTCTAGTTTTTGTGCAGAAAATCAACTATCAGGAAAAATCCCGGAAAATATGTCAAAAATCCTATTTCGCCAGAAGACTCGCGCAGCCAGAATACGAGACGGAGTCGGGCTAGGGCCTAGCCACACCACCTGGCCGCGCGGGCTGGGCCTGACCACGCCAGCGGGTGGTCTGGCCGCCCCAGACACCTCCTCGGTCTCGCTCTTCGCCTATAAGTTGCCTTCTGACCTAAAAACTCAGGAGGGGATCGACGTTTTTCTAGAAAGAGTTCCGCTCTGCCGCCACCACCAGATTTCGCGATTCGGAACCAGAAACTCTGTTCTGGCACCCTGTCGGGACGAGAAATTGGAGGAGATCATCGCCATCATCATCGCTTCTCTATCGACCATCCATGTTTTCCCCATCTATGAGTGAGTAATCTCCCGCTGTAGACTATGGGGATGGTAGGGATTGGATGAGATCGTTCATGTAATGGCATCGGATTGTTAGGGCATGGTGCCTAGTATCTACTATTAGTGCATTTTGACTTTGTTGCGACTTGTTATGCTTAATGCTTATCACTAGGGGCCGAGTGCCATGATTTTAGATCTGAACTTATTATTCATTTATTATGATAGTATTGTTTATGGTCTTACCTGCAAGTTGTATACACACGTTGTTGTCCGGAACCAATGGCCCTGAAGTGATAGAAATCGAGATAACCGGAGGGAATGGCTTTGATGTGAGGATCACATGTGTTCATGGAGTGTTAATGCTTTGCTCCGGTGCTCTATTAAAAGGAGCACCTTAATTGCCAGTAGTTCCCTTGAGGCCCCGCTGCAAACGGGCTGGCAGGACAAAAGATGTTGTGCAAGTTCTCGTTGCGAGTACGTATGACTATATATGGAACACATGCCTAGAATTATCTAGTACTTGGATGCTTTATCTTATTTATCTGCAAATGCCCTATGTTCTGATTGCCATGTGAATTGTCTTGTCCATGCAACGCCCGTCCATCCATCCCTATGCCTACCGCACTCGAATCCTACTGTTTATTGCAATTGTTACTATCGTCTTTAATTTTACTACTGCTGTTATTTTACTATTGCTACTACAAAACTGTTGCTACTGATAAACTGCTGTGAGCAAGATTGTTTCCAGGTGCAGCTGAATTGACAACTCAGTTGTTAAGGCTTATAAATATTGTTTGGCTCCCCTTGTGTCGAATTAATAAATTGGGTTTCACTTCCCTCAAAAATACTGCGATACCACCCCCTATACTTGTGGGTCATCAAGACTATTTTCTGGCGCTGTTGTCGGGGAGCATAGCTTTATTTATCAAGTCCACTTGGATTCTCTATTGTTCGCTGCTATCCATCCATCATGGGTAAGTCTCGTGATGGCAAGGTTCCTATTTTACCATCCACTACAAGAAGAGGTACGGTTCTGAACACCTCTGTTGCTCTTGATTCACCATCTGTTATGAGTAAGTTCCTTACACCACCACATACACATGCTACACACACTGCTACTACTGCTGAATCTGAAACTTCTGATACTTATGATGCTGCTTTTACTGTGCTTGATAAGAGTGGTTCATTGGGTCCTTTCCTAGATGCTACGATTGCTAGAACTATAGCTGGAAATACTGGAACTCCTAATGAAGACACTACTACACCTGTTAGTTCACCTGAGTCTAGACAAAGCTATAATATTGAAGACGGTTATGTTGAGATGACCGATGAATTTATTAAAGAATGTCAAAACACCCATGATAGGAGTGCTGCTAAGAGTCTCCTTGAGAGACGTACTATTAGACCCAAATTGTCTCCTAATGCTAAGTTTGCTGCTTTCCCCATAAACATTATAGATAAATATTATGATTTCTCTCTCGATCTATCTTACATAGCTATTGTTGAAAAAGAACCTTTTTGTGGGACTAAGAATGAAAGTGCGGTAGCACATATGAATGAACTTTCTACCATGAGTGGCTTGTTTTCTGATGATATTAAGATGCGTACTTACTTTATTGTTAAGATTTTCCCTTTTTCACTGAAAGGAGAAGCTAAAACTTGGTTTAGTAATTTACCTCCTGGATCTATTGATAGCCCTGATTGCTTGGTTAGTACTTTCCTGTAGAAATATTTTCCTCCTAGTGCTAGACATGCTATTTTGCAGGAACTTTTTGATTTTAAACAGGGAGAAAAAGAGGTATTGCCTGAATCTTGGGCAAGGTTTTGTGCTTTGATTCATGCACAGGCTGGATGTCCATTACCTAAGAATGAGCTTCTTGATATATTTAATAATGGACTAACTGAGGAATCTAGGACATACCTGGATAGTTGTGCTGATTGTGTTTTTAGGAATAGGACTCCCAAGGAAGCTGAGGAATTAATGGCTAAAATAAGCAAGAACTATGAAGATTGGACTCCTCCTGAACCAGCTATACCTGAAACAATTATACCTAAACCAGCTATACCAGCGCCTAAACCATCATCTAAGAAGAGGGGAGTTATTGAATTAAATGATGAAGTGATGAAGGAAGCTAAGGAATGTCTTAAGGAGAAGGGAATTAAAGCTGCAGATGTCAAGAATTTACCTCCTATAGAAGAATTATGTAAGCCAATTCCCCATTCATCCACTACTGAGGTACACTCTCTCCAACACTTTGATGAAGCTGATATCCCTTACCCTAAACCTCCTGATCAATGCTTAGAAGAATGCGATATTTTTATTGTTAAACAAGATAATTTTAATAAAAGGGTGCAAAATCATCTAATGGAAAACTCTAGAGCTATTGTTGAGTTGAAGGATATTGTGGAAAGAACCTCTAATGATATGAAAACACTTGTTAAACATTTTCAAATGGTTCAAACTCAAATAGATCAACTTATTAAAGTGCAAAAAGACTTGCTGGTTAATGCTACCAAAGAAAAACATGCTTATGAAATTAGAACTAGAAGTGGAGCTGCTACCCAGGATCCTCTATATCCTGAGGGGCATCCCAAAAGAATTGAGCAGGATTCTCAACAAGCTGAAAATAGTGGTACTACTCGTAAGAAAAGAAAAAAGAAACATAAAACTATTGTCGAACCCTCTAAACCTACCAAAGATCCTAATATTATATCTATCTCTAATGCTGAAATTGAAAGTGGTAATGAAGAAAATGATGTTCCTGATAAAGAAAAAGTTTAAGAAGAACCTGAAAAGCACACTAAGAATACTAAATACACTAAAGAAGATTTTGTTGCTAAGAAACATGGTAGTGAAAGAGAGCCTTGGGTCCAAAAACCTATGCCTTTCCCTGATAAGAAACACAAGTCAAAGGAAGATGAACACTATAACAAGTTTTGTGAGTGTATGAAACCTTTATTCTTGCAAATTCCTTTGACTGATGCTATTAAATTGCCTCCGTATTCAAAGTATATGAAGGATATTGTCTCGAATAAAAGGAAGATCCCTAATGAAGAAATTTTTACTTTGCTTGCTAATTATTCCTTTAATGCTAAGGTTCCAAAGAAACTTGGAGACCCAGGGATTCCAACTATTCCTTGCTCTATTAAGAAGAGTTATGTTAGAACTGCTTTGTGTGATTTGGGAGCTGGAGTTAGTGTTATGCCTTTTTCTCTCTATAAGAGACTTCAACTGGAAAAACTAATACCAACTGATATATGTTTGCAAATGGCTGATAAATCTACCACTATTCCTGTTGGTATATGTGAGGATGTACCTGTTCAAGTGGCTCATAATTGCTTGATATTAACTGATTTTTTTGTGCTTGAAATGCCTGAAGATGATAATATGTCTATTATTCTTAGGAGACCTTTTCTTAATACTGCAGGAGCTGTTATTAATTGTAATCAAGGAAAGGTGACCTTCAATGTTAATGACAAGGAACATACTGTCTATTTTCCCAAGAAGATTGATAGGACTTATGGTTTGAATTCAATTGAACATGTTGAGGGCATTCAAGTTGGAGAAATATATTGTCCCATACCAAGAGAAAAATTTGAAACTATTATGATTGGGACCATTGCTATCAAGGTTGAGGTAACATAATCATTAGCGGAACACAAAGTTTTGTTTCATATAAAATTGTTTTGGTAACAAGACCTGATCAACCTTGTTCACAAAAGGATTTCATTGAACAAAACAATGTTTTCACCATGATTATCTCCGCTTACTTCTATTCTTTCCATTTTAGTTTTTGTTTCCGTTTAGTTTACTTTTCTGTTGTTAGTTGCTTGCATGTTAGAGTTTCTTAGAACTTCTGTAGTTCTAGCCTTGTTTTGTCATTGCATCATTCCAAAAAAAAACTTTCTGTCAGAAAATCATTCATCTATACCTGAAAATTGCTCAAAAATAAAGTGTCTCGAAAAATTCCAGAAAATTCATATTAAATTTTTATGTGAAAAAAGGGGCAGAGAAGTGCCTGGAAGGTACCAGGGGACCCACCAGGCAGGCACACCACCTAGTGGCGCGGCTAGCCCAGGGGCGCGCCTGCCTATGGTGTGGGCCACCCTGGCCCTGCACTCACTCTCTCACTTGCCACTTTCTTCTCTCTCTCTCGAGTAAACACCAGTTCATTGCTTGAAATCGCGTTCTTGCTATGCTTTCCCTCGATTTTTCGATCTCCTTGCTCAGCCCATCTTTGCTGCTAAAATTTGGAGCAATTGTTCTCCGGTATGTGACTCCTCCGCTTGTCCAAGTAGATTTATATTTAGTGGTTTATATCTTGAGTATTTTGCTGTTGTAGGTGACAGGTTATGAGAGCTTGTAAGCTTGTTTGATTCTTAGAGATATAGTTTTGATGCATGTTTAGGCCTCTTACAAGTCCCTATGAGTAGTGCCCTTCATTATATATTCACTTTGCAACCACTTGTTTAATAGATGTTTAAATTTCAGAATATCAAACATGAACAACCATACCTTTGGAGAAATATTTGAGAAGGATGCACCTAGGAGGTCAAGGCCCTCAAAATCAGCCTCTCAGTTTAGGCCATCATACAACGAAGATCTCATAGCACCTCACATTGGTAATGAAGGAGATGATGGGGATGCTCACCCATCCACTTTTCCTTGTTTTACTTTCTTACAAGCTGCAGGGATTCTTGATGATTTCTTGCTACTGATTCAGAGGGTTGGTTTAACCTCATACATGCAAGATGAGAGTGAGCAATACGCTATGCTCACCAAAACTTTTGTTGAGAGTTTCGTTTTTACTAACACGCCCTATCAGTCAACTGTTTCTTTTAGAATTTATAATCTGCCCTTTACCATGCCATTGGAAAGATTTTGCAGTATTATAGGTGTGGGCATGATAGGGACCGTTAAGAAGATTCAAGGGCGACCCGCTGATTTGCTGGAACTCTATCGGTGTGTGACCAATGACGACGACCACGTAGCTCAGCGCGGAAAGATAAGAAACATCCAACTCCCTGCTCTTAGATACTTTGCCTATTATCTTGCTACAGCGTTCTTGGTAGGGAGAATACAAGTAATATCTCCAACTATCATTTAGCCTTCCTTGCTGCTGCGCTTAACAATGATACTCGGTACAATCTTGGCTCTCTTATGAAGGGAATATGCCCGAGAGGCAATAATAAAGTGGTTATTATCTTATTCCATGTTTATGATAAATGTTTATTTTACATGCTAGAATTGTATTGATCGGAAACATCAATACATGTGTGTTTAATAAACAAAAAGGGTTCCTAGTTATGCCTCTCTTATAGACTAGCTTGTTGATTAACAAGATGATCAAGGTTTCCTGATCATGGACATTGGATGTTGTTAATAACAAGGTCACACCATTGGTGGAATGATGTGATGAACATTCATCCGAAGTATAGCATTACGATCAAGTCATTATGTTTATATTGCTATAACATCATACGAAGTAATCTTTATCCTTAGACCATGAGATCATGTTAATTGCTAACACCGGAAGAGTATCTTGATAACATCAAACGTCACACCGTAACAGGGTGACTATAAAGGTGGGTTCAGTGCTATGAAGGTGTTATGTTGAGGCTCATGGATCAAGAGTGGGATTTGTCCATCCCGATGACGGATAGATATACTCTGGGCCCTCTCGGTGATATCACATTGAAATAGCTTGCAAGCAAGTGATGTGATCACTAGAATGTTATATCACGGGAACGAGAAAAGAGTGCATGTCGGTAACAAGATCAAACTAGGTATGGAGATACCGATGATCGAATCTCGGATATGTAATATATCGCGGGACAAAGGGATTTAGTTACTAGCGTTAAAGGTTCTCACGATCACAGAAGTCATCGTTGAATGTGTAGGAGTCAGTATGGATCTCCAGGTCTCGCTTCTGATTATTGATCTGAGAGGGGTCTCGATCATGTCTGCATTATTCGCGAACCGTAGGGTGACACACTTAAGGGATACCGACACCATTTGGAGCAAATATGTTTCAGATAAAGATTTAAGAAAGCGCTGGAATTATTTCAATAGACACCGAAACTGTTTCAGGTGAAATTGCTGAAATTGGTTCTGCATGTAATACTGAAATATTGCAGGGGGGTTTATGTGAATGTTTGTTAATTAAAGTAATTAACAAAATTCTGAATAAAATTAATAAAAGAGTTTTATTAAATGAGAGAGCATTAAATTTGGAGAAATTTAATGCATTTAAAGTGGAGACTTTAAAAGAGAATGTGAAGGGGCAAATTTATGTGGAGGGAGTTACCACCACATGAATGGAGGAGGTGAAGAGACACCTCCTCCATGCGCCGGCCATGAAGGAGGGGCACCCCCCTCCTCCTATAAAAGGCCACCCCCTCCTCACTTCTCACATACACCTCCTTGTGAAGGATCCCTCTCCCCCTCTAGTATTATTTCCCCATGGTCTCGGATTAGCGAGATACATGTTCCCGGTGGCTTTATCTGGAAAGGAGTTGCTGCTTCCGCTGCTTTGCTGGAGCGAGGGACGGAGGTTGTCGGGGTACCGGACGTGTGTGCGATCACGGATGCACCGCTGCTTTGCGGTGCTGGACTTGGTGGTGCTGGAGCTGGATCTGATGGACGTGCTGGAGCCGGACCTGCTGGACTTCATCACGATCTTGAGATCGGCAAGTGTACGACTACATCAGCCACGAGTTCCTACTTGTTAACAAAGCTCGTTGTCTATGAGGATAAGTTCTCGTTGGATGTATGTCCACCCGTTGCTTTGTACCTAGTAGATAGATCTTGGCGTGTAGTTCATATCGTAGGAAATTTTTTGTTTTCTATGCTACGGACCCAACAGTGGTATCAGAGCCTGATTTATTCGTAGGTGCTTTGCACGGGTAGTACACATATGTTTATATGTGGGCGATGATGATCATGTTATTGCTTCTTTCATGTATTTTGGATATTGGTGGCATAGTGGGATGAAGCGGCCTGGACCAACCTTACATGTCATCGTACATGAGACCGGTTCCACGACTGACATGCAACTAGTTTTGCATAAGTGGCTGGCGGGTGTCTGTCTCTCCTACTATAGTCAATATCTGATTTACAACGAGTTGCTAATAACTTGGTTATCCTCGTTGTGGTTCCATGTTCGTAGGTAAGAACGGTTCTATCTCCGAAATCTCTAAGCCACGTAAAACTTGCAATTGATAAATTAGAGGCGTCTAGTTTAGATCGTTGCTAGGCTAGTGTCATGATATGGTAATGTTGTAAGTTGATGTATAGTTGATACTCTTACAACACACCTAACGTGTAAGTTCCATAGACCTTGGCCTTACACACAAAGGAATGATAGAGATCATACCATGATGCATATGATATAGATCAAATGCATAGACCATATCATCTCACTTTACACATTAGATGTTTGCATCTTATATTGCTAGTTTGGCGTTTTAGTAGCATTTTAAGATGATCCCTCATTTAGATATCAAGATAAAAATGTGTTCTTCCTTAAGTATGCACCATTCTATGGATCGTGTTTCGAGACATCACGTGATGATCGGGTGTACTCGACTCTACGCTTTCATACAACGGGTGTAAGACAGTTTTACACACGCGAGTACTAAGGTTCTTACTTGGCGAGCCTAGCATGTACAGACATGGCCTCGGAACACGGACCGAAAGGTTAAGCATGAGTCATATAGTTGATATGATGGCCATATTGATGCTCGCCTTTGAAGCTACACCGACTCACGTGATGATCGGACTTGGTGTAGTGGATTTGGTTCATGTAATCACCAAAAAGAGGGGTGTCGTTTTTGAGTGGGAGTTCATTTCTAATTTGGATTAGTCGAACCAAATTTGTCATAAATTAAATCAAAGTGAATTTGCATAGTTTGTTGTAGTCATTGGCATTCGTTTTCTACCTTATGCTTAGTTTTTTATTTGAGATAATAGAACTATAGAATTCTAGATATTTACTTTACGAACTGGTATCGTATTGTTTTGAATGTCAATTTAAAGTTTATAAGTCCTATTGCAAACTTTCAGCAAACTCTATTTACTCCATGAAGTTTAATAAGTAGTATTAAATCAAGAGTAAGGATTCCAATGTTAGTATCTAAAGTATCATGTTTGCGTCCATGATTATTGATATTCAAAAAGTTGTTTTAATATCAAGATTATATTGGAGCTAGAAATTGTTTCAGAAACCATCATGTGTGAAAGATATTGTGATATCTGAAACAATGTGTTTGGTTGCATTATGATAGAGTATAATTTAGCAAAATACATGTTCTCATATTGTATGAGAATTTGTGAAGGATGGAGATGTTAGGCATCCGAATCTACCAAAAAGGTTTTGGGAACTGATATTATACTTGTGATTCTTCCTTATAAGCTATAGTAGCTTGATCATGAAAGTTGTCATGATAAGGATGAATAGAAGATGTAAGTAAAATGTTTACTACACTAATAGATTACTAAAGAATGGATTTTTGAAAGAACACCAAACATTTGATGATGGTGATCCACTTCAAAGTGCAAGTCCAAAGGTATTAGTATTTGACTATAT
The DNA here is from genome assembly GCA_916181665.1 of Avena sativa. Taxonomy (NCBI): domain Eukaryota; kingdom Viridiplantae; phylum Streptophyta; class Magnoliopsida; order Poales; family Poaceae; genus Avena; species Avena sativa. The sequence goes on along the minus strand of OV702287.1, from coordinate 100,816,064 downwards.
ACGCTTTGTACCATGTGTCAGGTTGATGACACCACTATTGATGTTGATAGATTCTTTTAAAAGAAAAGGAATTGCTGAAAGAGAATCTATAAAATATTTGGCAGAAAATAAAAGGTTGGAGATGTCCAACTTAGGTATATAGAAGATATACATGTTATGGCTATATTCCTTGCTTGTTAAACAATGTGGTTCTTAGGTATTGGATACCGGTATTGGATACCGAATTGGTTGGTATGAAGTGTCATACAAGACAACGCAATTCATGAACTACAATGGCCTAAGTAACCAGCAAGAGAATGAGTGATGATGTTCATCGAAAACAAATAAAGTGTTATTGTGTTTTTCGTTGTCATCAAACCAAGCTTTCAAGATTTGTTTAAATAATTGTTATTTTGTTCCGGTATCATGAGAACAATGGCTGTTCAAATAATTACCGTATTCCATAAAGGATGGATAAACTTTTACAAGTCTAGTTGGAGAAATCACATCCATAAACACTATTGCTAAAATGTCGCAAGACAAATGATTGAAAGATCACTTATGAAGTGACATCGCTGTTTAAATTATATTTGAAAGAAAACATGAAGAAACTCCATGTTGATGGATTTTTGGAGTCTTTGATTTTGATCAATTGACGCATGTGAGACTTTCCTCAAGATAATTGAAACTCCGTCCATAGGCCAGAGAGGAACAGATGACTAGCTTATTGGAAATTGTGCATGCTGATGTTGTTGGAGATATGCCCTAGAGGCAATAATAAATATAGTTATTATTATATATCTTTGTGTTTATGATAAATGTTTGCATTCATGCTATAATAGTATTAACAAGGAAACCATTAATACTTGTGTGATTTGTAAACTTAATTTGAAGTCCCTAGTATAGCCTCTATACTTCACTAGCTTGTTGGTTGATTGATGATGTGGTTTCTTTGTCATGAACATTGAGATGTTATCAACAACAAGATCATATCGTTAGGAGAATGATATGGTGGACATACTCCTATAGACAAGCGTAGCATAAAGATCAAGTCATTTCAATAGTTCAATTGCTATATGCTTTCTGATACATAGTAACCTAACTCCTTCGACCATGAGATCATGCATATCACCTTTACTGGATGGATGCTTTGATGTCATCAAACACCACACCGTAACAGGGTGGCTATAAAGGTGGCATTGAGTGTTCGGAAAGTATTGGTTGAAACACATGGATCAAGAGTGGGATTTGTCCATCCACATGACGGATAGATATTCTCTGGGCCCTCTCGGTGAAATGTCATCCAATTAGCTTGCAAGCATGTGACTTGGTCACAAGGGATCACATATCACGGGAACGAGAAAAGAGTACTTATCAGTAACGAGGATGAACTAGGTATGCAGAGATACCGACGATCATAACCTCGGATAAGTAACATATCGTGAGACAAAGGGAAATTGGTATCGTATGTAAGTGGTTCATTCGATCGCAAAGTAATCGTAGAAATATGTGGGAGCCATATGAATTTCCAGATTCCTCTATTGGTTATTGTTCGGAGAAGTGTCTCGATCATGTCTGCATAATTCACGAACCGTAGGGAGACACACTTAAGGATTCGACGTTGTTTGAGTAGTTATGGTATTATGAGAAAGAGACCGAATGTTGTTCGGAGTCTCGGATGGGATCCGGGATATCACGAGGTGATCCGGAATGGTCCGGAGAATAAGATTCATATAAGGAAAGTCCCGTTTCGGAGTTCGGGAATGATTCCGGTGTTTTCATCGGGGATATTCTAGAAGGTTCCGGATTGTCCGGCACTCCGGGGGGGAAGGGGTACATGAATGTGTCATTACATATTGGAATGATTGCATCATGTACTAAGTGTTCTTGCTGTCCCAAATATAGGATTAAATTGAATCCTAAAACAGAAAAGTCAAATGTCCAGTTTGAAAGTCAAACTGCCAAAAACAAGAAACTGTGGGAAACAAGCAAGAGGAGTTGGAGTCGACTTGGAGGAGGAGTTTCTCTCCTCCAGGCCGGCGCCCAGCCCTAGGCCGAGTTGGGGAGGGACTCCCTCCCTCCCCTGGCGCGCCCACACCCTCCCACCTATATAAGGAGGGGCAGGGCTCCCCTCCTACACACACAAGTTTCCTATCCTCTAAACTAAACCCTAGATCTAGACCCCGGTTTAGAGCTATTCGGTTTAGAGCCTTCTAATTGGTTTAGAGCCCTCTAATTGGTGTGTCTAATTACTAGACCACTAATAGCCTCTCTCATAAGCTCCACCATACTCGCACCGGCTTAAGGCGAAGCCCTGCGGGATTTCCCCTCTACCTCCGGTACCACGCCGTTGTGCTGCCGGAATCGCGAGGAGAGTGCTACAACCTCCGCTGCCTGCTGGAACAAGGGAGAGGAAGGTCTTCGTCGAGTACCGAACGTGTGACCGACTGCGGGAGCGCTGCGGGAACGCGGCGCCGGAAGGATCGTCTACGCGATCTTGAGATCGGAAAGAGTACGACTACATCACCCACGAGAATCTGCTCTCGTTAAACACTTTGGAATCTTCGAGGGTGAGTTATTCCATCGACTCGTTGCTACAATCTAATAGATAGATCTTGGCTTGTTTGTTTGTATGCGATAGAAAATTTTTGTTTTCCATGCTACGAACCCCTACAGTGGTATCAGAGCCGTGTCTATATGTAGATCTGTTGCACGAGTAGAACACAATGGTCATTGTGGGCGTTGATGCTTTTATTGTAGATTGCTTTTTGTGTACTTTGCATCTTGCGGTATGTTGGGATGAAGCGGCCCGGGCTAACCTTACATGACATCGTTCATGAGACTTGCTCCACGCTTGACATGCAACTCGTTTTGCATAAGTGGCTTTGCGGGTGCCTGTTTCTCCTAGCATAGTAAAGATCCAATTTACAACGGGTGATCAACAATGCTAGTATCAATGTTGTGGTTCTTGTTCGTAAGTTAGAACGACACTTATGGAAAGCCCCAAACCACGTAAAATATGCAAAGAAAGTAGAAGCGTCTAACTTTGTTTTGCAGGGGTGTGCAGTGATGTGATATGGCCATGATTGTGATTATATTTGATGTATGCAATGTTCCTTATTGTAAGTTGGCAACCGGCAGGAGCCATATGGTTGTCTTTAATTTCTGTTAAGACCTGCGTGTCTATTCAAAATAGTTGTAATAGTTGAAGCTGGTGGACGACAACCATGGAGAAGCGTCATTGACCTTGATGCTATGCCGGTGATGATGGAGATCATATTCGTGCTTGAAGATGGAGATCGGAAGCACAAAGAAGAAAGGCCATATCATATCACATATTATGAATTGCATGTGATGTTAATCCTTTATGCATCTTGTATTGCTTAGTAGACGACGGTAGCATTATAAGATGATCCCTCATGCACATAAATTTCAAGTTCTAGAGTGTTCACCCTTAGTATGCACCGTTGCCAAAGCTTGCTGCTTCGAAGCACCACGTGATGATCGGGTGTCTTTGATTCCGCGGGTGAATACAACGTAAGCAAGCCAGATTTGCTTATGCGGAAGCTAAGGTTTGATCTTGACGAGCCTAGCATGTACAGACATGGCCTCAGGAACACGGATCGCCGAAAGGCAAAGCATGAATCATATAGTAGATATGATGAACATGATGATTGTTCGCCATTAAAACTATATCAGCTCTCGTGATGATCGGTGTTGATGTAGTGGATTTGGTTCGTGTGATCACTAAAACAATGTGAGGGATGTTGTTTTGAGTGGGAGTTCACCTAGTTTAATTTCATTAATTAATTTGAACTCAATTTGTCATAAACTTAGTCTAAACTATTGCAAATATGTTGTAGATCAATGGCAGCCCCTACCATCAATTTTAATGCGTTCCTAGAGAAAGAAAAGTTGAAAAACAATGGAAGCAACTTCGCGGATTGGTTCCGCAATTTGAGGATTGTCCTCACAGCTGGTAATTTGACCTATGTGCTGGATGCACCGCTAGGTGACCCACCTGCAGCTGATGCTACCGATGAAGTAAAGAATGTTTACCTTGCTCGGAAGAATCAGTACTCCATAGTTCAGTGTGCTATCTTGTATGGTTTAGAATCGGAGCTTCAGAAAAGGTTTGAAGAGTCAGATCCATATGATATTGTCGAGGATCTCAAATTAATTTTTGAGACTCATGCGGCAATTGAAAGTTATGAAGCTTCTGAAAAGTTCTTTAACTGCAAGATGGAAGAGGGTAGCTCCGTCAGTGAGCATGTGCTTAAGATGTCTGGGCACGCAAATAAACTTCAAAGTTTGGGTATAGTGATTCCTAATACTTTGGGAGTTTACCGCATCCTCCAATCACTACCACCAAGTTACAAGAACTTTGTGATGAACTACAACATGCAGAACATGAACAAAGAGTTGCCAGAACTATTTGCTATGTTAAAATCTGCAGAAGTGGAGATCAAGAAAGAGCACCAAGTGTTGATGGTCAATAAGACCACCAAATTCAAGAAAGGCAAGTCTAAGCAAAAGGGACACTTCAAGAAGGATGGTAAGAAAGTTACCACGCCGACGAAGAAGACCAAGGCTGGACCTAAACCTGAAACTGAGTGCTTTTACTGCAAGGGAGAAGGTCACTGGAAGCGGAATTGCCCAAGGTACTTGGCGGATTTGAAGAACGGCAACATCAAGAAGAAAGGTATATCTGATATACATGTTATTGATGTGTATCTCACTAGTACTCGTAGTAGTGCCTGGGTATTTGATACTGGTTCGGTTGCTCATATTTGTAACTCGAAACAGGAGCTGCAGAATAAACGGAAGCTAGTGAAGAACGAGGTGACGATGCGCGTAGGAAACGGATCAAAGGTTGATGTGATCGCGGTCGGCACGCTACCTCTTCATCTACCATCGGGATTAGTTTTATACTTAAATAATTGTTATTTGGTGCCTGCATTAAGCATGAACATTATATCAGGATCTTGTTTATTGCGAGACAGTTACTTGTTTAAATCCGAGAATAATGGTTGTTCGATTTATATGAGTAATGTGTTTTATGCACATGCACCTTTGATAGATGGTCTATTCATATTGAATCTCGATAGTAGAAATACACATATTAATAACATTGAGGCTAAACGTTTGAAATCAAGCGATAATATGACCTATATGTGGCACTGTCGTCTTGGTCACATTGGAGTGAAGCGTATGAAGAAACTCCATTCCGATGGACTTCTTGAATCACTTGATTTTGAATCACTTGAAAGATGCGAAGCATGTCTGATGGGTAAAATGACTAAGACTCCATTTTCTGGTATGATGGAGCGAGCTACGGACTTATTGGAAATCATACATACCGATGTGTGTGGTCCAATGAGTGTAGCATCGCGCAGTGGTTATCGTTATGTTCTTACCTTCACGGATGACTTGAGTAGATATGGGTATATCTATTTCATGAAACATAAGTCTGAAACTTTCGAGAAGTTTAAGGAGTTTCAAAGTGAGGTAGAGAATCAACGTAACAAGAAGATTAAATTTCTACGTTCTGATCGTGGAGGTGAATATCTAAGTTACGAGTTTGGCGAGCATTTAAAGAAGTGCGGAATACTTTCACAATTGACACCGCCGGGAACACCACAGCGTAATGGTGTGTCTGAACGTCGTAATCGAACCCTCTTAGATATGGTTCGTTCTATGATGTCACTTACAGATTTACCGCTAACATTTTGGGGTTATGCATTAGAAACAGCCGCATTCACTTTAAATAGGGCACCATCTAAATCCGTTGAAACGACACCATATGAATTATGGTTTGGGAAGAAACCTAAATTGTCGTTCCTTAAAGTTTGGGGATGCGAAGCCTATGTAAAGAAGTTACAGCCAGACAAGCTTGAACCCAAAGCGGAAAAATGCGTCTTCATAGGATACCCGAAGGAAACTATTGGGTATACCTTCTATCATAGATCCGAAGGCAAAATCTTTGTTGCCAAGAATGGATCCTTTCTAGAGAAGGAATTTCTCTCGAAAGAAGTGACTGGAAGGAAAGTAGAACTCGACGAGGTTGTCGAACCTTCTCTCGAAATTGCGAGTAGCGCAGCACCGGAAGAAGTTCCTGTGGTGCCTGCACCAATAAGAGAGGAAGCTAATGATAGTGATCATGAAACTTCGGTTGAAGTTGCTACAGAGCCTCGGAGGTCAACGAGAACTCGTACCACTCCAGATTGGTATGATTTCGTTATGAATGTCATGTTGGTGGACAACACCGATGACCCCGAGACATATGAGGAAGCGATGATGAGCCCAGATTCCAATAAATGGCAAGAAGCCATGAAATCCGAGATTGGATCCATGTACGAAAACCAAGTATGGACTTTGGTGGACTTACCGGATGGCCGGAAGGCTGTCGAGAACAAATGGATTTTCAAGAAGAAAACAGATGCTGATGGTAATGTTACTGTCTATAAAGCTCGACTTGTCGCAAAAGGGTTTCGACAAATTCAAGGAGTTGACTACGATGAGACTTTCTCACCAGTAGCGAAGCTAAAGTCTGTGAGGATTATGTTAGCAATCGCTGCATATTATGATTATGAGATATGGCAGATGGATGTCAAAACAGCATTCCTCAATGGAGACATTGATGAAGAGTTGTATATGATACAACCCAAAGGTTTTGTCGATCCTAAAGATGCTAACAAGGTATGCAAGCTTCAACGGTCCATCTATGGATTGAAGCAAGCATCCCGAAGTTGGAATCAACGTTTTGATAAGGTAATCAAAAGTTTTGGTTTTATACAAACTTATGGAGAAGCTTGTATTTACAAAAAGGTGAGTGGGAGCTCTGTAGCATTCTTAATACTGTATGTGGATGACATATTGTTGATTGGGAATGATGTAGACCTTCTTAATAGTGTCAAAGAGTATTTGAATAATAGTTTTTCAATGAAGGATCTTGGCGAAGCAGCTTACATATTAGGCATAAAGATTTATAGAGATAGATCGAAACGCCAAATATCATTGTCACAAAGTACATATTTGGACAAAGTTCTAAAAGAGGTTTGGAATGGAAGATAGCAAGAAAGGGTTCTTGCCCATGTTGCCCAATACGACCTTGAGTAAAACTCAAAGTCCGACATCGGCAGAAGATAGAGAAAGGATGAGTAAGACTCCCTATGCCTCAGCCATAGGATCTCTAATGTATGCCATGCTATGTACTAGACCCGACATCGCATATGCTGTTAGTTTAACTAGCAGATATCAAAGTGATCCAGGAGTGGATCATTGGACAGCGGTCAAAAACATCCTTAAGTACTTGAGAAGAACTAAGGATATGGTTCTTTCTTATGGAGGTGATGAACAGCTCGTTGTTAATGGTTACACCGATGCTAGTTGGAACACCGATCCGGATGATTCTAAATCACAATCTGGATACGTATTTATTTTGAATGGTGCAGCAGTTAGCTGGAGGATGTTGGAGATATGCCCAAGAGGCAATAATAAAGTGGTTATTATCATATCTTCACACTTATGATAAATGTTTACATACCATGCTATAATTGTATTAACCGGAAACATTAATACTTGTGTGATTTGTAAACTAAAATAAGAGTCCCTAGTAAAGCCTCTTGTTAAACTAGCTTGTTGGTTAATATATGATCATGGTTTCCTGATCATGAACATAGAGATGTTATTAACAACAGGATCATATCATTAGGAGAATGATGTGATGGACATACTCCTATAGATAAGCGTAGCATAAAGATCAAGTCATTTCAATAGTTCAATTGCTATATGCTTTCTGATACATAGTAACCTAATTCCTTCGACCATGAGATCATGCATATTGCCTTTACTGGATGGATGCTTTGATGTCATCAAACACCACACCGTAACAGGGTGGCTATAAAAGTGGCATTGGGTGTTCAGAAAGTATTGGTTGAAACACATGGATCAAGAGTGGGATTTGTCCATCCACATGACGGATAGATATTCTCTGGGCCCTCTCGGTGAAATGTCATCCAATTAGCTTGCAAGCATGTGACTTGGTCACAAGGGATCACATATCACGGGAACGAGAAAAGAGTACTTATCAGTAACGAGGTTGAACTAGGTATGCAGAGATACCGACGATCATAACCTCGGATAAGTAACATATCGTGAGACAAAGGGAAATTGGTATCGTATGTAAGTGGTTCATTCGATCGCAAAGTAATCGTAGAAATATGTGGGAGCCATATGAATTTCCAGATTCCTCTATTGGTTATTGTTCGGAGAAGTGTCTCGATCATGTCCGCATAATTCACGAACCGTAGGGAGACACACTTAAGGATTCGACGTTGTTTGAGTAGTTATGGTATTATGAGAAAGAGACCGAATGTTGTTCGGAGTCTCGGATGGGATCCGGGATATCACGAGGTGATCCGGAATGGTCCGGAGAATAAGATTCATATAAGGAAAGTCCCATTTCGGAGTTGGGGAATGGTTCCGGTGTTTTCATCGGGAACATTCTAGAAGTTCCCGGAATGTCCGGCACTCCGGAGGGGAAGGGGTACATGAATGTGTCATTGCATGTTGGAATGATTGCATCATGTACTAAGTGTTCTTGCTGTCCCAAATAAAGGATTAAATTGAATCCTAAATTGAAAAAGTCAAACGGCTAGTTTGAAAGTCAAACGGCAGTTTTTGGGAAGTGGGAGGAGAGGAGGAAACCGAATTGGGGGAGGAGTCCTCCTCCCCAAGCCGGCGGCCAGCCCTAGGCCGAGTTGGGGAGGGACTCCCTCCCTCCCCTAGCGCGCCAGCCCTCCCACCTATAAAGGGAGGGGCAGGGCTCCCCTCCCAACACAACACAAGACACACAAGTTCCTATCCTCTAAACTAGAAACTAGACCTAGACCCCGGTTTAGAGCTGTTTCGGTTTAGAGCCTTCTAATTGGTTTAGAGCCCTCTAATTGGTGTGTCTAATTACTAGACCACTAATAGCCTCTCTCATAAGCTCCACCATACTCGCACCGGCTTAAGGCGAAGCCCTGCGGGATCTCCCCTCTACTTCCGGTACCACGCCGTTGTGCTGCCGGAATCGCGAGGAGAGTGCTACAACCTCCGCTGCCTGCTGGAACAAGGGAGAGGAAGGTCTTCGTCGAGTACCGAACGTGTGACCGACTGCGGAAGCGCTGCGGGAACGCGGCGCTGGAAGGATCGTCTACGCGATCTTGAGATCGGAAAGAGTACGACTACATCACCCACGAGAATCTGCTCTCGTTAACCGCTTTGGAATCTTCGAGGGTGAGTTCCACTATCGACTCGTTGCTGCAATCTAGTAGATAGATCTTGGCTTGTTTGTTTGTATGCGATAGAAAATTTTTGTTTTCCATGCTACGAACCCCTACAGTGGTATCAGAGCCGTGTCTATATGTAGATCTGTTGCACGAGTAGAACACAATGGTCATTGTGGGCGTTGATGCTTTTATTGTCGATTGCTTTTTGTGTACTTTGCATCTTGCGGTATGTTGGGATGAAGCGGCCCGGGCTAACCTTACATGACATCGTTCATGAGACTTGCTCCACGCTTAACATGCAACTTGTATTGCATAAGTGGCTTTGCGGGTGCCTGTTTCTCCTAGCATAGTAAAGATCCAATTTACAACGGGTGATCAACAATGCTAGTATCAATGTTGTGGTTCTTGTTCGTAAGTTAGAACGACACTTATTGAAAGCCCCAAACCACGTAAAATATGCAAAGAAAGTAGAGGCGTCTAACTTTGTTTTGCAGGGGTGTGCAGTGATGTGATATGGCCATGATTGTGATTATATTTGATGTATGCAATGTTCCTTATTGTAAGTTGGCAACCGGCAGGAGCCATATGGTTGTCTTTAATTTCTGTTAAGACCTGCGTGTCTATTCAAAATAGTTGTAATAGTTGAAGCTGGTGGACGACAACCATGAAGAAGCGTCATTGACCTTGATGCTATGCCGGTGATGATGGAGATCATGTTCGTGCTTGAAGATGGAGATCGGAAGCACAAAGAAGAAAGGCCATATCATATCACATATTATGAATTGCATGTGATGTTAATCCTTTATGCATCTTGTATTGCTTAGTAGACAACGGTAGCATTATAAGATGATCCCTCATACACATAAATTTCAAGTTCTAAAGTGTTCACCCTTAGTATGCACCGTTGCCAAAGCTTGCTGCTTCGAAACACCACGTGATGATCGGGTGTCTTTGATTCCGCGGGTGACTACAACGTAAGCAAGCCAGATTTGCTTATGCGGAAGCTAAGGTTTGTCTTGACGAGCCTAGCATGTACAGACATGGCCTCAGGAACACGGATCGCCGAAAGGTAAAGCATGAATCATATAGTAGATATGATGAACATGTCGATTGTTCGCCATTGAAACTATATCAACTCTCGTGATGATCGGTTTTGATGTGGTGGATTTGGTTCGTGTGATCACTAAAACAATGTGAGGGATATTGTTTTGAGTGGGAGTTCACCTAGATTAATTTAATTATTAATTAGAACTCAATTTATCATAAACTAAATCAAAGTGAATTTGCATAGTTGTTGTAGTCATTGGCATCCGTTTACCACCTTGCGCTTAGTTATAATTGAGATAATAGAACTATAGAATTCTGGTTAGTTACTTTACGAACTGGTATCGTATTGTTTTAAGTGTTAATCTAAAGTTTAAAAGTCCTATTGCAAACTTTCAGTAAGTTCCGGTTACTCCATGAAGTTTAATAATTAGTATTAAATCAAGAGTAACAATTCCAAGTGTTAGTATATAAGTATCATGTTTGTATCCATGATTCTTGATATTCAAAGGATTCCCTTAATATCAAGGTTATCTAGGATCTGAAAGAGTTGTTTCAGAAACCATGATGTGTGGAAGATATTGTGATATCTGAAACGAAGTTTTGGTTGCAACATGATAGAGTATAATATGGCAAAAGTCATGTTCTCATATTTGATGAGAATTTGCAAAAAGGTTGGAGACACTTGTTGTCCTAATCCTCCAAAAGGTTTTGGATAGCAACATTATACTCATAATTCATCGTTATAAGCTAAAAGTAGCTTGATCATGGACGATTCCATGATAAGGGTGAATATTTGATGTAGGTAAAATGTTTACTACACCAAGAGATTACTAATGAAAGGAATTTGAAAGAACACCAAACATTTGATGATGGTGATCTACTTCAAAGTGCAAGTCCAAAGACATTGGTATTTAATTATACACGCTTTGGACTATATGTCATATGTATGACTCCACTATTGATGTTAATAGATTCTTTCAAACTGAAAAGGAAATACTGAAAGGGAATCTCATAAATATATGGCAGAAAAGAAAAAACTAGAATTGTTCAGTTTAAGTATATAGATGATGTACATGTTGTGGCTATATTCTTTGCTTATTAAAATGTGGTTCTTAAGTATTTGATACTGAATTTGTTGGTATGAATCGTCATACGAAACAACAGAATTCATGAACTACAATGGCCTAAGTAACTAGCAAAAGAATATGTGATGATGTTCATCGAGAACAAATAAAGGGTTATTATGTTGCTCGTTAAAACATCAAAGCTTGCCTTCAAGATTTGTTTTATCAGGTATTATGAGAACAAAAGGGTTGTTCAAATAATTGCCGTAATCCATAAAAGATGGATGATTCGCAAATCTCGTTAGAGAAATCACATCCATAAAACTAGTGCTAAAATGTCAAAAGACAAATTGATTGAAAGATCACTTAGGAAGTGACATCGCTGTTTGAATTATATTGGAAAGAAAACATGAAGAAACTCCATGTTGATGGAATTTTGGAGTCTTCTGATTTTTGATCATATGACGCTTGTGAAACTTTCCTAGAGATAATTAAAACTTCGTTCATAGGCCAAAAGGGAACGAATGACTAGCTTATTGGAACTTGTACATATTGTTGTACGAAGTCCGTTATGTGTAGTCAAGAGCGATGGATTTCAACTTCATATGCTTTCTCCAAAAATTTGAGTGAATATATGAATATTTACTTAATAAGGATGAAGTATGAAACATTTGAAAAGTTCAAAGACTTTCAAGATGAAGTGCAAAATCATTGTAACAAGAATATAAACAGTTTATGATAAAGATCATAAAGGAAGATATTTGAGTTACAAGTTTAGCATAATACCTAAGATTTAAAGAATCGTTCCGTGGATTTGCATTTCCCGAAACACCATAAGAGTATGGAGCGTTCGAGATATGTAATTAAACCTTGTTTGACATGGTAAGATCGAAAGGTGTAATTCATAAAACTGCCATTGCATTTTAAAGATTAAAAGCTTTAGAGATTACCGTTTTTCCACTGAAAAGAGCTCCATCATAATCCGTTGAAATGACACCATATAAGGTTATGGTTTGGGATAAAACCCAAGTTGTCATTTCTTAAACATTGGTATACTATGCATAAGAAAGATGTTTGCAACCAAAGTCGGATGAACCTGTCTTTGTATGTTATTTCGAATAACTGTTAAATACTCCTCCATAACATCGGAGACAAAAGTGTTTGTCACTTAAAACGTCAAGTTTCTTTGAGAAGGAATTTTTCGTGAAAAGTTAAGTGGGAGGACAATAGAAACTTTGATAAGGTTAAAAGAACCTTAGCTATATGTGCAGAGTTGCGCAGCGCCGAAAAGTGTTTCGGAGGCAGCAACAATGCTCATGGTTCACGTACCTCAAAGGTTGTGGTCACGGAGATCCAAGTTCCTATTGAAACAAGTAGGTCGGATGAACAATCAAATACCAAGATTTGAGGGTTGAATCATTATTTGAGAATAATGAACCGACTACATGCAGAGAAGCGATGATGGGCCCTGACTCCGTAAAATGGCTTGAAGCCATAAAATCCGTGATAGTTCCATACACGAGAAATCAAGTTTTGAACTTGAAGGACCCTCGAGAAAGGTGTAAGACCTTATAGTTGTGTCTGGATCTATAAAGAAATAGACATGGATGTTTCACATCTAGTCGACATGTTGGGAAAGAGTTCACAACAATGTTCAAAGGTTGACTATGACAAGATTTGATCTTTCATAGTGATATTTAGTCTAGACGGATTAATGTAGCAACCACTACATATAATTTGTTATATGGTAGTTGAATAAACAAAACAAGTTCTTCTAATAGAATCGTTACCTAGGACATGTGCATAACACGGTCCATAGGGTTTTGTTAATTCAAAGGATGCTAAAAGCATATGCAAACTTCAATGGTTAGAGTGAGCATAGCGGAGTTGGAATCTTCACTATGATGAAACTGTTAAGAGAGTTTAATTTCATCAGAGACAATGAAGATGCTTGCGTTTGCAAGAAATTAAGTGGGAGCGCTAAGACATGTTTCTAATACATTATGTGGAAGACATATTGTTGATTGGAAATAATGTATCTTTTATTAACACATATTAAGAATTTCATCCCGATGAAAGACTTAGGCAAAACCCAAATATTTGGCATCAATAGACGCTAATATGGTTGTGCCAGAAGTACATAGATAAGATATTGAATGAGTTCAATATAGAAACTACAAGAGAAGGTTCTTGTCGCACAGAAAGGATTGAATGAGTTCAATGTTGATGATATATTCAAGTGTATTGACATTTGGTAAAGTGAAACAAATAATCAAGTATAGATTGATACTTGATGTATGAAATCACAAAGAGTATTTATATCAATCATACTGTGATATGTACAAATCCAGATATGTCCTATGCTCTAAATGTTGAGAGCATATACCAGAATGATTCGTAAGATGATCATTGGACAATAGTAAGGATATTCTTATGATCTTCTGAAAGAACTAAGAGTATAATATTTGTAGAAGTGACAAATAGATGGTTAGTTCATTGTAAAAGTACTACATTGATACTAGCTTTGTCACAAAGTACAAATTAAGTTTATCTCAATCTAAACTAAGGGTGGCACAATATAATGGAAAGTGAGTTCCATAATGGATTTGGATGATTTCCAAAGTTAAGACATTGTGACAGATACTACAACAAAAGGCTAAGTATATGACTGCTATTATAGCAGCAAAAGAGGGCATTTGTGTCAAGAAGTTTGTTATCAAACTAGGTGTAGTTCTCAGTGGGATAATACTATGAAGATATATTGTGCGACAATATTATCAACATGTTTTAACCCTAAAGAGCTAAAGGTCACACCGAAATACCAAATTTATACAAAGCCATCTCATTAGAGAATGAGTGATGCATAGAGACGCAAAGACATGCAATTACACACGGACCTGGAAGTGTCAGATCCGGAGATCAGTTGACCACTAGCAATCGTGTACATACAACACTGGAAAGCCATAGGTGTTATATACACAAAGGTTCGAAACTAGATTATTGACTCTAGTGCAAGTGGGAGACTGTTGGAGATATGCCCAAGAGGCAATAATAAAGTGGTTATTATCATATCTTCACACTTATGATAAATGTTTACATACCATGCTATAATTGTATTAACCGGAAACATTAATACTTGTGTGATTTGTAAACTAAAATAAGAGTCCCTAGTAAAGCCTCTTGTTAAACTAGCTTGTTGGTTAATATATGATCATGGTTTCCTGATCATGAACATAGAGATGTTATTAACAACAGGATCATATCATTAGGAGAATGATGTGATGGACATACTCCTATAGATAAGCGTAGCATAAAGATCAAGTCATTTCAATAGTTCAATTGCTATATGCTTTCTGATACATAGTAACCTAATTCCTTCGACCATGAGATCATGCATATTGCCTTTACTGGATGGATGCTTTGATGTCATCAAACACCACACCGTAACAGGGTGGCTATAAAAGTGGCATTGGGTGTTCAGAAAGTATTGGTTGAAACACATGGATCAAGAGTGGGATTTGTCCATCCACATGACGGATAGATATTCTCTGGGCCCTCTCGGTGAAATGTCATCCAATTAGCTTGCAAGCATGTGACTTGGTCACAAGGGATCACATATCACGGGAACGAGAAAAGAGTACTTATCAGTAACGAGGTTGAACTAGGTATGCAGAGATACCGACGATCATAACCTCGGATAAGTAACATATCGTGAGACAAAGGGAAATTGGTATCGTATGTAAGTGGTTCATTCGATCGCAAAGTAATCGTAGAAATATGTGGGAGCCATATGAATTTCCAGATTCCTCTATTGGTTATTGTTCGGAGAAGTGTCTCGATCATGTCCGCATAATTCACGAACCGTAGGGAGACACACTTAAGGATTCGACGTTGTTTGAGTAGTTATGGTATTATGAGAAAGAGACCGAATGTTGTTCGGAGTCTCGGATGGGATCCGGGATATCACGAGGTGATCCGGAATGGTCCGGAGAATAAGATTCATATAAGGAAAGTCCCATTTCGGAGTTGGGGAATGGTTCCGGTGTTTTCATCGGGAACATTCTAGAAGTTCCCGGAATGTCCGGCACTCCGGAGGGGAAGGGGTACATGAATGTGTCATTGCATGTTGGAATGATTGCATCATGTACTAAGTGTTCTTGCTGTCCCAAATAAAGGATTAAATTGAATCCTAAATTGAAAAAGTCAAACGGCTAGTTTGAAAGTCAAACGGCAGTTTTTGGGAAGTGGGAGGAGAGGAGGAAACCGAATTGGGGGAGGAGTCCTCCTCCCCAAGCCGGCGGCCAGCCCTAGGCCGAGTTGGGGAGGGACTCCCTCCCTCCCCTAGCGCGCCAGCCCTCCCACCTATAAAGGGAGGGGCAGGGCTCCCCTCCCAACACAACACAAGACACACAAGTTCCTATCCTCTAAACTAGAAACTAGACCTAGACCCCGGTTTAGAGCTGTTTCGGTTTAGAGCCTTCTAATTGGTTTAGAGCCCTCTAATTGGTGTGTCTAATTACTAGACCACTAATAGCCTCTCTCATAAGCTCCACCATACTCGCACCGGCTTAAGGCGAAGCCCTGCGGGATCTCCCCTCTACTTCCGGTACCACGCCGTTGTGCTGCCGGAATCGCGAGGAGAGTGCTACAACCTCCGCTGCCTGCTGGAACAAGGGAGAGGAAGGTCTTCGTCGAGTACCGAACGTGTGACCGACTGCGGAAGCGCTGCGGGAACGCGGCGCTGGAAGGATCGTCTACGCGATCTTGAGATCGGAAAGAGTACGACTACATCACCCACGAGAATCTGCTCTCGTTAACCGCTTTGGAATCTTCGAGGGTGAGTTCCACTATCGACTCGTTGCTGCAATCTAGTAGATAGATCTTGGCTTGTTTGTTTGTATGCGATAGAAAATTTTTGTTTTCCATGCTACGAACCCCTACAGAGGAGTGCAAAGCAAAGCGTTGTGGCGAGATCTTCAACTGAATCGGAATACATGGCTGCTTCGGAGGCTTCACAAGAAGCGATATGGATGAAAGAGTTCATTACAGAGCTGGGTGTGGTTCCTAGTGCGCTGGACCCAATGTCTATCTACTGTGATAACATGGGCGCCATAGCCAATGCGCAAGAACCAAGGTCACACAAGAAGCTGAAGCATATCAAGCTACGTTTTCACGCTATTCGAGAACATATCTAGGATGGGGATATAAAGATTTGCAAAGTACACACAGATCTGAATGTGGCGGATCCGTTGACTAAACCTCTCCCGAGGGCAAAACATGACCAACACCAAACTGCCATGGGTGTTCGGTATATTACCATGTAATCTAGATTAGATGACTCTAGTGCAAGTGGGAGACTGTTGGAGATATGCCCTAGAGGCAATAATAAATATAGTTATTATTATATATCTTTGTGTTTATGATAAATGTTTGCATTCATGCTATAATAGTATTAACAAGGAAACCATTAATACTTGTGTGATTTGTAAACTTAATTTGAAGTCCCTAGTATAGCCTCTATACTTCACTAGCTTGTTGGTTGATTGATGATGTGGTTTCTTTGTCATGAACATTGAGATGTTATCAACAACAAGATCATATCGTTAGGAGAATGATATGGTGGACATACTCCTATAGACAAGCGTAGCATAAAGATCAAGTCATTTCAATAGTTCAATTGCTATATGCTTTCTGATACATAGTAACCTAACTCCTTCGACCATGAGATCATGCATATCACCTTTACTGGATGGATGCTTTGATGTCATCAAACACCACACCGTAACAGGGTGGCTATAAAGGTGGCATTGAGTGTTCGGAAAGTATTGGTTGAAACACATGGATCAAGAGTGGGATTTGTCCATCCACATGACGGATAGATATTCTCTGGGCCCTCTCGGTGAAATGTCATCCAATTAGCTTGCAAGCATGTGACTTGGTCACAAGGGATCACATATCACGGGAACGAGAAAAGAGTACTTATCAGTAACGAGGATGAACTAGGTATGCAGAGATACCGACGATCATAACCTCGGATAAGTAACATATCGTGAGACAAAGGGAAATTGGTATCGTATGTAAGTGGTTCATTCGATCGCAAAGTAATCGTAGAAATATGTGGGAGCCATATGAATTTCCAGATTCCTCTATTGGTTATTGTTCGGAGAAGTGTCTCGATCATGTCTGCATAATTCACGAACCGTAGGGAGACACACTTAAGGATTCGACGTTGTTTGAGTAGTTATGGTATTATGAGAAAGAGACCGAATGTTGTTCGGAGTCTCGGATGGGATCCGGGATATCACGAGGTGATCCGGAATGGTCCGGAGAATAAGATTCATATAAGGAAAGTCCCGTTTCGGAGTTCGGGAATGATTCCGGTGTTTTCATCGGGGATATTCTAGAAGGTTCCGGATTGTCCGGCACTCCGGGGGGGAAGGGGTACATGAATGTGTCATTACATATTGGAATGATTGCATCATGTACTAAGTGTTCTTGCTGTCCCAAATATAGGATTAAATTGAATCCTAAAACAGAAAAGTCAAATGTCCAGTTTGAAAGTCAAACTGCCAAAAACAAGAAACTGTGGGAAACAAGCAAGAGGAGTTGGAGTCGACTTGGAGGAGGAGTTTCTCTCCTCCAGGCCGGCGCCCAGCCCTAGGCCGAGTTGGGGAGGGACTCCCTCCCTCCCCTGGCGCGCCCACACCCTCCCACCTATATAAGGAGGGGCAGGGCTCCCCTCCTACACACACAAGTTTCCTATCCTCTAAACTAAACCCTAGATCTAGACCCCGGTTTAGAGCTATTCGGTTTAGAGCCTTCTAATTGGTTTAGAGCCCTCTAATTGGTGTGTCTAATTACTAGACCACTAATAGCCTCTCTCATAAGCTCCACCATACTCGCACCGGCTTAAGGCGAAGCCCTGCGGGATTTCCCCTCTACCTCCGGTACCACGCCGTTGTGCTGCCGGAATCGCGAGGAGAGTGCTACAACCTCCGCTGCCTGCTGGAACAAGGGAGAGGAAGGTCTTCGTCAAGTACCGAACGTGTGACCGACTGCGGGAGCGCTGCGGGAACGCGGCGCCGGAAGGATCGTCTACGCGATCTTGAGATCGGAAAGAGTACGACTACATCACCCACGAGAATCTGCTCTCGTTAAACACTTTGGAATCTTCGAGGGTGAGTTATTCCATCGACTCGTTGCTACAATCTAATAGATAGATCTTGGCTTGTTTGTTTGTATGCGATAGAAAATTTTTGTTTTCCATGCTACGAACCCCTACAGATGTGCATAGTCCATTATGTGTAGCCATATGCGATGGATCTTTTTGCTTCATATGCTTTCTTCAAAAATCTGAGTGAATATATAAGTATATTTACTTAATAAGGAAGAAGTATGAAACATTTGAAAGTTGTTCAAAGACTTTCAAGATGAAGTGGAAAATCATTGTAACAAGAAAATAAAAGAGTTTATGATTTGATCATAAAGGAAGATATTTGAGTTACAGGTTTAGCAAAACACCTAAGATTTGAGGAATTGTTCCATGATTTGTGTTTTCCCGATAAACCATAGGAGTATGGCATATTCGAGAGATGAAATCAAACCACGTTTGACATGGTAAGATCAAAGGTGTCATTTATAAAACTGCCATTATGTTTTAAAGATTGAAGCTTTAGAGACTACCGCTTTTACACTGAAAAGAGCACCATCGTGATCCATTGAAATGGCACCATATGGGTTATGGTTTGGGATAAAACCCGAATTGTCTTTTCTTAAATTTTGGTATGCTATGCATAAGTAAAATGTTTACAACCAAAGTCGGATAAGCACGTCTTTGTAGGTTATCCCAAAGAATTTGTTGGGAATTTCTCCATAACACCAATGACAAAAGAGTTTGTCGCTTGGAACGTCAAGTTTCTTGAGAAGGAACTTTTCGTGAAAAGTTAAGTGGGAGGACAATAGAACTTTGATAAGGTTGTTGAACCTTAGTTATATGTGCTAAGTAGCACATCGCCGGAAAGTGTCCCGGTGGCGGCCACAATGCTCATGGCTCTCGTGATTATAAAAGGTGTGATCTCGGAGATTAGAGTTCCTATTGAACCATGTGGGTCGGTAAGAATCAAATAGTAAGATTTGAAACAGAAGTCGTTATTGTTTTGACAATGATGAACCGACTACATGCAAAGAAGCGATGATGGGCCCTGACTCCATAAAATGACTAGAAGTCATAGAATCTGTGATAGTATCCATACACGAGAAATCAAGTTTCTGAACTTGGAAGACCCTCCGGAAAGGCGTGAAGCCTATAGGTCGTGTTTGGATCTATAAAGAAATAAGACATGGATGTTTAACATCTATGAAATAGTCGACATGTCGGAAAGAAGTTTATGACAATGTTCAAGGAGTTGACTATGACAAGATTTGATCTTTCATAGCGATATATAGTCTTGACGGATTAATGTAGCAACCACTACATATAATTTGGTATATGGTAGTTGAATAAACAAAACAAGGTTCTTCTAATAGAACGGTAACCTAGGACATGTACATGACATGGTCCGAAGGGTTTTGTTAATTCAAAGGGTACTAAAAGGGCATGTAAACTTCAATAGTTGAAGTAAGCATAGCGGAGTTGGAATCTTCACCATGATGAAACTGTTAAAAGAGTTTAAATTTATCGGAGATGATGAAGATGCTTGCATTTGCAAGAAATTAAGTGGGAGCGCTGAGACATATTTCTAATACATTATGTAGAGGACATATTGTTGATTGGAAATGATGTATCTTGTATTGACACAAGTTAAGAATTTCATTAAAATAAGATTTCGATGAAAGACTTAGGCAAACCCGGAATATTAGGCATCAATATCTATATGGATAGATTAAGGCGCTAATATGGTTGTGCCAGACATACATATATGAGATATTGAAAGGGTTCAATATGGAAACAACAAGAAAGGTTCTTGCTGCATGGAAAGGATTGTATCAAAATTCAAGTGTTTCAACACTTGGTGAGTAAAATCACATGAAGATTTTGATCGATTATACCATGATATGTATATATCCAGAATGTCCTATGCTCTAAATGTTATGAGCATATACCAGAATGATTCATAAGATGATCATTGGACAATAGTAAAGATATTCTTATGAGCTTTGGAAGAACTAAGAATATATAATGTATAAGTGACAAATAGTTAAAGGTAGTTCATTGTAAAGTGTTACATTGATACTAGTTTTGTCACAAGATACAAATTAAATTTATCTCAATTTAGACTATGGGTGGCACAATGTAATGGAAAGGATGTTCCATGATGGATTTGGATGAGTTCCAAAGTTGAGACATTGTGACGGATACTACAACAAAAGGCTAAGTATATGACTGCTATAGTAGCAGCAAAGGAGGGCATTTGTGTTAAGTAGTTTGTTATCAAACTAGGTGTGGTTCAAAGTGGGCTAATACTATGAATATATTGTGTGACAATAATATCAACATATTTTGAGCCGAACGAACTAAAGGTCTCACCAAAGGACCAAATCTATACAATGCCATCTCATTTGAGAATGAGTGATGCGTAGAGACGCAGAGACATGCAAATACACACGGACCTGAAACTATCAGATCCAGAGATTATGTTAACAACTAGAAATAGCGTATATGAAACACCAGAAAGCCATAGGTGTTCAATACGCAAAGTTTTTCAAACTAGATTATTGACTCTAGTGCAAGTGGGAGACTGAAGGGAATATGCCCGAGAGGCAATAATAAAGTGGTTATTATCTTATTCCATGTTTATGATAAATGTTTATTTTACATGCTAGAATTATATTGATCAGAAACATCAATACATGTGTGTTTAACAAACAAAAAGGGTTCCTAGTTATGCCTCTCTTATAGACTAGCTTGTTGATTAACAAGATGATCAAGGTTTCCTAATCATGGACATTGGATGTTGTTAATAACAAGGTCACACCATTGGTGGAATTATGTGATGAACATTCATCCGAAGTATAGCATTACGATCAAGTCATTATGTTTATATTGCTATAACATCATACGAAGTAATCTTTATCCTTAGACCATGAGATCATGTTAATTGCTAACACCGGAAGAGTATCTTGATAACATCAAACGTCACACCGTAACAGGGTGACTATAAAGGTGGGTTCAATGCTACGAAGGTGTTATGTTGAGGCTCATGGATCAAGAGTGGGATTTGTCCATCCCGATGACGGATATATATACTCTGGGCCCTCTCGGTGATATCACATTGAAATAGCTTGCAAGCAAGTGATGTGATCACTAGAATGTTATATCACGGGAACGAGAAAAGAGTGCATGTCGGTAACAAGATCAAACTAGGTATGGAGATACCGATGATCGAATCTCGGATATGTAATATATCGCGGGACAAAGGGATTTAGTTACTAGCGTTAAAGGTTCTCACGATCACAGAAGTCATCGTTGAATGTGTAGGAGTCAGTATGGATCTCCAGGTCTCGCTTCTGATTATTGATCTGAGAGGGGTCTCGATCATGTCTGCATTATTCGCGAACCGTAGGGTGACACACTTAAGGGATACCGACACCATTTGGAGCAAATATGTTTCAGATAAAGATTTAAGAAAGCGCTGGAATTATTTCAATAGACACCGAAACTGTTTCAGGTGAAATTGCTGAAATTGGTTCTGCATGTAATATTGAAATATTGCAGGGGGTTTTATGTGAATGTTTGTTAATTAAAGTAATTAACAAAATTCTGAATAAAATTAATAAAAGAGTTTTATTAAATGAGAGAGCATTAAATTTGGAGAAATTTAATGCATTTAAAGTGGAGACTTTAAAAGAGAATGTGAAGGGGCAAATTTATGTGGAGGGAGTTACCACCACATGAATGGAGGAGGTGAAGAGACACCTCCTCCATGCGCCGGCCATGAAGGAGGGGCACCCCCCTCCTCCTATAAAAGGCCACCCCCTCCTCACTTCTCACATACACCTCCTTGTGAAGGATCCCTCTCCCCCTCTAGTATTATTTCCCCATGGTCTCGGATTAGCGAGATACATGTTCCCGGTGGCTTTATCTGGAAAGGAGTTGCTGCTTCCGCTGCTTTGCTGGAGCGAGGGACAGAGGTTGTCGGGGTACCGGACGTGTGTGCGATCACGGATGCACCGCTGCTTTGCGGTGCTGGACTTGGTGGTGCTGGAGCTGGATCTGATGGACGTGCTGGAGCCGGACCTGCTGGACTTCATCACGATCTTGAGATCGGCAAGTGTACGACTACATCAACCACGAGTTCCTACCCGTTAACAAAGCTCGTTGTCTACGAGGGTAAGTTCTCATTGGATGTATGTCCACCCGTTGCTTTGTACCTAGTAGATAGATCTTGGCGTGTAGTTCATATCGTAGGAATTTTTTTGTTTTCTATGCTGCGGACCCAACATCTTATTGCTCGCCGCCTAGCTGCTAGGGGGCCTATCTATGGGGGCATCATCGCTTTACGTATGGTCAATGCATTAGAGCTTTCGGTGGATCCCAATGATACTATATTGGCACCACAAAGGCTTGACCTTGCTGCCATGAAAACACATCACTTCGTCACTACTGATTCTGATATGGACAATCTAGTGTATAGGATGTTGTTTACTGACGGGGATGAAAGGGAGATTCCTTTGCCGCAGTCTACTTTGTTCAGTGTTCACAAGAGGCCGTGGTCGCGCTCCAAGGAGGAGGTGGACGAGCAGCTCCGCTTGCTGGGTTTCCATAGGCAGCACTAGGAGGATGTGCCCTCCTACGATTACTCTGCGCACTACGGTGGGGCGTCCTCGAGCTCGCACCAGGACGAGGGTACCTCCTCACCATACTACGGAGGTGCTCCATCCTGGCCAGCTTGGGATTGATACCCACTTAGGCCAAAAAGCCTAAGCTTGGGGAGAGGTACACCGACATCACACTCATCTCCATATCATTTTTCGTCAGTACTTTGTATATTCATGTTTCGTTCCCTTTTTAGTTTTTGTTCTTTCTTTGCTTTTGCTTTCTAAAACACAAAAAGACCAAAAATATTTCTATTGTTTCTCTTTGTTTGTTTTTTCTTCTTTTTGCCTTGGTTTGTTTTCCCTTTTTGCTTTGTTTGAACTATTCGAAAAATCCAAAAAGATTTTGCTTTGCTTGTTCTTCCTTTTTGGTTCTTGTTTTTTTTTTAAAAAATCGAAAACACCAAAAATATTTGTTGTTCTTCTTTGGTTTTGTGAGTTTTGTTGCAGGGTTTGCAGGGTTCAGCAGGGCCCTGAAGTGATAGAAATCGAGATAACCGGAGGGAATGGCTTTGATGTGAGGATCACATGTGTTCATGGAGTGTTAATGCTTTGCTCCGGTGCTCTATTAAAAGGAGCACCTTAATTGCCAGTAGTTCCCTTGAGGCCCCGCTGCAAACGGGCTGGCAGGACAAAAGATGTTGTGCAAGTTCTCATTGCGAGCACGTATGACTATATATGAAACATATGCCTAGGATTATCTAGTACTTGGATGCTTTATCTTATTTATCTGCAAATGCCCATGTTCTGATTGCCATGTGAATTGTCTTGTCCATGCAACGTCCGTCCATCCATCCCTATGCCTACCGCACTTGAATCCTACTGTTTATTGCAATTGTTACTATCGTCTTTAATTTTACTACTGCTGTTATTTTACTATTGCTACTACAAAACTATTGCTACTGATAAACTGATGTGAGCAAGATTGTTTCCAGGTGCAGCTGAATTGACAACTCAGTTGTTAAGGCTTATAAATATTCTTTAACTCCCCTTGTGTCGAATCAATAAATTGGGTTTTACTTCCCTTAAAAATACTGCGATACACCCCCTATACTTGTGGATCATCACTAGCTTAGTTAGTCTTTACTCAGCTGCACTAGGACTGTTTTAAGATGTCAAGTATTTCGTAGTTCGTAGTTGCCATTCGCAGGTCGATTCCATATGGAGATTTCCCTTTTAATACATGAGCATGTTTTAAATAATTGTACTTGATGCCATCGATGCCTTGACTTCTCCTCCTCTACAAGCAAAATCTGCAGCACTCCTTGTGGTATAGACTGCACATCTTCTTCAGCTTCGGCAGGCCCCAACTTACCCCTTGCCAAAGAAGCAGCTGCCAGGAGAACATCTAATCCACAGGGTCTATGGAAAACTAGACATCTTATTGCAGATTATATAGATGTCACGATTATGTTGTAAAGCCAAGTGTGTCTCACGTTGGTAGCGATCTCAATGGTGTAGATCACGACCGTCGGGAAATCAGACAATCCATGTTTGAATATACCTTTTCTTGTGTTGACTCATCTGATGTAAACATGCCTTGTCCGATATCTCTAGCTTTTCAGAATTCAAATATTCAGGATCTTGAACTGCACGCTGTAATATGATCTTGGCTTGAAGATCTTGAACTGCACGCTTATACTATATAAGTAGCACCTTCACCTGCAGGCAAGCTATAAAGTTTGTAACTAAATTTCCTTCAATCTAACACTATAATGAAAAGCTATATTGTAACTCCTTTTAGCTTCTATATTTAACATGAAAATATCTTCAGGTCTTACAAATAGTGAATTAGCCACATGTGCACCTAGCTATTCAGATGTGTAACTAGAGAACTAGACAGGTTAAGTTGCTCGCAGCATATTAATCATATTCTTACAACTAGAATTCATAAGAAAACTATTTATCAGGTTCTGTCATATCTTGATTCTCCTACCATTTTTACTGTTCTCATATACCATTCTTATTCAGACTAGATATGTAATGAAGTAGCTTTGACTGCTCACAAAATCTATACTATTAAAAAGATTCACGTCGTTCGTCGTCTGGAAATTTTTCGAATGTCGTTGAAATAACGCTTTTACCCCTGGCTGTTCTAAGATATTACTTCACCTGCAACCGCCAAGTAAAAGACGGGGAGGGTAAAAAATATCTCGAGTGAGCCCTGAACGACTGCCTTTGGTCTCCACCGTCTCTCCCAACTCCGGCCTCGCCCCCTCCCCCTCCCCCCCGGGCCGCTGACGGCCACGATGCGGTGAGGAGTGGTGGTTCGGGATGAATCGGAGGCACGGCGCACTTCGCAAGCAGGGCGGGCGCGGCGCCATCGTCGCCTTGAGCTTCGTCGATGAAATCGTAGGAGCAGCTGAAGATGGCTGGTGGAAGGCGAGCGGCGGTGGGGGCCTGGACGGATTCAGGGGCATATGGGGCTAGAAGTGGCGGAGCTGGAGTGTGTGAGTGGGGTCCCGGGCGGCGCGGGATCCTTCAAGGCGGCGGCGGATTGCTCGCTGGCCTTTGTCCGATCCCGATGGCGTCTGCGTGCGTGGTCCATGGATCATCTTCGTGGACTATCCACAGACAACGAAGGAGGCCAGGAGCAGAGGGGAAGCGCAGACAGGTACATGAATCCATCGATCGTAGATCGATCTAATCTGCGTGCTAACTGCTAATTTCGTACATGCGTACAGCTGAATACCAAAGTCTGTAACCGACTGTTGGCTGGGCTCTAGGCCCAATTATCATCTAGATTCATCAGATACTATTGTGCCCTTGCTCCTGTGTTGAGATATGAGAGTGATGTATCTCTTGACTCTCTTCATAAATCAGAGGAGATTGTTTTGTCAGGTTATTGAGGATAAGGAACACGGCACCACTTATGAGGAGCTTCTGTCCAGCAGCAATCTAGGCCTTCACAAAAGCAGCAGAAAACTCATAGTCAATGCCCATGAGCCATGACCTCTCTGTGCCGTGAATCTCTGATCCAAGAAGAATGTCACGACTTTGGAATTTCTCAAAAGGACGAACAACCTCGTGGACATAAAATACTTACGAATCACTTCTTTGGTGAAACCAAACTTTGGATGATTTCTACCAATTTGCTACCGATTAATACTAATTGATTATGTCAACTGATTTGGGATAGAAAAAGAGAGACTTGATATATTTCTTTGTGATTTTCCCATGGTTGAAGCGGCCGATCTGCCGCTGTTTCATCCCTACAAAGCGGGTGGGCCAATCTCGATGCGTCCAGGCCTGGGACGAGGATGACCAGACCAAGTTCATGGCAAGGTGCGATCAGATTTTCCTGTACATCGTTCAGTTAGCTTACTCTGTTTCTGTTATGTTTTTGGTGAATTAATTCTGATACAAGTGTGAGAGGTGAAGATAAATGCCTAGAACAATCAGGAGAAGGGGTAAGACTAAGATGGGGATCAAAGAAAAGGCAAGGGACTTTCAAATATAACCAAAACTAATTGATACTTGCATCTTTCTATGAACGCTCTATTAGAGTGTATATAAAATATCTTGGCATGCAGTATGCAGAGTGATTCGTTTCCTAATGTTTTCTTTCTCTTAAATTTTCCGTGGACATCAAGCAAGCATCTATAATACTTGGTTCATTATTAGATTTCCTTAGGAGCATATCCATCAGGGAATGCAGTTTTCCCTGTGGTTACGGTTCTCTTCCCTCACTTCATAAATTGAGAATGATTAAAACAGAACCTTTGATAGCTTCAATTAGTAATAGCTAACAATGAAGTGCAAAAAACCTTGGGCAGTGCAAAAGGAAAAGACAAATAAATTAACAAAGGTGGGAAGAGAAGAGTGGTTATTCTTAGTAGCCTTGCGTGTTGTTGGCAATATGATTTGGTTCCTCACACTCTTCCCCGCTTGTAAGCTGACACTAAACTTTATGTACTCCCTCCGTCCCAAAATAAGTGACTTGAGTTTGTCTAGATTTGAATGTACCTATATACTAAAACGTGTCTAGATACATCCGAATCTAGACAAATCCACGTCACTTATTTTGGAACGGAGGGAGTACATACAAGTGGTGAGATGTTGCCTGGAGCATGCAGCATGGTGGTCAAGAA
The DNA here is from genome assembly GCA_916181665.1 of Avena sativa. NCBI lineage: Eukaryota > Viridiplantae > Streptophyta > Magnoliopsida > Poales > Poaceae > Avena > Avena sativa. The sequence continues at coordinate 100,788,794 of OV702287.1, read as the reverse complement.
GTTTCTTACACCAAAAGCGGTCATCATATAGATCAAGGAGCATGAGCTGCGGCCCTCTACAGGATTCATTTGCATGCGGCAGCGCGGTTGCTCTGGTGCAGACATGGGAGCAGAGGAGCTTTTGGACAGTGCATGGTTTGTGTTTGTTAAAATGTTCAAAGCGTCGGAGTACTTGTTCGCCGTGCATTTTGGTTCTTCTAGCGAGCCTGCATGTGTGAACATACTACATCCCAGGTTGGCTACAGATCGTGCATTGTATAGAGAGAAACGAATTTGACGTTTCCTATATGTATTCCGTAGAGTAAGAGAACTCATGCTCCATTTTGTGTGTGTACATATACACATGGTGTCATTCTATCCGGGGTTTTCCATGAAGCGATATGGCAACATTTATCTATAGAAGGCAATTCGAAATACTTGGTCCGGATTGCTAAATTTATTCACACGACTAGCTGTGTATATTCACTGTTGGTTTATTTTTAAAATAATATCTGTTTGAATAGGTGTGTTGGGCGTGCTGAGGCAGGCAGCAGATTCTACATGGATTTCTAAATCAGCTAAATTAAATTCGCTTGTATACATGTTGTGCCGGTGAGAGTGATTCGGTATAAGAAATCAATAAACTATAGGTAATATTCCCGATCTTCTCGGACACTTACGCTGCGTTTGGTAGCAAAGTATCTTTAAAGTATTTCAGCAATACTATAGTTTCTCAAAATACTACTCCGTACAATTTTAAATACTTTGATGTGTTTGGCTGTGAATAAAAACTATGATATTAATACTTCAATATCTCTCAAAACGTGCTACTTTTGAAGTATTGGAAAAACAACTCTGAACCTCTTTTTCCGAAACTAAAGTATTGCTAGCCTAAGCACTTAAATACTATGGTTTTGCAATACTTCAGTTTGAAAAAAACTTTGTTGACAAACTAGGCCTTATGAACACTTTGTTGTAACTATTTTTTTCATATGCGGCGAGGGAAAAAATATGAGTTGTGGCAGCGCACAGGCATTCAACTAGTATTCTTTAAATAATTTAGTTGGCATCATTATTTTTTCCATCGTATTGCCGTCGTGAAGGTTTCATTTAGAGAAGTAGGTTTTACAACATTTGTAACTTGCAATCAACGGTAAATTATTTCATCCAAGTTATATCCATAGTGATTTTGGTATAGCCCAACTATTGGTTAGTATAAAATTCCTTTCAGTTGATAAGTACTTTACATAAAATTGTTTCAAGTAATTTTAATCCTTTTTCGAATAATAACAGTGCAAAAGGGACCAAAGGTTAGACATTTGAGATAGATACTAATATTATACTTTATCTTCGATATTGCATCTATGAGACTTGACTGTTTTGAAATATATTTACAAGAAAAATGTCGATTACAAATGTATGATGGTCTAGGGGTTTTCAGATTTTATTAACATAATTATTTTATCCAATTTACTAGTATACATTAGTCGTATGTATATTGAACCTGCATGATTATTCGACATTTTGAAGTCAATAACACTTTGATAGCTACTTTCACACCCTCTATTGATGTAATGAAGTTGCACGCCAACTTCTGGTGGGGACTCGGTTACTAGACAATTTGGTATCACATGATTTTTTTTGTTTTGAACATTCTTTCTTCTCAAAGTTAAAGTTGGCAACGTAGTTTGCCTATATCATCCAATGTACATTTGATGCACAACTGGATGGGATACCAGTGCAGGAAACAACAATTGTCTCACCGCCGCACGCAATGGCATCTTTCTATGAATGATAATTGGGAGTTTTGTATATCTATTTATTTATTGCTTATGTAAATTTGGTGTTGACGGTGAGCACCATGATGACATTAGAGGGACACATTATTGTGATGTAGTGGCACCCATACTTGACGACGCCTGATGTTACAGTGGGGCACAAAGACCAACGAAACACAAAGACCAACGAAATATGATGTGGCCAGGCTAGGTGTTGCAGAACAGAGAGATAAATGGGCACTAGGTGGAGGAGTAAAAGGCGCAAGAAGATCTTCTGGGCTGGAGTTCGCGCCATATGCCTTTTTTTTTTATCATTGTAGAGACATGTATTTTTTATCATTTTCCCTAATAAATACATCTATCGTATTTATAATTACGAACCGATGTCATTTGATTCTTTTTTTCATTGTCCCAGATAAACGTAGACGAGTATAAGTAACATGGAATGAACTATGCACGACTGAATATTTATTCTCATGTTCTTTTGCTGAAATTTTCCATAGTAAAGCATACATTACTTTATTATTATCATATCTATACGGTAGAACCGTAAAACCTAAAATTAGACCATATACTCCGTGGCAACACGTGATTGTTATATAAGATGATAGAAGATACATTTTATATACCAGTTGCAACGCACGAGCATTTTACTAGTAAAAAAATAGCCTAGACAGTTTCATTAAGTTAGCACAACATTCATCTCCGTACCCAAGGAGTAAGGAATGGCACAATCGGTAGGCAAACATAAACCACTATCCTGCAACGGGAATTAAGTGTGGAGGAAGAAGAATTAGCCGCGGAGATCGACTGGAGTTGAGAAAAATGCAGAGGATGAATGGACGATGGAGAGGCAGGTTGGGGCTGGCGATGTCTGCGGGTCGAATCGGAGGCTGACGAAGCTGCCTCCCAGCTCCCACACCGGTTGCGACCACTGTGGAATCGAAGTCAAAGTGTACATCCGGGTTTAAAGACAGCTGATCGTGGTGGAGAAGGGGAAACGTCTTGAGTTAATGAACAGCTGTTCGTAGTGGAGAATGGGAAACATATTCATTTTACGAATACCATGATGGCTGGTGAGGGGAGGGGAAGGGACAACGGGATGACTTCCATCGGTTTTCTGTGCGGCGGTTTTCGCGGAGATTGGCAGACCGTGGCCAAGAAGATGAAGTGCTGCCATGTGCCATCAGTGTGGCTGTAGAATTCAACGGAGAAAAAAACAGTATTGGGCCACATGTGGCTACCGGCTGCTATTTGATGATCAGGCCAACAAAAAAGCAATAAGCATAAGGCCTACATGGACAGTTATGTGGAGTGGATGGAACCGGAACCGTCTAACTACAGTTTTCTCGTGCGTGGCATAAACTGGACAGAACGGAATTTCCAAGAGAAATGAAACATAAAAAAATATTGCTGATGTGGCTAGTTGCTGAGTTGGATAGGCTGCATGTTTAGAAAAATAGTTAGTGGGGATGACCTATTTAGATATTATTATAGATATAGCTTGAAGAGAAAGGGATGGGATGGATATATACAATGTATGTTTTGTGCCTCTGATGAGAGTATAGATCACATATTTCCACTGTCCCATTACAAGATTTGTGTGGTGTGTTTTTCAGTGTGCATTTGATTCTCCAACACAACCTAGAACCGTTGCTGAATTGGGGAATTTGTTGCTAAACTTTCAAGGGGCTAAGAGGGTGGCAGTAAGATTTTTCTTGCTTCTATCTTATGGTCCCTATGAAAAAACTAGGAATAGAGCATATTTTGATAACATAATGCATCGTCATCCTTGTATCGAGCTGGCTTGTTGCAAGTGAGACGAATGATTCTTGGAAAACCGAATCAGACCACAACATCGGTTCTGATCATCCTACAACTTCCGATTCAGCTGGTTTGTACGCATTGCCAACCCTTTGAATTTGTAGAATTACAATTCCTGACAGGCCAGACCCAAAGCTTGCGCAGCCCCATAACAACATACACTACTAGGGAAAACCCTACCCGAGACGCACCAAAAACCCTATCCGAGGAAAATTCTTTCTTTCTATTTCTACCTGCTTAAGGTATTCATCATTCCAGTATAACTGTTGCAGTAGAATCACAAAAAACTCGCGTATAGGGAACTAAATTAATTTAGCTACCTATCTAATTTATTGTAGAAATTCAGGGATCCGCGATTGGACATGGAAAATAGAAATACTTTTTCTTGAGTAAAGGAACGGATGACTCGATCGATTTCTGTATCGATCATGATATACGTAATAACTCGGACATCCATTTCAAATGCATATCCCATTTTTGCACAGCAGGGTTATAAAAACCCACGAGAAGCAACGGGACGAATTGTATGTGCCAATTGCCATTTAGCTAGCAAGCCCATGGATATTGAAGTTCCCCAACCTGTGCTTCCCGATACTGTATTTGAAGCAGTTCTTCGAATTCAGCGTCGCGCCTCTAGTATTTGTTATGCGAGGCGTATATCATATGTGCCTCCTATATCGTAGATATGTGCGCATATTGATCATATGCGCCTCCCATACTCAGAATATGCGAGACGCATATTGATCCAAATACGCCTCCTATATTCTGCATATGCGAGGCGCATATTGATCCGAATGCGCATCGGATATTATTTTTGAATTTCAAAAAAAAAAATGGCGGTCACATCTGGATCTGATCGGAATTTTGTCGGAGGCCATGCCCATGGCCAAAACCTACCACCGCAGGCAAGTGCGGGAGGCCATGGCCATGGGGGTCGATGGAGATGGTGGAGGAGGATGAGGCCACCGGAGGTGGTGGAGGAGGAGGTGGTCGGTGTCGTCGGATTGATGACAAGTACGTCATGAGGGGTCCTCGAGGCGTGCGGAAGAGAGGGGTGTGAGACGTACGGTATTCCGGGACGGTGAGCACACAAGTTTACCCAGGTTCGAATCCGCCGGCTTTGGATGGATCCTACTCCTGCTAGCAATCCAGTAATACGGCAGAGCCGGAATATGGGTTACAAGGGTTTCGCCTGTGCGAGTTGAGGGTCTAAAATATTGGGTGCCCTAAAGGCTCTCCCTAGGACGACTTATATAGATATCCGTCCTAGGGTTTACAGGAGAGATTTATCCGGCTACGACTAAGAGTCGGTTACAGAGTACATCTTGAACTACAAGTAACATTATGGGTCTAAGTCGGTAAGTCTTCTGGGCCTTCCCGTAGCCGAATTGGACTTCGTCTTTCTCGCTGACTGGGCCACTCGTGAAGCAATGCTCTAACCCAAAGTGGGCCACCCTGGTCAGTGAGGAACTGTGAGGATACCCGGAAAGTATATCCCCAACAGCAGCCCCCGGAGGCCTCAAAGATCCAAAGTCGGATTTATCATCGTCTAGCTTGATCTTCGGATTGCAGAATCTTGAAGGGTTCCTGAAACTTCACAACAAAAAATACGATCCGGGTCTTAAAAATAAGTCGGACCTATCAATAGGTTACTCGGATTTTCCAGCTTGATTTCAAACTAAGCCGGAACTTGGTCTCTAACGCCACCTGACATAAGCATGGTCAGGTCACGTCATCTGACAAGCGTTCCGTCAGCACGACCGTTGGTGGGTCCGCGGTCCACGGAACCGAGGTGGCCGTTTTAATGCGTGCGTGGAGATCGAGGCGACGCAATCATCGCGTGGTTTCTTTCCAGTTCCTTCCACGACGCATGGCGGTTACACTGTAGCATTTGCACGAATCTTGGCGCAGTTAGGTGGATATAAGGGGTTTGGATTTCTTCTTCTCCTTTCCACCAGTCCTTTGCCGTTTCCTTTTTGTCCCAATCCTCCTGCGTGCACAAAGCCTCCTCGTCCTTCCCCTACAGAACTCCCAGCGCCGCCCCTTTTAGGTCATTTTCTCACCGGAGCAATGGCTTCATCTTCTTCCTCCGGTTTGGCGGCAGCAGCGGCGGCGGCGTCGGCGGAAGCAGCAGCAGAGAAGGAGAGCTTCTAGGGAATCTAGATCCCCTGCGCCCTCAAAGAGGAGGGCCTCAAGAACGTGGAGAAGGAGGGGCTTCTCACCGCTGGCGACTAGCGGAGCGGCTTCGGGGAAACCGTCCCCAACCCGCGCGACGGCGAGCGGGTCCACTTCGGCACGCATCTCGACCGAGGTTTGTCTTTTCCTTCCTCGGAGTTCTTCTCCGAGGTGATAGATCATTTCGGAGTTCAACTCCACAATCTTCCTCCCAACTCTCTCTTAGAGATGAGTGCGTATGCTTCGCTTTGCGAGGGATTTCTCGGCATTAGGCCGAGTTTGACTCTCTTCCGGTACTACTTTCATGTCTGGAGAAACTCCATCACTGCCGGTGTTCCTTACATCACCGGCACTATCAGCTTTTCACTTAGACGCGACCGGGCTTATCCAAAGATTCTAGCTAGTGACTCGGTCAAACAATGGCCGGCCACTTTTTTCTATCATAGGGATATTCCGGCTCCCGACAAAGCTACTGCTTTGCCGGCTTTTATCGACGGAGCCGCCATGGCCCTGCCTTCCTGGGACAAGGCTGCTCCGGCTCTTTCCGACGATCTGATCCTTGCTAAGAGGCGGATCGAATATTTGATTAAGCACAATGGTCTGAAGGGATCCGACTTGGTCCAGTGATGGGTCTCACGTCGGATCCAGCCACTTCAGTACCACGGAACCCGACTGATGCACTCCATCACGTCGTCTCCAACCGACTCCCTCCGCATCAGCTCCAAAGCCTACACCACTCAAGGCTACATAAGCCAAATCAAGTGGGTGATCAAGGAGCGGATCGAAAGGAGGATTCCGGAGGTTTCTCTGGACATGCACACGGTGGAAAACCCCGTGGTGCCGGTAAGCTTCCATCATCACACCTTTTATGTGTTTCAATCTTCGAGTTATACTGCAATACTGATATGTTTTCTTCTTTTCAGCTTGCTGACATCCCCGAGTCGGAACTTGCTCTGCTCGAAGGATACCCTCCGGAGTTTTCTCAGGAGGTAGAAGTGGTCCCATTGCCGGACCTTGTGCTCAAGAAGCGCAAAGCTCCGACAGTGGCCGTTGGCACAAAGGAGGTGCCTGTCGTGAAGAGGTAACTTTCAGTCACAACTTTCCGCCTTTGTACTTTACTCAAATTTCTTTCCGAGATGTAATGTTTCCGACTTCACTACATTCTCAGAGCAAAACCGCTCGTCAAGGCCAAGGGGAAAGGGATTTCTTCGAAGCCTCTGCGGCAGACGAAGCTTACCATAGCTTCCCCTGCCGTGGCTCCTCCGACTCCTGCCCCTCAACCTTCTGCAACGCTGGTTATCTCGCCGGACGCTGCAGAAGATCCGGCTCCTTCAACGGGGCCTGCGAACCTTGGATCGCAAACTGACGTCACCACGAGTGCGTCAGATCTAAATAAGGGTGAACCCTCTTCGGGTAATGATCCCTCGGCAGAAACCATTGCCGAAAACCTCATGAGCAATCCGAGTCTTGCCAAGTTTGGCCTGACCCGGAAATCTACCGAAGAAATCCAGCGGCTCGCCAGGCAAGTCCTGGAGAAAAGCCATATTTCTGCCGAAGAAGAAGCGCAGGAAGCTGAGGACGTCAAGTTCTCTGATCTTCTTGCCCAAGTCCGCCTTTGCGACGAGAGGATTAGGATCGGCGAGCTTCCAACAGCCCCAGTGATCCCTCTTACTCTCGCTGAGAAGGTGGCCGTTGAAGTGAACGCGGGTTTGGATAAACTCACCCGCGAGCAATATGTAAGTCGGAATTCCAACTCTTGTTTTTTCTGTTATGTTATATCATATCCTCTAGCCCCCAAGCATGAAGTAGGATAAACAATCTAGGTTTATGCTTTATTTAGGATGCCAAAGGACGAACTAGTGTAGCCCCCAAGGCTCGTGCTGATATTTAGCAAATATATTAGCCCGAGTCTTAACTAGCTTTCTGACTTTGGGTATTCTGACTTACAGAAAGTATGTTCCTATAACCAGGAATTATTGACCAATGTCTGCGATAAGCGAAGAGAGATCAAAGCTCTCCGGCTTAAAAATGCTGAGCTTAAAGTCACCAAGGATGAGGCCGAAGGTAAACATTCCGAGACTCAAACCTTGTCTTTGTTATTTTCAATGTCGAATTTTTCTGAACTTTTGTTCTTTTTGACTTACAACGCTGGTGAAACAATCCGTCGCCATGATTGAAGAGGCCGGGAACCTCAAGACCCTGGTGGTGGAGAACAAGGGACTTCGCCAAGAGCTGGATAAGCTTAAGACGGATCATGAAAGGAGCATAGCTCAAGTCCTTGAATCCTCCTCCATGGCCACTGATGAGCGTGACCGCAAGATCGCTGCTCAAGATAAAATAATCCCGGATCTCAAAAATGAGCTTGGCAGAGAGAAGGATATGTCCCAGGCGCTCCGGGCTGAACTCCAGAGTCTCCGGGAGGAGAAGACCAAGATTGACGACATCATTTTTGGTACGTTCCATCTATCTGACTTGTCTCTTTCTTCGACCTTTACCAATGTCGGATTTTTCTTAACTTATTTTGTGTATAGGTCCTCTGAAGTTGACGGACTCTTCCTCCTCTGAGCCCCGCACCCACCGGCTTACCCAAGTCGGTGACCTGCTTCATGACTTTCGCCAGTCCCTTGAGGATGTCGGCGAAGCTCTCAAGATTCCAGACATGCCAAGCATGTCGGATTTTTAGGTGCGGGACAAGGCCAAGGAGATGCCGCAGCTTGTTCGGGACTGGAACATGTCCTACGCGTGGACTGCTGCGCAGAACGCTCTCACCATGGTCATGAGCCACCATGGAAACATGGAGATATGGCAAGTGACCAGAGGGTACTGCAAGGTAGACGAAGACGGCCAGGAGCAAGACCTTCAAGCCATCATGCACTCCTGCGCCGGATACGGGTGTCACGTGGCTGATCTGACTAGCTACGAGATCCCCTTCTTCACCCACGTGGATACTCCACCTCCTCCTGCAGAAGAAACCGAAGAAGTTTCCGACGATGAACGCACCATCTCGGATGCGGACATCTCGGAACGATATCAAGGCGGAGTGACCAGCGAGCCGGCAGATCCTTCATCTCCTCCTGCATCATAGACCATAAATTTATGTATTATTCCAGAAAAAACATGATGCATTTGTAAATATGTAATATTTTAACTTTGCTAGTGCTAAGATTTTGATCTACTCATCACTTTTTGGCTTTAAAATTTTTGAGTGCCTGAAATGTTTACATAAGCACTTGTATTTTTTGTCTCTACTTATCGTTTATCTGGCTTTCCGCCTCGTCCCTTTCGTGAGCCGGCTAAACCTTCCACCGGAAACTTTGCCGAGCAACGGAGCTCAATTGCTAAACCAGTTTAAACTCGGAAACAAAGCCGTCTTCCAGTACCAACAATTCACTACTCAGAAAATGCCCGCATCCAGCAATCAGACAAATAACCAAAGTAAAGACTAGAAACTTTAGAGTTATACCCGAGGGTAGAAGTTTTAGAATCAGAAATCGAAACCAGAACGAACATGAGCATAAAGTACTTTCAAGCATTCTGGGATTTTCGACTATGACATGATCATTCGGAAATAAGATGGTTTAAGAACTTCTAAAAAAAAACTTGAGGTAACCAAAACTTTTATTTCTCACGGAACATGTACATATGTATGATTACAAAGAAGGATAAACTAAGAATAAAAGGGACGTAGCTGAGCAATATTCCACGGTCTGTCTAACTCATCCAGATTTGTACTGCCTCCAACTCTCTTTCTCTTCTTAGTAGCAGGTCTTTCTTTGACTGACCTCATGTCAGTTAAGTAGTACGATCCATTGTGCAATACTCGACTAACTAAAAAGGGCCCTTCCCATACTGGGGAAAGTTTGTGCTTTCTTTGTTACACAAGCCGGAGAACCAAATCACCTTTATTGAAGGATCTATTTCGGACTCTCTGGCTATGATACTTGCGTAACTTCTGCTGATAGGCTGTAGATCTCATTTCAGCAACGACGCGAACTTCTTCGACTAAGTCGAGATCATTTTATCGAGAAATCTCGGCATCCTCTTCGATATACGCGGCCACTCTAGGAGAAGTATGAATCAAATCACTAGGAAGAACTGCTTCTGCACCATAGACCAAGAAGAAAGGTGTGTATCCTGTTGACCAGTTTGGAGTTGTTCGTAAACTCTAAATTACAGAGGGTAATTCCTCCGCCCAAGCCCTCGCAGCACGTCGTAGTGGTGCTTCGAGTCTCGGTTTTAGGCCTTGTAAGATTAAACCATTTGCTCTTTCGACTTGTCCGTTAGCTTGTGGATGTGCGACTGATGCAATATCAAGCTGGATATTTTGCTCGTCGCAGAATTCAGCCACTTCTCCCATAGAAAAGTTACTCCCGTTGTCCGTGATAATGCTATGCGGATAACCATACCGGATTATAACATCCTCGACAAATCTTTTGACTGTTGCTCCATCACAACTTGTGACGGGTTTAGCCTCAATCCATTTGGTGAATTTATCCACCATCACTAAGAGGTGAGTAAATCCACTTGGAGCTCGTTTAAAAGGTCCTACCATATCAAGCCCCCAGACCGCAAAGGGCCATGTTATAGGTATTGTTCACAACTGATCAGCCGGAACATGAGCTTGCTTGGCGTACTTTTGGCAGCCTTTGCACGTCTTGACTAATCGTTCGGCATCTGCTTGAGCTGTAAGCTAGAAAAATTCATGTCGAAAAGCTTTTGCCACTAAAGATTTGGCTGCAGCGTAGTAACCACACTCGCCTTCGTGGATTTCCCTTAAGATTTCCACTCCTTCTTCTGGAGATACACAGCACTGAAACCCCCCAGAAACACTCTGTTTATAGAGCTCACCTTTAACAATAGTATAGGCTTTAGCTCGTCCGATAATCTGCCGGCTCAGCACCTCGTCTTCGGGTAATTTGCCATCTACCAAATACTCGAGGTAGGGTTGAGTCTAGCTGGGAATTACAGCCAGAACTGCTATTAAAGGTGAGTCGGATTTGGTCGGATATTCCTCATCTACTCCCTTTATTGAGGGAACTTTGAGGTGCTCTAAAAAAGCGCCATCCGGGACCTCTTTCCGCGCAGAACCTATCCGAGATAGTGCATCTGCTTCCTCATTTTCTGCTCGAGGGATGTGTTGAACTTCAAACCCTTCGAACGATTTAGATAGATCATCCACATCAGCTTTATATGCTGCCATGTGTTTATTTGCATTACAAATATCCGACACTTGTTGAGCAACAAGATCCGAATCTCCGTAACACATTAAACATCGGATACCAATGTCCTTAGCAATCCGGATTCCATGTAGCAGTGCTTCATACTTGGCAATATTGTTTGTCGCTGTGAAGTGGATTTACAACACGTACAAAAGTTTATCTCCTTGGGGTGATTTGAGCACCACGCCAGCCCCCGAGCCCCCTCGAGCCTTAGACCCGTCGAAAAAGAGGGTCCAATATTCCGACTCAGGGAGGATCATATTCTCCTTCATCTCTGTCCAATCAGCGACAAAGTCAGCAAGGATCTAGGATTTGATTACTGTTCGAGGTTTATACTCAATATCGAAAGCTGAAAGCTCTATGCCCCATTTGGCGACGCGTCCTGTGGCGTCACTGTTGTTGATTATATCTCTCATGGGAGCTTTGCTCACCACGGTAATTGGATGCTCCTGAAAATAGTGTCGTAACTTACGAGATGCTAGAAAAACACCGTAAGCCAACTTTTGATAGTGCGGATATCGCTATTTTGATTCTGTCAGGACCTCGCTGACAAAGTAAGTCGGACGTTGCACCAGGTGTTCCTGATTTTCCTCTGGTCTCTCCACCACCATGACGATACTAACGACCTTATTTGTCGCAGCAATATAAAGCAACATCGGTTCCTGAGGTTTCGGCGCTGCAAGGATAGGAGCAGATGAGAGTACTTTCTTCAGGTCTTGTAGTGCAGCTTCAGCTTCGTCAGTCCAAACAAAATCCTTGGTCTTTTTCAGGAGTTTGTATAATGGTGCGGCTCTTTCACCAAGCCAGCTTACAAATCGACTGACCGTAGCGATGCAGCCAGTTAATCTTTGTACGTCCTTCATGCGAGTTGGCCTGGAAATATTGAGTATAGCCTTGATTTTGTCTCGGTTCACCTGTATGTCTCTTTGAGACATGATAAAACCTAACAATTTTCCGGCTGGTATTCCAAAGAAGCATTTCTTCGGGTTAAGCATGATGTTGTATTTTCATAGATTGGCGAACGTTTCCTCTAAGTCGGAAATTAGTGTTTCCTTCTTTTTGGACATCACCGCGATATCATCCATGTATGCATGTACATTGCGTCCGAGCTGGTCGTGGAGGCAACGCTGCATCGTGCGCTGGTACATAGCTCCTGCGTTCTTCAGCCCAAAGGGCATCGTAACAAAACAGAAGGTTCCGAAAGGGGTTATGAATGAAGTTTTGACTTTGTCAGATTCCTTCATCCGGATTTGGTGATAACCGGAATATGCATCGAGAAAACAGAGGAATTCCGAGCCTGCCGTAGAATTGATAACTTGATCAATTCTAGGCAGAGCGAATCGGATCTTTTGGACAAGCCTTGTTCAAGGCAGTATAATCAACACACATCCTTAAATCAGTGGTGTCCTTTTTAGGGACCATTACAGGATTGGCCGACCACTCAGTGTGGATGATCTCTTCTATGAATCCGGCTAACTCGAGCCGCGCTAGTTCCTTAGCTATTGCCTTACGCTTTTCGTCGCCAAATCGTCGTAAGGACTGTTTGACGGGTTTAGAGTTCGGGTTTACATTTAGAGAGTGCTCGGCAAGTTCCCTAGGTACTCCGGTCATGTCATATGGCTGCCATACAAAGATATCTTGATTTGCTTGGAGGAACTTGACGAGCGCGCTTTCCTATGCACTATCTAGGCCTACGCCTATCTGGGTCACCTTGGAGGGGTCATCATCCTTCAACGGTGCTTTCTTCGTCTCTTCTGATGCCTTGAACTCCGGATTTGGCTTGGTCACCTCCTTCTTCGTTGCGGGCATCTCGGACGGATCTATGCTCTTCTTGATCTCCTGGTACTCCTAGGCGTGCAGCACGGCTTCGGCAAAGGCGGCATTTCCATCCTTGCACTCTCGCGCTTTCTTCGGGTCTCCCCTGATGGTGATTACGCTGTTGGGACCTGGAATTTTCATCATATTGTAAATGTAACACGGACGAGCCATGAAAGCCCAGTAAGCCGGACGTCCGAATATAGCATGGTATGCGCTCTTGAACGGGACCACTTTGAAGGAAAGTGCCTCCGTCCGATAATTCTTTGGAGTTCCAAAGGTAACATCCAAAGTGATCTCTCCTAGGGAATTAGCTTGTCTTCCTGGGACAACTCCGTGAAAAATCATAGAGCTATGGTTCAGCTGGGTCTTCGAGATCTTCATCCGGCGTAGCGTTTCGACATAGAGAATATTGATGTTGCTACCACCGTCCATGAGGGTCTTGGAGAAACCATAACCGTCAATAAGTGGGTTGACGATTAGGGCATATTTTCCTCGCTTGTGTAACTTAGGCGGATGATCATCGCGGTCAAATGTGATTGCCACTTCCGACCAATCCAGATACTGTGGGACAGCCGGAACTGTTGCATTGAGCTCGTGTAGAACTGCTTTCTTGACCTTTGCTGGTTGAGATTCGAGGAAAGTGACATAAGTGTCCTTCTTGGTGGGAAAAGTCTTCTTCTCTTCCGACTTGGGATTTGAAGCATCGGTTTCCTCCATGCGGAATCTTCCTTGGTCTCTTTGTCCTTTTCGGGATTTTTCTTTCCCTTCTTCCTCTTAGCTTTGTAGCCCGCGGTGTCATCTCTTTTGATGTCGTCATTGAAACGACATTCAACGTTGGTGTGGGACGAGCCCCCATTGGCATCTAGGTGATGCACACATGGGTTATTGGCAATATCGGCCCAAGAGTAGGTTTTGCCTGGTTGTTGTTCTCCTCTACCTTGGACCCTCGAAGTCCCATGGCCACGCCCACGGCCTCCGCCACGTCCTCCTCGTCCTCAAGACCCGGAAACAGTAGTAACCACCGCTGTTTCCGTGTTGGGTTTTTCCTCCGAGGTGTTCTTACGTTTCTGAGCCTGTTGCTTTGTTTTTGCCGACTGAGGTACAGCTAGGATGTTGAGTAATCCCTCTGCATCATCGTTAGCATCTGTATATTTGCTCGCTGTTTCTATCATCTCTCCCAAATCAGTGACCTTGTCACACTTCAAGCAATGACGCAGTAGACCAATTGGGAGACCTGCAATGAAAGCTTCAATCGCAGTTTGATCATTTACTCCTTCACAGGAGTTCTTGGTGTCGATCCATCATCCGAGGTAGTCCCGGCAAGTTTCTCCGGCTTTCTGGGTGCAACGCTGTAGGTCTCCGACCGAACAGGGCCTCCGATATGTGCCTTCGAAATTACGAAAGAACGCACTTTGCATGTCATACCAGTTATGGATGGTGTTCTCTGGAAGTTCATTGAGCCATGATCGCGCCGTCTTCTGTAACATAAGTGGGAGATATCGGGTTGCGACTAGGCTGTTTTCGCCTTTGGCGATGCAGCAAGCTTGGAAAAAGTCCTATAGCCAGGTATCTGGCCGAGCAATGCCATCGTAGGCTTGGATATGTCTTGAGATAGCAAATCCTTCCGGGAATTTTGTAGCTCTGATGTGTGGTCTGAAGCACTTTGGGCCCACGTAGAAATCATCGTTGTCATAGCGCCGCGCCTCTATGTTGGAATTGATCCTGTGCCTTGCGTCGTTCGGGGATAGAGATCGTCCCGAATGCCAGTTGTGGCTATGGTGCCGTGGAGCCAGACTTCGGCTTCTGCCACCACCTCCTCTGCCATGTCGTCCTCCTTTCCCTCCATGGGAGCCGTTGTGATGACTGTGTGGTGGAGAGGGTGGAGCAGCTGGATAGTTTCCGGCTGATCGCCGGCCTCCGTCCGGAGCGTCATTATTCTGGTTCCGGGGAGGATCTTGACTACGTCGAGCCCCCTACCGGCTTGTACTAGCATGGTTTCCGTCGTTTCTTCGTCCGTCGTTCCCACCATGGTGAGGCTCAGCCGGACGGCTTGTGTGTTTAGGAGGTGGCATTTTTTGACCATCCTCCTTCCGTCGTTTTTCTTTATCTTCTCCCCTTCGATCCTTAGATTCTCGTCGGGGAGGGTTCGTCGGATTCAGGGCAGCAATGGCGTCTTTCTCGGCCGCTGGGGCAACGTTGCTCCAGTTACGTGAAGTTCTGTGATGCTATCCTGAAGATCCGGTTCTTGAATAGTTGTCTTCCCGGCGTTCGGGGTGATGATACTGCGCCCGGATGTAATGGGATCTTACGCCAGCCCATGTCGGATCCGTGCGTCATTGGTCAGAATTTGAGACCAGTTTTTGACTTCCGTACAGGGCGACCTTTTGCTGCTCCAGTCCCTTGTTGAGTAGTTTGATACCCAAACGTATCTCCTCTGGTCCTGGATTAGCCGATAGAATGTCTCGGGCTGCCACGGTATTCTGTACTGGTGTTGGGTATACCCAATCTCCGTTGCTATCTTTATGTGGCTTCCCCATCTCATCTCCAAAAAGGACGGCACGGACACGTGGGAATTGGTTGTCATCTATGTGACGCTTCCGTGTCTTCTGATGCAGACGAGACATGTATTCCTTGTTTGACATGCGTTTCTTCTCCACCTCGATGTTTTGGGCTTCATCGAGGAGTTGTTGATGACGCGCTTCTAGGGCCTGCGCCCTTTCGTCCAGCTCATCCGCAGTAAGTTCTGCGGCTGTAGGGATAGGTGTGGTTAATGTGGCATCGATGAGTTTACGCGCACCTTCGGTGATCACGTGTCCATCCACCGACGCTTCTTTTTTTAGCTCTTCTGGGATAAGCGCTCCATCCGAGTCTTCTTCATTTTCTTCGGCAATCACCTCCTCTGTCAGATGGTCTTTTGTCGGGGTCTTGTTTTCTTGTTCTTCTTCTTTGCCTTCTTGGCAGCGCCGGTAGAAAAGACGGCTTTGGGTCCGTTTTCCGGAGTCAAGCTCTGATCGATACTTTCGGACATCTGGACTTCGGGATTGTCTCCGACGTCCATATCATCCTGCGCTTTGGGAGAGTGTTCCCCGGATCCTTCATCCATGGCTTCTCCTTCTTCTGCAGCTTTGGAGTTGTACTCCTCTTCATATTCCGCAGAGAACTTTCGGAAATCTGCTGACGTCATCGATTCATCCGAGGATGCGGGTACGTCGACGTTTGTTCCAATTGCCTCTAGCACAGAGTCGGTGTTTTCTCCAGCATCGGCAGAGCCGGATCCGGATCCCACGTATCCGACGAAGTGCAACACGTGCTTCCTGAGGTACCTGCGGCTTTCACGGTCAGCCATGTCGAAACTTTTGATGGTCTCGAAAATTGCATCTACGCTTTCGCCTTGCAGTATCATACGTCGTAATGTGTACCTTAGGAAAGGTCTGTCTGTCCCAGCATCATCAGAGCCGGAATCAGTGTCACTGATATGCTCCTCCTGGATTTCGAGTTCCGTAGGTGGGTCGATCTGGGATCCGGCTCCTCCAGGGAGATCCACTCTAGATTCGACGTGGACCGCTAGGTCTTCTTCAGGCTCAGATTTCTCCACTATCTCCGCAACTGGTGCGAGCTAGGTGGGATTAGGGTTTTCTGAGATCCAGAACTCTGCCGCCTCCGTGGACAAAGGGGATCCAGAAGATTCTTCTGCCTCTATCATCACCACTGGGGTGGGTTGGGCAGGTTCAGCGAAACCAATGTAAACATCGATCTCGCCAAAAGACATGATTGTGTAGGCAGTCACGGCCTCCCTAGCCGGAATCCAAGTCTCGTCGAGAACGATGAGAGGGACGTTGCTGGCGTAGAGGATGCGACCAACGGCGATGGTCTCGCCGATTCCGATTCTTGCAGATTCCGCTCGGAACACAGATCCGAAGCTCACTTGCCCCACGGTGGGTGCCAACTGTCGTCGGATTGATGACAAGTACACCATGAGGGGGTCCTCGAGGCGTGCGGAAGAGAGGGGTGTGAGACGTACAGTATTCTGGGACGGTGAGCACACAAGTTTACCCAGGTTTGAATCCACCGGCTTTGGACGGATCCTACTCCTGCTAGCAATCCAGTAATACGGCAGAGCCGGAATATGGGTTACAAGGATTTCGCCTGTGCGAGTTGAGGGTCTAAGTATTGGGTGCCCTAAAGGCTCTCCCTAGGACGGCTTATATAGATATCCGGCCTAGGGTTTACAGGAGAGATTTATCCGGCTACGACTGAGAGTCAGTTACAGAGTACATCTTGAACTACAAGTAACATTATGGGCCTAAGTCGGTAAGTCTTCCGGGCCTTCCCGTAGCCGGATTGGACTCCGTCTTTCTCGCTGACTGGGCCGCCCATGAAGCAATGCTCTAACCCTAAGTGGGCCACCCTGGTTAGTGAGGAACTGTGAGGATACCCGGAAAGTATATCCCCAACAGTCGGTGTGGTTGTGGAGGCCATGGCCGAAGTGATCGCCGGAGGATGAGGAGGAGGAGGTCGTCGGAGGTGGAGGAGGAGGAGGTGGTCGGTGTGGTTGTGGAGGCCATGGTCGAAGTGATCGCCGGAGGAGGAGGAGGAGGTCGCCGGAGGTGGAGGAGGAGGAGGTGGTCGGTGTGGTTGTGGAGGCCATGGCCGAAGTGATCGCCGGAGGAGGAGGAGGAGGAGGAGAAGGTCGCCGGAGGAAGAGGAGGAGGATGCCACCGGAGATGGAGGAGGAGGAGGAGAAGGAGAGAAGGAGGAGAGGTGGAGGAGAAGGAGAAGGATAAGAAGAGGTGGAGGAGAAGGAGAAGGAGGAGAGGTGGAGGAGAAGGAGAAGGAGAGGGAGAGGTGGAGGAGAAGGAGAAGGAGAAGGAGAAGAGGTGGTAGGTGTGGTAGTGGCTATTGATATGCGCCTCGAATAGTATTTTTATTTTTTTGCAGGAAAAAATCTTCTTTCGGCCATTACTTTTTACTCTTTTCAAATTGGGAATTCTGTAAAATCCAGAACGACCGTAGGTGGTTGAATTCGAATAGGAAATTTCCAAACGATCGTTTGGATAGGTTAAAGATTTTTTTCTGACATCATATGCAAAAGTTATAACCGTTTACCGTGACATGATCTATTTTTGCAAAATACATCGAAATTCATATTTTTCAATTTTTTCTAGATCTATAAAATATAACTACAACTCAAAGGAATTATTATTTTTAAGTTTCTATCATTTTTGTTTATTTTTTACAAAACTGAAAAGACGATCGGGGGTGGGATCTGCCAGGTTATATGCGCCTCGCATATTATCAAGTATAGGAGGCGCATATTGCCATATGCGCCTCGCATATTCGGCTATAGATATTCTCCTGGGCCCATGCAACTTATGCGAGGCGCATTTTTCTCATATGCACCTCACATATTCGACCATAGATATCCTCTTGGGCCCATGCAACTTATGCGAGGCGCATTCTTCCCATATGCACCTCGCCTATCTAATATATTTGATAATATGCGCCTCGCATAATATGGGGTGCTAGATTTTGTCCGTACAGAGACTAGCGGAAGCGCGTCCTACAAATATGCGCCTCGCCTATTTTAATACTAGAGGCGCATGTCTGGCTGGTGCGCCTCGCCTATTTTATCAGAGGCGCATACAGTATAAATACGCCTCTAATGTGCATGTCTCCTATAGCCTTTTCTCTAGTAGTGATACCAAAACACATGAACGTATGACAAAGACTGGAGGGTAGACTGGCCTATTTAACGGGCTGGTGAGTTTGGTCTGTTTGTTTTGGTCATTCTAGTTGTTTTAAGACTTATATACTCTTTCCACTCCGTGGGTGTTTCTTCTAAATATATAGTACATGCAGTTATTTGCATGGTTCGAAAAAAAAAAGATAGACTGATATCACAGGAGCAAACAAAATCCCCTCATCTCGTCTCTACGGCCTCCAAATCACGTGGATAAAGGCGACTGCTCTCTGGACTACCAGGTACGCTCTAAAATCCAAACTTGCAAGCTGATGACAGAAACAGCGAGTACTCCATTTGCAAGGCCGAGGGTAGTGGCAGCTTCTCTGTTACCAGTTTGGACCCCTTTTTTCTGTTTCAAACTCTGTATGGTTTCATTTTGATTAATGGAACCAGGAGAAAATCTCTTTTAATAATTTATAAAAAGCGAGTAACAATCAGTTCCATTTGCAAGGAAAGTGCACCTTGTAAACTTGGTAGTCCTCGGATATAGAGGAGATATGGATATTTGTCAGTCCAAGTAATAGCACTTGGATATTTCCCACTCCATCTCTTAATGACATGTGTCCCTAGGGCCCACGTTCCAGTGAGCCACAGGTTGCAATGCCATTCTCTGTAGTGGCAAATATCCATTTTTTGAATAAAAAAAGGATGAAGGCAAAGTAAATTAATTCATACTAGTAAGATGCTCGTACGTTGCTACGGCTTCATAATTTGCATGTGTTAGTTTTATGTTTTGAGTTCAGTTATTTATAAGCGATATATGCCCATGTGGTGGTACTCTATCACTTCCAAAAAATACATGATGTTTCCTTTTTAAGAGGAATGGATTAATTTTCAACTATGTTCAATGTCCAAATTTTTTTGATTTAGCTATTGATTTTATATGAACACGCAATAGAAAATAATATAAACAAATTATGACAACATGACAATACCATCTATTTATGACACATCATTTTAATCCATTAATCCAATAAAATCATATTAAATTTTAAAATCACGCTAAGTAAGGGCATGCATCATCTAGGAATGCTTCACCACGAAGAATTAAATTATAATATTTGAAAAATCATGCACACATGTTGCTGCAAGGAATTTCTTTCGAGAAAAGATTGGTAATAACCTTTTTCTGGATGAACACAAAGAGTTCAGTTTGAATTTTACCATTGGAATCTAATGCATCATACGTTGGTAAGTATCTAGAGGCTTAAAAGAGTTACCCCCGCTGCTGTAAAGGCTATCTAAGAACATTGATTTAAGTATTAACCGGAACATCAATGCGGACATCAATGCGTTGTTTTGCGAAACCCAGTACAAACGCAGACACTCACAAATACACACATACACTCACCCCAATGAACGCACGTACGCACACTCTACCCCTATGAGCACCTCCGAAAGACTGAGTCTTGAGACTGATCCGACGGGTCTTGAGCTTGATGAAGTCACCACAGGCACCTCGCTATGACGGGAACGTCGCTTCCCACTGAAGAATATTCCTCATTTTATGAGCCACCATAGTGTCAAACCTGGGTTTTGAACTCTAGTGGGCTGGGGGTGCCACTGCCCTCCTAACCATCCAACCACGGGTTGGTTCTCCAGGCGTCAAGACGTTGGTAAGCAATTTTTGGATGGAAGAAACGTGAGATGCTTACTAATTAGGGAGAACGGAGTCATGTCTGGGTGAGTAAGGAGAGACCATAAAGAGCATGGACGAATGAGTGAGTTGAGTGGGTTGGAAGATCGCCGACTCGTCGTATGGAAGCACATATCTCTAAATTCTTTACTCAAGTATAAAACAATTTTTTTTGCGAAATTCCATCCATCTATTAATAATCATCAAGAGTAGTACAAAGATCCATAAAAGTAATAGAAATTACAAATAGATCACTGGACCACCTAGCGACGACTACATACACGGACACGGGCCAAAGGCGCGCCACCGTCCTCGTCCCTCCATCACCGGAGCCGACCAAAGCTTGCCGTAGTAGAGCTTGTTGTGGTAGGCAGACGAGAAGCCGTCGTGCTAAGGCCCCGTAGGACCAGTGCACCAGCGCAGCAACCATCGCCGAAGATGACAACCGCAGATCGAAAGAGACTGACCTCAAACCACACCGACGAATACAGAAAACGACCGGATCCCAAGAGATCCGCCGGACACACGACTCCGCGCGCCCTCCGCAGGCGCTAGATGCACCACCGGAGCGAGGATAGGACGGGGAGGATCTTATTCTGACTTCAGGACATAGCCGCCGCATCAACATCTCTAAGAAGACACTGGAAAAAGGCTAAACAAAAACAAAAACCCTCCCGCCAGCGAGAGACCGTGGTCCGCGACACCTCCAAGGTCTTAAAACCGCCAGAGGCGGAGCGAACTGGCGGCGTCGCCGACGAGGGGGGCGGAACCCTAGATGGGTTTAGCTCTTCGCTTCCCTGATGGCTCCTCAAGTACGTACCGGTTCTAGACAAATTCAGGTCACTTATTTCCAGATGGAAGGAGTATATTTCTACTATCAGTGAGAAGAAAATTGTAACCCAACAAGCATTAGTACAAAAAACTATACACACTTTATCTAAAAAAAACTTCACGTGCCCCACGAGGCCTCATGTGCATGTAATACAGTGTGATCAAGAACTCAGACACGATTTTCACATCATTTGAGTAGAAACTACCATATAAACGGATGGACGATGTCATTGCCGGACAAAACGCATCTGCTAGCTGTTGCTATTTTTTGGGGGGCTAAACAACATCAGTGATAGTAGCAGTTACATACGAATTTATAGCTTGGTAGTACTTGTCCCCGGCAGGCTGCAGCTAGATGCATGTGCTTGTTGTCGTCTCCTTCATCTCAAAACATTGGAGTACCTCTTGCATCAGGTGTCTAGCCGATGGTGCCATCTTCATCTGGTTCTCCACCGGGGAAAGCTGGAGACGATAGGAGCCGGTGGCAGAACAAATGGGGCAGGAAGCGGGACAAGGGTCGTCAAGGGACAATAAAGAAAGCTGGAAGAAGTATCATCCACCTTCAGAGGAGACAACGTAACTCCACTGGGAGAGAGAAGATACGGAGGAGGATGGACAACTGCACGATCAAAGCATCGCGACATTGCCTACGCCTTCGGCACAAAAACAACGAAGCAGTGTCTCAAGGCGGCAACGTCGCAGAGATTCAGAAGGACGGCGGCCCGGGGTGGCGAGGGCCGGGGGTCAGACTTGTGAGAAGGATAGCAGCGGCGCGGGGCTTTTCTTTTCCAACGTGATCTTTGAACCGGTACTTGGCGGTGGTAGAGGGGTAATATTTATATACTTGACCTACCCATGAAAGGGTAATTTCGGAAATCATAAATGACTTATCAGACCATCAAGACCGTAAGCCTTTTAATAGTATAGATTTATCACAAAATATAATTTTCAAGAATATATACCCCTTCAACCTGCAAGGTAGATAATAATTCCAGCAATCTACGTCGCTAATATAACTTATGGCCTACAATTTCTGAAGAATGGTTCAAGCTAGCAATTGCAGCCTTCATTAAAAAATGATGAAAAATCACTAGCCACTACATCCAAAAACTAAAGCTTTCTAAGCCTGAATAATTTTTCACACGATAATTCTGAATGTTTCAAGGGAACATATGGGAGTAGTGGTGAAAGTGAAACAGTAGTCACTAAAGAGGTGCCTTAGAATTTTTCTTCCACTTGTAAGGATCTATTGACTCCTTTTAACATCTTATAGTTTGAAACGGATGGAGTACATATAGATGAAAAGTACTATTTATGGCAAACATCCCCTACAGGTGGCAATTTTCTTATAAACTCCAAAAACCAAGATAGAATGAAGGTAGCGTCATATGCTTTGACTGACATTTTTTCTGCAACTAAAAAAGGGCCATCCTTTCTTTGGAAGTTGCACAGGTTTACATAGCTACTCCCTCCGTTCAGAAATATAAGACATTTTAACTTTGTGAAGCGAATGTATCTAGATGTCTTTTAGTGTATTGGTTCACTTCAAATCTATACACAAAAATTGTCTAGATACATTGGTTTCACAAAGCTAAAACGTCTTATATTTCTAGACGGAGGGAGTACAAAACAAAAATAATAGCAAAGGAAGAATGCTTAACTCTGTATGTATTGTCAAATTTGGCTAATTAGGAAGGAAGTCAAAGAGAATGAAATTTAAATAGATAAAACAGAACAAGAAGAGTACACAACGATCACGTGACATGTACTCTCTCCGTTTCAAAATATAAGATGTTTTAGCTTTGTGAAAAAAGTGTATCTAGACCCCTTTTAGTGTGTAGGTTCACTCCAAACCTAGATGATCCTACACACTAAAAGGTGTCTAGATACACTCATTTCACAAAGCTAAAACATCTTATATTTTGAAACGGAGGGAGTAACACATTACAGCAGGACTATTTTACTTGTCATCTAATGGCCCAAACCGCTGCCAAATATGCTCGACTAAGTCTCGTCTGAGTTGGTCATGAGCTGGTTTTGCATAAATAGTAGTAGCATTTTTCTGTAGTAACACAGTAAAACAATCAGCAGGTCCACTGTTGCTGTCTGGAGATAAAGCAGCCGATGTCTCTGAAATTCCGTTCAAGTCAAAAGAAGCACTTGTCATACCTTTCTCATCCTCAACTGCCATGTTATGAAGTATGATGCAAGCCTGCATGATTTTGCCCAAAGTTGCTGGCTGAAAGTATTTTGTAGGGCCACGCACGATGGGAAAACGCGACTCTAGGAGTCCAAATGCTCGTTGAACATCATTCCTTGCTCCTTCTTGATATCGTGCAAATAATCGATCCTTTTCAGTTCGAGGGAGGGGTATTGTCTTAATGAAGACAGGCCATTCTGGGTATATTCCGTCAGCAAGATAGTAACCCATATTGTATTGCCTCCTGTTGACAGCAAATTGCACATCAGGACCTTGACCTTTCAAGACATCGGTGAACAATTGTGATTGATTCAGCACGGTCATGTCACTCTGCGACCCAACAGCACCAAAGAAAGCATGCCATATCCAGAGGTCTTGTGAAGCAACTGCTTCAAGAATGATCTTAGCAACACCGTTATCAGTATGAGTAAGATGACGCACCCATTTAACTGGGCAGTTTTTCCACTCCCATTGCATACAACCAATGCTTCCCAACATGCCAGGTAAGCCACGGGTCTCACCCATTTGTAGCAGACGTTGCATATCTACAACAGTAGGACTTCGCATATATTCTCCACCAAACATGTCAATCACCCCTTCCACAAACTGATCCAGACATTCCATCACTGTGCTCACACCACTTTGTATGTATTTCTCAATATCGCCTGAGGGGGAACCACATGCTAATATATTAATAGCTGCTGTGCACTTCTGGACAGGTGAGAGCCCTCGGCGACTAGTGGCATCTTTCCTTTCTGTGAAATAGGGAGACCACTTACCTAAGGCATGTACTATACGTAGAAAGAGGGGCCTTCTCATCCGGTACCTTGTACAGAACTGCTTGTCATTGTAGATTGGATCTTCAGCGAAGTAATCAGCCACGAGTTGTTGATGGCCCTCTTCACGATTTCTCTCTATGTACCTCCTACTCCCACGGCGAGATGTACCAGCTTGCTGGGATTTAATTTTAGCCAGAATCTTCACATTGATCCGCTCAAGCAAATTATGGAAGATGCTTTGTTCAACAATGAGTTCTTCCATACTGTATATGTCGGCTGGGTCGATGGTGCTGCTACCTTCAGAATCATCTGAGCATGATGATGTGTCTGATCGATGGGACATATCTGCAAATATAAACAATGGTTACGGTTTCAACATGCGGGCACATGTGAAATAACTTGCTTATGCTACACCCCGATGAAGATAAACAGTATAAAAAAGTAAGGATGGCAGTGGGTACCCATTAGGGTACCCTTTACCCTACTTAGTACCAAAAAAATGAACTAAGTTTTGGCAAAACACCACTTTTTGAGAAACCTAGTTCATTTGTTTGAACTAGGCTAAACTAGAGGGTACCCTAAAGGTTCCAAAGTTCCATCTCTATAAAAAAGCTTCAATGCTCAATTGATTTCTACAAAGCAAAATGCGCAAAGCGTATGACATAAATGAACTTGGTGATGCATACAACTATACATGTGCCAACACATATAGGTTGCAAAAATGGCAGGACATTTGTTATAGTTTATTATTCCGTAACGGTAACAGGCAGCTCTGAAATATATTTAAAGGAATGAAGAAACCCACACCAAAAATCGATCCATTATACCTGGGGAGAAACCTGACTGACATACAAGCAATATTCAGTTCAGCAAAGATAAGAAAAATGCACGGGTGCATGAAATGTTCATTCAAACATAATTCTGGTTCACAAGCATGTTTTATTCAGAGCACAGTTGCCGGATTTCTATTCAATAACTACTTAAAACGCATGAAAGGCAGTTCCAGATGTAAGCAAGGGCAAAAGACACTGAACCTAGATGAAAAAAATATGCTTGAACAGTAATTATTTACAGGTTCTTCTGCAATTCATGTCCACATAAGTTTATTGATATCCATTCGACAAGTGTCATTTGCTTCGATTTTGCCTGCTACAAGCACTAGGAACACTACAGTACTACACCACGGTTGCCCAAGCAACAATAATGGAGCTACTGACGAGTTCAGGTACAACTTGGCAATAACCAACAAACAACTCGGAATTGCTGCGATTCTCAATTTATACTCTATGTCCCTGAATTTCATCAGAATACCATGGTCTTAGAATGATAGTGGTAATCTACTCCGCAACCTACAGCTTCTAGTCTTGAATTTCCTAGATATCCTTTACTGAATGGGCGAATCCCTTAGGCTAACCCAGTAACCTAACCGATGAAAGATCTCGAAATGGTATTTGTGTGTTGTCTTGGAAAGTTAAACGAAGCAACCACAGGTCAAATAAAAACAGATGGAATGGAATAAGATATAATAACTGCACGAGAATAAGAAGAAGAGATGCTACCTGCTTCGTGCGAGGTGTGAGGAAGAGGGGCCGACTGGTCGGTCGAAGTAATTTCGGAGACGAAAGGGAAGACAACTGGACTAGGTTCCGACATAGATCGACCTCGCTGGTTAGCACAGCGCGACGGTGCAGTGAAAGAGCGACTTCCCTCAGAGTCCGCGCAAGGCGAGGGCCGGCTCCACTGGACGAGGGCGGAGGGGGTAGGGTTTGGGGTCACTCAGGACGCGGCTGCGCAATGCTGTAGACGGAGGGGATCTACCGGGTTGGGAGGAGGAACAGGCCGGCCGATTCGATGTGGGAGTTCCTCCCCCGCTGGTCGGTGAAGGAGAGGGGGAGCACGAGGAATTGACGGCGGCGCGGGGTACGCCGACGGTGGAACCGCGTGGAAGCGGGAACTGAAAGAGGGGATAGTGGAGGCGGCTCAAGAAGAGTTGGAGAAACTATAAGCTCTTTGATTTTGGATTTACATACAGTATATATACATATTTCAGAAATTGATATGAGCTTTTTTTTAGAAAAGGAAATTTATAAAATCTGTGAAAAATAGAGAACGAAATTTTCAAATATAATAAACAGTAGTAGTTTGGTAAAGTTTAGGTAATTTTTGTCCGTTTTCACACAAAATTTAATGCAAAAAATCTAATGAAAATATTTAAATATGAGAATTTTAGGTATGTGCCATGTGAGAGTGTGTGGTTCCGATATATCAATATATGCCTCCATAAAATTCATATTTCCATACCCGCAATTTTTTTTTCATATTTCCAACAAACCATGATGTCACTGCTAAGAGCATCTCCAAGGTGTCTTTCCAAACTCTGTCCTATTTTTTCCGCGTGGATACAGGTTTGCGGAGAAAAAGAACGGCTTTTGCCCCTATCATCCAACAGGCCGCCCCCAAATTATGTCCGCCCCCGCTCACGGTAAACATAAAAACATCGATATAATAGATTCATAGCCAAAGTTCGATACATTCACCCAAATTTAACCTAAATTCGAACTAAATTTAACTAAACCCTAGATCTAGTCTTGGAAGATGGCTGGTTTGGGTGTCGACGAGTCTCGTAGCTGGAGCGGGATCCCCACCGACGGTGTAACACCCTAGTTTTAGTTATATGTTAATTACGTGTTTGTTTGTGAGCATCATTTATTTTGCTAAGAAAAATAAAGCAAAAAACCCTGTTTTCCACCTCTCTTTGAAACTTATTCAAAAAGTGGTTTTGAAAATGTTTGAAAATTCCAAATGTGTGGAGCCCAATCAGTATGAAGGTCCGTGAGTGTTTTTCTTACATTTATAAACGCTCTGGTATTTAAAAAATATTCAAAACATATTTGAATTTCAAAATACAAAGAGAAAAGGGGAAAATAGAAAAAGAAAAGGTCTTTGGAATAAAAACCTAACTCTAATCTAACCAGCTCGGCCCAAACCCTCCCCGCGCTACCGCCGCACAGCGCAACCACTAGCAGCTGCTTCCATTGCTTTGTCGTAGCCCTCCCCGGCCCACACGTGGCATGGCCTAGCCCAGTACCCCTTTGCCCCTCCCACTGTCGTCTTCCTCGCGGGGGCAAGCTCCTCCATGTCGCTGCCTCTACCGCCCGATGCCGCCGACCGGGACGTGATCACTGCCTCCACCTAGAGTGAGGATAAGGACCCGAGAACGCATCTCCTTCTCCCCTATCCTCCCCCGATCGAGCCCTCTCTCCTCTCTCCCGCGTGAGACCGAACCCTAACCTCGTCAGAGCTTGACCCTCACCGCCACTCCGAGCGGTCCCGTTCCCAACCGAGGGTGCCTCGAGCTCCACCTCGTCGTCCTTGTTTGACTAGATGAAGGAATCAATCTGGCCCATTGTGAATCGAGCCCACGATCATCATCCCTTCCAGCCCCGACCACCATCAATTCTCCGTCATCTAGTCTCCTCTGACCTCGCCGTCCCTTCCGTCATGCTCACGGTGAGCTCACGGTGCTCATGCACCTCACCTCTGTCTCTCTTGTTCGGTACCGTTCTCTCGTCTTAGCCTCCGACCGCTGTTGTCGGACATGGTCGCAGACGTCGCTCCGGCAACCATTTCATAGCAGCGCCGCCATTATGTTACCCGTCGTGCTGCCTTCTTTCGAAAGAGACCAACCCCGTTGTCCCACAAGCCCCCTAGAGCCGTCTCTATCGCCGTCCATCGTGTGCTCCAGCGAGCCGACTGAAGGAGATATGCCCTAGAGGAAAATAATAAATAGGCTGTTATTTCCATATCTCATTTAGTTCATAATAGTTTCATACTATGCTAAAACTGTATTAATACGAAACATTAATACACATGTGGTATGTAAACAAACCAAGTCTCTAGTTACCTCTAGCGAACTAGTTCATTGGTCATGAGGATGATCTAGGGTTTCGAGATCATGGGCATTTATGCCAATTGACAATGAGGTCACGTTATTAGTTGAATGATGTGATAGACAAACAACCCAACCAGTTGTATCTTAATGAGATCTAGTTACAAAGTTCATCATTAATGATAAACTAAGGAAACCTCGCAACCTGATCCTTAGACTATGAGATAGTGCAAATCACCATTCCGGAGGGAGCTTAGATGGTTATCAAGTATCATACCGTGACTGGGTGATCGAAAATGTGCTACTCAGGTTTCCCAAAGGGATGCGTAGAGGAGTACATATCAAGACCAGGATTTGCCAATCCATGTAACAGCTAGATACATATGTGGCCATCTTAGTGACGTTGCATTAATGAAGCTTGCAAGCGTGTGACTGGGTCACAGAATGCAACGACATGAAAACGAGAAAACAAGTTCATCGGTAACAAGATCGAACGAAGGTATGGAGATACCGTAGATCAAATCTCGAGTAAACTAGGTATCATGTGGCAAAGGGAATGGGAAACGACTGTTAACGGTTCAAACGACATTATCATCGTGGAATGCACAGGGGTCATTATGGGCATCCCGGTCCCGCTATTGATCATTGATGGAGATCATGTCTGTGCCATTCCCGAGCCGTGGGGAAATACACTTAAGGAACGATGAGCTAGAGATCCTCTATAAGTTGGAATCACCATATGAAAGAGAGAAGCAAACCGGAGAAGTTCCGTGAGAGAATCAGAATCATTCCGGGAAAGTGTCAACACCCAGATTTTTAATCCCAGATGCCCGTTATGCCATACCTCGCAATCCTAGGATTACCATTTTTGCGAGACATAACGCATTGGATATCATAGTACATCATCCATTACAAACCATACATAAGGTTTTACACGAATAAGGATCTCATGATCCAGTCTTTAATACAACAAGCAGCGGAAATAAACGATAGCGTAGCGGTGGGGTCCATCTTCAGGGGCACAGGCAATGCTGACGAAGGCAGATAGTCCTAGTTATCATAGCCGTCCTGCTGACCATCATCTTGATAATCTCCTTCATAGTCTGGCCATGATAATAGCCAGGGACAAAAGCCATGAGTACTCTTTAAGTACTCGCAAACTACTACTAGCAAGGGTTATGATTCCAAGTTAAAGTACTGAATTGAAAGACTAACTATCAAGTTAAGTTTGAAACCTAGACTGAGTTCTGAAACAAGAAAAGATAAAATAAAAGTCTAGAATCACTTAAGTTGGGAAGCTATTTTCATTAACACAACCCTGTTGTGGTCAAGTCAAGGTTCATCATTTATTTCAAGTTATTTAGAAAACATCTGACAACGAAACAGTATGGCCATCCCAACTGTCCATAACCGCGGACGCGGCTATTCGAATAGTTTGACACTCTGCAGAGGTGGTACACTTTCACCACAAGATTCGATACATCTGTCAGGGATAACCCTGAATCATCATACTTGGTATGCAGATAATCAAACATAACCTTTCCTTTACACACCCTAGTACAAGCACCTCTCCTATGAGCATGGCCTCCCAACCATGACCATCAGTCATCTTGGGCACTGCATAGGTGGACAACATTGAGAGGTAGCCTCAGCTCAAACCTCTCCCGTGAGGGAACTAATACTAATGCATATAAATTTCCAGCTAAGCCTTACCCAATTCAGGTAATGTGGTTGTACGGTAAAATTTGGAATGGTATCGCATCCGAATCCAACCATCAGTTTTATAAAAGGGGTTAAGGCTCATGCCTTATCATTTTCCACATCATAAACTAGTTGTGTTTCGTAACACATGTCAAAACATCTCAATAGAATGACTCATCATTCCAAGGTTTTCATAACTCATTTTCACCAAGTATTCCCATCTAAAGTGACTCAAGTTTTTGATCTACTCTAAACTACTAAGTTAAGAGTGTTCACTAAGGTGGAAAGATGGGATCAATCTCATGCCATAGAATGATATCTAAAGGTTTCTAAGTAGGTCAAGTTTTATACTTTTTATGCTACCTTCAATTTTAAGTAGAGAACTTTGTATAATCTAAGGTGGGGTAAAACTTGTCCATGAGACTTGGGGCATTAATAGTGAAAAGGGGTGTGATTAAAGCATGCTTAAGGCATATTTGCTAAACCATCTAGTTTATTCTAGCTTGCTAACCATAGCTTTCTAAGGTAAGTTTGCAAGGATTAGCTTGCCACTAATAGCTTGCCTTGGTTGGTGCAGTGGTTGAAGTTTTCTTCTTCTTCTTCTTCTTGGTAGAACTCCTCCTCGAAGGCTTGGTCGGTACTATCATCTAGAAATACATAGGGAGTGCACAATCACCAAACAATACTTAACTAGGCTAAGTAGCATTCTAAAGCACACAATTGATGATCTATTATCATCACAAGCACCACAAGTTTAATTCAATAGTTTCAACCTTTTTATTTTGGAAAAGTAATTTCTACTCATTGAAATAATAGCTAAGATTTAACATTCACCACCAAAATATGGGATCATGTGGACACATGTCCTCACCACATATTCTAACATGTGGGAATGAGATTTAAAGGTTGGATTAATATTACTTTGGTTTAAGTTTATTATTTAATGATTTAAAGTGACTAGAAATGCCTATATAGCATTATTTTGGTACTAGTCCAAAGTCACTGCCTGTAAACCTTAATATTATTACAGATTTGGATAGATATGATGAAATGTGATTTTTGAGAGTTGGAATCAACTCAAAAGCTAACTTGGTTGATTTTACAAAAAATGTTTCAAGTTGCAAAAGCTTCTATCTTCTTATTTTTATTAGGAGGAATCTATAACTCTAAATGAATTAAATCCAACGGGCTTGGATAGAGCATTTCAATACCTTTTAGACAAAATTGGTTTCATGCAATTTGGATTTGTCAAACTCACAGAATTGATTTTTGAAACACAGGACAGAAACTATATTCTAACTAAAAAGAAAAATCCTAATTTGAATTTACAACACGCGCGGGAAAGGAAATGGGCCGGCCCAGTGGCGCTGCGCGGCACAGGGCTCAGCTAACAGGGGGGTCCCACTGGTCAGCGACACTTAAAACGCGAAACGGTACGCGCGCTGTGGGCCGTGCGATTAGAGGGTCGCCGGCGAGCTCAAACCCTAGCGGCTCGGTGGGGGTCTACTGGGGGCGTACCAGGGCTCCAGCGGGGTCGACGATGCAGGCGAACAAAGTGGAAGACGACGGCGAGGCGAGGCGTGGTCGCGACGGAGCTTGGGGTGGCCGGAATCAACGACACCCTTCTCCTCTAGAGGCGGCGGCTCCGGCTCCAATTCCGGCGAACTGCTGCTCCACTTGCTCTGACGAGGGGTGGTTGAGGTTCAGAGAGGTGAGGGGAGTGGAATGGTGTGAGTCTTTGGTGCTGGGGAGGCCTCCTTTTATAGGCTCGACGGTGAGACCGAGAGGGATGGGCGGTCGACGGTGGCGACATGGCTACGGCGAGCTAGCGTCATGGCTGGGGATGGCGATCGATGGGCGGTCCCCTGGCGGTGCTCTAGCGCTTCAATGCGGCCGTAGGGGCGGTGGTATGCGGTCGGGGTGAGGTGGCGCTCTGAGAGGTAGAGGCGGCGGTGTCCACGGCGAGCGGTGGCTGTGGGGCTTTGGGCGGCGAACGGGGGTGTCTGGGGTGTTCTCTAGGTCGAGGCAGAGCGGTGGGCGCGGGCTGGTGTCGAGTGATGGCTTGTGCACGCGGGGGCAGTGCGCGCTCTGCGGGTGGCATCGGCATGGTCTGGTGGCACTGGGCGCGGCTTTTCCTCGGTGGTCCACGGCTGCTCTTGGCTCGGGCAAGGGACAGAGAGGGGTGGTGCAGCGTCGGCTACCTCCTAGACATGTCGAGGGAAGGGGGAGTGGTCTGCTTCGATGGTTGCAAGGTTGGCCGGCCAGGGTGGTGCTCGGCATGGCTTGGCATGGACACTAGGGCATAGGGGATGGGCTGCAATTGGCCTGGTTTGATCAAAGGGGGACAGAGGGATTAAATGGGGGCAAAACCCTGTTCAAAACAGTGAGCTAGGATTAGAGTTAGGATTCTGCCTGCCAAGTGTTTGATGAAATGGCCGCAAGAGAAAAAGTTTTGAATTTTGAGTTCAAAATTTTTGGGTGATCTCCACTATTGCTAGGTAGTCTCTGGTTGCAAGGGTTTTGAAAATGGAACTCAAATACATGGTTTTTGAAATAGGGGTGATCTATGCATATGCATTAGATTCAATTTTGAACTGCCATTTAAAATAGTTTCCAGAATGTTTTTAGAAGATCAAAAGGTGGGCCTTGGTACCTCATTATGTGTACTAGCAAGGGGTGCAAAGATCAAGAATTGTTTCTGTTAAGAATTGAGTACTAGGAATAGCCAAAGTAGGTATGAGAGTTAATTTTGCCAAAATGACCATTCCTTTATTTTAATTCTTTTTGATTTGATTTCTTGAAGGAAAAGTTTGGGAATGATGTAGATGATGTTTAAATCACCTAAGAAACATTTTAGAAGCAAGGGATCACACAATCATGGCAATTCAAAACAACTCCTATTTTAAATGCACACATATATGAATGCTTTCATTTTAAAAATGGAAAAGTTTTTGTTAATCCTAAATTTGGATGATTTGATCTTTGATAAGCTTGGATTGAAGTTTTGGGATGTTACAAACCTTCCCCCCTTAAGAAAAATCTCGTCCCGAGATTTACAAAGAAAAACTAGGAACTAAAAAGATCTGGGAACTCTGTCCTAATGTAATCTTCGCGTTCCCAAGTGGCTTCATCCTCTGTATGGTTGCTCCACTAAATCTTGAGAAACTTGATACTCCTGGTCCTGGTGGTCCTGTAGGCCTCTTCTAAGATACGAATGGGTACTTCCCGATAGGTCAGGTCGTTGTTGATTTCCACAGCTCTGTGATCGATGTTCTTGAAAACTTCGGTCTTCTCAGGCACTTCTAGGCATTTGCGGAGTAACGAGATATGGAACACATTGTGGATGGCTGACATCTCTTCAGGCAATTCCAGCTGATACAATACTTCTCCTCGACGGTTCAGAATCTTGAAAGGTCTGATATATCTGGGGGCTAACTTTCCCTTCAGACTAAGGCGTTGAGTTCCCTTCAAGGGTGAAACCTTGAGATATACAAAATCTCCGACATTGAAAGTCAGGTCTCTCCTTCTCTTGTCAGCATAGCTCTTCTGTCTGGATTGGGCGGTCTTGAGGTGCTCACGGACTTTGTGAACTTTCTCTTCGGCTTCTCGGAGAATGTCGGGTCCAAAGATTTGACTCTCTCCTACTCGCGACCAATTTAAGGGGGTACGCCATTTTCTTCCGTATAGGAATTCAAATGGTCCCATCTGCAAACTAGCCTGATAACTGTTGTTATATGAGAACTCTGCGAATGGTAGGCAGTCTTCCCATTTTGATCCGTATTCCAACACACAGGCTCTAAGCATATCCTCAAGAATCTGGTTGACTCTCTCAGTCTGTCCATCTGTTTGCGGGTGATAGGCGGTAATGAAATTTAACTTGGTTCCTAAACCTTCCTGGACTTTCTGCCAAAATCTTGAAGTAAACTGGGTTCCTCGATCTGATACAATGGTCTTGGGGGTTCCATGCAGACTAACAATTCTAGCAATGTACAGCTCTGCTAGTTTTGCACTTTGGTAGGTTGTCTTGACAGGTATGAAGTGGGCTACCTTAGATAGTCTATCAACTATGACCCAGATTGAGTCATTTCCCCTACTAGAAGTAGGTAAACCTGTGATAAAGTCCATTCCGACAGAATCCCATTTCCATTCCGGAATCTGCAATGGTTGCAACAATCTTGCAGGTCTCTGATGCTCTGCTTTGACTCTTTGACAAATGTCACACTTGGCGATGTAGCTTCCGATCTCTCGCTTCATCTTGTGCCACCAAAATTTCTCCTTCAAATCTTGATACATCTTTGTTCCTCCGGGGTGGATAGAATAAAGGGTATCATGAGCTTCCTTCATGATAACTTCTTTTAGTTCTGAATCTGCTGGAACACAGATACGTCCTTTGTACCACAGTACTCCTTCTTCGTCTTCGGTGAATCCAGGTACCTTGCCTGTACCAATACGATGTTTGATCTCGTTGATACTCTCATTTCCCTTCTGGGCTTCCTTGATCTGGCTAAACAAAGTGGGTTGAAGTTCAAAGCTAGCTAGGAATCCTTTGCTAACTACTTCAGTCCTGAACTGCTCCAGCTCCTCATACAAACTTGGTTGCTTCTCTTTGATCACGGTGTTAAGCCTACACGGCAATCTGCTAAGGGCATCTGCTACCACATTGGCTTTGCCGGGGTGATAGTGAATGTCAAGGTCATAATCCTTGATTAACTCTATCCATCTTCTTTGCCTCATATTTAGCTCCTTCTGGGTGAAGATATACTTCAAGCTTTTATGATCTGAGTAAATCTCACAGCGATTACCCATCAAATAGTGACGCCATGTCTTCAACGCCAGAACCACAGCTGCTAGCTCAAGATCATGGGTAGGATAGTTCTGCTCATGCTGCTTCAGTTGTCGAGACAGATACGCGATGACTTTGCCTTCTTGCATCAATACACATCCTAGGCCAATCTTGGATGCATCACAATATACATCAAATGGCTTCGTGATGTCTGGCATGATCAAAATTGGGGCTGATATCAATCTCTTCTTCAGCTCCCGGAAACTGGCTTCACACTTGTCCGTCCATTCAAACTTCTTGTCCTTCTTCAACAATTGGGTCATTGGTCGGGCTATGCTCGAGAATCCTTCTACGAATTTGCGGTAATATCCCGCTAATCCGAGAAATGAACGAACTTGGGTTTGATTGGTTGGGGCTTCCCATTCTTCGACATCTTTGATCTTGCTGGGATCAACAGAGACTCCTCCGGCAGACACAATATGTCCTAGGAATCCTACTTGTTTCAGCCAAAACTCACATTTGCTGAACTTGGCATATAACTGATGTTCTCTCAGGGTTTCTAGGATGATTCTCAGATGTTGCTCATGCTCTTCTTCGTACTTGGAGTAGATAAGGATGTCGTCGATAAACACAACTACAAACTTATCTAGGAAATTCATAAAGATCTTATTCATGAGATTCATGAAATAAGCAGGGGCATTGGTTAATCCAAAAGACATAACCGTATACTCGTATAAACCATAGCGAGTAGTAAAGGCGGTCTTCGGAATATCCGTTGCACGAATCTTAAGTTGGTGATAACCAGTCCTAAGATCAATCTTTGAGAATACCTGGGCTCTAGTCAACTGATCAAATAGATCCTCTATCTTTGGCAAGGGGTACTTGTTCTTGATGGTGACATCATTCAACTTTCTGTAGTCTGTACACAGACGGTTGCCTCCATATTTCTTGTCGACGAATAACACTGGTGATCTCCAAGGCGATGCGCTTGGCTGAATCAAGCCTGTTGCTAACATGGCATCCAACTGCTTCTTCAGTTCCACTAACTCTGAGGGGTTCATGGTATAAGGTCTCTAGGCTATAGGTCCGGTTCCAGGGATTAGTTCGATAATGAACTCAATATCCCTATCCGGGGGCATACCTAAAAATTCATCTGGGAATACGTCGGGGTATTCACAGACTACTCTGACTTGGTCAATGGTAGGCAGGGCTACACTCTTGTTGCACTTGAATTGACGGGGCAAGGTTTCAGAGATATGTTCTACTGTTACTCCAGAACTACTGGTCATGGTGATGGCTTTCTTAGCACAGTCTATCAGTCCTTGATGCCTTGACATCCAGTCCATGCCTAGTACTACTTCCAATCCTTTGGTTCCAAGTACAATTAGGTTGGCATAAAAATCTATCCCATGTATTCTGATAGGTACAGCTTTGCAAATTTTTCTAGCTTTGGTAGTTGAGCCAGGGATTTGAACTATCATGACATGCTTCAAGTTGGTTGGGCGAATCTTACTAGTGCATACAAATTCTTCGGTGACAAAGGAATGCGATGCTCTAGAATCAAACAATACTCTTGCTAAAACTGAGTTGACAGAAAACATACCCAGCACTACATCTGGCGCTTCTTGGGCTTCTTCTGCGTTCATGTGGAAGAGACGACCGTTGCGGTTGTGTGGGTTCCCTGGGGCAAACCTCCTGCCTGGTTGAACACGACACTGCTGCTGAGCTGGGGCATTCACAGGGGCATTGGCGGCAGCCTTCTTGGGACACTCATTGGAGTAGTGACCTTTCACTCCACACTCGAAACAGGTGATCTGGGACTTGTCTTTGGTTGCGACCGGTATAGCATTGCTGCCAGTTCTGGGTGCAGTGTTGCTGTTGTTGTTGTTGTTGTTGCTCTTGGGAGGTGCACGGTTGAAATGATTAGCATTACCGAAGTTGTGATTGTTTCCTCCGGACTTCACATTGCCTCCGCTACGGTTGGGGTAGCTTGGGTGAGAATTCGAGGGTCGGTTGTTCCTTGGTGCATATCCTGGTGAAGGGTTGGGATGGTACTTCTGGTGACTGTTGGATCCAGACTGCTGCATCATACGACGCTTGCGGTTGTCGCTTGCCTGGTTAATCTTCCCTTCCATCTGAATGGCAGAGTCGACTAGCTCTTCGAGATCATCGAAACGGATGTTGATGAGGACAGTCTGCATCTCATCATGCAGTCCGTTCAAGAATCTCTCCTTCTTCTTGGCCTCCGTGTTGATCTCATCGGGTGCATATCTGGCAAGTGACAGGAATTTGTCACGGTACTCTACCACAGTCATTCTTCCTTGCTTCAACTCACGGAATTCATCTCTCATCCTGCTGACAAGACCTTGCGGCACGTGGGTGCGGCTGAACTTGACCTTGAATGCTTCCCAGGTCATCACTTGACCTTGGTTCATAGTGCGGATGCTATTCCACCAAGCTCTTGCATCTCCTGCCAGATAGTGGGTGGCGAATAGAACTTTCTCATTTGCATCCACTCCTGCAACCTCTAAGTTGTTTTCTATGGTCTGCAACCAGTCATCAGCATCTAGTGGGTTCTCAGATTGGTTGAAGATTGGGGGATTTGTGTTCTGAAAGTTTTTGAGTTTGGATCCTTGGTGATCCTGATTTCCATGCCCTTGGTTGTTGAGAGCCATCTGGGCGATCTGCTACAGTGTTGCTAAGTTGGCTTGACGTTCGGCCCTGCTTGCTTCACGATCCGCTATGAGATTCTGCAAGATCTGCAGCATTGGGTCCTGCGACGAGCTGCTTCCTCCTTGGTTTCCACGAGGCATCTGGAGATTTAGATAGATATAGGGGTAAGAGGGAAATTCTAAGGTTCATGGTTTTGAGGTTTTCAAAGCTAAAACTTTGAGTTAGACTCAGGTTTCTCAACTAACTGCTTTTTCATTCATGCAAACAAGCACACGATACAACACACACCACAGCAATAAAAGGGAAAACAGATGGTTTGAAGAACCATTCTGCAAGCTACGATACAATGAGATGATACATCTCATGCTACGACAGTGCTCTAGTGCATCTACTCATCGTCGATGAAGTCAGAGTCTTCATCTTCAGTGTAGAAGTCCACGGCATCCTCCTCCAGAAAGTCATCATCGTTGCCGAGGTAAGAATCCATATCTCCTTGGATGTCTTCACCCTCATCTTCTTCTTCTTTTGCTACAAGCTGAGCTTCCTGCTCCTTGACGGTCTTCTCGAGGTCTGCCACCTTCTTGCAAAGACGGGCGATGGTGCGATCCTTCTTGGCATGCTGGCGACGAAGAGACTGGCGGTCTTGGACAAGCAGTGCGAAAGTCTGGGCCTTTTGGTCGGCAATGGCACGGTTTTGGTTGGCTAACTCTCGGGCATTGTCCAGTTCCTGCTGTCGGTCATGAAGCAAGAAGTCAAGGTTCTCCACTTGACGCCTCAACTCGGGGTGACCTGGCATCTCCATCGGCATTCCCATGAAGTCACGTCTTGCATAGTGGGCAAAACGGGTTCCTTGACTCTTGTTGACGCTGAGGGCACATAGACGTGCAAGATCTTCATGCATTGCCCTGGCTAATCCATCTAGCCAGTTGTTCTCTCTCACGAAGAACTGAATTATCCCGGAAGTTGGTGCCTCGATGCTTCCTCGAAGGTCTGCGGTGACTAGCCACTGTAGGTCTCCTCCTGGGGGTCCTGGAAGTTGAGCTCCAAGAAACTCCGGGTGCGGGCGTCCCAGAAATTCTGACAGTGAATCCAGATCCCTCTCGAAGATCAGCTGACCTCCGTTTCCCAACTGGTAAAACTTGCTAAATTGAGTCTCCATCTACAAGAATTTAGGATGAGGAAATTAGTGAAGTGATCAAGTGTGTCAACTTTTAAGTAGTAATGTAAGAATTTTGAGGAACATGTATTTTTGAGAAAGAATGAGTTCACAAGGGTAAGAGGGGAAATAGTTTTTCGTAAATACTCACTTTGGTTTTTGAAGCTAAGTTTTTGGTTTGGACGTCCATTCTAACTAGGGTCTCCTATGGTTAGGATGGCTCTGATACCAACTTGTCAACACCCGGATTTTTAATCCCAGATGCCCGTTATGCCATACCTCGCAATCCTAGGATTACCATTTTTGCGAGACATAACGCATTGGATATCATAGTACATCATCCATTACAAACCATACATAAGGTTTTACACGAATAAGGATCTCATGATCCAGTCTTTAATACAACAAGCAGCGGAAATAAACGATAGCGTAGCGGTGGGGTCCATCTTCAGGGGCACATGCAATGCTGACGAAGGCAGATAGTCCTAGTTATCATAGCCGTCCTGCTGACCATCATCTTGATAATCTCCTTCATAGTCTGGCCATGATAATAGCCAGGGACAAAAGCCATGAGTACTCTTTAAGTACTCGCAAACTACTACTAGCAAGGGTTATGATTCCAAGTTAAAGTACTGAATTGAAAGAATAACTATCAAGTTAAGTTTGAAACCTAGACTGAGTTCTGAAACAAGAAAAGATAAAATAAAAGTCTAGAATCACTTAAGTTGGGAAGCTATTTTCATTAACACAACCCTGTTGTGGTCAAGTCAAGGTTCATCATTCATTTCAAGTTATTTAGAAAACATCTGACAACGAAACAGTATGGCCATCCCAACTGTCCATAACCGCGGACGCGGCTATTCGAATAGTTTGACACTCTGCAGAGGTGGTACACTTTCACCACAAGATTCGATACATCTGTCAGGGATAACCCTGAATCATCATACTTGGTATGCAGATAATCAAACATAACCTTTCCTTTACACACCCTAGTACAAGCACCTCTCCTATGAGCATGGCCTCCCAACCATGACCATCAGTCATCTTGGGCACTGCATAGGTGGACAACATTGAGAGGTAGCCTCAGCTCAAACCTCTCCCGTGAGGGAACTAATACTAATGCATATAAATTTCCAGCTAAGCCTTACCCAATTCAGGTAATGTGGTTGTACGGTAAAATTTGGAATGGTATCGCATCCGAATCCAACCATCAGTTTTATAAAAGGGGTTAAGGCTCATGCCTTATCATTTTCCACATCATAAACTAGTTGTGTTTCGTAACACATGTCAAAACATCTCAATAGAATGACTCATCATTCCAAGGTTTTCATAACTCATTTTCACCAAGTATTCCCATCTAAAGTGACTCAAGTTTTTGATCTACTCTAAACTACTAAGTTAAGAGTGTTCACTAAGGTGGAAAGATGGGATCAATCTCATGCCATAGAATGATATCTAAAGGTTTCTAAGTAGGTCAAGTTTTATACTTTTTATGCTACCTTCAATTTTAAGTAGAGAACTTTGTATAATCTAAGGTGGGGTAAAACTTGTCCATGAGACTTGGGGCATTAATAGTGAAAAGGGGTGTGATTAAAGCATGCTTAAGGCATATTTGCTAAACCATCTAGTTTATTCTAGCTTGCTAACCATAGCTTTCTAAGGTAAGTTTGCAAGGATTAGCTTGCCACTAATAGCTTGCCTTGGTTGGTGTAGTGGTTGAAGTTTTCTTCTTCTTCTTCTTGGTAGAACTCCTCCTCCTCGAAGGCTTGGTCGGTACTATCGTCTAGAAATACATAGGGAGTGCACAATCACCAAACAATACTTAACTAGGCTAAGTAGCATTCTAAAGCACACAATTGATGATCTATTATCATCACAAGCATCACAAGTTTAATTCAATAGTTTCAACCTTTTTATTTTGGAAAAGTAATTTCTACTCATTGAAATAATAGCTAAGATTTAACATTCACCACCAAAATATGGGATCATGTGGACACATGTCCTCACCACATATTCTAACATGTGGGAATGAGATTTAAAGGTTGGATTAATATTACTTTGGTTTAAGTTTATTATTTAATGATTTAAAGTGACTAGAAATGCCTATATAGCATTATTTTGGTACTAGTCCAAAGTCACTGCCTGTAAACCTTAATATTATTACAAATTTGGATAGATATGATGAAATGTGATTTTTGAGAGTTGGAATCAACTCAAAAGCTAACTTGGTTGATTTTACAAAAATGTTTCAAGTTGCAAAAGCTTCTATCTTCTTATTTTTATTAGGAGGAATCTATAACTCTAAATGAATTAAATCCAACGGGATTGGATAGAGCATTTCATTACCTTTTAGACAAAATTGGTTTCATGCAATTTGGATTTGTCAAACTCACAGAATTGATTTTTGAAACACAGGATAGAAACTATATTCTAACTAAAAAGAAAAATCCTAATTTGAATTTCCAACGCGCTGTGGCGCTGCGCGGCACAGGGCTCAGCTGACAGGGGGTCCCACTGGTCAGCGGCACTTAAAATGCGAAACGGTACGCGCGCTGTGGGCCGTGCGATTAGAGGGCAGATCTACGGCTGAGGGTCGTTGTCAATGACGGACGGGTCGCCGGCGAGCTCAAACCCTAGCGGCTCGGTGGGGGTCTACTGGGGGCGTACCAGGGCTCCAGCGGGGTCGGCGATGCGGGCGAACAAAGTGGAAGACGACAGCGAGGCGAGGCGTGGTCGCGGCGGAGCTTGGGGTGGCCGGAATCAACGGCACCCTTCTCCTCTAGAGGCGGCGGCTCCGGCTCCAATTCCGGCGAACTGCTGCTCCACTTGCTCTGACGAGGGGTGGTTGAGGTTCAGAGAGGTCAGGGGAGTGGAATGGTGTGAGTCTTTGGTGCTGGGGAGGCCTCCTTTTATAGGCTCGACGGTGAGACCGAGCGGGATGGGCGGTCGACGGTGGCGACATGGCTACGGCGAGCTAGCGTCATGGCTGGGGATGGAGATCGATGGGCGGTCCCCTGGCGGTGCTCTAGCGCTTCAATGCGGCCGTAGGGGCGGTGGTATGCGGTCGGGGTGAGGTGGCGCTCTGAGAGGCAGAGGCGGCGGTGTCCACGGCGAGCGGTGGCTGTGGGGCTTTGGGCGGCGAACGGGGTTGTCTGGGGTGTTCTCTAGGTCGAGGCGGAGCGGTGGGCGCGGGCTGGTGTCGAGTGATGGCTTGTGCACGCGGGGGCAGTGCGCGCTCTGCGGGTGGCGTCGGCATGGTCTGGTGGCACTGGGCGCGGCTTCTCCTCGGTGGTCCACGACTGCTCTTGGCTCGGGCAAGGGACAGAGAGGGGCGGTGCGGCGTCAGCTACCTCCTAGACATGTCGAGGGAAGGGGGAGTGGTCTGCTTTGATGGTTGCAAGGTTGGCCGGCCAGGGTGGTGCTCGGCATGGCTTGGCATGGACACTAGGGCATAGGGGATGGGCTGCAATTGGCCTGGTTTGATCAAAGGGGGACAGAGGGATTAAATGGA
Source organism: Avena sativa (assembly GCA_916181665.1). Classification (NCBI taxonomy): domain Eukaryota; kingdom Viridiplantae; phylum Streptophyta; class Magnoliopsida; order Poales; family Poaceae; genus Avena; species Avena sativa. Next base: position 100,747,099 of record OV702287.1, on the reverse strand, counting down.
GATCAAATGGGGGCAAAACCCTGTTCAAAACAGTGAGCTAGGATTAGAGTTAGGATTCTGCCTGCCAAGTGTTTGATGAAATGGCCGCAAGAGAAAAAGTTTTGAATTTTGAGTTCAAAATTTTTGGGTGATCTCCACTATTGCTAGGTAGTCTCTGGTTGCAAGGGTTTTGAAAATGGAACTCAAATACATGGTTTTTGAAATAGGGGTGATCTATGCATATGCATTAGATTCAATTTTGAACTACCATTTAAAATAGTTTCCAGAATGTTTTTAGAAGATCAAAAGGTGGTCCTTGGTACCTCATTATGTGTACTAGCAAGGGGTGCAAAGATCAAGAATTGTTTCTGTTAAGAATTGAGTACTAGGAATAGCCAAAGTAGGTATGAGAGTTAATTTTGCCAAAATGACCATTCCTTTATTTTAATTCTTTTTGATTTGATTTCTTGAAGGAAAAGTTTGGGAATGATGTAGATGATGTTTAAATCACCTAAGAAACATTTTAGAAGCAAGGGATCACACAATCATGGCAATTCAAAACAACTCCTATTTTAAATGCACACATATATGAATGCTTTCATTTTAAAAATGGAAAAGTTTTTGTTAATCCTAAATTTGGATGATTTGATCTTTGATAAGCTTGGATTGAAGTTTTGGGATGTTACAGAAAGTTCCGAAGTCGTTCGGAGAAAATCAAAAGGGAACCGAAAGGTGTTTCGGGTCAAATCGGATTTTTAATATGTATTTGCATATTAATTCATGTAATTAATATTAAATATAATATTAAAATCTAATCTGAAGGGGTATTCCACTAATGGGCCAAACTTCCTAAGGAAAAAGGCCCCATGAGGGAAAATCGAAGGAGGGAAGGGCCAAGGCCCAACCGCCACAAGGGGGCCCACCCGGCTAGCCTAGGGTTGTGCGTGGGGTGGAGCCCACCCTGGCCAGCCCATGGTGCCCTAAGGGCCCATGCGCCTCCTTCCTCTCTCCCTTGAATAGTCCCACATGGGAAATCCAAAGGGGAGGGCACACCTCCCTTCCCCTATATAAAGGGGTGCCCATGGGTGGGATTAAAATACACAATTTGAGATGTTCTCTAAGGCATTTTCCTTAGAGAATTCCTCCCTCTCTCTCTACATAGTTGTATCCATGCGTTGGTATGGTCCCAAGAAAGGATTGTTCGCGCAAGAGACGACGCACTATAGTACGCCGTTGCGATGCAGGGATTCCAAGTCGGAGATCTACTTCCGCACTCCCGGCCGAGATCAAGGAGCCGTAGGTCGTCGTCGTACACCGTATGTGTACAAAACCACGAGGGGCCTCACTTGAGGCACCTTGGATGTCGTGAGCCGGAGCTGATGCACGATGAAGAAGGAGCAAGGGGTGACATGCGAGGAGCTTCGCGGCCTTGAGGTCGGCTACAAGTTCGACTATGTCAACCACGTTCCCCTCAGATCGTTAACCGCGTACGGTCTACAAGGGTATGTATTCTATAAGCTCGGCCGTTACCGGATTACTACATAGATAGATCTTGGGCAGTATTAGGCGATTCCAACATAGGAATTTTTTTGTTTTCTGTTGTGGAACCCTTCTGTGGTATCAGAGCCAATCTATGTGCAAGAGTGTTGTACGGCCAGTACGCACAAGTTTTGTGCGGGCATTGATCCCTTAGTTGTTACCCTCTAACGTGTACTTGTTTATATCGCAACATTGTTTGATGTAGCGGCCCGGACCGACCTTATGTGTATTCGTACGCGAGACCCACGCTCGACGTACAGCTTTTTCCGTATAAGTGGCTAGCGGATGTCTATCTCTCATTCAATAGTTGATATAGCATTTACAATGGAGGGACCCGAAAGGGGTGTAGTAGATACAACTGTTGGGTCCATGTTGTGGTTGGAAAGTTCGTAGTTTAGAAACGATTCTATTGCGAAAGCCCTAACAACCACATAAAACTTGCAATAGATAAAGTAGAGGTGTCTAACTTTATTTTGCAGGAGGGCATGTGATTTGATATGGTAATGGTCGTTACGAAGGTAAAGTAGTTTACTTTTATGTTACTAAGTGATGTAGTAATAGTCATTGTTCTGATGGACGACCGGGTGGTAGCGTCGTGGACTTGGCGTCAAACCTAGGGCAAGATGGAGATCATGCCGGAGCGCTCGATGGATATCAAGGCTCAAGAATAAGGACCATATCATATCACAATATACATATAATGTTGATACCTGTTTTACATCTTATTGTGTGCTTGTATTAGATACTCAATGGTAGCAAATAAGATAATCCCTATTTAATTCCAATGATCGTGTTCCCCTTGTGTGTGCACCACCAAGAAAGTTCTTCGTTTTAGGCAGCGCCATGATGATCGGGTATCACACATATCTACATTCGCATATAGTGGGTGTAAGACATGTTGCATAGCGAATACACACAAGTTAGATTTGGCGAGCCTAGCATGTGTAGACATGGCCTCGGAACACAAGAGATCGAAAGATCGAGCATGAGTCACATGGATGCTGTGATTGGCATTAGGGAATGTCTACCTTTGATGTTGCACTGATGGCCATGATGATCGGGGGAGGTGTAGAGGATTGGGATCATGTGATCACTAAAATCTCCCAGGGGATGACAATTTTAGTGGGAGATCAATTATAAATTGAACTCATATTATGAACTTAGTCTAGATGTGTGTTTGCAAATATCTTAATAGATCATGGCCTATCCCATTGAGGTCCTTTGAAACCATGGGAAATTTATTGCTTGATATGGAACTTAGCAAAAGGGTCCAACTTCATAGATTAATACCCACGCCTGAGGGATATCCTCGTAAAAGGTGATCTTATCTTCTTGATACAATGACCGTTAGGAGATAATCCGATGACTCCGCAATATTTGTGTGTTCTCCGTAAACATCCAATGAGCCATTCTCCATTCGATGGAGAGCTGGATTACAATCTTGTATTTTACAAGATCAGACACGTAAAGTATGAGCCATTGGATGAGATTTCTTCCATGATGTGTGAAAGGAGAATATTTGGAGAAACACTTAGCGATCTTGCATTAGAGTTGTGAACTCTCAGAAGGGCTTGATTTCAATGGAGGTCATGAATGAAAAGGGGATATGTTAGATATACAAAGTTATAAATGTAATTCTTACAAAACTCGTTGCAGTTTACATAAGTATTGGATACTTGTCCCGTTTTGTGAAAAATAGGATGGTATGCTTGATAATTACTGGAATTGAGGCAATGTGGATTGATGATGGCAAGCAAAACAGTTGATGGCCAACATCACCCCTTTCCTCAAAGATTTATCATTTGGATTAGTGGACTCGAATATAATTTTGTAATCTTTGTTTGTGTGTCTTGATTTAGGCGAGACGATTGTTCATATGAATAAGTTACACGCTAGTTGTATTGTTCTTATGAATAATACCTTTATGGTCACATTACGATTATAAATGATTTATTCTCATCACTATGTTAATGATAATAGTTTGAACATTTATAAAGGGTTAGAATGCTAAAAGATATCCAAAGTTTAATAATGACTTCACACTATAGTTTAAGTCATTTTGGTTATTGCATGTTCTTCATTCTAAATGAAGATCGGGGTCTTAGATGCTTAATCTAGAGACTTTGCAAAATCATGCCTCGTTGGGAAGAATGACTAAAACTCCGCATTCTTGTAAAACGGTGATATGCAAAGAAATGTTGAAATTTATACATAATGATGTATCGTATTTTCAACAAATAGTTGTGACACCCCCGGGATTAGGGTTAAACAAATCTAGACCTTAGCCTGGCATAAGCTTAACCTAGAGCTCGAGGATATCCAGTGAGAAATTGGTAACATATCAGTAATCCTGCGACACAAAGTTTATTACAGCAAGCTCATAACTGAGCGAAGAACCAAAATATTACAAGCAGAGGTCACTGGCCACAAACATCAAACAACGGAAGGCAAATTGTGTTATTAAGTATAACAAACTAAACAAATGGCCTAAGTGGCCTAAAGCATAACGATGACGTCCCAATCCATAGATTCCAGGCTGCCGGCTGGGAACCTCAAACTAATCGTTGGTGTCGATGTCATACCAAACTTGTCTTCAAGGAACATTTACTATGCTACAAAAGTATCAACAAAGCAAGGGTGAGTACAAGGTGTACTCCGCAAAACTTATGGCTGGTAGGGTTATTTTGCATAAAGCCATCTTTGTTTATAAAACATGGAGAGAAGAAGCTCGTCTAATCAGAATATTTTAAAAGGGGGTAAGAGAGCGACGTCTCGAAATAATTGATCATCATCTTTGATATCCACCAAAGTAATACTCATCTCACAACTAGGATCACCCCCTCGTACCTATGAGGAAGCATCCTTAAGCACACGTTGATCTACCAAGTTTTACAATTAGATTAACGTTCTCTATGATCTTAGAATTCGGTCAGCAAGCGTTCATAACCATGAACACAACTTTTCAAAAAGATTTAACCCTGTAGGGGTGTACAACTTTACCCACACGTACCAACCGACTCTTAATGCCACAATGATTAACCCTCTTCCTTGGAAGACCGACAGAGGATGGTTGGCCACGACCTTTACCTTGCTTTTGCCGAGACCATGAGTCATGCCCTAAGGAGAGTTCCGTCGTAACGGGTCAAATCCCGAAGCCGGTCCCTAGAGATGTGAGTCGAGGTTGGTTTACCAGGGGCTCCATCCACCCCAAGCAACCCCAACCACGCTTACCTACCTGTTATGATGCACCTTCACCCGCCATATCTTTCAAAACGTTTTCTATGCATATGTCGAATGGAACACCAGAACTATGTGACTCATGGAATCTACTAGGCAAGTTAATCAGCGGATGGGTTCCCAATCCCCGTGTGGCTGTACGCTTGTCTTGGTCCAAAGGCAAGAACTCGGTTCCTAGTGGTGGCGAGCATGGGACTACAAAAACCACATCCCACCGTGGCCTCCCATACAAGCCTTAGCATGTTTAACCTGTACCACTAATCTTACCTCATCAGTATACCTCGTTCTCCTGTCATACTAGATTCTCTGCATCTGATACATCATCTGGATGAACCAGCACTGACAGCTAAGCATGGCTAAGCAAGACACAGATAATAGCTCTAGTAGTGCACACAAGCCAAACCTAGTTATGCTAGGAGAAGTGGATCAGGTAATATAATCTCAAAGGGAGTAATGCAACAGATAGGATACTCTATCTATCGATAAAAGACCACAATAGAATCGTATGCATCATGGCAAGAATGAAATACTTTGAAAACATAGGATTCTTTTATGTGTGGGGCTATGCTTTCCTTTGCCTATTGATAACCAGAAAACTGAGCTTCGAAAGCCTTGTACTTGACTTGGTTACAGTTGGTCAAGTATTGTTCGTCGATCTTAGATGGTGTTGATCTCGGTCTTCGATCTCGATATCGTATTCTACCGGGAATAAGCAAACACCAGAAAGAAAGAGAAACAATCAACACATGGCATCGATGCAATGCTCAAGCAAGGATGATGATATGACAAGTTAATTTGTATTGAAATGAGACCCTAGGGCATGCCTGGCCATTTTAAATAGGGTTCGAGGGGTATAAACCCTAAAACAGGAGAAACCCCGGAACACCTGTGAGGGGTTGATTTGTTCTTCTAATTAAACTTGTAATAAAAGTTGCTTAACAATACATGATTCTGATGCTAAAGTGTAGATCTCATTTTTCTGAACATTTTGATATATTATACACATGTTTCTGACTTATAAATAATTACTTATTGATTTTATAAGTTTTATTCAATTTCTGGAATTTCTGAAAATAATTAAACTGGATTATTACATCACCTTTACGAGGGGCTCACGTCACACAGGGTGAAGGGTTATTTTCACCGAGGCTTAGCTAGACCCACTGGCTGACTAGCGGGCCCGGGACACGTCAGCGTGCCACCTCAGCGAGTATGGGGGCCACCATGGGCTGACTCACGCTGACCCACACGGTGGACGGTGGCTGACGCCAACGACCACCCAGCGGCAGCGCTATGGCGCACACGCGGACGCGCACCTGCGTGGATCGGAAGCGCCTGAATGTGGGAGACATAACTAGGGCGACGCGAGCTCCTGGGGTGGTCAGAGACCTTGCCGGCGATGGCCAGAGTGGAGGTTGCACGGTATAGGCTTCACCAGCAAGCTCGCTTGGTACAGGAAGGTTCGGGAGCTCTCCCTGGAGCGGAAGGAGTCGACGACGAGGCATGGGATGGACCGAAGCAACGACAATGGCGACAGCGGCACCCATCTATGTCGAGGAAGACATCGATGTTGGCGGCGATTCAGGAGCACCCCTGGTCGATTCCTTTGGCGAGGTTGATCCACGCGGTGAGGCGGAGCTCGTGGCACTGTCGGCGGGGTGCGGGGTGGCCAGAAACGGGGACACGATGCAGGGACTACGGCGGCTAGGGTTTGGTGCACGCCGTAGAGAGCGAGAGAGAGCGCGCGAGAAGGGGATAAGACCAGAGAAGGAGAGAGGCATGCAGGGGTCCTCCTTATCCTCTCCAGGGCTGCGATGGACGGTGATGCGCGGGCGGCGCGGAACAACAGCGGCGCTGCAGACATGGAGCTGCTCGCCGTCGTTGTCGAAGACGACGAACATAAGCACCGAAGGGTTTGTGGGCCTAGGTTGCGGCTAGGCGAAGCTAGGCCGCAGTGAGACACACTAAGCGACATGTAGGCGTGGGGATAGTTGGGCCATCCTGGTTCTATTTTTTTAACACCAGCCTTTTTTATAGTTTCCTATAGTTTCTCTATTGTATAAACATTTCAAAACTATTTTTTGCTAATTTCAAAAATACTAGAACATTTGTAAATATCCAAATAATACAAGGACCCCTTTATACTATTTGGGATCCACACTTTTGATCTTTTCAAAATACAAAAACCATTTTAAATTCACTTTAGAGAGGGGGATATAAATAGCTAGGGTTAGGGTTTTGCATTAATTCTCTTTGCATGCAATTTAACAGATGATGCTCATGATGCACAAATTAAACCCTAATTAATACTTAACCAGAACTGGGGTGTTATAGATCTATCCCCCTTACGAGAATCTCGACCCGAGATTCCATAGGTAGGAAGAAGGAAGATAAACAGGGTCACTTCTAAGGATAAGAGGGAAACACACTAAAAAAAACATAGAGTATCTCATGGTCAACTCATGGAGGAGTGTTCAGGAAGGACTTTGAGATGATGACATGAAACACGTTAAAGCAACGAAGGAAACAAGAGGAGATGGTTTGAAGGTGTTAGATAGCTGATCTTCATAAGGATTGAGACCATGTAGCTTTAGATGAGTTTAAACTTCTGAAGAGGAAAGCATACAAAAGAAAGAACATGACCACAGACTTCGGGAGATAAAACTCTACTAGACGACTTAAGTAGAGCTTCTAAGGATACCGAGATATAGATAACCAATCTACTGAACTACTTTTGATATAGAAGGGTCACTCTTTCGTTCAACAAAAGGTCATGACAGAAGGTTGTTTTGTGGCGAGGACTCATAAAAGTCACAAGGAACATGTAACAAGAGAAACTTCTGATTACCAAAATCACAGTCACTCTTCGAACATGATCGAGAAACGAAGGAAACTCTTTATTCATCCAGGACTACCAAAATCTTTGCCAAAGATCATGGTATCACTTTACACCACCGGGATGAATAGATAGGAAGATTCCTGATGACACGAGGAAGAAGAAACTTCATTCTTATACTTCAATTACTTGGCTCAACAAAAAGCTTGCCAACATAAAGGGTCTGGAGGATCGACCGAGAGACATTTAGCAACACTACTTTAAATGTTCTCCTTGATGTTTGAGAAAACAGACATCAAGTAAAGATCGGACTTCGGATACAAAGGAAACCATAAGCACGACTCCTATAATAAAATGATAGAAGATGCCTCATGAAGAGTGGTTGCTATTTGCTGATTTAAGAGGGTATGGCCATAGGTCTTCCGAATAATTGTGCCAACCATTACATCAATCTTGCCAGATTTACAAAGAGACCTGTGTCAAAACCTTGGAGAACACCAACCATCATATCTGTTTGAGATTCATATTTGGTTAGGTGGAATGATACTTCAGACTCAACATGTCCGAATAGAATACTTGCAACATTTACCACAAATATTAAGTCACTAGATTCTCAAGACATGGACTACAGATCAAGCTCCAATAGACTGAGCTATTGCTAGACCCATGTATTAACAACTTGTAAAAGTACAATTGCTTATACATTAAATACTTGCAATGAAATACAACTATGTCCTTAAGGAAACAAGGATAACCCTACTCGAATCCACGACGACATCTTTCAATAGTTGCACCTGAATCAGAGGAGGTGACTTCTAACATCCATAACACATACTTCGAGACAACCCGGAGACGGTTCTTAAAAGTTTTCCAACATTAATGCCAAAGGTTCCATATGAATCTAGTCTAGCTTGGAGAATATAAGGATGTTATCGATGGGCTCAACAACAAACTTATTGAGATACTCCAGGATGATGGACTCATATGTTGTATGAACAAGACAAAACTATTGGTCAGACCAATGGACATGAGAACATACTCAAGTGAACATCATGAGTAGAACATCATCAAGATAGTCCTTGGAACTGAGTTTGATTTGATGATAACCCAAATCAAATCAAAGGCGGGGGAAGATAACATATCCATGAAGGAGATACTATCTTTCTTCATCACGAACAAAACTAGAAATCCCTTTAAGGAGGAACTAAGTCAGATAGAACTTTTGTCTTACAACTCTCCAAGTTGTTGTTTAAGCTCAACCAACTAGTTCAGGGGTATCCAATATAGATCCTTGGATACAGAAGTAGTTTAGAGAACTTGCTTGCTCAAGAACTTGACAGGACGATCATGTGGCAACATGGCGATACTTCTAGAGGACGTCTAGAATATAACGATCCACCGATATGTCACTTATTTCGAGAGGAAACTTGCTTGGTAAAGCAAGAAGACATAGTCTCAGAGCTTTGGATCAAGCCTAACTCTTTGACCGAACAGGGTGTACTAGGGTAACGGACTTGATAGCACAATCATCCTTTGCTTTGTGATAGGGTTAACCATCACAGTAAGAATGACTCAATTGTCCTTGGAGTTCAAAGCAATAAAAAATGCTAAGAGTCGTAGATGACCACATTATTACGCACACACATCATTCTCGAGCGTGAAAGATCGAGGGAAGGGTGGGTAAAGATGTGTAAACGCATCACTTCATTAAGGGGGTTATGAAACTTAACATGACCTCTTAATATACAAGGGTGTGACACTCTAAGGTAGAACGGATGGAAGCTAATCATTGCCTCCTACTTTGCGGATTACAACACTTTTACCTGGTCCTAGATATGACGAGGCACTGGAGTGTGTTTCTCCTGACATCCCGAAATGGTTTGTTATGACAGACCACAAGAATATCTTGCATCAGAAGACACCAATGCGCATTACTACTTGGCTACCAACTAGTAAACAAAGGTCAAAAACAACAAGGGAAGAAAGAACATGATCAGGATAGAATCTCGAGATGTGGATGCATAGATTAACAATCTTCTGAAAACCAATGCAGGAAAGGGAGGTGTGGCAGAGTCATGAATATATATATATATATATATATATATGAGAATCTTTAGGAGTGCTCTTGTCGTGATCTTTTTGATTCCATTAAAGAACATCTGCCATAGCTAGTGGTAGGGGAAGTCCTTAATTGTCGAGATTCAATCGCGACAAAGACCACAAGGTTGAAGGCTATGATTGTAATACTAGCCATCCTGAGGTGATGTGTAAACATTTACAACAGGGGACAATGGAATGAATCTTGGGTTAAATATCAGCTTCACGTACAAGATTCATAACACCATAATCCAACATAATCCGGGATCTTCGGTTCAAGTCCAAGGGTTAAAACCCGAGAGAGAAGTAACTACTACTTGAGTGACATAGAGTACACTACAAGATAGTAATCACGAGGTATCTTCCAAGAGAAGAAAGAACTTCTGAAGTACCCAAACAGATATAAATGAGACATACAAGGCGATAGGAAACCTCGAAGCCTAGAACAGAACATTGCGGATCCTACAATATAATATTGTGGGTCCATAAGGTAGAGATATCATGATGGAAAGGAATCTCTCAGATCACGCAGAGAAAAGGGTATACAGATTTCACAACACACACAACTCTAGAGAACTCAACACTAGGTCAACTGGTTGAGAAACAACCTGCCAAGAAGGCACCTAAGTTTTGAAAGACTAGAAGAGATATCAAAACTTTTTCCAAATCAACACAAGGTAAGATGACCCAGAGTTAGAGTGAAACTGGATAAGGAGAAAAAGAAGCATACTAGAGTTTTCACAAATACTTTTCATCTTTGAAATAGTTTTTCACAAACACTAGACTCAACATCGATGAATAGCAAGGTTTTCCTACAGTTGGTACTGATCTGATACCAAAACCCATGACACCCTCGTGATCAGGGTTAAACAAATCCAGACCTTAGCCTGACATAAGCTTAACCTAGAGCTCGAGGATATCCAGTGACAAATTGGTAACACAATAGTAACCCTGCAACACAAAGTTTTTTACAGCAAGCTCATAACTGACCGAAGAACCAAAATATTACAAGCAGAGGTGACTGACCACAAACATCAAACAACGGAAGGAAAATTATGCTATTAAGTATAGCAAACTTAACAAATGGCCTAAGAGGTCTGAAGCATAACGATGATGTCCCAATCCATAGATTCCAGGCTGTCGACCGGGAACCCCAAGCTACTCGTCGGTGTTGATGTCGTACCAAACTTGTCTTCAAGGAACATTTACTCTACTAGAAAAGTATCAACAAAGCAAGAGTGCGTACAAGGTGTACTCCGCAAGACTTATGGCTGGTAGGGTTATTTTGCATAAAGCCATCTTTGTTTATAAAACAGGGAAGAGAAGAAGCTCGTCTAATCAGAATATTTTAAAAGGGGGTAAGAGAGCGACGTCTCGAAATAATTGATCATCATCTTTGATATCCACCAAAGTAATCCTCATCTCACAATTAGGATCACCCCTTCGTACCCACGAGGAAGCATCCTTAAGCACACGTTGATCTACCAAGTTTTACGATTAGATTAATGTTCTCTATGATCTTAGAATTTGGTCACCAAGCGTTCATAACCGTGAACGCAGCTTTTCGAAAAGATTTAACCCTGCAGGGGTGTACAACTTTACCGACACGTACCAACCAACTCTTAATGCCACAATGATTAACCCTCTTCCTTGGAAGGCCGGTAGAGGATGGTTGGCCATGACCTTTACCTTGCTTTCGCCGAGACCATGAGTCACGCCCTAAGGAGAGTTCCGTCGTAACGGGTCAAATCCCGAAGCCGGTTGATACGTCCATTTTGCATCACAATTCTATATCATAATTTACTGTTATTCATTGATATATTTCATATTAAGAGATGATACTTATGTTATTTCATCTGTTTTTGCATGGTTGGTGACTTTTGGAGCATGGACCGCTGCAGTCAGGATTCTGATGGAAAAGGTGCTTTTTGGAGGCGAAATTTGCGAAGACCAGAAAATCCGGGAAAATACATGGAAAATTCTATTTTTACTGAAGACGGGGGATGCCAGAAGGGGGAGTGGAGATGGGCCATAGGGGGCCCACACCATCCCCTGGCGCGGGCCACCCCTGGCCGCGCCACCAGGTGGTGTGGCCACCCTGGCCCACTCCTGGCTCTCCCCTTTGGCATATATTATCCCCTCGAAACCTTAACACCTGGGGAGCGACCAAAGAAATATTCCGCCGCCTCTGCGGGGCAGAAAACTACAAAGAGAGAAAGATCTCTCCGGCAGACAGAATTCTGCCGACAGAATTCCTTCCCGGAGAGGGGAGATCGTCGCCATCAACACCACCATCAAGCTGGACTTCATCGGGATCATCATCATCATCATCTCCATCATCATCTCCACCAGCACCATCATCACCACTTCATACCACTATAACAATTGGGTTGAATCTTGCATAGTTCTTAGGGGAAACTTTCCGGGTGTTGATTACTTGTTGTAGTTGATGCTATTGAGTGAACCATTGAATTTTTGTTATGTTCAGATTGTTGCTTATCATTATATCATCTCTAATCTTGATCCATATGATTTCTTGTGAGTAGTTCGTTTAGTTCTTGAGGACATGGGAGAAGTCATGTTGTTAGTAGCGGAATTGTGTTGAGAAAGATTCAATAGTTTGTTATTTAAGTTGTGGTTTTATTCTTCTAGTGGTGTCATGTGAACATCGACTACATGACACTTCACCTATATGGGCCTAGGGGAATGCATTGTGTATTTGGATACTAATCGTAGGGGTTGCCGGAGTGACAGAAACCTGAACCCCCGTTAGGAAATCTTTGCACAAGGGATGTCGGGATCTTAGAGTTTAAAGTTGTGGTTAGGTTTCTATCTTAATTACTTTCTTCTACTTGCGGATGCTTGCAAGGGGTATAATCACAAGTATGTATTAGTCCTAGGAAGGTCGGTACATTAGCACAGGTTCACCCACACAACACTTGTCAAACTAAAGAAGATTAATCAACTATATGAAGCGAAAGCACTTGATGATATTCCCGTGTGTCCTCGAGAACGTTTGGTCATCTTAAGTAATACAACCGGATTGTCCTTTGCTAAAGAAAGGATTGGGACACTTGCTGCATCTATTATTATTGTCTTTTATTTACTCGCACTTTATTTATCTGCATTATCAAAAACCCCTAAAAATCCATTTGCTAAGTATTTACAGAGAATTCCTGCTCCAAGCCACTCGTCAACACCTTCTGTTCCTCGTTGGGTTTGACACTCTTACTTATCGAAAATACTGCGATACACCCCTATACTTGTGGGTCCTCAAGACTGTTTTCTGGCGCCGTTGCCGGGGAGTGAAGCGCTATTGGAGAGTGGAACTGGTAAAGGAAACTTCTACTATGAGTATTGTTTACTTCTGTCAGTTGCTTTATTTCTATATGGATAATTTACTGAGTTTCTTATTTCGTAATGCTACTACCACTGCTAAGGTTGTAGATGAACCACCACCTGCTGAGAATGATACTTTTAAAATACCTACAAGAATTATTGATCGTGTTATGGATAACTATTATGTTGGAGATGGAACTGTCCATCCCGGTGATCATTTGCTCTTTATACACGAATTATGCGGGTTGTTTAAGTGTGCAGGTATTACAACAGATAAAGTCAAGAAGAAGTTATTCTCATTATCACTGAAAGGAAGAGCTGAGGAATGGTATAAGCTGCTGAAGAATGGTCAAGCTCTTGAATGTGAGGAAGTAGTACCTCTCTTTTATTCTAAATTTTATCCTCCTAGTGAGATTCATAAAGATTGGAATCAAATATACAACTTTTGGCCTCTTGATGGAGAGAGTACAACTCAAGCTTGGGGGAGATTGAAGTTACTAATGCTCAAATGTCCTATTCATGAGCTCCCCAACAATATTATTATCAATAACTTTTATGCAAGGCTTTGTCTTCATGATAAGGATCTATTGGATGCTTCTTGTGCTGGATCATTTACACACATGGAAGAAGGAGCTAAATGGGATCTTCTAGACCGTATTCAAGACAATGCTGAAGCATGGGAGAATGACAAAGGAAGAAAGTTAGGTATATATTATGATTATGAATGCATTGAATCTTTTATGGGAACTGATGACTTTCAAAATATTAGTAATGCTTATGGTCTTGATTCTTTTATGGTCTTGTTTTAAGGCTTTTGCCTCATATATTGAAATTCCGAAAAAGGAATGGAACAAGTATCATGCACCATATAAAGATATTATTGATTGTGTTCATGCTAGAAGTACTGATTTTGCACTATTGATCACATCTTACATGAACCTTATATCGAGAAATTACCTTTCCCGGATAAGGTAAAAGAGCATCCTATGATAACTAGTGTAATTAATAAAAGTACAAAGAGAACTGTGAAACCCGACGAACAAATAAATATTGAACCTACAGTAGCAATTGTGAAAGACCTAGTCACTAAAAGTGTAGAAGATGGACACATTGTCTTCTGTGAGGATGCTTCTAATATTGTCTCTCATCCAAATAGAACTAAAAAGGCTAGTGTCCCTATGCTTTCTATTAGAATCGGTGATCATTGCTACTATGGTTTATGTGATATTGGTGCAAGTTCAAGTGCTATTCCTTACGAGCTTTACAAAGAAATTATGCATGAAATTAGTCCTTGCGAGCTAGAAGAGATTGATGTGGTTATTCACCTTGCTGATAGAGAGACCATCTCTCCAATTGGTATTGTAAGAGATGTGGAAGTTCGTTGTGGTAAGATTAAATATCCTGCTGATTTTCTAGTACTTGGTTTAGCTGCTAGTAAAACCTATCCTATCATTTTTGGTAGACCTTTCTTGAACACATGTGGAGCCATTATAGGCTGTAAAAGGGAGAAAATTTTAACTAAATTTGATGGGGAATCTTATGAGTTTAATTTTTCGAAATTTACTAAAGTTCCTTGTGAAAATGAAACCCCTAATGAGGATTTTAGAGTTGAACAACTTGCTTCTATTTCTCTTGCTCCTAACAATGCTTTGCAGCAATTTATGGAAGACCACAAAAGTGAAATCTTCATGGAAGAAAGAAATGAGATTGATGAGATTCTCCGTCGTCAACCTAAGATGCTTAAGCATAATTTGCCTGTGGAAGATTTGGGTACCACATTGCTGATCTTAAATATGCTTACATTGATGATAATAAAATATATCCTGTTATTATTAGTTCTAAACTTTCAAGAAAGGAAGAGGAAAGATTATTGGAGGTATTGAGAAAACATCGAGGAGCTATGGGCTATACTCTGGATGATTTAAAGGGGATTTCACCTACTATATGTCAGCACGCTATCAATATAGAACCCGATGCAAAACCAGTGGTAGAACATCAACGTCGTTTAAATCCTAAGATGAAGGAAGTGGTAAGAAACGAGGTATTAAAACTCCTTGATGCTGGTATTATTTATCCTATTGCTGATAGTGAATGGGTTAGCCCTATTCATTGTGCCCCTAAGAAAGGGGGATTACTGTTGTGCCTAATGAGAATAATGAGCTTATCCCCAAAAGAATAGTAGTAGGTTATAGGATGTGCATTGATTTTTAGAAAGGTTAATAAAGTCACTAAGAAAGATCATTACCCACTGCCTTTTATTGATCAAATGTTAGAAAGATTGTCTAAAAAAAGACCCATCTTTGCTTTCTTGATGGATACTATGGGTTCTATCAAATTGCTGTTAAATAACAAGATCAAGAAAAAACTACTTTTACGTGCCCTTAAGGAACATATGCTTATAGGCGAATGCCTTTTGGTTTGTGTAATGCTCCTGCCACCTTTCAAAGGTGCATGTCTGCTATCTTTCATGGTTTTTGTGAAGAAATTGTGGAAGTTTTCATGGATGACTTTTCCATCTATGGAACTTCTTTTGATAATTGTCTGCACAACCTTGATAAAGTTTTGCAGAGATGTGAAGAAACTAATCTTGTTCTTAATTGGGAGAAATGCCACTTCATGGTCAATGAAGGGATTGTCCTCGGACATAAGATTTCCGAAAGAGGCATAGAAGTTGATAGAGCTAAAGTTGAAGCAATTGAGAAAATGCCCTGTCTAAGAGACGTCAAAGGTATTCGTAGTATCCTTGGTCATGCTGGTTTCTATAGAAGGTTTATTAAAGATTTCTCTAAGATATTAAAACCCATCACTAATCTTCTTCAAAAGGATGTACCCTTTATTTTTGATGATGATTGTAAGGAAGCTTTTGAAAGTCGAAAGAAGGCTTTAACTACTGCTCCTATTGTCCAACCACCAGATTGGAACTTACCCTTTGAAATCATGTGTGACGCTAGTGACTTTGCTGTAGGTGCTGTCCTTGGGCAACAAATAGATAAAAAGTTAAATGTTATCCATTATGCTAGTAAGACTCTTGACGCTGCTCAAAAGAATTATGCTACTACTGAAAAAGAATTCTTAGCTGTTGTCTTTGCTTGTGATAAGTTTAGACCTTATATTGTTGATTCAAAAGTTACCATTCATACTGATCATGCTGCTGTTAAATACCTTATGACAAAGAAAGATGCTAAGCCTGGGCTTATTAGATGGGTGCTGCTTTGGCAAGAGTTTGATCTACATATTGTAGATAGGAAGGGTGCTGAAAATCCTGTTGCTGATAATTTATCTCAATTGGAAAACATCTCTTTTGATCCTATGTCTGTTAATGATAGTTTCCCAAATGAACAGTTGGCTGTTGTAGGGGTAAGTTCGCGAGGGAGCCCCTGGTATGCTGATTATGCTAACTTTATTGTCTCCAAGTATTTGCCTCCAACTTTTACAGCCCAACAAAGAAGGAAGTTCTTTTACGATTTGAGGCATTATTTTTGGGATGACCCACATTTATATAAAGAAGGAATAGATGGTATTATGTGAAGATGTGTTCCAGAAAATGAACAAATGGAGATATTGCGGAAATGTCATGGTAGTGCCTATGGAGGACATCATGCGGGAGATAGAACCGCACAAAAGGTGCTACAATCAGGTTTTTACTGGCCTAACCTTTTTAAAGATGCAAAAAAATTTGTCTTATCATATGATGAGTGTCAACGAGTTGGTAATATTTCTAGACGCAATGAGATGCCTATGAATTACTCTCTTGTTATTGAACCATTTGGTTGTTGGGGATTCGACTTTATGGGTCCTTTCCCCCCTTCAAAAGGTTATACTCATATTATTGTTGTTGTTGACTATGTTACTAAGTGGGTAGAAGCCATATCTACGAAAAGTGCTGATGGGGAGTCCTCTTTAAAAATGCTTAAGGATATTATCTTTCCTAGCTTTGGAGTGCCTAGGTATCTTATGACTGATGGAGGTTCTCATTTCATTCATGGTGGTTTTAGAAAGACCCTTGCTAAATATGACGTTAATCACAAAATCGCTTCAGCCTATCATCCCCAAACTAGTGGGAAAGTAGAGCTATCAAATAGAGAAATTAAATCCATCTTGGAAAAGACTGTTAATAGATCTAGGAAAAATTGGGCTAAAAAGTTGAATCATGCTTTATGGGCTTATAGGACTGCCTATAAAAATCCTATGGGAATGTCTCCTTACAAAATGGTTTATGGGAAAGCTTGCCACCTGCCCTTAGAATTAGAACACAAAGCTTATTGGGCAGTGAAAGAACTTAATAGAGACTGCAAACTTGCGGGTGAGAAAATATTATTTAACTTGAGTTCATTGGATGAATGGAGGAGTGAAGCATATGAAAATGCTAGACTCTTTAAAGAAAAAGTTAAAAGATGGCATGACAGGAGAATTCTTAAGAGAGAGTTCCATGTTGGTGAGAAAATTTTATTATATAGGTCTCGTCTTAGATTTTTTTGCAGGAAAACTACTCTCAAAACGGGAAGGACCTTTTGTTATTGAAGAAGTGTATCATCCAGGAGAAATTAAAATTTCTTCTTTAAAATATAACAGTACACATGTGGTGAATGGTCAGCGACTCAAGCACTATATTTCTGGAGATTCTTACAATGAGGATATTGATGCTATTCAAATGATAACTCCGGAAAAATTTATCAAAGACCAAGTTCAGAGACCTGCAGAGTCCGTTTTCGAACAGGTAACAGTTCTGGTAAGAAAAGTTCCACGAAAAATCTGTCCAATTATATTTTTGAAGTTTTTATCCAACAAGGAAAGCAACGAAGCGAAAGAGGGACGGAAACAGAGCCAGGGTGGCTCACACCACCCCCTGGCGCGCCCCCCTGGCCGCGCCAGTAGGTGGTGTGGCCACCTCGGACTCCGACTCCGACCCGTTTTCTCCTAGTACCTTCCTTATGTTGTAAAAATTCGTAATATATAATCCCTCGGATCCCCCGAGGTTCGTATATCGTGTTCTCGTCGTGTTTTCATTTTGATTTGTTTCTGCTAGGAACTATTCTTAAAGTTTAGAAGCACAACGGTCTCCGCCAAGGGTAAAGGAAAAGAGCCTACGGGGGAGGATCCCCAAGACCCTGGGAAGGAGAAGGAGATCAAGAGTAAAGATGAAGAGGAGGCAAAGAAAAGCTAGGATCCGCACACCGGTGATACATTGCAAATGTATCTATAATTTTTGATGTTCCATGCTTGGTTTTATCTACTTTCTTATGTTTTGTCCACACTTTGGAGTACTTTTCATATGATTTCTTGGACTAACCTATTAACAAGATCCACAGTGCCAGCTGCCTGTTTTCTGCTGTTTTTGGTTCCAGGAAAGTCAGAAAATGAATATTCTCGGAATTGGACGGGACAAAAGCTAAAGTTCCTATTTTCCTAGAAGACTCACGGAGCTAGAAGGAGAGTCGGAGAGGGGCCACAGGGTGGCCAAACCACCCCTAGGCATGGGTCCACCTAGGCCGCGCCAGGGCATGGTGTGGGCCCCCTGGTTGGCCATCGACCTTGCCTCCTTCGCCTATAAGAGCCTCCCGATACCAAAACCCTAGATCATCAATCAGAAATCCACGAAAAGTTCCGCTGCGCTGCCGCCACCGAAGGGGAGATTTGGGGGACAGAAAGTCTCTGTTCCGGCACCCTGCCAGGATGGGGAAGTGCCCCCGGAGCCATCTCCATCGATCTCCACCACCATCTCCATCACCATTGCTGATTCCCATGATGAGGAGGGAGTAGTTCTATCTTGAGGCTAAGGGTTCTACCGGTAGCTATGTGTTCATCTCTCTCTCTATGCATGATCTTATTGAGATCATGAGCTTGTAATCTATAGATCTACCTTGCTACTCAAGTGCTTAATAGATCTCTGCTCTCCCCATGTGTGTGAAAGTGATAGTGTGCACACCGTGGTGGCACTTAGGCTAGAGATTACAAATACTTGTTATGAGTTATATTTGGAGTTGGATGTCTTTATGAAATTGTGGTGTTTGTTGGACTCATCTAGTACTCAAGGTGACAGTGTGGGGTTTTCTAGATGGGAAAGATGAACTTTGAGGTGTGCTGTTATAGCCCTACCATTGATTAGAGTGTCCAACTGGAGAGTAGTTAAGAGTAGTATCATAAAGAGAAGATATTTATATGAGAGTGTTCACTAGTGAAAGTATGATCCCTAGGCCTTGTTTCTAAGCACTGAAACACCGTTTGCAATTATATCTGTTACATGTTTGCTTGCTACTATCTTTATTTCAGTTTACCTTTAGTATTTTCCACACCATCAAGCTATCTTCTATCACCATTACCACTTATAATTATCTATACCACTTGTATTTCACTATCTCTTCGCCGAACTAGTGCACCTATACACCTGACAAGTGTATTGGGTGTGTTGGGGACATAAGAGACTTCTTGTATCTTGATTGCAGGATTGCTTGAGAGGGGATGGGGAAAACTTGCTGCTGTTCTACAAACCTCTGCACTTGGAGGCCCAACAATTGTTGACAAGAATAGAAGTGCGTAGACATCAACCGGCACTACCATTGCAAGCATTGGAGTGTTGGAAAATCTTGCCACGATGAAAAGGACTGCACGGATGTCAACTGGAGGGAAGCCTCCGCGTCACTGTTTGGCTCCACGGTCACCTTCTCCACGCACCAAGAATCCCTTCCATACCCTTATCCATGAGCATCAATTCCAGAATATGCCCAAGGAGAAACTACCCTCCAATTGAGATATGCCTCGTTCTAACCATGCAGGAAAAGAAGACTTAAAGGAGGAAGAGTGGGGAAAGAATCGTACGAGATGGGAATCACAACCCAACATGATCATGAACCGCATTGAGCAAAACTCAGAGTTGATTCGTACTCTCACCTTCGAGATTGAGGACTTGAGGAAATTTATTGAAAATCTCATCGAGAGAACACCACCACCACCGAAGGAGTAATTCATCATCAGGTTTTGGCATCCCCTTGGTTTGTTCCAAGCTTGGGGGAGTGCCACGGTATCACATCACTATCTTCTATCTTTTTACCTTTTTAGTAGAGTCATATCATGAATAGAGAAGTTATCATGTAGGATGGTTTGCATTATGGAAGTGTCCCCCCTCTCGTTAGATATCTATGTATCCCTTGGTGTGAGTTGCTGTTATGGAATATTAATGAGAAATTCTATCATTTACTCTTTTGCATATCTTATATTAGTTTTCAGTTTCTGTTATATGATTGATCTTGTTATTAGTATTGGTATCACTTTGGGATCATTGAGTTAATTTAGTTAGTTTTGGAAAACCTAGCTCGGTCAGTAGCAACACTATTATGAGAATTGGATGAAAAAGATAAAAAGTACTGTTAAAGAAATATAATTTCATCGTCTTTCTTTCTTGATTTGCTCATAAGCTTAGTATTCTCTAGTTAAGATCTTTTGTGCTTCCAAGGAAGATTGCATGTTTGTTTTATCACTTGTATGTTTGTTTGTTTCCTTCAACTCTTATGCTTGCTACCCTGCATTGCTAGCCAAAAACCTGTACTGAGAGGGAATGCTTCTCGTGCATCCAATCCTTAAACCAAAACCTATGCCATTTGTGTCCACCATACCTAACTACTAGCAGTATTGCTGTTCCAAGTAAATTCATGTTTTTATCTACCTTCCAAATTAAACTTGTTATGTGAAAATTAGTGACTAAAGCTCTCACGAACTTGATGGCACACTTTACTTTCTTGCACTTAATAAACTTGAACCATTGTGCCCATCTATGTTGCGTATATGCTTGCGCTTTGTAAGTTGTGAATTAGCAGAACCATGCTATCATGGGGAACACTTTCAACATTGCACTTTATTTATTTGATATCATGCTCTTTTGTTTATGGATGTCGTCAGTGTGAAATGAAAGGGGAGCTTGTAAGTCCATGGAGTTATGTATGTGTGTTAGAGAAACATGTGGGCCGCTAGTCTAATCCATGCCTAATCATGGTGGAAACCTGCAGCGTAACCATAATGAGCAATCTATCAAGCATTCTTCTTATAAAAAAAGAGAGATAGAGATTGAGAAAAAGAGAAAAGAAAAAAAGAGATGAGAAAAGAGGAAAGAGAGAAAAAAGCGCCATTTTCCCATGGTAAATAAGAAGATTGCTGAGATGCTCGTTGTCTGCTTGCCTTGTCATTTGATATGGGGATTATTTTGTATCATCGAGCAAGGGGTACCCCATTGGCGGTTCTCTATGATACACATATATTTACTATGACAAGAACTTACCGGTAACTAAACTTGAGTAGCATGAGGAGCGGCCCTCGTATTCAAGGGACATGAGATTTTCAACTTACAACTTGTCAAGCATATCCTCATATTTGATCACTTTAACCTTAATCACCTAAAGATGCCTATGATAGGGGCAATGAGAGATGAAATCTAATAAGTATCATAATTTTTGGAAGCTCTTTATGAAACTTGAAATCCCTGCTTCCCTCTGTGAAGGGCCTATCTTTTACTTTTTAGTTGAGTCGGTAAACCTATTCCCTTCTATCTCAAGCAAGCATTTTGAGTTGTTGTGTTTCATTCATTCATATGATGATTTATTCAATCATGTTTCTTTTGTTCCTTGTTTTGCACATTGCTCTTATCTTAGTGTTTACTACTTTGAAAGCTATCACTGAAAACAAGTTATTTGTGAACTCCTGCAAATTGTCAACTATTCTTGACCAAGAGTAAGGTTTGCCATTACCAGTTATGATTTACTTTATGTATCTTTATTGTGTTTCCTTTACTTATTGCAAGTTAAGTTATATAATAGTGAGTTGTCTTCTATTATGATTTGTGTACTGATGAATGTGATGCTTCTTGTCCGTATTATTTTATAGACTCTTCACTCCATAAACCTGAGGTCATGTTTATTGAGCTCAGTTTTCGCTTGGGGACAAGCGAAGTCTAAGCTTGGGGGGAGTTGATACGTCCATTTTGCATCACTATTCTATATCATAATTTACTGTTATTCATTGATATATTTCATATTAAGAGATGATATGTAACATCCCAAAACTTTAATCAAGGTTATCAAGTTCAAATCACCAATTTAGGGTTAACAAAAACTTTTATTAATAGAATGATTATGAATGCATGTGTATGTTGCATTAGTGTAGAATTGTTTGAAAATGCCATGCTTGATTATTCTAAATGTTGTGAAATGGTTTAAAGGTGAATGCCACATCATTTAGACCATTTACAAACAAAATCCGAAGAAAAAGAAATCAAATAAGAATAAATAAAGCAAATGGTCATTTTGACCAAAGTTAACCACTAGGCCACTTTGAGTGTTCCTAGAAGAGAATTTCTAACAGAAAATTTTCTAGTTCTTTTCACCCCTTGCTAGACCAAGTAAAAGTGAACCCAAGCCCAATTACAAACTTGCAGAAACTATTTTCAAATTCAAATGAGAGACATTTGGAAATGGAATTAAGTTCATATGTATAGATGGCCATTTCTCAAAAACCAACCAAACCAGTTCACCTAGGCAAACCCTAGCAACCACAGATGCCCAAGCTTGTGACCAACACACCCACCAAATCTAAACCAAAAATTCAAATTTAAATCTCATGCGGGCATTGTGTCGAACACTTGGTGAGCACAGAAATAGCTGCCAAACTTTTACTATTTATGATCAATGCTTTGTCTACCATTTGTCGCCAAAACTTGTCCCTAGGCTCCCCAGTCCCAACCAGTGCCGTAGAACCACTCCCCCTTGCTGTTTGCACCAGTGTCGAGCCACCCCGAGCACCCCCATGCCGGTCGACCATGGACCGCTCACCCCGGACCGCCCCGAGCTCGCCCATGATGTCTAGGAGGTAGCTGCGACCACACCGCCGCCCCCTGTCCACTCCCCGAGCGAAGCCAAGCCGTGGACCACCCCAGCAAAGCCGCACCTAGAGCGTCTGTGCCATGCCGAGCACGCGCTAGAGCACCGCGCCCGACCAGCTCGCACACGCCGCGCCTCGACCTCACCCCGCGCGCACTGCTCTGCCATGACCCTAGCAGCCACCCAGACATCCCCGTTCACCGCCGCTTGACCCGTAGCCACCGTGTGCCGCATCAAACACCACCTCTGCCGCATAGAGCACTGCCCGCTCCTGACCAAATGCGACTGTCCCATGCCTCACCTTTAAGCCAGAGAGGACCGCCAGGAGACCATGCACCGTCCCCTACCTCCAGCCGCGCCGCTAGCTGCCTGTAGCGTCGCCACCGATGAGCCGCGCCCACGTTGCTCGGTCCCCTCACTGCTGTATAAATAGAGGCCTCCTCTGCCTCAATTCCTCACACCATTCCACTCCCCTCTCACCACTGATCCTTCCACACTTTCCCCGGAGCAAGGCGAGCCTCAGTCCGCCAGAATTTCACCGGAATTCGCCGCTGCAGAGGAGAAGAGGCACCGTCGATTGGAGCCTCCCCAGGAGCTGCCGCGACCACGTCTCGAACCACCATCGTCTACTAGCTCGAATGCCCCCATCGCCGACCTTAGCTAGAGCCCAGGTGAGCCCCCGTAGACCCCCACCGTGCCGCTAAGTTTTGTTCTCGCCAGCGAGCTGTTCACCAGGGACGACGAGCCTCAGCCATTAGATTAGATTCTAATCGTAGCGCCCAGATCGCTCGGTACCGCTTCGCGTAGTAATATCCGCTGATGCGTAGGACCGCCCTGTCAGTAGCCCTCTGCGCCCGCGCAGTGCAGCTGGGCCAGCCCATTTCCTTTCCCGCGCTAGCCCACCGATTCAAATTAGTATTTTTCATTTTAAATTAAAATCCTATTCTGTCCACTTCAATTCCTTATGCGCGATATCCAATCAATTAGAATTCAAGTTAAAGAGGGTCTTTATCCTCGTCGTATCCTTTATATGGAAATCCGGGGCCAGGGGGTCATTCCCTTGACTCGTACTGATGAGAAGTTTTTTACTCCACGAGAAATTGAACAAAAAGCTGCCGAATTGGCCTATTCAAAAATCAATTCAGAGAGTTTCACTTAACCAAATGGCATGACTAAAATTTTGTTAGAAAGATAATTAAAATATCTATCCAAGCCCGTTGGATTTAAATCATTTGGAGTTAGAGATAATCTATAGCAAAAATAACAAAACAGAGACTTTTGCAACTTCAAACATTTTTTCAAAAATCAACCATAATAGCTTTGGAGTTGATTCCAACCCTCAAAAATCACATTTGACAATACCTATCTGAATATGTAATAATATTTAGGTTTGTATGCAGTGACATTGGACTAGTACCAAAATAATGCTACTAGAGCATTTCCAGTCACTTTAAATCATTTAAATAATAATCTTAAACTTTATAAAATGTGACCAACCCTTCAAATCACCTTCCCATGTATTAGAATATGTGGTGATGACATGTGTCCACATGATCCCATATTTTAATTGGATAATATTAAATCATAATTAATTTCAATGAGTAGAAATTACTTTTCTCAAATAAACCAAATAAAACTAGCTCTTTAATTCATGTGATGATTGTGATGATACTAGATCATCAAGTGGTGTCTTATTGTGCTAAATAGACTAGTTAAGTATTTGTTTGGTGATTGTGTACCTCGTGTTCATTTATAAATGATAGTACCGACCAAGTCTACAAGGAGGAGGAGTTCTACCGTGAAGAAGACGAAGAAAACTTCAATCACTGCACCAATCAAGGCAAGCTATTATTAGCAAGCTAGCACTTGCAAGTTTTCTTGACTATGCAAGCCATCACTAGATGCAAGTTAACCTAAGAAAGATGCATTGGGCATGCTTGGTTATACATTTTGATTTATACCCATCCCAAGTTTTACTTGCAAGTTTTAATCTTTTACTTTACCAAAGTTTCTTTACTTTTTGTAATGCTTTGTGAGATTTTGGAAAGTAATATAGATAGCATAAAGAGTACAAAACTAGGCCTATACTAGATGTCATTCTATGTCATGAGATTGAAGATTAGCACCCCTTATTAGTGAACACTCTTAACTCAGTGGCTAGTGCTAAGCATAAAACTTGATCACTTTAGATGGGAATACTTGGTGAAAATGATTATGAAAACCTTGGAATGATGCTTCATTCTATTGAAATGTTTCGGACATGTGTTGTGAAACACAAATGGGTTTGATGATGAAAATGTTGAGGCATGAGCCTTATCCCTTTAAAAAAACTGATGGTTGGGTTCGGATGCGATACCATTCCAATTTTACCGTACAACCACAAAACCTGAATTGGGTAAGGCTTAGCCGGAAGTTTATATGCATTAGTATGGGTTCCCTCGCGGAAGAGGTTTGAGCTAAGGCTACCTATTGATGATGTCCACCTATGTAGTGCCTAGGATGGCAGATGGCCATGGCAGGGAGGCCAAGCTCATTAGGGAGGTGCCTATACTAGAGTGTGTAATTGAAAGGTTATGATTGATTATCCGCATAGTAAGTATGGTGATTCAGGGTTATCCCTGACGGATGTATCGAATTTTGTGGTGAAAGTGTACCACCTCTGCAGAGTGTCAAACTATTCGAATAGCCGTGTCCGCGGTCATGGACAATTGGAGTGGCCATACTGTTCCGTCGTCAGATGTTTTCAAAATGACTTGTGAAATGCATTGTGACTTGACTTGACCATAACAGGGTTGTGACTATGAAAACTAAGTTCCCACTTAGGTGATTTAGACCATTTACTTAGTTTTCTTTATTTCTTAACTCAGCTTAGGTTAAAATTTAGCTTTTGCAAATAAACTTAGAGCTTAGCATTCCTACTAGAATAACCTTTCTTGTTAGTGATAGTTTGCGAGTACTTAAAGAGTACTCATGGCTTTGTCCCTGGCTATTCCCGTGGCCAGACTATGAGGAGGACTATCCGAAAGAAGGACAGCAGGACGGCTATGACAACTAGGATCCTCTCCCATCGTCAGCATTGCCTATGACACTGAAGATGGAGCCCACCGCTACGCTTATTATTCTGCTGCTTGTTTGTATTAAGACTGGATCATGAGATCCTTTATTTGTGTAAGACCTTATTATAGTTTGTAATGGATGATGTACTGTGATATCCAATCTGTTATGTCTCGCAAAAATGGTAATCCTAGGATTGCGATGTATGGCATAATAGGCATCTGGGATTAAAAATCCGGGTGTTGACATGATACTTATGTTATTTCATCTGTTTTTGCATGGTTGGTGATTTTTGGAGCATGGACCGCTACAGTCAGGATTCTGATGGAAAAGGTGCTTTTTGGAGGCGAAATTCGCGAAGATCAGAAAATCCGGGAAAATACATGGAAAATTCTATTTTTACAGAAGACGGAGGATGCCAGAAGGGGGAGTGCAGATGGGCCATAGGGGGCCCACACCATCGCCTGGCGCGGGCCACCCCTAGCCATGCCACCAGGTGGTGTGGCCACCCTGGCCCACTCCTGGCTCTCCCCTTTGGCGTATATTATCCCCTCGAAACCCTAACACATGGGGAGCGACCAAAGAAACATTTTGCCGCCTCTGCGGGGCAGAAAACTACAGAGAGAGAAAGATCTCTCCGGCAGACAGAATTCTGCCGGGGGAATTCCTTCCCGGAGAGGGGAGATCGTCGCCATCAACACCACCATCAAGCTGGACTTCATCAGGATCATCATCATCATCTCCACCAGCACCATCTTCACCACTTCATACCGCTGTAACGATTGGGTTGAATCTTGCATAGTTCTTAGGGGAAACTTTCCCAGTGTTGATTACTTGTTGTAGTTGATGCTATTGAGTAAACCATTGAATTATTGTTATGTTCAGATTGTTGCATATCATTATATCATCTCTGATCTTGATCCATATGATGTCTTGTGAGTAGTTCGATTAGTTCTTGAGGACATGGGAGAAGTCATGTTGTTAGTAGTGGAATTGTGTTGAGAAAGATTCAATAGTTTGTTATTTAAGTTATGGTGTTATCCTTCTAGTGGTGTCATGTGAATGTCAACTACATGACACTTCACCTATATGTGCCTAGGGGAATGCATCGTGTATTTGGCTACTAATCGTAGGGGTTGCCGGAGTGACAGAAACCTGAACCCCCGTTAGGAAACCTTTGCACAAGGAATGTCAGGATCTTAGAGTTTAAAGCTGTGGTTAGGTTTCTATCTTAATTACTTTCTTGTACTTGCGGATGCTTGCAAGGGGTATTATCACAAGTATGTATTAGTCCTAGGAAGGTCGGTACAATAGCATAGGTTCACCCACACAACACTTGTCAAACTAAAGAAGATTAATCAACTATATGAAGCGAATGCACTTTACGATATTCCCGTGTGTCCTCGAGAACATTTGGTCATCTTAAGTAATACAACCGGCTTGTCCTTTGCTAAAGAAAGGATTGGGCAACTTGCTGCATCTATTATTATTATTGTCTTTTATTTACTCGCACTTTATTTATCTGCATTATCAAAAACCCCTAAAAATCCGTTTGCTAAGTATTTACAAAGAATTCCTGCTCCAAGCCACTCGTCAACACCTTCTGCTTATCGTTGTGTTCGACACTCTTACTTATCGAAAATACTGCGATACACCCCCTATACTTGTGGGTCATCACCGGTCCCTAGAGATGTGAGTCGAGGTTGGTTTACCAGGGGCTCCATCCACCCAAGGCAACCCCGGATATGCTTACCTACCTGTTATGATGCACCTTCACCCGCAAAATCTTTCAAAACATTTTCTACGGATATGTCGAATGGAACACCAGAACTAAGTGACTCATGGAATCTACTAGGCAAGTTAATCAGCGGAGGGGTTCCCAAGCCCCGTGTGGCTGTACGCTCGTCTTGGTCCAAAGGCAAGGACTCGATTCGTAGTGGTGGCGAGCATGGGACTACAAAAACCACATCCCACCCTGGCCTCCCATACAAGCGTTAGCATGTTTAACCTATATCACTAATCTTACCTCATCAGTATACCTTGTTCTCCTGTCATACTAGATTCTCTACATCTGATACATCATCTGGATGAACCAGCACTGGCAGCTAAGCATGGCTAAGCAAGACACATATAATAGCTCTAGTAGTGCACACAAGCCAAACCTAGTTATGCTAGGAGAAGTGGACCAGGTAATATAAGCTCAAAGGGAGTAATGCAACCGATAGGATACTCTATCTATCGATAAAAGACCACAGTAGAATCATACGCATCATGGCAAGAATGAAATACTTATAAAACATAGGATTCTTTTATGTGTGGGGCTATGCTTTCCTTTGCCTGTTGATAACCAGAAAGCAGAGCTTCGGAAGCCTTGTACTTGACTTGGTTATAGTTGTTCAAGTATTGTTCATCGATCTTAGATGGTATTGATCTCAGTCTTCGATCTCGATATCATATTCTACCGAGAATAAGCAAACACCAGAAAGAAAGAGAAACAATCCACACATGACATCGATGCAATGCTCAAGCAAGGATGATGATATGGCAAGTTAATTTATATTGAAATGAGACCCTAGGGCATGCCTGGCCATTTTAAATAGGGTCCGAGGGGTATAAACCCTAAAACAGGAGAAACCCCGGAGCACCTGTGAGGGGTTGATTTGTTCTTCTAATTAAACTTGTAATAAAAGTTGCTTAACAGTACATGATTCTGATGCTAAAGTGTAGATCTCATTTTTCTAAACATTTTAATATATTATACACATGTTTCTGACTTATAAATAATTACTTATTGATTTTATAAGTTTTATTCAATTTCTGGAATTTCTGAAAATAATTAAACTAGATTATTGCATCAGCTTTACGAGGGGCTGATGTCACACAGGGTGAAGGGTCTTTTTCACCGAGGCTTAGATAGACCCACTGGCTGACTAGCGGGCCCAGGACACGTTAGCGCACCACCTCGGCAAGGATGGGGGCCACCACGGGCTGACTCGCGCTGATCCACGCGGTGGGCAGTGGTCAACGCCAGCAACCACCCAGCGGTGGCGCTATGGCGCACACATGGAACGCGCACCTGCATGGATCGAAGGCTCCTGACCACGGGCGACCTAACTAGGGCGGCGCGAGCTCCTGGGGTGGTCAGAGACCTTGCCAGCAATGACCAGAGCAGAGGCCGCACGACGGTAACACGGTATAGGCTTCGCCATCAAGCTTGCTTGGTACGGGAACGTTCAGGAGCTCACCCTAGAGTGGAAGAAGTTGATGACGAGGCATGGGGTGGACCGGAGCAACGACAATGGCGACGGCGGCACCATCGGTGTCGGGGAAAACGACGATGTTGGTGGCGATTCAGGAGCACCCCCGGTCGATTCCTTTGGTGAGGTTGATCCACACGGTGAGGCGGAGCTCGTGGCACTGTCGGCGGGGAGCGGGGTGGCTAGAAACGGGGACAAGGCGCAGGGACTATGGCGGCTAGGTTTCAGTGCGCACCGCAGAGAGCGAGAGAGAGCGCGCGAGAAGGGGATAAGACCACAAAAGGAGAGAGGCATGCGGGGGTCCTCCTTATACTCTCCAGGGCTGTGATGGAAGGTTATGCGTGGGCGGCGCGGATCGACAGCGGCGCTGCAGACACAGAGCTGCTCGCTGTCATTGTCAAAGATGATGAACAGAAGCACCGAAGGGTTTGTAGGCCTGGGATGCGGCTAGGCCAAGCTGGGCCATAGTGAGATGCACTAAGCGGCAGGTATGCGCGGGGATAGCTGGGCCGACTTGGTTTATTGGCCTGGCTCTGTTTTTTTCAACACCGGCCTTTTTTTAGTTTCCTCTAGTTTCTCTATTGTATAAACATTTCAATTTTTTTTGCTAATTTCAAAAATACTAGAACATTTGTAAATATCCAAATAATGCCGGGACCCCTTTATACTATTTGGGATCCACACTTTTGATCTTTTCAAAACACAAAAACCATTTTGAATTCACTTTATATAGGGGGATATAAATAGCTAGGGTTAGGGTTTTGCATTAATTCTCTTTGCATGCAATTTAACAGATGATGCTCATGATACACAAATTAAACCCCAATTAATACTTAACTAAAACTAGGGTGTTACAATAGTGGAAATCATTATTTATACTTAGTGATGCATCGTATTTTCAACAAATAGTGGAAATCATTATTTCACACTTCATTGTGGATTTAAGTGAATATGAGCATTTGCTTAATGAAACATAAGTTTGAAACTGTTTTGAATTGTTCAAAAGATTTCAAAGCAAAGGAGGATATTGAATTAACAAGAATACAAATGTCTCTTCATTTTGATCGACATTACTAAAGTATTTAAGTTAATTTTGGCATAAAAATACATGTGAAATAGGTTTAACAAATTATGATAGCAGGGCAAATTAAAAGTGTATTGATATGTCTAAATATCATAATCATTACGTATTAGATACATATGTTATAATATTATCTCTTATCGGGGTTATAGTTATCGTTTATAGTTAGAGATCAAAATGAGCAAGCACTCGGTTGAAATACAAAGGAACATCTAAGGATTCGTGGAAACAACACCATAAGAGTTATGGCAGGTTCGAGTTTCTAGAGGTTTCGATAATTTGAAATCGTGACGAATAAACAAGTCTTTGTAGCGTATTCTTAGGAAACTATGAATTCATATTCCCCAAGGGGCAAATCTGCTATTGTCCAAAGTTGATGTGTCTTGATGAAGATACGGGTGGAAGAAAGTAAAAGATCAAAGCAAGGTATTTGACCTTACCTCATGATTGTTGAGTGGTGCAGCGAAATTTGTTTCATGAAACCAAACTCTACAAATAGAGGAGAAACTAATGATAATGATCATTAATTTTTAGTGAATGTTTTTACTGAATAAAGTAGGATTCAACGATATATGTTCTGCAAGTTTGTGGAATTATATTATTGATTCACTTTTCATGTTTATGAACAAGACATTCCTACGAATTACAAAGAAGCGTGATGGACCTAAGTGCGAGAAATGACTAGGAGTCATAAAATCCTATATTAAGTTACATTAAAAGATTGCAAAGTAATATGTTACTTGATCTTATTAAGTAAAGAAGTTTACTTGATATTTTTGAATGGCTTCAAAAGTCATAAGATGGAAATGAAACTTAATGGAGACGTAAAGCTCGATTTGTCACAAAGTATGGAGAAATTTAAGGATTTGACTACAACTATAGCGATAATTGAGTCTATTGGATTTACACCAGCAATATATGGATATTGGAATCTCGTAGCTGGACCAAAGAATTTTGGAATGTCCAAGATTATCAAGAGGACCTGCATTTGAGTGGGAGCTAATTATCTTGGCCAAATCTTAATATGTAAGAGACATATTTTGAGTGGGAGCTAAGTAGCTTGGCCAAATCTTAATATGTAGTAGACATATTTTGAGTGAGAGCTAAGTGAAATCCCTAGATCTCATATATGGATGCCATATTTGAGTGGGAACGTGAAATCATTCTGAGATATGTGGACAACATATATGAATGATGTGATTAGTATTGATAACATTTAAGTTAGTAAATATGAATGAAGTTGAACAAGTTATTAAACAATGAGATCTATCGATATAGATTGGTAAGTTCAATAAACATCATGGTCGAATGCTTCCTGGACTTAATTCTGAAGATGTTCAGAATATCCTAGAGAAAGATTCTGAAGTAGTTCAGAATGGAACAAGGAAAAGAAAGAGGTTCTTACTTATATGAAGCATTGAGTTAGTCTTAGTATTACAACGATGTTTAAAAGAAAGGGAGAGATGTGTAACATCTCCTATGCCTCAGTCATAGGTTCTTCCATGCAACCATATTGTATACTCAATGTAATGTGACCCAAGGTTCTGGTTGGAAGGGCAAGATCTTAACTATAAGAACATGTCTTGAAATGATTCTTGAGTTAATCACTGAACCAGAATTAAGTTTGTATTTAAATGGCAAGAAGCAAAGTAAGTGGCATAGATGCATGTCATGCACTGGGATCTACATAGATATAGAAGTATAAAGGCTCCATCTGATGTGATGTATATTGTTATGGCGGGACTAGTTCGTCTTTAACGTAGAATGATGTGTCCCAGGGCACAGTGCCCATGAGAAAGCCCCTGAGGTTGATCTAAAGTCACTATAGGCTCCTGGAAACCGACTTCGTTCTGCTGCCATAACTGCCGTATATACACAAAGGATTGCAAAGTGTGTTTCGAAGTTTAGATGACAACAGTGAAAACGACCGTCATTATAAACACTAGAAACAAAGTCTCACTTTGTTGCCAAACGAATACTTCAACCCATTATGAGATAAAAATATGAATGTCAAAGTAAGGAAGACATTAACGATTTGCAAAGACATAATGATCTGGTAAAACAGAACATGGATAGGACATTTTCCATAAGCATGTATGATCAATACACCCATATGTGATATGGTTTATGATGAGTAAAATGCGAGCTAGATTATTTGTACTCTAGTGCAAGTGGGAGACTGAAGGAGATATGCCCTAGAGGCAAATAATAAATAGGTTTTTATTGTCATATCTCAATTAGTTCATAATAGTTTCATACTATGCTATAACTGTATTAATATGAAACGTTAATACATGTGTGGTATGTAAACAAACCAAGTCTCTAGTTACCTCTAGCGAACTAGTTCATTGGTTATGAGGATGATCTAGGGTTTTGAGATCATGGGCATTTATGCCCATTGATAATGACGTCACATCATTAGTTGAATGATGTGATAGACAAACAACCCAACCAGTTGTATCTTAATGAGATCTAGTTACAAAGTTCATCATTAATGATAAACTAAGGAAACCTCGCAACCTGATCCTTAGACTATGAGATAATGCAAATCACTGTTCTGGAGGGATCTTAGATGGTTATCAAGTATCATACTGTGACTGGGTGATCGAAAATGTGCTACTCAGGTTTCCCAAAGGGGCGCATAGAGGAGTACATATAAAGACCATGATTTTCCAATCCATGTAACAAATAGATACATATGTGGACATCTCGGTGACGTTGCATTAACGAAGCTTGCAAGCGTGTGACTGGGTCACGGAATGCAATGACACAGAAACAAGAAAACAAGTTCATCTGTAACGAGATTGAACGAAGGTATGTAGATACCATAGATCAAATCTTGGGTGAACTAGATATCACGTGGCAAAGGGAATGGGAAACGACTGTTAACGGTTCAAACGACATTATCATCGTGGAATGCACAAGAGTCATTATGGGCATCCTGGTCCCGCTATTGATCATTGATGGAGATCATGTCTATGCCATTCCCAAGCCATGGGGAAATACACTTAAGGGTACGATGAGCTAGAGATCCTCTGTAAGTTGGAATCACCATATGAAAGAGAAAAGGAAATCGGAGAAGTTCCGTGAGAGAACCGGAATCGTTCCGGGAAAGTTCCAAAGTCGTTCGGAGAAGATCGAAAGGGAACCGAAAGGTGTTTCGGGTCAAATCAGATTTTGTAATATGTATTTGCATATCAGTTAATGTAATTAATATTAAATATAATATTAAAATCTAATTTAAAGGGGTATTCCACTAATGGGCCAAACTTTCTTAGAAAAAAGGGCCCATGAGGGAAACCGAAGGAGGGAAGGGCCAAGGGCTAGCCACCTCAAGGGGGCCCACCCGGCTAGCCTATGTCTTTGCACGGGGTGGGGCCCACCCCTGGCCGGCCGGCCCATGGCGCCCTAAGGGCCCATGCGCCTCCCTCCCTCTCTCCCTTGAATAGTCCCACATGGGAAACCCAAAGAGGAGGGCACACCTCCCTCCCCCTATATAAAGGGGTGCCCATGGGTGGGATTAAAATACACAATTTGAGATGTTCTCTAAGGCATTTTCCTTAGAGAATTCGTCCCTATCTCTCTACATAGTTGTGTCCATGTTTTGGTATGGTCCCAAGAAAGGACTATTCGCGCAAGAGACGACGCACCTGCAACACGCCGTGGTGCTGCAGGGATTCCAAGCCGGAGATCTACTTCCGCACTCCCGACAGGGATCAAGGAGCTGGAGGTCATCGTCGTACACTATATGTGTACAAAACCATGAGGGGACTAACTTGAGGCACCTTGGATGTCGTGAGCCACAGCTGCTACACGATGAAGAAGGAGCAATGGGTGACCTACGAGGAGCTTCGCGACCTTGAGGTCGGCTACGAGTTCAACTATGTTAACCATGTTCCCCTCGGGTCGTTAACTGCATACGGTCTACAAGGGTATGTATTCTATACACTTGGCCGTTACCACATTACTACATAGATAGATCTTGGGCAGTATTAGGCGGTTCCAACGTAGAATTTTTTTTGTTTTCTGCTACGGAACCCTTCATCGACGTGGCCTCCGATGTGGCACCGAGGTGGCGTCAATGTGTCGCTGCATTAGCGCTAACCCAACGTTGACATCATGGCTGCTGACCTAGACTCTGGCCCAACTGGTCAGTGTATATGTTATCTCCGCTCCGGTGTAATAAGTTTTAAATGCACATGATGACGCCAACATGACTTAATAAATATTTTTAATTGTTTTCAGGAGTTTCAAATATTGAATAAATCTTGTAAAATTCATATCTTATTATCTATAATTTAGAAAAATGTGTATAATATATCAAAATGTTTATAAAAATGAGACCTATCCTTTACTATCAAATTCATGCATTATTAAGCAAGTTTCATCACAAGTTTAATTAGAAGAACAAAGTAACCCCTCATAGTTGTTTTTGAGGGTTTCTCAATATTAGGGTTTGGACCCCTTAGTCCCTGTTTAAAATATCAAGCATGTATTAGGGTTTAAGTTCAAAGCTATTTAACTTTTCATATCATCATTCTTGATTGAGCATTGCCTCGATGCCATGTGTTGATTGTTTCCCTTCCTTTTCGGTGTTTCCCTTCCCTTATTACATTGCTCCAAGAATACTCTGGGTGGTACTAGGGCGCAGGTGGAGCCGATGTTAGCCAATTTGTCGGCCTATTCATTATTTTTGTAGCCAATGTGCTAGAGTTCACAGCCATAGAAGTCTCTTACGAGTGAGTTGTAGAGGTCACGGTAGGCGATCATGTTGTCATTGATTGCATCACACTTGTTCATTGTTTGTTGTAGGACGAGATTGGAGTCTCCATATATCATCAGACGAGTGGCGCCATAGGATTTTGCCATCTGCATCCCGTGGATGAGGCTTCATATTATGCTTTGTTATTTGATGCGTGGAACTTCATCCGCAACATGTATCGCATATTGTTACCTTGTGGGATGTCAAGATGACACTGGCGTGCGCTCCCTCTTGGCACTTGGATCCGTCGAAGTGCATCGACCAAACACTCAACATGTCTGGTGGTGTCAGGCAGCTGGAGCTCCATCCATGGAACTAGAAAATCCGGGAGCACCTACAACTTTATTGTTGTGCGCCGCACGTAGGCGATGTCCCGTGGAGACAGCTCAATGCCCTATTGGGCAACTTGCCCCGTTGTCTCGGGGTTGATGAGGATGTGAGACAATGGGGCATCATTGACCACAATTATCGTATGCTCCATGAAGTAGTCACACAGTCAACATGCTGTCATAAAGACACTATGCGCCAGCTTCTGATAGTGCGGGTATTGCTACTTGGTGGGTGACATGGGTATACCTTACAGGTACTCGAGATTAGCCTATACGGTCTAGCCCAAGAGGAGTCTACGGTGCGAACGAAGCCTAGTAAGGATTTGGGTGGTCTACTAGAGTATGACTTCTTGAAGAACACGACAAAGAATAGATAGAAACTTGAAGGGAAAATCCTAACTTTTAACCGACTCTGCCTGCTATCTCTAGACATAGCCTCCCTATGTAAAGTCTAGGAGGAGGTGGCGAGGAGGAAAATACACAGCCCTCACATACACCTCGCCAGATTACATCTGCGCACTCCTTGTAACTTTCGACTCCCTCGTAATCAAGAGCAAACAAGCAGGAGTAAGGTCCTCTTCGAGGCCTGAACCTGGGTAAGCCTTGTGTCACCTATGTGCTTGTTTGCTAGCCGATCGATGCCTCTAGCACTCCCTAATTCCTCAAACCTAAGTCCATCAATGATGGGCATTGATGAGTTAACCCCTTGTCAATTGGTGCCGTTTGTGGGAATCGGGAGTGCTGATGTTGCAGTTTCCTTGGACCCATCAACTGCAATCTACAACTCTGCTGCAGCGGAGACTCGCCTCCTCTTCGGTTCTTTTGACTTCACCATCCATGCACCGGCGACTCGCCCGGATTTCAAGTCCATGGGCGATGGGATCTGTCTAGTGATCGTAATCCTACGCTTTCAGGTTGGCCAGATCGGCACGCTTCGCCTCCCCGATCAGCCGCATGCTCCTTCGATTGCCCCTGCATCATGGTTCCCACCACCAATCGGCACTTTGAGCGAGCTCAACTCCTCGGCATCAATCGAGGACACGCATAGCAACAATAGTTGCAAGTCCGATCTGTGCGATCTGACATCAGAAGATGGAGCCTACGACTCTGGATCTTAGAGCCGTGGGAGCAGCGGCTTCCCTGGCCACTACATGTATGCCGTCATCAACACCGGTGGTGGCTGCGGCACTCAAGGGAACACCGGCCATGGCGGTGGCACCCAAGGAAATGCCAGCAATGGCACCCTAGTCAACAATGGTGCCCCCATCAATGGCACCCTAATCCCTCCTAACCTCGACAACAACGACGAAAACACCAATAATGGGAGGAGCGCCAACAAATTCACCTCAACCAGGAAGAGTGGGCAAGGTGCAAAGAGGCCTTGCACGGCAATCCCCTACGACCAAACATGCCACAACAGATGCTAATGGGATACCATTGGATAGTCATCCAAGAGTGCAATCACCAGCAGATGGTGAACGCACAACTCGAGGCTCACAGGAGAGCCACGGACGAGTCAAGTGCCCGATGGGCAGTGCTCTCCTCGATTGGCGGATCCTCTTCTAAGGGCAACGGAGTTGTAGTCGCCAGAAGGCGATCTCGACTGGAACACCTCACCAACAAGGGGCGAGAAGAGGCTACTAGAGCCCTCAACTTCTTTCATGACAATGGACTCACGGGGCAACGTGCTCCCCAAAACACCACAAGCAGCAGTGACAGCAGCCACCATGTACCTGCTCAACAATCAACCTCCCACTAGGGATCCATGATCCGCCATGCACCGATCTACGATCGCTAGCCTTGGACTAGTTGAAGCTGCGCTCGCCAAAGATCCAACACCAGAGCCGAAGAAAAACAAGGCTCCACCCAAGTACTACTCGCTCTCCTCTAGCAATGACGAGCATGACCTGTCGTGGCGACGCTACTCGCGTCGACACGATCGCGATTACGACACGCGAGATGACTTCACGCAACGCAAAGTCGAAAAATGTGCGCCAAGCGCGCATGCTCAACAGAATCGGAGGATGAAGGTACAAAACTCTGTGTCACTGGCTGCTTCAGTAGAGCCATACAGTAAACGCGAATGCCGAAAGGGTTCAAACTCCCATCGGAGAACCCAAAGTTCGACGGCCTCTAGGACCCAAAGATCTGGCTGGAAGACCACATTTCCTCCGTCAAGTTGCACGGTGGAAACAAGTGCACAACCATGCAGTGTCTCCAGTTGTAGCTGTAGGGCGCTGCCCGCGCATGGCTCAAAAACCTGCCCTGCGGGTCGATCCGCAGCTAGGAGGAGCTGGTCTACAGCTTCGTGCGAAACTTCAAGGGCACTTACAAAAGGCCCGCATCAATCAAAGAGCTAAAGGCCTGCTATCAGAAGCCTAGTAAATCACTTCGCTCTTACATTCAGAGGTGGTCCATCATTAAAAACTTGGCAGAAGACATCTTCGAGGACCGCACAATTGACGCATTTAATGGCGGTGTTCGTCGTAGAGAGCTTAAGGAGGAGCTGGGATGCACGAAACCCAAAACAATTGACCACCCGATGGAAATCGCAAATAGGTGGGCAAAAGGAGAGGACTTGGTCAAAAATAACCGCGTCCACTCAGATGACGAGGAAGACTTCGGCCACAGACGCGGCCGTCGAGGAAAACATCGGATGCACGGCTACGAAGACCGCGATGAGGTCGACATGGTCACAGCTAGCTACGCCGACAAGCGCGATGAAGGAAACCGCAGCAGCGGGTACCGCAGCGGTGGCTACCACGACAGTAGGAAAACCACGCAGGTATGTCAACACCGCACCCGCGATGACGCTCCTGGAACATTGATCCAGGATAAACTGTCTGGACCTTGCAACATCCACTTCTACATCGACAAGCACGACAGCAAGAAGAAGTCCAGCCACCTCTTAAAGGACTACCGCGAGTTTCTCAAGCTCCATGAAGGCCTTGCCCAGATGAATCGTGACACGATAAATCAGGGCTACGGAGCTACCCCAGGTGCCATAGCTCACGGAGCACCACCACCACCGCCCGGACCACCACCACCTGCGGCTGCGTCGGCCCAGAACAACTGAGGTGAGTAGTACCCATGAGCATTGGGAAACATGGGCATGATCCAAAAAGGACACCCCTCCAATAGGGTGCAAAAGTCAATCACTCGCCAAATCAATTTGGCGGTCAACTCTCCACCCTCAACCACTAAGTACCTCAATGGGTTTGAGTCCTGCATCACCTTCGACAAGCGTGATCACCCTCACTAAGTGCCTCGCCCGGTCCATTCTCCCCTGGTGCTCAAGGCACATATTGGTGGCTACGAGACGAGTCACGTCTTCATGGATGGCGGCACGACATCAATCTCATGTTCGCCAGCACCCTGGGCGCCATGCGGATCCCCCTCTCCTTCCTAGAGGCCTCCGACACAACATTCCATGGCATTGTCCCACGGAAAGGCGTATACCCCTTGGGCAATATCAACCCGGACGTCATCTTCGGCACACCCACAAACTTTCGACGAGAGTGCCTGAATTCAAAGTGGTCGACTGGCCCTCGCAATATCACACAATCCTCGTACGTGTCGCGTTTGCGATGGTGATCCCACACTATGCCTACCTGCAGATGAAGATGCCGAGACCCAACGACATTATTACCGTCAGCGAAAGCTTCGCCAAGTCAGACAGCTGCGACATGGAATTCAACAGAATCTCCCAATCCTTTGGCATGTAAGAGGAGCTGACAAGACTCAAGGAGTCGACAAATAACAATCTTCCTCCTCTGAGTAAGCCGAACACACCCGACCAGTCCTTCGAATCATTAGTGAATACCAAGGCGGTATAGGTCCACCCAATGGACCCGACCAAGATGGCTCTCATCGCCAAAAACTTGAGTTCCACATAGGAACTCGCGCTCGTCAAATTCCTCCATGAGTGCTAGGAGATCTTTGCCTGGTGTCCTGCGAACATGCCAAGAGTCCCAGGGAATTCGCCAAGAACACACTGAATGCAAACCCATAAGCAAGAATTGTTAAGTAGTCGATGCGTCGACTGTACGAACCAAGGACAAAGGTGGTTGGCATGGAAGTCAACCGACTCCTCGACGCTGATTTTATACACGAAATAAAGGAAAGCACCTGGGTGGCTAACCCCGTGCTTGTTCCAAAGAAGGACACGGATATCCTGCGGATGTGCATGGACTTCACCTCTCTCAATAAGCATTGCCCGAAGGACCACTTCCCATTACCGCAGATCGACCAGATAATCGACTCCACCACGGGATGTGAGCGCCTCTACTTTCTCAACGCCTACTCAGGCTACCATCAGATTCGAGTGAAGGAGGAGGACCAAGAGAAAATGGCCTTCATCACGCCCTTTGGCATCTACTACTACATAACAATGCCCTTTGGGCTGAAGAACGCAGGAGCCACCTATGAACGGTGTATGCAGGCCTAACTCAAAAACCAGCTTGACCGGAACATCCAAGTTTACATCAATGACATCATCGTTAAAACCAAGGAGGAAGCCACACTCATCGATAATCTCTGCAAGACCTCCGATAACCTTGATCGCTACCGGATCAAGATGAATCCGGAGAAGTGTGCCTTCGGCGTACCATCTGGGCAATTACTCGGGTACCTCATATCCTCTAGAGGAATCGAGGCTAACCCAAAGAAGATACAAGCCATACTAGCCATGGAGAAGCCGAAGAATGTCAAAGGCATCCAGCAGCTAGCTAAGCGAATCGTGGTGCTCAGTCGATTCATTAGTCGAATGGGCGAGAAGCACTACCGTTCTACCAGCTCCTCTGCAAAACGGAAAAGTTCGAGTGGCGGACGAGGCACAGGATGCATTCGATGACCTCAAGTGCTTACTCTCCACCTCACCCGTGCTGGTAACCCATAGGGAAACGAGCCAATTTTTTTGTACATCTCCGCCACCAACTAGGTGGTCAACATCGTGCTGGTGTTAGAACGAGCCAAAGATAACAAGATCCTTGGGGTACAACGCCCAGTCTACTACCTCAGCGAGGTACTGACACCGACCAAGCAGTGATACCCGCACTACCAGAAGCTGGCTTATGGTGTCTTCATGACAACACGGCGACTACACCAATACTTCTAGGAGAACCCTATCGTCATGGTGAACGATGCTCCACTGGGATACATCCTCTGTTGGAGATATGCCCTAGAGGCAATAATAAATATAGTTATTATTATATCTTTGTGTTTATGATAAATGTTTATATTCATGCTATAATAGTATTAACAAGGAAACATTAATACTTGTGTGAATTGTAAACTTAAATTGAAGTCCCTAGTATAGCCTCTATACTTCACTAGCTTGTTGGTTAATAGATGATTGTGGTTTCCCTATCATGAACATTGAGATGTTATTAACAACAAGATCATATCGTTAGGAGAATGATATGGTGGACATACTCCTATAGATAAGCGTAGCATAAAGATCAAGTCATTTCAATAGTTCATTTGCTATATGCTTTCTGATACATAGTTATCTAATTCCTTCGACCATGAGATCATGCATATCACCTTTACCAGATGGATGCTTTGATATCATCAAACACCACACCGTAACAGGGTGGCTATAAAGGTGGCATTGAGTGTTCGGAAAGTATTGGTTGAAACACATGGATCAAGAGTGGGATTTGTCCATCCATATGACGGATAGATATTCTCTGGGCCCTCTCGGTGAAATGTCATCCAATTAGCTTGCAAGCATGTGACTGGGTCACAAGGGATCACATATCACGGGAACGAGAAAAGAGTACTTATCAGTAACGAGGTTGAACTAGGTATGCAGAGATACCGACGATCATAACCTCGGATAAGTAACATATCGTGAGACAAAGGGAAATTGGTATCGTATGTAAGTGGTTCATTCGATCGCAATGTAATCGTAGAAATATGTGGGAGCCATATGAATTTCCAGATTCCTCTATTGGTTATTGTTCGGAGAAGTGTCTCGATCATGTCTGCATAATTCACGAACCGTAGGGAGACACACTTAAGGATTCGACGTTGTTTGAGTAGTTATGGTATTATGAGAAAGAGACCGAATATTGTTCGGAGTCTCGGATGGGATCCGGGATATCACGAGGTGATCCGGAATGGTCCGGAGAATAAGATTCATATAAGGAAAGTCCCGTTTCGGAGTTGGGGAATGGTTCCGGTGTTTTCATCGGGAAAATTCTAGAAGGTCCCGGAATGTCCGGCACTCCGGAGGGGGAAGGGGTACATGAATGTGTCATTGCATGTTGGAATGATTGCATCATGTACTAAGTGTTCTCGCTGTCCGAAATAAAGGGTTAATTCAAATCCTAATTGGAAAAGTCAAACTGCCAGTTTTCGGTCAAACTGCCAGTTTTCGGAAAGAGGAGAAAGAGGAGGAGAGGTGGAGGCCGAGTTGGAGGAGGGTTCCTCCCCTTGGCCGGCGCACCTCCCAAGGCCGAGTTGGGGAGGAACTCCTCCCCTTGGCCGGCCAAGCCCTCCCACCTATAAAAGGAGGGGCAGGGCCTCCTCCTCTAGACACACTAGTTCCTACCCCTCTAAACTAAACCTAGATCTAAACCCCGGTTTAGAGCTATTTTGGTTTAGAGCCTTCTAATTGGTTTAGAGCCC
The DNA here is from genome assembly GCA_916181665.1 of Avena sativa. Classification (NCBI taxonomy): domain Eukaryota; kingdom Viridiplantae; phylum Streptophyta; class Magnoliopsida; order Poales; family Poaceae; genus Avena; species Avena sativa. The sequence goes on along the minus strand of OV702287.1, from coordinate 100,705,093 downwards.
TCTAATTGGTGTGTCTAATTACTAGACCACTAATAGCCTCTCTCATAAGCTCCACCATACTCGCACCGGCTTAAGGCGAAGCCCTGCGGGATCTCCCCTCTACCTCCGGTACCACGCCGTTGTGCTGCCGGAATCACGAGGAGAGTACTACAACCTCCGCTGCCTGCTGGAACAAGGGAGAGGAAGGTCTTCGTCGAGTACCGAACGTGTGATCGACTGCGGGGGCGCTGCTGGTACGTGGCGTCGGAAGGATCGTCTACGCGATCTTGAGATCGGAAAGAGTACGACTACATCACCCACGAGAATCTGCTCTCGTTAAACACTTTGGAATCTTCGAGGGTGAGTTATTCCATCGACTCGTTGCTACAATCTAGTAGATAGATCTTGGCTTGTTTGTTTGTATGCGGTAGAAATTTTTTGTTTTCCATGCTACGAACCCCAACAGTGGTATCAGAGCCGTGTCTATATGTAGATCTGTTGCACGAGTAGAACACAATGGTCATTGTGGGCGTTGATGCTTTTATTGTAGATTGCTTTGCGTGTACTTTGCATCTTGCGGTATGTTGGGATGAAGCGGCCCGGGCTAACCTTACATGACATCGTTCATGAGACTTGCTCCACGCTTAACATGCAACTTGTATTGCATAAGTGGCTTTGCGGGTGCCTGTTTCTCCTAGCATAGTAAAGATCCAATTTACAACGGGTAATCAACAATGCTAGTATCAATGTTGTGGTTCTTGTTCGTAGGTTAGAACGACACTTATGGAAAGCCCCAAACCACGTAAAATATGCAAAGAAAGTAGAAGCGTCTAACTTTGTTTTGCAGGGGTGTGCAGTGATGTGATATGGCCATGATTGTGATTATATTTGATGTATGCAATGTTCCTTATTGTAAGTTGGCAACCGGCAGGAGCCATATGGTTGTCTTTAATTTCTGTTAAGACCTGCGTGTCTATTCAAAATAGTTGTAATAGTTGAAGCTGGTAGACGACAACCATGAAGAAGCGTCATTGACCTTGACGCTATGCCGGTGATGATGGAGATCATGTTCGTGCTTGAAGATGGAGATCGGAAGCACAAAGAAGAAAGGCCATATCATATCACATATTATGAATTGCATGTGATGTTAATCCTTTATGCATCTTGTATTGCTTAGTAGACGACGGTAGCATTATAAGATGATCCCTCATGCACATAAATTTCAAGTTCTAAAGTGTTCACCCTTAGTATGCACCGTTGCCAAAGCTTGTTGCTTCGAAGCACCACGTGATGATCGGGTGTCTTTGATTCCGCGGGTGAATACAACGTAAGCAAGCCAGATTTGCTTATGCGGTAGCTAAGGTTTGATCTTGACGAGCCTAGCATGTACAGACATGGCCTCAGGAACACGGATCACCGAAAGGTAAAGCATGAATCATATAGCAGATATGATGAACATGATGATTGTTCGCCATTGAAACTATATCGGCTCTCGTGATGATCGGTGTTGATATAGTAGATTTGGTTCGTGTGATCACTAAAACAATGTGAGGGATGTTGTTTTGAGTGGGAGTTCACCTAGTTTAATTTCATTAATTAATTTGAACTCAATTTGTCATAAACTTAGTCTAAACTATTGCAAATATGTTGTAGATCAATGGCAGCCCCTACCATCAATTTTAATGCGTTCCTAGAGAAAGAAAAGTTGAAAAACAATGGAAGCAACTTCGCGGATTGGTTCCGCAATTTGAGGATTGTCCTCACAGCTGGTAATTTGACCTATGTGCTGGATGCACCGCTAGGTGACCCACCTGCAGCTGATGCTACCGATGAAGTAAAGAATGTTTACCTCGCTCGGAAGAATCAGTACTCCATAGTTCAGTGTGCTATCTTGTATGGTTTAGAATCGGAGCTTCAGAAAAGGTTTGAAGAGTCGGACCCATATGATATTGTCGAGGATCTCAAATTAATTTTTGAGACTCATGCGGCAATTGAAAGTTATGAAGCTTCTGAAAAGTTCTTTAACTGCAAGATGGAAGAGGGTAGCTCCGTCAGTGAGCATGTGCTTAAAATGTCTGGGCACGCGAATAAACTTCAAAGCTTGGGTATAGTGATTCCTAATACTTTGGGAGTTTACCGCATCCTCCAATCACTACCACCAAGTTACAAGAACTTTGTGATGAACTACAACATGCAGAACATGAACAAAGAGTTGCCAGAACTATTTGCTATGTTAAAATCTGCAGAAGTGGAGATCAAGAAAGAGCACCAAGTGTTGATGGTCAATAAGACCACCAAATTCAAGAAAGGCAAGTCTAAGCAAAAGGGACACTTCAAGAAGGGTGGTAAGAAAGTTACCATGCCAACGAAGAAGACCAAGGCTAGACCTAAGCCTGAAACTGAGTGCTTTTACTGCAAGGGAGAAGGTCACTGGAAGCGGAATTGCCCAAAGTACTTGGCGGATTTGAAGAACGGCAACATCAAGAAGAAAGGTATATTTGATATACATATTATTGATGTGTATCTCACTAGTATTCGTAGTAGTGCCTGGGTATTTGATACTGGTTCGGTTGCTCATATTTGTAACTCGAAACAGGAGCTGCAGAATAAACGGAAGCTAGCGAAGAACGAGGTGTCGATGCGCGTGGGAAACGGATCAAAGGTTGATGTGATCGCGGTCGGCACGCTACCTCTTCATCTACCATCGGGATTAGTTTTATACTTAAATAATTGTTATTTGGTGCCTGCGTTGAGCATGAACATTATATTGGGATCTTGTTTATTGCGAGACGGTTACTTATTTAAATCTAAGAATAATGGTTGTTCTATTTATATGAGTAATATGTTTTATGCACATGCACCTTTAATAGATGGTCTATTCATATTGAATCTCGATAGTGGAAATACACATATTAATAACATTGAAGCTAAACGTTTGAAATTGAGCGATAACTTGACCTATATGTGGCACTGTCGTCTTGGTCACATTGGAGTGAAGCGTATGAAGAAACTCCATTCCAATGGACTTCTTGAATCACTTGATTTTGAATCACTTGAAAGATGCGAAGCATGTCTGATGGGTAAAATGAGTAAGACTCCATTTTCTGGTATAATGGAGCGAGCTACGGACTTATTGGAAATCATACATACCGATGTGTGTGGTCCAATGAGTGTAGCATCGCGCGGTGGTTATCGTTATGTTCTTACCTTCACGGATGACTTGAGTAGATATGGGTATATCTATTTCATGAAACATAAGTCCGAAACTTTCGAGAAGTTTAAGGAGTTTCAAAGTGAGGTAGAGAATCAACGTAACAAGAAGATTAAATTTCTACGTTCTGATCGTGGAGGTGAATATCTAAGTTACGAGTTTGGTGAGCATTTAAAGAAATGTAGAATACTTTCGCAGTTGACACCGCCGGAAACACCACAGCGTAATGGTGTGTCTGAACGTCGTAATCGAACTCTCTTAGATATGGTTCGTTCTATGATGTCACTTACAGATTTACCGCTATCATTTTGGGGTTATGCATTAGAAACAGCCGCATTCACTTTAAATAGGGCACCGTCTAAATCCGTTGAAATGACACCGTATGAATTATGGTTTGGGAAGAAACCTAAATTGTCGTTCCTTAAAGTTTGGGGATGCGAAGCCTATGTAAAGAAGTTACAGCCGGACAAGCTTGAACCCAAAGCGGAAAAATGCGTCTTCATAGGATACCCAAAGGAAACTATTGGGTATACCTTCTATCATAGATCCGAAGGCAAAATCTTCGTTGCTAAGAATGGATCCTTTCTAGAGAAGGAATTTCTCTCGAAAGAAGTGACTGGAAGGAAAGTAGAACTCGACGAGGTTGTCGAACCTTCTCTCGAAATTGCGAGTAGCGCAGCACCGGAAGAAGTTCCTGTGGTGCCTGCACCAATAAGAGGGGAAGCTAATGATGATGATCGTGAAACTTCGGTTGAAGTTGCTACAGAGCCTCGGAGGTCAACAAGAACTCGTACCACTCCAGATTGGTATGATTCCGTTATGAATGTCATGGTGGTGGACAACACCGATGACCCCGAGACATATGAGGAAGCGATGATGAGCCCAGATTCCAATAAATGGCAAGAAGCCATGAAATCCGAGATTGGATCCATGTACGAAAACCAAGTATGGACTTTGGTAGACTTACCGGATGGCCGAAAGGCTGTCGAGAACAAATGGATTTTCAAGAAGAAAACAGATGCTGATGGTAATATTACTGTCTATAAAGCTCGACTTGTCGCAAAAGGGTTTCGACAAATTCAAGGAGTTGACTACGATGAGACTTTCTCACCAGTAGCGAAGCTAAAGTCTGTGAGGATTATGTTAGCAATCGCTGCATATTATGATTATGAGATATGGCAGATGGATGTCAAAACAGCATTCCTCAATGGAGACATTGATGAAGAGTTGTATATGATGCAACCCAAAGGTTTTGTCGATCCTAAAGATGCTAACAAGATATGCAAACTTCAAAGGTCCATCTATGGATTGAAGCAAGCATCCCGAAGTTGGAATCAACGTTTTGATAAGGTAATCAAAAGTTTTGGTTTTATACAAACTTATGGAGAAGCTTGTATTTACAAGAAAGTGAGTGGGAGCTCTGTAGCGTTCTTAATACTATATGTGGATGACATATTGTTGATTGGGAATGATGTAGACCTTCTTAATAGTGTCAAAGAATATTTGAATAATAGTTTTTCAATGAAGGATCTTGGCGAAGCAGCTTACATATTAGGCATAAAGATTTATAGAGATAGATCGAAACGCCAAATATCATTGTCACAGAGTACATATTTGGACAAAGTTCTAAAGAAGTTTGGAATGGAAGAACGCAAGAAAGGGTTCTTGCCCATGTTGCCCAATACGACCTTGAGTAAAACTCAAAGTCCGACATCGGCAGAAGATAGAGAAAGGATGAGTAAGACTCCCTATGCCTCAGCCATAGGATCTCTAATGTATGCCATGCTATGTACTAGACCCGACATTGCATATGCTGTTAGTTTAACTAGCAGATATCAAAGTGATCCAGGAGTGGATCATTGGACAGCGGTCAAAAACATCCTTAAGTACTTGAGAAGAACTAAGGATATGGTTCTTTCTTATGGAGGTGATGAACAGCTCGTTGTTAATGGTTACACCGATGCTAGTTGGAACACTGATCCGGATGATTCTAAATCACAATCCGGATACGTATTTATTTTGAATGGTGCAGCAGTTAGCTGGAGGAGTGCAAAGCAAAGCGTTGTGGCGAGATCTTCAACTGAATCAGAATACATGGCTGCTTCGGAGGCTTCACAAGAAGCGATATGGATGAAAGAGTTCATTACAGAGCTGGGTGTGGTTCCTAGTGCGCTGGACCCAATGTCTATCTACTGTGATAACATGGGCGCCATAGCCAATGCGCAAGAACCAAGGTCACACAAGAAGCTGAAGCATATCAAGCTGCGTTTTCACGCTATTCGAGAACATATCCAGGATGGGGATATAAAGATTTGCAAAGTACACACAGATCTGAATGTGGCGGATCCGTTGACTAAACCTCTCCCGAGGGCAAAACATGACCAACACCAAACTGCCATGGGTGTTCGGTATATTACCATGTAATCTAGATTAGATGACTCTAGTGCAAGTGGGAGACTGTTGGAGATATGCCCTAGAGGCAATAATAAATATAGTTATTATTATATCTTTGTGTTTATGATAAATGTTTATATTCATGCTATAATAGTATTAACAAGGAAACATTAATACTTGTGTGAATTGTAAACTTAAATTGAAGTCCCTAGTATAGCCTCTATACTTCACTAGCTTGTTGGTTAATAGATGATTGTGGTTTCCCTATCATGAACATTGAGATGTTATTAACAACAAGATCATATCGTTAGGAGAATGATATGGTGGACATACTCCTATAGATAAGCGTAGCATAAAGATCAAGTCATTTCAATAGTTCATTTGCTATATGCTTTCTGATACATAGTTATCTAATTCCTTCGACCATGAGATCATGCATATCACCTTTACCAGATGGATGCTTTGATATCATCAAACACCACACCGTAACAGGGTGGCTATAAAGGTGGCATTGAGTGTTCGGAAAGTATTGGTTGAAACACATGGATCAAGAGTGGGATTTGTCCATCCATATGACGGATAGATATTCTCTGGGCCCTCTCGGTGAAATGTCATCCAATTAGCTTGCAAGCATGTGACTGGGTCACAAGGGATCACATATCACGGGAACGAGAAAAGAGTACTTATCAGTAACGAGGTTGAACTAGGTATGCAGAGATACCGACGATCATAACCTCGGATAAGTAACATATCGTGAGACAAAGGGAAATTGGTATCGTATGTAAGTGGTTCATTCGATCGCAATGTAATCGTAGAAATATGTGGGAGCCATATGAATTTCCAGATTCCTCTATTGGTTATTGTTCGGAGAAGTGTCTCGATCATGTCTGCATAATTCACGAACCGTAGGGAGACACACTTAAGGATTCGACGTTGTTTGAGTAGTTATGGTATTATGAGAAAGAGACCGAATGTTGTTCGGAGTCTCGGATGGGATCCGGGATATCATGAGGTGATCCGGAATGGTCCGGAGAATAAGATTCATATAAGGAAAGTCCCGTTTCGGAGTTGGGGAATGGTTCCGGTGTTTTCATCGGGAAAATTCTAGAAGGTCCCGGAATGTCCGGCACTCCGGAGGGGGAAGGGGTACATGAATGTGTCATTGCATGTTGGAATGATTGCATCATGTACTAAGTGTTCTCGCTGTCCGAAATAAAGGGTTAATTCAAATCCTAATTGGAAAAGTCAAACTGCCAGTTTTCGGTCAAACTGCCAGTTTTCGGAAAGAGGAGAAAGAGGAGGAGAGGTGGAGGCCGAGTTGGAGGAGGGTTCCTCCCCTTGGCCGGCGCACCTCCCAAGGCCGAGTTGGGGAGGAACTCCTCCCCTTGGACGGCCAAGCCCTCCCACCTATAAAAGGAGGGGCAGGGCCTCCTCCTCTAGACACACTAGTTCCTACCCCTCTAAACTAAACCTAGATCTAAACCCCGGTTTAGAGCTATTTTGGTTTAGAGCCTTCTAATTGGTTTAGAGCCCTCTAATTGGTGTGTCTAATTACTAGACCACTAATAGCCTCTCTCATAAGCTCCACCATACTCGCACCGGCTTAAGGCGAAGCCCTGCGGGATCTCCCCTCTACCTCCGGTACCACGCCGTTGTGCTGCCGGAATCACGAGGAGAGTACTACAACCTCCGCTGCCTGCTGGAACAAGGGAGAGGAAGGTCTTCGTCGAGTACCGAACGTGTGACCGACTGCGGGGGCGCTGCTGGTACGTGGCGTCGGAAGGATCGTCTACGCGATCTTGAGATCGGAAAGAGTACGACTACATCACCCACGAGAATCTGCTCTCGTTAAACACTTTGGAATCTTCGAGGGTGAGTTATTCCATCGACTCGTTGCTACAATCTAGTAGATAGATCTTGGCTTGTTTGTTTGTATGCGGTAGAAAATTTTTGTTTTCCATGCTACGAACCCCAACATCCTCAACAACCCTGACGCCATGGGGTGAGTCGCCCTTTGGGGAATCGAGCTATCCCTACAAGACATCACATACGAGCGGCAATTGGCGATCAAGTCGCAAGTTATCCCAGACTTCCTCGTTCACTCGATGGAGAACCAACTCCCAGACACACCGGACATGTCCTGCCTATGGACAATGCACTTCGATGGATCCAAACATTGAGAGGGAGCTGGTGCCGGTGTCATCCTGATGTCACCACAGGGCGAGAAGATGAGATATGTTCTACGGATGCAATTCCGCGCCTCCAACAACGAGGAAAAATATGAGGCCATGCTCCATAGGATGCGGATGGCCAAAGCTTGCGGCACAACACGACTCATCATCTACGGCGACTCCAAGCTCATGGTGGATCAAACCACAAACCAGTGTGACACTTTGAGCGAAAACTTGATCGCATACCACAACCTCTACGCCGCACTCGAAGGAGACTTTGATGGCTGCGAGCTGCGGCACGTAGGCCACGAAAGCAACAAGAAGGCTAATATGCTCGCCAACATAGCCTCCACCTACGCTCCGGTACCACCAGTCATATTCCTGGAGCAGATCTACGAGCGCTCCATCAAGCCAAAGACTCCTGCAGGACCATCCAGCACATCAAAGGACTAAGGGGCTGTGCCACCAAAAGAACTCGAAGGTCCCAACAATGCAGAATAGGGATCCAAAGCTGAAGGTCCCATGGAGGTCATGCTCATTGATCCATCCTGGACGCAGTCGTACATCACATACCTGCTCACCAACAGGCTGCCAGAGGACCCGACAAATGTGCGACACATAGGGTGGCGATCCAAAGCCCTCACCATTATCAATGGTGAGCTGTACAAACGCAGCATTATCGGAGTCCTTGTAACACCCCCGGGACTAGGGTTAAACAAACATCGGATTAACGTCCGAGATAAACTTAACTCCAACCCCGGAGACTCATAGTATATGATTCGGTAACATTACAGAATATAGGGATACAACTGCATACGTTTAAACTCTTAATATAGTATGATATTAGATTATTACAAACCAGGGGTCACAGACCCATCATCACACCAAACAGCAAAAGCAAATTATGTTGTTCTACACAACAAACTTAACAAAGGGCATAAGAGGCCATAAACATAAGCGACGTCCAACCCATAGTCCTCAGGTTGCCACTAGGACCCCAAACTACTCGTCGATGTCAACGTAGAAGCCACCTTCAGTTGCAACTAGATCACATGTAGAAAAACAACAACGGCGCAAGGCTGAGTACGAGAATCTACTCCGCAAGACTTAGATAACCTAGTATCTACATGCTCTGGCTAGAAAAGCTTTCTCTGGATTTTCTTTGTGTAAAGCCAACTTTATTTGTAAACAAGAGAAAGTAGAGGCTTTTCTACATAGAATACTTCTAAAACAGGGTAAGAGAGCAATGACTCCATCTTGAACATCCAAACTTGTTAACCAAGAACATCTGAACTCCTCATCTAGGATCACCCCCTCGAACCCCCAAGGAAGCATCCTTAAGCACACGTGGAACAACAAGTTTTCTATTTAGTTATCATTATCTATGATCATCACGTCCATTCCCAAGTTGTTCATAAACGTGAACACGACTTTTCGAAGAGATTTAACCCTGCAGGGGTGTACACCTTTACCCACACGTACCAACTAACTCTTAGTGCCAAATTATTAGCCCTCTTCCTTGGAGGGAGGCAAAGGATGGTTGACCATGACCTTTACCTTGATTTTGCTGATACCATGAGTCACGCCCTAAGGAGGGTTCCGCCGTAATGGGTCAAGTCCCAAAGCCGGTCCCTAGAGATGTGGGCGGGGTTGGTTTACTAGAGGAACCGCCTAAAGCAACCGCGACCATGCTTACCTACATGTTATGATGCACCTCCTTCTTCTCCTCTTTTGAAAACATTTTCAATGCGTATGCCAAATGGAAATCCCAAACTAGGTGACTCATGGAATCTACTAGGCAAGTTAGTTAGTCGGGGGGTTTTCTAGGCCCCGTGTGGCTGCATGCTCATTCTTGGTTCAAGAGGCAAGAACTCAGTTCCTAATGGTGGAGAGCATGGGACTACAAAAACCACACCCAACGTGGCCTCCCATACAAGCCTTAGCATGTTTATCCGTCGCCTTCGATCATGACTCCATCTCCTACTTTTCTAGATTCTTTGGCATCTTCGGTTTATCATCATCGGGATGGATCAAGCGTAATTACTATGCATGACTAAGCTTGACAGTCAAATAAGATCTAGCAAGGCTCACACGCCAGACCTAGGTATGCTAGGAGCAGTGGATCAGGTGTATAGGCTACAACAGGGAAACTATGCAGTAGATAGGTAACTCTAGCTACTAGCAAAATACCACATTGGAATCGTGTGTAAAATAGCGAGAAAGTAGATACTTTATAAAACATAGGTTCATAATGAGAGGCTATGCTTGCCTTGTCCTTTAGTAGACAAATATAGATCTGCGGTCTCGTTGACTTCGGTCTCGTGCTCGGATCCTATCGCCAAGAAGCAATATCAGAAAGAAAGGCAACAATCAACATCTCGAACCATGCAATGCGCAAACACCTGAATGATATGTCATATTAAAGTTATCATGGCAACCCTAGGATTAGCATCGATTCAAATGGGTTCGGAGTGTCGAGGATTTGGCATTCCATCCCCATATGCAATTAGGGGGGGTTGATGTTCCTCTAAACTAGCTAGGGTTTAGGTTGCTCAACAATGCATGATTATATTTTTATAGTGTAGATCTCATTTTTACGAACATTTTGATATATTATTCATATTTTTATTATTAAATATGAATTAGTTATGAATTTTATAAGATTATAACATTTTCTGCCAATTTTAAAACATTTCAGAAAATAATAAAGCCTTTATGACATCAGCCTGACGTCAACTAACCCTAACCCTAACATTTTACACTCCAGCTGTGTCTAGCCACAAAGGCTGACTAGTGGGGCGAGGGCCAGGTCAGATGCCTCGCTGGCGGTCAGCGGTCAGCGGGTCCAAGGCCCACGTCACCGTGACGTTGGGTGACGTCACCATGACGGCCACCGTCGGGTGGTCACCGACAATGACGGAGGAGAGCACGCGGGGCTACCTGAACATGTGTGTTTGAACAGGGGCTTTGTGGCGAACCTAATCAGGGTGGCGCCACCCTGGATTGGTCACCGGAGGCGTGGCTACGATAGTGGTCTGCGGCGGCGAGCAGCGGCGCACGACACGAGGACATCACATGTGATGCCAGGAAGCGCTGTCGTCGGATTGATGACAAGTACGCCATGAGGGGGTCCTTGAGGCATGCGGAAGAGAGGGGGGTGAGACGTACGGTGTTCCGGGACGGTGAGCACACAAGTTTACCTAGGTTCAAATCCGCCGGCTTTGGACGGATCCTACTCCTCCTAGCAATCCAGTAATACGGCAGAGCCAGATATAGGTTACAAGGATTTCGCCTGTGCGAGTTGAGATTGTAGATTATTGAGGTGTGCCCTAAAGGCTCTCCCTAGGACGGCTTATATAGATATCCGGCCTAGGGCTTACAGGAGAGATCTATCCGGCTACGACTAAGAGTCGGTTACAGAGTACATCTTGAACTACAAGTAACACTATGGGCCTAAGTCAGTAAATCTCCTGGGCCTTCCCGTAGCCGGATTGGACTCCATCTTTTCTCCCTGACTGGGCCGCCCGTGAAGCAAATCTCTAACCCGAAGTGGGCCACCCTGGTCAGTGAGGAACTGTGAGGATACCCGGAAAGTATATCCCCAACAAGCGCCAATGGGACGGGGAGACGCATGAGCTCATCGTGAAGCTAACCGTGCGATCGGGGAGGCGAGAGGGAGGTTGGAGCGATGGCGAGATGAACGGCAGGGTCCGTCTGTGTCGGAGAAGACAACGTCGATATGGGCGACTAGGAGCTTCCTGGCCCGATTCATCCGGTAAGGAGGAAGTAGGCATCGAGGCGGAGAGGCCGGTGTGGTCAGCGGGGCTCGGGGAGGACAAGAACAGTGGCTAGCCGGCGGCCATTGTAGCTAGGGTTTCGGTGATGCGGCGAGATTGAGAGAGAGGTAGAGAGGGCGATTTGGGGCGAGTGAAGGATAGAGAGAAGGGAGAGCACGTCTCAAGGGTCTTATCCTCGTCTCCACATCGGCGGACGAGCGAGAATCGCAGCGTGGTGGTCGATACCAGCGGCGGTACGTAGCTCCTTCCAGCTGGTCGAAGACCAAAAACACTTTTCGGAAAACCCCCTGTAGAAGCAGAGAAACAACCCGCGGTCCAGATAGCTCGTTCCAGGGGCTGGATTTTGCAGAAAAACCCATGGCTTTTATTAAAACATGTATTTTTATTATAAAAATCCCTTTTAAATGATTTTAAAGTCTTTTTAAGTAGGGAAAAGGTAGGGACCTTTTGATAAAATACTAGAGCAACCCCAAATTTGAATCTGGGAAAATTTTGAAACCATTTGTAAAGAGACTAAGGTTTTGCACTTGCATTTGTTCATACATATACCTCACATGCATAAATTTTTATTGATTTGGACACATGCATGCAATGCTTAAGTACTAATTACAAATATTACAAACTTGGGTTGTTACAGCTCTACCCCCCTTACAAGAATCTCGTCCCGAGATTCCTAGGTTTTAGAAAAGAAGGCAGTGTACTCATATCAAAGACGATCTTCTCGTTCCCAGGTTGCTTCATCCTTAGAGTGATGAGACCACTAAACTTTCAGGAACTTGATGTTTTGACGACGAGTCTTGTGCTCGGCTTCATCAAGGATACTCTCGATAAGTCAGATCCTCTTGAAGGTCAAGAGTTTGGTGATCAACACCACAAACTGATTCTTTGAAGCAACGCTTGACTTGAGACACATGGAAGACATCATGTACCTCAGGGAAGTTTGCAGGAAGCGCAATTGATATGCAAGTTTACCACACTTGGAAAGAACACGGAAAGGACCAACATAGCGAGGGGCTAGTTTGCCTTTGATACCGAAGTGATGGACACCCTTTAAGGAGTGACTCAGATATAAACTTGATCACCAACTTCATATTCAACATGTTGATGGTGACGATCATGATAACTCTTCTAGCGAGATTGAGCAGTTTTCAAACGATCTCGTATAATACGAACTTTATCTTCTGCTTCCTTGATCATATCCGGTCCAAAGAACTTTCTTTCGCCGGTTTCAGACCAATTCAGAGGAGTACGATATGTTCTTCCGTATAAGAATTGAAAAGGTGCCATGTCTATACTGGACTGATAACTGAACTCAGCAAAAGGTAGGAATTTCTCCCAGTTCTTGCCAAAATATATGACACATGCTCTAAGCATGTCTTCAAGGATTTGATTCACCCTTTCGGTTTGACCACCGCTGCTAGGATGATAAGTTGTGCTGAAGGATAGACGAGTTCCCATAGCATTTTGAAAACTATCCCAGAACTTTGAAGTGAACAGACTCCCACGATCAGATACTATCTTCTTAGGAACTCCGTGAAGAACAACGATCCAGGATATGTAAAGATTAGCCAGTTCACAGGCTCAAATGCTCTCTGAAACAGGGTGGAAATGAGCAACCTTGGACAGATAATCAGCGACTACCTAGATGTCATCATTTGCTTTTTGAGTCTTGGGAAGACCAGTGATAAAATCCATACCAACTTCATCCCATTTCCACTTAGGAATACGGTGCAGTTGAAGGAGACCAGCAGGTCTTTGGTGTTCATCCTTGACGCAATGGCAAACATCACATTCAGCAATGAAACGAGCGATATCTTGCTTCATGCCAGATCACTAGAATCTTTGATGGAGATTCCGATACATCTTGGTACCTCTAGGGTGAATGGATAGAGGTGATTCATCAGCCTCTTGGAGAATTAAACCCCTCAATTTTGTTCCCTTCGGCACTACCAGACGGTTACCAAAGTAGACAATACCTTGATCATCAACAGAGATACATTTAGCAACTCCCTTTGCAATGCTCTCTTTGATCTCAACAACCTTGGAATCATTCTTTTGAGCAAGCTTAATTTTATATTCAATAGAAGATTTCACCTCAAGAGTAGAAAGGAATCCATGAGGAACAACTTCAAGATTCATTCGAGAAAATTCCTCATGAAGAGAAGGTTGAGCTTGTTTGATCAACTGATTGTTGCAGTAAGACTTCCAACTTAGCGCATCTGCAACGATATTGGCTTTGCTGGGTTGATAGTTGAGACCCAAATCACAAACTTTGATGAGTTCCAACCATCTCCTTTGCCTGAGGTTCAGATCAGGTTGTGTGAAAAGGTACTCTAGACTTTGATGATCTAAGTATAAATCGCAATGAGTACTAATGAGGTAATGTTGCCATTGCTTGAGAGCATGAACAACAGTTTCAAGCTCGAGATCATGAGTTGGATAGTTGTTCTCATGCGGTTTCAGCTGTCAAGAGGCATAGGCCACCACATGACCATCTTGCATCAACACACATCCGAGACCTTGATGAGAAGCATCACAGAAGATAACAAAGTCCTTATCGGTGTCTAGAAGAACTAGCGCCAGAGCAGTTGTTAGCTTGGTTTTAAAAATCTAGAACCTTTCTTTAGCCTTGTCAAACCGTTCAAACTTCTTATCCTTCTTAAGAAGATTAGTCATTGGCTTGGAGATCTTGGAAAAGTTCTCAATGAATCGACGGTAGTATCCCGCCAACCCAAGGAAACTTCGAACAACCTTAATGGACTTGGGGGATTCCCAATCAAGAATAGATTGAACCTTGCTCGAAATAACGGCAACCCCTTTGATAGAAACAACATGACCAAGGAATATGAGTTCTTGTAACCAAAACTCACATTTGGAGAACTTGGCATAGAGACGATGTTCTCGAAGCTTTGTCAACACCAAACGCAGATGTTCAACATGTTCTTTTTTAGTCTTGGAATAGACCAGAATATCATCAATATAGACCACAATGAACTTGTCGAGATACTCCATGAAGAAGATTCATAAGCCGCATAAAAGTGGCTGGAGCATTGGTAATACTAAAGGACATGACGGTGTACTCGTAAAGACCATAACGAGTGGTGAAAGCAGTCTTTGGAATGTCTTACTTTTGGATCTTGATTTGATGATACCCTAACCTCAAATCCATTTTGGAAAAGATGGTGGCACCACTTAACTGATCAAAAAGATCATTGATCCTAGGGAGAGGATACTTGTTCTTGATAGTCACAGCATTCAGAGGGCGATAATCCACAACCAGACGCGGTATATTGGTATCCCGCTTCTTAATAAAGATGGTAGGACATCCCCAGGAAGATGTACTAGGCTGGATGTACCCCTTTATCTCCAGCTCCTCTATTTGTTTCTTCAACTCCACTAGCTCATGAGGAGGCATACGATAGGGTCTCTTGGAAACAGGTGCAGTTCCAGGAACCAACTCTATGACAAACTCCACACTTCGATTAGGTGGCATGCCAGGCAACTCTTTAGGAAAGACATTCAGGAATTCACATACCACGTAGACATCTTGAATCTCTAACGAAGGTTGAACTTCAAGAGCATACAACTCTGCTTGAGGAATAGAAACAACTGAAGGAGATAGTGACCCTACGATCCAATAAGTGATAGTTATGCCAGCAGGACTTGTCAGAGTCACAAACTTGGTTGCACAATTTATGACCACTTGATATAGAGACAACCAGTCCATGCCCAAAATGATGTCAATATCAGTTGACTTGAGGTTAATAAGAGAAGTGGGGAACAACTAGGAGGCAACATTGATTAGGTTCCCATGACTAACCATGGTGGTTTGCCATCTATGACCAAGAGAATGAACCATCAACCGCTTAAACAACCCCTCAAAACTTATCCCATGAATTTCGGCAAACGCTTGTGACATGAATTAATGCGATGCTCCAGAATCAAACAAAACTTTAGCTGGAATGTTATTGATACGAAGCGTACCCAGAACGACGCTTGGATCTTCCCGAGCTTCTTCAGCAGAGATATGGGTTAAACGACCACTTCCAACACCTTGAGGCTTGGCATACTTCTTTGGTGGTGGAGCTACCTCGGTAGTAACTTTTTGAGGACACTCCCTGGCAAAATGACCGGACTGGTGACAGGTGAAGCAAGTACGTTCTGCTGAAGTACCAACATTATGATGATAGTTTGACCCACCGACATTGTTTGGAGGAACATTCGGGCGGGGAGCATATCCAGCAGACCTCTGGGTGTAAGGAGCGTGTGGCACAGTACTGTATGGAACAAAGATTCGGTGCTTCTTGTTGCCAGAGGAAGACACACGAGAGTTCCCTTCTTCACGCTTTTGGGAAACCTCCATTTCCTTT
Source organism: Avena sativa (assembly GCA_916181665.1). Taxonomy (NCBI): domain Eukaryota; kingdom Viridiplantae; phylum Streptophyta; class Magnoliopsida; order Poales; family Poaceae; genus Avena; species Avena sativa. Next base: position 100,689,171 of record OV702287.1, on the reverse strand, counting down.
CTTCCATGCTCTAGGGTAAGAGCCTAGTTGTATAGTTCCTGGAAGGGTCTAAACTTGAAAGGAAGCAACTCATAGCGAACTATAGGACTAAGTCCCTTATGAAAAAACTCTTGCTTATCTTCATCATTGGTCACATCCCTAGGTGCATAACGAGCCAGACGAGTGAACTCACACCCATGTGCTTCAATATCCATACGCCCCTGAGTCAGATCCAAAAACTCCTCCTTTTGAGATCCATGATGGGCTTAGGAATATAGGAGGCACGAAATGATGCAATGAACTCCTCCCAGGTGACAACATGTCCTTGAGCTTGCATACTCAGATACCCATCCCACCAAACACCAGCCTCACCTTCTAGTTGATAGGTGCCAAAGTTGACACGGTCATTCTAACGAACACATAGAGCACTGAACTTTCGTTCAATTGTGCGAAGCCAATCATCAACATCAAGGGGTTCCTTGGGGTGGGTGAAGATTGGAGGAAAAGAGCGGATGAAATCCCCAAGTGTGACACAGTCGTCGGGGCTACGTTTAGTGTTTTGAGCCACACGCTTGAGAAGGCGTTCATTCCTCAGACAGTTGGTCTCAATATTGTTGAGAACCTCAACCATTGTGGGAGGTGGCGGAAGTTCCTCATCAGCACTGTTGTGGCCTCGACGGCAAACAGAACCACGAGTACCGGAAGACATCCTGAGGAGAAAACAGAACCCATGAGATTGGATAACCAAGATAAGTACATCAAAAGATGACTTGAACTAAAACGAATGGTCACGGTAGAAACAACCATATGAATTGAGGTCACATCGTAACACCAAGTATGGCAGTAGAACAAGCATAGTAAACGTATACGCTACCAACTTAAATACAAACCATAACAATGGATTGCAAACATGGTATGATTCCAACAAACCATAGGAGAAGAAAGAAGTGGAATTCCAAACACCCTTAGCCATGTTAAGAACAACGCTTTAGATGCCCGAATACATCTTGGAAACTCTATGCTTTGCAAGCGGATACGGAGAACTTAGAAAAACAACCCCGGAACCATGATCCTAAAAGTTTGGAATGTAATGTAAGAAATGAAAACCTTGTCAAAACAAGTAGGGTAAGAGAACTCAAGCATTAGAATCATGCTAGGAAAGGAGTAAAAATAATCCTAGTCAGAGCTTTTGCAAATAATTTTGAACTTTAAAATAGTTCTGTCAACTTCTAGACTCAACATCGACCAATACTAGGGTTTCCTACAGGCAGTCCGGCTCTGATACCAAAACCTGTAACACCCCTAGGATTAGGGTTAAACAAACCTTGGGTTAACGTCCGAGACTTAACTCCAACCTCGGATACTCACATTATATGATTCAGTAACATTATAGAACACAGGGATACAACAACATAAGTTTAAACTCTTAACAGAGTACGATATCAGATTATTACAAACCAGGGATAACATACCCATCATCACACCAAACAATGAAAGAAAATTTTGTTGTTCTACAGAACAAACTTAATAAAGGGCATAAGAGGCCATAAACATAAGCAACATCCAACCCATAGTCCTTAGGCTACTACCTGGGACCCCCAACTACTCGTCGATGTCAACGTAGAAGCCACCTTTAGTTGCAACTAGATCATCTATAGAAAAACAACAATGGTGCAAGGCTGAGTACGAGAATCTACTCCGCAAGACTTAGGGAGAATGAGAGAGAGAGAGGAAGAGAGGGTGATCTGGGGCGAGTGAGAGGATAGGAGAATGGAGAGCACGTCTCGGCGGTCTTATCCTCGTCTCCACGTCAGCGGACATGCGGGAATCGTGGCGCGGCGGTCAACGGCCGCGGCGATGGCACGCAGCTGCTTCTAGCTGGTCAAAGATGAAAAACACTTTGTGGAGAACCCCATGTAGAAGCAGAGAAACAACCCGTAGTCTAGACAACTCATTCCAGGGGCTAGATTTTTGTAGAAAAACCCCTGGCTTTTATTAAAACCTGTATTTTTATTATAAAAAGCCCTTTTAAAATAATTTTTAAGTCTTTTTAAGTAGGGAAAAGGCAAGGACCTTTTGGTAAAATACTAGAGCAACCCAAAATTTGAATTTGGGAAAAATATGGAACCATTTGTAAAGAGACTAAGGTTTTGCACTTGCATTTGTTCATACATATAGCTCACATGGATATATTTTTATTGATTTGAACACATGCATGCAATGCTTAAGTACTAATTAAAAATATTACAAACTTGGGTTGTTACAGTCCTTCAGCGATGTGTCACCAATGGTGACAGGAGATCCATCCTCCTCGAGATACACGAAGGCACCTGGGGTCATCACGCCAGAAGTTGCGCCGTCATTGCCAAGGCTCTGCGGGCTGGTTTCTACTAGCCAACAGTGATGCGTGACGCCAAGGACATCGTCCAGAAGTAAAAAGCTTGCCAAAGATTCGCGGATAAGCCGCACGCACTAGGCGTGGAACTCAGGACAATACTCGTGGCTTGGCCCTTCGTGCAATGGGGACTCGACATGGTCAGCAAGCTGCAAAAATCATCACCTAGAGGATACGTCTACCTCCTCGTCGCAGTCGACAAATTCAACAAGTGGATCAAGGCCATGCCGATGACTAACCAGACAGGCGCAACCGCCATCAAGTTCTTCGAGTCCATCGTCTTCAGGTTCGGGTTGCCACACAACATCATCACCAACAATGGGACGAACTTCACCTCAGATGAGTTCTAGGATTTTTGTGAAAACCTGGGAATCAACATCAGCTATGCCTCAGTGTCACATAGAAGGCCCACAGCCTCATCTGCAATGGCATTAAGAAAAGACTCCTCCGACCACTCGAGCGAGCAACTGGGTGCTGGGCTAAGGAGCTGCCATCCGTACTATGGAGCCTGCGCACGACTCCAAACAACGCCACAGGCTACACCCCGTTCTTCATGGTACATGGCGACGAGGCAGTATTACCTGCAGAAGTGCGCTACAAGGCCCCAAGGGTTGTCACGTATAGCAAGGCCGAATCTATGGCCGCACTCGAAGACTCCATGGACTTCCTCGATGAAGCACACAAGATCACGACAGAGTGATCAATGATCTACCAGCAGAGCCTCCACAACTACCACTGCCGACGGCTGTGCCCAAGATCCTTCGTCGAAGGAGACCTCGTCCTGTGTCTGAAGCAGAAAGGACACCTCAAGTTCGAGTCTCCATGGGAGGGACCCTATGTGATTATTGAAGTAATCCCAGGTGGGGCCTATCGCTTGAAGGACGTAGAGAGTATAGTCGCATACTCCAACCCATGGAACGTCGCACAACTGCAACATTTCTACCCCTAGATGTTTTTACTTTACAATATGGCTACTCAGCCAGGCTACTTAGCCAACCATTGTACCTCCTGATATTCTCCAGATAAATAAATCTAAGTGCCTCCAACCATGTGTCTTATTACATTTACTTTCTGCACTAGGGGGCTGCGCCTCCCTGACGGCCTCGTCACATATACAATCTCATAAAGCAATGACCCGAGTAGCCGACCAAACTGCCAATATAACCCTTGATAAACCCAACCCAGTTGCAACGCAACTGACATGCTGGCAAGGCGATAAGATCTACAAGCGTCAGGCTAACGAAAAGGCATTGCATAAGGAACACCTAGTCTAAACATTATACAAGCTTTACAACACTTATACATCCTGTGCAGGTTAAATACTATTATACTGATGCAAAAGAAGAACATTGGTGTGCTCGTCGAACAAGCTAACGATATCTTCCGCTAGTCGGTCAACTGCTCGGTAGTGGGGCGCCATGTTCCACGCTATCCCTGCTGGGGGTGGTGGTGGTCCTCCGACAACAACATCCAAGTCCACATCGGGTCGTTTCATGCGTACAAGCGCCAACGTAGCCTAGGAACCCACAACAAGCTGTTGGTGCACACACTCTTGTACCGCATCAGCATTTTGAAATTTTCGCATCAGAGCCAATAGGCTTAATGGTGCAACATCCAACGGAAGCATCGCCCTCAAGATATGCTTCAGGCACGATCATGCTTTCTTCAGAAAGTGCATCACCTGAGACACGCGATCCTGTAGCGTCACCAACATGGTCGCACGATCCCGGTCGGTCTAGAAAAAATCACCAGCTTCCAGCTGCTCCTGCGTCAAGCAGTTCAGTCGGATGTTGATGCGATCTTTCTCTTCCTACGGAATGAGATTGACAACTGCACAAATAACAATAGCAAACATATGTGTCAACACACTAGCCGCACGGAAGAACAAGGACAAGCCAGTCAAGCGAACACCCACATTGCAACTGCTTGTTGATTTGAGCCACCTTGTCAAGAAGGTACTTCTAGCGCTCAATGGCTTTCTCCGCCTTCGATTTCCAGACACTAGCATTACCACGAATCATCAGCGCATCTCACTCCAAGTGCTTCACACGATCATGCAAGCGCGACAGCTCCTCCACTTTCGAACGTGGTTGCGCCACATGCGCATTAGAAGAAGGCACATCTTGCGAACCACTCGAAGAGCCCTAACCAAACAAAAGATTGGAAGAATAAGAGGCATTACACATGGAATTCGAGTGGAAAAAGCACGAAGATAATTTATACATCCAGAGCAGCAACAAGTTCTAACAGCAGCACCCCCATAAAGGTAGTTCAAAGACAAGGCCAATTTTTTTCGCATAGCTACAAAAAGAAAACAATGAAGACGGCTACGCCAACACATCGGCACCCATAGGTTTCGTCGACTCCGTGGCAGCCTCCGACGCCATGGCCTTCTCTGCGGTGGCCCCTGACGACGTGGCCTTCGCCGCGTTCAACCGTTTTCGCTCCACAGAGTACTACGCGAGTGTCTCTATGAGCCGCGGCCCATATTTATGACAGGGAGTAGCAAAGGGAGTGAAAACTATATCTTGGCCCTCTGCGGTCGTTGGCATCTTCGAAGTAATCTGGCTAACGTCGAGATTGGCACCATCGCCAACCCCAAGGATGCGCCGACTCCTTTCTGCGTGTTCTTAAATTCCACAGGAAACGAAGGTCTCAACTAGGCCATCAAGATCTTCAACAAGCTTGGCCTTGGGGAGCATCTCTTTGCGAAGGATCCCTAGAACGGTTCTGGCCTTCTTGAGGGCGTCTCTAGCAGAAGCGCCGCGATCTTCGATCGCTATTAAAGCACCAACCAAAGCATCCTCACGGACTAGAGCCTAGCGGTCGAAGTCAACACTGGCGGCATATGAAATTGCAATCCCACCAATCAGCAAGCATTGCCACAAGAAGAAAATATGAGCACAACAAAAATATCAGACAAACTAATACCAGAGCATGCTTGGGCCACGGAGAAAAGTTGTTCTGCGAACCCCTTTTCTCTGTTGGCTGCGACAACCATCAGGTCTTCCTCGTGCTTCTTCGACTCCTGTTGGAGGCGCTCGAGCACTTCGAGTGCCTTATCCCGCTTGGTCACCGCCACGCTAATACCCTTTTCAAGGGAGTTCACTCGACGACGAAGATCATTGTTCTCCTCTACAGAGCAAGGGGAATACATCAAGCACAATAAAGCAAATACTCAGCAATATAGTACAAGTCGACAGGCTTACTCTATAGCTGACGGTTGTCAGCATCTACCCGTGCATGCTACCGTCCCAAAGTCGCGACCCGCTCGCCAAGACGAACAGACTTGTGCAAAACGGGCTACCAAAAGACAATGTTTGTCAACAAAAGGATCAACCCCCAAACAAAATATTTCAAGTGAAGAGTTCATGATGACTTACATGATTACCCAAAGACTCCAAATATTCCTTCTGAATTGACATCCGAGCAATAACTAGGTGCTCCCCCATGTTGGGCGAACTAGAGGAATTTGCGCCAGAGGTGGCCACAGTATTCAGGGAAGGCGATGACCCCTCCGCATCCTCATTCTTGGAGTCTACGACTCCAGTGTCCTCCAGGAGGTGGAAATTGCCGGATGATGATGATGCAGTCCTACTGGAACAACTTTAGAAATGCATTCAGCAGAACGAAAGTTTCAAGTTAGGAAACCTCAACTCCAACCCATCAAAGTCGTCGAGCTCGAAGTCCTCTTCTAGCGGCTCCTTCAATTTCTTCGGCTTCTTTAGTGGTGGCGGAGCCACGCTGTAGACAGGAACCGCTAGAATAGGATTGGTGGTTCCCACCTCAGGCGAAGTTTCCTTTGGTTCCTCTAGCGTAGAAGTGTCATATTCTTCACTTCAGGAGCGCTTGCGAGTGCCACCCTCTCTAGAATCAGGGATTTCCTATCCATGCACAGTCAACCCTAATTCGTCGTCGTCTTCGGCCTCGGAGGGAAGCACCCCCTCCATCTGAGGTGGTAGTGAAGTCGCTACTTTCCAATCCTAGTGCAGGCATCAAAACTGCAATTACAAAATGTCCTACAAATAAGGAAAAGTAAAACAATAAGGAGTCAAAGGCAAACTTACCTTAGGAGGAGAGTTACTCACGCGGAAGGGCAGCGTGGCTGAGTCTCTAGGAAGGACATCTTTGGCGGTGTACTTCGTTAGTGCTCGAACTTTCCTGTCCACCTCCACCAATGACAAGTTCTTCAAGGAGATGCGGGTGATGTCATCTATGCTGGTCCAGCACAACATTGGGTGTGCCCTGGCCTGCAGAGGCTGCACCCGCCGCCACATAAATGTGCGAATAAGGTCGACACCGGTGACTTCTTCGCCTCGGACAAGCTGAAGATCCTAGATGCGCTTGTACAAGACTTTGACTTCTTCCGCCTCGCCAGGCATCACAACATTCTTCTAGGACCTCTTCCTCCTCAGCTCAGCCTTGGGATCTAAAGGAGCAAGTCCAAATCATTCGCCATCAACATGCTGGTCACAAATGTAGAACCATTTTCCCCTCCATCCTTGGATGGACTTGGCAATGTTAAGGCTGGATTATTGGAAATTGGGGTCCATGTAGATACCGTAGCTGCCTATATCATACACGATAGAACCAGAACCCGACTGCCTCTTCAGCTTGAACAGCTTCTTGAAGAGACCGAAGTGTGGCTCGATTCCAAGCCAGCACTCGCAGAGGGTAATGAAGCACGCGATGTGCAGGATGGAGTTTGGGGTCAACTGATGCAGCTGAAGCCCATAGAAACAAAGCAACCCTCGCACAAACTTGTGGAGGGGGAGAGAAAGACCGCGGAGGTTGAACGCCAGAAACATCACCCAAAATCCTGCGGGGGATCAGGGATTGCCTCTGGTCCAGGCATTTTGCAATCTGCCTCCTTGGCGGGAAGCAGACCATCCTGGCGATGCGTCTGGATCTCATGCTCCTTCAAGGAAGTGCGCCGCCATGACCCTTGGTCACACGGGTCCCCGTACCCTTCTTCTTGGTGGCAGTGCTGGTGCCGAACCGAGCAGCGCTGATGCCCTTCTTCTTTTCTACGGCGGCGACATCGGCAGATCCAGCGGCAGCGCCTCCCTTATTTTCCCCATCTTTTGGTTGCGGAGAGATTGGAGGAAGTAACTCGGAAAAGCTTTGAGAATGTCTAGCGCAGCACAAACGGTGGGTGCGATGAAGCAGAGGACAATGGCAATGGCGGAAGTGCACAAATGAGGAAGAAGATCAGTGCGTAAAATTACCACACATAAAACCCTAATTAATCAACAGAGAATGCCATCCCACGGCTCACAAAACCTCACTCCTACGCGTGGCGCACATCAATGGAGACACATGGCAGTGGTAACAACAAACCGTCGCTGCACGTTCCCTACTGCGCGCGAGAATCAAGGAGGCGCAGTTAAAACCAAAGATTACACGTGATTGGTAAAATCCTAGTCAGACTTCGGGGCTCACCTCTATCACGTCCCATCAGCACCGCCTATGCGGGCAACCGATCTCATCTGGTCGTTAGCACTGACATCATCAAGAAACCCATTCTAGCGGAGTTCTCTTTGACTGATCTAGTCCTTGCTCCACTCTGCGACTCGACCAAGCACTCAGGGGATAGTCCTACAAGAGCGTTAGACACGCACCCGAAATTTTTAAAAGGGCATAGAACTACTGTGACAAACATACAAGATGTTTACATCTCCACCCCCTCTTTCGAATTAACAATTCGATTGTGGACTTAGGGTTTCTCCTATAGGGAGCACGGAGAGCACAATCGACAAAAAGGCAAAAATAATGACATCAATCGACAATTGTTCAAAGTCCCCACTCGAGTCTGCGAATCAAGTAGGCACTTGGGGGTTACTCCCATAGGGAGCGCTGGTCGCGCACCCTATGAAAAAGAAAAAGATATTTATATATGGCAAAAAGCATTGATCACACTGCACCATGGGCATTGGACGCATTTGGCAACTCTGCCTCACTACTATCGAACATACCCTACAAAGGGACAACATCTCCTGGGACACCCAAATCACCTCCGTGGTGAATAAACTTTCGGATGCCGCGTTAACAACATGAAGGTAAGACCAGCAAAAGGCCTAGCAACGCACCTGATGCACTCTACTAGAAATAATCCGTGCCTACAAGAACGATGAACATGCCTCTACGGATGCGTCAAGTGCTCACACTAAAACACTGGAATTCGACTCTATAATACCTCCGTGATAGGATTCGAATTACGCCAGCAATGTTCTGAATTCAAGTCCAGGGACTCGAGTTTGAGTAGATAGCGTTGTTTTTCCCTAAGGCAGTTAACTGGTCCTGATCCATCGGGTGAATTAGGAACGCCTATCAACAATCCCTATGACACATACTACGAGACCCGAAAGAACTTTGGATGAGCCTACATTCCATGCACTCGAAGACTTAATAGTCTCCACCTGAATCTACGATTTGACTGGACACTCGGGGGTACTAACATGGGTATACCTTAGAGGTACTCGAGATTAGCCTATACGGTCCAGCCCAAGCGGAGTCTACGGTGTGAACAAAACCTAGTAAGGATTCGGGTGGTCTACTGGAGTACGACTTCTTGAAGAACATGACAAAGAATAGATAGAAACTTGAAGGGAAAACCCTAATTTGTAACCGACTCGGCCTGCTATCCCGAGACCTAGCCTCCCTATATAAAGCCTAGGAGGGGCGGCGAGGAGGACAATACACAACCCTCGCATACACCTCGCCAGATTACATCTACGCACTCCTTGTAACTTTCGAATCCCTCGTAATCAAGAGCAAACAAGCAGGAGTAGGGTCCTCTTCGAGGCCTGAACCTGGGTAAACCTTGTGTCACCTATGTGCTTGTTTGCTAGCCGATCGATGCCTCCAGCGCTCCCCAATTCCTCGAACCTAAGTCCATCAATGATGGGCATTGATGATTTAACCCCTTGTTAGTGGGTGTGAGTACCTCGTTGAGTTAGTACACGGGCCGCTGCACCCCGTGTATTTTTCTTTCCATCGCCCTTTTGACGACGAGCACGGTGCTGACCACCTGGTGTGTGGTGATATGTACATCAACACAGGCTCTTTCTCCTAAGGGGTTACCAGGACGAGCGAGGTTGATAGCAGGCACTTGAGGCCGTCGAAGGCTTCTTGTGCTTCGCTGGTCCACTCGAACTTGTCCGTCTTGCAGAGGAGTTGGTAGAAAGGGAGGGACTTTTCGCCTATACGACTGATGAACCTGCTGAGTGCCATGATTCGCCTGGCCAGCTACTAGACGCTCTTGATGTTCTTCATCTTCTCCATGGCTAGTATGGGTTTAATTTTCTCAGGGTTCGCCTCGATTCCTCTTATAGAGATGAGGTAACTGAGAAGTTATCTAGATGGGACACTGAAGGCGCACTTTTCTAGATTCAGCTTGATTCTGTAGCATTCGAGGTCATCAAAGGTGAAAGAACATTTCATGATCTCTAGTGTTTTGTGTGTTAGATAACAATACCAAGAAATATTTAATGTGTGTTGAGTGCTGGAGATAATTCCCCATACAAAAAGCAGGCAAAACAGAGTTTTGGGAGGCGGATTATTTGTCCCTATCAAGGGCTAGATTATCAGCCCCTGGCTCGATCGACTAACTGGACAAGGTGCGTCACACGGTATGGGGGTGGACTTTCCCTCGGATTGTCCGGCTAGGGCCAGAGTTTTTGCCCAGGCCAGATAATCCGCCCCAAGATTTTTTGCAAAGGGAGCCAAGGCGCGTCATGCGGTATGGGGGCGGATTTCCCCTTGGAAAATCCGATTCTGGGCGGAGTTTTACCCCGGCCGGATAATCCATCCCCGAGTTGGGCCGGATAATCCGGCCCCAAATTCTCCAACAGCTGTGTCTTGATAGGGGATATAAATACCCCAATTGAACCTCCTGTCAGGCCTCTTGATTCATACGAAAAAGTGCAGTACTGTTCTTCAAGTTCAAAACCGAGATCTCCATCTTCATCCACCTGAAGGCTCCAATCTTCGGGGAATCGAAGGAGGAGGCTTCGATCTTCATCAACACCAATCAAGCGCTTCACTTCCCCTGCATTTACTTGGAGGATTCTTGATCTAGTATTTGTTGCAAATATCTAGATCTCATTTTTGGTTATTGATAATACTTGTTCTTGTGGCAGCTTGTTGTCATCACGGGAGCCTCCAATTCAGTTGTGGATGTTTTCCCCGCTAGTGTTGTAAACGCACCGGTTCCCGTCTTGAAGGGTACCAATAGTGAAAAGGTGGATCAGGCCTTTGGTGGCGAGATCCATCGGAGAACATGGTGAGGTCTATTGTGGCGTGGTGGTCTTAGTACCACCCACCCCTCCAACGCAGACGTACTTCCCTTAACAAGGAAGGAACTGCGGTCAAACAAATCATGTGTCTCCGCATGATCCACTATGGTTACCTTGTTCCTCGCTTTTACTCACTTAGAAGTTAGCTTTGCATATAGGGAAATTCTCCATAGTTGCATGTCTAGATACTTTACCTTTGTGTCAAGCCTAAAATTGAAAAAGAATTAAAATTTGGAGTAGAACCTATTCACCCCCCCTTTTGGTGCCTATACGATCCATTTCAATTGGTATCAGAGCCTCGGCTCTTTATTCGAGCTTTACCGCCTAAGAGAGCATGGGTACTAAGGGATATGGTAGTGAGGCCGTGGACAAGGTCACCATGGATGATCTCAAGTCGTTGGAAACAACCTTGGTGAAAACCATGGAGACTCAAATGCAAGAGATGCGTGAAATGATAGCGCGTCTCTTGCCACTCACGGTTATTCCTCCATCTACTACTAGGACTTGAACTCCTATTTCTAAGGACAAAGCCAAGGGTAACACCGAAGAAAAGGAGTTGGAAAGTGAAGATAAAAATAATGGCCCCTCATCCAAAAACGGAAGTGGTAAGGAGGACTATAGTGAGGTCTCTCACTTATATTCACTTGATCCACCAATCCCTCACTCTCATATAAATAATAGGGGTGATCCACCCAAGCTTACTGCATCTTCTTTTAATCAATGACAATTCTTGATGTAATATCATGTGTGGAGTTTGTCCATTGAGCTGGAGGATCATTGAAGGTGGCCTCCACATTGGAGACCCCAACAACTTGACAAGAAGAGAAGTCTTTGATAGCCAACTCAACATAACTGCTCTACACATGATTCAGCTTGGTGTTGGTCCTAAGGACATGCCACACATTGAACACTTCAACACCGCCAAGGAAGCTTGGGATGCACTCACTGACCTATTCATTGGAAATGAGAGCATGAGAAGAAATAGGTATGATTTTCTAAGAAATGAAGCCGAAGGGTTCTATAAGTTGGATGGTGAGGACCACGAAGACATGTATAGAAGGCTCAAAGGTATTGCCACAACATTTAGAAAGCATGGTGCCACACATGTTGATGATGCGTGGATCAAGAGGAAGTATGTGAGTGCTTTCATGCCATTTGAGCCCACTAATTTGAAGAGCTTACAAGGAAGACACAATTATCACCAAATTACTTCCAATGAAGTCATGCAAGAAATGGCTGCCTTCAAAGTTGCGGTGAAGAACACCGAAGATGCTCGTGCCCGAGCAATTGGAATGCAAAAAGGTGTGAATGTCGCATTGAAGGCAAATGTCATTGAGTAAGATGAAGATGATAGAGGCTTTGACATTGTCTCCATGAGCTTCCCCGAGGAGGTCAAGCGTGCTCATGGTGAGTATATGGCGTTCTACGCAAGAAATTTTTGGAAGGACCTAGCTAAAGCAAAATTTGAACTTGAGCACAAGAATGGGTCAAATGGACGAAAGGAAAGCGGTCCAAAGATGAGAACTTGTTACAGTTGTGGAGACTGTTTGAACTTTGTAGCTGAGTGTCCCTATCAAAGTAGAGAAGATAATTCGGGAAGGCGCATGGGGAAGGCGCATTCTCAAGGAAAAGTCAAAGGCACCTCGGAAGAAGCCATTTGTCAAGAAGAATGCTCCTTACAAGAAGCAACCAAAGATTGTTTTGGTAGCATAAGAGGAGTACTTGATGGCTGTGAAATACAACCTCTTTTATCCATATAAAATGAGCCATTTATCTCTCATATCATGTTTCTTCCAGCTATAGCTATTCCTTTTATGCATGACTTCTAGTTCTCATTTACTTTCATATGAGCTTTGCACATTTAGTAGTTTAGGTAGAATTTTATCACTTTCCTTGTCTATTACATGTGTTTAGGTGTTGATGATGGTGATGTATAAAACAAAGGCAAAAGGAATAGAGAGAGCATAGTATGGAGGAGCTGCAGGGACCAGACTTAGCCATTTGGGTGTTGAAAAAGTGAAATTTTCCAACTTCTCAAAATAAATATCCAAGACCACCGGATTGTAGACCTCGTTGATACAAATCCAACGAGCCCAAGAACACCCAAATCAGAGTTCGTATGAAGAAACGACGGCCAAAACACTGCGGAACCTGAAGGTTTGACGAGCAACTATATGGCGGGAAGCATTTTTCCGGCCATATAGTTCCCGTCGTATAGTTGCAAAAAAGGTCGCAAACGACGGGATTTCACCCTAGAGAAGCTCTAGAACCTTCCCTAAGTCATATGACGGTATTAGGGGAACCCTAGGGCACCCCCAAGGCCTATATAAAGGAGGGAGGACCCAAGAGAGAACCACCAAGCCATATCGTCCACCACGGTGGAGCCCTGCCACCGTGCCACCGCCATAGCTGCCTCCAATTAGATCTACACCATCACCATCACACAAGAGGAGAAGGGACTATGAACTTGAAGGTCTCCACATCGATCTACATCATCATCTTCATCAACAACGTCTCCATCACCAATCCCCTTTGGTTACTTGTTGTAATTCTAGATTGAATCTTGGATTTGCACTTGTCTTCAATTGTATCATCATACTTCATCCATATTCTATCCATGATGTTGATTGCCTTCATGTGTGAGTAGTTTCCTTTGTTCTTAGGGATATGGAGAAACCCTGGTATGAGATTGAATTGAGATAAAGATTATTATGTGATATTGTTCATTATGTGTCTGTATTAGATTTCCTTCATCTTGATGTTGGGTGAAGCACGCCACTCAATATTTGCCTCACTAAGGACTAGATGGAGGGAACTACTTGTTGGTAGACGAAGGGATGATTGCACTTACGGTGACTATATAGATGTTGTCATTCCTTGCGTATCATCTTGGGAACCATGGAGAACTCACGGAACATTGTCCATGCCATGGGATACATCCTACGAGGTAAAGTCCCTTAATAGCGCAGTAATTCAATTGATCCCGATTGTTATCTGCTGTGGTTATGATGGATGTTGTGTGCAGTGGTTGCTGCCTATTCATCCATATATGGAGCTCCTCCCAAACATATCATAAATGGTCTTATTCATTATAATAATTTTGATCACTCTTTGTAATTACTAGTGGTGGATCCAGTACTCCCTGATAACTCTTTGCATCACCTTGCAGACTTTCGTAATCATACTTGTATGCTCTTGTTTACTTACAACTTTAGTTTAATTATTGTTCTCTTATTTGAAAGCCCAAAAATATTTTTACACAAAACTTGCATTTCATATTGTTACTTAGAATGTTATTTAGCATTACTATTTCAGTATTTAGTTCAAAAAGTTATTAGACTTCAGACTCCTACTCCCTGTGGCATCGATATCTTTACTTCGAAACTAGCTACAAACGATCCGTGCACTTGCAGTCATCAAGCTATTTTCTGGCGTCGTTGCCAGGGAGCTAAGCGCTGTAGGTCTTTTAGCTTTTGTTTATTTATTTTAGTTTTGCTAGATTTTGTTTTAATCTTTATTTATTTGCTGCATTTGTATTTTTGCTTTTGTTTACAAACCAAAAACCCATAAAAATATTTGTTACTAATCATGTCTTCCGAGATAACTACCTTCCAACAGATGAAATCTATAATGGAGGAGTCAAAGGGAAGGACTTTGGGAGATATTCATAAGAGGCAAGGAATATTAAAAGAATGGTTGACTTGGGTGGACAAGTATTCATCCACACTATGTGCCTCCTATCAATGTAACTATAATTTTGATACCGAACTAGCAGACTACAATAGAGATGAGTTTAAATGCCTTGCTGGAGAGGACACATTACAATTTGTCCTTTTTACTGGTTGCAATGAGTTATTATTTCGTTTAAGAGATATATAGGTAGAAAGTAAACCACTCAATATGATCTATAAATAAGTTCACCCTATATTCTGCTATTGCCAAGATAACTTCCATGATAATGAATTTATTGTTGGGCGGATTAAAGCTGCCATGGAAGAATCTAACCTTTTGCAGGTTGCTCCAAAATATAATGTGGAGGGAACTCCACTCAAAGAGCCTCCACCTAAACCACCAGAACATGTTGTTAATAAAGAGGTGGCACTTGATGTTGCACCCTCTCAACTAGTGAAGGTAAGCCCGAAGGTAAGACTATCGCTGAGATACTCGCAAATTATCTTAGTAAGAATGAAGTGGAGCAACTTGCTCCTACTTCTGAAAATAACTTTCCGCACACAAATAGTATGCATGCAAACGGTATCTCATTATATAGTAATGATTTCTATAAGTCCCAAACTTATGATGATTGTTTTGAGGAGGATTCGTGCCTAGACAGTGATTTTGGGGACTTTGGTGAGGAACTAGAAAATGAATCTTTCTATGAATATTGTGATGCTATTAACATGGGACAGGAATCCTCATTGGAAGAGGAGGATGAGTATTTTGAAGAACAAATGAGCAATATGACGGTAAGAGAAATGTATTCCCAAATAGTGGAATATGCTAAAAATTTAATTTCTTCGGATATGATAGACGATCCAATAATATGTCCTCAATGTATGAAACTTGGGGACTACTTTCATTTTCAATGCTCTGATACATTTAATCAATCTTTAGTGTCTTATAATAATGGTGATACCACTAGTGAAGTATTAGAGTATGTTATCTTTGAAGGTTCCCATGAGCTGATAATACATGTTATATCACATATTAATGGTGAAGATAGTGTTCTCGAAAAATGGATTATAAAATCCTGCAACATATTTCTTGGTATTGTTAAGAACATTTTAGTGAGAATGCACTTATTACGAAGGCACGGCGTAGAACCGTAGTGCCCTATGTTAATAATTTGCAGGAAATCCCATTGGAGAAGGATGAAGTTCCTTCCCAAGAAGAGGATGAACACGAAGAAGAACTGCTAATCCTTGAGGATATGCAACTACTGGACATGTGGGAGCAGGTGCATTACTGTTCTGATAATTTGTCAAATTTATTTGAAGGGACGAGGCAATATAATGGTAAGCCTAACATGCTTTATGGTTATGAATGCATTCCTCTCTTTAAAGAATTTTTATCAACCAATACTCACATAAACGATAATAATGTAAAATCTTGGAATACATAGTTTATGAAGGGTCTCATGAGCTGCTTAGGAAAATTGGTATTATTATGAAAGTAGCGATAATGAGGATTTAGCAAGGTATCATAATATTATGGATTATATTGTCAATTATTGTCAAGAACATTTTAGTGGGAATGCACTTGTGTAAAGAGTAAGGAGCTATGTTAAATAATAGTTCTCGAAACTAACATTTTACAGGAACCACTGGATAATGAGGAGGAACGCCAAAAAGGTGAGGTTGAAGACAAACATCATTCTACTAATAATAAGTTTGTTTATGATGACTTAGTCTCTAGTAATGATTCTTATTGCGTTGAAACTGAAGATAATTTATCTCTGGAGGATTTTTGCCTAGATACTCATTTGGAGAACACTAATAATTATGAACTAGAGATAAATCCTTGTAGTATTAATGATCAGGTTTCAGGAGAGCACATCTTTGATAAAATATTTGTTGATGATGCTTGTTTTTGTGAGTGGATTTATAACTTTAGAACTGATGAACTTGATAGCAAGGGTGATGAACTAGAGAATAGAGACACTTTTGAATTTTTCCTGCTGCTAAAGATGAGTATTATGAAGTGTTCCCTCGTGATAGTGTAGCCCAAGAAGAGTACTATAAATTGTATCCCGATGATGCTATTAAAGGTAAAAGGTTTGAATTTATCTGTAAATATCTAATCCTTTTGTTGAAGCTATCTAGGGAGGTATGCTCACCACACATGGCGCATAAATCATCATTTGTGAGCAATAACACATTTATCTACATGACTCCGATGCAACATAAGGGGGTGAGACTTTGACCAGGATATAATAGTAAGTGCTCCAAACCTCTTTTGGAGGTAAGAATAGATAATTCTATGGCTCCTCTCTATTGAAATAATAATGGAGAAAAGCCTAGCTACTTGGTTATCAGAAAGCGCTTCCCGGGAGGCAACCCGGAAGTCATTAGGTGTCTTTCTTAGTTTTGTGTCTTGAGTCTTGATGCATTCATGTTCCATTGGCATTTTTATTCTTTGCATGATTTGCTATTAGAGTTATCTTGTTGTAGTTTTCAAAAGGTAGAATTTATTGTTACTATGTGATGCATAACTTGGTTGTACTTAAATCCTGTTTTATACATGTTGTTGTTGGTAGAAAATTAAAGTTGTTATTTTACTGTCAAAACATGGTGTTTCGCTAAGATTTAGGATAAAAAAGAATTCTCGAAGAAATATAATTTCTTGATGTCTACTGAAGGTTTAACGACCAACAATACGACAGGAATAAAAAATTCTAGCCGTATAGTTTCGCCATATAGATATCTTTACCATCAACAAATTTTCTTTCTTAGGTGCAGAAGGTTTAACGACCAACTATACGATAGGAATAAAAATTCCAGCCGTATAGTTCTGGCCGTATAGTTATCGTTGCCTTTGTAAAATTTCTTTTCCAAGGTACAGTAAGTTTAACGACCAACTATACGGCGGGACCTTTTTGGTCCGGTGATGACCCACAAGTATAGGGGATCACAATAGTCTTCAAGAGAAGTAAAACCCAATTTATTGATTCAACACAAGGGGAGCCAAAGAATATTTATAAGCCTTAACAACTGAGTTGTCAATTCAGCTACACCTGGAAACAATCTTGCTCGTAGTAGTTTATCAGTAGCAATAGTTTTGTAGTAGCAATAGTTTTGTAGTAGCAATGGCAAAGTAATAGCAGTAGTAAAAGTAAAGACAATAGTAACAATTGAAGTAAACAATATGATTAAAGCGCGGTAGGCATAGGGATGGATGGACGGGCATTGCATGGACAAGACAATACATATAACAATCAAGATATAGGGCATTTGCAGATAAATAAGGTAAACCATCCAAGTACTAAATAATCATAGGCATGTGTTCCATATATAGTCATACATGCCTGCAATGAGAACTTGCACAACATCTTTTGTCCAGCCAGCCCGTTTGCAGCGGGGCCTCAAGGGAACTACTGGCAATTAAGGTGCTCCTTTTAATAGAGCACCGGAGCAAAGCATTAACACTCCATGAACACACCTGATCCTCATATCACAGCCATTCCCTCCGGTTATCCCGATTATTGTCACTTTGGGGCCTTTGGTTCCAGACAATAATATGTGTATACAACTTGTAGGTAAGATCATAAACAATACTATCATCATGAATCAATAACATGTTCAGATCTGAAATCATGGCACTCGGGCCCTAGTGACAAGCATTAAGCATAACAAGTTGCAACAGAGTCAAAAAGCACTAAAATAGATACTAGGCACCATGCCCTAACAATCTGATGCCATTACATGAATGATCTCATACAATCCCTACCATCCCCATAGCCTACAACGAGGGATTACTCACTCATGGATGGGGAATCATGGATGGTTGATGGAGAAGTGATGGTGATGATGACGGCAATGATCTCCTCCAATTCCCCGTCCCGACAGGGTGCTAGAATGGAGTTTCTGGTTCCGAATTGCGGTATCTCATGGTGGCGGTGCAGCGGAACTCTATCTGGAAAAACATCGAAACCCCCCGTCTGTTTTAGGTCAGAGGGATTTTATAGGCGAAAGGAGAGGTCGAGGTGGAGTCCGAGGCGGCCACACCCCCTCCTGGCGTGGCCTGGCCTGGCCCGTGCAGCCAGGGGGTGTGGGCCCCTCGTGGCCCCTCTTCGTCCTGTCTTCTAGCTCCGTGAGTCTTCTGGTAAAATAGGAGTTTTGCGATATTTTCCAGGATTTTTCCTGAAAGTTGATTTTCTGCACAAAAACAAGACACCAAAGCAATTCTGCTGAAAACAACGTTAGTCCGCATTAGTTGTATCCAAATCACACAAATCAGAGGAGAAACACTAGCAAAAGTGTTTAGGAAAGTAGATACGTTTTGGATGTATCAACTCCCCCAAGCTTAGCTTATTGCTTGTCCTCAAGCAATTAAGTTGAAAACTGAGTGCGATAAAAGAAACTTTCATGAACACATTTGCTTCATAAGATGTATATATTCTCAGCATATGATCAAATACTTAGGCAATTCATAATAAAGAGTATGCAAATAAGTTTACCCAGTAGTCATGCAAGCTATGAAGAGATTCCAACTCATTAATAATAAGAAACATGACACATAGGCATATGCAAGATTGTAGTGCTAATAAGAAGATATGATAAAGTGGTGTCTTGCTTGCCTTTCTTTGGAGCAAAACATAAATGCCAAGACACCTCTGAAGTTTAAGTGAAGACTAGAAATAAACATATCAAAGATACAAGTGTCAAAGCCATGTCATAATTAACCGTGTTTTGGGACAAGCACATTACACTAGGAATGATAGCTATGCTCTCGGGAAGGTGATCGGAGAATAAATGGTGACTCAACATAGAAGTGAAAGAAAGGGATTTAAAAGTTTAAAAGGCTTCCAAATGTTGAATGTCTGGTACTCATTAGCTTTGAGCTATCATTGCCCCTATCATAAGCATCTTTAAGTGATTAAGGTTAAAGTGATCAAATATGAGGATATGCTTGACAAGTTATAAGCTGAAAATCTCATGCCCCTTACTTGCGAGTACCATTCCTCATGCTACTCAAGTTTAGTCACAGGTAAGTTCTTGTCATTGTAAGTACATGTGTATCATAGAGAACCGCCAACGGGGTACCCCTTGCCCGATGATACGGAAGATTCCCCATATCAAAATGACAAGGCAAGCAGACAATGAGCATCTCAGCAATCCTTTTATTTCCTATTTGCATAGGTCTCTTTTTTCTCTCTTTTTTTTCTTTTCTTTCTCTTTTTTCTTTCCTATTTGCATAGGGCTTTTTTATATAAGGGATGCTTCATAGATTGCTCACTATGGTTATGTTGCAGGTTTCCACCATGATTAGGCATGGCTTAGACCAACCGCCCAGGCGTTTCTCTAACACATATATGAACTACATGAGCCTTACAAGCTCCCCTTTCATTTCACACCGCTAGGATCCATAAGCAAAAGAACATGCTATCAACTAAATAAAGTGCAATGTTGAAAGCGTTCCCCATGATAACATGGTTCTACTAATTCACAACTTACAAAGCGCAAGTATATACACAACATAGATGGGCACAATGGTTCAAGTTTATTAAGTGCAAGAAAGTAAAGTGTGCCATCAAGTTCGTGAGAGATTTACTAACTAATTTTCACATAACAAGCAAACATTTTTATTGGAAGAAAACATAGCATAATAAATATGCAAGGAATAGCAATAATGCTAATAGGTAGATATGGTGGACTCTTTTTAACAACTTTGGTTTTAGGGAGTTGGATGCACGAGTAAAGTACTCAGCACAAGTGAAGGCTAGCAATAGAAAGGGAGCGACAATCGAGAGAGCAGTAACTATCATAATCATGCTTGCAACAAAACAAAATTAATAATGGCATAAAAGTGACACAAGAACTCCGAGGCAGAATAAATCATCAAGGCTTAACTGACTTTTTGTTTAGTCATATGCATGCGAGAGCATGTGCCAAGTCGATTCAAATAAAACATTCAGAGGAGGACACCACAATGTCATACCAAGTTATGAATAGAACAATGCAAGCAAACAGTTATATGACATGTTATAAACTATTAATGGGTTGGAACTGATCATAAGCAGGCAAGGACCACTAAGTATCCATTAAATAACATACACCTTAAATAAACAGACTAAGCATGCTCACAATGATGAGTATATGTACAAAAATGAAAACAAGTAGAGTTCATACCAGCCTCTTACCACACCTCAGGTTGTCATAAATCATTATTGCCTTTCACTTGTGTGACTTGAATAATAAGATAAATCCAATATCCAAGGAGTCACTGAGGCCCACTGAACCCTGCAACGAACTTTACAAAACCAGAGAAGAACAACAAATATTTTTGGGTTTTCGATTTTTAAAGGCAAGAACCAAAAGGAAGAACAAGCAAAGCGAAATCTTTTTGTGTTTTTTGAATAATCAAAACAAAACTAAAAGGAAAAAGCAAACCAAGGCTAAAAAGATAAAGAAGCAAACAAAGGGAAATAACAAAAATATTTTTTGGTCCTTTTGTGTTTTGGAAAGCAGAAATAAAGCAAGAACAAAAACTAAAAAGAAAACGAAACATGGATATACAAAGTACCGACTGAACATGATATGTAGATTAGTGTGATGTTGGTGTACCTTCCCCAAGCTTAGGCTTTTGGCCTAAGTGGGTATCAACCCTAACGCGGGTAGGAACTCTAAGCCGGTGGGTCATCAAAAGAATGATCATAGTTAGGCCCTTGCGAAGAAGAAGAAGCTCCCCAATCATAGGCAGGCTGCTGGTACGAAGACTCCCCTCATTTGAGGGCTGGACCGAATCATCTGGAACCTCCCTTCCAGTATCCTGCTCTTGCTGGGAGAGCTCCCCCAGATATGTATCGAGCTCTTCCTTAGTGAGTGACCATCCTACCCTGGTATCAAGGTTAAACAAAATAGGCGCAGGCAAAAGAACAACATGCTCGGACTTACCCCTTCTCCAACCAGCCTTGAGAAAGATTATTTCATATGATAAATCACTCAAATTAGCCCAAGAAGAAACGAATTTATGTTGTATCATGGAATTAAGGTCAAACCTCTCTATGGGAATCTGTAGGTCTAAATGATGAGGCGCTACACCATGCAAAGATAATAAACAAGAGGCGATGAGGCCTCCACAAATTCCACCTTTCTCGCGGTTAGCAGCAAGACGGAAAGCTATCAAGGCACCCAAATTATAAGTCCTATCTCATTTTAAGGTAGCTGAGATGAAGGCTAGATCATATGAGGATAATTTACTAGCAGTTTTCCTAGCGAGAACGCACTTGGCAATAAAGTAGGCAAAGTATCAAATAGACGGGTGATTACCCACAAGTATAGGGGGTGTATCGCAGTATTTTCGAGGGAAGTGAAACCCAATTTATTGATTCGACACAAGGGGAGCCAAAGAATATTTATAAGCCTTAACAACTGAGTTGTCAATTTAGCTACACCTGGAAACAATCTTGCTCACAGAAGTTTATCAGTAGCAACAGTTTTGTAGTAGCAATAGTAAAGTAACAACAGTAGTAAAGTAAAGACAGTAGTAACAATATCAGTAAACAGTAGGATTCGAGTGCGGTAGGCATAGAGATGGATAGACGGGCGTTTCATGGACAAGACAATTCACATAGCAATCAGAACATAGGGCAATTGCAGATAAATAAGAAAAAGCATCCATGTACTAAATAATCATAGGCATGTGTTCCATATATAGTCATACGTGCTCGCAATGAGAACTTGCACAACATCTTTTGTCTTGCCAGCCCATTTGCAGCGGGGCCTCAAGGGAACTACTGGCAATTAAGGTGCTCCTTTTAATAGAGCACCGAAGCAAAGCATTAAAACTCCATGAACACATGTGATCCTCATATCAAAGCCATTCCCTCCGGTTATCCTGATTTCTGTCACTTCGGGGCCTTTGGTTCTAGACAACAACGTGTGTATACAACTTGCAGGTCAGACCATAAACAATACTATCATAATGAAACAATAACATGTTCAGATTTGAAATCATGGCACTCGGGCCCTAGTGACAAGCATTAAGCATAACAAGTCGCAACAAAGTCAAAAAGCACTAATAGTAGATACTAGGCACCATGCCCTAACAATCCGATGCCATTACATGAACGATCTCCAATCCCTACCATCCCCATAGTCTACAATGGGGGATTACTCACTCATAGATGGGGGCAACATGGATTGTCGTGGTGGTGTCACGGCAGATGCCATGGATAGGCTAAAGGTGGGGACTAATATGCGCTAGGGGAATCCAGGGAGGGATAGTAGAGTGATTCTCCACATAGAAGTTTGTATTGCTATATCTTCAAGATTACAAGTGCTCCTCGAGCTGTATTGGCGAGAGGAGGAAGGAGGAGCTCTCTTACTCTTGCCTTGATCTACTAGCCCTAAGGGATCACCAAACCAACTTGTGCACAACTAACTAGAATTATGCCAACTAGCACCCAATCAACCCCTCTACCAGAACCCTAACCCTCCTTATATAGAGGAGGTTCGGTCCTGGCCTAGGGCATACGTGGAGGCATATTCCTAAGAATATGCCCCCTCCCAAAGTGGTAACCCGGCCGGGGTGCTTTTCCCCCGCGTCACTCATGCTTTAGCGATGTAGCCTCTGCGGCGCCCGCGTTAGCCGACGTGAGCGTCGTCACCCTTGTCGGCCATGACCCGGTGGTCCTGCCCTTGCTTTATTTGCTCATCCAGTACGCACCAGACCTTCTTTTTTGACTAAAGAGATTCCTTCCTTCTCCTAGAAGCTAAGCGAGGATCCGGATCATAGTAGATCCGGCTACACCTGTTCCTGCATATAAGTTAGACAAGCATTTCCGACTTACTCCTTAAGTCGGATGAGACAACGTTAGGCGACCCCCCTGGTCCGGGTTACTCCGTGATCCGGCCTGCCCTGAGGTGAGTCGGCCAGCATCCGCTTTGACCTTGCCGAACCTCGGCTAACTCGGCCCTTATACCCTGGAGTGACCCTACCCGGGGGGTATCCCCCAATATTAGTCCCCGAAGCTGGTGCGGTCTTACTGCCTTGGCCGCTAAGGCCACATCAGGTTCATTTATGTTCGAGCCTCGGACATTTAATTCTGAGTTAGCTCCTTATCTCGGATTATATGGATTTACGTTCCCTTCGCACGTTCCAAGTTTTCACTTGCCGGCCGGGTCACCACTTTGGCTCGGATCCCATGGTTATCAGGGTTTGAACCGGGCCCCGTTTCCTTCTCTCATACGCCAACCCACGTGGAGGCTAATCATTACCATGTCTTATTTTAAGGGCCTGCACAGTAACCGCCGCAGTAATTGTCAGTTTTACTGTGCGCGGGTTACGTCATGCCTGTCTCCTCGTTTACCGCAACAGCACGTCGCGTCATGGGATCTCATCTACTCTGTGGCCCCCTGTGTGGCTTTTCTCTGATTGGCTGATGCCGGTGATACACGGCCACACCGTGTGGCTCGCCGGCGCAGCGCGATCCCACTCATCGATCACTGGGGGCGGTTAAATAGGGGAGGGGCGCGTCCCTTAGCATTTTTCCACCTCTGCACCCCTTCGCCCATTGCGTTTTCTCCTTCGTCTTCCCTGCGACCACGCCGCCGCCGGAGCTTTCTAGCAGCAGCGCCGCCGCCGCACCTCCCCGTGCCTCCGCACCGTAGCCACGGGTCCTCGTCAATCCAGACCACGGGTCCTCGTCAATCCAGACCACAGATCCCCGCCGCTGCTAGCTCTAGAGAGGATAGCGGATACGAAATGACGGAGGAGGAGCTCGTCGTCGCCGAGCAGGAGATGGAGGAGGACGCCAGCGCGGCGGACCGCGGCGCGTGGGCCGGTTCGTGGGTCTGTCAAGATGACAATGACTGGCTCTATCGGACCAGGCGTATTCCTGCCGGCGTCGCCGCTCGTCTTCCCTCCTCGGAACTGGCCCCCTCACCCAATCTGGTTGAGTTTGTTGTATTCCTATCCCATTTCCAACGGGGGTTTGGTCTCCCGGTGAGCGACTTCTTCCGGGATTGGGTCTGGACGTATCACCTGCAGCCGCACCATCTCCCAGCAAACTCCATAACCTCTCTTTCCGCCTCTGTCTCTACGATCGAGGGCTACACCAGACTATGGCCCACGAAGGAGTTGTGGATCCGGTTCTTCGGTCTTCGTCGCAACATCGTCCCCAACATCCACGTTGAGTCGGAGGACAAGCAGCTCACCCAGTTCGGAGCTGCCTCCATCTCGCCCCGGAGATTTTCAATCTTTCCTCGGGTCACTGGGCTTGACTCCTGCAAAGGATGGGCTCGGACCTTCTTCTACGTCCGGAACAAGGGTACCGAAGACTTGATTCGGTTGCTGCCCTACGCTCCGGGTCTACCTGACACGGATTTCTGGGAGGAGGTCCCCAAGAAACCTACAACTCTGGCCAACCAAGTCAACAAGAGGTTCGTGGAGCTGAAGAAGCTCGGATTGTGCAACGAGGATGCTATGATCACGTTCGTGCGCAATCGAATCTCTCCCTCCAGAGGCGCACCCACAAGTTGTGCCACATGAGCTTCAGCCGTGACCCCAACCGAACCTCCTCCTTTGAATTGAGCAACACAGAGATCTTTCGCCGGGTCAAGGCTCTTTTCACTACCCACAAGGATTTCTCTGCCGAATGGACGTGGGGAATCGAGCATTACTGCCGTGACAGGCTCCCTCCCGCGGTAAGCTTCGCGGGGTAAATTTATTTTGGATCAAGTATGTGTCGGTTTTTGTCATATTTTTGACTCTCCTCTTTGTGGTTTTTCTCAGCTGTTTCTTCAGCAAACTCTCGAGGATGGCCCGGATCCGACCCTTAAGTGGGCGTCGGACCGAGAGATCCCGGATGAGGAGGAGCCGGACCAGGAGATGTTCCTCCCTATGACCGACGCCACCAAACGTCCCAGCGGTAAATTCTCTTCTCTTAGAGATTGGCCCGATGATGAGGATGACTCGGATATCGACGTGATTGAACTTGTTGAGGCTGTCCCTCTTTCTTTTGCCTTTCCGGCATCAGCTAACCCCGGTGGGCATATCCACGAGGATCCTCCACTTAACACGGGCGAGCCGGTTCCGGTGGCGTCGAAGAAGAAGCGCGGATCCGCGTCAAGTTCTTCCTCCGAACCTTCTCAGCCCACAAAAAGGCAAAAGAAGGCCAGAGACAAGACTGCCTCCAAGCGGGCAGGCAAAGCCCTGGCACGGAGGGCTCGGAAGCCCAAGGAGGCCGAGACCTCGGATGCGTAAGTCATTTCTCATTGTGTAACTCACTTTTCCTTGCATCGCGGTAATTCCACACCTGGCATCATTCTCTTTTGCAGGCCTCCTGTGGAGGTTCCTCAGAGCGGATCGAGCATCTCTTCTCCCCTTCGGTCTGGCCCTTCTCCTCCTCGTGACGATGAGTCACGCCCGCTGAGCCCTATTCCGGAGGGCTCTGCGGCTGCTCCGGGTTCCGCAGTACCTTATCGAGAGGAACGCGACCTTGGAGCAGGAGGGGTCGGTTCGGCCGAGGCGACGGCATCCACCACTTCGGCATTGCCGCAACCAGCAACCACCAAGTCTACCGCAACACCAGCACCAGCAGCAGCTCCAATACCAACTTTTGAGCCAGCACCTGTCCCGGCAGCCAGGAAACCCATAGCAGCTCCAGTTCCAAGTTCTTCTGCCTCGTCCGAGTCATCTCAGCCTCGGCGAGGAACTATTCCAGCAGCTTCCAAAGGGAAATCCACCGTGGTTACTTCTTCCCAGCAAGCTAAAGGCAAGAAGGCTCCGATACTTCCAAGTCTACATCCGTCGAGGCTGGGCAGCGAACCTTGTCGTCGATGCTTCCAAAGAAATTACCAGCAGCGCCGGATGTTCCTGCCGAGCCAACAGATGCGCAGCAGATGGTTCTGCACACCAGCCCAGCTCTTGCCCTAATTGAGAGTAAGGAAGCTCATGCAAAGGGCTTGGTGGCACCCCACATGCCCACTGGCGAACGGTACCCTCCAAGCCTTATCGAGTTCGTCATGAACTGGAATAAGGCGGAGTTCGTCTACAACGACGATCTCCCGGAAAAGTTTGGCCCAGCTAAATTTTCCGCTCAGATGAATACCGCCACCAAGGCCATTAACCTCGTTGGGCGTATGATGGAGGTACGTCGTTTCTTCTTTACATGCTGTAGATAATAACCATTAGTCCCCGAGCCTCCGGCCGAGTAACTTGTTACTCGGCCGGATGCTCCTTAGAAGATCAACGTAGCTGCATGTAAACTTCAAATATGCACACACCTAGAGCCGGGTTAAGTTCCACTTGGCCCGGATCTTGTACACTTCGAATATGCACACACCTAGAGCCGGGTTAAGTTCCACTTGGCCCGGATCTTGTACACTTCGAATATGCACACACCTAGAGCCGGGTTAAGTTCCATTTGGCCCGGATCTTGTACACTTAGAATATGCACACACCTAGAGATGGGTTAAGTTCCACTTGGCCCGGATCTTGCACACTTCAAATATGCGCCAAGCTAACTTTACACTTCTGTACTTCTTTTAGGTAACCACCAATCGCCGGAGCGCCAAATTTCAGTGCCTGCTTGATACCCACAAGATCTTACGCGCAAAACATGTTGCACTTGGTGCAGAACATGAAAAGAGGGGTAATTTTCTCCCTCGGAACCTCTCCATTTTTCTTTACTTGTTTCCGCCGGACTAATCTCCTCATTCGGTTTTTGCAGCTAGGGTGGAGGCTGAGAATAAAATTATGCGGAAGAACTTGGAGGAAATCCGGGGTATGTCCTCTTTTGTCTGACCTTGTTGTGTTTTCCATTTCTTCTTCTCCTTGGCTCGGCAAACATTCACTCCTCGGCTTTGCTGGGTCACATACTATTTCAGCATCGCTTGAGGATAGTGTGCCCGTGCCTGATATGATGCTGCATTTTCTCGAACAAGCAGGGCAGCATCAAGCTGAGCTGAAGAAGAAGAATGATGAGCTTGCCCTCCTCCGGACCAAGGATGACGAGATAGCCAAGCTCAAGGCTGAGATGGATAAGATGAAGGCCCAACACAAAACCGAGCTACAAAAAGTTGGCTAGAACTTCACCGAAGAGCGGGAGCGCCTTACTCTCCAGATCTCTAAGGGCGAGGACCTACTCAGAGAATCCGACATCCAGCTTGGGTCGGCAAATGCTGAACTTGAGCAACTTCGCAAAAGACGCGATGCCTGCATCAAGGAGTTGACCCGGATCCATAGCCATATTTCTCGTAAGTTCCTTTCCCTTGTCCGACATAACTCTCCGGATTACCTCATATGTCTTTTCTTTACCTTCTTCTTTTGCCTTGTTTCCATACCACTTTCTAGAGGGTACTGTGATTGCGAGCGCTGCTGTTGCCAAGTTTCGCCAAGAGAGGGGTACTCCCCTTGCTCCTGATGGTGAGAACATTCCCTTGGACATGGAGGACCTATTGATCACCTTGTCCTCTCGCGTGGAGACCATCAAGAACTATGGCAAGGACATCCTCGACGTTGCAGTTCGCATCTTCAATACGTTCTGGCCCGGAGAGAGTAGTCCAGAGACCATCGCAACTCTCGTCGAGAAATTAATGGAAGTTGAGACCCAGCTTGACCTCTGGAGAGAATCTGCCGGTCGCGCTACAGCTGACACCATCCTTCATCATATTCTCACATGGTATGAGAAGATCGACCTCAGCCTACTCACACGCCGGCGCACCGGATCCAGATGGACCGATGATCCAGAGTGGGTAGCTCGGCGCCAGGCTTGCGCCTACAGCCTTGTTGAATGTTCTCCAATTCATGACTGGATTCAAGGGCCGAGCTTCCTGGAATCTGCTGGGGACGAGCAAAATGAGAATGTTGAAGATGGATCGGATGAGGGCGAAGAAGATGATGCTTCAGATATTGAAGACATCGACGACGACGTCGAACCTGCTCCTCCTGCTGCTCCTTAGTTCTAAAAAACTTGAAAATTTATCAGATCCCCGGTATGCCGGGTGCAATTGTATGCCGGATATGTGATATTTTGCTACTACGTTTTTATGCCGGATTAACTTGGACGTAGTCCCCGAGTTTCATTTTCTTGTTCGTCCAATTCTTTGGCTCGGTCCGTGTCTACCTTGATTCGGTTTTACGACTTACGAATCCGAGCTTCAAAAATTTTCTTAACAATACTTAGAAACTTTGAGGCTTGGCTCAAAATAGTTCAGCATAATAACTTGAAAATAAATACAGGGTTAGTCCGAAAAAACAAACGTTAGCTCGAATAAATCCGTTTCCTTAGTCGTTTTTCATGTGCTACGCAATTCCAAACTTGTTCCCTTGCCTGACATGAAGCCAATTCTTGTTGGATAGCAGCAAGTCGAAGGATTGGGTTTTTGGTGCTCACACATTACTAATCCGGGTTAAGTGAAACGACTCATTCCAGCTACCGCACAAGAAATTACGACAAACATTATTAAGGCAGTCCCCGAGTTACTGCTCGAGGCGCTGCTATTTCATTGATAAGCTCATTGCCGACATACATACCGACATATGAGATGACTCGGATACATACACTTCTTAGCTAAGTGTAGAAAGGACGAAGTAGTGCTACATTCCACGGTCGCTTGGATTCCTCTCCGGACATGTCCGCCTTGTTCTTTTCCTGTGGCTTTGCATCTATAAGATAGTAAGAATCATTGTGCAATGCTTTGCTCACAATGAACGGCCCTTCCCATGGGGAGGATAGTTTATGCAGGCCAGTAGTACGTTGTACCAACCGGAGCACCAGATCGCCTTCCCAGAACACTCGGGGGCACACTTTCCGGCTATGATAGCGTCAGAGGTTTTGCTGATATATGGCGGATCTGGATAATGCCAGGTCTCTCGCTTCTTCCAGCAGATCAACATCATTTTGCCGGGCTTCTTGCACTTCGGCTTCTGTGTATTGGGTAACCCTAGGCGAATCATGCTCTATGTCGGCTGGTAATACAACTTCTGCCCCATATACCAGAAAGAATGGCGTATAGCCTGTTGATCGATTCGGAGTTGTTCTTAAGCTCCACAGTACCGCTGGTAGTTCTTCTATCCAGCACCCCGCCGATCTTTGCAGCGGCTCAATGAGCCGGGGTTTTATCCCGGATAATACTAATCCGTTGGATCTTTCCACTTGTCCGTTCGATGCGGGGTGGGCTACCGAGGCGACATCGAGTCGGATCTTCTTATCTCGGCAGAAGCGCGCAAATGCTCCTTCCGCAAAATTCGTTCCATTATCAGTTATAATACTATGTGGATAACCGTATCTCAAGATGATGTCTTTGAGAAATGTCACAGCCGTAGCTCCATCACATTTTCGGATAGGTTTCACTTCAATCCATTTTGTAAACTTGTCCACCATGACCAAAATGTGTGTCATGTTTCCTCTCGCCGGTTTGAACGGGCCAACCATATCCAAGCACCATACAGCAAATGGCCACGTAATTGGTATGGTCTTGAGTTCCGACATAGGCATATGTGTCTTGGTGGCGTACCTCTGACAACCATTGCATTTTCTCACCAGATCTTCTGCTTGTTCCAAGGCACTTGGCCAGTAGAATCCATGCCGGAACGCCTTTGCCACCAAGTCTCGGGATGAGGCATGATGCCCACATTCTCCTTGGTGTATATCTCGAAGGATGTCAACCCTTCTTCCGGGTCAACGCATCGTTGGAGGACATTAGTTACACTGCGTTTGTATAACTCGGAATTGATGATTGTGTATGCTTTTGCTCTCCTCTGAGTTTACCTGGCTAACACCTCCTCAGCAGGTAACGTTCCATCTTTCAGGAATTGGAATATAGGCAGTGCCCAAGCTGGTATGGCTCGTGGAGGGAATATCTCCTCATAAGTTTCCATCTGATCCACCGGCATAACTTCAGCCGGATCACGCTGAGCAGTCCCCGAGTCTAGCGAGGTAGTCCCCGGGTTTGCCGAGGCAGTCCCTAGGTTTGCTGACACAGTCCCCGGGTCTCGTGTATCACCTCCCATGTCAATGTCCATGGGATCAGCTCCGGATTCCGTATTTTCCGGGACATAGATCGAGTCGGTTCCTGGGGACGGCCTGATAGATGGTTTTCTGAGGTGTTCCAATGCTACGCCCGGTGGAATTGCCTGTCTGGTCGATCCGAGCTTTGACAACATGTCGGCAACTTCGTTTTCTGCCCGGGGCACATGGTGAAATTCACACCCCTCGGAGTAACCAGATATCTTCTGCACGTGAAATTTGTATAGTGCCATGTTTGGATCCAGGGCATCCCACACTCCGGACACCTGCTGCACCACCAGGTCTGAGTCGCCGAAGCATATTATCCGGCGTATGCCAATCTCCTTTGCCACTTTGAGCCCATGCACAAGAGCCTCATACTCAGCGACATTGTTCGATGCCGCGAAATGGATCTGCAATACGTACTTTAGCTGATCCTTTTTTGGCGAGGTAAGCACAACCCCGGTGCCTAATCCGGTTTTGGTTTTCGACCCGTCAAAGTGCATCCTCCAGTAATTCGGATCTGGTGGTGGTGGTTCGTATTGTACCTCGGCCCAATCCACAAAAAAGTCCGCCACAGCCTGAGATTTAATCGATTCTCTTCTGTCGTATTAGGGCGTATAAGGGGCTAGCTCAATTGCCCATTTTGCGATTCTGCCACTCGCATCCTTGTTACCCATTATCTCGGATATGGGAGCTTCACATATTACTTTGATGGGGTGCTCCTCAAAGTAATGCTTTAACTTCTTCGCCGCCATATAGACACCGTATGCCACCTTTTGAAAGTGTGGGTAGTTTTGTTTCGAGGCAGACAATACCTCGCTCAGGTAATACACTGGCCTCTGTACCAACTTACCCTCTTCATTGCGCTCCACTATGATTACTGCACTTACAACTCGGTTGGTTGCGGCTACGTAGAGCAACATTGGCTCCTTTGATAGTGGAGAGGCTAACACTGGCGCAGTGGCCAACATCTTTTTCAAGTGGGCAAAAGCTTCATCGGCCTGTGGCATCCAAACGAACTTATCCGACTTTTTAATGAGTTGGTAGAGAGGTAGTGCCTTTTCTCCCAACCGACATACAAACCGACTCAATGATGCCAGGCATCCTGTGAACTTCTGGACATCGTTAAGACACTTTAGCAGCTCCATTCGTTCGATGGCTCGGATCTTTGTTGGATTAACTTCGATACCTCGGCTAGAGAAGAGAAATCCGAGTAACTTTCCATCCGGGACACCGAAGGTACATTTTTCCGGGTTAAGCTTCATCCGGAACCTTCTCAAGTTCGCGAATGTTTGCCTTATGTCGTCAAGGAGCGTTGCGCTTTCCTTGGTCTTGATAACTACATCATCCACATATACTTGTATGTTTTGACCTATTTGGTCGTGCAAACATTTTTGCATACATCTTTGGTACGTTGCACCTGCATTACGTAAACCAAACGGCATAGTGTGATAGCAATAAGCCTCGTACGGGGTAATAAACGCTGTTTTTATTTGATCATCCGGGTTCAGAGGTATCTGGTGGAAGCCAGAATATGCATCAATGAATGACAACAGTTCGCATCGCGTGGTTGAGTCTATGACCTGATCTATCCTCGGCAGTGGAAATGGATCTTTTGGACACGCCTTGTTCAGGTTCGTGTAATCGATGCACATGCGCCAAACCACTGCTACATTCGGATCGTCCTTCTTCTTTTCTACCAGCACCGGATTAGAGAGCCAATCCGGATATAGTACCTCCATGATAAATCCTCCTGCTAGTAATCGAGCTATCGCATCTCCAATGACTTTTCTCCTATCCTCGGCGAAGCGGACGAGAGGTTGCTTCACCGGCCTTGCTCCGGGTCTTACGTTCAAAGAGTGCTCGACCAACTCCCTCGGAACACCTTGCAAGTCCTGTGTAGACCAAGCAAAAATATCCCGATTCTCACGAAGGAAGTTGACGAGCTCGCTTTCCTATTTATCAGTTAACCCGGCACCAATTGTTACGGTGCGCTCCGGAAACATGATATCAACTGGAATCTTCTTGGTGTCCTTTGCGGCTTGAAATGAAACGCTGCCATGCGGGTTAATTAATGCCGGCATATATTGCTGTGCGGACTGAGCTAATGCTTCCACCTCCTGGATTTTTCTTTTCTCTTGCGTAATCACGAGTGACTCGGCTAGGTTAGACCTGGCAGAAGCACACTCCATGGAACGTCGAAAATCTCCAGCAATGGTAATCACTCCATTTGGCCCGGGCAATTTCATCTTCAGATAACTGATGTGACAGCTTGCCATGAATTTGTCCAATGCTGGTATTCCGAGTAACGCATGATATGCACTTTCCAAGTTCACCACTTCAAACTCTAGATTTTCAGTTCGGCAGTTATCCCTCGTTCCGAATAGCACGTCGACCCGGACTTTGCCTATGGGCTCACACAAAATGCCTGATACAGTGCCATGGAAAGTTGTTCTTGTAGCCTGGAGCATGTTCTCCGAGATGCCCAACTTGCGCATCGTATCCGCATACATGATGTTAATGCTACTGCCATTATCAATCAAAACCTTGGAGAACCTCACATTGATGTTCGGTCCAATGAACGTCGGATCTAGCACTAGCGCATACGAACCTAGGCTCAGCATAAGTTTAGGATGATCTTTGATGTTCCAGGTGATTTCCTGGTCCGACCAAGGCATGTACCTCATCACTGCTGGCATGATCGCATTGACCTCCATATGTCGGTGCTGCAAGCTTTTTCTATCTGTTTCCTCGGTCGTGAACACACAATAACTCTGGTGATGTTCCCTGTACTCATTCCTTCCCTCGTTTCCGGGGTACCTCTGATCCGGTTGTTGCTGATTTTCCACCTGATGCACTACATCCCTTCTTTCATTGTGGTCATACCTCGGCGGAGGGGGAGGCAACATTAGCTGCTGCGTGTTCGCTCCGGAGAGCAGTTGTTGCCGGGGTAACTCCTGCCGAGGTTGATCATTCCGGGGTGCCTGAGCATTCCCCGAACCACCTTGCTCTATTTTACGCATCCACTCACATTGCCTCGTCGTGTGACCCGCCGGGCTATTCGGATTTGGCGTGTGAAACTTACACGGCTGGTCCAGCATTGACTCATAGGTATACCTCAGATGGTCTTTCTTTTCCTGCCACTGTTTCTTCTGCTCTGGAGTCCATGTCTTCTTGCCATCATTTCTTGGAGTCCATTGCCCTCCAGTTCTCTGGCATTGGTTACTCCCTCCTCTGGGTTGATCTTGATTCACGGCTGCAACTTGTTGCGAAGCATAACAATGATCCGGTCTATCATCTCTCCTCTTTCCTCTGTAATCATTCCTCCGGGATGACCCGACTCCATCCCTCTGATAGTACTCCTCGTTTGACTCGCTTGACGCGAGCCTCGGTTGAGTCGGATCGCCCAATGCATACGAATCAGCAATCCGGATCATTTTTGCCAGTGTAACTGGCATTTTCTTCTACAGCTTCATCCACAGCTCGCTGCCATATCTGCACCCTTGTGCAAACCATGCTATGGCCTGCGACTCTATGACACCTTCACACGAGTTTCTCACGATACACCACCGGGTCATGAATTCATGATCCGTCTCGTTGGGTCTTTGCTTGCACATTGCCAGGGTCTGCGGTCTATTCGGCCTCTGATACGTACTTGAGAAGTTGCTGATAAACATTTCTTCAAAATC
Source organism: Avena sativa (assembly GCA_916181665.1). NCBI lineage: Eukaryota > Viridiplantae > Streptophyta > Magnoliopsida > Poales > Poaceae > Avena > Avena sativa. The sequence continues at coordinate 100,655,136 of OV702287.1, read as the reverse complement.
TATCTAGCAGTTGATGCTTCCGGGTGGCAAGTTATTCAGCCATACTCTGGCCGGGCCTTCCAACATCTGGGGCACGTAACGCACATCCCATGTCAAGTTGCCAGTTGCAATTTTCACCGCCGTAGCGTAGTTTATCAGCCAATCCTCTGGCTTGGTACTGCCGTCATACGTCTTCAAGCCCCTGGGTAACTGGAAGTTTGGTACCGGCGGTTCCTTCATGATCCGTGGTCCAAAGCACGCTGGACCCGGAGGACCTTGACATTCGATCTGTTCCGACCTGTACAGGCGATCCAGTTTTAACCTGGCGTCATCCGGCATCAAATCCCTGCTTCATAATCTAGACCCTATCACATGATAGTCCGGTCTGGGGTACCCTGTGTTCACCATCTCTGGAATCACCGTCATTGTATCAGTTTTGCTCTCGTTGCACACCTTTCTGCTGCATACCTCGGCCGACGCTTTGCTCTTGCCTCGGTATATTCCGCTGCTGCGGTTGTCCTGCTCCTGCAGAGTTGCGCTGTCCGGCATTGCTGTTGGCAGCGTTCCCTTGACCGGCATTGCCTTGGTCGTGATTACCTCGGCCTGCTTCACCTCGGCTCACACTCCGTCGATCATCACCTTTCCGCATCTCTTTTTCTTTTCCCGCACGCGTTGGGTCGTACGGGACGATCTGTTTGTTCCGTCTGGCCGAGGTTACTACCTCTTCTCTCCTTGGATCGCCATGAGGCGATGATGCGGCTCCAGCGGATTTCTCCGGGTTACCCATCACTGAATGGACGATCTCGGAAGCCCCAGCTCTCTCCGGGTTAGCTCTCAGCAACTCCTCGTTCTGCCTGTTCGCGATCCGAACCAGCTTGTTAACCCTGTCTTGCTGCCTTTGACGGGCCTCACCCGTCAGAACCTCTAGCTCGGATGCAGCGGCATCTGCTGCCCTGAGGTTCTTCGCCGGGGTACTATACTTTGGCAACCCCACAGACAGATAGTTTTCCGACCCTTCTGCTCCATCATCACCTTCTCTGTTCATCTCACTTATGAGATTTCTCCCTTTTACCTTTACTGCATCAACCTTGTTTGCCTTTGCGTACTCACACAGTGTCATATTCAGTGAATGTTGAGCCGCGGCTATTTTCTTTGCACCCTCCAGTATCTTTTGCCGAGTTTCCTCTAGCTCGGCCTGTGCCTGAGCCGGATCTACCACTGCTGCTACCGGGTTAGCCAAGCTATCCATAGCTTCCCTCAGCACGTTCTCAGGCCTCTCTAGAGGAGGTCCTCTACCTTTCCTCGGTGCCTTAGGTGTTACCTCCGGGTCTGGCGCTGGATCCTTGTTTGCGCCTGCACCTGGTGCAGTCATCATCACCTCCGCGTGGTCCGGGGAGCGAGCGATACGCGCCCCGCGAGCCACAGTAAGGGGTGGTTCCCCCGCATCGACGACGCGACGCAGATGAACGCACAAGACGTCCACAACAACATAGACCTTGTGCGCGCCGAGCTTGACGAAGAGGCCGTTGCGCAGAAGCGGGCGCGTGCCGAAGCAGCCAGCATTGTTGCTGACGAAATCCAGCGCTCCAAAGCGCTGAACGAGCCCGGAGATGATGCGTTCACCGGTGCCGATGAAGTTTCCCGTCCGGATCTTCACCCCTGCTAGCGCCGCTAGCCCCACGGTGGGCGCCAACTGGCGTGGTGGTGTCACGGCAGATGCCATGGATAGGCTAAAGGTGAGAACTAATATGCGCTAGGGGAATCCATTGAGAGATAGTAGAGTGATTCTCCACACAAAAGTTTGTATTGCTATATCTTCAAGATTACAAGTGCTCCTCGAGCTGTATTGGCGAGAGGAGGAAGGAGGAGCTCTCTTACTCTTGCCTTGATCTACTAGCCCTAAGGGATCACCAAACCAACTTGTGCACAACCAACTAGAATTCTGCCAACTAGCACCCAATCAACCCCTCTACCAGAACCCTAACCCCCCTTATATAGAGGAGGTTCGGTCCTGGCCTAGGGCATACGTGGAGGCATATTCCTAAGAATATGCCCCCTCCCAAAGTGATAACCCAACCGGGGTGCTTTCCCCCCGCGTCACTCATGCTTTAGCGACGTAGCCTCTGCGGCGCCCGCGTCAGCCAACGTGAGCGTCGTCACCCTTGTCGGCCATGACCCGGTGGTCCTGCCCTTGCTTTATTCGCTCATCCAGTATGCACCAGACCTTCTTTTTTGACCAGAGAGATTCCTTCCTTCTCCTAGAAGCTAAGCGAGGATCCGGATCATAGTAGATCTGGCTACACCTGTTCCTGCATATAAGTTAGACAAGCATTTCCTACTTACTCCTTAAGTCGGATGAGACAACGTTAGGCGACCCCCCTGGTCCGGGTTACTCCGTGATCCGGCCTGCCCTGAGGTGACTCGGCCAGCATCCGCTTTGACCTTGCCGAACCTCGGGTAACTCGGCCCTTATACCCCGGAGTGACCCTACCCGGGGGTATCCCCCCAACATGGATGGTCGATGGAGAAGCGATGGTGATGATCTCCTCCAATTCCCTGTCCCGGCAGGGTGCCAGAACGGAGTTTCTGGTTCCAAATCACGGAATCTGGTGGTGGCGGCTGAGCGGAACTCTTTCTGGAAAAACGTCGAACCCCCCCTGAGTTTTTAGGTCAGAAGGCATCTTATAGGCGAAGAAGGAGACCGAGGGGGTGTCTAGGGCGGCCAGACCACCCCCTAGCGTGCCAGGCCTAGTCCGTGTGGCCAGGTGGTGTGGCCTGGGCCCAGCCCCCCGTATCGTATTCTGGCTCCAGGAGTCTTCTGGTGAAATAGGATTTTTGGCATATTTTCCAGGATTTTTCCTGATAGTTGATTTTTTGCACAAAAACTAAACACCAAGGCAATTCTGTTGAAAACAACGTCAGTCCGTGTTAGTTGCATCCAAATCACACAAGTTTAGAGGAGAAACAATAGCAAAACTGTTCGGGAAAGTAGATACATTTTGGACGTATCAACTCCCCCCAAGCTTAGCTTATTGCTTGTCCTCAAGCAATTCAGTTGAGAACTGAGTGCGATAAAAAGAACTTTCACGAACACATTTGCTTCATAAGATGTATATATTCTCAGCATGTGATCAACTACTTAGACAATTCATAATAAGGAGTATGCAACTAAGTTTACTTAATAGGCATTGCAAGCTATGAAGAGATTCCAACTTAAAAATAATAAGTAGCAAGAAACATAAACAGAAGCAACATTACAATGCTCATAACAAGGTATGATAGAGTTGTATCTCGCTTGCCGTTTTATTGTGAATGCCAAGCACCTCTGAAGTTCAGGTGAAGACTAGAAGTAAAGATGTCAAAGATACAAGAATCAAAGTCATAACACAAATAATCAAGTTTTGAGACAAGCACATTACACTAAGAATGACAACTATGCTCTCAAGAAGGTGCTCATAGAATAAGTGGAGACTCAACAAGGAAATGAAAAGGTTTTGAATAGTTTGAAAGGCTTCCAAATGCTGAAAGTATGGTACTCATTAGCTTTGAGCTCTCATTGCCCCTATCATAAGAATTTTTAATATGGTTAAGGTGAAAGTGACACAACTAAGAGGATATGCTTGAAAAGTTATCTCATGCCCCTTACTCATGAGTACCGGACCTCATGCTACTCAACTTCAATCACAAGTAAGATCTTGTCATTGTAAGTACATATGTATCATAGAGAACCACCAACAGGGTACCCCTTGCACATGATACAGGAGCTATCCCATAATCAAAATGACAAGGCAAGCAGACAATGAGCATCTCAGCGATCTTTTTATTTACTATGTGCATAGATTTTTATTAAGGATGCTTCATAGAATGCTCATTATGGTTATGCTGCAAGTTTCCACCATGATTAGGTATGGCTTAGGCTAGTGGCTCAGGCGTTTCCCTAACACATATACAAACTCCATGATCTCACAAGTTCCCCTTTTATTTCACACCGCCGGGATCCATAAGCAAAAAGAATCATGATATCAACAAGGTACTAAGTACCTGTGCAATGTTGAAAGCGTTCCCCATGATACATGGTTCTGCTAACTTCAACTTATAAAGCGCAAGCATATACGCAACAAAGAAGGATGAAATGGTTCAGGTTTATTAAGTGCAAGAAAATAAAGTGTGCCATCAAGTTCGTGAGAGCTTTACTAACTAACTTTCTCATAACAAGCAAACATTTTATTCGGAAGAAAACAAGGCATATTGAATATGCACGGAGATAGAAAATGATCCTAATAGGTAGGTATGGTGGACACTTTGGCAATAATTGATTTTAGGGAGTTGGAAACATGAGTAAAATACTCAGTGAAAGTGAAGGCTAGCAATAGTAAGGGAGCGACAAACGAGAGAGCAATAGCTGTCATAATCATGCTTGCAACAAAACAAGACTAATCATGGCATGAAAGTGATTCAAGACCCTCAAGGCAAAATAATCCATCGAGGCTTAACTGATTATTTCAGTCATATCCATGCGTGAGCATGTGCCAAGTCAATTCAAATGAAACATTCAGAGGAGGATACCACAGTGTCATACCAAGTTATGAATAAAGTAATGCAAGCAAACATTCATAAGACATGCTACAAACTATTAGCAAGCTGGAACTAATCATATGAAAGCAAGAACTACTAAGCATCCAAAGATAACATACACCCTACATGAACAGACCAAGCATGCCCACAATGATTAGTATATGTACAAAATGAAAACAAATAGAGTTCGTTACCAGCCTCTTACCACACCTCAAGTTTTCATTAATCCTCATTATTGCTCTTCACTTGTGTGGCTTGAATAATAATATGAAACCAATATTCACTGAGGACTGCTGAACCCTGCAACAAACTCACAAAGCCAAAGAAGAACAACAAATATTTTTGGTGTTTTCAATTTTTTTAAAGCGAGAACCAAAAAGGAAAAGCAAGCAAAGCAAAATCTTTTTGGGTTTTTCGAATAGTTCAAACAAAGCAAGAAGGGAAAAACAAACCAAGGAAAAAAGAAGAAGAAGAAAACAAAGAGAAACAACAGAAATATGTTTGGTCTTTTTGTGTTTTAGAAAGCGAAAGCAAAGAAAGAACGAAAACTAAAAGGAGAACGAAACATGAACACACAAAGTACCGACGCAACATGATAAGGAGATGAGTGCGGTGTCGGCGTACCTCCCCCCAAGCTTAGGCTTTTGGCCTAAGTGGGTATCAATCCAGATACGAGTAAGGGTTCCAAGCAGGAGGATCATGATAAGAATGGTCGTATTTGGGCCCTTGGGAGGAAGAAGAAGCTCCCCAATCATAGATTGGCTGCTGATATGAAGACTCCCCCTCATTCGAGGGCTGGAACCAATCATCCGTGACCTCCCTTCTAGTATCCTGCTCCTGTTGGGAGAGCTCTCCCAAGTACATGTCAAGCTCCTCCTCAGTGAGGGACCATCCTACCCTGTTATCAAGGTTAAACAAAACAGGTGCAGGCAAAAGAACAACACGCTCGGACTTGCTCTTTCTCCAACCAGCTTTGAGAAAGGTTATTTCATAAGACAACTCACTCAAACTAGCCCACGAAGAAACAAATTTATGTTGTATCATGGAATTAAGATCAAGTCTTTCTATGGTGAACTGTAGGTCTAGATGATGAGGCACTAAACCATGCAATGCTAATAAACTAGAAGCAATGAGGCCTCCACAAATTCCACCTTTCTCGCGGTTGGCGGCAAGATAGAAAGCTATCAAAGCACCCAAGTTGTAAGACCTATCTCGTTTAAGAGCAGCAGAGATAAATGCTAGATCATATGAAGATAACTTATTGGCAGTTTTCCTAGCAAGAACACACTTGGCAATAAAGTAGGCAAAGTAGCGAATGGAGGGGAGATGAATGTTACGGATTTTTCCACTCTCCTTTGAGAAGCTGCTCCCTTGGCAAATTTCTGCGTATAAATCCATGAGTGGTGCGGGTCGCTCTTTAATCCTTCCACATGATCCCCACTGAGGTACCTTAATAGCTGCACAAAAGTCATCGAGAGAAAGGTCGACAGCAATATTGTAAATTTTGTAGTGGACCATGGGGTTAGGCAAAGAGTAACTAAATTGAAAGTCCTGCACCACAGACATGGTTAGCTTCACAAATTGACAAGGTTCATCTTCCAAAAAGTGCTCCAACCCTGCATTAGAAACCAAAGTGTGGAAATCCTGGAGAATTCCTGCGGCTCTCATGAATTCAGAACATGGGTAAATGGAAGGAAAAACTTCCTCCTCCCAGTGAACCTTCATGACCTCAGGCACCCATAGTTCATGCTGGTTTAGTTGATGCTCATTCATCTTCTAATCTGAAATTTAAACACCTATTAAACAAATGATTGCAAAGTGAATATAATGAAGGGTACTACTCATAGGGACTTGTAAGAGGCCTAAACATGCATGAAAACTATATCTCTAAGCATCAAACTAGCTTACAAGCTCTCATAACCTGTCACCTACAGCAGCAAAATACTCAAGATATAATCCACTAAACACAAATCTACTTGGACAAGGGGAGGAGTCACATACCAGAGAACAAGTGCTCCAAATTTCAGTAACAAAGATGGGCTAAGCCAGGAGATCGAAAAAATCGAGACCAAGCACATCAAGAATGCGATTTTGAGCAATGAACTAGAGTTTGCACGGGAGAGAGAAGAAAGTGGCAGGTGAGAGAGTTAGTGGAGGGCCAGGGGTGGCCCACACCATGGCATGGCGCCACCCAGGGCAGGCCACGCCACCAGGTGGTGAGCCTGCCTGGTGGGTCCCCCTGGTACCTTCCAAGCACTCCTTTGCCCCTTTTTTCACGTAAAAATTTAATATGAATTTTCTGGAATTTTTCGAGACACTTTATTTTTGGGCAATTTTCAGGCATAGAAGAATGATTTTCTGACAGACAGATTTTTTGGAAATAAAGCAATGACAAAACAAGGCTAGAACTACAGGAGTTCTAAGACACTCTAATATGCAAGCAACTTAACAGCAGAAAAGAAAACTAAACGAAAAGAAAAACTAAAAGGAAAGAATAAAAGTAAACAGAGATAATCATGGTGAAAAGATCTTGTTCAATGAAATCCTTTTGTTAACAAGGTTGATCAGGTCTTGTTACCAAAACAATTTTATATGAAACAAAACTTTGTATTCCACAAATGATTATGTTACCTCAACTTTGATAGCAATAGTCCCAATCATAATAGTTTCAAAATTTTCTCTTGGTATGGGACAATATATTTCTCCAACTTGAATGCCCTCAACATGTTCAATTAAATTCAAACCATAAGTCCTTTCAATCTTCTTGGGGAAATAGACGGTATGTTCCTTGTCATTAACATTAAAGGTCACCTTTCCTTGATTACAATTAATAACAGCTCCTGTAGTATTAAGAAAAGGTCTCCCAAGAATAATAGACATATTATCATCTTCAGGCATTTCAAGCACAACAAAATCAGTTAATATCAAGCAATTATGAGCCACTTGAACAGGTACATCCTCACATATACCAACAGGAATAGTGGTAGATTTATCAGCCATTTGCAAAGATATATCAGTTGGTATCAGTTTTTCAAGTTGAAGTATAGAGAGAGAAAGGCATAACACTAACTCTAGCTCCCAAATCACACAAAGCAGTTCTAACATAACTATTCTTAATAGATCAAGGGATAGTTGGAATCCCTGGGTCTCCAAGTTTCTTAGGAACCTTACCATTAAAGGAATAATTAGCAAGCAAAGTAGAAATTTCTTCATCAGGGATCTTCCTTTTATTCGAGACAATATCCTTCATATACTTTGAGTAAGGAGGCAATTTAATAGCATTAGTCAAAGGAATTTGCAGGAATAAAGGTTTCATCCACTCAAAAAACTTATTATAGTGTTCATCTTCCTTTGTCTTGTGTTTCTTCTCAGGGAAAGGCATAGGTTTTTGGACCCAAGGCTCTCTTTCACTACCATGTTTCTTAGCAATAAAATCTTCTTTAGTGTATTTAGTATTCTTAGTGTGCTTTTCAGGTTCTTCTTCATCTTTTTCTTCATTTGGAGCTTCATTTTATTCATTACCACTTTCAGTTTCAGCATCAGAGACAGATATACTATTGGGATCTATAGCAGGTTTAGAGGGTTCTACAACAGTTTTATGTTTCTTTTTCCTTTTCTTATGAGTAGAGCCACTATGTTTAGCTTGTTGAGAATCCTTCTCAATTCTTTTGGGATGCCCCTCAGGATATAGAGGATCCTGGGTAGCAACACCACTTCTAGTTCTAATTTCATAAGCATGTTTTTCTTAGCAGCGTTAATTAGCAAGTCTTTTTGCACTTTAATGAGTTGATCTATTTGAGTTTGAACCATTTGAAAGTGTTTAACAATCATTTTAACATCATTATAGGTTCTTTCCACAATATCTTTCAATTCAACAATAGCTCTAGTGTTTTCCGTTAAATGATTTTGCACCCTTTTATTAAAATTATCTTGCTTAACAATAAAGATATCGAATTCTTGTAACCATTGACCAGGAGGTTTAGAGTAAGGGATATCACATTCATCAAAGTGTTGGAGAGAGTGTACCTCAATAGTGGATGAGTAGGGGATAGGATTACATAATTCTTCTATAGGAGGTAAATTCTTGACATCAGCAGCTTTAATTCCCTTCTCCTTAAGACATTTCTTAGCTTCCTTCATCACTTCATCATTTAATTCAATAACTCCCCTCTTCTTTGATGTTGGAATAGGCACTGCAATAGTTGGTTCAGGTATAATCACTTCAGGTATAGCTGGTTCAGGAGGAGTCCAGTCTTCATAATTCTTGCTTATTTTAGTCATTAATTCCTCACCTTCCTTGGGAGTCCTATTCCTGAAAACACAATCATCACAACTATCTAGGTATGTCCTAGATTATTCATTTAGTCCATTATAAAATATATCAAGAAGCTCATTCTTAGGTAATGGACTTCCAGCCTATGCATGAATCAAAGCACAAAACCTTGCCCATGATTCGGGCAATATCTCTTTTTCTCCCTGTTTAAAATAAAAAAGTTCCTGCAAAATAGCATGTCTAGCACTACTAGGAGGAAAATATTTCTACAGGAAAGTACTAATCAAGCAATTAGGGCTATCAATAGATCCAGGAGGTAAATTACTAAACCAAGTTTTAGCTTCTCCTTTTAGTGAAAAAGGGAAAATCTTAGCAACAAACTAAGTACGCATCTTAACATCATTAGAAAACAAGCCACTCATGGTAGAGAGCTCATTCATATGTGCTACCACACTTTCATTCTTAGTCCCACAAAAGGTTCTTTCTCAACAATAGCAATGTAAGATAGATCAAGAGAGAAACCATAATCTTTATCTTTAATGTTTATGGGAGAAGCAACAAACTTAGCAAAAGGAGACAATTTGGGTCTAATAGTATGCCTCTCAAGGAGACTCTTAGCAGCGCTCCTATTATGGGTGTTTTTACATTCTTTAATAAATTCATCGGTCATCTCAACATAACCATCTTCAATATCATAACTTTCACTAGACTCAGATGAACTAACAGGTGTAGTAGTGTCTTCATTAGGAGTTTCAGTATTTCCAGGTATAGTTCTAGCAATCGTAGCATCTAGGAAAGGACCTAATGAACCACTCTTATCAAGCACAGTAGAAGCAGCATCATAAGTATCAGAAGTTTCAGATTCAGCAGTAGTAGCAGTGTGTGTAGCATGTGTATGTGGTGGTGTAACGAGCTTACTCATAATAGATGGTGAATCAAGAGCAACAGAGGTGTTCAGAACCATACCTCTTCTTGTAGTGGATGGTAAAATAGGAACCTTGCCATCACGAGACTTACCCATGATGGATGGATGGCAGCAAACAATAGAGAATCCAAGTGAACTTGATAAATAAAGCTATGCTCCCCAGCAACGACGCCAAAAAATAGTCTTGATGACCCACAAGTATAGGGGGTGTATCGCAGTATTTTCGAGGGAAGTGAAACCCAATTTATTGATTCGACACAAGGGGAGCCAAAGAATATTTATAAGCCTTAACAACTAAGTTGTCAATTCAGCTGCACCTGGAAACAATCTTGCTCGCAGAAGTTTATCAGTCGCAACAGTTTTGTAGTAGCAATAGTAAAGTAACAACAGTAGTAAAGTAAAGACAATAGTAACAAGATTAGTAAACAGTAGGATTCGAGTGCGGTAGGCATAGGGATGGATGGACGGGTGTTGCATGGACAAGACAATTCACATAGCAATCAGAACATAGGGAAATTGCAGATAAATAAGATAAAGCATCCAAGTACTAAATAATCATAGGCATGTGTTCCATATATAGTCATACGTGCTCGCAATGAGAACTTGCACAACATCTTTTGTCCCGCCATCCCGTTTGCAGCGGGGCCTCAAGGGAACTACTGGCAATTAGGGTGCTCCTTTTAATAGAGCACCAGAGCAAAGCATTAACACTCTGTGAACACATGTGTTCCTCACATCAAAGCCATTCCCTCAGGTTATCCCAATTTCGGTCACTTCGGGGCCTTTGGTTCCGGACAACAACGTGTGTATACAACTTGCAGGTAAGACCATAAACAATACTATCATAATGAAACAATAACATGTTCAGATCTGAAATCATGGCACTTGGGCCCTAGTGACAAGCATTAAGCATAACAAGTCGCAACAAAGTCAAAAAGCACTAATAGTAGATACTAGGCACCATGCCCCAACAATCCAATGCCATTATATGAACGATCTCATCCAATCCCTACCATGCCCATAGCCTACAGCGGGGGATTACTCACTCATAGATGGGGGCAACATGGATGGTCGATGGAGAAGCGATGGTGATGATCTCCTCCAATTCCCCGTCCTGGCAGGGTGCCAGAACGGAGTTTCTGGTTCCGAATCACAGAATCTGGTGGTGGCGGCGGAGCGGAACTCTTTCTGGAAAAACGTTGACCCCCCCAGAGTTTTTAGGTCAGAAGGCATCTTATAGGCGATGAGGGAGACCGAGGGGGTGTCTGGGGCGGCCAGACCACCCCCTGGCGCGGCCAGGCCTAGCCCACGCGGCCAGGTGGTGTGGCATGGGCCCAGCCCCCCTCCGTCTCGTATTCTGGCTCTGGGAGTCTTCTGGTGAAATATGATTTTTGGCATATTTTCTGGGATTTTTCCTGATAGTTGATTTTTTGCACAAAAACTAAACACCAAGGCAATTCTGCTGAAAACAGCGTCAGTCCGTGTTAGTTGCATCCAAATCACACTTGTTTAGAGGAGAAACAATAGAAAAAGTGTTCGGGAAAGTAGATACGTTTTGGACATATCAACGGGAGATGTATATTACGAATTTTACCACTCTCCCTTGAGAATCTGCTCCTTTGGCAAATCTCTACATACAAGTCCATGAGTGGTGTAGGTCGCTCTCTAATCTTTTCACACGAACCCCACTGTGGTACTTTAATAGCTGCACAAAAACCATCAAAAGGGAGATCAACAACTATATTGTAAATTTTGTAATGAACCATGGGGTTAGGCAAGGAGCAACTAAATCAAAAATCCTGCACCACAGACATAGTTAGTTTCACATATTGGTAAGGTTCATCTCCCACAAAATGCTCCAATCGTGCATTAGCAATTAAAGTATGGAAATCTTGAGAAATCCCTGCAGCCCTCATGAATTCGGGGAATGGATAGATAGAAGGAAAGACTTCCTCCTCATGGTGAACCTTCATAACCACAAGCACCCTTAATTCATGTTGGTTGAGTTGGTGTTCATTCATCTCCTTTTCTGAAATTTTAAACATCCATCATACAGGTGATTGCAAAGTGATCACATAATGAAAGGAACTACTTATAGGGACTTGTAAGAGGCCTAAACATGCATCAAAACAATTTCTCTAAGCAAAGAACAAGCATGTAAACTCACATAACCTGTCACCTACAATAGTAAAATACTCAAGATATAATCCACTAATCACAAATCTACTTGGACAAGTGGAGGAGTCATATACCGGAGATCAAATGCTCCAAATCTCAGCAGCAAAGATGGGCTGAGCAAGGAGATCGAAAATCGAGAGCAAGAACAGCAAGAACACGGGTTTGAGCAATGAACTGGTGTTTTCTTGGGGGAGAGAGAGGAGTGGAAGGAGGGAGAGTAAGTGGAGGGCCAGGGGTGGCCCACACCATGGCCAGGCGCGCCCCTAGTGTGGTCGCGCCACCAGGTGGTGTGCTTGCTTGGTGGGCCCCCCTGGGTCACTCCAGGTACTTCTCTGCCAGAATTTAACATTAATTTTCTGGAATTTTTGGAGACACTTTTTTTAGCAATTTTCAGGTATTGATGAATTATTTTCTGGCAGAAAGATAATTTTGGAATGATGCAATCACAAAACTAAAACTTCAAAAGTTCTAAAACACTCTAATATGCAAGTAACTAACAAAGTAGAAAAGTAAACTAAGTGAAAGCAAAAATTAAAATGGATAAACAAAAAGTAAGCAAAGATAATCATGGTGAAAACATTGTTTTGTTCATCAAAATCCCTTTGTTAACAAGGTTGATCAGGTCTTGTTACCAAACCAATTTTATATGAAACAAAACTTTGCATTTCACTAAATGATTATGTTACCTCAACCTTGATAGCAATGGTCCCAATCATAATAGTTTCATATTTTTCTCGTGGTATGTGACAATATATTTCTCCAACTTGGATGCCCTCAATATTTTCAATTGAATTTAAGCCATAATTCCTATCAATCTTGTTGGGAAAATAGACAGTATGCTCCTTGTCATTGACATTAAAGGTTACCTTTCCTTGATTGCAATTAATAACAGCACCTGCAGTATTAAGAAAAGGTCTCCCAAGAATAATAGACATATTGTCATCTTCAGGCATTTCAAGCACAACAAAGTCAGTTTATATCAAGCAATTATGAGCCACTTGAACAGGTACATCCTCACATATACCAACAGGAATAGTGGTAGATTTATTAGCCATTTGCAAAGATATATCAGTTGGTGTTAATTTCTCCAATTGAAGTCTTTTATAGAGAGAAAAGTCATAACACTAACTCCTGCTCCCAAATCACACAAGGCAGTTCTAACATAATTATTTTTAATAGAGCATGGAATAGTTGGAATCCCTGGGTCTCCAAGTTTCTTTGTAACCTTACCATTAAAGGAATAATTAGCAAGTAAAGTAGAAATTGACTCATTAGGGATCTTCCTTTTATTAGTGACAATATCCTTCATATACTTTGAATAAGGAGGTAATTTAATAGCATCAGTTAAAGGAATTTGCAAAAATAAAGGTTTCATCCACTCACAAAACTTATTGTAGTGTTCGTCTTCCTTTGACTTGTGTTTCTTATCAGGGAAAGGCATTGGTTTTTGAACCCAGGGCTCTCTTTCACTACCATGTTTATTAGCAACAAAATCTTCCTTAGTGTACTTAGCATTTTTAGTGTTTCTTTCAAGTTCTTCTTCAATTTCTTCTTTATCAGGAGCGTCATTTCTCTCATTACCACTCTTAATTTCAGCATCAGAGACATATATACTATTAGGATCTTTAGCAGTTTCAAAAGATTCTACAACTATTTTATGTTTCTTTTTCTTTCTCTTAGAAGAAGTACCACTATTTTCAATTTGTTGGGAATCTTGCTCAATTCTTTTGGGATGCCCCTCGGGATATAGAGGATCCTGAGTGGCAGCACCACTTCTAGTTCTAATTTCATAAGCTTGTTTTTCTTTAGAAGCATTAACTAGCAAATCTTTTTGTACTTTAATAAGCTGATCAATTTGAGTTTGAACCATTTGGAAATATTTAACAAGAATTTTAACATCATTAGAGGTTCTTTCCACAATATCCCTTAACTCAATAATAGCTCTAGAGTTTTCCATCAAATGATTCTGCACTCTTTTATTAAAATTATCTTGCTTAACAATTAAAATATCAAATTCTTCTAAGCATTGATCAGGAGGTTTAGAATAAGGAATATCACCTTCATCAAAATGTTGGAGAGAGTGTACCTAAATAGTGGATGAGTGAGAGATTGGCTTACATAATTCTTCTATAGGAGGTAGGTTCTTCACATCTTCAGATTTAATACCCTTCTCCTTAAGACATTTCTTAGCTTCCTTCATCACTTCATCGTTTAGTTTAATCACTCCTCTATTCTTTGGTGTTGGTGTTGGCTCAGGCACTGTTAACTCAGGTGTAGTTGACTCAGGTGGAGTTGACTCAAGTGAAGTCCAGTCATCATGATTCTTTCTTATCTTAGCCATTAATTCCTTAGCTTCTTTGGGAGTTCTCTTCCTGAAAACACAATCAACACAACTATCCATGTATGTCCTAGATTCTTCAGTTAGTCCATTATAATATATATCAAGAAGCTCATTTTTAGGTAATGGACATCTAGGCTGTGCATGAATCAAAGCACACAACCTTGCCCATGATTCAGGCAATATCTCCTTTTCTCCCTGTTTAAAATCAAAAAGTTCCTACAAAATGGCATGTCTAGCACTAGGAGGGAAATATTTCTGAAAGAAAGTACTAATCAAGCAATCAGGGCTATCAATAGATCTAGGAGGTAAATTATTAAACCAAGCCTTGGCTTCTCCTTTCAGTGAAACAGGGAAAATTTTAGCAACAAAGTAGGTGCGCATCTTAATATCATCAGAAAATAGGCCACTCATGGTAGAAAGCTCAGTCATATGTGCTACAACACTTTCATTTTTAGTCCCACAAAAGGTTCTTTCTTAATAGTGGTTATGTAAGATAAATCAAGACAGAAATCATAATCCTTATCTTTAATGTTTATGGGAGATGTAGCAAACTTAACATTTGGAGACAATTTAGGTTTAACAGTATGTTTCTCAAGAAGACATTTAATAGCACTCCTACCATGAGTGTTTTGGCATTCTTTAATAAATTCATCAGTCATTTCTATATATCCATCTTCAATATCATAGCTCTCTCTAGACTCAGGTGAACTGACAGGTGTAGTAGTGTCTTCATTAGGAGTTTTAGTATTTCCAGCTATAGTTCTAGCAATCGTAGCATCTAGGAAAGGACCTAATGAACCACTCTTATCAAGCATAGTAGAAGCAACATCATAAGTATCAGAAGTTTCAGATTCAACAGAAGTAGTAGTATGTGTAGCATGTGTGTGTGGTGGTGCTGTAAGGAGCTTACTCATCACAGATGGTGAATCAAGAGCAACAGAGATGTTCAGAACTGTACCTCTCCTTGTAGTGGATGGTAATATAGGAACTTTTCCATCACGATATGTACCCATGATGAATGGATAGCAGCGAACGCAAGTGATTCCAAGTGAACTTGATAAATAGAGTTATGCTCCCTGGCAATGGCACAAGAAAATAGTCTTGATGACCCACAAGTATAGGGGATCACAACAGTCTTCGAGGGAAGTAAAACCCAATTTATTGATTCGACACAAGGGGAGCCAAAGAATATTTATAAGCCTTAACAACTGAGTTGTCAATTCAGATGCACCTGGAAACAATCTTGCTCGCAGTAGTTTATCAGTAGCAACAGTTTTGTAGTACCAATAGAAAAGTAATAGAAGTAGTAGAAGTAAAGACAATAGTAACAATTGAAGTAAGCAGTAGGATTAAAGCGCGGTAGGCATAGGGATGGATGGACGGGCGTGACATGGACAAGAAAATTCATATAACAATCAAGATATAGGGCATTTGCAGATAAATAAGGTAAAGGATCCAAGTACTAAATAATCATAGGCATGTGTTCCATATATATTCATACGTGCTCGTAATGAGAACTTGCAAAACATCTTTTGTCCTGCCAGCCTGTTTGCAGCGGGGCCTCAAGGGAACTACTGGAAATTAAGGTGCTCCTTTTAATAGAGCACCGGAGCAAAGCATTAACACTCCATGAACACACGTGATCCTCATATCATAGCCATTCCCTCCGGTTATCCCGATTATTGTCACTTCGGGGCCTTTGGTTCCTGACAATAATATGTGTATACAACTTTCAAGTAAGATCATAAACAATACTATCATCATGAATCAATAACATGTTCAGATCTGAAATCATGGCACTCGGGCCCTAGTGACAAGCATTAAGCATAACAAGTTGCAAAAAATTCAAAAAGCACTAACAATAGATACTAGGAACCATGCCCTAATAATCTGATGCCATTACATGAACGATCTCATCCAATCCCTACCATCTCCATAGCCTACATCGGGGGATTACTCAATCATAGATGGGGGAATCATGGATGGTTGATGGAGAAGCGATGGTGATGATCTCGTCCAATTCCCTGTCCTGGCAGGGTGCCAGAACGGAGTTTCTGGTTCCGAATCGCGGTATCTCATGGTGGCGGTGCAGCGGAACTCTATTTGGAAAAACGTCGAAACCCCCCGTCTGTTTTAGGCCAGAGGGCTTTTATAGGCGAAAGGAGAGGTCGAGGCGGATTCCGAGGCGGCCACACCCCCTCCCGGCGCGGCCTGGCCTGGCCCGCGCGGCCAGGGGGTGTGGGCCCCTCGTGGCCCCTCTTCGTCCCGTCTTCTGGCTCCGTGAGTCTTCTGGTAAAATAGGAGTTTTGCGATATTTTCCGGGATTTTTCCTGAAAGTTGATTTTCTGCAAAAAAAACGAGACACCAAAGCAATTCTGCTGAAAACAGCGTTAGTCCACATTAGTTGTATCCAAATCACACAAATCAGAGGAGAAACAATAGCAAAAGTGTTTGGGAAAGTAGATACGTTTTGGACGTATCATCCGGCTGTATAGTTGCGCCCGTATAGTTGGGAAAACCCCTCAAACGCCAGCTGGAAGGTAACCATTGCTCAAAATTTTATTCTTTCTTCTTCTAAAAACCTCGACACACCACCTGGGTGCTTATCCCATGATCTAGAGAAGCCGAGCATATGTAAGCAATAAAATTCTACCTCAGAAACCTCCTAGACTGTAATTCTCTATAGAAGTTCATGTTTTATTTTTACTTTATTTTTGTCGGTTGGGTGAACGAACTTTGTTCGTACACCAAAACATTGCCTTTTATTGTGTGTGTTATTTTTGCAGGGATTTGAACCTTGTGTGACTATGTGTACGGTAGTGCCGATCGTGCAAAAACTCACATGAGCCACTTGGTTGCTTCAAATAAACATGCTTACATATTAATGGCTGGTAAAACCTTCCAAACTCGAACCTCTCCCAATTAAGCACATAGGGGCTGCACACTCGTGTTTCATATTTTTTCTCACTTGCACTTCATCAAAATCTAGGAGTATGTACAACTCTTGGACTTAGTTTGTTGACATAAGCGTGGTGCTTAGGTTGATGAACTGACAAAGTGGGACTTGTATTTTTTATCACTTTGAGCTAATCCCCATGCCTTCAAAAACATAAAGTGTTTTATTTTCTTCTTAGTTTCCAAGCAAGTTCACAAGGAAGGCAGCCACCAGGCTATATCAAGAAATTTACGTTAAAGCAAAGTTTCTCTGTCCATCAAAAGAGAGGTTACTTGTACCTCAATGGTAAAGTGTGTCACCCTTGTTTTCAACTAAGCTTTGGGAGGTAACCACTTATCACACTCTCTTTTCGAAACTATATTTTGTCTTTTCTGTTCATGATATACTCAAGTTTGGTTCTTACAAAGTTCTATGCTTGGGGAGGTTACTTCTGTATGTGTACAGTCTTGTGCAATGTTCGTATTCGGTGAAGGTTTAATGCATTCATGTATCCCGCTGTTTTTGAATGCTTGTTTAAGTGAGTCTAGTTCTGTATTCATATGGGGATACACTTGCTCATGATAGGCACCATAGGAGGTGACTTAGAGCTTGTATGCATCTTGCCAAATTGTTTATCAAGCTTGTGACACTATTTGTGATCCTCTAGAAAACATTGCCACAATCTCTACACTTGGAAAGAATGAATACTCGATCAAGATCATTTGAAATTTGTTGCATGTCACTAATAGCTTTGTCTTAAATAACTAAGTTATGCTCGCCCCATAGTGTCAAAACAATAGACTTGATAGTTTGCTTACGGAAGGAGTTGTCAATTGGAAATGATATTTGGAAGTTTTGAGTTCTATGCTAAATAAGGTGTTGTTTATTTGTCTTAAGAGTCTAGCCTTAAAGATACTCAACACCATAGATGTGATGATCGACTTGATAGTACTCTTTGAAAGGATTTGTTTGAAGAAACTAATATTAGCGGTAATTGAGATGCATGCCAAATCTTGACCTATTGATTAAAGTATGATATTGCTTTATGCGTGTCTGCACCATTGTCGCACAATAGGGGATGCTAACAACTCCGCTGTTCTTTGAATAGTCAAAAAGAGGAAACTCTTGGAGTTTGGCTATGAGTTGCCCAACATATGTAGTAGAAATGCTATATTTGGGTATTGTCACATCCCAAAATTTTCCAAATTTCGAAATGTGAAAATTTTAAACAAAATGAAGAACCAAGTTCTTTGAAATTCAGTAGGAACAAAAACTTTTGGAACATTTAATATAATGCCTCCAAAACCCAAGCCAAACAAAATGATTTTTGTTTGTGAACTGGTGTGCATGTTTTGAAAATCCCAAATCATGAAGCATGCATGAGCATCTTGACTTGGTTGCTTTTTAAAAACCCAAGAGAAGTGAGAATATCTCAAACCCTAAAACTCAAATTAGTTGTTAACACTAAGAACAACACAGTACTATGGATATACTCCATATTTATATTAAACAAAAGAACTCCTATGAGGGCTAAAAAGATAAAGGACAAAATAATAAAACAATAGAAATTGGTTTCATCCAATTTGGAGCCATGGATAAAAAGATATGAATTATTTAGGGAATAGAATTAAGAAAATGCAATATTAGCTATTAAAGCCAAAGTAATACCCTAAAAACCTAATTTGAGTTTTACAAATTTTTAGAAATTTGTATGATTCAAATTGGATGATTTAATCAAAAGTTATTTAAGAAAACAGAAAAAGAAAAAGAAAAACCGAAGAAAAAAACCTAGCCCACTAAGCCCACCCGGCACTCCCCTTTCCCCCACTGTTTTTCACCGTTCCCCCCTTCACCCCCTCTCACTGACACCGTGACCCCACTCCACGTCACCCTCTACCTCACCTTCTTCCACCGCGACGAACAGCCCCTCCCCCTCCCTCTGCCGTTTCCAAATCGGCTCGAATTCGTGTGTTTGCACAATTAATCTCCACCCCGACCCCTTCCCTCTTAGCCGCCACCCCCTTCTCTCCGTTTTCCCTCAAGCCCCACAACCCCGGAGCCACTGGGCTGCTCGGAATCAAGCTCGAACCACCGCGGCCACCAACGAGCTCCGGCGAGGATTCCGGTGAGACCCGACAACCCCACACCCCCCTCTCTGTCCTAAAGCTTCGCCATGCTCTGGCGCATCTACTGACGCTTTCCCGTGATTTTTCTATGCCTAGGTCGTCGCCACGGTCGCCACCGGCATCACCCTCTGCCGCCATCGTTCACCGGCGATTTCCGGCAAGACGCAGGTTCCCGCCGCCCTACCTTGGCCACCACAAGCTTCTACATGAAATGGCGCACCTCCCTGATGCCTTGTTTTGTCTGCTCGAGCCCCAGGTCGATGACACCATCTCGGAGACACGAGCTCCGCCGTCGGCAAGTACTCCGGCGAAGAATCCCCGACGAATCTGAGCGCCCCTCCCTCCACCACGACTAGCATCGAGATCACCGAGACCACCGCGAACCCTAGGTAAGATCGCCGCTTCCCCTAACCCTCTAGAATCACCGGAGCACCACCCGTCCGACGCGTCGCCGCCGCGCACTGTCGCCAGCGCCGCCAGTCTGTGGTCGACACGCTGAGCACCGTCTGATCTTGATCCAGCGGCTTAGATAGATCACTTAGCGAAACAGTACGGGCTAATCTGGATCGCCCCTTGCCACTTAAAATCCAACGGCCTGCAGCAGCCGATCCGCCCGAACCGGTACGAGCCAATCAGAGCACGCCACGTAGGCCTGAGCGTCTGTTTAAATTAGAAAATAGACAGAATAATTGTTAAACTTAGAAATTCAATAACTTTTGATCCACAAATCAGAAAAATACAAATTTAGTGTCTATGGATTCAGAAAAATGAGAGCTTCATTGCTGAGGCCTTATTTCACCCTTTAGCTTCTGTAAAATAGAAGTTTTAGGCAGAACCTTTTTAGGAGTATTTTACCCATAAAAATTATTTTGTAAATTATTTTTGGATGAATCTTTTTGCTATGGATTGCAAATTGAACCCTCTGTCTAGTGATACCAAAATATAGATTTGGTTGACTATGCCTAATAGTATGGGAATTATTTAGTGAGTTTGGCATTTCTAAATACTAGAAATTATTGCTAATTGTTACAATTGCACAAATGGTTGCATTTGTAACCTTGCAATTATAAATTGTTCAGAAAGCACTTAGTAGTGTTCAAAACCTTGGTTATAACGATTTATACAATAAAATTGCCATCTTGCATGTTTGCATATTTTTCATGATTTTGTATTGCCATTAGTGTTGACTTTGTGCATGTTTTGTCTTGGTTGTTTTGTTTGATAGATTGTGTGGATTGTCAAGTGTGTTGCTGCAAAAAGTGTACGAACACCACCAACTACTAAGGCAAGTGACACTATCATCCATGTCCTACTATTTTTCATTACACTTAGTGGATTTTTGTAGTATGCATGATAGGACTACTATGATACTATGCTATGCTATATCCTATTAGGATATCCTTTATATATCCCTTAGTGGAAATACTGTAGTTGTAGTATGCTTAGCCCTGCTATAGATTCAGGGTGGAATATACCATATTGTGATTATATGAAGTGTTGGAAAAATATATGTTTTGTATAATAAAACAAGTACTCAATGAACCACCTGGGTGGAATGTGGATACTCAGTTGAGAATAAGGTGGCAACAAAGGGAACCATGTCTATGGCTATCTTTTTTGTGTGTGCACTAGAAGAATACCACCCAGGAACTTAGAGATTGAACATGTTTGTCGTACAGTGGCTTCCGTGTACAGCCACATGCCAAATGGGCTATGGCCTAGTCAATTACACAGTGGGAGACCCATGCATTGGTACCTCTTCAGGTTAACTAGAATTATGCATTGGAGGTTTATCCTTGCATTGGTGCCTGGTAGATGTGCTGGCATTATGTATTGGGAGGACTTCTATGGAAAGACTTTGTCACATTCTCGATCTGCCGGTACTCCATCTTGGTGAGTACTAATCCAGCGGCCACTGGTGGCGTCAAGACGAGATTGTGTCATGTGGGTAAAGTGTACAACTTCTACAGAAGATCAAATTCTAAGTACTTAGCCGTGTCCCCGGTTATGGACAACTCTGAGCAACTAAGGCCTGAAACTATGGAAGATCTCGACATTCCAATTTCTCAAAGTAAAACTTGATGGTGACAACAAGAGAGTAGAAGCACTTGGAGTTTGCCAAGGAGTTCAGAAAGTTATTGAAAGATCAAAACTATTTTTGCAAACATAGGGTAAAACCATATTGCTTTCTGCAAATGAGCCTAAGATCTACTTAGCCAAATATGCATGTAGTGATAGTCCAACTTATATTCACAAACTTGTGACACTTGCCAATACATTCAAAGTATTGACCCTTTGTGGCTGCAACCTATCATGTTGCAGGTTGTTCTATTGATGAGTGAGGATTGATGATATGATTACGAGTCTGCACCCAACATGTTTGCCTGTGGCACATGAAGATGAAGGACTCCATACTTTACTTGTATTCTACTGCTTTGTAATAAGATAGCCTATGGCTATGAGTATGTAATAAAGTATTTATACTCTGGATCATGTGATGTAATATGACCTTTGTATCTTGATATTACATCTTAAACTGTGGGTGCTAGCTATTCGATCCAGGGACTAGCACTGTAATCACAGGGATTCAAACCAAGCCAGGTTTGGGTCTTTACAGATGGTATCAGAGCACTGTGTTGCCTGTAGGTTCGTAACCCTAGGAATTGGACAAACCCCTTGTTAGGAGTGAACTTATATTTTCATACTTATCAGATTTTCTCGTATACCTTGATCATTCTTTACTGAATCTCTTCTCCTTCAAACATGTAGAGTACTAGCCTTTGCTTTCTCCAAGGACTTTAAGGATGGATCATGCCAACAAGAAGTTCAAGATGCAAGTTGCGACAAGTCCTCGAGCTTGTAAAATATGTGGAGAAGTAGGCCACACCTCTAAGGAGAATCAAGATCAATGTCCCTTTTGTGATCACAACCATCCAGTTGGAGAATGTCCCACATCTCAAGTTACTTGTTACCTATGTGAAGGACCCAACCACATTCCTGCCAAGTGCCATCTCGACGTCATAGTGCAACAAGTGAAAGAAAAAGTCAAGGATGGAATGTATCAAGCTCTTAGGAAGAAAGAAGAAAACCTTAGCCATGTCACCTGCTCCAAATGCAAGAAAGGACACAATATCAATGAATGCCCAGAGAAGGAAGTTCAAGAAAACCACAACAACACTTCAAGAAAAAGTACTCGAGACATGACAAAAGTGTTTTGCCATCGCTGCCGGAAGATAGGACACTTCACCGATGATTGCTCAACTCGAAAGAGATCTCCCACTGATATTATCATAGTGCGACCCATGAGACATTAGATTGCCTACCAATTATCATGTTTGAGTTATCGATATCGTGTTAGCGTATGGATCATGCCGACCTATGTGGTATGACTATACTAGGTTGCTTGTTTCAAGAAAACTTGTTGTTTTCTTCAACTAATGAGATAAGTTGCTAAGTGATTGGTTGCTTGATGAATGTTTGATTGAACTGGTTTGTTTTGGGTTGAGTGTGTTAAAACTCCCTTATACCTATCTATCTATCTATCTATCTATCTATCTATCTATCTATCTATCTATCTATCATTACTTATCCCTATTAAACCAACAGATGCCTCCAAGACGCGCCAACGACCACGATAACAATGGAGACAACAACAATAATGAAAATGAGATGCAACAGATGATGACTGCACAAACTCAGCTAATGCAGATGATGACACAATTCATGGCGACCATCAACAATCAGAATCAGAACAACAACAATAACAACAACAATCCAACACCTCTAGATATGCTCACTAGATTTCTAAGGTTGAGACCTGCAAAGTTCTCTGGTACTTCTGATCCAATGGTAGCTCATGACTGGTTACGTTCAGTAAATAGGAATCTAGTGACTGTTGGATGCTCTGAAGCTGAGAAAGTGAGGTTTGCAGCGCACTTGCTTGAAGGCCCTGCAGCTACATGATGGGACAACTTTCAAGTCACTCACCCCATTGAAGAAGTGACTTGGGAAATATTTGAAGATGGCTTTCGCACTAATCATATCTCTTCAGGCGTGATGATCCTAAAGAAGAAGGAGTTTCACAACCTTAAACAACATCACTGCAGCGTTGCTGAATATATTGAGGAATTCAACAATCTATCATGTTATGCTCCAGACGATACTGATACAGATGCTAAGAGGAAGGAAAAGTTCCTAGATGGACTGAATGATGAACTTTCCATGCAATTATCAGTTGCTTATGTTCCAACTTATCAATCACTGTGTGACAAAGCTAGAATTTTAGAGAGTAAGAAGGACAAAGTTGAGAACAGGATGAGGAAGCATAGCTTTGACAAATATCACTCAGGATCATCACAGAAGATGCGTTCATTCAGAAAGGACAATGGAAATTCTGGATCACATCAGCATGAAGGAAATGGACATAATCACCATCACCAGAATCACCACATCAACAATGGAAGTGGTAGTAACAATGTGAATGGTACTAACAATGAAGATAACCTTGGTCAGAATCAACATAATGATCCCAAGAAAGACATTAGCCAGTTGCAGTGTTACAATTGTAAGCAACTTGGACACTTTGCAGCAGATTGTCCTGAGAAGAAGAATAATAAGAATATTGGAGACTCTATTGGGAGCCATTCCAATGTGACCCAGAAAGGACATGTGAACCACATCAACATGTATGGAACCCTTGAAGAACTAGATGGTGTGGAAGGTAAGCTTTAACTAACTTAATTCAGTGGTATAAGAACCTTAAGATGGAGAAATGTTAACAACCTTTGGATGACAATCATTGGACCCTTAGCCAAGTGAATCATCAAATGCAACCCAACAAAGTTTCCTTTTAAGGGTGGTAGCACCCAAGTATCCTAAAACCCAACCTATTCTTTCTAGCCTTCTCGAATCTCGGGACGAGATTCCTTTTAAGGGTGGTAGTCTGTCACATCCCAAAATTTTCCAAATTTTGAAATGTGAAAATTTTAAACAAAATGAAAAACCAAGTTCTTTGAAATTCAGTAGGAACAAAAACTTTTGGAACATTTAATATAATGCCTCCAAAACCCAAGCCAAACAAAATGATTTTTTTTTGTGAAGTGGTGTGCATGTTTTGAAAATCCCAAATCATGAAGCATGCATGAGCATCTTGACTTGGTTGCTTTTTAAAAACCCAAGAGAAGTGAGAATATCTCAAACCCTAAAACTCAAATTAGTTGTTAACACTAAGAACAACACAATACTATGGATATACTCCATATTTATATTAAACAAAAGAACTCCTATGAGGGCTAAAAAGATAAAGGACAAAATAATAAAACAATAGAAATTGGTTTCATCCAATTTGGAGCCATGGATAAAAAGATATGAATTATTTAGGGAATATAATTAAAAAAATGGAATATTAGCTATTAAAGCCAAAGTGAATAAATTTGATTAGAAAAATTTGAGTTGGAAAGTAAATGAGTTCTATAATACCCTAAAAACCTAATTTGAGTTTAACAAATTTTTAGAAATTTGTATGATTCAAATTGGATCATTTAATCAAAAGTTATTTAAGAAAACAGAAAAATAAAAAGAAAAACTGAAGAAAAAAAACACAGCAGCAGCTCGGCCCAAACCTAGCCCACTAAGCCCACCCGGCACTCCCCTTTCCCCCTCTGTTTTTCACCGTTCCCCCCTTCACCCCCTCTCACTGACACCACGACCCCACTCCACGTCACCCTCCACCTCACCTTCTTCCACCGCGACGAACAGCCCCTCCCCCTCCCTCTGCCGTTTCCAAATCGGCTCGAATTCGTGCGTTTGCACAATTAATCTCCACCCCGACCCCTGCCCTCTTAACCGCCACCCCCTCCTCTCCGTTTTCCCTCAAGCCCCACAACCCTGGAGCCACTAGGCTGCTCGGAATCGAGCTCGAACCACCGCGGCCACCGACGAGCTCCGGCGAGGATTCCGGTGAGACCCGACAACCCCACACCCCCCTCTCTGTCCTAAAGCTTCGCCATGCTCTGGCGCATCTACTGACGCTTTCCCGTGACTTTTCTGTGCCTAGGTCGTCACCACGGTCGCCACCGGCGTCACCCTCTGCCGCCATCGTTCACCGGCGATTTCCGGCGAGACGCAGGTTCCCGCCGCCCTACCTTGGCCACCACAAGCTTCTACACGAACTGGCGCACCTCCCTGATGCCTTGTTTTGTCTGCTCGAGCCCCAGGTCGACGACACCATCTCGGAGACACGAGCTCCGCCGTCGGCAAGTACTCCGGCGAAGAATCCCCAACGAATCTGAGCGCCCCTCCCTCCACCACGACTAGCATCGAGATCACCGAGACCACCGCAAACCCTCGGTAAGATCGCCGCTTCCCCTAACCCTCTAGAATCGCCGGAGCACCACCCGTCCGACGCGTCGCCGCCGCGCACCGTCGCCAGCGCCGCCAGTCTATGGTCGACACGTTGAGCACCGTCTGATCTTGATCCAGCGGCTTAGATAGATCACTTAGCGAAACGGTACGGGTTAATCTGGATCGCCCCTTGCCACTTAAAATCCAACGGCCTGCAGCAGCCGATCCGCCCGAACCGGTACGAGCCAATCAGAGCACGCCACGTAGGCCTGAGCGTCTGTTTAAATTAGAAAATAGACAGAATAATTGTTAAACTTAGAAATTCAATAACTTTTGATCCACAAATCAGAAAAATACAAATTTAGTGTCTATGGATTAAGAAAAATGAGAGCTTCATTGCTGAGGCCTTATTTCACCCTTTAGCTTCTGTAAAATAGAAGTTTTAGGCAGAACCTTTTTAGGAGTATTTTACCCATAAAAATTATTTTGTAAATTATTTTTGGATGAATCTTTTTGCTATGGATTGCAAATTGAAGCCTCTGTCCAGTGAGACCAAAATATAGATTTGGTTGACTATGCCTAATAGTATGGGAATTATTTAGTGAATTTGGCATTTCTAAATACTAGAAATTATTGCTAATTGTTACAATTGCACAAATGGTTGCATTTGTAACCTTGCAATTATAAATTGTTCAGAAAGCACTTAGTAGTGTTCAAAACCTTGGTTATAACGATTTATACAATAAAATTGCCATCTTGCATGTTTGCATATTTTGCATGATTTTGTATTGCCATTAGTGTTGACTTTGTGCATGTTTTGTCTTGGTTGTTTTGTTTGATAGATTGTGTGGATTGTCAAGTGTGTTGCTGCAAAAAGTGTACGAACACCACCAACTACTAAGGCAAGTGACACTATCATCCATGTCCTACTATTTTTCATTACACTTAGTGGATTTTTGTAGTATGCATGATAGGACTACTATGATACTATGCTATGCTATATCCTATTAGGATATCCTTTATATATCCCTTAGTGGAAATACTGTAGTTGTAGTATGCTTAGCCCTGCTATAGATTCAGGGTGGAATATACCATATTGTGATTATATGAAGTGTTGGAAAAATATATGTTTTGTATAATAAAACAAGTACTCAATAAACCACCTGGGTGGAATGTGGATACTCAGTTGAGAATAAGGTGGCAACGAAGGGAACCATGTCTATGGCTATCTCTTTTGTGTGTGCACTAGAAGAATACCACCCAGGAACTTAGAGATTGAACATGTTTCTCGTACAGTGGCTTTTGTGTACAGCCACATGCCAAATGGGCTCTGGCCTAGTCAATTACATAGTGGGAGACCCATGCATTGGTACCTCTTCAGGTTAACTAGAATTATGCATTGGAGGTTTATCCTTGCATTGGTGCCTGGTAGATGTGCTGGCATTATATATTGGGAGGACTTCTATGGAAAGACTTTATCACATTCTCGATCTGCCGGTACTCCATCTTGGTGAGTACTAATCGAGCGGCCACTGGTGGCGTCAATACGAGATTGTTTCATGTGGGTAAAGTGTACAACTTCTGCAGAAGATCAAATTCTAAGTACTTAGCCGTGTCCCCGGTTATGGACAACTCTGAGCAACTAAGGCCTGAAACTATGGAAGATCTCGACATTCCAATTTCTCAAAGTAAAACTTGATGGTGACAACAAGAGAGTAGAAGCACTTGGAGTTTGCCAAGGAGTTCAGAAAGTTATTGAAAGATCAAAACTATTTTTGCAAACATAGGGTAAAACCATATTGCTTTCTGCAAATGATCCTAAGATCTACTTAGCCAAATATGCATGTAGTGATAGTCCAACTTATATTCACAAACTTGTGACACTTGCCAATACATTCAAAGTATTGACCCTTTGTGGCTGCAACCTATCATGTTGCAGGTTGTTCTACTGATGAGTGAGGATTGATGATAGGATTACGAGTCTGCACCCAACATGTTTGCCTATGGCACATGAAGATGAAGGACTCCATGCTTTACTTGTATTCTACTGCTTTGTAATATGATAGCCTATGGCTATGAGTATGTAATAAAGTATTTATATTCTGGATCATGTGATGTAATATGACCTTTGTATCTTGATATTACATCTTAAATTGTGGGTGCTAGCTATTCGATCCAGGGACTAGCACTGTAATCACAGGGATTCAAACCAAGCCAGGTTTGGGTCTTTACAGGTATGCATTGGTATTCTCATGGGCCTGCGTTCAAAGCAAAAGAGGGAATACTCCTCTAACCGTTATGAGAAATCATTATACCAAAAAGGGAAACCTTGGTAATGGTCATGAGTATCCATTCTTAGCCTGCGCAGTCTGATTAAACACACTAGGTTTTGGCATGATCTTATTACTGATGAACTGAAGTTTTAGAAAGACAAAGAATAGAAAATGAGTGTTTGATAGCCATGATTCATTGATATGGATGACCAAAAGAGACACTTTCTGAAACTCAATAACTGATGTTTGCACTTGAGAGCCTTAACTAGATGACATGAATGGGTAGAATCGATAAACTTTATTCCTATTTATGTTTGACATATATTTGTGACTAAGTTTTGCCTCATAATAAAATAATGATATGAAAAGTTATACAAAAGGTGCAATAAGAGCATCACAAGTTTGTCTGCAAGTTAGATTCACTATTGACATGGAACATATAAGTTTTGATGAATCTTTAGTGGTCTTTATAACTGAGCTTATGTTGCCTTGTATGAATACATGTTTTCTCTCTTCAAGCTTGTAGAAGAAATAAGGATGCAAGGCATTGATTTCCAATGATAGGCTATTTCACAACCATTAATTTATTATTGACCCTTCCTGCTCGAGGACAAGAAAGGTCTAGCTTGGAGAAGTTGATGGCTGTGAAATACCACCTCTTTTAGCCATATAAAATGAGCCATTTATCTCTCATATCATGTTTCTTCCAGCTATAGCCATGCCTTATATGCATGACTTCTAGTTCTCATTTACTTTCATATGAGCTTTGCACATTTAGTAGTTTAAGTAGAATTTTATCACTTTCCTTGTCTATGACATGTGTGTAGGTGTTGATTATGATTATGGATAAAACAAAGGCAAATGGAATAGAGAGAGAGCATAGTATAGAGGAGTTGCAGGGACCAGACTTAGCCATTTGGGCGTTGAAAAAAGTGAAATTTTCCAACTTCTCAAAATAAATATCCAAGACCAGTGGATTGTATCCCTCATCGATACGAATCCAATGAGCCCAAGAACACCATAATTGGAGTTCGTATGAAGAAACGACGGCCAAAACACTATGGAACCTGAAGGTTTGACGAGCAACTATACGGCAGGAAGCATTTTTCTGGCCGTATAGTTCCCGCCGTATAGTTGCAAAAAAGGTCACAAACGACAGCATTTCACCCCAGAGAAGCTCCATAACCTTCCCTAACTCATATGATGGTATTGGGGGAACCCTAGGGCATCCCCAACGCCTATATAAAGGAGGGAGGACCCAAGAGAGAACCACCAAGCCATATCCTCCACCACGGAGGAGCCCTGCTGCCGTGCCACCGCCATAGCCGCCTCCAATCAGATCTACACCATCAACATCACACAAGAGGAGAATGGACTAGGATATTGAAGGCCTCCACATCGATCTACATCGTCATCTTCATCAACAACGTCTCCATCACTGATCCCCTTTGGTTACTTGTTGTAATTCTAGATTGAATCTTGGATTTGCACTTGTCTTCAATTGTATCATCATACTTCATCCATATTCTATCCATGTTGTTGATTGCCTTTATGTGTGAGTAGTTTCCTTTGTTCTTGGGGAGATGGAGAAACCCTAGTATGAGATTGAATTGAGATAAAGATTATTATGTGATATTGTTTATTATGTGTGTGTGTTAGATTTCGTTCATCTTGATGTTGGGTGAAGCGTGCCACTCAATATTTGCCTCACTGAGGACTAGATGAAGGGAACTACTTGTTGGTAGATGGAGGGATGATAGCACTTATAGTGACTATAAAGTTGTTGTCATTCCATATGTATCAACTTGGGAACCAAGGAGAACTCACAGAACATTGTCCATGCCATGGGATACATCCTACGGGGTAAAGTCCCTTAATAGCGCAGTAATTTGATTGATGTCGATTGCTATCTGCTATGGTTATGACGGATGATGTGTGCAGTGGTTGCTGCCTATTCGTCCATATATATGGAGCTCCTCCCACACATATCATAAATGGTATTATTCATTATAATAATTTTGACCACTCTTTCTAATTACTAGCAGTGGATCCACTACTCCCTGAGAACTATTTCCATCATCTTGCAGACTTTTGTAATCATACTTGCATGCTCTTGTTTACTTACAACTTTAGTTTACTTATTCTTCTCTTATTTGAAAACCGAAAAATATCTTTTACACAAAACTTGCATTTTATATTGTTACTTAGAATGTTATTTAGCATTACTATTTCAGTATTTAGTTCAAAGAGTCATTAGACTTGAGACTCCTTCTCCCTGTGGGATCGATATCTTTATTTAAAAACTAGCTACAACCGATCTATGCACTTACAGCTCAGTACTCATCCGCAAGTGAAGAAGAAGAGGATGATGATAACTCACGAGAGGTGGCTGCCATAGCCACCACATCTACACCTACGTATCTCTTCGACTCTCCCAATGAGAATGTCATCAACAAGAACATCACTTGCCTTTTGGCAAGAGGTTCCGAGGTATCACCTTCTATCACTTCCTTTCCTAAGACTACTATGGATGTTGACATGGATGATCGCACTAGTCTTAAAGTTAAAAAAGAAATTATTTCTTTGGATTATTTTATCATTAACTTTCCAGGTGAGCACAAAATGCATTTCAAGGCTCTTATGTGTCAACTTTCTCACTCTAAAGAGCTCCTTGAGGAAAAGGGCAGAACTGAAAGAGAGGATGCAATTGAAGAATTCTCTAGAAGAAGAAGAAGAGATTCGAGTCTCTATAGAGGAGAGACTTGAGTCAATTGAGGAGTCACATGATGATATTGTGGCCAAGCTTGTAAAGGAACATGATAATGCCATTTCCAAGGAAAATAAATTAAAGAAGGAAAATATCGAATTTGGGTCTGCTCATGCTACTCTCCGAGAAATTAGAGAAACTTGACGTTGCTCACAAGGCATTGGAGTGAATACTCTATTCTCAATGAATCTCGTGATTAGGTCCAAACTCGATTGAACAAGTATGATGTTCCTATCACTTCTGCACCAACATGTGGACATGAAGAAGTTCTTGAAGAAAATGCTAGGTTGAAAGATGAGCTTGCCAAGGCACCTCTACCCAAAGGTAAGGAAGTTCTAGATGAGGTCCTTAGTAAGAAAAGGATGAATAATGGAAAAGAGGGACTTGGCTATGTTCCCAAGACCAAGAAGAATAAGAAGGCCAAGAATGGTGAAGCAAAGACAAGCACCACTGAAAAGAGCATCATGAAGGACAAAACTGATTATAATGGTTTTGCAGAGTCTAGCAATCCTCATTATGAGTTATTTTGTGATTATTATGGTGATGTCTATGCTAGCTATGTTGGTCCTTTTGATAATTATATTGCTTGGTCTATTTGGGTTCCAATGACCCTTGTTACTAACATGAGAGGACCCATTGAAAAATAGGTACCTAAAACCAAGAAAAATGGGTGCTTGATAGTGGTTGCACAAGTCATATGACCGGAAGTAAGGAGATCATCACGAAGATGAGGCCTAATCATGATCAAATAACCGTCTCCTATGGTGATAAATCAAAGTCTAAGGTATTGGGTCTTGGCAAGGTTGTGGTTGCTCACGATATCTCACTCATGGACGTCATGCTTGTTGAGACCCTTGGTTACAATTTACTTTCTTTTCGTGCCCTTGGTAAGATGGGATTTGCAGTTTTCATTGATGATGATTTAGTGGTACTCTTGTGGAGTAAGTCTCTAAAGGTTGCCTTCGCTGGATACGTCGAAAATGACCTGTATGTGGTGGACTTTTCAGGGAAAACCACTCGGGTCCGATGTGTCTATTCGAAAAGGCCGGCGCGGGTTGGTTATGGCATCACTATCTAGCCCACGTCAATATGAGAACTTTGCAAATCCTCCACAAGGGTGGCCACATTCTTGGACTAAAATAAAATGTTTCCTTTTGCTAAAGATCGTGTTTGCAGGGCTTGTGTTGAAGGAAAGATGCATGACTCTCCCCATCAAAGGAAGACAATTATTTCATCAAAGAGGATTTTGGAGCTCCTTCATGTGGATCTCTTTGGTCCTCCAAATCATGCAAGCCTCGGTGGGAATAAATATTATCTCATAATTGTCGATGATTACTCGAGGTATACATCGGTTTACTTCTTCAAGCAGAAAAGTGAGACTCAACAAATGGTCATCGACTTTGCCAATGAGGTTCAGCGTCCACACAATGTCCCTATATTGTAAATTAGAAGCGACAATGGCTCTGAGTTCAAGAACTACACTCTGAATAAATTCTTAAGTGAACAGCGGATAAGACACCAATATTCTGCTGTGTACACCCCTCAACAAAATGGTGTAGGCGAGAGGAAAAACTGGACCTTAATGGACATGGCAAGGTATATGTTGGCTGAATTCAAGTCACCATACAACTTATGGGCTGAAGCTATATCCACCGCATGTCACTCATCAAACCATCTTCACGTCTATAAAATCTTGGACAAGACCCCTATGAAGTACTTACCAGTAACAAGCCCAACATTTCATACTTCCGGGTGTTTGGTTGTAAGTGTTTCTTTCTCATTAAAGGAGTTCGTTTATCTAAATTTGAGTCTAAGGATTTAGAAGGTATCTTTGTTGGTTATGGTGCCGAATCCCACACTTATAGAGTCTACAATAAGCTCTCCAGAACTGTTGTAGAATCTTGTAGTGTGGTGTTCGACGAGAATGATCGCTCCCATGTGGGGCAAGTTGATGTTTGTGATGTAGATGTTGAAATACCCCAAGATGCCATCAGAAGAATGGGCATGGGATTTTTCCGCCCCATTGAGGAACCCCTTGTGGTGGATCAGGAAGGACAATGCTCTACTCAAGTAGAGCCCTCATCTTCACAAGATCAACAAGCTCCACTTGCTCGAGAAACTACTGCACCAACTCAACAACCTCCTGTAGTTCATAAATCAATTGAAGAAACTGGAAGTCCCAGGACAGATTTTCTGCCTGAGGCTATATTATCCGGCCCTACTACATCTCTTGCAAGGAATGAATAGGAAGCTTAGGAAGAAGCAAAAAATCCCAGGCCGGATTATCCGGCCTCTCCCTTGGCTGGATTATCCGGTCCTAAGAATTCGTACATCAGCCTCCTGTTATGGGTACTGATCAAGATCAAGTGCAAGGTTCTCCATCACTTGTCCGTGCTGAACAAACTTTTGATCAAGGTCAAGACAAAGACTCTAATGATGAAGAAATCCCTCCAAGAAATAACAAGGAGATTGAAACTCGTACAAAGTTTATGCTGAAAGAAATCTCGAACTAAGAGGGCATACACTTGATAAAGTTGTAGATGACCTAAGAATAAGGGTTCCACAAGAAGGGAGCTAGCAAGCATCAGTGATCATCAAGCTCATATATCTATGGTGGAACCCCAAAAGGTTTTTGAAGCCCTTGAAGATCCAGATTGGGTTGTTGCTATGCATGAAGAACTAAATAATTTCGAGTGCAACAAGGTCTAGAAGTTAGTAGAGAAGCCGAAAGATTGCCGCGATGTTATCAGCACAAAGTGGATATTCAAGAACACGCAAGATGAGAATGGAATTGTTTTAAGAAACAAGGCAACATTGGTAGCACATGGTTTCTCTCAAGTGGAAGGCGTCAACTTTGGCGAAACTTTTTCTCTAGTGGCTCACCTTGAGTCTATCTGTATCCTCCTTGCTTATGCAGCTCATCATAACTTCAAATTACAGCAAATGGACATTAAGAGTAATTTTCTTAATGGTCCTCTACATGAGTTGGTATATGTCAAGAAACCCCCAGGTTTTGAGGATCCCAACTTTCCGAACCATGTCTACAAACTCGATAAGGTGCTCTATGGCCTTAAACAAGCCCCACGTGCGTGGTATGAGCACCTTAAAGATCTCTTGTTAGACCGTGGCTTCGAGTTGGGCAGATTGATCCCACTCTTTTTACTAAGAAGGTTAAGCGGGAGCTCTTCGTATGCCAACTATATGTAGAGGACATCATCTTTGGATCTACTAATTAAGCTTTTAATGATGATTTTTCAAAGCTTATGACTGACAGGTTTGAGATGTCTATGATGGGGGAATTAAGGTTCTTTCTTGGATTTGAGATCAAACAACTAAGAGAAGGAACATTCATAAATCAAGCAAAGTACATCCAAGACATGGTCAAGAGGTTCAAGATGATGGATCTTAATGGCGTTGCTACACCAATGCAAACTAAATGCCACCTTGAGCTCAATCCCAATGGTAAAGATGTGGACAAAAAGGTATACCGGTCCATGATCAGCTCTCTTCTTTACCTCTGTGCATCTATACCCGATATCATGTTGAGTGTAGGTGTGTGTGCAAGGTATCAAGCAGCTCCTAAAAAAGCCACCTGGTGGCGGTCAAGAGAATCTTCTGATATTTGGTTCATTCCCCTAATTTTGGTCTATGGTATCCCAAGGGCTCTAATTTCTCCTTATGTGGTTATACGAATTCCGATTGGGCTGGTGATAAGGATGATAGGAAGTCAACTTCTAAAGCTTGTCAATTCTTGGGAAGATCTCTGGTATGTTGGTCTTCAAAGAAACAAAATTGTATATCTCTATCCACCGCCAAAGATGAGTATGTGGCTGCTGCTAGTGCATGCACTCAATTACTATGGATGAGGCAAACTTTAAAGGAATATGGTGTCAATTGTGACAAAGTGCCTCTTTTGTGTGATAATGAGAGTGCTATCAAAATTTCTTACAATCCGGTGCAGCATACAAGGACAAAGCATATTGAGATTCGCAATCACTTCATTCGAGATCATGTTGCTCGTGGTGATATTGACTTATCCTTTGTGAGCACGAAGAACCAACTTGTTGATATCTTCACGAAGCCACTTGATGAAGCAAGATTTTGTTACTTGAGGAATGAGCTAAATATCGTGGATTTAAGGAGCTTATCTTGATTACCCTTGCATACTCACTTATATCTCTTCCTTTATTTTGTTTAGGTGTGGGCATGGACATAGGGGAGTGTGGTCCTAATTTATTAGGCTAACCCTCCCCCATAATGCCGAAAGCAAGAGAAATCATTTCTCTTAATATCATTTTGTGATATGTGAGCTTATTTATGAGTATTGGACATGAACCCAAGATATATCTTCGTGGTGTCATGCCATCCACTCCAACATGGTGGTTTCGGCCACCGCCCCCTTCTTGAGGAAGAGTTGGCTCATTTTGGATGTTTTTGGATTTTCTTGCATATCTTGTGTTTTTATGGAATTTTGACTTTTACTTGATTTGCCTCTTGCTATTTTGGGCGTGAGTACCATCACAGTTTGGTTTTCTAAATCCTCCCCAAGCCAACTATCTATCTTGCACACAAGTCCACTGGTTAACTTGTGAGGGTTTTGAGGGGCTGTGCTGGCCCAACGTCTGTGTAAACAGAAAGTCTAGTAAAGGCCGCATTATCTGCCCCACAGTGCGGCCGGATTATCTGCCCCTAGTGGTGGCCAGATTATCCGGCCCGGACAGTTTTCAACTACTAAGGTTTGGGCATCGGGGGAAGGGCTCAAATAGAGCAGCCAGTCCACCCCGACTCCCACCCTCTCTCTCAGCTGCCGCCGGCCACCCTGACCCTCCCCGGTGCTGTTCCAGCCACCGGATTCTTTGGCCCTCCCCCGAATCTTCGTCACCGATCCTCCGGGTACCTTATCCTCCACGTTCTTCTTCCAATGAGTAAGGGTAAATACCCTACTCTCATCTTTTATATAGATGTTGGTGGTTGTTGGTGGAACTTGATCTAGAGGTAACTCTTTTGTTCCCTTTGCATGTTAGAATTTGTAGATTAGCAACCCTAGTGCCCCATGTCATGAATCACAATCTGAGTGATTTTGAAAATTTTCGCCAGGGCCATATTATCCGCCCCTGGCTGGGCCGGATTATCCATCCTGGAAGGATTGCTCCTGGTTCAGATTTTCTCAAACTTTGGCATGGCATATCTTTGGCTTGTGGATTGTTTTTCTACAGTGTCTAACTATTCTCCTGGACTTGTGTCTGTGCTTATTTACTTGATAGCCATCTTATTCACTTCACAAGTGGCTCTCCTGCTCTTCAAACTTACAAGCGCTATACTCGTGCTTGATATTTCAGGCCAGACGGTCAAGGTGGGTTGATTGACAAGGTTGGGTTGCGTAGGCAAAAGAGTGAGGCTGAAAGGATGGCTGAACGTGCAAGGAAAGAAAATACCACTCAGGCGAGTTCCAAGAGGAAGGTAAGCAAACCAGGATCAACTATAAGGGTATGGACATTATTACTTACTCTTCTATTTGTCATCGTGATTTGTATGATGAGGCTGAGCGTGATGAAGAGCTTGGGGATTCCCTCTTTTGGTGTGCTGATCACAAGTACATCTTTGAGGATGTCTATTCCACTCTGAAGATCCGCCCTATGCATCCCATGGATATGACTGAGGCTAGGGAGAAGCCCCAACTTGTTGATACTCTGGCTGTGACTGAACAGATAGGGCTGCACCATCTCATGTCTCTTCAGTGCTCCGATGATTCCTCTGTGGTGAAGCAATTCTTCTCCACTCTTGTGATTTGTGGCGATGACCGTCGCACTATGAAGTGGATGACAGGTGACACTCTTATTCAAGATGATTTGTGGATATTCTCTCAGGTGCTTGGCTATCCCTTCAATGGCCATGATTGTGCTTGTGGGCACTGCATCATTACCCCCATCAAGCCAAACAAGGACACTTTGCTCTCTCCCTGCTGTGCTCCCAATGGTGTTGTGGGCAAGGTTGCAATATCTACCCCCTCTATGCTCAGCTGGTTAGTACTTTTCGTGATTCCATCACTCAGAGTGGGGGTAACAATGACTGACATAGGTATGCCCTACAAGCACCTACTATTGGCCTACCTGGTGTGGCTCAATGGAAGGCCCACTCCACGACGTGCAAAGGTCCACAAAGCCGAAGATAGTTTGGGTGGTGCGAAGCCCAGATGGACATGGACTCCAACTGCATAAGACAAGGAAAGCTCAATACTAGAGTTCTAATCTAACTTTTAACAAACTCGTATTGGTACTTGAGACTTAGCGTCCCCATATACAAAGGCTAGGAGGGTCCAACGAGGAGGACACCACATAACTTCTCCACCTCTCCCACAATATATCTAGACACCACAAAACCTAGCACATACGCTAGATCTAATCTGCACATACACCGCCATCAGTGACTTTGTAATCCTTCGGATCATCATCAATCAATAGCAGACAAGCAGGAGTAGGGTCCTCTACGAGGCCTGAACCTGGGTAAATCTTCGAGTCTCCCTGTGTGCTTGTTTGCTAGCTGATCGAGATCTCCAGTGCTCCTCAATTCCTCGAGCCTAAGTCCATAATAATGGGCAGTGATGAGTTAACCCCTCATCAATTGGCACCATCTATGGGAACTGGGAGCGCTGAAGTTGCGATCTTGACGGCCCCATCACCAGCAATCTGCGATTCATCGTCTATTGGAGGCCAGATCTAATTCGACTCCCTTATCGTTAACAGCGATCGAACCACGTCCAGTTGATTCGTCTGCCTCTACGCGTCGATATAATCATCGACACCTAGGTCGTGCCTGGCCTAGATTCATCGCCGATCAACAAGGACCGTGGAAGCGAGCGTATAAAAAATCTGGTATCAAGAATCATGTCAGATTCCGTCCTAACATGATGCTGCAGATCGGAGCACGGCCACGTGGATACCACATGGATCAGAGTATACAGCTTTAGAAGCAAGAAAAAAAGGAATCAAAAAGGGAAGTGCACCGCACGGATGGAGGCACAACTCAAGGAGCAAGGGGATAGTAGAAAAATAAAAAAGAAGTGCACGGTTAAGCTAAACGACAATAAAAAGACTATGTCGTGCACGCACATACCATGATCCCTGGACCTTTTTACTATTTAATTAACTTTTCTTTTCTCTTACGTATCGATTAGTCTGTCAAGTTAATTATTTTAACTAATCTTATCCATTGCATGTTCGCTTTTGCAATACATGCATTCACGGCACGCGAATCGAACCGGTCATGGAGACAAGATGAAGGCATCAACGCCTTGTAGATCGGCGAGTCCGCGTTTGTACTCGGGATGGCCTTTTTTCCATCCAGATTTATCAAGACTGACGTAGGGCTCCGACAAATCCGACGTGCGACTCCGTGTCTACCACACGACTCGCCACTGCATCGACTCTGTCTGCGGTGCGACTCCACTTCCACCGTGTTGACCCTGTCCCATCGTACTGGCTCCGGATGACAAAAATTCGACGACTCTCCATCGCATCGACTCCGTCCAACACACAACTCATCGCTTTGTTGACGCCGGTCCGTCGACCCCGACTACATGACCACGTTGACTCTCCACTCGGGGAATCTCTCGACTCCGCTGTGCGACCCGATGCGGTCTTCGGCTCCGGCCACTCGGGGATTCTTTGACTCCCCGTGCGACCCGGTGCGGTCTTCGGCTCCGACCACTCGGGGGCTCCTTCGGCTGCGGCAACCCACTATGGTGACCTGCTGCAGTCTTCGACTCTACCGAATTTGCCGAGTCTTCGACTCCATCACACACCCTACTGTGGTGTTCGGCTGTGCCAACCCACTTGGTGACCCGCTGCGGTCTTCGACTCCACCGACCTACTGAGTCTTCGACTATATCACGCTACCCGCTGTGGTTTTCGACTTTGTCACGCGACCCGCTGCCACGTCGACTACATCCATGATTGCATCGACTTTGTCCATGACCACTACTCAAAAGCTAAGTTTCCCTCTACTTAAAGTTAATTATTTTTAACTTGCACTCGACACACTCGGGGGCTGCACCATCTTCGAGTAACCTAATGTGCCGTCGACTCCATGCACTCGAGCACCTCATACGCGATAGCTTGAGTAGATGATTCTGCCTGATCGTCGAATCCTTAAACTCCGAGTACCTTAGCAAGGTACTGAGACTAAGGGTAATCAGGCTAACGAAAAGGCCTAGCATGCAGTGTAAAAGTGTCGACTCGATTGGCACGAGAATTTTACTTTACAAACCAACATGCAAATATTCTTTACAAGATACAAGTACTTCATAATTCTTTATGTTTTATGCAGCTTACAAGGATGTCGACTTCATCGAGGTATATTATCGGGTCCTCCAATAAGATTCGACAATACAACTGGCTACGACATACACTCAAGACCCGAGTCGAGTCCCTCCTTGGATGGTTGCATCGCTTGATGCTACAAAAGATGCGACATTGGCCACACACCCAACAAAAGTGATTGCGTTGACTCCATCTGCATCATTGACTCACCCAGCTAATCACGGCATGACTCCTCTACATCGACCCCGACTGCATCGTCGACTCTTGGATCCTTATGCGTGAGACGCTGACTCGATGCACTTCTGGGTCAGTGGTTTATCCTGGCATGATTTTCGACTACGACTGCAAGATACAAGACTCGAGTCTCTGCCTGAGTCTACGAATCCGCTAGACACTCAGGGGTACTCCAAACTAGAGCATTGGACGCACATATACAAGATCTTCGAGTGGCACGCTTCGAATCCTCACTCGAATCCATGATTCGACTAAGGACTCGAGGACTACTCCCATAGGGAGCGCTGGTCGCACATTCAAAATAGCACCGATGTTGATGGCACTCACAATATCATCCAAAGCACTTCCAGATTGTTGTCTATGCAACCGATGACTACAAGTCTCTGCTCGAGTCTACGACTCGAACAGACACTCGGGGGCTACTCCCATAGGGAGCACTGGTCGCGCACCCTATAGAAAACAAAAGATTTATAATAATGTCCATTGTGTCGACTGCATCCACAATGTCAACTCACTTACAGCAATCACACTCATTGACGACTCCGCCCCAATACATTCCAATGTCAAGTTCAGAGATAACGTCTCCTTGACCACCCGAAACACCCCTGCGGTGATAAACCTTCGGATACTGCATATACAATCTGATGGCCTGGCAATCGCATCTGCTACGCTCTACTAGTTAAATACAGTGTCTACGACATGAAGAAAATTCTGACGAACGCGTTGGGTACATACTTATAAACTGGAATTTGACTCTTTAAGGCCTCCGAGGCATGAGTCCAATTACGCCAGCAATTTCCGAATTTGAGTCCGGGACTCGAGTTTGAGTAGGTAGCGTTGTTTTTTCCCTAGAGCAATTAACTGGCCCCGATCCGTCGAGCGCACCAGACACGTTTACCATCATCCCTATGAACTACTACAAATTCGACTGACCCGATGAACTTTCAGGTGAAGTGCTTCGCACTCGACATAACTGTCGACTTCGACATCCTAATGCAAGTCTCAAGACTACTAAGTCTCCACGCGAATCTACAATTTGGCTGGACACTCAGGGGCTACTGACATAGGTATGCCCTACAGGCACCTACTATTGGCCTACCTGGTATGGATCAATGGAAGGCCCACTCGATGACGTGCAAAGGTCCACGAAACCGAAGATAGTTCGGGTGGTGCGAAGCCTAGATGGACACGGACTCCAAGTGCGCAAGACAAGCAAAACTCAATACTAGAGTTCTAATCTAACTTGTAACCAACTCGTATTGGTACCTGAGACCTAGCCTCCCCATATACAAAGGCTAGGAGGGTCCAACGAGAAGGACACGACATAACTTCTCCACCTCTTCCACAATAGATCTAGACACCGCAAAACATAGTACATATGCCAGATCTAAATGCACATACACCACCATCAGCGACATTGTAATCCTTTGGATCATCATCAATCAAGAGCAGACAAGAAGGAGTAGGGTCCTCTACGAGGCCTAAACCTCGGTAAATCTTCGAGTCTCCCTGTGTGCTTGTTTGCTAGCCGATCGAGATCTCTAGTGCTCCTCAATTCCACGAACCTTTCTCCATAACAATGGGCATTGATGAGTTAACCCCTCATCAATGATAGTATCCGTGGCCACCTCGTATAGCTGCTTGCCTTTGCTCATGAATGTTCCACCTGTGACGACCTGCATGTGAATTACAGGTTGGACGTGATGGATTTTATTTATCATGATATGACTGATGCCATGTTCAGCAGGCTCTCCATTCCCTATACTCCCTTCATCATGATGCTCATCAAGCTTATGCTTCCTCTTGAGAACTTCAACATTGATGGTGAACATAAAGTGAAGAAGATTTATAACAAGTCAAAGGAAGACCTCTCATCCCTCTTCATCTCTAGAGTCTTTTATGAGAGATGCTCGTTCTAGTGGGTGAAGGCCCCCAGTGCCGCATGTTGCCTGTGAGGTGAAGAAACTAAATTGGTTTCAGCAGAACATCCTGTGCGTGGTTATAGACACTCACAAGGGGCAGTATGAGGCCTACAGGCAACACCGTGATATGGCTCACACCCAACAGGTCATCCTCCACCATGTCTTAGGGGCATCAGGCCCTCCTCCTACTCCAAAAGCTTGCACAACATATGCTCAGTGGAACACTCCAGGCACCAACTATGGAGACTTGAGCGTCACTTGTTCCCCAACTTTGAGAGGAAACCTACTCCACCGGTGGCTGATGATGAGGATGATGAAGAGGAGTATGATGATGATGGAGAGGATGAGGACAAGGTCAAGGATGAGGATTGATTCCCTGGGGCGCTATCATCGCTCTTCTTCCTTTTTGGCGTTTCGATGCCAAAAGGGGAGAAGTTGTTCTATTAGGCTATCATGGATTTGCATGGGTCAGGTGCAAGCTTTTGCTATATTTGTCATTTTTTATCCTTGCTTGTGCCCATTTTAGCGTTGAACTTTAAAATTGCTATTTGGTTTGTATTTGTGTGAGACTTTGTGGTTGGTTGTATGAGACTATGGAATTATCTCTAGAATTATCTATGTGGATTTATCTCTATGGGATTATGGATTGATCTCTGTGCCATGGAATTCTGGTATTATCTATATGGATGCATCCAAATGGTGTTATGCTTCGGAGTCTCAATAAGTGGTTATCATATTGGCTATATCAATATTATTGAGGACTTCATTCTCCTGGTTGTATGATATTTTGGCTAACTCATCATCTGTTTGTA
This sequence comes from Avena sativa, assembly GCA_916181665.1. NCBI lineage: Eukaryota > Viridiplantae > Streptophyta > Magnoliopsida > Poales > Poaceae > Avena > Avena sativa. The sequence goes on along the minus strand of OV702287.1, from coordinate 100,613,136 downwards.
GTTTCCAATTCAATGAAAAGACTTCTACCTTCTTGTGTGCATTTGTATTCAAATGCAAACTTATTATATGCACACATTTAGGGGGAGCCTCTTCATCCTTGGAATGATATTGTTAGAAGGGAATTATTGCAAATCCTAGTATTGTCATCTAACACCAAAAAGGGGGAGACTGAAAGAACATTTCATGATCTATAGTGTTTTGTGTGTTAGATAACAATATGAAGGAATATTTAATGTGTGTTGAGTGTTGCAGATAATTTCCCATACAAAAAGCAGCCAAAACAGAGTTTTGGGGGCGCGGATTATCCGCCCCTGCCAAGGGCCAGATTATCCGCCCTGGCTCGATCGACAAAGTGAACAAGGCGCGTCACACGATATGTGGGCGGATTTTCCCTCGGATTGTCCGGCCAGGGCCAGAGTTTTTTCTCGAGCCGGATAATCTGCCCCTCAAGGGGACCGGATAATTAGCCCCCAGGATTTTTTGCAAAGGGATCCAAGGCGCGTCATGCGGTATGGGGGGCGGATTTTCCCCCGGAAAATCCGATTCCGGGGCGGAGTTTTGCCCCAGCCGGATAATCCGGCCCCAGCCGGATAATCCGGCCCCAAATTCTCCGACAGCTATGTCTCAATATGGGGTATAAATACCCCAATTGAACCTCCTGTCAGACCTCTTGATTCATACGAAAAGGTGCAGTACTGTTCTTCAAGTTCAAAACCGAGATCTCCATCTTCATCCACCCGAAGGCTCCGATCTTTGGGTAATCGAAGGAGGAGGCTTCGATCTTCATCAATACCAATCAAGCACTTCACTTCCCCTCCATTTACTTGGAGGATTCTTGATCTACATTTCTTGCAAATATCTAGATCTCATTTTCGGTTATTGATAATACTTGTTCTTGTGTCATCTTGTTGTCATTACGGGAGCCTCCAATTCAGTTGTTGATGTGTGCCATGCTAGTGTTGTAAAGGCATCGGTTCCCGCCTCGAAGGGTACCATTAGTGGAAAGGTGGATCTGACCTTTGGTGGCGAGATCCATCAGAGAACAGGGTGAGGTATATTGTGGCATGGTGGTCTTAGTACCACCCACCCCTCCAACGCAGACGTACTTCCCATAACAAGGAAGGAACTAAGGTCAAACAAATCCTATGTCTCCACATGATCCACTACGGTTACCTCGTTCCTCGCTTTTACTTGCTTAGTAGTTAGGTTTGCGTATAGGGAAATTCTCCGTAGTTGCATATCTAGAGAATTTACCTTTGTGTCAAGCCAAAATTTGAAAAAGAATTAAAATTTAGAGTAGCACCTATTCACCACCTCTAGGTTCCCATACGATCCATTTCAAAAGGCCTCGCGAAGATCCTCGATGAGTGATGTGCTCTGTTTTGTCTTGACCACTATGTCATCAACAAAGACTTGAATGTTCCGACCCATTTGGTTCTTTAGGCAGGCCTGCATGCACCTTTGATAGGTGGCTCTTGCGTTCGTCAACCTGAAGGGCATTGTGTTGTAGCAGTAGACGTCGAATGTTGTGATGAAGGCTGTTTTTTCTTGGTCATCCACCTTCATTCGAATCTTATTATAGCCTGAGTAAGCATCGATTAAGGAGAGACATTTGCACCCCGTGGTGGAATCGATGATTTGATCAATCCACGGTACCGGGAAGTGATCCTTCGGGAAGTGCTTGTTGAGGGACGTGAAGTCCACACACATCCACAGTATATATGTGCCTTCTTCGGCACCAGCATGGGGTTAGCTACTCATGTGTTTTCCTTGATATCGCGGATGAAATTGGTGTCAAGGAGTCTGTTGACTTCCACACCTATGGCTTTGGCCTTCTATTTTGAGAGCCAACGCAACGACTTCTTGATTGTTCCCGCATCAGGGAACATGTTGAGTGCATGATTGGCGAATTCCCTGGGAACTCCTGGCATGTCTGCATGACACCAGGCGAAGATTTCCCAACTCTCATTGAGGAATTCGATGAGTGCGAGTTCCTATGCAGAACTCAGGTTGTTGCCGATGAGATCCATCTTGGTGGGGTCTGTCGGGTGGACCTGGATCTCCTTGGTGTTGATCGTGGATTCGGGGGACTACTCAGGTGCGTTTTTCTGCTCACAGGAGGAACACTATTGGCCGTCGACTCCTTGAGTCTTTGATGAGTCCAAAATTGAAGCATATTTAGCTTTTGTTTTTGCATATGTAGAATAGAGTTTTTGGTATTTTACTGCGTTTGCGTGCATCTTTTGTCCTTGTTTCAACACGATCCCGAATTACTAAAGTATCTTATGAACATATCAATTGGGACTATCATATTATGTTGTAATATGATATTTTTAAGTGATAAAAGTTATTTAATTGATTTATCTTTGCACCTGGGAGAATAGCAACCGTGAAGGAAGGCTACTACAGTGTTAATGACCAGTGGTACGGGCGGAGCCCGCCTATACCATCCGCCCGTACCACACGGAAGGACGGCCACCTCGTCAAATACTTTCTCCTAGCAAATGCAGATCACATATCCGACATTCACAACAACCTTAAGCCATGAAAAACCACACCAGAAAAGGGATCTAGAGGAGGAACTTGGAGAAGGGCAAATCCCTGCTGCTTCACAGATCATTGGAGGAGATCATCATCCCCTTCACCATCAACCGGTGCATCACCATCACCACTACTACCCACATATTTAATTCATTAGATCTTGTTGTAATTCCAGATTCAATTGTGATTTGCACTAGATTTATCCCCATACTTTTATCCATCCATTTGATTAGGATGACGTCGTTGATTGCTTCGATGTGTGAGTAGTTTCCCTAGTTCTTGGGGACACAGAGAAACCCTAGCACTATTATGCATTGAAATAAAGATGATCTATACTTGTGTCCATTGACTTACTGGTCTATGATGTATGTATGATGTGTGTTTGATATCTCTCTTTAGATGGTATGTGTAGTTGGCCACATATCATTTTCCTTCGGGTCTAAATAAGAGGGTGAAATCCTTTGGACGTGTTTGGAAGTGTGCTAGAGCTATTGTGACTATAAGCACCGGCTAGCAACCTGCACGATCAAAGGAGCATTAAAGAGAGATGCCCTAAGCTAATTATGATATCCACGGGGAGACCCGTAATTGTGGTGGTCTGTATGGGTGAGTTCTCTCAGACATTGTGGTGGTTATTTAGAGGTGACCTCATTCTTGGCTCAACAAAGTGACTGCCGACAAGCCTTGTAGTGAACATCTTATTATTGAGCTCTCTCCACACATATAATGGCACAAAAAATAGGTTATCCTAATTATCATTAATACTAGAGGTGTATCCTACATCCCCGAGAATGATTTTCCCCTACTGAGTTCAACCACCTTTCCAAACACTTTTGTTACTCTCTTTCTTTTACTTGTTTTAATTACTTTCCTGTATTCAACCAAAAACCTTTCAAACACCTTTTACTTCAAATCAAAGGCGGCTTACAAGTATCCTTTGGTAGACAGTGATGAGGGGCATAAAGACCTTAAGCAAATAGCTCTTTGTGGGTTCGATACTCTTATTTCGAAACCAGCTACAATCGATTTGTGAACTTGCAGTCATTAGCCTTGCTAGCTCCTCTTGCATGACGAAGGAATGGGAGATTCTGTTGAATTCCCTGCACAATTGTTGGATCGGGTGAAGCTCCCTTGGACGATGATGATGCCGTTTGGGCCTGGCATCTTTAGCATGAGGTACGCATAGTGCGGTACTGCCAGGAACCTTGCAAATGCCACACGAACGAGTATGGCTTGGTATTGGGATGGTCAGTTGACCACCGTGAACTCGAGAAACGCGTGCCTGAAGTTCTTGGGCATGCCAAAGATAATGTCGAGGTGGATCTTTCCCAGGGGCAGATTCCCATGCCTAGTACAATGCCGTGGAAGGTGGTTTCGGATGACTCCAGGATGGAGAGTGGAATTTTCATGGCACACAAAGTGATGGCGAACATGAGGTTAATGCCGCTACTTCCATCCATGAAGACTCTTCTCATCTCGTACTAGTCGATTTGATCTTCAAGCACCCGGGTTGCAGGGCCTAGGAGTGGGAATTAACGTGGGTACTCAGATCTATCGAAGGTGATGCAGGATTCTAATCCACTGAGGTACTCAGGGATTGCTGGTGGTGATGACACCGGAATGCTGACTTGTCGATTGATCGTCTTCTGGGCCCTATTGGAAGGGCGCCCTTTCTGGATCACCATGGTCCCACGCGGTAGGGCTATTGCTCACCCCCATTGTTGTGTGCCACCATAGATACTAGTGGTGGTGGTGCTCCATATGCTATGGGCCCTGCTGCTGCCCCGTACCCCTGTCTTGTTGGTTCGTGCTGTAGTTACATGTATGCATCTTGGAGATTCTGTACCTCGCAACAGTCCTTGATGAGGTGGCTAGACTTGTGCTAGCCGTCCTTGTTGTCGATGTAGTAGTGTACATTGCAAGGGCCTAATAGTCACGCCATTGCGGTTGAAGTGTCGTCATGGGTGCTATATTGCCACACTTGGGTCGTCTTGTCACTGTCGCGGTAGCTGCCACCACGATATCCAATGTTGCGGTTGCTGACGTCGCGCTTGTAGGCGTAGCCGGCTATGACCACGTCGACTTCGTCACAGTCCTCGGAGGTCACGCCTGCGTCCTAGGTCATCCTCGTCATCCGAGCGTGCTTGGCTGTTGTGGACGGTGTCTTTGTCGTCTGCCCAGTGATTCGCTATGTCCATCAGGTGGCCGATGGTCTTGGGCTTGGTGCGGCCTAGCTCCTCCTTGATCTCCCGACGGTGTATGCCACTGTTGAATGCATTGATTGCTCGATCCTCGGAAATATCTTCCGTAGAGTTCTTGATGATGGACCATGGATAGATGTATGAGCGGAGGGATTCATTGGGCTTCTAGATGTAGGCTCGGAGTTCTTCGATTGTGGCCGGGCACTTGTAGGTTCCTTTGAAGTTTCGGACGAAACTATACACCAATTCTTCCTAGCTGCGGATCGAGCCGGAGGGGAGGTTGTTAAGCCAGGCTTATGCAGCGCCTTGTAGTTGAAGCTGCAGGCACTGCGTGGTTGTCCTCTTGGATCCAACCTGGCATTTTACGTACTTCATGTGATCGTCCAGCCAGATTTTTGGCTCCTGGAGGACGTCAAATATTGGGTTGTTCGAGGGAAACTTTGTCAGAGTCCTGGCACACAGGGTACCACGATCCTACGGCAGGCAGGCTCACCCACAGGGCCACTCCCCCCTCCCAAAGCGGAAGCATGAGGCAGATGCCATCAAGAGGGAAATTGAGGTTGTCGCCTTGGGAGGGAGACTCTCCTGAGTCCTCTGATCTATTATGATGGAGTGCTGGCTCGTGTGGGTCCTCCAATGGGCCTCAGATGCTTCGGAGCATTCCCCAGGGGTACGCTTGTAATTACGGGGCAAAAGGAAGGAAGATGACAAAACCCTGATGGAACGGCCAGAGCATGGTGGACCGCGTTGATAAAGAGTAGTCGGACCGCCCCTTCTGGTGGAAAGGTGTCACAGTCGTCACTGGTGCCAGGAGAGCTGTCCCTTCCCATTTCGGTGCCAAGGAGACAAGGTAGACATCAGGTAGTGAAGGGCAGCATCAGGTACCCCCACTTTGCGAAGGACCAGAGCGCACTCAGGATGATGGACCATGTCTTCCAGGATGGGAATGTGCTAACCCTACCCTCCTAGCATTTGGGGGAAGAGGCCCGGCCGCCCTATATAAGGAGAGCTTCTCCTACCTTAGAGGGGGTTGATCCTAGCGATCTGTAACCCTAGACATTGGCACACCATTCTATCCTCGTGAAGCACCGTGAGCAATACAACCAAGATGGAGTAGGGACTTTCCCTCCTCACGAGGGTCCCGAACCTGGGTAAAAAACCCGTGTCAACCTCTTTGTCGTGCTAGTGCACCGCTTCCTTCACTGCCACTGAGAAGCTCGGAACGCGTGTTCATCCCCTTCTCGAATTCAGGTCTTGTTGGAACCCTTGTTCGTTCGTGGGGCACTTTCTCCAACATTTGGTGTGCCAGGTAGGGGAGTGAGATGTGTTTCGAAGACCTTTGCCAACTCTGTCGGCATGTCTGCTCACACCAAGACACGGGTGGAGCGCGCCCTCCACCACGCGGCGAGCCATGCTTAGATGGAGCCCTCTCCTTGATGCACATCACTGGAGCCGTCCTCATGGACAGAGGACAAGAAGGGCTCCTCCTTCCGCCCGTCGCAGGAGCTCCTGCTCTCCTCCAACGGCAACACGTTGCTCTCCCGCACTGCGTCCTCCCGTGGCCAACCAGACCGACCACCCAGTGGCCACCAAGCACATGGTGCACGAGCTGCTCAACCACCCACTAGCAGAGCCGGGACAGGTGAAGTGGTGCGAGTGGCTCGCCGAACTCCTCGACATTGCCACCCTTGCCCCCAAGGGCCGGGGGCTGAGATCGAGAACAAGGCGGGGGGGGGGGGGGGGGGGCTGTCAGCTAGCCTCCGGCCCGAGGCTCTAGCTGGGCCCCAAGGTCGGTGATGCTGCGTCCCGCCTGGGATACAGCTGCCAAATCATCTCACCTCCTCCATCCACTGCCCTCCTGGTTTCCGCGCTCCCACGCGGGCGAGGGGACCGCATCGTCGAGGAGATTGCCGTGGCGGGATAGCAGAACCACGCTACCCTCACCAATAGCAAGGAGGTGTAGGGAAATGGATGCCTCACCTTCACCAGGGAGCTCTGACACATGGTGTGGCTGCACAAGTTCCGCGCCGAGATACCATTGTGCTATGACGGAACCGCAAATCCCTACGAGTTTCTGCAGCTCTACACCACGGGCAACGAGGCAGTAGGAGGCAACAACCATGTCATGGCAAACTGGTTCCCACTGAGTCTCAAGGACATGGCACGGACCTGAACCTTCCCGAGGAATCCTTCGGCTCATGATCTGCCCTCTGCTCGCTCTTCATCACCAACTTCAAGGGGACCTACGAATTCCCACTCGCCTACTACGACCTTCGCTAGGTTCGTCAGTAGCCCGGCGAGACCCTCTTCAAGTTCCTACAGAGGTTCAGCCAGATCCAAAACAAAATCCCCAAGATCTCGAACTCCAACATGATTATCGCCTTCTTCGGGAGGCCAAGGACGTTCGCATGAGGGAGAATATTTGCATCCGTGGGGAGAACCTCATCACGACTACCGAGCTAGTCGTCATGGCAAAGAAGTACGCCAAGGCCGAGGCGGGATAGATGTTCGGCCTTGCCAAGGCAGAGGGCACCCCCAAGCCCTCGAGCGCCTTGATACCTTCGATCCGGATTCATGGATGTAGTATAATAGTTTTTTCCCTAGAAAACCTAGGTTTAATCGAACCTCAGAAAGCAATGCTAAAAGGTAACAAAAAAGGACACGTCTACAAGACTTTGTTTGTTCATTTTACCTTAGTTGACCGGACCAATGTAGTTTAATTTATAACGGGTTTGAGTCAATGGATGGAGATAGGCCAGGGTTTAAGATCCACCTGCAGCTGCACATCAAATGGGATAAAATATAATAATAAGCATAGTCATGTATAATGTTTGAATGGATACAATCTCTTGTGGGCAACACATCCAAATATTCTAGAAACCCCGTGATGCAGCGGGCATAGCAATAGACTTTTAATCCAACCGAGTTTACACCTAAGTCACGGGTTACAAATGATTATTAAGTGTAAAACACAGATCAAAGATTTAAGTGGTGATGTTGTTGTTGATCTCGAATGGGGCGATAAGAGAAGACCATACTACCCTTTCTATCACTGAGGTTCCTATGAGATCGCCGCTAGCCAAGTATCTCACCTCAAGCCTTTATCAATCTATGGGATCTTGGGTACCTACAAGTCCATAGATCGAGACAAGATATGAAGAAACAAAAGATACAAATCACAATTGCAAACAAAATACGATACTCCCATGATCTAGATGCACATAATTGCTGTGAGGTTTCTCCCCAACCCGCAGCCCGTGAGGACTACTCACTCATAACAAATAGACCGGAGATAGAAAACATCATACAAATACTTAGATTGAAATCAAATATTCTTACAATGGTCGCCAAATCACAAGGAGATCTAAAGTACAAAGCAATGGCTATGGCTAGTGGATGGATGGATGATGGAAGTGATGAACAATGGTGTGGATCTCCTTTGGTGGTGTTGTGATGTAATCTGAGAATGGCGTCTCTCTGGCCGGCGGCTGGAGCCTCGAAATATATAGGCATCTTCACGAAAGTTGTAGGGTTTGACGAGATGAAGTCGTCGCCACCTGGTATGGGCAGGTGGTACGGGCAGACCATGCCCGTACCAGTGGTTGTTAAGCATATTGACGCCTTGGTACTGCTTCTCAATTACTTGGCCATGTGTACTTCCTCAAAATCCTTCATTATGACTTCTACTTTGCATTAAAAGTCGTGATTTCCTTCACAACATAATTCAAAGAGAGGATTTGCATATCTTTGCAATTATTATTCATTATTGGCAAGGATTGAGAGTTTGTTTGGCAATTGGTTGACCAAAAAAAATGTTTAAACATAGTGGAAGGTGGCAAAAATCATAGCCATCAACTTCCCCAAAGCTCAAACCTTGATCGCCCTTGAGAAAGAAGAACCAAAAGAACTATAAGGAATTCAACGTTTAAACTTGAAACAACAAGAATAAGAATTCACTTACATTTGGTAGTCACATGCGCTCAACACTTCATTATTTTGCGAGGCTTATCAAAGTTAGAGAGATGACAAGAATACTATATAAGCTTCGGTAATTCAAGACAATCAAAGTAAAGTTTTATATAAGTATAAGTAATTAGAAGTGTAGCAATCAATCCAATTCTTCTAATTAACTCTCAGCTTGCCAAGGAACACTAGGATGTTTAAATATCATAATTGAGTAAGAGAGTTTCATGTCCCAAGTAGTATAACAATGAAATGTCTTATTTACACCCACATTAATAAATAAAGTCTATCAAAAACACTTCTAATCCAATCATTGTATTTCAAGAAAAATTTGTAAAGTAGTAATGAGACCATGCCAAGGACTTGTTATGTGGATCCTCATAGATATCTTTTTCTTTCTTTATTTTTTTATATTTTTTCTAGGATCATTGATTGTTTCTTTTGCAAGTGTTTGCACAACCTTTGAGAGTACCAATACTTTTGCCCGTATATTGACATGTATTCCACTCATGTCATCAACTCATAGCCGAAATACGGGGTTTTACCATTGATCGTTCAAAAGATAGCGGAGTTGTTGGCATCCAAAGGTGTGTATTAGAGACATAGAACAAAGTTATCTCACTTCTTTCTGTTTTTTTTGAGCTAGTACCATGGTTGGATCCACAATTTTAGCTTTTTCATGCATCACAATTACCACTAGACTTTATTTCAATCAAACAATTCCTTTCATGAGTGTCGTCAAGACTATCAAAATATCTATGGGGTTAAGTATCATCAAGGGTATACTCTCAAGACAATCATTCATAAAACAAGTGATAAATTGCAGATTTTTTCTTATTGTACTTTTTTGGCAATATTATTTCCAAGGCAAGACTCGATTAACTAAAAGAACTAGAGCAAGAGCTTCAACAACTAATCATCATACTATTAAAAAGCCTTACTCCGACCATATTAAATTACTTCCCACTAGCATGGCATCTTAGAAAATCAACCAACTAAGATAAACAACTCAAACTTCATAAGTTGGATACATAGTACATACCTCTCATAAGTGACTTCATGATCCTCTTCCTTATAGGGATGTGTTCCTTCAAAACTCAAACACGATTACTCTCACAATGATATTAAAGCAAAGATGCAAAGTGTAAAATCCACGTTTACGAAAAAAGGAAAAACGGAAAAACCTTTTTGTATTTTTTTGAGGATAAGGATTAAAGAATAGATAAGAACTTGCGACCAAGCAAGGGTTTAAGAAAAGAAAAACAAATGAAAAAATAAACTAAAACGAAAGCAAACTAAAAAGCAAAGTGTTGGAACAAGCCAACACGAGTGTTTCAAAGCTCCCAAGGAGCTGGAGTACAACCTCATTATTACATCAATAAATTTGCTGGGGGAACACATCCCTAAGCTTAGGCCTTTAAAAGCCCCTTTGTTGCTCATTGTGGTGGCGGTGGATAATCCCATGTTCCATTGGCTGCTCCAATCATGGAACTGGGTGGCAAGGCTTGCAGTAGCATCTTGAAGTTAGATGGAGAGGTTGTTAATGTTTTGAATATTTACTTCGAGTGCATAAATATCTTCTTAGGTGGTGTAGTAGTTTGGTGTCTACTCATCTTGTTCGGGTCCTCCTTGTTCTACTTCTTCATCTTCTCCTCCTCCCATGGGTATTTCTTGTTGGGGTAGATTAGCTTCAACCTGTGCTTCAAAACGCAAATGTCCATCCTTGATAGAGAATAAACCGTTAGGAAAAGAAGCTAGGATCAAGTGATCTTCTCGAGGTATATCGAAGAAATATCTACCATGATTTTTTAAAATCATACCACATGCTCTTAGAGTAGAAAGACCGAGACGGTGACTTCCTGTCAATGGTTGGATGGTACCTAGGTTGAAGCAAAGTGCGCGTGCAAGAATGGTCACAATTCCTCCACTACAAGAAAAGTTGGCTTTTACAACGGATGATTTTCGTGGTTGAAGGCCCGTTTTTCGTGGCTAAAAAGTCTTCTACGATGGATGGCCTTCGTGGTAAAAGCCCCGTCACAAAAGAATCTACCATGGTTTTTTTGACTGTGGCGGATAGCACCCTTCAACCACGAAAACTTGTTACATCGTAGATCTATTCGCCAGACGCGTTGACTGCTGACGTCATGCAAAATGCCACGTGGCAAACACTGTTAACGCTCAGTTACCGCCATTAACAGCCATAGAAACCGTGGTAGAAGCCAGGCCCAGCCAAGGCCTGCTAAATATTAAGTGGGCCTAACCATTAGGAGAGCCTAATAAGATTATGATGCATCACTATTTCGCCCAGCACTATTTGAAATGGGCCCATAATATGCAGCCAGCAGTGGCCTGCGAATGTCAGGCCCATTACTATTTTGTCCTACAAAAGCCCACATTGTTGAAATGTTGTGCGGCCCATAAATAGCCTGTGTCAAGTCAGCCCGATACTGTTAAGGCCTACAGTCAGCCCGTCTCATAGTTCGTCCTGGGCCACCTACGAATGACCCACCTTTGAGAAGGTCAGATACTATTCTGTCCTTTTACTGTACCATCCGTCAACTTTTTAGGCCCACTGGCGGCCTGCAACTATTCTGATCGGGTATTGTTCTGGCCTGGCAATATGTTCGGCCTGTTACTGTTCCCGTCTGGTACATTTTTTGCCTGCTACTGTTCTGGCTCATTACTATTCTGGCCATCTACCATTCATGTCCATTACTGTTGTGGTCATTTACTGTTCCGGCCTACTACTTTTCTAGTCTATTACTATTCTGGACCATACTGTTCTGGCCTATTACTCTTCTGGCATGTTACTGTTCTGGCCTGTTACTGCTACTAGTTGCCACCTAAGGGTAGGCCCGTTATGGTCATGGACACCTACAGTTTCGGCCTTTCTGAAGCCCACGCAAATATCATAAAAGGAGTATAATGAGCGAGCATCTTTTACTACGCATGGTAGGCCCAATACAAGAAGGGCAAATAACAAAGCCCTATACTATTACCTGATTGACCTGGCCGGCGTAGTTATGATACCGCCTACCCCATGCATGGACGGCGTCAACTAAATGCCTACATGGCCTATGCGAGTTATCTAGATATTACATCAGCTGCAAACTTCTTAAAATATCACATAATATGAATGCTCGGGAAAGAAAATTCAGCATTTTAGTTGACAATCAAGTTGATAGCTTTGTCCTCAATCTGCTTTCGCAATCCATCAAGTACATCTCCCTTTGAGTGTGATAGCTACATTGGAAAACCATCTGAGACATGATCTTGCAGCCCCTTCTTTGGTGGCAATAGCAATAGTTGCAGTCTGAAATTAAGTAATAAAAACTTTATACAGCAAACAAGACAAACTACTCATAGCTAAGAATGAACTATATAGAAATTATAACGGCATAATACAAACTTGTACAGAAGGAATGCAAACCACAAATGAACAATATAGTAGAGGATAGTTATGTCGTTGCTTAGGACGAACCAGAACCAGATACGAGATATAATGGCGGGGCTTGTGAACCTGTAGAATAGGACAAACAAGCATTAGACAAGTGTACCTACAATGAAATAAGCAATCAAACAAAGTGTTTCTTAGAATTTCAGCAAATGTAAACTAGCTAGGTCATTTCAGCAAATATATATGGAAGCAGTGGTATCTCCTGGAATGCAAGAGACGTTGGGTGACTTGGAATTTGCGGTGAGCTACACAATGGAATGCAGTTACTGTCGTAGCTAAGAATGAACCACATAGAAATTATAACCGTATCATACCAGAACTTGTCGAGCAAGAATGCAAAACACGAATGAACTATCCAGTAAAGAATATTTATGCCGTTCATTAGGATGAACCAGCACCAGATACAGAAAATATATAATGGCATCACTGGTGAATGTGTAGACTGTGCAAACCAACATGTTTAGTGTTACCTTTTTGAGGTCTATGCAAAGAAAAAGAAAATAGTCAGTGTTGCAGCTTTTGAAGAACCAGATGGCAACAACATATTTATAATTGAACTAGTACGAAGAGTACTACAGGACAGCAGAATGATGCCAGGGAGGAAATAATAGTAGGAACTTAGCTCAGGAATAACCAGATAGATTTAGTAACCGTGGAGCAGGGAATCCATACTAAGATTTTCCACTGACATTACATTTTGCAAGAACTACACAATAGCAGACAATTACTGGTGTACGGAGCAACTAAGATAAGAACATGTGCATGACAAAATAACAGACATGTGCAGAACTTGAAATTTCTAGAGCAGCGAATGGAAACCAACATGTCTAATGACCTTGTATGTACTAGCACGAAGAACAGGCGTGCCCTGTGACTTGCATGTACTAGCACGATTACAAAAATGAAGTTCACTGCGACAGGGTTGAACTTGCTATACCGCTAACAAAATAAAAACTGATTGGAGATTTGGTTACCTTGGTCGGAGAGGCATTTAAGCATCATCGGTACCATGCGAGTGACGTCCAGGTCACCGAGGGTGCTGCGGTTGTGGTGGATGTTGGCGTCGAGGAAGCAGATCTTGGGCGGTCGATGCTGGTGCAGTCAACGACGACGACCGTGTAGCTGGTCTAGAGCGGTGGACATGGAACTTGTTGAACTAGATCCCGTCTGGTGGACAACGGTGAAGCTTCTCTAGTACGGTTGGGTAGCTTTCAGTAGCGGGGAAGTAAAGCGTGGGCGGTCGACGACGACATATGCATGGTCAACAAGACAATAGCTCTGGTGGAGTGGCAGAGAGACCCGGTGAACTAGATCTGATAGGGTGGGTGTCGATGAAGTGGATCCAGCGCTGTGGAATTGCCGCTGGGCGGTGCGCACAGTGGTCGTGGAGGTGAGGGCGTGGGAGAGAAGCCTGGGATTTTTGGAGGGCCAGCTAGAAAAATTGCACGAATCGGGACTATGGAGGTGAACAAAAAAATAATTATGATCGTGCCCCCAACCTACCGACTTTAGCGTGCCCACAGGGCGTCAAAACAATGGGTAGAAAAGGAATTTTAAAGTCAAAACTTTTTGAAACGGAGGGGCGCAAAATGCTTCAAAGTCAGTCTCTAGTTTTGCCGCTCGATTGAGATTTTGAATTTGGCTAATATACGAAAAATGGTAATCCCCTGGTGGGAGATTTTGCCTCAAAGTTTTTGAAACAGTGGGGCAGGAAATGCTTCAAGGTCAGTCTGTGATTTTGTTGGTCGATTGAGATTTGAATTTGGCTACTAGACAAATAATAATAATAGAAAAATGGTACTCCATGGTGGAATATTTTGCCTCAAAGTTTTCGAAATGGTGGGGCGGGAAATGCTTCAAGGTCGATCTGTGATTTTGCCGCTCGACAAAGATTTTGAATTTGGCTACCGGACAAATAATAATAATAGAAAACTGATTCTCCATGGTGGGAGATTTTGCCTCAAAGTGTTTGAAACAGCAGGGCAGGAAAAGCTTCAAGGTCGGTGTGTGAATGTTCCACCCGATTGGGATTTTGAATTTGGCTATCCGACACATAAAAATAATATAAAAATGGTACTCCATGATGGGATATTTTGCCTCAAAGTTTTTGAAATGGTGGCGCAGGAAATGCTCAAGGTCGGTGTGTGATTTTGCTGCTCAATAGAGATTTTGAATTTGGCTACAGGACAAATAATAATAATAGAAAAATGGTACTCACCGGTCGGAGATTTTGTTCAAAGTTTTTGAAACGGTGGGGTGGGAAATGCTTCAAGGTCGGTGTGTGATTTTGTGGCTTAATTGAGATGTTGAATTTGGCAAGAGTCCAAGTAATACTAGAAAAATGGTACTCCATCAGTGGGAGCTTTTGCCTGAAAATGTTTGAAACGGACGTGCGCGAAATGCATATGAGTCGGTTGGGATTTTGCCGCTCGATTTGACAATTTTGAATTTGGCTAGCGGCAAAGTAATAATAGAAAAAGATAATTGTAGACTAGTATGCTATCTGGTCAGGAAGTGAAGGCTAAGAGTCACATCAACTGACCATCCATTACATAATTGCGCAAAACATTGGTAAATTTTACCGCTTAACTAAGACTTTGAATGTGGCTAGCGTACAAGTAATAATTTGAAAAAATGGTACTCCCTATGTTTAGGAATAAAAAAATGGTCACTGTTGGGGATATACTTTGCGGGTATCCTTACTGTGCCTCACTGACCAGGGTGACCCACTTTAGGTTAGAGCTTTGCTTCACGGGTGGCCCAGTCAGGGAGAAGAGACGGAGTCTAGTCCGGCTACGAAAATGCCCAGAAGACTTACCGACATAGGCCTGTTATGTTACTTGTAGTTCAAGATGTACTCTGTAACCGACTCTTAGTCGTAGCCGGATAGGTATCTCCTATAAACCCTAGGCCGGATATCTATATAAGCCATCCTAGGGTAAGCCTTTAGGGCACCTCACAATAGTCTAAAATCTCAACTCGCACATGTGAAACCCTTGTAACCCATATTCCAGCTCTGCCGTATTTCTGGATTGCTAGCAGGAGTAGGATCCGTCCAAAGCCGGCGGATTTGAACCTAGGTAAACTTGTGTGCTCACTGTCCTGAAACACCGTACTTATCACACCTCTCTCTTCCACATGCCCCGAGGACCCCCTCATGGCATACTTGTCATCAATCCGATGATAGTTGGCACCCACTATGGCGCAAGTGAGCTTCGGATTTGTGTTTCGAGCGGAATCTACAAGAATCAGAATCGACGAGACCATCACCATTGGTCGTGTCCTCTATGCCAGCGACGTCCCTCTCATCGTTCTCGACGAGACCTAGATTCCGGCTAGGGAGGCCGTGACCGCCTACACCATCATGTCTTTTGGCGAGATCGATGTTTACATCGGTTTTGTTGAACCTGTCCCACCCACCCTAGCGGTGATGATAGAGGCAGAGGAAGTTTCTAGGTCCACTTTGTCCATGGAGGCGGCAGAGTTCTGGATCTTGGAAAACCTTAATCCCACCCAGCCCGCACCTATTACGGAGATAGTGGAAAAGCTGAGCCTAAAGTAGATCTTGCTTTGCAAGTCGACTCTGGAGTGGATATCCCTAGCAAGGTCGAATCCCAGATCGATCTACCCGCCGAGGTCGAAAACCAGGAGGAGAAAGACAACAACTTTGGTTCCGGCTCTGCCAATGCCGGAGTAGACCAACCCTTCCTGAGGTACACGTTGAGGTGCATAATGCTACAAGCCATAGGCATGGATGAGATTCTCGAGACCATCAGGCATTTCGAGGAAGCCAACGAGGAAAGCCGCAACTACTTAGGACACAAGCGTCGCACTTTGTCAGATATGTTGTATCCGGATCCGGCTCTGCCGATGCTGGAGACAACAAGGACTCGATGCTGGAGGCGATCGGAACAAACATTGACTTACCAG
Source organism: Avena sativa (assembly GCA_916181665.1). NCBI lineage: Eukaryota > Viridiplantae > Streptophyta > Magnoliopsida > Poales > Poaceae > Avena > Avena sativa. The sequence continues at coordinate 100,597,043 of OV702287.1, read as the reverse complement.
CATCTTCGGATGATTCCATGACGTCGACGGATTTCCGAAAGTTTTTCGTGGAATATGAAGAGGAGTTCAACTCCAAAGCTGCAAAAGAAGGAGAAGCCATGGACGAAGGGTCCGGAGAAAACTCTCCCAAAGCATAGGATGACATGGATCTCGGAGGTAATCCCAACATCCAAATGTCCAAAAGTACCGATCAGAGCTTGACTCCGGGAAATGGACCCAAAGCCATCTTTGCTACCGGCGCTACCAAGAAGGCAAAGAAGAGGAACAAGAAGAACAAGACCCCAGCAAAAGATCCTCCAGCAGAGGAAGTGGATGCCGAGGAGTATGAACAAGACTCGGACGGAGCACTAATCCCAGACGAGCCAAAGGAAACTAAGGTGGATGGTTACGTGGTTACCGCTGGTGCCCGTAAACTCATCGATGCTGCATTAACTACGCCTATCCCTACAGCTGCAGAGCTTACACCTGCAGAATTGGAAGAAAGGGCTCAAGCCCTAGAAGCGCGTCGTCAAGTACTCCTGGATGAGACTAACAACCTTATGGAAAATAAGAAGCCCATGGCGTCTGTGGAGCAGTTCAACTCTCTGCAGCACTAGAAGACCCGGAAATGCCACGTGCGGGCTGACAAATTTCTGGAGGTCCACAAAGTCCTCTTTGAGGGAGACCCAGGAGCACCTCAGCTCGACAACAAGGGAGATCTAGTGTATCCAACACCGGTGAAAAATACGGCTGTGGCTCGAGAGATCCTGGCGAACAATCCAAACCCAGATCAAGTCCAGTTGGGCATGAAGCTGCTCACCAAAGGTCTGGAGCAACAGAGGGTCGTGAAATCTGGAAGCGGAAAACTGGTCTCTCAATCAGACCAATGTCGCACGGATCCGGCCTAGAATGACATTAGGCCCCAACGGGTCCCGGAACAACATTACCGTTCCAATCGTCGAGAAGATAACTACTCAAGAACCGGATCTTCAGGGCAGCCGGCACAAAAGTGCACATAACTAGAACAATGTCGCCCCAGCCGCAGAGCGAGACGCTGATGCAGAACTGGTTCCGAGACACCCTCCTTGGCGAGAGTCGAACAATCGCAAGGAACAAGACAAAGAGCAACCTTGGGAGGAGGACCGACAAAGGATGCCACCTCCTAGACATACAAGCTATCCGGCTAAACACCACCACGACGGGGGAACGACGGATACCATGCCGAGTCAAGCCAGTAGGGGGCTCATCGTAATAAAGACCCTTCCTGGAACAGAAATAATGACGGTCCGAACGGAGGCCGGCAATCAGCCAGAAGCAACCCGCCTGAACCACCCTCTCCACCAAGCATCCATCACAACGGCTCTCAAGGAGGCCAAGGAGGGCGTCATGGCGGAGGAGGTGGTGGTAGAAGCAGAAGTCCGGCTCCAAGGCACCACATCCATAGCCAACAACCAAGACGGCGTTCCCTGTCACCAAGTGACGCGAGACACCGGATCAACTCTAACATAGAGGCGCGGCGCTACGAGAACGATGATATATACGTGGGTCCAAAATGCTTTGGACCACGAATTCGACAAACACACTTCTCGGAAGGATTTGCTATCTCAAGACACATCCAAGCCTACGATGGAGTGGCCCGGCTAGACACTTGGCTCCATGATTTTTTCCAGGCTTGCTGCATCGCCAAAGGCGGAAATAGCTTGGTCGCGACCCGGTATCTCCCACTTATGCTACGGAAGACGGCATGATCCTGGATCAATGAACTTTCGGAGAATACCATCCACAACTGGTATGATATGCAAAGCGCGTTCTTTCAAAATTTCAAAGGCACATATCGGAGGCCCTGTATCATAGGAGACCTACAACATTGCACCCAGAAAGCTGGAGAAACTTGCCGAGATTACCTCGGATGATGGATCGACACCAAGAACTCCTGTGAAGGAGTAAATGATCAAACTGCGATTGAAGCTTTCATTGCAGGACTCCCAATTGGTTTACTATGTCACCGCTTGAAGTGCGACAATGTCACTAATCTGGAAGAGATGATAGAAACGGCAAGCAAATATGCAGATGCCGATGACGACGCAGAAGGACTACTAAACGTCCTGGCGTACCACATTCGGCAAAACAGCCGAAGCAACAAGCTCAGAAGCACAAGAACACCTTGAAAGAAAAGCCCAACGCAGAAACCGCAATTGTCATTGCTACTTTCGGGTCTGGAGGACGTGGAGGGCGTAGAGGCGGTCGTGGACGCGGTCGTGGGACGTCAAGAGTCCAGGGTAGAGGAGATCAGCAACCTGGCAAAACCTAATCCTAGGCCGACATTGCCAACAATCCGTGTGTGCATCACTTAGATGCCAACGGGGGCTCGTCCCACACAAATGCTGAGTGTCGTTTCAATGATAATCAATAACAACCATATTCCCATAGATAAAATAATGTTGACTCCATTGGAGAAATTGTTTGGGCTGTAGGTTTTTACTCTCAATTAAGATTTTGAATTTGGCTATAGTCCTAGTAAAAAAATTACGAGCGAACCCCACCACCCAACCTAGCAATTTCACAATCTCCATTGGTCATCAATATGATAGGTCAAACAGAATTTCGTAGTATTTGAAAGATTCAACATGGGGCCCAAATATTTCATGTAGGCGGGAGCTTTTACCTCTCGAATCAGAAGTTGAATTTGGTGATAGTCAAAGTAATATCTGCTAGTAGACCGTACTTCCCTCTATTCACGAATCCAAGGCTTGGTCACATCAACTGATCATCCAGGACCTTGCTCAAAGTAGCCTTTTTCTGGATGGAGGGGTAGAAAATTGGATACCATGATCTCAGATTCAAAAATATTACAGGGGACAGCGAGAGGATTTGCGGCTCGAGTACGATTTTGAATGTGACTACTCCAAGTAATAAAACAAATAAATTCTATAAGGTCTTTTTTTGCGGGTCACACTCCATTTGTTCATCAATCCATTCAGACATGAAAAAAATGTTGAGCTCCGATTCAAAAATGTAGTTCTATTTATCACATGACACGTATACATATGGTGTGCAACAAAGGGCTAAGGCATTATTTGAGAACCTGAACCTTACGATCAATAATCTAGGACAGCAGCACTTTTAACATAATGTACTGTATCATACTAGTACAAATTGGTGCATCCATACATAACCAGTTTGATCGCATCCACACAAGAAAATTGTAGCTAACACTAACATTTGTGCTATTTGTTGCACAAAACATAGAAACAATTTCTTTTTTGCATCTAGCACAATTTCTTTTGTGTCACATAAATATTCATAGTTCATATATATATATATCTATAAATTAGTCATACATAGTAATAGTATCATCCTAATTTGCTAAAATCTCACGTCAGCTTATACTTAACAAGATGAATAAGAGAGAAGCTCAATGTTCATACACCATTATTCATACATGCAAGCTCCATTTATTCATAGATTTCCCATATTGGAGTAATTACTAGCAAAGTCCACCTATTCATAATCAATACTAATGACATTGCATCTACACTAGTTCTTTCATTGAAATTGGCATGTATTTCATCCCAAAATTGTTGGAAGGGCTGGTCGACTCCAACAATTGTTTGATGATGCCAATCAACGTACAAATCATTGTCGTCATCCTCGGACCATGGAGCTTCCCTCTTCTTCACCTTGCTACGAAGAATCATCTAGATTAGAAAATTGATGAGCTTTAACCAAAAATGTTACGAAGAACACTGGAGCTTATCTCTTCGTCACCTTGTTCCGGCGGTGCCGGTACGGGAAGGTGCTGGGGCGGGTCCAAGGGCTGGTGCAGGTGCGGCTGCTGGTGCCGGATCCTGAAGTAGTGGCTGCACGTGCAAGACATGTGCATACTTTATACTAGTAAGTTGCACGTGCCATGCACATGAGACTCAGATAATAGGCATGTGACATATCATCACTATATACAATTATAATTGGTAAAGTAGAAATTATAAATTTGATCAACATCTATAAAGTATGGGTGTATATTTGGTTCTTGTACTTTGTATATCATGTAGAAGTCAATAATTATTAGCTATCTAAAAAACTTGAAAATTTTGGTAAGATGGTCCAAAGAATCGAGGGAGAATATTCTATAATGATGGAGAAGTGTGTTTTGAGGTTTGTGCATAGCATTCATTATGATAAAGACTATCAATAGAATCTTCTAGATGCTAGAATGGAAAAGAAGATCCAATGGCTGAAAATGTTGGGATTCGCGAGTCTTGATCCAATGGTCAATAGTCAAAGTTATTCATACACTATATAGTCGTAACATAAGATAAGATACATTACGGATAGCCTAAGTCTATAAGGCTTAAAGACATGTTTATTTTCTCCACAACGTATAAGATGAACCTTAGGAAATGCTACATAGGCCTTAAGGTGTGCTTTTTTGCACATTGCGGATGCCCTTAGCCATGAGAGCATCTCCAACATCGTTGCTATTTTGGACCGCTAAAAACTAGCTATAGGAAGAGGAAAGAGAAGGTTCAGCAATCCCCAAAAAATCCTGCTTTCCTAGCCTTCGTATAATACTAGTAAGTTGCACGTGCCATGCGCGTGAGACTCAGATAATAGATGTCTGACATATCATCACTATAAAAAATTATAATAGTTAAAGTACAAAAAATATAAATTTGATAAAACATCTATAAAGAATGGGTGTATATCTGGTTATTCTACTTTGTATACTAGTAAGTTGCATGTTCCATGCACGTGATACTGAGATAATAGGATAATAGACGTCTGACATATCATCACTGTATAAAATTATAATAGGTGAAGCAGAAAAAATATAAATTTGATCAACATCTATAAAGTATGGGTGTGTATTGCGTTCTTGTACTTTGTATATCATGTAGAATTCAACGATTATTAGCTATCTCAAACTTTAAAATTTTGGTAACATGGTCTAGAGAAACGAGGGAGAAGATTCTAGGATGATGGAGAAGTGTGTTTTGAGTTTTGTGCATAGCATTCATTGTGATGAAGACTATCAATAGAATCTTCTAGATGCTAGAGTGGAAAAGAAGATCCAACAGCTGGAAATATTGGGATTCGTGAGTCTTTATCCAACGGTCAATATTCAAAGTTGTTCATACACTATATAGTGGTAAGATAAGATCATGTAGAAGTCAATGACTATTAGGTATCTAAAACATGAAATTTTTGGTAACATGGTCTAGAGAAACAAGGAAGAAGATTTTAGAATGATAGAGAAGTGTGTTTTAAGTTTTGTGTATAGCATTCATTATGATGAAGACTATCAATAGAATCTTCTAGACCATTTAAAAAATAGAATCTTCTAGATGCTAGAATGGAAAAGAAGATCCAACGTCTCGAAATATTTGGATTCGCTAGTCTTGATCCAACGGTCAATATTCAAAGTTATTCATACACTATATAGTGGTAAGATAAGATAAAATAAAAATAGATAAGATAAGATAAGATATAGCAATCATAATGTTTTTTTATGTGTGTGCTAACGGGTGGGGTGAGTATATCATACATACAACATAATAGCACATATATATGTACTCCCACTGATCCATATTAGTTGAATCACGTTTGACTAGAACAGTGGCGGATGTAGGATTAAATCTAAGGGGTGCCAGGCTCAATTATCATAGATTTAATATCATGTATCAGTATTTTTGAATACATATAATTAGACTAATTGCTACAAGATCAAAGAATATGCATTTGTTAGGGGGTGCCATGACACACATGACACCCCCACTAGATACGCCCCTGGTCTAGATACAGATGTATCTCTTCTATACTACTATAATGGAGCATTTTTGAATTAGATCCATAACACCAATCCTGACCATTGGGCTATTAGATCCAATAGTTTAGAGCAGCTGGATTCGTGTTGATTAGTACCTAGAGAAAACTCCACCTTGTTCTAGAACCATCATGTTACCACCCACGAAATTTCATAGCATAGTAGGCTGTATTCTCAATATGTGTAGATAGTTATTATTAATAGAATTAATGTATGCATTTTTATCTAACAAAACTATTGGTTAATAACAATTTAATGTTTATTAAATCACATTTCATATAGTATATACGTATGTGGCACGTGCCTTTTACTAGTCTAGCGCTAAAACTTGACTAGATACAGTGTATCTAGATGAATCTAATTAAACCAACAAATATGGGTCGGATGGATTATATATTTGTAGCATAGCTCACTTTCATACATATACTCATACTAAAACTAAAACATCTCATGTATATGTAAATGTATATGTACACGCCTGCAGATACTTGGCCACTCACACGTCACACACACATGCGCAAAAAACTACACGTATACATGTACATGACCGCACACCACACACGCGTACACAGACACGTACAAATACATGTACACATGACCACACAAACGATAGCATATGCAGCACACACTAGAACGTGTGCACAGATACTAGCACACACGTACACTATGCAGCACACACTCGTATATTACGAATGGTCTACAAGGTTGATCCTACTTTTCAATGGGACAAAGGGGAGTAAGGGGACCCGGATTGCTATAGTTTACTAGGATAGGAAGTGGTATGTTGGATTGGTATTTTTTTGGTAGGGTGATGACCCACAAGTATAGGGGGTCTATCGCAGTATTTTTGAGGGAAGTGAATCCCAATTTATTAATTCGATACAAAGGGAGCCAAAGAATATTTATAAGCCTTAACAACTGAGTTGTCAATTCAGCTGCACCTGGAAACAATCTTGCTCACAGCAGTTTATCAGTAGCAACAGTTTTGTAGTAGGAGTAGTAAAGTAATAGCAGTAGTAAAAGTAAAGACCCTAGTAACAAGTGCAGTAAAGGATTAAAGTGTGATAGGCATAAGGATAGATGGACGGGCGTTGCATGGACAAGACAATTCATATGGCAATCAAAACATAGGGCATTTGCAGATAAATAAGATAAAGCATCCAAGTACTAAATAATCCTAGGCATATGTTCCATATATAGTCATACGTGCTCGGAATGAGAACTTGCACAACATCTTTTGTCCTGCCAGCCCGTTTGCAGCGGGGCCTTAAGGGAACTACTGGCAATTAAGGTGCTCCTTTTAATAGAGCACCAGAGCAAAGCATTAACACTCCGTGAACACATGTGATCCTCACATCAAAGCCATTCCCTCCGATTATCCTGATTGCTGTCACTTCGGGGCCTTTGGTTCTGGACAACAACATGTGTATACAACTTGCAGGTAAGACCATAAACAATACTATCATAATGAATCAATAACATGTTCAGATCTAAAATCATGGCACTCGGGCCCTAGTGACAAGCATTAAGCATAACAAGTTGCAACAAAGTCAAAACGCACTAATAATAGATACTAGGCACCATGCCCTAACAATCCGATGCCATTACATGAACGATCTTATCCAATCCCTACCATCCCCATAGCCTACAGCGGGGGAATACTCACTCATAGATGGGGGAAACATGGATGGTCGATGGAGAAGCGATGGTGATGATGATGACGATGATCTCCTCCAATTCCCCATCCCGGCAGGGTGCCAGAATGGAGTTTCTGGTTCTGAATCGCGGAATCTGGTGGTGGCGGCACAATGGAACTCTTTCTAGAAAAACGTCGAACCCCCCATGGATTTTAGGTCAGGAGGCAACTTATAGGCGAAGAGGGAAGCCGAGGGGGTTCCTAGGGCGGCCAGACCACCCCCTGGCATGGCCAGGCCTGGCCCACGCATCCAGTTGGTGTGGCCGGGCCCCAGCCCCTCTCCGTCTCATATTCTGGCTCCTGGTGTCCCTCGGTGAAAAACTGACTTTGGCTTTTGTCCCGTCCAATTCCGAGAATATTTATTTTCTGACTTTCCTAGAACCAAAAATAGCAGAAAACAGGCAGCTGGCACTGTGCCTTTTGTTAATAGGTTAGCCCAAGAAATCATATAAAAAGTACTCTAAAGTGTGGAAAAAACATTAAAAGTAGATAAAACCAAGCATGGAACATCAAAAACTATGGATACGTTTGCAACGTATCAACATCCCCAAGCTTAACTCCTGCTCGTCCCCGAGTAGGTAAGTGATAAAAACAAAGAATGATTTTTGAGGTGACATGCACCATCATAAACTTGATCAAAGTATTTGTAAAACATTCATAGCTGGGATCATAGTACTTCAACATACCATGAAAGATAAAGTTCTAGCAATAAGACAAAGCAACTATGTTGCAACATGAAAATGCACAAACAAAATATTCATGAATAACAATGCTTTGCAAGACGTTTGTTTGTTTCACATAAAGAAAACATAGCATAGTGGCATTCAGCTTGTCCCTCATAGAGTACCAAACATAAATGCATAGGACACCTTCAAAGTTCATAAGAGTGACTAGATACAAATAGTTTAAAACAAACAATATCAAAGCTATGCATCAATCAACAAGTCTTGGGACAATGCACATAGAACTAAGAATGGCCACTATGCTCTCAAAGTAGGTGCATAATGATAGAAGGTGGAGACTCAACACAAAAGTAAAAGAAAGGCCTTCATAGAAGGAAGTAGGGATTCAAGTTTCATAAAGAGCTTCCAAAAATTATGGTACTTATTAGCTTTCAGTTCTCATTGCCCCTATCATAAGCATATTGAAAGTGATTAAGGTTAAAGTTAAACAACTAAGAGGATATGCTTAACAAGTTATAAACCGAAATCTCATGCCCCTTACTTACGAAGACCGAACCTCATGCTACTTAACTTTAGTCACAAGTAAGCTCTTGTCATTGTAAGTACATATGTATCATAGAGAACCGCCAATGAGGTACCCCTTGCACATGATACATGAGCTATCCCCTAATCAAAATGACAAGGCAAGCAGACAATGAGCATCTCAGCGATCTTTTTATTTGCTATTTGCATAGGTTTTTATTGAGGATGCTTCATAGAATGCTCATTATGGTTATGCTGAAAGTTTCCACCATGATTAGGCATGGCTTAGGCTAGCGGCCCAGGCGTTTCTCTAACACATATACAAACTCCATGATCTTACAAGTTCCCCTTTTATTTCACACCACCGGGATCCATAAGCAAAAGAATCATGATATCAACGAGGTAAAAAGTACAAGTGCAATGTTGAAAGCGTTCCCCATGATACATGGTTCTGCTAACTTCAACTTATAAAGCGCAAGCATATACGCAACAAATATGGACGCAATGGTTCAAGTTTATTAAATGCAAGAAAGGTAAAGTGTGCCATCAAGTTCGTGAGAGCTTTAATCAATAATTTTCACATAACAAGTTTAATTCAGAAGGTAGATAAAAACATGAATATACTTGGAATAGCAAATGCTAATAGGTAGTTATGGTGGATCTTTGGAATAACTTGGTTTTAGGAGTTGGATGCATGAGTGAAACTCATACTCGGTTATGGAGGGTAGCAAAAGACTGGGAGCGACCAACTAAGAGAGCAATAATGGCCATAATCATGCAGAGCGACAAAACATCATTAATCAAAGAATAAAGTGATACTACAAGTTGAAAACTAAAAGATCATCAAGGCTATGGTGACTTGGGATAGTCATAACATGGTGTGAGAATGTGCCAAGTCAACCCAAATAAAGCATCAAAGCAGAATACCACAATACTATACTTTAATATGCTAAAACAACGCATGATTCTTCAAAGGCACATTAAGAAATCTCAATTGTTTATAACAAGTCATGCTACAGCAAAGAAAACTAAGAATAAAGACAAAACAATATCAAGCATGGCATGACAAAGCATAGGCCACAGTCAAAAACAAGCTCTCTTTACCACTTAAGCATGAACTTTCCCACTCTTTTCCAATCCAAGCCAAAATATTTGAAAACCAATGCATGAAAGAGGGGGTCCAACCGATTTATTCAGAAAACTAAGCAAATGAAAACCAAAACGAAAATGAAAAATAAGACGCTCTAAGAACAACACAATTGTGCATGAAACAATAAAAAATGAAGCGTTTGGAAGGAACCTGGAATTTTTCTTGATGAAGAAGGGGATGCCTTGGGCGTCCCCAAGCTTTGACTCTTTACTTCTTGTATATTTATTGGGGTGAAACGCATGGCATCCCCAAGCTTGAGCTTTAGTCCATCCTTCATCTCATTACTCATTTTTTCCATACACCTGAATTTTTTCCTTCATACAAAACTTCACACAATCTTCATTAGCAACATTAGTGCACTCAAGATAATAGGTCTTTAGGTTCAGTTCTAACACAAATAAAACTTCCATTAAAACACAAGTTACTGTATCACTTCCCTCAAAAAGCTCAAATCCCGAAAAGAACTCAAAAAGGAACCAACAAGAAGCAAATGCAAATAAAGGCAGAAACCTGTCAAAACAGACCAGCAGGCAAAGACGAATTATTTTGAAGACCTTCTGTTGCTTAAATCGAAAAGTTTTGAACTAAAAAAAGTTAGATAATAACCTGGGGCAGAAGCACAAAAATTCACGCCTCAAAAGGACATACAGAGATTTTACACGAATTTTGACGGTGAAGCACAGAAATCTGTTTCGGGCAGCAACTTTTCCAACCATTACTTCTCTCTCATTAGAGGTTACTCTTGGCACAAAAAGCAAATAAAAAGGATAAGGAGCGGTTAGTACTGAAGTAATAACTTCCAAGACTCATCTAAAACTTTTGGGTTATCTCGCAATAAGTACTTTTCTTTAATGCCTTTAAGTTAGGCATGATAGTTTGAGAGGATGCTCACATAAGAAATATGAATTGAAGTAAAAGAGAGCATCAAGAAGCAAATTCAAAACACATTTAAGTCTAACCCACTTCCTATGCATAGGAATCTTTTAAGCCAAGAACAAAGTGACAGGCATAGGAAGACAAAACAAGAATAACTTCAAAACTTTCAGCACATAGAGAGGTGTTTCAATACCATGAAAACTTCTACAACCATATTTTCCTCTCTCATAATAATTTTCAGTAGCCTCATGAATAAACTCAACAATATAACTATCACATAAAGCATGCTTTTCATGTTCTACAAAAACATAATTTTTATCAAGATCAAAAATAGTGGGATTAAAACCTTCAAACCCACTTTTAACAATTCTATAACAAGATGTCTGATCATTCAATATAGGACCATCGTCTAGAGCTTCATCATAAACAATTTCTAAGGAAAACTCTTTAGTACCATGCATCTCGAAGTTAGGCACAAATAAAGGATTATCACAGATAACATGAGCATAACATTCATCCTCCTTTGGTAAGAATGGGGGACAATCAAATAATGTAAGGGATAAAGAGTTACTCTCATTAGAAGGTAGGCATGGGTAGCTAATCCATTCTTCCTCCTTTTGTTCATCACTCTCCTCATCTTTTTCATCTAATGAGCTTTCATGTTCATCAATTTCTTCTTCCATAAGATCCTGCAAGGCATTAGTCTCTTCCATTTGTGGAAAGCATCTATTAATATATTCAAGAATATAGCCATTTTCTTCCTTCTAATTATCAAAGCAAAATTTAAGTATATCATAAACCTCATATTTATAAAGTGAATCATCAATATTTTCAAGCAAACTAGCAAGTTCAAATGCACCCTTCCAAGCAATAAATTCCTCAATTTGTTCCAAGCAAACTGAGTTTTCAATTTAGCTGCACCTAGAAACAATCTTGCTCATAGCAGTTTATCAGTAGCAACCGTTTTGTAGTAGGAGTAGTAAAGTAATAGCAGTAGTAAAAGTAAAGACAATAGTAACAATTGCAGTAAACAGTAGGATTAAAGCGCGGTAGGCATAGGGATGGATGGACAGGCGTTGCATGGACAAGACAATTCATATGGCAATCAAAACATAGGGAATTTGCAGATAAATAAGATAAAGCATCCAAGTACTAAATAATCCTAGGCATGTGTTCCATATATAGTCATACGTGCTCGCAATGAGAACTTGCACAACATCTTTTGTCCTGCCAGCCCGTTTGCAGCGGGGCCTCAAGGGAACTACTGGTAATTAAGGTGCTCCTTTTAATAGAGCACCGGAGCAAAGCATTAACACTCCGTGAACACATGTGATCCTCACATCAAAGCCATTCCCTCCGGTTATCCCGATTGCTGTCACTTCGGGGCCTTTGGTTCCAGACAACAACGTGTGTATACAACTTGCAGGTAAGACCATAAACAATACTATCATAATGAATCAATAACATGTTCAGATCTGAAATCATGGCACTCGGGCCCTAGTGACAAGAATTAAGCATAACAAGTTGCAACAAAGTCAAAAAGCACTAATAGTAGATACTAGGCACCATGCCCTAACAATCCGATGCCATTACATGAACTATCTCATCCAATCCCTACCATCCCTATAGCCTACAATGGGGGATTACTCACTCATAGATGGGGGAAACATGGATGGTCAATGGATAAGCTATGGTGATGATGATGGCGATGATCTCCTCCAATTCCCATCCTGGCAGGGTGCCAGAATGGAGTTTCTGGTTCCGAATCGCGGAATCTGGTGGTGGCGGCGTAGCGGAACTCTTTCTGGAAAAACATTGAACCCCCTTGGTTTTTAGGTCAGGAGGCAACTTATAGGCGAAGAGGGAGGCCGAGGGGGTGCCTCGGGCGGCCAGACCACCCCCTGGCGCGACTAGGCCTGGCCTGCGCGGCCAGGTGGTGTGGCTGGGCCCCAGCCCCTCTGCGTCTCGTATTCTGGCTCCTGGTGTCTCTCGGTGAAAAACTGACTTTGGCTTTTGTCCCGTCCAATTCCGAGAATATTCATTTTCTAACTTTCCTGGAACAAAAATAGCAGAAAACAGGCAGCTGGCACTGTGCATCTTGTTAATAGGTTAGTCCAAGAAATCATATGAAAACTACTCCAAAGTATGGACAAAACATAAGAAGTAGATAAAATCAAGCATGGAACATAAAAAATTATGGATATGTTTGCAACGTATCATAGGGGACCACTTTTAGCAATGCTACTGGAGAAGTGATTTTGAGCCAAATTGCTAAAATAGCAATTGTGGGAAAATATAAGAAGATTCTTGGAGATGCTCCGAGAATCTTTTTGGTAGACTCGCATGTTGTGCAACATTAAGTCTCGTGTCTAGCTGGGCAAATATTCTCTTGGCTATAGTTTCAAAGCAACGTTGCATAATAAAACACTAGGTGTACTATTCTTGCGCGTACGTGGGTGCGGTGTTTGACCATTTGCACACTGGTGAAAGTATAACAAAAAGATACACGAAAGGTACGGCATGCAAATATTCGACAAAACATAGATCCAGTGGAGTGAATTCTGAGCAGAGACTAGACTCGTCGTGTTACAGTGCACTCGTACTCAATGCATGGTGCCGGACCTGTGTCAGTTATTGCTCCTAGAGCAGAATATGAACAGGGTTCCAGATATTCTCCAACTTCCCACCGCTGGTTTGGGTTCCCCATGGTGGAGTAGTATGGAGTACTCTAGTACGTATACAGTATTCATCAATCTAGATTTACTAACACCTGAGGTCCATTGTATGATGGGTCGTCCTGTCAGTGTGGGTTACACTTACCCCCTTCCTCGCATATCGTGATGCTACCTTCCCTCCCACTCGGACTACTTTACCCCATCATGCACATGGCCGCCCTTTCCAAACAAACTCAAAGCCTCGAGTCCCCCTCGCAAACCTCACCGACGACTAGGTTTAGCCTCGTCGCGCCCTCAAAGTCCCTCCTCCCAAAACCCATCACTGGCGCGACGGTGAATCCACCATGGCGGGAGCCGGTCCAGACAACCCTGTCTGCTACTGGTCGAAGTTAGATGATGATGCTCTTCGTGTAATCGCTAGTCGATCTGATCCTCTTAGCATGTCCCATTTTCTGAGGCCATCCCAGATCTATACCTTTCCCTCGAACATGTTGTTCTCCAGAAGCCGCTCTACTTCCCCTATAATTATACTTCCCTTCTGAACTACTATCGATCTTCTTCATTAGCTCCCACTATTATTGAGAAGGGAGTGATTGATGCCAACATGATAGAGCTGGTCCACACTTCTATGCCAGACCCATCATCGTCCGAAAATCCGGCTACGATTATTCGGCTGGTTTTAGCCGCAACTGGGTAGCCATGATTGATCTCGCTAGTCATCCTGGTCCCAGAAAATCATTAGTACCTGACATGGGTATACCCTATAGGTACTTGAGTTCGGCATATATGGTCCGGATATGGCGGAAGCCCACGGCGTTGCCAAGGCCCAATATAGAATTCGAGTGGCCCATGGAGTCTCGATTGCTTGCGAGACAACAAGAAGCTTAAGATAGAAAGTTCAAAGGGAAAAACCCTAATCTGTAACCGGCTCGACCTGCTACCCGAGACCTAGCCTATCTATATAAAGGCTAGGAGGGGGCAGCGAGGAGGACACACGCAACCCTAGTTTCCAAAACTCTCGCCAGATTGCATCTGCGCGCCCCTGTAATCTTTGATTTCTTCGTTAATTCCAAGAGCAGACAAGGAGGAGTAGGGACCTCTACGAGGCCTGAACCTGGGTAAACCTTGCGTCCCTGTGTGCTTGTTTGCTAGCCGACTGATGCCTCCAGCGCTCCCTCCTTCTCCAAAACCCAAGTCCATAACAATGGGCATTGATGAGTTAAACCCTCATCAATTTGTGCCGTCGGTGGGAATTCAGAGTGCTGATGTCGCGGCTTCTTCGGCCCCATCAACCGTGATCTACAACTTTGCAACAGCGGAGATTCGCCAGCTCTTCGGCGTGTTCGACTTCACCGTCCACACGCCGGCCACTCGCCCGGCTTTCGAGTCTGTGGGCGATGGAATCAGCCTGTCGACTGGGAGCTTCCGCTTCTAGGTTGGTCAGATGGACATGCTTCGCATGCCTGACCAGCCAACAGAACCCACGATTGCTCCAGCATCGTGGTTCCCGCCACCAATCGGCACCCTCAGCAAGCTCAACACCTCAGCAGCAGCTGGGACCACGGACAGCGACAACAGTCACAGATCCGATCTAGGTGACCTAGCAACGGAAGATGGAGTCCGCGGCTCTGGATCCGAAAGTTGCGGAAGCAATAGCTTCCCCAACCACTTCATGTGTGCTGTGATCAACGCTGGTGACACCGCCGCCAATCGCGAAAAAGGTGGCAATGGATTTTGCACCGATCTACCCAACAGCGACATACCTAATGGCGGACCACCCAACAGCGGCTCCACCAACGGTGGAAATGGCGCGCCCGTCAACAACGGAGGGGCAGTCGAACCACCAACCATGGTGAACGAGCATACCGGTGAACGTGTCGTGATTAAACTCAATGACAACGAGTGGGCCCATTGCCGAGAAGCTCTGCGAGGCAATCCTCTGCCCCTCGGCATGCCGCAGGACATGCTGATGGGCTACCATTGGCTACTAAAGGAGGAGTACAGAGGCCATCTACATGCGATCGCGCAACTCAAGGCGTGTAAAAAGGCGGCGGATGAGTCGAGTCTTCGACGAGCTGGGCTCTCCTCCCATGGAGGATCCTCCTCCAAAAGCAACGAGTATGTGGCCAATAAGAGGCGATCACGGATGGCCCATCTCAGCGAGCAAGAACGCATAGAAGCTGCAAAAGTCCTCGACTTCAGCTCTATGACAGTCGACATGCGGGGCAACATGGTCCCAAAGACATCGCAGGCCACGGTGACAGCAGCCACCATGTACCTCCTCAACAACCAGCCGCCAGCTAGAGATCCAAGAGCTGCCATGCAATGATCTACGGTCGCGGGCTTGGGGTTAATCGAGGACTCCCTCGACAAAGAACCAACGCCGGAGCCGAAGAAAGGCAAGGCTCTGGAAAAACGCTATTCCTCGCCCTCGTCTAGTGACGACAGTCACGATCTATCTCGATGTCGCCGTTCATTGCGGCATGATCATGACTACAATGCGCGCGATGACCTCACATAGTGCCAAATCGACAAATCAAGGGCAAGACGCGCTCGTTCGACTGTTCAGAAGAGGATGAGACTGAACTCCGCGGCGCCAGATGCTTCAGCAAGGCCATCAGGCAGAAGCGAATGCCTAAAGAGTTCAAACTCCCGTCAGAGAACCCAAAGTTCGATGGCCTGCAAGACCCAAAGATCTGGTTGGAGGACCACATCTCCTCCGTTAGGCTACATGGCGGGAGTCGAAAAACGGCCATGCAATGCCTACAGCTACAGCTGCAGGGCGCCGCCCGCGCATGGCTCAACAATCTCCCGCGCGGATCCATTCGCAGATGGGAAGAGCTGGTTTACAGCTTTGTACGCAACTTCAAGGGAACTTACAAAAGGCCCGCATCAATCAAGAACTCCGCCAAAAACATCTCGGAGGACCGCGCAATCGACGCATTCAATGGTGGTGTTTGCCGCATAGACCTCAGGGAGGAGCTGGCCGCTCGAAGCCCAAGACAATCAACCACCTGATGGAAATTGCGAATCGGTGGGCTGATGGAGAGGATTCGGTGAAAAACCGCACCTACTCCGACGACAATGACGACCTCGGGCACAGACGCGACCGTCGAGGCAAGCGGCGAATGCGCGTCTACAATGACTGCGGGGATGTCAACATGGTCGTAGCCGGTTACACTGACAATCGCAGCGGTGGATACCGTGACTCCAGGAAAACCACGCAGGTGTGGCAGCGCCGCACTCGCGAAGAGGCACCCGCAACAGCCATCGAGGACAAACTGTCCGGGCGATGCAACATGCACTTCTACATCGACAAGCACGGCGGCAAGAAAAAATCCAGCCACCTTCTCAAAGACTGCCGCGAGTTTCTCAAGCTCCACGAGGGTCTGGCTCGGATGAATCGCGACACAGTCAACAGGGGCTATGGAGTCGCCCAGGCGCCGTGGCACACGGAGCTCCTCCACCACCGCCCTGAATACCACCACCCGCGGCTGCACTGGACCAGAATCACGGTGGGGAACCATACCCATGACCCGTGGGCAATATGGGGATGATCCAAAAGGGGCATCCCTCAAATCGAGTGTAGAAGGCCATCACTCGCCAAGTACTGAGTACCTCAGTGGAACCGACTCCTGTATCACCTTCGACCGGCGTGACCACCCGCGCCATGTCCCTCGTCTAGGCCACTGTACCCTCATACTCGAGGCGCAGATTGGGGGCTTCGACATGAGCCGTATCTTCATGGACGGCGGCAGCGGCATCAACCTAATGTTCGCGAGTACCTTGCGTGCACTGAGGATCCCTCTAACGTGTCTGGAAGTTTCAGACACAATGTTCCATGTCATCGTCCTAGGGAAAGGCGTATATCCCCTGGGCAAAATCAACCTCAACGTCATCTTCGGCACGCCGCAAAACTTTCAGCGAGAGCGCATCGACTTCGAGGTCGTCGATTGGCCTTCACAATATCACTGCATCCTTGGACATGTCGTGTTCGCGAGGTTCATGGAAGTGCCACACTACGCCTACCTGCAGATGAAGATGCCGGGTCCAAATGGCATAATCACAATCAACGGAAACTTCGAGAGGTCCGATAGTTGCGACATGCAATTCAACAGAATCTCCTAGTCCTTCGGTTTGTAGGAGGAACTCGCAAGATTAAAGGAGTCAACGGACAACCGTCTGCCTCCTCTGAGCCGGCCAAGTTCACCTGACCTGTCCTTCGACTCGTCGGTGCACACGAAGAAAGTCCAGGTCTACCCAACGGACCCGACCAAGATGACCCTCATCGCCAAGAACTTGAGTTCCGCATAGGAACTCGCGCTCGTCGAATTCCTCCGTGAGCACTGGTACATCTTCGCCTGGTGTCCAGCGGACCTGCCAGAGGTTCCCAGGGAATTCGCTGAGCACGCACTCAACGTCAACCCAGACGCAAGGTCAGTCAAGCCAACAATTTGACGACTGTCTGAACCAAGAGCTAAGGCGGTCGGAATGGAGATCAACAGAATCCTCGACGCCAAATTCATACGCGAGATCAAGGAAAGTACTTGGCTCACCAACATGGTGCTGGTACCTAAAAAAAACATGGATATCCTGCGGATGTGCGTGGACTTCACCTCCCTGAATAAGCACTGCCCAAAGGATCACTTCCCGCTGCCGCGAATCGACCAAATCAGCGTCTCTGCTTCGTCGACGCCTACTCAGGCTATAATCAAATTCGAATGAAGGAGGAGCATCAAGAGAAAACGGCGTTTACAACGCCTTTTGGTGTGTTCTGCTACAACACAATGCCCTTCGGGCTCAAAAATGCAGGAGCCACCTATCAGCGATGCATGCAAGCTTGCCTTAAGAATCAACTTGGTCGCAACATCCAAGTCTATGTTGACGACATCGTCATCAAAACCAAAGAGGAAGCCTCACTAATCGACGATTTACACCGAAACCTTCGCCAACCTTGACCGCTACCGGATCAAGATCAATCCGGACAAATGTCCCTTCGGCGTACCATCTGGGCAACTACTCGGGTATCTCATCTCCGGGAGAGGGATTGAGGCGAACCAGAAGAAATAAAAGCCATACTGGCCATGGAGAAGCCGAAAAACGTAAGAGGCGTCCAACAACTGGTTGGGCGAAAATCGTGGCGCCCAGTCGATTCATCAGTCGAATGGGCGAAAAAGCACTGCCTTTCTACCAACTTTTCGGCAAAACTGACAAGTTCGAGTGGACTGATGAGGCGCAGGAAGTATTTGAAAACCTCAAGCGTCTACTATCTACCTCGCCAGTATGGTTGCTCTACATCTCCGCCACCAACCAGAAGGTCAGCACGGTGCTCGTGGTGGAATGTGCCGAGGAAAACAAGGTCCACAGGGTGCAGCGCCCAGTCTACTATCTCAGCGAGGTGCTCACACCAACAAAGCAGCGGTACCCGCACTATCAGAAGCTGGCATACAATGTCTTCATGACAGCTAGGTGACTGCGCCACTACTTCTAGAAGCACCCAATCGTGGTAGTCCACGACGCCCCGCTTGGGCATATCCTCAACAACCCCGATGCCACCGGACGAGTCACGCTTTGGGGAATCGAGTTGTCTCCACGAGACATTACATACGAAAAGCGTGACGCGATCAAGTCACAAGTCCTCCCTGATTTCCTCGTGCACTGGCTGGAGAACCAGCTCCCCGAAAAGCCAGATATGTCTTACCTCTGGACAATGCACTTCGATGGATCCAAACGAAAGGACAGGGCTAGCGCTGGTGTCATACTGACATCGCCCCAGGGAGACAAGCTGAAATACATTCTGTGGATGCAGTTCACTGCCTCCAACAACGAAGCTGAATACGAGGCTCTGCTGCACGGGATGCGGATGGCGAAAGCTTGCGGCGCCAAGAGGCTCATCATCTACGGCGACTCCAAACTGGTCGTCAACCAAATGATGCACGAGTGCGACGCGCTGAACGATAATATGATCGCCAGCGCGACCTCTACGACACACTCGAAGGGGGCTTCGATGGCTGTGAGCTGCAGCACGTAGGCCGCAAAAGCAACGAAGAGGCAGACACACTCGCCAACATTGGCTCCACCTGCGCCCCCATACCACCTGGGGTATTTCTCGAGCATATCTGCGAATGCTCCATCAAGCCAAAGGCCACAGAGAAGAAAACAAGCGCAACAACAGACTCGGGGGCTACGCCACCCAATGAGCCAATGGCACTCGATGACTTGGAGCTTGACACATGACTCGAAGGACCAATGGGTGTCATGATGATCGAGCCATCTTGGACTCAACCCTACATCACATATCTTCTTAGCAAGAGGCTGCCGGACGACCTGACTGACACGCGACACATTGCGCGGTGATCCAAGGCATTCGCCGTCATCAACGACGAACTATACAAGCGCGGCATCACAGGAGTACTCCAACGATGCGTCTCCAACACAGACGGAAGGGCTGTCCTCCTCGACATCCATGAAGGGACTTGCGGGCACCATGCCGACAGTCGTGTCCTCGTCGCCAAAGCTCTACAAGCCGGATTCTACTGGCCCACGGCCATGCGCAACGCCAAGGACATGGTCTAGCGATGCAACGCTTGCCAGCGATTCGCGGACAAACCACACGCACCTGGCTCGGAACTACGACCAATACCATTGGCTTGGACCTTTGCGCAATGGGGACTCGACATGGTCGGCAACCTCCCAAAGTCCTCGCGAGGGGGCTAGTCTACCTCCTAGTAGCAGTCGACAAATTCACCAAGTGGATAGAGGCCATGCCGGTAAGAAACCAGTCAGGAGTCAGTGCCGTCAAGTTCTTCGAGTCCATTGTCTATGGCTTCAGAGTGCCACATAGTATCATCACGGACAATGCAACGAACTTCACCTCCAAGGAGTTCCAGGGTTTCTGTGAAAACTTGGGGATCAACATAAGCTATGTCTTCGTAGCTCATCCACAGACCAATGGTCAAGTCGAAAAGGCCAGCGGCCTCGTCTACGGTGGAATCAAGAAGCGACTCCTTTGGCCACCTGAGCAAGCCGCCGGATGTTGGCCAGATGAGCTGCAGTCCGTACTTTGGAGCCTGCGCACAACCCCAAATAGTGCCACGGAATATACCCCGTTCTTCATGGTGCACGGTGCCAAGCAGTGCTACCCGCAGAAGTACGCTTTAAAGCCCCACAGGTAGTCACGTACAACGAGAAAGAGTCAACACTTGCACTCGAAGACTCTGTCGATCTCCATGACGAGGCACGGGATATCGCAGCAGAAAGATCGATGATCTACCAGCAAAACCTATGCAACTACCATAGCAGAAGGTTGTGCCCCAGATCCTTCGTCGAAGGAGACCTGGTCCTGCGACTGAAGCAACAAGGGCACCTCAAGCTCGAGTCCCCTTGGGAGGGACCATACGTGATTACAGAAGTAATAGCAGGTGGCGCCTATCGCCTCAAAGATTTCGAGACAGCAGTCACATACTCCAACCCCTGGAACATCGCGCAGCTGCGGCGCTTCTACCTCTAGTAGTATTTTTTTCTTACAATACAAATAAGGCTATTCAGCCAGGCTACTTAGCCACACATTGTACCTCATACTGTTCTGCGAATAAATAAAGCTAAGTGCCCCGAAACTCTGTGTTCTTCCTTATTTTTCTGGCAATATTATCACTCGTGGGCTACGCCACCCTTTACATATTCGTTCTACGAACAAGTCGTAGTATCCCAAGTAGCTGACACAATATCAATCGAACCCTTGATAAAACACCAACCCAGTTGCAACGCACCTGACAGGTTGGCAATATGCTGAGATAAAACAAGTCAGGCTAGCGAAAAGGAACCGTCGAGTACAAATACACTCGCAAAACATATAAGCTAGCGGGCTTTTTACATATCAATATAAATTAGTTACATACAATATATCCATACGAACTTTTATAACACTGGTATACTTATGTGCAGGATACAAGTTAAACTACTGCTGTAGTAGAAGAACGTTTGTCTGTTCCTCAAAGAAGTCGACAATTTCTTCTTCTGGACGATCCACCGCCTGGTAATGTGGAACCATGTTCCAGGTCGAACCTGCCAGTGGAGTCGGCGGCCTAGCAGCAACAGCCGCAACGTCTACATCAGGCCTATGAAGTCACACCAGTGATAAAGCAGCCTTGGCACCAGCCACTAACTGCTGCCGCACGCACTCGCGAACTGCACTCAAATCCTGAAACATAGCCAGGAGAGTCAACATGCTCGAAGGGACGGCGTCCAGTGGAAACATCATCTGGTAGATATTCGTCAGGCACGACTGCGCTTTCTTCAGAAAGTGGAGTACTCGAGAAGCACGATCCTGCAGGGTCACAAATGCGATCGCACGATCATGGTCCACCTAGAAGTACCCACTTGCCTAAAGCTGTTTTGGGTCAGGTTGTTCATTCGAATGGCGATCCTGTCTTTCTCATCTTGCGGATGACGAGCGCTGACAACTACACGAGGAAAAAAAAGGCAAAATATGAAGACAAGGAACTATCGTGATTAGCTACAAGAAAAGATAAGAGAGCAGGAAGCTAACACTTGAACTAATCGCCCAGCTGCGTCACCTCCTCCAATAGATATTGTTCTCGGGCGGTAGCCTTCTCCGCCCTAGACTTCCATACGTCTGTGTTACCACAGAGGATGGGCAACTCACGTTCCAGCTGCTTAACACGATCTTGCAATCGCGAAAGCAGGGACAACTCATCCACCCTTGAACGCGACTGCGCCAAGGTCTCATCAGTGGGTGGTGGATCTCGAGGTTCACTCGAAGGACCACTCGAGGTACCCTATCACGAACCAAACAAAAGCAAAATAAGAGGCTGAAGATACACTGATGAAAGGCCTAGATACATTCAAACATAAACAAAAGTCTTGAGTGGCGTACCCCCATCAAAGCATTGTCTCACGGACACAAAAGGTCAGACACTAGAGCTATTACATATAAAACTAAGGAGCAGCGTGTTTCTTTGACTTCAGCCTCGGGGGCTTCATCGCATCCGTGGCAGTTTCTGACGCCACGGACTTGCCGGTGGCACCGCTAGACGCTGTAGCCTTCACAGCTTTCGCTTGACAACGCTCCTCGGAGTACTTGGTGAGTGTCTCGATAAGCTGGGGACCATAATTTTTGCATTTACCAGCAAAGGGAGCAAACACTACTTACTGGCCTCCAGCGTCGACAGGCATCGCCTCAGAGATAGCGGCAGGATCCATTTCCACACCATGGGCCTGCACCATTGTGAGTGCCATGGTGGCGCTGATGGAGCGCTATGAGTTAATGAAGTAAAGCAGGGATTCCTCCAGCCAGAGACTCCACCAAGTCGCCGAGATTGTCGATCATCCCAGCCTTAGGAGTTAAGTCCTCACGGATGTGACTGAGCACATCCTTGGCCTTCCCAGTGTCTCCTGGAGGGATACATTGCGGTCCTCGACTACGGCGATGGCACCAGCCAAAGCATCCGCGCAGCACAGAGATTGGGCATCAAAACTCAAGTTGCTGGCATCTGCATACACAAAAGCATTAGTACAACAATCACACGTCAAAGTATAGAAAAGCAAGGCATATCCAGATGAAAAAGTCATACCTGAGAGGGACTTGGAAATCGAGAGAAGCTACTCCTCGAACATCTTCTCCCTCTCAGCAGTGGAGGCAAGGAGATCTTGCTCTCGCTTCCGCGACTCCTCCAACACTGCGACCGCCTCGTCGTGATTCTTCGTCGCTGCGGCCAATGTCTTCTCCAATGCAGCAGCATGGCGAAGTAATTCATTGTGCTCAGCTGCAACATACAGAGAGTGTTACCAAATCGAATCAATAATATTTGCAAAAGACAAAGACGAAGTCAAAACATACTTTCGACAATGCGATGGCGATTGTCTAGTCGCGCATGCTGTCGACCCATGTTAAGGACCTGCTCCGCCAGGCGGGCAGCTTCCTTCACGATGAGCTGCATTAGAGACATTTAAAGTTCATGTAAAGAACGCGAAGAATAAATTTGACTGCCAACTACAAGATACTTACATGATCCTTCACAGACTTCGAAGAAGGCTATTGCACAGTCATCCGGGTAACCATCTGATGCTCCCCAGCATGCGGGGAACTCGATGAATTATGCCCGGAGTGGGCCGCCAATGGAGGAGAAGGAGACCACGAAGCGACCTTCTTGGACTTGGAGTCCGCGACTCCGGACTCCTTCAAAAATTGGACATCATCAGAAGATGATGTCGCCACTTGACTGAAACACAAAATCAAGCAAAAGCTTCAAGACAGATGACAAATCAAAGAAGAAAACAAAACAAGGTCGCAAATACAGAACTTACCAGTCAAATCTATCAAGATCGAAGGATTGCTCCTCCGACTCCGATGATTCCTTTGGCAGTCGAAGCTTCTTCCAGGTAGGAGGAGCCATAGAGCGCACAGGAACAGCGGGAATTGGCTCCTTGGCACCAATAGATGGGCCTTCTGGAGTCGAAGGAGACGAAGCATCCGAATCCTTGCTGCGAGAATGCTTGTGAGTGTCCGGATCACTGGACTCGAGGGCTCCCTCCTCTTCAAGTGGGACGGTCGATTCCGACTTGTCCTCTTTATCCACTTCGCGAGGAATAACCCCCTCAGAAAAAGGGGCAAACTGGGAGACACCTTCCAATCCTGCTCAGAAAACAATTCATTATACATCAAGCAATTAATGCCAATCGACAAATAAAGCTACTTCGTAGCACAAATCTACCTCAGGAGGAGGGTTAGAGGCGTCGAAGGGAGGCACGACTGGTTTGCTTGGGAGAACCTCTTTGGTGGTATATTTTGTCACTAGTCGCAACCTCTTATCTGCTTCACCCGCTGAAATGCCATCGGTAGATACGCGAGTGGCATCTTCCGCACTAGCCCATTGGAACATGGGGTGGACTCTGGCCTGCAGAGGCTGGATGCGACGGCGCAACCATGTGCGAATGAGGGTGGAGCCTCCCTCTTCTTTACCCATGCGGCTCTCGAGGTCGCAGACGCGCTTGTACAGCACTTCCGTCTCCTTAGACTCGCCAGACATCACCACGTTCTTCCAAGAACGCCTCCTCTTGCATGACATCGTGGGATCGAAGTGCGCGAGTTCGTAGTGCTCTCCGTCGGCCTTCTAGTCACAGATGTAGAACCACTTATCTCTCCACCCTTGGACGGATGCCATGAGATTGATATCCAAATATGTGGCAGAGGAGTCGCCAGGGATTCCGCAGCCTCCTACGTCGTAGACTACAAAACCAGATGCTAATTGGCGCTTCAGCTAGAAAATCCTCTTAAAGAGGCCAAAGTGTGGCCCGACTCTGAGCCAGCACTCGCAAAGAGTAATATATCAGGCGATGTGGAGGATAGAATTTGGGGACAACTGATGCAGCTGGAGCCTGTAGAAACAAAGGAGGCCCCTGAAGAAAGGATGCAGGGGAAGAGAAAGACCGCGGATGATGAACGCAAGGAACATCACCTGGAAACCAGCAGGAGGACAAGGAATTACGTCGTCACCTGGCACTCGCGACTCATCCTCCACGGGTGACAGAACTCCATCTTGACGCAGGAGACGGAGCTCGGAGGACTTGATAATGGATGCGCGCCATGCACCATTGGTGACGTGGGTACCCGCGCCCTTCTTCTTCCCAGCATCGGCGGCACTGGTGCCCACAGTGGCGGAGCCGCCCTTCTTCTTAGCGGCGGCGCCTCCTTTCTTTTTGCCCATCTTGCGATGACGGTGCGAGTGGAGGAAGTAGCTCAGGAAGACACGGAGTTGGTCCAGCGCCACAAAGAGGATGAGCTCTAGGAAGCAGAGAGCAACGGCAATGGCAATGGAAGCACAAGCAGAGAAAGGGCAGATGGGAAAATTACCGCAGCTACGCTGCTACTTAACCCCCTTGCGGATGCCAGCCAACGGCCAGCAGAAACCCTACTGGACGCGTGGCACACATCGCTGTCGACATGTGGAGAGGCCAAAACACGAGTCGTCCCCCACTATCTCCATTACGCATGGAAATCGAGGAGACGCAGTTAAAACAAAAGATTATGCATGCCCGGTCAGATCAAAGTCAGAAAGTGGGACCCACCGCTCATCATGTCCCGTCAAAGCCGCTCACGCGGGCAACTGAGGTTATCACATCGTCAGCAGTGATGTCATCAGGAAGAGCATCAGAAGATTTCGACTATTAAGTCCTTGCTTGAGTCTTCGACTCCACCAAGCACTCGGGGGCTACTCCCATAGGGAGCGCTGGTCGCGCACCCTACGATTCATTTTTATGCAGGAATTTGAACATTAAAAGCATACCCACCACTCGAATCTATGATTCGATTATGGATCATGGGTTACTCCCATAGGGAGCGCCGGAAGCAAATTCGACTGAAACAAGCAACAAAAGACGACAGCGGTCGCAAAAGCTCTTTAGTCCCTGCCTAAGTCTTCGACTCAACCAGGCACTCGGGGGCTACTCCCATAGGGAGCGCTGGTCGCGCACCCTATGATTATTTTTCCTTACACAACATACTGTGTGTTGATAACATCCACATTCGAATGCTATGGTGACTCCGCCTCATATTTTCCCTACAAAGAGATTACGTCTCCTGGGTTACCCGAATCATCTCTCGATGACAAAAGTTCGGATGCCGCGCTTACAACATGAAGGTAAGACCTGAATAAGGTCTGGCAACGCATCTGCTGCGCACTACCAGAAACATATCCGTGCCTACAGGTACGATGAACATGCCTTGACGGACGCGTCGAGTGCTCACACCCATACACGGGAATTCAACTCCTGTAAGACCTCTGTGGCTTGAGTCGAATTATGCCAACACTTTTCTGAATTCGAGTCTGGGGACTCGAGTTTGAGTAGATTGCGTTGTTTTGCCCTAAGGCAGTTAACTGATACCGATACATCGACTAAATCAGGCACGCACATCAACGATCCCTATGACAAGAACTGAACACTCGAAAAATACTCAATCATGCACTCGAAAGGCTTCATAAAGTCTCTAGTCGAATCTACGATTCCACTGGACACTCGGGGGCTACTAACATGGGTATACCCTATAGGTACTCGAGTTCGGCATATACGGTCCGAATACGGTGGAAGCCCAAGGCGTTGCCAAGGCCCAATATAGAACTCGAGTGGCCCACAGACTCTTGATTGCTTGCGAGACAAGAAGAAGCTTAAGATAGAAAGTTCAAAGGGAAAAACCCTAATATGTAACTGGCTTGATCTGCTACCCGAGACCTAGCCTATCTATATAAAGGCTAGGAGGGGGCGGCGAGGAGGACACACGTAACCCTAGTTTCCACAACTCTCGCCAGATTGCATCTGCGCGCCCCTGTAATATTCGATTCCTTCGTTAATTCCAAGAGCAGACAAGCAGGAGTACGGACCTCTACGAGGCCTGGACCTGGGTAAACCTTGCGTCCCTGTGTGCTTGTTTGCTAGCCGACTAATGACTCCAGCGCTCACTCCTTCTCGAAAACCAAAGTCCATAACAATGGGCATTGATGAGTTAAACCCTCATTAGTACTTGTTTGGTGAATTTGTATATTGGGACCATCATTTAGCTCGCGTCACTCGAAACTGTCGGGTTTTGGGGTACACATGTAGGTTTCTTTTTGTATCAAAAGGCCATTATTAGGCTACTTAAGATACATATTAATTGGTAGTGAACCTCAGATGTCCACCCGCTGCAACAAGTGGTTATACAAGCTGTCATCATGGTGTTCGATAAGTTCATTGCCATTCTAGACATGG
Source organism: Avena sativa (assembly GCA_916181665.1). Classification (NCBI taxonomy): domain Eukaryota; kingdom Viridiplantae; phylum Streptophyta; class Magnoliopsida; order Poales; family Poaceae; genus Avena; species Avena sativa. The sequence continues at coordinate 100,569,874 of OV702287.1, read as the reverse complement.
AGCAGTTTTTAAGGGACAATACATGTAGTGTACTAAGCATAATAATCTTGCACGAAGAAGCTATGTGGACGCTGTGTGAGCGGATAATATTATCTTTGTTGTATCGAATGATGGTTATGTTTTTACATGGTGGCAATCCCTTCAAATACGGTGAGTTCAGTACCAAACTGTAGTTACTGCTCTGTTTTTGACTTGCTTCTATTACTGTGTTTAGCGCAACACGAGCTAATGACTACAGTACATATTTGTTGTCTCTTGTGTGGACTGGACACTGTTGATGCAGATCCTATGAAGGTGTGCATTCCCCAATAATAGACGAGGATGAGCAAACTGCTCCGAACAATAATGTCGATGTCCTAGATTGTGGCTGCGTAGATTCTCACCCACTGGTTCCTGGCTTATTTTAGGACAATACTAATGTGGATACACATCCGGGGCAAGCGGACCACTTCCAAGGAGAAGATTAGTCACCAAAGTAGGACATTCAAAGTCTATCCATTGCTTCAGTGCCATATCTCTTCTAGAGGGTAGTAGCCCAACGCAGAATGAAGCAGCTACCACCATGAACTTCTTTAGCCGGAGTGGGTTCAAAGCCATCTCCGACATGTTTCTCTCTTCCTAGGTCTGAATCATCCCCTTATTGCGTTTGTGAATAATGGTGTGATGCATGGCCCTCACACCAAGCACATACCATTCGGGAGGTTAGGCTTCATGTGTATATTGCTTCTAATCGCCTAAGTTTCGGAGACTAGATATATGCTGGTGCATTGGATTTGTCTACCCATTTCTAACCGGTCAGCACCAGAACCCGCGATAGTAGGGGACGACAACTTCAGCACACATGCGTCCATGTGGTACGTGCCTCATCTTATTGGCTTAATATAGCCCTGGCGATGGCTCTTGTTGCTCAAGAAGAGATGATGTGAGGCATTGGTTCTTGGTACTCATAACTTATATGGTTGGGATGATATAATTTGTTTTCCTCCTCTCACTCCCTTTGCTATTGTTGGTTTCACCTGGCCTTTGTAAAGCTCAATGCATCCAACATTTCGTCAAACAGAAACTTTGTAAGTTTGAACATGTGCTACTTCTGCAGTACATAGTAGTATACATTGCGCAACCGGCTCCTCTAATGTTAGGGAATAGAAAGAAGGAAAGTCAGTGTGCTATAGCTTAATTACCTCATTATAATCTGCAATTAATTATTATATGTAATTGCTATAGACATAAACATCCAAGACTAAATTTTATTACACCATAATTTGGCTTGTTCGTAAAAATAACTCAATACTACATATTACTATTTTCATACCGGTTTAATGGGCTACATACCTACATACTACCTCCATCCCATAGCTTAAGTTTTTTTAAAGTCAAGCTATGGAAAGTTTGATCAAACTTCTAGAAGAAAGTATGTGTTAGCACAATAAACTAGTATGGAGGGAGTAACATAGATTTGCATTATACTCCCTCCGTACCAGAGCTTAAGGCTTTTTTTGGAAAGTCGAGCTACGTTTTTTTCCAAACTTTTAGAAAAAATTATCAAGAACTGCTACGTATATATTATATAGATACCATGTCAAAATATGTTTCATAATATATCAAACAATATGAATTTCGTATTGTAAAAATTAATATTTTTCTCTGAAAACTTGGTCAAACTTCACGTAGTATGACTTTAAAAAAACCTTAAGCTCTATGATTGAGGTAGTACAAATTAATTTTACGATATTTAGGCCTTAATTGTATTGTCTGGAAGAAGGAAAGTTAGGGTCCTACGACTTCTCTAACTTTTCTTCTATAGTATAAGTTAGAGGATCTGTATAACTTGTTTCTTGCCAAAGATCGTGGTAAATATAGTTTTAGTCCAACTTCTCGCACCCAGGATACAAATTAGTCCAATATCTTGCAAAATGGATAAAATCAATCCCAAAACATGCATCCCTGGTGCAAATCAGCCCATTTCAAACAAATTTGAGCGTATTTGACCAAATTCTTACATATTTAGCTGTCCTGAACGCGCCTTTTTGCGATTGAGACAGTAAAATAGTACCGGCCTATAAGTGGTGTCCTTCGACGACTTCTATTGCTTTTGAAAGTTCATGTAGAATTTTTGCGCAGATTGATATTATTTTAGCTTGGCTGAACACTGTCCTTTGCAATGCTCAAGTTAACTAAAACTGCACGTGTGTGCATTTCACTCAATATTGCATCGTTAGTTTCAAGTTAACTAAAACTGCACATATGTGCACCTCAGGTTATCTCACGAGAGGCAACTGTGTCTACATCTTACCAACTGCAGTATGGCTTTCTAAAGAGTGGTAGCCTAAATTATGCCGCTTCAGTCTGAGTGCTAAAGACTGTGGTGTTACTTCTGAAATTAATGTCCTTGAGGGAATTAGTAACCCTCACTTCTGGTCAGGAACGGTGAAGCATCCGCTTTGGTTCGTACCAACCTTCGCGAACGCCCTCGATTGTAATCGGCCTCATGCTTAACTACGAAATAAGACATATTGCCATAGTACATACTGAAGCAATCCATATGTAATAGTTGGTACTATAATTATAGAAATAGTTCTTGACCATGCTGAACTATTTATTTTGTTTGGTTGTCTGAAGTCATCAACTTTCAACTTGTTGGTCTCTCTCCTTTGAAACATGTCCTTGTATCATTACTATGTTTAGTTGCTCGTATGAAGTTGACTATATTTTTTGGACCTTTAGCATAATGCACTTTAGTCCGCCGATTCTAGAGTTCTATTAGAAATTATGGAAATTTTAGCATCAACGAGATGTTACGGACCATATGCCATACACTTGAACAATCACCTCAATGCTTGTGTAAGGGTCGTACTCTATTAAAACAATCTTGGCTTCAACGATTCTAGCCTCATGCACTAGTGAGCTGATATGAGGAGACCATATTTTTTAGAGATTTATATTATCTTATCTTACCACTATATAGTGTACGGTTAACTTTGAACATTAACGTTGTATCAAGACTAGCAAATTCCAACATTGCTAACCCTCGAATCTTCTTTTCAATTCTAGCATATACTCGCTCCGTTCCATAATATAAGATGTTTTAACTTCTGCGAAACGAATGTATCTAGACGACTTTTAGTGTGTGGTTCACTCTGAACCTACACACTACTTTTAGTGTGTAGTAAAAGATGTCTAGATACATTTGTTTCACAAAAGCTAAACCATCTTATATTTTGAAACAGAGGAAGTAGGATATTCTATTAGTAGACTTTAGCACAATGAATGCTATGCAGAAGTAGAAGAACCAAATATACACCCGATACTTTATGGAAGAGGCTCGAAAATATAATTATTTTCTTAGCTTTACCTATTACTACTTTATGGAGTAGTACAATTTTTTATTGTGATGATATGGAATTCTACTAGATAGCATTGGCATGCTAGAATAGCTAGCTAGTAATTAAAGTTTCCTCGATGCTATAGTACTAGACAACATTGGCGTGATACACTAGCTAGCTAATAATTAAAGTCTCCTCGATGTAGTTGTGCCCTGCAGCAGAAGACCAATGAAGGAACACGCGAAAAACTCCTCGTTCAAAGAGCCATACCGTCTTCCCCATCTCCGTCAGTATTTGGTATTGTCTCCAATGCACGCTTCACTCATTTTCCTCGCCATCTTGCCCACAGCATCAGTCCTTCCATGCCGGCACCCCTCTCCTCCAAAACCTCCTGTCAATACCCAGATTTTTAATCCCAGATGCCTGTTATGCCATACATCGCAATCCCAAAATTACCATTTTTGCGAGACATAACAGATTGGATATCACAGTAAATCATCCATTACAAACCATAATAAGGTCTTACACAAATAAAGGATCTCATAACCCAGTCTTAATACAAACAAGTAGTAGAATAAATAGCGTAGAATGACTCATAAAGGGGTAAGGCTCATGCCTCAACATTTTCACCATCATAAACCATTTGTGTTTCTCAACACATGTCAAAACATCTCAATAGAATGACTCATCATTCCAAGGTTTTCATAAGCATTTTCACCAAGTATTCCCATCTAGAGTGATCAAGTTTTTGGTTTAGCATTAACCACTAAGTTAAGAGTGTTCACTAAGGTGGGATGCTAATCTCAATCTCATGCCATAGAATGACATCTAGTATAGGCCAAGTTTTATACTCTTTATGCTATCTATACTACTTTCTAAATTCTCACAAAGCATTACTAAAAGTAAAGGAAACTTTTGTAAAGCAAAAGGTAAAACTTGTAAGTAAAACTTGGGATGGGTAATAAATCAAGAGGTATAACCAAAGCACGCCTAATGCATCTTGCTTAGGTTATCTTGCATCTAGTGATGGCTTGCCTTGATTGGTGTAGTGGTTGAAATTCTCCTCGTCTTCTTCGGGGTAGAACTCCTCCTCCTCGTAGACTTGGTCGGTACTATCGTCTATAAATACATACGGGATACACAATGACCAAATAATACTTAACTAGTCTATTTAGCACACTAAGGAACACACTTGATGATCTAGTATCATCATAATCATCACAAGATTTAATGAAATAGTTTCATTTATTTTATTTTAGAAAAGTAATTTCTACTCATTGAATTAATTAAGATTTAATATTCTCCAACTAAAATATGGGATCATGTGGAATGTGATTTAAATGTTGGATCATATTTCAATAAGTTTAAGTTTATTATTTAAATGATTGAAAGTGACTAGAAATGCCTATATAGCATTATTTTGGTACTAGTCCAAAGTCACTGCATGCAAACCTAAATATTATTACATATTCAGATAGGTATTGTCAAATGTGATTTTTGAGAGTTGGAATAAACTCAAAAGATATTATGGTTGAATTTTGAAAAAGTTTGAATGTAGAAAAGTCTCTGTCTTGTTATTTTTTCTATATGTGATCTCTAACTCCAATTGATTTAAATCCAACTGTCTTGGATAGATATTTTAATTATCTTTCTAACAAAATTTGAATCATGCATTTTGGTTAAGCGGATCTCTCTGAAATGATTTTTAAACAAGTGGAGACAACCTAGTTTAAGTCTAAATAGAAAAACATCTATTTGAATTTGTGGGCTGGCGCAGGAAACTAAACGGGTCAGCCCAGTGGCGCTCCGCGGCGCAGAGGGCGACTGACAGGGTTCCAGCTAGGCTCGGCGGTGGGGGCGATCGAACTGGTGGATGACGGCGGTGCTAGGCATGGTCGCGGCGGCTCCTGGGGCAGTCACAATCAACGACCCCCTTTCTCCTCTGCTGCAGCGAGCTCCGGCAAAATTCCAGCGACTGAGGGATCGAGTGGCTCCAGGGAGAAGTGTGGGATGGTTAGTGGCAAGAGGGGAGGTGAGTGGTGTGCAGAATGAGGCTGGGGGTGGCCTCTACTTATAGTCCGACGAGGTGATCGAACGGGATGGGCGGGCGTCTCTAGCGAGGGTGGTACAGCATGCTGTCGTCGTGGCTGATGGTAGGGGATGATGCGCGGTGCACTGGCGGTCCTCTACGGTGTAATGGCGCGGATAGGGGCAGTGGCAATTGGTCGGGCGTGGCTCGTGCTCTATGCGGTAGAGACGGTGTTCGACGCGGCTCATGGTGACAGCGGGTCAATCGGCGGCAAAAGGACATGTCCGGGCGGCTGCTGGGGTCAAGGCGGAGCGGCGTGCGCGGGCTACGGTTGAGGGGCGATGGGTGCATGCTTGTCGGGCGCGGCGCTCTGGCACGTGCTAGGCATGGCGTAGACACGGTGGCCACGGCTCTCTGTGGGTGTTCCAGTGCCTGGCAATGCTCGGGGAAGGGACAGGGGGCGGCGGTGTGGTCTCGCCTACCTCCTAGAAAACGGCGGAAGAGGGTGGGGCGGTCGGCTTGGAGTTGTCCATGCTTGACCACCGAGCATGGCCTCAGGGTGGCTCGACACTACTGCTAGAGGCTAAGAGGTAGCTCCTTGATGGCATGGTTGGAACTAGGGGAGACAAGGGGAGTGGATTGAGGCCTTAGTGGCACTTGATCACTGCTCTAGAACAGTAATAGTTAGGCAGTTAATTCAGTGTTCACTAAGTGTTCGACACAATGGCCGCAAGATAATTTTATTTGAATTTTGAGAAGATTTTGGTGGGGTGCTTTCATCTTATGCTTGGTAGTCTATGATTGCTTGGGATTGTCAAGTGGAGTTCATTTGAGTGGTTTTTGAAAAAGTGGGATCTATGCATATGAATGGATTCAATTTTCAAATGCCATTTAAATTTAGTGGCTAAGGGTTTTTGTAAGATTTTAAAGTGGGCCTTGGTACATCTTTACTTGTACTAACAAGGGGTGAAAAGAGTTGAGAATGTTTCTGTTTGAAATTTACTTCTAGAAACACTTAAAGTGGCCTAGTGGATTAAAATGGCCAAAGTGACCATTTGGTCTTTTTATTCTTATTTGATTACTTTTTCTTTGGATTTTTTTGAATGATCTAGATGATATGGCATTCATCTTTGAATCATTTTACAACCATTGGAACAATCAAACATGGAATTTTCAAACAATTCTATATTAATGCAAACACACATGCATTCATAATTGTTTTTAATAATAAAAGTTTTTGTTAACCCTAAATTGGGTGATTTGGATCTTGTAACGTTGATTAAATATTTGGGATGTTACACCTCCCAACAGTCATAGATTGATCCGCCTTGCCCCCAAACCATCAGGACACGATGGCAGATTCGGTGCGCAAACGGCGGTACGGCGGATGGAGCAATGTCAGCGCCGACTTGTTCGACAATATCGCTATGCGTATGGACACTACCAGCGCCATCCAGCTGGCCGCATGCTCCAAGGAGTTGAACCTCCGAGTCACCAGCGGAAAAGGTAGTAGATGTCCCAATGACGGTTGCAGGACATCGGTCGCCTACCGTCAGGTCCACAACCACAAGATCGCATGCGCACACGGCTATTGCAACTACATGGAGGATGGCTGCATGTTCGCCACCTCGTCAGTGGTGCTCCTCGCCCACCTCCGTGAAGCTCACTCGATGAGGATGGGCAGTTTCCAATATGGGAAAACACGCATGTACTCCTCTCAACCTATGCCGGCAATAGGCCTACAGACAGTAGATATCATTGTATCCGGGGACGATGGTACTATGTTCTGGTGCGATTTGACACGCGCCAAATGCTATACGTCGTATCCATCGTATGTGTCAGGTTGGCAGCGTGCTTGTTGCCGTGGTACATGGTGAATTTTTGGCTGTTGACTATGATTGAGGGGAGAAGGATAAAAAATTCGGTCTATGCGTGCCGGAGAGCACCGTGTCGCCCGACAACATCCCGTTCGATGAGCTGCAGTGGCTCCTATCGGTGCCAATGTCGCACCTGGTCGCACGTCGATCATCGGTGTTCACCCTGCAATACTGTCTTCAGATTAACAGGATTCATGAGTGAGATAAACACATCTTAATGTTCGTTGGAGTATTTCAACTGCTAGAAAGACTTACTGTAGGGGTTTCGCGTATGAAAACAATAATGTTTACCCTACGCCCCTGAACCCCTGATGCTGCCAGGACCTATCTATTAGTAATGCAGTAGCGAGAGGGGCTTTTCACGAACTTACCCTTGAACACTGAAAATCGTTGTCAACGCTTAGGAGAGCGTGGTTGATGTAGACGAGCCGAAGCCGACCTCAAGGTCGTGATGAAGTCCTTGCGCTCCTGTGGCTCCAACGACTTGAGTGCCTCAAGTGTGACACCTCGCAGGTAGTTACACACGTCCGGTGCCTGACTATGACTCCCGCTTCCCCGATCCAGCAGTAGTTGCAAAACTAGAGCTCCTGGATCCGAATCCCGCAGCGCGACGGTGCTCCGCGGTGAAGATGTCTCTCATTCGCGCAGTCCAAACTTGGGACCACGGTCACGAGAGAGAGAGAATATCAATTGGAGGTCTCCCCAAAAGTGAGGAAACCTTTATTGAATATTGTGTGTATTTATCTGGCCAAATACCCCCAGTTTATATAGGGGAAGGGGAGTACTACCTCCCTCAAAGTCCCGGGGTCGGACTAAAGGAGAGGGAGAGGAGGGGCAGCCACCGGCCGAACCTAGTGGGCCCCGTGCGGCGGGGCCTGGCCCAGCCGGCCACCCCCTTGCCCCTTCTTCCCTCTTACCTTTCCCTAATGGGCCCTCTTCCCTCCGGAAATGGCCCATTAAGCCTTTTGACCTTTAAATTGATTTTCTCTTTTATTAAATAATTATGAATAAATGATTAAATCAATATTTAACATTCATTCACATATTATTCAATCTCTGTGGCTATGGAATACCTTCCACCTCCACTCCGGACATCCTTCGGACTTACCGAAACCCTTCCAATTTTCTCGCTACTATTCTTCGGCGATTCTTCTGATCCTATAAACACTCTCTAAGAATCATCAAACCCTTAAGCGTGATACCCTACGGTTTGGGAACACTCCAGACATGGTTGGGACACTCCCGGACCAATGACCGATAGAGGGACCTGGATGGCCATGTGACCCCTATGCGTTCCACGAAGATCTTTTGTCGTTTGAACCGGGACGGTCGTGTCTTATTCCCTTTGTCTCTAGATACTTGCATTGCCCGTGATCTGACCAATGACATCACCATGTCGTGTTCAATCTCGTTACTGAACAATGCTACTTCACTTGTTCCGACAAGTGATATCCCTGTGATCAAATCACACGATGCGCAACTATTGGATATAACTTCTCCTGAGTGGGCCCTTAAGTATCTTTCCGTCACGTGGATGGAAAAATCACGCTCTTGACATGTATTGCCTCTACGGTTCCTCCGAGTACCTGAATACACCTTTATAATCACTGTATTACCAAGTGACGCTTGATGCTATCTAAGCACTCTCGAGAGACAGCGATTGATATAGCCTCATGGTCTAAGGAATAGTTTACGAGGATCCATTTATAATCATTGTAACTTGAACTTCGTGACATGATCGGGTCACGATGTTTAGGTTGGGTATTGGTTCATCATCTCATTCTCAGAATAAGTTGACTCCATTTCCAGCTGGCATAAATGCCACATGATCAGGAAACTTGATCATGTGTTGACCAATGAACAAGTGACTAGAATTTCACTGGGAACACCTGGTTGTTTATATATCACACGTGTAGTGATGTTTCCACTCAATATAGTTATAGAATGATATAAAACTTAATCATAAACTTTATGAAATATGATAATAGTCCTTATTACTATTTGTCTCTAGGGCATATTTCCAACAGTCTCCCACTTGCACTAGAGTACAAACAAACTAGCTGCATTTGTTGTTAATCATTGGCACCATATATCCGATACCCTGAACATGCTTGCTGATGGAAGAGGTTGATTCTTGGGCATGTAGTTTACAGTCCGAAATTCTTCGCAGCTTACTAATGTCACCTTGATTGACATTAATACTTTATCATCACATGATAACATCTGTGTGTATGCATCATCGCTAAGGCAGCAGAACGAGGCCTGATTCTCATGGGCGCTGTGCCCTAGGACACATCATTCAACGTTAAAAGCGAAGTAGCCCAGCCATAATATTACAACACTTTAGATGGTACCCTTATCTATTATTATAAATGTAATAATCAAAACACGAGTACACCCTGTGCAACTTTCGATGTTTTTGTTAACCTTGCTTCCTACTTGACTTTAATCGGTATTTACAGGAGTATCCAACATATTCCCTTATAACATAACCCTTTATGCTTTAAGATATGTCATCCTTTATGGATTTGGAAAATATGTCTGCAGTTCTCTAACAGACACTACGGACAAACTTAGCTCAACGTTCCGTGATTCAAACTTAATCACTTTTCAAACATTTCTTCTTGGATCATATATTATGTTAAGTTATCATCATGGTTTTCTATGATAGAACCTATGTCTCAACATAGTGGATGATGATCATCCTTTTCTTTCTTTCAACCAGTGATGTTAAACTAAATACTATTCCTAACTTGAGTTATTAAGGACCCGTTCCTTAATTAACTTCTATTCTAAAACCCTTTTCAAAATCCCTCAATGAATACTACATAAGATCACAATACACTTGTTATCAACTTCTACACCTTATAAATCATTATTTATCGGTACTTGCGCTTTTATTCTTAACACACTTAAGAATCACTCTCTATAAGCTCCCACTCAAAATTTGTTCCTAACATATTTGGGTATGAGTCACTATGTTCCTACATATTTGAATTTGAATTTGAGACTTATATTGCTCCCACTAAAAAATATCCTACATATTTGAATTTGAGACTTATATTGCTCCCACTCAAAAATATGTCATTCACATATTGTGTTAGGAAGACTTTTATAGCTCCCATTCAATTTCATGCAAATTAAATATACACTCACTATTTTGAACGATTTCAAAATTCTCTGATCAAATATCAAACTTGGAGATTTATTATGAGATACTAGTACCTTTACTAGTTTTAAATACACTAGAAATTTAGCACACTTGAATCAAATTCATTTGAATTCGTCCAATAGTTGAGAAATTGTGCTTTTGTCATTCACCCCCTTTTCCACTATGGCTTTGGAGTCATTTGGGAAAATCCAAGTAACTCCTTTACTTGTGAGATTCAGCAACGAATTGCTTTCTAATCTCAAGGGAATTTTGCTTCTAGGATTTCTCATAATTTTAGTTTACCATTATTTCCTTAGTAGTTCGTAGGTATGTCATATTCCCATGATCATGACAAATGATTCACAAATGTCTCCATACAATATATGGGTTACATTTTGAATCCTACTTGTAGTGAAAACACAAGTTGGGAAAATCACAATGATCATTATCATTGATTCTTTCCTTTTGTGAAGAGAATCATTCAGGAACGTTTTTCGTTGCGCTTCTCAACACTCCGTTGCGGGGTTTTGAATCCTCATCATGTTTTTCACTATCTTCCATTTGCTCCATAATCGAGAAATATCACTGAATGTGAACTTTCTCAAGAATGCACCAAAATCTAAGTAATACAAATTTTTCTTCTCTTTTGGTTTCAGCTATGGATTTCATATTCAAAGTTTCCAATGAATACTCCACAAGGACTTATTCGCTATTGTTTTGGTTATATCGAATAACTCCAAACCTTCCGCAACGATACATACTAGATATGGAGCCGCTTTCACGAATTCTCATGGTTCACTATATATTCTAGTTGAGTTCTAACTATTTCTAAGTAATGGTCTCTACATCTACACTACAACAATTTATTTGGCGCCATCTATTCACCCATTTTGATATCTAATATCACATTGTGATGCTTTGCATTTTGACATTTCAAATGCATTGCATTCCATAATTTCTTCTATGCCAGTCTTATAAAGTTGAATTTCATTACTATTGATCAAATCGTAGTAATTAGATTCTCTTTTATCTTTATACCCTTTGTTGATGAAACACTTTGATCATATCAAATAGTTTCATATTCATGTTTCCTTCGGTAAAATTCTTTACACGTTTAAACAATCATATAATGATAATCACCATTTTGTCAAAACACAATACATCGAATATGTATTTACTTTCAACAATTCATTAAAACACTTTGTATTCAAGTAATACACGGTGTTCAAGTTATTTTGCTGAACTTATGCATGATTTATATGTGACAAGTAATCAAATGACTTTCACATATTATCATATAACTTTGAATTCAAACAATGGTTTCATTCATTAATGAACATATCATTAAGTTGGGTATCTTCAAAGGCATTTCAATATTTTACAAATGTTCATGTATTATCAATTAGTTTCAAACAACAAGGATAATTCACATATAATCAAACAAGATATGAACACAAATAGAAATCATTCATAAAAGTGGAACAACTGTTTGTTACAAACTGATAAGAATAACCGTCTCACAAAGTGTGAGACACACTAAAGAAGTTCACAATCTTTTGATTACAATAATCATCCTAAACATGAACTAAATGATAAATGTTGAGGGAGAGTGTCGTTGGCCATCATCATCATGCTCGCCATCAACACGAAACGTCACCTCCTCTCCAGCAAGCACCTCTATGCAGAAGGACCTGTTTTCAGTAAAACAAAACAAGTATCAAATATACTTAACACTACAAATATGTTTGAAATATTATAAAATTTATAAAATTGTATATCAAATATATACCTTTGTCATTGATGACCTCAGCGACAATGGACTCAACCATCACATTCCTGAGATGTGATATGAACCTTTGGAAATCCAGTGTTTCTGCACTGCCTCACATATTGCAAGTCCTGACTTTTGCTTGGTATCTTGGTGGCAGCGACCGCATCACAACACCATTTGGAAAAGATCCCGTCATCTAGCTATTCAGGAAGTATGCAGGCCTCATGTACGCATCATGCATGCGCTCGAAGTGGTCGTCAAGCGATGAGTTCTCCTCCATTTTAATGGAGAGGAAGTCTCCCATCAGATCATGCTCCCATATGCGTGCTTGTTCCATGAAATGTGTCCTAAGTTGTAGCATTACTGTATGAGGGTTGACATTACCCACGATAGGCCACAGCTCGTCCACCATTCTAAAACGCATTGTAACTGAAATGAAGGAGGCCATCTCCCGATGGTTATAGCGGTCTTCCTGCTGCTCTGGGGTCTCATAGAAACAGGGCTGCTCCAAATCCATCTCGTTGAGTATGTAGTCGACCACGTTATTCTTGCTCAGGAGAACATGGAGACGCGCAACCCATATAGATAAATTTGATCCGTCTAACCTGAGCTTCTCTCCTTCTAACCAATCATCAACAGGAAAGGTAGCATCGGGGAGAACCATATTCTACATTTATAATTGCGAAAGGAATTTGGACTAAGTTTATAATTAAATGAGTTAATAATAACTCGACTCAGAAACACCTATCCCCTGAAGGGTTCCAAGTGATAACACGACCCCTTTTCCCCACATCTCCCCCGATCATCACGGCCATCAATGTGGGTTCTAGGGTGGACGCTAAATGTCGGTCACATCATTCATGCGACTCGTGCTCGATCTTTCGACCATCCGTGTTCCTAGGCCATGTCTCTGTAACGTGCTAGGCTCGCCAACTCAACCTTAGTGTAATCACTGTGCAACATGGCTTACACCCACTGTATGAAAACGTAGATATGTCTGACACCCGATCATCAGGGTCTGCCTCATACCGAAGAACTTTCTTGGTGGTGCACAATAAGGGGGAACACAATCATAGGTAATTTTAACAGGGATTATCTTATTAGGCTACCGTCGAGTATCTAATACTAGCACACAATAATATATACAAACAATAACATTGAATGTAAATGTGATGTGATATGGTCCTTCACGTCGTGATCTCCATCCATCGTCACCAGATTCCGGCGTCGTAGACACCAGGGTACCGGTGTCTTTCCGGCGTGGTAGTCCGTCATCTCCGTGACTATCTACTACTACGTAACATAAGGTAATCACTTTACCTTTGCCACAACCATATCACAAAGCAACGCCCCCTGCAAAACAAAGTTAGACGCCTCTACTTTATCTTTGCATGTTTTACGTGGCTTAATGGGCTTTCGCACAAGAACCGTTCTTACCTACAAACTGTCACCACAACGCTGATCAAGTAGTTGTCTATACTACACCCCTTTTGGGGCCCTCCGTTGCAAATGGCATACCAACTAATGCAAGAGAGATAGACACCCCCAAAGCCACTTTATATGGTACAAGCCATATGTCAAACATGGACCAGTCTCACGAATGAACGCGTAAAGTCGGTTGGGGCCACTTCATCAAGCATACTGCGGTATACACAAGTATAAGTGGGAGGGTAACAACTAAAAGATCAACGCCCACATGCTACTTCTCGTGTGTTCTACCTGTACTAGCATTACTACGCATAGATCTAGCTCTGATACCACTTTAGGGGTTCTGCGTATGAAAACAATATTTTTTATCCTACGCCCCTGAACCCCTGATGCTGCCAGGACCTATCTATTAGTAATGCAGTAACATGAGGGGCTTTCACAAACTTACCCTTGAAGACCAAAAAGCGTTGTCAACACTCAGGAGAGCGTGGTTGATGTAGACGAGCCGAAGCCAACCTCAAGGTCGTGATGAAGTCCTAGCGCTCCTGCGGCTCCAGTGACTTGAGTGCCTCAAGTGTGACACCTCGCGGGGAGTTACACACGTCCGGTGCCTGACGATGACTCCTGCTTCCCCGATCTAGCAGCAGTTGTGGAAGTAGAGCTCCTGGATCCAAATCCCACAGCGCGACGGTGCTCCGCGATGAAGATGTCTCTCGTTCGCGCAGTCTGAACTTGGAACCATGGTCACGAGAGAGATAATATCAATAGGAGGTCTCCCCAAAAGTGAGGAAACCTTTATTGAATATTGTGTTTATTTCTTTGGCCAAATACCCCCACTATATATACGGGAAGGGGAGGTACTACCTCCCTCAAAGTCCCGGGGTGGGACTAAAGGAGAGGGAGAGGGGGCAGTCGCCGGCCAGCCCTAGTGGGCCCTACGCGGCGGGGGGGGGGGGGAGTAGCCCAGCCGTCCACCCCCTTACCTCTTCTCCCCTCTTACCTTTCCCTAATGGGCCCTCTTCCCTCCGGAATTGGCCCATTAAGCCTTTTAACCTTTAAATTGATTTTCTCTTTTATTAAATAATTATGAATAAATGATTAAATCAATATTTAACATTCATTCACATAGTATTCAATCTCCGTGGTTATGGAACTCCTTCCACCTCCAGTCTGGACATCCTCCGGACTTACCGAAACCCTTCCGATTTTCTCTCTACTATTCTTTGGTGATTCTTCCGATCCTATAAACACTCTCTAAGCATCATCAAACCCTTAAGAGTGATACCCTACAGTTCGGGAACACTCCAGACATGATCGGGACACTCCCGGACTAATGATCGACAGAGGGACCTGGATGGCCATGTGACCCCTGTGCGTTCCATGAAGATCTTTTGTCGTTTGAACCAGGACGGTCATGTATTATTCCCTTTGTCTCTCGATACTTACATTGCCCGAGATCTGATCAATGACATCATCATGTCATGTTCAATCTCGTTACTAAACAATGCTACTTGACTCGTTCCAGCAAGTCATATCCCTGTGATCAAATCACACGTTTTGAAGCTATTGGATATAACTTCTCCTGAGTGGGCCCTTAAGTATCTTTCCGTCATGTGGACAGACAAATCCCGCTCTTGACATATATTGCCTCTACAGTTCCTTAGAGTACCTGAACACACCTTTATAATCACTGTATTACCAAGTGACGCATGATGCTATCTAAGCACTCTCGAGAGACAGTGATTGATATAGCCTCACGGTCTAAGGAATAGTCTACGATGATCCATTTCTAATCATCATAACTTTAACTTCATGACATGATCGGGTCACAATGTTTAGGTTGGGTATTGGTTCATCATCTCATTCTCTGAATAAGTTGACTCCATTTCCAACTGGCATAAATGCCACGTGATCAGGAAACTTGATCATCTCTTGACCAATGAACAAGTGACTAGAGTTTCACTGGGAACCCCTGGTTGTTTATATATCACACGTGTATTGATGTTTCCACTCAATACACTTATAGAATGATATAAAATTTAATCATAAACTTTATGAAATATGATAATAGTCCTTATTACCATTTGTCTCTAGGGCATATTTCCAACACTTACTACCTGTTCTTAGTAGTTGTTCTTAGGAGTATTTTTATGGAGTTCAACTACTGCTAATGTATTTTGTAGTAATACCTACTGTATGTACTGGTACTTATCATTTTGTGAGATGTGGTTCCTAGCTTAAGGTAGTTCTGAGTATTTTCTATGGAGCTCTTCCTCTGCCAATCTATTTTTCAATAATAACTATGTACTGGTGCCTGTTCAGATCGACCGTTGAAGTGCAGAATATGGTATCACTTTACTTTTGAATTAGGCCTAGCTACATCCATTGAATTTCAATGTGTGCATTGCTGAATTTGTCCATTATTGTCTATGTACTGCTAATTTGGTTAGTTTGAAATGTTGTTGAATCTGTCAAGTGCTACTGAATATGAACTGGGAATCTGTCGATAATTTTTTGGTCTTATTCTGTACTGCTGAATCTTTTAAATGCTACTAAATTTGTCAAATGTTCTATTGTTACTATTAGTACATATAATACATTATTTTATAGAACTAACTGTGATGTACTTGTACTTGTTTAGATCAAGTGCAACAGACTGTCTTACTTTTCTTTTGGAACTTGGCATTTTATAGAACTAATACTGATGTACGGCTAGTTGTTTAGATCAAGTGCAGTAGATGGTCTTGCTTTTCTTTTGTAACTTGGCCTTGTCATAAACTCATAATCTTGACAAGGCTTTGAGTATTTTGAGAAGCCTATCGAGGTCACACACAGGCATTGATGTGAGAAGGAGGCATGCACAGAAAAGCAGACTTGATCGCCAGTTTTACTTGCTCCAATGATCAAGCGTACGGAGAAAAGGGCAAACTGAATCAGTCACTTTAAAATGCTACTGAATATGTCCAAGTGATGCTGAATGTGAACTGGAAATCTGTCGATATTTTTCTTTCTTATTATGTACTGTTGCATCTTTCAAATGCTACTGAACCTATCAAAAGTTTTGTTTGGTACTTGTTCAGATCGACTAGTCGAGTGCACAATATGGTCTTGCTTTCTGCTAAGTGCATAATTGCATCATGTTTTATATTATTAGTTTGCACTATACTTGTAGGATCTTGCTATTTTACGGCGTTCGCACGCACATTTTAAGTCTATTTTCACTAGGATTAGGACAGACGATGGATACAATGGACACAATTCTTGGAGCAGTTGTATTGGGGAGAAAAGGAGTCAAAAACAACGTAAATCTCTTATTTGGGAGATATCAATAACACCAGAAGAAAACCCGAAGCGATCAAGGCATCCAGATGGTTAAACGACCAACTATACGGTGGTAATAATTTTCCGGCCATATAGTTCCCACCGTATAGTTGGCGCCGCCACCGCCTCCTCAAATAGTTTCACCCCGTGCAACTAGATTGGAGAGACGACATACAGAACAACCAGAAATCACCGAAACCTCACCTCCGAAAAGGGGTAACTCGTCTACCGGGGATCCATCTTCGCCCTGCGCAGATCCGGGAGGCTAAGGCATCGATCTTCATCATTAACCACTACATCACCATCATATACATCCATCCCATCTATATCTAGTCTAGATCTTGTTGTAATTCCCGTACTCATTGTGGATTTATACAAGTACTATTCATCTATGCTAGATTCCATTGTTATTGCCATGATGTTGATTACCTCCATGTCTGAGTAGATCATTAGTTCTTGGGGAGATGGAGAAACCCTAGTATGAGATTGAAATAAGATAAAGTTTATTATGATATTCATCCCTGTGACCATGTGTTAGATTGTCTTCATCTTGATGTTGGGAGAAGTCGACCTCTCAATATTTGCATCTTGTGTGGACTTTATGGAGGGAACTACTTGTTGGTAGACGGAGGTGCGTTAGCACTTACAGTGACTATAAAGTTGTTGGCACCCCTTACGTGTCAACTTGGGAACCGAGGAAACTCACGAAACACTATCCATGCCATGGGATACGTCCTACGGGATTAAGTCCCTTAATAACGCAGTAATTCGATTGATGTCGATTGCCGACTGCTGTGGTTATGAGGATGATGTGAGCAATGGTTGCTACCTATTTGTCCAAATACGGAGTTCCTCCCACACATACATAGTTGAGAATATTCATGATAATAATCTTTACCTTAGCTCTTTATAATGCTAGAGGTGTATCCGCTACTCCCTCAGAACGCTTTTTCCCTATTGCAGTTCCAATCTCTTTTACATACGCGATATTTACTTTCTATGTTCAATTATTTTACTTTACTTATTGTTCTCTTATACCAAAAACCCCAAAACACCTTTTTACACAATACTCGCATTTTATCTTGTTACTTAGAACTTTATTTAGCATTTCTATTGTACTATTGAATTCAAGAGTTATTAGACTTTAGACTCCTTCTCCCTATGGGATCGATATCTTTATTTCTGGTGCCGTTGTCGGGGAGCTAAGCGATGTAGGTCTTTTAGTTTTTGCTTATTTATTTTTGTCTTGCTAAGTTTTGTTTTGAGTTATAGGTTTCCACCAACATGATGGAGTTTGAGTATATGACTAGTGCTAACCCACTCAACCACTTTGGGAAGCCCCATGATATTTATAAGAGACAACTCTAATGAGAAGACAAGGGGATTTGAAATAAATCCTCTACTACTTGGTATTTTACACAAGAAGCAATTTACTGGAGATGAAGAAGATCCTAATCCATATGAGCATATTGCATGTTTCAAAGATATATATGTGGCACTTTTCAACTGACGGGATATACCGCTGATGAGGTAAGGGTTAAATTTTTTAGTCAGACTTTGACTAGTACAGCTCTCTCATGGTATAGATCTCTACCCCTGAAACCACTACTACTTGGGATAATCTAGCCGGTGAATTTCTAGCAAAATATTATCCATTATCAAAATCTTTTGGAATCAGGCGTCTTATCATGACTTGGAGGAACCGTCCTAATGAACGACTAATAAGAGCTTATATCAGATTTAAAGATTTACTTAATCAATGTCCTCATCATGATTTTCCTGAATGGTATTTACTGCATATCATTTATGCGGTTTAATTGAAAATAATAAAATTGAACTAGACTCTTTCGCGAAAGGAGCCTTTATGAATCTTCCTATAACTAAAACTTGGGGTTTACTTAACAGAATTCGTGATCATAGAGTTTCATGGAATTTTGGTATAGGAAGCGAAGGAGGCATAGAAATAGATTATGATTGTATTCATGACTATAATAAAAAGGGCCATGTTAACGAATTATTAAAGCTTGTTATTAAAACTTTATTTGGATTCAGATCTTGTGTTGCATGTTATTAAAGCTTTTACAAAACACATCAAAGTTCCAAAAGAGGTTTTGGTCAAGTATGATCCACCACCCGAACCTGAGGAGAAGAAAGAAGTTAAAGCAACACTGTCCTCCCTAGAACCAATATATGAGATACCTTTTGTAGGGGTTCCGCGTATGAAAACAATAAAATTTTACCCTCTGTAGACAGTTGTTGGGCCTCCAAGTGCAGAGGTTTGTAGAACAGTAGCAAGTTTTCCCTTAAGTGGATCACCCAAGGTTTATCGAACTCAGGGAGGAAGTGGTCAAAGGTATCCCCTCTCAAGCAACCCTGCAATCAAGATACAAGAAGTCTTGTGCCCCCCCCCCCCGGATTAATGCTCCGAGAATCCATGTTATGCATACAACCACGATCCCATGATCAGTTAGTCGTGGCTCATAACCGACAAGTATCAATACAACATCCGAGAATATACCGAAATACAAGACTTACATAAATGCCGTTATGGCTACATCAATAATCACCAGCGGAACTTCATCAAGCGTAGAGCCCGAGCCATGCCTTAACCTACAGGCAACTGACTGGGAGAACATCCTAGCTCGCATGGTCGTCCCCTTCACCTTCTTCTTGATATCTGACCAAGTTAATAGCCAGGGACAATGCCGGTGAGTACTTTGAATGTACTCGCAAACCACCTTAAGAGTAATAATAATAGCAGGAAGATATGCAATATGGTTGTGGTAGTAGGAGGGCTCCAAGAGAGGCTCTTTTCTTAAATAGTTTCTCTAGTAGATATAGTATCTACATATCTTTGTTGAAAACTTTTGTAAACATTTTGGAAACCATTTTGAAAAGTTTGGAAAACATCAGGACTGGGTCACCCATTTCCTCCCATCTTCAGGTCGTCCCACGACCAAACACCTTCCATTCCGTTTTGACCATCCCATGGTCAAAACAGGAATCCTTTCCGACCATCCCATGGTCAAAACATTTCAAAGTCATTTCTTTTCCGAAATCCTTTTTGAAAACAAAACCAGCACCGCGGGAGGAGCTCGCCGGAACCCTAGGGGCGGCGCGGCGAGCGCAGGGGGCTTAACAGAGAGACAGAGAGGCGTCGTAGAGGGGCGGAGGTGATGCGGCACGCGACGACGGTCCCGACGAGGGGCAATAGAGGCCGGTTGTAACATCCCAAAACTTTAATCCAAGCTTATCAAGATCAAATCATCCAAACATAGGGTTAACAAAAACTTTTCCAAATTAAAAATGAAAGCATTCATATGTGTGTGCATTGAAAATAGGAGTTGAATTGAAGTGCCTTGTTTAAGTGATCCAATGCTTGTAAAATGTTTCTTAGGTGAATTAAATATCATCTAAGTCATTCCCAAACTTTTCCCAAAGAAAAATAACTCAAAATGAATATTTGAAATGAATGGTCATTTTGGCCAAATTAACTCTCATGCCTACTTGGGGCATTCCTAGTACTCAAAACTTAACAGAAACATGTGTGGATCTTTACACCCCTTGCTAGTACACATAATGAGGTACCAAGGCCCACCTTGTGATCTGCAAAAATCTTTCAAATGCTAATTTTAAATAACAGTTCAAAATTGAATCTATTTCATATGGTAAGATCCCAATTTTTCAAAAACCATTGAAACAAGCTCCACTTTCAAAACCCTTGCAACCAGAGACTACCTAGCACTAGTGGAGAACACCCAAACCAAAATTCAAAAGTTTATTTCTTGTGACCATTTAATCAAACACTTGGCAGGCAGGTTTAAACTCTAAATCCCAGCTCACTGTTCTGCACAGGGTTTTGCCCCCATTTGATCTCCATTTAATCCCCCTGTCCCCTCTTGGTCTAACCAGGACCTTAGCACCCCTCTCCCTTGTCCCTAGCCCCCATGCCATGCCAACCCGAGGACATGCTCGCCGGCCAAACCTTGCCCCGCTGCAGCAGACCACTCCCCCTTCCCTCGCCACGTCTAGGAGGTAGCTAGGAGCTCACCGCCACCCTCTGTCCCCTGCCCGAGCCGAGCCTCGCCGTGGACCACCGAGGAAAGCCCGCGCCCAGTGCCACCGCACCATGCCGAGAACGCGCCAGAGCACCGCACCCGGCACGCGTGCACCAACCGCCGCTCGACCGCAGCCCATGCCCACCGCTCCGCCATGACCCAGGGAAAACCCTAGACACCCCTGTTTGCCGCCCAACGCACCACAGCCACCGCTCTCCGTGGACGTTGCCGCTCAGAGCGCCACCTCGCCCAGACCGCATACCACCGCCCCTAGGCTCACATTCACTTCCTAGAGCACCGCCAGGAGACCACCTGTCGATCGCCATCCTCCGCCATGCCTCTAGCCGGTCGTAGCCCTGTTGCCACCATCGCCTGCCCATCCTGCTCGGTCTCACCGTCGGGCCTATATAAACTGGCCTCCCCAGCCTCTTCTCTCCACACCCACTCACTCCCCACCTCTCACTGAACCTCACCCACCTCTCGCTGGAACCAAGCAAGCTCTGCCTCGCCAGAATTGGAGCCGGAGCAGCCGCAGCAGGAGGAGAAGGGCACCGCTGATTGCGACCACCCCAAGCTCCACCGCAACCGTGCCTCGCCTCGCCATCGTCTTCCAGTTTGTTTGCCCGCCTCGTCGATCCCACTGGAGCCCTGGTACGTCCCCAGCGAACCCCCACTGAGCCGCTAGGGTTTGAACTCGCTGGCGACCTGTTCGTCATTGACGACGACCCTCAGCCGTAGATCCCAGTTCTAATCCTACGGCCCACAGCGCGTGTACCGTTTCGCGTGTTAAGACCCACTGACAAGTGGGACCCCCCTGTCAGCTGAGCCCCGTGCCGCTGAGTGCCACTGGGCCGGCCTAAGTTCTTTCCCGCGCTAGCCCAACCGTTCAAATTTGGATTTTTCTTTTTTAGTTGAATCTAGTTTCTGGCCCCTAGTTTGAAAATCAATTTAGAGAGATTTATAAATCCAAATTGCATGAAACTAATTTTTTCTGAAAGGTATTGAAGTAATCTATCCAAGCCCATTGGATTTAATTCAATTAGATTTATAGATCTCTCCTAATAAAAATAACAAAACAGAAGCATTTGCACCTTGCAACATTTTTATAAAATCAACCAAGTTAGCTTTTGAGTTGATTCCAACTCTCAAATATCACATTTCATCATATATACCTAAATATGTAATAATATTAAGGTTTACATGCAGTGACTTTGGACTAGTACCAAATTAATGCTATATAGGCATTTCTAGTCACTTTAAATCATTAAATAATGAACTTAAACCAAAGTGATTATGCTCCAAGCTTTAAATCTCATTCCCACATGTTAGAATATGTGGTGATGACATGTGTCCACATGATCCCATATTTGAAGTGGTGAATAGTAAATCTTAGTTAAATTTTCAATGAGTAGGAATTACTTTTCTAAATTAAAAAGAATGAAACTAGAGATTTAAACTTGTGATGATAATAGATCATCAATTGTGTGTCTTAGAATGCTATCTAGACTAGTTAAGTATTGTTTGGTGATTGTGTACTCCGTATGTATTTATAGAAGATAGTACCGACAAAGCTTACGAGGAAGAGGAGTTCTACCAAGAAGAAGAAGAAGAAAACTTCAACCACCGCACCAACCAAGGCAAGCCACCATTAACAGTGCAAGCT
This sequence comes from Avena sativa, assembly GCA_916181665.1. Taxonomy (NCBI): domain Eukaryota; kingdom Viridiplantae; phylum Streptophyta; class Magnoliopsida; order Poales; family Poaceae; genus Avena; species Avena sativa. The sequence goes on along the minus strand of OV702287.1, from coordinate 100,547,253 downwards.
ACCATTAGCAAGCTAGGATTGAACTAGATGGTTTAGCAAACATGCTTAGAGCATGCCTTGATTATACCCCTTTGCCTAGTATTTACCCCAAGTATTATTTTTCAAGTCTTACTTCCTTTACCTTACTCAAAGTTCTTTACTTGTTTTTGAAGGTAGCATAAAAAGTATAAAACTTGACCTATTTAGATAATTTTAGATGTCATTCTATGGCATGAGATTGAACCCACTACTTCCATCTTAATGAACACTCTTAACTTAGCAGTTTAGAGTAGATCAAAACTTGAGTCACTTTAGATGGGAACACTTGGTGAAAATGAATTATGAAAACCTTGGAATGATGAGTCATTCTATTGAGATGTTTTGACATGTGTTGATAAACCCAAATGGTTGTTGATGATGAAAATGTTGAGGCATGAGCCTTAACCCTTTTATAAAACTGATGGTTGGATTCGGATGCGATACCATTCCAAATTTACCGCACAACCACATTACCTGAATTGGGTAAGGCTTGGCTGGAAATTTATATGCATTAGTATTAGTTCCCTCATGGGAGAGGTTTGAGATGAGGCTACCTCTCATGATGTCCACCTATGCAGTGCCCAAGATGACTGATGGTCATGGTTGGGAGGCCATGCTCATAGGAGAGGTGCTTATACTAGGGTGTGTAAAGCGAAGGTTATGTTTGATTATCTGCATACTAAGTATGATGATTCAGGGTTATCCCTGACAGATGGATCGAATCTTGTGGTGAAAGTGTACCACCTCTGCAGAGTGTCAAACTATTCGAATAGCCGCGTCCGCGGTTATGGACAGTTAGAATGGCCATACTGTTTCGTTGTCAGATGTTTTCCAAATAACTTGAAATGAATGATGAATCTTGACTTGACCACAACAGGGTTGTGTTTATGACATTAGCTTCCCAACTTAAGTGATTCTAGAACTTTACTTTATCTTTCTTTGCTTCTGAACTCAGCTTAGGTTTCAAACTTAACTTTATAGTCAACTTAGATTTAGCACTTTAACTTAGAACTATAGTACCTGTTAATAGTAGTTTGCGAGTACTTAAAGAGTACTCATGGCTTTTGTCCCTGGCTATTCTCATGGCCAGACTATGAAGGAGACTATCAAGAGGATGGTCAGCAGGACGGCTATGATAACTAGGACTATCTGCCTTCGTCAGCATTGCCTATGCCCTTGAAGATGGACCCTACCGCTACGCTTATCTTTTATTTCCGCTGCTTATTGTATTAAAGACTGGATCATGAGATCCTTATTTGTCGAAGACCTTATATATGGTTTGTAATGGATGATGTACTATGATATCCAATCCGTTATGTCTCGCAAAAATTGTAATCCTGGGATTGCGAGGTATGGCATAACGGGCATCTGGGATTAAAAATCTGGGTGTTGACAAGTTGGTATCAGAGCCATCCTAACCATAGGAGACCCTAGTTAGAATGGACGTCCAAACCAAAAATTTAGCTTCAAAACCAAAGTGAGTATTTATGAAAAACTATTTCCTCTCTTACCCTTGTGAACTCATTCTTTCTCAAAAATTCATGTTCCTCAAAATTCTTACATTACTACTTAAAACTTGACACACTTGATCACCTCACTTATTTCCTCATCCTTAATTCTTGTAGATGGAGACTCAGTTTAGCAAGTTCTACCAGTTGGGAAACGGAGTTCAGCTGATCTTCGAGAGGGATCTGGATTCACTGTCGGAATTACTGGGACGCCCACATCCGGAGTTTCTTGGAGCTCAATTTCTAGGACCCCCAGGAGGAGACCTACAGTGGCTAGTCACCGCAGATCTGAGAGGAAGCATCGAAGCACCCACTTCCGGGAGAATTCAGTTCTCTGTGAGAGAGAACAACTGGCTAGATGGATTAGCCAGGACAATGCATGAAGCTCTCGCATGTCTATGTGCCCTCAGCATCAACAAGATCCAATGAACCCGTTTTGCCCACTATGCAAGACATGACTTCATGGGAATGCTGATGGAGATGCCAAGTCACCCAGAGTTGAGGCGTCAAGTGGAGAATCTCGACTTCTTGCTGCACGACAGACAGCAGGAACTGGACAATGCCAGGGAGTTAGCCAACCAGAACCGTGCCATCGTCGACCAGAAGGCCCAGACTTTCGCACTGCTCGTCCAAGACCGCCAGTCTCTTCGCCGTCAGCGTGCCAAGAAGGATCGCACCATCGCCCGTATTTGCAAGAAGGTGGCCGACCTCGAGAAGACCGTCAAGGAGCAGGAAGCTCAGCTTGCAGCCAAGGAAGAAGAAGATGAGGGTGAAGACATCCAGGGAGACATGGATTCTTACCTCAGCAACGATGATGACTTTTTGGAGGAGGATGCCGTGGACTTCTACACTGATGATAAGGACTCCGACTTCATCGACGATGAGTAGATGCACTAGAGCACTGTCGTAGCATGACTTGTATCGGTCCCACTGTATCGTAGCTAGCAGAATGGTTCTTCAAACCATCTGCTTTCCTTTGTTGTTGTGGTGTGTGTTGTATCGTGTGCTTGCTTGCATAAATGAAAATGAAGTTAGTTCAAAAACCTGAGTCTAACTCAAAGTTTTAGCTTTGAAAACCCAAAACCATGAACCTTAGAATTTCCCTCTTACCCCTATATCTATCTCAATCTTCAGATGACTCGTGGAAACCAAGGAGGGAGCAGCTCGTCGCAGGACCCAATGCTGCAAATCTTGCAGAATCTCATCGCAGACCGTGAAGCAAGCAGGGCCAAGCGCCAAGCCAACTTAGCAACATTGTAGCAGATCGCCCAAATGGCTCTCAACAACCAAGGACAAGGAAATCAGGATCACCATGGATCCAAACTCAAAAAATTTCAGAATACAAATCCCCCAATCTTCAACCAATCTGAAAACCCATTAGATGCTGATGACTGGTTATAGACCATGGAAAATAACCTCGAAGTTGCAGGAGTTGATGAAAATGAGAAAGTTCTCTTCGCCACCCACTATCTGGCGGGAGATGCCAGAGGTTGGTGGAATAGCATCCGCAATATGAGCCATGGCTAGGTTATGACATGGGAAGCATTCAAAGTCAAGTTCAGCCGCACCCACGTGCCGCAAGGTCTCGTCAACAGGATGCGAGATGAATTCCGCGAATTGAAGCAAGGAAGAATGACTGTGGTGGAGTACCATGACAGATTCTTGTCACTGGCCAGATATGCTCCTTATGAGATCAACATAGAGGCCAAGAAGAAGGAGAGATTCTTGAACGGACTGCATGATGAGATGCAGACTGTTCTCGTCAATATCCGTTTCCAGGATCTCTAAGAGCTAGTCGACTCTGCCATTCAGATGGAAGGGAAGATTAACCAGGCAAAGGACAACCACAAGCGTCGTATGATGCAGCAGTCTGGATCCAGTAGTCACCAGAAGTACCGTCCCAACCCTTCACCAGGATATGCAGCAAGGAACAACCGACCCCCAAATTCTCGCCCAAGCTACCCCAACCGTAGAGGAGGCAATGTGAAGTCCGGAGGAAACAATCACAACTCTGACAATGCCAACCATTTCAACCGTGCACCTCCCAAGAGCAACAACAACAAAAGCACTGCACCTAGAACTGGCAGCAATGTTGTGCCTGTCGCAGTTAAGGACAAATCCCAGATCACTTGTTTCGAGTGTGGAGTGAAGGGTCACTACTCCAATGAGTGTCCCAAGAAGACTGCAGCCACTGCCAATGTGAATGCCCCAGCTCAGCAGCAGCGTCGTGTTCAACCAGGAAGGAGATTTGCCCTAGGGAACCCTCACAACCGCAACGGCCGTCTCTTCCAGATGAACGCAGAAGAAGCCCAAGAAGCACCAGATGTAGTGTTGGGTATGTTTTCTGTCAACTCAGTTTTAGCAAGAGTATTGTTTGATTCTAGAGCATCGCATTCATTTGTCACCGAAGAATTTGCATGCACTAGTAAGATTCACCCAACCAACCTGAAGCATGTCATGACAGTTCAAATCCTCGGGTCAACTACAAAGGCTAGAAAAATTTGCAAATCTGTACCTATCAGAATACTTGGGATAGATTTTTATGCCAACCTAATTGTACTTGGAACCAAAGGATTGGAAGTAGTACTAGGTATGGACTAGATGTCAAGGCATAAAGGATTGATAGACTGTGCTAAGAAATCCATCACTTTGACCAGTAGTTCTGGAGTAATAGTAGAGCATATCTCTGAAACCTTACCCCGTCAATTCAAGTGCAACAAGAGTGTAGCCCTGCCCACCATAGACCAAGTCAGAATAGTCTGTGAATACACCGACGTATTCCCAGATGAATTGCTAGGTATGCCCCCGGATAGGGATATTGAGTTCATTATCGAACTAATCCCCGGAACCGGACCTATAGCCTAGAGACCCTATAGCATGAACCCCTCAGAGTTAGTGGAACTGAAGAAGCAGTTGGATGCCATGTTAGCAACAGGGTTGATTCAGCGAAGCGCATCGCCATGGAGATCACCAGTGTTATTCGTCGACAAGAAAGATGGAGGCAATCGTCTGTGTATAGATTACAGAAAGTTGAATGACGTCACCATCAAGAACAACTACCCTTTGCCAAAGATAGAGGATCTATTTGATCAGTTGACTGGAGCTCAGGTATTCTCAAAGATTGATCTTAGGACTGGTTATCACCAACTTAAGATTCGTGCAACAGATATTCTGAAGACCGCCTTTACTACTCGCTATGGTTTATACGAGTATACGGTTATGTCTTTTGGATTAACCAATGCCCCTGCTTATTTCATGAATCTCATGAATAAGATCTTTATGAATTTCCTAGATAAGTTTGTAGTTGTGTTCATCGACGACATCCTTATCTACTCCAAGTCAGAAGAAGAGCATGAGCAACATCTGAGAATCATCCTAGAAACCCTGAGAGAGCATCAGTTATATGCCAAGTTTAGCAAGTGTGAGTTTTGGCTGAAAGAAGTAGGATTCCTAGGACATATTGTGTCTACTGGAGGAGTCTCTGTTGATCCCGCCAAGATCAAAGATGTCGAAGAATGGGAAGCCCTAACCACTCAAACCCAAGTCCGTGCATTTCTCAGATTAGCGGTATACTACCACAAGTTCGTAGAAGGATTCTCGAGCATCGCCCGACCCATGACCCAATTGTTGAAGAAGGACAAGAAGTTTGAATGGACCGACAAATGTGAAGCCAGTTTTCAGGAGCGGAAGAAGAGATTGATATCAGCCCCAATTTTGATCATGCCAGACATCAAGAAGTCGTTTGATGTATATTGTGACGCATCCAAGATTGGTCTAGGCTATGTATTGATGCAAGAAGGCAAAGTCATCGCGTATCTGTCTCGACAACTGAAGCAGCATGAGCAGAACTATCCGACCCATGATCTTGAGCTAGCAGCTGTGGTTCTAGCATTGAAGACATGACATCATTATTTGATGGGTAATCGCTATGAGATTTACTCAGATCATAAGAGCTTGAAATATATCTTCACTCAGAAGGAGCTGAATATGAGACAAAGGAGATGGATAGAGTTAATCAAGGATTATGACCTTGACATTCACTATCACCCCGGCAAAGCCAACATGGTAGCGGATGCTCTTAGCAGATTGCCGTGTAGGCTTAACACCATGATCAAGGAGAAGCAACCAAGTTTGTATGAGGAGTTGGAGCAGTTCAGGACTAAGTTAGTTAGCAAAGGATTCTTAGCTAGCATTGAACTTCAACCCACTTTGATTAGCCAAATCAAGGAAGCCCCAAAAGGGAATGAAAGTATCGACGGAATCAAACGTCGTATTGGTACAGGAAAGGTACCTGGATTCACCGAAGACGAAGAAGGAGTACTGTGGTACAAAGGACGTATCTATGTGCCGGCAGATTCGGAGCTGAAGGAAATTATCATGAAGGAAGCTCATGATACTCTTTATTCTATCCACCCCGGAGGAACAAAGATGTATCAGGATTTGAAAGAGCAATTTTGGTGGCACAAGATGAAGAGAGAAATCAGAAGCTAAATCGCCAAATGTGACATCTGTCAAAGCAGAGCATCAGAGACCTGCAGGACTATTGCAACCATTGTAGATTCCGGAATGGAAATGGGATTCCGTCGGAATGGACTTTATTACCGGTTTACCTACTTCTAGTAGGGGAAATGACTCAATCTGGGTCATCGTTGATAGACTGTCCAAGGTAGCCCACTTCATACATGTTAAGACAACCTACCAGAGTGCAAAGTTAGCATAACTGTACATTGCTAGGATTGTTAGTCTGCATGGAACCCGCAAGACCATCGTATCAGATCGAGGAACCTAGTTTACCTCGAGATTTTGGCAGAAAGTTCAGGAAGGTTTAGGAACCAAGTTGAACTTCAGTACCGCTTATCACCCGCAAACTGATGGACAGACTAAGAGAGTCAACCAGATCCTAGAGGATATGCTTAGAGCTTGTGTGTTGGAATACGGATCAAAATGGGAAGACTGTCTGCCTTTCACAGAATTCTCATATAACAACAGTTATCAAGCTAGTTTGCAGATGGCACCATTTGAATTCCTATACGGAAGAAAGTGCCGTACCCCTTTGAATTGGTCGCAAGTAGGAGAGAGTTAGATCTTTGGACCCGACATTCTTCGAGAAGCCGAAGAGAAGGTTCACAAAGTTCGTGAGCACCTCAAGACTGCCCAATCCAGACAGAAGAGTTACGCTAACAAGAGAAGAAGAGACCTGACTTTCAATGTCGGAGATTTTGTATATCTCAAGGTTTCACCATTGAAGGGAACTCAACGCTTTAGTCTGAAGGGAAAGTTAGCCCCCAGATATATCGGACCTTTCAAAATTCTGAACCGTTGAGGAGAAGTATCATATCAGCTGGAACTGCCTGAAGAGATGTCAGCCATCCACAATGTGTTCCATATCTCGTTACTTCGCAAATGCTTGGAAGTGCCTGAGAAGACTGAAGTTTTCAAGAACATCGATCACAGAGCTGTGGAAATCAACAATGACCTGACCTATCGAGAAGTACCCATCCGTATCTTAGAAGAAGCCTACAGAACCACCAGGACTAGGAGCATCAAGTTTCTCAAGATTCAGTGGAGCAACCATACAGAGGAAGCCACTTGGGAGCGCGAAGATTACATTAGGACGGAGTTCCCAAATCTCTTTAGTTCCTAGTTTTCCTTGTAAATCTTGGGACGAGATTTTGTTTAAGGGGGGAAGGTTTGTAACATCCCAAAACTTTAAACCAAGCTTATCAAGATCAAATCATCCAAAAATAGGGTTAACAAAAACTTTTCTAAATTAAAATGAAAGCATTCATATGTGTGTGCATTTAAAACAGGAGTTGAATTGAAGTGCCTTGTTTAAGTGATCCAATGCTTGTAAAATGTTTCTTAGGTGAATTAAACATCATCTAAGTCATTCCCAAACTTTTCCTAAAGAAAAATAACTCAAAATGAATATTTCAAGTGAATGGTCATTTTTGCCAAATTAACTCTGATGCCTACTTGGGGCATTCCTAGTATTCAAAACTTAACAGAAACATGTGTGGATCTTTACACCCCTTGCTAGTACACATAATGAGGTACCAAGGCTCACCTTGTGATCTGCAAAAATCTTTCAGATGCTAATTTTAAATAACAGTTCAAAATTGAATCTATTTCATGTGGTAAGATCCCACTTTTTCAAAAACATTCAAACAAGCTCCACTTTCAAAACCCTTGCAACCAGAGACTACCTAGCACTAGTGGAGAACACCCAAAAATTTTGAAACCAAAATTCAAAAGTTTATTTCTTGCGGCCATTTAATCAAACACTTGGTAGGCAGGTTTATACTCTAAATCCTAGCTCACTGTTCTGCACAGGGTTTTGCCCCCATTTGATCTCCATTTAATCCCTCTGTCCCCTCTTGGTCTAACCAGGCCCTTAGCACCCCTCTCCCTTGTCCCTACCCCCCATGCCATGCCAAACCCGAGGACATGCTCGCCAGCCAAACCTTGCCTCGCTACAGCAGACCACTCCCCTTCCCTCGCCATGTCTAGGAGGTATCCAGGAGCTCACCGCCACCCTCTGTCCCCTGCTCGAGCCGAGCCTCGCCGTGGACCACCGAGGAAAGCCCGCGCACACTGCCACCGCACCATGCCGAGCACGTGCCAGAGTACCACACCCGGCACGCATGAACAGACCGCCGCTCGACCGCAGCCCGCGCCCACCGCTCCGCCACGACCCAGGGAACACCCCAGACACCCCCGTTTGCTGCCCAACGCACCACAACCACCGCTCACCGTGGACGTTGCCGCTTCTGCCGCTCAGAGCGCCACCTCGCCCAGACTGCATACCACCACCCCTATGCTCGCATTCACTTCCTAGAGCACCGCTAGGAGACCACCTGTCGATCGCCATCCTCCGCCATGCCTCTAGCCGACCGTAGCCATGTCGCCACCATCGCCTGCCCATCTCGCTCGGTCTCACCGTCGGGCCAATATAAACCGGCCTCCCCAGCCTCTTCTCTCCACACCCACTCACTCCCCACCTCTCACTGAACCTCACCCACCTCTCGCCAGAACCAAGAGAGCTCTGCCTCACCGGAATTGGAGCCGGAGCAGCCGTAGCAGGAGGAGAAGGGCGCCGCTGATTGCGATCACCCCAAGCTCCACCGCAACCGTGCCTCGCCTCGCCATCGTCTTCCAGTTTGTTTGCCCGCCTCGTCAACCCCGCTGGAGCCCTGGTACGTCCCTAGCAGACCCCCACCGAGCCGCTAGGGTTCGAACTCGCCGGCGACCTGTTCGTCATCGACGACGACCCTCAGCCGTAGATCCCAGTTCTAATCCTACGACCCATAGCGCGTGTACCGTTTCGCGTGTTAATACCCACTGACAAGCTGGACCCCCCTGTCAGCTGAGCCCCGCGCCGCGGAGCGCCACTGGGCCGGCCCAAGTTCTTTCCCGCGCTAGCCCAACCGTTCAAATTTGGATTTTTCTTTTTTAGTTGAATCTAGTTTCTATCGCCTAGTTTGAAAATCAATTCAGAGAGATTTATAAATCCAAATTGCATGAAACTAATTTTTTCTGAAAAATATTGAAGTAATCTATCCAAGCCCGTTGGATTTAATTCAATTAGAGTTATAGATCTCTCCTAATAAAAATAAAAAACAGAAGCATTTGCACCTTGCAACATTTTTATAAAATCAACCAAGTTAGCTTTTGAGTTGATTCCAACTCTCAAATATCACATTTCATCATATCTACCTAAATACATAATAATATTAAGGTTTAGATGCAGTGACTTTGGACTAGTACCAAATTAATGCTATATAGGCATTTCTAGTCACTTTAAATCATTAAATAATGAACTTAAACCAAAGTGATTATGCTCCAAGCTTTAAATCTCATTCCCACATGTTAGAATATGTGGTGATGACATGTGTCCACATGATCCCATATTTGAAGTGGTGAATAGTAAATCTTAGTTAAATTTTCAATGAGTAGGAATTACTTTTCTAAATTAAAAAGAATGAAACTAGAGATTTAAACTTGTGATGATAATAGATCATCAATTGTGTGTCTTAGAATGCTATCTAGCCTAGTTAAGTATTGTTTGGTGATTGTGTACTCCGTATGTATTTATAGAAGATAGTACCGACCAAGCTTACGAGGAAGAGGAGTTCTACCAAGAAGAAGAAGAAGAAAACTTCAACCACCGCACCAACCAAGGCAAGCCACCATTAACAGTGCAAGCTACCATTAGCAAGCTAGGATTGAACTAGATGGTTTAGCAAACATGCTTAGAGCATGCCTTGATTATACCCCTTTGCCTAGTATTTACCCCAAGTATTATTTTTCAAGCTTTACTTCCTTTACCTTACTCAAAGTTCTTTACTTGTTTTTGAAGGTAGCATAAAAAGTATAAAACTTGACCTATTTAGATAATTTTAGATGTCATTCTATGGCATGATATTGAACCCATTACTTCCATCTTAGTGAACACTCTTATCTTAGCAGTTTAGAGTAGATCAAAACTTGAGTCACTTTAGATGGGAACACTTGGTGAAAATGAATTATGAAAACCTTGGAATGATGAGTCATTCTATTGAGATGTTTTGACATGTGTTGAGAAACACAAATGGTTGTTGATGATGAAAATGTTGAGGCATGAGCCTTAACCCTTTTATAGAACTGATGTTTGGATTCGGATGCGATAACATTCAAAATATACCGTACAACCACATTACCTGAATTGGGTAAGGCTTAGCTAGAAATTTATATGCATTAGTATTAGTTCCCTCGAGGGAGAGGTTTGAGCTGAGGCTACCTCTCATGATGTCCACCTATGTAGTGCCCAAGATGACTGATGGTCATGGTTGGGAGGCCATGCTCATAGGAGAGGTGCTTATACTAGGGTGTGTAAAGGGAAGGTTATGGTTGATTATCTGCATACTAAGTATGATGATTCAGGGTTATCCCTGACAGATGGATCGAATCTTGTGGTGAAAGTGTACCACCTCTACAGAGTGTCAAACTATTCGAATAGCCGCGTCCGCGGTTATGGACAGTTGGAATGGCCATACTGTTTTGTTGTTAGATGTTTTCCAAATAACTTGAAATGAATGATGAATCTGGACTTGACCATAATAGGGTTGTGTTTATGACATTAGCTTCCCAACTTAAGTGATTCTAGAACTTTACTTTGTCTTTCTTTGCTTCTGAACTCAGCTTAGGTTTCAAACTTAACTTTATAGTCAACTTAGATTTAGCACTTTAACTTGGAACTATAGTACCTGTTAATAGTAGTTTGCGAGTACTTAAAGAGTACTCATGGCTTTTGTCCCTGGCTATTCTCATGGCCAGACTATGAAGGAGACTATCAAGAGGATGGTCAGCAGGACGGCTATGATAACTAGGACTATCTGCCTTCGTCAGCATTGCCTGTGCCCTTGAAGATGGACCCTACCGCTACGCTTATCTTTTATTTCCGCTGCTTGTTGTATTAAAGACTGGATCATGAGATCCTTATTTGTGTAAGACCTTATGTATGGTTTGTAATGGATGATGTACTGTGATATCCAACCTGTTATGTCTCGCAAAAATGGTAATCCTGGGATTGCGAGGTACGGCATAACGGGCATATGGGATTAAAAATCCGGGTGTTGTCACCGGTTCTACCTCGGCAGAAGCCTCGGACGACGACGACGACGATGCACGCTCGGTAGCTCTCCGGTGCCGCTGCTGGGGTGCCTGCATGCCGAAGAGGAGGACTGGGGAGGTTAGGGTTGGCTCCGAGGAGGCCAAGAATGCCATTGCAGAGAGTAGAGGAGTAGGAGGGAGACCACCAGGTCGAGTCCTTGGAGAAAACCGAGAGGAGGCTCTCTCCTTCTCTAGGCTGAGAGAGATGCTGGGAGGAGATCTGGAGCTTGGGGGAGGTGGATCTGGGGTATAGGGGTGTCGTGAGGCCACATGCAAGTGGAGGGGAGCAGGGGAGAACGTACTGCAAGCGTGAGCTCAAAAATGGCCGAGGGGGTTGGCTTTTCTTCTTGGGGGGCAGAGGAGAGGGGAGGAAGGGGTGGGGAGCTCGGGGAAGGTGAGTGAGGAGGAGAGAGGGCAAATGAGGGTTAAGGGCTCGCTGGAGGAGCACTGCTGGCCTTTATACTAAGAGGGAGGAGTAGATGGTGTAAATTACCACTTTGGACAAGGGGGAGAGGAGTGCTGGCCAGGGATTGGTCCAAGGGGAGGTGGAGAGGGGTAATGTGGGTACTTGGTTGGGCAGGATCAGAGAGTGGGGGGTGGTGGCAGCTGTGGTGGTTAATTAAGGTAGATCCTTGTAAGATTGTGTTGCCTCTCTCTCTCTTACTACTAGTATAAGGGAAAAATGGGGATTTTTGGGGGTGGAGCTACAGTGCTGGTCGACCAGTGGTGTGTCCTGGTGTTGAGGATAAGCATTGAACAAGTTTTGAAGAATTTTGGAAGTGGTTAGAGGGGTGGTTTGCTTAATTGACAAATTTGATCAAACTAGAGGGTTATGACGTAAGTCCAAAAAGTTACATTGGACCAGAGGAGAAAATGGTACTGGTAGATAGATAAGGTCAAGGTAGAGTCCTAGGATTTATTAGTGATTTTTTAGAGGAGTTTTAGTCCACTGAAATCCATATATTCAAAAAGGGCAGAAGTGGTTTCTAGAAGATCATTTGATAATTTCCATTGGACAAGGTTGGGTTTTGATGTGGGAGGGTCCCAAATGTGGATACACACTTAGGAGAATTTTCCCAAGATTTATTGGGGCATAAAATTATTTAAAACATTTATTATTCCAAATCATCCATTTAAGAAAATGGGCAAAGAGAAATAATAAAGCTTCTCAAAAATATTTATTTTTGAGAGGGAAAGATAGGGTATGATAGGTGGAACTCACAGGAGTCAAAAGTTGGGGAAATGTTTTGGTAAAAACGAAACTTTCCTTTATGGAGGGAGTTTTGGAGATTTTGACTATTTAAGGAATTGAATAGTTTTGGGGCCATAATAATTATGGGTAAAATTTGATAAATCTTGATGATCAATATGGATGAGTTATACATGGGGTAGCAAGCATTTTCAACCTTGTGGAATGAAATTCCAACTTGGAAAGGATAGGAAAACAAGGAGTTGGTGATCTAGGGTTATGTTATTTTTATACCACCAAAGCATGCTTTCATCTTGGAGCTCAGAGCTCACCTTGTTGCAAGGGATATATGGGTAGGTAGACAGGTCATATAGATGATCATGGTAGGAGGAGTTTGAATTAACTGCATTTGAGGTGATCAAGGAGTGATGGCAATCTTTGTTGAAAATAAGGCTGCCATGCAATATGAGTCATGATGCCTTCTGAACCATGTGGGTTTAAGCAGCACAGAGATCCACTTGGGGCAAGTGAAGTAGGTTTAGATAGACATCAATGAGTATATCACAACCATTCATACACTTGGTCTATAGGGGGGTGGATGATGATGTGAGCTTCTACCAAAGTTGGTATGATGAGTAGAGTTGCAGGAAATGTTATTTTCTTGCCTGCAAAACCATCAAGAACAAGTAGGTTGGAGGATGATCTAACCAAGGGCAAGAGTGGGCCTTGGTAGTACTTAGGATGGTTAACAAGGTGGTTTAGATGCATTTTCAAAAATGCATAAGGGTTGAGAAAGGGAGACATTCAAGAAGGTGATGTTGAAAACAGATTTCCAAACTTAGCCAAATTTGGCAGATTTGGGGTTTTTGACTAGAGTAAGAGAGGGGATGCTTTTGATGGGTTGCAAGGTACCCAAAGTATCATCAATAGGATGATTTTGAAGTGTAGATGGAGTATAAAATATCCATGCGTGATGTTGGTCTCCATTGACTTGGATGCTTCTAGAAGTAGATCACTTCAGAGATGATCGGGTTAAGGTTTTTAGATGACTACTGAGTAGCTAGGGATCAGATCCAGATTCTAGTCTTGCTTAGGGTGGGGTGATTTGGAGACATCTTGATCCTAGTGATGAGCTCCTAGAGTAGCTCATACTATGTCCTAAGCAGACAATTCAAACAGCAGATCAAGGTAACTCATCTTACAAATAAATCAACTACTACTGGGGTTACCACCAAGCTTAGCTTGAGGTAAGGATGGGTATTTTGAAATATGTTGGAGTTTGAACAAGGTAAGGTCCTTGGTATCACTACCAAGAGTAGAATTCAAAAGTTTACAAATAGGTTTTGTTAAATCTAGAGGTAAGAGTATTAGAAGGTTCTATCTTGAAAACATAAGGATAGAGTATTCTATAGCTCTCCATAGTTTGATCGATAGAAGCTACTAAAATAGTTGGTTTGAAAAGGGTTCTTGGCTCAGGTTTTGAAATGCCAGAACGTTTGATAATATGGGAATTAAGCCAAGACTGTTTTGGAAAGTAGCTTTTGTCAACTGGTGTTAAGATAATGAGTATATCATCTAATACGCATTCATATGCATAAGCATATCCAAACAACAAGAAAACACTTCAGCATTAAACAAGAAAAAGTTTTTGGTGCCCCTGATTTTTGCATTCTGGACAACTAATCAGGGTTGCTGAAATTGGGATGTTACAAATCTTTCCCCCTTAAAAATAATCTCGTCCCGAGATTCGGGAGAGTATGGTTAGGGGATTTTGAGTCGGGTTGATACTAGGTGTCTTACACGTCCTATCTTACGGACTCCGTCTTTGAAAGTGACTACTCTGTCGATGAACTTGAGCTTCAGTCTTCTTGGAGGCATGGAGAGTTGAGTAGAGTCCACTCTTGATTTCGAGAGATGACCTTCTTTTTCCTTCGAGACTCTATATCATTGAGGGCTTAGACTGGGCGGACTATCTCGATGCTGAACTTCACAGAATACTCGTCAGAGGATAGAATTTACAGCTGGGAGTACCTCTCTCTAAGGATTCACAACTTTTCCTTAGGGTCGTATCGTATCCTATTTAATGATTTTAGGGTAGGAACTCCTGAGTTCGCTTCAGCAAAGGGTTACCCTATTTTTGTGGGAAAGACGCAGTCTTTCCCCCTTAGGATTAAACTGGGGTATATTGGAGGGCTGACATAGTCCTTCCTTCTTGAAGTCATTGAATGGGGTTTCTGGGGATTGTCGTCCATCTTTCTTCTGGAGTAGAGACCTTCGGAAGCCTTCCGGGGATTATGACTTACTGGGCTCATATACTACTATTATTCGTACTTAGCCTATTGGAGTTGTGGGAATCTCACGTCCTCTGAGCATTATGGAACCTAGGGGTTAGCGGTTCGGCAGTCCTTCGGGTGGGTCTTTAGCTGAAGTAGCGGAGGGATTTTGTAGAATCCTCAGTTAGTTTCTCCTCGGATAACTCAAGGGTTGTAGTTTGGCGGAAGGACGTTGGATCTAGGGATCTTTTCTGAAGTATCTTCTGGTAGACCGTGAGTTGGAAGTAGGTTAGAGACATCCATCTTCAGAGAGGTTATCCTTAATCAGTCTCTGGTGTGAAGTAGACCCGTCGCCTTCAGGCAGTCCTGTCTTCAGGATGTTGGAGTAAACTGTTCTTTCGGGGAGGAACTTCCGGTTGATTTGAATAGGGTTGACTAGATTAGTTAGTCTCCTGAGGCGGTCACAAGCTCTAATACACTAAAGGTTAATGTGGTTAGGTCTTTACTTCTTGTCTTGGTTTGTTTATCGAGTGGTTTCTTGTGGATATTGAGGATTCTTCGGTGATTGACTTCCGGCTTCGATGAGATTCTTGCTGTCGTAGGCTGAGGAACAAGGGAGTGTGGTGCAATTAACGGGTCTTGCGAGGTGAATCTATCGAGGGATGTCACCCTGCTGAGGTGAAATCTTCAAGTTGATTCTGCCTTCACGTTGTCGAACTCCTGGTTCTTGCGATGCTTTTCCTCTCATATACTCTCGAGGTTAGTAGGGGTCTCAGAACCGACAGCTAACACAGGGGTTTCCTGAGTTACTAGGTGGGTTATCGCTCCTCAAGTCACAAATTTAAGGAGGTCAAGGCAAACCAGATCATACAAACAAGGCGGACAGAGCGAGGGGATCGCAATGTCCTCGGCAAACAACACACTTCAAGCAACACAGGAGGCACTTAGTCAAGCAAACACGGTCGATGCTATGGACCAAGGAGTTAACTACTCGTGATGTTGGGGAATCCTATCCTTAGGACTATTGACCCTAGATACCATCTTTCTTCAGGTCGGAGTCACTATCTTGCAGATGAAGTCTTTGTTGTATCTTGGACGTTTCTTGATAATTCCACACCCGATTTCTTCTGATTGTGGGGATTCTGCTGATAGAGCGATATTGCAGTCTCCTTGTGTTTGCTGGTAGTTGCTTGTCTTTATATTGTTCTCATTGTCTTCACCGGGTTCCAGATCTTAGTTATTTAGAACCCGTAGGTTTGAAGTTTTGGACGAGAGCTAGAGGAAACCATTTTCGAAAACCTTTACTTAGAGTAAGAGAAGAAGTAGAACTTTTTGAAACTCTTTGAGAAACTAGTTTTTCCAAAACCGGGGTTTTCAAAATAAGGTTCCTGTCTAGCGACCGTGCTAACTAAGGTTCTCCTTCAGTCAGGATGGCTCTGATACCAAGTCCGTGGGGCCCCCGGATTAATCCTCCGAGAATCCCTGTTATGCATATAACCACGATCCCATGATCAGTTAGTCATGGCACATAACCGACAAGTATCATTACAACATCCGAGAATATACCGAAATAAAAGACTTACATAAATGCCGTTATGGCTACATCAATAATCATCAGCGGAACTTCATCAAGTGTAGAGCCCGAGCCATGCCTTAACCTACAGGAAACTGACTGGGAGAACGTCCTAGCTCGCATGGTCGTCCCCTTCACCTTCTTCTTGATATTTGACCAAGTTAATAGCCAGTGACAATGCCGGTGAGTACTTTGAATGTACTCGCAAACCACCTTAAGGGTAATAATAATAGCAGGAAGATATGCAATATGGTTGTGGTAGTACGACGGCTCCGAGAGAGGCTCTTTTCATAAATAGTTTCTCTTGTAGATATAGTATCTACATATCTTTGTTGAAAACTTTTGTAAACATTTTGGAAACCATTTTGAAAAGTTTAGAAAACATTAGGACTGGGTCACCCATTTGCTCCCGTCTTCAGGTTGTCCCACGACCAAACTCCTTCCATTCCGTTTTGACCATCCCATGGTCAAAACAGGAATCCTTTCCGACCATCCCATGGTCAAAACATTTCAAAGCCATTTCTTTTCCGAAATCCTTTTTGAAAACAAAACCAGCACAACTCTACAACAACCTTCCCAACCGTCCATGATCGCGGACGCGGCTATTCGAGCAGATTTACACTCTGCATAGGTTGACACTTTACCCACACCATCCGGGTACACTACCCTAATCTTCACCGATCGTTGGTCGAGTAACCGATCAACACTCTCCGGATACCCACTCCAATATAAGTGCCTACCCTATGAGTGTTAATCCCCTCAAAACCTGGATGTCGGGCGAGGATCAACCGGAGCGCTTTTTCCACCTCCCAGGTGGCGCTTTCAATGAGGCGCTCATAGTAACGCGTGGAGGCCTGCCGACCCTTTGTTCCTTCTCCAGGTCGATGTCCCGCATGGACCTTTATCAGAGAAGGCCCACCCTCCAGGGATCCTCGATCCCCTGTAGTTGTTGCGAGGCATCTTATACCAGAATAGAAAAACATCAAATCCAGCCCTGTCCCATACCAGAGTAATGTGGTTGCACAGGTTAATTGTTCTAGCAAAACTGCAGAGAACCAGGTGCGTTTTCGTAAACCTTTTTCCTCCGGTTTTCCTCCAGCATTTTGTAAAACCAAAAACTTTTTCTTTCTCAACATATCTTGGGAGGTCCCACCTCACCAAGGTTTTATCATAAAACATTTAGTAAAACTTTTTCCGGGGTCTTCCCATCCTCTAGCTTTGTTTCGGCTAAATCGAGGTCTCCAAAGGGGTATGGTGTAATACACCATCTAGTCTACTAGGGGCAAGTAGGTATCATCGAGAGGGTTGTACTTAGTAGTACAATAGAGTAGTAGTTCAGAGGAGCCAAACCACTACCATATATATACATCAACATATAGTAAGACCATGCAGTTTCACAAATAGTAGACAAACATGCATAAGTAAAATAGTAGGACAAGGCTTATGAGCAAGAAGGTGGCTTGCCTGATGATCAGCAATATGGCAATATGTCCCTGGACTTCTCCTTAGAATACCCAATAATACCAATAATACCAATAATAAATACCACTTCTTCTGCTCTCCGATTTCATCGCAACTATCGTTGTCCAGACATCACATGCAAACAAACAAGGGCACAATCAACACAATGCATACAAGCACCAAACCATAAAGCAAACAATCATAAAGAGTACTACTGGACTAAGGGTTTTTTGGAGAAGTTGGGTGTTGGTGGTGGAATTTTCTAGATTGCCACTGTATCGTTCTCTCTTGGAAGATAGGTGTCTAGGGTAGATATGATGCATTTGGATTAGGGTTCTGTGGTCAGTAGGACATCAATGTGCAAAAGTGATATCCTCAGATAGGTCTTGTCAAGACAAAACCATCACAAGTGGTGTCACTTGATTATCACTTTTATAGATTTAATTATGCTTTTTATAGTGGATTAAACTCTAGTTTGAGGAAATAATTCACCAGAAAAGTTCTGGAGCTCCAAAAATTATTTCCTTGGATGGTTAGGTATTATTTGATGTACTGAACCACCTAGAGTTGGAATCAAGTCAAAAGAATTAGCAGAATTCCCTCAGGAAATTCCCTAAGGCAGTTCTATATGATTCTTCTCTTTTTCACCAGATTAAATCTACAGGAGATATTGAGTTGGTTCCAAGGGAATGTCATAGGTATTTAAAATATATTTCTATAGAAATTGGATTCATTCATTTTGGAGTTGCCAAACTCCTGGAGTGATTTATTTAGTGAAAATACCCCTTACAGAAGTTTTTAAATCACTAAAATTCAACTAGAGCTCAGTAAATTCTGATCTGCTAGGATTTGATAGATATTGTTCCTAGTAGGTACTAGGAGTTGGAATCAGGTCAATACCACGCTTGGTTTAAACTGGAGAATTTATCTAGGGAAAATATTTGCTGCTCTTGTTATTTTGGTTAAAGGCCACATACTGTTCACCTTGGTATGAGACCTGTGCTAGAAAATAGGTTTTTCAGATACCTCTCAGTAAGTCTTTGCTTCAACTCAAATGGAGTTGTGAAACTCCCTGAGGAAATTAATTAGTGTAAGGTACACTTGGCAGTAGAATAATTATTAGTAATTAAAGAAAATTATTTTGAACTTGGGGTTGCCTCTGCATGTTTGAGAAAACATCAGAGTACCATCAGAATTTTAGATCTAGGCATTTGGATTTCATTTTCATTTGCAACAGGAATTAATCCTACTGATCTGTTTCTGGATCTGAATTTCTATTTTAAAAGAAAAAGAGGCTCAAGATACTGGGCTGGGATCTAAGGGCTAGTGGGCCGGCTAGGGGGATTTCAGCCCATAGTACTGGGGGCGATGCGCGGGAGCTAGTTTGAATCCCGGCTGGGCGGGGCCCACTTGTCAGGGAGGGAGAGCGGTCGAGGAGACATCTACGGATCTGGGCCGTTGGGCTAAGTCGGATACAACGGTGTTGGTGCATTGTCCACCTCTGCAGCGGTAGGAGCTCGCCGGAACCCTAGGGACGGCACGGCGAGCGCATGGGGCTTACCAGAGAGGCGGAGAGGCGTCGTGGAGGGGAGGAGGTGATGTGGCGCGAGACGGGGGTTCCAACGAGGGGCGATAGAGGCCGGTTCTACCTCGGCAGAAGCCTCGCGTGACGACGACGGCGATGCACGCTCGGCAGCTCTCCGATGCCGCTGCTGGGGTGCCTGCATGCCAAAGATGAGGACTGGGGAGGTTAGGGTTGGCTCCGAGGAGGCCAAGAATGCCATTGCAGAGAGTAGAGGAGTAGGAGGGAGACCACCAGGTCGAGTCCTTAGAGAAAACCGAGAGGAGGCTCTCTCCTTCTGTAGGCCAAGAGAGATGCTAGGAGGAGCTCTGGAGCTTGGGGAGGTGGATCTGGGGTAGAGGGGTGTCGTGAGGCCACATGCAAGTGGAGGGGAGCATGGGAGAAGGTACTGCAAGCATGAGCTCAAAAATGGCCAAGAGGGTTGGCTTTTCTTCTTGGGGGCCAGAGGAGAGGGAGGAAGGGGTGGGGAGCTCGGGCCAGGTGAGTGAGGAGGAGAGGGGCAAATGAGGGGCAAGGGCTCGCTGGAGGAGGGCTGCTGGCCTTTATACTAAGAGGGAGGAGTAGATGGTGTAAATTACCACTTTGGACAAGGGGGAGAGGAGTGCTGGCCAGGGATTGGTCCAAGGGGAGGTGGAGAGGGGTAATGTGGGTACTTGGTTGGGCAGGATCAGAGAGGGGGGGGGTGGTGGCAGCTATGGTGGTTAATTAAGGTATCCTTGTAAGATTGTGTTGCCTCTCTCTCTCTTACTACTAGTATAAGGGCAAAATGGGGATTTTTTGGGGTGGAGCTACAGTGTTGGTCGACCAGTGGTGTGTCCTAGTGTTGAGGATAAGCATTGAATAGGTTTTGAAGAATTTTGGAAGTGGTTAGAGGGGTGGTTTGATTAATTGACAAATTTGATCAAACTAGAGGGTTATGAAGTAAGTCCAAAAGGTTACATTGGACTAGAGGAGAAAATGGTTCTGGTAGATAGATACGGTCAAGGTAGACTCCTAGGATTTATTAGGGATTTTTTAGAGGAGTTTTAGTCCACTTAAATCCATTTATTCAAAAAGGGCAGAAGTGGTTTCTAGAAGATCATTTGATAATGTCCATTGGACAAGGTTGGGTTTTGATGTGGGAGGGTCCCAAATGTGGATACACAGTTAGGAGAATTTTCCCAAGATTTATTGGGGCATAAAAGTATTTAAAACATTTATTATTCCAAATTAGCCATTTAAGAAAATGGGCAAAGAGAAATAATAAAGCTTCTCAAAAATATTTATTTTTGAGAGGGAAAGATAGGGTATGATAGGTGGAACTCACAGGAGTCAAAAGTTGGGGAAATGTTTTGGTAAAAACCAAAGTTTCCTTTATGGAGGGAGTTTTGGAGATTTTGACTATTTAAGGAATTGAATAGTTTTGGGGCCATAATAATTATGGGTAAAATTTGATAAATCTTGATGATCAATATGGATGAGTTAGACAAGGGTTAGCAAGCATTTGCAACCTTGTGGAATGAAATTCCAACTTGGAAAGGATAGGAAAACAATGAATTGGTGATCTAGGGTTATGTTATTTTTATACCACCAAAGCATGCTTGCATCTTGGAGCTCAGAGCTCACCTTGTTGCAAGGGATATATGGGTAGGTAGACCAGGTCATATAGATGATCATGGTAGCAGGAGTTTGAATTAACTGCATTTGAGGTGATCAAGGAGTGATGGCAATCTTTGTTGAAAATGAGGCTACCATGCAATATGAGTCATGATGCCTTCTAAATCATGTGGGTTTAAGCAGCACAGAGATCCACTTGGGGCAAGTGAAGTAGGTTTAGATAGACATCAATGAGTATATCACAACCATGCAGAGAGTTGGTCCATAGGGGGTTGGATGATGATGTGAGCTTCTACCAAAGTAGGTATGATGAGTAGAGTTGCAAGAAATGTTATTTTCTTGCCTGCAAAGCCATCAAGAACAAGTGGGTTGGAGGATGATCTAACCAAGGTCAAGAGTGGGACTTGGTAGTCCTTAGGATGGTTAACAATATGGTTTGGATACATTTTCAAAAATGCATAAGGGTTGAGAAAGGGAGACATTCAAGAAGGTGATGTTGAAAACAGATTTCTAGACAGCCAAATTTGGCAGATTTGGGTTTTTTGACTAGAGTAAGAGAGGGGATGCTTTTGATGGGTTGCAAGGTACCCAAAGTATCATCAAGAGGATGATGTTGAAGTGTATATGGAGTATAAAAGATCCATGCTTGATGTTGGTCTCCATTGACTTGGAAGCTTCTAGAAGTAGATCACTTCAGAGATGATCTGGTTAAGGTTTTTAGATTACTACTGAGTAGCTAGGGATCAGATCCAGATTGTAGTCTTGCTTAGGGTGGGGTGATTTGGAGACATCTTGATCCTAGTGATGAGCTCCTAGAGTAGCTCATACTATCTCCTAAGCAGACAATTCAAACAGCAGATCAAGGCAACTCATCTTATAAATAAATCAACTACTACTGGGGTTACCACCAAGCTTAGCTTGAGGTAAGGATGGGTATTTTGAAATAGGTTGGAGTTTGAACAAGGTAAGGTCCTTGGTATCTCTACCAAGAGTAGAATTCAAAAGTTTACAAATAGGTTTTGTTAAATCTAGAGGTAAGAGTATTAGAAGGTTCTGTCTTGAAAACATAAGGAGATAGTATTCAATACCTCTCCATAGTTTGATCAATAGAAGCTACTAAAATAGTTGGTTTGCAAAGGCTTCTTGGCTCAGGTTTTGAAATGCCAGAACATTTGAGAATATGGGAATTAAGCCAAGACTGTTTTGGAAAGTACCTTTTGTCAACTGGTGTTAAGATAAGGAGTATATCATCTAATACACATTCATATGCATAAGCATATCCAAACAACAAGCAAACACTTCAACATTAAACAATAAAAAGTTTTTGTTCCCCCTGATTTTTTGCATTCTAGACAACTAATCAGGGTTGCTGAAATTGGGATGTTACAAGTCTCTTGTGTCCCCACACACTCAATACACTTGTCAGGTGTATAGGTGCACTAGTTCGGCGAACAGATAGTGAAATACAAGTGGTATGGATAAAAGACAACGGTGCTAGAAAATAGCTTGATGGTGTGGAAGAGACTAAAGGCAAACTGAAAGAAAGATGGAAGCAAGCAAACATGTAAAAGATCTAGTTGCAAATGGTGTTTCAATGTTTATAAACAAGGCCTAGGGATCATACTTTCACTAGTGAACACTCTCATATAAATATCTTCTTTTCATGATACTACTCTAAACTACTCTCTGGTTGGACACTCTAATCCATGGTAGGGCTATAATAGCACACCTCAAAGTAAGACTTTCCCATCTAGATATCCCCACACTGTCACCTTGAGCACTAGATGGTTCGAACAAACACCACAATTTCATATAAACATCCAACACCAAATATAACTCATAACAAGTATTTGTAATCTCTAGCCTAAGTGCCACCATGGTGTGCATGCTGTCACTTTCACACACATGGGGAGAGCAGAGATCTATTAAAGCACTTGAGTAGAAAAGTAGATCTACTTGATTACAAAGCTCATGATCACAATATGATCACGCATAGAGAGAGATGAACACGTAGCTACCGGTAGACCCTTAGCCTCGAGGAAGAACTACTCCCTCATCATCATGGGAATCAGCAACGGCGATGGAGATGGTAGTGGAGATCGATGGAGATGGCTCCGGGGGCACTTCCCCGTCCCAGCAGGGTGCCAGAACAGAGACTTTCTGGCGCCTGAATCTCCCCTTCGGTGGCGGTGGCACTGTGGAACTTTTCGTGGCTAGAGGCTGTTCGATTTAGGGTTTTTGCATCGGGGGCTTCTTATAGGCGAAGGGGCAAGGTCGGTGGCCGGCCAGGGGGCCCACACCATGCCGTGGCACGGCCTACGGATGCCCGCACCAAGGGGGTGTGGACGCCCTGTGGCCCCTCTCCGTCTCGTCTTCCGGTAAAATATCGACTTTGGCTTCTGTCCAGTCCAATTCCAAGAATATTCAATTTCTGACTTTCCTGGAACCAAAAATTGCAGAAAACATGCAACTGGCACTATGTCATCTTGTTAATAGGTTAGTCCCAGCAAGTGTATAAAAATACTCTAAAGTATGGACAAAACATAAGAAAGTAGATATAAAACAAGCATGGAACATCAAAAATTATAGATATGTTAGCAACGTATTAACATCCCCAAGCTTAACTCTTCCTCGTCCTCGAGTAGGTAAGTGATAAAAAAGAATTATTTTTGAGGTGACATGCACCATCACAATCAAGATCAAACCATTTGCAAAGCATGAAAGCTGGGATCAAAGTACTCTAAACATGAGCATGAAAGATGAAGTTCTAACAATAAGACATAGTAACTATGTTGTAACATGAAAAGGTCCAAACAAAAGATTCATGAATAACAATACTTTGCAAGACGTTTGTTTGTTTCACATAAAGAAAACATAGCATAGTGGCATTTAGCTTGTCCCTCATAGAGTAGCAAACATAAATGAATAGGACACCTTCAAAGTTCATAAGAGTGACTAGATACAAGTAGTTTAAGAACAAGCAATATCAAAGTTATGCATCAATCAACAAGTATTGGGACAATGCACATAGAACTAAGAATGGCCACTATGCTCTCTCAATAGGCGCATAAAGATAGAAGGTGGAGACTCAACATAAAAGTAAAAGAAAGGCCTTCATAGAAGGAAGCAGGGATTCAAGTTTCATAAAGAGTTTCCAAAAATTATGGTACTTATTAGCTTTCAGCTCTCATTGCCCCAATCATAAGCATCTTGAAGTGATTAAGTTTAAAGTGAACAAACTATGGATATGAGGGAAATCTCATGTCCCTTGAATATGAAGGTCGCTCCTCATGCTACTCAAGTTTAGTTACAGGTAAGTTCTTGTCATAGTAAGTACATGTGTATCATAGAGAACCGCCAATGGGGTACCCCTTGCCCGATGATACAGAAGAATCCCCATATCAAAATGACAAGGCAAGCAAACAACGAGCATCTCATCAATCTTCTTATTTACCATGGGAAAATGGTGCTTTTTTCTCTCTTTCCTCTTTTCTCATATATCTTTTTTCTTTTTCTCTTTTTTTCTTAATATGATTCTTTTTTTATAAGAAGAATGCTTCATAGACAGCTCATTATGGTTACGCTGCAGGTTTCCACCATGACAGCATGGATTAGACCAGCGGCCCAGGCGTTTCTCTAACACATACATAACTCCATGGACTTACAAGCTCCCCTTTCATTTCACACCGATGACATCCATAGACAAAAGAGCATGATATCAACTAGGTACAAAGTACAAGTGCAATGTTGAAAGCATTCCCCATGACAGCATGGTTCTGCTAATCCCCAACATATAAGTGCAAGCATATACAACATAGATGACACAATGGTTCAAGTTTATTAAGGGCAAGAAAAGTAAAGTGTGCCATCAAGTTCGTGAGAGTTTTAATCACTAGTTTTCTCATAACAAGTTTAATTCGGAAGGTAGATAAAAGCATGAATATACTTGGAATAGCAAATACTAATAGGTAGGTATGGTGGACTCTTTGGAATAACTTGGTTTTATTTGTAATTGGATGCATGAGTGGAACTCATACTTGGTTATGGAGGCTAGCAAAAGACTGGGAGCGACCAACTAAGAGAGCAATAATGGCCATAATCATGCAAAGCGACAAAACATCATTAATTAAATCATAAAGTGATATTACAAGTCAAAAACTAAAGGATCATAGAGGCTATGGTGACTTGGAATAGTCTTAACATGGTGTGAGCATGCGCCAAGTCAACCTAAATAAAGCATCAAAGGAGAATACCATAATACTATGCTTTAATATGCTAAAACAACGCATGATTCTTTCAAGGCACATTAAGCAATCTCAATTATTTATAACATGTCATGCTACAACAAAAATCACTAAGCATAAAGCCAAAAAAATATCAATCGTGACATGACAAAGCATAGGCCACAGTCAAAAATAAGCTCCTTTTTACCACTTAAGCATGAACTTTTCCTACTCTTTTCCAATCCAAACCAACCTATTTGAAAACTAATGTATGAATGAGGGGGTCCAACCAATTTATTTAAGCAAACTAATCAAATGAAGCAAACAAAAACTAAAAACAAAAACGAAGATGCTCAAAGAACAACACAACTGTGCATGAAACAATAAAAATGAAGTGTTCGGAAGAAACCTGAGATTTTTATTGATGAAGAAGGGGATGCCTTGGGAATCCCCAAGCTTTGATGCTTGTACCCCTTGAATATTTCTTGGGGAGACATGGGGTGGCATCCCCAAGCTTGAGCTTTTGTCCATTCTTCATCTCATTACATCATTCTTTCCCTACACCTGAAAATTTCCTTCATACAAAACTTCACACAATCTTCATTAGCAACATTAGTGCATTCAAAAGATAATAAACCTTTTGGTTCAGTTTCAACAGAAGTAAAACTTCCATTAAAACACAAGCTGCTGTAGCACTTCCTTTAAAAAGTTCAGATGATCAAAGAGAACTCGAAGAGAAAGTGATTAAGAGGCAAATGCAAATAATAGCAGAAATCTGTCAAAATAGACCAGCAGGTAAAAACCAATTTTTTCGAAGATCTTCTGTTGCTCAAATCGAAAAGTGTGGAACTAACGAAAGTTGGATACCAACCTGGGTCAGAAGCACAAAAAAGCACAGTTCAAACCGACATACAGAGATTATTCAAGAATTTTTACAGTGAAGCACAAAAATCTGTTTCGGGACAGCAACTTTCCCAAGCATTACTTCTCTCTCATTAGAGGTTACTCTTGGCACAAAAACCACACAAAAATGATAAGGAGCGGTTATTACAGAGGTAATAACTTCCAAGCCTCAACTAAAACTTTTGGGTTATCTCCCAATAAGTACTTTTCTTTAATGCCTTTAAGTTAGGCATGATAGTTTGAGAAGATGCTCACATAAGAAATATGAACTGAAGTAAGAGAGAGCATCAAGAAGCAAATTCAAAGCACATTTAAGTCTAACCCACTTTGTATGAAAAATAATCTTGTAAAGAAACAAGTCATGAAAGCACAAAGCAACAAGCATAGGAAAGCAAAACAAGTCAACTTCAAGACTTTCAACATAAAGTGGGGAAACTTAATATTATTGAGATGCATAAAACCATGTTTCCCTCTTTCATAATAACTTTCAGTAGCATCATAAATAAAATTAACAATATAACTATCACATAAAACATTCTTATCATGAGGCACATGCATAAAATAATTAATACTCTCCACATAAACATAGTCATTCTTATTAATTGTAGTGGGAGCAAATTCAACAAAATAGCTATCATTATTATTCTGATCACCATAATCATCAAATATAGGAGGAATATTGTAATCATAATTAATTTTCTCCTCAATAGTAGGTGGACTGAAAATATCATATTCATCATTGTAATCATCATATATTGGAGGTTTGGTATCATCATAAGCAATAGAATAGCTATCTTCCAAAGCTGGGGAACTAAAAAGATCATTTTCATAAAAACTAGCTTCCCCAAGCTTAGACTTTTCCATAGCATTAGCAATAATGGTGTCCAAAGAATTCATACTAACAACATTGCTATTAGCATGCAAATAAAGTTCCATAGGTTTTTTAATTTTCTGTTTAAACACTTTATGTCCTAACTCAAGATAAATACTATAAAGCTCTCTAATTTTGTTGTTGTTTTCCATTAAGCCTAACTAGTGAAAACAAGAAACAAAAAGAAAAAATTGCAGAATCTAAAGGAAATAACTTCGAGCACTCACACACCAGCAACATTACTAGAAGATAGCTTAGTAGCCAGAGGATGTGAGTACATTTTACCTTACCTCCCCGACAACGGCGCCAGAAAATAGCTTCATGTTTACGCACTTCTATTCTTGTAGACAGTTGTTGAGCCTCCAAGTGTAGAGGTTTGTAGAACAGCAGCAAGTTTTCCCTTAAGTGGATCACCCAAGGTTTATCAAACTCAGGGAGGAAGTGGTCAAAGGTATCCCCTCTCAAGCAACCCTGCAATCAAGATACAAGAAGTCTCTTGTGTCCCCAACACACTCAATACACTTGTCAGGTGTATAGGTGCACTAGTTCGGCGAATAGATAGTGAAATACAAGTGGTATGGATAAAAGACAACGATGGCACTAAATAGCTTGATGGCGTGGAAGATACTAAAGGCAAACTGAAATAAAGATGGAAGCAAGCAAACATGTAACAGATCTAGTTGCAAACGGTGTTTCAATGTTTAGAAACAAGGCCTAGGAATCATACTTTCACTAGTGAACACTCTCATATAAATATCTTCTCTTCATGATACTACTCTGAACTACTCTCCGGTTGGACACTCTAATCCATGGTAGGGCTATAACAACACATCTCAAAGTAAGCCTTTCCCATCTAGATAACCCCACACTGTCACCTTGAGCACTAGATGGTTCCAACAAACACCACAATTTCATAGAAAAATCCAACTCCAAATATAACTCATAACAAGTATTTGTAATCTCTAGCCTAAGTGCCACCATGGTGTGCACGCTGTCACTTTCACACACATGGGGAGAGCAGAGTTCTATTAAAGCACTTGAGTAGCAAAGTAGATTTACTTGATCAAAAAGCTCATGATCACAATATGATCATGCATAGAGAGAGAGATGAACACATAGCAACCGGTAGAACCCTTAGCCTTGAGGAAGAACTACTCCCTCATCATCATGGGAATCAGCAATGGCGATGGAGATGGTGGTGGAGATCGATGGAGATGGCTCCGGGGGCATTTCCCTGTCCCGGCAGGGTGCCGGAATAGAGACTTTCTGTCCCCCGAATCTCCCCTTCGGTGGTGGCAGCACTGCAGAACTTTTTGTGGCTAGAGGCTGTTCAATTTAGGGTTTTTGCATCGGGGGCTTCTTATAGGCGAAGGGGCAAGGTCGGTGGCCGACCAGGGGGCCCACACCATGCCCTGGCGCGGCCTAGGGCTGCCTACGCCAAGGGGGGTGTGGACGCCCTGTGGCCCCTCTCCGTCTCGTCTTCTGGCTCCGTGAGTCTTCCGGTAAAATATCGACTTTGGCTTTTGTCCGGTCCAATTCTGAGAATATTCATTTTGTAACTTTCCTGGAGCCAAAAATAGCAGAAAACAGGCAACTGGAACTATGGCATCTTGTTAATAGGTTAGTCATAGAAAGTGTATAAAAATACTCCAAAGTATGGAAAAAACATAAGAAAGTAGATATAAAACAAGCATGGAACATCAAAAATTATAGATATGTTAGCAACGTATCACTCTCCACCCCTGAACCCCTGATGCTTCCAGGACCTCAAGGTAATGGGAGTGTCTTTTTGCGAACTTACCCTTGAAGACCGAAAAGCATTGTCAACGCTCAGGAGAGCATGGTTGATGTAGACGAGCCGAATCCGACCTCAAGGTCATGATGAAGTTGTTGCGCTCATGCGGCTCCAACGACTTGAGTGCCTCAAGTGTGACACCTCACGGGGAATTACGCACGTCCGGTGCCTGATGATGACTCCCACTTCCCCGATCCAGCAGCAGTTGCAGAAGTAGAGCTCCTGGATCCGAATCCCGCAGCATAACGGTGCTTTGCGGTGAAGATGTCTCTCGTTTGCGTAGTCCAAACCTGGGACCACGGTCACGAGAGAGATAGAGAGAGATAATATCAATTGGAGGTCTCCCCAAAATTGAGGAAACCTTTATTGAATATTGTGCGTATTTATCTGGCTAAATACCCCCACTATATATAGGGGGAGGGGAGGTACTAATTCCTCAAAGTCCCGGGGTGGGACTAAAGGAGAGGAGAGGGGAAGGGGGAGGCTCCGCCGGCCACCCCCATGGGCCCCGCGCGGGAGTCTAGCCCACTAGGGCGCCGACCACCCCCTTTGGCCCTTCTCCCTATTGCCTCTACCTAATGGGCCCTCTTCCCTCGGGAATTGCCCCATTAAGCCTTTTGACCTTTAAATTGATTTTCCCTTTTATTAAATAATTATGAATAAATGACTAAATCAATATTTAACATTCATTCACATATTATTCAATCTCCGTGGCTATGGAACACCTTCCACCTCCACTCCAGACATCCTCCGGACTTACCAAAACCCTTCTAGTTTTCTCTCTACTATTCCTCGGTGACTCTTCCAATCCTATAAACACTCTCTAAGCATCATCAAACCCTTAAGCATGATACCCTATGGTTCGGGAACACTCTAGACATGGTCGGGACACTCCCGGACCAATGATCGATAGAGGGACATGGATGGCCATGTGACCCCTATGCGTTCCACGAAGATCTTTCGTCATTTGAACCGGGACGGTCGTGTCTTATTCCCTTTTTCTCTTGATACTTGCATTGCCCAAGATCTGATCAATGACATCATCATGTTGTGTTCAATCTCGTTACTGAACAATGCTACTTGACTCCTTCCGACAAGTGATATCCCTGTGATCAAATCACACGCTGCGCAGCTATTGGATATAACTTCTCCTGAGTGGGCCCTTAAGTATCTTTCCATCACGTGGACAGACAAATCCCACTCTTAACATGTATTGTCTCTACGGTTCCTCCAAGTACCTAAACACACCTTTATAGTCACTGTATTACCAAGTGACGCTTGATGCTATCTAAGCACTCTCGGGAGACAGTGATTGATATAGCCTCATGGTCTAAGGAATAGTCTACAAGGATCCATTTCTAATCATCGTAACTTGAACTTCGTGACATGATCGGGTAACGATGTTTAGGTTGGGTATTGGTTCATCATGTCATTCTCAGAATAAGTTGACTCCATTTCCAACTGGCATAAATGCCACATGATCAGGAAACTTGATCATGTGTTGACCAATGAACCAGTGACTAGAGTTTCACTAGGAACCCCTGGTTGTTTATATATCACGTGTGTATTGATGTTTCCACTCAGTACACTTATAGAATGATATAAAACTTAATCATAAACTTTGTGAAATAAGATAATAATCTTTATTATTATTTGTCTCTAGGGCATATTTCCAACACCTTTCTCTAACACTGCACAGAGGCATATTTTTGAATATGAACAGGTCAAAGCAGTACAAGAGAAGAAGGAAGAGGAAAGTATGCCAGAAGTTGTGGAACATCTGGAAGAAACCAAAGATGAAGAGGTAACCAAGGAAGCAATTATGGCTATGTATGCACATTGTAACATAGTTAAAATTGATAAAGAGACTTTTGTATTGGTTGAAGGTAAACAAAGGTAAAAGACGTGGGTAAGCTTATTATTCCCTGCATATTTAAGGAAACCTCGCATTATGGTTTATGTGATCTTGGCACCGAAGTTAATGTTATATCTTATGATTTTTATTTAGAAATAAAATAAGAAATAGAACCGGCTACAATTGAAAATACTGATATGACAATCATGTTAGCCAATAAAACTCTTAGAATTCCAATGGGATTAGTTGACGATGCAACTGTCACAATTGGCAATAAAAACTTACCTATCGATTTTGTAGTTGTTGATATGCCAGATGACACTCTTTGCCCAATTATATTTGGAAGAAACTTTTTGAGTGATGTAGGTGCCAAAGTCGATTTCAAAAAGGAGATTGTGTCTCTTAAGCTTGGGGAAGCGGAAAAAGAATTCCACTTTTCCTAATTTAAAGATAGACCTCTACAAATAAAAGAAGAAGAGAAAAGAAAACTATTGAGGAAATGGTAGCTCTCTTCTTTAGTGATCAACGAGAAGAAATAAATAAAGACTCAAATTATGAAGAAATAGTTATGGAGGACAAGTCCCTAGAAGAACAAGAATGTTAATTCGATTCACTTCCCATTTTAGGGCCTCCAACTAATGAGGCTTTCAAAGATCCAGAAAAGAGAGGGGACGAGGAATTACCACCCCCAGAATTGAAGACTCTACTAGATAATCTTAAATATAGATTTTTAGATGATACAAATAAATTTCCTGTTATTATGAGTGCTAAACTTTCAGGAGATGAAGAATAAGAAGTCATGAAAATACTTAAGGAGCATCACAAGGCCTTTGGGTACTCAATGGATTATTTGAAGGGCAGTAGTCCCATGATAACCATCCATCGAATATTGAGGAAGGTGCTAAACTAGTTGCGGAATTTAATAGAAGACTGAAGCCCAAAATGAAGGAAGTAGTATGAAAATAAATATTACGCCTATTGGATGCAGGTATAATCTATCTTGTAAAAGAGAGTGAATGGGTAAGTCCTGTTCATTGTGTCCCTAAGAAGGGCGGGTTTACTATTGTTCCTAATGAAAACAATGAATTGATACCTACTAGAACTATTGTTGGACATAGGATGTGTATAGATTTCAGGATATTGAATAAAGAAACTATGAAAGGTCACTATCCTTTACCATTCATAGATGAAACTTTAGAGAGGTTAGCAAACCACACTCATTTTTGCTACTTGGATGGATACTCTGCTTTTTCTCAAATAGTTGTGCATCCTGATGACCAACTTAAAACAACTTTCATTAGTCCTTATGGTTTACATGCTTACCATCTTATGTACTGCTCCAGCTACTTTTCAAAGATGCATGACTGCTATTTTTGCGGAATTTTATAGAACTGGTAACTTAAGTATTAATGGATGACTTTTTTGTCTATGGAACTTTGTTTACTAGTTGTTTGGATAATATCAAAAGAGTTTTGTAGCGTTGCGAAGAAACCAATCTTGTTCTAAACTAGGAGAAGTGCCATTTTATGGTCAAAGAAGGTATAGTCCTTGGACATATGGTATCAGGTAAGGGAATTGAAGTGGATAGAGCTAAGGTTGAGGCCATAGAGAGAATGCCACAACCTAGGGATATAAAAGGTATAAGAAGTTTCCTTGGTCATGTGCGTTTTTATAGAAGGTTCATTAGAAATTTCTCTGGAATATCTAAACCTTTGACTAACCTTCTGCAAAAGGGAGTAAGATTTAATTTTGATGATAAATGTCTTGTAGCCTTTGATAAACTTAAATATGCTTTATCCCATGCTCCTATCATTAAACCACCTATCTAGGATATGAATTTTGACTTAATATGTGAAGCCAGTGATGATGCTGTAGGAGTAACTCTGGGAAAACATATAGGTCGCTGATTTAATATTATACATCATGCTAGTAGAACTCTTAATAGTGCTCGAAAGAATTATCCTAAGGAAGAAAGGGAACTTTTTGCTGTATTTTTCTCTTGTGATAAATTTTGCTCCTATATAGTTGATGCAAAAGTAAGAGTTCATACGGATCGTGATGGTTTAAAAGAACTCCTTGAGAGGAAAAATCATAAGCCAAGACTGAACCGTTGGATCTTTTACTTCAAGATTTGAGTTGCAGATTACATAGAGGCAAGAAATAAAGATGTTGGATGCAGTGTCCATATTTGCCCAGCAAGACACCAATCTTATTGAGAGGAACTTTAGTCCTGGTGATTTTCATTTACGAGAATTATTAAATGAACTAAGGTAAATTCCTCCAAAAGAGAAGAAGTCTTTGTTGTTGGAGGAGCTTCTCATCCTCGAATAAGTAAACGGTAAGTGCAAGGTAAGTGTTCTTACTCAAATAAGTGATTTATTTTCACAAATTTTACTTCTGAAATTTTTGCCTTTGAATTCCTCGTGTTTTTCTGAAGTTTCTGAAGGTTTTTACCAACTATACGGTCGTAACTATACGACCGGAGTAAAATCTTCGGCCATATAGTTGGTCGTTAAACCTTATGTACCTTTTTCGTGAAATTGTTTTCGATGTCTGGAACTATATGGTCGCAACTATGCGGCCAAAGAAAATTATTCCCGCTGTATAGTTGGTCGTTAAACTCTGAGACATTGTCAGTTTCGATGTCTGGAACTATACAGTCGCAACTATACGGCCATAGAAAAATCTCCCGCCATATAGTTGGTTGTTAAACTCTCAGACATTTTTCGATTTCCTTTTTCGTTTTTGCATAAAAAAATGGATTTGTCGGTTCCGACTCGGTACCTTAATGGACCTAGACTCGGGACATTTGGAAATATCTGCACGGAACCAGCTATACGGGTCGCGCCCATATTGTTGGTCGTTACGCGGCAGGATATCTCCAAATCCACGATTTCTTTCCCTATTCTGTTAAGATTCTTTTCTTGGGCGACAATTTGGTGTTGTTAGCAAGTTTTACCGACCTCTGACCCCCTTATATACTGCCATTGTGTTTCTCTCTAATCATAATCACCAAGAACCAATCTAGCCATGCACTATCCCGTCCTAGGCCGTGGAAAACCCCTGGGTCTCAATGCTCCTTCCAGGGATCGCTCTCGCAGCCCGTCCATGGAGGACGACAACGAGGGGGTGGAGATGTTTAGCCCGGGGTACAAGGAGTATGTCGAGCCAAGCTTCTATAACAATGATCTCGACAAAGATTAGAGTGACATCAACATGTGCCGTGATGTCTATGATCCTCCGGAGATCAACTAGGCGGCAATGAAGAGAGCTCAAGAAGAGGGAGAAGGTCACAAGCCGCATGGAAAAGGGCGTGTGGAGACGGTCAAGTTCATCGCCATGGACCCCAGACCACACAAGCAAAATGAATTACCTAATATTGGTGCAGGTGCGAGCAAAGGAGCGATGGTGCCACTTTTGAAGCCTACCATTGGTGCTCGTATGAGGGAGGGTGTGAAGCCTCAAGAAGAGTGGAGGAACGGTTTCCACTTCCCCGATCCATCAATTATGGATGAGGAAGAAGAAGTTGTTCCCAAGACCAAGGACCGCGTGCAAGCATTGGAGATATATCAGAAGCATGAGCTACTCCATCGCGTTGAAGTCCGACACCCTCTCAAGGAGATAGAGAAGAAGGATGATCTTCTCCCATTGGTGACTAAACTCGTAGATAAAGTGGGCACCTTGCAATCTGATTTGCGCAGGTGTTACAGCCGCATCACCGCTCTGGAGGATACTAACAAGAAGCTACGCACCGCAGTGTTACATGCCATGGCGCTTGATTCCAATCTTGGGGAGATCTTTAAGACCTTGTAATCTATCTTATAGGTTTTATATTACTATTTTAGTTTTGCATTAGTACAAACTAGAAATAAAGTTTGCATCATTAGAATTCCCTTCAGGAATAGTTGATCCCTTTTATGAAATTCCGAGTTTATTATCATATATGGAGTAATATTGAGTTTTTTCTTGTCCTATTGGATATATGAATGGCTTGAGTATAATTTTATTTTCACTTGATGATAGCAATAGGAGTCTTCGACACCATTGGTATTATTGGAACATACAAAGATAATTTGGTCAATATGTTGTAAGTTCATGGTTTGATTTACAAAGAAAGAAAAATTATCTAATCAGTTAAGTTGAACAAGAAACCTTGAACAAAGGAAAATTAAAAGTGATATCAAATTAGAGTGAGAACAAGACGAGGTAGAATATTCAAGCTATAAAGATTGTTTCATATACAATTGGAATTTGGTAATTGAGATCGTTAAACTTTGAATTCCTACATGAAGTGGAGTGTACGGCTAGCTCCTTTGCATATCACTAAAACAAAAGTGTGAGCATATATATATATAAAAGAGGGAGAAGAAGGAAAATAGCGAATGTGCAAAGAGAAAATAGGCATACATCACTATATTGTAGTAAGACAAAGAGACGCTTTGATATTTTGAATCCCAAGTGAATATGTTAATCCTAAAACACTTGGATCGACCTTGCTAACTCATTCGGTCGAACCAAATAGTTTTACATCATGTTGAGATTCATATTTTGTGAACTCTTGATCACTAGGTGTGGAAGCCTTCTAATATTATTCGGATGGTTCGAGTAAGGTACTATTCATGAACTTACTCCTATGTATCATATATGATAAACACATGATGCAACTGCCTCATTTATTTTATCGACTCAGCTTCATGAATATGAGGATCACATCCATTAAACTAAACTTGATCGGGACAAGAAAGAGTCTAAGCTTGGGGTAGTTGATGAGTGCATACATCATGTTTTATATTATTATTTTGCACCGTAGTTGTAGGATCTTGGTATTTCATGGCACTTGCACGCACATTTTATGTCTATTTTCACCAGGATCAGGACAGATGATGGATACAATAGACACAATTCTTGGAGCAGTTGTATTGGGGAGAAAAGGAGTCAAAACAACGTAAATTCCTTATTTGGGAAATATCAATAACATCAGAAGAAAACCCGAAGTGATCAAGGCATCCATACGGTTTAACGACCAACTATACATCAGGAATAATTTTCCGGCCATCCAGTTCCCATTGTATAGTTGGCACCACCACCGCCTCCTCAAATAGTTTCACCCCGTGTAACTGGATCGGAGAGACGACATACAGAACAAACAGAAATCTCCGAAACCTCACCTCCAGAAGGCATTTGGAGGGTAATTCGTCTACTGGGGATCCATCTTCGCCCTTCATAGATCCGGGAGGCTAAGGCATTGATCTTCATCATCATCCGCTGCATCACCATCATCTCCATCCATCCCATCTACATCTTTTCTAGATCCTGTTGTAATTCACATACTCGTTGTGGATTTATACAAGTATTATTCATCTATGATAGATTCCATTGTTATTTCCATGATGTTGATTACCTCCATGTCTGAGTAGATCATTAGTTCTTGAGAAGATGGACAAACCCTAGTATGATATTGAAATAAGATAAAGTTTATTATGATATTCATCGCTGAGATCATGTGTTGGATTGTATTCATCTTGATGTTGGGAGAAGTCGACCTCTCAATATTTGCCTCTTGTGGGGACTTAATGGAGAGAACTACTTGTTGGTAGACAGAGTTGTTGGCACCCCTTACGTATCAACTTGGTAACCGAGGAAACTCACGGAACACTATCCATTCCATGGGATACATCCTACGGGATGAAGTCCCTTAATAGCGCAGTAATTCAATTGATGTCGATTGCTGACTGTTGTGGTTATGAGAATGATGTGAGTAGTGGTTGTTGCCTATTTGTCCAAATACGGAGTTCCTCCCACACATACATAGTTGAGAATTTTCATGATAATAATCTTTACCTTAGCTCTTTATAATGCTAGAGGTGTATCCGCTACTCCCTGAGAATGCTTTTTCCCTATTGTAGTTCCAATCTCTTTTACGTACGCGATAGTTACTTTCTGTGTTCAGTTGTTTTACTTTACTTATTGTTCTCTTATACCAAAAACCCAAAAACACCTTTTTACACAATACTCGCATTTTATCTTGTTACTTAGAACTTTATTTAACACTTCTATTATAGTATTTAATTCAAGAGTTATTAGACTTCAGACTCCTCCTCCCTGTGGGATCGATATCTTTATTTCGAAACTAGCTACAAACGATCTGTGCACTTGCAGTCATCCCTTTCCTTTTGAATTAGTCCTTGCTACATATATTGAATTTCAATGTCCGCATTGCTGAATCTATCAATTCCTTTGGTCACTATCTGTGTAGTACCACAACCGGTCACTTTGAAATGATGTGATGACTCTGTCAAGTGCTGCTGAATATGAACCGGGAATCTATCTGATATTTTTAGGTCTTAATCTATACTGTTGAATCTTTCAAATGCTACTGAATCTGTCAAATATTCTGTCGTTACTATTAGTACAATATTTTGTTGAATGAATTGTGATGTACTGGTACTTATTTAGATGAAGTACATCAGGTTGTCTTGATTTTCTTTTGAAACTGAGCATTTTCACAATTATCTAGATGTGTCTTGGGAATTTTGGGTCACTATGGATGGTCACACACGCATTGACGTAAGGAGGAGGTACTCACACAGAAGCAGACTTGATCGTCAGTTTTGCTTGATCCAATGATTGAGTCTATTCGGAGAACATGCCAAGCTGATCGTGCGCTAAGGGTTTTTTAGCTCGAACAAGAATTGATTCTCTCTATACTGCTATTGAATTTCAAGCAGGAAAGCTACCGAATCTCTCAAATGTTATGTCGTTTCTATTACTAAAGCATTTTGTGAAACTAATACTGATGTACTAGTATTGTATTTCATTGTTTGTATTGCTGAATTGGTCACTTTTGAAATGCTTCTAAATCGGTCAAGTGCTCCTGAATATTAACTTCGAATCTATTGATAATTTTTCTACCTTATTCTGTACTTCTGAATTTTGACATGAATATCTGCCAAAAAGAATTATCGCTTTTCCCCTCCCTCTCTAAGGTGTTTGTTTCGAATCCGGCAGAGCACATCACAATGCAATTTTTATTAACCAAGAGAAGAAATCTAGTACTCCCTCCGATCCAAATTAATGTTCTCACATTTTTCTAGATTCTGACATATCTAGTCATGTTTTAGTGCTAGATACATCTGAATCTAGCCAAATCCGAGAACATTAATTTGGATCGGAGGGAGTAGATCATTCGGCCCCTCTTTAGCCTAGAACATTTTAATTCTGTCTTTTCGGGGTCAGGGACTGCTAACGACGGTCCAGTGAAATTTTAGAAAGGAGCCCATGGAGCATAGCTGAGAACATATTAATTCGGCCTTTTAGGGGTCAGTGGACTGCTGAGCACAACCCAGTGAAATTTGAGAATGAAGCCCATGGAGCATAGCCTATCGAATATAACCCACTTAGAGCAATAGCCAAACTCTTTTTAATTCAGCATTTTGGGCATTGCCCCCCACCTCTCATAATAAAAAAATTTGCCTACACATGTTTTTAATAAAATACCCCATTATGTGGCATTTTATAAATTGAGATGCCAGGAGCGTTGCCCTTTTATTTTTTAAAAGAGATAAACATAGACACACAAAATATTTTTTAGAAGACTAGTACATAAGTTGTAGTACTAATAAAAGTTTAATGATATTTTTTCTATAAATATCTTTATTGTAGTGGAAGTGCACCCAGTTTATGTTTATTTGATTTGAAGGTCTTTTGTTCGAATTTCCTCTGTGTGTGTATCTTGGGTTTACATTTTCTTCTTCTAGCAATATCGCATGGAGAGGCTGACATCACGGACCCACCAGCATGCAGCATCCCTCGAGTTTTTTTGAGGGTGTGTTCGAAAAACAAGTTTAAATACTTGGACAGAGAGGCTGGCATCAGGGACCCACCAGACAGAACATACAAGGCTGCATCAAGGACCCACAAGCCAGAACATACTAGAGAGGCTGACATAAGGGCCCCAGCAATAAGACCATACATGACTACCATAGTGAAAACATCGGACACGACCGAAAAAAAGTCCATCATACACACATTGCACTTACAGAGAAGCTGACATGTCGGACCCAGCAGGACCAAGCATAGCCCATGAAATTAGCCTATCATCCCCAAGCATAGCCCAATACCTTCTAGTTCGTCCTTTTAGTGGTCTTGTTGCCACCGACCATAGCCCATTCAATTTAGGAGTGAGCTCATGGAATATAAGCCATGACGAATAGGGCATTCGCCCCGAGTTAGCCTAGAATCTTTTTAATTCGGGATTTATGAGCATTTTTTGTACTCTAAGGCTGACATCTGGGACCCGAAAAAACAGTCCAACATACACACGTTTCATTCAAATGGAGGTTGTCAGCTGCGACCCAGCATAGGCACGTTTCCTGCACAGAGGTGGTTGACATCTGGAACCCAGCAAGTTGCCAAGGTAAAAACAGCGGACATGGCCAAAAAAAGTCCATCATACACACGTTTCATTTATAGAGAGGCTGATATGTGGGACCCAGCAGCACGACCTTATATAGACGCTGCATCGAGCAACGTTGCTTGTTCGAAATAGGGAGGCACGAGCGAGCAAAAAGTCCAGCATGCACACATTTCTTATAATGAGAGGCTGAAATGGGGAACCCAGCAGCGTGAGAAAATGACAGATTCGTCGAGCAACGCTATCTAGTTCGGAACAGGGTAGCGCTAGAGAAGAAAAAAATTCCATCATACCCACGATTCTTCTAATGTGAGGCTGACATAGGGGACCCACCAGCCTCAATAAACGGCTGATGCAGCGAGCAACGCTATCAAGTTCAGAACACGAAGGCGCGACCAAGGGCAAAAAATCCATCATACACATGTTTATTCTAATGAGTGGATGACATGTGGGGCCCAGGAGGTTGATTAAACAGTAGATGCATCGAGCAGCGCTATCAACATCGAAAGGGTAGCGCGAGGGAAGGAAAAAATTCCATCATACACACGTTTCTTCTAATCAGAGGATGACATGTGGGTCCGAGCAGCCTGATTAAACGGTCAATGCATCGAGTAACGCTATCAACTTCGGAAAAGGGTAGCATGTGTGAAGGAAAAAATTCCATCATACACACGATTCTTTTAATGAGAGGCTGACATGTATGATCCAGCAGCATGACTAAATGGAAGACGCATTGAGCAGTATTATCGAGTCCAAATCAGGGAGGCACGACCAAAAAGTATGGTCTGCTAGAGACACTAACGTTTCGGACCCACATGCCTCAAAAGAGTTCGGCGAGTCAACAGCGCGTGCGGAACCAAAAATCTTGCTTCTGCGACACGCCAGCCGAGCTTCCTCCATGTTTTTAGCGGTTCTGTCGGAGTAGAGGGCCGCGAAACCGGAAAAAAAGTTATCCATCAGCCACAGCCGAGCTGAGAAATTCATCGCGGAAGACGCGCCTTCTACGATGACCGTAGGGCCAAGTCATTGCAGAAGGAAAAATTTCTTGTAGTGCTCCTCCGCATATGGGTCCTCGAGATTGAAGAGCTTGATGCTTAAGGTAAAAAACGAAAAGACCACCCAAATTTGGCGTTAAATTACAATTGATAAGAGCAGCTTTTGTGAGGATCAACATGTCCTCCTCATTAACTCTAGTGAACTCACCACGTGCCTACAAAGTGTTAGAAATCACATAGAATAAATATCGAATAGCAGGATGATCAATTTGGTTCCCCTTGGGTATGTTTCCACGAATTCTCATCAAATTAAAGTATTGTGAAGGGGAAGGATCTAAAACAAAGGTAGTTGTGCGTACATCAGTGGTGTTGTTGGCGAACCCAAAGCATTGAGCCCATTGGCTGAGTGTCAATGTGTGCTCACAGTTCATAAGGCGGAATTTGATTCGATTAACTCCGGGCCTTTGTTCCTCGGTACACCCATAAGGATCCAATGTATGCATCAAGGTGTTAAAGAACTCAAGCGTCAAGCATCGATACATGACAACATCCTAAAAGACAAAATCGTACAAACCAACATTGTTGCAAAGTAAATCAAAATCAGCACGAATGCCAAGTTGGTTCAGGATATAAGGACATGCCCACTTGGTGGACTTGATTTCTCAAAGCTTGAGACAATTGAAACGGTTCAGCTGGAACTTCTTGGCGAACTCGATACCAAGAGACTCACGGGTCAACGTATCAATGGGCGGTGCGAAGGATTCTGCAACCATCTCACGTGTACAACTCCTCGTGTTCATCTAATAAATAAAAACAAGACAAAGTAAATAAAAATTGCTAATTTTTTTTGGTCCAATAGAAACATAGCATAAGTGATTCTCTATACTAACTACAAAAATAAACTCCTCTAAAAACAATGCTAAGCATGCTTAATACCAAGATTGAATCAACAACAAGACCTAAGTCTAGATTAACAATGATGAAGGATTGAGTGAAGCTTTTGCACGAATAAGTTGAGGATTGGAGGAGAATCATACCTTAGATCAAATGAGTGTGAAGAATCAAAGAAAGATTAAGTAAATTTGAAGATCCAATGGAGGTGGTTTGGAGTTTGGAGGAAGAAGAAAGAGAAAGATTGATTATGGGGATTTTTAGGTTACCTCCTCGTGGTGTTTATGGCGGCTGCGTATGTGGTACGTGCGGGTGGTACGGCCGGAGCCCGCTCGTACCGGATGACTTACCTTGGGGGCGACTGCTGCTCCCAGGCGGTGCACTCGGTACGGGCGTGCGGTACAGTTGCGCGTGCCTATACGGCTGGTCATTATTGATACGGTACCTTTGATTAAAATCTGATATTTTGCTCGAGGGTATGGGACGGCACGTAGTACGGGCACGTCCGACCGTACCAGTGGTCGTTACCTGTACTGTTACCTACAGCAAAAATTAGAAATTCTATCTCCCTTTGTCTTGATGTGGTACGGGCGCACGGTACGGTCTACTCCGGCCATACCAGTGGTCATTAAGAACACCATGAGCTACAAAACTTAAGGAATTTGATTAGTAGATCTGTGTGCCTTTGCACATCTTATCAAAAGATAAAATAACAACAAATATACTAAGTAAAGATATAGCAATACTTCTTAGGCCATGTGTTAGTAAAATAAAATATAGAGGACTACCTTATTTATACTCCTCTCTCCATAGGTCTTCTTGAACACTCTTTATTTAAAAACAAAAACAAAAAAAACACAACTAAAACTAACACATAAAGATATATTAATTTCACATGGGTTGCCTCCCATGAAGTGCTTCTAGTTAAGGTCAATTAGCTTGACCTTGATGGCAATCACTTAGGTTTGTGAAGTGAAACACCCACTCCAAAGTAGTTGGATTTCAAAGTAATTGCACCATCATCATCATTAGGTTTGGCCTTATTCTTCCAAGGGAAGTGGACTACAAAAGAACCTCTAGACGGTAGCCCTATTCTCACATTCCCTTCATGTAAATTAATCAAAGCTTTAATAGTTATTAGGAATGGCCTACCTAGAATTACAGATGTTATGGGATCTTCAGGCATGTCCACAATAACAAGATCAATAAGAGTGGGACTACCTTTAATTTCAACAACTATATTTTCTTTGATCCCAACAACTTGTTTATAAGTTGAATCAGCTAGATGGAGTCTCAATTCGGTTGTAACAAATGTCCCCAATTTTAATTTATCGAATAAGCTTTTGGAAATCGTTGAGACGCTCGCATCAAGATCACAAAGTGCAGATATCTCATTAACTCCCAACTTAACTTTAATAGTGGGCTAAAATATATCATCTAGCTTAGCTGGAAGCTTATCAGATAGTCTTTTATACTCCATCTCTAAATCGTGAACCTTAGATGCTACTTGTTGTATAAATTGTAGGTACATAACATCATTACCTTGTTCTATACCTGGATTCTTAATGGTGATCATCTTCAATAGATCTTCCATGGTATATTCTAATGTTGGCGCGTTGCTATAATCCATCTCTTCAGGTTTTTCTTCATTGGATACCACCCTCATCATATTGAGGTCTTCTACCGGATTTGGCTCGGGTTTTCTAGCATACTTTGCTAGTATGAGAGCTTGGCTCTCGGCTACATTACCCAGTTGAGCCTCCACGGTCTTTGTTCTTTCCTATAGAGCCTGCACATCATTTCTAATTGCAATGGCCTGGTTAGATAATTTTCCTATACTACTTTCATGGTTCTACGTGATCTTAATAAACATACTATTTTGCTCGGTTTGAGGTTGTATAAATGTTCTGACGGTTTGCTCAAATGGGAGATTACCATGATTTGCTCCATGAGTATTATCATAATTATTATAAGGAGCTCCTGCATGATTAGCATGATATTTTTGAACATTGGAAGCATAATTATTTTTCCATGCGGGATTAAAAGGAGTGCGAGCTATAAAATTAACATCATTAACATTAGTAGTGATAACATTAACTTGGGAATCTTCCTCACCCTTTACTAAGCTAAGCAACTCATCTACCTTAGATGTAAGCTCTTCATTATTTACCTCGGTAATTGAACTTACTCTCTTCGAGGTTCTTTCCACATGCCATTGGGCATGGTTGTTTTGCATATCATCTAGTAATTTATTTACAACACTCACTTGCTTTCCCATGATCGTTCCTCCTGCTATAGTATCTAGCATAAAATTAGACATTCGGTTAAGGCCATTATAAAACAAATTTAATATAAGCCACTCTTCCATCCCATGACTAGGATAGTTCATTACGGCTTTGTTGGGGATATACTTTCCGGGTATCCTCACCGTGCCTCACTGACCAGGGTGGCCCACTTCGGGTTAGAGCTTTACTTCACGGGCGGCCTAGTCAGGGAGAAGAGACGGAGTCCAGTCTGGCTACGGGAAGGCCTAGAATACTTACCGACATAGGCCTGTTATGTGACTTGTAGCTCAAGATGTACTCTGTAACCGACTCTTAGTCGTAGCCGGATAGGTCTCTCCTATAAACCCTAGGCCGGATATTTATATAAGCCGTCCTAGGGAAAGCCTTTAGGTAACCCTCACAATAGTCTACAATCTCAACTCGCAAAGGCGAAACCCTTGTAACCCATATTCTAGCTCTGCCATATTACTGGGTTGCTAGTAGGAGTAGGATCCATCCAAAGCCGGCGGATTTGAACCTGGGTAAACTTGTGTGCTCACTGTCCTGGAACACCATACGTTTCACACCCTTCTCTTCCACACGCCTCGAGGCCCCCCTCATGGCATACTTGTCATCAATCCGACGATAGTTGGCGCCCACCGTGGGGCAAGGGAGCTTCGCACCTTCGTTCCAAGTAGAATCTGCAAGAATCAGAATCAGCGAGACCATCACGATCGGTCCCGTCCTCTATGCTAGCGACGTCCCTCTCGTCGTTGTCGATGAGACCTAGATTCCGGCTAGGGAGGCCGTGACTGCCTACACGATCATATCTTTTGGCGAGATCGATGTGTACATCAGATTTGCTGAACCTGCCCCACCCACCCTAGCGGTGATGATAGAGGCAGAAGAAATCTCTGGGTCCACTTTGTCCATAGAGGCGGTAGTGTTCCGGATCTCAGAAAACCCTAATCCCACCCAGCCTGCACCCGTTGCGGAGAGAGTGAAGAAAGCTGAACCTGAAGCAGATCTTGCGGTGCAAGTCGAATCTGGAGTGGATCTCCCTAGCGAGGTTGGATCCTAGATCGATCTACCCGCTGAGGTCGAAATCCAGGAGGAGCAAGACAA
Source organism: Avena sativa (assembly GCA_916181665.1). Lineage (NCBI taxonomy): Eukaryota > Viridiplantae > Streptophyta > Magnoliopsida > Poales > Poaceae > Avena > Avena sativa. The sequence goes on along the minus strand of OV702287.1, from coordinate 100,503,067 downwards.
CAGCCTTGGTTCCAGCTCTACTAATGCCGATACAGACCAACCTTTCCCGAGGCATACGTTGAGGCGCATGATGCTGCAAGGCGCAAACATGGATGAGGTTCTCGAGACCATCAGAATTTTCTAGGAAGCCCACGAGGAAAGCCGCAACTACCTCAGGACTCACACGTCACAATTTGTTGGATATGTTGGATCCGGATCTGGCTCCACCGATGCTGGAGACAACAAAGACTCGGTGCTAGAGGCAATCGGAACAAACATTGACTTACCGACATCTTCGAATGATTCCATGATGTCGGCGGATTTCCGAAAGTTCTCCGCGGAATACGAAGAGGAGTTTAACTCCAAAGCTACAGAAGGAGAGGCCATGGACGAAAGATCTAGAGAAAACTCTCCCAAAGCGCAGGATGATATGGATCTCGGAGACAATCCCGATGACCAGATGTCCAAAAGTACCGATCAGAGCTTGACTCCGGGAAACGGACCCAAAGTCGTCTTTGCTACCGGTGCTGCCAAGAAGGCAAAGAAGAATAACAAGAAGAAGAAGACCCCGGCAAAAGAACTTCCAATAGAGGAAGTGATTGTCGAGGAATATGAGGAAGACTCGGATGGAGCACTGATCCTAGAAGAGCCCAAAGAAGCTTCGGTGGACGGACACGTGGTCACTGCAGGTGCCCGTAAACTCATCGATGCTGCATTAACTACACCTATCCCTACAGCTGCAGAACTTACTGCTGAAGAGCTGGAAGAAAGGGCTCAGGCCCTAGAAGCGCGTCGCCAGGTACTCCTAGATGAAGCCAACAACATTGAGGAAGAGAAGAAGCACATAGCTACTGCAGAGAAGTATATCTCTCTACAACATCAGAAGACCCGGAAACGACACATGCATGACAATCAATTTCTAGGAGTCCACAAGGTTCTCTTTGTGTACCCAACACCGGTACAAAACACTGCCACAGCTCGAGATATTCTGGCAAATAATCCAGGCCCAGAATAAGTCTGGTTGGGTATAAAGCTAATCACCAAGGGTCTGGAGCAGCAGAAGGTCACGAAATCCAGGAGCGGAAAACTGGTCTCTCAATCTGACCAATGTTGCACGGATCTGGCATGGAATGACGTAAGGCCCCAACGGGTTCCGGAATAGCATCACCGTTCCGACAGTTAGGAAGATAACTACTCAAGAACCGGATCTTCAGGGCATTGCCACAGAACTGCACGTGACTGGTGCAATGTTGCTCCAGCCGCGGAGCAAGCAGCGATTGTTTCACTATATTCGAGAAATCCTCCCCGGCGAGAGTCAAACGGTCGCAGGGAAGAAGATAAAGAGAAACGTCGGGAGGAGGACCGTCAAAGAATGCCACCTCCTAGACACACAAGCCGTCCGGCTGAACCCCATTGCGGTGGGAGTGACGGATAAATAAATGATGGACACCGTGCCGAGTCGAGCCGGCAGGGGGCTTGTCGCAATGAAGACCCTCCCCAAAACCGGAATAATGACGCTTCGGAAGGAGGTCGGCGATCAGCCAGAAACAATCCACCTGCTCTACCCTCTCCACCAAGAAACCATCACAACGGCTCCCAAGGAGGCCAAGCAGGGCGTCGTGGGGGAGGAGGTGGTGGTAGAAGCCAAAGTCCGGCTCCAAGTCACCGCAGCTATAGCGAACAACCAAGACGGCGTTCCATGCCACCAAGTGACTCGTGACACCGGATTAACTCCAACACAGAGGCGCGACGCTATGAGAACGATGATATATACGTGGGTCCAAAATGCTTTGGACCATGAATTCGACAAACACACTTCCCGGAAGGATTTGCTATCTCAAGACACATCCAAGCCTATGACGGTGTGCCCTGGCTAGATACTTGCCTTTAGGATTTTTTCCAGGCCTGCTGCATCGCCAAAGGCAAAAACAGCTTGGTCGCAACCCGATATCTCCCGCTTATGTTGCGGAAGATGGCATGATCATGGCTTAATGAACTTCCAGAGAATACCATCCACAACTAGTATGACATGCAAAACGCGTTCTTTCGGAATTTCGAAGGCACATATTGGAGGCCCTGTATAGTAGGAGACCTACAGCGTTGCACCCAGAAAGCCGGAGAAACTTGTTGAGATTACCTCGGACGATGGATCGACACCAAAAACTCCTATGAAGGAGTAAATGACCAAACTACGATTGAAGCTTTCATTGTAGGACTCCCAATTGGTTTACTATGTCACCGCTTAAAGTGCGATAAGGTCACTGATTTGGGAGAGATGATAGAAACAGCGAGCAAGTATGCAAATGCTGACGATGATGCAGAGGGATTACTGAATGCCCTAGTTGTGCCACTATCGGCAAAACAACCAAAGCAACAAGCTCAGAAGCGCAAGAACACCTCGGAAGGAAAGCCCAACACAGAAACGGCAGTGGTCACTGCTACTTTCGGGTCTAGAGGACAAGGAGGGCGCGGTGGTGGCCGCGGACGCGGTCGTGGGACATCAAGAGTCTAGGGTAGAGGAGACCAACAACCCGGCAAAACCTATTCCTGGGCCGACATTGCCAACAAACCATGTGTGCATCACTTAGATGCCAGTGGGGGCTCGTCTCACACAAACACCGAGTGTCATTTCAATGACGACATCAAGAAAGACGATACCGCTGGCTACAGGGCTAAGTCGAAGAAGGGAAAGAAGAATCCCGAAAAAGAGAAGGAGACCAAGGAAGATTCCAACATGGAGGATGCTGACCCTTCAAATCCCATGCCAGATGGAAAGAAGAACTTCCCAACAAAGAAAGACACTTATGTCACCTTCCTTGGATCTCAACCAGCTAAGGTCAAGAAAGCAGTTTTGCATGAGCTCAATGCAATTGTTCCGGCTGTCCCACAATATTTGGATTGGTCAGAAGTGGCAATCACCTTTGACCATGCGGGTCATCTGCCTAAGTTGCACAGGCGCGGAAAATACGCCTTAGTCGTCAATCCACTTATTGACGGCTATGGTTTATCCAAGTCTATCATGGATGGCGGCAGCAGCATCAATATTTTATATGTCAAAACGCTACGCCGGATGTGGATCTCGGAGACACAGCTGAATCATAGCTCTCTGATCTTTCACGGAGTTGTCCTAGGAAGACAAGCAAATTCCTTGGGAGAGATCACTTTGGATGTTACCTTTGGAATCCCAAAGAACTATAGGACGGAGGCTCTTTCCTTCGAAGTGGTCCTGTTCAAGAGAGCTTACCACACTATATTTGGACGTCCGGCTTACTGGGCTTTTATGGCTCGTCCGTGTTACATTTACAATATGATGAAATTTCTAGGTCCCAAAGGCGTGATCACCATCAGGGGATACCTGAAGAAGGCACAAGAGTGCAAGGACAGAAATGGCGCCTTTAGTGAAGCCATGCAGCACGCCTAGAAGTACCAGGTGATCAAGAAGACCATTGATCCGTCCGAGATGCCCGCGACAAAGGAGGCAACAAAGCCAAATCCAGAGTTCAAGGCATCAGAAGAGACAAAGAAGACACCGTTGAAGGATGATGACCCCTCCAAGGTGACCTAGATAGGTGTAGGCCTAGATAGCGCATAGGAAAGCGCGTCCATCAAGTTCCTCCAAGCAAATCAAGATATCTTCGCATGGCAGCCATCTGACATGACCGAAGTACCTAGGGAACTTGCCGAGAACTCTCTAAATGTACACCCGAACGCTAAACCCGTCAAACAGCCCTACAACATTTTGGTGATGAAAAGCGTAAGGCAATAGCTAAGGAACTAGCCTGACTCGAGTTAGCTGGATTCATAGAAGAGGTCATCCACACTGAGTGGTCGGACAATCCTGTAATGGTCCCTAAAAAGGACACCACTGGTTTAAGGATGTGTGTTGATTATACTGCCTTGAACAAGGCTTGTCCCAAAGATCTATTGGCTCTGCCTAGAATTGATTAAGTTATCGATTCTATGGCAGGCTTGGAACTCCTATGTTTTCTCGACGCATATTCCGGTTATCACCAAATCCGGATGAAGGAATCAGACAAAGTCAAAACTTCATTCATAACCCCCTTTAGAACCTTCTGTTTCATTACGATGCCCTTTGGGCTCAAAAACGCAGTTGCTACGTATCAGCGCACTATGTAGTGTTGCCTCCACGACCAAATTGGATGCAATGGACATCCATATGTGGAAGACATTGCGGTGATGTCCAAAAAGAAGGAAACCTTAATTTACAACTAGGAGGAAACATTCGCCAACTTACGAAAATACAACATAATGCTTAACCCGAAGAAGTGTTTCTTTGGAATACCAGCCGGAAAATTGTTAGGTTTCATCATGTCTCAAAGAGGCATAGAGGTGAACCGAGACAAGATTAAGGCTATACTCAATATTTCCATGTCGACTCGCCTGAAGGACATTCAAAGACTAACTGGTTGCATTGCTGCAGTCAGTCGGTTTGTAAGCTGGCTCGGTGAAAGAGCCGCACCACTCTACAAGCTCCTGAGAAAGACCAAAAAGTTCGTTTGGACTGACGAAGCTGAAGCTACACTACAAGACCTGAAAGCAGTACTCTCATCTGCTCCTATCCTTGTAGCACCAAAACCACGGGAACCGATGTTGCTCTATCTTGCTGTGACAAACAGAGTCGTCAGTGTCGTCATGGTGGTGGAGAGACCAGAGGAAAAGCAGGAACACCTGGTGCAGCGTCCGACTCACTATCTCAGCGAGGTCCTAACTGAATCAAAGCAGCGGTATCCGCACTATCAAAAGTTTTCTTATGGTGTGTTTTTTGCATCATGTAAGTTACGACATTATTTTCAGGAGCATCCAATTACCGTGGTGAGCACATATCCCATGAGAGATATAATCAACAACAGCGATGCTACAGGACATGTCGCAAAATGGGACATAGAGCTTTCAGATTTCGACATTGAGTACAAACCTCGTACAACAATCAAATCCCAAATCCTCGCTAACTTTGTTGCTGATTGGACAGAGACAACGGAGAACATGACCCTCCAGGAGTCGGAATACTGGACCCTACATTTTGACGGGTCTAAGGCGCTCGGGGGCTCGGGGGCTGGCGTGGTGCTCAAATCGCCCCAAGGAGATAAACTTTTCTATGTCTTGCAGATCCACTTCACGGCGACGAATAACATTGCCGAATATGAAGCATTACTACATGGAATCTGGATTGCTAAGGATATCGGCATCCGACGTTTAATGTGTTATGGAGATTCGGATTTTGTAGCTCAACAAGTGTTAGATATCTGTAATGCAAATAAGCACATGGCAGCATATAGAGCTATCGTGGATGAACTATCTAAATCGTTTGAAGGGTTTGAGGTTCAACACATCCCTCGAATAGAAAATGCGGCAGAAGATGCACTATCTTGTATAGGCTCTACACGGAAAAAGGTCCCGGATGGCGCTTTTTTAGTGCACCTCAAAGTTCCCTCTATAAAAGGAGTAGACGAGGAATATCCGACCAAATCTGACTCACCTTTAGTAGCAGTTCTAGCTGTAATTCCTAGCTGGACTCAACCCTACGTTGATTACTTGGTAGATGGCAAATTACCCGATGACGAGGTTTTGAGCCGGCAGGTCATCCGACGAGCAAAAGCGTATACTATAATTAATGGTGAGCTCTATAAGGAGAGTGTGTCTGGGGTCTTTCAGCATTGTGTATCTTCAGAAGAATGAGTGGAAATCTCACGAGAAATCCACTAAGGCGAATGTGGTCACCATGCTGCTGCCAAATCTTTAATGGAAAAAGCTTTTTGACACGGTTATTTCTGGTTGTCAGCCAAGGAAGACGCCAAACGGCTAGTCAGGATGTGCAAAGGCTGCCAAAAGTACGCCAAGCAAGCTCATGTTCCAGCTGATGAGCTGCGAACAATACCTATAACATGGCCTTTCGCGGTCTAGGGGCTTCACATGGTAGGACCATTTAAACGGGCTCCAAGTGGATTTTCTCATCTCTTAGTGATAGTGGATAAATTCACAAAATGGATTGAGGCTAAACTCGTCACCAGTTGTGATGGAGCAACAGCTAGAAGATTTGTCGAGGATGTCATAATCCGATACGGTTATCCTCATAGCATTATCACGGACAATAGGAGTAACTTTTCTATGGGAGAGCTTGCCGAATTCTGCAATGAACAACATATCCGGCTTGACATTGTGTCAGTCGCACATCCACAAGCTAATGGACAAGTCGAAAGGGCAAATTGTTTAATCCTACAAGGCCTAAATCCAAGACTCGAAGCACCACTATGACGTGCTGCGAGGGCTTGGGCAGAGGAATTACCGTATGTGATATGGAGTTTACAAACAACTCTGAATAGGTCAACTGGATATACGCCTTTCTTCTTGTCCTATGGTGCAGAAGCAGTTCTTCCTAGTGATTTGATTCATACTTCTCCCCGAGTTGCTGTGCATATTGAAGAGGATGCCGAAATTTCTTGACAAAATGATCTTGATTTAATCGAAGAAGTTCACGTCGTTGCTGAGATGAGATAACCAGCCTATCAGCAGAAGTTATGCAAGTATCATAGCCAGAGAGTCAGAAACCGGTCTTTCAATAAGGGCAATTTGGTTCTTCGGCTTGTACAGAAAAGAAAGCACAAACTTTCCACAATATGGGAAGGGCCCTTTTTAGTTAGTCCAGTATTGCACAATGGTTCTTACTATCTAACTGATATGCGGCCAGTCAAAGAAAGACCTGCTACTAAGAAAAGAAAGAGAGATAGAGGCAGTACAGACCCATAAGAATTAGACAGGCCGTGGAATATTGCTCAGCTACGTCCCTTTTATTCTTAATTTATCTTTCTTTGTAATCATATATGTGTACATGTTCAATGTGAAATAAAGTATTGGTTGCCTCATTTTTTTGTGAAGTTTTATATTACCATCTTATTTCCGAATGATCATGTCACAATCGAAAATCCCAGATGACTTGAAAGTACTTTATGCTCATGTTTGTTCTGGTTAAGATTTCCGATTCAAAAATGCTACCTTCGGGTATAAATCTAACTTTTCTAGTTTGTACTTTGGTTATTTATCTAATTGTCGGATGCGGGTATTTTCTGAGTAGTGAATTGTTGGTACTGGAAGCCGGTTTTGTTTCCGAGTTTAAACTGGTTTAGCAATTGAGCTCTGTTTCTTGGCAAAGTTTCCGTGTTGAAGGTTGGCCAGCTCACGAAAGGGACGAGGCGGAAAGCCAGATAAATTTTACGTACAGGCAAAACAAAAAGTGCTTATGTAAAAATTTCAGGCATGATAAGTATAAAGCCAAAAGTGCTAAATAGAAAGTACCAAATCTTAGCACCAGCAACAATTTAAAACTACTTATTTACAACCCAAATTGTTTTTAGAATAACACAAAGTTGTTTCTGATGATCTATGATGCATGAGGAGAGGTAGGAGCTGCCGGCTCACTGGAGACATCGACCTCGCCTTGATATCTCTCTGAGACATTCAAATCCAAAACGGTTTGTTCGTCGTCACAAACTTCAGTTGTTACCTCGGCAGGCGGAGGAGGCATCTCCACACGAGTGAACAGAGGAGTGTCATAGCTGGTCAAGTCAGCTATGTGACACCCATATCTGGCACAGGAGTCCATGATGGCCTTGATGTTTTGCTCCTGTCTGTCTTCATCCATAGTCGAATACCCTCTAGTTACTTGCCAGATTTCCATGCTTCCATGGTGGCTCATAACCATGGTGAGAGCATTCCGTGCTGCGATTCGTGCATAGGACATGTTCCAGTCCTGCATGAGCCAGGGCATCTCCTTGGCCTTGTCTCGCACTTCAAAGCCGGACATTCTATGCATGTCCGGAACCTTGAGAACTTAGTCAATATCCTCCAAGGATTGACGGAAGTCATGAAGCAAATCGCCGACTTGTGTAAGCCAGCTGGTGCGAGACTCGGTGGAGGCAGAATCCAGTAAGTTTATAGGACATGCGCATGTCATGCAAAAGGTTAGTAAATATATCTAAACTCCAATAGTTGGAAAAAGCGGAAAGTCAGTGTCGCATCCCAAGATTTTCCAATTCTTGTAATGTGAAAAATAAATGAATAAAATAAAACTTTGTTGTTTTTCAGAGCCAGAAGAAACTTTTGAATCCAATTGGGAATCTTCAAACCTATTTTGAACAATTAAATCCTAAAGGGATTTATAAAGATAAACATTTAATAAAGGCAAATAAAATGTTTTGGAGTTACTATTTTGAATCTTTAAAATAAAAAGAGTTGGTTTTCAAAAGCAAAGATAGAATTATAAATAAAGATTATATTTTAAAAGAGCCAAATTAATTTTGGCCAAGCCTTTGAAACAAAAGGTTTTGATTTGATTAAAATAGTAGAGGTTTATTTAAAATAAAAAAAAAAGGATTTAAATATCCAAGTTTTATTAATAAAGGTTTTACTATTTCCAAAACATCAAAACTTATTTAAAATAATAAAATATTTTATTTTGATAAAATGAGTAAAGGTTTATTTAAATAAAATAATAAGGATGTAATATCCAAATTTTATTTAAGTAAAGGCTTTTCCCATTTTAATTGAACACTAAAACTTATTTATTTATTTTAAATAAGTTTTCCAAGTATTTTATTACTACTTTGAAATCTTTTTATAAAAGGTTTTGGTTTTCAAAATGAAAAGAAATATTTTAAATAAAGATTATTTTATAAAGCCAAATTAAACCTTGGCCAAGACTTTGAAACAAAAGGTTTTGATTTGATTAAAATAGTAGAGGTTTATTTAAAATAAAATAAAAAGGATTTAAATATCCAAGTTTTATTAATAAAGGTTTTACTATTTCCAAAACATCAAAACTTATTTATTTATTTAAAATAAGTTTTCCAAATATTCTATATTCTCAAATAAAACAAGTGTTTTGGTTTTATTTTAGATTTCAAAATAAAGTTTTTAAATAAACAAATCCTATTTGATTTATTAACAAAGGTCCATTCTATTTAATTATTAATGGAACCTAAAATAAAAGGTTATTTTGTTTTAAACAAGATTTCCAAATATCTTTTATTTTCAATTAAAACCTACTGATTTGGTTTTGAAAATATTTGGATTTCAAATGGAAAATTTTTATTAATTAAATCAAACCCCATTTTATTAAATAACTAAAGATCCATTTTATTTAATTATTGAATGGATCCTAAAATGAATAAAAATATTATTTTCATTTTGGAATGTTGGTTTATGTTAATAAACAGAACCAAGTTCAAAGTTGTGAAGTGTGGTGTTTGTTTGAATTGATTTGAATGTTGTTTGATAGTTTGAAATTCAAAACAGAAAATTAGAAAAGGAAAAAGTTTCAGACAGAAAAAAATAGAGCAGTCCACCCTCTGGCCCAACTAGCCCAACAACAGCCACCTAGCCCACCTGTTCTCCTCCCCGAAGCATTCTTTTCTCACTCAGAAACTTACCCGCACAAAGAGTGACAACTCGACCCCACCCCCACTCCCTTTCTTTCACTGCCAAGCGGACCCACTCGCCTGTTCATCGTTTTCACCCTCGCCCCGAACCGTTTTTCTCCACCGCAACCCTAACCCACACCCTCACTGACGCGCGGACCCCATCTTCCCTGTCTCTCCTCGCTGACGAGATGACCCCACCTCTACTCCTCATCGTCCTTCCCGCGACTCCTTCTTCCCCTCACCTCGCGACCGTTTCTGTCGCTAATTTCTCGCGATCAATTCGCCATAATGCCTGAGTAATTCCTCGCAGTGACCACGCTCGATAAAATGCCAGCGTTCCCTCCTCCTTTCCCCTCTGTCACCACACCTCATCTCGCCCTCAGGCTGCCGTATTTTGCCAGAAACCATCCTCGATTCCGGCCAAGACTCACCGCCCCTTGCCTCCCTGAGCACACTAGGAGACTCCCCACTCCCTGGCGCATCTCCCAGTACCCACCGTTCAACCGCGGGCGCCGCAGAGCGTCGGCAACGACCAGCTTCCGAACGCCGCCGCGTCTGTCTTCAACTCCGGCAAGCACCCAGGTAGTTTCTGACCGCCCCGAGCCTCCTCGTTCACACTCCCTCACTCGCCTCGGTCTTGTGCAACTAACCCTGACCTCTGTTTGTCTTTTCGTGACCATTAGCATTGGCTTCGACGACGACCTGCAGCACCGCCGTCTGCCCTCTTTCTCCGACGACGCCCACAGGTAGATTCCGACCACCCCGTGTCTCCTCGATCACGCAAACATCTTTGCCATGGCCTTGCGCAGCTAACCCAGTCCTCCGTTTATCTTCTCGTGGACCACAGCACCATCCCCGACCACGTCCAGAGCCAGCCGTCGTCAGACGCAGCTCCGGCGAGCAATCCCTGACAGCACCGTGCGCCCCTTGGACTATCACGACCACGTTGAGCACCAGCATTCCACGGCGATCACTGTGAGCATCTCCCTACCTCTGGATTTAAGTGCTATTTTGAAAAACAGATTTAAGTGCCATTTTGAAAACCCTATAACTCTGGATCCACACGTCCAAAAATTAAAAATTTTATGTCGTTGGATTCAGGAGAGTAAGGCCTAACCAACCCTGCCCTTGGTTTAGCAAATAGTAACTGTTAGTTTGTTTGTTTTTGCAGATTCTTTTGTGAACTTGTTTAGAGTATAAAAATTGTTTAAAAATGATTTTAGGGTTAAAACCTTTGCAAAATGGTTTGTGAAGAACTTACTGACCCTAGGAACCAACCCATAGTTTGGAAAATGAATTTGGTAAAGTTTAGGATGGAAAACTTGATTTAGCCCATTTCTAGCCAAATGAAAATAAAGATTTTTGTTATGAAAAGGTTTTTGTAAAGAAAACTTTGGGAAAATGTTTTGGATCAAACCTACTGACCATAGGAAACACTTTGTGGTTTCAAAAATGTATTTGGTGAAGGAAAAGAATGATTCTTTGATTTAAAACCATTTCTAGTCAAATAGAAATGTGGTTTAATTATTAAAAATACTTTTGGAAGAAAACCTTTGGAAAATGTTTTTGTTTTAAACTCACTGACCCCAAACCCCAAGTTTTGTGATTTGAAAACATATTGGGTGAACCCTATAGGTTAAAGCCTTAGTAAAAATATTTCTACACCACATAAAATGATACTTTGTTTTGAAAATGGCTTATGAAGAGAAACCTTTTGCAAATGACTTTGCCACTTTATAAAATGACCATTAGGTGTTTTCAAAAGTTTATGACCCACTAGGAACCACTTTTTCAAACAAAACAAAGCTTGGCATGCTTGCATGCAATACTTTGACTTTGTCTTTTTATGTGTGTTGTTTTGCTTGGTTGGAATGTTAGTTGATTTTGTGTTTGCTTGATTGACTTGTAGTGAAGTTAGAGAAGTGTGAGACTAGCAAGATCAAGGAGTGAACCACCATTCCCTACCAAAAAGGCAAGTGATGCTTCATATCTTTTTGTCCCATTACTTTCAATATGCATTAGTGACTTTGCTAAGTAAAACTTGCATGGAATTTTGCTAAAGTATAGACCTTGCTATAGTAGCACCTAGTAGATGAAACCTTAGTGGAAATCTTCCTAAGTTAAGATTCCTATTACTATCAAGCTTAGCCTAGCTAATAGAAAACATGGGTGGAATATATATTCACACTATGGAAAAATATTCTAAGTCTGAGGACTTGTGATTTGTTTAATAAAACAACTAAGTTAATGAATCACCTGGGTGGAATGGGATTGCTTGGTGGTTTTGGTTGAGTGGTTACACAAGGCCAGGGGACTGGTGAACCTTGTGTATCACACTTGTGGATTGTCACCCAGGAACAAAGAGATTTGAGATGTCAAATGTTGAGAAGCTTCAAGTGCAACCACTTGGCAATATGGGATCTGCCATGATCATATAGGTTGCAAGAACTTAGCCATATGGACAGTGGGTGGTAGTGTTTGATGGGATGGAGCGCGTCCATTTTGGTCTAAGGGAAAGCTTCTGAAAGATCTTGTCTTGGGAAACCAAGTCTTGTGGGGAAAGTGCACCACCTCTGCAGAGTGTAAAATCTAAGTACTTAGCCATGTCCCTGGTAAAGGACAATTTGAGCATCAAGACATGGATGCAATCAAGAATCTCATCACTCCAACTTCTAAGTAAAACTTGTGGTTTGAACAAGGGTTGTGTGAAATCTTCAATATTTGATTGAGAGATGCCTTGTAAAGGATCTCCAATCTTTGATTGAGAAAAATGATTTTATCAAAGCAAAAACTTAGTATTTTCAAATGTTAAGGAAAAATCTATTTTGAGCAATGCAAGCCTCAACTCCACTTAGCCAAATGCATATAGATGATAGACTCCACTATACTACCATAGTATCACTTGCCAATACAATTCAAATGTATTGACCCTTGTGGCTGTAACTTGTTATGTTGCAGGTTTGATTGATATTAGTGAAGTTTAATGATTAGGATTACAAGTCTACAACCAACATGTCTGCCTGTGGCACTTTGAAGATGAAGGACCCCATGCTTATAGATATTCTGCTGCAATGTAATGTAATAGCCAAATGAGCTATGTATGATGTAATAAAATTATGTTATTCCTGGTTATAAAGTTATATTATGACCTTTGTTTCTTGATATTACATCTAAACTGTGGATGCTAGCTATTGATCCAGGGACTAGCATTGTAAACACAGGGGGCTCTACCTTATTAAAGGTTGGGGACCCTATAAGATGGTATCAGAGCATTGTGTTGCCTGTAGGATTTGTAACCCTAGGATTGGACAAAACCCCTTAGAAAAATAGGAGTTGTATTGTTCCAAAACTTATTTACAAAACAATCTTGTAAACTCTTTCCTCAACCATTTTGGTTTCAACTCTACATCTCTTCTATTTTCAACTTGATGGAAAAACTTACCCCATGGCCAAAGACTTCACCATGTGCAAAGGACTCCATCAACTCTAATGACTTCAACTTCTTCAACTCTAATGACTTCAACATCTTCAGTGTGTTCACCAAGGACTTCCAACTTGGATATCACTAAGGACTACAAGAGAGACAAGGAAATCTTGCTCAAGATTTAGAGACTGAGGGAATGCAAAAGTTAGAAGGAGCCTACCTTACTTGAAATTTTATAACCAAGGATTTTTCCCAAGGAAACCATGATCACATACAAGAAGAATCAAGAAGGAAGGAAAGATCACAAGTGAACCATATAGAAGGACCACCATATCTTAGTTAAGTCAAACACACCAACTTATGTGGTGTAACAAAAATATTTTTGATTGTCTAAAAATATGCTTGAAACTTGTTCTTGAGTGGAATGATTATTTGTGATTGCTTGCACATTGCTTGGTGTGAATTGTGATGTGTGATTAGAATCATATCCTTAGAAAATCTTTTGCCTATTCTAATCCCTATCCAACCCAAACAGATGACTTCTCCAAGAGACTCCAACATCAAGGTTGATGACAACAACAACCAAGAAGACAATATGAGAGAAATCATAGCAACCCAACACCAGTTAAACCAACTGACAGCTCAGTTCATAGCCAACAATAGTGATAAAGACCCTACCTTGCAAAAGTTTTTGGAAGAACAATCCCAACTGATGCTTAAGGTGGCTAATCAAATGATCAGCATAGAAGAAAACTATCCAAAAAGAGTGTATGACAACAAGGATGACAGGAATGTTATTCTAGATGGAGCCCCAGCTTGCATTATTTGTGGAGACAAGGACCATACTTCCAAGGAGCATGAAGATCAATGCCCTAATTGTGAAGAGAAACATCCAACAAATCAATGCCCCACATCTCAAGCTACTTGTTTCCTATGTGAAGGAAATAATCATGTCCCTATCCAATGCCCCATCTATTACATTGTTGAACAAAGGAAACAAGAAGGATCCAAGTCTACCAAAGGAAAAGGACCATTTATACCTCTAAACAAGATAACCCAATTCAAAGGATCAAAGAAACCCAAGAAACCAAGACCAGACATGAACCTTGTGCAATGTCGTAAATGTAAGGAAATGGGACACTACCCCAGTGGATGCCCAGAGAACCAGAAGAATAAGGGAATTGACCAAGTAGTGTGCAACAACTGCAAAGAGCTAGGCCATTATGTAGCAACTTGTCCACAAGAGCAACGTAAAGAACTCCAAGATATCCACTGTTTCAATTGCAAGAACCCAGGACACTATGCAAGCAACTGTCCAGAAAAGATGAAGAATAAGTTGAACAAGCCTATGGAGAAACTCAACCTTGGCCCATGAGTCAAGTATGGAAATAAAGGACACTAGGCAGATGGTTGCCCAGAGAAGTTTCCCCAGGATCCCAAGAAGGACAATGTGTAATTTTTGTTTGAAAATTTTTAAGGGTGGTAGTACCCTAGTTGTTTTGAACCTGCTTGTAACCCTAACCTTCCCAAATCTCGGGGCGAGATTTATTTTAAGGGTGGTAGCCTGTCGCATCCCAAGATTTTCCAAATCTTGTAATGTGAAAAATAAATGAATAAAATAAAACTTTGTTGTTTTTCAGAGCCAGAAGAAACTTTTGAATCCAATTGGGAATCTTCAAACCTGTTTTGAACAATTAAATCCTAAAGGGATTTATAAAGATAAACATTTAATAAAGGCAAATAAAATGTTTTGGAGTTACTATTTTGAATCTTTAAAATAAAAAGAGTTGGTTTTCAGAAGCAAAGATAGAATTATAAATAAAGATTATATTTTAAAAGAGCCAAATTAATTTTGGCCAAGCCTTTGAAATAAAAGGTTTTGATTTGATTAAAATAGTAGAGGTTTATTTAAAATAAAATAAAAAGGATTTAAATATCCAAGTTTTATTAATAAAGGTTTGACTATTTCCAAAACATCAAAACTTATTTATTTATTTAAAATAATAAAATATTTTGTTTTGATAAAATGAGTAAAGGTTTATTTAAATAAAATAATAAGGATGTAATATCCAAATTTTATTTAAGTAAAGGCTTTTCCCATTTTAATTGAACACTAAAACTTATTTATTTATTTTAAATAAGTTTTCCAAGTATTTTATTACTACTTTGAAATCTTTTTATAAAAGGTTTTGGTTTTCAAAATGAAAAGAAATATTTTAAATAAAGATTATTTTATAAAGCCAAATTAAACCTTGGCCAAGACTTTGAAACAAAAGGTTTTGATTTGATTAAAATAGTAGAGGTTTATTTAAAATAAAATAAAAAGGATTTAAATATCCAAGTTTTATTAATAAAGGTTTTACTATTTCCAAAACATCAAAACTTATTTATTTATTTAAAATAAGTTTTCCAAATATTCTATATTCTCAAATAAAACAAGTGTTTTGGTTTTATTTTAGATTTCAAAATAAAGTTTTTAAATAAACAAATCCTATTTGATTTATTAACAAAGGTCCATTCTATTTAATTATTAATGGAACCTAAAATAAAAGGTTATTTTGTTTTAAACAAGATTTCCAAATATCTTTTATTTTCAATTAAAACCTACTGATTTGGTTTTGAAAATATTTGGATTTCAAATGGAAATTTTTTATTAATTAAATCAAACCCTATTTTATTAAATAACTAAAGATCCATTTTATTTAATTATTGAATGGATCCTAAAATGAATAAAAATATTATTTTCATTTTGGAATGTTGGTTTATGTTAATAAACAGAACCAAGTTCAAAGTTGTGAAGTGTGGTGTTTGTTTGAATTGATTTGAATGTTGTTTGATAGTTTGAAATTCAAAACAGAAAATTAGAAAAGGAAAAAGTTTCAGACAGAAAAAAATAGAGCAGTCCACCCTCTGGCCCAACTAGCCCAACAGCAGCCACCTAGCCCACCTGTTCTCCTCCCCAAAGCATTCTTTTCTCACTCAGAAACTTACCCCGCACAAAGAGTGACAACTCGACCCCACCCCCACTCCCTTTCTTTCACTGCCAAGCGGACCCACTCGCCTGTTCATCGTTTTCACCCTCGCCCCGAACCGTTTTTCTCCACCGCAAACCTAACCCACACCCTCACTGACGCGCGGACCCCATCTTCCCTGTCTCTCCTCGCTGACGAGACGACCCCACCTCTACTCCTCATCGTCCTTCCCGCGACTCCTTCTTCCCCTCACCTCGCGACCGTTTCTGTCGCTAATTTCTCACGATCAATTCGCCATAATGCCTGAGTAATTCCTCGCAGTGACCATGCTCGATAAAATGCCAGCATTCCCTCCTCCTTTCCCCTCTGTCACCACACCTCATCTCGCCCTCAGGCTGCCGTATTTTGCCAGAAACCATCCTCTGTTCCGACGAGGTCCGGTGTCGATTCCGGCCAAGACTCACCTCCCCTTGCCTCCCTGAGCACACTAGGAGACTCCCCACTCCCTGGCGCATCTCCCAGTACCCACCGTTCAACCGCGGGCGCCCCAGAGCATCGGCAACGACCAGCTTCCGAACGCCGCCGCGTCTGTCTTCAACTCCGGCAAGCACCCAGGTAGTTTCTGACCGCCCCGAGCCTCCTCGTTCACACTCCCTCACTCGCCTCGGTCTTGTGCAACTAACGCTGACCTCTGTTTTCTTTTCGTGACCATTAGCATCGGCTTCGACGACGACCTGCAGCACCACCGTCTGCCCTCTTTCTCCGACGATGCCCACAGGTAGATTCCGACCACCCCGTGTCTCCTCGATCACGCAAACATCTTTGCCATGGCCTTGCGCAGCTAACCCAGTCCTCCGTTTATCTTCTCGTGGACCACAGCACCGTCCCCGACCACGTCCAGAGCCAGCCGTCGTCAGACGCAGCTCCGGCGAGCAATCCCTGACAGCACCGTGCGCCCCTTGGACTATCACGACCACGTTGAGCACCAGCATTCCACGGCGATCACTGTGAGCATCTCCCTACCTTCCCTAGCTTCCTGTATCGCCGGCAACCTCGCCGCCAGAGCGCCGCCACCGCGCGCAGCCGTCGAGCGCCGCCAGACTTTGGCAAGCGTGTTATTAACCGTAGGATCTGGATCTGACGGATACGATAGAACGTTAGCGAAGGGGTAAGTGATGATCCTGTGCCGCACGATCTAATTAGATCCAACGCACCTCGTTGCTGATCCGGCCGAACCGGTATCAGCCAGTGAGATAGCGACGCGTGGCCAGGTTTGTTTTAAAACAGAATTTGAAAAACAGATTTAAGTGCCATTTTGAAAACCCTATAACTCTGGATCCACACGTCCAAAAATTAAAAATTTTATGTCGTTGGATTCAGGAGAGTAAGCCCTAACCAACCCTGCCCTTGGTTTAGCAAATAGTAACTGTTAGTTTGTTTGTTTTTGCAGATTCTTTTGTGAGCTTGTTTAGAGTATAAAAATTGTTTAAAAATGATTTTAGGGATTAAAACCTTTGCAAAATGGTTTGTGAAGAACTTACTGACCCTAGGAACCAATCCATAGTTTGGAAAATGAATTTGGTAAAGTTTAGGATGGAAAACTTGATTTAGCCCATTTCTAGCCAAATGAAAATAAAGATTTTTGTTATGAAAAGGTTTTTGTAAAGAAAACTTTGGGAAAATGTTTTGGATCAAACCTACTGACCATAGGAAACACTTTGTGGTTTCAAAAATGTATTTGGTGAAGGAAAAGAATGATTCTTTGATTTAAAACCATTTCTAGTCAAATATAAATGTGGTTTAATTATTAAAAATACTTTTGGAAGAAAACCTTTGGAAAATGTTTTTGTTTTAAACTCACCGACCCCAAACCCCAAGTTTTGTGATTTGAAAACATATTGGGTGAACCCTATAGGTTAAAGCCTTAGTAAAAATATTTCTACACCACATAAAATGATACTTTGTTTTGAAAATGGCTTATGAAGAGAAACCTTTTGCAAATGACTTTGCCACTTTATAAAATGACCATTAGGTGTTTTCAAAAGTTTATGACCCACTAGGAACCACTTTTTCAAACAAAACAAAGCTTGGCATGCTTGCATGCAATACTTTGACTTTGTCTTTTTATGTGTGTTGTTTTGCTTGGTTGGAATGTTAGTTGATTTTGTGTTTGCTTGATTGACTTGTAGTGAAGTTAGAGAAGTGTGAGACTAGCAAGATCAAGGAGTGAACCACCATTCCCTACCAAAAAGGCAAGTGATGCTTCATATCTTTTTGTCCCATTACTTTCAATATGCATTAGTGACTTTGCTAAGTAAAACTTGCATGGAATTTTGCTAAAGTATAGACCTTGCTATAGTAGCACCTAGTAGATGAAACCTTAGTGGAAATCTTCCTAAGTTAAGATTCCTATTACTATCAAGCTTAGCCTAGCTAATAGAAAACATGGGTGGAATATATATGCACACTATGGAAAAATATTCTAAGTGTGAGGACTTGTGTTTTGTTTAATAAAACAACTAAGTTAATGAATCACCTGGGTGGAATGGGATTGCTTGGTGGTTTTGGTTGAGTGGTTACACAAGGCCAGGGGACTGGTGAACCTTGTGTATCACACTTGTGGATGGCCACCCAGGAACAAAGAGATTTGAGATGTCAAATGTTGAGAAGCTTCAAGTGCAACCACTTGGCAATATGGGATCTCCCATGATCATATAGGTTGCAAGAACTTAGCCATATGGACAGTGGGTGGTACTGTTTAATGGGATGGAGCGCGTCCATTTTGGTCTAAGGGAAAGCTTCTGAAAGATCTTGTCTTGGGAAACCAAGTCTTGTGGGGAAAGTGCACCACCTCTGCAGAGTGTAAAATCTAAGTACTTAGCCATGTCCCTGGTAAAGGACAATTTGAGCATCAAGACATGGAAGCAATCAAGAATCTCATCACTCCAACTTCTAAGTAAAACTTGTGGTTTGAACAAGGGTTGTGTGAAATCTTCAATCTTTGATTGAGAGATGCCTTGTAAAGGATCTCCAATCTTTGATTGAGAAAAATGATTTTATCAAAGCAAAAACTTAGTATTTTCAAATGTTAAGGAAAAATCTATTTTGAGCAATGCAAGCCTCAACTCCACTTAGCCAAATGCATATAGATGATAGACTCCACTATACTACCATAGTATCACTTGCCAATACAATTCAAATGTATTGACCCTTGTGGCTGCAACTTGTTATGTTGCAGGTTTGATTGATATTAGTGAAGTTTAATGATTAGGATTACAAGTCTACAACCAACATGTCTGCCTGTGGCACTTTGAAGATGAAGGACCCCATGCTTATAGATATTCTGCTGCAATGTAATGTAATACCCAAATGAGCTATGTATGATGTAATAAAATTATGTTATTCCTGGTTATAAAGTTATATTATGACCTTTGTTTCTTCATATTACATCTATACTGTGGCTGCTAGCTATTGATCCAGGGACTAGCATTGTAAACACAGGGGGCTCTACCTTATTAAAGGTTGGGGACCCTATAAGATGGTATCAGAGCATTGTGTTGCCTGTAGGATTTGTAACCCTAGGATTGGACAAAACCCCTTAGAAAAATAGGAGTTGTATTGTTCCAAAACTTATTTACAAAACAATCTTGTAAACTCTTTCCTCAACCATTTTGGTTTCAACTCTACATCTCTTCTATTTTCAACTTGATGGAAAAACTTACCCCATGGCCAAAGACTTCACCATGTGCAAAGGACTCCATCAACTCTAATGACTTCAACTTCTTCAACTCTAATGACTTCAACATCTTCAGTGTGTTCACCAAGGACTTCCAACTTGGATATCACTAAGGACTACAAGAGAGACAAGGAAATCTTGCTCAAGATTTAGAGACTGAGGGAATGCAAAAGTTAGAAGGAGCCTACCTTACTTGAAGTTTTATAACCAAGGAGTTTTCCCAAGGAAACCATGATCTCATACAAGAAGAATCAAGAAGGAAGGAAAGATCACAAGTGAACCATATAGAAGGACCACCATATCTTAGTTAAGTCAAACACACCAACTTATGTGGTGTAACAAAAATATTTTTGATTGTCTAAAAATATGCTTGAAACTTGTTCTTGAGTGGAATGATTATTTGTGATTGCTTGCACATTGCTTGGTGTGAATTGTGATGTGTGATTAGAATCATATCCTTAGAAAATCTTTTGCCTATTCTAATCCCTATCCAACCCAAACAGATGACTTCTCCAAGAGACTCCAACATCAAGGTTGATGACAACAACAACCAAGAAGACAATATGAGAGAAATCATAGCAACCCAACACCAGTTAAACCAACTGACAGCTCAGTTCATAGCCAACAATAGTGATAAAGACCCTACCTTGCAAAAGTTTTTGGAAGAACAATCCCAACTGATGCTTAAGGTGGCTAATCAAATGATCAGCATAGAAGAAAACTATCCAAAAAGAGTGTATGACAACAAGGATGACAGGAATGTTATTCTAGATGGAGCCCCAGCTTGCATTATTTGTGGAGACAATGACCATACTTCCAAGGAGCATGAAGATCAATGCCCTAATTGTGAAGAGAAACATCCAACAAATCAATGCCCCACATCTCAAGCTACTTGTTTCCTATGTGAAGGAAATAATCATGTCCCTATCCAATGCCCCATCTATTACATTGTTGAACAAAGGAAACAAGAAGGATCCAAGTCTACCAAAGGAAAAGGACCATTTATACCTCTAAACAAGATAACCCAATTCAAAGGATCAATGAAACCCAAGAAACCAAGACCAGACATGAACCTTGTGCAATGTCGTAAATGTAAGGAAATGGGACACAACCCAGTGGATGCCCAGAGAACCAGAAGAATAAGGGAATTGACCAAGTAGTGTGCAACAACTGCAAAGAGCTAGGCCATTATGTAGCAACTTGTCCACAAGAGCAACGTAAAGAACTCCAAGATATCCACTGTTTCAATTGCAAGAACCCAGGACACTATGCAAGCAACTGTCCAGAAAAGATGAAGAATAAGTTGAACAAGCCTATGGAGAAACTCAACCTTGGCCCATGAGTCAAGTATGGAAATAAAGGACACTAGGCAGATGGTTGCCCAGAGAAGTTTCCCCAGGATCCCAAGAAGGACAATGTGTAATTTTTGTTTGAAAATTTTTAAGGGTGGTAGTACCCTAGTTGTTTTGAACCTGCTTGTAACCCTAACCTTCCCAAATCTCGGGGCGAGATTTATTTTAAGGGTGGTAGCCTGTCGCATCCCAAGATTTTCCAAATCTTGTAATGTGAAAAATAAATGAATAAAATAAAACTTTGTTGTTTTTCAGATCCAGAAGAAACTTTTGAATCCAATTGGGAATCTTCAAACCTATTTTGAACAATTAAATCCTAAAGGGATTTATAAAGATAAACATTTAATAAAGGCAAATAAAATGTTTTGGAGTTACTATTTTGAATCTTTAAAATAAAAAGAGTTGGTTTTTAGAAGCAAAGATAGAATTATAAATAAAGATTATATTTTAAAAGAGCCAAATTAATTTTGGCCAAGCCTTTGAAACAAAAGGTTTTGATTTGATTAAAATAGTAGAGGTTTATTTAAAATAAAATAAAAAGGATTTAAATATCCAAGTTTTATTAATAAAGGTTTTACTATTTCCAAAACATCAAAACTTATTTATTTATTTAAAATAATAAAATATTTTGTTTTGATAAAATGAGTAAAGGTTTATTTAAATAAAATAATAAGGATGTAATATCCAAATTTTATTTAAGTAAAGGCTTTTCCCATTTTAATTGAACACTAAAACTTATTTATTTATTTTAAATAAGTTTTCCAAGTATTTTATTACTACTTTGAAATCTTTTTATAAAAGGTTTTGGTTTTCAAAATGAAAAGAAATATTTTAAATAAAGATTATTTTATAAAGCCAAATTAAACCTTGGCCAAGACTTTGAAACAAAAGGTTTTGATTTGATTAAAATAGTACAGGTTTATTTAAAATAAAATAAAAAGGATTTAAATATCCAAGTTTTATTAATAAAGGTTTTACTCTTTCCAAAACATCAAAACTTATTTATTTATTTAAAATAAGTTTTCCAAATATTCTATATTCTCAAATAAAACAAGTGTTTTGGTTTTATTTTAGATTTCAAAATAAAGTTTTTAAATAAACAAATCCTATTTGATTTATTAACTAAGGTCCATTCTATTTAATTATTAATGGAACCTAAAATAAAAGGTTATTTTGTTTTAAACAAGATTTCCAAATATCTTTTATTTTCAATTAAAACCTACTGATTTGGTTTTGAAAATATTTGGATTTCAAATGGAAAAATTTTATTAATTAAATAAAACCCTATTTTATTAAATAACTAAAGATCCATTTTATTTAATTATTGAATGGATCCTAAAATGAATAAAAATATTATTTTCATTTTGGAATGTTGGTTTATGTTAATAAACAGAACCAAGTTCAAAGTTGTGAAGTGTGGTGTTTGTTTGAATTGATTTGAATGTTGTTTGATAGTTTGAAATTCAAAACAGAAAATTAGAAAAGGAAAAAGTTTCAGACAGAAAAAAATAGAGCAGTCCACCCTCTGGCCCAACTAGCCCAACAGCAGCCACCTAGCCCACCTGTTCTCCTCCCCGAAGCATTCTTTTCTCACTCAGAAACTTACCCGCACAAAGAGTGACAACTCGACCCCACCCCCACTCCCTTTCTTTCACTGCCAAGCGGACCCACTCGCCTGTTCATCGTTTTCACCCTCGCCCCGAACCGTTTTTCTCCACCGCAAACCTAACCCACACCCTCACTGACGCGCGGACCCCATCTTCCCTGTCTCTCCTCGCTGACGAGACGACCCCACCTCTACTGCTCATCGTCCTTCCCGCGACTCCTTCTTCCCCTCACCTCGCGACCGTTTCTGTCGCTAATTTCTCACGATCAATTCGCCATAATGCCTGAGTAATTCCTCGCAGTGACCATGCTCGATAAAATGCCAGCATTCCCTCCTCCTTTCCCCTCTGTCACCACACCTCATCTCGCCCTCAGGCTGCCGTATTTTGCCAGAAACCATCCTCTGTTCCGACGAGGTCCGGTGTCGATTCCGGCCAAGACTCACCTCCCCTTGCCTCCCTGAGCACACTAGGAGACTCCCCACTCCCTGGCGCATCTCCCAGTACCCACCGTTCAACCGCGGGCGCCCCAGAGCGTTGGCAACGACCAGCTTCCGAACGCCGCCGCGTCTGTCTTCAACTCCGGCAAGCACCCAGGTAGTTTCTGACCGCCCCGAGCCTCCTCGTTCACACTCCCTCACTCGCCTCGGTCTTGTGCAACTAACCCTGACCTCTGTTTGTCTTTTCGTGACCATTAGCATCGGCTTCGACGACGACCTGCAGCACCACCGTCTGCCCTCTTTCTCCGACGACGCCCACAGGTAGATTCCGACCACCCCGTGTCTCCTCGATCACGCAAACATCTTTGCCATGGCCTTGCGCAGCTAACCCAGTCCTCCGTTTATCTTCTCGTGGACCACAGCACCGTCCCCGACCACGTCCAGAGCCAGCCGTCGTCAGACGCTGCTCCGACGAGCAATCCCTGACAGCACCGTGCGCCCCTTGGACTATCACGACCACGTTGAGCACCAGCATTCCACGACGATCACTGTGAGCATCTCCCTACCTTCCCTAGCTTCCTGTATCGCCGGCAACCTCGCCACCAGAGCACCGCCGCCGCGCGCAGCCGTCGAGCGCCGCCAGACTTTGGCAAGCGTGTTATTAACCGTAGGATCTGGATCTGACGGATACGATAGAACGTTAGCGAAGGGGTAAGTGATGATCCTGTGCCGCACGATCTAATTAGATCCAACGCACCTCGTTGCTGATCCGGCCGAACCGGTATCAGCCAGTGAGATTACGACGCGTGGCCAGGTTTGTTTTAAAACAGAATTTGAAAAATAGATTTAAGTGCCATTTTGAAAACCCTATAACTCTGGATCCACACATCCAAAAATTACAAATTTTATGTCGTTGGATTCAGGAGAGTAAGCCCTAACCAACCCTGCCCTTGGTTTGGCAAATAGTAACTGTTAGTTTGTTTGTTTTTGCAGATTCTTTTGTGAGCTTGTTTAGAGTATAAAAATTGTTTAAAAATGATTTTAGGGTTAAAACCTTTGCAAAATGGTTTATGAATAACTTACTGACCCTAGGAACCAACCCATAGTTTGGAAAATGAATTTGGTAAAGTTTAGGATGGAAAACTTGATTTAGCCCATTTCTAGCCAAATGACAATAAAGATTTTTGTTATGAAAAGGTTTTTGTAAAGAAAACTTTGGGAAAATGTTTTGGATCAAACCTACTGACCATAGGAAACACTTTGTGGTTTCAAAAATGTATTTGGTGAAGGAAAAGAATGATTCTTTGATTTAAAACCATTTCTAGTCAAATAGAAATGTGGTTTAATTATTAAAAATACTTTTGGAAGAAAACCTTTGGAAAATGTTTTTGTTTTAAACTCACTGACCCCAAACCCCAACTTTTGTGATTTGAAAACATATTGGGTGAACCCTATAGGTTAAAGCCTTAGTAAAAATATTTCTACACCACATAAAATGATACTTTGTTTTGAAAATGGCTTATGAAGAGAAACCTTTTGCAAATGACTTTGCCACTTTATAAAATGACCATTAGGTGTTTTCAAAAGTTTATGACCCACTAGGAACCACTTTTTCAAACAAAACAAAGCTTGGCATGCTTGCATGCAATACTTTGACTTTGTCTTTTTATGTGTGTTGTTTTGCTTGGTTGGAATGTTAGTTGATTTTGTGTTTACTTGATTGACTTGTAGTGAAGTTAGAGAAGTGTGAGACTAGCAAGATCAAGGAGTGAACCACCATTCCCTACCAAAAAGGCAAGTGATGCTTCATATCTTTTTGTCCCATTACTTTCAATATGCATTAGTGACTTTGCTAAGTAAAACTTGCATGGAATTTTGCTAAAGTATAGACCTTGCTATAGTAGCACCTAGTAGATGAAACCTTAGTGGAAATCTTCCTAAGTTAAGATTCATATTACTATCAAGCTTAGCCTAGCTAATAGAAAATATGGGTGGAATATATATGCACACTATGGAAAAATATTCTAAGTCTGAGGACTTGTGTTTTGTTTAATAAAACAACTAAGTTGATGAATCACCTGGATGGAATGGGATTGCTTGGTGGTTTTGGTTGAGTGGTTACACAAGGCCAGGGGACTGGTGAACCTTGTGTATCACACTTGTGGATGGCCACCCAGGAACAAAGAGATTTGAGATGTCAAATGTTGAGAAGCTTCAAGTGCAACCACTTGGCAATATGGGATCTGCCATGATCATATAGGTTGCAAGAACTTAGCCATATGGACAGTGGGTGGTAGTGTTTGATGGGATGGAGCGCGTCCATTTTGGTCTAAGGGAAAGCTTCTGAAAGATCTTGTCTTGGGAAACCAAGTCTTGTGGGGAAAGTGCACCACCTCTGCAGAGTGTAAAATCTAAGTACTTAGCCATGTCCCTAGTAAAGGACAATTTGAGCATCAAGACATGGAAGCAGTCAAGAATCTCATCACTCCAACTTCTAAGTAAAACTTGTGGTTTGAACAAGGGTTGTGTGAAATCTTCAATCTTTGATTGAGAGATGCCTTGTAAAGGATCTCCAATATTTGATTGAGAAAAATGATTTTATCAAAGCAAAAACTTAGTATTTTCAAATGTTAAGGAAAAATCTCTTTTGAGCAATGCAAGCCTCAACTCCACTTAGCCAAATGCATATAGATGATAGACTCCACTATACTACCATAGTATCACTTGCCAATACAATTCAAATGTATTGACCCTTGTGGCTGCAACTTGTTATGTTGCAGGTTTGATTGATATTAGTGAAGTTTAATGATTAGGATTACAAGTCTACAACCAACATGTCTGCCTGTGGCACTTTGAAGATGAAGGACCCCATGCTTATAGATATTCTGCTGCAATGTAATGTAATACCCAAATGAGCTATGTATGATGTAATAAAATTATGTTATTCCTGGTTATAAAGTTATATTATGACCTTTGTTTCTTGATATTACATCTATACTGTGGCTGCTAGCTATTGATCCAGGGACTAGCATTGTAAACACAGGGGGCTCTACCTTATTAAAGGTTGGGGACCCTATAAGATGGTATCAGAGCATTGTGTTGCCTGTAGGATTTGTAACCCTAGGATTGGACAAAACCCCTTAGAAAAATAGGAGTTGTATTGTTCCAAAACTTATTTACAAAACAATCTTGTAAACTCTTTCCTCAACCATTTTGGTTTCAACTCTACATCTCTTCTATTTTCAACTTGATGGAAAAACTTACCCCATGGCCAAAGACTTCACCATGTGCAAAGGACTCCATCAACTCTAATGACTTCAACTTCTTCAACTCTAATGACTTCAACATCTTCAGTGTGTTCACCAAGGACTTCCAACTTGGATATCACTAAGGACTACAAGAGAGACAAGGAAATCTTGCTCAAGATTTAGAGACTCAGGGAATGCAAAAGTTAGAAGGAGCCTACCTTACTTGAAGTTTTATAACCAAGGAGTTTTACCAAGGAAACCATGATCTCATACAAGAAGAATCAAGAAGGAAGGAAAGATCACAAGTGAACCATATAGAAGGACCACCATATCTTAGTTAAGTCAAACACACCATCTTATGTGGTGTAACAAAAATATTTTTGATTGTCTAAAAATATGCTTGAAACTTGTTCTTGAGTGGAATGATTATTTGTGATTGCTTGCACATTGCTTGGTGTGAATTGTGATGTGTGATTAGAATCATATCCTTATTAAATCTTTTGCCTATTCTAATCCCTATCCAACCCAAACAGATGACTTCTCCAAGAGACTCCAACATCAAGGTTGATGACAACAACAACCAAGAAGACAATATGAGAGAAATCATAGCAACCCAACACCAGTTAAACCAACTGACAGCTCAGTTCATAGCCAACAATAGTGATAAAGACCCTACCTTGCAAAAGTTTTTGGAAGAACAATCCCAACTGATGCTTAAGGTGGCTAATCAAATGATCAGCATAGAAGAAAACTATCCAAAAAGAGTGTATGACAACAAGGATGACAGGAATGTTATTCTAGATGGAGCCCCAGCTTGCATTATTTGTGGAGACAAGGACCATACTTCCAAGGAGCATGAAGATCAATGCCCTAATTGTGAAGAGAAACATCCAACAAATCAATGCCCCACATCTCAAGCTACTTGTTTCCTATGTGAAGGAAATAATCATGTCCCTATCCAATGCCCCATCTATTACATTGTTGAACAAAGGAAACAAGAAGGATCCAAGTCTACCAAAGGAAAAGGACCATTTATACCTCTAAACAAGATAACCAATTCAAAGGATCAAAGAAACCCAAGAAACCAAGACCAGACATGAACCTTGTGCAATGTCGTAAATGTAAGGAAATGGGACACTACCCCAGTGGATGCCTAGAGAACCAGAAGAATAAGGGAATTGACCAAGTAGTGTGCAACAACTGCAAAGAGCTAGGCCATTATGTAGCAACTTGTCCACAAGAGCAACGTAAAGAACTCCAAGATATCCATTGTTTCAATTGCAAGAACCCAGGACACTATGCAAGCAACTGTCCAGAAAAGATGAAGAATAAGTTGAACAAGCCTATGGAGAAACTCAACCTTGGCCCATGAGTCAAGTATGGAAATAAAGGACACTAGGCAGATGGTTGCCCAGAGAAGTTTCCCCAGGATCCCAAGAAGGACAATGTGTAATTTTTGTTTGAAATTTTTTAAGGGTGGTAGTACCCTAGTTGTTTTGAACCTGCTTGTAACCCTAACCTTCCCAAATCTCGGGGCGAGATTTATTTTAAGGGTGGTAGCCTGTCGCATCCCAAGATTTTCCAAATCTTGTAATGTGAAAAATAAATGAATAAAATAAAACTTTGTTGTTTTTCAGAGCCAGAAGAAACTTTTGAATCCAATTGGGAATCTTCAAACCTATTTTGAACAATTAAATCCTAAAGGGATTTATAAAGATAAACATTTAATAAAGGCAAATAAAATGTTTTGGAGTTACTATTTTGAATCTTTAAAATAAAAAGAGTTGGTTTTCAGAAGCAAAGATAGAATTATAAATAAAGATTATATTTTAAAAGAGCCAAATTAATTTTGGCCAAGCCTTTGAAACAAAAGGTTTTGATTTGATTAAAATAGTAAAGGTTTATTTAAAATAAAATAAAAAGGATTTAAATATCCAAGTTTTATTAATAAAGGTTTTACTATTTCCAAAACATCAAAACTTATTTATTTATTTAAAATAATAAAATATTTTGTTTTGATAAAATGAGTAAAGGTTTATTTAAATAAAATAATAAGGATGTAATATCCAAATTTTATTTAAGTAAAGGCTTTTCCCATTTTAATTGAACACTAAAACTTATTTATTTATTTTAAATAAGTTTTCCAAGTATTTTATTACTACTTTGAAATCTTTTTATAAAAGGTTTTGGTTTTCAAAATGAAAATAAATATTTTAAATAAAGATTATTTTATAAAGCCAAATTAAACCTTGGCCAAGACTTTGAAACAAAAGGTTTTGATTTGATTAAAATAGTAGAGGTTTATTTAAAATAAAATAAAAAGGATTTAAATATCCAAGTTTTATTAATAAAGGTTTTACTATTTCCAAAACATCAAAACTTATTTATTTATTTAAAATAAGTTTTCCAAATATTCTATATTCTCAAATAAAACAAGTGTTTTGGTTTTATTTTAGATTTCAAAATAAAGTTTTTAAATAAACAAATCCTATTTGATTTATTAACAAAGGTCCATTCTATTTAATTATTAATGGAACCTAAAATAAAAGGTTATTTTGTTTTAAACAAGATTTCCAAATATCTTTTATTTTCAATTAAAACCTACTGATTTGGTTTTGAAAATATTTGGATTTCAAATGGAAATTTTTTATTAATTAAATCAAACCCTATTTTATTAAATAACTAAAGATCCATTTTATTTAATTATTGAATGGATCCTAAAATGAATAAAAATATTATTTTCATTTTGGAATGTTGGTTTATGTTAATAAACAGAACCAAGTTCAAAGTTGTGAAGTGTGGTGTTTGTTTGAATTGATTTGAATGTTGTTTGATAGTTTGAAATTCAAAACAGAAAATTAGAAAAGGAAAAAGTTTCAGACAGAAAAAAATAGAGCAGTCCACCCTCTGGCCCAACTAGCCCAACAACAGCCACCTAGCCCACCTGTTCTCCTCCCCGAAGCATTCTTTTCTCACTCAGAAACTTACCCGCACAAAGAGTGACAACTCGACCCCACCCCCACTCCCTTTCTTTCACTGCCAAGCGGACCCACTCGCCTGTTCATCGTTTTCACCCTCGCCCCGAACCGTTTTTCTCCACCGCAACCCTAACCCACACCCTCACTGACGCGCGGACCCCATCTTCCCTGTCTCTCCTCGCTGACGAGACGACCCCACCTCTACTGCTCATCGTCCTTCCCGCGACTCCTTCTTCCCCTCACCTCGCGACCGTTACTGTCGCTAATTTCTCGCGATCAATTCGCCATAATGCCTGAGTAATTCCTCGCAGTGACCACGCTCGATAAAATGCCAGCATTCCCTCCTCCTTTCCCCTCTGTCACCACACCTCATCTCGCCCTCAGGCTGCCGTATTTTGCCAGAAACCATCCTCTGTTCCGACGAGGTCCGGTGTCGATTCCGGCCAAGACTCACCTCCCCTTGCCTCCCTGAGCACACTAGGAGACTCCCCACTCCCTGGCGCATCTCCCAGTACCCACTGTTCAACCGCGGGCGCCCCAGAGCATCGGCAACGACCAGCTTCCGAACGCCGCCGCGTCTGTCTTCAACTCCGACAAGCACCCAGGTAGTTTCTGACCGCCCCGAGCCTCCTCGTTCACACTCCCTCACTCGCCTCGGTCTTGTGCAACTAACCCTGACCTCTGTTTGTCTTTTCGTGACCATTAGCATCGGCTTCGACGACGACCTGCAGCACCGCCGTCTGCCCTCTTTCTCCGACGACGCCCACCGGTAGATTCCGACCACCCCATGTCTCCTCGATCATGCAAACATCTTTGCCATGGCCTTGCGCAGCTAACCCAGTCCTCCGTTTATCTTCTCGTGGACCACAGCACCGTCCCCGACCACGTCCAGAGCCAGCCGTCGTCAGACGCAGCTCCGGCGAGCAATCCCTGACAGCACCGTGCGCCCCTTGGACTATCACGACCACGTTGAGCACCAGCATTCCACGGCGATCACTGTGAGCATCTCCCTACCTTCCCTAGCTTCCTGTATCGCCGGCAACCTCGCCACCAGAGCACCGCCGCCGCGCGCAGCCGTCGAGCGCCGCCAGACTTTGGCAAGCGTGTTATTAACCGTAGGATCTGGATCTGACGGATACGATAGAACGTTAGCGAAGGGGTAAGTGATGATCCTGTGCCGCACGATCTAATTAGATCCAACGCACCTCGTTGCTGATCCGGCCGAACCGGTATCAGCCAGTGAGATTACGACGCGTGGCCAGGTTTGTTTTAAAACAGAATTTGAAAAATAGATTTAAGTGCCATTTTGAAAACCCTATAACTCTGGATCCACACATCCAAAAATTACAAATTTTATGTCGTTGGATTCAGGAGAGTAAGCCCTAACCAACCCTGCCCTTGGTTTGGCAAATAGTAACTGTTAGTTTGTTTGTTTTTGCAGATTCTTTTGTGAGCTTGTTTAGAGTATAAAAATTGTTTAAAAATGATTTTAGGGTTAAAACCTTTGCAAAATGGTTTATGAATAACTTACTGACCCTAGGAACCAACCCATAGTTTGGAAAATGAATTTGGTAAAGTTTAGGATGGAAAACTTGATTTAGCCCATTTCTAGCCAAATGACAATAAAGATTTTTGTTATGAAAAGGTTTTTGTAAAGAAAACTTTGGGAAAATGTTTTGGATCAAACCTACTGACCATAGGAAACACTTTGTGGTTTCAAAAATGTATTTGGTGAAGGAAAAGAATGATTCTTTGATTTAAAACCATTTCTAGTCAAATAGAAATGTGGTTTAATTATTAAAAATACTTTTGGAAGAAAACCTTTGGAAAATGTTTTTGTTTTAAACTCACTGACCCCAAACCCCAAGTTTTTTGATTTGAAAACATATTGGGTGAACCCTATAGGTTAAAGCCTTAGTAAAAATATTTCTACACCACATAAAATGATACTTTGTTTTGAAAATGGCTTATGAAGAGAAACCTTTTGCAAATGACTTTGCCACTTTATAAAATGACCATTAGGTGTTTTCAAAAGTTTATGACCCACTAGGAACCACTTTTTCAAACAAAACAAAGCTTGGCATGCTTGCATGCAATACTTTGACTTTGTCTTTTTATGTGTGTTGTTTTGCTTGGTTGGAATGTTAGTTGATTTTGTGGTTGCTTGATTGACTTGTAGTGAAGTTAGAGAAGTGTGAGACTAGCAAGATCAAGGAGTGAACCACCATTCCCTACCAAAAAGGCAAGTGATGCTTCATATCTTTTTGTCCCATTACTTTCAATATGCATTAGTGACTTTGCTAAGTAAAACTTGCATGGAATTTTGCTAAAGTATAGACCTTGCTATAGTAGCACCTAGTAGATGAAACCTTAGTGGAAATCTTCCTAAGTTAAGATTCCTATTACTATCAAGCTTAGCCTAGCTAATAGAAAACATGGGTGGAATATATATTCACACTATGGAAAAATATTCTAAGTCTGAGGACTTGTGTTTTGTTTAATAAAACAACTAAGTTAATGAATCACCTAGGTGGAATGGGATTCCTTGGTGGTTTTGGTTGAGTGGTTACACAAGGCCAGGGGACTGGTGAACCTTGTGTATCACACTTGTGGATGGCCACCCAGGAACAAAGAGATTTGAGATGTCAAATGTTGAGAAGCTTCAAGTGCAACCACTTGGCAATATGGGCTCTGCCATGATCATATAGGTTGCAAGAACTTAGCCATATGGACAGTGGGTGGTAGTGTTTGATAGGATGGAGCGCGTCCATTTTGGTCTAAGGGAAAGCTTCTGAAAGATCTTGTCTTGGGAAACCAAGTCTTGTGGGGAAAGTGCACCACCTCTGTAGAGTGTAAAATCTAAGTACTTAGCCATGTCCCTGGTAAAGGACAATTTGAGCATCAAGACATGGAAGCAATCAAGAATCTCATCACTCCAACTTCTAAGTAAAACTTGTGGTTTGAACAAGGGTTGTGTGAAATCTTCAATCTTTGATTGAGAGATGCCTTGTAAAGGATCTCCAATCTTTGATTGAGAAAAATGATTTTATCAAAGCAAAAACTTAGTATTTTCAAATGTTAAGGAAAAATCTATTTTGAGCAATGCAAGCCTCAACTCCACTTAGCCAAATGCATATAGATGATAGACTCCACTATACTACCATAGTATCACTTGCCAATACAATTCAAATGTATTGACCCTTGTGGTTGTAACTTGTTATGTTGCAGGTTTGATTGATATTAGTGAAGTTTAATGATTAGGATTACAAGTCTACAACCAACATGTCTGCCTGTGGCACTTTGAAGATGAAGGACCCCATGCTTATAGATATTCTGCTGCAATGTAATGTAATAGCCAAATGAGCTATGTATGATGTAATAAAATTATGTTATTCCTGGTTATAAAGTTATATTATGACCTTTGTTTCTTGATATTACATCTAAACTGTGGATGCTAGCTATTGATCCAGGGACTAGCATTGTAAACACAGGGGGCTCTACCTTATTAAAGGTTGGGGACCCTATAAGATGGTATCAGAGCATTGTGTTGCCTGTAGGATTGTAACCCTAGGATTGGACAAAACCCCTTAGAAAAATAGGAGTTGTATTGTTCCAAAACTTATTTACAAAACAATCTTGTAAACTCTTTCCTCAACCATTTTGGTTTCAACTCTACATCTCTTCTAT
Organism: Avena sativa; assembly: GCA_916181665.1. Lineage (NCBI taxonomy): Eukaryota > Viridiplantae > Streptophyta > Magnoliopsida > Poales > Poaceae > Avena > Avena sativa. Next base: position 100,470,213 of record OV702287.1, on the reverse strand, counting down.
TTTCAACTTGATGGAAAAACTTATCCCATGGCCAAAGACTTCACCATGTGCAAAGGACTCCATCAACTCTAATGACTTCAACTTCTTCAACTCTAATGACTTCAACATCTTCAGTGTGTTCACCAAGGACTTCCAACTTGGATATCACTAAGGACTACAAGAGAGACAAGGAAATCTTGCTCAAGATTTAGAGACTCAGGGAATGCAAAAGTTAGAAGGAGCCTACCTTACTTGAAGTTTTATAACCAAGGAGTTTTACCAAGGAAACCATGATCTCATACAAGAAGAATCAATAAGGAAGGAAAGATCACAAGTGAACCATATAGAAGGACCACCATATCTTAGTTAAGTCAAACACACCAACTTATGTGGTGTAACAAAAATATTTTTGATTGTCTAAAAATATGCTTGAAACTTGTCCTTGAGTGGAATGATTATTTGTGATTGCTTGCACATTGCTTGGTGTGAATTGTGATGTGTGATTAGAATCATCTCCTTAGAAAATCTTTTGCCTATTCTAATCCCTATCCAACCCAAACAGATGACTTCTCCAAGAGACTCCAACATCAAGGTTGATGACAACAACAACCAAGAAGACAATATGAGAGAAATCATAGCAACCCAACACCAGTTAAACCAACTGACAGCTCAGTTCATAGCCAACAATAGTGATAAAGACCCTACCTTGCAAAAGTTTTTGGAAGAACAATCCCAACTGATGCTTAAGGTGGCTAATCAAATGATCAGCATAGAAGAAAACTATCCAAAAAGAGTGTATGACAACAAGGATGACAGGAATGTTATTCTAGATGGAGCCCCAGCTTGCATTATTTGTGGAGACAAGGACCATACTTCCAAGGAGCATGAAGATCAATGCCCTAATTGTGAAGAGAAACATCCAACAAATCAATGCCCCACATCTCAAGCTACTTGTTTCCTATGTGAAGGAAATAATCATGTCCCTATCCAATCCCCCATCTATTACATTGTTGAACAAAGTAAACAAGAAGGATCCAAGTCTACCAAAGGAAAAGGACCACTTATACCTCTAAACAAGATAACCCAATTCAAAGGATCAAAGAAACCCAAGAAACCAAGACCAGACATGAACCTTGTGCAATGTCGTAAATGTAAGGAAATGGGACACTACCCCAGTGGATGCCCAGAGAACCAGAAGAATAAGGGAATTGACCAAGTAGTGTGCAACAACTGCAAAGAGCTAGGCCATTATGTAGCAACTTGTCCACAAGAGCAACGTAAAGAACTCCAAGATATCCACTGTTTCAATTGCAAGAACCCAGGACACTATGCAAGCAACTGTCCAGAAAAGATGAAGAATAAGTTGAACAAGCCTATGGAGAAACTCAACCTTGGCCCATGAGTCAAGTATGGAAATAAAGGACACTAGGCAGATGGTTGCCCAGAGAAGTTTCCCCAGGATCCAAAGAAGGACAATGTGTAATTTTTGTTTGAAAATTTTTAAGGGTGGTAGTACCCTAGTTGTTTTGAACCTGCTTGTAACCCTAACCTTCCCAAATCTCAGGGCGAGATTTATTTCAAGGGTGGTAGCCTGTCGCATCCCAAGATTTTCCAAATCTTGTAATGTGAAAAATAAATGAATAAAATAAAACTTTGTTGTTTTTCAGAGCCAGAAGAAACTTTTGAATCCAATTGGGAATCTTCAAACCTATTTTGAACAATTAAATCCTAAAGGGATTTATAAAGATAAACATTTAATAAAGGCAAATAAAATGTTTTGGAGTTACTATTTTGAATCTTTAAAATAAAAAGAGTTGGTTTTCAGAAGCAAAGATAGAATTATAAATAAAGATTATATTTTAAAAGAGCCAAATTAATTTTGGCTAAGCCTTTGAAACAAAAGGTTTTGATTTGATTAAAATAGTAGAGGTTTATTTAAAATAAAATAAAAAGGATTTAAATATCCAAGTTTTATTAATAAAGGTTTTACTATTTCCAAAACATCAAAACTTATTTATTTATTTAAAATAATAAAATGTTTTGTTTTGATAAAATGAGTAAAGGTTTATTTAAATAAAATAATAAGGATGTAATATCCAAATTTTATTTAAGTAAAGGCTTTTCCCATTTTAATTGAACACTAAACTTATTTATTTATTTTAAATAAGTTTTCCAAGTATTTTATTACTACTTTGAAATCTTTTTATAAAAGGTTTTGGTTTTCAAAATGAAAAGAAATATTTTAAATAAAGATTATTTTATAAAGCCAAATTAAACCTTGGCCAAGACTTTGAAACAAAAGGTTTTGATTTGATTAAAATAGTAGAGGTTTATTTAAAATAAAATAAAAAGGATTTAAATATCCAAGTTTTATTAATAAAGGTTTTACTATTTCCAAAACATCAAAACTTATTTATTTATTTAAAATAAGTTTTCCAAATATTCTATATTCTCAAATAAAACAAGTGTTTTGGTTTTATTTTAGATTTCAAAATAAAGTTTTTAAATAAACAAATCCTATTTGATTTATTAACAAAGGTCCATTCTATTTAATTATTAATGGAACCTAAAATAAAAGGTTATTTTGTTTTAAACAAGATTTCCAAATATCTTTTATTTTCAATTAAAACCTACTGATTTGGTTTTGAAAATATTTGGATTTCAAATGGAAAATTTTTATTAATTAAATCCAACCCTATTTTATTAAATAACTAAAGATCCATTTTATTTAATTATTGAATGGATCCTAAAATGAATAAAAATATTATTTTCATTTTGGAATGTTGGTTTATGTTAATAAACAGAACCAAGTTCAAAGTTGTGAAGTGTGGTGTTTGTTTGAATTGATTTGAATGTTGTTTGATAGTTTGAAATTCAAAACAGAAAATTAGAAAAGGAAAAAGTTTCAGACAGAAAAAAATAGAGCAGTCCACCCTCTGGCCCAACTAGCCCAACAGCAGCCACCTAGCCCACCTGTTCTCCTCCCCGAAGCATTCTTTTCGCACTCAGAAACTTACCCGCACAGAGAGTGACAACTGGACCCCACCCCCACTCCCTTTCTTTCACTGCCAAGCGGACCCACTCGCCTGTTCATCGTTTTCACCCTCGCCCCGAACCGTTTTTCTCCACCGCAAACCTAACCCACACCCTCACTGACGCGCGGACCCCATCTTCCCTGTCTCTCCTTGCTGACGAGACGACCCCACCTCTACTGCTCATCGTCCTTCCCGCGACTCCTTCTTCCCCTCACCTCGCGACCGTTTCTGTCGCTAATTTCTCGCGATCAATTGGCCATAATGCCTGAGTAATTCCTCGCAGTGACCACGCTCGATAAAATGCCAGCGTTCCCTCCTCCTTTCCCCTCTGTCACCACACCTCATCTCGCCCTCAGGCTGCCGTATTTTGCCAGAAACCATCCTCTGTTCCGACGAGGTCCGGTGTCGATTCTGGCCAAGACTCACCGCCCCTTGCCTCCCTGAGCACACTAGGAGACTCCCCACTCCCTGGCGCATCTCCCAGTACCCACCGTTCAACCGTGGGCGCCCCAGAGCATCGGCAACGACCAGCTTCCGAACGCCGCCGCGTCTGTCTTCAACTCCGGCAAGCACCCAGGTAGTTTCTGACCACCCCGAGCCTCCTCGTTCACACTCCCTCACTCGCCTCAGTCTTGTGCAACTAACCCTGACCTCTGTTTGTCTTTTCGTGACCATTAGCATCGGCTTCGACGACGACCTGCAGCACCGCCGTCTGCCCTCTTTCTCCGACGACGCCCGCAGGTAGATTCCGACCACCCCGTGTCTCCTAAATCACGCAAACATCTTTGCCATGGCCTTGTGCAGCTAACCCGGTCCTCTGTTTATCTTCTCGTGGACCACAACACCGTCCCCGACCACGTCCAGAGCCAGCCGTCGTCAGACGCAGCTCCGGCGAGCAATCCCTGACAGCACCGTGCGCCCCTTGGACTATCACGACCACGTTGAGCACCAGCATTCCACGGCGATCACTGTGAGCATCTCCCTACCTTCCCTAGCTTCCTGTATCGCCGGCAACCTCGCCGCCAGAGCGCCGCCACCGCGCGCAGCCGTCGAGCGCCGCCAGACTTTGGCAAGCATGTTATTAACCGTAGGATCTGGATCTGACAGATACGATAGAACGTTAGCGAAGGGGTAAGTGATGATCCTGTGCCGCACGATCTAATTAGATCCAACGCACCTCGTTGCTGATCTGGCCGAACCGGTATCAGCCAGTGAGATAGCGACGCGTGGCCAGGTTTGTTTTAAAACAGAATTTGAAAAACAGATTTAAGTGCCATTTTGAAAACCCTATAACTCTGGATCCACACGTCCAAAAATTACAAATTTTATGTCGTTGGATTCAGGAGAGTAAGCCCTAACCTACCCTGCTCTTGGTTTAGCAAATAGTAACTGTTAGTTTGTTTATTTTTGCAGATTCTTTTGTGAGCTTGTTTAGAGTATAAAAATTGTTTAAAATGATTTTCGGGTTAAAACCTTTGCAAAATGGTTTGTGAAGAACTTACTGACCCTAGGAACCAACCCATTGTTTGGAAAATGAATTTGGTAAAGTTATGATGGAAAACTTGATTTAGCCCATTTCTAGCCAAATGAAAATAAAGATTTTTGTTATGAAAAGGTTTCTGTAAAGAAAACTTTGGGAAAATGTTTTGGATCAAACCTACTGACCATAGGAAACACTTTGTGGTTTCAAAAATGTATTTGGTGAAGGAAAAGAATGATTCTTTGATTTAAAACCATTTCTAGTCAAATAGAAATGTGGTTTAATTATTAAAAATACTTTTGGAAGAAAACCTTTGGAAAATGTTTTTGTTTTAAACTCACTGACCCCAAACCCCAAGTTTTGTGATTTGAAAACATATTGGGTGAACCCTATAGGTTAAAGCCTTAGTAAAAATATTTCTACACCACAGAAAATGATACTTTGTTTTGAAAATGGCTTATGAAGAGAAACCTTTTGCAAATGACTTTGCCACTTTATAAAATGACCATTAGGTGTTTTCGAAAGTTTATGACCCACTAGGAACCACTTTTTCAAACAAAAAAAAGCTTGGCATGCTTGCATGCAATACTTTGACTTTGTCTTTTTATGTGTGTTGTTTTGCTTGGTTGGAATGTTAGTTGATTTTGTGTTTGCTTGATTGACTTGTAGTGAAGTTAGAGAAGTGTGAGACTAGCAAGATCAAGGAGTGAACCACCATTCCCTACCAAAAATGCAAGTGATGCTTCATATCTTTTTGTCCCATTACTTTCAATATGCATTAGTGACTTTGCTAAGTAAAACTTGCATGGAATTTTGCTAAAGTATAGACCTTGCTATAGTAGCACCTAGTAGATGAAACCTTAGTGGAAATCTTCCTAAGTTAAGATTCCTATTACTATCAAGCTTAGCCTAGCTAATAGAAAACATGGGTGGAATATATATTCACACTATGGAAAAATATTCTAAGTCTGAGGACTTGTGTTTTGTTTAATAAAACAACTAAGTTAATGAATCACCTGGGTGGAATGGGATTGCTTGGTGGTTTTGGTTGAGTGGTTACACAAGGCCAGGGGACTGGTGAACCTTGTGTATCACACTTGTGGATGGCCACCCAGGAACAAAGAGATTTGAGATGTCAAATGTTGAGAAGCTTCAAGTGCAACCACTTGGCAATATGGGCTCTGCCATGATCATATAGGTTGCAAGAACTTAGCCATATGGACAGTGGGTGGTAGTGTTTGATAGGATGGACCGCGTCCATTTTGGTCTAAGGGAAATCTTCTGAAAGATCTTGTCTTGGGAAACCAAGTCTTGTGGGGAAAGTGCACCACCTCTGTAGAGTGTAAAATCTAAGTACTTAGCCATGTCCCTGGTAAAGGACAATTTGAGCATCAAGACATGGAAGCAATCAAGAATCTCATCACTCCAACTTCTAAGTAAAACTTGTGGTTTGAACAAGGGTTGTGTGAAATCTTCAATCTTTGATTGAGAGATGCCTTGTAAAGGATCTCCAATCTTTGATTGAGAAAAATGATTTTATCAAAGCAAAAACTTAGTATTTTCAAATGTTAAGGAAAAATCTATTTTGAGCAATGCAAGCCTCAACTCCACTTAGCCAAATGCATATAGATGATAGACTCCACTATACTACCATAGTATCACTTGCCAATACAATTCAAATGTATTGACCCTTGTGGTTGTAACTTGTTATGTTGCAGGTTTGATTGATATTAGTGAAGTTTAATGATTAGGATTACAAGTCTACAACCAACATGTCTGCCTGTGGCACTTTGAAGATGAAGGACCCCATGCTTATAGATATTCTGCTGCAATGTAATGTAATAGCCAAATGAGCTATGTATGATGTAATAAAATTATGTTATTCCTGGTTATAAAGTTATATTATGACCTTTGTTTCTTGATATTACATCTAAACTGTGGATGCTAGCTATTGATCCAGGGACTAGCATTGTAAACACAGGGGGCTCTACCTTATTAAAGGTTGGGGACCCTATAGTCAGAAAGAAGCAAACATACTGAAGATGACATCGTCAACTTTGGTCTTCTCTTCCCTAACGCTCTAGAGGTCAGCCCGGAGTGCCTCAGTGATGTCCTTATCCCAGAACAATGCATCGTTGATATCTGAGATCTTCTGATCCTGGGCCACGATCCTTCGATCATGTTCTTCGGTGGCCACAGAAGAGGATTCAAGAACTTGCGTAATGCCACGTTCGTGATCTGCCTTCAATTTGTCCAGTTCTCGACATAATTCAGTGTTCTCCACCTCTAGGGTCTTCAGATTCCCGGCTTCTTCAATCATAGAACATGATTGTTTGACCAATGCTGTAAGCAAAAATAACAACAATTGAATAAATAATTCGACTATGAAATAAAGAGCAAGGTTCAAGGATTGAAATGTTTACCTTCAGCCTCATCCCTTGACAATTTTAACTGAGCATTTTCAAGCCGGAGAGCTCTGATCTCTCTCTGCTTGTTGTAGATATACTTCAACAATTCCTGGTTATACGAATTAACTTTCTATAAGTCAGAATACCTAGAGTCAGAAGTCTACTAAAGACTCGGGCTAATATTTTTACTAATATCAGCATGAGCCTTGGGGGCTACACTAGTTCATTCTTTGGCATCCTATGGAAGCATAAATCCGGACTATCTATCCAACTTCATGCTTGGGGGCTAGAGGATATGATATGAAATAAAGTAAAAAAAGGTGAGTTGGAATTTGACTTACGTGATGTTCATGAGTCAGCTTGCTTAAGCTCATAGTCACCTCTATGCTAACCTTCTCGGCGAGGGTGCGTGGGATTACTGGTGGTGGCAGAAGCACACTGGCTCTTAGCCCCTCGTCGCAAAGATGGATCTGCTCAAGGAGTCCGGAGTACTTGGCGTCCTCTGCTTCTTGTGCCTCCTCCTCAACAGTAATATTCCGGCTTTCCAAGCATTGCTGGGGTAGCCATTGGATCTCCTCCACATATTTCCGAGTAATGCAAAGTTTGGCAAGACCTGGATTGTTGAGGAGGTTTTCAGCGAAGACCTCTGCCGAGGGATCATTACCCGAAGAGGGTTCACCCTTATCAAAACCCGAGCCACCTATGGTGACATCAGTTTGCGAGTCGAGGATAGCTGGCTCTGCTTGTTGAGCCAGATCTTCTGCGACGATCAGAGATGAAGTAAACTCTGGCACTGCAGAAGGCTGAGGGGCAGGAGTCGGAGGTGTTGTGGCAGGAGAAGTCAAATTCAACTTCGACTGGCGCAGGGGCGTCGATGAGCCTCCTTTCCCCTTACCCTTGGTGAGCTGTTTAGCTCTGAGGAGGTAATAGAACAAAGAACATTACACCTCGGAAAGAATTAAGAAATAAAATATAGAAACCTTCTGAGGAAAGTCACCTCTTCAAAATGGGCACTTCTTTGGTGCCAATAGCCAGTGTCAGAGCCTTATGCTTTCGAGTAAAGGTCTCTGGCAATGGAACCAGTTCTCCATCATTATGAGATATCTCAGGAGGATATCCATCGAGAGGAGCAAGCTCCAAATCGGGGAGGTCAGCAAGCTGAAAAGAAGAAATATCTCAGTATTGCGAAAATAGACAATAATGTAAAGATGAACACATAATTCGAGTTATTACTGGAAGCTTACTAGAACTATGGGATTATCCGTCGTATACATGCCCAAAGACAGCTCTGGGATCTTCCTCTCGATCCGCTCGCTTATCAACCATCTGATTTGGGATTCATAGTCCTTTTCCGAATAAGGACAGGAGAAGATCCTGAGAGTGTCCTTCTTGGACGTTGTGATGGAGTGCATAAGCCGTTCACCATGGTGTTAGAGAGGCTGGATTCGGCGTGCCAGCAAGCAACAAATCAAGTCAGACCCCTTGAGGCCCTTGTGCTTCATCAGATATTCAATCCGCCTCTTGGCGAGAAGCAGATCATCATTGAGAGCCAGCGCATCTACGTCCCAGGACTGTTGGGGCGTGGCAGCACCGTCGACAAAAGCTGGCAAAGCAGTAGCCTTGCCGGGAGCAGGAATATCCTTGTGATAGAAAAAGGTGGATGGCCACTATTTTACCGACTCGCTAGCCTTAATCCAGGGATAGACGCGTTCTATCCTAACAGAAAAGCTAAGAGTCCCAGTAATGTATGGATTATCGGAAGTGGTAGAGTTTCTCCGGGTATGGAAATAAAACCGGAAGAGAATGGGACTCGACCTAATGCCGAGATCCCCCTCGCACATAGAAGCATAAGCGCTCATCTCTAAGAGAGAGTTCAGGGGAGATGGTGGAGTTGGACTCCATAGTAATCTATCACCTTAGAGAAGAAGGCTGAGGGTGGAAAGCTCAAACCTCTATCGAGGTTGGTGCCGAAGTGCACCCGCTCGTCGGCGCGAGGGGTGTGGACGGTTTGGCCGTAGCTGCTCCGCCAGTCGCCGGCGCGGAGGAGTCCTTCGTTCTCAACAACGCGAAGCTTGGCATCTTCCAAGACGCAGGGGATCCACACCCCCCGGAAGCTCTCCTTCTCCGCTACCGACGCCATCGATGTCGTCGTCGTCATGCCGGAAGATGAGGCGTCAACCATTTTCTATGTGCGGGTGACCTAGGATGGGTGGCGCTAGGGGATTTTGGGGGAGGCAGAGGAGCTCTTATCGTGGGAGGTGTTGGGAGGAAGGAAGGAACGCAAGCGCTATTCGAGAGAAGAGGGAGAAAAATCTCAACCCCTTATAGCCTTCATCTGCGCCAAGATTCGTGTAATATGAACAGTAACCGTGACACGTGTCGTGGAAGTAGCTAGGGAACCCCCACGTGATGATTACGCCGCCTCGATCTCCGCGCACTCATTAAAATGACACCTTGGTTCCACAAAAGGCGGACCCACCAATGGTCGTGTTGACGGGAATGTATGTCAGTGCCGTGACTTGACCATGACTAGTGTCAGATTACGTCAGAGACCAAGTTTCAGCTTAGTTTGAATTTCTAGCTGGAAAACTGAATAATGCATTCATAGGTCCGACTTATTTTGGGACCCGGATCCTATCCTTTATTTTGAAGTTTCAAGAATCCTTCAAGATTCTGCAAGACGAAGATCAAGCTAGACGATGATGAAATCTGACTCTGGATCTTTGAGGCTTCCGGGGGCTGATGTTGGGGATATACTTTCCGGGTATACTCACTATGCCTCACTGACCAGGTTGGCCCACTTCGGGTTAGAGCTTTGCTTCACGGGTGGCCCAGTTAGGGAGAAGAGACCGAGTCTAGTCATGCTATGGGAAGGACCAGAAGACTTACCGACATAGGCCTATTATGTTACTTGTAGTTCAAGATGTACTTTGTAACCGACTCTTAGTCGTAACCGGATAGGTCTCTCCTGTAAACCCTAGGCCGGATATCTATATAAGCCATCCTAGGGAAAGCCTTTAGGGCACCCTCACAATAAACTACAATCTCAACTCGCACAGGAGAAACCCTTGTAACCCATATTCCGGCTCTTATGTATTACTGGATTGCTAGCAGGAGTAGGATCCATCCAAAGCCGACGGATTCGAACCTGGGTAAACTTGGGTGCTCATAGTCCGGGAACACCGTACATCTCACACCCCTCTCTTCCACATGCCTCGAGGACCCCCTCATGGCGTACTTGTCATCAATCCGACGATAGACTTCTTTCATCCTTTCCCACGCAAGCGCTAGTGGCTCACGGTCCTCATGTTTAAAGCTTGTAATGTTGGATCTTAGTTGCATAGTCTTAGCGGGGGGAAAATTTAGTCATAAACAAATTAGTACATTCCTCCCAAGATTTAATAGTGCCCTTTGGTAGTGTTAGCAACCTATCCTTAGCCTTTCCTCTAAGCGAGAAAGGAAACAATCTTAGCTTAATAGCATTTGGATCTACATCCTTAATACGCATCATGTCGCAAATTTCAATAAAAGTATTTAAGTGCAAACCCGAATCTTTAGCGGATGAACCCCCAAATTGGTTTTGTTGAACCAAACTTAAAAGGTTAGGTTTTATATCATATGTTTCTGCATCAACTGCAGGATGAGTGATGGGTGCATGAATAAAATCATCAGTGGGAGTAGCATACTCTCCTAATCACTTTTGAGCCATGGCTCTTATCTTTTTGGTAATTTTTAAGTAATGAAAATGAATAACAAGTAACTAATTTTTTGGTTTTCAAATAGATAACAAGAAAGTAAACTAATAACAAGATTTAAAATACAACTAATAATAACAAGGATAGCGAATGTGCTTCCCTGGCAACGGCGCCAGAAAAAGGGTTGATACCTTCGATCCGGATTCACGGATGTAGTATAATAGCTTTTTCCCTAGAAGACCTAGGTTTAATCGAACCTCGGAATGCAATGCTAAAAGGTAATAAAAAGGACCTATATACAAGACTTTGTTTGTTTGTTTTACCTTAGTTGACCAGATCAATCAAGTTTACTTTATAATGGGTTTGAATCAATGGATGGAGATAGGCCAGGGTTGAAGATCCACCTGCAGCTGCACATCAAATGGGATAAAAGATAATAATAAGCATAGTAATGAATAATGTTTGAATGGAGATAATCTCTTGTGGAAAACATATCCTAATATTCTAGAGCCCCCGTGATCCAGCGGGCATAGCAATAGACTATTAATCCGACCGAGTGCACACTGAAGCCACGGGTTACAAACAATTATTAAGTGTAAAATAGATATCAAAGATTTAAGTGGTGATGTTGTTGTTGATCCCGAATGGGGCGCTAAGCAAAGACCATGCTACCCTTTCTGTCATTAAGGTTCCTATGAGATCGCCACTAGCCAAGTATCTCACCTCAAGCCTTTATCAATCTATGGGATCTTGGGTACCTACAAGTCCACAGATCAAGACAAGAGAGGAAGAAACAAAATATACAAATCACAGTTGCAAACAAAATATGGTACTGCCATGATCTAGATGCACAAAATCGCCGCGAGGTTTCTCCCCAACCCGCATCACGTGAGGACTACTCACTCATAACAAATAGATCGGAGATAGAAAACATCATACAAATTCTAAGATTGAAATCAAATATTCTTACAACGGTCGCCAAATCACAAGGAGATCTAAAGTACAAAGCAATGGCTATGGCTAGTGGATGGATGGATGGTGGAAGAGATGAACAATGGATGAACACTGGTGTGGATCTCCTTTGGTGGTGCTGTGATGTAATCTGAGAATGGCGGCTCTCTGGCCGGCGGCTAGAGCCTCAAAATATATAGGAGTCTTCACGAAAGTTGTAGGGTTTGACGAGATGAAGCCGTCGTCACCTGGTATGGGCATGCGGTACAGGCAGACCGCACGTACCAGTGGTCGTTAAGCATACTAACGGCTTGGTACTGCTTCCCAATTACTTGGTCGTGTGTACTTCCTCAAAATCCTTCATTATGACTCCTTATTTTGCATTAAAAGCCATGATTTCCTGCACAACATAATTCAAAGAGAGGATTTGCATATCTTTGCAATTATTAGTCATTAGTGGTAAGGATTGAAAGTTTATTTGGAATTTCTTGACCAAAAACAATGTTTAAACGCAGTGGAAGATGGCAAAAATTGGAGCCATCACACCTCCAAGAGTGCGAGCAAGGACTCGAAGCGAAAGCCCGCTGCTGTCCTTACCGCCAAACCCGAGTGGAAGAGCCCTCACGAGGGTGGCAGTGAGAGGGAGCGCGATGACCACTTGTACTGTTTCTTCCACAAGAAGCATGGGCATCCTTCGGACGACTATTACGAGCTCAATAAGTTTCACGACCAGCGCAATAGCCATAGAAAGGGAGAAGGAAAGGCGAGCGCGGGAGCAACCATAGTGGCAATAGAGGCAGGGGCGCTGGGACAACAACCACGGCGGCCAAGGTGCACCCCATGTGGGGCATCAGGCCAATGCTTCACAACAGCTTCCCCGTGCCCATGATAAGGACGAAGGGAGCGTGGGGGCTATCAGGAGCCTAAAGGTGACGTAGCATGCATCCTCGGCGGCTCCCAGGCCCCAGCGTCCAATAGGCAGTTCAAGCAGATCACCCGTGAGGTCACTGCCACACGGCCCAGGGCCCTGTCCCCGAAGCTCAAGTGGTCGCAGTGCCCCATCACTTTTGACGCGGAGGACCACCCTGTGTCCACTAAGGCCATGGGAGTTCTGCCCATGATCTGCAAGCCCACCATCAAAAACATCACGGTCACCAAGACGCTCATCAATGGTGGTGCCAGACTCAACGTGATCTCCACCAAGACGTTCACCAAGCTTGAGGTGCCGTATGATCGGCTGATGCCGACCATGCCTTTCTCTGGGGTCACAAACGACACTACCATACCCATCCAACAAGTGCGCCTCTCTTTCACATTCGGGTCTCACGAGAACTACCGAACGGAGCTCATCAACTTTGGCATGGCGCACATCGGCCTCCCTACAACATCGTGTTGGGATACCCCTCCCTCGCTAAGTTCATGGCAGCCACTCACCATGCCTACAACATCGTCAAGATGCCGGGAGGCAATGACAAGGTCATCACCATCTGGTGCGATGAAAAGGAAGCCTTGCGCTCTCTCGAGCATGCCCTCAAAACCGTGGCCACCACCTACCCAGAGGAAGTGGATGCTCTCGAGTACATCAGGGGTACCAAAAGGAATAAGCAAATAATGGCTCAGGTGAACACTCTGGCGAAGAGGGAGGCCACCGCACTGTACCCATCTGACGAGGGTCATGCTACGGCCACCGCCCACAGTCACGGGAGACCCTCAGGACAGGCTCGCCCCATCCTCTTCAGCGTTAGCGAGGCTCGCGAGGGTGACATGGATGCGGGGACTCTCGACTTCCCAGTGGATTGCACCCAACACACACTCAACCCCAACTCCTTCCCCGATGGCGCTTGAAGGAAGTCTAGGGGTTCCTGGTGTCGGGAGGGCTATAAGCCCCCTCCCTCTCACACAGGGTGGCCATCTACCCGAATTTTTTTGAAGGTGGTGCTCTAAACTCCCATCCTCTGCAGCCTTATTCCTCGTAAAACCCCATGCGGATCATGGCGACATTGTAATAATTTGGACCTATTTGGCACTCCCCTATTTGGATTTTGCGCCTGGCGCCAACTCTGCCGCTTGTTTTTTCCTTCGATAAAACATTTTTGAAAGCTTCGTGCGGTTGGGATTCCTCGATAGGTGCCACGCGAGTGGGGGGCTGGGAACGATGTCTACCGCCAGGCCGCCTCCCGGCAACCCAGGACCTAAAGTTTCGAGCTCTGAACTTTCAGACTAGCTCTAGCCATAAGTCATCTCACCAACGGTTCCTGCTGCTTGGGACCCTCGCGCGGCATGGGTAGGGAAGATTGGCCGCATACTTTTTATTGCTCTATGGCCATCTCCACGGTGTCAACCGCCAGGACACAACCCAGGGCCTAAAGTGTCGAGCTCTGAACTTTTAGACTAGCTCCGGCATAATTCATCTAACCCACAGTTCCTGGTACTTGGGACCCCCGTGCGACACATGTAGGGGAATCGGCCGCATATGTTTTTGGCTCTACGACCCTCTCCATGGTGTCTACCGCTGAGCCATCGTCTGCCGACCCAGGACCTAAAGTCTCAAGCTCTGAACTTGCGGACCAGCTCCGGTAACAAGTCAACTCACCCATGGTTCATGGTGCTCGAGAGGGGCGGTTTCAGCAACAAGTCAACTCACCCATGGTTCCTGGTGCTTGAAAGGGCCATCCCCCGTCGACCCAGGTCCTAAAGTGTCAAGCTGTGAACATAACGGCCAGTTCCGGTGATAAGACACCCGCGCTTTCTAGTGCTTGAAACCCTCGCGAGGCACCTGCAGGAATCCCTAGCGGCCCATGCCTTTCCATACGGTCTTCTCCTCGAGAGGCTTACAGGGTGGATCATGAGGGCACCCCATCCAGCGGCTAAACCTCGTGCTACACCTACGATCTCCTCCTTGAGGGGCCACCAGGCTAAGAACCTCCCTACGGTCTTCTCCTCGAGAGGATTATAGGGCGGCTCATGAGGGCACCCCCTCTAGCGTCCAAGGCTCGTACTACACCTACAGCCTCTCTCTTGAAAGGCTAGCAGGACAAGCAGTGTCCTATGATCCTCCCCTCGAGAGGCTTACGGAGTGGCCCGCAAGGGTGGTCCCGTCCACGGCCACCCCTACGGTCCACCTTCGAGGATACAATCATGTTTGTACTACCCTACAGGTCGCTTCTGGAGGGACCTACATAGAGACCCATGGGAACACGCCCTTATGACGGCCTCGCCTCCAAGAGCCCTTCAGGATGTGCACAGACCCAGGCCCCCTCCTCAGAAGACCTACAAGAGGCTCGAGAGGGCTCTACCCTTAACAGCCAAGACCCAAGAAAAACCCATCAATTAGCCCGCGAGGGCCCCGAGATAGAAGCATGTCCAGGGGGAGCACGTTTCCTAACGAGGCTAAGGGATGCGCAAGAATCCAGGGGTTTCCCCCTCCTCTAGAGCCCGAGCGATGGTCTCATGGCCCATGTCTGCTGTGATGGTCTAACCATGACACTCCTCGGCTCTCTCTTCTGACCCGTGACAGGGCTGCCTGACTCAGGGGCTGGCCACTCTGGACATGACTCGAAAAGTACACAAGAGAAGGCAACCACAGGAGGAAACAACTAAAAGATGTTCATTACATTCACGCTTGGAAGACAAAATAGTATCAAACACGGCAAACCAACACCTACACCCCTAAAGGACCGGCGCCCCCCGGAGTTGCACTGGCCCCTGCGGTGGCTCCTCTACGGTCTAACTATGGAGGCTCAGGTAGTTGGCACAACACATCAATGGGTCGAATACGGCCACCGAGAAGCCTCCACGGGCGTAGCGGAACTGCAGCATCGAGCACTACTGAATGTCGTGCTCTATGAGGAAGAGGGTCCAACCGTTAGTGAGGTACGTCTGACCTAGCAAGAGGACCTCCACGCTCACTTCCCACCCCTCGTTACCATCAGAGTGGCGCAGCAATACCTCCGGGGAAAGCTCGTCAGCCATCCCGAGCACGAAGGGCAGGGGAAGCCGTACCCTCGTGAACCAATCCAGGTCTCCAAGGAGAATGACAAAGTCGATAACCCGCGGGGGATCGTGGTCGTCCTTGATCTTGATCACGATAGGTAGGGGAGGTGTAGAAGGAAGAAGCGCGGGTTCCGAGATGCCTCTGGGGCCCTCGTCCACCCCCACGTCATTTGTGCATGCTCCCGCGTGGTCATCCCAACTACGCTGCATCGACGCCTCCCCCTCAGCAGTCGTAATGTCCCTTGTGGAAGGGATAGAGCCGGGGGTCATGTTGTGACCGCCGCACCTTCCGTGGCTGCTCCCGCACGGCTGTCCCAGACCGTGCTTCACCGGAGGGGTCCCCGTCGCATCCATTGCCACAGATTTACCCTTCTCACTAGCTGAGAGTCGCTTAGGCACCATGGGGTGAAATGGGGTTTTCGGCGCTAGGTAAGAAGGGAGAAAGGCTGGTGGAGCAGAGGAGATGGTGTCAAGGAGAAGGCGCCACGCTCATTCAATGATTTAGCATGGCGAGGGGTCATGTCATTACGACGTACACGTGGCACGAACTGTGGGCCCATCTCGCATGCCGTCGCATCGCGGGGAGCGGTTCCCAAGGCGGGGCAGATCCTTTTTGCATCTGATGGTTCCCGGAGCCCCAACGCTCCAAGTGCACGGCGGATATGCGTACAGGGGTGGTTACCGTGTTAGCCGTGGCCGTGATGGGGACCGCCAACCGATCGGGCCCTTGCCCCTTGGCCCCTTCAAAAAGACACATGCATAGCAAGCGCCCGGGGCCTACTATCGGAGTCCTGGCACACGAGGTACCATTATCCTATGGCCGACGGGCCCACCGATAGGGCCAATACCCCCTCCCGAAGAAGAAGCACAAGGAAGATGTCCTCAAGAGGGAAAACTGAGGGTATCGACTCGAGAGGGAGACTCGCTCGAGTCCTCCCATCTACTTTGATGGAGCACCGGATCACGTGGGTCCTCTAGCGGGCCTCATATGCTTCGGAGCGTGCCCTAGGGCTACGCTTGTAATTTTGGGGCAAAAGTAAGGAAGAGGACAAAACCCTACTGGAACAGCCATAGCATGGTGGACCACGTTGATAAAGAGGAGTCACACCACCCCTGTTGTTGCAAAGGCGTCGCGGTCGTCACCGATGCCAGGAGAGCTGCCCCTTGCCTTTTCAGTGCCAAGGAGATAAGGGAGAAGTCAGGTAGTGAAGGACGGCGTCAGGCACCCCCAATTTGCGAAGGACTAGAGGGTGCCCAGGACGATGGAACAAGTACACAGAAAGTAGCCTAGTAGACCAGGTCTTCCAGGACGAGAATGTGGTGACCCTTCCTTCCCAGCATTTGGGGGAAGAGGCCCGACCGCCTATATAAGGAGACCTTCTCCTACCTTAGAGGGGTCGATCCACGCGATCTGTAACCCTAGACATTGGCACACCATTGTAACCTCGCAAAGCACCGCGAGCAATAGAACCAAGCAGGAGTAGGGGTTTTACCTCCTCACGAGGGTCCCGAACTAGGGTAAAATACCCCCCGTGTTAACCTCTCTATCGTGCTAGTGTGCCGCCGCCGTCAATGCCACCTGGAATCTCGGAACGCGTGTTTATCCCCCTCTTGAACTCAGGGCTTGTTGGACCCCTTGTTCCTTTGCAGGACACTTTCTCCGACAAACTTGAAGCTCCTGCGCATCTAAGTTTGCCATATGGCACGGCTGAAGCATCTAGCGCCATAGAGTTCCATGTCCTCATCTTCGGACTCGGAGGAGTAAGCGCGCTTGGCATGTAGCTTGTCGACCTTGCACTGCGTGATATCGTCGCAAGCATCATAGTCGTGGTCCATCAGTCACGGACTGCGATGTTGATGTGGCAGGTCATCCTCATCATACGACAGCGAGCAATTTCTTATGAGTGACGTAGATGTCTTCTTTGGTTCCAGAGTTGGCTCTCCCGTGAGTGCAACCTCTACCAGTCCCGAGTCTGGCAAGGGTGGATTTGTGGATGGAGTGCATGGATCCCCCGGCTATGGAGGGTTGGGCTATAGATAGGTGGAGGCCTCCATGACGGCGGCCTATGGGGTCTTAGGCATTACATTGCCCCGTGCATCCAAATACATGAATGAAAAGTCCAGTCATTGAGTGGCTTCGTGTATGGCTTCCTCGTCCATCAGGTCCCCTCGAAGGTGTATTTTGGACACCCCAACGTTCTGGTTCCCCTATAAGGAGGATCCACATAGCAAGGAGAGCCCTGCCTATTGGGCACTCGACTCATTGGAGAGTCATTGTCGTTCTTCTAGTCGGGCATGGAGCGCCTACTGGTGGAGGAATTCCTTGTTTAAGTACCAATGTTACGCCATTAGCACTTCTTGCAATGATTTGGAGGGAAAATGTGTGCCACCCGTTAGGGCCTTCTTGACCCTTTCCCACTCCACATCTGTGAGGTGGATCTGTGGCATGTCATTGTCGCAGTTGTCGTTGTCACGGGTGGCCCCGTTCCCGGCCACAAGATTGGCGCTGGTGTCGGTGCCGTTTCCGGAGACACTGCTACTATTGGGATTGATGACGACGCAATAGTAGTGGTTGAGGCATATGTTGCTTGTAGAGTTCTCCAGGTCGGATCCGACGTGATGATCGTCCTTTAGAAGATCGCTTAGATCAGAGTCGCAACTGTTGGTGCTATCCGAGCCGCAGGCCGAGGAGGTGGTGTTCATCTCATTGAGGGTCCCGAGTGGTAGCGGGGTCCATGAAGCTAGTGCAATCGATGGTGGAGTCGACTACTCCAGGACCGATCATATCTGGTCCAGGATGCGCATAGTGCAGATCTTGCCGACCTAGAAGATGAAGCTGCCGATCGTCATGTCATCTTTGGCATGGAGGGATTCGAAGGCCGAGTTTATGGTCGATGAATGGATGGTGAAGTCGAAGGTGCCGAAGCTGAGGCGTCCCTACGACGCGGACGAATCAAAGATGGGTAGGTGATAGGGCCGCCAAAGTCGTAACATCAGCACGCCCATTTCCCACAGACGGTGCCAATTGACGTGGGGTTAACACATCAATGCCCATAGTTTATGGACTTGGGTTTAAGGAAGAACAACAAGGTGGAGACTTTGTCGACTAGCACGCAAGCAACATGGGGACATGGTGGTTTACCTAGGTTTAGGCCCTTGGAGGGAAACCCTACTCCTGCTTGTCTGCTCTTGATTGATGATGAACCAAAGGTTACATGGGTTCCTTGATAGCACTGGTGCGCAGATGTGATCTGGAGGGTGTATGTGCTAGGGTTTCTGATGATCCTTCTCGTTGCTCCCTTCAGGCTTTTATATGATGAGGCCGGGTCTCAGGATACAACCGAGTTGGTTACAAGTTAGGGTTAACTCTTTAAACTTTTTATATAAAGCTTGCCGTATCCATCAAGGAGTCGCATCCTTCATGGGCCTGGGCCACCCGAATCTTCATGGGCTTCACCACTGGCGGCAGATCGTTGTGTGGGTTCCTGCTAGGCCGAACTTGGTAGGCCCATCTTAGGCACCCACAGGTCATACCTATGTCACGTTCTTTTCATGCTTGGTTTTATCCACTTTCTTGTGTTTTGTCCACACTTTGGGGTACTTTTCATATGATTTCTTGGACTAACCTATTAACAAGAGCCACAGTGCCAGCTGCCTGTTTTCTGCTGTTTTTGGTTCCAGGAAAGTCAGAAAATGAATATTCTCGAAATTGGACGGGACAAAAGCCAAAGTGCCTATTTTTTCGGAAGTCATCAGATGCTAGAGTACGAGACGGAGAGGGGCCAGGGGGCCACCACACCACCTGGGCGTGCGGCCCAGCCTGGCCTGCGCCAGGGAGTGGTCTGGCCGCCTCCGGCACCCCCTCGGCCTTCCCTTCCGCCTATAAGATGCCCTCGGGACAAAAACCCTAGGGACCCGATCAAAAATCCACGAAAGAGTCTGTAGCCGCCGTCATCTCCATCCCTAGATCGGGAGGGATCTGAAGCTCTTCCCAGCACCCTGCCAGAGAGGGGAATTCACCCTGGAGGCCTTCTTCATCATCAGGCAAGCCTCCGTTGTGATGCGTGAGTAGTTCATCCTTGGACTACGGATCCATGTAGTAGCTAGATGGCTAGTTCTCCTCCTTTGTGCGTTCATGTTTAGATCTTTTGAGCTCCGTTCATGATCAAGATCATCTATTTGTAATTCTGCATGTTGTGTTTGCGAGGATCCGATGGATATTGAGATGCTATTTCAGATTGATTATTGATTCTATCATTTCTTTGTTATTTGTGATCTTGCATGCTTTCCGTTGTTAGTAGCTATCTTGGCCAAGTAGATTCTAGCAACTCCAAGAGTTAGTATTTATGCTCGATAGTGGGTTCATGCCTCTGGTAATCTGGGGAAGTGATAGAAATTTCTAAGGTACTAGATGTGCTGTTGCTACTAGGGAGAAAACATCAATCCTTTCTTCATAGAACAATCGTATTGTTTACTTTACACGCAATTCATAAAGTAATAATCTGTTGCTTGCAACTTAATACTGGAGGCGGTTCAGATGATAACCTGAAGGTGGATTATTAGTCATAGATGAAGTTGGATGGCGGTCTATGTATAATGTTGTAATGCCCAATCAAGTTCCAAAGGAGTCAAGATGATTAGAATAGGCATGTATTGCTTTCTCGATGTCTGTCAATTGCCCCACTGTAATTTGTTCACCCAGCATGTTATCTATCTTAAGGAGAGCCACCACTAGTGAACTATGGACCCCAGTCATTTTCTTTACATACAATCTACAAACTGTTTACTGCTTTGTGTTTACTTTCTGCAATTTATTACTTCTTTCCATTCGATACGTGTAATCCTTTGTTTTTAGCAAAACACGGTGAGATTGACAACTTCATCGCAAGTTGGGGACAAAGTTCTGTGGTTGTGTTGTGCAGGTATCCACGTTGCTACTAGCACCGGTAGTGCGCCCTGCCAAGGCTCAGCTAGTAACACCTTTGGGGTGTTTCCTTGCTCCTACTGGTTTGATTAAACCTTGGTTTCATAACTGAGGAAAACTTGCTGCTGTGCTCATCATACCTTCCTATTGGGATTCCGAACGAGCTCTACATCAACCAGGAGCCATTAGGCATTTTTCTGGCGCCGTTGCTGGGGAACGAAGAAGAAGAAACTCTCACATCAACACCGCACCAGCATTTTTCTGGCGCCGTTGCCGGGAGTCAAGGACATCTTCACAAGGGGAGTCCCTCATAACCAATCTCTTTACTTTGTTATTTTTGTTTTGCTTAGTTTCTTTTTTTTGTTTGCTTGTTTCTTTATCAAAAACACAAAAAAATAGTTTTACTAGTTTTCTTTCTTTACCAAAAACACAAAAAAATTAAGTCTCCTTTAGTTGTCACCTCTTCCTTAGCTCACCATGTTGATCCCTAAATTCACCCTGAAAGACCTTTCAATTGGTAGTGGTTCTATAATTGGGAAAGATAATATTGAAGAATTCTTTAATCATGTTAGTAAGCATGAAGATACTGAGGATAGATCCCTTGTAGAACTTGCTCCAAACTATGAGATTGCTGCAGCTGCTTTAATTCACATGTTAGAAGATAGGTTTGTTAACCTCAACCCCTTAATGCAAGTAATGTTTCTTAAGCTTAAAGAAATTGAGGACCCTGAAAAGAGGGATTTTATTCTAGAAACTTTGTTTAAGGAGTTCTATGATGTTGCCAAGGAAGCTAGGAAAGTCTTTGAATGTTTCAATATGCTCGACTCATGTGTAGATGTTGTTGGTACCTGAGAAAAGATGAACAAAACCGAACCTAATGGGGAGGAACCTAAGATACCAATACCCTTTAAACTAGTAACAATACATGATGCCGTAGAACAGAATCTTGATTGGATTGTTCCTGCAAACCTTTTTGATGAGAATAGTGAACCTAAGAGCATTGAGAGAGGATCCTCTAGAACTTATTTGGATGATATACCTTGCCTTGTTGAAAATATTTCTGGTATTGATCTTAATGCTTCTTCATTTGAGAACACTTGATTCTTTTTCTTTGCTTCTTATGCCTAACTTAAAGGCGTTAAAGAAAAGTACTTATTGGGAGATAACCCAAAAGTTTTAGATGAGTCTTGGAAGTTATTACTTTAGTAATAACCGCTCCTTATCCTTTTTATTTGCTTTTTGTGCCAAGAGTAACATCTAATGAGAGAGAAGTAATGATTGGGAAAGTTGTTGTCCCGAAACAGATTTTTGTGCTTCACCGTAAAAATTCGTGTAAAATCTATGAACGTCTTTTTGAGGCGTGCATTTTTGTTCTTCTGCCCCAGGTTGTTATATAACTTCCATTAGTTCAACACTTTTTGATTTGAGCAACAGAAGGTCTTCGAAAAAAATCGTCTTTACCTGCTGGTCTGTTTTGACAGATTTCTGCCATTTTCTGCATTTGCTTCTTGTTGGTTCCTTTTTGAGTTCTTTTGGGGAATTGAGCTTTTTGAGGAAAGTGCTAAAGTAGCTAGTGTTCTAATGCAAGTTTATTTGGTATTATAACTGAACCTTAAGACCTATTATCTTGAGTGCACTAATGTTGCTAATAAAGATTGTGTGAAGTTTTGTATGAAGGAAAAATTTCAGGTGTATGGAAGGAATGAGTAATGAGATGAAGGATGGACTAAAGCTCAAGATTGGGGATTCCACACGTGTCACCCCAATAAATATCCAAGAAGTACAAGAGTCAAATCTTGGGGATGCCCAAGGCATCCCCTTCTTCATCCATAAAAATCTCAGATTTCTTCCAAACGCTTCATTTTTATTGTTTCATCCACAGTTGTGTTGTTCTTGGAGCGTCTTCTTTTTCGTTTTCATTTTGGTTTTTAGTTTGCTTTTGTTTGCTTAGTTTTCTGAATAAATTGGTTGGACCCCCTCTTTCATACATTGGTTTGCAAATAGTTTGGTTTGGTTTGGAAAAGACTAGGAAAGTTCATACTTATGTGTTAAAAAGAGCTTGTTTTTTACTGTGGCCTATGCTTTGTCATGCCATGCTTGATATTGTTTTGGCTTTATGCTTAGTATTCTTTGCTGTAGCATGAATTGTTATAAATAATTGAGATTGCTTAATGTGCCTTGGATGAATCATGTGTTGTTTTAGCATATTAAAGCATAGTATAGTGGTATTCTCCTTTGATGCTTTATTTGGGTTGACTTGGCGCATGCTCACACCATGTTATGACTATCTCAAGTCACCATAGCCTTTATGATCCTTTGGTTTTCAACTTGTAGTATCACTTTATGCTTTGACCAATGATGTTTTGTCGCTCTGCATGATTATGGCCATTATTGCTCTCTTAGTTTGTCGCTCCCAGTCTTTTGCTAGCCTCCACAACCAAGTATGAGTTCCACTCATGCATCCAAATCCCTAAACCAAGTTATTCCAAAGAGTCCACCATACCTACCTACTAGCTTATGCTATTCCAAGTATATTCATGCTTTTGTTTACCTTCCAAATTAAATTTGTTATGAGAAAACTAGTGATTAAAGATCTCACGAACTTGATGACACACTTTACCTTTCTGCATCTAATAAACTTGAACCATTGGGTCCTTCTTTGGTGCGTATATGCTTGCACTTTATAAGTTGAAATTAGCATAACCATGTATCATGGGGAACGCTTTCAACATTGCACTTGTACTTTGTACCCCGTTGATATCATGTTCTTTTGCTTACGGATCCCGGCGGTGTGAAATAAAAGTGGAACTTGTAAGATCATGGAGTTTGTATGTGTGTTAGAGAAACGCCTGGGCCGCTAGCCTAACCCATGCCTAATCATGGTGGAAACTTGCAGCATAACCATAATGAGCACTATATGAAGTATCCTCAATAAAAACCTATGCAAATAGCAAATAAAAAGATTGTTGAGATGCTCATTGTCTGCTTGCCTTGTCATTTTGATTATGGGATAGCTCCTGTATCATGTGTAAGGGGTACCCCGTTGGTGG
Source organism: Avena sativa (assembly GCA_916181665.1). NCBI lineage: Eukaryota > Viridiplantae > Streptophyta > Magnoliopsida > Poales > Poaceae > Avena > Avena sativa. The sequence continues at coordinate 100,446,698 of OV702287.1, read as the reverse complement.
TTCTTTATGATACACATGTACTTACAATGACAAGAGCTTACTCGTGACTAAAGTTGAGTAGAATGAGGATCGGTCTTCCTAAGTAAGGGGCATGAGATTTCGGTTTATAACTTATCAAGCATATCCTCTTAGTTGTGTCACTTTAACCTTAATCACCTTCAAGATGCTTATGATAGGGGCAATGAGAGCTGAAAGCTATAAGTACCATAATTTTTGGAAGCTCTTTACGAGACTTGAATCCCTACTTCCTTTTATGAAGGCCTTTCTTCCACCATTATATATTGAGTCTCCACCTTCTACCTTTATGCACCTACTTTGAGAGCATAGTGGCCATTCTTAGTTCTATGTGCATTGTCCCAAGACTAATTGATTGATGCATATCTTGATATTGCTTGTTTTCAACTATTTGTATCTAGTCACTCTTATGAACTTTGAAGGTGTCCTATGCATTTATATTTGCTACTCTATGAGGGACAAGCTGAATACTATTATGCTATGTTTTCTTTATGTGAAACAAGCAAACGTCTTGCAAAACATTGTTATTCATGAATCTTTTGTTTGTGCCTTTTCATGTTGCATCATAGTTTCTTTGTCTTATTGCTAGAACTTTGTCTTTCATGTTATGATTGATGTACTATGATCCCAGCTTCGAATGTTTTACAAATACTTTCATCAAGTCTTTGATGGTGCATGTCACCTCAAAAATTATTATTTCTTTTTATCACTTACCTACTCGAGGACGAGCAGGAGTTAAGCTTGGGGATGTTGATACATTGCAAATGTATCTATAATTTTTGATGTTCCATGCTTGGTTTTATCCACTTTCTTGTGTTTTGTCCACACTTTGGAGTACTTTTCATATGATTTCTTGGAATAACCTATTAACAAGAGCCACAGTGCCAGCTGCCTGTTTTCTGCTGCTTTTAGTTCCAAGAAAGTCAGAAAATGAATATTCTCGGAATTGGATGGGACAAAAGCCAAAGTGCCTATTTTTCTAGAAGTCATCAGATGCCAGAGTACGAGACGGAGAGGGGGTGGTCTGGCCGCCTCCGGTACCCCCTCGGCCTCCCCTACGCCTATAAGATGCCCTCGGGACGAAAACCCTAGGGACCCAATCAAAAATCCACGAGAGTCTGTAGCAGCCGTCATCTCCATCCCTAGATCGGGAGGGATCTGAAGCTCTTCCCGGCACCCTGCTGGAGAGGGGAATTCACCCTGGAGGCCTTCTTCATCATCATGCAAGCCTCCGGTGTGATGCGTGAGTAGTTCATCCTTGGACTACGGATCCATGTAGTACCTAGATGGCTGGTTCTCCTCCTTTGTGCTTTCATGTTTAGATCTTGTGAGCTCCGTTCATGATCAAGATCATCTATTTGTAATTCTGCATGTTGTGTTTGTGGGGATCCGATGGATATTGAGATGCTATTTCAGATTGATTATTGATTCTATCATGTCTTTGTTATTTGTGATCTTGCATGCTTTCCGTTGTTAGTAGCTATCTTTCCCAAGTAGATGCTAGCAACTCCAAGAGTTAGTATTTATGCTCGATAGTGGGTTCATGCCTCTGGTAATCTGGGGAAGTGACAGAAATTTCTAAGGTACTAGATTTCCTATTGCTACTAGGGAGAAAACAAGAATCCTTTGTTCATAGAACAATCGTATTGTTTACTTTACGCACAATTTGTAAAGCAATAATTTCTTGCTTGCAACTTAATACTAGAGGGGGTTCGGATGATAACCCGAAGGTGGATTATTAGTCATAGATGCAGTTGGATGGCGGTCTATGTATAATGTTGTAATGCCCAATCAAGTTCCAAAGGAGTCAAGATGATTAGTATATGCATGTATTGCTTTCTTGATGTTTGTCAATTGCCCCGTTGTAATTTGTTCACCCAGCATGTTATCTATCTTAAGGAGATCCACCTCTAGTGAACTATGGATCCCGGTCCTTTTCTTTACATACAATCTACAAACTGTTTACTGCTTTCTGTTTACTTTCTGCAAACTATTACTTCTTTCCATTCAATACGTTTAATCCTTTGTTTTCAGCAAAACACGGTGAGATTGACAACCTCATCGCAAGTTGGGGACAAAGTTCTGTGGTTGTGTTGTGCAGGTCTCCACGTTGCTACTAGCACCGGTAGTGCGCCCTGCCAAGGCTCAGCTAGTAACACCTTTGGGGTGTTTCCTTGGTCCTACTGGTTCGATTAAACCATGGTTTCATAACTGAGGGAAACTTGTTGTTGTGCTCATCATACCTTCCTCTTGGGGTTCCCAACGAGCTCTACATCAACCACGAGCCATCAAGCATTTTTTTGGCACCGTTGCCGGGAGACGAAGAAGAAGAAACTCCCACGTAAACACCATACCACCCCTCTAGAGGAGGAGGATGTCGCGACCACACCCCACGAAGAGGAGGTGTAGTATCTCAGTCTGCCTGCCAGCAAGCTGCGAAGAGCGAGCAAGGTCGTGGGAACTATGCGCAAGGTTCTTGGTTGTGTATGGCTGCTGAAGAACCAGCAACTCACGCCGGAGGAGAGGGACATCATCATGTTGTACAACATTCTGCCGGCTCTATCATGATGTATGTGGGTCGACGGGTTCCCCTTCGACCTAACCCTCAGCGTGGATCTCCGTCTCATCGTCAACCTACCGGCGCTTCAAGACAGTTGGTACCTGGTTGAGCAGGAGGATGGCCACTGTAGCATATGCATGCAAGCGCTATCGAAGTGCACAACAGTGCATCTCCAGGGATGCAACCATCTGCACCAGCGCAAGTGCATCTTCACTTGGTTTGAGACCATCACTAGCTGCCCTGTTTACCGAGATAATGTTCTCGCCCATATTTGTTGACACAAGGAGCATATGCTCCTTCTGTATGAAAACTGGTCCTGTGGTTGCTAAATAATTAATGTACTGAACCAATGTATCTGCTGCACGCCAAGTGAACTTGTTCTACATATGTTTAAACTTGTCAAATTAATCTTAATACGATTTATACAGGGAAAAAGTTAGTCTAGGATTACAATCTAACAGGAAATTCTCATCATGTCACATACATTTTACAAAGAGAAAACCAAAACGAATCACTATTCGTCATCTCACCACATAATATGAAACAATAGTCTAATCATCATCACCATCATCGCTTTCAGCACCCCCGTGTTCTAGATCGACATATTCTGACTGGGTTGGATCTTCTTCCCCTTGCCATTCATCATACATGTCCTCACATTCATCAGGTAGAACTAGTTTATTCCTATGTTTTTCGACTACACTAACCTCAATAGTGAAATCTACTAGTCCATCATGCGTAGAGCCGCCTCTGGCAATCAAATTTTAATCGATGTCAGCCAGTTCATTTACCATACAACCATTGGGATCATCTTGGTTGGCAACATCTATGGTGACTGACTCATCATACTCATTCACATCATAGGTGCTCCTTGCCTCAAACTTTTGCACATATTGTCAGTCGTTATTATCTTTGTCATCCAAGAATATTACCTTGGAAGATTGAGTTACCAAAATATATGGTTCCTCCTTGTACCACTCAACAGTAGTATTGATCGATATGAAATTCCCATCATTTCTGGGGCCTCTTTTCTTGTTCGGATATTGTTCATACTAATAACATTTGAATAGAACCATAGATCGACCACCAGTCTTGTTGTTATAGTTCAAATCAATAACCTCTTTTATGTGACCATGATGATCATAGTCCTCTGACTTCTTCATTTTGATTGTCAAGTGCTCTCCACTGGTCGTGATGCCACTGTTTTGTGTCTTCAAATGTTTCTCACACTCATAAGTGTTGTAGTGGATACCATCGTCCTTGCAAGCTGAAGCTGTCTAGACGTTTTTTGCCGGACCACATGATAGGGCATAGAGACCATCACTAACATTGCCAGGATTCTCTTCACGCAGCTTAGTGATCTGTGGTTATACAAAATAATCAAGAGGTCATCTCATGTGCACAATTCGTATGCAATTCAAAGTTTAATTCAACATCTTACATGATTCCTAAACCATCCATGAAACCCACCCACACATGCTATTGCAACATAATATTTTCCTTTGGTTACTTTAATAACCTACAAAAAATGATTCTCAAGTAAGACATCTGAACATATCTTGCTACAAATTTCATTTCATATATGTGAGGATATATATGAATAGTACTCACACAACAAAGTTTCTAGCCTCATCAGCATTATTCAGCACATACCATGTAAGTTGGTAATATTCGTGTTGCATTAATGTTCTATGTTCCTTCTTTCCTACTAGGCGAACACTATGATTAAAAACATATTTTTCAACTTCTTCAATTCTGCCACCCATATCGGATCTCGTTTTACGACCAAGAATGTATCTTGATCAAAATGCAAATGCTTCAGCAGCAATATATGCCTCTACAATGCAAGCCCCTTCTCTAGCCTAGTTCCTAACAATACCCTTGAAAGTGCAAAGTCGATGTTCTATAGGGTACAACCATATGTACTATAGGGACCTCTATAAAGTGCATCTTCAGTCAGATGAACAACCAAATGCACCATCACGTCAAAGAAGGCTGGTGGATATATCAGCTCAAGCTTGCACAGGATTTCTGTTATGTCTATCTAAAGATGCGTTACATCTCTTCTATCTAGAGTTGTGATTCAGATTTACTAAAGAACTTTCCCAACTCTACAAGCACATTGTACAAAACCTTGTTCACTAAATTTTTAAAACCATGAGCTAAAAGCCTTTGTTGTAGGATGTGGCAATCGTGAGTTTTCAACCCTTGGAGCTTGTTCCCCTCTACATTGATACAATTTGCAATGTTGGAGGCAAATCCATATGGGAACTTCACACCTCGGAGGATGTCACAAAATAGTACCCTTTTATTCAATGGCAAGGTAAATTCCGCACCTCGAAATTTATAATGTTTTTCACTGACCTTATCATCAACCGTATCTTCAGGATGCAGCTTCAGTTTTTGTTAACGTTAAGTTTTTTGCAGTCAAGCCTAGCATTATAGCTATCTTTTGTCTTGGATGGAATGTTGAGTAATGTGCCTATAATGCTGTCACATATTTTTTTCTCCATGTGCATGACATCAATATTATGTCGAAGCGTCTTACCAGCCCAATACCGCAAGTCCCATAGAGTGGATCTGTGCTTATAAAATATTCTAGGTTCCTTTTCCTTCCCTTGTGCATCTGCTGCTACTTCTTCCGCTCTCTTCCTTTTGGATGCTGCTGCTACTGTCGGTGCATATTCTGTATTCTTTCTTTTACCTTGTTTGGAAACTGGTTGTTTTCCTGGTTTGACATTTCGGACCTTTTGTAGATGCGCCTGCAACTTAGCTATAGTGAGCTTTTGTGGTGTAGTGCCATATTCAGTCCTATTTCCTTAGAATTATATTTTTTTAGGTTTTTTCGGAATTTGTGGCCTTTAGGAAGAAAAACTCGGTGGAAAAGGAAACTAGTCATATTTTGTAGCCTCACTGTGACCTGTTTTGTCTCACAGTGAACACATGCATTATAATCTGTTGTCACTCTGCCTAACATAGTGCCAAGAGCTCGAAAATCATGGGTGCAGAATATCACAACAGCAGGCATATGGAACTTGGCATCTTCAAGTTTGTTGGCATTTATATCAGGAGTCATGACACCCTTCCATAGTTCCTAAAATTCTCGTATAAGAGGTTGTATGAACAGATCAAGATCCTTCCCAGGTGATTTGGGACCTAGGATGAGTAAAGCCAGCAAGAAGTTCGACTAATCAGTGCATGCCTAGGGAGGCATGTTGTCAATTCTGACAAGTATTGGCCACATGTTGTACGAGTTACTCATGTTGCCAAATGTGTTAAATCCATTTGTAGCTAGGCAAAGTCTTAGGTTCCTTGGATCCGCCTTTTAAGATAAAAGCGATCTTTTAAGAGAAGGAGCGCCTTTTTTGCTTGTAGTGGGGTACATGTCCCTTGACAACCCAAAAAGCTCCTCATCCTCGATCTAATGAGCTTCAGGCAGATCAACATCAACTAGAGGATCAAGAATAGGCTGATCATATGGTTCACCATGTTTAGTCCACCTAATATATGTGCATTGCATCCCATTAATGAATATATCGTCTGTGAATGTGCTCTGACTCGGCTTTTTATAATTAAGGCATTATTGGCATGGGAAAAACACATCTGAGTCACCGTTATGCTGTCTAACAAACTTCATGAGGTCATCAACATCGTCCCAATATGAAGGTGTTGTTTTTTTCCATTCAGTATCCAATATTTGTCCATCTGTTGAGGATAGAGATGGTCAGAAGCTTTCAAGATATTTCACCGAACAAGTTGATTACAGGTCTAATTAAGCCAAGATATCTGAGCAAACTGATCGAACATAGAACTATAGCCACGTAACTTTATCCTTTTTGAGCAATTGATTGCAGAACTATGTTACATATTTGAGAGAACAGATCAACCGAGTGCAAAATTCCAACCATTCAAACAAATAGATCAAGTGAAGAACAATGTCAAATGAATAGATCGATTACGAAACAACTTCTAGGGAATGATTCAAGCGAACTATGGAAATTATAAGCATAAAGTGGGGATCGACCAGCTGACCCTTGGCCTATGTGCGTCTCGAGAAGAATGGTGCTGCCAACAATGTTGTCAGGCCGCCTGGCTGATAGACGGAGTGTGAATGTTTTGGTGCATGACCTATGGTTTTGACCGCCGGTGCATCTCTAGAAAAATGGCGCGAAGAGATAGTATCTGGTTGTCAGAGTGAAGGTGCGAGTAGGAAAGTTTTGGCATGCGTGGGGTATGTGTCCTGGTTATCAACAATTTTCACGTGAAACTGCTAAAATTTTCTCCCTCGTTTTTTCTTCCTTGTTGAGGTCTAGAATTTTTTTACTGAGCCCATGAAATTATCCTATCAGGCCCAAGCATAGCCCAAAACATTCCGATTTAGCATTTTCATTGTATTTTGGCCGCCGACCATAGCCCATTCAATTTCGGAGTGAGCCCATGGAATATAGAATAGGGAATCCACCCCTAGCTAGCCTAGAATCTTTTTATTTCGGCCTTTATGGGCATTACCCCTTCCCCACCCCCAAAGCTCCGCCTACTCTATGTTTTTCTGTAGAATCTACTGCATTATGCAGTAGTTTTTAATTGAGATGCCAGGAGCACTGCCTCATTATTTGAAGGGATATAAACATGGACAAAGAAAGACCTTTTAAGGAGACAAATTCGTAAGTTATAGTAATACTGTTTAACGTCTCTAGGGAATGAAGTATTTCTTGCGTAGTGGTAAGGCATGAAGTTGACTGCTTTTGAGGTATTGACTCTGAATCCTAGGCAATACTCTTTGTGTTATTATAGATTAACATTTTTCGTACTCTGAGGCTGACATCTGGGACCTAGATAAATGCTTGCTGCATCTAGCAATGTTTCCATGGTCAGAACGGCTGACTCGACCCGAAAAAATAGTCCAATATGCACATGCCTCTTTCAAATAGAGGCTGACATCTAGGACCCAGCATACACACATTTCCTGCACAAAGGAGGCTGACATCTAGGACCCAGCAGTAGACCAATGTCAAAATAGTGGACGCGGCCAAAAAAAAGGTCCATCATACGCATGTTTCATTTATAGAGAAGCTGACATGTGGGACCCAGCAGCACGACCTTATAGAGATCCTGCATCAAGAAACATTGCCAAGTCCGACATAAGAAGGCACGAGCGAGAAAAAAGTCTAGTGTGCACATGTTTCTTCTTATGAGCGGATGGCATGGAGGACCCAATAGCCTGAATAAACGGCTTATGTAGCGAGCAACATTATCAAGTTCGACTCGAAAAAATGGTCCAACATACACACGCCTTTTCGGGGTTAGGGAACTACTTTTTTTGAGAGGAGGGTCAGGGAACTTCTGAGCATAGCCTAGTGAAATTTGAGAAAAGAACTCATGGAGCATAGGCCAGAACATTTTAATTCGGCCTTTTCAGGGTCAAGGGACTGGTCAAGATAGCCTAGTGAAATTTAAGAAAGGAGCCCATGGAGTATAGCGCATGTAGATGGACCATGTAGAATAGCCCAAAATCATTTAATTCAGCATTTTAAGAAGTGCCCTCACCTCTTAAAAATCTCCCCATCCACCTCTTTAAAAAACTCCGTCTACCCACACTCTTAAGAAGGGATTTCTATTTTTGTGCCCTCGGTTCGTTAGTTGTACTCAGTTTTCCCCAGCCGCTTAACTTTTCCTCCCTTTTGCCCATATCCTTCTACAAAACTCTCACACGGTCTAAAAATGTGTTGTCCGTCAGTCTTGCTCTTACGTGCTGACAAGTGGGGCCATGTTCAGTCGGGTCCCATAGTGGACCCTTGTCATTACGTGCTGACAAGTAGGGCCATGTTCTGTCGGGTTCCATAGTGGACCCTTGCCGTTACATGCTGATAAGTAGGGTCGCGTTTAGTCAGTTCCGTAGTGGACACCTCTCTCCACTTATCCATATCAGCATCGGACCCACGGCTCATCCACGTGAGCACCGGACCCACAGCTTACTCAGGTTAGCGTTGCAAGATGGGACCTCGAGCTAGCCCCACGCCCGCTCCCATGTCGTTGCCTCCCCTTTCTTCTTCTTCTTAGGCGACGGTGGCCCTTTGTCTAGCTTCATTTTCATATAGTGAAATGTAATGCATAAACTTCCATATACGAAAATTATACACCTTTAAACTCTATGAAATCGCACTTAGGACATGATAATGTTGTGCTAATAAAATCCTGATCATTTATCATTTCCATGGAGTGAAACTTAATGCATAAACTTGCGTATATGAAAATTTTAAACATTTGAACACTGTGAAATAGCACTTAATACATGATAATGATGTGCTAACAATTTTTTTAGAGATTATCATTTTCTCCCCCATTTTCATAGAGTAGAATGTAATGCATAAACTTGCATATACGAAAATTATACACATTTGAACTCTTTGAAATCGCACTTAATACGTGATAATGTTGTGCTAAGAAAATCTTGAGAGATTACCATTTTCATATAGTGGAATTTAATGCATAAACTTGCATATACGAAAATTATACACCTTTGAACTGTTTGAAATTGGACTTAGGACATGATAATGTTCTGCTAATAAAATCCTGATTATTTATCATTTCCATGGAGTGAAACTTAATGCATAAACTTGCGTATATGAAAATTTTAAACATTTGAACACTGTGAAATAGCACTTAATACATGATAATGATGTGCTAACAATTTTTTTAGAGATTATCATTTTCTCCCCCATTTTCATAAAGTAGAATGTAATGCATAAACTTGCATATAAGAAAATTATACACATTTGAACTCTTTGAAATCGCACTTAATACGTGATAATGTTGTGCTAAGAAAATCTTGAGAGATTACCATTTTCATATAGTGGAATTTAATGCATAAACTTGCATATACGAAAATTATACACCTTTGAACTGTTTGAAATTGGACTTAGGACATGATAATGTTCTGCTAATAAAATCCTGATCATTTATCATTTCCATGGAGTGAAATATAATGCATAAACTTGCGTATATGAAAATTTTAAACCTTTGAACACTGTGAAATTGCACTTAATACGTGATAATGATGTGCTAGAATTTTTTTGAGTGATTATCATTTTCTCCCCCATTTTCATAGAGTGAAATGTAATGTATAAACTTGCATATACGAAAATTATACACATTTGAACTCTTTGAAAAGCCCACTTAATATGTGATAATATTGTGCTAAGAAAATCTTGAGAGATTATCATTTTCATAGAGTGGAATGTAATGCACAAATTATATACCTTTGAACACTTTCCCTTCAAATTATATTCAAAACCATTTGTTTACGGAGTTAAATTGCCGGTGGCAAACTCATTATTTGCGTGGAAATAGGGGTGCCCCCCAACAGATATAGGGGTTATCCTGTCCGCTAGATCACAGAGGATCAACAGTTGGTGGGAACGATCCGCATGACAACTATCTCAACCAATCAGAGAGTAGCAGCCAAGACGAGCACATGTGTGAGAGATTGTGACTAAGAGAGGGGAAAACTGAGTAGAATTTAAGAACCAAGGGCAAAACTGAGTAGAACTTAAAAACCAAGGGCAAGACTGACAAAGGGATTCAAATAGAAAATAGAAAGAGATTTCAAAAAAGGAAAATGCGTCTTTTATACAATAAAATACATCTTGGCATACATCAAACTATTTGCAATTCAAATATACACCAGTTTTACAATTATTGCCTCATTTAGACAAACTATGTTTTGGGGAGGGATGTTTTGGGAAGAGGCTTGAGTAGAAAGCCATGAACCTTCATAGATAGTAGGTGATTTGAGAAGTGGTGATTTAGGTTAAAACTTGATTTATATACATTTCTTATGGTGGCAGGTCACACAATAAGACTCCCTGAGTAGATGCCACTATGTTTTGATCTTTTTGAATTTGTTGTGCATAAAATGACGCAATAAGCTAGCTAAAATCCATTCGTTGACTATCTATTGACTAGCCACCGGAGGGTAAAACTAAGTATATTGCACACGGTAGTGTTAGTACTGGAGGGAAAAACCTAGTACAACCAAACTGCCAGTGTTACACTCAAGGGTATAACTGAGCACAACTAAGTTTCCAGGGTTAGACACGAGGGAAAAAACGTGACTCACAGTACGCATGTGCGGTGCACGGGGAGGTAGCGGACACGTGTGGCCATGCACGGTATAGTAGCGTACGCGATTTTGCGGTGCACGGTGGTGCAATGCAATGTTGTTCCCTTCTCCTTTATAGAGGCCTAATCATTCTGACTCATCACTCACTTGCTCACTCAACCATCTCCACTGTCCCATCACCTTCTACAAACCCCCAAGAAAACCTTAACCACGTTGGCAATGGAGAAGAACGGCGTGGTGGCCATCGGCGCCTCCAAGGCCGCCGGCGAGGAGGCCCTGATGAGTGCGTATTTGCATCATGTTTTACATTATTATTTTGCATTGTAGGTGTAGGATCTTGGAATTTTACGGCGCCCGCGTGCACATTTTATGTCTGTTTTCACCAGGATCAGGATAGATGATGGATCCAATGGATATAATTCTTGAAGTAGTTGTATTGAGGAGAAAAGGAGTAAAAAACAATGTAAATCGCTTATTTGGTAAATATTAATAATACCAGAAGCGAACAAAGGAGATAGAGGGTTCAATGACCAACTATACGAACGGAATAAATTTTTTGGTCGTATGTTGGCGCCGCCTCCGCCTCCTCAAATAGTTTCACCCCATGCAACTGGATCAGAGAGACGACATACAGAACACCAAGAAATCGCCGAAACCTCACCTCCAAAAGGCATCTGGAGGGGGAACTCATCCACCAGGGATCCATCTTCGCCTTGTGTAGATCCGAGAGGCTAAGGCATCGATCTTCATCATCCACCGCTGCATCACAACCATCCATCACATCTACATCTTGTCTAGATCTTGTTGTAATTTCCGTACTCGTTGTGGATTTATACAAGTACTATTCATCTATGATAGATTCCATTGATATTGCCATGATGTTGATTGCCTCCATGTCTGAGTAGATCATTAGTTCTTGGGGAGATGGAGAAACCCTAGTATGAGATTGAAATAAGATAAAGTCTATTATGATATTCATCACTATGACCATGTGTTAGATTGTCTTCATCTTGATGTTGAGAGAAGTCAACCTCTCAATATTTGCTTCTCATGGGGACTTGTTGGTAGACGGAGGCGTGTTAGCACTTACAGTGACTATAAAGCGGTTGGCACTCCTTATGTATCAACTTGGGAACCGAGGAACTCACGGAACACTATCCATGCCATGGGATACGTCCGACGGGATTACGTCCCTTAATAGCGTAGTAATTTGATTGATGTCGATTGCTGACTGTTGTGGTTATGAGGATGATGTGAGGAGCGGTTGCTTCCTATTTGTCCAAATACGGAGTTCCTCCCACACATACATAGTTGATAATGTTCATGATAATAATCTTTATCTTAGCTCCTTATAATCCTACTAGTGTATCCGCTACTCCCTAAGAACGCTTTTTCCCTATTGTAGTTCCAATATCTCTTACATACGCGATACTTACTTTCTGCATTCAGTTGTTTTACTTTACTTTATTATTGCTCTTATACCTAAAACCCAAAACACCCTTTTACAAAATACTCACATTTTATCTTGTTACTTAGAACTTTCTTTAGCATTTCTATCGTAATATTTATTTCAAGAGTTATTAGACTTCAGATTCTTGCTCCCTATGGGATTGATATCTTTATTTCGAAACTAGCTACAAATGATTTGTGCACTTGAAGTCACCAAGCTATTTTCTGGTGCTGTTGCCGGGGAGCTAAGCGATGTAGGTCATTTAGTTTTTGCTAATTTATTTTTGTCTTCCTAAGTTTTGTTTTGAGTTACAGGTTTCCACCAACATGATGGAGTTTGAGCATATGACTAGTGCTAACCCACTCAACCACTTTGGGAAGCCCTATGATATTTAAAAAAAAGACAATTACAATGAGAAGACAAGGAGATTTGAAACAAATCCTCTAGTACTTGGTATTTTACAAAAGAAGCAATTTACTGGAGATGAAGGATATCCTAATCCATATGAGAATATTGCATGTTTCAAAGATATATGTGGCACTTTTCAACTGATGGGATATACCAGTGATGAGGTAAGGGTTAAACTTTTTAGTCAGACTTTGACTAGTATAGCTCTCTCATGGTATAAATCTCTACCCGTTGAAACCACTACTACTTGGGATAATCTAGCCTGTGAATTTCTAGCAAAATATTATCCATTATCAAAATGTTTTGGAATTAGGCGTCTTATAATGACTTGGAGGAACCGTTCTAATGAGGGACTAGTAAGAGCTTATATCAGATTTAAAGATTTACTACGTCTATGTCCTCATCATGATTTACCTGAATGGTATTTAGTGCATATCTTCTATGGCGGTTTAATTGAACCTTATAAAATTGAACTAGATACTTTTGCAGAAGGAGCCTTTATGAATCTCCCTATAACTAAAGCTTGGGATTTACTTAATAGAATTCGCGATCATAGAGTTTCATGGAATTTTGGTCTAGGAAGTGAAGGAGGTGTAGAAATAGAACATGATTGCATTCATGACTATAATAAAAAGGGCCATGTTAAAGAATTATCTAAAGAACTTTATTTGGATTCAGATCTTGTGTTGCAAGTTTTAAAGATTTTACAGAACATATCAAAGCTCCAAAAGAGGGTGCGGTCAAGTATGATCCACCACCCGAACCAGAGAAGAAAAGAGAAGATAAAGCAACACTGGCCTCCCTAGAACTAATATATGAGATGCCTTTCCCTAACACTGCACAAAAGCATATTCTTAAATATGAACAAGTCAAGGCAGTATAGGAAATGAAGGAAGAACAAAGTATGCCAGAAGTCGTGGAACACCTGGAAGAAACCAAAGATGAAGAGGTAACCAAGGAAGAAGTTATGGCTATGTACGCACATTGTAACATAGTTGAACTTGATGAAAAGACTTCTGTATTGGTTGAAGGTAAAACAAAGGTAAAATATGTGGGTAAGCCTATTCTTCCTTGCATATTTAAAGAAACCTCGCATTATGGTTTATGCCATCTTGGCATCGAAGTTAATGTTATATCTTATGATTTCTACTTAGAAATAACATAAGAAATAGAACCGGCTACAATTGAAAATACTGATATGACAATTATGTTAGGCAATAAAAATCTTAGAATTCCAATGGGGGTAGTTGAAGATGCAACTATCACCATTGGTAACAAAAACTTTCTATCAATTTTGTAGTTGTTGATATGCCAGCTGACACTCTTTGCCCAATTATATTTGGAAGAAACTTTTTGAGTGATATACATGCCTATGTTGATTTCAAAAAGGAGATTATGTCCCTAAAGCTTGGGGGAGCGGAAAATGAATTCCACTTTTCCAAATTTAAAGACAGGCCTCCACAAATACAAGAAGAAGAGGAAGAGAAAACTATTGAGGAAATGGCAGCTCTTTTCTTTAGTAATCAAGAATAAGAAATAAATGAAGACTCAAATTACGAAGAAATAGTTATGAAGCACAAGTCCCTAGAAGAACTTGAAGATGAATTTGATTCACTTTCCATTATGGGACCTCCAACTGACGAGGCTTCGGAAGAGCCCTAAAAGAGAGGGGACGAGGACTTACCACCCCTAGAGTTGAAGACTCTAGCAGATAATCTTAAATAGATATTTTTAGATGATACACATAAATTTCATGTCATTATTAGTGCTAAACTTTCAGGAGAAGAAGAAGAACTTATGAAGATACTTAAGGAGCATCGCAAAGCTTTTGGGTACTCAATGGATGATTTGAAGGGCATTAGTCCCATGATAACCGTCCATCGGATATTCATGGAAGAAGGTGCTAAACCAGTTGCAGAATTTAATAGAAGATTGAAACCTGAAATGAAGGAAGAGGGAAGGAAAGAAATTGTATGCCTACTAGGCACAGGTATAATTTATCCTGTTAAAGAAAGTGAATGGGTAAGTCATGTTCATGGTGTCCCTAAGAAGGGCGGTTTTACTGTTGTTCCTAATGAAAATAATGAATTAATACCTACTAGAACTATTGTTGGGCATAGGAAGTGCATAGACTTCAGAAAATTAAATAAATAAACTAGGAAAGATCACTATCCTTTACCATTCATAGATCAAACTTTAAAAAGGTTAGCAAACCATACTCATTTTGCTACTTAGACGGATACTCTGGTTTTTCTCAAATAGTTGTTCATCCGGATGACCAACTTAAAACAACTTTAATTAGTCCTTATGGTTTACATGCTTACCGACGTATGCCTTTTGGTTTATGTAATGCTCCAGCTACTTTTCAAAGATGCATGACTACTATTTTTGTGGATTTTATAGAAATGATAATGGAAGTATTTATGGACGACTTTTCTGTCTATGGAACTTCGTTTACTAGTTACCTGGATAATCTCAAAAGAGTTTTTCAGCGTTGCAAAGAAACTAATCTTGTTCTAAACTGGGAGAAGTGCCATTTTATGGTCAAAGAAGGAATAGTCCTTGGACACAAGTCAGCCGGTAAGGGAATTGAAGTGGATAGAGCTAAGGTTGAGGCAATAGAGAGAATTCCACAACCTAGGGATATTAAAGGAATAAGAAGTTTCCTTGGTCATGTGGGTTTTTATAGAAGGTTCATTAGAAATTTCTCTGGAATAACTAAACCTTTGACTAACCTCCTGCAAAAGGGAGTAAGGTTTAATTTTGATGATAAATGTCTTGAAGCCTTTGATAAACTCAAAAATGCTTTATCCCGTGCTCCTATTATTAAACCACCTATTTGGGATACAACCTTTGACTTAATATGTGAAGCTAGTGATGATGCTGTAGGAGTAACTCTGGGAAAACACATTGGTCCCAGATTTAATATTATACATCATGCTAGTAGAATTCTAAATGGTGCTCAAAAGAATTACCCTAAGGAAGAAAGGAACTTTTTGCTGTATTTTTATCTTGTGATAAATTTCGTTCTTACATAGTTGATGCAAAGGTAAGAGTTCATACGGATCATGATGGTTTAAAAGAACTCTTTGAGAGGAAAGACAATAATCCAAGATTGATCCTTTGGATTCTTTCACTTCAAGAATTTGAGTTGCAGATTATGTAGAGGCAAGAAATAAAGATGTTGGATACAGTGTCTATGTTTCCCCAACAAGACACCAATATTATTGAGAGGAACTTTAGTCCTGGTGATTTTTGTTGACAAGAATTATTCAATGAACTAAGGTCTATTCCTCCCAAAGAGAAGTAGTCTTTGTTGTTGGAGGAGCTTTTCATCCCCGAGTAAACAAACGGTAAGTTCGAGGTAAGTATTCTTACCTAAATAAGTAAATTTTTTTCACAAATTTTACTTCTGAAATTTTTTCCTTTGAATTCCTTGTGTTTTTCTGAAGTTTTTGAGGGTTTTTACCAACTATACGGGCGGAGCTATACGACCGGAGAGGAAGATCCCGCCGAATAGTTGGTCATTAAACTCTCTGTATCATTGTCGTGAAATTGTTTTTGATATCTGGGCCTATACGGTCACAACTATATAACCGGAGCCAAAATTTCGCCCGTATAGTTGGTCGTTAAACTCTCAGACACTTTCAATTTTTTGTGTCTATATCTATACGGTCGCAACTGTAGGGGTTCGTAGCATGGAAAACAAAAATTTTCTATCGCATACAAACAAACAAGCCAAGATCTATCTACTAGATTGCAGCAACGAGTCGATGGAATAACTCACCCTCGAAGATTCCAAAGTGTTTAACGAGAGCAGATTCTCGTGGGTGATGTAGTCGTACTCTTTCCGATCTCAAGATCGCGTAGACGATCCTTCCGGCGCCACGTACCAGCAGCGCCCCCGCAGTCGGTCACACGTTCGGTACTCGACGAAGACCTTCCTCTCCCTTGTTCCAGCAGGCAGCGGAGGTTGTAGCACTCTCCTCGCGATTCCGGCAGCACAACGGCGTGGTACCGGAAGTAGAGGGGAGATCCCGCAGGGCTTCGCCTTAAGCCGGTGCGAGTATGGTGGAGCTTATGAGAGAGGCTATTAGTGGTCTAGTAATTAGACACACCAATTAGAGGGCTCTAAACCAATTAGAAGGCTCTAAACCAAAATAGCTCTAAACCGGGGTTTAGATCTAGGTTTAGTTTAGAGGGGTAGGAACTAGTGTGTCTAGAGGAGGAGGCCCTGCCCCTCCTTTTATAGGTGGGAGGGCTTGGCCGGCCAAGGGGAGGAGTTCCTCCCCAACTCGGCCTTGGGAGGTGCGCCGGCCAAGGGGAGGAACCCTCCTCCAACTCGGCCTCCACCTCTCCTCCTCTTTCTCCTCTTTCCGAAAACTGGCAGTTTGACCGAAAACTGGCAGTTTGACTTTTCCAATTAGGATTTGAATTAACCCTTTATTTCGGACAGCGATAACACTTAGTACATGATGCAATAATTCCAACATGCAATGACACATTCATGTACCCCTTCCCCCTCCGGAGTGCCGGACATTCCGGGACCTTCTAGAATGTTCCCGATGAAAAACACCGGAACCATTTCCCAACTCCGAAACGGGACTTTCCTTATATGAATCTTATTCTCCGGACCATTCCGGATCACCTCGTGATATCCCGGATCCCATCCGAGACTCCGAACAACATTTGGTCTCTTTCTCATAATACCATAACTACTCAAACAACGTCGAATCCTTAAGTGTGTCTCCCTACGGTTTGTGAATTATGCGGACATGATCGAGACACTTCTCCGAACAATAACCAATAGAGGAATCTGGAAATTCATATGGCTCCCACATATTTCTACGATTACATTGCGATCGAATGAACCACTTACATACGGTACCAATTTCCCTTTGTCTCACGATATGTTACTTATCCGAGGTTATGATCGTCGGTATCTCTGCATACCTAGTTCAACCTCGTTACTGATAAGTACTCTTTTCTCGTTCCCGTGATATGTGATCCCTTGTGACCCAGTCACATGCTTGCAAGCTAATTGGATGACATTTCACCGAGAGGGCCCAGAGAATATCTATGCGTCATATGGATGGACAAATCCCATTCTTGATCCATGTGTTTCAACCAATACTTTCCGAACACTCAATGCCACCTTTATAGCCACCCTGTTACGGTGTGGTGTTTGATGATATCAAAGCATCCATCTGGTAAAGGTGATATGCATGATCTCATGGTCGAAGGAATTAGATAACTATGTATCAGAAAGCATATAGCAAATGAACTATTGAAATGACTTGATCTTTATGCTACGCTTATCTATAGGAGTATGTCCACCATATCATTCTCCTAACGATATGATCTTGTTGTTAATAACATCTCAATGTTCATGATAGGGAAACCACAATCATCTATTAACCAACAAGCTAGTGAAGTATAGAGGCTATACTAGGGACTTCAATTTAAGTTTACAATTCACACAAGTATTAATGTTTCCTTGTTAATACTATTATAGCATGAATATAAACATTTATCATAAACACAAAGATATAATAATAACTATATTTATTATTGCCTCTAGGGCATATCTCCAACAGTCTCCCACTTGCACTAGAGTCATCTAATCTAGATTACATGGTAATATACCGAACACCCATGGCAGTTTGGTGTTGGTCATGTTTTGCCCTCGGGAGAGGTTTAGTCAACGGATCCGCCACATTCAGATCTGTGTGTACTTTGCAAATCTTTATATCCCCATCCTGGATATGTTCTCGAATAGCGTGAAAACGCAGCTTGATATGCTTCAGCTTCTTGTGTGACCTTGGTTCTTGCGCATTGGCTATGGCGCCCATGTTATCACAGTAGATAGACATTGGGTCCAGCGCACTAGGAACCACACCCAGCTCTGTAATGAACTCTTTCATCCATATCGCTTCTTGTGAAGCCTCCAAAGCAGCCATGTATTCCGATTCAGTTGAAGATCTCGCCACAACGCTTTGCTTTGCACTCCTCCAGCTAACTGCTGCACCATAAATACGTATCCGGATTGTGATTTAGAATCATCCGGATCAGTGTTCCAACTAGCATCGGTGTAACCATTAACAACGAGCTGTTCATCACCTCCATAAGAAAGAACCATATCCTTAGTTCTTCTCAAGTACTTAAGGATGTTTTTGACCGCTGTCCAATGATCCACTCCTGGATCACTTTGATATCTGCTAGTTAAACTAACAGCATATGCAATGTCGGGTCTAGTACATAGCATGGCATACATTAGAGATCCTATGGCTGAGGCATAGGGAGTCTTACTCATCCTTTCTCTATCTTCTGCCGATGTCGGACTTTGAGTTTTACTCAAGGTCGTATTGGGCAACATGGGCAAGAACCCTTTCTTGCTTTCTTCCATTCCAAACTTCTTTAGAACTTTGTCCAAATATGTACTCTGTGACAATGATATTTGGCGTTTCGATCTATCTCTATAAATCTTTATGCCTAATATGTAAGCTGCTTCGCCAAGATCCTTCATTGAAAAACTATTATTCAAATATTCTTTGACACTATTAAGAAGGTCTACATCATTCCCAATCAACAATATGTCATCCACATATAGTATTAAGAACGCTACAGAGCTCCCACTCACTTTCTTGTAAATACAAGCTTCTCCATAAGTTTGTATAAAACCAAAACTTTTGATTACCTTATCAAAACGTTGATTCCAACTTCGGGATGCTTGCTTTAATCCATAGATGGACCGTTGAAGTTTGCATACCTTGTTAGCATCTTTAGGATCGACAAAACCTTTGGGTTGCATCATATACAACTCTTCATCAATGTCTCCATTGAGGAATGCTGTTTTGACATCCATCTGCCATATCTCATAATCATAATATGCAGCGATTGCTAACATAATCCTCACAGACTTTAGCTTCGCTACTGGTGAGAAAGTCTCATCGTAGTCAACTCCTTGAATTTGTCGAAACCCTTTTGCGACAAGTTGAGCTTTATAGACAGTAATATTACCATCAGCATCTGTTTTCTTCTTGAAAATCCATTTGTTCTCGACAGCCTTTCGGCCATCCGGTAAGTCTACCAAAGTCCATACTTGGTTTTCGTACATGGATCCAATCTCGGATTTCATGGCTTCTTGCCATTTATTGGAATCTGGGCTCATCATCGCTTCCTCATATGTCTCGAGGTCATCGGTGTTGTCCACCACCATGACATTCATAACGGAATCATACCAATCTGGAGTGGTACGAGTTCTCGTTGACCTCCGAGGCTCTGTAGCAACTTCAACCGAAGTTTCATGATCATCATCATTAGCTTCCCCTCTTATTGGTGCAGGCACCACAGGAACTTCTTCCGGTGCTGCGCTACTCGCATTTTCGAGAGAAGGTTCGACAGCCTCGTCGAGTTCTACTTTCCTTCCAGTCACTTCTTTCGAGAGAAATTCCTTCTCTAGAAAGGATCCATTCTTAGCAACGAAGATTTTGCCTTCGGATCTATGATAGAAGGTATACCCAATAGTTTCCTTTGGGTATCCTATGAAGACGCATTTTTCCGCTTTGGGTTCAAGCTTGTCCGGCTGTAACTTCTTTACATAGGCTTCGCATCCCCAAACTTTAAGGAACGACAATTTAGGTTTCTTCCCAAACCATAATTCATACGGTGTCGTTTCAACGGATTTAGATGGTGCCCTATTTAAAGTGAATGCGGCTGTTTCTAATGCATAACCCCAAAATGATAGCGGTAAATCTGTAAGTGACATCATAGAACGAACCATATCTAAGAGAGTTCGATTACGACGTTCAGACACACCATTACGCTGTGGTGTTCCCGGCGGTGTCAACTGCGAAAGTATTCCACATTTCTTTAAATGCTCACCAAACTCGTAACTTAGATATTCACCTCCACGATCAGAACGTAGAAATTTAATCTTCTTGTTACGTTGATTCTCTACCTCACTTTGAAACTCCTTAAACTTCTCGAAAGTTTCGGACTTATGTTTCATGAAATAGATATACCCATATCTACTCAAGTCATCCGTGAAGGTAAGAACATAACGATAACCACCGCGCGATGCTATACTCATTGGACCACACACATCGGTATGTATGATTTCCAATAAGTCCGTAGCTCGCTCCATTATACCAGAAAATGGAGTCTTAGTCATTTTTACCCATCAGACATGCTTCGCATCTTTCAAGTGATTCAAAATCAAGTGATTCAAGAAGTCCATCGGAATGGAGTTTCTTCATATGCTTCACTCCAATGTGACCAAGACGACAGTGCCACATATAGGTCAAGTTATCGCTCAATTTCAAACGTTTAGCTTCAATGTTATTAATATGTGTATTTCCACTATCGAGATTCAATATGAATAGACCATCTATTAAAGGTGCATGTGCATAAAACATATTACTCATATAAATAGAACAACCATTATTCTTAGATTTAAACAAGTAACCGTCTCGCAATAAACAAGATCCTGATATAATGTTCATGCTCAACGCAGGCACCAAATAACAATTATTTAAGTATAAAACTAATCCCGATGGTAGATGAAGAGGTAGCGTGCCGACCGCGATCACATCAACCTTTGATCCGTTTCCCACGCGCATCGACACCTCGTTCTTTGCTAGCTTCCGTTTATTCTGCAGCTCCTGTTTCGAGTTACAAATATGAGCAACCGAACCAGTATCAAATACCCAGGCACTACTACGAATACTAGTGAGATACACATCAATAACATGTATATCAGATATACCTTTCTTCTTGATGTTGCCGTTCTTCAAATCCGCCAAGTACTTTGGGCAATTCCGCTTCCAGTGACCTTCTCCCTTGCAGTAAAAGCACTCAGTATCAGGCTTGGGTCCAGCCTTGGTCCTCTTCGTCGGCATGGTAACTTTCTTACCACCCTTCTTGAAGTGTCCCCTCTGCTTAGACTTGCCTTTCTTGAATTTGGTGGTCTTATTGACCATCAACACTTGGTGCTCTTTCTTGATCTCCACTTCTGCAGATTTTAACATAGCAAATAGTTCTGGCAACTCTTTGTTCATGTTCTGCATGTTGTAGTTCATCACAAAGTTCTTGTAACTTGGTGGTAGTGATTGGAGGATGCGGTAAACCCCCAAAGTATTAGGAATCACTATACCCAAGCTTTGAAGTTTGTTTGCGTGCCCAGACATCTTAAGCACGTGCTCACTGACGGAGCTGCCCTCTTCCATCTTGCAGTTAAAGAACTTTTCAGAAGCTTCATAACTTTCAATTGCCGCATGAGTCTCAAAAATTAATTTGAGATCCTCGACAATATCATATGGGTCTGACTCTTCAAACCTTTTCTGAAGCTCCGATTCTAAACCATACAAGATAGCACACTGAACTATGGAGTACTGATTCTTCCGAGCGAGGTAAACATTCTTTACTTCATCGGTAGCATCAGCTGCAGGTGGGTCACCTAGCGGTGCATCCAGCACATAGGTCAAATTACCAGCTGTGAGGACAATCCTCAAATTGCGGAACCAATCCGCGAAGTTGCTTCCATTGTTTTTCAACTTTTCTTTCTCTAGGAACGCATTAAAATTGATGGTAGGGGCTGCCATTGATCTACAACATATTTGCAATAGTTTAGACTAAGTTTATGACAAATTGAGTTCAAATTTAATTAATGAAATTAAACTAGGTGAACTCCCACTCAAAACAACATCCCTCACATTGTTTTAGTGATCACACGAACCAAATCTACTATATCAACACCGATCATCACGAGAGCCGATATAGTTTCAATGGCGAACAATCATCATGTTCATCATATCTGCTATATGATTCATGCTTTACCTTTCGGTGATCCGTGTTCCTGAGGCCATGTCTGTACATGCTAGGCTCGTCAAGATCAAACCTTAGCTACCGCATAAGCAAATCTGGCTTGCTTACGTTGTATTCACCCGCGGAATCAAAGACACCCGGTCATCACGTGGTGCTTCGAAGCAACAAGCTTTGGCAACGGTGCATACTAAGGGTGAACACTTTAGAACTTGAAATTTATGTGCATGAGGGATCATCTTATAATGCTACCGTCGTCTACTAAGCAATACAAGATGCATAAAGGATTAACATCACATGCAATTCATAATATGTGATATGATATGGCCTTTCTTCTTTGTGCTTCCGATCTCCATCTTCAAGCACGAACATGATCTCCATCATCACCGGCATAGCGTCAAGGTCAATGACGCTTCTTCATGGTTGTCGTCTACCAGCTTCAACTATTACAACTATTTTGAATAGACACGCAGGTCTTAACAGAAATTAAAGACAACCATATGGCTCCTGCCGGTTGCCAACTTACAATAAGGAACATTGCATACATCAAATATAATCATAATCATGGCCATATCACATCACTGCACACCCCTGCAAAACAAAGTTAGACGCTTCTACTTTCTTTGCATATTTTACGTGGTTTGGGGCTTTCCATAAGTGTCGTTCTAACCTACGAACAAGAACCACAACATTGATACTAGCATTGTTGATTACCCGTTGTAAATTGGATCTTTACTATGCTAGGAGAAACAGGCACCCGCAAAGCCACTTATGCAATACAAGTTGCATGTTAAGCGTGGAGCAAGTCTCATGAACGATGTCATGTAAGGTTAGCCCGGGCCGCTTCATCCCAACATACCGCAAGATGCAAAGTACACGCAAAGCAATCTACAATAAAAGCATCAACGCCCACAATGACCATTGTGTTCTACTCGTGCAACAGATCTACATATAGACACGGCTCTGATACCACTGTAGGGGTTCGTAGCATGGAAAACAAAAAATTTCTATCGCATACAAACAAACAAGACAAGATCTATCTACTAGATTGCAGCAACGAGTCGATGGAATAACTCACCCTCGAAGATTCCAAAGTGTTTAACGAGAGCAGATTCTCGTGGGTGATGTAGTCGTACTCTTTCCGATCTCAAGATCGCGTAGACGATCCTTCCGGCGCCACGTACCAGCAGCGCCCCCGCAGTCGGTCACACGTTCGGTACTCGACGAAGACCTTCCTCTCCCTTGTTCCAGCAGGCAGCGGAGGTTGTAGCACTCTCCTCGCGATTCCGGCAGCACAACGGCGTGGTACCGGAAGTAGAGGGGAGATCCCGCAGGGCTTCGCCTTAAGCCGGTGCGAGTATGGTGGAGCTTATGAGAGAGGCTATTAGTGGTCTAGTAATTAGACACACCAATTAGAGGGCTCTAAACCAATTAGAAGGCTCTAAACCAAAATAGCTCTAAACCGGGGTTTAGATCTAGGTTTAGTTTAGAGGGGTAGGAACTAGTGTGTCTAGAGGAGGAGGCCCTGCCCCTCCTTTTATAGGTGGGAGGGCTTGGCCGGCCAAGGGGAGGAGTTCCTCCCCAACTCGGCCTTGGGAGGTGCGCCGGCCAAGGGGAGGAACCCTCCTCCAACTCGGCCTCCACCTCTCCTCCTCTTTCTCCTCTTTCCGAAAACTGGCAGTTTGACCGAAAACTGGCAGTTTGACTTTTCCAATTAGGATTTGAATTAACCCTTTATTTCGGACAGCGAGAACACTTAGTACATGATGCAATCATTCCAACATGCAATGACACATTCATGTACCCCTTCCCCCTCCGGAGTGCCGGACATTCCGGGACCTTCTAGAATGTTCCCGATGAAAAACACCGGAACCATTTCCCAACTCCGAAACGGGACTTTCCTTATATGAATCTTATTCTCCGGACCATTCCGGATCACCTCGTGATATCCCGGATCCCATCCGAGACTCCGAACAACATTCGGTCTCTTTCTCATAATACCATAACTACTCAAACAACGTCGAATCCTTAAGTGTGTCTCCCTACGGTTCGTGAATTATGCGGACATGATCGAGACACTTCTCCGAACAATAACCAATAGAGGAATCTGGAAATTCATATGGCTCCCACATATTTCTACGATTACATTGCGATCGAATGAACCACTTACATACGGTACCAATTTCCCTTTGTCTCACGATATGTTACTTATCCGAGGTTATGATCGTCGGTATCTCTGCATACCTAGTTCAACCTCGTTACTGATAAGTACTCTTTTCTCGTTCCCGTGATATGTGATCCCTTGTGACCCAGTCACATGCTTGCAAGCTAATTGGATGACATTTCACCGAGAGGGCCCAGAGAATATCTATCCGTCATATGGATGGACAAATCCCATTCTTGATCCATGTGTTTCAACCAATACTTTCCGAACACTCAATGCCACCTTTATAGCCACCCTGTTATGGTGTGGTGTTTGATGATATCAAAGCATCCATCTGGTAAAGGTGATATGCATGATCTCATGGTCGAAGGAATTAGATAACTATGTATCAGAAAGCATATAGCAAATGAACTATTGAAATGACTTGATCTTTATGCTACCCTTATCTATAGGAGTATGTCCACCATATCATTCTCCTAACGATATGATCTTGTTGTTAATAACATCTCAATGTTCATGATAGGGAAACCACAATCATCTATTAACCAACAAGCTAGTGAAGTATAGAGGCTATACTAGGGACTTCAATTTAAGTTTACAATTCACACAAGTATTAATGTTTCCTTGTTAATACTATTATAGCATGAATATAAACATTTATCATAAACACAAAGATATAATAATAACTATATTTATTATTGCCTCTAGGGCATATCTCCAACAGCAACTATACGACCAGAGCCAAAATTCCTCCTGTATAGTTGGTCATTAAACTCTCAGACACTTTCGATTTTTGGTGTCTGTATCTATACGGTCGCAACTATACGACCGGAGCCGAAATTCCGGCCATATAGTTGGTCGTTAAACTCTCAGACACTTTTCGTTTGTCTTTTTGTTTTTATTCATGAAAAAAACGTTATTGTCGGTTTCGAGTCGTGATTTAATCGACCTGGACTCGAGATATTTGGAAATAACTTCCCGGAACCAACTATATGGCCGGAGCTATACGTGGTTGACGTCTACATCTGCCATTGTCTCACTTATATACTGCCAAATCCTTGATTTCTTTCCCTGTTTTGTTAAGATTCTTTTCTTGGGTGTGAGTTTGGTGTTTCTCGTGACTTTTAACGACCTTTGACCCCCATTATATATTGTCATTGTCTCTCTCTCTAATCATAATCTTCAGGAACCAATCTAGTGATGCGCTATCCCGTCCCATGCCGTGGGAAACCCATGGGGCTCATTGCCCCTTCTAGGGACCGCTCTATCAGCCCATCCATGGAGGATGATGATGAGGAGGTGGAGAAGTTTAGCCCGAGGTACAAGGAGTATGTCGAGCCAAGCTACTACAACAACAATTCCAATGATGACGTGCTTAACGTCTACATATGCCATGACGTCTATGATCCACCAGAGATCGATTGGTCGGCAATGAAGAAAGCTCAACAAGAGAGAGAAGATCGCAAGCTGCATGGAAAAGGGCATGTGGAGATGGTCAAGTTCATCACCACGGATCCAAGACCGCACAAGCGTTAAGCCTCAAGAAGAGTGGAGGTACGGTTTCCACTTTCCAGATCCATCCATTATGGATGAGGAAGAAGCTGTCCCCAGGACCAAGGATCGCGTGCGAGCACTTGAGATATATCAGAAGCAGGAGCTACTCCATCGCATTGAAGTCCGTCACCGTCTCAATGAATTGGAGAAGAAGGAAGAACTCCTTTCATTGGTGACTAAGCTCGCAGATAGAGTGTACACTCTGCAATCTGATTTGCGTAGGTGCTACAGCCGCATCACTGCCCTAGAGTATACCAACAAAAAGATACGCACCACGGTGTTACATGCCATGGTGCCACAGTGATCTACAATAATCACGGTATCAAATAATCACAAGGGATTATTTGATCCCGCCTGGCTTGATTCCAACCTTGGGTAGATCTTTAAGACTTGTAATCTATCTTATAAGTTTTCATTACTATTTTTGCATTAGTTCAAATTAGAAATAAACTTTGCATCATTAGAATTCCCTTCAGGAATAGTCAATCCCTTTTATGAAATTCTGAATTTATTATTTTATATCGAGCAATATTGAGTTTGTGTTTTTTTTATTGGATATATGAATGGCTTGAGTATACTTTTACTTGCACTTGATGATAGAAATAGGAGTCTTCCACACCATTGGTATTAATAGAACATATAAAGATAATTTGGTCAATATGTTGTAAGTCTACGGTTTGATTTAGAAAGAAAAATTATCTATGCAGTTAAGTTGAAAACAAAACCTTGAACAAAGGAAAATGAAAGTACTATCAAAATAGAGTGAGAACAAGTCGAGGTAGAATCTTCAAGCCATAAGAATTCTTCATATACAATTGGAATTTGACAATTGAGATCGTTAAACTTTGAAATCCTACATAAAGTGGAATGTATGGCTAGCTCCTTTGCACATCACTTAAACAAAATTGTGAGCATATATATAAAAGATAAGAAAAGAAATAAGGAAAAGAGCGAGTGTGCAAAGAGCAAATAGGCATATACCACTATATTGTAGTATGACAAAGAGACATTTTTGAGATTTTGAATCTAAGTGAATACGTTGATCCTAAAACACTTGGGACTACCTCGCTAACTCATTTGGTTGAACCGTATACTTTTACATTATGTTGAGATTCATCTTTTATGTATTGTTGGGTGTGGAAGCCTGCTAATACAATTCTGATTGTTCAAGTAAGGTACTATTAATGAACTTATTCGTATGTATCGTATATGATAAACACATACTGTAACTGCCTCATTTATTTTGTCGACTCAGCTTCAAGAATATGAGGATCACATCCATTAAGCTAAACTTTCTCGGGACGAGCAAGAGTTTAAGCTTGGGGAAGTTGATGAGTGCGTATTTGCATCATGTTTTACATTATTATTTTGCATTGTAGATGTAGGATCTTGGTACTTTACGATGCTCGTGCGCACATTTTATGTTTGTTTTCACCAGGATCAGGACAAATGATGGATCCAATGGATATAATTCTTGGAGCAGTTGTACTGAGGAGAAAAGGAGTAAAAACAATGTAAATCCCTTATTTGGGAAATATTAATAATACCAGAAGAAAACTAGAAGCTAACAAAGGAGACAGAGTGTTCAACGACCAACTATATGACCGGAATAAATTTTCCGGCCGTATAGTTACGGCCATATAGTTGGTGTCGCCTCCGCCTCCTCAAATAGTTTCACCCCGTGCAACTGGATGAGAGAGACAACATACAGAACACCCAGAAATCGCCAAAACCTAATCTCCTGAAGGCATCTGAAGGGGAAACTCATCCACCGGGGATCCATATTCGCCCTGCGCAGATCTGGGAGGCTAAGGCATCGATCTTCATCACCCACCACTGCATCACCACCATCTCCATCCATCCCATCTACATCTTGTCTAGATGTTGTTGTAATTTCTGTACTCGTTGTGGATTTATACAAGTACTATTCATCTATGATAGATTCCATTGATATTACCATGATGTTTATTGCCTCCATGTCTGAGTAGATCATTAGTTCTTGGGGAGATGGAGAAACTCTAGTATGAGATTGAAATAAGATAAAGTCTATTATGATATTCATCATTACGACCATGTGTTAGATATTCTTCATCTTTATATTGAGAGAAGTCGACCTCTCAATATTTGCCTCTCATGGGGAATTGATGGAGGGAACTACTTGTTGGTAGACGGAGGCGTGTTAGCACTTATAGTGACTATAAAGCTGTTGGCACTCCTTACGTATCAACTTGGGAACCGAGGAAACTCATGGAACACTATCCATGCCATGGGATACATCCTACGGGATAATGTCCCTTAATACCACAGTAATTCGATTGATGTCGATTGCTGACTGTTGTGGTTATGAGGATAATGTGAGCAGCGGTTGCTGCCTATTTGCCCAAATACGGAGTTCCTCCCACACATACATAGTTGAGAATGTTCATGATAATAATCTTTATCTTAGCTCTTTATAATGCTAGTGACCCTGAGAATGCCTTTTCCCTATTGCAGTTCCAATGTCTCTTACATACGTGATACTTACTTTCTGCATTCAGTTGTTTTACTTTACTTTATTGTTGCTCTTATACCTAAAACCCAAAAACACCCTTTTACAAAATAGTCGCATTTTATCTTGTTACTTAGAACTTTATTTAGCATTTCTATTGTAATATTTATTTCAAGAGTTATTAGACTTCAGACTCCTGCTCCCTGTGGGATCGATATCTTTATTTCGAAACTAGCTACAAACGATCTGTGCACTTGCAGTCGTCAGGCCCCCATCCTCGTACAGGCCCTTGTAGAGGCATCGAAGGTAGTAGTCGTCCCCGTCTAGATCCTCGTCCCCGCTTCCGCCGTAGCCACTAGCGAGGAGGCCCCCGCCGGTCTCGAGCAGATCCTGCTCGGTTGGGACCCCTACAAGGAGGATGATTACATCATGCCAGAGAACCCCTATGACACCAGTATCGCCGACCCATGGTCGGAGGTAACTAGGGTTTTCTCCCCTTCCCTTGTTCTTCCATCATTCCCATCGTTGGATGCTAGATCGTATGTTATTAGGGTTCGATTGTTTGTATTTTTACAATAGCTAATCTTCTTGTGTTATATCTCATATTTCGATGAATCCCCCTGTTCGTAGTTGGGATCAATATTTGATTTGGTTTGAGATTTGGGGAATAGTCAGGGGATCTCAATCGGTTAATTTATGCAAATAATCAATACTGATAATCAAGGTATCTCAATCATGTCCTTATTGCACTCTACTTTTTTTTCAACAGCAGGATAGCAACAACGTCTGTAGTGATGACGAGTCCAAGGACACCAAGACTTGTCACGTGCTAAGGAGGCTGAAGTCCGGCCAGTACGACAACTTATTCGCCGGCGACATCTACAGGTGTCCATTCTGCACCACCAAGAGGCTCCATGCCACCAACTTCAAATCCCTCGTGAAGCATGCCGAGGACGTGAGGACCTATGGTGAGTCTGTGAACATCCATGGCTTCAGAGCCAAGCATTAGGCGCTCGGTCTTCACCTTCGCAACCTCTAGAAGGTGGCCATCGAGGAGGGTCGCATGCCCCCATCAAGCCCAAGGAGCCAGAGGTCAAGGGACTAGGCAACAATAAGTGGAGGAGGCGCCAGAGGGAGGAGGCGGAGGGCCTCCTGGCAGAGGCTATGAGGGGCCACTAATCTTGTGCTGCTGCTGATGCTGTAAAGCAACTTCTTTTGTATTGTCTGTGTTGAACTTGTCTTTTGCTGCTGCTGAGTAGCCTAATTGTTCAACCTCGTTAAGTACCTATATATATCATTTATTAGCTGTTTATGTACATCTGCAATATATCCTATACTAGCTGCTTTATCTACATCTGCTATGTTTACTGAATGTATTTATGGTGCTGGTTAGATTTGCTGCTCTAGATTTGCTACCAGATTAGGAAAAAACAAGGGCCAAAAGGAACAATGAAATGAAGAGAGAAGCTTCTCTAGATTCACTATCTTTTTGGGCAAAAAACAACTGTTAGCGAGAGAGAGGGGAAAAGGTGCTCTTAAAAACGCCAATCATAAAAATAACAAAAAAGAAAACTTCCAATTTAGGCGATATGGCACACGTAACCATGAAACGTGCCCCACATGGTCCCACACCACATCCCCCATAACGTGTTCCCAACAAACCTGCCCCACGTAGTCCCACATGGCGCGGCCCCACACGTCAACATAGCGCGTTCCTGACCAAATGACCCCACGTGGTCCCACACCGCGTGGCCCCACACGTTAGCCAACAGTCAACCTGATGGCTCCATAACACCATTCGAGCTCTTTGATGGGTTTCTAAGAAGGAAAGGGGCAAAAGTGAGGAAAAGTTAAGCGGTTGGGGAAAACTGAGTACAACTAACAAACCAGGGGCACAAAAATAGAAATCTCTTTTAAGAAACTAGTCCATTATGTGGCATTTTATAAACTGAAATACCAAGAGCGCTGCCCTTTTATTTAAAAAAATATAAACATGGACACACAAAATATTTTCAAAAACACTAATACATAACTTGAAGGTACGAAGGAATGTTTAATAATATATTTCTATAAATATTTTGGCGTAGTGGTGATTCACACAGTTTAAATCTATTGCAAGTCTTGAGTTTGAATCCCCTGTGCCTACTATCATCGGATTGATGACTGGTACACCATGAGGGGGTCCTCGAGGCGTGTGGAAGAGAGGGGTGTGAGACGTACGGTTTTCCGGGACCGTGACCACACAAGTTTACCCAGGTTCGAATCCGCCGGCTTTGGATGGATCCTACTCCTGCTAGCAATCCAGTAATACAGCAGAGTCGGAATATGGGTTACAAGTGTTTCGCCTGTGCAGGTTGAGATTGTAGACTATAATGAGGGTGCCCTAAAGGCTCTCCCTAGGACGGCTTATATAGATATCCGGCCTAGGGTTTACAGGAGAGATCTATCTGGCTACGACTAAGAGTCGGTTACAGAGTACATCTTGGACTACAAGTAACACTACATGCCTATGTCGGTAAGTCTTCTAGGCCTTCCCATAGCCGGACTGGACTCCGTCTCTTCTCCCTGACTAGGCCGCCCGTGAAGCAAAGATCTATCCCGAAGTGGGCCACCCTGGTCAGTGAGGCACAGTGAGGATACCCGGAAAGTATATCCCCAACAGCAGCCCCTGGAAGCCTCCATGATCCAAAGTCGGATTTCATCATCGTTTAGCTTGATCTTCGGCTTGCAGAATCGTGAAGGGTTCCTGAAACTTCAAAAACGAAAGGAGTAGATCCGAGTCTCAAATGAGCTGGACCCATGAATATGTTATTCGGGTTTCCAGCTCGAAATTCAAACTAAACCGGAACTTGGTCTCTGATGTAACCTGACAGTAGTCATGGTCAAGTCACATCACTGGCAGACATTTCCTATCAGCACGACCGTTGGTGGGTCCACCTTTCGTGGAACCAAGGCGATGTTTTAATGCGTGCATGGAGATCAAGGCGACATAATCATCGCGTGGGAGTTTCCTAGCTCGTTCCATGATGCGTGGCACGTTTACTGTAGCATTTACACGAATCTTGACGCGGATGGAGGATATAAGTGGTGAGGATCTCTTTCCCCATCTTCACCAACACTTGCGACGTTTCCTTCTCCCCTACGCCTCGCCACCAACCTAGACCTCCTCTGCTCCCCAAAAACTTCCAGCGCCGCCCATCCAAGGTCACCAGCGCACACAAAAAATGTCTTCAGCATCATCCTCCGGTACGGCGGTGATGGCAGCGACGGCAGCGACGGCGGAGAAGGAGAGGAATCGCGGGGTATGGATCTCGTGCGTTCTAGACAACGAGAAGCTCCGTGTCGTGGAATAAGAAGGGCTCCTCTGCATCGGAGATTAGCGGAGCAGCTTTGGTGAAACCATCCCCAACCCTCGCAACAGCGAGCGGGTTCACTTCGGCACTCACCTCGATAGAGGTTTGAGCTTTCCTCCCTTAGATTTCTTCTCCGAGGTTATAGATCATTATGGAGTTCAACTCCATCATCTTCCCCCGAACTCCATCTTAGAGATGAGCGTGTACGCATCTTTGTGTGAGGGATATCTCGGCATTAGACTGAGCCTTACTCTCTTACGGTATTACTTTCATGTCCGGAGGAATTCCATCACTGCCGGTAATCCTTATATTACCGGTACTATTAGTTTTTTAGTTAGGCGACAGCGCGTCTATCCTCGGATTATGGCTAGTGAGTCGGTCAAGCAGTGGTCATCCACTTTTTTCTATCATAAGGATATTCCCGCTCCTGGCAAAGCTACTGCTTTGCCGGCTTTTATCGATGGTGCCGCCACACCCCAAGAGTCCTGGGACGCAGATGCGCCGGCTCTCAGTGACGATCTGCTTCTTGCCAAGAGGCGGATCGAGTTTTTGATGAAGCACAAGGGCATGAGAGGGTCCGATTTAGTCCACTACTAGGTGGCACGCCGGATCCAGCTTCTTCAACATCATGGAGATCGACTGATGCACTCCATCACGTCGTCGAAGAAAGATTCCCTCTGAATCAGCCCCAATGCCTACTTTGCAAAAGATTATGTATGCAAAATCAAATGGCTAATAAGGGAGCGGATTGAGAGGAAGATTCCGGAGCTGTCCTTGGACATGCATACGTCGGATATCCCGTAGTGCAGGTAAGCTTCCAGCAACAACTTGTATTATGTTCTCATCTTTATGTTATTTCGCAATACTGAGATATCTCTTCTTTTCAGCTTGCCGAACTCCCCGAGTCGGAGCTTGCTCCGGTCGAGGGATATCCTCCTGAGTTTTCTCAGGATGAGGGAGAGTTGGTTCCACTGTCGGATGTTATTCCTCATAAGCGCAAAGCTCCGACAGTGGCCATTGGAACAAAGGAGGTGCCCGTTGTGAAGAGGTAGTATTTCCTCACAAGGTCTTTGTACTATATGTTTTAATTCTTTCCGAGATGTAACATTTTTCTATTCTATTACCGCCTCAGAGCTAAACAACTCTCCAAGGGCAAAGGGAAAGGGATTACCTCGAAGCCACTATGCCAGTCGAACCTAACTTGGTTTCTCCTACCGTAGCTCCTCCGACTCCTGCCCCTCAGCCTTCTGCAGCGCCGGAGATTACTCCATCTCCGACCGTTGTAGAAGATCCGGCTCAATCGGCAGAGCCAATGATCCTCAGATGACAGACTGATGTCACCATGGGTGACTCAGGTTTTGACAAGGGTGAACCCTCTTCGGGTAATGATCCCTCGGCAGAGGTCTTTGCCGACAATCTCCTGAGCAATCCGGGACTTGCCAAACTTGGCTTATCTTGGAAGTCTGCGGAGGAGATCCAACGGCTGGCCCGACAATGCCTGGAAAGCCGGACTATCTCTACGGAAGAAGAAGCACAAGAAGCAGAGGACATCAAGTACTCTTATCTTCTTGAACAAGTCCGTCTTCGCGACGAGAAGCTAAGGACCGGCGAGCTTCCAACTGCGCCAGTAACCCCCTTAACCCTCGTCGAGAA
Organism: Avena sativa; assembly: GCA_916181665.1. NCBI lineage: Eukaryota > Viridiplantae > Streptophyta > Magnoliopsida > Poales > Poaceae > Avena > Avena sativa. The sequence continues at coordinate 100,413,109 of OV702287.1, read as the reverse complement.
AGTTACCACCGAAGTGAACATGAGCCTGAACAAGCTTGCTCGTGAACAATACGTAAGTCGGAATTCCAACTCACATTTTTCCTTATTTCATATCATATCCTCTATCCCCCAAGCATGAAGCTGGATATACAAATCCGGATTTATGCTTCCTTAGGATGCAAAGAATTAACTAGTGTAGCCCCCAAGGCTTGTGCTGATATTAGTAAAAATATTAGCCCGAGTCTTTAGTAGACTTCTGACTCTGGGTATTCTGACTTACAAAAAGTATATTCCTATAACCAGGATTTATTGAAGAATATTTGTAACAAGCGGAAGGAAATCAAACTTCTCCGACTTGAAAATGCTCAATGGAAAGTTTCCAGGGATGAGGCTGAAGGTAAACATTCCAGAACTCAAACCTTGTCTTGTATTTCATAGTCGAAATTTTGTTCAACTTTTGTTCTTTTGACCACAGCACTGGTAAAGCAGTCATTTGCTATGATTGAAGAGGTCGAGAATCTTAAAACCCTAGAGGTGGAAAACAAGGACCTTCGCCAAGAGCTGAATAGGCTTAAGGCAGATCATGAGAAGAGCATTGCTCAAGTTCTCGAGTCCTCCTCCATGGCTACCGAGGAGCGTGATCGCAAGATTGCGCTCCAGGATAAGAAAATCTCGGATCTCAGCAATGATTTGTTCAGAGAGAGGGACATTGCCGAGGCACTCTGGGCTGAACTCTAGAGTCTTCGGGAGGAGAAGACCAAAGTCGATGATGTCATCTTTGGTATGTTTCCCTATTTCTGACTTATCTGCATCTTCCGACTCTTTGGAGTCCGGATTTATTTTTTTAACCCCTTTGCATTGTATGCACAGGTCCTCTAAACTTACTGGACTCAGCTTCTGCCGAATCTCGCACCTGTCGGCTTACTCAAGTCGGTGATTTGCTGCATGACTTCCGCCAATCCAGCGAAGATATTGGCGAAGTTCTCAGGGTTCCGGATATGCATAGCATGTCTGGCTTTGCAGTGCGAGATAAGGCCAAGGAGATGCCCTAGCTTATCCAGGACTGGAACATGTCCTACGCACGAACCGCAGCACAGATCGCTCTTACCATGGTCATGAGCCACCATGGAATCATGGAGATCTGGCAAGTGACCAGAGGGTATTCTACTATGGACGAAGACGGCCAGAAGCAGGATATAAAATCCATCATGGACTCCTGCACCGGATACGGGTGGCATGTAGCTGACTTGACCAGCTACGATACTCCCTTCTTCACTCGCGTAGAGACACCGCCTCCAACCGCCGAATAAACCGGAGAAGCTTCCGATGACGAACAAACCATCTTAGATTTGAACGTCTTGGAAAGATATCAAAGCGAGGCTGATGTTTCTAGCGAGCCGGCAGCTCCTTCTTCCCGTGCATCATAGAGCATCAGAACAAAAATTGTATTATTCTAAAAACAATCCGGGTTGTAAATAAGTAGTATGATACTTTTTGCTATTGCTAAGTTTAAATATATGTATTTAGCACTTCTGGCTTTATAAATTTTCGTGCCTGAAATATTTTCGTAAGCACTTATGTTTTCATCTATACTTATCGTTTATCTGGCTTTCCGCCTCGTCCTTTCATGAGCCGGCCAACCTTTAGCACGGAAACTTTGCCGAGCAATGGAGCTCAATTGCTAAACTAGTTTAAACTTGGAAACAAAGCCGGCCTCTAGTACCAACAATTCACTACTCGGAAAATGCCCGCATCCAGCAATCAGACAAATAACCAAAGTATAGACTAGAAAATTTAGATTTATACTCGAAGGTAGCAATTTTAGAATCGGAAATCTAAACTAGAACGAACATGAGCATAAAGTACTTTCAAGTATTCTGGGATTTTCGACTCTGACATGGTCATTCGGAAATAAGATGGTAAAAACTTTTCAGAATTTTTTTTGAGGCAACCAACACTTTATTTCTGATTGAACATGTACACATATATGATTACAAAGAAAAATAAACTAAAAATAAAAGGGACGTAGCTGAGCAATATTCCATGGTCTGTCTAATTCATCCGGGTCTGTACTGCCTCCGGCTCTCTTTCTTTTCTTAGTAGCAGGCCTTTCTTTGACTGGCCGCATATCAGTTAGGTAGTACGAACTATTGTGCATTACTCGACTAACTAAAAATGGCCCTTCCCATATTAGGGAAAGTTTGTGCTTTCTTTGCTGCACAAGCCGGAGAACCAAATTGCCTTTATTGAAAGACCAGTTTCTGACTCTCTGGCTATGATACTTGTGTAACTTCTGCTGATTGGATGTTGATCTGATCTCAGCAACGACGCGAACTTCTTCGACTAATTGGAGATCATTTTGTCGAGAAATTTCGGCATCCTCTTCAATATACGCAGCCACTCTAGGAGAAGTGTGAATCAAATCACTAGGAAGAATTGCTTCTGCGCCATAGACCAAGAAGAAAGGTGTGTATCCGGTGGACCTATTTGGAGTTGTTTGTAAACTCCATATTACAGAAGGTAATTCCTCTGCCCAAGCCCCCGCAACACGTCGTAGTGGTGCTTCGAGTCTTGGTTTTAGGCCTTGTAAGATTAAACCATTTGCTCTTTTGACTTGTCCATTAGCTTGTGGATGTGCGAATGACGCAATATCAAGCCAGATATTTTGTTCATTGCAGAATTCGGCAAGCTCTCCTATAGAGAAATTACTCCCGTTGTCCATGATAATGCTATGCGGATAACCGTATCGGATTATGACATCCTCGACAAATCTTCTGGCTGTTGCTCCATCACAACTAGTGATGGGTTTAGCCTCAATCCATTCTATGAATGTATCCACCATCACTAAGAGATGAGTAAATCCACTTGGAGCCCGTTTAAACGGTCCTATAGTGTCAAGCCCCCAGACCGCAAAAGGCCATATTACAGGTATTGTTCGCAGTTGATCAGCCGGAACATGAGCTTGTTTGGCATATTTTGGCAGCCCTTGCACGTCTTGACCAGCCGTTCGGCATCTGCCTTGGCTGTAAGCCAGAAAAAACCACGTCGGAAAGATTTTGCCACTAGAGATTTGGCTACAGCGTGGTGACCACACTTGACTTCGTGGATCTCTCGTAAGATTTCCACTCCTTCTTCTGGAGATACACAGCGCTGAAAGACCCCAGACGCATTCCGCTTATAGAGCTCACCACTAATTATAGTGTAGGCTTTTGCTCGTCGGACGATCTACTGGCTCAAAACTTCGTCTTCGGGTAATTTTCCGTCTACCAAGTAATAAAGGTAGGGTTGAGTCCAGCTAGGAATCACAACTAGAACTTCTACTAAACGTGAGTCAGATTTGGTCGGATATTCCTCGTCCACTCCTTTTATAGAGGGAACTTTGAGGTGCTCTAAAAAATCGCCATCCGGAACCTTTTTGCGGGTAGAGCCTATTCGAGATAGTGCATCTGCTTCCTCATTTTCTGTTCGAGGGATGTGTTGAACTTCAAACCCTTTTTGCTCTATATGCTGCCATGTGCTTGTTTGCCTTACAGCTATCCGACACTTGTTGGGCAACAAGATCTGAATCTCCATAACACATTAAACGTCGGATGCTGATGTCCTTAGCAATCCAGATTCCATGCAGTAATGCTTCATACTCGGCAATGTTATTTGTCGCCGTGAAGTGGACATGTAGTACATAGAAAAGTTTATCTCCCTGGGGTGATTTGAGTACCACGCCAGCCACCAAGCCCCCGAGCACCTTAGACCCGTCAAAATGCAAGGTCTAGTATTCCGACTCTGGTAGGGTTATATTCTCTGTTGTCTCTGTCCAATCAGCGACAAAGTCAGCGAGGATTTGGGATTTGATTGCTGTATGAGGTTTGTACTCAATGTCGAAAGCTGAAAGCTCTATGCCCCATTTGGCGACTGCTTGGCCCAAAATATATTGAGCCCGTTGAGGAACCCCAAGAAGAAGGTATGATGAGCACAGCAGCAAGTTTTCCCTCGGTTATGAAACTAAGGTTATCAATCCAGTAGGAGCAAGGAAACACCTCAAAGGTGTTGCTAGCTAAACTTTGGCAGGGTGCACTACCGGTGCCAGCAGCAACGTGGAGACCTGGACAACACAACCACAGAACTTTGCCCCCAACTTGCGATTAGGTTGTCAATCTCGCCGGTTTACTGAAAACAAAGGATTAAACGTATCGAGTGGAAGAAGGTAATAGTTTGCAGAAAGTAAACAGTAAGCAGTAAACAGTTGATTGTAGATTGATAGTAAAAGAAAGGACCGGGGTCCATAGTTCACTAGTGGTGGCTGTCCTTAAGATAGATGACATGTTGGGTGAACAAATTACAGCGGGGCAATTGACAAACATCGAGAAAGCAATCATGCATATACTACTCATCTTGACTCCTTTGAGACTTGATTGGGCATTACAACATTATACATAGACCGTAATCCAACTGCATCTATGACTAATAATCCACCTTCAGGTTATCATCCGAACCCCCTCCAGTATTAAGTTGCAAGCAACATATAATTGCATTACGCATTGCGTGTAAAGTAAACAGTACGATTGTTCTATGAACAAAGGAACGTTGTTTTCTCCCTAGTAGCAACAACACATCTAGTACCTTAGAGATTTCTATCACTTCCCCAGATTACTAGAGGCATGAAACCACTATCGAGCATAAATACTAACTCTTGGAGTTGCTAGCATCTACTTGGCCAAGATAGCTACTAACAACGGAAAGCATGCAAGATCACTAATAACAACTCCATGATAGAATTAATAATCAATCTGAAATAGCATCTCAATATCCATCGGATCCCCGCAAACACAACATGTAGGAATACAAATAGATGATCTTGATCATGAACGGAGCTCACAAGATCTAAACATGATAGCACAAAGGAGGAGAACCATCCATCTAGCTACTACATGGACCCGTAGTCCAGGGATGAACTACTCACGCATCACACCGGAGGCTTGCATAATGATGAAGAAGGCCTCCAGGGTGAATTCCCCTCTCCGGCAGGGTGCCGGGAAGAGCTTCAGATCCCTCCCAATCTAGGGATGGAGATGACGGCGGCTACAGACTCTTTCATGGAATTTTGATCGGGTCCTTCGGGTATCTGTATCGGAGGCATCTTATAGGCGAAAGGGGAGGCCGAGGGGGTGCTGGAGGCGGCCAGACCACCCCCTGGCGCGGGCCAGGCTGGGCCGTGCGGCCAGGTCATATGGCGGCACCCTGGCCCCTCTTCGTCTCGTATTCTGGCTCCGGGTGTCCCTCGGTGAAAAACTGACTTTGGCTTTTGTCCCGTCCAATTCCGAGAATATTCATTTTCTGACTTTCCTGGAAACAAAAACAGCAGAAAACAGGCAGCTGGCACGGTGGCTCTTGTTAATAGGTTAGTCCAAGAAAGTGTAAAGAAAGTACTCCAAAGTGTGGACAAAACATAAGAAAGTAGATAAAACCAAGCATGGAACATCATAAATTATGGATATGTTAGCAACATATCAACATCCGTAAGCTTAACTCCTACTCGTCCTCGAGTTGGTAAGTGATAAAAAGAAAGAATAATTTTTTAGGTGACATGCACCATCATAAACTTGGTCAAAGTATTTGTAAACATTGATAGCTAGGATCATAGTACTTCAATCATAACATGAAAGACAAAGTTCTAACAATAAGACAAAGCAACTATGTTGCAACATGAAAAGGCAGAAACAAAAGATTCATGAATAACAATGCTTTGCAAGACATTTGTTTGTTTCACATAAAGAAAACATAGCATAGTGGCATTCAACTTGTCCCTCATAGAGTAGCAAACATAAATGCATAGGACACCTTCAAAGTTCATAAGAGTGACTAGATACAAATAGTTTAAAACAAGCAATATCAAAGCTATGCATCAATCAACAAGTCTTGGGACAATGCACATAGAACTAAGAATGGCCACTATGCTCTCAAAGTAGGTGAATAAAGATAGAAGGTGGAGACTTAACATAAAAGTAAAAGAAAGGCCTTCATAGAAGGAACTAGGGATTCAAGTTTCATAAAGAGCTTCCAAAAATTATGGTACTTATTAGCTTTCAGCTCTAATTGACCCTATCATAAGCATCTTTTGGTGATTAAGGTTAAAGTGACACAACTAAGAGGATATGCTTGACAAGTTATAAGCTGAAATCTCATGCCCCTTACTTACGAAGACCGAACCTCATGCTACTCAACTTCAGTCACAAGTAAGCTCTTGTCATTGTAAGTACATATGTATCATAGAGAACCACCAACGGGGTACTGATGACCCACAAGTATAGGGGGTGTATCGCAGTATTTTCAATAAGTAAGGGTGTCGAACCCAACGAGGAGCAGAAGGTGCTGGCTAGTGGTATGATCAGGAATTCTCTGCAAATACTTAGCAAACGGATTTTTAGGGTTTTTTGATAAAGCAAGTAAACAAAGTACGAGTAAATAAAAGACAGTAGGAATAAATGCAGCAAGTGGCCCAATCCTTTATGAGCAAAGGATAAGCCCGGTGTATTACTTAAGATGACCAAACGTTCTCGAGGACACATGGGAAGACTGTCAAGTGCTTTCGCTTCATATAGTTGATTAATCTTCTTTAGCTTGCTAAGTGTTGTGTGGGTGAACCTATGCTAATGTACCGACCTTCCTAGGACTAATACATACTTGTGATTATACCCCTTGCAAACATCTGTAAGTACAAGAAAGTAATTAAGGTAGAAACCTAACCATAGCTTTAAACTCTAACACCCTTACGTCCCATGTGCAATGGTTTCCTAACGGGGATTCAGGTTTCTATCACTCCGGCAACCCCTACGATTAGTAGCCAAATACACAATGCATTCCCCTAGGCCCATATAGGTGAAGTGTCATATAGTCGATGTTCACATGACACCACTAGAAGAAGTACACCACAACTTAAATATCAAACTATTGAATCTTTCTCAACACAACTCCAGTACTAACAACATGACTTATCCCATGTCCTAAAGAACAAAACGAACTACTCACAAGACATCATATGGATCATGATCAAAGATGGAATAATGATGTATAACAATCTGAACATAAACAATAATTTCAATGGTTCCACTCAATAGCATCAACTACAAAGAGTAATCAACACCGGGAAAGTTTCCCCTAAGAACTATGCAAGATTCAACCCAATTGTTACAGCAATATGGAGATGGTGATGAGGGTGCTGATGGTGATGATGGTGGTGATGATGATGATGATCCCGATGAAGTCCAGCTTGATGGTGGTGTTTATGGCGACGATCTCCCCTCTCTAGGAAGGGATTCCCCCGGCAGAAATCTGTCTATCGGAGAGATCTTTCTCTCTCGGTGTTTTCCGCCCCGTAGAGGCGGCGTAATCTTTCTATGGTAGCTCCCATAGTCTTAGGGTTTCGGGATGAATATATACGCTAGAGGGGAGAGCCAGAGGTGGGCCAGGGCGGCCACACCACCTGGTGGCGCGGCCTAGGTTGGCCCGCGCCAGGGGGTGGTGTGGGCCCCTGTGGCCCATCTACACTCCCTCTTCTGGCTTCCTTCGTCTTCTGGAAAAATAGGATTTTTCGTATATTTTCCTGGATTTTCTGATCTTCGCGAATTTTGCCTCCAAATAGCACCTTTTCCATCAGAATCCTGACTGCAGCGGTCCTTGCTCCAAAAGTCATCAACCATGCAAAAATAGATGAAATAACAAAAGTATCATCTCTTAATATGAAATATATCAATGAATAACAGTAAATTATGACATAGAATAGTGATGCAAAATGGACGTATCAACTCCCCCCAAGCTTAGACTTCGTTTGTCCCTAAGCGAAACTGAGCTCAATAAACATGACCTCAGGTTTATGGAGTGAAGAGTCGATAAAAAGTATATGGACAAGAAGCATCACATTCATTAATACATAGATCATAATAGAAAAATACTCACTATTATATAACTTACTTGCAATAAGTAAAGGAAACACAATAAAGATACATAAAGTAAATCATAATTGGTAATGGCAAACTTAGCTCTTGGTCAAAGAATAGTTGATAATTTGCTGGAGTTCACAAATAACTGGTTTTCAATGATAGCTTTCAAAGTAGTAGACACCAAGATAAGAGCAATGTGCAAAACTAGGAACATAAGAAACATGATTGAATAAATCATCATATGAATGAATGAAACACAACAACTCAAAATACTTGCTGAGATAGAAGGGAATAGGTTTATTGACTCATCTAAAAAGTAAAAGAAAGGCCCTTCGCAGAGGGAAGCAGGGTTGCAAGTTTCATAATGAGCTCCCAAAAATTATGATACTTATTAGCTTTTAGCTCTCATTGCCCCTATCATAGGCATCTTTAGGTGATTAAGGTTAAAGTGATCAAATATGAGGATATGCTTGACAAGTTGTAAATTGAGAATCTCATGTCCCTTGAATACGAGGGCCGCTCCTCATGGTACTCAAGTTTAGTCACCGGTAAGTTCTTGTCATTGTAAGCACATGTGTATCATAGAGAACCGCCAATGGGGTACCCCTTGCCCGATGGTACGGAAGAATCCCCATATCAAAATGACAAGGCAAGCAGACAACAAGTATCTCAGAAATCTTCTTATTTACCATGGGAATATGGTGCTTTTTTCTCTCTTTCCTCTTTTCATTATATCTCTTTTTTTCTCTTTTTCTCAATATCAGACTCTTTTTTATAAGAAGAATGCTTCATAGATACTCATTATGGTTACCCTGCAGGTTTCCACCATGTCAGCATGGATTAGACCAGCGGCCCAGGCGTTTCTCTAACACACATGCATAACTCCATGGACTTACAAGCTCCCCTTTCATTTCACACCGACGACATCCATAGACAAAAGAACATGATATCAACTAGGTACAAAGTACCAATGCAATATTGAAAGCGTTTCCCATGACAACATGGTTCTGCTAATTCACAACTCACAAAGCAAAAGCATATACGCAACATAGATGGACACAATGGTTCAACTTTATTAGATGCAAGAAAGTAAAGTGTGCCATCAAGTTCGTGAGAGCTTTAATCACTAATTTTCACATAACAAGTTTAATTCGGAAGGTAGATAAAAATAAGAATTTACTTGGAATAGCAATAATGCTAATAGGTAGGTATGGTGGACACTAATGGCATGGGTTTGGTTTAAAGGATTGGATGCACGAGAATAATTCCCTCTCAGTACAACTTTTTGGCTAGCAAGGCTTGTGTCAACACCCGGATTTTTAATCCCAGATGCCCGTTATGACATACCTCGCAATCCCAGGATTACCATTTTTGCGAGACATAACGGATTGGATATCACAGTACATCATCCATTACAAACCATACATAAGGTCTTACACAAATAAGGATCTCATGATCCAGTCTTTAATACAGCAAGCAGCGGAAATAAAAGATAAGCATAGCGGTGGGGTCCATCTTCAAGGGCACAGGCAATGCTGACGAAGGCAGATAGTCCTAGTTATCATAGCCGTCCTAATGACCATCCTCTTGATAGTTTCCTTCATAGTCTGGCCATGAGAATAGCCAGGGGCAAAAGCCATGAGTACTCTTTAAGTACTCGCAAACTACTATTAACAGGTACTATAGTTCTAGGTTAAAGTGCTAAATCTAAGTTTAACTCTAAAGTTAAGTTTGAAACCTAAGCTGAGTTCAGAAGCAAAGAAAGATAAAGTAAAGTTCTAGAATCACTTAAGTTGGGAAGCTATTATCATAACACAGTCCTGTTGTGGTCAAGTCAAAGTTCATCATTCATTTCAAGTTATCTGGAAAACATCTGACAACGAAACAGTATGGCCATTCCAATTGTCCATAACCACGGACGCGGCTATTCGAATAGTTTGACACTCTGCAGAGGTGGTACACTTTCACCACAAGATTCGATACATCTGTTAGGGATAACCCTGAATCATCATACTTAGTATGCAGATAATCAAACATAACCTTCCCTTTACACACCCTAGTACAAGCACCTCTCCCATGAGTATGGCCTCCCAACCATGACCATCAGTCATCTTGGGCACTGCATAGGTGGACATCATTAGAGGTAGCCTCAGCTCAGACCTCTCCCGTGAGGGAACTAATACTAATGCATATAAATTTCTAGCTAAGCCTTACCCAATTCAGGTAATGTGGTTGTACAATAAATTTGGAATGGTATCGCATCCGAATCCAACCATCAGTTTTATAAAAGGGTTAAGGCTCATGCCTCATCATTTTCATCATCATAAACCATTTGTGTTTCTCAACACATGTCAAAACATCTCAATAGAATTACTCATCATTCCAAGGTTTTCATAATTCATTTTCACCAAGTGTTCCCATCTAAAGTGACTCAAGTTTTTGATCTACTCTAAACTACTAAGTTAAGAGTGTTCACTAAGGTGGAAGTGATAGGTTCAATCTCATGCCATAGAATGACATCTAAAGGGGTTCTAAGTAGGTCAAGTTTTATACTTTTTATGCTACCTTCAAAATAAGTAAAGAACTTTGTGTAAACCAAGGGAGTGAACTTGTCAATAAGACTTGAGGTACTAATAGTCACAAAGGGATGCTCAAAGCATGCTTCAGGCATCTTTGCTAAACCATCTAGTTTGATTCTAGTTTGCTAAGCACTAAACTTGCAAGGGTTAGCTTGCATTGTTAATGGTGGATTGCAAGTACAACTTGCAAGGGTTAATCTTGGATAGTGCTAGCTTGCCTTGGTTGGTGAAGTGGTTGAAGTTTTCTTCGTCTTCGTCTGGATAACACTCCTCCTCCTCGTAAGCTTGGTCGGTACTATCTTCTATAAATACATACGGAGTACACAATCACCAAACAATACTTAACTAGGCTAGATAGCTTTCTAAGACACACAATTGATGATCTATTATCATCACAAGCATCACAAATTTAATTCAATAGTTTCATTCTTTTTAATTTAGAAAAGTAATTTCTACTCATTGAAAATTTTAACTAAGATTTAATATTCACCACATAAAATAAGGGATCATGTGGACACATGTCATCACCACATATTCTAACATGTGGGAATGAGATTTAAGGGTTGGATCAATATTACTTTGGTTTAAGTTCATTATTTAATGATTTAAAGTGACTAGAAATGCCTATATAGCATTATTTTGGTACTAGTCCAAAGTCACTGCATGTAAATCTTAATATTATTACATATTTAGATAGATATGGTGAAATGTGATTTTTGAGAGTAGCAATCAACTCAAAAGCTAACTTGGTTGATTTTATAAAAATGTTGCAAGTTGCAAAAGCTTTTGTTTTGTCATTTTTATTAGGAGAGATCTATAACTCTAATTGAATTAAATCCAACGGGATTGGATAGATCATCTCCATACCTTTCAGACAAAATTGGTTTCATGCAATTTGGATTTAAAAAACTCTCTGAATTGAATTTTAAACTAGTGGACAGAAACTAGATTTAACTAAAAAGAAAAATCCAGATTTGAATGGGTGGGCTAGCGCGGGAAAGAACTTGGGCCGGCCTAGTGGCGCTCCGCGGCGCGGGCCTCAGCTGGCAGGGGGTCCCACTTGTTAGTGGGTCTTATCACGCGAAACGGTACGTGCGCTGTGGGCCGTAGGATTAGAAGGGGGATCTACAGCTAAGGGTCGTCATCGACGACGAACAGGTCGCCGGCGAGCTCGAACCCTAGCGGCTCGGTGGGGGTCTGCTGGGGACGTACCAGGGCTCCAGTGGGGTCGGCGAGGCGGGAAAACGAACTGGAAGACAACGGCGAGGCGAGGCGCGGTTGCCGTGAAGCTTGGGGTGGTTGCAATCAGCGGCACCCTTCTCCTCCTGCTGCGGCTGCTCCGGCTCCAATTCCGGCAAGGCAGAGCTCGCCTTGCTCCGGCTAGAGGTGGGTGAGGTTCAAAGAGGTGAGGGGAGTGGAGTGGTGTGGAGAGAAGAGGCTTGGGAGGCCTCCTTTTATAGGCCCGATGGTGAGACCGAGCGGGATGGGCAGGCGACGGTGGCGACAAGGCTACGGCCGGCTAGAGGCATGGCGGAGGGTGGCGATCGACAGGCGGTGTTCTAGGAAGTGAATGCGGCAGTAGGGGCGGTGGTATGCGGTCTGGGCGAGGTGGCGCTCTGAGCGGCAGAGGCAGCGGTGTCAACGGTGAGCGGTGGCTGTGGTGCGTTGGGCGATGAACGGGGGTGTCTTGGGTGTTCCCTGGGTCGTGGCGGAGCGGTAGGCGCGGGCTGCGGTCAAGCGGCGGCTTGTGCACGCGAGGACAGAGCATGCTCTACGGGCAGCGTTGGCATGGTCAACCAGCTCCGGGCGCGGCGGTTCCCGGCCGCTCTGCTCTCTGTCTCTGGCCTGGGGCTGGTTGGACAGTGGAGGTGGACCACAGGCAACTTGCTAGACATGGTGAGAGAGGCTGGAGAGGGCTGCTGCTGCGAGTGCATGGTCGGCCGGCGAGGTGCTCTAGGCATGGCAATGCAGTGCAGCTAGGAGGTAGGGGAGATGTGGGGGTTAGTCTGGTTAGGCTTGAGGGGGACAAAGATGATCAAAGCACATCAAAATTGCTAGACAAAATCCGCCCAAAATAGTAATAGTTAGGCCATAATGATCTTGCCAGCAAGGTGTTTGACAAAATGGCCGAAAGAGAAAAAGTTTTGAATTTTGGTTTCAAAAGATTTGGGTGTTCTCCACTAGTGCTAGGTAGTCTCTGGTTACAAGGGTTTTGAAAGTGGAGCTGAAATAGATCGGTTTTGAAATAGGGGTGATCTATGCATATGCATTGGATTCAATTTTCAAATGCCATTTAGAATAAGTAAAAGAATGTTTTTAGCAGATCAAAAGGTGGGCCTTGGTACCTCATTATGTGTACTAGCAAGGGGTGCAAAGATCAAGAATCGTTTCTTTTAAGAAATGAGTGCTAGGAACACTCAAAGTAGTGTAGTGGATTAAAATGGCCAAAATGACCATTCCTCCTTTTTAATTCTTTTTGATTTGATTTTCTTTAGTAAAAGTTTGGGAATGATGTAGATGATGTTTAAATCACCTAAGAAACATTTTACAAGCATTGGATCACTTAAACAAGGCACTTCAAATCAACTCCAATTTTAAATGCACACACATATGAATGCTTTCATTTTTAATTTGGAAAAGTTTTTGTTAACCCTATTTTTGGATGATTTGATCTTTGATAAGCTTGGATTGAAGTTTTGGGATGTTACAAACCTTCCCCCCTTAAACAAAATCTCGTCCCGAGATTTACAAAGAAAACTAGGACCTAAAGAGATCTGGGAACTCTGTCCTAATGTAATCTTCGCGCTCCCAAGTAGCTTCCTCCTCGGTATGGTTGCTCCACTGGATCTTGAGAAACTTGATGCTCCTGGTCCTGGTGGTTCTGTAGGCTTCTTCTAAGATACGGATGGGTACTTCCTGATAGGTCAGGTCATTGTTGATCTCCACAGCTCTGTGATCGATATTCTTGAAAACTTCAGTCTTCTCAGGCACTTCCAAGCATTTGCGAAGTAACGAGATGTGGAACACATTGTGGATGGCTGACATCTCTTCAGGCAGTTCCAGCTGATACGATACTTCTCCTCGATGGTTCAAAATTTTGAAAGGTCCGATATATCTGGGGGTTAGTTTTCCCTTCAGACTAAAGCGTTGAGTTCCCTTCAATGGTGAAACCTTGAGATATACAAAATCTCCGACATTGAAAGTCATGTCTCTCCTTCTTTTGTCAGCATAACTCTTATGTCTGGATTGGGCGGTCTTGAGATGCTCATGGACTTTGTGAACTTTCTCTTCTGCTTCTCGGAGCATGTCGGGTCCAAAGATCTGACTCTCTCCTACTTGCGACCAATTCAAAGGGGTACGACACTTTCTTCCGTATAGGAATTCAAATGGTGCCATCTGCAATCTAGCTTGATAACTATTGTTATATGAGAATTCTGCGAAAGGCAGGCAGTCTTCCCATTTTGATCCGTATTCCAACACACAAGCTCTAAGCATATCCTCTAGGATCTGGTTGACTCTCTCAGTCTGTCCATCTGTTTGCGGGTGATAAGCGGTACTGAAGTTCAACTTGGTTCCTAAACTTTCCTGAACTTTCTGCCAAAATCTTGAAGTAAACTGGGTTCTTCGATCTGACACGATGGTCTTGGGGGTTCCATGCAGACTAACAATCCTAGCAATGTACAGCTCCGCTAGCTTTGCACTCTGGTAGGTAGTCTTGACAGGTATAAAATGGGTTACCTTGGACAGTCTATCAACTATGACCCAGATTGAGTTATTCCCCCCGCTGGAGGTAGGTAAACCGGTGATAAATTTCATTCCGATGGAATCCCATTTCCATTCCGGAATCTACAATGGTTGCAACAATCCTGCAGGTCTCTGATGCTCTGCTTTGACTCTTTGATAGATGTCACATTCGGCGATGTAGCTTCCGATTTCTCTGTTCATCTTGTGCCATCAAAATTGCTCTTTCAAATCCTGATACATCTTTGTTCCTCCGGGGTGGATAGAATAAAGAGTATCATGAGCTTCCTTCATGATAATTTCCTTTAGCTCTGAATCTGGTGGCACACAGATACGTCGTTTGTACCACAGTACTCCTTCTTCGTCTTCGGTGAATCCAGGTACCTTTCCTGTACCAATACGACGTTTGATACCATCGATACTTTCATTCCCCTTCTGGGCTTCCTTGATTTGGCTAATCAAAGTGGGTTGAAGTTCAATGCTAGCTAAGAATCCTTTGCTAACTAACTCCGTCCTGAACTGCTCCAACTCCTCATACAAACTTGGTTGCTTCTCCTTGATCATGGTGTTAAGCCTACACGGCAATCTACTAAGAGCATCCGCTACCACATTGGCTTTGTCAGGGTGATAGTGAATGTCAAGGTCATAATCCTTGATTAACTTTATCCATCTCCTTTGCCTCATATTCAACTCTTTATGATTGAAAATATACTTTAAGCTCTTGTGATCTGAGTAAATCTCATAGCGATTACCCATCAGATAATGATGCCATGTCTTCAATGCCAAAACTACGGCTGCTAGCTCAAGATCATGGGTCGGATAGTTCTGCTCATGCTGCTTCAGTTGTCGAGACAGATACGCGACGACTTTGCCTTCTTGCATCAATACACATCCTAGACCAATCTTGGATGCGTCACAATATACATCAAACGGCTTCTTGATGTCTAGCATGATCAAAATCAGGGCTGATATCAATATCTTCTTCAGCTCCTGGAAACTGGCTTCACACTTGTCTGTCCATTCAAACTTCTTGTCCTTCTTCAACAATTGGGTCATGGGTCGGGCTATGCTCGAGAATCCTTCTACGAACTTGCAGTAATATCCCGCTAATCCGAGAAATGAATGGACTTGGGTTTGAGTGGTTGGGGCTTCCCATTCTTCGACATCTTTGATCTTGGCGGGATCAACAGAGACTCCTCCGGCATTCACAATATGTCCTAGGAATCCTACTTCCTTTAGCCAAAACTCACACTTGCTGAACTTGGCATATAACTGATGCTCTCTCAGGGTTTCTAGGATGATTCTCAGATGTTTCTCATGATCTTCTTTTGACTTGGAGTAGATAAGGATGTTGTCAATGAACACAACTACAAACTTATCTAGGAAATTCATAAAGATCTTATTCATGAGATTTATGAAATAAGCAGGGGCATTGGTTAATCCAAAAGACATAACCGTATACTCATATAAACCATAGCGAGTAGAAAAGGCGGTCTTCGGAATATCGGTTGCACGAATCTTAAGTTGGTGATAACCAGTCCTAAGATCAATCTTGAATACCTGGGCTCCAGTCAACTGATCAAATAGATCCTCTATCTTTGGCAAGGGGTACTTGTTCTTGATGGTGACGTGATTCAACTTTCTATAATCTGTACACAGACGATTGCCTCCATCTTTCTTGTCGATGAATAACACAGGTGATCTCCATGGCGATGCGCTTGGTTGAATCAAGCTTGTTGCTAACATGGCATCCAACTGCTTCTTCAGTTCCACTAACTCTAAGGGGTTCATACTATAGGGTCTCTGGGCTATAGGTCCGGTTCCGGGGATTAGTTTGATAATGAACTCAATATCCCTATCCGGGGGCATACCTAGCAATTCATCTGGGAATACGTCGGGGTATTCATAGACTACTCTAACTTGGTCTATGGTGGGCAGGACTACACTCTTGTTGCACTTGAATTGACGGGGTAAGGTTTCAGAGATATGCTCTACTGTTACTCCAGAACTACTGGTTATGGTGATGGCTTTCTTAGCACAGTCTATCAATCCTTTATGCCTTGACATCCAGTCCATACCTAGTACTACTTCCAATCCTTTGGTTCCAAGAACAATTAGGTTGGCATAAAAATCTATTCCATGTATTCTGATAGGCACAACTTTGCAAATTTTTCTAGCCTTTGTAGTTGAACTGGGGATTTGAACTATCATGACATGCTTCAGGTTGGTTGGGTGAATCTTACTAGTGCATGCAAATTCTTCGGTGACAAATGAATGTGATGCTCCAGAATCAAACAATACTCTTGCTAAAACTGAGTTGACAGAAAACATACCCAGCACTACATCTGGCGCTTCCTGGGCTTCTTCTGCGTTCATGTGGAAGAGACGACCGTTGTGATTGTGAGGGTTACCTGGGGCAAATCTCCTTCCTGGTGGAACACGACGCTGCCGCTGAGCTGGGGAATTCACAGGGGCATTGGCGGTAGTCTTCTTGGGACACTCATTGGAGTAGTGACCCTTCACTCCACACTCGAAACAAGTGATCTGGGACTTGTCCTTGACTGCAACAGGCACAACATTGCTGCCAGTTCTAGGTGCAGTGTTGTTGTTGTTGTTGCTCTTGGGAGGGGCACGGTTGAAATTGTTGGCATTACCAGAGTTGTGATTGTTTCCTCCAGACTTCACATTGCCTCCGCTACGGTTGAGGTAGCTTGGGCGAGAATTTGGGGGTCGGTTGTTTCTTGGCGCATATCCTGGTGAGGGGTTGGGACGGTACTTCTGGTGACTACTGGATCTAGACTGCTGCATCATACGACGCTTGCGGTTGTCGTTTGCCTGGTTAATCTTCCCTTCCATCTGAATGGCAGAGTCGACTAGCTCTTCGACATCCTGAAAACGGATGTTGACCAGGACAGTCTGCATCTCATCATGCATTCCGTTCAAGAATCTCTCTTTCTTCTTGGCCTATGTGTTGATCTCATCACGTGCATATCTGGCAAGTGACAAGAATCTGTCATGGTACTCCACCACAGTCATTCTTCCTTGCTTCAATTCACGGAATTAATCTCTCATCCTGTTGACGAGACCTTGCGGCACGTGGGTGTGGCTGAACTTGACTTTGAATGCTTCCCATGTCATAACCTGACCATGGTTCATATTGCGGATGCTATTCCACCAAGCTCTTGCATCTCCCGCCAGATAGTGGGTGGCAAAGAGAACTTTCTCATTTTCATCAACTCCTGCAACTTCGAGGTTGTTTTCCATGGTCTGTAACTAGTCATCAGCATCTAACGGGTTCTCAGATTGGTTGAAGATTGGGGGATTGGTGTTTTTAATTTTTTTTAGTTTGGATCCATGGTGATCCTGATTTCCATGTCCTTGGTTGTTGAGAGGCATTTGGGTGATCTGCTGCAATATTGCTAAGTTGTCTTGGCGCTCGGCCCTACTTGCTTCACGGTCTGCGATGAGATTCTGCAAGATCTGCAGCATTGGGTCTTGCGACGAGCTGCTCCCTCCTTGGTTTCCACGAGTCATCTGAAGATTGAGATAGATATAGGGGTAAGAGGGAAATTCTAAGGTTCATAGTTTTGGTTTTTCAAAGCTAAAACTTTGAGTTAGACTCAGGTTTTTCAACTAACTTCATTTTCATTCATGCAAGCAAGCACCCGATACAACAAACACCACAACAAACAAAGGAAAGCAGATGGTTTGAAGAACCATTCTGCAAGCTACGATACAGTGGGACCGATACAACTCATGCTACGACAGTTCTCTAGTGCATCTACTCATCGTCGATGAAGTCGGAGTCTTCATCATCAGTGTAGAAGTCCACAGCATCCTCCTCCAGAAAGTCACACATCATTGCTGAGGTAAGAATCCATGTCTCCCTGGATGTCTTCACCCTCATCTTCTTCTTCCTTTGCAGCAAGATGAACTTCCTGCTCCTTGACGGTCTTCTCGAGGTCGGCCACCTTCTTGCGAAGACGGGCGATGGTGCGATCCTTCTTGGCACGCTGGCGGCGAAGAGACTAGCAGTCTTGGACAAGTAGTGCGAAAGTCTGGGCCTTTTGGTCGGCAATTGCACGGTTCTGGTTGGCTAACTCTCTGGCATTGTCCAGTTCCTGCTGTCTGTCGTACAGCAAGAAGTCAAGGTTCTCCACTTGACGCCTCAACTCTGGGTGACTTGGCATCTCCATCAGAAATTCCCATGAAGTCACGTCTTGCATAGTGGGCAAAACGGGTTCCTTGGATCTTGTTGACGCTGAGGGCACATAGACGTGTGAGAGCTTCATGCATTGCCCTGGCTAATCCATCTAGCTAGTTGTTCTCTCTCACGGAGAACTGAATTCTTCCAGAAGTTGGTGCTTCGATGCTTCCTCTAAGATCTACGGTGACTAGCCACTGTAGGTCTCCTCCTGGGGGTTCTGGAAGTTGAGCTCCAAGAAACTCCGGATGTGGGCGTCCCAGTAACTCCGACAGTGAATCTAGATCCCTCTCGAAGATCAGCTGACCTCCGTTTCCCAACTGGTAAAACTTGCTGAACTGAGTCTCCATCTACAAGAATTAAGGATGAGGAAATTATTGAGGTGATCAAGTGTGTCAAGTTTTAAGTAGTAATGTAAGAATTTTGAGGAACATGAATTTTTGAGAAAGAATGAGTTCGCAAGGGTAAGAGAGGAAATAGTTTTTCATAAATACTCACTTTGGTTTTGAAGCTAAGTTTTTGGTTTGGACGTCCATTCTAACTAGGGTCTCCTATGGTCAGGATGGCTCTGATACCAACTTGTCAACACCCGGATTTTTAATCCCAGATGCCCGTTATGCCATACCTCGCAATCCCAGGATTACCATTTTTGCGAGACATAACGGATTAGATATCACAGTACATCATCCATTACAAACCATACATAAGGTCTTACACAAATAAGGATCTCATGATCGAGTCTTTAATACAACAAGCAGCGGAAATAAAAGATAAGCGTAGCGGTGGGGTCCATCTTCAAGGGCACAGGCAATGCTGACGAAGGCAGATAGTCCTAGTTATCATAGCCATCCTGATGACCGTCCTCTTGATAGTCTCCTTCATAGTCTAGCCATGAGAATAGCCAGGGGCAAAAGCCATGAGTACTCTTTAAGTACTCGTAAACTACTATTAATAGGTACTATAGTTCTAGGTTAAAGTGTTAAATCTAAGTTTAACTCTAAAGTTAAGTTTGAAACCTAAGCTGAGTTCAGAAGCAAAGAAAGATAAAGTAAAGTTCTAGAATCACTTAAGTTGGGAAGCTATTATCATAACACAACCCTGTTGTGGTCAAGTCAAAGTTCATCATTCATTTCAAGTTATTTGGAAAACATCTGACAACGAAACAGTATGGCCATTCCAACTGTCCATAACCGTGGACGTGGCTATTCGAATAGTTTGACACTCTGCAGAGGTGGTACACTTTCACCACAAGATTCGATACATCTGTCAAGGATAACCCTGAATCATCATACTTAGTATGCAGATAATCAAACATAACCTTCCCTTTACACACCCTAGTACAAGCACCTCTCCTATGAGTATGGCCTCCCAACCATGACCATCAGTCATCTTGGGCACTGCATAGGTGGACATCATGAGAGGTAGCCTCAACTCAGACCTCTCTCGTGAGGGAACTAATACTAATGCATATAAATTTCCAGCTAAGCCTTACCCAATTCAGGTAATGTGGTTGTACGGTAAATTTGGAATGGTATCGCATCCGAATCCAACCATCAGTTTTATAAAAGGGTTAAGGCTCATGCCTCATCATTTTCATCATCATAAACCATTTGTGTTTCTCAACACATGTCAAAACATCTAAATAGAATGACTCATCATTCCAAGGTTTTCATAATTCATTTTCACCAAGTTTTCCCATCTAAAGTGACTCAAGTTTTTGATCTACTCTAAACTACTAAGTTAAGAGTGTTCACTAAGGTGGAAGTGATAGGTTCAATCTCATGCCATAGAATGACATCTAAAGGGGTTCTAAGTAGGTCAAGTTTTATACTTTTTATGCTACCTTCAAAATAAGTAAAGAACTTTGTGTAAACCAAGGGAGTGAACTTGTCAATAAGACTTGAGGTACTAATAGTCACAAAGGGATGCTCAAAGCATGCTTCAGGCATCTTTGCTAAACCATCTAGTTTGATTCTAGTTTGCTAAGCACTAAACTTGCAAGGGTTAGCTTGCATTGTTAATGGTGGCTTGCAAGTACAACTTGCAAGGGTTAATCTTGGATAGTGCTAGCTTGCCTTGGTTGGTGCAGTGGTTGAAGTTTTCTTCGTCTTCGTCTTGATAGCACTCCTCCTCCTCGTAAGCTTGGTCAGTACTATCTTCTATAAATACATACGGAGTACACAATCACCAAACAATACTTAACTAGGCTAGATAGCTTTCTAAGACACACAATTGATGATCTATTATCATCACAAGCATCACAAATTTAATTCAATAGTTTCATTCTTTTTAATTTAGAAAAGTAATTTCTACTCATTGAAAATTTTAACTAAGATTTAATATTCACCACATAAAATAAGGGATCATGTGGACACATGTCATCACCACATATTCTAACATGTGGGAATGAGATTTAAGGGTTGGATCAATATTACTTTGGTTTAAGTTCATTATTTAATGATTTAAAGTGACTAGAAATGCCTATATAGCATTATTTTGGTACTAGTCCAAAGTCACTGCATGTAAACCTTAATATTATTACATATTTAGATAGATATGGTGAAATGTGATTTTTGAGAGTTGGAATCAACTCAAAAGCTAACTTGGTTGATTTTATAAAAATGTTGCAAGTTGCAAAAGCTTGTGTTTTGTCATTTTTATTAGGAGAGATCTATAACTCTACTTGAATTAAATCCAATGGGCTTGGATAGATCACCTCCATACCTTTCAGACAAAATTGGTTTCATGCAATTTGGATTTATAAAACTCTCTGAATTGAATTTTAAACTAGTGGACAGAAACTAGATTTAACTAAAAGGAAAAATCCAGATTTGAATGGGTGTGCTAGCGCGGGAAAGAACTTGGGCTGGCCCAGTGGTGCTCCGCGGCGCGGGCCTCAGCTGGCAGGGGGGTCCCACTTGTTAGTGGGTCTTATCACGCGAAACGGTACGTGCGCTGTGGGCCGTAGGATTAGAAGGGGGATCTACAGCTAAGGGTCGTCATCGACGACGAACAGGTCGCCGGCGAGCTCGAACCCTAGCGGCTCGGTGGGGGTCTGCTGGGGATGTACCAGGGCTCCAGTGGGGTCGGCGAGGCGGGAAAACGAACTGGAAGACAACGGCGAGGCGAGGCGCGGTTGCGGCGAAGCTTGGGGTGGTCACAATCAGCGGCACCCTTCTCCTCCTGCTGCGGCTGCTCCGGCTCCAATTCCGGCGAGGCAGAGCTCTCCTTGCTCCAGCTAGAGGTGGGTGAGGTTCAGAGAGGTGAGGGGAGTGGAGTGGTGTGGAGAGAAGCGGCTGGGGAGGCCTCCTTTTATAGGCCCGACGGTGAGACCAAGCGGGATGGGCAGGCGATAGTGGCGACAAGGCTACGGCCGGCTAGAGGCATGGCGGAGGGTGGCGATCGACTGGCGGTCTCCTGGCGGTGCTCTAGGAAGTGAATGCGGCTGTAGGGGCGGTGGTATGCGGTCTGGGCGAGGTGGCACTCTGAGCGAGAGAGGCAGCGGTGTCCACGGCGAGCGGTGGCTGTGGTGCGTTGGGCGGCGAACGGGGGTGTCTGGGGTGTTCCCTGGGTCGTGGCGAAGCGGTAGGCGCGGGCTACGGTCGAGCAGTGGCTTGTGCACGCGGGGACAGAGCATGCTCTGTGGGCGGCATCGGCATGGTCGACCAGCTCTGGGCACGGCGGTTCCTGGCCGCTCTGCTCTCTGTCTCTGGCCTGGGGCTGGTTGGACGGTGGAGGTGGACCATAGGCAACTTGCTAGACATGGTGAGAGAGGCTGGAGAGGGCTGCTGCTGCGAGTGCATGGTCGGCCGGCGAGGTGCTCTCGGCATGGCAATGTAGTGCAGCTAGGAGGTAGGGGAGATGTGGGGGATGGTCTGGTTAGGCTTGAGGGGGACAAAGATGATCAAAGCACATCAAAATTGCTAGACAAAATCGGCCCAAAACAGTAATAGTTAGGCCATAATGATCTTGCCAACAAGGTGTTAGACAAAATGGCCTAAAGAGAAAAAGTTTTGAATTTTGGTTTCAAAATTTTTGGGTGTTCTCCACTAGTGCAGGGTAGTCTTTGGTTGCAAGGGTTTTGAAAGTGGAGCTCAAATAGATGGGTTTTGAAATAGGGGTGATCTATGCATATGCATTGGATTCAATTTTCAAATGCCATTTAAAATAAGTAAAAGAATGTTTTTAGCAGATCAAAAGGTGGGCCTTGGTACCTTATTATGTGTACTAGCAAGGGGTGCAAAGATCAAGAATTGTTTCTGTTAAGAAATGAGTTCTAGGAACACTCAAAGTAGTGTAGTGGATTAAAATGGCCAAAATGACCATTCCTCCTTTTTAATTCTTTTTTATTTGATTTTCTTTAGGAAAAGTTTGGGAATGATGTAGATGATGTTCAAATCACCTAAGAAACATTTTACAAGCATTGGATCACTTAAACAAGGCACTTCAAATCAACTCCTATTTTAAATGCACACACATACGAATGCTTTCATTTTTAATTTGGAAAAGTTTTTGTTAACCCTATTTTTGGATGATTTGATCATTGATAAGCTTGGATTGAAGTTTTGGGATGTTACAGCTGGGTAGCAAGTATAAGAGTTGAAAGAAACAAACAAACATACAAGTGATAAAGACAAACATGCGATCTTCCTTGGAAGCACAAAAGATCTTAACTAGAGAATACTAAACTTATGAGCAAATCAAGAAAGAAAGATGATGAAATTATTTTTCTTTAGAGTACTTTTATCTTTTCATTCAACTCTCAAAAATAGTGTTGCTACTGACCGAGCCAGGTTTGCCAAAACGAACTAAATTAACTTAATGATCCCAAAGTGATACCAATACTAACAATAAGATCAATCATATAACCGCGAATTGAAAACTAATATAAGCTATGCAAAAGAGTAAATGATAGAACTTCTCATTAATAATCCATAACGGCAACTCACACCAAGGGATACATATCTAATGAGAGAGGGGACACTTGATGACTCTACTAAAAAGGTAAAAAGATAGAAGATAGTGATGTGATACCGCGGCACTCCCCCAAGCTTGGAACAAACCAAGGGGATGCCAAACCTGATGACGAATTACTCCTTCGGTGGTGGTGGTATCCTCTCAATGAGCTCTTTGATCAGTTTCCCCAAGTCTTCAATCTCAAAGGTGAGATTGCGAATAAGCTGTGAGTTTTGCTCAATGCGGCTCATGATCATGTCAGGTTGCGAATTCCAGCTCTTATGATTCTTTCCCCACTCTTCCTCCTTGAAGTCTTCTTTTCCTGCATGGCTAGAACGAGGCAAATCCCAATTGAAGGGTAATTTCTCCTTGGGCATATTCTGGTATTGATACTCATGGATAAGGGTATGGAAAGGATTCTTGGCGCGTGGGGGAAGTGACCAGGGATCTGAATGGTGATGAGGAGGCTTCCCTCCAATTGACATAGTCTTGGCAGGGTTTGCCACCACTCCAATGCTTGTAATGGTAGTGTCGGTGTGCTTGGCCTCCTCTTCATCTTCAATCTTGATCACCTTCTCCTTCCCGGGGTCTTGGCGATCCCCCTCCATAGGCTCCTTTCCCTTGTCCTTGGCAGACACCATTGTGCTCCTAAGCTTTCAAAGATAGTTCCTGGCAGAAAACAGATCAAAACAAAAACATGACGAGAACACGATATACGAACCTCAGGGGATCCGGGGGGTTAAATAATACGAAGTTTCACAACAAAAGGAAGGTACTGGGAGAAAACGGGTCGGAGACGGAGTCCGGAGTGGCCACACCACCTGGTGGCGCGGCCAGGGGTGGGCCCGCTACACAGGGTGGTGTGAGCCACCCTGGCTCCGTTTCCGTCCCTCTTTCGCTTCGTAGATTTCCTTATTGTCTGAAAACTGCAAACATATAGTTGGATAGTATTTTCGCGGAACTTTTCTTACCAGAACTGTTACCTATTTGAAAATGGACTCTGCAAGTCCCTGAATTTGGTCCTTGATAAATTATTCTGGAGTTATAACTTGAAAGGCATCTTCATATTCATACACTTCTTGTGAGTCATAAAACCTTTCACTTCCTTATTACACCATTATCTCCACTACCTGGAAATTTCTTTCACACAAAACATCACACAGTTCTCATTAGCAACATTAGTATAAGTGAAGTGATAAAACCTTTTGAGTTCAACTTCAACTGAAAACCATCAAAACATAAGCTACTGTAGCAACTCCTTCTGAAAACCCAAAAAGAATTCAAAAAGGAAATCGAATAAAGAAGCAAATGCAAGAGTGGCAAAATCTGTCAAAACAGACCAGCAGGTAAAGATCAATTTTTTCGAAAATCTTCTGTTGCTCAAATCAAAAAGTGCAAAACTAACGAAAGTTAAATAAGAACCTGGGGTAGAAGCACACAAAATTACAGGTCAATGCGACATACAGAGATCTCTCACGAAATTTTACGGTGAAGCACAAAAATCTGTTTCGGGACAACAACTTCCCCAAATATTACTTCTCTCTCATTAGAGGTTGATCTTGACACAAAAACCAAACAAAAAGGATAAGGAGAGGTTATTACCGAAGTAATAACTTCCAAGACTCAAAGAAACTCAAACAAACTGAAAGCAAAAATAAACTGGGTTGTCTCCCAAAAAGCTCTTTCTTTATAGCCATTAAGATGGGCATGATAATTTCAAAGATGCTCACATAAGAATATGAATTGAGGTGAAAAGGAAGCATTAAGAAGAAAAAGTACACACGTTTAAGTTTAACCCACTTCCTATGAAAGGGAATTTCGTAAACAAACAAGTTGTTGAAACCAGAGGCTACTAGCATAGGAAGTCAAAACAAGTGCAACATAAAAACTTTCAGCATAAAACGAGGAAACTTGATATTATCGAGATGCATAAGAACACTTTTCTCTCTCTCATAGTAACTTTCAGTATCATGCATAAACTTAACAATATAACTATCACAAGGACCATCGTAGCAATGATCACTTATTCTAACAGAAAACACAGGAATACTAGCTCTCATAACACTACTTTGTGAAACAACATTAGAGGTATCATTACAAAGGATAGTGTGCCCCTCTTCTACATATTTAGTAACAAAGTCTTTCACATTTGCTATTATAGGTTCATCAACCATTTGTTTATAAGGTTCAACAGCTTCATTCATACTTTCATCAACCATACTAGCCATCATAGAATGTTCCTTTATCTTAACTGGGAAGGGCATTTTCTCAATATAAGGTTTAGGTAAAACATGATTAGCAGTATAAACTTCAGTATTTCTTGTAGGAACACTCTTAGCAACATCTTTATAAGGTTCATGATACTTATTCCACTTCTTTTTAGGCACTTCAATATAGGAAGCAAAAGCCTTAAAATAAGAAGCAATAGCTTGAGAGTCCATACCATAAGCATTTTTAATATTTTGAAAGTCATCAGTTCCCATAAAAGATTCAATGCATTCATAATCATAATTTATACCTGACTTTCTACCTTTATCATTCTCCCAATCTTCAGCATTATCTTGAATATGGTCCAGAAGATCCCATTGAGCTTCTTCTTCCATGCGAGTGAATGATCCAGCACAAGAAGCATCCAATAAATCCTTATCATGTAGAGAGAGCCTTGCATAAAAGTTATTGATAATAATATTGTTGGGGAGCTCATGAATGGGACATTTGAACATTAGTAACTTCAATCTCCCCCAAGCTTGAGCTGTACTCTCTCCATCAAGAGGCCAAAAGTTGTATATTTGATTCCGATCTTTATGAATCTCACTAGGAGGATAAAACTTTGAATAAAAGAGAGGAACTATTTCCTCCCATTCCAGAGCTTAACCATTCTTCAGCAGCTTATACCATTCCTCAGCTCTTCCTTTCAGTGATAATGAGAATAACTTTTTCTTAATTTGATCTGTAGTAATACCTGCACACTTGAACAACCCGCATAATTCGTGTATAAAGAGCAAATGATCACCGGGATGGACAGTTCCATCCCCAACATAGTAGTTATCCATAACACGATCAATAATTCTTGTAGGTATTTTAAAAGCATCATTCTCAGCAGGTGGTGGTTCATGTACTACCTTAGCAGTGGTAGTAGCATTACCAAATAAGAAACTCATCAAATTACCCATAACGAAAATAAATCAACTAACAAAAGTAAACAATACTCACAGTAGAAGTTTCCTTTACCAATTCCACTCTCCAATAGCGCTTCACTCCCCGGCAACGGTGCCAGAAAATAGTCTTGATGACCCACAAGTATAGGGGGTGTATCGCAGTAGTTTTGATAAGTAAGAGTGTCGAACCCAACGAGGAGCAGAAGGTGCTGGCTAGTGGTATGGATTAGGAATTCTCTGCAAATACTTAGCAAATGGATTTTCAGGGGTTTTCGATAAAGCAAGTAAACAAAGTACGAGTAAATAAAAGACAGTAGGAATAAATGCAGCAAGTGGCCCAATCCTACGATTAGTAGCCAAGTACACAATGCATTCCCCTAGGCCCATATAGGTGAAGTGTCATGTAGTCGATGTTCACATGAAACCACTAGAAGAAGTACACCACAACTTAAATATCAAACTAATGAATCTTTCTCAACACAACTCCACTACTAACAACATGACTTCTCCCATGTCCTCAAGAACAAAATGAACTACTCACAAGACATCATATGGATCATGATCAGAGATGGAATAATGATGTATAACAATCTGAACATAAACAATAATTCAATGCTTCCACTCAATAGCATCAACTAAAAAGAGTAATCAACACCGGGAAAGTTTCCCCTAAGAACTATGAAAAATTCAAACCAATTGTTACAGCAATATGGAGATGGTGATGAAGGTGTTGATGGTGATGATGGTGGTGATGATGATGATCCTGATGAAGTCCAGCTTGATGGTGGTGTTGATGGCGACGATCTCCCGTCTGGGGGAAGGAATTCCCCTGGCAGAAATCTGTCTGCCGGAGAGATCTTTCTCTCTCGGCAGCATAATCTTTCTGTGGTCGCTCCCCTAGTCTTAGGGTTTCAGGAGGAATATATATGCCAGAGGGGAGAGCCAGAGGTGGGCCAGGGCAGCCACACCACCTGGTGGTGCAGCCTAGGGTGGCCTGTGCCAGGGTGTGGTGTGGGCCCTCTGTGGCCCATCTCCACTGCCTCTTCTGGCTTCCTTCGTCTTCTGGAAAAATAGGATTTTCCGTATATTTTCCCGGATTTTCTGATCTTCGCGAATTTTGCCTCCAAACAACACCTTTTCTATCAGAATCCTGACTGCAGCGGTCCATGCTCCAAAAGTCATCAACCATGCAAAAATAGATGAAATAACATAAGTATCATCTCTTAATATGAAATATATCAATGAATATCAGTAAATTATGACATAGAATAGTGATGCAAAATGGACGTATCGGGTACCCCTTGCACATGATACAAGAGCTATCCCATAATCAAAATGACAAGGCAACCAAACAATGAGCATCTCAGCGATCTTTTTATTTGCTATTTGCATAGGTTTTTATTGAGGATGCTTCATAGAATGCTCATTATGGTTATGCTGCAAGTTTCCACCATGATTAGGCATGGCTTAGGCTAGCGGCCCAGGAATTTCTCTAACACAAATACAAACTCCATGATCTTACAAGTTCCACTTTTATTTCACACCGCCGGGATCCATAAGCAAAAGAACATGATATCAACGGGGTACAAAGTACAAGTGCAATGTTGAAAGTGTTCCCCATGATACATGGTTCTGCTAACTTCAACTTATAAAGCGCAAGCATTTACGCAACAAAGATGGATGCAATGGTTCAAGTTTATTAAGGGCAAGAAAAGTAAAGTGTGCCATCAAGTTCGTGAGAGCTTTAATCACTAATTTTCACATAACAAGTTTAATTTGGAAGGTAGATAAAAACATGAATATACTTGGAATAGCAAATGCTAATAGGTAGGTATGGTGTACTGTTTGGAATAACTTGGTTTTAGGAGTTGGATGCATGAGTGGAACTCACACTTGGTTATTGAGGCTAGCAAAAGACTGGGAGCGATCAACTAAGAGACCAATAATGGCAAAAATCATGCAGAACAACAAAACATCATTAATCAAAGCATAAAGTGATATTACAAGTTGAAAACTAAAGGATCATAAAGGCTATGGTGACTTGGGATAGTCATAACATGGTGTAAGCATGCGCCAAGTCAACCCAAATAAAGAATCAAAGGAGAATACCACAATATTATGCTTTAATATGCTAAAACAACGCATGATTCTTCCAAGGCACATTAAGCAATCTCAATTGTTTATAACATGTCATGCTACAACAAAGAATACTAAGCATAAATCCAAAACAATATCGAGCATGGCATGACAAAGCATAGGCCATAGTCAAAAACAAGCTCTCTTTACCACTTAAGCGTGAACTTTTCCTACTCTTTTCCAATCCAAACCAAACTATTTGAAAACCAATGCATGAAAGAGGGGGTCCCACCAATTTATTCAGCAAACTAAGCAAACCAAGCAAACGAAACCAAAACAAAAATGAAAAAGAAGACGATCCAAGAACAACACAACAATAAAAATGAAGTGTTTGGAAGAAACCTGGAATTTTTATTGATAAAGAAGGGGATGCCTTGGGCATCCCCAAGATTTGACGCTTGTACTTCTTGGATATTTATTGGGGTGACACAGGGTGGCACCCCCAATATTGAGCTTTAGTCCATCCTTCATCTCATTACTCATTCCTTCCATACACCTGAAATTTTTCCTTCATACTAAACTTCACACAATCTTTATTAGCAACATAAGTCTTTGGGTTCAGTTTAAACAACAATAAAACTTCCATTAAATGACAAGATATTGTTGCACTTCCCTCAAAAATCTCAATTCCCCAAAAGAACTCAATGAGGAACCAACAAGAAGCAAATGCAAATAATGGCAAAAATCTGTCAAAATAGACCAACAGGTAAAAACCAATTTTTTCTAAGACCTTCTGTTGCTCAAATCAAAAAGTGTTGAACTAACGAAAGTTATATAACAACCAGGGGCAGAATCACAAAAATGCACGCCTGAAAACGACGTACAGAGATTTTACACGATTTTTTACGGTGAAGCACAGAAATCTATTTCGGGACAACAACTTTCCTAGTCATTACTTCTCTCTCATTAGAGGTTACTCTTGGCACAAAAAGCAAATAAAAAGGATAAGGAGCAGTTATTACGGAAGTAATAACTTCAAATACTCATCTAAAACTTTTGGGTTATCTCCCAATAAGTACTTTTCTTTAACGCCTTTAAGTTAGGCATGATAGTTTGAGAAGATCCTCACATAAGAAATATGAATTGAAGTAAAAGAGAGCATCAAGAAGCAAATTCAAAACACATTTAAATCTAACCCACTTCCTATGCATAGGAATCTTGTATGCAAATAAATTCACAAAGAACAAAGGGAAAAGCATAGGACGATAAAACGAGAGTAACTTCAAAACTTTCAGCAAATAGAGAGGTGTTTCAGTACCATGAAAACTTTGACAACCATATTTTCCTCTCTCATAATAATTTTCAGTAGCCTCATCAATAAACTCAACAATATAACTATCACATAAAGCATGCTTTTCATGATCTACAAACACTAGAGCTTTATTATAAACATTTTCAAAAGAATCCTCAGGAATATGACATTCATCCTCCTTTGGTAAGCATGGGGGACAATAAAATAATGTAAGGGGTAAAGAGTTACTATCATTAGAAGGTAGGGATGGTTATATACATTCTTCTTCCTGTTGATCATCACTCTCCTCCTCTTTTCATCCAATGAGCTTCCAGTTTCAGCAATTTCTTCTTCCATAGGCTTCTGCAAGGCATTAGTCTCTTCCATTGACGGAGAGCATCTATTAAGATATTCAAGAATATAGCCATTTTCTACCTTGTAATTATCAAAGCAAAATTTAAGTATATCATAAACCTCATATTTATAAGGTGGATCATTAGTATTTTCAAGCAAACTAGCAAGTTCAAATGCACCCTTCCAAGCAATAAATTCTTCAATTTGTTCCACATCATAAAAGTCATAGTTCCCTTTAACATAAGAAGATATGGTAACATTATCATTATACTCACATTAAGAAGGGGGGGTGTTTATACCTCCTACAGCAAAAATATTTATCAAAGAAATAAGTAACATTATAAGTAGAGCACACGTTTATAGAAATGGTATACAATTTATCAATTTGTTCCCATAAGTGTTTCCCTTTTTGTGACAAGCGGTGTTCCTTGTAATAATATTTTTATTCTTCCGTGAACCCACCTTGCCAATAAGGTTCAGTTTCAAAGAAACCAACCATTGATAGAGAGCATGGTAAAGCAAGACAATAACAGACCAACGAAAATAACAACTATAGTAGGAACTATTTTTTTATATTTTTGATAAAAAGAACAAACAAACAAAGCAAAAATAAACTAAGCAAAACAAAAATAACAAAGTAAAGAGATTGGTTATGAGAGACTCCCCTTGTGAAGATGTCCTTGACTCCCCGGCAACGGTGCCAGAAAATCGGTTGCTTGGTCGAAAATATATCGATCCCGTTCGGGAGCCCCAAGAGGAAGGTATGATGAGAACAGTAGCAAGTTTTCCCTCAGTTATGAAACAAAGGTTATCAATACAGTAGGAGCAAGGAAACACCTCAAACATGTTGCTAGCTGAACTTTGGCAGGGCGCACTACCCGTCCTAGCAGCAACATGGAGACCTGCACAACACAACCACAGAACTTTGCCCCCAACTTGCGATGAGGTTGTCAATCTCACCGGTTTTGCTGAAAACAAAGGATTAAACGTATCGAGTGGAAGAAGGTAATAGTTTGTAGAAAGTAAATAGAAAACAGTAAACAATTGATTTTATATTGATAGTAAAAGAAAGGACCGGGGTCCATAGTTCACTAGTGGTGGCTCTCCTTAAGATAGATGACATGTTGGGTGAACAAATTACAGCGGGGAAATTGACAAACATCGAGAAAGCAATCATGCATATAGTACTCATCTTGACTCCTTTGAGACTTGATTGGGCATTACAACATTATACATAGACCGTAATCCAACTTCATCTATGACTAATAATCCACCTTCAGGTTATCATCCAAACCCCCTCCAGTATTAAGTTGCAAGCAACAGATAATTGCATTACGCATTGCATGTAAAGTAAACAATATGATTGTTCTATGAACAAAGGATTGTTGTTTTCTCCCTAGTAGCAACATCACATCTAGTACCTTAGAGATTTCTGTCACTTCCCCAGATTACTAGAGGCATGAACCTACTATCGAGCATAAATACTAACTCTTGGAGTTGCTAGCATCTACTTGGCCAAGATAGCTACTAACAACATAAAGCATGCAAGATCACAAATAACAAAGACATGATAGAATCAATAATCAATCTGAAATAGCATCTCAATATCCATCGGATCCCCGCAAACACAACATGTAGGAATACAAATAGATGATCTTGATCATGAACTGCGCTCACAAGATCTAAACATGATAGAACAAAGGAGGAGAACCAGCCATCTAGCTACTACATGGACCCGTAGTCCAGGGATGAACTACTCCCGCATCACACCGGAGGCTTGCATGATGATGAAGAAGGCCTCTAGGGTGAATTCCCCTCTCTGGCAGGGTGCCGAGAAGAGCTTCAGATCCCTCCCGATCTAGGGATGGAGATGACGGTGGCTATAGACTATTTCGTGGAATTTTGATTGGGTCCTTAGGGTTTCTATATCGGAAGCATCTTATAGGCGAAAGGGGAGGCCGAGGGGGTGCCGGAGGCGGCCAGACCACCCCCTGGCGCGGGATAGGCTAGGCCACGCGGCCAGGTGGTGTGGTGGCCCCCTGGCCCCTCTCCGTCTCGTATTCTGGCTCTGGGTGTCCCTCGGTGAAAAACTGACTTTGGCTTTTGTCCCGTCCAATTCCAAGAATATTAATTTTCTAACTTTCCTGGAACCAAAAACAACAGAAAACAGGCAGCTGGCACTGTGGCTCTTGTTAATAGGTTAGTCCAAGAAAATGTAAAGAAAGTACTCCAAAGTGTGGACAAAACATAAGAAAGTAGATAAAACCAAGCATGGAACATCAAAAATTATGGATACGTTAGCAACGTATCAGCGACGCGTCCAGGGGCTTCACTATTGTTGATTATGTTTCTCATGGGAGGTGTTCTCACCACAGTAATTGGATGTTCCTGAAAATAATGCCGCAACTTACAAGATGCTAAGAATACACCATAAGCCAGCTTTTGATAGTGCGGATACCGCTGCTTTGATTCAGTTAAGACCTCGTTGAGAGTAAGTCGGACGCTGCACTAGGTGTTCCTGATTTTCCTCCGGTCTCTCCACTACCATGGCGATACTAACGACCTTGTTTGTCATAGCGAGATTGAGCAACATCGGTTTCTGTGGTTCTGGTGCTGCAAGGATGGGAGCAGATGAGAGTATTACTTTTAGGTCTTGTAGCGCAGCTTCAGCTTCATCGGTCCAAATGAATTTCATGGTCTTTTTCAGGAGCTTGTATAGTGGTGTGGCTCTTTCACCGAGCCGGCTTACAAACCGACTAAATGCAGCAATGCAACCAGTTAGTCTTTGAACGTCCTTCAGGTGAGTTGGCTTGGAAATATTGAGTATAGCCTTGACCTTGTCCCGGTTTGCCTCTACGCCTCTTTGAGACACAATAAAACCTAACAATTTTCCGGCTGGAATTCCAAAGAAGCATTTCTCCGGGTTAAGCATTATGTTGTATTTTCGTAGATTGGCGAACGTTTCCTCCAAGTCAGAAATTAAGGTTTCCTTCTTTTTGGACATCACCGCAATGTCGTCCACATATGCATGTACATTGCGTCTGATTTGGTCGTGGAGGCAACGCTGCATAGTGCGTTAGTACGTAGCTCCTGCGTTTTTGAGCCCAAAGAGGATCGTAATGAAACAGAAGGTTCCGAAGGGGGTTATGAATGATGTTTTGACTTTGTCAGATTCCTTCATCTGGATTTGGTGATAACCGGAATATGCATCGAGAAAACATAGGAGTTCCGAGCTTGCCGTAGAATCGATAACTTGATCAATCCTAGGCAGAGCGAACGGATCTTTGGGACAAGCCTTGTTCAAGGCAGTATAATCAACACACATCCTTAAATCAGTGGTGTCCTTTTTAGGGACCATTACAGGATTCGCCGACCACTCAGTGTGGATGACCTCTTCTATGAATCTGGCTAACTCGATCCGGGCTAGATCCTTAGCTATTGCCTTACGCTTTTCAACGCCAAAATGTCATAGGGACTGTTTGACGGGTTTAGTGTTTGGGTGTACATTTAAAGAGTGCTCGGCAAGTTCCCTAGGTACTCCGGTCATGTCAGATGGCTGCCATGCGAAGATATCTTGATTTGCTTGGAGGAACTTGACGAGCACGCTTTCCTATGCGCTATCTAGGCCTACGCCTATCTGGGTCACCTTGGAGGGGTCATCATCCTTCAACGGTGTATTCTTCATATCTTCTGATGCCTTGAACTCCGGATTCGGCTTTGTCACCTCCTTCTTCGTCGCGAGCATCTTGGACGAATCAATGGTTTTCTTGATCTCCTAGTACTCCTGGGCGTGCAGAACGGCTTCAGCAAAGGCGGCATTTCCGTCCTCGCACTCTCTCGCTTTCTTCGGGTCTCCCCTGATGGTGATCACACCATTGGGACCTGGAAATTTTAATCATATTGTAAATGTAACACGGACGACCATAAATGCCCAGTAAGCCGGACATCCGAATATAGCATGGTACGCGCTCTTGAACGGGGCCACTTCGACGGGAAAGTGCTTCCGTCCGATAGTTCTTTGGAGTTCCGAAGGTCACATCCAAAGTGATTTCTCCCAGGGAATTTGCTTGTCTTCCTTGAGCAACTCTGTGAAAGATCACAGAGCTGTAATTCAGTTGGGTCTCTGAGATCTTCATCCGGCATAGTGTTTCGACATACAGGATGTTAATGCTGCTGCCGCCGTCCATGAGAGTCTTGGAGAAACCATAGCCATCAATAAGTGGATTAACGACTAAGGCATATTTTCCTCGCCTGTGCAACTTAGGTGGATGATCAGCACGGTTAAAGGTGATTGCCACTTCTGACCAGTCCAAGAATTGGGGGACAGCCAAAACAGTCACGTTAAGCTCATGTAGAACTGCATTCTTGACCTTAGCTGGTTGAGATCCGAGGAAGGTGACGTAAGTGTCCTTTTTTGTCGGGAGGTTTTTCTTTCCGTCCGGCTTGGTATTTGAAGCATCGGCTTCCTCCATGTCGGAATCTTCCTTGGTCTCTTTATCTTTTTCGGGGTTCTTCTTTCCCTCCTTCCGCTTAGCCCTATAGCCAGCAGTATCATACTTCTCGATGTCGTGATTAAAACAACACTCGGCGTTTGTGTGAGACGAGCCCCCATTGGCATCTAAGTGATGCACACATGGGTTATTGGCAATGTCGGCCCAGGAGTAGGTTTTGCCAGGTTGCTGGTCTCCTCTACCTTGGACGCTTGATGTCCCACGACCGCGTCCGCGACCACCAACGCGCCCTCCTCGTCCTGCATACCCGAAAGTAGCAGTGGCCACTGCCATTTCCGCATTGGGTTTTTCCTCCGAGGTATTCTTGCTCTTCTGAGCTTGCTTCTTTGGTTGTTTTGCCGACTATGGCACAACTAGGGCGTTCAGTAATCCCTCTACGTCGTCATCAACATCTGCATACTTGCTCGCTGTTTCTATCATCTCTCCCAAATTAGTTACCTTGTCACACTTCAAGCGATGACATAGTAAACCAATTGGGAGTCCTGCAATGAAAGCTTCAATCATAGTTTGGTCATTTAGCCCTTCACAGGAGTTCTTAGTGTCGATCCATCGTCCGAGATAATCTCGGCATGTTTCTCCGACTTTCTAGGTGCAACGCTGTAGGTCTCCTACCGTATAGGGCCTCCGATATGTGCCTTCAAAATTCCGAAAGAACGCGCTTTTCATGTCATACCAGTTGTGGATGGTGTTCTCTGGAAGTTCATTGAGCCATGATCGTGCCGACTTCTGCAACATGAGTGGGAGATATCGTGTTGCGACCAGGCTATTTATGCCTATGGCCATGCAGCAAGCCTGGAGCCAAATATATGGCTGAGCTATGTCGTCGTACGCTTGGATGTGTCTTGAGATAGCAAATCCTTCCGGGAATTTTGTTGATCTTATGCATGATCCGAAACATTTTGGGCCCACATATATATCATCGTTTTCGTAGCGCCACGCCTCTATGTTGGAGTTAATCCTGTGTCTCGCGTCACTTGGGGATAGAGATCATCCTGATTGATGGCTATGGCTGCGGTGCCTTGGAGCCATACTTCGGCTTCTGGCACCAGCTCCTCCGCCACGACGCCCTCCTTGGCCTCCATGGGAGCCGTTGTGATGGCTACTTGGTGGAGAGGGTGGAGCAGCTGGATTGTTTCCAGCTGAACAACGGCCTCCATCCGGAGTGTCATTATTCCGGCTCCGGGGAGGGTCTTCATTACGATGATCCCCCTACCGGCTTGACTTGGCACGGTGTCTATCGTTCCTTCGTCCGTCATTTCCATTGCGGTGGGGTTCAGCTGGACATCTTGTATGCCTGGGAGGTGGCAATCTTTGTTGGTCCTCCTCCCGACGCTTCTCTTTGTCTTCTTCCCTATGATCGTTAGACTCTCGCCGGGGAGGATTCTTTGGATATAGGGCAGCGATCGCCTCTTGCTCTGAGGGTGGAGCAACGTTGCGCCAATCCCGTGCAGCTCTGTGATGCTGTCCCGAAGATCTGGTTCTTGAGTAATTGTCTTCCCGACGGTTGGAATGGTGATGCTGTTCCGGAGCCCACTAGGGTCTTACGTCGTTCTAGGCCCGGATCCGTGCGAAATTGCTCGGATTGAGAGACCAGTTTTCCGCTTCCGGATTTCACGGCCTTCTGGTGTTATAGGCCCTTGGTGAGTAGCTTGATGCCCAATCGAACCTGTTTCGGGCCTGGATTATTTGCCAGGATGTCTCGAGTAGCAGCGATGTTTTGCACTAGTGTTGGGTACACCAGATCTCCCTTGCTATCGAGTCGAGGCATCCCCGGATCTCCCTCAAAGAGAACCTTACGTACTTCCGGAAATTGATTCTCATGTGTATGTCATTTCCGGTTCTTCTGATGTTGCAGAGAGATGAGCTTCTCCGCCTTGGACATGCGCTTCTTCTCTTCCTCGATGTTTTTAGCTTCATCTAGGAGTACTTGGCGACGCGCTTCTAGGGCTTGACCCCTTTCGTCCAAATCAGCAGTAGTTAGTTCTGCTGCAGTAGGGATAGGTGTGGTTAATGCAGCATTGATGAGTTTACGGGCACCTGTGGTGACCACGTGTCCATCCACCGACTCTTCTTTGGGCTCTTCTGCGATAAGTGCTCCATCCGAGTCTTCCTCATATTCCTCGGTAATCACCTCCTCTGCTAGAAGTTCTTTTGCTAGGGTTTTGTTCTTCGTGTTCCTCTTCTTTGCCTTCTTGGCAGCGCCGGTAGCAAAGACGGCTTTGGGTCCGTTTCCCGGAGTCAAGCTCTGATCGGTACTTTTAGACATATGGACCTCGAGATTATCTCTGATATCCATGTCATCCAGCGCTTTGGGAGAGTTTTCCCCGGATCCTTCATCCATGGCTTCTCCTTCTTCGGCAGCTTTGGAGTTGTACTCCTCTTTATATTCCGCGAAGAACTTTCGGAAATCCATCGAGTCATCCGAGGATGCGGGTAAGTCGGTGTTTGTTCCGATCATCTCCAGCACTGAGTCAGTGTTGTCTCTAGCATTGGCAGAGCCGGATCCGGTTCCAACGTATCTGATGAAGTGCAATGTGCGGGTCTTGAGGTAGTTGCAGCTTTCGTCGTGGGCTTTCCTAAAGATCTTGATGGTTTCGAGAACCTCATCCATGCTTGCGTCTTGCATCATCATGCGCCTCAATGTGTGCCTCGAGAACGGTTGATCTGTTCCGGCATTGGCAGGGCCGAAACCAAGGTTGTTGTTGCGATCCTCTTGGATTCGATCTCAGGGGTGGATCGATCTGGGATTCGGCCTCGCTAGGGAGATCGACTCCAGATTCGACTTGTACCGAAAGATCTTCTTCAAGCTCAGATTTCTCCACTATCTCCGCAATGGGTGCGGGCTGGGTGGGATTAGGGTTTTCTGAGATTCGGAACTCTGCCGCCTCCATGGACAAAGGGGACATAGCAATTTCTTCTGCCTCTATCATCATCGCTGGGGTGGGTGGGACAGGTTCAGTGAATCCGATGTACACATCAATCTCGCTGAAAGAAATAATGGTGTAAGCAGTCACAGCCTCCCTAGCCGGAATTTAGGTCTCGTCGAGAACGATGAGAGGGATGTCACTGGCATAGAGGATGCGACCGACGGCGATAGTCTCGCCGATTCCAATTCTTGTAGATTCCGCTCGGAACACAGATCCGAAGCTTACTTGCCCCACGGTGGGTGCCAACTGTCGTCGGATTGATGACTGGTACGCCATGAGGGGGTCCTCGAGGCATGTGGAAGAGAGGGATCTGAGACGTACGGTGTTCCGGGACGGTGAGCACACAAGTTTACCCAGGTTCGAATCCGCCGGCTTTGGACGGATCCTACTCCTACTAGCAATCTAGTAATACGACAGAGCCGGAATATGGGTTACAAGGGTTTCGCCTGTGCAGGTTGAGATTGTAGACTATAGTGAGGGTGCCATAAAGGCTCTCCCTAGGACGACTTATATATATATCTGGCCTAGGGTTTATAGGAGAGATCTATCCGGCTACAACTAAGAGTCGGTTACACAGAACATCTTGGACTACAAGTAACACTACGGGCCTATGTCGGTAAGTCTTCTGGGCCTTCCCGTAGCCGGACTGGACTCCGTCTCTTCTCCCTGACTGGGCCGCCCGTGAAGAAAAGCTCTAACCCGAAGTGGGCCACCCTGGTCATTGAGGCACAGTGAGGATACCCGGAAACTATATCCCCAACAGCAGCCCCCGGAAGCCTCCATGATCCAAAGTCGGATTTCATCATCGTCTAGCTTGATCTTCGGCTTGTAGAATCATGAAGGGTTCCTGAAACTTCAAACAAGAAAGGAGTAATATTTTATTATAGAGAGGCTGACATATATATATCTTGGGTTTACATTTTTCTTCTAGTAATATTTTATTACAGAGAGGCTGACATCACGGACCCATCATCCTGTAGCATCCCTCAAGTGTAATGGTCTAGTTTGAAAAAAAATTAAATACTTCTATAGAGAGGATGGCATCACGGACCCACCTGCCAGAACATACATGGCTGCATCAGGGACCCACAAACCAGAACATACCAGAAAGGCTGACATGGGCCCCCCAATAGCAAGACCATACATGGTTGCCGCATCGAGCAACATTGCAAAGGTCAAAACAGCAGACATGGCCGAAAAAAGATCCAACATACACATGTTTCATTCACAGATAGACTGACATGTGGGACCCACCAGTGTGACCTTATACAGGTGCTGCATCGAGCAACGTTGCCAAGTTCGAAACAGGGAGGCGTGAGCGAGAAAAAGTCCAACATACACATGTTTCTTCTAATGAGAGGCTAACATGGGGGATCCGGCAGCCTAAAAAACGGCTAATGCAATGAGCAACGTTATCGGTTTTGAAACAAGGAGGCTCATGTGAAGAAAAAAGTCAATCATACAACTGATCCTTCTAATGAGAGGCTATCATGTGGGACCAAGCTGTGTGACCAAACAACAGATTCATCGAGCAATGTTGTTTGGAACATAGTAGCGCTAGAGAAGAGAAAATTCCAGCATACCCATGATTCTTCTAATGTGAGGCTAACATAAGGAACCCACCAGGTTGAATAGACGGCTGATGCAGCGAGCAACGCTATGAAGTTCCGAACACAGAGGCGTGACCGAGGGAAAAAAAATTACATCATACACACGTTTCTTCTAATGAGAGGATGACATGTGGGGCCCAGCAACGTGATTAAATGATAGATGCATCGGGAAGCGCTATCAAGTTCGGAACAGGGTAGCGCGGGCAAAAGAAAAAAAATCCATCATACACACCATTGTTCTAATGAGAGGCTGACATGTGAGACCCAGCAGCCTGACTAAACAGCATACGCATCGAGCAACATTATCGAGTTCAAATCAAGGAGGCGCAACCAAAAAGTATGGCCCGCTAGATACACTGACGCCCGGGACCCAGATGCCTCAAAAGACTTCGGCGAGTCAAAATCGCGTGAGGAACCAAAAACTTGCTTCTGCCACACGCCGGCTGAGATTCCTCCATGTTTTTAGAGGTTTCGTCATAGTAGAGGGCCGAAAACCGGGATTTTTTTCCATCGGCCACAGTTGAGCCGATAAATTCGTCGCGGAAGACGCGCCTTGTACAACGACCGACGGGCCAAGTTGTTGCAGATGGACACTTTTCTTATAGTGAATATATGTCCACTCCTTTCCCCGTTGCAATCCTACTACCATCGCAATAAGCTTCTAAAAAACGTTGTTTCAAAACCGCCTCTCTTGGAAATGTCTTCCCATGACGGTTTAGTAGAGACACCTCTAGCGTTGACGAAACCGGCGCCGCTGCTAGGGTCCACACCGATGTGCAAAAGTCCCTAAACGTCGAGGCCGATGCCCTCAGCCATGATCAAAATGATAAGAACAAAAATTCCAAAGCCAACGCCTACAAGGAAGATGACGCTGGAGGCAATAGGAATGTTGGCACCAAGCACTCCAATGAGAGCATTGGCACTAACGGCTCTCGTGAGAGCAGCAACACCATGTGGAGTAGGCTAGAGGAGGAGAAATAGGTAGACGAACATCGCGATAAGCGCATGGCGGCGTGGGAGGAGGCCAATATGAAGAGGTTCTAGTGCGAGGACATGCTCGATTATACCAATGACGAGGAAGAGGAGTACAAGGAGCTAGCAGGACGGTGACAATACTGAGACTATGATGAGGAAGACGAGTCTGAGAAGGATTACGAGGAGGCAGAGAGTGAGGAGGAGGAAGAAGACGAAGAAGAAGAATCGCCGCCGAGCAGGGGGTAGTGTTACTTTTCTTCCTCCAATGAGAAGTATGATGACGTCTGTCACCAGCAGAGACGGACTATTGTGCATGAGGTTTCAATGTTTTCTACTTCTACACACGACACTTGCCATAGAACGCCTTGACTATAGCTTCATCTTCTCGATGCCTTATCCATTTCCCACGAATGTAGATTAATTTTTTGTCAGAATAGTAGGATATTTGTCTTTACAACACGATACTGCAGAGCCCATGACATGCAAATCAAATACTTTGCTACTATTTTGATAACATTCTAGAGTGGCTAAAAAACATACATGTTTAATAACTCATCTATATACTTATGTATTGTGATGTTCATGGAGTTGGTGTCCATCTATGTGCTGCCATTGCTGCCTTGCTTTCTATCCATGAGTATGTCGATAAGCTATACGTCTAAGGACTGATGTGCGTAACTACGAATGGAATACGATGGTCCACTTCATAGATGCGCCTGTGCAGTGAGAGATCTAGTTTATATTAAATTGACTAAACAACACAATGCAAATTTAAATGGACGAAACAAGACAATGCATTATCAAAATGGAGAAAATACCACACAATGTATCACCAAAAATACCAAAACAGCACAACACATCCTGAAAAAAATCCTATACAACACAATGCATCATCAAAATACAAAAACAGAACACTACATCATCACAATGGATCATCATCATCAAGAATATACCACAACTAAGGAGAACAACACAATAGATCATCTGTCGTCGGATTGATGACAAGTACGCCATGAGGGGGTCCTCGAGGCATGCGGAAGAGAGGGGTGTGAGATGTATGGTATTCAAGGACGGTGAGCACACAATTTTACCCAGGTTCGAATCCGCTGGCTTTGGACGGATCCTACTCCTGCCAGTAATATGACAGAGCTGGAATATGGGTTACAAGGATTTCTCCTGTCCGAGTTGAGATTGTAGACGATTGTGGTGTTTCCCTAAAGGCATTCCCTAGGATGGCATATATGGATATCCGTCCTAGGGTTTACAGGAGAGACCTATCCGGCTACGACTAAGAGTCGGTTATAGAATACACCTTGAACTACAAGTAACATAACAGGCCTATATCGGTAAGTCTCCTGAGCCTTCCCGTAGCCGGACTGGACTCCGTCTCTTCTCCCTAACTGGTCCGCGTGTGAAGCAAAGCTCTAACCCAAAGTGGGCCACCCTGGTCAGTGAGGCACAATGAGGATACCCGGAAAGTATATCCCCAACAACAGCCCCCGGAAGCCTCCAAGATCCAGAGTCAGATTTTATCATCGTCTAGCTTGATCTTCGGCTTGTAGAATCTTGAAGGGTTCCTGAAACTTCAAAAGAAAGGATAGGATCCGGGTCTCAAAACGAGTTAGACCTTCAAATACATTATTGGAGTTTCCAGCTTGAAATTCAAACCAAGACAGAACTTGGTCCCTGACATATCCTGACACCAGTAATTGTCAAGTCACATCACTGACAGACATTCTCGTCAGCACGACCGTTAGTGGGTCCGCATTTCGTGGAACTGAGTCATCGTTTTAATGCGTGCATGGAGATCGAGGCGGCGTAATCATCGCGTGGGGGTTACCCAGCTCCTTCCACGACGCGTGTCACGATTACTGTTCATATTGCATGAATATTGGCGTGGATGAAGGATATAAGGGGTTGAGATTTCTTTCTCTCCTCTTCACCAGTACTTGCGCCCCTTCCTTCCTCTCGATGCCTCCCACGAATAGAGCTCCTCTACCTCCCCCAAAATTCCCTTGCTCCACCCATCCTAGGTCACCGACGCACAGAAAATGGCTGAGGCCTCATCTTTCGTCACGGTGGCGATAGCAACGACGGCATCGGCAGCAGAGAAGGAGAGCTTTCGCGGGGTCTAGATCTCCTACGTCCTAGATGACGCCAAGCTTTGCATCGTCGAGAATGAAGGGAACCTCCACGCCGGCGACTGGCGGAGCGGCCATGGACAAACCATCCCCACCCCCAACACCGATGAGCGGGTGCATTTTGGCACCCACCTCGATAGAGGTTTGAGGTTTCCACCCTCAGATTTCTTCTCTGAGGTGATAGATTATTACGGAGTTCAACTCCACCATCTCCCCTCGAACTCTCCCTTAGATATGAGTGCTTATGCTTCTTTGTGCGAGGGGTATCTCGGCATTAGGCCGAGTCTCATTCTCTTCCGGTATTATTTTCATACCCGGAGAAATTCCATCATCGCCGATAACCCATATATTACCAGAACTCTTATCTTTTCTGTTAGGAGAGAACGCGTCTATCCTAGGATTAAGGCTAGTGAGTCGGTGAAACAATGCCCATCCACTTTCTTCTATCATAAGGATATACCAGCTCCTGACAAAGCTACTTCTTTGCTGGCTTTTGTTGACGGTGCTGCCACGCCCCAAGAGTCCTGGGACACAGATGCGCCGGCTCTCAGTGATGATCTACTTCTCAACAAGAGGCGGATTGAATATCTGATGAAGCACAAGGGACTTAAAGGGTCCGACTTGATTCACTGTTGGCAGGCACACCAGATACAGCCTCTCTAACACCATGGTGATCGGCTTATGCATTCCATCATGACGTCCAAGAATGACTCTCTCCGGATCTGCTCCCATCCTTACTTGAAAAAGGACTATGAGTCCCAAATCAGATGGTTGATAAGGGAGCAGATCGAGAGGTAAATCCCAGAGCTATCCTTGGACATGCATATGGCTAACAATCCCGTGGTACCAGTAAGTTTCCAGTAATAACTCGAATTATGTGTTCATCTTTACATTATTGTTTCTTTTCGCAATACTGAGATATTTCTTCTTTTCATCTTGTTTACCTCCCCGAGTCGGAGCTTGCTCCTATCGAGGGATATCCTCCTGAAATCTCTTGGGATGATGGATAATTGATTCCACTGCCGGAGACCTTTACCTGAAAGCGTAAAGCTCCAACTCTTTCCATGGGCACAAAGGAAGTGCCCATTGTGAAGAGGTAACTTTCCTCACAAGGTGTCTGTATTTTATTTCTTTAATTCTTTCTGAGGTGTAATGATCTTTGTTCTATTACCTCCTCAAAGCTAAACATCTCACCAAGGGAAAGGGGAAAGGAGGTTCATCGAAGCCCCTGCACCAGTCAAAGTTGAATTTGACTTCTCCTGCCACAGCGCCTCCGACTCCTGCCCCTCAGCCTTCTGTAGTGCCGGAGATTATTCCATCTCCAACCATCGTAGAAGATCTGGCTCCTCAGTCTGAGCCAGCGAACCTTGGTTCATGGACCGACATCGCCATGGATGACTCGGTAGTTGATAAGGGTGAACCCTCAATGGGTAATGATCCCTCGGCAGAGGTTTTTTCTGAAAACCTCCTCAGCAATCTGGGCCTTGCCAAACTTGGCATTACTCGGAAATCTGCGGAGAAGATCCAACGGCTGGCCCAACAATGCTTGGAAAGCCAGAACATCACTTCTGAGGAGGAGGCACAAGAAGCAGAGGATGTCAAGTACTCCGAGATGCTCGAGCAAATCCGGCTTCGCGACGAGAGGTTGAGAGCCGGTGTTGTTCCTCCTCCACCGGTAATCCTGCTGACCC
Source organism: Avena sativa (assembly GCA_916181665.1). Classification (NCBI taxonomy): domain Eukaryota; kingdom Viridiplantae; phylum Streptophyta; class Magnoliopsida; order Poales; family Poaceae; genus Avena; species Avena sativa. The sequence goes on along the minus strand of OV702287.1, from coordinate 100,368,982 downwards.
TCGCCGAGAAGGTTAGCACCAAGGTGACCATGAGCTTAAGCAAGCTCACTCATGAACATCATGTAAGTCAAATTTCAACTCACCTTCTTTACTTTATTTCATATCATATCCTCTAGCCCCTAAGCATGAAGTTGGATAGAAATCTGGATTTATGCTTTCATATGATGCCAAAGAATGAACTAGTGTAGCCCCCAAGGCTCGTGCTGATATTAGTAAAAATATTAGCCCAAGTCCTTAGTAGACTTCTAACTCTGGGTATTCTGACTTACAGAAAGTTAATTTGTATAACCAAGAATTGTTGAAGTATATCTACAACAAGTGGAGAGAGATCAGGGCTCTCCAGCTTGAAAATGCTTAGTTAAAAGTGTCTAGGGATGAGGCTGAAGGTAAACATTTCAGTCCTTAACCTTGCTCTTTCTTTCATAGTCGAATTATTTATTCAGCTGTTGTTCTTTTGCTTATAGCACTGGTCAAACAATCATGTGCCATGATTGAAGAAGCCGAGAATCTTAAGACCCTGGAGGTGGAGAACACCGACTTACGTCAGGAGTTGGACAAATTGAAGGCGGATCCCGAGCGGAGCATTGCTCAAGTCCTCGAATCCTCTTCTATTGCCACCGAAGAATGTGATCACTGGATCGCAGCCCAGGACCAAAAGATCTCGGATATCAATGATGCATTATTTAGAGAGAAGGACATCTCCAAAGCACTCCGGGCTGAACTCCAAAACCTTATGGCAGAGAATACCAAAGTTGACGTTTTCATCTTCGGTATTTTTCCCACTTTCTAACTTTTTGTTTTTCCGACTCTAGGAATTCGGATATATTTACTAACCTTTGCCTTATATGTACAGGTCCTCTGAACTTACTGGACTCTGCCTCCACCGAGTCTCGCAACAGGCCGTTTACACAAGTCGGCGATTTGCTTAACGATTTCCACCAATCTTTGGAGGATATTGGCGAAGTACTCAAGGTTCCGAACATGAATAGAATGTCCGGCTTTGAGGTGCGAGACAAAGCCAAGGAGATGCCCCAGCTCATTCAGGACTGGAACATGTCCTATGCGCGGACCGCAACACAGAATGCTCTCACCATGGTTATGAGCCACCATGGAAACATGGAAATCTGGCAAGTAACCAGAGGATACTGTAAAGTGGATGAAGACTGACATAAGCATGACAACAAGGCCATCATGGACTCCTATGCCGGATATGGGTGTCACATGGCTGATCTGACCAGCTACGACACTCCCTTCTTCACTCGTGTGGAGATGCCTCCTCCGCCTACCGAAGAAACAGTTGAAATCTCTGACGACGAACAAACCGCTTCGGATTTGAACGTCTCGGAGAGATATCAAGACAAGGTCGATATCTCCAGTGATCCTCTAGCTCCTACCTCTTCCCTGCATCATAGAGTATCATAAACAACATTGTGTTATTCTGAAAACAATTCGATTGTAAATAAGTAGTGTAATACTTTTACTGGTGCTAAGATTTGCTACATCTATTAGCACTTTTGGCTTTACTTTTATGTGCCTGAAATGTTTACATAAGCACTTATGTTTTTGTCTATACTTATCGTTTATCTGGCTTTCCGCCTCGTCCCTTTCGTGAGTCGGCCAACCTTCAACATGGAAACTTTGCCGAGCAACAGAGCTCAATTGCTAAACTAGTTTAAACTCAGAAACAAAGCTAGCTTCAAGTACCAACAATTCACTACTCGGAAAATGCCCACATCCGGGAATCAGATAAATAACCAAAGTACAAACTATGAAATTTCGATTTATACCCGAAGGTAGCATTTTTAGAATTGGAAAACTTAACCAGAACAACCATGATCTTAAAGTACTTTCAAGTATTCTAGGATTTTCGACTGTGACATGATCATTCGGAAATAAGATGGTGATATAAAACTTCTCAGAAAAATTGAGGCAACCAATACTTTATTTCTCATTGACCATGTACACATATATGATTACAAAGAAAGAAAATTTAAGAATAAAAGGGACATAGCTGAGCAATTTTCCATGGTCTGACTAATTCTTTCGGGTCTATACTGCCTCCATATCTCTTTCTTTTCTTAGTAGCAGGTCTTTCTTTGACTGGCCGCATATCAATGAGATAGTAAGAACCATTGTGCAATACTCGGCTAACTGAAAAGGGCCCTTCCCATATCGGGGAAAGTTTGTGATTTCTTTTCTGCACATGTCAGAGAACCAAATCACCCTTTTTGAAAGACCGGTTGCTGACTCTCTTGCTATGATATTTGTGTAACTTCTGCTGATAGGCTGTTGATATCATTTCAGCAACGATGTGAACTTCTTCAATTAAATCAAGATCATTTTGTCAAGAAATTTTGGCATCCTCTTCAATATTCGCAGCAACTCGGGGAGAAGTATGAATCAAATCACTAGGAAGATCTGCTTCTGCACCATAGACCAAGAAGAAAGGTGTGTATCCGGTTGACCTGTTTGGAGTTGTTCGTAAACTCCATATCATAGAAGGTAATTCCTCTACCCAAGCCCCCGCAGGACGTCGTAGTGGTGCTTCGAGTCTTGGTTTTAGGCCTTGTAGGATTAAACCATTGGCTCTTTCGACTTGTCCATTAGCCTGTGGATGTACGACTGACGCAATGTCAATTTGGATATTTTGTTCATCACAGAATTCGGCAAGCTCCCCCATAGAAAAGTTACTCCCGTTGTCTGTGATAATGCTATGTGGATAACCATATCAGATTATGACATCCTCGAAGAATCTTCTGGCTGTTGCTCCATCACAATTGGTGACAAGTTTAGCCTCAATCCATTTTTCGAATTTATCCACCATCACTAAGAGATGAGTAAATCCACCATGTCAAGCCCCCAGACTGCAAAAGGCCATGTTATAGTTATTGTTCACAGCTGATCAGCCAGAACATGAGCTTGTTTGGCGTACTTTTGGAAGACTTTGCACGTCTTGACCAGCCTTTTGGCATCTACCTTGGATGTAAGCCAGAAAAATATATGTCGAAAAGCTTTTGCCACTAAAGATTTGGCTGCAGCATGATGGCTGCACTTGCCTTCGTGGATCTCTCGTAAGATTTACACTCCTTCTTCCAGAGATACGCAACCCTGAAAGACCCCAGACAATCTGCTTATAGAGCTCACCATTTATGGTTGTATAGGTTTTTTCTCGTCAGACGATCTAACGGCTCAGAACCTCGTCTTTGGGTAATTTGCCTTCTACCAAAAAATCAAGGTACGGTTGGGTCCAGTTAGGAATTACAACCAAAACTTCCACTAAAGGTGAGTCGGATTTCGTCGGATATTCCTCATCTAATCCTTTTATAGAGGGAACTTTGAAGTGCTCCAAAAAATCGCCATTCAGAACCTTTTTCCATGCAGATCCTATTCGAGATAATGCATTTGCTTCCTCATTTTCTGTTCGAGGGATGTGTTGAAGCTCAAACCCTTCGAACGATTTAGATAGTTCATCCACGATAGCTCTATATGATGCCATGTGCTTATTTGCATTACAGATATCTAACACTTATTGAGCAACATGATCCGAATGTCCATAACATATTAAACATCGGATGCCAATATCCTTAACAATCCGGATTCCATGCAGCAATGCTTCATATTTGGCAATGTTATTTGTCGCCGTGAAGTGCATCTGCAACACATAGAAAAGTTTATCTCCTTGGGGTGACTTGAGCACCACGCTAGCCCCCGAGCCCCCGAGCGCCTTAGACCCGTCAAAATGTAAAGTCCAGTATTCCAACTCTGGGAGGGTCATATTCTCTGTTGTCTCTGTCCAATCAGCGACAAAGTCAGCGAGGATTTGGGATTTGATTGTTGTACGAGGTTTATACTCAATGTCGAAAGCTAAGAGCTCTATGCCCCATTTTGCGACACGTCATGTAGCATCGCTGTTGTTGATTATATCTCTCGTGGGAGCTGTGCTCACCATGGTAATTGGATGTTCCTAAAAATAAGGTCGTAACTTCCGGGATGCAAAGAACACACCGTAAGCCAGCTTTTGATAGTGCGGATACCGCTGCTTTGATTCAGTTAGGACTTCGTTGAGATAGTAAGTCGGACGCTGCACTAGGTGTTCCTGTTTTTCCTCTTGTCTCTCCACCACCATGACAACACTGACAACTCTATTTGTCACAGCGAGATAGATCAACATCGGTTCCCGAGGTTCCGGTGCTGCAAGGATAGGAGCATATGAGAGTACTACTTTTAGGTCTTATAATGCAGCTTCAGCTTCTGTAGTCCAAACGAATTTTTTGGTCTTTTTCAGGAGCTTGTAGAGTGGCGCGGCTCTTTCACCGAGCCGGCTTACAAACCGACTGACTACAACAATGCAACCAATTTTTCTTTGAACGTCCTTCAGGCGAGTTGGCCTGGAAATATTGAGTATAGCCTTAATTTTGTCCCGATTCACCTCTATGCCTCTTTGAGACGCGATGAAACCTAACAATTTTCCGGATGGTATACCAAAGAAACATTTCTTCGGGTTAAGCATTATGTTGTATTTGCGTAGATTGGTTAACGTTTCCTCCAAGTAAGAAATTAAGGTTTCCTTCTTTTTGGACATCACCGCAATGTCATCCACATATGCATGTACATTGCGTCCGATTTGATCATGGAGGCAATGTTGCATAGTGCGCTGGTACGTAGCTCCTGTGTTCTTGAGCCCAAAGGGCATCATAACAAAACAGAAGGTTCCGAAAGAGGTTATGAATGAAGTTTTGACCTTGTCTAATTCCTTCATCCGGATTTGGTGATAACCGAAATATGCATCGAGAAAACATAGGAGTTCCGAGCCTGCCATAGAATCTATAACTTGATCAATTCTAGGCAGAGTGAACGGATCTTTGGGACAAGCCTTGTTCAAGATAGTTTAATCAACACACATCCTTAAATCGGTGGTGTCTTTTTTAGGGACCATTACAGTAATGGGCGACCACTCTGTGTGGATGACCTCTTCTATGAATCCGTCTAACTCGAGCTGGGCTAGTTCCTTAGCTATTGCTTTTCACTTTTCATCGCTGAAATATCGTAAGGACTGTTTGACAGGTTTAGCATTTTGGGTGCACATTTAGAGAGTGCTCGGCAAGTTCCCTAGGTACTCCGGTCATGTCAGATGGCCTCCATGCAAAGATATCTTGATTTGCTTGGAGGAACTTGACGAGCATGCTTTCCTATGCGCTATCTAAACCTACACCTATCTGGGTCACCTTGGAGGGGTCATCATCCTTCAACGGTGTCTTCTTCGTCTCTTCTCATGCCTTGAACTTCGGATTCGGATTTTTCACTTCCGTCTTTGTCGCGGGCATCTCGGACAAGTCGATGGTCTTCCTGATCTCTTGGTACTCCTGGGCGTGCAGCACGACTTCAGCAAAAGTAGCATTTCCGTCCTCGCACTCTCACGCCTTCTTCGGGTCTCCCCTGATGGTGATCACGCCTTTGGGACCTGGAATTTTTATCATATTGTAAATGTAACATGGACGAGCCATAAAAGCCTAGTAAGCCGGACGTCCGAATATAGCGTGGTATGCGCTCTTAAATGGGACCACTTCGAAGGAAAGTGCCTCCGTCTGATAGTTCTTTGGAGTTCCGAAGGTAACATCCAAAGTGATCTCTCCCAGGGAATTTGCTTATCTTCCTGGGACAACTCCATGAAAGATCATAGAGCTGTGATTCAGTTGTGTCTCCAAGATCCGCATCCAGCATAGCGTTTTGACATATAGAATATTGATGCTGCTGCCGCCGTCCATGAGAGTCTTGGAGAAACCATAGCCGTCAATAAGTGGATTGATGACTAAGGCATATTTTCCTCGCCTGTGCAACTTAGGCGGATGATCAACACGGTCAAAGGTGATTACCACTTCCGACCAGTCCAAGAATTGTGGGACCGCTAGAATGATTGCGTTGAGCTCATGCAGACCTGCTTTCTCGACCTTAGCTGGTTGAGATCCAAGGAAAGTAACGCAAGTGTCTTTCTTCGCTGGGAAGTTCTTGTTTCCATCCGGCTTGGGATTTGAAGGGCCAGCTTCCTCCATGTCGGAATCTTCCTTGGTCTCTTTCTCTTTTTTGGGATTCTTCTTTCCCTTCTTCTACTTAGCCCTGTAGCCAGCGGTATCATCTTTCTTGATGTCATTGTTGAAACGACACTCGGTGTTTGTGTGAGACGAGCCCCCGTTGGCATCTAAGTGGTGCACACACGGGTTATTGGCAATGTCGGCCCAGGAATAGGTTTTGCCAGGTTGCTGGTCTCCTCTACCCTGGACTCTTGATGTCCCACGACCGCGTCCGCGGCCACCACCGAGCCCTCCTCGTCATCCAGACTCGAAAGTAGCAGTGACCAGTGCCATTTCTGCGTTGGGTTTTTCCTCCGAGGTATTCTTGCGCTTCTGAGCCTGTTGCTTTGGTTGTTTTGCCGAGTGTGGCACAGCTAGGGCGTTTAGTAATCCCTCTGCGTCATCGTTGTCTGCATACTTGCTCACTGCTTCTATCATCTCTCCTAGGTCAGTGACCTTGTCGCATTTCAAGCGGTGATGTAGTAAACCAATTGGGAGTCCTGCAATGAAAGCTTCAATCGTAGTTTGATCATTTACTCCCTCACAGGAGTTCCTGTTGTCGATCCATCGTCCAAGGTAGTCTCGGCAAGTTTCTCCGGCTTTATGGGTGCAACACTGTAGGTCTGCTACCGTACAGGGTCTCCGATATGTGCCTTCGAAATTCCGAAAGAACGCACTTTTGCATGTCATACTAGTTGTGGATGGTATTCTCTAGAAGTTCATTGAGCCATGATCGTGCCATATTCCACAACATAAGTGGGAGATATCGGGTCGCGACCAAGCTGTTTCCGCCTTTGGTGATGCAGCAAGCCTAGAAAAAATACTAGAGCCAAGTATCTGTCCGGTCCACACCATCGTAGGGTTGGATGTGTCTTGAGATAGAAAATCCTTCCATGAAGTTTGTTTGTCGAATAAGCGGTCGGAAGCACTTGGGACCTACGTAGATATTATCCGACTCGTACCGCCGCGCATCTATGGTAGAGTTGATCCGGTGTCTCGCGTCACTTCGTGACAGGGAACACCGTTTTGGTTGTTCGCTATAGCTGTGGTGCCTTGGAGCCAGACTTTGGCTTCTGGCACCACCTCCTCCTCCACCACGTCCTCCTTGGCCTCCTTGGGAGCTATTGTGATGGCTGCTTGGCGAAGATGGTGGTGCAGATGGATTATTTCCAGCTGATCGCCGACCTCGATCTAGAGCGTCATTATTCCGGTTCTGGGGAGGGTATTCATTGCGACGAGCCCCCTGCCGGCTTGACTCGGCACTCCCACCGCGATGGGGTTTAGCCGGACAGTTTGCATGTCTAGGATGTGGCACCCTTTGATGATCCTCCTCCCGACGTTTCTCTTTGTCTTCTTCCCTGCAATTATTTGACTCTCTGCCGGCTTGCATCGCTTCTTGCTCTGCGGCTGGAGCAATGTTGCACCAGTTATGTGTGGTTCTGTGGTGCTGCCCAGAAGATCCGGTTCTTGAGTAGTTGTCTTCCCGATGTTAGGAACGGTAATGCTGTTCCGGAACCTGCTGGGGTCTAATATCATTCCAGGCCGGATCTGTGCGACATTGGTCAGATTGAGAGACCAGTTTTCTTCTTCTGGATTTCGCGACCCTTGGTGAGCAGCATTATGCCTAACCGGACCTGTTCTAGGCCTGGATTATTTGCCAGGATATCTCGAGCCACGGCAGTGTTTTGTACCGGTGTTGGGTACACCAGATCTCCCTTGCTGTCGAGCCGAGGCATCCCTGAGTCTCCTTCAAAGGTAACCTTGTGGACTTCCGGAAATTTCTCGGCATGCGTGTGTTGTTTCCGGGTCTTCCGATGTTGCAGAGACATGAACTTCTTCGCATTAGCTATGCGCTTCTTTTCTTCCTTGATGTTGTTGGCTTCATCCAAGAGTACTTGGTGACGCGATTCTAGGGCTTGAGCCCTTTCTTCCAACTCTTCAGCAGTAAGTTCTGCAGCTGTAGGGATAGGTGTAGTTAATGCAGCATCGATGAGTTTACGGGCACGAGCAGTGACCACGTGTCCATCCATCGAAGCTTCTTTGGGCTCTTCTAGGATTAGTGCTCTATCCGAGTCTTCCTCATACTCCTCGGCAATCACTTCCTCTGCTGGAGGGTCTTTTGTCGGGGTCTTCTTCTCCTTGTTCTTCTTCTTTGCCTTCTTGGTAGCGCCGGTAGCAAAGATGTCTTTGGGTCCGTTTCCCGGAATCAAGCTCTGATCGGTATATTTGGAAATCTGGAAGTTGGGATTGTCTCATAGATCCATGTCGTCCTGCGCTTTGGGAGAGTTTTCTCCGGATTCTTCTTCCATGGCTTCTCCTACTTCTGTAGCTTTGGAGTTAAACTCCTCTTCGTATTCCCCGGAGAACTTTCGGAAATCCACCGACGTATTGGAATCATCCGAAGATGCCGGTAAATCGGTGTTTGTTCTGATCGCCTCTAGCACCGAGGCTTCATTGTGTCCAGCATCGGCAGAGACGGATCCGGATCCGGATCCAACATATCCGACAAAGTGTGACGCGTGAGTCCTGAGGTAGTTGTGGCTTTCCTCGTGGGCTTCCTCGAAACACCTGATGGTCTCAAGAAACTTATCCATGTTTACACCTTGCATCATCATGCGCCTCAACATATACCTCAGGAAGGGTTGGTCCATTTTGGCACTGGAAGAGATGGAACCAGAGTTGTTATCTTGCTCCTCCTGGATTTCAACCTCGGCAGGTAGATCAATCTGGGACTCGGCCTCGCTAGGGAGATCTACTCCAGATTCGACTTGCACCGCAAGATCTTCTTCAGGCTCAGCTGTCTCCACTATCTCCGCCACAGGTGTGGGCTGGGTGGGATTAGGGTTTTCTGAGATCGAAAACTCTGCCGCCTCTACGAACAAAGTGGACCCAGAGATTTCTTCTGCCTCTATCATCACCGCTTGGGTGGGTGGGGCAGGTTCAGCGAAACCGATGTAAACATCGATCTCGCCAAAAGACAGGATGGTGTAGGTAGTCACGACCTACCTAGCCGGAATCCAGGTCTCGTCGAGAATGATGAGAGGGACATCGCTGGCGTAGAGGATGCGACTGACGGTGATGGTCTCTCCGATTCAGATTCTTGCGGATTCCGCTCGGAATGCAGATCCGAAGCTCACTTGCCCCATGGTGGGCGCCAACTGTCGTCGGATTGATGACAAGTACGCCATGAGGGGTCCTCGAGGTATGCAGAAGAGAGGGGTGTGAGACGTACGGTATTCCGGGACGGTGAGCACACAAGTTTACCCAGGTTTGAAGCCGCCGGCTTTGGACAGATCCTACTCCTGCTAGCAATCTAGTAATACGCCAGAGCCGGAATATGGGTTACAAGGGTTTATCCTGTGCGGGTTGAGATTGTAGACTATTGTGGTGTTGCCCTAAAGGCATACCCTAGGATGGCTTATATAGATATCCGGGCTAGGGTTTATAGGAGATACCTATCCGGCTACGACTAAGAGTCGGTTACTACAAGTAACATAATAGGCCTATGTCGGTAAGTCTTCTAGGCCTTCCCGTAGGCGGACTGGATTCTGTCTCTTCTCCCTGACTGGGCCGCCCATGAAGCAAAGCTCTCACCGAAAGTGGGACACCCTGGTCAGTGAGGCATAGTGAGGATACCCGGAAGGTATATCCTCAACATCATCATCATCGGGAATATACCATATAACTAAGTAGTTCAAGAAAGCACTTGTAGTAGACATTGCCCAAATCTGATTAGATGTAGTACGTCAGATTTGGGTTAAAGACCCAATCCTCTGAATCAAACCTCATTGCCACTAGGGTGGGTGAACTTGCAGATGGGTCGATAAGTTGAGCAGGTGGACAGGGTGCCACCAACGAAGGAATAGCCACATACACCAAAGAAGAAAGAACAATTGTTGATGAAGGGGGGCACTGATAGGTTTTTTTGCATGTATAGTCTAAAAAAATTCACATTGGGAAGGAGAGTCCAACCTATAGACGAAAAGGACGCGTCCTCTACCACATGAGGATTCAGCCCAAATGCAACTAGCTCTGGAGGGTTTGACGATGGCTCGGCGGGCAATGAGGGTTTTGGCGCGGCCGTCCGAACCCTAATAGTGGACGCCTCACGTCAAGCAAGGCCCACATACACACCAAAGGTTAAACACGCTTCAAAAACCATGCCGCAGTCAGTGGAATCAAAGTCACCACCTATAGCTTTGAAGCAGATCTTGAAGATGATCATGGCTCCTCCATCGACAAAGGTTCTGGCGCAGCAGATGAAGGACTACTCGACAAGAGCAGTGGAACAACACAAGGATCCTATTTCTCTATAGCTTCTTCCATATGCTTGAGTCCAACAAACTCCTCTTGGGTCCATTCAATCTTTGCAAGGTCTTCCTTCAATGGAGGGAATCCATCAATAGAAGGATGTATTGGTTCCACTATAGCAACAACTGGGTTAATGACTAAGAGGTGAGAGGAGAGATGTGAGCAGGGACTGTGATAGCGAGAGTGGGGGATGCGGGAGTTGGTGACTAGTAGTAGGTCTATTTGGTTACCACCCACATTTTTTCAAGCCAAAGTGTGGCAGTTGCAAGAAGTGTGGCTAAAAAATTTGAGGCCGAACTTTGGCAAAAGTTGGCAAAAATATTGACTATATGATGAGTGGGTCATAAGGGTAATAAAGTGTGGCAAGCCAAAGTGTGCAAAAAACCAAACACATGCCAACTAAATTGTGAACCAAACAACCATGCAATATGACTGCATGATAAAGTCCAACAGATACACCAAAGCCTCTTGATGCCTTGTATCCATATTACAGATAAAGTATATTAGCTTTTCTCGCTAGAAAATACCTAGGTTTATGGAACCTTGGGAAAAACTTGCTAAAAGGAATTGAGGAACTTCTACAAGACTTGCTATTTAATTTTGTTTTTCATTTATTGGACCTTTCTAGTTTATTTTGTATCTTTTGGTTGTTTTCAATGATGGAGATAGGCTAGGGTTGAAGATTCACCTGCATCTATGCATATGAATGGGACAAAAATAAGGTTAACCACATTCATGTGTAAAATGATCTAATAGTGATATGAATTTTGGGCAGTCCATCCTAAGCTACTAGAGCCCCTGAAACCACAGGTGACAATAGTCACTTGGTCCAACTTCCATACCATGAAACCACGGGTTACAATGATTATTAAGTAAAATGGACCAAAGCCTTAAGATTAATGATGTTACTATTGATCCCAAGAAGATCACTAAGCGAATACCGTACTCCCCCTTTCTGTCACTAGGGTTTTGCATGTTAGATGCTGTTCTCCACTCTGCTTTGAAAAATTAAAGCACGATTCCCCTTAGAGATATGTACATAAGGGGGATCCTTAGATAATAATGTTGTTCGGACCTGCAGTTTACCTATAAATGGATTAGGCATTTGGGGATATAAGAAGATCACACTTAGACAACTGTCTACACTACCTCTTTAATGATCCGGATTCCATGACGCATAATTCATCTTCCCATATATATTCCGAATTTCATATTCATCACCACGGGCAAGGAGAAGTCATCGTGTTGGTTCTAGGATGGAATGATCTTAACCTCACACCTTGATCAATACACGGGGTATTGGGCACCTACAAATCCTCGGATCGAGGTAGATACAAATATACAATAGAGCAAAGATCCTAATAAATCACTACACAATATTCTCATAGAATTAGATGCACATAGACGCTGAGAGGATTCATCCCAACCCGCAGCCAGTGAGGAATACTCACTCAGAATAATAAGATCAAGAATATGAATAATTGTTAAAGTACTTAGATTGACATCAAATATTCTTACAATGGTCGCCAGTTTGCAAGAAGATCTCTATTACAAGACAATGGCTATGGCTATGAAGGAGGTAGGAAATGGAGATGATGAACTATGGTGGCGTGGATCTCCTTCGGTGTGTTATAGATGATATCTGAATGGCGAATGTATTCTGCGGTGGTTGGAGGGTGCGCCTCTCCTCGAATGATCTCGCTTCTTTCACATAAGTAGTTTGGTTTGACCTAAGGAAATAGCTGGTGTGCAGTACATGCGAACAGTACGGGCGGGCTTCGCTCATACCGAGGCTCCTTACACCTCCTAGAAATGCTTTTTCGCCCCTAGTTGACTTGGTTGTGTTGGTAATGACATATTCTTCGGTAATTTCTCCTAATCTCGTCATAAAAGCATGATTTTATAAACACCACAAATCAAGAGGGATTTGCACATCTTTGCAATAATTAGTCATTAGTATCAAGGCTAGACTGATATTTAGTCAATTTCTTGATTTAAAATAAGTTGTAAACATAGATAAAGATGGCTATTTTCACAGCCATCAACATCACCAAGCTTAAACCTTGATCGTCCGCGAGCAAGAAACCAAAAATCATAAGGAAATCAACATTTAAACTGAAATAGCGATAATGTAAATTAACTTATGATATATAGACATATGACTCCAACACTTCTTCCATTCAAAAGCTTAGAATAGTTAGAATAGTGCCAAGAATATCATACTAGCTTTGGTAACTCAAGATAATCAAAGTAAAGTCTCTATAAACATAAGTAACTAGAAGTGTACCAATCATTCCAATTCCTCTAGTTAACTCTCAGCTTACCAAGGAACACTAAAAAGTTTCATAACATCAATTTAAGTGTGAGAGATCATGTCAAAAGAAGCATAACAATCAAGTGTCTCATTGACACCCACATCAATGAATCAAGTCCATCAAAACACTTCTTTCTATTTATGGTATTTCAAAAAAATCATACAATAGTAACGGTACCATGCCAAAGACTTGTAGGTGATCACATTGGATTCAATAATAGTTTCAGCTGGAGTCATTAATGACGTTTGTAACATTTTTCAAAGCCTTCAAGAGTACCAATACTTTTGCCCAAAGGTAACTGGCTACCCATGTCATCAACTCAGAGTCAAAATGAGGATTTATACCTAGATCGTTTGAAGGTTAGTGGAATTGTTGGCATCCCAGGGTGTGCATCAATAGTTTTGTAGAGAAGCTTTCAAGAAATATCATACTTTTGATCCACATTTTAGTTTGAGCATGCATCTCAATCACTACTAGACTTCATTTCAATCAAATTACTCCTTACAAAAGTGCTATCTAGACTATCATTAAGTCTATGGAGTTGAGTATCTTCAAGGTTAAACTCTCAAGACATTCAAAACATCGCACAAGTCATAATTGGAGACTTTTTATTATTGTACTTATTTAGCAAAATTATTTCCAAGGCAATACTCCATTAACTATAAGAGCTAGAGAAAAAACTTACTCAACTACTTACTCATATGAATAGAAAGCTTTACTCTAACTATTTTGAATTACTCCCACTAGCATAGTACCTTAACAATACTACCAACTAGCCTAAACATTCAAATTTCTAAAATGTGAGACACAGGACATACCTCTCACGAGTTACTTCACAATTCTCTCATTAATAATATTGAAGCAAAGAGGCAAACAAAGGTCAACTTTTCAAGAATAAGCATAAATGAAAAGGTGGCCTAAAGCATAAGGATGACATCCCAGCCCATAGATTCTAGGCTGCTAACCGGGAACCCCAAACACCTCATCAATGTCGATGTCGTACCAAGCTCATCTTCATGGGAACACTTACTCAGCAGCAAAAGTATGAATGAAGCAAGGGTGAGTACATGGTGTACTCCACAAGTATTATGGCCGATGGAGTTATTTCACACAAAGATACCTTTGTTTTTAAACCAAGCGGGAGTAGAATCTCATGTAATGAGAACATTTTAAAAGGGGATAAGAGAGAGATCTTCAACTATAATCATCATATTTTGATATCCACCAAATTATCACCAGAACCTCTCAACAAGGATCACCCCATCATACCTATGAGGAAGCCTCCTCGAGCACACATTCATCTACTGAGTTTTACGATTAGGTTAATGCTCTCCATTATCTTCACATCCTTTCCCAAGTCGTCCATAACCGTGGACACGGCTTTTCAAAAAGATTTAACCATAAAGTGGTGTACAAGTTCCACACGAACAACCTTCTCTTTATGCCACCGGTAAAGCACACTTCCCTTATGCGGCAGCAGAGGGTGATTGAACATGACCTTTACCTTAGTTTCACCTAGATACATGAGTCACCAAGAAAGGGTATTATGTATGCTATAGTTGGCAGCACTCTTAGCTCGGTCCCAATCTCTATTTCCAAGAATCTAGAGTCCGGCCCCGTAGAACCCTCCTCCCTGGACACGCCCTATATGATGCACCATCTTCAACCCATAAAAATGAAGATGCCAACTCCAAAACCAAAGTACGGAATCATGGATCCAAACTAGGCAAGTTACTATGTCGGGGGGGATTCCACGCCCCCGTGTGGTTGCACGCTCGTCTTGGTTCCAAAGGCAAGAACTTGGGTCCTAGGGGTGGAGAGCATGGGACTACAAATACCACATCCCACCATGGCTAGCCATACAAGCCTTAGTATGTTTAAACTCATATCACCTTCATACCTTGTTCTCTTGTCATACTAGATTCTTTGCATCTCTAATAAATCTCCAAAGGGATCAGACTCGAAAAACTAAGCATGGCTAAGCAGGACACAAATATAAGATCTAGCAGTGCACTCAAGCCAAACCTAGTTATGCTAGGAGTAGTAGATTAGGTAATATAAGCTCAAAGGGAGTAATGCAATAGATAGGATACTCTATCTACTGATAAAAGTTCACTGTAGAATCGTATGCATCATGGCAAGAATTGAAATACTTTCGAAGACATAGGATTGTATAATGGTGGCACTATGCTTGCCTTTGCCCATTGATAATAGATAAATAGATCTTCGATAGCCTTATACTTGACTTAATCATAGTTGGTCAAGTATTCAACTTCTTCGATGGTGTTGATATTTGGCTTTGACCTCAGATTTGATCTTGAATTCCACTGGGAAGAACCAAAACACCGGAAAGAAAAAGAAACAATCAACACATGGCATCGATGCAATGCTCAAGCAAGTATAATGATATGGAAACTGATGAGTCCAAAATTGAAGCATATTTACCTTTTGTTTTTGGATAAATAGAGTAGGGATTTTAATATTTCGATGCGCTTGCATACACCTTTTGCCTTTGTTTCAATAGAATCCCAAACTACTAAGTCTATTATGAACATATCAATTGGAACTTTCATATTATGTTATAATATGATATTTTTAAGTGATAAAAGTCATTTTATTTATTTACCTTCACACTTGGGAGAATACCAAGCGAGAGGAAAGCATCTACCGGGATAACGACCAGTGGTACGGGCAGAGGCCGCCTGTACCATCCGCCCGTACCACGCGGCAACATGTCTGCCTCATCAAATACTTTCTCCTGGCAAAGACGGTGGAGAGATCCAACATTCACAGCTTCCAGGAACCACGAAAAACCACATCTGAAAGGGATCTGAAGGAGGAACTTGGCGGAGGGCAAATGCATGTTGCTTCAAGGATCATTGGAGGACATTGCATCATCCCCTTAATCATCAATCGTTGCATCCTCATCACCATCATCACCCCCATCTCTCCTCTATTAGATCTTGTTATAATTCCACATTCAATTGTGGTTTGCACTATATTTAACCCCATACTTTTATCCATCAATTTGATTATGATGATGTCGTTGATTGCTTCCATGTGTGAGTAGTTCCCTTGTTCTTGGGGAGATGGAGAAAACCTAGCACTATTATGAACTAGCAACAAAGATGATCTATTCTTGTGTCTGTATGACTGGCCGGTCTATGATAGATTTATGATTTGTTTTTGATCTCTCTCTGTTTAGATGGTATGTGTAGTCGGCCACATATCATTTTCCCTCGGGACTAAGGGGAGGGAGAAATCCTTTGGACGCATTTGTGAGCATGCCCAGAATAGCTTCGTGACAAATTAGCGCCAGCTTGCAACCTACACGGTCAAACGAGGATAAAGAGGGACTCCTTAATATAATTACAGTATCCACGGGGAAACCCTAAATTGCAGTGGTTTGTGTTGGTGATTGCTCTCAAACATTGCAGTGGTTATTTAGAGGTGACCTCACTCCTGGCTCAACAAAGTGGCTTCCTACGAGCCTTGTAGTGAACATCTTATTATGGAGCTCTCTCCATACATATCATGACACAAGAACTATGTTATCTTAATTAATAATAATAATATCATGCTAGTGGTGTATCCTACATCCATGAGAACGTTTTATCCCTATTGAGTTCAACCATGTTTTCGCACAACATTGTTACTTGCTTTCTTTTACTTGTTTTAATTACTTTTCTGTGCACAACCAAAAACCTTTCAAACACCCTTTACGTGAGATCAAAGTCATCTTACAAGTATACTTTGGTGGAAAGTGGCGAGGGGCATAAAGATCTTAACCAAATAGCTCTCTCTAGGTACGATACTCTTATTTTGAAACTAACTACAATTGATCTATGCACTTCCAGCCATTAACAACTTAAATAGTACTGAATTGAAACCCTGTTAAATGATTGAACGGTCTAAACATAGTCCGAGGTTGCCAACCATAATACAGGAGGAACACTAGAAGCACAAGTGAGGGGTTGATTTGTTCTTCTAATGAACTTGTTAATTGAAGTTTCTTAACAATGCGTCAATATGATGCTAAAGTGTAGATTTCATTTTTTTGATCATTTCTATATATTATACATACTTTTTGACTTAATATGAATTAGTTATTAATATTACAAGGTTATAACATTTTCTAAAAATATTAAACCAAAAATTGGAAAACTTTTTACACAACTGCAACACCTAGCCATAGTCACTGATAGAGGGGACCCATGCCACCTCAACTGCCACACAAGAAAAATGGGGCCCAGCTAGGTTGATTGGCACTGACCATGATGGGGATATGCGGAATGGGGTATGCCCAGCAGGACGTTCCGATTGGGCCAAAAGGTCTCACGAGTGGGAATGCAGGACGGCGACTGGAGTGCGACTAAGGGGAAGGCCCGGCGACTGGAGACTGGAGGCCTAGAAGCGTACCAGAAGCCTAGTCGGATTAGGTCAAAGCCTCCGAATCCATATCTTGTTTGGTTGTAACTTGTAAACCCTAGCGAAGTGCCTCATATATAAACCTCCCTAGGGTATCTTGAGGACTTATGTTCCATCATACACCCCTTCAAGCAACTCACCGCTTAGACGCCGAGCTCTCCACCCTTGTAACTCGCTCTCCAATAATCTAATCTAGCAGGAGTAGGTCTTTACCCTCCGGGGGGCCGAACCTGGGTAAACCCATGTGCATCCGCCCTCATCTCGCACCATAGATGGCTGCCAGCTCTCGCCCCCGATTCAATCAATCGCTGCCTACTGCAGCGACTGCCGTGGCCATTTCCACGACAGTGGCGCCCACCGTGGGGCCTAGCAGGACTGGCCTGAGTTCTGCGGCGAGACCCTATTCGCTAATCGATCGGCCACATGCCACTGGTCGCATGATCGCCATTGGCTGCATCTTACAGATCCTTCCCAGTAGCTACATCCCAGCGTCACACCCGGTCACTCACGGCGCGATGATGCCGGTTGGCTCCATCAACCTCTTCGTCGGCTTCATCGGCACGGTCGACCCAGTGGCGATGGTGATCGTTGGCGGGTCGCCGCTGCACTGCGATCTGCTCTCGGAGGAGCAGGTCCGCTCCATCAGGAGCCTCGTCACCGAGTACGACTCGGCTGCCAGCAACGCGGTTGAGACCAACGCCGCCACGAACGACGAGGCCCTAAACGACGATGCCGACTCCGCGACCCCTGCCTCGGTCGACGGATCTATCACCACAGCATCACGAGAGGACTCCATCACGCGGGTCTCCAACCCTGAGGATTTCGAGGACTCCTCCATCCTCGGGTTCTTCGATTCCGATTCCGGCATGAAGTCGCCCGAAGACTTCCGCGCCAGATCCAATCGCTTTAATGCGATCTACATGGCAGGCAACACGGCCGCCCCGCTAGATTCATTCTCCATGTCGATCCCGCTGACTGCCACGCCACAGAGGTGGAGGAGGCTCGCCTGTGACTCACGGAGGCGCAGTGCAATGAGCTATCGCTCTATCACCAGCGCCGCATCAGGACCCGCCTGAACTCCAACGTCCAGGGCCGCGTCCTGAACTTCAACGACGAAAGCAACCCCGCACGCGCGGCCGAGCACGAGTACTGCGAGAACGCGCTACCAGGTGGAAGCAATCGACCACCACCCGGCGTACCGGCGACCGGAGCCCCTCCACCACCCATTGGTCGTGCGCCCCCACCGGACCAGCCGCGGATCATCATCTCGCCACAAGCCCGTGATGCCAACGGACTCCCACTCTACTCCGCCCCGATGGACAACGTCGTCGTGGCCGACGCCGCGGTTGCCAACCTTGATGTCTAGGGAGACGGCGCCCTGCAGATCCAGTATGCCAAGGCCCTACTCGCTAGGGCCGTCGAGCAACAAGCCGTGGGAGTCGACCCGCGGGGTCGGATGTATTCCCGCTCCTCAGCAAGTAGGGCGGCCTCAAGCGGCCATCCCACCATCGCCAACGCCGTGACCTGCCCACCACCGCAACCAATGGCGAACCAGCTACGGGCCGCCAACCCCGCACTCTCCACCAACGAACCGCAACCGGTGAACAACATGGTCGCCACCAATGGGCAGCCCATCGACGCCCGCACGCACATCATCAACAACCAGGCCTGGCGGGCGCGCCAGCCTAATGACTTGAGGCACACCCTCAGTAATCGCGGCGACCTCGAACCCAGGGGCTCGCTCAGCCGAGTCAGCCCCCAATGCTTCGGGCATATGATCAGAGGGGAAAAGTACCCTACCAACTTCAAGGCGCCCAAAGAGATCGAAAAGTACGATCTAACATACGACCCAGTAGTGTGGCTAGACACATACCTCATGGCGATGGGAATCGCCGGCCACACCGACCTGCTTGCCGCTCGCTACCTCCCCCTGATGATGGAGGGTGCGACCCGACAATGGATAAACACCCTCCCCGCTGACACCATCGACTCCTGGGAGGAAATGCGGGATGCCTTTGTCAGGCACTTCGAGGGATCCTACACCCGCACTGAAGGTGGCAAGAACTATGGATCAATGCTTCTGGCATCCACCCGGACACGACGATACATTGTTTCAAGAACGCGTGCCGGTACGAACCCCTGGTCGCTAAGATCAAGCGGGTCTACCGGACGCTCGACAACATCCCCGACCTCCTCGAGATTGCCAAGCGCTACGCGGAGGAGGACCCCAACCAAGACTCCGATGAAGAGTCGGGAGGAAGACGTCGCACAAGCGGCCACGACAGCGGCGACAGCACGACATGCACTACAGCAACACCCGCATTACCAGCAAGCGCCGCACAGACGGGCGAGTCGACTTCGTCGCCAACGCCGGCTACGGCCAACACGATCCCAAAAGCTACCGCCGTGACGGAGGAAATTACTGCGACAGCGGAAACTACCACGCCAACAACGCGGCGAGGCCGAAATTCGATCCTGCGCCCTGCTCAACCAGCCCTGCGTCTACCACAGCAGGAAGGGGAAACCCGCCACCCACACCACCACGGACTGCCACTCTCTCAAAGAGATCGAAAAGGCAAGGCGAGCAAGGGAAGACCCCAACAACAACCCACCTCGAGACAACGGAAACGCCGGCGGCTTCGGCAACGCCGTCGGCTCGCTACACACCTTCACCAGGCTCGGCACCAAGCGCGAGAGGAAGGTGCTTTCCCGTGCAGTCGCCATCAATGCGGTGACACAGGTCGACATCCCACGCTTCCTCAACTGGTCCGAGCAGAGCATCACCTAGAGTCGCCAGGACCACGCTCCCAAGATCGAGTACCTAGGGCGAGTCGCCCTGGTGGTCAGGCCCAAAGTGGCCGACTATTGGCTGCCCAAGACACTGATGGACGGCGGGAGCTCCATAAACATCATGTATCTGGACACGTTCAAAAGGCTCCAGCTCCTAGAGTCGGCAATCCAGCCAACCCTGACAACCTTCCACGACATCGTCCCCGGTCGGAAGGCATACCGGATCGGAAAAGTGACATTACCGGTCACCTTCAGCACACCGGCAAACTACCGCACCGAGCAAATTGAGTTCGAGCTAGTGAACTTCCGCAGCCCCTACCACTGTGTCCTGGGACACCAAACATTTGCCAAATTTATGGCGACCCCCCACTACGTGTACAACATGATGAAGATCCCAGGGCCCAGCGGCATCATCACCGTCCACGGCGACCCCAATATGGCCGTGGAATGCGAGGACAAAGGCGCCGAGCTCGCCGACACCGTCATCACCACGGAGACTGACCACACGGAGGAGCTCGTGAAATACGCGGGCAACATCAACAAGGATGACCCCACCATACTAAAGAAGCCAACCGCCGCGAACTCCACGTTCGAGGCAACCATGCATACCTGCACCGTCAAGCTCATCCCGGGCGACTCCAACAAGACGGTCACCATTGGGGCGCATATGAGCCCCGCATAGGAAAGCACGCTCATCGAGTTCCTCCGTGAGAACTGCGACATCTTCGCATGGAAACCTTCCGACATGCCAGGTGTCCTGAGGAACTCGCTGAGCACAAACTGCACGCCAACCCCAAAGTGCGATCGGTAAAGCAGTTGCTGCGGCCCTTCAATGAAGAGTACCGCCGAGCAATCGCCGAAGAAGTTCAATGCTTATTGGCCGCAGGCTTCATTCGGCCAATAAAACACTCCAAGTGGCTGGCGAACCCAGTCCTGGTCCTAAAAAAGAACAACACATGGAGAATGTGTATCGACTACACCAACCTCAATAGCGCCTGCCCGAAGGAGGAGTTCGTCCTACCGCGCATCGATCAGATCATCGACTCGAACGCGGGATTAGAGTCGTTGTGCTTCCTCGACGCTTACTCTGGCTACAACCAGATCAAAATGGCGGTCGAGGATGAGGGGAAGACGGTGTTCATCACAGCATTCGGCACCTTCTGCTACACGGCATGACGTTCGGCCTCAAGAACGACGGCGCCACATACCAAAGGTGCATGCAGGAGTGCCTCGCGAACCAAATTGGCCGCAACATTCACGTCTACATCGACGACATGGTGGTAAAATCCACCCGCCAGGACGACCTGGTCGCCAACCTGGCCGAAACCTTCACAAATCTGCGGAGGTACAACATCAAGCTGAACCCAGGAAAGTGCACCTTCGGCGTCCCCACCGGACAGCTACCGGGATACGTAGTCTCCAAGAGAGGCACCGAAGACAACCCCACCAAGATCAACACCATCGCACGATTCGGAAAACCCGAGTGCCTGCGCGACATCCAGAAGTTGGCCAAGCGAGTCGCGGCTCTCAGTCGCTTCATCCCCCGACTAGGCGAGAAGGCCATGCCCCTCTATCGCCTGATGTGCAAGAACCCCACATTCCAATGGGACACGGAGGCAGACGATGCACTCAAAGCACTCAAGGAAGTGCTACTCGCGGCCCCACTACATGACGCCCCAACCGACAAAGAGCCCATGCTCGTCTACGTGGCGGCCTCCAATCGAGTCATCAGCACCGTGATGGTCATCGAACGGCTAGAGGAGGGAAAGGAGCGCCCCATACAGCGCCCCGTCTACTACATCAGTGAAGTCCTGGCGGACTCACGACAGTGCTACCCGCAGTACTAGAAACTGATGTACGGGGTATTCCGAGCTCAGCGGCGACTCCCCCATTATTTCCAAGAGCACCCAATCACGGTGGTCTCATCCGCACCGCTGCAGGACTAATACGCAATCACGAGGCAACTGGGCGAGTTGCCAAGTGGGCCATCAAAATTGGCGTCCGCAACATCAAATATGAGCCCCGCAAAGCAATCAAATCACAAGCCCTAGCTGATTTCCTCGCAGATTGGGAAGAAGCGCAGCAGCCGGAGAAGCTACCATATCTCCACTACTGGTTGCTACACTTTGATGGCTCCAAGAACACCGACGGTGCAGGGGACAGGGTCATACTGACCTCCCCCAAAGGGGACAAGCTCGGATACATGCTCCACCTCAACTTGAAGCCCTGCACCAACAACATGGCAGAATACGAGGCCCTCCTCCACGGCATGTGGGCCGCCAAGGAAATGAACATCAACCGCCTACAGTGCTACGGCGACTCCGACCTAGTCGCCGGCCAGGTCGCCGGAACAATGATCGCGTACCGCCAAGCGGTAGACCAACTAGGAGGACACTTCGACGGCTATTCCATCGAGTGGATCGATAGACGCAAGAACAAGGAGGAAAACGCCCTTTCCCGCATCGGGTCGGCCCGACAAACGCCACCAGCAGGCATCTTCCTCGACATCATCCACAAACCTTCGGTTTGCCCACCGAAGGAGATTGACGTCGGGATACCACTGCAACTAGAGCCAGCCCTAGTCGCCATGGTTGTGGAGCCTAGCGACTGGACGACACCATACGTCGCCTTCCTCGAGCACAAGATCCTCACAAGCAACGAGACGGAGGCGCGAATGATCGTGTGCCGCTGCAAATCCTTCGTCATCATCAACAGCGAGCTCCACAAACGCAGCATGACTGGCGTGTTCCAGCGCTGTGTACAGCTAGAAGAAGGCCGCAAGATCCTCCAGGACATTCACGCCGGTGTAAAGTCGCTGGTCGCCAAGGCCATGCGGCACGGCTTCTACTGGCTCGGCGAGCACGCCAACACCACCATCATCATCCAACGATGCATTGGGTGCCAGAAGTACGCCAACCAGACGCACCTCCCTAGTTCGGCACTCAAGACCATCCCCATCACATGACCATTCGCTGTATGGGGCATGGACATGGTAGGCCCGTTCAAGAAGTCCCAATCTGGCTTCACCCACCTCCTGGTCGCGGTCGACAAGTTCACCAAATGGGTCGAGGCCAAGCCAATCAAAAAGTGCGACGGCAAGACGGCCACCAAGTTCTTACGTGAGCTCATCTACCGGTAGGGCTACCTGCATAGCATCATAACAGACAATGGCACCAACTTCGCCAAAGGGGCCATGGCGGAATTCTGTGAAGAGCACGGCATACGACTCGACCTCGCCTCAGTCGCCCACCCGGAGTCGAACGGCCAAGCAGAACGCGCCAACTAGATCGTCCTCCACGGGCTCAAGCCACAACTCCAGGTGACCCTCGAGCGCACCCCAGGATGCTGGGTTGAAGAGCTCCCTTCAGTCATATGGGGGATCCGCACGTCCGTCAATCGCTCCACCAGGTTCACACCCTTCTTCATGGTGTACGGCGCCAAAGCTGTAATGACAACAGACCTGGAGCACGACTCACCTCGAGTCGCCAATTACATCGAGGCGACAAATGAGACCGCCCGCCAAGACAACATCGACCAAATCGACGAAGCACGCGACCTGGCTTGCTCCCGCACAGCCATCTACCAGCAGGGACTCCACCGCTACCATAGCCGCCGAGTCCAGACTCGCACCTTCCAGGAGGGCGACCTGGTCCTATGACTGGCTCAAGACAAGAAGGGCATGCACAAACTCTCCCCTCCATGGGAGGGATCGTTCGCCATTGGGCGAGTCCTCGGCAATGACGCCTACTACCTCGTCGACATACGAGGCGACAGCCAGCTCGAGGTTGGTAGGCCATGGAATGTAAACCTCTTCCGAAAGTTCTATACATAGAACTGAATCATGTACTCAGCTGACATATATAATGAAATTCATTCGGTTCACAAAATTGTGTCTAGTCACCATATCCTTGTGCCACTCGCACTCGTACAATCAACAATACGATACCCACGGAAGTCAACCTTTGGTCGAGCGACTAGCACGGCTAAGTAGTGCGGCCCAAGGGCACCGAAAATACTCGGGCCTTGGGACGTCCACAAAAACGCCAACCCGGAGCCACCATCGGAGTCGCCTAGCTCGACTGGTCCATCGGGCCAAGACGACCGGTATATGCTTCTCACAGCGACATGTCCTTCCCATCCTCGTGCAAAGCGACTCGAACGGTTAAGTACCACGCACGGGGACTCCACAAAAATGGAACCCTCGTGTGGCTCAGGAACGCACCAAGTAAGAGAGTTGCCTTGGACTCGCCCAGCGACTGGCTCTCCGAGCCAGGGGAGGAGACGCGTTACAAAGAACGCTTTAGCAACTTACAACAGGCACGCGTCCAAAACGGCTAAGCACAACGCTCAGGGACTCGCCTACAAACAAACCCACTCGCGCTCGGGGACTCGCCCCTTCAGAGACGCAAGCGACAAACAATGCACCATAAAAAGAAAACACATATGTAAACAATCGAGTTATACCCTATTAAAGGGAGGACACGCTCGGGGACTCGCTCAAGCAAAAATAAACACATCACACAATCACGGTCGCATTGCGAGTCGATTGACTCCTCTTACTCAAAATATTGTTCATATTACAAAAGTCGCCACTTGGCATATATTACAAACTGCCCAACGATACTATCTATTTCGCAGGCCTTGACGAAGAAGCATCCCCACCACCCTTGACATGAACGAAAGGTTGCCATGGATTTGTCGGGTAGGTCGTCAGCGACTTCGACAACGCCGACCGAAAGGGTTGCTCCGATTTCATGTCGCGATGCTCTGGCTCGTGGTCGCCAGGTGCCAATACCGTCTCCTGGTATGCCAGAAGGTCCCCCATCGCCAACACCCGATCAACAAAAGGGGCGGCCTTGGCAGTCAGCTTTAGCACCTCTGACATCTCCACCGTACCAGTCGTCGAAGGATAGCCGCTGGTGACGTCATCAAGGTCGAAATCGTCGGGGAAGTGGGCGAGACCCAGGCTCAATGTCGTGGTGGCCCCGCGCCTGAAAGCCGAGCGTGCCATCCACTCCACGACACCGGGCACCTCCTCCAGATAGTGCCACACTTCTATAAGTCCCACCCAGGAATAACCTCGGTGGGGGACATCCCTTGAAGGACCGCTTGGATGCACAATGCCGAGGCAGTGGCCGCGTTCACCATGGCAGTCACGCACTGCGAGGCATTGAAGGTCTGAACCACCGGGTCGCTTTGCTCTATCACAGCTACAACATCAGACATCAGTGACACTATGGATCTCCCTAATCGGGGACTCGCCAAACATGTTAAGCAAAAAACAGAGACTCGCCAAGAAGCTTGGGCAGTTCTCGGTGACGTGCTTCTCCAGGGTGGCGTGATCGTTCTGCAGCCCTAGGATGATCGAGTCTGTGGCCTTGCGCTCCTCTTCAGCCGCAACGACGGTAGCCTTCGCTCGATCCTCAGAAGAAATTGAGGCCGCTTTCGCCTCCTCCAACTCCTGGATTAGCGAGGCGATTCGCCCATTCGCCGCGTCCAGCTCGGAAACTGGAACGTACCCTTCACGGGCCTTGGAAACCACAGCCGGAAGACCATCTAAAAAGAAAAGAGACAAATCATCAACACGCCAGCACACCAACTGTTCACAGCCGAAAAAACAAATCAAGTACTTACCAACAGTCTCCTGGAGTCGCCGGTTTGCTTCCTGCGCCACACACAGATCCTGCTCCAGACGCTCCTTCGCAGCCTATCGATCGGTCGACTCCCTCTGCAAACCCTGCAAGAGTAACAAAACTTAGTACTTACCAAAAACAATATTCATTTCCTAGCCACTGAAATTCAGCGACTAGGAACTCAGGGACTGGAGAGTAGAAGAAATTCAGTGCCTAGCCGCTGAAATTCAGCGACTAGGAACTCAGGGACTGGAGAGTAGAAGAAACTCAGTGCCTAGCCGCTGAAATTCAGCATCTAGACACTCGGGGACTGGACATACCTGAATGGCAGCGCCAAGCATCTTGTGAAGCTCTCCGACATCAGTCGACGCGACCATGAAGGGGGTGCGCCCACGATGGGACCCAACGTCTTCATCAACGATCTCCGGGCTCTGTGGAGACTGGTTGTCCGCCACGCCTGGAAACCCCCTCGCCATGAAGCATGGGAACGTTGCCGACGCTCTAGCCGGGGCACTGGTCATCGGAGTCGGCGCTTCCATCGCAGGAGCGACCATGACTGGCTCCGACCGCACCGCCGCCACTTCTTCAATGACTGCAGCGAGATCGCACTCCTTGGCACTATCCATCGCCACGACATCGTTGGCACCGCCCTTCTGCCTCTTTGCACCCTCCACAGTCGCCGCATCTTCAGCGGATTTCCTCTTCTTGGGGAGTTTTCCCTCTCCTGTGGTGGTGACCGACGGAATCTTCGCCACTGAAGGGCGACAAATCTTCTTGGCTCCAGACCTACCAAAACCTCCAAAGTCAACACAGGGACAGCACAAAAACGAGATGCGACTTGGAATGGAGAAGTCAATGCTTACTTGGCGATTGGGAGAACGCGTAACCCGGTGCTGATGTGGGCGGGCTTGTCTAGTTCTGGCCCCAGATTGCGCGTGAGACCCCTCTCAAAGACATCTGAAGCCCATGACACCGCGGGCTTCCTTGATGACGAAGCCGCGGTCGCTGGAATTTCCGGCTCCGAAGACGCGACCGCCTTTGAAGGTTGCGGCGATCCTGGCTTGGCGCCCTCGAAGCTTTGGGCGTAATCACCGCCAGAGGAACTTCTACTGCCGCCTCGGTGTCCTCGGCCCCCAATCCCTTCATTGGAATCGCATCGTCCGAGACCTTGTGCGAAGAATCAGGGGCGTCATCTTCATCGGAGTCGTCATCAGACTCAAACACCACCGCCGACCTTGGCGGCGATGCTAGCTTCTTCGCTGGCGACTTTGGTTTGTGCGCGGGCTTTGCCGGCGTGGCTGTGCGCCAGGATGTGTGCTCTTGCACGATCTCGTTGCCCCCTTCATGTTCATCGAGGTTGCGACTCGCCTCGAAATGGCGTTGCTTCTGCATGCGAGTCTTGCGAGCCGTAGGCGCTGGGGAAGGAACCTCCTCCTCCTCCTTGTTGCTTTCGAAGGAATCTCCCTCGGAGGCCTCTTCGAGCTCCCAGGGAACCTCTTCGTCAAGCGGACGGAGCCAACCCTCCACCACCTGGAACAACTGAGAACAACCACCAATGAGTATCGAACGATGCGATTGCGAGTTACATTGCAGAGATTGCGACAGGAAGGAAAACTTACTGTGGGGCCTTCGTTCTTCACGGGAGTATATGGGGCAAGCCCGACCGATGCGGTCATGAACTCCGCATCAGTGATCTTCTTCGGGGCGGCTTGTAGTCTTCGGTCTCCCACGACTCTTTGCTGGTCCGGGAGGGATCATGTTTCCCGCTATACTCATACATCCAATGCGGCCGAGCCGCTAACGGAACCAGACGCCGCCCGAGCCAGCAGTTGTAGAGGTTGATCGAAGACAACCCCTGGTCCTTCAACCTCTGGATCTGGTCCATCATCTCTGCGATGGCCTTCCTTTGGTCTTCGGGGAGTTTCTTCGGCACCAACTGGTGAGGCTCACTCCTTTCAGTGATGAACTCGAGAAGCACCACTTTACCGGAGGGAGTGGATTCCTTCACATAGAACCAGCTCTTCTTCCACTCGCTCGCGGCCTTCTTTGGCAGTAGGAGCTTGACAAAGTTGGCCTTCGGCTTCAATTGGAACATGATGCCGCCGGACGCCTCGCACCCGATGCGGCCGTGGAAGAGCTCCAGCCACAGCAGGAAATACGGCCTGCAGCCGAGGTAGCATTTGCAGAAGGCGATGAAGATCGGCAGCTGCTCGAGGCTGTGCGGACCGAGATCTGACGGCTTGATTGTGTAATACACACAGAAGCGCCGGAAGAAGAGTGAGGTGGGAAACCCCAAACCCCTCTCTAGGTGGCTGGGGAAGCAAATGAACTCGCCGACTCGTGGCTTTGGCTCAGTCTCAGAGGGAGCAGGAACCCGCCAGTTCCCCTTTGCGGAGAACTCCAGCATCCTCGAAGGATTTGAGCTGCGCCATGGTGCACTTGGATTTCCCCCATGAAACTTTTGGAGGTGCCATTGGGAAGGATGTGGAGTCGCTCGGTGTGAAAGGATCGAATCGAAGGAAGACAGGAAAAATGAATGCTCGAGCATGAAGAATGCAGGGAAGGATCTGCGAGGCTGATTCGTCACTCCCCTTATAAGGGGGGCTACCCACCAGATTCAGGATAGCCGTTACCTACGGTAATTACGCCGAAGTTACTGTTGGAATATCCAACGGATAGTTTGACCAAGTTGACGGTCCAACTCCTCCGTTCCACTCACTGGCAACTGGCCCTATCCACTCGCCGAAGCAGCGACTTGGCAGCCGTGACATTCGCCGAAGAAGCGACTGGGAGCCTGGGGGAAATTTCCTTGGTTTCAGTGGAGTCCATCGCCGATTCGACTGGGCATCCAAATTGGACTCGCCTACTCCGACTGCCAAATGACCACCTGCGTCTGATTCAACGATGGCCTCGGGGACTACTGATGGGGATATGCCAAATGGGGTATGCCAAGCCGGACGTTCCAATTGGGCCAAAAGGTCTCACAAGTGGGCCTGCAGGACGGCGACTGGAATGTGACTAAGGGGAAGGCCCGACGACTGGAGACTGGAGGCCCAGAAACGTACCAGAAGCCTAGTCGGATTAGGTCAAAGCCTCTGAATCCATATCTTGTTCGGTTGTAACTTGTAAACCCTAGCGAGGTGCCTCATATATAAACCTCCCTAGGGTATCTTGAAGACTTACGCTCCATTAATCTAATCTAGCAGGAGTAGGTGTTTACCCTCCGGGGGACCAAACCTGGGTAAACCCATGTGCATTCGCCCCCATCTCGCACCGTAGATGGCCACCAGCTCTCGCCCCCGATTCAATCAATCGCTGCCTACTACAGCGACTGCCGTGGCTATTTCCACGACAGACCATGCGCTATTTACGTTAGCATGATGTTAGCCGGCGGGATCCTCCTAGGTGGATGATAGTGACGATGGTGGAGGGCGATCTGGGGCATGTGGATATGCGCGTTTGATGCGCGAGGCTTTGGGGAGCCAAAAGATGGCGGCACCGCTACCTGAAGGTTGACGGAGCGATATCAACTACGATGACTGGTGGTGGAGAACAGCAGCGTTCGTCAGCACAACACCAAGCAGCACAGGAGGAAGAGGGAGAGGGTCCTCGTGGACCAGAAGCTCACCGCAAGGCGATGGGTGAGGTCGGCGATGACTGGGAAGACCAGAAGTGCGAGAATTGGCGATGGCGAGCACCATCGGTGATGGTGGAGACGGTTACTTGCGGTAGATTTTGGATGCCACGACTCGATTCCCTCTGTGTAGAGGTTGAAGGCGAGGAGGAGGATTTCGTGGCCCTTTCAGAGTAGCCCCGCGAGGCTTGTAACAGAGGGTAGCACGACTGCCTAGGCTAGGGTTGCGGTTTTCTTGCAGGCATGATGAGCGAGAGTAAGGGAGGCCTAGGGAGAGAGGGTGAGGATATGAATGAGGGGATAGAAGCATGCTTAGCATACCCTCTACAGGTCATCAAGTCCAGGGCGATGGTGGCAACGTGGCTGTCATCGAAGGGGAACACGACATGCAAATTCTTGTCATTGGGAGGAAGACGACAAGCACAGGAATATGGGTTGGGCCGCGGCTAGGCTTCGGCTGCGCGATGGACTACTACGCGCGGCGGCAGGGAAGAGAGGGAAGAAGATATTGGCAGGCCAGCTTGAGCGTTGGTTCTATTTTTCCTGTAAAAACCATTTTTCCATTTTTTTCATTTTCTCTTTTGTAACTCAATTTCAATTCTGTTTTAGAATATTTAAAAAATACCAACAGGATTTGTAAAGGTATTGAAATATTGTAGGGGCTCATAACACTATTTGGGCTCCAAACATTTTGGTAGTTTTCAAAAATTAAAAATATTTGAATTAGTTTCAATGAGAGCGGGGAGATTAGGGTTTAGGGTTTTTGCATTTCTTCTTGTTTGCATTTTTTTCTTAGCAAAATAGATGTTGCTCATGGAATGCACAAACAATACACTAATTAACTAACTAATAAAACTAGAGGTGTTACAGATCTATCCCCCTTACGATAATATCATCCCGAGATTCCTAAGGTAGGAAGGGAGAAGGAAACATGTTACTCTAAGGTTAAGAGGTTACACTTACTAAACAACACACCGAGTAACTGATGCAAGCGCTAGAAAACTTCCTGACAGTTGTCGTAGGAGCTTCTCGCTGCACCTTAACGGTTGAGACTCTAGGTAGAGAGTGATGTAGTAAATAGAAGTTTTCCCCACAAGGTAAACTCGAACTCTCAAGGAGCTATGTGTAAGAGAATGATCCTCTTTGTTCTTCATAAAGCAACCTACAAAATAGTTATAGATTGTTTTGTTCCCTCAACCTCACCAAGTGGTTGTCAAGCACAAGGTGTATGTAAGCAAAACTGAAATAAAATACAATAAAAGTAAAATGCAATGCACTAGTAAAATAAATCTGCAATGGTGGTAAATGCAATGGAATATGATGTTTTTGGGTTTTGGTTGGTGTTTGCAAGTATGAAAAATGTTTTTGTATTTTCGGGGTTCATGGTTTCTCTTATCCACTCTCTCTTTGAGTTGTGGTGGACACGGGACACTCTAGTTGACATAATATTGGTGCAACATGTTAAAGTATGGATAGCAATTCATATGGGCATCACGTCCAAACATAGATATGTTATTTTACTAACAATTCACTTATACTCCACTAGAAAGGGGGGGGGTCTCCAAGCAATCTAGTATTAAGAACAATTCAGAGTATAACATTAACCTCTATGACATGAAGTTAAAATAAGAACATACTTGATCTAGTCTAAGCATGGTATTTTCTTTATCCCTAGTGAGGCAACTAAGTAAGGTAAACACCCAAGTGATTCGCAAGATTTACTGTCCTACCCGCAAGATCACCCCCGTTGCTCTAACTAATGCACACGTTCCCCCACGCATGCTCCCATATACAAGTTTGGTCAAAACAAGTAAACAAAAACGAGGTACATAATATGCATCTATTCATATACTTCCAATACTGACCAATTGCAATCTCAAATATCAACTATATAAAGATCCACCACATAGGTAATACAAATATGACCATAATCATGTTATGTAGCTCATACGGTTCTAATACAATCGAGATCATAAGAGAGAGATACAATAGCTACTGCCACAAACCCATAGTCCACGGTTGGACTACTCACACTTCATTATGGTGAAGGTGCTGGAGTTGTTGGAGGAGGTGGAGATCACACTGGCAGTGCCCCGCCGGAGTTTTCACCCTCCAATTTTCTGTCTCCTACCTCTCTGTTTCGTGTTTCTATCTTCTGCGGCGCTCCTTTCCAAGAATCATCAGGAGACCTTTTTCATACGTGGTTTTAGGTCAGAACCTTCGCCTGGGAGAAAGAATCAATGGCATCAGAGACTCGAGGAGGAAACAACCACACCACACGCGTCAGGGGGTGGCCACGTGTGGTTGGCCCATTCCTCCCTCGGCCTTTTTCTTTCACTGATCTTTGGCCCAATGTTCTTGGTTCGGATAAATACTGGGTCCTATTAAGTTTCAGGTCAATTGGACATTGTTTGGGTACCTAAAAGTCAAAAACATAGAAATAGGGGTTTTTTGCCTCGGCAGAGTTAATTCCAAAACAATATGGGAGGTGTGAATTATTCCCAAATATCATTATAAAACATGAATATACCCCATATATGATGCAAATATGGTGGAATATCAAGTAATAAAGTGCAAAGTTCATAGATGCATTTTACATGCATCAGCATCCCCAAGCTTAACCTATACTCATCCTCGAGTATGAAGGTGATAAAACTAACATGGACTTTGTAATTTAATACTATTTTCGATATCAAGACTGATTAATATTGCTACATGTTGGGGGGATACCCTCGGGTAGGGTCACGCCGGGGTATAAAGGCCGAGTTAGCCGAGGTACGGCGCGGTCAAAGCGAGTGCTATCCAGGTCACCTCAAGGCAGGCCGACTTACGGAGTAACCTAGCCGGTGGGCGTCTGCCTAGCATTAATCTGGCCGACATGAAATATATGTTAGCCATATTTGTCTACCATGTGTGCAGGTAACCTCGTTGCCAGGTTAGTCGGGCGCTAGCCGGGCTACCACTTGGCCTCCAAGAGAAGGAAGGAATCTCCCGTTGGTCAAAAGGTGGCCTCTGCCCGCTGCAGCGTGAGCGAAGCGCACAGAGGGAAGGAGCAGCGAGGCGTGGCCTACAAAGGTGACGCGGGCGATGTCGGCTGACATAGTCCGTGTCTGGTGACGCCAAAAGGCAAGGGGCTCGCAGAGGATTACATTCATAGTCCGGACTAGCCGTTAAAGTGAATAAAGAAGCATCTAGCTTTAACCAAGGGGCATATTCAAGGAATATGCCTCCACGTATTCCCTAACTTTGTAACCTGGGCTTCCCTATATAAGGAGCGTTAGGGCCTCCATAGCAGGGGATCGATCATTTTCTATGTCTAAGGTAGAACTCTAGAGCACAGTTATGGGGGGTAAGGGACCTAGTCTCCTTCTCACGAATAGCTCAAGGAGCCCTTGGTAATCCACCATTGATAGAGTGAAAATACAAACACCTGTGTGTGGAATCACTACACTATCCCTCCATGGATTCCTATAGTGCTCATTGGCCCCATCTTTAGCCTATCCATGGCATCTGCCGTGCCACCACCATGACAGTTGGCGCCCACCGTGGGGCTAGCGGCGCTAGCAGGGTGAAAATCCGAACGGGAAACATCAGCGGCACCGGCGAGCGCATCGTATTTGGCTTCGTTCAGCGTTTTGGAGCGCTAGACTACGTCAGCAACAATGCTGGGAGCTTCGGCAGGCATCTTCCTCTGTGCAATGGCCTCTTCATCAAGCTTGGCGCACACAAGATCTACGTCGGCGTGGACAAGTCCTGTGTTCACCCGTGGCACGTCGTCGAGGGAGGCGAGACACCTCTCAGTGTGGCTAGCGGCCTGTGTATCACTCTCCCCGCAAGCTGTGTCGAGGTCATGATGATCGCGCCAAATGTAGGAACAAGCAAGGATCCGGCGCCAGATCCAGAAGTCACGCCGAAGTAGGCAAGGTCTAGATTCCCTCCACTAGATAGGCTAGAGAATGTACTG
The DNA here is from genome assembly GCA_916181665.1 of Avena sativa. NCBI lineage: Eukaryota > Viridiplantae > Streptophyta > Magnoliopsida > Poales > Poaceae > Avena > Avena sativa. The sequence goes on along the minus strand of OV702287.1, from coordinate 100,335,839 downwards.
CAGCAAGCAATAGATAGCCTAGCGACACCAATAGCTCCTGTAGTAGATCTGTCTCAGGCGCAAGCTGAGTTAGAGGAGACTAGGTAGAAAATGTTAGCTGGGGCAAAAAAAGTAGCCGAGTTGCAGAAGTCATTGAACATCACTTTGAGGGAATATGCGAAGGTAAACCACATAGATGGAGTAAAAATCTGAGGTAGAAACCTGATTACGGAAATTGACAAGGAGTGTGAGCCTAGGCCGGGTCAGACCTCTACTATAGTAATAGGAGGGCTTGAGAGGTACAGTACCCGGCAAAGAACCTCAGGGATACGAACGCAGCTGCGTCTGAGTTAGAGGGTTTAACCGGAGAGGCCCAGGAAAGACAACAAGAGAGGGTAAACCACTTGTTGAGGGTGGCTTGCCAGCAAAATGAGGAAATGAACAAGGCAAACCCGGCGCAGCCCAGAGCATCTCACGTGGTTCATTCGGCAAGTAACAACTCGGAAAAATCTTCTAGGGTCGCATCGTCCCCGGGTCACGCTCCTAGGAGAGAGGAGGTGGTAAACTCGGGGAGACGAGACAAACGAATGGTCCCGTATGACTCGGTAAGGGCAGGAAAAGGAAAAGTAGTGCAAGTTGATGGGAATCGCCACAGTGCTAGCCGAGGTAACCATGACCAAGGCAATGTCGGTCAGAGGAACATTGTCAACAGCAATGCCGGACAGCGTAATCCTGCAGAAGCAGGGAAAAATGCGCCTCGGCACCACCAGCAGCAGTACGCACCTCGGTAGGAGAGAAGCGCAGGCCCAGCAATGTAGTAGCAAAACGCTCGTCCGGGTCAGGATAGGTACAATGATGGTTATTCGTCAATGGTTGATGCCGCATTCCCTAGACCAGAGCACCATGTGATTGGGTCTAGATTGGGAAGCATGAACTTGCAGCCGGATGACGCCAGATTGAAGCTTGACCGGATCTATAGGTCGGAGCTGATTGAGGTGCAAGGTCCTCTGGGGCCAACATGTTTTGGACTTTGGATCATGAGGGAGCCACTAATGCCAAACTTTCAGCTGGACAGAGGAACAAAGACGTACGATGGCAGTACAAAGCCGGATGATTGGCTTATTGATTATGCAACTGCAGTGAACATAGCCGGAGGAAACTTGAGATGAGCTGTGAGATACGCACCATAGATGCTGGAAGGACCAGCAAGGGTTTGGCTAAACAACTTGCCGCCATGGAGAATCAACTGTTGGCTGGATTTTGAGGAGCTATTCATAAGCAACTTCTTGAGCACCTACAAGAGGCCAAAAAGTCCACAGACTTTAGCATTATGCAAACAGAGACCAAATGAGCCGGAAAGAGAATTTCTGACTCGGTGGTGTAATGTGCGCAACTCGTGCGGAGGGGTAGTCGAATCACAATCTATAGCGTGGTTCGCCCAAGGATGTTGGTATGGTAGTATGTTGTGGCAGAGGTTGCAGCGAGATATGCCAACCACTTTGGCTGAGACAATCCGGATCGCAGATTCGTATGCCTTAGGAGACCCAACACAACCCCGGTTAATGTCAAGTGAGTCCAACAAGGAGTACTACAATAGAGATGTTTATGGATCATCTAGGAGGAATGATTTCCGAGGTAAAAGAAGGGACGATCATCCGGATTATTGGTACAGCTCGCAACAAGTGGCCACTATGGACCATGATCAGCCCAACACCGATGCAAACCAGCATCAGAAAACTGGAGGGCAACAATGGCAACAAAAGAGTGAAGGAAAGAAGCCCTGGACCCCGGACTAGAAGAAGCAGTGGCACGAGAGAAAGGACCGCCCAAGGTACACGTTTGAGTCTATGCTGGATCAGCCATACAAGTTCCATACGCCAAGCCCAAATAGTCTGGTGAACCATACGACCTAGCAATGTGAGTGGATGAGGAAGTTAGAACAAGGTAGTTTGGGGAATGCTCGGGCACCTTGGCACGATGCACCTCGGCATGATGGACCTCGGAATGAAGCACCTCGGCAACAATTGCTCACTAGGGAAATGGACAGCAGCTAATGTTGCCTCCGCCTCCACCGAGGTATGAAAATTAGGAAAGGACGGATGTTGTGTACCAAGTGAATAACCAACAGCAGCAGGATCAAGGATATCACGGCAATGAGGGGAGAAATGAGTATAGGGAGCATCATTAGAGTTACTCTGTGTTTAGCATGGAAGAGGCTGACAGAAAGAGTTTGCAGTGCCGGCATATGGAGGTGAATGCAGTAATGCCAGCGGTGGTGAAGTATATGCCTTGGTCGGATCAGGAGATTACTTGGAGTATCATGGATCACCCAGAAATTATGCCAAGTCCAGGGACTTACGTGTTGGTCTTGGATCGGATGTTCATTGGGCCAAATATCAATGCGAGGTTCTCAAAGGTACTGATAGACAATGGTAGTAGCATTAACATCATGTACAAGGATACCATCACAAACTAGGGATCTCGGATAACATGCTCCAAGCTACGAGGACCACTTTCAATGGAATTGTGCCAGGCATCTCCTGTGAGTCTATTGGTAAGGTCCGGGTTGATGTCCTATTTGGCACAAGGGATAACTACCAGACTGAAAATTTGGAGTTTGAAGTGGTGAACTTGGAAAGCTCTTATCACGCGTTACTCGATAGACCTGCTCTGAGCAAGTTCATGGCAAGTACTCACATCAGTTACCTGAAGATGAAAATGCCCGGACCAAGGGGAGTGATTACCATATCAGGGGACTTTAGGCTTTCGATCAAGTGCGCTTCTGCCAAATCCAACCTAGCCGAGTCACTCGTGATAGCTCAAGAAAAGAGGAGAATATAGGAAGTGGCAGCATTGGCTCAGTCCGCGCAGCAGCATATGCCGGCTCTGACCAATCCGCATGGAAGTGTGTGATTTCAGGCGACAAAGGTTACTAAGAAAGTTTCAATCGACGATCAGTTCCTAGAGCACACCATAACCATAGGTGCCGGGTTAAGTGACAAATAGGAAAGCGAGCTAGTCAACTTCCTCCATGAGAATCGGGACATTTTTGCTTGGTCTACACAAGACCTACAAGGTGTGCCGAGGGAGTTGGTCGAGCACTCTTTGAATGTAAGACCTAGGGCAAAGCCGGTGAAGCAACCTCTCCGTCGCTTTGCCGAGGACAGGAGAAAAGCCATTGGAGATGAGATAGCTTAGCTCCTTGCAGCCGGATTTATCATGGAAGTACTTTACCCGGATTGGCTCTCTAATTCGGTGCTCGTGGAGAAAAAGAAGGATGATCCAAATGTGGCAGTGGTATAGCGCATGTGTATCGATTATACGAACCTGAATAAGGCGTGTCCGAAAGATCCATTTCCACTTCCAAGGATAGGTCAGGTCATAGATTCAACTGCTGGGTGTGAGTTGTTGTCATTCATAGATGCATATTCTGGTTTCCACTAGATACCCCTGAATCTGGATGATCAAATAAAGACTGTGTTTATCACCCGTATGGGGCTTATTGCTATCGCACTATGTCATCCGGGTTACGTAATGCAGGAGCAACGTACCAGCGATGCATGCAAAAATGTTTACATGACTAGATAGGTAGGAATGTGCAAGTTTATGTGGATGATGTGGTGATAAAAACCAAGGAAAGCAACATGCTCCTTGAGGACATCCGGCAAACGTTCGCAAACCTAAGGAGGTTCCGGATGAAGCTTAACCCGGAAAAATGTACCTTTGGTGTGCCGGCAGGAAAATTACTCGGTTTCCTTGTCTCCAGCCGAGGTATTGAAACCAATCCCACAAAATCTGGGCCATAGAGAGAATGGAACTGCCGAAGTGCCTTAGCGATGTGCATAAGTTCACCGGTTGCCTGGCATCGTTAAGCCGGTTGTAAGTCGGCTGGGAGAAAAGGCCCTGCCACTCTACCAGTTAATGAAAAAGGCAGATAAATTTACATGGACACCGCAAGCGGATAGCGCGTTCCATGAGATAAAAAATATGTTGCCCTCTGCACCAATATTAGTTGCGCCACTACCCAAGGAGGCAATGTTTCTCTACATAGCCGTGACCAACCGAGTCATACGTGCAGTAATCATAGTGGAGCACGACAAGGAAGGAAAATCAGTGCAAAGGCTTGTGTATTACTTGAGCGGGGTATTGTCAGCATCAAAACAGAACTACCCTCACTATCAAAAGATGGTGTATGGTGTGTATATGTCGGCTAAGATACTCAAACACTACTTTGAGGAGCACCCCATCAAGGTGGTGTGTGAAGCAACCATATCCGAGATTATGGGTAATAAAGATGCTAGCGGCCGAATTGCAAAATGGGCAATTGAATTATCCCCGTATGCACCACAATTTGATAGAAGGGATACGATCAAGTCACAAGCAGTGGCAGATTTCTTTGTGGATTGGGTTGAGATGCAGTAAGAACCACCTCTGCCGGACTCAAATTACTGGCGAATGCACTTTGATGGATCAAAGCCAAAGGAAGGACTGGGGGCCAGGGTAGTACTTACCTCGCCCAAGAAGGACCAGTTGATATACGTCCCCAGATCCATTTTAGTGCGTCAAACAATGTGGTCGAATATGAAGCTCTGGTGCATGGGCATAAGGTGGCAAAAAAAGTAGGCATACGTCGGATACTATATTTTGGTGATTCGGATTTGGTGGTACAACAAGTGTCTAGCAATTGGGATGCTCTAGATGGAAACATGGCACTTTACAAATTTTATGTCCAGGAATTGTATTGGAACACTTGAGGAAACCATTTATTACACCATCACCAGAATCCGAGTCAATATATATCCCGGCCCTTTCCGGTTCAGGAGCTACTCCTATGGAAATAGACTGGGGAAGCACCTCAGCAAACCCGGGGACTGCTTCAGCAAGCCCGGTGACTTCCTTGCAAAACCTGGGGACTGATCAGCTCGATCCGGCTGGAGTTATGTCGGTGGAGGTGATGGAAATTGATGAACAACTTTCCCCTACCCGTCCTATACCTTCTTGGGCTAAACCAATATTTGATTTCCTAATAGAAGGAACTTTGCCGAACGACGAGGTACTCTCAAGGCAAATCTAAAGAAGGGCGAAGGCGTATATATCATCAACGCCGAGCTGTACAAAAGAAGTGTAACCACTGTGCTTCAGTGATTCGTAGATCCAGAAGAAGGGCTGGACATACTCCAGGATATCCATCAAGGGAAATGTGGCCATCATGCATCCTCTAGAGCATTAGTGGCAAAAGCTTTTCGACATGGATTTTATTGGCCAAGTGCCCTAGAACAAGCAGAGGATCTGGTGACGAAATGCAATGGTTGTTAGAGATATGCCACAAAAATCCACATGCCAATGTCCGAACTCAGAAACATTCTCATTACATGGCCATTTGCGGTGTGGTGCCTGGATATGGTAGGACCATTTAAGGCGGCAAGGGGAGGAATGACCCACATCCTGGTTATGGTGGACAAGTTTGCAAAATGGATTGGAGTTACGCTGATCAGGAAATGTGATGGGGCAACAGGAGTAACATTCCTCAAGTATATAATCTAGAGATATGGCTATCCCCACAGTATCATAACTGATAATGGCACAAATTTTGTTGAAGGAGCATTCGCAAGGTTTTGCCGAGAGAAGAAGATCCAGCTAGATGTTGCCTCGGTAGCTCACCCCGCATCGAACGGGCAAGTGGAAAGATCCAACAGACTAGTATTGTCCGGGATAAAACCCTGGCTCATTAAGCCGCTCTAAAGATCAGCGGGGTGCTGGATAGAAGAACTACGAGCAGTACTATGGAGTTTAAGAACAATTCTGAATCGATCAACAAGCTATACGCCATTTTTTCGGGTATATGGCGCAGAAGTTGTACTACCAGCCGACATAGAGCATGATTCGCCAAGAGTCACCTAATACACAGAAGCCGAAGTGCGGGAAGCCCGGAAAAATGATTTTAATCTGCTGGAAGAAGCGAGAGAGTTGGCTTTGTCCAGATCCGCCATATATCAGCAAAATCTCTGATGCTACCATAGCCGAAAAGTAAACCCCCGAGTTTTCCGGGAAGGTGAACTTGTACTTCGGCTCGTGCAACGCACTGCTGGCATGCATAAGTTATCCCTTCCATGGGAAGGACCCTTCATTATAAGCAAAGCTTTGCACAATGATTCCTACTATATTATCGATGGATAGCCACAGGAAAAGAACAAGGCGGACATGTCCGACGAGGAAACTAAGTGTCCGCGGAATGTAGCTCTACTGCGTCCATTTTACACCTAGCAAAGAGGTGAATGTATCCGAGTTACCCATATGTCGGTATGTATGTCGGCAATTAGCACATCAATGAAACTTCGGCACCCCGGGCTAAAACTTGGGGACTGCCTTAATAATTGTCTTTTCCGTATTTACTTTTTATATGTCGACTGGCTTAAATTACTTGGATCTTAGCCAGATTAGTAATGTGTGAGCACCAAAAACCCAACTCTTCAACTTTCCTGCTGTCCAACAAGAATTGGCTTCATGGCAGGCAAGAGACTAAGTTTGGAATTGCAAAGCACATGAAAACGACTAAGGAAAAGAACGTAATCGAGCCGACATTTGCTATTTGTACTAACCCTCTATTTACCCTATATATCTTGTGTTGGATTATTTTGAGCTAATCTCAAAGTTTCAAGTATTGTTGCGTCAATTTTTGAACCTCGGACTCGTAAGTCAAAAAAACAAATCAAGGTAGACGCGAGCCGAATCATAAAAAATGTTGGAACAAGAAAAGGAAACTCGGGGACTTCGCCCAAGTTAATACAACATTTAAAAACTTAGTAGCAAAACATAACCAATTGTAGCAAAATAAAACCATTATGCATAGATACAATTGCACCCGGCATACCGGGGATCTCATGAACACTGTTCAAGTGCTTGATAGCTCAAGGAGCTGCAGCAGCAGCAGCCAAATCATCGGTCGAGGGAGGAGGTACTTCGGCATGTGTAGGCGGGACACTAGCCTCAGCCTCGTCTTCATGGATGGACTCCTCGTCTTCCGAGTCTCTGGCGTTGTTGCCAAGCTCGGAGGCTTCCTCCTTATCCTGTTCACCCTTAGCACCATCAAAGACATAGTCATCATCAAATGCGTCTAGGTAGCTCGGACCCTCATTCAAACTATGGCAGAAGGCATATTAGATAAGCTTGTTGGCATAGGCTTTGTGTTGAGCAATGCACTCTGGGTCATTGGACCACTTTGATCTGGTGCACAAATTCTCAAGCAAATTTAGATCTAGCTCTTCATACCAAGATAGAACGAAGTTCAGTGCTATGTCATCTCCGGCTCGAGCAGCAGATTCCCGCCACAGGTTCAGCTGAGTTTCACACTCCATCAGTTTTGCTATAAAAGCAGCGCTTCCCTTGGGAGTGGGCTCAGTGGGCCAGAGAGAATTGAACATCCGCATCACTACCGGCATAATGTGTGCCCCATAGTTCTTCACCAGTTCCATGCAGGTAGCAAGGCTCACCAACAAGTCCTCTATGTTATAAGGAACTAACTTGGTGGTAGGGTCGACCGGATTACCTCGCTGAGCACGGGACCTGGTTACATCGGCAAAAGCAAGGGAGTCACTCTCTGGGAATTTTCCTGCAAATAGAATGAAGGATGTCAGTGAGCAAGAACACTTAATCCGGAGGGACAAGAATTGAAAAGAGGAAGAAACTCACGGGAAATCTGGAAAAGGATCCGAGTGAGCTCGGTATACACATCTGCATCTCTGGCCTGGAGCTTCTCATATTCGGAGGTCACCGACTTAAGTTTTATGTCGGCTTCCTGTAGCAAGTCATTGTCTTTGGAGATTTGGGTTGCCAGGCGCTCTTTTTCCTTGGCAAACTCCTGATCAACCTTATCCAACTCGGATTCGTGGAGGTCCTTGAGCCTTTGGATTTTGGCGTTCAACTGAGTAATCTCAGAATCCTTGAGGCGCAGTTGGGCAATTTCATCATCCTTTTTTTAGCTCAACCTGGTGCTTCCCTGCTTGTTCGAGAAAGTGCGTCATCATGTTAGGAATGGGCACACTATTTTGAAGTGTAACTGCAATAGTGGATTGACCCGGCAGAACCAAGGTATAAATATCTACCGAGTCAAGGAAAGAGCATGCAAGGGCTAAGGGAACAAGAGAAGATACCCTGGATCTCAGCCAAATTTTTGCGCATGATAACATTCTCAGCCTCAGCCTCGACTGCATATTTCAAATAACAAGTTAATACAGATAGCGAGTAACTCGAAGGAACAAGAAGGAAAAGGTCTTAAGCAAAGAAATTTACCCTTCTTCTGGTGATCAACCAACAATTTGCCGTATCTGGCGCGAAGATCTTTATATGAGTCCAGCAGGCACTGGAACTCAGTAGTGTGGCGGTTGGTGGTGATCTGAAATAAGCCAATATTAGTGCACAGATAGAACAAAAGATATTCGAACTCTACAAAATCTGGGCCAAGTGGAACTTAACCCGTCTCTAGGTGTGTGGATATTCGAAGTGTACAAGATCCGGGCCAAGTGGAACTTAACCCGGCTCTAGGTGTGTGGATATTCGAAGTCTACAAGATCCGGGCCAAGTGGAACTTAACCTGGCTCTAGGTGTGTGGATATTCGAAGTCTACAAGATACGAGCCAAGTGGAACTTAACCCGGCTCTAGGTGTGTGGATGTTCGAAGTCTACAAGATCTGGGCCAAGTGGAACTTAACCCGGCTCTAGGTGTGTGGATATTAGAAGTCTACAAGATTCGGGACAAGTGGAACTTAACCCGGCTCTAGGTGTGTGGATATTCGAAGTCTACAAGATCCGGGCCAAGTGGAACTTAACCCGGCTCTAGGTGTGTGGATATTCGAAGTCTACAAGATCCAGGCCAAGTGGAACATACCCCGCTCTAGGTGTGTGGATATTCGAAGTCTACAAGATCTAGGCCAAGTAGAACTTAACCCGGCTCTAGGTGTGTGGATATTTGAAAATGCTAAGGACTTGCGCTAATTCTCTAAGAGCATCCGACCGAGTAATAAATTATTCCCTCGAAGGCTCGGGGACTAGTGAGTATATCTATAAGTGTTTGTGTACATAAAAATCATAGCAGAAAAAGGGTTACCTCCATCATCCGTCTAGCAAGGGAGATGGCCTTGGTAGCGGAATTCATCTGAGTGCTGAACTCCACCGGACCAAATTTCTCCGGCAAATCATCTTGCGGGTTTATAAACTCGGCGTCATTCCAATTATGGACATATTCTATGAGCACCGGACTATAACTTTCACCGCTAAGTGAATGGCTCTTCACGAAGCCCTTGGCATGGGCCTCCTACCTCATGGATTGAGCAGCAGTAGGACTAGTATGCAAGGTTAATTGTTTACTACTCTCAGATCCAGCGGCGGGAGAGCCGGAAGTTGAATCCTTGGCTGGCTCGGCGACTTTCTTGCTCTTGCCAGATGATGTTGGCCGCTAAAGAAGAGCCGAGGCTATAGAGCCGGACTGATCTTGGGAAGCTGGCTGAAAAATGTCTTTAATAGACACCATGGATCCGGAGGCAGCGGACTGAGATTTCTTCTTGGAAGCTGGTTTGGTGGTGGCTGCTGCTGCTGCTTCTGATGTAGCTGCTTGAGCTGGTGCTACTGGTGTTGGTCCTACTGGCACTGGTGTTGCTGGTGTTGCTGGTGCTACTGGTGCTGTTGGTGCTAGTACTGTTCATGTCGTTGGTACAGATACTGGGGATGCTGGAGAAACAGGAACTGAAGAAACTATCTAGGGTGGTGCCGATGAATCTAGCACCTCGGAACTTGACGGTTGCGATGGAGCAGAGAAGCTGGGAAGATCCGGCATTGCCATATCCTCATCTGCTCCACTACCCCCCGCATCGATGTTGCCCTCATCATGACAAGGTGGGCTCTGATCTGGCCCTGCCACGGAATCCTCTTGGATAGGACTCAGTGGACGAATGTTGTCGTCACGGGGGGACAAGAGCCGCTCTGGATTGGAGAGGAAATGCTAGGGCCACTATGGGGAATAACCATAGGAGCACTGCAGAAACGTAAAGCAACAAGTCAAAAGGATAAAGAAAGGCAAGTTAAAGGCAAAGGCAAAAGGAGCAAGACTCGGAGATGAGCGGGAAAAGAAAAACGACTTACTCAGCCGAGGTTGGGGGCGCCCGAGGGTTGGGCGTCCTCCGGACTGTGCTCCTGACCACGGGCTTAGTCGGAGCCTTGACCCTGGACTTCTTCTGCCTCTTCTTGGGCGGGGGCACCTCCGAAGCTGCGGCCGAGGTTGTCGCGCGCTTCTAGGAAGGTGAAGGAGTCGAATCATCCATCACGAGAGGGGAAACCTCGAGGACCTGATCGGACGGGTTAGCTGAAGATTCAGAGATAATCGGGAACGCGTAAGAGATAGGCACCGGATCAAGTACCTCCATAACCTCAACATTAGAGTCATCATCATTCGGCCAATCCCTTAGAGAAGAGGCCTTACCAGAGGGTCACTTGGTGCTATCCAGAGTAGGCAAGAACCTCTCCAAGTTAGGCTCCTCCTCGTCCGGCTGTGCATGGTCCGCCACCCATTTGAGGGCCAGATCCTTGCTGTCCCCAATGGACTGCTGGAGAAACAGCTGAGAGCAAAGTACTAAATGGTTAAGTTAGGAAACTATCCAACATACCGCAAGACCTAGGAAATATACCAAGAGAAGAGTTTACCTTAGGAGGCAAGTTGGCTCAGGTGAAGGGTGCAAGCCCCCACTTCCACGCCTCAGAGAACTCCTTCTCCATCCTAAAAATGGCCTTGACCTGGCGGAACACCTCGGAGTTGCTAAGCTCAAACGAGGAAGTCCAGTGGGGGTCAACGGGGCGACTCAAATGGCAAATCTTGTGGGAGCGCTTCTGAAGGGGGAGACTCAGCTACGGACAAATGTGATCATTATGTCCTTGCTGTGTAGCCACAGCTCGACGAGTTCCTTGATCCGGCGATCTACCTGGTTCGCCAAGGCGGTAGGCCGCTTCGAGATTTTCTCCCATAGAGAGGTGTCTAGGACACCCATCTTGAAGGGGAGGAGCCGGATCAAGTCTACATCCGAATTGTTCCGAACATAGAAGAAGGTCCATGCCTAGCCTTTGCAAGATTCGAGGCTCGTAACCCGGGGAAAGGCAGAATTCTTGCAGGGAGAGATTGAAGCTCCACCGCACTAGGTCAGGTGCTTATCAGCAGGGGCGAGGTGCTTGTCTGGGACGACATTTTTCTTGAGACCAAAGAACTTGATCCAAAGTTCTTTGGTAGGCCAGAGACTGACGTAACCCTCAATGCCTGAGGCGAAAGAGGAAAGAGATGTAATGGCATTGGCAGGGAGATGGTGCGGCTGAAGTTGATAAGTGGAGATGAAATCATGGACGAAATCAGAGACGGGCAAGCCAAAGCCATGTTGGAAATTGGAGAGAAAGAAAACGAATTCACCGGGATTTGGAGAGGGAGCTATCTCCTGGGTGGCAAGGCGGCATGTAACACCCGCTGGGATGTGGCGCGTCACAAACAGCCAGTTGATGTGGTCCTGGCACACGAATGCACCCACCCAGGCGCCGCGCTCGTGAGCCTCGTCCTCTTCCTCCTACTGAGCAACAACGGCAGCCTCCTCCTCTATCATGGCCAAATCGAGCTCTTCGAGAATGTAATCGGAGGAGTAGCTGGAGGTGGGGAATTTGGAGGTGTAGGGCCCCGTGGCGGAAGGCTCGAGCGGAAGCGATGGCGTGGTCGCGAAAGGGCAGCAAGGCACGGCAGTGGTGGTGCGGCACCAATGAAGAAGAAGTGGTGGAGATGGCATTGCTATGGAGAAGAAGGGGCGAAGGGAAGGGAGCGTGTGAAGTGGGGGAACTTCCCCAAGGGCCGCCCCTGCCCCCTATTTAACCGCACCTCACGGGCACGTAGTGGGATCGGTTGCTGGGGCCCAACTGCACGGTGTGGCCATGTATCTTCCAAACCAGCCAATCAGGCTTGTGCCACAACAAGGGCTACAAGGAGCAGGAGATCCCACGACGTGATGTTATGATGCAGTTAACGAGGGGCTACCGTGACGGGACGTGCGGAGCAGTTATTCCTGACACTTACTACAGTAACCAGCACAGTAAACTGGCGCGTCCCTTAAAATGAGGCAAAGTGATGATTACCCTCCACGTAGGACGTGGGGAAGCGTATGAGAGAAGGAAAGGTAACCCGGATACATGGATAAAAACCCGACCAGCAAGAAGTAACTCGGATTGAGCCAAGGGATCATCGAGGCAAAGAGTCTGGGTTACGGAATAACTCGGGTGAAGAAGTGCGGATTCGGATAAGGGGAAACTGTTGTGGCCTTAACAACTGAAGTTGCTAACAGCTGAAGGGTGCAAGCCCCCACTTCCACGCCTTAGATAACTCCTTCTCCATCCTAAAAATGGCCTTGACCTGGCGGAACACCTCGGAGTTGCTAAGCTCAAACGAGGAAGTCCAGTGGGGGTCAACGGGGCGACTCAAATGGCAAATCTTGTGGGAGCGCTTCTGAAGGGGGAGACTCAGCTACGGACAAATGTGATCATTATGTCCTTGCTGTGTAGCCACAGCTCGACGAGTTCCTTGATCCGGCGATCTACCTGGTTCGCCAAGGCGGTAGGCCGCTTCGAGATTTTCTCCCATAGAGAGGTGTCTAGGACACCCATCTTGAAGGGGAGGAGCCGGATCAAGTCTACATCCGAATTGTTCCGAACATAGAAGAAGGTCCATGCCCAGCCTTTGCAAGATTCGAGGCTGGTAACCCGGGGAAAGGCAGAATTCTTGCAGGGAGAGATTGAAGCTCCACCGCACTAGGTCAGGTGCTTATCAGCAGGGGAGAGGTGCTTGTCTGGGACGACATTTTTCTTGAGACCAAAGATCTTGATCCAAAGTTCTTTGGTAGGCCAGAGACCGACGTAACCCTCAATGCCTGAGGCGAAAGAGGAAAGAGATGTAATGGCATTGGCGGGGAGATGGTGCGGCTGAAGTTGATAAGTGGAGATGAAATCATGGACGAAATCAGAGACGGGCAAGCCAAAGCCATGTTGGAAATTGGAGAGAAAGAAAACGAATTCACCGGGATTTGGAGAGGGAGCTATCTCCTGGGTGGCAAGGCGGCATGTAACACCCGCTGGGATGTGGCGCATCACATACAGCCAGTTGATGTGGTCCTGGCACACGAATGCACCCACCCAGGCGCTGCGCTCGTGAGCCTCGTCCTCTTCCTCCTACTGAGCAACAACGGCAGCCTCCTCCTCTATCATGGCCAAATCGAGCTCTTCAAGAATGTAATCGGAGGAGTAGCTGGAGGTGGGGAATTTGGAGGTGTAGGGCCCCGTGGCGGAAGGCTCGAGCGGAAGCGATGGCGTGGTCACGAAAGGGCAGCAAGGCACGGCAGTGGTGGTGCGGCACCAATGAAGAAGAAGTGGTGGAGATGGAATTGCTATGGAGAAGACGGGGCGAAGGGTAGGGGAGCGTGTGAAGTGGGGGAACTTCCCCAAGGGCCGCCCTGCCCCCTATTTAACCGCACCTCACGGGCATGTAGTGGGATCGGTTGCTGCGGCCCAACTGCACGGTGTGGCCATGTATCTTCCAAACCAGCCAATCAGGCTTGTGCCACAACAAGGGCTACAAGGAGCAGGAGATCCCACGACGTGATGTTATGATGCAGTTAACGAGGGGCTACCGTGACGGGACGTGCGGAGCAGTTATTCCTGACACTTACTACAGTAACCAGCACAGTAAACTGGCGTGTCCCTTAAAATGAGGCAAAGTGATGATTACCCTCCACGTAGGACGTGGGGAAGCGTATGAGAGAAGGAAAGGTAACCCGGATACATGGATAAAAACCCGACCAGCAAGAAGTAACTCGGATTGAGCCAAGGGATCATCGAGGCAAAGAGTCTGGGTTACGGAATAACTCGGGTGAAGAAGTGCGGATTCGGATAAGGGGAACCTGCTGTGGCCTTAACAGCTGAAGTTGCTAAGACCGCACCAACTTCGGGGACTAATGTTGGGGGGATACCCCGGGTAGGGTCATGCCGGGGTATAAAGGCCGAGTTAGCCGAGGTACGGCGTGGTCAAAGCGAGTGCTAGCCGGGTCACCTCAAGGAAGGCCGACTAATGGAGTAACCCGGCCCGGTGGGCGTCTACCTAGCATTAATCCGGCCGACATGAAATATATGTCAGCCATGTATGTCTACCATGTGTGCAGGTACCCTTGTTGCTAGGTTAGTCGGGTGCTAGCTGGGCTACCACTTGGCCTCCAAGAGAATCAAGGAATCTCCCGTTGGTCAAAAGGTGGCCTATGCCCGCTGTAGCGTGAGCAAAGCGAGCAGAGGGAAGGACCAGCGAGGCGTGGTCGACAAAGGTGACGCGGGCGATGTCGGCTGACGTAGTCCATGACTTGTGACGCCAAAAGTCAAGGGGCTCGCAGAGGATTATGTTCATAGTCCAGACTAGACATTAAAGTGAATAAAGAAGCATCTAGCTTTAACCAAGGGGCATATTCGGGGAATATGCCTCCACGTATGCCCTAACTTTGTAACCGGGTCTTCCCTATATAAGGATCGCCGGGGCCTCCATGGAAGGGATCGATCATTTTCTCTGTCTAAGGTAGAACTCTAGAGCACAATTGTGTGGGGTAAGAGACCTAGTCTCCTTCTCACGAACAGCTCAAGGAGCCCTTGTAATCCACCATTGATAGAGTGAAAATACAAACGCATGTGTGTGGAATCACCGCACTATCCCTCCCTGGATTCCTCTAGTGCTCAATGGCCCCATCTTTAGCCTATCCATGGCATCTGCCGTGCCACCACCACGACACTACACAAAGTCAAATGATTCATTCTTTAAAGGAATAGCAACATGCAAGATGGATAATGAAGTGATATCTCATATACCATGAAAGGATGATCAATAGAAATTCACAAAGTGTAACACAGAAGAAAGAGCTATGGACCAAATGAATGCAAAATGCAATAGCAAAAGTAAAGTAATAACATCCTATAATGGTCATAGAGTTTTCTTCTCAATTCTGAATATAAAAGTGGACACTTTGGAAAGATGGATAATAAGCAGAGATTAATCATGAATTAGTTTCACATAGCTTCCAAACTCTTCCTCTTATGATCATGTTTGAACTATGGTATTCAATAGCTTTGAGCCCTCATTGCCCCTATCATAAGCATCTTGAGTGGTTAAGGTTAGTGTGATGGCAAGTATGAGTTGTATGCTTGACAAAGTATGAGTTGAATGCCTCATGCCCGTTGAATACGAGTACCTACACCACATTCTACTCAACTTAGGATCCTAAGCAAGTTCTTGTCATTGTAGGTATATATGTATCATCGAGAACGCCAAACAGGGTACCTCTTTCCCCATGGTATGGGAGGTTTCCCATTCCAAAATGACAAGACAAACAAACAATGGGTATCTCAGCAATTATTTTTATTTACTATTGGAATAACTTTTTATTGAAGATGCTTCATAGAGTGCCCACTATGGTATGCTGTAAATTTCTACCATGAATGATGCATGGCTTGGGTTAGAGGCCTAGGCGTTTCTATCACACATATACAAACTCCATGAGCTCAGAAAGTTTCCAACTTATTTCACAATGATAGGCATCCATAACAAAAGAACATGATATCAACTAAATATGAATACGTGCAATGTTGAAAAATGCCCCATGAAAGCATGCTTATTATAACTCACAACTCATAATTTGTCAAGCACACAACTTCATAAGATAGTTACAATGGTTCAAGTTTATTATGTGCAAGAAATAAAAGTGTGCCATCAAGTTTGTGAGAGTTTACTAACCAATTTTCTCATAGTAAACATAACCATAATCATATTAATTTGTAAGCTAGATAAATCAATAAAACATGAGAAACATACTTGGAATAGCAATTATGCCAATAGGTAGGTATGGTGGAAACTCTGGAAAACTTGGTTCAAAGGAGTTGGATAACAAGTTTTAACTTGTTGGTTTTATTTTTGGGCTAGCAAGAGAGAGAAAGTTGACCGTCTACATGCATGCATAAGAGTCCATAGTTCTAATTAGTCCATGTCAAACAATGTAAACTAATAGGAAGCATCAAAACATGAATAAAAGAGAACTCTACACAATGCATTTGCAAATTGATACTCATTCAAAGCATATGAACCATGCATGTCGTGGTATTGCCGGCGAGTACGCCGTGGATGGGTCCTCACAGAGCGTGTTTAGAGAGGTGGGGAAGGCAGTCAGTTGGCAGGTACGAGGTAACACAACTTACCCAGGTTCAAGTCCCACAATGCTGGCAGAACTCTACTCCTGCTATAAATCACTAGAATGGCAATACGTCGAGTTACAGGGATTGGTTCGCTATGCGAGGGTGTTATGAATCGTCTCCTAAAGGCTCCCATAGGTTCGGCTTATAAAGGCGCCAGAACCTGGGGTTACAGGGAAAGGACCTTGCCAGACAAGGTACTGAGTCCTACGCTAATACCAACTATTCTTTCGTGTCTTGTACTCTAAGGTTCCGAGTAGGTCGGTGACTCCCACGTAGCCTTCCTTTATCCGGCATGGGCCTCCCTTCTGGATCCATCTAATTGGGCCGCCAAGCAGGCCATGGGCCGTGCTACCCACTGTGGGCCACCCGGGTTAGCCAGATTAGATACATGCCATGGTGATATCCATTTAGCATATCCCCAACAGTAGCCCTCGGAGGACTTTAAGATCTTGCGTCGTCTTTCCTTTCAATCTTGAGTGCTCAGTCAAGCAATATCTCGAAGGTCTCCCAAATAACCCTGCAATCCTCTCC
This sequence comes from Avena sativa, assembly GCA_916181665.1. Lineage (NCBI taxonomy): Eukaryota > Viridiplantae > Streptophyta > Magnoliopsida > Poales > Poaceae > Avena > Avena sativa. The sequence continues at coordinate 100,319,042 of OV702287.1, read as the reverse complement.
GTCTTTGTAATGTAAGCCAGAGATTCTTCAAATCATTTCTTCCAGAGTCAGCTAGTTTCCGCCTTCCATGGAACCTTCAGATGTGATTTCTTCCACTGCAATGGTCAGAAGGATGACATAGGCTACAGCCTATGCTACCTCGAAACTCACATATAGCAGGGAATTAATCATTAACTATTTTCACACTCGCAAACTCCGAAACGTTAAGCAGCAAATCGGGGACGTGGCAAAATTACCACGCACGTCCATACACACGTTAGCAATGTTGTATCCGTTAGATTTCTTTGCACGAATCTTGGCGCTAGGGTCTATAAATATTTACTATGGCTTAGGCATTTTATTTTACCCGCGTTCTTCCCTACGTCTTCTTCTTCCTCTTGCCACACGACCATTCGAGCTCTCTAGCGGAAAACCCTAGCCAGACTACTTTCTCCCCCCAAACCTTCGTCCACCTTCGTAATGGCCTCCAGAAGAAGCACTCCCTCAACAGCGGCGGCTCTCGAGGCTATGGTCGAGCCATCACATAGTGTTTCCATCCCACCAGAAGGGGTGGTGATCCCAGTCTCCGCCAGTGGTGACCAGAAATGGGCGGCGGCTGATGATACAGAAGAAGATGTTGATTCCCACAAGGGAGTATGGAGGGGCTCTGACCTCTCCGCCGAGCAGCTCCAAGAACTCATTGTAGAAGGCTATCTTCCTGCGTCAGAGGGCTTGGCCTAGCGGCTGGTGCCAGCCGGCGAGGTGGTCCCTTCTCCCCAAGCTAGAGAGAAGGTTTACCTCAAATCTCAGCTGGTGCGTGGTGTTAGCCTGCCAGCCTCTGACTTCTTCCTCAAGATCCTTCGACACTTCCGGGTACTTCCCCACGACCTCTCTCCCAACAGTATCCTCATACTTAGCAATTTCATAGCTTTGTGCGAATGATAACTAGGAATCAAACCTAGGTTAGATCTGTTTATCTATTTTTCACCATCAAGAGAGAGTCCGTAGAATCCAAGGATGAGCTGCGGATTTGCAGAACGATTAGTTTTAAGATCCATCCTCACCAACGATTCCTCGACATTGATAGTCATGAGTCCTGCAAGAACTGGCAACGAACATACTTCTACGGCCCAGATATCCCTCTGGCCGGCTGAAAGACTCGTACCCCAACTTCGTCAACGGAGCCGCTGCCGAGGCCCCCACATGGAGATCAGAAGGTCCCCTCCCGTCCGATGACGAGGCCTCTCACGCCATACAGCGGATGAGTGGCTGATAGACGCAGGTCTAACCAGCTTGGACCTAGCCATGTGCTGGTTCACAGGGCGGATCCAACCTCTGCAGCACCACGCCAAGCTGATGCATAAGTACTCCAAGAACAAAAAAGATCATATGCGGATCTCGTAGGAAAAGTTTTCCAATGACTCCATCAAGCACCGACTAAAGGACATCGTCAAAGTGAAAGACAGGAAGTGTGGCTTCAAGATTACCTTTTACATGTTTCATGGCGGTAAGTGCCTAGAGGTAACTATGCTTCCTTTGTTGCTTTTATATATATATATATATATACTCTAAGGTCTTCTGTCTTGAATGCATTACTCACTTGACACGGTGTTGGATCTATCATCTAGCAACCTTAGCAGTGGATCAAATGGCCTCCCAGGTCTATGACCCAAAGCTAAAAGATATCCATGTTGTGTCTGATGATGACGCTCCCAAGGATCATCCAGCTCTGGCAGCACGGAAGCAGAAGAGCTCCACCTCTAAAGCGACTACCAAGGGAAATAACAAGAAAACGGAGAGTGGAGTCTCCAAGAAATCCACTGCCTCCTTAGAGGCGGAGAATAAGAAATCCACCGGCATCCCCTTGGCTAAGGCCCCTGCCATAGTGTACGTATATTCATTCCCGAGATTTATTTTGTTTTGCACCTATTCAATTCCTGTATTTATACTATGTATGTTTCAGGAAGAAATCCGGTGTTGGTTTGAGGCGGACCTCCAAAGATGTTAGGGGTTCCAAGAATATTCGCGATATGTTCTCTAAGTCGTCTCCCGCTGTTGCTCCCCCAACTCCTGCCACCAAACCTACAACAAGCACCGGACCCTCGTCGACCTCTGCCATGGAGATAGACATCAGCCCGACTCCGGATGTCGCAGGCTCTGCCGACATGGACGTTGTTCCTTGTGGCTAGGCGATGTAGGAGAGTATTTCCTCTAAAGTGGCTGAAGCTCCGGCTAAGGATTCCACTGAAAAAGGGAAGAAGACATCGGAGGGAGAAGAAGCAGCAGCAGCTACAGAAAAGGCGGGAGCCTCCATGCCATCAACCTCTATAATCACGCAGGAGGCAACAAGGGCTTCGTCCATGCCTCCGACTTCTACAACTCCTCTCCCTCTAACTCCTCCGACTTTGAGCTTGGATGATCTTATCAGGCAGGAAAATGCTATGTATAACAATGCCTAGACTTTCCATAATGCATACGCTCACTTGGCCAACAATCTGAAAGTTACTGCCATTGTAAGTCTTCTGAACTTTACTTTTATTCTTGATGATATATCCCACTGTAGCCCCCGAGCTCTTAGGCAGAAAACCAATAGTTTTTGTCCTGAGTGCTCCAAAGAACTAAGTGTAGAACTTGATAGCGTAGCCCCTCCGACTACATGCTCTAAGAGAGAACACATGTGATTTAAAATATGATATTTTAGCGCCCGAGCGTTTAGATGAAACTGATAAGTTCCGGCTAGATTCTCTAGAGAGACTAGGCACTATCTCTTTGCAGAATGAGAATGCCCAGAGGTAGGCCGCCAACGAGAAGTATTCCAAGCTACAGGATGCTCTGGAGATTAAAAAGGGTAAAACAGCCTTCCTGAAGGAACAAATCAAAACTAGCAAGCATCTGTTTTCCTCCAATGACTCCTTACTTTCCCTCATGGCACCATTTCATCCGAATTCTCACAATGATGTCTATGTTCCGTCTTACAGAGGCCATCGCAAGGCTAAAAGCATCATCGAGTAATCCAAGCATATCTAGGAGCTCAATGATGAAAACAAAATCTTGAAGAAAGACCTGGCTGATGCCGTCAACGGCCAAAGAGGCAATGAAGGTGATGCAATAATTTGCTGACGCCGAGATGCAGTGCCTGAAGAAGGAGATTGAACAACTCAAGGAGCAAAACCAAGCTGCCAAAGAGTAGATTGCTCGGAACCTTGAGGTGTATAAGAAGCTTCAAGAGGAGCACGACATCTTGGAGGATACCTACAAACAAGCTAAGACGAGCATATTTGATAAGTTTCCTCCATTTTTTTAATTCTGTAAGTCGGACACGTGTATTGTTATACTCATGATCCCTTTCTCTAACAACAGCATAACACCTATTGGTTTAACCAACATGGGTGAAGGTGCTCTAGATCCAAAGGAATGCATTATTCTTGCCAGCAACTTCATCAGCACTGCCATCACCCAGGCCAAGGAGATAGCCCAGCCCCTGGACATCACCATCAAGGCGGCAGATTATGTGGCCAAGTACTCGGAGATCCTGCGCAGAGCCCATAAGAAGGTCAAGAGCTAGAAAGCCTCGTGTGTCTGGGCTGGTGCAAGGATGGCCTTGTCCTTGGTCAAAGCGCACTACGATGATGCTGATATGAACCTGATAACCTCTGGCATGCCAAAGTTTGACGAGGAAGGGAATGAGATCGAGAGCGATGCTATATAGAACTCCCTCACCAACTACGAAACCAAGGTTTCCAAGCTGACCAAGGAAGACGTCTACATGCCTGCCGAGGAGATGGATGATGTGGGGCCCCCGGATTAATCCTCCAAGAATCCCTATTATGCATACACCATGAACCCATGATCAGTCTGTCATGGCACATAACCGACAAGTATCAAGGTAAACATCCATTACTTAAGTGAGTACAAGTTATACCGCAATTGCCATTATGGCTACATAGATCATCATCAGCGGAACTTATCAAGCGTCGAGCCCGAGCCATGCCTTAACCTACAGGCATCTAACTAGGAGAACGTCCTAGGTTGCATAGTCATCAACGTCACCTTCTTCTTGATATCTGACCAAGTTAATAGCCAGGGACAATGCCCGTGAGTACTTTGAATGTACTCGCAAACCACCTTAAGATAATAATAAGAGGTTATGCAAAATAGCTATGGTAGTAGGAGGGCTCCATAAGAGGTTCTTTTCTAAAATAGTTTCTCTTATAGATATAGCATCTACATATATTTTTTAAATTTTTTTGTAAAACCATTTGAAAACATTTTGAATAGTTTTGGAAAACATTAGGACTAGGCCACCCATTCGTTTAGCCCTTCCGGTCATCCCATGACCAAACTCCTTTCCTTCCTTTTCGACCATCCCATGGTCAAAACATTTCCAAAGCCATTGCTTTTGCGAAATCCTTTTTGAAATCCAAAACTAGAACCGCTCTACAGTAGTTTATCCAACCCGTCCATAACCGCGGACACAGCTATTCGAATGGATTTACACTCTGCAGAGGATGTACACTTTACCCACACCATCTACGTACTCTGTCTTGATCCCCTACGGATCGTGGGTCGAGTAACCGTTCAAGACCTTCAGAAAGCTGGCTCTAGTATAAGCGCCTACCCTATGAGTCGTTCCCCTCAACACTAGGATGTCAGGTACCATGGACCAACCGGAGCGCCTTTTTCACTCCACAAAGTGTGTGCTTTCAATGAGAGGCTCATAGTAACCCCTGGTGGCCTGCAGCCATTCATTTCTTATCCAGATCAATGTCTCACATGGACATTTATAGGACAAGACCCAGCCTCCAGAGATTGACATCCCCTGTAGTAGTTGCAAGTCAACTCATACCAGAGTAAACAAACTTCGAGCCCAGCCCCTTCCCATATAGGAGTAATGTGGTTGCACGGGTTAATTTGTTATAGCTAAAGCTACAAAGAACCGGGTGCGTTTTTGTAAACATTTTTCCTCCTCTTTCCTTCAGCATCTTTTGTACAACAAAAACCTTTTTCTTTCTCCAACTCCTCTTGGTAGGTCAAACCTCAGCAAGGTTTTATCATGAAACTTTTTGTAAAACTTTTCTGGGGTCTTCCCATCCTAGCTTTGCTTCGGCTAAATCGTGGTCTCTAAAGGGGGTATAGTGTTATACACCAACTATCATATTAGGGACATGTAGGTGTCATCAAGGGGGGTGTACTTAGTAGTACAATTGTGTAATGGTTTGGAGGAGCCAAGCGACTACCACGTATAGATCACCATATAATAAAACAATGTAGTTTTAATAAAATAGTAGGTAAAACATGCATAAGTAAAACAGTAGGACAAGGTTTATGGGCAAGAAGGTGGCTTGCCTGATGATTAGCAATATGGCAATATGTTCCTGGACTTCTTCTTTACATAATCAAGAATACCAGTACCAATAATAATAAGATCCCTTCTTCTCGTCGTCAATACAAACGCAACTATCGTCGTCATCGAGTACATATGCAAACAAGCAATACAACAATCAATACAGAGCATACAAGCACTATTACAGGACAGCAAACATACATACAAAACATTACTCGGTTCAGTAGGTTGTGATATATTGAGTTCATAACAGTTGGAAATACTTTATTTGCATTTGTGGAGATTTATTTATGATTTATGTGGCATATAACACTAAATTAGGGAGTTTAAGGCCAAGGCTTGGTTCTGTATGATATCATTATATAAATATGATACCATCAGATAGGTATTGATAAAATGAAACCAACAAAAGTGGTTTCACTATTTTATCAATTTCTAGTGATTTATAATGAATTTTCTAGTGATAGAAACTCTAGTTTTAGGAAATAATTCATCAGAAAAGTTCTGGAGCTCCAAACATTATTTACTTGGATGGTTCAGTAGATTTTGATGAACTGATTCACTGAGAGTTGGAATCATGTCAAATTATTTACCAGAATGCCCTCAGGAAATTACCAAAGGCAGTTCTGGAAGGTATTTATGTTTTAACCAGATTTAATTTACAGGGTCTTTTGATATGATTCCAAATACACATGTTAGGTACTTTTAATAACTTTCTGTACAAATTGTAATTAACCTTTTTGGAGTTACAGACCTACTGAGGTGATTTTAGTAGTGAATTAACTCTACACAAAAAAGTTTAATTCCTAATAAATCAACCATGGTTCATAAAATTTTGGGATCCTAGGGTTTTATATATATTACTATGCATGTCTTCTGAGAGTTTGAATTAGGTCAATACTTAACTTGGTTTGACCTATAGAAATTCCTAAAGCCAGATTGTGACTGTTTTTGTTATTTTTACTAAGGGCATATAGGAAGCAACTAACTATGGGGCCAGGGTGATATGCAGGGTATATAAGCTACCTTTCAGTATCCAAAGGTTTCAACTCATTTGGAATTATAAAACTCACAAAAAGAACCTTATAGTGAGAGGGATACCTTTAGGCACTTGATTTATTATAAATAAACTAGTCATTTATTGGGTCAACCAAGGTTTCCGCATGTTCAAGAAAATACCTAGGAACAATATGACATATAGATATGGGAATTTGGTTGTCATTTCAATTTTCAAATGGATTTAAAGTAAATAGGTATATCTGGAATTTGTTTAAACAAAAAAAAGAAATGGATCTCTCGCGGGCTAAATCTGGGGTGATCTTGGGCCGCGGTGCCAGATCGGGCCCAACCGGGCGACTCAGTGAGCGGGTGGGGAATTCAAATCCCGCCCGAGGCGGGGCCCAGCGTCAACGGGGAAGGGCGCCAAAGGGGTACAAGGAGCCTAGGGCCGTTCGATTAAGTGGACATCGACGGCCCTGGCTCCTTCTACCTCGTGATGGGCGTGGCTGGCAGAAAACCTAACAGCGATGGCGGCAGCTCGGGATGCTCACTTGCGGCTCGAGAGGCAACGAGGATGTGATGGTGCGACGCGGTCATCGATGGCGAGCAAGAAGAGGGGCAGCACGGGTAAGTTCGTCGTTGGGGAAGGTCTCGCGCAATTCCTGCCGAGAAGGACTCGTCAGAGTTAGATAGAGCAGCACTCAGGACCTGCTGCATGTAGAGAATAAGAGCATGATTAGATGCAGGGGATCTAGGAGATTTTAGGGGTGATACATGCAGAGAAAGGGGAGCAGGGGAGAGAGAGAGCTATGCTCAATTCTTGAAAGAGGCCAAGAGCTTCCCTTCTTCTTTCTCTCAGGCAAGACAGGACAGAGGAGAGTAGGGGGTGTACAGGGGAGGTGAGTGGAGGGGAGAGGGAGCAAATAAGGGCGGAGTGAGAAGCGGGGGTGGCCTCTGGCCTTAAGACCGATGGGGTGTTGTCCATGGTGCACCAAGTCCATTTTTGGACGGTGGAGATGGGCGGCAGGAGGGGACTAGCCGGGAGGGTCGGTGGTGCTCGAGAAGAGGGAGTGGAGTATGTGTGAGAGGCTTTTGCCAGGCTGCAAGGCACATGGGGAGTGATTATACCACTATCTCTCTTGCCTTGGGCGTGGAGAAGAATAAAGAGAGAGGGGGGCTTTGGGCTAGCCATGGGCAGCTGCCAGGCAGGGTAGGGAATGTATGTGGGTGCAGGTACACGCCAGATAAGTGGAGAGGGGAGAGGGGAGAGGGTGGTTGTTGTTTGTGAGATATGGGAAGATACCCATTAATGACAAGATCTTCTCCTCTCCTTCTTCCAAGTACTAAAGGAAAAAAGAAGAGATGCTACATTACTCGTGCTACAGTGCAACATGACCAGAGGTGGTGTAGGGGTGTTGTGGTGGAGGCTGGTGAAGATTTATGATGATTTGCTCTAGTTTTGATTGGTTGACTAAAGTTGATAATGAGGATGATCATGAAGGAATTCTAGAATTTTGACTTGGGGAAGGTGAGGCAAGGGTACTGATTTATAGATGTTGTCAAGGAACATCTCTAGGAATTATATGAGATTTTTCCAAGGATTTTTAGTTCACTTAGTAACATTTATTCATAAAGTGTTGAATTGGTTTTTAGAAGCTCATCTGATATTTTTTGTATTGTCAAGGTTGGTTTTTGATGTGAACTGGTCTTAAATACCATACTACTCATTGGAGAATTTTCTTGAAATTTATTGAGATGGAAAAGTATTTTTAAGCAATTATTTCTTGTTTTTGCCAATTATGAAAAATGGAAAAAAGAAATAATAAAGATTCTAAAAAATATTTATTTTTCAGGTGGGGAGATAGGATATGATATTTAGGCCTCGGGTGTACCTGATTTGGCAAGGTACTTTGGAGAAAAACAAACTTTCCTTTATAGGAGAAGTTTTGAGGATTTGGCCAAGGAAAGAAATTAAATGGTTTTAGGGCCAAAATAATTATGAAAAATATTGGATAAATTTATATTTCCAAGATTGATGATGTGAACTTGAAGCATACATCATTTGGAACCTTGGGTTTCGAAGTTTAAACTTGATTTAGAATAGAAACTAGAAATTGAGGATCTAGGGTATAGATATTTTTATGCCACCTAAACCTTGTCGGATTAAGTGGCTCAGACCTCAACTTGATGCAAGGGGTATAAGAATGGGTAGACCAAGTTATGTATATTATCATTGTAACAAGAGTTGGGCTTGATTGTATTTGAGGTGGTCTAGTAGTGATGGCAAGCTTTGTTGAAAATAAGGCTGTCATAGCAGATTATCATGATGCCTCATAAACCATGTGGGTTTAAGAAGCATAGAGCTCCAATGGAAACAAGCGATACATGGTTCGAAGTAAAAGGTTGAGTAGATCACAACCATGCCAAGGGTTGGCCAAAGTAAGGAGACATGATGATATGAGCTTCTGCCAAAGTTGGCATATTGCTAAGATTGGTAGAAAAAGATGTTTTATAGCCTACAAAACCATCAAGGATGAGTGGGTTAAATGATGATCTATCCAATGGAAAGAGTGGGCCTTGGTAGTCCTTAATATGGTCTACAATATGGTTCAAGTGCATTGTCAAAAATGCACAAGTGTTGGAAATGAGGGAGACTCAAAGATGACATCTTGAGAACATTTCCAGATTTTGGGTCTTTGACTAGAATATGAGGGAGGGTTGTTTTTGATTGGTTGCAAGTTACCAAAGCATCATCAAGTGGATGATGTTGAAGTGTATATTGAGTAGACGGGATCCATGCTTGTATTTTTTCTTTGTTGACTTGGAAACTTCTAGAAAGGATCGGTGTTGAAAGGGTTTTAGAGGATCACTTATTGGATATAGATCAGATCCAGCTTTGTTAACTTGCTTAGGGTTGATACTCTTGGATTAGCTAGATGCTATATGATGAGGTATCTCATACTACTCCTAAGCAAACAAGTCAAACAGCAGATCAAGGCAACTCATATTATAAGCAAGACAAACCTACTACCATGGATACCTCCAAACCTAGCTTAGGGGTGGGGATGGGTATTTTGAAGAGGTTGAGAGTCTTTTGGTATTTCTACTAAGAGTGGAGTTCAAAATATTTATAAGGAGTTTTCGGAAAACTAGAGGTAAGATCATTTGAAGTTCTATCTTGAAAATATAAGGAGAAGTTATCATATAGCTCTCCATAGTTTTGTTAATAGAGATACTAAAATACTTGTTGTAGCAAGGCATTTGGCTTTTGTTTTTTAAATTCCAGAACATTTGAGAATATGCAGAATAATCCAAGACACTTCTTTTGTTAAATAATTTTTTGTCCACTTAGGTTGAGGTAAGGAGTACAACTTCTATTACTCAATCATATGTATAAGTACAAACTGACAAGCAGACATTGCATCATCAAGCGAGAAAAAGTTTTTGTTCACCCTGATTTTTGCATCTTGGATAACTAAGCAAGGATACTGAAATTGGGATGTTACAAATGACGAACCAGCACCTTCGAAATCTAGTCTGGGACCCTCCAAATTTGATGAGCTCTTCGGGCCTGGCTCTCTTGCTGCAGATGATGTAGTAGCGAAGTCCCCTGCGGCAGAGCCATAAAAAAATTGTTGTATTAAATGTATCTCTGCAGTGTATATGCGGAAAACCTTATGTGTATGTAAGGCAGAAAACTTGCTGCAAGCCTCCTGATACATAACTAGATCCATCAAGTATATATATATTTTAAGCAAGTGTTGGCTTATCCATTATTCTGGTTCGTATGCTTGACCTTTCATGAGATGGAAGACTCGCAACATAGAACCATGCTCTCAGGTGATGATGCTAAATAGCACTATCAAGAACCTAAGAACAAAATTGCCGGCTTTAAGTGCCGAAAAGTCACTACTCTGGAATCCACATAAAAACATCAGAAAACGTGTAGACTAGAAAACTTAAGCTAATGCCCGTAGGCAGAATTTTCACAAGTGCAAAATGCAAACTTGCGTATAAAAGGGCTTATATGATCCAAAAATGAACACTAAAGGAGGTAAAATACTCAGCAAATATGAGAAACCAAATTCTTTATTTCATCGATCATATAAGGTACTTATTACATAATATGAAATATGCTAAGTGTAGAATGGACGTAGCTATGCTATGTTCCATGGCTGATCTGTCTCCAGGAAATCATCATCGAAGTCACGTTGCTTGCGCTTGCGATTTTTTGTCCTGTCTTTCAACTCACGAATATCGACGATGTAATAGGAACCATTGAGCAATGCTTTGCTTATGACAAACGTTCCTTCCCAAGGAGGGGATAGTTTGTGTGATTTTTCCTGCTTGAGTCTAAGCACCAGGTCCCCCTCTTTAAATGAGCAATGCCTAACACGGCGACTATGGTAGCCGTGCAGCTTCTGCTGGTAGATGGCGGATCTCTGGTATGCCAACATGTGCTCCTCCTCGAGTAGGTCCACAGATAAGCGTCAGGATTTTCAGCGTCATCCTCGTCGTAGGTAGTGACTCTTGGTGCATCATGGAGGATGTCGGATGGTAGGACAGCTTCTACTCCATAAACCATGAAGAAAGGGGTCAAGCTGGTAGATATGTTGGGTGTTGTTCGTAAACTCCATAGCATAGATGGCAACTCCTCCACCCAGGCCCAGCTTCTTTATGTACCAGTACCTCTAAGCGTGGCTTGATTCCTTGCAGAATTAGTCCATTGGCCCATTCAACTTGCCCATTTGACTGCGGATGTGCCACAAATGCTAGGTCAAGGCGGATACCTTTTTCATGATAATAGTCCTTGACTTCTCCGAGAGACATGTTTCTGCCGTTGTTAGTGATGATGCTATGTGGGAGACCACATCTCACCACTAAAACTCCTGTGGTACTTCTTTTGTATAGCTGGCCGTTAATGATGATGTAGACATTTGATTTGTGTACTATTTGCCGGCTTTCGACTTTGTCAGTGGGCAAAGTTCCATCTCGAAGATAGTCCATGAACGGTTTTGTCCAAGCCAGAGAGGTCGCTATTACTGCATTAACAAATGAGTCCACTCTATTCGGGTTGTCAGGGTTTGCTCCTTTCACTGATGGGGTCCGCAAATGCTCCAGGAAGACGCCTGGCGGAATTGGTTGACGAGCTGATCCAAGCTTTCACGGTAGATCTGCCGCCTCATGGTCCTTCCATTTGACGTACTTGACTTCGTAGCTGTCAAAGCACTTGGCTATCTGGTCTACTTCATCTCGATATGCCGACATCATAGGGTTCCGGGTGTTCTAGGTGCCAGCCACCTGCTGGGTAACCAAGTCAGAATCTCCATAGCAAACTATGTGCTTGATGCCAATATCCTTGGCTACATGAAGTCCATGAATGAGGGCCTCATACTCCGCCATGTCATTGGTAGCATTGAAGTGGATCTACAGGACATACTGTAACTTCTCTCCTCTTGGCGATTGTAATAATACACCAGACCCCGAGCCATTGGGCAATTTGGATCCGTCAAATTGCATGACCCAGTACTCTGGCTCTGGTACAGGAGTGTCTTCTAGCAGTTCTGTCCAATCCGCAATAAAACCCGCTGATGTCTACGCACTTCTATTCTTGTAGACAGTTGTGGGGCCTCCAAGTGCAGAGGTTTGTAGCACAGCAGCAAGTTTTCCCTTAAGTGGATCACCCAAGGTTTATCGAACTCAGGGAGGAAGTGGTCAAAGGTATCCCCTCTTAAGCAACCCTGCAATCAAGATACAAGAAGTCTCTTGTGTCCCCAACACACCCAATACACTTGTTAGGTGTATAGGTGCACTAGTTCGGCGAAGAGATAGTGAAATACAAGTGGTACAGATAATTATAAGTGGTAACGGTGATAGAAGATAGCTTGATGGCGTGGAAGAGACTAAAAGCAAACTGAAATAAAGATGGAAGCAAGCAAACATGTAACAGATCTAGTAGCAAACGGTGTTTCAATGCTTAGAAATAAGGCCTAGGGATCATACTTTCACTAGTGAACACTCCCATATAAATATATCATCTTCATGATACTATGCTGAACTACTCTCCGGTTGGACACTCTAATCAACGGTAGGGCTATAACAGCACACCTCAAAGTAAGTCTTTCCCATCTAGAAAACCCCACACTGTCACCTTGAGTACTAGATGGTTCAAACAACCACCACAATTTCATAAAGACATCCAACTCCAAATATAACTCATAACAAGTATTTGTAATCTCTAGCCTAAATGCCACCATGGTATGCACGCTGTCACTTTCACACACATGGGGAGAGCAGAGATCTATTAAAGCACTTGAGTAGCAAGGTAGATCTATAGATTACAAGCTCATGATCTCAATAAGATCATGCATAGAGAGAGAGATGAACACATAGCTACCGGTAGAACCCTTAGCCTCGAGAGAGAACTACTCCCTCCTCATCATGGGAATCAGCAATGGTGATGGAGATGGTGATGGAGATCGATGGAGATGGCTCCAGGGGCACTTCCCCGTCCCAGCAGGGTGCCGGAACAGAGACTTTCTGTCCCCCGAATCTCCCCTTTGGTGGCGGCGGCGTAGTGGAACTTTTCGTGGATTTCTCGTTGATGATTTAGGGTTTTGGTATCGGGAGGCTCTTATAGGCCAGAGGGCAAGGTCGGTGGGCGGCCAGGGGGCCCACACCATGCCCTGGCACGGCCTAGGTGGACCCGCACCTAGGGGTGGTGTGGCCACCCTGTGGCCCCCCTCCGGCTCTCCTTCTGGCTCCGTGAGTCTTCCAGGAAAATAGTAACTTTGGCTTTTGTCCCGTCTAATTCCGAGAATATTCATTTTCTGACTTCCTGGAACCAAAAACAGCAGAAAACAGGCAACTGGCACTGTGGCTCTTGTTAATAGGTTAGTCCAAGAAATCATATGAAAAGTACTCCGAAGTGTGGACAAAACATAAGAAAGTAGATAAAACCAAGCATGGAACATCAAAAATTATAGATACATTTGCAATGTATCACCCGCCAATGCTTGATATTTGATAGCGTCATGTCTCTTGTAAGTGATTTCAAAGACGACAAGTTCAATGCCCCACTTTGCCAGTCTTCATGTTGTGTCGCTATTTTTGATGATGTCAGAAAGTGGAGCTTTGCTCACTAGTGAGATGGGGTGCTCCTAGAAATAATGCCTTAGCTTTCACGAAGCATCGAAAACTCCATAAGCTAACTACTGGTAGTGTGGGTAACGCTGCTTGGATTCCATCAAGACCTCGCTTACATAGTAAACTGGTCACTGAACTCCATACTCGTGCATTGGCTCCTTGCGCTCCACCACGATGACGACGCTGATGACCCGGTTGGTTGCCGCCATGTATACTAACATAGGCTCCATTGATACCGGTGTTGCAAGTTGTAACACCCCAAAACTTTAATCAAGGTTATCAAGTTCCTAATCACCCAATTTAGGGTTAACAAAAACTTTTATTAAGAAAATCGGATATGAATGCATGTGTGTGTTGCATTAGTATATAATTGATTGAAAATGCCATGCTTGATTGTTCTAAATGTTGTGAAATGGTTTAAAGGTGAATGCCACATCATCTAGACCATTCACAAACAATATCCAAAGAGAAAGAAATCAAATAAGATTAAATAAAGAAAATGGTCATTTTGACCATTTTAAACCACTAGGCCACTTTAGGTGTTCCTAGAAGAAGATTTCTAACAGAAACATTTCCAACTCTTTTCATCCCTTGCTAGACCAAGTAAAGATGTATCAAGGCCCACTTTAAAAACTTACAAGAACATCTAGCAAATCAATTTAAAGGACATTTGAAAATTGAATCCAATTCATATGTGAAGATCACACTTTTTCAAAAACCCACCAAATCAGTTCACCTTCACAATCCAAAGCAAACCAAGTCTCTCAAGCTTAAGTCAAGTTCGCTCAAAAATTTTGAATCGAAAATAAATTTCATGCGGCCATTTCTTCAAACACTTGGCACAGAATAAACACTAGACTAGCTTCACTATTTTCTACAGTGATCATCGACCCATTTGTTTCCTAGTTACTCCCCTGTTCCTTCTAAGCCTAACCCAGCCCCAGACCAGCTCCCCCCTTCGCCGCTGGCACAATGGAGCGCCGCCCAAAAGTGGTCATCGCCGGCTAACCACGGCCAGCTCACACCCAGACCACCCCGCGCCCATCCAGCATGTCCACTAGCGTCACTGCACCCTACCGCCACCCCCTGTCCAGCCCACGAGCACAGCCGAGTCGTGGACCACACTAGCACCCCCGCGCACCGCCTCTCTGCGCCGTGTCTAGAGCACGCCAGTGCGCCGCGCCCGACCATCTCACACGCGCCACGCCCGACCATCTCGCACACACCGCGCTGGACCAGCTCGCACGCGTCGCGCCTTGACCTCCCCTCGCGTGCACAGACCCGCCATGATAGCAGCACCCCGACAGACACCCCAGTTCGCTGCCGCGCGACCCGTAGCAGCCGCACGCTATCGCAAACACCACTGCCTCCGCCCAGAGCACCGCACACGCCCGACCAAACCCATCCGCCCCAGTCCGCGCCATTAAGCCCGTGAGAACCGCCAGGGAGCACCGCACCGTCCTACCCCATCGCCCATGCCCTTAGCTCTCTGTGCCGCCCTCATCAGAGACGCCAGCCCGCACTGTTCTGTCCCCTCGTCAAGCTATAAAAGGAGGCCACCCGAGCCTCCATTCCTCACACCATTCGACTCCCCACTCACCACTGAGCCTCCCACACCTCTTCCTAGAGCAAGTCGAGCACCACCGTGCCGGCATCGGAGCCCGCCCCTGCTGGAGGAGAAGGGCGCCGTCGATTCCGACCACCCCAAGCCCTGCCGTGACCGCACCTCACCTCGCCATCGTCTACCATGTTGATTGCCCCCTTCGCCGACCCAAGCTGGAGCCCAGGTGAGCCCTGCTAGACCCCCACCGCCGCGCTAGGTCTGATTCCTCGCCGGAGCTGTTCGTCGTCAACGACGACACTCAGCCGTTGGATTAGATTTTGATCATAGGGCTCTGGTTGAAAGATACCGTTTCGTTTAGTTAGTCTCACTAACCAGTGGACCCCCCTCTGCCAGCCGCGTGCTAGCTGCGCTGTGCAGTTGGGCCGGCCCGTTAGCTTTCCCGCGCTGGCCCGAAAATTAAAATAAGGATTTTCCTTTTTAGTTTAAACTAGCTTTTGTCCCTAAATTCAAAAATCAATTCAGAGAGTTTCACTCAACCAAATTGCATGATTCAAATTTTGCTAGAAAGTTAATTAAAATATCTATCCAAGCCCGTTGGATTTAAATTATTTGGAGTCAGAGATAATCTATAGAAAAATTAACAAGGAAGAGAATTTTGTAACTTCAAACATTTTTCAAAAATCAACCATAATAGCTTTTGAGTTGATTCCAACTCTCAAAAATCACATTTGATAATAACTATCTGAATATGTAATAATATTTAGGTTTGCATACAGTGACATTGGACTAGTACCAAAAGGATGCTATTAGAGCATTTCTAGTCACTTTAAATCATTTAAATGATAATCTTAAACTTTATAAATGTGACCAACCCTTTAAATCACATTCCCATGTATTAGAATATGTGGTGAGGACATGTGTCCACATGATACCATATTTTAATTGGAGAATATTAAATCTTAATTAATTTCAATGAGTAGAAATTACTTTTCTCAAATAAACTAAATAAAACTAGTTCTTTATTTCATGTGATGTTTGTGATGATGCTAGATCATCAAGTGTGAGCCTTAGTGTGCTATATAGCAATAGTTAAGTATTGTTTGGTGATTGTGTACCCTGTATTCATTTATAGATGATAGTACCGACCAAGTCTACGAGGAGGAGGAGTTCTACCCCGAAGAAGACGGAGAGAACTTCAATCACTGCACTAATCAAGGCAAGCTATTGTTAGCAAGCTAGATCTATGCAAGCTTTAACTTAAGCAAGATGCTTTAGGCATGCCTTGGTTATACATTTTTTATTTATACCCATCCCAAGTTTTACTTGCAAGCTTTACTCTTTTACTTTACCAAGTTTCTTTACTTTTAGTAATGCTTTGTGAGATTTTGGAAAGTAGTATAGATAGCATAAAGAGTATAAAACTAGGCCTATACTAGATGTCATTCTATGGCATGAGATTGAGATTAGCACCCCTCATTAGTGAACACTCTTAGCTTAGTGGCTAGTGCTAAACATAAAACTTGATCACTTTAGATGGGAATACTTCGTGAAAATGATTATGAAAACCTTGGAATGATGAGTCATTCTATTGAGATGTTTTGACATGTGTTGAGAAACACAAAAGGATTTGATGATGAAAATGTTGAGGCATGAGCCTTAGCCCTTTATAAAAACTGATGGTTGGGTTCGGATGTGATACCATTCCAATTTTATCGTACAACCACAATACCTGAATTGGGTAAGGCTTAGCCGGAAGTTTATGCATTAGTATGGGTTCCCTCGTGGAAGAGGTTTGAGCTGAGGCTACCTCTTGATGATGTCCACCTATGCAGTGCCCAGGATGGCAGATGGCCATGGCTAGGAGGCCAAGATCATAGGAGAGGTGCCTATACTAGGGTGTGTAAAGGAAAGGTTATGATTGATTATCCGCATACTAAGTATGATGATTCAGGGTTATCCCTGACGGATGTATCGAATTTTGTGGTGAAAGTGTACCACCTCTGCAGAGTGTCAAACTATTCGAATAGCCGCGTCCACGGTCATGGATAGTTGGAGTGGCCATACTGTTCCGTCGTCAGATGTTTTCAAAATGACTTGTGAAGTGAACTATGATTTTGACTTGACCACAACAGGGTTGTGATTATGAAAACTAGGTTCCCAACTTAAGTGATTTAGAACGTTTAAGTTAACTTTCTTTGCTTCTGAACTTAGTTTAGATAAATCTGGCTTTTTGCAAATAAACTTAGAACTTAGTATTCCTACTAGAACTACCTTACTTGTTAGTGATAGTTTGCGAGTACTTAAAGAGTACTCATGGCTTTGTCCCTGGCTATTCCCGTAGCCAGACTATGAGGAGGACTATCCGGAAGAAGGACAGCAAGACGGCTATGACAACTAGGATCATCTCCCATCATCAGCATTGCCTGTGACACTGAAGATGGAGCCCACTACTACGCTTATTATTCCGCTGCTTGTTTGTATTAAGACTGGATCATGAGATCCTTTATTTATGTAAGACCTTATTATGGTTTGTAATGGATGATGTACTATGATATCCAATCTGTTATGTCTCGCAAAAATGGTAATCCTGGGATTGCGATGTATGGCATAACAGGCATCTAGGATTAAAAATCCGGGTGTTGACACAAGTATTGGTGCGGAGGAGAGCATCTCTTCAACTCCTAAAGTGTTGCATCTTGTTCGTCCATCCATATGAATTTTCCCGCCTTATTGAGCAACTTTTAAAGCGGCATAGCCTTCTCTCCAAGTCGGCTGATGAATCGGCTTACTACTGCGACACATCGTGTGAGCCTCTATATGTCCTTAAAGTATGTTGGGCATTTGATGTCAATGATGGCCTTGATATTCTCTAGGATGACCTCAATTCCATTATGTGAAACGATGATCCCAACAATTTGTCGGATGGCACCCTGAATACACACTTCTTAGGGTTAAGCATCATGTTGTACTTCCGAAGATTCTCAAAGGTTTCCTGCAAGTTGGCGATAAGGTCATTTGATTTCTATGACATCACCGCGATGTCGTCCATGTAAGCATGTACGTTACGACCTATTTGGTCATGTAGGCAAGGTTGCATCATCCGTTGGTATGTGGCCCAGCGTTTTTCAACCCAAAGGGCATCATGACATAGCAATATGTGCCGCAAGGTGTGATGAACGAAGTGGCCAATTGGTCCGACTTTCGCATCCGAATTTGGTGGTATCCTGAGCAGGCATCGAGACAACACAGAAGTTCTGAGCTAGCCGTCGAGTCAATGACTTGGTCAATGTGAGGCAAAGAAAATGGATCCTTCAGTCACGCTTTGTTTAAGCCGGTGTAATCAATGCACATTTTTAATTCTTTGGTTCCCTTTTTGGGGACAAGTACAGGATTTGCCACCCATCGGGTGTGAATAACTTCTCGGATAAAACCAGCTTTAAGTAACCTAGCTATCTCCTTGCATATAGCCCGTCGTCTTTCATCACCGAAGCGTCTTAGAGGTTGTTTCACCAGTTTTTCTTTAGGATCAATATTCGAGCCGTGCTCAGCAAGTTCCCTAGGTACACCCTTCATGTCGGCAGGTTGCCAGGCGAAGATATCCCTATTCTCACGGAGGAACTTGATGAGCGCACTTTCCTATTTGGGATCCAAGTCCATGCCAATGGTGGTGGTCTTGGAGTAATCTCCTTCAACAAGCTCCACCTGCTTGGTCTTATGGCGGCCTTGAATGCAGGTTCGGCGGCAGTGATTTGCTTCTTCGAAGCCAGCATCTCTGAGGCATCAACTTGGATTTGGATCTCCTTGAACTCCTCACCATAGAGGACTGCTTCAGCGAAGGTGGCTTCACTCAGCTTGCACTCCCTTGCCCTGGTTAATCTTCCGTTAATGGTGATGATTCCTTTTGGTCTGGGTATCTTGAGCTTGTTGTAGACGAAGCATCTCCTGGCAAGGAAGGAGTGGAATATGTCGCATCCAAATATGACGTGGTACACGCTCTTGAAGGGCACCACTTCGAAGGTCATGCGCTCTTGGTGGTAATTGTTGACATCAGCAAAGGTGACTAAAAGGGTGATGTGGCCAAGAGAATTAGCTTGGCGGCTAGGAACAATGCCATGGAACACAGTGTTGCTCTTCCTTAGCTGGGTCTCCGTCAAGTTTATCTTGTGAAGTGAATCCAGGTACATGATGTTGATGCTGCTTCCATTGTCCACGAGGCACTTGGTGAACTCTGTACCGTCAATCAAGGGGTTAATGACCATTACATACTGGTTCTCTGTTGGGATGAGGTCTAGATGATCTTTCCTGTCCCAAGTGATTGGAATTTCCGACCACCTGACGTATTGGGGAACTGGGGGGAGGGTAGCCATCAGTATCCTTAGTGAGGTTTTCTGGGACTGGACGGTGGGAGTACCAAGGAAGGTATGGTAACATGGAGCCTTCTTCTCGAAGGGGTTCTTTCCCTTGCAATCGCCCTTGTCGGCGGACTTGGGTTCCACATCTTCATCCATGTCACTTGCTTCCTTGGATTCCTCCTCCTTCTTCTTCCCCTTTCCCTTTCCGCGGAGTCTATTCTTCTGACTTGGCTTGTAGCCGCACTCAGGGTCTTTGTTGAGCTTGTTGATGAACTTGCATTGGCAGTTGGTGTGGGTGTCCTTGCTGTTTGCATCGAGGTGGACGAAACATGACATATCGCGGTACTCTCCGTACGTTTGAGGAACTGATGGCCCAAGAAATCTCGAGCTCGTTGGGGAACCCCAAGAGGAAGGTATGATGAGCACAACAACAAGTTTCCCTCAGTTGTGAAACCAAGGTTATCAAACCAGTAGGAGCAAGGAAACACCTCCAAGGTGTTGTTGCCAACTTGGAATCCTGCACAACACAACCACAAAACTTTGCCCCCAATTACAATGAGGTTGTCAATCTCACCGGTTTTGCTGAAAACAAAGGATTAAACGTATTGTGTGGAAGAAAGTAAAAGCTTGCAGAAAGTAAACAGAAAGCAGTAAACAGTTGTAGATTGATAGTAAAATAAAGGACCGGGGTCCATAGTTCACAAGTGGTGGTTCTCCTTAAGATAGATGACATGTTGGGTGAACATATTACAGCGGGGCAATTGACAAACATCGAGAAAGCATACATGCATATACTAATCATCTTGACTCCTATGAGATTTGATTGGGCAATACAACAATATACATAGACCATAATCCAACTGCATCTATGACTAATAATCCACCTTCAGGTTATCAATCCGAACCCCCTCTAGTATTAAATTGCAAGCAACAGATAATTGCATTACGCATTGCGTGTAAAGTAAACAATATGATTGTTCTATGAACAAAGGATTGTTGTTTTCTCCCCAGTAGCAACAACACATCTAATACCTTAGAGATTTCTATCACTTCCCTAGATTACTAGAGGCATGAACCCACTACCGAGCATAAATACTCCCTCTTGGAGTTTCTAGCATCTACTCGGCTAAGATATCTACTAACAACGGAGAGCATGCAAGATCACAAATAACAAAGACATGATACAATCAATAATCAATCTGAAATACAATCTCAATATCCATCGGATCCCCGCAAACACAACATGCATGATTACAAATAGATGATCTTGATCATGAATGGAGCTCAGAAGATCTAGACATGGTAGCACAAAGGAGAAGAACCAACCATCTAGCTACTACATGGACCGGTAGTCCAAGGATGAACTACTCACGCATCACACCGGAGGCTTGCATGGTGATGAAGAAGGCCTCTAGGGTGAATTCTCCCCTCCGGTAGGGTGCCGGGAAGAGCTTCAAATCCCTCCCGATCTAGGGATGGAGATGACGGCGGCTACAGACTCTTTCGTGGAATTTTGATCGAGTACTTAGGGTTTCTGTATCGGAGGCATCTTATAGCCGAAAGGGGAGGCCGAGGGGTGCCCTAGGCGGCCACACCACACCCTAGCGCATGCCAGGCCTGGCCGTGCGACCAGCTGGTGTGGCGGCCCTCTGGCCCCTCTCCATCTCATATTCTGGCTCCGTGTCCCCCTTGGTGAAATACTGACTTTGGCTTTTGTCCCTTCCAATTCCGAGAATATTCATTTTCTGACTTTCCTGGAACCAAAAACAGCAGAAAATAGGCAGCTCGCATTGTGGCATCTTGCTAATAGGTGAGTCCCAGAAAGTGTATAAAAAGTACTCCAGAGTGTGGACAAAACATAAGAAAGTAGATAAAAACCAAGCATGGAACATCAAAAATTATAGATACGTTTGCAACGTATCAACATCCCCAAGCTTAACTCCTGCTTGTCCTCGAGTAGGTAAGTGATAAAAAGAAAGAATAATTTTTGAGGTGACATGCACCATCATAAACTTGATCAAAGTATTTGTAAAACATGGATAGCTGGGATCATAGTACTTCAACATAGCATGAAAGATAAAGTTCTAACAATAACACCTAGCAACTATGTTGCAACATGAAAAGGCACAAACAAAAGATTCATGAATAACAATGCTTTGCAAGACGTTTGTTTGTTTGTTTCACATAAAGAAAACATAGCATAGTGGCATTCAGCTTGTTCCTCATAGAGTAGCAAACATAAATGCATAGGACACCTTCAGTGTTTATAAGGGTGACTAGATACAAATAGTTTAAGAAGAATCAATATCAAAATTATGCATCAATCAAAAAGTCTTGGGACAATGCACGTAGAACTAAGAATGGCCACTATGCTCTCAAAATAGGTGCATAAAGATAGAAGGTGGAGAGTCAACATAAAAGTAAAAGAAAGGACTTCATAGAAGGAAGTAGGAATTCAAGTTTTATAAAGAGCTTCCAAAAATTATGGTACTTATTAGCTTTCAGCTCTCATTGCCCCTATCATAAGCATCTTGAAGTGATAAAGGTTAAAGTGAACAAACTATGGAGTATATGCTTGACAAAGTATAAGTTGGAAATCTCATGTTCCTTGAATACGAGGGCCGCTCCTCATGCTACTCAAGTTTAGTTACCGGTAAGTTCTTGTCATAGTAAGTACATGTGTATCATAGAGAACCTCCAACGGGGTACCCCTTGTCCGATGATACGGAAGAATGCCCATATCAAAATGACAAGGCAAGTAGACAACGAGCATCTCAGCAATCTTCTTATTTACCATGGGAAAATTGTGCTTTTTTCTCTCTTTCCTATTTTCTCATATCTCTTTTTTTTCTTTTCTCTTTTTCTCAATCTCTATCTTTTTTTATAAGAAGAATGCTTCATAGATTGCTCATTATGGTTACACTGCAGATTTCCACCATGATTAGGCATGGATTAGACCGGCGGCCCAGGCGTTTCTCTAACACACATACATAACTCCATGGACTTACAAGCTCCCCTTTCATTTCACACCGACGACATCCATAGACAAAAGAGCATGATAGCAACTAGGTACAATGTACAAGTGCAATGTTGAAAGTGTTCCCCATGATAGCATGGTTCTGCTAATCCCCAACATATAACTGCAAGCATATACAACATAGATGACACAATGGTTCAAGTTTATTAGGGAAAGAAAAGGAAAGTGTGCCATCAAGTTCGTGAGAGCTTTAAACACTAATTTTCTCATAAAAAGTTTAATTCGAAAGGTAGATAAAACATGAATATACTTGGAATAGTAAATGCTAATAGGTAGGTATGGTGGACTCTTTGGAATAACTTGGTTTTATTTGGAGTTGGATGCATGAGTGGAACTCATACTTGGTTATGGAGGATAGCAAAAGACTGGGAGCGACCAACTAAGAGAGCAATAATGGCCATAATCATGCAAAGCGACAAAACATCATTAATTAAAGCATAAAGTGATATTACAAGTCGAAAAATAAATGATCATAAAGGCTATGGTGACTTGGGATAGTCTTAACATGGTGTGAGCATGCGCCAAGTCAACCCAAATAAAGCATCAAAGGAGAATACCACAATACTATGCTTTAATTAACTAAACCAATGCATGATTCTTTCAAGGCACATTAAGCAATCTCAATTGTTTATAACATTTCATGCTATAGAAAAGATCACTAAGCATAAAGCCAAAAAATATCAAGCATGACATGACAAAGCATAGGCCACAGTCAAAAACAAGCTCTCTTTACCACTTAAGCATGAACTTTCCTACTCTTTTCCAATCCAAACCAAACTATTTGAAAACTAATGTATGAAAGAGGGGGTCCAACCAATTTATTCAAGAAAACTAAGAAAACCAAGCAAACAAAAACAAAGATGCTCCAAGAACAACACAATTGTGCATGAAACAATAAAAGTGAAGTGTTTGGAAGAACCTGAGATTTTTATTGATGAAGAAAGGGATGCCTTGGGCATACCCAAGCTTTGACGCTTGTACTTCTTGGATATTTCTTGGGGTGACACTTGTGGCATCCCCAATCTTGAGCTTTAGTTCATTCTTCATCTCATTACATCATTCTCTCCATACACCTGAAATTTTTCCTTCATACAAAACTTCACACAATCTTTATTAGCAACATTAGTGCACTCAAAATAATAAGTCTTTGGGTTCAGTTTCAACACCAATAAAACTTCTAATAAAACACGAGATACTGAAGAACTTCCCTTGAAAATCTCAATTCCCCAAAGAGAACTCAAAAAGGAATCAACAAGAAGCAAATGCAAATAACGGCAGAAATCTGTCAAAACAAACCAGCAGGTAAAAACCAATTTTTTCAAAGACCTTATGTTGCTCAAATAGAAAAGTGTTGAACTAACGAAAGTTAGATAACAACCTGGTACAGAAGCACAAAAATTCACGCCCCAAAACGAAGTACAGATATTTTACACGATTTTTTACAGTGAAGCACAAAAATCTGTTTTGGGCAGCAACTTTCCCAAGCATTACTTCTCTCTCATTAGAGGTTACTCTTGGCACAAAAAGCAAATAAAAAGGATAAGGAGCGGTTATTAAAGAGGTAATAACTTCCAATACTCATCTAAAACTTTTGGATTATCTCCCAATAAGTACTTTTCTTTAACGCCTTTAAGTTAGGCATGATAATTTTGATGATGCTCACATAAGAAATATGAATTGAAGTAAAAGAGAGCATCAAGAAGCAAATGCAAAACACATTTAAGTCTAACCCACTTCCTATGAATAGGAATCTTATACGCAAATAAATTCACAAAGAACAAAGCGACATGCATAGGAAGATAAAACAAGACTAACTTCAAAACTTTCAGCAAATAGAGAGGTGTTTCAGTGCCATGAAAACTTTTACAACCATATTTTCCTATCTCATTATAATTTTCAGTAGCCTCATGAATAAACTCAACAATATAACTATCACATAAAGCATTCTTTTCATGATCTACAAGCACTAGAGCTTTATTATAAACATTTTCAAAAGAATCCTCAGGAACATAACATTCATCCTCCTTTAGTAAGCATGGGGGACAATCAAATATTGTAAGGGGTAAAGAGTTACTCTCATTAGAAGCTAGGAATGGGTAGATCCATTCTTCCTCCTATTAATCATCACTCTCCTCCTCTTTTTCAACCAATGAGCTTCCAGTTTCAGCAATTTCTTCTTCCATAGGCTCCTGCAAGGCATTAGTCTCTTCTGCTGGTGGAGAGAATATATTAAGATATTCAAGAATATAGCCATTTTATTCCTTGTAATTATCAAAGAAAAATTGAAGTATATCATAAACCTCATATTTATAAGGTGCATCATCAGTATTTTCAAGCAAATAAGCTAGTTCGAATGCACCCTTCCAAGCAATAAATTCTTCAATTTGTTCCACATCATAAAAGTCATAATTTCCCTTAACATAAGAAGATATGGTAACATCATCATTATACTCACATTCAAAAGGGAGGTGTTTATACCTCTTACAGCAACAAGATTTATCAAAGCAATAAGTAACATTATAAGTAGAGCACATGTTTCTAGCAATGGTATACAATCTATCAATTTGTTCCCATAAGTGTTTCCCTTTTTGTGACAAGCGGTGTTCCTTATAATAATATTTTTGTTCTTCCGTGAACCCCCCTTTGCCAATTAGATTCAGTTTCAAAGAAACCAACCATTTATAGAAAGCATGATAAAGCAAGACAATAACAGACCAACGAAAACAACAACTATAGTAGGAACTAATTTTTTTGTATTTTTGATAAAATAAACAAGCAAACAAAGCAGAAATAAACTAAGCAAAAAAAATAACAAAGTAAAGAGATTGGTTATGAGGAACTCCCCTTGTGAAGATGTCCTTGACTCCCCGGCAACGGCGCCAGAAAAGAGCTTGATGGCCCAAGATATCTCGAGCTCGTTGGGGAACCCCAAGAGCAAGGTATGATGAGCACAGAAGCAAGTTTCCCTCAATTATGAAACCAAGGTTATCAAAACAGTAGGAGCAAGGAAACACCTCCAAGGTGTTGTTGCCAACTTGGAATCCTGCACAACACAACCACAGAATTTTGCCCCCAACTTACAGTGAGGTTGTCAATCTCACCGGTTTTCCTGAAAACAAAGGATTAAACATATTGTGTGGAAGAAAGTAAAATCTTGCAGAAAGTAAACAGAAAGCAGTAAACAGTTGTGGATTGTAAAAGAAAGGACCGGGGTCCATAGTTCACTAGTGGTGGTTCTCCTTAAGATAGATGACATGTTGGGTGAACACATTACAGCAGGGCAATTGACAAACATCGAGAAAGCATACATGCATATACTAATCATCCTGACTCCTATGAGATTTGATTGGGCATTACAACATTATACATATACCGTAATCCAACTCCATATATGACTAATAATCCACCTTCAGGTTATCAATCCGAACCCCCTCTAGTATTAAGTTGCAAATAACAGATAATTGCATTACGCATTGCGTGTAAAGTAAACAATACGATTGTTCTATGAACAAAAGATTGTTGTTTTCTCCCTAGTAGCAATAGCACATCTAGTACCTTAGTGATTTCTCCCTCTTGGAGTTGCTAGCATCTACTCGGCCAAGATATCTAGTAACAACGGAGAGCATGCAAGATCACAAATAAAAAAGACATGATAGAATCAATAATCAATCTGAAATAGCATCTCAATATCCATCGGATCCCCACAAACACAACATGTATGATTACAAATAGATGATCTTGATCATGAATGGAGCTCAGAAGATCTATACATGGTAGCACAAAGGAGAAGGACCAACCATCTAGCTACTACATGGACCCGTAGTCCAAGGATGAGCTACTCACGCATCACACAGGAGGCTTCATGGTGATGAAGAAGGCCTCCAGGGTGAATTCGTGGAATTTTGATCGGGTACTTAGGGTTTCTGTATCAGAGGCATCTTATAGGACAAAGGGGTGGCCGAGGGGGTGCCAGAGGCGGCCAGACCACCCCCTGGCGCGGGCCAGGCCTGGCTGCGGCTAGGTGGTGTGGCCACCCTCTGGCCCCTCTCCGTCTCGTATTCTGGCTCCGTGTCCCCCTCGGTGAAATACTGACTTTGGCTTTTGTCCCGTCCAATTTCGAGAATATTCATTTTCTGACTTTCCTGGAACCAAAAACAGGCAGCTGGCACTGTGGCATCTTGTTAATAGGTTAGTCCAAGAAAGTGTATAAAAGTACTCCAAAGTGTGGACAAAACATAAGAAAGTAGATAAAAAACCAAGCATGGAACATCAAAAATTATAGATACGTTTGCAACATATCAGGAACACGGGGCGCTGAGGTTGTTGAATGACTCTGCTACTGCCCATGGCTAGCCCCCCGGCCACGACCATGTTGTCCGCCTCCGCCTCTGCCAGCGAACATCGTGGTGACCATGATGGCTGCTTTCTTCTATTCTAGTGGAGTTTTCCGCTTGTTTTATTGTTCCTCTTGGCCTAGGTAGGAATGGACAATGCCGGAAATGATCTGTGAGCATCATCATCAGCGATGGCGAATGTGCTAGCCATGACAATCATCGAGTTGAGGTCTAGCTTGATGTTGTCCTGATGGCGCTTTAGCATATGTCAGAGAAATGTTCCCTTCTCCTGGCCATCAATGAAGGCGGCCATAGAGGTTTGATCATGCACTCCCTCACACGAATTTTTCATATCCAGCCAACGAGATAGGTAAGCACGAGAGGATTCATC
Organism: Avena sativa; assembly: GCA_916181665.1. NCBI lineage: Eukaryota > Viridiplantae > Streptophyta > Magnoliopsida > Poales > Poaceae > Avena > Avena sativa. The sequence continues at coordinate 100,291,896 of OV702287.1, read as the reverse complement.
CTTTTCTTGCACACACTGGTGTAGGTCACCGACGGTGCAGGGATGTTTGTATGTACCCACGAAGTTCTTGGTGAACGCTTCATGCATGTCCAGCCAATTGCAGATTCATTTCTCCGGCCAGTCGTTGATCCATTTTCGAGCAGTTCCGGTGAGCATAAGTGAGAGGTACTTGACGACGACATTAGGGTTTCCCCTAGCAATGTGAATCGCTTCGATGTAGTCCTGCAACCATGTAGCTAGCATGGTAGTGCCGTCATAGGGCTTGATGGTCTTGTCGATCCGGAGACCTTTGGGGGTAAGTTGTGGCCCGTATTACCGGTCCAAAACAATGTGGCCCTAGGTAGGGGAGTTCCCGGGCTTCTTGAATCTTGTCAAACCATGAACGTGCATCGTATGGCTCCGGTTGCTTCCCATTTCCGCCATGGGGAGGAGAGTTGTGGTGCGATCCATGGGACCCGCCAGGTCCTCCACCATGGTGGTTACTGGGTGGCTACTAGGTGGCGATGGTGGCGGTGTGTTAGCCTTCTTGCTGCTTTCTTTTCCCCTGCGCTCTCCAGCATGTCAAGGTTGCTCACCCTAGTCACGTATGACAATACCGACCTGGGGACGCCTGGGGGTGGAATGCTTGTGCGATGGCGCGGCTGTTGTTCCTCATGTCACCGGGATGGCGGAGGTGGCGGTGATCGGCGGGGGTGAGCCTTCTCTCCATTGTCGGAAGATATGGGTATGGCATCGGCCCTATTGCAAGCATACCTCCGCCTTCACTCCATAGAGCATGTATGGGATCCTTCATCGCGAGGAGATCTTGGCCTTCGGCGGCTGTTTAGGGTTAACTGGCAAAGCTCCAGGTTGGAATCGAGCCTCTGCGAGGTGGCCTTCTCCTATTGCTTGCAAGACTTGGCTACGAGGTCATAGACCTGAGCCACCGCTGCAGGCGATTTGTCTTGTTCTAGTAGGTTTTTGGTGGTCGGGGGTTGGCATTACTTGTCTCCCTTCTAAATCGATGTATGGGGTGGATTTTGCTGGTTTGGATGCTTCCCACCCTAACTTGCGTCGAATGCCAGGATCTTCGACAATGTGAGTTGTTGCCTTCTTAGCCTTGTGCTTTAGTAGCAACTACTTGTACTCAGACTCCATTTCTCTTGCTGCCTTGATGGATTACTGCGCCTTAGCCAAATTCCTGTCTAGCTGGGCGCCCTAGTCTGCGATGCATTTAGCCTCCGCTAGGATTTCTACATGTTTCTCATCAAGCTCTGTAACGCTCCGGATATGGGCGAGGGTAATGGGTTCGACGAGGAGTGGACCGTACATCACCTTGTCAGCGGAGTAACCAAGGGGTTGCCAGCTACAGACGTTGATGGTGGTGGAGGCAGATTTGTTTGTTTGGCAGTACTGGGGCATGTGGCAAGTTCCTGCGGCTGTTGCGGGGGAATAACTGGAGGAGGCATGGCGTTGGCCGGACCCAGAGGGTCGGTGGCTTTATTTTCCAATGTTGCTCTGGTAATTGCAGGTGTGGGCGTAGCTTTCTTAGGTTCTGGTTCCTTCTTGTCTTCTTCTATCACATTCCCGATGGCCACTAGTACCTGGCGGGAAGTGATAGCCTTCTCAGCAAGATCCTCCCTCTCAAACTCCTTCTCGATCTCCCTCATAGCAGCGTCATATTTCTCTGAGTTAGCCTCTGAGCCGCCGCCATCCATGTTGATGTCGGTGTAGAGGGCGTCAAGCACTAAGTCAGAGTTGGCTTCGGTGTTTTCGATGGCAGAGCTGGAGGGGGATGGTGCTTGGCTGTTGTTGTTATTGCCTCCTCCGGTTGTGGCGGTTATGTCGGACTCAGCTTCCTCATTGGCATCAGCCAAACTATTGACAGTTGCGATCATCTCATTGAGGGTAAGCAAGCCGGTGGCTTGTCGCCTCTGAAACGTATGCCGGAGGAGTGTTTGGGGTGTGAGCCCTTCCACAAAGTGGTACACAAGATCGTCGGTGCAATCACCTTCTAGGGTTTCCCTCACCCATAACCATCTAGCAAGGTATTCATGAGGGGATTTGCCCTCCCTCTGAACACATCGAGCCAGATCGAAGATGGTGACGATGCCGACAAAGTGTGACCTCTGCGTCTATAACGCTGGGGGAAGCCAAGCGAATCTGTAGGGTCCTTACCATTATGTCCTGCACAGAGGCGTTTTGGGTGGGCCTTGAATTTTTCCGATCTAAGTCAGCAAACTCCGGAGAGAGATCCGGTCCAGATCCTTCCACGAATGTGTCGTGCCCAGAGGCGGTCCATGTGGGCCTTAACGAGTTTCCGACTTCCTGGGAGCTAGGACCCGAGTCAGTTTCGCTGATGAAGATGTGGATGTCTCCGACTGGGACGACGGACCAACGGGTAGGGTTCGTCTTCGCTAGGACCCATAATTCGTCCAGACGGATGATCGGGAAGTTTCTAGAGAATAGAACACGTCCAATGGATATGGTGTCGTCGATTCCCGTGAAGAGATTGGACCTCGCCCGATGTAGAGCTCGAAGCGCCTCTTGCCCATGGTGGGCGCCAACTATCGTGGTATTGCCGACGAGTACGCCATGGAGGGGTTCTCACTGAGCGTGTTTAGAGAGGTGGGGGAATGCGGTGAGTTGGCGGGTACGAGGTAACACAGCTTACCCAGGTTCAAGTCCCACAATGATGGAGGAACTCTACTCCTGCTATAAATCACTATAATGGCAATACGCTGAGTTACATGGATTGGTTCATTGTGCAAGGGTGTTATGAATCGTCTCCTAAAGGCTCCCACAGGTCCGGCTTATAAAGGTGCCAGAACCTAGGGTTATAGGGAAAGGACCTTGCCGGAGAAGGTACAGAGTCCTACACTAATACCAACTAGTATTTTGTGTCTTGTACTTCAAGGCTCCGAGCAGGTCGGTGACTTCCACGTAGCCTTACTTTATCCGGCATGGGCCTCCCTTCTGGATCTGCCTAACTAGGCCTCCCAGCAGGCCATGGTCCATGCTACCAACTGTGGGCCACCTGGTTTAGCCGAATTAGAGACATGCCATGGTGATACCCATTTAGCATATTCCCAACAATGCAACTATGTGTAATATTTTTAATATCAACTTCGACATCCCAATTCCAACTTTTTAATAGAATCCAATCTTACTTAAACCAAACCTCCATTAGCTCTCCCATAATATATATCAAAGTGGTGGTTTTACTCAAATAGAAATAAAACAAAACAAACTGGAACAAATAAAAGATGCTCCAAGTTTATGCGATAGTAATGTGTTGCTCAAAAAACAGAAAGTAGACGTGTGCAAACCGAGAGTGTGGTTGGTCCAGTGGGGTTCCTTGGGCATCCTCAATCTTATGGTTTTCACCATCCTTGGATTGCTCTTGGTGCAGCTCCTCTAATCCCTATGAAAAACATCAACACAAAATTTTCTCACATCTCTTTTTTGTGGGGTGACATTAGTGGGTACAAAAGACACATTGGTTGCTGCAAGAAAGCCTTAAACAAATATATATATAAAATGTTCAGTAGGTATATAATGTTTTATGCTTTCTCATGAACTCAAATCAATCAAAAAGATTCAACTTGAAAGCTCAAAGAATGCATAAAACAAATCTGTCCAAAATTTTAGCAGCAGCAAAACATAATTAGTTACCATACTTAGACATGTACTAAAATCACGAAATTTCATGAGCATATAGAGGATGAAAATTTCAAACTATATTTCTAATATGAGCTCAATCGGAGTTACAGAAAAAATATGAAAAATCATACAGTACAGAGACTCGTGCAGAAAACTGCAGCTCCATATATGTGTTCAACTTTTTTCAATCCAAAATGGGTAAAACTTAGTACTTTATTTAAATCAATAAAATCGTGGGGAAGACTTCCATTTACCTTCCTTTGAAACAATAATAGCACCTGTAGTACGAAGGAAAGGTCTTCCCCAAATAATTGGACTAGAGGTTTTACTTCCCATGTCCATGATAATAAAATCAACGGGAACGAAAGTCATGTGAAGCTCTACCATTACATTACTAACTTTGCCTACATGTCCATGTAGCATTTTTCTATATTTTTCAATTCTAGCAATTCATATAGATCCTTGGATAAAACGGAAACACTATAACCTAGATCAAGTATAACATGGTGTGTTTCTTTTCCAATAGTAATTAGTACCTTGGGGATCCATACATCCCCAAGCTTAGGTGGTATCATAGCATCTTGATTGTACCTAGCAATCTTTTCTTTAAGCACATGGTTAGCAATATAAGAACCAAAACCCGCTTGGTGTGAATTTATGGAAGGATCACTAGCAAATTTTTGTAGCACATTAATGAGTCCATGTAAGCTACACTTATCTAGATCAAGTAGTGGATCCTTAAACTCACTAAGCATATTAACTTCTTCTACCTTTTCCACTCTCTTTATTTCATTAATAACTTCCCAAGATCTATCTTTTAAATCTTGCACATAGTTTATTGTTTCCTCACGTTTTTAAGAAATGATAGTTTCTTTCAATGATGTTACTTCCCTAGTGAGCTGATCTACCCTCTCAAACAAAGCATCTTGTTTCTCAAATTTAGATATAAATTCTTTGTTCAACTCTTTTTGGGTAGATATAAATGTTCTAATAGTATTTTCCAAGTCATTAGAAACATTACCACTGCTAGGATATTTGTTGGGAACAAAGGGTGGCCTATTGTAAGAGTTGTAGTTATTATTACCATAGCTACCACTAACAAAATTCCTAACAAACTTCACATCCACACTTTCAGCATTGTTACCAACTAAGTCTTGGAAAGGAACATTCTCAACATTTTGTTTAGACATGAAAGCAAGAATGGCGTCCATTTTACTATATAAAGTGTCTATCTCTTCTATGGAATTTACTTTCTTGGAAAGAATAAGTGCTCTTTCAGTATTCCATTGACTATAATTTTGCAATATACTTTCTAGTATGGCTTTTGCTTCTACAATAGTCTTACTCATAAAAGCACCTCCACCAGCAGAATCTAGTATGTTTCTAGACATGTAGTTCAAACCATTATAGAATGAATGCAAGATGTTCCATTCATTGACTCCATGTGATGGAAAAGTCCTAAGCATTATATTAATTCTCTCCTAAGCCATAGATACAAGCTCATTTTCATTTTGCCTCAACGATAAGATGTTATTCATATTTTGCAAAATTTTAATGCAAGGATAATATTTTTTTATGAATGCTTCTTGTAAATCATCCCAATAATTTATACTAGAAGTAGGTAGTGACAGTAACCATCCTTTAGATTTTACTCTAAGTGTGAATGGAAACAATTTTAGTTTAAGGATATCATTTTCAACATTTTTACATATTTGCATGTCAGATATTTCACAAAATTCATGAAGATGCATAGAGGCATCCTCATTTGCACTACCTCCAAATTGTTCCCTAGTTATCAAGTTTAGCAAAGTAGGAATAACTTCAAAGCTCTCCACTGTAATCTCAGGTGTGGTAATAGGCATAGCAATAAATTGATCATTAGGTGTATTTGTGTAGTCACACAATTTAGTTCTTTCTCCCATTATGTAAGTAGTAAAGTGTACTAATTTTTATGTGTTTTACATTTTTGAATGAAAACTAAAAGTAAAATGATAGTACAACTAACATTACTAAACTAATAACTAACAAATGAAACACAAAAGTAAAAATAAAAAGACAAACCAAAATACAAAATTAAAGACAAAAACTAAAAAACAAAAAGTAAATGCAAAACTAAATGTAAAAAGTAACTAGAAATGTAAAAACTAAAATGTAAAGATGAAAGTAAAGACAATAACAAAACAAAATAAAACTACTTTGAAGATTTAAAAGAACAAGAAGATACTCACGTAGGTGCAACCTCCCCAAGCTTAGGTGTTTCCACAAGTTGGTGATGAAGTTAAACTTTCTCGTGAGCTATCCTTTTACTAGCTCCCCGGCAATGGAGCCAGAAAACTTTCTTGATGCGAGTGCTAGAAAACTTCCTGACAGTTGTTGTAGGAGCTTCTCGTTGCACCTTAACGGTTCAGACTCTAAATGGAGAGTGATGTCGTAAATGGAAGTCTTCCCCATGAGAGAAACTCGAGGGTTTAAATATCGAACTCTCGGGGAGCTGTGTGTAAGAGAATGATCCTCTTTGTTCTTTGTCAAGCAACCTACAAAATAGTTGTAGATTGTCTTCCCTCAACCTCACCAATTGGTTGTCAAGCACAAGGTGTATCTAAGCAAAACTGAAATAAAATAAAATAAAATTAAAATGCAATGCAATGGAATATGATGTTTTTGGGTTTTGGTTGGTGTTTGGAAGTATGAGAAATATTTTTGTATTTTCGTATTTAATTAGTACTCCCTCCATCCCAAAATGTAAGGCGCCTAAGCTTTAGCCAAAAGTCAACATCTTCTAAGTTTGACCAAGTTTATATGAAAAAATATGAATATCTACAATATCAAATGAATATTTTGAGAAACTATACTTTCTTATGAATCTATTGATATTGATTTGGTATTGTGAATGTTTATATTTTTATGTATAATTTTGGTCAAACTTAAAATATGTTGACTTTTGACTAAAGCTTAGGCGCCTTACATTTTGGGACGGAGGGAGTACTTACAATAAAAAGTGATATAGATGTGTTGGATATGGTTTTCTTATGGTTTAAAATGGATCGAGTTTCATGGTTTTGCTTATGTACTCTCTCTTTGAGTTGTGGTGGACACGGGACACTCTAATTGACATAATATTGGTGCAACATGTTAAAGTATGGATAGAAATTCATATGGGCATCATATCCTAACATAGATATGTTATTTTACTAACAATTTACTTATACACCACTAGAAAGGGGAGGGTCTTCAAGCAATCTAGTATTACGAACAATTCAGAGTATAGCATTAAGCTCTATGACATGAAGTTAAAATAAGAACATACTTGATCTAGTCTAAGCATGGTATTTTATTTATCCCTAGTGAGGCAACTATGTAAGGTAAACACCCAAGTGATTTGCAAGGTTTACTGTCCTACCCACAAGATCACCCCCATTGCTCCAACTAATGCACATGTTCCCCCACACACGCTCCCATATACAAGTTTGATCAAAACAAGTAAACAAAAACGGGTACATAATATGCATCTATTCATATACTACCAATACTAAATAATTGCAATCTCAAATATCAACTATATAAAGATCCACCACATAGGTAATAAAAATATGACCGTAATCATGTTATGCAGCTCATACGGTTCTAATACAATCGAGATCATGAGAGAGATATATAATAGCTACTGCCACAAACCCATAGTCCAGGTGTGGACTACTCACCCTTCATCATGGTGAAGGTGCTGGAGTCGTTGGAGGAGGTGGAGATCACACCGGTAGAGCCCCACCGGAGTTTCCCCCCTCCAATCTTCTGCCTCTTGCCTCTCTATTTCGTGTTTCTGTCTTCTACGGCGCTCCTCTCCGAGAATCGCCGGGAGACCTTTTTTATACGTGGTTTTAGGTCAGAACCTTTGTCTGGGAGAAATAATTGACGGCATTGGAGACTCGAGGAGCAAACAAGAACACCACACGCGTCAGGGGGGTGGCCAGGTGTGGTGGGCCCATTACTCCCTCGGCCTTCTTCTTTCACTGATCTTTGGCCCAATGTTCTTGGTTTTGATAAATACTGGGTCCCGTGAAGTTTTAGGTCAATTGGACATCGTTTGGGTACCTGAAAGTCAAAAACATTGAAATAGGGGTTTTCTGCCTTAGCAGGGTTAATTCCAAAACAATATGGAAAGTGTGAATTATTCGCAAATATCATTATAAAACATGAATATACCCCATATATGATACAAATATGCTGGAATATGAAGTAATAAAGTGTAAAGTTCATGGATGCATTTTACATGCATCAGTATCTCATGGTAAACTCATGAATGGAGTGTTCGAAACAATTCTTGAGATGACAACATGAAACACGTCAAGGTAACGGAGGAAACAAAAGAAGAAGGTTTCAAGTTGTTAGATAACTGGTCTTAATAAGGATTGAGACCATGGAGTGTACAGAAGAGGTTAAACTTTTGAAGAAAGGGGGCTTCCAATAGAAGGAACATGACCACAGACTTCAAGAGGGAACCTCTACTAAACGTCTTAAGTAGAGATTTCAGGGATACAAAGATATGGATCAACAAAACCAAGTTATTGATTTTTTTTACATAGAAGGGTCAATATTTTTTTCAACAGAAGGCCAAGATAGAAAGGTTGTTTTGGTGGAGAGGACTCATAAGAGTCACAAGAAGCATGTACTAAGAGAAACTTCTGAGTACTAAGATCATAGTCGCTCTTCAAACTTGTTTAGATAGAATGGAAGGAACTCTTTATTCATCCAGGAATATCAAAATCTTTGCCAAAGATTGAGATATCACTTTACACCACCAAATGAATAGGTAACAAGATTCCTGATAACATGAGAAAAATAAACTTCTTTCTCAGACTCTGAGTTCTTGGCATAACAAGACACTTGCCAAGACAGAGGGTCTATAGGATTGACCGAGAGATATTTAGCAACTCTACTTTAAATGTTATCCTTGATGTTCGAGAAACCAGACATCAAGAGAAGGTAGGACTTTTGATACAAAGAAAACCATAAGCACAACTCCTAGAACATGTCATGGAAGAAGCCTCATGAAAAGTGATTGTTATTGCTGAATCAAGAGAATGTGGCAGTAGGCCTTCCAACTAATCGTGTCAACCACTACATCAATCTTGCTAGATTTTTTATCCAACGGTCAATATTTATTTGACCGTGAAACTGTAGAGGAAGCCTCTACGGTGAATTTTCTATTAGATTAAAAATATGTACAAGCAGATTTACAAAGTGGTAGGAGGCCAATCAAGGGGGGAAGATGGTTAAAAGAGATAATAACAACATGTCTAGGAAAAAGTAGCTAGGATCCACTCCTTAAGAGGCTGAACCAAGTCAGTCTTCACTCTATATTGATGCAAGTAGATGTCACTCTGAGCCCTCACTCTCCAACGAGCCAAAGAAGGGTCTTGGTCTTTAAAAATGTAGTCATTACGTTCTTTCCATATGTTCCTAGCAGCAGAAGTAGCAATTTCCATGAACAAGGTCCCCTGAACAGCTGTCTTGCTCTAACAAAGCGAGGTGAAATCTGAAGAGAACTCCATTGAATATCAATCATATCCCAGCAGGCCAAAGCAAATGGCCATTCGTGGAAAAGGTGGTCTCGGGTCTCCACAACTTGGTTATTACATAGCACACAGAAAAGGCCTCTTCCACTCACCAATTTTTTCGATGCATCAAATCATTTGTGTTCCAATGATCTCTCAAAAGAAGCCATGTAAACACTCGTAGGTTAGGGAGACATTTAGACTTCCATATATAATTTATCGCCTCATCTTCTAGTAAATCATCAAATATGAAATTGTAGAACTTTGCCGAGTTATAATCTGCAGTCCCCCAAGGGAAGATTCTAGTGTCCAGTTCAGTATGACCAAGGAGCAAGTCGCCAGTGATCTCTTGAACTGTAGTTAATTCATATGTTGCCTGGACAGAGTGGTAAAGCAAACAAAGAGAAATGATCTGTATTGGTGGCTATATCTGCTACTGTGGCATCCTTGTTCATAGCATAGGAGAACATGCGAAGGTAGGTATCACATAGGAGCTCATCACAATGCCAAAAATCCTTCCAAAACAAGACTGGCATACCATTGCCAATTTTGCACGAGCAAATGCTTCTATATGTGTCAACTAGGCTGAAAACATCTCGCCACCAAAAAGATCTGCGACGTGACTGAGCGTGAAGGGCAATTCCAGGAGTATATAGGGACCAAAAAAGTTTCACCCATGGTGTATCCACTTTGCAATAAAATTTGTGTAGATGTTTAAGTAGAAGAGCCTTATTCTGAATTATCAAAATTGATAATACCAAGCCCACCTCGACGCTTGGGGCGGCAGACATGTGACCAAGCAGCAAGGGAGTTAACCGAGGAATAACCCACTTCTTTTTTCCAAAGACAATGACGACGTGATCGGTCTTAGATTTTGATGATTATTTTGTGAACTTTAAGAGAGGCTAGGTAATGGTTTGGCAGAGAAGACATGACAGAGTTAATCAGTTGCAATCTACCTCCATAATCTAGGAAGCGGGCACTCGCATTCAGTCGACGCTCGACTTGATCGACAATTGGTGCAAGGTCTTGTCTTGTAGGTCTAGTCTTGCCCAACGGCAAGCCCAAATATGTGAAAGGGAGAGTGCTTATCATGCACCCAAATGTATGAGCAAGGTACGACAGTTGTTGATCATCCACATTAACCAGCATGAGGCAGGATTTCGGGTAATTCACTCTAAGCCCGGTAGCTGCTGCAAAGGTTTGGAGCAATTTTTTGAGATCCAAGAGTTGTTTAGAACATTCTTGATTGATAAGCAATGTGTCATCGGCGTATTGCACTATAGGAAAGTCAGTATTTGGGATCAGTAGAGGGGGGATCAGAATACCAGTGCTAGCCAATATGTTTACCATGGTTTGCAGAAGATCTGCTCTAGCCACAAAAAGGATTGGCGAGAAATGGTCGCCTTGATGAACACCTCGACGATATGGGAACTTTTTCCCAGGTACCCCATTAAGAAGAACCGATGAGAAACCAGTGGAAAAAATAGCTTTAACCCAACCCAACCATCTATCATCAAAACCCCAACATCTCAAAATGTCCAGAATAGATTGGTGCTTGACTGTATCAAAAGCCTTAGCAAAATCTAATTTCAGAATGAAAATCTCATGATTTGATTGCTTGCACTCGTGGATATATCCATACATCCTTGCCACGCAGTCTTGAATAGTTCTACTTTTTAGGAAACCATATTAATTCAAATGCACCGGTTGCAAAATATTTTGTTGGAGGCGATTGGCCAATAATTTGGTGAGTATTTTCAGACTGATGTTAAGCAGAGAAATTGGACGATAGTCATTGGTGCCTTCTGGAGAGTGAACCTTAGGAATCAACGTGATGAATGCATTATTAATACTTTGGAGGTTAACTGTGACTTCCCAGAATTCGTGACATAATATGCAGAAATAAAACTTGATTATTGGCGAACATGTTTTGATAAATAAGCCCGTAAACCCATCTGGACCGGGGGTTTTCTCCGTAGGTAGTTCAGCAATAACCTTGTCAATCTCTTCATGAGAAAAGGGGGCAGAAAGCGAATAAAGATTGTCAGCATGTTGAATATACTCTGAAAAGTAAAAGCTAGTATCAATGGGGGTAGAAAAGCCTAGCCGGTCTCCGTATGATTGCCAAAGAATTCCAGCTTTTTCATTGTGTTCTACTGCAATTGAGCCATCATTTCTTTCCAGTGAGGAGATAACATTTTTCCGATAGAGGGTTGTGGCCATTGAATGAAAGAACGATGTATTTTCATTTCCAAAAATTTCCAATCTCACGGTACAACTTTTTTTCCAATATTCTCTTTTGCACATGAGCAAGTGATGCAGCCTTGCTTTGACTATATTTCTAAAATTCCATTCAGATATATGTAGTTGACGCTGTTCTTCAAACTCATCTAGCATAAAAATTATTCGGTTGCAGTTGTCCAGTACTTTATTGATGAATGAAATGCTAGTACTGCATGATTTCAACCCCTTAAATTTCGATGACAAACATTTAGCACTATCTCCATGACAGTGAATATCCCAAATTCGATGTACCACCTCCATAAAACGAGGCATTTGTACCCAATGATTTTCAAAACGAAACACTTGTGCCTCTGGGATATAAGTGCCAACTGAGATTACACAAGGTATGTGAGCGTGCCAGGGGTTTACCATTGTGTTTGGGTATTTGATTGTCCAAGATGCTGAGGTAAAAAACAAATATATTTGCTTGAGTAGTGGATAAGCTTGCATGTTGCTCCAAGTGAACACACGACCTTTGATCGGCTCAACCAGACCCAAGTAGCTAATAACTTCATTGAATGTAGCCATGTTAGTAACATTCTTCCTTGTTCTATTACGATTATTAGAATAACTATAGAAATTGTAATCCCCCACAAGAAGCCAGTAAGAATCATCAGGAATGTCCAGACTAAAAAGCCAAGCAACAAAGTTTTCACGAGCAATTCCTTCACATGGACCATAAATATTAGCTAGTGTAAAGCTATCATCTGAAAGAGTGGATTGAAACTGAATGACAAGGCCAAACCTCTCTTGCAGTATTACTTGACCAGTAAAGATGTTACTGGCCCAAAGCACCAATAGTTCACCTCAGGACCCATCCAAAGGAACAAAGGCATACTGACCAAAACGATGAGGGGAAAAACTCTTGATGAAATTCATATCAAAATGCTCCTTTTTTGTCTCCTGGAGGCAAATGGTAGAAGCCATGCTTTCTTCAATTTTATGACAAACTAAAGGCCATTTTCTAGAGGAATTCACGCCATGAATATTCCAATTTAAAACACACCAAGTACGATTAACACTCGAGGTTCAAGTAACACAATGCATAGGAATATCTGATAATCAAAATAATGTTCCACACCAGAAAGGAGACTAGCAGATAAAAGCAGATGTAGAAGAGGGCTTAGTCTTCATGCTCTTGCAGTAGACACTCTTCAGTAAGCTCCTCCAGGTCGATCTTGCGGGATTTACAAGGAGACTGGTGTCAAAACCTTGAAGAACACCAACCATTATTGTTGTTTGAGATTCATCTCTATTTAGGTGACATGATACTTCACACTCAGCATGTCCGATAGAAAGTTTGTAACATTTACACAGAGGTAAAGTCACTAGATTCTCAAGACATGCACTACAGTGTTAAGCTCCAAATGACTGAGCTAGATTGCTAGACCCATGTATTAGCAACTTTTTGGAGGACAACTACTCATACGTCAAGTACTTCAACAAAAAACAACTGCGTCCTTAAGGGAAAACATTTAGGAAAGCACTAAAGTTTTTGTACTTCTCCTAATTAACAAATCGGTCAGTGGCTTAGTGTGCATGAAGATATTCTCGAAATATGGTGTGTCACACTACCATTTCGAGAACAATCCGGACATGCTTGACCGACTTGAAATGATTCCGAGGGAACGAAGATAACTCTACTCGAATCCACGACGACATCTTTCAACAACTACACGTGAATCAGAGTAGATCACTTCTAACGTCCAGAACACATACTTTGAGATGAACCAAAGGAGCTTCTCAAAAGTTTCCAACATTAGTGCCAACTGATCCATATGAATCTAGTCTATCATGGAGAAATTCGATGGACTCAACAACAAACTTATCGAGATACTCCAAGAAGATGGACATATATGTTTTATGAACAAGACAAAAGTATTGGTAAAACCAAAGGACATGAAGATGTGCTAAAGTGAAACATCACGAGTAGAAACATCATCAAGATAGTCCTTGAAACTTTGTTTGATTTGACAATAACCCAAATCAAATCAAATGCGGGGAAGATAACAGATCCACAAAGGAGATACTATCTTTCTTCAACACGATCAAAACTAGACATCCCTTTTAGAAGGAACAAGGTTGTATAGAAGTTTTGTCTTACAACTCTCCAAGTTGTTGTTTAAGCTCAACCAACTATTCAGGGGTATCTAGTACGTATCCTTGGAGAAATTAGAAGTTTAGAGAACTGTGTTGCTCAAGAACTTGACAACACAGTCATGTGGCAACATGGACATACTTCTAGAAAGACATCCAAAATATCACGAACCACAGATATGTCACTTAGTTCGAGCGAAAACTTGCTTGGTAAGGCAAGAAATTGTCTCAAAGCTTTGGCACGATCCTAACTCTTGGACTGAAGGAAGTGCACCAGATTAGTGAACTTGGTAGCACAATCATAATTTGCTTAGTGATAGAGTTAACCATCACGCTAAGAATGACAAAAATGTCCTTGGAGTTCGAAGAAGTAATAATTGCTATGAATCTCAGATGACCACATCATTACGCACACGCATCATTCACGAGAACGAAAGCTCAGAGGAAGGGTGGGTAAATATGTGTAAGAGCATCACTTCATTAAAAAGGTCACGAGACTCAGCACGACCTATTAGTATGAAAAAGTGTGACACTTCAAGGTATAATAGAACATAAGCTAATCAATTCCTCTTGATCTGTAGACTACAACACTTTGACCTGGTCCTAAAAGTGATAAGGTACTGGAGTTTGTTTCTCCTAACATTTTAAAATGGTTTGTCTTGACGGACCACAAGAGTATCTTGCACCGGAAGACTCCAATGCATGTTTACTACTTGGCTACCAACTGGTAGACAAAGGTCAGAAACAACAATTGAGAAAGAACATGCTCAGGATAAAATCCCAAGATGTAGATGCATATATTAACAATCTTCCAAAAACTAATGCATAAAGGGAAAGGTGCGGCAGAGTCGCGAATATAGATATGAGACCAACAAGGACTACTCTTGTCGTGATATATTTGGTTCCATTGAACAACATCTGCCATAGCTAGTGGTAGCAGAATTCCTGTGATCTCGCAATTCAATCATGACAATAACCACAAGCTTGAAGGCTACACCGGAGGTTAGCCATCCCGAGGTAATGTTTGAGTGTTAACAGCAGGGGTCAATGGAATGGATCTTGGTTAAAGGTCGGCTTCATGTACAAGATTCACAACAACAACATCCAACATAATCCGGGACCTTCGGTTCAAGTCCAAGGGTTAAAACCCAAGAAATAAGTAACTACTACTTCAGTGACACATCGTACACTACAAGATAGTAATCACGAGGTAGCTTAAAAAATAAGAAACGACTTCTGAAGTACCCAAGCAAATAAAATGAAGATCTAAAAAAGCAAATAAAATGAAGGCACACGAGGCGAAAGGAAACCTCGACGCCAAGAACAGAATGCTATGTAACTTGCAATATAACATTATGATCCCATAAGATAGAGAGATCATGATTGAAAGGAATCTCTCAGATAGAGAGATCCCATAAAATAAAGGTGCGAGAATTGGCGGCGACGAGCTCCGTCAGTGACATGGGAGACACCGTCTTCGTGGTCCATTTTGGACACCACGGCTCGATTCCCTCTACGTAGAGGTTGAAGGCGAGGAGGAGGAGCTCGGCGAGGTTTGTAATAGAGGGGAGAATGTCGGCTTGGGCTAGGGTTTCGGTTTGCTTGCGGTCAAGATGAGCAAGATCAAGGGAT
This sequence comes from Avena sativa, assembly GCA_916181665.1. Classification (NCBI taxonomy): domain Eukaryota; kingdom Viridiplantae; phylum Streptophyta; class Magnoliopsida; order Poales; family Poaceae; genus Avena; species Avena sativa. Next base: position 100,276,687 of record OV702287.1, on the reverse strand, counting down.
ACCTAGGGAAAGAGAGATAGGATAGGAATGAGGGGAGAGAAGCGTGCTCAACGTACCCTCTGTGGGTCGTCGAGTCTAGGGGCGGCCGTGGCGATGTGGATGTCGACGAAGGGGAAGATGACATGCATATGCTTATCATTCGGAGGAAGACGACAGGCATGGGAAGATGGGTTGGGCCACTGCTGGGCTATGGCTACGCGATGGTCTACTACGTGCAGCGGCAGGGAAGAGAAGGGAAGAAGAGGTGGGCTGGCGTACTTGAGCGTTGGTTCTATTTTTTCCTATAAAAACTATTTTCCATTTGTTTTTATCATTTTCTATTAGGTAACTCTATTTCAATTCTGTTTTAAAATATTTCAAAAAATACCAGAAGTCTTTGTAAAGTTATTGAAATATTGTTGGGGCCCTTAACACTATTTTGGCTCCAAATATTTTGGTAGTTTTCAAAATTCAAAACATTTTGAATTGATTTCAGAGAGGGAAAGATTAGCGTTTAGGGTTTTTGCATTTCTTCTTGTTTGCATTTTGTCTTAGCAAAATAAATAATACTCATGGAACGCACAAACAAACCACTAATTATCTAACTAATAACACTTGAGGTGCTACATTCTATTTCTTCCTCTCCTTGTGGTTCAGCTTGTGGTGGTAGGGTTACCTCAACCTACAGATCATAATTAGACCGTCCATCCTGTATAGAGAATATGCCATTATGCAAAGGAGCAATGATCAAGTGATCGGCTCTAGTATATCAAAGTAATACATACCATTAATTTTTCTAACCATACCACATGCATTCAGAGTAACAAAACCGAGACGGCGAACACCTTCCAACGATTACAAGTTACTTACGTTGAGGACATATTTATCTCTTAGCACGCTTAAACTCAGGTCAAATCGCTCACTCCTAGTCACACTTACTGGTCGGTCACCCATCCTTACATTACTCTAGCTCCAGTATGCTTAACTTTTTGTTCCTTCCTAATGAGCTCCTGAGAGAGAAGTTATACTTTGTTCATAATAGTATCTTATAAATCCTATTAACCCTTGGGCTATGATGTCACACGCCTTTATTTTTTGGATTCCAATCAATTATTTAAATAAACAAAAATAAAGAAGTAATAATAATCTTGAAAACAAATTTAATATGGAATAATTTATATCTATAAATCCGTAAATCAGAATTCGAAAACTAATATGTCTAAATAGATCAAAAAATGAGATAGATCTAAATATGACATCCCTATAATCTTTTGAATCGTGAATGGTGTCTTCTTAAGAGTATACTACAAGGTTTTCCAAATAAAAACCATTTAATAGTGTCCAAATCTTCAAAAAAATCATATAAAAATCCCTTTTTGAATTTTAGAAATCTAAAAATCATTAAATGACCCTGGTCATTGAAATCGCATGTAAATTTTCGTGTAGATCGATTTTTAAATAAAAAACTTTTTGTCCCGAGCTCACATGCAAAGGTTATGGCCATTTTACCGAGACATACAGTTTTTTTGCAAGAACTATCAAAACTCATGTTTGTTTATACATACATGTCAATGGATTTTAAAATTTGAAATATTTTCGCTTTCTATTAGTTTTTCTAAGACTAGAAAAGATGATCCACAACAGGGGTTGAGGCCACACTTATCGCTGGCGCACCAATATTCCCGTGTGCCGGCAGTAGTGAGCCGAATAACATTTGCGCATGGGGTTTAGCATGCGCCGGGGTAGTTTAGGTAATGCCAGTGTGTGCAAGCCCAGGGCGCCGGGGGTAACTGCGGGAGAGGGCTGGGGTGGCCGTGCTTTAGTGCCGGTGCACGGGGTTCGTCCTCCGCCGGTGGTAGTTGGTTAGCGCCAGCACGCGTTGGTAGGGGGGTGTCGGTGGTACTTAGTGCCGGCGGACCAAAAGATTTGTGCTCCGGTGGTAACTTTTTTCTATAGGACTTTTCCTAGTAGTGATGTCAACAATATTACCAGGTGATGCTCTTTCCATCTCACCTTTGAAAATATACAACGTGTGGAAATTGGCATTCCACCTGCCTTGAGTCAAGTCCAAAGCCATCAACTTCCCATCAAAAACTCTATGGTAAATAATAAGAATATTAAACTTACCACTAACCTTCGATATGAGTTCATCAGGTCCAATGGCTAGATAGTACCACACCAAATCAAGTACAGTAGCAGCAATCCACTTTGTTGTAGAAAGTCTTATTTGATCAATTAACGAAGTATTAGGGCAGTTTTGTTTCTTTGTGTTTACCTTGATATGAATTTGATAATAATTTAATAAATCAAAACACACACATATATATCAACATATTATCAAAAGTTAGTCTCTACATACACACCTTAGTTTCCCTACAATGCACCCTAAATGTTTTATGGTCACTCTTTTCAATGATAAAATCAAATCCAACTTTTATATTGCATAGGTGGCAACTACGTATCTGTAGTCCTCCATAGTCTCAAAGACAATGTCTTCATCAATTGCGGGGTTACCCCTATCATAGTGTATCACTGGAATGTCCTTATCTTCATCATCATATTTGCATCTCTTTTCAGCATCTTCACCATCCTCTTCCTTACCAGTCTCATAAATCGGCTCAAAGTTCAAATCGACCAAATATCCCCTACATTCCATCCGATCAGGATCAACAACCATATGTGGATATATTTTCTCGTCATCATCATCTCTGAACACAAAATAATCATGATCCCCACCCATATCTATGTCTTCGGGCTCACTTGACAAGGCATCATGCTCAAAGAGAACCTGGACGGTTGTGCTCGCTACTGTAAGGAGAGGTTGTTCTGTTATGGTCGGATGAGTTTTTGCATTGCATATGGTTCGAAATCATTGACGATAGTCTCTCTCCAGTCTCTTCATTAACAATATGGACAAGCATCAACATAGTCCTTGTCCCCAGATGTTTACCCCACATCATAGCCAGGGCCTCGTCAGTCCTAATGTCGTAGAAATTCTGAGAATTCATGTTGTTGTATCTGGGTACAAATTCCTCATTCTAGATAACCGCGAACTTTTCAAATTCTATGTACAAGTAAGATATATTCAGGTCTTCCACCCGTGTCAAAACCATTACTAATTGTAATTCTACCACCGGGTTAAGATTTCTGTTTGACACCCGTGTCGAACCTTTAGTAGAAATCCGGATGCCACAGACATCCTATGGTTATCAACACGTATGCTTGCTATTACTGGGACCCGAGATGCTTATTGGAAAAGACAGAGCTGGGATTACAGTTCTTACCCTTCAGGGAGGATGAAGAACACATTCACCAGGCTCTAGAGCTACATAACTTTGTTCCCCGTGTCTTCTTCCCTTGTGTCGCCCTCGCCTGTGCTCTCCAGCCTGACATGATCCATATCTGTGATTTGCAGTCGTTCATGATCCATCTCAGTGTCGGATTCATCGTAGGCCCGCAACCAACAGCTGGCTCACGCTTTTTGCTTCTAGCCTCCAGACCACGCAGGACAACGGGAAGGAGAGAGGGCAGGGAGGGGACAATAGTGAGGGCGACGAACAAAGGCAAAAGGGTATGGAGGTAGAGATGCGTGGCGGCACATAGTGTAGCGGTGGGAGGTACCATCACGGTAAAAGCGAGGGAGAGAAAAACATGAGAAATTACACAACAATGGGGTTCAGATCCTCAAACCTGGGACACGCGCCGTCGACAATTGAGGTGGCGAGGCCCGCTAGTTCGAATAACGGTCAGAACAACGACGACGCTCGATGGGACCCACATGTAAGAAATCGAGTTAACCAGACGATAAGTTAGCCAAGGAAATTGCGGCCGGCGACAAACGAAACCAGGAGCATAGACGTAACGAATCCACGTCAGCTGGTGGCAGTTCTCCAATTCCCCGATTCGAAGTGTCACAATCACAATTATCCTATAAACTGTCGTGATAAAGCCATTTAACTACTAAAGGTGTTTTCTATATCAAGTTTCCTTTGTAGCACCTGAGGTAATACCCACAAAGCATTTAAACACCCACATGCTCCCCATTCAGAAACAAAAGGCCATATGTTCCTTCCGCACTGTCCCCTCCAAGTTGTCTTCTCAACTTCTTTTTGAAAGATCCAACAGATGCTGGCTTTCAATTGCATTAGTAGGTAGAATATGTACAAGCTCGCACTAGGCGAAAAGGAAGAAAAAGAAGAGAAATGAAAAAAGCTGACGAACCAGCCACCCTAGTGGCACTAGTTCGACACCCCTAAGCCTCAGGCCACTGTCCCGCCTCCTAGAGCCATGACCACAAGCATTTTCCGAGGCCGCCGTCTCGGCACACGTCCACCGTCCGGAGTCGCCACCCCGGCATCCACTTCCCCAACAACAGAGTCACCACACAAGGTAGGAGTGACCATGTTAGAACCGCGAGGAGAAGTTCTCCAAATGTGATGCCTCCAAGGAGGTAACGACGTGGGCGTCGCCGTCGCCCGCTCCAGAGGAGCTTAGGTTTTCACCCGGAAAAACTTAGGACACTCGCGCAGGTAGAAGATCGCAACTCCCAAACGACACAATCAAGAAGGAGAACGCAACCCTCGGGCGCCTCCGCTGTTGGAACCTAAGTGCGAGGTTTTCACCTGGAGCGCGATCTCGACTGCCAGGCACTGGCGCCTAGGCTAAGGAGCAGCACGCTGAGCGGAGTGGCTCTGCCGCCAACCACCGAACCGGTACCTTGCTACCTGGAGGGGGTGCCACGCCCCCGGAGCAGCCTCCTGCACAGCACCAGCGCCATGCGACTGAGAGCATCTCATGTCGCAGCCTCCTGCAGAGCACTAGCCACGCCGAGACCACCGATTTCGAGGCCGCCGCCCCGGCTTCCTCTCTTCTAGGAGCACGTTGGGCCAAAGAGAGGCACCCGCGCACCCCGGACCTACGAGCATCTGGGGCCGCAACCGACCCGCCAAGTCGGTGCTGGAGTAACGGCTAGGCCGTCGACACACTGCCCTAGCAGATCCACGCCGCCATCCACTCCGCGGTGCGCCACCACCCACGCCTTGCCGGAGACATGCCCGGGCCTGCCAAGCCCAGATCGGGCCCTCCCAGGCCCATCTACCCTACGCGGCCAAGCCTGCACCGGCCCCACGGCCGCCGGACACACCGAAGAAACCCAGCGCCCAAGCTCCGTAGTCGGCAGCACGCCGTCCACGGCGCCGTGCCACTGCAGCCGATGACCTCCGTGCACGAAGGAGGAGGGCCCCCGCCGCCGACTACCACCCTGGAAGCGGCGCGGACGCCTCTTGTGTCTCGCAGCAATGAAACGTCTTCTCAACTTCTCACCTCTCTCCATGATTTTATTCGTATAAAAGCTATGTGCAATAAATCTAGCAGCAACGGGGCATCTTGCACTTAATTAGAGGTTGCATTTGCGAAGGCACTTGATGAACAGTTGATACAACATGATTAATTATGCTAAGAAACATGCAACACGTATATAAGAAATTGCATGTAGAGAGCTATTACCGCATGAGCCACATAGCGCATATATAATGATATCAGAAACGAAACTAGTGCAGTAAATCAGCGATGAATTGTTTTCGCTCTTATCCAAGAAGTAGAAAAACCAAATCCCATACAATATCAATGATAGCTGAAACAAAAAGGTTTTCCATGTTTAACCGTTCATATAGTTCTTCCCATAAAACGGAACAAGACGACAGCTCAACTTATAGTTCTTGAATCCTTTATTTGAAGTCTTAATGGCTCACCACCCGTTTGAATAGTAGTCCCCTTTTCAGAAAAACTTTACTGGGTGGTATTTGTTGAATTGGAGGATCGTATCTTGAGAGAGTCTGCTGACATGATGACCAACTTTTATACCAACATGCTGGAGTGATGGCGCACATTTCAGAATAAAGCTGACAACGTCCACTTCATGGCTCTTGTCATTGAAATCGCTTACTAAGATCTCGTGAAGAGTGTTTAAGCGAATTTCTTGATTTTTCCACCCAGGTGGATTGTCCCAGATGCAAGAAGATGAGCATGCTGTGTCACCCTGAAGCAATTGAGAAAAATATGTTAATCCCAAAAATGAAATTGTGTCTGAAAAACTGAAAGTTTATATTATACACATATTTTTTCCTTGATCTAATAACATACCTTGCGCTTACTTAATTTAAGATGAAGCATTCTTATACCAATACATCTCTTAAGTAGTTGGAACATGCTCATTCCAAACATATGACGGCTTGGCTCCACGACCAGATCCAAATCTGTATATTGTTCTGGAAGTACAATGTGCTCCATCAATCTCCCGTGTCCTTGCAGCTCCTAGTAACACAGTGAGATGAACGTACAATCAAATGAAAATCATCTCTTAAAGAGTCACTAACTGTGAAATTTGAAAGCGTTCATATTTGTCCAAGCTAGCTTCAGATTAATGCCAATTTCGTGCAAAATATTAGATCCATTAATTTCAACATTTTCACACGTAGAATTTATTTTGGTTTCCAAACCAAATAGGGTACCATATATACACTGAATCAAGTAGAGTACATGCAATGCCACCAGGGATCGTTTGTCTTCTTGTCTTTGTTCATATCCCCTTAATTTAGCATTTCCTTGTTTGTTGGCTATGTATTTGTTGCGCTAAAGTCCCGCTGTGAACATCGGTAGTTGTCGACGTTTGCAATTTAGATAAATCCAAGCCATATAAACTCTTGTTTATCTTGTTTTCCTTGTAGAACACGGAATTTTGGTGTACAAAACTGGCTTCAGAATTTCGGTTTGATTTTTTACATCAAAGTCAACTCACAACCCAAAAAGCGAACAGAAAATTTGTTTGTGAGTTGAAGTTGACCGCAAATAATAAAACCAAAATTCTGGAACCAGTTATTTTGTTCAACAAAATTTTGTGTTCTACTAGCAAAACAAGCTAAAACCGGATTATACGGTTTTACTAGATGTAAAATCGCAAACGTATGCAACTACCCATGTACATATCAAAATCACTCTCTTTGTTGTAGACTGATCAAGAAGGATTTCTCAAGTAAGATGATTATTAAGAGAGACTGTAGGTAACAGTACATACAAAAACAACAAGAATTAACTACGAGCCAGGTGAGAAATTTTACAAAAAAAACCTAGCAAACTACTTGCTTCATATGTATCAAGTGTGAGCTGTAGTTGTTCTGTCGTTCCTGATTACATGTTGTCATGCTTTCAATCTCCAACATTACAGTAGAGGCATCGTGTGCAAGAACTCACTATAAATTAGCATTACTTAACTGCATTATCAAAGTCACTCATGATCCTAGATAAGAAAAAACTACTAGTGTGATTTCATTAGCGGTCTTCCTTACATACTGTAGTAAATGTTAAGAAACTGTGTGTTTATATTTGATCTACTAACAAATACAATAATAAACTTTAAACACCGCTCATCAATCAAAGTATTATGCACAGTTAAGAAATTACTACTAAGATCATAGGTTAATATAAGTAAGCTATGTACCAAGGACAACAAAAATAGTTATAGGGGGAAAGCAAGAATTCAGTCTTTTTCAACCAAAAAAAGGAAAGCATGTACGCTTATGTATATGCACCTCACAATTTAATTGATATAGGTATAGTTGCTCTGAGCATTCACATGTAATATTATAATATGCTAAAATTAAAGAACCAAAGTTAATTAGCATTAAACAATTGAAGATGAAAAAATCAAATTAGAGTTTTTAGAAATTAAACATTTGCATTCTACTTCTTCTGTCCCAAAAATACAAGACGTTTTGGTAGGCTAAAATATCTTACAAAAACGTTTTATATTTTGGGACGGAGGTAGTACTACATAAAATTTGACTATATAATTTTTTTATATGGTGTCCTGCTTGTAATCCCTAATATTGTAAAATAAACATGATGTGCAAAACTCGGTACATATACGTTATTATTATTATTCAACTTGGCATTGCCAACGGTCACTAAATATCTCAAATAAGAACTGACTAGTAGTGTGATTTCAGTAGCATTCTAAATACTGTAGCAAATTTTAAGAAATGGTATATGTATTTGACTAGCTAATAGATACAATAGTTAAATCTAAACACCACTCATCAATCAAAGTATTATGCATAGTATCTTGCACACTCTAGAGCTGTGAGACAAATGGTGGCCTTCCAAGAGGCTTTAGAAATTTGTGAGCTCAGTGACCTAGGCTAGCTTCTTTGGGTGTTCCTTTTACTTATGATAACAAGCGGGCTGGGCAAGCGAATGTAAAAGTGCGGCTGGATAGGGTGGTCGCCACACATTCTTGGAGGGATCTGTTCTCGGAAACACATGTTAAACATTTAGTGTCACCTTGTTCTAATCATTGCCCACTACCGGTTAATATTTTGCAGGACGATCAGCCCAAAACGCGATAGCCACATCGACATTATGAAATTATGTGGGAGCATGCACCGGAGCTGTCGGAGAAGATCGCTCAAGCCTGGGAAGAAGCTGGGCGCAAGGAGGACTTGGGAGATATACGGAAGGGCCTGGACAAGGTTATGACATGTCGACACTCCAAGGGGGGGTGGAGCAAGGTAAAATTTGGAAATATACAGAAGGAGCTTGAGAAGGCAATAAAAGAATTAGAGACTTTATATCAAGCTAATGGGGATCAACAAGCCATAAGATGTGCCACTGATCATATGCATCAGCTGCTGTACAAAGAAGAAATGGTGTGGCTGCAACGATCTCGCATTTCATGGCTTAAGGAAGGAGACCGAAATACGAAGTATTTCCACCATAGAGCGGTATGGAGAACACGGAAAAATCGAATTAAGAAACTAAAGGATGAAGATGGTGTGTGAAAGGAGGTACCAAGTGACATGGAAGGGATGGCAACATCCTTCTTCAAACAGTTGTTCTCCCGAGACCCCAATTTAAATGCAGTTTCCAAGAAAAGGTAACAGGGGAGATGTATGATTCTTTTTGTCGAGATTTTTTCAGATGAGGGAGATAGGGGTTGCCCTCTTTCAGATCAGACCTTTGAAAGCCCTGGGAATTGATGGCTTACTGGCGAGATTCTAGCAACGAAACACTTTTGCTTCGGTGTCCCCCCTCCCCCTCCTCACAAAACTTTAGCAAACATAAACGCACGAACGTCTAGGATTGCACGGTACTGTTTCAGCGTGAAGCCCGTAAAAACCCACTCGAAGAACGTACGACCTGGTTGGATGTACACAGACGGTACAACGGATGTACGTGTACAGGTGTGCATGGATCCGTGGGAGACAGAAAGTTTGGGTGTATATAACATTGGCGCCCATATCGTCTAGTTATGGGCATGTGGAATATATCTTACTCTACCTCGTATACTGATTCACGGGTATACGTGGTCTAGATATGGGTTTTGAGGGGCGAAAAAACTGGCCGAGGCATACTTACCCTTCAAGTTTCAGTGGTGGGTGGGTGGAAAGGGGGACACCGAAGCAAGCCTCTCAACGAAATTGGGCAACCCTGAAGACTGAGGTAATCAACACGATGAAACTTTTCTTTGTTACGGGAAGAATGCCAGAAGGTGTGAATGATACGGCAATTGTTTTAATTCCTACAATTGGCCAACCGGAAACCTTAAAAACCGGAAACCTTAAAAGACTTCAGACACACATTAGCTTTTGTACGGTTTTCTATAAGATTGTTGCCAAATGTTTGATCAATAGGTTGAGGCCGCTGTTGTGTGAGCTTATATCCATCAACAGGAGCGCCTTTGTGCCTAGTAGGTTAATAACCGATAATGCTCTTGTGGCTTTTGAATGCTTACACTATATGGAGCACAACAAGAACCAGGATAAGAACTTTTGTGCTTATAAACTAGATTTATCTAAAGCGTATGATAGGGTGGATTCGGGTTTTCTAAAGAAAGAGATGCAAAGATTAGACTTAGATGGATTGGCCGAATAATTGAGTGTGTCACTACCGTGAGGTATATGGTAAAATTTAATGGAGCCATTCCGGATTCGTTGTCCCCTTCTCATGGTTTGCGGCAAGATGACCCCTTTCACCCTTTTTATTCCTTTTTTGCCGCTGACGGTCCTTCAGCATTGTTACAGAGAGAGGCTCAGAATGCAACAACAGAACCAGTACGGATATGCCGAGGAGCACCGGGTGTCTCTCACACCTCTTATTTGCTAATGACACTCTTTTATTCTTTAAAGTGTCTCCGACCCATGCAGGACGTGTGAAGCAAGTACTTGATGAATATGCTAGCAGCACGGGACGGCTTATAAACCCCGACAAATGCTCTATCTATTTTGCAGAGGCATGCCCCATCGAGCATAGAGAGGAGGTGAAACACATCCTAGGTGTCACGCGGGAAAGTTTTCAATAAATACTTGGGGCTGCCAACACCGGAGGGGAAAAATGAATAAGGCCAAGTTTGAAAGCCTCCAAGCTAAATTGGCGAGGCTGCTCATAACGGAAGACATTTTACCGGAGTGGGATGACAACTACTCCCTCCGTTCAAAAATATAAGACATTTTAGCTTTATGAAATGAATGTTCAAGATGTTTTTTTAGTGTATAGGTTCACTCCAAACCTATACACTAAAAGTCATATAGATACATTCGATTCACAAAGCTAAAACGTCTTATATTTCTGAACGGAGGGAGTACTTGATACAAGCAGTAAAGGAGGTACTGATTAAATCGGTTGCATAAGCTTTACCACAATATTTTATGGGGAATTTTCAAGCTATCTTTTGGTCCGGTCCGTGTGATGAGTTAACCAAAATGATATGCAACTATTGGTAGGGCGTGAAAAATGGAAGAAGACGCACTGGATGCCATGGGACAATATGTTATGACCAAAATTCACGGAGGTGTCGGTTTTAGAGATTTTTTCAAGATGAAGGATGACCCTCGGCCTCTACATCGAAAAGATGCAAACGGACTTCTTTATTATTTTATTCAACAAAGATCTGACACAGAGCATACATCAAAAATCCAAAGCCACCACACAACACCTACAAACTCGACAATGGTTGAAAATCATGCTAGCAGGGCCTTATGCTCTAGAAACATGAAAAACTCCATCAACTTGAAACCGGGAACATTGCATACCCCGACACACCCTCTAGTAGAAACGGGGGCGCTCACCCAGTCTAGCAGACTCTTAGCAAGCATCTCATGCACACGCTATAAAAGTCGTCACTACAGTCGTACATTGAGCCATCTTCAGCGTAGAGAGATCCACATAGCTCTCGCCAGGCCTGCCATCGATGTTGCCACGACGCCAGACAGCGCATCCGCCCTGCGCAAGTCTAGCTTATCACGTCCGACACCGAGACCCCACCGCGCCATGCCGTCGAGACTCGCCATCATTGACGATGTAGATGCACACCTCTCCACCTCATGTCTCCTCCATCCAGCTGCTGCTCCAAGGACAATGCCCCCATGAGGGAGAGAGATGCTTAAAGTGCCGCCATCGTCCGATCCGAATACCCAGGTTTGGGGTTCTCCCCCGAGCAGTGAGAGTGGTAGATGGTGGCTGTAGCGGCAATGCCCTCATCAAGGTTATGGCGCAATGACGCCGCCATCGCCCACCATGACCGGAGTCGGAGCTCGGTTTTCACCGGAGAACACACACTGGTGGACCTTAGTGGAGGCCAAAAGGGGCCGTTGCCCCCTAGCCCATGCAAAATTTGACTACTATTCACATGTATTTGGCCCATTTATCACTTGAAAATCAGCCTGAAGCCCATATTTCGCCCCTAGCCCATTTTTCCCCTAGGATGTTTGACCAAGGTCCGCCACTGTGGCCACACCTCCCAACTCACTGCCAGGCTAGATATGGGATCAAGGGATCCGCCAAAACCAGCTAGCTGACCACCTCCGGCGGAGGGGGAAGCCGCCACCACCATGCCCGGGGTTGGTGCCCTAGGCTTCCTCATGATGCAGGTCATGCCTAGCAGCGCCTCCACGGGATGCCTCTGAAGCCATCGAGAATAAGTAGGGGAAAATGGGTGAGATGGTTGCCCGCTCAGACCTAATCCTACTCCACACTGTTGTCACCCACTTGCAGCCGACGCCTGCGGCCGCATGCCCACCAACGTGCACTCGCTGCCGCTGTCGTCCCGCATCACCACCGGCGGAGGACCAGGAATGGACACCGCCACCCCATCCCACCAGATGACCGAGGGATCCATCGCCACCGTGTTTCCTGAGCTTCGCCCGACGACGTTCTCGACGGCGGAGGGAAGAGGGTGGAGTCGCGGGGGAGGACTATTGGAGGCCAGTGTTGGCGCCCAACGTGGCCGCACGGGGTTGGAAGGGGTAGGGATTGGGAGGAGGAGGGTGGAGACAATAGAGGTAGCACTGAGGTCTGGAGGCGGCGGGTGCTGGATCGCCTCTCCGTAAAAAAAAATCGGGCGGTGGCATAAGTTTTGGTCGGTTTTAGAGATATGCGCTTGTTCAATCAGGCGATCCTTGCTAGGCAGGCGTGGCGATTGATTCAACACCATGATACTCTGTGTGCACAAGTTTTAAAAGCTAAATATTATCCTAATGGGTCGCTAGTTGATACCGTGTTTTCATGGCATGCAATAGATTATGGCCTGGAATTACTCAAGAAGGGGATCATATGGCTGGTCAGAACGGGAGATAACGTACGAGTTTGGCGAGACCTGGTACCACCCAAGTTTTGAACTTCTGCATGTGGAAGAGTAGCTCGTAATAATTTGGCAACCCATCAAAAGAGCGGGGGAACGTTTCGTCCTTGCCCTCTCCCAGGAGCGGCGGAGCGAAACCCCAGCGAGCGGCAGCGCCTAGTCCCTCCCCGAGCTATTCCCCTCCCTCGCTGCCGCCCGAGGGCGTCGCCGGGCAAAGCCCTAGAGGCTCCGATGGCTGCGGGGTTCCTTCTCTCCCTCGCTCGGTGACGGTGGCGCGGGCCACAGAGGCTGGTGGGGGCGCGGTGTTGGGCGAGGAGCACAGCGGTGTGGCTGCACTTTAGCGGCGGAGCGACCTAACGTGTGTGCGTGCCCGCGGCGGCAGCCGTGTGGTGCAGCTCCGGCGATGGGGTACGCGAAATGGCGCTTCGACGGTAGGTGGCGGCCTGGATGACGTGGTGCTAGAGCGGAGCGGAGCGGCGGATCCACGACAGCGAGATACTTGCCAGGTCAGGGAAGGGCAGTGTGGCCGCGCTGGCCGCCTTGGGCTTGGGCCGGGGCAGGGCCCTTGCCCTCTTGAGCCCACTTCCTCCTCCCAGATCTGGCGACCCCAGTAGCCATGGGGGCTGCCGGTCGTCGATCTGGCCGGTGACATGGAGCGGCGGAGCTGCGGCGGCGAGGTGTGTTCTTGGATGGCGATTGGCAGTGCGGCTGCGTTCTAGCCACCTCGAGCTCGGGACAGAGCAGGGGCTTCAGGCCTATTCGTTCCCATCTTGCTCCCCCGGGTCTAGTGACGTCAGCGGCCATGGGGTTTGTAGGTCATCGATCAGTTGACCTCTCTCGCCGTCTTGTCGGCCTCCGGGGTCTATGCAACATGGATTTTTTTCCTCCTCTTCGGTCATCGACATGCTTTGTTGGGACACTGGGGCGGGAGCCTTGGGTGGCGGGGATCTGCTGGCGTATGGGCGAGCCAAATGACTCCGGTGTTGGTCCGCTTCCATGGTCCGTGAGGGCGGTGTGGTGCCAGCGAGTCACGTGTTGTGAGGGTAGAAAGCGGATACTTTGCTGATGGGGAAACCCTTTCCTGTTGGGCCACGACGGCGACATCCATGGACGTCGTTCCCTTTTTGAAGGTGTCGGTGTGGCGTCTTCCTCTTTCTAGGGGCTCCGGGTGAAAACCCAAGATCCTCGGATCGGGTGGTGGCGGCGCTTCGTGTCGTCCTCTTCTTGAAGACACCATCTTGGAGTTCATGGCATGCGGTTCACCGATGGTTGTGTGGCAGAGGTGTGGTGCTTCGACGTTAGATCTCCACTTCGCTTTCATTGGCAAAGCTTGCTTGGTGGTCTGCACTCCCAGCGTTGCTAGTTGGTCTCTACCTTGGTGCTTCTTGTTGGTCCGTTGGCAGCGATGGTCGGTTCCTGGTGGTGTTCGGCTACTGGGCGATGACGAAGTTGCTTGACGGCGTGGAGTGTTCGTTTGGTTCGTCCTCCTAGAGGAACTCCAGCCCTGCTGCTCGTCTAGCATTTGCTTCTTCTTCGTAGTCCACTGTAAGATGTCCATGGTGTGCCCACCTCCGGTTGTAGCTTCATCGGTAACCTTTTCTTTTGGGGTGGTGCAGCCCTTTCGTGTAAGTTAGGTTCCAACATCTTGTATCTTGTTGCCGTTGAGGGCGTTATTAATTTAAGCGTAGGGTATTTTGGCCTTTTATCTAAAAAAAAGGAAGGAGGTTATCTCGTCTGGAGCACGGCTTGGAACGGAAGGAGAAAAGGAGTGATGGCGGGCAGAAGGAGCACCAGAGGCGGGATGGAGAGCACCAGAGGCGGGGGCCGACATGATCCTGCGGAACCATGAAGTTGAACTGCGTGGATGCTGTTGATGCCGAGCTAGCTGCAATGGAGGAGGGGCTCTCTTTAGCACACTCCACTGGTCTGATTTGGATTTCATTGCAGAAACGGACTATGATGAAGCCCGGGAGCTGATCAAGGCGGAAAAACTCTGAACACGTCCATCTATGCAAGCAGAATCCAGGTGATTCGTGAGCTGATACGGGAAAGAAATGTCCAAATTGCCAGGGTACATCGTGACGCAAATGGTGCAAGTCACGGGCTGGCTAGAATAGCTAGAACTGAACCACGTACTGGTGTTTGGTTACGCGGTTACCCATAGGAAATCGCTGATGTAACACGATTGCATTTCTGTCTATTAAGAATATAATACACGTATAGTTTTTTCCATCAGTTCAGACTTTTGGTTTAGATGGCTAGTAATTTAACAAAGCTATGTACGATGGACAACAAAGATATTAAAGGGAAAAGAGATCAAGTGTCCATGCCTGTTTGGGTTGGTGCATATCCATGCAAGATTTCCTGTGCAAAATTAGTGGCCACACTTGTGGTAATACTTTGCCAGAAATCTTGTGCATGACATCTATATGGTAGGGTGCTAAGAAATTGAGGCACACCACAAGTGAGGCAAATAAGCAAAAACTAACTATGGTGGTGTGCAGGCCTAACATGTGGCGCGACGATGTGTGGCTTCAATTTTCCAAGCATGCCCTCGGCATTTTTCAACCATAAATAGAGGAAAGCATGTCTCATACATATATGCACCTCACGGTTTAACTGATAGATGTATATATAGTTGTTGCGAGCATCACATCTAACTAACAAATAAATAGGCTAAAAAGAACAAAAACAACTAGCATATATGGAACAATTGAAGATTTACAAAAAGAAACTCGAAGCAAATCTCCTAGAAATCAATTAAACATATGGCATACCTCGGAAAATTTGACTATATATTACTATCTTCGTTCCACAATATAAGTTTTCTAAAAAGGCTTATATTATGGAACGGAGGTAGTATTAGGTACACTATGTTTTTTTTCCATACAACTCACACGAGCTGGGTTCCATTATCAACCAAGATAACAGAACAATGTCTGAGTATCCAACATAAATAGAGGTCTAAAAAACCAGAAACAACTGATCCCAAAGCAGGAGAACAAAACTATCAAGAGCTAGGCTCTAAGCACATGGATGCAGGGAGTTTTCAAACCCAAACCACGATAGACACAAAAGACACTACTAGCAGCCATACACTATGACTATTTGCCTAGGCCACCAACGATCAACCAGTAACCCACAATACTGCTACTGCTTCAGATTACTTCTACTAGGTACACTACGTAAGATAGTATTGTCATACGATAATAATATAAATTTTTTTTACTACTGATCTGAAGGGTATTGGTCTGAGTTCGTTGCATGTGAGGGTGATTCGGAAATTGCAGTGAAGCATCATGGATGAAAATGGAGAGAATCCACACAGGTTTTTTCACACCTGGAACACTCGGTTGCAATTCTATAAAATAACAATATGACCCCACTGAGCAACTAAAATGAATTACTACTCCCTCCGATCCATATTACTTGTCATTGAAATTGATGTATCTAGACTGTATATTGGTTGGAGAGTCCGGCCGGGGGGTTCTCCCATTTTAGAAAAAGAGAAGATATAAATATACATGGGATCAAAATGAAGTATCGTGTACTTACAGGGCGAATGGGGACATGAAGCTCCAGGACGTGGGTGCGCCTGAAATGCCTTAATATCATGTCGAAGTTGGAATGGGCTATGAATCCTTCACCCCATGCGAGGGGCGGAATCTCCCCTACCACCAGCGTCTTGAGGTGGTAGGTAGGGCCAACCTGAGTGCTCTCCGGGCAGCAATCCGCCCATTCAACCCTCAGAAGCAACGGCGCGGAAATCCTCAACTCAGCACCATTGCTATCCACGAAGCAGCACTGCACCGTCATGCCGATAAGCTTGAGCGCCACCACGTCGAGTAGCCTCAGCCCCTGGACGTACGACAGGTTCAGGTGTGTGAGCGACGCGGTGCGGAGCGTGAGCGCCGTCACGCCTTGGACGTATTGCACGACCAGCGAAAGCAGGCAAGGGCAGCGCGAGGACACGATCTCGCTGAGCGCCGCGCCGGCGCCGTCAGCAAAGCGGAGCTTCATGAGCACCAGATGGGTCAGGGACGCGAACACCCCAGCGCTCGTCGGGAGGGCGAGGCACAGGAGCCTGTCGCTCAGTGTCAGCGTGATCTTCTTTGCAAACTCGAAGCACGGGAGCTCGAAGTTCTCCAACTCCTCATCAGAGTCTGACTCATCCTCCTCCGAGTCAGCGGGCTTCACCGTCTCCACGCTCAGGATGAAATTTCCCCCGAAGAGTTCGGCGGCCTGGCGCGCCCATGAGTTGAGGCGGTCGATGTCGATGTTGTCCTCCTTGGAGATGCTGATTTGGAAGTTGCAGCCAGCGCGGCCTCCGAGTCGGCTGGCGTAGACGGAGAGGATGCCGTCAACGACTCCCTCGAAGCGGTCGGGATCGCCGCCGCCGTCGACCTCCTTGTCGATGACGTGTAGGATCTGGGCTTCCATCCATAATCTGCTCCAGCGCCGGGAGAGGACGGTGGTCTGCACTAACTGGATTAGCGGGAGGAGCATCAGGATCTGGAGCAGGAGGTCGTCGGGGAGAGCGCTGAGACGGTCGTCCATGAGAACTGGTCGAAGATCTAGGTTTTTTCTGCTTGGGGGGAATGGGGGCGACGGGAAGAAATTTTCGCTGTTGGAGACGAGTGGGAAAATGGCAACGGGAGCCGGGAGGGACGAGCTGTCCTGACAGCGGTGCTGCAGTAACGCCTTTCCATTGCAGCGATCCCAATTAATGAGCACATTGGCCCGCGTGGTTTGCAATTCAATTGGGCCGATTTGGAAGCCCCGTATTGGGAGCAAAACGGCTGTAAAAACAGAAGTCTGAAAAAAAAAATCAGCCCAACGTAGAAACTGTGTTTGGAAGCTAACTATTGGGCTGGTCATAATTTGTCGTGTCCCGGTTCACCCAGAAATCAAAATCTGGGATGTCGGGTTTCCAGTATTAATTACATCCGTTCAAACGAATAACACCCACCCACTCCTGGATTCAATCAAAATTACGTCATGTGCAGCTAGCCGTATGAATAGATGTACAATTCGGACCAAACATTTTGCAATTGTCTTATACAAACAAATGCTACACACCTCGTTTCATGGAGGACTTGAGATAGAATGACACCGTCCGGGTATAGGCTTTTGAATCGGTGTTGCTAGAGCAATTTGGTAAACATTTGGCGCCATCGCTTCTTCCTCCAGGCAAGGATGCCGCTAGGGAGGTTCTCGCGAGATCGCTTGCGGCGTTCATCGTCTCGTTGTCACCAAGTGGTGTTGTCCCCGGCAACGGCATCAACGGCCGCAAGGAGATGCTCACTGCCGCCGGTGGAGAAAGACCTGATCGCGTTTTCAGTTTTCTTTGTAGGGTCCTTTTTGTAAAGTAACAAGATCGTGTTGCAGTTTATGCTTCTGCCAGGGTCCTCGTTGTAATTTGTAATCCCACAGCTTCTCCTTAATATAGCTTCTGGACCCTTCGGGGTCTTTACCGTTCAAAAAAAACGAATAACACCCCCCACCCTCCCACACCACACACATACACCCCCCTAAAAGATTGTTTGTGGATTCAATCATACGTCATGTGCGGCTAGCCGTATGAATAGATTTACAATCGGGACCAAGCATTTTGCAATTGTCTTACACAAAGAAATGCTAAACACCTCCTTTCATGGAGGACTTGAGATAGAATGACACCGTCTGGATAGAGGCTTTTGAATCGGTGTTACTAGAGTAATTTGGTAGACATGGGCGAGGGAGCCAAGATGAGGCTGCCATCATAGTTCACCGGACAGACTTGTCTAATACTTCAGTGAAGATGATAATGTTAGATCAATCTAGGAGGACATGTGCGCTTCACCGTGTTGCATGTATCTTGTTGTGGCACAACATGGCCGGCATGGGTAGAATTGCACCGGCACAACATGGTCGGCATGGGTAGAATTGCACATGGTTTGGTTCTTATCATTTCTGTGCATAACATGGGCATGTCTTCTAACGTTTGGTAGAATTGCAATGTAGTTTAGTTCTTGTCGTTGTCGGGCGTAACACGACACAACTAGCTCAAAGCCACTAGGTACCGCGCTTAGCAATACCGGTTATATTCATGGTATTGGTGCCCCGGGGTGATTTTTGTACACAACGCTTATATTTGTCGTATTGATGTGGTGGTGGGGTGATTTATATACTGGGCGGGAAAACCGGTTCAAGTTCACATCTTTTATGGTCATGTCAAGTGCTAATCAAAACTATGAAGCGCCTCAATGGATATATCAATCCCATATATAAAAGGTATGCACATACAACATATTTTCTCAAATAGAATCTACATTAGGAAAACAAAATTTGAGAATGCGATACAATTATCTTTGGTATATACAGATGTACAATGTACCTTTGGAATATAACCTCCATATTCTGCAAGTGAAGATGTACAATGTGTTTTTGGTAAATTTCATATAGAAGATGTGGTGACCCAACAACATGTTGTGTAGTGCGCAAGTCGTTGACATAACACGCACGAAACACTGTTTCGTAAATATTACATCCCTCGGAGTTGTATAACAAAAACATTGCAGGTCCAATTCTTGTTTAATCATATCACAAGCCAAAAGTGTACAAAATCTTCAAGATCCTCCTTGGTCCAATGAGAGTTCACATTTGAATTCAAATTCAAACTAACCAGCTTTAGGATTAAAGGTACCACTATGTTTAGTACCATTGGAGTTTAGAGTTTCTCTATAGTGGACATTGTGGTTGGATGAAAATATTGGTTTACTTTGTTTAATGCATTTCCTCTCAATATCTCTTCCAGTTCTAAATAATGTATTATTACTAATGGGTTGTGCATTGGTGCAATTCATGCTTGATCACACCGAGGTGCCTCTAATTGAGTGTGCACAAATGATTAGACATGAACATGTGCTATGCATTCTTCCTAGAATAGGAACATGTGGATAATGTTATACTCGTACTTTGCATTTGTGATGATCCTTTGGATCATTGCCTAATTTGTCTCTCTTTATCATTTGCTAAAATTTATCTTTAAACCTTTGTAGTGAAGATCTTCTTCCTCCTTGTTGATGTTGTTTTCTTCCTAGCCTTCTCCTCTTATGCTTGCATGCCCTCACGAATCTCTCTCTCTTTCTCTCTCTCTAGTGAGTTTGTGTTTTTAGTTTGAGACAGAAGTTTATGTTGTGATCATATGGGGTCTTGGATCCTAGCTATTTATAGTGTAGTCAAGTGACTGTGCTCTTGACACCTTTATGTCATGCAGTTAGTGACTAAGGTGTCTCTATTTTTTTATGCCGCCTCTCTCTCTATTGTATTCAAGTGCATGCGTGATGTATTCGGTGGTCAATTAATTTTTGTTTTGTGTTCTAGTATGTTTCTCATATTTGGCATGCCGGTTTACTAATTGCATTTATGTCATGGGTGCAGTTTGGATAGTTACAAGTGCCATTTTATTTATTTTTATTCTTGATCATTACAAGAATTAATTTCTTTGTTCCTTCATTCATTTTTGTGATGTTCTAAAGATTGCAGAGAATGTGTTTACTTAAGTTTTTCTCTTAATGATCTGTTGAACTGCTTGGTGTTTATCAAGGTCATTAGTTTTTATTATGGATCCAAGATAACCTGAGGTACTACCAATTATTTCTATGATCTTTATTTTGAAAAAAATTTCTATTTGGATTCTTTCCTAGTTGGTTACTATATTTGGTTCTTACTATTGGTCGTTGCAATTGTTCTTGTGCAGTTGGTGACTATTGTTGTTGGTTTCCTTGTTCTGTAGTTGGGTTAGCTAATATTCTGGAAATTGCCATTTTACTTTTATTGCATAAACCCTCCTTGATATTTCCAGGTGTTCCTCCTGGGAACATTCCTCTTGGATCCAATATTAATTTGGATTCACCAAAGGGTGACTCCAACATTTTGACAATGATAGGTGTCTGTCTTTGTTGTGTATGTGCATCTTGAAGAAAAGATAAGATCATGGCAAAATGAAGAATAGATAGATAGGGTTTTCCATTTCTTTTTGTAGTTTCTTTTAGGATTTCTTCTATTTGTATTTCTTATTTTAACTTTTAAAAATCGTGTACTCATTTTATTATGAGTGAAGATTAAATTGTGTTTATTCTCATATTTTTATTGTATTATTCTATATTTTCTTCACTATGTGAATGTTTGAAACTGAACTCAAGTTTGACTAATTCAAACTTCAATTTTGAATTCAATTCCATTTGTATTATCCTAGTTCCATTTAGAACTAGGGTAACTAGGGTGGTTGTATAATATGATTTGTGTGTTGGAGTCATAAGACTCTTTTGTTGACTTGTTCAAATTTGAATTCCTTCAGATTTGAATTTTAAATTGTTTTTCATGTTCAAATTTAGGTAAAATCCTAGTGTTGTCCTATTTCTAACTCAACATTAGACTAAACTTCAATACTTCAGTTCTTTAGGTACAAAAGCAAAAAAAATCTGCTCAATTCCAGATCTACCCTTCCTCGTGTCCTACTCTTCGGGATGTTACAAAACATAAAACTTCAGAATGTAATACAATATCACCGAGTAAACATGGCCTTTGACAAATCACATTTTCTATATAGTTAAACACACACCTACATGTAAAACATAAGTAACCACTAGATAATTACATTCATTACAACAACCTTGGCATTGATTGCAATACCAAAATAAAACAAGAAATATATTCTAGTTATCATCGTAGTCCATACAATTTACTATGAATGTCGTGATTTCAAATACCAAGTTAAGTCAAGGCCTCCAATAGAAAAATAATACTTTCTCAATGAAAAATGAAACTACAATCACCCCTTTGCACTTTTCCTAACTAAATTAGAGAGAAACTATGCTATAATAAAATGCAAAAATAAATATTTGGGGGGCAAGAACATATGGTGTAGATCCATAAAGAAAAACCCTAAATGATATGGTGTAAGATATTTATTTTCTTTGCACTAGATGATTCCCCGCGCGCTATTGCGGAACATTTTAAAAAATCGAAGTTAGAGATGCTTGGGAAAAATAGGTGTATGGACATTTTACTTACAATTTGTATAAAAATAAGTATTAGAATCAAACAATCACCGCTTAACTCAATCACAAAAAAATTCGGCGGTTACATACTTGCATATAGAAAAAAGAATAGGAAATAACTGCTATTTGATCTTCCCAATCAAGAAAATCGTCTCAGGTGAGATAGTATAGTTATTGACATGATGATCATATTTGAAGTTATGGACCTATGCACCCACCGTACTTCCAAGGTTGGCCCTTAGCATTTGCAACATGTGCAAGGGTACAATACTTCTAGACCAATGCTTCAAAGCAAACTAGCATCATGTATATCTTAAATTCATATGTAATATTTGTGGTGAGCCAACATGATGATTAAAAGTACAGTCTTACATAGAGAACACTCAATATTTATTTTTCAGATCCTTGAAATTGATATTACAATATGAATGGATGGTGAGTGAATTGTTATAGTCATTGCAGTTGTTGGCGAAATTGGCCAATAGTCTAGAAAAAACCTCACATGTTCAATCTTCAAGCTACAAGAAAAAGGATTCATCCTCGAAACTGACTAATTTTCTTCTCACAATATATTATGTAGCTTACTACTATTGAGCTTTCATAGATCTAAAGATGTATTGTTGTAGGTCCTTGGCAAGCTGGTAAAAATATTGAATGCTCATCTATAGCTGGCTGTATCTATTAGCTAATATTTCCTAGTAGACCTGCCACAACAAAAAATAGTTTATAAATTATATCTATTAGCTATCAAGCTATATCTAATAGCTAATACATCCTAGTAGACCTGCCACAATAAAGTACATTTAATAATTATATCTATTAGATAATATTTCCTAGCAGATCTGCCACACAAAATTCCATTAACAATTCTACCAGAGCCTAATTTGTTTTGAAAAGACTCACCACAGAAAAAACAAAAATGTGTGAAAGTTCTACAATGGAAGATTTAAGTCCAGGAAGACAACTTACTATGTCTGGCATGGAATTGACATCATGTTCATATCTCCTTCACAATGCTCACAATGGAAGGGCTTGGAACATGTTTTCAAACCTGAGAGGAAATGCCATGTGTGGTGGGGAAGAGTGAGAAGCATATGAGCGGTGATGTCTACGCACTTCTATTCTTGTAGACGGTTGTTGGGCCTCCAAGTGCAGAGGTTTGTAGAACAGAAGCAAGTTTTCCTTTAAGTGGATCACCCAAGGTTTATCGAACTCAGGGAGGAAGTGGTCAAAGGTATCCCTCTCAAGCAACCCTGCAATCAAGATACAAGAAGTCACTTGTGTCCCCAACACACCCAATACACTTGTTAGGTGTATAGGTGCACTAGTTCGGCGAAGAGATAGTGAAATACAAGTGGTGTGGATAAAAGACAATGATGCTAGAAAATAGCTTGATGGCGTGGAAGAGACTAAAGACAAACTGAAATAAAGATGTAAGCAAGCAAACATGTAACAGATCTAGTTGCAAACGGTGTTTCAATGCTTAGAAACAAGGCCTAGAGATCATACTTTCACTAGTGAACACTCTCATATAAATATCTTCTCTTTATGATACTACTCTAAACTACTCTCCGGTTGGACACTCTAGTCCATGGTAGGGCTATAACAGCACACCTTAAAGTAAGCCTTTCCCATCTAGATAACCCCACACTGTCACCTTGAGCACTAGATGGTTCCAACAAACACCACAATTTCATAGAGACATCTAACTCCAAATATAAATCATAACAAGTATTTGTAATCTCTAGCCTAAGTGCCACCATGGTGTGCACGCTGTCGCTTTGACACACATGGGGAGAGCAGAGATCTATTAAAGCACTTGAGTAGCAAGGTAGATCTACTTGATTACAAAGCTCATGATCACAATATGATCATGCATAGAGAGAGAGAGATGAACACATAGCTACCGGTAGAACCCTTAGCCTCGAGGAAGAACTACTCCCTCATCATCATGTGAATCAGCAATGGCGATGGAGATGGTGGTGGAGATCGATGGAGATGGCTCCGGGGGCACTTCCCCGTCCCGGCAGGGTGCTAGAATAGAGACTTTCTGTTCCCCGAATCTCCTCTTCGGTGGTGGCGGTGCTACGGAACTTTTCGTGGCTAGAGGCTGGACGATTTAGGGTTTTTGCATCAGAGGCTTCTTATAGGGGAAAGGGCAAGGTCGGTGGGTGGACCAGGGGCCCACACCACCTGATGGCGCGGCCAGGGCTAGCCCGTGCCACCACATGGTGTGGCCAGCCCCTGGCCCCTCTCCGTCTCGTCTTCTGGCTCCGTGAGTCTTCCGGTAAAATATCGACTTTGGCTTTTGTCCGGTCCAATTACGAGAATATTCATTTTCTGGCTTTTCTAGAACCAAAAACAGAAGAAAACAGGCAACTGGCACTGTGGCATCTTGTTAATAGGTTAGTTCCAGAAAAGTGTATAAAGATACTCCAAAGTTGGAACAAAACATAAGAAAATAGATAATAACCAAGCATGTAACGTCAAAAATTATGGATACGTTAGCACCGTATCAAGCGGCGAGATAAAAGTGAATTATTGTATCAAGGTAGACTTCAATACCCCTAACGAATATGTGTACCATTTGAATTGAAGCAATGAAGTTGACCAACACCTACACCTCCTGCAACCTAACTGACATGGGCATGACATGTCGGGTCCCCGTGATTAACTATCCTAGGCATACAAAGGCTTATGGCCCACGAAGCCCATGAAGAATAAAGAGAAGTCCTGGAAGCATCTGATAGACAAAAACACGTCTTGGCAATCAAGAAAGAAATAGGAACTGATATAATATTAGTGTTGTAATTGCAACTTGTAACCTATCCATATACGGCTTCGGGACCCAACCTATTATATAAAGGGTGGGAGGAGCCAATGGAGAGTTACCGAAGCTTTGAGCAATCTGTAATCATACTCTCCAGTTTGGACGCTGGAGTCATAGATTCGGTGGCCCCTCTTCACCAAGCAATAACCGAACAACTGAGGCTGGTGAAATCCACTACAATGTCGTCGATCTACGCCCACCCACCCCTATTTAGAATTCCGTTGAATTCGATGGAGAGACCGATCTCATGATCGCGGGGCTTCCACTTCCGCATGGGGGAACCCGAAAACCTCTGCCTTTTGGTCCTGATCTACTCGGGTCTGTCAGTCACAATAGCAGCGCCCAAGGAAACACCTGCATCCTCCATTGGCTCATCTGAAAAGGCCACACCTCAGTTGACGAATGTTGAAGAAGTTCATTGAAACTCCGCTACGCTACTCTGGCCTGGCAGACATCGAGCCCGAAGAAACACAGGAAAGCATTGACTCCGAGATCAGCAAGGCCGAATCCTGCCCGGAGCAGAATCCGTGGGATTTCACTGGTTTCCACGATAGTGTCTCTTACGGATCTGACAATGATGGCAACAACCTTTACATGATGCCTCATCAAGTGTGCATGATCATTGGATATGAACATCAACACCTCGAGACTCCAACGGTAACCCGATCCTTGATCCCAATGATATTCTATCGGATGATGATGCAGGACACCGTAGGAACAGGGAAGATCCCCCAATAATCGCATTATGCAAGGAAGGTAAGGACCACGCGACGGTGAGCATCTAACACTTCGACTGCCACCGAAAACCTGGCAGAAGGCAATAGACGTTGTCTCAGGTAAGGTACCAATGATGGGAGATGCTACGCGCGAAGAACTGATGGCCTACCAGAACCTTCTCCACTACAAAAGAAAGGATATGCTCAGGATGCAGAGGCAACTCGATGAAAGGCAAAGGCTGGCCGATGAATCTAGTCTCCGGCGAGCGCAGTTGAGCTCCACCCGTGCATCCAGTAGCATAAACGGAGGGGCACCGCCAATGAGAGGAACTTCATGGTTGCAGCACATTCCGGAGGCCGAACGACACGAGCTAGCCCGAGATTTGGACATGTCATTCATGTCAATTGATTTAGCAGGACACGTAAAAGAAAAAATAGCGTAAGTTGCCATCATCGCTGCTCAAACCTACCTCCTTACAACTCAGTCAGCAGATGATGATTTGGAGGATCCTAGTCGATAGGTGATGGTGATGATTTGGTGGATATCAAAATATGATGATTAGTTTAGTTGCAGATGTCGCTCTCGTATCCCCTTTTAAAATATTTTGATTACACGAGCTTCGTCTCCCTCTTGTTTTATAAACAAAGGTGGCTTTATGCAAAATAACTTCACCAGCCATAAGTCTTGCGAAGTACACCCTGTACTCACCATTTCTTTGTTGATACTTTTATAGCAGAGTAAGTGTTCTCCTGAAGATGAGTTTGGTAGGACATCGACACCGAGGAGTAGCTTGGGGTTCCCGACCGGCAGCCTAGAATCTATGGGCTGGGACGTCATAGTTATGCTTCAGGCCTCTTAGGTCATTTGTTAAGTTTGCTATACTTAATAGCATAATTTTTCTTCCGTTGTTTGATGTTTGTGGTAAGTGACCTCTTCTTGTAATATCTATGTTTGCTGCTCAATTATGACCTTGCTATAATAATTTTTGTGTCATAGGGTCACTGTTGTGTTACCGATTCTCTCACTGGATACTCTCGAGATCTAGGTTAGGCTTATGTCAGACTGAGATCTGAGATTTGTCTAGCTATGATCCCAGGGGTGTCACATGCTCTTTCTACCTCTCCTTTGAAACTATACAATGTGTGGAAACTGTCATTCAACTTGGCTTGAATCAAGTCCAAGACTATCCACTTCCCATCAAAACCTTTGTGGTAATTAATAAGAACGTTAAACTTACCACTAACCTTCAATCTGAGTTCACAAAGTCCAATGGCTAGATACTACCTCGCCAAATCAAGCACAGTAGCAGCAATCCACTTTGTTGTAGAAGGTCTTATTTGATCACTTAACAAAGTATTAGAGCAGTTGCGTTTATTTGTGTTTACCTTGATCCATATTAGATAATAATTTTATAAATCAAAACAGAGACAAATATATATAAACATATTAAATCTGCAAAAGTGAATCAAACATTATCCATTGCAACCTGAAATGGGTGTCCACCCCTCATTGGGGATACTGATACGCTGCTAATGTATCTATAATTTTTGATGTTCCATGCTTGGTTTATATCTACTTTCTTATGTTTTGTCCCAACTTTGGAGTATTTTTATACACTTTCTTGGACTAACCTATTAATAATATGCCATAGTGCTAGTTGCCTGTTCTCTGCTGTTTTTGGTTCCAGGAAAGTCAGAAAATGAATATTCTCGGAATTGGTGGGACAAAAGCCAAAGTCAATATTTCACCGAGGGGGACACGGAGCCAGAAGACGAGACGGAGAGAGGCCAGAGGCCAGCCACACCACATGGCCACGCGGCCAGGCCTGGCCCACGCCAGGGGGTGGTGTGGCCGCCTAGGGCACCCCCTCGGCTTCTCCTTTCGCCTATATATTGCCTCCGATAAAGAAATCCTAAGGAACCGATCAAAATTCCACGAAAGAGTCTATGGCCGCTGTCAACTCCATCCCTAGATCGGGAGGAATCTGAAAGAGTGATGTAATGAGATGAAGAATGGACTAAAGCTCAAGATTGGGGATGCCACACGTGTCACCCCAAGAAATATCCAAGAAGTACAAGCATCAAAGCTTGGGGATGCCCAAGGCATCCCCTTCTTCATCAATAAAAATCTCAGGTTCCTTCCAAACACTTCATTTTTATTGTTTCATGCACAAGTTGTGTTGTTCTTGGACGTCTTCTTTTTCGTTTTTGTTTTTGGTTTTCGTTTACTTGGTTTGCTTAGTTTGCTTGAATAAATTGGTTGGACCCCCTCATTCATACATTAGTTTTCAAATAAGTTTGGGTTGGATTGGAAAAGAGTAGGAAAAGCTCATGCTTAAGTGGTAAAATGAGCTTGTTTTTGATTGTGGCCTATGGTTTGTCATATCATGCTTGGTATTGTTTTGGATTTATTCTTAGTGGTTTTTGCTGTAGCATGACATGTTATAAACAATTGAGATTGCTTAATGTGGCTTGAAAGAATCATGCGTTGTTTTAGCATATTAAAGCATAGTATTGTGGTATTCTCCTTTGATGTTTATTTGGGTTGACTTGGCGCACGCTCACACCATGTTATGACTATCCCAAGTCACCATAGCCTCGATGAACCTTTAGTTTTCGACTCGTAATATCACTTTATGCTTTAATCAATGATGTTTTGTCGCTTTGCATGATTATGGCCATTATTGCTCTCTTAGTTGGTCGCTCCCAGTCTTTTGCTAGCCTCCATAACCAAGTATGAGTATCACTCATGCATCGAACTCCAAATAAAACCAAGTTATTCCAAAGAGTCCACCATACCTACCTATTAGCATTTGCTATTCCAAGTATATTCATGTTTTTATCTACCTTCCAAATTAAACTTGTTATGTGAAAATTAGTGATTAAAGCTCTCATGAACTTGATGGCACACTTTACTTTTCTTGCACTTAATAAACTTGAACCATTGTGTCATCTATGTTGTATATGCTTGCACTTATACGTTGCGGATTAGCAGAACCATGATGTCATGGGGAACGCTTTCAACATTGCACTTGTACATTGTACCTAGTTGATATCTTGCTCTTTTGTCTATGGATGTCGTCGGTGTGAAATGAAAGGGGAGCTTGTAAGTCCATGGAGTTATGTATGTGTGTTAGAGAAACGCCTGGGCCGCTGGTCTAATCCATGCCTAAGCATGGTGGAAACCTGCAGCGTAACTATAATGAGCAATTTATGAAGCATTCTTCTTATAAAAAATAGATAGAGATTGAGAAAAAAGAGAAAAAGAAAAAAGATATGAGAAAAGAGGAAAGAGAGAAAAAAAGCACCATTTTCCCATGGTAAATAAGAAGATTGATAAGATGCTCGTTGTCTGCTTGCCTTGTCATTTTGATATGGGGATGCTTCCGTATCATCGGGCAAGGGGTACCCCGTTGGCGGTTCTCTATGATACACATGTACTTACTATGACAAGAGCTTACTAGTGACTAAACTTGAGTAGCATGAGGAGCGGCCCTCATATTCAAGGGACATGAGATTTCCAACTTATACTTTGTCAAGCATATACTTCGTGGTTTGTTCACTTTAACCTTAATCACTTCAAGATGCTTATGATAGGGGCAATGAGAGCTGAAAGCTAATAAGTACCATAATTTTTGGAAGCTCTTTATGAGACTTGAATCCCTGTTTCCTTCTATGAAGGCCTTTCTTTTACTTTTATGTTGAGTCTCCATCTTCTATCTTCATGCACCTATTAAGAGAGCATAGTGGCCATTCTAAGTTTAATGTGCATTGTCCCAAGACTTGTTGATTGATGCATAACTTTGATATTGCTTGTTCTTAAACTATTTGTATCTAGTCGCCCTTATAAACTTTGAAGGTGTCCTATGCAATTATGTTTTGCTACACTATGAGGGACAAGCTGAATACCATTCTCATTATGCTTTATTTATGTGAAACAAACAAACGTCTTGCAAAGCATTCTTATTCATGAATCTTTTGTTTGTGCTTTTTCATGTTATAACATAGTTGCTATGTATTATTGTTAGAACTATATCTTTCACGCTATGTTGAAGTACTATGATCCCAGCTATCAATGTTCTACAAATACTTTGATCAAGTTTATGATGGTGCATGTCACCTCAAAAATATATTAATCCTAACGTACCTATAATTTTTTATGTTCCATGCTTGGTATATATCTACTTTCTTATATTTTGTCCCAACTTTGGAGTATTTTTATACACTTTCTTAGACTAACCTATTAACAAGATGCCACAGTGCCAGCTTCATGTTTTCTTTTGTTTTTGGTTCTAGGAAAGTCAGAAAATGAATATTCTCGGAATTGGACGGGCCAAAAGCCAAAGTCAATATTTCACCGAGGGGGACACAGAGCCAGAAGACGAGACGGAGAGGGGCCAGAGGCCGGCCACACCACCTGGCCATGCGGCCAGGCCCGACCCACGCTAGGGGGTGGTGTGGCCGCCTAGGGCACCCCCTCGGCTTCCCCTTTCACCTATATATTGCCTCCGATACTAAAACCCTAAGGACCCGATCAAAATTCTACGAAAGAGTCTGTAGCCACAGTCATCTCCATCCCTATATCGGGAGGGATCTGAAGCTCTTCCTGGCACCCTGCCGGAGGGGTAAATTCACCATGGAGGCCTTCTTCATCACCATGCAAGCCTCCGGTGTGATGCGTGAGTAGTTCATCCTTGGACTACAAGTCCATGTAGTAGCTAGATGGTTGGTTCTTCTCCTTTGTGCTATCATTTTTAGATCTTGTGAGCTCCATTCGTGATCAAGATCATCTATTTGTAATCCTACATGTTGTGTTTGCGGGGATCCGATGTATATTGAGATGTTATTTCAGATTGATTATTGATTCTATCATGTCTTTGTTATTTGTGATCTTGCATGCTCTCCATTGTTAGTAGATATCTTGGCCGAATAGATGCTAGCAACTCCAAGAGGGAGTATTTATGCTCGATAGTGGGTTCATGCCTCTAGTAATCTGGGGAAGTGATAGAAATCTCTAAGGTACTAGATGTGTTGTTGCTACTAGGGAGAAAATAGCAATCCTTTGTTCATAGAGCAATCGTATTATTTACTGATACATCCATTTTGCATCACTATTCTATGTCTTAATTCACTATTATTCATTGATGTATTTCATATTGAGAGGTGATACTTATGTTATTTCATCTATTTTTGCATGGTTGATGACTTTTGGAGCATGGACCGCTGCAGTCAGGATTCTGATGGAAAAGGTGCTGTTTGGAGGCAAAATTCGGGAAGATCAGAAAATCTGGGAAAATATACGGAAAATCCTATTTTTCCAGAAGACTCGGGATGCCAGAAGATGGAGTGGAGGTGGGCCACAGGGAGCCCACACCACCCCATGGTGCGGGCAGGCCTAGGCCGCGCCTGGGAGTGGTGTGGCCACCCTGGCCCACTCCAGCCTCTCCCCTCTGGCGTATATCAACCTCCCGAAACCCTAAGACTCGAGGGGTGACCACAGAAAGATTCCGCCGCCTCTACGAGGCGGAAAACACCGAGAGAGAAAGATCTCTCCGGCAGACAGATTTCTGCCGTGGGAATTCCTTCCCGGAGAGGGGAGATCGTCGCCATCAACACCACCATCAAGCTGGACTTCACCGGGATCATCATCATCATCACCACCATCATCACCATCAGCACTCTCATCACCATCTCCATATTGCTGTAACAATTGCGTTGAATCTTGCATAGTTCATAGGGGAAACTTTCCCGGTGTTGATTACTCTTTGTAGTTGATGCTATTGAGTGAACCATTGAATTATTGTTTATTGTTCAGATTGTTATACATCATTTTTCCATCTCTGATCATGATCCATATGATGTCTTGTGAGTAGTTAGTTTTGTTCTTGAGGACATGGGAGAAGTCTTGTTGTTAGTAGTGGAGTTATGTTGAGAAAGATTCAATAGATTGTTATTTAAGTTGTGGTGAAATTCTTCTAGTGGTGTCATGTGAACGTCGACTACATGACACTTCAACTATATGGGCCTAGGGGAATGCATTGTGTATTTGGCTACTAATCGTAGGATTGGGCCACTTGCTGCATTTATTCCTACTGTCTTTTATTTACTCGTACTTTGTTTACTTGCTTTATCGAAAACCCCTGAAAATCCATTTGCTAAGTATTTGCAGAGAATTCCTAATCCATACCACTAGCCAGCACCTTCTGCTCCTCATTGGGTTCGACACTCTTACTTATCGAAAATACTGCGATACACCCCCTATACTTGTGGGTCATCAAGACTATTTTCTGGCGCCGTTGCCGGGGAGTGAAGCGCTATTGGAGAGTGGAATTGGTAAAGGAAACTTCTACTGTGAGTATTGTTTACTTCTGTTAGTTGCTTTATTTTCGTTATGGATAATTCGCTGAGTTTCTTATTTGGTAATGCTACTACCACTGCTAAGGTAGTAGATAAGCCACCACCTGCTGAGAATGATGTTTTCAAAATACCTACAAGAATTATTGATCATGTTATGGATAACTACTATGTTGGGGATGGAACTGTCCATCCCGGTGATCATTTACTCTTTATACACGAATTATGCGGGTTGTTCAAGTGTGCAGGTATTACTACAAATCAACTTAAGAAGAAGCCATTCTCATTATCACTGAAAGGACGAGCTGAGGAATGGTATAAGCTGCTGAAGAATGGTCAAGCTCTGGAATGGGAGGAAATAGTGCCTCTCTTTTATTCAAAGTTTTATCCTCCTAGTGAGATTCATAAAGATCGGAATCAAATATACAACTTTTGGCCTCTTGATGGAGAGAGTACAACTCAAGCTTGGGGGAGATTGAAGTTACTAATGCTCAAATGTCCCATTCATGAGCTCCCCAACAATATTATTATCAACAACTTTTATGCAAGGCTCCCTCTACATGATAAAGATTTATTGGATGCCTGTTGTGCTGGATCATTCACTCGCATGGAAGAAGAAGCTAAATGGGACCTTCTAGACCGTATTAAAGATAATGCTGAAGCTTAGGAGAATGACAAAGGTAGGAAGTCAGGTATAAATTATGATTATGAATGCATTGAATCTTTTATGGGAACTGATGACTTTCAAAATATTAAGAATGCTTATGGTCTAGACTCTCAAGCTATTGCTTCTTATTTTAAGGCTTTTGCTTCCTACATTGAAGTGCCTAAAAAAAGTGGAATAACTATCATGAACCTTATAAAGATATTGCTAAGAGTGTTCCTGCAAGAAATACTGAAGTTTATACTACTAATCATGTTTTACCTAAACCTTATATTGAGAAAATGCCTTTCCCAGTTAAGGTAAAGGAACATCCTATGATGGCTAGTATGGTAGATGAAAGTATGAATAAAGCTGTTGAACCTGATAAACAAATGGTTGATGAACCTATAATAGCAAATGTGAAAGACTTTGTCACTAAGTATGAGGAAGAGGGACACACTATCTTTTTCAAGGATACCTCTAATATTGTTTCACATATTAGTGTTACGAGAGCTAGTATTCCTGTGTTTTCTGTTAGAATAAGTGATCATTGCTATGATAGTCCTTGTGATAGCCATATTGTTAAGTTTATGCATGATACTGAAAGTTACTATGAGAGAGGGAAAAGTGTTCTTATGCATCTTAATAATATCAAGTTTCCTCGTTTTATGCTGAAAGTTTTTATGTTGCACTTCTTTTGCCTTCTTATGCAAGTTGCCTCTGGTTTCAATAACTTGTTTGTTAACAAAATCCCCTTGCATAGGAAGTGGGTTAGACTTAAATGCGTGTGTGTTTTTGCTTCTTAACGCTCTCTTTCACTTCAACCCATATCCCTATGAGAGCTTCTTCAAAATTATCATGCCCGTCTTAATGGCTATAAAGAAAGAGCTTTATGGGAGACAACCCAATTTGTTTTTGCTTTCTGTTTGTTTTTGTTTCTTTGTGTCTTGGAAGTTATTACTTCGGTAATAACCGCTCCTTATCCGTTTTGTTTGGTTTTTATGTCAAGATCAACCTCTAATGAGAAGAGAAGTAAGATTTGGGGAAGTTGTTGTCCCGAAACAGATTTTTGTGCTTCACCGTAAAAATTCGTGAGAGATCTCTGTATGTCGGATTGAGCTGTAATGTTTTGTGATTCTGCCCCAGGTTGTTCTTTAACTTTCGTTAGTTTTGCACTTTTTGATTTGAGCAACAGAAGATTTTCGAAAAAATTGATCTTTACCTGCTGGTCTGTTTTGACAGATTTAGCCACTCTTGCATTTACTTCTTTATTCGATTTCCTTTTTGAATTCTTTTTGGGTTTTCGGAAGGAGTTGCTACAGTAGCCTATTTTTTGATGGTTTTCAGTTGAAGTTGGACTCAAAAGGTTCTATCACTTCACTTATACTAATTTTGCTAATGAGAATTGTGTGAAGTTTTGTGTGAAAGAAATTTCCAGGAAGTGGAGATAATGGTGTAATAAGGAAGAGAAGGGTTTCATGACTCAAGTAATAAGTGTATGAAGATGAAGATATCAATGATATTCAAGTGGTGAATCCGAAAGAATCCACTAAATACCAAATTTATGAAGATGAAGATATCAATGATATTCAAGTGGTGACTCCGAAAGAATCCACTAAATACCAAATTCAGAGACCTGCAGCGTCCGTTTCCAACTAGGTAACAGTTCTGGTAAGAAAAGTTCCGCGAAAATAGAATCCGACTATATTTTTGCAGTTTTCAGTCAATAAGGAAATCTACGAAGCGAAAAAAGGAACGGAAATGGAGCTGGGGTGGCCCACACCACCCCATGGCGCGGGCCCACCCCTAGTCGCGCCGCCAGGTGGTGAGGCCACCCAGGACTCCGCCTCCGACTCGTTTTCTTCTAGTACCTTCCTTTTGATATGAAACTTCATATTATATAACCCCCCGGATCCCCCAAGGTTCGTATATCGTGTTTTCGTCGTGTTTTGTTTCGATCTGTTTCTGCCAGGAACTATTCTTGAAGCTTAGAAGCACAATGGTGTCTGCCAAGGATCAATGGAATGAGCCCATGGAGGAAGACCTCCAAGACCCCGGGAAGGAGAAGGAGATCAAGAGTGAAGTTGAAGAGGAGCAAGGCCAACGTCCGCACACCGGCACTACCATTGCAAGCATTGGAGTGGTGAAATCTGCCAAGATCAGAAGGACTGCACGGATGCAGACTGGGGGGGAAGCTCCTCGTCATAGTTTGGCTCCACGATCTCATCCTCCATGCACCAGCTATGCAGGAAAAGAAGACTCCAAGTGGGAAGAATGGAAAAAGAATCACCAGAGTTGGGATCCACAAACTGAAATGATTATGGGCCGTATTGAGCACAACTCGGAGTTGATTCGTAATCTCACCTTCGAGATTGAGGACTTTGGGAAACTGATCAAGGAGCTCGTCAAGAGGATACCACCACCACCAAAGGAGTAATTCGTCATCAGGTTTGGCATCCCCTTGGTTTGTTCCAAGCTTGGGGCAGTGCCGCGGTATCATATCACTATCTTCTATCTTTTTACCTTATTAGTAGAGTCATATCATGAGTAGAGGAGTTATTTTGTAGTATGGTTTGCATTATGGAAGTGTCCCCTCTCTCGTTAGATATGTATCCCTTGGTGTGAGTTTCCGTTATGGAGTATTAATGAGAAGTTCTATCATTCACCCTTTTGCATAGCTTATATTAGTTTTCAATTCGTGGTTATATGATTGATCTTGTTGTTAGTATTGGTATCACTTTGGAATCATTGAGTTAATTTAGTTGGTTTTGGCAAACCTGGCTCGGTCAGTAGCAACACCTTTTTGAGAGTTGAAAAGAAAAAGATAGAAGTAATCTAGAGAAAAAATAATTTCATCATCTTTCTTTCTTGATTTGCTCATAAGTCTAGTATTCTCTAGTTAAGATCTTTTGTGCTTCCAAGATTGCATGTTTGTCTTTATCACTTGTATGTTTGTTTGTTTCCTTCAACTCTTATACTTGCTACCCAGCCTTGCTAGCCAAAAGCCTGTACTGAGAGGGTATTCTTCTCGTGCATCCACCTCCTTAAAACCAAAACCTTTGCCATTTGTGTCCACCATACCTACCTAGTAGCATTATTGCTATTCCAAGTAAATTCTTGTTTATCTACCTCCCAAATTAAACTTGTTATGTGAAAATTAGTGATTAAAGCTCTCACGAACTTGATGACACACTTTATTTTCTTGCATTTAATAAACTTGAACCATTGGGTCCTTCTTTGTTGCATATATGCTTGCGCTTTATGAGTTGAAGTTAGCCGAACCATGTATCATGGGGACCACTTTCAACACCGCATTGGTACTTGTACCTAGTTGATATCATGTTCTTTTGCTTATGGATCCAGGCGGTGTGAAATAAAAGTGGAACTTGTAAGATCATGGAGTTTATATGTGTGTTAGAGAAACGCCTGGGACGCTAGCCTAAGCCATGCCTAATCATGGTGGAAACTTGCAGCATAACTATAGTGAGCATTCTATGAAGCATCCTCAATAAAAACCTATGCAAATAGCAAATAAAAAGATCGCTGAGATGCTCATTGTCTGCTTGCCTTGTCATTTTGATTATGGGATAGCTCCTGTGTCATGTGCAAGGGGTACCCCATTGGCAGTTCTCGATGATACGCATGTATTTACAATGACAAGAGCTTGCTCTTGACTGAACTTGAGTAGCATGAGGATCGGTACTCATAAGTAAGGGGCATGAGATTTCAACTTATAACTTGTTAAGCATATCCTCTTAGTTGTGTCACTTTAACCTTAATCACCTAAAGATGCCTATGATAGGGGCAATGAGAGCTGAAAGCTAGTAAGTATCATAATTTTTGGGAGCTCTTTATGAGACTTGCAATCCCTGCTTCCCTCTTTGAAGGGCCTTTCTTTTACTTTGTAGTTGAGTCAGTAAACCTACTCCCTTCTATCTCAGCAAGTATTTTGAGTTGTTGTGTTTCATTCATTCATATGATGATTTATTCAATCGTGTTTCTTATGTTCCTCGCTTTGCACATTGTTCTTATCTTGATGTTTACTACTTTGAAAGCTATCATTGAAAAACCAGCTATTTGTGAACTCTAGCAAATTATGAACTATTCTTCGACCAAGAGCTAAGTTTGCCATTACCAATTATGATTCACTTTATGTATCATTATTGTGTTTCCTTTACTCACTTCAAGTTGAGTTATATAATAGTGAGTTGTCTTCTATTATGATCTATGTATTTGATGAATGTGATGCTTCTTGTCTGTATTCTTTTATCGACTCTTCACTCCATAAACTTGAGGTCATGTTTATTGAGCTCAGTTTCGCTTGGGGACAAGAGAAGTCTAAGCTTGGGGGGAGTTGATACGTCCATTTTGCATCACTATTCTATGTCTTAATTCACTATTATTCATTGATGTATTTCATATTGAGAGGTGATACTTATGTTATTTCATCTATTTTTGCATGGTTGATGACTTTTGGAGCATGGACCGCTGCAGTCAGGATTCTGATGGAAAAGGTGCTGTTTGGAGGAAAAATTCGCGGAGATCAGAAAATCTGGGAAAATATACGGAAAATCCTATTTTTCCAGAAGACTCGGGATGCCAGAAGATGGAGTGGAGGTGGGCCACAGGGGGCCCACACCACCCCATGGAGCTGGCAGGCCTAGGTCGCGCCTGGGAGTGGTGTGGCCACCCTGGCCCACTCCAGCCTCTCCCCTCTGCGTATATCAACCTCCTGAAACCCTAAGACTCGAGGGGTGACCACATAAAGATTTCGCCGCCTCTGCAAGGCGGAAAACACCGAGAGAGAAAGATCTCTCCGGCAGACAGATTTCTGCCGAGGGAATTCCTTCTCGGAGAGGGGAGATCGTCGCCATCAACACCACCATCAAGCTGGACTTCATCGGGATCATCATCATCATCATCGCCACCATCATCACCATCAGCACCCTCATCACCATCTCCATATTGCTGTAACAATTGCGTTGAATCTTGCATAGTTCATAGGGGAAACTTTCCCGGTGTTGATTACTCTTTGTAGTTGATGCTATTGAGTGAACCATTGAATTATTGTTTATGTTCAGATTTTTATACATCATTATTGCATCTATGATCATGATCCATATGATGTCTTGTGAGTAATTCGTTTTGTTCTTGAGGACATGGGAGAAGTCTTATTGTTAGTAGTGGAGTTATGTTGAGAAAGATTCAATAGATTGTTATTTAAGTTATGGTGTACTTCTTCTAGTGGTGTCATGTGAACGTCGACTACATGACACTTCACCTATATGGGCCTAGGGGAATGCATTGTGTATTTGGCTACTAATCGTAGGGGTTGCCGGAGTGACAGAAACCTGAATCCCCGTTAGGAAACCATTGCACAAGGGACGTAAGGGTCTTAGAGTTTAAAGCTGTGGGTATGTTTCTACCTTAATTACTTTCTTGTACTTATGGATGTTTGCAAGGGGTATAATCACAAGTATGTATTAGTCTTGGATGGGGCGGTACATTAGCACAAGTTCACCCACACAACACTTAGCAAGCTAAATAAGATTAATCGACTATATGAAGCGAAAGCACTTGACAGTCTTCCCATGTGTCCTCGAGAACGTTTGGTCATCTATAGAAATACAACCGGCTTGTCCTTTGCTGCATAAAGGATTGAGCCACTTGCTGCATTTATTCCTACTGCCTTTTATTTACTCGTACTTTGTTTACTTGCTTTATCGAAAACCCCTAAAAATCCGTTTACTAAGTATTTGCAGAGAATTCCTGATCCATACCACTAGCCAGCACCTTCTGCTCCTCATTGGGTTCGACACTCTTACTTATCGAAAATAGTGCGATACACCCCCTATACTTGTGGGTCATCATTTACTTTACATGCAATGCTTAATGCAATTATCTGTTGCTTGCAACTTAATACTGGAGGGGGTTCGGATGATAACCTGAAGGTAGATTATTAGTCATAGATGCAGTTGGATTACGGTCTATGTATAATGTTGTAATGCCCAATTGAATCTCAAACGAGTCAAGATGATTAGTATATGCATGTATGCTTTCTCGATGTTTGTCAATTGCTCCGTTGTAATTTGTTCATCCAACATGTTATCTATCTTAAGGAGAATCACCGCTAGTGAACTATGGACCCTGGTCCTTTCTTTTACCATCAATCTACATCTGTTTACTATTTTCTGTTTACTTTCTGCAAGCTATTACTTTCTTCCACACAATACGTTTAGTCCTTTATTTTCAGCAAAACCGGTGGGATTGACAACCTCACTATAAGTTGGGGGCAAAGTTCCGTGGTTGTGTTGTGCAGGATTCCAAATTGGAAACAACACCTAGGAGGTGTTTCCTTGCTCCTACTAGTTCGATAACCTTAGTTTCATAACTAAGGGAAAAACTTGTTGTTGTGCTCATCATACCTTCCTCTTGGGGTTCCGAAACGAGCTCGATATATTTGGGCCAACAAGCTACCTTCTGGTGCCGTTGACCGGGGATTTCTCCCAAGTCAACCATGCGCCAGCAAGTGTTTTTCTGGCGCTGTTGCCGGGGAGTCAAGGACATCTTCACAAGGGGAGTCCCTCATAACCAATGTCTTTACTTTTTTGTTTTTGTTTTGCTTAGTTTATTTCTGCTTTGTTTGCTTGTTTCTTTATCAAAAACACAACAAAAAATTAGTTGTACTAGTTTGCTTTCTTTATTTAAAACACAAAAAAATGACTACTCTTGAAAACACTAACTTGTCTGACTTCACTAGCACCAACAACAATGATTTCATGTGCACACCTATTGCTCCACCTGTTCCTGAAGCTACTTTCTTTGAAATTAAACCTGCTTTACGCAGTCTTGTTATGAGAGAACAATTTTCTGGAATTGGTACTGAAGATGTTGTTCCTCATCTTAATAACTTTGTTGAACTTTGTGAGATGCAAAAGCATAGGTTTATAGATGGGGATATTATTAAGCTTAAATTGTTTCCTTTCTCTTTGAGAGGAAAATCTAAAGAATGGTTGCAATCCCT
Source organism: Avena sativa (assembly GCA_916181665.1). Taxonomy (NCBI): domain Eukaryota; kingdom Viridiplantae; phylum Streptophyta; class Magnoliopsida; order Poales; family Poaceae; genus Avena; species Avena sativa. The sequence goes on along the minus strand of OV702287.1, from coordinate 100,237,466 downwards.
AACTAGAAATAGTATTGATTCTTGGACTAAATGCAAAGATGCTTTCATTGGAAAATACTATCCACCTTCTAAGATTATATCTATGAGAAGTGAAATAATGAACTTTAAACAATCTGATAATGAACATGTTGCTCAAGCTTGGGAAAGAATGAAATCTTTGGTAAAGAATTGTCCCACTCATGGACTGATTGCTTGGATGATTATCCAAACCTTTTATGCGGGACTGAATTATTCTTCAAGAAACCTACTGGATTGTGCTGCTGGAGGTACCTTTATGACCATCACTTTGGGTGCTCCAACAAAGCTTTTGGATAATATGATGGTTAACTATTCTGAATGGCATACTGAGAGAGCTCCACAAGGTAAGAAGGTAAATTCTATTGAAGAGACCTCCTCCTTGAGTGATAAAATTGATGTTATTATGTCTATGCTTGTTAATGGGAAAGCTCATATTGATCCAAATCATGTTCCCTTAGCCTCTTTGGTTGCTCAAGAAGAGCAAGTTGATGTGAACTTTATAAGAAATAATAAGTTTAGCAACAATGCCTATAGGAATAATTTTGGTAATAATAAGTATAGGCCATATCCTCCCAATAATGGTAATGCTTATGGAAATTCCTACAACAATAATAGGAGTGCACCCTATGAACTTGAAGTTATGCTTAAAGATTTTATTAGTAAACAAACTGCTTTCAATAAAACTATTGAGGAAAAACTCTCTAATGCTGAAAGAAACATAGCATCATTGGCTGAAGCACAATATTCTTTGAATAAAATGGCTGCTAAACCTAAACTATTGAAAATTCCTTTGCTGCTACTAATGCCATTCAAGTTAGAGTTGATGAAAATGTTAGACTATTAGCTGAATTGGATGCTAAGTGGGAAAGAGAAGATGAAATTACTAGAAATATTAGTGTTTCTACTATCACTACCACTAATGTTGAAGCTAGTAAACCCAATGTAACCTTTCCTAATAAAAATGTTGAAATTCTTCGAAATATGGGAAAAAATAGCTCTACTACTTTAGATGATAATTATGATTTTGATCTTGATGGTGGCATTATCTCTGAAGTTATTATGTTCCTACAAAAGCTTGCTAAAAGTCCTAATACTAGTGCTATGAATATGGCCTTTACAAAACACATTACTAATGCTCTCATAAAAATTAAAGAAGAAAAGATGAAACATAAAGCTTCTATTCCTATGAAACTAGAAGATGGTTGGGAACCCATCATTAATATGAAAGTGAATGATTTTGATTTCAAGGCTTTATGTGATCTTGATAGTAGTGTTTCTATTATGCCTAGAAGGATTTATGAAATGCTTGATTTACCACCATTGGAAGATTGTCATTTAAATGTCCCACTTGATGATAATGCTAAAAAGAAACTCATGGGGAGTCTTAATGATGTTCTTATTATGGTTAACAATGCTTATGTTCCTGTTGATTTCTATGTTTTGGATGTTGAATCCAATGCTTCTTGTCCTATTACTTTGGGAAGACCTTTTCTTAGAACTGTTGGTGTCATTATTGATATGAAAGAAGGAACCATTAAATATCAACTCGCACTCAAGAAAGGTATAGAACACTTCCCTAAGAAGAGAAGATCCCTTTGCTTCTCCTATGAAAACAAAATTTGCTTTTAATACTTCTTCGTTTGAGAACACTTGATTCTTTTCTTGCCTCTTATGTCTAACTTAAAGGCGTTAAAGAAAAGTACCTATTCTGAGATAACCCAAAAGCTTTAGATGAGTCTTGGAAGTTATTACCTCTGTAATAACCGCTCCTTACCCTTTTTATTTGCTTTTTGTGCCAAGAGTAACCTCTAATGAGAGAGAAGTAATGCTTGGGAAAGTTGTTGTTCCGGAACAGATTTTTGTGCTTCGCTATAAAAATTCATGTAAAATCTCTGTACGTCGGTTTGAGCTGTGAAATTTTGTGCTTCTTCCCCAGGTTGTTATCAAACTTTCGTTAGTTCAACACTTTTCGATTTGAGCAACAAAAGGTCTTCGAAAAAATTGGTTTTTACCTGCTGGTCTGTTTTGACAGATTTCTGCCATTATTTGTATTTTCTTCTTGTTGATTCCTTTTTGGTTTTTTTTGGGGAATTGAGCTTTGTGGGGAAAGTGATACAGTAGCTTGTATTTTAATGGAAGTTTTATTGGTGTTGGAACTGAACCCAAAGACTTATTATCTTGAGTGCACTAATGTTGCTAATAAAGATTGTGTGAAGTTTTGTATGAAGGAAAAAATTCAGGTGTATGGAAAGAGTGATGTAATGAGATGAAGAATGGACTAAAGCTCAAGATTGGGGATGCCACGCGTGTCAGACCAAGAAATATCCATGAAGTACAAGCATAAAAGCTTGGGGATGCCCAAGGCATCCCCTTCTTCATCAATAAAAATCTCAGGTTCCTTCCAAACACTTCATTTTTATTGTTTCATGCACAAGTTGTGTTGTTCTTGGAGCGTCTTCTTTTTCATTTTTGTTTTTGGTTTTCCTTTGCTTGGTTTTCTTAGTTTGCTTGAATAAATTGGTTGGACCCCCTCATTCATACATTAGTTTTCAAATAAGTTTGGTTAGGATTGGAAAAGAGTAGGAAAAGCTCATGCTTAAGTGGTAAAAGGAGCTTGTTTTTGACTGTGGCCTATGCTTTGTCCTATCATGCTTGGTGTTGTTTTGTCTTTATTCTTAGTGATTTTTGTTGTAGCATGACATGTTATAAACAATTGAGATTGCTTAATGTGCCTTGAAAGAATCATGCGTTGTTTTAGCATATTAAAGCATAGTATTGTGGTATTCTCCTTTGATGCTTTATTTGGGTTGACTTGGTGCATGCTCACACCATGTTATGACTATCCCAAGTCACCATAGCCTCGATGATCCTTTAGTTTTCGACTTTTAATATCACTTTATGCTTTAATCAATGATGATTTGTCGTTTTGCATGATTATGGCCATTATTGCTCTCTTAGTTGGTCGCTCCCAGTCTTTTGCTAGCCTCTATAACCAAGTATGAGTCCCACTCATGCATCCAACTCCAAATAAAACCAAGTTATTCCAAATAGTCCACCATACGTACCTATTAGCATTTGCTATTCCAAGTATATTTATGTTTTTATCTACCTTCCAAATTAAACTTGTTATGTGAAAATTAGTGATTAAAGCTCTCACGAACTTGATGGCACACTTTACTTTTCTTGCACTTAATAAACTTGAACCATTGTGTCATCTATGTTGTATATGCTTGCACTTATATGTTGGGGATTAGCAGAACCATGCTGTCATGGGGAACGCTTTCAACATTGCACTTGTGCATTGTACCTAGTTGATATCATGCTATTTTGTCTATGGATGTCGTCGGTGTGAAATGAAAGGGGAGCTTGTAAGTCCATGGAGTTATGTATGTGTGTTAGAGAAACGCCTGGGCCGCTGGTCTAATCCATGCCTAATCATGGTGGAAACCTGTAACGTAACCATAATGAGCAATCTATGAAGCTTTCTTCTTATAAAAAAAGAGATAGAGATTGAGAAAAAAGAGAAAAATAAAAAAAGAGATATGAGAAAAGAGGAAAGAGAGAAAAAATCACCATTTTCCCATGGTAAATAAGAAGATTGTTGAGATGCTCCTTCTCTGCTTGCCTTGTCATTTTGATATGGGGATTCTTACGTATCATCGGGCAAGGGGTACCCCGTTGGTGGTTCTCTATGATACACATGTACTTACTATGACAAGAACTTACCGATGACTAAACTTGAGTAGCATGAGGAGCGGCCCTCGTATTCAAGGGACATGAGATTTCCAACTTATACTTTGTCAAGCATATACTCCATGGTTTGTTCACTTTAAACTTAATCACTTCAAGATGCTTATGATAGGGGCAATGGGAGCTGAAAGCTAATAAGTACCATAATTTTTGGAAGCTCTTTATGAGACTTGAATCCTTGCTTCCTTCTATGAAGGCCTTTCTTTTACTTTTATGTTGAGTCTCCATCTTCTATCTTTATCCATCTATTAAGAGAGCATAGTGTCCATTCTTAGTTTAATGTGCATTGTCCCAAGACTTATTGATTGATGTATATATCTAGTCACCCTTATGAACTTTGAAGGTGTCCTATGCAATTATGTTTTGCTACACTATGAGGGACAAACTGAATACCATTCTCCTTATTCTTTATTTATGTGAAACAAACAAATGTCTTGCAAAGCATTCTTATTCATGAATCTTTTGTTTGTGCCTTTTCATGTTACAACATAGTTGCTATGTTTTATGTTAGAACTATATCGTTCATGCTATGTTGAAGTACTATGATCCCAGCTATCAATGTTTTACAAATACTTTGATCAAGTTTATGATGGTGCATGTCACCTCAAAAATTATTCTTTATTTTTATCACTTACCTACTCGAGGACGAGCAGGAGTTAAGCTTGGGGATGTTGATACGTTGCTAACGTATCTATAATTTTTGATGTTCCATGCTTGGTTTAAATCTCCTTTCTTATGTTTTGTCCCAACTTTGGAGTATTTTTATACACTTTCTTGGACTAACCTACTAATAAGATGCCACAGTGCCAGCTGCCTATTTTCTACAGTTTTTGGTTCCAGGAAAGTCTGAAAATGAATATTCTCGGAATTGGACGGGACAAAAGCCAAAGTCAATATTTCACCGAGGGCGTGATTTCTACGGACTTCTATTCTTGTAGACAGTTGTTGGGCCTCCAAGTGAAGAGGTTTGAAAAACAGCAGCAAGTTTTCCCTTAAGTGGATCACCCAAGGTTTAACGAACTCAGGGAGGAAGTGGTCAAAGGTATCCCCTCTCAAGCAACCCTGCAATCAAGATACAAAAAGTCTCTTATGTCCCCAACACACCTAATACACTTGTCAGGTGTATAGGTGCACTAGTTCAGCGAAGAGATAGTGAAATACAAGTGGTATAGATAATTATAAGTGGTAACGGTGATAGAAAATAGCTTGATGGCGTGGAAAAGACTAAAGTAAAACTGAAATAAAGATAGAAGCAAGCAAACATGTAATAGATCTAATAGCAAACGGTGTTTCAATGCTAATAAACAAGGCCTAGGGATCATACTTTCACTAGTGAACACTCTCATATAAATATATTCTTCTTGATGACACTACGCTGAACTATTCTCCGGTTGGACACTCTAATCGATGGTAGGGCTATAACAGCACACCTCAAAGTTTACTTTCCACATCTAGATAACCCCACACTGTCACCTTGAGCACTAGATGGTTCAAACAAACACAACAATTTCATAAAGACATCCAACTCCAAATATAACTCATAACAAGTATTTGTAATCTCTAGCCTAAGTGCCACCATGGTGTGCACACTGTCAACTTCACACACATGGGGAGAGCAGAGATCTATTAAAGCACTTGAGTAGCAAGGTAGATCTATAGATTACAAGCTCATGATCTCAATAAGATCATGCATAGAGAGAGATGAACACATAGCTACCGGTAGAACCCTTAGCCTCGAGAGAGAACTACTCCCTCCTCATCATGGGAATCAGCAACGGTGATGGAGATGGTGGTGGAGATCGATGGAGAGGGCTCCGGGGGCACTTCCCTATCCCGGCAGGGTGTCGGAACAGAGACTTTCTGTCCCTCGAATCTCCCCTTCGGTGGCGGCGGCGCTGCGGAACTTTTCGTGGATTTCTGGTTGACGATCTAGGGTTTTCGTCCCGGGAGGCATATATAGGCGAAGGGGCAAGGTTGGTGGCCGGCCAGGGGGCCCACACCATGCCCTGGCGCGGCCAGGGAGACCCGTGCCTAGGGGTGGTGTGGCCACCCTATGGCCCCTCTCCGTCTCGTCTTTTGGCTCCATGAGTCTTTCGGTAAAATATCAACTTTGGCTTTTGTCCTGTCCAATTCCGAGAATATTCATTTTCTGACTTCCTGAAACCAAAAACAGCAGAAAACAGGTAGCTGGCACTATGGCATCTTGTTAATAGGTTAGTCCAAGAAAGTGTATGAAAATTACTCCAAAGTTGGAACAAAACATAAGAAAGTAGATAAAACCAAGCATGGAACATAAAAAATTACAGATACATTTGCAATGTATCAACATCCCCAAGCTTAACTCATGCTCGTCCTCGAGTAGGTAAGTGATAAAAAGAAATAATAATTTTTTAGGTGACATGAACCATCATAAACTTGAGCAATGAATTTGTAAAACATTGAAAGCTGGGATCATAGTACTTCAACATAGCATGAAAGATAAAGTTCTAGCAATAAAGCATAGCAACTATGTTGCAACATGAAAAGGCATAAGCAAAAGATTCATAAATAACAATACTTTGTAAGACGTTTGTTTGTTTCACATAAAGAAAACATAGCATAGTGGCATTCAGCTTGTCCCTCATAGAGTAGCAAATATAAATGCATAGGACACCTTCAAAGTTCATAAGAGTGACTAGATACAACTAGTTTAAAACAAGCAATATCAAAGTATGCATCAATCAACGAGTCTTGGGACAATGCACATAGAACTAAGAATGGCCACTATGCTCTCAAAGTAGGTGCATAAAGATAGAAGGTGGAGACTCAACATAAAAGTAAAAGAAAGGCCTTCATAGAAGGAAGTAGGGATTCAAGTCTCATAAAGAGCTTCCAAAAATTATGGTACTTGTTAGTTTTCAGCTCTCATTGCCCCTATCATAAGCATCTTTAAGGTGATTAAGGTTAAAGTGACACAACTAAGAGGATATGCTTGACAAGTTATAAGCCGAAATCTCATGCCCCTTACTTACAAAGACCGAACCTCATGCTACTAAACTTTAGTCACGAGTAAGCTCTTGTCATTATAAGTACATATGTATCATAAAGAACCGCCAACGGGGTACCCCTTGCACATGATACAGGAGCTATCCCATAATCAAAATGACAAGGCAAGCAGACAATGAGCATCTCAACGATCTTTTTATTTGCTATTTGCATAGGTTTTTATTGAGGACGCTTTTCATAGAGTGCTCATTATGGTGATGCTGCAAGTTTCCACCATGATTTGGCATGGCTTAGGCTAGCGGCCCAGGCATTTCTCTAACACACATACAAACTCCATGATCTTACAAGTTCCACTTTTATTTCACACCGCCGGGATCCATAAGCAAAAGAACATGATATCAACGGGGTACAAAGTACAAGTGCAATGTTGAAAGCGTTCCCCATGATACATGGTTCTGCTAATTTCAACTTATAAAGGTAAGCATATACGCAACAAAGATGGACACAATGGGTCAAGTTTATTAATTGCAAGAAAGTAAAGTGTGTCATCAAGTTCGTGAGAGCTTTAATCACTAATTTTCACATAACAAATTTAATTTGGAAGGTAGATAAAAACATGAATATACTTGGAATAGCATATGCTAATAGGTAGGTATGGTGGACTCTTTGGAATAACTTGGTTTAAGGAGTTGGATGCATGAGTGGAACTCATACTTGGTTACGGAGGCTAGCATAAGACTGGGAGCGACCAACTAAGAGAGCAATAATGGCCATAATCATGCAGAGCGACAAAACATCATTGATCAAAGCATAAAGTGATATTACAAGTTGAAAACTAAAGGATCATCAAGGCTATGGTGACTTTGGATATTCATAACATGGTGTGAGCATGTGCCAAGTCAACCCAAATAAAGCATCAAAGGAGAATACCACAATACTATACTTTAATATGCTAAAACAACGCATGATCCTTCCAAGGCACATTAAGAAATCTCAATTGTTTATAACAAGTCATGCTACAGCAAAGAATACTAAGCCTAAAGGCAAAACAATATCAAGCATGGCATGACAAAGCATAGGCCACAGTCAAAAACAAGCTCTCTTTACCACTTAAGCATGAACTTTCCTTACTCTTTTCCAATCCAAACCAAACTATTTGAAAACCAATATATGAAAGAGGGGGTCCAACCAATTTATTCAGCAAACTAAGCAAACTAAGCAAACAAAAAACCAAAATGAAAAAGAAAAAGAAGACGCTCCAAGAACAACACAACTGTGCATGAAACAATAAAAATGAAGCGTTTGAAAGAAACCTGGGATTTTTATTGACGAAGAAGGGATGCCTTGGGCATCCCCAAGCTTTGATGCTTGTACTTCTTGGATATTTCTTGGGGTGACACGCATGGCATCCCCAAGCTTGAGCTTTAGTCCATCCTTCATCTCATTACTCATTCCTTCCATACACCTAAATTTTTTCCTTCATACAAAACTTCACACAATCTTTATTAGCAACATTAGTGCACTCGAGATAATAAGTCTTTGGGTTCAGTTCCAACACCAATAAAATTTCTATTAAAACACAAGCTACTGTAGCACTTCCCTAAAAAATCTCAATTCCCCAAAAGAACTCAAAAAGGAACCAACAAGAAGCAAATGCAGAAAATGGTAGAAATCTGTCAAAACAGACCAGCAGGTAAATATGAATTTTTTCAAAGACATTCTGTTGCTCAAATAAAAAAGTGTTGAACTAACTAAAGTTAGATAACAACCTGAGGTAGAATTACAAAAATTCACGCCATAAAAGGACGTATAGAGATTTTACATGAATTTTTACGGTGAAGAACAGAAATCTGTTTCGGGACAGCAACTTTCCCAAGCATTACTTCTCTCTCATTAGAGGTTACTCTTGGCACAAAAAGTAAATAAAAAGGATAAAGGGCGGTTATTACAGAAGTAATAACTTCCAAGACTCAACTAAAACTTTTGAGTTATCTCCCAATAAGTACTTTTCTTTAATGCCTTTAAGTTAGGCATGATAGTTTGAGAAAATGCTCACATAAGAAATATGAATTAAAGTAAAAGAGAGCATCAAGAAGCAAATTCAAAACACATTCAAGTCTAATACACTTCGTATGCATAGGAATCTTGTAAAGAAACAAGTCATGAAAGCAGAAAACAACAAGGATAGGAAAGTAAAACAAGTGCAACTTCAAAAATTTCAACATAAAGAGGGGAAACTTAATATTGTTGAGATACATAAAACCATGTTTCCCTCTCTCATAATAACTTTCAGTAGCATCATGAATAAAATTAACAATATAACTATCACATAAAACATTCTTATCATGAGCCACATGCATAAAAGAATTAATACTCCCCACATAAACATAGTCATTCTTATTAATTGTAGTGGGAGCAAATTCAACAAAATAGCTATCATTATTATTTTCATCACCATAATCATCAAATATAGGAGGCATATTGTAATCATAATTAATTTTCTCCTCAATAGTAGGTGGACTGAAAATATCATATTCATCATCGCAATCATCATATATTGGAGGTATAGTATCATCATAAGCAATAGAATAGTTATCTTCCAAAGATGGGGAGCTAAAAAGATCATTTTCATAAAAACTAGCTTCCCCAAGCTTATACTTTTCCATAGCATTAGCAATAATGGTGTCCAAAGAATTCATACTAACAACATTGCTATTAGCATGCGAATAAAGTTCCATAGGTTTTTTAATTTTCTCTTCAAACACTTCATATCCTAACTCAAGATAAATACTAGAAAGCTCTCTAATTTTTTTGTTGTTTTCCATTAAGCCTAACTAGTGAAAATAAAAACAAGAAACAAAAAGACAAAATTGCAGAATCTAAAGGAAATAACTTCGAGCACTCACACTAGAGGATGTGAGTACCTTTTACCTTACCTCGCCGGCAACGGCGCCAGAAAATAGCTTGATGTCTACGCACTTCTATTCTTGTAGACAGTTGTTGGGCCTCCAAGTGCAGAGGTTTGTAGAATAGCAGCAAGTTTTCCCTTAAGTGGATCACCCAAGGTTTATCGAACTCAGGGAGGAAGTGGTCAAAGGTATCCCCTCTCAAGCAACCCTGCAATCAAGATACAAAAAGTCTCTTGTGTCCCTAACACACCCAATACACTTGTCAGGTGTATATGTGCACTAGTTTGGCGAAGAGATAGTGAAATACAAGTGGTATAGATAATTATAAGTGGTAACGGTGATAGAAAATAGCTTGATGGCATGGAAAAGACTAAAGTAAAACTGAAATAAAGATAGAAGCAAGAAAACAAGTAATAGATCTAATAGCAAACCGTGTTTCAATGCTAAGAAACAAGGCCTAGGGATCATACTTTCACTAGTGAACACTCTCATATAAATATATTCTTCTTTATGATACTACGCTGAACTACTCTCCTGTTGGACACTCTAATCGATGGTAGGGCTATAACAACACACCTCAAAGTTTGCTTTCCACATCTAGATAACCCCACACTGTCACCTTGAGCACTAGATGGTTCAAACAAACACCACAATTTCATAAAGACATCCAACTCCAAATATAACTCATAACAAGTATTTGTAATCTCTAGCCTAAGTGCCACCATGGTGTGCACACTGTCAACTTCACACACATGGGGAGAGCAGAGATCTATTAAAGCACTTGAGTAGCAAGGTAGATCTATAGATTACAAGCTCATGATCTCAATAAGATCATGCATAGAGAGAGATGAACACATAGATACCGGTAGAACCCTTAGCCTCGAGAGAGAACTATGCCCTCCTCATCATGGGAATCAGCAACGGTGATGGAGATGGTGGTGGAGATCGATGGAGATGGCTCCGGGGGAACTTCCCCGTCCCGGCAGGGTGCCTGAACAGAGACTTTATGTCCCCTGAATCTCCCCTTCGGTGGTGGCGGCGCTGTGGAACTTTTCGTGAATTTCTGATTGACGATCTAGGGTTTTCGTCCCGGGAGGCATATATAGGCGAAGGGGCAAGGTCGGTGGCCGGCCAGGGGGGCCCGCATGATGCCCTGGCGCGGCCAGGGGGACCCGTTCCTAGGGGTGGTGTGGCTACCCTATGGCCCCTCTCTGTCTCGTCTTCTGGCTCTGTGAGTCTTCCGGTAAAATATCAACTTTGGCTTTTGTCCCGTCCAATTCCGAGAATATTCATTTTCTGACTTCCTAGAACCAAAAACAGCAGAAAATAGGCAGCTGGCACTATGGCATCTTGTTAATAGGTTAGTCCAAGAAAGTGTATGAAAAGTACTCCAAAGTTGGAACAAAACATAAGAAAGTAGATAAAACCAAGCATGGAACATCAAAAATTACAGATACATTTGCAATGTATCAGGGGACATAGAGCCAGAAGACGAGACGGAGAGGGGCCAGAGGCCGGCCACACCACCTGGCCGTGCAGCCAGGCCTAACCCACGCCAGGGGTGGTGTGGCCGCCTAGGGCACCCCCTCGGCTTCCCCTTTCGCCTATATATGGCCTCCGACACAGAAACCCTAAGGACCCGATCAAAATTCCATGAAAGAGACTGTAGCCGCCGTCATCTCCATCTCTAGATAGGAGGGATCTGAAGCTCTTCCTAGCACCCTGCGGAGGGGAGAATTCACCCTGGAGGCCTTCTTCATCACCATGCAAGCCACCGGTGTGATGCGTGAGTAGTTCATCTTTGGACTACGGGTCCATGTAGTATCTATATGGTTGGTTCTTCTCCTTTGTGCTATCATGTTTAGATCTTGTGAGCTCCGTTCATGATCAAGATCATCTATTTGTAATCCTACATGTTGTGTTTGCGGGGATCCGATGGATATTGAGATGCTATTTCAGATTGATTATTGATTCTACCATGTCTTTGTTATTTGTGATCTTGCATGCTCTCCGTTGTTAGTAGATATCTTGGCCGAGTAGATGCTAGCAACTCCAAGAGGGAGTATTTAGGCTCGATAGTGGGTTCATGCCTCTAGTAATCTGGGGAAGTGACAGAAATCTCTAAGGTACTAGATGTGCTGTTGCTACTAGGGAGAAAACACTAATCCTTTGTTCATAGAACAATCGTATTGTTTACTTTACACGCAATGCTTAATGCAATTATCTGTTGCTTGCAACTTAATACTGGAGGGGGTTCGGATGATAACTTAAAGGTGGAGTATTAGTCATAGATGCAGTTGGATTACGGTCTATGTATAATGTTGTAATGCCCAATCGAATCTCAAATGAGTCAAGATGGTTAGTATATGCATGTATGCTTTCTCGATGTTTGTCAATTGCCTTGCTACAATTTGTTGACCCAACATGTTATCTATCTTAAGGAGAATCACCACTAGTGAACTATGGACCCCGGTCCTTTCTTTTACCATCAATCTACAACTATTTACTGTTTTCTGTTTACTTTCTGCAAGCTATTACTTTCTTTCACACAATACGTTTAATCCTTTGTTTTCAGCAAAACCGGTGGGATTGACAACCTCACTGTAAGTTGGGGGCAAAGTTCTGTGGTTGTGTTGTGTAGTATTCCAAGTTGGAAACAACACCTGGGAGGTGTTTCCTTGCTCCTACTGGTTCGATAACCTTGGTTTCATAACTGAGGGAAAAACTTGCTGATGTGCTCATCATACCTTCCTCTTGGGGTTCCCCAACGAGCTCGATATATTTGGGCCAACAAGCTATCTTTTGGTGCCATTGATCGGGGATTTCTCCCAAGTCAACCACGCGCCAGCAGATACATGTAGTCTCCACATACAGACCTTACTTTCCCTACAATGTACCCTAAATATTTTATGGTCACTCTTTTCAATGATAAAATCAAACCCAACTTTGATATTGCATAGGTGGCAACTGCGTATCTGTAGTACTCCACGGTCTAAAATATAGTGCCCTCATCAGTAGTGGGGTTGTCCCTATCAAAGAGTATCACTGGCATGTCCTCATTTTCATCATCATATTTGCATCTCATTTCAGCATCTTCACCATCCTCTTTCTCATTAGTCTCATAGTTCGGCTCAAAGTTCGAGTCAATCAAATATCCCCTACATTCCATCCTATCAGGATCAACAACCATATGTGGATATGCTTTCTTGCCATCATCATCATCATCATCTCCGAACACAAAATTATCATGAGCCCCACCCATTTCTATGTCTTCATGCTGACAAGGCATCATTCTCAAGTAGAAGATGGGCGGTTGTGCTCGGTACTGCAATGAGAGGATGCTCTGTTATGGTCGAATGAGTTTTTGGTGTTGCATATGGTCCGAAATCATTGATGACACAGTCTCTACCCCAGTCTATTTGTTAACAATGTGGACAGACATTAACACAGTCCTCGTCCCCACATGTTTACCCCACGTCATAGCCACGGCCTCGTCGATCCTAGTGTCGCAGAAATTCTGAGAATTCGCCTCATTATACTAAGGTACGAATTCCTCATTCTAGCTAATTGTGATTTTCCAAATTCCATGTACAAGTAAGATAGAGTCAGATCTGCCAAGTCTACTCGATAATCGAAACAATTACTAACTGTAATTCTACCACCGGGTAATGTTTCAGTCTGACACCCGTGTTGAACCTTCAGTAGAAATCTGGATGCAACATACGCCCTATGATTATCAACACATATCCTTGCTATTACCATGGACCCAAGATGCTAATTGGAAAAGACAGAGGTGGGATTACAGTTCTTACCCTTTAGGGAGGACGAACCTTCAGAGAAGACGAACGACACATTCACGGGGCTCTAGAGCTACGGAGCTTTTCTCCCCGCGTCTTGTTCCCCTGTGTAATCCTCACCCGTGCTCTCTAGTCTGGCAAGATCCATCTCTGTGTCGAATTCGTCGTGGGTGTGCAGCCAACAGCGGGCTCACGCTTTTCGCTTCTAGCCTCCAGACCACGCATGACAGCAGGAAGGAGAGAGGGCAGGGTGGGACAACAATAAGGGCAACGAACAAAGGCAAATGGGGATGGCGGTAGAGGTGCGTGGCGGCACCCGGCAGAACAATGTGGCGGCGGGAGGGACCATCACGGCGGAGCAGAGCGGGGGAGAGACAAAATATGGGAGATTACACAACAATGGGGCTCGGATCCTCGAACTTGGGACACGCGCCGTCGACAGCTGAGGTGGTGATGCCCTCTAGTTCGAATAACGGTCAGAACAATGACAACGCTCGACGGGACCCATATGTAAGAAATCGAGTCAACCAGACGATAAATTAGCCAGGGAAATTGGTAGCCGGCGACAAACGAAACCAGGGGCATAGACGTAACGAATCCACGTCAGCTGGTCGTAGTTCTCCAATTCCCCGATTCGTAGTGGCACAGTCTCAATTATCCCTCGAACTGGGGACACAGTACGTAATAAACCCTTTTAACTAGTAAAGCTATTTTCTATATCAAGTTTCCTCTGTAGCACCTGAGCTAATACCCACAAAGCATTTAAACACCCACATGCTCCCCATTCAGAAACAAAAAAAGCCATATGCTCCTTCCGTACTGCCCCTCCAAGTTGTCTTTTCAACTTCTCACATCTCTCCATGATTTTATTCGTAAAAGCTATGTGCAATAAATCTTGCAGCAAGGCAGGGCCTCTTGCACTTAATTAGAGGTTGCATTTGCGAAGGCACTTGATGAACAATTGATACAACATGAATAATTATGCTAATAAACTTGCAACAGGTATATAAGAAATTGCATGTAGAGAGCTATTACTGCATGAGCCACATAGCGCATATATAATCATATCAGAAGCGAAACTAGTGCAGTAAATCAGCGATGAATTGTTTTCGCTCTTATCCAAGAAGTAGAAAAACCAGATCCCATACAATATCAATGATAGCTGAAACAAAAAGGTTTTCCATGTTTAACCGTTCATATAGTTCTTCCCATAAAACGGAACAAGACGACAGCTCAACTTATAGTTCTTAAATCCTTTATTTGAAGTCTTAATGGCTCACTATCCGTTTGAATAGTAGTACTCCACTGGGCGGTCCCCTTTTCGGAAAAACTTTACGGGGTGGTATTTGTTGAATTGGAGGATCGTATCTTGAGAGAGTCTGACATGATGACCAACTTCTATACCAATATGCTGGAGTGGTGGCGCACATTTCAGAATAAAGCTGACAACGTCCACTTAATGGCTCTTGTCATTGAAATCGCTTACTAAGATCTCGTGAAGAGAGTTTAAGCGAATTGCTTGATTTTTCCACCCAGGTGGATTGTCCCAGATGCAAGAAGATGAGCATGCTGTGTCACCCTGAAGGAATTGAGAAAAATATGTTAATCCCAAAAATGGAATTATGTCTGAAAAACTGAAAGTTTATATTATACACATATTTTTTCCTTGATCTAATAACATACCTTGCGCTTACTTAATTTAAGATGAAGCATTCTTATACCAATACATCTCTTAAGTAGTTGGAACATGGTCATTCCAAACATATGACGGCTTGGCTCCACAACCCGATTCAAATCTGTATATTGTTCTGGATGTACAAAGTGCTCCATCAATCTCCCGTGTCCTTGCAGCTCCTAGTAACAGTGAGATGAACGTACAATCAAATGAAAATCATCTCTTAAAGAGTCACCAACTGTGAAATTTGAAAGCGTTCATATTTTTCCAAGCTAGCTTCAGATTAATGCCAATTTGGTGAAAATTTTAGATCCATTAATCTAAACATTTTCACACGTAGAATTTATTTAGGTTTCCAAACCAAATAGGGTACCATATATACACTGAATCAAGTAGAGTACACGCAATGCCATGAGGGATCGTTTGTCTTCTTGTCTTCGTTCATAACCCCCTTAATTTAGCATTTCCTTGTTTGTTGGTTATGTATTTGTTGCGCTAATATAAAGACCCGCTGTGAACATCGGTAGTTGTGGACGTTTGCAATTTAGATAGACCCAAGCCATATAAACTCCCTTTTAGCTTGTTTTCCTTGTAGAACACGGAATTTTGGTGTACAAAACTGGCTTCAGAATTTCAGTTTGATTTTTTACGTCAAAGTCAACTCACAACCCAAAAATCCAATGGAAAATTTGTTTCTGAGTTGAATTTGACCGCAAATAATAAAACCAAAACTCCGGAACCAGTTATTTTGTTCAACAAAATTTTGTGTTCTACTAGCAAAACAAGCTAAAACGGGATTATACGGCTTTATTAGATGTAAAACGCAAACGGTGTGCAGCTACCCATGTACATATCAAAATCACTCTCTTTGTTGTAGAATGATCAAGAAGGATTTCTCAAGTAAGATGATTATTAAGAGAGACTAGCTGTAGGTAATAGTACATACAAAAACAACAAGAATTAACTATGAGCCCGGTGAAAAATTGTACAAAAAAACCTAGCAAACTACTTGCTTCATATGTATCAAGTGTGAGCTATATTTGTTCTGTCGTTCCTGATTACATGTTGTCATGCTTTCAATCTCCAACATTACAGTAGAGACATCGTGTGCAAGAACTCACTATATATTAGCATTATTTCACTAGTGGAGACGAGGCCTTTGGTTGAGCCTGGAAATGGGCTTTAACACCGGTTCTTCTACGAACCGGTGTTAAAGGGGGGGCCTGTACCAGCGTGGCCCGTGCAGCAAAAAGGAGCCCCCCTTTAACACCGGTTCACCGGTTCGTGGCTTGAACTGGTGTTAAAGGGGGGGCTATATAAGACACCGCAGCGCACACCCCACTCTTCCATTTTTTCACTATCTCATTTTGGAGCCTAGCAAGAGGGTGTGAAGTGTGCTAGTTTGTGTTTTTTTCGTATGCACAAGAGGTGTTCGGTGAAATGCCCGAGAGCTCAAAATAAGTTTTCTCGTTGCTCTTTCCTTCTCGGTCGAGGTCGGCAACTATCCTTTCATGTGTCATTGATGTACTATATATATAAATGGTCATCTCCCTATTATTTTTTGATATATACTATATATTAATGCAGATGAACCGGCAATGGATGTACGGTGACCGCCGCACTTCCGAGCACATTACGGGCCTCCAAAATTTCATCGTTGTGGCTAATGCAAACCGTGGTCACAATGGTTTTATATGCTGTCCGTGTGTTCACTGTCAGAACAAGAAAGACTACTCAAATACCAGAACCATTCACGCCCACCTGCTTCGATCCGGTTTCATGCCCGGCTATAATTGTTGGACCAAGCACGGAGAAAAAGGGGTTGTGATGGAAGACAACGAAGAAGAAGAGGATGATGACAACTATCATAATATGTATCCTGAATATGATGATACTGCAACGGGGGTAGATAATGAAGATCAAGAGGCAGCAGATGGGCCCGCTGATGACGATCTTGGTCGGGCCATTACTGATGCAAAGGAAGAATGTGAAACTGAAAAGGAGAAGGAGAAGCTAGAGCAGATGTTAAAGGATCACAAAACATTGTTGTACCCAACTTGCGAAGATGGCCACAAAAAGCTAGGTACCACACTGGATTTGCTGCAATGGAAGGCAGAGAACGGTGTGACTGACAGCGCATTTTCAAAGTTGTTGGTAAAAATGAAGAATCTTCTTCCAAGAAATAATGAGTTGCCCGACAGTACATACCAAGCAAAGAAGGTTGTTTGCCCTCTAGGATTAGACGTGCAGAAGATACATGCCTGCATTAATGACTGCATCCTCTACCGCGGTGAGAAGTACGATAATTTGGATGCATGCCCGGTATGCACTGCACTGCGATATAAGATCAGACGAGACGATCCTGGCGATGTTGAGGGCGAGGCCCCTAGGAAGAAGGTTCCTGCCAAGGTTATGTGGTATGCTCCTATAATACCCCGGTTAAAACGTCTCTTCAGAAATAAAGAGCATGCCAATTTGTTGCGATGGCACATGGAAGACCGTAAGAAAGACGCGATGTTGAGACACCCCGCTGATGGGTCACAGTGGAGAAAAGTCGAGCGAGAGTACCCAGACTTCGCACGTGACGCAAGGAACTTAAGGTTTGGTCTAAGTACAGATGGCATGAATCCTTTTGGTGAGCAGAGCTGCAGTCACAGCACCTGGCCTATGACTCTATGTATCTATAACCTTCCTCCTTGGTTGTGTATGAAGAGGAAGTTCATTATGATGCCAGTGCTCATCCAAGGTCCGAGGCAACCCGGCAACGATATTGATGTGTACCTAAGGCCATTAGTTGAAGAACTTTTACAGCTGTGGGCCAAACCAGGTGTACGTATGTGGGATGAGCACAAAGGGGAGCCATTTGATCTACGAGCATTGCTTTTTGTAACCATCAATGTTTGGCCTGCTCTTAGTAACATTTTAGGGCAGACAAACAAGGGATACAATGCATGCACACACTGTTTAGATGAGACTGAAAGTGTATATTTGGATAAATGTAAGAAGGTTCTGTACCTAGGGTATCGTCGATTTCTTCCGAACCTGCATCCAGTAAGAAAGAAAGGCAAGCAATTCAAACATCTGGCAGAACCCCGGAGGAAGCCTGTCCTCCGTATCGGTGAGGAGGTATTTGGTATGGTCAAGGACCTAGAAGTAATCTTTGGAAAAGGTCCTGGCAGTCTATCTGTTCCGAATGACGATGTCGGACACGCGCCCATGTGGAAGAAGCAATCTATATTTTGGGACCTACCCTATTGGAAAGTCTTAGAGGTCCGCTCTTCAATCGACGTGATGAATGTGACGAAGAATGTTTGCGTGAACGTGCTAGGCTTCCTAGGAGTGTATGGGAAGACAAAAGATACACCGGAAGCACGGCAGGACCAGCAACGTCTGAAAGACCCTAAAGAGCCTATGCATCCTGAGAACAAGAAGGGTAAACGATGCCACTTAACTCCTGCCAGCTACGCTCTTACTAAAGCAGAGAAGGAAATCTTTTTTGAATGCCTGAGCAGTATCAAGGTCCCGTCTGGCTTCTCGTCGAATATAAAGGGAATAATAAATATGGCAGAGAAAAAATTCCAAAACCTGAAGTCTCATGACTGCCACGTGATTATGACACAATTGCTTCCGATTGCATTGAGGGGGCTTCTACCTGAAAATGTTCGAGTACCCATTGTGAAGCTATGTGCATTCCTCAATGCAATATCTCAGAAGGTAATCGATCCAGAAAGCCTACCAGGGTTACAGACAGATGTGGCCCAATGTCTTGTCAGCTTTGAGTTGGTGTTCCCACCATCCTTCTTCAATATTATGACGCATCTCCTGGTTCACCTAGTAGAAGAGATTGCCATTCTCGGTCCTGTATTTCTACACAATATGTTCCCCTTTGAGAGGTACATGGGAGTCTTAAAGAAATATGTTCATAACCGTGCTAGGCCAGAAGGAAGCATCTCAAAGGGCTATGTAACAGAGGAGGTCATTGAGTTCTGTGTTGATTTTATTCCTGACCTTAAGGCGATTGGTGTTCCAGAATCACGACATGAGGGGAGACTGCGTGGAAAAGGCACCCTAGGATGTAAAGCAATGATATGTAGGGACGGGCATTCTCTCAATCAAGCACACTACACGGTTTTACAAAGATCTATCTTGGTTGCCCCGTATATCAATGAACACAAGAATTTAATACGCCTCAAACACCCGGGGCAGTCTGATGAATGGATTATAAGTGAACACATGGCGAGTTTTGGCGGCTGGCTGCAAAGACTTCCCACGAATAACACCACTGTTGGGGCTCAGCTGTACTTGTTGGCCAGGACACCATCTTCGACTATATGTACTTTCCAAGGGTACGAGATAAATGGGAATACATTTTACACGATAGGCCAAGATAAAAAGAGAACCAACCAAAATAGTGGTGTCCGCTTCGATGCAGCAAAAGACAATGGGCAAAAGACCACGTATTATGGGTTCATAGAGGAGATATGGGAACTTGACTATGGACCTAATTTTAAGGTCCCCTTGTTTCGATGCAAATGGGTCAAGCTAACAGGAGGGGGGTTGAGGTAGACAAGAAGTACGAAATGACAACGGTGGATCTCAACAATCTTATGAAGGTAGACAAGAACTTAGACGAACCATTCGTCTTAGCCAATGATGTGGCTCAGGTTTTCTATGTGAAGGACATGTCTACCAAACCGAAAAAAAGAAAAAATAAGCAAACAGATACATCACACGATGAGCCAAAGCGTCACATAGTTCTTTCAGGGAAATGAAACATCGTGGGAGTGGAGGACAAGACAGACATGTCAGAAGATTATAATAAGTTTGATGAAATTCCGCCCTTCAGAGTGAAGACTGACCCAACCATCCTGTTAAACGGTGTTGATACTCCATGGTTACGGCCGACGCGATCATAAGATTGACTATATGTATTAATTGAGCCATTTTTGGCACACATATGTATCTCAACATGGAAATCAATGTCATATTTCTTCTGTTAACAGTATATGTATTAAATGAGCCATTTTTCTTCCTTCTATTTCTTCCCTCCATTTTTCTTCCCGCCATTTTTCTTCCCGCCATTTTTTCCCGCCATTTTTCTTTAAGACTCAGGAAGAGGGTTCCTGCCAAGGTGATGTGGTATGCTCCTATAATACCACGGTTGAAACATTTGTTCAGAAATAAAGGGCATGCCAAGTTGTTGCGATGGCACATGGAAGACCGTAAGAAAGACGGGATGTTGAGGCACCCTACTGATGGTCGGCAGTGGAGAAAAATCGAGAGAGACTTCCCGGACTTTGCTGGTGACCCAAGGAACTTATGGTTTGGTCTAAGTACCGATGGCATGAATCCTTTTGGGGAGCAGAACTGCAGTCACAGCACCTGTCCCATGACTCTATGTATCTACAACCTTCCTCCTTGGTTGTGCATGAAGCGGAAGTTCATTATGATGCCAGTGCTCATCCAAGGCCCGAAGCAACCCGGCAACGACATTGTGGGCCAAAAGATGGGGGGGGCCCTATCTGGGGGAGGCTTATCTGGGAGGGCCTTATCTGGGGGTGGCTAACCTTTAGTACCGGTTGGTGGGTGCAACCGGGACTAAAGGTGGTTTTTGTGTCATCTAACAAAACTGTCGGTGGGATAAGGACGCATGGGTAACCTTTAGTACCGGGTGGAGGCTCAAATTGGGACTAAAGCTGTCGGTAGGATAAGGACGCGTGGGTGGACTACACTGCTCGATGTAGCGCACGACGCCCTGTCGGAGGAATAAGACAAAGTAGAAGCGGCTCCGTGCCTATAAAAGGAGCATCGATACGCCATGGCAAGCAACTCAACAAGCCAACATGGATGGAGAGTTTCATCCCCATGGATGGAGGAAAGGGTTGGGAAATCTCCTGTGGCGGAACTTCTCGAAGATGCCCTTGGTGCACACGCCCTATGGCATCTTCGGAAGTTCCGCCTCGAAAAATATTTTCCTGCTAGCCCGTGAAAGACTACATCTCCGCCTCCCTGGGTTAGAGGTATGGTGGAAGCCATGGGATAGAGTGGAGAGAGGCGGCAGATATGAGTGTAGATGTGCTATGGCAACGACCAAGCCAACATGGATGGAGAGTTTCATCCCCATGGATGGAGGAAATATTTTCCCGCCATTTTTCTTCCCGCCATTTTTTCCCGCCATTTTTCCCGCCATTTTTCTTCCCGCCAGTTCTTCCCTCCAGTTCTTCCCGCCAGTTCTTCACTATATATATATGTAGGGTTGGCCTCCATTGTCATTGCACATCTCTAGACTCATATCTGCAACCTCATCACTCTTTCCCATGGCTTCCACCGTAGCACTAACCCCAGGGAGGCGGAGGCGCTTTGCGCCTCGAACTACCCCTGCCCGCCGGGCTACTGTGTCCCCGTCGGCTGGATGCTGAGCGCCGGAGGCATGCCGGTTCCTCCTGTCCCTCTAGGTGTGGCGCGTCGGATGGCCATCACGAACCACTACTACTTCGAGCTCACGCCGGAGCAGCGGAGAAATCCTAGATGGCATCCCGACTATTTCCCTACTTGGGAAGCCTTCTTCGTGGATCGGCGTGAGAGGGCGCTCGCCAGGCACGAGGAGGACGGCCCACCTCCTCCGAACTTCAACGAGGCCGACCGTCGGCTATGGTGGCGCGGTCGGACTCTCCAGAGCGTCATGGCCTATGACACTGCCGCCGACTCTAACCCCCGTCTGCGCTACCCTCAAGTCCAGCCCACGCGTACTCAGCCTTCAAGGTTCAATTACGGCGACCCGACGACGACAGCGATGATGGCGGCGGCGAGTACGACGACTACAGTGGCGAGTATTACAGGTGTAGGCAGGAGCATGACTGAATCACTCCAACATTCCGAAATAAGTTCAGCCGATTGTTACTTAATCTGGCCATGTATCTTAATTTTCAGTTCTTTTATGTATCTTAATTTTCAGTTGTTCCTTATGTAACTTACTATTAGTTGCATTCTGTATTTTAATTCCAGTTTTATCTCCTTCACAAAATGACCTATCTCATTCGAGGTTTCTTGGCTTTCGGGTCAAATGACCAATGTTATGGCTAGAATCAAGGCATAGTTTATAATAATATGTCCATATTGTGCATACGTGTGCATCATGGCATGGCAAACAATGTTGCAAGAGGAAGTTTTCCTTTTTATCGCACCAAAAAGGCATTTTCCATTTTCCGAGCATAAAAAACGGACGGTTTTGTGAAGCAACCACCAAATAGCTAATTCAAAAAACCACCACCACATTTTACAAAAATATTAGACCACCTTATATGGACAATGTACCAACAGGGGGATCTGAAACCTTTCCGTCCACCTCTGGTGGAAAAGACAAATTCCTTCCGAATCGACAGGAATTGGGTCAGATATGAACTACAATTACATGATACGATGCTCATGATTTTTTACAAAAATCATTTTTAGGTTCACAATATGCTATTTTATCAAAAATCCAATGCAAGTTGAGCGAGGCTTTGTCAGATTCAAGTGTATACAAAAGATGCGGCATTTAAATATCCAATCAATTCAAAAATATTAATACAAAATAAAATATGATTTTCTCTAATAAAATAGGGTTAGATTCCTTTTTAGATGCTTAATATTTCTTATGTTCAAAGTTTTAGGATTTGACAATTTATTTTTGTTTGAATTGAATAATCAAAATTTATATGTAAGTGTTTTAATCATTTTGAAAATTTTCATCTAAAGTAAATATAAAATGTTTTTACATGAATGGATAGATATTATTTTTCTAAAAATTATAATATATTATTCATATTTTTCTGAGTTGAAATGAATAAGATATGAATTTTCTAAATTCATATCCTATTTTTTGAATTATAAATGCCCCCACCCCTTTAATGCATGAAATAAATGCCCCCCCTTTAACACCGGTTCCAGCCACGAACCGGTGTTAAACGGGGGGGGGGGCCCTTTAACACTGGTTTGTGGCTGGAACCGGTGTTAAAGGGGGGGGGTGCGGGCGCGAAATGAATCCCCCCCTTTAACACCGGTTCCAGCCACGAACCGGTGTTAAAGGGGGGGGTTATAACGCGCGCGCCACCCCTTCCTTCTTCTTCCCCTAGCCAGATCGATTTCCCCCAGCCGGTCGCCGTCGCCATTCCGCGGGAGCGCCTACCACTCCAGCCGCCTCGCGTGCAGTGTGCCCCCGGCCAGAGGTACACACCGTCGCCCCTCCCCTTCGCTCCCCCGTCCGCAGGTCGAGGCGCTTATTCAGGGGCAGCAGCGCGAACGGCGCAGGTCGAGGCGCTAGGGAGGCCGGACGCCGGAGCCAGACACCGCTAGCTCTAGGGCAGCCGGCGTGGAGGTCGCGGCGAGGGCGACTGGCAGGAGGTCACAGTGGTATGGAAGTGATGGCGACGGCGGTGGCCTGGAAGAGCTGGCCGTGGGTCACGCTGCTGGCATGGAGATCGTAGCAGAGGTGTATACGATGGCGAAGTCGGCGGCCTGGAAGAGCTGGCCGCGGGTCGCGCTGCCGGCGTGGAGGTCGTGGCGGCGGTGTGTGCGAGGAGGTCGGGGCAGAGTCGATGTATACGAAGAGCTGACCGGATTGATTTCAACATTTTTTTCCTCAGATTATATTTACGCGAACTCAAATTTGGGCCTATTGGGCCTAATCTATACCGCTTAATCTCAGCCGTCGGTACAAATCATACTTTTGACACTTATGGGACCGGTAAAAGGTACCGTAAAGCCTCTGAAAAATATTTGTTTTTAGACCTTTCCAGTTTTTTAGTGGTAGGTCTATATCTTGGTATTATCTCTCCTATATTGAAATAGTATCTTATAACTGCCATTGACTTCAACAACTTCTCCAACTGCAATATTTCCGATGACCACTTTTCCAAAGTTATAATCAGTACCAACTCGCACAATAATCTTCTAGCAATTTTCAATAGTGAAGCAGCGAAACTCAGTACAAATAAGGGGATGGCCCTCGGGCTCGGCGGGACCCTTATTATTATGTTCTTCTTCTTGCCGGCGACGACGAGGAAGCGGAAGAGGAGAAGGGAGGCGAGGGATTAGTAGTGATTTAGTTAGGGATTTTAGTGTGATTTTATTAGTTAATTAGTGTGATTTTGTTAGTTAATTAGGGATTTAGTAGTGATTTAGTTAGGGATTTTAGTTAGGGATTTTAGTTAATTAGGGATTTAGTTAATTAGGGATTTTAGTAGTGATTTAGTTAGGGATTTTAGTAGTTATTTAGTTAGTGATTTAGTTAGGGATTTTAGTAGTGATTTAGTTAGGGATTTTAGTTAGGGATTTTAGTTAGGGATTTTAGTTAGGGATTTTAGTAGTGATTTAGTTAGTGATTTAGTTAGTGATTTAGTTAGGGATTTTAGTAGTAATTTAGTTAGGGATTTTAGTTAGTTTATTATTAGGGCTTAGGGTTTTATTAGGGATTGGGGTTTATTAGGGATTAGGTTTAGTTAGAATACTTAGTTAATGAGGTTTAGTTTAGTTAGTGATAGGTTTAGGGTTATTGTTATTAGGGCAATATATACTTAGTGATTTAGTTACTGTTTATGTTTTATGATTGTTTATTGCTATTATTTAGTTATGCCACGTCCATCTCGTCCGAGCCTACTGGACTCCGTCGGGGATGTCCGAGTATGGGCTCCGTCGGGTTGGCACTAGGAGGTGCTACCTGTCGGGACTTGTACCTTGGTGAGGAATCCGGGTATCATCGTCGATCCAGACCTTTTTTGGTGGCGTCCACGAGGTCCAGGAGCGGTGCAGAGGGAGCCAGCCCCCGAGGAGGTGGTACGTCGTCGTATCAGGGAGGAGGACGAGCAAGTACGGCGATAAATGTATCTTTTGGAGACTAGGTTCTCCAATATCTGGCAGGTTCACGGATCTCACCCGAGCTATTCTCCGGTGATGGTTCCTCTTCTGTGGCTGCAGAGCTCCCGCAGCACAGAACACGGCAGCCGCGTTCGCTACTTTATCTTAATAATGTACTTTATCTTATACTTTATCCTATAATGCACCCGAGCTATTCTCCGGTGATGTATTAATAATGTACTTTATATTATACTTTATTCTATAATACACTCGAGCTATTCTCCGGTGATGTATTAATAATGTACTTTATCTTATACTTTATCCTATAATGCACCCGAGCTATTCTCCGGTGATGTATTAATAATGTACTTTATCTTATATTATTGTACTTTATCTTAATCACTAAGTACTGTATCCGAGTTGTCGCGTATGAATCCAAGTCCACTTGAATGTTTACTCTCTTACTCTAGATAATATTATTGTTTTAGAAACTATGGATCCACTTAGTAGAAACCTTGAAGAAGAAGAAATAATGGAGAACATTATCGATGAGGACACCTCACAATATCTAGACTTGGAGGGACATGATGACAACTCAAGTAGTCATGGAGAAGATGAAGACTCCGGTGAACGCAATTTAGTGATTACAAAGTCCGGCGAGGTATATGCATTGATTAAGCCTATGCTGACTTCCACCAACAATCTTCTTCTACATGTATTAATTAACGCTTCTTTCTTTTTTTAGCCCTCTGGATCGACCAGCCAGCAACCATCTTCTTCTACGAAAAAGAGCAAGCGAGGCGCGAGCCATCGGTTGAAAGATCGTGCAAAGTTCACGATCGAAGCAGTCCGTGTTGATGGCAGGCCGATGGAGCCCAAGAAGGCCGCAGACAAATTTGTACGTCAGGCTGGAGTTGTTGTTAGGGACCAAATCCCAATCATAATTGAATATTGGAATAAGCCAAAGAAGGGCGACGGTACCTTTGTCGATGAAAGATCCGAAGAAACGCTTTGTAATTCGCTGTTGGTAAATTTCACCCTTCCGCCAGAGGAGGATGAAAACAAACCGGTTATAAAGGAAAAGGTCAAAGAGTGGACTCTAAAGAAGATGGCTGACGCTTTTCGCAACTAGAAGACAAAATTGAACAAATTTGTCAAAGCTCGCGAGACTCCAGATTTCAAAGACGCATATTATGCGAAGATAAGACCTCACTAGCGTGAATTTGTGGCATACAAGGAAGGTGCTATAGCTACAAAGAGGTCAGAAACCAATACGCTAAATACCCAGAAGAAGGAATATCACCAGAGGACAGGGTCATGTGGCTACATATCTCAGAGGCCTAAGTGGGAGGAAGCTGAGAAGGCTCTGCGCGACAGAGGGATCACACCCCAGACACATGGGTGGGACCTACGTGCAAAGACTTGGTTCTACGGAATCGGGGCAAGGTTGGACTTAGAAATAGGATTGTGTATCTTCCCAACCCTCCTTGCCAAACCCGTCACTAAACTCAACACGGCATACGAGGAAACAACCTCCAGGACCTTCCATCCCGACAGAGAGAATGACCAGCTCACACGGGCCATCGGTAAAAAAGAACACCCTGGACATGCACGAGGCACAGGGGGTATGACGTGGAAGGATGGGTTTGCTGAGTGGAGAGACTCTTACAGATGGCGCGGCAGAAAAGAAAAAGAGCGTACAGAGCGGATGACACAGATAGAACATGCACT
Source organism: Avena sativa (assembly GCA_916181665.1). Classification (NCBI taxonomy): domain Eukaryota; kingdom Viridiplantae; phylum Streptophyta; class Magnoliopsida; order Poales; family Poaceae; genus Avena; species Avena sativa. Next base: position 100,210,767 of record OV702287.1, on the reverse strand, counting down.
TGTGGCGCTGAAGGCGCAAGTGAATGCACAACAGAGCCATCAAGCTACCGGCCCATCTCAGCGGCACGAAGAGCCTGCATTGGAAGCTGCCGGTGGCCCAGACTCTGCGCGGAAAAGTAGCGTGGCTTCCACGGAGAACATGCAGCCCACGCTTGAAATGGCGGGTCCTCGATACCCCGTGGATGAGATCACGGAGAGCGAACACGCTGAGCTGCATGTGAGATTAATGGGCTTATCCATTAAGGTGGCTCTCGGCTATGCCTTACCTCCTGTAGCTGGTGGAACTTACCACTGCCGACCGATTCCAGATGGCTATGCTATTGTCGGGGTGGATGAGGTTGTGAAGGAATATGAGGAAGCACAGCTTGACCATGCTACAGGTGAAGGGGAAACTCAACTCAAATTTGCAGTGAAAACAACCATTCTTTGGAAGAAGGCACACATCGTGCTTCCAAATTGGAGGCCACTGGCACCCCCGCCGTCTCCACAGCGTCAGCAGTCTGAGCCGCTTCAGCCATCTCCTGCGCGGCAGCCATCTCCGGCGCTTCAGCCATCTCCGGCGCGCCAGCCATCTCCTGCCCGTCAGCCATCTCCGGCGCTTCAGCCATCTCCTCAGCGTAAGCGGAAGAGCACTGCCACGAAGAGCATCACTAGCACTGCCAGAAAGAGTTCAAAAAACTACGTCCCGCAGCCTTCCGCCAAGCCATTGCCGATTTTACCGTGGAATCGCAGCGACGAGGAGACCAATAGGATCTCGGAAGAAGAGGTCAAGAAATTCTTTGCACCTAGACGGGCCGAGCCAAAGGAGAAAATAGATCCGGCGGTGGTGGAGAAGTTTTACAAAAATCTTTTGAAACCTGACACCCCACTTGTGCCGGACTACGAGCGCCAGATTTTGAAGGCGGATGCAAGGCGCCGTAGGGAGACTGAAAGTAGCAGTCGTGCGGCACCCCAGAAAACAGTTCCCATGCTCGGAGAGCAGGAAAACCAATCATGCGCCCCGCTCCAAGTGTTCGACACACGGGACGTTCCTCCCGTAAATGATTACGAGGCAGAGCTACAAAGAAAGGCCAATGAGATGGGGATGACTTACATTGCATACTTGAACATCATGGGAGACAACTTGCCCAAATGCGATGCCAACCCCATACAGCCATGGAAGTATGGGAAGAATCTCGTCAAGAAAAGAGGAGCTCAAGAATCTACCAACAAAGATGCGAAGATTGCACAAGTGGTACCTTGATTTCTGCAAGACGAGAAAGGAATAATGGATCACGTCGCATATAAGAGATCAGATTTTCTTGTGCGGAGACGACGAGATCACCTTCAACATTCAAGACTTGCATTTTCTATTCAATCAGAAGGAACTCGACAAAGCTGCCATCAACCTTTATTGTGTGTAAGTACTATTTCTGTATTTTCTATCTCATCTCATTCACTTCATTAATTGCATGTATATATATATATGCTCACCATATATGTATATACTATTATGCAGGAAAAAGGTTATGGAATGCATGAAAGGAGGACCTTTTGACATTGGGTTCGTTGACCCAAATAGAGTTCATGAAGAAGTGGTAAGAACCAAACCCGGGCAAACAGAAGATTTATTGCTAAGGTCTTTACTGAGACAACATACCAAAAGGGAAATACTATTGCCTTACAACTTCTCGTGAGTACTGTTACCCTCTCTTGTACACATTCTGTTTTGGCTTACTCGATGTTAAGTGTAACTGATGATGAGTTATGCGTGCGTAGGTTCCACTTTATTCTGCTAGTCATTCAACTTGACTCAGGAAAAGTCCTTGTCATGGACTCGTTACGAAAAGAAAAAGAGCTATGGGCAGACTTTAGAGAGATGCTCTAGAGGTAATTTCAATCATATTATCGCACTAGATCGGCAACTTTCGTGACAACAAGTAATTAATTACTCCTTTATCCATTTTCTTTGCCGGACAGGGTTTGGAAAAGTTTCACGGGCAGGGCCGTGGGTGAATGGTCAGAAGAACTAAAATTTATAGACCAAAATGTAAGTAATACTAGCTAGCTAGGTCTGCGTATCTCTTTGATTCTGCTTCTAATTCCATTATATCATGCTTTATTGATTATTATTTTGATTGAACTCTCTATTCTCGTAAAGTGCGCGCATCAGGGACACGGCAATAACTTATGTGGGTACTATGTTTGCGAGTTCATTCGCAACACGATATGTGCGACTGGCCAAGCCGCACTAGAATAACTTAGAGTAAGTAAAAAAAGTACACAACATTATTTTATTACCATCAATTGTGTTGAGTTTTATTGTTATATATATATATATATATTGACCCCATTCTTCATATATATTCAGATCGAACGGATGCGGGACCAACTCCTACCATTTGACCGCATACGAGCCATTTAAGAGGAATTGGCGAGGTTCATACTTGATGAGGTCGTCACGCCTGGCGGAGAACTCTTTAGATATTCACCAAAATGAACGTTGTATATATGATTGAACGTGTTTGTCTTGTACTTGATGCTTCAACGTTTACGGAGAATACCACACAATGACGATGTTGTGTATAATAACAGTTGCTTAATTATTCATGTACTCGTATGTACCGATGACGATGTATGTGTATACCGCTCCTGATCGATTCCCCCTCCCTCCCTCCCCGTCCCCGCCGCGCCGCAGAAATACGCCCAGAACGGGGCAGGGGCAGAACTCTGCCGCGGCAGAGATTTAGGCCGTTTCCTGCCGCGGCAGAACTCTGCCGCGGCAGAGATTTATCTCCTTTTCCTGCCGCGGCACAGAACCTTTACGAACCGGTGTTAAAGGGGGGGGGGGTTTGAGCCCTGCGGCAGCCCCACGTGCGCCACCCTTTAACACCGGTTCGTATAAGAACCGGTGTTAAAGGGGGGGGCCCCTCTAACACCGAACCCTCAACAGCGGTTCTACAACCGCTATTAGAGGGCCCTCCAAACCGGTGTTAGAGGGGGGGTGCACTAGTGTTTAACTGCATTATCAAAGTCACTCATGATCCTAGATAAGAAAAACTACTAGTGTGATTTCATTAGCATTCTTCCTTACATACTGTAGTAAATGTTAAGAAACTGTGTGTATATATTTGATCTACTAACACATACAATAATAAACTTTATACACCTCTCATCAATCAAAGTATTATGCATAGTTAAGAAATTACTACTAAGATCATAGGTTAATATAAGTAAGCTATGTGCCAAGGACAACAAAAATAGTTAAAGGGAAAAAGCAAGAATTCAGTCTTTTTCAACCAAAAAAAGGAAAGCATGCACGCTTATGTATATGCACCTCACAATTTAATTGATATAGGTATAGTTGCTATGAGCATTCACATGTAATATTATAATATGCTAAAATTAAAGAACCAAAGTTAATTAGCATTAAACAATTGAAGATTAACAAATCAAATTAGAGTTCTTAGAAATTAAACATTTGCATTCTACTTCTTCTGTCCCAAAAATACAAGACGTTTTGGTAGGCTAAAATATCTTACAAAAATGTTTTATTTGGGACGGAGGTACTACTGCATAAAATTTGACTACATAAATTTTATTATATGGTGTCCTGCTTCTAATCCCCAATATTGTAAAATAAACATGATGTGCAAAAACTCGGTACATATACGCTATTATTATTATTCAACTTGGCATTGCCAACGGTCACTAAATATCCCAAATAAGAACTGATTAGTAGTGTGATTTCAGTAGCATTCTAAATACTGTAGTAAATTTTAAGAAATGGTATATGTATTTGACTATCTAATAGATACAATAGTTAAATCTAAACACCACTCATCAATAAAAGTATTATGCATAGTATCTTGCACACTCTAGAGCTGTGGGACAAATGGTGGTCTTCCAAGAGGCTTTAGAAATTTGTGAGCTCAGTGACCTAGGCTAGCTTCTCTGGATGTTCCTTTTACTTATGACAACAAGCAGGCTGGGCAAGCTAATGTAAAAGTGTGGCTGGATACGGTGGTCGCCACACATTCTTGGAGGGATTGTTCTCGGAAACACAAGTTAAACATTTAGTGTCACCTTGTTCTAATCATTTCCCACTGCCGGTTAATATTTTGCCGGACGATCTGCCCAAACCGCGGCAGCCACGTCGACATTATGAAATTATGTAGGAGCATGCACCGGAGCTGCCGGAGAAGATCGCTCAAGCCTGGGAAGAAGCTGGGCGCAAGGAGAACTTGGGAGATATACGGAAGGGCCTGGACAAGGTTATGACATGTCTGACACTCCAAGGGTGGAGCAAGGTAAAATTTGGAAATATACACAAGGAGCTTGAGAAGGCAAGAAAAGAATTAGAGGCTTTATATCAAGCTGATGGGGATCAACAAGCCATAAGGTGTGCCACCGATCATATGCATCAGCTCCTGTACAAAGAAGAAATGGTGTGGCTGCAACGATCTTGCATTTCATGGCTTAAGGAAGGAGACCGAAATACGAAGTATTTCCACCATAGAGCGGTATGGAGAGCACGGAAAAATCGAATTAAGAAACTAAAGGATGAAGATGGTGTGTGGAAGGAGGTACCAAGTGACATGGAACAGATGGCAACATCCTACTTCAAAGAGTTGTTCACCCGAGACCCCAATTTAAATGCAGGCAACATTACACCACTCTTCCAAGAAAATGTAACAGGGGAGATGAATGATTCTCTTTGTCAAGATTTTTTCAGATGAGGAGATAGGGGATTGGACATTTGAAAGCCCCGTGAATTGATGTCTTACAAGCGAGATTCTATCGAAATTGGGCAACCCTGAAGACTGAGGTAATCAACATGGTAATGATACGACAATTTTTTTAATTCCTAAAATTGGCCAACCGGAAACCTGAAAAGACTTCAGACCCATTATCTTTTGTACGGTTGTCTATAATATTGTTGCCAAATGTTTGATCAATTGGTTGAGGCCGCTGTTGTGTGAGCTTATATCCATCAACAAGAGTGCATTTGTGCCTGGTAACCGATAATGCTCTTGTGGCTTTTGAATGCTTACAATATACGGAGCACAACAAGAACAGAATAAGAACTTTTGTGCTTATAAACTAGATTTATCTAAAGCGAATGATAGGGTGGATTGGGGTTTTCTAAAGAAAGAGATGCAAAGATTAGGCTTAGATGGGTTGACCGGATAATTGAGTGTGTCAGTACTGTGAGGTACTTCCTCCGTTTGGAAATATAAGATGTTTTAGTTTTGTGAATCAAATGTATTTTAACATATTTTAGTGTATAGGTTCATAGAGGTTCGGAGTGAACCTATATGCTAAAAAGCGTCTAGATGCATTTGTTTCACAAAGCTAAAATATCTTATATTTCCGAACGGAGGGAGTATATGGTAAAATTTAATGGAGACATTCTGGATTCGTTGTCACCTTCTCATGGTATGCGGCAAGGTGCACCCCTTTCACCCTTTTTATTCTTTTTTTCCGCTGACGGTCCTTTAGTGTTGTTACACAGAGAGGCTCAGAATGCAACAATAGAACCAATACGGATATGCCGAGGAGCACCGGGTGTCTCAAACCTCTTATTTTCTAATGACACTCTTTTATTCTTTAAAGTGTCTCCGACCCAAGCAGGACGTGTGAAGCAAGTACTTGATGAATATGCTAGCAGCACTGACGGCTTATAAACCCCGGCAAATGCTCTATCTATTTTGGAGAGGCATGCCCCATCGAGCATAGAGAGGAGGTGAAACACATCCTACTAGGTGTCACGCGGGAAACTTTTCAATCAAAATACTTGGGGCTGCCAACAACGGAGGGGAAAAATGAATAAGGCCAAGTTTGAAAGCCTCCAAGCTAAATTGGCGAGGCTGCTCATTGAGTGGGATGACAACTACTTGATACAAGCAGCAAAGGAGGTACTGATTAAGTCGGTTGCATAAGCTTTACCACTATATTTTATGGGGGATTTTCAAGCTACCTTTTGGTCTGTGCGACGAGTTAACCAAAATGATACGCAGCTATTGGTGGGGTGTGGAAAAGGGAAAACGGAAGACGCACTGGTTGCCATGGGACAATATGTTATGACCAAAAATTCACGGAGGTATCGGTTTTAGAGATTTTTTTGAGATGAAGGATGACCCTCGGCCTCTGCATCGAAAAGATGCATACGGGCTTTTTTATTATTTTATTCAACAAAGGTCTGACACAGAGCAGACATCAAAAAACCCGAAGCCACCACACAACACCTTCAAACTTGACAATGGTTGAAGATCATGCTAGCAGGGCCTTATGCTCTGGAAACAAGAAAAACCCCATAAACTAGAAACCGGGAACATAACATACCCCGACACACCCTCTAGCAGAAACGGGAGCGCTCACCCAGTCTAGCAGACTCTTAGCAAGCACCTCATGCACACGCTACAGAAGTCGTCACTACCATCGTACCGCTGATCCATCTTCAGCGTAGAGAGATCCACATAGCTATCGCTAGGCCTGCCATCGATGCTGCCATGACGACAGACAGTGCATCCGCCCTGCGCAAGTCTATCTTATCACGTCCGACACCGAGACCCTGATGCGCCATGCCGCCGAGACTCGCCATCGTCGATGATGTAGATGCACACCTATCCACCTCATGTCTCCTCCATCCAGTTGCTGCTCCAAAGAAAATGTCCCCATGAGGGAGAGATATGCTTAAAGTGCGGCCATTGTCCGATCCGAATACCCAGGTTTGGGGTTTCCCCCTGAGCAGTGCGAGTGGTAGACGGTGGATGTAGCGGTAATGCCCTCATCAAGGTTATGACGCAATGATACCGCCATCGCCCGCCATGACCGAAGTCAGAACTCGGATTTCACCGGCTTACACATAGTGGCGGACCTTAGTGGAGGCCAAAAGGGGTCGTCGCCCCCCAGCCCATGCAAAATTTGACTACTATTCACAGGTATTTGGCTCATTTATCAGTTGAAAATCAGCCTGAAGCCCATATTTTTCCCCCAGCCCATTTTGACCCCAATATGTTGGACCAAGGTCTGCCACTTCGGCCACACCTCCCAACTCACCACCAGGCTAGATATGAGATCAAGGGATAAGCCACAACCAGCTAGCCGACGACCTCCGACGGAGGGGGAAGCCGCCACCACCATGCTCGGGGCCGGTGCCCTAGGCTTCCTCATGATGCGGGTTAATCCTAGCAGCGCCTCCGCAGGCTGCCTCTGAAGCCGTCGAGAAGAAGCACAAGAAAATGAGCGAGATGGTCGCCCGCCCAGACCTAATCCTACTCCACACTGTTGTCACCCACTTGCAGCCGACGCCTGCGGCCGCATGCCCACCGACGTGCACTTGCTGCCACTGCCATCCTGCATCACCACCGGTGGAGGACCAAGAATGGACGCCACCACCCCAGCCCACCAGATGACCAAGGTATTCGCCGCCACCGTGTCGCCTGAGCTTCGCCCGACGATGTTCTTGGCGGCGGCGGGAAGAGGGTGGAGTCACGGGGAGGACTAGCGGTGGAGGCCGGCATTGGTGCACGGCGTGGCCGCATGGGGTCAGGAGGGGTAGGGATTGGGAGGAGGAGGCTGGAGACAACAGAGGTAGAACTGAGGTCTGGAGGTGGCCGGTGCTGGATCGCCTCTCCGTGAAAAAAGGATCAGGCGCTGCTAGCGTAAGCTTTGGTTGGTTTTAGAGATATGCGCTTGTTCAATCTGGAGATCCTTGCTAGGCAGGCATGGCGATTGATTCAATACCCTGATACTCTGTGTGCACAAGTTTTAAAAGCTAAATATTATCCTAATGGGTCTCTAGTTGATACCGTGTTTTCATGGCATGTGATAGAGTATGGCCTGGAATTACTCAAGAAGGGGATAAAATACTGAGTTTGGCGAGACCTGGTACCACCCAAGGTTTGAACTTCTGCATGTAGAAGAGTAGCTCGTAATAATTTGGCAACCCTCAGATGAGAGTGGGGAAACGTTTCGTCCCTGCCTGCTCCCACGAGCAGCAGGGTGAAACCCCAGCGAGCGGCAACACCTAGTCCCTCCTCAAGCTCCTCCCCTCCCTCGCTGCCGCTCCAGGGCGTCGCCAGGCAAAGCCCAGAGGCTCCGGCGGCTGCGGGGTTGCTTCTCTCCCTTGCTCGGTGACGGCGGCGTGGGCCGCAGAGGCTGGTAGGGGCGCGGTATTGGGCGAGTTGCACAGCAGTGTGGCTGCTCTTCAACGGCGGGGCGAGCTCACATGCGTGCATGCCCGCGGCGGCGGACATGTGGTGCGGTTCCGGCGACGGGGGATGCGAAATGGCGCTTCAACGATAGGTGGCGGCCTAGATGACGCGGTGCTGGAGTGGAGCGGCAGATCCACGACTGCGAGATGCGTGCCGGGTCAGGGAAGGGCAGGGTAGCCGCGCTGGCCGCCTCGAGCTCGGGCCGGGGCAGGGGCCTTGGGCCCTCTGGAGCCCACTTCCCCCTCCTTGATCTGGCGACCCCAGCAGCAATGGGGTTGCCGGTCATCTATCTGGACAATGACGGGGTGCTAGCGTGGAGCGGCGGAGCTGCGACGGCGAGGTGTGTGCGTGTACGGGGATGGGCAGTGCGGTCGCGTTCTAGCCTGTAAGAATATGAGATTGGCATAATATGTTGGATGTATTATTGAGCCTCATGGGCGAGTATATATAGGAGTACAGGGATCATCTTGGAGTACAAGTCAAGTTAGGCTAGAATCCTAACTTTCCTAAAATACAATACTAGACCTATACGTATACTACTCTAACACTCCCCCGCAGTCGTAGCAGTAGCATCATGAACAACAGGAACATCGCAAATGGTCAGACTGAAGTGCCGAAGTAGACCAGTAGGCTGACATCCCCCCTAGTCGCAGCGGGAGTGTCGTAGACGATGTCGCGGCGCAGATGCTTGGACTGTAGAAGAAGTTGATGATGCTCAAGCGAGGTAGAAGCCCTTGTGCTGATGTCGAGGGAGCGGAGAGCGTGGAGTGGTGCCGAGGTCGATGTAGCCATGCGAAGGGTCACCGTGGTCGATGTCGTGGTCGGGGTTGCCGGTGTCGATGTAGCCGCACATGAAGCCGCAAGCGCATACTACGCGAAGAGGATGACCGAGACGCGTCGAGGCAGGTTGAAGGTGTCGATCAATGCCAGAGTCGATGCAGTCCGAGCCGTCGGGTACGATCGACGCCAAAGTTTTGCCAGAAATAGGCACACGTCGGGGACGAAGGCACATCTTTGTTCTGCTAGAACCTAGTATGCGAAGAAGAATGCGTCGCTGATGCGGTCGAGGCAGTCGAAGAAGAAGGTGTCGATGCCGAAGAAGACGTTATCATGCCGACGAAGACGAGGCGTCCGGCGTGAGTTTGCCAGACTCGGGAATGCGTCAGGGACGAAGGCACGCACCGGTGTTGCCAGTACCAGGCGTCCAGGGATAGTTGCCATCATGAACCTGTGCGCCAGTATCGTATGACGATGCCGACGAGTTCGATGTGGAGAAGACATAGAAGGCGGCGAAACCAACGGCGACCTGAAGTAGTCATGTTGGACGCCTAGAGAGGCGCGGTGGAGGTACTCGAAGTAGGCGAAGAAGAACCCGGCGATGTGACGAAGACCATGCACGGACGGCGGTGATATGCGCCTAGGGAGGCAGCGCGATGTAGCCAGGGACGTCAGTGCGCGGAGACGGTGATGAGGTGACGGCGTGGCTACGGGACGCGAGTTGGTGCAGCGGGCTGAGGCCACCAACGCGTACGCGCTTGTGAGGCGCGTTGGCAGCCAGTGGGCGAATACCAAGGCGGCGATGCTACGGCCCGAAGGGGCGACGCTGCGGCTGCCCGTAGCTCGATCGTTGGTACACACATGCTCGAGGACGTGCTTGGCGTAGACGAGCGCGGGATTGGTTGATCAGACCGACGGTGCGCCGTATGCGCCATGGCATGGACGACGCGTAGACCGGAGTCGATGGCGGAGTTGTCGGTGAAGTCTCGGACGATGACGACATAGACGATCCGCAGGACACGGCCGCGACAGCCTCCCGAGGAAGGTGTAGCAGCCGGCCGCGGTGCGCGGCAGCCTGCCTTGAGGGGCGAGGTGGCAGGCGCACGAGCGCGGTGTAGATCGTCGGTGTCGATGGTCTGAGTAGAGGTGCGGCGATGATGATGGCGGTGGAGGGGGACTCAATCCGATCTATGATCGGTAAATCAAAAAAGAAAATACTGGTCGAACGACCGGCGGAGAGAAAAACCGATCAAGAGATCGAAAAAGACTCACCAGGGCAGCCGATCACGGATCGGCGGACGAGCCCTGCGACGGATCACGCGGCCCCCAGCGGAGATCATGGAGATCGATCCAGCCGGAGGCGGCGCGGCGGAAGCATGTCAGCGGTGGCTCGAATTTAGGCTGATACCATATAAGAGTATGAGATTGGTGTAATATGTTGGATGTATTATTGAGCCTCATGGCCGAGTATATATAGGAGTACAGAGATCATCTTGAAGTACAAGTCAAGTTAGGCTAGAATCCTAATTTTCCTAAACTACAATACTAGACGGAGCAGGGGCTTCGGGCCCGTTCGTGCCCATATTCCTCCCCCAGGTCTAGTGACGTCAGCAGCCATGGGGTTTGTAGGTCATCGATCTGTTGACCTCTCTCGCCGTCCTGCCGGCCTCCGGGTCTATGCAACATGGATTTTTGTCCTCCTCTTCGGTCATCGACGTGCTTTGTTGGGACACTAGGGCGGCAGCCCTAGGTGGCGGGAGTCTTGCTGGCGTACGGGCGAGCCAAATGACTCTGGTGTTGGTCGGCTTCCATGGTCCGTGTGGGTGGTGTGGTGCCAGCGAGTCACGTGTTGTGAGGGTAGAAAGTGGAGACTTTGCCGAGGGGAAACCTTTGCCCGTTGGGCCACGACGGCGTTGGATCTTCACTTTGCTTTCATTGGCAAAGCTTGCTTGGTGGTCTGCACTCCCGGCGTTGCTGGTTGGTCTCTACCTTGGTGCTTCTTGTTGGTCCGCGGGAAGCGATGGTCGGTTCTTGGTGGTGTTCGGCTACTGGTGGCGTTCCCTGCGATGATGGAGTTGCTCGACAGCATGGAGTGTTCGTTTGGTTCGTCCTCCTAGAGGAACTCCGGCCCGACACTGCTGCTTGTCTAGCTTTTGCTTTTTCTTTGTAGTCTACTGTAATAGATGTGCATGGTGTGCCCGCCTCCGATTGTAGCTTCGTCGGTAGGTCTTTTCTTTTGGGGTGGTGCAGCCCTTCCGTGTAATCTGGGTTCCAGCATCTTGTATCTTGTTGCCGTTGAGGGCGTTACTTTTGGCCTTTTATCTAGAAAAAGGGAAGGAGGTTAATTATCTGATTGGAGCAGGACTTGGAGAGGAAGAAGAAAAAGAGTGATGGCCGCCAGAAGAAAGAGAAGAGATGGAGAGCATCAGAGCAGGGCTACGCGGGCTGAATGTTGACGGATCCTATGCAAGTGACTCGACGGCGGGGGCCGGCCTGATCGTGCAGAACCACGAAGGTGTGGTCATCTTTGCAGCGACTCGACAGCTGGTGAACTGCGTGGATGCTGTTGATGCCGAGTTAGCTGCAATGGATGAGGGGCTCTCTTTAGCACTCCACTGGTCTGATTTGGATTTCATTGCAGAAGCCGGGGAGCTGATCAAGGCGGAAACTCTGAACACGTCCATCTATGCAAGCAGAATCCAGGTGATTCGGAGCTGATACGGGAAAGAAATGTCCAAATTGCCAGAGTAGATCGTGACGGAAATGGTGCAAGTCACAAGCTCTGGCTAGAATAGGTAGAACTGAACCACACATACTTCTGTGTGGTTACGCGGTTACCCGTCGGAAATAGCTAATGTAATTGCGCACGATTGTAGTTCTATAAATATTTAATACTCCATACAAATTCTTTCCCCGCAAAAAAAGAGATGCGAAGCAAATTTAACTAAGCTATATATGTACGATGGACAACAAAGATATTAAAGGGAAAAGAGTGCAAGTGTTCACGGCCTGTTTGGTTGGTGCATATCCATGCCACATTTCCTGTGCAAAAATTAGTGGCCACACACTTGTGGTAAGACTTTGCTAGAAATCTTGTGCATGACATCTATGGTCAGAAAAGAGATTCTACCGTGCATAGTTTTATCTGTTTTACTCTGTGTCAATATGTACAGTTTTTGGTGATACAACACCGCATCAATCACAAAGCAGAAAATCACAGCAAATCGATGGATTGCACATGCATATTACCTACCGTGCACGCTATAAAATCACTCTCCATCTATGGTAGGGTCCTAAGAAATTGAGGCACACCACAAGTGAGGCAAATAAGCAAAAACTAGACTATGACAGTGTGGCAGGCCTAACATGTGGCGCGACAATGCGTGGCTTCAATATTCCAAACATGCCCTCGACTTTTTTCAACCATAAATAGAGGAAAGCATGTCTCATACATATCTGCACCTCACGGTTTAACTGATAGATGTATAGTTGTTTCGAGCATTCACATGCAACTAACAAATATATAGGCTAAAAAGAGTGGATTGACAAGGCCAAACCTCTCTTGCAGTATTACTTGACCAGTAAAGATGTTACTGGCCCAAAGCACCAATAGTTCACCTCAGGACCCATCCAAAGGAGCAAAGGCATACTGAACAAAACGATGAGGGAAAAAACTCTTGATGAAATTCATATCAAAATGCTCCTTTTTTGTCTCCTGGAGGCAAATGATAGAAGCCATGCTTTCTTCAATTTTATGATAAACTAAAGGCCATTTTCTAGAGGAATTCACGCCATGAATACTCCAATTTAAAACACACCAAGTATGATTAACACTAGAGGTTCGAGTAACACAATGCATAGGAATATCTGATAATCAAAATAATGTTCCACGCCGGAAAGGAGACTAGCAGATAAAAGCAGATGTAGAAGAGGGCTTAGTCTTCATGCTCTTGCAGTAGACACTCTTCAGTAAGCTCCTCCAGGTCAATCTTGCGGGATTTACAAGGAGGCTGGTGTCAAAACCTTGAAGAACACCAACCATTATTGTTGTTTGAGATTCATCTCTAGTTAAGTGACATGATACTTCAGACTCAGCATGTCCGAATAGAAAGTTATAACATTTACACAGAGATAAAGTCACTAGATTCTCAAGACATGCACTACAGTGTTAAGCTCCAAATGACTGAGCTAGATTGCTAGACCCATGTATTAGCAACTTGTTGGAGGACAACTAGTCATACGTCAAGTACTTCAACAAAAAACGACTCCGTCCTTAAGGGGAAACATTTAGGAAAGCACTGAAGTTTTTGTACTTCTCCTAATTAACAAATCAGTCAGTGGCTTATTGTGCATGAAGATCTTCTCGAAATATAGTGTGTCACACTACCATATCGAGAACACTCCGGACATGCTTGACCGACTTGAAATGATTCCGGAGGAACAAAGATAACTCTACTCGAATCCACGACGACATCTTTCAACAACTACACGTGAATCAGAGTAGATCACTCCTAACGTCCAGAACACATACTTCGAGATGAACCAAAGGAGCTTCTCAAAAGTTTCCAACATTAGTGCCAACTGATCCATATGAATCTAGTCTATCATGGAGAAATTCGATGGACTCAACAACAAACTTATCGAGATACTCCAAGAAGATGGACATATATGTTTTATGAACAAGACAAAAGTATTGGTAAGACCAAAGGACATGAAGATGTGCTAAAGTGAAACATCACGAGTAGAAACATCATCAAGATAGTCCTTGGAACTGAGTTTGATTTGACAATAACCCAAATCAAATCAAATGCGGGGAAGATAACAGATCCACAAAGGAGATACTATCTTTCTTCAACACGATCAAAACTAGACATCCCTTTTAGAAGGAACAAGGTTGGATAGAAGTTTTGTCTTACAACTCTCCAAGTTGTTGTTTAAATCAACCAACTATTCAGGGGTATCTAGTACGTATCCTTGGAGAAATTAGAAGTTTAGAAAACTGTGTTGCTCAAGGACTTGACAACACAGTCATGTGGCAACATGGACATACTGCTAGAAAGACATCCAAAATATCACGAACCACAAATATGTCACTTAGTTCGAGAGGAAACTTGCTTGGTAAGGCAAGAAATTGTCTCAGAGCTTTGGCATGATCCTAACTCTTGGACTGAAGGAAGTGCACCAGATTAGTGAACTTGGTAGCACAATCATAATTTGCTTAGTGATAGAGTTAACCATCACGCTAAGAATGACAAAAATGTCCTTGGAGTTCGAAGAAGTAATAATTGCTATGAATCTCAGATGACCACATCATTACGCGCACGCATCATTCACGAGAACGAAAGCTTAGAGGAAGGGTGGGTAAATATGTGTAAGAGCATCACTTCATTAAAAAGGTCATGAGACTCAGCACGACCTATTAGTATGAAAAAGTGTGACACTTCAAGGTATAATAGAACATAAGCTAATCAATACCTCTTGATCTGTAGACTACAACACTTTGACCTGGTCCTAAAAGTGATAAGGTACTAGAGTTTGTTTCTCCTAACATTTTAAAATGGTTTGTCTTGACGGACCACAAGAGTATCTTGCACCGGAAGACACCAATGCACGTTTACTACTTGGCTACCAACTGGTAGACAAAGGCCAGAAACAACTGAAAGAACATGCTCAGGATAAAATCCCAAGATGTAGATGCATATATTAACAATCTTCCAAAAACTAATGCATAAAGGGAAAGGTGCGGCAGAGTCGCGAATATAGATATGAGACCAACAAGGACTACTCTTGTCGTGATATATTTGGTTCCATTGAACAACATCTGCCATAGCTAGTGGTAGCAGAATTCCTGTGATCTCGCAATTCAATCACGACAATAACCACAAGCTTGAAGGCTACACCGGAGGTTAGCCATCCCGAGGTAATGTTTGAGTGTTAACAACAGGGGTCAATGGAATGGATCTTGGTTAAAGGTCAGCTTCATGTACAAGATTCACAACAACACCATCCGGGACCTTCGGTTCAAGTCCAAGGGTTAAAACCCAAGAAATAAGTAACTACTACTTGAGTGACACATTGTACACTACAAGATAGTAATCACGAGGTAGCTTAAAAAATAAGAAACGACTTCTGAAGTACCCAAGCAAATAAAATGAAGATCTAAAAAAGTAAATAAAATGAAGGCACACGAGGCGAAAGGAAACCTTGATGCCTAGAACAGAATGCTATGTAACTTGCAATATAACATTGTGATCCCATAAGGTAGAGAGATCATGATTGAAATGAATCTCTCAGATGAAGAAGAACAAAGGAAACAAAGAACTCACAACACACACACTAACTCTAGATAACACATCGCTAGGTCAACTGGTTTAGAAACGACATACCAAGATGGCACCTAAGTTTTGTAAGACTGAAAGATATATTAAAACTTTTCCAAAGTCAACACAAGATAAGATGACCCAAATTTAGAGCAATACCAGATAGGGAATAAAAGAATCATACTAGAGTTTTCGCAAATACTTTTCATCTTTGAAATAGTTTTCACAAGCACTAGACTCAACAACGATCAATAGCAAGGTTTTCCTATGGTCGGTACTACTCTGATACCAAAAACATGTGACACCCCCAGGGTCAGGGCTAGACAAATC
The DNA here is from genome assembly GCA_916181665.1 of Avena sativa. Lineage (NCBI taxonomy): Eukaryota > Viridiplantae > Streptophyta > Magnoliopsida > Poales > Poaceae > Avena > Avena sativa. Next base: position 100,195,142 of record OV702287.1, on the reverse strand, counting down.
CTAGACCTTAGTCTGACATAAGCCAAACCTAGAGCTCGAGAGAATACAGTGAGAGAATCGGTAACACAACAGTGACCCTATGGCACAGATTATTACAGCAAGCTCAAAACTTATTAGAGAACCAAAACATTACAAGCAGAGGTCACTAACCACAAACATCAAAAAACGGAAGACAAATTATGCTATTAAGTATAGCAAACTTAACAAATGTCCTAAGAGGCCTGAAGCATAATGATGATGTCCCAACCCATATATTCCAGGCTGCCAGCCAGGAACCCAACATACTCGTCAATGTCGATGTTGTACCGAACTCATCTTCATGGGAACACTTACTCTACATCAAAAGTATTAACGAAGCAAGGGTGAGTATAGGGTGTACTCCACAAGACATGTGGCTAGTTGATTTATTTTGTACAAAGCTATCTTTGTTTGTAAAACAAGGAGGAGAAGATCGTCTAATCAGAACATTAGAAGGGGATAAGAGAGTGACATCTTCAACTATAATCATCATATTTTGATATCCACCAAATCATCACCAGAACCTCTCAACTAGGATCACCCCATTGTACCCATGAGGAAGCATCCTCAAGAACACATTCATCTACCAAGTTTTACGATTAGGTTAATGTTTTCTATGATCTTCACGTCCTTTCCCAAGTTTCCCATAACCATGGTGATACGTCCATTTTGCATCACTATTCTATGTCTTAATTCACTATTATTCATTGATATATTTCATATTTAGAGGTGATACTTATGTTATTTCATCTATTTTTGCATGGTTGATGACTTTTGGAGCATGGACCGCTGCAGTCAGGATTCTGATGGAAAAGGTGTTGTTTGGAGGCAAAATTCGTGAAGATCAGAAAATCCGGGAAAATATACGGAAAATCCGATTTTTTTCCAGAAGACTAAGGATGCCAGAAGATGGAGTGGAGATGGGCCACAGGGGGACCACACCACCCCATGGCGCGGGCAGGCCTAGGCCGCGCTAGGAGGTGGTGTGGCCACCCTGGCCCACTCCATCCTCTCCCCTCTAGCGTATATCAACCTCCCGAAACCCTAAGACTCGGGGGGTGACCACAGAAAGATTTCGCCGCCTCTGCGGAGAGGAAAACACCGAGAGAGAAAGATCTCTCCGGCAGATAGATTTCCGCCCAGGGAATTCCTTCCTAGAGAGGGGAGATCGTCGCCATTAACACCACCATCAAGCTGGACTTCATCGGGATCATCATCATCACCACCACCATCATCACCATCAGCACCCTCATCAACATCTCCATATTGCTATAACAATTGCGTTGAACCTTGCATAGTTCATAGGGGAAACTTTCCCGGTGTTGATTACTCCTTATAGTTGATGCTATTGAGTGAACCATTGAATTATTGTTTATGTTCAGATTGTTATACATCATTATTCCATCTATGATCATGATCCATATGATGTCTTGTGAGTAGTTCGTTTTGTTCTTGAGGACATGGGAGAAGTCATGTTGTTAGTAGTGGAGTTGTGTTGAGGAAGATTCAATAGATTGTTATTTAAGTTGTGGTGTACTTCTTCTAGTGGTGTCATGTGAACGTCGACTACATGACACTTCACCTATATGGGCCTAGGAGAATGCATTGTGTATTTGGCTACTAATCGTAGGGGTTGCCGGAGTGATAGAAACCTGAACCCCCGTTAGGAAACCATTGCACAAGGGACGTAAGGGTCTTAGAGTTTAAAGCTGTGGTTAGGTTTCTACCTTAATTACTTTCTTGTACTTACGGATGTTTGCAAGGGTGAAGGAAATATGCCCTGAGAGGCAATAATAAAGTTGTTATTATGTATTCCTTATATATGATAGATGTTTATTTTGCATGCTATAATTGTATTGATAGGAAACATCAATACATGTGTGTTTAATAAACAAAAAGGGTTCCTAGTTATGCCTCTCTTATAGACTAGCTTGTTGATTAGCAAGATGATCAAGGTTTCCTGATCATGGAGATTGGATGTTGTTAATAACAAGGTCACAACATTTGTGAAATGATGTGATGAACATTCATACGAAGTATAGCATTACGATCAAGTCATTATGTTTGTATTGCTATAACATAATACGAAGTAATCTTTATCCTTAGACCATGAGATCATGTTAATTGCTAACATCAGAAGAGTATCTTGATAACATCAAACGTCACACCGTAACAGGGTGACTATAAAGATGGGTTCAGTACTACGAAGGTGTTATGTTGAGGCTCATGGATCAAGAGTGGAATTTGTCAATCCAGATGACGGATAGATATACTCTGGGTCCTCTCGGTGATATCACATTAGGATAGCTTGCAAGCAAGTGATATGATCACTAGAATGTTATATCACGGGAACAAGAAAAGAGTGCATGTCAGAAACGAGATCAAACTAGGTATGGAGATACCGATGATCGAATCTCGGACATGTAATATATCGAGAGACAAAGGGATTTAGTTACAAGCATTAAAGGTTCTCACGATCATATGAGTCATCGTTGAATGTGTAGGAGTCAGTACTGATCTCCAGGTCCCGCTGCTGATTATTGATCGGAGAAGGGTCTCGATCATGTCTGCATTATTCGCGAACCGTAGGGTGGCACACTTAAGAGTTACTGGACACCATTTTGGAGCACATATGTTTCAGACGAAAGAATTGCAAAGCGCAGGAATTGTTTCAATAGAAACCGAAAATTATTTCGGGTGAAATTGCAGAAGGTGATTCTGCATGTTATATTGAAATATTGCAAGGGGCTATATGTGAATGTTTGTTAATTAAAGTAATTAACAAAATTCTGAATAAATTTAATAAAAAGAGTTTTATTAAATGAGAGAGCATTAAATTTGGAGAAATTTAATGCATTTAAAGTGGAGACTTTAAAAGGGAATGTGAAGAGGCATTTTAATGTGGAGGGGTTACCAGCACATGAATGGGGGAGGTGAGGGGTCACCCCCCCATGCGCCGGCCATGGAGAGAGGGGGACCCTCCCTCCTCCTATAAAAGTCCACCCATTCCCTCCTTCATCCTCACTCCTCCTTGTGAAGGATCTCTCTCCCCCTCTAGAATTATTCCCCCATGGTCTCGGATTAGCGAGATACATGTTCCCGGTGGCATTTCATCTGGAAGGAGTTGCTGCTTCCGCTGGATCGCTGGAGCGAGGAGGTGGAGGTTGTCCGGTGGCTTGAACGTGTGTGCGAGTGCGGATGCGCTGCTGAGTTGCGGCGCTCGGACTTCCTCACGATCTTGAGATCGGCAAGTGTACGACTACATCAACCACGAGTTCCTACTCGTTAACAAAGCTCGTTGTCTTCGAGGGTAAGTTCTGCATGGATGTATGTCCACCCGTTGGTCTGTATCTAGTAGATAGATCTTGGCGTATAGTTCTCATCATAGGAAATTTTTTTGTTTTCTATGCTGCGGACCCAACAGTGGTATCAGAGCCTGATCTATGCGTAGGTGCTTTGCACGGGTAGTACACATATGTTTATATGTGGGCAATGATGATCATGTTATTGCATCTTCTATGTACTTTGGATATTGGTGGCATAGTGGGATGAAGCGGCCCGGACCAACCTTACATGTCATCATACATGAGACCGGTTCCACGACTGACATGCAACTTGTTTTGCATAAGTGGCTGGCGGGTGTCTGTCTCTCCTACTATAGTCAATATCTGATTTACAACAAGTTGCTAATAACTTGGTTATCCTCGTTGTGGTTCATGTTCGTAGGTAAGACCGGTTCTATCTCCGAAAGCCCTAAGCCACGTAAAACTTGCAATTGATAATTTAGAGGCGTCTAGTTTAGATCGTTGTTGGGCTAGTGTTTTGATATGGTATTGTTGTAAGTAGATGTATAATAGATACTCTTACAACTCACTTAACATGTAAGTTCCATAGACCTTGGCCTTACACACAAAGGAATGATAGAGATCATACCACGGTGCAAATGATAGAGATCAAATGCATGGACCATATCACCTCACTTCACACATTAGATGTTAGCATCTTATATTGCTAGTTTGGCGCTTTTGGTAGCATTATAAGATGATCCCTCATTTAGATATCAAGATAAAATGTGTTCTTCCTTAAGTATGCACCGTTCTGTGGATCGTGTTTTGAGGCATCACGTGATGATCGGGTGTTCTCAACTCTACGCTTTCATACAACGGGTGTAAGACAGTTTTACACACGCAAATACTAAGGTTCGTACTTGACGAGCCTAGCATGTACAGACATGGCCTCGGAACACAGACCGAAAGGTTAAGCATGAGTCATATAGTTAATATGATGCCCATATAGATGCTCGCCTTTGAAGCTACACCGACTCACGTGATGATCGGACTTGGTGTAGTGGATTTGGTTCATGTAATCACCAAAAGGACACGAGGGATGTCGTTTTTGAGTGGGAGTTCATTAGTAATTTGGATTAGTTGAACTCAATCTATCATAAACTTAGTCTAAATATACTTTACAAATTCTGTTGTAGATGGCACCACCTGCTTTTAATTTCAATGTGTTCATGGAGAAAGAGAAACTTGCTGCGAATGGTAGCAACTTCACCAACTGGGCTATGAATTTGAGGATTCTCCTCACTGCTGCACAAAAGCTATATGTGCTAGATGCGCCGCTAGGCCCCCCACCAGCTCCTGATGCTCCTGACGAGGAAAAGAATGTCTATGTGACTCGTCAGGAGGACCACAACTTAGTTCATTGCGGCATACTGTATGTGCTAGAGCCAGAACTTCGAAAACGTTTCGAAAATGGCAATGCCTTTGATACCATGGGAGAATTGAAAATGATTTTCGATACCCATGCTGCCGTAGAGAGTTATAATGCTACACAAAAGTTCTTTAGCTGCATGATGGAGCAAAATAGCTCCGTTAGTGAGCACGTACTCAAAATGTCTGGGTACGCCGATAAGCTTGTGTCCTTGGGAATAACGATTCCCATTGACTTAGGCATACATCATGTTCTCTAATCTCTGCCACCTAGCTACAAGAGCTTCGTGATGAACTATAATATGCAGGGCATGAAGAAGTCTCTTCCCGAGCTTCTGTCAATGCTTAAGACTGCAGAAGTGGAGATTAGGAAAGAACATCAAGTGTTGATGATCAATAAGACCACCGGTTTCAAGAAGGACAAGAAAGGCAAGCAGAAGGGAAAGAAGGGCGGCAAATCTGTTGCCACGCCTGAAAAGAAACCCCGAGCTGGCCCTAAGTCTGACACCGAGTGCTACTATTGCAAAGGGACTGGCCATTGGAAGCGCAACTGCCCCAAGTATTTGGCGGACAAGAAGGCCGGCAAGGCAAACAAAGGTATATGTGATATACATGTTATTGATGTGTACTTGACTAGTACTCGCAGTAGCACCTGGGTATTTGATACGAGATCGGTTGCTAATATATGTAACTCGGTTCAGGGGCTGCGGAACAAGCGACAACTAGCAAGGGATGAGGTCACGATGCGGGTCGGCAATGGATCAAGAGTTGATGTGATCGCCGTCGGAACGCTGCCTCTCCATATGCCGTCGGGATTAGTTATAAACCTAAATAATTATTATTTGGTGCCTGCACTAAGCATGAACATTGTATCCGGATCGTGTTTGATGCAAAGTGATTATTCGTTTAAGTCTGAAAACAATGGTTGTTCGATTTATATGAATAATATCTTTTATGGTCATGCACCTGTGTTGAATGGTTTATTTCTGTTGGATTTCGATAGTAGTATTACGCATATTCATAATGTTGATGCTAAAAGGACTAAACTTGATAATGATATATCTACATATATGTGGCACTGCCGTCTAGGTCATATTGGCGTTAAACACATGAAGAAACTCCATTCTGATGGACTTTTGGAATCACTTGATTTTGAATCATTTGATACATGTGAGCCATGCCTTATGGGCAAGATGACTAGAACGCCGTTTTCCGGTTCAATGGAACGGGCGACAGATTTATTGGAAATCATACATACCGATGTGTGTGGACCAATGAGTGTGTCGGCGCGAGGTGAATATCGTTATTTTGTTACTTTCACGGATGATTTGAGTAGATATGAGTATATCTATTTTATGAAACACAAGTCTGAAACGTTTGAAAGGTTCAAAGAATTTTAGAATAAAGTGGAAAATCATCGTAACAGAAAGATCAAATTTCTGCGGTCCGACCGTGGAGGAGAGTATCTTAGTTACGAGTTTAGCACACATATGAAAGACTGTGGAATAGTTTCACAACTCATGCCTGGCAGAACACCACAACGTAATGGTGTTTCAGAACGTCGTAATCGTACTTTATTGGATATGGTTCGATCTATGATGTCTCTGACTGACTTGCCACTGTCATTTTGGGGTTATGCACTGGAAACCGCTGCATTCACTTTAAATAGGGCACCATATAAATCTATTGAAAAGACACCGTATGAATTATGGTTTGGAAACAAACCTAAGCTGTCATTTCTTAAAGTTTGGGGATGTGATGTTTATGTGAAGAAACTTGAACCGGATAAACTCGAACCCAAAGCGGAAAAATGCGTCTTCATAGGATACCCTAAGGAAACGATTGGGTATACCTTCTATCACAGATCCGAGGGCAAGGTCTTTGTTGCCAAGAATGGATCCTTTCTTGAGAAGGAGTTTCTCGCGAAAGGTGTGAGTAGTCGGAAGGTAGAACTCGAAGAGGTTATTGAACCTTCTCTTCATGAAATGGCGAGTAGCGCAACTCCAGAAGTTGTTTCGGAGTTGACTTCACCTAATGAAGAGAGAGCTAATGATATTGATCATGAAACTCCGAAAGAGGACACTACCGAACATCGCATGTCAAGCAGGACACGTGCAGCTCCTGAACTATACGGCAATCCTGTTATGAATTTCATGATTGATGAAATAGATGACCCTATGACGTATGAAGAAGTGATGATGAGCCCTGATTCCAACAAATGGCTAGAAGCCATGAAATCCGAGATGGAATCCATGTACGAAAACCAGGTTTGGACCTTGGTGGACTTACCTCACGATCGAAAGGCCGTTCAGAATAAATGGATTTTCAAAAGAAAAACTGACGCTGATGGTAATGTAACCATCTATAAGGCTCGACTTGTCGCAAAGGGGTTTCGACAAATTCAAGGAGTTGACTATGATGAGACATTCTCTCCCGTAGAGATGCTTAAGTCGGTTAGGATTATGTTAGCAATTGCTGCATATTTCGATTATGAAATATGGCAGATGGATGTCAAAACTACGTTCCTTAATGGTAATATTGAAGAAGAGTTGTATATGATACAACCTAAGGGTTTTGTCGATCCTAAGGATGCTAATAAGGTGTGCAAACTTCAGCGATCCATCTATGGACTGAAGCAAGCATCACGAAGTTGGAATCTCCGCTTTGATGAGGTGATCAAAGAGTTTGGATTTGTCCAAACTTATGGAGAGGCTTGTATTTACAAGAAAGTGAGTGGGAGCAATGTGGCATTTCTGATATTATATTTGGATGACATATTATTGATTGGAAATGATTTAGATCTTTTAAACAGTGTTAAAAGTTATCTAAACAGCAAATTTTCGATGAAGGACCTTGGTGAAGGTTCATATATATTATGCATTAAAATCTATAGAGATAGATCAAGACGCCTAATTGGGCTATCGCAGAGTACATACCTTGATAAGATATTAAAGAAGTTTAATATGGACGAAAGTAAGAAGGGGTTCTTACCTATGTTGCAAGGCAAGACATTGAGTAAGACTCAAAGTCCGGCTACGGCCGAAGAAAGAGAGATAATGGATAAAATCCCCTATGCCTCAGCCATAGGCTCTATAATATATGCCATGCTATGTACAAGACCGGATGTGGCACATGCTATTACTTTGACTAGTAGGTACCAATCTGATCCAGGTTCAGAACACAGGATAGCGGTCAAGAATATCCTTAAGAACTTGAGAAGAACTAAGGATATGTTTCTTGTATACGGAGGTGATGAAGAGCTAGTCGCTAAGTGTTATGTTGATGCTAGCTTTGACACTGATCCGGATGACTCTAAGTATCAATCCGGATACGTATTTCTCTTGAACGGAGCAACAGTTAGTTGGAGGAGCTCCAAACAACCTGTGGTGGCTGGATCAACGACAGAGGCGGAATATGTTGCTGCTTCAGAAGCAGCGCAGGAAGCGGTTTGGATGAAGGAGTTCATAATGGAACTAGGTGTGGTTCCTAGTGCGTTGGACCCAATGGTGATCTATTGTGACAATAATGGAGCCATATCCAACGCCAAGGAACCAAGGTCTCACAAGAATTCCAAGCATATTAAGCGCCGGTTTCACTCCATCCGCGAGCATGTCAAGGATGGAGATATAAAGATTTGTAAAGTACACACGGACCTGAATGTAGCAGATCCGTTGACTAAAGTACTCCCTAGGGCAAAACATGATCAACACCAGAACTCCATGGGTGTTAGATTTATCACTATATAAACTAGATTATTGTCTCTAGTGAAAGTGGGAGACTGAAGGAATATGCCCTGAGAGGCAATAATAAAGTTGTTATTATGTATTCCATATATATGATAGATGTTTATTTTGCATGCTATAATTGTATTGATAGGAAACATCAATACATGTGTGTTTAATAAACAAAAAGGGTTCCTAGTTATGCCTCTCTTATAGACTAGCTTGTTGATTAACAAGATGATCAAGGTTTCCTGATCATGGACATTGGATGTTGTTAATAACAAGGTCACAACATTTGTGAAATGATGTGATGAACATTCATCCGAAGTATAGCATTACGATCAAGTCATTATTTTTATATTTCTATAACATCATACGAAGTAATCTTTATCCTTAGACCATGAGATCATGTTAATTGCTAACATCGGAAGAGTATCTTGATAACATCAAACGTCACACCGTAACAGGGTGACTATAAAGATGGGTTCAGTACTACGAAGGTGTTATGTTGAGGCTCATGGATCAAGAGTGGAATTTGTCAATCCAGATGACGGATAGATATACTTTGGGCCCTCTCGGTGATATCACATTAGGATAGCTTGCAAGCAAGTGATGTGATCACTAGAATGTTATATCACGGGAACGAGAAAAGAGTGCATGTCGGAAACGAGATCAAACTAGGTATGGAGATACCGATGATCGAATCTCGGAAATGTAATATATCGAGAGACAAAGGTATTTAGTTACAATCGTTAAAGGTTCTCACGATCACAGGAGTCATCGTTGAATGTGTAGGAGTCAGTACGGATCTCCAGGTCCCGCTGCTGATTATTGATCGGAGAAGGGTCTCGATCATGTCTGCATTATTCGCGAACCGTAGGGTGGCACACTTAAGAGTTACCGGACACCATTTTGGAGCACATATGTTTCAGACGAAAGAATTGCAAAGCACAGGAATTGTTTCAATAGAAACCGGAAATTGTTTCGGGTGAAATTGCAGAAGGTGATTCTGCATGTGATATTGAAATATTGCAAGGGGCTATATGTGAAAGCTTGTTAATTAAAGTAATTAACAAAATTATGAATAAATTTAATAAAAAGAGTTTTATTAAATGAGAGAGCATTAAATTTGGAGAAATTTAATGCATTTAAAGTGGAGACTTTAAAAGGGAATGTGAAGAGGCATTTTAATGTGGAGGGGTTACCACCACATGAATGGGGGAGGTGAGGGGTCACCCCCTCCTCCTATAAAAGGCCACCCATTCCCTCCTTCATCCTCACACCTCCTTGTGAAGGATCTCTCTCCCCCTCTAGAATTATTCCCCCATGGTCTCGGATTAGCGAGATACATGTTCCTGGTGGCATTTCGTCTGGAAGGAGTTGCTGCTTCCGCTGGATCGCTGGAGCGAGGAGGTGGAGGTTGTCCGGTGGATTGAACGTGTGTGCGAGTGCGGATGCGCTGCTGAGTTGCGGCGCTCGGACTTCCTCACGATCTTGAGATCGGCAAGTGTACGACTACATCAACCACAAGTTCCTACTCGTTAACAAAGCTCGTTGTCTTCGAGGGTAAGTTCTCCATGGATGTATGTCCACCCGTTGCTCTGTATCTAGTAGATAGATCTTGGCGTATAGTTCTCATCGTAGGAATTTTTTTTTCTATGCTGCGGACCCAACAAAGGGGTATAATCACAAGTATGTATTAGTCTTGGATGGGGCAGTACATTAGCACAGGTTCACCCACACAACACTTAGCAAGCTAAAGAAGATTAATCAACTATATGAAGCGAAAGCACTTGACAGTCTTCCCATGTGTCCTCAAGAACGTTTGGTCATCTTAAGTAATACAACCGGCTTGTCCTTTGCTGTATAAAGAATTGGGGCACTTGCTGCATTTATTTCTACTGTCTTTTATTTACTCGTACTTTGTTTACTTGCTTTATCGAAAACCCCTAAAAATCTGTTTGCTAAGTATTTGTAGAGAATTCCTGATCCATACCACTAGCCAGCACCTTCTGCTCCTCGTTGGGTTCGACACTCTTACTTATCGAAAATACTGCGATTCGCCCCCTATACTTGTGGGTCATCAAGACTATTTTATGGCGTCGTTGCCGGGTAGTGAAGCGCTATTGGAGAGTGGAACTGGTAAAGGAAACTTCTACTATGAGTATTGTTTACTTTTGTTAGTTGCTTTATTTTTGTTATGGATAATTCGCTGAGTTACTTATTTGGTAATGCTACTACCACTGCTAAGGTAGTAGATAAACCACCACCTGCTGAGAATGATGTTTTCAAAATACCTACAAGAATTATTGATCTGTTATGGATAACTACTATGTTCGGGATGGAACTGTCCATCCCGGTGATCATTTACTCTTTATACACGAATTATGCGGGTTGTTCAAGTGTGCAGGTATTACTACAGATCAAGTTAAGAAGAAGTTATTCTCATTATCATTGAAAGGAAGAGCGGAGGAATGGTATAAGCTTCTGAAGAATGGTCAAGCTCTAGAATGGGAGGAAATAGTGCCTCTCTTTTACTCAAAGTTTTATCCTCCTAGTGGATTCATAAAGATCGGAATCAAATATACAACTTTTGACCTCTTGATGGAGAGAGTACAGCTCAAGCTTGGGGGAGATTGAAGTTACTAATGCTCAAATGTCCCATTCATGAGCTCCCCAACAATATTATTATCAATAACTTTTATGCAAGGCTACCTCTACATGATAAAGATTTATTGGATGCTTCTTGTGCTGGATCATTCACTCACATGGAAGAAGAAGCTAAATGGGATCTTCTGGACCGTATTCAAGACTATGCTGAAGCTTGGGAGAATGACAAAGGTAGAAAGTCAGGTTAAAATTATGATTATGAATGCATTGAATCTTTTATGGGAACTGATGACATTCAAAATATTAAAAATGCTTATGGTCTAGACTCTCAAGCTATTGCTTCTTATTTTAAGGCTTTTGCTTCCTATATTGAAGTGCCTAAAAAGAAGTGGAATAAGTATCATGAACCTTATAAAGATATTGTTAAGAGTGTTCCTTCATGAAATACTGAAGTTTATACTGCTAATCATGTTTTACCTTAACCTTACATCGAGAAAATGCCTTTCCCAGTTAAGGTAAAGGAACATTCTATGATAGCTAGTATGGTTAATGAAAGTATAAATAAAGCTATTGAACCTGATAAACAAATGGTTGATGAACCTATAATAGCAAGTGTGAAAGACTTTGTCACTAAATATGAAAAAGAGGGACACCCTATCCTTTATAAGGATACCTCTAATATTTGTGTGTTTTGCTTCTTAATTCTCTCTTTCACTTCAATTCATATCCCTATAAGAGCTTCTTCAAAATTACCATGCCCATCTTAAAGGCTATAAAGAAAGAGCTTTATGGGAGACAACCCAATTTTTTTTTGCTTTCAGTTTGTTTTTGTTTCTTTGAGTCTTGGAAGTTATTACTTCGGTAATAACCGCTCCTTATCCGTTTTGTTTGGTTTTTGTGTCAAGATCAACCTCTAATGAGAGAGAAGTAATATTTGGGGAAGTTGCTGTCCCGAAACAGATTTTTTGTGCTTCATCATAAAAATTCATGAGAGATCTCTGTATGTCGGATTGAGCTGTAATTTTTGTGCTTCTGCCCCAGGTTGTTATTTAACTTTCGTTAGTTTTGCACTTTTTGATTTGAGCAACAGAAGGTTTTCGAAAAAATTGATCTTTACCTGCTGGTCTGTTTTGACAGATTTTGCCATTCTTGCATTTGCTTCTTTATTCGATTTCCTTTTTGAATTATTTTTGGGTTTTCGGAAGGAGTTACTTCAGTAGCTTTTGTTTTGATGGTTTTTAGTTGAAGTTGGACTCGAAAGGTTTTATCACTTCACTTATACTAATGTTGCTAATGAGAACTGTGTGAAGTTTGTGTGAAAGAAATTTCCAAGAAGTGGAGACAATGGTGTAATAAGGAAGAGAAGGGTTTTATGACTCAAGTAATAAGTATATGAAGATGAAGATATCGATGATATTCAAGAGATGACTCAGGAAGAATCTACTAGATACCAAATTCAGAGACCTGCAGAGTCTGTTTTCAAATAGGTAACAGTTTTGGTAAGAAAAGTTCCGCGAAAATACGATCCAACTATATTTTTGCAGTTTTCAGTCAATAAGGAAAGTTACGAAGCGAAAAAGGGACGGAAACGGAGCCGGGGTGGCCCACACCACCCCATGGCGCGGGCCCAGCCCTGGCCGCGCCACCAGGTGGTGAGGCCACCCAGGACTCCTCCTCCGACTCGTTTTCTCCCAGTACCTTCCTTTTGATATGAAACTTCGTAATATATAACCCCCCGGATCCCCCGAGGTCCGTATATCGTGTTTTCGTCGTGTTTTTGTTTCGATCTATTTTCTGCCAGGACATACTCTTTGAAGGCTTAGAAGCACAATGTTGTCTGCCAAGGATAAAGGGAAGGAGCCCATGGAGGAAGACCTCCAAGACCTCGGGAAGGAGAAGGAGATCAAGAGTGAAGGTGAAGAGGAGCAAGGCCAACATCCGCACACCGGCACTACTATTGCAAGCATTGGAGTGGTGACGAAACCTGCCAGGGTTAGAAGGACGGCACAGATGTAGATTGGGGGGAAAGTTCCCCGTCACAGTTTGGCTCCAAGGTCACTTCCTCCACGCACCAAGAATCCCTTCCATACCTTCACCCATAACCATGCAGGAAAAGAAGACTTTAAGGAGGAAGAGTGGGGAAAGAATAGCAAGAGCTGGAATTCTCAACATGACATGATCATGAGCCGCATTGATCAAAACTCACAGCTGATTCTTAATCTCACCTTCGAGATTGAGGACTTGGGGAAACTGATCAGAGAGCTCATCGAGAGGATACCACCACCACCGAAGGAGTAATTCGTCATCAGGTTTGGTATCCCCTTGGTTTGTTCCAAGCTTGGGGGAGTGCCACGGTATCACATCACTATCTTCTATCTTTTTACCTTTTTAGTAGAGTCATATCATGAATAGAGGAGTTATTATGTAGTATGGTTTGCATTATGGAAGTGTCCCCTCTCTCGTTAGATATGTATCCCTTGGTGTGAGTTGCCGTTATGGAATATTAATGAGAAGTTCTATCATTCACTCTTTTGCATAGCTTATATTAGTTTTCAATTCGTGGTTATATGATTGATCTTGTTGTTAGTATTGGTATCACTTTGGGATCATTGAGTTAATTTAGTTGGTTTTGGCAAACCTGGCTCGGTCAGTAGCAACACTATTTTTGAGAGTTGAATGAAAAAGATAGAAGTACTCTAAAGAAAAATAATTTCATCATCTTTCTTTCTTGATTTGCTCATAAGTATAGTATTCTCTAGTTAAGATCTTTTGTGCTTCCAAGGAAGATTGCATGTTTGTCTTTATCACTTGTATGTTTGTTTGTTTCCTTCAACTCTTGTACTTGCTACCTAGCCTTGCTAGCCAAAAACCTGTACTGAGAGGGTATTCTTCTCGTGCATCCACCTCCTTTAAACCAAAACCTTTGCCATTTGTGTCCACCATACCTACCTATTAGCATTATTGCTATTCCAAGCAAATTCTTGTTTTATCTACCTCCCAAATTGAACTTGTTATGTGAAAATTAGTGAGTAAAGCTCTCACGAACTTGATGGCACACTTTACTTTCTTGCACTTAATAAACTTAAACCATTGTGCTCACCTATGTTGCGTATATGCTTGCACTTTGTAAGTTATGAATTAGCAGAACCATGCTGTCATGGGGAACGCTTTCAACATTGCACTGGTACTTTGTTCCAAGTTGATATCATGTTCTTTTGTCTATGGATGTCGTCGTTGTGAAATGAAAGGGGAGCTTGTAAGTCCATGGAGTTATGCATGTGTGTTAGAGAAACGCCTGGGCCGCTGGTCTAATCCATGCTGACATGGTGGAAACCTGCAGCGTAACCATAACGAGTATCTATGAAGCATTCTTCTTATAAAAAAAAGAGTCCGATATTGAGAAAAAGAGAAAAAGAAAAAAAAGAGATATTATGAAAAGAGGAAAGAGAGAAAAAAGCACGATATTCCCATGGTAAATAAGAAAATTGTTGAGATACTTGTTGTCTGCTTGCCTTGTCATTTTGATTTGGGGATTCTTCCGTATCATCGGGCAAGGGGTACCCCGTTGGCGGTTCTCTATGATACACATATGCTTACGATGACAAGAACTAACCGGTGACTAAACTTGAGTAGCATGAGGAGCGGCCCTCGTATTCAAGGGACATGAGATTCTCAACTTACAACTTGTCAATGCATATCCTCATTTTTGATCACTTTAACCTTAACCACCTAAAGATGCCTATGATAGGGGCAATGAGAGCTGAAAGCTAGTAAGTATCATAATTTTTGGGAGCTCTTTATGAGACTTGCAATCCCTGCTTCCCTCTTTGAAGGGCCTTTCTTTTACTTTGTAGTTGAGTCAGTAAACCTACTCCCTTCTATCTCAGCAAGTATTTTGAGTTGTTGTGTTTCATTCATTCATATGATGATTTATTCATTCATGTTTCTTATGTTCCTTATTTTGCACATTGCTCTTATCTTGATGTTTAATACTTTGAAAGCTATCATTGAAAACCAGTTATTTGTGAACTTCAGCAAATTATCAACTATTCGACCAAGAGCTAAGTTTGCCATTACCAATTATGATTCACTTTATGTATCTTTATTGTGTTTCCTTTACTTATTACAAGTTGAGTTATATAATAGTGAGTTGTCTTCTATTATGATCTATGTATTTGATGAATGTGATGCTTCTTGTCTATATTCTTTTATCGACTCTTCACCCCATAAACCTGAGGTCATGTTTATTGAGCTCGGTTTCGCTTGGGGACAAGAGAAGTCTAAGCTTGGGGGGAGTTGATACGTCCATTTTGCATCACTATTCTATGTCTTAATTCACTATTATTCATTGATATATTTCATATTGAGAGGTGATACTTATGTTATTTCATCTATTTTTGCATGGTTGATGACTTTTGGAGCATGGACCGCTGCAGTCAGGATTCTGATGGAAAAGGTGCTGTTTGGAGGAAAAATTCGCGAAGTTTAGAAAATCTGGGAAAATATACGGAAATCCTATTTTTTCATAAGACTAAGGACGCCAGAAGATGGAGTGGAGATGGGCCACAGGGGGCCCACACCACCCCATGGCACGGGCAGGCCTAGGTCGCGCCAGGAGGTGGTGTGGCCACCCTGGCCCACTCCAGCCTCTCCCCTCTGGCGTATATCAACCTCCCGAAACCCTAAGACTCGGGAGGCAACCACAGAAAGATTCCGCCGCCTCTGTGGGGCAGAAAACACCGAGAGAGAAAGATCTCTCCGGCAGACAGATTTCTGCCGAGGGAATTCCTTCCCGGAGAGGGGAGATCGTCGCCATCAACACCACCATCAAGCTAGACTTCATCGGGATCATCATCATCATTATCACCATCAACACCCTCATCACCATATCCATATTGCTGTAACAATTGCGTTGAATCTTGCATAGTTCATAGGGGAAACTTTCCCGGTGTTGATTACTCCTTATAGTTGATGCTATTGAGTGAACCATTGAATTATTTTTTATGTTCAGATTGTTATACATCATTATTCCATCTCTGATCATCATCCATATGATGTCTTGTGAGTAGTTCATTTTGTTCTTGAGGACATGGGAGAAGTCATGTTGTTAGTAGTGGAGTTGTGTTGAGAAAGATTCAATAGATTGTTATTTAAGTTGTGGTGTACTTCTTCTAGTGGTGTCATGTGAACGTCGACTACATGACACTTCACCTATATGGGCCTAGGAGAATGCATTGTGTATTTGGCTACTAATCGTAGGGGTTGCCGGAGTGACAGAAACCTGAACCCCCGTTAGGAAACCATTGCACAAGGGACGTAAGGGTCTTAGAGTTTAAAGCTGTGGTTAGGTTTCTACCTTAATTACTTTCTTGTACTTACGGATGTTTGCAAGGGTGAAGGAAATATGCCCTGAGAGGCAATAATAAAGTTGTTATTATGTATTCCTTATATATGATAGATGTTTATTTTGCATGCTATAATTGTATTGATAGGAAACATCAATACATGTGTGTTTAATAAACAAAAAGGGTTCCTAGTTATGCCTCTCTTATAGACTAGCTTGTTGATTAACAAGATGATCAAGGTTTCCTGATCATGGAGATTGGATGTTGTTAATAACAAGGTCACAACATTTGTGAAATGATGTGATGAACATTCATACGAAGTATAGCATTACGATCAAGTCATTATGTTTGTATTGCTATAACATAATACGAAGTAATCTTTATCCTTAGACCATGAGATCATGTTAATTGCTAACATTAGAAGAGTATCTTGATAACATCAAACGTCACACCGTAACAGGGTGACTATAAAGATGGGTTCAGTACTACGAAGGTGTTATGTTGAGGCTCATGGATCAAGAGTGGAATTTGTCAATCCAGATGACGGATAGATATACTCTGGGTCCTCTCGGTGATATCACATTAGGATAGCTTGGAAGCAAGTGATGTGATCAATAGAATGTTATATCACGGGAACAAGAAAAGAGTGCATGTCAGAAACGAGATCAAACTAGGTATGGAGATACCGATGATCGAATCTCGGACATGTAATATATCGAGAGACAAAGGGATTTAGTTACAAGCACTAAAGGTTCTCACGATCATATGAGTCATCGTTGAATGTGTAGGAGTCAGTACTGATCTCCAGGTCCCGCTGCTGATTATTGATCGGAGAAGGGTCTCGATCATGTCTGCATTATTCGCGAACCGTAGGGTGGCACACTTAAGAGTTACTGGACACCATTTTGGAGCACATATGTTTCAGACGAAAGAATTGCAAAGTGCAGGAATTGTTTCAATAGAAACCGAAAATTCTTCAAGTGGTGTCATGTGAACTTCGACTACATGACACTTCACCTATATGGGCCTAGGGGAATGCATTGTGTATTTGGCTACTAATCGTAGGGGTTGCCGGAGTGATAGAAACCTGAACCCCCGTTAGGAAACCATTGCACAAGGGACGTAAGGGTCTTAGAGTTTAAAGATGTGGTTAGGTTTCTACCTTAATTACTTTCTTGTACTTACGGATGTTTGCAAGGGATATAATTACAAGTATGTATTAGTCTTGGATGGGGCGGTACATTAGCACAGGTTCACCCACACAACACTTAGCAAGTTAAAGAAGATTAATCAACTATATTAAGCGAAAACACTTGAAAGTCTTTCCATGTGTCCTCGAGAACGTTTGGTCATCTTAAGTAATACAACCGTCTTGTCCTTTGCTGTATAAAGGATTGTGCCACTTGCTGCATTTATTCCTACTGTATTTTATTTACTCGTACTTTGTTTACTTGCTTTATTGAAAACCCCTGAAAATCCATTTGCTAAGTATTTGCAGAGAATTCCTAATCCATACCACTAGCCAGCACCTTCTGCTCCTCGTTGGGTTCGACACTCTTACTTATCAAAAATACTGCGATACACCCCCTATACTTGTGGGTCATCACATGGACACGGCTTCTCGAATAGATTTAACCCGGCAGGGGTGTAGAAATTTACCCACACGAACAACCTTCTCTTAATGCCACCGGTAAAGCGCACTTCCCTTATGCGTCGGTAGAGGGCAGTTGAACATGACCTTTACCTTACTTTCACCTAGATCCATGAGTCACCAAGAAAGGGTACTCCGTATGCTATAGTCGGCCGCACTCTCAGCTCGGTCCCAATCTCTGTGTCCAAGAATCTAGAGTCTGGCCCTACAGAGCCCTCCTCCTTGGACACGCCCCGTATGATGCACCATCTTCAACCCATCCAAAATGCAGATGCCAACTCCAAAACCAAAACTACAGACTCATGGATCCATACTAGGCAAGTTACTGAGTCGAGGGGAATTCCACGCCCCGTGTGGTTGCACGCTCGTCTTGGTTCCAAAGGCAAGAACTCGGGTCCTATGGGTGGCGAGCATGGGACTATGAATACCACATCTCACCGTGGCCTCCTATATAATCCTTAGTATGTTTAACCTCATATCACCTTTATACCTCGTTCTCCTTTCATACTAGATTCGTTGCATCTCTGATACTTCTCCGAATGGATCAGACTTTAACAAATAAGCATGGCTAAGCAGGACACAGATATAAGCTCTAGCTGTGCACTCAATCCAAACCTAGTTATGCTAGGATCAGTGGATTAGGTAATATAAGATCAAAGGGAGTAATGCAATAGATAGGATACTCTATCTACTAATAAAAGACCATAGTAGAATCATATGCATCATGGCAAGAATTGAAATACTTTCGAAAACATAGGATTGTATAATGGTGGGGCTATGCTTGTCTTTGCACGTTGATAACAGATAAACATATTTTCGGTAGCCTTCTACATGACATAATCATAGTTGGTCAAGTATTCTCCTTCTTCGATGGTGTTGATCTTTGGCATTGATCTCAGAATTGATCACGAATTCTATCGGGAAGAACTAAAACACCGGAAAGAAAAGGAAACAATCAACACATGGCATCGATGCAATGCTCAAGAAAGTATGATTGTATGGCAAGTTAAATAGTACTGAATTGAAACCCTATCAAACAGGGTCCGAGGTTTCAAACCCTAATACAGGAGGAACCCCGGAAGCACCTATGAGGGGTTGATTTGTTCTTCTAAGGAACTTGTTAATTGGAGTTTCTTAACAATGCATGATTATGATGCTAAAGTGTATATTTCATTTTTTCTGATCATTTTCATATATTATAGTTTTTGTCTAACTTAATATGAATTATTAATTTTACAAAGTTATAACATTTTCTAAAAATATTAAACCAAAAATTCGAAAACCTAGCCATAGTCACTGACAGAGGGGGCCCAAGCCACCTTAGCTGCCACGCTAGAAAAATGGGGCCTGACCCGGTTGACTGGCGCTAACCGTGCTTCTTACGTCAGCATGATGTTAGCCAGTGGGATCCTCCCAAGTGGACGACGATGATGACAGTGGTGGGCAATCTGGGCGTGTGGATATGCGTGTTCAACGCACGAGGCTGTGGGGAGCCAAAAGATGGTGGCGCCGCTGCCTGAAGGTCGCCAGAGCGATGGAAACAATGGTGACTGGCGGCGGAACATAACAACGTTCATTGGCACGGCAGCAAGAAGCACGGGAGGAAGTGGGAGAGGGTTCTCGCAGACCAGAAGCTCACCGCGAGGCGATTGGTGAGGTCAGCGATGACTAGGGAGGTCAAAGGTGCGAGAATTGGCGGCGACAAGCTCTGTCAGAGACATGGGAGACATCGTCTTGGTGTTCGATTTTGGATACCACGACTCGATTCTCTCTATGTAGAGGTTGAAGGCGAGGAGGAGGAGCTCGTGGCCCTCTCAGAGGAGCTCGGCGAGGTTTGTAACAGAGGGGAGAATGTCGGCTTGGGCTAGGGTTTCAGTTTGTTTCCGGTCAAGATGAGCAAGATCAAGGGATACCTAGGGAGAGAGAGAGAGATAGGATAGGAATGAGGGGAGAGAAGCGTGCTCAACGTACCCTCTGCGGGTCGTTGAGTCTAGGGGCGGCCGTGGCGACGTGGATGTCGACGAAGGGGAAGACGACATGCATATGCTTATCATTCGGAGGGAGACGACAAGCATGGGAAGATGGGTTGGGCCGCTGCTGGGCTTTGTCTACGCGATGGTCTACTGCGTGTGGTGGCAGGGAAGAGAAGGGAAGAAGAGGTGGGCTAGCGTACTTGAGCGTTGGTTCTATTTTTTTCTGTAAAAACTATTTTCCATTTGTTTTTGTCATTTTCTCTTTTGTAACTCCATTTCAATTCTGTTTTTAAAATATTTCAAAAAATATCAGAAGTCTTTGTAAAGTTATTGAAATATTGTTGGGGCCCTTAACACTATTTGGGCTCCAAACATTTTGGTAGTTTTCAAAATTCAAATTTTTTTGAATTGACTTCAAAGAGAGGGAAAGATTAGCGTTTAGGGTTTTTGCATTTCTTCCTGTTTGCATTTTGTCTTAGCAAAATAGATAATACTCATTGAATGCACAAACAAAACACTAATTATCTAACTAATAACACTTGAGGTGCTACATTCTATTTCTTCCTCTCCTTGTGGTTCAGCTTGTGGGGTAGGGTTACCTCAACCTACAGATCATAATTAAGACGTCCATCCTGTATAGAGAATATGCCATTATGCAAAGGAGCAGTGATCAAGTAATCGGCTCTAGTATATCAAAGTAATACATACCATTAAGTTTTCTATCCATACCACATGCATTCAGAGTACCAAAACCGAGACGGCGAACACCTTCCAATGATTACAAGTTACTTACGTTGAGGACATATTTATCTCTTAGCACGCTGAAACTCA
Source organism: Avena sativa (assembly GCA_916181665.1). Taxonomy (NCBI): domain Eukaryota; kingdom Viridiplantae; phylum Streptophyta; class Magnoliopsida; order Poales; family Poaceae; genus Avena; species Avena sativa. The sequence goes on along the minus strand of OV702287.1, from coordinate 100,174,277 downwards.
CGACAAATCGCTCACTCCTAGTCACACTTACTGGTCGGTCACCCATCCTCACATTACTCTAGCTTCAGCATGCTTAACTTTTTGACCTCCTGAGAGAGAAGTTATACTTTGTTCATAATAGTATCTTATAAATCCTATTAACCCTTGGGTTATAATGTCACACGCCTTTATTTTTTTGATTCCAATCAATTATTTAAATAAAGAAAAATAAAGAAGTAATAATAATCTTGAAAACAAATTTAACATGGAATAATTTATATCTATAAATCTGCAAATCAGAATTCGAAATCTAATATGTCTAAATAGATCAAAAAATGAGATAGATCTAAATATGACATCCCTATAATCTTTTGAATCGTGAATGGTGTCTTCTTAAGAGTGTCCTATAAGGTTTTCCAAATAAAAACCATTTAATAGTGTCCAAATCTTCAAAAAAATCATATAAAAATTCCCTTTTTGAATTTTAGAAATCTAAAAATCATTAAACGACCCCCGTTCATTGAAATCGGATGTAAATTTTCGCGTACATCGATTTTCATATAAAAAACTTTTTGACCCGAGCTCGTATGCAAAGGTTATAGCCATTTTACCGAGACATACAATTTTTTTCAAGAACTGTCAAAACTCATGTTTGTTTACACATACATGTCAATAGATTTTAAAATTTGAAATGTTTTCGTTTTCTTTTAGTTTTTCTAAGACTAGAAAACATGATCCACAACAGGGGTTGAGGCCACACTTATTGTTGGCGCACCAATATTCCCGTGTGCCGCCAGTAGTGAGCCGAATAGCATTTGCGCATGGGGTTTAGCATGCGCCGGGGTAGTTTAGGTAGCGCTGGTGCGTGCAAGCCCAGGGCGCCGGGGGTAACTGCGAGAGAGGGCTGGGGTGGCCGTGCTTTAGCGCCGGTGCACGGGGTTCGTCCTCCGCCGATTGTAGTAGGTTAGCGCCGACACGCGTTGGTAGAGGGGTGCCGGTGGTACTTAGTGCCGGCAGACCAAAAGATTTGTGCTCCGGTGGTACCTTTTTTTTATAGGACTTTTCCTAGTAGTGATGTCAACAACACTACCAGGTGATGCTCTTTCCATCTCACCTTTGAAAATATACAACGTGTGGAAATTGTCATTCCACTTGCCTTGAGTCAAGTCCAAAGCCATCCACTCCCCATCAAAAACTCTGTGGTAAATAATAAGAATGTTAAACTTACCACTAACCTTCGATATGAGTTCATCAGGTCCAATGGCTAGATACTACCTCACCAAATCAAGTACAGTAGGAGCAATCCACTTTGTTGTAAAATGTCTTATTTGATCACTTAACGAAGTATTAAGGCAGTTTTGTTTCTTTGTGTTTACCTTGATATGAATTTGATAATAATTTAATAAATCAAAACACACATATATATATCAACATATTATCAAAAGTTAGTCACTACATACAGACCTTAGTTTCCCTACAATGCACCCTAAATGTTTTATGGTCACTCTTTTCATTGATAAAATCAAACCCAACTTTTATATTGCATAGGTGGCAACTACGTATCTGTAGTCCTCCACGGTCTCAAAGACAATATCTTTATCAATTGCGGGGTTACCCCTATCATAGTGTATCACTGGAATGTCCTTATCTTCATCATCATATTTGCATCTCTTTTCAGCATCTTCACCATCCTCTTCCTCACCAATCTCATAGTTTGGCTCAAAGTTCAAATCGACCAAATATCCCCTACATTCCATCCGATCAGGATCAACAACCATATGTGGATATGTTTTCTCGTCATCATCTCAGAACACAAAATCATCATGAGCCCCACCCATATCTATGTCTTCGGGCTCACTTGACAAGGCATCATGCACAAGGAGAAGATGGGTGGTTGTGCTCGCTACTGTAAGGAGAGGCTGCTCTGTTATGGTCAGATGAGTTTTTGCATTGCATATGGTCCAAAATCATTGACGATAGTCTCTCTCTAGTCTATTTATTAACAATATGGACAAGCATCAACATAGTCCTTGTCCCCAGATGTTTATCCCACATCATAGCCAGGGCCTCGTTGGTCCTAATGTCCTAGAAATTCCGAGAATTCATGTTGTTGTACCTAGGTACAAATTCCTCATTCTAGATAACAGTGAACTTTTCAAATTCTATGTACAAGTAAGATATATTCAGGTCTTCCACCCGTGTCAAAACCATTACTAATTGTAATTCTACCACCGGGTTAAGATTTTTGTTTGACACCCGTGTCGAACCTTTAGTAGAAATCCGGATGCAACAGACATCCTATGGTTATCAACACGTACGCTTGCTATTACTGGGACCCGAGATGCTTATTGGAAAAGACAGAGTTGGGATTACAGTTCTTACCCTTTAGGGAGGACGAAGAACACATTCACCAGGCTCTAGAGCTACATAACTTTGTTCCCCGTGTCTTCTTCCCCTGTGTCACCCTCGCCTGCGCTCTCTAGCCTGACATGATCCATATCTGTGATCTGCAGCCATGCATGATCCATCTCAGTGTCGGATTCATCGTAGGCCCGCAACCAACAGCTGGCTCACGCTTTTTGCTTCTAGCCTCCAGACCACGCAGGACAGGGGGAAGGAGAGAGGGCAGGGAGGGGACAATACTGAGGGTGACGAACAAAGGCAAAAGGGTATGGCGGTAGAGGTGCGTGGCAGCACATAGTGTAGCGGCGGGAGGGACCATCACAGTAGAAAAAGCGAGGGAGAGAAAAACATGGGAAATTACACAACAATGGGGTTCAGATCCTCAAACCTGGGACACACACCGTCGACAACTGAGGTGGCGAGGCCCGCTAGTTCGAATAAAAGTCAGAACAACGACGACGCTCGATGGGACCCACATGTAAGAAATCGAGTCAACCAGACGATAAGTTAGCCAAGGAAATTGCAGCCGACGACAAACGAAACCAGGAGCATAGACGTAACGAATCCACGTCAGCTGGTGGCAGTTCTCCAATACCTCGATTCGTAGTGTCACAATCACAATTATCCTATGAACTGTCGTAATAAAGACATTTAACTACTAAAGGTGTTTTCTATATCAAGTTTCCTTTGTAGCACCTGAGCTAATACCCACAAAGCATTTAAACACCCACATGCTCCCCATTCAGAAAAAAAAAAGCCATATGTTCCTTCCGCACTGCCCCATCCAAGTTGTCTTCTCAACTTATTTTTGAAAGATCCAGCACATGCTGGCTTTCAATTACATTAGTAGGTAGAATATGTACAAGAGACGAACCAGCCACCCTAGTGGCACTAGTTCGACACCCCTAAGCCTCAGGCCATGCCCCGCCTCCTAGAGCCATGACCGCAAGCGTTTTCCGAGGCCGTCGTCTCGGCACACGTCCACCGTCCAGAGTCGCCGCCTCGGCATCCACTTCCCCAACAACAGAGTCACCACACAAGGTAGGACTGACCATGTCAGCACCGCGAGGAGAAGTTCTCCAAATGTGACGCCTCCAAGGAGGTAACGACGTGGGTGTTGCCGTCGCCCGCTCCAGAGGAGCTTAGCTTTTCACCCGGAGAAACTTAGGACACTCGCGCAGGTAGAAGATCGCAACTCCCAAACGACACAATCAAGAAGGAGAACGACACCGCCTCCGCTGTTGGCACCTAAGTGCGAGGTTTTCACCTGGAGCACGATCTCGACCGTCAGGCACTGGTGCCTAGGCTAAGGAGCAGCACGCTGAGCGGAGTGGCTCTGCCGCCAACCACTGAACCGGTACCTTGCTACCTGGAGGGGGTGCCATGCCCCCAGAGCAGCCTCCCGCAAAACACCAGCGCCATGCGACTGAGAGCATCTCATGCCGCAGCCTCCTGCAGAGCACTAGCCACGCCGAGACCACCGATTTCGAGGCCGCCGCCCCGGCTTCCTCTCTTCCAGGAGCACGCTGGGCCAAAGAGAGGCACCCGCGCACCCCGAACCTACGAGCATCTGGGGCCGCGACCGACCCGCCAAGTCGGTGCTGGAGTAACGGCTAGGCTATCGACACACTGCCCTAGCAGATCCACGCCGCCATCCACTCCGCGGTGCGCCACCACCCACGCCTTGGCGGAGACATGCCCGGGCCCGCCAAGCCCAGATCAGGCCCTCCCAGGCCCATCTACCCTACGCGGCCAAGCCTGCACCGGCCCCACGGCCGCCGTACTCGCTGAAGAAACCCGGCGCCCAAGCTCCGTCGTCGGCAGCACGCCGTCCACGGCACCGTGCCACTGCAGCCAGTGACCTCCGTGCACGAAGGAGGAGGGCCCGCCGCCGCCGGCTACCACCCTGGAAGCGGCGCGGACGCCTCTTGTGTCTCGCAGCAATGAAACGTCTTCTCAACTTCTCACCTCTCTCCATGATTTTATTCGTATAAAAGCTATGTGCAATAAATCTAGCAGCAACGGGGCATCTTGCACTTAATTAGAGGTTGCATTTGCGAAGGCACTTGATGAACAGTTGATACAACATGATTAATTATGCTAAGAAACTTGCAACACGTATATAAGAAATTGCATGTAGAGAGCTATTACCGCATGAGCCACATAGCGCATATATAATGATATCAGAAACGAAACTAGTGCAGTAAATCAGCGATGAATTGTTTTCGCTCTTATCCAAGAAGTAGAAAAACCAGATCCCATACAATATCAATGATAGCTGAAACAAAAAGGTTTTCCATGTTTAACCGTTCATATAGTTCTTCCCATAAAACGGAACAAGACGACAGCTCAACTTATAGTTCTTGAATCCTTTATTTGAAGTCTTAATGGCTCACCACCCGTTTGAATAGTAGTCCCCTTTTCAGAAAAACTTTACTGGGTGGTATTTGTTGAATTGGAGGATCGTATCTTGAGAGAGTCTGCTGACATGATGACCAACTTCTATACCAACATGCTGGAGTGATGGCGCACATTTCAGAATAAAGCTGACAACGTCCACTTCATGGCTCTTGTCATTGAAATCGCTTACTAAGATCTCGTGAAGAGAGTTTAAGCGAATTTCTTGATTTTTCCACCCTGGTGGATTGTCCCAGATGCAAGAAGATGAGCATGCTGTGTCACCCTGAAGCAATTGAGAAAAATATGTTAATCCCAAAAATGAAATTGTGTCTGAAAAACTGAAAGTTTATATTATACATATATTTTTTCCTTGATCAAATAACATACCTTGCGCTTACTTAATTTAAGATGAAGCATTCTTATACCAATACATCTCTTAAGTAGTTGGAACATGGTCATTCCAAACATATGACGGCTTGGCTCCACAACCAGATCCAAATCTGTATATTGTTCTGGATGTACAATGTACTCCATCAATCTCCCGTGTCCTTGCAGCTCCTAGTAACACAGTGAGATGAACGTACAATCAAATGAAAATCATCTCTTAAAGAGTCACTAACTGTGAAATTTGAAAGCGTTCATATTTGTCCAAGCTAGCTTCAGATTAATGCCAATTTCGTGCAAAATATTAGATCCATTAATTTCAACATTTTCACACGTAGAATTTATTTTGGTTTCCAAACCAAATAGGGTACCATATATACACTGAATCAAGTAGAGTACATGCAATGCCACCAGGGATCGTTTGTCTTCTTGTCTTTGTTCATATCCCCTTAATTTAGCATTTCCTTGTTTGTTGGCTATGTATTTGTTGCGCTAAAGTCCCGCTGTGAACATCGGTAGTTGTGGACGTTTGCAATTTAGATAAATCCAAGCCATATAAACTCTTGTTTATCTTGTTTTCCTTGTAGAACACGGAATTTTGGTGCACAAAACTGGCTTCAGAATTTCGGTTTGATTTTTTACATCGAAGTCAACTCACAACCCAAAAAGCGAACGGAATTTTTTTTGTGAGTTGAAGTTGACCGCAAATAATAAAACCAAAATTCCGGAACCAGTTATTTTGTTCAACAAAATTTTGTGTTCTACTAGCAAAACAAGCTAAAACCAGATTATATGGCTTTACTAGATGTAAAATCGCAAACGTGTGCAACTACCCATGTACATATCAAAATCACTCTCTTTGTTGTAGACTGATCAAGAAGGATTTCTCAAGTAAGATGATTATTAAGAGAGCTGTAGGTAACAGTACATACAAAAACAACAAGAATTAACTACGAGCCAGGTGAGAAATTTTACAAAAAAAACCTAGCAAACTATTTGCTTCATATGTATCAAGTGTGAGCTGTAGTTGTTCTGTCGTTCCTGATTACATGTTGTCATGCTTTCAATCTCCAACATTACAGTAGAGACATCGTGTGCAAGAACTCACTATAAATTAGCATTACTTAACTGCATTATCAAAGTCACTCATGATCCTAGATAAGAAAAAACTACTAGTGTGATTTCATTAGCGGTCTTCCTTACATACTGTAGTAAATGTTAAGAAACTGCGTGTTTATATTTGATCTACTAACAAATACAATAATAAACTTTAAACACCGCTCATCAATCAAAGTATTATGCACAGTTAAGAAATTACTACTAAGATCATAGGTTAATATAAGTAAGCTATGTACCAAGGACAACAAAAATAGTTATAGGGGAAAAGCAAGAATTCAGTCTTTTTCAACCAAAAAAAGGAAAGCATGTACGCTTATGTATATGCACCTCACAATTTAATTGATATAGGTATAGTTGCTCTGAGCATTCACATGTAATATTATAATATGCTAAAATTAAAGAACCAAAGTTAATTAGCATTAAACAATTGAAAATGAAAAAAATCAAATTAGAGTTTTTAGAAATTAAACATTTGCATTCTACTTCTTCTGTCCCAAAAATACAAGACGTTTTGGTAGGCTAAAATATCTTACAAAAACGTTTTATATTTTGGGACGGAGGTAGTACTACATAAAATTTGACTATATAATTTTTTATATGGTGTCCTGCTTGTAATCCCTAATATTGTAAAATAAACATGATGTGCAAAACTCGGTACATATACGTTATTATTATTATTCAACTTGGCATTGCCAACGGTCACTAAATATCCCAAATAAGAACTGACTAGTAGTGTGATTTCAGTAGCATTCTAAATACTGTAGCAAATTTTAAGAAATGGTATATGTATTTGACTAGCTAATAGATACAATAGTTAAATCTAAACACCACTCATCAATCAAAGTATTATGCATAGTATCTTGCACACTCTAGAGCTGTGAGACAAATGGTGGCCTTCCAAGAGGCTTTAGAAATTTGTGAGCTCAGTGACCTAGGCTAGCTTCTTTGGGTGTTCCTTTTACTTATGATAACAAGCGGGCTGGGCAAGCGAATGTAAAAGTGCGGCTGGATAGGGTGGTCGCCACACATTCTTGGAGGGATCTGTTCTCGGAAACACATGTTAAACATTTAGTGTCACCTTGTTCTAATCATTGCCCACTACCGGTTAATATTTTGCAGGACGATCAGCCCAAAACGCGATAGCCACATCGACATTATGAAATTATGTGGGAGCATGCACCGGAGCTGTCGGAGAAGATCGCTCAAGCCTGGGAAGAAGCTGGGCGCAAGGAGGACTTGGGAGATATACGGAAGGGCCTGGACAAGGTTATGACATGTCGACACTCCAAGGGAGGGTGGAGCAAGGTAAAATTTGGAAATATACAGAAGGAGCTTGAGAAGGCAATAAAAGAATTAGAGACTTTATATCAAGCTAATGGGGATCAACAAGCCATAAGATGTGCCACTGATCATATGCATCAGCTGCTGTACAAAGAAGAAATGGTGTGGCTGCAACGATCTCGCATTTCATGGCTTAAGGAAGGAGACCGAAATACGAAGTATTTCCACCATAGAGCGGTATGGAGAACACGGAAAAATCGAATTAAGAAACTAAAGGATGAAGATGGCGTGTGAAAGGAGGTACCAAGTGACATGGAAGGGATGGCAACATCCTTCTTCAAACAGTTGTTCTCCCGAGACCCCAATTTAAATGCAGTTTCCAAGAAAAGGTAACAGGGGAGATGGATGATTCTTTTTGTCGAGATTTTTTCAGATGAGGGAGATAGGGGTTGCCCTCTTTCAGATCAGACCTTTGAAAGCCCTGGGAATTGATGGCTTACTGGCGAGATTCTAGCAACGAAACACTTTTGCTTCGGTGTCCCCCCTCCCCCTCCTCACAAAACTTTAGCAAACATAAACGCACGAACGTCTAGGATTGCACGGTACTGTTTCAGGGTGAAGCCCGTAAAAACCTACTCGAAGAACGTACGACCTGGTTGGATGTACACGGACGGTACAACGGATGTACGTGTACAGGTGTGCATGGATCCGTGGGAGACAGAAAGTTTGGGTGTATATAACATTGGCGCCCATATCGTCTAGTTATGGGCATGTGGAATATATCTTACTCTACCTCGTATACTGATTCACGGGTATACGTGGTCTGGATATGGGTTTTGACGGGCGAAAAAACTGGCCCAGGCATACTTACCCTTCAAGTTTCAGTGGTGGGTGGGTGGAAAGGGGGACACCGAAGCAAGCCTCTCAACGAAATTGGGCAACCCTGAAGACTGAGGTAATCAACACGATGAAACTTTTCTTTGTTACGGGAAGAATGCCAGAAGGTGTGAATGATACGGCAATTGTTTTAATTCCTACAATTGGCCAACCGGAAACCTTAAAAGACTTCAGACACACATTAGCTTTTGTACGGTTTTCTATAAGATTGTTGCCAAATGTTTGATCAATAGGTTGAGGCCGCTGTTGTGTGAGCTTATATCCATCAACAAGAGCGCCTTTGTGCCTAGTAGGTTAATAACCGATAATGCTCTTGTGGCTTTTGAATGCTTACACTATATGGAGCACAACAAGAACCAGGATAAGAACTTTTGTGCTTATAAACTAGATTTATCTAAAGCGTATGATAGGGTGGATTCGGGTTTTCTAAAGAAAGAGATGCAAAGATTAGACTTAGATGGATTGGCCGGATAATTGAGTGTGTCACTACCGTGAGGTATATGGTAAAATTTAATAGAGCCATTCCGGATTCGTTGTCGCCTTCTCATGGTTTGCGGCAAGATAACCTCCTTTCACCCTTTTTATTCCTTTTTTGCCGCTGACGGTCCTTCAGCATTGTTACAGAGAGAGGCTCAGAATGCAACAACAGAACCAGTACGGATATGCCGAGGAGCACCGGGTGTCTCTCACACCTCTTATTTGCTAATGACACTCTTTTATTCTTTAAAGTGTCTCCGACCCAAGCAGGACGTGTGAAGCAAGTACTTGATGAATATGCTAGCAGCACGGGACGGCTCTAGAAACATGAAAAACTCCATCAACTTGAAACCGGGAACATTGCATACCCCGACACACCCTCTAGTAGAAACGGGGGCGCTCACCCAGTCTAGCAGACTCTTAGCAAGCATCTCATGCACACGCTATAAAAGTCGTCACTACAGTCGTACATTGAGCCATCTTCAGCGTAGAGAGATCCACATAGCTCTCGCCAGGCCTGCCATCGATGTTGCCACGACGCCAGACAGCGCATCCGCCCTGCGCAAGTCTAGCTTATCACGTCCGACACCGAGACCCCACCGCGCCATGCCGTCGAGACTCGCCATCATTGACGATGTAGATGCACACCTCTCCACCTCATGTCTCCTCCATCCAGCTGCTGCTCCAAGGACAATGCCCCCATGAGGGAGAGAGATGCTTAAAGTGCCGCCATCGTCCGATCCGAATACCAAGGTTTGGGGTTCCCCCCTGAGCAGTGAGAGTGGTAGATGGTGGCTGTAGCGGCAATGCCCTCATCAAGGTTATGGCGCAATGACGCCGCCATCGCGCACCATGACCGGAGTCGGAGCTCGGTTTTCACCGGAGAACACACACTGGTGGACCTTAGTGGAGGCCAAAAGGGGCCGTTGCCCCCTAGCCCATGCAAAATTTGACTACTATTCACATGTATTTGGCCCATTTATCACTTGAAAATCAGCCTGAAGCCCATATTTCGCCCCTAGCCCATTTTGCCCCTATAATGTTTGACCAAGGTCCGCCACTGTGGCCACACCTCCCAACTCACTGCCAGGCTAGATATGGGATCAAGGGATCCGCCAAAACCAGCCAGCTGACCACCTCCGGCGGAGGGGGAAGCCGCCATCACCATGCCCGGGGTTGGTGCCCTAGGCTTCCTCATGATGCAGGTCATGCCTAGAAGTGCCTCCGCGGGATGCCTCTGAAGCCATCAAGAAGAAGCAGGGGAAATGGGTGAGATGGCTGCCCGCTCAGACCTAATCCTACTCCACACTGTTGTCACCCACTTGCAGCCGACGCCTGCGGCCGCATGCCCACCAACGTGCACTCGATGCGGCTGTCGTCCCGCATCACCACCGGTGGAGGACCAGGAATGGACACTGCCACCCCAGCCCACCAGATGACCGAGGGATCCATCGCCACTGTGTTTCCTGAGCTTCGCCCGACGACGTTCTCGGCGGCGGCGGGAAGAGGGTGGAGTCGCGGGGAGGACTATTGGAGGCCAGCGTTGGCGCCCAACGTGGCCGCACGGGGTTGGGAGGGGTAGGGATTGGGAGGAGGAGGGTGGAGACAATAGAGGTAGCACTGAGGTCTGGAGGCGGCGGGTGCTGGATCGCCTCTCCGTAAAAAAAGATCGAGCGCTGCTGGCATAAGTTTTGGTCGGTTTTAGAGATATGCGCTTGTTCAATCAGGCGATCCTTGCTAGGCAGGCGTGGGGATTGATTCAACACCATGATACTCTGTGTGCACAAGTTTTAAAAGCTAAATATTATCCTAATGGGTCTCTAGTTGATACCGTGTTTTCATGGCATGCAATAGATTATGGACTGAAATTACTCAAGAAGGGGATCATATGGCTGGTCAGAACGGGAGATAACGTACGAGTTTGGCGAGACCTGGTACCACCCAAAGTTTGAACTTCTGCATGTAGAAGAGTAGCTCGTAATAATTTGGCAACCCATCAAAAGAGAGGGGGGGAACGTTTCGTCCTTGCCCTCTCTCAGGAGCGGCAGAGCGAAACCCCAGCGAGCGGCAGCGCCTAGTCCCTCCCCGAGCTCCTCCCCTCCCTCGCTGCCGCCCGAGGGCGTCGCCGGGCAAAGCCCTAGAGGCTCCGATGGCTGCGGGGTTCCTTCTCTCCCTCGCTCGGTGACGGCGGCGCGGGCCGCAGAGGCTGGTGGGGGCGCGGTGTTGGACGAGGAGCACAGCAGTGTGGATGCACTTCAGCGGCGGAGCGGCCGAACGTGTGTGCGTGCCCGCAGCGGCAGCCGTGTGGTGCAGCTACGGCGATGGGGTACGCGAAATGGCGCTTCGACGGTAGGTGGCGGCCTGGATGACGTGGTGCTGGAGCGGAGCGGAGCGGCGGATCCACGACGGCGAGATACTTGCCGGGTCAGGGAAGGGCAGTGCGGCCGCGCTGGCCGCCTTGAGCTTGGGCCGGGGCAGGGCCCTTGGGCCCTCTTGAGCCCACTTCCCCCTACCAGATCTGGTGACCCCATTAGCCATGGGGGCTGCCGGTCATCGATCTGGCCGGTGACATGGAGCGGCGGAGCGGCGGCGGCGAGGTGTTTTCTTGGATGGGGATTGGCAGTGCGGCTGCGTTCTAGCCACCTCGAGCTCGGGACAGAGCAGGGGCTTCGGGCCCATTCGTTCCCATATTGCTCCCCCGGGTCTAGTGACGTCAGCGGCCATGGGGGTTGTAGGTCATCGATCTGTTGACCTCTCTCGCCGTCTTGTCGGCCTCCGGGGTCTATGCAACATGGATTTTTTCCTCCTCTTCAGTCATCGACGTGCTTTGTTGGGACACTGGGGCGGGAGCCCTGGGTGGCGGGGATCATGCTGGCGTATGGGCGAGCCAAATGACTCTGGTGTTGGTCCGCTTCCACGGTCCGTGAGGGCGGTGTGGTGCCAGCGAGTCACGTGTTGTGAGGGTAGAAAGCGGGATACTTTGCTGAGGGGAAACCCTTGCCTGTTGGGCCACGACGGCGACATGCAAGGACGTCGTTCCCTTCTTGAAGGTGTCAGTGTGGCGTCTTCCTCTTTCTAGGGGTTCCGGGTGAAAACCCAAGATCCTCCGATCGGGCGGTGGCGGCGCTTCGTGTCGTCCTCTTCTTGAAGACACCATCTTGGAGTTCACGGCGTGCGGTTCACCGATGGTTGTGTGGCAGAGGTGTGGTGCTTCGACGTTAGATCTCCACTTCGCTTTCATTGGCAAAGCTTGCTTGGTGGTCTGCACTCCCAGCGTTGCTAGTTGGTCTCTACCTTGGTGCTTCTTGTTGGTCCGTTGGCAGCGATGGTCGGTTCCTGGTGGTGTTCGGCTACTGGGCGATGACGAAGTTGCTTGACGGCGTGGAGTGTTCGTTTGGTTCGTCCTCCTAGAGGAACTCCAGCCCTGCTGCTCGTCTAGCATTTGCTCCTTCTTCGTAGTCCACTGTAAGATGTCCATGGTGTGCCCACCTCCGGTTGTAGCTTCATCGGTAACCTTTTCTTTTGGGGTGGTGCATCCCTTTCGTGTAAGTTAGGTTCCAACATCTTGTATCTTGTTGCCTTTGAGGGCGTTATTAATTTAAGCGTAGGGTATTTTGGCCTTTTATCTAAAAAAAAGGAAGGAGGTTATCTCGTCTGGAGCACGGCTTGGAACGGAAGGAGAAAACGAGTGATGGCGGGCAGAAGGAGCACCAGAGGCGGGATGGAGAGCACCAGAGGCGGGGGCCGACATGATCCTGCGGAACCATGAAGTTGAACTGCGTGGATGCTGTTGATGCCGAGCTAGCTGCAATGGAGGAGGGGCTCTCTTTAGCACACTCCACTGGTCTGATTTGGATTTCATTGCAGAAACGGACTATGATGAAGCCCGGGAGCTGATCAAGGCGGAAAAACTCTGAACACGTCCATCTACGCAAGCAGAATCCAGGTGATTCGTGAGCTGATACGGGAAAGAAATGTCCAAATTGCCAGGGTACATCGTGACGCAAATGGTGCAAGTCACGGGCTGGCTAGAATAGCTAGAACTGAACCACGTACTGGTGTGTGGTTACGCGGTTACCCATAGGAAATCGCTGATGTAACACGATTGCATTTCTGTCTATTAAGAATATAATACACGTATAGTTTTTTCCATCAGTTCAGACTTTTGGTTTAGATGGCTAGTAATTTAACAAAGCTATGTACGATGGACAACAAAGATATTAAAGGGAAAAGAGATCAAGTGTCCATGCCTGTTTGGGTTGGTGCATATCCATGCAAGATTTCCTGTGCAAAATTAGTGGCCACACTTGTGGTAATACTTTGCCAAAAATCTTGTGCATGACATCTATATGGTAGGGTGCTAAGAAATTGAGGCACACCACAAGTGAGGCAAATAAGCAAAAACTAACTATGGTGGTGTGCAGGCCTAACATGTGGCGCGACGATGTGTGGCTTCAATTTTCCAAGCATGCCCTCGGCATTTTTCAACCATAAATAGAGGAAAGCATGTCTCATACATATATGCACCTCACGGTTTAACTGATAGATGTATATATAGTTGTTGCGAGCATCACATCTAACTAACAAATAAATAGGCTAAAAAGAACAAAAACAACTAGCATATATGGAACAATTGAAGATTTACAAAAAGAAACTCGAAGCAAATCTCCTAGAAATCAATTAAACATATGGCATACCTCGGAAAATTTGACTATATATTACTATCTTCGTTCCACAATATAAGTTTTCTAAAAAGGCTTATATTATGGAACGGAGGTAGTATTAGGTACACTATGTTTTTTTTCCATACGACTCACACGAGCTGGGTTCCATTATCAACCAAGATAACAGAACAATGTCTGAGTATCCAACATAAATAGAGGTCTAAAAAACCAGAAACAACTGATCCCAAAGCAGGAGAACAAAACTATCAAGAGCTAGGCTCTAAGCACATGGATGCAGGGAGTTTTCAAACCCAAACCACGATAGACACAAAAGACACTACTAGCAGCCATACACTATGACTATTTGCCTAGGCCACCAACGATCAACCAGTAACCCACAATACTGCTACTGCTTCAGATTACTTCTACTAGGTACACTACGTAAGATAGTATTGTCATACGATAATAATATAAATTTTTTTTACTACTGATCTGAAGGGTATTGGTCTGAGTTCGTTGCATGTGAGGGTGATTCGGAAATTGCAGTGAAGCATCATGGATGAAAATGGAGAGAATCCACACAGGTTTTTTCACACCTGGAACACTCGGTTGCAATTCTATAAAATAACAATATGACCCCACTGAGCAACTAAAATGAATTACTACTCCCTCCGATCCATATTACTTGTCATTGAAATTGATGTATCTAGACTGTATATTGGTTGGAGAGTCCGGCCGGGGGGTTCTCCCATTTTAGAAAAAGAGAAGATATAAATATACATGGGATCAAAATGAAGTATCGTGTACTTACAGGGCGAATGGGGACATGAAGCTCCAGGACGTGGGTGCGCCTGAAATGCCTTAATATCATGTCGAAGTTGGAATGGGCTATGAATCCTTCACCCCATGCGAGGGGCGGAATCTCCCCTACCACCAGCGTCTTGAGGTGGTAGGTAGGGCCAACCTGAGTGCTCTCCGGGCAGCAATCCGCCCATTCAACCCTCAGAAGCAACGGCGCGGAAATCCTCAACTCAGCACCATTGCTATCCACGAAGCAGCACTGCACCGTCATGCCGATAAGCTTGAGCGCCACCACGTCGAGTAGCCTCAGCCCCTGGACGTACGACAGGTTCAGGTGTGTGAGCGACGCGGTGCGGAGCGTGAGCGCCGTCACGCCTTGGACGTATTGCACGACCAGCGAAAGCAGGCAAGGGCAGCGCGAGGACACGATCTCGCTGAGCGCCGCGCCGGCGCCGTCAGCAAAGCGGAGCTTCATGAGCACCAGATGGGTCAGGGACGCGAACACCCCAGCGCTCGTCGGGAGGGCGAGGCACAGGAGCCTGTCGCTCAGTGTCAGCGTGATCTTCTTTGCAAACTCGAAGCACGGGAGCTCGAAGTTCTCCAACTCCTCATCAGAGTCTGACTCATCCTCCTCCGAGTCAGCGGGCTTCACCGTCTCCACGCTCAGGATGAAATTTCCCCCGAAGAGTTCGGCGGCCTGGCGCGCCCATGAGTTGAGGCGGTCGATGTCGATGTTGTCCTCCTTGGAGATGCTGATTTGGAAGTTGCAGCCAGCGCGGCCTCCGAGTCGGCTGGCGTAGACGGAGAGGATGCCGTCAACGACTCCCTCGAAGCGGTCGGGATCGCCGCCGCCGTCGACCTCCTTGTCGATGACGTGTAGGATCTGGGCTTCCATCCATAATCTGCTCCAGCGCCGGGAGAGGACGGTGGTCTGCACTAACTGGATTAGCGGGAGGAGCATCAGGATCTGGAGCAGGAGGTCGTCGGGGAGAGCGCTGAGACGGTCGTCCATGAGAACTGGTCGAAGATCTAGGTTTTTTCTGCTTGGGGGGAATGGGGGCGACGGGAAGAAATTTTCGCTGTTGGAGACGAGTGGGAAAATGGCAACGGGAGCCGGGAGGGACGAGCTGTCCTGACAGCGGTGCTGCAGTAACGCCTTTCCATTGCAGCGATCCCAATTAATGAGCACATTGGCCCGCGTGGTTTGCAATTCAATTGGGCCGATTTGGAAGCCCCGTATTGGGAGCAAAACGGCTGTAAAAACAGAAGTCTGAAAAAAAAAATCAGCCCAACGTAGAAACTGTGTTTGGAAGCTAACTATTGGGCTGGTCATAATTTGTCGTGTCCCGGTTCACCCAGAAATCAAAATCTGGGATGTCGGGTTTCCAGTATTAATTACATCCGTTCAAACGAATAACACCCACCCACTCCTGGATTCAATCAAAATTACGTCATGTGCAGCTAGCCGTATGAATAGATGTACAATTCGGACCAAACATTTTGCAATTGTCTTATACAAACAAATGCTACACACCTCGTTTCATGGAGGACTTGAGATAGAATGACACCGTCCGGGTATAGGCTTTTGAATCGGTGTTGCTAGAGCAATTTGGTAAACATTTGGCGCCATCGCTTCTTCCTCCAGGCAAGGATGCCGCTAGGGAGGTTCTCGCGAGATCGCTTGCGGCGTTCATCGTCTCGTTGTCACCAAGTGGTGTTGTCCCCGGCAACGGCATCAACGGCCGCAAGGAGATGCTCACTGCCGCCGGTGGAGAAAGACCTGATCGCGTTTTCAGTTTTCTTTGTAGGGTCCTTTTTGTAAAGTAACAAGATCGTGTTGCAGTTTATGCTTCTGCCAGGGTCCTCGTTGTAATTTGTAATCCCACAGCTTCTCCTTAATATAGCTTCTGGACCCTTCGGGGTCTTTACCGTTCAAAAAAAACGAATAACACCCCCCACCCTCCCACACCACACACATACACCCCCCTAAAAGATTGTTTGTGGATTCAATCATACGTCATGTGCGGCTAGCCGTATGAATAGATTTACAATCGGGACCAAGCATTTTGCAATTGTCTTACACAAAGAAATGCTAAACACCTCCTTTCATGGAGGACTTGAGATAGAATGACACCGTCTGGATAGAGGCTTTTGAATCGGTGTTACTAGAGTAATTTGGTAGACATGGGCGAGGGAGCCAAGATGAGGCTGCCATCATAGTTCACCGGACAGACTTGTCTAATACTTCAGTGAAGATGATAATGTTAGATCAATCTAGGAGGACATGTGCGCTTCACCGTGTTGCATGTATCTTGTTGTGGCACAACATGGCCGGCATGGGTAGAATTGCACCGGCACAACATGGTCGGCATGGGTAGAATTGCACATGGTTTGGTTCTTGTCATTTCTGTGCATAACATGGGCATGTCTTCTAATGTTTGGTAGAATTGCAATGTAGTTTAGTTCTTGTCGTTGTCGGGTGTAACACGACACAACTAGCTCAAAGCCACTAGGTACCGCGCTTAGCAATACCGGTTATATTCATGGTATTGGTGCCCCGGGGTGATTTTTGTACACAACGCTTATATTTGTCGTATTGATGTGGTGGTGGGGTGATTTATATACTGGGCGGGAAAACCGGTTCAAGTTCACATCTTTTATGGTCATGTCAAGTGCTAATCAAAACTATGAAGCGCCTCAATGGATATATCAATCCCATATATAAAAGGTATGCACATACAACATATTTTCTCAAATAGAATCTACATACGGAAAACAAAATTTGAGAATGCGATACAATTATCTTTGGTATATACAGATGTACAATGTACCTTTGGAATATAACCTCCATATTCTGCAAGTGAAGATGTACAATGTGTTTTTGGTAAATTTCATATAGAAGATGTGGTGACCCAACAACATGTTGTGTAGTGCGCAAGTCGTTGACATAACACGCACGAAACACTGTTTCGTAAATATTACATCCCTCGGAGTTGTATAACAAAAACATTGCAGGTCCAAATTCTTCTTTAATCATATCACAAGCCAAAAGTGTACAAAATCTTCAAGATCCTCCTTGGTCCAATGAGAGTTCACATTTGAATTCAAATTCAAACTAACCAGCTTTAGGATTAAAGGTACCACTATGTTTAGTACCAATGGAGTTTAGAGTTTCTCTGTAGTAGACATTGTGGTTGGATGAAAATATTGGTTTACTTTGTTTAATGCATTTCCTCTCAATATCTCTCCCGGTTCTAAATAATGTATTATTACTAATGGGTTGTGCATTGGTGCAATTCATGCTTGATCACACCGCGGTGCCTCTAATTGAGTGTGCACAAATGATTAGACATGAACATGTGCTATGCTTTCTTCCTAGAAATAGGAACATGTGGATAATGTTCTACTCGTACTTTGCATTTGTGATGATCCTTTGGATCATTGCCTAATTTGTCTATCTCTATCATTTGCTAAAATTTAGCTTTAAACCTTTGTAGTGAAGATCTTGTTCTTCCTCCTTGCTGATGTTGTTTTCTTCCTAGCCTTCTCCTCTTATGCTTGCCTGCCCTCACGGATCTCTCTCTCTACTGAGTTTGTGTTTTTAGTTTGAGACGTAAGTTTATGTTGTGATCATATGGGGTCTTGGATAATAGTTATTTATAGTGCAGTCAAGTGACTGTGCTCTTGACACCTTTATGTCATGCATTTAGTGACTAAGGTGTCTCTATTGTTTTGTGTCGCCTCTCTCTCTGTTGTATTCAAGTGCATGGGTGATGTATTCAGTGGTCAATTAATTTTTGTTTTGTTTTCTAGTATGTTTCTCATATTTGGCATGCCGGTTTACTAATTGCATTTATGTCCTGGGTGCAGTTTGGATAGTTACAAGTGCCATTTTATTTATTTTTATTCTTGATCATTCTAGGAATTAATTCCTTTGTTCCTTCATTCATTTTCGTGATGTTCTAAAGATTATAGAGAATGTGTTTACTTAAGTTTTTCTCTCAATGATCTGTTGAACTGCTTGGTGTTTATCAAGGTCATTAGTTTTTCTTATGGATCCAAGATAACATGAGGTACTACCAATTATTTCTATGATCTTTATTTTGAAATTTTTGTTCTATTTGGATTCTTTCCTAGTTGGTTACTCTATTTGGTTCTTACTATTGGTTGTTGCAATTGTTCTAGTGCAGTTGGTGACTATTTTTGTTGGTTTCCTTGTTCTGTAAGTTGGCTTAGCTAATATTCTGGAAATTGCCATTTTACTTTTATTGCATAAACCCTCATTGATATTTCCAGGTGTTCTTCCTAGGAACATTCCTCTTGGATCCAATATTAATTTGGATTCACCAAAGGGTGACTCCAACATTTTGACAATGATATGTGTCTATCTTTATTGTGTATGTGCATCTTGAAGAAAAAATAAGATCATTGCAAAATGAAGAATAGATAGATAGGTTTAGATAGGGTTTTCCATTTCTTTTTGTAGTTTCTATTAGGATTTCTTCTATTTGTATTTTTATTTATTATTTTAACTGTTAAAAATCTTGTACTCATTTTATTATGAATGAAGATTAAATTGTGTTTATTGTCATATTTTATTGTATTATCCTGTATTTTCTTCACTTAAATGTGAATGTTTGAAACTGAACTCAAGCTTGACTAATTCAAACTTCAATTCTGAATTCAATTCCATTTGTATTATCCTAGTTCCATTTAGAACAAGGGTGGTTGTATAATATGATGTGTGTGTTGGAGTCATAAGACTCTTTTGTTGACTTGTTCAAATTTGAATTCTTTTAGATTTGAATTTTAAATTGTTTTTCATGTTCAGATTTAGGTCAAATCCTAGTGTTGTCCTATTTCTAACTCAACATTAGACTAAACTTCAAAACTTCAGTTCTTTAGGTACAAAAGCAAAAAAATCTTCTTAATTCCAGATCTACCCTTCCCCGTGTTCTACTCTTCGGAATGTTACAAAACATACAACTTCAGAATGTAATACAATATCACCGAGTACACATGGCCTTTGACAAATCACCTCTTCTATATAGTTAAACACACACCTACATGTAAAACATAAGTAACCAATAGATAATTACATTCATTACAACAACCTTGGCATTGATTGAATACCAAAATAAAACATCAAATATGTTCTAGTTATCATCGTAGTCCATACAATTTACTATGAATGTCGTGATTTCAAATACCAAGTTAAGTTAAGGCCTCCAATAGAAAAAGATACTTTCTCAATGAAAAATGAAACTACAATCAGCCCTTTGCACTTTTCCTAACTAAATTAGAGAGAAACTATGCTATAATAAAATGCAAAAATAAATATTTGGGGACAAGAACATATGGTGTATATCCATAAAGAAAAATCCTAACTTATATGGTGTAAGCTATTTATTTTCTTTGTACCAGATGATTCCCCGCGCGTTGTTGTGGAACATTTTAAAAAAATCGAAGTTAGAGATGCTTGGGAAAAATAGGTGTATGGACATTTTACTTACAATTTTTATAAAAATAAGTGTTAGAATCAAACAATCACCGCTTAACTCAATCACAAAATTTCCCGGTGGTTACATACTTGCATATAGAAAAAAGAATAGGAAATAACTGCCATTTGATCTTCCCAATCAAGAAAATCATCTCGGGTGAGATAGTATAGTTGTTGACATGATGATCATATTTGAAGTTATGCACCTATGCACCCACCGTACTTCCAAGGTTGGCCCTTAGCATTTGCAATAGGTGCAAGAGTACAATACTTCTAGACCAATGCTTCAAAGCAAACTAGCATCATGTATATCTTAAATTCATATGTAATATTTGCAGTGAGCCAACATGATGATTAAAAGTACTGTCTTGCACAGAGAAGACTCAATGTTTATTTTTCATATCCTTGAAATTGATATTACAATATGAATGGATGGTGAGTGAATTGTTATAGTCAATGCAGTTGTTGGCGGAATTGGCCAATAGTCCAGAAAAAACCTCACATGTTTAATCTTCAAGCTACAAGAAAAAGGATTCGTCCTCGAAACTGACTGATTTTCTTCTCACAATATATTATGTAGCTTACTACTATTGAGCTTTCATAGATCTGAAGATGTATTGTTGTAGGTCCTTGGCAAGCTAGTAAAAATATTGAATGCTCATCTATAGCTGGTTGTATCTATTAGCTAATATTTCCTAGTAGACCTGCCACAACAAAAAATAGTTTATAAATTATATCTATTAGCTAGCAAGTTATATCTAATAGCTAATATGTCCTAGTAGACCTGCCACAACAAAGTACATTTAATAATTATATCTATTAGCTAATATTTCCTAGCAGGTCTGCCACACAAAATACCATTAATAATTCTACCAGAGCGTAATTTATTTTGAAAAGCCTCACCATAGAAAAAACAAAAATGTGTGAAAGTTCTACAATAGAAGATTTAAGTCCAGGAAGACAACTTACTATGTCTGGCAAGGAATTGACGTCATGTTCACATCTCCTTCACAATGCTCACAAAGGAAGGGCTTGGAACATGTTTTCAAACCTGAGAGGAAACGCCATGTGTGGTGGGGAGGAGTGAGAACCAGATGAGCGGCGATATGAAAGTGAATTATTGGATCAGGTAGACTCGCAATACCCATAACGAAGATGTGTATCATTTGAATTGAAGCAATGAAGTTGACCAGCACCTACACCTCCTGCAACCTAACTGACATGGGCATGACATGTCGTGTCCCCGTGATTAACTACCCTAGGCATACAAAGGCCTACGACCCACGAAGCGCATGAAGAATAAAGAGCAGTCCAAGAAGCATCCGATGGACAAAAACACGTCTTGGTAATCAAGAAAGAAATAGGAACCGACATAATATTAGTGTTGTAATTGTAACTTATAACCTATCTGTATACAGCTTCGGGGCCCAACCTATTATATAAAGGCTGGGAGGAGCCAATGAAGAGTTACCAAAGCTTTGAGCAATCTGTAATCATACTCTCCACCATGATCAGACGACTTTGATTCCCTTGTTTGTCTGATCAGCCGAAGAAATTCCCAATGTTCTCTTTTCTAAGAAACTCTAAGTCCATAACTATGGGCATTACCGACGTTACCCCTCGTTAATTGGCATTGTCTGTGGAAAGTCTGGACGCTGGAGTCATGGATTCGGTGGGCCCTCTTCACCAAGCAACAACCCAACAACTGAGGCCGGTGAAATCCGCTACAATATCGTTGATCCATGCCCACCCACCCCTGTTTAGAATTCTATTGACTTCGATGGAGATACCGATCTCATGATCGTGGGGCTTCCACTTCCGTGTGGGGGAACCCGAAAACCTCTGCCTTTTGGTCCTAATCTACTCGGGTCCGTCAGTCACAATAGCAGCGCCCAAGGCAACACCTGCATCCTCCATTGGCTCATCTGAAAAAGCCCCACCTCAGCCGATGAATGTCAAAGAAGGTCATGGAAACTCCACGTATCTGGGGGATATGGCTGATCTATACGACAACCTCCCTTTCGGGTCGGACTCGCAGCTAACACTGCTACGTGACTCAGGCCTGGTAGATATCAAGCCCGAAGAAACAGAGGAAAGCATCAACTCCGGGATCAGCAAGGCCGAATCCTACCCGGAGCAGAATCCGTGGGATTTCACTAGTTTCCACAACAGTGTCTCTTACGGACTTGACAATGACGACAACAGCCTGTACATGACGCATCATCAAGTGTGCGTGATCATTGGATATGGAACATCAACACCTCGAGACTCCAATGGTAACCTGATCCTTGATCCCAATAATATTCTATCGGATGATGATGCGGGACACCGCAGGAACATGGAATATCCCCCAAATAATCGCGTTGTGCAAAAGGGAAGGAGCACACGACGGTGAGTGTCTAACACTTCGACTGCCACCGGAAACCTAGTAGAAGGCAATAGACGTTGTCTCAGGTAGGGTACCAATGACGGGAGATGCTACGCGCGAAGAACTGATGGCCTACCAGTACCTTCTCCAGTACAAAAGAAAGGATCTGCTCAGGATGCCGAGGCAACTCGATGAAAGGCAAAGGTTGGCCGATGAATCCAGCCTCCGGCGAGCGCAGTTGAGCTCCACCTACGCATCTAGTAGCATAAACGGAGGGGCACCGCCAAGGAGAGGAACTTCATGGTTGCAGCACATTCCGGAGGCCGAAAGACGCGAGCTAGCCCGAAATCTGGACGTGGCATTCATGTCAGTTGATTTAGCGGGACACATAAATTAAAAAATAGTGCAAGCTGCCATCGTCGCTGCTCAAACCTACCTCCTTACAACTCAGTCAGCAGATGATGATCCCCAGGCAGCCCTCCACCGCTCTACCCTAATGAACCTTGGCATGGTGGGAGCATCCCTTGCACAAAGAGAACAAGGAATTGTCTAGCAACCTGATAAATCACCACGATGTCGCAGTAGCCCTCGGCATACGGAAAACACCATACGATCACGTTCCCCACATCATGTATGGTTCTTGAGTTCTAACCGGGTGGACGACGCTAGGAACGACATTACATAGCGCAAGGTCGACTGATCCAGGGAAGAGTGTAGCAGCCGAAGATATTACCAGGGTGACAGCGAGGATGACTACGAGCCTTGTGGTGCCAGCTTCTTTACATGACGAGTTTGTAAGACCCTAGTACCCAAGGATTTCAAACTCTGTAATGACCGTCAAAAGTACAACAGCCTCTAGGAACCTGAAGCATGGTTGGCTGATTACTTGCTAAATGTCAAACTCCAGGGTGCTCCAAAGCTACCGCTATGCAAAGCTTGTAGCTGCACCTGAGCGGCGGCGCTCGATCCTGGCCTAAATAGTTACCTGAAGAATCCATCAGCAGCTGGAACAACCTCGAGGAAAAGTTTGTCCGAAATTTCACATCCACATTTAAGCGTCCTGCATCCATAGAACAGCTGTGAGCATGCAAGCAGAAGCCTGGGGAGTCAATACGAGCATTTATACAAAGATGGAGCATCATCAAGAACTCGGATGAAACTATATAGGATGATAGAGCAATTGATGCCTATAACGATGGCCTGCGCCGAAAGGAATTTATTGACATGGCCAATCTTTAGGCGGACGGTGAAGATGCGGTAAACAATAAGCGAGTGCACTCACCCGAGGAGGAGCAAGAATGCATAAAAATGATAATAGGAGAAGGCAAAGCAATGATAGGTACAACGGGCCAAGTTATGTTGCGGTTGGCTTCACTGGAGAGGACAACTGAAGAAACGACAACCGCAGTAGCGGATACCGCAGCAGTAGAGACGACGCCGAAGGGAGCAGAACAACATATCAATACCAGCCAAGGGCTCGGCAGCCGCCAATGTCTCCAATGCATATGCTCGAGGGACCATGCAATATGCACTTTTGCGTCGACTACGAGGGAAGGAGGCGTTCAACCCACCTCATGAAGGACTGCCGCACGTTCCTAGGGATGCAAGCAGTCTGCAACACCAAGGCAACCGATGTAGCAAACCAAGGGTACATCACTGCACCATGAACCCTAGCCCTCAATGCACCACCACAACTGCCAGGACCACCACCAGCGGGCCAACTGCTACCCGCGGCAAATAGAAACCAGGAGGAAGAGTACCTGAGGTCTAGGGGAGAAATGTCGATGATCCAAAAGGGGCGTCCGTCCAATAGAATCCAGAAGCTGATCATGCGACAAGTTAATATGGCAGTAATGGCACCACCATCGACACCCAAATACCTTCACTGGTAAGAGCAATAGATCACATTCAGTAGGGCCGATCACCCACTTCGAGTCCCACGACCGGGTCATTCGGCTTTGATAGTGGAGGACCAAATCGGCGGATTCAATATGAGCAAAGTTTTCATGCACGCAGGAAGCAGCATCAACCTCATCTATGCCAAAACTTTGCGGGAAATGAACTGCTCCTTGATGAACCTGGTGCCAACATAAATATCCTTCCACGGCATAGTCCCAGGTAAAGCCGAAATTCCTCTAGGCAAAATCTATCTTGATGTTGTCTTTGGATTGAGGGACAATTTTAGGCGCGAGAAGCTCGAGTTTGAGATCATGGATTGGCCATCACAGTACCATGCGATCCTAGGGTGCCCAACTTTCGCATGGTTCATGTTAGTCCCGCACTACGTGTACTTAGTAATGAAGATGCCAGCACCCAACGGAATCATCACCATAAGAGGAAGCTTCACCCGCTCCAACAACTGCGACCAAGAATTCAGTAAAATTTCCGAATCTTTTAGTATGGAAACGGAGTTCAAGTAGCTAAGGATCTCCACGGACACAGATCCCCTGCCGGAGGCATGGGTCACACCCGACCAAGCTTTTGACACTGCAAAGGATACTCGAGAAATCCAGGTTCACCCTACGGACCCGAAGAACACAACCTTTGTGGCTTCCAATCTTGGTCCCGTATAGGAAAGCTTGCTCATTGAGTTCCTCCATAAGCGTTGGGAGTTTATTGCATGGGTACCAACTGACATGCTAGGAATCCCCAGGGAACTTGCTTAGCATGCACTTAACTTGTATCCTGATGTCAAACCTGTGAAGCAATCACTCTGCCGTTTCACGGAACCTATGCGCAAGGCCATTGGACGAGAGCTCCACCGCCTCATAGATGCCAAGTTTATCAAGGAGATCAATAAATCAAAATGGCTCGCCAACCTAGTGTGTGTCCCAAATAAAAACACAAAGGACCTACACATTTGTATCAACTTCACCACGCTGAACAAACACTATCCAAAGGATCACTTTCTGCTCCCGCGAATCGACCAAATTATCAATGAAACTGCCAAATGCGAGTGTCTTTCCTTTCTGGATGCATATTAAGGATACCACCAGATAGGGATGGAGGAGGATCATGACAAAACATCATCTATCACACCTTATGGTGTATTCTACTACACTACAATGCCCTTCGGGCTAAAAACACAGGTGCTATGTACTAGTGGATGATGCAAAACTGTCTTGGAAGCCAAATTGGAACAAACGTTCAAGTGTACATTGATGATGTCATAGTTACGATAAGGAAGGAATCGACCTTTATCGATGATCTCTGTGAAACATTCTATAATCTCGACAGATACCGCATCAAGCTCAACCTGACAAAGTTCTCCTTTGGAGTCCCCGCAGGGCAACTCCTCAAGTACCTCGTATCGGCAAGAGGAATAGATGCAAACCCTGAGAAAATACAAGCGATCCTCACCATGAAGAAACCGACAAATCTCCACGGCGTGCAGCAGCTAGCTAGGTGTGTCGCGGCACTGAGTGGATTCATCGCTCGGTTAGGCTCTTATGAAGAAATCACAAAAAATCGAGTAGAAAAATAAAGCCCAGTGAGCCTTTGAAGCTCTCAAGAAAACATTTTCGACATCCCCTGTCTTCGTGTTGCCAAAATAGAAGGATCCCCTGCTGCTCTATACCGCCACCAATCAGGTGGTCAGCAGAGTTCTGGTCGTCGAGCGACTCGAGGAAGGTAAAACTCATGGTGTCCAAAGTCCAGTATATTAACTCAGCGATGTCCTCTATCCATCAAAACAAAGGTACCCGCACTACCAGAAGCTCGCATATGTAGTCTTCATGATAGCATGCAAGCTGCACCACTACTTCTCAAAGCACCCAATAGTGGTGCTCTACGAGGCACCTCTCTCTAGCATACTCAACAATCCAGAAGAGACATGGCGTGTATCCATTTGGGGCATTGAGCTATCCCCTCGGGACATCATGTATAAGAAGCGAAAGACAATCAAGTCTTAGGTTTTGCCTGACTTCATCACTAAGTGGACATAACTCCAATGTGCGGGTCCTCCAGACCTCTCCATCGTGTGGACTATGTACTTCGACGGATCCAAGAGAATAGAAGGGGCAGGAGTTGGAGTTATACTGGTGTCACCACAAGGCGATAAAATGTGCCACGTACTTTGGATGAGCTTCCCGAACGCATCAAACAATGAAGCTGAGTATGAGGCCCTGTTGCACGGCATGCATATGACTAAGGCCTGCGGCGCAACTCGCCTCAAAATATTCGGTTATTCAAACCTCATCGCACAACAAGCAATGAAAAAATGCGACACCGTCAGCGACAAAATGATCGCTTATTGGGACATGTACAATATCATGGAGGCCCACTTCGACGGATGCGAGGTATCCCACATAGGTAGCACAAGCAACAAGGAAGCCGACAATTTGGCAAACATCAGATCCCTCTACCTGCCCGTGCCAATCGGAGTTTTCTAGGAAGAAATAACGGATCGCTCCATCAAAGCTAAAAAGGCCCCTGAAGCAACAACACCGAAGGCGCGCAAGAAGGTCAAGCTAAAAGGGGAATTGTGGGCTACATCCGCATGGAGGAGCGAAGCAAACGCCCTTGACAAAGAAATGGAGGCCAACGAAGTTATGATGATTGATCCCACATGGATGCAGCTGTATGTACCACACATGATGACAGGAGCTAAAGATATAGTCGAAGCACGCCGGATAACACGACGGTCCAAAGCCTTCAGAATCATCAAGGGTGAACTCTACAAGAGAAGCATCTCAGGTGTACTGCAGCGATACGCCACATCAGGAGAGGGGAAGCTTATCCTCAAGGATATAAACGAAGGAGTATGCGTCCATCACGCCAGCAGCCGAGTAATTGCAGCCAAGGCCTTTCAGGCAAGATTTTACTGGCTCACGGTGGTCCAGGACGCAAAAGATATCATGCGAACATGTGAGGCGTGCCAACGTTTCGCGACAAAACCCAATGCACATGCGGCTGAACTGGCTCCCATACCCCTTGGCTTTGTCGTTCACCCAGTGGAGACTAGACATGGTGGGCAAGATCCACAAATCTTCGCCTGGAGGACACATATTTTTGCTAGTCATAGTCGACAAATTTACGAAGTGGATTGAAGCATCACCCGTCACCATCCAAGATGCAACTTCAGCTGTGAACTTCATCAAATTGATAGTGTTCCGCTTAGGGGTGCCACATAGCATCATCGCGGACAACGGAACCAATTTCACCTCCAATGAGTTTAAGGAGTACTGCGAGGAGATGGGCATAAAAGTGAGTTATGCTTCGGTTGCCCACCGCAAAGCAACAGCTAGGTGGAAAAGACCAATGGTCTCGTAACCAATGGAATCAAGAAAAGATTGTCGTTACTATTTGATAGAGAAAATGCGCTTTAGTAGAAGAGTTACCCTCCGTCCTATGGAACCTACGCACCACCCGAAACAATGCCACGCAAGAAACACCCGTCTTTCTGGTCCACGGCATGGATGTCGTCCTTCTAGTCAAAGTAACTCATGATTCTCCTAAGGTCGTCGAGTATGACGAAGAAGCTTCCAGGAAAGCACTCGAACACGATGTAAACGCACTCGACGAAGATCAAGACGTTTCTCTACAAAGAGCGACCATATACTAGTTGAACCTACGCAATTATTGCAGCCGTCGATTGCATCCCAGGTCCTTCATCGTAGGGGAGCTGGTCCTTCGCCTCAAACAAGATGGCCACCACAAACTGGAGTCTCCATGGGAAGGACCCTACATCATCACAGAAGTAATCCCTGGCAGAGCATATCGGCTCCAAAACAAGAAGACCGAGTCAAGTATTCCAACTCGTGGAACATTGCGCAACTGCGACATTTCTACCTTTGGACTTTACTTTCTGTAATTTACATTCAATATGGCCTATGGCCAGGCTTCTCAGCCAAAATACTTTGTACTTTACTTCCAATAAGTCCAAGGGCCAGGCGATTATGCCAAAACCTATACCTCCGTTTTCGACGATAAATAAAGCTAAGTTCCCGAAACTCGGCCTTAGTCCTTTTTCTGTTATTTTCAATTTTCACCCGATACTCAGGGGATCAACCAATATTCATTCGAATAAAAGTACACATCTGACACTCGGGGGCTTTGCCAATGGAGCGCCACAAAATTTTGGGTTCACCGACAAATGCACAATGCTTTGACCTGAATAGATGACTTGGCCCCAGGGTGTTAAGCAAATGAAAGGGTCTCACGTAGGGAAACTTTGCATCAAACAAAACATGCAGAAAAAATATACTCGATCAAGAATAAAACAAAGTGTTACATAAGTTACATGTCCTTTTGCAGGAACACACTGAGAGTTACACTGTGAAATTGAGGAAAAATTCTTCGTCTTCTTCAAGGCATTTGTGGATGATTCTAATTGTAGGCTTACCAGCAGTCGCATAATGGGGCTCCATGCTGATCATCCCACCTTCTGGCCTCACGACACAACATCCAAATCCAGTGTGGAATGATCCACATCCACCCAAGAAAGTGCAAGTTTTGCACCCGCAACAAGCTGCAACTTCACAAAGTGATAAATCCTCTCACCTTGCTGAAGCTTTGCCACCAATTCGGCAAGACCATGAGGCTTAGGATATCGAGGAAACATGGCATTATACATAATAGCCAGTGCTCGACGGTGGCACTCGACAAATTTCTCCACCTCAGACACCTGATCCTGGAGAAGGGCCAATGTATAGACACGATGGTGGTCAGTCCAGAAGTCGCTACTCGCACCTTGATAAGACTCCATAAAAGCGTTCATTCTATTCTATAGGCGCTGAGTTTCTTCCTTCTCACATAATCGCATACCTGGGAAAAACAAAAAAGGTTACTTTAAACGGCTGGACAATAAGACTCTAGGGCTCTACATGAAGCTTACAAAGCATTTTTTCGCTTCCCTTGGAGGTTTCTTCCAAGACATACGCCTCGCGATCCAAAATCTTGTGCATCTTCGACTATGATACATCTACCAGTGCCTGCATAGCCCGAAGATCGTTCCCCAACCCCTTTATTCATTGAATTTTCTTTGCATACAACGATGGATCCACAATGTGGGTAATAGTAGTTTAAGGGGTTGTTGTTTCAGATAACTTGTGATGCGTACCCGAAGATTGGGGAACCTCTGAGGAACCTGATGGATCAGTAAGTATATGGAAGGATAGACGCCAAAGTATAGAAGTTTCAGCAAAAATACAGAGGCACACACAAAATGGTAAACTCGATGCAAGCAATGCATATATACATACATGGAGCAACGGTTTTTCTTCAACCCAAAGTTCAGATCAGTGTGGATGATTAAATTCATTACATTAAGGGAAAGCGGCAAAAGATGCAACTAGACTATCAGGTATATTTTTCAGCTGAGAGTGTGGCGCTGGCCGAAGGAGGTTCAGTAGAAAACTTGGGCACATGAGTAACACTGCCAGAAGGAGTGTCGATTGTAGGTTTGGCAAGAGGAATATCTTTACTCGCACTTATTGCTAAAAGGAGCCGTGAATATTTATTGTCCCTCTTACTAAAGGAGGTCAGGTCAACTTCTTTGCCATCGTTGTTGACTGGAACAGAGGAGCTAACCTTCTTCCAGTCGACCTTCTCGTCATGTGCCATAGCCATGGCCATTGAAGTTTCAGCACCGCTATTCGGATCATGATGTATCCTGTCATCGGTTTGGGCTCGGCATTGAAAATAGCAGCGAGATCATAAAGATCCATGGGCACCTCCTTGCCCACAAAAATCTTGGCATGAAGACTCTTGAAAGCACATCATGAACGAATCAGAAGATTCTGCCCATGGACGCTATTTGCCACCAAGGTGCCTACGACATCTGATAATGGATCAGATCTTTTATCCTCTTCCAAAGTCAGAGACTAGCCAGTAATTTCTATAGTAGAAAGAATCAAGGCAAACATGAAGGAGAGGAAATCAAGGAAACATTCAAGAGAAGCAGCACATAAGAAAACAACTTACGGGTCAAGGAAGTATTGAGAGTCTACAATCGCTTCCGAAGATTTTGTTCTCTTTCAGCAATTGTAGCATCTTGGTTCTCCCTTTTTTGGCTTCAGATTTGGCGGTTTGTTTGGCTTTTTCCAGTGCCTTTTCTGCAACCCTCGATTTGGCCTCAAGATCTTCGGCACGCTTCAACACCTCATCCCGAATAGTTTCGGATCCTTTGGCAATGGCTAGACAGTTCAAACTCCATCGAGTCAGCGGAAATCAGACTCACAAGAAAGGGCAACACTAAGTAAACAAGATAAACCTTTGGATTCTTTGGCATCATTACGGATCGTGATGAAGTGGGATGTTATGTCGACCATTTCACGCATCAACGGTGAGACCCAAATAAAAATCACTTAGGGGTTGTAAAACGAGCAAGCATGAGCAAGCTACAATACCAATAAAAGAATTGCACTTACATCTTTCATGTTAGATTTAGTGAGGTTTTTGGCTATGGACACACCTTTACACATAATTTTCATCTTCGTGGAAGGTGGAGGTTTGGGCGTAGCAGACACTTTTTGCGGGTTCTCTGGATCCGGCAATGGGATCAGTGACTTAACACTGGGAGACGCGATGGAGGCAGCATGTGGTAGTCGCGGGGATTCCTGATCATCCTTTTCACCCTTGTTTTTGGCAAACAGATATTTGGCTTTAGTCATAGAAATGTTTTGAGCCTACAAAAAGAGTATAATGGGAATAATACTTACAAAGCTATATCTTGGGCCATGCAGAAAAGATTCATCCTTGGAGGAGTAGAAGACATAGGTTTCACCAATTTTGGTTTTGAACCCATGGAATCGTGGGAGTCCTCGACCATTTTGACAGCTTCAGAGCGCTTCTGCTTTCTAGCCATCGGTACCCTCTCGAAATCTTGGGAATGAGCCAAAGGAATAGACTGGGTGTCTTGGGAAGATTCAGCAGTAAATGCTTCCCCTTCTTCGTCGGCTACAATCCCAGTTCAAGTGAAATTTTCGGATGCAGCGATACTTTTTGGCAAGTGACCACTTTCAGGAAGAGGGGGAAGGGCATGGGGATGGCCATAATCCTAGACCAGTACAATCAAGATCAGACAAGAAAAGATTATATTACAACATAGGTGCATGGGAAATTTGAACAGGCAAAAGAAATCAAACAAACTCATGGTGGGCAGCAGGTTCTTCTTGCGATAGGACTCCACTCGATAATCTGATGGAACATCATTTTTCTTTGTCAGGGTGGTGAAAGACCATACCCTCTTATCAAGAAGTGCAATGTGAAGATTCTCTGTTCATATCCTCATTGGGTCCTTCTTGCTAGTGTAGGCCCACATACCAGTCAATCGGGCATGGATAGGCTAGATGCGCACCCGAAGGAAATAGACCATAATTTGCAAACCTTATAGTTCGCGCCCAGCCTTGGTGCGCAGTTTCTTGATCTAGGCCAACAACGGTTTGATTTCCTCCATTTCCTTATTAGTGGGGGCTCTAGTCCCATGAACTGAGCCTCCGAAAAGTTTTCTTCAGGTCAAAGGGCGCCAACCCTAAGTTATAACCCTCGACTTGCCGGTACTTGATATAAAACACTTTGTTTTCCAACCTTTGACAGACTCTACGAATTTGAAGTTAAAGTAGTTAACTTCCAGGCAAACATAAAATATTGCGCCTCCCACATCATGAATGATGGTGTAAGTGGAATTTTGGTGAACATAGAAAAAATATTTCCACAAACCCCAATGGGGGTGGATACTGAGAAAACACTCGCAAAGAGTGATGAAGCAAGCAACATGGAGAATGGAATTTGGTGTGAGCTGGTAGAGCTGCATGCCAGAAACCAAAAGGAGGTCGTGAAGGAACTCGTGGACCGGAAGAGAGACACCACGGTAAAGGAAGGAGAGAAACATTGCCCACCATCCTGCTTCAGGCGTTGGAATGGCTTCATCCCCAGGAGCCTTGAAGGAATGATCTGCCATGAGACCATCCTTGTGTGTCTCATGCAGCTCCCACTCAATGCACTTGGAGGGAGCCCATCAAATCACCCCTTTCCTCATTGCCTTGGCGGAAGAAGTGGAGGGGCCACCCTTGATGTTGTCTATGGTGACTAGGAGGTGAGGAACAAGTACGCACACGTGAAAGAAAGAACAGGAATCGATGGAGCACATATGCGGCACGAGGAGGAAGAAGAAGTGCGCAACACACTACTAGGGAAAACCCTACCCGAGGTGCACTAAAAACTCTATCCGAGGTGCATATGATATGCGCCTCTAGCGTCGTGCCTCTAGTATTTGTTATGCGAGGAGCATATCATATGCGCCTCCTATATCATATACATGCGAAGCGCATATTGATCATATGCGCCTCCCATACTCAGAATATGCGAGGCGCATATTGGTCCAAATGCGCCTCCTATATTCTGCATATGCGAGGCGCATATTGATCCAAATGCGCCTCGGATATTATTTTTGAATTTCAAAAAAATGGCGGCTAGATCTAGATCTGGCCGGAATTTCGTATGAGCTCGTCGAAGGCCGTGCCCATGGCCACAACCTACCACCGCAGGCAAGTGCAGGAGGCCATGGCCATGGGGGTCGCCGGAGATGGTGGAGGAGGATGAGGCCACCGGAGGTGGAGGAGGTGGTCGGTGTGGTTGTGGAGGCCATGGCCGAAGTGATCGCCGGAGGAGGAGGAGGTCACCGAAGGAAGAGGAGGAGAAGGTCACCGGAGGAAGAGGAGGAGGTCGCCGGAGGAAGAGGAGGAGAAGGTCGCCGGAGGAAGAGGAGGAGGATGCCATAGGAGGTGGAGGAGGAGAAGGGGAGAAGGAGGAGAAGGGGAGAAGGAGGAGAGGTGGAGGAGAAGGAGAAGGAGGGGTGGAGGAGAAGGAGAAGTAGGAGAGGTGGAGGAGAAGGAGAAGGAGAAGGAGAAGGAGGAGAGGTGGAGGAGAAGGAGAAGGAGAAGGAGGAGAGGTGGAGGAGAAGGAGAAGGAGAAGGAGAAGGAGGAGAGGTGGAGGAGAAGGAGAAGGAGAAGGAGAGGTGGTAGGTGTAGTAGTGGCTGTTTCGAATTTGAATCCGGCTCTACCTATGCGAGTCCTCGAATATTTTTTTATTTTTTTGCAGGAAAAAATCTTCTTTCGGCCATAACCTTTTACTCTTTTCGAATTTGGGGATTCTATAAAATCCAGAACGACCGTAGGTCGTTGAATTCGAGTAGGAAATTTCGAGACGATCGTTTTAATAGGTTAAAGATTTTTTTCGACATCGTATGCAAAAGTTATAGCCGTTTTACCGTGCCATGACCTATTTTTGCAAAATACATCGAAATTCATGTTTTTCAATTTTGTATAGATCTATACCCTAGATTCTAACTATAACTTAAAGGATTTTTTTTAATGTTTCTATCATTTTTGTTTATTTTTCACAAAACTGAAAAGGCGATCCACTTGAGGGGGTGGTGCTGGTGGTGGGATCTGGCAGGTTATAGGAGGCGCATATGGGAATATGCGCCTCGCATATTATCAAATATAGGAGGCGCATATTGCTATATGCGCCTCGCATATTCGACCACAGATATCTTCCTAGGCCCATGCAACTTATGCGAGGCGCATTCTTCCCATATGCACCTCTCATATCTAATATATTGGAGGCGCATATTATCAAAATGCGCCTCGCATAATATGGGGGTGCCAGATTTTGTCTGTACAGAGACTAGCGGAGGCGCATCCTACAAATATGTGCCTCGCCTATTTTAATACTAGAGGCGCATGTCTGGCTGGTGCGCCTCGCCTATTTTATCAGAAGCACATATAGTATAAATGCGTCTCTAATGTGCATGTCTCCTATAGCCATTTCTCTAGTAGTGACAAAGGGAAAGAGTGAGCAGTAAAAATCTTCCCTTTGGCTTATAAATAAATGGAGCGAAAGGATCGGCCGTCAGATGAGGGCGTCAAAACGACAAGACGCAGCGGGTGAAGACACATGGCAAGATTCGCTAAATGGATAAAAATCATGGATAATAATCACCTCGCCAAACATAGAAGAAATCCGCACGACGCCTGGATTTTCGCACAAGAGTGGGGTCATGCGGTCAAGCAATCGCCGCTCACGCTTCATCATTACTTCAACAAGGTCCCACCACTGCAACATCCCACTGGTCTTGTTTTTCGGCAACTGTGGCACACCATCTTCATCAGCACTGATGTCACACATGGCCTAAGAGGGAGAAATATTCAGATGAATAGGGGAAAACAAACCAAGGCTTACTTTCTTCGATAATTGACTCTGAGCCTTTGCTCCGATGCAAGAACCCAAACATAGCCTCGGGAGCAACTCCCATCCGGAGCGCTGGTCGCGCACCCGATATAATTTTAATAGATTGAATAAGTCAAGGGCTAAGTTGAGTACCTCCTCGGATGAATACTATGCCCTGATCCAATGCTCCAGTGCAAGCACCCGAACATAGCCTCAGGGCCACTCCCATAGGGAGTGCTGGCCACTCACCCAATAGACAAATCCTCCTACATAGTCAACATAAAAAATAAATACGAATGGCAATTTTGAGTCTACACTCGGATGCAAGCATTCGGGTGTAGCCTGGGGGGCTACTCCCATCAGGAGAGTTGAACGCCCACCCGATAAAAAACACAATTCTTCAATGGAGTCGAAAAAGTAAAAAACCTATGAGCATTACATAACTGTATCCTCAAATGGTTACTCCCATCGGGAGCGTTCATATCACACCCGATGAAAAGAAGCTGACAACTACAGCAATTCCAACATCCATACAAGGCAATCGACAAAAATTAAAAAATTCTTAGACTGTGTTTGTTGCGATAACATGTCTGAATGATGTGTCCAAGACATGAAGATAAGACCCTAGGATCCGTCATGTGAGGCCTGGTAACCGCACAAGAATGCACTCTGCATATATCTTATCCGTATCTACAATACGATGAAAAATCCTGACAGACATGTTGGGTACCCGTAATAAAACACTAGGATTCAGTATTCGATAAGACCTCCACGGCTCGAACTGAAATACGCAAGCAAATACCAAGTTCGAGCCCGGGGACTTGAATTCGATGTAGGTTCACGGTGTTTTTGCCCAAGAGCAATTAACTGATTCCCAATCCGTCGGATGCATCAGGCCCGTTATACCAAATCCCTACAACAATGAATATATGAAACATTAAATTATTTACTTGTAGGAATCTTTGACTTACGATTGAAATTGTCTTTCAGAGTCAACCCGAATCTACAATTCGGATGGAGTCTCCAGGGCTACTAACATGGGAATGACATGTCGGGTCCCCGTGATTAACTACCCTAGGCATACAAAGGACTAAGGCCCACAAATCCCATGAAGAATAAAGAGAATTCCAGGAAGCATCCAATGAACAAAAGCGTGTCTTGGTAATCAAGAAAGAAATAGGGACCGACATAATATTAGTGTGGTAATTGTAACTTGTAACATATCCTTATATGGCTTCGGGACTCATTCAATTATATAAAGGCTAGAAGGAGCTAATGGAGAGGTATCGAAGCTTTGAGCAATATGTAATCATACTCTCTACCATAATCAGACGAAATCGACTCCCTTGTTTGTCTGATCAGCCGACGAAATCCCCAGCGTTCTCTTTTCCATGAAACGATAAGTCCATAAACATGGGCATTACCGAGGTTACTCCTTGTCACTAACCAAAATGAACCATGAATTACATCGGAGGATAACCATATCACAATAAACCACATTAGCCATTCTGATTCTAGCCAAAGGGGAAGGTGTGAGCTCTTTGCACACGGGGTGGAACATTATTCCCGTGGGATCGGAAAGTCTGGTGAGTACAATCGTCAGAAGCCACCAAACATTTAGTCAAATCCACTCTGACCAAGGACACATCTTGATTGAACAACCAATTGGTTGAGAGATGGCCGTGAATAGTAGCCAAAAATGGGGAATGGTAGGTCGTCCCTCGATGCATATTCGTCGTCCCAGAAACAAAGTCGGGAACGATCAAGCATACGATGCGATTCAATGGGGGAACATGACCCTGGAAACAAGGAACAAGAAGGTTGATTCACGGGAGTTTTATCTGTTGACGACAGCGTCAAACCCTCAAAGGGGACAGAGTTAATGAGTATGGTAGATTAGTCTTTTTCCTAGGCCTACAAAGCTCATAGGGGTAAGATCAACTCTAGCAGACCCCGCATCTTCGAGCCTGCAAAATAATATCCTAAAGTGCACTGCCAATGCAAAAATAGGGTTCGATCATTGTCGTGCAGACTAGACACCGCATCCACCGAACTGCATCTTAAAAAAACACTTCGCTAGAGAATTAAACACGAGATAGATATTGCATTCGCAGATCATCGTTCATATATATTCGATTTATAGTGCGAAAGAGCAAAATACTAGCTAATGTCGCTGCCACAACAACTAATTACCAAAATGTGGCTCGGGAATCCTCACCCGAGCGTTTTTACCGTGGCAGCGACGCGGGCGTCGACAGCTCACTCGTCAAGGTCGAGGTCAATGAAGATATTCTCCTATGCCTCCGCCTCCCGGAGCCACTCCTCCTTATAGGCGTGGCGGTGGCTCGTCTCCGACAGAAGGGCGGGGACGGAGCCAAGATGGGCATCGTCGATGAAGTCACCAGGTGCAAACGTCGGCTCCTTCTCTCGCAAGCATCGTGGAAACCTTGCCAATGTCCTCATCATCGACGTAGTCGCCTGAACTCTGGATCCGCCTCATCGTCGACCTCCTTCTTCACTGGAATCAGCGTGCGGGAGCTCAAGGCGGAACTGGACGGCGCGTGACAGGAGCTCGATGTGGAACCAGACGTGGTGTGGGCCTGCCAGAATTGCGATTCCCAACGAGAGAACTCTAGCAACAGACTGGTGTAGCATACGAGCCGCGGATGTGCATAGTGTCTGAGATCGTCTAGCACCGCTCCTCCCTCTCATGATGGAGAACGATTTGCTTTTATCTACGTCTTGCACAACTTGGGATGGCTGCACGGGGATGATTGGGCGCGTGTGACTTCGTGTATGTAAACTGGCAATTGTGCAGTGAAGTACGACCATGGCATGTGAAGAGGATGAAGGCAAGGACAGGGAATATGACAACGATGCAAGACATAGTACTAGAAAAAGGGCTACCCATGGCGCACCGTTTTCTTATCTATGGTGCACCACCTGTGCGCCACTAAACTCGTGCCAAGGGTAAATTTAGCCACATGGTGCGCGACAGGTAGTAAAAGTTAGCCGTGGCGCAGTGCGCCATCGTTGGGGGTTTTTGGTGCGCCAGGGGTATGAATTCAAATTAAAAAAAAGCGGGATCTGGATCACGCCATCGTTGGATTCGTCGTCTCCTCATCAGAGCCTTCCACCACAAGGATGTGCAAGAGGCCGTGGTTGTGGCCGGAGGTAGGAAGAGGAGCCTACGGGTGGAGGTTGCAGGTGGAGGAGGGCGTGGTCGGAGGTGGGCATGGTCGAAGAGAGGAGAAGGAGAAGGGAGGATAAGGGGAGGAGAAGGAGGAAGGAGATGAGAAGGAGAAGGACAAAAGGGAGGATAAGGGGAGGAGAAGGATAAGGAGATGAATTTTGCGACCAGATGTGGAATTTCGTGTAGATGAATTTTCATATAAATACTTTTTAACCCAAGGTTGTATGCAAAAGTTATGTCTGTTTTACCATGCCTTAAACTTTTGATGCAAAAAAAAGTCAAAATTCATGTTTGTTAATTTTCATACAAAATAGACCACATTACATACTGACATGTCAAAGGATTTTAAAATTTAAAGTGTTTTTCATTTTCTTTTAAGTTTTGTAAAACTAAAAAGGCGATCCACATGGGGTGTGGAGTTGAAAATGGGTAGCACCCTTACCCGTGGCGTATGGATATAGTGGTGCGCCACCAGTATGGCATAGTGTTGCATCACAGGTAGTAAATATACCCATGGTGCACTACTATGCCATTTGCCATGGGTAAGGGGGACCACTCCCGCCCAGTCAGGGAAAAACTTATCCATGGCACACTAGGTATGGCATGTGCCACGGGTAAGTGATATACCCATGGGGAACCTCGGATTGATGCGCCACGAGTACTTACCCGTCGGGCGCCCCTCCTCGTTGCACCACGGGTATGTGATCAACCTATAGCCCTTTTTCTAGTAGTGACAACCAGGTGAACAGACGCCTGAACTAGTGGGCAACATGGGAGATCGCTAACAAATAAGAAATTTGATTGGGGTGAGTGCGCAACATTGATTCCATCATCAGTTACAAAGCGATGGAGAACGTAGAAGGCATGGTGGAAGGAACATGAATCGAGTATACATTAGGAGAATTTTACGGGAATTTGTGGCAATAGTTGACAAGTTGCGGCAATGGAGGAGATAGCACCGATGATTAAATTTTTGAGGATGAAAGGGGATCAAGGAAATGTGATAGGCCTCAATGTCGCATCTCGTAATGTAGACACCAAAGATGGAACTCACCCCCTATTTGTTCGCTGGAGGGTGCAGGAGATAACAAACATAACCAATGCAACCTTCAAATCATAGCTAACACACGATTTTTTACCCAGGTTTAGCCCACCCAAAGACTAATAGTCCTAAGTCCTGCATGTCTGAGTTGATCTTTGATATGTGTGTGTTTACAAGAGGATGAAATATATGTCTCTCTTGCTAGGGGAGGATGAACTGCCCTTCCTAGTTTCAAGGATCTCTCTTCTCTCTACTCGCGGTCTGGCTCAGCTACGATCTAGTCTATCTATGTTTACTTCAACTATCCAGCTTCCAGCCCATCTACTGTAGCGATGGCCCTCCTTTTATACTACAAGGGCATACCATAGTCGTTGGCGCGCCCGCGTGATACGAACGTTGTTGGGCTCTGACTTCACGCACCACGTGAAGTGGACATTTAGGGGTGGTGCCGCTCGCCAATCCTTTGGCCCGAGCGATGCACTGGTGCACTTGATGCTGATGGGACCGGACAACATTGTCTAGTCTTTTCTCACCAACCTCGCCTGTCGTGGAAATAAATGATGGAGCAGGGGCACATGATAGGGACGACAGGTGTCTCACATGCTGCCCCATGTGCTCCTGCCGCCGCATCGATTGTTAAATTTTTTTCCACCCCACCTCGATAGGTGGGACGGACGAATTCCTAGTGACGCTGGCTAGGAAGCCCTAGAGGCCCGCGTGGGTGAGGCACCTCACACCGCATATGCATTTCTTCTACACTCCCAAGAACGCTTCAGGGAAGGGCTCCGTGGATACTACAGACATGTTCATGGTGTGTCCCTGTAATATGCATATCTTGTACGTCTCCATGCTCTTCTTAGGCTTCTTCTTGCACATCATAGGAAGTACACACATCTATCTTAGCGTTGGCATGTCATCCACTTGGCCAGTGTGTCTCCCTTTTCGTCCATCGCTTGGAAGCAGGGTGTCGTGTCAGCACTTGATAGTGTGGAGTGAGCTGGTCCACGCGGTCAAGGCACAACCCAGGGTACCCTGGTAGATACTATACTGACAGTAGCCCCAAGGTGTGGTCGACAAGCTTCTTCTTAGTGAGCGACGCACACGCCCTAGTTGTTGGGCTGCACCCTCACAAGCGTGGGTCACATGGGACGCGCACCTGCATAGATTCTGGATGTGATGTTAGGGTTAGTGATCCCCGTCATGGAGGTGGCGTGTTCGATCACGCGCACTTAAGTGGCCGAGCGATCGAGGAGGCGCGTGAGGACTCTGATGGTTTGACAACCACACATTGACTACGGACGCCTTGGTTTCCACGAAAATGGTAACTGTGGGGACGTGGAGGCGATTGCCTCTCCCAATGTACCTAGGGGAATTCCACTCACCCCCCTTTATCTAGGTTAATTAATACCATGCCTACTAGGGGCACCATTGCTTGCCAATATGCTTTTCTCGAAGCACTCCTAATTTCGCCTTCACCTTCTCAATTGACATGGATCCCAATAATAAGAGCGCCGCATCGGGACAATCAAGCATGAGGGGCGCCATGTTGGGCCCGTCCAGTGGGAAGGGCCATGATGAATGCAAGTGCATAGACCAATTGTAGCTAGTTTCGAAGTAAATATATCGAACCCATAGAGAGCTATTGGTAAAGGTCTTTTATGCCCCTCGTTACTATCTACCAAAGAATACTTATAAGCTATCTTTGATCTCAAGTAAAGGGTGTTTGAATGATTTATGGTTATTTGCAGAAAAGTAATTAAAACAAGTAACAAGTTTGTGTGAAAGCGTGGTTGAACTCAATAGGGCTAAAACATTCTCGGGGATGTAGGATACGCCACTAGCATAGTATTATTGTTATGTGCAACCAAGAGAACATACTTCTTATGTCATGATATGTATGGAGAGAGCCCCATAATAAGATGTTCACGACAAGGCTCGTAGGAAGCCACTTTGTTGAGCCAAGTGTGAGGTCACCTCTAAATAACAACTACGATGTCTGAGAGCAATCACCCATACAAACCACCACAATTAAGGGTTTCCTCGTGGATATCGTAATTACCTTAGGGAGTCCCTCTTTAATCCCCCTTTGACCGTGTAGGTTACGAGCCGGCGCCAATCTGTCACAGGGCATTCCGGGTATGCTTCCAAGACACGTCCAAAGGATCTCTCCCTCCCTTTAGTCCCGAAGGCAAATGATATGTGGCCGACTACGCATACCATCTAAAGAGAGAGATCAAACACAAATCATAATTATATCATAGACAAGCAAGTCATACAGACACAAGAATAGATCATCTTTATTACAAGTTCATAATGGTGCTAGGGTTTCTCCATCTCCCTAAGAACAAAGGAACTACTCACTCATGGAAGCAATCAACAACATCATAATCAAATGAATGGATTAAAGTACGAACATAGATCTAATGCAAACTACAATTGGATCTAGAATTACCAACAGATCTAATAGATGAAAGATGGGAGTAATGGAGATGCAAGGTTGATGATGAAGGGGATGGTGCATTGTCCTCCAATCATCCGTGAAGCAGCCTGGATTTTACCCCAGCCAAGTTTGTCCTTCATATCCCTCTCGGATGTGGTGTTTCGTGGTTTCTGGTGGCTGTGAATGTCGGATCTCTTTCTTGTCTTTGCCAGGGAGTAGTATTTGATGAGGCGGTCGTGATGGCACCTGGTACAGGCAGACGGTACGGGTGGGCTCCGCCCGTACCTATGTTCGTTAACCATACTAATGCCTCCTCTTCGATTGGTATTCTTCCAGGTGCGAAGACAAATTCATAAAATGACTTTTATCACTTAGAAATAGCATATAATTACACAATATGACATCTCTAATTGATATGTTCATATATGACTCCATGATTTGGGATCTTGTTGAAATAAGAACAAAATAGCACGCGTAGGCGCAGTGAAATACAAAAATCTCTACTCTATTTATGCAAAAACAAAAGGTAAATATGCTTCAATTTTGGACGCATCAAATCCCCCAAGCTAAGATCTTGCTCGTCCCTGAGCAAGATGGTGGCTTGTTGACAAGATCATCATGTTCATGAGACACGATTCATTACAATAACTGACGTAGGTATTGAAGCAAGAATACAACATCGGATGTAGAGATACGTTGGGGGTATTACCATACCCTTACACATTACATAACTTAGAGGCTTCCACACCTTTTTAGTATCAATGAAATTATAAGAAGCTTCTAGTGATTCAACATATCATATAATCATGGAGTTTAAAGATATAGAGCGCTAAGTTTAATAGTGAAGATTCATGATCATTTTCTATTTTCTTCTCTCTCTTTTTATTTTTCTATGTTTGATTCTTTTGATAGCTGCTTTCTTCTTTTCTTTTGATACTTGTATGGCAATTTTTTTTGCTTACTCCTTTTTCTCTTCTTCTTTTCAGTATAGCTATTTGATCATGCTCACTACTTCCACGGCTTTCAAAAAATCTTAATTATAATATGCTACCAGAGTTCTTCTTCTCATAACTTAATCAATACTTTTGTTGGTGTGGAAGTACCTAAAATTATGACAGCTGTACAAGTATCATAATACCCAACCTAGTTCAATCATCTAATATAATAATCATGAATCAAACATAACTTCAATTCATAAAGCCTTATAACTCAACGGATATAATTCTTCTCGTGAACAAAGGGAACTCGAAGTTGATGCAACTAATGCAAATTCAGAAATTTAAACCTAACCATGCAAGTAGAAAAGTAAATATGCCAAACTTATAAGATAGATTACAAGGTTCTCACAGATCCCCCCAAGCTTGGAGTCAAGCTAGGTGGATCAAATAATACCTTGCAATTATTTGATACCGTGGCGTGCTTTTCTAATTTGTAGGTGGAGAAACTCTAGAATCACGAAGACTTGCATAAAGCATCTTGTTTGATGTCTCCAAGATCAAGATACGGATCCGGCGTTGCTCATTGACTTTCTCCAACTGCTCAACAAGATCCTTGTACATATCTATTGTTTGCTTCTGAGTGTTAATGGATTTGAGGATGATGTTGAGATTGGCCTCTAGTCCTTTCATTATCTTCAGTTCCATCTGGTCCAGGTAGCGACGCAACAGTTCAATATGTTTAGAAGATCTAGGAGATTTTACCTCAATCTTCTTGATACGGCGGTCAAGCTTGTCCGGGGAAGCTTGAATCTACTCCCCTTGTCTCTTCACCTTCTTCAAGAAAAACTTCACATCTCCCTCTAAATCAAGTTGAACTTCATCAAAGTCGCCTTCTTTTCCAATTCCTAGATGAACACCTTGCGCCCATCTTTTAGTGTTTCCATCAGCTTGAATCCATCCTCATCTTCTGGTGCAGCAACTTTGTCTTCCTCCATAATCCTTGAAGACGACCCATAGATATCTTCCTTCTCTTGAAGGTACACCATGTAGAGGACATGGTTCCAAACAGTTTACTAGGAAGAAGTAGATTGTGGAGAAGATTTGTATTATCAATACAAGGATAGAGCCCTTCTAGGAGACTTATAAAGGGTTAGAGGCAAGGTAAAATTTGTATTGAGAGGAAAAGGGTCGCCCAAAAAAAGAATCATAAAAAATATGGAAACAAATAAGTGCAAACGAAGGAATTTTGGGTCGTAACGACCAGTTGGTACGGGCGCACGCCCGTACCGGGACGTTTCAAAAAACAACACGGGTTGAAGTTGGTAATTAGTCAACCGACTAAGAAGTACGGGAGAGTCCCGCCCATACTGCATGTCCGTACCGACTTCATGGCGGTTCAAATTAAGTTTTTTTAATCAAATGAATAAAAATTTGAAGGTGGTCACATAATAGATAACAACCTGCCATATGGGGGGCTGTGCCTGTACGGTGCGGTCGTACCGATTATGTGAAAACAAAACCGGGGCGTCTGCAGTCTTAACGACCAGCGGTACGGGAGGATCCGGCTGTACGGCCCACCCGTACCGATCTTGTAAGACCTGCAACAAACTCAAAAAAAGAGAGGAAATCAAATATGCAA
Organism: Avena sativa; assembly: GCA_916181665.1. Classification (NCBI taxonomy): domain Eukaryota; kingdom Viridiplantae; phylum Streptophyta; class Magnoliopsida; order Poales; family Poaceae; genus Avena; species Avena sativa. The sequence goes on along the minus strand of OV702287.1, from coordinate 100,130,579 downwards.
AAAGAAATAGCAGAAAATCATCCAAAACAACGATATGTTTAGGATTTCATAAGCCATGATCATCGAGGGAATATGGTCTCATTTGAGTTTCTTTTGTTCCTCTCTTCAAATAAAACAGGTCATAGAAAATCACCAAAACCTTTGCAAGAAGATATAAAGAACTTCCTTTTTGGTAGTGTTGTTCCTGCTGGTATGTACACGGATGACACCTCCTTTGGACGAGCAACTTCTTGAGTGTCCATGAATGCTTTTTCCTTCCTTTGTAGAGTCCACCAGATCATTCTTGGCTTAACATCTGTCCTAGGATTTTGTTTAAGCCAACACCATCAGTATGTACTCTAACTTTGGCGTCCATGATGTAAGATCTAAATTTATCATAGGAGAAAACTACTGCGAAGAATTCTTTTTCTGCCATAGGATAGTTCTTTTGGGACCCGTTTAAGGTGCGACTAGCATGATGGATGATATTAAGGTCATCACCATCATACTGACAGAGAATTTGTCCTAAAGCTTCATGACTAGCTTCACAAAATAGCTCAAAAGGTTTCTTCCAATTAGGCTATTTTATAATGTGATATTCAAGAAGGGCTTGTTTTAATATGTTGAAAGAAGTAAGACACTTTTCATAAAAATTAAAGCGAACATCCTTTTGAAGAAGGTTAGTTAATGGTCTAGCAGTTTTCAAAAAGTTCTTAACGAATCTTGTATAAAATCCTACATGACCTAAGAAGCTTCTTATACCTTTTATATCTCGAGGAGGGGGTAACCTTTCTATTGCTTCAACCTTTGCCTTATCGACTTCTATGCACTTACCTGAGACTTTGTGACCGAGTACTATGCCTTCTTGAACCATAAAATGACATTTCTCCCAGTTCAAGACTAAGTTAGTGTCTTCACATCTCTGCAAAACTTTATGAATATTATGGAGACAATGATTAAAGGAAGTTCCGTAAACAGAGAAATCTTCCATGAACACTTCCATAATACTTTCAACATAATTGGCAAAAATAGCAGTCATGCACCTTTGAAAAGTAGCAGGAGCATTTCAAAGACCAAAAGGCATACGGTGATAAGAATAAAGGCCATAAGGACAAATGAAAGTAGTTTTTAGTTGATCATTAGGTTGTATAGCAATTTGGGAAAAACAGAGTAGCCGTCTAAGTAGCAAAAATTATAATGCATAGCAAGCCTTTCTAAAGTTTGGTCTATAAATGGTAAAGGGTAATGGTCTTTCCGGGCTTCTTTATTTAATTTCCTGTAGTCAATGTGCATCCTGTGTCCAACAATAGTCCTAGTAGGTACAGTTTCATTATATTCATTTTTTACAACCTTTCTTTGGGACACAATGAACAGGACTTACCCATTCACTCTCCTCCACATGGAAGATGACACGTGCATCCAACAAACGTATTATTTGTTTTCTTACCTCCTCTTTCATGTGAGGTTTAAGACATCGCTAAAAGTCCGGAATCGACTTCTTCCATGAATATTCTATGGGTGGCTATCGAGGGACTAATCCCCTTCAAGTCACTCATCGAATACCCAAGAGTATTTCGATGCATGTGGAGAACCTTCATTAAGTTTTCCTCCTCTTTCTCCACGAGGTTAGCACTTACAATAACAGGAAAATTATTTGTTTCATCAAGAAACCTATATTTTAGTTCATTTGGTAGAGTTTTATGAATTGGAGGAGGAAGATCCTCATCTCCTTTCCTTATGGGTTCTTCATATTTTTGATTGATCTTGATGTCCACCTCAGGTGTGGAGTCAAGACAGTTATCTATTTCAGTTTTTTCTATGTCTTGAAGAATATTATTATTGTTGACTAAACTTCTTGCTAGATCATCATCGGGAGTCTTGGTGACTATTGAGGCTAAGTTTATGATATTACCTTGTTCCTCACGTTTGTACTCATCATCATCTAATTCTTTAATAGCCGACTTATGGTCAAATTTGGAGAAATGAAAATCCATTTTCTCTTCACCAAACTTGAGAGACATAGTTTGTTTCTTGCAGTCTATGTTTGCTCCCGTGGTATTTAGAAAAGTTCTTTCAAAAATGATGGGACAATAAACGTTAGTGGGCATATAAATAAGCACAAAATCAATAGGATATTTGTAAGGTCTAGTACATATTGGTATGTTCTTAATTATTCCCATAGGGACTCTGAGAGTTTTATCTGCAAGCATTATAGTCATATTTGTGTCTTCCAATTCAGATGGAGCTAATTCATTTTGAATTTTTAAATAAAAATTAAAAGGGATAACGTTAACAGTTGTACCAGTATCACAAAGGCCATAATAGGAACTTCCTCCAAAAGTGCAAGGGGGATAGGCTTACCCACTTCTTTAGCTTTTACCTTTCCTTCAACAAATTGCGAAGCTTCAGTATCTAGCTCGATTACGTTGCAATGTGCAAACATGGTTAAAATATCTTCCTTTATTAATGCATCTACCTTTGTACACGCTCTTCTTCAGTTTTCCTTATTTGTGTTTCCTCTTCTAGCTCCTTGAGAAATAATTCTTCCTCTTTGCGTTGATCCTCAAGTTGCTGAGCCATCATATGTTTTCTCACTATCCTTGGAAAAGGAAAGGGTTCAACATATGGGGTACCTCCCTTATTGGCTCGACATGGACCATGATTATTGGATCTTCTTCTACAACTGGCTCATGTGGCGGGGTATAATTAAGCCAGTCTTTCTTTGGAGCTTCAATATGTTCTGTAAAAGGCTGAAGGATTTGGAAGATAATATCATCATCAAGTTGCAGTTCATTAGCAGTTTCTTTTACCTTACTAGAGTCATTATAAGCATTGAGACAATCATATTCAATTTCTATACCTCCTTCGCCTCCTAAATCAAATCCCCATGTTTCTTTATTACGATGAATTCGTTCTAAAAGTTCCCAAGCTTTAGTTATAGTTAACTCCATGAAAGAACCTCAAGAATTCGTATCAAGATCATGTTTAATTTCTTAATTAAGAGCCCCATAGAAAATATGCAAAACATACCATTCAGGTAAATCATGATGGGGACATTAATGAAGTAGAGACTTGTACCTTTTGTAGGCTCTTACCAATCTTTCACCTGGGCGGTTCTTGAAATTTGTAATTGCCCTCCTTACTTCAGTGGTTGAGACACAAACTCTCCTTTAAGTGTTTCCCAGGTATCAATTTTCTCTACAGGGCAAATTCTATACCAAGCCAAAGTAGTGTTGGTTAGAGATTCGCTAAATAGTTTAAGTTTCAATTCATCATCGGAATAGCCTCTAAATTTAAGAGTCCAACATAGCTTGGTAAAATGCATTAAATGATTGTAAGGATCCTCATCGGGATCATCTCATGCAAAAGTTTTCTCTTTAATAATAGCGATAAAATGAGGGTTGACCTCGTATTCTGGTTCGCTCCCACTCGGGAATTCTTTAACTACTCCTCTATTGAACTTTCCGAGGTATTTAATAGCATCGAGCTGATTAATCAATCTGAGTGCTATCATGGTGCTTACCTAAAACTAATAAACAACTTTAGTAAAACAATGAGTAAAATACGTAACTAAGAACAAAGACCAAAAGCACTTAGCTCCCCAGCAACGGCTCTAGAAAATAGCTTGATGACTGCAAGTGCATAGACCAATTGTAGCTAGTTTCGAAGTAAAGATATCGAACCCATAGAGAGATATTGGTAAAGGTCTTTTATGCCTCTCATTACTATCTACCAAAGAATACTTATAAGCTGTATTTGATCTCAAGTAAAGGGTGTTTGAATGCTTTATGGTTGTTTGCAGAAAAGTAATTAAAACATGTAATAAGTTTTTGTGAAAGCGTGGTTGAACTCAATAGGGCTAAAACATTCTCGGGGATGTAGGATATGCCACTAGCATAGTATTATTGTTATGTGCAACCAAGATAACATACTTATTGTGTCATGATATGTGTGGAGAGATACCCATAATAAGATGTTCACGACAAGGCTCGTAGGAAGCCACTTTGTTGAGCCTAGTGTGAGGTCACCTCTAAATAACCACTGCGATGTCTAAGAGAAATCACCCATACAGACCACCGCAATTAAGGGTTTCCCCTTGGATATCGTAATTAGCTTAGGGAGTCCCTCTTTAATCCACCTTTGATCGTGTAGGTTATGAGCCAGCGCCAATCTGTCATGGGGCATTCTGGGTACGCTTCCAAGACACGTCCAAAGGATCTCTCCCTCCCTTTAGTACCGAAGGAAAATGATATGCGGCCGACTATGCATACCATCTAAAGATAGAGATCAAACACAAATCATAACTATATCATAGACAAGCAAGTCATACAGACACAAGAATAGATCATCTTTATTACAAGTTCATAATGGTGATAGGGTTTGTCCATCTCCCCGAGAACAAAGGAACTACTCATCATGGAAGCAATCAACAACATCATCATATCAAATGAATGGATTAAAGTACAAAGGTAGATCTAATGCAAACCACAATTGGATCTGGAATTACAAAGAGATCTAATAGATGAAAGATGGGTGTAATGGTGGTAATGGAGATGCAACGGTTGATGATGAAGGGGATGATGTGTTTGTCCTCCAATGATCCATGAACCAGCTGGGATTTTACCCCAGGCAAGTTCCTCCTTTAGATCCCTTTCGGAGGTGGCGTTTCATGGTTTCTGGTGGCTGTGAATGTTGGATCTCTTTCTCATCGTCGCTAGGGAGAAGTATTTCACGAGGCAGTCGCAATGGCGCTTGTTACGAAGGCAAATTCATAAAATGACTCCTCTTCGATTGGTACTCTTCCAGGTGTGAAGGCAAATTCATAAAATGACTTTTATCACTTAGAAATATCATATAATTACACAATATGACAACTCCAATTGATATGTTCATATATGACTCCATGATTTGGGATCCTGTTGAAATACAAACAAAATAGCGCGTGTAGGCACGGTGAAATACAAAAATCGCTACTCTATTATGCAAAAACAAAAGGTAAATATTCAAATTTGGACGCATCAGGACACCCTGTCCTTTAGACTGAGCGAGAGTTCCAAGAGGCAGAGTGGCGGGTCTCCATCCTCTTCTTCCCCACTGGCCTAAACTAGTTAGGCACCAAGAAATTGTTTGGGGCAGTGGCGTCCAAACACAACGAGCACTATGGGATGGTGCTCAAGCATGCCGATATGTCCCGCGAGGAGCTGTCGAGGCACGACATTCACGCCTTCTCATGTTTCCTCAAGGAGGGGTTAATCCCACCCATGTCATCGTTCCTCCAAGTGGTTTTGGTGTCATACTTCTGTTTCTTCTCCTACAGCTCCATCCCAACACCATGATGGTGCTAGCAATCTTCTAGTTTTCAGCGAGGATTTCATTGGTGTTTTGTCGTCCATCCCCTTATTTCAACACTTCTTCATCCCACAGATCAAGCTTGGGGACCCTATTTCTGGTGGTGTCGCCTTTTGTCTCCATGGTGGATACTCTGACCAGTACCTCTTAGTGGACAATAAGGAGTGAGATGAATGGCAGGGGCATTGATGCTTTGCCTGATACCCATAGTGGGAGGATATCCTTGCTGAGCCGACCGCACTCCCAGCCCGACAACCCGGATGGGGGATCTTGGGGGAAGGGATGACGATTTGGCCCCTATGTACATGAGGATCAAGCATCTACACGAACACGGCCTCAATGGACGCCATGTGGTCTAGGATTATGTATCATGGTGCATCGTGCCACTATAGGATCATTCCCACCCGTTGAAGAAGTTCTCAGGGGACGAAGACCGCATGCAGCATTTTGTGGGGCCGCAATTATCAACCGACAAGGAGACCCTAATGGCGGTTGCCAATTTGCTACTGAGTGGCATGAGCGAGCCACTGCCCCTTCCCTAGGGAATCATTTATTTTGTACCATGATGCTGACAATGTTGACACCGTCCTCACCTTGATGCCACACCGTCCTCACCTTGATGCCTGGTTGTAACAAGAAGGGGATTCTGTGCTACTGGCAGTTGCGGGAGGAGCTCCTTAGGAATCGGGAGGAGGTGAGATAGAAGATGGGGGACACGGACACCCATCCCAATGACATGGACAACAACCGAGGATACTCCCTTGCTGGCGAGGCCCTCCACCACTTAGTGAGTCTGTCTATACAAGTTCGCGTAGGGACCTGCACCCCCAAGTGAGTGCTTTGCTACCATGGCTGCTTCCAAGCAATTTGGTTTGGGTGGACGATCGCACCCCCAAAGAGGTCATGTTCACTGTCATAATGCTCCCCACCAAAGGCTCCCGCAACGGCTATCACGGTCGGGACAACACCTGATAGGACTCCCCGGGAGCTAGCATGCATGTCTAGATTGATCCGATACCCCGAGGACCAGGCTTCGATGGTTCCTCTTTTACAACATCCATGCCACCCCTAGTCAAGACGTCAGATTCTTGCTGAGATGGAACCTCTGAAATGCACCTAGTGCTTTCTCGTCAAGGCTGGACCTTTTCCTCTAAGAGGGCCAAGTAATCTTGTCTTTCAACTTTTTGCGGTACCACCCCACGCCGCCCTTACTGATCACCCTGTCTAGGAACTCATGGCGTCCACCGTAGAGGTAGGAGACGATGGGAGCCACGAAGAGGCTATGCAATATCCCAAAGAAATAGGAAGGGCTAAGGGCTGATGTTGAAATTGCACATTTGATTTTAGGACATGAAATTGAGGGGGATTTGAACATTTTGTGTTTTGAATGCTAACACTTGAAAATTGAAGCTAGAGTTGAGTTTAACTTAAGTCAACCCTAGGAATTGAATTCAAATTCAAAAGTGTTTTGTTTGAGAGTCATTTGAGAGAATAGTTTCACCAAAACTAAAACACTTGTTCATAATCACACACTCACTTATGATCAAGAAAGGAAACATAACAACTCTCATTTATACTTGTAATTCAAAATTGAGGTTTGAATTATTCAAACTTGAGTTCACATGATAATCATACAACAACTAAAATGGAAAATCATCACAACTAGAATCACATCAAACTTAAGTAATTCTGAACTTTATTCATAATCCAAATGAGTACAAGTTTGAAAGTTACAAAGCTTGATACAAAGGAAGAAGAAAATTACAAAGAAAGAAGGAAACCCCTAAGAACTAAACCTATATACTTCGTATCCATCCATTCATCTTCTTATCTTCATTCTACTCTAAATTCTCATCATGATCTTGCTGAACCTACGCTACACCTATCAAACTTCTTATCCTTACTGGCACCTGAGCATCTTCAAAGTCTGTGAACACAAACAACAAAGAGAACCATAGATTAATTTTAAAATTTTGGTTTTACCCTAAGGAAAAACCATTTGTTGTAACAATACTAATAACAAGAGTCTAGTAACTAGTCCTGAACTATGAGCCTGAGTCCAATCAACCAAGAATTAAAGCCAGTAAATATTGAAGTAAAATTTGCATAGTATACAACTTTGAATCCAACATACCAGACTTCAGCATAGATCACTGGCAGTTCACGGTGAATTGCTACCACTTAACAATAGAGCCAAATCATCTCGGTAGTCATCTACCCAGAACTTTAAAACAAAACAAAAATATGAACCAAACCAATAGAAATGATAGAAACCCTAATGCAAGACTTTGGACCAAAGGAAAACCACAGACTCGGGATTCTATCAAGAATAGGTAAATCTCCAAATTTTAAATTATAAGATAAGAAACATATAACCATTAGAAGTAATAGTAACCACTGTCGTTGTATTGGGAACGGCAGTATCTGAGAAGGTTAGATAGACATGTGGGGACTAGCAGGGAAGCTCTCGACGATGTCCGTAGGCGGGATTGGGTACGAGCTAGTGTAGCGAGACACAAGAAGTACCCAGGTTCGGAGCCCTCTTGGTGAGGTAAAACTCCTACTCCTGCCGATCTAACTATGAGTAGAATACGGGGTACAGTCGCTCCTTGAGCTATATGATCTAGATACCTTCTTAAATTCTTGGAGTCCAACCCTCGCTACGAGAGCCTCGCCCCTCCTTATATAGGTAGAGGGGCAACGGTCTCACTGGCCAGTCCGGCAGGCGGGTCCCACTGGCGGGCCCCAGTCGGCTGGTCATCTACAATATGTAGTACGATATGTCCCGTCGAAGTACATATCGTGTGGGTCGTCATGGGTACAGTGGATGCCATGTGAGCCTGTCGCCAGCATCCGGCCACTGTGCCCGCATCACCAGCAAAGTCTTTGGTATGGCTTCATAGTTGCGGGTCTTGTTGTTGTACCAGGGCATACCGTGCACTGTGCAGCACATCGCCCTGTCCTCCTAATTGCACCCGGCTACGTTCATGTAGCTGGCCTCGAATCTTGCCGCCCTTCCTGGTTCTGGCTACGGGCTGGTAGCCGGTACAAAGTGCCCGTGTCCGGCAACGATTTGCTAGCCGGACGCGAGCCGTCTGCCTTAGTTCTTGTCTGGTTGGGGTATCCGGGGGTCATCCCCCCGACACTAGCCCTCGAGCATGTGTAGATTTCACCCTTAGATGAAATGTGCGCGCGCTCCCTCTTGAATTTGAAATCCGTGTCCGGCTACACCTGATGGTTGCACTACCTGTGACTTCAGCGCTGACGCCGGCCACGCGTGCACGCGCCATCATTGCACTACCGCACGCAGCATAATGTCGCGTCGCACGTCGCCTCGGGAACTGCCGTCTGGCATTTTGGTTTTCGGCCCGGGATCTTTTGCACATTCGGCGCCAGCACAGGGGATCACGATCGGTGGTGGGGGTGGGGCGCGACCCGGTAGACGCCACGTGGCGCGGTAGACGGTTGGCCTCCCCGGTCTTTAAAAGGTCGCCTAGGGGAGACGTTCCCCACTTCCGTTTGCTGCCTCCTCCTTTCTCCCTTGCGCCCTTCTGCTTCGCCGCTACCTCTTGTGCGCCCGTCGTCGGACTTAGCCGCGCCGCCCACTTAGTGTCACCGGCGACATGGGCCACCGTCACTCGGCTCCTAGCACCACGGCTGACGAAGTTGTGATGGCCTTCGAGCGTAGCGCGTGGTGCAGGTCCTCCGTCACTGAAGAGCACATCGCCAAATACCGCGCCACCTGGGTCTTGCCGCCGGAGACGGAGGTGAAGGTGTGGCTCACGCCTCTAGAGGAGGAGTCGCCGCATCCGGTGGAGGGGGAGCGGGTGATCTTCCTCTCCCACCTCGCATGCGGCTTCGCCTTGCCCGTGCACTCCTTCTTCCTCACCTTCCTCACCTTCTTCGACCTCCGCCTCCACCATCTCGGTGCCAACGCGATCGGCACTCTCGCGCACTTCGTGGCCTTCTGCGAGTGTTACCTCGGGATCCAACCGGATCTCGAGCTCTTCTATCGTCCCTTCCACGCCTGGCCACAGGTGCAGTTCACGCAGGGGGCACTGGTGGCTTGCGGCAGTGCCTCCATCTACTCCTGCTCCCAGACCGGCTACCCCAAGTTCAAGCTTTCGGATACGGTCCGACTGTGGAAGCAGTCGTACTTCTACGTTAGCAATGTCATCGACGTCGGTCGGATCAACCTGCCGGCTTTCCAGGACGTGGAGTCCAGCCGGCAGAACTGGGACTTGAAGATCCACGGTGAGAAGGCGGAGTCGGATGTGATGCTGCACCGGATGCACTCCCTCGTCACTGCCGGCTTAACCGGCCTAGACATCACGCTCAGCTAGATGTCCCGGCTGATGATGTCGTTGCAGCAGCATGCACACAAGATGTGCTACTACTCCGACCGGCTAGACCCCACCCGGCTGTCTCGCCGTGACCCCCACTTCCATAACCTCAAGGAGTGGTTGTGGACGATCACCAAGGAGCGGTTGTTGGAGGGCTGGAAGTTCGGGCAGGTCCCGTACTCCCGCGACAACCCCGCGCCCAGGTAAGTTTCCTCGTCAGTTGGATACTTTCTGTCTTTTGGCGCACCTTGCCATCCGGTTGATTCCTTGTCTTCTTTTCTTCTGACAGAACTTCCCGTGCATCATCTGGGAGGAGGGCGAGACCCCCCTCCAGAACTTTGTGCCTGACCTTCCCGAGCCGCGTGCACGCCGGTCTGGCAAGGACTCGGATGGCGACGTCGACGTCTTTCCTAGCCGGAATGACGATCCGGGGCACGACCCCCATGCGCAAGTCGACGAGGAGGAGGAAGCCGCCCCTGCCCTCGTGCCGACTCGGTGCCACGCGACGAATGGAGACTCCAGTCGGTCAGGCGCCGGAGGCAGCGGGTCTAGCCAGTCCAGCGCTGGAGGGGGCGGGTCCAGCCAGCCCGCAGTGGAGCATCTAGCCCTCAAAGGGAGCCAGACCAGCACCCTCCCCCTAAGTTGGATCGGCCGCAAGAAGGCGCCGCAACCTGTGGTGCAGGGGTAAGTCCCTTCCGTCCTTGCCTTGTGCTTCTTCCCCTTTTGCTCTTGCACAATTTTTCTTTCTTTTGCTTTTCTCACTGACTCTTTTTCCTTGTCTTTTCAGCTCGCTTGTCTCTTTTGGTGTTGCCAACCCGGCGTGGGCGCCGACCGGCTCGCCGCCCCGCGTGCCTGATGCCACAACACCTTCTGCTGATGCTGCTGCCCCCACTCCTACGTCGAGGGCTCCGCCACCACCGCCTCCTCGTGCTGATCCATCTACTGCAGTCGGGGCCGGGGATGCCCTGCCGACTACGGTGGTGTAGCCAGACGTGGCTGTGGCTAAACCACAAAGTAGAATTGGTTCCTCCGGGGGGACGAGGAGGGAGGTAGCTGGCAAGGAGCTGGTGGTCGTCCAGGATGACAACTCCGACAGCGAGCCAGGGGTGGAGTGGCGGTTGGCGGTCCACGAGGCAAAGGAATCACTGACCATCAATGCCGTCGACGATGATGCCTCTCCCGCCACTTCGCTGGCGGATCTGGCCGCCACCATCAAGCTGGCGGTGAAGGAGATCCAGCTGCTCGAAGCCGCGGCTAGGAGCAATTGGACGCTGGAGCAGAAGTTGGCTGCCGCAAACAGCACCTCCCAGAGTAAGTCCTTTTACTCGGTTTTGGTAGCCGGCTTCCTTTTTTACTGATAGCCGGTTTCTTGTAGCCATCATGGTGTGCCCCCAGCGGGATATTGATCACCTGAATAAGGCAAACAACCGGCTAACCAAGTCGAACTCCAACCTCCAGCTGTAGAACAAGGAGTGGCACTCCAAGACGGACTAGCTGGAGGCCACCCTCAAGGAGCCCGACTTCGTCCTTGCCAGCTGGGCCCAAGCCTTCGATCTCCTCGATGCCCAGAGCAAAGATCACAAGAAGGAGATCAAGCGGCTGGCGGAGCGGGAGAAGGCCCTCCTTGAGGAGCTTATGCAGATCGGGCGCACCGCCAAGGGTAAGTATTCTTCCGACTAGCTTTTCCTATCTGGTTCCGGTAGCTGGACCAGACTTTCCTTTTACTAACAGCGTTTTATCCCGGTGTAGACCTTCTGGCCTACAACCGGCTCCAGGAGAACTGGCCTGGGGAGCAGCCCACCTCCTAGGAGCTGGTTGCCCTCCTCGGCGAGGAGGCCGCTAAGCTACGCAAAGCGGCTCACGTAGTCTTTGATTTCCTATGGCCGAATGCGGCCGCGCCGGAGATGATCGCCCAGCTGGCGACCAAGGTCGCGGAGGTGCCGGCTGCTGTTGACCGGCTAAGGGACCTAGCGGCACGAGCCGGAGTGGAGATGGCATTGGCACTGATGCTGTCCTGGTACAAGGACGCACGGGTCGACAAGATCGACGGGGGCTTCCGCGCCGGCGCCGACCTTGCCGCCATCCGCCAAGCCCATCCTGAGCTTCGCGCCTCCGCCATCAAGATCGTCGGCTACGCCGATGTTGAGGAGGTCATCACCGACTCGAAGTCCGCTGGGATGCTAGAGACGGAGGCCGAAGCGTCATCGCAGCCGACTGTCAGAGCCAGAACTTCCAGCGCGCCTCCTCCGCCTCCCGAAGCTGCAGCCGGTCAAGATCTCCCGCACGGCAAAGCCCCGCCGTCTAGACTTGATCCCCATGATGCCGAGTGGACTTGTATAACTTTTCTTTCTGTTGAACTGCATTGTTTGTGCCGATTGTTTCTAATGTCGGCTGAACTATGGGAGCCTCGACTCCCCTTTATTAAATCATGTTGTTTGCTTGTTCCGGTTTTTTCTTGTGATCTTGCATTGTAATATTTTTCTCCTTTGCCAGTTAAGATCGTCTGACTCTCTTTGTCCGGCTGAGCTCCCTTAGCCGGATCATTCAGAGTTCTAGGCGAAGCCAAGGACTTCGAATCATATTTCCTTTTCTTCAACCCTTAGGTTCTTATGGCTAGACGCCTCTAGCTGGCTATACCGACCTTGCCCGGACCAACCGGTCAACCACAACCAACAGTGGGGACGTGTGGTGCGGAGGCTCCACAGCATAGCTGGAAGTTCCTCGATCCAGCATCCGGGTGACCACTCCAAGAGCTCGATGAGGTGTGGCTTGATGCTGGCTAGCACTAGGCCGTTTTCCCTTTCAACTTGCCCATTGGATTGCGGGTGGGCGATGGATGCCAGGTCCAGCCAGATACCCTTGTTGCTGCAGAACCGGGCGAAGGCCCCCTTGGCGAAGTTCATGCCATTATCCATGATGATGTTGTTGGGGTAGCCGAACCGGTTGATGATGTCGGTCAAGAAGGTAACGATTGTCGCCCCGTCCAGCTTCTGGATAGGCTTGGCCTCTATCCACTTCGTGAACTTGTCCACCGCCACCAGCAGATGGGTCATGCCCGCACGCACTCGCTTGAAGGCGCCGACCATATCGAGCCCCCAGACGGCAAAGGGCTAGGTGATCGGTATGGTCTTGAGCATTGTAGTCGGCATGTGCCTCAACTATCCAAAGCACTGGCATCCGTTGCATGTGTGGACCAGCTGCTCGGCATCCTCGAGGGCGGTGGGCCAATAGAAGTCGTGGCGAAACGCCTTGGCGACTATCGCCTGAGATGAAGCTTGATGTCATCACTCACCCTGGTGGATGTCCTTCAGTAGCCAGTAGCCCATGTCCACGTCGACACACCACTTGAAAATGTCGGATACGTTGCGCTTGTACATCTCCTTGTTGATGATGGTGTACGTGTGGCGCATCGTTGGATTTTCCTGGCCTCCACCTCGTCATCGGGAAGCGCCCCGTCGGTGATGTAGTTCATGAAGGGTTGCACCAAGGATGGTATCTCCTGGATGGCGAGGATGCTCTTGTGCTCCGGCTGAGAGATGTCAGGGGTCGTCTGGGTGAGGTACCCGAGACGGCAGCCCCAGATCCACTTGATGAGCCGGCAGCCCCCGGGTCCTTCGAGCCGGAGGGTGCGGACGCGCCGGAGTCAGTGCGAGCCTTCTTCTTTCTTGGTTCGGAGGGTTCCGGGTCCACTGAGCCGTCATCTAGCACGCTTCCGGCCCAAACAATGGAATCTGACTCGAGAGACAGGGTGATGGAAGGCTTGCGTAGATGCTCCAAGGAGACCCTCGGCAGGATCGCCTGCCTGGTGGATCTGATTCGGGCGAGCGAGTCGGCTGCCTCGTTGTTTACGCGAGGGATGTGATGGAACTCACATCCATCGAAACAAGCGCTGAGCTTCTAGACATGGAATCAGTAGAGGGGCATGTTTACGTCACACTGGACACTTGCTGCACCACGAGATCCGAATCGCCGAAGCAAAGGATCCGGTTGACGCCGATCTCCCTGGCTAGCCAGAGGCCGTGCACTAGCGCCTCGTACTCGGCGACGTTATTGGAGGCCTTGAAGTGGATCTAGAGAACGTATTCCAGCTGGTCTCCCTTGGGCAAGGTGAGGATGATGTCGGCTCCTAAGCCCCCGGGAAGCTTCGAGCCGTCAAAGTGCATCCTCCAGTGGTCCGAGTCAGGAACCGGTGGTAGGTACTGAGTTTTGGTCCAGTCGACGAGGAAGTGCGCCAGAGCCTGCAACTTGATCGTGAGCCTTGGCTCGTACTGGATGGAGTAGGCGGCGAGCTTGATTGCCCACTTGGCGACTCGGCCGGTGGCGTCCTTGTTGCCGATGATTTCCGAAAGGGGTGCGGTGCACACCACCTTAATCGGATTGTCCTGAAAGTAGTTCTTGAGCTTCTTGCACGCCAGGTACACGCCGTAGCACATCTTCTAGTAGTGGGGGTAGTTCTGCTTGGAGAGGGAAAGATCCTCGCTGAGGTAGTAGACGAGTCTCTGAACCGGCTGAGCCTTTCCTTCCTCGGGGCGCTCCACCACTAGGACGACACTGATGACCTGGCTGATGGCTGCTATATAGAGCAACATCGGCTCCTTGCTAGCCTGTGTGGCTAGAACCTGCGCTGTGGATAGCATGCACTTAAGGTCGTGAAAAGCAATGTCAGCTTGCAAGGTCCAGGAGAACTTGTCCGTCTTCTTCATCGGCTAGTACAGTGGGAGTGCCTTCTCTCCCAGCCGGCTGACGAAACAGCTAAGGGAGGCCAGGCATCCGGTGAACTTCTGGACACCGAGCAAGCTTTTGGACAGCTGCATCCTCTCGATGGTTGTAATCTTCTCCGGGTTTGCCTCGATCCCTCATTGTGAAACGAGGAAACCGAGTATTTGGCCGGATGGAACACTGAAAACGCACTTCTTCGGGTTCAGCTTCATCTGGTACCAGCATAGGTTGCCGAACGTTTCCCCCAAGTCCTCGAGGAGGATGCGCTTCTCCTTCATCTTGATGACGATGTCGTCTATGTAAGCATGCACGTTCGGCCGATCTGTGAGTGCAAGCATTTCTGCATACAACGCTGACAGGTAGCTCCTGCATTTTTCAGACCAAAAGGCATGGTTACATAACAGAAGGCCCCGTATGGGGTTATAAACAATGTCTTAATCTGGTCAGCCGGGTTCAACCGGATCTGATTGTAACCGGAATAACAGTCCAAGAAGGACAACAAGTCGCAGCCAATCGATAACCTGACTGATACGAGGCAAAGCGAAGGAGTCTTCAGGCACGCCTTGTTCAGGTTGGTGTAGTCGTTACACATGCGCCAGGTCTTATTTTTCTTCAACGCCAAGACTGGGTTGGCTAGCCAATCCAGGTGGTACAGTTCCATGATGAACCTGGTTGCAAGGAGCCGGGTGATCTCGTCACCAATGATCTTCCTCTTCTCTTCCGCGAACCGGCATAATGGCTACTTGACCGGCTTGGCATCCGGTCGCACGTGGAGTGAGTGCTCAGCGAACTCCCTCAGGTACCCGTCATGTCCTTCGGTGACCATGCAAAGATGTCCTGATTCTCACAGAGGAAGTCGACGAGCGCGCCTTCCTATTTGCTATCCAAGCCGGCACCGATGCTGACGAACTTGGTCGAGTCAGTGGGGTTGAGCAGGATCTTCTTCGTCTGCTTGGATGGCTAAAAAGCCGCGTCACCAGTCGGCTTCTTGCTAGCCGGTACCTCCTGCTGAGCCAGGGCCATGTTCCGCATGATCTCGCGCTTCTCCTCGGCTATGATGAGGGCTTCGGCCAGCTTGGAGCCGGCTGACGCGCACTCCATAGACCGCTTGAAACAGCCGGCGACGGTGATCACGCTGTTTGGCCCCGGCATATTCGTCTTGAGGTACGCGTAGTGGGGTCGGCCATGAACTTGGCCAGGGCGGGGCGCCCGAGGAGAGCGTGGTAGGAGCTTGTCAAGTTCCCCACCTCGAACCATACCGGCTCACACCAGAAGTTCTCCTCGGTTCCGAAGAAGACATCTAGCTGGATTTTACCCAATGGGGCGCAAGTCGGCCCTAGAAGTACACCATGGAATGTCGTGGTAGTTGGGCGCAGGTCGCACTCGCGGATGCCGAGCTTCTCCAGGGAGGGCCGTTAGAGTAGGTTGAGGCTGTTGCCTCCGTCGATGAGGACGCGCGAGAAGCGGCATGTCCACTCATTGTAGACGATGAGGGGGTGAAGGACCATTGCATATCCCCTAGGATCCAGCTGGTCCTCCTGGCACCAGGTGATGGGGGTCTCTGACCAGTTCATGTACTGGGGGACTGGGGAGACAATGGCGTTGACCTCCTTGGAGCGCCGCATGCGGTTGTGATTGTCATCCTGCTCGGTCTCGAAGATGTGGTAAGCGGCATGCGGCTGAGGGTAGTTGTTGTTGTTGTCGCCGTTGCCATTGTTGCTGGCTCCCCTAGCCAGTGATGGTCGTCCGCTCGAAGGGGGCGGTGGTAGATGAGGCTGGCCTCCTTGGTCCTTCCGCTGGCGGGTCTAGCTGCAATTCCAAGTGGTGTGGGTAACCGGTTTGAATGGTCCACTATGCCACTTGCACGGGCCATCGAACATTTGTTCAAAGGTGAACTACAGCTTCTGTCTTCTTGCGTCGCCAGCCGGTGCATCGGGCATGC
This sequence comes from Avena sativa, assembly GCA_916181665.1. Taxonomy (NCBI): domain Eukaryota; kingdom Viridiplantae; phylum Streptophyta; class Magnoliopsida; order Poales; family Poaceae; genus Avena; species Avena sativa. Next base: position 100,114,247 of record OV702287.1, on the reverse strand, counting down.
CCTCCGCATCATTGACTTTCCTCGCGTGGTAGCGGGGCTTCTGCTGGCCGGCCTGACGGTCCCCATGGAACCGGTTGTCGTTGCCGTGCCGCCTGGAGGATCTGGCTTCTCTGCCCGGGTTACTTGGCCGGTCACGAGCTAAGTCCGTGGGAGTCAGTCGGCCGTCAGCATTCACTTGGAGGGGTTTCTTCATTGCAACATCAGCCGTGGCGTACTGGTCCACAACCGTCATGAGCTTCGCCATGGTTTTCGGCTCGTCATACAGTAGCCGGTGGTGAAGGATGGCTCTCTAGGATACCCTCACAAGTGTTGCGTAGCTTCGTCCATCTGGCGAGGTACTCGCGGTTCGACTCGCGGTCGCCCTGGACGCACAGGGCCAGGTTGCAAGGGCGACCCGGACGGTTATACGTGCCATTGAAGTTGCGGACAAACACGCTCTCGAAGTATGGCCATGCGTTCATGCTGTTGGGCGTGAGGCTATTAAGCCATGTCCTTGCCAAGCCGGTTAGCATGAGGGGGACGTAGCGCACCGCTATGCGCTTGTTCCCATGGGCGATGCCAACTGCCGTGGCATAGTCGGTCAGTCAGTCCTCTGGCTTCATGCTGCTGTCATACTTGGGGGTATCCCGCGGCAGGGTAAACTTATCTAGAAATGGCTTGTTCCGTATGTTGGGTCTGAAACAAACCGGCCTGGTGGAATCTTCTTCTTTCGTGATGTGCGCTTGATCTAGGACCTCGATGCGGTCACGCGCATCCAGACGGTCCGAGTTGGGCGCTTCTACCCGACCCGAGAGACGGGAACCGGCAGGTCGTGGCGCTCCGGTTGGTGGAGGGGGAGGTGGTGGGTTGTTGTTCACCGTCTGCTCCTAACACGGCTGGCCCTTGCGTCCCGACTCGTGGCGCCTGCTGCAGGATCTTGCCAGAGGGGAGGACGCCTGCTGGGTCTTGTGGGATGCGCCCTTGCTGTTGCCAGGAAGCTTGCTTCCCCTGGAGCAGCTGGGGTCCTCGTGCATCTGCCGGATGGTGTCGGCTTGATCATCTGCGATCCGGAGAAGCTCATGTACCCGGGCCTATTACCGGTCTCGCTCATCGCCCTCCATGTCGGGTAGCTCGTCCGCCGCGCGCAGGTTCTTAATGGGCGTGTTGTAGGTGGGTCGGATAATGAGAGGTGGTGGATCTAGCTCGCCGTCCCTCTCCATACTTCCGCCTAGCTCGCTGCCCCGGTGTCGCACTTGTCCGTGCCGGCTCGGCTCTTGGGTAGCCGGAGTGTGGCCATGAGCGTGATTGTACTCGCGCTGGTGATGTCAACTTGCTTCTTGGCGGCAGCTAGCTCGATGGCCTCCTGTGGGAGGAGTTGCCTCTCATGGTGAAGTTCGCCTCCGCCTCCTCCGGGTTGTCCCTAAGGTTAACCAGAGTGAGGAGCCGGTCCATGGCCTCCTCCACCGGGTTCTTTGACTACGGTCCAGCAAAAGTTCCGGGCTCATCATTGCCCTGCTCCTGAGGGCGGCGCGGTTGGGAGCTGGAGCCGGCCATCATGACCTCAACACCATGAGGAGCGACGGAAACACCGCTGTTGCGGAGCAGCGACTCCGAGACAGAGACGATCTCCCTAGGGAAACGCTCCGGCATGGTGGCGACATAGACGGGGAGGTCATCGAAAAGCAGGATGGAACCGTTTGCTGGAAATGTGGTTCCGGCGAAACACGACGCATTGTCGATGACGCAGTCAAACTTCTCGAGTGTAAGCACTTGGCCGGAGGCCACGCGCTCACCGGCTGAAGTGCAGTGTTCCATGTGGAACGTGACTCCGGTCGAAGCTATCTAGCCCCACGGTGGGCTCCAACTATCATTGTATTGGGAACGGCAGTACCTGAGAAGGTTAGATAGAGGTGTGGGGACTAGCAGGGAAGCTCTCGACGGCGTCCGCGGGCGGGATTGGGTACGAGCTAGTGTAGCAAGACACAAGAAGTACCTAGGTTTGGAGCCCTCATGGTGAGGTAAAACTCCTACTCCTGTCGATCTGACTATGGGTAGAATAGGGGGTACAATAGCTCCTTGAGCTGTATGATCTAGCTACCTTCTTAAATGCTTGGAGTCCAACCCTCGCTACGAGAGCATCGCCCCTGCTTATATAGGCAGAGGGGCAACGGTCTCACTAGCCAGTCCAGCTGGCAGGTCCCACAGGTGGGCCCCAGTCGGCTGGTCATCTACAATATCCGGTACGGTATGTCCCATCGAAGTACATGTCGTGTGGGTCATTGTGGGTACAGTGGAGGCTGTGCGAGCCTGTCATCAGCATCCGGCCACTGTGCCCATGTCACCAGCAAAGTCTTCGGTATGGCTTCGTAGTTGCGGGTCTTGTCACTGTACCAGGGCGTACCGTGCACTGTGCAGCATGTCGCCCTATCCTCCTGATTGCACCCGGCTACGTTCGTGTAGTCGGCCTCGAATCTTGCCGCCCTTCCTAGTTCCGGCTATTGGCTGGTAGCCGGTACGAAGTGCCCATGTCCGGCTACGATCTGCTAGCCGGACGCGAGCCGCCTGCCATAGTTCTTATCTGGTTGGGGTATGTGGGGGTCATCCTCCCGACAACCACAATACAAGATCAAAGACCAAAGGATATACCCAGACTTTAGATACTATCAAGAACCCAAGAATAATAGAAATTTAAAACATGATATATGAGAAAATTAAACTAATCAAACTTCACAGTAAGTAATACTAAGAACAATCATCCAACTAGAATTGCAAGGGCTCATGGATAAAATAAAATTTGAAATCACCAATAATAAAAATGAATATACACTTGTCATTGTCCAAGACTAGTAGATGAGAAATATCAAACCAACGTGCCTATTTAGGCATATGAAGATACCAACCCCCTACATATAATAACAAAAGTCTAATATGCCAAATTTGGCATACAGATATATGTTAAAAGCATCATGGGCTTAACCACCGAAAGTACCATGCCACCTATATAAAAGTTAAGAAACAAACGCAGTTTCACAAATGCCCAAGAAGGTGAACCACCTAAATGCATGGCACAAGTGTCATCACCATAGAAATTTCGGAACACTGTAAATAGCTGACCACCTGAGACCCCATCGCTCACAACTCACTGGTCAAGCTCAGACCAAAAACACACACACACACTAGTTAGAGAGAGATCTGAGAGGTAGAAGAAGCAAGAAGGAGGAGAGGAACTTGAAGAACACATCAAGAACTAGGGAAAAGAAGGCAGGAGCTATGATACATTGCAAATGTATCTATAATTTTTAATGTTCCATGCTTGATTTTATCCACTTTCTTGTGTTTTTTCCACACTTTGGAGTACTTTTCATATGATTTCTTAGACTAACCTATTAACAAGAGCCACAGTGACAGCTGCCTGTTTTCTGCTATTTTTGGTTCCAGGAAAGTCAGAAAATGAATATTCTCGGAATTGGACGGGACAAAAGCCAAAGTGCCTATTTTTTGGAAGTCATCAGATGCTAAAATACGAGACGGAGAAGGGCTGGAGGCCAGCCACACCACCTGGCTGCGTGGCCAGGCCTGTCCCACGCCAGGGGGTGGTCTGGTCGACCCCAGCACCCCCTCGGCCTCTCCTTCCGCATATAAGATGCCCTCAGGACGAAAACCCTAAGTGCCCGATCAAAAATCCACGAAAGAGACCGTAGTCGCCATCATCTCCATCCCTAGATCGGGAGGGATCTGATGCTCTTCCCGGCACCCTGCTGGAGAGGGGAATTCACCCTGGAGACCTTCTTCATCACCATGCAAGCCTCCGGTGTGATGCGTGAGTAGTTCATCCTTGGACTACGGATCCATGTATTAGCTAGATGGCTGGTTCTCCTCCTTTGTGCTTTCATGTCAAGATCTTGTGAGCTCCATTCATGATCAAGATCATCTATTTGTAATCATACATGTCGTGTTTGCGAGGATCCGATGGATATTGAGATGCTATTTCAGATTGATTATTGATTCTATCATGTATTTTTTATTTGTGATCTTGCATGCTTTCCGTTGTTAGTAGCTATCTTGGCCAAGTAGATGCTAGCAACTCCAAGAGTTAGTATTTATGCTCGATAGTGGGTTCATGCCTCTGGTAATCTGGGGAAGTGACAGAAATATCTAAGGTACTAGATGTGCTATTGCTACTAGGGAGAAAACAATAATCCTTTGTTCATAGAACAATCGTATTGTTTACTTTACATGCAGTTCGTAAAGCAATAATTTGTTGCTTGCAACTTAATACTGGAGGGGGTTCGGATGATAACCTGAAGGTGGATTATTAGTCATAGATGCAGTTGGATGGCGGTCTATGTATAATGTAGTAATGCCCAATCAAGTTCCAAAGGAGTCAAGATGATTAGTATATGCATGTATTGCTTTCTCGATGTTTGTCAATTGCCCCGCTGTAATTTGTTCACCCAGCATGTTATCTATCTTAAGGAGAGCCACCTCTAGTGAACTATGGATCCCGGTCCTTTTTCTTTACATACAATCTATAAACTTTTTACTTCTTTGTGTTTACTTTCTGCAAACTATTACTTCTTTCCATTCGATACGTTTAATCCTTTGTTTTCCGAAAAACATGGTGAGATTGACAACCTCATCGCAAGTTGGGGACAAAGTTCTATGGTTGTGTTGTGCAGGTCTCCATGTTGCTACTAGCACCGGTAGTGCGCCCTGCCAAGGCTGAGCTAGCAACACCTTTGGGGTGTTTCCTTGCTCCTACTGGTTCGATTAAACCTTGGTTTCATAACTGAGGGAAACTTGCTGCTGTGCTCATCATACCTTCCTCAACGAGCTCTACATCAACATCGCACCAGCACTTTTCTGGCACCGACACTGAGCCATCAAGCATTTTTCTGGCGCCGTTGCCGAGGAGTCGAGGACATCTTCACATGGGAGTCACTTATAACCAATCTCTTTACTTTGTTATTTTTGTTTTGCTTTGTTTGCTTGTTTTGTTACCAAAAAGACACAAAAAAATTAGTCTTACTAGTTTGCTTTCTTATTTGAAAACCCAATAAAAATGATGACTCTTGAAAACACTAAGTTGTGTGACTTCACTAGCACCAACAACAATGATTTTATGAGCACACCTGTTGCTCCACCTATGCCTGAAGATACTTTCTTTGAGATAAAACCTTCTTTACTCAATCTTGTTATGACAGAACAATTTTCTAGTATTGGTAATGAAGATGCCGCTGCCCATCTAAATAACTTTGTTGAACTTTGTGAGATGCAAACGCATAGGGATGTAGATGGTGATATTATTAAGCTGAAATTGTTTCCTTTATCTTTGAGAGGAAAAGCTAAAGAATTGTTGAATTCCTTAACTAAGAATAGTATTGATTGTTGGACTAAGTGCAAAGATGCTTTTATTGGAAAATACTATCCTCCTGCTAAGATTATATCTATGAGAAGTGAAATAATGAAGTTTAAACAATCTGATAATGAACATGTTTCTCAAGCTTGGCAAAGAATGAAATATTTGGTAAAGAATTGTCTCACTCATGGACTGACTGCTTGGATGATCATCCAAACTTTTTATGCAGGATTGAACTTTTCTTCAAGGAACTTATGGGATTTTGTTGCTGGAGGTACCTTTATGACCATCACTTTGGGTGCTGCAACAAAACTTCTGGACAATATGATGGTTAGTTATTCTGAATGGCATACTGAGAGAGCTCCACAAGGTAGAAAGGTAAATTATGTTGAGGAAACTTCCTCCTTGAGTGATAAAATTGATATTATTATGTCTATGCTTGTGAATGGTAAATCCCATATTGATCCAAATAATGTTCCCTTAGCCTCTTTGGTTGCTCAAGAAGAGCAAGTTGATATGAACTTCATAAGAAATAAGAACTTTGGCAATAATGCTTACAGGAGTAATTTTGGTAACAACAATTATAAGCCATATCCTTCCAACAATGGTAATGCTTATGGAAATTCTTACAACAATAATAGGAGTGCACCCTCTGAACTTTAAGTTATGCTCAAAGACTTTATTAGTAAGCAAACTGCTTTCAATAAAACTATTGAGGAAAAACTCTCTAATGCTGAAAGAAATATAGCATCTTTGGATGAAGCTCAATCTTCTTTGAATAAAATGGCTGCTAAACCTGAAACTAATGATAATCCCTTTGCAGCTACTAATGCTATACAAGTAAGAATTGATGAAAATGTTAGACTATTAGCTTAATTACATGCTAAGTGGGAAAGAGAAGATGAAATTGCTAGAAACATTAGTGTTTCTACTATCACCACCACTAGTGTTGAGGCTAGTAATAGTTCTACTACTTTAGATGATAATTTTGATTTTGATCTTGATGGTTGTAATAGCTCTGAAGTTATTAAGTTCCTACAAAAGCTTGCTAAAAGTCCTAATGCTAGTGCTATGAACATGGCTTTTATAAAACACATTACTGATGCTCTCATAAAGATTAAAGAAGAAAAGATGAAACATAAAGCTTCTATTCCTATAAAACAAGAAGATGGTTGGGAACCCATCATTAATATGAAAGTGAATGACTTTGATTTCAAAGCTTTATTTGATCTTGATAGTAGTGTTTCTATTATGCCTAGAAGGATTTATGATATGCTTGATTTGCCTCCACTTGAAGATTGTTATTTGAATGTCCCACTTAATGATAATGCTAAAAAGAAACTCATGGGGAGTCTTAATGATGTTCTTATTATGGTTAACAATGCCTATGTCCCCGTTGATTTCTATGTTTTTGATGTTGAATGCAATGCTGCTTGTCCTATTACTTTGGGAAGACCTTTTCTTAGAACTGTTTGTGCCATCATTGATATGAAAGAAGGCACCATTAAATATCAATTCACACTCAAAAAAGGTATAGAACACTTCCCTAAGAAGAGAGAGAAGATTTCTTTTGCTTCTCCTATGAAAACAAAATTTGGTCTTAATGCTTCTTTATTTGAGAACACTTGATTCTTTTCTTGCTTCTTATGCCTAACTTAAAGGCGTTAAAGAAAAGTACTTATTGGGAGATAACCCAAAAGTTTTAGATGAGTCTTGGAAGTTATTACCTCAGTAATAACCGCTCCTTATCCTTTTTATTTGCTTTTTGTGCCAAGAGTAACCTCTAATGAGAGAGAAATAATGATTGGGAAAGTTGCTGTCCCGAAACAGATTTCTGTGCTTCACCGTAAATATTAGTGTAAAATCTCTAAACATCTTTTTGAGGCGTGAATTTTTATGATTCTACCTCAGATTGTTATCTAACTTTCGTTAGTTCAACACTTTTTGATTTGAGCAACATAAGATCTTCGAAAAAATTCGTCTTTACCTGCTGGTCTGTTTTGACAGATTTCTGCCATTTTCTGCATTTGCTTCTTGTTGGTTCCTTTTTGAGTTCTTTTGGGGAATTGAGATTTTTGAGGGAAGTTATACATTAGCTAGTGTTCTAATGGAATTTTATTTGGTGTTAGAACTGAACCTTAAGATTTATTTATCTTGAGTGCACTAATGTTGCTAATAAAGATTGTGTGAAGTTTTGTATGAAGGAAAAAATTTCAGGTGTATGGAAGGAATGAGTAATGAGATGAAGGATGGACTAAAGCTCAATCTTGGGGATGCCACGCGTGTCACCCTAAGAAATATCCAAGAAGTACAAGCATCAAAGCTTGGGGATGCCCAAGGCACCCCCCCTTCTTCATCAATAAAAATCCCAGGTTTCTTCCAAACGCTTTATTTTTATTGTTTCATGCACAGTTGTGTTGTTCTTGGAGCGTCTTCTGTTTCGTTTTTGTTTTGGATTTTCGTTTGCTTTGTTTGATTAGTTTTATGAATAAATCGGTTGGACCCCCTCTTTCATACATTGGTTTGAAAATAGTTTAGTTTGGTTTGGAAAAGAGTAGAAAAGTTCATGCTTATGTGGTAAAAATAGCTTGTTTTTTACTGTGGCCTATGCTTTGTCATGCCATGCTTGATATTGTTTTGGATTTATGCTTAGTATTCTTTGTTGTAGAATGACTTGTTATAAACAATTGAGATTGCTTAATGTGCCTTGGATGAATCATGCGTTGTTTTAGCATATTAAAGCATAGTATAGTGGTATTCTCCTTTGATGCTTTATTTGGGTTGACTTGGCGCATGCTCACACCATGTTATGACTATCTCAAGTCACCATAGCCTTTATGATCCTTTAGTTTTCAACTTGTAGTATCACTTTATTCTTTGATCAATGATGTTTTCTTGCTCTGCATGATTATGGCCATTATTGCTCTCTTAGTTTGTCGCTCCCAGTCTTTTGCTAGCCTCCACAACCAAGTATGAGTTCCACTCATGCATCCAACTCCCTAAACCAAGTTATTCCAAAGAGTCCATGATACATTGCAAATGTATCTATAATTTTTTATGTTCCATGCTTGGTTTTATCTACTTTCTTGTGTTTTGTTCCAATTTGGAGTACTTTTCATATGATTTCTTGGACTAACCTATTAACAAGATGCCACAGTGCCAGTTGCCTGTTTTCTGTTGTTTTTGGTTCCAGGAAAGTCAGAAAATGAATATTTCTCAGAATTGGACGGGACAAAAGCCAAAGTTCCTATTTTACCGGAAGACTCACGGAACCAGAATACGAGACGGAGGAGGGCCAAGGCCTGGCCACACCATATGGTGGCGCGGGCTAGCCCTGGCCGCGCCACCAGGTGGTGTGGGCCCCTTGGCTGGCCACCGACCTTGTCTCCTTCGCCTATAAGAGCCTCCCGATACCAAAACCCTAGATCATCAATTAGAAATCCAGGAAAAGTTCCGCTGCACCGCCGCCACTGAAGGGGAGATTCGGGGGACAGAAAGTCTCTATTTCGGCACCCTGCCGGGACGAGGAAGTGCCCCCGGAGCCATCTCCATCGATCTCCACCGCCATCTCCATCACCATTGCTGATTCCCATGATGAGGAGGGAGTAGTTCTCTCTCGAGGCTAAGGGTTCTACCTGTAGCTATGTGTTCATCTCTCTCTATGCATGATCTTATTGAGATCATGAGCTTGTAATCTATAGATCTACCTTGCTACTCAAGTGCTTTAATAGATCTCTTCTCTCCCCATGTGTGTGAAAGTGACAGCGTGCATACCATGGTGGCACCTAGGCTAGATATTTCAAATGCTTGTTATGAGTTATATTTGGAGTTGGATGTCTTTATGAAATTGTTGTGTTTGTTGGAACCATCTAGTACTCAAGGTGACAGTGTGGGGTTTTCTAGATGGGAAAGGCTTACTTTGAGGTGTGTTGTTATAGCCCTACCATCGATTAGAGTATCCAACCAGAGAGTATTTAAGAGTAGTATCGTAAAGAGAAGGTATTTATATGAGAGTGTTCACTAGTGAAAGTATGATCCCTAGGCCTTGTTTCTAAGCACTGAAACACTGTTTGCTATTAGATCTGTTACATGTTTGCTTGCTGCCATCTTTATTTCAGTTTTCTTTTAGTCTCTTCCACGCCATCAAGTTATTTTCTATCACCATTACCACTTATAATTATGTATACCACTTGTATTTCACTATCTCTTCGCTGAACTAGTGCACCTATACACCTGACAAGTGTATTGGGTGTGTTGGGAACACAAGAGACTTCTTGTATCTTGATTGCAGGGTTGCTTGAGAGGGGATACCTTTGACCACTTCCTCCCTGAGTTCGATAAACCTTTGGTGATCCACTTAAGGGAAAACTTGCTTCTATTCTACAAACCTCTGCACTTGGAGGCCCAACAACTGTCTACAAGAATAGAAGTGCATAGACATCAAGCTATTTTCTGGCGCTGTTGCCGGGGAGGTAAGGTAAAAGGTACTCACATCCTCCGGTGTGAGTGCTTGAAGTTATTTCCTTTAGATTCTGCAATTTTGTCTTTTTGTTTCTTGTTTTCACTAGTTAGGCTTAATGGAAAACAACAAAAAAATTAGGGAGCTTTATAGTATTTATCTTGAGTTAGGACATGAAGAGTTTGAAGAGAAAATTAAAAAACCTATGGAACTTTATTTGCATGCTAATAGCAATGTTGTTAGTATGAATTCTTTGGACACCATTATTGCTAATGCTATGAAAAGTCTAAGCTTGGGGAAGCTAGTTTTTATGAAAATAATCTTTTTAGTTCCCCAGCTTTGGAAGATAGCTATTCTATTGCTTATGATGATACCAAACCTCCAATATATGATGATTACAATGATGAATATGATATTTTTCAGTCCACCTACTATTGAGGAGAAAATTAATGACTACAATATGCCTCCTATATTTGATGATTATGGTGATGAGAATAATAATGATAGTTATTTTGTTGAATTTGCTCCCACTACAATTAATAAGAATGACTATGTTTATGTGGGGAGTATTAATTCTTTTATGCATGTGGCTCATAATAAGAATGTTTCTTGTGATATTTATATTGTTAATTTTATTCATGATGCTACTGAAAGTTATTATGAGAGAGGGAAACATGGTTTTATGCATCCCAATAATATTAAGTTTGCCCTCTTTATATTGAAAGTCTTGAAATTGCACTTGTTTTACTTTCCTATGCTTGTTGCTTTGTGATTTTATGACTTGTTTCTTTACAAGACTCCTATGCATAGAAAGTGGGTTAGACTTAAATGTGCTTTGAATTTGCTTCTTGATGCTCTCTTTTACTTCAATTCGTATTTCTTATATGAGCATCTTCTTAAACTATCATGCCTATCTTAAAGGCGTTAAAGAAAAGTACTTATTGGGAGATAACCAAAAAGTTTTAGTTGAGTCTTGGAAGTTATTACTTCAGTAATAACCGCTCCTTATCCTTTTTATTTTCTTTCTGTGCCAAGAGTAACCTCAAATGAGAGAGAAGTAATGATTTGGAAAGTTGCTGTCCCGAAACAGATTTCTGTGCTTCACCGTAAAAATTTGTGAGAGAGCTCTGTATGTCGGATTGAGATGTAATTTTTTGTTCTTCTGCCACTGGTTTTTATCTAACTTTCGTTAGTTCAACACTTTTTGATTTGAGCAACAGAAGGTCTTCGAAAAAATTCGTATTTACCTGCTGGTCTGTTTTGACAAATTTCTGCCATTTTCTGCATTTGCTTCTTGTTGGTTCCTTCTTGAGTTCTTTTGGGGAATTGAGATTTTTGAGGGAAGTGCTACAGTAGCTAGTGTTCTAATGGAAGTTTGTTTGGTGTTAGAACTGAACCTTAAGACTTATTTATCTTAAGTGCACTATTGTTGCTAATAAAGATTGTGTGAAGTTTTGTATGAAGGAAAATTTTCAGGTGTATGGAAGGAATGTGTAATGAGATGAAGGATGGACTAAAGCTCAAGCTTGGGGATGCCACACGTGTCACACCAAGAAATATCCGAGAAGTACAAGCATCAAAGCTTGGGGATGCCCAAGGCATCCCCTTCTTCATCAATAAAAATTCCAGGTTTCTTCCAAACGCTTCATTTTTATTGTTTCATGCACAGTTGTGTTGTTCTTGGAGCGTCTTCTTTTTCTTTTTTGTTTTGTTTTTTCGTTTGTTTGGTTTGCTTAGTTTTCTGAATAAATTGGTTGGACCCCCTATTTTATACATTGGTTTTCAAATAGTTTGGTTTGGTTTGGAAAAGAGTAGGAAAGTTCATGCTTAAGTGTTAAAGAGAGCTTGTTTTTGACTGTAGCCTATGCTTTGTCATGCCATGCTTGATATTGTTTTGGCTTTTTGCTTAGTATTCTTTGCTGTAGCATGACTTGTTATAAATAATTGAGATTGCTTAATGTGCCTTGGATGAATCATGCATTGTTTTAGCATATTAAAGCATAGTATAGTGGTATTCTCCTTTGATGCTTTATTTGGGTTGACTTGGCGCATGCTCACACCATGTTATGACTATCTCAAGTCACCATAGCCTTTATGATACTTTAGTTTTCAACTTGTAGTATCACTTTATGCTTTGATCAATGATGTTTTGTCGCTCTGCATGATTATGGCCATTATTGCTCTCTTAGTTTGTCGCTCCCAGTCTTTTGCTAGCCCCCACAACCAAGTATGAGTTCCACTCATGCATCCAACTCCCTAAACCAAGTTATTCCAAAGAGTCCACCATACCTACCTATTAGCATATGCTATTCCAACTATATTCATGTTTTTGTTTACCTTCCAAATTAAACTTGTTATGAGAAAACTAGTGATTAAAGCTCTCACGAACTTGATGGCACACTTTACTTTACTTGCCCTTAATAAACTTGAACCATTGTGTCTTCTATGCTGTATATGCTTGCACCTATTTGTTGGGGATTAGCAGAACCATGCTTTCATGGGGAACGCTTTCAACATTGCACTTGGTACTTGTACCTAGTTGATATCATGCTCTTTTGTATATGGATGTCGTCGGTGTGAAATGAAAGGGGAGCTTGTAAGTCCATGGAGTTATGTATATGTGTTAGAGAAACGCCTGGGCCGCTGGTCTAATCCATGCTGACATGGTGGAAACCTGCAAAGTAACCATAATGAGCTGTCTATGAAGCATTCTTTAATATAAAAAGAGTCAGGTATTGAGAAAAAGAGAAAAAGGAAAAAAGATGAGAAAAGAGGAAAGAGATAAAAAAGCACCATATTCCCATGGTAAATAAGAAGATTGCTGAGATGCTCGTTGTCTGCTTGCCTTGTCATTTTGATATGGGGATTCTTCCGTATCATCAGGCAAGGGGTACCCCGTTGGCAGTTCTCTATGATACACATGTACTTACGATGACAAGAACTTAACAGTGACTAAACTTGAGTAGCATGAGGAGCGGCCCTCGTATACAAGGGACATGAGATTCCTAACTTATACTTCGTCAAGCATGTACACCATAGTTTGTTCACTTTAACCTTAATCACTTCAAGATGCTTATGGTAGGGGCAATGAGAGCTGAAAGCTATAAGTACCATAATTTTTGGAAGCTCTTTATGAAACTTGAATCCCTACTTCCTTCTATGAAGGCCTTTCTTCCACCATTATATTGAGTCTCCACCTTCTACCTTTATGCACCTACTTTGAGAGCATAGTGGCCATTCTTAGTTCTATGTGCATTGTCCCAAGACTAGTTGATTGATGCATAACTTGATATTGCTTGTTTTAAACTTTTGTATCTAGTCACTCTTATGAACTTTGAAGGTGTCCTATGCATTTATGTTTGCTACTCTACGAGGGACAAGCGGAATACCATTATGCTATGTTTTCTCTATGTGAAACAAACAAACGTCTTGCAAAGCATTGTTATTCATGAATATTTTGTTTGTGCCTTTTCATGTTGCAACATAGTTTCTTTGTCTTATTGCTAGAACTTTGTCTTTCATGATATAGTGAAGTACTATGATCCTAGCTATCAATGTTTTATAAATACTTTGATCAAGTTTATGATGGTGCATGTCACCTCAAAAATTATTCTTTTTATCACTTACCTACTCGAGGACGAGCAGGAGTTAAGCTTGGGGATGTTGATACATTGCAAATGTATCTATAATTTTTGATGTTCCATGCTTGGTTTTATCTACTTTCTTGTGTTTTGTTCCAACTTTGGAGTACTTTTCATATGATTTCTTGGACTAACCTATTAACAAGATGCCACAGTGCTAGTTGCCTGTTTTCTGCTGTTTTTGGTTCCAGGAAAGTCGGAAAATGAATATTCTCAGAATTGGACGGGACAAAAGCCAAAGTTCCTATTTTACTGGAAGACTCACGGAGCCAGAATACGAGATGGAGGAGGGCCAAGGCCTGTCCACACCATATGGTGGTGCGGGATAGCCCTGGCCGCGCCACCAGGTGGTGTGGGCCCCCTGGCCGGCCACCGACCTTGTCTTCTTCGCCTATAAGAGCCTCCCGATACCAAAACCCTAGATCATCAATTAGAAATCCACGAAAAGTTCCATAGCGCCGCCGCCACTGAAGGGGAGATTCAGGGGACAGAAAGGCTCTGTTCTGGCACCCTGCCGGGACGGGGAAGTGCCCCCGGTGAAAGAACATTTCATGTTTTCCTATGTTTTGCGTGTTAGATAACAATACTATGGAGACTTTTCATGTGTGCTAAGTGTGCAGGAAGTTTTGAGGGGGGCCGGATAATCCGCCCCTCCAAGGGCTGGATAATCCGGCCTACCTCATCTCTCAAGGAAGCCAAGGCGCGTCGCTCTGTGTCCAGTCGGTTTTTCTCCCGGAAAATCCAAACTGGGGTGGTTTTTCCTCCCCAGGCCGGATAATCCGGGTTTCGCAAGGGCCGGATAATCCGGCCCCCAGTTTTCGAGCAAAAGGAGCCAAGGCATGTCGCTCGGTATCTGGTCGGATTTTCTCCCGAAAAATCCCAACTGGGGCGGTTTTTCTTCCCCAGGCCGGATAATCCGGCCTTCGCAGAGGACCGGATAATCCGGCCCCCAGAAGTTGATCAAGGGCAAGCTCGGCGCGACGCTCTGTGAGGGGGCGGATTTTCTGCCGGATATTCTAAGTCTGGGGCGGTGTTTTCCCTAGGCCGGATAATCCGGCCCTCACTTGGGCCGGATAATCCGGCCCCCAAAGTGTGCAACGGCTGGTTTTTGGAAGGGGGTATAAGTACCCCTTCTTCCCCAACATTCAGAACTCTTGATTCATTCGAAATTGACCAGACCTTGTGCAAGAGCTCTCATTATCGATCTCCCACTTCAACCACCCGAAGGTCTTGATCTTTGGTGGAATTGAAGGAGGAGAAGTTCATCATCAACATCAAGAATCAAGCGCTTCAACTCCTCTCCATTCACTTGGAGAAATCCGTGATCTAGTATTCTTGTCAATACCTAGATCTTGTTATTGTGTTTGACAACTTTGTTCTTATGGCAGCTTGTTGTCATTTCGGGAGCCTCCAAGTTGTTGTGGAGTTGTTGCCCCGCTAGTTGTGTAAAGGCGCCAGTGCCCGCCTCGAAGGGTACCTATAGTGGAAGGTGGATCAGGCCTGTTGTGGCGAGATCCATCGGAGAACAGGGTGAGGCCTTTTGTGGCGTGGTGGTCTTAGTACCGCCCACCCCTCCAACGCAGACGTACTTCCCTTAACAAGGAAGTAATTGCGGTCAAACAAATCCTGTGTCTCCGCGTGCTTCACTTCGGTTCACTCGTTCCTCTTCCACTCGCTCTTTACTCGCTAGTAGATAGGTTTGCATTTAGGGAAATTCCACTCATTAGTTTATCTAGAGAATTTACCTTTGTGCTAAGCCTAAAATTGAAAAAGAATTAAAAATTGGTGTAGCACCTATTCACCCCCCTCTAGGTGCCCATATGATCCATTTCAATTGGTATCAGAGCCCCGGCTCTTAATTCGGGCTTAACCGCCTAAGAGTAGTATGCGTACCAAGGATGATGGAAATGAGGCTGTGGATAAGGTCACAATGGATGACCTCAAGTCGTTGGAAACAACCTTGTTGAAATCCTTTGAGGCCAAGATGGAGGAGATGAATCAAATGATTGCTCGCCTTACATCATCCATAGCCCCATATCCATCCTCCTCTGAGGCTCCCACACCATCATCTAAGGAAAAGGGTAACACCGGATCCAAGGATGATGATGTGGAAGGTGAAAAACTAAATGGCTCCACCTCCAAAAAGGGAAGTGGTAAGGAGGAATATAGTGAGGTTTGCCACGTATATTCCCCTGACCCGCCTATCCCTCATCCTCATATAAACAATAGGGGTGATCCACCCAAGCTCACTGCATCCTCTTTTAACCAATGGCAATTTCTAATGAAATCTCATGTTTGCAGCTCCTCTATTGAATTGTGGAGGATTATTGAAGAAGGTCTTCATATTGGAGATCAAACCAATCTAACGAGAAGGGAAGTTGTGGATAGCCAGTTGAATGCCACCGCTCTCCACATGATATAGCTGGGTGTGGGTCCCAAGGACATGCCACACATTGAACATCTCAACACAGCTAAAGAGGTGTGGGATGTTGTTACGGACCTTTTCGTTGGAAATGAAAGCATGAGAAGAAACAGGTATGATGCCCTTAGTAATGAAGCTGAGGGATTCTACATGTTGGATGGTGAAAACCATGAGGACATGTATAGAAGACTTAAGGGCATCGCAACAACATTTCGGAAGCATGGGGCAACTCACATTGATGATGCATGGATAAAAAGAAAGTATGTGAGTGTCCTAATGCCTTTCGAACCAATGGATTTGAAGAGCTTGCAATGTAGACACAACTATCATCAAATGACATCCAACGAAGTCATTCAAGAAATGGCGTCATTCAAAGTGGCGGCAAAGAATGCTGAAGATGCCTGTGCTCGGGCCATTGGAATGCAAAAGGGTGTCAATGTGGCTCTCAAAGCCAATGTTGTTGAGCAAGAGGACGATGAAGGAGTTTTTAGGGGGTATCCATGGACTACCCCGATGAGGTCAAACGTGCTCATGGTGAGTACATGGCATTCTATGCAAGGAACTTTTGGAAGGACCCTGCCAAAGCCAAGTCTGAACTTGAGCGCAAGAACGGGTCAAATGGAAGAAGAGAAAGTGGCCCAAGATTGAGAACTTGTTTCAACTGTGGAGATAGACTGCACTTTGTAGCCGAGTGTCCTTATCAAAATAGAGAAGACAATGGTGGCAGGATCATTCTTAAAGAGAAATCCAAAGCTCCTAAGAAGAAGCCGTTTCCTAAGAAGAATGGCCCTTTCAAGAAGCAACCCAAGATGGTCCTTGTAGCTCAAGAGGAATACTCCTCCGCAAGTGAAGATGAAGAGGATGATGATAGTTCCCGCGAAGTGGCTGCTATAGCCACCACATCGACTCCCTCCTCTCTCTTCGACTCGCCGAACGAGAACGCCATCAACAACAACGCCACTTGTCTAATGGCAAGAGGATCCGAGGGCTATGCTTCCGGTGGTTCTAAATGGGTACTCGATAGCGGTTGCACAAGTCATATGACCGGAAGCAAGGAGATCATCACGGAGATGCAGCCAAACCTTGATCATATTACCGTCTCCTATGGTGACAAGTCAAAATCTGAGGTATTGGGTCTCGGCAAAGTTGTGGTGGCTCACGATATCTCTCTCGTGGACGTCATGCTTGTTGAGACCCTCGGGTATAACTTACTTTTAGTTCGTGCCCTTGGTAAGATGGGCTTTGCAGTTTACATTGATGCTGATTTAGTGGTGCTCTTGTGGAGCAAGTCTCTTAAAGTCGCTTTCGTGGGATATGTCGAAAACGACCTGTACATGGTGGACTTTTCGGGGAAAACCACTGCAGGCCCGATGTGTCTCTTCGGAAAGGCTGACGCGGGCTGGCTATGGCATCGCCGACTAGCCCACGTCAATATGAGAACTTTGCAAAGTCTCCACAAGGGTGGCCACATTCTTGGACTAAAAGAAAATGTCTCTTTTTCCAAAGATCGTGTTTGCAGGGCGTGTGTTGAAGGGAAAATGCATGATTCACCTCATCGAAGGAAAACCATTATCTCTTCAAAAAGGATTTTGGAAGTCCTTCATGTGGACCTCTTCGGTCCTCCATCTCATGCAAGCCTCGGTGGGAAGAAGTATTGTCTAGTGATTGTTGATGATTACTCGAGATACACTTGGGTTTATTTCTTCAAGTTGAAGAGTGAAACTCAACAAACTGTCATCGACTTCGCCAACGAGGTTCAACGTCAACACAACGTCCCCATTTTGGCTATAAGGAGTGATAACGGCTCGGAGTTCAAGAACTACACCTTAAATGAGTTCCTAAGTGAAGAGGGGATAAGACATCAATATTCCGCTGCGTACACCCCTCAACAAAATGGTATAGCCGAGAGGAAGAATCGAACTCTAATGGACATGGCAAGATCAATGCTAGCCGAATTCAAATGTCCATATAACTTCTGGGCTGAAGCAATCTCTACTGCTTGTCATTCATCCAACCGTTTATACCTCCGCAAGATTTTGGACAAGACTCCGTATGAAATACTTACCGGTAACAAGCCAAACATCTCATACTTTTGGGTATTCGGGTGTAAGTGTTTCTTCCTTATTAAAGGAGTTCGTTTATCTAAGTTTGAATCTAAGGCTCTAGAAGGTATTTTTGTTGGTTATGGTGCCGAATCCCACACTTATAGAGTCTACAATAAGCTCTCCGAAACTGTTGTAGAATCTTGTAGTGTGGTGTTCGAAGAAAATGACGGTTCCCGTGCGGAGCAAGTTGGTGTTTGTGATGCAGATGTTGAAATACCCCAAGATTCCATAAGAAGAATGGGTGTGGGATTCTTCCGCCCCATTGAGGAACCCCTTGTGGCAGACCGAGAAGGACAGTGCTCTACTCATATAGAGCCCTCATCTACACATTCGCAACATGCTCCAACCACGGGGGCAACTTCTACACCATCTCCATCAACTGCTGAAGGTCAAGATGCTCCAGAAAACTCCAGGCCGGATTTTCCGGTTGACACCGGATTATCCGGCCACCCCGCTCTAGCTGACCTTGCTGCTCCTGGTGGTGAAGATATCAACGCAAGCTCCAGGCCGGATTTTCCGGCTGTCCCCGGATTATCCGGCTCCTCGCCAGTTCAAGCAAGTCCTAGGCTTCCTGATGGAGCTGCTGCAAGTACTCCCAGGCCAGATTTTCCGGCCTCTTCATCGACCAGATTATCCGGCCCTGACTCTCCAGTTCTGTAGCCTCCTGTTATGGCTACGGATTCACCTCAAAGGCATGCGTCTCCACCACCTGCTACTGATGTTCCAGTTACTGATCAAGGCGGAGAAAATGCTTCCAATGAAGACTCAAGTGATGAATCTCCTCCACCAAGAGACAACAAACTTATTGAACTTCGTCGCAAGGCTCGGGCTGATCGTAATCTTGAGTTGAGGGGTCACACTCTCGACAAGGTTGTTGGTGATCTTCGACAAAGGGTTTCTACAAGAAGAGAATTGGCCAGTTTTGGTGAGCACCAAGCTCATATCTCCATGGTGGAACCTAAGAAGGTCTTTGAAGCTCTTGAAGACCCAGACTCGGTTGTTGCTATGCATGAAGAATTGAATAATTTCGAGCGCAACAAAGTCTGGAAACTAGTGGAGAAACCCAAAGAGTGCCACAATGTTATCGGCACCAAGTGGATTTTCAAGAACAAGCAAGATGAGAATGGCATTGTTGTGAGGAACAAGGCAAGACTTGTGGCACAAGGGTACTCCCAAGTTGAGGGCATCGACTTCGGCAAGACCTATGCTCCTGTGGGTCGCCTTGAGTCCATCTGTATCCTACTTGCTTTTGCTGCTCATAACAATTTTAAGTTGCAGCAAATGGACGTCAAGAGTGCCTTCCTTAACGGTCCTCTACATGAGTTGGTATACGTAAAGCAACCCCCAGGGTTTGAGGATCCTAACTTCCCGAACCATGTCTACAAACTCGATAAGGCACTCTATGGCCTTAAACAAGCCCCACGTGCATGGTATGAGCACCTTAAAGAGCTTTTGTTAGATCGTGGCTTCGAAGTTGGGAAAATCGACCCCACTCTTTTTACTAAGAAGGTTAAGGGGGAGCTCTTTGTATGCCAACTATATGTAGATGATATCATTTTTGGTTCTACTAACAAAGCTTTTAACAATGAATTTTCAAAGCTTATGACTGACAGGTTTGAGATGTCTATGATGGGGGAATTACAGTTCTTTCTTGGATTCGAGATCAAGCAACTTAGATAAGGAACCTTTATTAATCAAGCAAAGTACATCCAAGACATGCTCAAGAGATTCAAGATGTCGGATCTAAATGGTGTCGCCACTCCGATGCAAACAAAGTGTCATCTTGAACTCAACCCTCATGGTAAAGATGTGGACCAAAAGGTATACCGGTCCATGATCGGCTCTCTTCTTTACCTCTACGCATCTAGACCCGATATTGTGTTGAGTGTGGGAGTGTGTGCAAGGTATCAAGCAGCTCCTAAAGAAAGCCACTTAGTGGCAGTCAAGAGGATCTTTCGATATTTGGTTCATTCCCCCAACTTTGGTCTCTGGTATCCCAAGGGCTCCAATTTCTCTTTATGTGGTTACACTGACTCAGATTAGGCTGGTGATAAGGATGATCAGAAGTCCACTTTTGGAGCTTGTCAATTCTTGGGAAGATCTCTTGTTTGTTGGTCCTCCAAGAAGCAGAATTGTATATCTCTCTCCACCGCCGAAGCTGAATATGTTGCTGCTGCCAGCGCTTGTACCCAATTATTGTGGATGAGGCAAACTTTAAAGGAATACGGTGTCAATTGTGACAAAGTGCCTCTTTTATGTGATAATGAGAGTGCAATCAAAATTGCGTACAATCCAGTTCAGCACACAAGGATGAAGCATATTGAGATTTGGAATCATTTTATTCGTGACCATGTTGCTCGAGGCGATGTTGATCTATCTTTTGTGAGCACGAAGAACCAACTGGCGGATATTTTTACAAAGCCACTTGATGAAGCAAGATTCTACTATTTGAGGAATGAGCTAAATATCATTGATTCTGGGAGCTTGTCTTGATTACCCATGCACCCACTCATACATCTCAATACTTGTTTGGTCTAGGTGTGGGCATGGATATAGGGGGAGTGTGGTCCTAACTCATTGGGCTAACCCTCCCCCCATAATGCCAATAGCAAGATATATCATTTCTCTTAATATCATGTTGTGATATGTGAGCTTATTGATGAGTATTGGTCGTGAACCCAAGATATATCTTCGCGATGTCACACCATACACTCCAACAAGGTGGCTTCGGCCACCGCCCTCTCCCTTGTGGAGAATTGGATCTTTTTGGATGTTATTTTCTCTCTCATGTTCTTATGGGAATCACACTCAATCTTGGATTTTATTTGATTTGGGTTTTGCAATTTTGAGTGTCTAGTACCATCTCAGTTTGGCTCTCTTAATCCTAATCCTTCCCTACCCCTAAGACATCTATTCTTTCACACAAGTCCCTTGTACACCTTGTGGGGGTGTTGTTTGAGGACGCGCGGGCCTGGTTCTGTGTATAACAGAATCCCAGAATTTAGGCCGGATAATCCGGCCCAAGTGTTGGCTGGATAATCCGGCCCTGGCGGATTTGATCTTAAAGGGCAGGGCTTGGGGGAAGGGCTCATAACGAGTAACACTTCTTCCCCAGCCCTCTCCTTCTCCCCAGCTGCCGCCTGCCGCCCCTCGCCCTCCCCGGAGCCTCTCCGGCCACCGGATTTCCCGGGCCTCCCCGGATCTTCTTCTTCGCGCCTCCGAGTACCTTCTCCTCCACGTTCTTCCTCCAATGAGTGAGGGTAACTCCCTCTCTCCCATCTTTGGCTAGATGTGTATCTTGTTGGGTGGAACGTTGTCTAGAAGGATGTGTTTTCGCATAGAACTCGTAGTCTTGTAGTTTCTAGGCCCGATCTACTTTTTTGCATGCATTCTAGGTGAAATCGAAAATTTCTGCCAGGGCCGGATTATCCGCCCCTGGCTAGGACGGATAATCCGGCCTGACAGATTCAAGTCTGCTTTAGTTTCACTATGGTGTATGCATTGAGTAGTTTGTCCTATGAACTTTTTGACTACTTTTTCCATGCTCTCTCCTGGACTTGTGCGTATGCTTATCCCCATGCTATCGCCCTTATTCTCCTCACAGGTGGTTCCGGTATCTCCAAGACCTACAAGCGCCATCCTCCAAGTACTTTCGGGACGACGGACAGGGTCACTTAGTGGACGAAGTTGAATTGAGGAGAAGGAAGAACGAAGAGAGGCGCATGGCTGAACAATCCAAGAGGACTAGGAAGGGGGTGTCCAAGAGGAAGGGCAAGGAGCCCAAGATCAACTACCGGACTTTGGATGCGGTCTCCTATTCCGCCATTCGTCACCGTGACTTTTTTGATGAGCTACCTCATGATGATGAGCTGGGGGATAAGCGGTTTTGGTGTGCAGAACAGAAGGGGATTTATGAGGACATCTATGCCAGGTTGAACATTAGGCCTATGCACCCACTAGTACTTGCTGAGGCTTTGGAGAAGGCGCATCTTGTGGATGCGATGTATGTGGCTGAGAGGATGGGGCTGCACCATCTCATGTCTCTCCAGTGCTCTTTTGACTCTAAAGTGGTGAAACAGTTCTTCTCCACTCTGGTGATTTGTGGGGATGAGCGTCGCACTATGAAGTGGATGACTCATGACAAGCCCATGACTGCTGATTTTCACGTGTTTGCTGAGGTTCTGGGGTACTCCTTCCGCAGCAGGGATAGAGCCAGTGGCCACCGCATCATCACTCAGCTGAAGCCCAACAAGGATGCAGCTCTCTCTCCATGCACTGTGGACAATGGCATTGTGGGTACTGTGGCTGGTCTTGCTCCCATCTATGCTGCATTGGTGGATCTCTTCCGTGACTCTATTACACCGAGTGGGGGCAACAATGACAGCATCCATGGTCACCTTGTTCAGCTACTTCAATTTTCTCATGAGGTTGCCTCCTACGAGGACGAGTCAGTGCAGTACAGGCTGGATGTCATGGACTTCATTTACCATGAGTTGTGTGATGCTATGTTCAACCGTCTGTCATTCCCTATGCGCCCTACATTATTCTGCTCATCCGCCACCTGCTTCCTGCTGAGGAGTTCCACATTGACTCGGTGCACAAGGCCAAGAAGATATACAACAAGGTTCAGAAGACCTCTCACCCATCCTCTGCTCCTGAGGGCCTCATGAGGGATGCTCGCAGGCCCCCAGTGCCTCCCGTAGCCTGTGAGATCAAGCAGCTGAACTGGTTCTAGCGTCACATTCTCTGCATGGGTGTGGACACGCGCAAGGGTCAGTACAAGGCATACAGGCAGCGCCATGAGTTGGCTCACTCCCAGCAGCTCATTCTTCACCACGTGTCTGGCGCTTCGGGTGCTCCTCCGGCTCCTACACCTCCCACTCCGTATGCTCGGTGGAACTCTTCCTCCGGGCTAAACTATGGTGAGCTAGAGCGTCACTTGTTCCCCTCTGCGCCTGCTGCTGATGCTGAAGATGAGGAAGGTAACACTGAGGAGCTCGAAGATGAGGATGAGGAAGAGAATGAAGAAGAGGACGAGGACGGGGACTACGATGAGTGATCCCATGGGGCGTTAGCATCGCTCTTCTCCCTTTTTGGTGTCTCGATGCCAAAGGGGGAGAAGTAGTTCTATTAGGTTGTCCGTGGATTTGCATGGGTCGGGCATAAGCACTTGCACTTTTCTATTCGTTATTTCTTGCTTATGCCCATTTAGCGTTGAACTTTTAAATTCGTGGTTTGTGATTTGTGGTTGAGACTTTATGTGGTTGTCTGGATGATACCTATGGACTTCATATCATGGATTATGCTCATGGTTATATCTATTCATATTCTATTGCTGGAGGTTTATCATGGAAGGCGCGCGCTTATAATGGTTATCCAATAATAATTGTGATTTATGTCAAGGATGCCTATTCTCTACTTCGATGGTATGTGTTTTTGCCCTTATGTCTATGGAATAGATTCACCTATTTGTGTGCATTTGTATTCCAATGCAAAACTCTATTATGCACACATTGAGGGGGAGTCCCTTTCATAGTTATCTCTGTTTGTCTTGTGTCTTTCTCCTGCAAATCCTGGTATTGTCATCTAACACCAAAAATAGGGAGATTGAAAGAACATTTCATGTTTTCCTATGTTTTGCGTGTTAGATTACAATACTATGGACACTTTTCATGTGTGCTAAGTGTGCAGGAAGTTTTGAGGGGGGCCGGATAATCCACCCCTCCAAGGGCCGGATAATCCGGCCTACCTCATCTCTCAAGGAAGCCAAGGCGCGTCGCTCTGTGTCCAGTCGGTTTTTCTCCCGGAAAATCCGAAATGGGGCGGTTTTTCCACCCCAGGCCGGATAATCCGGGTTTCGCAAGGGCCGGATAATCCGGCCCCCAGTTTTCGAGCAAAAGGAGCCAAGGCGTGTCGCTCGGTATTCGGTCGGATTTTCTCCCGGAAAATCCGAACTGGGGCGGTTTTTCTTCCCCAGGCCGGATAATCCGGCCTTCACAGAGAACCGGATAATCCGAACCCCTAGAAGTTGATCAAGGGCAAGCTCTCGGCGCGACGCTCTGTGAGGGGGCGGATTTTCTGCCGGATATTCCGAGTCTGGGGCGGTGTTTTCCCAGAACGGATAATCCGGCCCTCACTTGGGCCGGATAATCCGGCCCCCAAAGTGTGCAACGGCTGGTTTTTGGAAGGGGGTATAAGTACCCCTTCTTCCCCAACATTCAGAACTCTTGATTCATTCGAAATTGACCAGACCTTATGCAAGAGCTCTGATTATCGATCTCCCACTTCAACCACCTGAAGGTCTTGATCTTTGGTGGAATTGAAGGAGGAGAAGTTCATCATCAACATCAAGAATCAAGCGCTTCAAATCCTCTCCATTCACTTGGAGAAATCCCTGATCTAGTATTCTTGTCAATACCTAGATCTTGTTATTGTGTTTGACAACTTTGTTCTTGTGGCAGCTTGTTGTCATTTCAGGAGCCTCCAAGTTGTTTTGGAGTTGTTGCCCCGCTAGTTGTGTAAAGGCACCGGTGCCCGCCTTGAAGGGTACCTATAGTGGAAGGTGGATCAGGCCTGTTGTGGTGAGATCCATCGGAGAACAGGGTGAGGCCTTTTGTGGCGTGGTGGTCTTAGTACCACCCACCCCTCCAATGCAGAAGTAGTTCCCTTAACAAGGAAGGAACTGCGGTTAAACAAATCCTGTGTCTCCGCGTGCTTCACTTCGGTTCACTCGTTCCTCTTCCACTCGCTCTTTACTCGCTAGTAGATAGGTTTGCATTTAGGGAAATTCCACTCATTAGTTTATCTAGAGAATTTACCTTTGTGCTAAGCCTAAAATTGAAAAAGAATTAAAAATTGGTGTAGCACCTATTCACCCTCCCCCTCTAGGTGCCCATACAATCCATTTCACCCGGAGCCATCTCCATCGATCTCCACCGCCATCTCCATCACCATTGTTGATTCCCATGATGAGGAGGGAGTAGTTCTCTCTCGAGGCTAAGGGTTCTACCGGTAGCTATGTGTTCATCTCTCTCTATGCATGATCTTATTGAGATCATGAGCTTGTAATCTATAGATCTACCTTGCTACTCAAGTGCTTTAATAGATCTCTGCTCTCCCCATGTGTGTGAAAGTGACAGCGTGCATACCATGGTGGCACTTAGGCTAGAGATTTCAAATACTTGTTATGAGTTATATTTGGAGTTGGATGTCTTTATGAAATTGTGGTGTTTGTCGGAACCATCTAGTACTCAAGGTGACAGTGTGGGGTTTTCTAGATGGGAAAGGCTTACTTTGAGGTGTGATGTTATAGCCCTACCATCGATTAGAGTGTCCAACCGGAGAGTAGTTAAGAGTAGTATCGTAAAGAGAAGATATTTATATGAGAGTGTTCACTAGTGAAAGTATGATCCCTAGGCCTTGTTTCTAAGCACTGAAACACCGTTTGCTATTAGATTTGTTACATGTTTGCTTGTTGCCATCTTTATTTTAGTTTGCTTTTAGTCTCTTCCACGCCATCAAGTTATTTTCTATCACCATTACCACTTATAATTATGTATACCACTTGTATTTCACTATCTCTTCGCCGAACTAGTGCACCTATACACCTGACAAGTGTATTGGGTGTGTTGGGGACACAAGAGACTTCTTGTATCTTGATTGCAGGGTTGCTTGAGAGGGGATACCTTTGACCACTTCCTCCCTGAGTTCGATAAACCTTTGGTGATCCACTTAAGGGAAAACTTGCTTCTATTCTACAAACCTCTGCACTTGGAGGCCCAACAACTGTCTACAAGAATAGAAGTGTGTAGACATCAGTCCACCATACCTACCTACTAGCTTATGCTATTCCAAGTATATTCATGCTTTTGTTTACCTTCCAAATTAAACTTGTATGAGAAAACTAGTGATTAAAGCTCTCACGAACTTGATGGCACACTTTACTTTTTTGCACCTAATAAACTTGAACCATTGGGTCCTTCTTTGTTGCGTATATGCTTGCGCTTTATAAGTTGAAATTAGCATAACCATGTTTCATGGGGAATGCTTTCAACATTGCACTTGTACTTTGTACCCCGTTGATATCATGTTCTTTTGCTTATGGATCCCGACGGTGTGAAATAAAAGTGGAACTTGTAAGATCATGGAGTTTGTATGTGTGTTAGAGAAACGCCTGGGCCGCTAGCCTAAGCCATGCCTAATCATGGTGGAAACTTGCAGCATCACCATAATGAGCACTCTATGAAGCATCCTCAATAAAAACCTATGCAAATAGCAAATAAAAAGATCGCTGAGATGCTCATTGTCTGCTTGCCTTCTTATTTTGATTATGGGAAAGCTCCCGTATCATGTGCAAGGGGTACCTCATTGGCGGTTCTTAATGATACACATGTACTTACAATGACAAGAGCTTGCTCATGACTAAAGTTGAGTAGCATGAGGTTCGGTCTTCGTAAGTAAGGGGCATGAGATTTCGGTTTATAACTTGTCAAGCATATCCTCTTAGTTGTGTCACTTTAACCTTAATCACCTTCAAGATGCTTATGATAGGGGCAATGAGAGCTGAAAGCTATAAGTACCATAATTTTTGGAATCTCTTTATGAGACTTAAATCCCTACTTCCTTTTACAAAAAGGCCTTTCTTCCACCATTATATTGAGTCTCCACCTTCTACCTTTATGCACCTACTTTGAGAGCATAGTGGCCATTCTTAGTTCTATGTGTATTGTCCCAAGACTAGTTGATTGATGCATAACTTGATATTGCTTGTTTTAAACTATTTGTATCTAGTCACTCTTATGAACTTTGAAGGTGTCCTATGCATTTATATTTGCTACTCTATTGAGGGACAAGCTGAATACTATTATGCTATGTTTTCTTTATGTGAAACAAACAAACGTAATGCAAAGCATTGTTATTCATGAATCTTTTGTTTGTGTCTTTTCATGTTGCATCATAGTTTCTTTGTCTTATTGCTAGAACTTTGTCTTTCATGTTATGATTGAAGTACTATGATCCTAGCTATCAATGTTTTACAAATACTTTGATCAATTTTATGATGGTGCATGTCACCTCAAAAATTATTCTTTCTTTTTATCACTTACCTACTCGAGGACGAGCAGGAGTTAAGCTTGGGGATGTTGATACATTGCAAATGTATCTATCATTTTTCTTGTTCCATGCTTGGTTTTATCCACTTTCTTGTGTTTTGTCCACACTTTGGAGTACTTTTCATATGATTTCTTGGACTAACCTATTAACAAGAGCAACAGTGCCAGCTGCCTCTTTTCTGCTATTTTTGGTCCAGGAAAGTCAGAAAATGAATATTCTCGGAATTGGACGGGACAAAAGCCAAAGTGCCTATTTTTCCGGAAGTCATCAAATGCTAGAATACGAGACAGAGAAGGGTTGGGGGCCAGCCACACCACCTGGCCGCACGGCCAGGCCTGGCCCGCGCCAAGGGGTGGTCTGGCCGACCCCAGCACCCCCTCGGCCTCTCCTTCCGCCTATAAGATGCCCTCGGGACGAAAACCCTAAGTGCCCGATAAAAAATCCACGAAAGAGTCCGTAGTCGCCATCATCTCCATCCCTAGATCGGGAGGGATCTGATGCTCTTCCCGGCACCCTGCCGGAGAGGGGAATTCACCCTGGAGACCTTCTTCATCACCATGCAAGCCTCCGGTGTGATGCGTGAGTAGTTCATCCTTGGACTACGGATCCATGTAGTAGCTAGATGGCTGGTTCTTCTCCTTTGTGCTTTCATGTCTAGATCTTGTGAGCTCCATTCATGATCAAGATCATCTATTTGTAATCATACATGTCGTGTTTGCGAGGATCCGATGGATATTGAGATGCTATTTCAGATTGATTATTGATTCTATCATGTATTTGTTATTTGTGATCTTGCATGCTTTCCGTTGTTAGTAGCTATCTTGGCCAAGTAGATGCTAGCAACTCCAAGAGTTAGTATTTATGCTCGATAGTGGGTTCATGCCTCTGGTAATCTGGGAAGTGACAGAAATCTCTAAGGTACTAGATGTGCTATTGCTACTAGGGAGAAAACAACAATCCTTTGTTCATAGAACAATCGTATTGTTTACTTTACATGCAGTTCGTAAAGCAATAATCTGTTGCTTGCAACTTAATACTTGAGGGGGTTCGGATGATAACCTGAAGGTGGATTATTAGTCATAGATGCAGTTGGATGGCGGTCTATGTATAATGTTGTAATGCCCAATCAAGTTCCAAAGGAGTCAAGATGATTAGTATATGCATGTATTGCTTTCTCGATGTTTGTCAATTGCCCCGCTGTAATTTGTTCACCCAGCATGTTATATATCGTAAGGAGAGCCACCTCTAGTGAACTATGGATCCCGGTCCTTTTTCTTTACATACAATCTATAAACTGTTTACTTCTTTGTGTTTACTTTCTGCAAACTATTACTTCTTTCCATTCGATACGTTTAATCCTTTGTTTTCCGGAAAACACGGTGAGATTGACAACCTGATCGCAAGTTGGGGACAAAGTTCTGTGGTTGTGTTGTGAAGGTCTCCACGTTGCTACTAGCACTGGTAGTGCGCCCTGCCAAGGCTCAGCTAGCAACACCTTTGGGGTGTTTCCTTGCTCCTACTGGTTCGATTAAACCTTGGTTTCATAAGTAAGGGAAACTTGTTGCTGTACTCATCATACCTTCCTATTGGGGTTCCCAACGAGCTCTACATCAACATCGCACCAGCACTTTTCTGGCGCCGACACTGAGCCATCAAGCTACTATAGATCTTCATCAAGCAAAATTAGGAAACTACAAAGGTTTAGCTTGGAACTCTTAGGATGGGTGGTAGAATAGTAAAATTGGTAGCTAGGGATCATCTAGATCTAGGGAAGGGTAGGATTATAGCTTTAGTACTAATAATTAGTACTAGCAGATCATGTAAGATGATGATCTTGCTACTAGGAAGTAAGCACAAACATAGAAGCCTAATTACCATCTGTGTACACTCAATTAAGATGCATCATAGACAATGATTGACAACTACACTATGCACAACCTAATAAACATTGATTGATTAACTGATTAAGATAAGAATGAAATAATTGTATTCCCCAAAACCACACTAAACAATGCAATTAAAAGGATTGATAAAGAGTATACAATTAACCAGAAGAGTAAGAACATCCCGTCTTAATAGCACATCCTCACCTCTAACCACAATCTCCACTAAGAATAAACTCTAATGAGAATCAGCTAATTGAGATTGCAGCTATAGGAAGGGATGAACTATTAAATAATCATGAACCATGCATACATCTGCATTAGGAAATGAATACTAAATAAGAAACAATTGTTAAGCCAACAACTCTATTGAGTTATGGATTTTGACTATAAATAGATAAGGAACTAGACAAACCGACATCACTTAATAAGAATTAACAAGAAGCCCTAAATAGGATTATAACAAGTATTGATCATGAAAATGATTGGATCAGTACAATAAACCTAAGACTAACTTGCAATACACACACATCAATTCATCAATTAACAGAAGAACATGATTAAGTACTTAACCCTTGGAATTGTAGAACCCTACATTAAGAAACATGAACAGAACCTTAAACCTAGATCATGAGTAGGACTAGATCAACAACTAGCATACTAGAAGACCCTAGAACCATCTATAGCGTACCAGGAACCGTAGAATCGAAGCTACTAAGAAAGAACATAAAAGGAACCCTAGAAATTGTGAAAAATCCCTAGATGAACCAGTAGTAGAATTAGTTGTAGAAAATGAAATAGAGGGAGAGATTTACCTTCAAAACATGGGAGCCCATCCCACCACTGATTGAGAAGAGGAAGAAGGGTATGCACGGCGGTGATTGGCGGCACAGGGAGTACCCAGAGGTGGGTGTCTCGACCTGCGCCTAACATAGCATCCGGGGGAGGCGACTGATGCCTTTGATCCGGATTACGGATGCAGTATAGTAGCTTTTTCCCTAGAAAAGACCTAGGTTTATCGAATCTTGGGAATCACTTGCAAAATGGAATTGAGGCACATCTATAAGACTTGCTAAATAATTTTACCAAAACTTCTAGTTTACTTTGTATCTTTGGTTGTTTCCAATGATAGAGATAGGCTAGGTTTGAATATTCTCCTGCATCTATGCATTCATATGGGATAAAGATAAAGTTAAGCACATTTAGTGTAGATTGAATAGTGATAAGAGTTATGGGAAACACATACTTAGCTACTAGAGCCTGAAACCATAGGCGACAATAGTCTCTTGGTCCAACAATTTACACCACGAACCCACGGGTTACAACGATTATTAAATAAAACAGACCAAAGCCTTATGATTGGTGATGTTGTTGTAGATCCCAAGCTGATCACTAGGCGAATACTATAATCCCCCTTTCTTTCACTATGGTTTCGCGCATAAAACGCCATTCTCCACTCATCTCACCTCACACCTTAATCAATCCGCGGGGTCTTGGGTACCTACAAGTCCTCAGATCGAGGTAGAGACAAAGATACAAGATAACAAAGCACCTATTCAATCACTACCAAATATTCCCATGTAATTAGATGCACATAAACGATGTGAGGCTTCACCCCAAACCTTAGCCCGTGAGGACTACTCACTCATAATAATAAGTTCAAGAATATAAATCATTATTGAAATACTTAGATTGAAATCAAATATTCTTACAATGGTCACCACTTTGCAAGGAGATGTCTTATTACAAGATGATGGCTATGGCTATGCCTATGAAGGAGGGTGTGCAAATGGAGGTGATGAACTATGGTGGTGTGGATCTCCTTCGGTGTGGGATGGATGAGATCTGGATGGTTAATGTGTTCGGTGGTGGCTAGAGGGTGCGTCTCTCCTCGAATGATCTCTCTTCTTTCATATAATAGGTTATGTTTGACTTAAGGAACATGCTGGCAGGTGGTATGGGCAGGTCGTACGGGCGGGCCTCTCCCATACCGTTACTCGTTATGGCTCCTGGAGATGCCTTTTCTCCCCTAGTTGACTTGGTTGTGTTGGCAATAATATATTCTTCAATAATTGCTCCTGATCTCGCCATAAAAGTGTGATTTTCTACACATCACAATTAAGAGAAGGATTTGCACATCTTTGCAATAATTAGTCACTAGTAGCAAGGCTAGAGAGATATTTAGTCAATTTCTTAACTTAAAATAAGATGTAAACACAGATAAAGATGGCTATTTTCACAGCCATCAACATCCCCAAGCTTAGACCTTAATTTTCCTCGAGCAAGAAACCAAAAATCATAAGGAACTCAGCATTTAAACTGAAATAACAAGACTATAAATTCACTTACAAGATATAGCCATATGAGTCCAGCACTTCTTCCATTCTAAAGCTTAGCATAGTTGTAGTAGTTTCAAGAATATCATACTAGCTTTGGTAACTCAAGACAATCAAAGTAAAGTTTCTATAAACATAAGTAACTAGAAGTGTAGCAATCATTCCAATTCCTCTAGTTAACTCTCAGCTTGCCAGGGAACACTAGGACGTTTCATAACATCAATTTAAGTGTGAGATATCATGTCAAAATAAGCATAACAATAAAGTGTCTCATTTACACCCATATCAATGAATCAAGTCCATCAATACATTTCTTTCTATTTATTATCTTCTAAGAAAATTCATATAATAGTGACGAGACCATGCCAAAGACTTTCTAGGTGATCACTATGGATTCAAAAATAGTTTCCAATTGAAGTCATTAATGAATTTTCTAACATTTTGCATAGACCTTAAGAGTACAAATACTTTTGCCCATGAGTAGCTAGCTACCCATGACGTCAATTCATAGCCAAAATCATGATTTATAGCTAGATCATTCAAATGGTAGCAGAGTTGTTGGCATCCCAGGGTAGGCATCAACAGTTTTGTAGACGAGCATTCAAGCAATATCATACTTTGGATTCACATTTTAGCTTTCGCATGCATCTCAATCACTACTAGACTTCATTTCAATCAAACAACTCCTTTCAAAAGTGCTATCTAGACTATCATTAAATCTATGGGGTTGAGTATCTTCAAGGTTAAACTCTTAACACAATTAAAACATCACATAAGTTATAATTGGAGACTTTTTCGTATTGCACTTGTTTAGCATAATTATTTTCAAGGCAAGACTCGGTTAACTATAAGAACTAGAGCAAAAGCTTACTCAACTACTTACTCATATGAATAGAAAGCTTTACTCTAACTATTTTGAATTACTCCCGCTAACATAATACATTAAAAATACTACTAAATAGCATAAACATTTCAAATTTATAAAGTGGGAGACATAGGACATACCTCTTATGAGTGACTTCACAATTCTCGATGTGTTCCTTCAAAACTCAAAAGTAGATCATTCTCATGAATCATATAAAAGCAAAGAATCAAATGACGACCCACTTTCCATGAATAAAGATAAAAGGAAAATCTTTTGTATTTTTGAGGATCGGGTTTAGAGAATAGAAAAATATTGGAGACAAAGTAAGAAACTAAAAACAAACAAACAAAAAATAAAAAAAAAGTGTTGGAACAAATCCAACACGAGTGTTTCAAAGATCACTTGGAGCTACATTACAACTTCATTATTACATAAATAAATTGCTTAGGAAATACATCCCCAAGCTTAAGCTTTTGCAAGCCCCTTTGTTGCTCATTGTGGTGTCATAGGATAATATCCCAAGTTCCATTGGCTACTCCGATTGGTGAACTAGGACGAGAGGTTTGTGGAGGAGTCTCGAAGGTTGATGGCTAGGTTTCTCATGCTCTCATTATTTCCTTTGAGCGTGTAAAAGGTGGTGTAGTAGTCCAGTGTCTTCTGCCCTTGTTCGGGTCCTTGCTCTTCTTCTACTTCTTCCTCTCCTTGTGTCTCAGCTTGTGGTGGTAGGATTGCGTCAACCTGCACATCATAATGCAGACGCACATTCTAGATAGAGAATAGACTGTTATGCAAAGGAGCAGTGATCAAGTGATCGGCTCCAGGTATATCAAAGTAGTACCTACCATTAAAATTTCTAACCATACCACATGCATTTAGAGTAGCAAAACCGAGACGGCAAACACCTTCTAACAGTTGCAAGTTACTTACATTGAGATGGAGTGCTCAGGTAAGAATGGTGATAACTCCTCCTCCGCATATGGGTCCACGAGTTTGGAAAGCTTGATACTTCAAATAAATCATTAGAATAGCGCCCAAATTTGGTGTTAAGTTATAGTATGGAATTGCAGCTTTTGCGAGGATCATCATGTACTCCTCATTGACTCTTGTGAACTCACCATGGGCTTTCAAGGTGTTAGCAATAACATATAACAAATAGCGTACTGCAGGACACTCAATTTAATTCCCCTTTGGGACAAGATTGGAAATTCTCATCTTATTGAAATAGTAGTTAGGGGTAGGACTAAGTGTGAAATAGGTGGAGCAGATGTTGGTGATGTTTTTGGCAAAACCAAATTAGTGACACCAATCATCGAAAGACAAGTCATACTCATGGTTCATCAAGCGGAAGGTGATCCTATCAGCTCCCAGGATGTCCTCTTCAGAGCTGTCAAATGGACCCATGTATACTTCAAGGTTCTAAGAAACTCGAGCATCAAGATGCGATAGGTGGGGGGCTCCTGAAA
The DNA here is from genome assembly GCA_916181665.1 of Avena sativa. Lineage (NCBI taxonomy): Eukaryota > Viridiplantae > Streptophyta > Magnoliopsida > Poales > Poaceae > Avena > Avena sativa. The sequence goes on along the minus strand of OV702287.1, from coordinate 100,080,624 downwards.
AACAAAGTCAATAAAACCAACATTGTTGCAAAGATAATTAAAATCATGGTGAAGGCCTAGTTGGTTTAGAATATGGGGGCACGCCCATTTAGTGTCCATCCTAGGAGTTCTTCCGAGAAGAAGGACAAGGCGCGAAAGTATGACATCCGCTGAGTTCTGGTAGTCGAACAAGGCACTCCCACCGAGAGAGAAAAGAATATGAAACCAGCCGAGGAGGTAACAGTTGCGAAAATGGCTATCAGGACTTGGTGCTCGGTGCACAAATCTAGCCATCATGATGCTCGGGATTGCCATTCCATGCAGGGCCTCGCAGAGGCTAGGAAGAAGCGTTTTGCCGAACAGGAGGCTAACCCTCCCTTCTAGAACTGCTACTAGTGCAGGAAACCTGGGCATATGGGGGCGAAACTGCCCCGGGAGCCGCGGTAGCGGTCGTGGGGGTGGTGGTGACGGAGGTAGAGGCTGAGGAAGAGGAGGGCATGGCGGGAGCCGCGACAACACGGCTCCAAGACCACACAACGATGAAGCAGCCCAAGAGCGAAGCCAGGAGGGCCCTGATGGGTATGGCCACTACCAGGATGCCAAGGACTATGCATGTGTTCGCGGTGGAGCATACACTATGGCTTCCCAGGGGGAGTTCAAACGCTTCTCCCGGGAACTATGTGCAATGATACCCACCCCGGAGGCATAGCGACCACTGTGGTGGTCGCATGTGCCTATCACCTTCGAGGCGGGCGACCACCCTGGCTGTTTTACTGGGGTCAGCGCGTTACCGTTGGTGGTCTCCCTAGTCATCAACAACATCAGGGTTACCAAGATACTAATTGATGGAGGGGCAGGCCTCAACATTCTCTCCGCCAAGCTGATGGAGAAGTTGTAGATCACAGAGGACTAGCTTGCCCCCACTGGTTCGTTCTAGGGTGTAAACCCTGGAGCCACCCAGTCGTGGGGCAAGGTCGACCTGCCAATCACTTTCGGTACCACGGACAAATACCGCACGGAGAACGGCATCTTCAATGTTGTGGACATTGCCTTGCCGTATAATGGTATCCTAGGGCGACCTGCCCTAGCCTAGTTCATGGTGGTCACCCACCACGCGTACAATGTCATCAAGATTCCCTCTAGTTGGGGGACCTTGACCGTTAAGGGTGATGTGAGGGATGCAGTGCTCTGTGCTGAATAACTGTTCAAAACAGCCACTATTGTCGTGCCCAGAAACAATATTGAGAAAATGAATTTTTACCTGATTCCTGGATCGCCAGGAAGAGGGCGTGTAGCATCCGGGAACCTGGATCTGGGGCCTAGGCATGTGTGGTGCACCGAGTAAGCATAGACTTCTAGGGGTACCACCCTGCCGCCCAAAAATCCCGGTAGCAAAGGTCACGTCTCCCAGCAAGTGCAAGGAATGTAGTGCGTATTTGGCCTGGCCCGCCCATGTGTAAACCGCTGTAATTCGAAGCTTGCCCCCTTTTGGAATGAAAATCCCGTGCTCTTGAGTTTTTCCACTTTGTTCTTATTTGCCTGAGCATTTTCGGGATTGGACTTCCTTTGGGTATTTCTCGGATTTTGGACATGACGAACAAAACCTGTCATGCCAAGAAATTTTGTATGCTCATGAGCTGCTCTGAGCTATGAGCATAGTGTTCCCAGTATGGTCAATGGGAACTGAATCAAGAAGACACACCTCTCATGTCCTACCCTGAGTTGGCAAGCCGTGCGCCATGATCAAGTGCACGACACATATTTAAACCCGAGGCATGGTTAAGATGCTGTAAGGTGTGTTCATCGCATTTTAGGGCGCATAGAACTCCGCCAGCGGGAGGTCCCATTAGCAAGTGTTGGGCTTGGGTCCGGACAAGGGCCCCTCACCGACAACCACAATAGTGAGCCAAGAATTTCCATCTTGGGTGCAACATCACCCGGAAATGTAAGCTACCATTGCTCGAGTGAGCATAAGGTGAAAGCGGTGCAAGAAGTGGAAGTGGAAGCCGACTAGCAAGCAGCGCAAGAAAGAGCCAGCACGATGAACTCCAACTTGTGCAAGGCAAAGGGATCGACATAAGTCACAAGAGCAAGCACAAGCAAAAGGTAAAGTTTCATATTAAAAGGCTCATCAGCATTACATTTGTAGATGCTACATGCAGGATGAGCCTAGAGAGGGCAGTCAGCGGCGGGTCGCGGGAGGAAGGCTATGGGAGTGAAAGGGGGGAGGCTGGCTCCAATTCCTCTCGACGAACTCCTCGCACAACCACATCGCCAGTAGGGCTCCGTCAGCCGCCAGCCACCGCCCGTCGCTAACCTTAAGGAGAGTGACCCTTGGAGAAACCACCGTTGGACGACAGGGGATAATAGAGCCAGAAGCACATGGTGTTGTTGAACACCTTCACTGCGAGCTGACCATTCCCACGGTAGCAGAACTTCATGACATGGTTGTCATGTAGGTTGTAACACGCCACGAAGTCCGACCATCCCCGACCAAGGGACATGCAGTCGTCCTCATCAACTAGTGTCCCCAGGTCCCAGATGGGTTGCTCGCTGCTCGACTCGTGTAGCTCCATCTCGCGAGGGGGTGACCGTTCATCTCGTCAACCAGCAGGTTTGGCAGCTTCAGATGTTGCTCAAATCCTAGCCATAGAATCATGAGGAACTCAAAGCCAACAACATCAGCCATGAATTACTCCTGCGATTGGGAAGGAGAAATTGATGGATCCCGGCGCCTTGGGAGGAGGCGGGCATCGTGCTCTCCACGGCCTCGGCCACTCCCATGCCCGGGAGCAGGCAAGCCCCACTCCTGAGACCCACCGTGTCCTTGATCCTGCCCACGGCCTTGTCAGCCGCGACGGGCAGGGGCACCGGTGGACGGGGTGCCAGGTATCCCTCAGTCTATGCCAATCTAAAATGGGTTGGTGACCGCTATGACGCCTGCGTCGCGAGGCGTCCGGATACACTAGACCTACCTCACCATAGTGGGTGGAGGGTTGTTGCTGAAGCAGTGATAGCCATCAGCGCTCTCGGACAACATCTCCAACAAGCTCAAGCAAGTGAGAGCGTGGGGGATATGGTGTGGCAATTATGCCTAAGACCATCACCCCTCGCCCTTTATATAGCTTTGGAGGGGGCTAGCGTATTACCTCCCTGACGGCACGGGGGAAGCTAGTGCCGCCTCCCCTCCCCAATTATGACTCATTTTTGTAGGAATCAAAACAACCAGTCAATGCAACCAGACTGTAGAAGTCGATATGGGACTTGACACGATGCATCATTTCCACGGCTACTCAAGTGCATGCACGTGCGCACGCCAGCACATGGTAGGCCAGAACGTGCCGAGTGGTCACGTAGCGCGCGGGTGTCGACAAGTTGGGACCATGCGCCATTGTAGGGTGAAGTCTGGCAATGGTGTCTAGGCCATCCCGAGCAACTCACTGGAGACAGAGGAGGAGCATCGATGGGCCTCACCTGAGGGCTTCTGTCGGTGCAATAGGAAAGGGGGACCCTCGCATTGCGCCTCGGCGCATGGGAAGGGACTAACCTCCCAGCAAGGTCATCTTTGTGAAGAGGAGCATAGGCCCGGGGAATGGGACACGAAGGAAATAAGTAACGTCGGTGGGTGCGCTCACTCGCTACTCCACAACGTCGTCGTGGGAGAGACTCCTCCTAGGCCAGGCGCCACCCGGGAACACCCGTCAAGAAGGACCGAGCCAGTGTCAGCGCACGGGACGACATAGGAGACAAGTGTCACCCTATCCCTGCGCCTGCGCAGGGCATTAAAGGGAGTGCGGGTGTTGTAGTCCCGACATGGCAACACACGCCCTGTGTTGTCCCCTCACCATCAACTGCTGCACAACACCGCCCATGGCCAAGGAGTGGCCAACAACACTGCCCACGGCCAGAAGTGGCCAGCTGCACCACCCATCTACCGCTATGTCGCGTGGCACGGCAGTAGCGTATCCCAGGAATGATAGGAGGGCGCATGCACGTCGGCTGATGTGGTACCCCTTGCGGTATAAAAGGAGGGTCTTGGCCATGGTAGAAGGAAGATGTTTTGGACAGAGGTTAAGGGAGGCTCAAAGAAGTTCTGATCAAGATTTAGAGACAAGGTTAAGAGAGGCATTCTTGGTGTACCCAGGAGTGCAGAGAAAGAGTTAGATAGTAGTTGAGAGAGAGAGAGTTTTAGAGAATAGTTGAGAGAAAGAGAGATACTGGATGAGAGAGGAGGACGAGAGCTAGATCTGAGATACTCCCATGAAGATAGTGTGAGATAGAAAAAAGAGGAAGCCCAGAAGAAGCTAGTTGAAAGCGGCTCCCCGGCACCAGATCGTTGATCTCATTGTAAGATATTCACAAGATAAGCCACCAAAGCAGGATGTAGGGTTGTTAGCCGAAAGGCAGCATGAACCTGGGTAAAAAACAGTGTGTGTGTTGAGCTAAGGTCGTATTTCCTTAGTGCCCATTGCCGAACCAAAATTGAGGTGTGAGACATCCTTGGTATCTGCACTTCGACACGCAACAACAATTTTTAGAGTTATAGATCTCCAGTTGTTATTTATTTAGTGAAACAACTCCATGTAGTCCTATTTAATTCACCAAAACATAACAAAGGCTCAATAAATTATGAAAACTAGGATTAGGTAGATCTTGTAGTACATGATCATTGTGTGTTGGAATCAACTTTGTTGCAGTGGTAGCTTTACCCTGAGAATTTGTATAATTCATATCTGTTTTTTTGTCATTTTTACTACAGTAGATTTATAGATCTACTTGGTATGGATCCAAAGGCCCATGAAAGTACCTTGAATATCTACCGGTAGAAATTGGATTCAATGCATTTGGAGTGTTTTATATTGATTTTGGGTGAAACCAACACATTTTTGTAGATTATTTTATAGTAAATAACAAAATTACTTTGGGAAATCCACTTGCTCTACATGTTAGAGAACTTGGCCAGGGACATGAGAAAATTTATATCTAGAGGTCTCTAGACATTTACCATTTTATTAAGAATTTATTCTAAGCAAGGAACTAACAGATCTAGTGAATAGATAAAAAATTTCAGAAATAATAATCCACTTGGGCTAGCTTTTGACCAATTTGGGTGGCACACCGCTGGGCCGACCCATCTTGGCACCTCCACGCACAGGAGCTAACCGTTCAAAATTCCTAGTGAGCCCCAGGGGTCAACGGTGCGGTGAGTGAAGCGGTATGGAGCAGCACAGACCGTCGGATCTAGTGGATATCAATAGTTTCTGGTCGTCTCCTACCTCTCGCCGCGTAGAATAGAAGGGGAACCCCTAGCAGGTCTAGGGGCACTTGGGAGGCTTACCTAGGGGAGGTGGTTGACCGAGGAGTGGCCGATGAGGAGCGGCACAATGGGCGAGCGCAACAAGGTACGACACGACAACTCTGGCTTCTAGGAAGGGGCTCGCGCATCGGTGCTAGGGAAGCACAATCCGACACTCGCTAGGGTGACTATCTGGGCCTGCTGCATGTCGGCGTCGAAGTGGTAGAACATATGCGGAGGTCCTGGGGGCACAGGAATGGCTTCGGCACAGCTACAGGTGCCTGGGCACGTCAGACTCGCCGGAGGTGCTCCACTCGGGCATGCAACCGTGGCGGCGGTCTCGGGCATTCCTAAGGCAAATGAAAAGGATGAGTAGGTAGCTAGGAGGAAGGGGAGAATAGTAAAAGTAAGAAGAGGGGCAGAGGTGTTCTGCATCAGTTGCTACCTTGGATGCAAGCTCGCAGCACCTCGACGAAGAATGGCATCTCCTCGACCACACAAGAGGAGATCCAGATCTCGGAATAGAGGAGTGAGGGAGTGATGGAAGGGTAGTGTAATGAGCCAGGGAGGAGTGGCTGGAGTGATCCCTTCCTATTTAACAAGGAGGTGATGCTCATGGTGGACATGGTCCTTTTTGGACATGGGAAAAGAAGGTAGCCCTAGATTGGCTGAGAGGGGCGGTGAGGGTGGTGTGGGGGGTCTTGGCACGAGCAGAGGAGTGGATGAAGGAGTGCTACAGCTTTTGTGGCATTGATTTGAGTAGATATAGCAAGATTTGATATAATGGCCATGTGAGCCCTTCCCTCCTCCCTCCAAGCACTACAGGACAAAAGGAACAGTGGTGCTACAGTACACTTCGACCATAGGGTTAGTAGTTGTTGTGGTGATCATTGCATGGGTTTGGCGTTGGATCAATTGATTTAATTTTGGGAGAGGTTATTATGCAAATATAATTGCATTTCCATTTGTAGTTTATATCTCAAGGAGAATCACCAAGGTCAAGTTGGGGTTTTGAGATTGTACATAATCAAGGTGAGAGAGTGGAGAGATGGGGTGATGTTGGTTTGAATTTTAAAAGATCAATTTATGAAGAGTTAAATAGAATTTGTGATCTTATCGATTAACATTGCCATGCCCACTTGAGCATGCAATATTTGGTGACTCAGAGATCGATTTGTTTCATGGGGTGTTAGACTAGGTTGTATATATAGGAGTGGTGTGGCTAATTGGTCAAAAATATGTTTAAGTGGTTCAAGATTAAAAGCCAAATTTAGTTGTTTTAAGGGTGTCAAAATATATTATCATCTTGCCTCCAAAACCATGTTGGATTAAGAAGCACAAGGATCCAATTGGAAAAAATGGGAGTATGGGTTGATAGAAAAGGTTGAGTAGATCACAACAATGCAAATAATTGGTCTAGAAGAGGTGAGATGTAGTTGGGAGCTTCTACCAAAGTTGGCATGTCGAAACAAATTATTTTCTTGACCACAAAACCATCAGGGACAAGTGGGTCCAAGAGGGATCTATTCAAGGGTAGGAGTCTAGTTTGCAAGTACACATGATGGTGTACAATATGGTCCAAGTTAATTTCTAAAGATATCCATGGATGATTCTACATAGAGTCTTAAAGATGGGATCCTGATAATACTTTTAGATTTAGTAAATTTTTGACTGGTTTAGGGTTTTTAACTAGATCACAAGATCAAGATGAAGGGATGGGTTCTAGGCTTTCAAACACACCATCAAGTGAATGTGGTTGATAACTAGGTTGAGTAGGAAGGTAACATGCTTTATGTTGATATCCATTTATTTGGGAACTAATAAAAGGAAGTGGCTCAGTATTGATCCTGATAAGGAGATATATGGTCAAGTTAATGACTAGAGGCCAAGTCTAGCTTGGGAAACTAGATAGATGGGTTCCTTGATCAAAGGAAGTTATAAGTGATGGTAGAGTACATCACAAAGGAGGGTATAGAATAGGCACATTTCCTAGGGATCAAGAGTAAGGGTCTTGATTATGGGCCCAATAACTAAACTTGATAACAAGGATGAAGATGTTCTTCCTACTAGTGTTCCAATGATTTGCTCTCAAGAGAGTTAATGTGGTGTATTATTATTATCCACTATCCTTGTATTTCTTGACAAGGGTTTGGTAAAGGTGATCTATTGAAAGAGTGGCTAGGATACCATCCAAGCTTAGTGGGTTGAGAATGGAAAGATTTCCATTCATCAATTTGAGATTGAGAGAGTGGGTCGTTGGTTTGGTTGTGTTACTAGAGATTGAGCTCCTAGAGTAGCTCAGGCAAACTCCTAGCAATCAAGTCCAGATAGATCCTGCTTAGGACAGCAGATCAAGGCAATTCATACAAATATCTCAAGAAGACTACCTACACACACAAGCCTTGCTTAAGGTACAAAGAATGGAATCTTTGAAAGGTTTGTGCTTTGAAGAAGGTGAGAGTCCCTTGGCACTTCTATCAAGAGTGGAAAACAAATAGCTTTATAAAAGATTTTGGAAAAACTAGATGTGAGGATATTTTGAAGGTTCCGTCTTGAGAACATATGGAGATGCTATCATATAGATCTCCATAATTTTGTCAATAGAAGATAAGAAAACATTTTTTGTTGCAAAGGCATCTTGGCTCTTGTTTTGAAATGGCAGAACATTTGAGAATATGTAATTAAGCCAAAACATTGTCTTTTATTAAATAGCTTTGGCAAATGAGGTTAAGGTATAGAAGTATCTTAACTACCACATAATAAGAGACATAGGCACAAACAAGCAAATAACTGCCTCACCACTAACTAACAAAAAGTTTTTGTTCCCCTGATTTTTGTATTCAGGACAACTAATCAAGATTACTGAAAGTTAGGTGTTACATCTAGTATATTAGAGTTTCACACGATCGTAACTGCTATAGTCATGATTTCTATTATGACATTAATTGTAAAAAAGTCTTCCTAATAATCCAACCCAAATACATATGGAGAAGTGGTTACAAAATCCCTAGCTCAGGCGTAGGATCAACTGAACATAGACTTCACATATTTTTCTCAAGTAAACGGGGCCAATTCCTTTCTTTTAAATAATAGCCAACAATAGTTCAACTCTATGCATTCCTCACCATTTTAGTTAGTTTGCTCTGCTTCCAAAACCTTACTTTTTACTATATTTTCCATGTTGGTAGAAAGATGGATTCTCTCCCATTTCTATGATTCCGTTCTTGCATTCTAACCTATAACAATGTTAGTTCCAGTAAATCACAGTATTATCTTAACTACTAACGGTGATCCAATATTCATTGTTAGAGCATCTCCAACAGGCGCGCTAAAACACGGTCGTGCGGTAAAATCGCCGTTTTAGTCGCCGCTCCTCCGTCGCCGCCACCGCCCCTCAGCCACCTCCCCTATCATTTTCGCATCGCCGCCATTATCGGAATGCCTCCGCACCGCCGCAAGCCCTTGAGCTCCTCCGGATTCCGCGGTGTGCGTGCACGGCCGGCTGGCAACTTCTACGCCGAGATAAGGGCATGCGGTGACTGCATCACGCTCGGCACCTTCGAGACCGCACACGAGACAGCACGCGCGTATGACGCGGAGGTGTGGCGGCTCGGATGTCCGTGTCGTGACATGAACTTCCACTACGTAAGCACCCACGCGGAAGCGGAGATGGTGGCGTCGCCGCCATGCCTCGTCTCATGCGAAGAGCAGCAACGCCACCGCGCGCGACGGCGGTGTCTATACTACACCGAGGAGGATGAGCGTGCTAGGGCGGCATGTGCGAGCCACTTCCCAGAGGACGTCCAAGCCAAGGTGGACTTCTTTGCGGCGAGGTAGGCGGAGAGGAAGCGTGGGTGGGCAGCAAGTAGGGAGTTCATCGCCGCGTAGGCCGCTGGTCCGTCCACAATCGACAACAACGATGACCAGTGGCTCGACATGTTCTCCTCAACCTCAGTGGAGAGCTCGGCCGACGAGGACGATGACAAGTTTTAGTTCTAGTGCAGTTGATCTTTAGTCTACCTTATTTTCAGTCTATTTTATGAACTATGAACTATATAATAATATTTGGTTTGTTTGATCTACGTTTGATGCATATTTGTGAAAAAAAGGTGTTTGTGGGGCCGTATTTTATAGCGCCGCTAGGGGCGCGCTGCAGTTTATAGCGCCCCTAATTCGGTCGCCCTGTCACGCGCTCAAAAATAGCTAAACAGGTGTCCAAAAAGTATTTTTGCGCGCGTGATTTTTAGATGTCTGATGAAGATGCTCTTAGTGTTTTCTGTATCAAGTTTTTCTCTGGAACACCTGAGCTAATACCCACTAATCATTTATACACCCACATGCTCCTCATTTCAAAAAATAAAGCCACATGCTCCTTCCCCACTGCCCCCTTCAAGAAATCGTTGTCTTCTCAATTTCTCACCTCTCCATGGTTTTATTTGCAAAAGCTATGTGCAATAAGTCTTGCAGCAACACAGGGCATCTTCTACTTAATTATAGGTTACCTTTGCGAGGGCACTTGACGATCAGTTGATACAGCATGCAGAATTAAGGGAAAAGAAACTTGCAACACGTATATAAGAAATTGGATTGTACAGAGCTATTATCACATGAGCCACATAGCGCATATAATGACACCGGAAAAACGAAACTAGCGCAATAAATCAGCAAATGAATATTTTAATTCTTGTCCAAGAAGTATAAAACCAGATCCCATTTAATATCAATGATAGCGGAAATAAATAAGGTTTTTCATGTTTAATCGTTCATAGTTCTTCCCATAAAAGGGAGCAACAGGATAGCTCAACTTATAGGTCTTGAATCCTATATTTGAAGTATTAATGGCTCACCATGTTCCTGAATAATAGTACTCCATTGGGCGCTCCCATTTTAGGAAAAAATCCACTAGGTGGTATTCGCTGAAATGGTGGACCGTATCTTCAGAGACTTTGACATCATGAGCAACTTCTATGTCAATATCCTGGAGTGATGGTGCACATTTTAGAATAAAGCTGATAACATCCACTTCATGGCTCTTGTCACTGAAATCGCTTACTAAGATCTGTTCAAGAGAATTTAAGAGAATTTCCTGATGTTTCCACCCTTCTGGTTACCCCAAATGCAAGAACATAAGCATGTAGTGTCACCCTGAAGCAATTGAGAAAAATATGTTAATCTCAAAAATGAAATTGTCTACAAACTGAATGTTTATATTATAAACATATTTTTTCCTTGATCTAATAACATACCTTGTATTTACTTAATTTAAGATGAAGATAGTTTGAACATGCTCATTCCAAACATATGACCGTTTGGCTCCACAACCAGAGTCAAATCTGTATATTGATTTGGAAGTACAATGTGCTCCATCAATTTCCCATGTCCTTGCAGCTCCTAGTTAACGGTGATGTGAGCGTATAATATCAATGAACATCATCTCCTAAAAAGTAATTAACTGTGAAAATTGAAAGAATTCATATTTGTTCAAGCTAGCTTCAGATTAAAGTTAATTTCGTGCAAAATATTATATCCATGAATTTCAACATTTTCACATGTAGAACTTATTTAGGTTTCTAAACCAAATAGGGTACCATATATACACTGAATCATGTAGAGTACATGCAATGCCAGTAAGGAAAAAAATGCAATGCCAATAAGGATGGTTTTCTTCTTGTGTTTGCTCATCCCCATAATTCAGTATTTCCTTGTTTTCTCGTTATGTATTTGTTGTAGACTGGTCAAGAAGGATTTTTCAAGTAAGATAATTATTAAGAGATACTGTAGGTAACAGTACATATAAACAACAAGAATTAACTACGAGTTCAGTGAGAAATTGCACACATTTTTTGGCCAACTAAATGTTTCATATGTATCAAGTTTGAGCTAGATTTGTTCTGTCATTCCTGATTACACTGTGTCATGCTTTTAATCTCCAATATTATAGAAGAACAATTATGTGCAAGAACACACTATATATTAGCATAATTCAACTTGGCATTGTCGAATTCGCTCATGATCCTAGATAAGAAAATTAGAAATTTTAAGGTGATTGGCATTTTTACCGACCGTACATCGAACCTGATCGTACGGAGATAAAATAGGTGGTACTAAACTGATGGTACCCGGTGGTACAAACAAAGTGGGACAGGTACCAACTTATATATGTACAGCTTCGCTTGTGCTGCTCACAGGGGAAGCCCAGCGAACTCGGTGCCAGCGTCATAGACCTGCCGCAGTGGGTGCACACTGTGGTTCAAGAGGAGCAGTGGGTGCGCAGGTCCCCCGCGTACGGTGGCCTCGCCTGCGAACTAGTCCGCCTCCTTCCGGCGTCGCTCTGGTGGTTCATGTTCGTGGCGGCGCTCAGTCACGTTCTTATTATCCTTGGTGATCGTCGCGTTCACACTCCTTCAGTGGTGCTCGGCAGTTCATGTGTTCCTCATCGCCCCGTGTCCTCCCGGTCTACCTCCTCACTACACTGCAAGCAGCATCAGTAGACAGAACGCGACCTAGCAACAACATCAGCCCGTAGCAGCAGAACAGCTAGCAGAGCCGATCAGCACGGTCAGTGCACGTCCACGCAAGAGGTTCGAGGGAGGCCACCGTGCAGCTTTGTCCCGGTTTAATCAAGGGCTCTCAGTAAACTCCATCAAAAAAACTACTTTGTGATTTCAGTAGCATTCTTGCTTACATACTATAGTAAAGATTAAGAAACTAGGTGTGTATATTTGACTAACAAATACAATAATAAACTTTAAACACCACTCATCGATCCAAGTATTATGCACAGTTAAGAAATGACTACTAAGATTATAGGCTAATATAATTAAGCTATATACCAAGGACAACAAAAATATTAAAGGGGAAAAGCAAGAGTTCAATCTTTTTCAACCGAAAAGGAAAATCATGTCCTCATATGTATATGCACCTCACAGTTTAATCGGTATATGTATAGTTGTTGGGACTTGGGAGTGTATGTTAAATTAAAGAACCAAGCTTAATTTGCATGGAACAATTGAAGATTAACAAATCAAAACAGATTTCCTAGAAATTAAACATGTGCATTATACTACCTCTGTCCAAAAATACAAGACGTTTTGGTATGCTAAAATAGCCTAAAAAATGTCTTATATTTTCGGACAGAGGCAATACTTCATAAAATTTTACAATATTTATAAATATTATTATATGCTGTCCTGCTTGTAATCCCCAATATTACAAAAGAAACATCACGTGCAAAATCTCAGTACATATACATTATTATTATTCAACTTGGCATCGTCACTAAAGATCCAAAATAAAAAATACTAGCTACTAGTGTGATTTCAGTAGCATTCTAAAAACTGTGGTGAATTTTAAGAAACTGGTGCTGACTAGCTAATAGATACAATAGTTAACTTTAAACACCACTCATCAATCAAAGTATTCTGCATAGTTAAGACATAATTATTAAGATGCAAAGCCAATTTAATTAAGCTATGTGTGATGGACAACAAAGATATTAAAGGGAAAAGAGAGTAAGTGTTCAGGGCTATTTGGTTGGTGTATATCCATGCCACATTTTTCCTGTGCAAAATCAGTGTCCACATTTGTGGTAAAAAGACTTGGCTAGAAATCTTGTCTATGGCTTGTAGGGTAGGGTGCTAAGGAATTGAGACAGTCATAAGTGAGGCCAATAAGCAAACACTAGCTAGATTAAAGTGTGGCAGGTCTAACATGTGGCGTGGCAAGGTGTGGCTTCAATATTCCAAACAGGCCCTCGGTTTCTTTCAACCAGAAATAAAGGAAAGCATGTCTGATACATATATATGCACCTCACGGTTTAACTAATATTCTTGTATGAACTCGCTGCAAAATTTTAGTAAGTTAATAAAGTCTATATCCATCGGCCAAGGCGATATCCCCTTTCCCAAAAATATAAGGTTTAACTGATATATGTATTGTCACGAGCATTTACATGTAACCTAACAAATAGGCTAAAAAGAACGAAAAGGTAAATAGATGTCAAACTTTAGAAAATTTGAGGTAAGATACTATTGTTCGATTCTTCATGAATATTATGCATACGATAATAATTTATAATTTCTTCAACTCCGAAGAGTAATGGTCCAACTTGCATCTGAACTTGTAAAACATCATGAATGAAAGAATGTAGAGAATCCAGTCTTTTTACACCTGTAACACTCCATGTCAATTCTATAACACTAACAATACGGCCCCACTATAAACAACTAAAACGAATATATTTCTTGGAGCTATACGTGTATTATTGGTTGCAGAGAGACCGTGTTTCTCCCATATTTTCGAAGAAAGAGAAGATGAAATAAACACAGTAGTACATATATTAGGCTGTCATGGGATGTAAATGAAGTACGTACATGTTAGTATTGTGTACTTACGGGGAGAATGGGGAGATAAAGCTCCAGGACCTGGGTGCGCCTAAAATAGCTTAGGATCCTGTCGAAGTTGGAATGGGCTATGAATCCTGCTCGAACCAATATGGGGGGAGGAATCTCCCCTACCACCAGCATCTTGAGGTGGTCGGTGGGGCCAACCTGAGTGCTCTCCGGGCAGCAATCCGCCCATTTAAACGTCAGAAGCAACGGCGCGGAAATCAGCAACTCAGCGCCTTTGCTATCCATGAAGCAGCACTGCACCGACATGGTGCGAAGCTTGAGCGCCACCACGTCGAGTATCCTCAGACCGTAGACGTCCAACAGGGTCAGGTCCGTGAGCGACGCGGTGCGGAGCCTGAGCGCCGTCACGCCATCGACGTGTCGCACGACCAACGAAACCAGGCAAGGGCAGCGCGAGGACACAACCTCGCTGAGCGCTGCGCCGGCGACGTCAGCAAAGTGGACCTTCATGAGGACGAGCTGGGTCAGCGACGCGAACACCCCGACGCCCATCGGGAAGGCGAGGCACAGGAACCTGTCGTTCAATCTCAGCGTGATCTGCTTTGCAAACTCCAAGTACGTGAGCTCGAAGATCTCCGCCGCCGGCTCCTCATCTGAGTCTGACTCATCATCCTTCGAGTCATCGGCCTTCACCGTCTCCACGCTCAGCATGAAATCTCCCTTCAAGAGCTTGGCGGCGCGGCGCGCCCAGGACATGAGCTGGGCGGCGTCCACGTTGTCCACCCTGGAGATGCTGATTTGGAAGTGGCAGCGAGCGCGGCGGAGTCGGCTGGTGGTGTAGACGGAGAGGATGCTCTCAACGACTAGCGCGAAGCGGTCGGGCTCGCCGCCGGCGTCGACCTCCTCGTCGATGACGTGTAGGATCTGGGCTCCCGTCCAGAATCTTCTCCAGCGCCGGGAGAGGACGCAGGTCCGCACCAACTGGATCAGCGGGAGGAGCGTCACGATCTGGAGCAGGAGGTCGTCGGGGAGAGCGCTGAGACGGTCATCCATGAGAACTGGTGGAAGATCTAGGGTTTGTTCTGCTTGGGGGGAATGGGGGCGAAGCGAAGAAATCTTCGCAGTTGGAGGCGAGTGAGAAAATGGCAAACGGGAGGGACGAGCTGTCTTGCCAGCGCTGCTGCAGTGTAACGCCTTTCCATTCCATTGCAGCAATCCCAATTAATTCCGTGGGAACAGTCAGCACATTGGCCCGCGTGGTTTGCAATTCAATTGGGCCGATTTGGAAGCCCGGTATTAGGAACAGAACGGGTGTAAATACAAGTCTGACTAACAATTCGGCCCAAGGTGTAAATACAAGTCTGAAAAGGTATTCGGCCTGGTCGTAATCCGTCGTATCCCGGTTACCACCTGGAAAAGAAAAGAAAGAGTGTGTGTGGTGTGGTCGGTTTTCTAATAGACAATCCGTCAAATATTCCGTAATTTAGGATGTGTATAAAAATAACTAATTTCTAGATTTTTGTGTAGGTCAGACAAAAATATTTCACGATGAGATTTTGCAGGGCCATAGAATAAGTCATTATCAACATCTAGGATTTTTTGAATTTTTTTACACTTACAAATATTTATTATAAAGAAATTCAAAAATGGATCCATGAAGCCCGTCCTCTAACGTCATTTTTCAATTTACCGGTCGGCTTCCAAGGTCACGTTCCGCCAAAAGCAACGAAGGAATAAGATACTCCCTCCGGCCCTCAGATTCGGATGTACCTAATTTGACTAGATTCATTTAAATTTAGACAAAGTTAAGAATATTAATATAGACTGGATGGAATAGAGAAAAGATATACTCCCTCTGATCCTAATTAATGGTTTCAGATTTATTTAGATACGGATGTATCTAGTACAAAAACATGACTAGATACATTTAAATCTAGACAACATTAATTAAAATCGGAGGGAGTAATGATTGATCTCCATAAAGACAACATAATTACAGTCTAATCTGATTGAAGAAGTACTGAATCGGTAAGTACGGTAAGTACGAAGAGAAGCTCTCGCGAGACGGCGGCAAACCCATCTAGGGTTCCTTCCCTCTGTCGGCAATGCCACCGATCCGTCCCGTCTTCGGCGGTCTTAGGGCCTTGGAGGCGTGGCGGACCACGGCCTCTCGCCGGCGGGAGGTTTCAGTGTTTTGTTTAGACTATTTTTAGTGTCTTCTTCAGAATGTTGAGGCGGCGGCTACGTCCTGAGATCAGAATAAGGTCCTCCCCGTCCTATCCTCGCTCTGGTGGTGCGTCTAGCATCAGTGAAGGGCACGTAGAGTCATGTGTCCGACGGATTCCTTGGGATCCGGTCGTGTGTTTTGATGTCAGTCTCTTCCGATCTACGTTATTCATCTTCAGCGATGGTTGTTGCTCTGGTGCGCTGGTCTTTTGGGGCCTAACATGACGACTTCCCGTCTGTCTACTACAACAAGCTCTACTACGACAAGCTTTGTCCGGCTCCGGTGATGGAGGGGCGAGGACCGCGGCGCGTCTTCGTCTCGTGCCAGTGTTTGTAGTCATCACTAGGTGGTCCAATGACCTATTTGTATTTTTTTATTACTTTTGAGACTTTTGTACTGTTGTTGATGATTATTAATAGATCGGTGGAATTTCGTAAATATATGAGTAGGAAAAACACATGCTAGTATATATAAAGAAAAGCACCTTTGAAAGCTAACTATTAGAGCATCTCCAGTCGTTTGTCCAAAGACGTCCCAAGAACCAATAGACAGGCAGGGTACAAAAACGTGGCGGCGTGCTCCATAGCCCTTTTTGTCCAACGTGGCCTAATAACGTGTTCAGCACGATCGAGGCCATCCCTAGTCCACAAAGGACGTGCTTGGCTCTATGGACACAACGCACTGGTGATGTGGCGCTTGGCGGGTTAGCCCTGCGGTTGGCACAACGGTTGGTCGGCGTTAATTATTAATATCGTCGGAGCAGCGTGTAGCTGGCGCAGAGAGTTGTCATGTCATCGCAGTCGCGCGTGACCGACGCGGAGAGTCGTCCCATCGTCATAGTAGAGCTTGGTCTAGGCACAGATTAGACGCCTCTAGTCCCGACGCCTTCTACAACATTGTTAGTGCGAGCCAGCGGCCGACCTCACCTCGACAAGCGTTAAATACCACCTTGACACCTCTCACCCATGCACGAGGCGCCATAGCGTTTCCTGCGTCGGAACCAACTCCTTTGTCCTCCTCAAACGACGACTCCAACCCTCTTGACTTCTCCTCAACGGATGATTCTGAATGAGGAGGAGGTGGAAGGGGAGGTGCTTGATCCACTGTAGCAAGCTATCCTTGACTCTTACAAGAGTGAGCGGGAGAGGGCCAACAAGGTTCGTATCCTCGACGAGATCGATTGGTACCTTGAAGCCCGCGGCGCAGAGATCTCCCTATAGAGGGAACAAGTGGAGGAGTCTCCTGCCTTATAATGGAGAGGAAGCGACATTTCATTCTTCGCACTAATGCGAAGAATGATGCTTTTGTCGCTTGTAATGTTGTCCGGATTGTTCAAAACGAGTATTACCGGAAGTTGCACGAAACAACCGAGGCGGCGCGAAACGACTAGCAGCATGCCGAAGGGCGTTGCCCAGAGGCGACAACGCACTACCAGATGGTGGAAGCATGGCAGGCGAAGCAGGCCCAAAAGGAGGCTGAGTGCGAGGCCAGGATGCATGGCGCCAAGAATGACGACGAGCCAATACATCTGGCCGAAACGGCGAAGCATAGCATTGTGTAGATGTAGTTTTCGTTTGAACCTAGTTAAAAAAAATTGGTTTGTAAAAATCCATTGTAATAGAAATGGATTTCCTGTAGTTTTTTTAAATCATTCTACCTATGTAGCGTCGATTTGGGGCACGCAGCTAGGAACGGACATACCTCAAACACGGCAACCGCAACGATGTTCTCCAAGGGCGTTATTCGTATGCTGGGCCGAATTTTTAGTTTCCTGAGGGCAGGCCATGGGGAACATGGCCAAGTAGAAACGACCCCAAAGCCATGATGTCTTTGTTTGGTGGACTGGGTCGCATGGTAGCAATGCAGTGCAACGTTTGATTGGTTGCATGTAGTTACTGACTAGCTAAGCACATATAAATGACAGTTGTTTGGTTGTTGCCAAACTAGGTAGATATGTACCCACATTGAGATGTGATCACCATATCCAAATATGGTGAGGATACCATCACATTCATCACTGCATTGTTGAACTAAACAAGCATAATTAAGAAGGGTTTAGCATCAGGTATTTTACTAAGATTGGTACCTTAAGTTCAACACCAGGTGCATTCCATGCAACCTGTCTACTACTTAAGCCCTTGGTGCACTCACCTGGAACAAAAGAAAGGTTCGGTTAAAACCTCCCATTAAACTCCATACCGCTACTATTTACATAAGCATAGACACAGCAAGATCATAGGTCATGGCGCGTGCAGACAAAGAAACCATCCGAGCTATTAGTGTGCCTAAACGTATTCATCTTCAGGTCATCATTGTTGAGATTGAAGATGAGGACGTCACCAAGAATCAGTTATATCTTGATGGCAAATTCTGGCCACCCTCTCATGAAGAACAAGAGGCCTCCATACCACTCCATATGCACGACCACTATAACGAGGAGCTCGGGCACTGGCGCTTATAGACGTCGAGGCACATTCTTAGTCGCCGCGCTCGCGCTGACATGGCAAAAAAAGCTGCCAGGGATAACTGTGTGAGGGATTCATGAACACCGACGGATTTTTTGGCGCGGTACAACGTGATCCGCCGAACTAGCGCTTCCGCAATGCAGCAGAGGATATGCCACGTTACAAGAAACACGACGGGGCCAATACTTGCCGAGAAATAGTGAAACTGCTTCGTTGTGCTTGGTATAATTTTCAGCGGCACTACTATTAATTACAATTAGTACAAATGAAATCATCTAGACGCGTGTTGATTCGAATCTGATGCTGGATTATATTAATGTATCAAATTCATTGATAAATGTATTACATTAATTACATCATCTAATTATGAGATTTCACAGTCTCTTTTTCTGCAGATCTAATCCCCTCCATCCCGTATTTTGGGATTGATGGAGGGTTATACAACAACCATGCTTTCATGGATTCCTTGACGAGGCGCCTGTCTGTCTCGGTGACGTGTTTCTGACTACCATCATCTTGGAGCCATGCGTTGCTGACTTCGTTGAAGAACTAGCCCCCATTATCATTGCGGCAGACGCTAATGACCTCGCCAATAATCAACGCACCACGCTTGGTGAATGTGTTCTGGCCGGCCTCCTAGTCGTGGAACTAAACAAAAACGAATGATGGATTAGCAAAAGGGCAATAAAGAAATCAGAGAAACACACTTTGAAGAAGGGATAACGAACATGTACATGACCGGTGGAGGACTTCACTACGAGTTGATCAGATTGGGCAACTTGACTAACTGTGGACCGCTTGAGCACATCTGTGTTCAGAGTAGACATAGGGAAAATCCCTAATAAGATCTAGGGTCAGAGTGGAAAGAGGGATACTAGATGAGATGCAGTGTTCGGTGCGGAAAGAGGGAGAGGGTGAGATCTAGGGTTAGCAGTGAAGTGCGGCGGCATGGAGGAAGAGGATTTGGTCCTTAATTATATAGGACATGCTTTGTGGATGTCGATATGGTTCGTTTTATGGGCTTTATGGGCCTCACTTGCGGGCTAATTGGTACACAAACGAAGAATTTAGCAATAAGAAAACTTCTTTCCATTATTGGTAAACATAAAACACATCATGGAGCCTGGAAAGACTTTAAAAATCTTACCTACACTTCAGAAATCTTTAATTGTGTCCTTAATTAATTATTCGGTGTACAAAACGTAGAAAACATCAAAATAAACTTATTTTCAATTACTCGGTATATACAATAGGAAACAATTTAGAAATCTTAAGTACTTTAATTAATTATTTGGTGAAAAAATGTAGAAAACAACAAATATAACTTCTTTTCAGTTATTCGGTATACAGGACAGGTAATAGTTCACAAATCCTAAGTACCCTAATTACTCAGTGTACAATCAAAATGACGAACAAAACAGGAAATATTTTACAATAGGAATCACATCAAACATCTTTAGCCAGTTCCTCTAGTTTCTCCTGAACCGGCACCAGCACATCGGCTAAAGCCAGGCACGACGACTTAATCGCGTTTACCTTCTCTCGCCCTTCATCCCTTACTTCTTCTAGATTCTGCTGAAACACTTGGTTAGAGACCTTCAATTTTATGGGCAAGGTACGCTTCCACATCATTAGAAATGCACGAGAAAGCTTCGGCGAGTGCGATTCATCAATCCAGTTCTACTTAGGTGATTTATAGTGGCCACGAGCTGACGCGGGAACAACCCACAATCGCACTGCCACCACATCTCATCTATGCCATTCCAGTGCTCGTTATGGATCCACTTAGGCACTTTGTCGACCTACGAAGAACAACTCCAATCATTCTTAATTAATCAAGATCGATCAAATAATCCAACAATAATAGTTATGGATGAAGAAAACCATAAATGGAGGATAACATACAATGTTGCCACCACACTCAACCTTACTATCGGAGCCGCGCGTCAACATGTTTTCATGCTGGTGCTGGCGCCACCGCTACAGCCACTGCCCCGTCGGACGAATAGAATGTACAGCGCGCGAGATGGGTTGCTACGGTACACGGACAATGATGATTGGGGTCGGTATGCGTGTGTGAGTGATTGTGGATGGTGGTTGATAAAGAGAAAACAACTCGTGGTGGGGCACATATGTCAGAGAGACAGGCTTGAGCAGTTAACATCATGTGAAACATCTTGAAACACACATGACGCAAAATTAAATGCCTATAATTTCATAGTGCGGCAATCGTGGCCGCCGTTATTACGTCCAATCTACTATGACAGTCCAATATGCCGCCATCATGTTTGTCGTGGTGTTTAATTGGCTGCCGAGACAAAATGGTGCCGTGAAAGCCCATCTGCCACGTAACCAACTATTGCCGGTTCTTTTCGCTTATTCCACCCCAAAAATCCGTCGGGTATGGGGTTATTTTTGTAGTGGACGTTCTCATGGAACTTACTAGTCCTGATCGGCACAGTCACCAAAGCATGGCGAGTGATCTTCAGTTGCTTGGCCACTATGGGCGCAATCCTTATGGGCTGGGAGAGAGCTATGATATCTATATGCTTGATCTCCATGTAGAACCGGCGAGGCACTAGTGGTACACCACGATGCGCCAAGGCTGCATGCCTCCACAGGTGCGCCAGTTCCTCCCTCATCACCAAATGCACCATCACCCCAGGCACGAGCTCCCTCTGCTCACAGTAGCTATTGAAGGTGATGATTTCCATGTGGTCTGGAAGAGGAGGGACGTAGTTACTACAGATCGCGTCCTAGTCCTAATCAAGATCACAACGTGCACATGTCAGTACACTTATGTCATGGTGATCACCGGCAACACTGCATGGACATGGGAAAGATCAGTGTGTGCACACAGTCGTGGCACGGTGATCATTGGCATTGCCAACTTGGTGTGACGATAATACCGGTGATCACCGTGCCATGGCTACGTGCACACTCTGATCTTTCCCATGTCTATGCACGGTCATGCCGGTGCTCTGCTCGCAGAGAAGCTATTAGTGTGCACAAAACCATGCTAATGCTAGCGCCCAAATCTACACACATGAGTTCATATTCGTGTTTCAATCGACTACCCGGAACTCTAATCAATGAAGTAGACCAATATTGCACGGATCTATGGAAGACCTAAACACCATAACTAACCGAATGACAAATGGAGTAAGAGAACTTAAGCGGGGCGCAGAGCCGGAGGGGGTGGAGGCAGACGTGCACGCCTTGACGAAGAAGCAGTTGCTGAAGAAGGACCCGCCTCCGTCTGACCTGCACCAGCAGGTGGTGGGAATGCCATGGCGCCCGAGGGAGGAGATGTCAATCCGGGTAGAGGATGCACATGTGAGCGGGTAGAAGGGAATCTCTGCACGGGGTCAAAGCCCGGCGGATGAGACATGTCCTGCTGTTGCCGATGGCCATCGCATTGATCTCTGCCCCACGTTGAGCCACGTTTCTTAGCGCGAGCTAAAATCGGTCAATCTACAGGGTCATTGATTGAACCCATGCAGCAGTCAGGGTGGCTTCGTTAGCACGCGGTGCCATAGCTGCAAACGGCGATGGCCGGTGGAGAGCTGGCAACACTTCCGGATTAACCACCTCCCCCGAGCTATACAGGCACTTGTCCATGTACTCCTAGACGGCGCGGGTGGACTTAGCGGCTCGCCGGGCACGAGCTTGGTCGCCGGAGCGGTTGCTAGAGGCATGGCTGAAGGAGGCGATGCATCCATGGTCAGCTGCCGCTGATAGGACGTCAGGGGAAAGGAGGAGTGTGGCGGTGGGACGGTGACGGGAGTTAGGCGACTAGAGCAGAGAATTAAGGCCGTGTCTCCCGCGCTTTTCCACGTGTGTAGCTAGTTGAGACTTTGATGCAAACTTTCGCTCGCCAGGACCTGATTGTGAAAAAATGAGAGAATAAAGCGTTGCGGTTGGGTCTGGTTATGGCAATTTAAATAAAAATAACCCAAAAATCAAACAAATTCAAAAAATAAACTTCCTGGCAGGGCTAACCCTTTTCTGGAACTCCTGCCCACGCGGTGCTGCATGGGTGCAACTCGAGGTAGCATGGCGGTGCACACCTGCCACGCTGGCGCTACGGGACCGGGTGTTGTGGCCTTGCCATGCTAGCACGCATGTGCAGCGCCAGGCTAGGAGGCGCCACAAGCACAGCCGCTGCGCCACTCGGGATGGCGCCGAAGACCCTGCCGCGCTGGCGCCATGGGCCCCGGCCGCGCAAGTGTGGCGCCACGCGGGACAGCATCGCACGCACGCGTGCCGCACCGTGTTGGCTAGCGCCGCACAGCCATAGAAACTTAGCCACGCTGGCCCCTCCCCAACCCGACCCAACCCTAGTTATTTCCTAGTTTCCCAACCCGTGGAGGTGGTGCTAGCGGCTCCAGTCTCTCCCCCCTCCAATCTTCACCAAAAGGCACAAAATCTCAAGGAAAAGTGTGGGATTTCTTCCCTAATCCCTTCCACAAGGCACTATCCTCCACATCCCTCAAGTTCATCCACAAATTTCAATTTATTTGCCTCTTATTTGCAAACTTTGTCTAAACCCTAAATCCAATTGAATTTGTAAATTTTTATGAAGCAATGGCATGTTTGGTTGACCTCTAGGGTTAGGATTGGTATATTAACATTCATATACTTGTTCATTTGAATTTGTATGTATAGTAAGCCTTCATATTAGGATTTGTTGGTATAGTAATCCTTCATATACGTGTTAATTATAATTTGTTGGGGTAGTAAAGCTTCATACTAGAGTTTGTTGATATAGTAATCCTTAATATACTTGGCAAGTAATTCCTCATGTACTTGTTAGTTTGAAAATTTTGTTCATAACTATATATTGGAACCTTGGTCACATAGAGATGCACACATAGGAACTAAGGTTTATAAAATTAGCCCACAAAAAGATGCCCATAGTGACAGAAATGTTTATAAAATTTCTCACACAAAGATGCCCATACTGACAGAAATGTTTACAAAAATTCTCACATAGAGATGCCCACATAGAAACTATTTTTTATAAAATTAGATCACAAAGAGATCCCCACGTCGAAATAATAGGTTTATGAAATTTGCTCACATAGAGATCCCCACATAGAAAGAATAGGTTTATAAAATTTGCTCACATAGAGATGACCATATAGAAAGAACTATAGTCATATTATGATTTGTTCATATTAGTGGGTGGTTCATAATATGCTCACATATTTAGTAGTACTTTATTTTTAATTATCTATGATGTCGGAATCGAAAGAGGAAGAAACCCATGCACCACCATGTCTACCAACCGGGTTTGTCGAAGGTATGGAGCTTCTTGACCCAGCCTATGATAAGAATCACCGTGGCTACTTGATGGCCGAGCAGATTAAGGTAATAAAAATAAACCCCCTATTTCATGTAATGTTTCTCTATTTTAATGGACATGTTCTAACCAATCTTGTATGCGTGTAGCCTCTTATTCCCCTACGACTGAGGTATCACGGGCACTTCTCAGAGGTGATGCCATACGATGATCGGTACACGGTGCACATCCAAGTGCTAGGACTTCTCCCATTCATCCATATGGTCAACCGGTCGACACCGCACCTAAACCCTACTGTCATCACCACGCTTGTCGACCGGTGGAGGCTAGAGACGCACAGTTTTCACCTCCATACTGGTGAGATGACTGTGACACTTAAGGACATATCAATGATCCTTGCAATCCCTATCGATGGGGATCCTCTGTTTATTAACACATCCTCTGACAACTGGTGTGACCGGACGTCTGCCCTTACTAGTGGTAAGTGTCCGAGGACACTATAAACTCTAAGGGGGGAAATTGAGGGTCACCGCTGGGGATAGTTTCAAGTGGATAGCATAGTTCAGTACCTGTCCTAGAATTCTAAGAAGGATGAGATCATGGTTTATTCCTACGTGTATGTGTGGTGTTATCACAAAGACTATATTTGTTGATGGTAAGGGCAACATTGCTCACTGGCACTGGCTAAAGGCCTTAACTATAATGGATAAAAAATGGAGTTGGGGTTCGGCGGCATTGGCCTTCTTGTACCGACATGTAATGAAATGTTTATATTTTACCCATCTTTACATGTGCTCCTCAAATTTCCCCATGACTGAACTTGGCTTGTTTTCGTGCGCAGCTGGACGAGGCTTGTCGAAGGACTAGTGGTGAGGCTTACATTGGTGGTCCATTGCTACTTCTCTCAGTGTGGATGTGGGAACACTTTCTAGTTGGACGGCCGAGACATATGCCTCACCCGGATTATACTAATGGCGGTAACCGGTCGAGGTGGCCCACATGGGCTTACAATTGGGACGTGGTCTCAAAGCCCCCAACCGACCAACAAACAGCGTACCTGAGATACACCAATGAGTTCGATAACCTTCTCCCATAACAAGTAAGAATTTCCAACCCATCAGCATATTACATTCCCTTCATGTACTTTTCTCATTGAAATATTTTGGGTATGATTAAGGTTGTATGGGAGCCATATGGTCCTAGGGGCGATTTTGGTTGCGAGGAGTTTTGTCTTAACCCGATGTGCAACGCGGAATGTAATCTATGGTATATGGAGTGCCCCATGATATGTATGTGGGTTGTTGATCATCATATGCCACAGCTGTTTATGAGATAGTTTGGTCTGTATTAGTCTACGCCACCGCCTTGGCAGAACACCGAAACCTCTCTTCACCGGCAAGAATCGTTTGTACACATCTTTCCCAAGAGATCGTATGATACTTGTGTGCTAAAATTCTGATTTGTTCATATACAGTTTGTATAGGCTCAAGAGCAAGAAGGCAAATTGGGACAACATTCACAAGAAGCACATGGCAAGGTTTTATCATTTCTGTGAAAGAAGCTAAGAGATCAAAAATAATGCTTGTAAAACCCCATTCTGTGGACGGTTTCAACGAGTACCTCTGTTGGTTTCTATAGAGTACTCGTGTGAAGCTCCTACCAAATGCATATCCAGAAAACATTTTGGGAGAGCCGCTTGGTTTCAACGAGCTGGGCGCAGCCTTGAATACAACCAAATTGTTAGAGAAGGGTGCCAGACCTCCTTTGCTCTCGTGATCAACTTTGTGGTAAGTTCGGAAGTTTCTATTCACGTTACTACCTCAACAAATTGTATAACCTATGTCTTTATTTGCTTTCATGTCAATGCACGGAGGTCCAGAAGCAGGCGAATGAATTGGAGGGCGCTTTGGACTTCCCAAGGGATGAGGAGGGCCATAACAAGTTAAAGGATTTTGTTAAGGTACGTCCATACCACACAATTATACCTAGGCAAAACTTCCATATTAACTATCTTATATACCGAGGAGTTGTTATTGTTACGGTGGTTGTAACATCCCAATTTCAGCAACCCTGATTAGTTGTCTAGAATGCAAAAATCAGAGGAACAAAATTTTTTATGGTTCAGTGCTGTAGTGCTTGCTTGTTGTTTGTTGTGCTTGTGCCTATGAGAGTGTATCTTATGATACTCCTTACCTCACCCTTAGTTGACAAAAGCTATTTACCAAAATTATCCTGGCTCATTTTACATATTCTCAAACGTTCTGACAATTCAAAACCTGAGCCAAGGTGCTTGTGTAACCAAAACTATTTTGGTAGATTCTATTGACAAAAACTATGGAGAGATATATAATACAATCTCCTTATGTTTTCAAGACAGAACCCTCAACTAACCTTATCTCTAGTTTTCCCAAAACCTCTTCTCAAAGCATTTGAGTTCTACTCTTGGTAGAGATACCAAGGATTCTCATCTTATTCAAAACCCAACCTCTTCAAAATTCCCCAACCCTACCTCAAGCTAAGCTTGATGCTATCCCCAGTAGTGGATTCACTTAGTTGATAAGATGAGTTGCCTTGATCTGATGTCTGATGAGTTGTTTTGATCTACTGATTGACTTGTTTGCTTAGGAAGTAGTATGAACTACTTTAGGAGCTCATAATTAGGATCAAGAGGTCTCCATTTTCCCCACATCCTAAGCAAGATAACAAAGCAAGATCAACTCACTAGGTACTAAGTGATCATCTAAAACCCTTAGCTAGATCAATTCTGCAGGGATCCATTCTAGAAGCTTCCAAGTCAATAAAGACCAAGATCAAGCATGGATCCCTGCTACTCAATCTACACTTCAAAATCATCCACTTTTTGATGCTCTGATACCTTGCAACTCCCCCAAGAACATTCCCTCTCATACCCTAGTCAAAATCCTCAAAACTGCCAAATTTTTGAAACAGTTTCAACATCACCTTTTTGAATGCCTACTTTTCTCAAACCATGTGCATTTTTGGAAATGCACCTGAACCATCTTGTTAACCATCCTAAGGACTACCAAGGCCCACTCTTTCCCTTGGTTAGATCAGCCTCCTACCCACTTGTTCTTGATGGTTTTGCAGGCAAGAAAATAACTTTTCCTGCAAATCTTATCAACATGCCTACTTTAACAGAAGCTCACACCACCATCCAACCTTCTATGGACCAAATATTTGAATGGTTGTGTTCTAATAATATAGGTCTATCAATATCTACTTCACTTGTTCCAAGTGGATCTTTGTGCTTCTTAAACCCACAAGGTTTTGAAGGCTAGTTGATAATCTGTTTTGGCAGGCTTATTTTATTCAAAGTTTGAAATCAATTCCTGATGAACTCAAGCAAGATCAAGCTCAAACCTCTATACAATGTTGATGTACATCACTTGGTCTATCCATCCATCTACCCCATGCCCCAAAGGGAGATCTGAACTCCAAGATACAACCATGTTTTGATGGTATGACATTAACATCACCCTAGATCCTTAATCTAGGGTATTCCACCAAAATCAACTTGGATTCTCCAATCCCAAGGTTGAAAATTCTTGCTAAACCTTGTATACATCATCTAACTTGATCATCAAGATTTATCAATAATTATCCATAATTATTATGGCTCCAAATCTAATTAATCTCTTTAATAGTCAAAATCTCCAAAGCTCCTTTTCGAAAGGCAAGTTTGGTTTTTACCAAATCACTTCCCCAACTTTTGGCTCAATTGAGATCCATATATCATACCCCATCTTCCCACTTCAAAAATAAATATTTTTGAAGAGCTTTATTATTTCTTTTTGCCCATTTTCTTAAATGGCTGAATCGGAATAATAATAGTTTTAAATACCTTTAAGCCTCAATAAATCTTGGGAAAATTCCCCTAAGGGTGTATTCATATTTGGGACCATCTCAAACCAAAAACCAATCTTGGCCAATGTAAAATTTTCAAATGATCTTCTATAAGCTACTTCTGCAGTTTCCGAGTAAATGGATTTAAATGGACTTCTATTCCTCTGAAAATTCCCAAACAAATCCTAGTGAGGCATATTAACCCTACCCATATACCAGTACCCTTCACTCATCTTGCCAAAGACCAATTCAGAGATCTTCTTCATAGTCATCAATTTTGCCAAATTCGGGTTATGATCAAAACCTTACACTCATACCCCATTAAACCCCATCCAATCTTCTCCACCAAGCTTGTACAGCACCCTTCTCTTCCCTTGGTCGAAATCACTGTAGCCTTAGCACTGTAGCACCCCTTCCCCTTGTCCTTTAGTGCTTGGAGGAAGGAGAGATGCACCCATTGGTCACACCTTTTCTTTACTTCTTGCAGTAGCCATCCCACCCCTCCTCTGCTCTGCAGCTCGACCAGAATACCATCCTCCACGCCCACAGCAATACCAGCCCTGGTTTCCCTCCTCCCTCCCATGCCCCAATGGGACAAGCCCACCATAAGCCTCCCCTTCGGTATAAATGGCCAGAGGCCACCCCAGCTCCCCCCTCCCTGGTTCATTTGCTCCCTCACCCTCTCACTCGACCTCCCCCAGCACCCCTCCTTCTCCTCTGCTCCCTCCTGGCCCGAAGAAGGAAAAAGGTGAGCTCTCGGCCTCCACCTCCCCCTCGAGCTAAGATCCTCTACCTGGCCCATCTCCCCTTGCATGTGACCTTGTAGAGCTCCTCTCCTCCCTATGCATCTAATCCCCCTCTTCCTTTTGCTTAGGACGGACTCCACTGGCGCCACCCCCGAGCTCCGATGAGGTCCCTCTCGGTCATCTCGCGCGGGCTCTTTTTCTGGAAGCGAAACAGGCCGTGCCGCCCCTCTATCCGCGCGGCGTGAAGTACCGCGTCTCCTCCGCCCCCTTCCCGATGCCGGCGTGCCTCGATAAGCCCTCCCCGAACGGTCCCCGTCGCTGCTAGGGTTCCCTCTGTCCCGCCGTCGCCAGAAGTAGAAGAAGCCCTCCGGGCCGTCCATCGCAACTTCATCTGACGGCCACCCTTCCCCGGTACCCCTTCACTCCCCTCTCCCAACGACGGGCGGGCCTCGCCCCGGATTCGAATTTTTCTGGCTCCCGCCCTCTGATCCGGCGCTGGCGGGCCAGCTGCTGCGCTGAGCGGCCCACCTCCTCTCTGGAACCGGCCCAGTAAGCCCCGAGCTCCTTCTCTTTTTCTTTATTTCTAAATTTACAAATCTGCTTATTACCCTGTTTGGGTTAAATCGAAATGAAATTAAAAAATACCTCATTTTTCCCAGATTAAAATTTTGACAGGTTCCTGTATGTTTTTCCCAACCTGTAGAACCAAAATCCTAGCCTAATATGTGTTCCAATTTGTGTGGAAATTAAAATGCTAGCACCTATCCATTTCACTAAATAAAATCCTCTGTGAGCTTCACTTATCCATTTGGAGTGAAACCAACTGCCCTTGGTAGCTTTTGAACATACCTATCTTTGCACCTTGGTCCCATGCCAGGGTCAACAGTAGTTTGTATTTAGTAAAAATAACAAAAACAGCTGTGATCTGATTTTGGGAATTTCTCTGGGTCAAACCAACAGAGGTATTGGCCCATTTCCAACTCCCAGTAAAACTCCATATCAACATCTACCAAACCCCAGCAGCCCAAATTTTATTGAGCTTTGGTTCAATTTTAATTATTTAAACATTTCTGTCCATATTGCCATCACTAGATAAATCACTACATTAGCTCTGCAACTCCAAAAAGAGTGATTCCAGTTGGTACTGGAAGGTATTTGCAATACCTATCCATTTCCCATTACCCCATATCAAAATCCTTTGTATATTTAATCTGGTGAAAAAGACAAGTTGCCTACAGAACTGCCTTTGGGAATTTCCTGAGGGCATTCTGATAAATATTTTGGAGTGATTCCAACTCTCAATGAACAAGTACATCAAGGCCTACCTAACCACCAAAGGAAGTAACTTTTCTGGTGAATTATTTCCTAAAACTAGAGCCTTTTTCACTAGAAAATCAATAAGAAATTAAAGAAAAGAGATAAATTAGTGAAACCACCTTTGTTGGTTTCATTTCATCAACAACTATCTGTAGGTATCATTTGTATACAATGGTATCATACATAATATGGTCTTGCTCCAAAATCCATCCCTTAGGTAGTATCTAGACTATAAATCCTAAGGGATTTTCATTCCCTTCTCCAAGGCCATCTCAACCTCCTAAATCCAATCCTCTCTAAAAATACTGAACCTTAATTGGAGTTTATTCAATTGCTTGTTTGCCGAATGGTATTGGTGCTTGTATGCCTTGTCTTGATTGTGATCTTGTCTGTTTGCATGTATACTCGATGACGATGATAGTTGCGCTTGTATTGACACCGAGAAGAAGAGATCTTATTATTGGTATTGGTATTCTGGGGATTATCTAAAGAAGAAGTCCAGGAACATATTGCCATATTGTTTATCATCAGGCAACCCCCTTCTTGCTCGTAAGCCTTGTCCTACTACTTTACTTATGCATGTTTTATCTACTATTTATGAAACTGCATTGTTTTATGTATGTTGATGTTTATATGGTAGTGGTTTGGCTCCTCTGAACTATTACACCTCTGTACTACTAAGTACAACCCCTTTGGTGACACCTACTTATCCCTAGTAGAATAGATGGTGTATTGCACCATACCCCTTTGGAGACCCCGATTTAGCTGAAGCAAAGCTAGAGGATGGGAAGACCCTAAAAAAGTTTTATCAAATGTTTTATGTTAAAACCTTGGGAGGTGGGACCTCCCAAGAGATGTTGAGAAAGAAAAAGGTTTTGCTTTACAAAATGCTGAAGGAAAACTGGAGGAAAAAGGTTTACAAAAACGCACCTGGTTCTTTGCAGTTTTGCTAGAACAATTAACCTGTGCAACCACATTACTCTGGTATGGGACAGGGCTGGATTTGATGTTTGTCTATTCTGGTATAAGCTGCCTTGCAACTACTACAGGGGATGAAACTCCCTGGAGGGTGGGCCTTCTCTAGACAATGGTCCATGTGAGACATCGACCAGGAGAAGGAACAAAGGGTCTTCAGACCTCCGCGCGTTACTATGAGCCCCTCATTGAAAGTGCGCACGTGGAACATGCAATATGTGCTCCAGTTGGTCCTCGGTACCCGACATCCCGGTGTTGAGGGGAATAACACTCATAGGGTAGGCACTTATATTGGAGAGGGCATCCAGAGAGTCTTGATCAGTTACTCGACCCACGATCGGTGAAGATCAGGGTAGTGTACCCAGATGGTGTGGGTAAAGTGTACAACCTCTGTAGAGTGTAAATCTATTCGAATAGCCGCGTTCGCCGTCATGGACGGTTGGGAAGGTTGCTGTAGAGCGGTGCTGGTTTTGTTTTCAAAAAGGATTTTGGAAAAGCAAAGGCTTTGAAAATATTTTGACCATGGGATGGTCGAAAAGGAGAAAGGTTTTCACCATGGGATGGTCAGAAAGGAATGAAAGGAGTTTGGTCGTGGGACGACCGGAAGAAAGGAACAAATGGGTGACCTAGTCCTACT
This sequence comes from Avena sativa, assembly GCA_916181665.1. Classification (NCBI taxonomy): domain Eukaryota; kingdom Viridiplantae; phylum Streptophyta; class Magnoliopsida; order Poales; family Poaceae; genus Avena; species Avena sativa. Next base: position 100,049,462 of record OV702287.1, on the reverse strand, counting down.
GTTTTCCAAAACTATTCAAAAAGGTTTCCAAAATGTTTTACAAAAGTTTTCAACAAAGATATGTAGATGCTATATCTACAAGAGAAACTATTTGAGAAAAGAACCTATCTTGAAGCCCTCCTACTACCACAGCCATAATGCATATCCTCTTGTTATTATTGTTATCTTAAGGTGGTTTGCGAGTACATTCAAAGTACTCACTGGCATTGTCCCTGGCTATTAACTTGGTCAGATATCAAGAAGAGGATGATGTTGGCGACTATGCGAGCTAGGAAGTTCTTCCAGTCAGTTGCCTGTAGGTTAAGGCATGGCTCGGGCTCTACGCTTGATGAAGTTCCGCTGATGATTATTGATGTAGCCATAACGGCATTTATGTAAGTCTTGTAATTCGGTACATTCTCGGATGTTGTAATGATACTTGTTGGTTATGTGCCACGACTAACTGATCATGGGATCGTGGTTGTATGCATAACAGGGATTCTCGAAGGATTAATTCGGGGGCCCCACAGTGGCAGGCCCAAAAGTTACATTGATTCGCGAACTTGCTTGGTTGCCAGGACCCCGAGGTTGTGACATCGTCCAAGGAATGGGCCAAGTCAACCTCAGAAGAGGAAGGTAGCCCCAATGAAGAGCATTCTACTATGATTTGACATAAAATTTACCGATGATATCCTTTCATAAATTGTCATGTATCACTCAAATGAGATGAACACACATTTGTTCTTATTCTAAAGGCCGAAGATGAAGATGATGATGAGGCTGTTCTAGATGATGAGGATGTGCCGAACGACATGCCATTGGAGCAATATCGAGTAAAGGTATGGTCCGCAATCAAGTTAAGTCCAATGAACAAAGTTGTTGTCGAGTCTGATGATGATGGTGGTGGTATGGAGCCGCGCAAGAAGATTGCTCCGAGGAGAGGAGACAAGAGCAAGCATGTGAGAAAGTAGTAAACATGGCTCGTTGGAGATGATGTTCCTTAATTATGTTCATGTTGGAGATGATGTGGTTTAATGTTGGAGATAATGTGGTTGTAATGTACTCCCTCCGTTTCATGTTGGACATGATGTGGTTTAACTGTCAACATGTGGCGCCGTGGGGAATGGCATCGCATGATCCCAGGCCTGCCATGCCACCCGGCACTACAACCTTCACTATAGCATCGCGATAGTTGGCACTGCAAACTCCCAGGCCTGCGGCGCTGTGGACATGGCGCCGCCGCTCTCCCAGATCTACTGTGTCGCGCGACACATAGCTGCACTACCACAGGCCTATCGCGTCATACCACATGGCGCCGCACCTCTCCATTTCCATCGAGAAGAAAGAGTCAGTACCAAACCCTGACTTTGCAGTGTCGTGGCCCGCAACGCCACATGCATGCCTGCAACTCCATCTCTCGCGGCGCCGCACATCTCCAATTCCCATCCCCGAAATAGTTAGTACCAAACCTTGTTGTGCCGCTGATGTTGCACCTTGCAGCTAAATCATCGTGCCCCGTGGCGCCGCAAACCTTGACTTTGCAGTGTCGTGGCCCATGGTGCTGCATGCATTCCTGCAACTCCATCTCGCTCGGCGCTGCACATCTCCATTTCCCAGCCCCAAAATAGTCAGTACCAAACCTTGATGTGCCAAAACGCCTGCGGCACCGCACCTTGCCTCTGCAGTGTCGTGCCCCGTGGCGCCGCACACCTTGACTTTGCAGCATCATGGCGTGTGGCACAGCACGCATGCCTGCAACTCCACCCCGTGCGATGCTGCACATCTGCATTTCCCAGCTGCCACAACTAGTGCCAGCCGCCACAATATCTATCCCTACCCACAACTAGTCCCAATTGCCACATTATCTATCCAGCCACAAAAAAATTATGTTCATACATAGTTCACACATAAATTAGGTTCAGAAATAAATTAGGTTCACACATAGTTCACAAATAAAGATAACAAGTGTCCAACATCACGAAATAGTTCACACATAAGTTTTGGACACAAACTTAACGCTAGTCCACGAGGCTCCATCTACAAGTCTAGAACACAAGGCAATTTTCCCTTCTTGTCGTGCTCTTCATTCTCTGCCATGGAGCGCCTTGCCATTTCACGCTTCATTTGCCTCTCCGCATCACGAGCCTCCTTAGTGATGCGCTTATATTCCTCCTCTTTCTTATGAAACTTGGCATCACATTACTTGCGCTTCTTCGCCGCCTCCTTGTTACACAAAGCTTCACTCTGTCGGCGTCTAAGTATTTGAGTCTTAATATCCATAATAACCAATGCAGCTTCATCTTGCTCAACATCTATCCAAGTGTAGTACCTGCATAGTGGAGGGGAGACTACAAGAAAATAGTGCATGTCTCAAACTAAATGGCTTTATACATACCGGTGGAGTCTCATACAGGTTGCGGGTATGCTCGGGAGAGCAAGAGTAGTTGGGACACATGAAGAACTTCCGGCCTCTAGTATCGAAATTGTAGTCGATAGATTTCTTAACAATGTAAGGCTCATTGCACCAACAAAGTGGAATCTCCTTTCCATGGTCCTCGGATGTACGATGCGCCCTCTGTGGCCTCTCATCTTGATCAACACAAGGTGGCCTATCATTGGCCTTCCTCTTCCTCTCTTCATCTTCCTTCTCCTTTTTTCTCTTCCTCTTTTCATCTCCCTTCTCCTTTTTCCTCTTCCTCTTCATCTCATCATCTTCCTCTTCATCTCGTCCTCTTCCTCCTTTTCCTCAAGTCATGAGCAAATTGAACCACCGAGTCGAATTCGAGAGCAAATTTCTCCTTCCGCTTCCTCTTTTCCTCTTCCTCAACTTCCTTACTCTTCCTATCTTCCTCTTTCTCCTTCCTCTGTCTCACAACCTCCAAAGCATCTTCCCACAGTTTCGAGTAATTCACAAATTTACCATCATTGTCCTTACTGGGTTGATTCGCCATACCTATAGTAAGAATAGAAGGCAAAAATTAGTAAGTACAAATAAGCATAAATGTGAACATTTTGAACAATAGTGGAACATGTCAATATATAATAATATACATAAGGGAATGGCCCATTTAGGTATTTAAACATGCTACTCCTATTAGGAGCTTCTTTCCTATGAACTTGGTGCCTATGAACTTGTTGTGTACGAACTCTTGTAAGCCCAAGTCGCCCTCTTTGTTGCCTAGGAATTTGTTGGATACTTCTTGGTTGGCTAGGGATTTGTTGGCTACTTCTTGGTTGGCTAGGGATTTGTTGGCTTGGACCATTTTGTTGGCTACTTGGTTGGCTAGGGATTTGTTGGCTTGGACCATTTTGTTGGATACTTCTTGTTTGTCTAGGAATTTGTTGGCTAGGATCATTTTGTTGGCTTGGACCACTTGTGCTTGCTTCATTTCCTTTTGCTCTCTTCCTTTGGGTACAACTCCGTGCATTGTGCTCCTCACCACTGCACTTTCGACAACGAGATCTCTCACGAGGCTCTTGAAATTGGTCATTTTCTGATTCCCGCGCACCACCACAGCCCCATCCGTCCATGTCACTTCTAAAACGCTTTGTCTTGCGTCTACCACGTTTAACCACCTTCCATTCCGGATGGGGCCATAGTTGGATTCCATGGTACTCCAGCCATTGTGATTGGTCAAGATATGGATGAAATCTAGGAGCCCATGTCGCCTTCATCTTCATGATAGAGAACTCGGACTCTCAAACGGTGCGCTCATAATTATAATCGACATGACGTTTCCGAGACGCACATAGCAAGTGAAAACAAGCGAGATGAAGCCACAATGTCCTTCCGCATGTGCATTCACACTCCCTTAGGGAGACCTTAAAGGCTCGACCTCTGTGCTGGACACCATCCGAAGTGGTTCCTGCAGGTTTGACCACTTGGTAAATGAGCTCACCATTATAAAAAACCGTGCCAAATTGAGAGTCCGCCTTCCATGTCTGAAATGTCCTCCAGTTGTCAACCTTGGGTGGGTACTCGTACTTGTAGTTGTTTTTGTTCTGTCCTGCAATCTGCTTATCTGTTTCAAGTGAGTAGTTCAGAAAATACTCATTCAACTTGTCGAATGTGTATCGAACTATTGTAGTCACGGGCAATGCACATACACCCTTAAGCACCTTATTTAAGGCCTATGCCATGTTGCTTGTCATTTGACCGTATGTCTAGCCATCCTCATCATAAGCTCGTGCCCACTTGTTCCAGAGTGGAATGTGCCTATTGAGAAACTCTTGACCCTTCGAATCGAGTTTTTTGTTGTTCAACAATCTAAGGTATAGGTTTGTGAAACACCGGTCCATGAAAGCAAGACAACAACCTTGAAGATCATCGGACAACTCCTTCTTACATGCCCTATAGAAGTTGGACCAAAAATGTCTCATGCACCATCGGTGGTGCAAGGGAGGATGCCCAGGAATTTCGATCATCACCGTATTAAGAATTCCTTGATGGCGATCCAAGATGACACACATTTCCCTATCAAGAGGTAATACCTTGGGTCTCAAAAGACGGAAGAACCAATCCCAATTAACATTGTTCTCTGCCTCAACCAGAGAAAAAGACAAGGGAAGAAACCAGTCATTTGCATCATATGTTATTGCAATCAATAGAGTGCCACGAAACTGCCTGGTCAAGAAGGTGCCATCCACGGAGATGACCGGCCTACAATGTTTGAAGGCCCTTGCACATTGCTCAGATGCCCAAAAAGCATGCCCAAATACTCGAACATTTCTTCCATTACGAAGCATTGTTTTGTGGCCATATGGCTCGGCCACATGAACCATGTCCGGGTTAGCATTAGCCATTGCTAACAACAACCGCGGGATTCAGTTGTATGATTCTTACCAACCACCGTTAAACATCTTGAATGTGGCTTGCTTCGCCCTCCATGCCTTCACATACTTCACCTCGTAGTTAAAGAGAGCTTCCATGATCTCCATGACCATTTTGATGGTCATTGTTGGAAGTGACAAAATTTGGTTTGAAAGCCTAAAGGCGAGGAACTCAAAGGTTAGTTATCGGTGCTCGTGCTTCACATCTTTGACATCCACCCTTTTTCCATGGCACATGTGTGTTGACACATAGCTTGAAATGTGCTAATTGGGCCCTCCCTTGTATGGTTTTGCCCGCACAATCCAAGGACATCCATCATCCTTGCATTTAACCGTGTAACGCTTCTTCACGTCCGAGTGAACCACCGTGAATGGACGATGATACCTAACAGAATAGTCCTTGATCCATTGCTTAAGTTCCAACAACATGGCAAACCTCTGTCCTTTTGAAATCCCATTCTTCTTGTGACTATCATCCCGGTAGGAAGTTGGCCTTGGTCCAAGCACTACACCCTTGCCTCTGTCAATCGTGGCTTCATCTGCTAGACTAAGATCACAAAACAAGGGTATGTGAGGATCCCTTCCCAATACCTTCTCGTGCATTTCAGCCTCATCCTTAGTGACGTGGGTACCCTCGGCAATGTCCATGGTGAAGGACTTAGGGTTTCGCGGAAAATAGCACGCTAGGGATTTCGTCGGATGTCAGGAAAACAATGGAGTCAAAGTCACCTGAATATTGGGAAACCGCCCTATTACAAGTTCCTTGGGAGATTTTCAGTGCCCTCGCTTGGGCTTCTCCCGTCCTATATATAATAGGCTGGGTCTCAAATCTATATGCGGATAGGTTTTACACATGCGTAATTACAATACCAACACAATGTCGGTTCATAGTTTCTTTCCTAATACAATCAAAGTCTTTGTCGGTTGCTTCCTTGGGCTATTATCTAAAATCTTCATGGGTCGTAAGCCTTTTACCCAGTATAGGGTAGCAGATCATAAGCATTCGAGTAGTCGTACCTATGTCAGTAGCCCCCGAGACTCTACCTGAAGGGAGTTTTGGGTTGAGTCTCAAAGTTTTTTCCCTTCTTTTCTTTCCTTATTATTTTAAATAAAGATTTGGTACAACGGATCGGGAATCAGTTAATTGCTCCTAGGAAAAAACAAGGTTGTCTTACATCAAATTCAAGTCGCCAGGCCTGAACTCGAAATTTACTACTAGCGTAATTCAGTTCAGGCCACTAAGGTCTTATCGAATACTGAATCCCAGTTTCATTTTATCGGGTACCCAATGCATCCATCGATATTTTTCATCATATCGTTGATACGGATATTTTACTGGAAGAGCACATTCTTGTGCAATTACTAGACCACACAAGACGAATCCTGGGGTCTTACCTCCATGTTTCTGAACATGGCATTCGGATTTTTGTCGCGTTTGAGCGCGATCCGAGATTTTGATTATTTTTGGCGGTTGGCTTGCTAGGCTACCAATATTTCTGACTTTTATCAGATAGTTTAATTATTTATACCGGTGATACGTTGCAAACGTATCTATAATTTTTGATGTTCCATTCTTGTTTTATATCTACTTTCTTATGTTTTGTCCACACTTTGGAGTATTTTTATACACTTTCTGGGACTAACCTATTAACAAGATGCCACAGTGCCAGTTGCCTATTTTCTGCTGTTTTTGGTTCTAGAAAAGTCAGAAAATGAATATTCTCGGAATTGGATGGGACAAAAGCCAAAGTCGATATTTTACCGGAAGAAGCACGGAGCCAGAAGACGATACGGAGAGGGGCCAGGGGCTGGCCACACCATAGGGTGGCGCGGGTCCCCCTGGCCACGCCACCAGGTGGTGTGGGCCCCTGGTCCACCCTCTGACATCGCCCTTTCGCCTATAAGAAGCCTCTGATGCAAAAACCCTGAAGAATCGAGCCTCCAGCCATGAAAAGTTCTGTAGCACTGCCGCCACCAAAGGGGAGATTCAGGGGACAGAAAGTCTCTGTTTCGGCACCCTGCCGGGACAGGGAAGTGCCCCTGGAGCCATCTCCATCGATCTCCACCACCATCTCCATCGCCGTTGCTGATTCCCATGATGATGAGGGAGTAGTTCTTCCTCGAGGCTAAGAGCTCTACCGGTAGCTATGTGTTCATCTCTCTCTATGCATGATCTTATGAGATCATGAGCTTTGTATCTATAGATCTACCTTGCTACTCAAGTGCTTTAATAGATCTCTGCTCTCCCCATGTGTGTGAAAGTGACAGCGTGCACACCATGGTGGCACTTAGGCTAGAGATTACAAATACTTGTTATGAGTTATATTTGGAGTTGGTTGTCTCTATGAAATTGTGGTGTTTGTTGGAACCATCTAGCACTCAAGGTGACAGTGTGGGGTTATCTAGATGGGGAAAGTGAACTTTGAGGAGTGATGTTATAGCCCTACCATGGATTAGAGTGTCCAACCGGAGAGTAATTCAGAGTAGTATCATGAAGAGAATATATTTATATGAGTGTTCACTAGCGAAAGTATGATCCCTAGGCCTTGTTTCTAAAAATTGAAACATTGTTTGCAACTAGATCTGTTACATGTTTGCTTGGTTCCATCTTTTTGCCTTTAGTCTTTTCCTCCCGCTAACCTCTTTTCTGGCACCATTATCTTATATCCATACCACTTGTATTTCACTATCTCTTCACTGAACTAGTGCACCTATACACCTGACAAGTGTATTGGGTGTGTTGGGGACACAAGAGACTTCTTGTATCTTGATTGCAGGGTTGCTTGAGAGGGATACCTTTGACCACTTCCTCCCTGAGTTCGATAAACCTTGGGTAATCCACTTAAGGGAAACTTGCTACTGTTCTACAAACCTCTGCACTTGAAGGCCCAACAACTGTCTACAAGAATAGAAGTGCGTAGACATTAAGCTATTTTTCTGGCGCCGTTGCCGGGGAGGTAAGGTAAAAGGTACTCACATCCTCTGGCTACTAAGCTATCTTCTAGCATTGTTGCTGGTGTGTGAGTGCTCAAAGTTATTTCCTTTAGATTCTGCAATTAGATCTTTTTGTTTCTTGTTTTTATTTTCACTAGTTAGGCTTAATGGAAAACAACAACAAAAATAGAGATCTTTATAGTATTTATCTTGAGTTAGGGCATGAAGTGTTTGAAGAGAAAATTAAAAAACCTATGGAACTTTATTTGCGTGCTAATAGCAATGTTATTAGTATGAATTCTTTGAACACCATTATTGCTAATGCTATGGAAAAGTCTAAGCTTGGGGAAGCTAGTTTTTATGAAAATGATCTTTTTAGTCCCCCAAGCATGGAGGAGAAAATTTACTTTGATGATACTATACCTCCAATATATGATGAATATGATATTTTCAGTCCACCTAATATTGAAGAGAAAATTAATTGTGATTACAATATGCCTCCTATATTTGATGATTATGGTGATGAGAATAATAAGAGTAAATTCTAGTTTTTACCCCTTTTTTGTCATTTGTGACAATAATTACCCCATTTAAGAAAAAGTTCTCGAGATTACTCCATTTAGGAAAACTTGTCCCAGATTTTACCCCACTTAGATAATCTTGTTCCAGATTTTATCCCATTTAAGTTCTAAAATCGTTCAATCAAGTACAACCCAGTCATCGGTTCTATACTTCTATATATATATAAGGTGTATCACATCCGAGACTTATATTTTGTCCCACCGCCACTCGCTCACTACGACTCTCAGTGCAATCGAATGTGGACATTAATTCGACGATGGTAGATGATGAAGTGCACATGTTTGCATCTAGCTCCACAAAAAGTTACCCGGTCGCCGTGTATATCATCTAGCTATATAAGCAGGCCAAACCATAAAAAACAAACAAAGTTGTTGTATATCAAAACTTCCTTCCACGGAATTTTCTCCTTCTGTTTGTGTTTCGTGGAGGTTTTCTGGTCGAGCGTGATACAGGCATACGGCATGATACAAACTGCTAATTCAAGATGAATCAAGCTGCTTCGGCCACCTATATAAGCATGACAACTACTCCCAGCTAGCTACACATGCGAGTGTTGGTGCTTGACGAAGGAATCCAAATGCTAATTATGTATACGTGCGCCAAAGCGGACATGCTCCCAGTAGATCAGGTTTTGCTATCGCGGGTGGTGTCTTCCTCGGCAAGTGAATGCGCTGGGAGAGACCATTACCTATGACAATACAAATTAATGAACTCTAGAAGTTTATAGCCGGGTGAACCGAGGAAGAAACGGAAGAACAGAATACACCTCTAATTTGGCACTCCACATGGACTCCCAAAGACCGGATCCTGGCTAAAAAAATATTTTCAAATCTTAGAAGGGGTAAAATATGCCAGAAGTATCACTAAATGGGGTCACTCGGAAGAATTTTTGTTAAATGGGGTAATTGTCGTCGCAAACCTACAACTATAGGGTAAAAATGGAATTTACTCGAATAATAATGATAGCTATTTTGTTGAATTTGCTCCCACTACAATTAATAAGAATTAATATGTTTATATGGGGAGTATTAATTCTTTTATGCATGAGGATCATGATAAGGATGTTTTATGTGATAGTTCTACTGTTAATTTTATTCATTATGCTACTGAAAGTTATTATGAGAAAGGGAAACATGGCTTTATGTATCTCAACAATATTAAGTTTCCCCTCTTTATGTTGAAATTTTTGAAGTTGTACTTGTTTTGCTTTCCTATGCTTGTTGATTAGTGCTTTCATGACTTGTTTTTTTACAAGATTATTTTTCATAGGAAGTGGGTTAGACTTAAATTTGTTCCATATTTGCTCATTGATGCTCTCTTTTACTTCAATTCATATTTTTTATGTGAGCATCTTCTTAAATTACTGAGCCTAGCTCAAAGGCGTTAAAGAAACGCACTTATTGGGAGATAACCCAAATTTCGTTAGGAACCTTTTTGTTGAGTCTTGGAAGTTATTACTTCTTTAATAACCTCTCCTTATCATTTTTGTGTGGTTTTTGTGTCAAGTGTAACCTCTAATGAGAGAGAAGTAATGCTTGGGAAAGTTGTTGTCCCGAAACAGATTTTTGTGCTTCACTGTAAAAAATTCGTGAAAAATATCTGTACGTCGGATTGAGCTGTAATGTTTGTGCTTCTGCCCCAGTTTGTTATCTAACTTTCGTTAGTTCAACACTATTCGATTTGAACAACAGAAGGTCTTCGAAAAAATTGGTTTTTACCTGCTGGTCTGTTTTGACAGATTTCTGCCATTATTTGCATTTGCCTCTTAATCTCTTTCTCTTTGAGTTCTCTTTGATTATTTGAACTTTTTAAAGGAAGTGCTAAAGTAGCTTGTGTTTTAATGGAAGTTACTTGTGTTGAAACTGAAGCAAAAGACTTATTATCTTTTAAATGCACTAATGTTGCTAATGAAGATTGTGTGAAGTTTTGTATGAAGGAAATTCTCAGGTGTAGGGAAAGAATGATGTAATGAGATGAAGAATGGACAAAAGCTCAAGCTAGGGGATGCCACCCCGTGTCACCCCAAGAAATATTCAAGAGGTACAAGCGTCAAAGCTTGGGGATGCCCAAGGCATCCCCTTCTTCATCAATAAAAATCTCAGGTCTTTCTAGACACTTTGTTTTTATTGTTTCATGCACTGTTGTGTTGTTCTTGGAGCGTCTTTGTTTTTATTTTTAGTTTTTTTCTTGTTTTGCTGCAATAAGTTGGTTGGATCCCAGCTCTTCTTTTGGAGAGAGACACACTCTGCTTTCATTGTTTAGAACACCTCTAGTTTTCATTCTTATTGTTTTGTGAGTGTTCTGTTTTGCTAGCACTGGGTTTAGCCTTAGTTTTCTTGTGCTTTCAGCTTAAAACTTTTTAGTTCTTCCTTTTGGATTTGTGAGACAAGCTCACTGATCTTTATTTATTATTATCTTTGTGAGTTCTTTCAAATAAGTCGATTGGTGTTGGAAAAGAGTAGGAAAGTTCATGCTTATAAGTGGTATAAAAGGAGCTTGTTTTTGACTGTGGCCTAGGTTTTGTCATGTCATGCTTGATATTTTTTTGGCTTTATGCTTAGTGATTTTTGCTGTAGCATGACATGTTATCAACAATTGAGATTGCTTAATGTGCCTTGAAAGAATCATGCGTTGTTTTAGCATATTAAAGCATAGTATTGTGGTATTCTCCTTTGATGCTTTGTTTGGGTAGACTTGGCACATGCTCACACCATGTTATGACTATGAACTAGTCACTTTAGCCTCTATGATCATTTAGTTTTTGACTTCTGGTACCACTTTATGCTTTGATTGATAATGTTTTGTCGCTTTGTATGATTGTGGCCATTATTGCTCTCTTAGTTGGTCGCTCCCAGTCTTTTGCTAGCCTCCATACCAAGTATGAGTTGCACTGATGCATCCAACTCCAACTAAAACCAAGTTATTCCAAAGAGTCCACCATACCTACCTATTAGCATTTGCTATTCCAAGTATATCCGTGTTTTTATCTACCTTACGAATTAAACTTGTTATGTGAAAATTAGTGAATAAAGCTCTCACGAACTTGATGGCACACTTTACTTTTCTTGCACTTAATAAACTTGAACCATTGTGTCATCTATGTTGTATATGCTTGCACTTATACGTTGGGGATTAGCAGAACCATGTTGTCATGGGGAACGCTTTCAACATTGCACTTGTACATTGTACCCAGTTGATATCATGCTCTTTTGTTTATGGATGTCGTCGGTGTGAAATGAAAGGGGAGCTTGTAGGTCCATGGAGTTATGTATGTGTGTTAGAGAAACGCCTGGGCGGCTGGTATAATCCATGCCTAATCATGGTGGAAACCTGCAGAGTAACCATAATGAGCAATATATGAAGCATTCTTCTTATAGAAAAGAGATAGGGATTGAGAAAAAAAGAAAATAAAAAGATGAGAAAAGAGGAAAGAGAGAAAAAGCACCATTTTCCCATGGTAAATAAGAAGATGTTGAGATGCTTATTGTCTGCTTGCCTTGTCATTTTGATATGGGGATTCTTCTGTATCATCGGGCAAGGGATACCCCGCTGGCGATTCTCTATGATACACATGTACTTACTATGACAAGAACTTACCGGTAACTAAACTTGAGTAGCATGAGGAGTGGCCCTCGTATTCAAGGGACATGAGATTGCCAACTTATAACTTGTCAAGCATATACTCTTAGTTGTGTCACTTTAACCTTAACCACTTGAAGATGCTTATGATAGGGGCAATGAGAGCTGAAAGCTAATAAGTACCATAATTTTTGGAAGCTCTTTATGAGACTTAAATCCATGCTTCCTTCTATGAAGGCCTTTCTTTTACTTTTATGTTGAGTCTCCATCTTCTATCTTTATGCACCTATCGAGAGAGCATAGTGGCCATTCTTAGTTTAATGTGCATTGTCCCAAAACTTGTTGATTGATTCATAACTTTGAAATTGCTTGTTCTTAAACTATTTGTATCTAGTCACGCTTATGAACTTTGAAGGTGTCCTATGCATTTATGTTTTGCTACACTATGAGGGACAAGCTGAATACTATTCTCATTATGTTTTCTTTATGTGAAACAAACAAACGTCTTTCAAAGCATTGTTATTCATGAATCTTTGTTTGTATCCTTTCATGTTGCATGCATAGTCACTATGTCTTATTGTTAGAACTTCATCTTTCATGCTCATTTTTAGAGAACTTTGATCTTAGCTTTCAATGCTTGCAAATGGTTTGATCTTGATTGTGATGGTGCATGTCACCTCAAAAATTATTCTTTTTATCACTTACCTACTCGAGGACGAGCAGGAGTTAAGCTTGGGGATGTTGATACATTGCAAACGTATCTATAATTTTTGATGTTCCATGCTTGTTTTATATCTACTTTCTTATGTTTTGTCCACACTTTGGAGTATTTTTATACACTTTCTGGGACTAACCTATTAAAAAGATGCCACAGTGCCAGTTGCCTGTTTTCTGCTGTTTTTGGTTCCAAAAAAGTTAGAAAATGAATATTCTCGGAATTGGATGGGATAAAAGCCAAAGTCCATATTTTATAGGAAGAATCACGGAGCCAGAAGACGAGATGGAGACGGGCCAGGGGCTCGCCACACAATAGGGTGGTGCGGGTCCCCCTTGGCCGCGCCACCAGGTGGTGTGCGCCCCTGGTCCACCCTCTGACATCGCCCTTTCGCCTATAAGAAGCCTCCGATGCAGAAACCCTAAAGAATCAAGCCTCTGATAACCCAGAAGTGTAGGGGATCGTGTGTAGCCTTTTCGATAAGTAAGAGTGTCGAACCCAACGAGGAGCTAAAGGTAGGATAAATATTCTATCAAGTTCTATCAACCACTGATACAACTCTACGCACACTAAACGTTTGTATTATCTAGGAAATAAAACTAGAGCAACAATACGAGTAATAGAGATAGCTTTGCATGATAATAAATAATAAGAAAGTAAAGCTAGTTGCTGCAGCAATAAAATACACTAAACTAACAGAACCATGAGTGTGGAATAGTGGTGGTAATTGTGGTGGCTTTGTCCAAGTTTAAATAGCGAATAGATCAGGTTCATTGTCCTCGATGCAGTTTTCTATGTGGGAGAGGCTAAATATACATGTGCTTCACTACTTGGAATTACATGTACTATATGGTTGGATTGTTAGCAAACATCCGTAAGTACTAATCAATGCATTAAGGTTTCCCCAACCATAGCCTTAAGTTTAATGGTCCTCTTACTCCCATACATGCAACGTTCCGGTTCACGTCCTTAGGTTTCTGTCACTCCGATAGAACTCCCCCCTTCCTTTTACACATACTACAAACCCTATGATGTTTAATCCATGCGCGCACAAATATAATGGACACCAAAGGACTGTACCATATCAACATACAACTATAATGAACCAAAGACGTTCAATCATTCAATCTAAGAACAAAGAAACTACGCAAACATGGCATAGATCATAGGATTATAACTTATAGCATCAAACACCATGTTTACATAGGACGGTACAGAAGTGTGTGGGAGGATGAACCACTGCATACTAGGAGGATTAGGTGATGGAGATGGCGGTGAAGATGGTGAAGCTGGTGAAGAGGGCGGCAACGGTGGTGGGGCCGGCGCGGGGGACTCCTTCCCCGCCGCCGGTATCATGGGGGAGCACCGCCCCTTAGCCCCCTTCCTTCATGGATTCTTGGGATCCATGGGGGAGGCAAAAACGTGGCTTTAGTGGCTGCAAATTCGTGGGTGGAGATGCCCTGGGCGAATTAGGTTTCCTCCTTTTATATAGCTTCTCGGATTCCCGTCACCCCATCTTGGGCTGTAGTAAATCGGGCCTAAAATTCTCGCCCGGACTCGGAATCAGCTAAATTTTATGTTCAGAACATTTGTCGCGAAATTGGCAACAACTTTGTAGTTGAAGAGTTTCCGTTTGACGTTGTCTTCGACCCGAAACATGACCATCTTCAAAAAGAGTTCTGAGACAGATTTCTGGAAAAATCCCAATTTGAATCCAACAAGGTGTCCACTTGTATTCTTGGTAATTCCTACACATCAAAGTGTAAAACAAGAACATTGTGCACTTTTGCAACTATTAGTAGGTTAGTCCAAATAAATCATAAACTTTATACAAAAAGGAGTATCAAAAGCATATTATTAGCATAAAACAATCAAAAATTATAGATACGTTATGGACGTATCAGCCTCTAGCCACGAAAAGTTCCACAGCACCGCCGCCACCGGAGAGGAGATTTGGGGGACAAAAAGTCTCTATTCCGGCACCCTGCCGGGACGGGGAAATGCCCCCGGAGCCATCTCCATCGATCTCCACCACCATCTCCATCGTCGTTGCTGATTCCCATGATGATGAGGGAGTAATTCTTCCTCGAGGCTAAGGGCTCTACCGGTAGCTATGTGTTCATCTCTCTCTATGCGTGATCTTATGAGGTCATGAGCTTTGTAATCTATAGATCTACCTTGCTACTCAAGTGCTTTAATAGATGTCTACTCTCCCCATGTGTGTGAAAGTGACAGCGTGCACACCATGATGGCACTTAGGCTACAGATTACAAATACTTGTTATGAGTTATATTTGGAGTTGGATGTCTCTATGAAATTGTGGTGTTTATTTGAACCATCTAGCGCTCAAGGTGACAGTGGTGGGGTTATCTAGATGGGGAAATAGAACTTTGAGGAGTGCTGTTATAGCCCTACCATGAATTAGAGTGCCCAACCGGAGAGTAGTTCAGAGTAGTATCATGAAGAGAAGATATTTATATGAGGGTGTTCACTAGTGAAAGTATGATCCCTAGGCCTTGTTTCTAAACATTGAAACACCGTTTGCAACTAGATCAGTTACATGTTTGCTTGCTTCCAACTTTTTGCCTTTAGTCTTTTCCTCCCGTGAAGCTCTTTTCTGGCACCATTATCTTATATCCATACCACTTGTATTTTACTATCTCTTCGCCGAACTAGTGTATTGGGTGTGTTGGGGACACAAGAGACTTCTTGTATCTTGATTGCAGGGTTACTTGAGAGGGATACCTTTGACCACTTCCTCCCTGAGTTTGATAAACCTTGGGTAATCCACTTAAGGGAAACTTGTTGCTGTTCTACAAACCTCTGCACTTGGAGGCCCAACAACTGTCTACAAGAATAGAAGTGCGTAGACATCAACCGGCTCCCGATGGGAGTAACCTTTTTCTTTTTTGAGGATACCTTTTTGAGGATACATCGATGTAAAACTCATAGGTATAATCATGAATATTTTTGTTTTAATCATACATAATTGGATTTCTATCGGGTGCACGCCAGCGCTCCCGATGGGAGTATCCCCCGAGGCTATGTTCGGATGCCTGTATCTGTACATAGGCTCATAGTTGCTATTAGCTTGATGGAAAACATAGATCTTTTGAATGGATATAAATAATAAAGAACTTAAGGTATGAAAAACTTATCTTTTATACACAAGGCGAAAAACCGATGGTACATTATTTTTGGCAGATGGTGCCTAGCCGTTGGCCTGGATATTCTGGCTTAAGTAGCCAAATCATAAATCTTATCATATTAGAAGTAATCTTATGCATAAAAGCGTCGTAGCTGCGCTACGTTCTATGGATTGGAGTACTTGACTCCTGTCTTCTTGTCTTGTAGTCGATATGCTCCTCCGGGAATAACTTCTGTGATGATGTATGGTCCTTCCCATGGAGATTCTAACTTTCGGTGTCCATCTTGCTTGAGGCGAAGAACTAGGTCCCCTACCATGAAGGACCTAGGCCGCAATCGTTGGCTATGGTAATTGTGCAAGTTTTGCTGGTACATAGTTGCTCTTTGTAAGGCTTCACCTCGAGCTTCATCAAGTGCATCCACATCATCTTCAAGTGCTTCTCTTGATTCCTCTTCATCCTATGCAGCTACTCTTGGGGATTCATGTGACACTTCAACATGAAGCATGGCTTATGTGCCGTGGACCAGAAAGAAAGGTGTCTCTTGTGTCAAATTATTTGGGATTGTACGTAAACTCCATAAGGCAGATGGTAATTCATCAACCCATGCTCCTTTTGCTTTATCAAGTGGTGCTAGTAGTCTTTTCTTGAGTCCAGTAGTAACTAGTCCATTGGCTTTCTCTACCTGTCCATTTGTTTGCGGGTGAGCTACCGAGGTGTAGCTTACTTTGATACCCATCTCCTGGCAGTACTCCTTGAACTCTTTGGAAGTGAAGTTAGTTCCATTGTTTGTAATGATGTTGTTCGGTACGCCGAACCGAAATACTATGGATTTAATGAAATTCATAGCCGAAGTTCTGTCTTGGGTGGTGACAGGCATTGCTTCGATCCATTTAGTAAATTTGTCGACTGCTACTAGCAGAAAGACGTGTCCTCCTGGCGATGATTTGTGAAGTTTCCCCACCATATCGAGTCTCCACTAAGCGAAGGGCCATGCCAGAGGTATAGGATTTAACTCAGCAGTGGGTGCTCCAGGTTTTGTTGCGAACCATTGGCATGCTTCACATGTTCTGATGATATCCTTTGCATCTTGAACTGCAGTCATCCAGTAGAATCCTACCCTGAATGCTTTGGCAGCAATCACTCGGCTACTGGCATGATGACCACAAACTCCTTCATGTATATCTTTGAGGATGGTTTTTCCTTCTTCGGGTGTCACGCAGCGCTACAACACACCCGAAATACTTCTCTTATACAGCTCCCCTTTGATTATTCTGAAGGCCTTCGATCTTCGAGTGATTCGCCGGGCTTATATCACATCTTCGGGTAGCTCGCCCTTAGTCATGTATGCTACATACGGCTGCATCCAGGTAAGTTCAATTAGCATGACCTCTCCAATTTCCTGTTCTTCTTCTTCGTTGGCCTCTTCTATACTCTTGGTCACTGATGGAGCCCCCGAGTCTTTTCACGGGTGACTCTTTTTTCTCTTTTTGGTGCTACGACCTCGGAGACTCTTTTTTCTTTGATCGATCGTTCCATTATTTCTTCCCAAAAACACCTGGTGGCGCTGGTAAGCACATGGATCCGATGTTTGCTAGATTGTCGGTTTCTTCATTGCTTGATCTTCCTATGTGCTATACTTTGCATCCGTCAAACTGAGCTTCCATAACACCATATAGATCGCGGTAGGAAATCATGTTATCGCTGATGGCATCGCACTTGTTCATTGCTTGCTGTGCCACAAGATTGGAATCGCCAAAGATTTTGAGGTGAGTTGCACCGCAAACTTTGGCCATTCGCATACCGTGCAACAAGGCCTCGTATGCAGCTTCATTATTGGGTGTGTTTGCAAAGTTCATCCGAAGTATGTAGCGCATATTTTCGCCTTGTGGTGATACTAGTATTACTCCTGCCCCTGCTCCTTTCGCTCTTTTTGATCCATCAAAGTACATTGTCCAGGCACTAGAAAGATCAGGTGGACCCGCACATTGCAACTCTATCCATTCTGTGATGAAATCCGGCAAAACTGTGACTTGATTGCCTTGCGCTTCTCATATGTGATGTCTCGAGGGCATAATTCGATGCCCCATAGAGAGACACGCCCAGTTGCTTCTGGATTGTTGAGGATGCTTGACAAAGGTGCTTCATTGAACACTATGATAGGATGTTCCGAAAAATAATGGCACAGTTTTCGTGCTATCATAAATACTCCTTATGCTAGTTTTTGGTAATGTGGGTACCTTATTTGGATGGCGATAAGACCTCGCTCAGGAAGTAGACTAGCCTTTATACACCATGGGTTTTTCCTTCTTCGGGTCGTTCCACGACCAAGACCGTGTTGACTACCTGATTTGTGGCAGCGATATAAAGCAGTAAAAAGGCTCTTTTTCCTTTGGCGACACGATGACGGGAGATGTTGAAAGTGTCCTTTTAAGATCTTCAAAGGCGCGTTGAGCTTCTTCTGTCCATTCGAATTTCTCCGATTTCCTCATGAGAGCGTAAAATGGTAATGCTTTTCTCCTAATCTTGCAATGAAGCGACTGAGTGCCGCTACTCGCCCCGCTAGCTGTTGTATGCTACGTAGATTTGTTGGCTTTTTTCATTATTAAAATTGCTTATATTTTCTCTGGATTATCCTTGATTCCTCTTGCTGATACGAAATATCCTAGGAGTTGCCCTACCAGGACTCCAAAGGAACATTTCTTCGGGTTCAGTTTGATACTAAACTTGTCGAGATTTTCGAAAGTTTCTTCGAGGTCCTTGATGAGTGCAGATCCTTGTCTTGTTATAACTATAACGTCATCAATATATACTTGTATGTTTGTGCCTATTTGGCTTCCCAAACACTTCTGTATCATCTGCTGATATGTTGCTCCGGCGTTCTTGTGGCCAAAGGGCATTGTTGTGTAGCAGAATACACCATAAGGCGTGATAAACGCTGTTTTCTCCTGATCTTCTTCCTTCATCCTAATCTGGTGGTATCCTGAGTAAGCATCCAAGAAAGAAAGACGTTCGCACCCCGCGGTTGCATCGATTATTTGGTCGATTCGCAGCAATGGAAAGTGATCTTTTGGACAATGTTTGTCCAGTGCAGTAAAGTTGATGCACATCCGAAGTTCTGTAGTATTTTTCTTTGGAACACATACTGGGTTTGCGATCCACTCTGCGTCTGTTAGTTCTTTGATAAAGTTGGCGTCAGTAAGGTGACGGAGCTCCTTTCCAATGGCTTTACGCTTTGGTTCTACGAAGCAACAAAGAGGTTGTTTTACTGGCTTTGCCTTCTGATCCAAATTTAATGCGTGCTCAGCGAGTTCCCTGGGAATTCCTGGCATGTCAGAAGGTAGCCATGTGAAGATCTCCCAGTGCTCATGGAGGAACCCGATAAGCACGCTTTCCTATGCGGTACCAAGATTGGAATCCACAAACGTTGTTTTCGTCAGGTCGATGGGGTGGATCTGTACTTATTTTGTGTCCTTTGTCGTGTCAAAAGCCTGATCTGGATTGACACGCGCTACTTCCAATGGTTATGCGATTGCTGAAGTTTTGAGTTGTTCGAACTCTGTTGCCATCTCGAAAGATTTAGAAATTTTGTTGAACTCCCAATCGCAATTGTCAGCATGTGTGAAGCTTTCTTTTACCGCGACGATTCCTTTTGGTGCTGGCATCTTCATGACTAGGTACGCATAATGCGGAACTGCCATGAACCGTGCGAAAGCTGGTCATCCTAGGATCGCATGATATTGTGATGGCCAGTCCATGACTTCAAATTCGAGTTTTTCTCGCCTGAAATTTACTTTGGATCCAATAAATGTCAAGAAATACTTTTCCTAAAGGAATTTCATCTTTACCTGGTACTATTCCGTGGAAAGATGTATCTGTTGGCGTGAGATTGTCTAGGGGATAGCCCATTGCTCTTAGCATTTTTGCGTAGATTAGATTTATGCTGCTTCCTGCATCCATGAAGACCTTGCTCATATCGAACCCGCCAATTTGTGCTACGACTATCAAGGCTGAGTGACCCGGTCTTGGGACCCAAAGCGGGTGATCGGCTCTGATGAATGTGATTTCTTGCTCTGACTAGTGGATATATTCGGGTGTGGTTGCTGTTGCTATTTCCGCCATATTAATATGTCTTGTGATGAGCTTTTGGGTTCTATTGGATGGACACCCTTTCTGAATCATGGACATCGCCCCTTTTTACCTAGGGTATTCATTGTTTTGATTAGTTGTGTTTTGTGGTGGTGCTGCTGCTAGTGGTGGTGGTGGTGTGCCAATGGCTAATGTGCCAAGCACATATTGTAGGGGTTCGCATATGAAAACAATAAAATTTTACCCTACGCCCCTGAACCCCTGATGCTGCTAGGACCTATCTATTAGTAATGTAGTAATGGGAGGAGCTTTTCATGAACTTACCCTTGAAGACCGAAAAGCGTGTCAATGCTCAGGAGAGTGTGGTTGATGTAGACGAGTGAAGCTGACCTCAAGGTCGTGATGAAGTCCTTGCGCTCCTGTGGCTCCAACAACTTGAGTGCCTCAAGTGTGACACCTCGCGGGGAGTTACATGCATCCAGTGCCTGACGATGACTCCCGCTTCCCCGATCCAGTAGCAGTTGTGGAAGTAGAGCTCCTGGATCCAAATCCCGCAACACGATGGCGCTCTGCGGTGAAGATGTATCTCGTTCACGCAGTCCGAACATGGGACCATGGTCACAGGAGAGAGAGAGAATATCAATTGGCGGTCTCCCCAGAAGTGAGGAAACCTTTATTGAATATTGTGTGTATTTATCTGGCCAAATACCCCCACTATAAATAGGGGAAAGGGAGGTACTACCTCCCTCAAAGTCTCGGGGTGGGACTAAAGGAGGGGGAGAGGTGGGGAGGCACGCCGGCCAGCCCCCACCCATGGGCCCAACGTGGGGCAGGCCCACTAGGGCCGTCGGCCACCCCCTAGGCCCCTTCTAGGGGTGTGGTCCCCTCTTGGGCCTTTTCCCTTTCGAGTTTTGGCCCATTAAGCCTTTTGACCTTTAATTGATTTTCTCTTTTATTAAATAATTATGAATAAATGATTAAATCAATATTTAACATTCGTTCACATATTATTCAATCTCCATGGTTATAGAACACCTTCCATCTTGATGGCTCAATGCACGGCACCCAGAAAAATGCTTGATGGCGGTGTTGATGTAGAGCTCGTTGGGAACCCCAAGAGGAAGGTATGATGAGCACAGCAGCAAGTTTCCCTCAGTTATGAAACCAAGGTTTAATCGAACCAGTAGGAGCAAGGAAACACCGCAAAGGTGTTACTAGCTGAGCTTTGGCAGGGCGCACTACCGGTGCTAGTAGCAACATGGAGACTTGCACAACACAACCACAGAACTTTGTCCCCAACTTGCGATCAGGTTGTCAATCTCACCGTGTTTTGTGGAAAACAAAGGATTAAACGTATCGAATGGAAAGAAGTAAAAGTTTGCAGAAAGTAAACACAAGAAGTAAACAGTTTGTAGATTGTATGTAAAAGACAAGGACCGGGATCCATAGTTCACTAGAGGTGGCTCTCCTTAAGATAGATAACATGCTGGGTGAACAAATTACAGCGGGGAAATTGACAAACATCGAGAAAGCAATGCATGCATATACTAATCATCTTGACTCCTTTGAGACTTGATTGGGCATTACAACATAATACATAGACCGCCATCCAACTGCATCTATGACTAATAATCCACCTTCAGGTTATCATCCGAACCCCCTCCAGTATTAAGTTGCAAGCAACAGATTATTGCTTTACGAACTGCGTGTAAAGTAAACAATATGATTGTTCTATGAACAAAGGATTATTGTTTTCTCCCTAGTAGCAACAACACATCTAGTACCTTAGAGATTTCTGTCACTTCCCCAGATTACCAGAGGCATGAACCCACTATCGAGCATAAATACTAACTCTTGGAGTTGCTAGCATCTACTTGGCCAAGATAGCTACTAACAACGGAAAGCATGCAAGATCACAAATAGCAAAGACATGATAGAATCAATAATCAATCTGAAATAGCATCTCAATATCCATCGGATCCCCGCAAACACAACATGCAGAATTACAAATAGATGATCTTGATCATGAACGGAGCTCACAAGATCTAGACATGAAAGCACAAAGGAGGAGAACCAGCCATCTAGCTACTACATGGATCCGTAGTCCAAGGATGAACTACTCACGCATCACACCGGAGGCTTGCATGGTGATGAAGAAGGCCTCCAGGGTGAATTCCCCTCTCCGGCAGGGTGCCGCGAAGAGCTTGAGATCCCTCCCGATCTAGGGATGGAGATGACGGCGGCTACAGACTCTTTCGTGGATTTTTGATCGGGCACTTAAGGTTTTCGTCCCGAGGGAAATATATAGGCGGAAGGAGAGGCCGAGGGGGTGCCGGGAGCGGCCACACTACCCCCTGGCGTGGGCTAGGCCTGGCCGCGCGGCTAGGTGGTGTGGTGGCCCCCTGGCCCCTCTCTGTCTCGTATTCTGGCACTTGATGACATCCAAAAAAATAGGCACTTTGGCTTTTGTCCCATCCAATTCCGAGAATATTCATTTTCTGACTTTCCTGGAACCAAAAACAGCAGAAAACGGGCAGCTGGCACTGTGGCTCTTGTTAATAGGTTAGTCCAAGAAATCATATGAAAAGTACTCCAAAGTTGGAACAAAACACAAGAAAGTGGATAAAACCAAGCATGGAACATCAAAAATTATAGATACATTTGCAATGTATCACATCTCCACTCCGAACATCCTCCGGACTTACCGAAACCCTTCTGGTTTTCTCTCTTCTCTTCTTCGGTGATTCTACCCATCATGTAAACACTCTCTAAGCATCATCAAGCCCTTAAGCGTGATACCCCACGGTTCGGGAACACTCCAGACATGGTCGGGACACTCCCAGACCAATGATCAACAGAGGGACCTAGATGGCCATGTGACCCCTGTGCATTCCATGAAGATCTTTCGTCGTTTGAACCGGGACAGTCGTGTCTTATTCCTTTTGTATCTCGATACTTGCATTGCCCGAGATCTGATCAATGACATCACCATGTCGTGTTCAATCTCGTTACCGAACAATGCTACTTGACTCGTTCCGACAAGTGATATCCCTGTGATTAAATCATACGATGCGCAGCTATTGGATATAACTTTTCGAGTGGGCCCTTGAGTATCTTTCTATCACGTGGACGGACAAATCCCGCTCTTGACATATATTGCCTCTACGGTTCCTCTGAGTACCTGAACACACCTTTATAATCACTGTGTTACCAAGTGACGCTTGATGCTATCAAAGCACTCTCGGGAGATAGTGGTTGATATAGCCTCATGGTCTAAGGAATAGTCTACGAGGATCCATTCTAATCATCGTAACTTTAACATCATGACATGATTGGGTCACGATTTTTAGGTTGGGTATTGGTTCATCATCTCATTCTTAGAATGATTTGACTCCATTTCCAACTGGCATAAATGCCACATGATCAGGAAACCTTGATCATATGTTGACCAATGAACCATTGACTAGAGTTTCACTGGGAACCCCTGGTTGTTTATATATCACACGTGTATTGACGTTTCCTTTCAATACAGTTATAACATGATATAAAACTTAATCATAAACTTTATGAAATATGATAATAATCCTTATCTTAATTTGTCTCTAGGGCATATTTCCAACACAGATGTGTATCCTCGGTTTGTCGCTTCGGTTGCTTTTGCATTACATAGCTCCTACATGTTCAAGAATGTTCGACGGTCTTTCATGAGATGGTTAGATTGTTATCGGCCTGATGAGTCCACATAAAAATGCATATTATAAGGTCCTTCCAGCATTTGCATTGCGGACATGGGTGGGTCTTGAGCTCTTGGCTGGTACCGCTGTGTTGACTGGCTTCCTCCGATGTCGTCCCTGTTATGGCGGTATTCATCATTGTAGTCGTTGCTTCTATTGTCACCTTCACCCGAGAAACTGGTTGCGACGTAACTTGGTCCCGTGTTTCCGTCCTTGTTCCTTCTTATTCTATCATTGCCGCGTTTATCTCTGTCTTCCTCGGGTGATCGCGTACGCTTATTATGCAGCGCGTCTTATCCATCAGCCTAGCGATTTGCTATTTCCATAAACTGTGAGATTGTTTTTGGTTTAACCCGTCCTAGTTCTTCTATGAATTCTCAATGACGGAGGCTGTTGTTGAAGGAATCGATGGCCCTTTCATCGAATACGGACTCAGTTGATTTTTTATGATATTCCATCGTTGGATGAATGCTCTTATTGATTCCCTAGTTTTTTGTTTGCATGCTAGCAACTGCTCCAAGGATGCAGGTCGCTTAAATGTGGATTGGAAGTGCCAGATGAACTTATCTTCCAGGTCATTCCAACTACCGATGGAATCTTCGGGTAACTGTCTGAGCCATGATCTTGCGGCGTCGGTGAGGTGTAGTTGTAAGCTTTGCATTGCAATAGTTGTGGAGCCGCCTTGTAACTTGATGGTGGACAAATAATCTGCTAACCATGCTTCGGCTTCCTGGAGTCTATCGTACTTGTGGCGGTCGTGCGGAAGTTTGAAGTCCTTGGGTACTGAAGTTTTGCGAATTCGCTGAGTGAAACAGCTGGCCCCGCATAGCTCGTAATCGTCTTTGTTGTATCCATCATGGTATCGTCGAGTGCGGTTTTCATCTCTTGATCCATCATTCTCGTGTTGTGTGTTGTTGTTTCTTGTGTTGCTTCGCGGCTCGGGTCCTACGAGGTGTGCCAGGTGTGGCGATCGAGACCGTCGGGTGTGTCCCACTTGCCGAGGGCTGCTGCGACGGCGTGGGGATCTATCGGGCTGTCGCGTGGTTCCTTGCTCTGCTTCCGTGAGAGAGGCTCCCACCATGCCAAGGTTCATCAGGGCGGAGCGGTGGAGGGCCACACGGGGATCATCAGATGCAGGGTGAGTTGTGATCAGATATGTTTGTGCGGCCACAATGGCTGCCTGGGCCATTTTTTCCTTGATGTTTCCTACTTGGTCAATCGACATGAACGATAGATCAAGATCTCGGATGAGTCCGCTTCTTTCTACTTCAGGGATATTCTGCAGTCGAGATGTTCCCCTTCTTGGCGGTGGTCCTCCTGTTATGCTCCCTGATCCTCGGGTAGAGCTTAACTATGCCCGTCGTAAGCTTGATTCATCGGCTAGTCTCTTTCTTTTGTCGAGTTGCCTCTGCATCCTGAGTAGGTATCTCTTTTTGTGATGAAGCAGATATTGGTATGCTAATAGATCCTCACATGAAGCGTCCATTGTCATCAGAACTACTCTCAAAATTGCTTCCCTTTCGTTTTGCCATGCTGTTGCTAGTCGCCGAAGAGTTTGCCTCTCTCCTCCATGCGGTTCTCTGTATCTTCCTTGGACTATGCGGTTATCCGCAGTCTCTCCTCCGTTTCCATGGTCCCCTTCATTGTTGTGATTTCCTGCATTATCATCTGATAAAATATCATTGGGGTCGAGGATAGGATTACCGTTAGAGTCGCGTGGTGTTGAGGTATTCCCGTTGACCATGCACACTTGGTGGCGTGTTATGTGTGGGCCGATGATGTTATCTTCTGCTTCAAAGGATGTACTGGTAATATTCTGAGATTGTAGTTCTGGGTAGATCTTTGCCATCCTTTTTTCGAAGTCGATGTTTTCGCTGCTTTCTTCGGGTTCTGTATTTGCCGGGTTTGCTTCTCATGGTGGGGTTGGCTGAGGACCTGATCCGGGGGAGAGATTACCATGAAGGCCATCAAGGTCCCCAGATTCGTCTCGATTTTCTCGCTTTCTTCGCATGCTTCGATCTGTGTTGTGATGTCCATGGAGGATCCGACGGATGATGCTGGTACTGCCGTAGGTGTAGGTTTTTCCACCGACAGTTCTGATGTGATCAAGGCCGAAGGGTGTGATTCTTGCGGGTCTTCTACTTGGAAGTGGAAGCTTCCGATGATTAGATTGGATCCACTGTTGAAATTGGCGGGTACCAATACAGGGGTGGGCGGGTGTGTATCTGCATTTGTCGGGTTGATGCTTCGTGGAGAGCGGTTTGCCGAATCCATGGTTCCAGCATTCAGGTTTCCCACAGACGGTGCCAATTGATGAGGGGTAACCTCGACGATGTCCATGGTGAAGGACTTAGGGTTTCGTGGAAAAGAGAACGCTGGGGATTTCGTCAGATGTCAGGAAAACAATGGAGTCAAAGTCGCCGGAATATTGGGAAACCGCCCTATTACAAGTTGCTTGGGAGATTTTTGGTACCCTCGCTTAGGCTTCTCATGTCCTATATATAATAGGCCGGGTCTCAAAGCTGTATGCGAATAGGTTTTACATATGCGTAATTACAATACCAACACAATGTCGTGTCGTCGGATTGATGACAAGTACGCCATGAGGGGGTCTTGGTGCGTGCGGAAGAGAGGGGTGTGAGACGTACGGTGTTCTGGGACGGTGAGCACACAAGTTTACCAAGGTTCGAATCCGCCGGCTTTGGACAGATCCTACTCCTGCTAGCAATCCAATAATACGGGAGAGCCGGAATATGGGTTACAAGGGTTTGCCTGTGCGAGTTGAGATTGTAGACTATTGAGGGTGCCCTAAAGGCTCTCCCTAGGACGGCTTATATAGATATCCGGCCTAGGGTTTACAGGAGAGATCTATCCGGCTACGACTGAGAGTCAGTTACAGAGTACATCTTAAACTACAAGTAACACTATGGGCCTAAGTCGGTAAGTCTTCTGGGCCTTCCCGTAGCCGGATTGGACTCCGCCTCTTCTCCCTAACTGGGTCGCCCATGAAGCAAAGCTCTAACCCGAAGTGGGCCACCCTAGTCAGTGAGGACTGTGAGGATACCCGGAAAGTATATCCCCAACAGCATCCCCCGGAAGTCTCCAAGATCCAAAGTCGGATTCATCATCGTCTAGCTTGATCTTCGGCTTGCAGAATCTTGAAGGGTTCCTGAAACTTCAAAACAAAAGATACGATCCGGGTCTCAAAATAAGTCAGACATATCAGTACATTATTTGATTTTTCCAACTTGATATTCAAACTAAGCCGGAACTTGGTCTCTGACGTCATCTGACACTCGTCATGGTCAAGTCACGTCATTTGACAAACATCCTGTCAGCATGACCGTTGGTGGGTCCGCCATTCGTGGAACCGAGGCGTTGTTTCAATGCGTACGCGGAGATCGAGGCGACGTAATCATCGCGTGGGTCCTTCCCAGCTCCTTCCACGATGCGTGGCGTTTACACAGTGCTATTTGCACGAATCTTGGCGCAGGTAGGTGGTTATAAGGGGTGAGGATCCTCTCTCTCTCATCTTCACCTGTTCCCTTGTCGTTCCTTCTCCTCCACTTCTCGCTCGCGCACAGAGCTCTCCCACCTCCCAGATTCCTAGCGCCGCCCATCTAAGGTCACCGACGCACCGAAGAAATGGCTTCTTCTTCATCTTCCGGCTTGGCTGGCTTTGCAGCGGCAGCGACGGCGGCGGCGACAGCGGAGAAAGAGAGCAACCGTGGGGTTTGGATCTCGTGTCTCCTCGACAACGTGAAGCTCCGCGATGTGGAGAATGAAGGTCTCCTCCGTGCCGGCGACTGACGGAGTGGCTTCGGAGAAACCATCCCCAACCCGCAAGCCGGCGAGCGGGTACACTTCGGCACCCACCTCGACAGAGGTTTGTCTTTCCCTCCCTCAGAATTCTTTTCCGAGGTGATTGATCACTATGGCGTTCAGCTCCATCATCTTCCCCCGAACTCCATCTTAGAGATGAGTTCTTACGCAGCTTTGTGCGAGGGGTATATCGGCATTAGGCCAAGTCTTACTTTGTTCCGGTATTACTTTCATGTCCAGAGAAACTCCATCACTGCCGGTAATCCTTACATTACCAGCACTATTAGCCTTTCTGTTAGACGCGAGCGCAGTTATCCTCATATTTCTGCCAGTGAGTCGGTCAAACAATGGCCGACCACTTTCTTTTATCATAAGGATATTCCTGCTCCTGGCAAAGCTACTGCTTTGCCAGCTTTCATCGACGGAGCCACCACGGCCCTTCCATCTTGGGACGAGTCTCCTCTGGCTCTCAGTAACGATCTGATCCTCGATAAAAGGCGGATCGAATACCTGATAA
Organism: Avena sativa; assembly: GCA_916181665.1. Classification (NCBI taxonomy): domain Eukaryota; kingdom Viridiplantae; phylum Streptophyta; class Magnoliopsida; order Poales; family Poaceae; genus Avena; species Avena sativa. The sequence goes on along the minus strand of OV702287.1, from coordinate 100,021,535 downwards.
AACACAAGGGCTTGAAAGGATCCGACCTGGTCCAGTGCTGGGTCGCACGTCGGATCCAACCTCTCCAATACCACGGCGACCGTCTGATGCACTCCATCACGGCGTCGAAGAATGATTCCCTCCGCATCAGTCCTAAGGCTTTAAAGCCACAGGATTACATAAGCCAGATCAAATGGCTGATCAAGGAGCAGATTGAAAGAAAGATTCCGGACTTGTCCCTGGATATGCATACAGCGGAAGACCCTGTAGTTCTGGTAAGCTTCAATAAAAAACCCTTTTATGTGTTCCACCTTTTAAGTTATTTTGCAATACTGAGATACTTTCTTCTTTTCAGCTTGCCGATCTCCCCGAGTCGGAACTGGCTCCTATCGAGGGATATCCTCCAGAGTTTTCTCAGGAGGCTGAACTGGTCCCATTGCCGGACGTTGTGCCCAGGAAGCGCAAAGCTCCGACAGTGGCTGTCGGCACAAAGGAGGTGCCAGTCATGAAGAGGTAACTTTCAACACAACTTCCGCCTTTGTTCCTTACTCGAATTTTCTTCCAAGATGTAATGTTTTCCATTCTATTACACTCTCAGAGCTAAGCAGCTCATCAAGGGCAAGGGGAAGGGAACTTCTTCGAAGCCCTTGCGATAGACGAAACTGACTATAGCTTCTCCTGTTGTGGCTCCTCTGACTCCTGCTCCTCAACCTTCCGCAGCACCGGTGATTACTCCATCACCAGTTGTCGCAGATGATCTGGCTCCTTTAACGGGGCTAGTGATCCTTGAATCGCAGACTGACGCCACCACGGGTGGCTCAGGTTTAGATAAGGGTGAATCCTCTTCGGGTAATGATCCCTCAGCAGAGACCTTTGCCAAAAACCTCCTGAACAATCCGGGGCTTGCCAAATTTGGCTTGTCTCGGAAATCATCCAGCCTCTGGCCTGGCAATGCCTGGAGAGCCGAAATCTCTCTGCCGAATAAGAAGCACAAGAGGCGGAGGACATCAAGTACTCCGACCTTCTTGAACAAGTCCACCTTTGCAACGAGGGACTTAGAGCTGGTGTGCTTCCACCACCTGCGATAGACGAAGCTGACTATAGCTTCTCCTGTTGCGGCTCCTCTGACTCCTGCTCCTCAACCTTCCGCAGCACCAGTGATTACTCCATCACCAGTTGTCGTAGATGATCTGGATCCTTCAACGGGGCTAGTGATCCTTGAATCGCAGACTGACGCCACCACGGGTGGCTCAGGTTTAGATAAGGGTGAATCCTCTTCGGGTAATGATCCCTCAGCAGAGACCTTTGCCGAAAACCTCCTGAACAATCCGGGACTTGCCAAATTTGGCTTGTCTCGGAAATCTGTAGAAGAAATCCAGCCTCTGGCCTGGCAATGCCTGGAGAGCCGAAATCTCTCTGTCGAATAAGAAGCACAAGAGGCAGAGGACATCAAGTACTCCGACCTTCTTGAACAAGTCCGCCTTTGCAACGAGGGACTTAGAGCTGGTGTGCTTCCACCACCTGCGGTTATTCCACTCACCCTCGACGAGAAGGTTACCACCGAGGTGAACATGTGCCTGAGCAAGCTCAAACATGAACATCATGTAAGTCGGAATTCCAACTCACGATTTTCTTTATTGTACTTTATATCATATCCTCTAGCCCCCAAGCATGAAGTAGGATATACAATCCAGGTTTATGATTCCTTAGGATGCCAAAGAATGAACTAGTGTAGCCCCAAGGCTCGTGCTGATATTAGTAACAATATTAGCCCGAGTCTTCAGTAGACTTCTGACTCTAGGTATTCTGACTTACAGAAAGTTAATTCATATAACCAGGATTTGTTGAAGAACATCTGCAACAAGCGAAGAGAGATCAGAGCTCTCCGACTTGAAAATGCTGAGCTGAAGGTTTCCAAGGATGAGGCCGAAGGTACATTCCGAGACTCAAACCTTGTCTTGTGTTTTCATAGTCGGATTTTTTTGTTGAACTGTTGTTCTTTTTGACTTACAGCACTGGTAAAACAGTCATGCGCTATGATTGAAGAGGCCGAGAACCTCAAAACCCTGGTGGTGGAGAATAAAGAACTTCACCAAGAGCTGGATAAGCTCAAGGCAGATCATGAGAAGAGCATTGCTCAAATTCTCGAATCCTCCTCCATGGCTATTGATGAATGTGATCATAAGATTGCAGTTCAAAATCAGAGAATCTCGGATCTCAACAATGAGCTTTGCAGAGAGAAGGACCTTTCCGAGGCGCTTCGGGGTGAACTCCGGAGTCTTCGATAAGAGAAGACCACAGTTGACGACGTCATCTTCAGTATGTTTCCATCTTTCTAACTTGTCTATATTCTTCGACTCTTTCGATGTCGGATTTTCTTAACCATTTTTGTGTTATGTGTATAGGTCCACTTAACTTGATGGACTCTGCTTCCACCGAGCCTCGCACCCACCGACTTACACAAGTCGGTGATTTACTTCATGACTTCCACCAATCCATCGGGGACATTGGCGAAGCTCTCAGGGTTCTGGACATGCACAGCATGTCGGACTTTCAGGTGTGATACAAGGTGAAGGAGATGTCGCAGCTCATCTGTGACTAGAACATGTCCTACGCGCGATCCGTGGCGCAGAACGCTCTCACCATGGTCATGAGCCACCATGGAAACATGGAGATATGGCAAGTGACCAGAGGGTACTGCAAGGTGGATGAAGACGACCAGGAGCAAGATATCAAGGCCATCATGGACTCCTGCGCCAGATATGGGTGTCGCGTGGCTGACTTAACCAACTACGACACTCCCTTCTTCACTCGCATGGACACACCGCCCCCGCCTCCGGAAGAAGCAGCTGAAGTTTCCGACAATGAACAACCCGTATCGGATCTGAACATCTCGGAGCGTTATCAAACCGAGGCCGATGCATCCAGCGAGCCAGCAGCGCCTACCTCTTCTCCTGCACCATAGATTACCAGAAACAAATGTTATTCCGAGAAACATTATGGGTCTGTAAGTATGCAGTACTATATTTTTGCTAGTGCTAAGCTTTTAATCTATTCAGCACTTTTGGCTTTAAATTTTTGTGTTCCTGAAATGTTTAAATAAGCACTTATACTTTTTCGTCTATACTTATCGTTTATCTGGCTTTCCGCCTCGTCCCTTTAGTGAGCCGGCTAAACCTTTTGCACGGAAACTTTGTCGAGCAACGGAGCTCAATTGCTAAACCAGTTTAAACTCGGAAACAAAGCCGGCTTCCAGTACCAACAATTCACTACTCGGAAAATGCCCGCATCCGGCAATCAGGCAAATAACCAAATTATAGACTAGAAACTTTAGAGTTATACCCGAAGGTAGCATTTTTAGAATCGGAAATCTAAACCAGAACAAACATGAGCATAAATTACTTTCAAGTATTATGGGATTTTCGACTATGACATGATCATTCGGAAATAAGATGGTAAAAACTTCTCAGAAAAAACTTGAGGTAACCAAGACTTTTATTTCTCACAGAACATGTACATATGTATGATTACAAAGAAGGATAAACTAAGAATAAAAGGGACATAGCTGAGCAATATTCCATGGTCTGTCTAACTCATCCGGATTTGTGGTGCCTTCAGCTCTCTTTCTCTTCTTAGTAGCAGGTCTTTCTTTGACTGGCCTCATGTCAATTAAGTAGTACGAACCATTGTGCAATACTCGCTTACTAAAAAGGGCCCTTCCCATACTGGGGAAAGTTTGTGCTTTCTTTGTTGCACAAGCCGGAGAACCAAATCGCCTTTATTGAAAGATCTGTTTCGGACTCTCTGGCTATGATACTTGCGTAACTTCTGTTGATAGGCTGTTGATCTCATTTCAGCAACGACGTGAACTTCTTCGACTAACTCGAGATCATTTTGTCAAGAAATCCTAGCATCTTCTTCGATATACATGGCCACTCTAGGAGAAGTGTGAACCAAATCACTAGGAAGAACTACTTCTGCGCCATAGACCAAGAAGAAAGGTGTGTATCCGGTTGACCTGTTCGGAGTTGTTCGTAAACTCCATATTACAAAGGGTAATTCCTCTGCCCAAGCCCCCGCAGCACGTCGTAGTGGTGCTTCAAGTCTCGATTTTAGGCTCTGTAGGATTAAACCATTTGCCCTTTCGACTTGTCCGTTAGCCTGTGGATGTGCGACTGACGCAATGTCAAGCCGGACATTTTGTTCATTGCAGAATTCGGCCAATTCTCCCATAGAGAAATTACTCCCGTTGTCCGTGATAATACTATGCGAATAGCCATACTGAATTATAACATCCTCGACAAATCTTTTGGCTGTTGCTCCATCACAACTAGTGATGGGTTTAGCCTCAATCCATTTGGTGAATTTATCCACCATCACTAAGAGGTGAGTAAATCCACTTGGAGCACGTCTAAATGGTCCTACCATATCAAGCCCCCAGACCGCAAAAGGCCATATTATAGGTATTGTTCGGAGCTGATCAGCTGGAACGTGAGCTTGTTTGGCGTACTTTTGGTAGCCTTTGCACGTCTTGACTAGCCGTTCGGCATCTGCCTGAGTTGTAAGCCAGAAAAAACCGTGTCTGAAAGCTTTTGCCACTAAAGATTTGGCTGCAGCGTGGTGACCACACTCGCCTTCGTGGATTTCCCTTAAGATTTCCACTCCTTCCGGAGATACGTAGCGCTGAAAAACCCCAGACACACTCCGCTTATAGAGCCCACCTTTAACTATAGTGTAGGCTTTCGCTCGTCGGGTAATCTGCCAGCTCAGAACCTCGTCTTCGGGTAATTTGCCATCTACCAGATAATCAAGGTAGGGTTGAGTCCAGCTGGGAATTACAGCCCGAACTACTATTAGAGGTGAGTCAGATTTGGTCAGATATTCCTCATCCACTCCCTTTATTGAGGGAACTTTGAGGTGCTCTAAAAAAGCGCCATCTGGGACCTCTTTCCGTGCAGAGCCTATTCGAGATAATGCATCTGCTTCCTCATTTTCTGCTTGAGGGATGTGTTGAACCTCAAACCCTTCGAACAATTTAGATAAATCATCCATGACAGCTTTATATGCTGCCATGTGTTTATTTGCATTACAAATATCTGAAACTTGTTGAGCAACAAGATCCGAATCTCCATAACACATCAAACGTCGGATGCCGATATCCTTAGCAATTCGGATTCCATGTAGCACTGCTTCATACTCGGCAATATTGTTTGTCACTGTGAAGTGGATCTGCAACACGTATAGAAGTTTATCTCCTTGGGGTGATTTGAGCACCACGCCAGCCCTCGAGCCCCCTCGAGCCTTAGACCCATCAAAGTATAGGGTCCAATATTATGACTCGGGGAGGGTCATATTTTCCTTCGTCTCTGTCCAATCAGCAATAAAGTCGGCAAGGATTTGGGATTTGATTGCTGTCCGGGGTTTATACTCAATATCGAAAGTTGAAAGCTCTATGCCCCATTTGGCGACGCGTCCTGTGGCATCACTGTTGTTAATTATGTCTCTCATGGGAGCTGTGCTCACCACGGTAATTGGATGCTCCTGAAAATAGTGTTGTAGCTTACAAGATGCCAGAAAAACACTGTAAGCCAGCTTTTGATAGTGCGGATACCGCTGTTTTGATTCTGTTAGAACCTCGCTGACAAAGTAAGTCGGACACTGCATCAAGTGTTCCTGATTTTCCTCCGGTCTCTCCACCACCATCACGATACTAACGACTTTATTTGTCGCAGCAAGATAAAGCAACATCGGTTCCTATGGTTCCGGTGCAGCAAGGATATGAGCAGATGAGAGTACTTTCTTCAGGTCTTGTAGTGCAGCTTCAGCTTCGTCGGTCCATACAAAATCCTTGGTTTTTTTCAGGAGTTTGTATAATGGTGCGGCTCTTTCACCGAGCCGGCTTACAAACCGACTGACTGCAGCGATGCAACCAGTTAGTCTTTGTACGTCCTTCAGGCGAGTTGGCCTAGAAATATTGAGTATAGCCTTGATTTTGTCTCGGTTCACCTCTATGCCTCTTTGAGACATGATGAAACCTAACAATTTTCCGGCTGGGGTTCCAAAGAAGCATTTCTTCGGATTAAGCATGATGTTGTATTTTCGTAGATTGGCGAATGTTTCCTCCAAGTCGGAAATCAGTGTTTCCTTCTTCTTGGACATCACCACAATATCATCCACATATGCATGTACATTGCATCTGATTTGGTCGTGGAGGCAACGCTGCATTGTGCACTGGTACGTAGCTCCTGCGTTCTTCAGCCCAAAGGGCATCGTATCAAAATAGAAGGTTCCGAAGGGGGTTATGAATGAAGTTTTGACTTTGTCAGATTCCTTCATCTGGATTTGGTGATAACCGGAATATGCGTCGAGAAAACAGAGGAGTTCTGAGCCTGCCATAGAATTGATAACTTGATCAATCCTAGGCAGTGCGAACGGATCTTTTGGACAAGCCTTGTTCAAGACAGTATAATCAACACACATCCTTAAATCAGTGGTGTCCTTTTTAGGGACCATTACAGGATTAGCCGACCACTCAGTGTGGATAACCTCTTATATGAATCCGGCTAACTCGAGCCATGCTAGTTCCTTAGCTATTGCCTTATGCTTTTCATCGCCGAAACGTCGTAAGGACTATTTGACGGGTTTACCGTTCGGGTTTACATTTAAAGAGTGCTCGGCAAGTTCCCTAGGTACTCCGGTCATGTCAGATGGCTGTCATGCGAAGATATCTTGATTTGCTTTGAGGAACTTGACGAGCGCGCTTTCCTATGAGCTATCTAGGCCTATGCCTATCTGGGTCATCTTAGAGGGGTCATGATCCTTCAACAGCATCTTCTTCGTCTCTTCTGATGCCTTGAACTCCGGATTCGGCTTTGTCACCTCCTTCTTCGTTGCGGGCATCTCGGACGGATCCATGTTCTTCTTGATCTCCTGGTACTCCTGGGCCTGCAGCACGGCTTCAGCAAAGGCGACATTTCCATCCTCGCACTCTCGCGCTTTCTTCGGGTCTCCCTTGATGGTGATCACACCGTTGGGACCTGGAATTTTCATCATATTGTAAATGTAACACGGACGAGCCATAAAATCCCAGTAAGCCGGACGTCTGAATATAGCGTGGTACGTGCTCTTGAACGAGACCACTTCGAAGGAAAGTGCCTCCGTCCGATAGTTCTTTGGAGTTCCAAAGGTAACATCCAAAGTGATTTCTCCAAGGGAATTTGCTTGTCTTCCTAGGACAACCCCATGAAAGATCACAGAGCTGTGGTTCAGCTGGGTCTCCGAGATCTTCATCCGGCGTAGCGTTTCGACATACAGAATATTAATACTGCTGCCACTGTCCATGAGAGTCTTGGAGAAACCATAACCGTCAATAAGTGGATTGATTATTAAGGCGTATTTTCCTCACCTATGTAGCTTAGGCGGATGACCAGCGCGGTCAAATGTGATTGCCACTTCCGACCAGTCCAGGAATTGGGGGACAGCCAGAACTGTTGCATTGAGCTCATGCAGCACTGCCTTTTTGACCTTTGCTGGTTGAGATCCGAGGAAGGTGACATAAGTGTCTTTCTTGGTCGGAAAATTTTTCTTCCCTTCCGGCTTGGGATTTGAAGCATCAGCTTCCTCCATGTCGGAATCTTCCTTAGTCTCTTTATCTTTTTGGGATTCTTCTTTCCCTTCTTCCGCTTTGCTTTGTATCCCATGGTATCATCTCTTTTAATGTCGTCATTGAAACGACACTCGGCGTTGGTGTGGGATGAGCCCCCATTGGCGCCTAAGTGATGAACACATGGGTTATTGGCAATATCGGCCCAAGAGTAGGTTTTGCCTGGTTGCTGGTCTCCTCTACCTTGAACTCTCGAAGTCCCACGGCCACACCCGCGGCCTCCGCCGGGTCCTCCTCGTCCTCCAGACCTAAAAGTAGCAATGACCACTGCCGTTTCCGTGTTGGGTTTCTCTTTTGAGGTATTCTTGGGCTACTGAGCTTGTTGCTTTGGTTGTTTTGCCGACTGTGGCACAACTAGGGCGTTAAGTAATCCCTCTGCATCGTCGTCAGCATCTGCATACTTGCTCGTTATTTCTATCATCTCTCCCAAGTCAGTGACTTTGTCACACTTCAAGCGATGACGTAGTAAACCAATTGGGAGACCTGCAACGAAAGCGTCAATCGCAGTTTGGTCATTTACTCCTTCACGGAAGTTCTTGGTGTCGATCCACCATCCGAGGTAATCCCGGCCAGTTTCTCCGGCTTTCTGGGTGCAACGTTGTAGGTCTTGAATCGTACAGGGCCTCTGGTATGTGCCTTCGAAATTCCGAAAGAACGCACTTTGCATGTCATACTAGTTATGAATGGTGTTCTCCGGAAGTTCATTGAGCCATGATCTTGCCGTCTTCCGCAACATGAGTGGGAGATATCGGGTTGTGACCAGACTATTTTCGCCTTTGGCAATGCAATAGGCTTGGAAGAAATCCTATAGCCAGGTATCAGGTCGAGCAATGCCGTCGTAGGCTTGGATATGTTGTGAGATAGCAAATCCTTCTGGGAATCTTGTAGCTCTTATGCGTGGTCCGAAGCACTTTGGGCCCATGCATATATCATCATTTTCGTAGCGTCGCGCCTCTATATTGGAGTTGATCCTGTGCCTTGCATCGTTCGGGGATAGAGATCTCCCGAGTGTCGGCTGTGGCTGCGGTGCCTTGGAGCCGGAATTCGGCTTCTGCCACCACCTCCTCCACCACGACGCCCTCCTTGGCCTCCTTGGGAGCCGTTGTGATGGCTACTTGGCGGAGAGGGTGGATCAGTTGGGTTATTTCCGGCTGATCGCCGGCCTCCGTCTGGAGCGTCATTATTCCGGTTTCGGGGAGGGTCTTCATTGTGACGAGCCCCCTGCCGGCTTGTCTCGGCACGGTGTCCGTCATTCCTTCGCCCGTCATCCGGACGGCTTGCATGTCTAGGAGGTGGCATTCTTTGTCGATCCTCCTCCTGACATTTCTCTTTATCATCATCCCTGCGGTCTTTCGACTCTCGTCGGGGCGGATTCCTCGGATTCAGTGCAGCAATTGCCTCTTGCTCCGCAACTGGGTTAACGTTACGCCAGTCACAGCTTTATGGTGTTGTTCCGAAGATCCGGTTCTTGAGTAATTGTCCTCCCGGCGATCGGAAAGATGGTGCTGCTCCGGAACACGCTGGGGTCTTACGTCAACCCATGCCGGGTTTGTACGACACTGGTCGGAATCAGAGACCAGCTTTTGACTTCTGGACATGGCAACCTTTTGCTGCTCCAGTCCCTTGTTGAGTAGTTTGAAGCCCAACCGGATCTGCTCCGGGCCTGGATTAGCCGATAGAATTTCTCGGGCCGCAACGGTGTTCTGTACTGGGGTTGTATATACCCAATCCCCTTTGATATCTTTCCGAGGCTTCCCCATTTCTTCTCCGAAAAGGACGACGTGAATCTGTGGGAATTGGTTGTCACTGGTATGACGCTTCCTGGTCTTCTGGTATTGCCTGGAGTTGTACTTCTCCGCAGATGCCATGCGTTTCTTTTCCTCCTCAATGTTTTTGGCTTCATCGAGGAGTACTTGACGACGCGCTTCTAGGGCTTGTGCCCTCTCGTCCAGTTCATCAGCAGTAAGTTCTGCAGCTGTAGGAATAGGTGTGGTTAATGCAGCATCGATGAGTTTACACGCACCTTCAGTGATCACGTGTCCATCCATCGATTCTTCTTTTTTGGGCTTGATTGGGATAAGCGCTCCATCCGAGTCTTCCTTGTATTCCTCAGTAATCACCTCCTCTTCCGGAGGGTCTTTTGTCGGGGACTTGTTCTTCTTGTTCTTGTTTTTGCCTTCTTGGCAGCGCCGGTAGCAAAGACGGCTTTGGGTCCGTTTCCCAGAGTCAAGCTTTGATCGGTACTTTCGGACATCTGGACCTCGGGATTATCTCCGACTTCCATGTCATCCTGCGCTTTGGGAGAGTGTTCCCCGAATCCTTCATCCATGGCTTCTCCTTCCTCTGCAGCTTTGGAGTTATACTCCTCTTCATATTCCGCAGAGAACTTTCGGAAATCTGCTGACGTCATCGATTCATCCAAGGATGCGGGTACATCGGCGTTTGTTCCAATCGCCTCCAGCACAGAGTCGGTGTTGTCTCCAGCATCGGCAGAGCCGGATCCAGATCACACATACCCGACGAAGTGCGACGCGTGCCTCCTGAGGTACCTGCGGCTCTTGCGATCGGCCTCATCGAAATGTTTGATGGTCTCGAGGATTTCATCTACACCAGAGTTTTGCATCATCATGCGTCTTAGCGTGTATCTCAGGAAAGGTCTGTTTGTCCCGGCGTCATCAGAGCCAGAATCAGTGTCGTTGCTATGCTCCTCCTAGAATTCAACTTCAGTGGGTGGGTCGATCTGGGATTTGGCTTCACCAGGGAGATCCACTCCAGATTCAACTTGGGCCGCCAGGTCTGCCTCGGGCTCGGATTTCTCCACTATCCCCACAGCAGGTGCAGGCTGGGTAGGATTAGGGTTTCCTGAGATCCGGAACCCTGCCGCCTCCGCGGACAAAGGGGACCCAGAAATTTCCTCTGCCTCTATCATCACCGCTGGGGTGGGTGGGACAGGTTCAGCAAAACCGATGTAAACATCGATCTCACCGAAAGATATGATGGTGTAGGCAGTCACAGCCCCTAGCCGGAATCCAGGTCTTGTCGAGAACGATGAGAGGGACGCCGCTGGCATAGAGGATGCGACCGGCGGTGATAGTCTTGACGATTCCGATTCTTGCAGATTCCGCTCGGAACGTAGATCCGAAGCTCACTAGCCCCACGATGGGCGCCAACTGTCGTCGAATTGATGACAAGTACGCCATGAGGGGGTCCTCGGAGCGTGCGGAAGAGAGGGGTGTGAGATGTACGGTGTTCCGGGACGGTGAGCACACAAGTTAACCCAGGTTCGAATCCGCCGGCTTTGGACGGATCCTACTCCTGCTAGCAATCCAGTAATACGACAGAGCCAGAATATGGGTTACAAGGGTTCGCCTGTGCGAGTTGAGATTGTAGACTATTGAGGGTGCCCTAAAGGCTCTCCCTAGGACGGCTTATATAGATATCCGGCCTTGGGTTTACAGGAGAGATCTATCCGGCTATGACTGGGAGTCGGTTACAGAGTACATCTTGAACTACAAGTAACACTATGGGCCTAAGTCGGTAAGTCTTCTAGGCCTTCCCGTAGCCGGATTGGACTCCGCCTCTTCTCCCTAAGTGGTCTTCCCGTGAAGCAAAGCTCTAACCCGAAGTGGGCCACCCTGGTCAGTGAGGACTGTGAGGATACCTGGAAAGTATATCCCCAACATGTCGGTTCATAGTTTCTTTCCTAATACAATCAAAGTTTTCGTCGATTGCTTCCTTGGGATATTATCTAAAATCTTCATGGGCCGTAAGCCTTTTACCCAGTATAGGGTAGCAGATCATAAGCATCCGAGTAGTCGTACCTATGTCACTTAGTGAACCCCTCCTCATCAACTTCTTCATTGGGACCATCCTCATCCGAGTCCAATGCATACATTCGAGAATACAGTATGTCGTGATCCATGTTCTCTTGTGTATACATGATTGACGAGGGTTTAACTCGTCAATGCCCATTGTTATGGACTTGGGTTTTGGAGAAGGAGGGAGCGCTGGAGACATCTATCGGCTAGCAAACAAGCACACAGGGGACAAAGAATTTACCCAGGTTCAGGCCTCGTAGAGGTCCCTACTCCTGCTTGTCTGCTCGTGGAATTATCGAAGGAGTCGAAAGTTACAATGGTGCGCAGATGCAATCTGGCAAGGGTTTTGGAAACTAGGGTTGCGTGTGTCCTCGCCGCCCCCTCCTAGCCTTTATATAGATAGGCTAGGTCTTAGGTAGCAGGTCGAGTCGGTTACAAGTTAGGGTTTTCCCCTTCAAACTTTCTATCTTTAGCTTCTTCTTGTCCTTCAAGCAATCGAGAGTCCGTAGGTTACTCGAGTCCCTCCATCCGGGCCTTGGCGACACCGTGGGCCTGTATGTATTTGGACCGTATATACCAAGCTCGAGTACATGTAGGGTATACCCATGTCAGTAGCCCCCGAGTGTCCAGTGGAATCGCAGATTCGACTAGGGACTTTTTGAAGCCTTCGAGTGCCTAAATGAGTACATTTCGATTGCTTTTATTTGTGTCAAAGGGATTGTTGACATACGTGCCTGATATAACCGAAGTATCGGTATCAGTTAACCACCTTAGGGTGAAACAACGCAATCTACTCAAATTCGAGTCCCCGGACTCGAATCCGGAAAAGTGCTGTGTAATTCGACTCAGGCCGCGGAGGTCTTACAGGAGTCGAATTCCAGTTATATGGGTGTGAGCACTTGACGCGTCCGTCAAGGCATGTTTATCGTGCCTGTAGGTACGGATATGTTTCTGGTAGTGCGCAGTTAAATGTGTTGCCAGGCCTTATTCAGGTCTTACCTTCATGTCGTAGGCGCGACATCCGAATTTTATTATCGCGGAGACAATTCGGGAAAATTATGAGGCGGTGTCGCCATGAGTTTCGAGTGTGGATGTTATCAACAAACACAGTTTTTTGTACAAATAATCATAGGGTGCGCGACCAGCGCTCCCTATGGGAGTAGCCCCCGAGTGCCTGGTTGAGTCGAAGACTCGGGCAGGGACTAAAGAACTTTTGCGACTGCTGTCGACTTTCGCTTGCTTGTTTCAGTCGATGACTCGGGCAGGTACTAAAACACTTTTGCGACTGCTGTCGTCTTTTGCCTGCTTATTTCAGTCAATGACTCAGGCAGATGTTAAAATACTTTTGCGACTGCTATCGTCTTTTGCCTGCTTGTTTCCGGCGCTCCCTATGGGAGTAACACATGTCCATAATCGAACTGCGTTTCGAGTGATTGGGTTTGCTTTTGTGATTGCCCATGTTCCTGCAACAAGAAAAAGAAAAGTCATAGGGTGTGCGGCCAGCGCTCCCTATGGGAGTAGCCCCCGAGTGCTTGGTGGAGTCGAAGACTCTAGCAAGGACTAAAAATAGTCGAAGTTTTCCACTGCATAGCCTTGGTGACGTCAGTGCTGACGCTTGTATGACCTTAGTTGCCCGCGTGAGCGATTTTGACGGGACGTGACGAGCGGTGGGTCCCACTTTCTGACTTTGATTTAACTGGGTGTGCGTAATCTTATTTTTAACTGTGCCTCCTCGATTTCCGCGCGTAATGGTAGAAGTGGGGGGACGGTTCGCGCTTCCTCTTCTCCACGTGTCCAACGCGATGCGTGCCACGCGTCCAATAGGGTTTTTGTCAGCCGTTGGATTGCATCTCCCAGGGGTTAAGTAGCAATGTTGCGGCGGTAATTTCCCATCTGTGCTCTTTCTTCCTTGCTGCCATCGCCATTGCTGTTGCTTTTTTGCTTTCCCCTGCGTCCATCTTCTCCACGACACTGGACCAGCTCCGTTCGTTCCCAAGCTACTTCCTTCGCTCACATCGCCGCCGCGCAATGGGGAAGAAGAAGGGAGGCGCTGCCGCTGATTCTGTGGCCACCCTCGCTGCAGCGAAGAAGAAAGGTGGCTCTGCTACTGCGGGCACCAGTGCCACCGCCTTCGGGAAGAAGAAGGTCGCGGGCACCCACGTGACCAATGGCGCATGGCGCCCCTCTATCATCAAGGCGTCGGATCTCCGTCTTCTTCGCCAAGACGGAGTTATTTCTACAGCAGTCGCCGATTCGCGCGTCCCCAGCGGTGAGACCATTCCTGTGCCTCCCGCTGGTTATCAAGTGATGTTTCTTGCTTTCATCATTCGCAGTCTTTCCTTGCCTCATCACCCCTTTCTTCGGGGTCTTCTTTGTTTCTATGGGCTCCAGCTCCATCAGCTGTCCCCAAATTCTCTCCTCCACATCACTTGTTTCATCACTCTTTGCGAGTGCTGGCTCGGAATCGAGCCGCACTTTGGTCTTTTCAAACGCATCTTTAAATTGAAGCGTCAGTCCGCATCTGGCTCTTTAGTTTATGACGTAGGTGGTTGCGGAATCCACGTTGACCCATCCGCCACCTACTTCGATATCAAGCTTACCAAGTCCGTCCAGGGATGGAGGGACAAATGGTTCTATGTGCGCGACCAGAAGGCCAAGGACGAGCACTTTGGACTCGTGCCTTTTGATCCCGCGACTCCCTGCAAGAAGATGCGTTCTTGGAAGAACGTGATCATGCCCTCCGAACTCGTGGAGATAGACGTGTTATATCAGCGCGTCTGCGACCTCGAGAGTCGCATAGGCGCAGAAGAGGGAGGCTGTGCCCTTGTCAGGACTTGGCTGCGTCGTCGCGTCCAGCCTCTCCAGGCCAGGGTCCATCCCATGTTCCAATGGGGTGGCGCTGATGATCCCACTCGCGTGTCTGCTGATGGCATGTTCGTGAGTGAGGTAGATAAGAGGGTGCGACTGGTCACGAAGTACACCCTCAAAGATGTGCTTCCGAACGAGCCAGTCGTTCCTCCCTTCGATGCTTCGAATCCTCCTCCCGAGGTATAGTTGCGCTACGTAGTAGCTTATTTTCTCAATTGCGTTTCCTATTGTGTTTGCTGATTTTTACTTTTTGTATGCAGGAGTGGGTGGTGTCGCCTTGCATGCCTCCCCTCCCTGAAGGGATTATTCCTCGTGAAGCTTTGGAAGAGGACGAGTCTGAGTCGACTGTCCCTTCTGATGTGGAAGAGGAAGCCCCCGAGTCCGAGAGTCCGGATACTCGCAAGCGTTCGCGTAGCGGGGATTCCGACGCGTCGACTCCTTCATCTCCAGGAGGCACGGTTGTTGACGTGGAGTCGCCAATTCCAGCTGTTCCTGTGAGGGTTGTGGCACCTTCTTCTCACAAGAAGATGCGATTGCCCAAGGAGTCTTCGTCGGAGTCGACGGAGGCCACCTTTGATCTTGACAGATTTGACTGGTAAGTTTGCTAGTGCATTTATTCTTCTCTTGTTTTCTTCTTGTTGGCTTTGCCCTGGAGTTTGCCCTTTCTGAGTGCGGATTTTGTCTTGTAGTCAAGAGGCGTCGTCATCTTCTGGCGACGTCGAATTTTTGAAGGAATCAGGAGTCGCGACCTCAAAGGCCAAGATAGAGGTTGAACGTGCTCCTTCTCCTCTGGCGGTGGCCCACTCCGGGCACAATTCTTCGAGCTCTCCTCACGTAGGGGAGCATCGAGTAGTTGCTCAGATGACGGTTCGGCAATCTTCTTTGGAGTCGCTGGAGGACCATGTAAGTATATCATTCTTTCTTTTATAATTTGGCAGTCAACGCCCTTTTGTTGCCCTCCGCTGACTCCTTGTTTTGTGCGACAGCTCCTTGTAAAGGAAGCCGCGCAGGTGGCGGAGCAAGTGATGGCGATGGGTCGTCAGCATGCGATGCTGGAGACGCGCCACCGCGTGGTCGAGAGTAAGTGTTCTATACTTATTCTTTTCGTCTTCCCTGTATTTTGGTATAATCGACTGACAGCCAAAATTTTGACTGCCATGTACCTGAGCATAATGCTTTACTGCGTGATGTCGCCACTTTGGAGAAGACGCTAGCCGCAGCTGTGAAGGGGCGCGACGAGGCAATCGCGGCTCGTGATGAAGCCCAGAAGCGCGAAGAGGATCTGCGTGCCTCCTTTGCGGCCAGGGAGAAGTTGTTCGAAGAGCAACTATTCTCAGTCGCTAAGGCCCTCTCAGGTACCTTTACTTGGTAGATATTTTATTGATGTTCTTCTCTTCCTCTGTAGTGTCGGTGGCATTAGAAGTTTGATCCATGTGTGTATTTTGGTGTAGATGCTGGCGGCTTGAGTTTTGATCCACAAGCCCTTGGTCGTGATGACGCTCTGGCGGGCGCGGTATCTGCGGTCGAAGATCGTAGCGCCGCTGTCCAAAATACGCTGTCCAAAGCCAAGGCCACCCTGAGTCGCCTCCGAGAGGAGCTGATGCCGAAGGCGGAGCTAGTCGACAATGTAGAAGAGCTGGTGGAGTCGCTCGCTGGGGGTGTGCCTGCCACGTACAAGAACTCCCTCCGCGCGGCTGGCGCGACCATGTCGCTTGCCATGGTGTAAGCCCACGGAGTCGAAGTGGATCCCTCTGCGGTGTCGAAGACGATGCCTGTTGGCGCGGATGGTCAGCAGGTAGTATTCGCTCCCTTTGCGACTGCCTGTGCCAAATATGGCCATTCCTTGATAAACACTATTGCCAAGTATTCGGAGGAGCTCAATCGTGCAAAGAAGGCGGCGAAAACTTCGGCCTCTGGGGCCGGCGGAAAGTCAGTGGCATCTAATACTGCCACAGACTTGATGAAGCTCCCGAGGTCATCAAAGTCGAAGAAGCCAGCTGCTCCGTAGTTAGTTTCTTGTAATAGCTGATGAACTTGCTCTTTTGATTGGAGAACATGCTTGTTGGCGAATGTGTTTGTAGATACTTTTATTCATCCTGAATGCATCTGTTACTTTTGACTTTTGAGTTGGTCGCCTTATTTTTGCCTCTGGCTTGATTTTTGGTAGGGTACATCAAGTGGTCCTGTGGGGGAACCCCATACTCGCCATCTCTTGAGGATGCAATGGCACCACCATGCTCCAGGGTAGAGGAGTTGTCCTTGCTTTCGCGACTTCGTGATCGCGTGAAGCAACTGGAGCGTGAATTGCCCATGATCCGTGGTAGCGCGGACGTGTGGAAGTCAAAGGCTGAAAAAGCCGCCGCCCGTGAGCAATATCTGCTTGGCGAGGTGATGCAACTGGGCGACCAGTTTAAATGTTAGTTTGCTCATCCTCGTCTTTTCCTTTGTAGTTAATCGCAATGGTACATTGTACTCATGCTGTTGATGTTGCTTCGTGTAGTTGTTAGCGCACGCCGTCCGCAGGAGGAGAGGGATAGGATTGCCATCCGCCTTCATGATCTCACCCAGGAGCAACTTCAGGAGAGTGGATCCTTCTGAGTAGATCATGATCGTGCGACTGCGTTAGCGACCCTGCAGGACCGCGCCTCGCGAGTGCTGCTCTTTCTAAAGAAGTCGCAGTCGTGTTTGAAGAACATCTACCGGGCGATGTTCCCGCTGGATGATGCTCCATCAAGCATGCTGGCTCTTCTGACCAAGTTTCAAGATATGTCCGCGGTTCGCGAGTGCGTGAGGCAGCAGCTGGTGGCTGGTGCCAAGGTTGCCCTCTCCGTGGTGCCTTTGCACAGGCCTGACGTGGATGTCACCGCCATTGCCTCTGGGCCACCGGTGCCACCAGCAGGATCTTCCTGGAACATGGTGCCGCACTATCAGGCGGTTGATCGTCCAGCCGAGGAGATCGTCGACTTCTTCGAGGAACAGACTAATGTTCTTCTGTTGCAAGGGTAGCCAAATATGTATCCTGCACATAAGTGTACTGGTGTTATAAAGCTCATATATATTTGTAGATAATTTATTGTTGAATGTATACAAATAGCTTTATAAGCGTGGGGTGCGTTGCACTTATGCGAGTCATTTTCGTTAGCCTGGCCATCTTTGTATCATTCCCTTGTCAACCTGTCAGGTGCGTTGCAGCTGTGTTGAGTTTGTATTAAGGGGTTCGATTGATGTGTCAGCTACTCAGGATGTCGCGTTTTTGTTCGAAGAACATGTGTGTATAGGGTGGTGTAGCCCCCGAGTATGAAAGTTGACAAAAGAAAAGAGAACATGGAGTTTTGGGGCACTTAGCTTTTATTTATTCAAAGAACAGTACGTAGTACAATGTGTGGCTAAGTAGCCTTGGCTGAATAGCCTTATTTGCGATGCAAAAGTAAGGAAAAACGACTAAGGGTAGAAGCATCGCAGTTGTGCGACGTTCCAAGGGTTGGAGTGTGCGACTCCTGTCTCTAAATCTTGAAGGCGATAGGCGCCACCTGGGATTACTTATGTAATCACGTAGGGTTCTTCCCAGGGGGACTCGAGCTTGAGATGTCCCTGCCGCTTCAGTCGCGGGACTAGGTCACCTTCGACGAAGGATCTGGGGCGAAGCCTTCTGTTTTGATAGTTGCGCAGGTTCTGCTGGTAAATCGTGGATCTTTCTGCGGTGATTTCTCTTGCTTCGTCAAGGAGGTCGACGGAGTCTTCGAGTGCGAGGGATGACTCCTGCTCGCTGTAGATGACTACGCGTGGCGCTTTGTACCGTACTTCGGCGGGTAGTACTGCCTATGCTCCGTGTACCATAAAGAATGGCGTATAGCCGGTGGTGCTGTTTGGAGTTGTACGTAGGCTCCAGAGTACAGATTGCAGTTCATCTGGCCAGCAGCCCGCGGCTTATTCGAGTGGCCGGAGGAGTCGCTTCTTGATGCCGCTGCAGACGAGCCCGTTTGCCTTTTCCACCTGACCGTTGGTCTGTGGGTGTGCCACTGAGGCGTAGCTGATGTTGATCCCCAGGTTCTCGCAGAATTCTTGGAACTCCTTGGATGTAAAGTTCGTTCCGTTGTCGGTGATAATGTTGTGCGGCACGCCGAAGCGGTAGACGATGGACTCGAAGAATTTTACTGCGCTACGCCCTGATTGCTTGGTCACTAGCATGGCCTCAATCCACTTGGTGAATTTGTCGACTGCGACCAGGAGGTAGACGTAGCCTCCTTGCGAGGACCTTGGAAGTTTGCCAACCATGTCAAGTCCCCACTGGGCGAAGGGCCAGGCCAATGGGATAGGCCGGAGTTCTGCGCCTGGTGCGTGTGGTTTGTCTGCAAATTGCTGACAAGCGTTGCACTTTTGGACTATATCCTTGGCGTCGCGCATGGCCGTGGGCCAGTAAAATCCAGCTCGTAGAGCTTTGGCAACGAGGGCGCGACTGCCGGTGTGGTGCTCGCAGGTCCCTTCATGGATGTCGAGGAGGACTGCTCTTCCATCGTCCAGGGAGACGCATCATTGTAATACGCCTGTGATGCTGCATTTATACAGTTCACCGTTGATAACGGCAAATGCCTTGGAGCGTCGCGCGATGTGTCGTGCATCTGTCGGGTCGTCCGGTAGGCGCTTGCTGAGGAGGTACGTAATGTACGGCTGCGTCCAGGATTGTTCGATCATCATGACGCTCATTGGTCCCTCGAGTCCTGTGTCGATCTCCAAGTCATCGAGTGTCGTTGGCTCATTGGGTGGCGTAGCCCCCGAGTCCATTGCTGCGCTTGTTTTCTTCTCTGCGGCCTTTGGCTTGATGGAGCGTTCGCATATGCGCTCGAGAAATACCCCAGGTGGTATGGGTGCGCAGGTGGAGCCTATGTTGGCGAGTGCGTCCGCCTCCTCATTGCTTTCGCGACCTATGTGTCGCAACTCGCAACCATCGAAGTCTCCTTCAAGTGTGTCGTAGAGGTCGTGGTATGCGATCATGTTGTCGTTCAGTGCGTCGCACTCGTGCATTGCTTGGTTGACGACCAGCTTGGAGTCGCCATATATGATTAGCCTCTTTGCGCCGCAGGCTTTTGCCATCCTCATCCCGTGTAACAGGGCCTCGTATTCAGCCTCGTTGTTTGAGGCTGTGAACTGCATTCGCATGACGTATTTCAGCTTGTCCCCTTGAGGCGATGTCAGTATGACACCTGCTCCTGCTCCATCCTTCCTCTTGGACCCATCGAAGTGCATTGTCCAGAGGTAGGACATGTCTGGCTTGTCCGGGAGTTGGTTTTCCATCCAATGTACGAGGAAGTCAGGGAGAACTTGCGACTTGATTGCGCCGCGCTTTTTGTATGTGATGTCTCATGGAGACAGTTCGATTCCCCAAAGCGCTACTCGCCCTGTGGCGTCAGGGTTATTGAGGATATGTCCCAATGGGGCGTCGTTGACTACCACGATTGGGTGTTCCTGGAAGTAATGGCGCAGTAGCCGGGCGGTCATAAAGACGCCGTACGCCAGCTTCTGGTAGTGCGGGTACCGCTATTTTGTTGGCGTGAGGACCTCGCTGAGGTAGTATACCGGGCGTTGTACGCCGTGGACCTTGTTTTCCTCGGCCCGTTCGACGACGAGCACTGTGCTAACCACTTGGTTGGTGGCGGAGATGTACAGCAGCAGTGGTTCCCTTTCTCGTGGAGTTACCAATACTGGAGAGGTGGATAGCAGGCGCTTGAGGTCTTCGAATGCTTCTTGCGCTTTGTTGGTCCACTCGAATTTGTCAGCTTTGCGGAGGAGCTGATAGAAGGGCAACGCCTTTTCTCCCATTCGACTGATAAATCGACTGAGGGCCGCAATTCGCCCGGCTAGTTGCTGAACGCCTCTTATGTTCCTTGGCTTCTCCATGGCCAGTATGGCCTTTATCTTTTTCGGGTTTGCCTCAATCCCTCTCGTGGAGATGAGATACCCGAGCAGTTGCCCCGAGGGTACGTCGAAGGCGCATTTGTTCGGATTGAGCTTTATCCGGTAGCGATCGAGATTGGCGAAGGTTTCGCGCAAGTCGTCGATTAGAGAGGCTTCTTCCTTAGTCTTGATTACTATGTCGCCGACATAGACTTGGATTTTGCGACCAAGTTGCTCCTTGAGGCAGGCCTGCATGCACCGCTGGTACGTGGCTCCTGCGTTTTTTAGCCTGAAGGGCATTGTGTTGTAGCAGAACACGCCGAAGGGCGTTGTAAACGCGGTCTTCTCCTGGTCTTCCTCCTTCATTCGAATTTGGTTATAGCCTGAGTAGGCGTCGAGGAAGCAGAGGCGCTCGTATCCAGCAGTGGAGTCGATGATTTGATCGATCCGTGGTAGCGGGAAGTGATCTTTTGGGCAGTGCTTGTTTAGAGAAGTGAAGTCCACGCACATCCGCAGGATATCTGTGTCCTTTTTTGGCACCAGCACCGTATTGGCGAGCCAAGTGCTTTCCTTGATCTCGCGTATGAATTTGGCCTCGAGGAGTCTGTTGATCTCCATTCCGACTGCCTGTGCCCGTGGCTCAGACAGTCGCCTGATTGTTTGCTTGACTGGCCTTGCGTCGGGGTTGACGTTGAGTGCGTGCTCGGCGAATTCCCTGGGAACTCCTGGCATGTCCGCAGGACACCAGGCGAAAATCTCCCAGTGCTCACGGAGGAATTCGACGAGCGCGAGTTCCTATGCAGGACTCAAGTTGTTGGCGATGAGGGCCGTTTTAGCGGGATCTGACGGATGGACCTGCACCTTCTTTGTGTGCACAGATGAGTCGAAGGAGAGGTCAGGTGAGCTTGGCCTACTTAGGGGGGCAGACTGTTGTCTGTCGTTTCCTTCAATCGCGCGAGCTCCTCCTGCATGCCGAAGGACTGGGAGATTCTGTTGAATTCCCTGTCGCAACTGTCAGATCGCTCGAAAATCCTGTTGATCATGATGACGCCATTGGGACCTGGCATTTTCATCTGCAGGTAGGCGTAGTGAGGTACTGCCATGAACCTAGCGAACGCGACGCGCCCGAGGATACAATGGTATTGTGAGGGCCAGTCGACAACTTCAAAGTCGATGCGCTCGCGCTGGAAGTTCTTCGGCGTGTCGAATATGACGTCGAGGTTGATTTTGCCCAGGGGGTATACGCCTTTTCCTGGGACGATGTCGTGGAACGTTGTGTCCGATGCCTCCAAGCAGGTTAGAGGGATCCTCATTGCTCGCAAGGTACTCGCGAATATGAGGTTGATACTGCTTCCGCCATCCATGAAGACACGACTCATGTCAAAGCCTCCAATTTGCGCCTCGAGTACGAGGGGGCAATGACCTGGGCGAGGTACTTGAGGCGGGTGGTCACGTTTGTCGAAGGTAATGCACGACTCACTACCACTGAGGTACTCAGTGGTGGATGGTGGCGAGTGCGTGGCCAAATTGACTTGGCGAGTGATGGCCTTCTGTACCCTATTGGAGGGGCGTCCCTTTTGGATCATCATGGTACCCATGGCCCGTGGGTATGGTTCGCCTCCGTGATGCTGGTCCGGTGTAGCTCCGTTCAGGGGTGGCCCAGGTGGTGGTGGTGGTGCGCCATGTGCCACTGCGCCTGGAGTGGTTCCGTAGCCTCTTTCGACTGCATTGCGGTTCATCCGAACCAACCCCTCATGTAGCTTGAGGAACTCGCGGTAGTCCTTGAGGAGGTGACTGGACTTTCTCTTGTCGTCATGCTTGTCGATGTAGAAGTGTACCGTGCATGCTCCGGACAGTTTGTCTTCGATGGAGGTCGCGGGTGCTTCATCGTGAGCGCGGCGTTGCCATACTTGCGTGGTTTTCCCGGAGTCGCGGTATCCGCCACTGCGGTATCCGATGTTGCGGTTATCGTCGCGTCTATCGGTGTAGCCGGCTGCGACCATGTTGACGTCATCGCGATAATCGTAGATGCGCATACGACGTTTACTCCGGCGGTCGCGTCTTCGTTCGAGTTCTGCCTCCTCGTCAGAGTGAACGCGGTTCTTCAACGAATCTTCCCCATCGGCCCACCGATTCGTGATCTCCATCAGGTGGTCGATGGTCTTGGGCTTCGAGCGACCTAGCTCCTCCCTGAGTTCCATGCGGCGGACACCACCATTGAATGCGTCAATCGCGCGGTCTTCCGAGATGTTCTCCGCGGAGTTCTTGATGATGGACCATCTTTGGATGTAAGAGCGCAGCGATTCGCTAGATTTTTGCTGGCAGCATCTCAGTTCTTCGATTGAAGCGGGGCGTTTGTACGTGCCCTTAAAATTGCGCACGAAGCTGTAGACCAGCTCATCCCAACTACAAATGGATCCGCGTGGGAGGTTATTGAGCCATGCCCGGGCGGCGCCCTGCAGCTGTAGCTGCAAGCATTGCATGGCAGTACTACGACTGCCTCCGTGCAGTCTGACGGAGGAGATGTGATCCTCTAGCCAGATCTTGGAGTCCTGCAGACCATCAAATTTTGGGTTCTCCGATGGGAGTTTGAACCCTTTAGGCATTCGCTTTTGCCTGATGGATCTGCTGAAGCATATGGCGCCGCAGAGCTCCCCGTCTTCTTATTCCGAATCAATCGACCGAGCACGTCATGCCCTTGACTTGTCGATCTTGCGCTGCGTGAGTTCGTCACGTGCATCGTAGTCACGATCGTGTCGTCGTGAACGGCGGCGCCGAGACAGGTCGTGACTGTCATCGCTTGACGAGGGCGAGGAGTAGCGTTTTGCTAACGCTTTGCCCTTTTTTCGGTCTGGTACTGGTTCTTTGTCGAGGGCGGCCTCAATTAGCCCCAGGCCCACGATCGTAGATTGGTGCATGGCCGTTCGGGGATCTCCAGCTGGTGGCTGGTTATTGAGAAGGTACATGGTGGCCGCTGTCACTGCGGCCTGTGGCGTCCTAGGAACCACGTTGCCTCTCGTGTCGACTGTCATGGAGCCGAAGTCGAGGACTTTCGCGGCGTCTATGCGTTCTTGTTCGGTGAGGTGAGCCATCCGCGATTTCCTCTTCCTGGCGAGATGCTCGTTGCCTCTTGAGGAGGATCCTCCGTAGGAGGAGAGCCCAGCGTGACGAAGGCTTGACTCGTCCGCCGCCTTTTTACGCGCCTCAAGTTGCACGATTGCTTGTTTCTGGCATTTGAATTCCTCTTTTAGGAGCCAGTGGTAACCCATCAGTAGTTCCTGAGGGGATCCGAAGGGTAGAGGTGCACCTCGTAGGGCTTCGCGGCAGCGTTCCTACTCTTGCTCATTGAGCCTGATCACGACGCGTTCGCCGGTTTGCTCGTTGATTATGCTGGGAGGTTCGACTGCTCCTCCATTGCCGCCGTTGCCGGTGTTACCACCGTTGCCGTGGTTGGTGGAGGTGTCGCCTGCGTTGATGACGGCGCGCATGAAGTGATTTGGGAGGCTGTTGCTTCCATAACTTTCAGATCCGGAACCATAGGTTCCATCTTCAGTGGCCAGATCGCTTAGATCGGAGTCGCGACTGCTGTCGCTGACCATGTTCTCGACTGCCGCCGGAGCATTGAGCTCGCTGCGGGTGCCGATCGATGGAGGGAACCATGATGCTGGGGCAATCGCCGGTGCTGTCGGCTGATCAGGCATGCGAAGCGTGCCCATCTGACCAACTTGGAAGCGGAAGCTCCCAATCGCCAGGCTGATTCCGTCGCCCATGGACTCGAAGGCCGGGCGAGTAGCCGGCGTGTGGACGGTGAAGTCGAAGGCGCCGAAAAGCTAGCGAATCTCCGCTGTTGCAGAGTTGTAGATCGCGTTTGATGGGGCCGAGGAAGCCGCAACATCAGCACTCCCAATTCCCACAGACGGCGCCAATTGACGAGGGTTTAACTCGTCAATGCCCATTGTTATGGACTTGGGTTTTAGAGAAGGAGGGAGCGCTGGAGACATCTATCGGCTAGCAAACAAGCACACAGGGGACAAGGATTTACCCAGGTTCAGGCCTCGTAGAGGTCCCTACTCCTGCTTGTCTGCTCGTGGAATTATCGAAGGAGTCGAAAGTTACAATGGTGCACAAATGCAATCTGGCAAGGGTTGTGGAAACTAGGGTTGCGTGTGTCCTCCTCGCCGCCCCTCCTAGCCTTTATATAGATAGGCTAGGTCTCATGTAGCAGGTCGAGTCGGTTACAAGTTAGGGTTTTCCTCTTCAAACTTTCTATCTTTAGCTTCTTCTTGTCCTTCAAGCAATCGAGAGTTCGTAGGTTACTCGAGTCCCTCCATCCGAACCTTGGCGACACCGTGGGCCTGTATGTATTTGGACCGTATATACCAAGCTCGAGTACCTGTAGGGTATACCCATGTCAATGATATAGGTCCAAATCTTCAATAGTGTTGTCATAGAGCTCAACCTCGTCCTCACTGTCCCCATAATCATCATTCTCCTCTTCCAATGCTTCATCTTGGTTATTTGAAATGGGGCTCAGAGATGTCCTCACTTCATGTTGTTGGGTTAAAGGAAGCTCAGTAAATTCCTCCTGGTTATGGGTGGAGGACTCCGAGCTTAATATGGGGAGGCAACTTGTATGATACTCTTTTGCAAATTAGCATCAACCTTTTTTATGGCAAATAACTCAAGAGCTTTGTCTTGTGATTCGGCCACCACTTCCTTGTATGCAATCCAACGTTGCTCGGAGCTAATACACATCGTCTTCCAACAATTGTGCAACCCAAATCTCACATTGTGCCTACCTTACAACTCGACAACATCACTCGGATCAATCCAATTCAAATCTAGCCGAACTTGGTGCAACACCTCGGCATAAGTAAGACTATGCTCGAACACCAAGTCAATCTCATCCGGGTCCGGCTCAATATTGCCTCTCAAGAACGCGTCATTGTCCATATGATGAACATGAAAAATTCTAGCCATCCCTAAAATAAGTATAACAACACAACAATACAAGAATTCAATAAGTATCTATGCCAAAATTTGAAAACAACATTCTCACATAACCAAAATCTTAACCTTGCCCTAACCCTAACCCTAACATTCTTAGGTATATACATGAAGGATTAATATATCAATCCTAACTCCATACTAACATGTCTATGAAGGATTACTATACCAACAAATCCTAATATGAAGGCTTACTATACCTATAGGAATTCAAATGAACAAGTATATGAAGGATTAATATACAAATCCTAACTCTAGATATCAACCAGACATGCCATTGCTCCATAAAAAATTAGAAATCCAATGGTATTTAGAGTTTGAACTTATTTTGCAATTAGAGACAAATAAGTAGAAATTTTCGGATGAAGTAGAGGGATGTGAAAGAGAGTACCTTTGGAAAGGGATTCGGGATGAAATTCTGTACTTTTTCTTGAGATTGTGTGCCTTGGAGAAGGGATTGGAGGGGGGAGAGAAGAACCGCCGCCGCCACGAGTTGGGAGAAGATGTGGGAAAGAAAGAACTAGGGTTGGGTCGGGTTGGGGAGGGTCCAGCGCGGCTAAGTGGCTACGGCTGTGCGGCGCCAGTCAACGTTGTGCGGCAGGCGTGCGTGCGGCGCCGTTCCGCATGGCGCCACACATGCGCGGCCGGGCCGACCCCTTCCCGAGTGGCGCTGCGGCTGTGCTTGCAACACCTCCTAGCCTGGCGCTCCACGTGTGCGCCAGCGTGGCAGGTGCGCAACGCCCGGTCCCGCATCGCTAGTGTGGCAGGTGTGCAGCGCCGTGCTACTTGGAGTTGCACCGTGTGTGCAGCGACACGTGGGCGGGAGTTGCAGAAAAGGGTTAACCCTCATGACTCATGAAATAGTTTGTCAGGAGGTTTATTTTCTAAATTTGTTTGATTTTTAGGTTATTTTTATTTAAATTACACTACCAATGCTCCAAAAATGCACCCAGTTGACCTATTTCGAAAAATACGGGCTACCAAATCACGCTGCAAACGATCGATCTTGCGCTTGTGCGCTCGACTCTGCTAGGCTTGAGGAAATTGCACATAACACTATTTGTTGGGGGTTTTGTTGCACCAAACCACAACTTCAGCAATTTTTTGCACAAAACACCAACAATTTGGGTAATCAGTTGCACAAAACACAAATCAAGTCAGTAGCCCATTTGACAGATAATTAGCTACTTGGACCTGCACGCAGATGCATCAAGTCGCAATTCTCACCCAGCTTTGTGCTCATACCCGACCAGAACACAACATAGTAGAGCAAGAGAGCAGCGGCGACTTATACCGTGACTAGACAGTGCATGTAGCTAATTAATTTGGTACTACATTAGAACTTACAACGTGACTAGAGAGTGTAATTTCAGATACGTGCTTGCCAGTTAGCTTTGTGTCTGGATACCGTCTACTTTGAGACTCTGTCCGTGCAGACGAACGATTAGGAAAACGAAAGCCAAGGAACCGGACGGAATGAATGGATGGATGGAAACCCCCGTTGACCATGGAGACCACAACGCCGGCGCGCCCCCCGCCGTCGCCGTCGCCGCCGGTGGCAGCCATTTGTACGTAGATCTCTTCGCCGGTGCGCCGTCGCCGTTCTCTCTCTGTTTTTCCGTGTTTAAACTGGTGGCCATGGTGGATGCATCTGACTATAGGCCCAAGTAGCTAAGTATATCTGTCAAATAGGCTAATTACTCGGTTTGTGTTTTATGCAACCGATTATCCGAAATATTGGTGTTTTGTTGAAAAAAAAGCTAGAGTTGTGGTTTGGTGCAACACCTGCCCTAACAAATGGTGTTACGTGCAATTTCCTCGCTAGGCATTCGGTCGCTCGCCGCCCCTTCCCTGTCCCTCTCTCATACCTAGCGAAGCGAAAGAGAGGCGTCGGCGCAGGTACATCTCGCCGGCCCGGCCCGGCCCGCCCTCGTCCTGCTCCGGCGCGCAGCGGTCCTACCGCTACGCCGCCTAGCCCTCCCCCGTCTGCTCTATTCCTCGCCCGCTCATCTCCCCCTCTCTATCTCACCTCTCCCCTCTATGTGCAGCACGCGGTGGGCGGCCACAGGAGCTCGACGGTGACCTCCATTCCTCATCCAGCGACGCGACGGCCACCTGGTACATCTCCCTTCCCCGTCCTCTCCCTCCTCCCCCCGTTCCCCTCTCTATCTCATTCTCACCCTCTCTTGGACATGCAACGAAGGTGTAGTAGCTCTGAAAGCGGGCTTGGCAGATCATGAGGCATCACATACATCGTAGTTCGAAGATAGCTTTTGTGTTTTCTCGGCCAACTGAAGTTTAGCGGTTTCTGAATGATGGGTAGTTCTTCTTTGTAGCTTTAGTTAGTTCAAATCTGAACTACTCATGAGTAGTTACCACTTACCACCCTCTGTCAGCAAAGGGCAAACTCTGAGACTGACTGTATATAAATCTCGTGAGTTAATGTTGAAAAAAGTATGCAATTCTCGTGGGTTTGTCTGTTATAAGTTGCTGAAACTCTCAGTTGCCTGAATTTTTCAAGTGTCCAATGGATTCTAGTCAGCTTATGTTTTCCTCTTCCCTTTTTATCGCCTCCAAAGAGTCTGCCTGTATGTACGTGCTTAGATTAATTCGGCAGGAGGCCACCAGGGCACAATCCACCCCTGTGGTTGCCGTATTTTTATACAGAGAATATTTTCAAACATGTATTGTAAAACTACTAGTATTGTGAATCCAAACATAAATTTTGGCAGTCAATCTCAATGTTAACATCCTGTGATATTTGCATTGGAGCCAATGCAGTGTCAAGCCTGTGGATGCCTGCATCCAAATGGGGCCATAAAGTTTCTCATTTTGATATGTAACTCGCCTTCTTTTATTTTTCTCTGTTTGGACCTGTGGACTTGTGTCGGCTGTGTGCATCCTAGCTATGCAGAGGCCGGTGTAATACTTAAATCCTTTAAGTAATAAAGCGCCCCTTATCGAAAAAAAAAGTTTCTATCACTTAAAGTGGCCTTCAGAACACAAATTCCGTCCCCAATTCTGTGTGAATTAATCGATCCCTGTAAACAACACGCTAGATGATTCTGACCGAATCCCCCAGAATCCTAGGGAATTGAACCCCTCTGTCTTGCCCGTCTCTCGGAGGATCGGTGGCGGTGGCTCCAGGTGCACTCCATTCTCCATCATCTCTTCTCGGCTCACCGGGCTCCGGGGAAATATGAAGTCCTAAACCTGCTCACTTCACCAGGCTCCGGGGAAATATCATGTCCTAACCCTACCCCATGGCCACGGTCATCACCTTAGCGCAGAACTCTCCGGTGTCTCCCCTCTCTGACCCTGTCCATCTGTTGTTTCATCAAAGCCCCTCCCTCTCTGCTCCGCCTCCGGTACACATCGTCGCACTCACATCCACTTTTCCCCATGCCGGATGCGGATCTATTTCGTGTTGGTCGGTTCTAGCTCCTTTGACAATGCTGTTGAATATCATCCGAATGATTGGGGTGTTCCTGTGTGCAGGGTAACCGGTGCACTCCATCTAAGGATAAATCAAGAAGCCAAACAACAACTCCGTGGAAGGTTAGAGTCATCAGGTATGCTCTATGCTGCAGATCTCCATGCATGTGGCTACCTTAGTAGCTTGCCACACAATCTTCTCACAATTCTCAAGGTTCAATGTTGATGAAAGATGTAATTGGATACTAATTTGTGATGTATGCTTGTCAATTAGTTTTCCATCTTTAGCATCCAAAGTTACCAGTCTCTGTCCATGATTAGCACTTACCGGTTCATATATAGCCCTAACCAACAAGTCTAAAGTTGATATACTTGCCCTCACCTTTCCCAGAATCTAGCAAGTTTGAGATTTGGTCAGATGGATTCAACAAACGGAAGGAGGAAGAACAGGAGTTATCTTACTTGGACAGACAATATGGATCGGGCTCTCCTCGATGTTCTTGTCGAGCATCATAATAATGGCAATCATACAGCAAATGGATGGAGGCCAGCTGCATACTCTGCGGCGGTGAAAAATGTGCGCGAGAAGTGCAGTGTGGAGATCACAAAGGAGCACGTGTGCTCGAGATGCAAGACGTTTGACAAGCATTGCAGTATTATTAGCAAGTTACTTGCGCATTCTGATTTTGGATGGGATCAAGACAAGAACATGCTCATCATTCACAATGAGGATGCTTGGAAAATATACATAGCGGTGGGTTCGACATATTCGTTTCTGTTGTTTCTTACTGAGGCATGATTGTGGCATGTGATTCACATATTTGATGATTGTTTTACAGAAAAACAAAGCAGCTGCCTGCTACAAAAACAAAGTTATTAAGAACTGGGATGCAATAAGTCTAATATTCTCGAGAGATTATGCTACAAGTGAAGAAGAGAGTGCAGGAGGTGAAAATGCCCAAGAAATGGCACTGAAGGGTGCTGAAGATGTCCGGGAGGTTACTCAGAATTCACCTTCAACATCTGGACCTAGCAGTCAAGATCAGGGTGGAACGCCAACATCAACTCGACCCAGTCAACAGTGCATGAGTAAGAGGTTCAGAACAGAGGATGCAGTCTTTTGCATGTCTGGGAACATCAAGAATTCATTTCAGATATCTGTGAAGCCAAATGAACCTCCAGAGGAACCAGCTAAAGCATCTCCAAAGGAAATCTTTGCCGCACTTCAAGAAATACCCAACTTAGGACGGGCTGATCTGCTGAGGGCGTATTGTATTCTCACTAGCAACGACCGCAAGTTCGAATCCCTTGTGGCACTTCCAATGGACATGAGGAAGGATTGGTTGATGATGGAAATTGGGAAGAAGTGAAGCTCTTTCAGTTTCTGTTGTGATGGTAGATTTATCAGACTTGTATCAACTCTTAGCATTGTTCAAGATAATTGCTACTGCAACGCATGATGTTTAACCGTTCTGTTCATGTAGTACTAATTTTGGATTCTGCTAATTTTCCCAATTTATTTTGTCCTTGGTGCATGTAACATTGTCACACCAAGCTGGGTGTATATGACTGTGTCTCAGTGTGTGCCCTGACGCATGGCCTGAGTTACATAGAGCAAGTATATGGGAGAAGAGAAAGTCGACTAAGTATGTAATGTAAATTTGATGTAGTGAAACTAGCATCCGGTTATCTTATTGCCCTACACAAACTCTACAAAACGCGTACGTACATCTTGAGGCAGTTACCTGGTACAATTCATCGTTTCAGGCTCAGCAATGTACTGCCGTCAGAGTTACAGGGCAGTATCAATTCCGATGTATTCAGTTTGAACTTTTTAGATCCCGGCAGAGATTTTATATATTTTCTTTCATGTATCAAGTATTCAAGTTCATATGTCTAAGTGTGGACTTAGAGCATCTCTAACAGTTACTAAAAAAGCGTGACCTGTAAAACGCGAGTTCAGGCCACCGAACTCGTGTTTTTGTGTCGAGGATTCTGTTTTTCAGTTTTGATTTACGGGCTCTGTTCCGCGCCAGCGATTCCGAACCCGAAAACCCAGGGTTTATAAGAGATTTCATATGCAAACTGCTGGATCACAAATTTCGAAATGCAAACAATCGATGCATCACATTGCCGCAACGAGTTCAAAGCAGACCGAGCATAGTTCATGGGAAATGTGAGGTGCACGTTGGCACCCAAATCAAACGGAGACAACATCATCGGCACCACCTCCATGGGTAGTCGATGCATCACCGCCAGGAGTAGCCGATGCACCACCACTTGCCCCCTGACGAGCTAGCCTTCTTCTCTCCATGATCTCCGCCGTGGCCTCCTTTCACCACTCATATTGTTGCTCATTCATGTTCTTTGTGGACATCATCATGATCTCCCTCTCTTTCACCTGATGAAGATAAGATATTGCAATCGACATCTCAGCAGAAGCATGATTTGCCATTATCTGCAAATCATCTACTGTACAACATGATGCTGCCACGATGGCAAATGCAGGAACTTTTACTTGGTTCAGCTGCAGCATCGGCACATCAACCAGAAATCTTACTTGGTTAATAATCAACTGCATACGTAGATGGCACGGATAACTTAACAACCGATCAACTGCATACATAGATTATTCCAAACGAAGTTGCTAAGGGAGCACGCATACAGGAAGCCTGGTTCTTCCAGCATCATTTCAGGAAGAACAGCAGAAACATGGCGAGGCACGCAGCGATCACAAAGATGAAGACCAGTGCAGGAGCAGATGCATTTGATCAGCTAAATGTATCAGCAGGGCAGCATCACCAGGCGCGCATCTTATTATTTGCAACTTATACAGTATATGATTACTGACCTAGTAAAATCTGGAGGTGTCTATCATTTAATTCGGTTCGGACATGATCAAACAAGTCTTTATGCGCACATGATCTATATGTGTGTATGTATTAGTTCAGGTTATCCAAGCACAAATGGGATGGAGATGTCTATGTTTCTATGTGTAACACCAACCAATAAATTAGATCTGGCCAGAGAAAACAAGGCATAGTTCACAAGTAAGAAAGGAGAGAAGCCGCACGAATAGCCTCCATGAAACCCGGGTTCCAGGGAGCCCTTTGAGTTTTTTTTTTTTTGGCAAACTCCAAAAAAATTGAATTCAGATTTTTTTTAAAAAAATCTGAAAAACATATCTAGGACAAAATTCTCACTTTAGTGTATTGTTGAACATTGTTCACGGACGACGAAAACTGAATTTGTCATTTTTGCTGAGCCTAAAATAGAAAGTATTATGATTTGAAATTTTACACACCGGTAGATCTCATGGTTGGCTGCTTCCAGGTATGTTTTAGACTTTTTTGAAAAGATTGAACTCAAAATTTTGGAATTTGAAAAACCGGGCTCCGTGGAGCCCGGGATGCACCACGCTGCGCTCAGAAGCGGCGTCGATATATATTGGTCTACACAACTGATCCACATTACCCACGCTGTGGCCGCCGGAGGGTGGGCCACGATGTTGGCTGCCGGAGTGCCGGTGGGTTGGCCACTGCCGCCGCCGGAGGATTGTCCATCTCGTCCCCGCGCGGAGAGAGCTAGCAGACGGAGAAGCGTGTGTGTTGTGGAGAGAGAGTTCTCTGGACAGCGATGGAATTAACCCAGTCGCTAGCTAGAACGTTAGCAGGCAGCAGCATCCAACAGAGTAAGAGTAGAGAATAATTATTATTATTTCTCGTTTCCGGTGTAGCAAGGCTCCGGCACGACGGCCCCCAACAGGCCCCCTGTTCCGTGAAAATTGAAAAGCGCTAGGTGTGGACAGGACTTCCCCACGTGAAACCATGGCTCAAAATTGGCAGCCCTAGCTATCTCTCGTATAGAGCAGGCCGATACTCTGAAATGGCAATTTAATCATGCAATGCAACAGCCACCTGCACGCTGCAACGTGTGTACAGTACATGATTTGATCGAGCACCCTGTTCCATGGCACGACTGCCTCGAGGCTGTAGTGCTGTACATCAAGTCATCAACTGCATGCACGTACGTTATGCGTGTTAAAAATAATGGGCTAAATAAATAAGCCCATATAGATTTCAGATTTTTCCTAAATCTCAAAGGCCATGTGTGTGGAAGCCCATATGTAATGGCCCAATTTGGTGGCAGCTCATATATGAGTGGAGTGGGAGCTAAAGTTTAGTCTCACATGGAAAGTTGGAGGAGAGTTACACCACCTTATAAGGTGGAGTGGTTCACCACTTAGTAAAGTGAGTGAGAAGAGGAGAACTACACGCGCGCTCCTCCTCCGACGCCGCCGCACGCACGCTCGTCTCGACGCGCGCGCGCCGCGGGTTGCGGGAATCTCGCCGAGCCGAGCTTTACGTGGGCTTGGTCCACGACGTGCCCTATGCGGGATTCCCGAGCCGCTCTATATAAACTCCAGTGCGGCTTCCACCACGCACACACTGAAAAACGAATCTAGGGTTTTCCAACCTCTCTGCTTGCGCCGCCACCGTAGTCTACTCCATCCCGCTTGCCGGCGTGCACCGGCGGACGGTAGAGCAAGTCTCCGGAACCACTCGCCTTTGCGATCCTGTACGGGAGAGGGCGAATAAGGTTTTTGGGAAGCGCCATGCGCGTCTGCTCAAGTTCTGCATCACGGCTCGTCTTCCATCCAAGTCGGACGGTGTTGCCTATCATCGTCTTCGCCGCCGTCTGCTTTGACCAATCTTCCCCAAGGCTACTGCTGCGATTACTGCAATCGAACGGTACGTGCGACGTGTTGCTGTCTGGTTATTAATCATGTTCTGCGAGTACATGTTTAGCTGCTGCCTGTTTCCGTTCATCTTGGTGTTTAGTACATCTAGTATGTTCGAGTTATATGTGCGAGTAGCTGGTATTATCATGTTTAATATTCTGGAATTAATCACGGAAATTGTGCCTAATTATCCAACAATCCAAAAACCTTATTATAGGCAATTTTCCGAGATAAACATGGGACACTTGGCCGATGCGATGAAGCCGAAAAAGTTTACCGGTGTTCACTTTAAGAGGTGGCAGTATAAGACCACTATGTGGCTGCAAAATCTGAAAGTATTCGAGGCTAGTGAGGGTTTACCTGAAGGAACTATATCTGAACAAGATCAGAACAAGTTCAAGGAAACCAATCTTGCCTTTGTGGGATGCGTTCTGAGTGTTCTTGACAACAAGCTATTCGATGTGTACATGCACTTCAAAGATGGCAAAGAGCTCTGGGAGGCACTGAACGCTAAGTTCGGTGTAGCAGATGCTGGCAGTGAACTGTATATCATGGAGAACTTTTATGATTACAGGATGGTTAACAATCGTTCTGTAGTCGAACAAGCTCAAGAGATACAGTGCTTTGCCAAGGAGTTTGAAATCCTTAAGTGTAACTTACCTGACAAGTTTGTGGTTGGGTGCATCATTGCAAAGTTGCCTTCTTCATGGAGGAATTTCGCCACAACTCTCAAGCATAAGAGACAAGAGATATCGGTTGAAAACCTGATAGCGTCTCTTGATGTTAAGGAGAAGGCTCGGGCTAAGGACACTGCTGAGAAAGGAGGCGAGGGTCAGTCTAGTGCCAACATGGTGCAGAAGAGGACCTTCAACAAGAACAAAGGGAACTATAAGCCCTCCTTCAACAAGCCTGAAAATACTACAACCTTCAAAAAGAAGAAGAATCCGAACAAGGCCGAGCTAGGTTGCTTTACCTGTGGAGAGCTCGGGCACTTTTCCAAGGACTGCCCAGAACGTGCAGATCGTAAAGGGAAAAAGGGGAAGACTGTCAACGTCGTGACTGCTAGCAATGCTGATGGGTATGGTAATCTATTTACTGTTCTTTCAGTTTTTCAATCACCATGTTGGTGGATTGATACGGGTGCTAATATTCATGTGTGTGCTGACATCTCTATGTTCACTTCTTATCAGGTCGTTCGGGATTCATCCGTCCTAATGGGGAATGGGTCACATGCTTCTGTTCATGGTGTTGGCACGGTGGATCTGAAGTTCACTTCAGGAAAGATCGTGCAGCTAAAGAACGTGCATCATGTCCTTTCCATGAACAAGAATCTCGTTAACGGCTCCCTTCTATGCAGAGATGGGTTTAAGGTTGTTTTTGAGTCTAATAAAGTCATTGTGTCGAGACATGGACAATTTATTGGTAAAGGATATGAGTGCGGAGGGTTGTTCCGCTTTTCACTTTCAGATTTTTGTAATAAGTCCGTAAACCATATTTGTGGC
This sequence comes from Avena sativa, assembly GCA_916181665.1. Taxonomy (NCBI): domain Eukaryota; kingdom Viridiplantae; phylum Streptophyta; class Magnoliopsida; order Poales; family Poaceae; genus Avena; species Avena sativa. Next base: position 99,986,630 of record OV702287.1, on the reverse strand, counting down.
GGTGCTAATGATGATACCAGTGTTTGGCATTCTCGTTTATGTCACATTAATTTTGGTTTGATGTCCAAGTTGTCCTATATGAGTTTAATTCCAAATTTCACTATTGCCAAATGTTCCAAGTGCCATAGTTGTGTGCAATCAAAGCAACCTCGAAAGCCTCACAAGGCAGCCGAGGAGAGAAACTTGGCACCTCTGGAGCTCATACATTCTGATCTTTGTGAGATGAATGGTGTGTTGACAAAAGGTGAAAAGAGATATTTCATGACTTTGATTGATGATGCGACTAGATACTGCTATGTTTATTTGTTGCGCATAAAAGATGAAGCTTTAGACTACTTTAAAATTTATAAAGACGAAGTTGAAAATCAACTAGAGAGAAAGATCAAACGTCTTAGGTCAGATCGTGGTGGTGAATATTTCCCCAAAATCTTCGATGAATTCTGTGAGGAACATGGCATTATTCATGAAAGGACGCCTCCCTACTCGCCCCAATCAAACGGGGTTGCCGAGAGGAAAAACCGCACGCTGACTGACTTGGTGAATTCCATGTTAGCCACCGCTGGTTTATCTAAGGCATGGTGGGGGGAGGCCTTGTTGACAGTGTGTCATGTCCTAAATAGAGTTCCTAACAAGAATAAAGATAAAACCCCTTATGAGGAGTGGGCTGGGAGAAAACCATCACTTTCTTACTTGCGCACTTGGGGGTGTTTGGCTAAGGTCAACATACCGATTCCTAAGAAATGCAAACTTGGACCAAAGACAATGGATTGCATCTTTCTAGGATATGCTCCGCGGAGTGTAGGCTATAGATTTTTAGTAGTTAAATCTGAGGTTCCTGATATGCATGTTGATACTATAATGGAATCTCGTGATGCAACATTCTTTGAGAATATGTTTCCTATGAAAGACATGCATAACATTGCTAGAATTTCTTCTGAAATACTTCCTGAAACTAGTGCATCTAGTGAGAATTTTGAGCAACCACGTGAGGAAGAAGTCCTAGAGAAGGATGACAATGAAGTTCCTACATGGAGTAAGAGACAGAGGGTTGCAAAATCCTTTGGAGATGATTTCATTGTGTACCTTGTGGATGATACTCCAACTTCCATTGCAGAGGCATATGCATCTCCTGATGCAGATGATTTGAAAGAAGCTGTCCATAATGAGATGGACTCGATTCTTTCTAATGGAACTTGGGAACTATCAGAACGACCCCATGGATGTAAGCCTGTGGGTTGCAAGTGGGTGTTCAAGAAGAAGCTAAGGCCTGATGGTACTATTGAAAAGTACAAGGCTTGGCTTGTAGCAAAAGGCTACACTCAGAGAGAAGGTGAAGATTACTTTGACACCTATTTACCTGTTGCTAGACTGACCACCATTCGAGTACTACTATCCCTGGCTGCCTCTTATGGTCTTATCGTTCATCAAATGGACGTTAAGACAGCTTTCCTCAATGGAGAGTTGGAAGAGGAGATCTATATGGATCAGCCTGATGGGTTTGTGGTAAAAGGTGAAGAGAGAAAGGTGTGCAAGTTGTTAAAATCTTTATATGGCCTGAAGCAAGCACCTAAGCAATGGCATGAGAAGTTTGACAGAACATTAACTTCTGTTGGATTTGTCGTTAATGAGGTTGACAAGTGCGTCTACTATCGCCATGGTGGGGGCGAAGGTGTTATATTATGTTTGTACGTGGATGATATCCTTATCTTTGGTACAAACATGAATGTGATAAATGAAGTTAAGTCCTTTCTGTCAAAGAGCTTTGATATGAAAGATCTGGGAGAAGCTGATGTTATTCTGAATATCAAGCTGATTAAGCACGAGAGTGGGATTACTTTGACGCAATCACACTATGTTGAGAAGATCTTGAGCCGTTTCGGTTTCGTTGATGGCAAGTCTTCCCCAACACCTTATGATCCCAGTGTGACATTACGGAAAAACAAGAAAGAGCCGAAAGAACAATTGAGATACCCTCAAATCGTTGGCTCACTCATGTACTTAGCTAGCGCGACAAGACCCGACATCTCTTTTGCTGTGAGCAAGTTGAGTAGGTTCATGTCTAACCCGGGTACTGAACATTGGTGTGCACTTGAAAGGGTCATGCGCTATCTATGTGGTACAATGAGTTATGGGATGCACTATTCGGGGTATCCAGCGGTGCTCGAAGGATATAGTGATGCGAACTGGATCTCGGATGTAGATGAACTCTACGCCACTAGTGGGTATGTATTTACCTTTGGAGGTGGCGCGGTATCATGGAGATCTTGCAAACAAACCATATTGACAAGGTCGACTATGGAAGCAGAACTTGCTGCTTTAGACACAGCCACTGTAGAGTCAGAATGGCTGCGTTAACTCTTGATGGACTTGCCAGTGGTTGAGAAACCTATACCGGCCATCCTCTTGAATTGTGATAATCAAACTGTTATTGTCGAAGTGAACAATTCTAAGGATAACGCGAAGTCATCAAGACACGACAAGAGACGTTTGAAGTCTGTCAGGAAATTGAGAAACTCCGGAGTAATTACTGTTACGTATATTCAAACTGACAAAAACCTGGCAGATCCCTTTACAAAGGGACTATCACGAAACATGATAGAAAGTGCATCGAGAGAGATGGGTTTGAGACCCATGGATGTTACACAGTAGTGGTAACCCAACCTTTTTGATCGGAGATCCCGTGAATTAGGACCTGGAAAAAACAAGCTAGTGGTGTGACGGAAGAGAGTATTAGACAACCCTCTCTATGTGAAGATGTACAACTCTCAAAGCTGTAAGGCAGGTTGGCAATATGCCTTAATGTGTTTCTGTTGGCTATGATTAGCAAAGATGCTGTCCTACAGAGCATTCTTAAAAGAACACACCTATACGAGTTCCGATTGTTAAACGTCGCAATCTATGAGATTTGGGTGATCTCTAGTAAACTCATGAAGAGACCAAGTAGTATGATGCATATGCTACTCCCGCGGGGTAGGCTACTGGCAGCCAGGTACTAGTTATGACTTTGTGTGAAATCTAAAAGCACCAAACTTGCAATTCAGGGTTCGTCCATTGTTCAAGTTGCTGATAGACGTAGCTCAAGGTTCTAGACAGAAGTTTAACTTAACAGTCTCTACTGAAACACTGGTATATAAACAAGTAGCGAGAATTGACAAATCTTCAAATGGGCATTTGAGATCTGGTGGGGGATTGTTAGAAATAATGGGATAAATAAATAAGCCCATATAGATTTCAGATTTTTCCTAAATCTCAAAGCCCATGTGTGTGGAAGCCCATGTGTGATTTGGCCCAATTTGGTGACAGCTCACATATGAGTGGAGTGGGAGCTAAAGTTTAGTCCCACATGGAAAGTTGGAGGAGAGTTACACCACCTTATAAGGTGGAGTGGTTCACCACTTAGTAAAGTGAGTGAGAAGAGGAGAACTACACGCGCGCTCCTCCGACGACGCCGCCGCCGCTCGCACGCCCGCACGCCCGCCCGTCTCATCACGACGCGCGCCGCGGGTTGCGGGTTGCGGGTTGCGGGAATCTCGCCGAGCCGAGCTTTATTTTTGGGAAAACTTGTGCGGTTTTGACAGACGTGTCAACAGTTAGCCTATTCGGGTCGCTCCCGGATCGTGGGCTATTTGTAACCGACCCGAACGTGCGCAACGTGGGCTTGGTCCATGACGTGCCCTATGCGGGACCACTCGCCTTTGTGATCCTGTACGGGAGAGGGCGAATAAGGTTTTTGGGAAGCGCCATGCGCGACTGCTCAAATTCTGCATCACGGCTCGTCTTTCATCCAAGTCGGGCGGTGTTGCCTATCGTCGTCTTCGCCGCCGTCTGCTTCGACCAATCTTCCCCAAGGCTACTGCTGCGATTACTGCAATCAAACGGTACGTGCGACGTGCTGCTGTCTGGTTATTAATCATGTTCTGCGAGTACATGTTTAGCTGCTGCCTGTTTCCGTTCATCTTGTTGTTTAGTACATCTAGTATGTTCGAGTTACATGTGCGAGTAGCTAGTATTATCATGTTTAATATTTTGGAATTAATCACGGAAATTATGCCTAATTATCCAACAATGCGTTCCATGTCCGGATCCAATTTTTCGTCTCTATTTTCTCTCTCATAAATTTATTGGCAGAATCAAGGCGCGTGTTTGGTTGCTCGTGTCTTTTTGGTGCACCTGGGAATCATGACTCCACGAAAGCTGCGGGCGTCAATTCAACCTCTTGTGCATAAAGTGTATTTCATTTGGTTGTCCACATTAAATTTTTGGGGTCGATGGAGAAGCCAAACTCTACTTGTGTGATTGCCTAGTCGTTTCGTTAGTTGCTTTCTACCTTATATCCTTACCTCCTGTGCGGTGCAGTGAGCTTACCCATCATAATCAGCTCGTAAAATTTAGACAGTTGGAATTCAGAAAATTCATAGACCAACAAGCTTAGTACTGAATCGACATAAAGAGTCACGACGTTTGTGCTGCAACACGAATTCAAGAATAACTGCAGCACAAGTTCATCAAACCGAGAGTTATAACTGAATACCACCTCTCAAATATATAGACCGGCATAAGTTTTCATCAAGTCTAGCTACTCCAAAAGTCATCATCATCCGGGGCAACACCACAACTTATCACCCCCTCCAGCACGACGGCCGGTTACTCACATGTAGTGCTTGTTAGGAAGGCCGTGAACCAGCTCATCCTGCGTTCAGGGATCATAGCAAGATACCTCCTGGCCTATGCCTTGTGCTCCATCTAGTGGCTAAGAGCACAGTGTGTGGCAACTGAAGATACGGACGCTATGAGAATATGCCTAGCATAGATTACCCCCATATGAGTATAGTCCTGAATGGGCTTTTGATTAGCTCGGTGTCCTTTGGTTGAACCTACATGAGAACAAAGTTAGTTTGTAGTTCATGTATCAGCTTACAAACAAAGTGATGTTGTAAGTGCAAATTTGTGCCAACCTTGATGTGTTCATAGTAGTGCTCCCCGTCCATCATGACAACTGACATCTCCTCCACCCAACGCACGGTTTCGAGCCTTCTCAGCTTCAGCACCTAAACCCACCTAGCTCTCCAATGCCTCAAATGGTTGTAGATCTGATTTGGGGTAACTCTCTGGCCACAATATTTGAAGACATCATCTGCAATAGCTCTCATGTCCTTCTCCTTGAATCCTCGGTCCATGGAAACCCCTATCCTAATGATCTGACAAACTCCTGCTCAGGACGAACATGGACAAAGTAGGTGGCTATGTCGTGGTGCTCTTCTTCTTCCTGTACTTGTCGAGAGATCATGGGAGGCTGGCTTATCAGTTAGCTAGTCCTATGACACAAATCAAACAACCATAGTAAGCATGATACGTTCCCCATACTACACAACAATCTGCCATAGAACCTAAGCAAGAACCATACTACCGTACAAAAAGAATGAACATAAGCAAGAACCATAGAATCGTGCAATACGCATGAATGTAAGCAGAGTGGTTACACGAACCTATGTAGATCGATAGACTAAAATGGTAATAGATCTTTCATTGCAAAGCTAGCATTAGAGTGCTCTTACTAGGATCTCAGAGTCAAATGGTGTGGACATCTCGACAAAGTGATGGAAGAACACTTGCTAGAGAGGAGATCGAATGACCAGAGTAGGCGGCACAGGTTACCCGTGCTTGTAGATGAAGAAGAAGATTTGGAGGGAGAGCTCGAAAATGGGCAAAATGGTGGCGCGAGTTTTGGCGATGAAGTAGGGCGTTGTAAAATAAGCGGTGCGAGTCAGCGGACGATGACCCAATTTCTCCCGCCGGAATTTCGCGGATACGGGCAAGCTCCCGCCATCTTGCTCTCGCAAGACCGTATGCATCCGTTTCCTAGCGAGCGCCAGAAGAATTTGGCTCCATAGAAACGACTGATTTAGGCGTTCCTCCGGAACCAGGCTGAGGAATGTTTTAAGACCTATGCAATGCAAAGATTCCGTTTTGCATGGGCAAAAAAACTCGCTTATTTCTTCCAGCTGGGTGCGGGAAACGCCCCAAACACGCTCAAGATCAAGATCACGATAATCAAAAGTAGGTCCATTGCTCGCCCAATCATATATAGTAGTGCGTGTAATTTTTCTTAAAGCATAAGTGAAAGTGCATGTGTGCCCCCATGTGTGGTTTTGGTAATTAATGACAATCGCTATGGATTAATGTGTGCATTGAGTTACACCTGTAAAAATTACCCATTGGCATCGCTTGGACCATGTGTTGGCTTTAAGGTTGAAGAAATAAAGAAAATAAGATCAAGAATGTCTTGAATAAGAAGATAGAGTTCCTCGTGTATATCTTCAAGACATCATCATAATGAAGTTAGAAGAAATAAAGTGCAAGCTCAAGATGCTCCATCTCTAGAAGATCACATGCTTGAAGCTTGCCATCCTCGGTGGTCATGGTTTGATGAAGACAAGTTCAAAGAAGTGGTTTATCCATGGTGTATGGGGGAGCAAGTCGCAAGTCTTCATCAAGCAAGCGCGAGCAAGAGAAATCGAGAAAGGTGTTCCTCTTCAGAAGGACAAGATCATCTACATCAAGCTCAAGTGGAATACTCAATGTATGATCTCGATAGGCTTTCCCTTTTGTCGGTCTCATGTTGTTTATTGGGAGACATGGTTTAGGATAGATAGCCGTACTATCAAGAGGGACTCTCGAGTGAGTAACCCAATCGTATATTTCAGAGATATCTCAAATCTTTGCATAGATAGCATCATCTTTCTTAGTTGTTATTTCAATCTTATCCTTGTGAGGTTTTAGAGATTGTGGTAATCTTCATAACAAGCTCTAGTTCGTCAAAAAACAGATTTCCCTTGTATACCCTATTGCATTTTTGATCTTGAAGGTTTTCCAGCTCCATACCTTGGAAGTTCTACGAGGCTTTATTTGCTGCACAGAAGCCCCTTCATCCACATATAGAGGTTACCTCGTTGGATGCCATAGCTCGCATAATGGCCTTCAAGTCTGAGAGTAACTTGTCTAGAGATTAGTTCGGCGATCTTTTGGTTGTTTTTGGTAGCATTCTGCCGCAAGGGCACCTTCTGGCAAAGAAGTTTTACGAGTCGACTAAAATCCTCTGTGAACTAAATATGACATAAGTCTAGATACACGCTTGTCCAAAGGGATGCATACTATTTAGAAAAGAACATCTAGGAGGAACATCTAGATACATGCTTGCAAATCATCTAGGTACATTGAGGTCAACGTCGGTGATGGGCAGAAGAGGTAGACTTGGGTTCCCCAAAAGATCCTCCGGTATCTTCCATTCCTACCACGGCTCCAACAAGTTTTCATGACCAAGAAATCTGCCCAACAGATGCGATGGGCCATTGAGGGGAAGAGATACCGCAGAGAGAGGATGATACACCCATCAGATGGTCAAGAATGGTAGAACTTTGCAAAGAAATATCCAGAGAAAGCGGGCAACCCGATGAGCGTAGAAGTTGCGATATCAACTGATGGGATCAATCGATATGGTATGTCAACTACAACATATAGTTGTTGGCTCATGTTTGTTATTCACTTGAACCTCCCTCCTAGCATCATCATGAGATCCAGAACTTGTTTGTGTCGATGATAATCCTAGGAACGAAATATCCAGGGAAGAACATGAGCGTGTACCTGGAGCCGCCGATCGATGACTTGCTTGTTGGATGGAGAGATTGTTGGGTGCGAACATACGACGCTGCAACAAAGGAGCCATTAGATATGTATGTCTAGTACCACACATCTCTGCATGACTTACCAGCACGTGTGTTGTTCTGCGGCTAGTGTACACATGGAAAGTCTCCTTGCATAGTGTGTAGGTAGGCCGTGACTTTCTTCTCGCTGAATAAGGGAGGAAAGTCTTCCTGCTTTGATGAAACTCGAAAGTTCCTTCCCATTAAGCATAGATTCAGGTTTGACAAAAAAAAACTTCAAGAAAGGCGTTGTTGTCTATACTCCACCACCACGTCTGCCGACCGACAGCGATACTAGGGCTGAGTTAGAAGGTCTCCAGACTAACCCTGATGGGAAAGGTTTCATGGGATACGGGGAGACACACATTCCATGCTTATGGAAGCTCACTTACTTCCATGAACTCGAGCTTATGCATAACGTTGATGTAATGCACAACGAAAAATATCGGTGAGGCCCTCTGGATAACAATCATGGACACCGAAAAGACGAAGGATAACATTAAGGCTAGAATCGATCAACAAGAATAGGGCGATAGGAAAGACTTTGACATATGTAGTTGCTTTTTATTTCTAAGAATATGTGCCATATGTCATGACCATCCACATAAGTGTTCACGTGTCGTACGCATTTTATTATTCCACCTCTAGATGGGGTTACAACTAGCAACAATTTTTTCAGTCTTTTCCCGCACTTATTTGACCATGTCATGGAAGCCTTCACGTTGTAGCCATCCAAGTTTAAATTTAAACCTACAATTACATTGTGTCCTGGGCAAACCAATGGATAGCAAAATGGGAGCATGGTGAGAGATGGTCTCAATACGCTCTAGAGCACGTACTGAGACTAAAGGAAAGTGTTCTTTCCAATCATAGTCCATCAATACACGGTCTAGTTTTTGTATGTAGGTTCTGGAAAGCTATTTGTCCATGTAAACTGTATTTCGGTCATTACCACCTCTCTTAAATCTAAGCTATCAATGACAACATTGAACAAGCGAATGATCATCAAACCGATCATGACCCTTCTCGAATGGAAAACGAAGCAAATTGAAATCACCCCTATAAGGATATGATATGGATTATCCTTTGCCAACTTTACCAATTCTCAAAGGAAGCCAGTTTTACAAATATCTTGGGCTGCATCATACACGACAACAAGACTCCATGTGAAGTTATTAGATTTATTACGGATGTGAAGTTTGATATGGTACTCCTAATCTGAACAAGCTAAAACATCCATAGTGTCATTCCTTACACCGAGTAAAATGTCCCAGGTCGTCCACGAGGCGGGTGAGAATACCATGCAAACTCTATGCCGCCAGAAAGGCGGTCCAGAAAAATTTGTGAGAAATCTCGTCTTCCCATTTTCAAAAATAGCAAAAAAAATCTAAATTATGTTCCCGAGAACACTGAGCAATCTATAAGTGTTTAGCCAAGTCACGAAGACCTCTGCTATTCAAACACATGACATTCCTTGGGAAACAATTGGAGATTTAAAAAATTTAGCCCGTTTCCGGGACTTCTTACCGGTAGTGGATTTTGATTTCCGGCCCGAAGCTGTTAGTTCATATAACGAGCATGGCCGGTCCTCGTCCAAACCCACCTCCGATACTTCACCCACAAAATGAGAAAGAAGCTGACCATCTGATATGGTAATCGCTTCATTATCATTTAAATAAGTGGTGTCCAACATGGCCAAAGCTTTTGGAATAACCGTAAGACGATCAAAATTCCATTCGCCTCAAGACTTTAGTCGAGACAGAGGTATCATTCACATTGAGTAAACATGTCTAATAGTTTCAAGGAAGCTGGTCGTGAACGAAGCACTTCTACTGGTCATCCAAAGTGGTAGGACTGGACTGGAGTCTGGACTTCCCTTGTGAGCACAGCACGTGAAGCAGTAGCTCAAAAAATGGCAGCCCTATCAGACTCATATAAAGTAGCAACATACTCTGAAACGGCAATGCAAGAACCGCCTGCAGGCTGCCACGTCTCACCGTGATCTGACTGGCTCGAGTGCCATGGAATTGGTACATCGACTGATGCAGTGGAGAGCGGATAAAGGAGGGGCGCGTACGTATGATTTTCCACTAGCAACGACCGCAAGTTTGAATCCCTCGTGGAACTTCCAATGGATTTGAGGAAGGATTGGCTGATGATGGAAATTAGGAAGAACCGAAGCCCGTTCAGTTCACATTGCTATGGCAGATTCATCACTAGACTTGTATGAACTCTTAGCATTGTTCAAGATATTTAACCGTTCTGTGCATGCACTAATTTTGGATTCTGCTAAGTTTCCTAATTTTTGATGATCCTGGTGCATATATCAGTGAAACCACAAGCGAGGTGCATTGTATACGACCGTGCCCTGACCCGAGCCTGAGGCCCGGCCCTGGGGCAGGACACGCGGGGCAGCCGCCCCGGGCCCGTGAAATCAAGGGGCCCAAGTAGGGGTGTAGCAAAGGTAACGAAGCCAGATGTGCATACGGTGCATGTACATGCAGGTCGTCAAACCTCAGACGTGATTAATCATGTCTCTTCGTATTCGGCGACGTGGAACCATTAATTCACCGTGGCTCTGCCAGCTTTATGCTCGCTAGCTGCTAGAGTAGGAAAATGCACGCGTAGTTTATTTCCCATTTTACTATTTCTAGCTCGCAGTATGAAATACACCATGCTTATTTTTCCCCCATGAAATACACCACGAGTAAGCCTTCGACCCATATTATTGTTCTCAACTTTGTCTAGATTCGGATGTATCTAGTTAAAGATTTAGACTAGATATATTTATATCTAGACAAAGTTGAGAATATTAATATGGATCGGAGGAAATAGTAAATTGATTTTGTTTGGTGAGTATGTTCGGATAAGTGTCCCACTATATTTGATAAGGGATGCTCTGCTCGTTCTATAGTAGTTCTATTTCTCAGTCGATTTTTAAGCTAGATGATACATGCATAGATCCATTTTCTTGTACTCCCTTCGTCCGAAAATAAATGATTTGTCTAAATTCGCATGTATCTAGACATATTTTAGTTTATAGATACATGTGAATTTAAACAAATTTAATACTTCCTCCAATTCATATTAATTGTCTCTGAATCGGATGTATTTAGCACTAACACATGTCTAGATTTATCCGATTATGCGATAATATAGATCGAAGGGAGTACTTATTTTCGGATAGAGCGAGTACCATTTTTTAGTTTTATTATTCTTTTTTACACATAAATTTATACGCATGCAGTTATATGCTCTTAAAGAAATTATATGGTTTGAAATGCACAAAAAATTCCATTTTTTTTAAAGCAACTTCATCTTAAAAAATACACAAAACTTGTCCTAAAATACATATATTGATCACTTTTTATGATTATGCTAGGTTTTTTTTTCTAATTTCATACAAAATCAGCCGCAACTACGATGATATGTGTGTCCCCTAGTTCATCAGCTAAAATCCCATGCAACATATAAAAGAAAACACTTGGCCCTATTTCATCTGCGACATGTATATTCTTCCTCACAATCCTCGCCTCGGACCGATGTCCTCTTTTGTTACTGAAAGTATAGAGAAAGTATATGGAGAGAAGTGAAACCCACCAAATATTATGTAAACTTGACGTACTATACTGAAAGTTTACCTGCTTCATCTTATTGCCCTACACAAACTCTACAAAATGTGTGTACATCTGAGTGCAATTGACCTGGTGCAGTTCATCGTCTCAGGCTCAGCAACGTAGTGCCGTCGTCAGAGTTATAGGCCAAATTTTATTTGCCTCCTGTATCAAGTATTCAACTTCCTCGGTCTCGGATGATAAAGTCAACTCCACATATCTCGCTTAAAAAGAAGAGTCTATCTGTGGGCTGATCGAGCTTCGCCTAATGAAGATGTTAAAATCGACATCGCAGCAAAAGCATGATTTTTCCACTAACTAAATATCATCTACTACTACTTATCGCAAGAGCAAAGGAAGAACGTCATGTTGGGGGCCTCATACCTCACCTGGTGGAGGGAGGAGTCTCGATATTACAATATGCTGATGATACAATTCTATTTATGGAGCATGATCTGGATAAGGCTGTCAACATGAAGCTCATTCTATGTATGTTTGAGCAATTGTCTGGTTTAAAGATCAATTTTTACAAGAGCGAAGTTTTCTGTTTTGGAAAAGCGAAGGATATGGAACAACAGTACAAGCAAATTTTTGGTTGTGAGATTGGTTCCTTACCTTTCCGGTACCTGGGAGTGCCTATTCATCATAGAAAACTAAAGAACTCTGAATGAAACCCTGTAGAGACCCTTCTTATGTCCAAACTAGGCTGTTGGCAAGGGAAATTACTTCCGTATGGTGATCGTCTTGTACTCATCAATTCGGTGTTGACGAGCCTACCAATGTTTATGCTTTCCTTTCTTGAGATACCAAAAGGAGTGAGAAAACGATTGGATTTCTTCCGCTCCAGATTTTTTTTGGCAATGTGACGATACCAAAAAGAAGTATAGGCTTACGAGATGGAATATAATTTATCGTCCAAAGGAACAAGGGGGGCTAGGAATTGAGGTACTTGAGCTAAAAAATAAATATTTGCTAAGCAAATAGTTGTTCAAATTACTTACGGAGGAAGGAATGTGGCAAGAACTTATACACAATAAATACCTTTACAATAAAACTCTAGCTCAAGTAGAGACAAAACCTACAGACTCACCATTTTGGAAAGGCTTAATGCGGGTAAAGGATGACTTCTTTATTCGTGGCTATTTTAAAATTGGGAATGGAAACTCGGTCCATTTTTGGGAGGATATTTGGTTAGGAGATCTGTCCCTTGCGCACCAATATCCTGCGTTATATAATATTACCCAAAGAAAGAATGTTTTAGTGGCTGATGTCTTAAATCAAACCCCGCTGAATTTGACATTTAGAAGAGGTTTAACTGGTAGTAAGTGGAACGACTGGTTGCACTTATGTTAGAGGCTTATGATGGTTAATCTGTCCCAAACCAATGATTCTTTTGTATGGCGTCTTACATCCACGGGAATTTTCACGGTCAAATCTATGTATCTGGACATTATGAATGGTCATACTAGATACTTGCTAACTTACTTGTGGAAGCTAAAAAATCCGTTGAAAATCAAAAAATTTATGTGGTTCCTTAATGAGAAAGTCCTTTTAACTAAAGATAACTTGGCCAAGCGCAAATGGCATGGTGCCAAAAATGTTGTTTTTGTGACTCAATGGAGACTATTGAACATCTTTTTCTCTCATGTCCATTTACAAAAATCATATGGCGGATGTTGTTTTTCACTTATAATATACCTCCCCCGTCTAGTATTACTAATATGTTTGGCAATTGGCTAATATCCGTGTTGGGGTTTCAGCCTTATGTTGGTTTATTTGGACATGTCGAAATAATATTATCTTTAACAAACAAACGGGTACAATTTTTTTGCAGGTTATACGTCTCGCTATGCATTGGATTCAACTTTGGTCTCATTTACTCCCTACGGATCAACGGGAGATCATGGCTTCTGGATGCAACCGACTACTAGCGGTTACACAGGACTTTTATTTTCAGGCTACTGGATGGCGGCATACTAGTAGAATTCAAAATGGATAGACACATGTTGATTTTTATTTTTCGTTGGTTGATACTTGTCTGAACCTTAGCTGATCCGTGATTGTAATACTCTGTTTCGATAAAACTTTGCAATAAATGAAAGGCTGTGTGCATCATCTGATGCAGAGGCCGGGGCAATGCTCCCATTTTGAAAAAAAAAAATCTACTACTACTTCTACAACATAAGGCACGATGGCAAATGCTTAGTACAGTACCATCCTTCCACTGCGAGTTCAATATGATGAGTAAAAACGCTGTACTTCCATCAGAGATTCAGAGATTAGTAACTATACTTCTGTCTAAATTGCCTATGCAACCCTTAGTGCGACTCAAATTTTAGGCTCAAACTTCAAGCGGATCTTACATTAGGAGTATTTGGAAGGCGGGAGTATAAAAACATAGTAGTACTAGATAGAACTCTAATTAGAAATCTTACATGGTTCAGAATCAGAAATCTTACATGGTTCACAATAAACTAGTACTAGATAGATGGTACAGGGACAACTTAACCAAACAGATAAACATGCCTAGACCTACATGAGAGAGGTCATCTGACAGTTCCAACGAGGTTGCTGGTGGAGCACACCGCCCAGGATCATCGGAGGCCGGGTTCTTCGTGCATCTATCATCTCTACTTATTCCACGGATGGAGTCCCAAGACTAACAGCAGAACCAGGGCGATCGCCAAGACGACCATAAAGATGATGGCCATCACCTTGTCCTTCTTCTTCCAGCGGTTGCGCCGCGCGGCCCTAGCTGCAGCGGCCTGCGCTGCAGGAGCAGCCTGTGGTTGATCAGCTCAAAGTGTCAGCACCGCGCAACATCAGCAGGGGCACATGCATGTTTTTCCTTACACAAGATATATAATTACTGACCTAACAAATAATCTGGAGGAGGTGTCTATCATTTACTAATTCGCTTCAGACATCAACAAATAATAAATCAAATAAAATTTCTATCGGCACATCGGCACACATGATCTATATGTTACCCAAGCACAGAGGAGATGCCTATGTATTCCATGTGTAGCACCAGCCTCAACTAAAAGAGTAGATCTGGCCAGTCAAAACAAGAGCACGGACGGAACTGAAACAGGCAGGCTGTAGCTCGAACAAACAAAAGCACCTTAATTGACATGAAATACTTTTTTGGCGAGTGCTCCGCTGCTTTTCCCAAAGTTTTTTTTTGCACGACTATACTTTTTTTTGAAGTAATTGACATGAAATACTCCTATAGTTAGTCCCATATATACTCCTGTAGCTCAAACAAAAACACCTTAATTGACACGGAAACAAGAGCATATACGAAGTATCTCAGCTCGTTTGCTAATTAATTAATGTGCTGTCGATTTCGTAGAAAAAAACAGAGCATATAATTAACTAAGGGATGAAAGAAGCAGCATGGACATATATGTGCACTGAGTACTGACACAAATGATCTTCTAAACCACATTACCGCCGCTGGAGGATTTGGCACGTTGTTGGCCGCTGCTGCCACCGGAGGATCGGCCACGATGTTGGCCGCCGCCGCTGCTGCCTGTGGGTTGGCCGCCACGTTGTTGGCTGCCGCCGCTGCCGCCTCTGGGTTGGCCGCCACGTCGTTGGCTGCCGCCGCTGCTGCAGCTGGGTTGTTCGCTGCTGCTGCCGCCGCCTGAGGAATGTCCATGCCGTTCGCCCTCAGAGAGTGTGGTTAGAGAGGGACAAGGTGTGTGCTGTGGAGAGATAGCTTGTTTTGGCCAGCGATGGAGTGAAAGGAGTACGTAGCCAGCACAGCAGCTAATGAGAATATTTTTTTTCTGATTTCGGGTGTAGCAAGGTTCCGGAAGGACGGCCCCCAGCAGGCCCCTGTTCCGGTGAAATTCAAAAGCGTAGGAGTGGACTGGGTCTGGACTTTCCCTCGACCACAGCACGTGAAACCGCGTAGCTCAAAAAAATGGCGCCC
Source organism: Avena sativa (assembly GCA_916181665.1). NCBI lineage: Eukaryota > Viridiplantae > Streptophyta > Magnoliopsida > Poales > Poaceae > Avena > Avena sativa. The sequence goes on along the minus strand of OV702287.1, from coordinate 99,971,376 downwards.
CTGTCTATGTTCATACAAAGCAGGCTGATACACCGAAATAGAAATGCAATTATGCAAGGCAACAACCGCCTGCACGCCGCAACGCGTCTCTCCATGATTTGATCGATCGAGCACCGTGTTCCTGTGACTGCCTCGAGGTGCCACGGAAATACTGCTAGTAATAAAATGCTAGCAGAAGACGGGGAGATCCAATTACTTTCCACACACTCTATCTTGTGGATTTTTGTTGGCAGCACACGATCAAGATCGCGATAATCAGAAGTAGGTCTACTGTTCGCCCAATGGTAGTGCTTGTAATTAGTAGCTTGTGCAGCGCTAGAACGGTATCCACGGTAGCCACCAAGATGAAAGACATGCAATTGACCTCTCACATTTTTTTTCCTATATTGGCGTTTTATTACTTAAAAGATTTTGAGCATATATCCGGTCTGTGCATAGATTGGATGTACACGACCTATCAAGTCTAGACAAAAGAAAAGGTGAAATTATCTTGACTTAAGTCTGAGCAAAAGCTAGCCCTCTCGAGCCATCTGCCGCGCGCGTGGATTACGGCCGTGCGATTTTAGTGCAGAAGCGCTGGGTTGATCTGATGCCATCGCTGATGTCTGAGACCGACATGCGGGCCACTGCCTGTCATCACCGGAAAGACCAACCCCCATGCTCCTCATTTCTCTTCTCCCGCGAGCTTCCTTCCTTCTAGGGTTTCTGGTCGGCAGCCGCCACCCAGCGCTGCTGCTCTCTCGCCTCCCTGATTCTTCCCTGTCCCACCCTCTTATCCCTTGTGATGGCACCCACCTCGGGAACCAGCGCTCCAATATCCGCCTCCCTTGGACCACCGCCACCGCGAAGTTGGGGGCCCCGACCCCGCCTCTGTGCACGCGAGGAAAGGCAAGTTTCGGCGCCACCCGGCTGTGCCTGGCGGCCCTGCCGGCGGCGGCGATGGGGAAGAGGCCGGAGAGAGGAGGGTTAGGTTAGAGAGGGGGGAGGCACTCCCGTCGCCCTCGAGTCCAATGATGTGTAGTTGCTTTTTGACTCCCTAGGATTTAGTAATATTGATTCGTTATAATATGTCTTGGGTTTGTGTGGATGTGAAAATAATTGTAGACAACAATATAATCTTGTCTTGGGCTCTGATGTATTCTTATCTAGATCTTTTCTCTCTAAATTATGCTTAGAGAAACCTTTTTTTTCTTTTCTCGATGGTTTCTCTGAACTTGCAATGCTTGTAGGTATTAACAAGCAGATGAATTAAAGGATGCAAGGCCGTGATCATATTATTCTGGTAGTTCTTGGAGAAATCCATTTTAGAATGTAGAAATCATTCAATGAAAATTCATGGTGTATGTTACATTACTGGATAATTAGTGGATCACACTTTCCATTACTCATTTGTTATCAATGCTTTGATCATCACTAGATTATTGTAGCTATTACAGTTCAACATACATGATATTTATTGCGAACCACAAGATATATGAGAATTCAGATGGCTAGAAGTGGCATATTTGGTACTGCATTTTCAGAATAATAGAAATTATTTTATACATGGACCAAGTTGAAACATTGTATTTAGTTATTAGATAGAATTGTTCTTTTAACTGAAATACTGATAGTAACATTTTACTTGGGCCATCTGGTTTTGGAATTGTGCTAGAGTCAACAACTTATATTTAATAGGCATCTCAATGACAACCCACTTTGAGTTTCTCAGGAAGCTTGGGGTTTTAAGCTGGGCCTCCATAATAATACATAATAGGGATGTCGCTCATAATGCGCTTCGTGAATTCTATTGTTATGTCAATGAACTGTGATATCCTTCATGATACATGGAGCTAAATTTCATATGAAATAAGTAATTTTGGAAAATAAATTCAGAGTAGAAGGTTTTAACAGTTTTTCTGTGATAAAACTAGAGTCTAGGTTATAATTTATTTGTTCTGTAAATTCACAACAATGTTTGTCAGTTAGGGAGCAGACGGAAATTATTAGGGTGCACTTGGTTCTTAACCTTATCTTGCTTAGCTACGCGAAATTGATCTAGCTTATTTGTGCATAGCCCCTAGAAGCAAGACGTGATGTTTGGTTAACACTAGATTGTTGGCAGTTAGAACTTAAAAGGCGCGCTCCACTCTTTTGCCCGTATCGGAGAGCGAATTCGGTTGCCTCCTTCAGCATGGTTTTGGCATCAGTTACCGGCTAGATTACCTAGCAAATCAAGGTTTCTAAGTAATGACGAATGGCATCCCTTTCCTAGCTAGGTTGTTACTGTTCTATCCTGAGATGCAAACACACCCTATTCATAGGTTTATATAGCATGCCGACCTCTTCCATTTCTTTTCTGTTTTCATGAAACCTTTCCAGAAATTTTATAGATGCATGGTTGTTTTTGAATGGTTTGATAACATGTCCTTTAGCGTGGTATTTACTTTCTCTGATTTGCAGGTTGTATTTTTGTTCAAATTTCAAAATGCATTCAGGCGTTGCTTCCAGCAGGTAGCGTTGACATCTCTCAAAGGTCGACATGATGAGAGATTCTATTAACTTGGCTTTACTCTAGGTAAAACCGTGTTATGTACGCACATCTGATGATCTTATCTATCCTATTTGTACCTGGAGAACGTTCTTTCTCACAAGACACTTCAGACGGAGCAAAAAATTGTTCCTACTAGCATCCCTTAGTCACGTGGTGGAAAAAACTAACCAATGACTTGGTTTGATGCTTTCTCCTAAAATATTACCATGAGTAGCATTTTAAGCAGATTTGCAATTACCAATAACCCAACTGAGTTGTTTTGCAGCACAGCCAGCAACACCACCCAAGCAGGTAGGTGGCATTGATGGTCACCACATCATGTTTTTTCCAGCTTCTCTTTCACAAACCACTCGAACTTGGAGCCTCAACGGAAAAGGAAATGGCTAATCTAGTGGTCGTGGAAGGCAGCTGAATGGTGACATATTGCCTCTCAACGCCGATTCTACTGGCTAGATCCTGTAAGTGAACGGGGCGATTCCTACATGCTGACCTTGGCGGATACTTGATCGGCATTCGTGCACACGCAGTACCCGTTTCCCATTCCCTTTTCTATTTAAACCCGGCATCCCCATAGATTTCACTCCAAGGAAGAGAGTCGATCATGCTACAAGATGTCCTATTTGTTTCAAATCTGGTGAGGATGTGTGCCACCTTTTTATATAATGCAAGTGTGTACGGCAGGTATGGAGAGAACTACTACTAGAAAGATACATAGGTGAAGTTGACCAATGCTCAAGCCCAATGATTTTGATGGAGGAAGTGTTAGCTTTACTTAATGAGAAGTGCAAGTTAGTTTGTATCATGTAGTGGGACTGGTGGATCACGAGGAATAAACTGAATTGCATGGCTCGCATTCTGCTCAGGGATGTCTGCAGCAACACCAGTGGCTAGGTTTTGCCAAATGTAGGTATACGAGAAATCTGCCATGTGATCGTCGGAGGTACTAGATGAACCAACTGACCTTTCTAGGTGTGAGCTGCCGTGCTCCGGGATCTTGGTGTTGGAGACAAGCTGCATCAATGCATCCTTCAGTAATTCTTAGCGGATCATCAGAAGGAAAATGTTAATAAGTCTTTGGTCACCATATTGACAATATTATGTTTCTTGAGGAAGTACAACACGATGGTGCCGAGGATGGCTGTCTCCAGAACCCATGCGAAGAGCTTCACCGGAAGTCCGGAGACGCGAGGAGCTAAAGAACGCAAAATAGAACAAAATGTTTAGACACAAGCACAGAGATCACTAACAGACAGGGAGGGAGTGCATGTACGTATGCTGAAGGAACGCGACATTATCAAATATATGCATGAGAGATGGATAGATAAACACATGAGGTATGCAAGATGAGTCAGAAACGTCAGTTGGAACTCTAACCACTGACGAATATCAAAGAAACAATCCAACACCTATCGAGATAGTGTATGCGGATGGCAGAAGCCTGAGAGAGATCGGCTGAAAGTGAACATGGATGAAGCATTTTTGGAACCTTGGCATACTGGAGCATGCGGTTTTATAGCAAGAGATCACTATAATGATTTCATTGTCGCATTAGCAAGAAAACTGAGACACACACGTTATATGTTATAGGCTGAAATAGAGGCCAGAAGCTTATGCATTGAATTCTGGCAGTCACGAGTGCTTTGAGATCAGAATGCTGCTTTGGGAGGCGAGAAGCTTATGCATTGCTTCCTTTTTGCTTATTTCATATTTAGATTTGCTGACAAGATTGTAATATAGTACTAGCTCATTTCTTATCTAAGTTTGGCTCTCAGGACAATGATGTCGACTGGACGGGTGTTCCCCAAATTTTGTATCTGATTTGGTTGCCAGCGAATCTGCTAAGCACCGTAGGTAGTGGATCACCATTTTCATTTCAAAAAAGAGTTAGCATCCACTACTCTGTCCAGCAGCAAGAAAACTTTAATGGATCACCATTTTCATTTCAAAAAAAGAGTTAGCATCCACTACTCTGTCCAGCAGCAAGAACACTCTAGATAGTGGATCACCATTTTCATTTCAAAAAAAGAGTTAGCATCCACTACTCTGTCCAGCGGCAAGAACACTATCTCATCGAATTTCACTACTACTTAAAAAATAACAAATGAACATGTTAAACTTATAGGTGACACCGTAAAAACATTGGTAAGCCTACCAACCTACCACATAATGTCAAGACGTAGTGTAGGCGGTGCGGCGAAGCGCGCTTGTCTGCCTAGTACAATTTATCATCAAGAAACTGTAAAAATGCGGTGGAAGACCAAATCCCTAGATCATAGTGCTTGGATAAAAATATCCCTAGGAGTGTCCTATACCTCCTAAAACAGGCCGCGGATCTCCACACACTATAAATACGACCATAAACGGAACAAACTGGTGCACATGTAGATAACCTACATAAGAAACACATTTTTATCATTAAAAATTCTGTCATTTATACATAGTATTAGCGGCCAAATATCAAGCGATCCCACCTGAATAAGAATTCTAAACCTATGATCAATACCATATTACCAATTGCTAATTTTTTTGCAACACTGGATGATGGATACAAGTCAGAAACTAATTGGATGACTGACTATATAAAATGAGTGAATTGACACTTGAAGAACAAGTGTTTAATTGACTACTGTGATGAACAAAAGCACACTTTGTGATACCGGGCCAATTGCATTTTATAAAGTTGTCCATGGTAAGGATTACACCTCTACGAAGGTACCATGCGAAGATATTTGTCTTCAGTGGTATTTTGAATTTCCAATTTTTCTATAACTATTGAATGACACGTTTGGCTAAACCAAAGCTCTATACATGGAGTCCACTGAGAACTTACCATTATCATGAAGGTTCCATCGGAACTCATAGCCCCTTGCGACAGTTGGATTCCTTGTAGAAAGGCATTCCAGGATGCAAGTCTGGGACCAATTAAATCCCGTCTAAACGACACATTCGGCAGAGATGACTCGAAGACTATAAAGATAGTATTGCTCTCGTGACAAACAATGTTATATATATCTAGATATTGTTCTCAGAGAGTAGCATTGCCTAGCCACTTATCCTCCCAGAATCTGATTTCCGAGTCATCTTTAATTATAAATGATCCAAATTGGTAACACTCTCGTCTGATAAGCCTTACTTCTTGTGTATAATGTTAATCCCTGAATCGATTAACTAGCACACACCTTCTCCCTTGTACATCATAAATACAACGTACATGATCCAACATTTTCAATTATATCATTCAAGTACACAACGGAAAACGATAACAAGATAGATCTTCATCCTTCAAATGTACCATGTGCGAACAATTGTTGAGTGGAGTCTCACGACCTATATCTTCATCCTTCAAATGCATATTTGGCTAAGCGAAGTTCAGACTTATTTGCAGAAAGTAATCATATTTTATCCTATATTTTTCAAATAGTTTTATCCTCTTAGAATAATTTTCTGAACACATTGGCCAACACCATGTACTCCTACTCCCTTTTTCAACCCACCAAATTTTATTAAGAGATTGGAATGTTGAGATCTTCCATCAGCTTTAGGACTTAGTTGCTCAATATTGTCCATAAGCAAGGACACAACAATGTACTTAGAATTTGATCTTCTACGGAAGTTATACACTTTACCCACATGACACAATCTCGTCTTGGTGCCACTAGTGATTGCAGGTTTAGTACACACAAAATAGAATACCGAAAGATCAATAATATGACGAAGTCTTTCTATAGAAGTCCTCCCAATACATAATGCCAACACATCTACTAGGCACCAATGCAAGGATATACCTCTAATACATAATTCTAGTCAACCGAGAGAGCTACCAATGCAAGGGTCTTTTATTGTGTAATTGACTAAGCCAGAGCCTATTTTAGCATGAAGCCACTATACGGAAAACATGTCCAATCTCTAAAATTATAGGTGGTATTCTTCTACTGCACACACGAGAGAGATATGTATAGATATGGTTCCCTTTGTTGCCAATTTATTCGCAACTGAGTATCCACATTCCACCCAGGTGATTCATTAAATACTTGTTTTATTATGTAAAAACATAATTTTCTAATACTATATATAATCATAATATGATATTCCACACCGAATCTATAGTAAGGCTAAGCATACTACTATTACGATGTTTACACTAATCAAGATATAAGAAGATATCCTACATAGGACATAACATAGCATATAGTACAAAATATTCCTACACATGCACTTCTACTAAAAACAACTACATGCATAGAAAATACCAGGACTTCATAAATAGTATCACTTGCCTTTAGTTGATGTAATAGTTACAATCATCATAGTTGTGCTCTTCGCCAGGGGCGGGCCTACTTCAATTCATGGGTATTCAAGTGAATACCCAAAAGATTTGACAAAAAACCTATCATATATAGTATATAGCACGTATAAGAATGAAAAAACAGAAAAAAAAAGGAGAGGAGACGGACTATTCAATAGGCAAGCCTAGATTTCCGTCCATCCACGCTTCTCTACGAGGCCTAGCTAGCAAACTATCCCAATTAGGGTCATCGCTCGTTCTTTTTTTTGCCAGGAGGGTCTTCGCTCGTTCGCTTGGACACCTAGCTATAGAGCATCTTTTTGACTGCGCCGCCCCTCCCAAAATCACGATCTCAATTTCCCTAACTGAACCGGACGGGCAACGACGACGCACAACGGCGGAGGCCTGACTTTGTCGCGCCGATGAGGCCGGCGGCACTTCTCCTTCCCTGCTCGGCTGCTCCACTACTGGACTAGGTAGGACGTCCGCGCTTGCGCTGTTTATGTTCTTTGTGATCTGCCGACCACCACTGATCCTCCGTTCCTCAATTTCCCTTCCCTAGACAGTTAGGCTGCTGCTACCCGGCGTGCCTTCTACTCTAGCTTCACTAGAAAAATTCCAAACTTTCAACACCTTGAGATTTCAGGTGCTTATAGAAACTTAGAAAATATCAAACAGACATCCATAATTTAGAACACTTACTGTGATTTTTGTTTTGGGTTTTCAGATTGCATAAGTTTCACTAGGTTTGAAGTATGAAGAGAAAAAATGGTCATGTTGTTGATTTGAAGGCTTTTTTAGAAAGAGTCGCTGCAAAGAAGAGGCAAACTGAAAATCAAATGGAAAATCAGGGAAATCAGATGCAATTGGTGATATTTCAGCCACATACTGGTAGTGGGACAAGCATGCCACAACAAGCTGAACCAAATATGCCAGAGAGAGCTGCTAGCATAGAGCCAGAGATTGAAATATCAGAACATGATGAATCTAGTGATGAATTTTTTGATGATGGAAATTATGAAATTGAACATGATCATGGATTGAGAAGTCCTATCTCCGGATATACTGTAAATGACAAAGATTCAGTTAGAAAGGCATACATCACACTGGGGCCATGTCGACCAAAGATGAAGAAGGAGGATTTTGCACAACATAATTGTGGAGGTATGCATCGCTTCCAACCAAAGTGGTTTGATGAGTTCAAGTGGCTTGAGTACAGTGTAGATAGAGATGCTGTATATTGCTTTGTTTGTTATTTGTTCAAAGAGGGCACTAATGTCGATGGAGATAGTTTTGTTAGTGGAGGCTTCAGAAACTGGAACATGAAAGCTAGATTCCGTAAGCATGCTGGTGAAATCAATAGTGCTCATTATGAAGCTGAAGATAAATATAATATGTTCATAAAACCTAAAGCATCAATTCAGGAGGCCATTTCCTCAAACACTACACAAGTCAAAGCTCGATATCTAGCTCGTCTAAAATGGTCGCTGAAATGCATAAGGTATATTTTGCGCCAGGGGTGGGCTTTTCGTGGTCATAATGAGTCAAAAGATTCAAACAATAAAGGGAATTTCAAGGAACTTCTTCAATGGCTGGCACGGGACTTTGAAAAAGTTAATGCGGTTGTTCTAGGCAATGCTCCACTAAATTATCAGATGATAGATCACAAGATTCAGAAACAGCTCATTACTTGTTGTACTCAGGAAACAACTAAATTTATCATAGAGGAAATTGGTGATGAGTGTTTTGTTGTTCTTGCTGATGAATCTAGTGATGTGTATCAATAAGAACAATTGTCTCTTTGTGTGCATTTCTTCAATAAAATAGGAGAGCCGGTTGAGCGATTTCTAGGTCTTGTCCAAGTTGAAGATACTACATCATTGACTCTTAAAGAAGCAATCCAGTCTTTGCTTCTTAAACATCAGTTGCCTTATCCAAGGTCCATGGGCAAGGGTATGATGGAGCTAGTAATGAAGGGTCATGTGAATGGTTTGAAGAAACTAATTATGGAAGAGTCTCCTTCTGCTTATTATGTTCATTTCTTTGCCCATCAACTTTAGCTGACCCTTGTAGCTGTTGGCAAGGAGAACATTGATTACCAATGGTTATTTGCACAATTAGCATATTTGTTGAATGTTCTTGGGATGTCTTGCAAAAAGATCCAAATGCTTCGGATAGCTCAAGCTGAGTATATGGTTCAAGCATTGGAACTAGGTGAAATTGAAAGTGGTCAAGGTTTGAACCAAGAGATGGGCTTATCAAGGCCAGGGGATACACGATGGGGATCTCACCACCGAACTCTAATGCATGTTATGTCTTTGTATCCTTCAATCAAGAATTTTCTCTTTAGGGTTGGGAAAGAAAGTAAAGGGGCCGAGGCTTCAGGAGCTCAAACTATGCTAGAAGTATTTGAGTCATTTGAGTTTGTTTTCCTGCTGCACTTAATGAATGAAATATTTGGTGTCACAAATGGCTTTTGCAATGCTTTGCAAAGGAGGAATCGAGATATTGTGAATGCAATGGATCTTCTTGGGTTTACGATGGAGAATTGGAGGTTATGAGAAAAGATACTAGATGTGATGGATTCCTTGGTAAGGTCACTTCTTTTTGTGTGAAGCACCATGTCAGAGTTGTTGAGATGGATGGGAAGTATAAACCAATACAAAGAGCAAAGAGGTTCTATAAAAAATGCCATCAATTACCACCGGTTTCACGCTGATATGTTTTTGGGTGTCATTGATAGGCAGCTTATGGAGCTTAATAGCAGATTTGATGAGGTAAACACAAAGCTACTTAGATGCATGGCATCATTCAGTCCAACCAAGTCATTTTCTGCTTTTAATGTTGAGCAGTTGGTTAAGCTTGCTGAGTTCTATCCTCATGATTTTGAATTTGAAGAATTGATCCAACTTCCTTTTCAACTGAACCGATATATTAGTGATGTGAGTAAAGATGAAAACTTCACATATTTGAAAAGCCTAGCAGAGCTGTCTATGATGCTTGTTAAAATAGACAGGGTTCTTCGGTATGACATTGTCTACAAACTTCTGAAATTACTGTTAGTTCTCCATGTTGCAACAGCTGGTGTTGAGAGAGTTTTTTCTTAAATGAACTATATCAAAAATGATGTCTGCAAGTGCACCGATCGTTTGTAGCTAGTTTCGAAGTTCAGATATAGATCCCACGGGGAGCCCAAAGGTAAGTGTTTATTGGTGAAGTCTCTGTCACACCCGAAGTTGTCACAGGTCTTCGAGTGAATTGACTGCAAGCATTGAAATAAGAATGGAGTTTTGATTAAATGCGATAAATTTAAATAGAACTGAAATGTAAACTTTAGAAATAAAATGCATAAAAGTAAAGAACGACTTTGTTTGTTGGTTTCTGCAGATGGTGAAAGAAGGCGCGGGGAAATTCAGTTCATGGTGATATTGAATGTGCTAAGTGGACGAACATGAATGTAACGATTATAATCTGATAGTTATATGTGTAGGCAAGCAACCCATAATTAGCCAGAACTCCTCTTGGTAGATTTTATCCCAACTTCAATAATCCTACTAGCCTGCTACCAAAACCATGGTCAGACACTAGAAGATTAAGACCCTTCAGGTCGCTTAGCGATTAAGCTCCTTGGATCGGACTAATGCAATAAGCACAGTGGTTACTCGTTATCCTTGAGTCAACTAGCTTTCCATTGATATCCCTGTGTCACCCAGGGGTCGCCGGTCCACTAGCGAGCAAGATTTTATCTGTATAGAACAAGGTATCATATTGTCTAGGCCCTTAATTGGACAACAAGCATTAAGTATCTCACAAATAGTCAAGCGCACATAACATAGTAATTACAATCAATCACAATACTAATGGAAAACATATGGAGGCATCTCACCAATCCCCTACATCTCCCACGCCTAAGAGAATTACTCACACATGAAAGAAGAATGGATCATCAATATAATCAAATAAGGGAATTCGTCTTGGTATTACCGTGGATATCCATATTAAGAATAGAAAAATATCCAACACAATTCAAGATGGGAATAAACAATCTCAAACCCTAGTCTTGCAAGGTGGAGATCCCTCTCTCTCTCTAAAGTACAAGTAGTGGCTATGGAGGTGTATTGGCTAGGAGGTCGAAGATCGTGGAGCGAGATGAAAAACGTCTTCTCCTTCTCCGAATCCCTTGTTTCTCCCTTCTGGATGGTGTGGCGGATGCTGCGTTGTGTTTTCGTCTCCCGTCCCCTCACGGAAGTTGTCCTTTTTGACAAGACAGAGGCGGCGGCAGCTATACGGCGGGAACTATACGGGCTTTACCGCCGTATAGTTGGTCGTTAAACCGTCTGTGAGCTCCCCTCGCGTGCTTCCAAATTGGGACTTGCTTGTTTTCTTCAGAATATTGTATTTATCTAGTTAAATCCTTCTATTGACGTCCATAACCTAAAACACACATTAAAATCCAAATTTTCTTTGCTACCGAAGTATTAGCGTTAGGTAAAGCTAGAAAACGATCAAATCCGGAAGAAAACCATCAATAAAAACCATCAAAATTGTGTCGAATCTCACAGCTATCAAAAAACAAGCTAATAAGGAAGATGGGCCAAAAATATTTGAATGGTTGCTTGGTTATGTTCATCGAAAGGGATTTATTCTTGCAAGTCAAGGATGAGGACATCATCACTAGTTTTCAAGCCTTCAAGAATCGCAGAGTTGTCCTCTAATAAGTAAGCTCTCCTATCATTTTGCAATATTTTGTTCTCTATATATTTAAGAGGTTGCCCATTTGATATGTTGAACAACGTACGATATCTATGATATTATGCTCAAACTTTATTATATCTTCTGTATAATTAATTATCTATTCCGTAAACTAGGCTTTAGACAGTAAAAATATATATTTTTTGCACCCTTTTAAATTTTGAATACATACACCTGAAATTCTAGGCCCGTCACTGCTCCTCGTGGTCGTGCGACGTGGCCATATCAGATTCGATGCGTGTTGCACGCACATGTGAGTATGTGACTGGAAGGCCGTGCGGCCGGTGGTTGTACATATTATCGGTCTTTTCGGTTTGATCGGTCTTTTTAACGTACAGACTAAGTGAATCGTACTAAATTCGGTCTAAAAATATTTCTATTCAAACTTTTAATCGGTCTTTTCGGTGTCGGTCCTTTCGGTTTCGGTGTCGGTTTTTTCAGTTTCGGTTTTCAGTCATCGGTTTTTATGCCCATCCCTAGACGTGGCCTGACCATTCGCCGATTAGGTGATGACGCGACACGTGACATGGAGGTTGACTGGACCCACTGACTGGGTGTCTGAGCTAATGAGAGCAAGGGCAATAGTAGAGCCAGTTGTTGGCTATAAGCCATGTCCATGTCATCTAGAGTCAATCTAATAGCCAACATGTACAATAGTTAGATGTCAAAATATACTACTTTATTAATGTATGACTACTTTTCACTCTCATATAGTGCCTAGGAGCACGTGCTGCAGCTGGCTCTTAAGAGCAAGGGCAATAGTAGAGCCAGCTGTTGGCTATAAGCCATGTCCATGTCATCTAGAGTCAATCTAATAACCAACATGTACAATAGTTAGATGTCAAAATATACTTTATTAATGTATGCCCCACTTTTCACTCTCACATAGTGCCTAGGAGCACGTGCTGCAGCTGGCTCTTAACTAAGCACTCACTCCTCTTCTCTCTCATCCAACTAAACATATACTATTTTAAGTCTTATAGTCTGCTGACTGGACCTTATTGTATTTGCTCTAACTAAGCACCCACTCCTCCTCTCTCTCATCCAACTAAGCACAAGTATACTATTTTAAGTCCTATAATCTGCTGACTGGACCTTATTGTACTTGCTCTGAGGCACCGACACAGCGGTGACTGTACTGCCACAAGTGCGCCACGCAGCGGGCTTTTAGTGGCCGATACCAGTTCAATTACTTCTAATTGGGACCGTACGGATACGATATGACAGCCAGGAGTGAATTCTTCCTCACCTCACCGGCCATCACGTCACTAGAAGCGATCGGCGGCGGCTAGTGCTCAAGCGATGAAGGTTGCGGCACTTCTGGTGGCTCCCAACGATGGAGTTGATGACGTGAAGCGTACATTGACGTAGGTGCTCCTTGTGTCCCTCCCGATGGCTCCCGCTTCATGGGTCGACGCTGAGGCGCAACTAGAAGGGCGCGACTCCGGTGAGGCTCCGACGAGCAACTATGGCTTCTCCAAATCTCTACTGATGGGGACAATAGTATGAGGAGTGGCAGTAGATTGTGGAGAACAGGATAGAGGGACAGAGAGGGGTCGAGATGGTTGGAATCGATAGGAAGGTTGACCTTCAAAGCTCCTACAATGGCGGCGAGATCAGATCAAGCTAGAACTCGATCTAGGGTTTCGGAAAGACGGAAAAAGATAGGGGAAGAATTTAGGGAAATAGATAGGGGTGTTATTGCATGGAGAAGGGGCAAGAAATCAAGCAAAATCGATCGGGATCTCGGTTTGGGATCGAATTGTATGCGTCTCGTTCTCCATGCTCAAGGTGGAACAAGATGGCAAGTGGGGCCCACTTTTCATTGGTAGTGGGAGACGGGCTGCTACGGTTGGCTGCTTACTGGGTCGCTACGCGTGCTTCGCTGCTCGCGTGCGCGTTAGATAGGTATCAGGCCACGGGATTGGCTCGGCTGGTTAGACTAGGTAGTATTTTCTTTTTCTTTTCTGTTTTTTATACTATTTCTTTTATAACTTTTGTTTTATAACTTTAAATGAAATCAAACCGGTTTCTAAAATGTTCTAAAAATCAGGGAATCATTCTACTATGAAAATTTCAAATAATCTTTCCTAGATAAAATATATCATTTATGAATCTTTGTAATTCCTTATAGGAACAAATAGACATTTTTGAAATACACTACAAGAATAGCCCCCGTGTCCAGCACTTTTTTGGGGAAGCATAAGAAAAAATTACATGTGAAAGTTGATTACCCGGCGGATCATGGTTTCATGGCGGTTTTAGAGAGAGGCACATAAATATACGCCGAGGTATTACCAATACTGGCACAAAATGGTGACGTGGTAGGTGGCAGGTAAGTGCGACGCTCTGTACTGCCGTGGTTGATGTGTCCATGGCATAATTACTGACTTAGTGGATTTTATGAGACCTACACAGTAGGTCCGTCTGAGCTGGCAAATTACCTATCCCACTGGCCGCTGAGCCCCACCAAGGAAGGCAAGCGTCTAATGAAAGGTTGTAAATATCTTATCCATTCTCTTCAACCTCTCCCCACTCCCAACTTCTCTTCACCTTCTCTCTGCATGAAAAATTCAGTCGGCGCCGGAGCGATTCTAATGAGACCTAGGTGGTGTACTATAGAGGTAGACTACGAGATGAATGTCAGCATGCATTTCTGCCTTTTAGTTTTGATTTAGGAGGAAATTTGTGGTTTCTTAATCAATATCCATATGGGTTTCTGGACAGACCATATCCACCTTCATCTATTGATAATGACCCACAATGGAATGGGATCGTCATGGAGACACCTCTTTGGTGCGCATGCGACTTGAAGCCGCGTCGCAGAGTTATGTGCGACCATCATCGGAGCGTTGACACCGGCCAAAGGTTCCTTGGCTGCGATGAAATTAATCCCGAATGCAATGCATGTTTTTGGGCTGATAGGCGAAACACTCTGTGTACCTGACACGTGCATTGTGTTGTCTGTGAAATCGTCTTAAACACAAGGAAGCTTTGCGCGAGGCTGAGAAGATGCATCGCTTAGATGAAATCAATGGGAAATTTGTAGAAGACGCGGTGCAGTTTCTCCGCAAGCAGAAGGCCACATGTAGACAGATTTCCTATGAGATGATGGACGTTCTTAGCTGAATGCGTCAATTAATTGATTTAGATGTGAATTCAGTACCAGATCTAGATTTAGAGTCTGTTACCTTTGTTGAGTATGTTGACTCGGATTAATAGGATAATGGTGAGTAGTACTGTGCATGTTTTTTCTTTGGTTTGAAACTTGTATTGTATAACTATTATTTGAATACTTTATCGTCTTCCTTCAGTTGGTTAGGAATTATTGTATCTTATATTTTTTAATCCATTGTTGTTTCCGTACTTGTTTACCTTTCTGCGAAAACAAACTTGTTTTCATGGGCCAGAGCAACCAAGGCCAACCAGCTTTAGATCTAAACCTTATCTGAAAAAGTTCCCCCACCTCTAGATCTCACTTTCACCTTCCACCTATCTAATTCCCCAACCGCGGCTGCATGAACCTCTCTGGCGCCCTCAACCGAGGCTACACTAACCTCTCTGATGCCTTCGATTGCGGTTGCGCATAACTCTCCCTCGACTGCGGCTACACACAACTCTCCCTCGACCGCGGCGGTGTGAACCTTTGCGGCTCCCTCGGACATGACTGCGCGAACCACTCCGGCATCCTCGACCAAGGGAGTGCACACCTCACCGTTGCCCTCCACCTCTTAATCGCACAGTACCTAGTTCTTTCTCCCGCATGATCTGAATGAGATTCGTATGTTATGAACCCTGACAAGGTATCTAGTTCTTGTCTGCCCGTGCCCTCTATGATGTGAGGTGAGGTGGTGAGACTTGATCAGGTCTCCAGTAACATGTCTGTATGTATGTGAAATAATCTGAATTTATTTTAGGGTCAGATCCTGATGTTTAGACAAGTACACCCTTCGTTATTGGTTTGGCAATGGTGTCAATATGACTCGATCAAGAAGGAGAAAACTGAGGAGGATAGTCAGAAGATAAAAAGCAACGATACCTTACTATATTTGCACCATGAACAATAACAACATCCCCAAAGGAAATATGGTAGAGTTCTTCGAATTCGAATCATGCTACTACCTACACACTATTGATGTTAGTACTTACCACAACCTGTAATTATTTTTTCTTCCCTATGTAGTACTTTTCATACCATTTTCCTCGCGTATTTCTGATTCCTCACATTCACCGAGATGGATACACGGTCGAAGATCTTGGGGGAAATGAGTGTAGGGGTTCCGCGCATAAAAACAATAAAATTTTACTCTACGCCCCTGAACCCCTGAAGCTGCCAGGACCTATCTATTAGTAATACAGTAACGGGAGGGGCTTTTCACGAACTTACACTCGAAGACTGAAAAGCGTTGTCAACGCTCAGGAGAGCGTGGTTGATGTAGACGAGCCAAAGCCGACCTCAAGGTCGTGATGAAGTCCTTGCGCTCCTTCTGGCTCCAACGACTTGAGTGTCTCAAGTGTGACACCTCGTGGGAGTTACACACATCCGGTGCCTGACGATGACTCCCGCTTCCCCGATCCAGCAACAGTTGCGGAAGTAGAGCTCCCGGATCCAAATCCGCAGCGCGACGGCGCTCCGCGGTGAAGATGTCTCTCCCTCGTGCAGTCCAGACTTGGGACCACGGTCACGAGAAAGAGAGGGGGAGAGAGAAAATATCAATTAGAGGTCCTCCCAAAAGTGGGGAGACATTTATTGATTATTGGGTGTATTTTCTAGGCCAATATACCCCACTATATATAGGGGGAGGGGAGGTACTACCTCCCCTCAAGTCCCGGGGTGGGACTAAAGGAGAGGAGGGGGAGGGGTGGCACCGCCGGCCACCCCCATGGGCCCCACGCGGGGGGCTGGCCCACTAGGGCGCCGACCACCCCCTTGGCCCCCTTCTCCCTCTCTCCTTTCCCTAATGGGCCCTCTCCCCTCCGGGAATTGGCCCATTAAGCCTTTGACCTTTTAATTGATTTTCTATTTATTTAAATAATTATGAATAAATGATTAAATAAATATTTAACATTCATTCACATATTATCTAATCTCCGTGGCTATGGAACACCTTCCACCTCCACTCCGGACATCCTCCGGACTTACCGAAACCCTTCCGATTTTCTCCCTTCTTTTCTTCGGCGATTCTACCGATCCCATAAACACTCTCTAAGCATCATCAAGCCCCGAAGTGTGATATCCTACGGTTCGGGAACACTCCAGACATGGTCGGGACACTCCCGCACCAATGATCAACAATGGGACCTAGATGGCCATGTGACCCCTGTGCATTCCACGAAGATCTTTCATCGTTTGAACCGGTGACAGTCGCGTCTTATTCCCTTTGTCATTCGATACTTACATTGCCCGAGACCTGATCAATGACATCACCATGTCGAGTTCAATCTCGTTACTGAACAATGCTATTTGACTCGTTCCGACAAGTGATATCCCCGTGATGTAATCACACGCTGCACAGCTATTGGATATAACTTCCGAGTGGGCCCTTGAGTATCTTCCCGTCACATGGACGGACAAATCCCGCTCTTGACATATATTGCCTCTACTGTTTCCTCTGAATACCTGAACACACCTTTATAACCACCGTTTTACTAGATGGCGTTTGATGCTATCTAAGCATTCTCGGGAGACAGTGATTGATATAGCCTCACGGTCTAAGGAATAGTCTATGAGGATCCTTTTCTAATCATCGTAACTTGAACTTCATGACATGATCGAATCACGATGTTTAGGTTGGGTATTGGTTCATTATCTCGCCTCATTTCCAACTGGCATAAATGCCACATGATCAGGAAACATGATCATCTGTTGACCAATGAACCAGTGACTAGAGTTTCACTTGGAACCCCTGGTTTGTTTATATATCACATGTGTATTGATGTTTCCACTCAACACAGTTATAACATGATACAAAACTTAATCATAAACTACATGAAATATGATAATAGTCCTTACTACTATTTGTCTCTAGGGCATATTTCCAACAGTCTCCCACCTAGGACACATCATTCTACGTTAAAATCAAATTATCCCCGCCATAACATTATACAACACTTTAGATGGTACCCTTATCTATTATTATAAATGTATTCATCGAAACACTAGTGCACTCGGTGCAACTTTCGATGTTTTGTTCACCTCGCTTCCTATTTGACTTTAATTGGTATCTACAGGAGTTTCCAACATATTCCCTTATAACACAACTCTTATGCTTTAAGATATGTTATCCTTCATGGATTTGGAAAATATATCCATAGTTCTCTAATAGACACTGCGGACAAACTTAGCTCAACGTTCTATGATTCGAACTTAATCACTTTCAAACGTTCTTTATTGGATTACATATTATGCTAAGTTACCATCATGGCTTCTAAGATAGAACCTATGTCTCAACATAGTGGATGATGATCATCCTATTCTTTCTTTCAACCATTGATAGTAAACTTAATGCTATTCCTAATTCGAGTTATCAAGGACTGGTTCCTCAATTAACTTCTATTCTGAAAATCCCTTTCAGAATCTCTTAAGGAATACTACATAATATCATAATACACTTATTATCAACTTCTACATCTTATAAATCATTATTTATAAGTATTTGCGCTTTCATCCTTAACTTACTTAAGAATTACTCCTATGAGCTCCCACTCAAACTATGTTGCTAACATATTTGGGTACGAGTCAGTACTCTTACTCAAACAATGTTCCTACATATTTGAATTTGAGACTCATATTGCTCCCACTTAAAAATATGTCAATCACATATTGTTTAAGGAAGACTTTTATAGCTCCCACTCAATTTTATGCAAATTGCATATCTCCTTTACTATTTTGAATAACTTCAAAATCCTTTTGATTAAATATCAAACTTGGAGATTTACTATGAGATACTAGTACTTTACTAGTTTTAAATCTAGTAGACATTTAGCACACATGAATCAAATTCATTTGAATTTGTCCAATACTTGACAAATTGTGCTTTTGTCATTCACCCCTTTTTCCACTATGGCTTTGCAGTCATTTGGAAAAATTCCAAGTAACTTCTTTTACTTGTGAGATTCAGCAATGAATTGCTTTCTAATCTCTAGGGAATTTTGCTATTAGGATTTCTCATAATTCTAGTTTACCATCATTTCCTTTGTAGTTCGTAGGTATGTCATATTCCAAAAATTATGACAAGTGATTCACAAATGTTTCCATACAAGATATGGATTTACATTTTGAATCCTACTTCATATAGTGAAAAACAATAGTTGAGGGAAAAACACAATGATCAAAATCATTGGTTCTTTCCCTTTGTGAAGAGAATCATTTAGGAATGATGTCCGTTGCGCTTCTCAACACTCTGATGCAGGGTTTTGAATCCTCATCGTGTTTTACACTAATTTCCATTTGCTCCATAATTGAGAAACATCACTAGAAGTGAGCTTTCTCAAGAATGTACCAAAATCCAAGCAATACGAATCTTGCTTTTCTTTTGGTTTGAGCTATGGGTTTCGTATTCAAAGTTTCCAATGAATGCTCTACAAGGACTTATTCGCTATTGTTTTGGTTATATTAAATAACCCCAAAAATTTTCACGAATTCTAATGGTTCACTGTAAACTCATTGAGTGCTAACTATTTCTAAACTAATGGTCTGTACATATACTCTACAACGATTTATTTGGTGCCTTCTATTCAACCCCTTTTGGTATCTAATATCACATTGTGGTGCTTTGCATTTTGACGTTTCAAAACACTTTACATTCCACAATTTCTTTCATGCCATTCTTATAAAGTCGAATTTCATTACTATTGATCAAATCATAGTAATTAGATTCTCTTTTATACTTATACCCTTTTATTGATGAAACACTTTGATCAAATCAAAATAGTTTCATATTCATATTTCCTTTGGTAAACTACTTTACACATTTAAACAATCATTTAATGATAATTACCATTTTCGTTAAAACATAATACATCGAATATGTATTCTATTTAACTATTCTTTAAACACTTTGTATTCAAGTAATACACGGTGTTCAAGTTATTTCGCCGAACTCAGGCATGATTTATATGTGAAAAGAAATCGAATGACTTTCACATATTATCACATAACTTTGAATTTAAACAATGGTTTCATTCATTAATGAAATATCATTAAATTGGGTATTTTAAACAAGGCATTTTTAATGTTTTACAAATGTTCATACATTATCAATTAGTTTCAAACAACAAGGATAATTCACACATAATCAAACAAGATATGAACACGAATAGAAATCATTCATAAAAGTGGAACAACCGTTTGTTACAAACTCATACGAATAACCGTCTCACGAAGTGTGAGACACACTAAATAAGTTCAAATCTCTCGATTACAATAATCATCCTAAAACACAAACTAAGTGATAAATGTTGAGGGAGAGTGTCGTCGGCCGTCATCATCAAGCTTGCCATCAACACGCAACGTCACCTCCTCTCCAGCAAGCACCTCTATGCAGAAGGGCCTGTTTTCAATAAAACAGAACAAGTATCAGATATACTTAACACTGCAAATGTGTTTGCAAGATTATAATATTTATAAAACTGTATATCAAATATATACCTTTGTCGTTGACGACCTGAGCGACATCTGGTTCAACCAACACATTCCTGAGATGTGTCATGAACCGGTGGAACTCCATTGTTTCCGTGTCGCCCCTCATTACGCAAGTCCTGACTTATGCTTGGTATCTTGGTGGCAGCAACCGCAACACAGCAGCATTTGCGAAAGAGCCTGTAATCTAGACGTCCAGGAAGTATGCTGGCCTCATGTACACATCATGCATGTGCTGTAAGTGGCTGTCCAGTGACGAGTTCTCCTCCATCTTAATGGCGAGGAAGTCTCCCATCAACTCATGCTCCCAGATGCGTGTCTGATCCACGAAATGTGTCCTAAGCTGTAGCATCACCGAACGAGGGTTGACATCACCCACGAAAGGCCACAGCTCGTCCACCATTCTGAAACGCATCACAACTGAAATATAGGAGGCCATCTCGCGACGGAGATAGCGGTCTTTCCGCTCCTCTGGGGTCTCAAGGTCTGTGGACGGATCCAGATCCATCCCGTCGAGTATGTAGTCGACCATGTCGTTCTCGCTAAGGAGAACATGGAGACTGGCAACCCAGGTGGAGAAGTTCGATCCATCTAATCTGAGCTTCTCTCCTTCTAACCATTTAGTTGTCAACATGAAAGAACCCATCTACATTTATAATTGCAAAAGGAATTTAGACTAACTTTATAATTAAATGAGTTAATAATAACTCCACTTAGAAACACCAATCCCCAGTGAGGGTTCCTAGTGATAACACGACCCCTATCAGCCACATCTCCCCCGATCGTCACGGCCATCAATGTGGGTTCAAGGGTGGACGCTAAACGTCGGTCACATCATTCATGTGACTCGTGCTCGATCTTTCGATCATCCGCGTTCCGAGGCCACGCTTCTCTAGCGTTCTAGGCTCGCTAACTCAACCTTAGTGTATTCGCTATGCAACATGGCTTACACCCACTGTATATGTGAACGTAGATATGTATGACACCCAGGCCTGTCACCCTGGATCGCCTCATACCGAAGAACTTTCTTGGTGGTGCACACTAAGGGGGAACACAATCGTTGGTTATTTTAACAGGGATCTTCTTATTAGGCTACTGATGCACTCGACTTTCAACGTAGAGTTCGTTGGGAACCGCAAGAGGAAGGTATGATGAGCACAGTAGTAAGTTTTCCCTCAGTTATGAAACCAAGGTTTAATCGAACCAGTAGGAGCAAGGAAACACCCCAAAGGTGTTACTAGCTGAGCTTTGGCAGGGCGCACTACCGGTGCTAGTAGCAACGTGGAGACCTGCACAACACAACCACAGAACTTTGTCCCCAACTTGCGATGAGGTTGTCAATCTCACCGTGTTTTGCAGAAAACAAAGGATTAAACGTATCGAATGGAAAGAAGTAAAAGTTTGCAAAAAGTAAACACAAAGCAGTAAACAGTTTATAGATTGTATATAAAGTAAAAGGACCGGGATCCATAGTTCACTAGAGGTGGCTCTCCTTAGGTAGATAACATGCTGGGTGAACAAATTACAGCGGGGAAATTGACAAACACCGAGAAAGCAATACATGCATATACTAATCATCTTGACTCCTTTGAGACTTGATTGGGCATTACAACATAATACATAGACCGCCATCCAACTGCATCTATGACTAATAATCCACCTTCAGGTTATCATCCGAACCCCCTCCAGTATTAAGTTGCAAGCAACAGATTATTGCTTTAGGATCTGCGTGTAAAGTAAACAATACAATTGTTCTATGAACAAAGGATCGTTGTTTTCTCCCTAGTAGCAACAACACATCTAGTACCTTAGAGATTTCTGTCACTTCCCTAGATTACCAGAGGCATGAACCCACTATCGAGCATAAATACTAACTCTTGGAGTTGCTAGCATCTACTTTGCCAAGATAGCTACTAACAACGAAAAGCATGCAAGATCTCAAATAAAAAAGACATGATAGAATCAATAATCAATCTGAAATAGTATCTCAATATCCATCGGATCCCCGCAAACACAACATGTATGAATTACAAATAGATGATCTTGATCATGAACGGAGCTCACGAGATCTAAACATGAAAGCACAAAGGAGGAGAACCAGCCATCTAGCTATTACATGGATCCGTAGTCCAAGGATGAACTACTCACACATCACACCAGAGGCTTGCATGGTGATGAAGAAGGCCTCCAGGGTGAATTCCCCTCTCTAGCAGGGTGCCGGGAAGAGCTTCAGATCCCTCCCGATCTAGGGATGGAGATGACGGCGGCTATAGACTCTTTCGTGGATTTTTGATCGAGTACCTAGGGTTTTTGTCCCAAGGGCAACTTATAGGAGGAAGGAGAGGCCGAGGGGGTGCTGGGGTCGGCCAGACCACCCCTTGGCGCGGGCCAAGCCTGGCCGTGCGGCCAGGTGGTGTGGCCGGCCCCTGGCCCCTCTCCGTCTTGTATTCTGGCACTTGATCCCTTCCGGAAAAATAGGCACTTTGGCTTTTGTCCCGTCCAATTCCGAGAATATTCATTTTCTGACTTTCCTGGAACCAAAAATAGCAGAAAACAGGCAGCTGGCACTGTGGCTCTTGTTAATAGGTTAGTCCAAGAAATCATATGAAAAGTACTCCAAAGTTGGAATAAAACACAAGAAAGTGGATAAAACCAAGCATGGGACATCAAAAATTATAGATACATTTGCAATTATCAACATCCCCAAGCTTAACTCCTGCTCGTCCTCGAGTAGGTAAGTGATAAAAAGAAATAATTTTTGAGGTGACATGCACCATCAAAGACTTGATCAAAGTATTTGCAAAACATCAAAGCTGGGATCAAAGTACTTCAATCATAACATGAAAGACAAAGTTCTAGCAATAAGCAAAGAGACTATGATGCAACATGCAAAGGCACAAACAAAAGATTCATGAATAACAATGCTTTGCAAGATGTTTGTTTGTTTCACATAAAGAAAACATAGCATAAAAGTATTCAGCTTGTCCCTCAATAGAGTAGCAAATATAAATGCATAGGACACCTTCAAAGTTTATAAGAGTGACTAGATACAATAGTTTAAAACAAGCAATAACAAGTTATGCATCAATCAACTAGTCTTGGGACAATGCACATAGAACTAAGAATGGCCACTATGCTCTCAAAGTAGGTGCATAAAGTTAGAAGGTGGAGACTCAATATAATGGTGGAAGAAAGACCTTTTGTAAAAGGAAGAAGGGATTCAAGTCTCATAAAGAGCTTCCAAAAATTATGGTACTTATAGCTTTCAGCTCTCATTGCCCCTATCATAAGCATCTTTAAGTGATTAAGGTTAAAGTGACACAACTAAGAGGATATGCTTGACAAGTTATAAACCGAAATCTCATGCCCCTTACTTACGAAGACCGATCCTCATGCTACTCAACTTCAGTCACGAGTAAGCTCTTGTCATTGTAAGTATATGTGTATCATTAAGAACTGCCAACGGGGTACCCCTTGCACATGATATGGGAGCTTTCCCATAATCAAAATGACAAGGCAAGCAGACAATGAGCATCTCAGCGATCTTTGTATTTGCTATTTGCATAGGTTTTTATTGAGGATGCTTCATAGAGTGCTCATTATGGTGATGCTGCAAGTTTCCACCATGATTAGGCATGGCTTAGGCTAGCGGCCCAGGCGTTTCTCTAACACACATACAAACTCCATGATCTTACAAGTTCCACTTTTATTTCACACCGCCGGGATCCGTAAGCAAAAGAACATGATATCAATGGGGTACAAAGTACAAGTGCAATGTTGAAAGCGTTCCCCATCAAACATGGTTCTGCTAATTTCAACTTATAAAGCGCAAGCATATACTCAACAAAGAAGGACCCAATGGTTCAAGTTTATTAGAGGCAATAAAGTAAAGTGTGCCATCAAGTTCGTGAGAGCTTTAATCACTAGTTTTCTCATAACAAGTGGAAGGTAAATAAAAGCATGAATGTACTTCGAATAGCATAAGCTAGTAGGTAGGTATGGTGGAATCATTGGAATAACTTGGTTTAGTGAGTTGGATGCATGAGTGGAACTCATACTTTGTTGTGGAGGCTAGCAAAACACTGGGAGTGACAAACTAAGAGAGCAATAATGGCCATAATCATGCAGAGCGACAAAACATGATTGATCAAAGCATAAAGTGATACTACAAGTTGAAAACTAAAGGATCATAAAGGCTATGGTGACTTGATATAGTCATAACATGGTGTGAGCATGTGCCAAGTCAACCCAAATAAAGCATCAAAGGAGAATACCATTATACTATGCTTTAATATGCTAAAACAACGCATGATTCATCCAAGGCACATTAAGCAATCTCAATTGTTTATAATAAGTCATGCTACATCAAAGAATACTAAGCATAAAGCCAAAACAATATCAAGCATGGCATGACAAAGCATAGCCACAGTCAAAAACGAGCTCTTTTTACCACATAAGTATGAACTTTCCTACCCTTTTCCAAACCAAACCAAACTAATTGCAAACCAACATATGAAAGA
This sequence comes from Avena sativa, assembly GCA_916181665.1. NCBI lineage: Eukaryota > Viridiplantae > Streptophyta > Magnoliopsida > Poales > Poaceae > Avena > Avena sativa. The sequence goes on along the minus strand of OV702287.1, from coordinate 99,946,645 downwards.
GGGGGTCCAACCAACTTATTCAGAAAACTAAGCAAACCAAGCAAACTAAAAACCAAAACAAAAACGAAAAAGAAGACGCTCCAAGAAAAACACAACTGTGTATGAAACAATAAAAATGAAGCGTTTGGAAGAAACCTGGAATTTTTATTGATAAAGAAGGGGATGCCTTGGGCATCCCCAAGCTTTGACGCTTGCACTTCTTGGATATTTCTTGGGGTGACACGCGTGCCATCCCCAATCTTGAGCTTTAGTCCATCCTTCGTCCCATTACTCATTCCTTCCATACACCTGAAATTTTTCCTTCATACAAAACTTCACACAATCTCATTAGCAACATTAGTGCACTTAAGATAAATAAGTCTCAAGGTTCAGTTCTAACACCAAATAAACTTCTATTAGAACACTAGATACTGTAGAACTTCCCTCAAAAAGCTCAATTCCCCAAAGGAACTCAAGAAGGAACTAACAAGAAGCAAATGCAGAAAATGGCAGAAATCTGTCAAAACAGACCAGCAGGTAAAGATGAATTTTTTCGAAGACCTTCTGTAGCTCAAATCAAAAAGTGCTGAACTAAAGAAAGTTAGATAACAACCTGGGTCAGAAGCACAAACAATTATAGCTCAATCCGACGTACAGAGCTCTCTCAGAAATTTTTACGATGAAGCACAGAAATCTGTTTCGGGACAACAACTTTCCCAATCATTACTTCACTCTCATTAGAGGTTACTCTTGACACAAAAAGCAAATAAAAAGGACAAGGAGCGGTTATTACTGAAGTAATAACTTCCAAGACTCATCTAAAACTCTTGAGTTATCTCCCAACAAGTACTTTTCTTTAACGCCTTTAAGTTAGGCATAAGAAGCAAATAAAAGAATCAAGTGTTCTCAAATGAAGAAGCATTAAGACCAAATTTTGTTTTCATAGGAGAAGCAAAAGAAATCTTTTCTCTCTTTTTAGGGAAGTGTTCTATACCTTTCTTGAGTGGGAGTTGATATTTAATGGTGCCTTCTTTCATATCAATGATGGCACCAACAGTTCTAAGAAAGGGTCTTCCCAAAGTAATAGGACAAGAAGCATTGTATTCAACATCCAAAACATAGAAATCAACGGGGACATAGGAATCGTTAACCATAATAAGAACATCATTAAGACTCCCCATGAGTTTCTTTTTAGCATTAGCATCAAGTGGGACATTAAAATAACAATCTTCAAGAGGAGGCAAATCAAGCATATCATAAATCTTTCTAGGCATAATAGAAACACTACTATCAAGATCACACAAAGCTTTGAAATCAAAGTCATTCACTTTCGTATTAATGATGGGTTCCCAACCATCTTCTTGTTTTATAGGAATAGAAGCTTTATGTTTCACCTTTTCTTCTTTAATCTTTATGAGAGCATCGGTAATGTGTTTTGTAAAGGCCATGTTCATAGCACTACCATTAGGACTTTTTGCAAGCTTTTGTAGGAACTTAATAACTTCAGAGATATTGCAACCATCAAGATCAAAATCAACTTTATCATCTAAAGTAGTAGAACTATTACTAGCCTCAACACTAGTGGTGGTAATAGTAGAAACACTAATGTTTCTAGCAATTTCATCTTCTCTTTCCCACTTAGCATGTAATTCAGCTAATAGTCTAACATTTTCATCAATTCTTACTTGTATGGCATTAGTAGCTGCAAATGGATTATCATTAGTTTCAGGTTTAGCAGCCATTTTACTAATCAATGAAGATTGAGCTTCAGACAAAGATGATATATTTCTTTCAGCATTAGAGAGTTTCAATTGTAAACTAGGAATTTCCCTATTTAGACTCTCAAGTTGATGGCTAATGTTCTTCAAGATGATAGATTGTTCCTCCATAGTTTTGGTGAATAGTTTATTTTGCTCATATTGCATTTGCATGATTTTTTTAGTGGCTCTTTCAACTTCTAAAATTCTTCCTTCACTAGGCAATCCAGGTTTACCATTATAGCCATACATATTACTAGGAGGGTAGGGCCTATAATTGTTATTACCAAAAGCATTGTTGCCAAAGTTGTTATTTCTTATGAAGTTCACATCAACTTGCTCTTCTTGAGCAACCAAAGAGGCTAAAGGAACATTATTTGGATCAATATGGGTTTTCCCATTAACAAGCATAGACATAATAATATCAATCTTATCACTCAAGGAGGAGGTTTCTTCAACAGAATTTACCTTCTTACCTTGTGGAGCTCTCTCAGTATGCCATTCAGAATAATTAACCATCATATTATCTAATAGTTTTGTTGCAGCACCCAAAGTGATGGTCATAAAGGTACCTCCAGCAGCTGAATCCAATAGGTTCCTTGAAGAATAGTACAATCCTGCATAAAAAGTTTGGATGATCATCCAAGCAGTCAGTCCATGAGTGGGACAATTCTTTACCAAAGATTTCATTCTTTCCCAAGCTTGAGCAACATTCTCATTATCAAGTTGTTTAAACTTCATTATTTCACTTCTCATGGATATAATCTTAGCAGAAGGATAGTATTTTCCAATAAAAGCATCTTTGCACTTAGTCCAAGAATCAATACTATTCCTAGTTAAGAAATTCTACCATTCTTTAGCTTTTCCACTCAAAGAGAAAGGAAACAATTTCAGTTTAATAATATCACCATCTATATCCCTATGCTTTTGCATCTCACAAAGTTCAACAAAGTTATTTAGATGGGAAGTAGCATCTTCATTACCAATACCAGAAAATGTTCTCTCATAACAAGATTGAGCAAGGCAGGTTTTATCTCAAAGAAAGTATTTTCAGCCACAGGTGGAGCAATAGGAGTGCTCATAAAATCATTGTTGTTGGTGCTAGTGAAGTCACACAACTTAGTGTTTTCAAGAGTATTCATTTTTTTGGGTTTTCAAATAAGAAAGCAAAACAAGTAAAACTATTTTTTTTGTGTTTTTGAAGAACAAAACAAGCAAACAAAGCAAAAAAGAAACTAAGCAAAAAAAAAAAACAAAGTAAAGAGATTGGTTATGAGAGACTCCCCTTGTGAAGATGTCCTTGACTCCCCGGCAACGGCGCCAGAAAAGATCTTGATGCACTCGACTTTCAACGTAGAGCTCGTTGGGAACCCCAAGAGGAAGGTATGATGAACACAACAGTAAGTTTTCCCTCAGTTATGAAACCAAGGTTTAATCGAACCAGTAGGAGCAAGGAAACACCCCAAAGGTGTTACTAGCTGAGTTTTGGCAGCGCGCACTACCGGTGCTAGTAGCAACGTGGAGACCTGCACAACACAATCACAGAACTTTGTCCCCAACTTGCGATGAGGTTGTCAATCTCACCATGTTTCGTGGAAAACAAAGGATTAAATGTATCGAATGGAAAGAAGTAGAAGTTTGCAGAAAGTAAACACAAAGCAGTAAACAGTTTATAGATTGTATATAAAGTAAAAGGACCGGGATCCATAGTTCACTAGAGGTGGCTCTCCTTAGGTAGATAACATGCTGGATGAACAAATTACAGCGGGGCAATTGACAAACACCGAGAAAGCAATACATGCATATACTAATCATCTTGACTCCTTTGAGACTTGATTGGGCATTACAACATAATACATAGACCACCATCCAACTACATCTATGACTAATAATCCACTTTCAGGTTATCATCCGAACCCCCTCTAGTATTAAGTTGCAAGCAACAGATTATTGCTTTATGAACTGCGTATAAAGTAAACAATACAATTGTTCTATGAACAAAGGATCATTGTTTTCTCCCTAGTAGCAACAACACATCTAGTACCTTAGAGATTTCTGTCACTTCCCCAGATTACTAGAGGCATGAACCCACTATCGAGCATAAATACTATCTCTTGGAGTTGCTAGCATCTACTTGGCCAAGATAGCTACTAACAATGGAAAGCATGCAAGATCTCAAATAACAAAGACATGATAGAATCAATAATCAATCTGAAATAGCATCTCAATATCCATGGGATCCCCGCAAACACAACAAGTATGAATTACAAATAGATGATCTTGATCATGAACGGAGCTCACAAGATCTAAACATGAAAGCACCAAGGAGGAGAACCAGCCATCTAGCTACTACATGGATCCGTAGTCCAAGGATGAACTACTCACGCATCACACCGGAGCCTTGCATGGTGATGAAGAAGGCCTCCAGGGTGAATTCCCCTCTCCGGCAGGGTGCCGGGAAGAGCTTCAGATCCCTCCCGATCCAGGGATGGAGATGACGGCGGCTACAGACTCTTTCGTGGATTTTTGATCGGGTACCTAGGGTTTTCGTCCCGAGGGCAACTTATAGGCGGAAGGAGAGGCCGAGGGGGTGCTGGGGTCGGCCAGACCACCACCTGGCGCGGGCCAAGCCTGGCCGCGCGGCCAGGTGGTTTGGCCGGCCCCTGGCCCCTCTCCGTCTCGTATTCTGGCACTTGATCCCTTCCGGAAAATAGGCACTTTGGCTTTTGTCCCGTCCAATTCCGAGAATATTCATTTTCTGACTTTCTTGGAACCAAAAACAGCAGAAAACAGGCAGCTGGCACCGTGGCTCTTGTTAATAGGTTAGTCCAAGAAATCATATGAAAAGTACTCCAAAGTTGGAACAAAACACAAGAAAGTGGATAAAACCAAGAATGGAACATCAAAAATTATAGATACATTTGCAATGTATCAGCTATCGTCGAGTATCTAATACTAGCACACAATAAGAAATACAAACAATAACATTGAATGTAAATGCTATGTGATATGGTCCTTCATGTCGTGATCTCCATCCGCCGTTACCGGGTTCCGGCGCCAGGGTTCCGGTGCCGTAGACACTAGGGTACCAGTGTCATTTCGGCGTGGTAGTTCGTCACCTCCGTTACTATCTACTACTATGCAACAAAAGGTAATTACTTTATCTTTGCCACAACCATATCACAAAGCAACGCCCTCCTGCAAAACAAAGTTAGACGCCTCTACTTTATCTTTGCATGTTTTACGTGGCTGAATGGGCTTTCGTACGAGAACCGTTCTTACCTACGAACTTTCAGCACAACACTGATCAAGTAGTTGTCTATACTACATCCCTTTCAGGGCCCTCCGTTGCAAATGGTATACCAACTAATGTGAGAGAGACAGACACCCCCCTAAGCCACTTTATACGGTACAAGCCGTATGTCAAGCATGGACCAGTCTCGCGAATGAACGCGTAAAGTCGGTTGGGGACCGCTTCATCAAGCATTGCTGCGGTATACACAAGTACACGTGGGAGGGTAACAACTAAAAGATCAACGCCCACACGCTACATCTCGTGTGTTCTACCCGTACTAGCATTACTACGCATAGATCTAGCTCTGATACCACTGTAGGGGTTCCGCGCATAAAAACAATAAAATTTTACTCTACACCCCTGAACCCCTGAAGCTGCCAGGACCTATCTATTAGTAATACAGTAACGGGAGGGGCTTTTCACGAATTTACCCTCGAAGACCGAAAAGCATTGTCAACGCTCAGGAGAGCGTGGTTGATGTAGACGAGCCGAAGCCGACCTCAAGGTCGTGATGAAGTCCTTGCGCTCCTTCTGGCGCCAACGACTTGAGTGCCTCAAGTGTGACACCTCGTGGGAGTTACACACGTCCGGTGCCTGACGATGACTCCTGCTTCCCCGATCCAGCAGCAGTTGCGGAAGTAGATCTCCCGGATCCAAATCCCGCAGCGCGACGGCGTTCCGCGGTGAAGATGTCTCTCGCTCGCGCAGTCCAGACTTGGGACCACGGTCACGAGAGAGAGGGGGAGAGAGAAAATATCAATTAGAGGTCCTCCCAAAAGTGGGGAGACCTTTATTGATTATTGGGTGTATTTTCTAGGCCAATATACCCCACTATATATAGGGGGAGGGGAGGTACTACCTCCCCTCAAGTCCCGGGGTGGGACTAAAGGAGAGGAGGGGGGAGGGGTGGCACCGCCGGCCACCCCCATGGGCCCCACGCGGGGGGGCTGGCCCACTAGGGCACCGGCCACCCCCTTGGCCCCCTTCTCCCTCTCTCCTTTCCCTAATGGGCCCTCTCCCCTCCGGGAATTGGCCCATTAAGCCTTTGACCTTTTAATTGATTTTCTCTTTATTTAAATAATTATGAATAAATGATTAAATCAATATTTAACATTCATTCACATATTATCTAATCTCCGTGGCTATGGAACACCTTCCACCTCCACTCCGGACATCCTCCCGACTTACCGAAACCCTTCTGGTTTTCTCCCTTCTTTTCTTCGGCGATTCTACCGATCCCATAAACACTCTCTAAGCATAATCAAGCCCTTAAGCGTGATACCCTACGGTTCGGGAACACTCCAGACATGGTCGGGACACTCCCGCACCAATGATCAACAGAGGGACCTGGATGGCCATGTGGCCCCTGTGCATTCCACGAAGATCTTTCGTCGTTTGAACCGGTGACAGTCGCGTCTTATTCCCTTTGTCATTCGATACTTACATTGCTCGAGACCTGATCAATGACATCACCATGTTGAGTTCAATCTCGTTACTAAACAATGCTATTTGACTCGTTCCGACAAGTGATATCCCCGTGATCTAATCACACGCTGTGCAGCTATTGGATATAACTTCCGAGTGGGCCCTTGAGTATCTTCCCGTCACATGGACGGACAAATCCCGCTCTTGACATATATTGCCTCTACTGTTTCCTCCGAATACCTAAACACACCTTTATAACCACCGTTTTACCAGATGGCGTTTGATGCTATCTAAGCATTCTCGGGAGACAGTGATTGATATAGCCTCACGGTCTAAGGAATAGTCTACGAGGATCCTTTTCTAATCATCGTAACTTGAACTTCGTGACATGATCGAATCACGATGTTTAGGTTGGGTATTGGTTCATCATCTCATTCTCAGAATGAGATGGCCTCATTTCCAACTGGCATAAATGCCACATGATCAGGAAACATGATCATCTGTTGACCAATGAACCAGTGACTAGAGTTTCACTGGGAACCTCTAGTTTGTTTATATATCACACGTGTATTGATGTTTCCACTCAACACAGTTATAGCATGATACAAAACTTAATCATAAACTATATGAAATATGATAATAGCCCTTACTACTATTTGTCTCTAGGGCATATTTCCAACAATGAGACCATTGTACAAGTTCATGTGAAGCATGAAAATGATGACACTATCAGTTTGACATCAAGTTGGGCAGACTATGTTGGCCAGAAGAAGCTACAAGAAGGAGATGTTTGTGCATTCGAGTTTCAAGCAAAGGATTCCTATTTGACCATCACAGTGCATATAATCTAAGTTAGTTGTTATGAATTAGTAAGTTAGTTCTTTCGAGATGTATATGAACTAAATTTGCATCTCAACTATGTGTATTACTGTCGTGTGCTATGTGCTATGAGTTTCCGTGTATTATGAATTTTCTATTATTCTTTACATGTTTTATATTACATAAAACATGTTGGAATAATTATGAAATTAATTCTATTGCTATGAACCAAAGCATGCGCCGGTAGATACAGTAGGAAGAATTTTTATGCCATCATCTCACCTATTGTCTGGCACATAGTCAGTGTCGGCCTACAATGGCTCGTGGTGTTAACATTGTGCTACCATGCTAACGCTAGCTCAACGGATGCTGATGTGTCGAGCCAAAACAGCACCGCCTAATTTGTTTTCCTGACATAGTTATCTCTGACGACTTTATTTTGCCACGCCAGCACGATCATAGTGACTAGGCATGAGCCTCGGCATTTCTAAGCGCCAGGGAACATGACCTGTGATGTAGTGATAGGATTTTAAAACAAGGTTTTACATTTTTTGCATGATGAATGAGATGCAATGCCAATAATTTATATTCAATTCTCAAATTCTAAAACTTGGGATGTTACATACTAGCACCCTTAAAAGAAATCTCGTCCCGAGATTCAGGAAGGCTAGAAAGAAATAGGTTTGAGATACACCAAGGTGCTACCACCCTTAAAAAACTAACTGTCTTGCTTCTTTAGTGTTAATTTGGAAATTTGTGAGTTTCTTGGCATATAAAAGTTGCTACCAAATCATCAACCTAGGATTTCTATGTGATTAGCTGAGATGCATTGTATCGAAAGGCATGAACATTGGTGAGGGGTTGACTAAAACTTACTATCTACATCATCTACCTCTTCAACAACTCCTTCAATGTTGAGGTGGTTCACATGCCCCTCCTGGAATGGACTGGGCTTGTTCCCATTAAAGTTTCCAACATTCTTCTTTTTCCTAGCATTTTTATTTTTATCAGCATTCTTCTTATCAGGATAGTCTAATGCGTAGTGCCCCAATTCCTTACAATTCTAGCACTGCAGCTATCTTATATTCCTCTTTTTATAGTTGTTTTGATGGTTATGGCCATTATTTCCACTGTTGTCGTGACTATCCCCATTACCATTGGTAACTCCATCGTTATTGTTGTGGTTCTTGTGCCCGTGGTGGTCATATTCATTCGCTCCATGCTGGTTGTTCACATTGCCTCCATGGTAGTTGTGTCTGTTGCCTTCATGCATGTGATTTCCAGAGTTATCATTCCCATTATGGAAGGTAGGAGTCACGTGATGTGGCCCCGAGTGATGGTTTCCACTATACTTCCTCTTATGTCTCTATGCCTGCTTCTGTTTCCCTTTGAGAATTCTGGCTTTGTCCATCAATGTCTGGAAGTCAGGAGCATGGACTACTAGGAATTGAATAGAGAGATCATCACTAAGTCCATCCAAGAATCGCTCTCTCCTTTTATCATAAGTATCAACATCCTCCAGAGCATAGCGAGATAAATTGGAGAATTCCTCTATGTACTCTAACACCCTCTGATTATACTAGTGCAGCTTGCGGAATTCCCTTCTCTTTACGCTCATAACTCCATATGAGTCATGATTTTTCTTAAATCCTTCCCTGAATATCTCCTAGGTGACAGTGTTAATGGGGTGGGTGATCTGAAAATTAACCCACCATGAGGCAGCCTATCCTTCAAGCGGGTGACCAGCAACCTGACCCTTTCAGCATCCGTGCATCCCACGGTTACTAGGTCCTTGGTAATAGAGCACATCCCATTGAGTGTAATCATGGGCTCATGTGCGCTTCTCAGGCCTAAATCTTAGGAACTTAGTGAGTGCATCCACTTGGGGTGGGTTTCTATTGTTGCCATTGTCATTGTTCCCATTGTTATTATTGTTTGTGGTAAACTAAGCCACCACTTCTGCTAACTGTGCCTCTTCTACTATCAACTGCTCCATCTCAGTGGGTTTACGATGGGGCAACATCTGTTTGGGATAACATAGATGAGTATACAAAGAAAAGGACTAAGAGAAGATATTTCCTACCCATAAACATCATATTCAAACAACAAGCAAGCACTATAATCAATCAACACATAGATAAAATAATTTGGTATTCAAGTTCCAGAACAATTCTTTAGTGGTTAACACCCACAAAATAATTTTGAACCATTTGAAAATATGTTTGGGGTTTTAAGAACAACCTTTAATAAATAGGGTATAAATTGTTATGAAAATTTCTAGAACTCTATTGTTTAAAACTAACAGATCCTAATCAATAATATTGTCATACCGCAAGGTTTGATATGATCAATAGATAATGCAATATCAATGTCCTATCGAAGAACTAGATGGTGGGCATCGAACTATTCTTGAATCTTGCGCTTCCTAGAGCTAGCGCCCTATGCTGGTGGTATCGTGGCATAAATGTAGTAATCCTCCGCAGCAGATTGTTTATCCGTACATCCTTGTAAACAGTCATGTCATATTGATCATAGAGCTCGTAGGTACTCCCTCTGTTTCAAAATATAAGATATTTTAGCTGTGTGAAAGGAGTGTATCTAGACCTCTTTTAGTTTGTAGGTTCACTCCAAACCAAAATGAACCTACATATATAATGCTAGCATCGTATACCATGCACCAATGCAAGGATATACCTCCAATACATAATTCTAGTCAATCTAGAGAGGTACCAATGCAAGAGTCTTTCGCTATGTAATTGACTAACATAGAGGCCATTTTAGCATGTGGCTGTACTAGAAGCCACTATACGAGAAACATGTACAATCTCTAAGATACTAGGTGATATTCTTCTAGTGCACACACGAGAGAGGTATCCATAGATATGGGTCCCTTTGTTGCCAGTTTATTCGCAACTGAGTATCCATATTCCATCCAGATGATTTGTTAAGAACTTGTTTTATTATGTAGACGCATATTTTTCCAATACCATATAATCATAATATGATATCCCCCGAATCTATAGCAGGGGTAAGCATAATACAACTACGAAGTTTATAGTAATCAAGATATAAGAAGATATCCCACATATGACATAGCATCGCATATGGTACAAAATATTCTGACACATGCACTCCTCTAAAAACTTCTATATGCATAAAAAACAATAGGACTTCATAAAATAGTGTCAGTTTCCTTTAGTTGATGTAGTTGTTCAAACAATCCTCACAATTGAATAGTTGCACTCGCCACAATCTCAATTGTTGCGCTCCTCGCAATCATGCGACGTGGCCAGATCTGATTCAACACGGGCTAACTAGGTGATGACTAGGAGATGACGTGGCACGCGACGTGGAGGTTGAGTGGACTCACTAATTGTGTTTGCTGGTTGCGTGTCTAAGTTGACGAGGAGACGATGATGCATTGACAGAGCGGTGAATGGAATACCACGCGTGCGCCACACATCAGGCGTATAGTGGCTGATACTAGTTTAGCATATAAAACATTCGAGCCTATATATATTCGTTTTAGGATATTTTGTCATACACCATCCACCGAAACAAGCTTATAAACCGACTTACCCATGACAACTTTATTTTTGAACTCAAGGTCCTGAATTTCAAGACCTTCTTGGTCTTCGGGTCTACAAACTACACTCCATTTTCCTAATTGATATTTCTTTTTGCCACTCTCTTCTTGCCAAAATAATCTTGAATTGAATGAGTCCAAGGGATTCAAGATTCCTATGGGTATCTAGAAGAAAGAATTCATACAGAGTACCATTTTCCTCGGTACTACATCAATGAGAACCAATGTTCCATCAAAAGATAGTAAATTTTCTTCCCAGTTGGTTAGTAATTTTTGTAGTGAATCGGGATGCCTAAGTAGTTGATAGGAAACTAGCCTTCTCTGCATCCAAATAGTTCAACGTACATAGATGCCTCGTCCTAGGCCTCACTAAACATAACAATTCACTCTTATAAAAATTTATCTTAATCCCTGAAAGATGTTAAAATTAATTTCATTTCGCGCCTTTTCAAGGTCATGTTCTATAAATAGAAATGTATCATCTCCATATTGAAGGATAGAAAGGTGAACATCTACCAGATGTGGGATAACTCCTTCAATTTGGCCCCCATTTTTGGCACACTCAATTATGACCGCCAACATATAAGCCACTATGTTAAATATCAATTTATTAGATGGTTGGTTTATGTTTAACCCTATGTGATCTGTTATGTAATAACTTGAATACTTAAACTTCTCAAATCATGGTGTGTGCATTAGTTCACGCAGAGGCCAGGGATTAGTTCCCCATTTAGAAAAATGTTATTACAAATTTAGAGATGTAGTTAACAATTTTGATTCTAATGATGTTATACAATGTTCCGGTTCCAATGATTGTATGAGTCGTTGATTTTTTTTACTTCATTTTAGTTTCTTTCAATAGCGAACTCCTTTGTTTTCAACAAGATGGTCCTCGCCAAAATATTTATAAGAAAGTGGCACGTGACATTTTAGTAATAATGCACGACTTAACTATATGTATGGAAAACTAACCCGAGCCTAACTAATCTCTTTTGTAGCCCATTGCCCGGTGGGCGACAATTTTTTGAGACCATGCGGTATCACAAACCAAAGAATATTTTTTTCCTCCCTATGGTTGGTGATTACGAGGAGGCCATGGAAGATCCATTTTGTAGAGTTAATCATTTATTTGTCAAAACATTTTGTAGTTTATTGCAAAATTAGTTAACTAGAAATATGATTGTTAGTTGTACAGTTTGTTCATTACTATGCTCGAAAGCAGTTACACGAGATGACTACTTATTTAGGCACCTCGACCATACATACCGCTGGTGGCCACTGGTATGACCTTAGGCTACGGAAACACAAACACACTATGGAGATTACCCGTGAAGAATGAGAAAACCTTATGGAGCACTTGGTTATAACTTACTATTATCAGATTGTGGTGAACATGGATGATGAAATGACATATATTCACATCTACTATATTTGACAAACTGAAAGAAACATTTCGATGGGTTAGGTAATATTATATCATTTCTATTTATCATAGTTGATAGGTTCGTGTTATGTTGTATACAACTTCGCAATGATGAATTCGAATGGAAGTTATAAGTAATCCCTGTATTTGACACCATTCAATTTCCAATTTTATTTAAACATAAGCAATGAACCTATCCGCACTAGAGAAATAGTTATTTTTAACATTTATGTACGTGAAATTCGAATTGTTCACCGTGTGAGTTTGATCTCGGTTAATGAATGCCAAGAACGTATAGAAGTTAATATCCTTGTGAAAGGTGATAATAATTTTGGGGATGACCGACTTTTATATGCACAAGGGAAGTTTTGGCTAGCTTCAAAAGCATCACATTATGGAGTGGGCTGTAGGGTGCCTTCCATATTTTTGGTGGATTACAGTTTTAATGACCGAGAAGCTGATCGTTAAGTATCTTGTGATTGGCGCTATGGGCTTGCTTGTCATCACATCGAAAGACTCGAGATGTCAACCTTAGCAAATAGTTTGATCTTATACTGCAAAATTAATTGAGCGTAGAAGAAGCTCTGATGAGTATGTATCTTCCCTGCCGAATTCCCATCTTCTACACTCATCGGAGCTTCTTCTACGTACGCTCAATTGGAAACACGCATCGCCAGAACTAATTATCTCAATTGGACTAGATAAAATATTTAGCCTTTCTAGAAAAATTGCAAAAAAAGACAAACCGATCGTAGCACTATTTGCTTTCAACAAGAAAAGACTGGCTGAGGACGCGGCCTACCAGAGATTGAGGCCCTTTCTCCCAGAGTCCCTTTCTTCTAAGAGGGACTCTATCTGATGGAGGTTGACCCTGGTAGGAGAGTTCTCAGTTATGTTAGCTTTGCGACAAGTAAACAACGAAGAACGAAAATAAAATCGCAGCGAGAGGGACACAGATTTAACGTGGAAAACCCTCTCCAACAAAGAGAGGGAAAACCACGGGCGCCAGCCAACGAAACTTCACTATAACGAGGAGTGTTTACACAACGCCGGGGATTTCACAAATGCAACTTATCCCAACCAGCGGCTTACAAGAAGTATATATAGCGGTGGTAACTTAGGTCATCAACGATCCGTATCGGTCCAAGCCTCCGGTGACGGGCCTTGCTCCGCTCCGTCAGAAGTTGGCCTCTACTTTGTAGAATTTGGATCAACATATAATAAACTCCACCTTGAGAAAAATTCTTTCTTGTAGCATCAACAGTAATCATCTCCCTGAACAAACAAAGAAAATACTTTCGGCGCCAATAGCCACTTGGGCTAAGCAGTTATACCAATTAAGCTTGAGCATAGCTCAAACTTAGCAACAGGAACAGACTTTGTCATCATATTAGCAGGATTATCATGAGTGCTTATCTTGCATACCTTCAGTGTACCTTGTGCAACAACATCACGAACATAATGGTACTTGATATCAATGTGCTTTGTTCTCTCATGGAACATCTGATCCTTAGTAAGGTAAATAGCATTTTGACTGTCACAGAACAGGTTAATGCAAGAATCATCCTGACAAAGCTCAGCATACAAACCTTTCAACCAAACAGACTCTTTGCAAGCTTCAACAATAGCCATATATTCTGCTTCGGTTGTAGATAAAGCAACAACTGGTTGCAGCGTTGCCTTCCAACTCACGACACATCCACCTACCATGAACACATAACCTGTGAGGGACCTCCTCTTATCCAAGTTGGCAGCAAAATCTGAATCCACATAGCCTGCGAGTCCCTCATCAGTCTTGCCAAACTTCAAGCAAGCGTTGGATGTGTCACGGAGGTACCTGAAAATCCACTGAACAACTTTCCAATGTTCTTTACCAGGATTAGCCATGTAACGACTCACCAAACTCATAGCATATGATAGATCAGGGAGAGAACAAACCATGACATACATCAAGGAACCAACAACACTAGAATAAGGAACTCGAGACATGTACTCAATATTGTCATCATAACTAGGACATTGCAATGCTGACAATTTAAAGTGAGGAGCAACATGAGTACTAACAGACTTTGCATCATGCATATTAAAACGTTGAAGAACTTTCTCAACGTAACTTTGCTGACTAAGAAATAGCAACCTAGATTTTCTGTCCCGTTTAATTTCTATACCTAGGATTTTCTTAGCAGCACCAAGATCTTTCATATCAAATTCACTACTTAGGTGTGCCTTCAAAGTAGTGATTTCTTTCATGCTCTTGGCAGCAATTAACATATCATCAACATATAACAGCAAGTAAATAGGTGATCCATTAACAAACTTTATGTAAACACAGCTATCAAACTGAGACCTCTTAAAACCTTGTGAGATCATAAATGAATCAAACCTTTTGTACCACTGTCTTGGAGATTGCTTCAAACCATAAAGAGACCTCTTCAATTTGCACACAAAATCCTCTTTTCCAGGAACTATGAACCCTTCAGGTTGGTCCATGTAAATCTCCTCCTCCAGTTCACCATGCAGAAAAGTAGTCTTTACATCTAGCTGCTCAAGCTCAAGATCATGCATAGCAACAATACCAAAGAAAGTACGAATAGAGCTATGATTCACAACGAGAGAGAAAACATCATTATAGTCAATACCTGGAATCTGGCTAAAAACTTTTGCTACTAACCTTGCCTTAAACCTTGGAGGCTCATTAGGAGACAAACCTTCTTTTCTCTTATATATCCACTTACAGCGGATGACCTTCTTCTGTTTAGGCAAGCGCACAACTTTCCATGTGCCATTCTTATCAAGCGATTGCATCTCTTCTTGCATAGCAGAAATCCACTTCTCGCGGTCAACGGATGCAACAGCCTCATTGTATGTAGCAGGTTTAGTATCATGCTCCACTTGTTCAGCACAACTCAAAGCAAGATTACACTCTTCAATTAAACGATGAGGTGGAACTATGTTACGCCTCGGTCTATCAGCAACAATAGATTCCTGTGGCTACTGCAAAACAGTAGGTGAGTGCTGAACAACATCATTATCAACATTTTCCTCATGAGTATCATCAACAACATCATTATTATCAATAGTTTTCTGTAGGTGCTCCACCTGCACACGAACTCTCTCCTCTCCAATAGCAATAGGAGAGGGATCTGATGGCAAGCTGTAATGATACATAACGGATTCATTGAAAACAACATTCCTACTCAACAAAATCTTTTTGGTTTCAGGATTCCGTAGTTTATATGCCTTAACTCCTGAACCATAACCAAGGAATATGCACTTAATAGCTCTAGGCTCTAACTTTCCATTATCAACGTGAGCATAAGCAGTGGAACCAAAAACTCTCAACTGTGAATAATCAGCACGCGAACCTGACCATACCTCAATAGGAGTTTTCTTCTCAAGTGGAATAGAAGGTGACCTGTTGATGAGGTAGCACGCTGTGTTGGCTGCTTCAGCCCAGAAACGTCTATGCATACCTGCATTGGACAACATATAGCGAGCCCTCGAGATGATGGTTCTGTTCATGCGCTTAGCCACGCCATTCTGCTGAGGAGTGTAAGGGATGGTGTGGTGCCTGATCATACCATCATTACTGCAAAACTCCTCAAAATCATTAGAACAGAATTTCATACCATTGTCAGTACGTAGTACCTTTACCTTCTTTTCAGTTTGTTTTTCTACCATAACTTTCCACTTCTTAAAAGCATCAAAAACATCAGATTTATGTTTCAGAAAAGATGACCACACTTTTCTTGAGTAGTCATCAATAATAGTAAGTATGTAATTAGCACCACCAATAGATGTCTTACGGGAAGGTCCCCATACATCAGCATGCACATAATCTAAAATGCCTTTGATGGTATGAACAAAAGCATTGAATTTAACTCTTTTGTGCTTACCAAAAACACAGTGCTCAGAGAACTCAAACTTACCCAAGTTGCAACCATCAATTAGCTCTCTCTTAACCAATTCTGCCATGCCATGTTCGCTCATATGCCCAAGACGCATATGCCATAGATTTGTTTTACCACAATCATCAGAATCATTAGAAGTAACAGCAGCAGCAATACCAGGCAAAGTGCTACCTCTAAGAACATATAACTTAGCAGAATTCATATCACCTATCATGTGAATAAGAGAACCTTTCGATACCTTTAACAATCTACGCCCACCGGAGTACTTGTATCCATCAACGTCCATGGTACTCAGGGAGATCAAATTTCTGGCCATGCTTGGTATGTGCTTCACCTCATCCAACGTACGCGTCACACCATCATGTGTCTTGATCTTAACAGATCCAACTCCGACAATATGGCATGGGTTGTCGTTCCCCACACATACAAAATCTCCAGTCTGCACAGACTCATATGAACTAAACCAATCTTTGTTACAGCAAATATGAAACGAACATGCAGTATCAAGTATCCATTCATCATCACGAGAAGCACAACCAGCAAAAACGGCTAAACATTCACCGACAGAACTATCACCAAAAACAACAGCAGCCTTATCATTACCTTGATACTTATCTTTCGGTTGGTAAGTACCGTTCCTTTTCTCCTTATTCTACAGGTTCCAATAATCATCAATAACATGATTAGATTTCTTACAATACCTACAGAACTTGTCCTTTCCCTTGGACTTCGAACGACTTCTACCGTCTTTGCTCTTATCTCGGTTGCCATGGTTGTTAAATCTCTGCTCGGTCCTGCCACGAACCTGCAGAGCTTCAGCCTTGGAAGACGCCCCATCTACCTGTACCATAGATTTCATCTTTTCCCTCTGTTTAAGGGCATCTTGCACTTCATCAAGGGTTATCTTATCACGGCTCAACAACATTGTATCACGAAAGTGAGTATAAGGACTAGGCAGCGAGCATAAGAGTAATAGGGCTAGATCCTCATCATCATATTTTACTTCTATAGATTGCAATTCAGAAATAATCTCTCTGAAAAGAGATAAGTGATTCATTACCGATCCACCTTCCTGCAATCTATGCGAGAACAACTTCATCTTCACATGCATCTTACTGGTTAGATCCTTTGACATGCAGATCGATTCCAGTTTCTCCCAAAGGGCAGCAGCAGATTTCTCTGTCAAGACTTCCTACAAAATATTATTGGATAGATGAAGTTGAATCATAGACAAAGCCTTACGGTCCTTCCGCTTCTCTTTGTCAGACCAGCTCTTAGCATCCTTTTCCCCGAATCCATCCAGCGCATCATCCAGATCTGAAGTTTGGGCGAGAATCGCCCGCATCTTCACCTGCCACAAGCAGAATCTTGTGGAGTAGTCCAACTGCGGTAGATCGAACTTTAATGACGACATGTCGCAAACCCTAGATTAGAACCTGGGGCTCTGATACCACTTGTTAGCTTTGCGACAAGTAAATAACGAAGAACGAAAATAAAATCGCAGCGAGGGGGACACCGATTTAACGTGGAAAACCCTCTCCAACAAAGAGAGAGGAAAAACCACGGGTGCCAGCCAGCGAAACTTCACTATAACAAGGAGTGTTTACACAACGCTGGGGATTTCACAGATGCAACTTATCCCAACCGGCGGCTTACAAGAAGTATATATAGCGGTGGTAACCTAGGTCATCAACGATCCGTACCGGCCCAAGCCTCCGGCGACGGGCCTCGCTCCGCTCCGTCAGAAGTTGGCCTCTACTTTGTAGAATTTGGATCAACATATAACAGGTTAGCAGGGCGTACAGAGCCCTCTTTCAGGGCCCTGAGTTAGGTTGGACCAACCCCCTCTGGAAGGCCCCCCTGTCCCTTAGTATTCGTATCTTTGTTTGGCAACTTCTCCGCAATCGTCTGCTCCTAGGAGTCGAAGTGGCTAAGCCTAATGGCCCTGGCAGCGGCATGTGTCCACTATGTGGAACACTAGAGACGTGAACCCACATTATGTTCACATGCACTGCAGCTCAGTTTCTATGGAGCTTTGTCCGAGAAGCCCTTGGGCCGGCTTGGCAGACCTAGGATCTCGGTGAGTTCCTGTAAATTGAGGCAAACCGTACTGGAAGGAGGTGCCGCCTCTTCTCCCCAGTGTTTGCGGTTTTAGCATGGACCTTATGAAATGTGCGAAACAAGATGGTGATTGAGCTTATATTCCCTAACTGCGCTTTTGACTCAATTTTTTTTCTTTTTTCGCCTACCTACAACAGTGATACCCACTGGATAGACATCGGGATCGGGAGCACCTGGATGACACCTTCCGGGCTCTCAGAGCAGCGGCACACCCCTCCGTGGCCCTTGACCGCACATGATCCAGGCGTCTACCATGCCCTCGGGCTAGCTCCGTCGTCTTTTTTATTTCCTTTGGGCTTTCTTGTGCTGAGGCCCCAGCGGACTATGGTGTTTTTTCTTTTTCTTTGGTTCTAGTCGGTTGTGTGTTGTGTTGGAACTTGGATGTATCTGGATGTTGCTTTATTTAAAAAGCTGGGCGCATGCCTCTTTCGAGGAATAGAAAGATGGTACTTTCTCCGACCCATATTAGTTGACTTAGATTCATCTAGATACGAATGTATCTAGTCAAGTTTTAGTGCTAGATATATCCATAGCTAGACAAATTTAAGTCAACTAATATGAGAGTACCACAATTTGTTTTTGTTGGAAATGGTGCGTAGCTTTTAACCAAGCAAACTGCAGATCGATCGATCAAGTAAACTGGTGTTCCCAGTTCCGCGTTAAATGTCAGGCACACCAAACTGAATTGTAGTCGGTTTATTACAATCGCCAAACTATCAACACTCCTTGACTGAGCACATGAACAGATCGCTCGATCTCCAGGAATTACTACTTTACGGAATAAAGTTAGGCAATCGCAGCATCATCAAAACCCCACGAAGAGGAGGTGGTTCTAGAACAATACAGTACTTTTTTAGGCGAATGAAAACATAATTATCTGGATATAATAGAGTTCTGACTTGAGACAGCTCCAAAGCCCAAAGCCGCCATTCTACATCCTGTGGCAGGCACACGGTACCTATCCGTTAATTTACCTTGTTCATAATGAACTCCTATATAGTAGTACTACTTAACCAAGCAAACAACATATCTGGGATTTCGAGTTCTAGGCACACGAAATTGAAATCTACTTGGTTTAATCTGTTACTACTCCGAGCACATGAACATATAGCTCTCGATCTCAAGATAAAGAGAAAAGACCCATGTCTGATAGTTTCAAGGAAGCTGCTGGTGAGTGAAGCATATGTCTGCAGATCGAGCACTCTCTACTAGTGATACCATGGATGCGCCATCAACATCCCAATCAGAGTAAAAACGCCCCCCAGGATGACGAAAAACGCCGTACAGAGACACATCTTCTCCTTCCTCTCCCGCAGGAGCCTTGCCTGCGCCGCAGCGGCAGCCACAGCAGCAGCATCCTGCAGTTCAGCTCAACAAGTCAGTTCACCGGCGACACCAGCTCCACCTTCTCGATCTCAGTTCACCCGAAATGGAAGAATTGCAAGATGAGTGACATCGGAAAAAGGTAAACACATCAGTTTCAGCTAAACACATTGATTTTAAAATCTAGAAGAAGATTTTTCAAGAAGAGAGTGAAGAAAAAGAAATTGCATATATGCTCGTAGACACCATCTAGTATGTTTCTGTGTGTATCTCTAACCAATTGATTGGATCTGGCTAGTTGAATCTGAAACAAGAGCACGCATAGTTTCAAGGAACTTGGCCAGTCTAACTAAATCGGCAGGTTGTAGCCCGAATCAGAACACTATAATTTGGAAAAGCAATTGGCACGAACTACTTCTATCTCATATCTATGTCAGCTCGTTTCCTAATTATTGTGGTGCCGATCGCGTACGTAGAGAAAAAGAGCATAAATTAGTAAGAAAGGAAAGGAAAGGAAATTAAAGAAGCAGATATTGGCACAAGTGAGTGATCTTGTAAAAAACCCCATTACCACTGCTGGCGCCGCTGGAGGATTGATGACCCCGTTGATAGCCGCTGCGGCCGCCGGAGGGTTGGCCACATTGTTGGCCGCCGGTGGGTTGGCCACGTTGTTCGCTGCAACCGCCACCGCCGGAGGAAGAGGAGGAGGATTGGCCACTCCCGCCGCCTGGGAAATGTCCATGTCGTGCCCGCGTAGAGCGTGGTTACAGACGGAGGAGGTGTGTGTGCTGTGGAGACTAGTTTCTTTGGCCAGCGAGATGGAGAGTTAACCAAGGAAGGAGTATGAAGCTAGTAAGTACACTGGTAGCCAGCAGACAATGGTGTACCAGGGTTTCGGTAGGATGGCCAGGAACAGGTTCATATTCTGGTGAAATTCAAAAGCGCTAGGACTGGACGACTGGAGTCTGGACTTCCCTTGACCACAGCACGTGAAGCCGTAGCTCAAAATGGGCAGCCACATCAGTTTCTCATATAAAGCAGGACGATGCACTGAAACGGCAATACAATGATGCAATGCAACAAACGCCTGCTGCACGCTGCAACGCGTCTCCATGACCATGATCATCGCTAACTTTCCAACGCGGTGTAAAACGAAGATAAAGTCCCGCGTCCAAATAAACCATGTTCTGACTTGGAGGATTCAGGCTCTCGTACTTGGAGCTTTATTTCCGGACTAATTAATATCGATGTTTGCTGTTAGCAACTCGTTTTGAACTCGACCCAGGCGGAGCGGCCGTACGGCGTGCTAGTCTGCAAGAATCTGTAGGCAGTTCATCTGCGTCTATGGTTGGGGCGGGGCAACTCGATGATAATTCCAAATCTATACTTCTTATAAAGAGAAATCACGCTAACTTCAATATTAGTTTATCTCAACATGCAAGTCATTCACATCATCTACTACATAGCCGATCAAATGTCCATGTCATGCTACTAATACTCCTTCCGTTCCATTCTATAGTGACTATAGTTTCTGTTATGAAAATTAAAAAACGCATGTGAAAGAAAAATTAAAATAATTATTGGCGGGATTTCTCTTAGCTAAATGACGTGATAAAATAGAGGAGTTTGCGGGAGACATAAAACGCTATATAAGTTATATAAAGTCCCTTAAAATGTTGTCCAGACGAATTGTGTAATGCAATATACCTATTTTGAAATTTTTCTAAAAAAACTATAGGCACTATAGAAAGAAACGGAGGGAGTATGTATTAAGAATACTGTTTGTTTACATGCAAGCTATCAACGACACCTCATATAATTGTCCACATCACCAATTTTTATCTATAATTTCACGTCAATTTAATTTAGCATCTTGACTATTTTTATCAAATGAATCTTGCATATTTTTTATAGAAAACTCCATGTTTAATATGTATTATACACTTTAATGCTTAAATTTCCTTTAATTTATTTATGTTTGCATTTGATTTTTTTGTTGCATTGTACTTTTAATTACTAATAGTATATCACATAAAATTCAACAATATAAAAGTTTTCATTCTTTAAAAATTTCTTATGATCACATATGGGCTCACATAAAATGATATACCAAAAACTCCTGTTAGAGGTTAACCAGAGTATCTTGTGGTAAAATAGTCTCAACCTTGGTTTCTCGTGTTGCTATGACCTAACCTAAAGATAAAAGTTAATTATGAAGGGTTCGCAATAGAGAAAACAAATAATTTCTTATGATAAGAACGCCAATTTCTCTAAGATCTAATCTAGTAGATGCTTGTAACGAGTAAGAGGGTAACCAAAATAACTTACCCTCGTAGACTGAACACTACAAGGAAATATCTCTTTAGTGGCGCATGGAAATACCTCTTCTGTGGCACATATGTGATGCGCCACTGTTACGTCGCCACTGATATCTATTTTCCGTGGCGCATATAGATATGCGCCACAGAAATCTCAGACTTCTGTGGCACATTTCTACGTATGCGCCACATGAATGTTTTCAGTGGCGCATACTCTCCCATGCGCCACATAATGTATATGCGCCACAGATACCTT
The DNA here is from genome assembly GCA_916181665.1 of Avena sativa. Taxonomy (NCBI): domain Eukaryota; kingdom Viridiplantae; phylum Streptophyta; class Magnoliopsida; order Poales; family Poaceae; genus Avena; species Avena sativa. The sequence goes on along the minus strand of OV702287.1, from coordinate 99,924,432 downwards.
TACTATACGCGCCACTGTCTGTATTACATGTATTCAAAGTAGAATATGTTCTTGGTGTATAATCATGTATTTATACATGATTTATACAATATTTATCTAGATCAGTATAAACAGTACATTGCACATATAGTAGATGAAAACCGACACATAATACAAACACAAGTATAATCATCACACTTAGAGCCCGATCGAGATACATATATAGTGTCAAGTGCCAAATTTTTACACAAGTGCCGAATACAAAGTTCATATCATCTCACATTACAAATATGAAGTGGTCACCGCCTACACTAGGATCAAATAGAATACATCTGTGATGATGGTGAGAAAGAGCATGAGCCCGACCAATATCTTCATCCGATTCTTCTTTCACAGGTGGTTCCTCCACTTGGCTACCACCTCCTCTCTAGTCGCATATCCTTTGTAGTTGTTACCACTGAACTTATTCACTTGTTTGTGACAGTCCCCCCACTCCTTGTAGACTCCTGGAACCCGATCCATGTACACCACATACCACCTCGTCACCATCTCTATAGACGACAAGGCATATTAGTAAACATGCAACGAAAAGAATTGATAAAGGGTTCACATGCATATATATATGTTCACAAAATATAAAACAAGGATCCATAAACCTAAAAGATAGCATCACGATCATCATAGAAGTAATAAGTTCAATGACAACATGACCACAATATAGTTAAGTCTAACAACAACGACCGATTCGACCACAAGATAGTAAAGTTTATGACACGCACACTATAGGCGTCCATCGAGAATATACACACACTCGATCATGCTAGGCACACATCGAGCATGAAGACTTCTTCTTCTCGCTCGGCTTCGGGAACTGTTGATAGCCCTCTTTCGTCAACCACGTCCTTGTGTCACCCTGCTTATGAAGGCGTTCTTCGATATCCCTCTTACTCAACCCTCTGGCTTGTTGTAGGCCCCCCTCCTTGTATTGACATCTTCAATGATGATTTGCGACAACTTCATCTGAATATGATGGAAGTCTTCTCTAAGATCATCATCGTCGCTTCGCGCCAAAGTTTCGGCCCATCCTCGGAGACTAGATGGGAGCATTAGGTTCTGGCAATCCCGAACATAGCCTTTAAGGTGATGGAGGACGTAGAAGGCCTCCTTGGCGCTACCAGTAGCCGGCTGCTTGACGCAGGGGAACTCGAGCATGTGCTTGAACATGTGTTTGCCATCCTTGATACATTTCCACTTATGTACGAAGGTGAATCCCTTATTGGTGTAGCCCTTGAGAGCCTCATTGAGAACACCCCTTATTCTGGTGTAGTTTTTCTTCTTCGTCAAACTCCTCGAGTCGAAATACGTGGCTAGCGAATACCTCGGGGCAAGGACGATGAGTGTGCAGTATTTGTCTCTGCGCAACACAATTGGAACGGAATGTTGGAAAAAGAGCAAAGGAAGAAATCTATAAGAAATGCATAAGTTACGGCGGCGAGAGAGTGTGTACTTACTCGGGAAAGAAAGGAAAAAGAAGTGTGTCCTTCCTCTTGTTGTCCACCATGAAATTCTCGAGGTACGCCCCTCGCCTTGGTCCGTGTCTCTGATCCTTCGACCAACTGGCTGTCCCGCATGTAGTAGGGATCCACTATCGCGACTTGTGGGGTACTCTCTCTCTTGATCTTCATCGCCAGATTGAGCGCGTATAGGCAGACCAAGTTATAGTCCAGCCGTTTTGAGAGAAACAGCTTGAAGATGTCCTCGTACGCTATGAAGAATAGATCTGCAGGCGCTTCATCGACGAAGCCCACGTCCGATGGCACCTTGGCTATGAAAGCCGGGTAATTTGGATCTTTGTTTTTAAGAAGGAGGCCCTCTAGTGTCTTGACACCCTCATGCAAAGTTAACATGGGTCTAACCGCGATGTGGAGCAGATCCAGAGTCAATATCGGATCACCAACTACATGCACTCGGGACAAGCCATATTGTGTGGATGGTACGACGACGGCGTCTTGAGCCCGAATCCTCTTCGGAGGAGGCTGGCTTGCAGCCTTCTTCTTATTATTATTACCTCTGTTCTTGTGCTTGTTCTTTGCAACAGGGTCCTCCACTGCCATCTGCTCATCGGCCGCCTGTCGGAGTGTGTTAGGGATGAAAACCAATCCCTGTTTCTCCTGTGGTGGATCAGCGACTGGAGGCGTCTCTTGAGAAAAACCATGGAAGACCAGGCATTGCGTGCATGTATTGGGCCGACCAGCTTGATGGTCGCGAGATGTGAAGGGTTCTTCATCCACAGAAGGCATATACAATCCTTTGCCAGCGCCGGTGTTGATGAAGTCGTCAACGTTGACCAATTCATCATCATATTCATGGGTGCCATCATGTGGTGGTGGTGGCAGGTGCAACGGCGGTTGCGGTGCAACGTCTTTGCCATGGGGCGGTACACATGCTCCCAAGAGTTGCTGGTGATGAATGGTGGTGGCAACGATGGCGGCTGCTGGCTTCCGAGGTGGTGGCTGGGCGATCGATCGAGAGGTGGCACCGATGCTCCTCTCCCGCAAGACGAATCTGGGTCTTCGGCCTTGTCAAGGGCCAGTTGTAGCATTCTCCAAGGGTCTTGTGTTCGTCGGCTCCCTAAGGTTGAAATCGGGGTCCATGTCGTCGCACCCTGGCAACACCCGATCCAACCTGACCCGCATCACGTCATCATCCATTGGATTGTTGTGCATCGTGCGGCTCGCCGGTTCTATGAGAGTGCCCTTGGCAACATCCTTCAACTCACTGGCGACATATTTAAGCAGGAGTACACAAGAAGTGTCCTGAGGCAAAACATGTTGGGCATCATGAGACAGCAGCAGTCATCAAAGGCATAAAGGAGATGATGTGCACTAACTAATTAGTTACCTTGGTGATGGTGTTGAGCTCGGATAATGTAGAGACTGTAGGGGTTCGTAGCATGGAAAACAAAAATTTTCTACCGCATACAAACAAACAAGCCAAGATCTATCTACTAGATTGTAGCAACGAGTCGATGGAATAACTCACCCTCGAAGATTCCAAAGTGTTTAACGAGAGCAGATTCTCGTGGGTGATGTAGTCGTACTCTTTCCGATCTCAAGATCGCGTAGACGATCCTTCCGGCGCCACGTTCCGGCAGCGCTCCCGTAGTCGGTCACACGTTCGGTACTCGACGAAGACCTTCCTCTCCCTTGTTCCAGCAGCCAGCGGAGGTTGTAGTACTCTCCTCGCGATTTCGGCAGCACAACGGCGTGGTACCGGAAGTAGAGGGGAGATCCCGCAGGGCTTCGCCTTAAGCCGGTGCGAGTATGGTGGAGCTTATGAGAGAGGCTATTAGTGGTCTAGTAATTAGACACACCAATTAGAGGGCTCTAAACCAATTAGAAGGCTCTAAACCAAAATAGCTCTAAACCGGGGTTTAGATCTAGGGTTTAGGTTTAGAGGGTAGGAAGTAGTGTTGTGTCTAGAGGAGGAGGCCCTGCCCCTCCTTTTATAGGTGGGAGGGCCGGCGCCTAGGGGAGGAGTTCCTCCCCAACTCGGCCTAGGGAGGCGCGCCGGCCAAGGGGAGGAACTCCCCTCCAACTCGGCCTCCAACTCTCCTCCTCTTTCCACTTTCCGAAAACTGGCAGTTTGACCGAAAACTGGCAGTTTGATTTTTCCAATTAGGATTTGATTTAACCCTTTATTTCGGACAGTGAGAACACTTAGTACATGATGCAATCATTCCAACATGCAATGACACATTCATGTACCCCTTCCCCTTCCGGAGTGCCGGACATTCCGGGACCTTCTAGAATGTTCCCGATGAAAACACCGGAACCATTCCCCAACTCCGAAACGGGACTTTCCTTATATGAATCTTATTCTCCGGACCATTCCGGATCACCTCGTGATATCCCGGATCCCATCCGAGACTCCGAACAACATTTGGTCTCTTTCTCATAATACCATAACTACTCAAACAACGTCGAATCCTTAAGTGTGTCTCCCTACGGTTCGTGAATTATGCAGACATGATCGAGACACTTCTCCGAACAATAACCAATAGAGGAATCTGGAAATTCATATGGCTCCCACATATTTCTACGATTACTTTGCGATCGAATGAACCACTTACATACGGTACCAAATTTCCCTTTGTCTCACGATATGTTACTTATCCGAGGTTATGATCGTCGGTATCTCTGCATACCTAGTTCAACCTCGTTACTGACAAGTACTCTTTTCTCGTTCCCGTGATATGTGATCCCTTGTGACCCAGTCACATGCTTGCAAGCTAATTGGATGACATTTCACCGAGAGGGCCCAGAGAATATCTATCCGTCATATGGATGGACAAATCCCACTCTTGATCCATGTGTTTCAACCAATACTTTCCGAACACTCAATGCCACCTTTATAGCCACCCTGTTACGGTGTGGTGTTTGATGATATCAAAGCATCCATCTGGTAAAGGTGATATGCATGATCTCATGGTCGAAGGAATTAGATAACTATGTATCAGAAAGCATATAGCAATTGAACTATTAAAATGACTTGATCTTTATGCTACGCTTATCTATAGGAGTATGTCCACCATATCATTCTCCTAACGATATGATCTTGTTGTTAATAACATCTCAATGTTCATGATAGGGAAACCACAATCATCTATCAACCAACAAGCTAGTGAAGTATAGAGGCTATACTAGGGACTTCAATTTAAGTTTACAATTCACACAAGTATTAATGTTTCCTCGTTAATACTATTATAGCATGAATATAAACATTTATCATAAACACAAAGATATAATAATAACTACATTTATTATTGCCTCTAGGGCATATCTCCAACAGTCTCCCACTTGCACTAGAGTCATCTAATCTAGATTACATGGTAATATACCGAACACCCATGGCAGTTTGGTGTTGGTCATGCTTTGCCCTCGGGAGAGGTTTAGTCAACGGATCCGCCACATTCAGATCTGTGTGTACTTTGCAAATCTTTATATCCCCATCCTGGATATGTTCTCGAATAGCGTGAAAACGTAGCTTGATATGCTTCAGCTTCTTGTGTGACCTTGGTTCTTGCGCATTGGCTATGGCGCCCATGTTATCACAGTAGATAGACATTGGGTCCAGCGCACTAGGAACCACACCCAGCTCTGTAATGAACTCTTTCATCCATATCGCTTCTTGTGAAGCCTCTGAAGCAGCCATGTATTCCGATTCAGTTGAAGATCTCGCCACAACGCTTTGCTTTGCACTCCTCCAGCTAACTGCTGCACCATTCAAAATAAATACGTATCCAGATTGTGATTTAGAATCATCCGGATCAGTGTTCCAACTAGCATCGGTGTAACCATTAACAACGAGCTGTTCATCACCTCCATAAGAAAGAACCATATCCTTAGTTCTTCTCAAGTACTTAAGGATGTTTTTGACCGCTGTCCAATGATCCACTCCTGGATCACTTTGATATCTGCTAGTTAAACTAACAGCATATGCAATGTCGGGTCTAGTACATAGCATGGCATACATTAGAGATCCTATGGCTGAGGCATAGGGAGTCTTACTCATCCTTTCTCTATCTTCTGCCGATGTCGGACTTTGAGTTTTACTCAAGGTCGTATTGGGCAACATGGGCAAGAACCCTTTCTTGCTTTCTTCCATTCCAAACTTCTTTAGAACTTTGTCCAAATATGTACTCTGTGACAATGATATTTGGCGTTTCGATCTATCTCTATAAATCTTTATGCCTAATATGTAAGCTGCTTCGCCAAGATCCTTCATTGAAAAACTATTATTCAAATATTCTTTGACACTATTAAGAAGGTCTACATCATTCCCAATTAACAATATGTCATCCACATATAGTATTAAGAACGCTACAGAGCTCCCACTCACTTTCTTGTAAATACAAGCTTCTCCATAAGTTTGTATAAAACCAAAACTTTTGATTACCTTATCAAAACGTTGATTCCAACTTCGGGATGCTTGCTTCAATCCATAGATGGACCGTTGAAGTTTGCATACCTTGTTAGCATCTTTAGGATCGACAAAACCTTTGGGTTGCATCATATACAACTCTTCATCAATGTCTCCATTGAGGAATGCTGTTTTGACATCCATCTGCCATATCTCATAATCGTAATATGCAGCGATTGCTAACATAATCCTCACAGACTTTAGCTTCGCTACTGGTGAGAAAGTCTCATCGTAGTCAACTCCTTGAATTTGTCGAAACCCTTTTGCGACAAGTCGAGCTTTATAGACAGTAACATTACCATCAGCATCTGTTTTCTTCTTGAAAATCCATTTGTTCTCGACAGCCTTCCGGCCATCCGGTAAGTCCACCAAAGTCCATACTTGGTTTTCGTACATGGATCCAATCTCGGATTTCATGGCTTCTTGCCATTTATTGGAATCTGGGCTCATCATCGCTTCCTCATATGTCTCGGGGTCATTGGTGTTGTCCACCACCATGACATTCATAACGGAATCATACCAATCTGGAGTGGTACGAGTTCTCGTTGACCTCCGAGGCTCTGTAGTAACTTCAACCGCAGTTTCATGATCATCATCATTAGCTTCCTCTCTTATTGGTGCAGGCACCACAGGAACTTCTTCCGGTGCTGCGCTACTCGCAATTTCGAGAGAAGGTTCGACAACCTCGTCGAGTTCTACTTTCCTTCCAGTCACTTCTTTCGAGAGAAATTCCTTCTCTAGAAAGGATCCATTCTTAGCAACGAAGATTTTGCCTTCGGATCTATGATAGAAGGTATACCCAATAGTTTCCTTTGGGTATCCTATGAAGACGCATTTTTCCGCTTTGGGTTCAAGCTTGTCCGGCTGTAACTTCTTTACATAGGCTTCACATCCCCAAACTTTAAGGAACGATAATTTAGGTTTCTTCCCAAACCATAATTCATACGATGTCGTTTCAACGGATTTAGACGGTGCCCTATTTAAAGTGAATGCGGCTGTTTCTAATGCATAACCCCAAAATGATAGCGGTAAATCTGTAAGTGACATCATAGAACGAACCATATCTAAGAGAGTTCGATTACGACGTTCAGACACACCATTACGCTGTGGTGTTCCCGGCGGTGTCAACTGCGAAAGTATTCCACATTTCTTCAAATGCTCACCAAACTCGTAACTTAGATATTCACCTCCACGATCAGAACGTAGAAATTTAATCTTCTTGTTACGTTGATTCTCTACCTCACTTTGAAACTCCTTAAACTTCTCGAAAGTTTCGGACTTATGTTTCATGAAATAGATATACCCATATCTACTCAAGTCATCCGTGAAGGTAAGAACATAACGATAACCACCGCGCGATGCTATACTCATTGGACCACACACATCGGTATGTATGATTTCCAATAAGTCCGTAGCTCGCTCCATCATACCAGAAAATGGAGTCTTAGTCATTTTACCCATCAGACATGCTTCGCATTTTTCAAGTGATTCAAAATCAAGTGATTCAAGAAGTCCATCGGAATGGAGTTTCTTCATACGCTTCACTCCAATGTGACCAAGACGACAGTGCCACATATAGGTCAAGTTATCGCTCAATTTCAAACGTTTAGCTTCAATGTTATTAATATGTGTATTTCCACTATCGAGATTCAATATGAATAGACCATCTTTCAAAGGTGCATGTGCATAAAACATATTACTCATATAAATCGAACAACCATTATTCTCGGATTTAAACAAGTAACCGTCTCGCAATAAACAAGATCCCGATATAATGTTCATGCTCAACGCAGGCACCAAATAACAATTATTTAAGTATAAAACTAATCCCGATGGTAGATGAAGAGGTAGCGTGCCGACCGCGATCACATCAACCTTTGATCCGTTTCCCACGCGCATCGACACCTCGTTCTTCGCTAGCTTCCGTTTATTCTGCAGCTCCTGTTTCGAGTTACAAATATGAGCAACCGAACCAGTATCAAATACCCAGGCACTACTACGAATACTAGTGAGATACACATCAATAATATGTATATCAAATATACCTTTCTTCTTGATGTTGCCGTTCTTCAAATCCGCCAAGTACTTTGGGCAATTCCGCTTCCAGTGACCTTCTCCCTTGCAGTAAAAGCACTCAGTTTCAGGCTTAGGTCCAGCCTTGGTCTTCTTCGTTGGCATGGTAACTTTCTTACCACCCTTCTTGAAGTGTCCCTTTTTCTTAGACTTGCCTTTCTTGAATTTGGTGGTCTTATTGACCATCAACACTTGGTGCTCTTTCTTGATCTCCACTTCTGCAGATTTTAACATAGCAAATAGTTCTGGCAACTCTTTGTTCATGTTCTGCATGTTGTAGTTCATCACAAAGTTCTTGTAACTTGGTGGTAGTGATTGGAGGATGCGGTAAACTCCCAAAGTATTAGGAATCACTATACCCAAGCTTTGAAGTTTATTCGCGTGCCCAGACATTTTAAGCACATGCTCACTGACGGAGCTACCCTCTTCCATCTTGCAGTTAAAGAACTTTTCAGAAGCTTCATAACTTTCAATTGCCGCATGAGTCTCAAAAATCAATTTGAGATCCTCGACAATATCATATGGGTCCGACTCTTCAAACCTTTTCTGAAGCTCCGATTCTAAACCATACAAGATAGCACACTGAACTATGGAGTACTGATTCTTCCGAGCAAGGTAAACATTCTTTACTTCATCGGTAGCATCAGCTGCAGGTGGGTCACCTAGCGGTGCATCCAGCACATAGGTCAAATTACCAGCTGTGAGGACAATCCTCAAATTGCGGAACCAATCCGCGAAGTTGCTTCCATTGTTTTTCAACTTTTCTTTCTCTAGGAACGCATTAAAATTGATGGTAGGGGCTGCCATTGATCTACAACATATTTGCAATAGTTTAGACTAAGTTTATGACAAATTGAGTTCAAATTAATTAATGAAATTAAACTAGGTGAACTCCCACTCAAAACAACATCCCTCACATTGTTTTAGTGATCACACGAACCAAATCTACTATATCAACACCGATCATCACGAGAGCCGATATAGTTTCAATGGCGAACAATCATCATGTTCATCATATCTGCTATATGATTCATGCTTTACCTTTCGGTGATCCGTGTTCCTGAGGCCATGTCTGTACATGCTAGGCTCGTCAAGATCAAACCTTAGCTACCGCATAAGCAAATCTGGCTTGCTTACGTTGTATTCACCCGCGGAATCAAAGACACCCGATCATCACGTGGTGCTTCGAAGCAACAAGCTTTGGCAACGGTGCATACTAAGGGTGAACACTTTCGAACTTGAAATTTATGTGCATGAGGGATCATCTTATAATGCTACCGTCGTCTACTAAGCAATACAAGATGCATAAAGGATTAACATCACATGCAATTCATAATATGTGATATGATATGGCCTTTCTTCTTTGTGCTTCCGATCTCCATCTTCAAGCACGAACATGATCTCCATCATCACCGGCATAGCGTCAAGGTCAATGACGCTTCTTCATGGTTGTCGTCTACCAGCTTCAACTATTACAACTAATAGACACGCAGGTCTTAACAGAAATTAAAGACAACCATATGGCTCCTGCCGGTTGCCAACTTACAATAAGGAACATTGCATACATCAAATATAATCACAATCATGGCCATATCACATCACTGCACACCCCTGCAAAACAAAGTTAGACGCTTCTACTTTCTTTGCATATTTTACGTGGTTTGGGGCTTTCCATAAGTGTCGTTCTAACCTACGAACAAGAACCACAACATTGATACTAGCATTGTTGATTACCCGTTGTAAATTGGATCTTTACTATGCTAGGAGAAACAGGCACCCGCAAAGCCACTTATGCAATACAAGTTGCATGTTAAGCGTGGAGCAAGTCTCATGAACGATGTCATGTAAGGTTAGCCCGGGCCGCTTCATCCCAACATACCGCAAGATGCAAAGTACACGCAAAGCAATCTACAATAAAAGCATCAACGCCCACAATGACCATTGTGTTCTACTCGTGCAACAGATCTACATATAGACACGGCTCTGATACCACTGTAGGGGTTCGTAGCATGGAAAACAAAAATTTTCTACCGCATACAAACAAACAAGCCAAGATCTATCTACTAGATTGTAGCAACGAGTCGATGGAATAACTCACCCTCGAAGATTCCAAAGTGTTTAACGAGAGCAGATTCTCGTGGGTGATGTAGTCGTACTCTTTCCGATCTCAAGATCGCGTAGACGATCCTTCCGGCGCCACGTTCCGGCAGCGCTCCCGTAGTCGGTCACACGTTCGGTACTCGACGAAGACCTTCCTCTCCCTTGTTCCAGCAGGCAGCGGAGGTTGTAGTACTCTCCTCGCGATTTCGGCAGCACAACGGCGTGGTACCGGAAGTAGAGGGGAGATCCCGCAGGGCTTCGCCTTAAGCCGGTGCGAGTATGGTGGAGCTTATGAGAGAGGCTATTAGTGGTCTAGTAATTAGACACACCAATTAGAGGGCTCTAAACCAATTAGAAGGCTCTAAACCAAAATAGCTCTAAACCGGGGTTTAGATCTAGGGTTTAGGTTTAGAGGGTAGGAAGTAGTGTTGTGTCTAGAGGAGGAGGCCCTGCCCCTCCTTTTATAGGTGGGAGGGCCGGCGCCTAGGGGAGGAGTTCCTCCCCAACTCGGCCTAGGGAGGCGCGCCGGCCAAGGGGAGGAACTCCCCTCCAACTCGGCCTCCAACTCTCCTCCTCTTTCCACTTTCCGAAAACTAGCAGTTTGACCGAAAACTGGCAGTTTGACTTTTCCAATTAGGATTTGATTTAACCCTTTATTTCGGACAGCGAGAACACTTAGTACATGATGCAATCATTCCAACATGCAATGACACATTCATGTACCCCTTCCCCTTCCGGAGTGCCGGACATTCCGGGACCTTCTAGAATGTTCCCGATGAAAACACCGGAACCATTCCCCAACTCCGAAACGGGACTTTCCTTATATGAATCTTATTCTCCGGACCATTCCGGATCACCTCGTGATATCCCGGATCCCATCCGAGACTCCGAACAACATTCGGTCTCTTTCTCATAATACCATAACTACTCAAACAACGTCGAATCCTTAAGTGTGTCTCCCTACGGTTCGTGAATTATGCAGACATGATCGAGACACTTCTCCGAACAATAACCAATAGAGGAATCTGGAAATTCATATGGCTCCCACATATTTCTACGATTACTTTGCGATCGAATGAACCACTTACATACGGTACCAAATTTCCCTTTGTCTCACGATATGTTACTTATCCGAGGTTATGATCGTCGGTATCTCTGCATACCTAGTTCAACCTCGTTACTGACAAGTACTCTTTTCTCGTTCCCGTGATATGTGATCCCTTGTGACCCAGTCACATGCTTGCAAGCTAATTGGATGACATTTCACCGAGAGGGCCCAGAGAATATCTATCCGTCATATGGATGGACAAATCCCACTCTTGATCCATGTGTTTCAACCAATACTTTCCGAACACTCAATGCCACCTTTATAGCCACCCTGTTACGGTGTGGTGTTTGATGATATCAAAGCATCCATCTGGTAAAGGTGATATGCATGATCTCATGGTCGAAGGAATTAGATAACTATGTATCAGAAAGCATATAGCAATTGAACTATTAAAATGACTTGATCTTTATGCTACGCTTATCTATAGGAGTATGTCCACCATATCATTCTCCTAACGATATGATCTTGTTGTTAATAACATCTCAATGTTCATGATAGGGAAACCACAATCATCTATCAACCAACAAGCTAGTGAAGTATAGAGGCTATACTAGGGACTTCAATTTAAGTTTACAATTCACACAAGTATTAATGTTTCCTCGTTAATACTATTATAGCATGAATATAAACATTTATCATAAACACAAAGATATAATAATAACTACATTTATTATTGCCTCTAGGGCATATCTCCAACAGAGACACGACCAATGCCGGCGGCCAGCCTATCATCATCTGCATTCTCCCGCTTAGGTGCCTCATGAAGAACCACTGCTGTCGGCTGCGCCTTGGTATCTTTGGCAGGAGGGGGCATCGGTGCGACCAAAACGAGCGGCTGCGTCCGAGCGTTGATGGCCGATAGGGTCACCAGGTCTGGCGACATGTTAAGTTTCATGCCCGAGTTGCTGCCGCTTAAGCTGGGCAGATGTATCGGCCCCTGTCGACCTCCTGCATTGCAAGCAGTTAGCCCCTCGAAAAACTCAGGGGGGATCATCACGCGGAGCTTCTCTTCCACGAAATTGTCCACTATTTTCTCGTCCATTGCTTTCTCATCCAGTTTCTGCACCTTCATCTTCAGCTCTTCAACAATGGCTTTATCCTTAGCTGCCGACTGGCATCTCCCTTCTTTTCTTGGCGTCCTCTTTGTAGTTTCCTTGAACTTCATGCTCGTACCGAAGACGGACACACAGCCAGCTGAGGACGGCGGCACCCCCTGGTCCCTCTTCTTGTTAGCGTTCATCACCCTGTTGAAAATCGTGTCCCACGGCTCCGTCGAATCCTGGGACAACTCTTTGGCAGGAGATTGCTACCTTTTTGCACATGGACGACTCTTCGGCGGTGTGTAGAAGGTAAGAAGAGATGTGAAATGAATGGTGGTGGATAGAGGGGGTGAGCTTTCCACCTTTTTGCACATGGGATATGGACGCCTTTGTTCTGTGGCGCATATTGTAGTGATGCGCCATAGAAGTTCAAATTTCTGTGGCGCATATTGCAATATGCGCCACAGAAAAAGGCGGTGCACTTTCCGCGGTAGGACCCGCATAAACTTTCTGTGGCGTATATGTGGATATGCTCCACATAAACCAAACATTTCTGTGGTGCATATCTCCATATACGTCACCGAAAGTGGGTCAAAAAGATTTTGTGGTGGGGCCCACCTCCACTTTCTGTGGCGCATAAGGAAATATGCGCCACTGAACTTATTACTTCTTTGGCGTATATGTTAGTATGCGCAACAGAAAGTGGGTTTCCCCATCCCGGTTGGCGGGTCCCAAATAATCTCTGTGGCGCATGTGCTATGAAATGCGCCATAGAGTTGTGCAAGTTTCTGTGGTGCATTTAGTCTAGTGCGTCACTGATATTTCTCTGTGGCGCATGGTTTTCCATATGCACCATAGAGTAGCTTATCTATCTATAGCTGTTTTTCTATTAGTGGAAAGCCTTTTACGAAAACTGATTTTGTTATTGATGTAGTTGATCACTTGCTGATCTCAAGATCGAGTTGTAGAGCGCCACAAACCAAAAACGCATCTATCCTCGGGCACACGTCCGGCTCCCGATAACCTCCACTCCAGTAGAGCAGCAAAAGGAGTAGATAAATCTTACTCCAAGAATCCAACAGAACATATATCTCGCTAATCCAGGTCATGGGGAAAATGCTAGAAGGAAAAGAGAACTTTCACGGGGAGGTGGTGCAAATGGAGAGGAGGAGGAGGTCTCCTTTTATAGGGGAGGGGGCAACCCAACGGAACATGGCGCCGTCCACGGGAGAGTTCCTCCACCTCTCCCTCATTCATGTGATGGACTCTCCACTCACATAATGTCCACTTCCACTCACATGCATTTATTACCCATTAGCATAAATACATTTTTCTCTTTAAATAAAAATCTTTTTATTTATTTTATTCAGAATTTTATTAATTACTTTAATTAACAAACATTGACAGAAAACCCCTTGCATTGTTTCAATATTACACCTAAATTTTTTTCCAGCAATTTGACCTGAAATAATTCCGGTAATCATCGAAACAATTTCAGCTCTAACAGATTTATTCTCAGATATGTTTTATCTACCACTTAGTGTCAGACAACCTTAAGTATGTCAACATACGGTTAACGAATAATGCAGAGATGATAAAGACACTTCTCACATCAATAATGATAAGTGGGACCTGAAGATCCGTACTGATTCCTACACATTCAACGACAACTCTTGTGATCATGTGAACCATCAATGTCGCATCCAATTTCTTTTATCTCGCGATACTTTACTTATCCGAGATCTGGTCACAGGTATCAACGATACCCTAGTTCAATCTTGTTCCCGACAAGTACTCTTCACTCGTTTCGTGATACAACATCCCTATGACATAGTCACGTGCTTGCAAGTGGCGTTGGTGTGATATCACCGAGAGAGTCCAAACTGTATCTCTCCATCATATAGGATGAAAAATCCCACTCTTGATCCATGAGCCTCAACATAACGGATTTGGAATACCCGAATACACCTTTATAGTCACCCAGTTATAGTATGACATTTTATGTTATCAAAACATTCTTCCAATATTAGTGATTGACATGATCTCATAGTCCAAGGAATGGGAATATTTCGTATGTGTGTGATGTAGAAATGTAAACTTAATGACTAGATAGTATTTCTAAATCTACTTTGGGTGTATGTTCATCATATCATTCTTCTAATGGTATGACCCCATTTTTAACAACATCTAATGTTCATGACCAGAAAACCTTAATCGTCTATTAATTAACGAGCTAGTTAAATGAGAGGCATAACTAGGAACTCTCATTTGTTTATTAAACACATCTATATTAATGTTTTTGATTAATACAATTCTAGCATGAGAAATAAACATTTATCATAAACATGGAATAAGATAATAACCATTTTATTATTACCTCTCAGGCATATTCCCTTCAGTCTCCCACTTGCACTAGAGTCAATAATCTAGTTAAAACTTGCACATTTAACACCTCTGGATTTCCGGTGTTTGTTCATACCCATTGCTTGTGGTAAATCGAATCTTCAGATTTGACACTTTCAGATCCAGGTGTATTTGCATGTCTTTGTGTCTCTACGCATCACTCATTCTCAAATAAGATTGCATTGTATAAATTTGGTCCTTTGGTGATACCTCAGCTCCCTACAGGTTAAAAAATATTGATATTATTATCGTACAATATATCTTCATAATATCAGCCCACTATGAACTATACCTAATTGGATAACGAACTACTTGACACAAATACCCTCATTTGCTTCTACTAGAGCAGTCATATACTCAGCCTTTGTTGTAGTATCCTTCACAATATATTTAACTTTGGAACTCATCTAAATCCATCATGAAACTTTCCTCCATTACTTTGTGCCACCTTAACCTATAGCCTAAATTGAGATAAACTGAATTTGTAGATTGTAACAAAACTAGTACCAATGTAACATTTTATAATGAACTACCTGTCTAGTACCAATGTAACACTTTACAATAAACTATATAGTTTTTCCATGCAGAATATATTCTTAGTTCTTCCATATATCATAAGAATATCCTTACTATCATCAAATGATCATCTTATGAGTCACCCTGGTGTATGCTCATAACTTTTAGAGCATAGGACATATCTGGATATGTACATATCACTATGATTGGTCAATATATTCATGTCACCAAGTGTCAAAACACTTGAATCATGTTTCACTCACCAAGTGTCAATACACTTGAATCTTGATTCAACCTTTTCCATGTGGTAAAAACCTTTCTCTTCGTTTCCATATTGAAATCATTCAATATATTATATATCTATAGTTTGCACAACCATATTAGCGTCTCAATCTATCCACATAGACTTTGATATCTAATATTCTGGTTTTTCCTAAGTCTTTCACCGAAATATTAATTTTAATGAAATTCTTAACCTATGTTAATAAAAGATACATCATTTCTAATCAACAACATGTCTTCTACATAATGTATTAGAAATATGTCTCAGCGCTCTCACTTAATTTCTTGCAAATGCGAGCATCTTCATCGTATATGATGAAATGAAACATTTTAACAGTTTTATCACGGTGATGATTCCAACTCTACGATGCTTACTTCAACCAGTGAAGTTTGCATGCCCTTTTAGCATCATTTGAATTAACAAAACCCTTCAGACCATGTCACATACATGTCCTAGGTAACCATTTTATCAGAAGAACTTTTTGTTTGTTTATTCAACTAGCATATGCAACAATTGAGTTATGTGGTGGTTAGTACACTAATCCGTCCATACTAAATATCGCTATGAAATATCAAATCTTGTCATAGTCAAATCCTTGAACATTGTCACAAACTCTTTTCTGACATGTTGACTATTTCATAGATGTGAAACATTCTTGTCTGTTTCTTTATAGATCCTAATACGATAGATAGGATTCACGCCTTCTGGAGGGTCTTTCAAGTTCAGTAACTTGGTTTCTCGTGTATGGAGCTATCACAATTTTTTATGGCTTCTAGCCATTTGATGGAGTCAGGGCCCATCATCGCTTCTTTGTATGTAGTCGGTTCATCATTATTAATCAATAATGATTCAATCTCAAATCTTACTATTTTATTGTTTACCCGACCTACGTGGTTCAATAGGAACTTAGATATATATTACCACAACCTTTCAGGCATGAGAGCCATGAGCATTGTAGCCGCCTCAGGGACATTTTCTGGCGCTGCGCTACTCAGCACATGATGCTCAGGTTCATCAACCTAATCAAATTTCTATTGTCCTCCCACTTAAATTTTCACAAAAATTCCTTCTCAAGAAACATGATGTTCTAAGCGACAAACACTTTTGTCTTCCGTGTTGTGGAGGAATACCCAAAAATTTATTTGGGATAACCTACAAAAATTTGCTCATCTGACTTTGGTTATAAACATTTTACTTATGCCTAGCATACCAAAATTTAAGAAACGACAACTCGGGTTTTATCCCAAGTCATAACTCATATGAAGTCAATTCAACGGATCATGATGGAGCTCTTTTCAGTGTAAAAGTGGTAGTATCTAAAGCTTAATCTTCAAAATAAAATGGAATTTTTATAAATAACACCTTTGATCTAATAATGTCAAACAAGGTTTGATTATATTTCACAAACACTCCATACTCCTACGTTCTTTCGGGAAACAATCAATGGACCGATTCCTCAAATCTTAGGTGTTTGATAAAATTTGTAACTCAAATATCTTCCTTATCCAATCATAAATTCTTTATTTTCTTGTTACAATGATTTTCCACTTCATCTTGAAAGTCTTTGAACATGTTTCAAATATTTCATACTTATTCCTCATTAAGTAAATATACACATATATCCACTCAAGTTTTTGGAGAAAGCATATGAAATTAAAATCCATTGCTCACAACTACACATAATGTACTATATACATCAACATGCACGATGCATGTTAGTCCTCCGTTCTTCTTGGCCTTTAAACGGAGTTTTAATTATCTCTATCACAAGTGTCAATTGATCAAAATCAAGAGACTCCCAAAATCCATCAATGTGGAGTTTCTTCATGTTTTCTTTCTAGTATAATCTAAACGACAATGTCACTCACAAGTGATATTCTAATTATTCGTCTTGCCACATTTTAACATTAGTGTTATGGATGTGATTTCTCTAACTAGACTTGTAAGAGTTCATCCATCTTCTATGGAATACGATAATTATTTGAATAACCATTATTCTCATAATACCGGAACAAAATAACAATTCTTAAAACAAATATTGAAGGCTAGGTTTGATGTCAATGATAAACAAAATAACACTTTATTTGTTTCCGATGAACACCATCCCATATTCTCTTGCTAGTTACTTAGGCCATTGGAGTTCATGAATTGCATTGTCCTGTATGACACTTCACACCAACCAATCCGGTATCTAATACCAAAGAACGACATTGTTTAATAAGAAAAGAATATACCCATAATTGTGTATATCATCTATATACCTAAGATGGACATTTCTAGTCTTTTTTCTACCAAATAATTCCTAGATTATCTTTGAGCATTTCCTTTCATTTTTAAAATAATCTATAAACATCAATAGTTGTGCCATACACATGACACATAGTACAAAGCGTTTTAGTCAGACGCTATTACCCTTGGAATTGCACTTTGATGTGTATCACCATCATCAAATGTTTGGCGTTCTTCCAAAATCCATTCTGTAGTAATCCTTTAGTGTAGTAAACATTTTACCTACATCTATTTATTCATCCTATCACGACAACTTTCATGATCAAGATACTATAGCCTATAAGGAATAATTGTGAGTATAATGTTAGTTCCCAAAACCTTTTGGGAGATCAGGACGCTAGCATTCCAACCTTCACAAATTCTCATATGAGAACATGGATCTTACTAAAATTATATTCTATCATATTGCAACCAAGCATTATTTCAGATATCACAATATCTTCCACACATGATGGTTTCTGAAACAATTCTTTTAGCTCCTAGATAACCATGATACTAAAACAACTTTCGAATAACAAGGATCATGGAGGCAAGCATGATATTTAGATACTAATATTGGAACTATTACTCTTGATTTAATACTACTTATTAAACATCATGGAGTAAGTGGAGTTTGCTGAAAGTTTCCAATAAGACTTTTAAATTTTAGATTAACACACAAAACAATATGATAACAGTTCGTAAAGTAAATATCTAGAATTCTATAGTTCTATTATCTCAATTAAAACTAAGCGCAAGGTATTAAACTAATGCCAATGACTACCACAAACTATGCAAATTCACTTTTATCTAGTTTATGATAAATTGAGTTCTACTTTAATCATATTACTATGTGAACTTCCCCTCAAAACAACATCCCTCGAGTCATTTTGGTGATTACATGAACCAAATTCAGTATACCAAGACCGATTATCACGTGAATTGGTGCAGCTGCAAAGGCGAGCATAGATATGGTAATCATATCAACTATATGACTCATGCTTTACCTTTCGGTTCGTGTTCCGAGGCCATGTCTATACGTGCTAGGCTCGCCAAGTAGAACCTTAGTACTCGCGCGTGTAAATCTGTCTTACACCCGTTGTATGCGAACGTAGATTCTATCACACCCGATCATCACACGGTGCTTTGAAACGAAGAACTTTGTTAACGGTACATACTAAAGGAAGAACACATTTTATCTTGATATTTAGTGAGAGGGATCATCTTATAATGCTACCGCCAAGATCTAAGCTAGAAATAAGCATAAATAAGATGCATAAAAGGGATAAACATCACATGCATATATTATGTGATATCATATGGTACGATCACCATCATTCCATCTACGTCGCTCCAAGGTCCATGATGCCACCATCTTGGTTGTTCTTGAAGGGAATATGCCTGAGAGGCAATAATAAATTGGTTATTATCTTATTCCATGTTTATGTTAAGTGTTTATTTCTCATCCTATAATTGTATTAATTGGAAACATTAATACATGTGTGTTTAATAAACAAAATAAATAGTTTCTAGTTATGCCTCTCATATAAACTAGCTCGTTGATTAACAAGATGATCAAGGTTTCCTGATCATGGACATTGGATGTTGTTGATAACAAGGTCACAACATTGGTGGAATGATGTGATGAACATTCATCCAAAGTATAGCAATACAATCAAAGTCATTGTGTTTAAATTGCTATAACATCATACGAAGTAATTCTAGTCCTTAGACCATGAGATCATGTTAATCACTAACATTGGAAGAGTAACTTGATAACATCAAACGTCACACCGTAACATGGTGACAATAAAGGTGGATTCAGATACTCCAAAAGTGTTATGTAGAGGCTCATGGATCAAGAGTGGGATTTGTCCATCCCGATGACGGATACATATACTCTGGGCCCTCTCGGTGATATCACATGAGATAGCTTGCAAGCAAGTGATTTGATCACTAGAATGTTATATCACAGGAACAAGAAAACAAGAAAACAAAGCATGTCGGTAAGGAGATCAAACTAGGTATGGAGATACCAATGATTGAATCTCAGACATGTAATATATCGCAAGATAAAGGGATTTAGTTACAAACGTTAAAGGTTCACACAATCACTAGAGTCATCGTTGAATGTGTGGGAGTCAGTACGGATCTCTAGGTCCCACTGATGATTATTGATCGGAGAGGGATCTCGATCGTGTCTGCATTATTCGCGACACACTTAAGGAATACTGATACGTCCAAAACGCATCTACTTTCCCTAACACTTCTGCTATTGTTTCTCCTCTAAACTTGTGTGATTTGGATGCAACTAATGCGGACTGACGTTGTTTTCAGCAGAATTGCTTTGGTGTCTACTTTTTGTGTAGAAAATCAACTATCAGGAAAAATCCCGGAAAATATGCCAAAAATCCTATTTCACCAGAAGACTCCTAGAGCGAGAATACGAGACGGAGGAGGGTTGGGCCTAGGCCACACCACCTGGCCGCGCGGGCTAGTCCTGGTCGCTCTAGGGGGTGGTCTGGCCGCCCCAGACACCCCCGGTCTCCCTCTTCGCCTATAAGATGCCTTCTGACCTAAAAACTCAGGGGGGTTCGACGTTTTTCCAGAAAGAGTTCCGCTCCGCCGCCACCACCAGATTCCACCAAACAGCACCAGAAACTCTGTTCTGGCACCCTGCCGGGATGGGGAATTGGAGGAGATCATCGCCATCATCATCACCATCGCTTCTCCATCGACCATCCATGTTTCCCCCATCTATGAGTGAGTAATCCCCCGCTGTAGGTTATGGGGATGGTAGGGATTGGATGAGATCGTTCATGTAATGGCATCGGATTGTTAGGGCATGGTGCCTAGTATCTTCTATTAGTGCTTTATGACTTTGTTGCAACTTGTTATGCTTAATGCTTGTCACTAGGGCCCGAGTGCCATGATTTCAGATCTGAACGTGTTATTGATTCATTATGATAGTATTGTTTATGGTCTTATCTGCAAGTTGTATACACACGTTGTTGTCCGGAACCAATGGCCCCGAAGTGACAGAAATCGGGATAATCGGAGGGAATGGCTTTGATGTGAGGATCACATGTGTTCATGGAGTGTTAATGCTTTGCTCTGGTGCTCTATTAAAAGGAGCACCTTAATTCCCAGTAGTTCCCTTGAGGCCCCGCTGCAAATGGGCTGGCAGGACAAAAGATGTTGTGCAAGTTCTCATTGCGAGCACGTATGACTATATATGGAACACATGCCTAGGATTATCTAGTACTTGGATGCTTTATCTTATTTATCTGCAATTGCCCTATGTTCTGATTGCCATGTGAATTCTCTTGTCCATGCAACGCCCGTCCATCCATCCATATGCCTACCGCACTCGAATCCTACTGTTTACTGCTATTGTTACTACTGTCTTTACTTTACTACTGCTATTACTTTACTATTCCTACTACAAAATTGTTGCTACTGATAAACTGCTGTGAGCAAGATTGATTCCAGGTGCAGCTGAATTGACAACTCAGTTGTTAAGGCTTATAAATATTCTTTGGCTCCCCTTGTGTCGAATCAATAAATTGGGTTTCAGTTCCCTCGAAAATACTGCAATACACCCCCTATACTTGTGGGTCATCAAATACCGACACCTTTTGGAGCAAATAAGATACCATAGAAAGATTATGAAAGTGCTAGAATCATTTCGATGGAAAGCGGAATTGTTTCGGGTGAAATTGTAGAAACTGGTTCTACATGTGATATTGAAATGTTGCAGGGGGTTTTAAATGAATGTTTGTTAATTAAAGTAATTAAAAAAAATTCTGAATAAAATAAATAAAAGTGTTTTATTTAAAGAGAAAATGCATTTAATTTAGTAGACATTAAATGCAAGTGAGTGGAGTTGAAATTGATGTGAGTGAGTTTAGTGGAAGCTCCACCCACATGAATGGGGGATAGGTGGGGGCACCCACCATGGCCGGCCAACCATGGCCATGGGTCTGCGCCCCATCCCCTATAAAAGGAGCCCCATGGATCCTCTCCTGTTGCACCACCTCCTTGTGAAGGTTCTCTTCCCCCTCTAGCAATTCCCCATGGCTTCGGATTAGTGAAGTATATGTTCTCGGTGTTTCTCTGGAAAGGATCTGCTACTTCCACTGCTTTGCTGGAGCGAGGGACTGAGGTTGTCGGGGTACCTGACATGTGTGCAATCACGGATGCACCACTGCTTTGCGGTGCTGGACTTGATGGTGTTGGACCTGCTGGACTCGTTGAACTTCATCACGATCTTGAGATCAGAAAGTGTAGGACTACATCATCCATGACTACAACCTCGTAACGCTTTGTCGCTCTTCAAGGGTATGTTCTCTATGGATGTATATCCACCCGTTGATTGTATCTAGGTAGATAGATCTTGGTGCTTAGTTGTTCACTTCGTAGGATTTTTTTCTTTTATATGCTATGAACCCAATAGTGGTATCAGAGCTTGATCTATGCGTAGATGCTTTGCACGGGTAGAACACATAAGAGCATGTTGTCGATGATGATCATGTTATTGCATCTTATATGTATTTTGGATATTGGTGGCATAGTAAGATGAAGCGGCCGGGACTAACTTTACATGTCCTCACACATGAGACCTGTTCCACGCTTGACACATAAAAACATGCAATTGATAAATTAGAAGCGTCTAGGTTAGTTGTTGTTGGGCGACTGTCATGATATGGTAATGTTATAATTTTAAGTATAGTTTATACTCTTGGAAATTATAGCATACCTAACGTGTAAGTTCCATAGACCTTGGCCTTACACATAAAGGAATGATAAAGATCATACCACGATGCACATGATAGTGATCAAGTGCAAGAACCATATCATTTCACTTTATGCATATGATGTTTGTTTACATCTTATATTGCTTGTATGGCGCTTTAGTAACATTATAAGATGATCCCTCATTTAGATATCAAGATAAAATGTGTTCTTCCTTAAGTATGCACTGTTAAGAAAGTTTGTCGTTTCAAGACACCACATGATGATCGGGTGTTTTTGACTCTACTCTTTCATACAACGGGTGTAAGGCAGTTTACACATGCAAGTACTAAGGTTCTTATTTGGCGAGCCTAGCATGTACAGACATGGCCTCGTAACACGGACCGAAAGGTTAAGCATGAGTCATATGTTTGATATCATGCCCATATAGATGCTCGCCTTTGAAGCTACACCGACTCACATGATGATCGGACTTGGTGTAGTGGATTTGGTTCATGTAATCACCAAAACAACTCGAGGATGTTGGTTTTGAGTGGGAGTTCATTTGTAATTTGGATTACTCGAATTCAATTTATCATAAACTAAAATCAAAGTGAATTTGAAAAAAATTGTTGTAGTCATTAGCATATGTTTACTACCTTGCGCTTAGTTTTAATTGAGATAATAGAACTATAAAATTCTAGATATTTGCTTTATGAACTGGTATCATATTGTTTTAAGTGTAAATCTAAAGTTTATAAATCCTATTGCAAACGTTCGGCAAACTCTATTTATTCCATGAAGTTTAATAAATAATATTAAATCAAGAGTAACAATTCCAACGTTAGTATCTAAAGTATCATGTTTTCCTCCATGATTCTTGATATTCAAAATTTGTTTTAATATCGAGGTTATCTAGGAGCTGAAAGAATTGTTTCAGAAACCATCATGTGTGAAATATATTGAGATATATGGAACAATGTTTAGGTTATAACATGATAGAGTATAATTTGGCAAATACATGTTCCCATATTGTATGAGAATTTGCGAAGGTTGGAGACGCTAGACGTCCTAATCTCCCAAAAAGGTTTCAGGAAATGACATTATACTCGCGATTCAGCCTTATAGGCTATGCTAGCTTGATCATGAAAGTTGTCATGATAAATATGAATAGAAGATGTGTAACATCCCAATTTCAGCAACCCTGATTAGTTGTCCAGAATGAAAAAATTAGGGGGAACAAAAACTTTTTCTTGTTCATTGGTGCAGTGTTTGCTTGTTGTTTGTTTGTGCTTGTGCATGTGAGTGTATACCATATGATACTCCTTACCTCAACATCAGTTATCAAAAGATGTTTAACAAAACAATCCTGGCTCACTTCACATATTCTCAAATGTTCTAGCATTTCAAAACATGAGCCAAGATGCTTGTGTAACCAAAACTAGTTTAGTAGCTTCCATTGACAAAACTATGGAGAGCTATAACCTTCTTATGTTTTCAAGACAGAACCTTCAACTACTCTTACCTTTAGGATCTCCAAAACCTTTTTAGTAAGCTTTTGAATTCTAATCTTGGTAGAGATACCAAGGACTCTCATCTTATTCAAATCCCACCTCTTCAAAATGCCTCAACCTTACCTCAAGCTAGGCTTGATGGTAACCCTAGTAGTAGTTGATTTGTTTGTAAGATGAGTTGCCTTGATCTGTTGCTTGACTTGATTGCTTAGAAGTAGTATGAGCTACTCTAGGATCTCATCCCTAGGATCAAGATGTGTCCAAATCACCACACCCTAACCAAGAATACAAAGAGGGATCTGATCTCTAGATACTAGGTGATCATCTAAAACCCTTAACCAGATCAGTTCTGCAGTGATCCATTCTAGAAGTTTCCAAGTCAACGAAGACCAATATCAAGCATGGATCCCTTCTACTCAATCCACACTTCAACATCACCCACTTGATGATGCTTTGGTACCTTACAACCCATAAAAATCATCACCACCCACATTCTAGTCAAAACTCTAAATCTACCAAATTTGGCTGTCTGGAAAACTATTTCCAACATCACATTTTGGAATGCCTCCCTTTCTCAACCCTGGTGCATTTTTGAAAATTCATAGGAACCATCTTGTTAACCATCCTAAGGAATACCAAGTACCACTCTTTCCCTTGGTTAGATCATCCTCCAACCTACTTGTTCTTGATGGTTTTGCAGGCAAGAAATTAACTATTCCTGCAAATCTGGTCAAGATGCCTACTTTGACAGAAGCTCACACCATCATCCAACCTTCTATGGACCAATTATTTGCATGGTTGTGGGATCCTCATATAGGTCTATCAATATCTACTTCACTTGTTCCAAGTGGATCTTGGTGCCTCTTAAACCCATAAGGTTTTGAAGGCTAGTTGATAATCTGCTTTGGCAAGCTTATTTTATTCAAAGTTTGAAATCAATTCTTGGTGAACTCAAGCAATATCAATCTCAAAACTCTATACCATACTGATGTACATCACTTGGTATATCCATCCATCTATCCCATGCCCCAAGGGGAGAGCTCAGCTCCAAGATCCAACAAGGTTTTGGTGGTTTAAAAATAACATCACCCTATATCCACAACCCCTTGTTTTCCATCTAATTCAAGTTGGATTTACAATTCCCAAGGTTGCAAATGCTTGCTACACATTGTCTACATCATCTACCTTGGTTATCAAGATTTATCAATAATTATCCATAATTATTATGGACCAAAACTATTTAATTCCTTTAATTGGCAAAAACCTCCTCCATAAAGGAAAGTTTAGTTTTTGCCAAAACACTTCTCTAAGTTAGGTCACTTTTGATGCCTACCTATCCTACCCTATATTCAAACTTCAAAAATAATTATTTTTGAAGAGCTTTATTTTTTATTTTTGCCCTTTTTCTTAAATGGCAGAAATGGAATAATAATTGTTTTAAATACTTTTAATCCTCAATAAATCTCGGGAAAATTCTCCTAAGTGTGTATTCACATTTGGGACCACCTCACATCAAAATACAACAAGGTCCATTGTAAAAATATCAAATGAGCTCCAATACTTCACTTCTGCAGTTTTTGAATAATTGGATTTAAGTGGACTAAAACCCCTTTGAAAAATCTCAATTAATTCTAGGAGGGGTACCTTGACTGTATCTACCCACTTGTACCACTCCGTCATTTTACAAAGACTACATCCCTGTACTTCCTTCATAACCATTAAATTGACCAATTATGCCAACTAATCAAATCCACTACTCAAATCACCTCCAACCCTCATCAAAAGCTTGACCAACACATCTCTCCAGCACCCATCACACCCCTGGTCGTGATCCCTGTAGCACTACACTGTAGCAAGGCCATCCTTTTGTCTTTAGCTCTTGGAGCAAGTGAGAGAGAGAGAACAAATAAATGCCATATCTTGTAAAATTTTCACAGCAGCTGCAGCACGCCCCCTTCCTCTCTCTTGCCAATCCTGGAACCCACCTCCCTTCCCTCTGCACCACTAAAAGCTCCCCTAGCTAACAATAGCTTGCCCTCCCTCTCCTTTTCTTTATTCACCCTAAGCAAAGGAGTAGAGCCTCATGAGCTTTTACAACCGAGAATACCGCCCCTCCTCTGCACATGACAAGAACCACCCCACCACCGCCCACATGAAATCCTCCCCTGGTTTAACCCTCTCCCTTTCCCCCACCCATGGACATAGTCCATTGTAGACCTTCCCCTCTCGGGTTAAATACCCTAGGCCACCTAGCTCTACACTGCTCCCCTCATTTGCCTCCCTCCCACTCCACCTACCACTCCCCCAGCCCCAGAACCACCTCCCTCTCCCTCTGCTGCCCGAGGGAAGAGGAAGAAGGGCTCCTCGGCCATTTCCAAAAGCCGAGCTAGGTGCTCTCTCCTCTCCACCCCTGCTCCTGCATGTCACTACACCGAGTCCCCCTCATCTTCCTGCATCTAAGCATGTCTTATTTTCTACCTAGGACCCTCCACGGCGCCGCCACGAATGAGCTCGGAGCCGCCGTCCCCTCCCCGATGCGGGATTCCGCAGATCTTCACCAAAATGGTTGCTGCCGCCCCTCTATGGACTCGCCCCGGAGTTCTCCGTCGCCCAGCACCCTCCCCGGCACCTCCCGAGCCCTCGGGTAAGCTCCTCCGCTGCCGCCGAGCCTGCCTAGGGTTTCCCCTCTGTTTTACGCAGACAAAGGTTGAAGACGGCCCGTGGACGTTAATCCTCGCTTGATCGAACGGCGGACAGGAGTCTATACCCCTTCGGCGCCCCGTCCGGGCTGACCGGTAGGCCCCGCCAAGCGGCCTTTTGAATCCTCCTCCCGCACAGGCGCTGCCTAGGTGGGCCGGTTTTTCCCCAGCGTGGCCCATTTCCCTTAGATCCAAGCCCGACCTCCCCTCCTCTTTAAACATTTTATTTTAGATCTGAACAGTAGCAGTTTGGTTTAATTTGAAATAAAAATGCAAACTACACTTTTTGTCTAGATCACAATTTTTACCAAGTACCTTAGTGTTTTATGCAACCTGCAGAACCAACCTCAGGTCCAAAATAATTTGCTTTATTTTCTGGGATTTAATCATTTCAATAGTATCCTTTCCAATAATAAAATCCCTCAGGGAGTTCTATATACCCAAATAACATGAATCAAAGTTCTCATGGAAGATAATGGCTATACCTATCAAATAGAATTTTCCCTATGCCAAGGTGAATAGTAGTTTGTCTATAGGAAAAATAACAAAAACAAGCCTTTTCAGCCTTTAGAAAGTTCCCTAGGTCAAACCAAAGTTGGTATTGACCTAATTAAAACTCCCTGTACCCCTGCATACCAATATCTATCAAACCCTAGGAGTCCATAATTTCCTAAGCCCAAGTGGATTTATCATGAATTAATTTGTTCTAGGCTTATTTCTTTCACTAGAAAAATCACCACAGGAGTTTCACAACTCCCAATTGGGTGCTTCAAATTTCTATAGAAAGGTATTCTAAATTCCTACCATGTGCCCTTGGAATCAACCCAAAAGATTCTATAGAATTAATTTGGTGAAAAAGACAAAACAGCTCCAGAACTGCCTTTGGGAATTTCTAGAGGGCATTCTGGTAATTATCTTGACCTCATTCCAACTCTCTATGAATCGGTACCTCAAAACCTACCTACCCATCCAAGAAAATAATTTTTGGAGCTCCAGAACTTTTCTGCTGAATTATTTCCTAAAACTAGAGTCTTATTCACTATAAAAATCACTACAAATCTTTGGTAAGTGATAAATTAGTGAAACCACTTTTGTTGGTTCCATTTCATCAATATCTATCTGTTGGTATCATGTTTGTACATTGGTATCTAATAGAATAAGTCTTTGGTCCAGAACCCTCTCATCCCTAGTTTCTAGACTATGAAACCCATATGGTTTCCTTCAAATGTTCCAAGACATGCTCCCAACCCTTCTAATCCATTTTCTCAACACCCCTACTGATTTGTAAACCTGTATTGTCATTTTCTTGCTGTATGTATTGATGTTTGTATGCCTGGTGTTGATTGTGTCATTTGTTTGCTTGCATGTGATCCGTATCAACGATAGATGCGATTATATCGGAGACCAGAATAAGTTGGTTATTATTTGGTTATTATGGTTTTCTAAGGAGAAGTACAGGGACATATATGGCCAAAGTGCTGATCTCAGGCAATCCACCTTCTTGCTCATGAGCCTTGTCCTACTGTTTTACCCATGCATGTTTTACTTACTATTTTATGAAATCTGCATTGTTTTATTATATGTTGAGGCATATATGGTAGTGGTTTGGCTCCTCCGAACTATTACACTTTTGTAATACTAAGTAAAATCCCCTTGGTGATACCTACTTGTCCCTAGTAGAATAGATGGTGCATATCACCATAACCCTTTGGAGACCCCGATTTAGCCGAAGCAAAGCTATAGGATGGGAAGACCACGGAAGAGTTTTACCAAATGTTTTATGATAAAACCTTGGTGAGGTGGGACCTCCCAAGAGATGTTGAGAAAGAAAAAGGTTTTGTTTTACAAAATGCTGAAGGAAAGATGGAGGAAAATGGTTTACGAAAACGCCCCCAGTTCTTTGCAGTTTTGCTAGAACAATTAACCCTGTGCAACCGCATTACTCTGGAACGGGACAAGGTTGGATTTGATGGTTGTTTATTCTGGTATAAGTTGCCTCGTAACTACTACTGGGGATCGCGATCCCTGGAGGGTGTAGCACCCCGATAAAACCACTACTAGAAAATCACTTGCTATTTCCATTCTGTGCATCATCATGACTGCATGCTCATGTCATCATGCCACATTGCATTTAAGCATCATCATGTCATTATGCATGGTTTGACTAAAACTATCTTCTAAAAGTCTATCATCTCTGTAACACCCTCGAATCGACCCTATGCAAGTTTTAGCCCTTTTCCGCCAAACCCGCATAGAAATGATTCAAGGACGCCCACCAGGAACTTTCGTGCGTGTGGAAAACAAAGTAATACCATTACACAACAGTCCTCGATGGGACCCACAGAACAGATATATACAACACGACTCCATGAGTCAAGAATACCGATATACAGTACAAAGATCCAAATCACCTTGAAATCGCTACAGCGTCCGAGTACGGAAAAGATGCAAATGGGGCTAAGAGCCCTGAAGAATAACCAATGGCGTCCATAACCCTGCCCAGGCCAAGCCGGAAGGGTAACCCTGCTAGTGACGTCGAACTCGTACCTGCTAAACAAAAGGGGTGCCGACAAAGGGCGAAGGGAAAAAGAGGAGCGTCAGTACTGAGGCCAGTACACGGCGAGGCTAGAATTCGGTGGCTCTCGCCTACATAGGTATGGTGGACTGAAGCGGCAGCGCAACATGCACTAAACAACCTATAGAGACTCGATAAACTGTCGGCTATTAGAGAGAGATAAGAAAGACCTATCCGGATCCAACCTGATAGTAACACCACACATACCCATCCTGGCATTTCCCCCTCGAGACCAAACGAGGAAGTCAAACCGAGGAACTCACACAGTTGGCAGTTTTATTCATTCCATTATAGTTGAAGCACTTACTAGTCAGATATAGATAGCATAATTCATCCTGATAGCATAAGTAGTGGGCAGTTTTAGTTAACCATTCGGTTGTAGTTGTAGTAATTACTAGTCAGATACGATTAGCATGTGACATCCCAAACCCAACAATTGTTGGCACTTTTATTTCATTCCATTGGAGTTGCGATACTAGGCAGGTTAAACATGACAAGATACACCCCAACTCCACCAGTTGTTGGCACTTCTATTATCCATTCCATTATAGTGAAGCTGATTACTAGTCACATATTAAGTCAAATTTATAGCACTACTTTAGTTATGCTTGTCTATGATCGAGATACTGTGCTCCAAGTCGTCCATAACCGCGGACACGACTTTCAGAAAGATTTACCTTGCAAGGGTGCACAAATAGCAACACACGCACGATCAACCTCAGAAAAACCAAATCAAAACCCAACGAGGCTTTCACGACAAAGCAATCACATGATTCATAAAATATTTCAGGGGGCCACCCCACTAACCTACCCGCAACGAAGTTGGACGGCTCCAGAACGGTCCCAGGGTTTGTGACAATGGCTGTAAACGATTGGGAACCCGAAAGGGTGACTGGGCTTGTCGATACCGCGAAAACATTCCACGTTCCAAAACAGTACAGATGCTCCACGAACAATCGTAACTAAAGCAGCAAAGCATGGCATAAGTACAGGATAGTAATAAAGCCCCAAACTACTTTGTGGCCCCAAGAAATAAGAAATGAATCAAGCTGTGGATAAGGGGATTCATGGTCCCACATGCGGATAGTGCGATAGTCAAGGAACACGTATCAAGTAATCGGGGTCCTACGGGACACAAATGAGCGTGGAAGAACCAAATAACATCTATTGCCCATCGATGCCTCTGCATTAGTTATATCTATTCCTAGCATTATAACAGTTGCATTTAAAGTCATGATCATCTCCACCATTAAGCATCCCTACCATATATCATGTGCCAACCTCCTAACAACGGTGGAACAACAACGACACGAAGCAGCACTTGAGCAAGCAACTACGACATGCAAGGCTGACTATCTATCAAACAACAGGCAATAGGATGTGTCCAAGGCAATATAGAGGCTGCAGGGAATATAAATGGTGCACAAAAACTAAAGCATCGCAATACGGATAGCAATAGATCAACAGGAGGAAGTAAAGACTATAAATGCAAAATAGGTAGAAAGGGGGAGATTGCTCGCCTGGAAACATTGCTGAAGGTACATATCCGAAGGACTTGTCGATACTCGCATCAACTCATCAGCCTAATCCGCGAAGAACCAAAGCACTAAAAGAAACACTAAAAGTTATTTAGCTACCCCACAATTTAAATGTTGTATTAACAAGGAAAAATATGGCATCGGTTCGCTACGCAAATTTAAATGGAGCCAATATAAGACTAGAAAAGCCCGCATATGGCCTCCATATTTAATTTAGGTGAATCGGTATAATGCCCCGAACCCACATGATGAGATGTATGCAAGCATGAACAATTTAATATGCAACAGATGAATGTCATATTTTGTAAAAATAATAGGGATCTCAGATAAGAGTCACACATGTCGAATCGACGAACTTGGGGTTCCGAGGGTTTGGGTTCGGTCTTCAGCGTTGGGCTTTGAGGTTCGGAACCGGGGTCTCGATGTCCCATGAAGGAGGTCTTGATGTACCGGTCCGGTGTCGATCTTCAGGTATCACGGGTTCTCGGCATGGTTCTCTCGGATTCAAGTACCGGTGGTATTGCGTAGTCCAATGGTCCATCTCCAGGTGCCGGTCTTGGTGGTAGACGATCTTGGCGACGACAGGGATCGCCGGGCAACATAATGTTATTCGTGATGGAGAAGATCTTGTCAAGTGGACATGGAGTGGTTCTCAGTTGCAGCCTTGTCGATGATGGTCTTGGTCTCAACACCAGTGGTCTTCGGAGAGCATCGTGGTGCGGCTTGGGAATCACGTCCCGGTGGTTATCACATAGGTGCTCATTGAACCACCTGCCGAGAGCACCACAGACACGAGCATTGCAAAAGGTCACGGGCATGCATTAGCTAAACGGAGGATGAGGCCACGACGCGTTCGGGCAGGCCGGCGGGATCCAAGCGGCGATGGTGGCGGCTCTGCAAGGCGGCCTCGCGCAGGGTGCCGGCGAGCTTGAAGACATGCAACGGTGGTCGAGCTTTGCACGGAGATGGACTTGAACAGGGACAAGGACATGGAGACACTCACGGGGGCGAGCAGCACCAGGGCGCGACGACCGGGTGGAGCTCCAAGGAAGCTAGGGAGACCACGTGCGGGGTGGGGCTAGAGGACGGCGGTTGGAGCACTTGCAACCGGCAGCGGCGCGATGTAGGAGGGGACCACGTCCCTGGCGGTAGGGTAGAGAGAGGCGGGAGCACCTGGGCGGCGCCTAGCGATGGTTGGCAAGGCGGGGTCGTGCCAGGGGGAAGGCGAGGAAGAGGAGCGGCAGCGAGGGGGATGGAGCCAGGCGAGGGTTGGTGGCGATCGAGGGGAGCGTCGGGCTCGTGTTGGTTGCTCGGGAGGACGACGAGGACCTGATGGCGTTTGACCAAGGCGGTGGAGGGGGCTAGCTGCAAAATGGCCAGGGAGTGGTTGGTGGCTAGCTGTGCACATGACGAATATGCTGAGTGTGTGCACTGTGTCGGTCGGGCTGGGTTTCGCCGCATGCTGTGTGCATGCGTCGTGGGCTCCGGTCGGTGTGTGTGCGACGGCGGGGTGTGCCTCCAGGGTAGCTAGGGTTTGTCTGCTAGGGGTGGTAGGTGGCTGGCCGGCTGGGCCACTTGGGCCTGGTCGGTTGGCTGCCTCCCCTAGTTTATAAAAATATTTCATTTCTATTTTTATAACAAAAGTTTTTTGTAAATAGTTTGTAGACAAAATAATATTCAGAAGGACCATGTTTTATATTTGAAATAAAGAGGGAGACAAATAGAAAACAATGATAGACTTTTAGAAGATAGTTTTAGTCAAACCATGCATAATGACATGATGATGCTCAAATGCAATGTGGCATGATGACATGAGCGTGCAGTCATGATGATGCACAGAACGGAAATAGCAAGCGATTTTCTAGTAGTGGTTTTGTCGGGGTGCTATAGAGGGTGGGCCTTCTCCGATAAAGGTCCATGTGGGACATCGACCTGGAGAAGGAACGAAGGGTCTGTGGGCCTCCACGCATTACTATGAGCCCCTCATTGAAAGCGCCCACTGTGTAAAGTGTAAAATGCGCTCCGGTTGGTCCTAGGTACCCGATGTCCCGGTTTTGAGGGGAATAACACTCATAGGGTAGGCACTCATACTAGAGTGGGCATCCAGAGAGTCTTGATCGGTTACTCGACCCACGATCGGTGTAGATCAGGGTAGTGTACCCGGATGATGTGGGGAAAGTGTACAACCTCCGGAGAGTGTAAATCTATTCGAATATCCGCGTCCGCGGTCATGGACGGTTGGGAAGGTTGCTGTAGAGCGGTGATGGTTTTGTTTTCAAAAAGGATTTCAGAAAAGAAATGGCTTTGGAAATGTTTTGACCATGGGATGGTCGGAAAGGATACCTGTTTTGACCATGGGATGGTCAGAAAGGAATGAAAGGAGTTTGGTCATGGGATGACCGTAAAGGAGGAACAAATGGGTGACCTAGTCCTAGTGTTTTCTAAAACTTTTCAAAAGATTTCCAAAATGTTTACAAAGTTTTCAACAAAGATATGTAGATGCTATATCTACAAGAGAAACTATTTGAGAAAAGAACCTCCCTTGGAGCCCTCCTACTACCACAGCCGTAATGCATATCCTCTTATTATTATTGTTATCTTAAGGTGGTTTGCGAGTACATTCAAAGTACTCACTGGCATTGTCCCTGGCTATTAACTTGGTCAGATTTCAAGAAGAAGATGATGTTGGCGACTTTTATTATCGATTCCATTATAGTGAAGTTCATTACTAGTCACATATTAAGTCAAATTTATAGCACTACTTTAGTTATGCTTGTCTATGATCGAGATACTGTGCTCCAAGTCGTCCATAACCACGGACACGACTTTCAGAAAGATTTATCCTGCAGGGGTGCACAAATAGCAACACACGCACGATCAACCTCAGAAAAACAAAATCAAAACCCAACGAGGCTTTCACGACAAATCAATCACAGGATTCATATAATATTTTAGGGGGCCACCCCACTAAGCTACCCGCAATGAAGTTGGACGGCTCCGGAACGGACCCAGGGTTTGTGACAATGGCTGTAAATGACTGAGAACCCGAAAGTGCAACTGGGCTTGTTGATACCGTGAAAACATTCCATGTTCCAAAATAGTACAGGTGCTCCACGCACAATTGTAACTAAAGCAGGAAAGCATGGCATAAGTACAGGATAGTAATAAAGCCCCAAACTACTTTGTGGCCCCAAGAAATAAGAAATGAATCAAGCTCTAGCTAAGGGGATTCATGGTCCCACATGCGGATAGTGCGATAGTCAAGGAATAGGTATCAAGTACTCGGGGTCCTACGGGACATAAGTGAGCGTGGAAGAACCAAATGACATCTATTGCCCACCGATGCCTCTGCATTGGTTATATCTATTCCCAGCATTTTAACAGTTGCATTTAAAGTCATGATCATCTCCACCATTAAGCATATCTACCATTTATCATGTGCCAACTTCCTAACAACGATGGAACAACAACGACGCGAAGGAGCACTTGAGCAAGCAACTACGACACGCAAGTCGACTATCTATCAAACAACAGGCAATAGGATGTGTCCAAGGCAATATAGAGGCTGCAGGGAATATAAATGGTGCACGGAAACTAAAGCATCGCAATACAGATAGCAATAGATCAACAGGAGGAAGTAAAGACTATAAATGTAAAATAGGTAGAAAGGAGGAGATTGCTCGCCTAGAAACATTGCCGCAGGTACATATCCCAAGGACTTGTCGATACTCGCATCAACTCATCGGCCTAATCCGCGAAGAACCAAAGCACTAAAAGAAACACCGGATGCACTATTTTAATACTATGACAGAAGATCGGTCATGATGCATGACATGGCAAGGATGCAGTGCAATTAGGCAATATTAAGCGGAACCGGGGTCCCGACAATTAATTAGGAGGTTCAAGTTATTTAGCTACCCCGCAATTTAAATGTTGTATTAACAAGGCAAAATATGGCATCGGTTCGCTACGCAAATTTAAATGGAGCCAATATAAGACTAGAAAAGCCCGCATATGGCCTCCATATTTAATTTAGGTGAATCAGTATAATGCCCCGAACCCACATGATGAGATGTATGCAAGCATGAACAATTTAATATGCAACAGATGAATGTCATATTTTGTAAAAATAAGGGGGATCTCAGATAAGGGTCACACATGTCGGATCAACGAACTTGGGGTTCCGAGGGTTTGGGTTCGGTCTTTAGCGTTGGGCTTCGAGGTTCGGAACCGGGGTCTTGATGTCCCATGAAGGAGGTCTTGATGTACCGGTCCGGTGTCGATCTTCGGGTATCGCGGGTTCTCGGCATGGTTCTCTCGGGTCCAAGCACCGGTGGTCTTGCGTAGTCCAATGGTCCATCTTCAGGTGCCGGTCTTGGTGGTAGACGATCTTGGCGACGACATGGATCGTCGGGCAACATCATGTTATTCGTGATGGAGAAGATCTTGTCAAGTGGACGTGGAGTGGTTGCAGCCCTGTCGATGATTGTCTTGGTCTCAACACCAGTGGTCTTCGGAGAGCATCGTGGTGCGGCTTGGGAATCGCGTCCCGGTGGTTATCACATAGGTGCTCATTGAACCACCTGTCGAGAGCACCACAGACACGAGCATTGCAAAAGGTCATGGGCATGCGTTAGCTAAACGGAGGACGAGGCCATGACGCGCGTGGGCAGGCCAGCGGGATCCAAGCGGCAGTGGTGGCGGCTCTGCGAGGCGGCCTCGTGCAGGGCGCCGGTGAGCTCGAAGACGTGCAGTGGTGGTCGAGCTTTGCATAGAGACAGACTTGAACAGGGACAAGGACATGGAGAAGCCCACGAGGGCGAGCAACACTAGGGCGCGGGGTCTTCAGCAGGCACACAGTGGCAGCGGGTCGACGGCGCGATGACGATGCATCGACCTCGGGCGGGCGACAGGGTCCGCGCGCAGGTCGACGACTGGCGAGGAAGGCGCGGCCAAGAGGGGCCCGCTGGCAGCGGTGGTCACGGCTGCGGCTGAAGGAGCATGGAGGGCGGCGACGGCTCAGGATGCAACTACGGTCGCGGGCGCGGGACGAGCGGGAGGTCGCGGCGATCGGGCGGAGCTCCGACGAAGCTGGGGAGACCACGCGCGGGGCAGGGCTAGAGGACGGCGGTCGGAGCACTTGCAACCGGCGGTGGCGTGATGTAGGAGGGGACCACGTCCCTGGCGATAGGGCAGAGAGAGGCGGGACCACCTGGGCAGGGCCTGGCGATGGGAGGCGGGGCGGGGTCGTGCCAGGGGAAGGCGAGGAAGAGGAGCAGCGGCGAGGGGGATGGAGCCAGGCGGGGGTTGGTGGCGATCGAGGGGAGCGTCGGGCTCGTGTTGGTTGCTTGGGAGGACGACGAGGACCCGCTGGCGTTTGACCAAGGCGGTGGAGGGGGCTAGCTACAAAATGGCCAGGGAGTGGTTGGTGGCTAGCTGTGCACACGACGTATGTGCTGGGTGTGTGCACTGTGTCGGTCGGGCTGGGTTTCGCTGCACGCTGTGTGCATGCGTCGTGGGTTCCGGTCGGTGTGTGTGCGGCAGCGGGGTATGCCTCCAGGGTAGCTAGGGTTTGTCTGCTGGGGGTGGTAGGTGGCTGGCCGGCTGGGCCACTTGGGCCTGGTCGGTTGGCTGCATCCCCTAGTTTATAAAAATATTTCATTTCTATTTTTAGAATAAAAGTTTTTTGTAAATAGTTTGTAGACAAAATAATATTCAGAAGGACCATGGTTTATATTTGAAATAAAGAGGGAGACAAATAGAAAACAATGATAGACTTTTAGAAGATAGTTTTAGTCAAACCATGCATAATGACATGATGATGCTCAAATGCAATGTGGCATGATGACATGAGCATGCAGTCATGATGATGCACCGAACGGAAATAGCAAGCTATTTTCTAGTAGTGGTTTTATCGGGGTGCTACAATTCGACACCACTAACAATGGATCTCGCCCTCGAGATCCGCCTTATAGTACAGGGAAGGAGGCCGGCGAAATGAATCTTCCTGCTTCATGTAGATCCTCGCGACACCACTAACAAGGATTCTTTCTTCATCTTGAAATCGGCGACACCACCAACAAGGGGTTGTTCTCCATGATCGTCGAGAGAACACTCCAGAAAAACAAAGGACGAAGTTATAGGTAAGGTCACCTCTAACTTCCATGGAAGGAGTAGAAATTGCATTGATCCACCCTTCAATGTACAAGAGCGAATGACAAGAGTAGTCGGATGATGATCAGTCCATCACGCACCCAAAGCATTACTCTGCACATGAATAGGAGAATTATGCAACCAACTCTTGGAATCAGACTGAAGATCTTGACAAGCGTGGTTCGGAAACAAAGGAGTGATGCGGGATCTTCATCGGATCTGACGTAGATGTCATCGTGTTGGAAAACACCGGAAGGCACAAGAAGGAACAAAGAGAAGTCCAATAGGGGAAGGATTCCTCAAATAGCATGAAGACCGGATGTAGAAGCACCGTTTCCAAAGGAGGAAGCGAAACCCTGAAGGTACGACGGAAACCCAACCACGAGAATTCCTGGACTCGAAGAGAGGTAAGAGAACAAATTCAAAACACGCGAAGGTAAGAGGAGAATAGCATAGGGGTAAGAAGCAAAAGCAGACCTAATTAGATCTATCCAACCGAATTTTACAAAATAGTTTTCACACTCTACATCGACCGTTAGCTAGGTTATCCTACAGGCTGGACCAGTGGGGTATCACAACTGCTGAGCTCTGATACCACTCTGTAACACCCTCGAATCGGCCCTATGCAAGTTTTATCCCTTTTCCGCCAAACCCGCATAGAAATGATTCAAGGACGCCCACCAGGCACTTTCATGCGGGTGGAAAACAAAGTAATACCATTACACAACAGTCCTCGATGGGACCCACAGAACAGATATATATACAACACGACTCCATGAGTCAAGAATACCGATATACAGTACAAAGATCCAAATCACCTTGAAATCGCTACAGCGTCCGAGTATGGACAAGATGCAAATGGGGCTAAGAGCCCTGAAGAATAACCAATGGCGTCCATAACCCTGCCCAGGCCAAGCCGGAAGGGTAACCCTGCTAACGACGTCGAACTCATACCTGCTAAACAAAAGGGGTGCCGACAAAGGGCGAAGGGAAAAAGAGGAGCGTCAGTACTGAGGCCAGTACACGGCGAGGCTAGAATTCGGTGGCTCTCGCCTACATAGGTATGGTGGACTGAAGCGGCAGCGCAGCATGCACTAAACAACCTATATAGACTCGATAAACTATCGACTATTAGAGAGAGATAAGAAAGACCTATCCGGATCCAACCTGATAGTAACACCACTCATACCCATCCCGGCATTTCCCCCTCGAGACCAAACAAGGAAGTCAAACCGAGGAACTCACACAGTTGGCAGTTTTATTCATTCCATTATAGTTGAAGCACTTACTAGTCAGATATAGATAGCATAAGTCATCCTGATAGCATAAGTAGTGGGCAGTTTTAGTTAACCATTCGGTTGTAGTTGTAGTACTTACTAGTCAGATATGATTAGCATGTGACATCCCAAACCCAGCAATTGTTGGCACTTTTATTTCATTCCATTGGAGTTGCGATACTTACTAGGCAGGTATAACATGACACGATACACCCCAGCTCCACCAGTTGTGGGCACTTTTATTATCCATTCCATTATAGTGAAGTTGATTACTAGTCACATATTAAGTCAAATTTATAGCACTACTTTAGTTATGCTTGTCTATGATCGAGATACTATGCTCCAAGTCGTCCATAACCGTGGACACGACATTCAGAAAGATTTACCCTGCAGGGGTGCACAAATAGCAACACACGCACGATCAACCTCGGAAAAACCAAATCAAAACCCAACGAGGCTTTCACGACAAAGCAATCACAGGATTCATAAAATATTTCAGGGGGCCACCCCACTAAGCTACCCGCAACGGAGTTGGCTGGCTCCGGAGCGGACCCAGGGTTTGTGACAATGGCTGTAAACGACTGGGAACCTGAAAGTGTGACTGGGCTTGTCGATACCGCGAAAACATTCCACGTTCCAAAATAGTACAGGTGCTCGACGCACAATCGTAACTAAAGCAGTAAAGCATGGCATAAGTACATGATAGTAATAAAGCCCCAAACTACTTTGTGGCCCTAAGAAATAAGAAATGAATCAAGCTCTGGCTAAGGGGATGCATGGTACCACAGACGGATAGTGCGATAGTCAAGGAACAGGTATCAAGTACTCGGGGTCCTACGGCACACAAGTGAGCGTGGAAGAACCAAATAACATCTATTGCCAACCGATGCCTCTGCATTAGTTATATCTATTCCTAGCATTTTAACAGTTGCATTTAAAGTCATGATCATCTCCACCATTAAGCATCTCTACCATTTATCATGTGCCAACCTCCTAACAACGGTGGAAGAACAATGACGCGAAGCACCACTTGAGCAAGCAACTACGACATGCAAGGCCGACTATCTATCAAACAACAGGCAATAGGATGTGTCCAAGGCAATATAGAGGCTGCAGGGAATATAAATGGTGCACGGAAACTAAAGCATCACAATACAGATAACAATAGATCAACAGGAGGAAGTAAAGACTATAAATGCAAAATAGGTAGAAAGGGGGAGATTGCTCGCCTGGAAACAATGCCGAAGGTACATATCCGAAGGACTTGTCGATACTCGCATCAACTCATCAGCCTAATCCGCTAAGAACCAAAGCACTAAAAGAAACACCGGATGCACTATTTTAATACTATGACAGAAGATCGGGCATGATGCATGTATGATGCATGACATGGCAAGGATGCGGTGCAATTAGGCAATATTAAGCGGAACCGAGGTCCCGACAATTAATTAGGAGGTTCAAGTTATTTAGCTACCCCACAATTTAAATGTTGTATTAACAAGGAAAAATATGGCACCGGGTCGCTACGCAAATTTAAATGGAGCCAATATAAGACTAGAAAAGCCCGCATATGGCCTCCATATTTAATTTAGGTGAATCGGTATAATGCCCCGAACCCACATGATGAGATGTATGCAAGCATGAACAATTTAATATGCAACAGATGAATGTCATACTTTGTAAAAATAAGAGGGATCTCAGATAAGGGTCACACATGTTGGATCGACGGACTTGGGGTTCCAAGGGTTTGGGTTCGGTCTTCGGTGTTGGGCTTCGAGGTTCAGAACCGGGGTCTCGATGTCCCAGGAAGGAGGTCTTGATGTACCGGTCCGGTGTCGATCTTCGGGTATCTCGAGTTATCGGCGTGGTTCTCTCGGGTTCAAGCACCGGTGGTCTTGTGTAGTCCAATGGTCCATCTTCAGGTGCCGGTCTTGGTGGTAGCCGATCTTGGCGACGACATGGATCGCTGGGCAACATCATATTATTCGTGATGGAGAAGATCTTGTCAAGTGGATGTGGAGTGGTTCTCAGTTGCAGCCTTGTCGATAATGGTGTTGGTCTCAACACCAGTGGTCTTCGGAGAGCATCGTGGTGCGGCTTGGGAATCGCGTCCCGGTGGTGCGGCTTGGGAATCGCGTCCCGGTGGCTTGGGAATAGCTAAACGGAGGATGAGGCCACGACGCGTTCGGGCAGGCCGGCGGGATCCAAGCGGCGATGGTGGCGGCTCTGCAAGGCGGCCTCACGTTAGGGCGCCGGCGAGCTTGAAGACATGCAACGGTGGTTGAGCTTTGCACGGAGATGGACTTGAACAGGGACAAGGACATGGAGACACTCACGGGGGCGAGCAGCACCAGGGCGCGACGACCGGATGGAGCTCCAAGGAAGCTAGGGAGACCACGTGCGGGGTGGGGCTAGAGGACGGCCGTTGGAGCACTTGCAACCGGCAGCGGCGTGATGTAGAAGGGGACCACGTCCCTGGCGGTAGGGTAGAGAGAGGCGGGAGCACCTGGGCGGCGCCTAGCGATGGGAGGCAAGGCGGGGTCGTGCCAGGGGGAAGGCGAGGAAGAGGAGCGGCAGCGAGGGGGATGGAGCCAGTCGGGGGTTGGTGGCGATCGAGGGGAGCGTCGGGCTCGTGTTGGTTGCTCGGGAGGACGACGAGGACCTGATGGCGTTTGACCAAGGTGGTGGAGGGGGCTAGCTGCAAAATGGCCAGGGAGTGGTTGGTGGCTAGCTGTGCACATGACGAATATGCTGAGTGTGTGCACTGTGTCGGTCGGGCTGGGTTTCGCCGCATGCTGTGTGCATGCGTCGTGGGCTCCGGTCGGTGTGTGTGCGGCGGCGGGGTGTGCCTCCAGGGTAGCTAGGGTTTGTCTGCTAGGGGTGGTAGGTGGCTGGCCGGCTGGGCCACTTGGGCCTGGTCGGTTGGCTGCCTCCCCTAGTTTATAAAAATATTTCATTTCTATTTTTAGAACAAAAGTTTTTTGTAAATAGTTTGTAGACAAAATAATATTCAGAAGGACTATGTTTTATATTTGAAATAAAGAGGGAGACAAATAGAAAAGAACGATAGACTTTTAGAAGATAGTTTTAGTCAAACCATGCATAATGACATGATGATGCTCAAATGCAATGTGGCATGATGACATGAGCGTGCAGTCATGATGATGCACAGAACGGAAATAGCAAGCGATTTTCTAGTAGTGGTTTTGTCGGGGTGCTATAGAGGGTGGGCCTTCTCCGATAAAGGTCCATGTGGGACATCGACCCGGAGAAGGAACGAAGGGTCTGTGGGCCTCCACGCGTTACTATGAGCCCCTCATTGAAAGCGCCCATTGTGTAAAGTGTAAAATGCGCTCCGGTTGGTCCTAGGTACCCGATGTCCCGGTTTTGAGGG
The DNA here is from genome assembly GCA_916181665.1 of Avena sativa. Taxonomy (NCBI): domain Eukaryota; kingdom Viridiplantae; phylum Streptophyta; class Magnoliopsida; order Poales; family Poaceae; genus Avena; species Avena sativa. Next base: position 99,882,796 of record OV702287.1, on the reverse strand, counting down.
GAATAACACTCATAGGGTAGGAACTCATACTAGAGTGGGCATCTAGAGAGTCTTGATCGGTTACTCGACCCACGATCGGTGTAGATCAGGGTAGTGTACCCGGATGATGTGGGGAAAGTGTACAACCTCCGGAGAGTGTAAATCTATTCGAATATCCGCGTCCGCGGTCATGGACGGTTGGGAAGGTTGCTGTAGAGCGGTGATGGTTTTGTTTTCAAAAAGGATTTCAGAAAAGAAATGTCTTTGGAAATGTTTTGACCATGGGATGGTCGGAAAGGATACCTGTTTTGACCATGGGATGGTCAGAAAGGAATGAAAGGAGTTTGGTCATGGGATGACCGTAAAGGAGGAACAAATGGGTGACCTAGTCCTAGTGTTTTCTAAAACTTTTCAAAAGGTTTCCAAAATGTTTACAAAGTTTTCAACAAAGATATGTAGATGCTATATCTACAAGAGAAACTATTTGAGAAAAGAACCTCCCTTGGAGCCCTCCTACTACCACAGCTGTAATGCATATCCTCTTATTATTATTGTTATCTTAAGGTGGTTTGCGAGTACATTCAAAGTACTCACTGGCATTGTCCCTGGCTATTAACTTGGTCAGATTTCAAGAAGAAGATGATGTTGGCGACTATGCGAGCTAGGACATTCTCCCAGTCAGTTGCCTGTAGGTTAAGGCATGGATCGGGCTCTACGCTTGATGAAGTTCTGCTGATGTTTATTGATGTAGCCATAACAACATTTATGTAAGTATTGTAAATTTGGTATGTCTCGGATGTTGTAATGATACTTGTCGGTTATGTTCCACGGCTCACTGATCATGGGAACATGGTGAATGCATAACAGGGATTTCTCGGATGATTAATCCGGGGGCCTCACAGACTTGGTATCAGAGCCATCCTGACTGTAGGAGAACATTAGTTAGCAATGGTCGCTAGATAGGAACCTTATTTTGAAAACCCCGGCTTTCGAAAACTAGTTTCTCAATGAGTTTCAAAAAGTTCTACTTCTTCTCTTACTCTAAGTAAATGCTTTCGAAAATGGTTTCCTCTAACTATTATCCAAACTTCAAACCTATGGATTTTATATAACTAGGATCTAGAACCCGGTAAAGACAATGAGAACAAGATGAAGACAAGAAACTACCAGCAAACACAAGGAGACTACAATATCGCTCTGTCAGCGAAATCCTCACAATTAGAAGAAATCGAGTGTTGCACTATCAAGAAACATCCAAGATACGACGAAGACTTCATCTGCAAGATAGTGACTCCGACCTGAAGAAAGACGATTATCTAGGGTCAATAGTCCTATGAATAGGATTCCCCTACTTCACGTGTAGTTAACTCATTGGTCCCTAGCGTTGACCGTGTTTGCTTGCCTAAGTGCATCCTGTGTTGCTTGATGTGTGTTGTTTGCCGAGGACATTGCGAGCCCCTCGCTCGGTTTGACTTGTTAGTATGCTCTGGTTTGCTTTGACCTCCTTAAAAATGTGACTCGAGGAGCGATAACCCACCTAGTAACTCAGGAAACCCCTGTGTTAGCTGTCGGTAATGAGACCCAGACTAACCTCGAGAGTATATGAGAGGAAAAGCATCACAAGAACCAGGAGTTCGACATCGTCAAGACAGAATCAACTCGGAGACTTCACCTCAGTAGGACGACATACCTCGTAAAACTCACCTCGTAAGACTCGTCTATAGCACCACACTCCCTTGTTCCTTAGCCTACTACAACAAGAATTCCGTTGAAGCCGGAAGTCGAGCACCGAAGGATCCTCAATATCCACAAGAAACCACCTGATAAGTCAATCAAGACAAGAAGTGAAGACCTAACCACACTAACCTTTAGTGTACTAGAGCTTCTGACCGCCTCAGGAGACTAAATAATCTAGTCAAACCTACCCAAACTAACAGAATGATCCTCCCTAGAAGGTTAGAACCACCCCTGAAGTCAGATGATTAGGAAGCGTGAAGACGACGAGTCCACTCTGCCATCAAGCAGAAGATACGCAAGAAGTGCCAATGAAGACAGCGTACCCGACTCTGACTGCTTCAACCCTGACTAATTACTAGCAAGAAGAGACGTAAACCGCTAACTTAGGCTGCGCTAACTCCTTAAAACTTCATTAAGAAACCACCCCCGATAAGGCTTAAGCCATAAGACGTCACTCGAAGACCTCAACTCAAGATTCTGGTAAGATATATCCTTCCGCTAACAACAAGTCAGCACATCTACGTCTTTCCACACAATCTCCAGAAGATCGTCTACCAGAAGATACTTAAGAAAAGATCCCCGGATTAGGCATATTCTCGCCAAATAGAAACTCGTGAGTCGTCAGAGGGGAAACCTAGCTGAAGATGCTATGAAGTCTCTTTGCTACTTCAGCTGAAGACCTACCTGAAGGACCACAGGATCGCTAACCGCTTAGTTCCAATCACTTAGAGGACGTGAGACTCCAACGGCTCCAACAGATTAAGTACGAATAATCGTAGTACATAAGCCCCGTAGGACCACCCCTTCACGGACGTCTTCAGAAGATTCCAACTCTAGGAGAAGGAGTGATGACAGTCTTCAAAACATACATCTGTGACTCCAAGAAGGAAGGATTACTTCCACTCCTAGAATTCTACCCTAGTTTAATCCTAAGGGGGAAAGACTGTGTCTTTTCCCACCAAAGTAAAGTAACCCTTCACCAGAAGCAAACCCAGGAGTACCGACCATAAAATCTTTAATTAGGATATGCTACGCCCCTAAAGAAGAGCAATGACCCTCAGAGAAAGCTACACCAAGCCGTAGAATCTATCCTCCGACGAGTACTCCGTGAAGTTCAGCATCGAGATAGTCGGCCCAGTCTAAGCCCTCGAGATATAGAGTCCGGAAGGAAAAGAAGGTCATCCCTCGCAATCAGGACTGGACTCTGCTCAGCTCTCTGTGCATCCCGGAAGACTGAAGCAACTGCATCGACAGAGTAGTCACTTCCAAAGACGGAGCCCGTAAGATAGCACGCTTGAAACCAGTAGCACTAACCTTGACTCAAAATCCCCTAACCCTACTCTCCCGAATCTCGTAAGATAAAATGTGTTCTTCCTTAAGTATGCACCGTTAAGAAAGTTTGTCGTTTCAAGACACCACATGATGATCGGGTGTTTTTGACTCTACTCTTTCATACAACGGGTGTAAGGAAGTTTACACATGCGACTACTAATGTTCTTATTTAGCGAGCCTAGCATGTACAGACATGGCCTCAAAACACGGACCGAAAGGTTAAGCACGAGTCATATGTTTGATATCATGCCCATATAGATGGTTGCCTTTGAAGCTACACCGACTCACATGATGATCGGACTTGGTGTAGTGGATTTGGTTCATGTAATCACCAAAACAACTCGAGGATGTTGGTTTTGAGTGGGAGTTCATTTGTAATTTGGATTACTCGAATTAAATTTATCATAAACTAAAATCAAAGTGAATTTGAGAAAAAATGTTGTAGTCATTAGCATCTATTTACTACCTTGCGATTATTTTAATTGAGATAATAGAACTATAGAATTCTAGATATTTTATTTACGAACTGGTATCGTATTGTTTTAAGTGTAAATCTAAAGTTCAGAAGTCCTATTGCAAACTTTTAGCAAACTCTATTTACTCCATGAAGTTTAATAAATAATATTAAATCAAGAGTAACAATTCCAATGTTAGTTTCTAAAGTATCATGTTTTCCTCCATGATTCTTGATATTCAAATGTTGTTATAATATCGAGGTTATCTAGGAGCTGAAAGAATTGTTTTAGAAACCATCCAGTGTGAAAGATATTGAGATATATGGAACAATGTTTAGGTTATAACATGATAGAGTATAATTTGGCAAATACATGTTCTCATATTGTATGAGAATTTGCGAAGGTTGGAGACGCTAGACGTCCTAATCTCCCAAAAAGGTTTTGTGAAATGACATTATACTCGTGATTCAGCCTTATAGGCTATGCTAGCTTGATCATGAAAGTTGTCATGATAAATATGAATAGAAGATGTGTAACATCCCAATTTCAGCAACCCTGATTAGTTGTCCAGAATGCAAAAATTAGGGGCAAAAAAAACTTTTTCTTGTTCATTGGTGCAGTGTTTGCTTGTTGTTTGTTTGTGCTTGTGCATGTGAGTGTATACCATATGATACTCCTTACCTCAACATCAGTTATCAAAAGATTTCTAACAAAACAATCCTGGCTCACTTCACATATTCTCAAATGTTCTGGCATTTCAAAACATGAGCTAAGATGCTTGTGTAACCAAAACTAGTTTAGTAGCTTCCATTGACAAAACTATGGAGAGCTATAACCTCCTTATGTTTTCAAGACAGAACCTTCAACTACTCTTACCTTCAGGATCTCCAAAACCTTTTTAGTAAGCTTTTGAATTATACTCTTGGTAGAGATACCAAGGACTCTCATATTATTCAAAATCCCACCTCTTCAAAATGCCTCAACCTTACCTCAAGCTAGGCTTGATGGTAACCCTAGTAGTAGTTGATTTGTTTGTAAGATGAGTTGCCTTGATCTGTTGCTTGACTTGATTGCTTAGAAGTAGTATGAGCTACTCTAGGATCTCATCCCTAGGATCAAGATGTGTCCAAATCACCACACCCTAAGCAAGAATACAAAGAGGGATCTGATCTCTAGATACTATGTGATCATCTAAAACCCTTAACCAGATCAGTTCTGTAGTGATCCATTCTAGAAGTTTCCAAATCAATGAAGACCAATATCAAGCATGGATCCCTTATAATCAATCCACACTTCAACATCATCCACTTGATGATGCTTTGGTACCTTGCAACCCATCAAAATCATCACCACCCACATTCTAGTCAAAAACTCTAAATCTGCCAAATTTGGCCAAGTCTGGAAAACTATTTCCAACATCACCTTTTTGAATGCCTCCCTTTCTCAACCCTGGTGCATTTTTGAAAATGCATCTGAACCATCTTGTTAACCATCCTAAGGACTACCAATGACCACTCTTTCCATTGGTTAGATCATCCTTCAACCTACTTGTTCTTGATGGTTTTGCAGGCAAGAAATTAACTATTCCTGCAAATCTAGTCAACATGCCTACTTTGACAGAAGCTCACACCATCATCCAACCTTCTATGGACCAATTATTTGCATGGTTGTGGGATAATAATATAGGTCTATCAATATCTACTTCACTTGTTCCAAGTGGATCTTGGTGCCTCTTAAACCCACAAGGTTTTGAAGGCTAGTTGATAATCTGCTTTGGCAAGCTTATTTTATTCAAAGTTTGAAATCAATTCTCGGTGAACTCAAGAAAGATCAAGCTCAAAACTCTATACCATGCTTATGTACATCACTTGGTCTATCCATCCATCTATCCCATGCCCCAAGGGGAGATCTCAGCTCCAAGATCCAAAAAGGTTTTGGTGATATAAAAATAACATCACCCTAGATCCACAACCCCTTGTTTTCCATCTAATTCAAGTTGGATTTCCAATTCCCAAGGTTGAAAATGCTTGCTACACCTGTTAGATATTATCTACCTTGGTTATCAAGATTTATCAATAATGCTCCATAATTATTTATGGACCAAAACTATTTAATTCCTTTAATAGGCAAAAACCTCCAAAACCTCCTCCATAAAGGAAAGTTTAGTTTTTGCCAAAAAACTTCTCTAAGTTAGGTCACTTTTGATGCCTACCTATCCTACCTATCTTACAACTTCAAAAATAATTATTTTTGAAGAGCTTTATTATTTATTTTTGCCCTTTTTCTTAAATGGCAGAAATGGAATAATAATTGTTTTTAATACTTTTAATCCTCAATAAATCTCAGGAAAATTCTCCTAAGTGTGTATTCACATTTGGGACCACCTCACATCAAAATCAAACAAGGTCCATTGTAAAAATATCAAATGAGCTCCAATACTTCACTTCTGCAGTTTTTGAATAAATAGATTTAAGTGGACTAAAACCCCTTTGAAAAATCTCAATTAATTCTAGGAGGGGTACCTTGACTGTATCTACCCACTAGTACCACTCCCTCATTTTACAAAGACTACATCCCTATACTTCCTTCATAACCATTAAATTGACCAATTATGCCAACTAATAAAAATCCACTACTCAAACCACCTCCAACCCTCATCAAAAGCTTGACCAACACCTCTCTCCAGCACCCATCACACCCCTGGTCGTGATCCCTGTAGCACTACACTGCAGCAAGGCCATCCTTTTGTCTTTACCTCTTGGAGCAAGTGAGAGAGAGAGAACAAATAAATGCCATATCTTGTAAAATCTTCACAGCAGCTGCTGCACGCCCCCTTCCTCTCTCTTGCCAATCCTGGACCCCACCTCCCTTCCCTCTGCACCACTAAAAGCTCCCCTAGCTAACAATAGCTTCCCCTCCCTCTCCTTTTCTTTATTCACCCTAAGCAAAGGAGTAGAGCCACATGAGATTTTATAACCGAGAATACCGCCCCTTCTCTGCACACGACCAGAACCACCCCTCCATCGCCCATAGGAAATCCTCCCCTGGTTTAACCCTCTCTCTTTCCCCCACCCATGGACATAGTCCATTGTAGACCTTCCCCTCTCGGGTTAAATACCCTAGGCCACCTAGCTCTACACTACTCCCCTCATTTTCCTCCCTCCCACTCCACCTACCACTCCCCCAGGCCCAAAACCGCCTCCCTCTCCCTCTGCTGCCCGAGGGAAGAGGAAGAAGGGCTCCTCGGCCATTTCCAAAAGCTGAGCTGGGTGCTCTCTCCTCTCCACCCCTGCTCCTGCATGTCACTACACTGAGTCCCCCTCATCTCCCTGCATCTAACCATCTCTTATTTTCTACCTAAGACACTCCACGGCGCCGCCATGAATGAGCTCGGAGCCGCCGTCCCCTGACCGACGCGGGATTCTGTAGATCTTCACCAAAATGGTTGTTGCCACCCCTCTATGGACTCGCCTCGGAGTCCTCCGTTGCCCAGCACCCTCCCCGACACCTCCTGAGCCCTCTGGTAAGCTCCTCCGCCGCTGCCGAGCCTGCCTAGGGTTTCCCCTCTGTTTTGCGCAGACGAAGGTTGAAGACGGCCCATGGACGTCGATCCTCGCTTGATAGAACGGCGGACATGAGTCTATACCCCTTCGGCGCCCCGCCCTGGCTGACCGGTGGGCCCTGCCCCACGGCCTTTTGAATCCTCCTCCCGTGCAGGCGCTACCTAGGTGGGCCGGTTTTCCCCAGCGTGGCCCATTTCCCTTAGATCCAAGCCCGACCTCCCCTCCTCTTTAAACATTTTATTTTAGATCTGAACAGTAGCAGTTTGGTTTAATTTGAAATAAAAATGCAAACTACACTTTTTGTCTAGATCACAATTTTTACCAAGTACCTTAGTGTTTTATGCAACCTGCAGAACCAACCTCAGGTCCAAAATAATTTGCTTTATTTTCTAGGATTTAATCATTTAAATAGTATCCTTTCCAATAATTAAATCCCTCAGGGAGTTCTATATACCCAAATAACATGAATCAAAGTTCTCATGGAAGATAATGGCTATACCTATCAAATAGAATTTGCCCTATGCCAAGGTGAACAGTAGTTTGTCTATAGTAAAAATAACAAAAACAAGCCTTTTCGGCCTTTAGAAAGTTCCCCAGGTCAAAGCAAAGTTGGTATTGACCTAATTAAAACTCCCTGTACCCCTGCGTACCAATATCTATCAAACCCTAGGAGTCCATAATTTCCTGAGCCAAAGTGGATTTATCATGAATTAATCTATTATGGGCTTATTTCTTTCACTAGAAACAGCACCACAGGAGTTTCACAACTCCAAATTGGGTGCTTCCAATTTCTACAGAAAGGTATTCTAAATTCCTACCATGTTATCTTGGAATCAACCCAAAAGCTTCTGTAGAATTAATTTGGTGAAAAAGACAAAACAGCTCCAGAACTGTCTTTGGGAATTTCCTGGGGGCATTCTGGTAATTATCTTGACCTGATTCCAACTCTTTGTGAATCCGTACCTCAAACCCTACCTATCCATCCAAGGAAATAATTTTTGGAGCTCCAGAACTTTTCTGGTGAATTATTTCCTAAAACTAGAGTCTTATTCACTATAAAAATCACTACAAATCTTTGGTAAGTGATAAATTAGTGAAACCACTCTTGTTGGTTCCATTTTATCAATATCTATCTGTTGGTATCATGTTTCTACATTGGTATCTTATAGAATAAGTCTTTGGTCCAGAACCCTCTCATCCCTAGTTTCTAGACTATGAAACCCATATGGTTTCCTTCAAATGTTCCAAGACATGCTCCCAATCCTTCTAATCCATTTTCTCAACACCCCTACTGATTTGTAAACTTGTATTGTCATTTGCTTGCTGTATGTATTGATGTTTGTATGCCTGGTGTTGATTGTGTCATTTGTTTGCTTGCATGTGATCCGTATCAACGATAGATGCGATTATATCGGAGACCAGAAGAAGTTGGTTATTATTTGGTTATTATGGTTTTCTAAGGAGAAGTCCAGGGACATATATTGCCAAAGTGCTGATCTCAGACAAGCCACCTTCTTGCTCATAAGCCTTGTCCTACTGTTTTACCCATGCATGTTTTACTTACTGTTTTATGAAAGCTGCATTGTTTTATTATATGTTGAGGCATATATGGTAGTGGTTTGGCTCCTCCGAACTATTACTCTTTTGTACTACTAAGTACAATCCCCTTGGTGATACCTACTTGTCCCTAGTATAATAGATGGTGCATATCACCATAACCCTTTGGAGACCCCGATTTAGCTGAAGCAAAGCTATTGGATGGGAAGACCCCAGAAAAGTTTTACCAAATGTTTTATGATAAAACCTTGGTGAGGTGGGACCTCCCAAGAGATGTTGAGAAAGAAAAAGGCTTTGTTTTACAAAATGCTGAAGGAAAGATGGAGGAAAAAGGTTTACAAAAACGCACCCGGTTCTTTGCAGTTTTGCTAGAACAATTAACCTTGTGCAACCACATTACTCTAGAATGGGACAGGGCTAGATTTGATGGTTGTTTATTCTGGTATAAGCTGCCTCGTAACTACTATAGGGGATCGTGATCCCTTGAGGGTGGGCCTTCTCCGATAAAGGTCCATGTGGGACATCGACCTAGAGAAGGAACGAAGGGTCTACGGGCCTCCACGCGTTACTATGAGCTCCTCATTGAAAGCGCCCACTGTGTAAAGTGTAAAATGTGCTTCGGTTGGTCCTAGGTACCCGACATCCCGGTTTTGAGGGGAATAACACTCATAGGGTAGGCACTCATACTCGAGTGGGCATCCGGAGAGTCTTGATCGGTTACTCGACCCACGATCGGTGTAGATCAGGGTAGTGTACCCGGATGATGTGGGGAAAGTGTACAACGTCTGCAGAGTGTAAATCTATTCGAATAGCCACGTCCACCGTCATGGACGGTTGGGAAGGTTGCTGTAGAGCGGTGCTGATTTTGTTTTCAAAAAGGGTTGCAAAAAAGAAATGGCTTTGGAAATGTTTTGACCATGGGATGGTCGGAAAGGATACCTGTTTTGACCATGGGATGGTCAAAAAGGAATGAAAGGAGTTTGGTCATGGGATGACCGTAAAGGAGGAACAAATGGGTGACCTAGTCCTAGTGTTTTCTAAAACTTTTCAAAAGGTTTCCAAAATGTTTACAAAGTTTTCAACAAAGATATGTAGATGCTATATCTACAAGAGAAAGTATTTGAGAAAAGAACCTCCCTTGGAGACCTCCTACTACCACAGTCGTAATGCATATCCTCTTTTTACTATTGTTATCTAAAGGTGGCTTGCGAGTACATTCAAAGTACTCACTGGCATTGTCCCTGGCTATTAACTTGGTCAGATTTCAAGAAGAAGATGATGTTGGTGACTATGCGAGCTAGGACGTTCTCCCAGTCAGTTGCCTATAGGTTAAGGCATGGATTGGGCTCTACGCTTGATGAAGTTCCGCTGATGTTTATTGATGTAGCCATAGCGACATTTATGTAAGTATTGTAAATTCGGTATGTCTCGGATGTTGTAATGATACTTGTCGGTTATGTTCCACGGCTCACTGATCATGGGAACATGGTGAATGCATAACAGGGATTTCTTGGATGATTAATCAGGGGGCCTCACAAGATGTAGGTATAATGTTTACTACACTGAAAGATTACTAAAGAATGGATTTTTGAAAGAACACCAAACATTTGATGATGGTGATCCACTTCAAAGTGCAAATCCAAAGGTATTAGTATTTGACTATACACTGTTTGGACTATGTGTCATATGTAATTGATGTTGATATATTCTTTTAAAAGGAAACATAAATGCTGAAAGGGAATCTATAAAATATTTGGCAGAAAAGAGAAGACGGGAAATGTCCAACTAAGGTATATAGATGATATACATGTTATGGTTGTATTCTTTGCTTGTTAAACAATGTGGTTCTTGGGTATTTGATACCGAATTGGTTGGTGTGAAATGCCATACAAAACAACAAAATTCATGAACTACAATGCCTAAGTAACTAGCAAGAGAATATGTGATGATGTTCATCGAAAACAAATAAAGTGTTATTGTGTTCATCATTGACATGAATGCTTGCCTTCAAGATTTTTTTTAAATAATTTTTATTTTGTTCCGGTATTATGAGAACAATTGTTGTTCAAATAATTACCGTATTCCATAGAAGATGGATGAACTTTTACAAGTCTAGTTGGATAAATCACTTCCATAAAACTAATGCTAAAATTTCGCAAGACAAATGATTGAACGATCACTTACAAAGTGACATCGCTGTTTAAATTATATTGGAAAGAAAACATGAAGAAACTCCATGTTGATGGATTTTTCGAGTCTTTGATTTTGATCAAATGATGCTTGTGAGACTTTCCTCGAGATAACTGAAACTCCGTTCATAGGCCAAAGAGGAACGGATGACTAACTTATTGGACATTATGCATGTTGATGTATATAGTCAATTATATGTAGCCATGTGCGGTGGATCTTTTGACTTCATATGCTTTCTCCAAAAATTTGAGTGAATATATCTGTATATTTACTTAATAAGGAATAAGTATGAAACATTTTTAAAATTGTTCAAAGACTTTCAAGATGAAGTGGAAAATCATTGTAACAAGAAAAGAAAGAGTTTATGATTCGATCGTAAAGGAAGATATTTGAGTTACATGTTTAGAAAAACACCTAAGATTTGAGGAATTGTTCCATGGATTTGCATTTCCTGATAAACCATAGGAGTATGTTATGTTCGAGAGATCAAATCAAACCTTGTTTGACATGGTAAGATCAAAGGTTTCATTTATAAAACTGCCATTATGTTTTAAGGATTAAAGCTTTAGAGACTACCACTTTTACACTAAAAAGAGCACCATCGTGATCCATTGAAATGACACCATAAAGGTTATGGTTTGGGACAAAACCCGAATTGTCTTTTCTTAAATTTTTGTATGCTATGCATATGTAAAATATTTACAACCAAAGTCGGATAAGCACGTCTTTGTAGGTTATCCCAAAGAATTTGTTGGGTATTCGTCCATAACACCAAGGACAAAAGAGTTTGTCACTTGGAACGTGAAGTTTCTTGAGAAGGAATTTTCCGTGAAAAGTTAAGTGGGAGGACAATAGAACTTTGATAAGTTTATTGAACCTTGGATATATGTGCTAAGTAGCACAGTACCGGAAAGTGTCCCGGTGGCGGCCACAATGCTCATGGCTCCCGTGATTACAAAGGTTGTGATCTTGGAGATTAGAGTTCCTATTTGAACCGTATGCGTCGGGTAACAATCAAATAGTGAGATTTGATAAACAAGTCGTTATTGTTTTGACAATGATGAACCGACTACATGAAAATAAGCGATGATGGGCCCTGACTCCATCAAGTGACTATAAGTCATAAAATCCATGGTAGTTTCCATACACGAGAAATCAAATTTTGAACTTGGAAAACTCTCCGAAAAGGCATGAAGCCTCTCGGTCGTGTTGGGATCTATACAAAAATAGACATGGATGTTTGACATCTATGAAATAGTCGACATGTCAGAAAGGAGTTTACGACAATGTTCAAGGAGTTGAATATGACAAGATTTGATCTTTCATAGCGATATTTAGTCTTGACAGACTAATGTAGTGATAGCTGTGAGATTCGACACAATTTTTAATGGCTTTTATTGATGGTTTTCCCCCAATTTGATCGTTTTCTAGCTTTACCTAACGCTAATACTTCAGTAGCAAAGAAAACTTGGTGTTTAATGTGTGTTTCACGTTCTGAACGTCAACAGAAGGTTTTAACTAGAGAAACACAATATTCAGGCGAAAACAAGCAAGTCTCTCTTTGGAAGCACTCGAGGGGAGCATACAAAGGCTTTAATGAGCAACTATACGGCGGGAATATTTTTCCGACCGTATAGTTCCTGCCGTACAGCTGTCGCCGCCTCTGTCTTGTTAAAAGGGACAACTTCTATGAAGGGACCATACATGAAAACACAACACAGCAGCTGCCATACTGTCTAGAAGGGAGAAAGAGGAGATCCAGAGAAGAAGGGAAAGACGTTCTTCATCTCGCTCCACGATCTTCGACCTCCTAGCCAATACACCCCCATAGCCACTACTTGTACTTGAGAGAGAGAGGGATCTTCACCTTGCAAGACTAGGGTTTGAGATTGTTTCTTCCCATCTTGAATTGTGTTGGACATTTTTCTATTCTTATTCTGGATCTCCATGGTAATATAAAGATGAATTCCGTTTATTTAATTATATCGATGATCCATTCTTATCTCATGTGTGAGTAAGTTCCTTAGGCGTGGGAGATGTAGGGGATTGGTGAGATGTGATGTGCCTTCATATATTTTCCATTAGTTTCTGATTGATTCTAATTACTATATTATGTGTGCTTGACTATTTATGGGATTCCTAATGCTTGTTGTCCAATTAAGGGCCCATACAACTTGATGCTTTATTCTACATAGATAGGATCTTGTTCGCTAGCAGACCGGTGACCCCCGGGTGACATGGGGATATCAATGGAAAACTAGTAGACTCGAGGATAACGAGGAACCACTGTTCTTATTGCATTAGTCTGATCTAAGGAGCTTAATCGCTAAGCGACCTAAAGGGTCTTAATTGTCTAGTGTCTGACCATGGTTTTGGTAACAGACTAGTAGGATTATTGAAGTTGGGATGAAATCTACCAAGAGGAGTTTCGGCTAATTATGGGTTGCTCTCCTACACATATACTTATAAGATTATAATTGTTACATTTATTATTCGTCCACCTCGCACAGTCACTATCACCATGAAATGAATCTCCCGCGCCTTCTTTTGCCATCTGCAGGAAACAACAAACAACCAAGTCGTTCTTTACTTTTATGCTTTATATTTCTGAAGTTTAAATTTTAGTTCTATTTAAATACATCTCATTTAATCAAAACCCCGTTCTTATTTGAACACCTGCAGTCAATTCACTCGAAGACCTGTGACAACTTCGGGTGTGACGAAGACTTCATCCATAAACACTTCATCCATATCTATACTTTGAAACTAGCTACAAACGATTTGTGCACTTGCAGACATCATGTAGCAACCACTACATATAATTTGGTATATGGTAGTTGAACAAAGAACATATAATTTGGCATAATGTTGTGAGCATATACCATAATGATTCATAAAATGATCATTGTATGATAGTAAAGATATTCTTAGGAGCTTTCGAAGAACTAAGAATATATCATGTATAAGTGACAAATAGTTAAAAGTGGTTCATTGTAAAGTGTTACATTGATACTAGTTTGTCACAAGATACAAATTAAATTTATCTCAATTTAAACTACGGGTGGCACAATGTAATGGAAAGGAGGTTCCATGATGGATTTGGATGAGTTCCAAAGTTAAGACATTGTGATGGATACTACAACAAAAGAAGGGCTAAGTATACGACTGCTATAGTAGCAGCAAAGGAGGGAATTTGGTTAAGTAGTTTGTTATGAACCTATGTGTGGTTCAAAGTGGGCTAGTACTATGAAGATATATTGTACGACAATTATATCAACATGTTTTTACCCAAAGGAACTTAAGGTCTCACCAAAGGACTAAATTTATACAATGCCATCTCATTCGAGAATGAGTGATGCGTAGAGACGCAAAGACATGCAAATACACACATACCTGAAATTGTCAGATCCGGAGATTATGTTAACCACTAGCAAATGCGTATATAAAACACCAGAAAGCCATAGGTATTGAATGCGCAAGTTTTTCAAACTAGATTATTGACTCTACTACAAGTGGGGACTGAAGGGAATATGTCCGAGAGGCAATAATAAAGTGGTTATTATCTTATTCCATGTTTATGATAAGTGTTTATTTCTCATGCTATAATTGTATTAATTGTAAACATTAATACATGTGTGTTTAATAAACAAAATAAAGAGTTCACAGTAATGCATATCATATAAACTAGCTCGTTGATTAACAAGATGATCAAGGTTTCCTGATCATGGACATTGGATATTGTTAATAACGAGGTCATAGCATTGGTGGAATGATGTGATGAACATTCATCCAAAGTATAGAAATACGATCAAAGTCATTGTGTTTAAATTGCTATAACGTCATATGAAAGTAATTATAGTCCTTACACCATGAGATCATGTCAATCATTAACACTAGAAGAGTAACTTGATAACATCAAACGTCACACTATAACACGGTGAAAATAAAGGTGGGTTCAGATACTCAGAAAGTGTTATGTAGAGGCTCATGGATCAAGAGTGGGATTTCTCCATCTCGATGACAGATAGATATACTCTGGTCCCTCTCGATGATATCACATTGAGATAGCTTGCAAGAAAGTGATGTGACCACTAGAATGTTATATCACGGGAACGAGAAAAGAGTGCATGTCGGTAACGAGATCAAACTAAGTATGGAGATACCGATTATCGAATCTCGGACATGTAATATATCGCAAGACAAAGGGATTTAGTTACAAAATTTAAAGGTTCACACGATCACTAGAGCCATCGTTGAATGTGTGGGTGTTAAGTACGGATCTCTAGGTCCCGCTGCTAATTATTGATCGGAAAGGGGTCTCGATCATGTCTGCATTATTCGCAAACTATAGGGTGACACACTTATGAGATACCGACACCATTTGGAGAAAATAAGATACCAGAGAAAGATTATGAAAGCGCTGGAATCATTTCGATGGAAATCGGAATTGTTTCGGGTGAAATTGTAGAAACTAGTTCTGCATATGATATTGAAATGTTGTAGGGGGTTTTATGTGAATGTTTGTTAATTAAATTAATTAACAAAATTCTGAATAAAATCAATAAAAGTGTTTTATTTAGAGAGAAAAATGCATTTAATTTAGTGGACAGTAAATCTAAGTGAGTGGAGTTGAAATTGATGTGAGTGGGCTTAGTGCAAGCTCCACCCACATGAATGAGGGAGAGGTGGGGGAACCCACCACGGCCAGCCAGCCGTGGCCATGGGGCTACACCCCATCCCCTATAAAAGGATCCCCATTGCTCCTCTCCTCTTGCACCACCTCCTCGTGAAGGTTCTCTTCCCCCTCTAGCGAAGTACATCTTCTCGGTGTTTCTCTGGAAAGGATCTGCTACTTCCGCTGCTTTACTGGAGCGAGGGATGGAGGTTGTCGGGGTACCGTACGTGTGTGCAATCACGGATGCACCGTTGCTTTGTGGTGCTGGACTTGCTGGTGTTGGACCTGCTGGACTCGCTGGACTTGTTCACGATCTTGAGATCGGCAAGTGTACAACTACATCATCCATGCGTACAACCTCGTAATGCTTTGTCGCTTGATACATTGCAAATGTATCTATAATTTTTGATGTTCCATGCTTGGTTTTATCTACTTTCTTATGTTTTGTTCCAACTTTGGAGTACTTTTCATATGATTTCTTGGACTAACCTATTAACAAGAGCCACAGTGCCAGTTGCCTGTTTTCTGCTTTTTTTGTTCCAGGAAAGTCAGAAAATGAATATTCTCGGAATTGGACGGGACAAAAGCCAAAGTTCCTATTTTCCCGGAAGACTCATGGAGCCATAAGGAGAGTCGGAGAGGGGCCACAGGGTGGCCACACCCCCCAGGCGCGGGTACCCCCAGGCTGCATGGTGTGGGCCCCCTGGCTGGCCACCAACCTTGCCTCCTTCACCTATATATTCCTCCTGAGGCAAAACCCCTAAATCATCAATCAGAAATCCACGAACAGTTCTGTTGCACCGCCGCTACCGAAGGGTAGATTCGGGGGACAGAAAGTCTCTGTTCCGGCACCCTGCCGGGATGGGGAAGTGCCCCCAGAGCCATCTCCATCGATCTCCACCACCATCTCCATCACCGTTGCTAATTCCCATGATACGGAGGGAGTAGTTCCCTCTCGAGGCTAAGGGTTCTACCGGTAGCTATGTGTTCGTCTCTCTCTATATGCATGATCTTATTGAGATCATGAGCTTGTAATCTATAGATCTACCTTGCTACTCAAGTGCTTTAATAGATCTCTGCTCTCCCCATGTGTGTGAAAGTGACAGCGTGCACACCATGGTGGCACTTAGGCTAGAGATTACAAATACTTGTTATGAGCTATATTTGGAGTTGGATGTCTTTATGAAATTGTGGTGTTTGTTGGAACCATCTAGTGCTCAAGGTGACAGTGTGGGGATTTCTAGATGGGAAAGACTTACTTTGAGGTGTGCTGTTATAGCCCTACCATGGATTAGAGTGTCCAACCGGAGAGTAGTTAAGAGTAGTATCATAAAGGGAAGATATTTATATGAGAGTGTTCACTAGTGAAATTATGATCCCTAGGCCTTGGTTCTAAGCATTGAAACACCATTTGCAATTAGACCTGTTACATGTTTGCTTGCTTCCATCTTTATTTCAGTTTGCCTTTAGTCTCTTCCACGCCTTCAAGCTATTTTCTATCACCGTTACAACTTATAATTATCCATACCACTTGTATTTCACTATCTCTTCGCCGAACTAGTGCACCTATACACCTAACAAGTGTATTGGGTGTGTTGGGGACACAAGAGACTTCTTGTATCTTGATTGCAGGGTTGCTTGAGAGGGGATACCTTTGACCACTTCCTCCCTGAGTTTGATAAACCTTGGGTAATCCACTTAAGGGAAAACTTGCTGCTGTTTTACAAACCTCTGCACTTGGAGTCCCAACAACTGTCTACAAGAATAGAAGTGCGTAGACATCAAGCTATTTTCTGGCGCCGTTGCCGGGGAGGTAAGGTAAAAGGTACTCACATCCTCTGGTGTGAGTGCTCGAAGTTATTTCCTTTAGATTCTGAAATTTTGTCTTTTTGTTTCTTGTTTTCACTAGTTAGGCTTAATGGAAAACAACAAAAAAATTAGAGAGCTTTATAGTATTTATCTTGAGTTAGGACATGAATTGTTTGAAGAGAAAATTAAAAAACCTATGGAACTTTATTTGCATGCTAATAGCAATGTTGTTAGTATGAGTTCTTTGGACACCATTATTGCTAATGCTATGGAAAAGTCTAAGCTTGGGGAAGCTAGTTTTTATGAAAATGATCTTTTTAGTTCCCCAGCTTTGGAAGATAGCTATTCTATTGCTTATGATGATACCAAACCTCCAATATATGATGATTACAATGATGAGTATCATATTTTCAGTCCACCTACTATTGAGGAGAAAATTAATTATGACTACAATATGCCTCCTATATTTGATGATTATGGTGATGAGAATAATAATGATAGCTATTTTGTTGAGTTTGTTCCCACTACAATTAATAAGAATGACTATGCTTATGTGGAGAGTAATAATTATTATATGCATGTGGCTCATGATAAGAATGTTTCATGTGATAGTTATATTGTTAATTTTATTCTTGATGCTACTGAAAGTTATTATGAGAGAGGGAAACATGGTCTTATGTATCTCAACATTATTAAGTTTCCCCTCTTTATGTTGAAAGTCTTGAAGTTGCACTTGTTTTGCTTTACTATGCTTGTTGCTTTGTGCTTTCATGACTTGTTTCTTTACAAGATTTCTATGCATAGGAAGTGGGTTAGACTTAAATGTGTTTTCAATTTGCTTCTTGATGCTCTCTTTTACTTCAATTCATATTTCTGATGTGAACATCTTCTCAAACTATCATGCCTAACTTAAAGGCGTTAAAGAAAAGTACTTATTGGGAGATAACCCAAAAGTTTTAGATGAGTCTTGGAAGTTATTACTTCAGTAATAACCACTCCTTATCCTTTTTATTAGATTTTTGTGCCAAGAGTAACCTCTAATGAGAGAGAAGTAATGATTGGGAAAGTTGTTGTCCCGAAACAGATTTCTGTGCTTCACCGTAAAAAATCGTGTAAAATCTCTGTACGTCCTTTTGAGGCATGATTTTTTGTGTTTCTGCCCCAGGTTGTTATCTAACCTTTTTTAGTTCAACACTTGTCGATTTGAGCAAAAGAAGGTCTTCTAAAAAATTCGTCTTTACCTGCTGGTCTGTTTTGACAGATTTCTGCCATTATTTGCATTTGCTTCTTGTTTGTTCCTTTTTGAGTTCTTTTGGGGAATTGAGATTTTTGAGGGAAGTGCTACAGTAGCTAGTGTTCTAATGGAAGTTTATTTGGTGTTAGAACTGAAACTTAAGACTTATTTATCTTGAGTGCACTAATGTTGCTAATAAAGATTGTGTGAAGTTTTGTATGAAGGAAAAATTGCAGGTGTATGGAAGGAATGAGTAATCAGATGAAGGATGGACTAAATCTCAAGCTTGGGGATGCCACGCATGTCACCCTAAGAAATATCCAAGAAGTACAAGCGTCAAAGCTTGGGGATGCCCAAGGCATCCCCTTCTTCATCAATAAAAATCCCAGGTTTCTTCCAAACGCTTCATTTTTATTGTTTCATGCACAGTTGTATTGTTCTTGGAGCGTCTTCTTTTTCGTTTTCGTTTTGGTTATTTGTTTGTTTGGTTTTCTTAGTTTTCTGAATAAATTGGTTGGACCCCCTCTTTCATACATTGGTTTGCAAATAGTTTGGTTTGGTTTGGAAAATATTAGGAAAGTTCATGCTTATGTGGTAAAAAGAGCTCATTTTTTACTGTGGCCTATGCTCTGTCATGCCATGCTTGATTTTGTTTTGGCTTTATGCTGCATATTCTTTGCTATAGCATGACTTGTTATAAACAATTGAGATTGCTTAATGTGCCTTGGATGAATCATGCGTTGTTCTAGCATATTAAAGCATAGTATTGTGGTATTCTCCTTTAATGCTTTATTTGGGTTGACTTGGCTATACCAAGTAACCATAGCCTTTATGATACTTTAGATTTCAACTTGTAGTATCACTTTATGCTTTGATTAATGATGTTTTGTCGCTCTGCATGATTATTGGCCATTATTGCTCTCTTAGTTGGCCGCTCCCAGTCTTTTGCTACCCTCCATAACCAAGTATCCAATTCCAAGTATATTCCCAGTTCCACTCATGCATCCAATTCCTAAAACCAAGTTATTCCAAAGAGTCCACCATACCTACCTATTAGCATATGCTATTCCAAGTATATTCATGTTTTTGTCTACCTTCCGAATTAAACTTGTTATGAGAAAACTAGTGATTAAAGCTCTCACGAACTTGATGGCACACTTTACTTTTCTTGCCCTTAATAAACTTGAACCATTGTGTCGTCTATGTTGTATATGCTTGCACTTATTTGTTGGGGATTAGCAGAACCATGATGTCATGGGGAACGCTTTCAACATTGCACTTGTACTTTGTACCTAGTTGATATCATGCTCTTTTGTCTATGGATGTCGTCGGTGTGAAATGAAAGGGGAGCTTGTAAGTCCATGGAGTTATGTATATGTGTTAGAGAAACGCCTGGGCCGCTGGTCTAATCCATGCTGACATGGTGGAAACCTGCAGCGTAACCATAATGAGCTGTCTATGAAGCATTATTCTTATAAAAAAAGAGTCCGATATTGAGAAAAAAGAGAAAAAGAAAAAAAAAGAGATTATGAAAAGAGGAAAGAGAGAAAAAAGCACCATATTCCCATGGTAAATAAGAAGATTGCTGAGATGCTTGTTGTCTGCTTGCCTTGTCATTTTGATATGGGGATTCTTCCGTATCATCGGGCAAGGGGTACCCCATTGGCGGTTCACTATGATACACATGTACTTACGATGACAAGAACTTACCGGTGACTAAACTTGAGTAGCATGAGGAGCGGCCCTCGTATTCAAGGGACATGAGATTTCCAACTTATACTTTGTCAAGCATATACTCCATTGTTTGTTCACTTTAACCTGAATCACTTCAAGATGCTTATGATAGGGGCAATGAGAGCTGAAAGCTATAAGTACCATAATTTTTGGAAGCTCTTTATGAAACTTGAATCCCTACTTCCTTCTATGAAGGCCTTTCTTCCACCATTATATTGAGTCTCCACCTTCTATCTTTATGCACCTACTTTGAGAGCATAGTGGCCACTCTTAGTTCTATGTGCATTGTCCCAAGACTTGTTGATTTATGCATACCTTGAATTGCTTGTTTTAAACTATTTGTATCTAGTCACTCTTATGAACTTTGAAGGTGTTCTATGCATTTATGTTTGCTACTCTATGAGAGACAAGCTAAATGCCACTATGCTATGTTTTATTTATGTGAAACAAACAAACGTCTTGCAAAGCATTGTTATTCATGAAACTTTTGTTTGTGCCTTTTCATGTTGCATCATAGTTTCTTTGTCTTATTGCTAGAACTTTGTCTTTCATGTTATGATTGAAGTACTATGATCCCAGCCTTGAATGTTTTACAAATACTTTGATCAAGTTTATGATGGTGCATGTCACCTCAAAAATTATTCTTTCTTTTTATCACTTACCTACTCGAGGACGAGCAGGAGTTAAGCTTGGGGATGTTGATAAATTGCAAATGTATCTATAATTTTTGATGTTCCATGCTTGGTTTTATCTACTTTCTTGTGTTTTGTTCCAACTTTGGAGTACTTTTCATATGATTTCTTGGACTAACCTATTAACAAGAGCCACAGTGCCAGTTGCCTGTTTTCTGCTGTTTTTGGTTCCAGCAAAGTCAGAAAATGAATATTCTCGGAATTGGACAGGACAACAGCCAAAGTTCCTATTTTCCCGGAAGACTCATGGAGCCAGAAGGAGAGTCGGAGAGGGGCCACAGGGTGGCCACACCCCCCAGGCGTGGGTACCCCCAGGCCGCGCCAGGGCATGGTGTGGGACCCCTGGCTTGCCACAGACCTTGCCTCCTTCGCCTATATATTCCTCCCGAGGCAAGAACCCTAAATCATCAATCAGAAATCCACAAAAAGTTCCGCAGCGCCGCCGCCACCGAAGGTGATATTCGGGGGACAGAAAGTCTCTGTTCCGGCACCCTGCCGGGATGGGGAAGTGCCCCTGGAGCCATCTCCATCGATCTCCACCACCATCTCCATCATCGTTGCTGATTCCCATGATGAGGAGGGAGTAGTTCTCTCTCGAGGCCAAGTGTTCTACCGGTAGCTATGTGTTCATCTCTCTCTCTATGCATGATCTTATTGAGATCATGAGCTTGTAATCTATAGATCTACCTTGCTACTCAAGTGCTTTAATAGATCTCTGTTCTCCCCACGTGTGTGAAAGTGACAGCGTGCACACCATGGTGGCACTTAGGCTAGAGATTACAAATACTTGTTATGAGCTATATTTGGAGTTGGATGTCTTTATGAAATTGTGGTGTTTGTTGGAACCATCTAGTGCTCAAGGTGACAGTGTGGGGTTTTCTAGATGGGAAAGACTTACTTTGAGGTGTGCTGTTATAGCCCTACCATGGATTAGAGTGTCCAACCGGAGAGTAGTTAAGAGTAGTATCATAAAGAGAAGATATTTATATGAGAGTGTTCACTAGTGAAATTATGATCCCTAGGCCTTGTTTCTAAGCATTCAAACACCATTTGCAATTAGATCTGTTACATGTTTGCTTGCTTCCATCTTTATTTCAGTTTGCCTTTAGTCTCTTCCACGCCTTCAAGCTATTTTCTATCACCGTTACCACTTATAATTATCCATACCACTTGTATTTCACTATCTCTTCGCCGAGCTAGTGCACCTATACACCTGACAAGTGTATTGGGTGTGTTGGGGACACAAGAGACTTCTTGTATCTTGATTGCAGGGTGGCTTGAGAGGGGATACCTTTGACCACTTCCTCCCTGAGTTCGATAAACCTTGGGTAATCCACTTAAGGGAAAAATTGCTGCTGTTCTAAAAACCTCTACACTTAGAGGCCCAACAACTGTCTACAAGAATAGAAGTGTGTAGACATCATTGCTCTTCAAGGGTATGTTCTCTATGGATGTATATCTACCCGTTTATTGTATATAGGTAGATAGATCTTGGTGCTTAGTTGTTCACTTCGTAGGAATTTTTTTGTTTTCTATGCTGCGAACCCAACAGTTCTCCACTAATTCAAATTACATGGAATTTCCATTTCTGGCACGCATGCCTTTAAAACAATAAAACAACCATGTGGCTCCAGCTGGTTGTCATAACTTACAAATAATATTAACACATATATATAATTTGTAACAACTAACCATATCACATCACATAACCTGCAAAAACAAGTTAGACACCTCTATTTTCTTTTGCATATTTTACGTGGCTTTGGGCTTAAGAAGAATCGTTCATCCTACGAACTTAAAACCACAATGGTGATAAAAAATTATTAACAACTAGTTGTAAACTATATCTTAGATATAGTAGGAGAGTCAGACACCCTCTAGCCACTTATGCAATACGAGTTGCATGCCAAGCATGGAACAAGTCTAATGTGCGAGGACATGTAAAGTTAGTCGAGGCCGCTTCATCCCACTATGCCACTAAGATCCAATATACACAAAAAGTTGCAATAACATGATCATAAACACCCGCAATCATATGTATTCTACTCGTATAGAACATCTAAGCATAGATATGGACCTGATACCATTTAAGGGTTCGCAACATAGAAAAAAATTCCTACAATAAGAAGGCACATTGCGCTAAGATCTAATCTAATAGATGCTAGTAACGAGTAACAGGGTAACCAGAATAACTTACCCTCGTAGACCGAAAGCCTTTTACGAAAACTGATTTCGTTATTGATTTAGTCGATCACTTGCCGATATCAAGATCGGGTTGTAGAGCGTTGCAAACTAGCAGTGCATCCATCCTCGAGCACACGTCTAGCTCCCGATAACCTCCACGCCTCCACTCTAGTAGAGAAGTGGAAGGAGTAGATAAATCTTACTCTTAGAATCCAATAGAACATCTAGCTCGCTAATCCGAGGCCATGAGGAAAATGCTAGAGGGGGAAGAGAACCTTCATGAGGAGGTGGTGCAAATGGAGAGGGTGAGGAGGCCTCCTTTTATATGGGAGGTGTGCAGCCCAAGGGGGCATTGCACCAACCATGGGAGGTTTCCCCCACCTCTCCCACGTTCATGTGGTGGACTCTCCACTCACATAATGTTCACTTCCACTCACATGCATTTATTACCCATTAGCATAAATGCATTTTTATCTTTAAATAAAACTCTTTATTTATTTTATTCAGAACTTTGTTTATTACTTCAATTAACAAAAAATCACATAAAACCCCTTGCATTGTTTCAATATTAGACCTGAAAACATTTTCAACAATTTGACCTGAAACAATTCCGGTGATCATCGAAACAATTTCATCTCTAACAAATTTATTCTCAGATATGTTTTATCTACCACTTAGTGTCAGATTACCTTACGTGTGTCACCATACGGTTCACGAATAATGCAGACATGATAAAGAAACTTCTCGTATAAATAATGATAAGTGGGACCTGAAGATCCATACTGATTCCTACATATTCAACGATAACTCTTGTGATTGTGTGAACCATCAACGTCGTATCCAATTCCTTTTGTCTCGTGATACTTTACTTATCCAAGATCCGATCCTAGGTATCAATGATACCCTAGTTCAATCTCATTCTCGATAAGTACTCTTTACTCATTCGGTGATACAACATCCTTGTGACATAGTCACGTGCTTGCAAGCGGTGTTGACGTGATATCACCGAGAGGGTCCAAAGTATATCTCTCTGCCATATAGGATGAAAAAATCCCACTCTTGATCCATAAGCCTCAACATAACACCTTCGAAATATTAGGAATTTCTTCCAATATTAGCAATTGACATGATCTCATAGTCTAAGTACTTGGAATACTTGGTATGTGTTTGATGTAGCAATGTAAATTTAATGACTAGATCGAATTGCTAAATTTACTTTGGGTATATGTTCATCATTCTTCTAATGGTATGACCCCATTATTAACAACATCCAATGTTCATGATTTGGAAACCTTAATCATCTGTTAATCAAAGGGCTAGTTAAATGAGAGGCATAACTAGGAACTCTGGTTTCTTTATTAAACACACATGTATTAATGTGTCCGATTAATACAATTCTAGCAGGAGAAATAAACATTTATCATAAACATGGACTAAGATAATAACCATTTTACTATTGCCTCTCGGGCATATTCTATTTAGTCTCCCACTTGCACTAGAGACAATAATCTAGTTAAAACTTGCACATTCAAGACCTATGGCTTTCCGATGTTTGTTCATATGCGTATGTATAGAAGTTTGGTGGGATATTGAGACAACCAGAACCAAGCCACTAGGTGTTAGCATATTCACATACCACTACAAAAATACCCCCATAGCCGGGACTCTTTTGGGACGACATAAGCAAAAAGAATCGACAAAAGTTAGATATGCAGCACATGTGCTATTCACGGGGATAAGCAACACGGCGGTCATTTTTTTGTCATGGAAAATTTATGTACGACAGTAAGTTGCACAACACTAGCTGTCCGTCGGTACCAGCATTTTGAGACACCTCAGTAATGCAAACCGTGGCAGTAATTATTTCGCCACAGAAAAGATGTGCGTCGATTGTGTGTATCACATGTGTGACTGTTCATATTTGTCTCACTGACGGGAGAGCCCCACCGAAGTCCAGCCGTTGCCATCTGAATATTATAAGGAAAAGACCCTCCTCCCAATAATCATAATTTTTCTCCCACGTTGCACACTTCGTCATTTTTTAAATCTCTGTATTTATCTCTCCACGAAACTTCGAGCGGTGGCGAGAGTCAACTGAGAGAATCGGTGGTGCCGTTAGACATATCGCTACTGTTCCGTTCGACAAGCTCAATGTCGGTACATGCAGTTGTTATTTTTCGATTTCATTGCCACTGAATTTTGCATTTACGTTTTTTGTGTTCTTGTGTTCATCTCCAAAATTTCTTGATTTCTCGACTACACCAATGTGTATTACTGTTTTTCTTTCAAGTTTGACGTTCCTAGAGTACCACAGCACATCCGTGACCAGCAATGGCATGGGGAACACGATACAAACTTGTTCTATCAATGCCCTGACCATATAATTGCTTGTCGATACGTGGCCTACAACAATAACTCCGCAGCGGACACCAGCCGCAAGTTTCTCTCGTGTCGTCGTTAGGGTGCAGCTTCATGTCGTTGGATGCGATGGGTTGATCTAGAGCACCCAATCGACATCCAACAATCGTTGTGCGAGCTTTGGTGGGGCGATGTGACACCCCTGGGATCAGGGTTAAACAAATACCAAACCTTAGTCTGACATAAGCTTAACCTAGAGCTCAAGGGTATCCAGTGAGAAATCGGTAACACAACAGTAACCCTGCGACACAAAAATTATTACAGCAAGCTCATAACTGAGCGAAGGACCAAAATATTACAAGAAGATGTCACTAACCACAAACTTCAAACAACGGAAGGCAAATTATGCTATTAAGTATAGAAATATTAAAAAATGGCCTAAGAGGCCTGAAGCATAACGATGACACCCCATCCCATAAATTCTAGGTTGCCGGCCGAGAACCCCAAGCTACTCGTTGGTGTCGATGTCGTACGGAACTCGTCTTCAAGGGAACACTTATTATGCTACAAAAGTATCAACACAGAAAGGGTGAGTACATGGTGTACTCCACAAGACTTATGGCTGGTGGGGTTATTTCTCGTAAGCCAATTTTGTTCATAAAACAAGAGGGAGAAGAAGCTCGTCTACTCAGAATATTTTAAAAGGGGATAAGAGAGCGACATCTCCAAAGAATTGATCATCATATTTTGATATTCACCAAAGTAATCATCATCTCACAACTAGGATCACCCCCTCGTACCCATGAGGAAGCATCCTTAAGCACACATTGAGCTGCCAAGTTTTACGATTAGGTTAATGTTCTCTATGATCTTAGAATCTGGTCACCAAGCGTTCATAACCGTGATAACAACTTTTCCAAAAGATTTAACCCTGCAGGGGTGTACAACTTTACCCACACGTACCAACCGACTCTTAATGCCACTAGTAATAGCCCTCTTCCTTGGAAGGACGATAGAGGGTGGTTGGACACGACCTTTACCTTGCTTTCACCGAGACCATGAGTCACGCCCTAAGGATGGTTCTGCCATAACAGGTCAAATCCTGAAACCGGTCCCTAGAGATGTGGGCGAGGTTAGTTTACCAGGGGCTCCATCCACCCCAAGCAACCCCACCCACGCTTACCTACCTGTTATGATGCACTGCTGACTCGTGTATTAACGAGCTCGTTGGGGAACCCCAAGAGGAAGGTATGATGAGCACAGCAGTAAGTTTCCCTCAGTTATGAAACCAAGGTTATCAATCCAGTAGGAGCAAGGAAACACCCCAAAGGTGTAGCTAGATGAACATTGGCACGGCGCACTACCGGTGCCAGCAGCAACGTGGAGACCTGCATAACACAACCACAAAACTCTATCCCCAACTTGCGATGAGGTTGTCAATCTCACCGGTTTTGCTAAAAACAAAGGATTAAACGTATCGAATGGAAGGAAGTAATACCAGGGGCTCCATCCACCCCAAGCAACCCCACCCATGATTACCTACCTGTTATGATGCACTGCTGACTCGTGTATTAATGAGCTCGTTGGGGAACCCCAAGAGGAAGGTATGATGATCACAGCAGTAAGTTTCCCTCAGTTATGAAACCAAGGTTATCAATCCAGTAGGAGCAAGGAAACACCCCAAAGGTGTAGCTAGCTGAACGTTGGTAGGGCGCACTACCGGTGCCAGCAGCAATGTGGAGAGCTGCATAACACAACCACAAAACTCTGTCCCCAACTTGCGATGAGGTTGTCAATCTCACCGGTTTTGCTGAAAACAAAGGATTAAATGTATCGAATGGAACGAAGTAATAGTTTGCAGAAAGTAAACACAAAGCAGTAAATAGTTGATTGTAGATTAAAAGTAAAAGAAAGGACTGAGGTCCATAGTTCACTAGAGGTGGCTCTCCTTAAGACAGATAAATGTTGGGTGAACAAATTACAGCGGGGCAATGGACAAACATCGAGAAAGCATACAAGCATATACTACTCATCTTGACTCCTTTGAGATTCGATTGGACATTACAACATTATACATAGACCGCCATCCAACTACATCTATGACTAATAATCCACCTTCAGGTTATCATCCGAACCCCCTCCAGTATTAAGTTGCAAGCAACGGATAATTGCATTACGAATTGCGTGTAAAGTAAACAATACGATTGTTCTATGAACAAAGGATTGTTGTTTTCTCCCAAGTAGCAACAACACATCTAGTACCTTAGAGATTTCTGTCACTTCCCCAGATTACCAGAGGCATGAACCCACTATCGAGCATAAATACTAACTCTTGGAGTTGCTAGCATCTACTTGGCCAAGATAGCTACTAACAACGAAAAGCATGCAAGATCACAAATAACAAAGACATGATAGAATCAATAATCAATCTGAAATAGCATCTCAATATCCATCGGATCCCCGCAAACAACATGCAGAATTACAAATAGATGATCTTGATCATGAATGGAGCTCACAAGATATAGACATGATAGCACAAAGGAGGAGAACCAGCCATCTAGCTACTACATGGACCCGTAGTCCAGAGATGAACTACTCACGCATCACACCAGAGGCTTGCATGATGATGAAGAAGGCCTCCAGGGTGAATTCCCCTCTACGGCAGGGTGCGGGGAAGAGCTTCAGATCCCTCCCGATCTAGGGATGGAGATGACGGCGGCTACAGACTCTTCGTGGAATTTTGATCTGGTCCTTAGGGTTTCCGTATCAGAGGCAATATATAGGCGGAAGGAGAGGCCGAGGGGGTGCCTGGGCTAGCCACACCACCCCCCGGCGTGGGCCAAGCCTGGCCGCGCGACCAGGTGGTGTGGCCACCCTCTGGCCCTTCTCCGTCTCGTATTCTGGCTCCAGGTGTCCCCGGGTAGAATAATGACTTTGGCTTTTGTCCCGTCCAATTCCGAGAATATTCATTTTCTGACTTTCCTGGAACCAAAAACAGTAGAAAACAGGCAGCTGGCACTGTGGCTCTTGTTAATAGGTTAGTCCAAGAAATCATATGAAAAGTACTCCAAGGTGTGTACAAAACATAAGAAAGTAGATAAAACCTAGCATGGAACATCAAAAATTATAGATACATTTGCAATGTATCATGCACCTTCACCCGCCAAATCTTTCAAAATGTTTTCTATGCATATGTCGAATGGAACGCCTGAACTATGTGATCATGGAATCTACTAGGCAAGTTAATCAGCGGAGGGGTTCCCAAGCCCCGTGTGGCTGTACGCTCATCTTGGTCTAAAGGCAAGAACTCGGTTCCTAGTGGTGGCGAGCATGGGACTACAAAAACCACATCCCACTTTGGCCTCCCATAAAAGACTTATCATGTTTAACCTATACCACTGATCTCATCTCATCACGTTCTCCTGTCATACTAGATTCTCTACAAATGGTACATCATCTGGATGAACCAGCACTGATAGCTAAGCATTGCTAAGCAAGACATAGATAATAGCTCTAGCAGTGCACACAAGCCAAACCTAGTTATGCTAGGAGAACTGGATCAGGTAGTATAAGCTCAAGGGAGTAATGCAACATATATGATACTGTATCTATCGATAAAAGACCACGATAGAATCATATGCATCATGGCAAGAACGAAATACTTTTGAAATCATAGGATTCTTTTATGTGTGGGGCTATGCTTGACTTTGCTTGTTGATAACTGACGAGGGTTTAACTCATCAATGCCCATTGTTATGGACTTGGGTTTTGGAGAAGGAGGGAGCGCTGGAGACATCTATCGGCTAGCAAACAAGCACACAGGGGACAAAGGATTTACCTAGGTTCATGCCTCGTAGAGGTACCTACTCCTGCTTGTCTGCTCGTGGAATTATTGAGGGAGTCGAAAGTTACAACGGTGCGCAGATGCAATCTGGCGAGGGCTTGTGGAAGCTAGGGTTGCGTGTGTACTCCTCGCCGCCCGCTCCTAGCCCTTATATAGATAGGCTAGGTCTCGGGTAGCTGGTCGAGTCGGTTACAAGTTAGGGTTTTCCCCTTCAAACTTTCTATCTTTATCTTTTTCTTGATCTTCAAGCAATCGAGAGTCCGCAGGTTACTCGAGTCCTTCTATCTGGGCCTTGGCGACACCGTGGGCCTATACGTATATGGACCGTATATACCAAGCTCGAGTACCTGTAGGGTATACCCATGTCAGTAGCGCCCGAGTGTCCAGTGGAATCGCAGATTCGACTGGGGAATTTTTTGAAGTCTTCGAGTGCCTGAATGAGTACATTTTCGACTGCTTTTATTTATGTCATAGGGATTGTTGATATACATGCCTGATATAGCCAAAGTATCGGTATCAGTTAACCGCCTTAGGGTGAAACAACGCAATCTACTCAAATTCGAGTCCCCGGACTCGAATCCAGAAAAGTGCTGGTGTAATTCGACTCAGGCCGCGGAGGTCTTACAGGAGTCGAATTCCAGTTATATGGGTGTGAGCACTCGACGCGTCCGTCAAGGCATGTTCATCGTGCCTGTAGGCACGGATAGATTTCTGGTAGTGCGCAGTTAAATGCGTTGCCAGGCCTTATTCAGGTCTTACCTTCACGACATAAGCGCGGCATCCGAATTTTATCATCGGGGAGACGATTCGGGCGTCCCAGGAGACGTAGTCTCTTTGTAGGGAAAATTTGTGAG
This sequence comes from Avena sativa, assembly GCA_916181665.1. NCBI lineage: Eukaryota > Viridiplantae > Streptophyta > Magnoliopsida > Poales > Poaceae > Avena > Avena sativa. The sequence goes on along the minus strand of OV702287.1, from coordinate 99,852,599 downwards.
GCGGTGTTGCCAAAGATTCCGAGTGCGGATGTTATCAACACACAGTTTTTGTGCAAATAATCATAGGGTGCGTGACCAGCTCTCCCTATGGGAGTAGCCCCCGAGTGCCTAGTTGAGTCGAAGACTCAGGCAGGGACTAAAAACTTTTGCGACCGCTGTCATCTTTTTGCTTACTTGTTTCAGTCGATGACTCAGGCAAGGACTAAATACTTTCGCGACTGCTGTCGTCTTTTGCCTGCTTGTTTCAGTCGAATTTGTTTCCAGCGCTCCCTATGGGAGTAATCCATGTCCATAATCAAACTGTGTTTCGAGTGGTTGGGTTTGCTTTTGTGATTGTCCACGTTCCTGCAACAAGAAAAGAAAAAGTCGTAGGGTGCGCGGCCAGCGCTCCCTATGGGCGTAGCCCCCGAGTGCTTGGTGGAGTCGAAGACTCCAGCAAGGACTAAAAATAGTCGAAGTTTTCCACTGCGTAGCCTTGGTGACGTCAGTGCTGACGCTTGTATGACCTCCGTTGCCCGCGTGAGCGAGTTTGACGGGACGTGACGAGCGGTGTGTCCCACTTTCTGACTTTGATTTGACTGGGCGTGCGTAATCATTTTTTTAACTGCGCCTCCTCGATTTCCGCGCATAATGGTAGAAGTGGGGGGACGGTTCACGCTTCCTCTTCTCCACGTGTCCAACGCGATGCGTGCCACGCATCTAATAAGGTTTTTGTCAGCCGTTGGATTGCATCTCCCAGGGGTTAAGTAGCGGTGCTGCGGCGGTAATTTTCCATCTACGCTCTTTCTTCCTTGCTGCCATCGCCATTGCTACTGTTCTTCTGCTTTTCCCTGCTCTCATCTCCTCCACAGCGCTGGACCACCTTCGCTCGTTTCCAAGCTACTTTCTGCGCTCTCATCGTTGCCGCGCAATGGGGAAAAAGAAAGGAGGCGCTGCCGCTGAATCCGCGGCCACCGTCGCCGCGACGAAGAAGAAGGGTGGCCCTGCTGCTGCAGGCACCAGTGTTGCCGCCGGCGGGAAAAAGAAGGTCGCGGGCACCCGCGTGACCAATGGCGCATGGCGCCCTTCTATCATCAAAGCGTCGGATCTCCGTCTTCTTCGCCAGGACGGAGTTATTTCCGCAGCAGTCGCCGATTCACGCGTCCCCAGTGGTGAGACCATTCCTGTGCCTCCCGCTGGTTTTCGAGTGATGTTTCTTGCATTCGTCATTCGCGGCCTTTCTTTGCCTCTCCACCCCTTTCTTAGGGGTCTCCTTTGTTTCTACGGGCTCCAGCTCCATCAGCTGTCCCCAAACTCGATTCTCCACATCACCTGTTTCATTACTCTTTGCGAGTGCTGGCTCAGAATCGAGCCGCACTTTGGTCTTTTCAAGCGCTTGTTTAAATTGAAGCGCCAGTCCGCCTCTGGCTCTTTAGTTTGTGACGTAGGTGGTTGCGGTATCCATGTCGACCCATCCGCCACCTACTTCAACATCAAGCTTACCAAGTCCGTCCAGGGATGGAGGGACAAATGGTTCTATGTTCGCGACCAGAAGGCCAAGGACGAGCACTTTGGACTCGCGCCTTTCGATCCCGCGACTCCCTGCAAGAAGATGCATTCTTGGAAGAACATGATCATGCCTTCCGAACTCACGGAGATAGACATGCTATATCAACGCGTCTCCGACCTCAAGAGTCGCATAGGTGCAGAAGAGGGAGGTTGCGCCCTTGTCAGGACTTGGCTGCGTCGTCGCGTCCAGCCTCTCCAGGCCAGGGTCCATCCCATGTTTCAATGGGGTGGCGCTAATGATGCCACTCGCGTGTCTGCTGATGGCATGTCCGCGAGTGAGGTAGATAAGAGGGTGCGACTGGTCACGAACTACACCTTCAAGGATGTGCTTCCGAACGAGCCAATCGTTCCTCCTTTCGATGCTTCGAATCCTCCTCCTGAGGTACAGTTGTGCTACGCAGTAGCTTATTTTCGCGATTGCGTTTTCTGTTGCTTACCTGTTATGTTTGCTGATCTTCACTGTTTGTATGCAGGATTGGGCGGTGTCGCCTTGTATGCCTCCTCTCCCTGAGGGGGTTATTCCTCGTGAAGCTTTGGAAGAGGACGAGTCTGAGTCGACTGTCCCTTCTGATGTGGAAGAGGAAGCCCCCGAGTCCGAGAGCCCGGATGCTCGCAAGCATTCACGTAGAGAGGACTCCGACGCGTCGACTCGTTCGACTCCAGGAGGCGCGACTGTTGGCTCGAAATCGCCAATTCCAGCCATTCCTGTGAGGGATGTGGCACCATCTTCTCGCAAGAATATGCGATTGCCCAAGGAGTCTTCGTCGGAATCAGTGGCTGCCACGTTTGATCTTGACAACTTTAAATGGTAAGTTTGCTGGGTCATTCATTCTTTTCTGTTTTCTTCTTGTTGGTTTTGCCCTGGAGTTTGCCCTTTTCTCAATGTGGACTTGGTCTTGTAGTCAAGAGGCGTCGTCATCTTCTCGCGACGTCGAGTTTTTGAAAGAATCAGGATTCGTGACTTCAAGGGCCAAGGTAGAGGTCGAGCACGCTCCTTCCCCTCCGGCGGCGGCCCACTCCGGGCATAATTCTTCGAGCTCTCCTCACGTAGGGGAGCATCGAGTGGTTGCTCGGATGACGGTTCACCAAACTTCTTCGGAGTCGCTAGAGGACCATGTAAGTATATCTTTCCTTCTTTTTTAATGTGGTAGTCAACGCCTTCTGCTGCCCTCTTCAGACTCCTTGTTTTGTGTGACAGCTCCTTGTAAAGGAAGCCACGCAGGTGGCGGAGCAGGTGACGGCGATGAGTCGCCAGCATGCAATGCTGGAGACGCGTCACCGCGTGGTCTAAAGTGAGTGCTCTACACTTATTCTTTTCGTCTTCTCTCTGTTTTGGTATAATCGACTGATAGCCAATTATTGACTCCCATGTAGCTGAGCATAACACTTTACTGCGCAACGTCTCCATGTTGGAGAAGACATTAGCCGCAGCTGTGAAGGGGCGCGACGAGGCAATCACGGCTCATGATGATGCCCAGAAGCGCGAAGAGGATCTGCGCGCCTCCTTTGCGGCCAGGGAGAAGTTGTTCGAAGAGCAACTGTTCTCAGTCGCCAAGGCCCTCTCAAGTACCTTTACTGGTAGATATTTTATTGATGTTCTTCTATGCATCTAGAGTTTTTGCCGGTGGCACTAGAAGTTTGATCCATTTGTGTATTTTCGGTGTAGATGCTGGCGACTTGAGTTTTGATCTGCAAGCCCTTTGTCGCGATGACGCTCTGGCGGGCGCGGTGTCTGCGGTCGAGGATCATAGCGCCGCTGTCCAAAATACGTTGTCCAAGGCCAAGGTTACCCTTAGTCGCCTCCGGGAGGAGTTGATGCCGAAGGCGGAGCTGGTCGACAATGTGGAAGAGCTGGTGGAGTCGCTCGCCGGGGGTGTGCCTGCCATGTACAAGAACTCCCTCCGCGCGGCTGGCGCGACCATGTCACTTGCCATGGTGCAAGCCCACAGAGTCGAAATAGATCCTTCTGCGGTGTCGAAGACGATGCCTGTTGGCGCGGATGGTCAGCAGGTAGTATTCGCTCCCTTTGCGACTTCCCGTGCCAAATATGGCCATTCCTTGATAAATACTGTTGCCAAGTATTCGGAGGAGCTCCAACGTGCGAAGAAGGCGGCGAAAGCTTTGGCCTCAGGGGCCGGCGGAAAGTCAGTGGCATCTGATACTGCCACGGACTTGATGAAGCCCCCGAAGCCATCGAAGTGGAAGAAGCCAGCTGCTCCGTAGTTAGCTTGTTGTAATGATTGATCAGTTGCCTTTTTTAGCCTAAGGACATGCCTGCTGGCGAGTTTGTTTGTAAACACTTATGCTTATGTTGAATGTGTCTATTCTCCTTGTCTTTGTGTTAATTTGGTCGCCTTATTTGGTTTTGTCTTGCCTTGTGGTAGGGCACATCGAGTGGTCCTGTGGGGGGAAACCAGGATTCGCCATCTCTTGATGAGACAGTGGCACCACCACGCTCCAAGGTAGAGGAGCTATCCTTGCTGTCGTGACTTCGTGATCGCGTGAAGCAGCTGGAGCATGAGTTGCCCCTGATTTGTGGTAATGCAAACGTGTGGAAGTCGAAGGCGGAAAAATCCGCCGCCCGCGAGCAATATCTGCTTGGCGAGGTGACGCGGCTGGGCGACCAGTTTAAGTGTTAGTTTCCTTGTCCTCATATTTTCCTTTGTAGTTAGTCGCAATGGTACGTTGTACTCATGCTGTTGGTGCTGCTTCGTGTAGTTGTTAGCGCACGCCGTCCGCAGGAGGAGAAGGATAGGATTGCCATCCGCCTTCATGATCTCACCCAGGAGCAACTTCAAGAGAGTGGATACTTCTGGGTAGATCATGATCGTGCGACTGCATTGGCGACCCTGCAGGATCACGCTTCGTGAGTGCTGCTCTTCCTGAAGAAGTCGCAGTCGTGTTTGAAGAACATCTATCGGGCGATGTTCCCGTTGGATGACACTCCATCAAGCATGCTAGCTCTCCTGGCCAAATTTCAAGATATGTCCGCGGTTCACGAGTGCGTGAGGCAGCAATTGGTGGCTGGTGCCAAGGCTGCCCTCTCGATGGTGCGATTGCACAGGCCTGACATGGATGTCGCCGCCATTGCTTCCGGCCCGCCAGCGCCGCCAGCTGGATCTGCTTGGAATATGGTGCCACACTATCAGGCGGTGGACCATCCTGCAGAGGAGATTGTCGACTTCTTCGAGGGACAAACCAATGTTCTTCTATTGCAGCAGTAGCTAGATTTGTATCCTGCACATAAGCGTACTTGTGTTGTAAAGTTCATATATATTTGTAGATAATTTATTGTTGAATGTGTGCAAACAGCTTTGTCAGCGTCACGTGCGTTGCACTATGCGATTCCTTTTCGTTAGCCTGGCCATCCCTTTTTCAACCTGCCAGGCGTGTTGCGGCTGGGTTGAGTTTGCGTTAAGGGGTTTGATTGATGTGCCAGCTACTCAGGATATCGCGTTTATTGGTTCAAAGAACAGATGTAGGTAGGGTGGCGTAGCACCCGGGTATAAAATTGACAAAAGTGAAAGAAAAACACAGAGTTTTGGGGCACTTAGCTTTTATTTATTTGAAGAGCGGTACGAGGTACAATGTGTGGCTAAGTATCCTTGGCTGAGTAGCCTTATTTGCGATGTAAAAAGTAAAACAACTAGGGGTAGAAGCGTTGCAGTTGTGCGACGTTCCAAGGGTTGGAGTATGCGACTCCTGTCTCTAAATCTTGAAGGCGATAGGCGCCACCTGGGATTACTTCTGTAATCACGTACGGTCCTTCCCAGGGGGACTCGAGCTTGAGATGCCCCTGCTGCTTCAGTCGCAGGACCAGGTCACCTTCGACGAAGGATTTGGGGCGAAGCCTTCTGCTGTGGTAGTTGCGCAGGTTCTGCTGGTAGATCGTGGATCTTTCTGTGGCGATTTCTCTTGCCTCATCGAGGAGGTCGACGGAGTCTTCGAGTGCAAGAGATGACTCTTGTTCACTATAAGCGACTACGCGCGACGCCTTGTATCGCACTTCGGCGGGTAGTACTGCTTCTGCTTCGTGCACCATAAAGAATGGCGTGTAGCCCGTGGAGCTGTTTGGAGTTGTTCGTAGACTCCAGAGTATGGATTGGAGCTCATCTGGCTAGCAACCCGCGGCTTGCTCGAGTGGTCGAAGGAGTCGCTTCTTGATGCCGCTGCAGAAGAGCCCGTTTGCTTTTTCCACCTGACAGTTGGTCTGTGGATGCGCGACTGAGGCGTAACTGATGTTGATCCCCAGGTTTTCGCAGAATTCTTGGAACTCCTTGGATGTGAAGTTTGTCCCGTTGTCAGTGATGATGCTGTGCGGATCTGCCTCAATCCACTTGGTGAACTTGTCGACTGCGACCAAGAGGTAGACATAGTGTTGGGGGGATACCCCCGGGTAGGGTCACTCCGGGGTATAAAGGCCGAGTTAGCCGAGGTTCGGCAAGCTCAAAGCGGATGCTGACCGGGTCACCTCAAGGCAGGCCGGATCACAGAGTAACCCGGACCAGGGAGGTCACCTAAGATTATATCAGCCGACTTGAGAAGTAAGTCGGAAGTGCTTATATAACTTGTATGCAGGAACATATGTGGCCGGATCTGCCATGATCCGAGTCCCGTTTAGCTTCTAGGAGAAGGAAGGAATCTCTCTGGTTAAAAAGAAGGCCCGGTACGCACTGCATGAGCGAAGCAAGCAAGGGCAGGACCACCGGGTCATGGCCGACAAGGGTGACGACGCCCGTGTCGGCTGACGCAGGCGCCGCAGAGGCTCACGTAGCTAAAGCATGTATGACGCGGGGGAAAAGCACCCCGGTCGGGTTACCGCTTTGAGAGGAGGCATATTCTTAGTAATATGCCTCCACGTATGCCCTAGGCAGAGACCAAGCCCCCTCTATATAAGGGGGGCTAGGGTTTCAGTAGAGAGGGTTGGTTTTTCTTCGATAACGATTTCGCTAAGGTTCTAGGAGTGAACCGTAGTTGAGAGTAAGAGAGCTTCCTCTTCCTCCTCTCGCCAATACAGCTCTAGGAGCACTTGTAAACTTGAAAGGAATACAATCTTCTATGTGGAGAATCACTCCACTACCCCTCCCTGGATTCCTCTAGCGTGTATTAGTCCCCACCTTTAGCGGGGGTGAAGATCCGGACGGGAAACCTCATCGGCACTGGCGAACGCATCGTCTCTGGGCTCGTTCAGCGCTTTGGAGCGCTGGACTTCGTCAGCGACAACGCTGGCTGCTTCGGCAGGCGCCCACTTCCGCGCAACAGCCTCTTCGTCAAGTTGGGTGCACACAAGGTCTACGTTGCTGTGGACGTATCATGCGTTCATCCGCAGCGCGTCGTCGAGGCAGGGGAACCACCCCTTAGAGTGGTTCACGGGGCGTATATCACTCGCTCCCCGGACCGTGCTGAAGTGAGGATGACTGCGCCGGGGGCAGGCGCAAGCAAGGATCCAGCACTAGACCCGGAGGTAACACCTAAGGCACCGAGGAAAGGTAGAGGGCCTCCACTAGAGAGGCCTGAGAACGTACTGAGAGAAGCTATGGATAGCTTGGCAAACCCGGTAGCAGCAGTGGTAGATCCGGCTCAGGCACAGGCCGAGCTAGAGGAAACTAGGCAAAAGATACTAGAAGGCGCAAAGAAAATAGCCGCGGCTCAGCAGTCGCTGAACATGACGCTGCGTGAGTATGCAAATGCAAACAAAGTTGATACGGTAAAAGTAAAAGGGAGAAATCTCATGAGCGAGATGAACAGAGAAGGTGATTATGGAGCCGAGGGATCGGAAAACTATTTGTCTGTGGGGTTGCCGAAGTATAGTACCCCGGCGAAGAACCTTAGAGCAGCGGATGCGGCTGCATCCGAGTTAGAGGGTCTGACGGGTGAGGCCCGTCAAAGACAGTAAGATAGGGTTAACGAGTTAGTTCGGATCGCGAACAGACAGAACGAAGAGCTACTCAGAGCTAACCCGGAGAGAGCTGGAGCTTCCAAAATCGTCCATTTGGCGATGGGTAACCCGGAGAAATCCGATGGAGCCGCATCGTCACCTCATGGTGGTCCAAGGAGAGAAGAGGTAGTAACCTCGGCCAGACGGAACAAAAAGATCGTCCCGTACGACCCGATGCGTGCAGGAAAAGAAAAAGAAACGCGGAAAAATGATGATCGACGAAGTGTGAGCCGAGGTGAAGCTGGCCGAAGTAAACACGACCAAGGCAATGCCGGTCAAGGGAACGTTGTCAATGGTAATGCCAGATAGTGAAACTCGGCAGGAGCAGGACAACCGCAGCAGCGGAATATACCAAGGCAAGAGCAAAGCGCCGGCCGAGGTATGCAACAGAAAGGTGCGCCCCAAGTGCAAAACCGATACAATGACGGTGATTCGGATATGGTGAATGCGGGGTACCCGAGACCGGACTATCATGTGATAGGGTCAAGATTAGGAAGCAGGGATTTAATGCCGGATGATGCCAAGTTGAAACTGGATCGCCTGTATAGGTCGGAACAGATCGAATGTCAAGGTCCCCCGAGTCCAGCGTGCTTTGGACCCCGGATCATGAAGGAGCCACCGGTACCCAACTTCCAGCTGCACAGAGGCACGAAGACGTATGACGGCAGTACCAAGCCGGAGGATTGGCTGATAAACTATGCTACGGCTGTGAAAATTGCCACTGGCAACTTGAGATGGGTTGTACAATACATACCCCAGATGTTGGAAGGTCCGGCCAGAGTATGGATGAATAATTTACCACCCGGAAGCATCAACAGCTGGATAGATTTTGAAGAAATGTTTATCAGCAACTTCTCAAGTACATATCAGAGGCCGAATAGGCCGCAAACCCTAGCAATGTGCAAGCAAAGACCTAATGAGACAGACCGTGAATTCCTGACCCGGTGGTGTACCATGCGAAACTCGTGTGAGGGTGTCATAGAGTCACAGTCCATAGCATGGTTTGCGCAAGGGTGCAGATATGGCAGCGAGCGGTGGATGAAGTTGCAAAGAAAAATGCCAATTACGTTGGCAAAGATGATCCGGATTGCCAATTCGTATGCTTTGGGTGATCCGACTCAACCTAGGCTCACGTCAAACGAGTCAAACAAGGAATACTATCAGAGGGATGGAGCCGGGTCATCTCGAAGGAACGATTACAGAGGAAAAAGAAGAGATGATAGACCGGATCATCGCTACGGTTCGCAACAAGTTGTAGTTGTGAATCAAGATCAACCCGGAGCAGGGAGAAACCAATGCCAGAAAACGGGAGGGCAATGGACTCCAAGAAATGATGGCAAGAAAACATGGACCCCGGAGCAAAAGAAACAGTGGCAAGAAAAGAAAGACCGTCTGAGGTATACCTATGAGTCGATGTTGGACCAGCCGTGTAAGTTTCACATGCCAAATCCGAATAGCCCGGCGGGTCACACAACGAGGCAATGTGAGTGGATGCGTAAGATAGAACAAGGTGGTTCGGGGAATGCTCAGGCACCCCGGAATGATCAACCTCGACAGGAGTTACCTCGGCAGCAATTGCTCTCCGGAGCAAACACGCAACAGCTAATGTTGCCTCCCCCTCCGCCGAGGTATGACAACAACGAGAGAAGGGATGCAGTGCATCAGGTGGAAAATCAGCACCAGCCGGATCAGAGGTACCCCGGAAACGAGGGGAGGAATGAGTACAGAGAACATCACCAGAGCTATTGTGTGTTCACAACTGAGGAAACAGATAGAAAGAGCTTGCAGCACCGACATATGGAGGTCAATGCGGTAATGCCAGCAGTGACGAGGTACATGCCTTGGTCGGACCAGGAAATCACCTGGAATATCAAAGATCATCCTAAGCTTATGCCGAGTCCAGGTTCATATGCGCTAGTGCTGGATCCGACATTCATTGGACCGAACATCAATGTGAGGTTCTCCAAGGTACTGATTGATAATGGCAGTAGCATTAACATCATGTATGCGGATACAATGCGCAAGTTGGGTATCTCGGAGAACATGCTCCAGGCTACAAGGACAACTTTCCATGGCATTGTACCAGGCATTTCTTGTGAGCCCATAGGCAAAGTCCGGGTCGATGTGCTATTCGACACAAGGGATAACTGCCGAACTGAGAATCTGGAGTTTGAGGTGGTGAACTTGGAAAGTGCGTATCACGCGTTACTCGGAAGACCAGCATTGAACAAGTTCATGGCAAGCTGCCACATCAGTTATCTGAAGATGAAGTTGCCCGGGCCAAATGGAGTGATTACCATTGCTGGAGATTTCCGACGTTCCATTGAGTGTGCCTCAGATGGGTCTAACCTAGCCGAGTCACTCGTGATTGCGCAAGAGAAAAGAAAAATCCAAGAGGTGGCGGCATTAGCTCAGTCCGCGCAGCAGTATATGCCGGCGTTGAGTAACCCGCATGGTAGCGTTTCATTCCAAGCCGCAAAGGACACCAAGAAGGTTCCAGTTGATGACATGTTCCCAGAGCGCACCGTAACAATTGGTGCCGGGTTAACTGATAAATAGGAAAGCGAGCTCGTCAACTTCCTCCGTGAGAATCGGGACATTTTTGCTTGGTCCACACAGGATTTGCAAGGTGTTCCGAGGGAGTTGGCCGAGCACTCTTTGAACGTAAGACCCGGAGCAAGGCCGGTGAAGCAACCTCTCCGCCGCTTCGCCGAGGATAGGAGAAAGGTCATTGGAGACGAGATAGCTCGATTGCTAGCAGCAGGATTTATCATGGAAGTACTGTATCTGGATTGGCTCTCTAATCCGGTGCTGGTAGAAAAGAAGAAGGATGATCCGAACGTGGCAGTGGTTTGGCGTATGAGTATCGATTACACGAACCTGAATAAGGCGTGTCCAAAAGATCCATTTCCACTGCCGAGGATAGATCAGGTCATAGACTCAACCGCGGGATGTGAACTGTTGTCATTCACTGATGCATATTCTGGTTTCAACCAGATACCTCTGAATCCAGATGATCAAATAAAGACCGCGTTTATCACCCCGTACGGGGCTTATTGCTATCGCACTATGTCGTTTGGTTTGCGTAATGCAGGTGCAACGTACCAAAGATGTATGCAAAAATGTTTGCATGACCAAGTAGGTCAAAACGTATAGGTGTACGTGGATGATGTGGTTATCAAGACCAAGGAAAGCAAAACGCTCCTTGACGACATCAGGCAGACATTCGCGACCTTGAGAAGGTTCCGGATGAAGCTTAACCTGGAAAAATGTACCTTCGGTGTCCCGGCTGGAAAATTACTCGGATTTCTTGTCTCCAGCCGAGGTATTGAAGTTAATCCAACTAAGATTCGGGCCATTGAACGAATGGAGCTGCCAAAATGTCTTAACGATGTCCAGAATTTCACCGGGTGCCTAGCATCGTTGAGTCGGTTGGGAGAAAAGGCATTGCCTCTATACCAACTCATGAAAAAGTCGGATAAGTTCGTTTGGACACCACAGGCCGATGAAGCCTTTGCCCACTTAAAAAAGATGTTGGCCACTGCACCAGTGTTAGCCTCTCCACTATCAAAGGAGCCAATGTTGCTCTACATAGCCGCAACCAACCGATTTGTATGTGCAGTGATTGTAGTAGAGCGCAATGAAGAGGGTAAGTCGGTGCAGAGGCCAGTGTATTACTTGAGCGAGGTATTATCTGCCTCAAAATAGAACTACCCGCACTTTCAAAAGGTGGCATATGGTGTCTATATGGCGGCAAAGAAGTTAAAGCATTACTTTGAGGAGCACCCCATCAAAGTGATATGTGAAGCTCCCATATCCGAGATAATGGATAACAAGGATGCGAGTGGCAGAATTGCAAAATGGGCAATTGAGCTAGCCCCTTATGTGCCCCAATATGACAGAAGAGAAGCAATCAAGTCTCAGGCTGTGGCGGACTTTTTTGTAGATTGGGGCCGAGGTACAATACGAACCACCGCCACCAGATCCGAAGTACTGGAGGATGCACTTTGACGGGTCGAAAACCAAAACCAGATTAGGCGCCGGGGTTGTGCTTACCTCGCCAAAGAAGGACCAGCTAAAATATGTATTGTAGATCCATTTCGCGGCATCGAACAATGTCGCTGAGTACGAGGCTCTTGTGCATGGGCTCAAATTGGCAAAAGAGATTGGCATACGTCGGATAATATGCTTTGACGACTCGGATTTGGTGGTGCAGCAAGTGTCAGGAGTGTGGGACGCCCTGGATCCAAACATGGCACTGTACAAGTTTCATGTGCAGAAGATATCTGGTTACTTTGAGGGGGGGTGTGAATTTCACCATGTACCCCAAGTGGAAAACGAGGCTACCGACATGCTATCGAAGCTCGGATCAACCCGACAGGCAATTCCACCGGGTGTAGCATTGGAACACCTCAGAAAACCATCTATCAGGCCGTCCCCAGGAACTGACTCGATCTATGTCCCGGAAGATACCCCCGGGTAGGGTCACTCCGGGGTATAAAGGCCGAGTTAGCCGAGGTTCGGCAAGCTCAAAGCGGATGCTAACCGGGTCACCTCAAGGCAGGCCGGATCATGGAGTAACCCGGACCAGGGGGTCGCCTAACATTATATCAGCCGACTTGAGAAGTAAGTCGGAAGTGCTTGTCTAACTTGTATGTAGGAACAGATGTGGCCGGATCTGCCATGATCTGGGTCCCGTTTAGCTTCTGGGAGAAGGAAGGAATCTCTCTGGTCAAAAAGAAGGCCCGGTATGCACTGCATGAGCGAAGCAAGCAAGGGCAGGACCACCAGGACATGGCCGACAAGGGTGACGACGCCCGTGTCGGCTGACGCAGGCGCCGCAGAGGCTCACGTAGCTAAAGCATGTATGACACGGGGGAAAAGCACCCCGGTCGGGTTACCACTTTGAGAGGAGGCATATTCCCTAGGAAGAGACCAAGCCCCCTCTATATAAGGGGGGCTAGGGTTTTAGTAGAGAAGGTTGGTTTTTCTTCGATACCGATTTTGCTAAGGTTCTAGGAGTGAACTGTAGTTGAGAGTAAGAGAGCTTCTTCTTCCTCCTCTCGCCAATACAGCTCTAGGAGCACTTGTAAACTTGAAAGGAATACAATCTTCTGTGTGGAGAATCACTCCACTATCCCTCCCTGGATTCCCCTAGCGTGTATTAGTCCCCACCTTTAGTCTATCCATGGCATCTGCCGTGACACCACCACGACATGTAGCCTCCTTGCGAGGACCTTGGGAGCTTTGCCACCATGTCAAGCCCCCATTGTGCGAAGGGCCAGGCCAATGGAATGGGCCGTAGTTCTGCGCCTGGTGCGTGTGGCTTGTCCGCGAATCGCTGACAAGCGTTGCACTTTTGGACTATGTCCTTGGCGTCGCGCATGGCCGTGGGCCAGTAAAATCCAGCTCGTAGAGCTTTGGCAACAAGGGTGCGACTGCCGGCGTGGTGCTCGCAGGTCCCTGCATGGATGTCGAGGAGGACTGCTCTTCCATCGGCTAGGGAGACGCATCGTTGTAACACGCCTGTGATGCTGCGTTTATAAAGTTCGCCATTGATAACGGAGAATGCCTTGGAGCGTCGCGGGATGTGCCGTGCGTTTGTCGGGTCGTCCGGTAGGCGCTTGCTGAGGAGGTACGTAATGTATGGCTGCGTCCAGGATTGTTCGATCATCATGACGCTCATTGGTACCTCGAGTCCTGTGTCTAGCTCCAAGTCATCGAGTGCCATTGGCTTATTGGGTGGCGTAGCCCCCGAGTCCGTTGCTGCGCTTGTTTTCTTTTCTGCGGCCTTTGGCTTGATGGAGCGTTCGCAGATGCGCTCGAAAAATACCCCCGGTGGTATGGGGGCGTAGGTAGAGCCTATGTTGGCGAGTGCGTCCACCTCCTCGTTGCTTTCGCGACCTACATGTCGCAACTCGCAACCATCAAAGTCTCCCTCGAGTGTATCATAGAGGTTGCGGTATGCGATCATGTTGTCGTTCAGTGCGTCACACTCGTGCATTGTTTGGTTGACGACCAGCTTGGATTCTCCATATATGATGAGCCTCTTTGCGCCGCAGGCTTTTGCCATCCTCATTCCGTGCAATAGGGCCTCGTATTCAGCCTCGTTGTTTGATGCTGTGAACTGCATTCGTAGGATGTATTTTAGCTTGTCCCCTTGAGGTGATCTCAGTATGACACCTGCTCCTGCTCCATCTTTCCGCTTGGATCCATCGAAGTGCATTGTCCAGAGGTAGGACATATCTGGCTTGTCCGGGAGTTGGTTTTCCATTCAATGCACGAGAAAGTCAGGGAGAACTTGTGACTTGATTGCGTCACGCTTTTCGTATGTGATGTCTCATGGAGACAGTTCGATTCCCCAAAGCGCGACTCGCCCCGTGGCGTCGGGGTTATTGAGGATATGTCCCAATGGGGCGTCGTTGACTACCACGATTGGGTGTTCCTGGAAGTAATGGCGCAGTCGCCGGGCGGTCATGAAGACGCCGCATGCCAGCTTCTGGTAGTGCGGGTACCGCCGTTTTGTTGGCGTGAGGACCTCGCTGAGGTAGTATACCGGGCATTCTACGCCGTGGACCTTGTTTTCCTCGGCCCGCTCGACGACGAGCACTGTGCTAACCACTTGGTTGGTAGCGGAGATGTACAGCTGTAGTGGTTCCCTTGCTCGTGGAGTCACCAATACTGGCGAGGTGGATAGCAGGCACTTGAGATCTTCGAATGCTTCTTGCGCTTCATTGGTCGACTCGAATTTGTTAGCTTTGCGGAGGAGCTGATAGAAGGGCAGCACCTTTTCTCCCATTCGACTGATAAATCGACTGAGGGCCCAATTCGTCCGGCTAGTTGCTGGACGCCTCTTATGTTCTTTGGCTTCTCCATGGCCAGTATGGCCTTTATCTTTTTCGGGTTTGCCTCAATCCCTCTCGCGGAGATGATATACCCGAGCAGCTGCCCAGATGGTACGCCGAAGGCGCATTTGTCCGGATTGAGCTTTATCCGGTAACGATCGAGATTGGCAAAGGTTTCGCGCAAGTCGTCGATTAGAGAGGCTTCTTCCTTGGTTTTGATTACTATGTCGTCGACATAGACTTGGATGTTGCGACCCAGTTGTTCCTTGAGGCAAGCCTGCATGCACCGCTGGTATGTGGCCCCCGCGTTTTTTAGCGCGAAGGGCATTGTGTTATAGCAGAACACACCGAAGGGCGTTGTAAACACGGTCTTCTCCTGGTCTTCCTCCTTCATTCGAATTTGGTTATAGCCTGAGTAGGCATCGAGGAAGCAGAGGCGCTCGCATCAAGCGGTGGAGTCGATGATTTGATCGATCCGTGGTAGCGGGAAGTGATCTTTTGGGCAGTGCTTGTTTAAAGAAGTGAAGTCCACGCACATCCGTAGGATATCCGTGTCATTTTTTGGTACCAGCACCGTATTGGCGAGCCAAGTGCTTTCCTTGATCTCGCGTATGAATTTGGCCTCGAGGAGTCTATTGATCTCCATTTCGACTGCCTGCGCTCGTGGCTCAGACAGTCGCCTGATCGTTTGCTTGACTGGCCTTGCGTCGGGGTTGACGTTGAGTGCGTGCTCGGCGAATTCCCTGGGAACTCCTTGAAGGAAATATGCCCTGAGAGGCAATAATAAAGTTGTTATTATATATTCCTTATACATGATAGATGTTTATTTTACATGCTAGAAATGTATTGATTCGGAAACATCAATACATGTGTGTTTAATAAACAAAAAGGGTTCCTAGTCATGCCTCTCTTATAGACTAGCTTGTTGATTAACATGATGATCAAGGTTTCCTGATCATGGACATTGGATGTTGTTAATAACAAGGTCACACCATTGGTGGAATGATGTGATGAAAATTCATCCGAAGTATAGCATTATGATCAAGTCATTATGTTTATATTGCTATAACATCATACGAAGTAATCTTTATCCTTAGACCATGAGATCATGTTAATTGCTAACACCGGAAGAGTATCTTGATAACATCAAACATCACACCGTAACAGGGTGACTATAAAGATGGGTTTAGTACTACGAAGGTGTTATGTTGAGGCTCATGGATCAAGAGTGGAATTTGTCAATCCAGATGACGGATAGATATACTCTGGGCCCTCTCGGTGATATCACATTAGGATAGCTTGCAAGCAAGTGATGTGATCACTAGAATGTTATATCACGGGAACGAGAAAAGAGTGCATGTCGGTAACGAGATCAAACTAGGTATGGAGATACCGATGATCAAATCTCGGACATGTAATATATCGAGAGACAAAGGGATTTAGTTACAAGCGTTAAAGGTTCTCACGATCACAGGAGTCATCGTTGAATGTGTCGGAGTCAGTACAGATCTCCAGGTCCCGCTGCTGATTATTGATCGGAGAAGGGTCTTGATCATGTCTGCATTATTCGCGAACTGTAGGGTGACACACTTAAGAGTTACCGGACACCATTTTGTAGCACATAATATTCAGACGAAAGAATTGCAAAGCGCAGGAATTGTTTCAATAGAAACCGGAAATTGTTTCGGGTGAAATTGCAGAAGGTGGTTCTGCATGTGATATTGAAATATTGCAAGGGGCTATATCTGAATGTTTGTTAATTAAAGTAATTAACAAAATTCTGAATAAATTTAATAAAAAGAGTTTTATTAAATGAGAGAGCATTAAATTTGGAGAAATTTAATGCATTTAAAGTGGAGACTTTAAAAGGGAATGTGAAGAGGCATTTTAATGTGGAGGGGTTACCACCACATGAATGGGGGAGGTGAGGGGTCACCCCCATGCACCGGCCATGGAGAGAGAGGGCACCCCCCTCCTCCTATAAAAGGCCACCCATTCCCTCCTTCATCCTCACACCTCCTTGTGAAGGATCTCTCTCCCTCTCGAGAATTATTCCCCCATGGTCTCGGATTAGCGAGATACATGTTCCCGGTGGCATTTCGTCTGGAAGGAGTTGCTGCTTCCGCTGGATCGCTGGAGCGAGGAGGTGGAGGTTGTCTGGTGGCTTGAACGTGTGTACGAGTGCGGATGCGTTGCTGAGTTGCGGCGCTCGGACTTCCTCACGATCTTGAGATCGGCAAGTGTACGACTACATCAACCACGAGTTCCTACTCGTTAACAAAGCTCGTTGTCTACGAGGGTAAGTTCTCGTTGGATGTATGTCCACCCGTTGCTTTGTACCTAGTAGATAGATCTTGGCGTGTAGTTACACCGTAGGAATTTTTTTGTTTTCTATGTTGCGGACCCAATAGTGGTATCAGAGCCTAATCTATGCGTAGGTGCTTAGCACGGGTAGTACACATATGGTTGATATGTGGGCGATGATGATCATGTTATTGCATCTTCTATGTGTTTTGGATATTGGTGGCATAGTGGGATGAAGCGTCCCGGACCAACCTTACATGTCATCGTACATGAGACCGGTTCCACGACTGACATGCAACTTGTTTTGCATAAGTGGATGGCGGGTGTCTGTCTCTCCTACTATAGTCAATATCTGATTTACAACGAGTTGCTAATAACTTAGTTATCCTTGTTGTGGTTCATGTTCGCAGGTAAGAACGGTTCTATCTCCGAAAGCCCTAAGCCACGTAAAACTTGCAATTG
The DNA here is from genome assembly GCA_916181665.1 of Avena sativa. Taxonomy (NCBI): domain Eukaryota; kingdom Viridiplantae; phylum Streptophyta; class Magnoliopsida; order Poales; family Poaceae; genus Avena; species Avena sativa. The sequence continues at coordinate 99,835,502 of OV702287.1, read as the reverse complement.
ATAAATTAGAGGCGTCTAGTTTAGATCGTTGCTGGGCTAGTGTATTGATATGGTATTGTTGTAAGTAGATGTATGGTGGATACTCTTACAACACACTCAATGTGTATGTTCCATAGACCTTGGCCTTACACACAAAGGAATGATAGAGATCATACCATGATGCAAGTGATAGAGATCAAATGCATGGACCATATCATCTCACTTTACACATTAGATGTTAGCATCTTATACTGCTAGTTTGGCGCGTTTGATAGCATTATAAGATGATCCCTCTTTTAGATATCAAGATAAAAATGTGTTCTTCCTTGAGTATGCACCGTTCTATGGATCGTGTTTCAAGACATCACGTGATGATCGGGTGTACTCGAATCTACGCTTTCATAGGAACGGGTGTAAGACAGTTTTACACACGCGAATACTAAGGTTCTTACTTGGCGAGCCTAGCATGTACAGACATGGCCTCGGAACATGGACCGAAAGGTTAAGCATGAGTCATATGGTTGATATGATGCTCATATAGATGCTCACCTTTGAAGCTATATTAACTCACGTGATGATCGGACTTGGTATAGTGGATTTGGTTCATGTAATCACCAAAAGGACACGAGGGATGTCGTTTTTGAGTGGGAGTTCATTAGTAATTTGGATTAGTTGAACTCAATCTATCATAAACTTAGTCTAAATAAACTTTACAAATTCTGTTGTAGATGGCACCACCTGCTTTTAATTTCAATGTGTTCATGGAGAAAGAGAAACTTGCTACGAATGGTAGCAACTTCACCAACTGGGCTATGAATTTGAGGATGCTCCTCACTGCTGCACAGAAGCAATATGTGCTAGATGCGCTGCTAGGCCCCCCACCAGCTCCTGATGCCCCTGACGAGGAAAAGAATGTCTATGTGACTCGTCAGGAGGACCACAACTTAGTTCATTGCGGCATACTGTATGGGCTAGAGCCAGAACTTCGAAAGCGTTTTGAAAATGGCAATGCCTTTGATACCATGGGAGAATTGAAAATGATTTTCGATACCCATGCTGCCGTAGAGAGTTATAATGCTACAGAAAAGTTCTTTAGCTGCATGATGGAGGAAAACAGCTCCGTTAGTGAGCACGTACTCAAAATGTGTGGGTACGCCGGTAAGCTTGTGTCCTTGGGAATAACGATTCCCATTGACTTAGGCATACATCGTGTTCTCCAATCTCTGCCACCTAGCTACAAGAGCTTCGTGATGAACTATAATATGCAGGGCATAAAGAAGTCTCTTCCCGAGCTTCTGTCAATGCGTAAGACTGCAGAAGTGGAGATTAGAAAAGAACATCAATTGTTGATGATCAATAGGACCACCGGTTTCAAGAAGGACAAGAAAGGAAATCACAAGGGAAAGAAGGGTGGCAAGTCTGTTGCCACGCCTGAAAAGAAACCCCGGGCTGGCCCTAAGTCTGACACCGAGTGCTACTATTGCAAGGGGACTGGCCATTGGAAGCGCAACTGCCCCAAGTATTTGGCGGACAAGAAGTCCAGCAAGGCAAACAAAGGTATATGTGATATACATGTTATTGATGTGTACTTGACTAGTACTCACAGTAGCACCTGGGTATTTGATACCGGATCGGTTGCTAATATATGTAACTCGGTTCAGGGGCTACGGAACAAGCGACAACTAGCAAGGGATGAGGTCAGGATGCGGGTCGACAATGGATCAAGAGTTGATGTGATCGCCGTCGGGACGCTACCTCTCCATTTGCCATCGGGATTAGTTATAAACCTAAATAATTGTTATTTGGTGCCTGCACTGAGCATGAACATTGTATCTGGATCGTGTTTGATGCAAAGTGGTCATTCCTTTAAATCTGAGAACAATGGTTGTTCGATTTATAAGAATGATATCTTTTATGGTCATGAACCTATGTTGAATGGTTTATTTCTATTGGATCTCGATAGTAATATTATGCACATTCATAATGTTAATGCTAAAAAGATTAAACTTGATGATGATATGTCCACATATATGTGGCACTGCCGTCTAGGTCATATTGGCGTTAAACGCATGAAGAAACTCCATTCTGATGGACTTTTGGAATCACTTGATTTTGAATCATTTTATACATGTGAGCCATGCCTTATGGGCAAGATGACTAGAACGCCGTTTTCCGGTTCAATGGAACGGGCGACAAATCTGTTGGAGATCATACATACTGATGTGTGTGGACCAATGAGTGTGTCGGCGCGAGGTGGATATCATTATTTTGTTAATTTCACGGATGATTTGAGTAGATATGGGTATATCTATTTGATGAAACACAAGTCTGAAACTTTTGAAAAGTTCAAGGAATTTCAGAATGAAGTGGAAAATCATCGTAATAGAAAGATCAAGTTTCTACGGTCTGACCGTGGAGGAGAGTATCTAAGTTACGAGTTTAGCACACACATGAAACAATGTGGAATAGTTTCACAACTCACGCCTGCCGGAACACCACAACGTAATGGTGTGTCGGAACATCGTAATCGTACCTTATTGGATATGGTTCGATCTATGATGTCTCTGACTGACTTACCTTTGTCATTTTGGGGTTATGCACTGGAAACAGCTGCATTCACTTTAAATCGGGCACGATCTAAATCCGTTGAAACGACACCATATGAATTATGGTTTGGAAACAAACCTAAGCTGTCATTTCTTAAGGTTTGGGGATGCGATGTTTATGTGAAGAAACTTCAACCGGATAAACTCGAACCCAAAGCAGAAAAATGCGTCTTCATCGGATACCCTAAGGAAACAATTGGGTATACCTTCTATCACAGATCCGAGGGCAAGGTTTTTGTTGCCAAGAATGGATCCTTTCTTGAGAAGGAGTTTCTCGCGAAAGGTGTGAGTAGGCGGAAGGTAAAACTCAAAGAGGTTATTGAACCTTCTCTTCATGGAATGGCGAGTGGCGCAGCACCGGAAGTTGTTTCGGAGTTGACTTCACCTGATGAAGAGAGAGCTAATGATAATGATCATGAAACTCCGAAAGAGGACACTACGGAACCTCTCAGGTCAAGCAGGACACGTGCAGCTCCTGAACTGTATGGCAATCCTGTTGTGAATTTCATGGTTGATGAAATGGATGACCCTGCGACGTATGAAGAAGCGATGATGAGCCCAGATTCCAACAAATGGCTAGAAGCCATGAAATCCGAGATGGAATCCATGTACAAGAACCAAGTTTGGAACTTGGTGGACTTACCTCATGACCGAAAGGCTGTTGAGAATAAATGGATTTTCAAAAGGAAAACTGATGTTGATGGTAACGTGACCATCTATAAGGCTCGACTTGTCGCAAAAGGGTTTCGACAAATTCAAGGAGTTGACTACGATGAGACATTCTCTCCCGTAGCGATGCTTAAGTCGGTTAGGATTATGTTAGCAATTGCTGCATATTTCGATTATGAAATATGGCAGATGGATGTCAAAACTGCGTTCCTCAATGGTAAGATTGAAGAAGAGTTGTATATGATACAACCTAAGGGTTTTGTCGATCCTAAGGATGCTAATAAGGTGTGCAAACTTCAGCGATCCATCTATGGACTGAAGCAAGCATCACGAAGTTGGAATCTTTGCTTTGATGAGGTGATCAAAGAGTTTGGATTTGCCCAAACTTACGGAGAGGCTTGTATTTACAAGAAAGTGAGTGGGAGCAATGTGGCATTTCTGATATTATATGTGGATGACATATTATTGATTGGAAATGATATAGATCTTTTAATAGTGTTAAAAGTTGTCTAAATAGCAAATTTTCAATGAAAGACCATGGTGAAGCGTCATATATATTAGGCATTAAAATCTATAGAGATAGATCAAGGCGCCTAATTGGGCTATCGCAGAGTACATACCTTGATAAGATATTAAAGAAGTCTAATATGGACGAAAGTAAGAAGGGGTTCTTACCTATGTTGCAAGGCAAGACATTTAGTAAGACTCAAAGTCCGGCTACGGCGGAAGAAAGAGAGATGATGGATAAGATCCCCTATGCCTCTGCCATAGGCTCTATTATTTATGCCATGCTATGTATAAGACCGGATGTGGAACATGCTAATAGTTTGACTAGTAGGTACCAATCGGATCCAGGTTCGGAACACTGCATAGCGGTAAAGAACATCCTGAAGTACTTGAGAAGAACTAAGGATATGTTTCTCATATACAGAGGTGAAGAAGAGCTAGTCGCTAAGTGTTATGTCGATGCTAGCTTTGACACTGATCCGGATGACTCTAAGTCTCAATCCGGATACGTATTTCTCTTGAACGGAGCAACAGTTAGTTGGAGGAGTTCCAAACAACCTGTGGTGGCTGGATCAACAACAGAGGCGGAATATGTTGCTACTTCAGAAGCGGCGCAGGAGGCAGTTTGGATGAAAGAGTTCATTATAGAACTGGGTGTGGTTCCCAGTGCGTTGGACCCGATGGTGATCTATTGTGACAACAATGGAGCCATAGCCAATGCAAAGGAACCAAGGTCTCACAAGAATTCCAAACATATTAAGCGCCAGTTTCACTTCATCCGCGAGCATGTCAAGGATGGAGATATAAATATTTGTAAAGTACACACGAACCTAAATGTAGAAGATCCATTGACTAAAGTTCTCCCTAGGGCAAAACATGATCAACACTAGAACTCCATGGGTGTTAGATTTATCACTATGTGAACTAGATTATTGTCTCTAGTGCAAGTGGGAGACTGAAGGAAATATGCCCTGAGAGGCAATAATAAAGTTGTTATTATATATTCCTTATACATGATAGATTTTTATTTTACATGCTAGAAATGTATTGATTTGGAAACATCAATACATGTGTGTTTAATAAACAAAAAGGGTTCCTAGTCATGCCTCTCTTATAGACTAGCTTGTTGATTAACAGGATGATCAAGGTTTCCTGATCATGGACATTGGATGTTGTTAATAACAAGGTCACACCATTGGTGGAATGATGTGATGAACATTCATCTGAAGTATAGCATTACAATCAAGTCATTATGTTTATATTGCTATAACATCATACGAAGTAATCTTTATCCTTAGACCATGAGATCATGTTAATTGCTAACACCGGAAGAGTATCTTGATAACATCAAACGTCACACCATAACAGGGTGACTATAAAGATGGGTTTAGTACTACGAAGGTGTTATGTTGAGGCTCATGGATCAAGAGTGGAATTTGTCAATCCAGATGACGGATAGATATACTCTGGGCCCTCTCGGTGATATCACATTAGGATAGCTTGCAAGCAAGTGATGTGATCACTAGAATGTTATATCTCGGGAACGAGAAAAGAGTGCATGTCGGTAACGAGATCAAACTAGGTATGGAGATACCGATGATCGAATCTCGGACATGTAATATATCGAGAGACAAAGGGATTTAGTTACAAGCGTTAAAGGTTCTCACGATCACAGGAGTCATCGTTAAATGTGTCGGAGTCAGTACAGATCTCCAGGTCCCGCTGCTGATTATTGATCGGAGAAGGGTCTTGATCATGTCTGCATTATTCGCGAACTGTAGGGTGGCACACTTAAGAGTTACCGGACACCATTTTGTAGCACATAATATTCAGACGAAAGAATTGCAAAGCGCAGGAATTGTTTCAATAGAAACCGGAAATTGTTTCGGGTGAAATTGCAGAAGGTGGTTCTGCATGTGATATTGAAATATTGCAAGGGGCTATATCTGAATGTTTGTTAATTAAAGTAATTAACAAAATTCGGAATAAATTTAATAAAAAGAGTTTTATTAAATGAGAGACCATTAAATTTGGAGAAATTTAATGCATTTAATTTGGAGACTTTAAAAGGGAATGTGAAGAGGCATTTTAATGTGGAGGGGTTACCACCACATGAATGGGGGAGGTCTGGGGTCACCCTCCCATGCGCCGGCCATGGAGAGAGGGGCACCCCCCTCCTCCTATAAAAGGCCACCCATTCCCTCCTTCATCCTCACACCTCCTTGTGAAGGATCTCTCTCCCCCTCTAGAATTATTCCCCCATGGTCTCGGATTAGCGAGATACATGTTCCCGGTGGCATTTCGTCTGGAAGGAGTTGCTGCTTTCGCTGGATCGCTGGAGCGAGGAGGTGGAGGTTGTCTGGTGGCTTGAACGTGTGTGCGAGTGCGGATGCGCTGCTGAGTTGCGGCGCTCGGACTTCCTCATGATCTTGAGATCGGCAAGTGTACGACTACATCAACCATGAGTTCCTACTCGTTAACAAAGCTCGTTGTCTACGAGGGTAAGTTCTCGTTGGATGTATGTCCACCCGTTGCTTTGTACCTAGTAGATAGATCTTGGCGTGTAGTTCACACCGTAGGAAAATTTTTGTTTTCTATGCTGCGGACCCAACACTCCTGGCATGTCCGCAGGACACCAGGCGAAAATTTCCCAGTGCTCTCGGAGGAATTCGACGAGCGCGAGTTCCTATGCGGGACTCAAGTTGTTGGCGATGAGGGATCTGATGGATGTACCTGCACCTTCTTTGTGTGCACAGATGAGTCGAAGGAGAGGTCAGGTGAGCTTGGCCTACTCAGGGGAGGCAGACTGTTGTCTATCGTTTCCTTCAATCGCGCGAGCTCCTCCTGCATGCCGAAGGACTGGGAGATTCTGTTGAATTCCCTGTCGCAACTATCAAATCGCTCGAAGCTCCCATTGATCGTGATGACGCCGTTGGGACCTGGCATTTTCATCTGCAGGTAGGCGTAGTGGGGTACCGCCATGAACCTAGCGAACGCAACGCGTCCGAGGATGCAGTGGTATTGTGAGGGCCAGTCGACGATCTCAAAGTCGATGCGCTCACGCCGGAAGTTCCTTGGTGTGCCGAATATGACGTCGAGCTTGATTATGCCCAGGGGGTATACGCCTTTCCCTAGGACGATGCCGTGGAATGTTGTGTCCGATGCCTCCAGGAAGGTTAGAGGGATACTCATTGCTCGCAAGGTACTCGCGAATATGAGGTTGATGCCTCTTCCGCCATCCATGAAGACACGACTCATGTCGAAGCCTCCAATTTGCGCCTCGAGTACAAGGGGGCAATGACCTGGGCGAGGTACTTCAGGCGGGTGGTCGCGTTTGTCGAAGGTAATGCACGACTCACTTCCACTGAGGTACTCAGTGGTGGATGGTGGCGAGTGCATGGCCAAGTTGACTTGGCGAGTGATGGCCTTCTGCACCCTATTGGAGGGGCGCCCCTTTTGGATCATCATGGTACCCATGGCCCGTGGGTACGGTTTGCCTCCGTGGTGCTGGTCCGGTGCAGCTCCGTTCGGCGATGGCCCAGGTGGTGGTGGTGGTGCGCCATGTGCCACGGCGCCTGGAGCGGCTCCGTAGCCTCTTTCGACTGCATTGCGGTTCATCCGAACCAATCCCTCATGTAGCTTGAGGAACTCGCGGCAGTCCTTGAGGAGGTGGCTAGACTTTCTCTTGCCATCATGCTTGTCGATGTAGAAGTGTACTGTGCATGGCCCGGACAGTTTGTCCTCGATGGAGGTCGCGGGTGGTTCATCGTGAGTGCGGCGTTGCCACACTTGCGTGGTTTTCCTGGAGTCGCTGTATCCGTTGTCGCGGTTATCGTCGTGTCTATCGGCGTAGCCGGCTGCGACCATGTTGACGTCATCGCGATCATCGTAGACGCGCATGCGACACTTACTCCGGCGGTCGTGTCTTCATTCGAGTTCTGCCTCCTCGTCAGAGTGAACACGATTCTTCACCGAATCTTCTCCATTGGCCCACCGATTCACGATCTCCATCAGGTGGTCGATGGTCTGGGGCTTTGAGCGGCCTAGCTCCTCCCTGAGTTCCATGCGGCGGACACCACCGTTGAATGCATCAATCGCGCGGTCTTCCGAGATGTTCTCCGCGGAGTTCTTGATGATGGACCACCTTTGGATGTAAGAGTGTAGCGATTCGCCAGATCTTTGCTGGCAGCATCTCAGTTCTTCGATTGAGGCGGGGCGTTTGTACGTGCCCTTAAAGTTGCGCACGAATCTATAGACTAGCTCATCCCAACAGCGAATGGATCCGCGTGGGATGTTATTTAGCCATGCCCGGGCGGCGCCCTGCATCTGTAGCTGCAAGCATTGCATGGCAGTACTTCGACTGCCTCCATGTGGCCTGACAGAGGAGATGTGATCCTCCAGCCAGATCTTGGGGTCCTGCAGACCGTCAAATTTCGGGTTCTCCGATGGGAGTTTAAACCCTTTAGGCATTCGCTTTTGCCTGATGGATCTGCTGAAGCATCTGGCGCCGCAGAGCTCCCCATCTTCCTCTTCCGAGTCAGGCGATCAGGCACGTCGTGCCCTTGACTTGTCGATCTTGCGCTGCGCGAGGTTGTTGCGTGCATCGTAATCGCGATCGTGTCGCCGTGAGCGGCAGCGTCTAGACAGGTCGTGACTGTCATCGCTGGACGAGGGTGAGGAGTAGCGCTTTGCTAGTGCTTTGCCCTTTTTTGGGTCTGGTACCGGTTCCTTGTCGAGGGAGGCCTTGATTAGCCCCAGGCCCGCGATCGTAGATCGGTGCATGGTCGTTCGGGGATCTCCAGCTGGTGGTTGGTTATTGAGGAGGTACATGGTGGCTGCTGTCACCACGGCCAGCGGTGTCCTGGGAACCACGTTGCCTCTCGTGTCGACTGTCATAGAACCAAAGTCGAGGACTTCCGCGGCATCTATGCGCTCTTGTTCGGTGAGGTGAGCCATCCTCGACTGCCTCTTCTTGGCGAGGTACTCGTTGCCTCTTGAGGAGGATCCTCCGTAGGAGGAGAGCCCAGCACGATGAAGGCTTGATTCGTCCGCTGCCTTTTTATGCGCCTCAAGTTGCGCGATTGCTTTTTTTTGGCGTTTGAATTCCTCTTTTAGGAGCCAGTGGTAGCCCATCAGCAGTTCCTGCGGGGACCCGAAGGGTAGAGGTGCACCTCATAGGGCTTCGCGGTAGCGATCCCACTCTTGCTCTTTGAGCCTGATCATGACGCGTTCACCGGTTTGCTCGTTGATCATGCTAGGAGGTTCGACTGCTCCTCCATTGCCACCTTTACCGCCGTTGCCACCGTTGCCGGCGTTGGGTGGGTCGGTGCTGTTGCCGGTGTTGCCACCGTTACCGCGGTTGGGTGGATTGGTGTTGTTGCCGGTGTTGCCACCGTTACCGCGGTTGGCGGAGGTGTCGCCCGCGTTGATGACGGCGCACATGAAGTGATTAGGGAAGCTGTTGCTTCCACAACTTTCAGATCCGGAACTGGAGGTTCCATCTTCAGTGGCCAGATCGCTTTGATCGGAGTTGCGACTGCTATCGCTGACCATGTGCCCAACTGCCACCGGAGCATTGAGCTCGCTGAGGGTGCCGACCGATGGAGGGAACCATGATGCCGGGGCAATCGCCGGTGCCATCGGCTGATCAGGCATGCGAAGCGTGCCCATCTGTCCAACTTGGAAGCGGAAGCTCCCAATCGCCAAGCTGACTCCGTCGCCCACGGATTCGAAGGACAGGCGAGTGGCCGGTGTGTGGACGGTGAAGTCGAAATCGCCGAAGAGCTGGCGAATCTCCGCTGTTGCGGAGTTGTAGATCGCAGTTGATGGGGCCGAAGAAGCCGCAACATCAGCACTCCCATAGACGGCGCCAATTGACGAGGGTTTAACTCATCAATGCCCATTGTTATGGACTTGGGTTTTGGAGAAGGAGGGAGCGCTAGAGACATCTATCGGCTAGCAAACAAGCACACAGGGGACAAAGGATTTACCCAGGTTCAGGCCTCGTAGAGGTCCCTACTCCTGCTTGTCTGCTCGTGGAATTATTGAGGGAATCGAAAATTACAACGGTGCGCAGATGCAATCTGGCGAGGGTTTGTGGAAGCTAGGGTTGCATGTGTCCTCCTCGCCGCCCCCTCCTAGCCCTTATATAGATAGGCTAGGTCTCGGGTAGCAGGTCGAGTCGGTTACAAGTTAGGGTTTTCCCCTTCAAACTTTCTATCTTTAGCTTTTTCTTGATCTTCAAGAAATCGAGAGTCCGCAGGTTACTCGAGTCCTTCTATCTGGGCCTTGGCGACACCGTGGGCCTATACGTATCTGGACCATATATACCAAGCTCGAGTACCTGTAGGGTATACCCATGTCAATAACCAAAAAGCAGATCTTCGAATATCATATACTTGACTTGATTACAGTTGGTCAAGTATTGTTTGTCGGTCTTCGATGTCATTGATCTTGGTCTTCGATCTTAATCTCGGTATCGTATTCTACCGGAAAGAACCAAACACCAGAAAGAAAGGGGAAACAACAATCAACACATGGCATCGATGCAATGCTCAAGAAAGGATGATGATATGACAAGTTAAATAGCATTGAAATGGAACCCTAAGGCATGCTTGGCAATTTAAGCGGGATCCAAAGGGTGCAAACCCTAATTCAGGGGAGACCCCGGAATCACCTACGAAGTTCAATTAGTTATTCTAATTAAACTTGTAATTAAAATTGCTTAACAATGCATGATTTTGATGCTATTGTGTAGATCTCATTTTTCTAAACATTTTGATATATTATACATTTTGTGTGTGTGTTATAAATAAGTAGTTATGGAATTTATAAGATTAAACCAATTTGTGAAATTATTAAAACAATTTAAAAAGGTTTATTGCGTCATTATGATGTCATTATTACGGCCAGTTACTTTGTTACTGCACCTAAACTACCCTCAGACACTGACAGAACGGGCCCATGGACAAGTTAGCAAGCCACGCAAGCGGTCAACAGGACCCACGGACATCTCAGCGCCACGTTGGCACAATATCACCATGACGTCACGTCGCTGGCCACCTACAAATGGTCATCGACACCGGCGATTTCGACAACACGCGCGGGAGCTGGGTATGTGGCTCGAACCGAGCCTGCAAGGCGAGCTAGCTAGTGGCAGCACCGCTGCAATTTGACCAGCAGAACAGTGGCTGCGACTGCGTGCGGTGGAGGAACTTGCATATCAGCGTGGTGGCCATGGCACAAAGTGAGAGGGAGCGAGTGGAGGGGCGCCTGAGCACCATATGATCACCGTGAACCTAATGGGCGTGACGACAAGGACGGAGGTGGGCCAAAACGGCGAGAAGGTTGACGGCGACGCTTGTCGGTGTTAGGGAAGATGACCTCGATTCCAGTGATTGAGGGAATACGTGATTTCGTGGCTTGGCTAGGAAGGACCGGGAGTATGAGGAAGAGGTGATGGCGTGCTTGGTTCGCCTCGGGGCGGTACAAAATGGTGTCATATGATGGGGTCCGACGGGGGTAGGTTTTGGGCTTCCACGAGAGATAGCAAACGAGAGCAACAGAGAGAGGGAAAATTAGATAGGGATAGCGAGGGCAACATCATGGCGATCTTATCCTCCATCCAGAGCTCGATGGATGGCGGCAAGGGAGCGGCACAGATTGATGGTGGTGGCATCGCCAAGAAGCTTCTTTGCGTCGGGGACAATGACGACAAACAACCAAAGCGGTATTGGGCCTAGGCCTGGGTGGGCTGCTGTTGGGTCGCGGGAGCTGCGCGCGAGCGACAGATAGAGAGAGGAGGGAGGTGGGCTAGCTGGGCTTCTTGGCTTGAGGCATCCGGCTCTCTCTTTTTTTAGCAGAAATCTTTTTCTTTTTCCTATTTTCATTTCTCTTTTTGTAATGCAAATTCATTTATGTTTTTGGCAATTCAAAATTACTAGAAGGTTTGTAAAACAAGTGAAATAGTTGGGGGCCCTTTAGTCCATTTGGGCTCCACAAGTTTAGGCACTTTTCAAAATACAAAACCTTTTTGAATGCATTTCAGAAAGAGAGGGCAGGATTAGGGTTTAGGGTTTTATTAATTTCCTCTTTGCATGAATTTTTTTAGAGGATGATGCTCATGATGCACAAACAAACCCTAAATACTATTTAAGTAAAACTAGGGTGTTACAACTCTATCCACCTTACGATAATCTCGACCCAAGATTCCAAAGGCAGGAAGAAGGAAAAGGAAACAGGGCCACTCTAAGGATAAGAGGGAAACACACTAAACAACACACCGAGTATCTCATGGTCAACTCATGATGGAGTGTTCAGAAACAACTCTGAGATGACAAATATGAAACACGTTAAGGTAGTGGAGGAAACAAGAGGTGAAGGCTTCAAGTTGTTAGATAGCTGGTCTTCATAAGGATTGAGACCATGGAGTTTCAGAAGAGTTTGGGCTTCTAAAAAGAAAGCTTACAATAGAAAGAACATGACAACAAAGTTCGAGAGATGGAGCTCTACTAGATGGCTTGAGTAGAGCTTATAGCGATACAAAGATACGGATAACCATGCTGTTGAACTACTTTTGATACAGAAGAATCACTCTTCGTTCAATAGAAGGTCAAGACAGAAATGTGTTTTGTGGTGAGGACTCGTAAGAGTCACAAGGAACAAGTATCAAGAGGAACTGGTGATTACCAAAATCATAGTCACTCTTAGGACATGGTCAAGAAACCAAGGAAACTCTTTATTCATCGAGGGTTATCAAAATCTTTGCCAAATATGGTGATATCACTTTACACCAGATGAATAGGTAAGAAGATTCCTGATGACATGAGGAAAAAGAAACTTCATTATCAGACTTCAATTACTTGGCACAACAAACACTGGCCAACATAAACGGGTCTTAAGGATCGAACGATAGACATTTAGCAACTCTACTTTAAATGTTCTCCTTGTTGTTCGAGTTACTAGTCATCAAGTAAAGGTCGGACTTAGCATACAAAGGAAACCATAAGCACAACTCCTATAATAAATCATAGAAGATGCCTCATGAGGAGTGGTTGTTATTGCTGAATCAAGAGAACATGGCAATAGGTCTTTCTGACTAATTGTGTCAACCATTACAACAATCTTGCTAGATTTACAAAGAAACCTATGTCAATCATTCCTTGAGAAACACCAACCATCATATCTGCTTGAGATTCAGATCTGGTTAGGTGGAGTGATACTTCAGACTCCGCAGCATGTCCGAATATAAATCTTGCAACATTTACCACAAAGGTAAAGTGACTAGATTGTCAAGAGTTTGACTACAGTGTTAAGCTCCAAAAGACCAAGCTAGATTGCTAGACCCATGTATTAGCAACTTTTCGAAGGACAACTGCACATACATCAAGTACTTGCAATGAAATACAACTGTGTCCTTGAGGAGCAAAGGTAACTATACTCGAATCCATGGCGACATCTTTCTACAATTGCACATGAATCAGAGAAGGTTACTTCTAACATCCAGAACACATACTTCAAGATGACTCAAAGAAGGTTCTAAAAAGTTTCCAACATTAATACCAACTGTTCCATATGAATGTAGCTTAGTTTGGAGAAAATAAGATGTCATCTATGGGCTCAACAACAAACTTATCAAGATACTCCAAGAAGATGGACTCACATGTTGTGTGAACAAGACAGAGTATTGGTCAAACCAACGGACATGAGGACGTACTCACTTGACACATCACAAGTAGCAACATCATCAAGATAGTCCTTGGAACTGAGTTTGATTTGACGATAGCCCAAATCAAATCAAAGGTGGAGGGAGATAACATATCCATGAAGGAAATACTATCTTTCTTTAGCACGAAGAAAACTAGACATACCTTTAAGATGAACTAGGCCGAACAGAACTTTTGTCTTACAACTCTCTGAGTTGTTGTTTAAGGTCAACCAACTAGTTCAGGGGTATCCAGTATGGATCCTTAGAGAAATGAGAAGTTTAGAGAACTTGCTTGCTCAAGAACTTGACAACACGGCCATGTGGAAACATGGCGATACTTCCAGTAGACATCTAGAATATCATGAACCACTGATATGTCACTTAGTTTGAGAGGGAGCTTGCTTGGTAAGGCAAGAAGACATAGTCTCAGAGCTTCAACACGAGCCCTACTCTTTGACCGAGGACAGTGTACCAGAACAATGGACTTAGTACCACAATCATCCTTGGCTTTGTGATGGGATTAACCAACAGGCTAATAATGATTTAAATGGCCTTAGAGTTCAAAGCAATAACGAATTGCTAAGAATCCCAGATGGCCCAAAGTTAGAGCGAAACTAGATAAGAAGTAAAAGAAGCATACTAGAGTTTTCGCAAATACTTTTCATCTTTGAAATAGTTTTCACAAACACTAGACTCAACATCGACCAGTAGCAAGGTTTTCCTACAGTCGGTACTGCTCTGATACCAAGAACTGTGACACCCTCGGGATCAGGGTTAACAAATACCAAACCTTAGTTTGACATAAGATTAACCTAGAGCTCGAGGGTATCTAGTGAGAAATTGGTAACACAATAGTAATCCTGTGACACAAAATTTATTACAGCAATCTCATCACTTAGCAAAGAACCAAAATATTACAAGAAGAGGTCACTGACCACAAACATCAAACAACAGAAGGAAAATTATGCTATTATGTATAGCAAACTTAACAAATGGCCTAAGAGGCCTAAAGCATAACGATGACGACCCAACCCATAGATTCCAGGTTGCTGGTCGAGAACCCCAAGCTACTCATTCGTGTCGATGCCATACGGACCTTGTATTTAGGGGAACACTTATTATTCTACAAAAGTATCAACAAAGGGTGTACTCCGCAAGACTTATGCCTGGTGGGGTTATTTTGCGTAAGCCAATTTTGTTCATAAAACAAGAGGGAGAAGAAGCTCGTCTACTCAGAATATTTTAAAAGGGGATAAGAGAGCGACATCTCCAAAGAATTGATCATCATCTTTTGATATTCACCAAAGTAATCATCATCTCAGAACTAGGATCACCCCCTCGTACCCATGAGGAAGCATCCTTAAGAACACGTTGAGATGCCAAGTTTTACAATTAGGTTAATGTTCTCTATGATCTTAGAATCTGTTCACCAAGTGTTCATAACCGTGAACACGACTTTTCGAAAAGATTTAACCCTGTAGGGGTGTACAACTTTACCCACACGTACCAACCAACTCTAAATGCCACAATGATTAGCCCTCTTCCCTGGAAGGCCGGCAGAGGGTGGTTGGTCACGACCTTTACCTTGCTTTTGCCGAGACCATGAGTCACGCCCTAAGGATGGTTCCGCCATAACGGGTAAAATCCTGAAGCCGGTCCCTAGAGATGTGGGCGAGGTTGGTTTACCAGGGGCTCCATCCTCCCCAAGCAACCCCAGCCATGCTTACCTACCTGTTATGATGCACCTTCACCCGCCAAATCGTTCAAAATGTTTTCTATGCATATGTCGAATGGAACGCCCGAACTATGTGACTCATGGAATCTGCTAGGCAAGTTAATCAGCGGAGGGGTTCCCAAGCCCTATGTGGTTGTACGCTCATCTTGGTCCAAAGGCAAGAACTCGGTTCCTAGTGGTGGCGAGCATGGGACTACAAAAACCACATCCCACCGTGGCCTCCCATACAAGCCTTAGCATGTTTAACCTGTACCAGTGATCTCATCTCATCACGTTCTCCTATCATACTAGATTCTCTACAAATGGTACATCATCTAGATGAACCAGCACTGACAGCTAAGCATGGCTAAGCAAGACATAGATAATAGCCCTAGAAATGCACACAAGCCAAACCTAGTTATGCTAGGAGCAATGGATCAGGTAGTATAAGCTCAAGGGAGAAATGCAACAGATAGGATACTCTATCTATCGATAAAAGACCACAATAGAATCTTATGCATCATGGCAAGAATGAAATACTTTCAAAATCAAAGGATTCTTTTATATGTGGGGTTATGCTTGCCTTTGCGTGTTGATAACCAATAAGCAGATCTTCAGATATCTTGTACTTGACTTGATTACAGTTGGTCAAGTTTTGTTCATCGGTCTTTGATGGTGTTGATCTCGGTCTTCGATCTCGACCTCGATATCATATTCTACCGGAAAGAACCAAACACCAGAAATAAAGGGGAAACAACAATCATACCATGGCACCGATGCAATGCTCAAGCAAGGATGATGATATGACAAGTTAAATAGCATTGAAATGGAACCCTAAGGCATGCTTGGCAATTTAAGCGGGATCCGAAGGGTGCAAACCCTAATTCAGGGGAGACCCCGGAATCACCTACGGGGTTCAATTAGTTCCTCTAACTAAACTTGTAATGAAACTTGCTTAACAATGCATGATTTTGATCTCATTTTTCTGAAAATTTTGATATATTATACATATTTTCTGAGTTATAGATAAGTAGTTATTGAATTTATAAGATTAAACCAATTTCTGAAATTATTAAAACAATTTTAAAAGGTTTATTGCGTCATTATTACGGCCAGGTACTTTGTTACTGCACCTAAAGCTACCCTCAGACACTGACAGAACGGGCCTAGGGCCACGTCAGCAAGCCACACAAGAGGTCAGCGGTCAACGGGAACCATGGACACGACAGCGGCACGTTGGCACAATGTCACCATGACGTCACATTGCCATCCACATGTAGATGGTCATTGACGCTGGTGATTTCGAGCACGCGCGCGTGTGCTAGGTATGTGGCTCGAACCGGGGCTGCAAGGCGAGCTAGATAGTGGCGGACCTGCTGTGATTTGACCACTGGAACAGTGACTGCGACGACGTGTGACGGCAGAACTTGCAGATCAGCATGGGAGCGACGGCACAGAGCGAGAGGGAGCGAGTGGAGGGGCGTCTGAGCACCATATGCTCACCGTGAAGCTAATGGGCATGACAGCAAGGACGGAGGTGGACCAGAACAGCGAGAAGGTCGACGGTGACGCTTGTCAGTGCCGGGGAAGACGACCTCTATTCCGGCGTTTAAGGGAACGCGCGCTTCCGTGGCTTGGCTAGGAAGGACCGAGAGGAAGAGGAGGAGGTGATGGCATGCTAGGTTGTCCTCGGGGCGGTGCAGAACAGCGGCGAACGATGGGGTCCAACGGGGTTAGGGTTTGGGATTGCACGGGAGAGAGCAAACGAGAGCAAGAGAGAGAGAGGGAAAAGTGGATAGGGAGAGCGAGGGCGACGTCGTGGCGATCTTATCCTCCATCCAGAGCACGATGGACGACGGCGAGGGAGCGGCGCAGATCGACGGTGGCGGCATCGTCAGGCAGCTGCTTGGCGTCGGGGGTGACAACGACAAACAGGCGAAGCGGTATTGGGCCTAGGCCTGGGCCTGGGTGGGCTGTTGTTGGGCCGCGGGAGCTGCGCGCGAGTGACAGATAGAGAGAGGAGGGAGGTGGGCTAGCTGGGCTCCTCGGCATGAGGCATCCGGCTCTCTTTTTAGCAGAAATCTTTTTCTTTTTCCTGTTTTCATTTCTCTTTTTGTAATGCAAATTCATTTCTATTTTTGGCAATTCAAAATTACTAGAAGGTTTGTAAAACAAGTGAAATAGTTGGGGGGCCCTTTAGTCCATTTGGGCTCCACATGTTTTGGCACTTTTCAAAATACAAAACCTTTTTGAATGCATTTCAGAAAGAGAGGGGAGGATTAGGGTTTAGGGTTTTATTAATTTCCTCTTTGCATGTATTTTTTTAGAGGATGATGCTCATGATGCACAAACAAACCCTAAATATTTTAGTTCCCCTAGTTCGTTAGTTGTACTCAGTTTTCCCTAGCCGCTTAGTTTTTTCCTCACTTTTGCCCTCCCTCCATTCCGAAACCCTCACATGCGCTCGGATGGGGGGATGTCGTCAGGTCAAAGGCTTGACCATTAAATGCTGACCGGTGGGACCATGTTGGGGAGGGTCGTGCATTGAGCGTTATGTTACGTCACCTCGACCGTTACATACTGACAGGTGGGGCCAGGATACACAGCGGACCAGCCATCCATCTCTCGCTGATTATGGGGGACTTGGTGTGGGACCATGTGGGCTGCGCTTGGTGGTTACGTGCACCCTGTCGCCTAAATTGGAAGTTTTTTTTTTGTTATTTTTATGATTGACCTTTTTAAGAGCGCTTTTCCCCCTATCTCTCTCGCTAACAGTTGTGTTTTTTTACCAAAAAGGTAGCGAATCTAGAGCAGCTTCTCTCTTTATTCATTGTTCCTTTTGCCCTTATTTTTCCCCAATCTGGCAGCAAATCTAGAGCAGCAAAACTAACCAGCACCATAAATAAATTCAGTAAATAGTGCAGATGTAGATAAAATAGCTAATATAGGTTAAATAGTACGTTACTTAACGAGGTTCGACAATTAGGCTGCTCAGTAGCAGCGGACAAGTTCAACACAGATAAGGCAAAAGAAGTTGCTTTACAACAGCAGCAGCAGATCAGTGGCCCTCATGTCCTATGCTAGGAGGGCCTCCGCCTCGTCTTTCTGGCGGCTCCTCCACTTCTTGCTACCCAGTCCCTTGACCTTGGGCGCCTTGGGCTTGATCGGGGGCATGCGACCCTCCTCGATAGCCACCTTCTGGAGGTTGTGAAGGTGAAGACCGAGCGCCTGGTGCTTGGCTATGAAGCCATGGACGTTCACGGACTCGCCGTGGGTCCTCACGTCCTCGAAATGCTTCACGAGGGAGTTGAAGTCTGTGGCACGGAGCCTCCTGGTGGGATAGAAGGGGCACCTATACACGTTGCCCGCGAAGAAGTTGTTGTACTAGCCGGACTTCAGCCTCCTCAGCACATGACGAGTCTTGGTGTCCTTCGACTCGTCGTCGCTGCGGACATTGCTGCTATCCTCCTGTTGGAAAAAATAATAGAGTGCAATAAGGACATGGTTGAGATACTTGGATTATCAGGATTGATTATTTGGATAACCGATTGAGATCTCCTGATTATTCCCCAAATCTCAAACCAAATCGAATACTGATCCCAACTATGAACAGGGGGGTTCAAATACGAAAAGGGGGATTCATCGAAATACGAGATCTAACACAAGATGATTAGCTACTGTAAAAATACGAACAACCCAGCCCTAATAACATACGATCTAGCATCCAACAATGGGAATGGGGGAAGAAAAAAGGAAGGGGAGAAAATCCTAGTTACCTTCGACCATGGGTTGGCGATGCTGGTATCGTAGGGGTTCTCCGGCCTGATGTAAACAACCTCCTCGTAGGGGTCCTAGCCGAGCGGGACCTGCCCGAGACCGACGGAGGCCTCCTCGCCGGCGGCTAAGGTGGATGCAGGGATGGGGATGGGGGCCTATATGGGGACAGGGTCCTCCTCACTGATGGCCTTGGAGGCGCCGATGGCCACCGCACCATTCTTCTCCATCGGCGGCGTGGTTGGGGTTTTCTTGGGGATTTATTTGCAGAAGGTGATGGGATAGTGGAGACGGTTGAGTAGCGAGTGAGTGAGAGTGGGGAGGCCTCTATTAAACAAGAAGGGAAGCAACGTTTCGTTGCACTACCGTGCACTGCGTAACCGCGTACGATACTGCACCGTGAAGGGCCACACGTGTCCGCTACCGCCCCGTGCAGCTCACACTCGTACCGTGAGTCACGTTTTTCCCTCGTGTCTAACCCTGGCGACTCAGTTGTACTCAGTTTTTCCCTCGAGTGTAACACTAGCAGTTTGGTTGTACATAGTTTTGCCCTCCAGTACTAACACTGCCGTGTGCAATATACTCAGTTTTACCCTCTGGTGGCTGGTCAACAGAGAGTCAACAAATAGGTTTTAGCTAGCTAATTGAGCCATTTTATGCACAACTAATTCAAAAAGAGCAAAACATAGTGACATCTACCCAGGGAGTCTTATTATGTGACCCGCCACCATAAGAAATGTATATAAATAAAGTTTTAACCATATCACCACTTCTCAAATCACCTACTATGTATGAAGGTTCATGGATTTCTACTCAAGCCTCTTCCCAAAACATCCCTCCCCAAAACATAGTTTTCTCTGAATGAGGTAATGATTGTCAAACTGGTGTATATTTGAATTGCAAATAGTTTGATGTATGCTAGGATGTATTTTATTGTATAAAAGACGCATTTTCCATTTTTGAAACCTTTTCTATTTTCTATTTGAATCCCTTTGTCAGTCTTGCCCTTGGTTTTTAAGTTATACTCAGTTTTGCCCTTGGTTCTTAAGTGCTACACAGTTTTCTCCTCTCTTTCTATCTATCTCTCGCACATGTGCTCATCTTCGCTACCACGCTCTGATTGGTCAAGATAGTTGTCACACGGATTGTGCCCACCAACCGTTGATCCTCTGTGATCTAGCAGACAGGATAACCCCTATATCTTTTGAGGGCACCCCTCTATCCGTGCAAAATAACGAGTATGCCACCTGTACTTTAACTCCATAAACAAATGAACTTGAATATAATTTGAAGGGAACATGTTCGAAGGTGTATAATTTGTGCATTACATTCAACTCCATGGAAATGATAATCTCTCAAGATTTTCTTAGCACAACATTATCACGTATTAAGTGCGATTTCAAAGAGTTCAAAGGTGTATAATTTTTGTATACGCAAGTTTATGCATTATATTTCACTCCATGGAAATGGTAATCTCTTAAGATTTTCTTAGCACAATATTATCACGGATTAAGTGCGATTTCAAAGAGTTCAAAGGTGTATAATTTTTGTATACGCAAGTTGATGCTTTATATTTCACTCCACAGAAATGGTAATCTCTCAAGATTTTCTTAGCACAACATTATCACATATTAAGTGCGATTTCAAAGAGTTCAAAGGTGTATAAGTTTTGTATACGCAAGTTTATGCATTATATTTCACTCCATGGAAACGGTAATCTCTCAAGATTTTCTTAGCACAACATTATCACGTATTAAGTGTGATTTCAAAGAGTTCAAAGGTGTATAATTTTTGTATACGCGAGTTTATGCATTATATTTCACTCCATGGAAATGGTAATCCCTCAAGATTTTCTTAGCACAACATTATCACGTATTAAGTGTGACTTCAAAGAGTTCAAAGGTGTAAAATTTTTGTATACGCAAATTTATGCATTATATTTCACTCCATGGAAATGGAAATCTCTCAAGATTTTCTTAGCACAACATTATCACGAATTAAGTGCGATTTCAAAGAGTTCAAAGGTGTATAATTTTTGTATACGCAAGTTTATACATTATATTTCACTCGATGGAAATGGTAATCTCTCAATATTTTCTTAGCACAACATTATCACGTATTAAGTGCGATTTCAAAGAGTTCAAAGATGTATAATTTTTGTATATGCAAGTTTATGCATTATATTTCACTCCATGGAAATGGTAATCTCTCAATATTTTCTTAGCACGACATTATCACGTATTAAGTGCGATTTCAAAGAGTTCAAAGGTGTATAATTTTTGTATACGCAAGTTTATGCATTATATTTTCACTCCATGGAAATGATAAATAATTAGGCTTTTATTAGCACAACATTATCATGTCCTAATTGCAATTTAAAAGAGTTCAAAGGTGTATAATTTTCATATAATTTCCGTATATGTATTACATTTCACCATATGAAAATGAAGCAACAACACGAGTGCGGGGCTGGCTCGGGGTCCCATCTTGCAACGCCAACCTTGGTAAGCTGTGGGTCCGGTGTTCACGTGGATAAGCTATGGGTATGGCGCTCATGTGGATAAGCTGTGGGTCTGATGCTGATCTGGATAAGTTGAGAGAGGTGTCCACTACAGGAATCGACTGAACGCGGCCCCACTTGTCAGCATGTAACGTCAAGGGTACACTACAGGACCCAACAGAACGCGGCCCTACTTGTCAGCATGTAACAGCGAGGGTCCACTACGGGACCCGACTGAATGCGGCCCAACTTGTCAGCACGTAATGGCAAGGCTGACGGACGGCGAATTTCTGACCATGTGAGAGTTTCGTACAAGGAGATGGGGAAAAGTGAGGAAAAACTAAGCAGCTGGGGAAAACTGAGTACAACTAACAGACTGAGGGCACGAAAATAGAAACCCCTTAAGTAAAACTGGGGTGTTACAGGCGAGATGGAGGACAATGAACGAAGAAGGCAAGACGTGTACGACGAACACATCGAACTAGGGAATTTGTAGAATCAGGTGAATGATCGTGTTGCAGCATTGAGGTAGCAGTGCGCTAGATTGGCTAGCAGGGTACAAGCCGTTATAAATAGGTTGGCCAAGCTTGCTCATTGATGTAATTAGAGTTAGATTTAATTATGTTGCTAGTATTAATATTTAGTACTAATCAGTCTTGTAGTAGATTGAGTAATCTGTAGTGTTCTTATGGTGGCTTCTTCACTTTGGACAATGCAAGACCCCGACTCGTGCACAAGTACATGTGTACCGATATCTCCCCATGTATGCAAATTACTATGTCCCCCTTTTTGGTGTGTTATTTTGTTGGTTTTATAATCAATACAAATGTTAATCAAACAGAATGTTGGGGAATATGCGACACGTTTGACTTGCCAAAAAATCGGTAAGGCAAAGGTTGGCATAGTTAAGAATCATACTAGTTATTTCCCCTTCAGCCCACACAGGTCACTCTCATCCATATCTAAAAAAATCTCCCACCCTACCAACCCTTAAAATAGCCCCAGCTCCGCGGCGGCGCTGAGCCCGGCCGAGGTGACCTCTGCGGCACGCTGTACCGCACCATCCTCCACGGCAGAGCTGACCTCGGCCGCACTGGACTGCACCATCCTCCACGGCAGTGCTGAACCCGACCACTGTCCTCTGCATCGCTCTGGACTGCACCATCCTCCGTGGTGGCGCTGACCCCAGCCGTGCTCACCTCATGTGCTAGGCCGAACCACACTATCCTTGCGGTAGTGTTGACCCCGATGCAATCACCTCATGTGCCATGCCATACTGCAGCATCCTCCACGGAAGAGCTGTCGCTAGCCGCATATTCGTATGTCCCCAATCCATCAAACTGTCATTTTTTATATTTAGGCATTGATATTTGTTAGTATATCATTGTTTTATGGTTTGCTGTGCCTTGGGATATAAAAACTAACATTGCTAGGTAGTAAGAAGTGATGTCAAACTGTCTTAATTTCCATGGTTAAAAACAACAATTCTGAACAGTAACAGTAACAAAGTTCCAAGGTCTCAACAGCCTGTGGCCTCTACCATGCGAGGTAAATTTGCTCTCAATATACAACTCTATCAATACAAGACACATATAACTATTAAAATGTACACTCTTCAATATAGGTTTGGCAATGAAGTTAACATTGTTAGGATCATGCCCTAGAGGCCCACATCCCGCCTTATATTTGTAACCTAGTATTCATCTTGGAGATAGTTTTAGAGACAATTCCTTATTTGACCCTGGTTGAAATTTGGCTTCCTTTTTTGGCCCTAGACAAATGTTGTGTCCTGTTTTGACATCTAATCTTCACTTGGTTCCTTATATGTCCCTCTAGTGCAACTTTAACACCAACGGTGTTAACTAGGTGCCTAAGATGACACTTTTGCCCCCCGATGCAATATGTGACAAAAATGCGCCTGAAGTCTAGGCTAAAATGGTGGTGCTCCATTCATTGTGCTGCTTAAAGAAAGCAAGTTTCGGTCCTCGTCCGACCTTGATTCTAGCCAAAAAAATCGTGTATACATATATGTATTTTGGCAGGTCGTGCTTGCCCCTTCGCTGTTGTGCGGCTCTGACCTGTAAGTGGCTCGATCATGGCTTTAGAACATCCCCACAGGCGAGCGACGAGACCACGATGACTCGACGGCATCATGGCAGCCGCGTGCTCTAGAACCTCCATCTCTTGATGCTGCGCCGCCACTCCACGACTCCATGTCTCGCCAGCGCGCCGCCACTCCACTCCGTCCTACCGAATGGCCATCTCTAGGGTTACGCCACCGCCGAAGATCTCGCAGATGGATGCTCCACTTCCGCACCTTCTCCGTCCTCCGGGAACCTTCCACCGCCGTTCCCGTGTCACCATCCAGCGCTCCCTATGTCGCTGTATGGCTATACCTCTGCCGCTGCCGCCACGTATCAGAGAGATGAGGGAGGGGACGGGTTGGGACAAAGGAGGGACGGGGGTCTGGTCTGGGACGAGATGAGCGGTTCCATTTTCTTTTTTCTTTCCAGTCAATGATGTATCGATCGAGCAGGGGTATACAAGTCCGGAAAAAGCCTCAACGGGAGAAGCTAACGGAATTGATGACAGGTCCAAATAAGGAACTAAGTGAAGATTTTGTGTTAAAAAGGGAAGGCAAATTTGTCCAGGGTCAAGAAAGGAAGCCAAAGTTTAACTAGGGTCAGATAAGGAATTCTCTCATAGTTTTATGTGCCAATGCAATCGTTGCAGGTGTGGAACCACATACACATATCTATCTCTAGCTAGTTTGTCCTTAGTCGTTTGAGGTTGGTAGGGAAACCCACTGTCGAGACCAATTTGTAAGTTGGAAGATGACAATGTTTCACGTGTCATGACCATGGAGATGCTATCCGCTTTGCATTGGCTAGTCGGAAGAGGTATGATAGCCGGACCGGTCCAAAGGTTAGTAGGACGTGATCACACCGTCATACGCTCTAACTAACATAATGGAATCCTTATACCTAAGGGGATCACATGATCCGAGTTGTGGAAAAGCCGTCTTTGACTCCACCTAACACTCACCATAACTGGTAGTCATAAGTGTGGTCTTGGGCCGACTTCGAAGCAAGCTACGTGACGTGGATTAGCCAATACAGAATGTCCCCCTCCATCTCAGAGAGATATTCTTTGGGCCCTCTCGTGTGATATGATTCAGAAGCATGGCCATGCGCTACTCGATCAAGTGTGGATTGAGGTAGTCCGACTCAGTGAAGCTAGAGGGAATCAATTAACACTGGAACAAGAAGGGAGTATATTGGCACTAGGATGTCAGAATCCCCCCTACGGTTTATCACCAATACCGTGAGGGAAATGGACTTGCACAGATCGTCACATTAAGGGCACTTGCGGAAACTAGGAGTCAGCAAGTCTTGCTAGAGGCCGCTGCCGACTATCAGCTCTAGTCGGAAAGTCACTGAGCTACAACTCCGACTGAATAATTGCTGAGTTGTGTCCGGCTTACCATAAGCCTGTGGGATCAGACACTTAAGAGAGTGGGACTAGGCAGATGTTGATCCGACTATTAGAAGCCGGCAAGTTGGACGGGTTCAGACAAGGACACGTGTCAATGGGTTGGACACACTTTGACTATGGTTAGTGTTTAGGACTGAGGGACATAAGTGTTGTGTTCCCTCACCTACTCGTCTATATAAAGTAAGGTGTGTGGCGGCGGAGAGATAACAATCTATTGCTACTTCCTAGGGTTTTGCTAGACTTGGCAATTCCACCTTCGTGTCCTATAACGGGAAGAACGAGACTAGCATCTCATTTTGCTGCTATTCCACCTTGTATGTGTGTGCGACAGCAGAGGCACCACACTTGTGGTGCTCATCAGTGACATTGGGCGGTGATGGCTCTAAAATATAGCCATCCACATCCACATTTAAACTGGATATTATTCATATTTTTGATGAAATATCTCTCTAAACCGTGGCACTAATGCCTAATATTCAAAGGGGTATGCAATCCTTTCTTTCTATTTTTTCCTACGCAGATAATGTCGTTTGAAGATGGGAATCACTACATTAAAGTCAAAGAGGCGATATTTCTAACAACCAGAAGAAACCAGGAGTCGTGAAGCGGAGGCAGACGCTTTAACGACTAACTACACGACGGGAGAAAAATTCTGGCTATATAGTTCTGGTCGTATAGTTGGCGCCGCCACCGTTAGGTCAAACAGAAAAACTTTCGTGAAGGGATACCTATATAAAGAAGCCTCTAGCAACGAGAAAACCCTCCTTCCTCATACAAAAGTCTCTGCCCTAGATCATTAGCCGCCTCCAGATTTCAAAACCCTTGTCCATCTCCATAGCCATATTCCACCACTTGTAAAAGTAGATCTCTTCTTCAATTGGCGACATTGTAAGAAAATTGCTATCAATCTCATGATTTTCATTACAATGTTTGTGATTGTTGATCTCATCTCTATGTGTGAGTAATTCTCCTTGGGCTAAGGGCTTCGGCCTAGCCATGTAGCGTTTGTGCAAGTTATTTGTTATAGATGGGATCATGTATTAGTTTGTATGACATGATGATTATTGTATCCTCTCTTGCCTCAATCCAAGGACTTGTCAGGTACCTAAGACCGTGAGGGTTGCACCAGGTATAGGGATTATGCGTAATGACTAATCTGCAGGTTGGGAACCCTAGTTATAGAAGGGGTACTACAGCTGTATGTGAGGGATTTACTTGGGATTAACGGTGACATCACTATGCATATCATTAGTTCTCTTTCTTCTATGGATGAGACTAGTAGGTTATTGCTATAAGAGGTTGTGGAGGCAATAGAAATTATGGATGCACTGCCCACATATAATTTATCTTGCTCTAACAATTACATGCATACTTTACCATTATCTTTTATTCCCATCAGATGTTTTGCACAGCTACAGGTGAAACTGAACGCCCTAGGCTCTCTCTCTCTCCATCATCGACATTAACAAAAAGACACAAACTATTGGTGAGGTTATTAGGAACCTTGCTAGTTTTTATTCTTGTTTTTAATTTTGTTAGTTTGCTTTCAGTCTTTATTTGATAAACCAAAAAAATTAGTTAGCCTTTCAATTCTTGCTTTTACAATTATAATACTTTGTTTAAGAAAACCCAAAAACATAGGAAATATGGCTGAAAAGAAGCTTGGGGAGTTTGCTACTCCAAATAATGATTATTTGCATACTCCTATTACTCAGCCAGCAATTGCTACTAATGACTATGAAATTAAGCCCCATTATTTAAGTTTGGTTCAACAGAATCAATTTGGAGGCTCTGCTATTGAAGACGCAGGTATGCACTTGAATACTTTCACTGAAATATGTGATATGATACGTATAAAAGACGTTGACCCCGATGCGGCCAAATTGAGTTTATTTCCTTTCTCTCTTAGAGGAAGAGCAAAAGAATGGTTGTTATCTTTGCCTAAAAATACTATTACATCATGGGTGGGATGTACTTATTTATTTATGACTAAATTTTTTCCACCTGCAAAGACTATGCAACTTAGATCTAATATTACTGGTTTTAGACAAGAAGAGCGTGAGCCACTAGTGCTTGCATGGGAGAGGATGAAAGAATGCATGAGAAACTGTCCTAGTCATGGGATGTAAGACTGGTTAATTCAAAACAGCTGGAGGAACATTTATGGGTAAACATATTACCGAAGCAAAGCAGCTGCTAGACAATATGCAAGACAACCATGCCCAATGGTATGTGGATAGATCAAACATGAAGAAGGTGAACTCCATCTCACCACAAGAAAATGAATAACTCAATGCTAAGTTGGATGAGCTCATACTAGTCGTGAAAGGTAAGGAAACCTAGGTAAGAGCTATCCCTGAAACAAATATTGAAGAAATGGACTTCATAGCTCGTAATGATTATAACCCTACTTGGAAGAAGAATTATAATCCTAATTTTAGAAACACTATTCTAGTCCTATAGGTAACTCTAATAATAATATGGGAACTAGTAAAGGTAGTCTCCAAGAAACACTTAAGTCTTTTATAGACTCACAAAATGAGCAAAACAATATTCTTGTTAAAATAACGGAGAACCATGATTCTATGCGTGGTAAATTATCTAACCAAGCTATTAGTTTGAGAAATGATTTGCAGGCCCTCCACGAAAGAACGGGGATCGTTGAGGCGAAGATAGGTAAGATAACCGAGAGTCAAACTCTCATTCTAGCTAAATTTGTAGGTAAAGCTGAGCCCAATCCTGTTGAAGATCTCAAAATGATGGGAATACAAAGGGAGGAGCCTGAAGAACTTGATTATAGTAATGCTCCTTCACCAAGCTCTACCGTTGAAGATCTCGTAAAAAGGATCA
The DNA here is from genome assembly GCA_916181665.1 of Avena sativa. Classification (NCBI taxonomy): domain Eukaryota; kingdom Viridiplantae; phylum Streptophyta; class Magnoliopsida; order Poales; family Poaceae; genus Avena; species Avena sativa. The sequence goes on along the minus strand of OV702287.1, from coordinate 99,807,702 downwards.
AAGTTAAGATTCCGGTAAGTGAAGGTAGTGAGAACGCTATGTACCAACACTTTGTTAATCAGGTAGCAATGAAGGTACATGAGCTTGAGGAACAATATAAGTAAATTGCTAAAAAATTACCTGTAAAGCTTGATGACATATTTGAGCCTACTATTAAGATTAAAATTGGAACCAATGAGATAGCTGCACTTTGTGATCTAGGTGCAAGCGTCTCAACAATTCCAAAGAGTCTTTTTAACAAGTTAAACTGGCTCTTTTGAGATCACCGAGTTAAAATTGCATCTAGCAGATTCTACCTACAAAAAAGCTGTAGGAATTAAGGAGAATACTTTAGTATACATTAAAGGTTGTCCTTCTCTCATTGATTTTGTTACTATTGACATGCCTGAAGATGCTACTACTCCTATTATATTAGGACATCCTTTCTTAAGAACTATTAAAGCTTTGATTAATCTAAATGAAGGGAACGTGAAGCTTCAATTGCCTTCACGGGATCCTTTTGTTATTCATTTCCCTAGGAAGAAGAAAGCCAAGCATGATGAAAAGGAGGCCATCACTTTGAAGGCTAACTACTTTGGAGTGGGTGTTCCACTCATCTGGCCTAAGTGAGCAACATTGAGGTCAAGCTATTGACCATAAAAAAGCACTTCATGGGAGGCAACCCATGTAAAATCAAGGTTTGAGTAAAGTTTTTAAGTTTTAGTTTAAGTTTATGTTTAATAAAGAGTGCTAGAAAATTCCAATTGAGGAGAAGAAGTTCGGTAGTACTAAAAATCCTGCTTTATTCATGCTATTGTTGGTCGATAATATTTACTGTCAATTTTCTGTCAAAACAAGGTATATCACTAAGTTATAGGAAAAGAAATAATTTTCGAAGAAACAATTTTTTTTGATGCATACAGAGAGTTTAATGACTACCTATATGGCAGGAATAAAAATTCTGGCTGTATAGTTCTGGTCGTATAGATATCTTTGTCATCGACAATTTTTCTTTCATATGTATTGGAAGTTTAACGACCAACTATATTGGAGGAATAAAAATTCTGGCCATATAGCTCCGGTCGTATAGATATTGGTGCCTCTGTACAAATTCTTTTCCAATGTATTGAGAGTTTAACGACCAACTATACGGCAGGAATAAAAATTCCGGCCGTATAGTTCCGGTCGTATAGATATCGATGCTTTGTATATTTTCTATCCTAGGGATAGACAGTTTGACGACCAACTATACGGCGGGAACACATTGTTCCGGCCGTATAGCTGCACCGCCAGGAGGAAACCCTAAAATTTTGACAGAAGGTCAACTATACGATGGGAACGCATTGTTCTAGCCATATAGTTGCGTCCGACCATAAAATCGCAGGGGAAGGTACCTCCGACTCCAAAACTTCAATCCTTTTTATCTCTTCTACCTCCAAACTCTCTCAAAACCTCAAGAGATCTTCATCTCTACTCAATTTCGTTCGATTTCCTCGCAAACAAGTGATCTACGGTATGTTTCTCCGTCGATCCTCCAATTACTTTCTGCAAATTTATCTTCGATCTACTGTCATTATCAATCTAGGGTGAGACCTACTATGAACCAATTGTCATGATTCTCTTGCCTAGATAAATTTTACGAGGAGATTCTTTAGTGTGCTATTATGAGGAACATGTTATACTTACTGTTGTTGGATCAAAAAGTTATATTTTTTCCTTTCATCAATGTTTTAGACGATGAACACAAGGAGCCAAACTTGTGCTCGTGCCACCGGTAGCGCTTCTCAGGCTGTCGCTCAAGAACGCATGAGGATACGGTTCAGGGATGAGCTCCAATGTGATCGCTTCAACAAGATCAAGACCCGCGAAGTGAAGGCCACCAAGTGGGCTTGCCCCATTATATTGAACCAACTCGGTATTTATGATGACTTCGGATTACTTTGCAATAGAGCTGCCCTACAAAACTTTGTGTACAATGATGTGCCTACTTATCGCTGCTTAGCCATTGAATTCCTAAGTTCCTTGCAAAGCACCATTAAACAATGGCAAGGAGAGGACACTATTTCTTTCCGACTCATGAACAACAACTACACTTTAACTTTAAATGAATGGTACGCATGTTTTAATTTGCCAAACATTGATGTTAATGCCTTACGCGCATCCTTTACTGGCTTAGAACCTACCCCTGAACAATATTACAATGGAATGAGTTTCACTACTAGAGTAAACAAGGGGAAGAATATTTAACATCCTGCAATTCGCTATTTGTTCTATGTTATTTCTAACACCTTACAGGCACGTAATGAGTTCACGAGACTCAACGAGGAGGACATCTTAGTCCTTGCAAATGTTGCTTACATCGATTGCGGCTTGTCACTCCACTTGGGAGCCATCCTCGTGCGCTACTTAGAGCACCAAGCCTCCCAAAGCCAAGGACCAATCACATGTGGAGGCATCATCACCGTGCTTGCCACTACCCTAAGCATCGGCCTAGGTGAGTTGCAACCCGTGCTAGGTGAGTGACGTGTTGGTTTCTCTACTTTAAAATCTTGTGGAATGCTCACTATGAGAGGTGGTGTTTATTATCTGCGTATTGCTAGAGCTGGGCGTCTCTACCCCGCTCCTATGCTTAATGGTCTTTTCTCTATCGAGGAAGGACATTTGCTATATGACTTGCAGGTTGAGCAACACCAACCCGAGGAGGAGATTCTAGAGGAGGATAAGGACGAAGAGGAGGAGCAAGAAGTTCCTTATCAAGAGGAGCAGCCATCAACCCGGTTTGCTACATACCAAGACTTCCAAGAACTTGGAGGGACTGTGGAGAGGATGCATAGCCTCTCTTTGAGCCTCCGAAAAACAACTAGTAACCTCTCAACTCAATTCGAGAACTTGAGTAACGACTTTTTCCCACCACCACAATGATTTGAAGGGCTTGCAAAAGACTAAGCTTGGGGAAGTTTCCTCATGTATCTTTATTTGGCGTTCGTTTGCTTTTATTTATTTCGAGGTCATGTTTTTAATTTGAGTTTATAAGCACTCATGTTGGTTTCCCCAACACTTTATTTTTAGTTCTTTCTATTTTATTTCGATATTTTGTAGCCGAGCTTTGCCACCAATTTTCTATTCTTTAAACTCCCTCTCTTAAAACACAAAAACATTTCTCCATTTTTCCTTATTTTCTCTCTTTCTTTTTCTTTACGCCTCGAGGTTCTCATATATTTGCAGGAGAGTGATCGACTTCGAGTTTCCAAGAAGCAAATAAAAAAGGAAGAGATAAGTGGAACCAAACATGAGAGGTATGCCTTATGACTCCCCACTTTTGAAGTTTGAGAAACCCATGCTAGTTAGTAGTAAATGTCGAGATATTATATTTGTGGAGTGAGTATTTGTATTGTAGTAAGATTTTCGTTTGCATGGGTATTTAGTTGGGTATGTTTTGTTCCAGCTCTCGTAATTAACTAAGTCTTGCCTAAAAATTGCTAAACAATTGTAATTAGAAAAAGTCTCACAATTGAAGGCTTGGGTGTTGTAGTGCTTAGTCTTGAAGGCTTATTTCTAGAGACACTCAACACCACTGAAAATGTTGATTGACTTGATAGCTCTCTTCAAAAGGATTTGTTCGATTGAATTAATGTTTAGCGGTTTTTGTGAGCATGCCAAAGTTTGACATGTTAATCATAAGAATGATATAGCTTTATGTGTGTCAAACTTCATGGGATGCCAACAACTCCGTTGGCCTATGAACGATCTTCATGGAGGAAACTCCTAGATTTCGGCTATGAGTTGATTAAACACTTGTAGCAGCAATGGTATAGTGGGTAAGATTCTTGGCACTCCTGGGTAGCTGTAATCATGATGGAATCACTCCTCTGGCTATTATGAGTAATCATTATGTAAAAGGAACAAAAACCTTATTGATGCCACGAGTATCCATCATAGCCCGATAAACTAATAAAAATCTTTGCCATGCTCTCAATTACTTAAGAACTGAATTTCTTGAAGGACAATGAATAAAAAAGTAGTACTTGAAAAGTCTTGATTTATTGATGAGGGAGAATTGAGATACTCTAGTGTATATGCTTTTCATGACAACTCTCACACTCTCAATTTACATGATTATAATTTGTTCAAAGGCAAGCCTATGAGTTGATTACATGACATGGAATAAAGATTACTCATTTGAATCATCCATGTTAACAATAATTTTGCTGCGCTATAAGGATGCACAAAACCCATATGATATGCTTTCCATTACTCTATCTCTGCTGAAGTTTTTCAGATTTATGAAGTGGAGGAAACATGAGACTACTGATCATGATTAAGATCACCATCTCGTTATTTCAGTTTAAATGTTGAGTTCCTTTTTGATTTTGGTTTTCTTGCTCGGCGACGATCAAGTTTAAGCTTGGGGAGGTTTATGGCTCTGGAATATAGCCATCCACGTCCACATTTAAACTGGATATTATTCATATTTTTGATGAAATGTCTCTCTAAACCCTGCCACTAATGCCTAATATTCAAAGGGGTATGCAATCCTTTCTTTATATTTTTTCCTACGCAGATAATGTTGTTTGAAGATCGGAATCACTACATTAAAGTCAAAGATACGAGATTTCCAAAAACCAAAAGAAACCAGGAGCCATTAAGTGGAGGAAGACGCTTTAACAACCAAGTATACGACCGGAGCAAAATTTTGGCTGTATAGTTCCAGTCGTATAGTTGGTGCCACCACCGTTAGGTCAAACAGAACAACTTTCGGGAAGGGACCCCTATATAAAGAAGCCTCGGGCGACGAGAAAACCCTCCTGCCTCATCCAAAAGTGCCTGCGCCAGATCATCAACCGCCTCCAGATCTCAAAACCCTTCTCCATCTGCATAGCCATATTCCACCACTTGTAATAGTAGATCTCTTCTTCGATTGGTGACATTGTAAGACTATTGCTATCAATCTCATGATTTTCATTACAATGTTTGTGATTGTTGATCTCATATCGATGTGTGAGTAATTCTCCTTGGGCTAAGGGCTTCGACCTAGCCATGTAGCGTTTGTGCATGTTATTTATCATAGATGGGATCATGTATTAGTTTGTATGATATGATGATTATTGTATCCTCTTTTGCCTCAATCCAAGGACTTGTCAGCTACCCAAGACCCCGAGGGTTGAGCCAGGTATAGGGAGTATGAGTAATGACTGATCTGCAGGTTGGGGACCCCAGTGACAGATGGGGTAGTACGACTGTATGTGAGGGATTTACTTGGGATTAATGGTGACATCACTATGGATATCATTAGTTCTCTTTCTTCTATGGATGAGACTAGTAGGTTATTGATATAAGCCGTTGCGGAGGTAGTAGCAATTATGGATGCACTGCCCACATATAATTTATCTTGCTCTAACAATTACATGCCTATTTTATCTTTATCTTTTATTCCCATCAGATGTTTTGCACAGCTACAGGTGAAACCGAACGCCCTAGGCCCTCTCTATCCATCATCGACAACAACAAAAACCCGCAAACTATTGGTCTGGTAAAAACAAAAAAGGAATTATAAAACTCCTGAAGATCCGTTAAAGTAACTTCTCTATGCATCTTCTTCCCGAGGATTTGACAAACCTAGGTCTACTAGGGAAAAAGAAGCTATACTACATTCGTAATCCGGATAGAAGGTATCAGGCGGCGGCGAAGTCAGAGGGAAGGAGGAGCATGGAGCCGGTGACGAGGTGGTCCCAGGGTCAAGAAGTTCTCCATAGCTAGACGAGACGAGGGGAACATACGGCACCACCATGACGCGCTTTCTTAGCTTCTGCACCTACGTGTCGATAGGTACAAACTATTGCTTTTGACCTTAGCCGGGTCTTGGTGTGGCTTGCCAGAGACCTCAGTAGAGCAGAAAAGTTTTTATTTTCAGCCTGACTGCTAGGTTTTTTCCCTAGTTCTTGTGCATGAGATGCGTTAGTAGGAAAGATTGGATCTTTCTCGCTGTTTTTGTTTTGCCTTTATGATCTGTTTTGATCTTGGGCAGTGGCGAGATCTGGTTTGTCTTGGCCAAGAAGTTGGTCATGATTGTTCCAGATCTGAGTGGGAGGTCACGTGGCTGACGTCCATGATCAACCACTAAAGTTGCTTTTCTTGTTGACAAGAATAGGACAACTATACCCTGTCAAAAGTTACAACTAAGAGTTAGCTAGTATAAGTTTGAAAGGTTTCAACTTGCAAGTTTTATTTGCTTCTTTTTCCCTCGAAGAAGGTCTAGTAGGATTACCCCGCCATTTGCTGAAGCACTACAAGTCGGACATTTTTGGTTAGTGGGCTCATATTGTTGGGGCAGTGCCAATTTTCTCCGGTAAAATGTGAGAGATTTAGACTATCTCAATCAGGGCACTTGGTAGCTAGATGGATGTCGTGGTGGTGGCATGGCAGATGCCATGGATAGGTTAAAGATGGTGCCAAAGTGCGCTAGAGGTATCCAGGGAGGGATAGTGTGGTGATTCCACACACATGTGGGTTATATTCTCTCTATCGATGGTGGATTACAAGTGCTCCTTGAGCTATTCATGGGGAGGAAGAAGATGAACCTCTCTACTGCCCACACCTCTCTCTAGGTCTTTCCCTTAGTAAAACAATGACGGGAACCCAGGTTACAAGTTAGGGCATACATGGAAGGCATATTCTCTGAATATTCCTCTCCCAGAATAGCAAAATAGTGCGCCCCTTTTTTCCATTCGTAAGCCGCCCAGGACCCATGGCATATGCCTCTTTGAGACCCTTGTGTAAGCCTCTGCGGCGCCGTGTCACCCGACCAAGAATGGTCGGGTAACGTCACATTTGTCGTCCCGTACTCATGGTTCCTACCCTTTGTCCACTACGCTCATGCTACAGTGGAGATAGAAAAGCTTTGACCATGGAGATTCCTTCCTTCTCTTGTAAACCAAGCAGTAACCCGGCTGACGCCTGGTTAACTCGACCCCTAGGGTACCTGTAAACAACTTACAATGAAGGTGCCGACATACACTTTATGTCAGCCGAGATAACATCGAGTGAATACCATCCGAGTCGGGTCTACCATAACTCGGCCTGCCTTGAGGTAACTCGGCCAGCTCCCGCTTTGACCTTTCCGTAAATCGGCTAACACTGTTGTTATACCCTGGCTTAACCCTACCTGGGGTTATCCCCCCAACAATGGAGCTATCACAATAGTTGTGGGCTTTGGGGTAAGGAGGATTGTCGGACAATCCAACATGAATTAGATAGTGATCCGATTGACAAGGTGTTCCCTAGTCGGAAGGTTCTCCAGCTAGCAGTGACGCAAAGGCTCACTAGCCGGATAACTGACCGGGATCCTGAATCACTATCGACTATCGGAGGGATATTAGTCTCATTGGGAGTGTGGATGATTAAAGAGTTTAATCCAACTTCTCCTATAATAGATACATTGTCTTAAGTGTTTTTCATCTTTCGTTTGTAGATGGCCCCAACTAGCACCGTTCAGATTTCTAGTTTTCCATTGTGTACGATCCTTGAGAAGGACAAGCAGAATGGAACAAACTAGTCCAACTGGTATCGTAACTTGAGAATCATTCTCAAGTAAGAAAAGAATGAACATGTCCTGGAAAATCTGATTCCAGACGAGCCGGGCACTAATGAGCCTAATCCTGTAAGAACCGCCTTTCGTCAGGCTCAGGATGAGTCGACGGAAGTCAGCTGCCTCATGCTCGCTCACATGGAGCCAAAACTACAGCAGCATTTCGAGAATATTGAGGCGCACGATATGATCGTTGCCCTCAAGAGTATGTTTGAGAAACATGCTAGGATAGAGAGGTACAATGTCTCCAGAGCCTTGCTCAGGTGCAAGATGGAAGATGGAGATCCACTGGGACCACACATGATCAAGATGGTCGGATATGTGCAGTCCTTGGATCGTCTAGGATTCCCCTTAAGCAAAGAGTTCCCTACCAACATTCTCCTGAATTCTCTTCCTAGTTCTTATGGTCCATTCATTTCGAACTACCATATGCATGGTATGGATAAGAAACTGGCAGAACTTCAACAGATGCTCAAGACATTATAGCCAACATCAAGGGGGCGGCACCAGTCAAGTGTTTGTGGTGCATAATGCTTCCCAGATCAAGAAGAAATCTTGGTCTAAGAAAGCCAAGCCAAAGGGAGACGGAACACTGGATCCAAGTCCCAACATCGTCCCAGTGACTAGCAAGCCGGCAAAACCTCCAAGTATAGTATGCTTTTACTGTAAGGCAGAGGGTCACTGGAAGAGGAACTATGACCAGTACAATGCAGATAAAGCCTAGAGTGGAAGTATGACTTCTCACTCAGGTACACTTGTTGTCAATGTTATAAAAATTTATCTTGCCAACACTCCTAGCAGTACCTGGGTATAAGATACTGGATCGGTTGTTCATGTGTAACTCGATGCAGGGACTGGTAAGGCATAGGAGCATGGCGAGAGGGGAGATTGACATCAGAGTCAAAAACAAGGCAAGAGTTGTTGCGTTAGCCATAGGGATGATGCAGCTCCAGTTACCTTGAGGATTTATACTAGAACTAAATAAATGTTATTATGTTCTTGTACTAAGACGAAACATCATTTCTGCCTCATGTTTGATGGAGCAAGGTTATGAATCAAGTATTAAGAACAATTGTTGTTCCTTTTATTTGAATGATGTGCTTCATGGTTATGCATCTATCAAAGACAGACTTTTTGTGCTTGATCTTGAATGTAAATCAGTCTATAACTTGAATGCTAAAAGGTTGAAGATCAATGATCTTAGTTCTACTTATATGTGGCATTGTCTCCTTGGTCATATTAGCTGGAAACACATGTAGAAGCTCCATGGTGATGGACTCCTGGATTCGTCCGGCTTGGAGCCGTTCGAAACATGCGAATCATGTTTGCTGGGGAAGATGACCAAGACACCTTTCGCAAAGAGTTGCGAGAGGGTGTCTGACTTGCTGGAGCTGATACATAGTGATGTATGTGGTCCAATGACATGACAACCAGAGGTGGTTATGAGTATTTTGTCACATTCACGAATGATCTCAGTATATATGGTTCTGTCTACCTGATGAAATGCAAGTCGGAGAGCCTCGAAAAGTGCAAAGAGTTTTAGAGTGAAGTACAAAACCAACTCGGCAAGAATATTAAGTTTCTATGATCAGATGTTGGAGGCGGATATATGATCCATGAGTTTGATGACCATCTCAATAGTTGTGGAATAGTTCCACCACTCACTTTGTCGGGAACACCTCAGAGGAATGGTGTGTCGGAAAGGCAGAACAGAACCTTGTTAGACATGGTGAGGTCATGATGAGTAAGACGGATCTACCTTTATCATTCTAGGGTTTTTGTCTAGATACAGCAGCAATAACACTAACAAACTACCATCGAAATCAGTAGAAAATACACTACATGAGATGTGGACAGGCAAGAAGCCGGCCCTGGATTTTCTTAAGATTTGGGGATGTGAAGCTTTTGTCAAGAGGTTACAATCCAACAAGCTTAGCCCCAAGCCGGATAAGGTAGTTTTCGTAGGATACCCTAAGAAAACTTTGGGTTACTATTTATAGAACCAAGAAGAGGGCAAAGTGTTTGTCGCTCAAAACAGGGACTTTCTAGAGAAAGAGTATCTAAGCTAGAAAGATTGTGGGAATAGGGTGCACCTCAAAGAAATTCAAGATTCACCGACTTAGGACAAGTTGGCAACCTTGGAGGTTGAGCCGGATGTTGTGCCTAAGCCGGTAAATGCACCAAAGCCATGAAGATTAGCTAGACTTCATGGAGACGTACTTATGCTTGATAGCGATGAGCCGACTACCTATCAGGATGCGCTGGGAAGTACTGAATCCAAATCATGGCTTGGATCCATGAGATCCGAGTTAAAGTCCATGAATGGCAATCAATTTTGGAACTTGGTTGATCTGCTAGATGGTGCAAGATCCATCGAGAGCAAATGGGTCTTTAAGAGAAAAACTTACCAAGACAGAAATGGTTCTATCTATAAAGCATATATTGTCGTGAAAGGGTTCCGACAAGTTCAAGGAGTTGAATATGATGATACTTTCTCGCTAGTAGCGACGCTTAAGTTGGTAAGGATCATGTTAGCACTAGCTACATATTTTGATTGGGAAATATGGCTGATGGATTTCAAAATGGCTTTCCTTAACAAAAATTTCACCGAGGACGTGTATATGATACAGCCCAAGTGTTTTGTCAATCAGACTAGTCCTAACAAAGTTTGCAAGAATCGAAAATCGATCTATGGATTGAAGCAAGCAAGTTAGAGTTTGAACATTTGTTTTGATGAAGTGGTCAAATCGTTTGGCTTCATCAAAAGCGAACAAGATTCTTGTGTATACAAGAAGTTTAGTGAAACCTCAATTGTTTTTCTGCTACTATATGTAGATGACATATTGATGGTCAGAAACAAAGTTCCTATGTTACAAGAAACCAAGGATTCTTTGTAAAGGTTTTTCCAAATGAAGGACTTGGCTGAGGTAGCATTTATACGAGGAATTAAGATCTATAGAGATAGATCCTGGAGACTCATAGATTTGAGTCAAAGTACATATCTAGATAAGATATTGAGGAAGTTCAATATGGATTCAGCTAAGAAGGGGTTCTTACCGATGGCGCATGGAATATGACTTAGTAAGACTCAATGCCCAATGTCAGCTGATGAGCAAAGTGGATGGAGATGATCCCTTATGCTTCGGCAGTAGGATAAATCATGTATGCGATGATATTTACTAGGAAAGATATTTCCTATGATCTGAGTGTAACGAGAAGATATCAGTCAGATCCTGGTGAAAGCCACTGGACATCCATAAAAAATATCTTTAAGTACTTGAGACATACTCAAGATGAGTTCCTAGTCTATGGTGGTGAGGAAGAGGTAGGTCTAAAGGGTTACACGGATGCTAGCTTTCAGACCAACCTGGATGACTCGCGCTCGCAATCCGGCTATGTGTTTATAGTAATGAAGGTGCAGTGAGCTGGAAGAGTTCCAAGAAAGAATCGATGGCTGATTCTACTATGGAGGCTGAGTATGTTGCTGCCTCAAAGGCGGCAAAAGAAGGGGTTTGGATCAGAAATTTTCTGATTGAACTCAATATTGTTTGGGGTTTGTCCAGTCCGTTATATGTATACTGTGATAATACTGGTGCTATTTCACAAGCTAAGGAACCACGGGCACAGCATAAAAAACAAGTACATACTCAGGAAATTTCACCTGATTCGGCAGTTCGTCGATCTTAGAGAAATTAAGCTATGTAAGGTACACACGGATGCAAATGTTGCAGACCCGTTGACAAAACCTCTTCCACAACCTAAGTTTGAGGCGCACGTAAGAGCGATGGGAATGAGATGCCTGAGTGTTTGACTCTTGTTCAAGTGTGAGACTGTTAGGAATGATACCCTAGAGGCTCACACCCCGCCTTGTATTTGTAACCCGACATCTGACTTGGAGATAGTTGTATGTGTGGGGCCCCCGGATTAATCCTCTGAGAATCCCTGTTATTCATACAACCATGATCCTATGATCAGTTAGCCGTGGAACATAACTGACAAGTATCATTACAACATCCGAGACATACCGAATTTACAAGACTTACATAAATGTCGTTATGGCTACATCAATAATCATCAGTGGAACTTCATCAAGCGTAGAGCCCAATCCATGCCTTAACCTACATGCAACTGACTGGGAGAACGTCCTAGCTCGCATAGTTGTCAACTTCATCCTCTTCTTGAAATATGACCAAGTAAATAGCCAGGGACAATGCCAGTGAGTACTTTGAATGTACTCGCAAACCACCTTAATAGAATAATAAAACAAGAGGATATGAAATATAGTTGTGGCAGTAGGTGGGCTCCAAGGGAGGTTATTTTCTCAAATAGTTTCTCTTGTAAATATAGCATCTACATATCTTTTTTGAAAAACTTTTGTAAAACATTTTGGAAACACGTTGAAAAGTTTTGTAAACACTAGGATTGGGGCACCCATTTGTTCACGTCTTCAGGTCGTCCCACGACCAAACTCCTTTCTTTCCCTTCCCACCATCCCATGGTCAAAACCTTTCTCCTTCACGACCATCCCATGGTCAAAACATTTCCAAAGCCATTTCTTTTCCGAAATCCTTTTTGAAAACAATACCAGTACCGCTCTACAACAACCTTCCCAACCGTCCATGACTGCGGACATGGCTATTCGAATAGATTTACACTCTGTAGAGGTTGCACACTTTACCCACACCATCCGGGTACACTACCCTGATCTTCACCGATCGTGGGTCGAGTAACCGATCAAGACTCTCCGGATGCCCACTCCAATATAAATGCCTACCCTATGAGTGTTGTTCCCCTCAAAATCGGGACGTCAGGTACCTAGGACAAACCGGAGCGCTTTTTCCACTTATCGAGTGTGCGCTTTCAATGAGGGGCTCATAGTAACGCGTGGAGGTCCACAAACCCTTCGTTCCTTCTCCTTGTCGATGTCCCACATGGACCGTTTGTCCAGAGAAGACCCACCCTCCAGGGATCGCGGTCCCCTGTAGTATTTGCAAGGCAGCTTATACCAGAATAGACAATCATCAAATCCAGCCATGTCCCATTCCAGAGTAATGTGGTTGCACGGGTTAATTGTTTTGGCAAAACTGCAAAGAACCGGGTGCGTTTCATAAACCTTTTTTTCCTCCGGTTTTCCTCCAGCATTTTTGTAAAACAAAACCTTTTTATTTCTCAACATCTCTTGGGAGGTCCCACCTCACCAAGGTTTTATCATAAAACATTTGGTAAAACTTTTTCTGGGGCCTTCCCATCCTATAGCTTTGCTTCGGCTAAAACAGGATATCCAAAAGGGTTATGGTGATCTACACCATCTATTATACTAGGGACAAGTAGGTGTCACCAATGGGGTTGTACTTAATAGTATGGAAGTGTAATAGTTCGGAGGAGACAAACCACTACCATATATACATTAACATGTAATAAATCAATGTAGTTTCATAGTAGATAAAACATGCATAAGTAAAACAGTAGGACAAGGCTTATGAGCAAGAAGGTGGCTTGCCTGAGATCAGCAATATGGCATAAATGTCCCTGGACTTCTTCTTAGAAAACCATAATAACCAATAGAAACCATCTTCTTCTGCTTTCCGAAATAATCACAACTATCGTCGATAGGGAACGCATGTAAACAAGCAAAAAGGGCACAATCAATACAAGGCATACAATCACCAATACCACTCAGCAAACAAGCAATTGAATAATCTCCAATTAAGGTTCAGTAGTTTTAGAGAGGATTGGATTTAGTAGGTTGAGATGGCCTTAGAGAAGGGGATGAAAACCCCTTAGGGTTTATTATTGAGGAACTACCTAAGAGGGGGTTTTGGACCAAGAACATATTATGTATGATACCATTGTGTAAAAATGATACCAACAGATAGTTAGTGATAATATGAAACCAACAAAAGTGGTTTCACTAAGTTATCAATTTCCATTGATTTATAATGAAATTTCTAGTGACAAAGGCTCTAGTTTTAGGAAATAATTCACCAGAAATGTTCTGTATGTCCAAAAATTATTTCCTTGAATGGTTAAGTGGGGATTGATGTACTGGTTCACTGAGAGTTGGAATTATCTCCAGGTAATTACCAGAATGCCCTCAGGAAATTTCCAAAGAAGTTCTGTAGACAACTTGTCTTTTTCACCATATTTAATCTACAGAGGATTTTGATATGAGGTCAAGAGAAAGGGATAGGTATTTCAAATACTTCCCAGTACCAACTGGAATCACTAATTCTGGAGTTGCAGAGCTACTATAGTGATTTATCTAGTGAAAGCACTACACACAGAATTATTTAATTTACTAGAAATCCTCAGAAACTCAATAATTCTGGAGCTCCTGGATTTTGACATATCCTAGGGTACCACTTCCCTAGGAATAGGAATCAGGTCAAAACAATTTATAATTTGGCCTAGGGAAATTCCTAAATGCAGAAAAGGACTGTTTTTGTTATTTTTACTACAGGAAATCAAATGCTCCACTTGGAATGAGGCCAATTCCAGGAGATAGGTACATGCAACAGCTACCAGATACAATTGGATTTACCAAACTCCATGAAAGATTTATTTAGTGAAAACGACATCCTATGGTATTTTAATTATCAGAAAAGAACTAAAGTTCTTTTGGGAAAAACAGAGGTACTGCATGTTTAATAAAACCTTCATAACCATTACGGATTTTAGATTTAGGCATTTGGAAGCATTTTCCATTTTTATTTTGAAATAAACCAAACAAGGGAAACTACAGGTTCTGGTGGAAAAGATTAAAAAGGGAAATGGGAGATGGGCTGGTTTTCCAGGGGGAATTGGGCCGCCGGGGAGGATTCAACGCACCCGGCACTGGCTCGCACGGGTGACCATTTGAACGGCTGATGGCCAGGTCCCGCCGTTCAGAGACCACGGGAGGCCGAACAGGTATCGAGCGAGGAGGGCCGTTAGATCAAGTAAGGGTCAACGACCCCAGATCTTCGTCCTTCTTAGGTCCGGCAGCGGATAGAGGAAACCCTAGGCGGCGCCGGGCGCGTCAGGGGCTCACATGCGGTCACGGGGAGGTGACGGGGAGCGTCGGAGAGGACGCGGTGCACGACGGCGAGTTCGAAGAGGGGCGGCACACAGTGCTTTGGTTACGGGAAGGCCCTCGCGCGACTGTGCCCGAGCGGCGTGCTTCGGGAGCTCAGCAGTGAGGACTCCAGGGGTCGTCCTGATCAAGAAGAAGGGCAAGATTAGTTGTAGAGGAGTGAGGAGGTTCTAGAAATGCAACATGCAGGGGTAGGGGAAGGGAGGTGGGGGATCTATGCTCGAGTAGAGGGAGGAGTCTGAGCTTCTCTTCTCTCTCCCTTTCGAACAACACAGAGCAAGGAAGGGGGAGAGGAGGCTCTGGGAGGTGAGGTGGAGTGGGAGGGGGGAAATGAGGGAGCAGGAGTGGGGTGGAGGGCCTCTAGTCCATTTAAAGGAAATGGGGAGGCTCATGGTGGACATGGCCTACGGAGGGGTATGGAGGGAGGTGGAAACCAGAGGGGAGGATGTTGTGGGCGTGGAGAGTGGTTTCTGGGGGTGTGTGCAGAGGGCAGAGGGAGCAGTGTGTAGCAGCTGCCAGGGGAGTAAAGAGGTTTGCAAGGCAAGACACCCACATGAGGTTAAGCTCTAGTGTCCAAGCACTAGAGGACAAGCTGCTACAGTGATTAGCTACAGTGATCACGACCAGAGAGTGATGGTGGTTGCTGGGGTGAGTGGTGGTGAGCCTTGGTGGTGATTGGATTTTTGGTTTAGCTCCACATTTCCTTCGTTTTCCCAAAATGATCAATTAGATGGTCATGAAGGAAAGTCTAGAAAGTTGACCTATGCAAGATGAGGAAAAGATGCTGGTAGATGGGTAAGGTGAAGATATATCTCCAAGATTTATTTGAGATTTTTCAGAAGATTAGAAGTCCACTTAAATCTATTTATTCAGAAACTACAGAAGTTAATTCTTGGAGTTCATTTGATATTTTTACATTGGACCAGGTGGGTTTTTGAGTTGGGATGGTCCCAGTTGTGAATGCACACTTAGGGAAATTTTCCCAATATTTATGGGGGCTTAAAAGTATTTAAAACTATTATTATTCCATTTCAGCCATTTAAGAAAATGGGCAGAAAGAAATAATAAAACCCTTCAAAAATATTTATTTTTGAAGTTGGAAGTTAGGGTATGATATATGGGTCTCAATTGAGCCAAAAGTTGAGGAAGTGTTTTGGCAAAAACCAAACTTTCCTTTATGGAAGAAGTTTTGGGGGTTTTGCCTATTAAAGGAATTTTAATAGTTTTGGTCCATAATAATTATGGATAATTATTGATAAATCTTGATGATCAAGGTAGATGATGTAGACAATGTGTAGCAAGCATTTTCAACCTTGGGAATTGGAAATCCAACTTGAATTAGATGGAAAACAAGGAGTTGGGGATCTAGGGTGATGTTATTTTTATACCACCAAAACCTTGTTGGATCTTGGAGCTCAGATCTCCCCTTGGGGCATGGGGTAGATGGATGGATAGAACAAGTGATGTAGATTGCAATGGTATAGGGGTTTGAGAGTGATCCTACTTGAGCTCACCAATATAGACTTTCAAACTTTGAATAAGATTAAGCCTGCCAAAGCAGATTATCAACTAGCCTTCAAAACCTTGTGGGTTTAAGAACCACAAGGATCCACTTGAACAAGTGAAGTAGATATTGATAGACCTATATGATTAGAACACAACCATGCAAAGAGTTGGTTCATAGAAGGTTGGATGATGGTGTGAGCTTCTATCAATGTAGGCATGTTGACTAGGTCTGTAGGAAAAGTTATTTTCTTGCCTGCAAAACCATCAAGAACAAGTGGTTTGGAGGATGACCTAACCAAGGGCAAGAGTGGTCCTTGATAGTTATTAGGATGGTTAACAAGATGGTTTAGATGCATTTTCAAAAATGCACAAGGGTTGAGAAAGGGGGACATCCAAAAAGGTGATGTTGGAAATAGTTTTCTAGACTGCCAAATTTGGCAAATTTAGGGTTTTTGACTAGAATGTGGGTGGTGATGATTTTGATGGGTTGCAAGGTACCCAAGCATCATCAAGTGGATGATGTTGAAGTGTAGATTGAGTGGAAATGATCCATGCTTGATATTGGTCTTTATTGACTTGGAAACTTCTGGAAGGGATATCTTCAGAATTCATCTGGTTAAGGGTTTTAGATGATCACCTAGTAGCTAGGAAGTAGATCCAGCTTTGCGTTCTTGCATAGGGTTTGGGGATTTTAGAGTTTATTGATCCTAGAGGATGATCTCCTAGAGTAGCTCATACTACTTCTCAGCAATCAAGTCAAACAACAGATCAAGGCAACTCATCTTACAAACAAATCAACTACTACTAGGGTTAGCATCAAGCTTAGCTTGAGGTAAGGATGGGAAATTTTGAAAGGTTGGAGTTTGAATAAGGTAAGAGTCCTTGGTACATCTACCAAGAGTAGAGTTCAAAAGATTTATAAAAGGTTTTGGAAATCTTAGAGGTAGGAGTAGTTGAAGGTTTTATCTTGAAAGCATAAGGAGAATGCGGACCTCCATAGTTTTGTCAATAGAAGCTACAAAAAATAGTTTTGGTTACATAAGAATCTTGGCTCATGTTTTTGAAATGCCAGAACATTTGAGAATATGTAAAATGAGCCAGGATAGTTTTGTTAAATAGCTTTTTGACAACTGATGTTGAGGTAAGGAGTATCATATGGTATACACTCACATGCATAAGCACAAACAGACAACAAGCCAACACTACACCAATGAACAAGAAAAAGTTTTTGTTCCCCCTGATTTTTGCATTCTGAACAACTAATCAGGGTTGCTGACATTGGGATGTTACAGTATGTGTCACTTCAATTGTTGCAAGTGTGGAACCAAATACTCATATATAGCTCTAGACAGTTTGTCCTTAGTCATTTGAGGTTCACAGGGAAACCCACTCCCGAGACTAATTTGTAAGTCGGAAGATGACAATGTTTCATGTGTCATGAGGTACGATAGCTGGACCGATCCAAAGGTTACTAGGACGTGAGCACATTTTCATACTCTCCGACTAACACAATGGAATCCTTGGACCTGAGGGGGTCGCACGATCCGAGTTGTGAAAAAGCCGGCTTTGACTCCACCTAATGCTCACTGTAACTAGGAGTCATAAGGGTTGTCGTGGGCTGACTTTGAAGAAAGTTGTGTGACGTGGATCATCCAAGACTGAATTTTCCCCTCCATCTCGGAGAGATACTCTATGGTCCCTCTCGTGTGGTATGCGCTAGTCGATCAAGTGTTGATCGAGGTAGTCCGACTTAGTGAAGCCGGAGGGAATAAGTTCACACTAGAACAAGAAGAGAGTAAACTGGCACTGGGATGACGGAATCTCCCCTACAGTTTATCACCAATATCGTGAGTCAAAGGGACTTGTACAGATCATCACATTGAGGGCACTTGCGGAAATTGGGAGTCAACAAGTCTTGCTAGAGGCTGCTACCGACTACCAACTCTAGTTGGAAAGTCACTGAGCTATGACTCTGACTGAATGATTACTGAGTTGTGTCTGGCTTACCATAAGCTTGTGGGATCGCACACTTAAGAGAGTGGGACTAGGCGGATTTTGATTCGACTATCACAATCCGGCAAGTTGGACTTGTTCGGATAGGTACATGTGTCAATGGGTTGGACCCACTTTGACAAGGGTTAGGGTTTAGGACTGAGGGACACAAGTGTTGTGTGCCCTCACCTACTCGCCTATATAAAGGAAGGTGGGTGGCGGCAGACAGATAACAATCTAGTGCTACTTCCTAGGGATTCGCTAGACATTGCAATTCCACCTTCCTGTCCCCGTAGCGGCAAGAACGAGACTAGCATCTCACATGCTGCTGTTCCACCTTCTACATGTGTGTGATAGTAGAGGCACCACACCCGCGGTGCTCGTCAGCGATGTTGGGCGGCAGCAAAGTCAGAGGCGAGGAGGAGCACGGAGCCGTCAATGACGTGGTCCTAGGATCGACAAGTTTGCCGGAGCTGAACTAGATGAGGGGAACGTGAGGCACCACCACAACACGCTTCCTCAGCTTCGCACTTGCGTGTCGAGAGGTACAAACTATTGCCTTTAACCTTAGCCGGATATTCGGGTGGCTTGCTAGAGACCTCGCCAGAGTAGAAAAGTTTTTGTTTTTGTCCTGGCTTTGCACGTTGCCGAACAAACCTGACCAATATTCTTTCACTTGGTGTTTCAGGTTCAAATATTCTATCACTAGAGAAGTACTCCCTTCGATATAGGTTTGGAAATGAAGTGGACATGAGCAGATCAAGAAGGAAGAATCTGAAGCACATTGTTAGAAGTTATAGGCCAGAAATTCCTTACTATGTTTGCACCCTCAAGAAAACCATAGACTGCAAAAGAAATATGGTAATTATTGTCCCTGTGTTGTACTGTAATTTTACTAAACTCCAACCATTCCTAGAACTATAACAATCTAAATTTTTCCTGTCTTCCCTGTGTAGTGCTTCGCATCTAGTTTCGCTAGGAAGTATATCATGCCTTACATATCTAGATAAACCGTTCAAGCGAAGTCGTGTGATAATGAAACTACTGTCAGTTTCAGATGAAACTGGGGAGGAGACCTTCGCCAACACAATCTCCAAGAAGGTTATGTTTGTGCCTTCCAGTTTGCAATCAAAGCGGGTTCTATGATCGTGACGGTGCATATTTTGTTGTGGTTTGAACTTGTTGGAATTAGTTGCATCTTTTGTGAGATTTGAACTTGTTGGGTTGAGATGTAATGTATGTATATAATGAATGATCATCTTAATTCAGCTGAAGTTGCATTTTGTGTGTTTTGAGTTCTTTGTTATGCTATTTGTTGGGTTGAGATGTAATATAGATATTAGATATTTAATGGGGGACAAATTAGAAAATTGCCATATAGCCTGCACCGACAGATACATTACGAGGCACTGACGTTATGTCCTAGTCTAATAGCTGCCATGACATGTACGCAGTGCCACCTTACATGGGACGTGGCGTAAATGCCTTGCTACCGTGGAAGCACTAGCTCGGCGTTTCACGTTGCGCCGCGCCAAAAAATCCGTCGTCGTCGCCCAATCCTCGACGTAGTTATCTCTGGTGGCTTTTTTGTCGCGCCAGCACGAGCATGGCGACTAAGGCTATGGATCAGCGTTTATAAGTGCCAGCACCTAAGCTCTATGTTGTAGTGTACATGCGATAACACTTAAAAGATTCTGCACCTATAGCTAGAAACTCCGTGTTAGGCCAATCGGATGGAATCTTTTGGTAAAATGGTCTTAACATTGGTTTACCATGTTGCTATGACCAAAAATAATAAGAATAAATATAAAAATCCTTTGGCCAACTATCATACGGAGAATTGTAGAGGTAGATCTACGGGGCCCACGATCTAGGGTTTTGGCTAGAAATGGTTGACTAGATCATAAAAATCCCTCCAGAACTTGCATTTGTCCCTAGAATATGTATAAAAGTATGTTGGAATGTTGAGATGGCCAGAACCCATCCCCCAAGTGCTACCTTCTCACACACATGCGATAACACTTAGCAAGGTTCTCACCTATAGCTCAAAACTCCCGTGTTGGGTCAACGAGAGGGAATCCTTTGAAATCTTGGACTCAACCTTGGTTTCTCATCTTGATATGTCCTAAACTAATAAAAATAAATATAGAAGTCCAATGATCAACTATTATAAGGATAATTATAGAGATGTAGATCTACGTGGCTCATGTCAACCGTTTCGTTGGAAATGGTGGATCAGAGTGCTAGAATCGTTTCAAAACTTGCATGTGGCCCTAGCATATGTATAAAAGTATGGTGGGATATTTAGATATCCAAGACCCACCCCGGGTGCGATCCTTCTCACATACATGCGTTAACATTTAGAAAGGCTCTACACATATAGTTGGAAACTCCAGTGTTTGTCAACTAGATGGAGTCCTTTGAAATCTTGGTCTCAAACTTGGTTTCCCATGTTGATATACCTAAAGTAACAAAAATGAAGATAAAAGTCCTTTGGTCAATGATGCATGTAAAAGACATACATGAACTTTGTAGTTTATTGACACATATTTTCGTATGTATTTGTATCTTATATAATGGTATATCCATGTTTTACATTGATTTATGGGGATTTACCAATGATCCCCTTTATTTAGGTTATAACTTTGCAGAAGAGGAAAGCCTTATTTTGTGTATTTTTATCTTTCAGAGACCTAAACAAAGTGAAATGGATCAAGGATTTTTCGAGGAGTATTTTTCACAAAGAGAAGCAGGTGGAGCACCGGGAGGTCACTAGGAGCCTCCTGCGCTGGGAAAGAGGACCAGTGGCGTAGGCTCACATAGTGAATGTGAAACCACACCTCATTCGGTCCTCATTGCTCGAATGCCATCGATTCCACCCCCATCCTCTTAATCTTGACCTAAAACCTCTATAAATGGGGTCCTCGATGCGATCTTACAACATATAGAGGCAGAGATCAAAAACACCAAAATAGAGAGTCTACAGGCCACCACCAGTGGAGATCGGAGGCGGGAACCACTGCTAGAATCGCTTCTAGTTGCCTCTACCCCCCCCCCCCTCCAGCATGGTCATCATATCCATCTACTATAATCTCTTGGAAAACATGATGTTTTTTGACACCTTTCGAAAACATGATGTGTGATGCCACTATGGTTTTCCCATGATCTATTGTATTTTTATGTTTAAGTTTGAGTAGTGATCTGTTTGTGGCAATTGTGAAATAGTCCGTTGTTGGTTGCATACAAGTATATGTTATCTTCTATTATGATCTTATGTACTAATATATGTGTGCACATATATGTTGGGGTGCATAAGGTTATCATTGTTGCTTGCAAATAGGAGGAGGGACGACCAAATATTGATAGAAACAGTGTGTGTCTCATGTATTAAATATGCATGATATGTTAATTCATAGTTCACTAATGGGGGATAAGTTATGGGGACCTTGAAACTTGTAGTGATGGTTAGACTTTATATCTTAAGAACTCCCTGGATTGCTCAGAACCGGCCTTGGGATCAATCACTAGTGGTTTATTTGCACAATAACTTGGTTGCACCTATTTATGGATCCTCTCTAGAAGAAACAATAAAATACTATCCATGTGCTTCACTAATTGTGACAATCAAATGAAAGAAATAACAATTTTCCTAAACACTTGCTCACTTGAGTTACCTGGTTTTATTTTTACTTATTGTTACTTTACTTGCTTTTACTTTACTTGCAATAGTTTACTTTCTATATTACTATGAACACTTTAAAGTTTTCTAGTTAGAAGAAAAATGTACCTTACACATTCTAGTTCATTGCTTTGCATAGAAGGACATATATGTGGATTGTAGGGATTTAGAGAATAAATAGTCTATGTTTAGATCATCGTGGGTTCAACACTCAAATACATATCAAATTGTTCTATTGTGGTCCCCCGCCCTTGGGGATTATGAGTCACTGCTCATTGGAAGTTGGTCAAAGGGGTAGATTTGCAGGGACCATCATCTACGAAATGGTGGATCGGAGCATCGAAATCCATCCAAAACTTACCTGTAGCCCTAGCATATGTATAAAAGTGTGGTGATATTTTTAGACAGCCAAATACTAGCCCCCTTGTGCAAGCATGTTAACATACATGCGATAAATTTTTTTGCACCTATAGTTGAAAACGCCCGCCTTGGTTCAACCGAAGGGAATCCATTGAAATCTTGGGCTCAACCTTGGTTACCCATGTTGCCGTGACCTAAACTACAATTATAAAGATAAAATATTATTACAAATCAATGGTCACTCAAAGTAAGATTATTACAAATCGAAGTTCACTCACAGTATCAAGTAATATCAAATGAAGGGTCACTCAAAGTTTATACAAGCATCAACCAACGAAAGATAAAAGCATAGAGCCACTAATGATCCTATATTCGACTAATATATCGCTAGCCAACCCAGGAGAACATATCATGTTCGATCGTTAATAAATGGTGTATCCAATAGCCATGGCATCCTGCTGGTCTGGTGGGAGAAGGTACACACAAAACTGCACCCAATGAGCCACCATATGGATAATTAATGAGTGCAAATATGATGAATATTTAAGAATACAAATTATTCATATTGTCACTCATTACATGCTATATGTAGCTACAACTATGCCCATTATGCATGATTACTAGTTCTCATTCATTTTCATTTGTACTTTGCACAACTAGTAGTTTTAATAGGATTTTATTACTTTTTCCTTGTCTTTGACTTGTGTGTAGGTACTATGGACAATCATGGATAAAAGGAGCCAAGAAGATTCAATCTGGAGAAGTTACAGGCACCAGACATAGCCATATGAGATGTGGAAAATTCATATGTTTCCATCATCTCACATTTATAATCCAAGAGCATTGTGTTGTATCCATCGTCCATACGAATCCAACGATCCAAAGAACACCTCAATCGGTATTCATATGAAGAAATGACGGCCAAAACATTGCAGACATCTAAGGGTTTAACGACCACTTGTACGGGCGGAGCTTGCCCATATCGTACGGTCATACCTCCCTCTGGGGGCTTAATTTTTTCAAATGGAATATTGTATATGAAGGCCCAATGTGCATATTCGGCCCCAAGCTCCCTCGGTTCACAAACCCGACCTCTAGCATGCCTATTTAACAAGGGGAATCCTAGCCGCCTCCGCCACAATCTCTTGACGCCTCAGGGGCGTAGCCCTGCCACTCCGTCGCCTCTATATCCGCCACACACAAGATTTCCACCACCAAACCACTCAAGGGAAAGAGTAGACTTGCATGTTGAAGGGCTACACATCGATATTCACAACTATCTTCATCAACATCATCTTCAACATCGATCCCATTTGTTTACTTTGTTGAAATCCAATTTCTATTGTGGATTTGCACTTGTATTCAACTGTACCTTCATATATCATCCATACTATTTCCATGATGTTGATCCCCTTCATGTATGAGTAGTTTCCTTGTTCTTGGGGAGAGACGGTAAAACCTTAGTATTATTATGCATTGAAATAATGATGATCTATAACTTTGGTCATTTATGATGTTGTGTCAGATCTGTCTATTTAGGTGGTATGTGGAGTCGGCCACTTATCATTTTCCTCCGGGACTAAAGAGAGGGGGGTACACTTTGGACGTGTATGGGAGTATGTCTAGTGCTACTTTTGTGACTTTGGCTTATAATCTGCACGGTCAAATGGGGGAATTAAGAGAGACTCACTAAGTTTATTACAATATCCATGGGGAAACCCTTAATTATAGGTTTGTAAGAGTGATTGCCCGCAGGCATCATAGTGGTTATTTAGATATGACCTCATTACCTGATTCAAGAAAGCGATTGCCCATGAGTCTTGTAGTGAACATCTTATTATTGAGCTCTCTCCACACATATCATGATGAAAAGACATAGATTATTCTAATCATACATAATTCTCCCATGCTAGTGGTCAATCCTGAACTCCTCGAGAACCCCTCAATCGCATCACACAACACTTCATAAACACTCTCTAGCTCTTGTTTACTTTTGTTATTAACTTTGCACTTAGTTACTTTAAACCTCTCTTGTTCATTACCATTATAGTAACCTATAGAGTAGACTATTTCCAAACACCATTTTGGGTATGAACATGGCCGCATTGACAACGTGGTTGCGCGATTACCATTTGCAAAGCTTCCATGGGATGAAATTTCTAATAAATGGTTAATTCTACAAGTACTGCAATTACCATGTTGTTGATCACATGAACACATACATCAACTTGGCGTCTTTGCCAGGGAGCATAACTTTTGGTTATTACCTACCTACTCGCACATAGTTTATTTCCATCTGTTACTATTTACTCCTTTTACTTATTTAAAAATAACAAAAAAATTAAACCAAAAACCCATAAAAATTTATAAAAAAAACTATAAAAACTTTTGCTACTAATCATGTCTTCCGAGATTGCTATTTTTTAACATATGAAGCTCGGAATAGAAGAGAAGGAAGTTGGAACTTTTGGATATTATGTTACGAGGGAAAAGGTGTTCGTAGAATGGGTGAATTGGTTGAAAGGCTTTTCATCCACATTCTGTACCTCGTACAATTTTACTTGTGAAGACTGCGGATCCAAAGATCATTTTAATTATCAATGTTGATATCATATTTGCACTTTATAATGGGAACTACGAATTCTCTTCTAATATGGAGGTTTATGAGAGAGTACTTTTTACTAGTTGTTGTCAGTTGCTAGATTGCATGAGTGATATAAAAACATAAGATGAAGTACTCGATAAGATCTATGGAATAGTACACCTTATATACTCTTATTTTATTGATAACTTTTGTGATAATGCATTAGTGATATCTCACAACCAGATAGCCGCGGAAGATACTAAGCTTTTGCAGGATTCACAGAAGAAAGAAGAAGAGGATGTACACCACAATGAAGATACACCTACTATTGGTATGGATTTGTTTAACTTGTATGATCTAATAAATTGTTGTGCAAAATCCTTTTGTAATTCATATCATGAGACTTGTGATAAATGTATGGTAGTTGGGAACTTTAGTTTTCAATGTTCCATTACTGTTGAAGAGTCCCTAGTGTCTCACACTAGAGATGAAGTCATAGAATATTTGGTTTATAAAGGTGTCCATGATCTATAATCACAAGATTCAATCGTGAGAAAGAGTAATGATATTATGCTTCATATGAAACTTACCAACTTGTTACCAATGTTACAATCTTATTGCTAAGAACGTCTTAGTGGTAATCCACTTGTGGTAGAGAGTAAGGCACAGTTTAAATCTGTAGTGCTCGAAGATAACCATTTACAGGAACCGCGAGATAAAGAGCAGGAACAACAAAAAGGTCATGCTGTTAAAGTTGTCACACTACAAATACTTTGTTTGATAATGATGCCTCTCTCTAGTAATGATTCTTATAATGCTAAAGTTGATTGTAATTTATTTACGGAGGCCTTTTGCCTAGACACTCATGAGGAGATCATTATTGTTGATGAACTAGATATAGAACGTTTCTATGAATCTTTTGATGCTAATATGCAAGGACCTAATTTACTCCCTGTTGCAAAGGAAAAATACTATGAAGTGTTCCCTTACCATTCTAACCACGGTAAAAGTTTAACAATTATATTTCAACCTCTAATCCTTTTATTGCAGCTATATAAGAAGGAATGCTCACCACACTTGGTGCATCCACGCTCGCTTGGAAGAGAGAACTTATTCATCTGTATGATGTCGATGCACCGTATGACTTCGACTGTCGTCTGCTATGAGATGCTCCAACCCTTTGCTAGAGGTAAGTACCATTACACCTCAAATTGATATCCCTTGGGATCGAGGTGGATGATTTAATGGGGCATCTAAGCCTGGCTTTATGGCTTTAAAGAAAGTGCTTCCCAAGAGGTAACCCATAAGTTTTTAGATGTCTTTCTTAATTGTGTGTCTTGAGTTTAGTTACATTCATGTTGCATTAGAACCTCTATATATTTGCATGATTTACTCTTAGAGTTTGTTTGGGACTATTTTCGACAGGTAGAATTGTTTGTTGCTCTATTCATATGTTGATTATCTTGGTTAAATATTCTTAAAAAAATATATGTATCCTTTGTTTGGATGTTGGTCTAACCTTTCAGGTCCTTAGTAAAAAATTTGGACAAATTAACTTGTTCTAGAGCTTATAGTAAGTTTAATGACCAGTATTATGGGAGGACCGGCCATACCGCGCACCTGTACCACTCATGTTACGAGTTGGAAGAAGAGGATGTTTTCTTTAGAAAAGTTTTTGTATGCATAACGAGCATCGATACAGGCACAACCAGCCATACCGCCTTCCTGTACTGACCTTGCTACGAGTCACATAAACTATGAAAACATTCTAAAGGGTTTAACGACCACCCATACGGGCGTAATCCACCCGTACCACCCGCCCATACCGACTTTGACGGGAGCAAAAAAAAAAGGAGTTGACGAGGTGCAGTACGGGCACCCACCCGTACCATACGCCCGTACCAAAGAGCAGCACCGCACAACAAGGGCAGGAACAGGTACAAAGAGGTTATAACCCCCCAATATTTTTAGTTTGACAACCTAAGGTCAGTGGGTTACCTTCTACATGTTCCATTGTACTTCTTTTTTTCTACCTTCGAAAATCCCTAGCCTTTAATTATATGTAGTGCTTCGTGCTTCGTGTTTATTTTATTTTCTTTTCACGGTTAGGTGAACGAACTCCATTCATACACCGAATCATTTGCTTTTACTTTGTTTGTTATTTTCAAAGGGACTTGAACCTTGTGTGATGACATGCTTGGTTTGTGTCAACCATGCAAATACTTGCATAAGCCACTTGGTTGTTTCAACTCAATGATTCAACAAGGAAATATTCCTTGAACCAAAGGTCCATATCCATCAAAAGTGAGGTTATTCGTACCTCAACAGTAAAGTGTGTCACCCTTTCTTTATTCAAGCTTGGGCAGGTAACCACTTCTAACACTCTCTTTTGATAAATGCATTTTATCTTTCCTTGTAGTAATCTATTCAAGTTTGGTTCTTGCAAAAGTTCTAGCTTGGGGAGGTTACTTCTTCATATGTAGAGCCATGTGCAATGTTCTTATTCAATGAAACCTTTTGTGCAATCATGTATCACGATGTTTCTTAATGCTTGCTTAGGTATGTTTTATTTCATGTTTATATAATGGATGCACTTGCTTTTGTTATGCTTCATAAGGGTTGATTTACATCTTTGATGCACTATGTTAAAATCTTTATCCAGCTTCAGAAGAATATTGTGATCCTCTAGAACATATGGCCATGATTTATACACTTGACATGATTAAAAGTATACTGATGAAGCCTCTAAATAATTTCTCAAGTGATGTTTAATTGTATTAAGAGTCTAGCCTTATAGTTACTCAACCCCATAGATTTATTGATAGACTTGATGGCACTCTTGAAAGGATTTGCTTGATTAAACTGAAGTTTAGCGGTGATTGAGATACATGCCAAAGCTAAAATGTTGTGGGTCAATATGCGATACTTTTTAAAGCTTATTTACATATTTTGGATGCACACCTTTGGATGCGAACAACTCCTATGGCCTACAAACGATTAATAGTACAACCACTAATTTCAGCTATGAGTTGACGATATGGGTAGGACCTGTTATCGTAATGGAAAAATATTGGTACTCTTGAAGGATGTGAAAATGGTTTCTTAAAATGTCACTCAATGATCCTTGGAAACTATCTTCCAAATAAAATAAAGATTCACACAAAATATTCTTTGGCATGGTCTCGTTACTACTACATGAATTTTCTTGAAAGACAATGAATGGAATAGTATTGTTTGATAGTATTGATCTATTGATGTGGTTGTTCTTATGAGACACTCTAATGATATGTTGCTTATGACATGATCTCTCACTTATTTTCTAAGTTTTTGCTTTACAAAAGTGACGATACAAAATATAAAAGGCGCAATAGGAGGATCACAAGTTTTCTTTCAAGCTAGATTTATTTTTTACTTGGAGCATTGAAGTTGTAATTGATATTTTATGGATTGACATAAATGATCTTGGGTTCCATTGTCTGAATATCTTCTATCTTACTATGATCTTACATCGAAAATAAGGATACAAGGCATCGATCTTCTATGGTAAACTAGATGATAGCATTAATTTTTATAAACTCACTTGCTCGAGGATGAGCAACGTTTAGCTTGGGGATGTTTATGAGTGCAAATATGATGCATACTTAAGGATACAAAATATTCATATTGTCACTCATGACATGATATATCTATCTACAACTATTCCCATAATGCATGATTACTTGTTCTCATTCATTTTCATATGGACTTTGAACAAATAGTAGTTTTAGTAGGATTTTATTACTTTTTCCTTGTCTTTGACTTGTGTGTAGGTGCTCTAGACAATCATGGATAAAAGGAGCCAAGATGATTCAATATGGAGAAGTTAAAGATGCCAGAGATGTTGAAAAGTCATATGTTTCCATCATATCATATTGCTAATACAATACCATGGTGTTGTATCCCTCGTCCACACGAACCCAATGAGCCAAAGAACACCTCAATCGGAGTCCGTATGAATAAATGGCGGCCAAAACACTTTAGACATTTGAGAGTTTAACGACCACTTGTATGGTTAGAGCTTGCCTATACCGTACGGTCGTACTGCCCTCTGACAACTTCGTTTCATCAAATGAAACAACATTTGTGAAGGCCCAATGGGCATATTCATCCCCGAGATTTGTCAGTTTGCAAAACCGTCCTCTAGAATGCCTATTTACGGAGAGGAACCCTAGCCGCCTCCATCACAATCCATCCATGCCTCAGGGGTAGAGCCCTGTTGCTGTGACGCCACCATAGCCGCTACACAGAAGATCTCCACCACCACACCACTCAAGGGAAATATGAGACTTCAATCTTGAAGGGCTACGCATCTATCTTCATCACCATCTTCATCAACATCGTCTTCCACATCGATTCCCTTTGTTTAATTTGTTGTAATCCAATTTCTATTGTAGATTTGCACTTGTATTCAATTGTACCTTCGTATATCATCCATAATATTTCCATGATGTTGATCCCCTTTATGTATGAGTAGTTGCCTTGTTCTTGGGGAGAGATGGTGAAAACCTAGTATTATTATGCATTGAAATAAAGATGATCTATAACTTTGGTCTTTTATATATTGATTTATGATGTTGTGTTAGATCTCTCTCTTTAGATGGTATGTGAATTTGGCCACATATCATTTTCCTTCATTACTAAAGAGAGGGAGGTACTCTTTGGATGTGTATGGGAGTATGTCGAGTGCTACTTTTGTGACTACAAGCATTGTATTATAATTAACCTACACGATCAAAGAAGGAATGAAGAGAGACTCACTAAGCTTATTATGATATCCATGGGGAAACCCTTAATTGTGGATCTATAAGAGTGATTTCATGCAGGCATCATAGTGGTTATTTAGAGATGGCCTCATTACCTGATTTAAGAAAGTGACTGCCCGTGAGTCTTCTAGTAAACATCTTATTATTGAGCTCTCTCCACACATATCATGATAAAAGACATAGATTATCCTAATCATACATAATTCTCCCATGTTAGTGGTGAATCATACACTCCTTGAGAACCCATCAATCACATCACACAACACTTCATAAACACTCTCTAGCTCTTGTTTACTGTTGTTATTTACTTTGCACTTAGTTACTTTAAACCTCTCTTGTTCATTGTCAGTCTTGTAACCTATACAGTAGACTATTTACAAACACCATTTTGGAGCGAACGTTGCCGTATTGACAACGTGGCTGTAGGGTTGCATGATTTCCATTTGCAAATATTTCATGGGACGAATTTTCTGATAAATAGTTGCTGCTACAGGTACTGAAATTACCCTGTTATTGATCGCAGGAACCTAGACATCAATAACCTGCAAAAAATTAGAGTTGCATCTTGTTAAAACAATTTATTTTGGCATCTCCAAATTGATAAATACAAGGCTAAAAGGCCACTACGTATCCTTGTCCAAGATTGTTTATCTAGCCCATTCAACCAATGCATAAACGTATTCGTGATATTAGTAGGAGACGACATATTGTAAGTAATCTTGACTATGCGCCAAATAAGACTAGCAAAAGGACAAGATAAAAACAAATGCTTGATAATTTCCTGTGCCCACAAAAATAAAATTTTGTACAACCAACCCAATTCCTTTTTGCTAAATTATCTTTTGTAAGCAACACTTTTATGCGAGCATGATCCTAGTCCTTCGCTAGTAACCACAAAGGTGTTGACAACCAATTTCCTCCCAAGTGAATACCAATGCTCCAACATCTTCCAAACTCGAGCCGGAATTGATGGAAAATCCATAAAGGTCATAATAAATGGATATAGCTGACATAACCAAGCAAGCACCAAACTTTGCACCAAATCTAAGCTCCAACTTCGTGAGCATCCAAACCCATATCATGTCCAACAGTTGAGTGTATCACCCTCGAATCAGCCCTATGTAGATTTTAGTGATTCCGACAAACCTGCATAGAAAAAATTCGATGAAACCCACCAAGCACTTGCATGCCGGTGGAAAACAAAGTAAGACCATTACACAATTGTTCACGAAGGAACCCACAAGAAGATATTTATAAAACAACAACTCAGCGAGTCAAGAATAAAAATATACATTAGAAAGATCCAAATCAAATTTAAAGTGACACATCATCCGAGTATGGATAAGAATACAAATGAGATTAAGAGTCCTTAAATAACCAATGGTGTCCATAACCTTGCCCAGGCCAAGCCGGAAGGATAACCTTGCTAACATCATCGAACTCATACCTATTAATCCAAAGGGGTGCCAACAAAGGGAAAAAAGAGGGTAAGTACTGAGGAAGGTACTTAGATGAAGGGTTTCCGCAGCAGATAACAAAAAAATCCTACGTTGAAACACCCTAACGCCTAGGATCTATCTAGTAAGTAATGAAGTAGCAGAGGAAGACATCGGTAACGTACCCTTGAAGACCGAGAAAGTGTTACGCTCATGCACGAGCATGGATTATGTAGTCATACCTGTCCGACCTCAAGGTTGCGAAACTCCTCGCCCGTCACCCCTTATCTAGACCCTTGTACGTTGTTCCGGTTGCTACTAACGGTAGCTCCCTGAGTTATCACACACATACGGTGCAAAACAAAGACTCCCGGATTCTGATCCCTACCGATGTTGCGGAAGTAGACCTCCTGACTGGAATACCTGCATCAAAACGGCGTGCCACAATGGTGTTCACTTTGCATGTATAGTCCTTCTCCGAGACCGTACCACCGCAAAGGCAACTAAGAGAGAGGGGATATTTCTCTCAGGAAAAGTGCCTTAGAGAATATCTCGTTGGTGTGTCTAATCCTACCCATGGGCACCCCTTTATATAGGCAGAGGGGGGTGTGACTTTCTCAAAGGCTAAGCCAAATGGGACTAAAACCATAAAGAAAAAGTAGGAAAAGAGGGTTGCAGCCGACTGGGCTTGAAGTGGCATCCGGGTGCACTAGTAGGAAAAGGCCTAGTGATGGCGTTCGGACAAGGGGATTCGTGGCGTTTATACCGCACACCACTAACCTCGTGCCACTGGTAGGTCCTAGTGGTGGCATCTCCACCGAACGCCACTAGTAGGATTTGTACTAGTGGCGTGTACCATAAGCGCCACCATTACATATCATAATAGTGGCGTTTCCTATAAGTTCCACCATTACATATCATATTTGTGGCGTTTGTTTTATTTTGAACGCCACAAGTGAGTTTTCGAAAATTAAAAAAATCTGGTGCATCTAATTGAATATTCAAATCACAGCAAGATATATTCATAAAAATGGTAGCAGTAGGATTATCGGCAAGGTCTGTGCCAACCACATATAATAAAGCTAGCTAGCAACTTATAGCACTAACTACAAGTCCTCAGAAGGATTATCGGCAACGTCCGTGCCATACCTAATGGCAGCAGTAGGAATATCATCATCTAAAGAAACGTTAGTCTGCCGATGCTTCAAGGCCTTGGTAGTAGAAGTAGGTCATGCGATCATCATAGAGACGGAAGAGCAACTTCTCGTAGGCATCCATCTCATAGACATCGACCATCTCAGTCCACCTCGAACCACTGAAAAGGGTGTGGTTCACCTCGTTCGTGACCAGATTGCTTCAGAGGTAGTAGATCGACCTGTAACTATCCATGTTGCCACAATAGGCAATGAAAATGGCCTAGAAAATCAAGTCTAAATTTGCAGGGTATGTTCTGCATATAGAATCATAAGAAAGTAACAATGAGCACGTAATTCAGTTGTAGAGTATATATATAGGTTGATTGCTTGTGAATGGACATACCATACTAACTTCGCAGTCATAAGGGAGCACCATGACAACCTTCTTGTCCTTTCACTGTTGGTAACCACAATGCTCACACCGATCATCATTCATTATATACTTATATATGATAATGCAAACTTAGTTATATAGACCATTTTAACTTAATTAGCATCATAAGTAGCACAATATATCAACATAACACATAAGTAAGATTATCTAGCATCATATATAAGTAGTACAATAGTAGCATACGATAGTCACATGATAAGTCTATATAAGTAGTACGATAGGTAGCATATATACGACAATAACATGAGAAAATCCTAAACTTGAGTAGACCTAGTGTCAATGACATCGTCGTCATCCAAGCAGTCCCAGAAAGAGGACGACAGGCTGCAAGAACTCTGTTGCTGCATGTTGGAGGGGTTAGGCTGACCCTGATGCTGCGTGTCGGAGGGGTCAACCTCTCCCTCCACTTGCTGACGTCGGCTCTCGCTAAGGACCTCGTACTAGACTGTCATCACCCGGGGATCAAGTACGAGATCCCTGATCAAGGGGTCATCCTCCTCGCGACGGTGGTGCGCCAGCTACCGCCTTGCCTACCGGTGCTCCCTCTCCTCCTCCCTCGTGGCGATCCTCATTCCCTCTGGCGCTAACAGATGCACCACGCAACGCTCATCCTCGAATTTTAGGACCGCTCTCACCCCAAAGTGCTGGACCGCGGGGTAGTCATAGGCGCGGGATGCCTACCACGGGTACCTGAAAGTACCTAGATGGATCTTCTTGTTATCCACTGTGATCCGAGCTGCCCAAGTCGGCGTCCTCGTGTGTTTTCGGTGAACACCACGAAACTTTAGCTACAGCTCCGACATGGGGAATGTTCATTTGCGGTACCAAAGTTGGTGGGTGAGCGCACCGCGGTACCCGAGTTGCCATCAATCGCGCGGAGGGGCCATAGTAGCTTCGCCAATTGTCCAGAAGGGCCAAATAGGGGTGAATACAAATCTAACGGACAAACGGTCGTTTGAACCAGACGAAAAACGGTTGAACCCAAATACCGTCGTTAGGTCAACTCTTATTGGCCCGCCATGTCAGTATTCCCCGTTATCTTTTGCGGTCATGGACTAGCTTACCCCTGCGTGGACCAGATCCCTGAGCGGATGAGATCTATTTCTTTGCTCTGCTCTGGTCTTCTCCCCTGCTCCCCTTCCCATAACATTTGCTCAGCTCCGGCTGCTCGTCTCAGATCGGAGCTCGCACTTGCTCTAATTTGCGTCTCCGCCATGTCCGGTCAACCTCCCACGCCTCTAATCGAAGCTCGCAGCCGTCGTCGTTGCATTGTCCGCCGTATCGGAGCTTCGCGTCCCCGGACTAATATCTCGCCTCTGGCTAGTCCTTCTCGCACGACGGAGCGCGTCCCATCGGGCGATCCAGGCCAGCGACCGGCCTCGGGAAGTTGCGTCCTGTCGCGCACCCCAGGCATGGTAGCCCTGGCACAGCAGTTCGACGACCACGCTCTCATGGCCACCGTGCTGGGCGTCCGTCCTGCCGTGTCGCCGGCAGAGTTGCTGTCGGCTTTCAGGTCTCGTTTTGGGATCAGAAGAAATGAGGTCAACATTGAGGTATGCGCGCCGCCATTCGACTTTTTCGTCCGGTTCGAGCACAGCTCAGACACCGAGCGCGTTCTGCATTCTTCCCGTTCTTTCGAGTGCTGCGGGGAGAAAATGAGCTTCATCCGTTGGGGAAGCTTTGTTTCTTCTCCAAACTCGGCTTTGACGGCCTCCCATTGGATGCTTGGGAGCCGGAGGCCCTCAAGCAGGTCATCAGTAGCCTTGGCGGCGAGCTGGTGGAAATCGTGCCACCGAGCGACAGATGGGTCATCGAGGTAAAGGCGTGGCTGAAATATCCTAACACCATTCCTAAGAGTACGAGGTGCAGATTCCAAGCAAGGCAGGGCGACAACTTTGCTGGAAGCACCCGGTCATCATCCACCTGGAGGAGGTTCTGGACTCGGTACATGGCATTCAGGGCCCCGAAGAGGCTGCCAGAAAGCGCCCTCATCGCCTGTAGTGTTGGCCTAGAAGGATCGATGGCACAGGACCACCGTTTCGCGACAGGGCACACAGTTTCGGTGGGGGGACCGGACTTGGATGAGCTGGTGGTTCTGATTTCCCTCGAGTGAAGATAGAGCTCTAGTGAATTTCCGTGGTTTGTGTGGCTAATGAATTTCTAGTATGGAGAGCGTAGCAGGAAGTTAGCATCGGCTAAAAATGTGTAATAGTTTGAATCGATGTAGTACGCGTGTGTAATAGTTTGAAGTAGTATGTGTGTAATAGTTTGAATCGATGTAGTATGTGTGGGTAATGAATTTGATGTAGTTTGTGTGCGTGTAATAGTTTGAATCGATGTAGTTGAACACCATGCTTTATAACTTCTGTGAATAACCAAGGACAACCTTATAAAAAGAGGGTGGTCTGGCATTGCGCAATGTCAATTATGTGGATGCTAGGAAAATGTAGTCCATCTCCTCTTCAAGTACTCCCTCCGTTTCAAAATATAAGATGTTTTAGCTTTGTGAATGGAGCGTATCTAGACATCTTTTAGTGATGGTGCTTTCTAAACCTAGATGAACCTACATACTAAAAGGGGACTAGATACACTTCATTCACAAAGCTAAAACATCTTATATTTTGAAACAGAGGGAGTACAAGGTAGCTACATTTGTAACACGTTGAACTGCAGGACCATTTTGCAGGCAACACAACACAAAGGAAAAAATGGTTTACAGCACAGACAGCAGACGCAAAATCTGTAGTCTAGGATAAAAACATGCCAGTTAACTAGATTGAACCATGACTAGTAATTGAAGGAAATAGGTACTTGATAGTATTTTCTTATAATAGTAGTACTTCCATACAAAAGGGTCTTATACCTGCACAAAAGTGGGCTAAACTTCCTACTAGTTTATAGAACAATTCGTCAGCATTTCATCTACAAAAGTCATTCTTCAGTATGAACTTAACTATTCTACACTGAAGAAACTATAGATCTCCACCAGAAAAGTTGGCTGGCCAATTGCCTTGAGAGGACATAAGTTATTTGATCATTTAACCCAAACTGATCTATTGCCTTCCCGCCAAACTACAAGAAATCTGCATCGTTCATGCACGAGCGATTTGCGTGCGCCAGTCCCGGTTCAGTTGGACCATCCACACCGCTGCAACGATTTCTTCGAAACTGAAATTCGACATCTCCTTCTCGGGATCGTAGGTCCGTGTGAACCCGAACCTGAATTCTGGGGCCGAGCTGATGCCCGCCGCCGGCTCCGACTGTCGAACAATCCAGCATGCTGAGTGTAGATGCTTGGTCGCCGCCACGGTATGGCCTTCGACGATGCGTAGGATGGAGCGTCTTTGCCGCAGATGACGTGCTCCCAGCCTACCCTACTGAGGTAAGGTAGTCCGCGCCTAAGCGTGGACGCGAGAGTTCCTAGACCTTGGCGCTGCCCTATTCGAGGGTGTGTACCCTCGGCGGCGGCATGCTCTCATGAATGATTTGATATATACCTTGTTCCCATTGCCTAGAGCATGCCGTAATGCCGCCGCGCGATTTCTCCACATCGCTCTCTTGGCCTTGCTTGACGCATCTGGCGCCGACGACGGCGCAGTCGCCGCCGCGGCCGATTCGGCACATTCGGGGAAATCATCCGCCTGGCAAGGCAATGGGAGACTGGCCTTGAAGTAGAGCTTCATGGCCTGCCTTAGAGGGGCTAAATACCCCAGTTTCGGTGGCTGTCACGGCGGCGGCGGCTTAGGCGGGGCCATGTTACCCTAGTTGGTGCGGTGTGGAGGAGCTGCGCAAGGTGAACGGTGGTTAGTCGGAACAGGGGAGTGAAAGACTGACAGTAGGTTTGGACTACGGGCACGCGTGAAAATAACCATTTCCCATTTCCTTAGAGGGTAATAATTTGACACTCGTTGCATTAACAACTCAATCTTTATTTCCCTTCTCAGCATAAGAGTGCGAACGTCTTAAAAAGATCAGTCGTGGCTATCCACCTCATCAGGCAATTTACCAGGACCGGTAGGAGACGGGACCGGGTTTCATTTTAGAAATGTTGACGACTGTGCCCTTATGTTTATACGATATTATTTATATGCCACCATGTACCGTCGAGTGTAGCAACACCATCAGAAATAGGGGATAACACGTGGCGTGTTTTATTTTTTTAAAGGGCATCAGAAACAGGGGATGCCGACGTGGCATGTTTTCTGACTGGCGGGCCCGCCCCCTCCACCTTCGATGGCGCGCATCCCAGGTTCGAGGGGTGGTGCCGCCCACCAACATATTATTATGCAATTTTCCATGTGGGACCTGAATTCCGGCGCTGAGCTGATGCCCGTGTCGAACACGGAGAATTCTGAAAGAACTACTAAAAATAAATACTTTGAATTCTGGAAATACTAAATTTAAATACATTACAATTTTGTCTGAAAGGTAATACGCATTCTGATCATCGAAATAATATAAATACAGTACAAATTTCTACTTCGAAAAATAGACCTGAAAATGCTAGCAAATAACCTAGGATGAATATATGATTCATTCTCCCCTATATATTTCGTCGGCGGCTCCCGCGTGCTGCAACACATGTTCAGAGAACTCTCTCCGTCTACAGTGTGCTGCCAGTATCTCGTACAGAGGGTAAGGCCTCGGTGTATGTTCCAGACTTAAGCCATACATTACCATTGTTGGTTCCTCTTCCCAGGCTTGAACCTCATGATCGTACAGTCTGATAAAATTCCTGTAGTATATGCAACCGGGTTTGACTGTGGGGTGTAATCTGGTGTCAATGGAGATAGACTGATTACAACCAACGAAGAGGGCACGACTTCCAATGTCGCCGACGGCCTCGAGAGAGCGGTTCTCCGTGTCCACCCGGTACAACACCGGTTGCCATTTGGCGAAATCCCCGTTCAACACAAGAAGCAGATCACCATCTGACTTCACAAGGTAAAATTTGTAGGTTCCGTGTACCTGTTCAAAGACTGGGGACGAAATTATTTTGGCCATCGTGACAGTGCTCGCGTGCTGCTCTATTTGGATGTTGGTCGACAAGATGTCTCCATTCTCAAGTAATGCATATACTTCCCCTCGGAATGCCGTCATGCAGACCAGATGCGTATCAGGAGGTGGCGAATACAATCCTTCTCCAAATGATCCATTGATTTGCCCCGTTGGGGTGCTCTCATCGGCCTTGCAATATGATCTGGATAATCAGTGCAAACGAACACCATCGTCGGGGACTTCGTCACGATGACAGATTGCAGAAGATCAGATGGTATGTGTGCTTGAAACTCAGTGTTAGACTTGTGAGTGATTGGGTTCAGAAGCCGAATCTCGTACGGCTCCACCCTGATGCCCGTGTCGAACACAGAAAATTCTGAAAGAACTACTAAAAATAAATACTTTGAATTCTGGAAGTACTAAATTTAAATACATTAGAATTTTTTCTGAAAGGTAATACGCATTCTGATCATCGAAATAATATAAATACAGTACAAATTTCTACTTCGAAAAATAGACCTGAAAATGCTAGCAAATAACCTAGAATGAATATATGATTCATTCTCCCCTATATATTTCGTCCTCGTCGGCTCCCGCGTGTTGCAACACATGTTTAGAGAACTCTTTCCGTCTGCAGTGTGCTGCCAGTATCTCGTACAGAGGGTAAGGCCTCGGTGTATGTTCCAGACTTAAGCCATACATTACCATTGTTGGTTCCTTTTCCTAGGCTTGAACCTCATGATCGTACAGTCTAATAAAATTCCTGTAGTATATGCAACCGAGTTTGACTGTGGGGTGTAACCTGGTGTCAATGGAGATAGACCGATTGCAACCAACAAAGAGGGCACGACTTCCAATGTCGCCGACGGCCTCGAGAGAGCGGTTCTCCGTGTCCACCCGGTACAACACCGGTTGCCCTTTGGCGAAATCCCCATTCAACACAAGAAGCAGATCACCATCTGACTCCACAAGGTAAAATTTGTAGGTTCCGCGTACCTGTTCAAAGACTGGGGCCGAAATTATTTTGGCCATCGTGACAGTGCTCGCGCGCTGCTCTAACTGGATGTTGGTCGACAAGATGTCTCCATTCTCAAGTAATGCATATACTTCCCCTCGGAATGCCGTCATGCAGACCAGAAGCGTATCAGGAGGTGGCGAATACAATCCTTCTCCAAATGATCCATTGATTTGCCCCGTTTGGGTGCTCTCATCGGCCCATGCAATATGATCTGGATAATCAGTGCAAAGGAACACCATCGTCGGGGACTTCGTCACGACGACAGGTTGCAGAAGATCAGATGGTATGTGTGCTTGAAACTCAGTTGTAGACTTGTGAGTGATTGGGTTCAGAAGCCAAATCTTCTATGGCTCCACCCTCTCAGCAAGCACGATGACGCCACAAGAAATACCGACGGAGTAGAATCTTTTGGAAGAAGAGGGCATCAGTTAGCACTAAGATGTTTACAATGGAAAATACCAATAAATATCAGATGTGAATGTGAACCTGTGATGGACGTCCATTAGATTTGTCCTGAAGCAATGACCAGTGGCGAGGTTGAGGAAGGTGAAGTCGCCAACGTCTGGAAGTGTGTTATCTATCATGATCCAGTTGTTGAGATGGAATGCGGGCACCTTTAAAGTGCGGCACCAATCGGTGCAGACTTCCCGACAAGCAGCATAGGTGTCGACGTACTCCTCTTTCTCCAGCAAATAGTCGGCAATCTTGCGAAGTGGGTCGGCCAGGAGATCGGCCCAGTTCCTCTTCATCCGCCTACTGGCCATGGCTTACGTGCGGGAATGTTTTGATCGAGGAAGAAAAAAGAACTACCACCGCGAGGAGAAGAAGAAGAGGATAACAGACGAGGGAGACGAAGCGGAACTGCCACTACGAGGAGACGATGAGACGGGGGAGAAGAAGCGGAACTGCCAATTCAAGTTTGGATCAACGAGAACTTTTCCGGAACTAGCGCGTGGACCAGTCATGCACTACATGCAAGTTTTGATCAAAAGACTGACATGTGGGACCTGCTAAAAATTCCGTGAAGCGCTCTCCGTGCATAGTGCGCTGATAGGTGGCATGTTTTCTGACAGGCGGGCCCGCCTCCTCCACCCACGATGGCGCACGTCCTAGGTTCGAGGGCTGGTGCCGCCCACCAACACATTATTGTGCAATTTTCCATACTTTGTCACAACCAGCTCTGCTCCGCTCCTCTCCTCTGCTCCTGCCGCCGCTACTTCGCTCAGTCGTGCACCGCTCTCGTCTTCCCCTTGGGTCGTCGTCCTCCCGCCCTCCCCTCCCTGCCATCCCCTCACGTCCCCTCCCCTCCCCTCCCTGCCCTGTCTCCTTGCCGCCGCCCACCGCCCAGGCGCGTCTGGAAACAAAAACCGAGAGTCGGCCATTAGGTTAGGGGCCCAACAACGCTGGTGATCCGGATCCCGCTCGGAGATGGATTCTGCAAGGCTTGAGAGCATGGATATGGGTCATGCATAGCTGGAGAGCACGGAATCTCCTTCAAGTCTGGAGAGCACAGAGGACAACGAAACTGGGGGAGAGGTAGCGGGGTGCAGAGCTTTGGAGGTATGGATCCCGGAGAAGGTGCCGTGCGTCCACATTGAAAGGTAAGAACTGTGATTCCTTATCTGCATACCCCAATTAGCGTTTATAGTCCCGTGGTGATGCCAAGGATATGGGTTGGTAACCGCAGGACGTCTGTACAGCTTGTCCTTGAGCATGATGCTTTGTCAAGCGAGCATCAAGGCACTGAAACGTGTGGCGGTGCGGATGATGATGAGAAAGCATATCCATACGTGGCTGCTGACCCTGATAGGATGGAGAGTAGGGAATATTTGGTTGATTCGAACTTTGAGCCTGACTATGGGACTGATGAGGAAGAGGAATGTGAAGATGTGGAAATGGGATGTAGATACGACGATGAAGACGTGGACAGGCCAGTGATACACTTTGACAGGGACAATCCTACAATTGATGAGGGGACTGTCTTTGATAATGTGGAGGACTGCAGATATGCAGTTGCAACCTATGCAATCAGAGTTGGGTTCGAATTTATCATTGAAAAGAGCGACCAAAAGAGATTTAGGGTGCACTGTAGGGAAAGTAATGTGTGTAAATGGAGATTACATGCATCTCCAATGCGGGGTGGACACCCATTTCAGGTTGCAATAGCTACATTTAGTTTCGGTCTTTCTCATATTTATTCTGCTGATAACTAGCTCTGAATTATTTGGATTCTTATCGAATGCAGATCAAAGTAAACACGAAGGAACACAACTGCCCTAATACTTCTTTAAGTGGTAAAATTAGACCAGCGACTACCAAGTGGATTGCTGCTACTTTACTTGACTGGGTGACGCAGGATCATAACATTGGACCAGCTGAACTCAGAGCAAAGATTAGCAAAAAGTTTAACATTCTGATTCCTTATCACAGAGTCTTTGATGGGAAGGATATGGCTCTAGACTTCATTCAAGGCAAGTGGAATGACAGTTTTCATATGTTGTATAGTTTCAAAGCTCAGGTAGAGAAAACATCACCTGGTAGTGTTGTTGACATCGATTACGAGGTTGTGAAAGGGAGAGAGAAGGTCTCGAGGGGGGTCAGGTATAAGCAGGCAGATAAGATATGCCTCATGAGATGTTTTGTCTGCCTGAAGGCATGTTGGAAGGGGTTCCTAGACGGCTGCAGGCCATACTTAGCAATAGGCGCAACTTCTTTAATAGGGAAGTTTAGGGGACATGTTGCTTCTGCTTGTGCTTTGGACGCGCATAATTGGCTTCTACCCGTAGCTTATGCTGTTCTTGAGGGTGAATCAAATGAAAGCTGGACATGGTTCATGCAGAGACTACGGGAAGTAATTGGTCACCCTGAAGGCTTGGTGATACACACTGGTGCATCCGAGGGTCTTGAGAATGCTGTTGATGATGTGTTTCCTAGGGTTGAGCATAGGGAATGCATGTGGCACCTCTCTACTAACTTCACGAAGAAGTTCGAAGGAAAGATCTTTGAAGAGGACTTGTGGCGATCAGCATACACATACATCCCAAGCACACATGCTACTTACTTGCAGAACATGTATGTAGTTCCAAAGGTGAAAAAATACCTTGAGGAACATCACACCAAGCTATGGGCCAGAAGCAAGTTTGGTGAGTTAAGCAAGGTGGATTTTGTATGCAATAATTTGGCAGAGACTTTCAATGATAAGATTTCGGGCATAAAGACACTTGGAATTGTTATTTTGTTGGATGTAATAAGATAGTGCATAATGGTGAAGATAGATTTATGGCAAAGAATTTGTGCAAAAAAAATTTTAGGCCATAAAATAGTTCCAAAGGTGTCTATGTTACTGAATGCAAGAACCAAGGCAATGAGAACGATAAAGATGAGGGTGGTCAGAAGTTCCAGAACATTGGCTGAGGTTTATGCAGAATACAAGCGTGGAAGTGAACAGAGGTACACTGTAGACATTGGAAACAAGACTTGTTCATGCAGGCAGTGGCAGATTACTGGTCTGCCATGTCACCATGCAATTTACTTCATCAAGCTTAGAGGTAACGGAGCTGAAATAGAGAACTATGTCAACAACTATTTCTCCGTGGACAAATTTGCTGCAAGTTATGCAGAAAACGTACCACCTATGGACGATGAAAATGATTGGGAGATTTTCGATCCAGGGTTCAAACTTCAACCACCAGTTCTTAGGAGGCCACCTGGGAGGCCTAGAAAGCTAATGATCATAGCCTCCACTAATAAAGGTCCAAGGCTTGGTGCTAGGAAAAGGAAATGCGGACGTTGTGGCGGATTCGGCCATATCAAGAGGCTGTGACAAAACCCAGTTACACATGTTATTGTCCCTGTTCACACCCTGGTGGCAGAAAATGAGGCTTCTCAGCCA
This sequence comes from Avena sativa, assembly GCA_916181665.1. NCBI lineage: Eukaryota > Viridiplantae > Streptophyta > Magnoliopsida > Poales > Poaceae > Avena > Avena sativa. The sequence goes on along the minus strand of OV702287.1, from coordinate 99,765,209 downwards.
GAACTGGCAGAAGATCAGCGCGAAGACGGTGATGAACACTCGGAGGAAAATGTACGTAAGCAGCCAATTTATGAAGAAGTGGAGGTGCCGGCGAGAAAAGGGTGTGAAAAGAAACAAAAGGTAAGCGGAACGGGCAGGAAAGGGCAAATAATGGAGGTGTATTAGAATATGAAGAAGTTTAACTCCCTGCCAATTTTCGGCTAACGGGCAGGAAAGGGCAGGAAAGCGAATATGAAGCGGAACGGGCAGGAAAGCGGATCTTTCGGCTAACTGCAGGAGAAATAATAAATCCCTGCCAATTTCATCTTTGTACGATTCTCCGGATGAAAGGTAAGCTTAAAAATTGTTTTATTTGCCATTTTATCATTTTTTTTTATCCTCATCAACTGATGCTTAATGCAGCGTAGGCTAGCAGACTAATAAGAGGAGCAGAAAGATGCGGGCACAGTAACATCCTATGTTGAATTGTATCATTGAAACTAAACTAGCCGTGTCGTCTTTATTTATATCTGGCACGTGCAACGTGTCTGTGATGGGGTCATGTGGACCAGATTACATTTTTTTAAAATATTATTACATTAATTTTTTACCTGCGTTTGGACGTGGCTACTAGTTCCCATCTCCCTTGCATTCCCATCTCCTCTAGCGCACTCCAGAATTATGGCTGTGCCATCAAGTAGCAGAGTCAGCGTATTGTCCCATCAGGTGTGAATGCAATGACTTTCTTTGTTCAGAATTTGACGACTTTTGATTAGTTTGAAAGACAGAGAAACCTAAAACATGTATCTAGACATGTTTTGGGTATAGACACATTTATTAAATATCTAAAAAAACCAAGTTATATCTGGACAGGAGTAGTACACTATTACAACACGCTCGATCCCTTCTCCTCAGGTGCACTCCAAATTATGGCTGTGCCATCAAGTGCTAGGAGCAGAGTCAGCGTATTATCCCATTAGATATGTCAGGAAACGCGCGAACTTTATTTTCAGGATCGGACGAGTTTCGATCGACTAGTTTCAAAGACAAAGACAACTAAAACATGGCCAACATATATAGATTCTGACGATAATCGACCATGACTCAGGTGACCCAGATCCAAAGAGCGCATTAAGATACCGTACATAGATTTAATTTATGCTTAAGTGGCCCTAATCGACTATGACGCTCCTGCAGTCTCCATCATTGACGATGTTGTCTGTGTCGCCGCCAGCCTCCTCCGTGTCGGAATCGATGCTGATGTTCTCGGCAGCGTTCCTCCTCCTCATGGATTCTTCACGGCGTGCTGCATCGATAACGGTGGAGGTCGTACGCCCTGGCACTGCCCAGAAGCGTTGCCTCCCTTCGGGGTTGCGCAGATCCGGGTGGATCTCCCGCCGGTGGGTTTCGCACAGCTCAATCAACGCAGACCGCTCCTTCTTGAACAGCTTTCGCCAGTACGCGCTCGTACGCGAGTACCGCGCCATTGCCCTCTTCCGCTCCGACAGCTGGCGGCAGCGCTCCTCGATCTGCCTCGCCAACGCGTTGTCGCGCAAGAGCGCCGCAATAGGAACCCCGGCGTAGCTGAGCTCGAAGCCAGCCGGAAAGCTCGCTAACGGCGGCGCGAGTATGCCGTAGTGGGAGAACATCTGAGCCTTGTGCAAGCTAAGTTTGGGACTCTCCCTCTCCATGGCGATGAAGGAACACGATCTGATTTTCGGCCCCGAGGTTAAGGGGATAAAGGCAAGGACGTAGGCCTAGCGTAGTTGCCACGGCCAATCACTTCGCAGAACGGAGTTCTCGCAGATCTCCCTCGCGAAGGACATCACTATCGTCCACGCACCCCGATCCAACGGCGCCTAACAATCGGGGATCGGGTCTTCTAGAAGCCCAGAGCGGTTGCTGGTTAGTTCTGAGTCCCGGTTGTTTGTGGACAACGGCGGTAGTTGAAAATAATACACATTTCAATGACACTGGTGGATCCATAGGTGGTATGTGAAGAGAACACACATGCCTAATGACTCTGGTTGTTGTTACTAAAAAGAACACACATGCAATGACACCGGTGGATCCAAGGGTGGATTGTGAAAAGAGCACACATGCAATGACACTGGTGGATCCATATGTGGTATGTGAAAAGAACACACATGCAATGAATCTGTTTGTTGTTAGTGAAAAGAACTCACATGCAATGACACCGGTGGATCCATGTGTGGTCTCTGAAGAGAGCACACATTTCAATGAGTCTTGTTGTTGTTAGTAAAAAGAACACACATGCAATGACACTGGTGGATCCATAGGTGGATTGTGAAATGAACACACATGCAATGACACTGGTGGGATCCATGGGTGGATTGTGAAAAGAAAACACATGAAATTACTTTGGTTGTTGTTACTAAAAAGAACACACATGCAATGACACTGGTGGATCCATGTGTGGTCTCTGAAGAGAGCACACATTTCAATGACTCTTGTTGTTGTTAGTAAAAAGAACACACATGCAATGACACTAGTGGATCCATGTGTGGTCTATGCAGAGAACACACATGCAATGACACTGGTTGTTGTTACTAAAAAGAACACACATGCAATGACACTAGTGGATCCATGTGTGGTCTATGCAGAGAACACACATGCAATGACTCTGGTTGTTGTTACTAAAAAGAACACACATGCAATGACACAAGGGGATCCATAGGTGGTATGTGAAGAGAACACACATGCAAAATAACTCTGGTTGTTGTTACTAAAAAGAACACACATGCTAAATGGAACTGGTGGGATCCATGGGTGGATTGTGAAAAGAAAACACATGCAATGACACTGGTGGATCCATAGGTGGTTTGTGAAAAGAACACACATGCAAAATGACTCTGGTTGTTACTAAAAAGAACACACATGCAATGACACTGGTGGATCCATGGGTGGATTGTGAAAAGAACACACATGCAAAGACACTGGTGGATCCATATGTGGTATGTGAAAAGAACACATATGCAAAATGCCTCTGGTTGTTGTTAGTGAAATGAACACACATGCAATGACACTGGTGGATCCATAGGTGGTATGTGAGAAGAACACACATTTCAATGACTCTGGTTGTTGTTACTAAAAAGAACACACATGCAATGACACTGGTGGATCCATAGGTGGTATGTGAAGAGATCACACATGCAAAATGACTCTGGTTGTTGTTACTAAAAAGAACACACATGCAAAATGACACTAGTGGGATCCATGGGTGGATTGTGAAAAGAAAACACATCCAATGACACTAGTGGATCCATAGGTGGTATGTGAAAAGAACACACATGCAAAATGACTGGTTGTTATTACTAAAAAGAACACACATGCAATGACACTGGTGGATCCATGTGTGGTCTCTGTAGAGAACCCGCATTTCAATGACACTGGTGGATCCATGTATGGTCCCTGAAGAGAGCACACATTTCTACGACTCTTGTTGTTGTTAGTAAAAAGAACACACATGCAATGACACTGGTGGATCCATTTGTGGTCTCTGAAGAGAACACACATGCAATGACACTGGTTGTTGTTACTAAAAATAACACACATGCAATGATCCTGGTGGATCCATAGGTGGATTGTGTAGAGAACACACATGCAATGACACTGGTGGATCCATAGGTGGTATGTGAAAGAAACACACATGCAAAATGACTGGTTGTTGTTACTAAAAAGAACACACATGCAATGACACTGGTTGTTGTTACTAAAAATAACACACATGCAATGACACTGGTGGATCCATGGGTGGTATGTGAGAAGAACACACATTTCAATGACTCTGGTTGTTGTTACTAAAATGAACACACATGTAATGACACTGGTGGATCCATAGGTGGTATGTGAAGAGATCACACATGCAAAATGACTCTGCTGGATCCATATGTGGTATGTGAAAACAACACACATGCAATAACTCTGCTTGTTGTTAGTGAAAAGAACACACATGCAATGACACTGGTGGATCCATGTGTGGTCTCTGAAGAGAGCACACATTTCAATGACTCTTGTTGTTGTTAGTAAAAAGAACACACATGCAATGACTCTGGTTGTTGTTAGTGAAAAGAACACACATGCAATGACACTGGTAGATCCATGTGTGGTCTCTGAAGAGAGCACATATTTCAATGATTCTTGTTGTTGTTAGTAAAAAGAACACACATGCAATGACACTTGTGGATCCATGTGTGGTCTCTGAAAAGAACAAACACGCAATGACACTGGTTGTTGTTACTAAAAATAACACACATGCAATGACACTGGTGGATCCATAGGTGGTATGTGCAAAGAACACACATGCAAAATGACTGGTTGTTGTTAGTGAAAAGAACACACATGCAATGACACTGGTGGATCCATGTGTGGTCTCTGTAGAGAACACACATTTCAATCACACTGGTGGATCCATATGGGGTATGTGAAAAGAACACACATGCAATGACTCTGGTTGTTGTTAGTGAAAAGAACAGACATGCAATGACACTTGTGGATCCATAGGTAGTATGTGAGAAGAAAACACATGCAAAATGACTCTGGTTGTTGTTACTAAAAAGAACGCACATGCAATGACACTGGTGGATCCATAGGTGGATTGTAAAATGAACACACATGCAATGACACTGGTGGATCCATAGGTGGTATGTGAGAAGAACACACATTACAATGACTCTGGTTGTTGTTACTAAAAATAACACACATGCAATGACACTGGTGGATCCATAGGTGGTTTGTGAAGAGATCACACATGCAAAATGACTTTGGTTGTTGTTACTAAAAAGAACACACATGCAAAATGACACTCGTGGTATCCATGGGTGGATTGTGAAAAAAAACACATGCAATGACACTGTTGGATCCATAGGTGGTATGTGAAAAGAACACACATGCAAAATGACTCTGGTTGTTACTAAAAAGAACACACATGCAATGACACTGGTGGAGCCATGGGTGGATTTTGAAAAGAGCACACATGCAATGACATTGGTGTATCCATACGTGGTATGTGAAAAGAACACACATGCAATGACTCTGGTTGTTGTTAGTGAAAAGAACACACATGCAATGACACTGGTGGATCCATGTGTGGTCTCTGAAGAGAGCACACATTTCAACGACTCTTGTTGTTGTTATTAAAAAGAACACACATGCAATGACACTGGTGGATCCATGTGTGGTCTCTCAAGAGAACACACATGCAATGACACTGGTTGTTGTTACTAAAAAGAACACGTGCAATGACACTGGTGGATCCATAGGTGGATTGTGAAGAGAACACACATGCAATGACACTGGTGGATCCATAGGTGGTATGTGAAAGAACACACATGCAAAATGACTCTGTTTGTTACTAAAAAGAACACACATGCAATGACACCGGTGGATCCATGGGTGGATTGTGAAAAGAACACACATGCAATGACACTGCTGGATCCATATGTGGTATGTGAAAAGAACAGACATGCAAAATGACTCTGGTTGTTACTAAAAAGAACACACATGCAATGACACTGGTGGATCCATTGGTGGTATGTAAAAAAGATCACACATGCAAAATGACTCTGGTTGTTGTTAGTGAAAATAACACACATGCAATAACACTGGTGGATCCATAGGTGGTATGTGAGAAGAACACACATGCAAAATGACTCTGGTTGTTGTTACTAAAAAGAACACACATGCAATGACACTGGTGGATCCATAGGTGGTATATGAAGAGATCACACATGCAAAATGACTCTGGTTGTTGTTACTAAAAATAACACACATGCAATGACACTGGTGGATCCATGGGTGGATTGTGAAAATAATACACATTTCAATGACACTGGTGGATCCATAGGTGGATTGTGAAGAGAACACACATGCAATGACACTGGTTGTTGTTACTAAAAACAACACACATGCAATGACACTGGTGGATCCATGGGTGGATTGTGAAAAGAGCACACATGCAATGGAACTGGTGGATCCATATGTGGTATGTGAAAAGAACACACGTGCAATGACTCTGGTTGTTGTTAGTGAAAATAACACACATGCAATGACACTGGTGGATCCATAGGTGGATTGTGAAATGAACACACATGCAATGACACTGGTGGATCCATAGGTGGTATGTGAGAAGAACCCACATTTCAATGACTGGTTGTTGTTACTAAAAAGAACACACATGCAATGACACTGGTCGATCCATAGGTGGTATGTGAAGATATCACACATGCAAAATGACTCTGGTTGTTTTTACTAAAAAGAACACACATGCAAAATGACACTGGTGGGATCCATGGGTGGATTCTGAAAAGAAAACACATGCAATGACACTGGTGGATTCATAGGTGGTATGTGAAAAGAACACACATGCAATGACACTAGTGGATCCATGTGTGGTCTCTGAAGAGAGCACACATTTCAATGACAGTAGTTGTTGTTACTAAAAAGAACACATGCAATGACACTGGTGGATCCATAGGTGGATTGTGAAGAGAACACACATGCAATGACACTAGTGGATCCATAGGTGGTATGTGAAAATAACACACATGCAAAACGACTCTGGTTGTTACTAAAAAGAACACACATGCAATGACACCGGTGGATCCATGGGTGGATTGTGAAAAGAACACACATGCAATGACACTGGTGGATCCATATGTCGTATGTGAAAATAACACACATGCAAAATGACTCTGGTTGTTACTAAAAAGAACACACATGCAATGACACTGGTGGATCCATAGGTGGATTGTGAAGAGATCACACATGCAAAATGACTCTGGTTGTTGTTAGTGAAAAGAACACACATGCAATGACACTGGTGGATCCATAGGTGGTATGTGAGAAGAACACACATGCAAAATGACTCTGGTTGTTGTTACTAAAAAGAACACACATGCAAAATGACAGTGGTGGGATCCATGGGTGGATTGTGAAAAGAAAACACATGCAATGACAGTGGTGGATCCATAGGTGGTATGTGAAAAGAACACACATGCAATTACACTGGTGGATCCATGTGTGGTCCCTGAAGAGAGCACACATTTCTACGACTCTTGTTGTTGTTAGTAAAAAGAACACACATGCAATGACACTGGTGGATCCATTTGTGGTCTCTGAAGAGAACACACATGCAATGACACTGGTTGTTGTTACTAAAAAGAACACACATGCAATGACACTGGTGGATCCATAGGTGGATGGTGTAGAGAATACACATGCAATGACACTGGTGGATCCATAGGTGGTATGTGAAAGAAACACACATGCAAAATGACTGGTTGTTGTTACTAAAAAGAACACACATGCAATGACACTGGTTGTTGTTACTAAAAATAACACACATGCAATGACACTGGTGGATCCATGGGTGGTATGTGAGAAGAACAGACATTTCAATGACTCTGGTTGTTGTTACTAAAATGAACACACATGTAATGACACTGGTGGATCCATAGGTGGTATGTGAAGAGATCACACATGCAAAATGACTCTGCTGGATCCATATGTGGTATGTGAAAAGAACACACATGCAATAACTCTGCTTGTTGTTAGTGAAAAGAACACACATGCAATGACACTGGTGGATCCATGTGTGGTCTCTGAAGAGAGCACACATTTCAATGACTCTTGTTGTTGTTAGTAAAAAGAACACACATGCAATGACTCTGGTTGTTGTTAGTGAAAAGAACACACATGCAATGACACTTGTAGATCCATGTGTGGTCTCTGAAGAGAGCACATATTTCAATGACTCTTGTTGTTGTTAGTAAAAAGAACACACATGCAATGACACTTCTGGATCCATGTGTGGTCTCTGAAAAGAACAAACATGCAATGACACTGGTTGTTGTTACTAAAAATAACACACATGCAATGACACTGGTGGATCCATTGGTGGATTGTGAAGAGAACACACATGCACTAACACTAGTGGATCCATAGGTGGTATGTGAAAAGAACACACATGCAAAATGACTGGTTGTTGTTAGTGAAAAGAACACACATGCAATGACACTGGTGGATCCATGTGTGGTCTCTGTAGAGAACACACATTTCAATCACACTGGTGGATCCATATGTGGTATGTGAAAAGAACACACATGCAATGACTCTGGTTGTTGTTAGTGAAAAGAACAGACATGCAATGACACTTGTGGATCCATAGGTAGTATGTGAGAAGAAAACACATGCAAAATGACTCTGGTTGTTGTTACTAAAAATAACGCACATGCAATGAAACTGGTGGATCCATAGGTGGATTTTAAAATGAACACACATGCAATGACACTGGTGGATCCATAGGTGGTATGTGAGAAGAACACACATTACAATGACTCTGGTTGTTGTTACTAAAAATAACACACATGCAATGACACTGGTGGATCCGTAGGTGGTTTGTGAAGAGATCACACATGCAAAATGACTCTGGTTGTTGTTACTAAAAAGAACACACATGCAAAATGACACTCGTGGTATCCATGGGTGGATTGTGAAAAAAACACATGCAATGACACTGTTGGATCCATAGGTGGTATGTGAAAAGAACACACATGCAAAATGACTCTGGTTGTTACTAAAAAGAACACACATGCAATGACACTGGTGCAGCCATGGGTGGATTGTGAAAAGAGCACACATGCAATGACATTGGTGTATCCATATGTGGTATGTGAAAATAACACACATGCGATGACTCTGGTTGTTGTTAGTGAAAAGAACACACATGCAATGACACTGGTGGATCCATGTGTGGTCTCTGAAGAGAGCACACATTTCAATGACTCTTGTTGTTGTTATTAAAAAGAACACACATGCAATGACACTGGTGGATCCATGTGTGGTCTCTCAAGAGAACACACATGCAATGACACTGTCTGTTGTTACTAAAAAGAACACACATGCAATGACACTGGTGGATCCATAGGTGGATTGTGAAGAGAACACACATGCCATGACACTGGTGGATCCATAGGTGGTATGTGAAAAGAAAACACATTCAAAATGACTGGTTGTTGTTACTGAAAAAAGAACACACATGCAATGACACTAGTGGATCCATGTGTGGTCTCTATAGAGAACATACATTTAAATCACACTGGTGGATCCATATGTGGTATGTGAAAAGAACACACATGCAATGACTCTGGTTGTTGTTAGTGAAAAGAACACACATGCAATGATACTGGTCGATCCATAGGTGGTATGTGAGAAGAACACACATGCAAAATGACTCTGGTTGTTGTTACTAAAAAGAACGCACATGCAATTACACTGGTGGATCCATAGGAGGATTGTGAAATGAACACACATGCAATGACACTGGTGGATCCATAGGTGATATGTGAGAAGAACACACATTACAATGACTCTGGTTGTTGTTACTAAAAGGAACACACATGCAATGACACTGGTGGATCCATAGGTGGTTTGTGAAGAGATCACACATGCAAAATGACTCTGGTTGTTGTTACTAAAAAGAACACACATGCAAAATGACACTCGTGGGATCCATGGGTGGATTGTGAAAAGAAAACACATGCAATGACACTGTTGGATCCATAGGTGGTATGTGAAAAGAACACACATGCAAAATGACTCTGGTTGTTACTAAAAAGAACACACATGCAATGACACTGGTGGAGCCATGCGTGGATTGTGAAAAGAGCACACATGCAATGACATTGGTGGATCCATATGTGGTATGTGAAAAGAACACACATGCAATGACTCTGGTTGTTGGTAGTGAAAATAACACACATGCAATGACACTGGTGGATCCATGTGTGGTCTCTGAAGAGAGAACACATTTCAATGACTCTTGTTGTTGTTAGTAAAAAGAACACACATGCAATGACACTGGTGGATCCATGTGTGGTCCCTGAAGAGAACACACATGCAATGACACTGGTTGTTGTTACTAAAAAGAACACACATGCAATGACACTGGTGGATCCATAGGTGGATTGTGAAGAGAACACACATGCAATGACACTGGTGGTTCCATAGGTGATATGTGAGAAGAACACACATTACAATGACTCTGGTTGTTGTTACTAAAAGGAACACACATGCAATGACACTGGTGGATCCATAGGTGGTTTGTGAAGAGATCACACATGCAAAATGACTCTGGTTGTTGTTACTAAAAAGAACACACATGAAAAATGACACTCGTGGGATACATGGGTGGATTGTGAAAAGAAAACACATGCAATGACACTGTTGGATCCATAGGTGGTATGTGAAAAGAACACACATGCAAAATGACTCTGGTTGTTACTAAAAAGAACACACATGCAATGACACTGGTGGAGCCATGGGTGGATTGTGAAAAGAGCACACATGCAATGACATTGGTGGATCCATATGTGGTATGTGAAAAGAACACACATGCAATGACTCTGGTTGTTGTTAGTGAAAATAACACACATGCAATGATACTGGTGGATCCATGTGTGGTCTCTGAAGAGAGAACACATTTTAATGACTCTTGTTGTTGTTAGTAAAAAGAACACACATGCAATGACACTGGTGGATCCATGTGTGGTCTCTGAAGAGAAACACACATGCAATGACACTGGTTGTTGTTACTAAAAAGAACACACATGCAATGACACTGGTGGATCCATAGTTGGATTGTGAAGAGAACACACATGCAATGACACTGGTGGATCCATAGGTGGCATGTGAAAAGAACTATGAGATCCAGGCACATGGCTTAATAGGATTGATAGGATACTCATATCAACAAGTTGCAACTTCTTTTCCCGAAGCTTATTCAAAAAGAACTCTAAGGTTAAGCGTGCTTGGCCTGGAGCAATTCTAGGATGGGTGACCGACCGGGAAGTGGGTAACCGGGTGCGCACAAGTGAGGACAAAGTGCGTAGACAAGACTAGTGTTGATCTGTGGGGCCAGTCTAGATATCGTATTAAGCTGCCAGGAGTGACACCCCCCGGGCCCAGGAGTTGACGGGGTGTTACAAGTGGTATCTGAGCCGATCCTCGCGGTTAAACGAGTGTGTGCGGGTCAGTGGCGGGACATGTGGAGCATGGGGCATGTGGCCCGGAGTGGACACGGCATGGCACATGTGCCGGCACTGGACACACATACGCGTGCCAAGAGGGAACGTTCATGGGGTGTGCTTGATCGATGAGGGCATCGATCTTCTAAAGGGTGGGTGTATGTGAGATCCAGGCACATGGCTTAATAGGATTGATAGGATACCCATATCAACAAGTTGCAACTTCTTTTCCGGAAGCTTATTCGAAAAGAACTCTAAGGTTAAGCGTGCTTGGCCTAGAGCAATTCTAGGATGGGTGACCGACCGGGAAGTGGGTAACCGGGTGCGCACAAGTGAGGACAAAGTGCGTAGACAAGACTAGTGTTGATCTGTGGGGCCAGTCTAGATATCGTATTAAGCTTCCAGGAGTGACAACCCCCCGGGCCCAGGAGTGGACGGGGTGTTACAAGAACACACATGCAAAATGACTGGTTGTTGTTACTGAAAAGAACACACATGCAATGACACTGGTGGATCCATGTGTGGTCTCTATAGAGAACATACATTTCAATCACACTGGTGGATCCATATGTGGTATGTGAAAAGAACACACATGCAATGACTCTGGTTGTTGTTAGTGAAAAGAACACACATGCAATGATACTGGTAGATCCATAGGTGGTATGTGAGAAGAACACACATGCAAAATGACTCTGGTTGTTGTTACTAAAAAGAACAAACATGCAATGACACTTGTGGATCCATAGGTGGATTGTGAAATGAACACACATGCAATGACACTGGTGGATCCATAGGTGGTATGTGAGAAGAGCACACATTTCAATGACTCTTGTTGTTGTTAGTAAAAAGAACACACATGCAATGACACTGGTGGATCTATGTGTGGTCTCTGAAGAAAACACACATGCAATGACACAGGTTGTTGTTACTAAAAAGAACACACATGCAATGACACTGGTGGATCCATCGGTGGATTGTGAAGAGAACACACATGCAATGACACTGGTGGATCCATAGGTGGTATGTGAAAAGAACACACATGCAAAATGACTGGTTGTTGTTACTAAAAAGAACACACATGCAATGACACTAGTGGATCCATGTGTGATCTCTGTAGAGAACACACATGCAATGACACTAGTGGATCCATGTGTTGTCTCTGTAGAGAACACACATTTCAATCACACTGGTGGATCCATATGTGACATGTGAAAATAACACACATGCAATGACTCTGGTTGTTGTTAGTGAAAAGAACACACATGCAATGACACTAGTGGATCCATAGGTGGTATGTGAGAAGAACACACATGCAAAATGACTCTGGTTGTTGTTACTAAAAAGAACGCACATGCAATGACACTGGTGGATCCATAGGTGGTATGTGAAAAGAACACACATGCAATGACTCTGGTTGTTGTTAGTGAAATGAACACACATGCAATGACACTGGTGGATCCATAGGTGGTCTCTGAAGAGAGCACACATTTCAATGACTCTTGTTGTTAGTAGTAAAAAGAACACACATGCAATGACACTGGTGGATTCATGTGTGGTCTCTGAAGAAAACACACATGCAATGAATCTGGTTGTTGTTACTAAAAAGAACACACATGCAATGACACTGGTGGATCCATCAGTGGATTGTGAAGAGAACACACATGCAATGGCACTGGTGGATCCATAGGTGGTATGTGAAAAGAACACACATTCCAAATGACTGCTTGTTGTTACTAAAAAGAACACACATGCAATGACACTAGTGGATCCATGTGTGTCTCTGTAGAGAACACACATTTCAATCACATTGGTGGATCCATATGTGACATGTGAAAATAACACACATGCAATGACTCTGGTTGTTGTTAGTGAAAAGAACACACATGCAATGACACTAGTGGATCCATAGGTGGTATGTGACAAGAACACACATGCAAAATGACTCCGGTTGTTGTTACTAAAAAGAACACACATGCAATGACACTGGTGGATCCATAGGTGGATTGTGAAATGAACACCCATCCAATGACACTGGTGGATCCATAGGTGGTATATGAGAAGAACACACATTTCAATGACTCTGGTTGTTGTTACTAAAAAGAACACACATACAATGACACTGGTGGATCCATAGGTGGTATGTGAAGAGATCACACATGCAAAATGAATCTGGTTGTTGTTATTAAAAAGAACACACATGCAAAATGACCCTGGTGCGATCCATGGGTGGATTGTGAAAAGAAAACACATGCAATGACACTGGTGTATCCATAGGTGGTATGTGAAAAGAACACACATGCAAAATGACTCTGGTTGTTACTAAAAAGAACACACATGCAATGACACTGGTGGATCCATGGGTGGATTTTGAAAAGAGCACACATGCAATGACACTAGTGGATCCATATGTGGTATGTGAAAAGAACACACATGCAATGACTCAGGTTGTTGTTAGTAAAAAGAACACACATGCAATGACACTGGTGGATCCATGTGTGGTCCCTGAAGAGAACACACATGCAATGACACTGGTTGTTGTTACTAAAAAGAACACACATGCAATGACACTGGTGGATCCATAGGTGGATTGTGAAGAGAACACACATGCAATGACACTGGTGGTTCCATAGGTGATATGTGAGAAGAACACACATTACAATGACTCTGGTTGTTGTTACTAAAAGGAACACACATGCAATGACACTGGTGGATCCATAGGTGGTTTGTGAAGAGATCACACATGCAAAATGACTCTGGTTGTTGTTGCTAAAAAGAACACACATGAAAAATGACACTCGTGGGATACATGGGTGGATTGTGAAAAGAAAACACATGCAATGACACTGTTGGATCCATAGGTGGTATGTGAAAAGAACACACATGCAAAATGACTCTGGTTGTTACTAAAAAGAACACACATGCAATGACACTGGTGGAGCCATGGGTGGATTGTGAAAAGAGCACACATGCAATGACATTGGTGGATCCATATGTGGTATGTGAAAAGAACACACATGCAATGACTCTGGTTGTTGTTAGTGAAAATAACACACATGCAATGATACTGGTGGATCCATGTGTGGTCTCTGAAGAGAGAACACATTTTAATGACTCTTGTTGTTGTTAGTAAAAAGAACACACATGCAATGACACTGGTGGATCCATGTGTGGTCTCTGAAGAGAAACACACATGCAATGACACTGGTTGTTGTTACTAAAAAGAACACACATGCAATGACACTGGTGGATCCATAGTTGGATTGTGAAGAGAACACACATGCAATGACACTGGTGGATCCATAGGTGGCATGTGAAAAGAACTATGAGATCCAGGCACATGGCTTAATAGGATTGATAGGATACTCATATCAACAAGTTGCAACTTCTTTTCCCGAAGCTTATTCAAAAAGAACTCTAAGGTTAAGCGTGCTTGGCCTGGAGCAATTCTAGGATGGGTGACCGACCGGGAAGTGGGTAACCGGGTGCGCACAAGTGAGGACAAAGTGCGTAGACAAGACTAGTGTTGATCTGTGGGGCCAGTCTAGATATCGTATTAAGCTGCCAGGAGTGACACCCCCCGGGCCCAGGAGTTGACGGGGTGTTACAAGTGGTATCTGAGCCGATCCTCGCGGTTAAACGAGTGTGTGCGGGTCAGTGGCGGGACATGTGGAGCATGGGGCATGTGGCCCGGAGTGGACACGGCATGGCACATGTGCCGGCACTGGACACACATACGCGTGCCAAGAGGGAACGTTCATGGGGTGTGCTTGATCGATGAGGGCATCGATCTTCTAAAGGGTGGGTGTATGTGAGATCCAGGCACATGGCTTAATAGGATTGATAGGATACCCATATCAACAAGTTGCAACTTCTTTTCCGGAAGCTTATTCGAAAAGAACTCTAAGGTTAAGCGTGCTTGGCCTAGAGCAATTCTAGGATGGGTGACCGACCGGGAAGTGGGTAACCGGGTGCGCACAAGTGAGGACAAAGTGCGTAGACAAGACTAGTGTTGATCTGTGGGGCCAGTCTAGATATCGTATTAAGCTTCCAGGAGTGACAACCCCCCGGGCCCAGGAGTGGACGGGGTGTTACAAGAACACACATGCAAAATGACTGGTTGTTGTTACTGAAAAGAACACACATGCAATGACACTGGTGGATCCATGTGTGGTCTCTATAGAGAACATACATTTCAATCACACTGGTGGATCCATATGTGGTATGTGAAAAGAACACACATGCAATGACTCTGGTTGTTGTTAGTGAAAAGAACACACATGCAATGATACTGGTAGATCCATAGGTGGTATGTGAGAAGAACACACATGCAAAATGACTCTGGTTGTTGTTACTAAAAAGAACAAACATGCAATGACACTTGTGGATCCATAGGTGGATTGTGAAATGAACACACATGCAATGACACTGGTGGATCCATAGGTGGTATGTGAGAAGAGCACACATTTCAATGACTCTTGTTGTTGTTAGTAAAAAGAACACACATGCAATGACACTGGTGGATCTATGTGTGGTCTCTGAAGAAAACACACATGCAATGACACAGGTTGTTGTTACTAAAAAGAACACACATGCAATGACACTGGTGGATCCATCGGTGGATTGTGAAGAGAACACACATGCAATGACACTGGTGGATCCATAGGTGGTATGTGAAAAGAACACACATGCAAAATGACTGGTTGTTGTTACTAAAAAGAACACACATGCAATGACACTAGTGGATCCATGTGTGATCTCTGTAGAGAACACACATGCAATGACACTAGTGGATCCATGTGTTGTCTCTGTAGAGAACACACATTTCAATCACACTGGTGGATCCATATGTGACATGTGAAAATAACACACATGCAATGACTCTGGTTGTTGTTAGTGAAAAGAACACACATGCAATGACACTAGTGGATCCATAGGTGGTATGTGAGAAGAACACACATGCAAAATGACTCTGGTTGTTGTTACTAAAAAGAACGCACATGCAATGACACTGGTGGATCCATAGGTGGTATGTGAAAAGAACACACATGCAATGACTCTGGTTGTTGTTAGTGAAATGAACACACATGCAATGACACTGGTGGATCCATAGGTGGTCTCTGAAGAGAGCACACATTTCAATGACTCTTGTTGTTAGTAGTAAAAAGAACACACATGCAATGACACTGGTGGATTCATGTGTGGTCTCTGAAGAAAACACACATGCAATGAATCTGGTTGTTGTTACTAAAAAGAACACACATGCAATGACACTGGTGGATCCATCAGTGGATTGTGAAGAGAACACACATGCAATGGCACTGGTGGATCCATAGGTGGTATGTGAAAAGAACACACATTCCAAATGACTGCTTGTTGTTACTAAAAAGAACACACATGCAATGACACTAGTGGATCCATGTGTGTCTCTGTAGAGAACACACATTTCAATCACATTGGTGGATCCATATGTGACATGTGAAAATAACACACATGCAATGACTCTGGTTGTTGTTAGTGAAAAGAACACACATGCAATGACACTAGTGGATCCATAGGTGGTATGTGACAAGAACACACATGCAAAATGACTCCGGTTGTTGTTACTAAAAAGAACACACATGCAATGACACTGGTGGATCCATAGGTGGATTGTGAAATGAACACCCATCCAATGACACTGGTGGATCCATAGGTGGTATATGAGAAGAACACACATTTCAATGACTCTGGTTGTTGTTACTAAAAAGAACACACATACAATGACACTGGTGGATCCATAGGTGGTATGTGAAGAGATCACACATGCAAAATGAATCTGGTTGTTGTTATTAAAAAGAACACACATGCAAAATGACCCTGGTGCGATCCATGGGTGGATTGTGAAAAGAAAACACATGCAATGACACTGGTGTATCCATAGGTGGTATGTGAAAAGAACACACATGCAAAATGACTCTGGTTGTTACTAAAAAGAACACACATGCAATGACACTGGTGGATCCATGGGTGGATTTTGAAAAGAGCACACATGCAATGACACTAGTGGATCCATATGTGGTATGTGAAAAGAACACACATGCAATGACTCAGGTTGTTGTTAGTGAAAAGAACACACATGCAATGTCACTGGTGGATCCATGTGTGGTCTCTGAAGAGAGCACACATTTCAATGACTCTTGTTGTTGTTAGTAAAAAGAACACACATGCAATGACACTGGTGGATCCATGTGTGGTCTCTGAAGAGAGCACACATGCAATGACACAGGTTGTTGTTACTAAAAAGAACACACATGCAATGACACTGGTGGATCCATAGGTGGATTGTGAAGAGGACACACATGCAATGACACTGGTGGATCCATAGGTGGTATGTGAAAACAACACACTTGCAAAATGACTGGTTGTTGTTACTAAAAAGAACACACATGCAATGATACTAGTGGATCCATGTGTGGTCTCTGTAGAGAACACGCATTTCAATCACACTGGTGGATCCATATGTGGTATGTGAAAAGAACACACATGCAATGACTCTGGTTGTTGTTAGTGAAAAGAACAGACATGCAATGACACTTGTGGATCCATAGGTAGTATGTGAGAAGAAAACACATGCAAAATGACTCTGGTTGTTGTTACTAAAAATAACGCACATGCAATGAAACTGGTGGATCCATAGGTGGATTTTAAAATGAACACACATGCAATGACACAGGTGGATCCATAGGTGGATTGTGAAGAGAACACACATGCAATGGCACTGGTTGTTGTTAGTGAAAATAACACATATGCAATGACACTGGTGGATCCATAGGTGGTATGTGAGAACAACACACATGCAAAATGAGTCTGGTTGTTGTTACTAAAAAGAACACACTTGCAATGACACTGGTGGATCCATGGGTGGTATGTGAGAAGAACACACATTTCAATGACTCTAGTTGTTGTTACTAAAAAGAACACACATGCAATGACACTGGTGGATCCATAGGTGGTATGTGAAGAGATCACACATGCAAAATGACTCTGGTTTTTGTTACTAAAAAGAACACACATGCAAAATGACACTGGTGGGATCCATGGGTGGATTGTGAAAAGAAAACACATGCAATGATACTGGTGGATCCATAGGTGGTATGTGAAAAGAACACACATGCAAAATGACTCTGGTTGTTACTAAAAATAACACACATGTAATGACACTGGTGGATCCATGGGTGGATTGTGAAAAGAGCACACATGCAATGACACTGGTGGATCCATATGTGGTATGTGAGAAGAACACACATTTCAATGACCCTGGTTGTTGTTACTAAAAAGAACACACATGCAATGACACTGGTGGATCCATAGGTGGTATGTGAAGAGATCACACATGCAAAATGACTCTGGTTGTTGCTACTCAAAAGAACACACATGCAAAATTACACTAGTGGGATCCATGGGTGGATTGTGAAAATAAAACACATGCAATGACACTGGTGGATCCATAGGTGGTATGTGAAAAGAACACACATGCAAAATGACTCTGGTTGTTACTAAAAAGAATACACATGCAATGACACTGGTGGATCCATGGGTGGATTGTGAAAAGAGCACACATGCAATGACACTGGTGGATCCATGTGTGGTCTCTATAGAGAACACGCATTTCAATGACACTGGTGGATCCATAGGTGGATTATGAAGAGAACACACATGCAATGACACTGGTTGTTGTTAGTGAAAAGAACACACATGCAATGACACTGGTGGATCCATAGGTGGTATGTGAGAAGAACACACATGCAAAATGACTCTGTTTGTTGTTACTAAAAAGAACACACATGCAATGACACTGGTGGATCCATGGGTGGTATGTCAGAAGAACACACATGCAAAATGTCTCTGGTGGATCCATATGTGGTATGTGAAAAGAACACACATGCAATGACTCTGGTTGTTGTTAGTGAAAAGAACACACATGCAATGACACTGGTGGATCCATGTGTGGTCTCTAAAGAGAGCACACATTTCAATGACTCTTGTTGTTGTTAGTAAAAAGAACACACATGCAATGACTCTGGATGTTGTTAGTGAAAAGAACACACATGCAATGACACTGGTGGATCCATGTGTGGTCTCTGAAGAGAGCAAACATTTCAATGACTCTTGTTGTTGTTAGTAAAAAGAACACACATGCAATGACACTGGTGGATCCATGTGTGGTCTCTGAAGAGAACACACATGCAATGACACTGGTTGTTGTTACTAAAAAGAACACACATGCAATGACACTGGTGGATCCATAGGTGGATTGTGAAGAGAACACACATGCAATGACACTGGTGGATCCATAGGTGGTATGTGAAAAGAACACACATGCAAAATGACTCTGGTTGTTGTTATTAAAAAGAACACACATGCAAAATGACACTAGTGGGATCCATGGGTGGATTGTGAAAAGAAAACACATGCAATGACACTGGTGGATCCATAGGTGGTATTGAAAAGAACACACATGCAAAATGACTCTTGTTGTTACTAAAAAGAACACACATGTAATGACACTGGTGGATCCATGGGTGGATTGTGAAAAGAGCACACATGCAATGACACTAGTGGATCCATATGTGGTATGTGAGAAGAACACACATTTCAATGACTCTGGTTGTTGTTACTAAAAAGAACACACATGCAATGACACTGGTGGATCCATAGGTGGTATGTGAAGAGATCACACATGCAAAATGACTCTGGTTGTTGTTACTAAAAGGAACACACATGCAAAATGACACTAGTGGGATCCATGGGTGGATTGTGAAAAGAAAACACATGCAATGACACTGGTGGATCCATAGGTGGTATGTGAAAAGAACACACATGCAAAATGACTCTAGTTGTTACTAAAAAGAATACACATGCAATGACACTGGTGGATCCATAGGTGGATTGTGAAAAGAGCACACATGCAATGACACTGGTGGATCCATGTGTGGTCTCTGTAGAGAACACGCATTTCAATGACACTGGTGGATCCACAGGTGGATTGTGAAGAGAACACACATGTAATGACACTGGTTGTTGTTAGTGAAAAGAACACACATGCAATGACACTGGTGGATCCATAGGTGGTATGTGAAAAGAACACACATGCAAAATGACTCTGGTTGTTGTTACTAAAAAGAACACACATGCAATGACACTGGTGGATCCATGGGTGGTATGTGAGAAGAACACACATTTCAACGACTCTGGTTGTTGTTACTAAAAAGAACACACATGCAATGACACTGGTGGATCCATAGGTGGTATGTGAACAGATCACACATGCAAAATGACTCTGGTGGATCCATATGTGGTATGTGAAAAGAACACACATGCAATGACTCTGGTTGTTATTAGTGAAAAGAACACACATGCAATGACACTGGTGGATCCATGTGTGGTCTCTGAAGAGAGCAAACATTTCAATGACTCTTGTTGTTGTTAGTAAAAAGAAAACAAATCCAATGACACTGGTGGATCCATGTGTGGTCTCTGAATAGAACACACATGCAATGACACTGGTTGTTGTTACTAAAAAGAACACACATGCAATCGCACTGGTGGATCCATAGGTGGATTGTAAGGAGAACACACATGCAATGACACTGGTGGATCCATAGGTGGTATGTGAAAAGAACACACATGCAAAATGACTCTAGTTGTTGTTACTAAAAAGAACACACATGCAAAATGACACTGGTGGGATCCATGTGTGGTCTCTGTAGAGAACACACATTTCAATCACACTGGTGGATCCATATGTGGTATGTGAAAAGAACATACATGCAATGACTCTGGTTGTTGTTAGTGAAAAGAACACACATGCAATGACACTGGTGGATCCATAGGTGGTATGTGAGAAGAACACACATGCAAAATGACTCTGGTTGTTGTTACTAAAAAAGAACGCACATGCAATGACACTGGTGGATCCATAGGTGGATTGTGAAATGAACACACATGCAATGACACTGGTGGATCCATAGGTGGTATGTGAGAATAACACACATTTCAAAGACTCTGGTTGTTGTTACTAAAAAGAACACACATGCAATGACACTGGTGGATCCATAGGTGGTATGTGAAGAGATCACACATGCAAAATGACTCTGGTTGTTGTTACTAAAAAGAACACACATGCAAAATGACACTGGTGGGATCCATGGGTGGATTGTGAAAAGAAAACACATGCAATGACACTGATGGATCCATAGGTGGTATGTGAAAAGAACACACATGTAAAATGACTCTGGTTGTTACTAAAAAGAACACACATGCAATGACACTGGTGGATCCATGGGTGGATTGTGAAAAGAACACACATGCAATGACACTGGTGATCCATATGAGGTATGTGGAAATAACACACATGCAATGACTCTGGTTGTTGTTAGTGAAAAGAACACACATGCAATCACACTGGTGGATCAATGTGTGGTCCCTGAAGAGAGCACACATGCAATGACTCTAGTTGTCGTTACTAAAAAGAACACATGCAATGACACTAGTGGATCCATAGGTGGATTGTGAAGAGAACACACATGCAATGACACTGGTGGATCCATAGGTGGTATGTGAAAAGAACACACATGCAAAATGACTCTGGTTGTTGTTACTAAAAATAACACACATGCAAAATGACACTGGTGGGATCCATGTGTGGTCTCTGTAGAGAACACACATTTCAATCACACTGGTGGATCCATATGTGGTATGTGAAAAGAACACACATGCAATGACTCTGGTTGTTGTTAGTGAAATGAACACACATGCAATGACACTGGTGGATCCATAGGTGGTATGTGAGAAGAACACACATGCAAAATGACTCTGGTTGTTGTTACTAAAAAGAACGCACATGCAATGACACTGGTGGATCCATAGGTGGATTGTGAAATGAACACACATGCAATGACAATGGTGGATCCATAGGTGGTATGTGATAAGAACACACATTTCAATGACTCTGGTTGTTGTTACTAAAAAGAACACACATGAAATGACACTGGTGGATCTATAGGTGGTATGTGAAGAGATCACACATGCAAAATGACTCTGGTTGTTGTTACTAAAAAGAACACACATGCAATGACACTGGTGGATCCATGGGTGGTATGTGAGAAGAACACACATTTCAACGACTCTGGTTGTTGTTACTAAAAAGAACACACATGCAATGACACTGGTGGATCCATAGGTGGTATGTGAACAGATCACACATGCAAAATGACTCTGGTGGATCCATATGTGGTATGTGAAAAGAACACACATGCAATGACTCTGGTTGTTATTAGTGAAAAGAACACACATGCAATGACACTGGTGGATCCATGTGTGGTCTCTGAAGAGAGCAAACATTTCAATGACTCTTGTTGTTGTTAGTAAAAAGAAAACAAATCCAATGACACTGGTGGATCCATGTGTGGTCTCTGAATAGAACACACATGCAATGACACTGGTTGTTGTTACTAAAAAGAACACACATGCAATCGCACTGGTGGATCCATAGGTGGATTGTAAGGAGAACACACATGCAATGACACTGGTGGATCCATAGGTGGTATGTGAAAAGAACACACATGCAAAATGACTCTAGTTGTTGTTACTAAAAAGAACACACATGCAAAATGACACTGGTGGGATCCATGTGTGGTCTCTGTAGAGAACACACATTTCAATCACACTGGTGGATCCATATGTGGTATGTGAAAAGAACATACATGCAATGACTCTGGTTGTTGTTAGTGAAAAGAACACACATGCAATGACACTGGTGGATCCATAGGTGGTATGTGAGAAGAACACACATGCAAAATGACTCTGGTTGTTGTTACTAAAAAAGAACGCACATGCAATGACACTGGTGGATCCATAGGTGGATTGTGAAATGAACACACATGCAATGACACTGGTGGATCCATAGGTGGTATGTGAGAATAACACACATTTCAAAGACTCTGGTTGTTGTTACTAAAAAGAACACACATGCAATGACACTGGTGGATCCATAGGTGGTATGTGAAGAGATCACACATGCAAAATGACTCTGGTTGTTGTTACTAAAAAGAACACACATGCAAAATGACACTGGTGGGATCCATGGGTGGATTGTGAAAAGAAAACACATGCAATGACACTGATGGATCCATAGGTGGTATGTGAAAAGAACACACATGTAAAATGACTCTGGTTGTTACTAAAAAGAACACACATGCAATGACACTGGTGGATCCATGGGTGGATTGTGAAAAGAACACACATGCAATGACACTGGTGATCCATATGAGGTATGTGGAAATAACACACATGCAATGACTCTGGTTGTTGTTAGTGAAAAGAACACACATGCAATCACACTGGTGGATCAATGTGTGGTCCCTGAAGAGAGCACACATGCAATGACTCTAGTTGTCGTTACTAAAAAGAACACATGCAATGACACTAGTGGATCCATAGGTGGATTGTGAAGAGAACACACATGCAATGACACTGGTGGATCCATAGGTGGTATGTGAAAAGAACACACATGCAAAATGACTCTGGTTGTTGTTACTAAAAATAACACACATGCAAAATGACACTGGTGGGATCCATGTGTGGTCTCTGTAGAGAACACACATTTCAATCACACTGGTGGATCCATATGTGGTATGTGAAAAGAACACACATGCAATGACTCTGGTTGTTGTTAGTGAAATGAACACACATGCAATGACACTGGTGGATCCATAGGTGGTATGTGAGAAGAACACACATGCAAAATGACTCTGGTTGTTGTTACTAAAAAGAACGCACATGCAATGACACTGGTGGATCCATAGGTGGATTGTGAAATGAACACACATGCAATGACAATGGTGGATCCATAGGTGGTATGTGATAAGAACACACATTTCAATGACTCTGGTTGTTGTTACTAAAAAGAACACACATGAAATGACACTGGTGGATCTATAGGTGGTAGGTGAAGAGATCACACATGCAAAATGACTCTGGTTGTTGTTACTAAAAAGAACACACATGCAAAATGACACTGGTGGGATCCATGGGTGGATTGTGAAAAGAAAACACATGCGCAATGACACTGGTGGATCCATAGGTGGTATGTGAATAGAACACACATGCAAAATGACTGGTTGTTGTTACTAAAAAGAACATAGATGCAATGACACTGCTGGATCCATAGGTGGTATATGAAAAGAGCACACATGCAAAATGACTGGTTGTTGTTACTAAAAAGAACACACATGCAATGACAGTTGTGGATCCATGTGTGGTCTCTGTAGAGAACACGCATTTCAATGACACTGGTAGATCCATAGGTGGATTGTGAAGAGAACACACATGCAATGACACTGGTTGTTGTTAGTGAAAGGGACACACATGCAATGACACTGGTGGATCCATGGTGGTATGTGAGAAGAACACACATGCCAACTGACTCTGGTTGTTGTTACTAAAAAGAACACACATGCAATGACATTGGTGAATCCATGGGTGGTATGTGATAAGAACACACATTTCAATGACTCTGGTTGCTGTTACTAAAAAGAACACACATGCAATGACACTGGTGGATCCATAGGTGGTATGTGAAGAGATCACACATGCAAAATGACTCTGGTGGATCCATATGTGGTATGTGAAAAGAACACACATGCAATGACTCTGGTTGTTGTTAGTGAAAAGACCACACATGCAATGACACTGGTGGATCCATGTGTGGTCTTTAAAGAGAGCACACATTTCAATGACTCTTGTTGTTGTTAGTAAAAAGAACACACATGCAATGACTCTGGTTGTTGTTAGTGAAAAGACCACACATGCAATGACACTGGTGGATCCATGTGTCGTCTCTAAAGAGAGCACACATTTCAATGACTCTTGTTGTTGTTAGTAAAAAGAAAACACATGCAATGACACTGGTGGATCCATGTGTGGTCTCTGAATAGAACACACATGCACTGACACTGGTTGTTGTTACTAAAAAGAACACACATGCAATGGCACTGGTGGATCCATAGGTGGATTGTGAGGAGAACACACATGCAATGACACTGGTGGATCCATAGGTGGTATGTGAAAAGAACACACATGCAAAATGACTCTAGTTGTTGTTACTAAAAAGAACACACATGCAAAATGACACTGGTGGGATCCATGTGTGGTCTCTGTAGAGAACACACATTTCATTCACACTGGTGGATCCATATGTGGTATGTGAAAAGAACGCACATGCAATGACTCTGGTTGTTGTTAGTGAAAAGAACACAGATGCAATGACACTGGTGGATCCATAGGTGGTATGTGAGAAGAACACACATGCAAAATGACTATGGTTGTTGTTACTAAAAAGAACGCACATCCAATGACACTGGTGGATCCATAGGTGGATTGTGAAATGAACACACATGCAATGACACTGGTGGATCCATAGGTGGTATGTGAGAAGAACACACATTTCAATGACTCTGGTTGTTACTAAAAAGAACACACATGCAATTACACTGGTGGATCCATAGGTGGTATGTGAAGAGATCACACATGCAAAATGACTCTGGTTGTTGTTACTAAAAAGAACACACATGCAAAATGACACTGGTGGGATCCATGGGTGGATTGTGAAAAGAAAACACATGCAATGACACTGGTGGATCCATAGGTGGTATGTGAAAAGAACACACATGCAAAATGACTCTGGTTGTTGTTACTAAAAAGAACACACATGCAAAATGACACTGGTGGGATCCATGGGTGGATTGTGAAAAGAAAACACATGCAATGAATAAGTGGATCCATAGGTGGTATGTGAAAAGAAGACACATGAAAAATGGCTCTGGTTGTTACTAAAAAGAACACACATGCAATGACACCGGTGGATCCATGGGTGGATTGTGAAAAGAACACACATGCAATGACACTGGTGGATCCATATGTGGTATGTGAAAAGAACACACATGCAAAATGACTCTGGTTTTTACTAAAAATAACACACATGGAATGACACTGGTGGATCCATGTGTGGTCTCTGTAGAGAACACACATTTCAATCACACTGGTGGATCCATATGTGGTATGTGAAAAGAACACACATGCAATCACTCTGGTTGTTGTTAGTGAAATCAACACACATGCAATGACACTGGTGGATCCATAGGTCGTATGTGAGAAGAACACACATTTCAATGACCCTGGTTGTTGTTACTAAAAAGAACACACATGCAATGACACTGGTGGATCCATAGGTGGTATGTGAAGAGATCACACATGCAAAATGACTCTGGTTGTTGTTACTAAAAAGAACACACATGCAATGACACTGGTGGATCCATGGGTGGATTGTGAAAAGAACACACATGCAATGACACTGGTGGATCCATATGTGGTTTGTGAAAAGAACACACATGCAAAATGACTCTGGTTGTTGTTACTAAAAAGAACACACATGCAATGCCACTGGTGGATCCATAGGTGGATTGTGAAGAGAACACACATGCAATGACACTGGTGATCCATATGTGGTATGTGAAAAGAACACACATGCAATGACTCTGGTTGTTGTTAGTGAAAAGAACACACATGCAATGACATTGGTGGATCCATAGGTGGTATGTGAAGAGATCACACATGCAAAATGACTCTGGTTGTTGTTACTAAAAAGAACACACATGCAAAATCACACTGGTGGAACCCTTGGTGGATTGTGAAAAGAGCACAAATGCAATGACATTTGAATGGTACGGGTGGATCCATAGGCGGATTGTGAAAAGAGATTTTCCCTCTCTCTCTCTCACAAATCTCACAAAAGCCCAACCATGTGGACATCCGAAACATGTGCTCGTACTGGGTGCTATGCCCTGATTGGCTAACAGAGATGTCACGTGGATCGTCTCCACGAACCGTTGATCCCATGTGATCCAACGGGAAGGATAACCCCTCCCTTCTCCACTTTTTTTATGCATGGTCAATCCGTGCCACCTCTCTATCCGTGCCACCGATACTAAACCCCCATAAACAAGTGAAAATACATCTATCTAACTAAAATAAATAAAATAAATGATCATATTTCGAAGAAGCCATCGTCTTCGTCTTCCGGTTCATCCTCGTCTTCGTCAATGCCATGGTCCCCACCATCGCCGCTGTCGGTGCCCTCCTCTGATGACTCGACACTGCCCCCTTCCTCGAATAAGCATGCTATCTCCTTGTCGGAGTCGGAGTCCTCCTCTTTGTAGTCCCACGGGTCCACGTCACTCTCCTCCGCTCCTGCCTCCAACTGATCGATGAACGCCTCCTCGTTGGCCGAGTCGGACTCATCCAAATAGCTATCTCCTCTCTTCTTCCTAGTCTTCTTCTTGTTCCTCTTCTTGTCCGTACTCGCCGGAGCAACACGTGCCCCCGTCCTTGCTGCTACTTTGCGCTCGTCCGACGCTGCAGGTACCCCACGCTCCTCCTGCGCGGCCGGTACGAGCTTCGACGTCGCGGTGTCCTCTAGTGCCGATGTCGATGGATCCTGGCGCGGTCGGACACGACGTGCTGCCTCAGCAGGCGACTCGCGAGCGCGAACGATGCAGCGAAGAGACGGGGACGCAGGACAGTCAGTGGACGGCTTGGACCTGCCATTGCCACATCGAGGGGGCATCGTGCTCGAGGTAGTTGCTCCGAATGGTCGATGGCGGGTACACAGAGTGGGGTGCCGATATGATCAAGGACGAGCAGCGGTTTCGTGCGTCGTGTCCACGCGTGAATTTGTCGATTATCAAAAAAAAAAAAGAAAGAAGTAATATCTCGCGTACTAAACATAATTTGATCACAAATAAAGTGGCACATCGTATTCTAGACTCGTAAATATCCCGTGCGTGTCTGTCATGTGGAGTTCGATGGAGTTGGACGTGCCGACGTGATCGTGCAGCAGTTGCGTGCGTCATTGCCCCATCAACATGTGACACACGCACGTGGGATGTGCGCGCCGATTCCTGTGATGACCACCCGGCTCGCACTCCCCTTATTATATACTGGATTTTGGGCGGCGCCGAAGACCATTGAAGTGTCCATCGCAATAAAGACAAGTCCCATCGATTCCCTAACCCTGCCTCCCTGGCTTCTTTGAGAAGGTAGACCGTACATAGTGGTCTTGTATATTAGTACTAGTACTACTGGACCACGGCATGTACTCTTTACTCTTCTCCCACACTAATAATCACTATCTCCTTCCTCCTGCCTCCGCCACACTCACCCTGCAAGCCATGGCTCCATTGAGGAGGGGGAGAGGCCGGTCGACGATCCTCATGGAGAAAAGAGAGAGAAATCGCTGCGAGGCACTTCTTATTCTACCAGCCGCTCAAGCCCACCCTCTCATCAAGGCCCAATCTCCCCCAACAATGGTGCCGAATGTTCTAGCAGGCGAGGGCTCCTCCCGGTACGGTCTCCTTATTCTACTTATTCTCCATCTCCCTCTCCATCATGATCTTAATCAGCTTCTTCTTGTTTTTCTTCTTCTGGCTCTTCCTCTTCTACGTATTACAGGTCAGCCGTGGAGCCCGAATCCACCATGACGGAGGCGTTGCAGGACCCGTTCGGCCCCGTTCCATGTCTCAGCGAGGTAGCAAATCTCCACGCTATTATTTCTCCAAGTTATGATGTGGATTTCTTAGATGTTGTCCGCCCCGCATTGATTTTTCTTCTTCTTTTGCGAGTTGTATTTGTTTTCATGAATATGACTAGATCTCTTGGTCTTTCCTTAATACCGCTGTTCATAGATTCACTATGGATTTTTTGTGATTAGGATTAGTTTATCGTGGTCATGAATAGATCTCCAGGTCCATTTTTTAACACTGCGGCCAATAGATTCAACGGGGATTTTTTTTGATCTATATTAGTATTCACTTGGGACCTGGAGTGTAATTGTAGAATTCCTATTTCAATTAACATGAACGATGCAGCGATCGAAGGACGAGTACCGTGAGAAGGTGGCCGCGATCAGTTCCAAGATTACCAACCAACATGAGCTTGCATGCTCCCTCACCCAAGCTAATGAGAGCCTACGTAAGCAATTATCTGTGCAGAAGGAGATCTCGCTAGATTTTGCACGTGACGTCGTTAGGCTGTAGAAAGTGCTCGACCGTAACTTGATCAGGCAAGAATAGGCCATCAAGATAATCAACGAGCTCACAGAGGAGAAGAAGAATCTCGTGGAAATGTGCATTCTCCTGCAGGACGAAGTCAGCGAGGCACTCAGAGGACGCATCGAGGAAACCAAGGCTACCATCCGAGCCTACCATGACAGAAACCGTTGCCTGGATGCAATCAGGGAGATGAAGGCGGACATGAGCAGAGGGATCACCGTACTCGAGGGTATTCGGAAAGAGAACGAGGAGCTAAGGGCATGTCTGGAGGCGTACCGGAGCAATGCCCAAGTCTGATTCCCGTTAGTGGGGACACGAATACCAGTTCGTCCTCCTCTCCTTTTGTAATGTTTAGGGTTCAGGGAGCAATGCCCATGTCTGCTACCCATTATAGGGTGCAATAAGAATCCTAGGGCAACTCCTTATCTATCTAGACATGTGTTGGTGTTCATGTTCATGAATGGACACCATGTTCTCTTTCCATATGTATCTGGACATGGGTTTCTGCATTATGAGTTTGCCACTCTCCCACTACTATTTGGTGATATTGGGAAAAACCCACAGCACACTAAACTGCTGACAAATCTTATTTGTCTTCGAAATTGAAATTATGACAGTGCCACTAGTCGATTCATAAAATGTTGATTAGTCCTAGATTGCTTCTTCCTTGAAATTATGACAGTGCCACTAGTCGATTTAGTTAATTATGGAAACTAACCAGCTTGTCCTGATGAACTGAACAAACCATACCATGTATTTTTGTTGCAGGGAAAGAGGCGAAAGATCGACCAGGACCTGGCGACCTGGCTAAATGACAAGATAGCAATCCAAAGGGAGAAGCGGAATTCCCAGAAACTGGCCTTTGACCAACTGCGCGCTGAATTCGCGGTCCTTTCTGACAAGTGCCAGAAACTGAAGGAGTTAAACGCCGAATGGGCGAAGCTACACAGTGAAGGTCACGCCTCGGCTAGGAAGCAGACGGAGATCATGAAAGGGATCTTGAAGGAAAATCGTATGGCTACGGACAAAATTCTCTGCCATGTGACAGAGCGCTGGAACCTACAGCTGAAGCACGACATAGTACTAAAGGAGCTGGCCAATCTTAGGGAGGAAAACAGACAGCTCCGGGCCAGGCTCGCTTGAACACAACATATGTCTATTTAGTACTGAACTACCTGGTTTATCCTCTGTATTGGTGATTTTGTAAGCGTGAACTTAACTCTATGCACGATATGTGTGTTCGTCCGAAATTAGTTTGCTCGAGGATTGAGTTTGGCTTAGTTCGGAAAGCGCAACTGCAAGTCTTACAATTAACTAGTTTTAGGCATTGGTACAACATAAATTATTCAACTCAAATTTCCTTTATCCTCTATAGTCTGTCCTTGTTCACCCTCGCGCGCCTTCTTCAGTTCCTTCAACAGATCCGCAATGCAGCACTCTAGCTTCTTCTTGTCTTCCCTCAGCTGATCGCTCTCCTTTTCTGCATTATGAATCAGCAACCTGTGACTATCCTGAAGCTTCTTTGCAGTTCCAACAACCAAGCTCCCATCGATTCCGTCAGTTAGCTTTGACTGCAAATTCTCGATTTCTTGTTCCAGCTCCTTATTTCGTACCGACAGCTTATAATTTTTTTGAGCTGCATCACTTACATCAGTAAATATCCCCGACCTTTCCAACTCATACATCTCCCATAACTGTGCCAAACATTTCTTAAGTGCATCTGGCCACTCAAGATCCACCCACTCTACTGCTTTACACATCGGGCCAACCTAAAAACACACACACTATAGTGTTATGAACATGCACGATACATTTTACTTCATGTCACAGTTGCACATATTGTAAACAAACCTAATTTGTACAGCCCAAAAACCTTCTCCCAGTGTTACTGCCTTTGAATGCAACATATCTCCTCAGGTTTAGCCCATGGTCACATGGCACTTCTCCATCGAGATCTAGGTCCTCCCATTCGGAGTTGTAGATCGTCCTTGGTACCTATAGGTAAACGCAAAGCTGAAATCGAACACGATTGCATGCACATCTGGTCGGGCTCAGATCGAGTGATTTACCATTTCCTAACCCTAGCCCGAGAAAACAGAGGAACTCACATCATGGACGGAATACTCGATGTCGGAGAGAAGGTTGTCGCTGCTCGACTGGTCGTCCTCGCCGTTCAAGGACAGCATGGCGAATGCGACGGCGATGGCGTCGGCGAGAGCGAGAGAGAGAGCAGCCCTTCTACTGCTGCAATGATAACTAAATTGGCATGTTACAATAGTTTAATGGATACCATGCCCTTTCCCTGGATTACTGTCTCCTGCCTGATATGGATTCTCTTCACACATTCTCATTTCAAATATTAAACCTGCACTCCCACCATCCCAATTTCATTGCCTAACGAAAACATACCAGTATATTACATCATCCAAAGAAACAAAATCATGTCAACTACAAGGTACTTATGCATCACTTCTTCAGTCATGGTTTCACAAAACATTACATTATAATATCCCAACAAACATAACCACAACATGGTTTCACAAAACATAACATTACAATCTCTCAACAAACGTAATCATAGAAACAAGTATATTACATCAACTCAAGAAACAAAATCATGTCGACTACAAGGTACTTACACATCACTTGTCCTGTCATGGTTTCACAAAACATTACATTACAGTCTCTCAACAAACAAAATATCAGAAACAAGTAGAGTACATCATCTCAAGAAACATAATCAAGTCAACTACAATGTATTTATGCATCACTAGTCCAGTCATGGTTTCACAAAACATTACATTACAATGTCCCAACAAACATAATAACTGAAACAAGTACGGTACGTCATCTTAAGAAACATAATCATGTCAACTACTTATGTCTTATTACAACAACGATGGTTTCAGTGAGTGACATGTCCGAAAATCTCAACAGCTCGCACAACATTATATCGCAATCTCTCAACAAACATAATCACAGAAGCACGCTCTAAATGCAACAACAGTCAATATTACAAACACAGGCAGGGGAACCCCGCAGTCCATATGACAAGCCCAGGGTAGCAGCTCTCATCAGATCTCATCAACGTCGACCACCTCATTCTGTTCAGCCACTACAGGGGCATCTACATCTACTATAACCTGTTCAACAACATCAGAAATGGTACCAAGGAAGAACACCTTCCTGGTTCGCTTCTTTCACCGCATAATCTGCATAAGATCTTCAGTATCCAAAACATCTATGAATTGCTGCTTCTTATGATGCCACCACCGGATTTTTGCCATCTGCTTAGGGCCAATAGTGATTTCCTTACCGATCATCTCTCTCATTTCATCAACAATTATGTTTTTGGAATCGACAGTGATCTCCACAGTACATGACGAAACTGGCTTATTAACTCCCTCATCAAGTTTTTCCATGTATGAATCCACCTCTATGCGTATACTGAACTTATCCAGATCAGCATCTATTGGCCCGTATTCTCTAGGAGTAGAAGCTCTGGCAGCACGATCTCCAGCATCTGCATACATATCATCAATCATCGCTTCAACTTTCACCTTACGATCAGCTGCACAACACTCCCAAACCATCTGAAGCTCATGGGCGTGCTCAATTTGCTGATAGGTATCATTCATGTTGCGCCACACCAATTTTGTCCTTTGTCTAGAACCCCAGGGAATTCTAGCGGCAAGCATATCTACCAGGTGCGAAACAGACACAACCTCTTTGCAATTCACAAGCAGATGCACATCTTGCCCGAACACAACCCTCTCGCAACCAAAATCAAGCTTTGGAGTGTACTGCCAAACATGAACTGTGAACTCATATAGGTCACTTGTATCAAAACTGTGCCTAATTTGATTAAAAAGGGGAACATTTTAGTTTATTCGATTCTATTATGACGTAACTAATCTACTTGCAAGATAAGGCACAGATAAGAAAAATTCACCTCTCGCTCTTCTCCCGGGTTTTTTCTTCGAGATATGAGTAATGCATCCGCCCACCGGAGCCGAACAATCCGCTGCCGGCCTTGCTTTTCTCTTCAACCCGCTGCTCGTAGGTACCTTAGGAGCAGAATCCTTGTTGGCCTCCTCGCTAACCGGGGCTGAAGACCTCGCCGCAGCTACGCGTTGAGCCCCAGACTTGGGCCCCGACGGACCCTTTTCAGTCGGCGACGTAGCTACAACCTTCGCCTCGCAAGACATGCTGGGCCGCCGCCGCCGGATTCAGTGTCGGGGGAGGGAGAAAAAAGGTCCTCCGCCGCCGGCAGATTTATGGTCGGGGAAGGGAAGAAAAGGGACTACCACCGCCGCAGCAGCAAGATTCAGTGTCGAGAGTTAGCAAAGTACAGTAATAGATTTGCCCCTACGACACGTGCAGGGTGGCTAAGAAGAGTGACCGGCGAAGGAGGGGCACATCAGGAACTAGTGTAACGGGATATCCTGACTTAACGGGCGTGATTTGAAAATATTTGGTTTGGCCATCATTCACTCGAAAGACCCCTCTCAGCAATTGGCGCCCCAACTTTTCGAATCGCGGTGATAAAAATCAACTATTAGTAGTTAATGATATTCTCTCCGACATGATACTAATTAAGTAGTTAAATAAGAATATTTCATACAACTATTAGTCAACATATAAGAAATGAATATATATGTACATCTGCTATATCTATCCCTAAAATTATCTAGATTTTCTACCCATAAAATCATGTACATTTCCTACATCTATCCCTAAAATCATCTAGATTTTCTACCACTAAAATCATGTACATTTGCTACATCTATCCCTAAAACCATTTAGATTTTCTACCCCTAAAATCATGTACATTTGCTACATCTATCCCTAAAATCGTCTAGATTTTCTACCCTTAAAATCATGTACATTTGCTACATCTACCCCTAAAATCATCTAGATTTGCTACTAAATCATATAGATTTTCTACACTAAAAAAATCCCTAAAATCAGATAGATTTTATACACTAAAAAAAAATCCATAAAATCATCTAGATTTTCTGCACTAAACAAAAATCCCTAGAATTATCTAGATTTGCTAAACTAAACAAAAATCCCTAAAATAATCTAGATTTGCTACACTAAACTAAATACAATAATTAAGAGATGGGCGGGGGAGTCTACCTGCGGCAGGGGAGGCGCGGCGGTGCAAAGTCGGAGAGGTTGGGGTCAGAGAGGCGCGGCACCGACGCGAGGTCAGGGAGAGGTCGAGGCGGGGTGGCGCAATGTTGGGACGGAGAGGTGTGATGGCGCGAG
This sequence comes from Avena sativa, assembly GCA_916181665.1. Classification (NCBI taxonomy): domain Eukaryota; kingdom Viridiplantae; phylum Streptophyta; class Magnoliopsida; order Poales; family Poaceae; genus Avena; species Avena sativa. The sequence continues at coordinate 99,730,765 of OV702287.1, read as the reverse complement.
GTCGGGGTGGGGAGTGTCGGCGCAAGCTCAGGGCGGTGCTACGCGAGGTCGGGGCGACAATTTGGGGAGGGGAATAAGCACGCAGGGAGGAGTTGGAATGAGAGAGGGAAGTGTGCGGGCGGTGGCCGTTAATTTAGCAAATTTTTGGATGTAATAATGGCGGTGTCTGCAAATCTAGGAACGCCACCACTACAACTTAGTTATGGCGTTCAAGTTTTCGGAACGTCTGGGCTACATTGGTCCCGGCTCACATCATGTTCCCCCCTTAGTGCCGGCGTTAACTTATCCTCGAATGCCATGACTAAGGTATAGTGGTGGCATTCAACTTTATACGAACAACACGACTATTTTGTGTTGTAGTAGTGTCGCCCGTTTTGCTTTAGACGCCACTAGTAAAATGATTACTATAAGCCTTTTCCTACTAGTGCTGGGCCACCAGCCTCGCACCGGCCTAGCCAGCAGTAGTGGCGGTGGCCTATCGGGCGGGCTACCTCGTGCCCCCGGCCCACCAGCTCTATGCGGCAAAGGGGAGGCGACCTGGGCAGGCCAGCATGCCCCCCGCGACCCAGCTCGCCCGTAGCTGGAGCTGCCGCTTAGCCCGGGTGGGCCGCACGGCTGCCTAGTCCTGCTATCCCCGCACGGCGCATGCGCTCTCGCGACTAGAATGGCTCGGGTGGGCCGCACAGCTTCCTAGGTCTGCTATCCAAACATCATTTTAATTATCAATGTAAGTATACCGTTGATATCAGATTTGCACTTTATAATGGGAACTACGAATTCTCTGCTAATATGGATGTTTATGAGAGAGTACTTTTTACTGGTTGTGAGTTGCTAGATCACATGAGTGATATAAAACCATAAGATGAAGTACTCAATAAGATATATGGAATATTACACATTATATACTCTTATTGTATTGATAACTTTTGTGATAATGCATTAGTGACTCCTCACAAGCAGATAGCCCTGGAAGAGACTAAGCTTTTGCAGGATACACGGAAGAAAGAAGAAGAGGATGTACACCGCAGCAAAGATACAACTACCATTGGTATGGATTTGTTTAACTTGTATGATCTAATAGATGGTTGTGCAAAATCCTTTTGTAATTCATATCATGAGACTTGTGATAAATGTATGGTAGTTGGGCACTTTAGTTTACAATGTTCCATTACTACTGAAGTGTCCCTAGTGTCTCACACTAGAGATGAAGTCAGAGAATATTTGATTTATAAAGGTGTCCATGATATACGCTCAAAATATTCAATCGTGAGAAATAGTAATGATATTATGCTTCATATGAAACTGACCAACTTGTTACCAATGTGACAATCTTATTGCCAAGAACATCTTAGTGGTAATCCACTTGTGGTAGAGAGTAAGGCACAGTTTAAATCTGTAGTGCTTGAAGATAACAATTTATAGGAACCGCAAGATAAAGAGCAGGAACAACAAAAAGGTGAGGTTGTTAAAGTTGGCACACTACAAATACTTTGTTTGATAATGATGCCTCTCTTTAGTAATGATTCTTATAATGCTAAAGTTGATTGTAATTTATCTGCGGAGGCTTTTACCTAGACACTCATGAGGAGAGCATTATTGTTGATGAACTAGATATAGAACGTTGCTATGAATCTTTAGATGCTAATATGTAGGTACCTGATTTACTCCCTGTTGCAAAGGAAAAATACTATGAAGTGTTCCCTTACAATTGTAACCAAGGTAAAAGTTCAACAATTATATTTCAACCTCTAATCCTTTTGTTGCAGCTATATAAGAAGGCATGCTCACCACACTTGGTGCATCCACGCTCGCTTGGAAGAGAGAACTTATTCATCTGTATGATGTCGATGCACCACAAGAGGGTATGACTTCGACCGTAGTCTGCTATGAGATGCTCCAACCCTTTGCTAGAGGTAAGTACCATTACACCTTGAATTGATATCCCCTAGGATCGAGGTGGATAATTTAATGGGGCATCTAAGCCTGGCTTTATGGCTTTAAAGAAAGTGCTTCCTGGGAGGCAACCCATAAATTTTTAGGTGTCTTTCTTAATTGTGTATCTTGAGTTTAGTTACATTCATGTTGCATTAGAACCTGTATATATTTGCATGATTTACTATTAGAGTTGGCTTGGGACTAATTTCGACAGGTAGAATTGTTTGTTGCTCTATTCATGTGTTGCTTTTCTTGGTTAAATATCCTTAATAAAAATATATGTATCCTTTATTTGGATGCTGGTCTAACCTTTCAGGTCCTTAGTAAAAAAATTGGACAAAATAACTTGTTCTAGAGCATACAGTGAGTTTAATGAGCAGCATTATGGGAGGATCCGGCCATACGTGCTTGTACCACTCATGTTACGCGTCGAAAGAAGCAGACTTTTTCTTCAAAAAAGTTGTTGTACGCATAACGAGCATCGATACGGGCACAACCAGCCATACCGCCTGCCCGTACCAACCTCGCTACGAGTCACAAAAACTATGAAAACATTCCGAAGGGTTTAACAACCACCCATACGGGCGTAATTGTAACACCCCAGTTTTAGGTAATCATAATTAGGTCTTTGATTGTGCATTCATGAGCATCATATCTTAAAAATGCATGCAAAAGAAATAATGGAAACCCTAAACCCTAGTTTCCTTCTTCCTCTCAAACACATTCAAAACAATTTGAATTTGGAAAACTACAAAAGGTGTGGAGCCCAAACAGTATAAAAGGGTTCTATAATATTTTCTTGTTATTTACAAGTCCTCTAGTATTTTCAAACGGCTCCAAACTATTTTGAATTTGGAAATACAAATAGAAAATGAAAACAGAAAAAGTAAAAAGGTTTTGCTGAAAAAAATGCGGACAGCTGCAGCCCATCCGGCCCATCTCCGCTTCTCCCTCTCTGTCGCCCACGCGTGCTAGCCAACAGCCCGCTCAGCCAAGTCGGCCCGTACCTCCTCGTCGTGCTCCTACTTTCTTCTTCCTCGTGACGAAGTGAAGTAGCTGCGTGTCGTAGCGGATGTCGTCGCCTTGCCGTCGTGAGCCAAGATCATCGCTGCTGATCTAGGGGAGAAGATAAGAACCACAGACGATGCCCCATCCTCGCCCTCATCCTCTTCCCTCTCTCTCTCACGGCTTCTCCCCTTCCCCGTGTGAGGCTCCAAAACCCTAGCCCTAGACCTCGCAGCTCCTAACCGCTACGCGCCTCCTATCGCTCGGCTGAGCTCTCCATCACCACCGCCGAGGTCTTCTCTTTCTCCTCGACCAAGATCTCAAGCCGGAGTGGCCCCAGCGCTACCAATTGACCCCTCCTGCCCGAGCTCCGGCAATTGTCATTGCCATGGAATCCGGCCTCGCCTACCCTCCCCGACCACTTCATCGTGACCATGGTGAGACCACGGTGCTCAGGCACCCCTCTGAATCCCCCCTCCCGCTATGTGCTTGTTGTTTGCAGCAGACCCGTGAGCACCATTGCCGTTGCTCGTCGAGGACTTTGCTCTAGTGACCAAATCCGGGCGGCGCCGCCTCTCTCTCTTGCTCGCATTGCTCTGCTATCTCGAACACACGCCTCTGTGCTCGCCCGCGTGCCCCCTAGCATTGCCCCCGCTGCTGACCTGTGCGCCACCGTCGGTGGGACGTCACGCCAACATCACCCCGACGTCATACTCGTGGGTCAGCCCGGTCAAACTAGCCTAGGTCCACCTCTGCACACGTGGCTGTTGAGGTGGCGTCGGGCCCCACTGTCAGCCACTGTGGCTAGGTTAGCCTCGGTGTAAAAAGGTTTCTCCTAGTTTTGTTATAATTTCTTATATGGTTTAATAATTGTAGAATCTGATATAATCTTGTAAATTGAATATCTAATTATTTAGAAGTCAGAAAAATATGTATAATATATCAAAATGCTCAGAAAAACAAGATCTACACAATAAACTCATAATAATGTATTGTTCATCAACTTTTATTACAAGTTTCATTAGAAGAACAAACTACCCCCTCATAGGTGATTCCGGGGTCTCCCCTGAATTTGGGTTTGCACTCTTCAGATCCCGCTTAAATTGCCAAGCATGCCTTAGGGTTCCATTCCAATACAATTTAACTTGTCATATCGTCATCCTTGCTTGAGCATTGCATCGATGCCATGTGTTGATTGTTTTCCTTTCTTTCCGGTGTTTGCTTCTTCCCGATAGAATACGATACCTACTTCGAGATCGAAGATCGATGAACAATACTTGACCAACTTTAACCAAGTCAAGTACAAGGATTCTGAAGATCTATATCTGGGTATCAACAAACAAGGTAAGCATATCCCCACCATTATACAATCCTATGGTTTTGAAAGTATTTCAATTCTTGCCATGATGCATAAGATTCTACTATGGTTTTTTATCAATAGATAGAGTATCATATCTATTGCATTACTCCCTTGAGCTTATATTACCTGATCCACTGCTCCTAGAATAACTAGGTTTGGCTTGTGTGCACTGCTAGAGCTTTTATCTTTGTCTTGCTTAGCTATGCTTAGCTGTCAGTTCTGGTTCATCCAGATGATGTATCAGATGCAGAGAATCTAGTATGACAGGAGAACAAGGTATACCGATGAGGTAAGATCAGTGGTAAAGGTTAAACATGCTAAGTTTTGTATGGGAGGCCACAGTGGGATGTGGTTTTTGTAGTCCCATGCTCGCCACCACTAGGAACTGAGTTCTTGCCTTTGGACCAAGACGAGCGTACAGCCACACGGGGCCTGGAAAACCTCATGAGTAACTAACTTGCCTAGTAGATTCCATGAGTCGAATAGTTCGGGCGTTCCATTCAACATATGCATATTTGGTTGTTCTTGAAGGCGGTGAAGGAGGTTCATCATAACAGGTAGGTAAGCGTGGCTGGGGTTGCTTGGGGTAGATGGGGCCCCTGGTAAACCAACCTCACCTCACATCTCTAGGGACCAGCTTCGGGATTTGACCCGTTATGGCGGAACCATCCTTAGGGCGTGACTCATGGTCTTGGCGAAAGCAAGGTAAAGGTCGTTTCCAACCATCCTCTGTTGGCCTTCCAAGGAAGAGGGCTATTACTGGTGGCATTAAGAGTCGGTTGGTACGTGTGGGTAAAGTTGTACACCCCTGCAGGGTTAAATCTTTTCGAAAAGCCTTGTTCACGGTTATGAATGCTTGGTGACCAGATTCTAAGATCATAGAGAACATTAACCTAATCGTAAAACTTGGCAGATCAACGTGTGCTTAAGGATGCTTCCTCATGGGTACGGGGAGGGGGGGTGATCCTAGTTGTGAGATGAGGATTACTTTGGTGGATATTAAAAGATGATTATCAATTCTTTGGAGATGTCGCTCTCTTATCCCCTTTTAAAATACCCTAATTAGACGAGCTTCTTCTCCCTCTTGTTTTATAATCAAAGATGGCTTTATGCAAAATAACCCCACCAGCCATAAGTCTTGCGGAGTACACCCTATACTCACCATTGCTTTGTTGATACTTTTGTAGCATAGTAATTGTTCCCCTGAAGATGAGTTTGGTACGACATCGACACTAACGAGTAGCTTGGGGTTCCCGGCCGGCAGCCTGGAATCTGTGGGCTGGGACGTCATTGTTATGCTTCAGGCCTCTTAGGCCATTTGTTAAGTTTGCTATACTTAATAGCATAATTTTCCTTCCGTTGTTTGATGTTTGTGGTCAATGACTTCTGCTTGTAACATTTTGGTTCTTCGCTTAGTTATGAGCTTGCTATAACAATTTTTGCGTCACAGGGTTACTATTGTGTAACCGATTTCTCAGTGGTCATCCTCGAGCTCTAGATTAAGCTTATGTCAGGCTAAGGTCTGGCTTTGTTTAACCCTGATCCCGGGGTGTCATAGTTCTTGGTATCAGAGCAGTACCGACCATAGGAAAACCTTGCTTTTGGTCGATGTCGAGTCTAGTGTTTGTGAAAACTATTTCAAAGATTAAAAGTATTTACGAAAACTCTAGTATGCTTATTTTGCTCCTTATCCAGTTTAGCTCTAACTCTGGGTCATCTTATCTTGTGTTGACTTTAAAAAAGTTTTGATATCTCTTCTAATCTTTCAAAACTCAGGTGCCTTCTGGGCATGTCGTTTCTCAGCTAGTTGACCTAGTGTAGAGTTTTCTAGAGTTGTGTGTTGTGTGTTCCTTGTTCCCCTTTGCTCCATTTCGTCTGAGAGATTCCCTTTCCATCATGATCCCCTATCATATGGGCCCACAATATTATATTGTAGGATCCATAGTGTTCTATTCTAGGCTTCGAGGTTTCTTTTTGCCTCATGTGCCTCCTTTTTACTTGCTTGGGTACTTCAGAAGTTCATTCTTCTTTTGGAAGCTACCTCGTGATTACTATCTTGTAGTGTACGCTGTGTCACTCAAGTAGTAGTTACTTCTTTCTCGGGTTTTAACCCTTGGACTTGAACCGAAGATCTCGGAGTGTGCTGGATTACGGTGTTGAGAACCTTGTACATGAATCTGATCTTCAACCCAAGATCCATTCCATTGTCCCCTGTTGTTAATGTTCACACATTACTTCAGGATGGCTAACTTCAAGTATAGCCTTCAAGCTTGTGGTTATTGTTGCTATTGACTCATGACAATGAAGGACTTCCCTACCACTAGCTATGGCATATGTTCTCTAATGGAACAAAATAGATCACAATAAGGGTACTCCTCGTGAGTCCCACTTCTATACTCGTGGCTCTGTCATACCTCCTTTCTATGGATGTGTCTTCGGAAGATTGTTGACTTATGCATCCACATCTTGGGATTCTATCCTGAGCATGTTCCTTTTCCTTGTTGTTTCCGACCTTTGTCTACCAGATGGTAGCCAAGTAGTAAATGGCATCAGTGTCTTCCGATACAAGATACTCTTGTGGTCCATCATGATAAATCATTTCGGGATGTTAGGAGAAACAAACTCCAGTACCTCGTCATATCTAGGACCAGGTCAAAGTGTTGTATTTCGCAGATCTAGAGGCATGACTAGTTTGTATTCTGTTCTACCTTAGAGTGTCACACTCTTCTATATCAAGAGGTCGTCCTAAGTTTCATGACCCCTTAATAAAGTGATGCCTTTACACATCTTTACCCACCCTTCCTCCGAGCTTTCGCGCTCAAGAATGGTGCATCTGCGTAATTATGTGGTCATCTGAGATTCTTAGCAATTATTATTGCTTTGAACTCCAAGGACATTAGTGTCATTCTTAGTGTGATTGGTTAACCCTATCACTAGGCTAAAGGATGATTGTGGTACCACGTCCGATATTCTGGTACACTCTCTTCGGTCCAAGAGTTAGGCTCGTGCTAAATCTTTGAGACTATGTCTTCTTGCCTTGCCAAGCAAGTTTTCTCTCGAACTAAATGACATATCGGTGGTTCATGATCTTCTAGATGTCTACTAGAAGTATTGCCATGTTTACACATGACCGTGTTGTCTAGTTCTTGAGCAAGCAAGTTCTTCGAACTACTCATTTCTCCAAGGATCCATACTGGATACCCCTGAACTAGTTGGTTGAGCTTAAACAACAACTTGGAGAATTGTAAGAAAAAAGTTTGATCTGACCTAGTTCACCTTAAAGGGATGTCTAGTTTCGTTCGTGCTGAAGAAAGATAGTAATTCCTTCATGGATATGTTATCTTCCCCCGCCTTTGATTTGATTTGGGTTATCGTCAAGTCAAAGTTAGTTCCAAGGACTATTTTGACGATGTTGCTACTTGTGATGTTTCACTTGAGTATGTCTTCATGTACCTTGTCCTAACCAATACTCTGCCTCGTTCATACAACATATGAGTCCACCTTCCTGGAGTATCTCGATAATTTTGTTGTTGATCCCATCGACAATATCCTTATCTTCTCCATGTTAGACTAGATTCATATGGAATAGTTGGCAGTATTGTTAGAAACTTTTAAAAAACGTCTTTGAGTCATCTCGAAGTATGTGTTCTGGATGTTAGAAGTGACTTCTCCGATTCATGTGCAATTGTTGAAAGATATCGCCGTGGATTCGAGTAGAGTTAACTCCGTATCTTAAGGACATAGTTGCTTTTTGTTGCAAGTACTTTATGTAAGTGCAGTTGTCCTACGACAAGTTGCTAATACATGGGACTAGCAATCTAGCTTCGTATATTGGAGCTTGATACTGTAGTCCATCTCTTCAGAATCGAGTAACTTTACCTTCGTGGTAAATGTTGCAAGCTTTCTATTCGGACATGCTGAGTCTGAAGTATCATCTCACCTAACCAAATCTGAATCTCAAGCAGATATGATGGTTTGTGTTCTTCAAGGTTTTGACACAGGTCTCTTTGTAAATCCGGCAAGATTGATGTAATGGTTGACACAATTAGCCGGAAGGCCTATTGTCATATTTTCTTGATTTAGCAATAACAACCACTCCTCATGAGGCTTCTTGTATGGTTTATTATAGGAGTTGTGCTTATGGTTTCCTTTGTATCCAAAGTCCGACCTTCACTTGATATTCGCTTTCTCGAACATCAAGGAGAACATTTAAAGAAGTGTTTCTAAATGCTTCTCGGTCGATCCTCCACAACATTTATGTTGGCAAGCATCTTGTTGAGCCAAGTAACTGAAGTCTGAGAATGAAGTTTCTTTTTCCCTTGTGTCATTAGGAATCTTCTTATACATTCATCTTAGTGGTGTGAAGGGATATCATGATCTTTGGCAAAGATTTTGATAAACCTGGGTGAATATAGAGTTTCCTTCATTTTTCAATCATGTTCATAGAGTGACTATAATTTTGGTAATCAGAAATTTCTCTTGTTATGTGTTCCTTGTGACTATTACGAGTCCTCTCCACAAAACATGTTTTTGTCTTAAACCTTATGTTGAATGAAAGAATGACCCTTCTGTATCAAAAGTAGTTCAATAGCTCGGTTATCAACATCTATGTATTCCTAGAAGCTCTACTTAAACCGTCTAGTGGAGTTTCATCTCTCAAAGTCTTTAGTCATGTTCTTTCCATTGTAAGCTTTCATTTTCAGAAGCCTAAACCCTTCTGAAACTCCATGGTCACAATCCTTATGACGACCAACTATCTAATAATTTGAAATCTATCTCCTTTTGTTTCCTCCGTTACCTTTGACGTGTTTCATGTTCGTCACCTCAGAGTAGTTCCAGAACACTCCATTCATGAGTTGACCATGAGATACTTTGTGTGTTGTTAGTGTATTTCCCTCTTATCCTTAGACTGACCCTATTTCCTTCTCTTCCTTCTTCCTACCTACGGAATACGGGTCGAGATTCTCGTAAGGGGGATAGAGCTGTAACACCCCAGTTTTAGTTAATCATAATTAGGGCTTTGATTGTGCATTCATGAGCATCATCTCTTAAAAATGCATGCAAAAGAAATAATGGAAACCCTAAACCCTAGTTTCCTTCTTCCTATCAAACACATTCAAAACAGTTTGAATTTCGAAAACTACAAAAGGTGTGGAGCCCAAACAGTATAAAAGGGCTCTGCAATATTTTCTTGTATTTACAAATCCTCTGGTATTATTGAACAGCTCCAAACAGTTTTGAATTTGGAAATACAAAAAAAAATGAAAACAGAAAAAGTAAAAAGGTTTTGCTTAAAAAAATGCAGCCACCTACAGCCCATCGGGCCCATCTCCCCTTCTCCCTCTCTGCCACCCATGCGCGCTAGCCAGCAGCCCGCTCGGCCTAGTCGGCCCGTACCTCCTCGTCGTTCTCCTTCTTTCTTCTTCCTCGCGATGAAATGAAGCAGCTACGTGTCGCAGCGGATGTCGTCACCTCGCCGTCGTGCACCAAGATCATCGTTGCTGCTCCAGGGGAGAAGATAAGAACCGCTGACAATGCCCCGTCCTCGCCCTCATCCTCGTCCCCTCTCTCTCCCGGCTTCTCCTCTTCCCCCCGTGAGGCCCCGACCCCTAGACCAAGACCTCGCAGCGCCTCGCCGCTATGCGCCTCCTATCGCTCGGTTGATCTCTCCATCACCACCGCCGAGGTCTTCTCGTTCTCCTCGACCAAGATCTCGAGCCAGAGTGGCCCCAGTGCTCCCAATTGACCCCTCCCGCCCGAGATCTGGCCACCATCGTTGCCATGGAATCGGGCCTCGCCCGCCCTCCTTGACCACTTCATCGTGACCATGGTGAGACCACGGTGCTCAAGCACCCCTCTGAATCCCTTGTCCCGATCTGTGCTTGTTGTTCGCTGCAGACCCGTGAGCATTGTTGCCGCCACTCATCGAGGACGTCGCTCCGGTGACCAAATCCGGGTGGTGCCGCCTCTCACTCGCTCGCCTTACTACGCTGTCTCGAACGCACGCCTCTGTGCTAGCCCGCGTGCCCCCTAGTGCTGCCCTCGCTGCCAACCTGTGCACCACCACTTGTGTGACGTCACGCCAACGTCACCCCGACGTCATACACGCGGGCCAGCCCAGGTCCCACTCTGCCCACGTGGCCGTTGAGGTGGCGTCGGGCCCCACAGTCAGCCACTGTGGCTAGGTTAGCCTCGGTGTAAAAAGGTTTCTCCTAGTTTTGTTATAATTTCTTAAATGGTTTAATAATTTTAGAATTTGATATAATCTTGTAAATTGAATATCTAATTATTTATAAGTCAGAAAAATATGTATAATATATCAAAATGTTCAGAAAAACAAGATCTACAGAATAGACTCATAATCATGCATTGTTCAAAAACTTTTATTACACGTTTAATTAGAATAACAAACTACCCTCTCATAGGTGATTCTGGGGTCTCCCCTAAATTAGGGTTTGCACCCTTCGGATCCCGCTTATATTGCCAAGCATGCCTTAGGGTTCCTTTCCAATACAATTTAACTTGTCATATCCCTTGCTTGAGCATTGCATCGATGCAATGTGTTGATTGTTTCCCTTTCTTTCTGGTGTTTTCTTCTTCCCGGTAGAATATGAGACCGACTCCGAGATCGAAGATCAAGGTTAACACCATCGAAGATCAAAGAATAATACTTGACCAACTGTAACCAAGTCAAGTACAAGGATTCTGCAGATCTATATCTAGGTATAACCAAACAAGGCAAGCATACCCCACCATTATACAATCCTATGGTTTCAAAAGCATTTCAATTCTTGCCATGATGCATACGATTCTAATATGGTCTTTCATCGATAGATAGTGTATCATATCTGTTGCATTACTCCCTTGAGCTTATATTACCTGATCCATGATACATTGCAAATGTATCTATAATTTTTTATGTTCCATGCTTGGTTTTATCTACTTTTTTATGTTTTATCCACACTTTGGAGTACTTTTCATATGATTTCTTGGACTAACCTATTAACAAGAGCCACAGTGCCAGCTGCCTATTTTCTACTGTTTTTGGTTCCAGGAAGTCAGAAAATGAATATTCTCGGAATTGGACGGGACAAAAGCCAAAGTTATTATTTTACCGGGGGACATCTAGAGCCAGAATACGAGATGGAGAGGGGCTGGGGCCCGGCCACACCACCTAGCCGTGCGGCTAGGCCTGGCCCGTGCCAGGGGGTGGTCTGGCCGCCCCAGGCACCCCCTCGGCCTCTCCTTCCGCCTATATATTGCCTCTGATACAGAAACCCTAAGTACCCGATCAAAATTCCACAAAAGAGTCTGTAGCTGTCGTCGTCTCCATCCCTAGATCGGGAGGGATCTAAAGCTCTTCCTGGCACCCTCCCGGAGATGGGAATTCATGCTAGAGGCCTTCTTCATCATCATGCAAGCCTCCGGTGTGATGCGTGAGTAGTTCATCTCTGGACTACGGGTCCATGTAGCTAGATGGCTTATTCTCCTCCTTTGTGCCTTCATGTCTAGATCTTGTGAGCTCCATTCATGAACAAGATCATCTATTTGTAATTCTGCATGTTGTGTTTGCGGGCATCCAATGGATATTGAGATGCTATTTCAGATTGATTATTGATTCTATCATGTCTTTGTTATTTGTGATCTTGCATGCTTTCTGTTGTTAGTAGCTATCTTGGCCAAGTAGATGCTAACAACTCCAAGAGTTAGTATTTATGTTCGATAGTGAGTTCATGCCTCTGGTAATCTGGGGAAGTGACAGAAATCTCTAAGGTACTGGATGTGCTGTTGCTACTAGGGAGAAAACAACAATCCTTTGTTCATAGAACAATCGTATTGTTTACTTTACACGCAATTCATAATGCAATAATCCGTTGCTTGCAACTTAATACTAGAGGGGGTTCGGATGATAACTTGAAGGTGGATTATTACTTGTGAAAACCTTCAGGTTATCATCCGAACCCCCTCTAGTATTAAGTTACAAGCAGCAGATTATTGCTTTACGAATTGCGTGTAAAGTAAACAATACGATTGTTCTATGAACAAAGGATTGTTGTTTTCTCCCTAGTAGCAATAGCACATCTAGTACCTTAGAGATTTCTGTCACTTCCCCAGATTACCAGAGGCATGAAACCACTATCGAGCATAAATACTAACTCTTGGAGTTGCTAGCATCTACTTGGCCAAGATAGCTACTAACAACAGAAAGCATGCAAGATCACAAATAACAAAGACATGATAAAATCAATAAACAATCTGAAATAGCATCTCAATATCCATCGGATCCCTGCAAACACAACACGCAGAATTACAAATAGATGATCTTGATCATGAACGGAGCTCACAAGTTCTAAACATGAAAGCACAAAGGAGGAGAACCAGCCATCTAGCTACGACATGGATCCATAGTCCACAGATGAACTAATCACGCATCACACCGGAGGCTTGCATGATGATGAAGAAGGCCTCCAGGGTGAATTTCCCTCTCCGGCAGGGTGCCGGGAAGAGCTTCAGATCCCTCCTGATCTAGGGATGGAGATGATGGCGGCTGTGGGCTCCCCGGATTATTTATCCGAGAAATCCCTATTATGCATACATCCATGTTCCCATGATCAGTGAGCCGTGGAACATAACCGACAGGTATCATTAAAACATCCGAAACATAACGAAGTACAAGACTTACATAATTTCCATAATGGCTACATCATCATTAGCAGCGGAACAACGTCAAGCGCAGAGCCCAACCGTGCCTCAACCTATAGGCAACTGACTGGGAAGACGACCCAGCTTGATGGACGTCACCTTAAACTCCTGAAAGTCTAGCCAAGTAAATAGCCAGGGACACATCCGTGAGTACTTTTGAATGTACTCGCAAACCACCAGGATAAGTGAACAAAGGAAATGCAATTCTGGTTGTGGCGACATAGCTCTATCTAGGGTTGCTTTTGAAAAGCCTAAACTAACATTGAAGTTATGGCATCTCCATATCTTTGTTGAAAAAGAGTTTTGAAAATTTGCTTCTGTTTTATAAATCAAGATATCTCCATATCTTTGTTGAAAACAGTTTTGTAGTAAAAACCCTTTTTAAACCTCTTCGACCACCTTGGGTCAAAACAAAACCTTCGAACTCGGTTCCCCCGGAACCTTCGTACTTGTTTCCGCAAACAAGCACAATTTGGGTACTCCTAGCCAACACCTTTACAACCGTCCTTGACCGTGGACACGGCTATTCGAATAGGTTATACTCTGCAGAGTTTGCACACTTTACCCACAAGAATCAATACATCCGTCGGGATTAAACCACGACCCACTACCACTGTAGATGGGGTCCGGATAATCAAACCTAACCTTTCGCTTGTCTACACTAGCAAAGGCATGCTTTTCCTCTTGGGTTTGCTCTCCCCGGCAATGAGTATGTGGCTCCCAGCCATAGTCCTTCCTTCCGTACACGCGCATACCCAAGCCGCAGCTTGGCATATACCTTAAATCTGGAGACTCCACTTTCTTCCGTACTACCTAAGTCATATCGTCTGCGGGAGACCCAATTGTTGCATCGGCCTCCTGCCAGTTCAGGCTCACTCTTGCCGAAGCAAGCGACAGGCTTCAGATCCTTGATCTGGTGGTGCCTGCCCGAAATTCGAGGGATTTCTCCCTATAAGCATGGTAGAAGTGCCTCGGCTAAAGCGGACAAACTACGAGTTAAGCCCCAGCAACCTGGTGTAATGTGGTTGCGCGGATAAAAATTGTTCCAGTAAAGGCGTAGAACATCCCAATCACATTCTCCACTTCTTCTCATCACCATTTCTTTTGTTAAAATTTCCACTGGGAACGATGCCTCTTCCCAGGGTTTAACAAGGCCATTTTTGAAACATTTGTAGTGGGGAAAATCCCAAAATAGTTTATTTTCACAAAAACCAGGGTTTCCAAGGAGGTAGGATGCTAACCATCATACTCTCGGTCTAAAGGGGGTAAAAGATGGGTTCATCGGGGTGGTGCCTCGAAGGACACGAAATCATAACTTGGAGGAGCCAAGTTACTATCGCAGTGTTTGTAGAACAAGACATGCAGGTAGAGTACGCAATTTATAAAGAGGATATAAAACAGGTAAAAGAGAATAGGACATATATCAGAGTTCAGGAATGGTGGCTTGCCTGTGATCAGCAATAGTCCCTAGACTTCTTCAAATGACCAATAATACCCAATAATATAATAATAATAAATCCCGTTCTTCTTGTCGTCAGACACTCACACTATCGTCGTCATCGGGTATACATGCAAGCAGACAATACCACACTCAATACAAGGCATACAACATCAAATCATACAGCAAACAGGCCTGAGAAAAACTACTAGACTTGGGAGGTTTTGGAGAAGTGGGATTCAAATGGTGGAATTTACAGGAGTGCCACTAGGGTGTTTTCTCTTGGAAGATAGTTGTCAAGGCTAGATACAAAGAGCTTGGATTAGGGATCTGTGGTCAGTGGGATATCAATGTGCAAAGATGATATCCTCAGATAGGTCTGGTCAAGACAAAACATCACAAGTGGTTTCACTTGATTATCACTTTACTAGATTTAAATATGCTTTTGTATAGTGGATTAAACTCTAGCTTAAGGAAATAATTCACCAGAAAAGTTCTGGAGCTCCAAAAATTATTTCCTTGGATGGTTAGGTAGTAGTTTCTGTACTGAACCACCTAGAGTTAGAATCAAGTCCAAAGAATTAACATAATGCCCTCAGGAAATTCCGAAAGGCAGTTCTATATAGTATTTCTCTTTTTCACCAGGTTAATTCTACAGGAGCTACTGATTTGGTTCCAAAGGCAAGTGATAGGTATTTAAAATACCTTTCTGTAGGAATTGGATTCACTCATTTTGGAGTTGCCAAACTCCTAGAGTGATTTATTTAGTGAAAATACCCATTACAGAGGTATTTAAATCACTAAAATTTAACCAGAGCTCAATACATTCTGAGCTGCTAGGGTTTGGTACATATGGGTTCTGGTGTGTACTGGGAGGTGGAATCAGGTCCATACCGCATTTGGTTAGACCTGGGGAATTTAACCAAAGGCAGAATACAGTTCACCTTGGTATGAGACCTGTGCTGGATGATAGGTATTTCCAATACCTTCCAGTAGGCCTTCTTCACCAATGGAGACGTAGAACTCTCCATGGAAATTAATTAAGGTTCCAGATACATGTTAGCAGATTAATTACCAGTAATTAGAGGAAATTAGTTTGGACATGGGGTTGCCTCTGCATGTTTGAGAAAACATCAGAGAACCACTAGAAATTTAGATCTAGGCATTTGGAATTGGTTTACCATTTTATTTGGATTTAATCCTAGAAGGAGGTTTTCTGGAATAAAAGGATTAGCTAAAGAAAAAGAAAGGGGGTGCAATGGGCCAGATCTAGGGAGCTACTGGGCCGCAGGGGAGGATTCGGCCCACGGAGAGGCAGCATGACGCGCGGGAGCTAGCGCTTGAACTGGCAAGCGGGGCCCGGCGGTCAGTGAGAGGAGGGGGCCAAAGGGGTATCGGCTAGATATGGTCATCCGTTCAAGTGGCGATGGATGGACCAGGGTCGTTGTCTACGCGAACAGAACATCGGCGACGAAACCCTGGGCGGCAGCGCCGGCGAGGGCAGGGTGCTCACCAGAGGGCTCGGGGAAGCTCGGAGATGGTGCAGGGCGATACGATCAACGATGCTGAGCAGATCCATGGGCGGCACAATGCAGTTTGACGCCGGGAAGAAGCTCGTGCGACGACGGCCGAGGATGATCTCGTCGGAGCTCGCCGACGGGGACAGATGAGTTGGCCCTGGACAAAAAGAAGAGTACCGTCAGGTAGAGGAGGAGGAGATGATCTTGTGAGCTGACATAAAGAGAATGGGGGAGGGAGGAGAGAGCCTTGCTCGATTTTTGAGAGGAGGCCGAAGCTTTCCTCTTCTTCTTCCTCGGACAGCACAGAGCAGGGGAGAGGGTGTGGTGCTCGGAGGGGGTAAGTGAGGTGGTGAGGGGGAAATGAGGGCAGGGGCGAGCTGGGGAAGGGCTGCTAGCCTTTATACCAATGGGAGGACTAGATGTGGTGAAATACCATTTTGGTCATGGTGGAGGGCAACGCTGGCCAGTGATTGGTCCAGGGGGAGGTGGAGAGGGGTAGGATGGTAATTGGGTCGTGCTGGACCAGAGAGAGAGGGGGGTGGCATCAGTGGTAATTAATTAGAGAAGATCTTTGTAAGATTTGGGGTTATCTCTCTCTTACCACTAGTACAAGGGCAAAATGGGTAATTAGTGGGGTGGAGCTACAGTGCTAGTCGACCAGTGGTTTGTCCTAGAGCTGAGGATAAGCATTGAACAGGTTTTGATGGAATTTGGAAATGGTTGGAGTTGTGGATTTGCTTAAATGGCAAATTTGATCCAATTGATGGTTGTGAAGGAAGTCCAAAAAGTTATAATGGTCCAGATGAGAAAATGGTACTAGTAGATAGATAAGGTCAGGGTAGACTCCTAGGATTTATTTGAGATTTTTATGTGGAGGTTAAGTCCACTTAAATCCAATTACTCAAAAAGGACAGAAATGATTTCTAGAAGATCAATTGATAAATTTCCATTGGGTAAGGTTGGATTTTGATGTGGAAGGGTCCCAAATGTGTATACACACTTAGGGAAATTTTCCCAAGATTTATTGGGGATTAAAAGTATTTAAAACAATTATTATTCCAATTCAGCCATTTAAGAAAATGGACAAAAAGAAATAATAAAGCTTCTCAAAAAATATTTATTTTTGAGCTGGAAAGATAGGATATGATTTGTGGGACTAACATGAGCCAAAAGTTGGGTAAGTGGTTTGGTAAAAACCAAACTTTCCATTATGGAGTTTTGGAGATTTTGACTATTTAAGGAATTAAATAGTTTTGGGGCCATAATAATTATGGATAATTACTGATAAATATTGCGGATCAATGGAGATGAGATAGACAAGGTGTAGCAAGCAGTTGCAACCTTGTGGAAGAAAATCCAACTTGAAAAAGAGGCAAAAACAAGGAGTTGATGATCTAGGGTGATGTTATTTTTATCTCACCAAAACATGCTTTCATCTTGGAGCTAAGAGCTCACCATGGTGCAAGGGATAGGTGGATGGGTAGAGCAGGTTATGTAGATGATCATGGCAGAAGGAGTTTGAATTAATAGCATTTGGTTTGATCTGGAATTGATGGCAATCTTTGTTGAAATTAAGGCTGCCATGCAAAAAGTGTCATGATGCCTTATAAACCATGTGGGTTTAAGCAGCACAGAGATCCACTTGGGGCAAGTGAAGTAGGTTCTGATAGACCTCAATGCATAGATCACAACCATGCAGAGAGTTGGTCCAAAGAAGTTTGTATGAGGGTGTGAGCTTCTAGCAAAGTTGGCATGATGACTAGTGTTGCATGAAATGTTATTTTCTTGTCTGCAAAACCAGGCAAGTGGGTTGGAGGAGGATCTAACGAGGGTCCAAGGTGGGCCTTGGTAGTCCTAAGGATGGTTAATAAGATGGTGCACGTGAATTTCCAAAAATGCACCTGGTTTGAGAAAAGGAGGCATTCAAAAATGTGATGTTGAAATTGTTTCCAGACTTAGTCAAAATTGGCAGTTTTGAGGAATTTGACTAGAGTATGAGAGGGAATGTTCTTGGAGGAGTTGCAAGGTATCAGATCTTTAACAAGTGGGTGATATGGAAGTGTAGAGTGAGTAGAAGAGATCCTTGCTTGATATTGGTCTTCATGGTATTGAAAACATCTAGAATGGAAATCCTCAGAATAGATCTGGTTGAGGGTTTTAGATAATAATCTATTGTTTAGGGATCACAACAAGGTTTGCTTTCTTGCTTTGGGATTGATGATTGGGAAACATCTAGGTCCTAGTAATGAGCTTCTAAGGTAGCTCATTCTACTTCCTAAGCAACCAAATCAATCAGCAGATCAAAGCAACTCATCAGACAGCAGATCAATGCAACTCATGTTATAAACAAATCAACTACTTTAGGGTTACCATCAAGCTCAGCCTGAGGTAAGTTTGGGGGCATTTTGAAGAGTTTGAGTTTTGAATAAGATGAGGGTTCTTGGTATCTCTACCAAGAGTAGAATTCAAATTCTTTTGGAAAGAGTTTTTGAGAACACTAGGGATAATGTTAGTTGAGGGTTCTGTCTTGAAAACATAAGGAGATTGTATTATATATCTGTCCATAGTTTTGTTAATAGAAGCTACCAAAAGTAGTTTTGGTTACATAGGCATCTTGGCTCATGTTTTGAAATGCCAGAACATTTGAGAATATGTAAAGTAAGCCAAGATAGTTTTTGATAAATAGCTTTTTCCAACTGAGGTTGAGGTAAGGAGTATCCTAAGATACACTTCATAAGCACAAGTGCAAACAAACAACAAGCAAGCACTGCACTAAAGCACAAGAAAACGTTTTTGTTCCCCCTGATTTTTGCATTCTAGACAACTAATTAGGGTTGCTGAAATTGGGATGTTACAGACCTTTCCCCCTTAAAAGAATCTCGTCCGAGATTTCGGAGAGTATAGTTAGGGGATTTGTCTGAGTTAGGGCCATGGGTTCCTTGGGGGCTAACTTGCTGGCTTTGCCTTTGAGTAGAAACACCTTGACAGCGAGGTTGAACTCCAATATTCTTGAAACTCGGGGGTCGAGCTGGCTTCAACCATTGTTGCGGGGAGCGATCTTCCTTCGGTAAGGGTCTACTGTACTTCTCTTAAGTGGGTTGTTGCATCCAAGTCTGTGACCGGTCTGTGATCTGAGATTTGTGTTGTCGGGTCACACGGTCGGGTAGAGAGGTTATCTATTTTGCAGGAAAGATGCAGTCTTTCCCCCTTAGGATTAGACTTGGGTAGGTCGGAGAGTTACAAATAGGGGACTTTCTTAGGAGGGTGACAAAAGAGGGTTCTTAAGGTAGCATGGGACAACATAGGGAGGTGGCATCCTAGTTGTCTTTCCAGGGGAACCTGGGCTAGACTACTATAGGTGACACTCGTCGACCTTCAGGCAGTCCTGGAGTGGGTTAAAGGGCTTCTCTCTATCTTTACTGCCACGGGGTACCGTCACCTAGAAAGGCACGGGACATCTTCAGTCTTGAGCTGCGGGGCAGCGAGCGGTAGGGTGACCATATTTTATGAGGGAGGGGACCTTGGATGTCTTCGAGCTTCACTGCCGAGGAAGTCTTGGCAGATTTTCTCTCGGGGCATTCTCTGCTAAAGTGACCGGGTAGTCCAGACGTGAAGCAGATGCCCATCCTTTGGTGTAGCTGCTTTGACGCCTTGCCTTTGCTGGTACCGGGAGGTTGACGGGCTATGCCAATGAAGGGATATATTGGGCATTTCGTGGGGACATGGTCTTGGCCTTCACAGATGAAACAAGTGATAAGTTGAGTTGGGAAAGCTTTGGGTGAATGGGGTTCTCCGCAGTTGGGGTAGTGGCCGGGGCATCTATTGGCTTGGTGCCCTTCGTCTCCGCAACGGCTACATGCCTTCTTTGAGCTTCCGGTCTTCATGGCCCTCCTGGGGAAGGTCTTGTTGGTGGCAGACGTTTCGGGTTGGGTATGATGCAACGACTTGGGTAAAACATGCAAAAAGGAACCATTCGAGCAAGCATAGCAATCAAGGAAGTCATTACATACCAACCAAATCTGCACCCAAGGGTGCTAATAGTACTTAATCAATACAAAACGCATTCAGGGACGATACATGACTCTACCTATTGCTAGCTGAGCGAGTATCGCAACGCGGGTGATTACTCGGAGGGTGCATCTGTGGTGTCGGGGCTAGCTTCTGGTAGGTCGGTGGAGATTTCCTGTGCCTTCTTGAGGGGCTTGAACCTACAGAGGTATTGACTAGCGGTGGTACACTTCCTGCTTTTCTTGGGGGCGACTTCCCTCGAGGTTCCTTCAGTTGCAGTTATCCGTGCTTGATTTCTTTGCAGGGTTTCCATAGCTTCTTTACGGGTGAGAATGGTTTACAGTCGGTGAAGCTCCATCTGGGAGTGGCGGTACTCGTCTATAACTGCTGTTAACGCCTCATTGCTAGAGTAGCTGTAACGGGTCTGAAAGGAGAGAGTAGGATATGACAGACTAGGGTCTTGAGTTCCTCCGGTGCAGTCGACATTTCCCTTTATGGGGAGGTATAAGGTTGTGGGCTATCTCATCTCTGGGAGGGAACTACGGATGCGCATCAAGGCTTCTCTGGCTACCAAGTCAATAGCAAGCACGGGACTAGGCATCCGAGGTATGGTGGAGTAGATAGGGCTTCCATTGGTTCCTGCCTTGGCTAGTATGACAATCTGTCCCACATAATCTCCTGATTCCAGTCCCTTGTGTAAGGTGTAGATAGGTTTCTGCTGGTAACCGCACAGTTGCATCGAGTCCCATAGGATTTGGGGAAATCCAATCTTCAGCCACTCTTCGTCAATAGGCTCCATCTACAGAAGGGTTTAGGTTCAGGTTGGGTTAGTGACAGGTGTGCAGGATTTTAAGCTTATGAAATCATATTAATTCAAGTGGTTTTCAAAATCAGAGGGGGAGAAGACATAAGCACTTTTGCAAATACTCATCTTTTCTCCCTTGTCTTTTAAAATAGGTTTGTCGTTTCTTGTCTAACGTCCATGCTAACTAAGGTCTCCTACAGTCAGGATGGCTCTGATACCAAGTCTGTGGGCTCCCCAGATTATTTGTCCGAGAAATTCCTGTTATGCATACATCCACGTTCCCATGATCAGTGAGCCGTGGAACATAACCGACAGGTATCATTACAACATCCGAAACATAACGAAGTACAAGACTTACATAATTGCCATAATGGCTACATCATCATTAGCAGCGGAACAACATCAAGCGCAGAGCCCAACCGTGCCTCAACCTACAGGCAGCTGACTGGGAAGACGGCCTAGCTCGATGGACGTCACCTTAAACTCCTGAAAGTCTGTCCAAGTAAATAGAAAGGGACACAACCGTGAGTACTTTTGAATGTACTCACAAACAACCAGGATAAGTGAACAAAGGAAATGCAATTCTAACTGTGGCGAGATACCTCTATCTAGGGTTGCTTTTGAAAAGCCTAAACTAACATTGAAGTTATGGCATCTCCATATCTTTGTTGAAAAAGAGTTTTGAAAATTTGCTTCTGTTTTATAAATCAAGATATCTCCATATCTTTGTTGAAAACAGTTTTGTAGTAAAAACCCTTTTTAAACCTCTTCGACCACCTTGGGTCAAAACAAAACCTTCGAACTCGGTTCCCCCGGAACCTTCCTCCTCTTCGTACTTGTTTCCCCAAACAAGCACAGTTTGGGTACTCCTAGCCAACACCTTTACAACTGTCCTTGACTGTGGACACATCTATTCGAATAGGTTATACTCTGCAGAGTTTGCACACTTTACCCACAAGAATCAATACATCCGCCGGGATTCAACCACGGCCCACTACCACTGTAGATGGGGGTCCGGATAATCAAACCTAACCTTTCGCTTGTCTACACTAGCAAAGGCATGCTTTTCCTCTTGGGTTTGTTCTCCCCGGCAACGAGTATGTGGCTCCCAGCCATAGTCCTTCCTTCCGTACACGCGCATACCCAAGCCGCAGCTTGGCGTATACCTTAAATCTGGAGACTCCACTTTCTTCCGTACTACCTAAGTCATACCGTCTATGGGAGACCCAATTGTTGCACCGGCCTCCTGCCAGTTCAGGCTCACTCTTGCCAAAGCAAGCGACAGGCTTCAGATCCTTGATCTGGTGGCGCCTGCCCGGAATTCCAGGGATTTCTCCCTATAAGCATGGTAGAAGTGCCTCGGCTAAAGCGGACAAACTACGAGTTAAGCCCCAGCAACCTGGCGTAATGTGGTTGCGCGGATCAAAATTGTTCCAGTAAAGGCGTAGAACATCCCAATCACATTCTCCACTTCTTATCATCACCATTTCTTTTGTTAAAACTTCCACTGGGAACGATGACTCTTCCCAGGGTTTAACAAGGCCGTTTTTGAAACATTTGTAGTGGGGAAAATCCCAAAACAGTTTATTTTCACAAAAACCGGGGTTTCCAAGGAGGTAGGATGCTAACCATCATACTCTTGGTCTAAAGGGGATAAAAGATGGGTTCATCGGGGTGGTGCCTCAAAGGACACGAAATCATAACTTGGAGGAGCCAAGTTACTATCAAAGTGTTTGTAGAACAAGACATGCAGGTACAGTATGCAATTTATAAAGAGGATATAAAACAGGTAAAAGATAATAGGACATATATCAGAGCTCAGGAATGGTGGCTTACCTATGATCAGCAATAGTCCCTGGACTTCTTCAGATGACCAATAATACTCAATAATATAATAATAATAATAAATCCCGTTCTTCTTGTCGTCAGACACTCACACTATCGTCGTCATCGGGTATACATGCAAGCAGACAATACCACACTCAATACAAGGCATACAACATCAAATCATACAGCAAACAGGCCTGAGAAAAACTACTGGACTTGGGAGGTTTTGTAGAAGTGGGATTCAAATGGTGGAATTTACAATAGTGCCACTAGGGTGTTTTCTCTTGGAAGATAGTTGTCAAGGCTATATACAAAGAGCTTGGATTAGGGATCTGTGGTCAGTGGGATATCAATGTGCAAAGATTATATCCTCAGATAGGTCTAGTCAAGAC
Source organism: Avena sativa (assembly GCA_916181665.1). Lineage (NCBI taxonomy): Eukaryota > Viridiplantae > Streptophyta > Magnoliopsida > Poales > Poaceae > Avena > Avena sativa. The sequence goes on along the minus strand of OV702287.1, from coordinate 99,707,772 downwards.
AAAACGATCACAAGTGGTTTCACTTGATTATCACTTTTTATAGTGGATTAAACTCTAGCTTAAGGAAATAATTCACTGGAAAATTTCTGGAGCTCCAAAAATTATTTCCTTGGATGGTTAGGTAGTACTTGCTGTACTGAACCACCTAGAGTTGGAATCAAGTCCAAAGAATTACCAGAATGCCCTCAGGAAATTCCCAAAGAAACATCTATATAGTATTTCTCTTTTTCACCAGATTAATTCTACAAGAGCTATTGAGTTGGTTCCAAAGGCAAGTGGTAGGTATTTAAAATACCTTTTTGTAGGAATTGGATTCACTCATTTTGGAGTTGCCAAACTTCTGGAGTGATTTATTTAGTGAAAATACCTATTACAGAGGTATTTAAAACACTAAAATTTAACCAGAGCTCAATACATTCTGAGCTGCTAGAGTTTGGTAGATATGGGTTTTGGTTTGTACTGGGAGGTGGAATCAGGTCCATACCACATTTGGTTAGACCTGGGGAATTTATCTAAGATAGAAAGTTGTTAGTTTTGTTATTTTTACTTAAGGCAGAATACACTTCACCTTGGTATGAGACCTGTGCTGGATGATAGGTATTTCCAATACCTTCCAGTAGGCCTTTGGTTCTTCACCAATGGAGATGTAGAACTCTCTGTGGAAATTAATTAAGGTTCCATATACATGTTAGGAGATTAATTACCAGTAATTAGAGGAAATTATTTTGGACATGGGGTTGCCTCTGCATGTTTGAGAAAACATCAGAGAACCACTAGAAATTTAGATCTAGGCATTTGGAATTGGTTTACCATTTTATTTGGATTAAACCTAGCAGGAGCTATTCTGGAATAAAAGGATTAGCTAAAGAAAAAGAAAAGGGGTGCAATGGGCCGGATCTGGGGAACTACTGGGCTACAGGGGAAGATTCGGCCCACAACGGGGTAGCCCGACACGCGGGAGCTAGCACTTGAACTGGCAAGCAGGGCCCGGCGGTCAGTGAGAGGAGGGGGACGAAGAGGTATCGGCCAGATCTGGCCATCCGTTCAAGTGGCGATGGACGGACCAGGGTCGTTGTCTACGCGAACAGAACGCCAGCGATGAAACCCTAGGCGGCAGCGCTGACGAGGGCAGGGTGCTCACTAGCGGGCTCGAGGAAGATCGGGGATGGTGCAAGGCGATGCTGTCGACGATGCTGAGAAGATCAGTAGGCAGCACGATGCAGTTTGACGCCGGGAAGAAGCTCGTGCGACGATGGCCGAGGATGATCTCGCCGGAGCATGCCGGCGGGGACAGATGAGTTGGCCCTAGACAAAAAGAAGAGTACCGTGAGGAGGAGGAGGAGGGGATCTTGTGAGTTGACATGCAGAGAGAATGGGGAAGGGAGGAGAGAGCCTTGCTCGATTTTTGAGAAGAGGCCGAAGCTTTCCTCTTCTTCTTCCTCGGATAGCACAGAGCAGGGGAGAGGGTGTGGTGCTCGGAGGGGGTAAGTGAGGTGGTGAGGGGGCAAATGAGGGCAGGGGCGAGCTGGGGAAGGGCTGCTAGCCTTTATACCAATGGGAGGACTAGATGTGGTGAAATACCATTTTGGTCATGGTGGAGGGCAAGGCTGGCCAGTGATTGGTCCAGGGGGAGGTGGAGAGGGGTATGATGGTAATTGGGTCATGCTGGACCATAGAGAGGAGGGTGGCATCAGTGGTAATTAATTTGAGAAGATCTTTGTAAGATTTGGGGTTATCTCTCTCACTTACCACTAGTACAAGGGCAAAATGGGTAATTGGTGGGGTGGAGCTATAGGGCTGGTCGACCAGTGGTGTGTCCTAGAGCTGAGGATAAGCATTGAACAGGTTTTGATGGAATTTGGAAATGGTTGGAGTTGTGGATTTGCTTAAATGGCAAATTTGATCCAATTGATGGTTGTGAAGGAAGTCCAAAAAGTTATAATGGTCCAGATGAGAAAATGGTATTGGTAGATAGATAAGGTCAGGGTAGACTCCAAGGATTTATTTGAGATTTTTATGTGGAGGTTAAGTCCACTTAAATCCAATTACTCAAAAAGGACAAAAATGATTTCTAGAAGATCAATTGATAAATTTCCATTGGGTAAGGTTGGATTTTGATGTGGAAGGGTCCCCAATTTGTATACACACTTAGGGAAATTTTCCCAAGATTTATTGGGGATTAAAAGTATTTAAAACAATTATTATTCCAATTCAGCCATTTAAGAAAATGGACAAAAAGAAATAAGAAAGCTTCTCAAAAATATTTATTTTTGAGCTGGAAAGATAGGATATGATTTGTGGGACTCACATGAGCCAAAAGTTGGGGAAGTGGTTTGGTAAAATCCAAACTTTGCATTATGGAGGGAGTTTTGGAGATTTTGACTATTTAAGGAATTAAATAGTTTTGGGGCCATAATAATTATGGATAATTATTGATAAATATTGGGGATCAATGGAGATGAGATAGAAAAGGTGCAGCAAGCAGTTACAACCTTGTGGAAGAAAATCCAATTTGAAAAAGAGGGAAAAACAAGGACTTGATGATCTAGGGTGATGTTATTTTTATCTCACCAAAACATGCTTGCATCTTGGAGCTTAGAGCTCACCTTGGTGCAAGGGATAGGTGGATGGGTAGAGCAGGTTATGTAGATGATCATGGCAGAAGGAGTTTGAATTAATAGCATTTGGGTTGATCTATAATTGATGGCAATCTTTGTTGAAATTAAGGCTGCCATGAAAAAAGTGTCATGATGCCTTATAAACCATGTGGGTTTAAGCAGCACAGAGATCCACTTGGGGCAAGTGAAGTAGGTTCTGATATACCTCAATCAATAGATCACAACCATGTAGAGAGTTCGTCCAAAGAAGTTTGTATGAGGGTGTGAGCTTCTAGCAAAGTTGGCATGATGACTAGTTTTGCATGAAATGTTATTTTCTTGTCTGCAAATCCATCATGGGCAAGTGGGCTGGAGGAGTATCTAACCAGGTTCCAAGGTAGGCCTTGGTAGTCCTAAGGATGGTTAACAAGATGGTGCAAGTGAATTCCCAAAAATGCACCTGGTTTGAGAAAAGGAGGCATTCAAAAAGGTGATCTTGAAACTGTTTCCAGACTTGGTCAAAATTGGCAGTTTTGAGGAATTTGACTAGAGTATGAGAGGGAATGTTCTTGGAGGAGTTTCAAGGTATCAGAGCTTTAACAAGTGGGTGATATGGAAGTGTAGAGTAAGTAGAAGAGATCCTTGCTTGATATTGGTCTTCATGGTCTTGGAAACATCTAGAATGGAAATCCTCAGAATAGATCTGGTTGAGGGTTTTAGATAATCATCTATTGGTTAGGGATCACAACAAGGTTTGCTTTCTTTCTTAGGGATTGATGATTGGGAAACATATAGGTCCTAGTGATGAGCTTATAAGGTAGCTCATTCTACTTCCTAAGCAACCAAATCAATCAGCAGATCAAAGCAACTCATCAGACAGCAGATCAAGGCAACTCATCTTATAAACAAATCAACTACTTTAGGGTTACCATCAAGCTCAGCCTGAGGTAAGATCGGGGGCATTTTGAAGAGGTTGAATTTTGAATAAGATGAGGGTTCTTGGTATCTCTACCAAGAGTAGAATTCAAATGCTTTTGGAAAGAGTTTTTGAGAACACTAGGGATAATGTTAGTTGAGGGTTCTGTCTTGAAAACATAAGGAGATTGTATTATATATCTCTCCATAGTTTTGTTAATAGAAGCTACCAAAAGTAGTTTTGGTTACATAGGCATCTTGGCTCATGTTTTGAAATGCCAGAATGTTTGAGAATATGTAAAGTAAGCCAAGATAGTTTTTGATAAATAGCTTTTGCCAACTGAGGTTGAGGTAAGGAGTATCCTAAGATACACTTCATAAGCACAAGTGCAAACAAACAACAAGCAAGCACTGCACTAAAGCACAAGAAAAAGTTTTTGTTCCCCCTGATTTTTGCATTCTGGACAACTAATCAGGGTTGCTGAAATTGGGATGTTATAGCGGCTACAGACTCTTTCATGGATTTTTGATCGGGTACTTAGGGTTTTCGTCCCGAGGGCATTTTATAGGCGGAAGGACAGGCCTCGGGGGTGTTGGGTTCGGCCAGACCACCCCCTGGTGCGGTCCAGGCTTGGCCGCACGGCCAGGTGGTGTGGCCGGCCCCCAGCCCTTCTCCGTCTCGCATTCTGGCATCTGATGACTCCCGGAAAAATAGGCACTTTGTCTTTTGTCCCGTCCAATTCCGAGAATATTCATTTTCTAACTTTCCTGGAACCAAAAACAGCAGAAAACATGCAGCTGGCACTGTGGCTCTTGTTAATAGGTTAGTCCAAGAAATCATATGAAAAGTACTCCAAAGTGTGGACAAAACACAAGAAAGTGGATAAAACCAAGCATGGAACATCAAAAATTATAGATACATTTGCAATGTATCAACATCCCCAAGCTTAACTCCTGCTCGTCCTCGAGTAGGTAAGTGATAAAAAGAAAGAATAATTTTTGAGGTGACATGCACCATCAAAGACTTGATCAAAGTATTTGTAAAACATTCAAAGCTAGGATCATAGTACTTCAATCATAACATGAAAGACAAAGTTATAACAATAACACAAAGAAACTATGATGCAACATGAAAAGGCACAAACAAAAGATTCATGAATAACAATGCTTTACAAGACGTTTGTTTGTTTCACATAAAGAAAACATAGCATAATAGTATTCAGCTTGTCCCTCATAGAGTAGCAAATATAAATGCATAGGACACCTTCAAAGTTCATAAGAGTGACTAGATACAAATAATTTAAAACAAGCAATGTCAAGATATGCATCAATCAACTAGTCTTGGGACAATGCACATAGAACTAAGAATGGCCACTATGCTCTAAAAGCAGGTGCATAAAGGTAGAAGGTGGAGACTCAATATAATGGTGGAAGATAGGCCTTCATAGAAGGAAGTAGGGATTCAAGTCTCATAAAGAGCTTCCAAAAATTATGGTACTTATTAGCTTTCAGCTCTCATTAGCCCTATCATAAGCATCTTGAAGTGATTAAGGTTAAAGTGAACAAACTATTGTGTACATGCTTGACGAAGTATAAGTTAGAAATCTCATGTCCCTTGTATACGAGGGCTGATCCTCATGCTACTCAAGTTTAGTCACCGGTAAGTTCTTGTCATCGTAAGTAAATGTGTACCATAGAGAACCGCCAACGGGGTACCCCTTGCCCGATGATACAGAAGAATCCCCATATCAAAATGACAAGGCAAGCACACAACGAGCATCTCAGCAATCTTCTTATTTACCATGGGAATATGGTGCTTTTTCTCTCTTTCCTCTTTTCATGATCTCATTTTTTTCTCTTTTTCTCTTTTTTTCTCAATATAGGACTCTTTTTTTATAAGAAGAATGCTTCATAGACAGCTCATTATGGTTACGCTGCAGGTTTCCACCATGTCAGCATGGATTAGACCAGCGACCCAGGCGTTTCTCTAACACACATACATAACTCCATGGAATTACAAGCTCCCCTTTCATTTCACACCGACGACATCCATATACAAAAGAGCATGATATCAACTAGGTACAAGTACCAAGTGCAATGTTGAAAGCGTTCCCCATGACAACATGGTTCTGCTAATTCCCAACAAATAAGTGCAAGCATATACAACATAGATGACACAATGGTTCAAGTTTATTAAGGGCAAGAAAAGTAAAGTGTGCCATCACATTCGTGAGAGCTTTAATCACTAGTTTTCTCATAACAAGTTTAATTCGGAAGGTAAACAAAAGCATGAATATACTTGGAATAGCATAAGCTAGTAGGTAGGTATGGTGGACTCTTTGGAATAACTTGGTTTAGGGAGTTGGATGCATGAGTGGAACTCATACTTGGTTATGGAGGCTAGCAAAAGACTGGGAGCGACAAACTAAGAGAGCAATAATGGCCATAATCATGCACAGCGACAAAATATCATTGATCAAAGCATAAAGTGATACTACAAGTTGAAAACTAAAGGATCATAAAGGCTATGGTGACTTGGTATAGTCATAACATGGTGTGAGCATGCGCCAAGTCAACCCAAATAAAGCATCAAAGGAGAATACGACTATACTATGCTTTAATATGCTAAAACAACGCATGATTCATCCAAGGCACATTAAGAAATCTCAATTGTGTATAACAAGTCATGCTACAGCAAAGAATACTAAGCATAAAGCCAAAACAATATCAAGCATGGCATGACAAAGCATAGGCCACAGTCAAAAACAAGCTCTTTTTACCACATAAGCATGAACTTTCCTACTCTTTTCCGATCCAAACCAAACTATTTGAAAACCAATGTATGAAAGAGGGGGTACAACCAATTTATTCAGAAAACTAAGCAAACAAAATAAAACGAAAAAACAAAACGAAAACGAAAAATAAGACGCTCCAAGAACAACACAACTGTGCATGAAACAATAAAAATGAAGCGTTTGGAAGAAACCTGGGATTTTTATTGATGAAGAAGGGGATGCCTTGGTCATCCCCAAGCTTTTACGCTTGTACTTCTTGGATATTTCTTGGGCTGACATGCGTGGCATCCCCAAGCTTGAGCTTTAGTCCCTCCTTCATCTCATTACTCATTCCTTTCATACACCTGAAATTTTTCCTTCATAAAAAACTTCACACAATCTTTATTAGGAACATTAGTGCACTCAAGATAAATAAGTCTTAAGGTTCAGTTCTAATACAAAATAAACTTCCATTAGAACACTAACTACTGTATCACTTCCCTCAAAAATCTCAATTCCCAAAAAGAACTCAAAAAGGAACAAACAAGAAGCAAATGCAAATAATGGCAGAAATCTGTCAAAACAGACCAGCAGGTAAAGATGAATTTTTTAGAAGACCTTCTGTTGCTCAAATAGAAAAGTGTTGAACTAACGAAAGTTAGATAACAATCTGGGTCAGAAGCACAAAAATGCACGCCTCAAAAGGACTTACAGAGATTTTACACGAATTTATACGGTGAAGCACAGAAATCTGTTTCGGGACAGCAACTTTCCCAATCATTACTTCTCTCTCATTAGAGGTTACTCTTGGCACAAAAAGCAAATAAAAAGGATAAGGAGCGGTTATTACTGAAGTAATAACTTCCAAGACTCATCTAATACTTTTGGGTTATCTCCCAATAAGTACTTTTCTTTAACGCATTTAAGTTAGGCATAAGAAGCAAGAAAAAGAATCAAGTGATCTCAAATGAAGAAGCATTAAGACCAAATTTTGTTTTCATAGGAGAAGCAAAATAAATCTTCTCTCTCTTCCTAGGGAAGTTTTCTATGCCTTTCTTGAGTGGGAGTTGATATTTAATGGTGCCTTCTTTCATATTAATAATGGCACCAACAGTTCTAAGAAAAGGTCTTCCCAAAGTAATAGGAAAAGAAGAACATCATTAAGACTCCCCATGAGTTTCTTTTTAGCATTATCATCAAGTGGGACATTCAAATAACAATCTTCAAGTGGAGGCAAATCAAGCATATCATAAATCCTCCTAGGCATAATAGAAACACTACTACCAAGATCACATAAAGCTTTAAAATCATAGTCATTCACTTTCATATTAATGATGGGTTCCCAACCATCTCCTTGTTTTATAGGAATAGAAGCTTTATGTTTCATCTTTTCTTCTTTAATCTTTATGAGAGCATCAGTAATGTGTTTTGTAAAGGCCATGTTCATAGACCTAGCATTAGGACTTTTAGCAAGCTTTTGTAGGAACTTAATAACTTCAGAGCACCCATCAAGATCAAAATCAAATTTATCATCTAGAGTAGTAGAACTATTACTAGCCTCAACACTAGTGGTGGTGATAGTAGAAACACTAATGTTTCTAGCAATTTCATCTTCTCTTTCCCACTTAGCATGTAATTCAGCTAATAGTATAACATTTTCATCAATTCTTATAGCATTAGTAGCTACAAAGGGATTATCATTAGTTTCAGGTGTAGCAGCCATTTTATTGATCAAAGAGGATTGAGCTTCAGACATTAGAGAGTTTCAATTGTAAACTAGGAATTTCCCTATTTAGACTCTCAAGTTGATGGCTAATGTTCTTCAAAATGGTAGATTGTTCCTCCATAGTTTTAGTGAATATTTATTTTGCTCATATTGCATTTGCATGAAGTTTTTAGTGGATCTTTCAACTTATAAAATTCTTCCTTCACTAGGTAATCCAGGTTTACCATTATAGCCATAAGTATTATTAGGAGGGTAGGGCCTATAATTGTTATTACCATAAGCATTGTTGCCAAAATTGTTATTTCTTATGAAGTTCACATCAACTTGCTCTTCTTGAGCAACCAAAGAGGCTAAAGGAACATTATTTGGATCAATATGGGCTTTCCCATTAACAAGCATAGACATAATAATATCAATCTTATCACTCAAGGAGGAAGTTTCCTCAACAGAATTTACCTTCCTACCTTATGGAGCTCTCTCAGTATGCCATTTAGAATAATTAACCATCATATTATCCAGAAGTTTTGTTGCAGCACCCAAAGTGATGGTCATAAAGGTACCTCCAGCAGCAGAGTCCAATAGGTTCCTTGAAGAATAGTTCAATCCTGCATAAAAAGTTTGGATTATCATCCAAGAAGTCAGTCCATGAGTGGGACAATTCTTTACCAAAGATTTCATTCTTTCCCAAGCTTGAGCAACATGCTCATTATCAGATTATTTAAACTTCATTATTTCACTTCTCATAGATATAATCTTAGTAGGAGGATAGTATTTTCCAATGAAAGCATCTTTGCATTTAGTCCAAGAATCAATACTATCCTAGTTAAGGAATTCAACCATTCTTTAGCATTTCCTCTCAAAGAGAAAGGAAACAATTTTAGCTTAATAATATCACCATCTACATCCCTATGCTTTTGCATCTCACAAAGTTCAACAAAGTTATTTAGATGGGCAGTAGCATCTTCATTACCAATACCAGAAAATTGTTCTCTCATAACAAGATTGAGTAAAGCAAGTTTGATCTCAAAGAAAGTATCTTCAGGCACAGGTGGAGCAATAGGTGTGCTCATAAAATCATTGTTGTTGGTGCTAGTGAAGTCACACAACTTAGTGTTTTCAAGAGTAGTCATTTTTTTGTGTTTTCAAATAAGAAACAAACTAGTAGAACTATTTTTTTTTGTGTTTTTGATAACAAAACAAGCAAACAAAGCAAAAAGAAACTAAGCAAAACAAAAATAACAAAGTAAAGAGATTGGTTATGAGGGACTCCCCTTGTGAAGATGTCCTTGACTCCCCGGCAACGGCGCCAAAAAAGTGCTACTGGCGCGTGGTTGACGTGGGAGCTTCTTCTTCTTTTAGTCCCCGGCAACGGCGCCACAAAGGTGCTTGATGGCTCATGTATTAACAAGCTAGTTGGGGAACCCCAAGAGGAAGGCATGATGAGCACAGCAGCAAGTTTCCCTCAGTTATGAAACCAAGGTTTAATCGAACTAGTAGGAGCAAGTAAACACCCCAAAGGTGTTGCTAGCTGGGCCTTGGCAGGGCGCACTACCGGTGCCAGCAGCAACGTGGAGACCTGCACAACACAACCACAGAACTTTGTCCGCAACTTGCGATGAGGTTGTCAATCTCACCGGTTTTGCTGAAAACTAAGGATTAAACATATCGAATAGAAGGAAGTAATAGTTTGCAGAAAGTAAACACAAAGCTTTGTGTTTACTGCTTTGTGTTTACTTTCTGCAAACTATTACTTCCTGCCATTCGATACGTTTAATCCTTTGTTTTCAGCAAAACTGGTGAGATTGACAACCTCGTCGCAAGTTGGGGATAGAGTTCTGTGGTTGTGTTGTGTAGGTCTCCACGTTGCTGCTGGCACCGGTAGTGCGCCCTGCCAATGTTTAGCTAGAAACACCTTTGGGGTGTTTCCTTGCTTCTACTGGATTGATAACCTTGGTTTCGTACTGAGGGAAACTTGTTGATGTGCTCATCATACCTTCCTCTTGGGGTTCCCCAATGAGCTCGATATATTTTGGGCCATCAATCCACTACTCCTAGCATAACTAGGTTTGGCTTGTGTGCACTGCTAGAGCTTTTTTTGTGCTTGCTTAGCCATGCTTAGCTGTCAGTTCTGGTTCATCCAGATGATGTATCAAATGCAGAGAATCTAGTATGATAGGAGAACAAGGTATACTGATGAGGTAAGATCAGTGGTAAAGGTTAAACATGCTAAGGCTTGTATGGGAGGCCATGGTGGGATGTGGTTTTTGTAGTCCCATGCTCGCCACCACAAGGAACTGAGTTATTGCCTTTGGACCAAGACGAGCATACAGCCACACGGGGCCTAGAAAACCTCACGAGTAACTAACTTTCCTAGTAGATTCCTTGAGTCAGATAGTTCGGGCGTTCCATTCGACATATGCATATTTGGTTGTTCTCGAAGGCGGTGAAGGAGGTGCATCATAACTGGTAGGTAAGCATGGATGGGGTTGCTTGGGTTAGATGGCGCCCCTGGTAAACGAACCTCGCCTCACATCTCTAGGGATAGGCTTCGGGATTTGACCCGTTATGGCAAAACCATCCTTAGGGCATGACTCATGGTCTCGGAGAAAGCAAGGTAAAGGTCATGTATAACCACCCTCTGTCGGCCTTCCAAGGAAGAGGGCTATTACTAGTGGCATTAAGAGTCGGTTGGTATGTGTGGGTAAAGTTGTACACCCCTGCAGGGTTAAATCTTTTCGAAAATCCGTGTTCACAGTTATGAACGCTTGGTGACCAGATTCTAAGATCATAGAGAACATTAACCTAATCGTAAAACTTGGCAGATCAACATGTGCATAAGGATGCTTCCTCATGAGTACGAGGGGGTGATCCTAGTTATGAGATGAGGATTACTTTGGTGGATATCAAAAGATGATGATCAATTCTTCGGATATCTCGCTCTCTTATCCCCTTTTAAAATACCCTGATTAGACGAGCTTCTTCTCCCTCTTGTTTTACAATCAAAGATGGCTTTATGCAAAATAACCCCACCAGCCATAAGTCTTGCGGAGTACACCCTATACTCTCCCTTTCTTTGTTGCTACTTTTGTAGCAGTGTAATTGTTCCCATGAAGATGAGTTTGGTACGATATCGACACCGACGAGTAGCTTGGGGTTCCCGGCCGGCAGCCTGGAATCTATGGGCTGGGACGTCATCGTTATAGCATAATTTGCCTTCCATTGTTTGATGTTTGTGGTCAGTGACCTCTGCTTGTAAAATTTTGGTTCTTCGCTCAGTTATGAGCTTGCTGTAACAATTTTTGCATCGCAGGGTTACTATTGTGTTACCGATTTCTCACTCGATATCCTCGAGCTCTAGATTAAGCTTATGTTAGGCTAAGGTCTGGATTTGTTTAATATTGATCCCGAGGGTGTCACAGTAATCCACCCGTACCACCCAGCCGTACCGACTTCGACGGGAGCAAAAAAATGAGTTGATAAGGTGCAGTATGGGCACACGCCCGTACCATACGCCCGTACATGGGAGCAGCACCGCACAACAAGAGTAGGAACAAGTACAAAGAGGTTATAACCCCCCCCCCCCCAATTTTTTTAGTTTGACAACCTCAGGTCAGTGGGTTACCTTCTACATGTTCCATTGTACTTCATTTTTCTACCTTAGAAACTCCCTAGCCTTTAATTATATGTAGTGTTTCATGTTCCTTTTATTTTCTTTTCACGGTTGGGTGAACAAACTCCATTCATACACCGAAATGTTTGCTTTTACTTGGTTTGTTATTTTTACAGGGACTTGAACCTTGTGTGATGACGTGCTTGGTTTGTGCCAACCATGCAAATACTTGCATAAGCCACTTGGTTGTTTCAACTCAATGATTGAACAAGGAAATATTCGTTGAACCAAAGGTCCATATCCATCAAAAGTGAGGTTATTCGTACCTCAACAGTAAAGTGTGTCACCCTTGATTTATTCAAGCTTGGTGAGGTAACCACTTTTGACACTCTCTTTTGATAAATGCATTTTATCTTTCCTTGTAGTAATCTATTCAAGTTTAGTTCTTGCAAAAGTTCTAGCTTGGGCAGGTTACTTCTTCATGTGTAGAGTCATGTGCAATGTTCTCATTCAATGAAACCTTTTGTGCAATCATGTATCACGTTGTTTCTTAATGCTTTCTTAGGTAAGTTTTGTTTCATGTTTATATAATGGATGCACTTGCTTTTGTTAGGCTTCATAAGGGTTGATTTACAGCTTTGATGCACTATGTTAAAATCTTTATCCAGCTTGAGAAGAATATTGTGATCCTCTAGAACATATAGCCATGATTTCTACACTTGACATGATTAAAAGTATACTAATGAAGCCTCTAAATAATTTCTCAAGTGATGTTTAATTGTCTTAAGGGTCTAGACTTATAGTTACTCAACCCCATAGATTTATTGATAGACTTGATGGCACTCTTGAAAGGAGTTGCTTGATTGAAATGAAGTTTAGCGGTGATTGAGATACATGCCAAAGCTAAAACATTGTGGGTCAATATGTGATACTATTTAAAGCTTATTTACATATTTTGGATGCACACCTTTAGATGCCAACAACTCCTTTGGCCTACGAACAATTAATGTACAACCACTAATTTCGGCTATGAGTTGATGACATGGGTAGGACATGTTACCGTAATGGCAAAGAGCATTGGTAATATTGAAGGATGTGCAAACGGTTTCTTAAAATATAAGTCAATGATCCTTGGAAACTATCTTCCAAATAAAATAAAGATTCACACAAAATATTCTTTGGGATGGTCTTGTTACTACTACATGAATTTTCTTGAAAGACAATGAATGGAATAGTAGTGTTTGATAGTCTTGATCTATTGATGTGGTTGTTCTTATGAGACACTCTAATGCTATGATTCTTATGACATGATCTCTCACTTAATTTTTATTTACAAAAGTGTTTGCTTTAAATAAGTGAGGATACAAAATATAAAAGGTGTAATAGGAGGATCACAAGTTTTCTTTCAAGCTAGATTTACTTTTGACTTGGAGCATTGAAGTTGTAATTGATATTTTATGGATTAATATAAATGATCTTGTGTTGCCTTGTGTGAATATGTTCTATCTTACTATGAGCTTACATAAAAAATAAGGATATAAGGCATCGATCTTCTATGGTAAACTAGATGATAGCATTAATTTTTATAAACTCACTTGCTCGAGGATGAGCAACATTTAGCTTGGGGATGTTTATGAGTGCAAATATTATGCATACTTAAGGATACAAAATATTCATATTGTCACCCATGACATGATATATCTACTACAACTATGCCCATAATGCATGATTACTCGTTCTCGTTCATTTTCATATGGACTTTGAACAAATAGTAGTTTTAGTAGGATTTTATTACTTTTTCCTTGTCTTTGACTTGTGTGTAGGTGATATGGAAAATTATGGATAAAAGGAGCCAAGAAGATTCAATATGGAGAAGTTACAGAAGCCAGAGATGTGGAAAAGTCATATGTTTCCATCATATCATATAGCTAAACCAAGACCATGGTGTTGTATCCCTCGTCCATACAAATCCAACGAGCCAAAGAACACCTCAATTGGAGTCCGTGTGAAGAAATGGCGGTCAAAACTCTTCAGACATTTGAGGTTTTAACGACCACTTGTACGGTCAGAGCTTGCCTATACCGTACGGTCCTACTACCCCTGACAGCTTCGTTTCACCAAATGGAACAACATTTGTGAAGGCCCAATGGGCATATTCATCCCTGAGATCCGTCAGTTCGCAAAACCACCACTAAAATGCCTATTTATAGAGGGGAACCCTAGCCGCCTCCATCACAATCCATCCATGCCTCAGGGGTGGAGCATTGTCGCTCTACCGCCACCATAGCCACTACACAGAAGATCTCCACCACCACACCACTCAAGGGAAATAGGAGACTTCAATCTTGAAGGGCTATGCATCTATCTTCATCACCATGTTCATCAATATCATCTTGAACATCGATCCCCTTTGTTTAATTTGTTGTAATCCAGTTTCTATTGTAGATTTGCACTTGTATTCAATTGTACCTTCATATATCATCCATACTATTTCCATGATGTTGATCCCCTTCATGTATTAGTAGTTGCATTGTTCTTGGGGAGAGATGGTGAAAACCTAGTATTATTATGCATTGAAATAAAGATGATCTATAACTTTGGTCTTTTATCTATTGATTTATGATGTTGTGTTAGATCTCTTTGTTTAGATGGTATGTGAATTCGTTCACATATCATTTGCCTTCGTTACTAAAGAGAGGGAGATACTCTTTGGACGTGTATGGGAGTATGTCCAGTGCTACTTTTGTGACAACAAGCATTGGATTATAATTAACCTACACGGTCAAAGAGGGAATTAAGAGAGACTCACTAAGCTTATGATGATATCCATGGGAAAACCCTTAATTATGGGTCTATAAGAGAGATTTCTTGTAGGCATCACGGTGGTTATTTAGAGATGACTCATTACCTGATTCAAGAAAGCGACTGCCCACGAGTTTTCTAGTGAACATCTTATTATTGAGCTCTCTCCACACATATCATGATAAAAGATATAGATTATCCTAATCATACATATTTCTCCCATGCTAGTGGTGAATCATACACTCCTTGAGAACCCATCAATCATATTACACAACACTTCATAAACACTCTCTAGCTCTTGTTTACTTTTGTTATTTACTTTGCACTTAGTTACTTTAGACCTCTCTTGTTCATTGCCATTCTAGTAACCTATACAGTAACCTATATAGTATTGACAACGTGGCTGAGGGGTTGCGTGATTTCCATTTGCAAAGATTCCATGGGACGAACTTTCTAATAAATAGTTGCTACTACAAGTATTGTAATTACCCTGCTGTTGATCGTAGGAACCGAGGCATCAATAACCTGCAAAAAATTAGAGTTGCATCTTGTTAAAACAATTTATTTCGGCATCTCCAAATTGATAAATATAAGGCTAAAAGGCCACTACGTATCCTTGTCCAAGATTGTTTATCTAGCCCATTCAACCAATTCTTAAACATATTTGTGATATTAGTAGGAGACGACATATTGTAAGTAATCTTGACTATGCGCCAAATAAGACTAGCAAAAGGACAAGATAAAAAGAAATGCTTGATAGTTTCTTGTGCCCACAAAAATAAAATTTTCTACAACCAACCCAATTCCTTTTTGCTATATTATCTGTTGTGACCAACACTTTATGCAAGCATGATCCTAGTACTTCGCTAGTAATCACAAAGCTATTGACAACCAATATCCTCCCAAGTGAAGACCAATGCTCCAACATATTCCGAACTCGAGCCGGAATTGATGGAAAATCCATAAAGGTCATAATAAATGGATGTAGCTGACATAACCAAGGAAGCAACAAACTTTGCACCAAATCTAAGCTTCAACTTTGTGAGCATCCAAACCCATATCATGTCCAACAGTTGAGTGTATCACCCTCGAATCAGCCCTATGTAGATTTTAGCGATTCCAGCCAAACCTGCATAGAAACAATTCGATGAAACCCACCAAGCACTTGTGTGTGGGAGGAAAACAAAATAATACCATTACATAATTGTTCACGAAGGAATCCAGAAGAACATATTTATACAACAACAACTCAGCGAGTCAAGAATAAAAATATACATTAGAAAGATCCAAATCAAATTGAAAGTGACACATCATCCGAGTATGTATAAGAATACAGATGAGATTAAGAGTCCTTAAGAATAACCAATGGTGTCCATAACCCTGCCCAGGCCAAGACAGAAGGATAGCCTTGATAACGTCATCGAACTCATACTAACAGTATCTCCCTGAGTTATCACACACATACGGTGCAATACAAAGACTCCCGGATTTTGATCTCTACCGATGTTGCGGAAGTAAACCTCCTGACTGGAATACCGGCATCACAACAGCGTGCCACAGTGGTGTTGACTTTGCGTGTATAGTCCTTCTACGAGACCGTACCACCGTAAGGAAAACTAAGCGAGAGGGGATATTTCTCTAAGGAAAAGTGCCTTAGAGAATATCTCGTTGGTGTGTCTAATCCTACCCATGGGCACCCCTTTATATAGGCGGAGGGGGTGTGACTTTCTCAAAGGCTAAGCCAAATGGGACTAAAACCATTAAGAAAAAGGAGGAAAAGAGGGATTCAGCCTACTGGGCTTGAAGTGGCATCCGGGTGCACTAGTAGGAAAAGGCCTAGTGATGGCGTTCGGAAAAAGGGATTCGTGGCGTTTATACCGCACGCCACTAACCTCGTGCCACTGGTAGGTCCTACTGGTGGCGTCTCCAGCGAACCCCACTAGTAGGATTTCTACTGGTGGCATGTACCATAAGCGCCACCATTACATATCATAATAGTGGCGATTCCTGTAAGTGCCACCATTACATATCATATTTGTGGCGTTCGTTTTATTTTGAACGCCACAAGTGAGTTTTCGAAAATTAAAAAAAATATGGTGCATCCAATTGAATATTCACATCACAGCAAGATATATTCATAGAAATGGTAGCAGTAGGATTATCGGCAACGTCCGTGCCAACCACATATAATTAAGCTAGCTAGCTACTTATAGCTCTAACTACTAGTCTTCAAAAGGATTATCGGCAACATCCGTGCCATACCTAATGGCAGCAGCAGGAATATCGTCATTTAAAGAAACGTTAGAGTCTGTCGATGCTTCAGGGCCTCGGTAGTAGAAGTAGGTCATGCGATCTTCATAGAGATGGAAGACCAACTTCTCCTAGACATCCATTTAATAGACATTGACCATCTCAGTCCACCTCGGACCACTGAAAAAGGTGTGGTTCGCCTCGTTCGTGACTTGGACCGTGTAGGTTGGTGCAGAATGCTTCAGAAGCAGTAGATCGACCTGTAACTATCCATGCTACCACAACAGCCAATGAAAATGGTCCAGGAAATCAAGTCTAAATTTGCAGGGTATGTTCTGCATATAGAATCATAAGAAAGAAACAATTAGTACTGCAGAGTGATGACCCACAAGTATAGGGGGTGTATCGCAGTATTTTCGAGGGAAGTGAAACCCAATTTATTGATTCGACATAAGGGGAGCCAAAGAATATTTATAAGCCTTAACAACTGAGTTGTCAATTCATATGCACCTGGAAACAATCTTGCTCACATCAGTTTATCGGTAGCAATAGTTTTGTAGTAGGAATAGTAAAGTAGCAGCAGTAGTAAAGTAAAGACAGTAGTAACAATTGCAGTAAATAGTAGGATTCGAGTGCGGTAGGCATAGGGATGGATGGACGGGCGTTGCATGGACAAGACAATTCACATGGCAATCAGCACATAGGGCAATTGCAGACAAATAAGATAAAGCATCCAAGTACTAGATAATCCTAGGCATGTGTTCTGTATATAGTCATATGTGCTCGCAATGAGAACTTGCACAAGATCATTTGTCCTGCTAGCCCGTTTGTAGCGGGGCCTCAAGGGAACTACTGGCAATTAAGGTGCTCCTTTTAATAGAGCACCAGAGCAAAGCATTAACACTCCATGAACACATGTGATCCTCACATCAAAGCCATTCCATCCGGTTATCCCGATTTCTATCACTTCGGGGCCATTGGATCCAGACAACAACGTGTGTATACAACTTGCAGGTAAGACCATAAACAATACTATCATAATGAATCAATAACATGTTCAGATCTGAAATCATGGCACTCGGGCCCTAGTGACAAGCATTAAGCATAACAAGTCGCAACAAAGTCAAAAAGCACTAATAGAAGATACTAGGCACCATGCCCTAACAATCTGATGCCATTACATGAACGATCTCATCCAATCCCTACCATCCCCATAGCCTACAGCAGGGGATTACTCACTCATAGATGGGGGAAACATGGATGGTCGATGGAGAAGCGATGGTGATGATGATGGCGATGATATCCTCCAATTCCCCGTCCCGACAGGGTGCCAGAACAGAATTTTTGGTTCCGAAACGCGAAATCTGGTGGTGGTGGCGGAGCAGAACTCTTTCTAGAAAAACGTCGAACCCCCCTGAGTTTTTAGGTCAGAAGGCAACTTATAGGCGAAGAGGGAGACCGAGGGGGTGTCTAGGGCGGCTAGACCACCCCTGGCGCGGCCAGGCCTAGCCCGCGCGGCCAGGTGGTGTAGCCTGGTCCCAGCCCCACTCCGTCTCGTATTCTGGCTCCATGAGTCTTCTGGCGAAATAGGATTTTTGGCATATTTTTCGGGATTTTTCCTGATAGTTGATTTTCTGCACAAAAACTAGACACCGAGGCAATTCTGCTGAAAACAGCGTGAGTCGGTGTTAGTTGCATCCAAATCACACAAGTTTAGAGGAGAAACAATAGCAAAAGTGTTCGGGAAAGTAGATACATTTTGGATGTATCAACTCCCCCCAAGCTTAGCTTATTGCTTGTCCTCAAGCAATTCAGTTGAAAACTGAGTGCGATAAAAGAAACTTTCACGAACATATTTTCTCTATATGATGTAAATATTCTCAGCATGTGATCAACTACTTAGACAATTCATAATAAGGAGTATGCAACTAAGTTTACTTAATAGGCAATGCAAGCTATGAAGAGATCCCAACTCAAAAATAATAAGTAGCATGAAACATAAACATAAGCAGCATTACAATGCTCATAAAAAGGTATGATAGAGTGGTATCTCGCTTGCCTTTGATTGTGAATGCCAAGGCACCTCTGAAGTGAAGGTGAAGACTAGAAGTAAAGATATCAAAGACACAAGCATCAAAGTCATAACACAAATAATCAAGTTTTGAGACAAGCACATTATACTAAGAATGACAACTATGCTCTCAAGAAGGTGCTCATAGAATATGTGGAGACTCAACAAAGAAATGAAAATGGTTTTGAATAGTTTGAAAGGCTTCCAAATGTTGAAAGTATGGTACTCATTAGCTTTGAGCTCTCATTGCCCCTATCATAAGCACCTTTAATATGGTTAAGGTGAAAGTGAGGTCCAATATGAGTTATATGCTTGACAGACCATAAACTGGAAATCTCATGTCCCTTGAGTACGAGGGTCGCTCCTCATGCTACTCAACTTTAGTTACCAGTAAGTTCTTGTCATCATAAATACGTGTGTATCATAGAGAACCGCCAACAGGGTACCCCTTGCCCTATGATACGGAAGAATCCCCATATCAAAATGACAAGGCAAGCAGACAACGAGTATCTAAGCAATCTTCTTATTTACCATGGGAAAATGGTGCTTTTTTCTCTCTTTCCTCTTTTCTCATATCTCTTTTTTCTTTTTCTCAATAGCTATCTATTTTTTATAAGAAGAATGCTTCATAGATACTCATTATGGTTACGCTGCAGGTTTCCACCATGATTAGGCATGGATTAGACCGGCAGCCCAGGCGTTTCTCTAACACACATACATAACTCCATGGACTTACAAGCTCCCCTTTTATTTCACACCGACGACATCCGCAAACAAAAGAGCATGATATCAACTAGGTATATATTTATAGGTGTTGAAAGCATTCCCCGTGACAGCACGGTTCTTCTAATCCCCAGCCTATAATTTGCAAGCATATAACTTTCATGGACAGTCACAATGGTTCAGGTTTATTAAGTGCAGGAAATAAAGTGTGCAATCAAGTTCGTGAGAACTTACTAACTAACTTTCTCATAACAAGCAAACATTTTATTTGGAAGAAAATAAGGCATATTGAATATGCACGGAAATAGCAAAAGATGCTAATAGGTAGGTATGGTGGACACTTTTGGCAATATTTGGTTTTAGGGAGTTAGAAACATGAGTAAAACATACTCAGTGTAAGTGAAGGCTAGCAATAGTAAGGGAGCGACAAACAAGAGAGCAATAACTGTCATAATCATGCTTCCAACAAAATAGGACTAATCATGGCATGAAAGTGATTCAAGACCCTCAAGGAAAAATAATTCATCGAGGCTCAACTGATTATTTCAGTCATATGAATGCGCGAGCATGTGCCAAGTCAATTCAAAAGGAAAACATTCAGAGGAGGATACCACGGTGTCATACCAAGTTATGAATAGAGTAATGCAAGCAAACATTCATATGGCATGCTACAAAATATTAGCAAGCTGGAACTATTCATATGAAATCAAGAACTACTAAGCATCCATGAATAACATACACCCTACATGAACAGACTAAGCATGCCCACAATGATGAGTATATGTACAAAAATGAAAACAAATAGAGTTCGTTACCAGCCTCTTACCACACCTCAAGTTGTCATTAATCCTCATTATTGCTCTTCACTTGTGTTGCTTGAATAATAATATGAAACCAAATTCCACTAAGGACTGCTGAAGCCTGCAACAAACTCACAAAACCAAAGAAGAACAGCAAATATTTTTGGTGTTTTCAATTTTTTAAAGCAAGAACCAAAAGGGAAGAACAACCAAAGCAAAATCTTTTTGGGTTTTTGAATAGTCAAACAAAGCAAAAAGGGAAAAGCAAACCAAGGCAAAAAGAAGAAGAAGCAAACAAAGAGAAACAACAGAAATGTTTTTGGTCTTTTTGTATTTTAGAAAGCAAAAGCAAAGAAAGAACGAAAACCAAAAAGAGAACGAAATATGAATATACAAAGTACCGACGAAACATGATATGGAGATGAGTGTGATGTCGGTGTACCTCCCCCCAAGATTAGGCTTTTGGCCTAAGTGGGTATCAATCCAGATATGAGTAAGGGTTCCAAGCAGGCGGGTCATTGTAAGAATGATCATAGTTAGGCCCTTGGGAAGTAGAAGAAGCTCCCCAATCATAGGTAGGCTGCTGATATGAAGACTCCCCCTCATTCGAGGGTTGGACCAAATCATCTGTGACCTCCCTTCTAGTATCTTGCTCCTGTTGGGAGATCTCTCCCAAGTACGTATCCAACTCCTCCTCCGTGAGGGACCATCCTACCTTGTTATCAAGGTTAAAAAAAACAGGTGTAGGCAAAAGAACAACTTGCTCGGACTTGCTCCTTCTCCAACCAGCCTTGAGAAAGGTTATTTCATAAGACAACTCACTAAGATTAGCCCAATAAGAAACAAATTTATGTTGTATCATGGAATTAAGATCAAGCCTTTCTATGGGGCACTAAACCATGCAATGCTAATAAACGAGAAGCAATGAGGCCTCCACAAATTCCACCTTTCTCGCGGTTAGCAGCAAGATGGAAAGCTATCAAGGCACCCAAGTTATAAGTCCTATCTCGTTTAAGAGCAGCAGAGATGAATGCTAGATCATACAAAGATAACTTATTGGCAGTTTTCCTAGCAAGAACACACTTGGCAATAAAGTAAGCAAAGTAGCGAATAGAGGGGAGATGAATGTTATGGATTTTCCTGCTCTCCTTCGAGAAGCTGCTCCCTTGGTAAATCTCTGCGTACAAGTCCATGAGTGGTGCAGGTCGCTCTTTAATCCTTCCACATGATCCCCACTGAGGTACCTTAATAGCTGCACAAAAATCATCGAGAGAAAGGTCGACAGCTATATTGTAAATTTTGTAGTGGACCATGGGGTTAGGAAAGGAGTAACTAAATTGAAAGTCTTGCACTACAGACATGGTTAGTTTCACAAATTGACAAGGTTCATCCTCCACAAAGTGCTCCAATCCTGCATTAGCAACCAAAGTATGGAAGTCCTGGGAAATTCCTGCAGCCCTCATGAATTCGTAGCATGGATAGATGGAAGGACAAACTTTCTCCTCTTAGTGAACCTTCATAACCACCCTCAGTTCATGTTGGTTGAGTTGATACTCATTCATCTTCTATTCTGAAATTTAAACACCTATTACACAAGTGATTGCCAAGTGAATATATAATGAAGGGCACTACTCATAGGGACTTGTAGAGGCCTAAACATGCATCAAAACTATATCTCTAAGCATTAAACAAGCTTACAAGCTCTCATAACCTATCACCTACAACAGAAAAATACTCAAGATATAAACCACTAAACACAAATCAACATGGAAAAGCGGAGGAGTCACATACCGGAGAACAAATGCTCCAAATTTCAGCAGCAAAGATGGGCTGAGCAAGGAGATCGAAAAATCGAGGGCAAGCACAGCAAGAACACGATTTAGAGCAATGAACTAGTGTTTACTCGGGAGAGAGAAGAAAGTGTGTCAGTGAGAGAGTGAGTGGAGGGCCAGGGGTGGCCCACACCATAGGCAGGCGCGCCCCTGGGTTGGCCGCGCCACCAGGTGGTGTGCCTGCCTGGTGGGTCCCCCTGGTACCTTCCAGGCACTTCTCTGCCCCTTTTTTCACATAAATATTTAATATGAATTTTCTAGAATTTTTTGAGACACTTTATTTTTGAGCAATTTTCAGGTATAGATGAATGATTTTCTGACAGAAAGATTTTTTTGGAATGATGCAATGATAAAACAAGGCTAGAACTATAGAAGGTCTAAGACACTCTAACATGCAAGCAACTAACAACAGAAAGGTAAACTAAACGAAAGCAAAAACTAAATGGATAGAATAGAAGTAAGCGGAGATAATCATGGTGAAAACATTGTTTTGTTCAATGAAATCCTTTTGTTAACAAGGTTGATCAGGTCTTGCTACCAAAACAATTTTATATGAAACAAAACTTTGTATTCCACTAATGATTATGTTACCTCAACCTTGATAGCAATGGTCCCAATCATAATAGTTTCAAATTTTTCTCGTGCTATGGGACAATATATTTCTCCAACTTGAATGCCCTCAACATGTTCAATTGAATTCAAACCATAAGTCATATCAATCTTCTTGGGGAAATAGATAGTATGTTCCTTGTCATTAACATTGAAAGTCACCTTTCCTTGATTACAATTAATAACAAGTCCTGTAGTATTAAGAAAAGGTCTCCCAAGAATAATAGACATATTATCATCTTCAGGCATTTCAAGCACAACAAAATCAGTTAATATCAAGCAATTATGAGCCACTTGAACAGGTACATCCTCACATATACCAATAGGAATAGTGGTAGATTTATCCTCCATTTGCAAAGATATATCAGTTGGTATTAGTTTCTCCATTTGAAGTCTCTTATAGAGAGAAAAAGGCATAACACTAACTCCATCTCCCAAATCACAGAAAGCAGTTCTAACATAACTATTCTTAATAGAGCACGGAATAGTTGGGATCCCTGGGTCTCCAAGTTTCTTTGGAACCTTACCATTAAAGGAATAATTAGCAAGCAAAGTAGAGATTTCTTCATTAGGGATCTTCCTTTTATTCGAGACAATATCCTTCATATACTTTGAGTAAGGAGGCAATTTAATAGCATCAGTCAAAGGAATTTGCAGGAATAAAGGTTTCATCCACTCACAAAACTTATTATAGTGTTCATCTTCCTTTGACTTGTGTTTCTTATCAGGGAAAGGCATAGGTTTTTGGACCCAAGGCTCTCTTTCACTACCATGTTTCTTAGCAACAAAATCTTCTTTAGTGTATTTAGTATTCTTAGTATTCTTTTTAGGTTCTTCTTCAACTTTATCTGTATCAGGAACATCATTTTCTTCATTACCACTTTCAGTTTCAGCATCAGAGACAGATATACTATTGGGATCTTTAGCTAGTTTAGAGGGTTCTACAATAGTTTTATGTTTCTTTTTCTTTTCTTATGAGTAGTACCACTATTTTCAGCTTGTTGAGAATCCTGCTCGATTCTTTTGGGATGCCCCTCAGGATATAGAGGATCCTGGGTAGCAGCACCACTTCTAGTTCTAATTTCATAAGCATGTTTTTCTTGAGCAACATTAACTAACAAGTCTTTTTGCACTATAATAAGTTGATCTATTTGAGTTTGAACCATTTGAAAATGTTTAACAAGCATCTTAACATCATTAGAGGTTCTTTCCACAATATCCTTTAACTCAACAATAGCTCTAGAGTTTTCCATTAGATGATTTTGCACCCTTTTATTAAAATTATCTTGCTTAACAATAAAAATATCGAATTCTTCTAAGCATTGATCAGGAGGTTTAGACCAAGGGATATCACCTTCATCAAAGTGTTGGAGAGAGTGTACCTCAATAGTGGATGAATGGGGAATTGGCTTACATAATTATTCTATAGGAGGTAAATTCTTGACATCTGTAGCTTTAATTCCCTTCTCCCTAAGACATTTTTTAGCTTCCTTCATCACTTCATCATTCAATGCAATAACTCCCCTCTTCTTAGATGATGGTATAGGCGTCGGTATAGCTGGTTCAGGTATAATTGTTTCAGGTATAGCTGGTTCAGGAGGAGTCCAATCTTCATAATTCTTGCTTATATTAGCCATTAATTCCTCAGCTTCCTTGGCAGTCCTATTCCTAAAAACACAATCAGCACAACTATCCAGGTATGCCTAGATTCTTCAGTTCGTCCATTATAAAATATATCAAGAAGCTCATTCTTAGGTAATGGACATCCAGCTTATGCATGAATCAAAGCACAAAACCTTGCCCATGATTCAGGTAATATCTCTTTTTCTCCCTGTTTAAAATCAAATAGTTCCTGCAAAATAACATGTCTAGCACTAGGAGGAAAATATTTCTGCAGGAAAGTACTAATCAAGCAATCAGGGCTATCAATAGATCCAGGAGGTAAATTACTAAACCAAGTTTTAGCTTCTCCTTTTAGTGAAAAAGGGAAATCTTAGCAACAAAGTAGGTACGCATCTTAATATCATCCGAAAACAGGCCACTCATGGTAGAAAGCTCAGTCATATGTGCTACCGCACTTTCATTCTTAGTCCCACAAAAAGGTTCTTTCTCAACAATAGCTATATAAGATAGATCAAGAGAGAAATCATAACTTTATCTTTAATGTTTATGGGAGAAGCAGCAAACTTAGCATTAGGAGACAATTTAGGTCTAATAGTACGCCTCTCAAGGAGACTCTTAGCAACACACCTATCATGGGTGTTTTGACATTCTTTAATAAATTCATCGGTCATCTCAACATAACCGTCTTCAATATCATAGCTTTCTCTAGACTCAGGTGAACTAACAGGTGTAGTAGTGTCTTCATTAGGAGTTCCAATATTTCCAGCTATAGTTCTAGCAATCGTAGCATCTAGGAAAGGACCTAATGAACCACTCTTATCAAGCACAGTAGAAGCAGCATCATAAGCATCAGAAGTTTTAGATTCAGCAGTAGTAGAAGTGTGTGTAACATGTGTATGTGGTGGTGTAAGGAGCTTACTCATAATAGATGGTGAATCAAGAGCAATAGAGGTGTTCAGAACCGTACCTCTTCTTGTAGTGGATGGTAAAATAGGGACCTTGCCATCACGAGACTTACCCATGATGGATGGATGGCAGCAAACAAAAAAGAATCCCAGTGAACTTGATAAATAAAGCTATGCTCCCCGGAAATGGCGCTAGAAAATAGTCTTGATGACCCACAAGTATAGGGGGTGTATGGCAGTATTTTTGAGGGAAGTGAAACCCAATTTATTGATTCGACACAAGGGGAGCCAAAGAATATTTATAAGCCTTAAAAACTGAGTTGTTAATTCAGCTGCACCTGGAAACAATCTTGCTCATAGCAGTTTATCAGTAGCAACAGTTTTGTAGTAGGAATAGTAAAGTAGCAGCAGTAGTAAAGTAAAGACAGTAGTAACAATTGTAGTAAATAGTAGGATTCGAGTGCGGTAGGCATAGAGATGGATGGACGGGCGTTGCATGGACAAGACAATTCACATGGAAATCAGAACATAGGGCAATTGCAGATAAATAAGATAAAGCATCCAAGTACTAGATAATCCTAGGCATGTGTTCCATATATAGTCATACGTGCTCGCAATGAGAACTTGCACAACATCTTTTGTCCTGCCAGCCCGTTTGCAGCGGGGCCTCAAGGGAACTACTGGCAATTATGGTTCTCCTTTTAATAGAGCACCGGAGCAAAGCATTAACACTCCGTGACCACATGTGATCCTCACATCAAAGCCATTCCCTCCGATTATCCCGATTTCTGTCACTTTGGGGCCATTGGTTCCGGACAACAACATGTGTATACAACTTGCAGGTAAGACCATAAACAATACTATCATAATGAATCCATAACATGTTCAGATATGAAATCATGGCACTCGGGCCCTAGTGACAAGCATTAAGCATAACAAGTCGCAACAAAGTCAAAAAGCACTAATAGAAGATACTAGGCACCATGCCCTAACAATTTGATGCCATTACATGAACGATCTCATCCAATCCCTACCATCCCCATAGCCTACAGCGGGGGATTACTCACTCATAGATGGGGAAATATGGATGGTCGATGGAGAAGCGATGGTGATGATGATGGTGATGATCTCCTCCAATTCCCCGTCCCAGCAGGGTGCCAGAACGGAGTTTCTGGTTCCGAATCGCGAAATCTGGTGGTGGTGGCGGAGCGGAACTCTTTCTGGAAAAACGTCGACCCCCCTGAGTTTTTAGGTCAGAAGGCAACTTATAGGCAAAGAGGGAGACCGAGGGGGTGTCTGGGGCGGCCAGGCCTAGCCTGCGTGGCCAGGTGGTGTGGCCTGGGCCCAGCCCCACTCTGTCTCGTATTATGGCTCCGTGAGTCTTCTAGCAAAATAGGATTTTTGGCATATTTTCCGGGATTTTTCCCGATAGTTGATTTTCTGCACAAAAACTAGACACCAAGACAATTCTGCTGAAAACAGCGTCAGTCCCTGTTAGTTGCATCCAAATCACACAAGTTTAGAGGAGAAACAATAGCAAAAGTGTTCGGTAAAGTAGATATGTTTTGGACGTATCATAGAGTATATATATAGGTTGATTGCTTGTGAACGGACATACTATACTAACTTCGCAGTCATAAGGGAGCACTATGACAGCCTTCTTGGCCTTGCATTGTTGGTAACCACAATGCTCACACCGAACATCATTCATTATATACCTATATATGATAATGCAAACATAGTTATATAGACCATTTTAACTTAATTAGCATCATAAGTAGAACAATATATCAACATAACACATAAGTAAGATTAGCTAGCATCATATATAAGTAGTACAATAGTAGCATACAAAAGTCACATGATAAGTCTATACAAGTAGTACGATAGGTAGCATGATAGGTAGCATATGTACGACAATAACATGACAAAATCCTAAACTCGAGTAGACCCAGTATCAGTGACGTCGTCGTCATCCGAGTCCCAGAAAGAGGACGATGGGCTAAAGAACTTTGTTGCTGTGTGTTGGAGGGGCAGGGCTGACCCTGCTGCTGCATGCCGGGGGGTCGGCCTCTCCCTGCCCTTGCTGCTTCCTGCTCTCTCTAAGGACCTCGTACTAGACCGCCATCTCCTAGGGATCAAGTAGGAGATCGTTGGCCAAGGAGTCATCCTCCTCGCAACGATGACGCACTACCTGCCTCCTTGCCTACCGTTGATCCCTTTCCTCCGCCCTCATGGCGATCCTCATTCCATCTAGCGCTAACAGATGCGCCAGGCAATGCTCATCCTTGAATTTGAGGACCGCTCTCTCCCCAAAGTGCTGGATCATGCGGCAGTGGTAGGCGTGGTATGCCTACCACGGGCACCTAAAAGTACCTAGCGGGATCTTCTTGTTATCCACTATGATTTGAGCTGCCCATGTCGGGGTCCTTGTGTGTTTCCGGTTAACACTACGAAACTTCAGCTATAGCTCCGACATTATACTAATTAAGTAGTTAAATAACAATATTTCATACAACTGTTAGTCAACATACAAGAAATGAATTTATATGTACATCTGCTATATCTATCCCTAAAATTATCTAGATTTTCTACCCCTAAAATCATGTACATTTCCTACATCTATCCCTAAAATCATCTTGATTTTCTACCACTAAAATCATGTACATTTGCTACTTCTATCCCTAAAATCATTTAGATTTTCTACACCTAAAATCATGTATATTTGCTACATCTATCCCTAAAATTGTCTAGATTTTCTACCCTTAAAATCATGTACATTTGCTACATCTACCCCTAAAATCATCTGGATTTGCTACACTAAACAAAAATCCCTAAAATCAAATAGATTTGATACACTAAACAAAAACCCCTAAAATCATCTAGATTTTCTACACTAAACAAAAATCCCTAAAATCATCTAGATTTTCTACACTAAAAAAATTCCTAGAATCATCTAGATTTGCTAAACTAAATAAAAATCCCTAAAATCATCTAGATTTGCTACACTAAACTAAATACAGTAATTAAGAGAGTGGCGGGAGAGTCTACTTGCGGAAGGGGAGACGCGGCGGCGCGAAGTCGGAGAGGTCGGGGTCATAGAGGCGAGGCACCAGCGCAAGGTCGGGGAGAGGTCGAGGCAGGGTGGCACGAGGTTGGCGCAGAGAGGTGCGATGGAGCGAGGTCGGGGCAGCGTGGCGCGAGGTCGGGGCGGGAAGGGAGGCGCGAGCTTGAGGCGGCGTTGCACGAGGTCGGGGCAGTGATTTTGGGAGGGGAACAAGCGCGCGGGGAGGAGTTGGAATGAGAGAGAGGGAAGGGCGCGGGCGGCGGCCGTTAAGTTAGCGAAATTTTGGATGTAATAGTAGCGGCGTCTGCAAATCCTGGAATGCCACCACTACAACTTAGTTATGACATTCAAGATTTTGGAACATCTCGGCTACCTTGGTCCCGGCTCTCATCATGGTACCCCTTAGTGTCGGTGTGAACTAATCCCTGAATGCCATGCCTAAGGTATAGTGGCGGCGTTCGACTTTATACGAACACCACGACTATTTAGTGTAGTAGTAGTGGCGCCCGTTTTGCTTTAGACACCACTAGTAAAATGACTACTATAAGCCTTTTCCTACTAGTGTTGGGCCACCAGCCTCGTGTCGGCACAGCCAGCAGTAGGGAGCAGCAGCTGTGGTGGCCTATCAGGCGGGATACCTCGCGCCCCCGTCCTACCAGCTCTGCGCGGCAAAAAGGAGGCGACCCGGGCAGGCCGGCGTGCCCCCCGCGACCCAGCTCGCCCCCAGCTGGAGCTGCCGCTTGGCCCAGGTGGGCCGCACAGCTGCCTAGGCCTGCTATCCCCGCACAGCACATGCTCCCTCGCGCCCGGGATGGCCGAGCGGCTGCGACCTGTGAATGGTGGTGGATGCCCGCTACCCCCCCCCCCCCCCGCACAAAACCTAGTTACCGCTTGCTCGTGTGGGCTGTGGCAATGCGGCCCAACAGCCGTTTTGGCTATTCTTTGCTGTTTTTCCCAGGTGGCTCGCTCTTGGGACAATTCCCTCCTAGGTTTTGTCCTATTCAGGAAGTCGCCCTATAAATTTAAATTTAATTTATTTAATATAAGTTAATTCATAATTAACATATGATAAATGCATATTATAAATTGCCATTTATCCGAAACTCCTTTCGGCCTTTTCCTTTCCTTTTTTCTCCGAACAACTTTGAATCTCTCTGGAGCGATTTTGATTTCTCTCTCTTCTGTGATTCCATCTCACGGGAGGATCTCCAAGTGTCGTAGTACCCTTAAGCATGTTTACCTATGGTTCGGGAATGTCATAGACATGATCCTGATCAATGATCAACAGGTGGTCCGGGATGCCCATGTTGACCCCTATGCACTCCACGAATCACCATCGTGTCGAACCTGAAACGATATATCCAATTCCCTTTGTTATGCGATATAAGACTTTTCCGAGATCTAATCATCGGTATCATGATACCTTGTTCAATCTCGTTTCTAACAAGTATTGTTTTACTTGTTCCCGTGAAATTCTATCCCCATGACCTAGTCATATATTGTGTAGCTTATGGATGTAATTCACCGAGTGGGTCCAGTGTATCTTCCCATCACACCGGAGAATAAGTACCAATCTAGATGAATAGGCCTCAAACTGCTCCTTCGGACTACCCAACATGCACCTCTATATGGTCACCCAGTCATGGAAATGATGGTTGATGTAGTCAAAGCAATCCTCCGGTAACAGTGATTAATATGATCTCACGGTCAAAGGATTAGGACACATCATTTCTAACAATTGCAATGTGAACTAAGTGACATGGTATTGTTGCAGCAATAATCGGTGGAAAATGTCTATCACATCATTCCAGATGATATGACTTCATTGTTAGTTGTCTCTAATAACACCATGATCAGGAAACCTTGATCATCAGCTGCCCAATGAACTAGTTGAATGGAGGCTACTAGGGACCTAGGTTTGTTTATATATCACACATGTATCAATGTATCCACTTGATACAGTTATAGCGTGATATAAAACTATCCTGAACTAGTGAGATATGACAATAAACCCCTTTATTATTTGCATCTAGGGCATATCTCCTTTAGTCTCCCAGTTTCCCTAGAGTACAAATAATCTAGCTGCATTGCTACTAATCATAAACCATATCTCATATGTGTTTATTGATCATGTTTGTCATGGAGGACTTCCTGTCCTAAATCTATTTTACCAGATTCATAAGGTCCTATTTTGCAAATCATTAATGTCACGTATTATGACATTCACACCATTATCATATAATGTGTTGTAGAATTTTGGTGACAAAATGAGACTTCTGGTTTCTAGTATATACGATGATGATCTATCAGTCAATAGAACTTTCAAGATGTCATGTATACCTATAAAACACGCTTAGTCGAAACTCGAACTTTCTTTAAACCAAAATCACACTTGCTAATGTTGAAGTATCCTAATACTTCTATATCTATGTAAATTTTGACCCAATTGCAATATTTGCAACTCCGATGTCCAGCCATGCGTTCATTGCATTCCAACTTAACTCTAATTCAGTGATATACTTTAATCACTCAGAAACCTGTTCTTACATTAAGAACTTGGGTCACATTATGTGAAGTATAACTAACATGGGTTTTTGTAGAAAACCTATGGCCAAGGCACAGGTGCTGCGATGCATCTTTCTTTCCCTTTTAACCATTGTTATGAATACTGAGTCAATACTTGATGGCTCCGATTTTTGCCATCTTCCACTACGTTTAAACATTGTTTTTGGTCAAGCAATTGCCAAAGAAACTCTCAATCCTTGACACTAATGACTAATAATTGCAAAGTTATGAAAATAATATCTTTGATTTAAGTTGTGCAGGAAAGCACGGCTTTTAATGCGAAATAAGGAGTCATAATGAAGGAGTTTGAGGAAATACACATGGCCAAGTAATTGGGAAGCAGTTCCAAGGCGTCAGAATGCTTAACAACCACTGGTATCGGCACGGTCCACCCGTACCGCCCGCCTGTACTAGGTGGCGACAGCTTCGTCTCGTCAAACCCTACAACTTTCATGAATACGCCTATATATTTTGAGGCTCCAGCCGCCAGCCAGAGAGTCACCATTCTCAGATTCAATCACAAAACCACCAAAGGAGATCCACACCATTGTTCATCCATTGTTCATCACTTCCACCATCCATCCATCCACTACCATAGCCATTGCTTTGTACTTTAGATCTCCTTATGATTTGGCGACCATTGTAAGAATATTTGATTTCAATCTAAGTATCCGTATGATTTTTTCTATCTCCAATCTGTTTGTTATGAGTGAGTAGTCCTCACAGGCTACGGGTTGGGGAGAAACCTCACAGCAATTATGTCCATCTAGATCATTGGAGAATTGTGTTTTGTTTGCAATTGTGATTTGTATCTTTTGTTTCATCGTCTCTTGTATCGATTTGGGGACTTGTAGGTACCCAAGATCCCATAGATTGATAAAGGTTTGAGGTGAGATACTTGTCTAGCAGTGATCTCATAGGAACCTCAGTGACAGAAAGGGTAGTAAGGTCTTCGCTTAGCGCCACATTCGAGATTAACAACAATATCACCACTTAAAGCTTTGATCTGTGTTTTACACTTAATAATCGTTTGTAACACGTGGCTTCGGTGTGTTCTCGGTTGGATTAAAAGTCTATTGCTATGCCCAGTGCATCATGGGGGTCTAGAATATTAGGATGTGTTTCCCACAAGAGATTATCTCCATTCAAACATTATAATGACTATGCTTATTATTATCTTTTATCCCATTTGATGTGCAGTTGCAGGTGGATCTTCAACCCTAGACTATTTCCATCCATTGATTCAAATCTATTATAAAGTAAACTAGATTGGTCCGGTCAACTAAGGTAAAATGAACAAACAAAGTCTTGCATATGTGTACTTTTTATTACCTTTTAGCTATGCTTTTTCGAGGTTCGATTATACCTAGGTCTTCTAGGGAAAAAGCTATTATACTACATCCATGAATCCGGATCGAAGGTATCAACCCTTCTTCTAGCGCCGCTGTCGGGGAAGCAATTTCACTATCCTGGTGAGGTCATCAGAGACCTTGCTTTTAGTTCTATTATTAGTTGTAGTTTAATTCTTATTATGAGTTTACTTTCTTGTTATCTATTTGAAACCCCCAAAAAAATTAGTTACTTGTTATTCGTTTTCATTACTTAAAAAATACCAAAAAGATAAGAGCCATGGCTCAAAAGAGATTAGGGGAGTATGCTACTCCCACTGATGATTTTATTCGTGCACCCATCACTCAGCCCACAGTTGATGCGGAAACATATGATGTAAAACCTAACCTTTTAAGTTTGGTTCCACAAAACCAATTTGGGGGTTCATCCACTGAAATTCGGGATTGCACTTAAATACTTTTACTGAAATTTGCGACATGATGCGTATTAAGGATGTAGATCCAAATGTTGTTAAGCTAACATTGTTTCCTTTCTCTCTTATATTTGCTACGATCCTAGCACTTTGAATCCCTGCGTACTAAGAAATACCTCCAAGAAGGAAAGTGACATGGGTATGATTACTCGGGTGCTTATGATTTGCTACCCTGACTGTATAAAGGCTCACGGCCCATGAAGATTCAAGACAATGGCCCAAGAAGCATCTGATGGAAGCCTTAGTTGTATTAGATAATAAAATAGGAACCGATGTTGTGTTGGTATTGTAATCGTCAATATGTAACCTATCTATATACGTCTTTGAGACCCGGCTTAATATATATAGGATGGAAGAAGCCTATGAGGAGGTACCAAAAATCCCAAACAATCTGTAATAGCTTTGTTCATCAATAATTAGGCGAATTTGACTCCCTTGTTTCAGGAAGGAATGGAGACACTCACAAGCGTCACCGCATCGGTGCCAAGATGACATGGAGTTCTCCCGACCCCAAAAAACACATATGGGTTCAATCTGTAGCGCTCCATCAATCTTTCCACCCACCAACATACGCCACCATGATCTTGTAGTCAGCATCGTCGTTTCACCATGGCAAACATTGTGAGGTCGGCCAGATTGAGAAGAGACAGTCATAGACAAGGCGTGGCCGTACCAAAATAACGCGAGAGGGAACAGTTCCCACCGCCATAGGAGGTAGCCGACCGGACGCTTTGGCAAGTGCACACTAGGTTAATGGAGCCAGAAGGTGGCAGCATCACATCCACCTGGAGAAGGTCCTCCACTGCCACCGACAGGTGCTGACTGGACACGGTAAAAGGGACACACTAGGATGGGCAGGCCTAGTCTGGCCGAGGGAGGGTCCATAAAGTCCCTACCGCACGTTGTTGCATGTACACCACCACTGTCGCTACCATCTTGTTTGCCACCATAGGTCCGGCCAGACACAAACAAGCCAGTGAAGCTCCTGCCACCGTGCTGTAGTAGGAGCGGTGTCGCCGCCTCCACCCATGAAAAGAAAAGGACGTCATTCTAACCAGAGGCAGCGAGACAGAGCCCGAACCACCCTGACCCAAATCTAAGCCCTAGGCATACAAGACACCACCGGCCAATTAGCTCCAGCAACAACCGTCGCCACCAAAGGTGGCACCACCATGACATTGCCATCTGCGCAACACCAGGACTCCCCATCTCGCCGCTGAGCTAGACCTTCACCTCCTGGGAGCACTACTAGGCGTCACGCCGCCCCGCGCGAGGACGTCGCCGAGGGGGAGAAGAGGGGGCCGGTGCTGCCCAAGCATTGCACGGTGACGCACGCTAGCTGGCGATGGGCGGGGAGAGGAGTTGGGGAGAGTACGGGATCCTGGGATGGCGGCACGTGATGAGTGCATATTTGCATCATGTTTTACACTATTATTTTGCATTGTAGATGTAGGATCTTAGTGTTTTACGGCACTCGCATGCACATTTTATGTCTATTTTCACCAGGATCAAGACAGATGATGGATCCAATGGATACAATTCTTGGAGCAGTTGTACTTTGGAGAAAAGGAGTAAAAAATAATGTAAATCGCTTATTTGGGAAATATTAATAATACCAGAAGAAAACCAGAAGCGAACAAAGGAGGCAGAGAGTTCAACGACCAACTATACGACCGGAGCAAATTTTCCGGCCATATAGTTGGTGCCACCTCTGCCTCCTCAAATAGTTTCACTCCGTGCAACTGGTTCGGAGAGACGACATATAGAACACCTAGAAATCGCAGAAACCTCACCTCCAAAAGGCATCTGGAGGGGGAACTCATCCACCGGGGATCCATCTTCGCCCTGCGCATATCGAGGAGGCTAAGGCATCGATCTTGATCATCCACGACTGCATAACCACCATCTCCATCCATACCATCTACATCTTGTCTAGATCTTGTTGTAATTTTCGTACTCGTTATGGATTTATACAAGTACTATTCATCTATGATAGATTTCATTGTTATTGCCATGATGTTGATTGCCTCCATGTATGAGTAGATCACTAGTTCTTGGGGAGATGGAGAAACCCTAGTATGAGATTGAACTAAGATAAAGTCTATTATGATATTCATCGCTATGACCATGTGTCAGATTTTCTACATGTTGATGTTGAGAGAAGTCGACCTCTCAATATTTGCC
Organism: Avena sativa; assembly: GCA_916181665.1. NCBI lineage: Eukaryota > Viridiplantae > Streptophyta > Magnoliopsida > Poales > Poaceae > Avena > Avena sativa. Next base: position 99,672,897 of record OV702287.1, on the reverse strand, counting down.
TCTCATGGGGACTTGATGGAGGAAACTACTTGTTGGTAGACGGAGGTGTGCTAGCACTTACAGTGACTATAAAGCTATTGGCACTCCTTATGTATCAACTTGGGAAACCGAGGAAACTCACGGAACACTATCCATGCCATGCGATACGTCCTACGGGATTACGTCCCTTAATAGCACAATAATTCGATTGATGTCGATTGCTGACTGATGTGGTTATGAGGATGATGTGAGCAATGGTTGCTGCCTATTTGTCCAAATACGGAGTTCCTCCCACACATACATAGTTGAGAATGTTCATGATGATAATCTTTATCTTAGCTCCTTATAATGCTAGTGGTGTATCCGCTACTCCCTGAGAACGCGTTTCCCTACTGCAATTCCAATCTCTCTTACATACTCGATACTTACTTTCTGTATTCAGTTATTTACTTTACTTTATTATTGCTCTTATACTTAAAACCCAAAAACACCCTTTTACACAATACTGGCATTTTATCTTGTTATTTAGACCTTTATTTAGTATTTCTTTCACAATATTTATTTCAAGAATTATTAGACTTCAGACTCCTGCTCCCTATGGAATCGATATCTTTATTTCGAAACTAGCTACAAATGATTTATGCACTTGCAGTCATCAAGCTATTTTCTGGCACCGTTGTCAGGGAGCTAAGCGTTGTAGGTCTTTTAGTTTTTGCTTATTTATTTTTGTGTTGCTAAATTTTGTTTTGAGTTACTGGTTTCCACCAACATGATGGAGTTTGAGCATATGACTAGTCCTAACCCACTCAACTACTTTGGGAAGCCCTATGATATTTATAAAAAGACAACTCCAATGAGAAGACAAGGGGGTTTGAAATAAATCCTCTACTACTTGCTATTCTACATAAGAAGTAATTTACTGGAGATGAAGAAGATCATGATCCATATGAGGATATTGCATGTTTCAAAGATATATGTGGCACTTTTCTATTGACGGGATATACCGCTGATAAGGTAATGGTTAAACTTTTTAGTCAGACTTTTAAAAGTAAAGCTCTCTCATGGTATAGATCTCTACCCCCTGAAGTCACTACTACTTGGGATAATCTAGCCTGTGAATTTCTAGAAAAATATTATCCATTATCAAAATCCTTTGGAATCAGGCGTCTTATAATGACTTGGAGGAATCGCTCCAATGAAGGACTAGTAAGAGCTTATATCAGATTTAAAGATTTACTACGTCTGTGTCCTCATCATGATTTACCTGAATGGTATTTATTACATATCTTTTATGGCGGTTTAATTGAACGTAATAAAATTAAACTAGACTCTTTCGTGGAAGGAGCCTTTATGAATCTTCCTATACCTAAAGCTTGGGATTTACTTAATAGAATTCGTGATCATAGAGTTTCATGGAATTTTGGTCTAGGAAGTGAATGAGGCGTAGAAATAGAACATGATTGTATTCATGACTATAATAAAAAGGTCATGTTAAAGAATTATCTAAAGAACTTTATTTGGATTCAGATCATGTGTAGCAAGTTGTTAAAGCTTTTACTGAACATATCAAAGCTCCAAAAGAGGGTCCGGTCAAGTATGATCCACCACCCAAACCTAAAAAGAAAAGAGAAGATAAAGCAACACTGGCCTCCCTAGAACCAATGCATGAGATGCCTTTCCCTAACACTGCACAAAAGCATATTCTTGAATATGAACAGGTCAAAGCAGTACAGGAGAAGAAGGAAGAAGAAAGTATGCCAGAAGTCGTGAACATCTGGAAGAAACCAAAGATGAAGAGGTAACCAAGGAAGAAATTATGGCTATGTACGCACATTGCAACATAGTTGAACTTGATGAAGAGACTTCTATATTGGTTGAAGGTAAAACAAAAGTAAAAGATGTGGGTAAGCCTATTCTTCCCTGCATATTTAAAGAAACCTCGCATTACGGTTTATGTGATCTTGGCACCGAAGTTAATGTTATACCTTATGATTTCTACCTAGAAATAAAAGAAGAAATAGAACCGGCTACAATTGAAAATACTAATATGACAATTATGTTTGCCAATAAAAATCTTAGAATTCCAGTGGGAGTAGTTGAAGATGCAATTGTCACAATTGGCAACAAAATCTTTCCTATCAATTTTGTGGTTGTTGATATGCCAGCTAACACTCTTTGCCCAATTATATTTGGAAGGAACTTTTTGGGTGATATAGGTGCCTATGTTAATTTCAAGAAGGAGATTGCGTCTCTTAAGCTTGGGGAGCAGAAAATAAATTCCACTTTTCCAAATTTAAAGACAGGCCTCCACAAATACAAGAAGAAGAGAAAGAGAGAAGTATTGAGGAAATGGTGGCTCTTTTCTTTAGTAATCAAGAAGAAGAAATAAATGAAGATCCAAATTATGAAGAAATAGTTATGGAGGACAAGTCCCTAGGATAACTAGAAGACAAATTTGATTCACTTCCCATTATGGAACCTCCAACTGATGAATCTTTTGAAGAGCCAGAAAAGAGAGGGGACAAGGAACTACCACCCCCAGAGTTGAAAACTCTACCAGAAAATCTTATATACAGGTTTTTAGATGATACAAATAAATTTCATGTTATTATTAGTGCTAAACTTTTAGGAGAAGAAGAATAAGAACTCATGGGGATACTTAAGGAACATCGCAAGGCCTTTGGGTACTCAATGGATGACTTGAAGGGCATCAGTCCCATGATAGCCGTCCATCGAATATTCATGGAGGAAGGTGCTAAACCAGTTGTGGAATTTAATATAAGATTGAAGCCTGAAATGAAAGAAGTGGTAAGAAAACAAATTGTATGCCTACTAGACCCAGGTATAATCTATCTGTTAAAGAAAGTGAATGGGTAAGTCATGTTCATTGTGTCCCTAAGAAGGGCGGTTTTACTGTTGTTCCTAATGAAAACATTGAATTGATACCTACTAGAACTATTGTTGGGCATAGGATGTGCATAGACTTCAGAAATTAAATAAAGAAACTAGGAAAGATCACTATCGTTTACCGTTCATAGATCAATCTTTAGAAAGGTTAGCAAACCATACTCATTTTTGCTACTTGGATGGATACTCTCGTTTTTCTCAAATAGTTGTTCATCCGGATGACCAACTTAAAACAACCTTCATTAGTCCTTCTGGATTACATGCTTACTGACATATGCCTTTTGGTTTATGTAATGCTCCGGCTACTTTTCAAAGATGCATGACTGCTATTTTTGCGGATTTTATAGAACTTATAATGGAAGTATTTATGGATGACTTTTCTATCTATGGAACTTCGTTTACTAGTTGCTTGGATAATCTCAAAAGATTCTTGCAGCGTTGTGAAGAAACTAATCTTGTTCTAAACTGGGAGAAGTGTCATTTTATGGTCAAAGAAGGTATAGTTCTTGGACACAAGGTATCAGCTAAGGGAATTGAAGTGGACAAAGCTAAGGTTGAGGCAATAGAGAGAATGCCACAACCTAGGGATATTAAAGGTATAAGAAGTTTCCTTGGTCATGTGGGTTTTTATAGAAGGTTCGTTAGAAATTTCTCTGGAATATCTAAACCTTTGACTAACCTCCTGCAAAAGGGAGTAAGATTTAATTTTGATGATAAATGTCTTGAAGCCTTTCATAGACTCAAACATGCTTTATCCTGCGCTCCCATTATTAGACCACCTATCTGGGATACAACCTTTGACTTAATATGTGAAGCTAGTGCTGATGCTGTAGGAGTAACTCTAGGACAACATATTGGTCACAGATTTAACATTATACACCATGCTAGTAGAATTCTAAATGGTGCTCAGAAGAATTACCCTAAAGAAGAAAGGGAACTTTTTGCTGTGTTTTTCTCTTGTGATAAATTTTGTTCTTACATAGTTGATGCAAAGGTAAGAGTTAATACGGATCGTGATGGCTTAAAAGAACTCTTGAAAGGTAAGACCATAAGCCAAGACTGATCCGTTGGATTCTTTCACTTCAATAATTTGAGTTGCAGATTATGCAGAGGCAAGAAATAAAGATGTCAGATGCAGCGACTATGTTTGCCAGCAAGACACTAATCTTGTTGAGAGGAACTTTAGTCCTGGTGATTTTCATTTACAAGAATTACTCAATGAACTAAGGTTAATTCCTCCAAGAGAGAAGAAGTCTTTGTTGTTGGAGGAACTTTTCATCCCCGAATAAGCAAATGGTAAGTGCAAGGTAAGTATTCTTACCCAAATAAGTGATTTGTTTTCATAGTTTCTACTTTTGAAAAAATTTCCTATGAATTCCTTGTGTTTTTCTGAAGTTTTAGAGGGTTTTTACAAACTATACGGGTGGAATTATATGACCAGAGAGGAAGCTCCCGCCATATAGTTGGTCGTTAAACTCTCTGTATCATCTTTGTGAAATTGTTTTTGATATCTGAGCCTATATGGTCGCAACTATACGACCGGAGCCAAAATTCCGGTCATATAGTTGGTCGTTAAACTCTCAGATAGTTTTGCTTTTTGGTGTCTGTACCTATACGGTCGCAACTATACGACCAGAGCCAAAATTCCGGTTGTATAGTTGGTCGTTAAACTCTCAGACACTTTTGATTTTCGGTGTTTGTATCTATACGGTCGCAACTATACGACCGGAGCCAAAATTTCGGCCGTATAGTTGGTTGTTAAACTCTCAGACACTTTTCATTTGTCTTTTCGTTTATTGTAAAAAAACGTTATTTTCGGTTCCGAGTCGTGATTAAATCGACCTGGACTCGAGATATTTGAAAATATCTGCCTGGAACTAACTATACGACTGGTGCTATACGGGTCGCACCCGTATAGTTAGTCGTTACGCGGCAGGATACTCCCAAATCCGTGATTTATTTCCCTGTTTTGTTAAGATTCTTTTCTTGGGCGACAATTTGGTGTTTCTCGCGAGTTTTACCGACCTCTGACCCCTTTAGATACTGCCATTGTTTCTCTCTAATCATAATCACCAAAAAACAATCTACCTCTTATTCACACGTGAGGACTCTCAACCAGGGGATAGAAGCCAAGAAGAAAGGCTCCTATGGAGATCGGGAGCAAGGCAAGGAGATCAAGACCATCCCTATAGAGTTCCTCGACGCCGATCATGGGTGTAAAAAGAGGGATTTGACGGTCCTAGAGCTGAAGATTGAAGATTTGGACAAGGAGAAGCCAGGGACACCCAAACACCTTCGATTGCTGTGACTTTATGTTGACAAACTTGATGAAGATATCAAAAAACAACCGAAGCAGTTTTTTCTATGAGTCTTAAGGCGCTACAAACACTTCAGGATAACAATGAGTTCATTAAAGACCAAGTGAAAGTGCTGGAGAGGAACAATCTTTTCTACAAGCTACGTGTTAAAGAATTAGAAGTTGTCAATCAATCCATCCACCCTCAGGCTGGCCCGTGAGGAGAAGATACCACGTGCCATGGAGCCACAGTGATCTACAACAATTACGGTATCAAATAATCGCAAGGGATTATTTGATCCCGCCTGGCTTGATTCCAAGCTTGGGGAGATCTTTAAGACCTTGTAATCTATCTTATAAGTTTTTATTACTATTTTCACATTAGTTCAGACTAGCATTAAAGTTTGCATCATTAGAATTCCCTTCAGGAATAGTTGATCCCTTTTATGAAATTTTGAGTTTATTATTATATATGGAGCGATATTGAGTTTGTGTTCACTTTTTTGATAAATGAATGGCTTGAGTATAATTTTACTTGCACTTGATGATAGCAGTAGGAGTCTTCCACACCATTGGTATTAATGGAACACATAAATATAATTTGGTCAATATGTTGTAAGTCTACGATTTGATTTACAAAGAAAAAAATCTATCTATACGGTTAAGTTGAAAAGGAAACCTTGAACAAAGGAAAATGAAAGTGCTATCAAAATAGAGTAAGAATAAGTCGAGGTAGAATCTTCAAGTCATAAGGATGCTTCATATACAATTGGAATTTGATAATTGAGATCGTTAAACTTTGAATTCCTACATGAAGTGGAATGTATGGCTAGCTCCTTTGTACAGCACTTAACCAAAAGTGTGAGCATATATACAAAACAAAAGAAAAGAGAATAAAAAAAGGGCGAGTGTGCAAAGAGCAAGTAGGCATATACCATTGTATTGTAGTATGACAAATAGACACTTTTGAGATTTTGAATCCCAAGTGAATACGTTGATCCTAAAACACTTGGGACTACATCGCTGACTTATTTAGGTGAACTAGATACTTTTACATTATGTTGATAATTCATCTTTTATGAACTATTGATCACTAAGATGTGGAAGCCTGCTAATACTATTCAGATGGTTCAAGTAAGGTACTATTCATGAATTTATTCCTATGTATCGTATATGATAAACACATGTTGCAACTGCCTCATTTATTTTAATCGACTCGGCTTCATGAATATGAGGATCACATCCATTAAGCTAAAACTTGCTCGGGACAAGCAAGAGTCTAAGGTTGGGGCAGTAGATGAGTGCATATGGGCATCATGTTTTACACTATTATTTTGCATTGTAGATGTAGGATCTTGGTATTTTATGGCGCTCGCGCGCATATTTTATGTTTGTTTTCACTAGGATCAGGACAGATGACGGATCCAATGGATACAATTCTTGAAGAAGTTGCACTATGGAGAAAAGAAGTCAAAAACAACATAAAATGCTTATTTGGGAAATATTAATAATATCAGAAGAAAACCAGAAGCGAACAAAGGAGGCGGAGAGTTCAACGACCAACTATACGACCAGAGCAAATTTTCTGGCTGTATAGTTCCGGCCGTGTAGTTGGCGCCGCCTCCGCCTCCTCAAATAGTTTTACTCCGTGCAACTGGTTCGAAGAGACGACATCCACGGGGTATCCATCTTTGCCCTGCGCAGATCCGGGAGGCTAAGGCATCGATCTTCATCATCCACTGCTACATCACCACCATCTCCATCCATCTCATCTACATCTTGTCTAGATCTTGTTGTAATTTCCATACTCGTTGTGGATTTATACAAGTACTATTCATCTATGATAGATTCCATTGTTATTGTCATGATGTTGATTACCTCTATGTCTAAGTAGATCATTAGTTCTTGGGGAGATGGAGAAACCCTAGTATGAGATTGAAATAAGATAAAGTCTATTATGATATTCATAGATGTGACCATGTGTTAGATTTTCTACATCTTGATGTTGAGAGAAGTCGACCTCTCAATATGTGCCTCTCATGGGGACTTGATGGAGGAAAGTACTTTTTGGTAGACGAAGGTGTGCTAGTACTTACAGTGACTATAAAGCTGTTGGCACTCCTTACGTATCAACTTGGGAAACCGAGGAAACTCATGGAACACTATCCATGCCATGGGATACGTTCTATGGAATTACGTCCCTTAATAGCGCAGTAATTCGATTGATGTCGATTGCTAACTGTTGTGGTTATGAGGATGATGTGAGCAGCAGTTGCTGCCTATTTGTCCAAATACGGAGTTCCTCTCACACATACATAGTTGAGAATGTTCATGATGATAATATTTATCTTAGCTCCTTATAATGCTAGTGGTGTATCCGCTACTCCCTGAGAACGCTTTTCCCTACTGCAGTTCCAATCTCTATTACATATGCGATACTTACTTTCTATATTCAGTTATTTTACTTTACTTTATGGTTGCTCTTATACCTAAAACCCAAAAACACCCTTTTACACAATACTCGCATTTTATCTTTTTATTTAGAACTTTATTTAGCATTTCTATCGTAATATTTATTTCAAGAATTATTAGACTTTAGACTCCTGCTCCCCGTGGGATCGATATCTTTATTTCGAAACTAGCTACAAATGATCTGTGCAGTTGCAGCCATCAGTGCGGCCGGCCACCCACATGGGGGAAAGCGGTCACCAGACCGCTTCTTTTAGAGAAGGGTATTCCATAACCACTTATCTTCTCAAATCTAATCTCCGAACCAAAACATTTACCTATATGATTCATCTAGTAACATAATAACGCAATTGCACATTTGCCTCGGCGATCTGTTCGAGCACCATTTTCCTTTGGCTTGCTCGAGGTGCCATGTAACTAGTGCATCCATTGTTGGAGAGCGCACACTGCAAAGCTCTATTCATAAATCAGAATCACAAAGAAAGAAAGAAATAGGTGAAGGGCGCACCATGCCCTAGAGAGCTAGTTTTTTTAGATTGTGGGCTTGAGAAGAGCCTGGGTTTAACTTAATGAAGCCACAACCGGCAGCGTACAAACAACAAATCTAGAGGAGAAATGCTCCCCGCCCACTCAATAGTACAGTGCCTTCCGAACGGTCCCATGAAGGTGAAGAATCCTTCTAATCGTCAACTCCACCGCCTCCCAATCCTGTCTTCTAGCCATTGGCTTCCACGCTTGCATGAATGAAGTTATTTTATATAGCATGTCAACTGGCTGAGACGGGAAAGTCCCTTCAATAGAGAACTTGTACCTACTAGTCCAAAGATACCACAGTAGCCCCGCGCAACAAATCCAAAAACACCCGCTTAGTCTGCCTAATCTGGGACTTCATGAGCCTATATACATCTGTGAAGGAGGTAGGGTTCCAGGAATAGGAGAGCAGTTCCCTAACTGCACTCCAGATGAACATGGCTAGGGGAAACATGAACAAGATATGGTATGCATCCTCCCACTCGCCACGTAGGGCACAATAGCCATTTGACGATCCATTTCTACATTTGATGTTAGCCCTGGTCGGTAGCCTATTGTGGGTTAGCTGCCACAAGAAGATCCGGATCTTCAGTGGCACCGAAATCCACCAGATGTCGCTGAAGTGTTTCCTAGGTGTGCCCCGACACATCTTTAATTATAGGTATTGCACCGAGAACCTTCCCGAAGGTTCTAGGGCCTAGCTAATACAGTCATTTCGTACTATAACTTGCACACCATCCAATTCCCTAAGAAGGTTATCACATGCAATATGGTCTGCGGTGTCCATCATCCTACGAAAGGAGGCTCGCCACCCCAAAATAGTATGCATTTGAGTGACCGATGCCTCAGGTTCGACGGTGAGAGCAAAGAGGGCAGGGAATCTATCCCTTAAGGGTCCCGACCCCTTCCACCAGTCTACCCAAAACCTAGTAGATTTTCCGCATAGCACCTCGTGTTTTGACCCCAAGCAAAAGAGGTTTTTAATCTTCTAGATGGCCTTCCAGAACGAGGATCCCTAGTGGTGAGAATCCACCAGGAGGTCCTTGTCTCTGAGGTATTTGTTTTTGATGATGTCTACTCAAAGTCCCTACACCCCCGCGTAGATCTCCAAATGCACTTTATCATGAGACAATCATTCATGAGTCTCGTGTCTATAATGCAATGCCCCCCCAAGGCCTTAGATTTGCAAAGGGTTTCCCATTTGACCCAATGGTATTTTTTGTGGGGCCGTTAGCCTCCCAAAAGAACCGCGAGCGAGGCTTGTCCATTTACTTATGGATGCGCTCCCCCAGTAAACCCACCCCATAGCATGCATTGGAAGGCTCGAGACACATGCGTTGATCAGCATTAGGCGAGCTGCAGAAGACATGAATTTCCCCATCCATGGTCCACCCGCTTCGCCACTTTCATCGTTAGAGGGCCCCAGTCTGCTACCGTCAACACACGGTCACTAATCGGGAGACCCAGGTAAGTAAATGGGAAGGACCTGAGCTTGCAAATATAGCATATTCGCAATCCTAATAGCCTCAGAATCGGTAGTACCCAGTAACCATGACCTCGCTTTTATGGAAGTTTATCTTGAGGACCGATAAGCACTCAAACCAAAGGAGGAGGAACTTGAGGTTGGCAATAGCGAGGTCCCCGGTCTCAATCATGAGGATGGTATCGTTTGCGTACTGTAGATGCGTCACCCCTCCAGGAATAAGGTGTGTGATCACTCCCGAGATATGCCCCGCGCGACAGGCTGCGTCCTGGTTGGCCGCCAAAGCCTCGGCCACAAAGTTAAAGAGGAGCGGCGAGAAGGGTCCCATGTCTCACCCCCTGCCATTACGGAAGGATTTCCCTACTTCCCCATGGATGGTAATCGTTGTTTGGCCTCCCTTGACCAAACTCATGGGTCTATGAACCCGGCCAGGTTCTAAACCTTTCCTAGTGAGTACCTCTTTGAGGAAGGCCCAGTTAACTTGATCATAGGCTTTTTTAAAGTCTAACTTAAAGAAGATGCCCTTCTCTTCTTGGACTTAGTCTCATAAACGATTTCCTGGAGGGAGATCACCCCCTCCTGAATGTGTCTACCCTTAATAAACGCAAATGGGGACGTACTAATAACACGATGCACGATTGGGGTGATACGAAGGGCATATTCCTTGGCCACGAATTTGAAAATCGCGTTGATCAGGGCGATAGGCCTGAAATGATTAATGTCCTCTGCCCCCTGAACCTTGGGAATGAGGGTGAGCACCACCAAAGTTGAGGCGAGCAATGTCCACCCTCCCAAGGGCGAATCCATTCGTAATCGCCAAAATCATGGGTCTAGTCAAGGACCAGAAACTTTTGAACAAAAGCACTGGGAAGCCAACCAGACCAGGCGCGGTATCGGCTTTCATGCTAGCCTGTACCTTGTCTATCTTGTTCTCCATGAAGGTAAGCATAAGACTCGTGTTCTCCTCCTCGGAGACCCGACTCTGCTCTCCCTAGAGATTAGTTGAAAGACTAAGGGTGCCACTATCTCCCTCTGCTCCCAACAGGTCTTTGTTAAAGGCATATATGAGTACCTGGGGCTCCTTGGGTTCCTTGATGATCCCCTGATCCTAAACCAGCCTGAAATGGCACACTTTCTTCTCCTACCATTAGCAATTGCATGAAAGCAGGTTGTCTTTGCATCTCCTTTCAGCATCTACTTCAGGGGGGCTGCGCTGCCGCTAGTACTCCTCCTCCACTCTGTCTAGATGCATGAGCTGCCCCTTCAAGGTGATATTTGAACGCCCATCCCTCATTTGACAGGCCCTCCAAGTCGGCTTTAAGGCCTAAAACCTGCACCTACGTGAGGATCTCCTCTTTCATGTCCATGTCGGCTTTGCCCAAGTTAGACCCCAAGCCCTTGAGAAATTGGCATAAGCCCGCCGAGACACGTTGCCATGTCTCGATCGGATCCCCGGCCAGCCCCCTCTTGGCCATCAGGTCATTCCACTTATCTGCCACCAAGTCCCCGAACTCTAGTTGCTCCAGCCAGCCGCTCTCGAAGAAGAAACGCGTGATGCGGCTCTTGAGCTCCTCCCTGGAGCTGAGGATAAGAGGCAAGTGATCCGATCCAATAATGGTCTCGGCTATGAGCGAACACAAAGGGAACATGGTTTCACAATATGAGGACATAAAGACCCGATCCAGCACACATCTCACCGGGTTCAGCTCCTTTTCAGTCCAGATGAATCGTGCCCCCCTCCCCCGGCGAATCTCGCGACGAGACAGACTAGCAATGCACTCTTTGAAGCGATGTACCCTGGGCTAGTTGATGTTCTCATTGTTCTTATCTTTTTGCACCCCGGATCAGGTTGAAGTCTCCCCCCACTACCAGGGGTTGGGGGCACGCCTCCACGGCCTCCGCGAGCTCATCAAGAAATTCCTGCGTATGTCGGTGATCCTCCGGGCTATAGACCACAAACATAGACAACCGCTGAGAGTAGTCGAGTTGCAGTACATCGGCCTAGATAAAGAATGAGCCCCTACTCCATTCTTTGACCTCGAAAGTGTCCTCATTAACCCCCATGAGGATACCACCGGAGTGCGCCTGCGCCGCCAGAGTATGCCAAGCAAATTTCCTCCCCGGATCAATGCTTTGCAGCTCCACGCAAGAGAAAGAGGACTTGATGGTCTCCTGTAACCCTACAAAGTCAAGGCTCTATCGGACAATAAACTCCTTAATGTGGATGTGAAGGCCCAGACGCCCAAATCCACGGATGTTGTAGAATCCTGCCCACATCAGGCGCGGGATTCTTTTCTCTGTCCACGACAGGGTGCCAACAAACCCTTAGCGTTGCCCCTCGTATTGGCGTGAGGGGCGGTCTAAATCGAAATGTCGATCAAGGTCTCCTGGCCCTCCTCACCGCTAGGAACACCAACCACGTCGATGGTTCCTCAGTCGCGAGGGAGGCATCACCCGCCCCCTTGGCAAGGTGAAATTCCTTCCTAAAAGCTGCTTGGGCAAAAGATGCTTGGGCAGCCTCCTTCGCACGAACCAGCGAAAGGATCTCAGCTTCAGACTTGTGCGAGCAAACAAATGCTAAGCCGGAATCATGCGCAACCTTCACTAAATGAGAATCTGGTATACTAGAGAACTAGTACCTGCTCGGCCGTGCCCCGATTACTGCCGCTATGGGTCGTCGCCCTCCGCTGACTGATGTCATCACCGGATCGTGACTAGCTGCTTAACCTGAAATCAGGCTTAAAAAGAAGATTATAACCTTCGGCTGATCGAGCTTTAATTTCAGCTTATGAAGATTGCAATCAACATCTCAGGTCTCAGCAGAAGCATGGCATGCCATCAACCGCACATCATCTAGTACAAGACGATGCACGATGGCCAATGCAGGAGTTTATGCCATTACAGCTCTCTAGTAATCAGCTGTTCCACATTCAGCATCGGCACATCAACCAGAAATCATACTTGGTTCACAATCAACTACATAGATTGTACTGACAACATAACAAGCCGATAAATACTTGGTTCACAATCAACTACGTAGATGGTACTGACAACTTAACAACCCGATCATAAACAGATAGTTCCACTTAACGAAGCTGGTAATGGTTCTTCCGGCATGGCATCATCTCTACAACAGGAGACACAGAAGCAGGGCGATCAACATATTGACCAGAAGAATGATGCAGGCCAGTAAAGGAGTATCATCATCCTGCAGTTGACCAGGTAAAAGTATCAGCAGCGCAACATCACCAGAAAAGGCATGCATCTTATTCTTTACAACATACTATCTGATTACTGACCTAACAAAATCTGGAGGTGTCTATCATTTTATTCGCTTCAGACATGAGCAAAAGATAGGGAGGGGAATATATGAACCAAAATAAGTCTTTAGCTGCACTTGATCTATGCAGTTCAGGTTATCCAAGTACAGAGGACATGTCTATGTTTCTATGTGTAGATCCGACCAATAGATTAGATCTGGCAAGCTGAAATAAGAGAACACACGGAACTGAAATTTGCAGGCTGTAGCTCAAACCAAAACACCTTAATGCCATGAACCAATCATTACGAACTACTCATGCCTACAAGAATTGTTACGAACTAATCTTATAGTATATGCACGGCTGATCGTGGAGAGAAAACAAGGCACGGTTAAGTAGAAAAAGGGAAAAGCTGCATCGATAAATGATCCACATTACCGCCGCCCGTGCTGCCCGTGCCGCCCGTGCTGCCCGTGGGTTGGCCACGTTGTTTGCTGCCACAGGGTTGACCACGATGATGCACTGCCTCCGGTGGGTTGGCCACATTGTTTGCCGCTGCCGCCACCGGCTGAGGAGGAGAAGGATTGGCCGCTGCCGCCACCGGCTGAGGAGAAGGATTGGCTGCTGCCGCCACCGCCAGAGGAGGAGAAGGATTGGCCACTCCCGCAGCCTGAGGAATGTCCATGTCGTGCTCGCGGTGGCGGTCTCGTGGAGAGCGTGGTTAGATACGGAGGAGGTGTGTGCTGTGGAGAGACGAGGTTCTTTGGCCCCCGAGATGGATTTAATCAAGGAGTATGTAGCTAGTACACTGGCAGCCAGCACCCAGCACGCAGCACCCAGCAGGCAGCTATTTGTTTCTGGTTTCGGGTGTAGCAGGGCTTGGGTTCGACAGCCACGATCAGGCTCTTTTCCTGTGAAATTCAGAAGCGCCAGGATTGGACTGGAGTCTGAACTTCCCTTGTGAGCACAGCACAGCACACCACGTGAAGCCGTAGCTCAAAAAATGGCAGCCCAATCAGTCTCTCATATAAAGTAGCCACATACACTGAAATGGCAATGCAATTATGCGATGCAACCACCGCCTGCAGGCTCTGCAGCGTCTCACACAGTGATCTTTTTTTTTTTCGAGAAAAGACCGGATCTATTTTATGAGTTCATAAGAAGTACAAAGTATCCTAAACATAATAAAATTACATCGAGGTCTTTGGACCACCTAACGAATACTACTGCCGCCAGAGCGAGCCGCCGACGCGTCGCTGTCGCCGCTCCATTACCGGAGACGGCATGCCATTGTTGATGACAGTCGGGAAGTCTTCGTGCACGTGTCCCTAAGGACCAGCGCCCCAGAGATGAAGTTGTCGTCATTAATCCTTTAAATTGATCCGAAACTTGTAACACCAAACCTAAAATACACGTAGACTGAACGAGATCCAGAACGTACGAACGCGTTATATGGACAAGCGAGAGGCACGTACGTACGCGTTCTATGGATTGCTGGTACGTGGTCCGATTTTCCATCACAAGCCTTTTCTGTGGATTCTGTTGTTAGAAAACAAGATAAAACACGTTCATCAAAATATAGGTCAACAAATCGTTCAATCGTACTCCCTCCATTTCATAATATAAGATGTTTTACTTTAGAAAATATATCTAGACTACATTTAGTGTATAGGTTCATAAAGATTCACTCTGAACCTACACATTAAAATAATTCTATATTTTTTTCACAAAGCTAAAACATCTTATATTTTGAAACGGAGGGAGTATTACATTATGTAAAGGCTTAAGCCTGAGAGGTTGGGAGCTCGCTGAGCAATTCAGCTATGTCCTGTGCGGTCCAGCCCTGTGCCTGGGCCCTTGCAACGTGTCGTAAAAGTTTAAGCGTGGTTCTCAGCCTGTCCTCTGAGGCTATCTGCCGCGCGTGTTCTGCTGACTGTGGGCCGAATTTACGCGTGAGACCCAGCTGGCCCTCGCAGGTCGTGGGCGGTGGACGGTTTCCACACGCGTTCGACTTTTCCCCTTGCCCTCCCTTCCAGAGAGCTCGTTGCGAGTCGTTGGCGCCCACCGCTCTGTAACATCCCAAAACTTCAATCCAAGCTTATCAAGAGAAAGTCATTCAAAAATGGGGTTAACAAAAACTTTTTTAAATTTAAAATGAAAGCATTCATATATGTGTGCATTTAAAATAGAAGTTGTTTTGAATTGCCATGATTGTGTGATCATTTGCTTTTAAAATGTTTCTTAGATGATTTAAACATCATCTACATCATTCCCAAACTTTTCCTAAAGAAAATCAAATCAAAAAGAAAATGAAGGAATGGTCATTTAGATAAATTTAACTCTCATACCTACTTTGGCTATTCCTAGTACTCATTTCTTAACAGAAACAATTCTTGATCTTTACACCCCTTGCTAATACACATAATGAGGTACCAAGGCCCATTTTTTGATCTACTAAAAACCTTCTGTAAACTATTTTAAATGACATTTTAAAATTGAATCTAATGCATATGCATAGATTACCCCTATTTCAAAAACCATCAAATTGAGCACCATTTTCAAAACCCTTGCAACCAGAGACTACCTATCACTAGTGGAGATCACTCAAAAATTTTGAACTCAAAATTCAAACATTGGTCTCTTGCGGCCATTTCATCGAACAGGTGGCAGACACAGATCAAACATTTGTCAAAACACTATAGTGTGCAGTGCTTCTTGTCACCATTTGGGCCTAACTCGGCCCCCTTGTCCCCCCAGCTCAAACCCTGGCCCTAGCTCTCTCTCCCTCTCCCCTAGCTGCTCCAGTGCCAAGCCGCCCGACGCCATGCGCCAGGTCGACCATGGACAGCTCGCACAAAGCCGCCCCGCGCTCTCCTTCGCCCGCTGGCAGACAGGCGCCATCACACCGCACTACCTCGACTAGCCCCCGACCAAAATCGAGCGGAGGACAAGCCCCAGTTGCTCGCGCCCACGCCTCTGTCTGCCATGCCAATCACCCCGGAGCGCCGCGTCCGCCAGAGCAGCACCGGCCTCGCCAAGCCCTAGCCTTGCGTGGCGGCACTCGCAGCAGGCCCAGCACCTCGCCAGACACGCCCGTATGCCGCCGCTCGACCCATAGCCGCCGCATTTCTTGTCGAGCACCTGCGGCCACCGTGCAGTGCGCGGAAGCTCCCGACCAATAGAGATAGCACCTTGCCGTTGATTCCGGCCACCCCAAGCTCCGACGCGACCACGCCTCGCCTCGCCGTCGTCTTCCACTTTGTTCGCCCGCATCGCCGACCCCGCTGGAGCCCTGGTACGCCCCCAGTAGACCCCCACCGAGCCGCTAGGGTTCGAGCTCGCCGGCGACCTGTCCGTCGTCGACGACGACCCTCAGCCGTAGATCTAGCCTCTAATCACACGGCCCACAGCGCGAGTACCGTTTCGCGTTTTAAAGAGACGCTGACAAGTGGAGCCCTCCTGTCAGCTGAGCCCCGTGCCGCGTAGCGCCACTGGGACGGCCCATTTCCTTTCCCGCGCAAGCCCGTAGATTCAAATCTAGGTTTTTCTTTTTAGTTAGAATATAGTTTCTGTCCAGTGTTTCAAAATTCAATTCTGTGAGTTTGACAAATCCAAATTGCATGAAACTAATTTTTTCTGAAAGGTATTAAAATGATCTATCCAAGCCCGTTGGATTTAATTCATTTAGAGTTATAGATTTCTCCTAATAAAAATAAGAAGACAGAAGCTTTTGCAACTTGAAACATTTTTATAAAATCAACCAAGTTAGCTTTTGAGTTGATTCCAACTCTCAAAAATCACATTTCATCATATCTATCCAAATATGTAATAATATTAAGGTTTACAGGCAGTGACTTTGGACTAGTACCAAAATAATGCTATATAGGCATTTCTAGACACTTTAAATCATTAAATAATGAACTTAAACCAAAGTAATATTGATCCAACCTTTAAATCTCATTCCCACATGTTAGAATATGTGGTGAAGCATGTGTCCACATGATCCCATATTTTGGTGGTGAATATTAAAGTGTAGTTAATATTTCAATGAGTAGAAATTACTTTTCCAAAATAAAAAGGTTGAAACTATTGAATTAAAACTTGTGATGTTTGGGATGATAATAGATCATAAATTGTGTGGTTTAGAATACTACTTAGCCTAAGTTAAGTATTGTTTGGTGATTGTGCACTCCCTATGTATTTCTAGACGCTAGTACCGACCAAGCCTTCGAGGAGGAGGAGTTCTACCAAGAAGAAGAAGAAGAAGAAAACGTCAACCACTGCATCAACCAAGGCAAGCTATTAGTGGCAAGCTAACCCTTGCAAACATGCTTTAGTAAGCTCTTGTAGCAAGCTAGAATAAAACTAGATAGTTTAGTAAAGATGCCTTAAGCATACTTTGATCACACCCCCTTAGTTTACACAAAGTTCTTTAATTAATTTTGAAGGTAGCATAAAGAGTATAAAACTTGACCTACTTAGAAACCCTTAGATGTCATTCTATGGCATGAGATTGATTCCATCTTTCCACCTTAGTGAACACTCTTAACCTAGTGTTTTAGAATAGATCAAACTTGAGTCACTTTAGATGGGGACACTTGGTAAAAATGAGTTGTGAAAACCTTAGAATGATGAGTCATTCTATTGAGATATTTTGACATGTGTTGAGAAACACAATTGATTTATGATGATGAAAATGGTGAGGCATGAGCCTTAACCCTTTTATAAAACTGATGGTTGGATTCGGATGCGATACCATTCCAAATTTACCGTACAACCACATTACCTGAATTGGGTAAGGCTTAGCTGGAAATTTATATGCATTAGTATTAGTTCCCTCACGGGAGAGGTTTGAGCTAAGGCTACCTCTCAATGTTGTCCACCTATGCAGTGCCCAAGATGACTGATGGTCATGGTTGGAAGGCCATGCTCATAGGAGAGGTGCTTGTACTAGGGTGTGTAAAGGGAAGGTTATGTTTGATTATCTGCATACTAAGTATGATGATTCAGGGTTATCCCTGACAGATGTATCGAATCTTGTGGTGAAAGTGTACCACCTCTGCAGAGTGTCAAACTATTCGAATAGTCGCGTCCGCGGTTATGGACAGTTGGAATGGCCATACTGTTTCGTTGTCAGATGTTTTCTAAATAACTTGAAATGAATGATGAACCTTGACTTGACCACAACAGGGTTGTGTAGATGAAAATAGCTTCCCAACTTAAGTGATTCTAGACTTTTATTTTATCTTTTCTTGCTTCAGAACTTAGCTTAGGTTTCAAACTTAACTTGATAGTTATTCTTTAAATTCAGTACTTTAACTTAGAATCATAACCCTTGCTAGTAGTAGTTTGCGAGTACTTAAAGAGTACTCATGGCTTTTGTGCCTGGCTATTATTATGTCCAGACTATGAAGGAGATTATCAAGATGATGGTCAGCAGGACGGCTATGATAACTAGGACTATCTGCCTTCGTCAGTATTGCATGTGCCCCTGAAGATGGACCCCACCGCTACGCTATCGTTTATTTCCGCTGTTTGTTGTATTAAAGACTGGATCATGAGATCCTTATTTGTGTAAAACCTTATGTATGGTTTGTAATGGATGATGTACTGTGATATCAAATCCGTTATGTCTCGCAAAAATGGTAATCCTGTGATTGCGAGGTATGGCATAACGGGCATCTGGGATTAAAAATCCGGGTGTTGACACGCTCCCCGGTCTGATCCCCTATCGCTGACGACGCTGCCAGCCTGAGTAGAGAAGGGAGAGGAGCCTATGTAAATATTAGGTTTAGGTTTAGGTCTAGGTTGTCTGATTTTCGGCGTCATGCTGGTCTGTAGTGCGTCCCCGCCGCAGGCGAGCAGCGGCTGCTGGCTCTCGACGACACCTTGCCTCCTAGGGCTCGCTGCTAGCCCGAGCTTCTGGGAGCACGCCGTCGGAATCTCCGTTAATAAGTTCGCTAGGTCCTATGTTCTGGAAGAAGAAAGAGAGGAGGATTCGAGATCCAGATCAGGTCAATACTCAAATCCGGTGGTTTCTTGGAGAGGTCTGGACACCTTCTGTTGCGGTCGACCGGTGAGGGTTGATTTGGACTGGACCTCCGTAGGCGTTTGTTCCTGCCGACGACCCTTCTCTCGATGGCGTCTGGTCCACCCGTTGGCGCTGCTCGATGCTTCTTGTTGCTGCTGTTGATGGCTAGGCAGGGCGTTTCTCCGGTGGTGCCGCTTGTGCTTCTGCTATTGTCGGTCGTTTGGGGCCTTCAAGATATGTTCTTCCCGGTTGATCCATACACCCTACTACTGCTTTCCTGTTTAAGTTTGATTGCTTTTTATTTTTTTGTCCTCTCTCGCTTCGTTTTCTGATGAGTGTTCGGCTTGCTGTGATCCACAACGATGAAAACATCATGAGGAACATGAACGTCAGGGGTGGAGCTAGCTACCTGGTAAAGTTTGGTGGCCGCCATACCTAAAATTTTGCATGAGTACTAGGTATATATGGTTTAGATTTGTTTTTCTGCTGTCATGGATGTGCATCGCTGAGTAACCTGTAGATGATCAGTCCCGTGTTGGGACTGCTGACTCTTGGGCCTGATCGGTAAAGGAACTGGGTTGTGCACCCATCACCTGTACGCGACTGGGAATTGATCGACGCACGATCCTACTGACAGGCGACAACTTTCCTGTTTTGAAATCGTAGAAATCTACAGATCGTGCGTAGCGGAGGCATCAGCGCGACAGCGCGACAGGGCGCAAGCGCGCACGGCGCACCAGCAACCATAGCCGCGGCCGCTGGTCGGCAGAAGAGACAAGGCCGCGAGGGCTAAGTAAGGTTGTGGCGCCCAAGAAGAGCACCAATTACATAATGAAAGGTATTGTACTTCGTATTTTATTTTAGAACTGAAATTGTTGCACTTCAAATCCGAAGCCAATCGTGTTGTTGGTTACTGAAGTAAGTTTCATTACGAAGTCCGTTATAGTGATTTTAGACAAGATGCAGTGGATGAAAATTTTAGTCTCACTGCCTTCACCAAAGATTGTTGATCGGTTGCTCATGTAATTTTCATCCAGTGGGTACTCTGTGTGCAATACTTTATTTAAACATTACAAAATTAGATTGTACCTCTGAAGACAAAGTAATATTTATCTAGTGGTATCTTGTATTTTCTCATTTATTGATTCCGCCACACCTCAAATTTATTTTTTCCTCGGCCACTGATGAACGTGCTGTTGGGAGCAAGAGAAAGAGAAAAGCAAGCTGAATCGGTAAAACTCCACCCAAAAATGCAAGTGGCATGGATTTCTCTTATCCTCATCTTCGTCATGTGGTTCATGAGACCACAAGTGAACCAAATATGGCTCTTCTACCATCGGCTCTCTGAATTCCTAAAGCACTATAATTTTCCTTATTTGTTTGTCAGATTTTGGATTAGTCAATATCATGAAGCAGGTCATGCTAATATAGTATATTACTCCTAAGCTCAGTATAGTTAAGATTAGTTCAAATTTGAGTTTGCACTGGACTATGTCAAATGCATTTGTGGTGAATATTTTTTGTATGAAGGAAGCATGTTCATTGTTGGGTTAACTTTGTGTGGTTTATAAATTATGGAATATATATGGAACTAATATTGCTCACTAATCTTCGTGGAAAATCTATAGTTCTTATAATTTTATGGTATATCATCTGTGGAAGTCTTAATCGCTACAGAATTGTCTTACCTAATGGCACATGTAAACAAGGGAAATCTCCTGAATCCATATATATTGCTAAACATTAAGTTTTGTACCTATATGTATTGCACAATTCTATCACATGTTGTTGGGTACCCATGGTTAGTGCAAGGCAATAGTTCCACAAACAAAGAAATTTATAACACGTGTTGAGCTCATGCCCATAATTTTGCAAATATATCTCTAGATTCCTCTGATCGTAGCATTTTATTAGTAGAGTTCTTACCGAGCATGATTGCCAATTTTTCACTTCTTATTCCGTCGCTTGCCTCCACCAAAACGAGCGACAATCTACATTTTCTCTTCCTTATCATTTGCTTATACCTTTTTGTCGGTAAGTAAATTCGCCAATCATGATTTCCTTTCATAACTTATGATTATTACACCAATAATAATAGCAATCATTTCATGTACTCTTCTAACAGATTACTGAACAAATATTTGTTGGATCATGCATACAAACAGAAAAGGATGTGAAGATCTTATCAGAAACTATGGTAGGTTTCTAACATATTACTGTGAGCGGAAACCTTATTTGTTCAGTTTATAGGCCTTTTACAGTTCAGTCAAGTTCCTGATATTTCAAAAGGCTTCAGGGTATTATTGTTGTCCTGAATTTCCAAAGCGAAAGTGGGCGCGTCAATTGGGGAATCAATTCCGAGGCGATCAACAATCTTATCGTCAAAATAGTATCTTAATGATTAACTATCCTATATGGTAGGTGATGACCCACAAGTATAGGGGGTGTATCGCAGTATTTTCGAGGAAGTGAAACCCAATTTATTGATTCGACACAAGGGGAGCCAAAGAATATTTATAAGCCTTAACAACTGAGTTGTCAATTCAGCTACACCTGGAAACAATCTTGCTCATAGCAGTTTATCAGTAGCAACAGTTTTATAGTGGAAATAGTAAAGTAGCAGCAGTATTAAAGTAAAGACAGCCGCAATAATAGCAGTAAACAGTAGGATTCGAGTGCGGTAGGCATAGGGATGGATGTACAGGGTGGAGACCGAGGGGGTGTCTTGGGTGGCCAGACCACCCCCTGGCGCGGCCTGGGCTAGCCCGCGCGGCCAGGGGTGTGTCCTGGGCCCAGCCCCCCTCCGTCTCGTATTCTGGTTCCGGAAGTCTTCTGGTGAAATAGGATTTTTGGCATATTTTCCAGGATTTTTCTTGATAGTTAATTTTCTACACAAAAACTAGACACCAAGGCAATTCTGCTGAAAACAGCGTCAGTCCGTGTTAGTTGCATCTAAATCACACAAGTTTAGAGGAAAAACAATAGCAAAAGTGTTCGGGAAAGTAGATACGTTTTGGACGTATCAGTAGGATTTTCTTTTTAGTGAAAACCTAGCAGTGCCTTACAGTAGAAATGTCGAAAGTGCTTGAATCTAGAGATATATTTGCAAAATTGAGTTAACATTGTCCCTATTTAACAAAACAAAATTCTGGTTTATTATTATTCTATATATTTGATAAATTGATAACACATATAAGAATCTTAGAAGTTCTATCTCATGTGATTGCGGTCATACTTAGAGCTCCAATAGTTATGATATTACTAACCTTTGTCTATTATGTGATTATAATAGCATTCATATTTCGAGCTTGGGCTGTTAATTTGTTTCCTCTAAAAATGTGGATGTCCATTTCAGAATACTGAAAGGTTGCATGTCCTGTATTTATTACTTCACAAACAGGTTAATCTTAGAAGAACCACAACTTTGAGAAATATCTCGTGTATCTTCACAACAAGTAGGAATGATTAACTCTCACATCCACGATGGAAGAGATTTCATAGGTTTTAGCCTATTCTTTTGTTATTACACCATGTGTTGTGTCAGTAAGTTGTGTTATATGAGGCATGGTCAAATCAATTAGGTTTCTGATGTATAGCCCTCTGGTACAACATCAACAAGTTGTCATACATGTGTTGAGGTTACAGATTTTAAGCCATCTAGTTTGTAACGATAGTGAATTCGGTATGCTTGATAGTAATAACTTCGTAGGTGAAATATGTAACCTCACTCTGAAATTTATTTTTATGTATCTAAGAGAAAATATAGCAGGACAAACATCTATATCTTAGAGCTGGAGTCCAAATTACCAAAATATACTGTCTAAAATATATAATCTTACTCTACAAATCAGTAGCCGATTAAGGTTAATATTTTATTTATTTATGTGCATACATATATCCACTAATTATATTAATTATATAATTATTGTATACGATATATTAGACACTTAAGTGTTCAGTAAAGTAAATCACGTAGTGTTTTTACACAAAAGTAGATCATGTAGTGTTGTTGTGTTGCCATCTTGGCTTAGTAGATGAATTTACTTATTTTGATTTTCATGAACATATGTGTGAATTAAGTGATCCTAATTTTCATGTATTTAACTTCTGCTTGTCTTGTGCTTCCTATTGGCGTGGTAATCTGCCTTGATGACCATCCTTGTGCAATCATATAAGTGGCATTTCTTGGGCATTCTCTTTTCTCATAGTTACCTTCTGACTCAAAGAAATTGATTAATCAAGAACTCTTGCTCTCTTATTTTGTTCCTTTCTAGAATAGATGTATGAAACTTCAAGTAAGTGAACTCTTTTCTGTTTATAATCCTTCTTTGTTGCTTGCTACTCCGTTTGAAAATAACGACCTAGGATGTTCATTGTTATAACCTTTGTTTAGTTCCCTGTGACTAGGGTTGAAAACGGAATGGAAACGGACGGAAACATACATTATCATTTTCGTTTCCTCTTGTGTTACCGGAATCGGAAACAAAATGGAAAAATCCGAAAACAAACACGAAATCAAAAATTATCGGAAATGAATATGGTACGGATACGGGACGGATACGAAAACAGACATTTGTCGGAATATAATAGTGGTATAATATCATGGTGTGTAAACTAAAAGTAATGTATAACAGACAAAGAATATCCCACAACTTTGAAAAGAGACAATTTAATATAAAGTAACACATAATTTAACACTTCAACAAGCACACAAGTTCACATAATTAGTTTTACATCAACGCTAAGACACTCACTTGATTAGTATGTCACCTGTGCTGGTTGCATGTATTACATACACCCTTCATATATTCTATGACTCAATAAGCGCAACAGAAATCACTAATGCAAAGTACTATCTCATACATGGACTTGACTGGTTATATTTCTGGAAACTTTTCATATTTGTTTATCCGGAATTTCCTTACCGTTTCCATTTTTGCCAGAAGTCACTCCACCGTTTCCGTTTAAAATATTTCGTTTCTGTTACTCTTCCGCAAAATGCCGTTTCCATTTTCTTTTTAGTTCTCCATTTCCTTTTTCTTCAGAAATGGATGGAAAGTTTCCTTACCAGTTTCATTCCTACCTGCGACCTCCTCTTTTGGAGGCGTTTGTACTCTGACTCTCTTACCTTTGCAATGCAATGAAATGAAATGCAACAGTCTGTTGTGTTTTCGTGAAAAAGTGTCTTGGTTTTAGTTCCACGATACTTATTTTGGAAATGGAGGGAGTACTTTGGTGACAAAAGCAAGTTATGCTTGGTTACCTATTTGCGTGACCTTTTTTATTATTCATTGAATCTTCATTTTATAATTGTGACTACTGATCGTGTGCTATTTTTCCATATAAAATCGCAGGTTTAGAGGACTAGACATGCAGGAGACCAAACCATCAGCACACGTGGTGATGAGAAATAAAAAAAATAAGATGCATCCTGAAAGCGAACGGAAGTCACATACGACCAAGTTTTGCAATGATCCAACTAAGACTATCATGTAGAATATTTACTTAGTTAGGTGCATCCAAATGACAATGTAGTATTTTGTTGTAAACTAAAAGGACTGGACATGCCCTCTTAGAATTGCCATGTTGTGTTCTGTCTCAGTTATGGGTTTGCCTGTGACATATTCTGTTGCACGACTGAGTATGTCATAGTGATGCGCTCTATGTATTGAACCGTATCTTAGTTATGGTCGTTAACAGAGTGAACTCTTTGGTTTTCTAGAACCGCAACCTTAAACCCTAGCACTAAACCCTAACGTACTAAATTCATGTCTAACAACATTAAACTCCATCTTTGTTGTGTCCTAAATATGCTGTCAAATTAGCTATGATCATACCGATACTTGCTGATTATTGTTGTTGCTAAGTCTATTTCATCGTTTGTATTAGACTTACCTGTCTACAAAATCCTATTTGCCCCGTGTAGTGTACCATTCTTTTGATAGCGTACACATAAACTTTGCTTTCTGTACCCGTGACCACTGAATACATGCTTTCCGCTAATGATCGCTATTGTTCACCCAAAACATTTGGATGATCTAATTTGCATGGTTCACCCATGAAATCTACAAGATCCGATTAGCATAGCTAATCGAAATAACCACACGCGATACCACAATAAAATTAAAAAAATTCAAACAGAGTTGAAATGTTTATCGCCGTCAAATACATTGCAGCAGCCACGCTCTGTGACACCGCCATGTAGGTGGCGAGGCGAAGCTCGGTGTGTCCGTCTAGTATTATAGTACTCCCACAAACTCATGTAGACGTACGGAGGCCACGAATATGAAAGCCATGCAATCGACCCGTACTATGCGCCGTGTATCCTTGCTCTAAAATGATAAAAGTCTTAACTTTTCTTCCCATAAACTACCGATTTTGCTATTTCTGAAAGACCCCACGCCTCCCGTGTTGCCCCCGCGAGGCGATGGGGAGGGAACCCTAGATCCCTGCCGCCGGACCCTCTCTCATCTCCCTCCTTCTCCCTCGCCGCCACCAGGGGCACGGCCGGGCAAAGATCGGTAGGTGCTGGCGGCGGTAGGGCTCCTTCGTCTTCTTGCTCGGTGGGGCGGGCGCGGGTCGTTGCCGCCGGTATAGTCTCTCGTCGGGGGCCAAGGAGAGGCGGAGCTCTGGCGAGCTATGATGTCTACGCACTTCTATTCTTGTAGACAGTTGTTGGGCCTCCAAGTGTAGAGGTTTGTAGAACAGCAGCAAGTTTTCCCTTAAGTGGATCACCCAAGGTTTATCGAACTCAGTGAGGAAGTGGTCAAAGGTATTCCTCTCAAGCAACCCTGTAATCAAGATACAAGAAGTCTCTTGTGTCCCTAACACACACCCCAATACACTTGTCAGGTGTATAGGTGCACTAGTTCGACGAAGAGATAGTAAAATACAAGTGGTATAGGTATAAGACAACGGTGCCAGAAAATAGCTTTGATGGTGCGTGGAAAAGACTAAAGGAAATCTGAAATAAAGATGGAAGCAATCAAACATGTAACAGATCTAGTTGCAAACGGTATTTCAATGCTTAGAAACAAGGCCTAGGGATCATACTTCCACTAGTGAACACTCTCATATAAATATATTATCTTCATGATACTACTCTTAACTACTCTCCGATTGGACACTCTAATCGTTGGTAGGGATATAACATCACACCTCAAAGTTCATCTTTCCCATCTAGATAACCCCACACTGTCACCTTGAGTACTAGATGGTTCAAACAAACACCACAATTTCATAAAGACATCCAACTCCAAATATAACTCATAACAAGTATTTGTAATCTCTAGCCTAAGTGCCACCATGGTGTGCACGCTTTCACTTTCACACACATGGGGAGAGCAGAGATCTATTAAAGCACTTGAGTAGTAAGGTAGATCTACTTGATTACAAAGCTCATGACCGCAATACGATCATCTATAGAGAGAGATGAACACATAGCTACCGGTAGAACCCTTAGCCTCGAGAGAGAACTACTCCCTCCTTATCATGGGAATCAGCAACGACGATGGAGATGGTGGTGGAGATCGATGGAGATGGCTCCGGGGGCACTTCCCCGTTCCGACAGGATGCCGGAACATAGACTTTCTGTCCCTCCGAATCTCTCCTTCGGTGGCGGCGGCGCTGCGGAACTTTTCATGGCTGGAGGCTTGACTATCTAGGGTTTATGCATCGGGAGGCTCTTATAGGCGAGAGGGGAGACCGAGGGGGTGCCGGAGGGGCCCACACCACCCCCTGGCGTGGCCTGGCCTGGCCCGCGCCACCAGGAGGTGTGGCCAGCCCCTGGACCCTCTCCGTCTCGTCTTCTGGCTTCGTGAGTCTTCTTGTAAAATATCTACTTTGGCTTTTGTCCGGTCCAATTCCAAGAATATTGATTTTCTGACTTTTCTGGAACCAAAAACAGAAGAAAACAGGTAACTGTCACTGTGGTATCTTGTTAATAGGTTAGTCCAAAAATATGTATAGAAATACTCCAAAGTGTGGACAAAACATAAGAAAGTAGACATAAAACAAGAATGGAACATCAAAAATTATGGATACGTTAGCAACGTATCAAACTACGCCACGACAGGCGGCATGGTGGTGGTGCTATGTCCGATCATAGGGCGGCAGGGGCCATGGGTGGCGTGGGCCGTGGTCGACCTTCTCTACAGCGGCAGGCGGGGGACCCGGCGCGGTGGTTGTTGTTGCTTGCGGCTGCTACGGCCGGAGGCGACAGGGGCCCGAGCTCCTGCAGTTCTTGGGAGGCGGCGACGGTTTGCAGCAGCGGCGGCTAGGCGACCTGGTGTGGCAACAGCGGTTCCCATGGAGCAGGCGATGGATGGGGACGACCGGAGGTCCAGGGGAAGTGGCTTGAGGTAGCGGTGGGCGGCGGAGTGGTTGGTGGCGGCTAGGCCATGTCGGCCAGATCTGGGCTAGTGTGGGCCCGATCTAGGCCTGACGGGCCATGGCCGGTGTCCATGCATTGGCTCTCTAAGAGAAGCCATGCGCACTCCCCCTGGCTGTGTGTGGCTGGGGGCCACTCCTAGGCCAGGTGGGTCTAGCTGGTTACCGCCGGTCAGAACCTGGTAGGTTCTATAGGGCACGACTCGTCGGCGACACGGAGGTGTCGTGCCCGCTATGGGTGTCCGCCTTCCGCTCCTCTTTGCTGATGTGTACCGGTCCCCATTTGTCTTTGTCATGGCTCGTCAAAGTGGTGACTAGGGCCGTTGGCCTAGGAGGCATTCCTCGGACCGGCGGCGGTCCGGTTGGCCTGGGTGAGCACGGTGTCGATGGCGCTACTTCTTGGCTACGGGGACCTGCGGTGGCGGCAGTTCACTAGTGGACGGAAGAGTAGGGACTAGCGCTAGGGTAGGCGGCGTCAGCGACATTCTTGCTGCAGTGTGGGGGTCGGGCTTCACATGCCCATTTGGGCTTGGCCGAGCCAGGGAGGGCCTGGTTTTCCCACGCTACTACATCTGGTCGGCTATCGCCCTCTGGCAGTGGAGGTAGTTCCCTCCCGCGTGTTACTATACCGCCAACCCCCGCCGAAGCTTCTTCTTTTTGGTCATATTAGCCTCGCAACATGGGTCACGGTGAGACGGCGGGGGTGACTGCAAGATCGTGGTGGCGTGTGTAGGTGGGAGTCGAGCTGGGTGGAGCCATACGAAGCGTTCGAGAGTGTGGTTTTTTGAGGGATCGGGATAAATCCTTGTCGTCTAGACACCGACGCGGTGACGCCTGCCTGTGTCATCAGCCTTCCTGGAGGGCGTCAGGACTATCTCTCCCCCTTTAGCATACCAGGGGAAATCCTAGGACCCGTCCGAGCAGCAGCTTCGTTGTCCTCGCTTCGCTTCTTGGAGGTGCTGCTTGGTAAGCGGAGCTTCGAAGCGCTAGGAGTGTGGTGAATCTTCTTCGGAGGGTGCAGTGGTGGTGTTCATCATTTGATGGAGTAAAGTTTTAATCTCTTAAAATAACATCAAACGTAGCTTGATTAATCTCCCACTTCAAAACGGTGGTTGCTAGCTGCCCTCCGCACAGCCCTAAAATGCCACGATCAGGCTCTGTTCCTGTGAAATTCAAAAGCTCCAGGATTGGACTGAGTGTGAACTCCCCTTGAGCACAACACGTGAAGCCATAGCTCAAAAAATAGCAGCCCTATCAGTCTCTCATATAAAGTAGCCATATACACTGAAATGGCAATGCAACCACTGCACCGCCTGCAGGCTGCACCGTGTCACCGTGATCTGATCGAGCATCGTGTTCTTGTGACTGGCTGGGAGGTGCTATGGACTTGGTCAGGGTGAGTGGGATCTCGTCAAAAACCCAATTTAGTTCATTCGAAAATTAGGAGTACAAAATTTTGTTAAAATTTTACTCTAAAATTTTTAAAATCTAACTAAAAGTGAGATTTTGGTAGGATTCTACTTGACACCTTAGAATCGGTACATCAATTTTTGGAGAGTTGATAAGGCCGAGACACGTACATACGCGTTCTATGCCCTGATCCGATTTTCCATCACAAACCTTTTATGTGGATTTTGTTGGCAAAAACTAGAAAAAACACGTTCAGCAAAATATAGGTCATCATCCAATCGTACTTCATATTATAATACTCCTACAAACTCTTGTAGAGGGAGGCCAAGAATACGAAAGCCATGCCTTGATTTTGAAGAGATCCCAATCACCCGTATAATACCCTCAAGGTAGGGCAGCTGCCCAACCTTAAGTGGCGGAGGACCCCTTTGCGCAAGGTCGGGCAGATGCCCTACCTTGATTTTTTTTCGAAAAGTTTTCTATATGCATGCATCCGCTGATTGTTGATATTTTCGTCTTCATCCATGATTTATTCGTCTATGTCCAGCCGATTAGAGAGTACAGAGGAAGGGAGAAAGAGCATGGGCCGACATAGGTCCTTGTTCGAATAGGCCGGGCTAGCTACTAGGCCTTGTTTGTGCCAAACTAAGACACAAGCTCAGGGACCAGATGCCGAGGTAGATAATAGATCTATACATCGGAGTGGCGGATTGGCTGAACCCTAGCGGAGCACAAAGGTGGGCAATCGAAAAGCCAGATCGGCAGCGAGGAGAGCATGGCCCAGGGCCCCAACATTTCATGTAGGATCAAGCTGTCAGGCAGCAGAGAACTCGCGCCAAGTGCCGGTTGTAGTTCAAGTGTTTAACGGAAAATTGGTCGGAGGGAGAAGCAAAGGGGAAATGTAATAGTGTAGTACATTATCATTTTTCTAAATTTATGCAAATGTGTAGTGTGCATCGGCGGCGTTTTCATTGTTGTGAACTGCGAATTTGATGAGATTTTTGTACCATTTACAGTTTTGCATCATATAAGTTTTTCTTTTTTAGAGTTCGCCCCACCTTTAATATTTTCCGTCCTCCGCCACTCCTCCTACAAACTCATGTAGACGGAGGCCCATAATACGAACTAGATCATTTTTTTCATATCTAATAATACAGTCAGATAAAAAACTATCGTCACGGGCGCGGCGCGCCGCACCATAACTTATGTCTTGTTGAAGGGACGCATTACACACCGCGCAATAATTTATGTCTGGTGGAAGGGACGCATTCTGAGACCATGTGAAACAATGTGTCTATGGCTTGTGGACCTAATAAGAAAATGATCAAACAAGGGACAAATGGAATCAGTAGGCTAGCTCAAAAAACAAGGGAAAATACAATGACGGACTGTGTAACACAACAATTTTGATTTTTTTTAATTGAGCGAATGTGTTCCGCTTTAATTTTCATCCATTCCGCTAGACAACGCATGATTACAATGACTGGGAACTAAAAATATAGTGACACCACTGCTGTAGTTAAAATTGATAGCTGAAGACCTCCCGCACGCACCGTGTTGCCCTAGCCAGAGACACAGCATCGATATGGGCGGCCACCGGCGTGGTTGTTGACGATCTGGTGTCGTAGGTGGACGGACATGGATTCCCGTGTGCTAGGGGCCACACGATCACCATTGTTGGCGACACCGTTAGCCGACCGTTCGTGCGGGAGTTAGGAGAGAAGTCACATGCTGCTACCAGGTCTAACACAAGGTAGAATGAGTAAAAGTCGGACCCGTGTGCCACATACTCTAAAACGGTCATTGAATTTGTTGTAGTCCTTGAAAAACGAGTAGTTAAACACATTGCCACTCTAGGAAGCGCCAACCTGCTTTGCTTCCGCAATAGCCCAAAAGAAATCCTTCCGACAGTGTTGCAATGAACTATGATAGCCTGACTCCTATAAATAAACAACCGATTGGTGCTAAATAAGTCGTATTTTATTTTCCAGGCGGATGGCCAAATACCGTCGTTGGGAAGTCAGATGCAACCAAAGAGGCCCAAGTGCTAGAGAAGGGTTGAAGTGCCGCCTAGACAGTAACACTAGAAACACAAACATGTTATGCCCGACTGTGTCACAAACTAAAGCGTCTAAGCGTACCGCAGCAGCCACGACAACGCCATAGCAGGCGGCGTGGCGAAGCGCACATGTTCATCTAGTATGAGTTAATGTTGCGACGGAGAGAGGTTTCGGTGACATGCCCTTATAGACCGAAATCATTTAGCGTTCACGAGAAACGTGTATGATGTAGTCGTACTCGTAGCCGATCTCAACGTCGCATTTCTCCTCGCACGATAATTAAGGTGCCACAACTGGCAGCACCTCCGTGATTTTACACACGTACGATGCTCAACGACGACTCTTGGTCTCTCCAATCCAGCCAAGATTGTGAAAGTATATCTTCTGAAATAAGATCCAGCCGCCTGATCGCGTGCCAAAGATACGTCGTCTCCCACATGCATAGTTCTTCTTGGAACCACGCGCACGAGAGCCAACGAGAGAGATATAGAGATTCTATAAGAAAAATGTCTTAGAAAATATTGTGTTCTGTTGTTCTGTCTTCCCTCCCATGGTACCATTGAGGATAGGCCAATATAACCCGGCCACACCGTTATACTATCCTTCCACCACTAGGGATGTACCTCCATGAACCAGTCTTGCTCCGCGTGTAGAGTTGAATGCTGCATCGATAAAGCGTGACAGAGGATCTACAAATTGGTAACACCTATGAACTTTGTATGATGGTGCTGACGTTGGTGACACTGTTTTTTCTTATATGTTGCTTTTCTATTGGTTCAGATTTGTTCGTACAAAAATGCTCTGTATGGAGCTTCAATGCACTATTCCGATGTTTATGACCATTGTCGAAAATGTGAACCCCCCAGGGTGTTGAGTTATATTAAGTAAGTGTAAGCACATTCCAGTAGCTGAAACATCTTATACTCCATACAGAGCATTTCCAGCAGATACGGGAGTTAAGAGGAACATAGATTTTATTCCAGTTCCCATACACTATATATCTTTGGTATTGGTTCAAATTATAGATGAGTAAAAAACAGCAGTAGAGGTCACTTGCCAACAAAGTGAATTCCTCTAGAAATTTGCGGGCTCAAACAACAAGGAAAGAGCCTGCTCGAGCCCTCTCGCCACACATGTCAAGCTGACCTCTTGCCACGCATGTCAAGCTAGTGGGAGCTGGGATATTTGCTTGAACCACCACATGCAGTCTGTGTACCACTCACTACATGGAACACGATAAGCGCCGACGGCCAGACCCCGTCGGCGTAGCCCTAGAATCCCGTTGGCGTAGGCTGCGCCGATGAATATGGCCATAGGCGTAGCCCCTCTCCCCGTCGGCGTAGAAAAGCCGTCGATGTATATAGCTACGCCGGCGGCTGTCCCACCTAGATAACTAACGGCCGTTTGGCTACGCCAACGGC
Organism: Avena sativa; assembly: GCA_916181665.1. Taxonomy (NCBI): domain Eukaryota; kingdom Viridiplantae; phylum Streptophyta; class Magnoliopsida; order Poales; family Poaceae; genus Avena; species Avena sativa. Next base: position 99,640,662 of record OV702287.1, on the reverse strand, counting down.
TTTGCCATCGGCCTAGCATTTTTCCATGTTTTAATTTTTTTTGAATTGTTTAACTCGTTAATCTTATAGGAATACTTTTAACTCTAAGTACACTAATCTCAAGTCAAATTGCACTCATAGTCATGTTTCCCATCGGTCACCCATCCAAACACTACTCCAGTCCCATCACGCTTAACTCCTCTATTCCTTCCACATGAGCTTTCGACAATTAGAATTTGTTGTGAATACTATCATATCAATCCTATTAACCATTGGACCATGATGTTAGGCGTCTTTATTTATTTTATATTCCATACAACTATTTAAGTAAACAATATGAATGAGTAATAATAATCTTGAATTCGAATAAAAATAAAATAAATTTTATTTATTTATCCTTTTTTCCATTTAATATTAAATAATTCATATCTACAAATCCGTAAAACGCAGTTCGACAAATAATATATCTAAATCAGTGAGAAAAATGAGAGGAATCCAAATATGACATCCCTATCATCTATTTAATTATGTATCGTATCTTTTTAACACTAGATCAACCTAAACTATGTCAGGATTCATGAAACATCCCTTTTTTGCACTCAGAAAATAGAAATGGCTTGTTGGTGCGAAGAAAAGGAAAGCTTGCATTGGATCTCTAATGAAATAGCATATTGCGAACCTAAAAATGATTTTTATAAGAAATCATGAGCATCAGATCATGTACCTGTAGTTCAAATCTGACTCACTTCCTACCGATTCGGCAAGAATTTGTCTTTTCATGAGGGGTGGACTGAAAGATTTATGATACCCCATTTGGGACATTGACCATGCAAGGTGGTCTACTATTTTTAAAAAATTGGGTGTTACCATTTTTAAACTTTCATTTGGTGGTTGCTTCACAAAACTCCTCATTTTGGGCACTCGAAAAATGGAAAATGGTTTTTTGGTGTGATAAAAAGGAAAATTTCCTTCTGCAATATTTTTCGCTATCTCATGATGTACATACATGCATAATATGGGCACATTATCACAAAATATGTCACGATTCTAACCATAACATTGGTCATTTGATCTAAAAGCGAGAAAACCTCGATTGAGATAGGTGACTCTGTGAAGGGTTTTTTGAGCTGAAATAAATATACCAATTTTAATATTTTTCCTTACAACCATGTCACATAATATGGCACCATGCGAAGGTTTTGCATTGTTTCGATCGTTTTTGAATTTTTTATGTCCGTTTCAAACTATCATCAAACTTTCTAAAATAGTAGGCATGAAGATTCTTAGCTCGGGGCGAGCCTTGCTAAACTTGCTTTGGACCTCTGATTTTTCCAAAAAATCATGAGCAATAAATCATGTACTTGTAGTTCAAATCTGACTCACTTCCTACCGATTAGGCAGAGATTTGTCTTTTTTCACCAGGGGCGGATGAAAAGGTTTAAGATATCCCGGTTGGTACATTATCCATGAAAGGTGGTCTACTATTTTTGAAAAATACGGTGGTACCATTTTTTAACTTTTATTTGGTGGTTGCTTCACAAAACACTCTGTTTTGGGCACTCGGAAAATACAAAATGGTTTTTGATGCGACAAAATGGAAAAAAAAATCCTGCAACATTGTTCGCCATCCCATGATGCACATACGTACATAATATGGGCATATTATCACAAACTATGGCGCGATTCTGGCCATAACATTGGTCATTTGATCTGAAAGTGAGGAAACCTCGATTCAGATAGGTCACTTTTGTGAAGGTTTTTTGAGACACAATCAATATACAAATTTTAATATTTTTCCTCACAACTATGTCACATAATATGACACCACGCGAAAGTTTTGCATTGTTTCGATCGTTTTTGAATTTTTATGTATGTTTCAAACTATCGTCAAACTTTCTAAAATGGTGGGCATGAAGATTCTTAGCTCGGGGCCGAGCCTCTCTCAACTTGCATTGGATCTCGTATTAAATAGCATATTATGAGTCTAAAAATTATTTTTCAAAAAAATCATGAGCATCATACCATGTACCTGTAGTTCAAATCCTACTCACTTCCTAGAGATTCGGTAGAGATTTGTCTTTTTCACGAGGGATAGACGGAAAGGTTTAAGATACCCCGGTTAGGACATTATCCATGAAAAGGTGGTCTACTATTTTTGAAAAATGGGGTGTAACCATTTTTAAACTTTCATTTGGTGGTTGCTTTAGAAAACACTCCGTTTGGGGTACTCGGAAAATGGAAAATAGTTTTTTGGTACGACAAAAAGGAAAACTTCCTCGTGCAATATTGTTCTCCATCCCATTATTCACATACGTGCACAATATGGGTACATTATCGCAAACTATACCGCAATTCTGTTGGAAATATGCCCTAGAGACAAATAATAATAAGGATTATTATCATATTCTATAAAGTTTATGATTAAGTTTTATATCATGCTATAACTATATTGAGAGGAAACATCAATACACGTGTGATATATAAACAACTAGATGTTCTCAGTGAAACTCTAGTCACTGGTTCATTGGTCAACAGATGATCAAGTTTCCTGATCATGTGGCATTTATGCCAATTGGAAATCGAGTCAACTCATTCTGAGAATGAGATGATGAACCAATACCCAACCTAAACATCGTGACCCGATCGTGTCATGAAGTTCAAGTTACGATAATTAGAAATCGATCCTCGTAGACTATTCCTTAGACCGTGAGGCTATATCAATCACTGTCTCCCGAGAGTTCTTAGATAGCATCAAACGTCACTTGGTAATATAGTAACAATAAAGGTGTGTTCTGGTATTCGGAGGAACCGTAGAGGCAATATATGCCAAGAGCAGGATTTGTCCGTCCACGTGACGGAAAGATACTGAAGAGCCCACTCGGAGAAGTTATATCCAATAGCTGCGCGACGTGTGATTTGATCACAAGGATATCACTTGTCGAACGAGTCAAGTAGCATTGTTCGGAAACGAGATCGAACATGACATGGTGATGTCATTGATCAGATCTTGGACAATGCGAGTGTCGAGAGATAAAGGAAAATAACACACGACTGTCCTGGTTCAAACGATGAAAGATCTTCGTGGAATGCACAGGGGTCAAATGGCCATCCAGGTCCATCTGTCGATCATTGGTACAGGAGTGTCCCTACCATGTATGGAGTGTTCCCAAACCGTGGGGTATCACTCTTAAGGGTTTGATGATGCTTAGAGAGTGTTTATAGGATCGGTAGAATCACCAAAGAATAGTAGAGAGAAAATCGGAAGGGTTTCGGTAAGTCCGGAGGATGTCCGAAGTGGAGGTGGAAGGTGTTCCATATCCACGGAGATTGAATAATATGTGAATGAATGTTAAATATTGATTTAATCATTTATTCATAATTATTTAATAAAGATAAAATCAATTTAATGGTCAAAAGGCTTAATGGGCCAATTCCGGAGGGAAGAGGGCCCATTAGGGAAAGGTAAGAGGGGAGAAGGGCCAAGGGGGTGGCCGGCACCCTAGTGGGCCAGCCCCCCCCCCCCCCCCCCCCCCCCCGCACATGCGGGGCCCATGGGGGTGGCCGGCGACGCCTCCCCCTCTCCTCTCCTTTAGTCCCACCCCGGGACTTTGAGGGAGGTAGTACCTCCCCTCCCCCTATATATAGTAGGGGTATTTGGCCAGATAAATATACACAATATTCAATAAAGGTTTCCTCTCTTTTGAGGAGACCTCTAATTGATATTCTCTCTCTCTCTCATGACCGTGGTCCCAAGTTCGGATCGCGCGAACAAGAGACATCTTCACCACGGAGCACCGTCGCGCTGCGGGATTCGGATCCAGGAGCTCTACTTCCACAACTGTTGTTGGATCAGGGAAGCGGGGGTCATCGTCAGGCACCGGACGTGTGTAACTCCCCGCGAGGTGTCACACTTGAGGCACTCAAGTCCTTGGTGCCACAGGAGCGCAAGGACTTCATCATGACCTTGAGGTTGGCTTCGGCTCGTCTACATCAACCACGCTATCCTGAGCGTTGACAATGCTTTTCGGTCTTCAAGGGTAAGTTCGTGAAAAGCCCCTCCCGTTATTGGATTACTAATAGATAGGTCCTGGCAACATCAGGGGATCAGGGGCGTAGGGTAAAAATTATTATTTTCATACGCGGAACCCCTACAGTGGTATCAGAGCTAGATCTATGCGTAGTAATTCTAGTACGGGTAGAACACACGATATGTAGCGTGTGGGCGTTGATATTTTAGTTGTTACCCTCCCACGTGTACTTGTGTATACCGGAGCAATGCTTGATGAAGCGGCCCCCAACCGACTTTACGCGTTCATTCGCGAGACTGGTCCACGCTTGACATACGTCTTGTACCGTATAAAGTGGCTTAGGGGGGTGTCTGTGTCTCTCGCATTAGTTGGTATGCCATTTGCAATGGAGGGCCCTGAAATGGGTGTATTATAGACAACTACTTGATCACCGTTGTGGTGAAAGTTCGTAGGTAAGAACGGTTCTTGTGCGAAAGCCCATTCAGCCACGTAAAACATGCAAAGATAAAGTAGAGGTGTCTAACTTTGTTTTGCAGGGGGCGTTGCTTTATGATATGGTTATGGCAAAGGTAAAGTGGTTACCTTATGTTACGTAGTAGTAGATAGTCACGGAGGTGACGAACTACCACGCCGGAAAGACACCGGTACCCTAGTGTCTACGGCGCCAAAACTCTGGTGACGATGGATGGAGATCACGACGTGAAGGACCATATCACATCGCATTTACATTCAATGTTATTGTTTGTATATCTTATTGTGTGCTAATATTAGATACTCGACGGTAGCCTAATAATATGATCCCTATTAAAAGTTACCAATGATTGTGTTCCCCCTTAGTGTGCACCACCAAGAAAGTTCTTCGGTATGAGGCAGGCCATGATGAGCGGGTGTCAGACATCTCTACGTTCGCATACAGTGGGTGTAAGTCATGTTGCATGGCGAATACACTAAGGTTAAGTTGGCGAGCCTAGCACATTACAGAGACGTGGCCTCAGAACACGGATGGTCGATAGATCGAGCACGAGTCGCATGAATGATGTGACCGACATTTAGCGTCCACCCTAGAACCCATATTGATGGCTGTGATGATGGGGGAGATGTGGGGAAAAGGGGTCGTGTTATCACTAGAACCCTTGAGGGGATAGGTGTTTCTGAGTAGAGTTATTATTAAGTCATTTAATTATAAACTTAGTCTAAATTCCTTTTGCAATTATAAATGTAGAGATGGCTCACCGTGAAGCTTACTTTGTCATTGATAAATGAGTAATGGGTGAGAAACTTAGACTTGATGGATCCAACTTCCCTAGTTGGCTGGTGCGCCTGAATGATCTCCTTACTAGGAATCATGTGGTAGACTACATACACCGCACGATGGATTTGACTCAGCTAGACCACTATGAGACCCCATAAGAGCTGGCAGACCGCTACTATCATCAAGAGATGTCCACCTACATTCAGATAATAATGCGTTCTGGGATGGTGGATGAACTCCATCCGCTCATGGGTGATCTTGATCCATATTCAATGGTGGATCAGCTGAGAGTAGAGTTCATAAGCCATGTGCGCATGTGGAAGCACAAGCTGCTTGGAGAGTTCCTTTCCATACAGATGGAGGAGCATACATGTCTGAAGGGTCACTTGGAGCGCATGCTTGATGCACACATGAGACTGGTTCACTTTGTGGACTACTGGATGGATGATCTGTTTGCGATAGGCGTGGTTCTTCGATTGTTGCCTCCTAGATACGAAGGACATGTCCGGAGTAGCATAATGAGTGGTGCTACGGAAACATTGGATTTCCAAGAGTTCATACTACGTTTTAGGAACATAAAGGTTGAACCAATCACCGGTGAGGTCATCGATGACAAAGGTATATATTTGATATACAATTTTATAAATGTTATAATCTTGCAAACCCATTTGCAGTGTTAATTATATTTGATATTTGTTCTTTTTACTGAAAACAGGTCCTTCTGCATATAGGTGCTTATTGGAGAGGAGGTGACGTTGTGTGTTGATGGCGAGCATGATGATGATGTCTAGCGACACTCTCCCTCAACATTTATCACTTAGTTTATGTTTAGAATGATTATTGTAATCAAAAGATTGTGAACTTCTTTAGTGTGTCTCACACTTTGTGAGACGGTTACTCATACCAGTTTGTAATAAACAGTTGTTCCACTTTTATGAATAATTTCTATTTGTGTTTGATGACCCACAAGTATATGGGATCGCAATAGTCTTCGAGGGAAGTAAACCCAATTTATTGATTCGACACAAGGGGAGCCAAAGAATATTTATAAGCCTTAACAACTGAGTTGTCAATTCAGCTGCGCCTGAATACAATCTTGCTCGCAGTAGTTTTATCAGGAGCAATAGTTTTATAGTAGGAATAGCAAGGTAATAGCAGTAGTAACAATTGCATTAAATAGTGGGATTAAAGCGCGGTAGGCATAGGGATGGATGGACGGGCGTTGCATGGACAAGATAACTCATGTAACAATCAAGACATAGGGCATTTGTAGATAAATAAGAGAAAGCCTCCAAGTACTAAATAATCATAGGTATGTGTTCCATATATAGTCATACGTGCTTGCAATGAGAACTTTCACAACATCTTTTGTCCTGTCAGCCCGTTTGCAGCGGGGCCTCAAGGGAATCTACTATAAATTAAGTTGCTCCTTTTAATAGAGCACCGGAGCAAAGCATTAACACTCCATGAACACACGTGATCCTCATATCATAGCCATCCCCTCCGGTTATCCCGATTCTTGTCACTTCGGGGCCTCGGGTTTCGGACAATAATATGTGTATACAACTTGTAGGTAAGATCGTAAACAATAATATCTTCATGAATCAATAGCATGTTTAAATCTAAAATCATGGCACTCGGGCCCTAGTGACAAGCATTAAGCATAACAAGCTGCAACAATGTCAAAAAGCACTAACAATAGATACTAGGCACCATGCCCTAACAATCTGATGCAATTACATGAACAATCTCATCCAATCCCTACCATCCTCATAGCCTATAGTGGGGGATTACTCACTCATGGATGGGGGAATCATGGATGGTTGATGGAGAAGCGATGGTAATGATGTTGGCGATGATGTCCTCCAATTCCCCGTCCCGGCAGGGTGCCAAAACGGAGTTTCTGGTTCCGAATCGTGGTTTCTGGTGGTGCCGACACATCGGAACTCTCTCTAGAAAAACGTCGAACCCCCTCTGTTTTTAGGTCAGAGGGCTTATATAGGCGAAACGGGAAATCGAGGCGGATTCCGAGGCAGCCAAACCACCTCCTGGCGCAGCCTGGCCTAGCCCGCGCGGCCAGGTGGTGTGGGCCCCTCGCGGCTCCACTTCGTCTCGTCTTCTGGCTTCGTAAGTCTTCTGGTAAAATAGGAGTTTTGCCATATTTTCCGGGATTTTTCCTAAAAGTTGATTTCCTGCACAAAAACAAGACACCAAAGCAATTCTACTGAAAACGGCGTTAGTCCGCATTAGTTGTATCCAAATCACATAAATTAGAGAAGAAACAATAACAAAAGTGTTCGGGAAAGTAGATACGTTTTGGACGTATCAACTCCCCCAAGCTTAGCTTATTGCTTGTCCTCAAGCAATTCAGTTGATAACTGAGTGTGATAAAAGAAACTTTCACGAACACATTTGCTTCATAAGATGTATATATTCTCAGCATATTTTCCTAGGCAATTCATAATAAAGAGTATGCAAATAAGTTTACCCAGCAGTCATGCAAGCTATGAAGAGATTTCATCCCAATAGTAATAAACAACATGACACATAAGTATATGCAGGATTGTAATGCTCATAAGAAGATATGACAAAGTAGTATCTCACTTGCCTTTGTTTTTGGAGCAAAACATAAATGCCAAGGTACCTCTGAAGTTTTAAGTGAAGACTAGAAGTAAAAATATCAAAGATTACATGCATCAAAGGTATGCCACAATTAACCGTGTTTTGGGACAAGCATATTACACTAAGAATGACAGCTATGCTCTCGGGAAGGTGCTCAAAGAATAAATGGTGACTCAACATCAAAGTAAAAGAAAAAAATTTAAACGTTTGAAAGGCTTTCGAATGTTGAAAGTATGGTACTCATTAGCTTTGAGCTCTCATTGCCCCTATCATAAGCATCTTTTGGTCATTAAGGTTAAAGTGAACAAATATGAGGATATGCTTGCAAGTTATAAGCCAAGAATCTCATGCCCCTTGCTTACGAAGCCTAAACCTCATGCTACTCAACTTTAGTCACGAGTAAGTTCTTGTCATTGTAAGTACATGTGTATCATAGAGAACCGCCAACGGGGTACCCCTTGCCCTATGATACAGGAGCTATCCCATATCAAAATGACAAGGCAAGCAGACAGTGAGCATCTCAGCAATCTTTTTATTTGCTATTTGCATAGGTTTTTATTGAGGATGCTTCATAGAATACTCACTATGGTTATGCTGCAAGTTTTCACCATGATTAGGCATGGCTTAGGCTAGCCACCGAGGCGTTTCTCTAACACATATACAAACTCCATGAGCTTACAAGCTCCCCTTTTATTTCACACCGCCGGGATCCATAAACAAAAGAACATGATATCAACTGGATAATAAGTGCAATGTTGAAAGTGTTCCCCATGACAACATGGTTCTGCTAATTATCAACTTATAAAGTGCAAGCACATACGCAACATAGACGGACCCAATGGTTCAAGTTTATTAAGTGCAAGAAAGTAAAGTGTGCTATCAAGTTCGTGAGAGCTTTACTAACCAATTTTCACATGACAAGCAAACATTTTTATTTGGAAGAAGCATAACTAATATGCAAGGAATAGCAATGATGCTAATAGGTAGATATGGTGGACTCATTTTGATAAATTTGGTTTTGGGGAGTTGGATGCATGAGTAAAACTTATACTCAGCGCAAGTGAAGGCTAGCAATAGAAAGGGAGTGACAATCGAGAGAGCAGTAACTGTCATAATCATGCTTGAGACGAAACAAAATTAATAGTGGCATAAAAGTGACAAAAGAACTCTGAGGTAAAATAAATCATCGAGGCTTAACTGACTTTTTGTTTAGCCATATGCATGCGTGAGCACGTGCCAAGTCGATTCAACTAAAACATTCAGAGGAGGATACCACCACGTCATACCAAGATATGAATAGAACATTGCAAGCAAACATCTATATGGCATGTTACAAACTACTATTGGACTGGAACTAATAATAAGAGAGCAAAAACTACTAAGCATCCATTAAATAACATACACCTTACATGAACAGACTAAACATGCTCACAATGATGAGTATATGTACAAATATGAAAACAAATAGAGTTCATACCAACCTCTTACCACACCTCGAGTTGCCATACATCATCATTGCCTTTCACTTGTGCGACTTGAATAATAGGGTAAAACCAAACTCCAAGGAGTCGCTGAGGACCGCTGAACCCTGCAATGAACTTTACAAAATGGAGAAGAACAACAAATATTTTTGGGTTTTCAATTTTTAAAGACATGAACCGAAAGAAAAACCAAACAAAGCAAAAATATTTTTGGTTTTTTTTGAATAATCAAATAAAAACTAAAAATGATGAAGCAAACCAAGGCTAAAAGAAAAAGAAGCAAACAAATAGAAATAACGAAAATATTTTTTGTCTTTTCACGTTTTGGAAAACAGAGATAAAGCAAGAACAAAAACTAAAAAGGAAACGAAACATGGATATGCAAAGTACCAACAGAACAAGATATGTAGATGAGTGTGATGTCGGTATACCTCCCCCCAAGCTTAGGCTTTTGGCCTAAGTGGGGATCAATCCCAACACGGGTAGGAACTCCAAGCCAGCGGGTCGTCGTGAGAAAGATCATACTCAGGCCCTTGTGAAAACAAAGAAGAAGAAGCTCCCCAATCATAGGCGGGTTGCTAGTATGAAGACTCCCCCTCGTTGGAAGGTTGGACCGAATTATCCTCTGCCTTCCTTCCAACATTTTGCTCTTGCTGGGAGAGCTGCTCCAAATATGTGTCGAGCTCTTCCTCCATGAGTGACCATCCTACCATGTTATCAAGGTCAAACAAAGCAGACGCAGGCAAAAGAACCACTCGCTCGGACCTACCTCTTCTCCATCCGCTCTTGAGAAAGGTAATTTCATAAGATAAATCACTCAAATTAGCCCAAGAGGAAACAAATTTATGTTGTATCATAGAATTAAGGTCAAGCCTCTCTATAGGAAACTGTAGGTCTAAATGATGAGGCGCTACACCATGCAAAGCTAATAAACAAGAGGCAATGAGGCCTCCACAGATTCCACCTTTCTCGCGGTTGGCAGCAAGATGGAAAGCAATCAAAGCAGCCAAGTTATAGGTCCTATCTTGTTTTAAAGCTACTGAGATAAAGGCTAGATCATATGGAGATAGTTTACTAGCAGTTTTCCTAGCAAGAACGCACTTGGCAATAAAGTAGGCAAAATATCGAATAGACGGGAGATGAATATTTCGAATTTTACCACTCTCCTTTGAGAAATTGCTCCCTTGCCAAAGCTCTGCATACAAGTCCATGAGTGGTGTAGGTTTCTCTCTAATCCTCTCACGCGAACCCCAGTGTGGTACTTTAATAGCTGCACAAAAATCATCAAAAGGGAGGTCGACAGCTACATTGTAAATTTGGTAATGAACCATGGGGTTAGGCAAGCACCAAATAAATAAAAAATCCTGCACCATAGACATAGTCAAATTCACATATTGGTAATGTTCATCTCCCACAAAATGCTCCAATCCTGCATTAGCAATTAGAGTATGGGAATCTTGAGAAATCCCTGCAGCCCTCATGAATTCGGGGCATGGATAAATAGAAGGAAAAATTTCCTCCTCACGGTGAACTTTCATGACCTCCGGCACCATCAATTCATGTTGGTAGAGTTGGTGTTCATTCATCTTTTTATCTGAAATTTTAGACAACCATCACAAATAATAATTGCAAAGTGATTACACAATGAAGGGAACTACTTATAGGGACTTGTAAGAAGGCTAAACATGCATCAAAACAATTTTTCTAAGCATAGAACAAGCATGCAAGCTTACATAACCAGTCACCTATAGTAGCAAAATACTCAAGATATAAACCACTAATCACAAATCTACTTGGACAAGCGGAGGAGTCACATATCGGAGAACAAATGCTCCAAATTTCAGCAGCAAAGATGGGCTAAGCAAGGAGATCGAAATTCGCGAGCAAGAACAGTAGAAACATGAGTTTGAGCAATGAACTGGTATTTTCTGAGGAGAGAGAAGTGGCAGGTGAGAGAATAAGTGGAGGGCCAGGGGTGGCCCACACCATGTCCAGGCGTGCCCCTGGTATGGCCGCTCCACCAGGTGGTGTGCCTGCCTGGTGGGCCCCCCTGGGTTACTCCAGGTACCTCTTTGCCCCATTTTTGGCGTAAAAATTTCATATGAATTTTCTGGAATTTTTCGAGAATCTTTATTTTTTAGCAATTTTCAGGTATTGATGAATGATTTTCTGGCAGAAAGATGATTTTGGAATGATGCAAAAACAAAACAAAACTAAAACTTCTGAAGCATCTAAGACACTCTAATATGCAAGCAACTAACAATAGAAAAGTAAACAAGGTAAAAACAAAAATAAAAGGATGAAGTAAAAGTGAGAAAGGATAATCATGGTGAAAATATTGTTTTGTTCATTAAAATCCCTTTGTTAACAAGGTTGATCAGGTCTTGTTACCAAAACAATTTTATATGAAGCAAAACTTTGCATTCCACTAAATATGTTACCTTAACCCTGATAGCAATAGTCTCAGTCATAATAGTTTCATAATTTCTTGTGGTACGGGACAATATATTTCTCCAACTTGGATGCCCTTAATATTTTCAATTGAATTTAGGCCATAAGTCTTATCAATATTCTTTGGGAAATAGATAATATGCTCCTTGTCATCAACATTAAAAGTTATCTTCCCTTGATTACAGTTAATGACAGCTCCTGCAGTATTAAGGAAAGGTCTCCCAAGAATAATAGACATATTATCATCTTCAGGCATTTCAAGCACAACAAAGTAAGTTAATATCAAACAATTATGAGCCACTTGAACAGGAACATCCTCACATATACCAACAGGAATAGTAGTAGATTTATCAGCCATTTGCAAAGATATATCAGTTGGTATCAATTTTTCCAGTTGAAGTCTCTTGTAGAGGGAAAAAGGCATAACACTAACTTCTGCTCCTAAATCACACAAAGAAGTTCTAACATAATTATTTTTAATAGAACAAGGAATAGTTGGAATCCCTAGGTCTCCATGTTTCTTTGGAACCTTACCATTGAAGGAATAACTAGCAAGTAAAGTAGAAATTTCCTCATTAGGAATCTTCCTTTTATTAGAGACAATATCCTTCATATAGTTTGAATAAGGAGGCAATTTAATAGCATCAGTCAAAGGGATTTGCAAAAATAAAGCTTTCATCCACTCAAAAAACTTGTTATAGTGTTCTTGTTCCTTTGACTTGTGTTTCTTATCAGGAAAAGGCATTGGTTTTTGAACCCAAGGCTCTCTTTCACTACCATGTTTCTTAGCAACAAAATCTTCCTTAGTGTATTTAGTATTCTTAGTGTGCCTTTCAGGTTCCTCTTAAATTTCTTCTTTATCAGGGGCTTCATTATCATCATTACCACTTTTAGTTTCAGCGTCAGAGACAGATATACTATTAGGATCTTTAGCGGGTTCAGAAGATTCTACAACTGTTTTATGTTTCTTTTTATTCTCTTAGAGGAAGTACCGCCATTTTCAATTTGTTGAGAATCCTGCTCAATTCTTTTAGGATGCCCCTCGAGATATAGGGGATCCTGAGTGGCCGCACAACTTCTAGTTCTAATTTCATAAGCATGTTTTTCTTTAGAAGCATTCACTAGCAGATCTTTTTGTACTTTAATAAGCTGATCAATTTGAGTTTGAACCATTTGGAAATGTTTAACAAGCATTTTAACATCATTTGAGGTTCTTTCCACAATATCTTTTAACTCATTAATAGCTCTAGAGTTTTCCATTAAATGATTTTGCACTCTCTTATTGAAATTATCTTGCTTAACAACAAAGATATCAAATTCTTCTATGCATTGATCAGGAGGTTTAGAATAAGGAATATCATCTTCATCAAAATATTGGAGAGAATGTACCTCAATAGTGGATGAGTGGGAGATTGGCTTACATAACTCTTCTATAGGAGGTAAATTATTCACATATTTAGATTTAATACCCTTTTCCTTAAGACATTTCTTAGCTTCCTTCATCACTTCATCATTTAGTTCAATCACTCCCCTCTTCTTTGGTGTTGGTGTTGGCTCAGGCATAGTTAACTTAGGTGTAGTTGACTCAGGTGTAGTTGACTCAGGTGTAGTTGACTCAGGTGAAGTCCAATTATCATAATTCTTGCTTATTTTAGCCATTAATTCCTCAGCTTCTTTGGGAGTTCTCTTCCTGAAAACACAATCAACACAACTATCCAGGTATGTCCTAGATTCATCAGTTAGTCCATTATAATATATATCAAGAAGCTCATTTTTAGGTAATGGACATACAGGTTGTGCGTGAATCAAAGCACAAAACCTCCTTTTCTCCCTATTTAAAATCAAAAAGTTCCTGCAAAATGGCATGTCGAGCACTAGGAGGGAAATATTTCTGAAAGAAAGTATCAATCAAGCAATCAGGGCTATCAATAGATCCAGGAGGTAAATTATTAAACCAAGCTTTAGCTTCTCCTTTCAATGAAAAAGGGAAAAATTTAGCAACAAAGCAGGTACGCATCTTAATATCATCAGAAAATAAGCCACTCATGGTAGAAAGCTCAGTCATATGTGCTACGGCACTTTCATTCTTAGTCCCATGAAAAGGTTCTTTCTCAACAATGGTTATGTAAGATAAATCTAGAGAGAAATCGTAATCCTTATCTTTAATGTTTATGAGAGATGTAGCAAACTTAGCATTAGGAGATAATTTCGGTTTAATAGTATGTCTCTCAAGAAGACTCTTAATAGCACTTCTACCATGAGTATTTTGACATTCTTTAATAAATGCATTAGTCATTTCTATATAACCATCTTCAATACCATAGCTCTCTCTAGACTTAGATGAACTTATAGGTGTAGTAGTATCTTCATTAGGAGTTTCAGTATTTCCAACTATAGTTCTAGCAATCATAGCATCTAGGAAAGGACCTAATGGACCACTCTTATCAAGCATAGTAGAAGTAGCATCATAAGTATCAGAAATCAGCAGAAGTAGCAGTATGTGTAGCATGTGTATGTGGTGGTGGTGTAAGGAGCTTACTCATCATAGATGGTGAATCAAGAGCAACATAGGTGTTCAGAACTGTACCTCTCCTTGTAGTGGATGGTAAGATAGGAACTTTTCCATCACGAGTTTTACCCATGATGAATGGATAGGAGCAAACAATAATGATTTCAAGTAAACTTGATAAATAGAGCTATGCTCCCCGGCAACAGCGCCAGAAAATAGTCTTGATGACCCACACGTATAGGGGATCGCAACAGTCTTTGAGGGAAGTAAAATCCAATTTATTGATTCAACACAAGGGGAGCCAAAGAATATTTATAAGCCTTAACAACTGAGTTATCAATTCAGCTGCACCTGGAAACAATCTTGCTCGTAGTAGTTTTATCAGTAGCAACAGTTTTATAGTAGTAGTAGCAAGGTAATATCAGTAGTAAAATAAAGACAGTAGTAACAATTGCAGTAAACAGTAGAATTAAAGCGTGGTAGGCATAGGGATGGATGGACGGGTGTTGCATGGACAAGACAACTCATGTAACAATCAAGACATAGGGCATTTGCAGATAAATAAGAGAAAGCATCCAAGTACTAAATAATCATAGGCATGTGTTTAATATATAGTCATACGTGCTTGCAATGAGAACTTGCACAACATCTTTTGTCCTGCCAGCCCGTTTGTAGTGGGGCCTCAAGGGAACCTACTGGAAATTAAGGTGCTTCTTTTAATAGATCACCAGAGCAAAGCATTAACACTCCGTGAATACACGTGATCCTCGTATCATAGCCATCCCCTCCGGTTATCTCGATTCTTGTCACTTCGGGGCCTCCGATTCCGGACAATAATATGTGTATACAACTTGCAGGTAAAATCGTAAACAATAATATCTTCATGAATCAATAACATGTTCAGATCTGAAATCATGGCACTCGGGCCCTAGTGACAAGCATTAAGCATAACAAGTTGCAACAATGTCAAAAAGCACTAACAATAGATACTAGGCACCATGCCCTAACAATCTAATACAATTACATGAATGATCTCATCCAATCCTTACCATCCCCATAGCCTACAACGGGGGATTACTCACTCAAGGATAGGGGAATCATGGATGGTTGATGGAGAAGTGATGGTGATGATGATGACGATGATCTCCTCCAATTCCCTGTCCCGGCAGGGTTCTAGAGCGAAGTTTCTGGTTCCGAATCGCAGTTTCTGGTGGTGGTAGCGCAGCGGAACTCTCTCTAAAAAACGTCAAACCCCCTCTGTTTTTAGGTCAGAGGGCTTATATAGGCGAAAGGGGAAGTCGAGACGGAGTCCGAGGCGGCCACACCACCTCCTGGCGCGGCCTGGCCTGGCCCGTGCAGCTAGGTGGTGTGGGCCCCTCGCGGCTCCTCTTCGTCTCGTCTTCTGGCTCCGAAAGTCTTCTGGTAAAATAGGAGTTTTGCGATATTTTCTGGGATTTTTCGTGAAAGTTTATTTCCTGCACAAAAACGAGACACCACAACAATTCTGCTGAAAACAACGTTAGTCCGCATTAGTTGTATCCAAATCATACAAATTAGAGAAGAAACAATAGCAAAAGTGTTCAGAAAAGTAGATACGTTTTGGACGTATCAGTGTTCATATCTTTTTTGATTATATATGAATTATCCTTGTTGTTTTGAAACTAATTGATAATGCATGAATATTTGTAAAATATTGAAATTCCTTAAAATACCCAACTTAATGATATGTTCATTAATGAATGAAAACCATTATTTAAATTCAAAATTATGTGATAATATGTCAAAGTCATTTGATTACTTGTCACATATAAATCATGCCTAAGTTCGGCAAAATAACTTGAATACCGTGTATTACTTTAATACAAAGTGTTTTAATAAATTGTGAAAATAAATACATATTCGATGTATTGTGTTTTGACAGAATGGTAATTATCATTATATGATTATTTAAATGTGTAAAGAAGTTTATCAAAGGAAACATAAGTATGAAACTATTTGATATGATCAAAGTGTTTTATCAAACAGAGGGTATTAAATATAAAAGAGGATTTAATTACTATGATTTGATCAATAGTAATAAAATTTAACTTTATAAGAATGGCATAAAAGAAACTGTGAAAGGCAATGCGTTTGAAACGTCAAAATGCAAAGCATCACAATGTGATATTAGATATCACTAGCAAAAGTGCCCGTGCGTTGCATCGGGTCAATAATTGGTAAAAAGAAAATTGAATTAAATATTCGTTGTCTAGTTTTCATGATAACTAGATATTTTTTAGCAGAAGGTGTTGAGCTCGAGCCACATAGTGCTGCGTGTGATGTATGTTGACGTCAAGCTATGTCGATCGACCGAATTTGTACTTGCAGTAGTACCATGTATGCTAGGACAAATTATGGGGATCATCCGAATACACTGCTGCTGTGATGCATCTCTCCTAGGTCTATTGATCCTATGAAGTACATGACATGTACTTCGTCTCCTAGCACTGTCTTCTGCCCTTTCTTCCTTCTTTACTTCTTTGTTGTCTTTTCCTTCTTTGCTCTCCAGAAAATACACATAGGTTGGAATAACATACAGGCTTTGCTCATTGTGTCCAGAACATAATGACTTTCTTTCTAGCTTCTTTAGCCTACGTAAGTTCTGGAGAAACGTTTCAGTACGAAATTAATTATAATATTTGGTGAACCTAAATAACATTTTTTTTAATTGTTAACCTGCTTCAGCTCTCTCTTCCTCTAACTGGCACCAAAATTATTAAAAAATCTCCCCAATATCTAGACTATGCTAAAAGTTTGTTGTAGCAGTGTAAGAAGCAAGATAAATACAGAATGTGCACCTTGAATTTTTCTTTCTCGTCCTCTGGCCGAGCCTCGTCTTTAACTTTTCATCAATGAAATCCTAAATGGCAGTACAATGATTCAGACGGATGTCCTGAGATGGGTAGCATCAGAAACGGGATAAAACAAATCCCATACATACCAGTTGAACCGAAGCCGTGTGGGCTATGGCGCACCTGGTAGAGCAACCTGATAGAGAGCCGCACGTGCGCTCACTCATGTTGTGTCGTGCTACGCTTTGGCCTGCCTCGATGAGCTGATCTCCGTCCTGTGTGTCCGCGCCCGACCTGCGCAGGAAGCGGGAGGCCACAGATGCAGTGCCGCCGCTGTGTGTCTAGGTGGAGGATGCAGACGCCGGGTGACAGGAGATGCGGCGGTGGCACGTGATAGGAGAAGGGCTGCAGCAGTGCCACGCATGCGCATGCCACAAAGGAGGACGACAAGCACGATGCAGCTCACACGTGTGGCTCCGGCGGGAATCGATCAGGTCAAATTAATCTGAAAGGCAGAGGATCACGCTACATGTGCTGCATAAGGCCTCCTCGCCGAGTTCCTGGGCATCCACAACCACCTTCAACATCCTCGTCATGTGGACACTATCCAAGGACGGCCGCCCCCCTGACACGGAGGCCCTCTTCCTCGCCGGCTTCGTGGGTGCCAACAACAGCCTTTTGGATTGTATGGTTGTGGGATCAATCTGCATAATGTGACTAATATTGTACTCCATGTCTCCCGTGCTTAGGCTCACCGTGATATCAGACTCCTTGCGGGCCATTGCTGATATCCAAAACAGATATGGTGTCTCACAATAAATGAAACTAAGGGCGGCGGAGACTGATTCAGAAGGAATCTAAAAGACGAGAAATCTGCCGGACTCTATATCTGTACGTGCGAAGATGATGTGGCTGTCTCCCTCCACTACGTGGCTCTCCGCCATCCAGCGTTTTGATTTTTCTTCCGTGCTCTCTCTGGATGAAGGGATCTCTGCCTAGATCGAGCTCCCTATTTGCCTGATCGCTTGCTGTTTATACGTGCGGCTGCCAGAACCCTAGGTTAGGGAGGCGAGATATGGGAGGCGGCGATGTGGGGTATCCTAGTCCTAGGGGTGTCGAGTCCGAGATAGGATAGAGGAGCAGTGTCGCAAAAATAGTAAAATCGGCGCTTATTTTTAGAGAAAAGCGGCACTTTTATAGGTGTCCAAGACAGATTGTATTGTTCCTATTCTAAACGGACTCTAACTCAGCTACGTAACCAAAAAAGCAACATACGAAGGCGCATAGTTAAACAGACCAAAGCGCATTGTGACGAATGAAGAGAGAAACCTTAGCCCCTTTATTATTAGGTATAGAAAAATGAGTGAATAGATGGCGCCAAATAAATCATTATAGTGTAGATGTAGAGACCATTAGTTAGAAATAGTTAGCACTCAATTAGAATATATAGTGAACCATCTGGATTCGTGAGATCGGCTCTATATCAAGTATGGATCATCGTAAAGGTTTTGGATTATTCGAAATAACCAAAAATAGCGAATAAGTTCTTGTAGAGTATTTATTGGAAACTTTGAATATGGAATCCATAGCTGAAACCAAAAGGAAAACAAAACTAGCATTGCTTGGATTTTGGTGCATTCTTGAGAAAGTTTGCATTCGGTGATATTTCTCGATTATGGAGCAAATGGAAGATAGTGAAAAATATGATGAGAATTCAAAACCCTACATTAGAGTGTTGAGGAGCTCAGCGGAAAATGTTCCTAAACGATTCTCTTCACAAAGGAAAGAATCAATGATAATGATCATTGTGTTTTCCCCACTGGTGTTTTCACTATATAAAGTAGGATTTACAATGTATCCCATATCGTGTATGGAGACATTTATGAATCATTTTTCATGGTTCTCAAAATATGACATACCTACAAACTACTAAGGAAATAATGGTAAACTAAAATTATGAGAAATCCCAAAGCAAAATTCTCTTGAGATTAGAAAGCAATTTGTTGCTGAATCTTACAAGTAAAGGAGTTACTTGGATTTTCCCAAATGACTACAAAGCCATAGTGGAAAAGAGGGTGAATGACAAAAGCATAATTTGTCAAGTATTGGACAAATTCAAATGAATTTGATTCATGTGTGCTAAATGTCTAGTGGATTTAAAACTGGTAAAGTACTAGTATCTCATAGTGAATATCCAAGTTTGATATTTGATCAAAGGATTTTGAAGTTGTTTAAAATAGTGAGTGGATATGCAATTTGCATGAAATTGAGTGGGAGCTATAAAAGTCTTCCTAAAATAATATGTGAATGACATATTTTTGAGTGGGAGCAATATAAGTCTCAAATTCAAATATGTAGGAACATAGTTTGAGTAAGAGTAGTGACTCATACCCAAATATGTTGGGAACATATTTTGAGTGGGAGCTTATAGGAGTGATTATTAAGTGTGTTAAGAATAAAAGCGCAAGCACCAATAAATAATGATTTATAGGGAGTAGAAGTTGATAATAAGAATATTACGATATTATGTAGTATTCCTTAAAGGATTCTGAAAAGGGTTCCAGAATATAAGTTAATTAAGGAACTGGTCCTTAATAACTCAAGGTTGGAATAGTATTAAGTGTAACATCAATGGTTAAGAGAAAGAAAATGATGATCATCATCCACTATGTTGAGACATAGGTTCTATCTTAGAAAACTAAGATGATAACTTAACATAATATATGATCCAATAAGAAACGTTTGAAAAGTGATTAAGTTCGAATCACGGAATGTTGAGCTAAGTTTGTCCATGGTTTCTAATAGAGAACTGTAGACATGTTTTCCAAATCCATAAAGGATGACATATCTTAAAACATAAAGGGTTATGTTATAAGGGAATATGTTGGAAACTCCCGTAATACCGACTAAAGTCAAGTAGGAAGCGAGGTGAACAAAACATCGAAAGTTGCACAGGGTGCACTCGTGTTTCGATGAATACATTTATAATAATAGATAAGGGTACCATCTAAAGTGTTGTATAATGTTATGGCGGGGCTAGTTTGCTTTTAACGTAGAATGATATGTCCCAGGGCACAGTGCCCACGAGAAAGCCCTTGAGGTTGATCTAAAGTCATTGTAGGATCCTGGAATTCGGCCTCGTTCTGCTGCCATAGCGACGATCCATACACAAATATGTTATCATGTGATGATAAAGTATTAATGTCAATTAAGGTGACATTAGTAAGTTGCAAAGGATTTGGGACTGTAAAGTATAGACCCAAGACTCAACCTCTTCCATGAGCAAGCATCTTCAGGGTACTGGATATATGGTGCCAATGATTAAGAACAAATGTAGCTAGTTTATTTGTACTCTAGTGCAAGTGGGAGACTGTTGGAAATATGCCCTAGAGACAAATAATAATAAGGATTATTATCATATTTCATAAAGTTTATGATTAAGTTTTATATCATGCTATAACTGTATTGAGAGGAAACAGTAATACACGTGTTATATATAAACAACCAGGGGTTCCCAGTGAAACTCTAGTCACTGGTTCATTGGTCAACAGATGATCAAGTTTCCTGATCATGTGGAATTTATGCGAGTTGGAAATGGAGTCAACTGATTCTGAGAATGAGATGATGAACCAATACCCAACCTAAACATCGTGACCCGATCATGTCACGAAGTTCAAGTTATGATGATTAGAAATGGATCCTCATAGACTATTCCTTAGACCGTGAGGCTATATCAATCACTGGCTCCCGAGAGTGCTTAGATAGCATCAAACGTCAATTGGTAATACGGTGACAATAAAGGTGTGTCCAGGTATTCGGAGGAACCGTAGAGGCAATATATTCCAAGTGTGGGATTTGTCCGTCCACGTGACGGAAAGATACTCAAGGGCCCCACTCGGAGAAGTTATATCCAATAGCTGCACAACGTGTGATTTGATCACAGGGATATCACTTGTCGAACGAGTCAAGTAGCATTGTTCGGTAACAAAATCGAACACGACATGGTGATGTCATTGATTAGATTTCGGGCAATGCAAGTCTCGAGAGACAAAGGGAATAAGACACGACTGTCCCAGTTCAAACGACGAAAGATCTTCATGGAATGCACATGGGTCACATGGCCATCTAGGTCCCTCTATCGATCATTGGTCCGGGAGTGTCCCGACCATGTCTGGAGTGTTCCTGAACCATGGGGTATCACGCTTAAGGGTTTGATGATGCTTAGAGAGTGTTTATAGGATCGGTAGAATCACCGAAGAATAGTAGAGAGAAAACCGAAAGGGTTTTGGTAAGTCCGGAGGATGTCCGGAGTGGAGGTGGAAGGTGTTCCATAGCCACGGAGATTAAATAATATGTGAATGAATGTTAAATATTGATTTAATAATTTATTCATAATTATTTAATAAAGAGAAAATCAATTTAAAGGTCCAAAGGCTTAAAGGGCCAATTCCGGAGGGAAGATGGCCCATTAGGGAAAGGTAAGAGGGGAGAAGGGCCAAGGGGGTGACCAACGCCCTAGTGGGCCAGCCCCCTCCCCCCTCCCCGCGTGGGGCCCATGGGGGTGGCCGGCGGCACCCCCTCCCCCTCTCCTCTCCTTTAGTCCCACCCCAGGACTTTGAGGGAGGTAGTACCTCCCTTCCCCCTATATATAGTGGGGGTATTTGGCCAGATAAATACACACAATATTCAATAAAGGTTTCCTCTCTTTTGAGGAGACCTCTAATTGATATTCTCTTTCTCGCTCTCGTGACCGTGGTCCCAAGTTCGGACTGCACAAACAAGAGACATCTTCACCGCAGAGCGTCGTCGTGCTGCGGGATTCGGATCCAGGAGCTCTACTTCCGCAACTGCTGCTGGACTGGGGAAGCGGGAGTCATCGTCAGGCACCAGATGTGTGTAACTCCCCACGAGGTGTCACACTTGAGGCACACAAGTTGTTGGAGCCGCATGAGCGCAAGGACTTCATCACGACCTTGAGGTCGGCTTCGGCTCATCTACATCAACCACACTCTCTTGAGCGTTGACAACGCTTTTCGGTCTTCAAGGGTAAGTTCGCAAAAAGCCCCTCATGTTACTGCATTACTAATATATAGGTCCTGGCAATATCAGGGGTTCAGGGGCGTAGGATAAAAATTATTGTTTTCATACACGGAACCCCTACAGATTCTGGCCATAACATTGGTCATTTGACCTGAAAGCGAGGAAACTCCATTGAGATAGGTCACTTTGTGAAGTGTTTTTTGAGACACAATCAATATACTAATTTTGATATTTTTTTCTTGCAACTATGTCACATAATATAACACCACGCTAAGGTTTTGCATTGTTTCGATCATTTTTGAATTTTTTATGTCTATTTCAAACTATCGTCAAACTTTCTAAAATAGCGGGCATGAAGATTCTTTTCTCGAGGTCGAGCTTCGCTAAACATGCATTGGATCTCTGATTAAATAGCATATTGTGAACCTAAAAATGATTTTTCAAAAAAATCATGAGAATCAGATCATGTACCTGTAGTTCAAATCTGACTCACTTCCTATCAATTCAGCAGGGATTTGTCTTTTTCATGAGGGGTGAACAGAAAGGTTTAAGATATCCCGGTTGGTACATTATCCATGAAAAGTGGTCTACTTATTTTAAAAATGGGGTGGTACCATTTTTAAACTTTCATTTGGTGGTTGCTTCACAAAACACCCCATTTTGGGCACTTGGAAAATGG
Source organism: Avena sativa (assembly GCA_916181665.1). Taxonomy (NCBI): domain Eukaryota; kingdom Viridiplantae; phylum Streptophyta; class Magnoliopsida; order Poales; family Poaceae; genus Avena; species Avena sativa. Next base: position 99,617,790 of record OV702287.1, on the reverse strand, counting down.
AAAACAGTTTGTTGATGCGACAAAATGGAAAACTTTCTCCTGAAACATTATTCGCCATTCCATGATGCACATACATGCATAATATGGGCACATTATCACAAATTATACCGCGATTCTGGCTATAACATTGGTCATTTAATCTGAAAGTGAGGAAACCTCGACTGAGATAGGTCACTCTGTGAAGGTTTTTTGAGACACAATCAATATACCAATTTTAATATTTTTCCTCGCAACTATGTCACATAATATGACACCACGCCAAAGTTTTGCATTGTTTTGATCGTTTTTGAATTTTTTATGTCTGTTTCAAACTATCGTCAAACTTTTTAAAATGGCGGGCATAAAGATTCTTAGCTCGGGGCCGAGCCTCGCTAAACTTGCAGTAGATCTATGATTAAATAGCATATTGTGAACCTAAAAATTATTTTTCAAAAAAATCATGAGCATCAAATCATGAACCTGTAGTTCAAATCTGACTCACTTCCTATCGATTCGGCATGAATTTCTCTTTTTCACAAGGGGTGGACGAAAAGGTTTAAGATACTCTGTTTGCGACATTGTCCATAAAAGGTGGTCCACTGTTTTTTTAAAATAGGGTGGTATTATGTTTCAACTTTCATTTGGTGGTTGCTTTTTCACAAAACACCCCGTTTTAGGCACTCGGAAAATGAAAAATGGTTTTTTGGTGCGACAAAAAAGGAAAACTTCCTCCTGAAAAATTGTTCTCAATCCCATGATTCACTTACATGCACAATATGGGCACATTAGCGCAAACTATGCCGTGATTCTGGCCATAACATTGGTCATTTGACCTGAAAGCGGGAAAACCTCGATTGAGATAGGTCACTTTGTGAAGGGTTTTTTGAGACACAATCAATATACTAATTTTGATATTTTTACTTGCAACTATGTCACATAATATGACACCACGCGAAGGTTTTGCATTGTTTCGATCAGTTTTGAATTTTTTATATCCATTTCAAACTATCGTTAAACTTTCTAAAACGGCGGGCACGAAGATTCTTAGCTCGGGGCCGAGCCTCGCTAAACTTGCATTGGATATCTAATTAAATAGCATATTGTGAACCTAAAAATGATTTTTTTTAAAATCATGAGAATCAGATTATGTACCTGTAGTTCAAATCTGACCCACTTCCCATCGATTCAGCAGGAATTTCACTTTTTTCACAAAGGATGGACGAAAAGGTTTAAGATACTCCGGTTGCGACATTGTCCATAAAATGTGTTCCACTATTTCTGAAAAATGGGGTGGTACCATTTTTCAACTTTTATTTGGTGGTGCTTCACAAAATACCTTGTTTTGGGCACTCGGAAAATGGAAAATAGTTTTTTGGTGCGACAGAAAGGAAAACTTCCTTCTGCAACATCGTTCTCCATCCCACGATTCACATACGTGCACAATATGGGCATATTATCGCAAACTATACCACGATTCTAGCCATAACATTGGTCATTTGACCTGAAGGCGGGGAAACCTCGATTGAGATAGGTCACTTTGTGAAGGGTTTTTTGAGACAAAATCAATATACTAATTTTAATATTTTTCCTTGCAACTATATCACACAATATGACATCACGCGAAGGTTTTGCATTGTTTCAATCATTTTTGAATTTTCTTATGTCCGTTTCAAACTATCGTCAAACTTTCTAAAATGGCGAGCATGAAGATTCTTAGCTCGGGGCCGAGCCTCGCGAAAATTGTATTGGATCTCTAATTAAATAACATATTGTGAACCTAAATATGATTTTTATAAAAAATAATGAGCATCAGATCATGTATCTGTAGTTCAAATCTGACTCACTTCCTATCGATTTGGCAGGAATTTCTCTTTTTTACAAGAGGTGGACGGAAAGGTTTAAGATACTTCGGTTGCGACATTATCCATAAAAGGTGGTCCACTATTTTTGAAAAATGGGCTGGTACTGTTTCTGAACTTTCATTTGGTGGTTGCTTCACAAAACACCCTGTTTTGGGCACTCGGAAAATAGAAAATGGTATTTTTGGTGTGACAAAAAGGAAAACTTCCTCCTGCAATACTGCTCTCCATCCCATGATTCCCATACGTGCACAATATGGGCATATTAGCACAAATTATGTCGCGATTCTGACCAAAACATGGGTCATTTGACCTAAAAGCGGGGAAAGCTCGATTGAGATAGATCACTTTGTGAAGGGGTTTTTGAGACACAATCCGTATACTAATTTTGATATTTTTTCTTGCAACTATGTCACATAATATGACACCACGTGAAGGTTTTGCATTGTTTCGATCATTTTTGAATTTTTGATGTCCATTTCAAACTATTGTCAAACTTTCTAAAATGGCCGGCATGAAGATTATTAACTCGGGGCCGAGCCTCCCTAAACTTGCATTGGATATCTGATTAAATAGCATATTGGGAACCTAAAAATGATTTTTCTAAAAAATCATGACCATCAGATCATGTACCTGTAGTTCAAATCCGACTCACTTCCTATCGATTCGGCAGAAATTTCTCTTTTCACAAGGGATGGACGGAAAGTTTTAAGATACTCTGGTTGTGACATTGTCCATAAAAGGTGGTCCACTATTTTTAAAAAATGGGGTGGTTCCATTTTTCAACTTTCATTTGGTGGTTGCTTCATAAAACACCTTGTTTTGGGCACGCAGAAAATGGAAAATATGTTATACGAAAGTATTTGTATTGTTTTTTTATTTTTTAGACAAAAATATATAATATTTGAGTTTATATAGATATATCTTATTTTTCTGCAAATTTTGATATATTATATGTATTTTTATGAATTAAAATAATTTAGTTATGATTTTTCTAAGATTAATGTGGCAAAAGAGAAAAATAGCTACACGACTTGACGCCATCGCATCGCCGTCACACCTTATGACCTACGCCGACAGCCCGGTCTACGCCGACGGCTGCCGTCGTCCTATCCATCCTACGTCGACGGCAATACTGGGCCGTCGGCCACACAGTCCGGCTGCCGATCATGTCCACCTGCGCCAACGGCCCCGACATTTTGCCGTCGGTGTAGCTCGTTATTCCCGTAGTGACTCTCATAGTCATCCTGACTTGCAAGGCTCTGTGGGTACGAGTTCTGAAGAGGGGACAACCTCATATCTCTCGTACCATTGTAGTCAACACTCATGCTACTCCTGACGCTAGCGTTCCCGATGGTGCTAGTGTTAGCTTCATCACCATGGAGGGCATCTATTGGTCGGAGAACGGAGTACGACGCCCGAGGCTTTGCTGCAGCTTTCACTACCTTGTTCTTGTCCAGCATTGGAAGGCTCCGGGCACTCATGTTGTCTAGCTTCTTACATTTGGTGGCTCTTTCAGAAGACCCAACAACATGAGGATCAAGAGTCGAAGCTACATGGTCCAAGTGTTGAATTACTTCATCCTGAATAAAATTTTCAACAGAAATAAATTTAGTATGGCCATATGACTGTTTTCAACAATATAAATTATCATTTTCTAGCTTAAGATTCATGATTAAGCTTTCACAGATGCAGCACTTGAAACACGCAATTTACCTAATCAATGAATGTTCCTAGAGATGTACACCAAGCTCCCCTGTGGTGAAGGCTAAGAGAACTTCCAACACTAAATCCGGTTGTTGCTGAATTTGATAGAGAATCGGTGTTTGATCCTTCATCATCCTATGGAAGTCTCTCACTCATTGCTCTCATTGCAACCACATAATCATACATTGTGATCCCCTGATATAGAATAGATATAGAACACAGCTGAGAAATCAAGATAGACTTTGCATATATATTACATTTCTGGTACGAGGTGTGAGGCAAACCTTTTTTTTTTTGAGGCCAGTGAGGCAAACCTTTCTGATCAGTATCATATGGAAAACAAAAGGTTGACCAATGGTCCCATGTCCTCTACAAGCCCTCGCTCAGTTTTCTTCTAATATCTCATACATATGCACTTCTATCCTTCTTGAAATGGACGGATCTGGTAAAGCCACAACTAACTTATCTACGTACTAGCCTTAATCGAATATAGAGAACCTCAGTACAGTGACCCTCACACTACGTACGTCTCTTTTTATATGGCCATCAGCCCACCCAAACGTTCTGAATCTAGTAGCAAGCAACGTTGCACACATGACTACATGAGAAACTGGCCATAATTCGGTAGTTCAGCCACTCGATCAACATGAAATTTCATGGTCACACAGTTTGCCTTACTTTCTGTTTTCCAAATGCATGTAAGGCATGCACACTATTATGTTTTGATTGTTTTGGGGGGGACACACTGGGTGTGCAGCGCACCATTGGTCAGATGTACAAGTGCACTAGCCCATCCAGAAAACCTTTCACTAGTAGAAAACAGACCTTTGGTCCAGAGGTATTAGCCCCGATTTTGCTACAAATCGGGACCAATACCCTGGTCCAACGGCTAGAACTGGCTCCAGGGGGTGCAGACACTAGCCCCGGTTCGAACGGGACCTTTAGCCCCGGGTCGTGTAACAAACCGGGGCTAAAGGGTTTTAGGCAGGCCAGGTCGGGCGCCAGACCCTTTAGTCCCGGTTTGTTATACGACCCGGGGCTAAAGGTGGACCTTTAGCCCCGGTTCTAGACACGAACCGGGGCTAAAGGTCTGGCTATATCTTCTTCCCCTGCCCGGGCCACCATTCAAGCTGGTAGCTCTCCTCTCTCTCTCTCTCTCTTTCTTGCTTCAAGCTCGAGTTCATGCCCTTTTTTTCCTCAAGATTTGTCTATATTTTGTGGTGCCCCATCTATCCAAAGGTTCTAAAAGCTGAGCAACTTCATCCTTTGAACTCTCATTGCTATATTAGCTCATTTCATGCTCTATCTTATAGATGGATTTGTGGATTTAGTTTCGTAGTAATTTTTATAGTGATAGCATGAGATCTATGTTTAGATTCTATCTATCTTGTATTAATGTAAGGAACTCTAAGGTAAATATCACAATATGTGGATTCTATCTATATATATCTTGTTTTGGCACATAGTCTCGAAAATTGATTTTAGAAGCACACACATGCGTGAGTTCATCATTCTAACTAGCTAGCTAGGCAAAATATCCTTCTTCGTCTAGCTGCGTTCAACAAACTGAAAAAATTATAACAAAGATAGGGTTAATTCGTAAAAGCTTGATAAGAAGACATCACAATTCACATATTAGGGAGTGCCTCTATGGCGAGCTACTCGAAGATGTCTGAGGACGGGATCCTAAGACATCTTCGAGAAGCTCTGCCGTAGTGGTGTCACTTCTCTCCCACACCATCTTTCGGTTTATATCTTCTCTAGCTAAATCAGTATGCTGGTGGAGCTACCTAATTTCACATATTAGAGAGTGCCTCTACGGCGAGCTCCTCGAAGATGTCTGAGGACGAGGTCCTAAGACATCTTCGAGAAGCTCCGCCTAGTGGTGTCCCTGGTCTCGCACACCATCTTGCAGTTCTTCACAAGAATGCATACCTATTTATAGATTAAGCAGCACAACATAGGGTCCAGCACTGATGACATAATGTCGACACACTCACGCTGGCATAGTGCTGCCACCCACCCAAAATAGTGTCGGTATTTAATTTACTGGCTTAGTGTTGCCCACTGAGGACATAGTTTCGACATGTTGTCTCTGTTGGGTCCGCAGCATAGAAAACAAAAAATTTCCTACGGTGTGAACTACACGCCAAGATCTATCTACTAGGTATAAAGCAACGGGTGGACATACATCCAACGAGAACTTACCCTCATAGACAACGAGCTTTGTTAACGAGTAGGAACTCGTGGTTGATGTAGTCGTACACTTGCCGATCTCAAGATCATGATGAAATCCAGTAGGTCCGGCTCCAGCACGTCCATCAGATCCAGCTCCAGCACCACCAAGTCCAGCACCGCAAAGCAGCGGTGCATCCGTGATCGCACACACATCCGGTACCCCGACAACCTCCGTCCCTCACTCCAGCAAAGCAGCGGAAGCAGCAACTCCTTTCCAGATAAGGCCACCGGGAACATGTATCTCGCTAATCTGAGACCATGGGGGAATAATACTAGAGGGGGAGAGAGATCCTTCACAAGGAGGTGTGTGGGTGAAGGTGTGAGAGGGGGGCCTTCTATAGGAGGAGGGGGGTGCCCCTCCCCATGGCCGGCGCCCAAGGGGTGATCCCTCACCTCCTCATTCATGTGGTGGTAACTCCCTCCACATAAATTTGCCCCTTCACATTCTCTTTTAAAGTCTCCACTTTAAATGCATTAAATCTCTCCAAATTTAATGCTCTCTCATTTAATAAAACTATTTTATTAATTTTATTCAGAATTTTGTTAATTACTTTAATTAACAATCATTCACATAAAACCCCTTGCCACATTTCAATATGACATGCATAACCAATTTCAGCAATTTCACTCGAAACAGTTTCGGTGTCTATTGAAATAATTCTAGCGCTTTCTTAAATCTTTATCTGAAACATATTTGCTCCAAATGGTGTCGGTATCCCTTAAGTGTGTCACCCTACGGTTCACGAATAATGCAGACATGATCGAGACCCCTCTCAGATCAATAATCAGAAGCGGGACCTGGAGATCCATACTGACTCCTACACATTCAACGATGACTTCTGTGATCGTGAGAACCTTTAACGCTAGTTACTAAATCCCTTTGTCTCGCGATATATTACATGTCCGAGATTCGATCATCCGTATCTCCATACCTAGTTTGATCTCGTTGCCGACATGCACTCTTTTCTCGTTCCCGTGATATAACATTCTAGTAATCACATCACTTGCTTACAAGCTAACCAATGTGATATCACTGAGAGGGCCCAGAGTATATCTATCCGTCATCGGGATGGACAAATCCCACTCTTGATCCATGAGCCTCAACATAACACCTTCATAGCACTGAACCCACCTTTATAGTCACCCTGTTACGGTGTGACGTTTGATGTTATCAAGATACTCTTCCGGTGTTAGCAGTTAACATGATCTCATGGTCTAAGGACTAAGATTACTTCGTATGATGTTATAGCAATATAAACATAATGACTTGATCGTAATGCTATACTTCGGATGAATGTTCATCACATCAATCCACCAATGGTGTGACCTTGTTATTAGCAACATCCAATGTCCATGATCAGGAAACCTTGATCATCTTGTTAATCAACAAGCTAGTCTATAAGAGAGGCATAACTAGGAACCCTTTTTGTTTATTAAACACACATGTATTGATGTTTCTGATCAATACAATTCTAGCATGTAAAATAAACATTTATCATAAACATGGAATAAGATAATAACCACTTTATTATTGCCTCTCGGGCATATTCCCTTCAGTCTCCCACTTGCACTAGAGTCAATAATCTAGTTTGAAAAACTTTGCGTATTGAACACCTATGGCTTTCTGGTGTTGCATGTACGCTATTGCTAGTGGTTAACATAATCTCTGGATCTGACAATTTCAGGTCCGTGTGTATTTGCATGTCTTTGCGTCTCTACGCATCACTCATTCTCAAATGAGATGGCATTGTATAGATTTGGTCCTTTGGTGAGACCTTTAGTTCGTTCGGCTCAAAATATGTTGATATTATTGTCACACAATATATCTTCATAGTATTAGCCCACTTTGAACCACACCTAGTTTGATAACAAACTACTTAACACAAATGCCCTCCTTTGCTGCTACTATAGCAGTCATATACTTAGCCTTTTGTTGTAGTATCCGTCACAATGTCTCAACTTTGGAACTCATCCAAATCCATCATGGAACATCCTTTCCATTACATTGTGCCACACATAGTCTAAATTGAGATAAATTTAATTTGTATCTTGTGACAAAACTAGTATCAATGTAACACTTTACAATGAACTACCTTTAACTATTTGTCACTTATACATTATATATTCTTAGTTCTTCCAAAGCTCATAAGAATATCTTTACTATTGTCCAATGATCATCTTATGAATCATTCTGGTATATGCTCATAACATTTAGAGCATAGGACATTCTGGATATATACATATCATGGTATAATCAATCAAAATCTTCATGTGATTTTACTCACCAAGTGTTGAAACACTTGAATTTTGATACAATCCTTTCCATGCAGCAAGAACCTTTCTTGTTGTTTCCATATTGAACCCTTTCAATATCTCATATATGTATGTCTGGCACAACCATATTAGAGCCTTAATCTATCCATATAGATATTGATGCCTAATATTCCGGGTTTGCCCAAGTCTTTCATCGAAATCTTATTTTAATGAAATTCTTAACTTGTGTCAATACAAGATACATCATTTCCAATCAACAATATGTCCTTTACATAATGTATTAGAAATATGTCTCAGCGCTCCCACTTAATTTCTTGCAAATGCAAGCATCTTCATCATCTCCGATGAATTTAAACTCTTTTAACAGTTTCATCATGGTGAAGATTCCAACTCCGCTATGCTTACTTCAACTATTGAAGTTTACATGCCCTTTTTAGCACCCTTTGAATTAACAAAACCCTTCGGACCATGTCATGTACATGTCCTAGGTTACCGTTCTATTAGAAGAACCTTGTTTTGTTTATTCAACTACCATATACCAAATTATATGTAGTGGTTCCTACATTAATCCGTCAAGACTATATATCGCTATGAAAGATCAAATCTTGTCATAGTCAACTCCTTGAACATTGTCGTAAACATATTTCTGACATGTCGACTATTTCAGAGATGTTAAACATCCATGTCTTATTTCTTTATAGATCCAAACACGACCGATAGGCTTCACGCCTTTCCGGAGGGTCTTCCAAGTTCAGAAACTTGTTTTCTTGTGTATGGATACTATCACGGATTCTATGACTTCTAGTCATTTTATGGAGTCAGGGCCCATCATCGCTTCTTTGCATGTAGTCGGTTCATCATTGTCAAAACAATAACGACTTGCTTATCAAATCTTACTATTTGATTCTTACCGACCCACACGGTTCTATAGGAACTTTAATCTCCGAGATCACACCTTTTATAATCACGAGAGCCATAAGCATTGTGGCCGCCACAGGGACACTTTCCGGTGCTGCGCTACTTAGCACATATAGCTAAGGTTCAACAAACTTATCAAAGTTCTATTGTCCTCCCACTTAACTTTTCACGAAAAATTCCTTCTCAAGAAATTTGACGTTCCAAGTAACAAACTCTTTTGTCCTTGGTGTAATGGAGAAATTCCCAACAAATTCTTTGGGATAACCTACAAAGAAGTGCTTATCCGACTTTGGTTGTAAACATTTTACTTATGCATAGCGTACCAAAATTTAAGAAAAGACAATTCGGGTTTTATCCCAAACCATAACTCATATGGTCTGATTTCAATGGATCACGATGGTGCTCTTTTCAGTGTAAACGCGGTAGCCTCTAAAGCTTCAATCCTTAAAACATAATGGCAGTTTTATAAATGACACCTTTAATCTTACCATGTCAAACATGGTTTGATTTCATCTCTCAAATATGCCATACTCCTATGGTTTATCGGGGAACACAAATCATGGAACAATTCCTCAAGTCTTAGGTGTTTTTGCTAAACATGTAACTCAAATATCTTCCTTTATGATCGAATCATAAACTCTTTATTTTCTTGTTACAATGATTTTCCACTTCATCTTGAAAGTCTTTGAACAATTTTCAAATGTTTCATACTTCTTCCTTATTAAGTAAATATACAGATATATTCACTCAAATTTTCGGAGAAAGCATATGAAGCAAAAAGATCCATCGCATATGGCTACACATAATGGACTATGCACATCAGCATGCACAATTTCCAATAAGCTAGTCATCCGTTCCTCTCCGGCCTATGGACGGAGTTTCAATTATCTCGAGGAAAGTCTCACATGCGTCAATTGATCAAAATCAAGGACTCCAAAATTCCATCAACATGGAGTTTCTTCATGTTTTCTTTCAAATATAATTCAAACATCGATGTCACTTCATAAGTGATCTTTCAATCATTTGTCTTGCGACATTTTAGCAATAGTGTTTATGGATGTGATTTCTCCAACTAGACTTGTAAAAGTTCATCCATCCTTTATGGAATACGGTAATTATTTGAACAGCCATTGTTCTCATAATACCGGAAAAAAATAGCAATTATTTAAACAAATCTTGAAGGCTTGGTTTGATGAAAACGAAAAACACAATAACACTTTATTTGTTTTTGATGAACATCATCACTCATTCTCTTGGTAGTTACTTAGGCCATTGTAGTTCATGAATTGCGTTGTCCTGTATGACACTTCATACCAACCAATTCGGTATCCAATACCGGTATCCAATACCTCATAACCACATTGTTTAACAAGCAAGGAATATAGCCATAACATGTATATCTTCTATATACCTAAGTTGGACATCTCCAACCTTTTATTTTCTGCCAAATATTTTATAGATTCTCTTTCAGCAATTTCTTTTTCTTTTAAAAGAATCTATCAACATCAATAGTGGTGTCATCAACATGACACATGGTACAAAGCGTATATAGTCAAATACTAATACCTTTGGACTTGCACTTTGAAGTGGATCACCATCATCAAATGTTTGGTGTTCTTTCAAAAATCCATTCTTTAGTAATCTATTAGTGTAGTAAACATTTTACTTACATCTTCTATTCATCCTTATCATGACAACTTTCATGATCAAGCTACTATAGCCTATAAGGAAGAATCACGAGTATAATATAGTTCCCAAAACCTTTTTGGTAGATTCGGATGCCTAGCATCTCCATCCTTCACAAATTCTCATACAATATGAGAACATGAATTTTGCTAAATTATACTCTATCATAATGCAACCAAAAACATTGTTTCAGATATCACAATATCTTTCACACATGATGGTTTCTGAAACAATTTCCAGCTCCAATATAATCTTGATATTAAAACAACTTTTTGAATATCAATAATCATGGAGGCAAACATGATACTTTAGATACTAACATTGGAATTCTTACTCTTGATTTAATACTACTTATTAAACTTCATGGAGTAAATAGAGTTTGCTGAAAGTTTGCAATAGGACTTATAAACTTTAAATTGACATTCAAAACAATACGATACCAGTTCGTAAAGTAAATATCCAGAATTCTATAGTTCTATTATCTCAAATAAAAACTAAGCATAAGGTAGAAAACGAATGCCAATGACTACAACAAACTATGCAAATTCACTTTGATTTATTTTATGACAAATTGAGTTCGACTAATCCAAATTAGAAATGAACTCCCACTCAAAAACGACATCCCTCGTGCCTTTTTGGTGATTACATGAACCAAATCCACTACACCAAGTCCGATCATCACGTGAGTTGATGTAGCTTCAAAGGCGAGCATCTATATGGGCATCATATCAACTATATGACTCATGCTTAACCTTTAGGTCCGTGTTCCAAGTCCATGTATGTACATGCTAGGCTCGCCAAGTAAGAACCTTAGTCCTCGCGTGTGTAAAACTGTCTTACACCCGTTTGTATGAAAGCATAGAGTCGAGTACACCCGATCATCACGTGATGTCTCGAAACACGATCCACAAAACGGTGCATACTTAAGGAAGAACACATTTTTATCTTGATATCTAAATGAGGGATCATCTTACAATGCTACAGAAAGCGCCAAACTAGCAGTATAAGATGCTAACATCTAATGTGTAAAGTTAGATGATATGGTCCATGCATTTGATCTCTATCAATTGCATCGTGGTATGATATCTATCATTCCTTTGTGTGTAAGGCCAAGGTCTATGGAACTTACACGTTGAATGTGTTGTAAGAGTATCTGTCATACATCTACTTACAACAATACCATATCAAGACACTAGCCCAGCTACGATCTAAACTAGACGCCTCTAATTTATCAATTGCAAGTTTTACGTGGCTTAGGGCTTTCGGAGATAGAACCGTTCTTACCTACGAACATGAACCACAACGAGGATAACCAAGTTATTAGCAACTCGTTGTAAATCAGATATTGACTATAGTAGGAGAGACAGACACCCGCCAGCCACTTATGCAAAACTAGTTGCATGTCAATCGTGGAACCGGTCTCATGTACAATGACATGTAAGGTTGGTCCGGGCCGCTTCATCCCACCATGCCACCAATATCCAAAATACATAGAAGATGCAATAACATGATCATCATCGCCCACATATCAACATATGTGTACTACCCGTGCTAAGCACCTACGCATAGATCAGGCTCTGATACCACTGTTGGGTCCGCAGCATAGAAAACAAAAAATTTCCTACGGTGTGAACTACACGCCAAGATCTATCTACTAGGTACAAAGCAACGGGTGGACATACATCCAACGAGAACTTACCCTCGTAGAAACCAAGCTTTGTTAACGAGTAGGAACTCGTGGTTGATGTAGTCGTACACTTGCCGATCTCAAGATCGTGATGAAGTCCAGCAGGTCCGGCTCCAGCACGTCCATCAGATCCAGCTCCAGCACCACCAAGTCCAGCACCGCAAAGCAGCGGTGCATCCGTGATCGCACACACGTCCGGTACCCCGACAACCTTCATCCCTCGCTCCAGCAAAGCAGCGGAAGCAGCAACTTCTTTCCAGATAAAGCCACCGGGAACATGTATCTCGCTAATCCGAGACCATGGGGGAATAATACTAGAGGGGGAGAGAGATCCTTCACAAGGAGGTGTGTGTGTGAAGGTGTGAGAGGGGGGACTTTTATAGGAGGAGGGGGTGCCCCTCCCCATGGCCGGCGCCCAAGGGGTGACCCCTCACCTCCTCATTCATATGGTAGTAACTCCCTCCACATAAATTTGCCCCTTCACATTCTCTTTTAAAGTCTCCACTTTAAATGCATCAAATCTCTCCAAATTTAATGCTCTCTCATTTAATAAAACTATTTTATTAATTTTATTCAGAATTTTGTTAATTACTTTAATTAACAAACATTCACATAAAACCCCTTGCCACATTTCAATATGACATGCAGAACCAATTTCAGCAATTTCACCCGAAACAGTTTCGGTGTCTATTGAAATAATTCCAGTGCTTTCTTAAATCTTTATCTGAAACATATTTTCTCCAAATGGTGTCGGTATCCCTTAAATGTGTCACCCTACGGTTCGCGAATAATGCAGACATGATCGAGACCCCTCTCAGATCAATAATCAGAAGCGGGACCTGGAGATCCATACTGACTCCTACACATTCAACGATGACTTCTGTGATTTTGAGAACCTTTAATGCTAGTAACTAAATCCCTTTGTCTCGCGATATATTACATATCCGAGATTTTATCATCGGTATCTCCATACCTAGTTTGATCTCGTTGCCGACATGCACTCTTTTCTTGTTCCCGTGATATAACATTCTAGTGATCACATCACTTGCTTGCAAGCTAACCAATGTGATATCACCTAGAGGGCCCAGAGTATATCTATCCGTCATCGGGATGGACAAATCCCACTCTTGATCCATGATCCTCAACATAACACCTTCGTAGCACTGAACCCACCTTTATAGTCACCCTGTTACGATGTGACGTTTGATGTTATCAAGATACTCTTCCGGTGTTAGCAATTAACATGATATCATGGTCTAAGGACTAAGATTACTTCGTATGATGTTATAGCAATATAAACATAATGACTTGATCGTAATGCTATACTTCGGATGAATGTTCATCACATCATTCCACCAATGGTGTGACCTTGTTATTAACAACATCCAATGTCCATGATCAGGAAACCTTGATCATCTTGTTAATCAACAAGCTAGTCTATAAGAGAGGCATAACTAGGAACCCTTTTTGTTTATTAAACACACATGTATTGATGTTTCCGGTCAATACAATTCTAGAATGTAAAATAAACATTTATCATAAACATGGAATAAGATAATAACCACTTTATTATTGCCTCTCGGGCATATTCCCTTCAGTCTCCACATCCACATTTAGTCCCGGTTGGTGCCTCCAACCGGGACTAAAGGTTCATCATATCTTTAGTCCCGGTTGCTGGTTTTAGATTAGTACTAATTAATTATGATTATGTTTGATGTACTTAATTAATTATATATTGCAGATGAGCCGGCAATGGATGTACGCTGACCGACTCTCTAACGAGTTCATTAAAGGCGTGCATTCTTTTCTTCTTGTGGCCGAGGCAAATAAGCGGAGTGGTTTTATGTCTTGTCCATGTGGTGTCTATCGGAATCATAAAGAATACTCTTCCTCAAGAGTCAATCACAACCACCTATTTCGGTCCGGTTTCATGACCGACTATAATTGTTGGACCAAGCATGGAGAAAGAGGGGTTATGATGGAAGACAACGAAGAAGAAGAGAATGACAACGACTACCCTAAATACGATGGTACTACAATGGAAGACATTGATGAAGAAAAAGATGAAGAACGGGCATCAGATCTGCCCAATGATGATCTTAGTCGGGCCATTGCTGATGCCTAGGAAGAATGTGTAACTGAAAGGGAGAGGTTGAAGTTCAAGAAGATGTTAGAGGATCACAAAAAAATGTTTTATCCGAATTGTGAAGATGGGCACAAAAAACTGGGTAGCACACTAGAATTTTTGCAATGAAAGGCAGAGAATGGTGTGACTGACAAAGGATTTGAAAAGTTGCTGAGAATAATGAAGAAGTTGCTTCCAAAGGATAACGAACTGCCCGCTAGTACCTACGAAGCAAAGAAGGTTGTCTACCCTCTAGGATTAGAGGAGCAGAAGATACATGCATGCATTAATGACTGCATCCTCTACCGCGGCGAGTATGAGAATTTGGATGCATGCCCAGTATGCACTGCATTGCGGTATAAGATAAAACGAGATGACCCTGGTGATGTTGAGGGCGAGAACCGCATGAAGAGGGTTCCTGCCAAGGTGATGTGGTATGCTCCTATAATACCACGGTTGAAATGTTTATTCAGGAACAAAGAGCATGCCAAGTTGTTGCGATGGCACATGGAAGACTGTAAGAAAGACGAGATGTTGAGACACCCCACTGATGGGTCGCAATGGAGAAAAATCGAGAGAGAGTTTCCGGACTTTGCAGGTGATGCGAGGAACTTATGGTTTGGTCTAAGTATAGATGGCATGAATCCTTTTGGGGAGCAGAGCTGCAGCCATAGCACCTGGCCTATGACTCTTTATATTTATAACCTTCCTCCTTGGTTGTGCATGAAGAGGAAGTTTATTATGATGCCAGTGCTCATCCAAGGCCCGAAGCAACCCGACAACGACATTGATGTGTACCTAAGGCCATTAGTTGAAGAACTCTTACAGTTGTGGCACGGTCAAGGTGTACGTGTGTGGGATGAGAACAAGCAGGAGGAATTTAACCTACGAGCGTTGTTGTTCATAACAATCAATGATTGGCCTGCTCTTAGTAACATTTTAGGACAGAAAAACAAGGGATACAATGCATGCACACACTGTTTAAACGATACTGAAAGTATATATTTGGATAAATGTAAGAAGAATGTGTATCCAGGGAATCGTCGTTTTCTTCCGCCCTCGCACATCCTAAGAAAGAAATGTAAGCATTTCAATGGTGAGGCAGACAGCCGGTGTAAGCCTATCCACCGGACTGGTGATGATGTATTTGACATGGTAAAGAATTTAAAAGTAATCTTTGGAAAGGGTCCTGGTAGACAATCTGTTCCGAAGGACGATGTCGGACACGCACCCATGTGGAAAAAGAAATCTATATTTTGGGAGCTACCCTATTGGAAAGTCCTAGAGGTCCGCTCTGCAATTGACGTGATGCACCTGACGAAGAATCTTTGCGTGACGCTGCTAGGCTTCTTGGGCGTGTATGGGAAGAGCAAATATACACCTGAAGCACGGCAGGACCAACAACGTATAAAAGACCGAGACGGCATGCATCCAGAGCTGTTTGAAGGTACTGCTAGCTACACCCTTACCAAAGAAGAGAAGGAAATCTTTTTTGAAGTCCTTTACAGTATCAAGGTCCCGTCTGGTTTCTCGTCAAACATAAAAGGAATAATAAATATGGCAGAGAAAATATTTCAAAACCTAAAGTCTCATCACTGCCACGTGCTTATGACCCAGCTGCTTCCGATTGCATTGAGGGGACTCCTGCCGGAAAATGTTCGAGTACCCATTGTGAAGCTATGTGTGTTTCTCAATGCAATTTCTCAGAAGGTAATCAGTCTAGATAGTCTACTAAGGTTACAGAAAGATGTGGTCCAATGTCTTGTCAGCTTCGAGTTGGTGTTCCCACCATCCTTCTTCAATATTATGACTCACCTCCTAGTTCACCTAGTCGATGAGATTAACATTCTTGGTCCTGTATTTCTACACAATATGTTCCCCTTTGAGAGGTTCATGGGAGTGTTAAAGAAATATGTTCATAACCGTGCTAGGCCAGAAGGAAGCATCTCAAAGGGATATGGAACAGAGGAGGTCATTGAGTTTTGTGTTGACTTTATTCCTGACCTTAAGCCCATCGGTGTTCCTGAATCAAGGCATGAGGGTAGAGTTAGTGGAAAAGGCACGCTAGGAAAGAAAGCAAGGATATGTATGGACGGACATTCTCTCACTAAAGCACACTACACAGTTCTGCAAAGTTCCACCTTGGTGGCTCCGTATATCGAGGAACACAAGAATATTGTACACTCCAACAATCCGGGGAAGCCTGGCTCCTGGATTAGAGATGAACATATGAGGACTTTCGGCGGTTGGTTGCAGACACATCTCATGAATGACATAAATGTTGGAGAGCAGTTGTACTTGTTGGCCAGGTCACCATCTTCGACTATATTGACTTTCCAAGGGTACGAGATAAATGGGAATACATTTTACACGATGGCCCAAGATAAAAAGAGCACCAACCAAAATAGTGGTGTCCGATTTGATGCAACAGACGAGAATGGGCAAAAAATACATATTATGGTTACATAGAGGAGATATGGGAACTTGACTATGGACCTTTTTTTAAGGTTCCTTTGTTTCGGTGCAAATGGGTCAAGCTGACAGGAGGCGGGGTTGAGGTAGACAAGAAATACGGAATGCCAACAGTGGATCTCAACAACCTTGCGTATAGAGATGAACCATTGTCCTAGCCAATGATGTGGCTCAGGTTTTTTATGTGAAGGACATGTCTACCAAACCGAGAAAAAGGAAAGATAAGCAAAAGAATACAGCATCCGATGAGCCAAAGCACCACATAGTTCTTTCAGGAAAAAGAAACATCGTGGGGGTGGAGGATAAGACAGACATGTCAGACGATTATGATAAGTTTCATGAAATTCCGCCCTTCGCTGTGAAGGATGACCCAAGCATCCCGTTAAGTAAGGAAGATGCTCCATGGTTACGGATTAGAAGAAAACCCTAACATGTGTGGATGTTGGTGATGTACAATATTATTAAACCTTTATTTTTAATGATCTTTTATATGTATATGGATATGAACTTTCTCGATCTCAATAGGTAGTATTGCAAGTTGTTGTGGCCAGACATTTATTAATATTAAAATGTAAAAATTAGTCATAATCATATCTAACCCTGTAGTACACAGCTTCTGGGTCGTCTTCGGAATCGTCATCGTCATCGCTCGTAGCACGCGGATGGATCCTCAGCCCTTCCTCGTAGCACGCGGATGGATCCTCCGGCCTCGGATTCACGACGCGCGAGGGAGGGAGCTCCCGGATGACGACCCCAGTACGCCCTAGGCCTTCACCACCACCACCATTCTTATGGCTATGCTGCTGGTGAAAGTGCGGGTACCTCAGGCGAGGATGGTCTCCCATGGCGATGTAGCGCATCACACCGGCGATAGTCCGGTTCGCCCACCACAGGCGACGACCAGCCTTGTTGTGGTTCACTGGGGGCGGGCCGTCACCCTCGTACCTGGCGAGCTCCCTTTCCCGTCGGTTTGTGAAGAAAGCATTCCAGGTGTCGAGTTTGTCGGGATCCCAATGGGGATCCATCCGCTGCTCCGGCGTGAGCTCGAGGTAGAAGTGGTTCGTGATGGCCGCCTGGCGGGCCGAACCTTGAGACATAGGAGGAACAGGAACCCCTCCAGTGCTTAGCATCCAGCCAGCGGGCAGCCGGTACCCCGGCGGGCATGGGTAGCTAGAGGCGCACAGCGCCTCGGTCTCCTCGAACGTCAGAAAAGCCTAGTAAGCGGTGTCCATTGTTGTGAGAGAGAAGGTGTGGATGTGTCGATGGAAATGACGGTCGGCCTAGATATAGAGGGACATGGCGGGAGAACATGGCGGGAAGCGGGGGAAATAGCGGGAGAACATTTCTACTATATTTTTGTGAATATTTTGCTATAATATATGTATTTTTCCATTTTTAAATAATAAACTATATTTTTATTATTTTTTGTGAACATTTCTACTAAATATAATACTTGTTAAATAATAGATAATTACATTTAAGTTGTATAATAAAGTATGATAATAGATTTAAATTATAGATCTTCTTTTTCTGAAAATTTTAATATATAATACATAATTTTCTGAAAACTATAAATTATTTTTGGTTTTGGCCCCCGGTTTGGCTAAAGGGGGGGGTGGTATAAATACCCCACCCCCGCCCTGGGTCATGGCACGACCCGGAGAGCCCCGATCTTCTTCCCACGGAGCTCGCCGCGCCCACGTACGCTGTCTGCCGCGCCGCCGAACGCGCTGCCCGTCTCCGCCCCGCGCCGCCCCGCCGCATCGTCTCCGCGCCGCCCGTCCCGCCGCGTCCGTCCCTCCTCGCCGCGCCCGTCCGCCCGCTGCCCGTCCCAGCCCTGCTCGTACGCCGCCCGTGCAAATGAGGGATCGCCGCCCGCGCCCTCGCCCGTCCCGCGCTGTCGCTCGCCATCGCCGCTCCCGCCGCGCCGCGCTGCCCACTGCAGGTGAGGTATACGTAGGGGTGTAGTTAGTGTGATTTTGTTAGTTAATTAGGGATTTTATTTAGTTAGGGATTTAGTTAATTAGGGATTTTAGTAGTGATTTAGTTAGGGATTTTAGTTAATTAGGGATTTTAGTAGTGATTTAGTTAGGGGTTTTAGTAGTGATTTAGTTAGGGATTTTAATTAGGGATTTTAGTTAGTGATTTTAGTTAGGGATTTTAGTTAGTTTATTATTAGGGCTTAGGGTTTTATTAGGGATTAGGTTTAGTTAGAATACTTAGTTAATTAGGTTTAGTTTAGTTAGTGGTACGTTTATGGTTATTGTTATTAGGGCAATATATACTTAGTGATTTAGTTACTGTTTATGTTTTATGATTGTTTATTGCTATTATTTAGTTATGTCGCGTCCATCTCGTCCGAGCCTACTGGACTCCGTCGGGGATGTCCGAGTCTGGGCTCCGCCGGGTTAGCACTAGGAGGTGCTACCTGTCGGGACTCGTACCTTGGTGAGGAATCCGGGTATCATCGTCGATTCGGAGCTTCTTTGGTGGCGTCCACGAGGTCCAGGAGCGGTGCAGAGTGAGCCAGCCCCCGAGGAGGTGGTACGTCGTCGTATCAGGGAGGAGGACGAGCATGTACGGCGATACATGTATCTTTTGGAGACTAGGTTCTCCAATATCTGGCAGGTTCACGGATCTCACCCGAGCTATTCTCTGGTGATGGTGGCTACAGAGCTCCCATAGCACAGAACGCGACAACCGCGTTCGCTACTTTATCTTAATAATGTACTTTATCTTATACTTTATCCTATAATACACCCGAGCTATTCTCCGGTGATGTATTAATAATGTACTTTATCTTATACTTTATCCTATAATGCACCCGAGCTATTATCCGGTGATGTATTAATAATGTACTTTATCTTATACTTTATCCTATAATGCACCCGAGCTATTCTCCGGTGATGTATTAATAATGTACTTTATCTTATATTATTTTACTTTATCTTAATCACTAAGTATTGTATCCGAGTTGTCACAGTTGTAATATTCTTTTACTTAATGCAATATTCTTTTTCTATATTAGTTAAGCTATGGACGGTACACAGAATGATAAGGAGCTTCTCAACATGATAGATGAGGGTACTGGGGGGTCTTATTATGATGGCTCCGAATATCTTAATTTGTCTGGAGGAGACGATGGTGGAGAAAATAGTGCAGATGATGGTGCTGACCATGGTGGAGACCATGGTGAAGACACCATAATAATGACAAACTCTATCAAGGTATATAAACCCTTTATCAATCGTTCACTAGTATAGATGCACTAATTGATTCGTATATATGTACTGATGAATGTTTCTTCTCTTAGACCTCCGCTTCCGGCCAATCTTCTACAAATACAAGAGGCCCGACACACAAGTTGCCCGCTGATGTCCGTTTCAGCATTGACTTAGTCTCTCCGCAGGGTCACCCGCTGGAGCCCAAAGAAGCTGCGAATGCGTTTACAAGTCAATGTGGAGTGATTGTTAGAGACAAAGTCCCGATCACCACACGAAACTGGAACAAGCCAGGAAAGAAAAAGGATCCAGCTGGGACTAGTTTTGTAGATGACAGAGCAAAAGATACAATGTGGAATTCTCTCATGACACATTTCACCCTACCAGTCTTGGAGACTGATGAGCTCACACAGCAAATGACGAGGAAAGTCAATCACTTTGCTCTTAAGAAGATGGCCGAACTATTCAAGGAATGGAAAAAAAGATTGTACCACAAGTATGTCTTGAAGGAAACAACTCCTCCATTCGTTGGCCCACTAGAGTTGCAGCAGGATAACTGGGCCGCATTTGTGGAATACAAGACCTCAGCACCAGCTAAGGCAATATCAGCAAAAAATAAGGAAAATGCAGCCAAAAAGAAATATCACCATCATATGGGCACAGGTGGCTACAAAAGTGCCATGCCTAAGTGGGATAAAGCTGAGGCTGACCTAGAGGCTAAAGGGGTCACTCCAGCTACGTCTAGTTGGCCCTTGAGGTCAAGAAATTGGGTATTCGGGCATGGGGAATCATTAGACCCAGAAACAGGCGAGATTGTTGCAGCCGAAGAAATTTCTTCATCCAAGAAAGAACTTGTTAAAGTGATGAAAGAGGTTAAAGAGGGAACGTTTGTTCCCGACAGAGAGAACGATGAGCCGACAAAGGCTCTCGGGAATCCTGAAAAGGCTGGACGAACAAGAGGGTTCGGACCTTCTTATCCATGGGTTATCGGGTTTCCCGAGCACCGTGACACGTACAGAAGCCGATCGAGAAGAACAAAGCGGCAAAAAGAGGAGGATATAGAGCGGTTCGCGAGGTTTGAAGCCATGCTGCAGGAGCATCGCCAAGAGCTTAATGAACTTAAAGGACTCCGACAGCAAGATCCTACACCGGACAGTACGGTTGGCCCATCGCAACAGAAAAGCAGCGTGCCTTCCACGGAGGGCCACGGTAATGATGCAACGATGGATGTGTACCCCGTGGATGCAATTAAGGAGAAGACTAGTTGTGAGCTGCATGTTGAACTGAAGAATATTTCCATGAAGGTGGCGGTCAGCTTTGCTTTACCTTCTGCACCGGGAGCGACCTGCCATTGCAATCCGATTCCAGCTGGCTATGCTCGTGTTGGTGTGGATGAAATTCTGCCTATGTGTCAGTCACTACAGCTTGACATCCCTGGAGGTAAAGGGGAGACGACACTGGGAGAAGTCACGAGTGGCTTTATTCTTTGGAAAAAAGAATACATCAAGTTTCCAGGCTCGACACCAAGGCCACCTTCTCCACCAAGGCAACCGTCTCCTCCCAGTGCACTGTCTCCTCCAAGTCCACCTCCAAGTGCACCGTCTCCTCCCAGTAATAGTTCAATCCATGACCCCAACACGAGTCCATATCAATCTACGCAGCCGCCTCCACCCACTAAGGGACAAAAGTGGAAGAATACCACCGCTCCGTCGAGCGATAACCAACGCCCGAAGAGACAGTTGTCGCCCCTCCTAAGAGTACCGTCGGTTCCTCCCAAGAGGGCTTACGACCTGACCGATGAGGAGACCGATGCGATCGTACGGGCCGAAGTGGATGCTCATTTTAAAAAGAAACAACCTGAGCCAGAGGTCCAAATAAAACCGGAAACCAAGGAGCACTTTAGGAAATTACTGACGCGGCCATCCCAAGCTCAGTTAAATACGCCAGATGACTATACACGATGTCTTCAGAAGACACTAAAACAGAAGAGATCAAGCGGTAGAGGAAGCATCAAAAAAGAGATTCCCCAACAGGAGGAACAAGCAAAACAACCGAGTGGTAGCGAAAGCATCAGAACAGACGTCCCCCAGCTGGGGAAACAAGCAAAACAATCGAGTGGTAGCCGAAGAACCAAAAAATATGTTCCCCAGCTGGGGAAACAAGCACACCAATCGCTCCCCCCCACTCTAGGTGAACATACCCAAACCTCAACTATATGAGGAAGAACCTATGGATCCGGAAACGGCTAGGATATTGGCCGAGCAATGTGGTATGCCTATTCATGAAATTATTCACGGCGATATGCCCAAGGCTGATGTAGCATCCAAATTTGTTAACGGGGAGCCTCTGGTCAGTTCTGAGAGGCTTCGGGATATGTCAACACAAATGCGACGATTCCATGAATGGTACATGAAAGCATCAAAAGAACAGCGAAATTGGCTCATACTGAAAGTTCGAAATCGCATTACTTCATTGAAGACGAGGTCCCTATTGAATTTACAGAATTATTTCAGTTATTCAATCTAAAGGAACTCGACAAAACTATCCTCAGTTCGTATTGTCTGTAAGTGATTACTTTATTTATGTAATTAGGTCTCTATCTCAGCTTGTTCAATTCATTGCCGGTAAGTATACTCACTATATTCTTTTGTATGCTATATATAATGATGCAGAATGAAGATGATCGATTGTAAAACAAAGGCTATCAACGGATTTGGGTACATTGACCCACATCGAGTTCATGAAGCTATACTAAAGGATAAACCACTAGAGACCGAGCACAACTTGTTGCGGTTTCTCACGAAACAGTATTTCTGTAACGAAATACTATTTCCTTACCACGACGGCAAGTGAGTTTTTGTACACATTAACTTTTGCTTACTCGATGTTCAGTGTAAATGATGAGTTACTGACGTATGTAAACCTTGCGTAGGTACCACTGGATTCTTCTAAGCATTTCACTTGACATGGAAAGAGTTCACATCATGGACTCACTAAACAAAGACATTGAAAACTACCGCATCATTATCGATGCGCTCCAGAGGTAATTTCAACCATTATCGTACTAGATCGGTTTCTTTCGTTCATTTTCTGGGATATCAAGTAGTTATTAACTCATACATTAATTTTCTTTGTCGGGTAGGGTTTGGACACAGTTCAAGAAACATGTCCGTGATCAATGGCGTGAGGAGCTATTTTTTGAATCACTCTCGGTAAGTAGTACGAGCTAAGTCCGCGCATCTATTTAATTCTAGTTTATGTGCATTTATCATGCTAGTGTTATTATTTGATTGAATTCTATTCTTGTAAAGTGCGCGAGGCAGCCACAAGGAACTAATCTATGTGGATTCTACGTGTGCGAGTTTATTCGCATCAGTATTGAGAAGCCCTCGGAAAATATTCGAGTAAGTAAACAATATATTCACCCTTTATTTTTATTACAAAAAGCCGTGGAGTCTAATTCATACGATCTCTTTTTTACATAGTTAGACGCGATGCGGGACAAGCTCCTATCAGAGGACCGCCTAATAGCAATCCAAGAGGAATTTGCTGTATTTTTTCTTGACGAGGTCATAGACCCACGAGCGCGAATACTGTATAAGTAGACTCTAAAGCATCCATGTAATGATCTCCATGTAATCAAATAGACATGCTCTGGACCCGGTTGAGACTCCATATATGCTTGTAAGAGTAATTATATTATATATTGCGTCAATGTGTATAAGTACTGTGTAGTAGCGTTCTGTATATATACGAAAACTTGTTTCTAATGAAAACACAAAATGAAAAATAATTGAACACAAAACACAAAATGAAAAGAAAAACACAAAACCCTAAAACCCCATCCCCTGCCGCGACAGCCAAATGGCCCAAAATGCTGCCGCGGTAGGGAACCTTTAGCCCGGTTCATAACACGACCCGGGGCTAAATGTCATGCCGCTCAGCGCGTCTAGCAGGCCACGTGGTTGGACCTCTAGCCCCGGTTCAGTTACGAACCGGGGCTAAAGCTTGGACCTTTAGTCCCGCTTTCGCAGCCCCGGTTCGAAATCCAGGGCTAAAGGCCCTTACGAACCGGGGCAAATTGCCCGGTTTTTACTAGTGTTTACTACTCGCTCCGTCTAGAAATATAAGACGTTTTAACTTTGTGAAACGAATATATTCAGACGTCTTTTATGTATAGATTTAGAGTGAACCTATATACTAAAAGATACCTAGATACATTCGTTTCACAAAGCTAAAATGTCATATATTTCTAAACGGAGCGAGTATTTATTAAGGTTTAGCTGGTCACTGAGTAGTATAGCTAGCACTCGATTTGTACACTACGCAGCCTAGCACGGAGCAGTATTCGGGAAAATTGGTTATTTAGCCAAAAGATTACCCACCTTGGATTGTATATACCCATAGTAGTTGATATAGTCCATTGGTAAATACTCATTGGATTTGGAAGTAAATAATAATTAACACACATCCCCTCCAACTATAACTGGATATGGAAAGACAAAATCATCCTTGATTAATGAACGGGAACTAGTGACGAAACGGTTGCTGGGTCACTCAGGCTTTAGAAACCCTCAGCTCGTCACGTGCGCCTGCCACCAGCGGTCGCCTTGAGCGACGTTGAGCGATGTGGTCGCATCCTTCCTCTGTCTGCCTGCCACCCAAAATACATGCATGTTGGCTACGGGTGCCGGTGACTTTTAGCTTGATCATCCACGAGCCATACGAGAAGCAGGAGCGGACACTATACTGTGTCAGGAATGCCGACCTGGACGAGACAACAGCTACGGCCGGCCGGTAAGGCCAGACACGGAGGGTAGACACGGAGGGTCTTTCGCCTACGCAGCGCGTGCTGGCGACACACACTTTGATCAGTCGGAGGATGTGGCGAGCAACAGTCCTCGGTACTTCGTCCATGGCCCGCGGCTTGCACACGCACGCGATGCAGAGCGGTACGACTCGCTTGGAGGGGGCTGCGGCGGCTGACCGGTCACCAGCAAGCACTTCATTAAAACTATCTCACCTTTTTTTAAGAACTCTACCAGAATTGCGTGTCTTTTTCGTTAAGAAAGAGATATGTTTTATAAGAACCGATAGAGACCATATATTACAAGCGATCTAGTCTTCCAACTCCACGCCAATAAATTACGCTATTTCTCCTAGCGATCCACACCACTTTATTCCTTTTCACTGATCAAACTCCACTTTGATCTTGCGACAGACCTCCATTGGCATGGTTGCCATATTGTCAAACACTGGGTTGTTGCATTCCCGCTAGAGACAACCACCAGAATAACCAGCCGATTTACCTCCTTCTGAAGACCACGGGGCACAGCCTGTGCGAGCTCACACCACCACTCCTCAAAGGATGATGCCGTATCAGGAGTAAAATTCTTCTGAATTAGGAGGATAGAGAACCAAATCTGTCTAGGGAAGGAACATTGGACTGTAAGGTGTTATCTTGGGCAATGTAGTCTTTTTTTTGAACAATTAAATGGTTAAGTTTGTCTAGTTTATGGAAATCTCTTTTTTGTTAAATCAAAATAAGATTAATCCTTCCGATGGATATTTTACCAATGAACAGTCAGAAAATAGGTTTAGGATTTTGTGAGTGGGTCTAAAGCCCCACACGTCCTCCACTTATATAATCATGACATGTACATATTACATACGTATACGTCTCGTATACGTGTTACACGACAGGTGGGGTTAGAGTATAATTACAATTATAACACTCCCCTCAATCTAAACCGCTACATACAAGGTTGAGATTGGACTTAAATCTATCTAACATTTGTTGTGTGGCTGACTTAGTAAATACATCAGCCAGTTGGTCATGAGTGGAGATGAACCTGACGTCCAGTTCACCGGCAACTACTCGTTCTCGCACAAAATGGCAATCGATCTCAATGTGCTTAGTTTGAGCATGAAAGACTGGATTTGCCATTAGATAAAGATATGGGGGTATGCTGCCAAGTCACACCAAGCTCCTTGAGTAGAGAGTCTACACATATAGCTTCAGCAGCACCATTAGCCAATGATTTATACTCTACCTCGATACTCGATCTCGAGACTGTGGGTTGCTTATTTGAACTCCATGAAATTAGATTGGGACCAACAAAAACTACAGACCTACTGGTGGATCGTCTATCGTCCACACACCCTACCCAATCGGTGTCGATAAAGATACTGATGATAACCGATGGTGACTTGTGAATGCATAAGCCAGTCTCCAATGTCCCTTTGACATATCGTAGAATTCATTTAACAGACTCCCGGTGTATATCAGTGGGCTTTGACAGGAACTGGCAAACCTTGTTTACCGCAAACAAAATATCTAGATGGGTGAGTGTCAAGTACTGTAGTCGTCCAACAATACTGTGATACCTATATGCATCATCTGAATTGAGCTGTGTGCTTGAGTCTCTAGCCAAAGTCTCGGAAGGAAGTGGAGTGGTGGCAGAATTACAATTCTCCATGTTGACTCGATGAAGAATATCACGAGCATATTTCCGTTGGGTAAACGTCATCCCCCTGAATTGGATGTTGCCTCCAATCCAAGAAAGTACTCCAGCCGCCCAAGGTCCTTGATAGGAAAACTGTCGGAAAGTGAACGAACAAGACGATCCACAACCTCCGGAGTAGAGCTCGCAATAACTATGTCATCCACATACACGAACATGAAAATCTGCATTCTATCATGCGAGTATATGAAAATAGTGACATATCAGCCTTGGACGAAACAAACACAAGCTGATGAAGGAGCTGACTGAAGCGTGCATACCATGCTCGTGGCGACTGTTTCAGTCCATAGATAGACCGCTGAAGCTTGCAGACATGAGAGGGATACCGAGCATCCTTAAAACCAGGAGGCTACTGCATATAGACATCTTCGTCCAGTAAACCATGCAAGAAGGCATTGCTAACATTGACCTGCCGAAGACTCCAGCCAAGTGAAACGACGAGAGACAGTATGACACGAACTATGGCGGGCTTCACAATAGGACTAATGGTGTCTCCATAATCAATCTCGTGCTGCTGTGTAAAACCACGAGCTACCAAACGTGCTTTATGCTTGTCAATATCAGTCTAGACAATGCTTGGTTTTGAAAATCCACTTGCTGCCAACAATATTGATGCCGGGTGGTCGAGGGACCAGAGTCTACGTGTCGGCCTGCTCCAACGTAGCAAACTCATCTGACATGACAGTATGCCATGCCGGCTCGAGAAGCGCCTCCCGATGTGATGTAGGAGCAGCAAAGAAGGCGCGACGACGTGGATCATACGGGACAGTACCATCAGTGTACATCTTCTCTTGGCCAGTCTAGTCATGGTGACGCATAACCATCGCATGTTGTGTCTTAGCAGGAGGACCAGCCAAAGGCGTCGCCGCCGACAGAGCGGCAGCGGGCGACGCGGGCTGGCCGGGAGCCGACACGAGCTATGGCCCATGGGCTGGCACGAGAGGAGACAGACCGACGAAGGATGGCGCTGCTAGTGGCTCGGTCCCAGCGCTCAAGTACGGCCCATGCATGGCCGCGCCATGCACGTCGATCGGCACGGCGTCGATCGCCTGCTCCTGTGGGTGATGGGTCACGGGCACCTGAAGGGGAACAACATCAGAAGGAAAACGAATAGCTTGTTCAAGAGTTGAAACATCAACCGACACGCCGGGAGTGGCAAAGGGAAACACAATCTCATCAAAGACAACGTCACAAGAGATGTGCACATGTCCCGTGGATCTATCCAAGCACTTATACCCCCTTATCAATGGGGCTATACCCTAGAAAGACACACATCTTAGAACTAAACTCCAATTTGTGAGAATTATATTTGTGAAGACTGGGCCAACAGGCACAACCAGATATGCGAAGGAAAATATAGTTAGGCTGAATATGCATAAGACGAAACAGGGGTGTTTCCTTGTTGATGATGGGAGCAGGCATACAATTAATGAGATAACAGGTTGTAAGAAACGCCTCATCCCAATAATGCAGGGGAAGTTGTGAGTGTGCAAGGAGAGAAAGACCTGTTTCGACCAAGTGACGGTGTTTGTGCTCGGCAATCCTATTTTTCAAGGAGGTGTGGGGGCATGAGACATGATGGACTATGCATGTACGCTCAAAATAACGATGAAGGCGATGGTACTCCCCACCCTAATCATACTAAACTGCCTTGATCTTGGCGTTCAAGAGGCGCTCAACATGAGCCTAGAACACATAGAAAACCTGTTCATATATCAAATCATCAAATCAAGATCCACCACATAGGAATTACATATATGACCATAATTATGTTGGGAAGCTCATATGGTACTAAAATCTATGAAGAACAAGAGAGAAATAGATCAAGATACTTCCACAAACCCATAGTCTAGATGTGTACTACTCTCTCTTCATCATGATGACGATGGTGGAGATCCCTCCGGCGGTGGCTCTGGTAGAGTTTCCTCCTCCAGCCTTCACTGGTTCTGACTCCTTTTTGGTGTTTCTCAGTTGTGTTGCACTCTCTACAATGGCTCCTCCTGGGGACCTTTTTATAGAGGTTTTTAGGTCAAGCCAAGTCCGTGGGTGAAATAATCAAGGGCATCCGACGGTCGAACACAAAGAGAGAGGGGTGGCGCGTCATACTAGGATGGGTGCGCCGCTAGGTGCCTTTTGGACCTCCTAGCCCTTCTAGTGAGATCCAAGCACTCCAGATGCTTCCCTTGGTGAAATATTTACCCTACAGAAATCCCTGATCCATTTGACTTTGATTAGGTCCCTAAAAGCTAAAAATACACAAAACCGGGTTTTTCTATCCTAGAGGGTGATGGCTCAAAATATGTAGAGCTTGTTGGGAACCCCAAGAGGAAGGTATGATGAGCACAGCAACAAGTTTCCCTCAGTTATGAAACCAAGGTTATCGAACCAGGAAACAACTCCAAGGTGTTGCTAGCAACTTGGAATCCTACATAACAAAACCAGTGAGGGCGTCAATCTCACTGGTTTTGATGAAAACAAAGGATTAAATGTATAGTGTGGAAGATAGTAATTACTTGCAGAAAGTAAATAGTAAACGGTAAACAGTAGATGGTATATATTAATGGTAAAGGAATGGACTAGGGTCCATAGTTCACTAGAGGTGTTTTTCTTTAAGATAAATAGTATGTTGGGTGAATAAATTACAGCGGGGCAATTGACAGATTTGAGAAAGCATAACAATGCATATACTAGACATCTTGACTCCTATGAGATTTGATTGGGCATTACAACATAATACATAGACCGTAATGCAACTGCATCTATGACTAATAATCCATCTTCAGGTTATCATCCGAACCCCTTCCAGTATTAAGTTGCAAGCAACATATAATTGCATTAAGCAAAGTGTGTAAAGTAAACAATAGGATTGCCCCCATGGACAAAGGATTGTTGTTTTCTCCCTAGTAGCAACATCACATCTACAACCTTAGAGATTTCTGTCACTTCCCTAGATTAGTAGAGGCATGAACCTACTATCGAGCATAAATACTCCCTCTTGGAGTTACAAGCATCTACTTGGCCAATATAGCTACTAGTAACGGAGAGCATGCAATATCACAAATAAGATAGACATGATAGAATCAATAATCAATCTGACATAGTATCTCAATATCTATCGGATCCCCGCAAACACAACATATAAGATTACAAATAGATGATCTTGATCATGAACAGAGCTCACAAGATCTAAACATGATAGCACAAAGGAGGAGAACCAACCATCTAGCTACTACATGGACCCATAGTCCAAGGGTGAACTACTCACGCATCACTTCGGAGGCTTGCATGGTGATGAAGAAGGCCTCCAGGATGATCTCTCCCCTCCGGCAGGGTGTCGGGAAGAGATTCAGATCCCCTTGATCTAGGGATGGAGATGGCGGCTACAGACTCTTTCGTGGATTTTTGATCGGGTACTTAGAGTTTCTGCATCGGGTACTTTTATAGGCGAAGGGGCAAGGTCGTTGGGCGCCCGAGGGGCCCACACCATAGGGTGGCGCGCCTAGGGGTGGCCTCGACAGCCCTAGGTGTGGCCACCTTGTGGCCCACTTCTGCTGCCCTCCGGACTCTGTGTTCCTTCTAGTAAAATATTGACTTTGGCTTTTGTCC
Source organism: Avena sativa (assembly GCA_916181665.1). Lineage (NCBI taxonomy): Eukaryota > Viridiplantae > Streptophyta > Magnoliopsida > Poales > Poaceae > Avena > Avena sativa. The sequence goes on along the minus strand of OV702287.1, from coordinate 99,587,494 downwards.
TGTCCAATTCCGAGAATATTTCCTTACTAGCTTTTCTGAAACCAAAAACAGAAGAAAATAGGCAACTGGCACTGTGGCATCTTGTTAATAGGTTAGTTCTAGAAAATATATGAAAATACCTCAGAGTGTAAACAAAACATAAGAAAGTTGATATAAAACAAGCATGGAGCATCAAAAATTATAGATACGTTTATGACGTATCAAGCATCCCCAAGCTTAATTCTTGCTCGTCCTCGAGTAGGTAAGTGATAAAAAGAATAATTTTTAAGGTGACATGCACCATCACAATCTTGATCAAGGTATTTGTAAAGCATTGATAGCTGGGATCAAAGTACTCTAAACATGAGCACGAAAGATAGAGTTCTAACGATAAGAGATAGCAACTATGTTGTAACATGAATAGGTACAAACAAAAGATCACGAATAACAATGCATTGAAAGACGTTTGTTTGTTTCAAATACAGAAAACATAACAAGAGTGGTATTCAGGTTGTCCCTCATGGTATAGCAAAACATAAATGCATAGGACACCTTCAAAGTTCATAAGGACGACTAGATACAAATAATTTAAGAACAAGCAAGATCAAAGTTATTAATCAATCAACAAGTTTTGCGACAATGCACATTAAACTAAGAATGACCACTATGCTCTCCCAATTGGTCCATAAAGATAGAAGATGGAGACTCAACATAAAAGTAAAAAAAGAAAGGCCCTTCATAGAGGGAAGCATGGATTTCAAGTTTCATAAAGAGCTTCCAAAAATTATGGTACTTATTAGCTTTCAGCTCTCATTGCCCCTATCATAAGCATCTTGAGGTGATTAAGGTTAAAGTGACACAAATATGAGGATATGCTTGACAAGTTATAAGTTAAAAATCTCATGCCCCTTGGTTACGATTACCGAACCTCATGCTACTCAACTTTAGTCACAAGTAAGTTCTTGTTGTTGTAAGTGTATATGTATCATGGAGAACCGCCAACGGGGTACCCCTTGTCCCATGACACACGAGCTATCCCATATCAAAATGACAAGGCAGTAGATAATGAGCATCTCGACAATCTTTTTATTTGCTATTTTCATAGGTTTTTATTGAGGATGCTTCACAGAATGCTCACTATGGTTACGCTGCAAGTTTCCACCATGATTAGGCATGGCTAAGGCTATCCGCCCAGGCGCTTCTCTAACACGCATACAAACTCCATGAGCTTACAAGCTCCCCTTTTATTTCACACCACCGGGATCCATAAACAAAAGAACATGATATCAACTAAATAATAAGTACAATGTTGAAAGCATTCCCCATGGTACATGGTTCTACTAATTCACAACTTATAAAGCGCACGCATATAAGCAACATAGATGGATATAATGGTTCAAGTTTATTAAGTGCAAGAAAATAAAGTGTGCCATCAAGTTTGTGAGAGCTTTAATCACTAATTTTCACATAACAAGTTTAATTTGGAAGGTAGATAAAAACATGAATATACTTGGAATGGTGTAACACACCATGCATAGGAATTTATAGTGGACTCTTTGGAATAACTTGGTTTTCTTGGGGGTTGGGTGCATGAGTGGAACTCATACTTGTACAGGTGGAGGCTAGCAAAAGACTGGGAGCGACCAACTAAGACAGCAATAATGGCCATAATCATGCAAAGTGACAAAACATTATTAAGTAAAGCATAAAGTGATATTACAAGTCAAAAACTAAATGATCATAAAGGCTAAGGTGACTGGTTCATTGTCTTAACATGGTGTAAGCATGTGCCAAGTCAACCCAAATACAGCATCAAAGTAGAATACCGCAATATTATGCTTTTGTATGCTAAAACAACGTATGATTCTTTCAAGGCACATTATGAAATCTCAATTGTTTGGAACAAGTCATGCTACAGCAATAATCACTAAGCATAAGGTCAAAGCAATATCAAACATGACATGATAAAGTCTAGGCCACAGTCAAAACAAACTCCTTTTGTACCACTTATAAGCATGAAGCTTCCCACTCTTTTCCAACACCAATCAACTTATTTGAAACAACATATGAATGCGGGGGTCCAACCAATTTATTTAAGTAAACCAAAAAAAATAAAACTAAAAAATAAATACGCTCCAAGAACAACACAATTGTGCATGCAACAATTAAAGTGAAGTGTTTTGAAAGAAAACCTGAGATTTTTATTGATGAAGAAGGGGATGCCTTGGGCATCCCCAAGCTTTGACGATTGTACCTCTTTAATATTTATTGGGGTGACACGGATGGCATCCCCAAGCTTGAGCTTTTGTCCATACTTCATCTCATCACATTATTCTTCCCTACACTTGAAAATTTCCTTCACACAAAACTTCACACAATCTTCATTAGCAACATTAGTGTATTTGAGATAATAAGTCTTTGGGTTTAGTTTCAACACAAGTAAAACTTCCACCAAAACACAAGCTAATGTAGTAATTCCTTCTAAAAGCTCAACTGATCAAAGAGAACTCAAAGAGAAAGAGATTAAGAGGCAAATACAAATAATAACAGAAATCTGTCAAAACAGACCGGTAGGTAAAAACCGATTTTTTTGAAGACCTTCTGTTGCTCAAATCGAAAAGTGCTAAACTAACGAAAGTTACATAATAACCTGGGCATAAGAACAGAAAATTTCATCTCAATCCGACGTACAGGGATTTGTCACGATTTTTTACAGTGAAGCACAAAAATCTGTTTCGGGGCATTAATTTTCCCAAGTCTTACTTCTCTATCATTAGAGGTTATTCTTGGCACAAAAACCACACAAAAAGGATAAGGAGAGGTTATTACTGAGGCAATAACTTCCAAGACTCAACAAAAGAAAAACTTACTGAAAGTAAAAATAATTTGGGTTATCTCCCAATAGTGCTTTTCTTTAATGCCTTTCAGCTAGACATAGGAGCAAGATTCAAGTATTTTCGAATGAAGAAGCATTAAGATCAATTTTTGTTTTAATAGGAGAGGCAAAATGTATCTTCTCTCTCTTCCTATGGAAGTGTTCTATACCTTTATTTAGTGGGAATTGATATTTAATGGTGCCTGCCTTCATATCAATAATACCACCAAAAGTTCTAAGAAAAGGTCTTCCCAAAATAATAGGACAAGAAGCATTGCATTCAACATCCAAAACATAGAAATCAACGGGGACATAGGTATTGTTAACCATAATAAAAACATCATTAATACCCCCATGAGTTTCTTTTTAGCATTATCATCAAGTTGGAAATCTAAATAACAATCTTCCAATGGTGGCAAATCAAGCATTTCATAAATCTTTCTAGGCATAATAGAGACACCAGTACCAAGATCACATAAAATTTTGAGATCAAAATCATTCACTTTCATATTAATGATGGGTTCCCAACCATCTTCTAATTTCCTAGGAATAGAAGCTTTATGTTTCAACTTTTCTTATTTAATTTTTATGAGAGCATCTGTAATGTGTTTTGTAAAGGCCATATTCATAGCACTAGCATTAGGACTTCTAGAAAGCTTTTGTAGGAACATAATTACTTCAGAAATATTGCAACCATCAAGATTAAAATCAAAATTACCATCCAAGATAGTAGAACTATTGTTTCCCATATTTCGAAGAATTTCAGCATTTTTATTGGAAAAGATTCCATTGGTTTTAGGTATTGTTGCAAAAGGAATGGGGACTTCATGCGGTTTGCTAGAATCAACATTGCTGGTGGTAATAGTACAAATACTACTATTTCTAGCAATTTCATCTTCTCCTTCCCACTTAGCATGAAATTCGGCTAACAGTCTAATATTTTCATAAATTCTAACTTGTATGGCATTAGTAGCAGCAAAGGGGTTTTCCATAGTTTCAGGTTTAGCAGCCATTTTATTAATCAAAGAAGATTGTGCTTCAGACAAAGATGATATATTTTTTCAGTATTCGAAAGTGTTTCCTCAACGGTTTTATTGAAAGAAGTTTGTTTGCTAATAAAATCTTTTAGCATGACTTCAAGTTCAGAAGGTGCACTTCTATTGTTGTTGTAGGAATTTCCATAAGCATTATCATTATTGGGAGGATATGGCCTATAATTATTACTACCAAAATTATTCCTATAGGCATTGTTGCTAAAATTATTATTTCTAATGAAGTTCAAATCAACTTGCTCTTCTTGAGCAACCAAAGAGGCTAAGGGATCATGATTTGGATCAATATGAGCTTTTCCATTAACAAGCATAGACATAATAACATCAATTTTATCACTCAAGGAGGAGGTTTCTTCAACATAATTTACCTTCTTACGTTGTGGAGCTCTCTCAGTGTGCCATTCAGAACAGTTAACCATCATATTATCAAGGAGCTTTGTTGCAGCACCCAAAGTAATAGTCATAAAGAAGCCTCCAGCAGTAGAATCTAACAGATTTCTTAAAGAATAATTCAGTCATGCATAAAAAGTTTGGATAATCATCCAAGCAGTCAGTCCATGAGTGGGCCAATTCTTTACCAAAGATTTCATTATTTCCCAAGCTTGAGCAACATGCTCATTATCAAATTGTTTAAATTTCATTATTTCACTTCTCATAGATATAACCTTAGCAGGAGGATAATATTTTCCAATGAAAGCATCTTTGCATTTAATCCAGAAATCAATACTATTTCTAGGTAGGGATAGCAACCATTCTTTATCTTTTCCTCTCAAAGATAAAGGAAACAATTTAAGCTTAATAATATCCCCATCTATGTCCCTATGTTTTTGCATCTCATAAAGTTCAAAAAAGTTATTAAGGTGAGCAACAGCATCATCAGTACCAGCACCAGAGAATTGTTCTTTCATAACAAGATTGAGCAAAGCAGGTTTAATTTCAAAGAAAGCAGCTTCAGGAACAGGTGGAGCAATAGGTGTGTACATGAAATCATTGTTGTTTATGCTAGTGAAGTCACACAACTTAGTGTTTTCAGGAGTATTCATTTTTTTGCAAGATTAAGGCAAGCCAACAGAAATAGAAACTGAAATAGAAACTAATTTTTTTGTGTGTTTTTGATAAAAGAAGCAAACCAGTACAACTATTTTTTTTTGTTCTTGATAAAAAGAAACAAGCAAACAAATCAAAATAAACTAAGAAAAACAAAAACAAAGTAAAGAGATTGGTTGTGAGATACTCCCCTTGCAAGAATCTTCTTTCTCCCTAAAAAGTGATTGACGAGGAGGAAGACATTGAAGCTATCCTTAACTCCCCGGCAATGGCGCCAGAAAAAGTGCTTGATGGCTCAAAATATGTAGAGCTCGTTGGGAACCCCAAGAGGAAGGTATGATGAGCACAGTAGAAAGTTCCCCTCAGTTATGAAACCAAGGTTATCAAACTGGTAGGAGTAAGGAAACAACTCCAAGGTGTTGCTAGCAACTTGGAATCCTGCACACCACAACCACAAAACTTTGTCCCAACTTACAATGAGGTTGTCAATCTCACTAGTTTTGCTGAAAACAAAGGATTAAACGTATAGTGTGGAAGATAGTAATTCCTTGCAGAAAGTAAACAGTAAACGGTAAATAGTAGATGATATATTAATAGTAAAGGAATGGACTGGGGTCCATAGTTCACTAGAGGTGTTTCTCCTTAAGATAAATAGTATGTTGGGTGAACAAATTACATCGAAGAAATTGATAGATTTGAGAAAGCATAACATTGCATATACTAGACATCTTGACTCCTATGAGATTTGATTGGGCATTACAACATAATACATAGACCGTAATCCAACTGCATCTATGACTAATAATCCACCTTCAGGTTATCATCCGAACCCCTTCCAGTATTAAGTTGCGAGCAACAGATAATTGCATTAAGCAAAGTGTGTAAAGTAAACAATACTCCCTCCATCCAGGTTTATTGGGCTACTAGTAGAACTAGAAAAATTCCAAAAAATTAGGCTAGATTTGCTACTTAATTCGTGGTTTAATTGTCTCGATTTCTGGAAACCAGCCACGTGGCAACCTTTTGTGCATGACTCCATGAGACTACACTATGCATGACATTGCATGTAACAGAGTAGTAATTAATCCTCGTAGTTAATGAGAGGAAATCAGAAATTACAACCCGTCTATGCGATTTTTCTTCACCAATAGAATCCCACCTTGATCGCAGTGCTACTCCGATTAAGCCCAATAAACCTGGATGGAGGGCGTACAATTTCCCCATGGACGAAGGATTGTTGTTTTCTCCCTAGTAGCAACAGCACATCTACAACCTTAGAGATTTCTATCACTTCCCCAGATTACTAGAGGCATGAACCTACTATCGAGCATAAATACTCCCTCTTGGAGTTACAAGCATGTACTTGGCCAAGATAGCTACTAGTAATGGAGAGCATGCAACATCACAAGTAACATAGACATGATAGAATCAATATTCAATCTAACATAGTATCTGAATATCCATCGGATCCCCGCAAACACAACATATAGGCTTACAAATAGATGATCATGATCATGAACAGAGCTCACAAGATCTAAACATGATAGCACAAAGGAGGAGAACCAACCATCTAGCTACTACATGGACCCATAGTCCAAGGGTGAACTACTCACACATCACTCCGGAGGCTTGCATGGTGATGAAGAAGGCCTCCAGGATGATCTCTCCCCTCCGGCAGGGTGCCGGGAAGAGCTTCGGATTCCCCGATCTAGGGATGGATATGGCGGTGGCTACAGACTCTTTCGTGGATTTTTGATCGGGTACTTAGGGTTTCTACATCGGGGTACTTTTATAGGCGAAGGGGAAAGGTCGGTGGGTGCCTGAGGGGCCCACACCATAGGGCGGCGCGCCTAGGGGTGGCCGCGCCAGCCCTAGGTGTGGCCACCTCGTGGCCCCACTTTGGCTGCCCTCCGGACTCTGTGTTCCTTTTGGTAAAATATTGACTTTGGCTTTTGTCCCATCCAATTCTGAGAATATTTCCTTACTAGCTTTTCTGAAACCAAAAATGGCAGATAACAGGCAACTGGCACCGTGGCATCTTGTTAATAGGTTAGTTCCAGAAAATGTATAAAAATACCTCAAAGTGTAAACAAAACATAAGAAAGTTGATATAAAACAAGCATGGAGCATCAAAAAATATAGATACGTTTATGATGTATTAGAGGGTTATAACCAAAATAAAGGGGATCATTGGTAAATCCCCAAAAATCAATGTAAAACATGGATATAACACTAAATATGTTGCAACTATATGGGAATACATGTCAATAAACTACAAAGTTCATGTATGCATTTTACATGCATCATCGATGTTCGTCTTCTTCGGTAGAACCCCTGTGACTGTGACATGTTCTTCTTTGTTAATTCGCATATATTTTGGTTAGAGGTAGCTCTTCCGTTTCTCGTTGAGCATAGGCCAATTTAACCCACCATGGCGACCCGGCCCTAGTAGCATTGAATGAAATGGTGGACAAGTTGGGTTGTCCTAAGGGAATTGATCCAAATTGGAAGTTTAATCCCGTGGTCGCAAGGCAAAAGCTTGTGAAACTAATTGTGGTCAATGAAATGCCCTTTTCTTTAGTTGAATACAAGCGTTTTAGAGAGTTCACTGCTACTTTGAACCCATGGTTTGAAAATGTGTCTAGAACAACTATAAAGGAGTGTATCATCGCTTTCAGTAAGCATGGTAATCTAATGAAAGAGTTTTTTGAAAATTGTGACTCCCGTATATCTCTAACTAGAGATATGTGTACCTCAAATCAGAAACTAGGTTACTTTTGCATGACTTGCCATTTCATTTCTAATGAGTGGGGGTGCTCCATAAAAAGGTTATCAGATTTGTTATGCTAGGGACACCCCATAACTCATGGAACATGTTCAATATAGTGCTAAATAGCATTGATGGCTCTGTGTATGGTGCCAGAAAAATGCTGGAGCGGTGTTGATGTAGAGCTCGTTGGGAACCCCAAGAGGAAGGTATGATGAGCACAGCAGCAAGTTTCCCTCTGTATGAAACCAAGGTTTAATCGAACCAGTAGGAGCAAGGAAACACCCCAAAGGTGTTGCTAGCTGAGCCTTGGCAGGGCGCACTACCGGTGCTAGTAGCAACGTGGAGACCTACACAACACAACCACAGAACTTTGTCCCCAACTTGCGATGAGGTTGTCAATCTCACCGTGTTTTGCGGAAAACAAAGGATTAAACGTATCGAATGGAAAGAAGTAAAAGTTTGCAGAAAGTAAACACAAAGCAGTAAAAGAATGTAGATTGTATGTAAAAGTAAAGGACCGGGATCCATAGTTCACTAGAGGTGGCTCTCCTTAAGATAGATAACAAGATGGGTGAACAAATTACAGTGGGGCAATTGACAAACATCGAGGAAGCAATACATGCATATAGTAATCATCTTGACTCCTTTGGAACTTGATTGGGAATTACAACATTATACATAGACCGCCATCCAAGTGCATCTATGACTAATAATCCACCTTCAGGTTATCATCTGAACCCCCTCCTGTATTAAGTTGCAAGCAACAGATTATTGCTTTATGAACTACGTGTAAAGTAAACAATATGATTGTTCTATGAACAAAGGATTGTTGTTTTCTCCCTAGAAGCAACAGCACATCTAGTACCTTAGAGATTTCTATCACTTCCCCAGATTACCAGAGGAATGAACCCACTATCGAGCATAAATACTAACTCTTGGAGTTGCTAGCATCTACTTGGCCAAGATAGCTACTAACAACGGAAAGCATGCAAGATCACAAATAACAAAGACATGATAGAATCAATAATCAATCTGAAATAGCATCTCAATATCCATCGGATCCCCGCAAATACAACATGTAGGATTACAAATAGATGATCTTGATCATGAACGGAGCTCACAAGATCTAGACATGAAAGCACAAAGGAGGAGAACCAGCCATCTAGCTACTACATGGATCTGTAGTCCAAGGATGAACTACTCACGCATCACACCGGAGGCTTGCATGGTGATGAAGAAGGCCTCCAGGGTGAATTCCCCTCTCTAGCAGGGTGCCGGGAAGAGCTTCAGATCCCTCCCGATCTAGGGATGGAGATGACGGCGGCTACAGACTCTTTCGTGGATTTTTGATCGGGCACTTAGGGTTTTCGTCCCGAGGGCAATATATAGGCGGAAGGAGAGGCCGAGGGGGTGCCAGGGGCCACCACACCACCCCCTTGCACGGGCCAAACCTGGCCGTGCGGCCAGGTGGTGTGGCCGGCCTCTGGCCCCTCTCCGTCTCGTATTCTGGCATCTGATGACTTCCGAAAAAATAGGCACTTTGGCTTTTGTCCCGTCCAATTCCGAGAATATTCATTTTCTGACTTTCCTGGAACCAAAAACAGCAGAAAACAGGCAGCTGGCACTGTGGCTCTTGTTAATAGGTTAGTCCAAGAAATCATATGAACAGTACTCCAAAGTTGGAACAAAACACAAGAAAGTGGATAAAACCAATCATGGAACATCAAAAAATTTAGATACATTTGCAATGTATCAACATCCCCAAGTTTAACTCCTGGTCGTCCTCGAGTAGGTAAGTGATAAAAAGAAAGAATAATTTTTGAGGTGACATGCACCATCAAAGACTTGATCAAAGTATTTGTAAAACATTCAAAGCTGGGATCATAGTACTTCAATCATAACATGAAAGACAAAGTTCTAGCAATAAGCAAAGAAACTATGATGCAACATGAAAAGGCACAAACAAAAGATTCATGAATAACAATGCTTTGCAAGACGTTTGTTTGTTTCACATAAAGAAAACATAGCATAATAGCATTCAGCTTGTCCCTCAATAGAGTAGCAAATATAAATGCATAGGACACCTTCAAAGTTCATAAGAGTGACTAGATACAAATAGTTTAAAACAAGCAATATCAAGATATGCATCAATCAACTAGTCTTGGCACAATGCACATAGAACTAAGAATGGCCACTATGCTCTCAAAGTAGGTGCATAAAGGTAGAAGATGGAGACTCAATATAATGGTGGAAGAAAGGCCTTCATAGAATGAAGTAGGTATTCAAGTCTCATAAAGAGCTTCCAAAAATTATGGTACTTATTAGCTTTCAGCTCTCATTGCCCCTATCATAAGCATCTTGAAGTGATTAAGGTTAAAGTGAACAAACTATGGTGTACATGCTTGACGAAGTATAAGTCAGGAATCTCATGTCCCTTGTATACGAGGGTCGCTCCTCATGCTACTCAAGTTTAGTCACCGGTAAGTTCTTGTCATTGTAAGTACATGTGTATCATAGAGAACCTCCAACGGGGTACCCCTTGCCCGATGATACAGAAGAATCCCCATATCAAAATGACAAGGCAAGCAGACAACGATCATCTCAGCAATCTTCTTATTTACCATGGGAATATGGTGCTTTTTTCTCTCTTTTCTCTTTTCATGATCCCTTTTTTCTCTTTTTTTTCTCAATATAGGACTCTTTTTTTATAAGAAGAATGCTTCATAGACAGCTCATTATGGTTACGCTGCAGGTTTCCACCATGTCAGCATGGATTAGACCAGCGGCCCAGGCGTTTCTCTAACACATATACATAACTCCATGGACTTACGAGCTCCCCTTTCATTTCGCACCGACGACATCCATATACAAAAGAGCATGATATCAACTAGGTACAAGTACCAAGTGCAATGTTGAAAGAGTTCCCCGTGAAAGCATGGTTCTGCTAATTCCCAACAAATAAGTGCAAGCATATACAACATAGACGACACAATGGTTCAAGTTTATTAAGGGCAAGAAAAGTAAAGTGTGCCATCAAGTTCGTGAGAGCTTTAATCACTAGTTTTCTCATAACAAGTTTAATTTGGAAGGTAAACAAAAGCATGAATATACTTGGAATAGCCTAATCTAGTAGGTAGGTATGGTGGACTCTTTGTAATAACTTGGTTTAGGGAGTTGGATGCATGAGTGGAACTCATACTTGGTTGTGGAGGCTAGCAAAAGACTGGGAGCGACAAACTAAGAGAGCAATAATGGCCATAATCATGCAGAGCGACAAACATAAATGATCAAAGCATAAAGTGATACTACAAGTTGAAAAATAAAGGATCATAAAGGCTATGGTGACTTGAGATAGTCATAACATGGTGTGAGCATGCGCCAAGTCAACCCAAATAAAACATCAAAGGAGAATACCACTATACTATGCTTTAATATGCTAAAACAACACATGATTCATCCAAGGCTCATTAAGCAATCTCAATTGTTTATAACAAGTCATGCTACAGCAAAGAATACTAAGCATAAAGTCAAAACAATATCAAGCATGGCAGGACAGAGCATAGGCCACAGTTAAAAACGAGCTCTTTTTACCACATAAGCATTCACTTTCCTACTCTTTTCAAAACCAAACCAAACTATTTGCAAACCAATGTATGAAAGAGGGGGTCCAACCAATTTATTCAGAAAACTAAGCAAACCAAGCAAACGAAAAACAAAACGAAAACGAAAAAGAAGACGCTCCAAGAACAACACAACTGTGCATGAAACAATAAAAATGAAGCGTTTGGAAGAAACCTAGGATTTTTATTGATGAAGAAGGGGATGCCTTGGGCATCCCCAAGCTTTGACGCTTGTACTTCTTGAATATTTTTTCGGGTGACACGCCCGTGGCATCCCCAAGCCTGAGCTTTTAGTCCATCCTTCATCTCATTACTCATTCCTTCCATACACCTGGAATTTTTTCCTTCATACAAAACTTCACACAATCTTTATTAGCAACATTAGTGCACTCAAGATAAAAGGTCTTAAGGTTCAGTTCTAACACAAAATAAACTTCCATTAGAACACTAGCTACTGAAGCACTTCCCTCAAAAAGCTCAATTCCCCAAAAGAACTCAAAAAGGAACCAACAAGAAGCAAATGCAGAAAATGGCAGAAATCTGTCAAAATAGACCAGCAGGTAAAGAAGAATTTTTTCGAAGACCTTCTGTTCCTCAAATCAAAAAGTGTTGAACTAACAAAAGTTAGATAACAACCTGGGGCAGAAGCAAAAAAATTCACGCCTCAAAAATACGTTCAGAGATTTACACGAATTTTTACGGTGAAGCACAAAAATCTGTTTCAGGACAACAACTTTCCCAATCATTACTTCTCTCTCATTAGAGGTTACTCTTGGCACAAAAAGCAAATAAAAAGGATAAGGAGCGGTTATTACTGAAGTAATAACTTCCAAGACTCATCTAAAACTTTTGGTTTATCTCCCAATAATTACTTTTCTTTAACGCCTTTAAGTTAGGCATAAGAAGCAAGAAAGAATCAAGTGTTTTCAAATGAAGAAGCATTAAAACCAAATTTCTTGCCCTTACCTCTCTTACTTTTATTCTTAACCTTGGGGAAAATATGATTGTTTGGTGGAGAAGAAAGGTGCATGGTCCCCTTTCCCACATCTATTATTTCTCCAAGGAGTTCTAATAGGGACCTTCCAAGTATAATTTGTCCTTTTCCTGCACATTCAATAACAAGATAATCAGTAGAAATCATTTTACCAAGGATCTTTGTAAACACTCCTTTAGCTATTCCAATAGGTAATATGGTAGCATTATTAGCAAGAGATATTTCTTTTCCTCCTTCAGTGAGCCCCCAAAGATTCAAAGATTCATAAATACCTTTGGCCATAAGACAAAATTCAGACATGATATCACAGCGAGCTTGAAAAGTTTCAGTGTTTATCTCAATCTTTACTATAGGGAGCCACTTTGATGGTTCAGAATTTACTGGGACATAATTGTGATGCTCCCTAAGCGTATTATAGAAATCTTTTAAGCTAGTAGTGCTAGTCTCAAGAGTGTTCAATCTAGCAAATATTCTTGCGAAAGAAATTTCAGTATGGCTAGGCAAGTTGTAAGTGAGGATCAATTTCTTTATAGCATTTATGGCATCATCCTCATTACATTGGAGGAAATCTCCTTCCACAACAGCATCTAAAGCATATCTATAGCAAGAGCAATTCCAAGGTAAAAACTGATAAGGAACAAGCTTTGAGTCATTTTAGGCTCAGTTTTTTCATGTAGATCAGAGATTCTAGACCAAGCTTCCTTAAAATTTTCCTCAATTCCTTGTTTAAAAGTGAAAATCATTTCCTCGGGTGACAATGATTGGAGCAAGGCTAGACATAATGACAACTTAAGATATGAACTAATTTTTTTTGTGTTTTCAATAAAGAAAGCAAACTAGTAAAACTAATTTTTTGTGTTTTAGATAACAAAACAAGCAAACCAAACAAAAGTAAACTAAGAAAAACAAAAATAACAAAGTAAAGAGATTGGTTATGAGGGACTCCCCTTGTGAAGATCTCCTTGACTCCCCGGCAACGGCGCCAGAAAAATGCTTGATGGCTCTGTGTATGGCGCCAGAAAAAATGCTGGAGCGATGTTGATGTAGAGCTCATTGGGAACCCCAAGAGGAAGGCATGATGAGCACAACAGCAAGTTTCCCTTAGTATGAAACGAAGGTTTAATCGAACTAGTAGGAGCAAGGAAACACCCCAAAGGTGTTTCTAGCTGATCCTTGGCAGGGCGCACTACCGGTGCTAGTAGAAACGTGGAGACCTGCACAACACAACCACAGAACTTTGTCCCCAACTTGCTATGAGGTTGTCAATCTCGCCGTGTTTTGCGGAAAACAAAGGATTAAACATATCGAATGGAAAGAAGTAAAAGTTTGCAAAAAGTAAACACAAAGTAGTAAAAGATTGTAGATTGTATGTAAAAGTAAAGGACCGGGATCCATAGTTTACTAGAGGTGGCTCTCCTTAAGATAGATAACATGCTGGGTGAACAAATTATAGCGGGGCAATTGACAAACATCAAGAAAGCAATACATGCATATACTAATCATCTTGACTCCTTTGGAACTTGATTGGGCATTACATCATTATACATAGACCGCCATCCAACTTCATCTATGACTAATAATCCACCTTCAGGTTATCATCCGAACCCCCTCCAGTATTAAGTTGCAAGCAACAGATTATTGCTTTACGAACTGCGTGTAAAGTAAACAATATGATTGTTCTATGAACAAAGGATTGTTGTTTTCTCTCTAGAAGCAACAACACATCTAGTACCTTAGAGATTTCTATCACTTCCCTAGATTACCAGAGGCATGAACCCACTATCGAGCATAAATACTAACTCTTGGAGTTGCTAGCATCTACTTGGCCAAGATAGCTACTAACAACGGAAAGCATGCAAGATCACAAATAACAAAGACATGATAGAATCAATAATCAATCTGAAATAGCATCTCAATATCCACCGGATCCCCACAAACACAACATGCAGAATTACAAATAGATGATCTTGATCATGAACGGAGCTCACAAGATCTAGACATGAAAGCACAAAGGAGGAGAACCAGCCATCTAGCTACTACATGGATCTGTAGTCCAAGGATGAACTACTCACGCATCACACCGGAGGCTTGCATGGTGATGAAGAAGGCCTCCAGGGTGAATTCCCCTCTTCGGCAGGGTGCTGGGAAGAGCTTCAGATACCTCCTGATCTAGGGATGGAGATGACGGTGGCTACAGACTCTTTCATGGATTTTTGATCGGGCACTTAGGGGTTTCGTCCCGAGGGAAATATATAGGCAGAATGAGAGGCCGAGGGGGTTCTAGGGGCCACCACACCACCCCCTGGCGCAGGCCAAGCCTGGCCGCGCGGCCAGGTGGTGTGGCCCGCCTCTGGCCCCTCTCCGTCTCGTATTCTGGTATCTGATGACTTCCGGAAAAATAGACACTTTGGCTTTTGTCCCGTCCAATTCCGAGAATATTCATTTTCTGACTTTCCTAGAACCAAAAATAGCAGAAAACAGGTAGCTGGCACTGTGGCTCTTGTTAATAGGTTAGTCCAAGAAATCATATGAAAAGTACTCCAAAGTTGGAACAAAACACAAGAAAGTGGATAAAACCAAGCATGGAACATCAAAAATTGTAGATACATTTGCAATGTATCAAGCATCCAGGTATGGAACTTGGAAGACAAACTATTTAGCTTTACATTGGACAACGCATTAGTTAATACTACAATGGTCAATTTACCGAGAGAAAATTTGAAGAATAAGGATTTTATACTTTTAGAAGGGAAGTTACTTCATTTTCATTGTTTAACACATGTGTTTAACATAGTTGTCCAGGATGGTGTGCGAGAAATAAAACCTGTGGTCAATAACATTAGGAAAAGTGTCAAGTTTATCAAAAGTTCACAAGAAAGCGTGGAAAAGTTTCTTGAGATGGTCGTACAAGAAGGACTGAGTTCTAGGTATAAAATTCCATCCGTTGATGTCATGACTCGCTGGAATTCTACTTATTTGATGCTCAAAACTGCTCTACCTCTTCGAAATGCATTTTCTTCCCTCGAAAAACATGATAACGATTTCACATTTTCCCCGTCGGTCTATGAATAGAAAATGGATGCAGCCGTGTGGAAGTTGTTGGAATTATTCTACACTGCAACAGTATGTCTCTCAGGCTCTAAGTATCCCGCACATCTTTACTTCTACTAGCTATGAAACATTAAGAAGATGTTGAACAAAGAAGAGTCAAGTCTGAACAAAAAGATCTTGAATAAATTTGCATCAAGTCAGGACATCACAATTGCTTGTATGGTAAATCAAATGCATATCAAGTTTAACCAATACTCGAAAGAGACATATATATGTTGAAAATATGCACTAGAGACAAATAATAATAAGGATTATTCTTATAATTCATAAAGTTTATGATTAAGTTTTATATCATGCTATAACTGTATTGAAGGTAAACGTCAATACACGTGTGATATATAAACAACCAGGAGTTCCTAGTGAAACTCTAGTCACTAGTTCATTGCTCAACAGATGATCACGGTTTCCTGATCATGTGGCATTTATGCCAGTTGGAAATGGAGGCAACTCATTTTGAGAATGATATGATGAACCAATACCAACCTAAACATCGTGACCCGATCATGTCACAAAGTTCAAGTTACGATGATTAGAATGGATCCTCGTAGACTATTCTTTAGACTATGAGGCTATATCAATCACTGTCTACCGGGAGTGCTTAGATAGCATCAAGCATCACTTGGTAACACAATGATTATAAAGGTGTGTTTAGGTACTCGGAGGAACCGTAGAGGCAATATATGTCAAGAGCGGGATTTTTCCGTCCACATGATGGAAAGATACTTAAGGGCCCAGTCGGAGAAGTTATATCCAATAGCTATGCAGCGTGTGATTTGATCACAGGGATATCACTTGTCGGAACGAGCCAAGTAGCATTGTTTGGTAACAAGATTCAACACGACATGATGATGTCATTGATCAGATCTCGGGCAATGCAAGTATCGATAGACAAAAGGAATAAGACACGACTGTCCCGGTTCAAACAACGAAAGATCTTTGTGGAATGCACAGGGGTCACATGGCTAGTCCCTCTGTCGATCATTGGTCTGGGAGTGTCCCGATCATGTATGGAGTGTTCCCAAACCGTGGGGTATCACGCTTAAGGGCTTCATGATGCTTAGAGAGTGTTTATAGGATCAGTAGAATAACCGAAGAAGAGTAGAGAGAAAACCGGATTGGTAAGTCCGGAGGATGTCCGGAGTGGAGATGGAAGGTGTTCCATAACCATGGAGGTTGAATAATATGTGAATGAATGTTAAATATTGATTTAATCATTTATTCATAATTATTTAATAAAAGAGAAAATCAATTTAAAGGTCAAAAGGCTTAATGGACCAAATCCTGGAAGGGAAAGTGCCCATGAGGGAAAGGCAAGAGGAGAGAAGGGGCAAGGGGGTGGCCGGCTAGAGCAAGCTCCCACCCCTCCCCCGCGCGGGGCCCACTAGGGCCGGTCGGCGGCTGCCCCCCTCTCCCCCTCCTTTAGTCCCACCTCGGGACTTTGAGAGAGGTAGTACCTCCCCTCCCCCTATATATAGTGGGGGTATTTGGCCAGATAAATACACATAATATTCAACATAGGTTTCCTCAATTTTGGGGAGACCTCCAATTGATATTATCTCTCTCTCTCCCTCTCCCGTGACCGTGGTTCCAAGTTCGGACTGCGCGAACAAGAGACATCTTCACCGCGGAGCGCTGTCACGCTGCGGGATTCGGATCCAGGAGCTCTACTTCCGTAACTGCTGCTCGATCAGGGAAGCTGGAGTCATCGCCAGGCACCGGACATGTGTAACTCCCCGCGAGGTTTCACACTTGAGGAACTCAAGTCGTTGGAGCCATAGGAGCGCAAGGACTTCATCACGACCTTGAGGTCAGCTTCGGCGCGTCTACATCAACCACGCTCTCTTGAGCGTTGACAATACTTTTAGGTCTTCAAGGGTAAGTTTACTAAAAGCCCCTCCCGTTACTGCATTACTAATAGATAGGCCCTGGCAACATCAGGGGTTCAGGGGCGTAGGGTAAAATTTTATTGTTTTTATACACGAACCCCTACAATATACATGTCTGGTTGCATTCCCTTTGTACTTGATCCAAGGTTCAAGTACAACCTCCTTGAATATCTTTGGAGTGACTATGGAAATGAAGAGGAGGCAGTCACATGGATGGGTGAAGTGAAGAATACCATGGATGATCTCTTCAATGAATACAGTAAAGAGGAATATGTACAACCACAAAGAGAAAATGATACCGAGGGGGTGGAAGATGATGATGACCCACTTTCACAATATGATCAATACATGAGGTCTAAAAGACGACATTCAAGCAGCGAGCTAGATCGATAATTGAAAGAATAATTGACACCTCGAAAGGAGGAGGTTGATATTCTCAAATGGTGGAAAATAAGTTCTTCAAAATATCTCGTGCTCTATAAAATGGCCCGTGGCATATTGGCCATCCTAGCCTCAACTCTCCCTTCCGAATCCACTTTTAGCACTGGAGGACGTATCGTTAGCGACTATAGGAGCAGCCTCGTGTGCTCTACCATCGAGGTTTTGATATGCCTATAGGACTGGTTTAGGGTAGCCGGTAAGTGAATTTTTTCTTTATTCAAGTTATTCTTTTAGTTCTTTTTTTCTTGTGGCTAACAAGAAACTCTCCAACTTTTTCAGATTATTTGTACCATGAGTAGGAAATTTTCTGGTAGCTAGGATTGCATCTTACAGGTAACTTTCTCTCTGTACTTGCATCTCTTTCTTGTTTAGACTTGTAAGGAGTTCATATTTGTAAATCTAAATCTGTAGTTTCTAGAGACGCTAGGGCAGGGCAGGAATGTTGTTCTAATTTGTGATGACAAACTGAATATATATGCCAGACAGGAGCATGATTGTGCTCATCGTTCCAGTATGTATGCTCGCTCATGCTTGTCTAGCATCCATGCAGAAGGTATATAATTAACTAGATTTTGTGGTGCACCTTAGCGCACGATCCCGTTAGTCTCGTATCTGTTTAGCGGTAATGAAAGTACCTCCGTGAAATCATGTTCATTATAATATACAAAAAAGAGGGACTAAATTAATAAAACATCAAGGTTGACAGCAGAGTCGGTCGATATTTATTACATTCAATCCAGGACAAAGTAGTAGATAGGGCATAAGTGTTGAGTAAAAGAGCAATTTTCCAAGAGATTTAACCATAGTAAAAGGCGGATAAAACACAAGCAGAAAAATAGGAAAAGACCAGAAGATACGACATACTATCTGAATATGATAAACAAGACTAAGGAAGATGATATACATCACAGTAGAGGAACCACCGGTGTTTGCGTTAGCGTTGGCGTCATCACCAGGCATGTTGTCGAGGAAAAGGTTGTTGATGTTGGGGAAGAAATCGTCGTTGGGGAAGACGTCGGTGCAGTCGCTATCCGTGAAGGAGTCCGTGATGAAGCCAGTAGTCACGATGGTAGCGCTCTCCAAAAACCTTATCGCCCTTCTCTCGTACAGGACTCGAAGCAGCGGGGTCTCGGAGGCCTACTGTCCCAGCTCGCGGTGCACACCGCAAGACGGGATGGGAAAGATCTAGGCAGCGCAATGCTCTGAAACTGGAGGCGCAAGAGTGTGTATTGGTGTGTCTGAGGAGAGGAGCAACCTCTCACTCTTATAGGCATGGGTAGGCAAGCGAACAGTCGGCGTTGGGAGAGGAAACGAACAGGCATCGGCCGAAACCGAACAGCCTCCACTAAGCTCGAATTAATTCTCCATTGAGTTCGTATTAAACATCCACTCACGTAGACTGTTCAGATTATCCATTCATGCGTGGCAAAAAGAGAGAGAAGCTCTCGGCTCGAGGCATTCCCGTAAACCGCGCCGCTCGCGCGTCGTGACGAGGCGAGGCGTGGCGAGGCGGGCGGCCGAGGAGGAGGAGCGCGCGTGTATATGTCTTCTCTTCTCAAGCTCGTACAAGTGGTGGAAGAGCTCACCTTATTAGTTGGTCCAACTTCCACTCAACTAGCAATGTGGGACTAAACTTTTGTCCCACCTCTTTCCTTGCATGAATGGGCCAAGTGGGCCTCTAGGATTTTGGGAATTGTTGAATAGTATAAATGGGCTGGGCCTTTATTAGGCAAAATTCTAACAATCCTCCACTAGATCCCAGAGGCACACATAAATTTGCCTATGGTTCCAAAATATTATTTATATACTGGTACTAGTGGAGACTGTTAAGTTGAACTTCCACCTAGAACTCTATGATACACTAGTTTGAAACTTGTACAGTGGACTATGCCTTGAATTGCAAGTTTGCTGCATTCTAGCTTTACACAAAGCCTTGACCAATACTAGGCTGTCGTGGGACTTCCCCTTGGGTGGAGCTTATGCGTCATACTCCATAGCCTTTCATGAGTTTATTAGAGAGCACCCAACTCTCATAGACTGCGACGTTTAACAGTCAGACTCATATATGTGTGTTCTTCAAAAGATGTTCTGCAGGACAACATCTCTGCTTAAACTAAGCCACTTATAACACATTAAGATAAATCAACCTGCCATGTAGAATAGGAAAGTATTACATCTTTATGGAGTGGTGATTAAAGTAGGGATACTTTCCTCTTAGTTAACCAATAGCTTGTCTCCCAATTCTAATTCACGGGATCTCTGATCACATAGAGTGGTTTATTACTGTGGAAAACTTATATTGTGGGTCTCATACCCATCTCCTTTGATGCATTTTCTATCATGTTACACGATAGACCCTTTGTGAAGGGATCTGCCAGATTCTTAGATGTTTGGATATAATCCAACGCAATAACTCTGGAGTTTCTCATTTTCCTGATAGATTTCAATCTCCTCTTCACGTGTCTTGAGGACTTCATGTTATCCTTAGAACTGTTCACTTTAACAATCACAGTTTGATTATCACAGTTCATTAGGATTGCGGGTATAGGTTTCTCAACCACAGGTAGGTCCATCAAGAGTTCTTGAAGCCACTCTGCTTCAACAGTGGTTGTGTCTAATGCTTCGAGTTCTGCTTCCAAAGTTGACCTCGTTAAGATGTTCTGCTTGCAATACTTCCAAGAAACAGCGCCACCACCAAGTGTAACTACATATCCACTCGTGGCCTTTATCTCATCAGCATTAGATATCCAATTTGAATCACTATAGCCCTCCAGCACCCTTGGGTACCCAGTATAGTGAATGCCGTAGCTTGCAGTGCCATTTAGATAGCACATAACTCTCTCAAGAGCTTGCCAATGATCATCTCCAAGATTTGAAACAAACCGACTAAGTTTTCTCACAGCAAAAGTGATGTCAGGCTTTCTAGCGCTAGCTAAATACATAAGCAACCCAATAATCTGAGAGTATGTCAATTGATCTCTAGTAGTGCCTCTATTCTTTCAAAGTAACATACTAGGATCATACGGTGTTGGAGAAGACCTGCAGTTGCTATACCCAAAGCGACCCAAGATCTTTTCCACATAGTGAGACTGAAGCAGCGTGATCCCACCATTATCATCTCTCAATAGCTTGATGCTCAAAATAACATCAGCTACTCCTAGATCCTTCATCTCAAAAGACTGAGACAAGAAATCCTTGACTTCCTTAATCACATTAAGATTGGTCCCAAAAATCAGTATGTCATCAACATACAAACATAGAATCACTCCCTCGCCCCCATCATAGCGATAGTACACACATTTGTCAGCTTCGTTTACAGCAAAGCCTGTAGTGGTTAGGGTTCTCTCAAACTTCTCGTGCCCCTGCTTAGGTGCTTGTTTAAGGCCATATAAAGACTTCAACAACTTACACACTTTTCCTTCTTGACCACTCACTACAAATCCATCTGGCTAATCCATATAAATTTCCTCGTCCAACTCTCCATTTAGGAAAGCCGTCTTAACATCCACTTGATGAACGAGAAGACCATGTGAGGCAGCCAAAGATAGTAGTACTCGAATGGTGGTCAATATGGCTATGGGTGAGTAAGTATCAAAGTAGTCCTCACCTTATTTTTGGGTATAACCCTTGGCTACAAGTCTTGCCTTGTACTTCTCAATAGTACTATCAGGCCTAAGTTTCTTCTTAAACACCCATTTGCATCCTATAGGTTTGCACCCATAAGGACGATCGGTGATCTCCCATGTTCCATTCTCTAAGATGGAATCCATCCCACTATGAATGGCTTCCTTCCAGTAGTCAGCATCAGGAGATGCATATGCTTATGAAATAGAAGTAGGAGTATCTGCCGGCGCGTGGTTGATGTGGAGCTTCTTCTTATTCACTCCACGGCAACGGTGCCATCAAGATAGCTTGATAGCTCAAAATATCGAGCTCGTTGGGGAACCCCAAAAGGAAGGTATGATGAGCACAGCAGCAAATTTTCCCATAGTTATGAAACCAAGGTTATCGAACCAGTAGGAGCAAGGAAACACCTCCAAGGTGTTGTTTCCAACTTGGAATCCTGCACAACACAACCACAGAACTTTGCCCCCAACTTACAGTGAGGTTGTCAATCTCACCAGTTTTGCTGAAAACAAAGGATTAAACGTATTATGTGGAAGAAAGTAATAGCTTGCAGAAAGTAAACGGAAAACAGTAAACCATTGTAGATTGATGGTAAAAGAAAGGACCGGGGTCCATAGTTCTCTAGTGGTGATTCTCCTTAAGATAGATAACATGTTGGGTGTTAAAATTACAGCGGGGCAATTGACAAACATCGAGAAAGCATACATGCATATACTAATCATCTTGACTCCTTTGAGATTTGATTGGGCATTACAACAGTATACATAGACCGTAATCCAACTGCATCTATGACTAATAATCCACCTTCAGGTTATCATCCGAACCCCCTCCAGTATTAAGTTGCAAGCAACAGATAATTGCATTAAGCATTGCTTGTAAAGTAAACAATATGATTGTTCTATGAACAAATTATTGTTGTTTTCTCCCTAGTAGCAACAACACATCTAGTACCTTAGAGATTTATGTCACTTCCCCAGAATACTAGAGGCATGAACCAACTATCGAGCATAAATACTCCCTCTTGGAGTTGCTAGCATCTACTCGGCCAAGATAGCTACTAACAATAGAAAGCATGCAAGATCACAAATAACAAAGACATGATAGAATCAATAATCAATCTGAAATAGCATCTCAATATCCATCGGATCCCCGCAAATACAACATGTAGGATTACAAATAGATGATCTTGATCATGAACGGAGCTCACAAGATCTAAACATGATAGCACAAAGGAGAAGAACCAACCATCTAGCTACTACATGGAACCGTAGTCCAAGGATGAACTACTCACGCATCACACCAGAGGCTTGCATGGTGATGAAGAAGGCCTCCAGGGTGAATTCTCCCCTCCGCTAGGGTGCCGGTAAGAGCTTCAGATCCCTCCCGGTCTAGGGATGGAGATGACAGCGGCTACAGACTCTTTCGTGGAATTTTGATTAGGTACTTAGGGTTTCTGTATCGGATGCAATATATAGGCGAAAGAGGAGGCCGAGGGGGGGCCCTAGGCGGCCACACCACCCCCTGGCACGGGCCAGGCCTGGCCGCACGGCCAGGTGGTGTGGCTGGCCTTTGGCCCCTCTCCGTCTCGTCTTCTGGCTCTGTGTCTCCCTCGGTGAAATATTGACTTTGGCTTTTGTCCCGTCCAATTCCGAGAATATTCATTTTATGACTTTCCTAGAAGCAAAAATAGCAGAAAACATGCAGCTGGCACTGTGGCACCTTGTTAATAGGTTAGTCTAAGAAAGTGTATAAAAATACTCCAAAGTTGGAATAAAACATAAGAAAGTAGATATAAACCAAACATGGAACATAAAAAATTATAGATACGTTAGCAACATATCAGTATCATCCACAAGGTACACAATGAAATCATTTCCAAAAGACTTTGCAGTCCTCTGTCTCTTACTCCTCTTAGGAATTTCATTATCATCCTCCTCAGGTTTTTCCGAGTGTTCAATAGGAATGGTATGTTCAGGAATTGTGGGTATTTCCTGATTCAATGAGTCACGTATCTCCTGATTTGATGAGCTAGGTATATCCTTCATGGGAAAGATATCCTCAAAGAAAGTCACATCATTTGACTCCATGATTGTACCAACATGCATGTCTGGTACTTCAGATTTTACTATCAAGAATCTATAGCCGATGCTATGAAAAGCATATCCCAAAAAAACACAGTCCATAGTTTTTGGTCCAAGTTTGCGCTTCTTTGGGATTGGCACATGAACCTTTGCCAGACAACCCCAAGTGACATGTAGTCTGTAATGCCTCCCCCCACCACTTTATTACACACATCTGATAGTGACAAGCGGAACAAACATCCACACTCATAGCCTTTACCAATAAATGTTCCAAACTTAGACAGTATAAATTTATTGGACTCAAACACAATCTTGTAGCCATCACGACATAGAAGTGATCCACTAACAAGATTCTTATTTATTGAGGGAACATGCTGCACGTTCTTCAGGCGCACGGTCTTTCTCGAAGTGAACTTCAGATCGACCGTACCAACACCATGAACAGAAGCATGCGAACCGTTCCCCATCAGCACGGACTGAGTCCCTCTGACCTGATATGAAGAAAATATGGAAACATCAGAACAAACATGTACATTAGCGCCCGTGTCAATCCACCAATCAGGAGAATGACATAATGAAAGAACAGTAGATAATATACCATACCCAACATCTTTCATCTCAACATCGCCCATGACAACATTAGCAGTCTTGCTGCCTTTTCCATGCTGGCGCTTGTCAAAGCGTTTGGGGCATGCAGGAGCCCAATGATCTGGATCACCGCACACATGACAAGCACCTTTCTTCTTATCAGTCTTCTTCTTGAAACTAGTAGACTATGAGGCTTTGTTCTTTCCATCAAACTTTCCCTTGTTCTTGTACTTGTGAGACTGGAAGTTTTTTTTCTGTACAAGGTTGGCACTTGAACCTCCCTCAGCACCTCGAGCACATGTGTCTTTTGCTCTGGCATTCTCTTCCACATCAAGAGTTCCAATGAGATCCGATACGGAAAACTCTTGTCTCTTGTATTTCAGGGAAGTAGCAAAGTTCCTCCACAAAGGGGGAAGCTTGGCAATAATGCCCCCGGCAATGAACTTGTCCGGTAAAATACAAGGGAAGTTCTCAAGCTCCGTGGCCAGTGACTGTATTTCATGAGCCTGCTCAACCACGGAGTGGTCATCAGTCATCTTGTAGTCATAGATTTGTCCCTTGACATATAGTTCACTGCCAGCGTCCGAGATCCCAAACTTGGCCTTGAGCGCAACCCACATGTCCTTGCCATTATCAAATGACATATAGGGTTCAACAATGTTCGCCCCTAAAGTGGACAGCAAAGCAGCCTTGAACAGGTATCAATTTTTCGAAAAACTTGTTCCTGAGCAGGAGTAAGCTCTTCCTCAGGCTTGCCAAGAGTGGCGTCATAGCAGTTCATGTTCTGAAACTAGAGAACTACTCTCACGCGCCACCTCTTATAATGCGTACCAGGTGGCTTCACAGAAGCAACAAAACCACTTGGAGCAAATTTCCTATAATAAGGTTTTTTGATTGTTGAGTAAAAGAGCAATTTTCCAAGAGATTTAACCATAGTAAAAGACAGATAAAATACATGCAGAAAAATAGGAAAAGACTAGAAGATACGACAGACTATCTGAATATGATAAACAAGACTAAGAAAGATGATATACATCACAGTAGAGGAACCACCGGTGGTTGCGTTAGCGTTGGCACCGTCATCAGCCATGTTGTCGAGGAAAAGATTGTTGATGTCGGGGAAGAAATTGTCGTTGGGGAAGATGTCGGTGCAGTCGCTATCCGTGAATGAGTCCGTGATGAAGCCAGTAGTCGCGATGGTAGAGCTCCCCAAAAACCTTATCGCCCTTCTCTCGTACAGGACTCAAAGCAGCGGGGTCTCGGAGGCCTACAGTCCCAGCTCGCGGTGCACGCCGCAAGACGGGATGCGGAAGATCTAGGCAGCGCAATGCTCTAGAACTAGAGGCGCAAGAGTGTGCGTTGGTGTTGTCTGAGGAGAGGAGCGACATCTCACTCTTATATGCATGGGTAGGCAAGCGAACAATCGGCGTTGGGAGAGGAAACGCACAGGCATCGGCCGAAACCGAACAGCCTCCACTAAGCTTGAATTAATTCTCCACTGAGTTCATATTAGGCGAGGCGTGTCGAGGCGGGCGGCGGAAAAGGAGGAGCGCGCATGTATATGTCTTCTCTTCTCAAGCTCGTACAAGTGGTGGAAGAGCTCACCTTATAAGATGGTCCAACTTCCACTCAACTAGCAATGTGGGACTAAACTTTTGTCCCACCTCTTGCCTTGCATGAATGGGTCAAGTGGGCCTCTAGGATTTCAGGAATTGTTGAATAGTATAAATGGGCTGGGTCTTTATTAGCAAAATTCTAATAATAAGTTCACATCATGCTTGACAGCAGTGTCATTTGATACTTATTACATTCAATCCAGTACAAAGTAGTAGATATTAACAATAGGACACTCACTTAAGTCGACTCACGTAAAAGCAGAAGACACTACTCGTAGGACCAGACAGTAGTGTTCTTAGTCCTCATATGATTAACCCCGTGTGTAATGAAGCGCCTCTTCTTCATATAGCTCTTAGTAGTGTTCTTAGTCCTCATATGATTAACCCCGTGTGTAATGAAGCGCCTCTTCTTCATATAGCTCTTCTCCATCAGAGCCATAGCGGAGATCATCAGACGCGTTGTGCGCGGAGGTATCTGAGCTACCTTTGTCTCCAGAAAATTCTTTGTAAAGAGGATACACCCCAATATTTTTGAGCCTGCTAATTGCCTCGTCTTCATGACGTTTAAGCTCGATGGCTACATTCTGAACTTCAAGGAGGATAGTATGGTTCTTACAGACTATGTCTTGAATACGTCGGTTTAAATCAGATACTTTATCAATGAGGATGTCACATGCAACAATAGCTTTGGTGAGCTGTTTGTTCTTTTTTCTAGCTTGCACTCAAGATGTTTGTTTAGCTTCCTTTGTTGTTCCAGTTTATCATAGTTGTAATCTTTAAGGACCTTTCTTTGATCAGTTGCCATGTACTGTACTACATCTTTTGTAGCATATTCTTTTGGTTCTTCCAAAGATGACGCTGGACAGCCCATGACTGAGTGTGGAGGAAGGTTATTTAGAAGAAAATACGCAGATGCATAAAAGAGCACTTCAATCTAGAAATAGTCTCCGCCGATATTAGAACCCTTGTACCAAGGAGAAGGAAGACCTAACTTCTGTAGCATCACGTCGAAAGTGGCGCTGGTTGGGACCTCGATGACTTCCATAGGTCTGCAAACATGGGAAAATGAAGTATTGTGCTAGTAAGTAGAATAGCGTGAGTAGCGAGAGGTAAAGATTGACTAACCCGGTTATGTTGAGTGTCATCGCTGAAACTGTCTGGCTGGATCTACTATGAAGATTTCTAAACTAAAATTATATAGTTTGTAAGCACAGTTAATGAAGAAATATAAAATCATACAGGAAATTTCAAAATAATCTGATGCTGCATGTATGGCACTGGTGTGTTGGCAGCTACATGTACAGTGAAAACACTAGAAAAAGTGCGCGCTCCCGGGAGCACGCACGCGATCTATTCTGCTTCCTGCACGTGGAGGAAGCTGGTGCGTTTCGTGGCTCCACTCACTTTGTCCCTGCACGACACGTGGCGATTGGTGGAGCGTGCACGGCTTGTTTTTTCTCTTTTTCTTTTGTAGAATGGAATACGAAAAAATAAAAATCTTTCAAACCGAGTGTTAAAATCACGACCCGTGTTTACGGCTGCACTTGTCGCGTCAAGATCTACAAAACTAGATCCCATATTGATAGGTTTCGACAAACTTTTTGTTCGCACTGCCTTGTTGTACTGCATTGCATTGCCTACGGTCACAGTACACTGCGTGGTATCTTGACAGTGCACTACCCATGCACTGCCTTGTTGTACCGCATTGCACTGTCTTTGGCCACAGTGCACTGCGCGGTGTTCTGGCAGTGCATGCATCACCTGTGCACTGCCTTGTTGTACTTTGAAGTGCCTTTAGCTATAGTACACTGCACGGTGTTCTGGCAGTGAACCACCCGTGCACTGCCTTGTTGTACTGCGTTGCATTGCCTTCGGCTGCAGTGCACTGCGCGGTGTTCTGGCAGTGCACCACCCGTGCACTGTATTGTTGTACTGTGTTGCACTGCCTTTGGCCACAGTGCACTGAGTGGTATTCTGGCAGTGCATCTCCCGTGCACTGTCTTGTTATACTGTGTTGCACTGCCTTTGGTCGCAGTGCACTACGCGGTGTCTTGGCAGTGCACCGCCTGTGCACTGCCAGAACACCGCACAGTGCACTGCGGCCAAAGATAGTGCAATACGGTACAACAAGGCAGTGCACCACCCGTACACTGTCTTGTTGTAGTGCGTTGCACTGTCTGCGGTCGTGGTGCACCGCGTGGTGTCTTGGTAGTGCACTATCCGCGCACTGCCTTGTTGTAGTGTGTTGCACTACCTTCGGTCGTATTTTTATTTTTATTTTTTTGCACGGTTCAGTTGTACATAAAAAAAGTTTAAAGCAGATAGTAGCTGAGCAAATACATGTGTACATGTACGATTGATTCCCGATCGATTCTCACGTACTGGATCATGCTCGCCAGCATGGATACGTGGTCCTGCACGCGCGCGGCCGCGTGCAGACACGTGTCGCTCATGGAGAAGCCCCGTGCGCTGCTTGCTCCGCATCTCGCGCACTCTGTGGAGGCCGCCCTTTTGCTAGTCGCTTTTCATGTACAGTACCTATAAGCAAATGTGTTCGATAAAATATGTGCCGTTGTCAAATGCTAGAGTAATAATTTACTTCTATGGACAGAAAACCTGGTCCTAGTGTTCGGTAGATTGGACGGGCGGGCACCGTTGAATATTTCGTGGAACATAGCATAGAAGTTGAGAACAATCATATTTTGTTTATATGGTGCGAGGCAGCAAAAAGTAAAACTGTAAATTGAGGGAAAGAGTTTAATGGCACTATCTAATTAACCATGTGTTCTCTTTATTTGGAAATGTATCAACAAAGGATAGAGATACGTGTGAGAGTATAGTAACTAAGTACGAGAATGTAAACCACTATGTTTCTCATCTAAAGGGATTTGTACTCGTGGATGCAAAAAATTCAGAAATAAGTCTATTCGTAGCCTGCGTGACATTTGGTATCTAAGTGATAATCTAGTGTGTACTTTTGTCCTACATGGTACGCTATTTGTTTATCAAGGTGCTCGTGCATGTTAGTCGACAGCATACTCTAGTTCTCTTACAGGTGTATATGGGCAGGCAGATCTAAATCAGGTCGTACGCGGTTTCTTGCGAAGGGCACAGCAGGTTCAGCTACTGCTTAACAGAATCAGAGATAAAATCTAGAGGAGGGCGGCGGTGGGGTGAGGTACTGACCTTGAGCTCCGACACTGGTTGTAGACAAGGAGGAATAAGTAACACCAGATAACACGAGTAGACACCAGGAATAAGTAACCCCAGATAACACAACAATACAACATGATCAAAAGGAATTACCTAGTAGTAAAAGAAAAGGAGGAATAAGTAACACCAGATAGCACGAGTAGACAATCTGAAACGGGGCATGCTTAAGATCAGACAAGAAAACCCAGAGTAAAACTACACGGGAATAAAGCTGCTCTACACAGAAAATAGAACCAAGCTCCTAAAAAAACTCATTATAGTAGTTTTAGTTTCTCATTTATTCAAGCCGATCTGCTGGTATGAAGTAAACTTGGTCACCTATACCCCAACCATTCTACTAACAAATCAATCACAAGCAAACGAAAGCAAGCAAATATTCTATCCCGAAGCAGCATCGTGACGAAAGGTTCCAATATATCCCAAGCATGCTAACAGTTTCTTCATCAACATAACAGTACAATAGGAAGAAAGAGAATTACCTGGCAGCAAAAGGAATGGAGGAGCAATTAACACCAGCCATAACAAGATCACAACCTAGAAGGAAGCATAATTAAGATTATAAAAGGAAAAAACAGAGTAAGACGGCACAACAATAAAGCAGAACTAAAGGAAGCTACAAACAACTGGGATGAACAACACCGGTAAACCCGACCCCATGCAAACACCGACAAGCAGCTGACCACTATACCCGAACCGAGTCAAATAACCACCAGTTAACCAGGAATACAGCACAATGAAAAACATTAGATCATGGTGTTTTTCAGCCTTAAATCCTCAAATCATTCAGCAGCGTACGTTAAAAATACTATAGCTTTCTTGTTAACTGACAACAGTTGCACAAATGAAGACTGAGTAGAATATTCAGTTTGAATTGAGAAGGTAGTACAGATCTAGCTCCCAATTCTTTGTACAAATGAAGACATAGTAGAATATTCAGTTTGAATTGAGAAGGTAGTACAGATCTAGCTCCCAATTCTTTCTATGAAAAAAAATCTTTGTAAGAAGAAAAAATGGTCTAGCAAGGCCGTAATAACTCTAAAGAAGGAATACACCATTCTATATCCCTACAACATGAACAGAACCAAAAATCCAAAAAAAAAGCTCATTACAGTATTTGTACTTCCTGATCTATTCACGTTTGATCAGCTGCTATGAAGTAAACATGTTCTCTTGTACCCCAACTATTCTAATAGGCTCTTTAACCTGTAAGAAGTAGAAAAGGAAAGTGACCAAACAAAACTTATAGTTATATAAGGAGCCATTTCCAAAGTAAATGTAAGGAAAATTGAGGAATATATCACACACGGTAGTGACTAAGAATAGGTATACATGGCATGGAACAAAAACCAAGCCACGACCAACAAATTAAAATATAATTCCATCGGCCCAAGACAAAGGCAGTAGTCAAATAAACATCAGCTAAGCAGAAATACAACACGGGGAAAAACATTAGATCATGGTGTTTTTCAGCCTTCCATCCACAAATATTATAGCTTTCTTGTTAACTGACAACACTTGCACAAATAAAGACATAGTAGAATATTCGGTTTGAATTGAAAAGGTAGTACAGATCTAGCTCCCAATTCTTTGTATGAAACAAAATCTTTGTAAGAAGAAAACTTGGTCTAGCAAGGTCGTAATAACCCTAACAAGCCTGCCTCTCTATTATAATATTCTAAGCTACCCGATCTATTCACACCTGGCACCAACACACGCAGCCACTTTCTTAAAGAAACAAATGTAAGAATTGACCCAGGATCTCTCCTTCTAGATCCAGAACCAAAACACACGCTCTGACTTTACCGTACAGGAAAACACTATTCCTGGACCAGCTCTAATCCCACCGACAGCTACACTTTTTCCTACCGGATATCTATGGTTCGGCAAAGGCAGCGTTCGGCGAAGCCAGCTTCAAGGTCTAGCAAGGCCTTAATAACCCTAATAATCCTGCTTCTCTATTATAATATTCTAAGCTACCCGATCTATTCACACCTGGCACCAACACACGCAACCACTTTCTTGAAGAAACAAATGTAAAAATTGACCCAGGATCTCTGCTTCTAGATCCAGAACCAAAACACACGCTCTACCGTACAGGCAAACACTATTCCTAGACCAGCTCTAATCCCACGGACAGCTACACCTTTTCCTACCAGATATCTATGGTTCGGCAAAGGCAGTGTTCGGCGAAGCCAGCTTCAACTCACCTAGAACAAACAACAGACGAACACCAGATGCAGACAAGCTCACCCGGACAAGCGGACGACCTGCGAAGAAGGAACGGGAGAGGAACAAACCCTCAGGATCCCTCCCACCATCTCTGTATCGCCTGACCAATGAAGCTCAAACCTACCTCGATTAGAGACCGTGGGCAGACCAACAGCAGAACCAGCGAAGCCCACCTAGGTACCCAAAGAAGCAGCCTCCAGGGAGCGTACGACCTGCATAGAAGAATCACGAGAGGGGAAGAAAAGTCAGGAACAAGCAACAACAGATCCAAGTTAAGAAAAACCACACCAAAACAATGGAAGCAAAACCAAAGGAGAAGAAATCGACTAAGAGAAGAGACAAATCAAGGAGAGAATCAGAAGGAGGGGAAAATCCATAATAAAATAGATCGGGGAGGGAATCAACCACCATCGGGCAAGAACGAATCACCTCAACCAAACCCAGCGCGGAAGGCATCCATGAGGACAGGCCGTACGACGACAGCGGGATGAATCCAGTAGCCGACATATCCGAAGCGGCGCTGGAGAAGGCCGAGGAACCCTAAACCGAAGAGCCAGATCAATAACCGAGAACACCGAGAGAAGCGTGGCGAGCTGAGTGTGGCGTGCGGAGGCGGAGGGGACGATGGGACGCAGGAGTAGGCAGCGAGCACACCGTCCAGCCAACAATGAGATGCCAGCGAGACGACCCGCCAGTGCTCGAAAGGGCAAGCGGTGGAAACACTAGCGTACCCCTGCGGCAGGAAATATCTCCATCCAGGAGAGAGACACGCGAGCGCGGCGGTGTGGGGCGTAAACGGCAACGAGCGGCGCAATGCGCAACACACCAGTGCCAGCCAAGCAGCGAACCGTCCCTCTTCCAACCTATTGGACGGCAAAGCGGACCAACCGGTCATCCGGCCCCAGTGCGAGCGAGAGAATACATGGCCAGACGGGTAGAAAATGACTTTTCACAACCTTGGTCGCCAGGCTGACCTGCGAAGATGAGAGAGGCACATATACCATCCCTCTCCCAACCACTTCGACTAGAGAGCGGGCCAACCACCTAGACGGCCCCAGCAGCAGCGACAGAACACAGCAACATACGGGTAGACAACCGATTTTACATCACTTGGACTAGCAGTGCAAAGAATAGATGGCCAGATGCCCCCCAAGCCCCCATCCAACGGCCATAAACAGCAAAACGATGTGAGAGCCCCACGGGGGTGCACCTATTACACTTTTAGAAGCCAAGCCATGCAATCGACCCGTACTATGCGCCAGGTAGCTTTGCTCTCAAATGGTAAAAGTCTAACTTTTCTTCCCACACAAACTACCGATTTTGCTATTTCTCATGTGACTGAAAAATAATAATTTCAACTTAGTAGGAAAAAGTCGTGTTCATCAATTGATGGAGTATAAAGTGTTAATCTCTTAAAAAAAACATCAAAAATAGGTCGAACGCCCAATCGTACTACATATTATTGTACTATTATAGTTACTAAATTGTACAACCCTAGGATCATAGACAAGGTTACCACGAAGATCGAAGTCATGCAATCGACCCGTATAATAACCCCAAGTGAGCTTTCTTCTAGAATGGTCAAATTAAGTTTAGTTTTTCTTTGCACAAACTACCGATGTCGTTATTTCTCACATGAAGAGAAATAATAATTTTAACTTTGTAATAAGGACAGTTGTACGCATCAATTGATCCAGAGTCAGGTGTTAGTCGCCTTTCAAAATAAAATCATCAAACGTACGTCGATTAATCACCAAATCGTACTACATATAGTAATTAGTAGCTTGTGCAACGCTAAGACGGTGACCACGAAGATGAAAATCGTGCAATCGACCTGTATTATGCTCCCTTAGCTTTTCTATAAGTGGTAATGTCTATTTTTTCTTCTCACAAACTACCAATTTTATATTTCTGACATGACCAGGAAATAACAATCTAAACTTTGTAATAATTTTTTTTTAGAAAGGAGCATATATTAATATCGCAAGTACCAATTACACCCAGCCTCTGCAACAACGCATTAGCATTACGGATGCACACAGCAAAAAAAAAAGAATTACAAAAAAGAAAAACCCGCTAAAGCGATCAGATCCTTAGCAGCAGCGACACTTACACCACCAAAACCACACCAGAGTCCAGCCCCTCCAAAAACGACGCCTCCGAGAAGGAACAGTGCTCAAGCATTGTCGTCGTCGTAAAGATCCGAGGTTTTCACCCTAGAGGAAGTCTTCGCTCGCAAAACAATGACTTCTGCAAGGCCATTGGCAGGCACAACCAATAAAGGCTAGACCTTGGGTTTTCAGCCTGCAAGGTAAGTCTGTGAACATCTCCTGTGTTGTAGCCCCCTCTAACAGACGCAGTTGCGAGCACAGATCACCAAGCCAGATCCTCAATACCACAAAGACTCAATCCATCATACCTAGCCCTTATGTTCCTGTCTTCATGAAATTCTCCACATCTGACTTCACCATGGATCGTCAAAGACATGACACATGATGGTGACAGGTAGCAGAGCTTTGCCACGCTCCATCTGAAATCAAACGGCCACCAAAAAACACAGATACGCATGACCGAACTTCTTCTGATCCAGCAAACTCCACGCATGATGCGCCCATGAGAGTACGCCGGCAGAGCCTTCCGAAACTAGACACTCCGGACATATCCATGAAGGTACATATCAAGTAGATCTTCGTCTTGATGTGCGAGAGATCCGAGCACCACCACCTTTATTCATGCTTAGTCGGCATCCCCCATGCCACCCACCGGCGACCTGCAAGATCCGCCGCTCTAACCCTAGCAGTAGTCCGTAGGCTAGGCCATCCTCGAGAAAGGCAACGACATAGCAGGATCGACCCTCCACCAGATCCGGCCCAACCATGCATCGAAGAGGAATTGGGGGACGGCACGGAAGACACCCAGATTTAAATCTAGGGTTTCATCCATGGCCACCAGGTCCAGTCCCACCTCCACTGCCAGCCATGGCGCCACCGGGAGAGGATCTCCGCCACCACCCCGACCAGGGACGCTACCCTGGCCGCTGCACGTTAGCGCGCCGACCATCCTTGCCCCAGCAGATTTTGCGGGAACCTCCCGGCAACCACCACCCCAGACCTCCTTCGGAGGCTAGGCCCACCACCACCGCGGTGAGGGCCGGCGGAAGCGGCGGCGAGAGAGGCAGGCGGTGGGAGGCTCTTAATGTTGTACATCCACTCCCTAACCAGTTAAGCTACGCTCACTTTCCTTTTGTGTGCAGCAATTAATGCACATGTAGGGGTTAATCGATTTTAGGAAAACGTCTAACATTAAGAACCATTGGTACAACCAACATGATTCGTGCAAGTACAAAAATACTACAAAATCTTAAGATTACAATCCTTCAAGAGAAAAACTTAAGATTACAATCGTGAATATTTCAATATTAGTGAAGTCATTTTCCTCCTTAAAGATGAGAACATTGTCAAATAATCCATATTGTGACATATTAGGTGTTAAATCTCGTGTTTGATCCCAAGTGAACATAGGTACTAGTAGATATTGCGCATTTTAAGCCCCCCATCGCACACAAAAGGTGTTATCCGTGTGCCTTGCGAACAATCATTACAGAATATCTTACCAGCAAAAAACAAAACCCTTACAGAATATCTATGTGCCCGTGTTCCAGCCGTGCTCAGTGACGGATCTAGGATTTTATGCCACGATGAGGCGACTAAACTTAATTTGTTGCCAAAAGAAATAAAACATCGACTTAGTGAAAGCATAATAACGATTCATCAGGTCTGACAAATAGTATAAATGGAATGATTCGCATATGAATTTTGCATACATGAATATTACATGTAGTACCTATAAATGTTTTATAGAATGTCACATGACTACTTATTCTCAGGGTCTGCGCCTCATGTTTCAACAATTCTACGATGAAAATTTACAAATCACTTCATCACATATCAAATTGTATTGAATAAATTTCCATATTTATTGACGGATATTCACTTCAGCTCGTAGGTGCAAATGCATTCATTATGAGAAAACATTTTTTGAAATATTAAAAATTTTGAAAAAAAATTCCGCATATATATTCGAACATATTATGTTGGTTCACAAGTTTTCGGGATGAAAGAACAGTTTATATATCACGTATAAAAAGAGAAAATATGTCACAGGAATACGACTATTCACGTGACATTTTTTGTCTTTTTTATACACGACACATAAAATGTTTTTTCATTCCGAAAACTTATGAACCAACATAAAATATTCAAATATATATGTAATTTTTTTTTGAATTGTTTGACATTTCAAAAACTATTTTTTCATAATGAGTGCATTTGCACCTGCGAGAGCCGAATTGCCGCCTGCATTTATTGAACACTAATGAATCGATGCCAGAACTCTGCAATGCAAAATTCTATTCAGAAATCAGAATTACAAAGAAAGAAGTAGGCGAAGAGCTAGCACCTAAAAAGAGAAAAACGACAATGCAAAAATATTGTTGTTCTTCTATCGGCTGGTTGCCCTAGAGAGCTAGATTGCATAGTCCCTGCTCGGACGTACAGCCGTGTCAGTTTGCCCTGATTACTGCCGCTTTGGGTCAGTCTCCCTCGGATACCTAATGCTTTAGATGGCCGAAGCCCCGCCGATGCTACCTAGGGCTAGATAACAAGGAGATTGTCGACACACTGCGAAGGCCCTAGTCCCCTCCCCTCCTCCCCTCCTCCGCTCTCTCTCAGCTACAGTAGCTGAGAGCCTCCTTCCTCTTTTCTGGCCGAGCCAAGGCCGTCTA
Organism: Avena sativa; assembly: GCA_916181665.1. Taxonomy (NCBI): domain Eukaryota; kingdom Viridiplantae; phylum Streptophyta; class Magnoliopsida; order Poales; family Poaceae; genus Avena; species Avena sativa. The sequence goes on along the minus strand of OV702287.1, from coordinate 99,551,582 downwards.
CGGCGGCGTTGCCGTCGGAGAGTGGCGCAGGCGAGGCACACCCTCCTATAGAGTGGATGGTTTAGGTCTCTGCCTCAACGCCGTAGGTGTCGTAGGTCTAGGTTTAGGTTTTCCTATGTCTACCCTTGTGGCGTTTGGCGAGTTGTCGTTTGGCCTGTCCCCTCCGACGTTCCTGCACGATGCTGGTTGTCCGTCTTCGCACTGGCCTGGCGAGCTCTTGAGGTTGGAGAGAGCTGGGGCTGCTGCTGTGGGCGGAGGCCCTTTCAATAAGTGCATATGCTGCTTCTGGATCTGGCTGCCTTGCGTCGCCCTTCTCCTCCTTGCCGGCCTTGGTGGCAAGGGGTGGGAGGAGGACGAGGTGATGGCCGCTGGGTGCGTGCGATGGCTCGGAAGCTCGATGTGGGATCGTTCTGACCCGATCCGGTGTCGGCTGGTGAAGATGGATCCTGCTGTGGTGCTCCCTTGGTTGGACACGGGTGTAGCGGTGATCTTTGGTTCCGGCGGCTTCCTCCATAAGGTTAGTTGGCTTGGTAGGCTGCGCTCTTCTGTGCATACCCGCCGATCTTCTCCGCCCAGCCTCAGTGGCGAGGGGGAGAAGTAGAGGCGGTGTCGAGCGACGATCTGCAGTTGTGCCAAGATCGCAGCACCAACGAGCACATCCGTGGCGGTATGTTTTGACCCCGTGATATTTGGCCGAATCGATGGCCTGTTAGGACGCATGATTGCGTCTAATCTACTCTAGGATGAAGGCCTGTTCTCGAGATCTGCGGTGGCGTTCTGCGCTCTCTTGACGCCAAGTGGTTTGTCCCCGGCGGCGGAAGGGTGGCCGGAGTTGGAGTTTCACCGTCGTTGGAGAAGGATAGGAGCTTGATTGCTTTTCCATGTCCCCAGTGTCCTTGTAAAATCGCAGGATTATGCTTTACTTTCTGTTTTGTGTAAGGTCCTGTGTGTAATTATGTAACCACCGTTCTAAATAAATGAATTTGTTTTTGTGAAATTCTACCAATCTATTAATAAACAACAGTAGTACACAGAAACCCCAAAGTAATAAAAATTACAAAGAGGTCATTGGACGACCTAACGACGACTACAAACACTAACGCGAGCCGAAGGCGCGCCGCCGTCCTCGCCCCTCCATCACCCGAGTTGCGCAAAGCTTGTCGTAGTAGAGCTTGTTGTAGTAGACAGACAGGAAGTCGTCGTGTTAAGGCCACAATAGACATGCAACCATCGCCAAAGATGACATCCGTAGATCGGAGGAGACTGGCCTGAAAACAAACCGGCGAACACGAAGACGGACAAAATCCCAGGATATTCATCGGACAAACGATTCACGGGTCCTTTGTCGGTGCTAGATGCACCACCAAAGCAAGGATAGAGAGGGGAGGACCTTATTCTGACTTCAGGAATAGCCGTTACCTCAACATCCGATGAAGACACTAAGAAACAGGCGAAACAAAGAATAGAAAACCTCCTGCCGGCGATGCCACACCTCCAGGGCCCTAGAACGACCAGAGACGGAGCAGACCAGCGATGTCGCCGCGAAGGGTGCGGAACCCTAGATGGGTTTTGCTCCGTCGCCTCTCCCTGGTGGCTAATTAAATTGAAGTTGTGTCGGGTCCTTCCAGACCCCTCTGTTGTGAAAAAAACACAAGGAGATCATCGTGTCCCGCTCGATCGATGGGAAGTTTGATCCGAAGGGTGTCACGCAGGCAGAGGGACCGTTAAGTCGCTAGATTGTCTCTCACGGCATGTGGAGGAAAGCGACGCTCCTTGGGTCTCCCCCTCCAAGGTGACCAGGAGGGCCAAACCCTAGCCCCACGTCGCCGCCTCACCCTCCTCCGTCCCCCTCCCCTTGCCTTCCCCTAAGGCGCCTGCTGGCCAAGCCCGCGGCGCTGGTGAGGGGGGCGGAGGGGATCTGCTCCCAAAGCTCCTCACGTGGCGGTTTGGAGGCAGGCTGCCGGTGGGGAGCTAGGCTCCGCCGCGGGTTACTACTCGGTGACCCCCCTCCCTCCCCTCCCCTCCATCTCGGCCTCGCCGGTGATGGGCTACGAGGAGTGGGTCGGGGAACTTCCGACCGTGGCCTTGGCAGGGACATTGGATCAAGGGCGGTGGCCCTTGGAGGGGGCAGCGTCGGTCCAACGGCGGGCGGTGTTTCGTTGGGTGCTGCAGGGCGTTCCTCGGTTGTGTGGGCAGCGAGGTGACGTCGGGTGTGGGCGTTTGGGGGCCTCCTGACCTCCGTCTAGATCTGAAGATGGTGGTACCTCCTTGCGCTGCTCGGCAGATCCCCTCGCCCTGGAGTGCCTCGGTCTCCTCCGGTGGCTGGTGGGTGGTGCTGTTGATGGGAGTGACTGGGGGAAACCCTTGGCTCCCTACGGGGGCCACGATGTCGACGGTGCTGCGAGCGGCCTACCCCTTCCGGAAGGCGACTTCGAGTTCTGCTCCCCTCTCTCTCCCCATCTTGCCGTGTCTCTGGTGAAAACCTAAATTCAGTGGGCAGCAGCAGCGCTCCGCCATCATTCCCTTCTTGAAGGCGTCGCTTTGAGACAGTGGGGGTGGTGGTCAAGCTTCGCGCTGGATGTGTTGCTGCTTGCAGCGGTTGCTCTCCTGTTGTTGTGGTGTGGCCGAGCTCCTGGTTCTTGCAGGTCATGCTTGCCGGCGGCGGTGCCCTCGATCCTGGGTGAGAGGAGAAGGGTTCTCCTCTCTGGCAGCCATCCTCCGAATCGAGCTGATGGGTATACACCGCACTTTGTCAACATTCTTCACCGCATCTTTGGTGGCATTCTTCTCCGGCAGTTTATGTCTCGCTCGCTGGGTGGTGTTGTGGGTGGCGGTGGTGTTCGTGGGTGGTGGCTTGACGAGGCAAAAATGCTCAATCCCTCCCTGGCAACATGTCTGATTGTCCGTGTGCTCAGGGTGAGCCTTTCTACCTCTCGACGATACAGCGCCTTTTGATCCAAGGCGAGAAAGCAGGGGCTTTCTCTAGAGGTGGAACAGACGATCGACATGGTTGGCCTAGGTGGTCGACGACAGCATGGATTTCCTCTATGGCGTTCTCTCCAACTCCTTTTTCCTCTCCAGTTGCCTCGTGGGCATGACAAGGGCTTCACTTCAAGCTAGGCTTCATGTGTATTTCTCTGCTTGTTTGTCTTTGCCTGTAAGCTATTCTTTAGCATTTTGTAAACCTTGGCCGTATGGGATTTGTTAATTCAAAGTCGGACACTTTGTGCCCTCGTTCTAAAAAAAGATTGTCTCTCACGGACTAGCCCAAATTACAGTTTTTCTAGGTACTGGTGTTTTTTTTGAAATGGAGGTGTTACCCCCGGCCTCTTGATGGCTCAAAATATGATGAGCTTGTTGGGAACCCCAAGAGGAAGGTATGATGAGCACAGCAACAAGTTTTCCCTCAGTTATGAAACAAAGGTTATCAAACCAGTAGGAGCAAGGAAACAACCCCAAGGTGTTGTCTCCAACTTGGAATCCTACACAACACAACCACAGAACTTTGCCCCAACTTACAATGAGGTTGTCAATCTCACCGGTTTTGCTGAAACAAAGGATTAAACATGTTGTGTGGAAGATAGTAATTGCTTGCAGAAAGTAAACAGTAAAATAGTAAATAGTAGATAGTAGATTGATGGTAAAAGATTGGACCGGGGTCCATAGTTCACTAGAGGTGATTCTCCTTAAGATAGATGACATATTGGGTGAACAAATTACAGCGAGGCAATTGACAGACACCAAGAAAGCATACATGCATATACTAATCATCTTGACTCCTATGAGATCTGATTGGGCATTACAACATTATACATAGACCGTAATCCAACTGCATCTATGACTAATAATCCACATTCAGGTTATCATCCGAACCCCCTCCATTATTAAGTTGCAAGCAATAGATAATTGCATTAAGCAAAGTGTGTAAAGTAAACAATATGATTTCCCTATGGACAAATGATTGTTGTTTTCTCCCTAGTAGCAACAACACATTTAGTACCTTAGAGACTCCTGTCACTTCCCCAGATTACTAGAGGCATGAACCCACTATCGAGCATAAATACTCCCTCTTGGAGTTGCTAGCATCTACTTGGCCAAGATAGCTACTAACAACGGAAAGCATGCAAGATCACAAATAACATAGACATGATAGAATCAATAATCAATTTGAAATAGCATCTCAATATCCATCGGATCCACGCAAACACAACATGTAAGATTACAAATAGATGATCTTGATCATGAACGGAGCTCCAGGGTGAACTCTTCCCTCCGGCAGGGTGTCGGGAAGAGCTTCAGATCCCTCCCGATCTAGGGATGAAGATGACGGCAGCTACAGACTCTTTCGTGAATTTTTTATCGGGTACTTAGGGTTTTCGTCCCCGGAGGCTTTTATAGGAGAAGGGGCAAGGTCGGTGGAGTACCAGGGGGCCCACACTAGGTGGTCGCGTGCCTAGAGCTGGCCGCGCCACCCTAGGGTGTGGCCGTGCTGGTCCCCCTCTTTGCCTCCCCTCCGGACTCCGTGTTGCTTCGGGTAAAATATTGACTTTGGCTTTTGTCCGGTCCAATTCCGAGAATATTTCCTTACTAGCTTTTCTGAAACCAAAAATAGCAGAAAACATGCAACTGGCACTGTGGCATCTTGTTAATAAATTAGTTCCAGAAAATGTGTAAAAATACTCCAAAGTGTGGACAAAACACAAGAAAGTAGATATAAAACAAGCATGGAACATCAAAAATTATAGATATGTTTACGACGTATCAACATCCCCAAGCTTTACTCCTGCTCGTCCTCGAGTAGGTAAGTGATAAAAAGAAAGAATTTTTGAGGTGACATGCACCATCACAATCTTTATCAAGGTATTTGTAAAACATTGATAGCTGGGATCATAGTACTTTAACATAGACATGAAAGATACAGTTCTTACAATAAGACATAGCAACTCTGTTGTAACATGAAAAGGTACGAACAAAAGATTCATGAATAACAATGCTTTAAAAGGCGTTTGTTTGTTTCACATATAGAAAACATAATGAGAATGGCATTCAGCTTGTCCCTCATAGTGTAGCAAAACATAAATGCATAGGACACATACAAAGTTCATAAGGGTGACTAGATACAAATAGTTTAGGAACAAGCAATATCAAAGTTATGAATCAATCAACAAGTTTTGGGACAATGCACATTAAACTAAGAATGACCACTATGCTCTCTCAATAGGTGCATAAAGATAGAAGATGGAGACTCAACATAAAAGTAAAAAAGAAAGGCCCTTCATAAAAGGAAGCGGGGATTCAAGTTTCATAAAGAGCTTCCAAAAATTATGGTACTTATTAGCTTTCAGCTCTCATTGCCCCTATCATACGTATCTTTAGGTGATTAAGGTTAAAGTAAACAAATATGAGGATATGCTTGACAAGTTATAAGTTGAAAATCTCATGCCCCTTACTTACGAGTACCGAACCTCGTGCTACTCAACTTTAGTCACGTGTAAGTTCTTGTCATTGTAAGTACATGTGTATCATAGAGAACCGCCAACGGGGTACCCCTTCCCCCATGATACAAGAGCTTTCCCATATCAAAATGACAAGGCAAGCAGACAATGAGCATCTCAGCGATCTTTTTATTTGCTATTTGCATAGGTTTTTATTGAGGATGCTTCACAGATTGCTCACTATGGTTATGCTGCAAGTTTCCACCATGATTAGGCATGGCTTAGGCTAGCGGCACAGGCGTTTCTCTAACACATATACAAACTCCATGAGCTTACAAGCTCCCCTTTTATTTCACACCGTCGGGATCCATAAGCAAAAGAACATGATATCAACCAAATAAAGAGCAATGTTGAAAGCATTCCCCATGGTAACATGGTTCTGCTAATTCACAACTTATAAAGCGTAAGCATATATGCAACATAGATGGGCACAATGGTTCAAGTTTATTAAGTGCCATCAAGTTCGTGAGGGCTTTAATCACTATTTTTCACATAACAAGTTTAATTCGGAAGGTACATAAAAACATGAATATACTTGGAATAGCAATAATGCTAATAGGTAGGTATGGTGGACTCTTTGGCATAACTTGGTTTTATTTGGAGTTGGATGCATGAGTGGAACTCATACTTGGTACATGTGGAGGCTAGCAAAAGACTAGAAGTGACCAACTAAGAGAGCAATAATGTCCATAATCATGCAAAGCGACAAAACATTATTAATTAAAGCATAAGGTGATATCACAAGTCGAAAACTAAATGATCATAGAGGCTATGGTGACTTGGTATAGTCCTAACATGGTGTGATCATGCGCCAAGTCAATCCAAATAAAGCATCAAAGGAGAATACCACAATATTAGGCTTTTGTATGCTAAAACAACGCATGATTCTTTCAAGGCACATTAAGCAATCTCAATTGTTTGTAACAAGTTATGCTATAGCAATAATCACTAAGCATAAAGTCAAAACAATATCAAGCATGACATGATAAAGTCTAAGCCACAGTCAAAACAAGACTCCTTTTATACCACTTATAAGCATGAACTTTCCTACTCTTTTCCAATCCAAATCAACTTATTTGAAAACTAATGTATGAATGCGGGGGTCTAACCAATTTTTTTAAGCAAACCAAGCTAAAGAAAACTAAAAAAACAAAGACGCTCCAAGAACAACACAATTGTGAATGAAACAATAAAAATGAAGTGTTTGGAAGAAAACCTGAGATTTTTATTGATGAAGAAGGGGATGCCTTGGGCATCCCCAAGCTTTGACGCTTGTACTTCTTGAATATTTCTTGGGGTGACACGGGTGGCATCCCCAAGCTTGAGCTTTTGTCCATACTTCATCTTATCACATTGCTCTTCCCTACACATGCAAATTTTCCTTCATACAATGACGAGGGGTAACCTCGGCAATACCCATGGTGATGGACTTGGGGTTTCGTGGAAAAGAGAACGCTGGGGATTTCATCGAATGTCAGGAAAACAATGAAGACAAAGTTGCCTAAATATTGGGAAAACACTCTATTACAAGTTGTCCTCTAGATTTCGGTACCCTCGCTTGGGCTTCTCCCGCCCTATATATAATAGGCCGGGTCTCAAAACTATATGCGGATAGGTTTCATACACACTCTATTACAATACCAACATAATATCGGTTCATAGATTCTTTCCTAATACAATAAAAGTCTCTATCGGTTGCTTCCTTGGGCCATTATCTGGATTTTTTATGGGCCGCATGCCTTTTACCCAATGTAGGGTAGCAAATATTGAGCATCCGAGTAATCATACCCATGTCAGTAGCCCCTGAGAATCTACCTAAATCCACAGTTTTCATGTTGAATCTCAAAGTTTTTTCCTTCTTTCTCTTATTCTGTTTGATTTTATTTTTTGTAGGGATTTTGGTACAACGAGTCTGATGCTTCCGACGGATCGGGAAATCAGTTAATTGCTCCTGGGCAAAAACAAGGTTGACCGACATCAAACTCAAGTCCCTAGGCTTGAATCTGGAATTTTTTAACTGGTGTAATTCAGTTCGAGCCACTGAGGTCTTACCGAATACTGAATTCCAGTTTTCTATTTTTATCGGGTACCCAACGCGCCCGCCGGGATTTTTCATTGTATTGTTGATACGGATATTTACTGGCAGAGCGCATTCTTGTGAGATTACCAGGCCACATAGGACGAATCTTGGGCTCTTACCTTCATGTTTCTGAACACGGCATTCGGATTTTTGTCCCGCATCTGAGCGTGTTTCGAGAGTTTTATTTTACTTTCCATATCCTTCTCCCGATAGGAGTATTTATCGTCGAATGCTTCCATTGTTTTTCTTTATTAGGTGTGTGCGAGTGCTCCTGATAGGAGTAGCCCCCGAGACTATGTTTGGATATATGTATCAAAACATAGGCTCAAAAAAATGCACCATTGTTTCTGTAGATTTTGTCGGGTGCACGACCAGTGCTCCTGATAGGAGTAGCCCCTGAGGCTACAATCGTAATTTTATACATTCGAATGTTGTCTCTAATCTTTTTCTGGAGGAATTTACTTCAACTCCAATCGTATTTCTTCGGGTCATATCCTGAAGAAGCCACAATTTTTTGTTGTAGTGTGTTTTTGTGATGTCAATGATGACGCACCTGATGCTGTCCGTTCTCCGAAAACACGTCCTGATGAGACGTGTCGAACGTGGGCCCATATGCAGTAATGATGACGTGTGATGGCGTTTTTAGCAGAGATTCTTGACTGCACGTCCCCACTCTATGTGAGAATCGAGGCGTCACGCACTGTTCTCCTTTTTTACCGCAGTCATAACTTCTTTTTATTTTTTCCGAGACCTTTGTAAACACGTGTCGTCATCATGTGATCTTCTGCCGCTTCGATTTTGCATCGAACGGTTAGATCCTTGAGTTGTTGCTCTTTATAAGCTTAGGCATATGCTTTTTAATGTTTCACCTAGCCTCCCTCCTCTCCTTCTTACTCCTTGTGCACTTGCTCCTGCGAACTTCGATTTTCATTCCCCTCTTTCCTTTGTTTTGCTGCCATGTTCAAAAACAAAGCTACTGGTACTTCCGCCGCCGCCACGAAGGCTACTAGGAAAAGGGCTATCGGGTGGGCCCCCACCAAGTGCACGACGCGGGATCTCCGTGAGGAGCGGAACTTTGGCCTGCTAACTGAGGGCTCCTTCAAGCTCCCAAGTGACGAGGCTGCTCCCATCCCCGAGCCTGGCTGGAGGGTAATGTTCCTCCCCTTCCTCATCCGCGGTTTTTCTTTCCCCGTCCACGAATTCCTTCGAGGATTGTTGTTTGTTTATGGAGTGTAGCTTTATCAGCTCACGTCTAATTCCATCCTCCATGTTGCTTGTTTTGTCACTCTTTGCAAGTGTTTCCTTGGGATTCATCCCCATTGGGGCCTTTGGAAATACTTCTTTTATGTTCGTCGCAACACCACTGACACCATTGTCCATGATGTTGGTGGCGCCATTTTTTTGTCCGATCCGATGTTGATTACTTAGACTTCAAACTCACGGATTCTGTCCAAGGTTGGAAGTCTAAGTGGTTTTATGTCAAGGACCAGCCGCTCGAAGGCCAATCTTTCGGGTTAGCCCCCTTTGAACCTAAAAAAGTTTGTCGTAGACTCGACTCCTGGGATCAACGTCCCTCTGCCGTGGAAATGGCAGAAATCCAGTCTTTTGTGGATCGTATTTCTGAGATGCGGCATGAGGTTGGCAAAGAATTGTCGGGTCTTCAGGTCCTGGCATATTTTTTGCAGATCCGTGTGCAGCCACTCCAAGCCCAGATATCCGGTATGTGGGCATATACCAGGAAGGAAGACCCGATGAGGATTTCTTTGGAGGACCTCACACTTAAGGTGTATGAGAAGAGAGTCTGGAGCTTCACAACTTTGACTGCAAAAAGCCCGGTTCTTTCGACTTGCCTTGTGGAGCCCTATGGCAAGAAGAAACGATTTCCCGAGGTATATTTCTTCCGCCTTTGTTTTTTCCTTGTCTTCTGTTTATAGGTACATATTTCAATTCTTCCGGTCTCTGTAGGATTTTGATCACCTAAGCTCACTTCCTTCCCTTCTCAGAACTGGTGAGCCCCCAGTTCACCCCTCTGCATCCGACAATCTTCCCACCACTGGGGCTGCCGCGGATGAGGAGGGGGATATTTCTGCGTATGACTCTTTGTCGAAGACGTAGTCACTCCCTTCGGCTGGCTCCGGAGATTCTCACGTGGAGCGTGCCAGTGAAAAGAGGAAGAATCCTTGAGTTTTGGAGACAGTCGAGGATTCGGAGGACTCGACTACCTCCAAACCTTTTGGCACTTCTCCGGTCGCATCTCCCCGGATGAACTTGTTTCGTCTCGTGCAAGATGTGTCTTCGTAAGTATTTTGCTTTCCTTTTTTTGTTTCACCCGGTTATTTTGCCACTGATGCTTTCTTGTGTCATTTGTAGGGATGACGAAGATCCTCCTGCTTCTCCTCTTCCCACGTCTATGGGCTACTCCACAGGGAAAACCCCTCCGCCATCGGCGGACCCGAAGGAGAAAATGTTGTCTCCTTTGGACAAAGATGTCACCGCTTCATCTAAGCTGCCGCCACAAAAAGGCAAAAAATGGCGGGTAAAGGGGTGGTGATATCTGAAGCACGCGTTGATGTGAACATGAAGGATGTGAGTAACTTTTGACGCTGGAATTCTTCCTTCCCCATATATTTAACCTGCCTTTATATCCTTTTGCTATGTTTTTCCCTTGCTCAGCCTTTGATGCGTGAGATGGTCGGTATGGCCACCCGCTTTATAAGGATCCGTGATGATGTCGAACAGCTGAAAGATATGTGTTGATTGCTTTTGTAATTTCCTTGTAATCATGTTCATCCTTCTTATTGTGTTTTGCTTCTCCAGCCTCTGCCAAGGAATCCGCGATTATCCGGGATGAGGCGATGAAGCGTGCCGACAATCTGGAAGGCAGGCTCCAAGCTTCCGAGGAAGCCAAACCAGAAGGCGAATGCTGGTGCTGAGGAAATGGCCAGGTAGGTCCCTGCCCGAGATGTGAATCTGCGGCAGCGCCTAGAGGCCCTGAACAACTCGCTGACCCGTAAGTTTCTATCTGTTCATGTTTTTTGTTTTTGTCTCTTTCTTTTGGTTGTCAACCTCTTCTTGTCTCCTTTTTTCTGTCAGAGCTGACTGGCCAGAACCTGGTGCTGGATAATGATAAGAAGGTTGATCCTTTATCGGATGTTGTTAGCACTTTGGAGTCTAACATCATTCGAGGGTGCAATCTTCTTGTTCGTTCACGTCGTGCCTTCAAGAAGCTCCATGCCGAAGTATTTCTAGCCACGGATGTGCCGGAGGATTTGAATGATCTTGTCGCCATTTTTGGTGTTGATCTCGGCCTCCTTGTTGGTTATAGTTTGACACAGTCAAGGAGTGGAGCCGAAACTTCGATGGCCTTGGCGAAAGCGCATGGCGAGTGATTCCATAATTTTTTATGTTCCATGCTTGGTTTTTATCTACTTTCTTATGTTTTGTTCCAACTTTGAAGTACTTTTATACACTTTCTTAGACTAACCTATTAACAAGATGCCACAGTGCCAGTTGCCTGTTTTTTGCTGTTTTTGGTTCCAAAAAGTCAGAAAATGAATATTCTTGGAATTGGACGGGACAAAAGCCAAAGTCAATATTTCACCGAGGGGGACACGGAGCCAGAATACTGAAGGGAATATGCCCGAGAGGCAATAATAAAGTGGTTATTATCTTATTCCATGTTTATGATAAATGTTTATTTTACATGCTAGAATTGTATTGATCAGAAACATCAATACATGTGTGTTTAATAAACAAAAAGGGTTCCTAGTTATGCCTCTATTATAGACTAGCTTGTTGATTAACAAGATGATCAAGGTTTCCTGATCATGGACATTGGATGTTGTTAATAGCAAGGTCACACCATTGGTGGAATGATGTGATGAACATTCATCCGAAGTATAGCATTACGATCAAAGTCATTATGTTTATATTGCTATAACATCATACGAAGTAATATTTATCCTTAGACCATGAGATCATGTTAATTTCTAACACCGGAAGAGTATCTTGATAACATCAAACGTCACACCGTAACAGGGTGACTATAAAGGTGGGTTCAGTGCTACAAAGGTGTTATGTTGAGGCTCATCGATCAAGAGTGGGATTTGTCCATCCCGATGACAGATAGATATACTCTTGGCCCTCTCGGTGATATCACATTGAAATAGCTTGCAAGCAAGTGATGTGATCAGTAGAATGTTATATCACGGGAACGAGAAAAGAGTGCATGTCGGTAACGAGATCAAACTAGGTATGGAGATACCGATGATCGAATCTCGGAGATGTAATATATCGCGGGACAAAGGGATTTATTTACTAGCGTTAAAGGTTCTCACGATCACAGAAGTCATCGTTGAATGTGTAGGAGTCAGTATGGATCTCTAGGTCCCGCTGCTGATTATTGATCGGAGAGGGGTCTCGATCATGTCTGCATTATTCGCGAACCGTAGGGTGACACACTTAAGGGATACTGACACCATTTGAAGCAAATATGTTTCAGATAAAGATTTAAAAAAGCGCTGGAATTATTTCAATAGAGACCGAAATTGTTTCAGGTGAAAATGCTGAAATTGGTTCTGCATGTAATATTGAAATGTTGCAGGGGGTTTTATGTGAATGTTTGTTAATTAAAGTAATTAACAAAATTCTGAATAAAATTAATAAAAGAGTTTTATTAAATGAGAGAGCATTAAATTTGGAGAAATTTAATGCATTTAAAGTGGAGACTTTAAAAGAGAATGTGAAGGGGCAAATTTATGTGGAGGGAGTTACCACCACATGAATGGAGGAGGTGAAGGGTCACCTCCTCCATGCGCCGGCCATGAAGGAGGGGCACCCCCCTCCTCCTATAAAAGGCCACCCCCTCCTCACTTCTCACACACACCTCCTTGTGAAGGATCTCTCTCCCCCTCTAGTATTATTTCCCCATGGTCTCGGATTAGCGAGATACATGTTCCCGGTGGCTTTATCTGGAAAGGAGTTGCTGCTTCCGCTGCTTTGCTGGAGCGAGGGACGGAGGTTGTCGGGGTACCGGACGTGTGTGCGATCACGGATGCACCGCTGCTTTGCGGTGCTGGACTTGGTGGTGCTGGAGCCGGACCTGCTGGACTTCATCACGATCTTGAGATCGGCAAGTGTACGACTACATCAACCACGAGTTCCTACTCGTTAACAAAGCTCGTTGTCTACGAGGGTAAGTTCTCGTTGGATGTATGTCCACCCGTTGCTTTGTACCTAGTAGATAGATCTTGGCGTGTAGTTCACATCGTAGGAATTTTTTTGTTTTCTATGATGCGGACCCAACAGTGGTATCAGAGCCTGATCTATGCGTAGGTGCTTTGCACGGGCAGTACACATATGTTGATATGTGGGCGATGATGATCATGTTATTGCATCTTCTATGTATTTTGGATATTGGTGGCATGGTGGGATGAAGCGGCCCGGACCAACCTTACATGTCATTGTACATGAGACCGGTTCCACGATTGACATGCAACTAGTTTTGCATAAGTGGCTGGCGGGTGTCTGTCTCTCCTACTATAGTCAATATCTGATTTACAACGAGTTGCTAATAACTTAGTTATCCTCTTTGTGGTTCATGTTCGTAGGTAAGAACGGTTCTATCTCCGAAAGCCCTAAGCCACGTAAAACTTGCAATTGATAAATTAGAGGCGTCTAGTTTAAATCGTTGCTGGGCTAGTGTATTGATATGGTATTGTTGTAAGTAGATGTATGATAGATACTCTTACAACACATTCAACGTGTAAATTTCATAGACCTTGGCCTTACACACAAAGGAATGATAGAGATCATACCACGATGCAAGTGATAGAGATCAAATGCATGGACCATATCATCTCACTTTACACATTAGATGTTAGCATCTTATACTGCTAGTTTGGTGCTTTCTGTAGCATTGTAAGATGATCCCTCATTTAAAAATCAAGATAAAATGTGTTCTTCCTTAAGTATGCACCGTTCTATGGATCGTGTTTCGAGACATCACGTGATGATCGGGTGTTCTCAACTCTACGCTTTCATGCAACGGGTGTAAGACAGTTTTACACACGCGAATACTAAGGTTCTTACTTGGCGAGCCTAGCATGTACAGACATGGCCTTGGAACACGGACCGAAAGGTTAAGCATGAGTCATATAGTTGATGTGATGAACATATTGATGCTCGCCTTTGAAGCTACACCGACTCACGTGATGATCGGACTTGGTGTAGTGGATTTGGTTCATGTAATCACCAAAAAGGCACGAGGGGTGTCGTTTTTGAGTGGGAGTTCATTTCTAATTTGGATTAGTCGAACTCAATTTGTCATAAACTAAATCGAAGTGAATTTGCATAATTTGTTGTAGTCATTCGCATATGTTCACTACCTTATGCTTAGTTTTTATTTGAGATAATAGAACTATAGAATTCTGGATATTTACTTTACGAACTGGTATCGTATTGTTTTGAATGTCAATTTAAAGTTTATAAGTCCTATTTCAAACTTTCAGCAAACTCTATTTCCTCCATGAAGTTTAATAAGTAGTATTAAATCAAGAGTAAGAATTCCAATGTTAGTATCTAAAGTATCATGTTTGCCTCCATGATTATTGATATTCAAAAAGTTGTTTTAATATCAAGATTATATTGGAGCTGGAAATTGTTTCCGAAACCATCATGTGTGAAAGATATTGTGATATCTGAAACAATGTTTTTGGTTGCATTATGATAGAGTATAATTTAGCAAAATTCATGTTCTCGTATTGTATGAGAATTTGTGAAGGATGGAGATGCTAGGAATCCGAATCTACCAAAAAGGTTTTGGGAACTGATATTATACTCGTGATTCTTCCTTATAGGCTATAGTAGCTTGATCATGAAAGTTGTCATGATAAGGATGCATAGAAGATGTAAGTAAAATGTTTACTACACTAATAGATTACTAAAGAATGGATTTTTGAAAGAACACCAAACATTTGATGATGGTGATCCACTTCAAAGTGCAAGTCCAAAGGTATTAGTATTTGACTATATACGCTTTGTACAATGTGTCATGTTGATGACACCACTATTGATGTTGATAGATTCTTTTAAAAGAAAAAGAAATTGCTGAAAGAGAATCTATAAAATATTAGGCAGAAAATAAAAGGTTGGAGATGTCCAACTTAGGTATATAGAAGATATACATGTTATGGCTATATTCCTTGCTTGTTAAACAATGTGGTTCTTAGGTATTGGATACCGGTATTGGATACCGAATTGGTTGGTATGAAGTGTCATACAGGACAACGCAATTCATGAACTACAATGGCCTAAGTAACCAGCAAGAGAATGAGTGATGATGTTCATCGAAAACAAATAAAGTGTTATTGTGTTTTTCGTTGTCATCAAACCAAGCCTTCAAGATTTGTTTAAATAATTGTTATTTTGTTCCGGTATTATGAGAACAATGGCTGTTCAAATAATTACCGTATTCCATAAAGGATGGATGAACTTTTACAAGTCTAGTTGGAGAAATCACATCCATAAACACTATTGCTAAAATGTCGCAAGGCAAATGATTGAAAGATCACTTATGAAGTGACATCGCTGTTTAAATTATATTTGAAAGAAAACATGAAGAAACTCCATGTTGATGGATTTTTGGAGTCTTTGATTTTGATCAATTGACGCATGTGAGACTTTCCTCGAGATAATTGAAACTCCGTCCATAGGCCAAAGAGGAACGGATGACTAAATTATTGG
Organism: Avena sativa; assembly: GCA_916181665.1. Taxonomy (NCBI): domain Eukaryota; kingdom Viridiplantae; phylum Streptophyta; class Magnoliopsida; order Poales; family Poaceae; genus Avena; species Avena sativa. The sequence continues at coordinate 99,536,264 of OV702287.1, read as the reverse complement.
ATATTATGCATGTTGATGTATATAGTCCATTATGTGTAGCCATATGCGATGGATATTTTTGCTTCATATGCTTTCTCCAGAAATTTAAGTGAATATATCTATATATTTACTTAATAAGGAAGAAGTATGAAACATTTGAAAATTGTTCAAAGACTTTCAAGATGAAGTGGAAAATTATTGTAACAAGAAAATAAAGAGTTTATGATTCGATCATAAAGGAAGATATTTGAGTTACATGTTTAGCAAAAACACCTAAGACTTGAGGAATTGTTCCATGATTTGTGTTTCTCGATAAACCATAGGAGTATGGCATATTCGAGAGATAAAATCAAACCATGTTTGAAATGGTAAGATCAAGGGTGTCATTTATAAAACTGCCATTATGTTTTAAGGATTGAAGCTTTAGAGACTACCGCTTTTACACTGAAAAGAGCACCATCGTGATCCATTGAAATAACACCATATGAGTTATGGTTTGGGATAAAACCCGAATTGTCTTTTCTTAAATTTTGGTATGCTATGCATAAGTAAAATGTTTACAACCAAACTCGGATAAGCACGTCTTTGTAGGTTATCCCAAAGAATTTTTTGGGAATTTCTCCATAACACCGAGGACAAAAGAGTTTGTTACTTGGAACGTCAAGTTTCTTGAGAAGGAATTTTTTGTGAAAAGTTAAGTGGGAGGACAATAGAACTTTGATAAGGTTGTTGAACCTTAGCTATATGTGCTAAGTAGCGCAGCGCCGGAAAGTGTCCCAGTGGTGGCCACAATGCTCATGGCTCTCGTGATTACAAAAGGTGTGATCTCGGAGATTAGAGTTCCTATAGAACCGTGTGGGTCGGTAAGAATCAAATAGTAAGATTTGATAAGCAAGTCATTATTGTTTTGACAATGATGAACCGACTACATGCAAAGAAGCGATGATGGGCCCTGACTCCATAAAATGACTAGAAGTTATAGAATCCATGATAGTATCCATACACAAGAAAACAAGTTTCTGAACTTGGAAGACCCTCCGGAAAGGCGTGAAGCCTATCGGTCATGTTTGGATCTATAAAGAAATAAGACATGGATGTTTAACATCTATGAAATAGTCGACATGTCAGAAAGTAGTTTACGACAATGTTCAAGGAGTTGACTATGACAAGATTTGATCTTTCATAGCGATATATAGTCTTGACGGATTAATGTAGCAACCACTACATATAATTTGGTATATGGTAGTTGAATAAACAAAACAAGGTTCTTCTAATAGAACGGTAACCTAGGACATGTACATGACATGGTCCGAAGGGTTTTGTTAATTCAAAGGGTGCTAAAAGGGCATGTAAACTTCAATAGTTGAAGTAAGCATAGCGGAGTTGGAATCTTCACCATGATGAAACAGTTAAAAGAGTTTAAATTCATCGAAGATGATGAAGATGCTTGCATTTGCAAGAAATTAAGTGGGAGCGCTGAGACATATTTCTAATACATTATGTAGAGGACATATTGTTGATTGGAAATGATGTATCTTGTATTGACACAAGTTAAGAATTTCATTAAAATAAGATTTCAATGAAAGACTTGGGCAAACCCGGAATATTAGGCATCAATATCTATATGGATAGATTAAGGCGCTAATATGGTTGTGCCAGACATACATATATGAGATATTGAAAGGGTTCAATATGGAAACAACAAGAAAGGTTCTTGCTGCATGGAAAGGATTGTATCAAAATTCAAGTGTTTCAACACTTGGTGAGTAAAATCACATGAAAATTTTGATCGATTATACCATGATATGTATATATCCAGAATGTCCTATGCTCTAAATGTTATGAGCATATACCAGAATGATTCATAAGATGATCATTGGACAATAGTAAAGATATTCTTATGAGCTTTGGAAGAACTAAGAATATATCATGTATAAGTGACAAATAGTTAAAGGTAGTTCATTGTAAAGTGTTACATTGATACTAGTTTTGTCACAAGATACAAATTAAATTTATCTCAATTTAGACTATGGGTGGCACAATATAATGGAAAGGATGTTCCATGATGGATTTGGATGAGTTCCAAAGTTGAGATATTGTGACGGATACTACAACAAAAGGCTAAGTATGTGACTGCTATAGTAGCAGCATAGGAGGGCATTTGTGTTAAGTAGTTTGTTATCAAACTAGGTGTGGTTCAAAGTGGGCTAATACTATGAAGATATATTGTGTGACAATAATATCAACATATTTTAACCCGAACGAACTAAAGGTCTCACCAGAGTACCAAATTTATACAATGCCATCTTATTTGAGAATGAGTGATGCGTAGAGACGCAAAGACATGCAAATACACACGGACCTGAAACTGTCAGATCCAGATATTATGTTAACCACTAGAAATAGCGTATATGCAACACCAAAAAGCCATAGGTGTTCAATACGCAAAGTTTTTCAAACTAGATTATTGACTCTAGTGCAAGTGGGAGACTGAAGGGAATATGCCCGAGAGGCAATAATAAAGTGGTTATTATCTTATTCCATGTTTATGATAAATGTTTATTTTACATGCTAGAATTGTATTGATCGGAAACATCAATACATGTGTGTTTAATAAACAAAAAGGGTTCCTAGTTTTGCCTCTCTTATAGACTAGCTTGTTGATTAACAAGATGATCAAGGTTTCCTGATCATGGACATTGGATGTTGTTAATAACAAGGTCACACCATTGGTGGAATGATGTGATGAACATTCATCCGAAGTATAGCATTACGATCAAATTCATTATTTTTATATTGCTATAACATCATATGAAGTAATCTTTATCCTTAGACCATGAGATCATGTTAATTGCTAACACCGGAAGAGTATCTTGATAACATCAAACGTCACACCGTAACAGGGTGACTATAAAGGTGGTTTCAGTGCTACGAAGGTGTTATGTTGAGGCTCATGGATCAAGAGTGGGATTTGTCCATCCTGATGATGGATAGATATACCCTGGGCCCTCTCGGTGATATCACATTGAAATAGCTTGCAAGCAAGTGATGTAATCAGTAGAATGTTATATCACGGGAACGAGAAAAGAGTGCATGTCAGTAACGAGATCAAACTAGGTATGGAGATACCGATGATCGAATCTCGGAGATGTAATATATCGCGGGACAAAGGGATTTAGTTACTAGCGTTAAAGGTTCTCACGATCACAGAAGTCATCGTTGAATGTGTAGGAGTCAGTATGGATCTCTAGGTCCCGCTGCTGATTATTGATCGGAGAGGGGTCTCGATCATGTCTGCATTATTCGCGAACCGTAGGGTGACACACTTAAGGGATACCGACACCATTTGGAGCAAATATGTTTTAGATAAAGATTTAAGAAAGCGCTGGAATTATTTCAATAGAGACCGAAACTATTTCGGGTGAAAATGCTGAAATTGGTTCTGCATGTAATATTGAAATGTTGCAGGGGGTTTTATGTGAATGTTTGTTAATTAAAGTAATTAACAAAATTCTGAATAAAATTAATAAAAGAGTTTTATTAAATGAGATAGCATTAAATTTGGAGAAATTTAATGCATTTAAAGTGGAGACTTTAAAAGAGAATGTGAAGGGGCAAATTTATGTGGAGGGAGTTACCACCACATGAATGGAGGAGGTGAAGGGTCACCTCCTCCATGCGCCGGCCATGAAGGAGGGGCACCCCCCTCCTCCTATAAAAGGCCACCCCCTCCTCACTTCTCACACACACCTCCTTGTGAAGGATCTCTCTCCCCCTCTAGTATTATTTCCCCATGGTCTCGGATTAGCGAGATACATGTTCCCGGTGGCTTTATCTGGAAAGGAGTTGCTGCTTCCGCTGCTTTGCTGGAGCGAGGGACGGAGGTTGTCGGGGTACCGGACGTGTGTGCGATCATGGATGCACCGCTGCTTTGCGGTGCTGGACTTGGTGGTGCTGGAGCCGGACCTGCTGGACTTCATCACGATCTTGAGATCGGCAAGTGTACGACTACATCAACCACGAGTTCCTACTCGTTAACAAAGCTCGTTGTCTACAAGGGTAAGTTCTTGTTGGATGTATGTCCATCCGTTGCTTTGTACCTAGTAGATAGATCTTGGCGTGTAGTTCACACTGTAGGAAATTTTTTGTTTTCTATGCTGCGGACCCAACAAACACGATACAGAGGAGAGCCAGGGCCTGGCCACACCATATGGTGGCACGGGCTATCCCTGGCCGCGTCACCAGGTGGTGTGGGACCCCTGGCCGCCCACCGACCTTGCCTCTTCGCCTATAAGATGCATACCGATGCAAAAACCCTAAATCATCCAGCCTCCAGCCATGAAAAGTTCCGCAGCGCCACCGCCACCGAAGGGGAGATTCGGGGGATAGAAAGTCTCTATTCCGGCACCCTGCCAAGACGGGGAAGTGCCCCAGGAGCTATCTCCATCGATCTCCACCACCATCTCCATCGCCGTTGCTGATTCCCATGATGATGAGGGAGTAGTTCTTCCTCGAGGCTAAGGGTTCTACCGGAAGCTATGTGTTCATATCTCTCTCTCTATGTGTGATCATATTGTGATCATGAGCTTTGTAATCAAGTAGATCTACCTTGCTACTCAAGTACTTTAATAGATCTCTGCTCTCCCCATGTGTGTGAAAGTGACAGCGTGCACACCATGGTGGCACTTAGGCTAGAGATTTCAAATACTTGGTATGAGTTATATTTGGATTTGGATGTTTCTATGAAGTTGTGGTGTTTGTTGGAACCATCTAGAGCTCAAGGTGACAGTGTGGGGTTATCTAGATGGGAAAGGCTTACTTTGAGGTGTGCTGTTATAGCCCTACCATGGATTAGAGTGTCCAACCGGAGAGTAGTTTAGAGTAGTATCATAAAGAGAAGATATTTATATGAGAGTGTTCACTAGTGAAAGTATGATCCCTAGGCCTTGTTTCTTAGCATTGAAACACTGTTTGCAACTAGATCTGTTACATGTTTGCTTGCTTCCATCTTTATTTCAATTTTCCTTTAGTCTCTTCCACGCCATCAAGCTATTTTCTAGCACCGTTGTCTTATATCTATACCACTTGTATTTCACTATCTCTTCGCTGAACTAGTGCACCTATACACCTGACAAGTGTATTTGTGTGTGTTGGGAACACAAGAGACTTCTTGTATCTTGATTGCAGGGTTGCTTGAGAGGCAATACCTTTGACCACTTCCTCCCTGAGTTCGATAAACCTTGGGTAATCCACTTAAGGGAAAACTTGCTGCTGTTCTACAAACCTCTACACTTGGAGGCCCAACAACTGTCTACAAAAATAGAAGTGCGTAGACATCAAGCTATTTTCTGGCGCCGTTGTCGGGGAGGTAAGGTAAAAGGTACTCATATCCTCCGGTGTGAGTGCTCGAAGTTTTGTCTTTTTGTTTCTTGTTTTCACTAGTTAGGCTTAATGGAAAACAACAAAAAATTAGAGAGCTTTATAGTATTTATCTTGAGTTAGGACATGAATTGTTTAAAGAGAAAATTAAAAAACCTATGGAACTTTATTTGCGTGCTAATAGCAATGTTATTAGTATGAATTCTTTGAACACCATTATTGCTAATGCTATGGAAAAGTCTAAGCTTGGGGAAGCTGGTTTTGATGAGGATGATATTTTTAGTCCCCCAAGCATGGAGGAGAAAATTTACTTTGATGATACTATGCCTCCAATATATGATGATTACAATGATGAGTATGATATTTTCAGTCCACCTACTATTGAGGAGAAAATTAATTATGATTACAATATGCCTCCTATATTTGATGATTTTGGTGATGAGAATAATAATGATAGCTATTTTGTTGAATTTGCTCCTACTATAATTCATAAGATTGACTATGCTTATGTGGAGAGTAACAATGATTATATGCATGTGGCTCATGATAAGAATGTTTTATGTGATAGTTATATTGTTAATTTATTCATGATGCTACTGAAAGTTATTATGAGAGAGGGAAACATGGTTTTATGCATCTCAATAATATTAAGTTCCCCTCTTTATGTTGAATTCTTGAAATTGCACTTGTTTTGCTTTCCTATGCTTGTTGCTTTGTGATTTCATGACTTGCTTCTTTACAAGATTCCTATGCATAGGAAGTGGGTTAGACTTAAATGTGCTTTGAATTTGCTTCTTGATGCTCTATTTTACTTCAATTCATATTTCTTATGTGAGCATCTTCTCAAACTATCAATCCTAACTTGAAGGCGTTAAAGAAAAGTACTTATTGGGAGATAACCCAAAAGTTTTACATGAGTCTTGGAAGTTATTACCTCTGTAATAACCGCTCCTTATCCTTTTTATTTGCTTTTTGTGCCAAGAGTAACCTCTAATGACAGAGAAATAATGATTGGGAAAGTTGTTGTCCCGAAACAGATTTTTGTTCTTCACCATAAAAATTCGTGTAAAATCTCTGTACATTGGTTTAAGGCGTGAATGTTTGTGCTTCTGCCCCAGGTTATTATCTAACTTTCGTTAGTTGAATACTTTTTGATTTGAGCAACAGAAGGTCTTCGAAAAAATTTATCTTTACCTGTTGGTCTGTTTTGACAAATTTCTGCTATTATTTACATTTGCTTCCTGTTGGTTCCTTTTTGAGTTCTTTTGGGGAATTGAGCTTTTTGAAGGAAGTGCTACAGTATCTTGTGTTTTAATGGAAGTTTTATTGGTGTTGAAACTGAACCCAAAGACTTATTATCTTGAGTGGACTAATGTTGCTAATAAAGATTGTGTGAAGGAAAAATTTCAGGTGTATAGAGAGAATGATGTAATGAGATGAAGAATGGACTAAAGCTCAAGCTTGGGGATGCCACCCCGTGTCACCCCAAGAAATATCCAAAAAGTACAAGCGTCAAAGCTTGGGGATTCCCAAGGCATCCCCTTCTTCATCAATAAAAATCCCAGGTTTCTTCCAAACACTTCATTTTTATTGTTTCATGCACAATTGTGTTGTTCTTGGAGGGTCTTCTTTTTCATTTTTGTTTTGTTTTTCGTTTTCTTGGTTTGCTTAGTTTTCTGAATAAATTGGTTGGACCCCCTCTTTCATGCATTTGTTTTCAAATAGTTTGGTTTGGATTGGAAAAGAGTAGGAAAGCTCATGCTTAAGTGGTAAAGAGAGCTTGTTTTTGATGGTAGCCTATGCTTTGTCGTGCTATCCTTGATATTGTTTTGGTTTTATGCTTAGTATTCTTTGTTGTAGCATGACATGTTATAAACAATTGAGATTTCTTAATGTGCCTTGGAAGGATTATGCGTTGTTCTAGCATATTAAGGCATAGTATTATGGTATTCTCCTTTGATGCTTTATTTTGGTTGACTTGGCACATGCTCACACCATGTTATGACTATCCCAAGTCACCATAGCCTTTATGATCCTTTAGTTTTCAACTTGTAATATCACTTTATGCTTTAATTAATGATGTTTTGTCGCTCTGTATGATTATGGCCATTATTGCTCTCTGAGTTGGTCGCTCCCAGTCTTTTGCTTGGTATTTTCGAGTGGCAGTATTTCATGCAACACTTGATACTCAACTACACGAACTAGAGTTCTGGTTTAATGAGAAGATAATAAATCTTCTAACCACTAGTGCTACGTTGATCCCTGCAAATAAATTTAGATCTTTCGAGAATGCTGATATTTGTGAGAGGGTGAAGAAATATTTAAGTCAACAAGAAATTTATGGCCCGGAGAAGCAAGTCAAGCATTTTGTTGTGGATGTTTCCAATGATAACGAGATGAAAAAAGTGTCAACATTGACAAAACTTTGCCACTGCCTTGTTGAGAGTGGAAGACATTCAATCTACAACCTGATTGATTGATTGCTTCGGTTGCTTCTGACTCTGCCGGTTTCTACGGCAAATGCTGAACACACATTTTCTACTTTGAAGATTATTAAGACAAGGGCGTAACAAAATGGAGGATGAGTTTCTTGCCAACAGCTTGCTAGTAAACACAAAGAGAGAAATTGCAGAGAAGTACAACTATGAGGATATTCTTATGCATTTCATGGGAGCAAAGAGAAGAAGAGCTTATCTGTAGTGATTAACACATGGGTCTATGATGAGTGAAAATCCATGATTAAGTAGTATATGGTTTTCTTTGTTTTGGCATATATTGATCTTATAATTGTATTTTGTTGACAAGATCAATCTCAATGCTACATATTCTAGCTTGTTACTATCATTTGATTTGTCTTTCTGACAAAGAATTACATGTCAGCTCCACCCCCCCCACACACACACAGAGATTTTCTGCAAGGTCCGCCCCTGACTGGCGTACCTACAACAATTCTTAGTTGTGTTTTATCATTCACTTTGATTTCGAACAATTTGATTTATTACATTAATTAATTCGGTTTGTAATATTGAATAATTTGGTTTGAACATTAAATATTTTATTAGGTTGTAAGCGCAATGTTGGGTTCAAATGATTTGGTTTGCAACAAATAAAATTTTAGGGAGTTACTTATAGGCAACTTCTTTCTTTTATAAGAGCAAATAAGAGAATTTAAGTGACAGGAACACTTTTTCTCATCTAAATTATAGGAGTTTGGCTAGATATGCTCTTAGATCCCAACAGAGAGTTTATATATTTGCTTCATATATCAAGTGTTTTAAGTTCACCCATTTCAGAAAAAATCAAGTACCCCCTCTATTCACTAATGTAAGACCTTTTAGATTTTTTAAGAAATTCACGCATCTAGACATGTTTTATTGTTTAGATTCATCCATTTTAGTCCTAATCTAGTCTACTTTGAAATATATATAAGGTCATACATTAGTGAAGGGAGTATTCAAGTTCCTAGGTCTCTCCTGCTATTGACTCTAGTAGAAAAGAGGCCTTTGGTCCAGCCCCCAAAGCCATTCATCCCGGTTCAAATAACAAATCGGGACCAATGACAAGCATCGGTCCAGGTTCATGCCCCAGGACATCGGTCCTGGTTCATCTCGGGGTATTGGTCCCGGTTCACCCCATGTGTGTGAAAGTGACAGCGTGCACACCATGGTGGCACTTAGGCTAGAGATTACAAATACTTGTTATGAGTTATATTTGGATTTGGATGTTTCTATGAAATTGTGGTGTTTGTTGGAACCATCTAGAGCTCAAGGTGATAGTGTGGGGTTATCTAGATGGGAAAGGCTTACTTTGAGGTGTGTTGTTATAGCCCTACCATGGATTAGAGTGTCCAATCGGAGAGTAGTTTAGAGTAGTATCATAAAGAGAAGATATTTATATGAGAGTGTTCAAGTAACATCCCATAACTCTAATCCAAGGTTATTAAGATCCAAATCATCAAAATTAGGGTTAACAAAAACTTGTCTATTTAAAAGTATTAAAGCATTCATATGTGTGTGCATTTAAAATAGGAGTTGATTTGAATTGCCATGATTAAGTGATCCTTTGATTGTAAAATGATTCTTAGGTGAAATAAACATCATCTAAATCATTCCCAAACTTTTCCCAAAGAAAAACAACTCAAAATGAATAAATGAAGTGAATGGTTATTTTTTCCAAATTAACTATCATACCTACTTTGGCTATTCCTAGTACTAAAAACCTAACAGACACAATTGTGGATCTTTGCACCCCTTGCTAGTACACATAATGAGGTACCAAGGACCACTTTGTGATCTACCAAAAACATTCAAATACTAATTTTAATTGACAATTGAAAATTGAATCTATTTCATATGGGAAGATCCTACTATTTCAAAAACCACTCAAACAAGCTCAAATTTCAAAACCAAAGAATTTGCATGCACTAGTAAGATTCACCCAACCAACTTGAAGCATGTCATGATAGTTCAAATCCCCGGTTCAACTACAAAAGCTAGAAAAATTTGCAAAGTTGTGCCTATCAGAATACATGGGATAGATTTTTATGCCAACCTAATTGTACTCGGAACCAAAGTATTGGAAGTAGTACTAGGTATGGACTGGATGTCAAGGCATAAAGGACTGATAGACTATGCTAAGAAAGCCATCACCATGACCAGTAGTTCTGGAGTCACAGTAGAGCATATCTCTAAAACTTTACCTCGTCAATTCAAGTGCAACAAGAGCCTAGCCCTACCCACCATAGACCAAGTCAGAGTGGTCTGTGAATACCCCGACGTATTCCCAGATGAATTGCCAGGTATGCCCCCGGATAGGGATATTGAGTTCATTATCGAACTAATGCCCGGAACAGGACCCATAGCCCAGAGACCCTATAGCATGAACCCCTCAGAGTTAGTGGAACTGAAGAAGCAGTTGGATGCTATGTTAGAAAAAGGCTTGATTCAACCAAGCGCTTCGCCATGGAGATCACCAGTGTTATTCGTCAACCAAAAAGATGGAGGCAATCGTTTGTGCACAGATTACAGAAAGTTGAATGACGTCACCATCAAGAACAAGTACCCTTTGCCAAAGATAGAGGATCTATTTGATCAATTGACTAGAGCCCAGGTATTGTCAAAGATTGATCTTAGAACTGGTTGTCACCAACTTAAGATTCGTGCAACGGATATTCCAAAGACCGCCTTTACTACTCGCTATGGTTTATACGAGTATACGATTATGTCTTTTGGATTAACCAATGCCCCGGCTTATTTCATGAATCTCATGAATAATATCTTTATGAATTTCCTAGATAACTTTGTAGTTGTGTATATAGACGACATCCTTATCTACTCCAAGTTAGAAGAGGAGCATGAGAAACATCTGAGAATCATCCTAGAAACCCTGAGAGAGCATCAGTTATATGCCAAGTTCACCAAGTGTGAGTTTTGGCTGAAAGAAGTAGGATTCCTAGGACATATTGTATCTGCCGGAGGAGTCTCTGTTGATCCCACCAAGATCAAAGATGTCGAAGAATGGGAAGCCCCAACCACTCAAACCCAAGTCCGTACATTTCTCGGATTAACAGGATACTACCGCAAGTTCGTAGAAGGATTCTCGAGCATCGCCAAACCCATGACCCAATTGCTGAAGAAGGACAAGAAGTTTGAATGGACGGATAAATGTGAAGCCAGTTTCTAGGAGCTGAAGAAGAGATTGATATCAGCCCCAATATTGGTCATGCCAGACATCAAGAAGCCGTTTGATGTGTATTGTGATGCATCCAAGATTGGTCTAGGATGTGTATTGATGCAAGAAGGCAAAGTCATCGCGTATCTATCTCGACAAATGAAGCAGCATGAGCAGAACTATCCGACCCATGATCTTGAGTTAGCAGCCGTAGTGCTGGCATTGAAGATATGGTGTCATTATTTGATGGGTAATCGCTGTGAGATTTACTCAGATCACAAGAGCTTGAAGTATATTTTCACTCAGAAGGAGCTGAATATGAGGCAAAGGAGATGGATAGAGTTAATCAAGGATTATGACCTTGACATTCACTATCACCCCAGCAAAGCCAATGTGGTAGCGGATGCTCTTAGCATATTGCCGTGTAGGCTAAACACCATGATCAAGGAGAAGCAACCAAGTTTTATGAGGAGTTGGAGCAGTTCAGGACTGAGTTACTTAGCAAAGGATTCTTAGCTAGCATTGAATTTCAACCCACATTGATTAGCCAGATCAAGGAAGCCTAGAAGGGGAATGAAAGTATCGACGGAATCAAACATCGTATTGGTACAGGAAAGGTACCTGGATTTACTGAGGACGGAGAAGGAGTACTGTGGTACAAAGGGCGTATCTGTGTGCCCACAGATTCGGAGCTGAAGCAAGTTATCATGAAGGAAGCTCATGATACTCTTTATTCTATCCACCCCGGAGGAACGAAGATGTATCAAGATTTTAAAGAGAAATTTTGGTGGCACAAGATGAAGAGATAAATCGGAAGTTACATCGCCAAATGTGACATCTGTCAGAGAGTCAAAGCAGAGCATCAGAGACCTGCAGGACTGTTGCAACCATTGCAGATTCCAGAATGGAAATGGGATTCCGTCAGAATGGACTTTATCATCGGTTTGCCTACTTCTAGTAGGGGAAATGACTCAATCTGGGTCATAGTTGATAGACTGTCCAAGGTAGCTCACTTTATACCCGTTAAGACTACCTACCAGAGTGTGAAGCTAGTAGAGCTGTATATTGCTCGGATTATTAGTCTGCATGGGACCCCCAAGACCATAGTATCAGATCGAGGAACCCAGTTTACCTCGAGATTTTGGAAGAAAGTTCAGGAAGGATTAGGCACCAAGTTGAAGTTCAGCACCGCTTATCATCCGCAAACTGATGGACAGACTGAGAGAGTCAACCAGATCTTAGAGGATATGCTTAGAGCTTGTGTGTTGGAATACGGATAGAAATGGGAAGACTGCCTGCCTTTCGCAGAATTCTCATATAACAACAGTTATCAAGCTAGTTTGCAGATGGCACCATTTGAATTCCTATACGGAAGGAAGTGTCGTACCCCTTTGAATTGGTCGCAAGTAGGAGAGAGTTAGATCTTTGGACCCGACATTCTCCGGGAAGCAGAAGAGAAGGTTCACAAAGTCCGTGAGCACCTCAAGACCGCCCAATCCAGATAGAAGAGTTATGATCATAAGGGAAGGAGAGACCTGACTTTCGATGTCGTAGATTTTGTATATCTCAAGGTTTCACCATTGAAGGGAACCCAACGCTTTAGTCTATAAGGAAAGTTAGCCCCCAGATATATCGGGCCCTTCAAGATTCTAAACCATCGAGGAGAAGTATCGTATCAACTGGAACTACCCGAAGAGATGTCAGCCATCCACAACGTGTTCCATATCTCGTTACTTCGCAAATGCTTGGAAGTGCCGGAGAAGACTGAAGTTTTCAAGAACATCAATCACAGAGCTGTTGAAATCAACAATGACCTGACCTATCGTGAAGTGCCCATCCGTATCCTAGAAGAAGCTTACAGAACCACCAGGACCAGGAGTATCAAGTTTCTCAAGATTCAGTGGAGCAACCATACCGAGGTGGAAGCCACTTGGGAGCGCGAAGATTACATTATGACAGATCCCAGATCTCTTTAGTTCCTAGTTTTCTTTGTAAATCTCGAGACGAGATTTTGTTTAAGAGGGGATGGTTTGTAACATCCCAAAACTCTAATCCAAGGTTATTAAGATCCAAATCATCAAAATTAGGGTTAACAAAAACGTTTCTATTTAAAAGTATTAAAGCATTCATATGTGTGTGCATTTAAACAAGGAGTTGATTTGAGTTGCCATGATTAAGTGATCCTTTGATTGTAAAATGATTCTTAGGTGAAATAAACATCATCTAAATCATTCCCAAACTTTTCCCAAAGAAAAACAACTCAAAATGAATAAATGAAGTGAATGGTCATTTTTGCCAAATTAACTACCATACCTAATTTGGCTATTCCTAGTACTCAAAACCTAACAGAAACAATTGTGGATCTTCGCACCCCTTGCTAGTACACATAATGAGGTACCAAGGCCCACTTTGTGATCTACCAAAAACATTCAAATACTAATTTTAATTGACAATTTAAAATTGAATCTATTTCATATGGGAAGATTCCACTATTTCAAAAACCACCCAAACAAGCTCAAATTTCAAAACCCAAGCACCCACAGAGTCTCAAGCTTATGCCTAGCACACCCACCAAAAATCTTGGCAAAATTCAAAAAGAAAGTTCATGCGGCCATTTCATCAAACACATGGCATGCATGAATTACACCTAATATCTAGCTTACTGTTTTGAACAGGGTTTTAGCCCCATTTGACCCCCATTTGCTCCCACTGTCTCCAAATGATCTAACCAAGGCCTAACTTCCCCATCCCCTACCCCTACTGGCCATGCCAAGCCATGCTGAGCACATGCTCGCCGACCAACTTGGTCACCCCCGCAGAAGACCATCTCCCTCTCTCTCGCCATGTCTAGCAGCTAGCTAGGACCTCACCGCCACCCTCTGTCCCCTCCCCGAGCCAGGCCACAGCATGGACCACTGCCAAACCGCCACGCCCAGTGCGACTGCGCCATGCCGAGCACAGGCCAGAGCGTCGTGCCCGACACGCGTGCATAAGCTGCCGCTTGACCGCAGCCCGCGCCCACTGCTTCGCCACGACCCAGGGAGCATGTCGGACATGCCCGTTCGCCGTCCAACGCCTCACAGCCACCGCTCGCCGCGGAAGCCGCCGTCTCTGCCGCTCAGAGCACCAGCTCCGCCCGACCACATACCACCTTCCCTAAGCCCGCATTAAAGCTCTAGAGCACCACCAAGAGACCGCGCGTTGATCATCGCTCGCAGCCATGCCGCTAGCAGCCCGTAGCCATGTCGCCACCGTCGGCTAGCCATGTCGTGTTGTCCCATCGTCGAGCCTATAAAAGGAGGGCACCCCCAGCCATTTGCAGCACACCACTCACCTCCCTCCACCTCACTGACCATCCCACACCTCTAGCCGGAGCAAGGCGAGCAGCCGTTCGCCGGAATTTCATCGGAGCAGGCGGCCTCTAGAGGAGAAGGGCGCCGCTGATTGCGACCACCCCCAGAGCTGCCTCGACCGTCCCTGAGCTCGCCGTCGACCACCAGTCTGTTTGCTCCCATCGCCGTCATTGCTGGAGCCCTAGTACGCCCCCTATGCACCCCCACCGAGCCGCTAGGGTTAGAGTTCGCCGGCGACCAGTCCGTCATCGACGACGATCCCCAGCCGTTGATCCCCGTTCTAATCCAACGACCCATATCGCCTCGTACCGCTTCGTGCGTTAAGAACCTCTGATCGGTGGACCCCCTGTCAGCTGAGCCCGCCGCGGAGTGACACTGGGCCGGGTCGTTAGCGTTCCCGCGCAACCCAGTTAGTTTGAATTAGGATTTTTCTTTTTAGTTTAAACTTAGTTCTGTCCCCTAGTTTGAAAATCAATTCAGAGAGATTTACAAATCCAAATTGAGTGATTCCAATTTCGTTAGAAAGCTACGGAAAAGATCTATCCAAGCCCGTTGGATTTAATTCAATTAGATTTAGAGATCTCTCCTGGTACAAATAACAAAACAGAAGCATTTGCACCTTGCAACATTTTTATAAAATCAACCAAGTTAGCTTTTGAGTTGATTCCAACTCTCAAAAATCACATTTCACCATACCTATCTGAATATGTAATAATATTAGGGTTTACATGTAGTGACTTTGGACTAATACCAAAATAATGCTATATAGGCATTTCTAGTCACTTTAAATCATTAAATAACGAACTTAAACCAAAGTAATTATGATCCAACCCTTAAATCCCATTCCCACATATTAGAATATGTGGTGATGACCTGTGTCCACATGATCCCATATTTTAAGTCGTGAATATTAAGTCTTAGTTAATTTTCAATGAGTAGAAATTACTTTTCTAAAATAAAAGGAATGAAACTATTTAATAAGACTTGTGATACTTGTGATGGTAATAGATCATCAATTGTGTGCCTTAGAGTGCTAATTAGACTAGTTAAGTATTGTTTGGTGATTGTGTACTCCATATGTATTTATAGAAGATAGTACCGACCAAGCTTACGAGGAGGAGGAGTTCTACCAAGAAGAAGAAGAAGAAAACTTCAACCACTACACCAACCAAGGCAAGCTACTATTGGCAAGCTACTATTAGCAAGCTAGGATTAAACTAGATGGTTTAGCAAAGATGCTTTAGGCATGCTTTGATTATACCACTTTAACTAGTATTTACCCCAAGTATTATTGTAAGCTTTACTTCCTCTACTTTACCCAAAGTTCTTTACTTGTTTTGAAGGTAGCATAAAGAGTATAAAACTTGACCTATTTAGATAAACTTTAGATGTCATTCTATGGCATGAGATTGATCCCATCTTTCCACCTTAGTGAACACTCTTAACTTAGTAGTTTAGAGTAGATAAAAACTTGAGTCACTTTAGATGGGAGCACTTGGTGAAAATGAATTATGAAAACCTTGGAATGATGAGTCATTCTATTGAGATGTTTTGACATGTGTTGAGAAACACAACTGGTTTATGATGATGAAAATGTTGAGGCATGAGCCTTAACCCGTTTATAAAACTGATGGTTGGATTCGGATGCGATACCATTCCAAATTTACCGTACAACCACAATACCTGAATTGGTAAGGCTTATCCGGAAGTTTATATGCATTAGTATTAGTTCCCTCGCGGGAGAGGTTTGAGCTGAGGCTACCTCTCAATGTTGTCCACCTATGCAGTGCCCAAGATGACTGATGGTCATGGTTGGGAGGCCATGCTCATAGGAGAGGTGCTTATACTAGGGTGTGTAAAGGAAAGGTTATGTTTGATTATCTGCATACTAAGTATGAGAATTCAGGGTTATCCCTGACAGATGTATCGAATCTTGTGGTGAAAGTGTACCACCTTTGCAGAGTGTCAAACTATTCGAATAGCCGCGTCCGTGGTTATGGACAGTTGGAATGGCCATACTGTTTCATTGTCAGATGTTTTCAAAACAACTTATGAAATGAATGGCGAATCTTGACTTGACCACAACAGGGTTGTGTTTATGACAACAGCTTCCCAACTTAAGTGATTCTAGAACTTTATTTTATCTTTCTTTGCTTCTGAACTCAGCTTAGGTTTCAAACTTAACTTCATAGTTAAACTTTGATTTAGAACTTTAACTTAGAATTATACTACTTGTTAGTGGTAGTTTGCGAGTACTTAAAGAGTACTCATGGATTTTGTCCCTGGCTATTCTCATGGCCATACTATGAAGGAGACTATCAAGATGATGGCCAGCAGGACGGCTATGATAACTAGGACTATCTGCCTTCGTCAACATTGCCTGTGCCCCTAAAGATGGACCAAACCTCTACGCTTATCTTTTATTTCCGCTGCTTGTTGTATTAAGACTGGATCATGAGATCCTTATTTGTGTAAGACCTTATGTATGGTTTGTAATGGATGATGTACTGGGATATCCAATCCGTTATGTCTCGCAAAAATGGTAATCCTGGGATTGCCAGGTATGGCATAACGGGCATCTGGGATTAAAAATCCGGGTGTTGACAAGTTGGTATTAGAGCCATCCTGACCATAGGAGACCCTAGTTAGAATGGACGTCCGAACAGAAACTTAGTTTCAAAATCAAAGTGAGTATTTATTAAAAACTATTTCCTCTCTTATCCTTGAGAATTAATTCTTTCTCAAAAATTCAAGTTCCTCAAAATTCTTATATTACTACTTAAAATTTGACACACTTGATCACTTCACTAATCTCCTCATCCTTAATTCTTGTAGATGGAGACTCAGTTCAGCAAGTTCTACCAGTTGGGAAACGGAGGTCAGCTGATCTTCGAGAGGGATCTGGATTCACTGTCGGAGTTACTAGGACGCCCACATCCAGAGTTTCTTGGAGCTCAACTTCTAGGACCCCCAGGAGGAGACTTACAGTGGCTAGTCACCGTTGATCTTAGAGGAAGCATCGAAGCACCAACCGGGAGAATCCAGTTCTCCGTGAGAGAGAACAACTGGCTAGATGGATTAGCCAGGGCAATGCATGAAGCTCTCGCACGTCTATGTGCCCTCAGTGTCAACCAAATCCAAGGAACCCGTTTTGCTCACTATGCAAGACGTGACTTTATGGGAATGCCGATGGAGATGCCAAGTCACCCAGAGTTGAGGCGTCAAGTGGAGAATCTTGAATTCTTGCTGCACGACAAATAGTAGGAATTGGACAATGCTAGAGAGTTAGCCAACCAGAACCGTGCCATTGCCGAACAGAAGGCCCAGACTTTCGCACTGCTCGTCCAGGATCGCCAGTCTCTTCGCCGCCAGCGTGCAAAGAAGGATTGCACTATCGCCCGTCTTCGCAAGAAGGTGGCCGACCTCGAGAAGACCGTCAAGGAGCAGGAAGCTCAGCTTGCAGCAAAGGAGAAAGAAGAGGAGGGTGAAGACATCCAGGGAGACATGGATTCTTACCTCAGCAACGATGATGACTTTCTGGAGGAGGGCTGTGGACTTCTACACTGATGATGAGGACTCCGACATCATCGACGATGAGTAGATGCACTAGAGCACTGCCGTAGCATGAGATGTATCGGTCCCACTGTATCGTAGCTTGTAGAATGGTTCTTCAAACCCTATTTTCTTTTGATTGTTGTGGTGTGTGTTGTATCGTGTACTTGTTTGCATGAATGAAATGGAGTTAGTTGAAAAACCTGAGTCTAACTCAAAGTTTTAGAGTTGAAACCAAAACCATGAACCTTAGAATTTCCCTCTTACCCCTGTATCTACCTCAATCTTCAGATGACTCGTGGAAACCAAGGAGGGAGCAGCTCGTCGCAAGACCCAATGCTGCAGATCTTGCAGAATCTCATCGCAGACCGTGAAGCAAGCAGGGTAGAGCGCCAAGCCAACTTAGCAACACTACAGCAGATCGCCAAGATGGCTCTCAACAACCAAGGGCATGGAAATCAGGATCACCAGGGATCTAAACTCAAAAACTTCCAGAATACAAATCCCCCAATCTTTAGCACGTCAGAAAACCCATTAGATGCTGATGACTGGTTGCAGATGATGGAGAATAACTTGGAGGTAGCCAGAGTTGATGACAACGAGAAATTTCTCTTTGCCACCCACTATCTGGCGGGAGATGCAAGAGCATGGTGGAACAGTATCCGCCTGATGAACCATGGTCAATTTATGACATGGGAAGCATTCAAAGTCAAGTTCAGCCGCACCCACGTACCGCAAGGTCTAGTCACCCGAATGAGGGATGAGTTCCGAGAGTTAAAGCAAGGAAGAATGACTGTGGTGGAGTACCGTGACAGATTCCTGTCACTTGCCAGATATGCACCTGACGAGATCAACACGGAGGCAAAGAAGAACGAGAGATTCTTGAACGGGCTGCATGATGAGATGCAGACTGTCCTCGTCAACATCCGTTTCGAGGATCTCGAAGAGCTAGTCGACTCTTCCATTCAGATGGCAGGGAAGATTAACCAGGCAAACGACAACCGCAAGCGTCGTATGATGCAGCAATCTGGATCCAGCAGTCACGAGAAGTACCGTCCCAACCCCTCACCAGGATATGCACCAAGGAACAATCGACCCCCAATGTCTCGCCCAAGCTACCCCAACCGTAGCGGGAGCAATGTGAAGACCGGAGGAAACAATCACAACTCTGGCAACGCCAACAATTTCAACTGTGCACCTCCCAAGAACAACAACAACAACAACAACATCAATAACAACAACAGCACTACACCCAAAACAGGCAGCAATGTTGTACCTGTCGCAGCAAAGGACAAGTCCCAGATCACTTGTTTTGAGTGTGGAGTGAAGGGTCACTATTCCAATGAGTGTCCCAAGAAGACTGCCGCCAATGCCACCGTGAATGCCCCAGCTCAACAGCAGCGTCGTGTTCAACCCGGAAGAAGATTTGCCCCCGGGAACCCTCACAACCGCAACGGTCGTCTCTTCCACATGAACGCAGAAGAAGCCCAAGAAGCGCCAGATGTAGTGCTGGGTATGTTTTCTATCAACTCAGTTTTAGCAAGAGTATTGTTTGATTCAGGAGCATCGCATTCATTTGTTAGCGAAGAATTTGCATGCACTAGTAAGATTCACCCAACCAACTTGAAGCATGTCATGATAGTTCAAATCGCCGGTTCAGCTACAAAAGCTAGAAAAATTTGCAAAGTTGTGCCTATCAGAATACATTGGATAGATTTTTATGCCAACCTAATTGTACTAGGAACCAAAGGATTGGAAGTAGTACTAGGTATGGACTGGATGTCAAGGCATAAAGGACTGATAGACTGTGCTAAGAAAGCCATCACCATGACCAGTAGTTCTGGAGTCACAGTAGAGCATATCTCTGAAACTTTATCTCGTCAATTCAAGTGCAACAAGAGCCTAGCCCTACCCACCATAGACCAAGTCAGAGTAGTCCGTGAATACCCCGACGTATTCCCAGATGAATGCCAGGTATGCCCCTGGATAGGGATACTGAGTTCATTATCAAACTAATCCCCGGAACCGGACCCATAGCCCAGAGACCCTATAGCATGAACCCCTCAGAGTTAGTGGAACTGAAGAAGCAGTTGGATGCTATGTTAGAAAAAGGCTTGATTCAACCAAGCGCTTCGCCATGGAGATCACCAGTGTTATTCGTCGACAAAAAAGATTGAGGCAATCGTTTGTGCACAGATTACAGAAAGTTGAATGACGTCACCATAAAGAACAAGTACCCTTTTCCAAAGATAGAGGATCTATTTGATCAATTGACTGGAGCCCAGGTATTCTCAAAGATTGATCTTAGGACTGGTTATCACCAACTTAAGATTCGTGCAACGGATATTCCGAAGACCGCCTTTACTACTCGCTATGGTTTATACGAGTATACGGTTATGTGTTTTGGATTAACCAATGCCCCTGCTTATTTCATGAATCTCATGAATAAGATCTTTATGAATTTCCTAGATAAGTTTGTAGTTGTGTTTATCGACGACATCCTTATCTACTCCAAGTCAGAAGAAGAGCATGAGCAACATCTGAGAAACATCCTAGAAACCCTGAGAGAGCATCAGTTATATGCCAAGATCAGCAAGTGTGAGTTTTGGCTGAAAGAAGTAGGATTCCTAGGACATATTGTATCTGCCGGAGGAGTCTCTGTTGATCCCGCCAAGATCAAAGATGTCGGAGAATGGGAAGCCCCAACCACTCAAACCCAAGTCCGTGCATTTCTCGGATTAGCGGGATACGACCGCAAGTTCGTAGAAGGATTCTCGAGCATCGCCAGACCCATGACCCAATTGCTAAAGAAGGACAAGAAGTTTGAATGGACTAATAAATGTGAAGCCAGTTTCTAGGAGCTAAAGAAGAGATTGATATCAGCCCCAATATTGGTCATGCCAGACATCAAGAAGCCGTTTGATGTGTATTGTGATGCATCCAAGATTGGTCTAGGATGTGTATTGATGCAAGAAGGCAAAGTCATCGCGTATCTGTCTCGACAACTAAAGCAGCATGAGCAGAACTATCTGACCCATGATCTTAAGTTAGCAGCCGTAGTGCTGGCATTGAAGACATGGCGTCATTATTTGATGGGTAATCGCTGTGAGATTTACTCAGATCACAAGAGCTTGAAGTATATTTTCACTTAGAAGGAGCTAAATATGAGGCAAAGGAGATGGATAGAGTTAATCAAGGATTATGACCTTGACATTCACTATCACCCCGACAAAGCCAATATGGTAGCGGATGCTCTTAGCAGATTGTCGTGTAGGCTAAACACCATGATCAAGGAGAAGCAACCAAGTTTGTATGAGGAGTTGGAGCAGTTCAGGACTGAGTTAGTGAGCAAAGGATTCTTAGCTAGCATTGAACTTCAACCCACATTGATTAGCCAGATCATGGAAGCCCACAAGGGGAATGAAAGTATCGACGGAATCAAATGTCGTATTGTTACATGAAAGGTACCTGGATTTACTGAGGACGAAGAAGGAGTACTGTGGTACAAAGGGCCTATCTGTGTGCCCGCAGATTCGGAGCTGAAGCAAGTTATCATGAAGGAATCTCATGATACTCTTTATTCTATCCACCCCATAGGAACGAATATGTATCAAGATTTGAAAGAGCAATTTTGGTGGCACAAGATGAAGAGAGAAATCGGAAGCTACATCGCCGAATGTGACATCTGTCAGAGAGTCAAAGCAGAGCATCAGAGACATGTAGGACTGTTGCAACCATTGCAGATTCCGGGATGGAAATGGGATTCCGTCGGAATGGACTTTATCACCGGTTTGCCTACTTCTAGTAGGGGAAATGACTCAATCTGGGTCATAGTTGATAGACTGTCCAAGGTAGCTCACTTTATACCCGTTAAGACTACCTACCAGAGTGCGAAGCTAGTACAGCTGTATATTGCTCGGATTGTTAGTCTGCATGGGACCCCCAAGACCATAGTATCTGATCGAGGAACCCAGTTTACCTCGAGATTTTGGCAAAAAGTTCAGGAAGGATTAGGCACCAAGTTGAACTTCAGCACCGCTTATCATCCGCAAACTGATGGACAGACTGAGAGAGTCAACCAGCGGATCGAAATGGGAAGACTGCCTGCCTTTCACAGAATTCTCATATAACAACAGTTATCAAGCTAGTTTGCAGATGGCACCATTTAAATTCCTATACGGAAGGAAGTGTCGTACCCCTTTGATCTGGTCGCAAGTAGGAGAGAGTCAGATCTTTGGACCCGACATTCTCTCGGAAGCAGAAGAGAAGGTTCACAAAGTCCTTGAGCACCTCAAGACCGCCCAATCCAGATAGAAGAGTTATGCTCACAAGGGAAGGAGAGACCTAACTTTCAATGTCGGAGATTTTGTATATCTCAAGGTTTCACCAATGAAGGGAACCCAACGCTTTAGTCTGAAAGGAAAGTTAGCCCCCAGATATATCGGGCCCTTCAAGATTCTGAACCGTCGAGGAGAAGTATCGTATCAACTAGAACTACCCGAAGAGATGTCAGCCATCCACAACGTGTTCCATATCTCGTTACTTCGCAAATGCTTGGATGTGCCGGAGAAGACTAAAGTTTTCAAGAACATCGATCACAGAGTTGTTGAAATCAACAATGACCTGACCTATCGTGAAGTGCCCATCCGTATCCTAGAAGAAGCTTACAGAACCACCAGGACCAGGAGTATCAAGTTTCTCAAGATTCAGTGGAGCAACCATACCGAGGAGGAAGCCACTTGGGAGCGCGAAGATTACATTAGGACAGAGTTCCTAGATCTCTTTAGTTCCTAGTTTTCTTCGTAAATCTCGGGACGAGATTTTGTTTAAGGGGGGAAGGTTTGTAACATCCCAAAACTCTAATCCAAGGTTATTAAGATCCAAATCATCAAAATTAGGGTTAACAAAAACGTTTCTATTTAAAAGTATTAAAGCATTCATATGTGTGTGAATTTAAAATAGGAGTTGATTTGAATTGCCATGATTAAGTGATCCTTTGATTGTAAAATGATTCTTAGGTGAAATAAACATCATCTAAATCATTCCCAAACTTTTACCAAAGAAAAACAACTCAAAATGAATAAATGAAGTGAATGGTCATTTTTGCCAAATTAACTATCATACCTACTTTGGCTATTCCTAGTACTCAAAACCTAACAGAAACAATTGTGGATCTTTGCACCCCTTGCTAGTACACACAATGAGGTACCAAGGCCCACTTTGTGATCTGCCAAAAACATTCAAATACTAATTTTAATTGACAATTGAAAATTGAATCTATTTCATATGGGAAGATCCCACTATTTCAAAAACCACTCAAACAAGCTCAAATTTCAAAACCCAAGCACCCACAGAGTCTCAAGCTTATGCCTAGCACACCCACCAAAAATCTTGACAAAATTCAAAAAGAAAGTTCATGCGGCCATTTCATCAAACACATGGCATGCATGAATTACACCTAATATCTAGCTTACTGTTCTGAACAGGGTTTTGCCCCCATTTGACCCCCATTTGCTCCCACTGTCTCCAAATGATCTAACCAAGGCCTAACTACCCCATCCCCTACCCCCTAGTGGCCATGCCAAGCCATGCTGAGCACATGCTCGCCGGCCAACTTGGTCACCGCCGCAGCAGACCATCTCCCCCTCTCCCGCCATGTCTAGCAGCTAGCCAGGACCTCACCGCCACCCTCTGTCCCCTCCCCGAGCCAGGCCAGAGCATGGGCCACCGCCAAACCACCATGCCCAGTGCGACTACGCCATGCCGAGCACGCGCCAGAGCGCCGCACCCGACATGCATGCACAAGCTGCCGCTCGACTGCAGCCCGCGCCCACTGTTTCGCCACGACCCAGGGAGCATGCCGGACATGCCCGTTCGCCGCCCAACGCCTCACAGCCACCGCTCGCCGCGGAAGCCGCCGTCTCTGCCGCTCAGAGCGCCAGCTCCACCCGACCGCATACCACCGCCCCTAAGCCCGCATTAAAGCCCTAGAGCACCGCTAGGAGACCGCGTGTTGATCGCCGCTCGCAGCCATGCCGCTAGCAGCCCGTAGCCATGTCGCCACCGTCGCCTGGCCATCCGTGTTGTCCCGTCGTCGAGCCTATAAAAGGAGGGCACCCCCAGCCATTTGCAGCATACCACTCACCTCCCCTCACCTCACTGACCATCCCACACCTCTAGCTGGAGCAAGGCGAGCAGCCGTTCGCCGGAATTTCACCGGAGCAGGCTGCCTCTAGAGGAGAAGGGCGCCGCTGATTGCGACCACCCCCGAAGCTGCCTCGACCGTCCCTGAGCTCGCCGTCGACCACCAGTCTGTTTACCCCCATCGCCGTCGTTGCTGGAGCCCTGGTACGCCTCCTATGCTCTCCCACCGAGCCGCTAGGGTTAGAGTTTGCCGGCAACCAGTCCGTCGTCGACGACGATCCCCAGCCGTTGATCCCCGTTCTAATCCAATGACCCATATCGCCCCGTACCGCTTCGTGCGTTATGAGCCGCTGACCGGTGGACCCCCCTGTCAGCTGAGCCCCACGCCGCGGAGTGACACTGGGTCGGCCCGTTAGCGTTCCTGCGCAACCCAGTTAGTTTGAATTACGATTTTTCTTTATAGTTTAAACTTAGTTCTGTCCCCTAGTTTGAAAATCAATTCAGAGAGATTTACAAATCCAAATTGAGTGATTCCAATTTCGTTAGAAAGATACTGAAAAGATCTATCCAAGCCCGTTGGATTTAATTCAATTAGAGTTAGAGATCTGTCCTAGTACAAATAACAAAACAGAAGCATTTGCACCTTGCAACATTTTTATAAAATCAACCAAGTTAGCTTTTGAGTTGATTCCAACTCTCAAAAATCACATTTCACCATACATATCTAAATATGTAATGATATTAGGGTTTACATGTAGTGACTTTGGACTAGTACCAAAATAATGCTATATAGGCATTTCTAGTCACTTTAAATCATTAAATAATGAACTTAAACCAATGTAATTATGATCCAACCCTTAAATCCCATTCCCACATGTTAGAATATGTGGTGATGACATGTGTCCACATGATCCCATGTTTTAAGTGGTGAATATTAAATCTTAGTTAATTTTCAATGAGTAGAAATTACTTTTCTAAAATAAAAGGAATGAAACTATTTAATAAGACTTGTGATACTTGTGATGGTAATAGATCATCAATTGTGTGCCTTAGAGTGCTAATTAGACTAGTTAAGTATTGTTTGGTGATTGTGTACTCCGTATGTATTTATAGAAGATAGTACCGACCAAGCTTACGAGGAGGAGGAGTTCTACCAAGAAGAAGAAGAAAACTTCAACCACTACACCAACCAAGGCAAGCTACTATTGGCAAGCTAACACTTGCAAGCTACTATTAGCAAGCTAGGATTGAACTAGATGGTTTAGCAAAGATGCTTTAGGCATGCTTTGATTATACCACTTTAACTAGTATTTACCCTAAGTATTATTGTCAATCTTTACTTCCTCTACTTTAACCAAAGTTCTTTACTTGTTTTGAAGGTAGCATAAAGAGTATAAAACTTGACCTATTTAGATAAACTTTAGATGTCATTCTATGGCATGAGATTGATCCCATCTTTCCACCTTAGTGAACACTCTTAACTTAGTAGTTTAGAGTTTATAAAAACTTGAGTTACTTTAGATGGGAATACTTGGTGAAAATGAATTATGAAAACCTTGGAATGATGAGTCATTCTATTGAGATGTTTTGACATGTGTTGAGAAACACAAATGGTTTATGATGGTGAAAATGTTGAGGCATGAGCCTTAACCTCTTTTACAAAACTGATGGTTGGATTCGGATGCGATACCATTCCAAATTTACCGTACAACCACAATACCTGAATTGGGTAAGGCTAGCCGGAAGTTTATATGCATTAGTATTAGTTCCCTTGCAGGAGAGGTTTGAGCTGAGGCTACCTCTCAATGTTGTCCACCTATGCAGTGCCCAAGATGACTGATG
This sequence comes from Avena sativa, assembly GCA_916181665.1. Taxonomy (NCBI): domain Eukaryota; kingdom Viridiplantae; phylum Streptophyta; class Magnoliopsida; order Poales; family Poaceae; genus Avena; species Avena sativa. Next base: position 99,510,345 of record OV702287.1, on the reverse strand, counting down.
TTCATGGTTGGGAGGCCATGCTCATAGGAGAGGTGCTTATACTAGGGTGTGTAAAGGAAAGGTTATGTTTGATTATCTGCATACTAAGTATGAGGATTCAGGGTTATCCCTGACAGATGTATCAAATCTTGTGGTGAAAGTGTATCACCTTTGCAGAGTGTCAAACTATTCGAATAGCCGCGTCCATGGTTATGGACAGTTGAAATGGCCATACTGTTTCGTTGTCAGATGTTTTCAAAACAACTTATGAAATGAATGGTGAATCTTGACTTGACCACAACAGGGTTGTGTTTATGACAATAGCTTCCCAACTTAAGTGATTCTAGAACTTTATTTTATCTTTCTTTGCTTCTGAACTCAGCTTAGGTTTTAAACTTAACTTCATAGTTCAACTTCGATTTAGCACTTTAACTTAGAACTATACTACTTGTTAGTGGTAGTTTGCGAGTACTTAAAGAGTACTCATGGCTTTTGTCCCTGGCTATTCTCATGGCCAGACTATGAAGGGGACTACCAAGATGATGGCCAGCAGGACGGCTATGATAACTAGGACTATCTGCCTTCGTCAGCATTGCTTGTGCCCCTGAAGATGGACCCCACCGCTATGCTTATCTTTTATTTCCGCTGCTTGTTGTATTAAGACTGGATCATGAGATCCTTATTTGTGTAAGACCTTATGTATGGTTTGTAATGGATGATGTACTGTGATATCCAATCCGTTATGTCTTGCAAAAATGGTAATCTTGGGATTGCGAGGTATGGCATAACGGGCATCTGGGACTTAAAATTCGGGTGTTGACAGTTCACTAGTGAAAGTATGATCCCTAGGCCTTATTTCTTTGCATTGAAACACTGTTTGCAACTAGATCTGTTACATGTTTGCTTGCTTCCATCTTTATTTCACTTTGCCTTTAGTATCTTCCACGCCATCAAGCTATTTTCTAGCACCGTTGTCTTATATCTATATCACTTGTATTTCACTATCTCTTCGCTAAACTAGTGCACCTATACACCTGACAAGTGTATTGGGTGTGTTGGGGACACAAGTGACTTCTTGTATCTTGATTGCAGGGTTGCTTGAGAGGGAATACCTTTGACCACTTCCTCCCTGAGTTCGATAAACCTTGGGTAATCCACTTAAGGGAAAACTTGCTGCTGTTCTACAAACCTCTACACTTGAAGGCCCAACAACTGTTATGAGAGGGAATACCTTTGACCACTTCCTCCCTGAGAATTCTCTGCCGCCTGCTCTCCCGCGGCGGGAAAAAGGCCCAAAATCCTGCCGCGGCAGGAGAAAATCCCACCCTCCTGAATCGCCTTCTTGTTTCAAAAACATGTCGTAGAAAATTGTAAAAAAATCAAAAAATAAAATCCTTTCAACTGTAGTTGTATTTAGTGATACTTGTCATGAAAATTAACAAACTTGAATTTCGACTTATTTTGCAAAAAAAACGTTATAAAAGCTTCAGATGGCAGCCATTTGTGCATACGATGTCGGAAAAAACGTATAATATATCAAAATGATCGGAAAAAAATTACGATACCGATGGCAACGGCCCTTGGCTGTTTGTAATTTTTTTAGATTTCTGAAATTCCAAAAGAGTCAAAAATCAGATTTTTAATTTTTTAAAAAAAATTCAAAAAAATATAAAAAGGACATATTTGGATTCCTCATATTTTTCTGATAATAATGGACATATTATTTGTGGAATTTCGATTTATGGATTTAAAGATATGAATTATGCCATATTAAATGAATTAATGCAAAAATAATAATAAAACATATTTTATTTCTATATTTATTCAATATTAATTAGTATTACTTAGTCATTTTTGTACATTAAAATCATGTTTGTAACTCAAATTATAAGAATGTGTGACTCACAAGATGCATGGGTTAATATCATTAATAGCATAGTATAGACATAATGTTACAGTGGTACATAGGAAGGGGGGTGAGAAGGAACCAAGATGTTAAGCGTGCTAGGGGTGGAGTAGTGTTAGGATAGGTGACCGACCGAAAAATTTAACCAAAGATTGGATTTGACTAAAAACTAAGTGTGATTGAGAGGCTTCGAGTGAGAGATTAACCGGTCCAAATATTTATAGATTCAAAAAAATTTGAAAAGAAAATTCAAAAAAAATTTATTTTTTTAAAAAAAATAGAAAAGACCTTTGGTCCCGGTTTATGCCACGAATCGGGACCAAAGTTCCTACGGCAAGCGCACGCGATGACGGGCCACGTGGAGACCCATTGGTCCCGGTTCGTGCCAGAACCGGGACTAGTATTAGTCCCGAGTGATTGGTCCCGGTTCAAAATCCGGGACCAATGGCCCTTATGAACCGGGACCAAAGAGGGATTTTTCTACTAGATGATCAAGCTATGCTTTTCTTATATCTCCTAATTAATGGATTATTATGAAGTCAACCACATATTACTTGCTTAAAAAGCAAATTATTTTATCCTTGGGCTGATGAATATTGCAACCGACATCTCAGCAGAAGCATGATTTGCCATTAACCACAGATCATCTACAACATGATGCACGATGGCAGATGCAGGACTATTTGCCATTACAGCTCTCTAATCAGCTGTTCCACATTGCAACGACGGCACATGAACCAGAAATATTACTTGGTTCACAATCAACTACATATGGTATATAGTTGGTACGGAGCACTTATAACAAGCCCATAAACAGATAGTTCCAACGAAGTTGCTAATGGTTCTTCTTCCAGCAACATCTCTACATCAGGAGACGCAGACCCAGGGCGATGAGCTGAATGAGCAGAAAGACGAATGCCAGAGCGGGCAGTACAGGAAAATCATCTTCATCCTGCAGTTGATCAGCTAAAAGTATGAGCAGCGCAACATCACCAGGCATGCATCTTGTTCAGACATGAGCAAAAGAGAGGTAGGGGAATATGAATCAAAGTATCCGCACATGCAGTTCAGGTTATTATCCAGGTACAGAGGACACGGCTATTTTTCTGCTGTATGTGTAGATCCAACAAATAGATTGGATCTCTGGCCAAATGAATGAAACAAGAGAACGAGTGGAACTGAAATTTGCAGGCTGTAGCTCAAAGCAAAACACCTTAATTCAATGAACCAGGCGTTACAAACTACTTATAACGATTGTTACGAACTTATGCATGGCAGGCTCTGCTGACCGTGGAGAGCAAACAAGGCATCGTTAAGTAAAAAAAAAAAGAAGGAAAGAAGCCGCATCCATGCATAAATGGTCTTGTAGTAAACCACATTACCTCCTCTGCCTCTTCTGGAGGATTCGCCACGTTGTTAGCCGCCGCAGGGTTGACCACGATGATGACCGCCGCCACTTCCGGCGGTGGGTTGGCCACGTTGTCCGCCGCCGCCACCGCTGGAGGAGAAGGAGGAGGAGGAGGAGGAGGAGGAGGAGTAGTGTCCATGTCCTGCCGGTGCAGAGAGAGTGGTGACTGCTGAGTGCTGGCAGACGGAGAAGCGTGTGTGCTGTGGAGAGAGAGGAGCGCTGTGTAGCAGCCAACCGTGTAGGAGTGGAGAATAATTAGTTTCTCGTTCCCGGTGTAGCAAGGCCCCGATCGGACAGCCCCCATCAGGCTCCTGTTCCGTGAAAATTGAGAATCGCTAGGTAGCTGTGAACTGAAAATTGATAATCGCTAGCTAGCGCGTGTGGACTTCCTCACGTGAAATCGTAGCTCGAAAATGGCAGCACTCTTTACCTCTCGTATAAAGCAGGCCGGCCGATAATCCCAAATGGCAATTCAATTATGCAATGCAACAACCGCGCGCTGCAACGCGTCTAGTACATGATTTGACCGACCACCGTGTCATTGTGACCGGCTGGAGGTGCCATGGAATTACTAGTAATCACCTGCTAGCTCACCCAATCCTAGTGCACACGACTTGCACTTATAGCACCTCCACCGGAGAAGAGACAGACGCCGACGGTTATTTGTCATGACGTCAGCGTAGGTCCCGAGACAGACAGCCGAGCAAACTTGTCGTCGGCCTAGGTTTGCCATCGGCGTAGAACGGGATAGGCCGATGGCACGTCGGCGTAGACTGGACCGTCGGCGTAGAGATTGGGCGTGACGGCGGTGCGACGACGTCACGCCGACGACCGTAGTTTTCTTTTCCTTTTTGCCATATTAATCCTAAAAAAATCACTAAATCATTCTAATTCCGAAAAATACATATAATATATTAAAATTTATAGAAAAATAAGATCTATCTATGTAAACACAAACAATACTTATTTTTGTTGAATAAAATATAAAAACATTATATATAGTTTCGTATAACACATTTTCCATTTTCCAAGTTTCAAAACGAGGTATTTTGTGAAGCAATCACCAAATAAAAGTTTTAAAATAATACCATCCCATTTTTCAAAAATACTAGGTCACCTTGCACGGACAATGTCCCAACCGGGCTATCTTAAACCTTCCCGTCCATTCTTCGTGAAAAATATAAATTCCAGCCGAATCGGCAGGAAGTGGGTCAGATTTGAACTATAGGCAAAAAATATGAGCATTAGATCATGTACCTGAACTTCAAATCGAACCCACTTCCTGCTAATTCGGTAGACATTTGTCTTTTTTATCAGGTGTGGACGAAAAGGTTTGAGATACCCGGTTGGGACATTGTTCATGTAAAGTGATCTATTATTTTTAAAAAATAGGGTGGCAGCATTTTGAATTGACCATTTGGTGATTGCTCCAAAAACGTCCCTTTTTTGCACTCGATAAATAGAAAATGGTTTTTCCATGCGATGAAAAGCAAAACTTCCTCCTTCAATATTTTTCTCCATCCCAAGATGCACATGCGTGTATAATATGGACACATTATCACAAACTATGCCGCGATTCCAGCTATATCATTGTTCGTTTGGCCTAAACACCATGAAACCTGGGACATGATAGGTTATTTCTGAGAAGGCTTTTTTAAGATGCAATCAATATACCAAGTTTAGTATGTTTCCTTGCAACTATATCACATAATATGATACCACACGAAGGTTTTACATTGTTTGCACCGTTTTTAAATTTCTTATGTTTGTTTTAAACTATGGTCAAAATAGCAGGAATGAACATTCTTACCTAGGGGACGAGGCTCGCTTAACTTGCATTGGATCTCTGAAGAAACATCATATTATGACCCAAAAAATAATTTTTGCAAAAAAAGATGAGCATTAGATCATGTACATGTAGTTCGAATCGGATCCACTTCCTACTAATTTCACATATATTTGTCTTTTTATCAGGGGTGGATAGAAAGGTTTGAGATACCCCGATTGTAACATTGTCCATGTAAGATGATCTAGTATTTTTCAAAAACAGGGTGGTAGCATTTTGAATGGACTATTTGGTGGTTGCTCCACAAAACGCCCGTTTTTGGCACTCGGAAAATAGAAAATGGCTTTTTTGTGCACGAAAAGAAAAACTTTCTCCTACAATATTGTTCGCAATACCAAGATGCACATGCGTGCACAATATGGGAACATTATCACAAACTATGCTACGATTCTAACCATGACATTGGTAGTTTGGCCTAAAAGCCATGAAACATCGAATATGATAGGTCATTTCTAAGAAGTTTTTTTGAGATGCAATCAATATACTAAGTTTGGTATTTTTTCTTACAACTATGTCAAATAATATGACACCACGCAAAGGTTTTACATTGTTCGGACCATTTTTGAATTTCTTATGCCTGTTTCAAACTATGGTCAAAATAGCGGGCATGAAGATTTTTACCTAGGGGATTAGCCTCGCTAAACTTGAATTGGATCTCTGAAGAAACATCGTATTTTGAGTATAAAAATGATTTTTACAAAAAATCATGAGCAGTAGATCATGTACCTGTAGTTTAAACCGGACCCACTTCCTACCGATTTGGCAGTCATTTGTCTTTTTCACCAGGGATGGATGGAATGGTTTGAGATTCCCCAGTTGGGACATTGTGCATGTAAGGTGGTAGTATTTTTTGAAAAATAGGGTGATAGCATTTTGAATTCATCATTTGGTGGTTGCTCTACAAAACGCCCTACTTTTGGCATTTGGAATATAGAAAATGGCTTTTCTGTGCGACGAAAAGGAAAACTTCCTCCTGCAATATTGTTCGTCATACCAAGATGCACATACTTGCACAATATGGGCATATTATCATAAACTATGCCGCGGTTCTAGCCATAATATTAGTCGTTTGGCCTGAAGGCCATAAAACCTCGAACATGATATATCATTTCTGAGCAGTTTTTTGAGATGCAATCAATCTAATAAGTTTGGTATTTTTCCTTGCAACTATGTCATATAATATGACACCATGTGAAGATTTTACATTGTTTCGACCGTTTTTTAATTTCTTATACCCATTTCAAACTCTGGTCAAATAGCGGGCATGAAGATTCTTACCTAGGGGATGGAACTCACTAAACTTTCATTGTATCTCTAAACAAACATCATATTGTGAGTCTAAAAATGATTTTTGCAAAAAATCATGAGCATTAGATCATGTACCTGTAGTTCAAAGCGGACCCACTTCCTACCGATTTGACAAACATTTGTCTTTTTATGAGGGGTGGACAAAAAGGTTTGAGATTACCCGGTTGGGAAATTGTCCATGTAATGTGGTCTATTTAAAAAAAAATGGGGTGGTAGCTGATGACCCACAAGTATAGGGGGTGTATCGCAGTATTTTCGAGGGAAGTGAAACCCAATTTATTGATTTCACACAAGGGGAGCCAAAGAATATTTATAAGCATTAACAACTGAGTTGTCAATTCAGCTGCACCTGGAAACAATCTTGCTCACATCAGTTTATCAGCAGCAATAGTTTCTTAGTAGGAATAGTAAAGTAACAGCAGTAGTAAAGGCAAAGCCAGTAGTAACAATTGCAGTAAACAGTAGGATTAAAACGCGGTAGGCACAGGGATGGATGGACAGGCGTTGTATGGACAAGACAATTCACATGGTAATCAGAACATAGGGCAATTGTGGATAAATAAGATAAAGCATCCAAGTACTAAATAATCATAGGCATGTGTTCCATATATAGTCATATGTGCCCGCAATGAGAACTTACACAACATCTTTTGTCCTGCCAGCCCGTTTGCAGCGAGGCCTCAAGGGAACTACTGGCAATTAAGGTGCTCCTTTTAATAGAGCACCAGAGCAAAGCATTAACACTCCGTGAACACATGTGATCCTCACATCAAAGCCATTCCCTTCAGTTATCCCTATTTCTGTCACTTCGGGGCCTTTGGTTCTGGACAACAACGTGTGTATACAACTTGTAGGTAAGATCATAAACAATACTATCATAAAGAATCAATAACATGTTCAGATCTGAAATCATGGCACTCGGGCCCTAGTGACAAGCATTAAGCATAACAAGTCGCAAAAAAGTGAAAAAGCACTAATAGTAGATACTAGGCACCATGCCCTAATAATCCGATGCTATTACATGAACGATCTCATCCAATCCCTGCCATCCCTATAGCCTACAGCGGGGGATTACTCACTCATAAATGGGGGAAACATGGATGGTTGATGGAGAAGCGATGGTGATGATGATGGCGATGATCTCCTCCAATTCCCTGTCCCGGCAGGGTGCTAGAACGGAGTTTCTGGTTCCGAATCGCGGAATCTGGTGGTGGTGGCGGAGTGGAACTCTTTCTAGAAAAACGTCGAACCCCTCTGAGTTTTTAGGTCAGAAGGCAACTTATAGGTGAAGAGGGAGACCGAGGGGGTGCCTAGGGCGGCCAGACCACCCCCTAGCGTGGCCAGGCCTGGCCCGCGTGGCCAGGTGGTGTGGCCAGGACCCAGCCCCACTCCGTCTCGTATTCTGGCTCCGTGAGTCTTCTAGTAAAATAGGATTTTTGGCATATTTTCCGGAATTTTTCCTGATAGTTGATTTTCTGCATAAAAACTAGACACCAAGGTAATTCTGCTGAAAACAACGTCAGTCTGTGTTAGTTGCATCCAAATCACACAAGTTTAGAGGAGAAACAATAGCAAAAGTGTTCGGGAAAGTAGATACGTTTTGGACGTATCAACTCCCCCCAAACTTTGCTTATTGCTTGTCCTCAAGCAATTCAGTTGAAAACTGAGTGCGATAAAAGAAACTTTCACAAACACATTTGCTTCATATGATGTATATATTCTCAGCATATGATCAACTACTCAGGCAATTCATAAAAAAGAGTATGCAACTAAGTATACTTAATAGCCATTGCAAACCATGAAGAGATTCTAACTCAAAAATAATAAGTAGCATGAAACATAAACATAAGCAACATTACAATGCTCATAACAAGGTATGATAGAGTGGTATCTCGCTTGCCTTTGATTGTGAATGCCAAGGCACCTCTGAAGTTCAGGTGAAGATTAGAAGTAAAGATATCAAAGATACAAGCATCAAAGTCATAACACAATTAATCTAGTATTGTGATAAGCACATTATACTAAGAATGACAACTATGCTCTCAAGAAAGTGCTCATAGAATAGGTGGTGACTCAACAAGGAAATGAAAAAGATTTTGAATAGTTTGAAAGGCTTCCAAATGCTGAAAGTATGGTACTTGTTAGCTTTGAGCTCTCATTGCCCCTATCATAAGCATCTTTAAATGCTTAAGGTTAAAGTGACACAACTAAGAGGATATGCTTGACAAGTTATAAGCTAAAGTCTCATGCCCCTTACTTACGAGTACCGGACCTCATGCTACTCAACTTCAGTCACAAGTAAGATCTTGCCATTGTAAGTACATATGTATCATAAGAACCGCCAACGGGGTACCCCTTGCACATGATACAGGAGTTATCCCATAATCAAAATGACAAGGCAAGCAGACAATGAGCATCTCAGCGATCTTTTTATTTGCTATTTGCATAGGTTTTTATTAAGGATGCTTCATAGAATGCTCATTATGGTTATGCTGCAAGTTTCCACCATGATTAGGCATGGCTTAGGCTAGCGGCCCAGGCGTTTCTCTAACACATATACAAACTCCATGATCTTACAAGTTCCACTTTTATTTCACACCGCCAGGATCCATAAGCAAAAGAATCATGATATCAACGGGGTACAAAGTACCCGTGCAATGTTGAAAGCATTCCCCATGATATATGGTTCTGCTAACTTCAACTTATAAAGCGCAAGCATATACGCAACAAAGATGGACGCAATGGTTCAAGATTATTAAGTGCAAGAAAGTAAAGTGTGCCATCAAGTTCGTGAGAGCTTTACTAACTAAGTTTCTCATAACAAGCAAACATTTTATTCGGAAGAAAACAAGGCATATTGAATATGCACGGAATAGCAAATGATGCTAATAGGTAGGTATGGTGGATACTTTGGCAATATTGGTTTTAGGGAGTTGGAAACATGAGTAAAAGTTATACTCAGTGCAAGTGAAGGCTAGCAATAGTAAGGGAGCGACAAACAAGAGAGCAGTAATTGTCATAATCATGCTTGCAACAAAAGATGACTAATCATGGCATGAAAGTGATTCAAGACCCCTGAGGCAAAATAATTCATCGAGGCTTAATCGATTATTTCAGTCATAGCATGCGTGAGCATGTGCCAAGTCAATTCAAGTGAAACACTCAGAGGAGGATACCACAGTGTCATACCAAGTTATGAATAGAGTAATGCAAGCGAACATTCATATGACATGCTACAAATTATTAGAGCTGGAGCTAATCATAAGAAAGCAAGAACTACTAAGCATCCATAAATAACATACACCCTACATGAACAGACTAAGCATGCCCACAATGATGAGTATATGTACAAAAATGAAAATAAATAGAGTTCGTTACCAGCCTCTTACCACACCTCAAGTTGTCATTAGTCCTTATTATTGCCCTTCACTTGTGTGGCTTGAATAATAACATGAAACCAAATTCCACTGAGGACTGCTGAACCCTGTAACAAACTCACAAAATCAAAGAAGAACAACAAATATTTTTGGTGTTTTAATTTTTTTTTAAACAAGAACCAAAAAGGGAAGAACAAGCAAAGCAAAATATTTTTGAGTTTTTCGAATAGTTCAAACAAAGCAAAGAGGGAAAATCAAACCAAGGCAAAAAGAAGCAAACAAAGAGAAACAACAGAAATATTTTTGGTCTTTTTGTGTTTTAGGAAGCAAAAACAAAGAGAGAACGAAAACTAAAAAGAGAACGAAACATGAATATACAAAGAACCGACGCAAAATGATATGGAGATGAGTGTGATATCGGTGTACCTCCTCCCAAGCTTAGGCTTTTGGCCTAAGTGGGTATCAATCCCAAGCTAGCCAGGATGGAGCGTCTCCGTAGTACGGTGAGGAGGTACCCTCGTCCTGGTGCGAGCTCGAGGACACCCCACCGTAGTGCGTAGAGTAATCGTAGGAGGGCACATCCTCCTGATGCTGCATGTGGAAACCCAGCAAGCGGAGCTGCTCGTCCACCTCCTCCTTGGAGCGCGACCACGGCCTCCTATGAACACTAAACAAAGTAGATTGCTGCAAAGGAATCTCCCTTTCATCACCGTCAGTAAACAACATCCTGTATACTAGATTATAAATATCAGAGTTAGCAGTGACAAAGTGATGTATTTTCATGGCAGCAAGGTCAAGCCTTTGTGGTGCCAATATAGTATCATTTGGATCCACCGAAAGCTCTAATGAATTGACCATTCGTGAAGCGATGACGCCCCCATAAATAGGTCCCCTAGCAGCTAGGCAACGAGCAATAAGAGAGCCAAGATTGTACCAAGTATCATTGTTAAGCGTAGCAGCGAGGAAGGCTAAATGATAATTGGAAATATTACTCGTATTCTCCCTACCAAGAATGCTAGTAGCAAGATAATAGGCAAAGTATCTAAGAGCTGGGAGTTGAATGTTTCTTATCTTCCCGCGTCGAGTGATGTCTACGCACTTCTATTCTTGTAGACAGTTGTTGGGCCTCCAAGTGCAGAGGTTTGTAGAAGAGCAGCAAGTTTTCCCTTAAGTGAATCACCCAAGGTTTATCAAACTCAGGGAGGAAGTGGTCAAAGGTATTCCCTGTCAAGCAACCCTGCAATCAAGATACAACAAGTCTCTTGTGTCCCCAACACACCCAATGCACTTGTCAGGTGTATAGGTGCACTAGTTCGGCGAAGAGATAGTGAAATACAAGTGGTATGGATAATTATAAGTGGTAACGGTGATAGAAAATAGCTTGATGGCGTAGAAGAGACTAAAGGCAAACTGAAATAAAGATGGAAGCAAGCAAACATGTAACAGATCTAATTGCAAACGGTGTTTCAATGCTTAGAAACAAGGCCTAGGGATCATACTTTCACTAGTGAACACTCTCATATAAATATCATCTCTTTATGATACTACGCTGAACTACTCTCCGGTTTGACACTCTAATCCATGGTAGGGCTATAAAAACACACCTCAAAGTAAGTCTTTCCCATCTAGAAAACCACACACTGTCACCTTGAGCACTAGATGAGTCCAACAAACACCGCAATTTCATAAAGACATCCAACTCCAAATATAACTCATAACAAGTATTTGTAATCTCTAGCCTAAGTGCCACCATGGTGTGCATGCTGTCACTTTCACACACATAGGGAGAGCAGAGATATATTAAAGCACTTGAGTAGCAAGGTAGATCTACTTGATTACAAGCTCATGATCTCAATAAGATCATGCATAGAGAGAGAGATGAACACATAGCTACCGGTAGAACCCTTAGCCTTGAGAGAGAACTACTCCCTCCTCATCATGGGAATCAGCAATGGTGATGGATATGGCAGTGGAGATCGATGGAGATGGCTCCGGGGGCACTTCCCCGTCCTGGAAGGGTGCCGGAACAGAGACTTTCTGCCCCCCGAATATCCTTTATGGTGGCGGCGGCGCTGCGGAACTTTTCGTGGCTGGAGGCTTGATGATTTAGGGTTTTGGTATCGGGAGGCTCTTATAGGCGAAGGAGGCAAGGTCGGTGGAGTGCCAGGGGGCCCACACCACCTGGTGGCGCGACCAGGGCTAGCCCGCGCCACCATATGGTGTGGCCAGGCCTTGGCCCTCCTCCGTCTCTGCTTCTGGCTCCGTGAGTCTTCCGGTAAAATAGGAACTTTGGCTTTTGTCCCGTCCAATTCTGAGAATATTCAGTTTCTAACTTTCCTGGAACCAAAAATAGCAGAAAACAGGCAACTGGCACTATGGCTCTTGTTAATAGGTTAGTCCAAGAAATCATATGAAAAGTACTCCAAAGTGTGGACAAAACATAAGAAAGTAGATAAAACCAAGCATGGAGCATCAAAAATTATAGATACATTTGCAATGTATCAACATCCCCAAGCTTAATTCCTGCTCGTCCTCGAGTAGGTAAGTGATAAAAAGAAAGAATATTTTTTGAGGTGACATGCACCATCAAAGACTTGATCAAAGTATTTGTAAAACATTCAAAGCTGGGATCATAGTACTTCAATCATAGCATGAAAGACAAGGTTCTAGCAATAAGACAAAGAAACTATGATGCAACATGAAAAGGCACAAACAAAATATTCATGAATAACAATGCTTTGCAAGATGTTTGTTTGTTTCACATGAAGAAAATATAGCATAATAGTAATCAGCTTGTCCCTCATAGAGTAGCAAATATAAATGCATAGGACACCTTCAAAGTTCATAAGAGTGACTAGATACAAATAGTTTAAAACAAGCAATATCAAGTTATGCATCAATCAACTAGTCTTGGGACAATGCACATAGAACTAAGAATGGCCACTATGCTCTCAAAGTAAGTGCATAAAGATAGAAGGTGGAGACTCAATATATTGGTGGAAGAAAGGCCTTCATAGAAGGAAGCAGAGATTCAAGTTTCATAAAGAGCTTCCAAAAATTATGGTACTAATAGCTTTCAGCTCTCGTTGCCCCTATCATAAGCATCTTGAAGTGATTAAGGTTAAAGTGAACAAACTATGGTGTACATGCTTGACGAAGTATAAGTTAGAAATCTCATGTCCCTTGTATACGAGGGCCGCTCCTCATGCTACTCAAGTTTAGTCACGGGTAAGTTCTTGTCATTGTAAGTATATGTGTATCATAGAGAACTGCCAACGGGGTACCCCTTGCCCGATGATACGGAAGAATCCCCATATCAAAATGACAAGGCAAGCAGACAACAAGCATCTCAGCAATCTTCTTATTTACCATGGGAATATGGTGCTTTTTTCTCTCTTTCCTCTTTTCATAATCTCCTTTTTTTTCTTTTTCTCTTTTTTCTCAATATGGGACTCTTTTTTTTTATAAGAAGAGTGCTTCATAGACAGCTCATTATGGTTACGCTGCAGGTTTCCACCATGTCAGCATGGATTAGACCAGTGGCCCAGGCGTTCCTCTAACACATATACATAACTCCATGGACTTACAAGCTCCCCTTTCATTTCACACTGACAACATCCATATACAAAAGAGCATGATATCAACTAGGTACAAGTACCAAGTGCAATGTTGAAAGCGTTCCCCATGAAAGCATGGTTCTGCTAATTCCCAACAAATAAGTGCAAGCATATACAACATAGACGACACAATGGTTCAAGTTTATTAAGGGCAAGAAAAGTAAAGTGTGCCATCAAGTTTGTCAGAGCTTTAATCGCTAGTTTTCTAATAATAAGTTTAATTTGGAACGTAAACAAAAGCATGAATATACTTGGAATAGCATAAGCTAGTAGGTAGGTATGGTGGACTCTTTGGAATAACTTGGTTTAGGGAGTTGGATGCATGAGTGGAACTCATACTTTGTTGTGGAGGCTAGCAAAAGACTGGGAGCGACAAACTAAGAGAGCAATAATGGCCATAATCATGCAAAGCGACAAAACATCATTTATCAAAGCATAAAGTGATACTACAAGTTGAAAACAAAAGGATCATAAAGGCTATGGTAACTTGAGATAGTCATAACATGGTGTGAGCATGCGCCTAGTCGACCCAAATAAAGCATCAAAGGAGAATACCACTATACTATGCTTTAATATGCTAAAACAACACATGATTCATCCAAGGCACATTAAGAAATCTCAATTGTTTATAACAAGTCATGCTACATCAAACAATACTAAGCATAATTCCAAAACAATATCAAGCATGGCATGACAAAGCATAGGCCACAGTCAAAAACAAGCTCTCTTTACCACTTAAGCATGAACTTTCCTACTCTTTTCCAATCCAAACCAAACTATTTGAAAACCAATGCATGAAAGAGGGGGTCCAACCAATTTATTAAGAAAACTAAGAAAATAAAGCAAATGAAAAACCAAAACGAAAACGAAAAAGAAGACGCTCCAAGAACAACACAACTGTGCATTAAACAACAAAAACGAAGCGTTTGGAAGAAACCTGGGATTTTTATTGATGAAGAGGGGGATGCCTTGGGCATCCCCAAGCTTTGATGCTTGTACTTCTTGGATATTTCTTGGGGTGACACGCGTGGCATCCCCAAGCTTGAGCTTTAGTCCATCTTTCATCTCATTACTCATTCCTTCCATACACCTAAAAAATTTCCTTCATACAAAACTTCACACAATCTTTATTAGCAACAATAGTGCACTCAAGATAATAAGTCTTTAGGTTCAGTTCTAACACCAATAAACTTACATTAAAACACTAGCTACTGTAGCACTTCCCTCAAAAAGCTCAATTCCCCAAAAGAACTCAAAAAGGAACCAACAAGAAGCAAATGCAGAAAATGGCAGAAATCTGTCAAAACAGACCAGCAGGTAAAGATGAATATTTTCGAAGACCTTTTGTTGCTCAAATCAAAAAGTGTTGAACTAACGAAAGTTAGATAACAACCTGGGGCAGAAGCACAAAAATTACAGCTCAATCCGAAATACAGAGCTCTCTCACGAATTTTTATGGTGAAGCACACAAATCTGTTTCGGGACAACAATTTTCTCAATCATTACTTCTCTCTCATTAGAGGTTACTCTTGGCACAAAAAGCAAATAAAAAGGATAAGGAGAGGTTATTATAGAGGTAATAACTTCCAAGACTAATCTAAAACTTTTGGGTTATCTCCCAATAAGTACTTTTCTTTAGGGCCTTTAAGTTAGGCATGATAGTTTGAGAAGATGCTCACATAAGAAATATGAATTGAAGTAAAAGAGAGCATCAAGAAGCAAATTAAAAGCACATTTAAGACTAACCCATTTCCTATGCATAGGAATCTTGTAAAGAAACAAGTCATGAAAGCACAAAGCAACAAGCATAGGAAAGCAAAACAAGTGCAACTTCAAAAATTTCAACATAAAGAGGGGAAACTTAATATTGTCGAGACACTTAAAACCATGTTTCCCTCTCTCATAATAACTTTCAGTAGAATAATGAATAAAATTAACAATATAACTATCACATAAAACATTCTTATCATGAGCCACATGCATAAAATGATTTTTACTCCCCACATAAACATAGTCATTCTTATTAATTGTAGTGGGAGCAAATTCAACAAAATAGCTATCATTATTATTCTCATCACCATAATCATCAAATATAGGAGGCATATTGTAATCATAATTAATTTTCTCCTCAATAGTAGGTGGACTGAAAATATCATACTCATCATTGTAATCATCATATATTGGAGGTTTGGTATCATCATAAGCAATAGAATAGCTATCTTCCAAAGCTGGGGAACTAAAAAGATCATTTTCATAAAAACTAGCTTCCCCAAGATTAGACTTTTCCATAGCATTAGCAATAATGGTGTCCAAAGAATTCATACTAACAACATTGCTATTAGCGTGCAAATAAAGTTCCATAGGTTTTTTAATTTTCTCTTCAAACACTTCATGTCCTAACTCAAGATAAATACTATAAAGCTCTCTAATTTTTTTGTTGTTTTCCATTAAGCCTAACTAGTGAAAACAAGAAACAAAAAGACAAAATTGCAGAATCTAAAGGAAATAACTTCGAGCACTCACACCGGAGAATAGGCGTTTGCCGTGGGAGGTTCTTCTTCTTTAATCCTCCGATGTGAATACCTTTTACCTTACCTCCCCGGCAACGGCGCCAGAAAATAGCTTGATGTCTACGCACTCCTATTCTTGTAGACAGTTGTTGGGCCTCCAAGTGTAGAGGTTTGTAGAATAGCAGCAAGTTTTCCCTTAAGTGGATCACCCAAGGTTTATCAAACTCAGGGAGGAAGTGGTCAAAGGTATTTCCCTCTCAAGCAACCCTGCAATCAAGATACAAGAAGTCTCTTGTGTCCCCAACACACCCAATACACTTGTCAGGTGTATAGGTGCACTAGTTCGGCGAAGAGATAGTGAAATACAAGTGGTATGGATAATTATAAGTGGTAACGGTGATAGAAAATAGCTTGATGGCGTGGAAGAGACTAAAGGATAACTGAAATAAAGATGGAAGCAAGCAAACATGTAACAGATCTAATTGCAAACGGTGTTTCAGTGCTTAGAAACAAGGCCTAGGGATCATACTTTCACTAGTGAACACTCTCATATAAATATCATCTCTTTATGATACTACGCTGAACTACTCTCCGGTTGGACACTCTAATCCATGGTAGGGCTATAACAGCACACCTCAAAGTAAGTCTTTCCCATCTAGAAAACCCCACACTATCACCTTGAGCACTAGATTAGTCCAACAAACACCACAATTTCATAAAGACATCCAACTCCAAATATAACTCATAACAAGTATTTGTAATCTCTAGCCTAAGTGCCACCATGGTGTGCACGCTGTCACTTTCACACACATAGGGAGAGCAGAGATCTATTAAAGAACTTGAGTAGCAAGGTAGATCTACTTGATTACAAGCTCATGATCTCAACAAGATCATTCATAGAGAGAGAGATGAACACAAAGCTACCGGTAGAACCCTTAGCCTCGAGAGAGAACTACTCCCTCCTCATCATGGGAATCAGCAATGGTGATGGAGATGGCGGTGGAGATCGATGGAGATGGCTCCGGGGGTACTTCCCCGTCCCGGCAGGGTGCCGGAACAAAGACTTTCTGTCCCCCAAATCTCCTTTTTGGTGGCGGCGGCGCTGCGGAACTTTTCATGGCTGGAGGCTTGATGATTTAGGGTTTTGGTATCGGGAGGCTCTTATAGGCGAAGGAGGCAAGGTCGGTGGAGTGCCAGGGGGCCCACACCACCTGGTGGCGCGGCCAGGGCTAGCCCGCGCCACCATATGGTGTGGCCAGGCCTTGGCCCTCCTCCGTCTCTGCTTATGGCTCCGTGAGTCTTCCGGTAAAATAGGAACCTTGGCTTTTGTCCCGTCCAATTCCGAGAATATTGATTTTCTGACTTTCCTGGAACCAAAAACAGCAGAAAACAGGCAACTTGCACTATGGCTCTTGTTAATAGGTTAGTCCAAGAAATCATATGAAAAGTACTCCAAAGTGTGGACAAAACGTAAGAAAGTAGATAAAACCAAGCATGGAGCATCAAAAATTCTAGATACATTTGCAATGTATCACCGAGCTATGCGGTCATCGTCATTGGTCACCCCTCGATAGAGCTCCAGCAAATCAGCGGTTCACCCTTGAATCTCTTCACGGTCCCTGCCATGCCTATACCTATAATGCTGCAAAATCTTTCCAATGGCATGGTAAAAGGCAGATTATAAATTCTGAAAGTGACAGTTGACTGATAGGGGGTGTTAGTGACAACGAAACTCTCAACAAAAGTTTTGGTGAGCATAGCGTATTTCTCACTCTCATCTTGCATATATGAGGTCAAGCCAACCCTCTGAATCAATAGTAAGAAATCATCAAGAATCCTTACAGCTTGTAAGAAGGTAAAACAATAAAAGGTAGATGGGTGAGCATCCCCATCATCTCCCTCATTACCAATGCGAGGTGCAATGAGATCTTCGTTGTATGATGGCCTAAACTGAGAGGCTGATCTTGAGGGCCTTGACCTCCTAGGTGTGTCCCTCTCAAATATTTCTCCAAAGGTATGGTTGTTCATCTTTGATATTCTGAAATTTAAACATCTACTAAACAAGTGATTGCAAAGTGAATATATAACAAAGAGCTGATCAAGGAGTCACATACCGGAGAACAATTGCTCCAAATTTCAGCAGCAAAGATGGGCTGAGCAAGGAGATCGAAAAATCGAGGGCAAGAACAGCAAGAACGCGATTTTGAGCAATGAACTTGTGTTTTCTCGGGAGAGAGAAGAAAGTGGGAAGTGAGAGAGTGAGTGGAGGGCCAGGGGTGGCCCACACCATGGCTAGGCGCGCCCCTGGGCGGGCCACGCCACCAGGTGGTGTGCCTGCCTGGTGGGCCCCCTTGGTACCTTCCAGGCACTCCTCTGCCCCTTTTTCTCATAAAAATTTAATATGAATTTTCTGGAATTTTTCGAGACACTTTATTTTTGAGCAATTTTCAGGTATAAAAGAATGATTTTCTGACAGGAAGATTTTTTTTTTGGAATTATGCAATGACAAAACAAGTCTAGAACTTCAGAAGTTCTAAGACACTCTAACATGCAAGCAAACAACAATAGAAAAGTAAACTAAACGAAAGAAAAAACTAAAATGGATAGAATAGAAGTAAGCGGAGATAATCATGGTGAAAACATTGTTTTGTTCAATGAAATCCTTTTTTTAACAAGGTTGATCAGGTCTTGTTACCAAAACAATTTTATATGAAACAAAACTTTGTATTCCACTAATGATTATGTTACCTCAACCTTGATAGCAATGGTCCCAATCATAATAGTTTCAAATTTTTCTCTTGGTATGGGACAATATATTTCTCCAACTTGAATGCCCTCAACATGTTCTATTGAATTTAAACCATAAGTCCTATCAATCTTCTTGGGGAAATAGACAGTATGATCTTTGTCATTAACACTAAAGGTTACCTTTCCTTGATTACAATTAATAACAGTTCCTGTAGTATTAAGAAAAGGTCTCCCAAGAATAATAGACATATTATCATCTTCATGCATTTCAAGCACAACAAAATCAGTTAATATAAAGCAATTATGAGCCACTTGAATAGTTACATCCTCACATATACTAACAGGAATAGTGGTAGATTTATTAGCCATTTGCAAAGATATATCAGTTGGTATTAGTTTTTCCAGTTGAAGTCTCTTATAGAGAGAAAAAGGAATGACACTAACTCCTGCTCCCAAATCACACAAAGCAGTTCTAACATAAAATTTTTAATAGAGCAAAGAATAGTTGGAATCCCTGGGTCTCCAATTTTCTTTGGAACCTTACCATTAAAGGAATAATTAGCAAGCAAAGTAGAAATTTCTTCATTAGGGATCTTCCTTTTATTCGAGACAATATCCTTCATATACTTTGAATAAGGAGGCAATTTAATAGCATCAGTCAAAGGAATTTGCAAGAATAAAGGTTTCATCCACTCACAAAACTTATTATAGTGTTCATATTCCTTTGACTTGTGTTTCTTATCAGTGAAAGGCATAGGTTTTTGGACCCAAGGCTCTATTTCACTACCATGTTTCTTAGCAACAAAATCTTCTTTAATGTATTTAGTATTCTTAGTGTGCCTTTCAGGTTCTTCTTCAACTTTTTTGTTGGGGGGATACCCCCGGGTAGGGTCGCGCCAGGGTATAGAGGCCGAGTCACCTCAAGGCAGGCCGAATCACGGGGTAACCCGGACCAGGGGCGTCCGCCTAACTAAGTCTCAACCGACTTAGGCAGTAAGTCGGAAATGCCTATTTAACTTGTATGCAGGAACGGGTGTGGCCGGATCAGCTATGATCCGGGTCACATCTAACTTCTAGGAGAAGGAAGGAATCTCGCTGGTCAAAAGAAGCCTCGGTACACACTGCCTGAGCGAAGCAGACAAGGGCAGGACCACCGAGGCGTGGCCGACAAGGGTGACGACGCCCATGTCGGCTGACGAGGACGCCGCAGAGGCTCATGTAGCCTCTACATGTGTGACACGGGGGAAAAGCACCCCGGTCGGCTTACTACTTTGGGAGAAGGCATATTCTTAGGAATATGCCTCCACGTATGCCCTAAGTGGAGACCTAGCTCCCCCTATATAAGGAGGGCTAGGGCCTCTGTAGAAGGGGCTCCGCTATTCTGATTTGGTGAGGGTTTTAGGAGTGATCTGTGTGTGAGAGTAAGAGAGCTTATTCTTCCTCCTCTCGCCAATATAGCTCTAGGAGCACTTGTAATCTTGGAAGCAAAGCGAGTATAAACTTCTGTGTGGAGAATCACTTCACTATCCCTCCCTGGATTCCCCTAGCGTGTATTAGTCCCCACCTTTAGCCTATCCATGGCATCTGCCGTGACACCACCATGACAGTTGGCGCCCACCATGGGGCGAGCGGCGCTAGCAGGGGTCAAGATCCGGACGGGAAATCTCATCGGCACCAGCGAACACATCGTCTCCGGGCTCGTTCAGCGCTTTGGAGCGCTGGACTTCGTCAGCGAGAACGCTGGATGCTTCGGCACGCGCCCACTTCCGCGCAATGGCCTCTTCGTCAAGTTGGGTGCGCACAAGGTCTACGTTGTCATGGACGTATCATGCGTTCATCCGCGGCACGTCGTCAAGGCAGGGGAGCCACCCCTTAGCGTGGTTCACGGGGCGCGTATCACTCGCTCCCCGGACCGTGCTGAGGTGATGATGACTACGCCTGGTGCAGGCGCAAGCAAGGAACCAGCACCAGATCCGGAGGTAACACCTAAGGCACCAAGGAAAGGTAGAGGACCTCCACTAGAGAGGCCTGAAAATGTACTGAGAGAAGCTATGGATAGCTTGGCAAACCCGGTAGCAGCAGTGGTAGATCTGGCTCAGGCACAGGCCGAGCTAGAGGAAACTAGGCAGAAAATTCTAGAGGGAGCGAAAAAGATTGCTGCGGCTCAGCAGTCGTTGAACATGACGCTGCATGAGTACGCAAAGGCAAATAAAGTAGATGTTGTAAAAGTGAAGGAGAGAAATCTCATGAGTGAAATGAACAAAGAGGGTGACACTTGGATTGAGGAGTCAGAAAACTGTTTGTCCGTGGGGCTGCCGAACTACAGTACCCCGGCGAAAAACCTCAGAGCAGCTCTGACGCTCTGATCGGTTCAATGAGTTGGTTCGGATCGCGAACAGGCAAAATGAGGAACTGCTCAGGGCAAACCCGGAGAGAGCTGGGGCCTCCCGGATCGTTCAGTCGGTGGTGGGTAATCTGGAGAAATCCGCTGGAGCCGCATCGTCTCCCCATGGTGGTCCGAGGAGAGAGGAGGTAGTAACCTCGGCCAGGAGAAAGCAGCAGATTGTTCCGTATGACCCGACAAGGGAAGGAAAAGCAAAAAAGGTACAAAGAAACGACGATCGACAAAGTGTAAGCCAAGGTGAAGCTGACCGAGGTAACCGTGACCAAGGCAGTGCCGGTCAAGGAAACGCTGTTAACGGCAATGCCGGACAGCGCAACTCTACAGGACAACTGCAGCAGCGGAATATACCAAGGCAAGAGAAAAGTGCTGGCCAAGGTATGCAACAGAGAGATGCGCCATGAGAGCGAGACCGGTATAACGATGGAGATTCGGAAATGGTAAATGCAGGATACCCAAGGCCGGACTATCATGTGATAGGGTCGAGATTGGGAAGCAGGGATTTGATGCCGGATGATGCCAGGTTGAAACTGGATCGACTGTATAGGTCGGAGCAGATTGAAATTCAAGGTCATCCAGGTCCTGCATGTTTTGGACCCCGGATCATGAAAGAGCCACCAGTACCTAACTTCTAGTTACCCAGAGGCATGAAGACGTATGACGACAGCACTAAGCCGGAGGATTGGTTGATAAATTATGCTACGGCTATGAAAATTGCTACAGGTAACTTGCGATGGGCTGTGAGATATGTACCCTAGATGTTGGAGGGGCCAGCAAGGGTGTGGTTGAACAATTTGCCGCCCGGAAGTATTAACTGCTGGATCAATTTTGAGGAAATGTTCATCCGCAATTTCTCGAGTATGTATCAGAGGCCAAATAGGCCACAGACCCTAGCTATGTGCAAGCAAAGACCGAATGAGACGGACCAGGAGTTTTTGACCCGGTGGTGTACCGTGAGAAACTTGTGTGAGGGTGTGATAGAGTCACAGGCTATAGCATGGTTTGCGCAAGGATGCAGATATGCAAGCGAGCTGTGGCAAAAGTTGCAAAGAAAAATGCCAACTATGTTGGCAGAGATGATCCGGATTGCTGATTCATATGCTCTGGGTGATCTGACTCAACCTAGGCTCGTATCAAACGAGTCAAACGATGAGTACTACCAGAGAGATGGAGCCGGGTCATCCCGGAGGAATGACTACAGAAGGAAAAGAAGAGATGACAGACCGGATCATCGATACGGTTCACAACAAGTTGCAGCTGTGAGTCAAGATCAGCCCGGAGCAGGGGGCAGTCAATGTCAGAAACTGGAGGGCAATGGACTCCGAGAAACGATGGCAAGAAGACTTGGACGCCAGAGCAAAAGAAACAGTGGCAAGAAAAGAAGGACCGTCCGAGGTACACATATGAGTCGATGTTGGGCCAGCCATGTAAGTTTCACACACCAAATCCGAGTAACCTAGCGGGTCATACAAGGAGGCAATGTGAATGGATGCGTAAGATAGAACAAGGTGGTTCGGGGAATGCTCAGGCACCCCGGAATGACCAACCTCGGCAGGAGTTACCCTAGCAGCAATTGCTCTCCGGAGCAAACACGCAACAGCTATTGTTGCCTCCCCCTCCGCCGAGGTATGATAACAATGAGAGAAGGGATGCGGTGCATCAAGTAGAAAACTAGCATCAACCGGATCAGAGATACCCCAGAAATGAGGGGAGAAATGAGTACAGGGAGCATCATCAGAGTTACTGTGTGTTTACCACCGAGGAAACAGATAGGAAGAGCTTGCAGCGCCGACATATGGAGGTCAATGCGGTAATGCCAGCGGTGACGAGGTATATGCCTTGGTCGGACCAAGAAATTACTTGGAACATCAAAGATCATCCCAAGCTTATGCCGAGTCATGGTTCGTATGCATTAGT
Source organism: Avena sativa (assembly GCA_916181665.1). Taxonomy (NCBI): domain Eukaryota; kingdom Viridiplantae; phylum Streptophyta; class Magnoliopsida; order Poales; family Poaceae; genus Avena; species Avena sativa. The sequence goes on along the minus strand of OV702287.1, from coordinate 99,487,328 downwards.
GCTGGACCCGACATTCATTGGGCCTAACATCAATGTGAGGTTCTCCAAAGTACTGATTAACAATGGTAGTAGCATTAACATCATGTATGCGGATTGTAACTACCTCGGTGAATTACGCTCCTAGTTACAAGCCTGGATGAGCGGAAATGGTTAAAATAGTACGGTGGGGCCCAAAAGCCACTCACAGGTAGACCTTTTGGCCGTCCTAACCATTTCCAAACATCGGGACGAGAACGGGCGGCGTAATCGGCAGGCGAAGGGATCAACTACATACACAAATGAGTATGTATGCAAGCCACCATACAACAGTACATCAGAGCCATTCCATCTAAAAAGAAAGGAAATATAGCAACGCCATACGGCAAGATCCAAATATCCTAGATAGATATAATAGTTTAGGATATCTCCTCATACATCAAACATCAGAGTATCAAGCGGAAGCGGAAAACAAGATCCGAGTACGGATAAGAAGCAAATCGGCATAAGATGCCCCATAAATAAGCAGATCCCGCCCACAGATCTCACGGATCCCCGTTCCCGGAATCTCTACACCGAATGATCGTTGCCCACATCGTCCGTCTCTTCCACCCAGTATCCATCTTGCGAGGGTACCTATTCATCTGAATCAAATAATTTATCGTGTGAGACCCTAGGGGTACTCAGCAAGTCTTTATGCCTCTAAAGGGGACACAACCTGGGGTGACGCAATTGCAGCAAAAGATAAACCCTAGCAATTCTATAGATACTCGCTAACCATCCGCCTAACCAGAGATAGACGGATATCCGTGAATTAATAACAACAGTTATAATGGTAATCTTAACAGATCCATCCTCCTCCTCGCTTACCGACGAGGAAGCGGACGAACAACCCCCCATCCGTTGGCAGTTTTATTATCCATTCCGTGAGTATTGCACTATTTACTAGTCAGGTACCTAGTCTAGTCAAATTAAAAGCGGTACTTTAGTTATTCTTGTCTATGATCGAGAAACTGTGCTCCAAGTCGTCCATAACCGCGGACACGGCTTTCAGAAAGTTTTACCCTGCAGGGGTGCACAAATAGCAACACACAGTCGATATGCCTCGGAAAAACCAAATCAAAACCCAACGAGGCAGTCACGACAAAGCAATTACAGGATTCAGAAATATTTCAGGGGGCCACCCCATTGAGCTACCCGCAACGAAGTTAGCTGACTCCGAGATGGACTCAAGGTTTGCGTCAATGGCTGTGAATGACTGGGAACCCGAAAATGTGACTGGGCTTGTCGACACCGCGAAAACACTCCGCTTACCTAAATAGTACAGTGTGCAGTACCTCGCACAATTTAAATAAAGCAGTAAAGCTTGGCATAAGTACATGATAGTAAATAAAACCTCAAACTAGTTTGTGGCCCCAAGAAATAAGAATGAATCAAGCTCTGGTTCAGGGGGGTTCATAAGCCTCCCGGATGTGGATAGCGCGGATATTCAAGGAACAGGAATCAAGTACTCGGGGTCCTACGGGACACAAGTGAGCCTGAAAAACCAAATAGCAAATATGGCTCACCGATGCCACTTTCATTAGTTATCCCATTACTACTCAGATTAAGTTGTATAGGTACCTCGTTATCCATCAGACACTCACATACCCTACACATGCTTTTCTACGACTCGCATGGCTCAAACAACTCCTGCAGTAATGGCTCATGGGATGGAGGAACAAGCTTCGGTGGGGTTTAAAAGTAAAGGCTATGCAATACTTGGGATTCAGTTTAATGCAATCGCGACTCAATGATGCAAGAATAAGATAGAGGCAATAGGTACTATATGTATGCAAGCATGTGGTAGTGCTTGCCTGGCAGCTCAATTGAAGCAAGGGATGGATCTGGGTAGTTCTCCTGGTTCTCTTGATATATCCCCTGCTCAGCGTCTATTCGAAGAAGAACCAAACAAACAAGGGCCAACATAAATAAAGTGCACAAGCATATGAATAAAATGCATCAAGCAAACAATCATGCCATGATGAATGATGCACAATTTGCATGGCATTAATGTAGCATGGCATGGGTGAGGTGTGAGATACAAGATTAAATCATTTTATTGAGTTTTGGCCCCATTTTATTCTCATATTAGTTGCTGTATACATTATATTTACATGATTCATGCTTCAAAACAAACCATGGAATGCATAAACAGAAAGGTCTCGTCGAGCTAATCATTTTAGACATATCATTTGTTAAATTTGGACTTATAAAACAAAAGTTATTAATTAATAAGGCAAAAGGGCATTTTATTGTAATTTAAATCAACTTGGAAAAATAAAGTGTTCAAAATATATTTTGAAGGCCATATTTGAATTCCTCACATTTTTCTGTTTTGAAAACATATATTATATGTATTAATTGGAATTATATTTGAAAAGTTATATTAAAACAGATTTGAATTTTGAATTTGAATTAAATTTGAAAAGATTTGAATTAAAACAGAATAGACCGAAACTTTTCTCACTTAGACAGAGCTAGCCACCGTCAATGACAAGTGGGCCACTGCTGACTGGGACACACGCGCACAGAAAAACTTCTGTCACCGCGAGCCCGCTCAGCCACAGTGTATGACAGGTGGGGCCACAGCGCACGCGGGTCCACGTGACAGTGGGCGACCCAGACGTGGCTGGCAGGAGGGGTACCGGACCGCGGGTGAGGGCTAGGATACTACAGGGGGCTTTCTGGAAAAAGGACGGGGGCTGACTGGTGGGGCCTTGCGTACCACGGGTTGAGCAGAAAAAGAAGCAGGGGGTTACGCGCAAAAAGGGGTTGCCCGTACTGTTGATCTTCCTCTGAACCTACTGACGACAGGTTTGTGCTCGACAGGGCGGCTCGGTGCAGGGATCGATCCCGCGACCTCGCGTGCGCGCGCGGCGGCGGCGACCGCTGCGGTAGGCTTGGGCTTGTGTCAGGTGGGGGCTACGCGGCGAGATGAGGGTTACGCGATGAACAGAACACAGACGGCGACGAACCTGCCGTGCACAGAGGGCATTCGCCGCCGGGATCCGCTCGTCTAGGAAGAGAGAAACAGCGAGAGGGTGTCAGAGAGGTGCAACAGCTCACCGGGAGGCTGTCGGTGGCGTTGGATCGGGCAGGGGCGCTGGCGATCGTCGACGTGGCTCGCGAACGGCGGCTAGGGTTTCGCGTCGGGTCGGCGGTGGTCCAGGCGATGCCGGTGCTCCTCCTCCTCGCTGGCGTGTACCGGGCGAAGCAGGGGGTCCTCCTGGTACTCCTCATCCACTCCCACGTCGTGCTGCCCGACTGGATCGACGGGGTGCGGTGGAGGCCGACGGTGTCCGGCGAGAGAGAGCTGGGGTCGGTGGAGAGGGAGGGAGGAAGGACAGGCGCCTCGGCCAGATCTGGAGAAGGCCAGAGGAGAGCCGTGTGGTTAAAGAGAAAAGAGGGAGGGGAGGAACGTGTGGCCGTGGGGTAGATGGGAAAAGGTGGCCTCGGGTGCCACCTTTCCCTTCTCCTTCTCACGTGTTCTGGTCGGGCAGGAGGCAGGGCAGGGCGAGGGTGAGGCTGCCGGTTGCCCAGGGAGAGAGGTAGCACGGGGTGGGGGCTAGCATGCAGGGAGAGAGGGAGAGAAAGGAGGGACGGGTAAGCTAGGGTAGGTTTTGGTTTGGGGTAGCTAGGGTTGGGGTGGTCAGGTGGGGCCAGCTAGATAGAGAGAAGAGAGAGGCCGAGAGAGAGGGGTGGGGAGGTAGCTAGGGTTTGGTTTAGATGGGGTGGTGTGTTGATGGATGGGGTAGGAGGGGGTATGGTGATGATGAGGTTGGTGATGGTCTAGGGCTTAGAGAGAGATGGAGTGGTTCTTTTTGACTAGATCAAAGATGATCAACCTAGCTTAAGCAAGGTAGCCAAAAGAGAGAAAAGAAGAAAAGGGGATTATGGCATGGTTGGATATGGTGATGGGGTTTTAAGCAAGATCAAAGAGAATAGATCAAGCCAAAAGAAGGGATAGAGATAGAGAGATGAGGAGCCACTCAAGATTCAAATAGAAACCAAATACTAGAAAAGGTGGCACTTGCATGGCCCATGCAAAATATTTATTGCCATGTTGATTCTTGTGAAAACAATATTATTACATGGCATTATTATTATGCATTCCCAAAATTGGAATAAAAGCCAAGCAAAAAAGAATTAAAAAGGATGCCCCATGTGGAATAGATGGAGATGACCATGTTTGAATAGAAATGGGACTTGCTAGTGTGTATGTGCCACTAGATGCTCAATAGTCCCAAAAATACCCCAACATGAGCATAATTCCATAATAATCCATATGGAAGCTAGGAGAAAGGGTCCCACTCACAAGGCATGCAAAGGTGGCCAAGTGGCTCTCATATATCAATGATGTGAAAACAACATGATGCTAAGATGAGAGCATGTGGAAAAGAATTGGATCCATCCCAACCCACATAAGCTAGAGGTAAAACCAAATAAGTTGCAATGCTCATATATGGTGGAATGGTGGAATGATGGGATGATGACAAGAAAGGTGGTGGAGTCAATAAGAGATATGCCCCCAACTCAATTTGGGCATTTAAGCAATATATCAAGAACCAAATACAATATCAAGAGGCAAATACAATTAATAATGCATATGCGATAAGAACCAAAACAAAAAGGGTTTTAAATGATGCTCAAATGCAAGGTGGCATGATGACATGAGCATGATATAATTATGATGCAACTAATTATATGTAGGAAGTAGCATCTATATAGACTAGGCTAGTAGCATTGCAATTGTTAGACAATTGGGATGCTACACGGATACAATGCGCAAGTTGGGTATCTCGGAGAACATGCTCCAGGCTACAAGGACAACTTTCCATGGTATTGTACCAGACATTTCTTGTGAGCCCATAGGAAAAGTTCGGGTTGACGTGTTATTTGGCACGAGAGATAATTGCCGAACTGAGAATCTGAAGTTCGAAGTGGTGAACTTGGAAAGTGCGTATCACGCATTACTCGAAAGACCAGCATTGAACAAGTTCATGGCAAGCTGCCACATCAGTTATCTGAAGATGAAGTTGCCCGGGCCAAATGGAGTGATTACCATTGCTGGAGATTTCCGACGTTCCATTGAGTGTGCCTCAGCCGGGTCTAACCTAGCCGAGTCACTCGTGATTGCACAAGAGAAAAGAAAAATCAAAGAGGTGGCAGCATTAGCTTAGTCCGCGCAGCAGTATATGTCGGCGTTGAGTAACCCGCATGGTAGCATTTCGTTCCAAGCCGCAAAGGATACTAAGAAAGTGCTTGTTGATGATATGTTCCCAGAGCGCACCGTAACAATTGGTGCCGGGTTGAATGATAAATAGGAAAGCGAGCTCATCAACTTCCTCTGTGAGAATCGGGATATTTTTGCTTGGTCTACACAAGACTTGCAAGGTGTTCCGAGGGAGTTGGCCGAGCACTCTTTGAACGTGAGACCCGGAGCAAGGCCGGTGAAGCAACCTCTCCGCCGCTTCGCCGAGGATAGGAGAAAAGTCATTGGAGAAGAGATAGCTCGGTTGCTAGCAGCAGGATTTATCATGGAAGTACTGTATCCGGATTGGCTCTCTAATCCGGTGCTTGTGGAGAAGAAGGATGACCCGAACGTGGCAGTAGTTTGGCGTATGTGTATCGATTACACGAACCTGAACAAGGCGTGTCCAAAAGATCCATTTCCACTGCCGAGGATAGATCAGGTCATAGACTCAACCGTGGGTTGTGAACTATTGTCATTCATTGATGCATATTCCGGTTTCCACTAGATACCTCTGAATCCAAATGATCAAATAAAGAACGCATTTATCACCCCGTATGGGGCTTATTGCTATCGCACCATGCCGTTTGGTTTACGTAATGCAGGTGCAACGTACCAAAGATGTATGCAAAAATGTTTGCACGACCAAATAGGTCAAAATGTACAAGTGTATGTGGATGATGTGGTTATCAAGACCAAGGAAAGCAAAACGCTCCTTGACGACATCAGGCAGACATTCGCGAACTTAAGAAGGTTCCGAATGAAGCTTAACCCGGAAAAATGTACCTTCAGCATCCCGGCTGGAAAATTACTCGGATTTCTCGTCTCTAGCCGAGGTATTGAAGTTAATCCAACTAAGATCCGGGCCATTGAACGAATGGAGATGCCGAAGTGTCTTAACGATGTCCAGAAGTTCACTGGGTGCTTGGCATCATTAAGTCGGTTTGTATGTCGGTTGGGAGAAAAGGCATTGCCTCTCTACCAACTCATGAAAAAGTCGGATAAGTTCGTTTGGACGCCACAGGCCGATGAAGCCTTTGCCCACTTAAAGAAGATGTTAGCCACTACACCAGTGTTAGCCTCTCCACTATCAAAGGAGCCAATGTTGCTCTACATAGCCGCAACCAACCGAGTTGTAAGTGCAGTGATTGTGGTAGAGCGCGACGAAGAGGGTAAGTCGGTGCAGAGGCCAGTGTATTACTTAAGCAAGGTATTATCTGCCTCAAAGCAGAACTACCCACACTTTCAAAAGGTGGCATATGGTGTCTATATGGCAGCAAAGAAGTTAAAGCATTACTTTGAGGAGCACCCCATCAAAGTAATATGTGAAGCTCCCATATCCGAGATAATGGGTAACAAGGATGCAAGTGGTCGAATCGCAAAATGGGCACTCAAACTAGCTCCTTATGCGCCACAATATGACAGAAGAGAAGCAATCAAGTCTCAGGCTGTGGCAGACTTTTTTGTGGACTGGGCCGAGGTACAATACGAACCACCGCCACCAGATCCGAGCTACTGGAGGATGCATTTTGACGGGTCAAAAACAAAAACCGGGCTAGGCGCCGGAGTTATGCTTTCCTCCCAAAGAAGGACCAGCTGAAATATGTGTTGCAAATCCATTTCGCGGCATCGAACAATGTCACTGAGTACGAGGCACTTGTGCATGGGCTCAAGGTGGCAAAAGAGATCGGGATACGTCGGATCATATGCTTTGGCGACTCGGATTTTGTGATACAGCAAGTGTCGGGACTGTGGATGCCCTCGATCCGAACATGGCATTATACAGATTTCATGTGCAGAAGATATCTGGTTACTTTGAGGGATGCGAATTTCACCATGTACCCCGGGTGGAAAATGAGGTTGCCGACATGTTGTCAAAGCTCGGATCAACCCGACAAGCAATTCCACCGGGTGTAGCATTGGAACACCTCAGAAAACCATCTATCAGGCCGTCCCCAGGAACTGACTCAATCTATGTCCCGGAAAATACGGAATCTGGAGCTGATCCTGTGGACATTGACATGGGAGGTGGTGCGCGAAACCCGGGGACTGCATCAGCAAACCTGGGGACTGCCTCAGCGAACCCGGGGACTGCCTCGCAGGAACCGGGGACTGCTCAACGTGATCCGGTTGAAGTTATACCGGTGGATCAGATGGAAATTGATGAGGATGTGTTCCCTGTGCGAGCAATACCAGCTTGGGCACTGCCTATATTTCAATTCTTGAAAGATGGAACGTTACCCACTGAGGAGGTGTTATCTAGGCAAACTCAGAGGCTCACACAATTATCAATTCCGAGCTATACAAACAGAGTGTGACCAATGTCCTCCAGCGGTGCGTTGACCCAGAAGAAGGGCTTGACATCCTCCGAGATATACATCAAGGGGAGTGCGGGCATCATGCCTCGTCCCGAGCCTTGGTGGCAAAAGCGTTCCGGCACGGATTCTACTGGCCAAGTGCCTTAGAACAAGCAGAAGATCTGGTGAGAAAATGCAATGGTTGTCAGAGGTATGCTACCAAGACACATATGCCAATGTCGGAGCTCAAGACCATACCAATTACATGGCCATTTGCCGTATGGTGCTTGGATATGGTTGGCCCATTTAAACCAGCAAGGGGAAATATGACTCACATCTTGGTCATGGTGGATAAGTTTACAAAATGGATTAAAGTGAAGCCTATAAGAAAGTGTGATGGAGCTACGACCGTAACATTTCTCAAAGACATTATCTTGAGATACGATTATCCTCACAGTATCATAACTGATAATTGCACAAATTTTGCTGAAGGAGCATTTGCGCGATTCTGCCGGGATAAGAAGATCCGGCTGGACGTTGCCTCGGTAGCCCACCCCGCATCGAACGAACAGGTGGAAAGATCCAACGGATTAGTGTTATCTGGGATAAAACCCCGGCTCATTGAGCCGCTGCAAAGATTAGCGGGGTGCTAGATAGAAGAACTACCAGCGGTACTGTGGAGTTTAAGAACAACTCTGAAACGGTCAACAGGCTATACGCCATTTTTCTAGTATATGGGGCAGAAGCTGTATTACCAGCCGACATAGAGCATGATTCGCCTAGAGTCACCCAATACACAGAAGCCGAAGTGCAAGAAGCCCGGCAAAATGATGTTGATCTGCTAGAAGAAGCGAGAGAATTGGCATTGTCCAGATCTGCCATATATCAGCAAAATCTCCAACGCTATCATAGCCGGAAAGTAAGCCCTCGAGTCTTCCGGGAAGGCGATCTGGTGCTCCGGTTGGTACAACGTACTGCTGGCATGCATAAATTATCCCCCCCCATGGGAAGGGCCATTCATCATGAGCAAGGCATTGCACAATGACTCTTATTATCTTATAGATGCAAAGCCACAGGAAAAGAACAAGGCGGACAGGTCCGGCGAGGAATCTAAGCGTCCATGGAATGTAGCTCTACTTCGTCCTTTTTACACTTACCAAAGAAGTGTATGTATCCGAGTCTTCTCATGTGTCGGTATGTATGCCGACAATGAGCTTATCAATGAAGTGTTGGCACCTCGAGCAGTAACTCGGGGACTGCCTCAATAATATTTGTTGTCTTTTGTGCGTTAGCTAGAATAAGTTGTTCTGCTTAACTCGGATTAGTAATGTGTGAGCACCAAGAACCCAACTCTTCGACTTGCTGTTGTCCAACACGAATCGGCTTCATGGCAAGCAAGAGAACAAGTTTGGAATTGCGTAGCACATGAAAAACGACTAAGGAAAATAACTTAATCGAGCCGACATTTGTTTTTTGGACTAACCTTGTATTTACTTTCAAATTATTATGCTGAATTATTTTGAGCTAAGCCTAAAAGTTTCCAAGTATTGTTAAAACATTTTTTGAAGCTCGGATTCGTAAGTCGTAAAACCGAATCAAGGTAGACACGAACCGAGCCAGAAGATTGGACGAACAAGAAAGTGAAACTCCGGGACTATGCCCAAGTTAATCTGGCATACAAACTTAGTAGCAAAATATCACATGAGTATGGGATACAATTTCACCCGGCATACCGGGGATCTGATAAGTTTTCAAGTGTTTTTACTTAACGAGCAGCAGGAGGAGGAAGTTCGGCGTCATCTTCGCCTTCTTCGATATCCGAGGCATCGTCCTCTCCATCATCGTCCGAACCATCTTCAACATTTTCGACCTCTTCGTCACCAGCGGCTTCCAGGAAGCTCGGACCCTCAGTCCATTCATGAATGGGAGCATATTCAATGATGCTATGGGCGCAAGCCTGGCACCGAGCTACCCATTCTGGGTCATTGGTCCACTTGGATCCGGTGCGTAGGCGCGTGAGGAGGCTGAGATCGATCTTCTCATACCACGTGAGTATGTGGTGAAGAACGCTCTCAGCTGCAGCACGTCCAGCAGACTCTCTCCAAAGGTCGAGCTGGGTCTCGATCTCCGTCAACTTTCCAACAAGGATTGTGATTCTCTCCGGAGTGTCCTTGCCAGGCCAGAACATGTTGAAGACTCAGACTGAAACGTCGAGGAGATCCTTGCCGTAGTTCTTGATGACTTCCACACGTGATGACAGGCTGACCAACAGGTCCTCCATGTCATAGGGAATGTCCTCACCATCAGGAGCGACGAGAGTACCCCTCTCTCGGCGAAAATTGGCAACAGCGGCGCTTGCAATGGGTGTACCCTCTGGAAATTTGCCTAAAAACGGAACAAGAGAAGCAAGTAATGAAAAGACATAAGAGATAACCCGGAGAAATATGCCGGAGAAGGAAAAGAAACTTACGTAAAATGTGGCTGTGGATCCGGGTCAACGCATTGATGCAATTATCGCGTCTTTGGCGGAGCTGCACCAGTTTAGCGTTCACCAACTCGAGTTTGACGTCGGCCTCCTGGAGAAGTTCGCGATCCTTAGCAATTTGGAGATTGAGGCGCTCGCGCTCTTCGGTGTAGTCCTGGCCAGCCTTTTCAAGCTCGGTTTGGTGCCGCATCTTCGTCTTCTTCATTTCTGCCTTTAACTTGGCAATCTCGTCATTCTTGGTTCGGAGGAGGGCAAGCTCATCGTCTTTCTTTTTGAGCTCGGCCTGATGCTGCCCTGCTTGTTCGAGAAAATGCAGCATCATGTCAGGCACGGGCACACTATCTTCAAGAGATGCTGAAATAGCGTGTTGACCCGGCAGAGCCGAGGTATGAATGTTTGCAGCGCCAAGAATAAAAGGAGATGGAAAGCAAATCAGGGTCGGACAAAAGTAGCTTACCCTTAATCTGATCCAGATTTTTCCTCATGAGCTTGTTCTCAGCCTCCACCCCAGCTGCGAAAACCGAATGACGGATTAGTTCTGCAGAAAAAGATGAAGGAAAACAGAAAAATGTGAAGAATAGAACTTACCCCTTTTCTCATGCTCAGCGAGATGTGCATTATGCTTTGCGAGCAGCATCTTGTGGGTATCCAGGAGACGCTGGAACTCAGCACTCCGGCGGTTGGTGGTCACCTGAAAAAAGTACAAAAATTTGGCTTAAGCCTTGTGCATATTCGAAGTGTACAAGATCCAGGCCAAGTGGAACTTAACCCGGCTCTAGGTGTGTGCATATTCAAAGTGTGCAAGATCCGGGCCAAGCGGAACTTAACCCGACTCTAGGTGTGTGCATATTCGAAGTGTACAAGATCCGGGCCAAGCAGAACTTAACCCAGCTCTAGGTGTGTGCATATTCGAAGTGTACAAGATCCGGGCCAAGCGGAACTTAACCCGGCTGTAGGTGTGTGCATATTCGAAGTGTACAAGATCCAGGCCAAGTGGAACTTAACCCGGCTCTAGGTGTGTGCATATTCGAAGTGTACAAGATCCGGGCCAAGTGGAACTTAACCCGGCTCTAGGTGTGTGCATATTTGAAGTTGTAAGGGAGCTACGTTAGTTTTCTAAGGAGCATCCGGCTGAGTAACAAGTTACTCCCCCGGAGGCTCGGGGACTAATGGTTATATCGCTAGTGCATGCTAAGGAAAAGGTGAAGTAACGTACCTCCATCATCCGGCCCGCGAGGTTAATCGCCTTAGCGGTTGTGTTCATCTGAGCAGCGAACTCGGCGGGACCGAATTTCTCAGGGAGATCGTCGTTATAGATGAACTCCGCCTTGTTCCAGTTGTTCATAAACTCGATCAAGGTTGGAGGATATCGCTCACCGCTGAGCGTGTGGGGCGCCACCAAGCCCTTCGTATGTGCCTCTCTCCTCTCAACCTGAGCAAGGGTCGGACTCGTGTGCAGAACAAGTTGTTGCGCACTAGTTGGCTCGGCAGGGGCGTCCTTTGGTGCTGGAACTTTCTGGGCAAGCATGGACGCAAGAGTGCGTTGTCCAGACCCGGTGGACGCTGCCCTGGTGACGTCAGGGGCTTTCTTACCTTTGGCTTGCTGAGAGGAGGAAGTGGTTGCGACAGATTTCACCTTAGGAGCCGCCTGAGTACTTCCTCGCCGAGACTGAGAAGACTCGGACGAGGCGGAGGAGCTTGGCGCTAGTGCCCTTGTTGCTAGAGCTGGTGCTGCTGCTGAAGTCTTTGCTGCCGGAATTGATGCTGGTGCTGGTGCTGGTGCAGAGGTAGTCTCGGTAGTTGCTGGTTGCGGCGGAGCCGAAGTGGTGGATGTCGCTGCCTCGGCTGGGTCTGTCTCTCCCGCTCCGGGGTTGCCCCCTCTTGACGAGGTAGGCTGGAACCCGGAGCAGCCGCAGAACCCTCTGGAATAGGGCTCAGCGGGCGTGACTCGTCGTCATGAGGGGGAGAAGGGCTAGGTCGAAGTGGTGAAGAGATGCTAGATCCACTCTAGGGAACATCCTCCGCAGCACTGCCAAATCAAATAATGTCAGAAGAGAGACTAAAACAATGCAAGGAAGAATAAGTTGCAGAGGGAAAAGAGGCTTACGCATCCGAGGTCAGGGGATCCTTGGGTTTCCGAGCCCTTCGTGCTGGGGCCTTGCCTGCTGGCTCGGAAGCAGCTTTGTCTCCGGACTTCTTTCGCCTTTTGGAGGGATGAGAAGGTCCGGAGGAGGAACTTGATGCAGCTCCGCGCCTCTTCTTCGGCGCTGCCGGAACAGGTTCACCCGTGGCAAGGGGAGGGTCCTCGTGGATCTGCCCACCGGGGTTAGCTGATGCCGGAAAAGCATAAGAAAGGGGGACAGCGTCAACAACTTCCATCACCTCAATATCCGAGTCATCCTCATCGTCGGGCCAATCTCTAATAGAAGAGAGTTTACCGGTGGGTCGCTTGGTCGCGTCGGACATTGGGAGGAACATCTCCTGGTCTGGCTCTTCCTCGTCCAGGGTCTTCCGGTCGGGCGCCCACTTAAGGGACGCATCGGTGCCGTCCTCGAGGGTCTGCTGAAGGAATTGCTGAGGAAAAGAATGAACAACTGAGTCAAATATGCAACAATGACCGACATATAATTAGTCCAGAGTAAGTTTGCGCCACGAAGCTTACCACGGGAGGAAGCCTATCACGGCAATAATGCTCAATTCCCCACGTCCACTTAGCAGAGAAATCCTTGTGGATGGTGAAGAGAGCCTTAACCCGGCGATAGATCTCCGTGTTGCTCAGTTCCAAGGATGAGGTCCAGTTGGGGTCGCGGCCGAAGCTCATGTGACACACCTTGTGAGTGCGTTGCTGGAGGGGAGAGATTCAGTTGCGCACGAACGTGATCATAGCATCCTCGTTGCACAATCCGAGCTTCTTCAGTTCCACGAACCTCTTGTTGACCTGGTTGGCCAAGGCCGTGGGCTTCTTGGGGACGACGTCCCACAATTCTGGGTTAGGTGGACCCGGAGTATAGGGAAGCAGCCGGATTAAGTCTTCGGTGCCCGTATTCTGGACATAAAAGAAAGTCCGGGCCCATCCTTTGCAGGAGTCTAGCCCGGTGACCCAAGGGAAAACGGAAAACCTTTGGTGCGAGATGGACGCAGCTCCGAATTGAGTGAGCTGCTTGTCCTCTGAATCAAGTTGGATGTTCGGGATGACATTGCGACGAAGGCCAAAAAACCGGATCCACAGCTCCTTCGTGGGCCATAGTCCGGCGTAGCCTTCGATCGTGGAGGCGAAGGCGGAAAGAGAGGTGATGGCGTTGGCAGGAAGGTGGTGCGGCTGGAGTTCATAAGTGCTAAGCCAATCCCGGAAGAAGTCGCTGACCGGCAAACCGAACCCCCGCTGGAAGTGGGACAAGAACACGACGTACTCACCCGGATTGGGTGAGGGGGCCAGTTCGGCGGAGGCGAGGCGAGCAGTGACGCCGGCGGGGATGCGTCTGGTGCGGTAGAGCCAATCTAGGTCATCTTGGCAGACCCAGGACCCGGCCCACACACCACGGTCTGCCGCCCCGGTGTCCTCCTCCATCTCTTGCTCGGCGACGACGAGCTCCTCCTCTGTCATCTGGTGCTCGCTTCCCTCGCTGGCGCTAGCGGCGGCGGGGGGCAGAGGCCTAGACTGGCAGCGACCCGTGGTGAGGGAGGTGCGTAGCGGTGGCAGCAACGCAGAGGTGTGGGGAAGCAGTGCGGCGGTGACGCTGTTGCTTAGAAGAACTGGTGGCGGCGCGGTTGCGAGGAAGACGAAGAAGAAGAAGAGCAAAGGGCAGAGGGGCGCAGTAAGCGGAAAAAACCTAAGGGACGCGCCCCTCCCCTATTTAACCACTCCCTCAAGGGGAAAGTAGGATCGCGTCCTGCGAATATGCCAGACGGTGTGGCCGTGTATAGCCCACCTCGGCCAATCAGCAGGGAGCCACACGGAAGGCCACAGGGTGGGGATGATCCCATGACGTGACGCGTTGATGCGGTAAACGAGGAGGCAGGCGTGATGTGACCCGCGCACAGTGATAACTGACGATTACTGCGGCGGTTACTGTGCTGGCCCTAAAAATGAGACAACATAATGATTAGCCTCCACGTGGGTTGGCGTACGAGAGAAGGAAGCAAGACCCGGATAGGACCGTGGTAACCCGGCCAGCAAGTGAAAACTTGAAATGTGCAGAGGGAAAGTAAAACCATGAGATCCGAGTTGAAGTGGTAATCCGTCCAGCAAGTGAAAACTTGGAATGGGCAAAGGGAAAGTAAAACCATGAGGTCCGAGTTAAGGTGGTAACCCGGCCAGCAAGTGAAAACTTGAAACGCGCCAAGGGAACGTAAAACCATACGATCCGAGATAAGGAGGTAACTCGGAATTAGCATCCAAAGCTCAAACATATTTGAACCTGATGTGGCCTTAGCGGCCAAGGCAGCTAAGACCGCATCAGCTTCGGGGACTAATGTTGGGGGGATACCCCCGGGTAGGGTCGCACCGGGGTATAGAGGCCGAGTCACCTCAAGGCAGGCCGAATCACGGGGTAACCCGGACCAGGGGGCGTCCGCCTAACTAAGTCTCAACCAACTTAGGCAGTAAGTTGGAAATGCCTATTTAACTTGTATGCAGGAACGGGTGTGGCCGGATCAGCTATGATCCGGGTCACATCTAGCTTCTAGGAGAAGGAAGGAATCACGCTGGTCAAAAGAAGCCTCGGTACGCACTGCCTGAGCGAAGCAGACAAGGGCAGGACCACCAAGGCGTGGTCGACAAGGGTGACGACGCCCATGTCGGCTGCCGCGGGCGCCGCAGAGGCTCATGTAGCCTCTACATGTGTGACGCGGGGGAAAAGCACCCCGGTCGGCTTACTACTTTGGGAGAAGGCATATTCTTAGGAATATGCCTCCATGTATGCCCTAAGTGGAGACCTAGCTCCCCCTATATAAGGAGGGCTAGGGCCTCTGTAGAAGGGGCTCCGCTATTCTGATTTGGTGAGGGTTTTAGGAGTGATCTGTGTGTGAGAGTAAGAGAGCTTCTTCTTCCTCCTCTCGCCAATACAGCTCTAGGAGCACTTGTAATCTTGGAAGCAAAGCGAGTATAAACTTCTGTGTGGAGAATCACTTCACTATCCCTCCCTGGATTCCCCTAGTGTGTATTAGTCCCCACCTTTAGCCTATCCATGGCATCTGCCGTGACACCACCACGACAGTTTTCTTTATCAGGAACATTATTTTCTTCATTACCACTTTCAGTTTCAGCATCAGAGACAGATATACTATTAGGATCTTTAGCAGGGTTAGAGGGTTCTACAATAGTTTTATGTTTCTTTTTTCTGTTCTTACGAGTAGTACCACTATTTTCAGCTTGTTGAGAATCCTACTCAATTCTTTTGGGATGCCCCTCAGGATATAGAGGATTCTGGGTAGCAGCACCACTTCTAGTTCTAATTTCATAAGCATGTTTTTCCTTGGCAGCATTAACTAGCAAGTCTTTTTGCACTTTAATAAGTTGATCTATTTGAGTTTGAACCATTTGAAAATGTTTTACAATCATTTTAACATCATTAGAGGTTCTTTCCACAATATATTTTAACTCAACAATAGCTCTAGTGTTTTCCATTAAATTATTTTGCACCTTTTTATTAAAAGTATCTTACTTAACAATAAAAATATCGAAATCTTCTAAGCATTGATCAGGAGGTTTAAGGTAAGGAATATCACCTTCATCAAAGTGTTGGAGAGAGTGTACCTCAATAGTGGATGAATGGGGAATTGACTTACATAATTCTTCTATAGGAGGTAAATTCTTGACATCTGCAGCTTTAATTCCCTTCTCCTTAAGACATTTCTTAGCTTCATTCATCACTTTATCATTCAATTCAATAACTCCCCTCTTCTTAGATGATGGTATAGGCGCCGGTATAGTTGGTTCAGGTATAATTGTTTCAGGTATAGCTGGTTCAGGAGGAGTCCAATCTTCGTAATTCTTGCTTATTTTAGCCACTAATTCCTTAGCTTCCTTGGGAGTCCTATTCCTGAAAACACAATCAGCACAACTATCCAGGTATGTCCTAGATTCTTCAGTCAGTCCATTATAAAATATATTAAGAAGCTCATTCTTAGGTAATGGACATCCAGCCTATGCATGAATCAAAGCACAAAACCTTGCCCATGATTCAGGCAATATCTCTTTTTCTCCCTGTTTAAAATCAAAAAGTTCCACCAAAATAGCATGTCTAGCACTAGGAGGAAAATATTTCTGCAGGAAAGTACTAATCAAGCAATCAGGGCTATCAATAGATCCAGGTGGTAAATTACTAAACCAAGTTTTAGCTTCTCCTTTCAGTGAAAAAGGGAAAATTTTAGCAACAAAGTATGTGCGCATCTTAATATCATCCGAAAACAGGCCACTCATGGTAGAAAGCTCAGTCATATGTGCTACCGCACTTCAATTCTTAGTCCCACAAAAAGGTTCTTTCTCAACAATAGCTATATAGGATAGATCAAGAGAGAAATCATAATCTTTATCTTTAATGTTTATGGGAGATGCAACAAACTTAGCATTAGGACACGGTTTGGGTTTTATAGTACGCCTCTCAAGGAGACTCTTAGCAACACTCCTATCATGGGTGTTTTTACATTGTTTAATAAATTCATCGGTCATCTCAATATAACCGTCTTCAATATCACAGCTCTCTCTAGACTCAGATGAACTAACAAGTGTAGTAGTGTCTTCATTAGGAGTTTCAGTATTTCCAGCTATAGTTCTAGCAATCGTAGCATCTAGGAAAGGACCTAATGAACCACCCTTATCTAGCACAGTAAAAGCAGCATCATAAGTATCAGAAGTTTCAGATTCAGCAGTAGTAGCAGTGTGTGTAGCATGTGTATGTGGTGGTGTAAGGAACTTACTCATAACAGATGGTGAATCAAGAGCAACAGAGGTGTTCAGAACCGTACCTCTTCTTGTAGTGGATGGTAAAATAGGAACCTTTCCATCACGAGACTTACCCATGATGGATGGATGGCAGCGAACAATAGTGATTCCAAGTGGACTTGCTAAATAAAGCTATGCTCCCCGACAACGACGCCAGAAAATAGTCTTGATGACCCACAAGTATAGAGGGTGTATCGTAGTATTTTCGAGGGAAGTGAAACCCAATTTATTGATTCGACACAAGGGGAGCCAAAGAATATTTATAAGCCTTAACAACTGAGTTGTCAATTCAGCTGCACCTGGAAACAATCTTGCTCACAACAGTTTATCAGCAGCAACAGTTTTGTAGTAGGAATAGTAAAGTAACAGCAGTAGTAAAGGCAAAGACAGCAGTAACAATTGCAGTAAACAGTAGGATTAAAGCGCGGTAGGCACAGGGATGGATGAACGGGCGTTGCATGGACAAGACAATTCACATGGCAATCAGAACATAAGGCAATTGCAGATAAATAAGATAAAGCATCCAAGTACTAAATAATCATAGGCATGTGTTCCATATATAGTCATACATGCTTGCAATGAGAACTTGCAAAACATCTTTTGTCCCGCCAGCCCGTTTGTAGCGGGGCCTCAAGGAAACTACTGGCAATTAAGGTTTTCCTTTTAATAGAGCACCAGAGCAAAGCATTAACACTCCATGAACACATGTGATCCTCACATCAAACGGAGTTTCTGGTTCCGAATCGCGGAATCTAGTGGTGGCGGTGGAGCAGAACTTTTTCTGGAAAAACGTCGAACCCCCCTGAGTTTTTAGGTCAGAAGGCAACTTATAGGTGAAGGGGGAGACCGAGGGGTGCCTAGCGCGGCCAGACCACCCCCTAGCGCGGCCAGGCCTGGCCCGTGCGGCCAGGTGGTGTGGCCAGGCCCCAGCCCCACTCCGTCTTGTATTCTAGCTCCGTGAGTCTTGTAGTGAAATAGGATTTTTGGCATATTTTCCGGGATTTTTCCTGATAGTTGATTTTCTGCACAAAAACTAGACACCAAGGTAATTCTGCTGAAAACAGCGTTAGTCTGTGTTAGTTGCATCCAAATCACACAAGTTTAGAGGAGAAACAATAGAAAAAGCGTTCGGAAAAGTAGATACGTTTTGGACGTATCAGTAGCATTTTGAATTGACCATTTTGTGGTTGCTCCATAAAACATCCCTTTTTGGCACTCGGGAAATAGAAAATGCTTTTCCGTGCGACGAAAAGCAAAACTTCCTCCTTTAATATTGTTCTCCATCCCAAGTGCACTTGCATGCACAATATGGGCATATTAATAAACAATGCCGCGATTCTAGCCATTGGTCGTTTGGCCTGAAATCCATGAAACCTCGAATATGATAGGTCATTTCTAAGAATTTTTTTTGAAGATGCAATCAATATACCATGTTTGGTATTTTTCCTGCAACTATGTCACATAATATGATATCATGTGAAGGTTTACATTGTTTGGACTGTTTTTAAATTTTTTATGCCTATTTCAAACTATGGTCAAAGTAGCGGGCATGAAGATTCTTACCTAGAGGATGGGACTGGCTAAACTTTCATTGTATCTCTGAACAAACATCATATTATGAGTCTAAAAATGATTTTTTCAAAAAATCATGAGCATTATATCATGAACCTGTAGTTCAAACCGGATCAGTTCCTACAGATTTTGCAGACATTTCTCTTTTTATCCGGGGCTGGACGGAAAGGTTTGAGATTCCCTGGTTGGGACATTGTCCATGTAAGGTGGTCTAGTATTTTTGAAAAATAGGGTGGTAGCATTGCCAGACACAACCAATGAATGTCTGACCTTGGATTTTCACCCTAAAAGGCAAGACTTTGAACTTCTCATGTGTAATCGCCCCCATTTGCAAGCTACTCCTCCAAGTCAAAAAAAAAAAACGCCAAGCCAATTTCTCATTGCCACCACCGTCATTGCTAGTCCTCAGATCTGAGCTACCGTGACCTTCTCCGCTAGTACCATGGAACTTATTTGTTTAGAATGTCGCACTTTGTACTCTCCATCTGACCACACTGGAGGATTGGAGGTGGCATTATTCACGATTTGAATGGTGGGCACGTAGTCCATATATATGTGTAGCATGTTGCATCTTTTCTCGGATGCCACTATTTTATAATGACGTTATTATAAACTTAGGGATGCGGCACAACTGCCCTAACCTTGGCATGTGCCAACTATGTAAGAGGGAGAAGGAGACTGCGACACGCATGCACGTCTTGTAGTATCGATTCTGAAAATGTATATTGAACATGATCAATAATTGGAAGATTTCAACCTCACTGTTTTTAGTGTTTTACTTCGGTGAAGTAGTGGAAAATCTGGTTGAGCTAAAGGCCACGGTCTTCCGTAACACACGCACCATCATGTTCTACAATCATATTCAATAGGATGAATAACGAAGGCACTAATTGGAGCTTCGTTGGGGCGAGGCAGTTGACCGATCTTCATTGTAACTTGTCTGAACTCCACGTTAATTAATACACTACACTGGGGCAAGAATTTGGCCATGCATGACAGAATTGCAAAAGAAAGGGCCTGCTGATGGAGCTGGGCGGAGAGACGATACTAGTTATGAGTTCAGAGAGAGGTCTGGCCCGTAAGCTGCCCCCTTTAAAAGTCATTCCTTATTAATAATGATTTGTTACGTGCAATATGCCGCCGACTTACTACTGGGAATCATGGGTGCCGTATTTTTTCGCATAGAACTAGCCCTTGGATCAGCTCTCATAGTAGGGCAATCAGAGTCAAGTTAGACGCAAAAGAGGGGGTTGACATCATTCATCGTGATTGGATCAATCAGACTCCCCCATAGGAAATGCCAAGGGGAGCCGTTTCTTCATCATCTGCTAGAACTTTCGTCTCATGTTTTGAAGAAGAATCTTACGGTGCAGAGCATTCACATTTACAGAGCACATACTTAGACATTGCTTAGAAGAAGAAAGATCAGAATTGTGCAGAGCAACAGTCCCAGGCCGATCACAAGCACGCAAAGTCTGTCATTTTCCGCCATCTCGTCGCGCAACTTCTCCTGAGTAGATCGTGCACGGATCACAAGTTTCCGAACCTGGCATCACGTAAATCATTCAGTGATAAGAATCAGTTTCCAGGCACATAGTACATCGGTGGACAAAAGTAAAGCAAGAAAGAGCGGGAGGAAGAGAGCCACTGATCGACCTTGTTTAGTGCCTTGTCTAGCTTCTCGCGCGTCTCGACGAGTGCTGCCATCTCTGCGAAATTCTGAAAACAGAGTGGTAGATGCGCAAAGAACGTCATCCGACCATTGGGAGAGAAATTAAGCACGAAAACAATGGAGCTAATATACATGCAGCAGTCCAGCCAAGACTACCTGTTGCAGCTCAAGGATCTTCTTGTCGAAATTCATGGCCACAGCCTGCCGTTCCTTGATTTCATCCACCGCCGGGACCACCTGTAAGCCAATAAGCCAATTGCAAGTTTACAAAATTGACATGGAGTCAGAGCCGTCTAGCCTCATCAGCGATATGATATTGAGATGAGCAAAATAAGAACTTGATTAGTGTATTGGAACGCGTTAAATGACCTGCTCTGGACTAATTCCCTGCAGTGCATTCTCGAACATCTGCACGACGCTGCCGGTGTGAATCACGCGAACCACCTAGACATGTATTGTGTTGTGTGCGCCACAAGAGTGAGGTAAGAAAAATAATAATGTACTCCCTCAGTTGCTTGCTAAAACGTCTTATATTTTGCAACAGAGGGAGTATAATTTGAATGTACCTAGCAGTATCATAGAATTAGCATGTATATTTTTCAACAGAGGGAGTATAATTTGCATGTACCTCATCAGTAAGCTTTATTCCGGCGACTGTTCCACGTACAAGATTCAGGGTTTTCACAGAAGAAAATGAGTACACACAAGGAAGATCATATTCTGAAGTCATGGACCAGAAAGACAACATAGGAAGTGCAAAAGTTCAGTTGCTGACCTGTGAAAGCCCTCCTCTGAACGACTTCTAGGTACTCCTTCCAAATAGTTCTCCGCAGATTCTGTAAGAACTAGGCATTACTTGTACCGAAAAATCTATTAAAAAAATTGCACAAAAGGTGGACGAGCTGTATATATAATCGAACCTTAAGATCATTCTCTCTTTCTTTAAGCTTTATCTTCAGTGCTCTGTAACAAACAAGAGCCAGTCAGATCTCACCATCTTTCACTGAACAAAACATACAGATGAATTGTTTTTAACCTTGGCAAATAAAATTGGACAGGTTGGTTCTGTTTCTCTAGATCAAACATATCTGGACGGGTTTTATAGCAGTGAACACTTAGCAGTACTCCATAACTGTAGATGATTGATCTAATACTCGAGAAATGGATCAAGATCTTACCTGACCATCGACATTGTTGATGGACCCATGGTCATAGGAAGAGTGACTGAATATCCACGGCCATTTGACAGATTGTTCAGAATTGGAGTGAGGACACTTTGGAAGATCCTATTCAACTTTTCTTTCATGTGATGCGCCATCTTGCCCACTTCATCCATATCTTTCTCCATCCTCCCCTTGATCTCTGGGATAAGAACGCTCCAGTTAGAATAGAAGTGCAAGACTATTCTCTAACAAAAAGGAAAAGAAACGCAAGACAATGGAAACAGTTCAACAGGTGGAATTTGCAACCCTTTATTGAAGAAGATTGAGTGACTGAGTTGAGCTCCTTGTTGGCCTCCTGGAAGGGGGCAGGGCAGAGAGAATAAATTGCAGGTAGTACAAAGCAAAAGCTATCGAAATGAACAAATTGTCATGGAAAACAAACATGTAGTATGACCAAAAGATGGGATTTTTTTTACCTTGATCATCTGAACCATGCTTGCTGTCCTGTCCAGGAACACCCCAAACTCCTTCAGCTCCTGGAGGTAGTACTCACGTCCATGGGCTGAAGTAGTGTCGGAGTTCAGACGCCCCATCTCGAGATCCGTCGCAGAACTCTCCCCCATCGCAGATTAAGCCTGCAAGATCAGCAGAAATATTAGCAATCTTGGCCTGAAATTTCCATGATCTAACGGAACAGAGAAAGTAGGGAACGAAGAAAAGGAACTGCGCGTTGAGTCTTGTGCAGAAACAGACTTGCAGTGCTGCGTGCCTGCCGATCCAGGGGGGAGACGAGAGATGAAAAGGAGAGTGAAGAACTCTGTGGCGGTCTCTTGGCTGCTGATATGCAGTGACAATATATAGCAGTAGCTAAGCTAGCACACAACCAAGCAAGTACAGTCAAAAAGTAAAGCCCTGTGAGCCAGTGTCACTCTCCTGCCATGCGGCAACCGGGAGAGGATTCTCCACTCAGTTTTTCTTCCATGGGCAATGGCGGAAATTTCTGCGAAACTTCTCTCCTGCCCTGAGCCCATACATACCCGGATGATAGCGTGCCTGCACCGTCTTGCCTAGTTTGGGTCGGTATTCGGTAGCATCGTGTTCATCTCTCTCTCACACACACAGGGGAGACGGTGCGCGTCAAAGCGAGATCAACAAGGCATCATGACGCGCAGGGGAATCGATTTGGTCCGTCGTAGCAAATGCATCATATAGTAGTCCTGTCAAAGCAAGCACTGGCACCGTTAGTCGAAAAAAAAAGCACTGGCACCCCGCGTAGGACCAAATATGGCTAGGTTCGACTCGATCGAGAGCGTTGTGGCTTGTCATGCTGTGCTGCTCTGCTCTGAGGGCAAGGTAAAGTACCCATTGGTCATGGTCAACACGTCAGACACCTCGTACAAGTCTGACGTTGACATACGAGAGCCAACTTTCAGATGCTCTTCATCTCCACTCATTGGCCGTTTACAGGCCCAAATCCAGCGCTATTTAGCACCGGACGGAGCTATTTTTTGGTCTGTGAACGTCTAGTTTCTCACTCGCGTTCTCATGTCGGCGTGTTTTCGTCCAAATTTGGCTCAGATTCGATCAGTTTTCGGCATATTTTGGCACATAATATTAGAGCAATATTCGGCATAGTTCTACATGAAATTAACCATTGTTCGGCATTAAATTAAACATAGTTCGGTCAACAATAAAAATACAACATATTTCGGCCTTGTTCGGCCAGCTCATGCTAGGCATCTATGTGTTGTCCCTGCGTGTACATAGGTGCTCAACCAGATCATCCTGCATATGTTGATGCACTACCAGGTCTCGGATCTCCTGACGCATGGCGATGAAGGCAGCCAAGGTTGGCGGCACCTGGTGATCAGGCTGTGCAAGAGGTCCCTATCTGTAGTATGGCTCGTTCTGCTCGACCAAACTCACTGGATCCTTCCTCTCATCCTCAATGATCATGTTGTGCAACATCACACAACAATTCATCACTTCCCACATCTGATCTTTCAACCAGGTCATAGCGGAAATCGGACAACTGTGAACCTCTGTTGGAGCACACCAAGTGCCCGCTCCACATCCTTCCTGCAAGCTTCCTGTTCCTTGGCATACTGAGCATGCTTGGGAAGTATTGGGTTTGAGATAGTCTTCACAAATGTTGGCCATCTTGGATCTGCAAGATATTATCCCTTGTTGTAGTGGTGCCCATTGATCTCAAAGTCCACGGGGAAGCATGACCCTCAACAAGCTTGGCAAAGACATTTGAGAAGTTGAGAACGTTGATGTCGTTATTTGATCCTGCCATGCCAAATAAGGAGTGTCATATCCGAAGATCATGTGTAGCAACTGCCTCGAGTATCACAGTGCAACCTCCTTTGTGCCCTTTGTACATCCCCTACCATGCAAATGGAAAATTCTTCCAGTGCAAATGCATTCAATCTATGTTTCTAAGCATCCCAGGGAATCCTCTACTTTCATTGACTGCGAGGATCCGAGCAGTGTCTTCAGCAGTGGGTGTTCTCGTGGCCCAAACACTGCAATCACTACCCTGCAAAACCTGTACAAGCAATCGATGACGGCCGACTCGGCCATGCGGAGATAGTCATCAGCACTGTCACCCGGCGCTCCGTATGCAAGCAACCTCATCGCTATTGTGCACTTCTGCAGTGAGGAAAACCCAACCATGCCGGTGCAGTCTTTCTTGCACACGAAATAGGGGTCGAACTCCCGGATGACATGCACGATCTCGAGGAAGAGCTTTCGGCTCATCCTGAAAAGGCGTCGAAACATGGCCTCTTTGTGGAGCGGGTCGTCGGCGAAGTAGTCGGCGTACAACATGCAATAGCCCTCCATCCTCTGCCTTGCTTTGCACTTCCGGCAACCCTTCACCGAGCCTCCAAGCTTCGGCGCTGCAGTCTGTATGTATAACCGTGCCAGAGAGGTGATGATTTGCACGTGCTCTACATCTTCGGCGGCTGCATCAAGGCTGGATATACACTGCATATGCTTGAAATAGGAGATCGGTTGGCTGACCTTTCGAGATAGAACCATAGCTGTAACGCTCCTTGTTAGCCCAGGCACGGAAGAAGGGATATGCCGATCGGCAATTATGTACCCCCAGCACCCCACTCACTTAAGGACGCTTTTTGTTGTTTTTAACAAGGCAAAAGACTTGCCTTTCTTCACAACACTTGTGTTACCAACTATTTTATGGGCTATTGGTTGTCGAGTTGAACCAACCTTGGATCAAAGTCAAAAATCTAACAGCCTTGGCTTAAGACCGAAATCTGTTGCCTTGGATCAAAGGCTAAACATCTGCCGGCTTGGAACCAAGGCCGAAATCTGGCAGCCTTGGATCAAAGGCCGAAATCTGCCGCCTTGGTTCAAGGCTGACGCCTTGGATCAAAGGAGGAAATCTGGCAGTCTTGGTTCAAGGGCGAAATATGGTAGCCTTGGTTCAAGGCCGAGATCTGCCCGTCTTAGTCCAAGGCCAAAATCTGGATGACCTGCTAAAGTAAAATCCGGTGGTATCACTAAGCCATGAATTTGGGCGCCTTGAATATAGTTTGGCTGATTTTTATCTAGACTCGAGTTTCACAAATTCACGTACAAATATAAGGAAAAATCCGTCTTGGATGGGAAGGACTCTCAAAAATCAAAAAAAACAGTTTGAGTATCCCTAAATATCATAATTTAGTTGGTTCAAGCATGAAAATGAAGACAAGTTTAACTCCAATATGGAAGGATAAGTTTAACTCCAATATGGAAGGATCAAGATGGCTTCACCAGGAGTCAGCACAGACATTTGGGTCTGGATTTAGTATGAAGTCGGATGAAGACTTACCTTGGTTAGAGATGGAGTTAGACTAGGATTCCGCCTTGTAAATGTGTAGAATTGATGTCCAAAACTTTCATGGGAAGTCCAGCCGCCTCATAGATATGTGATAGGTGTCGTCCAATTGAAACTAAGAAAATAATCGACAAACATCAATACATCTATTTTTTGTCCTCAACCCTTTGTTCCTGCTTTCGTTTCTTCGGCGACTGTTGGGGACATGCTAAATGGGTATCACCATTGCATGTCTCTAATCCGGTTAATCCGGGTGGCCCACAGTTGGTGGACCGGCCCATGGCCTGCTGGGCAGCCTAGTTAGATGGATCCAAAAGGGAGGCCCATGCCGAATAAAGGAAGGCTATGTTGAAGTCACCGACGTACTGGAAGCCTTGGAGTGCAAGACACGAAAGACTAGTTAGTGTTAGTGTAGGACTCTGTAACCTGTCCGGCAAGGTCCTTTCCCTGTAACCCTAGGTTATGGCGCCTTTATAAGCCGGACTTGTGGGAGCCTTTAGGGCACCATTCATAACACCCATGCACAGCTAACCAATCTTTGTAACTCGGCTTATTGCCATTATAGTGATTTATAGCAGGAGTAGAGTTCTGCCAGCGTTGTGGGACTTGAACTTGGGTAAGCTATGTAACCTCGTACCCGACAACTCTTCGCATTCCCCCACCTCTCTAAACACGCTCTGTGAGGACCACTCCATGGCGTACTCGTCGGCAATACCATGACAGTTGGCGCCCACTGTCGGGCAAGAGGCGCTTCGAGCTCTATACCGGGCGAGATCCAAGCTCGTCACGAGAATTAGCGACACCGTCGCCATTGGGCGTGTCCTCTTCTCCGGAAATGTTCTGATCGTCCCTCTGGACGAATTCTGGGTCCTGGCAAAGACGAACCCCACCTGTTGTTCCATTGTCCCAGTCGGGGACATCCACATCTTGATTGGCGAAACCGACTCGGGTCCTAGCTCCCAGGAAGTCGGAAACTCGTCAAGGACCGCACGGACCTCCTATGGGTAGGACACGTTCGCAGAAGGATCTTGATCATATCTCTCTTTAGATTTTGCTAGCCCAGATCGAAAAAATTCCAGGCCCACCCAAACCGCCCCTGCGCAGGATATAACAGTGGAAGGACCTCGCAGATCCACTCGGCTTCCCCAAGCATTAGAGATGTGGAGGTCGCACTTTGTCAGTGTCGTCACCATCTTCGATATGGCTCGATGTGTTCAGAGGCATGGAGAATCCCCTCGTGAGTACCTTGCTAGATGGTTAAGGGTTAGGGAAACCCTAGATGGTGACCACACCGATGATCTTGTCTACCACTTTATGGAAGGGCTCACGCCCAAAACACTCCTGCGGCATATGCTTTGGAGGAGACAAGATGCCGACTTGCTTACCCTCAATGAGATGATCGCAACTGTTAACAGTTTCGCTGACGCCAACGAGGAAGCTGAGTCCGACATTGTCGCCGCAACTGGAGGAGGCAACAACAACGTCCCTACACCGTCCCCCTCTAGCTCCGCCATCGAAAACACTGAAGACAACTCCGACTCAGTGCTTGACGCCCTCTCTGCCAACATCAACATGGATGGCGGTGGCTCAGAGGCTAACTCGGAGGAATATGATGCTGCTATGAGGGAGATCGAGAAGGATTTTGAGAAGGAGGAGCGCACAGAGAAGACTGTCACTTTCCGCCAGGTACTAGTGGCCATCGGGAATGTGATAGAAGAAGACAAGCAGGAACCAGAACCTGAGAAAGCTCCGCCCACACCTGCGGTTACCAGAGCGGCAACGACAAAGAAAGACACTGATCTTCTAGGTCCGGCAAACGCCATGCCCCCTCTTGTTATTCCCTCGCAGCAGCCATAGGAACTTTCCACAGTCCCTAGTACTGCCAAACAAACAAATCTGCCGCCACGACCATCAACATTTGTAGTTGGTAACCCATTGGTTACTCCCGCCGACACGGTGATGTACATTCCGCTCCTCATCGAGCCTATTACCGTCGCCCATATCCAGAGCGTTATGGAGCTTGATGAGAAATTTGCAGAAATCCTTATGGAGGCCAAATGCATCGCAGAGCAGGGCGCCCAGCTAAATAGATATTTGGCTAAGGCGCATCAATCCATCAAAGCGGCAAGAGCAATGGAGGCTGAGTACAAGAAGTTGCTACTAAAGCACAAGACTAAAAAGGCACCAGCTCACGTCATCGAAGATCCCTGTGTTCGGCGCAAGTTAGGGTAGGAAGCGTCCAAACCAGCAAAAGCCACCCCATACATCAATTTAGAGGGGAGAAAGTAATGCCAACCCCCACCCTGAACATGGTCGTCGCCAAAAACCTACTAGAACAAGACTGATCACCTGAAGTGGTGCCTTGGGTCTACGACCTTGTAGCCAAGGCTTGCAAGCAGCAGGAGAAGGCCACCTCGCAGAGGCTTGAGTCCAACCCGGAGCTTTGCCAGTTAACCCTAAACAGCCGCCAAAGGCCACGATCTCCCTGCAATGAGGGATCCCATACAGGCTCCACAGAGCGAAGACGGAGGGATGCGCGTAACAGGGCCGATGCTATATCCATATCTTCTGACAAGGGAGAGAAGGCTCAGCCTCACCGATCGCCACCACCCCGCCATCCCGGCGTCATGAGGAGCAACAGACGCGCCACTGCACAAGCATACCACCCCAGGCGTCCCCAGGTCGGTATTGTCATACGTGACTAGGGTGAACAACCTCAACATGCCGGAGAGCCCAGTGACAATGAAGGACATAGGAGCAGATCCCACAAGGAAGCACAATGTCCGACAAGCAATCGCGACAGGCATGAGGATTCACATGGAGGGATCAGCAAGAAGGCTAATCCACCACCCCCATAGCCACCGTCACCACCCAGTAGCCACCATGGCCGAGGACATGGCAGATCCCATGGATCGCACCACAACTCTCCTCCCCATGGCGGAAAGGGGAAACAATTGGAGCAGTACAATGCATGTTCACAGCTTGACAAGATTCAAGAAGCCTGGGAACTCCCATAGTTGGGGCCACGTTGCTTTGGACCAGTAATCCGAGCCACAACTTACCCAAAGGTTCTCCCGATTGATAAGACCATCAAGCCCTATGATGGAACTTCTAGGCCAACCATGTGGTTGCAGGACTACAATGAAGCGATTCACATCGCTGGGGGAAACCCCAATGTTACCGTCAAGTACCTCCCACTTATGCTCACCGGCACTGCCCGATAGTGGATCGACGACTTGCCAGAGAAATCAATCTGCAATTGGCTGGACATGCATGAAGCGTTCACTAAAAACTTTGAGGGTACATACAAACATCCCTGCACCGTCGGTGACCTACAACGGTGTGTGCAAGAAAAGGATGAATCCTATCGTGCTTACGTATCCCATTGGCTGGATATGAAAAATTCATGCGCGGGAGTGCACGATCAAACCGCTATGGCCGCCTTCATCGACGACTTGGAGAAGGGGACATTGCTCCGACATACGCTGAAGCGCCATCATGACAACGGCAAACTCGACCTCAACTCGATGATTGCCATGGCTAGCGAATTCGCTACCGCTGATGATGATGCTCATGGCTCGTTGCCGGCATTGGCCATCCCTACCCAGGCCAAGAGGAACAATAACAACAAGCGGAAAACTCCGCCTAAAGAGAAGCAAGAAGCCAACATGGTCACCACAATGTTTGCTGGCAGAGGCGGAGGTGGGAAGCATGGTCGCGGTCGGGGGCTAGCCATGGGCAGCAGCGAAGTGACTCAACACCCTCAGCACCCCGCGTTCCCCAAACATACGAAGAGTACTGTGATATGACATGTTTCGTCCACCTCGACGCAAACGGCAAGGCCACCCACACCAACCGCCAATGCAAGTTCATCAACGACCTCAAGGAAGACCCTGAGTCCAGCTACAAGCGAAGTTGGAAGAGCATGCCCTGTGGAAAGGGCAAGGGGAAGAAGTAGGAGGAGGAATCCAAGGAATCAAGTGACATGGATGAAGATGTGGAATCCAAGCCCGCTGACAAAGGCGATGGAAAGGAAAAGAACCCCTTCGAGAAGAAGGCTCTAGTATACCACACCTTCCTTGGTACTCCCACTGTCCAGGCCCAGAAAACCTCGATGAGGATACTGATGGCTACCCTCCCTCCAGTTCCCCAATATGTCAGGTTGTCGGAGATTCCAATCACTTTGGAAAGACAAGATCATCCAGATCTCATCCCAACAGAGAACCAGTATGCCATGGTCATCAATCCCCTGATTGACGGCATAGAGTTCACCAAGTGCCTCGTGGACAATGGAAGCAGCATCAACATCATTTACCTGGATACACTGCACAAGATGAACTTGACGGAGACCCAGCTAAGGAAGAGCAACATTGTGTTCCATGGCGTCATTCTTAGCCAGCAAGCTAATTTCCTTGGCTGCATCACCCTTCCGATCGCCTTTGGTGATGTCAACAACTACCGCCAAGAGCGCATGACCTTCGAAGTGGTGCCTTTCAAGACTGTGTACCATGTCATCTTTGGACGTGACCTCTTCCACTCCTTCCTCGCCAGGCCTTGTTTCGTCTATAACAAACTCAAGATACCCAGACCAAACGGCATCATCACCATTGACAGAAGCTTCACCAAGGCAAGGGAGTGAGATCTGAACAAGGCCGCCTTTGCCGAAGCGGTCCTCTACGGTGAAGAGTTCAAGGAGATCTAGAGCTAGGTCGATGCCTCGGAGATGTCGGCTTCAAAGAAGCAAATCACTGTTGCCGAACCCGCATTGAAGGCTGCTGACTCGTGTAATAACGAGCTTGTTGGGGAACCCCAAGAGGAAGATATGATGAGCACAGCAGTAAGTTTCCCTCAGTTATGAAACCAAGGTTATTAATCCAGTAGGAGCAAGGAAACACCTCAAAGGTGTTGCTAGCTAGACTTTGGCAGAGCGCACTACCAGTGCCAGCAGCAACGTGGAAACCTACACAACACAACCACAGAACTCTGTCCCCAACTTACGATGAGGTTGTCAATCTCACCGGTTTTGCTGAAAATAAATGATTAAACATATCGAGTGGAAGAAAGTAATAGTTTGCATAAAGTAAACACAAAGCAGTAAATAGTTGATTGTAGATTGATGGTAAAAGAAAGGACCAGGGTCCATAGTTCACTAGTGGTGGCTCTCCTTAAGATAGATGACATGTTGGGTTAACAAATTACAGCGGGGAACTTGACAAACATTGAGAAAGCATACAAGAATATACTACTCATCTTGACTCCTTTGAGACTTGATTGGGCATTACAATATTATACATAGACCGTAATCCAACTGCATCTATGACTAATAATCCACCTTCAGGTTATCATCCGAACCCCCTCCATTATTAAGTTGCAAGCAACAGATAATTGCATTACGCATTGCGTGTAAAGTAAACAATACAATTGTTGTTTACACCCTAGTAGCAACAACACATCTAGTACCTTAGAGATTTCTGTCACTTCCCCAGATTACTAGAGGCATGAACCCACTATCGAGTATAAATACTAACTCTTGGAGTTGCTAGCATCTACTTGGCCAAGATAGCTACTAACAACAGAAAGCATGCAAGATCACAAATAACAAAGACATGATAGAATCAATAATCAATCTGAAATAGCATCCCAATATCCATCAGATCCCTGCAAACACAACATATAAGAATTACAAATAGATGATCTTGATCATGAACGGAGCTAACAAGATTTAAACATGATAGCACAAAGGAGGAGAACCAGCCATCTAGCTACTACATGGACCCGTAGTCCAGAGATGACCTACTCACGCATCACACCGGAGGCTTGCATGATGATGAAGAAGGCCTCCAGGGTGAATTCCCCTCTCCGGTAGGGTGCCGGCAAGAGCTTTAGATCCCTCCTGATCTAGGGATGGAGATGACGGCGGCTACAGACTCTTTCGTGGAATTTTGATCGGGTACTTAGAGTTTCTGTATCGGAGGCAATATATAGGCGAAAGGAGAGGCCGAGGGGGTGCCTGGGCGGTCAGACCACCCCCTGGCGTGGGCCAGGCCTGGCCGCACGGCCAATTGGTGTGGCCGGGCCCCAGCCCCTCCCCGTCTCGTAATCTTGCTCCTGGTGTCCCTCGGTGAAAAACTGACTTTGGCTTTTATCCTGTCCAATTCCGAGAATATTCATTTTCTGACTTTCCTGGAACCAAAAACAGTAGAAAACAGGCAGCTGGCACTATGTCTCTTGTTAATAGGTTAGTCCAAGAAATCATATGAAAAGTACTCCAAAGTGTGGACAAAACATAAGAAAGTAGATAAAACCAAGCATGGAACATAAAAAATTATGGATACGTTAGCAACGTATCAACATCCCCAAGCTTAACTCATGCTCGTCCTCGAGTAGGTAAGTGATAAAAAGAAAGAATAATTTTTGAGGTGACATGCACCATCATAAAATTGATCAAAGTATTTGTAAAACATTGATAGCTGGGATCATAGTACTTCAATCATAACATGAAATACAAAGTTCTAACAATAAGGGAAAGCAAGTATGTTGCAACATGAAAAGGCACAAACAAAGATTCATGAATAACAATGCCTTGCAAGACGTTTGCTTATTTCACATAAAGAAAACATAGCATAGTGGCATTCAGCTTGTCCCTCATAGAATAGCAAACATAAATGCATAGGACACCTTCAAAGTTCATAAGAGTGACTAGATACAAATAGTTTAAAACAAGCAATATCAAAGCTATGCATCAATCAACAAGTCTTGGGACAATGCACATAGAACTAAGAATGGCCACTATGCTCTCAAAGTAGGTGCATAAAGATAGAAGGTGGAGACTCAACATAAAAGTAAAAGAAAGGCCTTCATAGAAGGAAGTAGGGATTCAAGTTTCATAAAAGAGCTTCCAAAAATTATGGTACTTATTAGCTTTCAGCTCTCATTGCCCCTATCATAAGCATCTTGAAGGTGATTAAGGTTAAAGTGACACAACTAAGAGGATATGCTTGACAAGTTATAAGCCGAAATCTCATGCCCCTTACTTACGAAGACCGAACCTCATGCTACTCAACTTTAGTCACAACTAAGCTCTTGTCATTGTAAGTACATATCTATCATAGAGAACCGCCAATGTGGTACCCCTTGCACATGATACAGGAGCTATCCCATAATCAAAATGACAAGGCAAGCAGACAATGAGCATCTCAACGATCTTTTTATTTGCTATTTGCATATGTTTTTATTGAGGATGCTTCATAGAGTTCTCATTATGGTTATGCTGCAAGTTTCCACCATGATTAGGCATGGCTTAGGCTAGCGGCCCAGGCGTTTCTCTAACACAAATACAAACTCCATGATCTTACAAGTTCCCCTTTTATTTCACACCGATGACATCCATAAGCAAAAGAACATGATATCAACGGGGTACAAAGTACAAGTGCAATGTTGAAAGAGTTCCCCATGATACATGGTTCTGCTAACTTCAACTTATAAAGCGCAAGCATATACGCAACAAAGATGGACGCAATGGTTCGAGTTTATTAAGTGCAAAAAAGTAAAGTGTGCCATCAAGTTCGTGAGAGCTTTAATCACTAGTTTTCTCATAACAAGTTTAATTCAGAAGGTAGACAAAAACATGAATATACTTGGAATAGCATATGCTAATAGGTAGGTATGGTGGACTCCTTGGAATAAATTGGTTTTAGGAGTTGGATGCATGAGTGGAACTCATACTTGGTTACGGAGGCTAGCAAAAGACTGGGAGCGACCAACTAAGAGAGCAATAATGGCCATAATCATGCAGAGCGACAAAACATCATTGATCAAAGCATAAAGTGATACTACAAGTTGAAAACTAAATGATCATAAAGGCTATGTGACTTGGGATAGTCATAACATGGTGTGAGCATGTGCCAAGTCAACCCAAATAAAGCATCAAAGGAGAATACCACAATACTATGCTTTAATATGCTAAAACAACGCATGATTCTTTCAAGGCACATTAAGCAATCTCAATTTTTTATAACAAGTCATGCTACAGAAAAGAATACTAAGCATAAAGGAAAAACAATATCAAGCATGGCATGACAAAGCATGGGCCACAGTCAAAAAGAAGCTCTCTTTACCACTTAAGCATGAACTTTCCTACTCTTTTCCAATCCAAACCAAACTATTTGAAAACCAATGTATGAAAGAGGGGGTCCAACCAATTTATTCAGAAACTAAGCAAACCAAGCAAATGAAAAACCAAAACGAAAAATGAAAAAGAAGACGCTCCAAGAACAACACAACTGTGCATGAAACAATAAAAATGAAGTGTTTGGAAGGAACCTGGAATTTTTATTGATGAAGAAGGGGATGCCTTGGGCATCCCCAAGCTTTGACGCTTGTACTTCTTGGATATTTCTTGGGGTGACACGCGTGGCATCCCCAAGCTTGAGCTTTAGTCCATCCTTCATCTCATTACTTATTCCTTCCATACACCTGCAATTTTTCCTTCATACAAAACTTCACACAATTTTTATTAGCAACATTAGTGCACTCAAGATAATAGGTATTTAGGTTCAGTTACAACACCAATAAAACTTCCATTAAAACACTAGCTACTGTAGCACTTTCCTCAAAAAGCTTAGTTCCCTAAAAGAACTCAAAAAGGAACCAACAAGAAACAAATGCAAATAAAGGCAGAAATCTATCAAAACAGACTAGCAGGTAAAAACAAATTTTTTCTATTGCTCAAATCGAAAAGTGTTGAACTAACGAAAGTTAGATAACAACCTGGGGCAGAAGCACAAAAATTCACGCCTCAAAAGGACGTACAGAGATTTTACACGAATTTTTACAGTGAAGCGTAGAAATCGGTTTTGGGATAACAAATTTCCCAATCATTACTTCTCTCTCATTAGAGGTTACTCTTGGCACAAAAAGAAAATAAAAAGGATAAGGAGCGGTTATTGCTGAAGTAATAACTTCCAAGACTCATCTAAAACTTTTGGGTTATCTCCCAATAAGTACTTTTCTTGAACGCCTTTAAGTTAGGCATTAGAAGCAAGAAAAAGAATCAAGTGTTCTCAAATGAAGAAGCATTAAGAGCAAATTTTGTTTTCATAGGAGAGGAAAAAGAAATCTTCTCTCTCTTCTTAGGGAAGTGTTCTATACCTTTCTTGAGTGGGAATTGATATTTAATGGTGCCTTCTTTCATATCAATAATGGCATCAACAGTTCTAAGAAAAGGTCTTCCCAAAGTAATAGGACAAGAAGCATTGCATTCAACATCCAAGACATAGAAATCAACGGGGACATAGGCATTGTTAACCATAATAAGAACATCATTAATACTCCCCATGAGTTTCTTTTTAGCATTATCATCAAGTGGGACATTCAAATAACAATCTTCAAGTGGTGGCAAATCAAGCATATCATAAATATTTCTAGGCATAATGGAAACACTACTATCAAGATCACATAAAGCTTTAAAATCAAAATCATTCACTTTCATGTTGATGATGGGTTCCCAACCATCTTCTTGTTTTATAGGAATAGAAGCTTTATGTTTCATATTTTCTTCTTTAATCTTTATGAGAGCATTAGTAATGTGTTTTGTAAAGGCCATATTCAGAGCACTAGCATTAGGACTTTTAGCAAGCTTTTGTAGAAACTTAATCACTTCAGAAATGTTGCAACCATCAAGATCAAAATCACAATTATCATCTAAGGTAGTAGAGCTATTACTAGCCTCAACACTAGTGGTAGTGATAGTAGAAACACTAATGTTTCTAGCAATTTCATCTTCTCTTTTCCACTTAGCATGCAATTCAGCTAATAGTCTAACATTTTCATCAATTCTAACTTGTATGGCATTAGTGGCATCAAAGGGATTATCATTAGTTTTAGGTTTAGCAGCCATTTTATTCAAAGAAGATTGAGCTTCAGCCAAAGATGCTATATTTCTTTCAGCATTAGAAAGTTTTTCCTCAATAGTTTTATTGAAAGCGGTTTGTTTACTAATAAAGTCTTTAAGCATAACTTCAAGTTCACATGAAGCACTCCTATTATTGTTGTAGGAATTTCCATAAGCATTACCATTGTTGGGAGGATATGGCTTATAATTGTTGTTACCAAAATTATTCCTGTAGGCATTATTGCTAAAATTATTATTCCTTATAAAGTTCACATCAACTTGCTCTTCTTGAGCAACCGAAGAGGCTAAAGGAACATTATTTGGATCAATATGGGCTTTCCCATTAACAAGCATAGACATAATAACATCAATTTTATCACTAAAGGAGGAGGTTTCTTCAACAGAATTTACCTTCTTACCTTGTGGAGCTCTCTCAGTATGCCATTCAGAATAGTTAACCATCATATTATCTAGAAGCTTTGTTGCAGCACCCAAAGTAATGGTCATAAAGGTACCTCTAGCAGCAGAATCCAATAGATTTCTTGAAGAATAGTTCAATCCTGCATAAAAAGGTTTGGATAATCATCCAAGCAGTCAGTCCATGAGTGGGGCAATTCTTTACCAAATATTTCATTCTTTCCCAAGCTTGAGCAACATGTTCATTATCAGATTGTTTAAACTTCATTATTTCACTTCTCATTGATATAATCTTAGCAGGAGGATAGTATTTTCCAATGAAAGCATCTTTGCATTTAGTCCAAGAATCAATACTATTCCTAGTTAAGGAATTCAACCATTCTTTAGCTTTTCCTCTCAAAGAGAAAGGAAAAAATTTAAGCTTAATAATATCTGCATCTATATCCCTATGCGTTTGCATCTCACAAAGTTGAACAAAGTTATTTAGATGAGCAGCATTATCTTCATTACCAATACCAGAAAATTGTTCTCTCATAACAAGATTGAGTAAAGCAGGTTTTATTTCAAAGAAAGTAGCTTCAGGAACAGGTGGAGCAATAGGTGTGCTGATAAAATCATTGTTGTTGGTACTAGTGAAGTCACACAACTTAGTGTTTTCAAGAGTAGTCATTTTTGTGTGTTTTTAATAAAGAAAGCAAACTTGTAAAACTATTTTTTTGTGTGTTTTTGATAAAGAAACAAGCAAACAAACCAAAAGGTAAACTAAGCAAAACAAAAACAACAAAGTAAATAGATTGGTTATGAGGGACTCCCCTTGTGAAGATGTCCTTGACTCCCCGGCAACGATGCTAGAAAATCACTTGCTGACTCGTGTAATATCGAGCTCGTTGGGGAACCCCAAGAGGAAGGTATGATGAGCATAGCAGTAAGTTTTCCTCAGTTATGAAACCAAGGTTATCAATCCAGTAGGAGCAAAGAAACACCTCAAAGGTGTTCCTAGCTGGACTTTGGCAGGGCGCACTACCGGCGCCAACAGCAACATGAAAACCTACAAAACACAACCACAAAACTCTTTCCCCAACTTACGATGAGGTTGTCAATCTCACCGGTTTTGCTGAAAACAAAGGATTAAACGTATCGAGTGGAAGAAAGTAATAATTTGCAGAAAGTAAACACAAAGCAGTAAACAGTTGATTGTAGATTGATGGTAAAAGAAAGGACCGGGGTCCATAGTTCACTAGTGGCGGCTCTCCTTAAGATAGATGACACGTTGGGTGAACAAATTACAGCGGGGCAATTGACAAACATTGAGAAAGCATACAAGCATATACTACTCATCTTGACTCCTTTGAGACTTGATTGTGCATTACAACATTATACATAGACCGTAATCCAACTGCATCTATGACTAATAATCCACCTTCAGGTTATCATCTGAACCCCCTCCAGTATTAAGTTGCAAGCAACGGATAATTGCATTACGCATTGTGTGTAAAGTAAACAATACGATTGTTCTATGAACAAAGGATTGTTGTTTTCTCCCTAGTAGCAACAACACATCTAGTACCTTAGATATTTCAGTCACTTCCCTAGATTACTAGAGGCATGAACCCACTATCGAGCATAAATACTAACTCTTGGAGTTGCTAGCATCTACTTGACCAAGATAGCTACTAACAACAGAAAGCATGCAAGATCACAAATAACAAAGACATGATAGAATCAATAATGAATCTGAAATAGCATCTTAATATCAATCGGATCCCCACAAACACAACATGTTGGAATTACAAATATATGATCTTGATCATGAACGGATCTCACAAGATCTAAAGATGATAGCACAAAGGAGGAGAACCAGCCATGTAGCTACTACATGGACCCGTAGTCTAGAGATGAACTACTCACGCATCACACTGAAGGCTTGCATGATGATGAGGAAGGCCTCCAGGGTGAATTCCCCTCTTCGGCAGGGTGCCAGGAAGAGCTTCAGATCCCTCCCGATCTAGGTATAGAGATGACGGCGGCTATAGACTCTTTCGTGGAATTTTGATCAGGTACTTAGGGTTTCTGTATTGGAGGCAATATATAGGCAAAAGGAGAGGCCGAGGGGGGTGCCTAGGGCGGCCAGACCACCCCCTGGCGCGGGCCAGGCCTAGCCGCATGGCCAGGTGGTGTAGCCGGGCCCCAGCCCCTCTTCATCTCGTATTCTGGCTCCTGGTGTCCCTCAGTGAAAAACTGACTTTGGCTTTTGTCCCGTCCAATTCTGAGAATATTCATTTTCTGACTTTCCTAGAACCAAAAACAGCAGAAAATAGGCAGCCGGCAGTGTGGCTCTTGTTAATAGGTTAGTCCAAGAAATCATATGAAAAGTACTCCAAAGTGTGGACAAAACATAAGAAAGTAGATAAAACCAAGCATGGAACATCAAAAATTATGGATATGTTAGCAACGTATCAGAGGCCGCCATCAAGACCAAGCAGGTGGAACTTGTTAAAGGAGATTCCGCCAAGACCACCGCCATTGGCATGAACATGTATCTTAAATAGGAAAGCGCGCTTATCGAGTTCCTCTGTGAGAATAGGGACAACTTTGCCTAGCAACCTGCCAAGATGAAGGGTGTACCTAACTTGTCGAGCACAACTTGAATATTAATCCTAAAGCAAAACCGGTGAAACAACCTCTACGATGCTTCGGTGATGAAAGACGAAGAGCTATAGGCAGAGAGATAGCTAGGTTAATTAAGGCTACTTTTATTCGAGAAGTCATTCACACCCAATGGGTGACAAATCTGGTACTTGTCCCCAAAAAGAGAACCAAAGAATTAAGAATATGCGTTGATTACACCGTCTTGAACAAAGCGTGTCCAAAGGATCCATTTGCTTTGCCTCGCATTGACCAAGTTATTGATTCGATGACTGGCTCGGAACTTCTATGTTTTCTCGATGCATACTCAGGATACCACCAAATGAAGATGCGAAAGTCGGACCAATTGGCCACTTCATTCACCACACCTTATGGCACGTATTGCTATGTCACAATGCCCTTTGGATTGAAAAATGCTGGTGTTACCTACCGGCGGATGATGCAGCATTGCCTACATGACCAGATAGGTCGCAACATACACGCTTATGTGGACGATATCGCGGTGATGTCAAAGAAATCAAATGACCTCATCGTGGACTTGCAGGAAACCTTTGACAATGTTCGGAAGTACAACTTGATGCTTAACCCTAAGAAGTGCATCTTCGGGGTGCCATCTGGCAAATTGTTGGGCTTCATCGTTTCGCATCGCGGAATTGAGGTTAACCCGGATAAAATCAAGGCCATCCTTGACATCAAACACCCAACATGCTTAAAGGGCATACATAGGCTCAAAGGTTGCGTTGA
Organism: Avena sativa; assembly: GCA_916181665.1. Taxonomy (NCBI): domain Eukaryota; kingdom Viridiplantae; phylum Streptophyta; class Magnoliopsida; order Poales; family Poaceae; genus Avena; species Avena sativa. The sequence continues at coordinate 99,448,384 of OV702287.1, read as the reverse complement.
AGCAGTAAGACGATTCATCAGCTGACTTGGATAGAAGGCTATGCCACTCTACAAGTTGCTCAAGAAGGCGGAGAAATTCACATGGACGGACGAGGCAGTCGCAACACTTCAAGAGTTGAAGAGAATACTCTCCTTCGCACCAATACTTGCAGCACCGGTATCAATGTAGCCTATGTTAGTATACATGGCGACAACCAACCGGGTCATTAGCATCGTCATCGTGGTGGAGCGCAAGGAGCCAACACTCGAATATGGATTTCAGCGACCAGTTTATTATATAAGCGAGGTCTTGACGGAGTCCAAGCAGCGTTACCTGCACTACCATATGTTAGCTTATGGAGTTTTCCTTGCTTCACGGAAACTAAGGCACTATTTCCAGGAGCACCCCATCACAGTTGTGAGCAAAGCTCCACTGTCCGACATCATCAATAACAGCGACGCTACAGGAAGAGTGGAAAAGTGGGGCATTGAACTTGCCGCCTTTGAAATCACTTACAAGAGATGCGACGCTATCAAATCTCAAGGATTGGTGGATTTTATCACAGAATGGACAGAACTGTCAGAAGACACTCCTGTACCAGAGCCAGAGTATTGGGTCATGCACTTTGACGGATCCAAGTTGCTCAATGGCTGGTGTATTACTACAATCACCGATAGGAGATAAATTATAGTATGTCCTGCAGATCCACTTCAACGCTACCAACAACATGGCGGAGTATGAGGTCCTCATTCACGGACTTCGTGTAGCCAATGATATTGGCATCAAGCGCATAGTTTGCTGTGAAGATTCCAACTTGGTTGCCCAGCAGGTAGCTGGCACCTGGAACACGCGGAACCCTATGATGGCGGCATATCGAGACGAAGTAGACGATATAGCCAAGTGCTTCGACGGCTACGAAGTCAAGTACATCAAAGGGGGGACAATGAGGCAGGAGATCTGCTGTCAAAGCTTGGATCAACTCGTCAACCAATTCTGCCAGGTGTTTTCCTGGAGCATTTGCGGACCCCATCCGTGAAAGGAGCGGACCCTGACAACCTGGATAGAGTAGACTCATTTGTTAACACAGTAACTGTGACCTCTCCGGCTTGGACGAAACCGTTCATGGACTATGACATAGGTACGATTACTTGGGTGCTTATGATTTGCTACCCTGGCTGCATAAAGGCTCACGACCCATGAAGATTCAATAAGCTAGCCCAAAGAAGCAACTGATAAAAGCTTTAGTTGTATTAAGAAAAAATATGAACCGGCGTTATGTTGGTGTTGTAATCATACATATGTAACCTATCCGTATACATCTTTGAGACCCGGCCTATTATATATAGGATGGGATAAGCCTATGAGGAGGTACCAAAAACCCCCAAGATATCTATAATAGTGTTGTTCATCAAGTAATCAGGCGACTTCGACTCCCTTGTTTGCCTGACATCCGACGAAATCCCCAATGTTCTCTTTTCTGCAAAACCCTAAGTCCATCACCATGGGCATTGTCGAGGTTACCCCTTGGCAATTAGCGTCGTCTGTGGGAAACCTAAACGCTGGAGTCATGGATTCGGTGGACCCCTCTCATCAAGCAACAATCCAACGGAAGCGGCACCATGCCCGCCCACCCTTGTTTCGTTACTTGCCAAATTTAACGGTGGATCTGATCTCATCATTAGAAGTTTCCACTTTCAAGTATAGGATCCCGAAGAACCGCACCTCTCGGATCCAATCTAATCGAGACCGTCGGTCGAAAAATCTGCGCCTACAGCAATAACTGCGCTACCCATTGGATCATCCGCAGAAGCCGTGCTGGAAGATCTAGGGGACCTTGATGGTATCTACGACGATCTCTCCTTTGGGTCAAACCACTAGTCAACCACACCACGAGGATCAAGCTTGGAAAACACGGAACCCGAAGAAATCAAAGAAAGTATGGACTTCGGAATTAGAAAGGCCGAGATCTACCCAGAATAGAAACCACTGGACTTCACTGGTCCCCTAGACAGTGTCTCCCTCGAATCTAACAATGACGTCACTAGTCCATACATAACACGCCACCAAGTATGTGTGATCATCGGAGAACCTTCGACATAGTGCGACTAACGGTAACCCTATTCTTAACCCCGATGATATTCTATCAGATGACAATGCAGGAAATCACAGCAACGAAGGGAACCATGGAAACAAAGGAGACCCGACGGACAACCACATAACCTGAGGAGGAGGGGAACCACGCGGAGGCGAGAGGAGAACTCTCCGATTAGCAGCCGCAACATGGCAAAAAGCAAGGGAAGCAATTTTGGGCGTAGTTCCAATGACATCCAATGCCACACATGATGATTTACTAGCATATCAATACCTGCTTCATCACAAGAAGAGAGACTTGCTAAGGATGCAAAGGCAACTCGACAAAGGAAAAAGGCTAGCCGACGAATCCAGCCTAAGACGGGCACAATTAAGTTCTACCAGAGGATTAGGAAGCGTAACTAGGGGAGCACCGCCAAGAACGGGAACATCTCGACTGTAGAACATCCCCGAACCTGAAAGAAACGAACTTATCAGAGACCTTGATCTATCATTTATGTCAGTAGATCAAGAAGGGAACATCAAATAAAAAACGGCTCAGGCAACAATCATGGCCGCACAAACGTATCTAATCACAACTCAGCCTGCACCCGATGATCCTCGTGTGCTCTTCATTGCTTGGCTTTAATGAACCTTGGCATGGTAGGAGCATCTCTTGCACAAGCAGAACAGGGAATCACGCACCAACCCGACAGATCCCCACGCCGTCGCAACAGCCCTTGGCAGGTAGGGAACACCTAAAGGTCGCGGTCACCGCATCAGGTGCACTTCTCAGGGTCTGAATTGCGAAACAGCACAAGAAACGGTAACACACAACACAGGAATGATGGATCAAGGGATGAGAGCCATAGAGTAAGATACCATAACAACGACAGTGAAGATGACCATAAGTTATGCGGAGCCAGCTGTTTTACCCAACAGATTCATAAAACTTCAGTACCCAAGGACTTCAAACTCCTGCATGACTGCCAAAAGTACGATGGCCTACAGGAACCTGAAGCATGGCTAGCAGATTAAATGGCCACCATCAAGCTACAGGGTGGCTCCACAACCACCGCGATGCAAAGCTTGCAGCTGGACTTAACCGGTGCTGCATGGTCATGGCTCATACAACTAACCGAAGATCTAATCAGTAGCTAGAATGATCTTGAAGATAAGTTCATCCGACACTTTCACTCCATATTTAAGCGACCCGCATCTCTGGAGCAATTATGTGCATGCAAACAAAAATATGGAGAATCAATAAGAGCCTTCATTCAACGATGGAACATTATCAAGAACTCAGTCGAAGCCATATCCAACAAAAGGGCCATTGACGCCTTCAATGACGACCTCCCACGCCGAGAATTCATAGAAGAACTAGGACGAGTCAAACCCAAAACAATCTCGTAGCTAATGGACATAGCAAATCTCTAAGCTGATGGAGAGGACGTGCTGCATAACAAACAAACACGTTCACCCAAAGAAGACAGGGATAAACGCAGCAATGATAGAAGACGAAGGAACAACGACAGACACGCGGGGCCAAGTTATGTCGTAGCTAGTTTCTCTAGAGAGGGAAATCATAGGAACACCGATTACAATAGCGGACACCACAATAGCAGGGACAACGTCGGAGGAGTCCAATCAATGTAGTGGTATCAGCCAAGAGATCGGGACCCACCTATGTCCGCAATGCAAATGCTGGAAGGACCCTGTAATATGCACTTTTATGTCGACTCAGTGGGCAAAAGACGATACAACCATCTCATGAAAGACTGTCGAATGTTTTTGAAGATGCAAGAGCTATGCAACGCAAAGGCAACCGAAGCAGCAAACCGAGGATACACCACTACGCATGGCATGTTAGCCATCAGCGCACCACCACCACCGGTACACTAGCCAGCAGGACAACGGCAAAACACAACAGATCAAGGTAGTGAATACCCTAGGTCAAAGGGAGCAATGTCAACGATTCAGAAAGGGCGCCCATCCAACATGATCTAGAAGCTAATTACAAGACAATTCAACATGGTTGAGATGGCTCCACCAGCCACACCGAGTATCTTCACTGGTCAGAATAGGAAATCACATTCAGCAGAGCTGATAACCCACTTCGAGTACCACGACCGGGTCATTCGGCCTTTATAGTTGAAGTGCAAGTAGGAGGATTCGACATGAGCAAAGTTTTCATGGATGGAGGAAGCAGCATAAATTTGATCTACGCCAAAACACTAAGAGCAATGAACTACTCTTTGGTAAATCTAGCACCAACAGAAACATCCTTCCACAACATAGTACCAGGTAAAGCCGAAATTCCCTTAGGTAAAATATTTATTGACATTGTTTTTGGATTCAAAGAAAATTTCAGGCGAGAAAAGCTCGAGTTCAAAGTCATGGACTGGCCATCACAATATCATGCGATCCTGGGATGCCCAGCTTCTCCACGATTCATGGCAGTCCCATATTATGCATATCTAGTTATGAAAATGCTAGAACCGAAGAGAATCATAATAGTAAAGGGAAGCTTCACACGATCCAACAATTGCGATCAGGAGTTCAACAAAATTTCTGAATCTTTTGGGATTGCAACTGAATTTGAGCAGCTAAAAATGTCAGCAACCACAGAACCTCTGGCAATAGCGCGTGTCAATCCTGATCAGGCTTTTGACACCGCGAAGGATACAAAGGAAGTATAGATCCACCCTACCTACCCAAAGAAGATGACATTTGTGGCCTCCAATCTTAGTCCTGCATAGGAAAGTGCTCTCATCAAGTTCCTCCGAGCACTGGGAGATCTTCGCATGGCTACCTTCTAACATGTTGGGAATTCCCAGGGAACTTGCAGAGCATGCATTAAACTTGGATCCAAAGGCGAAGCTAGTAAAACAGTCGCTTCGCAGAGCCAAAATGTAAGGCCATTGGAAAGGAGCTCCATCGCCCTACTGATGCCAAATTCATCAAAGAATTAAAGAAAGCAGAGTGGGTTGCAAACCCAGTATGTGTCCCAAAGAAAAATACAAAAGAGTTGAGGATGTGCATTGACTTCACTACGCTGAACAAACATTGTCCAAAGGATCACTTCCCACTACCACAAATCGATCAAATAATTGATCCAACCGCGGGGTGCGAATGTCTTTCCTTCATGGATGCATATTCAGGACACCATCAAATTCGGATGAAGGAGGAAGATCAGGAGAAAATAACATTTATCACGCCCTATGGCGTATTTTGCTATACAACAATGCCCTTTGGCCTCAGAAACGCAGGGGCAGCATATCAGCGGATGATGCAGAATTGCCTAGGAAACCAAATCGGCACAAACGTACAAGTATATATTGACGATGTTATAGTTACAACAAGCAAGGGTCTTCGCTTATCAAAGATCTCTAAGAAACATTTGAGAACCTTGACAAATTTTGCATCAAACTCAACCCGACGAAGTGCTCGTTTGGAGTCCCAGCAGGGCAACTCCTCGGATACCTCGTATCAACAAGAGGAATTGAAGTCAATCCCGAGAAAATACAGGCGATTCTAACAATGAAAAATCCAGCGGATCTTAGGGGTGTGCAGCAGTTGGCTGGATGAGTTGCAGCACTCGGCCGTTTTATTGCTCGGTTAGGAGAAAAAGCACTACCATTCTACGCCCTCATGAGGAAATCAGATAAATTCGAGTGGACGGAAGAAGCTCAGCGTGCCTTTTAAGATCTCAAAAGGACACTTTCGACATCTCCCATCGTCGCGTCTCCGTGCGAGAAAGAGCCATTACTTCTTTACATTGCTGGCACAAATTAGGTGGTTAGCATAGTTCTGGTCGTGGAACGACCCAAAGAAGGGAAAACCTATGGTGTTTAGAGGCCAGTTTATTTCTTGAGCGAGGTCCTCTCGCCATCCAAACAAAAGTACCCGCATTATCAAAAACTAGCGCATGGAGTGTTTATGACAGCACGGAAGTTACACCATTATTTTTGGAACACCCGATCATAGTGGTCAATGGAGCACCTCTGTCCAATATCCTCAATAATCCAGAGGCAACTAGACGTGCCTCTCTATGGGACATTGAGCTTTCCCTTCGAGATATCACATACGAGAAGTGTAAAGCAATTAAATCACAAGTTCTACCTGATTTTATCACTGAATGGACTGAATTACAATGCACGGGCCCACCTGACCTTTCTAGCGCATGGACAATGTACTTTGATGGATCGAAAAGAACAGAAGGAGAAGGGTCAGGAGTCATACTAGTATCACCACAAAGCGATAAAATGCGATATATACTTCGGATGAGCTTCACAAACATGTCCAATAACGAAGCTGAGTACAAGGCCTTGTTGCATGGTATGCGTATGGCTAAATCTTGCGGTGCAACTCGCCTCAAAATATTTGGTGATTCTAATCTTGTAGCACAACAAGCGATGAACAAGTGCGACACTATCAGTGACAACATGATTTCCTACTGTGATTTATGTAGCATTATGGAGGCTCAGTTTGATGGATGCGAAGTATCGCACATAGGAAGAGCAAGCAATGAAGATGCCAACAATCTAGCAAAAATCGGGTTCTTATTCCTACCAGTGCCACCCGAGGTTTTTATGGGAGGAAATAACTGAGCATTCTATCCAGGCCAAGAGAGGTTCTGAGGTCATAGCGCCCAAGGCAGGAAAAACGATTAAGCCGCGAAAGGACTCGGGGGCTCCACCAGCTAGCACGAGTACAGAGGAAGTCATCGAAAAAGAACCAGAAGTTGATGAGGTCATGATAATAGAGCCTACATGGATGCAACCATGCATAGCACATATGACTCGGGGAGAGCTACCCGAAGATGTGACAGAAGCTCGGTGAATCACTCGAAGATCAAAATCCTTCAAAATCATCAAATGAGAGTGATACAAAAGAAGTATTTCAGGTGTGCTACTAACATGGGTATACCCTACAGGTACTCGAGCTTGGTATATACGGTCCAAATACACACAGGCCCACGGTGTCGCCAAGGCCCGGATGAAAGGACTCGAGTAACCTGCAGACTCTCGATTGCTTGAAGAACAAGAAGAAGCTAAAGATAGAAAGTTTGAAGGGGAAAACCCTAACTTGTAACCGGCTTGACCTGCTACCCGAGACCTAGCCTATCTATATAAAGGCTAGGAGGGGGCGGCGAGGAGGACACACGCAACCCTAGTTTCCACAACCTTTGCCAGATTGCATCTGCGCACTCGATAATTCCACGAGCAGACAAGCAGGAGTAGGGACCTTTACGAGGCCTGAACCTGGGTAAATCCTTTGTCCTCTGTGTGCTTGTTTTCTAGCCGATAGATGTGTCCAGCGCTCCCTCCTTCTCCAAAACCCAAGTCCATAACAATGGGCATTGACGAGTTAAACCCTCGTCAATTGGCGCCGTCTGTGGGAATTGGGAGTGCTGATGTTGCGGCTTCTTCGGCCCCATCAACTGTGATCTACAACTCCGCAACAACGGAGATTCGCTAGCCCTTCGGCACCTTCGACTTCACCGTCCACACGCCAGCCACCCGCCCGACCTTCGAGTCTGTGGGCGACGGAGTCAGCCTGGCGATTGGGAGCTTCCGCTTCCAAGTCGGTCAGATGGGCATGCTTCGCATGCCTGATCAGCCGACAGCACCGGCAATTGCCCTGGCATCATGGTTCCCTCCACCGATCGGCACCCTCAGCGAGCTCAACACCCCGACAACAGTCGAGAACACCGTCAGCGACACCAGTCGCGACTCCGATCTGAGCGATCTGGCCACTGAAGATGGAACCTACGGTTCCGGATCTGAGAGTTGTGGAAGCAGCAGCTTCCCCAATCACTTCATGTGCACCGTCATCAATGCGGGCGACACCTCTGCCAACCGCGACAACAGCGGCAATCGCGGCAATGGAACCGACCCACCCAACGCCGGTAATGGTGGCAATGGCGACAACGGCGGTAACGGTGGCAATCACGTCCCCGTTGACAACGGAGGGGCAGTCGAACCTCCAACCATAGTAAACGAGCAAACCAGCGAACACGTCGTAATCAAGCTCAACGAGCAAGAATGGGCTCGCTACCGCGAGGCCCTGCGAGGCACCCCTCTACCCTTCGGATCCCCGCAGGAGTTGCTGATGGGCTATCACTGGCTCCTGAAGAAAGAATTCAAGCGCCAGGTACAAACAATCGCGCAACTCGAGGCGCGTAAAAAGGCGGCAGACGAGTCGAGCCTTCGTCGCGCTGGACTCTCCTCCTACGGGGGATCCTCCTCAAGGGGCAACGAGCACCTCGCCAAGAAGAGGCAGTCTCGGATGGCTCACCTCACCAAGCATGAACGCATAGAGGCTGCAAAGGTCCTCGACTTCGGCTCTATGACAGTCGACACTAGGGGCAACATGGTCCCCAAGACGCCGCAGGCTGCGGTGACAGCGGCCACCATGTACCTCTTGAACAACCAACCACCAGCTGGAGACCCCCGAGCCGCCATGCACCAATCTACGATCGCGGGCTTGGGATTAATCGAGGCCGCCCTCGACAAGGAGGCGACACCGAAGCCAAAAAAGGGCAAAGCTCTAGCAAAGCGTTATTCCTCGCCCTCATCCAGCGATGCTAGCCATGACTTGTTTCGACGTCGCCGTTCCCGGCGACACGACCACAACTACGACGCACGTGATGACATCACGCAACACAAAATCGACAAATCAAGAGAACGACGTGCTCGGTCGACTGACTCAGAAGAGGAGGATGTGGAGCTCTGCGGCACCAGATGCTTCAGCAGATCCATTAGGCAAAAGCGAATGCCTAAGGGGTTCAAACTCCCGTCGGAGAACCCGAAGTTTGACGGTCTACAGGACCCCAAGATCTGGCTGGAGGACCACGTCTCCTCCGTCAGACTCCATGGAGGCAGTCGAAGCACTGTCATGCAATGCTTGCAGCTACAGCTGCAGGGCGCTGCCCGAGCATGGCTCAATAACCTCCCACGCGGATCCATTCGCAGCTGGGATGAGATGGTTTACAGCTTCGTGCGCAACTTTAAGGGCACGTACAAGCGGCCCGCATCAATCGAAGAGCTGAGATGCTGCCAGCAAAGTTCTGGCGAATCGCTGCGCTCTTACATTCAAAGGTGGTCCATCATCAAGAACTCCGCGGAGAACATCTCGGAAGACCGCGCGATTGATGCATTCAACGATGGTGTCCGCCGCATGGAACTCAGAGAGGAGCTAGGCCGCTCAAAGCCCCAGACCATCGACCACCTAATGGAGATCGCGAATCGGTGGGCCGATGGAGAACATTCGGTGAAGAACCGTGCCTACTCCGACGAGGAGACAGAACTCGAGCGCAGGCGCGACCGCCGAGGCAAATGCCGCATGCGCATCTACGATGACCGTGATGACGTCAACATGGTCGCGGCCGGCTACGCTGATAGACGCGACGATAACTGCAACAGAGGATACCGTAGCGGCGGATACCGCGACTCCCGAAAAACCACGCAAGTGTGGCAACGCCGCACTCGTGATGAGGCACCCGCGACTTCCATCGAGGACAACAATCCGGGCCATGCACAGTACACTTCTACATCCACAAGCATGATGGCAAGAGAAAGTCTAGCCACCTCCTTAAGGACTGCCGCGAGTTCCTCAAGCTACACGAGGGATTGGTTCGGATGAACCGCAATGCAGTCGAAAGAGGCTACGGAGCCGCTCCAGGCACCGTGGCACATGGTGCACCACCACCACCACCTGGGCCACCCCCACTCCCATAGGGAGCACCGGAAACAATTTCGACTGAAATAAGCAAGCAAAAGACGACAGCAGTCGCAAAAAGTTATTTAGTCCCTGCCTGAGTCTCCGACTCAACCAGGCACTCGGGGGCTACTCCCATAGGGAGCGCTGGTCGCGCACCCTATGATTTATTTGCACAAAAACTGTGTGTTGGTAACATCCGCACTCGCAGTTCATGGCGACACCGCCTCATAATTTTCCCTACAAAGAGACTATGTCTCCTGGGTCGCCCGGATCGTCTCCGCGATGATAAAATTCAGATGTCGCGCTTACAGCGTGAAGGTAAGACCTGAATAAGGCCTGGCAATGCATCTAGCTGCGCACTACCAGAAATATATTCGTGCCTACAGGCACGATGAACATGCCTTGACGGACGCGTCGAGTGCTCACACCCATATAACTGGAATTCGACTCCTGTAAGACCTCCGCGGCTTGAGTCGAATTACGCCAGCACTTTTCCGGATTCGAGTCCAGGGACTCGAGTTCGAGTAGATTGCGTTGTCTCACCCTAAGGTGGTTAACTGATACTGATACTTCGGTTACATCAGGCAAGTGTATCAACAATCCCTATGACACAAATAAAAGCAGTCGAAATGTACTCATTCAGGCACTCGAAGAGTTCAAAAAAGTCCCCAGTCGAATCTACGATTCCACTGGACACTCGGGGGCTACTGACATGGGTATACCCTACAGGTACTCGAGCTTGGTATATACGGTCCAAATACGCACAGGCCCACGGTGTCGCCACGGCCCGGATGAAAGGACTCGAGTAACCTGCGGACTCTCGATTGCTTGAAGAACAAGAAGAAGCTAAAGATAGAAAGTTTGAAGGGGAAAACCCTAACTTGTAACCGACTCGACCTGCTACCCGAGACCTAGCCTATCTATATAAAGGCTAGGAGGGGCGGCGAGGAGGACACACGCAACCCTAGTTTCCACAACCTTCGCCAGATTGCATCTGCGCACCCTTGTAACTTTCGACTCCCTCGATAATTCCACGAGCAGACAAGCAGGAGTAGGGACCTTTACGAGGCCTGAACCTAGGTAAATCCTTTGTCCCCTGTGTGCTTGTTTGCTAGCCGATAGATGTCTCCAGCGCTCCCTCCTTCTCCAAAACCCAAGTCCATAATAATGGGCATTGAAGAGTTAAACCCTCGTCAGCTATAGTGATGTGTCACACCTGATGAATGAAAAATTATACTCAAGGATATACATGAAGGAGTATGTGGCCATCACGCTAGCAGTCGAGCAATCACCGCCAAAGCATTTAGGGCAGGATTCTATTGGTTCATAGCAGTACACGATGCAAAGGATATAGTCAGAACATGTGAGGCATGTCAGCGATTTGCAACAAAGCCTGGTGCACTCACTGATGAGTTAAACCCCATACCTCTTGCTTGGCCTTTCGCTCAGTGGGGACTCGATATGGTGGGTAAACTTCACAAATCATCTCTAGGAGGATACGTCTTTCTGCTAGTAGCAGTCGACAAATTTACTAAATGGATTGAAGCAATGTTTGTCACTAGTTAGGACAGAACTTCGGTTGTGAATTTTATCAAATTCATAGTATTCCGGTTCGGCGTGCCAAACAACATCATCATGGATAATGGAACTAATTTTACTTCCAGTGAGTTTAAGGAATACTATGAGGAGATGGGTATCAAAGTAAGTTATGCCTCAGTAGCCCATCCGCAAACCAATGGGCAAGTGGAAAAGCCAATGGCCTAGTAACTAGTGGCCTCAAGAAAACATTACTAGCACCACTTGACAGGTGTCAGGGGGATGATCCTCGGGTACCCCACCCGAATAAGAAACAGGACAGCCGGATCGCGTCCGGCTGACCAGATGCAGCCGGACAGGTTAGGATGGGACGGCTACCACCCAGTAGCCGGATCATAAAGAGGCAGCCGGATACGACGGCGTAGCCGGATCCAATCAGAGAGACAGGACGACGTGCGTATCAGTGCACGGTACGCTCTGTACGATGACGAGATGGGCAACCACCCGCCCATGCCGAAGACTTTGCGTAGGTGACGCTGGAACAGTGGCATGTGCTGACGACGGGCTCGCACGATGTCCACTGTGCCTACGACAGCTATACTGCTCATACACCGAAAGGACAAGCCATGCTGGACACTGTAGATGACTAGTCGGCTGGGACCCCCCTGTGGGGCCCGCCAATCGGACTAGCCAGCGAGACCCTCGCCTCTCTTCCTATATAAGGAGAGGCAGGGCCTCAGTAGAAAAGGTTGGTCTCAGTGCATTTAAGGCAGTAGCTAAAGAATACAGCTCGAGGAGCACTTGTAGCTCGTATATCCCACATAGACAGATCAGGCAGGAGTAGGGGCTTTACCTCACCACGAGGGCCCCGAACCTGGGTACTTCTTGCGTCCCGCTAGGCTCGCTTGTATCCAATCCCGCCTGGGGACGCCGTCGATAGCTTCCCTGCTAGTCCCCACACCTCTATCTAACCTCCCCAGGTACTGCCGTTCCCAATACAATGACATTTGGCGCCCACCGTGGGGCTGATGGCTTCGACCGGAGTCATGTTCCGCACGGGACCCCGCACTTCAGCCGGTGAGCGCGTGGCCTCCGGCCTGGTGCTCACGCTCGGCAAGTTTGACTGCGTCATCGACAACGCCTCCTGCTTCGCCGAAACTTCCTTCCCAGCGAACGACACCGTCCTGCTATTCGGCGATCTCCCCATCTACATCGCCACCGTCCCGGAGCGTTTCCCTAGGGAAATCGTCTCTGTCGCGGGGCCGCCATGCTCAGACGGCAGCACCTCCGCCGCGCCTCGTGGCGTGGAGGTCATGATGGCCGGATCCAGCTCGCATCCCCGCCAGCCGCGGGAGCAAGGCGTGGACGAGGTCGGAACTTCCGCTCCCCCGCAGCCTCGGAACCCGGTGGAGGACGCCATTGATCGGCTCCTGACGCCGGTTAACCTCGGGGACAACCCAGAGGAAGCGGAGGCCAACTTCACCATGGAGAGATAGATCCTCCTCCAGGAGGCCATGGAACTGGCAGCAGCCCGCAAGCAACTGGAGATCGCTAGGCGCGAGTACGACCGCGCGCACGGCCTCACTCCGGCTACCGTGGAGCCGAGCCGGCGTGGCCAGGTACAGTGTCGGGGCGGTGAGCTGGGTGGTAGGATGGAGAAGGACGGAGAACCGGATCCCGCGCCTGCCCCCACACGGCCCACCAACAGCACGCCCATCAAGAACCTGCGCGCGGCGCGAGCCGCAGCAGAAGAACTACCCAGCCTGGAGGGCGAGGAGCGAGCCCGCCAGCACGCTCGCGTCCAGGAGCTCCTCCGCGTCGCGGACAAGCAGGCCGGCGCCAACCGGAAGACGCAGGAGGACCTTAGCTACTCCAGAGGAGGCAAGCTACCTGCCAACAGCAGGGGCGCACCACGCGACACCCAGCAGGCGTCCTCCCCTCAGCCGCCCAGGGCCCGCAGCAGGCGTCGCAGCTCCAGCAACAGGGGCCAGCCACGCTAGGAGCAGACGGTGAACAGCAACCCGCCACCTCCCCCACCACCAGCCGGAGCGCCCAGACCAGCCGGTTCCCGCCTCTCAGGCCGGGTGGGCGCGCCCAACCCGGATTGTCCGGATGCTCGCAACCGCATCGAGCTCCTCGCTCAAGCGCGCGTCATGGAAGAGGACGATTCTACCGGTCCGGTTTGTTTCGGACCCCGCATCCGGAACGAGCCGTTTCCGGATAAATTCTCCCTGCCCAGGGACACCCCCAAGTACGACAGCAGCATGAAGCCGGAAGACTGGCTGACCGACTACGCTATGGCAGTCGGCATCGCCCACGGGAATAAGCGCACAGCTGTGCGCTACGTGCCTCTCATGTTAACCGGGTCGGCAAGGACATGGCTCAATAGCCTTGCGCCCAACAACATCAACGCCTGGCCCGACTTCGAGAAGGTGTTCGTCCGCAACTTCAACGGCACGTACAAGCGTCCAGGGCGCCCGCGTGACCTGGCCCTGTGCGTCCAGGGCGACCGCGAGACCGACCGCGAATACCTAGCCAAGTGGACGGAGCTCCGCAACACTTGTGAGGGCATTCTGGAGAGCCAAGCCATCAGCTTCTTCATCGAAGGATGCCGAGAGGGCACCATGCTTCGCCACCGGCTACTGTGTGACGAGCCGAAAACCATGGCGGAGCTCATGACGGTTGTGGACCAGTACGCCATGGCGGATGCCGCCATGAAGAAGCCCCTCCGAGTAAACGCGGACGACCGTCCGACTCCCACAGAGACGGCTCGCGACCGTCCGAGCAACCCGACTGGTGAAGCCGGATCCTCCAGACGCCACGGCAACGACAACCGGTTCCATGGGGACCGCCAGGCTGGACAACAGAAGCCTTGCTACCACGCGCGGCAGGTCAATGCTGTGGAGGGTGCGCCCGACGCACCGGCAAACAACGCAAGAAGGCAGAAGCCCCGGCTCACCTTCGACCAGATGATTGACAGCCCGTGCAAGTGGCATAGCGGTCCCTTCAAACCGGCTACCCACACCACCCGAAACTGCAGCTGGACTCGCAAGCTAAAGGACCAGGGCAACCAGCCTCGTCTCCCACCTCCCCCACCGGGTGGACCCCCGCCGCCGGCTAGGGGAGCCAGGAATGACGGAAACGGCGGCAACAACAACGGCTACCCCCAGCCACACGCCATTTACCACATCTTCGAGACGGAGCAAGACGACAAGCACAGCCGCAGGCGACGCTCCAAGGAGGTCAACGCCATCGTTTCTCCGGTCCCCCAGTACCTGAATTGGTCGGAAACCCCCATCACCTAGAGCCGGGCAGATCAGCCTGAGCATCTGCCGACTCCCGGGGGCTACGCCATGGTGCTCGACGCCCTCATCGTCTCCAACGCGCGCACCTGCCGATTCTCGCGCGTCCTCATCGACGGAGGCAACAGCCTCAACCTCCTCTACCAGTCCTCGCTGGAGAAGTTGGGCATTCGCGAAAGCGACCTGCGCCCAACTACCACGACGTTCCACGGCGTACTGCCGGGGCCAGCCTGCGCTCCGCTGGGAAAAATCCAGCTGGACGTCATCTTCGGGACCGAGGAGAACTTCCGCCGCGAACCAATCTGGTTCGAGGTGGTAAATTTGACGAGCTCCTACCATGCTCTCCTCGGGCGCCCCGCCCTCGCCAAGTTCATGGCCATCCCCCACTACGCGTACCTCAAGACGAAGATGCCACGACCCCACGGCGTGATCACCGTTGCTGGCTGCTTCAGGCGATCGATGGAGTGCGCCTCAGCCGGTTCCAAACTAGCAGAGGCCCTTATCATAGCCGAAGAAAAACGCGCGATCATGCGCAATGTGGCCATGGCTCAGCAGGACATCCCGGCTAGCAGCAAGCCGGCTGGAGAAGGAGCCTTCCAACCGGCGAAGGAGACGAAGAGGATCCTGCTCGACCCCTCCGACCCGACTAAGTTCGTCACCATTGGTGCCGGCTTAGACAGCAAATAGGAAGGCGCGCTCGTCGACTTCCTCCGTGAGAATCGGGACATCTTCGCATGGTCTCCCAAAGACATGCCGGGCGTGCCGAGGGAGTTCGTCGAGCACGCACTTCATGTGCGTCCGGATGCCAAGCCGGTCAAGCAACCTCTGCGCCGGTTCGTAGAGGAGAAGAGAAAGATAATCGGTGACGAGATCACCCGGCTCCTTGTAGCCGGGTTCATCATGGAAGTGTACCACCCAGACTGGCTAGCGAACCCAGTCTTGGTGTTGAAGAAGAACAAGACCTGGCGCATGTGTATCGACTACACCAGCCTGAACAAGGCGTGCCCGAAAGACCCCTTCGCCTTGCCCCGTTTCGATCAAGTCATCGATTCCACGGCCGGCTGTGATTTGTTATCTTTTCTAGATTGTTATTCCGAGTATAATCAGATCCGGCTAAACCCGGCTGATCAGATTAAGACATCATTTATCACCCCCTATGGGGCTTTCTGCTATGTAACCATGCCTTTCGGCCTAAAGAACGCAGGCGCCACCTATCAGCTATGTATGCAGAAATGCCTGCACTCGTAGATAGGCCGAAACATGCACGCTTACGTTGATGACATAGTCATCAAAACCAAGGAGAAGCGCACCCTCCTCGAAGATCTGAGAGAAACATTCGGCAACCTCCGCCAGTACCAGATGAAGCTGAACCCGGAGAAGTGCGTCTTCGGAGTACCATCCGGCCAGCTACTCAGTTTCCTCGTATCTCAATGAGGCATCGAGGCGAATTCGGAGAAGATCGCGGCCATCGAGAGGATGCAGCCGCCCAAGAACCTGCTTGGAGTCCAGAAGTTCACCGGACGCCTGGATTCCCTGAGTCGTTTCGTCAGCCGGCTGGGGGAGAAGGCACTCCCGTTGTACCAACTGATGAAAAAGACGGACAAGTTCTCCTGGACTTCGCAGGCCGACACCGCGTTTCACGACCTCAAGCGCATGCTATCCACAGCGCCGGTTCTAGCCACGCCGGCCAGCAAGGAGCCAATGTTGCTCTATATAGCAGCCACCAGCCGGGTCGTCAGCGTCGTCCTGGTGGTGGAGCGCCCCAAGGAAGGCAAGGCTCAGCCGGTTCAGAGACCCGTCTACTACCTCAGCGAGGTTCTCTCCCTCTCCAAGCAGAACTACCCCCACTACCAAAAGATGTGCTACGGCGTGTACCTGGCATGCAAGAAGCTCAAGCACTACTTCCAGGAGCACCCGATCAAGGTCGTGTGCACTGCACCCCTTTCGGAAATCATCGGCAACAAGGACGCCACCGGCCGAGTCGCCAAATGGGCCATCGAGCTCGCCGCCTACTCCATCCAGTACGAGCCCCAGCTCACGATCAAGTCATAGGCGTTGGCGGACTTCCTCGTCGACTGGGCCGAGACCCAGTATCTCCCACCGGTGCCAGATTCAGACCACTGGCGGATGCACTTCGATGGGTCAAAGATGCTCGGGGGCTTGGGAGCCGGCATCGTGCTCACCTCGCCCAAGGGAGACCGGCTGGAGTACGTGTTGCAAATCCACTTCAAGGCCTCCAACAACGTAGCCGAATACGAGGCACTGGCGCATGGGCTCCGGCTGGCCAAGGAGATCGGTGTCAACCGGATCCTGTGCTTCGGTGATTCGGACTTGGTGGTGCAACAGGTGTCCGGGGAATGGGACGCCAGAGATGCCAACATGGCCCTCTACCGGTTCCACATCCAGAAGCTCAGCACCTCCTTCGACGGGTGCGAATTTCATCACGTCCCCCGCACCAATAATGAGGCAGCCGACGCGCTCTCCAAGATAGGATCCACCAGGCAGGCCATCCCACCAGGGGTCTCCTTGGAGCATCTGCGCAAGCCATCCATCAACCCGTCGCCAGAATCAGATTCCATCATCTGGGCGGGAAGCATTCCGGCGGCCGGAGCAGCGGAAACGGAGCCGGCAGAACCTCCAAAGAAGAAAACCCGTGCTAAGTCCGGCCAGGCTGTGCCCTCCGGCTCGCAAGACCCGGGGGCTGCCGGCTCGCCCAGTGGCTCGGGGGCTGCCGTCCCGGATATTCCACCCAGATGACCCCCCGACACCCGTCAGCCGGAGGGCAGGAGCGTCCTCGTCATCCGGGAAGTGCCATCCTGGGCACAACCCTTCATGAACTACATCGCCAACAGCGAACTCCCGGATGACGAGGTAGAAGCCAGGCAAATCCGACGCCGCGCGCATACATACACCATCATAAACGGCGAGTTGTACAAGCGCAGTGTACCTGTTATCTTCCAACGTTGTGTCGATGTAGACACAGGCTACCGGCTACTCAAGGACATCCACCAGGGTGAGTGTGGGCACCACGCTTCGTCAAGGGCGATAGTCGCCAAGGCGTTTCGCCATGGTTTCTATTGGCCCACCGCCCTCGAAGATGCCGAGCAGCTGGTCCACGCGTGCAATGGGTGCCAACGCTTCGGGCAGCTCAGGCACATGCCAACCTCGGTGCTCAAGACCATACCGATCACCTGGCCCTTCGCAGTTTGGGGCCTCGACATGGTCGGGCCCTTCAATCGAGCTCGCACGGGAATGACCCACCTGCTGGTAGCGGTGGACAAGTTCACAAAGTGGATCGAGGCCAAGCCTATCCGGAAGCTGGATGGAGCGACGGTTGTTACCTTCTTCACCGACATCATCAACCGCTTCGGCTACCCCAATAGCATCATCACTGACAACGGCACGAACTTCGCCAAGGGGGCCTTCGCCCGGTTCTGCAGCAACAAGGGCATCCGGCTAGACCTCGCCTCCGTTGCACACCCGCAGTCCAACGGGCAAGTCGAACGCGCAAACGGCTTGGTGCTAGCTGGCATCAAACCACGTCTCATCGAGCCGTTGGAGCGGTCACCCGGATGTTGGATCGAGGAACTTCCGGCTGTGCTGTGGAGCCTCCGCACCACACCGAACAGGTCAACCAGCTACACGCCATTCTTCCTGGTCTATGGATCGGAAGCCGTCCTCTCCGCCGACATCGATTTCGACTCCCCTCGCAAGCTCCTCTACGACGAGCAAGCCAACAAGGAGGCGCGGGAGGACGGCGTGGATCTCCTGGAGGAGGCCCGCTAGCTGGCCCTGTCTAGATCTGCCCTGTACAAGCAGCGACTACGCCGCTACCATTCAAGCCGGATTCACCCAGTCGCATTCCGCGAGGGCGACCTGGTTCTCCGGCTGGTGCAAGACAAGAAGGGAACGCACAAGCTATCACCACCCTGGGAGGGCCCCTTCATCATCAGCCGGGCGCTGCCCAACGACTCCTACTACCTCATCGATGCACAGCAGCCACGCAAGAACAAGATGGACAAATCAGACGAGGAGACCGAACGTCCTTGGAACGCGGCCCTGCTGCGCCCGTTTTACACCTAGTCGCCAGGCAGTGTATGTATCCCGAAAACCCCATGAATGAAAATGCGGACTCCCACGAGAATCTCGGGGGCTCCTTCTAGAAATGTGTGCACACCTGTTCTTCGGTTCAAATTTTCCGGCGCCGGCAACCCCTACCCGGGGGCTCGCCGGCTGGCCCGGCTTGTTAAGCCAACAAACCGGCTGAGTAGTGTGCGATGATGTCAGAGGCCCACTCTTCGTCTCAGCTACAGATCATAACCCGGCTGTCCGGCTAGCAAGAGCAAAAGCCCGAGGCATCCCACACGAAAAACGGGGAAGAGGCGTGACAAATCGGGCGTCCCGGCCCCGCAACTAGCTCAAACCAATCCAGCTGCTATGCCGCTAGTACCGTGCGTAATGTACTGTCAGCTCCCTTCGATTCCGGCTGCAGACCGCAACCCGGCTGCCCGGCAAGGACGCAGTGAAAACAGCAGAACACACGAGAAGGCGACTAAGTGTCTAGAACGGAGCAAGCCAGTTTTTGAAAAAATAAGCCGTTTTCCGGCTATGATTTGACAGACTAACCTATTAACCTATGAAGATGTATGTGTATGCACGTGTGCGTTCTTGTCCGACTACTTCGAGTCGGAATTCAGGAGAACGAAAGAAGATTCGAAGTCCTTGCCTTCATCAAGCACTTTGAATCTCGGGGGCTACACCCACTGGGTGCACTCGCGCGCCCCAGTGGAATCTTGTAGTTCCTGACCGGCTAAGGGCGTTTAGCCGGCCGTTCGGAGCCCAGGTGAGGGCAAGGATGGGAGCAAGAAAAGACAAGAAAGATTCGAAGCACCTGGCTACGCCAGCTACTCCGAATCTCGGGGGCTACACCCACTGGGTGCGCTCGCGCGCCCCCACTGGAATGTTAGTTCTCCCGGCTGAAGGCGTCCAGCCGGCGAAAGCGGCCTACTGGGACGGGGCCAGTCGGATAAAGTTAGAAGACTTGGCAGAAATAAGAAAGACTCGAAGCACCTGGCTACGCCAGCTAATCCGAATCTCGGGGACTACACCCAGTGGGTGCGCTTGCGCGCCCCCACTGGAGGTGCAGGTCGCCCGGCTAAAGGTGTGTAGCCGGACTAAGTTAGTCGGGCAGAATGCATAAAAGGAAAGCTCAACGCACAAGGAAGATTCAAGAATTTCAACAATAATAAACAAGAAGGAGAAGAAGCTCTCATAAGTTACCTGGCATCACAGGTAGCCGGTACAAACGAACAAAGTTCACAAACATACAAGACAAGACAAATACACCCGGCATCCCGGGGCAGCAGCTAAATGGCAGGACCTTTGCCGTGGGGGAGTTCTTGGCCGGCAGAAGCTGAGGGAGGGGGGGGGAGCCGCAGTACTCGTTCCGGCTCCGGCGCTGGCAGGCGGCGGCACCGGGGCCTCCACATCCGGAGTGCCGGTGGAATCCGAGTCGGTGAGCACTTCGTCCGGGTCCACATAGTCGGCGATCTTGATGGCGGACCCGCGAAGCTCCGGATGGGCTTGGTGGACGGCGGCAAGATCAGCTCCCGCACGAAAGCCCCTGTCGATCTTCTCGACGCGAGCGTCCTTATACCAGGAGAGCATCAGTGCCAGGGCCATCTCCGCCCCACCCCGCACCGCCAGGTCCCGCAGCCGGTCCACCGCAGCCGGTACCTCTCCCACCTTCGCCGCCAGCTGTGCCATCGTCTCCGGAACCGGAGCCTCCGGCCACACGAAGGAGAAGACGTCCCGCGCCGCCAAGAAGGACGACGAGCTCCTGAGCCGTCGGCTGCGCTCCCGGCCAGTTCTCCTGCAGCCGGTTGTAGGCCAGCAGGTCTATGCCGGGGTAAAAGGCTGTCAGAAAAGAGGAGTCAAATCCGGCTACCGGATCCGGAAAGAAAAGAAGACAGAAAAAAGAACTCACCTTTAGCAGTATGGCCGACCTGCATCAGCTCCTCCACCAGCGCCTTCTCCTTGACCGCTAGCCGTTTTATCTCTTTCTCTTGGTCCTTGTTCTGGGCCTCGAGAAGGGAGAAGGCTTCGGCCCAGCTAGCGAGCGAGGCGTCGCGCTCCTTGACGGTGGCCTCCAAGCCGTCTACTCGCGCGTGCCAATCCTTGTTCTGCAGGCGCAGAGTGGAGTTGGACCTGCTCAGCCGGTCGTTCGCTTTCTTCAAGCGATCGATCTCGCGCTGAGCGCACACGAGGATAGCTGCAACGAAGCCGGCTATCAGGAAAAAAAGAGAGCTAGACGGATAAAGCGAACTTACTCTGGGAGGTCCTGTTGGCGGCAGCAAGCTTCTGCTCCAGGGTCCGGTTCCCACCGGCTGTGGCCTCAAGCAGCCGGATCTCCTTCACCGCCAGCTCGAGCGTGGCGGCAAGATCCGACAGCGAAGCAGCGGAGGAGGCGTCGTCGTCCACGGCGTTGACGGCCAAGGACTCCTTCGCCGCGAGCATCGCTGTTTGCCACTCCTCCCCGAGCTCCTCGTCGGAGTTGTCGTCGCCAACAACGACGAGCTCCTTGCCAGCAGCCCCCCGCGCGCCCGCGGAGGAACCTTCCGGCTGGGAGTGATCCGCTTCTGGCTGGGGATCCTCCGGCTGGGAGGGAGGCAGCCGGCTCAGCTTGAGGAGGGGGCAGAGGCTGCGCCTCAGAGGAAGGAGAGGCGCCTGTTGGATCAGTCGGGGCACGAGGCGGCGACCCGGCTGGCATCTGAGCCGGCCTCGCGGCTCCGAAAGAAACCAGCACGCTAAAAAAAGGAGGAAAAGGCAAGAGCAAAACAAGCCAAAGTCAGAAAAGCAAGAAAGAGGATAAACAGACAGAAAGCACCGAAGGATGGGGGAGAAAAACGTACCCCGGCATGACCGGGGGCGGCCCTTTCTTCCGGCCAAGACGGCTTGGCGGCAGGGCGCCGGTCCGGCTCCTCCGCCGCAGGCCGGCGGGAGCCGGAACGGCTAGAGCCGCTCCCACCTGCTTCGCCGTCCGTCGCAGAGCGCGTCACCGGCTCCGCAGTCGGCCTGGCCTCCTCCTCCTCGTGCACCTCCGCGTGCGGGTCGGCGGCCGGCTCATCGTTCCGGCTGGGGAAGGCGTCGCCGTCCCCATCCGATTCCTCGCCAGATCACCGAGCGCGTGGCTCAGGCAAGTCCGGCGCGAATACCTCGAGGGGAGCCTCGCCCTCCTCGCGAAGGATGCAGGCGAACATCTGACGAATGCAAGAGGTCAACCAGACAGAACAAGGAGATAACACAGGGGGAATAAGCAAAATTTCCGGCTACGAGAACTTACCCGAGGCGCGTGGTTCTCCCGGCTGTAGGGCGCCAGGTTGAACTTCCAGTTCTCCGGCAGCCGCTCCTTGCTGATCGTCCACAACCACTCCTTCAAGTTGTGGTAGCGGGGATCGCGGCGCGACAGCCGGGTCGGGTCCAGCCGGCCGGAGTAGAAGCACATCTTGTGCGCCCGCTGCTGCAGCGGCATCATCAGCCGGGACATCCAGCTAAGAGTGATGTCCCGACCGGTTAGCTGGCAGGTGACAAGGGAGCGCATGTGTGCCAGCATCGCATCCGTCTCCGCCTTGTCGCCGTAGATCTTCAGGTCCCAGTGCTGCCGGCTGGACTCGACGTCTTGGAAGGCCGGCAGGTTTATCCGATTGACGTCGATGACGTTCTTGACATAAAAATATGACTGCTGCCACAGCCGTACCATGTCCTGGAGCAAGAATTTCGGGTAGCCGGATTGGGTGCGGGAGTATATGGAGGCGCCGCCGCAGACGACTAGCGGGCCCTTCGTGTACTGCACCTGCGGCCGAACTCGGAAGAGCCGGCAGAAGAGCCCGAGATCCGGCTGGATCCCGAGGTAACTCTCGCAGAACGCCATGAAGTGCGCCAGCGTTCCGATCGTGTTGCCGCCGAGGTGGTGGAGGCGGAGGTCGAAGAAGGCCAGGAACGTGAGAAAGAAGGGATGCAGCGGCAGCGCAAGCCCGCGCGCCAGGTGCGAAAGGAAGATGACGCGTTCCCCCTCCGCCGGATGCGGCGACACCTCCCCCACCGGTGCCAACCGCACCGCCACCTCCTCCGTCGGCGGGAGGACGCGGGTCGCGCGATACTTCGTGATCTGGTCCTCGGTGACGGAGGAGCCGCACCAGGCTCCGCGGTCAGCGGCCATTTCCGGCTGAGGGAGAGGAGCGGCAACGGAGGAGTGACGGTAGCCCGTAACATCGACGACGGCGAGCGGGCGGCGCAGAAGGCAAGGGCACAGGAGCAAGAGCACGCGAGGGAGAAGGAGATTGCAGCAGGGGAGCGAAGGAAAAGAACGGCCTCCCCCGTGGTGTCCCTTTAAAGGATCGGAAGGGCAACCGTCGGCAGGGCCACGTGGCGTGCATCCGGGCAACCCACATCCCAACCACCGCCTAGATCCCGTGTGCCAGGACAAGATGCACAGAAGATCCTGGAACGAGAACCGAAGCGCCGGACAGTAGTTCCCCGAGGCGACGTGCGACGGGATGTTACGCTGCCCGCCGCAGAGCAATGATGGCGCGTGCGCGCGTGGCCGGCGTCAGCACTGACTTCACGGGTAGCGCAACCGCCAAGCTCAGCCGGATGAAAATTCGAAAAGCAAGAAGGAGCGCGCGCACATTTCGCCTAAGGGCGGAATCCACACGCGCTCGGGGGCTAGTGTTAGGGGGATGATCCCCGGGTACCCCACCCGAATAAGAACCAGGACAGCCGGATCACGTCCGGCTGACCAGATGCAGCCGGACAGGTTAGGATGGGCCGGCTACCACCCAGTAGCCGGATCATAAAGAGGCAGCCGGATACGACGGCGTAGCCGGATCCAATCAGAGAGACAGGACGACGTGCCTATCAGTGCACGGTACTCCCTGTACGATGACGAGACGGGCAACCACCCGCCGATGCCGAAGACTTTGCGTGGGTGACGCTGAAACAGTGGCCTATGCTGACGACGGGCTCGCACGGCGTCCACTGTGCCTACGATAGCCATACCGCTCATACACCGAAAGGACAAGCCATGCTGGACACTGTAGATGACTAGTCGGCTGGGACCCGCCTGTGGGGCCCGCCAGTCGGACTAGCCAGCGAGACCCTTGCCTCTCTTCCTATATAAGGAGAGATAGGGCCTCAGTAGAAAAGGTTGGTCTCAGTGCATTTAAGGCAGTAGCTAAAGAATACAGCTCGAGGAGCACTTGTAGCTCGTATATCCCACATAGACAGATTAGGCAGGAGTAGGGGCTTTACCTCACCACGAGGGCCCTGAACCTGGGTACTTCTTGCGTCCCGCTACGCTCGCTTGTATCCAATCCCGCCTGCGGACGCCGTCGATAGCTTCCCTGCTAGTCCCCCACACCTCTATCTAACCTCCCCAGGTACTGCCGTTCCCAATACAATGACAACAGGGTAAAAGGAGCATGGGTTGATGAGTTACCATCTGTTTTGTGGAGTTTGCGTACTATTCCAAATAATTCGACACAAGACACGCCCTTCTTTCTGGTCCACAGTGTTGAAACCATCCTTCCATTCTAAGTATCACACGAATCTCCACGAGTAGCTACATATGATGAAGAGGCATCAAGAGAAGCACTTGAAGACGACGTTGATGCACTTGATGAAGCCCGAGACATCTCCCTACAAAGAGCTACTATATATCAACAAAACTTGCGCAACTGCCACAGTCGATGGTTGTGTCCTAGGTCCTTCGTTGTAGGGGACCTAGTTCTTCGCCTCAAACAAGACGGCCACCATAAATTAGAGTCGCCTTGGGAAGGACCTTACATTGTTAAAGAAGTTATTCCCAGAGGAGCATATCGGCTACAAGACAAGAAGACAGGAGTTAAATACTCCAATCCGTGGAACGTCACACAACTACGACACTTTTACACTTAAAAATTTATGCTTTCTCGCAATATTGATTACAATAAGGCCTATGGGCCGACTTCTTAGCCAGAATATTTAGGCCAATGGCCAGGTGGTAATCCGCCAAATAATGTATCGTCGGCTTATAAATAAAAGATAAGTTCTTCATACCTTGAGTCTTTATTTATACCTTTTTTGCCAACAAAACAGGAGATCTCTATTTCTATATAAACATTTTTCTGATAAAACTAACAACAATTATGAGCCTATGTCCAGATACAGGCATCTGAACATAGCCTCGGGGGCTACTCCCATCGGGAGCGCTGGCGTGCACCCGATACGAATCAAATTATGCATACATCACCTAAACCTATGAGTTTTACTTTGTTGTATCCTCAAAACGTTAGTCCCATCGTGAGATTCTATAAATTATTAAAACAAAAAGTCTGATAAAATTCAGAAATTCTAGCAGCCAAACAAGGCAGCTGACAAAAGTTAATACAAAAATCTCGGATCGCACCCAACGCGATAAAACTCCGAATGTCGTGTCCAAGACATGAAGGTAAGACCCCAGGATTCGTCCTGTGTGGCCTGGTAATTGCCCAAGAATGCGCTCTGCCGCTAAAATATCCGTATCAACGATACGATGAAAAATCCCGACAGACGCATTGGGTACCCGATAAAATAAAACTGGAATTCAGTATTCGATAAGACCTCAGCGGCTCGAACTGAATTATGCCAGTTATAATTACGAGTTCAGGCCTGGGGACTTGAATTTGATGTAGGTAAACATTGTTTTTGCCCAGGAGAAATTAACTGATTCCTGATCTGTCGGATGCATCAGGCTTGTTGTACCAAATCCCTATAAAACTAAAAACAATGGAAACAGTGCAAAGAAAGGAAAAAACTAAAAATATCTTTGAGACTCAACCAGAATCTATGGTTTGGGTAGAGTCTCGAGGGCTATTGACATAGGTACGATTACTCGGGTGCTTATGATTCGCTACCCTAGCTGCATAAAGGCCCATGGCCCATGAAGATTCATGAAGATGGGCCCAAAGAAGCAATTGATATTAAGAAAGTAAATATGAACCGATGTTATGTTGGTGTTGTAATCATACATATGTAACCTATCTGTATACGGCTTTGAGACCCGACCTATTATATATAGGACGGGAGAAGCCTATAAGGAGGTACCAAAAACCCCCAAGAGATCTGTAATAGTGATGTTCATCAACTAATTAGGTGAATTTGACTCCCTTGTTTGCCTGACATCCGACGCAATCCCTAGCGTTCTCTTTTTCGAAAAACCCTAAGTCCATCACCATGGGGATTGCCGAGGTTACCCCTTGTCAGACTATCTTCAAGATGGAACACTGGTCGCCGACGAATTCGAAAGCCGGCAGATAGTATACAGAGAAAAAGGCTACGTCATCATTGACGGCTAGCTATACAAAAGAAGTACCACATGTGTTTTCCTATGATGCGTCTCTTGGCAGCAAAGTATAGATATCCTCAGAGAGATACATCTCGGAGATTGCGGTCATCACACCGCTCCCCGATCGTTGGTGGCAAAAGCCTTCTACTGGTTAACTACCAAGGAGGACGCCGACAAGCTGGTACGAACCTATATGGGATGCTAGTTTGTCGCACGACAACCAAATGTACCAGCTCAAGAACTGCGGACAATACCAATTACTTGGTTGCTTGTAGTCTGGGGCCTTGAGATGGTTGAACCTTTGCAAACATCACCATGTTGATTTACACATCTGCTAGTAGCAGATGATAAATTCACAAAATGGATTGAAGCTAAACCCATTAGAAAGCTCGATGGGCCAACATCCCTAAAATTTGTCCGGGATTTAGTGGTGAGATTTGGCCTCACACATAGCATCATCACTGACAACGGCATAAATTTGTCTCTCAGAGAAGTCGAGGACTATTGTCATGAAAAAGGCATCCGCCTTGACCTAGCATCTGTGGCACATCCGCAGTCAATGGGCAAGTTGAACAGGCCAATGGACTAATTCTACAAGGAATCAAGCCACATAGAGAAGCTGGGGCCATCAGGCACCACGACATAGAGCAGCTGGGGCCTAGGCGGAGGAGTTGCCATCTATGCTATGGAGTTTATGAACAACACCCAACAGATCTACCGGCTTGACCCCTTTCTTCATGGTTTGTGGGGAAGAAGATGTCCTACCATCCGACATCCTCCACGATGCACCCAGAGTTGCCGCCTACGATGAGGATGATGCTGAAGAATCTAGACGCTTATCTGTGGACCTACTCGAGGAGGAGCACGTGCTGGCATGCCAGAGATCCGCCATCTACCAACAGAAGCTGCGTGGCTACCATAGTCACCGCGTTAGGCATCGCTCGTTTAAAGAGGGAGATCTGGTGCTTAGACTCAACTAGGAAAAATCACACAAACTATCCCCATCTTGGGAAGGACCGTTTGTCATAAGTAAAGAATTTCTCAATGGTTCCTATTACCTTGTTGATATTTGCGAGTAGAAAGATAGGCCAAAAAAGCGCAAGCACAAGCAATGTGACTCCGATGATGATTTCCTGGAGACAGATCGGCCATGGAACATAGCACAGCTACGTCCCTTTTACACTTAGCACATTTATATTATGTAATAAGTACCTTATATGATCGATGAAATAAAGCATTTGGTTCACTCATATTTCCTGAGTCTTTTACCTCCTTTAGTTGTTTATTTTTGGATCATATAAATCCTTTTTGCGCAAGTTTGCTTTTGCACTTGTAAAAATTCCTTATATGTCGATGAAATAAAGCATTTGGTATAAAAATTCCGCCTACAAGCGTTAGCTTAAGTTTTCTGGTCTACACGTTTTCTGATGTTTTTATGTGGATTACGGAGTAGTGACTTTTTGGCACTCAAAGACGGTGATTTTGTTCTTAGGTTCTTGACGATGCTATTTAGCATCATCACCTGAGAGCATGGTTATGTGCTGCGAGTCTTCTGTCTCACGAAAGGTCAAGCTTATGAACCAGAATAATGGATAAGCTAGCACTTGCTTAAAAATATATACATGTTGGATCTAGTTAAGTTGCAGGAGGCTTGCAGCCGAGTTTTATGCCTTACATATACATAAGTTTTCCACATACAACACTGCAGAGATACATTTAATACAACAATGTTTTTATGGCTCTATTGCAGGGGACTTTGCTACTACATCATCAATAGCGGGAGAGCCAGGCTTGGAGAGCTCATCAAACTCGGAGGGCCCCAGACTAGATTCCGAAGATGCTGGTTCGTCATCCATCTCCTTGTCAGGCACATAGATGTCCGCCTGGGTCAACTTGGAAACCTTGGTGTAGTAGCCGGTGAGGGAATTCCATATAGCATCGCTATCAATCTCATTTCCTTCCTCGTCAAGCTTTGGCATGCCGGAGGTTATCAGGTCCATGTCGACCTCGTCATAGTGCGCTCTGACCAAGGATAAGGCCATCGAATACTTGGCCACCGAATCTGCTGCCTTGATGGTGATATCCAAGGGCGCAAGAAGCTTTCCAGCCCGGACGCAAGAAGCTTTCCAGTCCTCGATTTTATCGGGGGCTCGGCGCAGGATCTCTGAATACTTGGCCACCGAATCTGCTGCCTTGATGGTGATATCCAAGGGCTGGGCTATCTCCTTGGCTTGAGTGGTGGCAGTGTTGATGAAGTTGCCAGGAAGACTCATGCATTCCTTTGGATCCGGAGAACCTTCACCCAAGTTGGTTAAACTAATGGGGACTGTGTTTTTGTTAGAGACAAGGATCATGAGTATAACAATACAAGTGTCCGACTTACGAAATTGACAAGGTTGGAGGAAATTTACTGAAGACGCTCGTCTCAGCTTGTTTGCATGTCTCCACCAAGATGTCGTGCTCCTTCTGAAGTTTATTGTACACCTCAAGGTTCTGAGCATTCTGCTCTTTGTCGGCTTGGTTTTGCTCCTTGAGTTGGTCAATTTCCTTCTTTAGGCACTGAATCTTGGTGTCGGATGATTATTGCATCACCCTCATTGCCTCTTCATGGCCCTTGATGACATCAGCCAGGTCTTTCTTCAATATTTTATTCTCATCATCAAGCTCCTGAATATGCTTGGATTGCTCGACGATGCTCTTGGCCTTGGCGATGGTCTCTGTAAGATGGAACATAGACAACATTGTGAGAATTCAGACGAAATGGTTCCATGAAGAAAGTAAGGAGCTGTTAGAGGAAAATATACGCTTTCTATTTTTGATCTGTTCCTCCAGGAAGGCTGTTTTACCCTTTTCAATCTCTAGAGCACCCTGCAGCTTGGAATACTTCTTGTTGGCGGCCTGCCTCCGGGCATTCTCATTCTACAAAGAGATATAATGCTTAGTTTCTCTAGAGCATCTAGTCAGAACTTCTTAGTTTCAACTAAATGCTCGGGGGATACAGTATCAGATTTTAATTCAAATATATTCTCTCTTAGAGTATCTAGTCGGAAATGTTCATTCTAACTAGAAACTCGGGGGCTACATTATCAAGTTCTACACTTAGTTCTTTGGAGCACTCAGGCTAAAAAACTTTTAATTTTCTATGGAAGAGCTCGGGGGCTACAGTGGGATATATTACAAAGTAAAAGAAGTAAAGTTCAGAGACTTACAATGGCAATAACCTTCAAATTGTTGGCCAAGTGAGCATATGCATTATGGAAGGTCTGGGCATTGTTGTAAACTGCATCTGCCTGCTTGATGAGATCATCCAGACTCAAAGTCGAAGGAGTTAGAGGTAGAGGAGTTGTAGAAGCAGGAGGCATGGATGAAGCTCTCGTTGCCTCCTGCATGATTATAGCAGTTGATGGTGCATAGGCTCCCGCCTTTTCTATTGTTGCTCCTACTGCTTCTTCTCCCTCCATTGGTTGCTTCCCTTTCTCAGTGGCATCCTTAGCTGGAGCTTCATCCACTTAGCTGGAGCTTCAACAACGTCCATATTGGCAAAGCTTGAGACATCCGGAGTTATATTGATGTCGATCTCCATGGCGGAGGTCTCAGGGATGACATGGACGAGGCTCCGGTGGAGCCTGTTGCAGGTTTGGTGGCAGGAGTTGGGGGAGAAGCAGCGGGAGATAACTTGGAGAATATGTTGCGGATATTCTTGGAACCCCCAACATCTTTGGAGGTCCGCCTCAAACCAACACCTGATTTCTTCCTGAAACATACACAGTATAAGTACAGGAATTGAATAGGTGCAAAGAAAAGTAAAGCCGGAGAATGAATATACTCATAGAATGGCAGGCGCCTTGGCTAAAGGGATGCTGGTGGATTTATTGTTCTCCACCTCTAAGGTGACGGTGGATTTTCTGGAGACTCCACTCTCCGTTTTCTTGTTCTTGCCCTCGACATCATCTTCAGAGATGGAGCTCTTCCGATTTCGTGTTGGCGGAGCTGGCTGATCCTTGGGAGCGTCATCATCAGACACAACATGGATGTCTTTCAGCTTTGGGTCATAGACCTGGGAGGCCATCTAATCTGCCACCAGCTGATAGATCCAACATCGAGTCAAATGAGTAATGCATTCAAGACGGAAGACCTTAGAGTATATATAACGAGCAACAAAGGAAGCACAGTTAACTCTGGGCACTTGCCGCCTTCGAACATGCCAAACGTGATCTTGAAGCCATGCTTCATGTCTTTCACTTTGACGATGTCCTTTAGCCGGAGCTTGATGGAGTCATTGGAGAAGTTGTCCTGCGAAATTCACATAGGATCTTTTCAGCACTTGGAGTACTTGTGCATCAACTCGGTGTGGTGCTACAGAGGTTGGATCCGCCTTGTTAACCAGCACATGGCTAGGTCCAAGCCGGTCAGTCCTCCGTCTAGCAGCCACTCGATCCGCCTTACGGCACGAGAGGCCTCGACATTGGAAGGGAGAGGGCCTTCGGATCTCCATGTAGGGGCCTCGGCGGCGGCTCCATCGACGAAGTCAGGGTATGAGTCTTGACGGTCGTCCAGACGGATATCTGGGCTCTACAAATATGTTTGCTACCAGTTCTTGCAGGACTCATGACCGACGATGTCGGGGAATCGCCGGTGAGGACGGATCTTAAAGCTGATTGTTCCGCAAATCCATAGCTCATCCTTGGATTCTACAGACTCTCTCTTGACGGTGAAGAAATAGATAAACAGATCTAACCTATGCTTAATTCCTAGGTATCCTTCACACAAAGCTATGAAATTGCTGAGTACGGGGATGCTGTTGGGAGAGAGGTTGTGGGGAAGTACCCGGAAGTGTCGAAGAACCTCGAGGAAGAAGTCAAAGACTGGCAGGCTAACACCACGTACCAGCTAGGACTTAAGGTACACCTTCTCTCTGGCTTGGGGAGAAGCGACCACCTCGCTGGTCGGTGCCGGCCGCCGGGCCAAGCCCTCCATCGTAGGAAGATAGCCTTCCACGATGAGTTCATGGACCTGCTCGATGGAGAGGTCAGAGCCCCTCCATACCCCCTTGTGGGAGTCAGCATCTTCTTCTTCAGTATCAATTGCCGCCCGTTTTTGGTTGTCACCGATGGATTCCACCACGGCAGAGACTGGGACCACCCCTTCCGGTGGGACAGAAACACTCCACAATGGCTCAAACGAAGCTTTGAGAGCCACCTCCATTGAGGGAGTGCTGTTGTTGGAGGCCATTGCGAAGCTGGATGAAGATTTGGGGGAAGGAAGTAATCTGGCTAGGGTTTTCCGCTAGAAAGCTCGAACAGTCGCGTGACGGGAGGAAGAAGAAGACGCTGGGAATAATGCGGGTAAAATAAAATGCCTAATCCATGGTAAATATTTATAGACCCTAGCGTCAAGATTCGTGCAAGGAAATCTAACGGATAAAGTGTTGCCTACGTGTGGATGAACATGCGTGGTAATTTCGCCACGTCCCCCAATTTGCCGCTTAACGTTTCGAATTTTGCACGCGTGAAAATAGCTAATGATTAATTCCCTGCTATATCTGAGTTTCGAGGTAACATAGGATGTACCCTATGTCATCCTTCTGACTGTTGCAGTGGAAGAGTCACATCTGAAGATTCCATGGAGGCCGGAAACTATTCGACTCTAGAAGACATGACTTGAAGAATCTTCGTCTCACATTATGAAGACGGAGAGGATTGCAGGGTTCTTTTGGAGACCTTCAAGCTATTGCTCGACGAATTGTCAGCTTCACCTATATGGAGCATTCAAGATTGAAAGGCAAGATGGCGCAAGATCTCAAAGTCCTCCAGGGGATAATATTGGGACATGCTAAATGGGTATCACCATTCCATGCCTCTAATCCGGTTAACCCGGGTGGCCCACGGTTGGTAGCACGGCCCATGGCCTGCTGGGCGGCCCAGTTAGACAGGTCCAAAAGGGAGGCCCATACTGTATAAAGGAAGGCTACGTTGAAGTCACCTACCTACTCGGAGCCTTGGAGTGCAAGACACGAAAGACTAGTTAGTGTTAGTGTAGGACTCTATAACCTGTCCGGCAAGGTCCTTTCCCTGTAACCCTAGGTTCTAGTGCCTTTATAAGCCGGACCTATGGGAGACTTTAGGGCACGATTCATAACACCCTCACACAGTGAACCAATCTCTATAACTCGGCGTATTGCCTTTATAGTAATTTATAGCAGGACTAGAGTTCCGCCACTATTTTGGGACTTGAACCTAGGTAAGCTGTGTAACCTCGTACCTGCCAACTCGCCGCCTTCCCCGACATATCTAAACACGCTCTATGAGGGCCCCTCCATGGCGTACTCGTCAGCAATACCACGACAACAACATCGCAAATTTTGTCTATTGAATCGACTACTGAGTTAAGAGCAGTCAGATCGACTTAGCTCATCCCATAGTGGCCGGAATCCGTGACGGGGTCCATCCTAGAAAACTGGGGTTTCAAGGCTAAAAAACGTTAACCGGATTGTCTTGCATGTCGCGCTTCTAGCTAGCCTCTTTCGACGTGAATTGTGGAGCATCTACCATGGGATTGAGGGTGAAGGAGGACGTTTCGGTGTAAAGACGGAAATTCTATGATCTAACATCATAGGTGGCAGAAATCAGGTCTAACACACTTTTTGGTGACTCCACTGGGGACACAGTAAATCTTAGATCGTATAACAATGGCCGGTCCAGGAATAGCAAACCCCGGTGAGGTTACTCCTGAAAATATCATACAGCCCGCCTTTGATGAAATTACGGAAGGACAACGCTTGCTCTTTGAGGCTATGAAGTCGAGGCGCCAGGAGGAAATTGACATGTTGCAGAAGCAGCGAGAATACGAACTCATGGAGCAGCTCAAGGAGCTATAAAGGAAGAAAGAAGATGAAGACATGACCGCTTTCTTGGCAACTTTCAAGAAGGATTGCCAAGGCATCATCACTTCATCCGGTGAGGCTAGGATCGCGCCTCTTCTAGATGACACCTCTATAAGTGCTGATATGTTGATTGTTGATCAAATTGCTGCCATAGATATATGCATTAATATCAAATCAAGTGGTCTTTAAGGACGTAGTAGATTATGTAAATGCTAGCAAAAATACACCTACCAATTTGGGTACTAATGCGGCCATCTCTAACCCAAGACCATCGGTTACACCGATGAATTCCTGCATAGGACAAAATTAGCAGATCATGGTCAATCCTCCTTGCCCGGAGCCTATCAGGACCATCCCATATTCACCACATCCGCTGAATTTGGCTTCATTTCCAATAGCTCATGGCATAGTAGCGGATTACAATTTGGATCTATTCCACCATACGATCACCTTTGGAGCCCATGGAAAATAATATATTCACAAAGCATCTGATCTATTCACAGAGAAGTAGCATGCACACCTAGAGAATATATTCTAGCTATCACAGTTCATCACTAATTTTAAGGCTTTTTTCCATGAACAGTTTATTATTTAATGGAACTAGAGCATTCCAAAATGAATTCTCCACTTCTGTCACTTTCACCTCACAACTATCTAATGACTCCTGGACTCTTACAAATATCTATGGACCATGTCAAGCAGATAGGAAAATTGACTTTTTGGACTGGTTTTCCAACATCTCTATGCCTGATAATGTAGATTGGCTTGTCTTA
Source organism: Avena sativa (assembly GCA_916181665.1). Lineage (NCBI taxonomy): Eukaryota > Viridiplantae > Streptophyta > Magnoliopsida > Poales > Poaceae > Avena > Avena sativa. The sequence continues at coordinate 99,414,753 of OV702287.1, read as the reverse complement.
GGGGATTTTAATCTTATCAGAAGACTTACTGATAGAAATAAAAGTGGCGGGGATGTTAATGAAACTATGCTTTTTAATGATGCTATCAGCAACCTGGGACTTATTGAACTACCACTGAAAGGAAGGAAATTCACTTGGAGTAACATGCAGAAAGACCCACTGCTGGAAAGACTTGATTGGTTCTTTACTTCTAGCTCATGGACAACCAAATATCCATATACATTGGTTACCCCCTTATCCAAGCCTACTTCTGATCATCTACCTTGTGTCATCTCTATTGGAACTAACATTCCCAAGACACAAATTTTTAGATTTGAAAATTACTGGCTTCATCATTCTGATTTTAAACAGATTGTGCAAAATGCCTGGAATATACCAGTGAATCATCAGGACTTGGCCAAAAGGATATGTGCCAAATTGAAAATGTGAGGAGAGGCATCAAGATATGGGCCAAACAGTTACCATGCTTAAGGGAACAAATTGCTAAGGTGAATGACACAATTGACCTTCTGGATCTACTTGAAGAATCTAGAACCTTAAGCATCAATGAATGGCACCTCAGAGATATTCTGAAATCCCATATTATCTCTCTACTCCAGAATCAAAACACCTATTGGAAACAAAGAGGGAAAATTAAATGGGTAGAACTAGGGGATGAGAACACAAAGTTTTTTCACTCCAAAGCTACCATCAGTTATAGGCACAATTATATTTCAATGATCAAGAATGAAAGTGGCCATGAATTTTTCAATCACTATGACAAGGCTGATATTCTATGGAATGACTTCAGAGCAAGAATGGGTACATCAAACAAACTGAGATGCATTTCAACCTGGCAGATTTCTATGGAAATGGAATGACTGATGAGATGAAGAATTCACTTGAAAAACCTTTTCTTGACAAAGAAATTGAGGAGGTTATTTCTGATTTGCCAAATGACAAGTCACCTGGGCCTGATGGTTTTAACAATGAATTAATCAAAAGCTGCTGTTCAATCACTGGAAATGATATCAAAATGCTGATCCATGACTTCTTCAATGAGAAAGTCTCTCTTGAGAGCATCAACTCATCCTACATTACTCTCATTCCTAAAATCACATGCCCTTCTACCTCTACTGATTTCAGACCAATTTCCTTATTGAACTGTGTGTTCAAAATCATTGCCAAACTTCTTGCAAACAGACTGCAATTTGTTATTCTGGAATTGGTGCATAATAAACAATATGGTTTTCTCAATAATAGATCTATTTAGGATTGCCTTGGATGGGCTTTTGAATACCTATTCCAATGCCACAAATCAAAGGAGGAAATCCTAATTCTAAAACTTGATTTTGAGAAGGCATTTGATACTATTGATCACTCTGCCATCATAAATATCCTCAAAGCTAGAGGATTTGGCAGGAAATGGATCAAATGGATAGAAATGATCTTTGAATCTGGATCCTCTGAAATCCTACTAAATGGAGTGCCTGGGAAAAAAATCTATTGCAGGAGAGGTGTGAGACAAGGTGACCCACTTTCACCACTACTATTTGTTCTTGCTGCTGACCTTCTACAATCTGTCTTGAATAAGGCCATGCATATGAACCTTCTAACCCCCCTATAGATGGACCCCCCAACAGTGATTTCCCTATTATTCAATATGCTGATGATACATTGGTGGTACTTAAGCCAGATGCTACTCAATTATTGTGCTTGAAAGCACTTCTTCAAACATTTGTAGATTCCATTGGGCTCAAAGTCAACTACTTGAAATCTAGCATGGTGCCAATAAACTTATGTAAGGATAGGTTAATGCATTTTTCTCTGACAATCAATTGTCAAACTGGTAGCCTCCCTTTCACCTACCTTGGATTGCCACTAAGCATTTCAAAACCATCTATGGAACACTTTTTGCCCATTATTCAAATAGTTGAAAGAAGATTATGTGGTATAGCTGATTTCTTGAACTATGGAGGAAAATTGCAACTGGTAAAATCTGTTCTGTCCTCACTCCCTCTATTTTTCATGAGCTGTTTGGAGGTACCAATTGCCATCAAGGATCAAATTATAAAATACATGAGACATTGTCTCTGGAGAAAAAATACTGAAGATGTTCAGGAAAAAGGACAAGCTCTGGTGTCTTGGGACAAAATCTGCCGTCCTAAAAATCAGGGGGGTCTAGGGGTACTAAACTTATAGATTCAAAATACTGCCCTCCTTCTAAAAAATCTGGACAAATTCTACAATCACCATGACATCCCTTGGGTTCATCTCATATGGGGAACTTACTACAAAAATGGAAAATTACCAGGAAGAAGCATGGAAGGATCATTCTGGTGGAAATATCATATCAAGTTAATTGATAATTTTAAAGGCATGGCTAAGTGCAATCTGAATTCGGGAAAGTCTGCATATTTTTGGTCTGACCTTTGACAAGATGAGTGCCTGATGAATAAATTCCCTCACCTTCTGTCCTATGCTAAGTCTTCAAATATCAGTGTACATGATTTCTTGGAGGATAATTTTCACCTGCCACTTTCTCAACAAGCATACTCTAAGTTTGTAATCATGGAAGAAAGATTCCAGGAAATCATGCATACCACTCATGGGGATACCCATGATAATTGGAGCTATATTTGGGGGTCAGATAAATATGAAGTAAAAAAGGCCTACGCAGCCATGATTGGATACTCCCCATCACCACCACACTCCTAATGGGTTTGGACATCCTCTTGCCAAAATAAACACAAGTTCTTCTTCTGGCTTTTGCTTCTGGACATATTGAATACAAGGAATCTTCTGAAAAGAAAGCAGTTCAGCCTGCCTGACTACAACTGTGTAACATCCAACTGTTACTTGGAAGAGTCAGTAAACCACCTATTCTAGGAATGTCCATTTGCAAACAAATGCTGGGACCATATTTACAGAAACAGAACTGCAAACCCATCAGGATTGGAAGCTGCCATTTGCTGGACCATATTTTCAGACATCAAAGAAAAGTTACACCTGCCATTTGCAATGGAAATCATTATCATGACTACCCGGGGTATTTGGATATGCAGAAATGAGAAGATTTAATGACAAAAGACCCACACTTGAAAGATGGAAAGCAATCTTCTATCAAGAGATGAGATGGTACAATTCAGAAATAAAAAAAATACAAGGAGAAATTCAAAGCCTGGCTGAACTAGCAATTAGATCAGGGATAGGGTAGACTTTACCCACTTTAGAATGGCTTTATATTCCTATTTTGATCTACCTTAGATCTTTGTAACATACTCATACCTTATAATAAAAAATAAAAAAATAACTGCAGTGGGGATTCTCCCTACTGTTTCACCTCAAAAAAAATTACAAGATGTATCAACGCCTTCTTTGATGTGTAATAACTACAAGTAATCACTTCCCCTTATTCTCATGAACTAACTACTAATATAATTGTCTTCTACATGTTATAGAGAGGGAGTGGTGGTGCAGGCCTAGTGGTGCTCGGCAACAGGAGTAACATCAAGTCAATGTGGTGGCCTACAACTGAAGCTCGAGGAAGACGCCAACTTCTACACCGTGTCGAAGGCAGCAGTAGCAGGTGGTGTAGATGCCGGCTCATCGAGATGTTGGTAGCCATCTTGTAGTTGGTTGATGTCTACGCACTTCTATTCTTGTAGACAGTTGTTGGGCCTCCAAGTGCAGAGGTTTGTAGAACAGCAGCAAGTTTTCCCTTAAGTGGATCATCCAAGGTTTATCGAACTCAGGGAGGAAGTGGTCAAAGGTATCCCCTCTCAAGCAACCCTGCAATCAAGATACAAGAAGTCTCGTGTGTCCCCAACACACCCAATACACTTGCCAGGTGTATAGGTGCACTAGTTCGGCGAAGAGATAGTGAAATACAAGTGGTATGGATAATTATAAGCGGTAACGGTGATAGAAAATAACTTGATGGCGTGGAAAATACTAAAGGCAAACTGAAATAAAGATAGTAGCAAGCAAACATGTAACAGATCTAATTGCAAACGGTGTATCAATGCTTAGAAACAAGGCCTAGGGATCATACTTTCGCTAGTGAACACTCTCATATAAATATCTTCTCTTTATGATACTACGCTGAACTATTCTCCGGTTGAACACTCTAATCGATGGTAGGGCTATAAAAGCACTCCTCAAAGTAAGTCTTTCCCATCTAGAAAACCACACACTGTTACCTTGAGCACTAGATGAGTCCAACAAACACCACAATTTCATAAAGACATCCAACTCCAAATATAACTCATAACAAGTATTTGAGAACTCTAGCCTAAGTGCCACCATGGTGTGCACGCTGTCACTTTCACACACATGGGGAGAGCAGAGATCTAATAAAGCACTTGAGTAGCAAGATAGATCTATAGATTACAAGCTCATGATCTCAATAAGATCATGCATATAGAGAGAGATGAACACATAGCTACCGGTAGAACCCTTAGCCTCGAGAGAGAACTACTCCCTCCTCATCATGGGAATCAGCAACGGTGATGGAGATGGCGGTGGAGATCGATGGAGATGGCTCCGGGGGCACTTCCCCGTCCCGGCAGGGTGCCGGAACAGAGACTTTGTGTCCCCCGAATCTCCCCTTCGGTGGCGGCGGCGCTGCGGAACTTTTCGTCGATTTCTGATTGACGATCTAGGGTTTTGGTATCGGGAGGCTCTTATAGGCGAAGGAGGCAAGGTCGGTGGAGTGCCAGGGGGCCCACACCACCTGGTGGCACGGCCAGGGCTAGCCCGCACCACCATATGGTGTGGCCAGGCCCTGGCCCTCCTACGTCTCTGCTTCTGGCTCCGTGAGTCTTCCGGTAAAATAGGAACTTTGGATTTTGTCCCGTCCAATTCCGAGAATATTGATTTTCTGACTTTCCTGGAACCAAAAACAGCAGAAAACAGGCAACTGGCACTATGGCTCTTGTTAATAGGTTAGTCCAAGAAATCATATGAAAAGTACTCCAAAGTGTGGACAAAACATAAGAAAGTAGATAAAACCAAGCATGGACCATCAAAAATTATAGATACATTTGCAATGTATCAACATCCCCAAGCTTAACTCCTGCTCGTCCTCGAGTAGGTAAGTGATAAAAAGAAAGAATTTTTGAGGTGACATGCACCATCATAAACTTGATCAAAGTATTTGTAAAACATTCAAAGCTGGGATCATAGTACTTCAATCATAACATGAAAGACAAAGTTCTAGCAATACGACAAAGAAACTATGTTGCAACATGAAAAGGCACAAACAAAAGAGTCATGAATAATAATGCTTTGCAAGACGTTTGTTTGTTTCACATAAATAAAACATAGCATAGTGGCATTCAACTTGTCCCTCATAGAGTATCAAACATAAATGCATAGGACACCTTCAAAGTTTATAAGGGTGACTAGATACAATTAGTTTAATAACAAGCAATATCAAAGTTATGCATCAATCAACAAGTCTTGGGACAATGCACATAGAACTAAGAATGGCCACTATGGTCTCTCAATAGGTGCATAAAGATAGAAGGTGGAGACTCAATATAATGGTGGAAGAAAGGCCTTTTTATAAAAGTAAGTAGGGATTCAAGTCTCATAAAGAGCTTCCAAAAATTATGGTACTTATAGCTTTCAGCTCTCATTGCCCCTATCATAAGCTTCTTGAAGGTGATTAAGGTTAAAGTGAAACAACTAAGAGGATATGCTTGACAGGTTATAAACCGAAATCTCATGCCCCTTAGTTACGAAGACCGATCCTCATGCTACTCAACTTCAGTCACGAGTAAGCTCTTGTCATTGTAAGTATATGTGTATCATTAAGAACCTCCAATGGGGTACCCCTTGCACATGATATGGGAGCTTTCCCATAATCAAAATGACAAGGCAAGCAGACAATGCGCATCTCAGCGATCTTTTTATTTGCTATTTGCATAGGTTTTTATTGAGGATGCTTCATAGAGTGCTCATTATGGTGATGCTGCAAGTTTCCACCATGATTAGGCATGTCTTAGGCTAGCGGCCCAGGCATTTCTCTAACACACATACAAACTCCATGATCTTACAAGTTCCACTTTTATTTCACACCGCCAGGATCCGTAAGCAAAAGAACATGATATCAACGGGGTACAACGTACAGGTGCAATGTTGAAAGCGTTCCCCATGAAACATGGTTCTGCTAATTTCAACTTATAAAGCGCAAGCATATACGCAACAAAGGAGGACCCAATGGTTCAAGTTTATTAGAGGCAATAAAGTAAAGTGTGCCATCAAGTTCGTGAGAGCTTTAATCACTAGTTTTCTCATAACAAGTGGAAGGTAAAAAAAAGCATGAATATACTTGGAATAGCATAAGCTAGTAGGTAGGTATGGTGGACTCTTTGTAAAAACTTGGTTTAGGGAATTGGTTGCATGAGTGGAACTCATACTTGGTTGTGGAGGCTAGCAAAAGACTGGGAGCGACAAACTAAGAGAGCAATAATGGCCATAATCATGCAGAGCGAAAAAACATCATTGATCAAAGCATAAAGTGATACTACAAGTTGAAAACTAAAGGATCATAAAGGCATAAGGTGACTTGAGATAGTCATAACATGGTGTGAGCATGCGCCAAGTCAACCCAAATAAAGCATCAAAGGAGAATACCACTATACTATGCTTTAATATGCTAAAACAACGCATGATTCATCCAAGGCACATTAAGCAATCTCAATTGTTTATAACAAGTCATGCTATCAAGCATGGCATGACAAAGCATAGGCCACAGTCAAAAACAAGCTCTTTTTACCACATAGCATGAGCTTTCCTACTCTTTTCCAAACCAAACCAAACTATTTGCAAACCAATGTATGAAAGAGGGGGTCCAACCACTTATTCAGAACACTAAGCAAACCAAGCAAACTAAAAACCGAAACAAAAACGAAAAAGAAGACACTCCAAGAAAAACACAACTGTGCATGAAACAGTAAAAATGACGCGTTTGGAAGAAACCTAGGATTTTTATTGATGAAGAAGGGGATGCCTTGGGCATCCCCAAGCTTTGACGCTTTCACTTCTTGGATATTTCTTAGGGTGACACGCGTGGCATCCCCAAGCTTGAGCTTTAGTCCATCCTTCATCTCATTACTCATTCCTTCCATACACCTGAAATTTTTCCTTCATACAAAACTTCACACAATCTTTATCAGCAACATTAGCGTACTCAAGATAAATAAGTCTTAAGGTTCAGTTATAACACCAAATAAACTTCCATTAGAACACTATCTACTGTAGCACTTCCCTCAAAAAGCTCAATTCTCCAAAAGAACTCAAGAAGGAACTAACAAGAAACAAATGCAGAAAATGGCAGAAATCTGTCAAAACAGACCAGCAGGTAAAGATGAATATTTTCGAAGATCTTATGTTGCTTAAATCAAAAAGTGTTGAACTCACTAAAGTTAGACAACAACCTGGGGCAGAAGCACAAAAAATTACAGCTCAATCCGACATACAGAACTCTCTCACGAATTTTTACGGTGAAGCACAAAAATCTGTTTCGGGACAGCAACTTTTCCAAGCATTACTTCTCTCTCATTAGAGGTTAATATTGGCACAAAAAGCAAATAAAAAGGATAAGGAGATGTTATTATAGAGGTAATAACTTCCAAGACTCATCTAAAACTTTTGGGTTATCTCCCAATAAGTACTTTTCTTTAACGCCTTTAAGTTAGGCATGATAGTTTGAGAAGATGCTCACATAAGAAATATGAATTGAAGTAAAAGAGAGCATCAAGAAGAAAATTCAAAACACACTTAAGTCTAACCCACTTTCTATGCATAGGAATCTTGTAAAGAAACAAGTCATGAAAGCACAAAGCAACAAGCATAGGAAAACAAAACAAGTGCAACTTAAAAATTTTCAACATAAAGAGGGGAAACTTAATATTGTTGAGATACATAAAACCATGTTTCCCTATCTCATAATAACTTTCAGTAGCATCATGAATGAAATTAACAATATAACTATCACATGAAACATTCTTATCATGAGCCATATGCATAAAAGAATTAATACTCTCCACATAAACATAGTCATTCTTATTAATTGTGGTGGGAGCAAATTCAACAAAATAGCTATCATTATTATTCTCATCACCATAATCATCAAATATAGGAGGCATATTGTAATCATTAATTTTCTCCTCAATAGTTGGTGGACTGAAAATATCATATTCATCATTGTAATCATCATATATTGGAGGTTTGGTATCATCATAAGCAATAGAATAGCTATCTTCCAAAGTTGGGGAACTAAAAATATCATTTTCATAAAAACTAGCTTCCCCAAGCTTAGACTTTTCCATAGCATTAGCAATAATGGTGTTCAAAGAATTCATACTAATAACATTGCTATTAGCACGCAAATAAAGTTCCATAGGTTTTTTAATTTTCTCTTCAAACACATCATGTCCTAACTCAAGATAAATACTATAAAGCTCTCTAATTTTGTTGTTGTTTTCCATTAAGCCTAACTAGTGAAAACAAGAAACAAAAAGACAAAATTGCAGAATCTAAAGGAAATAACTTTGAGTACTCACACCAGAAAATAGGCGTTTGCCGTGGAAGGTTCTTCTTCTTTAATTCTCCGGTGTGAATACCTTTTACCTTACCTCCCCGGCAACGGCGCCAGAAAATAGCTTGATCTCTACGCACTTCTATTCTTGTAGATAGTTGTTGGGCCTCCAAGTGCAGAGGTTTGTAGAATAGCAGCAAGTTTTCCCTTAAGTGGATCACCCAAGGTTTATCGAACTCAGGGAGGAAGTGGTCAAAGGTATCCCCTCTCAAGCAACCCTGCAATCAAGATACAAGAAGTCTCTTGTGTCCCCAACACACCCAATACACTTGTTAGGTGTATAGGTGCACTAGTTCGGCGAAGAGATAGTGAAATACAAGTGGTATAGATAATTATAAGCGGTAACGGTGATAGAAAATAACTTGATGGCGTGGAAAATACTAAAGGCAAACTGAAATAAAGATAGTAGCAAGCAAACATGTAACAGATCTAATTGCAAACGGTGTATCAATGCTTAGAAACATGGCCTAGGGATCATACTTTCGCTAGTGAACACTCTCATATAAATATCTTCTCTTTATGATACTACTCTTAACTACTCTCCGGTTGAACGCTCTAATCGATGGTAGGGATATAACATCACTCCTCAAAGTAAGTCTTTCCCATCTAGAAAACCCCACACTGTCACCTTGAGCACTAGATGAGTCCAACAAACACCACAATTTCATAAAGACATCCAACTCCAAATATAACTCATAACAAGTATTTGAGAACTCTAGCCTAAGTTCCACCATGGTGTGCACGCTGTCACTTTCACACACATGGGGAGAGCAGAGATCTAATAAAGCACTTGAGTAGCAAGATAGATCTATAGATTACAAGCTCATGATCTCAATAAGATCATGCATAGAGAGAGATGAACACATAGCTACCAGTAGAACCATTAGCCTCGATGTCGTGGTGGTGTCACGGCAGATGCCATGGATAGGCTAAAGGTGGGGACTAATATGCGCTAGGGGAATCCAGGGAGGGATAGTAGAGTGATTCTCTACACAGAAGCTTTGTATTGATGTTCAATCTCCAAGATTACAAGAGCTCCTCAAGCTGTATTGAGAAGAGGAGGAAGAAGAAACTCTCTTACTCTTGCCTACCAACTAGCCCAAGAACCCTAGATCCACTAGTGCTCAACTAACTAGAAATCTCCTTGGTCTGTATCCGAAAAAACCCAACCTCCTTACCAGAACCCCAACCCCCCCTTATATAGAGGTGGTTCGGTCCTGGCCTAGGGCATACGTGGAGGCATATTCCTAAGAATATGCCCCCTCCCAAAGTAGTAACCCGACAGGGGTGCTTTTCCCCCGCGTCACACTTGCTTTAGCGACGTAGCCTCTGCGGCGCCCGCGTCAGCCGACGTGAGCGTCGTCACCCTTGTCGGCCATGATCCGGTGGTCTTGCCCTTGCTTTATTCGCTCATCCAGTACGCATCAGACCTTCTTTTTTGACCAGAGAGATTCCTTTCTTCTCCTAGAAGCCAAGCGAGGATCCGGACCACAGTTGATCCGGCCACACCTGTTCCTGCATATAAGCCAGACAAGTATTTTCGACTTACTCCTTGAGTCGGACGAGACAATGTTAGGCGACCCGCCTGGTCCGGGTTACTCCGTGATCCGGCCTGCCTTGAGGTGACTCGGCCAGCATCCGCTTTGACCTTGCCGAACCTCGGCTAACTCGGCCCTTATACCCCGGAGTGACCCTACCCGGGGTTATCCCCCCAACATTAGTCCCCGAAGCTGGTGCGGCCTTAGTGGCCTTGGTCGCTGAGGCCACATCAGGTTCATTCGTATTTAAGCCTCGGACGTTTAGTTCCGGGTTAATTTCTTGTCTCGGATTATATGGATTTACATTCCCTTCGCACGTTCCAAGTTTTCACTTGCCGGCCGGGTTACCATTGTAGCTCGGATCCTATGGTTTAACTTTCCCTCTGCACATTTCAAGTTTTCACTTGTCGGCCGGGTTACCACGGAGGCTCGGATCCGGACCTTGCTTCCTTCTCTCATACGCCAACCCATGTAAGGGTTAATCATTGCGTTACCTCATTTTAAGGGCCTGCACTGTAACTGCGCAGTAACTGTCAGTGATTACTGTGCGTTGGTTACGTCACGCATGTATCCTTGTTTACCGCAACTACACGTCGTGTCATTGGATCATTTTTACTCTGTGGCCTCCGCTGTGGCTTCTCTCTGATTGGCTACTGCCAGTGATACACGGCCACAGCGTGTGGCTCTCCAGCGCAGCGCGATCCCACTTGTTGATTACTAGGGGCAGTTAAATAGGGGAGGGGCGTGCCCCTTAGCACTTTTCTATCTCCGTGCCCCCTCGCCCGTTCCTCTTCTTCTTCCTCGCGACCGCGGCGCCGCCAGTGCCCGTTGCAGCAGCGCCGCCGCCGCACCTTCTCTGTGCCTCCGCACCGCAGCCACCGCTGCACTACTATTTAGCCACGGGTCCTCGTCAATCTAGACCGCAGAGCCCCGCCGCCGCCAGCTCCAGCGAGGACAGCGGAATCGAGATGACGGAGGAGGAGCTCATCATCGTCGAGCAGGAGATGGAGGAGGACGGCGGCGCGGCAGACCGTGGCGCATGGGCCGGCTCGTGGGTCTGCCAGGACGACATCGACTGGCTCTACCGGACCCAGCGTATTCCCGCCGGCATCGCCGCTCGTCTCCCCTCCTCGGAATTGGCCCCCTCACCCAATTCGGGTGAGTTCGTTGTTTTCCTATCCCATTTCCAATGGGGATTTGGACTTCCGGTGAGTGATTTCTTCCGGGACTGGGTCCGGAACTATCACCTGCAACCACATCATCTCCCGGCGAACGCCATCACCTCTCTGTCCGCTTTCGTTTCCTCGATCGAGGGCTACACCGGACTATGGCCCACGAAGGAGCTGTGGATCCGGTTCTTCAGCCTCCGTCGCAACGTCGTCCCCAACATCCACGTCGAGTCGGAGGACAAGCAGCTCACTCAGTTCGGAGCTGCCTCGATCTCACCCCAGAGGTATTCAATTTTTCCCTGGGTCACCGGGCTTAACTCCTGCAAAGGATGGGCCCGGAACTTCTTCTACGTCCGGAACGAAGGCACCGAAGACTTGATCCGGTTGCTGCTGTACGCTCCGGGTCCCCCGGACACGAATTTCTGGGAGGAGGTCGCCAAAAAACCTACAGCTCTGGCCAACCAAGTCAACAAAAGGTTTGCGGAGCTGAAGAAGCTCGGATTGCGCAACGAGGATGCCATGATCACATTCGTGCGCAACCGAATCTCTCCCCTCCAGCGGCGCACTCACAAGTTGTGCCATATGAGCTTCAGTCGCGACCCCAACCGAACCTCCTCGTTCGAGTTGAGAAATACGGAGATCTTCCGTCGGGTCAAGGCTCTTTTCACCACCCATAAGGATTTTTCCGCCGAATGGACGTGGGGAATCGAGCATTACTGCCGCGACAGGCTCCCTCCCGCGGTAAGCTTCGCGGAGTAAACTTATTTCGGATCAGTTACGTGTCGGTTCTTATCGTATTTTTGACTCTACTCCTTGTGCTTTTTTCTCAGCTGTTTCTCCAGCAAACCCTCGAGGATGGTACTGATCCGACCCTTAAGTGGGCCCCGGACCGAGAAATCCCGGATGAGGAGGAGCCGGACCAGGAGATGTTCCTCCCCACAACCGACGCCACCAAACAACCCAGCGGTACATTCTCTTCTCTTAGAGATTGGCCCGACGATGAGGATGACTCAGATATCGACGTGATTGAACCTGTTGAGGCTGTCCCTCTTTCTTTTGCCTTCCCGGCATCAGCTAACCCCGGTGGGAACATCCACGAGGATTCTCCACTTGCCACGGGCGAGCCTGTTCTGGTGGCGTCGAAGAAGAAGCGCGGATCCGCGTCAAGTTCTTCTTCCGAACCTTCTCAGCCTATCAAAAGGCAAAAGAAGGTCGGAGACAAGACTGCCTCCAAACGGGCAGGCAAAGCCCCGGCACGGAGGGCCCGGAAACCTAAGGAGGCCGAGATATCGGATGCGTAAGTCATTTTTAACTGCGCAACACACTTCTCCCTGCATCGTGGTAATTTCACTCCTGACATTATTTTCTTTTGCAGGGCTCCCGTGGAGGTCCCTCAGAGCGGATCGAGCATCTCCTCTCCCCTTCGGTCCGGTCCTTCCCCTCCTCGTGACGACGAGTCACGCCCGCTGAGCCCTATTCCGGAGGGCTCTGCGGCCGCTCCGGGTTCCACAGTACCTCCTTTAGAGGAACATGACCTCGGATCGGGAGGGGTCGGATCGGCCGAGGCAACGACGTCCGTTACTTCGGCATTGTCGCAACCAGCAACCACCAAGTCTACCGCAACTCCAGCACCAGCAGTAGCTCCAGCACTAGCCACCGAACCAGCGCCTGTCCCGGCTCCGAAGAAACCAACAGCAGCTCCAGCACCAGCCACCAAAGCTCCCGTGCCAAGTTCGTCTGCCTCGTCCGAGTCATCCCAAGCTCGGCGAGGAAACACTCCAGCGGCTTCCAAGGGAAAATCCACTGTGGTCACCTCCTCCCAGCAAGCCAAAGGCAAGTCCACCTCCGTCGAGGCCGGGCAGCGAACCTTGTCGTCAATGCTTCCAAAGAAGTCACCAGCAGCGACGGATCCTCCTGCCGAGCCAGCGATTCGCAGCAGATGGTTCTTCACACTAGCCCAGCTCTTGCCCTAATTGAAAGGAAAGAAGCTCACGCAAAGGGCTTGGTGGCACCTCACATGCCCACTGGCGAACGGTACCCTCCGAGCCTCATCGAGTTTGTCATGAACTGGAATAAGGCGGAGTTCGTCTACAACGACGATCTCCCGGAAAAGTTCGGCCCAGCTGAATTTTCCGCTCAGATGAATACCGCCGCCAAGGCCATTAACCTCGCTGGGCGTATGATGGAGGTACGTCATTTCTTCTTTACATGCCGTAGATAATAACCATTAGTCCCCGAGCCTCCGGCGGAGTGACTTGTTACTCGGCCGGATGCTCCTTAGAAGATCAACGTAGCTGCATGTAAACTTCAAATATGCACACACCTAGATCCGGGTTAAGTTCCGCTTGGCCCGGATCTCGTATACTTCGAATATGCACACACCTAGAGCCGGGTTAAGTTCCGCTTGGCCCGGATCTTGTACACTTCAAATATGCACACACCTAGAGCCGGGTTAAGTTCTGCTTGGCCCAGATCTTTTACACTTCAAATATGCACACACCTAGAGCCGGGTTAAGTTCCGCTTGGCCCGGATCTTGTACACTTCAAATATGCACACACCTAGAGCCGGGTTAAGTTCTGCTTGGCCCGGATCTTGTACACTTCAAATATGCACACACCTAGAGCCGGGTTAAGTTCCCCTTGGCCCGGATCTTGTACACTTCAAACATGCACCGAACTAATTTTAAACGCCTATACCTTTGTCAGGTAACCACCAATCGTCGGAGCGCCGAGTTTCAGCGCCTGCTTGATACCCACAAGATCTTGCGCGCAAAACATGTTGCACTTGGTGCGAAGCATGAAAAGAGGGGTAATTTCCTCTCTTAACACCTCTCCGTTTCATTTGTTTCTGCCGGACTAACCTCCTTATTCGGTTTGTTGTAGCTGGGGTGGAGGCTGAAAACAAGATTATGTGGAAGAACTTGGAGGAAATCCGAGGTATGTCCTCTTTCGGCCAACGTCGTTGTGTTTTCCATTCTTTCTTCTCCTTGGCTCGGCAAACATTCACTCCTCGGCATTGCCGGGTCAACACACTATTTCAGCATCGCTTGAGGATAGTGTGCCCGTGCCTGATATGATGCTGCATTTTCTCGAACAAGCAGGACAGCATCAAGCCGAGCTGAAGAAGAAGAACGATGAGCTCGCCCTCCTCCGGACCAAGGACGACGAAATAGCCAAACTCAAGGCCGAGATGGAGAAGATGAAGGCCCAACACAAAACCGAGCTCCAAAAAGTTGGCCAGAACTTCACCGAAGAACATGAGCGCTTTACCCTCCAGATCTCCAAGGACCAGGACCTGCTTAAGGAATCCGAGGTCCAGCTTGGGTCGGCGCTCGCTGAGCTTGAACAACTTCACCAGAGACGCGATAGTTGTATCAAGGAGTTGACCCGGATCCATTGCCATATCTCATGTAAGTTTCTTCCCCTTATCCGACATAGTTTTTCCGGGTTAGCTCATATGCCTTTGCTTTAGCATCTTCCCTTTCATTGTTTTCAGATCATTTTCCAGAGGGTACTGCCATCGCCAGTGCTGCCGTTGCCAAATTCTGCCAAGAGAGGGGTACTCCCATCGCTCCTGATGGTGAGAGCATCCCCTTAGACATGGAGGACCTATTGGTCAGCGTGTCAGCTCGGGTGGAAACTATTAAGAACTATGGGAAAGATCTCCTCGACGTGGCGGTCCGGATCTACAACACATTCTGGCCAAGCGAGAGCGCTCCAGAAAGGATCACGCTCCTTGCCGAAAAACTGATGGAGGTTGAGACTCAGCTTGACCTCTGGAGAGAATCCACCGGGCATGCCGCAGCAGATACCCTCCTCCATCATATCCTTTCATGGTACGAGAAGATCGATCTGAGCCTCCTCACCCGTCGGCGCACCGGATCCAAATGGACCGATGATCCGGAGTGGCTAGCTCGGCGCCAGGCTTGCGCCTATAGCCTCGTCGAATATTCTCCAGTCCATGATTGGGTTGAGGGGCCGAGCTTTCTGGAATCCGGCGAGGAGGAGCAGATGGAGAACGTGGAGGATGGGTCGGGCGATGATGGAGAAGATGCTGCTTCAGATATTGAAGACAGTGATGATGACGCCGAACTTCCTCCTCCTGCCGCTCCTTAGTTGAAAAAACTTGAAAATTTATCAGATCCCCGGTATGCCGGGTGCAATTGTATGCTGAATACATGATATTTTTCTACTATGCTTGTATGCCGGATTAACTTGGGCGTAGTCCCCGAGTTTCATTTTCTTGTTCGTCCAATTCTCCGGCTCGATCCGTGTCTACCTTGATTCGGTTTTACGACTTACGAATCCGAGCCTCAAGAATCGTTTTAACAATACTGAGAAACTTTGAGGCTTGGCTCAAAATAATTCAACATAATATCTTGAAAGTAAATACGGAGTTAGTCCGAAAAATAAACGTTAGCTGGAATAGGATCGTTTCCTTAGTAGTTTTTCATGTGCTATGCAATTCCAAACTTGTTCCCTTGCTTGCCATGAAGCCAATTCTTGTTGGACAGCAGCAAGTCGAAGGTTTGGGTTTTTGGTGCTCACACATTACTAATCCGGGTTAAGTGAAACGAGTCATTCCAGCTAACGCATAAAAAGTAACAACAATCATTTATTAAGGCAGTCCCCGAGTTACTGCTCGAGGCTCCGCTATTTCATTGATGAGCTCATTGCCGACATACATACCGACATACGAGAAGACTCGGCTACATACACTTCTTAGCTAAGTGTAGAAGGGACGAAGTAGTGCTACATTCCACGGTCGCTTGGATTCCTCTCCGGACCTGTCCACCTTGTTCTTTTCCTGTGGGTTTGCATCTATAAGATAGTAAGAGTCATTGTGCAATGCTTTGCTCACAATAAATGGTCCTTCCCATGGGGGGGGGGATAATTTATGCATGCCAGTGGTACGCTGTACCAACCGGAGCACCAGATCGCCTTCCCGGAAGACTCGGGGGCACACTTTCCGGCTATGATTGCGTCGGAGATTTTGCTGATATATGGCGGATCTGGACAGTGCCAGTTCTCTCGCTTCTTCCAGCAGATCAACATCATTTTGCCGGGCTTCTTGCACTTCGACTTCTGTGTATTGGGTGACCCTAGGCGAATCATGCTCTATGTCGGCTGGTAATATAGCTTCTGCCCCATATACCAGAAAGAACGGCGTGTAGCCTGTTGATCGATTCGGAGTTGTTCTTAAACTCCACAATACCGCTGGTAGTTCTTCTATCCAGCACCCCGCTGATCTTTGCAGCGGCTCAATGAGCCGGGGTTTTATCCCGGATAGCACTAATCCGTTGGATCTTTCCACTTGTCCATTCGATGCGGGGTGGGCTACCGAGGCTATGTCGAGTCGGATTTTCTTATCTCGGCAGAATCGTGCAAATGCTCCTTCGGCAAAATTTGTGCCGCTATCAGTTATGATACTATGAGGATAACCGTATCTCAAGATAATGTCTTTGAGAAATGTTACGGCCGTAGCCCCATCACATTTTCTTATAGGCTTCACTTCGATCCATTTTGTAAACTTGTCCACCATGACCAGAATGTGTGTCATGTTTCCTCTTGCTGGTTTGAATGGGCCAACCATATCCAAGCACCACACAGCAAATGGCCATGTAATTGGTATGGTTTTAAGTTCCGACATAGGCATATGTGTCTTGGTGGCGTATCTTTGGCAACCATTGCATTTTCTCACCAGATCTTCTGCTTGCTCCAAGGCACTTGGCCAGTAAAATCCATGCCGGAATGCCTTTGCCACTAAGGCCCGGGATGAGGCATGATGCCCGCATTCTCCTTGGTGTATATCTCGAAGGATGCCAAGTCCTTCTTCCGGGTCAACACATCGCTGGAGGACATTGGTTACACTCCGTTTGTACAGATCGGAATTGATGATTGTGTAAGCTTTGGCTCTCCTCTGAGTTTGCCTGGCTAGCACTTCCTCAGTGGGTAACGTTCCATCTTTCAAGAACTGGTATATAGGCAGTGCCCAAGCTGGTATTGCTCGCGCAGGGAACATCTCCTCATCAATTTCCATCCGATCCACCGGCATAGCTTCAGCCGGATCACGCTGAACAGTCCCCGGGTCTAGCGAGGTAGTCCCCGGGTTCGGCATGCTACCTTCCATGTCAATGTCCATGGGCTCAACTCCGGATTCCGCGTTTTCCGGGACATAGATTGAATCGGTTCCTGGGGACGGCCTGATAGATGGTTTTCTAATGTGCTCCAATGCTACTCCCGGTGGAATTGCCTGTCGGGTCGATCCAAGTTTTGACAGCATGTCGGCAGCTTCGTTTTCCACGCGAGGTACGTGGTGAAATTCGCATCCCTCAAAGTAACCCGAGATTTTCTGCACATGAAATCTGTATAGCGCCATGTTTGGATCTAGGGCGTCCCACACTCCGGACACTTGCTGTATTACTAGATCCGAGTCGCCAAAGCATAGTATCCGACGTATGCCAATCTCCTTCGCCACTTTGAGACCATGCACAAGAGCCTCGTACTCAGCGACACCGACATTGTTCGATGCCGCGAAATGGATCTACAATACGTACTTGAGCTGATCCTTCTTTGGCGAGGTAAGCACAACCCCGGCACCTAATCCGGTTTTGGTTTTCGGTCCGTCAAAGTGCATCCTCCAGTAGTTCGGATCTGGTGGCGGCGGTTCGTATTGTACCTCGGCCCAATCCACGAAAAAGTCCGCCACAGCTTGGGACTTGATCGCTTCTCGCCTATCATACTGGGGCGCGTATGGTGCTAGCTCAATTGCCCATTTCGCAATTCTGCCATTCGCATCTTTCTTACCCATTATCTCGGATATGGGGGCTTCGCATATCACTTTGATGGGATGCTCCTCAAAGTAGTGTTTTAACTTCTTTGCCGCCATATAAACTCCGTATGCCACCTTTTGAAAATGCGGGTAGTTCTGTTTTGAGGCAGACAATACCTCGCTTAAGTAATACACTGGCCTCTGCACCGACTTACCCTCTTCATCTCGCTCCACTACAATCACTGCACTTACAACTCGGTTGGTTGCGGCTATGTAGAGCAACATTGGCTCCTTTGACAGTGGAGAAGCTAACACTGGTGCAGTGGCCAACATCTTTTTCAAGTGGGCAAAAGCTTCATCGGCCTGCAGCGTCCAAACGAATTTATCTGATTTTTTCATGAGTTGGTAGAGAGGCAGTGCCTTTTCCCCTAATCGACATACAAACCGACTCAATGACGCCAGGCATCCAGTGAACTTCTGGACGTCGTTGAGACACTTCGGCAGCTCCATTCGTTCGATGGCTCGGATCTTAGTTGGATTAACCTCGATACCTCGGCTGGAGACGAGAAATCCGAGTAATTTCCCAGCCGGGACACCGAAGGTACATTTCTTCGGGTTAAGCTTCATCCGGAATCTCCTCAAGTTCGTGAATGTTTGCCTTATGTCGTCAAGGAGCATTGCGCTTTCCTTGGTCTTAATAACCACATCATCCATGTAGACTTGTACATTTTGACCTATTTGATCGTGCAAACATTTTTGCATACATCTTTGGTACGTTGCTCCTGCGTTTCGTAAACCGAACGGCATAGTGCGATAGCAATAAGCCCCGTACAGGGTAATAAAGGCAGTTTTTATTTGATCATCCGGGTTCAGAGGTATCTGGTGGAAACCAGAATAAGCGTCAATAAATGACAACAGTTTACATCCCGCGGTAGAGTCGATGACCTGATCTATCCTCGGCAGTGGGAATGGATCTTTTGGACATGCCTTGTTCAGGTTCGTGTAATCGATACACATACGCCAAACCACTGCCACCTTCGTATCATCCTTCTTCTTTTCTACCAGCACCGGATTAGAGAGCCAATCCGGATACAACACTTCCATGATAAATCCTGCTGCTAGCAACCGAGCTATCTCGTCACCAATGACCTTTCTCCTATCATCGGCGAAGCGTCGGAGAGCCTGCTTCACCGGCCTTGCTCCGGGTCTTACGTTCAAAGAGTGCTCGGCCAACTCCCTCGGAACACCTTGCAAGTCCTGTGTGGACCAAGCAAAAATATCCCGATTCTCACGGAGGAAGTTGACGAGCTCGTTTTCCTATTTGTCAGTTAACCCGGCACCAATTGTTACGATACGCTCCGGAAACAGGTTATCCTCTGGAATCTTCTTGGTGTCCTTCGCAGCTTGAAATGAAACGCTTCCATGCGGATTGCTTAACGCCGGCATATACTGCTGCGCGGACTGAGCTAAAGCCGCCACCTCTTGAATTTTTCTTTTCTCTTGGGCAATTACGAGTGACTCGGCTGGGTTAGACCCGGCTGAGGTGCACTCAATAGAACGTCGGAAATCCCCAGCGATAGTAATTGCTCCATTTGGCCCGGGCAACTTCATCTTCAGATAACTAACGTGGCAACTTGCCATGAATTTGCTCAGCGCTGGTCTCCCGAGTAATGCATGATACGCGCTCTCCAAGTTCACCACCTCAAACTCCAGATTCTCGGTTCGACAGTTATACCTCGTACCGAATAGCACGTCGACCCGGCCTTTGCCTATGGGCTCACAGGATATGCCTGGTACGATACCATGGAAAGTTGTTCTTGTAGCCTGGAGCATGTTCTCCAAGATGCCCAACTTGCGCATCGTATCCGCATACATGATGTTAATGCTACTGCCATTGTCGATTAGTACCTTGGAGAACCTCACATTAATGTTTGGTCCAATGAACGTCGGATCTAACACTAGTGCATACGAGCCCGGACTTGGCATAAGCTTGGGATGATCTTTGACGCTCCAGGTAATTTCCTGGTCCGACCAAGACATGTACCTCGTCACTGCAGGCATAACCGCGTTAACCTCCATATGTCGGCGCTGCAAGCTCTTCCTATATGTTTCCTCTATTGTGAACACACAATAGCTCTGGTGATGTTCCCTGTATTCATTCCTTCCCTCGTTTCCGGAGTACCTCTGATCCGGTTGTTGCTGGTTTTCCACCTGATGCACTGCATCCCTTCTCTCACTGTTGTCATACCTCGGCAGAGGGGGAGGCAACATCAGTTGCTGCGTGTTTGCTCCAGAAAGCAATTGCTACCAAAGTAACTCCTGCCGAGATTGATCATTCCGGGGTGCCTGAGCATTCCCCGAACGACCTTGTTCTATCTTGCGCATCCACTCACATTGCCTCGTTGTGTGACCCGCCGGGCTGTTCGGATTTGGTGTGTGAAATTTACATGGCTGGTCCAACATTGACTCATAGGTATACCTCGGACGATCTTTCTTTTCTTGCCATTGCTTCTTCTGCTCCGGAGTCCACGTTTTCTTGCCATCGTTTCGAGGAGTCCATTGCCCTCCCGTTTTCTGGCGTTGGTTGCTCCCTGCTCCGGGCTGATCTTGATTCACGGCTGCAACTTGTTGTGATCCATACCGATGGTCCGGTCTATCGTCTCTCCTTTTTCCCCTGTAATCGTTCCTCCGGGATGACCCGGCTCCGTCCCTCGGATAGTACTCCTCATTTGACTCGTTCGACGCGATCCTAGCTTGAGTCGGATCACCCAAAGCATAAGAATCCGCGATCCAGATCATCTCTGCCAATGTGACTGACATTTTCCTTTGCAATTTCATCCACAACTCGCTGCCATATCTGCACCCTTGTGCGAACCATGCTATAGCCTGTGACTCTATGACTCCCTCACACGAGTTTCTCATGGTACACCACCGGGTCAAGAATTCACGGTCCGTTTCGTTAGATCTCTGCTTGCACATTGCCAGGGTGTGCGGTCTATTCGGTCTCTGATATGTACTTGAGGAGTTGCTGATAAACATTTCTTCAAAATCTATCCAGCAATTGATGCTTCCGGGTGGCAAATTATTCAGCCACACCCTAGCCAGACCTTCCAACATTTGGGGTACATATCGTACAACCCATCTCAAGTTGCCAGTTGCAATTTTCACAGTTGTTGCGTAGTTTATCAGCCAATCCTCCGGCTTTGTACTGCCTTCATACGTCTTCGTGCCCCTGGGTAATTGGAAATTGGGTACTAGCGGTTCCTTCATGATCCGGGGTCCAAAGCACGCTGGACCCGGAGGACCTTGACATTCGATCTGTTCCGACCTATACAGGCGATCCAGCTTTAACCTGGCGTCATCCGGCATCAAATCCCTGCTTCCCAATCTCGACCCTATCACATGATAGTCCGGTCTTGCGTATCCAGCATTCATCATCTCCGAGTCTCCGTCATTGTATCGGTCTTGCTCTCGTTGTGCTCCTCTCGGTTGCATACCACGGCCGGCACTTTGTTCTTGCCTTGGTACATTCCGCTGCTGCGGTTGACCTGCTCCTGCCGAGTTTCGCTGTCCGGCATTGCCGTTGGCAGCATTCCCTTGACCGGCATTGCCTTGGTCGTGGTTACCTCGGCCAGCTTCACCTCGGCTCACACTTCGTCGATCGTCGTTTTTCCGCATCTCTTTTTCTTTTCCCGCACACGTTGGGTCGTACGGAACGATCTGCTTGTTCCGTCTGGCCGAGGTTACTACCTCTTCTCTCCTTGGGCCACCATGAGGCGACGATGCGGCTCCAGCAGATTTCTCCGGGTTACCCATCGCCGAGTGGACGACCTTAGAAGCTCCAACTCTCTCCGGGTTACCTCTCAGTAGCTCCTCGTTCTGCCTGTTCGCGATCCTAACCAGCTCGTTAACCCGGTCTTGCTGTCTTTGACGGGCTTCACCCGTCAGACCCTCTAGCTCGGACGCCGCGGCATCTGCTGCTCTGAGGTTCTTCGCCGGGGTACTATACTTCGGCAACCCTATAGACAGATAGTTTTCCGACCCTTCTGGTCCATCATCACCTTCTCTGTTCATCTCACTTATGAGATTTTTCCCTTTTACCCTTACTGCATCAACCTTGTTTGCCTTCGCGTACTCACGCAGCATTATGTTCAACGACTGCTGAGCCGCTGCTATTTTCTTTGCGCCCTCCAGTATCTTTTGCCGGGTCTCCTCTAGCTCGGCCTGTGCCTGAGCCGGATCTGCCACTGCTGCCACCGGGTTCGCCAAGCTATCCATAGCTTCCCTTAGAACGTTCTCAGGCCTCTCTAGCGGAGGACCCCTAGCTTTCCTTGGTGCCTTGGGCGTTACCTCCGGGTCTGGCGCTGGATCCTTGCTCATGCCCGCGCCTGGCGCAGTCATCATCACCTGTGCATGGTCCGGGGAGCGAGCGGTACGCGCCCCGCGAGCCACCCTGAGGGGTGGTTCTCCTGCATCGACGACGCGATGCGGATGAACGCAAGACACGTCCACAGCAACATAGACCTTGTGCGCACCGAGCTTGACGAAGATGCCGTTGCGCGGAAGGGGGCGCGTGCCGAAGCAGCCAGCGTTGTCGCTGACCTAGGCCAGCGCTCCAAAATGCTGAACGAGCCCGGAGACGATGCTTTCGCCAGTGCCGATGAAGTTTCCCGTCCGGATCTCCACCCCTGCTAGCGCCGCTAGCCCCACGGTGGGTGCCCACTGTCGTGGTGGTGTCACGGCAGATGCCATGGATAGGCTAAAGGTGGGGAGTAATATGCGCTAGGGGAATCCAGGGAGGGATAGTAGAGTGATTCTCTACACAGAAGCTTTGTATTGATGTTCAATCTCCAAGATTACAAGAGCTGCTCGAGCTGTATTGACAAGAGGAGGAAGAAGAAACTCTCTTACTCTTGCCTACCAACTAGCCCAAGAACCCTAGATACACTAGTGCTCAACTAACTAGAATTCTCCTTGCTCTGTATCCGAAAAAACCCAACCTCCTTACCAGAACCCCAACCCCCCCTTATATAGAGGTGGTTCAGTCCTGGCCTAGGGCATATGTGGAGGCATATTCCTAATAATATGCCCCCTCCCAAAGTAGTAACCCGACAGGGGTGCTTTTCCCCCGCGTCACACTTGCTTTAGCGACGTAGCCTCTGCGGCGCCCGCGTCAGCAGACGTGAGCGTCGTCACCCTTGTCGGCCACGATCCGGTGGTCCTGCCCTTGCTTTATTCGCTCATCTAGTATGCACCGGACCTTCTTTTTTGACCAGAGAGATTCCTTCGTTATCCTAGAAGCCAAGCGAGGATCCGGATCACAGTTGATCCGGCCACACCTGTTCCTGCATATAAGCCAGACAAGTATTTCCGACTTACTCCTTGAGTCGGACGAGACAATGTTAGGCGACCCGCCTGGTCCGGGTTACTCCGTGATTCGGCCTGCCTTGAGGTGACTCGGCCAGCATCCGCTTTGACCTTGCCGAACCTCGGCTAACTCGGCCCTTATACCCCGGAGTGACCCTACCCGGGGTTATCCCCCCAACACTCGAGAGAGAACTACTCCCTCCTCATCAT
The DNA here is from genome assembly GCA_916181665.1 of Avena sativa. Classification (NCBI taxonomy): domain Eukaryota; kingdom Viridiplantae; phylum Streptophyta; class Magnoliopsida; order Poales; family Poaceae; genus Avena; species Avena sativa. Next base: position 99,391,110 of record OV702287.1, on the reverse strand, counting down.
GGAAATCAACAACGGTGATGGAGATGGCGGTGGAGATCAATGGAGATGGCTCCGGGGGCACTTCCTCGTCCCGACAGGGTGCCGGAACAGAGACTTTCTATCCCCTGAATCTCCCCTTCGGTGGCGGCGGCACTGCGGAACTTTTCGTGGATTTCTGATTGACGATCTAGGGTTTTGGTATCGGGAGGCTCTTATAGGCGAAGGAGGCAAGGTCGATGGAGCGCCAGGGGGCCCACACCACCTGGTGGCGCGGCCAGGGCTAGCCCGCGCCACCATATGGTGTGGCCAGGCCCTGGCCCTCCTCGGTCTCTGCTTCTAGCTCCGTGAGTCTTCCGGTAAAATAGGAACTTTGGATTTTGTCCCGTCCAATTCCGAGAATATTGATTTTTTGACTTTCCTGGAACCAAAAACAGCAGAAAACAGGCAACTGGCACTGTGGCTCTTGTTAATAGGTTAGTCCAAGAAATCATATGAAAAGTACTACAAAGTGTGGACAAAACATAAGAAGGTAGATAAAACCAAGCATGGAGCATCAAAAATTATAGATACATTTGCAATGTATCATTGGTACACGATCACCTCAACCAAAAGTGCGTAAAGACAGAGTTCAGTTTCATGAACTCGAAATAGAATATACTCATGCGCTTGCAGCAGCACCACATATTGTTCAGTATCACATAAATAGTAGCACAATGCTACATGCAACAATTAGCATAAAGTAGAGCTTCTACCATACATAGTTAGCTATGAAGAACATACAAAATTATTCCAGAAAAGCTCTCAAGTTATAGAACAACCATGTATTGACAAAAAAGAACTCACTAGCTATCAAGGTTCACAAGAAGAACATCAAGTTTTCCCAAGGGAAACATAAGCATGTGTTAATTGAGTAGGACTTGCAGCCACTCATATACAGCAAAAGGAAGAACATGAAGAAAATGACAGCGATTACATGAACAACATGAATTGAGGATCGACAACATGATGATGCATCCTACCTTAGATAGGATCAAACATTAACACAACTTCCCGCATCACGGCCTAAATCTAACCTAGTCTAATCGACTTCAGTCTAATCTAATGAACTTCCACAACTAGCAAATCCTAAACAAATTAATCAAACTAAGCAAAAGGGGAAGGGCGGAGGAGACGGAACTGCAACTCGTTTGTGAGGTAGTGGATAGGACACGAGCATCGCTACTAAGTCTGCGAGGACGACGATGACATGGTAGGCGCAGCGGTAGACATGCTACTGGTTGGAGGAGTGCTTGTTGGCGATGCTGGCGACAACGCATCGGTAGACGTGGACGGCGTGTGTGTCGGAGCGGAGGATAACGCAGGCACGAGCCCTCCTTGATGGCCTCCATAGCGTGAACCCTTCTTGAGGCTCGGTTCTGCAAGGACCGAGGGACGCGAGGCCGATGACGGGCAGATCAACCATCGGCCCTAGATCCCCTCCTTGTAGGACTTCATCGACGACTCGTATGCGAGCTTGGGGTGGTTCGGTTCGATGGATTGGGGGTAGGGGTGGCGCGTACGCGAGCTCGCAGCATCTCGGGTCTATAGAGAACTGTGGGGATAGGGAAGAGGGAGGGGAGAATGGCAGCTTATGTACATGATGTGTGGTGGCGGAGGGAGATGTTAGGGTTTGTGAGAGAGAGGAGGCTTGGGTAGACGCGAGTGAAGGAGGTAGAGGTAGGCATGGTACTCACGCATGGCGGCTGGTCTAGGAAGCGAAGCGAGCAGATTAGGGGTTGGGTGTCATCTTGATCGCAATCTGGATTAATGGCATTATTTCACGGAACTTCCCCTGATCACATCAGTGGTGCCTAACTAGAGAACGCCAGGTCGCTTCGGTCACTTCATGTCAAAACTGTGTGGGAGGACATGGAGGTGGGAGAAACTAAAATGAAATTTCAGACGTTGGATGGTGATGGCTCTGAAATATAGTTATCCACGTCCACATTTCAACTGGATATTATTCATATTTTTTATGAAATATCTCTCTGAACCCTGCCACTAATGCCTAATATTCAAAGGGGTATGCAATCCTTTATTTTTATTTTTTCCTGCATAGATAATGTCGTTTGAAGATGGGAATCACTACATTAAAGTCAAAGATACGAGATTTCCAACAACCAGAAGAAACCAGGAGCCGTAAAGCGGAGGCAGACGCTTTAACAACCAACTATATGACCGGAGCAAAATTCTGCCGTATAGTTCCGGTTGTATAGTTGGTGCCGCCACCGTTAGGTCAAACAGAACAACTTTCATGAAGTGACCCCTATATAAAGAAGCCTCGAGCGATGAGAAACAAGACCCTGCTAGCTCTCGACCAAGCCAGCCGCCTCCAGATCTCAAAACCCTTCTCCATCTCCATAGCCATATTCCACCACTTGTAATAGTAGATCTCTTCTTTGATTTGCGACATTGTAAGACTATTGCTATCAATCTCATGATTTTCATTACAATGTTTATGATTGTTGATCTCATCTCTATTTGTGAGTAATTCTCCTTGGGCTAAGGGCTTCGGCCTAGCCATGTAGCGTTTGTGTATGTTATTTATCATAGATGGGATCATGTATTAGTTTGTATGACATGATGATTATTGTATCCTCTATTGCCTCAATCCAAGGACTTGTCAGTTACCCAAGACCCCGAGGATTGAGCCAGGTATAGGGAGTATGAGTAATGACTAATATGCAGGTTGGGAACCCCAGTGACAGAAGGGGTAGTATAGCTGTATGTGAGGGATTTACTTGGGATTAACGGTGACATCACTATGCATATGATTAGTTATCTTTCTTCTATAGATGAGACTAGTAGGTTATTCCTATAAGTGGTTACGGAGGCAATAGCAATTATGGATGCACTACCCACATATAATTTATCTTTCTCTAACAATTACATGCATACTTTATCTTTATCTTTTATTCCCATCAGATGTTTTGCACAGCTACAGGTGAAACCGAACGCCCTAGGCCCTCTCTCTCTCCATCATCGACAACAATAAAAAGACGCAAACTATTGGTCCGATAAAAACACAAAAGGAATTCTAAAACTCCCGAAGGTCCATTAAAGTAACTTCACTACGCATCTGCTTCCCGAGGATTCAATAACCTAGGTCTATTAGGGAAAAATAAGCTATACTACATCCGTAATCTGGATCGAAGGTATGAACCCTTTTTCTGGCGCCGTTGCCGGGGAAGCAATAGCTACCCTGGTGAGGTTATTAGGAACCTTGCTAGTTTTAATTCTTGTTTTTAATTTTGTTAGTTTACTACTACTCTTTATTTGATAAACCAAAAAAATTAGTTAGCCTTTAAATTCTTGCTTTTACTATTATAATTCGTTGTTTAAGAAAACCCAAAAACTTAGGAAATATGGCTGAAAAGAAGCTTGGGGAGTTTGATACTCCCAACAATGATTATTTGCGTACTCCTATTACTCAGCCAGCAATTGTTGCTGATGACTATGAAATTAAGCCCCATTATCTAAGTTTGGTTCAATAGAGTCAATTTAGAGGCTCTAGTATTGAAGACGCAGGTATGCACTTGAATAGTTTCACTGAAATATGTGATATGATGCATATAAAAGACGTTGACCCCGATGCGGTCAAATTGCGTCTATTTCATTTCTCTCTTAGCGGAAGAGCAAAAGAATGGTTGCTATCTTTGCCTAGAAATACTATTAGATCATGGGTGGGATGTACTTCTTTATTTATGACTAAATTTTTTCCACCTACAAAGACTATGCAACTCAGATCTAATATTACTGGTTTTAGACAAGAAGAGCGTGAGCCACTAGCGCTTGCATGGGAGAGGATGAAAGAATGCATGAGAAAATGTCCTAGTCATGGGATGGAAGACTGGTTAATTCTCCATCTATTTTATAATGCTCTTAACCATGTGTCTAAGTCTATGCTTGATACTACAGCTGGAGGAACATTTATGGGTAAATAGATTACCGAAGCAAAGCAGCTGCTAGACAATATGCAAGACAACCATGCCCAATGGCATGTGGATAGATCAAACATGAATAAGGTGAACTCTGTCTCACCACAAGAAAATGAAGAACTCAATGCTAAGTTGGATGAGCTCATACTAGCCGTAAAAGGTAAGGAAACCCAGGTAAGACCTATCCTTGAAACAAATATTGAAGAAATAGACTTCGTAGCTCGTAATGATTATAACCCTGCTTGGAAGAAGAATTATAATCCTAATTTTCAGAAACATTATTCTAGTCCTGCAGGTAACTCTAATAATAAGATGGGAACTAATAATGGTAGTCTCCAAGAAACACTTAAGTCTTTTATAGACTCACAAAATGAGCAAAACAATATTCTTGTTAAAATAACGGAGAACCATGATGCTATGCTTGGTAAATTATCTAACCAAGCTGTTAGTTTGAGAAATGATTTGCAGGCCCTCCAAGAAAGAACAAGGATCGTTGAGGCACGGCTAGGTAAGATAACCGAGAGTCAAACTCTCGTTCAAGCTAAATTTGCAGGGAAAGCTAAGCCCAATCCTGTTGAAGATCTCAAGACGATGAGAATCCAAAGGGAGGAACCTGAAGAACTTGATTATAGTAATGCTCCTTCACCAAGCTACACCGTTGAAGATCTCGTGAAAAGGATCAACATTAAGATTCCGGTAAGTGAAGGTAGTGAGGAAGCTATGTACCAACACTTTGTTAATCGGGTAGCAAAAATGTATGTGAGCTTGAGCCAAGAATATAAGCAAATAGCTGCAAAATTATCTGTAAAGCTTGATGACATATTTGAGCCTACTATTAAGATTAAAATTGGAACCAATGAGATAGCTAAACTTTGTGATCTAGGTGCAAGCGTCTCAATAACTACAAATAGTCTTTTTAACAAGTTAAATCTTGTCTGTTTTGAGATCACCGAGTTAAAATTGCATCTAGCAGATTCCACCTACAAACAAGCTATAGGAATTAAGGAGAATACTTTAGTATACATTAAAGGTTGTCATGCTCTTATTGATTTTGTTATTGTTGACATGCCTGAAGATGCTACTACTCCTATTATATTAGGCTGTCCTTTCTTAAGAAATATTAAGGATTTGATTAATCTACATGAAGGGAACATGAAGCTTCAACTGCCTTCGCGGGATCCTTTTGTTATTCATTTCCCTAGGAAGAAGAAAGCCAAGCATGATGAAAAGGAGGCCATCACTTTGAAGGACAACTACTTTGGAGTGGGTGTTCCACTCATCTGGCTTAAGTGATGAACATTGAGGTCAATCTATTGACCATAAAATAGCGCTTCATCGGAGGCAACCCATGTGAAATAAAGGTTTGAGTAATGTTTTTAAGTTTTAGTTTTAGTTTATATTTAATAAAGACTGCCAAAAAACTCTAATTGAGGAGAAGAAGTTCAGTAGTACTAAAAATCCAGCTTTATTCATGCTGTTGTTGGTCGACAATATTTACTCCCATTTTTTTTTGTCAAAAACAAGGTATATCGTTAAGTTACAGGAAAAACATTCGAAGAAACAAATTTTTTTTGATGCATACAGAGAGTTTAACAACCAACTATGCAGCAGGAATAAAAATTCCGGCCGTATAGCTGCGCCACCAGGAGGAAACCCTTAAATTTTCATAGAATGCCAACTATACGGCGGGAACACATTGTTCCGTCCGTATAGTTGCGCCCATATAGTTGCATCTGACCACAAAATCGCACTAGAAGGTACCTCCAACTCCAAAATTTCAATCCTTTATCTCTCTTCTACCTCCAAACTCTCTCAAAACATCAAGAGATCTTCATCTCTACTCAATTTCGTTCAATTTCCTCGCACAGAAGTGATCTACGGTATGTTTCTCCTCCGATCCTCCAATTACTTTTTGCAAAATTCATCTTTGATTTATTGTCATTATCTATCTAGAGTGAGACCTACTATGAACCAATTGCCATGATTCTCTTTCCTAGATTATTATTTCGAGGAGATTCTTTAGTGTGCTATGATGAGGAATATGATGTACTTACTGTTGTTGGATCAAAAAGTTTTATTGGTCTTTCTTCAATATTTTAGATGATGAACACAAGGATCCAAACTCGTGCTCGTGCCACCGCTAGTGCTTCTCGGGTCATCGCTCAAGAACGCATGGGGATACGATTCAGGAATAAGGTCCAACATGAGAGCTTCGACAAGATCAAGAATCGCTAAGTGAAGGCCACCAAGTGGGCTTGCCCCATTATATTGAACCAACTCAGTATTTCTGATGACTTCAATTTACTTTGCAATAGAGCTGGCCTGCAAAACTTTGTGTACAATGATGTGCCTACTTATCGCCGCTTAACTATTCAATTCCTAAGTTCGCTGCAAAGCACCGTTAGACAATGGCAAGGAGAGGACACGATTTTTTCCGACTTATGAACAACAACTACACTTTAACATTAGATGAATAGTGTGCATGCTTTAATTTTCCAAACAATGATGTTAATGCCTTACGTGCATCCTTTACTGTCTTAGAAACTACCCCTCAACAATATTACAATGGAATGAGTTTCACTACTAGAGTAAACAAGGGGAAGAATATTCAACATCCTGTAAATCACTATTTGTTCTATGTTATTTCTAACACCTTGCAGGCACGTAATGAGTTCACAAGACTCAACGAGGAGGACATCTTAGTCCTTGCAAAGGCTGCTTACATCAACTGCAGCTTGTCACTCAACTTGGGCGCCATCCTTGTGTGCTACCTGGAGAACCAAGCCTCCCAAAGCCAAGGACCAATCACAGGTGGAGGCATCATCACCGTGCTTGCCACTGCCCTAGGCATTGACCTAGGTGAGTTGTGACCCGTGCTAGATGAGCGACGTGTTGGTTTCTCTACTCTAAAAGCTTGTGGAATGCTCACTAGGAGAGGTGGTGTTTATTACCTGCATATTGCTGGAGCTGGGTGTCTCTACCCCGATCCTATGGCTAATGGTATTTTCTATATCGAGGAATGACGTTTGCTATATGACTTGCAGGTGGAGCAACACCAACCTGAGGAGGAGGTTCCGGAGGAGGATGAGGACCAAGAGGAGGATCAAGAAGTTCCTTATCAAGAGGAGCAACCATCAACCTGGTTCGCTACATACCAAGACTTCCAACAACTTGGAGGGACTATGGATAGGATGCATAGCCTCTCTTTGAACCTCCGAGAAACAACTAGTAACCTCTCAACTCAATTCGCGAACTAGAGTAACGGCTTTTTCCCGCCACCACAATGATTTGAAGGGCTTGCAAAATCCTAAGCTTGGGGAAGTTTCCTCATGTATCTTTATTTGGCGTTCGTTTTCTTTTATTTATTTTCGAGGTTATGTTTTTAATTCCAGTTTATAAGCATTCATGTTGGTTTCCCCAACGCTTTATTTTTAGTTCTTTCTATTTGCTTTCGAAAATTTTCTAGCCGAGCTTTGCCGCCAATTTTCTATTCTTTCAACCCCCTCTCTTAAAAACAACAAAAAGATTTCTCCATTTTTCCTTATTTTCCCTCTTTCTTTTCTTTCTGCCTCGAGGTTCATATGTTTGCAGGAGAGTGATCGACTTGGAGTTTCCAAGAAGCAAATAAAAAAGGAAGAGAGAAGTGGAACCAAACATGATAGGTATGCCTTATGAATTTTGAGAAACCCATGCTAGTTAGTAGTAAATGTTGAGATGTTATATTGGTGGAGTGAGTCTTTGTATTGTAGTAGGATTTTAGTTTGCATGGGTATTCAGTTGGGTATGTTTTGTTCAAGCTCTCATAATTAACCAAGTCTTGCCTAAAAATTGCTAAATAATTGTAATAACAAAAAGTCTCACAATTGAAGGCTTGGGTGTTGTAGTGCTTAGTCTTGAAGGCTTATTTCTAGACATAATCAACACCACTGAAAATGTTGATTGACTTGATAGCTCTCTTCGAAAGGATTTGTTCGATTGAATTAATGTTTAGCAGTTTTTGTGAGCATGCCAAAGTTTGACTTGTTAATCATAATAATGATATAGCTTTATGCGTGTCAAACTTCATGGCATGCCAACAACTCCACTAGCCTACAAACGATCTTCATGGAGGAAACTCCTAGATTTCAGCTATGAGTTGATTAAACATATGTAGCAGCAATGCTATAGTGGGTAAGATTCTTGGCACTCCCGGGTAGCTGTAATCATGATGGAATCACTCCTCTGGCTGTTATGAGTAATCATTATGCAAAAGGAACAAAAACCTTAGTGATGCCATGAGTGTCCATCACAGCCCGATAAACTAATAAAAATCTTTGGCATGCTCCCAATTACTCAAGAACTGAAATTCTTGAAGGACAATGAATAGAAAAGTAGTGCTTGAAAAGTCTTGATTTATTGATGTGGGAGAATTGAGATACTCTAGTGTATATGCCTTTCATGACAACTCTCACACTCTCAATTTACATGATTATACTTTATTGTTCAAAGGCAAGCCTATGAGTTGATTGCATGACATAGAATAAAGTTTACTTATTTGAATCATCCATGTTAACAATAATATTCTTGCGCTATAAGGATGCATAAAACCCGTATGATATGCTTGCCATTACTCTATCTATGCTGAAGTTTTTTAGATTTATGAAGTGGAGAAAACATGAGACTACCAATCATGAGTAAGATCACCATCTTTATATTTCAGTTTAAATGTTGAGTTCCTTTTTGATTTTGGTTTTCTTGCTCGGGGACGATCAAGTTTAAGCTTGGGGAGGTTAATGGCTCTGAAATATAACCATCCACGTCCACATTTAAACTGGATATTACTCATATTTTTTATAAAATATCTCTCTGAACTCTGCCACTAATGCATAATATTCAAAGGGGTATGCAATCCTTTCTTTTTATATTTTTCCTACGCAGATAATGTCGTTTGAAGATTGGAATCACTACATTAAAGTCAAAGATACGAGATTTCCAATAACCAGAAGAAACCAAGAGCTGTGAAGCGGATGTAGACGCTTTAACGACCAACTATACGACCGGAGCAAAATTCTGGATGTATAGTTCTGGTCGTATAGTTGGCGCTGCCACCGTTAGGTCAAATAGAACAACTTTCGTGAAGGGAACCCTATATAAAGAAGCCTCGGGCGACGAGAAACAAGACCCCACCAGCTCTCGACCAAGCCAGCCGCCTCCAGATCTCAAAACCCTTCTCCATCTCCATAGCCATATTCCACCACTTGTAATAGTAGATCTCTTCTTCGATTGGCGACATTGTAAGACTATTGTTATTAATCTCATGATTTTCATTACATTGTTTGTGATTGTTGATCTCATCTCTATGTGTGAGTAATTCTCCTTGGGCCAAGGGCTTCGGCCTAGCCATGTAGCATTTGTACATGTTATTTATCATAGATGGGATCATGTATTAGTTTGTATGACATGATGATTATTGTATCCTCTCTTGCCTCAGTCCAGTGACTTGTCAGGTACCCAAGACCCCGAGGGTTGAGCCGGGTATAGGGAGTATGAGTAACGACTGATCTGCGGGTTGGGAACCCTAGTGATAGAAGGGGTAGTATGGCTGTATGTAAGGGATTTACTTGGGATTAACGGTGACATCACTATGCATATCATTAGTCCTCTTTCTTCTATGGATGAGACTAGTAGGTTATTGCTATAAGTGGCTGTGGAGGCAATAGCAATTATAGATGCACTGCTCACATATAATTTATCTTGCTCTAACAATTACATGCATACTTTATCTTTATCTTTTATTCCCATTAGATGTTTTGCGCAGCTATAGGTGAAATCGAACGCCCTAGGCCCTCTCTCTCCATCATCGACAATAACAAAAAGACGCAAACTATTGGTCCGATAAAAACACAAAAGGAATTCTTAAACTCCAGAAGGTCCGTTAAAGTAACTTCACTATGCATATGCTCCCCGAGGATTCGATAACCTAGGTCTACTAGGGAAAAAGAACCTATACTACATCCGTAATCCGGATCGAAGGTATCAGATGGTGGCTTGCTGGATGGCTGAGATCTGCTTTGACGGGGTGATCCGTGGGTAGTCTGACAATCTATTATGATTGGTTGCGTCTATTTTGCACACATATGCATTTTAAGAGTGTAAAAACAGGACGCTTTGTGAAGCAACCACCAAATGGCTAATTCAACATGCTACAACCCTGTTTTTCAAAAATACTAGATAATATTACATGGACAATGTCCCAATCGGGGTATCTTACACCTTTCCGTCCACCCCTCATGAAAAAGACAAATGTATGCCGAATCGGTAGGAAGTGGGTTAGAAATGAACTATAGGTACATGATCTAATGTCCATGATTTTTTGCAAAAATCATTTTTATACTCACAATATGTTGTTTTATCAGAGATCCAATGCAAGTCTACTGAGGCTCATCCGCTAGCTAAGAACTTTCATGCCAGCCTTTTTGACCATAGTTTAAAACGAGCATAAGAAATTCAAAAAAGTCCAAACAAGGTAAATCCTTCACGTGGTGTCATATTATGCGATATACATGCAAGGAAAAATAACAAACATGGTATATTGCAAATATCTCTAAAAATCCTTCTCAGAAATGACCTATTGTGTTCGAGGTATCATTACTTTCACGCCAAACGACCAATGTTATGGCCAGAATCGCGGCATAGTTTGTTATAATGTGCCTAAATTGTGCATGCATGTGCATCCAGAGATGGAGAACAATGTTGCAGGAGGAAGTTTTCTTTTTGTTGCACGAAAAAGGCATTTTCGATTTTTCGAGTGCCAAAAATGGGGCGTTTTGTGAAGCAACCACCAAAGGGCTAAGTCAAAATGGTACAACCCTATTTTTCAAAAATACTAGACCATGTTCTATGGACATTGTCTCAATCGGGATATCTCAAACCTTTCCTTCCACCCCTCATGAAAAAGACAAATTCATGCCGAAATGGAGGAAGTGGTCCAATTTGAACTACATGTACATGATATAATTCTCATGAATTTTTGGAAAAATCATTTTTAGACTCACAATACGATATTTCTTCAGAGATGCAATGCAACTTTAGCTAGGCTCATCCCCTAGTTAAGAACATTCATTCGTGCCTTTTTGACCATAGTTTAAAACGGGCATAAGAAATTAAAAAGTCCAAACAAGGTAAATCCTTCCCATTGTGTCATATTATGTCATATAGTTGCAAGGAAAAATAACAAACTTGGTATATTGTTAATATCTCAAAAAATCCTTCTCAGAAATGACCTATCATGTTCGAGGTTTCATGACTTTGACGCAAATGACCAATGTTATGGCCAGAATCGTGGCATAGTTTGTGATAGTGTGCCCATATTATGCACGTATGTGCATCCTAAGATGGCGGACAATGTTGCAGGAGAAAGTTTTTTCTTTTCGTCATACTAAAAAGGCATTTTCCATTTTTCGAGTGCCAAAAATGGGGCATTTTGTGAAGCAACCACCAAAGGGCTAATTCAAAATGGTACAACCCTATTTAAAAAAATACTAGACCATGTTACATGGACAATGTCCCAACCGGGATATATCAATCCTTTCCTTCCACCCCTCACGAAAAAGACAAAGTCATGCTGAATGGGAGGAAGTGGGTCTGATTTGAACTACATGTACATGATCTAATGCTCATGATTTTTTGGAAAAATCATTGTTACACTCACAATATGATGTTTCTTCAGAGATCCAGTGCAAGTTTAGCGAGGCTCATCCCCTAGCTAAGAAGCTTCATGCCCGCAGTTTTGACCATAGTTTAAAACGGGCATAAGAAATTCAAAAAAGTCCAAACAAGGTAAATCCTTCGCATGGTGTCATATTATGTGACATAGTTGCAAGGAAAAATAACAAAGTTGGTATATTGTTAATATCTCAAAAATCCTTCTCATAAATGACCTATCATGTTCGAGGTTTCATAACTTTCTTGCCAAATGACCAATATTATGGCCAGAATCGTGGCATAGTTTGTGATAATGTGCCCATATTCTGGTGCATCCTGAGATGGCGAACAATGTTGCAGGAGGAAGTTTTTCTTCCATCGCACGAAAAAGGCATTTTCCATTTTTTGAGTGCCAAAAACGGGGAGTTTTGTGAAGCAACCACCAAAGGGCTAATTCAAAATGGTAAAACCCTATTTTTCAAAAATACTAGACCATGTTACATGGACAATGTCCCAACCAGGATATCTCAAAACTTTCCTTCCACCTCTCGTGAAAAAGACAAATTCGTGCCGAATCGGAGGAAGTGGGTCCGACTTGAACTACATGTACATGATCGAATGCTCATGAATTTTTGGAAAAAACATTTTTATACTCACAATATGATGTTTCTTCAGATATCCAATGCAAGTTTAGCGAGGGTCATCCCCTAGCTAAGAAGCTTCATGCCTGCCATTTTGACCATAGTTTAAAACGGCAATAAGAAATTCAAACAAGTTCAAAAAAGGTAAATCCTTCGAATGGTGTCATATTATGTGACATAGTTGCAAGGAAGAATAACAAACTTGGTATATGTTAATATCTCAAAAAATCCTTCTCATAAATGACCTATCATGTGCGAGGTTTCATGACTTTTACACCAAACGACCAATATTATGGCCAGAATCATGGCATAGTTTATGATAATGTGCCCATATTGTGCATGCATATGCATTCTGAGATGGCGAACAATGTTGCAGGTGGAAGTTTTTCTTTCGTCGCATGAAAAAGGCATTTTCCATTTTTCGAGTGCCAAAAAACAAGAAGTTTTATGAAGCAACCACCAAAGGGCTAATTCAAAATGGTACAACCCTATTTTTCAAAAATTCTAGACCATGTTACATGGACAATGTCCCAACCAGGATATCTCAAACCTTTCCTTCCATCTTGATGGCTCAGTGTACGGCGCCAGAAAAGTGTTGGTGCGGTGTTGATGTAGAGCTCGTTGGGAACCCCAAGAGGAAGGTATGATGAGCACAGCAGCAAGTTTCCCTCAGTTATGAAACCAAGGTTTAATCGAACCAGTAGGATTAAGGAAACACCTCAAAGGTGTTGCTAGCTGAGCCTTGGCAGGGCGCACTACCGGTGCTAGTAGCAACATGGAGACCTGCACAACACAACCACAGAACTTTGTCCCCAACTTGCGATGAGGTTGTCAATCTCACCATGTTTTGCGGAAAACAAAGGATTAAATGTATCGAATGGAAAGAAGTAATAGTTTGCAGAAAGTAAACACAAAACAGTAAACAGTTTGTAGATTATATGTAAAAGAAAAGGACCGGGATCCATAGTTCACTAGAGGTGGCTCTCCTTAGATAGATAACATGCTGGGTGAACAAATTACAGCGGGGCAATTGACAAACATCGAGAAAGCAATACATGCATATACTAATCATCTTGACTCCTTTGAGACTTGATTGGGCATTACAACATTATACATAGACCTCCATCCAACTGCATCTATGACTAATAATCCACCTTCAGGTTATCATCTGAACCCCCTCCAGTATTAACTTGCAAGCAACAGATGATTGCTTTACAAACTGCGTGTAAAGTAAACAATATGATTGTTCTATGAACAAAGGATTGTTGTTTTCTCCCTAGTAGCAACAACACATCTAGTACCTTAGAGATTTATGTCACTTCCCTAGATTACTAGAGGCATGAACCCACTATCGAGCATAAATACTAACTCTTGGAGTTGCTAGCATCTACTTGGCCAAGATAGCTACTAACAACGGAAAGCATGCAAGATCACAAATAACAAAGACATGATAGAATCAATAATCAATCTGAAATAGCATCTCAATATCCATCGGATCCCCACAAACAAAACATGCAGAATTATAAATAGATGATCTTGATCATGAACGGAGCTCACAAGATCTAAACATGAAAGCACAAAGGAGGAGAACCAGCCATCTAGCTACTACATGGATCCGTAGTCCAAGGATGAACTACTCACGCATCACACCGGAGGTTTGCATGGTGATGAAGAAGGCCTCCAGGGTGAATTCCCCTCTCCGGCAGGGTGCCAAGAAGAGCTTTAGATCCCTTCCGATCTAGGGATGGAGATGACAGTGGCTATAGACTCTTTCGTGGATTTTTGATCGGGAACTTAGGGTTTTCGTCCCGAGGGCATCTTATAGGCGGAAGGGGAGGCCGAGGGGGTGCCGGAGGCGGCCAGACCACCCCTTGGCGCGGGCCAGGCTGGGCCACGCGGCCAGGTGGTGTGCTGGCCCCCTGGCCCCTCTCCGTCTCGTACTCTGGCATCTGATGACTTCTGGAAAAATAGGAACTTTGGCTGTTGTCCCGTCCAATTCCGAGAATATTCATTTTCTGACTTTCCTGGAACCAAAAACAGCAGAAAACGGGCAGCTGGCACTATGGCTCTTGTTATTAGGTTAGTCCAAGAAATCATATGAAAATTACTCCAAAGTGTGGACAAAACACAAGAAAGTGGATAAAACCAAGCATGTAACATCAAAAATTATAGATACATTTGCAATGTATCACACCTCTCGTGAAAAAGACAAATTCGTGTCGAATCGGAGGAAGTGGATCCGATTTGAACTACATGTACATGATCTAATGCTCATGATTTTTTGGAAAAATCATTTTTAGACTCGCAATATGATGTTTCTTCAAAGATCTAATGCAAGTTTATCGAGGCTCATCCCCTAGCTATGAACCTTCATGCCCGCCATTTTGACCATAGTTCAAAACGGGCATAATAAATTCAAACAAGTCCAAACATGGTAAATCCTTCGCATGTTGTCATATTATGTGACATAGTTGCAAGGAAAAATAACAAACTTGGTATATTGTTAATATCTCAAAAAATCCTTCTCAGAGATGACCTATCTTATTCGAGGTTTTATAAATTGCATGCCAAACAACCAATGTTATGTCCAAAATCGCGGCATAGTTTGTTATAATGTGCCTATATTGTGCATGCATGTGCATCTTGAGATGGCGAACAATTTTGTAGGAGGAAGTTTTTCTTTTCATCACACGAAAAAGTCATTTTCCATTTTTCGAGTGCCAAAAACGGGGTGTTTTATGAAGCATACACCAAAGGGATAATTCAAAATAGTACAACCCTTTTTTCAAAAATACTATACCATGTTACATGGATAATGTCCCAACCGAGATATCTCAAACCTTTCCTTGCACCCCTGGTGAAAAAGAAAAATTCATGCCGAATCGGTAGGAAGTGGGACCGATTTGAACTACATGTACATGATCTAATGCTCATGAATTTTTGGAAAAATCATTTTTAGACTCTGAATGTGATGTTTCTTTAGAGATCCAATGCAAGTTTAGTGTGGCTCATCCCCTAGCTAAGAAGCTTCATGCCCGCTGTTTTGACCATAGTTTAAAACAGGCATACGAAATTCAAACAAGTCCAAACAAGGTAAACCCTTTGAATGGTGGCATATTATGTGACATAGTTGCAAGGAATAACAAAATTGGTATATTGTTAATATCTCAAAAATTCTTCTCAGAAATGACCTATCATGTTCGAGGTTTCATGAATTTCACGCCAAACGGCCAATGTTATGGCCAGAACCGTGGCATAATTTGTGATAATGTGCCCATATTGTGCATGCATGTGCATCCTGCGATGGCGAACAATGTTACATGAGGAAGTTTTTCTTTTTGTCACATGAAAAATGCATTTTCCATTTTCCAAGTATAAAAAAGGAGCGTTTTGTGAAGCAACCACCAAAGGGCTAATTCAAATTGCTACCACCCCATTTTTCAAAAATACTAGACCACCTTACATGTATAATGTCCCAACCAGGATATCTCAAACCTTTCCTTCCACCCCTCGTGAAAAAGACAAATTCATGCTGAATCGGTAGGAAGTGGGTCCGATCTGAACTATAGGTTCATGATCTAATGCTCAAGATTTTCTGCAAAAATCATATTTAGGTTCACAATATGTTGTTTTATTGGAGATCAAACTAAAGTTGAGCAAGAATCAACCCGTAGACAAAAATCCATGTCAAACCCCTATTGTCAAAACCATGATTCAAAATCTCTATTTACACCTATTAAGGTTTTATATGAAATATATATTCTTGTAGTTTTCCTAGAAAATAGAGGTGTTCCACAATGTCCTAAAAAGTCTCTTAAATTTTAAAATTTCTCTGAATTTTGTTTGACTCAATTTAGAGTTATGATCAAAAAGATACAAAAGAATTCAAAAAAGAAGAAAAAAGGTGAAGGTGGTCGGCCCGACGAATCCGCCAGGAAAACGACGGGATTAACAAGGCCGATAGCCGCCAGGCTGCCGTCGGCCCAAATCGAGCCTGGAGAGTAGCCCAAGAAGTCACAAGGTTAGCAAGGCCGATAACAGGTTAAGTAGTTGTGGTACTCTCCTGTATACAAGATGACTTCGGTGGCCCAGTGGTAGACCGCATTACGGAGGACGTGAAGTCCTGAGATCCTCAGTCGACCCCCGACAACTGCTTTTTTGTCTAATTATTCAGTCAGCATCAGTTTGTGTTTTGCATGACGGTCCCTCCTGTCAGTCAACAGGTCAAAGCCAACATGGCAAGTATGCCCCACATGTCATTGGGTAGGAGTATAATTGGTAGTCAACAGGTCAAAGCCATATGGACATGACATGTAAGCATAATTTGACACATGGATATTACACATATGTAGACACATTAGTGAAATTTGACATATGGACGCGACACCTTGATCAACCTGCTGAGGTGACCATCGGTCTTTCTCCAATTATCATGAATAGCACCCATGACCATTTAAATTAGTCGTAGTCGCTCAAAATTAAGGTCATGGACCAGCGATGTCTATGTTATGACCAACTGTTGTAAGCAAGCTATGACCATCCTGATAAAAAAGGTCGTAATTTTTTAGGGTTTGTACCCTCCCAAATGGCCTACGACCAGTTGGTTCAAAATGGTTATAGATCTATGACCAAAAAACTCAGGGTCGTTAAAAAAAGGTCACTAGTCAACGCATTTCTTGTAGTCGATAAACTAAAAGATAAACGGTGAGGGAGAGTGTCATTGACCATCATCGTCATGCTCGCCCTCAACACGCAACATCACCTCCTCTCTAGCAAGAAACTCTCATGCAGAAGGACCTATTTTCACAAAACAGAACAAGCATAAGATACTTCAATACTGCAACAAGTGTTTGCAAGATTATAACATTTATAAAACTATATATCACATATATACCTTCGTCATCGACGATCTCTCGGTGATGGGTTCAACCTTCACATTCCTGAAATGTGATATGAACTCATGGAAATCATATGTTTCCCTATCACCTCTCATGATGCAAGTCCTGGCATGTGCTTGGTAGCTGGAATGCAGCGACCGCAACAACACGCCTATTTCAAAAGAGTCTGTCTCCCAGTAATCTATGAAGTAAACGAGCCTCATGTACGCATCATGCATGCTCTCTAAGTGACTCTCCAAGCAAGCGTATTCCTCCATCATTATGGAAAGGAAGTCTCCAATCAACTCGTGTTTCCACATGCACACCTAGTTTGCAAACTCTGATCTCAGCTTATCCAACATCGTATGTGGGTCAAGGTTGCCCACAACTGGATGCAGTTCGTCTACCATTCCGAAATGCATCGTTACTGAGATGAAGGTGGACATCTCACGATGATAGTAGCGGTCTTCCCGCTACTGTGGAGCCTCATTGTAATAACCTTGGACCCTACGCTCTAAGTTCAAGCCTGGATGAACCAAAAGTGGTTAAAGTAGTATAGCGGGGGCCTAGGGGCCACCCACGTGTAGGCCCGTCGGCCGCCCTAACCACTTCCAAGAACATCGGGACAAGAGCGAGCGGCGTAGGCAACAAGCGAAGAGATCAAATACATACACAAGTGAGTATATATGCAAGCTACCTTACAACAGTTCTCAGAGCCATACCATCTAAAAGAAATAGAAATATTGCAACGCCATACGGCAAGATCCAAATATCCTAGATAGAGATAATAGTGTAGGATAGCTCCTCATACATCAATCAACAGAGTATCAAGCGGAAGCGGGAAACAAGATCCGACTACGGACAAGAAGCAAATCGGCATAAGATGCCACATAAGTAAGCACATTCCGCCCACAAATCTCACGGATCCCCATCCCCAGAATCTCTACACCGAGTGATCGTTGCCAACATCATATGTCTCCTCCACCCAGTATCCATCTTGCGAATACACCTGTTCATCTGAATCAAACAATTTATCGTGTGAGACCCTAGGGGTACTCAGCAAGTCTTTATGCCTCTAAAGGGGACATAACCTGGGGTGACGCAATTGCAGCAAAAGATAATAACTAACAAGTCTATAGATACTCTCTAACCATCCGCCTAACCAATGATAGACGGATGTCCGTTAATTAGTAACAATAGTTATAATAGTATAAAGTAATAGATCCATCCTCCTTCTCGCTTACCAACAAGAAAGCGGACGAACAGCCCATCCGTTGGCAGTTTTATTAATCATTCCATGAATATTGCACTATGTACTAGTCAGATATTTAGTCAAATTAAAGACGTACTTTAGTTATACTTGTCTATGATCGAGAAACTGTGCTCCAAGTCGTCCATAACCGCGGACACGGTTTTCAGAAAGATTTACCCTGTAGGGGTGCACAAATAGCAACACACACTCGATCAACATTGGAAAAACCAACTCAAAACCCAACGAGGCATTCACGACAAAGCGATCACAGGATTCATAAAATATTTCAGGGGGCCACCCTATTAAGCTACCCGCAATGAAGTTGGCCGGCTCCGAGACGGACCCAAGGTTTGTGTCAATGGCTGTAAACGACTGGGAACCCGAAAGTGTGACTGGGCTTGTCGATACCACGAAAGCATTCCACGATCCAAAACAGTACAGGTGCTCCATGCACAATCTTAAATAAAGCAGTAAAGCATGGCATATGTACAGGATAGTAATAAAACCCCAAACTACTTTGTGGCCCCAAGAAATAGAAATGAATCAAGCACTGGCTCAGGGGGGTCCATAAGGCCTCCCGGATGTGGATAGTGCGAATAGTCAAGGAACATGAATCAAGTACTCGGGGTCCTACGGGACACAAGTGGACATAAAAACCAAAAGACAGATATTGCCCACCGGTGCCTCTTTCATTAGTTATCCCATACTACTCAAGTTAAGTTGTTTAGGTACCTCGTTATCCATCAGACTCTCACATACCCTACACATGTTGTTCTACGACTCGCATGGCTCAAACAACTCCTGTAGTAATGGCTCATGGGATGGAGGAACAAGCTCGGTGGGGTTTAAAGTAAAGGCTATGCAGTACATGGGATTCAATTTAATGCATTCGTGACTCAATGATACAAGAATAAGATAGAGGCAATAGGTACTATATGCATGCAAGCATGTGGTAGTGCTTGCCTGGTAGCTCAGTTGAAGCGAGAGATGGATCTGGGTAGTACTCCTGGGATTCCTGATATTTCCCCTGCTCGGCGTCTATTCGAAAGAAGAACAAAACAAACAAGGGTCAACATAAATAAAGTGCACAAGCATATAACATAAAATGCGACAAGCAAACAAGCATGCCATGATGAATGATGCACAATTTACATGGCACTAATGTAGCATGGCAAGGGTGAGGTGTGGGGACAAGAATAAAGCATTTTATTAATTATTTGGTCAAGTTTTATTGCCATAAACAGTTCTGATTTTTAATAATGGCATGATACATGATGCAATTCATATCATGGAATGCATAAACAGAACAGGCTTGTCGCGCTGATCGAATTAGACATATTATTTGTCAAATTTGGAGTAATAGAATTAAAGTTATTAATTAATTAAGAAAAGGCATTTTTATTACAATTAAACAATTTCGAAAATTTAAATTAGTCAAACATTATTTTGAATGGCATATTTGAATTCCTCACATTTTCCTGATTCAAAAACATATATCATTTGTATTATTTGGATTTATTAATTAAAAGTTATTAATTCTGGATATAAATCGTTTAAACAAATTCTGGAAAAGATTTTTATTAAACAGAAAATAACCGAGACTTTTTACACTCAGAGGAAGCTAGCCACCGTCACTGACAAGTGGGGCCTACGCTGACTCAGCGCTCGGTGACACGGCGGGATTGGCTCGGTTTTTTCTTACCGCGCGTTTGACTAGCCACCAAGACCGACAGGTGGGGCCGGCAGATCCGCGGGGCCACACATGGGCGCGCCAGCGGGGGCCTGCCACGTCTGGGATCCGGGGCAGCACGGGTTGAGGATTCGCCAACCACGGGGGTCTTTATGCAAAACGGGGGAGGGGCTGACTGGTGGGTCTACAGGGGCCGTGGAGGGACTAGCCGGTGAGCGACGAAAACTGCGAAGGGTGTTCTAGCAAAAGCTCCTGCGATGTCAACTGACGAACTGAAGGAAACAACCTACGGTTCAGAACATCGGCCGATCTTGCGAGGTCGAGACTGGGCGATATGCTGCACCAAATCGAGCATTTAAGAGCTCGATTGAAAGAGGGGAGGTTGATCTACGGGTTTGGTTCAGAAAGCAACACCGGCGGGGCACTGTGGCAGTCGGGATTCCACGACGAACAGGAGGCTGCGGGGGAGCGTTGCTGCTGCTGTAGGCTGCAGACGCGACAGACAGCGCAGCGGCGACGCAAGGAGGCCACTCGACGGAGTGCAGTGGCGATCCGGTGTACTAGAGGGGGAAGGAGGTTGTCTGGGAGGGAGGAGGTGCTCACGAGAGTGCGCCCGTGAAGCCGTGGAAGCAGGGGTGGCGGGGTACTGTCGCAGTGCTGGTGATCTGCTCCTTCGGCCACCTCACGGACACGGTGGCGACGGCGAGACTCTGGCGATCTACTGGCCACCTCACCGCACGGATCGTCGACGGCGAAGCCGGGGCACCTTCCGGAGGGCTTGGCTGGCCTGGGGGTGCAGCAGGTCAGAAGAGGGAGGGGTTGATCGAGCTAGGGTTGAGGAGGCATGGAGATGGCCATGGCCATTTTGTGTGTAAGAAGAGGGGAAGGAGAGGAACTGGGAAGGTGAGATCTCGATCTTTAGGAGCCTGGGGTGGTTGGGGTGATGAGGAAGAGAGGAAGAGAGGCACATGGGTTTTGAGTTGCTTTATGCAAAAAGAGAGAGGCAACATGTAGAGCTAGGTCTTCTCTCCTCTCTCTCATTCTTTCTTTGCTAAGCCAACATGGGAAGAGAGGAGGACCAGGGGAGAGGGCAAGTCGTGGCTGGCTGGCTCGATGCGGTAGAATTAGGGTAGATGTGGGTTTTGGGTTGGGTTTTCTTTGGTTTAGGTGGTTAAGCTAGGTAGATTAGAGAGAGAGAGATGGCACATTTGAGCTAGAAGAAAAGAGAGAGGTACTCCAAGTGCCAAGCAAAATAGACTAACAAAGGAGGAGGGGGGACGATGTTGAGTTCTTGCCAAGAAAAGAAAAGATGGGAGAGAGAGACTCACATGTAGGCACACATGCATGTGTAGGTGTAGGTGTAGGAGTAGATGTAGGTGTGGGTGTATATGTCCACATGCATATACATGGTCATGGTGAGAGATAAAAGAGAGATGAGGTGGTAGATATAGAGATTAGGTTGTTAAGTATGTAAAAGATTTGTTCAAACAAAACCCAAAAAAACATAGGTGGGTAACACTAGAATATTGAAAAGATGGAGAAAAGAAGGAGATGGTTATATTGCATGCACATGCAATAATGGGCATCAAAGAAGAAAAGGGAGAGGGTGGTCAAAAAGGGTTTGGTTTGAATTTTGAAAACTCATTGCTTGAATTTCCACGAACAAACTTCCCTCCAAGACCAAAAGAAACCCAAAGGAAGAAAAGAAGAGGACCTTGCATGGCCCATGCATAATTAAATAAATGCCTCTTTAGTAGTGAAAGCCACTAGACTTTCTCATGGCCTCTATATAATCAAGATTCCAAGAATTTTGGAATAAGGACCAACAAAAGAAAAGAGAGCTTGTTTACCACATGGACTAAATAAAAGGTCATGCATGAATATAAGGTGGCCAAGCTTGTGTGTGTGAGCCACTAGGCATAATATGGCCAAAGTTATATTCTTACATGAGCATTTATTCAAATACAAACTATATGCAAGCTTGATAAGGATTCCACTAACATAGCATGCAAAGGTGGCCATGTGGCTCTCCACATATCAATAATGTGAGAACAACATGATGCATATATGGGAACATGTGGAATTGTAAGAGGATCCATCCCAACTCACATGAGCTAGAGGTAAACCCAAATAAAATGCAAAGCTCACATATAGTTGGATGGTGGAATTATGGGGTGGTGACAAAGAAAGGTGGTGGAGTTAATAAAAGATATGCCCCCAACTCAACTTGGGCATGAAGCATTTATCAAGAACCAAATACAATTCATCAAGAGGCAAATACAAGTAATAGTGCATAGGAGATAAGAACCAAATGGGAAAAGGGTTTTATATGATGCTCAAATGCAATGTGGCATGATGACATGAGCATGATATAATTATGATGCAACAATTATATGTAGGAAGGTAGCATATATATAGACTAGGCTAGTAGCATTGCAATTGTTAGACAATTGGGATGCTACACTCATAGAAATATGGCTGTTCCAAATCCATCTTGTAGCGTATGTAGTTGACCAAGTTATTCTCACTAAGGAGGATATTTAGACGCACAAGCCACTGAGGGAAGTTGGATCGATCGAGTTTGAGCTTCTCACCATCTAACCAATAGTCAACCCGGAAGGAAGCAACGGGGAGAACCATTTCTACATTTACAATTGCGAAAGGAATTGTTGGGAATATGCCCTAGAGGCAATCATGTATGATGTTATTTCCAATGTATTCATAAAGTTATTGTCGATGTATGAACTACTGATATGTATCATTGAATATATGATTCGATTGTGGAACTATATATTCATGTTGTTTATACTAATTGTCCTTGGTCGTTGAGGTTGTGCTGGACACACAACTTAGACTAATGTTAAAGTCGGCTGATGACTCGGTTGCACTTGTCATGGGCATAGAGATGCTATTCCGACTTACACGAATTCGGCTAAAGAGTTTAGCGAGTCGGACTGGCCCATATTGAGACACAACTAATAAGCCATCATTTGTATATCTCAATCAATGTAATCCTTAGACCTGAGGTTATTGCACAATCCGAGTTGAGGATCACCGACTTAGGTTCTGTCAAACGTTGTTCCGTCACTGGGCAGTTATAATGGCGGAGTTCGGGTTGACTGGGAGTCAAGCTGCGTGATGTGAATAACCAAGATGGGATTTTACCCCTCCGTCTAGAGAGATATTCTTTGGGCCCTCTTGGAAGATATGATTCAGAAAGCATGGCCATGCATGACTCGGTTAAGTGTTAACCGAGGTGATCGACTAAGAGTTAGTCGGATGAATCACTTATCTCTAATCAAGAAAGAGAGTCAAACTATTTAAGGGATGACGATTATTCACCTATAGTTCGACAAGGTATATCGTGAGGCAAAAGGGACTCAACGAAAGTCGCATTGGAAGGTATGTCTTCATGACTCTTTGGTACTTGGGAGTCGGCACATTCTGCTAGGAGCCGCTACCGACTGATCGGTCATGGGTGAGACTCGGATCGTGTCCGGGTCACCATGAGCCTATCGGGTCACACACTTAAGAGCGGGAGCAAGTTTGGGTTACACCCAAACAGGAAATCTATTTGGGTTGGACCCAAATAGATACATGGACTTAGTCACTGAGTTGGACTCGCGGTGACTAATATAGGCCTTTTTAGTGAATGGGCCACAAGTGAGTGGAGCCCACTTTCACTCCCTATATAAGCTGGGGCGCAGGTGCTTAGAGCACACAGTTAGGTCACTCCATGTGTTGGAAACCCTAGACCTAGTCCAGTCCTGTCGCCGCCGTACCGGACCTAGCAGTTCACCGCCGGTGGTCCTCCTCATAAGTGCAGATACTGGTGGAGGTGTTGTATGTTCAGCACTTCAACGATCGTTGACGAGGGTTGAACTCGTCAATGCCCATTGTTATGGACTTGGGTTTTGGAGAAGGAGGGGGCGCTGGAGGCATCAGTCGGCTAGCAAACAAGCACATAGGGACGCAAGTTTTACCCAGGTTCAGGCCTCGTAGAGGTCCCTACTCCTGCTTGTCTGCTCTTGGAATTAACGAAGGAATCAAAGATTACAGGGGTGCACAGATGCAATCTGGCGAGAATTGTGGAAACTAGGGTTGCGTGTCTCCTCCTCGCCACCCCCTCCTAGCCTTTATATAAATAGGCTAGGTCTCGAGTAGCAGATCGAGTCGGTTACAGATTAGGGTTTTCCCTTTGAACTTTCTATCTTATGCTTCTTCTTGTCTCGCAAGCAATCGAGAGTCCGTGGGCCACTCGAATTATCCATTTGGGCCTTGGCAACACCGTGGGCTTCCGCCATATCTGGACCGTATATACCAAATTCGAGTACATGTAGGGTATACCCATGTCAGTAGCCCCCGAGTACCCAGTGGAATCGCAGATTCGACTGGGGGCTTTATGAAGTCTTTCGAGTGCATGACTGAACATTTTTCAAGTGTTTTGTTTATGTCATAGGGATTGTTGATATACGTGCCTGATTTATCCGATGTATCGGTTTCAGTTAACTGCCTTAGGGAAAAACAACACAATCTACTCAAACTCAAGTCCCCAGACTCGAATTAAAAAGTGCTGGCGTATTTCGATTCAGGCCGTGGAGGTCTTATAGGAGTCGAATTCCAGTGTATAAGTGTGAGCACTCGACGCGTCCATCAAGACATGTTCATCATACCTGTAGGCACGGATATGTTTCTGGTAGTGCACAGCAGATGCGTTGCCAGACCTTATTCAGATCTTATCTTCATGCTGTAAGCGCGGCATCGGAATTTTTGTCATCGCGGAGATGATTCAGGTGGCCCAGGAGTCGTAATCTCTTTGTAGGGAAAATATGAGGCGGAGTCACCATAGCATTCGAATGTGGATGTTATCAACACACAATACGATGTACAAATAATTATAGGGTGTGTGACTAGTGCTCCCTATGGGAGTAGCCCCCGAGTGCCTAGTTGAGTCGAAGACTCAAGCGGGGACTAAAGAACTTTTGCGACTGCGGTCGTCTTTTGCAGCTTGTTTCAGTCGAATTTTCTTCCAGTGCTCCCTATGGGATTTACCCATAGTCTTCAATCGAATCGTCAAGTCGAGTGGTGGGTATGTCCTGAATGTTCAAATACCTGCATTAAGATAATCATAGGTTGAACGACCAGCACTCCCTATGGGAGTAGCCCCCGAGTGCTCGGTTGAGTCGAAGACTCGAGCGAGGACTAAAGTAGTCGAAATCTTCTGCTGCTAAAATCAATGACGTTAGTGCTAACGATGTGATGACCTCGGTTGCCCGCATGAGCGGCTTTGACGGGACGTGACGACTTGTGGGTCCCACTTTCTGACTTTGATTTGACCGAGCATGCGTAATCTTATTTTTTAACCGCGTCTCCTCGATTTCCGCGTGTAATGGGAATAGTGGGGGGGGGACGGTTCGTGCTTCAGCTTCGCCACGTGTCGATGGCGATGTGCGCCACGCGTGTAGAAGGGTTTCTGCTGGCCGTTGGATGGTGTCTGCGATGAGGTTAAGTAGCAGCATAGCTGCGGTAATTTCCCCATCCATCTTCATTTTTCTTGCCTCCATTGCCATTGCTACTGGTCTCTGCTTCCTAACGCACTTTCTCGTTGCGGAGCTGGACCAGCTCCGTATCTTTCCCAGCTACTTCCTCCGTTCTCACCGCCATCGGAAGATGGGCAAGAAGAAGCGAGGCGCCACCCCTAGGTCTGCCGCCGCCATTGCCACCACCAAGAAGAAGGGCGGCTCCGTCACTATGGGCACCAGCGCCACCGTTGCTGGGAAGAAGAAGGGTGCGGGTACCCGCATCACCAATGGTTCTTGGAGAGCGTCTATCATCAAATCCTCTAAGCTACATCTTCATTGTCAAGATGGAGTTCTTCCACCCGTGGAGGGGGATTCGCGAGTGCCCGGCGAGGAGGTAATCCCATGTCCTCCTCCTAGCTTCCGGGTGATGTTCCTTGCATTCATCATCTGAGGTCTTTCTCTGCCCCTGCATCCTTTCTTCAGGGGCCTCCTTTGCTTCTACAGGCTCCAGCTGCATCAGCTGTCCCCAAATTCTATTCTCCATATCTCCTACTTCATTACTCTTTGCGAGTGTTGGCTCGGAGTCGAGCCACACTTTGGCCTCTTTAAGAGGCTTTTAAGTTGAAACGCCAGTCGGCGTCCGGTTCCGTAGTCTACGATGTAGGAGGTTGCGGAATCCACGTCGACTCCTTTGTCACCTATTTTGCCATCAAGCTCACTGCGTTTGTCCTAGGGTGGAGGGACAAGTGGTTTTATATCCGCGACCAAAAGGCCGATGGAGACCACTACGGACTCGCGCCCTTCGATCCCACAACAACTTGCAAGAGGCGGCGCTCCTGGAAGAACATAGTGATGCCTGGCGAGTCCGAGGAAACGGAGGTGCTGTACAAGCACATCTACGACCTCGAAAGTCGCATAGGTAAAGAAGAGGGTGGCGCCGCCCTCATTCGCACGTGGTTTCGCCGCCGCGTCCAGCCTCTGCAGGCCAGAGTGCACCCGATGTACTGCTGGACCGGTGCTAACGATGTCACTCGCGTGTCTACCGAAGGCATTTCTGCGGGTGAGGTGGATAAGAGGGTGCGACTGGTGACCAAATACACCGCCAAGGAGGTTCTCCCAGGCGAACCAGCCGTGCCTCCTTTCGACGCTTCTAACCCTCCTCCTGAGGTAGAATTATTTGGTGAAGTAGTTTCCTTTTTGCGAATGCCTTTATGATGTTTTGATACATAATGTTGTATCTTTTGAATGTAGGACTGGAAGGTGTCTCCCAACGTGCCCCCTCAACCTGAAGGTATTATCCCACGCGAAGTGGATGAAGAGGACGAGTCGGAGTCGACCGTCCCAATCGAAGAGGAGGAGGGAGCCCCCAAGTCCAGCGGCCAGGACACTCCCAAGCGGTCCCGCAGCAAGGACTCGGATGCCTCGTCGCCGTCAATGCTAGAATGCCCTTTTGCTATTTTAGAGGAGCCGATCCCCGCCATTCATGTGTGCTCCATGGCTCCTCTTGCTCGGAAGAAGATGCGACTGCCAAAGGAATCATCGGAGTCGGAGGAGCAATCCTTCGACCTTGATAAATTTAGCTGGTAAGTTCTGTGTTCGCAGCCTTGTTGTGATTTCTTCTTGGAGTTGCTTTTTCCTAGAAATTTTTGTTTGATGTGTTTTCTAGCCGAGCGACGTCGTCGTCTTCTGACGATGTCTAGTTTGTGAAGGAGTCCGGAGTCGCAGACTCCAAGGCCAAAGAGGTGGCCGAATGGTCTTCTTATCCTCCATTGGCGGCCCACTCCGGGCACAATTCGCCGAGTTCCCCGCATGTTGGGGAACACCAGATTACTACCCGGACGACTGCGCGGCAGTCATCTTTTGAGTCTCTGGAGGACCACGTAAGCGCCCTTTTGTTTGTTTTGGCAGTCGAATTTATACTTGGTATTGTTTGCCGATCTTTTGTTTTCTTCTACGGCAGCTCATTGTGAAGGAAGCTGCTCGTCTGGCAGAGCAAGTCCTTGTCATGGGTCGACAGCATGTCCTGTTGGACAATCGCCACCGTGTCGTCGAAGGTGAGTTGTTGACTTCGTCTTTGTCTTTGTGAATTGTATGAATTTGATTGATGATACAGTCTGCATGTTGCAGTTGAACATAATGAATTACTTCGTCGTGCCACTACACTCGAGAAGACGCTTGCCGCAGCGACAAAGAGTCGCGACGAGGCAATCGCAACCCTGGAGGAGTCGCGAAAGCAGGAAGCGGATCTCCATGCCTCCACTGCTGAGAGGGAGAAGTTGTTCGAAGAGCAACTTTTCTCAATTGCCAAGTCCCTCTCAGGTATCCTTTCTGTTGGATGGTGCATTGTTCTTTCTGCTTTGACGTGTGGTAGTTGTACTAACACTTGTGAGTATATAGATGCCAGCGACCTGAGCTTTGATGCCTAGTCTCTGCGCCGCGGGGATGCGTTGGCAGGCGCGATCGCTGTCGTCGAAGACCGTAGTGTTTCCTTCTAGGAGACGCTGGGGAAGGCCAAGGATGTGCTCAGTCGCATCTGCGAGTATTTAACTCCCAAGGCCAGGATGATCGTCAACTTTGGAGACCTAGTGGAATCCCTTGCTGGAGGTATTCCCGCGGACTTCAAAACTCGCAGTGCTCCGTCGGCGCCACCATGGCACTTGCGATGGTGCAAGCCCATGGCATGGAGATGGGCCCCGTCGTTCTTTCTGAGGCAATGCTTGTCGACACCGGAGGCCAGCAGGTAGCGTTTGGTTCCTTCGCTAGTAGCTGCGCTAAATATGGTCCTCAACTCATCGAGACACTCGCCAAGTATTCCGAGGAGCGGCGGCGAGTGGGTATCTGGGGGTGGTGCTAGCAAGTCCATGGCGTCGGAGACTGCAACGGATGCGATGAAGCCCCCGAAGCCAAAGTCGAAGTCGAAGAAACACGCTGCTCCTTAGTCTGTATATGTAATAGCTGTAGTGTTTAGCTTTTGTGTTGGAACAATGCTTTTGTGGAAGTGTCCCAGTCGAGACTTTTGCTGTGCTTCAACGCATCTATGCATTTTTGTCAATGTATTCTTGGTCTCTTATTTCCTTTTGCTTGGTTCGTGATAGGGTACGTCGAGTGGTCCTTCGAGTGGTCCTCATGATCCTCCATCCACCGATGAAACCTTGGCGCAGCCACGCTCAAAGGTGGAGGAGTTGTCTTTGCTTTCGCGACCGCGCGATCGCATTAAGCAATTGGAGCGTGAATTACCCCTCCTCCATGGTAGCACAGATGTATGGAAGTCAAAGGCGGAGAAGGCCACCGCCCGCGAGAAGTATCTCTTGGAGGAGGTGGCGTAGCTGAGTGAGCAATTCAAATGTTAGCTTTCTGCCATCTTATCTTTTCTTTTAGTCAATCGCGGCAACACCTTGTCTTCATACTTTGCCCTTTTTAGCTTGGTGTAGTTGTCAATGCTCATCATCCGCAGGATGAGAAAGACCGGATTGCCATTCGAATGAATGACCTGACCCAGGAGCAACTTCAGGCGAGTGGGTACTTTTGGGTGGACCATGATCGTGCGATCGCACTTGCGACCCTGCAGGATCGTGCTTCTCGAGTACTTCACTTTGTGAAGAAGGTGCATTCGTGCCTTAGGCATATCTATCAAACGATGTTTCCGCTGGACGCTGTCCCTTCAAGCATGTTGGCTCTTTTGGCGAAGTTCCAAGATCTGAGTGTAGTTCATGAGTGTGTGCGGCAACAGTTAGTGGCTGGTGCTAAGGCTGCTTTGTCGCTGGTGCAACTGCATAGGCCAGATGTGGACGTTGCAGCTAATGCTGCTAGGCCGCCAAGCCCGCCGGAAGGTATGACCTGGAACATGGTTCCGCATTACCAGGCAGTTGATTGCCCAGCAGAAGAAATCATCGACTTCTTCGAGGAGCAAACGAACGTTCATCTGTTGTAGTAGTATCTTTGACTTGTATCCTATGCATAATTGTACAAGTGTTGTAAAGTTCGTATGGATATGTTGGATGTAATTAATTCCTAATGATATGTGAAGAGCTTGCTAGCTGATATATTTTGCGAGTGTATTTGTACTCTGCAGTTCCTTTTCGTTAGCCTGACTTGTGTTATCTCAGCGCCTTGCCAACCTGTCAGGTGCGTTGCAACTGGGTTGGTGTTTATCAAGGGTTCGATTAATGTTGTGTCAGCTACTCGGGATACTGCGATTTGTTCGTAGAACGAGGATGTAAAGGGTGGTGCAGCCCCCGAGCGATAAGATTGTCGGAAAAATAAGGGAAAACACAGGGTTTCAGGGCACTTAGCTTTATTTATTCTCAGAATAGTACGAGGTACAATGTGTGGCTAAGTAGCCTGGCTGAATAGCCTTATTTGTAATGTAAAAAATGACTAGGGGTAGAAACAACGCAGCTGTGCGACATTCCAGGGGTTGGAGTATGCGACTCCTATCTTAAAATCTTTAAGGCGATAGGAGCTACCTGGGATTACTTCTATAATCACGTAAGGTCCCTCCCAGGGAGACTCGAGCTTGATATGCCCATGTTGCTTGAGTCGCAGGACCAGGTCTCCTTTGACGAAGGATCTTGGGCGTAGCCTGATGACCCACAAGTATAGGGGGTGTATCGCAGTATTTTCGATAAGTAAGAGTGTCGAACCCAACGAGGAGCAGAAGGTGCTGGCTAGTGGTATGGATCAGGAATTCTCTGCAAATACTTAGCAAATGGATTTTTAGGGGTTTTTGATAAAGCAAGTAAACAAAGTACGAGTAAACAAAAGACAGTAGGAATAAATGCAGCAAGTGGCCCAATCCTTTATGCAGCAAAGGACAAGCTGGTTGTATTTCTTAAGATGACCAAACGTTCTCGAGGACACATGGGAAGACTGTCAAGTGCTTTCGCTTCGTATAGCTGATTAATCTTCTTTAGCTTGCTAAGTGTTGTGTGGGTGAACCTGTGCTAATGTACCGCCCCATCCAAGACTAATACATACTTGTGGTTATACCCCTTGCAAACTTCCGTAAGTACAAGAAACTAATTAAGGTAGAAACCTAACCACAGCTTTAAACTCTAAGACCCTTACATCCCTTGTGCAATTCCTAACGGGGATTCAGGTTTCTGTCACTCCGGCAACCCCTATGATTAGTAGCCAAATACACAATGCATTCCCCTAGGCCCATATAGGTGAAGTATCATGTAGTCGACGTTCACATGACACCACTAGAAGAAGTACACCACAACTTAAATAACAATCTATTGAATCTTTCTCAACACAACTCCACTACTAACAACAAGACTTCTCCCATGTCCTCAAGAACAAAACGAACTACTCACAAGACATCATATGTATCATGATCAGAGATGGAATAATGATGTATAAAAATCTGAACATAAACAATAATTCAATGGTTCACTCAATAGCATCAACTACAAAGAGTAATCAACACCGGGATAGTTTCCCCTATGAACTATGCAAGATTCAATGCAATTGTTACGGCAATATGGAGATGGTGATGAGGCTGCTGATGGTGATGATGGTGGTGATGATGATGATGATGATCCCGATGAAGTCCAGCTTGATGGTGGTGTTGATGGCGACGATCTCCCCTCTTCGGGAAGAAATTCCCCCGACAGAAATCTGTCTGCCGGAGAGATCTTTCTCTCTCGGTGTTTTCCGCCCCGCAGAGGCGGCGGAATATTTCTGTGGTCGCTCCCTGAGTCTTATGGTTTCGTGGGGATGATATACGCCAGAGGGGAGAGGCTGGAGTGGGCCAGGCCGGCCACACCACTCCCAGGCGCGGCCTAGGCCTGCCCGCGCCATGGGGTGGTGTGGGCCCCTTGTGGCCCACCTCCACTCCATCTTCTGGCATCCTGAGTCTTCTGGAAAAATAGGATTTTCCAAATATTTTCCCGGATTTTTTGATCTTTGCGAATTTTGCCTCCAAACAGCACCTTTTCCATCAGAATCCTGACTGCAGCGGTCCATGCTCCAAAAGTCATCAACCATGCAAAAATGTATGAAATAACATAAGTATCACCTCTCAGTATGAAATATATCAATGAATAATAGTGAATTAAGACATAGAATAGTGATGCAAAATGGACGTATCAACTCCCCCCAAGCTTAGACTTCGCTTGTCCCCAAGCAAAACTGAGCTCAATAAACATGACCTCAGGTTTATGGAGTGAAGAGTCGATAAAAGAATACGGACAAGAAGCATCACATTCATCAAAAGCATAGATCATAATAGAAGACAACTCACTATTATATAACTAAACTTGCAATGAGTAAAGGAAACACAATAAAGATACATAGAGTGAATCATAATTGGTAATGGCAAACTTAGCTCTTGGTCGAAGAATAGTTGATAATTTGCTGGAGTTCATAAATAGGTGGTTTTCAAAGAAAGCTTTCAAAGTAGTAAACATCAAGATAAGAGCAATGTGCAAAACAAGGAACATAAAAAATGATTGAATAAATCATCATATGAATGAATGAAACACATCAACTCAAAATACTTGCTGAGATAGAAGGGAGTAGGTTTACTGACTCAGTTACAAAGTAAAAGAAAGGGCCCTTCAAAGAGGGAAGCAGGGATTGCAAGTCTCATAAAGAGCTCCCAAAAATTATGATACTTACTAGCTTTTAGCTCTCATTGCCCCTATCATAGGCATCTTTAGGTGATTAAGGTTAAAGTGAGGTCCAATCTGAGTTATATGCTTGACAGACTATAAACTGAAAATCCCAAGTCCCTTGAGTATGAGGGCCGCTCCTCATGCTACTCAACTTTAGTTACCGGTAAGTTCTTGTCATCGTAAGTATGTGCGTATCATTGAGAACCGCCAATGGGGTACCCCTTGCCCGATGATACGGAAGAACCCCATATCAAAATGACAAGGCAAGCAGACAATGAGTATCTCAGCAATCTTCTTATTTACCATGGGAAAATGGTGCTTTTTTCTATCTTTCCTCTTTTCATAGAACTCTTTT
Source organism: Avena sativa (assembly GCA_916181665.1). Lineage (NCBI taxonomy): Eukaryota > Viridiplantae > Streptophyta > Magnoliopsida > Poales > Poaceae > Avena > Avena sativa. Next base: position 99,358,514 of record OV702287.1, on the reverse strand, counting down.
TTTCTTTTCTTTTTCTCAATAGCTATCTCTCCCTTTTTTATAAGAAGAATGCTTCATAGATATCATTATGGTTACGCTGCAGGTTTCCACCATGTCAGCATGGATTAGACCAGCGGCCTAGGCGTTTCTCTAACACACATACATAACTCCATGGACTTACAAGCTCCCCTTTTATTTCACACCGACGACATCCGCAAACAAAAGAGCAAGGTATCAACTAGGTATATATTTACAAGTGTTGAAAGCGTTCCCCGTGACAGCACGGTTCTGCTAATCCCTAGCCTATAATTTGCAAGCATATAACTTTCATGGAGAGTTCACAATGGTTTAGGTTTATTAAGTGCAAGAAAGTAAAGTGTGCCATCAAGTTCGTGAGAGCTTTAATCACTAATTTTCACATAACAAGTTTAATTTGGGAGGTAGACAAAACAAGAATTTACTTGCAATAGCAATAATGCTACTAGGTAGGTATGGTGGACACAAGTGGCAAAGGTTTTGGTTTAAAGGAGGTGGATGCACGAGAAGAATTCCCTCTCAGTACAGGTTTTTGGCTAGCAAGGCTGGATAGCAAGTATAAGAGTTGAAGGAAACAAACAAACATACAAATGATAAAGAAAAACATGCAATCTTCCTTGGAAGCACAAAAGATCTTAACTAGAGAATACTAAACTTATGATCAAATCAAGAAAAAAACGATGAAATTATTTTTCTTTAGAGTACCTCTATCTTTTTCATTCAACTCTCAAAAATAGTTCTGCTACTGACCGAGCCAGGTTTGCCAAAACCAACTAAATTAACTCAATGATCCTAGAGTGATACCAATACTAACAACAAGATCAATCATATAACCACGAATTGAAAACTAATAGAAGCTATTGCAAAAGAGTGAATGATAGAACTTCTCATTAATATTCCATAACGGCAACTCACACCAAGGGATACAAATCTAACGAGAGAGGGGACACTTCCATAGTGCAAACCATACTACAAAATAACTCCTCTATTCATGATATGACACTACTAACAAGGTAAAAAGATAGAAGATAGTGATATGATACCGCGGAACTCCCCCAAGCTTGGAACAAACCAAGGGGATGCCAAACCTGATGACGAGTTACTCCTTAGGTGGTGGTGGTATTATGCTCTTAGTTGACATGAGGAAATCTTCCAGCATCTTGCGAAGCCTATAATTCTCCCATTGAAGCATGTCCACCTTCCTCTTCAAGTCCCGGTACTTATCGCAGAACTCCTTAGTGACTCGTAGGGCTTTCATTGATGCAGGTCAAGAGACTAAAGGTACCAGCCTCTGCTTGGGGTCTTGAAGATCCTCCTCCATGGGCTCCTTCCCTTTATCCTTGGCGGACACCATTATGCTTCTAAGCTCTCAAAGAGTATGTCTTGACAGAAACAGATCGAAACAAAAACACGACGAAAACACGATATCCGGACCTCGGGGGATACGGGGGGTTATATATTACAAAGTTTCACATCAAAAGGAAGGTACTGGGAGAAAACGAGTCGGAGGCGGAATCCTGGGTGGCCTCACCACCTGGTGGCGCGGCCAAGGGTGGGCCCGCGCCATGGGGTGGTGTGGGCCACCCCGGAACCGGTTCCGTCCCTTTTTCGCTTCGAAACTTTCCTGATTGACTGAAAATTGCAAAAATATAGTTGGATTGTATTTTCACGGAACTTTTCTTACCAGAACTGTTACCTATTTGGAAATGGACTCTGCAGGTCTCTGAATTTGGTATTTAGTGGATCCTTCCGGAGTCATCTCTTGAATATCATCGATATCTTCATCTTCATATACTTATTACTTGAGTCATAAAACCTTTCTCTTCCTTATTACACCATTGTCTCCACTTCCTGGAAATTTCTTTCACACAAAACTCCACATAGTTCTCATTAGCAACATTAGTATATAAGAAGTGATAAAACCTTTTGAGTCCAACTTCAACTGAAAACAAGCAAAACAAAAGCTACTATAGCAACTCCTTCCGAAAACCCAAAAATAATTCAAAAAGGAAATCGAATAAAGAAGCAAATGCAGGAGTGGCTAAATCTGTCAAAACAGACCAGCAGGTAAAGATCAATTTTTTAGAAAATCTTCTGTTGCTCAAATCAAAAAGTGCAAAACTAACGAAAGTTAAATAACAACCTGGCGCAGAAGCACAAAACATTACAGCTCAATCCGACTGACAGAGTTCTCTCACGAATTTTTACGATGAAGCACAAAAAATCTATTTCGAGACAGCAACTTCCCCAAATATTACTTCTTTCTCATTAGAGGTTGATCTTGACACAAAAACCAAACAAGACTGATAAGGAGCGGTTATTACCAAAGTAATAACTTCCAAAACTCAAAGAAATGAAAACAAACTGAAAGCAAAAACATATTGGGTTGTCTCCCATAAAGCTCTTTCTTTATAGCCATTAAGATGGGCATGATAATTTTGAAAAAACTCTCATAGGGATATGAATTGAAGTGAAAGAGAGCATTAAGAAGCAAAAACACACACACATTTAAGTCTAACCCACTTCCTATGCAAGGGGATTTTGTAAACAAACAAGTTGTTAAAACCATAGGAAACTTGCATAAGAAGGCAAAAGAAGTGCAGCATAAAACGAGGAAACTTGAGATGATTGAGATGCATAAGAACACTTTTCCCTCTCTCATAATAACTTTCAGTATCATGCATAAACTTAACAATATAGCTATCACAAGGACCATCATAGAAATGATCACTTATTCTAACAGAAAACACAGGAATACTAGTTCTCATAACACTACTTTGTGAAACAATATTAGAGGTATCCTTACAAAGGATAGGGTGTCCCTATTTTTCATACTTGGTGACAAAGTCTTTCACATTTGCTATTATAGGTTCATCAACCATTTGTTTATCAGGTTCAATAGCTTTATTCATACTTTCATTAACCATACTAGCTATCATAGAATGTTCCTTCATCTTAACTGGGAAAGGAATTTTCTCAATATAAGGTTTAGGTAAAACATGATTAGCAATATAAACTTCAGTATTTCTTGCAGGAACACTCTTAGCAACATCTTTATAAGGTTCGTGATACTTATTCCACTTCTTTTTAGGCACTTCAATATAAGAAGCAAAAGCCTTAAAATAAGAAGCAATAGCTTGAGAGTCTAGACCATAAGCATTTTTAATATTTTGAAAGTCGTCAGTTCCCATAAAAGATTCTATGCATTCATAATCATAATTTATACCTGACTTTCTACCTTTGTCATTCTCACAAGCTTCAGCATTGTCTTGAATACGGTCTAGAAGGTCCCATTTAGCTTCTTCTTCCATGCGAGTGAATGATCCAGTACAAGAAGCATCCAATAAATCTTTATCATGTAGAGGGAGCCTTGCATAGAAGTTATTGATAATAATATTGTTGGGGAGCTCATGAATGGGACATTTAAGCATTAGTAACTTCAATCTCCCCCAAGCTTGAGTTGTACTCTCTCCATCAGGAGGCCAAAATTTGTATATTTGATTCCGATGTTTATGAATCTCACTAGGAGGATAAAACTTTGAATAAAACAGAGGCACTATTTCCTCCCATTCCAGAGCTTGACCATTCTTCAGCAGCTTATACCATTCCTCAGCTCTTCCTTTCAGTGATAATGAGAATAACTTCTTCTTAACTTGATTTGTAGTAATACCTGCACACTTGAACAACCCGCATAATTCGTGTATAAAGAGTAAATGATCACTGGGATGGACAGTTCCATCCCCAACATAGTAGTTATCCATAACACGAACAATAATTCTTGTAGGTATTTTGAAAACATCTTTCTCAGCAGGTGGTGGCTTATCTACTACCTTAGCGGTGGTAGTAGCATTACCAAATAAGAAACTCGGCGAATTATCCATAACGAAAATAAAGCAACTAGCAGAAGTAAACAATACTCACAGTAGAAGTTTCCTTTACCAGTTCCACTCTCCAAAAGCGCTTCACTCCCCGGCAACGGCGCCAGAAAATAGTCTTGATGACCCACAAGTATAGGGGGTGTATCACAGTATTTTCGATAAGTAAGAGTGTCGAACCCAACGAGGAGCAGAAGGTGCTGGCTAGTGGTATGGATCAGGAATTCTCTGCAAATACTTAGCAAACAGATTTTTAGGGGTTTTTGATAAAGCAAGTAAACAAAGTATGAGTAAACAAAAGACAGTAGGAATAAATGCAGCAAGTGGCCCAATCCTTTATGCAGCAAAGGACAAGCCGGTTGTATTTCTTAAGATGACCAAACGTTCTCGAGGACACATGGGAAGACTGTCAAGTGCTTTCGCTTCATATAGCTGATTAATCTTCTTTAGCTTGCTAAGTGTTGTGTGGGTGAACCTGTGCTAATGTACCGCCCCATCCAAGACTAATACATACTTGTGATTATACCCCTTTCAAACATCCGTAAGTACAAGAAAGTAATTAAGGTAGAAACCTAACCACAGCTTTAAACTCTAAGACCCTTACGTCCCTTGTGCAATGGTTTCCTAACAGGGGTTCAGGTTTCTGTCACTCCAGCAACCCCTACGATTAGTAGCCAAATACACAATGCATTCCCCTAGGCCCATAGAGGTGAAGTGTCATGTAGTCGACATTCACATGACACCACTAGAAGAAGTACACCACAACTTAAATAACAATCTATTGAATCTTTCTCAACACAACTCCACTACTAACAACAAGACTTCTCCCATGTCCTCAAGAACAAAACGAACTACTCACAAGACATCATATGGATCATGATCAGAGATGGAATAATGATGTATAACAATCTAAACATAAACAATAATTCAATGGTTCACTCAATAGCATTAACTACAAAGAGTAATCAACACCGGGAAAGTTTCCCCTATGAACTATGCAAGATTCAACGCAATTGTTACAGCAATATGGAGATGGTGATGATGGTGGTGATCATGATGATCCCAATGAAGTCCAGCTTGATCGTGGTGTTGATGGCGACGATCTCCCCTCTCCGGGAAGAAATTCCCCCGGCAGAAATCTGTCTGCCGGAGAGATCTTTCTCTCTCGGTGTTTTCCGCTGCGTAGAGGCGGCGGAATCTTTCTGTGGTCACTCCCTGAGTCTTAGGGTTTCGTGGGGATGATATACGCCAGAGGGGAGAGGCTGGAGTGGGCCAGGGCGGCCATACCACTCCCAGGCGTGGCCTAGGCCTGCCCGCGCCATGGGGTGGTGTGGGCCCCCTGTGGCCCACCTCCACTCCATCTTCTGGCATCCTGAGTCTTCTGAAAAAATAGGATTTTCAGTATATTTTACCGGATTTTCTGACCTTCGCGAACTTTGCCTCCAAACAGCACCTTTTCCATCAGAATCCTGACTGCAGCGGTCCATGCTCCAAAAGTCATCAACCATGCAAAAACGTATGAAATAACATAAGTATCACCTCTCAATACGAAATATATCAATGAATAATAGTGATGCAAAATGGACGTATCATAGCCTTCTTCTATGGTAGTTGTGGAGGCTCTGCTGGTAGATCATTGATCTTTCCGCTGCGATTTCTCGTGCCTTGTCAAGAAGGTCGACAGAGTCTTCGAGTGCAAGAGTTGACTCCTGCTCGCTGTAGGCGACCACCCGCGGGGCTTTGTAGCGTACTTCTACGGGTAGCATTGCTTCAACACCATGCACCATGAAGGACGGGGTATATCCCGTGGTGCTGTTTGGAGTTGTGCGCAAGCTCCAGAGTATGGATTGCAGGTCGTCTGGCCAGCATCCGGTGGCTTGTTTGAGTGGACGGAGGAGTTGCTTCTTGATTCCGCTACAGACGAGGCCGTTGGCCTTTTCGACTTGACCGTTGGTCTGCGGTGAGCCACCGAGGCGTAGCTTATGTTGATTCCTAGGTTTTCGCAAAATTCTTGGAACTCTTTGGAGGTGAAGTTCGTCCTGTTGTCCGTGATAATGCTGTGTGGCACCCCAAAGCAGTAGACAATGGACTCGAAGAACTTGACGGCGCTGGCTCCTGATTGGTTTGTCACCCGCATGGCCTCGATCCACTTGGTGAATTTGTCGACTGCGACTAAGAGGTAGACGTTACCTCCTCGCGAGAATTTTGGGAGCTTGCTGACCATGTTGAGTCCCCATTGCGCGAAGGGCCAAGCCAATGGTATTGGCTGGAGTTCTGCACCAGGTGTGTGCGGTTTGTCCGCGAATCGCTGGCAAGCGTTACAGTGCTGGACGATGTCTTTGGCATCGCGCATGGCCGTGGGCCAGTAGAATCCAGCTCGTAGAGCTTTGGCGACGAGGGCGCGACTGCCAGCATGGTGCCCGCAGGTCCCTTCGTGGATGTCGAGGAGGACGGACCTTCCGTCCCCATTGGAGATGCACCGTTGAAGTACTCATGTGATGCTACGCTTGTATAGTTCGTTGTTGATGATGGTGAACGCCTTGGATCATCGCGCAATGTGTCGCGCGTCAGTCAGATCATTTGTCAGCCTCTTGCTCAGTAGATATGTAATGTAGGGTTGTGTCCAGGATGGCTCGATCATCATGACGCCCATTGGTCCTTCGAGTCCTGTGTCAAGCTCCAAGTCGTCGAGTGCCATTGGCTCATTGGGTAGCGTAGCCCCCGAGTCCGTTGACACGCTTGCTTTCTTCTCTGGAGCCTTTGGCTTGATGGAGCGTTCGCAGATGCGCTCGAGAAATATCCTAGGTGGTATGGGCGCGCAGGTGGAGCCAATGTTGGCGAGTGTGTTCGCCTCTTTGTTGCTTTCGCGGCCTACATGCCGCAACTCATAGCCGTCGAAGTCCCCTTCGAGTGTGTCGTAGAGGTCGCAATAGGCGATCATGTTATTGCTCAGTGCGTCGCACTCGTGCATCGTTTGGTTGACCACTAGCTTGGAGTCACCGTAGATGATGAGCCTCTTGGCGCCGCAGGCTTTCGCCATCCGCATCCCATGGATTAGAGCCTCGTACTCAGCTTCATTGTCAGAGGCAGTGAACTGCATTCGCAGAATGTATTTTAGCTTGTCTCCCTGGGGCAATGTCAGTATGACACCTACGCCAGCTCCGTCCTTTCGTTTGGAACCATCGAAGTGCATTGTCTAGAGATAGGACATATCTGGCTTTTTGGGGAGCTGGTTCTCCATCCAGTGCACAAGGAAATTAGGGAGGACTTGCGACTTGATCGCGTCGTGCTTTTCGTATGTCATGTATCATGGAGACAGTTTGATTCCCCAAAGCACGACTCTCCCGGTGGCACCAGGGTTATTCAGGATGTGTCTGAGCGGGCGTCGTTGACCACCATGATTGGGTGCTCCTGGAAGTAGTGGCGCAGTCGCCTGGCTGTCATGAAGACGCCGTACGCCAGCTTCTGGTAGTGCGGGTACCGCTGTTTTGGTCGTGAGAACTACGCTGAGATAGTAGACTGGGCGCTGGACCCCGTGGACCTTGTTTTCTTCGGCTCGTTCCACCACAAGTACCGTGCTGACCAGCTGGTTGGTGGCGGAGATGTAGAGCAACAGCGGCTCTTTGTCGCGTGGAGTCACTAGTACTGGCGAGGTGGATACTAGATGTTTGAGATCTTCGAATGCTTCTTGCGCCTCGTCTGTCAACTCGAACTTGGTAGAAGGGTGCATTTTCGCCCATTAGACTGATGAATCGACTCAGCGCCGTGATTTGCCCAGCCAGCTACTGGACGCCTCTTATGTTCTTCGGCTTCTCCATGGCCAGTATGGCCTTTATTTTCTTCGGGTCTGCTTCGATCCCTCTCGCCGAGATGAGATACCCGAGTAATTGCCCAGATGGTACGCTGAAGGCACATTTGTCCAGATTGAGCTTGATCTGGTAGCGGTCGAGGTTGGCGAAGGTCTCGCGTAGATCGTCGATTAGCAAGGCTTCCTCTTTTGTTTTGATGACGATGTCATCAACGTAGACTTGGATTTTGCGACCAAGTTGATTCTTGAGGCAGGCTTGCATGCACCGCTAATAGGTGGCTCCTGTGTTTTTTAGCCTGAAGGGCATCGTGTTGTAGCAGAACACGCCAAAGGGCGTTGTAAACGCTGTTTTCTCTTGGTCTTCCTCCTTCATTCGAATCTGATTGTAGCCTGAGTAGGCATCGAGGAAGCAGAGACGCTCACATCCCATGGTGGAGTCGATGATCTGGTCGATTCGTGGCAACGGGAAGTGATCCTTTGGGCAGTGCTTATTCAAGGAGGTAAAGTCCACACACATCGGCAGGATATCTGTGTCTTTTTTAGGCACAGGCACCTTGTTGGTGAGCCAAGTTCTTTCCTTGATCTCGCATATGAGTTTGGCGTCGAGGAGTCTATTGATCTCTATTCTGACTGCCTTTGCTCTTGGTTCAGACAGTCGCCGAATTGTCTGCTTGACTGGCCTTGCGTCTGGATTTACGTTGAGTGAGTGCTCGGCAAATTCCCTAGGAACTCCTGGAATGTCCACTGGACACCAGGCGAAGATCTCCCAGTGCTCACAGAGGAATTCGACGAGCACGAGTTCCTATGCGGAACTCAAGTTGTTGGCGATGAGGGCCATCTTTGTCGGGTCCGTTGGGTGGACCTGGACTTTTTTCATGTGCAACGACGAGTCGAAGGACAGGTCGGGTGAACTTGGCCTGCTCAGGGGAGGCAGACTGTTGTCTGTCGACTCCTTCAGTCTTGCGAGTTCCTCATGCATGCCTAAGGACTGGGAGATTCTGTTGAATTCCCTGTCGTAGCTGTGGGACCTCTCGAAGTTTCCATTCATTGTGATTACGCCATTTGGACTTGGCATCTTCATCTGCAGCTGGCGTAGTGTGGCACTGCCATGAACCTCGCGAACGCGACATGTCCGAGGATGCAGTGATATTGTGAAGGCCAGTCGACGACCTCAAAGTCGATGCGCTCTAGCCAAAAGTTTTGCGGCGTGCCGAAGATGACGTCGAGGTTGATTTTGCCTAGGGGATATATGCCTTTCGCTAGGACAATGCCGTGGAACATCGTGTCTGAAACTTCCAAACACGTCAGAGGGATCCTCATCACCCGCAAGGTGCTCGCGAACATGAGATTAATGCCGCTGCCGCCATCCATAAAGACACGACTCATGTCGAAACCCCCAATCTACGCCTCGAGTACGAGGGGACAATGGCCTAGACGAGGAACTTGGCGCGGGTGGTCACGCCTATCGAAGGTGATGCCGGAGTCGCTTCCACTGAGGTACTCACTGCTGGGAGGTGGAGAGTTTATCGCCAAGTTGACTTGGCGAGTGATGGCCTTTTATACTCGATTTGAGGGACGCCCTTTTTGGATCATCCTCATGTTGCCCACGGCTCGTGGGTATGGTTCGTCGCTGTGATGCTGGAATGGTGCGGCCGCAGGCGGTGGTGGTCCGGGCGATGGTGGAGGAGCTCCATGTGCCACAGCACCTGGGGCGGCTCCATAGCCCCTGTTGACTGCGTCGCGATTCATCTGGGACATGCCTTCGTGGAGTTTGAGGAACTCGCAGTAGTCCTTGAGAAGGTGGCTGGATTTCTTCTTTACATCGTGCTTGTCGATGTAGAAGTGAACGTTGCAGGGCCCGGACAGTTTATCCTCGATAGGTGTTGCGGGTGCCTCTTCGCGAGTGCGGCATTGCCACACCTGCGTGGTTTTTCTGCTATCACGGTATCCGCTGTTGTGGTTGTCGTCGCGTTTGTCAGCGTAGCCAGCTGTGACCATGTTGACTTCGTCACGGTCATCGTAGACACGCATTCGACGTTTGCTTCGGAGATCGTGTCTACGCCCAAGGTCATCGTCATCGTTGGATTATGTGCGGTTCTTCACCGAGTCTTCTCCGTCAGCCCACCAATTCGTGATTTCCATTAGGTGTCGATCGTTTTGGGCTTCGAGTGGCCCAGCTCTTCCCTGAGCTCTATGCGGTGAACGCCGCCATTGAACGCGTCGATTATGCGGTCCTCCAAGATGTTTTCTGCGGAGTTCTTGATGATGGACCATCTCTGGATTTACGAGCGTAGCGATTCGCCCGATCTTTGCTGGTAGCTTCTCAGCTCTTCGATTGATGTGGGACTTTTGTAGGTGCCCTTGAAATTGCGCCCGAAGCTGTAGACCAGCTCTTCCCAACTACGAATGGATCCGCGCGGGAGATTGTTGAGCCATGCGCGGGCGGCGCCCTGCAACTATAGCTGCAGTCATTGCATGGCCGTGCTTCGACTCTCGCCGTGTAGTCTGACAGAGGAGATGTGGTCATCCAACCAGATTTTCGGGTCCTGTAGACCGTCAAATTTTGGGTTCTCTGACGGTATTTTGAACCCTTTAGGCATTCGCTTCTTCCTGATGGCCCTGCTGAAGCATCTGGTGCCACAGAGCTCAGTCTCGTCCTCTTCTGGGTTAGTCGAACGAGCGCGTCTTGCCCTTGATTTGTCGATTTTGTGATGCGTGAGGTCATCCCGCGCATCGTAGTCGCGATCGTGCCGCCATGAGCGGCGATGCCGAGACAGATTGTGGCTATCGTCACTGGACGAAAGCGAGGAGTAATGTTTTGCCAGAGGCTTGCTTTTCTTTGGCTCCGGTGCAGGCTCTTTGTCGAGGGCTACCTCGACTAGCCCCAAGCCCGCGATCATAGATCGGTTCATGGAAGCTCGTGGATCTCCAGCTGGTGGCTCGTTATTGAGGAGGTACATGGTGGCTGCCGTTACTATGGCTTGCGGCATCTTCGGGAGCACATTGCCCCGTGTATCCACCGTCATGGAGCCGAAGTCGAGGACTTTCGCGGCCTCCACGTGCTCCTCCTCGGTGAGGTGGGCCAGTCGAGATCTTCCCTTGTTGGCCAGGTACTCGTTGCCTTTGGAGGAGGATCCTCCGTGGGAGGAGAGCCTGGCTCGCCGAAGGCTTGATTCGTCCGCTGCCTTTTTACGCGCCTCGAGTTGCACAATTGCATGTAGCTGGCGTCTAAATTCCTCCTTCAGTAGCCAATGGTAGCCCATCAGCATGTCTTGCAAGGAGTTGAGGGGCAGAGGATTGCCTCGCAGAGCTTCTCGATAGCGGGCCCACTCGTTGTCGTTGAGCTTGATCACCACGCACTCTCCAGTGTGAGAATATCATTTTGTGGCCCGAAAGTTGGGGCGCCCAGGCAACACGGTACCCAAGTTCCCTGAAATCAGCCGCGATGACTACAGTTGGTGTGCCAAATACTCAGAGGGTCTTTTTCGGCACGAATTCATCTTTACGTTTCAATACAAAAAATCAGGCTAACGACCGTCAAGTTGGCCCCCCTTGTCAGTTCTCGCTGTTATGTCGCTCCTGTTGCTTAGGTGTCAATTAGGCTTGCAGCGTTGGCGCCTGCATCCATTACGCGTCTTCTACTTCCCCGGAGCGGCAATCTGTGGGGCGTCGCTGCCATGGCGCGGAGCTGGGACGTGGACGAACCTTCTCGGCCCTTCTCTCCTCCCTGTAGGCTTGCAGCGTTGGTGTCTACATCCATTACGCGTCTTCTTCTTCACCGGAGCGGCAATCTATGGTCGCGGCCATGGTGCAGAGCTAGGACGTGATGAACCTTCTTGGCCCCGCTCTCCTCTCCATCCCGAGTTGGAGATCGCCCTCACCATGGACGCACCCATGGCACGGTGCGGGGACGAGAATTGGTTCCCGGTGAGATCTGTCACCGTGTCGACCATGCTCGATTCTGTTTTCCTCCTCTAGAATCCGAGCTCGCCGTCGCCGTGGTTACACCCGCACCAATTCTGCCACCTCTGCCGAGGTCTCTGTGGTAGCTCAAGTTCTGTCATGTTGGACCTGTAAGCGAATTCGGAGCTGGGCGGCGCCAACCTGTTGTTGAACTTGCAAGGAATTTGTTGAAGACTGTGTGCCGCTCCAAGGTCTTCGGTTGATGCCTTCGGCTTCTGCCAACGTCCACCGCCGATGTGAGATCATTTAGTTACTTCAATACAAAATTTTGACCAATTTAACTTGTTGATGTATTCTTTGAAAATTATAATATAATAGAGCACTAGAAATATTTTGTAGTGTGCATGAGCATGATCAGTAATATAATTGAACACTAGAAATTTTAAGGCACTCCATATAAAGGAGTATATTAATATAGAAGGTTCACCAGAGACACCACGGATATATTGTCTTACATGCCACACATAGGTAACAATTAACTAAAACAAAATAAAAGCAGGGGCGGCAGCAGGAGGCCGGGACATGGAGACGCCTAGCAGGGCAGGGGCATATCAGCAGGAGGCAGTGACAACCTAGTAGATGGGATACAGGCTAGTCCTGACGTACTCCTGGAGGAATTTGCCGAAGGCTACGTGCCGCGCCAAGGTAATCGGCCTATAGCTTCTGCCTCCGCCTCTGGCAACACCCACCGCGTGCTGGATCATGCTGTCGAGGTCCATGTTGATTGCTCTACCACAGAATGGGCAAAACAGTCTCCCCCTACGGTGGAAACGGATTAGCCCACACCGTAACCGCCTCAGCACGTAGCGGCTCTTGTTGTCCCTGGATACCTTGCTATCATCCACTTCATTATCATCCTCCTGTTGATTTCTAAGAACATAACTTAGAACTCATACATATGGTTGAATTGTATTACAACTCAAGAATTGACAACATGTATATGTAAGACAATATATCTGTGGATATCAAAGATAAAGCATCTCAGCAATAGTTTGATCGGTTCATATATCATTTCATCTCAACACAATGACAAATAATTGCATCAAAGTGTATGTAGAATAAAGATTGCGTCATCATAAATTTCTTCAGGGACGGCATGAGTGAACCAAGTAACAATTGCACAACCTATATTGTTCTTGTACATCGCCCCAGGTTCACTAACTCGTCCCTAAAAAAACTGACACCAATGTGTCTGCCTCTCTTTTGGGACAAATTTGAATCATTGGCCACAATAAGAAATTGAAATGTAATCGTACAAAACAATATTCAGGGATATACATAGCCAGGTACAAAAACAAGCCTAAATATTGTAATTATAAATAAAAAACCAAACAATTGATCTTCAGGTACATGTTAAAAATACTTATGATCAAAACCATTCACATACATATGCATCATACCAATCATTAAAAGATCAGAAACAATTCAGGGATTATATATGTAGTTCCGTATGAGAATAAATCTAGGGCCTCATAATTTGTTTCAGAGATGGAGTTGGCGAACCAAAGTACCAACAACATAACCTATATTGTTTGTGTGCATTGCTGCCTTAGGTTCACCAACCCATCCCTAAAACACGACACCATCATATGTGTCTCCCCTTGAACTCTTTTGGGCAAATTTCAATCATCGGCCTCGGTGACAAACTGAAATGTAATTCTTATACACTATGAATGCATGGAATAGATAATTCAAATATCATAGTTCTATGAATGTAGAATAAAGATTGCGGCCTCATAATTTTCTACAGGGATGGAGTAAGCGAACCAAGTAACAATTGCACAGCTTATATTGATCTTGTACATGGCCCCAGGTTCGCTAACTCATCCCTGAAAAAATCTGACACCAATGTGTCTGCCTCTCTTTGGGGCAAATTTGAATCATTGGCCACAATAAGAAATTGAAATGTAATCGTACAAAACAATATTCAGGGATATACATAGTCAGGTACAAAAACAATCCTAAATATTGTAATTATAAATAAAAAACCAAACAATTAATCTTCAGGTACATGTTAAAAATACTTATGATCAAAACCATTCATATACATATGCACCATACCAATCATTAAAAGATCAGAAACAAATCAAGGATCATATATGTAGTTCCATATGAAAATAAATCAAGGGCCTCATAATTTGTTTCAGAGATGGAGTTGGAGAACCAAAGTACCAACAGCACAACCTATATTGTTTGTGTGCATTGCTGCCTCAGGTTCACCAACCCATCCCTAAAACACGACACCATCATACGTGTCTCCCCTTGAACTCTTTTGGGGCAAATTTCAATCATCAGCCTTGGTGACAAACTAAAATGTAATTCTTATACACTATGAATGCATGGAATAGATAATTCAAATATCATAGTTCTATGAATGTAGAATAAATAATTGCAGCCTCATAAGTTTCTACAGGGATGTCGTAAGCGAACCAAGTAACAATTACACAACTTATATTGATCTTGTACATGGCCCTAGGTTCGCTAACTCATCCCTGAAAAAATCTGACACCAATGTGTCTGCCTCTCTTTGGGGCAAATTTGAATCATTGGCCACAATAAGAAATTGAAATATAATCGTACAAAACAATATTCAGGGATATACATATATGTCATACAATGCATTCATAGATCATAAACAATACAAAGATTTTATATATATAGGTTCCATATGAGAAAAAAATTAGGGCCTCATTTTTTTCAGCGATGGAGTCGGAGAACCAAAATACCAACAGCACAACCTATATTGTTTATGTGCATTGCTGCCTCAGGTTCACTAACCATCCCTAAGAAAACGACACCATCAGATGCCCTTGCACTATTTTGGGGCAAAATTGAATCATTGGGCTCAGTAAGGAATAGAAATGTGATGTTATAGGCATGTTGTGTATCGAAATCAACACTCAACTAGCAAACTCAACTAGATGGCAGATGAGCAGATTGGGGTTTTGTGACTAGACGGATTGGGGTTTTGTGACTAGATGGCAGATGCATCGATCGACCGATCGAACCATATATATACTAGCCTAGTTCACGAGAAAAAGAATTTGTACACGATTGAGAAAATCCTATGTATGAATAGTGAAATATGCGCCTACGACTAGAGAATCTAGCAATGTAGTACCTCGGACTCCTCATCAGCGACCTCCTCCTCGAACTCATCATTCTCCACGATTGCGTCGAAGATTTCTTATAGGGAGATGGGGTTGTTCATGTAGAGCACCGGATTGCCTCCGCCTGCCGCCTGCCCCCCATCTAGATGTGCCGCTAGCACCACGACGTCGTCGGCCATGATGTTGTCGGCCACCTGCTGCTCGCCGGCGACGTCTACTGGCTGGACGGATGAGCTCGCACCCTCGACGGCACGGTGACGAGCGGTGTTCATGCCCGGAGAAGACGCCTCCGCCTACTTGGCGACGTCCGAAACATTTGCTGCTGCGCCTTCAACTGGCTTCACCTCTGTCTCGTCTCCATGCGTACGCTTCATGACGCACCTAGGGAAGGAGGTAGTGCAAGCGAGGGAGCTTCGGCGCGCGCGGTAGGTGCAGATTGGGGTCTTGGGGCTAGACGGACTGGGGGAAAATGACACGAGCACATGGAAGAAGAAGGTCGAGGGGGGTTATAACACCAGACCGTTTGTATTCCTCGAGTGGACACGTGTGGTGGGCGGGGGGCTACCACGATCTCCACCTTTTTTTGGTTCCCTTTTTTTTGAAACAGCCACGATCTCCACTTTAGAGCTGCATTGAAAACACGCTCATGGCAGACCTCGATTCCACTACATGCAAGTGGCGCGGAACCAATTTCTAGCAACTTTAGATCTACTCGAGGAGGGGCCTTGACTCATGGAAGTTACTAGCGGTAGGGCCCAGCTGGAAGTGAGATTGAGAGCACTGCGTAAAAATGGGATATGTCTTATTAAAATCAAGTGGCAATAAATTGCAGCGTCCTGTCGACAACCATGCACACCCGTTGCCCTATGCATGTGTTGTAGTAGCAGTAGTAGCCTTTGCAGACTAGATTAAATGTGACATGACCACTCGGCGACTTTTACATGGATGGCATCGTGTTCCTTCTTGTAGAGGGAGACGTCAAGAGGGGAGCAAACCCTAGTTACCTCCAACCATGGGTCGTCGATGCTGGTGTCGTAGGGTTCAGCGGAGCGATGTACTTATCTGGATCATAGGTGCCCATGAAGTGCTTGATCTGCTTGTGACCGGTGGGGGCCTCCTCACCAGCGGGGGGCTCCTCTTCGGCGGCTCCGTCGGTAGCGAGGACGGGGGCCTGGACAGGAACGGCGGCTGCCATCGATGCCTCGACTGGGACCCGGGTATGGCGGCTGCTTTCAACGCGTCGAGGGGGACTGGCGAGGAGACGGGGGCCTCGTCAGTGGCTACATCGGTAGCGGGGACGGGGCCTGGACGAGAATAGCGGCTGCTATCGATGGCTCGACTGGGGCCTGGACAGGGACGACGACTGCTTTTAATGCGTCAAGGGGGACCAGCGAGGCGCCGGCGGCCTCGGAGGCGACAATGGCCACCGGTATCCTCCTCGGCCATTGCCGGCGCGGACGGGGTATTCTCCGGAGTTTGTAGATGTTGGTGGGACAGTGGAGAGGGTTGCGTGGGGTGAGTGAGCGAGAGTGAGAGTGGGTGTGCGGAGAGGGGCTCTATAGTTAAGGTGGATGGAAGCAAGGCACGTTTCGTTGCACCACCGTGTAACGCGCCATGCAGTCTAATGCACCATGCACCCCAACACGCGCATGGTACATCACGTTTTTTTCCCGGGCCATGCATGGTAGTTCTGTATTGAGCTGCATGCAAAGGGCGCACACACAATTTCTATGTATGAAGTTTAACACGGCCCTAAAATTGGCAATAGTTAAAAGTGGAAATGTAGAGGGGAAGGTAGGTGGTTGTACGGCGAGATTTGTGGGGTTGTGCTAGATCGGGTAGAGGGATGTGTTGATGGCTGCGAGTGACTCGATGAAGCCGGAGATGTTAGGTCTCCGAGGCCGTGTTGACGGCGAGACTTGTAGAAGTCTCGCTGGGGGAGACGCCCGTGTTGTCTCACGCTATACTGTGAAGGGAACGACGTGTGCAACAATCATTGTTGGATCACACAGAATCAACGGTTGGTGCGCACGATCCGCGTGACAACTGTGACAACCAATCAGGGAGTAGCAGACAGGGTGAGCACAAGTTTGGGCTTCAACGAAAGATAGAGAGAGGGGGCAAAACTGAGTAGTATCAAAAAACCAAGGGCAAAACTGAGTAGTATAAAAATGGAAAGTGAGTGTCTTGTACAATGAAATACTTCATGCCATATATCAAATTATGCCAAGATAGATCCACTAGAGTTCATTGGATGTGTGTTCTTCTCATAAACCACATGGACCCACTAGAGTTCATTGCATGTGTGTTATTGTCATAAACCACATGGATCCACCGGTGTCATTGCATGTGTGTTCTTTTCATAAAACACATGTTGATCCACCAGTGTCATGGATGTGTGTTCTTCTCACAAACCACATAAGGATCCACCTGTGCTATTGGACGCGTGTTCTTTTCATGAAACACACCCAGTGTCATTCGATGTGTGTTCTTCTCACAAACCACACATGGATCCACCAGTGTCATTGCATGTGTGTTCTTTTCATGAACCACAGCCAGTGTCATTGCATGTCTGTTCTTTCCACAAACAATATATGGATCCACTAGTGTCATTGCATGTCTGTTCTTCTCATGAACCACACCTAGTGTCATTGGATGTGTGTTCTTCTCATGAACCACACCCAGTGTCATTGCATGTCTGTTCTTCTCACAAACCACATAAGGATCCACTAGTGTCATTAGATGTCTGTTCGTTTCATGAACCACACCAAGTGCCATTGGATGTTTGTTCTTCTCACAAACCACATAAGGATCCACCAGTGTCATTGCATGGGTGTTATTTTCATGAACCACACCCAGTGTCATTGAATGTGTGTTCTTCTCACAAACCACACATGGATCCACCAGTATCATTGGATGTGTGTTCTTTTCGTGAACCACAGCTAGAGTCATTGCATGTCTGTTCTTTCGACAAACCACATATGGATCCACCAGTGTCATTGCATGTGTGTTCTCTTCATGAACCACAGCTAGAGTCATTTCATGTCTGTTCTTATCACAAACCACATATGGATCCACCAGTGTCATTGCATGTATGTTCATTTCATGAACCACACATAGTGTCATTGGATGTCTGTTCTTTTCACAAACCACATAAGGATCCACCAGTGTCATTGGATGTGTGTTCCTTTCATGCGTCACACCCAGTGTCATTGGATGTGTGTTCTTCTCACAAACCACACATGGATCCACCAGTGTCATTGGATGTGTGTTCCTTTCATGAGTCACACCTAGTGTCATTGGATGTGTGTTCTTCTCGCAAACCACACATGGATCCACCAGTGTCATTGCATGTCTGTTCTTTTCATGAACCACAGCTAGAGTCATTGCATGTCTGTTCTTTCCACAAACCACATAAGGATCCACCAGTGTCATTGCATGTCTGTTCTTTTCATGAACCACGGCTATAGTCATTAGATGTGTGTTCTTCTCACAAACCACATAAGGATCCACCTGTGTCATTGGATGTGTGTTCTTTTCATGAACCACACCCAGTGTCATTGGATGTGTGTTCTTCTCACAAACCACACATGGATACACCAGTGTCATTGCATGTGTGTTCTTTTCATGAACCACAGCTAGAGTCATTACCTGTCTGTTCTTTCCACAAACCACATATGGATCCACCAGTGTCATGGCATGTCTGTTCTTTTCATGAACCACATCTAGAGTCATTGCATGTGTGTTATTCTCACAAACCACATAAGGATCCAACAGTGGCATTGCATGTCTATTCTTTTCATGAGCCACAGCTAGAGTAATTGCATGTATGTTCTTTGCACAAACCACATAAGGATCCACCAGTGTCATTGGATGTGTGTTCTTTTCATGAACCACACCTAGTGTCATTGGATGCGTGTTCTTCTCAGAAACCACACATGGATCTACCAGTGGCATTGCATGTGTGTTCTTTTCATGAACCATAGCTAGAGTCATTGCATGTCTGTTCTTTCCACAAACCACATATGGATCCACCAGTGTCATGGCATGTGTGTTCTTCTCATGAACCACATCTAGAGTCATTGCATGTGTGTTCTTCTCACAAACCACACCCAGTTTCATTGCATGTCTGTTCTTCTCACAAACCACATAAGGATCCACCAGTGTCATTGGATGTGTGTTCTTTTCATGAACCACACCCAGTGTCATTGGATCTCCCTTCATCTCACAAACCACATAAGGATCCACTAGTGTCATTGCGTGTGTGTTCTTTTCATTAACCAGACCCAGTGTCATTGGATATGTGTTTTCTCACAAACCACACATGGATCCACCAGTGTCATTGGATGTGTGCTCTTTTCATGAACCACAGCTAGAGTCATTGCATGTCTGTTCTTTCCACAAACCACATATGGATCCACCAGTGTCATTGCATGTGTGTTCTCTTCATGAACCACACATAGTGTCATTGGATGTCTGTTCTTTTCACAAACCACATAAGGATCCACCAGTGTCATTGGATGTGTGTTCTTTTCCTTAACCACACCAGTGTCATTGGATGTGTGTTCTTCTCACAAACCACACATGGATCCACCAGTGTCATTGCATGTGTGTTCTTTTCATGAACCACAGGTAGAGTCATTGCATGTCTATTCTTTCCAGAAACCACATATGGATCCACCAGTGTCATTGCATGTCTGTTCTTTTCATGAACCACATATGGATCCACTAGTGTCATTGCATGTGTGTTCTTTTCATGAACCACGCATAGTGTCATTGGATGTCTGTTCTTTTCACAAACCACATAAGGATCCACCAGTGTCATTGGATGTGTGTTCCTTTCATGAACCACACCCAGTGTCATTGGATGTGTGTTCTTCTCACAAACCACACATGGATCCACCAGTGTCATTGCATGTGTGTCCTTTTCATGAACCACAGCTAGAGTCATTGCATGTCTGTTCTTTCCACAAACCACATATGGATCCACCAATGTCATTGCATGTCTGTTCTTTTCATGAACCACAGCTAGAGTCATTGCATGTGTGTTCTTCTGACAAACAACATAAGGATCCACCAGTGTCATTGCATGTGTGTTCTTTTCATGAACCACACCCAGTGTCATTGGATATGTGTTCTTCTCGCAAACCACACATGGATCCACCAGTGTCATTGCATGTGTGTTCTTTTCATGAACCACAGCTAGAGTCATTGCATGTCTATTCTTTCTAGAAACCACATATGGATCCACCAGTGTCATTGCATGTCTGTTCTTTTCATGAACCACATCTAGAGTCATTGCATGTGTGTTCTTCTCACAAACCACATAAGAATCCACCAGTGTCATAGCATGTCTGTTCTTTTCATAAACCGCAGCTAGAGTCATTGCATGTCTGTTCTTCTCACAAACCACATAAGGATCCACCAGTGTCCTTGGATGTGTGTTCTTTTCATGAACCACACCCATTGTCATTGGATGTGTGTTCTTCTCACAAAAAACACATGGATCCACCAGTGTCATTGCATGTGTGTTCTTTTCATGAACCACAGCTAGAGTCATTGCATGTGTGTTCTTCTCACAAACCACATAAGAATCCACCAGTGTCATAGCATGTCTGTTCTTTTCATAAACCGCAGCTAGAGTCATTGCATGTCTGTTCTTCTCACAAACCACACCCAGTGTCATTGCATGTTTGTTCTTCTCACAAACCACATAAGGATCCACCATTGTCATCGGATGTGTGTTCTTTTCATGAACCACACCCAGTGTCATTGGATGTCTGTTCTTCTCACAAACCACATAAGGATCCACTAGTGTCCTTGGATGTGTGTTCTTTTCATGAACCACGCCCAGTGTCATTGGATGTGTGTTCTTCTCACAAACCACACATGGATCCACCAGTGTCATTGCATGTGTGTTCTTTTCATGAACCACAGCTAGAGTCATGGCATGACTGTTCTTTCCACCAACCACATATGGATCCACCAGTGTCATTGCATGTATGTTCTTCTCATGAACCACATCTTGAGTCATTGCATGTGTGTTCTTCTCACAAACCTCACCCAGTGTCATTGAATGTATGTTCTTCTCACAAACCACATAAGGATCCACCAGTGTCATTGGATGTGTGTTCTTTTCATGAACCACACCAAGTGTCATTGGATGTCTGTTCTTCTCACAAACCACATAAGGATCCACTAGTGTCATTGCATGTGTGTTCTTTCCATTAACCACACCCATTGTCATTAGATGTGTGTTCTTCTCAAAAACCACACATGGATCCACCAGTGTCATTGGATGTGTGCTCTTTTCGTGAACCACAGCTAGAGTCATTGCATGTCTGTTCTTTCCACAAACCACATATGGATCCACCAGTGTCATTGCATGTGTGTTCTCTTCATGAACCACAGCTAGAGTCATTGCATGTCTGTTCTTTTCACAAACCACAGCTAGAATCATTGCATGTGTGTTCTTCTCATGAACCTCACCTAGTGTCATTGCATGTCTGTTCTTCTCACAAACCACATAGGGATCCACAAGTGTGATTGGATGTGTGTTCTTTTCATGAACCACACCCAGTGTCATTGGATGTTTGTTCTTCTCACAAACCACACATGGATCCACCAGTGTCATTGCATGTGTGTTCTTTTCATGAACCAAAGCTAGAGTCATTGCATGTCTGTTCTTCTCACAAACCACATATGGATCCACCAGTGTCATTGCATGTCTGTTCTTCTCATGAACCACATCTAGAGTCATTGCATGTGTGTTATTCTCACAAACCACACACAGTGTCATTGCATGTCTGTTCTTCTCACAAACCACATAAGGATCCACCAGTGTCATTGGATGTGTGTTCTTTTCATGAACCACACCCAGTGTCATTGGATGTCTGTTCTTCTCACAAACCACATAAGGATCCACCAGTGTTATTGCATGTGTGTTCTTTCATGAACCATACCCACTGTCATTGGATGTGTGTTCTTCTCACAAACCACACATGGATCCACCGGCGTCATTGGATGTGTGCTCTTTTCATGAACCACAGCTAGAGTCATTGCATGTCTGTTGTTTCCACAAACCACATATGGATCCACCAGTGTCAGTGCATGTGTGTTCTCTTCATGAACCACACATAGTGTCATTGGATGTCTGTTCTTTTCACAAACCACATAAGGATCCACCAGTGTCATTGGATGTGTGCTCTTTTCAGGAACCACATCTAGTGTCATCGGATGTGTGTTCTTCTCACAAAACACACATGGATCCACCAGTGTCATTGGATGTGTGCACTTTTCATGAACCACAGCTAGAGTCATTGCATGTCTGTTCTTTCCACAAACCACATATGGATCAACCAGTGTCATTGCATGTGTGTTCTCTTCATGAACCACAGCTAGAGTGATTTCATGTGTGTTCTTCTCACAAACCACATATGGATCCACAAGTGTCATTACATGTGTGTTCTTGTCATGAACCACACATAGTGTCATTGGATTTTTGTTCTTTTCACAAACCACATAAGGATCCACCAGTGTCATTGGATGTGTGTTCATCTCACAAACCACACATGGATCCACCAGTGTCATTGCATGTGTGTTCTTTTCACGAACCACAGCTAGAGTCATTGCATGTGTGTTCTTCTCAAAAACCACATAAGGATCCACCAGTGTCATTGGATGTGTGTTCTTTTCATGAATCACACCCAGTGTCAATGCATGTGTGTTCTTCTCACAAACCACACATGGATCCACCAGTGTCATTGGATGTGTGTTCTTTTCATGAACCACACCCAGTGTCATTGGATCTGTGTTCTTCTTACAAACCACACATGGATCCACCAGTGTCATTGCATGTGTGTTCTTTTCAGGAACCACAGCTAGAGTCTTTTCATGTCTGTTCTTTCCACAAACCACATAAGGATCCACCAGTGTCATTGGATGTGTGTTATTCACATGAACCACACCCAGTGTCATTGCATGTCTGGTCTTCTCACAAACCACATAAGGATCCACTAGTGTCATTGGATGTGTGTTCTTTCATGAACCACACCTAGTGTCATTGGATGTGTGTTCTCACAAACCACACATAGATACACCAATGTCATTGCATGTGTGTTCTATTCATGAACCACAGCTAGAGTCATTGCATGTTTGTTCTTTCCACGAACCACATATGGATCCACCAGTGTCATTGCATGTCTGTTCTTCTCATGAACCACACCCAGTGTCATTGGATGTGTGTTCTTTTCATGAACCAAACCTAGTGTCATTGGATGTATGTTCTTCTCACAAACCACATAAGGATCCACTAGTGCCATTGCATGTGTGTTCTTTTCACGAACCACGCCCAGTGTAATTGGATGTGAGTTCTTCTCACAAACCACACATGGATCCACCAGTGTCATTGGATGTGTGTTCTTTTCATGAACCACACCTAGTGTCATTGGATGTCTGTTCTTCTCACAAACCACATAAGGATCCACCAGTGTTATTGCATGTGTGTTCTTTCATGAACCATACCCACTGTCATTGGATGTGTGTTCTTCTCACAAACCACACATGGATCCACCGGCGTCATTGGATGTGTGCTCTTTTCATGAACCACAGCTAGAGTCATTGCATGTCTGTTCTTTCCACAAACCACATATGGATCCACCAGTGTCAGTGCATGTGTGTTCTCTTCATGAACCACACATAGTGTCATTGGATGTCTGTTCTTTTCACAAACCACATAAGGATCCACCAGTGTCATTGGATGTGTGCTCTTTTCATTAACCACATCTAGTGTCATCGGATGTGTGTTCTTCTCATAAAACACACATGGATCCACCAGTGTCATTGGATGTGTGCACTTTTCATGAACCACAGCTAGAGTCATTGCATGTCTGTTCTTTCCACAAACCACATATGGATCCACCAGTGTCATTGCATGTGTGTTCTCTTCATGAAACACAACTAGAGTGATTTCATGTGTGTTCTTCTCACAAACCACATATGGATCCACAAGTGTCATTACATGTGTGTTCTTTTCATGAACCACACATAGTGTCATTGGATTTTTGTTCTTTTCACAAACCACATAAGGATCCACCAGTGTCATTGGATGTGTGTTCATCTCACAAACCACACATGGATCCACCAGTGTCATTGCATGTGTGTTCTTTTCACGAACCACAGCTAGAGTCATTGCATGTGTGTTCTTCTCACAAACCACATAAGGATCCACCAGTGTCATTGGATGTGTGTTCTTTTCATGAACCACACCCAGTGTCAACGGATGTGTGTTCTTCTCACAAACCACACATGGATCCACCAGTGTCATTGGATGTGTGTTCTTTTCATGAACCACACCCAGTGTCATTGGATCTGTGTTCTTCTTACAGACCACACATGGATCCACCAATGTCATTGCATGTGTGTTCTTTTCAGGAACCACAGCTAGAGTCTTTGCATGTTTGTTCTTTCCACAAACCACATAAGGATCCACCAGTGTCATTGGATGTGTGTTATTCACATGAACCACACCCAGTGTCATTGCATGTCTGTTTTCTCACAAACCACATAAGGATCCACTAGTGTCATTGGATGTGTGTTCTTTTCATGAACCACACCCAGTGTCATTGGATGTGTGTTCTCACAAACCACACATAGATCCACCAATGTCATTGCATGTGTGTTCTTTTCATGAACCACAGCTAGAGTCATTGCATGTTTGTTCTTTCCACGAACCACATGTGGATCCACCAGTGTCATTGCATGTCTGTTCTTCTCATGAACCACACCCAGTGTCATTGGATGTGTGTTCTTTTCATGAACCAAACCCAGTGTCATTGGATGTATGTTCTTCTCACAAACCACATAAGGATCCACTAGTGCCATTGCATGTGTGTTCTTTTCATGAACCACACCCAGTGTAATTGGATGTGAGTTCTTCTCACAAACCACACATGGATCCACCAGTGTCATTGGATGTGTGTTCTTTTCATGAACCACAGCTATAGTCGTTGCATGGCTGTTCTTTCCACAAACCACATATGGATCCACTAGTTTCATTCCGTGTGTGTTCTCTTCATGAACCACAGCTAGAGTCATTTAATGTGTGTTCTTCTCACAAACCACATATGGATCCACCAGTGTCATTGCATGTGTGTTCTTTTCATGAACCACACATAGTGTCATTGGATGTCTGTTTTTTTCACAAACCACATAAGGATCCACCAGTGTCATTGGATGTGTGTTCTTTTCATGAACCACGCCCAGTGTCATCGGATGTGTGTTCTTCTCACAAACCACACATGGATCCACCAGTGTCATTGCATGTGTGCTCTTTTCATGAACCACATCTAGAGTCATTGCATGTGTGTTCTTCTCACAAACCACATAAGGATCCACCAGTGTCATTGCATGTCTGTTCTTTTCATGAACCACAACTAGAGTTATTGCATGTCTGTTCTTCTCACAAACCACATAAGGATCCACCAGTGTCATTGGATGTGTGTTCTTTTCATGAACCACACCCAGTGTCATTAGATGTGTGTTCTTTTCACAAACCACACATGGATCTACCAGTGTCATTGGATGTGTGTTCTTTTCATGAACCACACCCAGTGTCATTGGACGTGTGTTCTTCTCACAAACCACACATGGATCCACCAGTGTTATTGCATGTCTGTTCTCTTCATGAACCACATCTAGAGTCATTGCATGTGTGTTCTCACAAACCACATAAGGATCCACCAGTGTCATTGCATGTCTGTTCTTTTTATGAACCACACCTAGAGTCATTGCATGTATGTTGTTCTCACAAACCACATAAAGATCCACTAGTGTCATTGGATGTGTGTTATTTTCATGAACCACACCCAGTGTCATTGGATGTGTGTTGTTCTCACAAACCACACATGGATCCACCAGTGTCATTGCATGTGTGTTCTTTTCATGAACCACACCCAGTGTCATTGCATGTCTATTGTTTCCACAAACCACATATTGATCCACTAGTGTCATTGCATGTCTATTCTTTTCATGAGCCACAGCCAGAGTCATTGCATGTGTGTTCTTCTCACAAACCACATAAGGATACACCAGTGTCATTGCATGTGTGTTCTTCTCATGAACCACAGCTAGAGTCAGTGCATGTCTGTTCTTCTCACAAACCACATAAGGATCCACCAGTGTCATTGGATGTGTGTTCTTTTCATGAACCATAGCTAGAGTCATTGCATGTCTATTCTTTCCACAAACCACATATGGATCCACGAGTATTATTGCATGTCTGTTCTTTTCATGAACCACATCTAGAGTCATTGCATGTGTGTTCTTCTCACAAACCACATAAGATTCCACCAGTGCCATTGCATGTCTGTTCTTTTCATGAAACACAGCTAGAGTCATTGCATGTCTGTTCTTCTCACAAACCACATAAGGATCCACTAGTGTCATTGGATGTGTGTTCTTTTCATGAACCACGCCCAATGTAATTGGATGCGTGTTCTTCTCACAAACCACACATGGATCCACCAGTGTCATTGCATGTGTGTTCTTTTGATGAACCACAGCTAGAGTCATGGCATGACTGTTCTTTCCACCAACCACATATGGATCCACCAGTGTCATTGCATGTATGTTCTTCTCATGAACCACATCTAGAGTCATTGCATGTGTGTTCTTCTCACAAACCTCACCCAGTGTCATTGAATGTATGTTCTTCTCACAAACCACATATGGATCCACCAGTGTCATTGGATGTGTGTTCTTTTCATGAACCACACCAAGTGTCATTGGATGTCTGTTCTTCTCACAAACCACATAAGGATCCACTAGTGTCATTGCATGTGTATTCTTTTCATGAACCACACCCAGTGTCATTGGATGTGTGTTCTTCTCACAAACCACACATGGATCCACCAGTGTCATTGGATGTGTGCATTTTTCATGAACCACAGCTAGAGTCATTGCATGTCTATTCTTTCCACAAACCACATATGGATCCACCAGTGTCATTGCATGTGTGTTCTCTTCATGAACCACAGCTAGAGTCATTTCATGTGTGCTCTTCTCACAAACCACATATGGATCCACCAGTGTCATTGCATGTCTGTTCTTTTCATGAAACACAGCTAGAGTCATTGCATGTCTGTTCTTCTCACAAACCACATAAGGATCCACCAGTGTCATTGCATGTGTGTTCTTTTCATGAACCATAGCTAGAGTCATTGCATGTCTGTTCTTTCCACAAACCACATATGGATCCACCAGTGTCATTGCATGTGTGTTCTTTTCATGAACCACAGCTAGAGTCATTGCATGTCTGTTCTTGTCATGAACCACAGCTAGAGTCATTGCATGTGTGTTCTTCTCATGAACCTCACCCAGTGTCATTGCATGTCTGTTCTTCTCACAAACCACATAGGGATCCACAAGTGTGATTGGATGTGTGTTCTTTTCATGAACCACACCCAGTGTCATTGGATGTTTGTTCTTATCACAAACCACACATGGATCCACCAGTGTCATTGCATGTGTGTTCTTTTCATGAACGAAAGCTAGAGTCATTGCATGTCTGTTCTTCTCACAAACCACATATGGATCCACCAGTGTCATTGCATGTCTGTTCTTCTCATGAACCACATCTAGAGTCATTGCATGTGTGTTCTTCTCACAACCACACACAGTGTCATTGCATGTCTGTTCTTCTCACAAACCACATAAGGATCCACCAGTGTCATTGGATGTGTGTTCTTTTCATGAACCACACCCAGTGTCATTGGATGTCTGTTCTTCTCACAAACCACATAAGGATCCACTAGTGTTATTGCATGTATGTTCTTTCATGAACCATACCCACTGTCATTGGATGTGTGTTCTTCTCACAAACCACACATGGATCCACCGGCGTCATGGGATGTGTGCTCTTTTCATGAACCACAGCTAGAGTCATTGCATGTCTGTTGTTTCCACAAACCACATATGGATCCACCAGTGTCAGTGCATGTGTGTTCTCTTCATGAACCACACATAGTGTCATTGGATGTCTGTTCTTTTCACAAACCACATAAGGATCCACCAGTGTCATTGGATGTGTGCTCTTTTCATTAACCACATCTAGTGTCATCGGATGTGTGTTATTCTCACAAAACACACATGGATCCACCAGTGTCATTGGATGTGTGCACTTTTCATGAACCACAGATAGAGTCATTGCATGTCTGTTCTTTCCACAAACCACATATGGATCCACCAGTGTCATTGCATGTGTGTTCTTTTCATGGACCACAGCTAGAGTGATTTCATGTGTGTTCTTCTCACAAACCACATATGGATCCACAAGTGTCATTACATGTGTGTTCTTTTCATGAACCACACATAGTGTCATTGGATTTTTGTTCTTTTCACAAACCACATAAGGATCCACCAGTGTCATTGGATGTGTGTTCATCTCACAAACCACACATGGATCCACCAGTGTCATTGCATGTGTGTTCTTCTCACAAACCACAGCTAGAGTCATTGCATGTGTGTTCTTCTCACAAACCACATAAGGATCCACTAGTGTCATTGGATGTGTGTTCTTTTCATGGACCACACCCAGTGTCAATGGATGTGTGTTCTTCTCACAAACCACACATGGATCCACCAGTGTCATTGGATGTGTGTTCTTTTCATGAACCACACCCAGTGTCATTGGATCTGTGTTCTTCTTACAAACCACACATGGATCCACCAGTGTCATTGCATGTGTGTTCTTTTCATGAACCACACCCAGTGTCATTGGATGTGTGTTCTCACAAACCACACATAGATCCACCAATTTCATTGCATGTGTGTTCTTTTCATGAACCACAACTAGAGTCATTGCATGTTTGTTCTTTCCACGAACCACATATGGATCCACCAGTGTCATTGCATGTCTGTTCTTCTCATGAACCACACCCAGTGTCATTGGATGTGTGTTCTTTTCATGAACCAAACCCAGTGTCATTGGATGTATGTTCTTCTCACAAATCACATAAGGATCCACTAGTGCCATTGCATGTGTGTTCTTTTCATGAACCACACCCAGTGTAATTGGATGTGAGTTCTTCACACAAACCACACATGGATCCACCAGTGTCATTGGATGTGTGTTCTTTTCATGAACCACAGCTAGAGTCATTGCATGGTTGTTCTTTCCACAAACCACATATGGATCCACTAGTTTCATTGCGTGTGTGTTCTCTTCATGAACCACAGCTAGAGTCATTTAATGTGTGTTCATCTCACAAACCACACATGGATCCACCAGTGTCATTGCATGTGTGTTCTTTTCACGAACCACAGCTAGAGTCATTGCATGTGTGTTCTTCTCACAAACCACATAAGGATCCACCAGTGTCATTGGATGTGTGTTCTTTTCATGAACCACACCTAGTGTCAATGGATGTGTGTTCTTGTCACAAACCACACATGGATCCACCTGTGTCATTGGATATGTGTTCTTTTCATGAACCACACCCAGTGTCATTGGATCTGTGTTCTTCTTACAAACCACACATGGATCCACCAGTGTCATTGCATGTGTGTTCTTTTCAGGAACCACAGCTAGAGTCTTTGCATGTCTATTCTTTCCACAAACCACATAAGGATCCACCAGTGTCATTGGATGTGTGTTATTCACATGAACCACACCCAGTGTCATTGCATGTCTGTTCTTCTCACAAACCACATAAGGATCCACTAGTGTCATTGGATGTGTGTTCTTTTCATGAACCACACCCAGTGTCATTGGATGTGTGTTCTCACAAACCACACATAGATCCACCAATTTCATTGCATGTGTGTTCTTTTCATGAACCACAACTAGAGTCATTGCATGTTTGTTCTTTCCACGAACCACATATGGATCCACCAGTGTCATTGCATGTCTGTTCTTCTCATGAACCACACCCAGTGTCATTGGATGTGTGTTCTTTTCATGAACCAAACCCAGTGTCATTGGATGTATGTTCTTCTCACAAACCACATAAGGATCCACTAGTGCCATTGCATGTGTGTTCTTTTCATGAACCACACCCAGTGTAATTGGATGTGAGTTCTTCACACAAACCACACATGGATCCACCAGTCTCATTGGATGTGTGTCTTTTCATGAACCACAGCTAGAGTCATTGCATGGTTGTTCTTTCCACAAACCACATATGGATCCACTAGTTTCATTGCGTGTGTGTTCTCTTCATGAACCACAGCTAGAGTCATTTAATGTGTGTTCTTCTCACAAACCACATATGGATCCACCAGTGTCATTGCATGTGTGTTCTTTTCATGAACCACACATAGTGTCATTGGATGTCTGTTTTTTTCACAAACGACATAAGGATCCACCAGTGTTATTGGATGTGTGTTCTTTTCATGAACCACGCCCAGTGTCATTGGATGTGTGTTCTTCTCACAAACCACACATGGATCCACCAGTGTCATTGCATGTGTGCTCTATTCATGAACCACATCTAGAGTCATTGCATGTGTGTTCTTCTCACAAACCACATAAGGATCCACCAATGTCATTGCATGTCTGTTCTTTTCATGAACCACAACTAGAGTTATTGCATGTCTGTTCTTCTCACAAACCACATAAGGATCCACCAGTGTCATTGGATGTGTGTTATTCACATGAACCACACCCAGTGTCATTGCATGTCTGTTCTTCTCACAAACCACATAAGGATCCACTAGTGTCATTGGATGTGTGTTCTTTTCATGAACCACACCCAGTGTCATTGGATGTGTGTTCTCACAAACCACACATAGATCCACCAATTTCATTGCATGTGTGTTCTTTTCATGAACCACAACTAGAGTCATTGCATGTTTGTTCTTTCCACGAACCACATATGGATCCACCAGTGTCATTGCATGTCTGTTCTTCTCATGAACCACACCCAGTGTCATTGGATGTGTGTTCTTTTCATGAACCAAACCCAGTGTCATTGGATGTATGTTCTTCTCACAAACCACATAAGGATCCACTAGTGCCATTGCATGTGTGTTCTTTTCATGAACCACACCCAGTGTAATTGGATGTGAGTTCTTCACACAAACCACACATGGATCCACCAGTGTCATTGGATGTGTGTTCTTTTCATGAACCACAGCTAGAGTCATTGCATGGTTGTTCTTTCCACAAACCACATATGGATCCACTAGTTTCATTGCGTGTGTGTTCTCTTCATGAACCACAGCTAGAGTCATTTAATGTGTGTTCTTCTCACAAACCACATATGGATCCACCAGTGTCATTGCATGTGTGTTCTTTTCATGAACCACACATAGTGTCATTGGATGTCTGTTTTTTTCACAAACGACATAAGGATCCACCAGTGTTATTGGATGTGTGTTCTTTTCATGAACCACGCCCAGTGTCATTGGATGTGTGTTCTTCTCACAAACCACACATGGATCCACCAGTGTCATTGCATGTGTGCTCTATTCATGAACCACATCTAGAGTCATTGCATGTGTGTTCTTCTCACAAACCACATAAGGATCCACCAATGTCATTGCATGTCTGTTCTTTTCATGAACCACAACTAGAGTTATTGCATGTCTGTTCTTCTCACAAACCACATAAGGATCCACTAGTGTCATTGGATGTGTGTTCTTTTCACAAACCACACATGGATCTACCAGTGTCATTGGATGTGTGTTCTTTTCATGAACCACACCCAGTGTCATTGGATGTGTGTTCTTCTCACAAACCACACAAGGATCCACCAGTGTTATTGCATGTCTGTTCTTTTCATGAACCACATCTAGAGTCATTGCATGTGTGTTCTCACAAACCACATAAGGATCCACCAGTGTCATTGCATGTCTGTTCTTTTTATGAACCACACCTAGAGTCATTGCATGTATGTTCTTCTCACAAACCACATAAAGATCCACCAGTGTCATTGGATGTGTGTTATTTTTATGAACCACACCCAGTGTCATTGGATGTGTGTTGTTCTCACAAACCACACATGGATCCACCAGTGTCATTGCATGTGTATTCTTTTCATGAACCACACATAGTGTCATTGGATGTCTGTTCTTTTCACAAACCACATAAGGATCCACTAGTGTCATTGGATGTGTGTTCTTTTCATGAACCACACCAAGTGTCATTGGATGTGTGTTCTTCTCACAAACCACACATGGATCTACTAGTTTCATTGTATGTGTGTTCTTTTCATGAACCACATCTAGAGTCATTGCATGTCTGTTCTTTCCAAAAACCACATATGGATCCACCAGTGTCATTGCATGTGTGTTCTTTTCATGAACCACACATAGTGTCATTGGATGTCTGTTCTTTTCACAAACCACATAAGGATCCACCAGTGTCATTGGATGTGTGTTCTTTTCATGAACCACACCCAGTGTCATTGGATGTGTGTTCTTCTCACAAACCACACATGGATCCACCAGTGTCATTGCATGTGTGTTCTTTTCATGAACCACACCTAGAGTCATTGCATGTCTGTTCTTTCCACAAACCACATATGGATCCACCAGTGTCATTGCATGTCTGTTCTTTTCATGAACCACAGCTAGAGTCATTTAATGTGTGTTCTTCTCACAAACCACATATGGATCCACCAGTGTCATTGCATGTGTATTCTTTTCATGAACCACACATAGTGTCATTGGATGTCTGTTTTTTTCACAAACGACATAAGGATCCACCAGTGTTAGTGGATGTGTGTTCTTGTCATGAACCACGCCCAGTGTCATTGGATGTGTGTTCTTCTCACAAACCACACATGGATCCACCAGTGTCATGAACCACATCTAGAGTCATTGCATGTGTGTTCTTCTCACAAACCACATAAGGATCCACCAATGTCATTGCATGTCTGTTATTTTCATGAACCACAACTAGAGTTATTGCATGTCTGTTTTTCTCACAAACCACATAAGGATCCACCAGTGTCATTGGATGTGTGTTCTTTTCATGAACCACACCCAGTGTCATTAGATGTGTGTTCTTTTCACAAACCACACATGGATCTACCAGTGTCATTGGATGTGTGTTCTTTTCATGAACCACAGCCAGTGTCATTGGATGTGTGTTCTTCTCACAAACCACACATGGATCCACCAGTGTTATTGCATGTCTGTTCTTTTCATGAACCACATCTAGATTCATTGCATGTGTGTTCTCACAAACCACATAAGGATCCACCAGTGTCATTGCATGTCTGTTCTTTTTATGAACCACACCAAGAGTCATTGCATGTATGTTGTTCTCACAAACCACATAAAGATCCACCAGTGTCATTGGATGTGTGTTATTTTTATGAACCACACCCAGTGTCATTGGATGTGTGTTGTTCTCACAAACCACACATGGATCCACCAGTGTCATTGCATGTGCGTTCTTTTCATGAACCACACCCAGTGTCATTGCATGTCTATTGTTTCCACAAACCACATATTGATACACTAGTGTCATTGCATGTCTATTCTTTTCATGAGCCACAGCCCGAGTCATTGCATGTGTGTTCTTCTCACAAACCACATAAGGATACACCAGTGTCATTGCATGTGTGTTCTTCTCATGAACCAAAGCTAGAGTCAGTGCATGTCTGTTCTTCTCACAAACCACATAAGGGTCCACCAGTGTCATTAGATGTGTGTTCTTTTCATGAACCACACCCAGTATCATTGGATGTATGTTCTTCTCACAAACCACATAAGGATCCACCAGTGTCATTGCATGTGTGTTCTTTTCATGAACCACACCCAGTGTCATTGGATGTGAGTTCTTCTCACAAACCATACATGGATCCACCAGTGTCATTGGATGTGTGTTATTTCTATGAACCACAGCTAGAGTCATTGCATGTATGTTCTTTCCACAAACCACAAATGGATCCACTAGTGTCATTGCATGTG
Organism: Avena sativa; assembly: GCA_916181665.1. Taxonomy (NCBI): domain Eukaryota; kingdom Viridiplantae; phylum Streptophyta; class Magnoliopsida; order Poales; family Poaceae; genus Avena; species Avena sativa. The sequence goes on along the minus strand of OV702287.1, from coordinate 99,324,825 downwards.
TGTTCTCTTCATGAACCACAGCTAGAGTCATTGGATGTGTGTTCTTCTCACAAACCACATATGGATCTACCAGTGTCATTGCATGTGTGTTCTTTTCATGAACAACACATAGTGTCATTGGATGTCTGTTCTTTTCACAAACCACATAAGGATCCACCAGTGTCATTGGATGTGTGTTATTTTCATAAACCACACCCAGTGTCATTGGATGTGTGTTCTTCTTACAAACCACACATGGATCCACTAGTGTCATTGCATGTGTGCTCTTTTCATGAACCACAGCTAGGGTCATTGCATGTATGTTCTTTCCACAAACCACATAAGGTTCCACCAGTGTCATTTGATGTGTGTTATTCACATGAACCACACATAGTGTCATTGCATGTTTGTTCTTCTCACAAACCACATAAGGATCCACAAGTGTCATTGGATGTGTGTTCTTTTCATGAACCACACGCAGTGTCATTGGATGTGTGTTCTTCTCACAAACCACACATGGATCCACCAGTGTCATTGCATGTGTGTTATTTTCATGAACCACGGCTAGAGTCATTGCATGTCTGTACTTTCCACAAACCACATATGGATCCACCTGTGTCATTGCATGTCTATTCTTTTTATGAACCACAGCTAAAGTCATTGCATGTCTGTTCTTCTCACAAACCACATAAGGATCCACCAGTGTCATTGGATGTGTGTTCTTTTCATGAACCACACCCAGTGTCAATGGATGTGTGTTCTTCTCACAAACCACACATGGATCCACCAGTGTCATTGCATGTGTGTTCTTTTCATGAACCACACCCAGTGTCATTGCATGTTTGTTCTTTCCACAAACCACATATTGATCCACTAGTGTCATTGCATGTCTGTTCTTTTCATGAGCCACAGCCAGAGTCATTGCATGTGTGTTCTTCTCACAAACCACATAAGGATACACCAGTGTCATTGCATGTGTGTTCTTCTCTTCAACCACATCTAGAGTCATTGCATGTTTATTCTTCTCACAAACCACATAAAGATCCACCAGTGTCATTGGATGTGTGTTCTTTTCATTAACTACACCTAGTGTCACTGGATGTGTGTTCTTCTCACAAACCACACATGGATCCACTAGTGTCATTGCATGTCGGTTCTTTTCATGAACCACACCCAGTGTCATTGCATGTTTATTCTTTCCACAAGCCACATATGGATCCACTAGTGTTATTACATGTCTGTTCTTTTCATGAACCACAGCCAGAGTCATTGCATGTGTGTTTTTCTCACAAACCACATAAGGATACACCAGTGTCATTGCATGTGTGTTCTTCTCATGAACCACATCTAGAGTCATTGCATGTCTGTTCTTCTCACAAACCACACATGGATCCACCAGTGTCATTGCATGTGTTTTCTTCTCATGAACCACATCTAGAGTCATCGGATGTGTGTTCTTTTCATGAACCACAGTTAGAGTGATTGCATGTCTGTTCTTTTCACAAACCACATATGGATCCACCAGTGTTATTGCATGTTTGTTTTTTTATGAACCATGATACGTCCATAACGTATCCATAATTTTTGATGGTTTTATGCTAATAATATGCTTTTGACACTCCTTTTTGTATAAAGTTTATGATTTATTTGGACTAACCTACTAATAGTTGCAAAAGTGCACAATGTTCTTGTTTTACACTTTGATGTGTAGGAATTATCAAGAATTCAAGTGGAAACAAGAACATTGTGCACCTCCACCCACGAATTTGCAGCCACTAAAGCCACTTTTTTGCCTCCCCCATGGATCCCATCTCCATGGGGGAGGGCTCCCAAGAAGCCATGAAGGAAGGGGGCTAAAGGGCGGTGCTCCCCCATGATACCAGCGGCAGGGAAGGAGTCGCCCGCGCCGCCGCCGCCCTCTTCACCATCTTCACCGCCATCTCCATCACCTAATCCTCCTAGTATGCAGTGGTTCATCCCGCTCACACACCTCTGTACCGTCCTATGTAAATATGGTGTTTGATGCTATAAGTTATAATCCTATGATCTATGTCATTTTTGCGTAGTTTATTTGTTCTTAGATTGAATGGTTGAACGTCTTTGGTTCATTAGAGTTGTATGTTGATATGGTAAAGTCCTTTGGTGTCCATTATATTTATGCGCGCATGGATTAAACATCATAGGATTTGTAGTATGTGTAAGAGGAAGGGGGAAGTTCTGCCGGAGTGACAGAAACCTAAGGACGCAAACCGAAACGTTACATGTATGGGAGTAAGAGGACCATTAAACTTAAGGCTATGGTTGGGGAAACCTTAATGCATTGTTTATTACTTACGGATGTTTGCGAACAATCCAATCATATAGTACATGTAATTCCAAGTACTGAAGCGCATGTATATTTAGCCTCTCCTACATAGAAAACTGCATCGAAGACAATGAACCTGATCTATTCGCTATTTAAACTTGGACAAAGTCACCACAATTACCACCACTATTCCACACTCATGGTTCTGTTAGTTTAGTGTATTTTATTTCTGCAGCAACTAGCTTTACTTTTTTGTTATTTATTATCATGCAAAGCTATCTCTATTACTCGTATTGTTGCTCTAGTTTTATTTCCTAGATAATGCAAATGTTTAGTGTATGTAGAGTTGTATCAGTGGTTAATAGAACTTGAGAGAATATTTATCCTACCTTTAGCTCCTCGTTGGGTTCGACACTCTTACTTATCGAAAAGGCTACACACCATCCCCTATACTTGTGGGTTATCAAGACCTTTTTTGGCGCCGTTGCCGGGGAGCAATAGCGTGTGGGTGAATATTCTTGTGTGCACTTGTTTGTTTTATCTCTAAGTAGGTTTTACTTTCAGTTTTAAGTTGTTCTCTATCTTAGTATGGATAGGGAATGCGAATTACACAAAAAATTAGTTGTACTTGTTACCTAAAAACATTTTCAAAAAGGAAAGTGATTGGAAAGATGAGTAATGGTTAAGTGGGGGTCGACCTTGAACACATGTGTTCATGCCTATGAAACCAAAACAAATCTTTCCATGGAAGCTTTTCAGTTAAAAACTTGTAGGAATGCATGAAGCCTTGAAAAAGAAAGATATTTCCGGTATTGATCTTAATGCTTATTCATTCGAAAATACTAGAATCTTGCTCCTATGCCTAACTTAAAGGCGTTAAAGAAAAGTACTTATTGGGAGATACCAAAAGTTTTAGTTGAGTCTTGGAAGTTATTGCTTCATTAATAACCTCTCCTTATCCTTTTTATTTGCTTTTTGTGCCAAGAGTAACTTCTAATGAGAGAGAAGTAATACTTGGAAAAGTTGCTGTCCCGAAACAGATTTTTGTGCTTCGTTGTAAACATTCGTGTAAAATCTCTGTACGTTGGTTTGAGCTGTAAGTTTTTGTGCTTCTGCCCCAGGTTATTATCCAACTTCGTTGGTTCAACACTTTTTGATTTGAGCAACAGAAAGTCTTCGAAAAAATTGGTTTCTATCTGCTGGTCTGTTTTAACAGATTTCTGCCATTATTTGCATTTGCTTCTTGTTGATTCCTTTTTGGGTTCTCTTTGGGGAATTGAGCTTTTTAAGGGAAGTGCTACAGTAGCTTGTGTTTTAATGGAAGTTTTATTGGTGTTGAAACTGAACCCAAAGACTTATTATCTTGAGTACACTAATGTTGCTAATGAAGATTATGTGAAGTTTTGTATGAAGGAAAAAATTTAGGTGTTAAGGAAAGAATGATGTAATGAGATGAAGAATGGACTAAAGCTCTAGCTTGGGGATGCCTCCCCGTCTCACCCCAAGAAATATCCAATAAGTACAAGCATCAAAGCTTGGGGATGCCCAAGGCATCCCCTTCTTCATCAATAAAAATCCCAGGTTCTTCCAAACACTTCATTTTTATTGTTTCATGCACAGTTGTGTTCTTCTTGGAGTGTCTTTGTTTTCTTTTTTGGTTTTCGTTTGCTTGGTTTACTTAGTTTGCTTGAATAAATTGGTTGGACCCCCTCTTTCATACATTAGTTTTCAAATATGTGTGGTTTGGATTGGAAAAGAGTAGGAAAAGTTCATGCTTAAGTGGTAAAAGGAGCTCGTTTTTGACGGTGGCCTATGCTTTGTCATTTCATGCTTGATATTGTTTTGGCTTTATGCTTAGTGATTTTTGCTATAGCATGACATGTTATAAACAATTGAGATTGCTTAATGTGCCTTGAAAGAATCATGCGTTGTTTTAGCATATTAAAGCATAGTATTGTGGTATTCTCCTTTGATGCTTTATTTGGGTTGACTTGGCGGATGCTCACACCATGTTATGACTATCCCAAGTCACCATAGCCTTTATGATCCTTTAGTTTTTGACTTGTAATATCACTTTATGCTTTAATTAATGAAGTTTTGTCGCTTTGCATGATTATGGCCATTATTGCTCTTTTAGTTGGTCGCTCCCAGTCTTTTGCTAGCCTCCATAACCAAGTATGAGTTCCACTCATGCATCCAACTCCAAATAAAACCAAGTTATCCCAAAGAGACCACCATACCTACCTATTAGCATTTGCTATTCCAAGTATATTCATGCTTTTATCTAACTTCCGAATGAAACTTGTTATGAGAAAACTAGTGATTAAAGATCTCACGAACTTGATGGCACACTTTACTTTTCTTGCCCCTAATAAACTTGAACCATTGTGTCATCTATGTTGTATATTATTGCACTTATATGTTGGGGATTAGCAGAACCATGCTGTCATGGGGAACACTTTCAACATTGCACTTGTACATTGTATCTAGTTGATATCATGCTCTTTTGTCTATGGATGTCATCGGTGTGAAATGAAAGGGGAGCTTGTAAGTCCATGGAGTTATGTATGTGTGTTAGAGAAACGTCTGGGCCGCCGGTCTTATCCATGCCTAGTCATGGTGGAAACCTGTAGCGTAACCATAATGAGCAATCTATGAAGCATTCTTCTTATAAAAAAAGAGATAGAGATTGAGAAAAAAAGAGATGAGAAAAGAGGAAAGAGAGAAAAAAGCACCATTTTCCCATGGTAAATAAGAAGATTGCTGAGATGCTCGTTGTCTACTTGCCTTGTCATTTTGATATGGGGATTATTCCGTATCATCAGGCAAGGGGTACCCCGTTGGCAGTTCTCTATGATACACATGTATTTACTATGACAAGAACTTACCGGTAACTAAACTTGAGTAGCATGAGGAGCGACCCTCGTATTCAAGGGACATGAGATTTCCAACTTATACTTTGTCAAGCATATACTCCATAGTTTGCTCACTTTAACCTTAATCACTTCAAGATGCTTATGATAGGGGTAATGAGAGCTGAAAGCTAATAAGTACCATAATTTTTGGAAGCTCTTTATGAGACTTGAATCCCTGCTTCCTTCTATGAAGGCCTTTATTCCACTTTTATATTGAGTCTCCACCTTCTATCTTTATGCACCAATTAAGAGAGCATAGTTGTCATTCTTAGTTCTATGTGCATTGTCCCAAGACTTGTTGATTGATGCATAACTTTGATATTGCTTGTTCCTAAACTATTTGTATCTAGTCACCCTTATGAACTTTGAAGGTGTCCTATGCATTTATGTTTTGCTACTCTATGAGGGACAAGCTGAATACCATTCTCATTATGCTTTCTTTATGTGAAACAAACAAACGTCTTGCAAAGCATTGTTATTCATGAATCTTTTGTTTGTGCCTTTTCATGTTACAACATAGTTGCTATGTCTTATTGTTAGAACTCTATCTTTCATCATTCATGTTTAGAATACCTTAATCCTAGCTATCAATGCTTTTACAATAATGATGATCAAGATTGTGTTGTCTGCATGTCACCTCAAAAATTATATTGTTTTGATCATTTACCTACTCGAGGACGAGCAGGAACTAAGCTGGGGGATGTTGATACGTCCATAACGTATCTATAATTTTTGATGGTTTTATGCTAATAATATTCTTTTGACACTCCTTTTTGTATAAAGTTTATGATTTATTTGGACTAACCTACTAATAGTTGCAAAAGTGCACAATTTTCTTGTTTTACACTTTGATGTGTAGGAATTACCAAGAATACAAGTGGAAACCTTGTTGGAGTCAAATTGGGATTTTTCCAGAAATTTGTCTCAGAACAAGGGAAAACTCTTCAACTACAAAGTTCTTAGAAATTTCACGACAAACATTCTGGACATAAAATTTAGCTGATTCCGAGTCCGGACGAGCCTTTTAGGCCCGATTTACTACAGCCCAAGATGGGGTGACGGGAATCCGAGAAGTTGTATAAAGGGAGGAAACCTAATTCGCCGAGGGCACCTCCACCCACAAATTTGCAGCCACCAAATCCACGTTTTTGCCTCCCCCATGGATCCCATCTCCATGGGGGAGGGCTCCCAAGAAGCCATGAAGGAAGGGGGCTAAGGGGCGGTGCTCCCCCATGATACCGGCAGCGGGGAAGGAGTCCACCGCGCCGCCGCCGCCCTCTTCACCATCTTCACCGCCATCTCCATCACCTAATCCTCCTAGTATGCAATGGTTCATCCTCCTCACACACCTATGTATCGTCCTATGTAAACATGGTGTTTGATGCTATAAGTTATAATATTATGATCTATGTCATGTTTGTGTAGTTTCTTTGTTCTTAGATTGAATGGTTGAACGTCTTTGGTTCGTTAGAGTTGTATGTTGATATGGTACAGTCCTTTGGTGTCCATTATATTTGTGCGCGCATGAATTAAACATTATAGGGTTTGTAGTATGTGTAAGAAGGGGAAGTTCTACCAAAGTGACAGAAACCTGAGGACGCAAACCGGAACGTTGCATGTATGGGAGTAAGAGGACCATTAAACTTAAGTCTATGGTTGGGGAAACCTTAATGCATTGATTAGTACTTACGGATGTTTGCTAACAATCCAATCATATAGTACATGTAATTCCAAGTAGTGAAGCGCATGTATATTTAGCCTCTCCTACATAGAAAACTGCGTCAAAGACAATGAATCTGATCTATTCGCTATTTAAACTTGGACAAAGCCACCACAATCACCACCACTATTCCACACTCATGGTTCTGTTAGTTTAGTGTATTTTATTGCTGCAGCAACTAGCTTCACTTTTTTGTTATTTATTATCATGCAAAGCTATCTCTATTACTCGTATTGTTGCTCTAGTTTTATTTCCTAGATAATGCAAACGTTTAGTATACGTAGAGTTGTATCAGTGGTTGATAGAACTTGAGAGAATATTTATCCTACCTTTAGCTCGTCGTTGGGTTCAACACTCTTACTTATCGAAAAGGCTACACACGATCCCCTATACGTGCGGGTTATCAAACCACACCCAGTGTCATTGCATATTTGTTCTTCTCATAAACCACACATGGATCCACCAGCGTCATTGCATGTGTGTTCTTCTCATGAACCACATCTAGAGTCATTGCATGTCTGTTTTTCTCACAAACCACATAAGGATACACCAGTGTCATTGCATGTGTTCTCTTTTCATGAACCACACCAAGTGTCATTGCATGTGTGTTCCTCTCACAGAGCACACATGGATCCACCAGTGTCATTGCATGTGTGTTCTTCTCGTGAACCACACCCAGAGTCATTGCATGTTTGTTCTTCTCACAAACCACATATGGATCCACCAGTGTCATTGCATGTGTGTTCTTTTCATGAACCACACCCAGTGTCATTGGATGTGTGTTCCTCTCCTAAACCACACATGGATCGACCAGTGTCATTGCATGTCTGCTCTTTTCATTAACCACAGTTAGAGTCATTGCATGTGTGTTCTTTTCACAAACCACATATGGATCCACTGTGTCATTGCATGTGCGTTGTTCTCACAAACCACATAAGGATCCACCAGTGTCATTGGATGTGTGTTCTTTTCATGAACCACACCCAGTGTCATTGCATGTTTGTTCCTGTCACAAACCACGCATGGATCCACCAGTGTCATTGCATGTGTGTTCTTCTCATGAACCACAACTAGAGTCATTGGATGTGTGTTCTTTTCATGAACCATAGCTAGAGTCATTGCATCTATGTTCTTCTCACAAACCACATAAGGATACACCAGTGTCATTGCATGTGTGTTCTTCTCATGAACCACATCTAGAGTCATTGCATGTCTGTTCTTCTCACAAACCACATAAGGATCCACCAGTGTCATTGGATGTGTGTTCTTTTCATGAACCACACCTAGTGTCATTGGATGTGTGTTCTTCTCACAAACCGCACATGGATCCACCAGTGTCATTAAATGTGTGTTCTTCTCATGAACCATAGCTAGTCATTGTATGTCTGTTCTTTCCACAATCCACATATGGATCCACTAGTGTCATTGCATGTCTGTTATTTTCATGAACCACATCTAGAGTCATTGCATGTGTGTTCTTCTCACAAACCACATAAGGATACACCAGTGTCATTGCATGTGTGTTCTTATCATGAACCACAACTAGAGTCATTGCATGTCTGTTCTTCTCACAAACCATATAAGGATCCACCAGTGTCATTGTATGCGTGTTCTTTTCATGAACCACACCCAGTGCCATTGGATGTGTGTTCTTCTCACAAACCACACATGGATCCACCAGTGTCATTGCATGTCTGTTCTTTTCATGAACCACACCCAGTGTCATTGCATGTCTGTTCTTTCCACAAACCACATATGGATCCACCAGTGTCATTGCATGTCTGGTCTTTTCACGAACCACAGTCAGAGTCATTGCATGTGTGTTCTTCTCATGAACCACATCTTGATTCATTGCATGTCTGTTCTTCTCACAAACCACACATGGATCCACCAGTGTCATTGCATGTGTGTTCTTCTCATGAACCTCTCCTAGAGTCATTGGATGTGTGTTCTTTTCATGAACCACAACTAGAGTGATTGCATGTATGTTCTTGTCACAAACCACATATGTATCCACCAGTGTCATTGCATGTCTGTTCTTTTCATGAACCAAACCCAGTGTCATTACATGTCTGTTCTTCTCATAAACCACACATGGATCCACCAGTGTCATTGCATGTGTGTTCTTATCATGAACCACATCTAGAGTCATTACATGTATGTTATTCTCACAAACCACATAAGGATACACCAGTGTCATTGCATGTGTTTTCTTTTCATGAACCACACCCAATGTCATTGCATGTGTGTTCCTCTCATAGACCACACATGGATCCACCAGTGTCATTGCCTATGTGTTCTTCTCATGAACCACACCCAGAGTAATTGCATGAATGTTCTTCTCATAAACCACATATGGATCCACCAGTGTCATTGCATGATTGTTCATTTCATGAACCACACCCAGTGTCATTGTATGTATGTTCTCACAAACCGCACATGGATCCACCATGTGTTTTCTTTTCATGAACCACACCCAGTGTCATTGCATGTGTGTTGTTCTCACAAACCACATAAGGATACACCAGTGTCATTGCATGTGATTTCTTGTCATGAACCACACCCAGTGTCATTGCATGTGTGTTCCTCTCACAGGCCACACATGGATCCACCAGTGTCATTGCATGTGTGTTCTTCTCACGAACCACAGCTAGAGTCATTGGATGTGTGTTCTTTTCATGAACCACGGCTAGAGTGATTGCATGTCTGTTCTTTTCACAAACCACATATGGATCCACCAGTGTCATTGCATGTCTGTTCTTTTCATGAACCAAACCCAGTGTCATTACATGTCTGTTCTTCTCATAAACCACACATGGATCCACCAGTGTCATTGCATGTGTGTTCTTATCATGAACCACATCTAGAGTCATTACATGTATGTTATTCTCACAAACCACATAAGGATACACCAGTGTCATTGCATGTGTTTTCTTTTCATGAACCACACCCATTGTCATTGCATGTGTGTTCCTCTCATAGACCACACATGGATCCACCAGTGTCATTGCCTGTGTGTTCTTCTCATGAACCACACCCAGAGTAATTGCATGAATGTTCTTCTCATAAACCACATATGGATCCACCAGTGTCATTGCATGGGTGTTCTTTTCATGAACCACACCCAGTGTCATTGTATGTATGTTCTCACAAACCACATAAGGATACACCAGTGTCATTGCATGTGATTTCTTGTCATGAACCACACCCAGTGTCATTGCATGTGTGTTCCTCTCACAGGCCACACATGGATCCACCAGTGTCATTGCATGTGTGTTCTTCTCATGAACCACAGCTAGAGTCATTGGATGTGTGTTCTTTTCATGAACCACGGCTAGAGTGATTGCATGTCTGTTCTTTTCACAAACCACATATGGATCCACCAGTGTCATTGCATGTCTGTTCTTTTCATGAATCACACCCAGTGTCATTGCATGTATGTTCTACTAATAAACCACACTTGGATCCACCAGTGTCATTGCATGTGTGTTCTTCTCATGAACCACATCTGGAGTCATTGCATGTCTGTTATTCTCACCAACCACATAAGGATATACCAGTGTCATTGCATGTGTTTTCTTTTCATGAGCCACACCCAGTGTCATTGCATGTGTGTTCCTCTCACAGACCACACATGGATCCACCAGTGTCATTGCATGTGTTTTGTTCTCATGAACCACACGCAGAGTCATTGCATGTCTGTTCTTCTCACAAACCACATTGGATCCACCAGTGTCATTGCCTGTCTGCTCTTTTCATTAACGACAGTTAGAGTGATTGCATGTGTGTTCTTTTCACAAACCACATATGGATCCACTGTGTCATTGCATTTGTGCTCTTCTCACAAACCACATAAGGATCCACCAGTGTCATTAGATGTGTTTTCTTTTCATGAACCACAGCCAAATGTCATTGCATGTCTATTCCTCTCACAAACCACACATGGATCCACCAGTGTCATTGCATGTGTGTTCTTTTCATGAACCACTCCCAGTGTCATTGCATGTCTGTTCTTTCCACAAACCACATATGGATCCACCAGTGTCATTGCATGTCTGGTCTTTTCATGAACCACAGTCAGAGTCATTGCATGTGTGTTCTTCTCACAAACCACATAAGCATACACCAGTATCATTGCATGTGTGTTCTTCTCATGAACCACATCTTGATTCATTGCATGTCTGTTCTTCTCACAAACCACACATGGATCCACCAGTGTCATTGCATGTGTGTTCTTCTCATGAACCTCTCCTAGAGTCATTGGATGTGTGTTCTTTTCATGAACCACAACTAGAGTGATTGCATGTATGTTCTTGTCACAAACCACATATGGATCCACCAATGTCATTGCATGTCTGTTCTTTTCATGAACCAAACCCAGTGTCATTACATGTATGTTCTTCTCATAAACCACACATGGATCCACCAGTGTCATTGCATGTGTGTTCTTATCATGAACCACATCTAGAGTCATTACATGTATGTTATTCTCACAAACCACATAAGGATACACCAGTGTCATTGCATGTGTTTTCTTTTCATGAACCACACCCAATGTCATTGCATGTGTGTTCCTCTCATAGACCACACATGGATCCACCAGTGTCATTGCCTATGTGTTCTTCTCATGAACCACACCCAGAGTAATTGCATGAATGTTCTTCTCATAAACCACATATGGATCCACCAGTGTCATTGCATGGGTGTTCTTTTCATAAACCACACCCAGTGTCATTGCATGTATGTTCTTTCCACAAACCACAAAGGGATCTACCAGTGTCATTGCATGTATGTTCTTTTAATGAACCATAGCCAGAGTCATTGCATGTGTGTTGTTCTCACAAACCACATAAGGATACACCAGTGTCATTGCATGTGATTTCTTGTCATGAACCACACCCAGTGTCATTGCATGTGTGTTCCTCTCACATGCCACACATGGATCCACCAGTGTCATTGCATGTGTGTTCTTCTCACGAACCACAGCTAGAGTCATTGGATGTGTGTTCTTTTCATGAACCACGGCTAGAGTGATTGCATGTCTGTTCTTTTCACAAACCACATATGGATCCACCAGTGTCATTGCATGTCTGTTCTTTTCATGAACCAAACCCAGTGTCATTACATGTCTGTTCTTCTCATAAACCACACATGGATCCACCAGTGTCATTGCATGTGTGTTCTTATCATGAACCACATCTAGAGTCATTACATGTATGTTATTCTCACAAACCACATAAGGATACACCAGTGTCATTGCATGTGTTTTCTTTTCATGAACCACACCCATTGTCATTGCATGTGTGTTCGTCTCATAGACCACACATGGATCCACCAGTGTCATTGCCTGTGTGTTCTTCTCATGAACCACACCCAGAGTAATTGCATGAATGTTCTTCTCATAAACCACATATGGATCCACCAGTGTCATTGCATGGGTGTTCTTTTCATGAACCACACCCAGTGTCATTGTATGTATGTTCTCACAAACCGCACATGGATCCACCATGTGTTTTCTTTTCATGAACCACACCCAGTGTCATTGCATGTGTGTTCCTCTCACAGACCACACATGGATCCACCAGTGTCATTGCATGTGTGTTGTTCTCATGAACCACACGCAGAGTCATTGCATGTCTGTTCTTCTCACAAACCACATTGGATCCACTAGTGTCATTGCATGTGTGTTCTTTTCATGAACCACACCCAGTGTCATTGGATGTGTGTTTCTCTCATAAACCACACATGGATCCACCAGTGTCATTGCCTGTCTGCTCTTTTCATTAACGACAGTTAGAGTGATTGCATGTGTGTTCTTTTCACAAACCACATATGGATCCACTGTGTCATTGCATGTGTGCTCTTCTCACAAACCACATAAGGATCCACCAGTGTCATTAGATGTGTTTTCTTTTCATGAACCACAGCCAAATGTCATTGCATGTCTATTCCTCTCACAAACCACACATGGATCCACCAGTGTCATTGCATGTGTGTTCTTTTCATGAACCACTCCCAGTGTCATTGCATGTCTGTTCTTTCCACAAACCACATATGGATCCACCAGTGTCATTGCATGTCCGGTCTTTTCATGAACCACAGTCAGATTCATTGCATGTGTGTTCTTCTCACAAACCACATAAGGATACACCAGTATCATTGCATGTGTGTTCTTCTCATGAACCACATCTTGATTCATTGCATGTCTGTTCTTCTCACAAACCACACATGGATCCACCAGTGTCATTGCATGTGTGTTCTTCTCATGAACCTCTCCTAGAGTCATTGGATGTGTGTTCTTTTCATGAACCACAACTAGAGTGATTGCATTTATGTTCTTGTCACAAACCACATATGGATCCACCAATGTCATTGCATGTCTGTTCTTTTCATGAACCAAACCCAGTGTCATTACATGTATGTTCTTCTCATAAACCACACATGGATCCACCAGTGTCATTGCATGTGTGTTCTTATCATGAACCACATCTAGAGTCATTACATGTATGTTATTCTCACAAACCACATAAGGATACACCAGTGTCATTGCATGTGTTTTCTTTTCATGAACCACACCCAATGTCATTGCATGTGTGTTCCTCTCATAGACCACACATGGATCCACCAGTGTCATTGCCTGTGTGTTCTTCTCATGAACCACACCCAGAGTAATTGCATGAATGTTCTTCTCATAAACCACATATGGATCCACCAGTGTCATTGCATGGGTGTTCTTTTCATAAACCACACCCAATGTCATTGCATGTATGTTCTTTCCACAAACCACAAATGGATCTACCAGTGTCATTGCATGTATGTTCTTTTAATGAACCATAGCCAGAGTCATTGCATATGTGTTGTTCTCACAAACCACATAAGGATACACCAGTGTCATTGCATGTGATTTCTTGTCATGAACCACACCCAGTGTCATTGCATGTGTGTTCCTCTCACAGGCCACACATGGATCCACCAGTGTCATTGCATGTGTGTTCTTCTCACGAACCACAGCTAGAGTCATTGGATGTGTGTTCTTTTCATGAACCACGGCTAGAGTGATTGCATGTCTGTTCTTTTCACAAACCACATATGGATCCACCAGTGTCATTGCATGTCTGTTCTTTTCATGAACCAAACCCAGTGTCATTACATGTCTGTTCTTCTCATAAACCACACATGGATCCACCAGTGTCATTGCATGTGTGTTCTTATCATGAACCACATCTAGAGTCATTACATGTCTGTTATTCTCACAAACCACATAAGGATACACCAGTGTCATTGCATGTGTTTTCTTTTCATGAACCACACCCATTGTCATTGCATGTGTGTTCCTCTCATAGACCACACATGGATCCACCAGTGTCATTGCCTGTGTGTTCTTCTCATGAACCACACCCAGAGTAATTGCATGAATGTTCTTCTCATAAACCACATATGGATCCACCAGTGTCATTGCATGGGTGTTCTTTTCATGAACCACACCCAGTGTCATTGTATGTATGTTCTCACAAACCGCACATGGATCCACCATGTGTTTTCTTTTCATGAACCACACCCAGTGTCATTGCATGTGTGTTCCTCTCACAGACCACACATGGATCCACCAGTGTCATTGCATGTGTGTTGTTCTCATGAACCACACGCAGAGTCATTGCATGTCTGTTCTTCTCACAAACCACATTGGATCCACTAGTGTCATTGCATGTGTGTTCTTTTCATGAACCACACCCAGTGTCATTGGATGTGTGTTTCTCTCATAAACCACACATGGATCCACCAGTGTCATTGCCTGTCTGCTCTTTTCATTAACGACAGTTAGAGTGATTGCATGTGTGTTCTTTTCACAAACCACATATGGATCCACTGTGTCATTGCATGTGTGCTCTTCTCACAAACCACATAAGGATCCACCAGTGTCATTAGATGTGTTTTCTTTTCATGAACCATAGCCAAATGTCATTGCATGTCTATTCCTCTCACAAACCACACATGGATCCACCAGTGTCATTGCATGTGTGTTCTTTTCATGAACCACTCCCAGTGTCATTGCATGTCTGTTCTTTCCACAAACCACATATGGATCCACCAGTGTCATTGCATGTCCGGTCTTTTCATGAACCACAGTCAGAGTCATTGCATGTGTGTTCTTCTCACAAACCACATAAGGATACACCAGTATCATTGCATGTGTGTTCTTCTCATGAACCACATCTTGATTCATTGCATGTCTGTTCTTCTCACAAACCACACATGGATCCACCAGTGTCATTGCATGTGTGTTCTTCTCATGAACCTCTCCTAGAGTCATTGGATGTGTGTTCTTTTCATGAACCACAACTAGAGTGATTGCATGTATGTTCTTGTCACAAACCACATATGGATCCACCAATGTCATTGCATGTCTGTTCTTTTCATGAACCAAACCCAGTGTCATTACATGTATGTTCTTCTCATAAACCACACATGGATCCACCAGTGTCATTGCATGTGTGTTCTTATCATGAACCACATCTAGAGTCATTACATGTATGTTATTCTCACAAACCACATAAGGATACACCAGTGTCATTGCATGTGTTTTCTTTTCATGAACCACACCCAATGTCATTGCATGTGTGTTCCTCTCATAGACCACACATGGATCCACCAGTGTCATTGCCTGTGTGTTCTTCTCATGAACCACACCTAGAGTAATTGCATGAATGTTCTTCTCATAAACCACATATGGATCCACCAGTGTCATTGCATGGGTGTTCTTTTCATAAACCACACCCAATGTCATTGCATGTATGTTCTTTCCACAAACCACAAATGGATCTACCAGTGTCATTGCATGTATGTTCTTTTAATGAACCATAGCCAGAGTCATTGCATGTGTGTTGTTCTCACAAACCACATAAGGATACACCAGTGTCATTGCATGTGATTTCTTGTCATGAACCACACCCAGTGTCATTGCATGTGTGTTCCTCTCACAGGCCACACATGGATCCACCAGTGTCATTGCATGTGTGTTCTTCTCACGAACCACAGCTAGAGTCATTGGATGTGTGTTCTTTTCATGAACCACGGCTAGAGTGATTGCATGTCTGTTCTTTTCACAAACCACATATGGATCCACCAGTGTCATTGCATGTCTGTTCTTTTCATGAACCAAACCCAGTGTCATTACATGTCTGTTCTTCTCATAAACCACACATGGATCCACCAGTGTCATTGCATGTGTGTTCTTATCATGAACCACATCTAGAGTCATTACATGTCTGTTATTCTCACAAACCACATAAGGATACACCAGTGTCATTGCATGTGTTTTCTTTTCATGAACCACACCCATTGTCATTGCATGTGTGTTCCTCTCATAGACCACACATGGATCCACCAGTGTCATTGCCTGTGTGTTCTTCTCATGAACCACACCCAGAGTAATTGCATGAATGTTCTTCTCGTAAACCACATATGGATCCACCAGTGTCATTGCATGGGTGTTCTTTTCATGAACCACACCCAGTGTCATTGTATGTATGTTCTCACAAACCGCACATGGATCCACCATGTGTTTTCTTTTCATGAACCACACCCAGTGTCATTGCATGTGTGTTCCTCTAACAGACCACACATGGATCCACCAGTGTCATTGCATGTGTGTTGTTCTCATGAACCACACGCAGAGTCATTGCATGTCTGTTCTTCTCACAAACCACATTGGATCCACTAGTGTCATTGCATGTGTGTTCTTTTCATGAACCACACCCAGTGTCATTGGATGTGTGTTTCGCTCATAAACAACACATGGATCCACCAGTGTCATTGCCTGTCTGCTCTTTTCATTAACGACAGTTAGAGTGATTGCATGTGTGTTCTTTTCACAAACCACATATGGATCCACTGTGTCATTGCATGTGTGCTCTTCTCACAAACCACATAAGGATCCACCAGTGTCATTAGATGTGTTTTCTTTTCATGAACCACAGCCAAATGTCATTGCATGTCTATTCCTCTCACAAACCACACATGGATCCACCAGTGTCATTGCATGTGTGTTCTTTTCATGAACCACTCCCAGTGTCATTGCATGTCTGTTCTTTCCACAAACCACATATGGATCCACCAGTGTCATTGCATGTCCGGTCTTTTCATGAACCACAGTCAGAGTCATTGCATGTGTGTTCTTCTCACAAACCACATAAGGATACACCAGTATCATTGCATGTGTGTTCTTCTCATGAACCACATCTTGATTCATTGCATGTCTGTTCTTCTCACAAACCACACATGGATCCACCAGTGTCATTGCATGTGTGTTCTTCTCATGAACCTCTCCTAGAGTCATTGGATGTGTGTTCTTTTCATGAACCACAACTAGAGTGATTGCATGTATGTTCTTGTCACAAACCACATATGGATCCACCAATGTCATTGCATGTCTGTTCTTTTCATGAACCAAACCCAGTGTCATTACATGTATGTTCTTCTCATAAACCACACATGGATCCACCAGTGTCATTGCATGTGTGTTCTTATCATGAACCACATCTAGAGTCATTACATGTATGTTATTCTCACAAACCACATAAGGATACACCAGTGTCATTGCATGTGTTTTCTTTTCATGAACCACACCCAATGTCATTGCATGTGTGTTCCTCTCATAGACCACACATGGATCCACCAGTGTCATTGCCTGTGTGTTCTTCTCATGAACCACACCCAGAGTAATTGCATGAATGTTCTTCTCATAAACCACATATGGATCCACCAGTGTCATTGCATGGGTGTTCTTTTCATAAACCACACCCAATGTCATTGCATGTATGTTCTTTCCACAAACCACAAATGGATCTACCAGTGTCATTGCATGTATGTTCTTTTAATGAACCATAGCCAGAGTCATTGCATGTGTGTTGTTCTCACAAACCACATAAGGATACACCAGTGTCATTGCATGTGATTTCTTGTCATGAACCACACCCAGTGTCATTGCATGTGTGTTCCTCTCACAGGCCACACATGGATCCACCAGTGTCATTGCATGTGTGTTCTTCTCACGAACCACAGCTAGAGTCATTGGATGTGTGTTCTTTTCATGAACCACGGCTAGAGTGATTGCATGTCTGTTCTTTTCACAAACCACATATGGATCCACCAGTGTCATTGCATGTCTGTTCTTTTCATGAACCAAACCCAGTGTCATTACATGTCTGTTCTTCTCATAAACCACACATGGATCCACCAGTGTCATTGCATGTGTGTTCTTATCATGAACCACATCTAGAGTCATTACATGTCTGTTATTCTCACAAACCACATAAGGATACACCAGTGTCATTGCATGTGTTTTCTTTTCATGAACCACACCCATTGTCATTGCATGTGTGTTCCTCTCATAGACCACACATGGATCCACCAGTGTCATTGCCTGTGTGTTCTTCTCATGAACCACACCCAGAGTAATTGCATGAATGTTCTTCTCATAAACCACATATGGATCCACCAGTGTCATTGCATGGGTGTTCTTTTCATGAACCACACCCAGTGTCATTGTATGTATGTTCTCACAAACCGCACATGGATCCACCATGTGTTTTCTTTTCATGAACCACACCCAGTGTCATTGCATGTGTGTTCCTCTAACAGACCACACATGGATCCACCAGTGTCATTGCATGTGTGTTGTTCTCATGAACCACACGCAGAGTCATTGCATGTTTGTTCTTCTCACAAACCACATTGGATCCACTAGTGTCATTGCATGTGTGTTCTTTTCATGAACCACACCCAGTGTCATTGGATGTGTGTTTCTCTCATAAACAACACATGGATCCACCAGTGTCATTGCCTGTCTGCTCTTTTCATTAACGACAGTTAGAGTGATTGCATGTGTGTTCTTTTCACAAACCACATATGGATCCACTGTGTCATTGCATGTGTGCTCTTCTCACAAACCACATAAGGATCCACCAGTGTCATTAGATGTGTTTTCTTTTCATGAACCACAGCCAAATGTCATTGCATGTCTATTCCTCTCACAAACCACACATGGATCCACCAGTGTCATTGCATGTGTGTTCTTTTCATGAACCACTCCCAGTGTCATTGCATGTCTGTTCTTTCCACAAACCACATATGGATCCACCAGTGTCATTGCATGTCCGGTCTTTTCATGAACCACAGTCAGAGTCATTGCATGTGTGTTCTTCTCACAAACCACATAAGGATACACCAGTATCATTGCATGTGTGTTCTTCTCATGAACCACATCTTGATTCATTGCATGTCTGTTCTTCTCACAAACCACACATGGATCCACCAGTGTCATTGCATGTGTGTTCTTCTCATGAACCTCTCCTAGAGTCATTGGATGTGTGTTCTTTTCATGAACCACAACTAGAGTGATTGCATGTATGTTCTTGTCACAAACCACATATGGATCCACCAATGTCATTGCATGTCTGTTCTTTTCATGAACCAAACCCAGTGTCATTACATGTATGTTCTTCTCATAAACCACACATGGATCCACCAGTGTCATTGCATGTCTGTTCTTATCATGAACCACATCTAGAGTCATTACATGTATGTTATTCTCACAAACCACATAAGGATACACCAGTGTCATTGCATGTGTTTTCTTTTCATGAACCACACCCAATGTCATTGCATGTGTGTTCCTCTCATAGACCACACATGGATCCACCAGTGTCATTGCCTGTGTGTTCTTCTCATGAACCACACCCAGAGTAATTGCATGAATGTTCTTCTCATAAACCACATATGGATCCACCAGTGTCATTGCATGGGTGTTCTTTTCATAAACCACACCCAATGTCATTGCATGTATGTTCTTTCCACAAACCACAAATGGATCTACCAGTGTCATTGCATGTATGTTCTTTTAATGAACCATAGCCAGAGTCATTGCATGTGTGTTGTTCTCACAAACCACATAAGGATACACCAGTGTCATTGCATGTGATTTCTTGTCATGAACCACACCCAGTGTCATTGCATGTGTGTTCCTCTCACAGGCCACACATGGATCCACCAGTGTCATTGCATGTGTGTTCTTCTCACGAACCACAGCTAGAGTCATTGGATGTGTGTTCTTTTCATGAACCACGGCTAGAGTGATTGCATGTCTGTTCTTTTCACAAACCACATATGGATCCACCAGTGTCATTGCATGTCTGTTCTTTTCATGAACCAAACCCAGTGTCATTACATGTCTGTTCTTCTCATAAACCACACATGGATCCACCAGTGTCATTGCATGTGTGTTCTTATCATGAACCACATCTAGAGTCATTACATGTCTGTTATTCTCACAAACCACATAAGGATACACCAGTGTCATTGCATGTGTTTTCTTTTCATGAACCACACCCATTGTCATTGCATGTGTGTTCCTCTCATAGACCACACATGGATCCACCAGTGTCATTGCCTGTGTGTTCTTCTCATGAACCACACCCAGAGTAATTGCATGAATGTTCTTCTCATAAACCACATATGGATCCACCAGTGTCATTGCATGGGTGTTCTTTTCATGAACCACACCCAGTGTCATTGTATGTATGTTCTCACAAACCGCACATGGATCCACCATGTGTTTTCTTTTCATGAACCACACCCAGTGTCATTGCATGTGTGTTCCTCTAACAGACCACACATGGATCCACCAGTGTCATTGCATGTGTGTTGTTCTCATGAACCACACGCAGAGTCATTGCATGTCTGTTCTTCTCACAAACCACATTGGATCCACTAGTGTCATTGCATGTGTGTTCTTTTCATGAACCACACCCAGTGTCATTGGATGTGTGTTTCTCTCATAAACCACACATGGATCCACCAGTGTCATTGCCTGTCTGCTCTTTTCATTAACGACAGTTAGAGTGATTGCATGTGTGTTCTTTTCACAAACCACATATGGATCCACTGTGTCATTGCATGTGTGCTCTTCTCACAAACCACATAAGGATCCACCAGTGTCATTAGATGTGTTTTCTTTTCATGAACCACAGCCAAATGTCATTGCATGTCTATTCCTCTCACAAACCACACATGGATCCACCAGTGTCATTGCATGTGTGTTCTTTTCATGAACCACTCCCAGTGTCATTGCATGTCTGTTCTTTCCACAAACCACATATGGATCCACCAGTGTCATTGCATGTCCGGTCTTTTCATGAACCACAGTCAGAGTCATTGCATGTGTGTTCTTCTCACAAACCACATAAGGATACACCAGTATCATTGCATGTGTGTTCTTCTCATGAACCACATCTTGATTCATTGCATGTCTGTTCTTCTCACAAACCACACATGGATCCACCAGTGTCATTGCATGTGTGTTCTTCTCATGAACCTCTCCTAGAGTCATTGGATGTGTGTTCTTTTCATGAACCGCAACTAGAGTGATTGCATGTATGTTCTTGTCACAAACCACATATGGATCCACCAATGTCATTGCATGTCTGTTCTTTTCATGAACCAAACCCAGTGTCATTACATGTATGTTCTTCTCATAAACCACACATGGATCCACCAGTGTCATTGCATGTGTGTTCTTATCATGAACCACATCTAGAGTCATTACATGTATGTTATTCTCACAAACCACATAAGGATACACCAGTGTCATTGCATGTGTTTTCTTTTCATGAACCACACCCAATGTCATTGCATGTGTGTTCCTCTCATAGACCACACATGGATCCACCAGTGTCATTGCCTGTGTGTTCTTCTCATGAACCACACCCAGAGTAATTGCATGAATGTTCTTCTCATAAACCACATATGGATCCACCAGTGTCATTGCATGGGTGTTCTTTTCATAAACCACACCCAATGTCATTGCATGTATGTTCTTTCCACAAACCACAAATGGATCTACCAGTGTCATTGCATGTATGTTCTTTTAATGAACCATAGCCAGAGTCATTGCATGTGTGTTGTTCTCACAAACCACATAAGGATACACCAGTGTCATTGCATGTGATTTCTTGTCATGAACCACACCCAGTGTCATTGCATGTGTGTTCCTCTCACAGGCCACACATGGATCCACCAGTGTCATTGCATGTGTGTTCTTCTCACGAACCACAGCTAGAGTCATTGGATGTATGTTCTTTTCATGAACCACGGCTAGAGTGATTGCATGTCTGTTCTTTTCACAAACCACATATGGATCCACCAGTGTCATTGCATGTCTGTTCTTTTCATGAATCACACCCAGTGTCATTGCATGTATTTTCTACTAATAAACCACACTTGGATCCACCAGTGTCATTGCATGTGTGTTCTTCTCATGAACCACATCTAGAGTCATTGCATGTCTGTTATTCTCACCAACCACATAAGGATATACCAGTGTCATTGCATGTGTTTTCTTTTCATGAACCACACCCAGTGTCATTGCATGTGTGTTCCTCTCACAGACCACACATGGATCCACCAGTGTCATTGCATGTGTGTTGTTCTCATGAACCACACGCAGAGTCATTGCATGTCTGTTCTTCTCACAAACCACATTGGATCCACTAGTGTCATTGCATGTGTGTTCTTTTCATGAACCACACCCAGTGTCATTGGATGTGTGTTTCTCTCATAAACCACACATGGATCCACCAGTGTCATTGCCTGTCTGCTCTTTTCATTAACGACAGTTAGAGTGATTGCATGTGTGCTCTTCTCACAAACCACATAAGGATCCACCAGTGTCATTAGATGTGTTTTCTTTTCATGAACCACAGCCAAATGTCATTGCATGTCTATTCCTCTCACAAACCACACATGGATCCACCAGTGTCAATGCATGTGTGTTCTTTTCATGAACCACTCTCAGTGTCATTGCATGTCTGTTCTTTCCACAAACCACATATGGATCCACCAGTGTCATTGCATGTCTGGTCTTTTCATGAACCACAGTCAGAGTCATTGCATGTGTGTTCTTCTCACAAACCACATAAGGATACACCAGTATCATTGCATGTGTGTTCTTCTCATGAACCACATCTTGATTCATTGCATGTCTGTTCTTCTCACAAACCACACATGGATCCACCAGTGTCATTGCATGTGTGTTCTTCTCATGAACCTCTCCTAGAGTCATTGGATGTGTGTTCTTTTCATGAACCACAACTAGAGTGATTGCATGTATGTTCTTGTCACAAACCACATATGGATCCACCAGTGTCATTGCATGTCTGTTCTTTTCATGAACCAAACCTAGTGTCATTACATGTCTGTTCTTCTCATAAACCACACATGGATCCACCAGTGTCATTGCATGTGTGTTCTTATCATGAACCACATCTAGAGTCATTACATGTATGTTATTCTCACAAACCACATAAGGATACACCAGTGTCATTGCATGTATTTTCTTTTCATGAACCACACCCAATGTCATTGCATGTGTGTTCCTCTCATAGACCACACATGGATCCACCAGTGTCATTGCCTGTGTGTTCTTCTCATGAACCACACCCAGAGTAATTGCATGAATGTTCTTCTCATAAACCACATATGGATCCACCAGTGTCATTGCATGGGTGTTCTTTTCATGAACCACATCCACTGTCATTGTATGTGTGTTCTCACAAACCGCACATGGATCCACCAGTGTCATTGCATGTCTGTTCTTTTCAAGAACCACACCTAGTGTCATTGCATGTATGTTCTTTCCACAAACCACAAATGGATCTACCAGTGTCATTGCATGTATGTTCTTTTAATGAACCATAGCCAGAGTCATTGCATGTGTGTTGTTCTCACAAACCACATAAGGATACACCAGTGTCATTGCATGTGATTTCTTGTCATGAACCACACCCAGTGTCATTGCATGTGTGTTCCTCTCACAGGCCACACATGGATCCACCAGTGTCATTGCATGTGTGTTCTTCTCATGAACCACAGCTAGAGTCATTGGATGTGTGTTCTTTTCATGAACCACGGCTAGAGTGATTGCATGTCTATTCTTTTCGCAAACCACATATGGATCCACCAGTGTCATTGCATGTCTGTTCTTTTCATGAATCACACCCAGTGTCATTGCATGTATGTTCTACTAATAAACCACACTTGGATCCACCAGTGTCATTGCATGTGTGTTCTTCTCATGAACCACATCTAGAGTCATTGCATGTCTGTTATTCTCACCAACCACATAAGGATATACCAGTGTCATTGCATGTGTTTTCTTTTCATGAACCACACCCAGTGTCATTGCATGTGTGTTCCTCTCACAGACCACACATGGATCCACCAGTGTCATTGCATGTGTGTTGTTCTCATGAACCACACGCAGAGTCATTGCATGTCTGTTCTTCTCACAAACCACATTGGATCCACCAGTGTCATTGCATGTGTGTTCTTTTCATTAACCACACCCAGTGTCATTGGATGTGTGTTTCTCTCATAAACCACACATGGATCCACCAGTGTCATTGCCTGTCTGCTCTTTTCATTAACGACAGTTAGAGTGATTGCATGTGTGTTCTTTTCACAAACCACATATGGATCCACTGTGTCATTGCATGTGTGCTCTTCTCACAAACCACATAAGGATCCACCAGTGTCATTAGATGTGTTTTCTTTTCATGAACCACAGCCAAATGTCATTGCATGTCTATTCCTCTCACAAACCACACATGGATCCACTAGTGTCATTGCATGTGTGTTCTTTTCATGAACCACTCCCAGTGTCATTGCATGTCTGTTCTTTCCACAAACCACATATGGATCCACCAGTGTCATTGCATGTCTGGTCTTTTCATGAACCACAGTCAGAGTCATTGCATGTGTGTTCTTCTCACAAACCACATAAGGATACACCAGTATCATTGCATGTGTGTTCTTCTCATGAACCACATCTTGATTCATTGCATGTATGTTCTTCTCACAAACCACACATGGATCCACCAGTGTCATTGCATGTGTGTTCTTCTCATGAACCTCTCCTAGAGTCATTGGATGTGTGTTCTTTTCATGAACCACAACTAGAGTGATTGCATGTATGTTCTTGTCACAAACCACACATGGATCCACCAGTGTCATTGCATGTCTGTTCTTTTCATGAACCAAACCCAGTGTCATTACATGTCTGTTCTTCTCATAAACCACACATGGATCCACCAGTGTCATTGCATGTGTGTTCTTATCATGAACCACATCTAGAGTCATTACATGTATGTTATTCTCACAAACCACATAAGGATACACCAGTGTCATTGCATGTGTTTTCTTTTCATGAACCACACCCAATGTCATTGCATGTGTGTTCCTCTCATAGACCACACATGGATCCACCAGTGTCATTGCCTGTGTGTTCTTCTCATGAACCACACCCAGAGTAATTGCATGAATGTTCTTCTCATAAACCACATATGGATCCACCAGTGTCATTGCATGGGTGTTCTTTTCATGAACCACACCCAGTGTCATTGTATGTATGTTCTCACAAACCGCACATGGATCCACCAGTGTCATTGCATGTCTGTTCTTTTCATGAACCACACCCAGTGTCATTGCATGTATGTTCTTTCCACAAACCACAAATGGATCTACCAGTGTCATTGCATGTATGTTCTTTTAATGAACCATAGCCAGAGTCATTGCATGTGTGTTGTTCTCACAAACCACATAAGGATACACCAGTGTCATTGCATGTGATTTCTTGTCATGAACCACACCCAGTGTCATTGCATGTGTGTTCCTCTCACAGGCCACACATGGATCCACCAGTGTCATTGCATGTGTGTTCTTCTCATGAACCACAGCTAGAGTCATTGGATGTGTGTTCTTTTCATGAACCACGGCTAGAGTGATTGCATGTCTGTTCTTTTCACAAACCACATATGGATCCACCAGTGTCATTGCATGTCTGTTCTTTTCATGAATCACACCCAGTGTCATTGCATGTATGTTCTACTAATAAACCACACTTGGATCCACCAGTGTCATTGCATGTGTGTTCTTCTCATGAACCACATCTGGAGTCATTGCATGTCTGTTATTCTCACCAACCACATAAGGATATACCAGTTTCATTGCATGTGTTTTCTTTCCATGAACCACACCCAGTGTCATTGCATGTGTGTTCGTCTCACAGACCACACATGGATCCACCAGTGTCATTGCATGTGTGTTGTTCTCATGAACCACACGCAGATTCATTGCATGTCTGTTCTTCTCACAAACCACATTGGATCCACTAGTGTCATTACATGTGTGTTCTTTTCATGAACCACACCCAGTGTCATTGGATGTGTGTTTCTCTCATAAACCACACATGGATCCACCAGTGTCATTGCCTGTCTGCTCTTTTCATTAACGACAGTTAGAGTGATTGCATGTGTGTTCTTTTCACAAACCACATATGGATCCACTGTGTCATTGCATGTGTGCTCTTCTCACAAACCACATAAGGATCCACCAGTGTCATTAGATGTGTTTTCTTTTCATGAACCACAGCCAAATGTCATTGCATGTCTATTCCTCTCACAAACCACACATGGATCCACCAGTGTCATTGCATGTGTGTTCTTTTCATGAACCACACCCAGTGTCATTGGATGTGTGTTCCTATCACAATCCACCTATGGATCCACCAATGTCATTGCATGTGTGTTCTTCTCATTAACCACAGCTAGAGTCATTGCATGTGTGTTCTCTTTAGAGACCACACATGGATCCACCAGTGTCATTGCATGTGTGTTCTTTTTACTAACAACTACTGGAGTCATTTATTTACTATTATTTTCACATACCACATATGGATCCACCAGTGTCATTGAAATGTGTGCTCTCTTTAGAGGCCACACATGGATCCACCAGTGTCATTGCATGTGTGCATTTTTTACTAACAACAACCAGTGTCATTGCATGTGTGTTCTTTTCATAATCCACCTATGGATCCACCAGTGTCATTGCATGTGTGTTCTTGTCATTAACCATAGCTAGAGTCATTGCATGTGTGTTCTCTTTAGAGACCACACAGGGATCCACCAGTGTCATTGCATGTGTGTTCTTTTTACTAACAACAACTGGAGTCATTGCATGAGTGTTCTTTTCACATACCACATATGGATCCACCAGTGTCATTAAAATGTGTGTTCTCTTTAGATACCACACATGGATCCACCAGTGGCATTGCATGTGTGTTCTTCTCATGAACCACATCCAGAGTCGGTGCATGTCTATTCTTCTCACAAACCACATATGGATCCACTAGTGTCATTGCATGTGTGTTATTTTCATGAACCACACCCAGTGTCATTGGATGTGTGTTCCTCTTATAAACCACACATGGATCCACCAGTGTCATTGCATGTCTGCTATTTTTATTAACCACAGTTAGAGTCATTGGATGTGTGTTCTTTTCACAAACCACATATGGATCCGTTGTTTCATTGCATGCCTGTTATTCTCACAAACCACATAAGGATGCAACAGTGTCATTGCATGTGTGTTCTTCTCATCAACCACACCCAGTGTCATTGCATGTGTGTTCCTCTCACAGTGTACACATGGATCCACCAGTGTCGTTGGATATGTGTTCTTCTCATGAACCACATCTAGAGTCATTGCATGTGTGTTCTTCTCACAAACCATATAAGGATACACCAGTGTCATTGCATGTGTGTTCTTCTCATGAACCACAGCTAGAGTCATTGCAGGTATGTTCTTCTCACAAATCACATAAGGATCCACCAGTGTCATTGGATGTGTGTTCTTCTCA
Source organism: Avena sativa (assembly GCA_916181665.1). NCBI lineage: Eukaryota > Viridiplantae > Streptophyta > Magnoliopsida > Poales > Poaceae > Avena > Avena sativa. The sequence goes on along the minus strand of OV702287.1, from coordinate 99,297,157 downwards.
CAAACCACACATGGATCCACCAGTGTCATTGCATGTCTGCTCTTTTCATTAACCACAGTTAGAGTCATAGCATGTCTGTTCTTTTCACAAACCACATATCACCAGTGTCATTGCATGTGTGTTCTTCTCATGAACCACACATGGATCCACCCAGTGTGATTGCGTGTCTGTTCTTTTCACAAACCACATATGGATCCACCAGTGTCATTGCTTGTGTGTTCTTTTCACAAACCACATATCACCAGTGTCATTGCATGTCCGTTCTTCTCACAAACCACATAAGGATCCAACAGTGTCATTGGATGTATGTTCTTTTCATGAACCACACCCAGTGTCATTGCATGTGTGTTCTTCTCACAGACCACACATGGATCCACCAGTATCATTGCATGTGTGTTCTTCTCATGAACCACATCTAGAGTCATTGCATGTCTGTTCTTCTCACAAAGCACACATGGATCCACCAGTGTCATTGCATGTCTGTTCTTTTCATGAACCACAACTAGAGTCATTGCATGTCTGTTCTTCTCACAAACCACAGAAGGATCCACCGGTGTCATTGCATGTCTTTTCTTTTCATGAACCATAGCCAGTGTCATTGCATGTGTGTTCTTATCACAAACCACACATGGATCCACCAGTGTCATTGCATGTCTGCTCTTTTCATTAACCACAGTTAGAGTCATTGCATGTGTGTTCTTTTCAGAAACCACATATCACCAGTGTCATTGCATGTGTGTTCCTCTCATAAACCACATATGAATCCACCCAGTGTGATTGCATGTGTGTTCTTCTCACAAACCACATAAGGATCCACCAGTGTCATTGGATGTGTGTTATTTTCATAAACCACATATGGATCCTAACCTTAGCCCCCCCAATGGGTGGCCGTTAGACCGAGTCTTCTAGAAGGCACGCCCTAACACAGTTGTTCTGCTTGACGATTGTTACATACCGTTTGATCAGGGCGCTTGGACGATTTGATGGTCTTCGTGAGAGCGATCCGCGAGTAGGCTGTTCTGCGGCATGATTGGCCATGCTTGCTCTGGACAAACTGGCAACACCGGGCGTTCCCCTGTTGTGAGTGTCACGACTCAGGAGTTCAGTGGGCCATATCTGTAGCACCCCAATAAAATCACTACTAGAAAATCGCGTGTTATATTTATTTTGTGCATCATCATGACTGCAAGCTCATGTCATCATGCCACATTGCATTTGAGCATCGTCATCATCATGCATGGTTTGTTTGAAAACTATTTTCAAAAAGTCTGGTTTTGTTTTCTAAACGCCTCGTCTTTATTTCAAATTAAAACCCGGACTCTTCCGGATATTTTGTTTTGTCTACAAAATATTTACAAGAGTCTATTCGGACAAAATAAAAATAATTAAAGCTATTTTTTTAGGGGAAGGCAGCCGGCCGGGCCAAAAGGCCCAACTAGCCAGCCTACTACCCCATATACCCAAACCTAGCCTACCCCTCCCTTCACCCCAGCCTCCACACCACCACCTTCTGTCGCTGCCACGCTCCCTGCCACACGCGCGCGCTGTGCACCTACCCCACCCCCTGGCCCACTCTCCACCAGACCCACTCCCGACCACCTCGGAAGCGAGCCCGTGCGTCGCACGCTCCTCCCGCACAACCACGTCTCCCCGACACGCTTCCTCCCCCACGGGCCCACCTCCCACCTGCCGCGTCCTCCTCCCCATCCGCAACCACCAACCCCCGACGCTGCCTTCGCCCTTCCCCCACCTTCCCGTCCACGACCCCGCCGCCGGGAGCCCCCCTTCCGCCGCCTCATGGTCGATCCTGAGCGCCTCCGGCCTCCTCCGCATCCCCATCGAGGCCCTCCTCGCGAGCCAAGCCATGTCGCCCGCTCCTCTCCACCTCGCCTTCCCTCTCCCTTGTTGCAGAGCCCGCCGACGGCGCCAGCACCCCCGCCGTCCTCTACCTCCGCCATGCCGGCCTCAACCACCACCAGCCTCGCCACCGCGACCCCGTCGCCCCACATCCTCTCGGCGGGCGCCCCGCCGCCATCCTCTGCGTCACCGCCTCATCGCCCCTCTCTCTTCCTCTACAGGTGCCACCGCGTCGACGTGAGGTCGGCCTCCTCCCACGAGCACGCGCCTCCGTCCACTAAGCCAACACCCCACCTCTTTTCTGCGTGCTCTCGCTAGGTCCCCGTCGCCCCAGCTGCCTCGAGCCCGCCGGACACCAACGCCGCGTTGTTCCTGTCTGCGTGAAGCCTCCGAGGCCACGCCTCCTTTCGGTCCACTGCAGGCAGCTACTGCGGTCCTTCGCCATCATCGCATGTGACCCCTCTGGCTCAGCCTCTACAGGGCCACAGTCCCTGCCTCCCCGTGGACCGTTTTGCCTCCACCATCGATTGTCGGCCTCAAGGCCTCCTGCCTCTGTCCCTGTCTGGTGTATAACCTGTCTATTTTAGCTTTTTGTATGGGCATGTGTTCTGTATTTGATTCCTTGTGTCGGCTCCTACATGTGTGCCCGAGCATAAACGATGCGGGGATGTGGCGATCAACCTGCGGCCATCTATTTTCGATGCTCTGATCTTCGAATAAATTTGGGAAAAATCTTCTCGTCGACAAGGACAACCCAAGGCCGACACCTCCAAAGGTTGAACAAGGCATGACTCCCAGAACACCGAGGACAAGACAAGATCGACATCGACCGGAACCGAGAGGGAACCACAAGATCTTCGAGAGAGAACCGAAGGCCACCGACACCAAATTCCAAGGTCTACGACATGGAACCCCAAGTTCTTCTCCCGGATCCGAACCGAACCCCTCTGCACGCCAAGATCTTCTCCCCGGAATCGCCATGACCTCCATCACGGATACCGAAGGCCCCCAAGGATCCGAAGACCGATCCAGTCGAGCCCGAACCTCGTCAACCCTCGGTGGGCCAAGTTCTCCGACCCCGAGGACCGATCCATCGAAACGCCAAGACCTCCTTTTGAACCCGAGCTCTTCGTCACAGGCATCAAGATCTCCTACACGGATCTGAAGACCACCGGTACCCGATCCATTCAAGTTCGCCATCGACGGCAAGATCGACCGCTTGGAACCCAAGTTCTCCGTCACGACACGACAAGTTCTCCATCGCGTATCCGAACCTCGCTGTTCCCGTCAACCCTGAGACCGAACCCCGAAACCCCAGAACCCAAGATCTTCCGAACCCATATGTGTGCCCTAAGCCTCTATTTTTATAATATGACATATATCTGTTGCATACATGTCATCTGGTGGGTTGGGTTAAATAGTCGATTCACCTAAATTAAGTATGGAGTCTATATACGGGTTATTCTAGTCTTATTCCGGACTCCATTTAAATTTGTGTAGAGAACCGATGCCATGCTTTGCCTTGTTAAGACAACATTTAAATTGCGGGGTATCTAAACAACTTGAACCATATAATTAATTGTCGGGACCCGGTTCCGCTTAATATTGTCTAATTGCACTGCATCTTTGCCATGTCATGCATCATATCATAAACATGCTGATTCTTCTGCCGTAGTATTAAATATTGTATCCGGTGTTTCTTTTAGTGTTTTGTTCTTTGCGGATTAGGCCATTGAGTGGATGCGAGTATCGACAAGTTCTACGGATAATGTATCTTCGGTAGTGTTTCCCAGGCGAGCAGCTCCCCCTTTCTACCTATTTTGCATTTATAGTCTTTACTTCCACCTGTTGATCTATTGCTATCCGCATTGCGATGCTTTAGTTTCCGTGCACCATTTATATTCCTTGCAGCCTCTATATTGCCTTGGACACATCCTATTACCTTTTGTTTGGTAGATAGATGGTCTTGTGAGTCGTAGTCGCTTGCTCAGGTGCGATCCCATGTCGTGAAGTACCACACAGTTGTTGGAATGTTGTCATCTGCCTTACGGTGGAGAGGATCATGATTTTAAATACAACTATTAAATTGTTGGGAATAGATATAACTAATGCAGAGGTATCGGTGGGCAATAGATGTTAGTTGGTTCTTCCATGCCCACTTGTGTCCCGTAGGACCCCGAGTACTTGATACCTGTTCTTTGACTACCGCACTATCTGCATATGGGACCATGAATCCCCTTAGCCAGAGCTTGATTCATTTCTTATTTCTTGGGGCCACAAAGTAGTTTGGGGCTTTATTACTATCCTGTACTTATGCCATGCTTTACTGCTTTATTTACGATTGTGCATGGAGCACCTGTACTGTTTAGGAGTGTGGAATGTTTTCGCAGTATCGACAAGCCCAGTCACACTTTCGGGTTCCTAGTCATTTACAGCCATTGGCACAAACCTTGGATCCATCTCGGAGCTGGCCAACTTCGTTGCAGGTAGCTTAATGGGGTGGCCCCCTGAAATATTTTATGAATCCTATGATTGCTTTGTCGTGAAAGCCTCGTTGGGTTTTGATTTGGCTTTTTCGAGGTTGATCGTGTGTGTGTTGCTATTTGTGCACCCCTGCAGGGTAAATCTTTTTGAAAGCCGTGTCCACGGTTATGGACGTCTTGGAGCACAGTATCTCAATCATAGACAAGCATAACTAAAGTAGTGCTATAAATTTGACTTAATATGTGACTAGTAATCAGCTTCACTACAATGGAATGGATAATAAAAGTGCCAACAACTGGTGGAACTGGTGTATATCGTGTCATGTTATACTTGCCTAGTAAGTATCACAACTCCAATGGAATGAACTAAAAGTGCCAACAACTGCTGGGTTTGGGATGTCACATGCTAATTGTATCTGACTAGTAAGTATTGCAACTACAACTTCTTGGTTAACTAAAACTGCCCACTACTTATGCTATCAGGATGACTCGTGTTATCTATACCTGACTAGTAAGTGCTGCAACTATAATGGAATGAAAAAAACTGCCAACTGTGTGAGTTCCTTGGTTCGACTTCCTCGTTTGGTCTCGAGGGGGGAATACCAGGATGGGTATGATTGGTGTTAGTATCAGGTTGGATCCGAATAGGTCTCTCTTATCCCTCTCTAATAGCCGACAGATGAATCGAGTCTCTATAGGTTGTTTAGTCCATGCTTCGCTTCCGCTTCAGTCCACCATACCTATGTAGGCGAGAGCCGCCGAATTCTATCCTCACCGTGTACTGGCCTCAGTACTGACGCTCCTCTTTTTCCTTTGCCCTTTGTCGGCACCCCTTTTGTTTTAGCAGGTATAAGTTTGACATCGTTAGCAGGGTTACCCTTCTGGCTTGGCCTGGGCAGGGTTATGGATGCCATTGGTTATTATTCAGGGCTCTTAGCCCCATTTGCATCTTATCCATACTCGGATGTTGTATCGTTTCAAGGTGATTTGGATCTTTGTATTGTATATCTGTATTTTTGACTCATGGAGTCGTTGTTGTATATATATGTTTTGTGGGTTCCATCGTGGACTATTGTGTAATGTTATTACTTTGTTTTCCACCCACATGCAAGTGCCTGGTGGGCATCTTTGAATCGATTCAATGCAGGTTTGGCGGGAATCGCTAAAACTTGCATAGGGCCGATTCGAGGGTGTTACAATATCCCAGTGTCACGTCCCCATTACTTCTCTTCCTCCCTGTACTTCTCGTCCTTCCCCTCGAAGCCACTTTCCCCACTTCACTCCCATCCTGCCATAGCCTCAAGACGATGGAGCCTCCATCCCAATCCCCTCTCCGGCAGCCACCCCCTTCCGCCCCCCCCCCTCTCGCCATGGGTTCAAGGGAGACGGCGAGGAAACGCGTCGTGACGACAGGGACGGTGATTTCGATGTGAGTCGTCTCATCTCTATATCTATCATCTATGGCCAGTTATCTAGTTTTTGAGCTAGATCTACTCTGTTTACTCATGCGTGTATGATGTGTTGGGCCAACCAGACGATGTATGACTCCGACTATCACGGTTTAGCGGATGAAGATAGTCCTCTGCTATGTAAACATGGATATGTGCCCGCTAAATTTGTAGCGTTCGAAGGACAAAACGCGGGCATGATGTTTCTACGGTGTTAAGGATATCGTGCAATGATGCAAGGCGGAAGTTGCAGTATTGTCAAATGGGTAGATCCAGAGTGGCCCAAATCGATGCAGAAAACGCTGGACAAACTATGGGAAATGACTATTGAGTTGAAAGAATTCGTATTCAGCTCACTTCTTGACAGTGTTGAGATGAAGCTATGGGAACCAGTTGACACGACCAAGAATAAGCGATATCTCAGGTGGGTGCAAGACAAGGTAGCAAAGTCGAGAATGAGAGGGACGCGGCGTTGGCCCTGAAGGCTAAAGCAGAGCAAGAACTGACTCGAGCAAGGAATGATCTTCACCAGGCCAAAGTCCTGCAGTTCATAACTATGAGTATTGACAAGTGCATGAGGAAAAATGCAGAGAAACAATTGAAGCTATGCAAGGAAGATGCTAAAAGGAAGGAGCAGACGATTCGATCCTTACTCTCGCAGGAAGATGCGCATCGGGCTAAGATTAGGAAGATCAAGGAGATGTGTGATAACTAGTTCTATTTAGCTTGTGCTCCGTGCCTTTTTAAGTTGTAATAGTTGTACTTGTTGACCTAGCGGTCTGAACTATTGGCCCCGGAGTCCTAGGAGGAAAAAAATTGGTCGCCCATTAATCTGTCTTAACCCTACAATACTTCCTTTTGTCTGACCAATGCCCCTTGGATATTACGCCCGTCACTTCGTCGTCCTCGTGTACAAATAGGAGGCACCACAGCGTGTCGCTTCGTCACCCATCCCCTCACCCTCTCCAATCTCCACCGCGTCGTCGCTTCATCGTCCATCCCCTCGCTCCCTCTCCAATCCCCACCACGCCGCCATGGAGATGCCCGCGCTGAACTTCTACGAGGAGGTGATGTTCGCGCACTTCGACATCCTCGCGCCGCCGGCCGCGATGGTGCCCCACGGATGGCGCATCAGCATGTGGGGGTGTCGGTGGCTCCGCTTCCCGTCCCCGGCGGAGCCGAGATGGAGAGCGAAATCGTGGTGCGCCGCCGCCAGATGCCCGCGTGGAAGAGGGCGTTGCCCTGATACGCGGCGGCCAGCCCGTACTAGCCGGCGTTGTTCAAGAAGGAGCGGAAGGTCAAGATTGACAACCACATCGTTTACAGGCGCGTGGTGCACCAGGATCTTCGCAACCGAGAAGGACAGGAGAGGTTCTGGTCTGTCCCTAGACGGACCAAGTACACCGTCATCGCCGCCTCTCGCCACGAAGAGGTGCTCCGTCTCGCGAACAATGCGGAAATCATGGAGGTTCCATCCGACGATGATGAGGAAGCCGGCGGCTCGGAGGACAGCGGCAGCGGAAGTGAAATTGTTGACTAGTGGTTGAATTAATGTAGGATGTGAAATCACACCTTTGTTTAGAAGAATTTGTGGTTGAATTAATGAAATGCCTCAATTTAGATCTTTGTCTCGATTAATTTATGGAAGAATTTGTGATTTAGATCAATTTCTGCCTCGATTTAGATCTCTGTCCTGGATTGGGAACGTGACCGTGGACCAAAGACCATTTTTCTACTAGTGTATTCTGACATTGGTGGTTTGTTTAAATGTAATCTACGTGGATTGTGCCGCATGCAAATGGCACAACCACAATTTATAAATTGGAAGCACATACACCCGGTTACTGGAGATCCGGGAGGTTCGCCAGATGCAGGGGATGCAGGAGTAGAGAGGCAGTGAGATAGACGGGCTCAAGATTAGGCCAGAAGGTGGTACCGATTTCCTCCTCATCTGGGCATTATCGGTTGCCATTGCTGTTTATGTTGCCATGTCGTTGTGTGCAGCAGCTAAAATAAGTTGCTGCTTTGTGGAGTGTAGTAGCTTAAATAATTTATTTCTATGCCACTTACATTCCGTCATATTTGGAGACCTCCTGCCCCTCAGCAATCGTGAAACCGGTGCTGCGTGTTTTTAGATAGTAGTGGCACAATCACAATTTTGGATTCAACTACTGACTCGGGCGTTTCCAAACCCTAAGTCACGGTACATTTTACTCAGAGAACGTGGGTAGATTGTTTCGCCCAGCAAAGATCCACACACAGAGCTCCAGAATTTAACCGAATTACATATATAGGTTCAAGTTCAACACATTACTATGCATCTTCATTGCCAGCAGCCTTCTTCCGCAGCCTAGGTGCCAAGCCTTCACATCCACTGGCTTCTTCATTTCCTGCCTTCTTCCTCTTCCTTGGTGCCAATTTTCTTAGCTTCACGTACTCTGCATCGCTGGGACAATGGGCACCAGAATCGTGTCCAGCATCATCTTTCCACTCATTTTTAATTTCTTCGGGCAAAAAAATGACTGACCCGGCAGTCATGTTTCTAACCTTGCGGCGCTTCCTATCAAAGAAACAAGATTGTTGCATAAATGCCCAATATCTACAGAGTAAATAAAACAAAATTTACAATTCAGCACAAACATGCGAACCCGAAGAGACTTTTGCTTACCAGGAGCTAATTGGGTTCGAGCAACCACCCTATCCAAGAATACAAGGGCGACTCCCAGTTGCAGCAGGTTCCACATCCAGTACATCATAATTCAGCTCAAACATGCAAGCCGAAGCATACCTTTTCATCAACCCAATTAGCTGACGGTCACACATTAGAGGAACCATGTGCCACGTTCATCCATGAAGCTGAACTTTACAGTCTGCTTCGGCCATAATTCATCATGATTATGCAGAGCAGCAACCATACCAGATATATTGCAGATCTGCGCAGGCGCTTCTTCCATCGTGATACAATGGTGTCCATACCACTTACCCTTAGAGTCGTACCATAAGAGGACTACCGTAACCAGGTAAGGGTGGTCCGCGGAGATCCCACTTGACAGAAAACTATGGACAAAATATGTTTGTCAGCATTGGGCTAACAAACAATTTTAGGTTCAGTAGCCAGCTAGCTACTATAATTAGTGTGAATAGCAAAGAGAAGGGTAGCTCACCTGCTTGTAGCCAGAACTTCTGCTTCCTTGGTAATAGGATCTGCCATCCTCCGAGCTGCTCGGCTCGTCGGCGGCGGAGGCGGGCTAGAGCCTCACAACGGCATCTATGGCATGCGCCATTGGAGCTCGGGATCAGTGACTGGGCGCAGCAACTGGACGCGGCAACTTGGCACCGGAAGTCAAATGTCCAAAGGGATCGTCCTGCCTGGAGGGTGGATTCCGACGCCGCCGGTGCTAGGGGAAAGGTGGGAATGGATTTGTGAAATTGGTCAACGCATCCAATCCACGTAGTTACTCGATTTGCCTAAGAGGATGCCGCGTTGGTGCTCACGTCACGGACAGATGACCGACATGAGGGTCCTGACCATCTACTTCACAGGGCAGTTTCACGGAATGTTTGAATTTGGCAGGGGTGAGATGAGTTTGCATCGAAATGGCCCCTTTCGGTAGTTGGCGGCCCAACATTTCGAAACGCGGCAATTTCAGGCAACTTAGGTACCGCCATGCGCTGGCCCGGGAACTTTGGTACCGCAGATGAATAGGCCCCTCCAGTGTGTTCATTCACTATGGTCGGTGGTTCTCCTGCCGCTCCATTGTTGACGGGCGCGCTGTTGCCACCGTTTGTGGGGCCACCATTGGGCATACTACTGTTGGGTGGCCCGGTGTCGTTGGGCGGTCCGATGCCAGATCCGGTGCCAATGTTTTCGCGATTGGCGTTAGTGTCGCCTGCGTTGATGACTGCGCACATGAAGTGGTTGTGGAAGCTGCTGCTCCCGCAACTTTCAGATCCAGAGCCGTAGGCTCCATCTTTAGTGGCGAGGTTACCTAGTCAGATCCGCGACTGCTATCGCTATCCGTGCTCCCAGCTGTTGCTAAGGCATTAAGCTCGCTGAGGGTGCCGATTGGTGGCGGAAACCACGATGCTGGAGCAACCGTGGGTGTCGTCGGCTAGTCAGGCATGCGAAGCGTGCCCATATAACCAACCTGGAAGCAAAAGCTCCCAATCGCCAAACTGATTCCATCGCCCATGGACTCGAAAGCCGGACGAGTGGCCGGCGTGTGAACGGTGAAGTCGAACGCGCCGAAGAGCTGGCGAATCTTCGATGTTGCGGAGTTGTAGATTGCGGTTGATGGGGCCGAAGAATCCGTGACATCAGCACGCCCAATTCCCATAGACGGCGCCAATTGACGAGGGTTGAACTCGTCAATGCCCATTGTTATGGACTTGGGTTTTGAAGAAGGAGGAAGCGCTGGAGGCATCAGTTAGCTAGCAAACAAGCACATAGGGACGCAAGTTTTACCCAGGTTCAGGCCTCGTAGAGGTCCCTACTCCTGCTTGTCTACTCTTGGAATTAACGAAGGAATCGAAGATTACACGGGTGTGCAGATGCAATCTGGCGAGAATTGTGGAAACTAGGGTTGCGTGTCTCCTCCTCGCTGCCCCCTCCTAGCCTTTATATAGATAGGCTAGGTCTCGGGTAGCAGATCGAGTCGGCTACAGATTAGGGTTTTCCCTTTGAACCTTCTATCTTAAGCTTCTTCTTGTCTCGCAAGCAATCGAGAGTCCGTGGGCCACTCAAATTCTCCATTTGGGCCTTGGCAACGCCGTGGGCTTCCGCCGTATCTAGACAATATATACCAAATTCGAGTACATGTAGGGTATACCCGTGTCAATCATGGATCAGAATAGATCATGAGGATTGCACTGCATCAAGCAACGTGCTACATTGATTCCGCAACCGCGCGTCTAGTGGTAATTCTCGTGGCCTACTACCTCTGCTAGATCTTGGGATCACCGCGTAGGGAAAAAGTTTTGTTTATCTCTACATCGCCCAATAGTGGTATCAGAGCATTAGCTTCTGGTTTTAGGCTCGAGATCATGCATATATGATATGCGGTTGGCATTAGATTGAATCTAATTGCAGTTTTGGTGGTCGATCTATGAGATAGATCGGTTTTGTACAAAGTTGATTGGATCAACTGTACTCGGGGGGAATGGATGATCTGGTTTCCGTGATCTAACTGCTAAGGTCATGGAACGACATTCCTGGGACCGCCGGCTTCGCCCTAGCATAGCGCCTTAGATGTTGTTGCGAGTTTCACAACACCGGTAGATATCGAATCTATGCATAACTTGTTTTTGCAGGATGATGTTGTGAATGGTATGGCTTATGTGCATGTGATGTGTGTAATCCATACGTGATCTGCGCATCACGGTTTTTGCCAGCCGGCTGGAGCCTAGGTGCTATCATTTTATTGTATAATGACCTGTCTGTCGGATTCTCTATGTAATTTACATTACTAGCTAGTGTAGCTGTTTGGAGAACCCGGATGGCATGCAAGTTGATATTCAAGTCGGCTACATGGTGTAAGGTGGCACATGACAAAAGTTGACACGAGTCAAATTACAAGCTTTGTGGAGATGGAGATCGCCATGAAGAGAGCCATACCATTTCACACTATAATTGCTTTATTTTATGTTATGTTTTCGTCTCTATTTTACCTCCATTAGATAGTTGGTAGAAAGTAATCCCTCAAAGAAGGTCTAGTCAGTTTCCCCGCCAGTGCTGCACCATCACAAGTCGGACATTTTTGATAGTGGGCTCATAAAATTGAGGTGCTATCAATTCTTTCCGACTAGGTGGGTTCGAGTCGGACTCTTACAACGGAAGCACTTGGTAATCTAGAAGGGTCTATCACAACGGTTGTGGGACTCGGGGAAAAGCCGGATGGGAGCCGGGGCATGTGATGCCACCCATCCAACAGGAGTCGTATGAGATGCGATTGACAAGGAGTTGTCTACCTAGATCACTTGACGACTAGCGGTCATGCTAAAGCTCACTAGTCGACTTGCTTATTTAGGGTCCTGAATTATGAAGTAACCATTGGAGGGGTGTTGGTTCTAGTGGGAGCATAAGTATTAAAATGTATAATATGCTTGCTCTTTTATCGATACATGTCTTAAGTGTTTTGCATTTTTTCTGTTGTAGATCAATGGCACCTAGCAGTCTCCCTCAGATTTCCAGTTTTTCTTTGAGAACCATCTTAGAGAAAGATAAGCTAAATGGAACTAAATTTGCCAACTGGTATCGTAATCTGAGAATTGTTCTCAAGCAAGAAAAGAGGGACCATGTCCTAGACAACCCACTTCTAGATGAGCCGAATGAGAATGCGACTGTCGCAGCCACCAATGCCTACCGTCGGATTTGTGATGAATCCATGGAGATTAGCTGTCTTATGCTTTCTCACATGGAATCGGACTTGCAGCAGCAGTTCGAGAATGTTGAGGCCTACGATATGATCGAAAGCCTCAAAAGTATGTTCCAGGCTCAGGCAAAGACTGAGAGGTATCAAGTCTCTCAGGCTTTGTTGAGCTGCAAGCTTAAGGACGGTGATCCACTAAGTCTGCATGTGATCAAGATGGTTGGTTACGTGTAGTCTCTAGAAAGGCTTGGCTACCCCATTAGCGAAGAGTTCACTATAGACATAATTCTGAACTATCTTCCTAGTGCGTATGGTCAATTCATATTGAACTACCACATGCATGGTATGGATAAGAAGCTCACTGAATTACATGGGATGCTCAAGCAAGCTGAGGTGGATCTCAAGAAAGGCGTCAGTCAAGTGTTGATGGTGCAGAATAAGGCTAAGTTCAAGAAGAGTTCTTGGACTAAGAAGAAGAAGGCAAAGTCGGGAGGTAAGGCTGAGGACCCAGTCCAAAGCGCTTCCTCGGGGACTAAGACATCTCCTGTAGCCGGATCCACTTGCTTCTATTGCAAGGCGGATGGCCACTAGAAGAGGAATTGCAGCAAGTATCTGGCTGAGAAAGCCAAGAGTGGAGGTGTGACTTCTAGCTCAGGTACGCTTGTTTGCAATGTTATAGACATTTATCTTGCTGATGCACCTGGTACTTCTTGGGTATATGATACCGGATCAGTTATTCACATCTGCAACTCGTTGCAGGGACTGGTAAGAACTAGGAGTGTGGCAAGAGGCAAGGTTGACGTTCGAGTCGGCAACAAAGTGAGAGTCGCTGCGTTGGAAGTCGGCACGATGCAACTTCATTTACCTTCTGGATTCTTAATGGAGCTAAATAATTGTTATTATGTTCCAATGCTTAGTCGAATCATTATTTCTGCCTCATGTTTGATGAGACAAGGCTATGAGTCGAATATTAAGAATAATGGTTGTTCTTTATATTTGAATGATATGTTTCACGGATTTGCACCCGTCCAGGACGGGTTATTTATTTTGAATCTTGATGGTGAATATGTCTATAATATAAATGTGAAAAGGTTAAAACCAAATGATCTGAATATGACTTACTTCTGGCATTGTCGGCTTGGTCATATAAGTTGGAAACGCATGAAGAATCTCCATGATGATGGAGTCCTAACTTCATTCGACTTGGAGTCGTTCGAGACATGTGAATCCTGCCTACTCGGCAAATTGACCAAGACACCTTTTGCAAAGAGTTGTGAAAGGGCGTCCGACTTATTGGGACTAGTACATAGTGATGTATGTGGCTCGATGAGCACGACAGCCAGAGGTGGTTATGAGTACTTCATTACCTTCACTGATGATTTGAGTAGGTATGGATATATCTACTTGATGAAACATAAGTCGGAAGCCTTTGAAAAGTTCAAGGAATTCCAGAATGAGGTACAGAATCAGCTCGACAAGAAAATAAATTTTCTTTGGTCGGACCGAGGAGGCGAGTACATGAGCCATGAGTTTGATGACCATCTGAAGAGTTGTGGAATAGTTCCCCATCTCACTCCACCGGGAACGCCGCAGAGGAACGGTGTGTCGGAAAGGAGGAATCGGACCTTGTTGGACATGGTGTGATCAATGATGAGTCAGACAGATCTACCTTTATCATTTTGGGGTTATTGTCTAGAAACTGCAGCGTTCACACGAAACAGAGTACCATCAAAGTTAGTAGAGAAGACACCGCATGAGATGTGGACTCGCAAGAAGCCGAGTTTGTCTTTCCTTAAGATTTGGTGGTGTGAAGCATTTGTCAAGCGACTTCAGTCGGACAAGCTTACGGCCAAGTCAGATAAGTGTATTTTCGTGGGGTATCCGAAGGAAACCTTGGGCTACTACTTCTACAACCGAGAAGAGGGCAAAGTGTTTGTCGCTCGGAAAGGTGTCTTTCTTGAGAAAGAGTTTCTCAATCGGGGAGTCAGTGGGAGCACGATACAGCTTGAAGAAATTCGAGAGGTACCATCCAGCAGCAAGTCGGCAAAAACCTTGGAGGTTGAGCCGGTCGTGGTACCTGAGCCGGCAACTGCACCGACACTACGAAGATCGGCCAGATTGTGAAGTGTTCGTGATGTGTTACTGTTGGACAATGATGAGCCGGCAACTTATTCGGAAGCGATGGTGGGATCTGATTCTGAGTCATGGCTTGGAGCCATGAGATCCAAGTTAAAGTCCATGGATGAAAATCAAGTTTGGAACTTGGTTGATCTGCCAGCCGGTGCAAGACCCCTCGAGTGCAACTGGGCTTTAATAAGAAAACTGATATGGATGGAAACGTTTCTATCTATAAAGCACGACTTGTCGTGAAAGGGTTCCGACAAGTTCAAGGAGTTGACTACGATGAGACTTTATCAACCGTGGCGATGCTTAAATCAGTTCGGATCATGTTAGCTGTAGCAGCCTATTTCGACTATGAGATATGGCAGATGGATGTCAAGACGGCTTTCCTTAATGGAAATTTAACCGAGGATGTGTATATGATATAGCCCGAGGGTTTTGTCGATCTGGCTAATGCTGACAAGGTATGCAAACTTCGTAAATCCATTTATGGGTTGAAGCAAGCATCTCGGAGTTGGAACATTCGCTTTGATGAGGTAGTCAAATCGTTTGGCTTCATCAAGAGTGATCATGATTCTTGTTTATACAAGAAGTTTAGTGGGAGCAAAGTAAACTTTCTGATCTTATATGTGGATGACATATTACTGATTGGAAATGATGTCCGTATGTTACAAGAAACCAAGGAATCATTGGAAAAGAGTTTTTCAATGAAAACTTGGGTGAGGCGACTTACATACTAGGAATCTGGATCTATAGAGATAGATCAAGGAGGCTCATTGGATTGAGTCAGAGTACATATTTGGACAAGGTGCTAAAGAAGTTCAACATGGAATCTGATACGTTGGTAACGTATCTATAATTTTTGATGTTCCATGCTTGGTTTTTATCTACTTTCTTATGTTTTGTCCTAACTTTGGAGTATTTTTATACACTTTCTTGGACTAACCTATTAAGAAGATGCCACAGTGCCAGTTGCATGTTTTTTGCTGTTTTTCGTTCTAGGAAAGTCAGAAAATGAATATTCTCGGAATTGGACCGGACAAAAGCCAAAGTCATTATTTTCCGGGAAGACTCACGGAGCCAGAAGATGAGACGGAGAGGGGCCACAGGGTGGCCACACCATATGGTGGCGCGAGCTAGCCCTAGCCGCACCACCAGGTGTTATGGGCCCCCTGGACACCCACAGACCTTGCCTCTTCGCCTATAAGATGCCTCCCGATGCAAAAACCCTAAATAGTCAACCCTCCAGCCACGAAAAGTTCCACAGCACCGCCGCCACCGAAGGGGAGATTCAGGGGACAAAAAGTCTCTATTCCGGCACCCTGCCGGGACGGGGAAGTGCCCCCGGAGCCATCTCCATCGATCTCCATCACCGTTGTTGATTCCCATGATGATGAGGGAGTAGTTCTTCCTCGAGGCTAAGGGTTCTATCAGTAGCTATGTGTTCATCTCTCTCTATGCATGATCATATTGTGATCATGAGCTTTGTAATCAAGTAGATCTACCTTGCTACTCAAGTGCTTTAATAGATCTCTGCTCTCCCCATGTGTGTGAAGTTGACAGTGTGCACACCATGGTGGCACTTAGGCTAGAGATTACAAATACTTGTTATGAGTTATATTTGGAGTTGGATGTCTTTAGGAAATTGTGGTGTTTGTTGGAACCATCTAGTGCTCAAGGTGACAGTGTGGGGTTATCTAGATGCGGAAAGCAAACTTTGAGGTGTGCTGTTATAGCCCTACCAATGATTAGAGTGTCCAACCGGAGAGTAGTTAAGAGTAGTATCATGAAGAGATGATATTTATATGAGAGTGTTCACTAGTGAAAGTATGATCCCTAGGCCTTGTTTCTAAACATTGAAACACCGTTTGCAATTAGATCTGTTACATGTTTGCTTGCTTCCATCCTTATTTCAGTTTGCCTTTAGTCTCTTCCACGCCATCAAGCTATTTTCTATCACCGTTACCACTTATAATTATCTAAACCACTTGTATTTCACTATCTCTTCGCCCAACTAGTGCACCTATACACCTGACAAGTGTATTGGGTGTGTTGGGGACACAAGAGACTTCTTGTATCTTGATTGCAGGGTTGCTTGAGAGGGGATACCTTTGACCACTTCCTTCCTGAGTTCGATAAACCTTGGGCAATCCACTTAAGGGAAAACTTGTTGCTGTTCTACAAACCTCTGCACTTGGAGGCCCAACAACTGTCTGGAAGAATAGAAGTGCGTAGACATCAAGCTATTTTCTAGCGCCGTTGCCGAGGAGGTAAGGTAAAAGATACTCACATCCTCCGGTGTGAGTTCTCGAAGTTATTTCCTTTAGATTCTGCAATTTTGTCTTTTTGTTTCTTGTTTTCACTAGTTAGGCTTAATGGAAAACAACAACAAAATTAGAGAGCTTTTTAGTATTTTTCCTAAGTTAGAACATGAATTGTCTGAAAAGAAAATTAAAAAACCCATGGAACTTTCTTTGCATGCTAATAGCAATGTTATTAGTATGAATCTTTTGAACACCTTTGTTACTAATGCTATGGAAACGTCTAAGCTAGGGGAAGCTGGTTTTGATGAGCATGATATTTTTAGTCCCCCAAGCACGGAGGATAAAATTTACTTTGATGATACTATGCCTCCAATATATGATGATTACAATGATGAGTATGATATTTTCAGTCCACCTACTATTGAGGGGGAAATTAATTATGACTACAATATGCCTCCTATATTTGATGATTATGGTGATGAGAATAATAATGATGGCTATTTTGTTGAATTTGCTCCCACTATGATTAATAAGAATGACTATTCTTATAGTGAGAGTAATAATTGTTTTATGCATGTGGCTCATGATAAGAATGTTTTATGTGATAGTTATATTGTTAATTTTATTCATGATGCTACTGAAAGATATTATGAGAGAGGAAAACATGGTTTTATGCATATCAATAATATTAAGTTTCCCCTCTTTATGTTCAAAGTCTTGAAGTTGCACTTGTTTTTCTTTACTATGCTTGTTGCTTTGTGCTTTCATGACTTGTTTCTTTACAAGATTCCTATGCATAGGAAGTGGGTTATACTTAAATGTGTTTTGAATTTGCTTCTTGATGCTCTCTTTTACTTTCAATTCATATTTCTTATGTGAGCATCTTCTCAAACTATCATGCCCAACTTAAAGGCGTTAAAGAAAAGTACTTATTGGGAGATAACCCAAAAGTTTTAAATGAGTCTTGAAAGTTATTACCTCTGTAATAAACCACTCCTTATCCTTTTTATTTGCTTTTTGTGCCAAGAGTAACCTCTAATGAGAGAGAAGTAATGATTGGGAAAGTTGCTGTCCCAAAACAGATTTATGTGCTTCACCGTAAAAATTCGTGTAAAATATCTGTATGTCCTTTTGAGGAGTGAATTTTTGTGATTCTGCCCCAGGTTGTTATCTAACTTTCGTTAGTTCAACACTTTTCGATTTGAGCAACAGAAGGTCTTCTAAAAAAACGTCTTTACCTGCTGGTCTGTTTTGACAGATTTCTGCCATTATTTGCATTTGCTTCTTGTTGGTCCCTTTTTGAGTTCTTTTGGGGAATTGAGCTTTTTGAGGGAAGTGCTACAGTAGCTAGTGTTTTAATGAAAGTTTTATTGGTGTTAGAACTGAACCCAAAGACCTATTATCTTGAGTGCACTAATGTTGCTAATAAAGATTGTGTGAAGTTTTGTATGAAGGAAATATTTCAGGTGTATGGAAGGAATGAGTAATGAGATGAAGGATGGACTAAAGCTCAAGCTTGGGGATGCAACGCGTGTCACCCCAAGAAATATCCAAGAAGTACAAGCATCAAAGCTTGGGGATGCCCAAGTCATCCCCCTCTTCATTAATAAAAATCACATGTTTCTTCCAAACACTTCATTTTTATTGTTTCATGCACAGTTGTGTTGTTCTTGGAGCATCTTCTTTTTTGTTTTCGTTTTGGTTTTTTGTTTGCTTAGTTTTCTGAATAAATTGGTTGGACCCCCTCTTTCATACATTGGTTTCAAAATAGTTTGGTTTGGATTGGAAAAGAGTAGGAATCATGCTTAAGTGGTAAAGAGAGCTTGTTTTTGACTATGGCCTATGCTTTGTCATGCCATGCTTGATATTGTTTTGGATTTAGGCTTATTATTCTTTGCTGTAGCATGACTTGTTATAAACAATTGAGAATGCTTAATGTGCCTTTGAAGAATCATGCGTTGTTTTAGCATATTAAAGCATAGTATTGTGGTATTCTCCTTTTATGCTTTGTTTGGGTTGACTTGGCGCATGCTCACACCATGTTATGACTATCCCAAGTCACCATAGAATTTATGATCCTTTAGTTTTCAACTTGTAGTATCACTTTATGCTTTGATAATGATGTTTTGTCGCTCTGTATGATTATGGCCATTATTGCTCTCTTATTTGGTCGCTCCCACTCTTTTGCTAGCCTCCATAACCAATTATGAGTTCTACTCATGCATCCAACTCCTAAAACCAAGTTATTCCAAAGAGTCCACCATACCTACCTATTAGCATTTTCTATTCCAAGTATATTCATGTTTTTATCTACCTTCCGAATTAAACTTGTTATGAGAAAACTAGTGATTAAAGCTCTCACGAACTTGATGTCACACTTTACTTTTCTTGCCCTTAATAAACTTGAACCATTGTGTCTTCCATGTTGTATATGCTTGCACTTATATGTTGGGGATTAGCAGAACCATGCTGTCATGGGGAATGCTTTCAACATTGCACTTGTACTTTGTACCTAGTTGATATCATGCTCTTTTGTCTATGGATGTCATCGGTGTGAAATGAAAGGGGAGCTTGTAAGTCCATGGAGTTATGTATGTGTGTTAGAGAAACACCAGGGCCGCTGTTCTAATCCATGCCGTCATGGTGGAAACCTGCAGCGTAACCATAATGAGCTGTCTATGAAGCATTCTTCCTATAAAAAAAGAGTCAGATATTGAGAACAAAGAGAAAAAGAAAAGAAAAAAGAGATATATGAAAAGAGGAAAGAGATAAAAAGGCACCATATTCCCATGGTAAATAAGAAGATTGCTAAGATGCTCGTTGTATGCTTGCCTTGTCATTTTGATATGGGGATTCTTCCGTATCATCGGGCAAGGGGTACCCCGTTGGCGGTTCTCTATGATACACATGTACTTACTATGACAATAACTTACCGGTGACTAAACTTGAGTAGCATGAGGAGCGGGCCTCGTATTCAAGGGACATGAGATTTCCACTTATACTTTGTCAAGCATATACTCCATAGTTTGTTCACTTTAACCTTAATCACTTCAAGATGCTTATGATAGGGGCAATGAGAGCTGAAAGCTAGTAAGTACCATAATTTTTGGAAGCTCTTTATGAGACTTGAATCCCTGCTTCCTTCTTTGAAGGCCTTTCTTTTACTTTTATGTTGAGTCTCCACCTTCTATCTCTATGCACCTACTTTGAGAGCATAGTGGCCATTCTTAGTTCTATGTGCATTGTCCCAAGACTTGTTGATTGATGCATAGCTTTGATATTGCTTGTTTTAAACTACTTGTATCTAGTCACTCTTATGAACTTCGAAGGTGTCCTATGCATTTAGGTTTGCTACTCTATGAGGGACAAGCTGAATGCCACTATGCTATGTTTTCTTTATGTGAAACAAACAAACGTCTTGCAAAGCATTGTTATTCATGAATCTTTTGTTTGTGCCTTTTCATGTTGCAACATAGTTGCTATGTCTTATTGCTAGAACTTTATCTTTCATGCTATGTTGAAGTACTATGATCCCAGCTATCAATGTTTTACAAACACTTTGATCAAGTTTATGATGGTGCATGTAACCTCAAAAATTATTCTTTCTTTTTATCACTTACCTACTCGAGGACGAGCAGGAGTTAAGCTTGGGGATGTTGATACGTTGCTAACCTATCTATAATTTTTGATGTTCCATGCTTGGTTTTTATCTACTTTCTTATGTTTTGTCCCTTCTTTGGAGTACTTTATACACTTTCTTGGACTAACCTATTAACAAGATGCCACAGTGCCAGTTGCCTGTTTTCTGCTGTTTTTGGTTCCAGGAAAGTCAGAAAATGAATATTTTCTCGGAATTGGACCAGACAAAAGCCAAAGTCGTTATTTTCCCGGAAGACTCATAGAGCCAGAAGACGAGACGGAGAGGGGCCACCAGGTGGTGTGGGCCCCCTGGCCGCCCACCGACCTTGCCTCTTTGTCTATAAGATGCCTCCCGATGCAAAAACCCTAAATAGTCAAGCCTCTAGCCACGAAAAGTTCCACAGCACCGCCGCCACTGAAGGGGAGATTCGGGGGACATAAAGTCTCTGTTCCGGCACCCTGCTAGGACGGGGAAGTGCCCCCGGAGCCATCTCCATCGATCTCCACCACCATCTCCATCACCGTTGCTGATTCCCATGATGATGAGGGAGTAGTTCTTCCTCGAGGCTAAGGGTTCTACCGTAGCTATGTGTTCATCTCTCTATCTCTCTCTGCATGATCATATTGTGATCATGAGCTTTGTAATCAAGTAGATCTACCTTGCTACTCAAGTGCTTTAATAGATCTCTGCTCTCCCCATGTGTGTGAAGTTGACAGTGTGCACACCATGGTGGCACTTAGGCTAGAGATTACAAATACTTGTTATGAGTTATATTTGGAGTTGGATGTCTTTATGAAATTGTGGTGTTTGTTGGAACCATTTAGTGCTCAAGGTGACAGTGTGGGGTTATCTAGATGCGGAAAGCAAACTTTGAGGTGTGCTGTTATAGCCCTACCAATGATTAGAGTGTCCAACCAGAGAGTAGTTAAGAGTAGTATCATGAAGAGATGATATTTATATGAGAGTGTTCACTAGTGAAAGTATGATCCCTAGGCCTTGTTTATAAGCATTGAAACACCGTTTGCAATTAGATCTGTTACATGTTTTCTTGCTTCCATCTTTATTTCAGTTTGCCTTTACTCTCTTCCACGCCATCAATCTATTTTCTATCACCGTTACCACTTATAATTATCTATACCACTTGTATTTCACTATCTCTTCGCCGAACTAGTGCACCTATACACCTGATAAGTGTATTGGGTGTGTTGGGGACACAAGAGACTTCTTGTATCTTGATTGCAGGGTTGCTTGAGAGGGGATACCTTTGACCCCTTCCTCCCTGAGTTCGATAAACCTTGGGTAATCCACTTAAGGGAAAACTTGCTGCTATTCTACAAACCTCTGCACTTGGAGGCCCAACAACTATCTACAAGAATAGAAGTGTGTAGACATCAGAATCGTCTAAGAATGGGTTCTTACCGATGTCCCATGGCGTAAAACTTAGCAAGACTCAGTGTCCTTCGACAACTGATGAGCAAAGTCGGATGAGTGCGATTCTGTATGCTTCTGCAGACGGATCCATCATGTGCGCTATGATTTGTACTAGGCCAGATGTTTCCTATGCTCTAAGTGTTGTGAGCAGATACCAGGCTGACCCTGGAGAGATCCACTAGGCAGCAGCTAAAAATATCCTTAAATACTTGAGAAGGACTAAGGATATGTTCCTGGTTTATGGGGGTGAGGCTGAACTTAGTGTAAGGGGTTACATGGATGTGAGTTATCTCACTGACTCGGATGATTCTCGTTCGCAATCCGGATATTTGTGATAAACGGAGGGGCTGTGAGCTGGAAGAGTTCCAAGCAAGAGACGGTGTCTGCGTCTACGACAGAGGTTGGGTATATTGCTGCCTCGGAGGCGACAATGTAAGCCGTTTGGATGAGGAATTTCCTCATGGATCTTGGTGTGGTTCAGGGCTCGTCCAATCCGTTAGACGTGTATTGTGACAACAATGGTGCTATCGCACAAGCCAAGGAACCTAGAAAACACCCGAAGAACAAAGATATACTCATGCGGTACCACCTTATTCGCCAGTTCATGGACCAAGGTGATATCAAGTTATCCAAGGTACACACGGATGCAAACATTGCGGATCCATTGACAAAGCCACTTCCACAGCCGAAGCATGAGGCGCACTTGAGAGCTATGGGCATTAGATGCCTAGACATGTGATGTCAGATAATTGGCTCTAGTGCAAGTGGGAGACTGTTGGGAATATGCCCTAGAGGTAATCATGTATGATGTTATTTCCAATGTATTCATAAAGTTATTGTCCATGTATGAATTGTTGATATGTATCATTAAATATATGATTAGATTGTGGAACTATATATTCATGTTGTTTATACTAATTGTCCTTGGTCGTTGAGGTTGTGCTGGACACACAACTTAGACTAATGTTAAAGTCGGCTAATGACTCGGTTCCACTTGTCATGGGCATAGAGATGCTATTCCGATTTACACGGATTCGGCTAAAGAGTTTAGCGAATCGGACCGACCCATATTGAGACACAATGAATAAGCTGTCATTTGTATATCTCAATCAATGTAATCCTTAGACCTGAGGTTATTGCACAATCCGAGTTGAGGATCATCGACTTAGGTTCTGTCAAACGATGTTCCGTCACTAGGCAGTTATAAAGGCGGAGTTCGGATTGACTGAGAATCAAGCTGCGTGATGTGAATAACCAAGATGCGATTTTGCCCCTCCGTCTGGAGAGAGATATTCTCTCGGCCCTCTCGGAATATATGATTCAGAAAGCATGTCCATGCATGACTCTGTTAAGTGTTAACCGAGGCGATCGACTAAGAGTTAGACGGATGAATCACTTATCTCAGATCGAGAAAGAGAGTCGGACTATTTAAGGGATGACGATTATTCGCCTATAGTTTGACAAGGTATATCGTGAGGCAAAAGGGACTCAAACGAAAGTTGCATTGGAAGGTATGTCATCATGACTCTTTGGTACTTGGGAGTTGGCACGTTCTGCTAGGAGCTGCTACCGACTGATCGGTCACGAGTGAGACTCGGATCGTGTCTGGGTCACCATGATCCTGTCGGGTCACACACTTAAGAGCAGGAGCAAGTTTGGGTTAGACCCAAACAGGAAATCTATTTGGGTTGGACCCAAATAGAGACATGGACTTAGTCTGTGAGTTGGACTCGCAGTGACTAATATAGGCCTTTTTAGTGAATGGGCCACAAGTGAGTGGAGCCCACTTTCACTCCCTATATAAGCTGGGGTACAGGTGCTTAGAGCACATGGTTAGGTCACTCCATGTGTTGGAAACCCTAGCCCCAATCCAGTCATGTCGCCGTCGTACCCGACCTTGCAGTCCACCACCGGTGCTCCTCCTCGTACGTGTGGATACTGGTAGAGGTGTTGAACGTTCAGCACTTCGACGATCGTGGATCAAAACGGATCGTGAGGACTGCACTGCATCAAGTGACGTGCTACATCGATTCTGCAACCGTGCGTCTAGTGGTAATTCTCATGGCCTACTACCTCTGCTAGATCTTGGGATCACCGCGTAGGGAAAAAGTTTTGTTTATCTCTTCATGCCCCAACAGGAATTTAGATTAAGTTTATGATTATATGAGTTAAAACAAGAACTCCACTAAAACTACTATCTCCAAAAAGGTTTTAGTGATTACACGAACCCCATTCAGTACACCGCCCCCGATCTTCGTGGCAGGCTATATAGTTGCAAAGGTGGATGCCGAAGGGTCAATCACATCATTAATGTGACTCGTGCTTGATCTTTTGACCATCCGTGTTCCGAGGCCATGTCTACACATGCTAGGCTCGCCAACTCAACCTTGCGTGTATTCACTGTGCAACATGTCTTACACCCACCGCATGCGAACACAGATATGTCTGACACCCGATCACCATGGCCTACCTCATAACGGAGAACTTTCTTGGTGGTGCACACTAAAGAGAACACTTTTGTTGGTATTTTGTTTAGGGATCATCCTATTAGGCTACAGTCGAGTATCTAATACTAGCACACAATAAGATGAACAAACAATAAACATTGAATGTAAATGCAATGCGAGATGGTCCTTGCGCTGTGATCTCCATCCTGTGTCTCCAGATCTGGCGTGAGGGTTTCGGCGCCATGGGTACCAGGACTCCGGTGCCTCTGGCATGGTAGTCCACCATCACCATGGCCGTTACTACTACTTAGCAACAGAAAGTAAACTACTTTACCTTGACTACTACCATATCACATCACAATGCCCCGGAAAAACAAAGTTAGATGCCTCTACTTTATCTTTGCATGTTTTACGTGGTTGTTAGGTATTTTGCACAAGAACCGTTCTTACCTACGAACTTTGACCACAATGCTGATCAAATAATTGTCTATACTACACCCCTTTTGGGGCCCTCCTTTGCAAATGGCATACCAACTAATGCGAGAGACAGACACCTCCCAAATCCACATTATGCGGTACAAGTCATATGTCAAGCGTGGACCAGTCTCGCGAATGAACACGTAAAGTCGGTTGGGGTCACTTCATCAAGCATTACTGCGGTATACACAAGTACACGTGGGAGGGTAACAACTAAAAGATCAACGCCCACATGCTACAACTTGTGTGTTCTACCCGTACTAGCAATACTATGCATATATGTAGCTCTGATACCACGATAGGGGTTCCGGGCCTAAAAACAATAAATTTTCCTAGCCAAGAACCCTAATGCCATGATCTATATTTTTCGCTAACTTACCCTTGCAGACCGAAAAGCGTTGTCAACGCTCAGGAGAGCGTGGTTGATGTAGTCGCTCTGACACGCACCTCGGGGTCGTGTTGAAGTCCTGCAGCTCCTGCGACTCCTAGTGCCCCAAGTGTTGCACCTCCGAGGGAGTTACACACGTCTGGTGCCTAATGATGACTCTCGCTCCTCTGATCCAACAACGGTTGTGGAATTAGATCTTCTAGATCCGAATCCCGCAGCACGACTGCGCTCCGCGGTGAAGAAGTCTCCTGCTTGCACAATCCATACTTGGGATCGCGGTCACGGGAGGGAGAGAGAGAATCAACTAGAGGTCTCCCCAAAAGAGAGGGAACCTTTATTGATTATTGGTGTATTTATTTTGTCAAAATACCTCTCTTTATATAGGGGGAAAACCACCCCATAGCTAATTAGCTTATCCATGTGGGACTAAACAAAGGAGAGGGGAGAGGGGGGCTGGCCATCGCCGGCCAAGGCCCAAGTGGGCCCGTCACGGGGTCCCTTGGCCCAGCCGGCCACCCCCTCTCTCTCCTCCCTTTGGTCTTCCCCTCATGGGCCCTTTTTCCCTAGGGATTTTGGCCCAATTAGGTATTTGACGTTTTAATTCATTTTCTTTTACTAAATAATTACAAATAAATGATTAATTAAATATTTAACATTTACTTGCATATTATTCAATTCCCATGGCTATGGAACTCCTTCCACCCCACTCTGGACATCCTCTGGACTTTCTGAAACTCTTCCGGTTTTCTCTCTTTCTATTCTTCGATGATTCTGCCGATACCAAAATGATCTCCGAGCATCATCAAGCCCTTAAGCGTGATACCCCATGGTTCGGGAACACTCCAGACATGGTTAAGACCCCTCTCGTACCAATGGTCATCAGCGGGACCTGGATGCCCATGATGACCCCTATGCATTCCATAAATCTTTCATCATTGAACCATGAACGTCGTGTCATATTCCTTTTGTCTCTTTGATACTTGCATTGTCCGAGATCTGATCAATGACATCACCATGGCATGTTCAATCTTGTTACCTACAAATGCTATTTAACTCGTTCCCACAATTGATATCCCTGTGATCAAATCACACGCTATGTACCTATTGGATATAACTTTTCCGAGTGGGCCCTCGAGTATTTTTTCATCACGCGGATGGACAAATCCCGCTCTTGACACATAATGCCTCTACATGTTCCTATGAATACCTGAACACACATTTATGATCACTATTTAACTGAGTGAATTTTGATGATATCTAAGTATTCTCAGGTGACAATGATTGATATGGTCTCACGGACTAAGAAATAGGACACTAGGTCTTTTCTAATCATCATAACTTGAACTTCGTGACACGATTGGGTCATGATTCTTAGGTTGGGTATATCTCATCATCTAATTCTTGTAATGAGGTGACTCCATTGTCAACTGGCATAAATGCCACATGATCTGGAAACCATGATCATCTGTTGACCAATGAACCAGTGACTAGAGATTCACCAGAAACTCTTGGTTGTTTATATATCGCACGTATATTGATGTTTCCTTTCAATATAGTTATAGCATGATATAAAACTTAATCATAATATGTCACCTTAATTCTAGCAATTATATGTTTGGTCTTTATGGATAATCCACAACACATTCGTTCTTGGTCTGTATTGGGATGGAACATTAGGGGACTTAATGCTGAGGATAAACAGTTAAAAGTACGTGAGAAAATGGAGGAAAGTAAGTGTGCCATTTTATGTTTGCAAGAAACTAAAAAGGAGTCTTTTGATAGAAGATTCATTAGAGGGTTCTGCCCAAGACGTTTTGATCAGTTTGTTTGCTCTCCATCAATAGGAGCCTCTGGGGGTATTCTAGTGGTTTGGAATTCAGGTGTTTTTTCTGGGGAACTAATGGAGGTCCAGCGTTTTGGTATTATCATTAAATTCACCTCAGTACACTCTGGACAGCAGTGGACTTTAGTGAATGTTTATGGTCCTTGTCAGGGGACTGAACACGATGAGTTTGTGCAATGGCTATTTCACTTAAATGTCCCGAATGATGAGGACTGGTTATTCATGGGCGATTTTAATTTTATTCGATCAGAGGAAAATAGAAACCGACCAGGCAGTAATGCTAATGATATTTTTCTGTTTAATGAAATCATTAGCCATCTCGGACTTACTGAGTTACCTTTGAAAGGAAGATCATTTACATGGTCTAATATGCAAAATGAACCTCTCTTAGAGCAGCTTGATTGGTTCTTCATGTCAGTTAATTGGACTTCATGGTACATCCGCTAGCAAAGACCATGGTACATCCGCTAGCAAACACCATGGTACATCCGCTAGCAAAGACTACTTCAGACCATGTGCCGTGCAAGGTTGCAATTGAAACAATGATTCCAAGTTCAAATTTATTTCGCTTTGAGAACTTCTGGGTACATCAACCGGGTTTTCTAGAGTGTGTTACACAGTCTTGGCAGCAGGAATATTGGGCTCCTAACAACACAGCTCTATTGGTCAAAAAATTAAAAGGCCTAAGGGCAGCACTGAAGAAATGGAAAACCAGTCTCTCCAGATTAAAAGACTTAATTGCACGTTGCAACTTAGTGATTCTTTTCTTTGACAGTCTAGAAGAGGTTCGCCAGCTCTCGGTTCCTGAAAGAAATTTTAGACTACTAGTCAAGAAACATCAGAACAGCTGTTAAAAGCACAGTACAGATATTGGCGTAAGAGGTGCACGGCTAGATGGATGAAACTTGGCGAGGAGAACACCAAGTACTTTCATGCTATGGCCACTGAGAGATTCAGAAGAAACAATTTTTCTTCACTACTAGCTGATGATGGCCGTCAAGTTAGTAATCAGGAGGAGATTGCAGGGATTGCTTGGAACTGTTATAGGGACAGAATGGGCACCTCTAATGGCATCAATATGAGATTTGATTTACCATCCCTATTACATACTCTAGATGGTCTGTCTGAACTTGCAGCTCCTTTTACCATTGAGGAAATGGTTAAAGTTGTCAAAATCATGCCCATAGATAAAGCTCCTGGCCCGGATGGTTTTAATGGGCTATTTCTTAAGAGGTTCTAGCCAATTATCAAACAGGACTTTTATAATTTTGCAGATGATTTCTGCAAAGGGGTTGCAAAGCTTGAGCACATTAATTCCTCCCACATTACTTTGGTTCCTAAAAAGGTTGTTCCTAAAAATATAAATGATTACAGGCCTATATCTTTGACCAATTGCTGTCTAAAATTCCTCACCAAGATTGCTGCTGATAGATTTCAATCAGTCATCATGAAATGCATTCACAAGAACCAATATGGGTTCATAAAGGGGAGAACTATCCACGATTTCTTGGCTTGGACCTTTGAGTACATTCATCAATGCAAAACATCCAAAAAGCCAATGGTAATTCTCAAATTAGACTTTGAAAAAGCCTTTGACACTATTGAGCATGAAGTTATTTTTCTAATTTTGGAAAAGAAAGGTTTCAGCAAAGAATGGATTGCTTGGGTTAAATTGATGCTTCAATCTAGTACATCCTCTATACTTATTAATGGAGTACCTGGTAAACAGTTCAGGTGTAGGAGGGGAGTCAGACAAGGGGACCCATTGTCCCCCTTGTTGTTTATACTTGGGGCAGATTTGTTACAATAAGTAATTAATGATCTATTGAGAAGAGGACTACTGACCCTGCCCATTGACACTAGAGATCCTGACTTTCCAATTATACAATATGCCGACGATACATTGTTGATTATGCCGGCGGATGCTGCTCAATTGAATGTGTTAAAGGAAGCTTTGCAAGATTTCAGTGCCTCGACTGGGCTTGCCATAAATTTCCACAAATCATGTATGCTGCCAATTAATCTTTCTGATGGGGAAGTACAGACTTTAGCTGATGAGTTTGGACGTGTCGTAGGAACTATGCCTTTTACATACCTTGGCTTACCATTAGGCACAACAAGACCAACTATCCATGACTTATTGCCTCTAGTAACTAGAGTTGAACAAAGATTGACAGCAAGTTCTTCTCTTCTAGCTTATGGTGGCCGTTTGCAGCTTATTCAGTCTTGCCTGAGTTCAATGCCAATATTCTTTTTGTGATCTCTAAGCATTCATATTGGGATCATCTCACAACTAAATAGAATCATTCGACAATGCCTATGGAGAAGGAAAACGGGAGAAAGCACGTCCAGTCAATCTTTGGCGTCGTGGGATCTAATATGTAAGCCCAAGCAAAATGGTGGACTAGGAATTCTAGACTTCAAGATTCAAAATGAGGCTCTCCTTATTAAGAATTTACACAAATTTTTCAATAAAGAGAAAATCCCTTGGGTTCAGCTTGCGTGGAATTATTACCCAAACGGAGTACCCCATGCAAGTAAATTAATGGGCTCATTTTGGTGGCGAGACATCATGAAGTTGTCAAATGAGTACAGATCAGTTACTAACATTACAATTGGTACAGGGGACACGGCAATGTTCTAGGCTGATAGGTGGAGTGATATCTGCCCACAAGATCAATTCCCTCGACTTTTCTCACATGCCATTGATACCAAGATGTCTGTCCAGGAAGTTTTCAGAACTGAAGACAGATCTCAGCTTTTTCACCTGCCTATGTCGAGCGAAGCCTTCCAGGAGTTTCAGCACATGCAGTCTGTTCTACAATCCATGGTACTTGATTCACAGCAACATGACACTTGGTCCACAATCTGGCCAGGGGGAGTCTACACCGCTCATAGCCATTATAATCACTGTTTCAGAGATATCAATTGCAGTTAGGTTTACAAGTGGATCTGGAAGAGCAGGTGTATGTTGAGAATCAAAGTTTTTGCTTGGCTATTAATGACTGATCGATTGAACACTAGTGATGTTGGGGGGATACCCCCGGTAGGGTCACGTCGGGGTACGGCAAGGTCAAAGCAAGTGCTGGCTGAGTCACCTCAAGGCAGGCCGAATCACGGAATAACCCGGACCGGAGGATGTCCACCTAACTGAGTCTTGGCTGACATATGTTGTATGCTGGCAGGATTGATGTAACTTGTATGCAGGTACCAGTGTGGCCGGATTAACCAGGCACGATCCGGGTTATATCAGGCTTGCAAGAGAAGGAGGGTATCTCGCTGGTCAAAAGGTGGTCACTGTATGCAGGAGCGTGAGCAAAGCGGACAGAGAGAAGGACCACCGAGGCGTGGCCGATAAGGGTGACACTCCCTGTGTCGGATGACGCTGGCGCCGCAGAGGCTTACGTAGCCTCTGCATGGCTTACGATGGGGAAAAGTGACCCGGTCGGTTTGCTATTTTGGGAGGAGGCATATTCCCAGGAATATGCCTCCACGTATGCCCTAATTGGAGACCTAGCCTCCCATATATAAGAAGGGCTAGGGGCTCTATAGAAGGGGTTGAGTTTTACTTGGTTGATGGCTAGTTGATTGGCATTTGGGTAGTGGGTTCCTGGAAGCAAAGTGGTGGTGAGAGTAAGAGTTCCTTCTTCCTCATCTCCCCAATACAGCTCATGGAGCACTTGTAAACTCATCTAGCTTAAAGAATACAAAGCATATGTGTGTGGAATCACCACACTATCCCTCCCTGGATTCCTCTAGTGCATCTTGTCCCCACCTTTAGGTTATCCATGGCATCTACCGTGACACCACCACGACAGTTGGCGCCCATCATGGGGCTAGCGGCGCTAGCAGGAGTAAAGATCCGTACGGGAAACCTCATCGGCAACGGCGAGAGCATCGTCTCCGGGCTCGTTCAGCGCTTTGGAGCGTTGGACTTCGTCAGCGACAATGCTGGCTGCTTCGGCAAGTGACCTCTCCTGCGCAACAGCCTCTTCGTCAAGCTTGGCGTGCACAAGATCTACGTCGCTGTCGATGTGTCGTGCGTTCACCCATGGCACGTCGTCGAGGGAGGCGATCCACCCCTTAGCGCGGCTCGCGGGGCGTGTATCACTCGCTCCCCTGACCGCGCCGAGGTGATGATGACGGCGCCTGGAGCTGGCGCGAGCAAAGATCCAGCACCAGATCCGGAGGTAACACCCAAGGCACCAAGGAAAAGTAGAGGTCCTCCACTAGAGAGGCCAGAGAACTTGCTACAGCAGGCGATAGATAGCCTAGAGAACCCCATAGCACCTGCAGTAGATCCGGTTTAGGCACAGGCCAAGTTAGAGGAGACTAGGCAGAAAATACTAGAGGGTGCGAAAAAGATAGCAGCGGCTCAGCAGCCGTTGAACATGATGTTGCGCGAGTATGCAAAGGCAAATAAGGTAGATGCTATAAAAGTGAAGGGGAGAAACCTCATTAGTGAAATGAACAAAGAGGGAGATACTAGAGTTGAGGAATCAGAGAACATTCTGTCCGTGGGGCTACCGAAGTACAGTACCCCGGCAAAGAACCTCAGAGCAGCAGATGTGGCTGCGTCCGAGTTAGAGGGTTTGACGTTTGAAGCCCGGCAAAGGAAGCAGGATAGGGTCAATGAGTTAGTTCGGATCGCTAACAGACAAAATGAAGAGTTGCTCAGGGCTAATCCGGCAAGGGCTGGGGCCTCCAAAGTCGTTCACTCGGCAGTAGGTAACCCGGAGAAATCTGCTAGAGCTGCATCGTCCCCTCATGGCGGCCCAAGAAGAGAGGAAGTGGTAACCTCGGCGAGGAGAAACAAGCAGATAGTCCCATATGACCCTGCAAGGGCAGGGAAAGGAAAAGCAGTGTAGGAAAATGAGGATCAACGAAGTGTCAGCCGAGGTGAAGCTGGTCGAGGTAACCGCGACCAAGGCAATGCCGGTCAGGGAAACACTGTGAACGGCAATGCCGGACAGCGCAACTCGGCGGGTGCAGGGCAACCGCCGCAGCGGAATATACCACGGCAAGAGCGAAGTGCCGGCCAAGGTATGCAACAGAGATCCGCTCCACAAGAGCAAGACAGATACAATGATGGTGATTCGGAAATGGTGAACGCATGATACCCTAGGCCAGACTATCATGTGATAGGGTCAAGGTTGGGAAGCAGGAACTTGATGCCTGATGACGCCAGGTTAAAAATGGATCGGCTTTATAGGTCGGAGCAAATTGAGTGTCAAGGTCCTCCGGGTCTGGCGTGTTTTGGGCCCAGGATCATGAAGGAGCCTCCGGTACCGAACTTCTAGTTACCCAGAGGCACAAAGACGTATGACGGTAGCACCAAGCCGGAGGATTGGTTGATCAACTACGCAACGGCGGTGAAAATTGCTACAGGTAACCTGAGATGGGCTGTGAGATATGTACCTCAGATGCTGGAAGGGCCAGCGAGGGTATGGCTAAACAATTTGCCACCTGGAAGTATCAACTGTTGGATTGATTTTGAGGAAATGTTTGTCAGTAACTTCTCGAGCACGTATCAGAGGACGAATAGGCCACAGACCTTAGCAATGTGCAAGCAGAGACCGAATGAGACAGACCAGGAGTTCTTAACCCATTGGTGCACTGTGCCAAACTCATGTGAGGGCGTGATTGAGTCACAGACCATAGCTTGGTTTGCTCAAGGGTGCAGATATGCAAGCATGATGTGGCAGAGGTTACAAAGGGATATGCCAACTACATTGGCAAAGACAATCCGGATTGATGATTCATACGCCTTGGGTGATCTGACTCAACCTAGGCTTGTGTCAAACGAGTCAAATGAGGAGTACTATCAGCGAGATGGAGCCGGATCATCCCGGCGGAATGATTACCAGGGTAAGAGAAGAGATGATAGACCGGATTACCGGTACAGTTCGCAACAAGTTGCTGCTATAAATCAAGATCAACCCGGAGCAGGAAGTAATCAGCGTCAGAAAACTGGAGGGCAACAATGGACCCCAAGAAATGATGGCAAGAAAACTTGGACGCCAGAGCAAAATAAACAGTGGCAAGAAAAGAAGGACCGTCTGAGGTATACATATGAGGCAATGCTGGATCAGCCGTGTAAATTTCACATGCCAAATCCGAGTAACCCGGTGGGTCACACAACTCGGCAATGTGAGTGGATGAGGAAGATAGAACAAAGTGGTTCGGGGAATGCTCATGCACCTCGGAACGATCAACCTCGGTAGGAGTTACCCCGACAACAGTTACTCTCCGGAGCGAACACGCAACAGTTGATGTTGCCACCACCTCCGCTGAGGTATGAAAATCATGAGAGAAGGGATGCAGTGCATCAGGTGGAAAACCAACATCAGACAGATCAAAGGTACCCCGGCAATGAGGGGAGAAATGAATATAGAGAGCATCACCAGAGTTACTGTGTGTTTACCACAAAGGAATTGGATAGGAGGAGCTTGCAGTGCCGACAGATGGAAGTGAATGCGGTAATGCCCGCAGTGATGAGGTATATGCCTTGGTCGGATCAGGAAATTACATGGAGTATCAAGGACCATCCCAAGCTTATGTCAAGTCCCGGTTCGTATGCACTAGTGTTGGACCCAACGTTCATTGGGCCAAATATCAATGTAAGATTTTCTAAGGTGCTGATTGACAATGGCAGTAGCATCAATATTATGTATGTGGATACAATGCGCAAGTTGGGTATCTCGGAGAACATGCTCCAAGCCACGAGGACAACTTTCCATGGTATTGTGCCAGGCATTTCGTGTGAGCCCATTGGCAAGGTCCGGGTTGACGTACTATTCGGCACACGAGATAACTGCCGAACTGAGAATTTGGAATTTGAGGTTGTGAACTTAGAAAGTGCATATCACGTGTTACTCGGCAGGCTAGCCCTGAACAAGTTCATGGCAAGTTGTCACATCAGTTACCTGAAGATGAAGTTGCCCGGGCCAAATGGAGTAATTACCATAGCAGGAGATTTCCGACGTTCCATTGAGTGTGTGTCAGCCGGGTCTAACCTGGCCAAGTCACTCGTGATTGCACAAGAGAAGAGAAAGATCCAGGAGGTGGCGACATTGGCTCAATCCGCACAGCAGTATATGCCAGCGCTGAGTAACCCGCATGGAAGTGTCTCATTTCAAGCAACAAAGGATACAAAGAAGGTGCATGTTGATGATCTGTTCCCAGAGCGCACCATAACGATTGGTGCCAATGACAAATAGGAAAGCGAGATCATCAACTTCCTCCGTGAGAATCGGGATTTCTTTTCTTGGTTCACACAGGACTTGCAAGGTGTTCCGAGGGAGTTGGCCGAGCACTCTTTGAATGTGAGACCCGGAGCAAAGCCGGTGAAGCAACCTCTCCGCCGCTTCGCCGAAGATAGGAGAAAAGTCATTGGAGATGAGATAGCTCGGCTCCTAGCAGCTGGGTTTATCATGGAAGTGCTTTACCCGGATTGGTTGTCTAATCCGGTGTTGGTGGAAAAGAAGAAAGATGATCCGAATATGGCAGTGTTTTGGCGTATGTGCATCGATTACACGAACCTGAATAAGGCGTGCCCAAAAGATCCATTCCCACTGCCAAGGATAGATCAAGTCATAGATTCTACTGCTGGGTGTGAACTGTTGTCATTCATAGATGCATATTCTGGTTTCCACCAGATACCTCTGAATCCAAATGATCAAATAAAGACTGCATTTATCACCCCGTATGGGGCTTATTGCTATCACACCATGCCTTTTGGTTTACGTAATGCGGGGGCAACGTACCAAAGATGTATGCAAAAATGTTTGCACGACCAAATCGGCCAAAATGTGCAAGTGTATGTGGATGATGTGGTTATAAAAACCAAGGAAAGCAAAACGCTCCTTGATGATATCACGCAAACGTTCGTGAACCTAAGAAGATTCCAAATGAAGCTTAACCCGGAGAAATGTACCTTCGGTGTCCCGGCTGGAAAATTACTCGGATTTCTTGTCTCCAGCCGAGGTATCGAATTTAACCCAACTATAATCCGAGCCATAGAACGAATGGAACTGCCGAAGTGTCTTAACGATGTCCAGAAGTTCACTGGTTGCTTGGCATCTTTAAGTCGGTTTGTATGTCAGATGGGAGAAAAGGTTTTGCCTCTCTATCAACTAATGAAAAAAGCGGACAAGTTCGTATGGATGCCGCAGGCCAATGAAGCCTTCATCCAGTTAAAGAAAATGTTAGCCACTGCACCAGTGTTAGCCTCTCCACTATCAAAAGAGCCAATGTTGCTCTACATAGCCGCAACCAACCGAGTTGTAAGTGCAGTAGTAGTGGTACAGCGCGACGAGGAGGGTAAGTCAGTGCAAAGGCCAGTCTATTACCTGAGCGAGGTATTATCAGCATCAAAGCAAAATTATCCTCACTATCAGAAAATGGCGTATGGTGTGTATATGGCAGCAAAGAAGCTAAAACACTACTTTGAAGAACACCCAATAAAAGTGATATGTGAAGCCCCCATATCTGAGATAATGAGCAACAAGGATGCAAGCGGCCGAATCGCAAAATGGGCAATTGAGCTAGCCCCTTATGCTCCGCAGTACGACAGGAGAGATGCGATCAAGTCTCAGGCCGTGGCTGAATTTTTCGTGGATTGCGCCGAGATGCAATATGAACCACCGTTACCAGATCCGAACTACTGGAGAATGCATTTTGATGGATCAAAAACAAAAAAAAACCGGGTTAGGTGCCGGAGTTGTACTTACCTCACCAAAGAATGACCAGTTGAAGTATGTGCTGCAGATCCATTTCGCAGCATCAAACAATGTCGCCGAGTATGAAGCACTTGTGCATGGGCTCAAAGTGGCAAAAGAAATTGGAATACGTCGGATACTATGTTTTGGCGACTCGGATTTGGTAGTTCAGCAAGTCTCAGGGCAATGGGACGCTCTTGATCCAAACATGGCGTTGTACAGATTCCATGTGCAAAAGATATCAAGGTATTTTGAGGGATGCGAGTTTCACCATGTACCCCGGTTGCAAAATGAGGCTGCCGACGTATTGTCGAAGCTCAGATCAACCCAACAAGCAATTCCACCGGGAGTAGCGCTAGAACACCTCAGAAAACCATCTATAAAGCCATCCCCAGAAACCGACTCAATCTACATCCCGGCAGATCCGGAGTCCGGAGCTGTACCCATGGACATTGACGTGGGAAGTGGTTCAGGAAACCCGGGGACTGCCTCGCAGAACCCGGGGACTGTGCAGCGCGATCCGGCCGAGGTTATGTCGGTGGAGCAAATGGAAATTGATGAGGAGGTGTTTCCAGTGCGAGCAATACCAGCTTGGGCACTGCCCATATTTTAATTCCTGAAGGATGGAACTTTGCCCAGTGAAGAGGTGCTTTCCAGGCAAATTCAGAGGCACGCAAAGGCATACACGATTATCAATGCCAAACTATACAAGAAAAGTGTCACGAATGTCCTGCAGCGGTGCGTTGACCCGGAAGAAGGGCTTGACATCCTCCGAGATATACATCAAGGGGAATGTGGGCATCACGCCTCATCCAGAGCATTAGTAGCAAAAGCTTTCCGGCATGGGTTCTATTGGCCAAGTGCCCTGGAACAAGCAGAAGATCTAGTAAGAAAATGCAATGGCTGTCAGAGGTATGCTACCAAGACACACATGCCAATGTCGGAGCTCAAGACCATACCAATTACCTGGCCATTTTTCGTATGGTGTTTGGATATGGTTGGCCCATTTAAACCAGCAAGGGGAAATATGACTCATATCTTGGTTATGCTTGACAAGTTTACAAAGTGGATTGAAGTAAAGCCAATAAGAAAATGTGATGGAGCTACGGCCGTAACATTCCTCAAAGATATCATTCTGAGATATGGCTATCCTCATAGTATCATAACAGATAATGGCACAAATATTGCTGAAGGAGCTTTTGTGCGATTCTGCCAAGATCAGAAGATCCGGCTGGACGTTGCCTCGGTAGCCCACCCCGCATCGAACGGACAAGTGGAAAGATCCAATAGATTAGTATTATCCGGGATAAAACCCCGGCTCATTGAGCCGCTGCAAAGATCAGCAGGGTGCTGGATAGAACAACTATCGGCAGTATTATGGAGTTTGAGAACAACTCCGAATCGATCAATAGGCTATACGCCATTCTTTCTGGTATATGGGACAGAAGCTGTATTACCAGCCGACATAGAGTATGATTCGCCTAGGGTCACCCAATACACAGAAGCCGAAGTGCGAGAAGCCCGGCAAAATGATGTTGATCTGCTGGAAGAAGCGAGAGAATTGGCATTGTCCAGATCCGCCATATATCAGCAAAATCCCTGATGTTATCATAGCCGGAAAGTTAACCCCCGAGTCTTCCGGGAAGGTGATCTGGTACTCTAGTTGGTACAACCTACTGCTGGCATGCATAAGCTATCCCCCCCCCATGGGAAGGACCATTCATTGTGAGCAAAGCATTGCACAATGACTCTTATTATCTCATCGATGCAAAACCACAGGAGAAGAACAAGGCGGACAGGTCCGGCGAGGAATCTAAGCGTCCATGGAATGTAGCTCTACTCCGTCCGTTCTACACTTAGCAAAGAAGTGTGTGTATCTGAGTCTCTCATATGTCAGTATGTATGCCGGCAATGAGTTTATCAATGAAATCTTGGCACCTCGAGCAGTAACTCGGGGACTGCCTTAGTGATATATGTCGGCTGGCGTAAGTTGCTTCTACCTAAGTCAGATTAGTAGTGTGTGAGCACCAAAAACTCAACTCTTCGACTTGCTGCTGTCCAACAAGATTTGGCTTCATGGCAAGCAAGAGAACAAGTTTGGAATTGCGTAGCACACGAAAAACGACTAAGGAAAAGAACTTAATCGAGCCGACATTTGTTAGTTGGACTAAATTTTTGTTTACCTTATTTTTACTATGCTGAATTGTTTTGAGCTAGTCCTAAAGTTTCCAAGTATTGTTAAGTCAATTTTTGAAACTCAAACTCGTAAGTCACAAAACCGAACCAAGGTAGACACGAGCCGAGCCAAGAAATTGGAGAAACAAGAAAATGAAACTCGGGGACTACCCCCAAGTTAATCCAGCACGAGCAACTTAGTAGCAAAATATAATTTGTGTACTTGATACATTTGCACCCGGCATACCAGGGATCTGATAAACTTCAAAGTGTTTGTTGGTGATCAAGCTGCAGCAGGGGGAGGTAACTCGGCGCTAGCAGGTGGAACTCTGGCCTCGGCTTCAGCGTCATCTTCATTTTCTTCGACGTCTGAGGCTTCGTCCTCTTCCTCCTCACCCGAACTATCTTCGACATAGTCGTCGCCAATAGCTTCGAGAAAGCTTGGTCCCTCGTTCCATTGACGGGGCAAACTGAATGAGGCTATGGGCACAAGTCTTGCGCCGAGCTATCCAATCCGGATCATTGGACCACCTTGATCCGGTGTGCATGCGCTCGAGAAGATTCAGATTTATTTTTTCATACCATGTCAGCACGTAGTGGAGGACGGTTTCAGCCCCGGCGCGTCCGGTGGATTCCCTCCAGAGGTCAAGCTGGGTCTCGCACTCCATTAACTTGGTCATTAGAGCAGTGGACCCCTCCGGAGTATCTTCACCAGGCCAAAGGGCATTGAAGATCCGGACTGCTGCATCTAGGATATCCTTACCATAGTTCTTCACAATCTCGACGCGAGAAGATAAGCTGACCAGCAGGTCCTCCATGTCATAGGGAATATTTTCAGCGCCAGGACCAGTTGGGGTACCCCACTTCTGGCGGAACTTGGCAACGGCAGCAGATGCAATGGTATCACCCTCCGGAAATTTGTCTGAAAACGAGACAAGTGAAATAAGTAAAGGAGGTTGACCTGGA
Source organism: Avena sativa (assembly GCA_916181665.1). Taxonomy (NCBI): domain Eukaryota; kingdom Viridiplantae; phylum Streptophyta; class Magnoliopsida; order Poales; family Poaceae; genus Avena; species Avena sativa. The sequence goes on along the minus strand of OV702287.1, from coordinate 99,258,529 downwards.
AGGATTCATGTTGGCTGAAGGAGAAGAACTTACGTGAAATATGCCTGTGGATCCGGGTCAGCTCCTTGGTGCAGTTGTCACGCCTCTTTTGGAGTTGCACAAGTTCAGCATTTGCCGACTCAATCTTAGTGTCGGACTCCTTCAGCAGTTCTTGATCTTTGGCAATTTGGAGGTTGAGACATTCCTGTTCCTCGGTGAAGTCTTGGCCAGCTTTATCCATCTCGGTTTTGTGGAGCGCCTTGAGCTTTTTCATTTCTGCCTTGAGCTTGGCAATCTCATCATCTTTGGTCCGGAGGAGAGCGAGCTCATCGTCCTTCTTCTTAAGTTCGGCCTGATGATGCCCTGCTTGTTCGAGAAAATGCAGCATCATATCAGGCACGGGCACACTATCTTCAAGAGATGTTGAAACAGTTGGTTGACCCGGCAAAGCCGAGGTATGAATATATGCCGAGCTAAGAAGAAAAGGAGAGAGAGCGCAGAAGAAGATTAAGCAAAACTGACTTACCCTTTATCTGCTCCAAATTCTTCCTCATGATGGTGTTTTCGGCCTCCACTCCGGCTGCGTAATCCGAATGATGAATTAGTTCGGTGAGAAAGACAAAGAAAAATGGAAGAAAAGCCAAGGAGAAAACTTACCCCTTTTCTCAAACTCAGCAAGAAGTGTACAGTGTTTCGAGCACAACGCCTTATGTGTGTCCAGGAGGCGCTGAAACTCAGCGCTCCGGCGATTGGTGGTAACCTGAGAAAAGCAAAGTTGACTTGATCATGTGCATATTCGAAGTGTACAAAATCCGGGCCAAGTGGAACTTAACCCGGCTCTAGGTGTGTGCATATTCGAAGTGTACAAAATCCGGGCCAAGTGGAACTTAACCCGGCTCTAGGTGTGTGCATATTCGAAGTGTACAAAATCCGGGCCAAGAGGAACTTAACCCGGCTCTAGGTGTGTGCATATTCGAAGTGTACAAAATCCGGGCCAAGTGGAACTTAACCCGGCTCTAGGTGTGTGCATATTCAAAGTGTACAAAATCTGGGCCAAGTGGAACTTAACCTGGCTCTAGGTGTGTGCATATTCGAAGTGTACAAAATCTGGGCCAAGTGGAACTTAACCAGGGTCTAGGTGTGTGCATGTCTGAAGTTACTAAGGAGCTACACTACTTCTCTAAGGAGCATCCGGCCGAGTAACAAGTTACTCCCCCGGAGGCTCGGGGACTAATGGTTATATCACTAATGTTTAGTACATGTGAAAGAAAAGACAAGGTATTGTACCTCAATCATCCGACCGGCAAGGTTGATAGCCTTGGCGGCTGTGTTCATCTGTGCGGCAAACTTGGCAGGCCCAAATCTCTCCGGGAGATCGTCGTTATGGACGAACTCCGCCTTGTTCTAGTTATTGATGAACTCGATCAAGGCCGGAGGATAGCGCTCTCCGCTAAGCATATGGGGCGCAATCAAACCCTTGGCATGAGCTTCTCTCCTTTCAACTTGGGCAGCAGCAGGGCTAGTGTGCAATGCAAGTTGCGTGCTAGCTGACCCGACGGAGGTGTCTTTCTTCGGTGGGGTCTTCTTCGGAAGCATGGACGCGAGTGTACGCTGTCCAGCCTCGATAGGTGTTGCCCTGGCGGCGTCAGAAGGTTTCTTGGCCTTAGGCTGCTGCTGAAAAGTTGAGGTTTGAGATCCGTATTTGGTCTTGGGAGCTTCCTTCGTGCTAATCGGGCCTTCTCGCCGAGTCTTGGAGGACTCAGACGAGGCAGAAGGAGTTGGTGTTGCTGCTGATGGTGTTGGTGTTGGTGCTGGTTTTGGCAGGGGTGTTGTGGGTACCTCGGAGGTAGCAGGTTGCAGCTGAGCCGAAGTGGAACTGGGAGCATCTGCTTCCTTGGCAGAGCCACTTCCCCCTGCTCCAAGGTTGCCCTCCTCTGGACGAGGTGGGATAGAACCCGGAGCAACCGCTGAACCCTCCTGAATGGGGCTCAGTGGGCGTGTATCGTCACCACGAGGGGGAGATGGGGTATGCCGGAGGGGCGAAGCGATGCTGGATCCGCTCTGAGGAACCTCCACCGCAGCCCTGCCGAATCAAACGACGGATAATAAGTTACAACTGAAGAAAAGCATGAGACAAAGGATTGGACAGAAAGATAAGTGACTTACTCATTAGAGGTCAATGGCTCCTTGGGCTTCCGAGCCCTCCGAGTTATGGCCTTAGTCGTAGGCTTGGTGGCGGGTTTGTCTGCGGACTTCTTTCGCCTCTTGGTTGGCTTAGAAGGTTCGAAAGAAGAAGCAGAAGCAGCTCCCCTTTTCTTTGACGTGGTCGGGACAGGCTTGCCCGTGGCAAGAGGAGGATCTTCTTGGATCTGCCCACCCGGGTTAGCTAAAGCCGGAAAGGCGTAAGAAAGGGGTATAGCGTCAAATGCTTCCATCACCTCAATGTCCGAATCATCTTCATCGTCAGGCCAATCTCTTAAGGAAGAGAAGTTACCGGTAGGTCGCTTGGTCGTGTCAGGGAATGGCAGGAACATTTCCTGATCCAGCTCCTCCTTATCCGGGGCATCTCGATCCTTCGCCCATTTGAGAGAAGGCTCGGTGCCATCCTCGAGGGTTTGCTGAAGAAACAACTAAGAAGAAAATGCAAAGGGATAAAACAAACAATAAATTCCGGCATATGGTATAACTCGGAAAGAGATTAAGTCACGAGATTTACCGCGGGAGGAAGTCTGTCCCGGCAGAAATGTTCAATTCCCCATTCCCAATCAGCGGAGAAGTTTTTGTTAGTTGTGAAGAGGGCCTTGACCCGGCGGAATATCTCGGTATTGCTCAGTTCAAATGAGGAAGTCCGGTTGGGGTCAAGTCACCAGCTCATATGGCACAGTTTGTGTGTGCGCTTCTGGAGAGGTGAGATCCAGCTGCGGACGAATGTGATCATCGCGTCCTCGTTGCACAGCCCCGCGTCCTTCAGCTCCTGAAACCGTTTATTGACTTGGTTCGCCAAGACAGTGGGTTTCTTGGAAATCTGGTCCCACAGATCCGGATTAGGAGGACACGGAGCATAGGGGCGCAGCCGGATCAGATCTTCATTCATGCCATTTCTGACATAAAAGAAGGTTCGGGCCTAGCCCTTGCAAGAATCAAGCCCCATGACCCGGGGAAAGACGGATTGTTTCCGGGGACAAATAGAAGCAGCACCGAACTGCGTAAGATGTTTGTCCTCCGGGTCAAGCTCCTTATTCGGAATCACGTTCCGGCGTAGACCGAAAAACCGGATCCAGAGCTCTTTAGTGGGCCACAATCCAACATACCCCTCTATGGTGGAGGCAAAGGAAGAAAGGGAAGCGATGGCGTTCGCCGGAAGGTGGTGCGGTTGAAGTTCATAGATGTCAAGGAAATCATGGAAGAAATCGTTGATGGGGAGGCCAAACCCGCGCTAGAAATGGGAGAGGAACACCATGAACTCACCGGGATTGGGTGAGGGTGCAAGCTCCTCGGCCGCGAGGCGGGCAACCACGCCCTCAGGGATGCGCCGGGTGCGGTATAACCAATCTAGGTCGTCCTGGCACACCGAGGAGCCAGCCTAGGCGCCGCGTTTGGCATTCTCCACCCCCTCCTCCATCTCCGCCTCTGCGATGGTGAGCTCCTCTTCGGTCATGTCCAAATCGCTGTCCTCACTGGCCCTATCGGAGGTGGGGGCAGTGCCTTGGACTGGCGCGGACCCATGGCAGTGGAACTGCGCGGGAGCAGCGGCAAGGCAGGTGCAAGGAACGGTGCGGCGGCAGCGCTGCTGAGCAGGTGCTGCGGCGGCGGTGCTGTCACTAGGAGGAAGAAGAAGAAGAAGAAGAAGAGGCAGAGGGGAGCAAGAATGGGGAAAAATACCAAGGGGCGCGCCCCTCCCCTATTTAACCACGCCCCAGCAGGTGTAGTGGGATCGTGCGCTGCGGCAAGGCCACACGGTGTGGCCGTGTATCCGCCGAGTCAGCCAATCACAGGCAAGCCATAGGAAGGGCCACAGGGCGCAGGAGATCCCACGACACGACGTTGTGATACAGTTAGCGAGGAGACAGACACGACGTGACGTGTGCAACAGTAACGCCTGACATTAACTGCGGCAGTAACTGGTGCAGGCCCTTAAAATGAGGCAAGATAATGATTACCCTCCATGTGGGGAAGCGTACGAGAGAAGGAAGCATGATCCGGAGAACTAAAGGGTAACCCGGCCAGCGAGTGAAAACTCGGAATGTGCCAAGGGAAAAGCTAGCCAATGAAATCCGGGATATGAGGTAACTCGGAAAAGGGAGAAAAAGGCTCGGTAAAATTGAACCTGCTGTGGCCTTAGCAGCTGGAGCTGCTAAGACCGCACCAGCTTCGGGGACTAATGTTGGGGGGATACCCCCGGGTAGGGTCACGCCGAGGTACGGCAAGGTCAAAGCAAGTGCTGGCCGAGTCACCTCAAGGCAGGCCGAATCACGGAGTAACCCGAACCGGAGGATGTCCACCTAACTGAGTCCCGACCGACATATGTTGTATGCCGGCAGGATTGATGTAACTTGTATGCAGGTACCGGTGTGGCCGGATTAACCAGGCACGATCCGGGTTATATCAGGCTTGTAGGAGAAGGAAGGTGTCTCGCTGGTCAAAAGATGGTCCCTGTACGCAGGAGCGTGAGCGAAGCGGACAGAGAGAAGGACCACCGAGGTGTGGCCAACAAGGGTGACGCTCCCTGTGTCGGATGACGCCGGCGCCGCAGAGGCTTACGTAGCATCTACATGGCTTACGATGGGGAAAAGTGACCCGATTGGTTTGCTATTTTGGGAGGAGGCATATTCCCAGGAATATGCCTCCACGTATGCTCTAATTGGAGACCTAGCCTCCCCTATATAAGGAGGTCTAGGGCCTATGTAAAAGGGGTTGAGTTTTACCATGTTGATGGCTAGTTGATTGGCATTTGGGTAGTGGGTTCCTGGAAGCAAAGTGGTGGTGAGAGTAAGAGAGTTCCTTCTTCCTCCTCTCCCCAATACAGCTCAAGGAGCACTTGTAAACTCATCTAGCTTGAAGAATACAAAGCATCTGTGTGTGGAATCACCACACTATCCCTCCCTGGATTCCTCTAGTGCATCTTGTCCCGGCCATCCATGGCATCTTCTGTGACACCACCACGACAGGTGATATGATCAGGAGGAGGAACTGGAATGTAGCTAATAGTGATGTTTGTGTACTTTGCCCATGCCATTTATACGAAGACCGGTTACACCTCTTTTTTGACTGCAACTTTAGCAGGAGGATATGGACCTATTTACAGGTGGACTAGAGTACTGGTCAGACCATAGAGGAGAAATTTACTCAAGCTAGGAAGTCATTTGGGCATCCTTTCTTCACTGAGGTTGTTATCCTTGCTACCTGGCATATATGGAAGCAAAGGAATAGCCTCATTTTTTATGGAACCAGACCATCCTTTATATCCTGGAAAAGAGCTTTTGTCCACGAGCTCACCATGCATGTGCGTAGGATAAAGGACAAGCACTCCTCGGCATTCTCAATATGGATAGATAATCTTCCATAAGATTTGTAGATAGTTCTTTCTTTTGGTTTTGTACATATTCTGTACATATGTAAAATCTTTGTTACTTTTTTTATTATTAATAAAATACTGCGAGGCAATGCCTTACAGTTTCCCCTCAAAAAATCTTAATCATAAACTCTACGAAATATGATAATAATCCATATTATTATTTGTCTCTAGGGCATATTTCCAACAAGAGGATAGGTTGCTTTGAAAGGGATGGTTGACAATTGGCATGGATCCAACCACCGGCATCGACCAAAATAGGGATACCTGTTTGATGAGGATGAAGGAGTACTTTGATGCAAACAACACAAGTGGGAATATGCACACCAATCGTTCTCTTCTGTCCCGTTGGTCGGTCATCAACGTCGATTGTCAAAAGTGGGCAGGTGTGCAAGTGGATGTTGATGAGATTAACCCAAGTGGCACAAATGACACGGATAGGGTAAGTTGTTCTCTTGTGTGCTATTTCGTTTGACTCATTTCTTCTCTTTTATGAACTATGTAGAATTGCATTTCTTAAGTCTTGTATAGAGATGAGGGAAGAAACAACAAGAAGGGCGACAAAATTCCTGGCAAGCCATTTACATTGCATCATTGCTTTGACGTGCTATGCAATGAGGAAAAGTGGAAGTCTCGTGGAAAGGATGTGGCAACACTAGCCACCATGAATGCAACCGGCGAGGAAACAATCATAGATGATGTGCATCAAGTGATGAGGACGACAAGAAGAGATGCTCCACTCCTCACTCGGTTGCCAACATAAGAAGAAACGTGCTTGGAAAGAAGGCCGCCAAATATTTGAGGGGGAAGAAGGACGTAGATGATGACATAGCAAAAGCTATGGAAAGAATATCCAATGCAAGGTTACAATACAACGAGCATAGGAAGTTGGAAGAAACTTGGAGGCCAAGGCCAAGGCCGAGGTGTGGAGGGTGGGATTAGAGGAGAGGGTGGCGGCCGCCGAGGAGAGGAGGTTAGCATTGGAGGATAAGGTGACCAATGAGGAGCACCAACGCCTAGCGGAAGAAGAGAGGAAGCTCTTCTTCATGGACACTTCCAACATGGATGAAAGGAAAAAGGAGTATATCAACCTTGCTCCCAATGAAGTGTTGGCAAAAAATGTTAGCAACCAACATGAATGCACCTTTGGTCGGCTATGAATGCTATGGAGGGATGGGAGCACCAGCGGGTATCTTTGGAGGAGGCTATGGAGGCATGGGAGCACCGGCGGGTGTCTTTGGAGGAGGCATTGGAAGCATTGCCGCCATGGGAGGAATGGGATTGGGTAGCTTTGGAGGATGCTATGGAGGGACTAGTGCACCGATGGCCGACATGGGAGCACTGGAGGGTGTCTATGGAGCCATGGGAACACCACTGGGGGGATTCGTGGCCTAAATGGTTAATCCAATACCTCTTTCAAGTGGTGATGACAATGAAGAAGGCAATGGCTATGAAAATGTTGACAAGTGATGAGGTGTTCATGTGATAGAAATTTGTGTTGAACTATGTCGTGGATTATTTGTGTTGAACTATGTCATTGATTGTTATGTTGAACTATGGATTATTGTTAATTTATTTGTGTTTGTTTGATCTTGTTGATTGTATATTTGATTGATTTTCTTGTTTGCGTCGACATCGCGCGCTGTAATTTGCAGCGCCTGCTGGGGGGCCTCTTTTCCGTCGTTGCGCGAGCGCTGCAAAATGCAGCCTCCGATGAAGGCCGTGACGGCGCCGCGCGCTGCAACATGATACTGGGCGCTGTAAACGCGATATATAGCGCCAAAATATTCAGTCACTTTAAGCATAAACAATAAAACAATGTGTAACAACATGCATAACCTTTTATAGCTATTGTTTTTCCACTTTCTTTTAATTGCACCCAAACTTAAACATATTTTAATTACAAAAGCTTATTGATACTCTCAAAGTTCATCTACAGGCGGTGGTTTATTTATGAAAGAGAAATTGCATAATAAATATAAAAACTAGATAAAGACGTTCCAAGTTCAAGCGAAAATAGTATGGCGCTCGAAAAACAAAGTTAAAAGTTACAAATCGAGAGTTTAATAGATCTAAGGGGGCGTCATGGGCATCCCAAGCTTATGATTTTGACCATATTAAGATTACTCCTTGTTTGATATTCCTTCTTTCCAAATGAAAAAACTTCACCATAAAACTTTCTTCCCATCTCTTATAGAGAGGTATCATTAGTAGCACAAAGATAAATATGCTAAGCTATTGTAAAGACTCCAAATAAATTATCGTTTTGCATATCCATAGAGTTGTTTAAGTGGCTAACATTAACAAAAATCAAAAGTCTCAAAAAGAATTAATTTAAAGCTCAAAGAAGTCACTTTTTGCAACAAATACAGAATCTGCCCAAAAAGAGCTGTAGCAAAACGATTTTTTTCGCCATCTTAAACATGTCAGGAAAATCTGAAAAAATTTGGGCATGTTCAGTACGAAAAGTTGTAACTTAGGTTCAAAAATTAGTTCAATCGGAGTTACAGGGATATTTCAAGAATTTTTTTGGTAAACAATTACGTCCAGAAAACTACATCTATGAAAATGCATATATACGTCTACGAAAAGTTGTACCTTAGGTGCTTGAGCATGTTTATATTTCAGGTTTTCTGCATGTCATAAACTTTCTTGAATCAGGCTTTCGCCCCACTATACTAATATAGCAACCACACACACAGTATAAGAGCTTAACATGGTAAAAACGCTAGAGCTTAACATGGTAAAAACGCTAGAGCAACAGCAAAAGAACATGCCCAAAAAGAAAAGAAACACAGATAACATTGAATCGACTAAACAATCGCGATCTGAGAACGCTGCGCCCACCGGCTATGTCCCACCACGCTCCAAGCCCCCCGATGCGCCCCGTACCAAGCAGCACCCTCGTGGAGGGAGGCGTCGTCGCACGGCGCGGCTACCCGGACCAGTGAACTGGGCCTAGAGTTTCCCCCGGCACTCGGGGCCCAGAGGGAGTAGGATCTCCTTGACGCTCTCCAAGAAGGAAAGGCGCCACGCGAGAGCGGCATCACGATGGTTTCGGATGAGCCGACAAGGATTTCTCCCGATCCCCTCCCAACAAAGGCGCCCCGAGACACACCGGAGCACCACCAGCAACCTCGCCGCCCACGAGCCACGCTCTCGGATATACCATCATTGTCTCTTCGAGGACCTTGGAGCGCGTCCCGCAAGACGGAGGACGACACCGTCGTGTGACGAGGGACCGCAACATCGTTGCCGTGTGGAAAGGACCAACCTCCATGGTCGACCGGACAGGGCATCCGGGGCACACCAGGCCTCGGCAGGCCCGTGAAGCCCCAGTCACCCCGCTGCAACAGGCAGGTCGCGACATCAAAGTCCCAAGTACCAGCAGCGCCGTCGTCACCATCTCCAGGAAAGTGGAGCAGCCGCCAGCAGGCCGGCCCACCCAGGCCCAGATCTGGGCCGGGGAGCCACAGACCCGCTCCACCATGCCGAAGAATTGCTCCACCTCGCCGCAAAGCAGGCGCCATCACCCCTTCGCCTCCCGGCACCACGTCGGACCGTCGTCTGCGGGGCACCACCGCCGGTGAAGGGCACAGGTCACAAACTTCATAAGCGGTAAAATTTAAGCTATATACGTCTATTATGTAGAGCGGGAACGGGGCATTGACAACCTTTATAAGAGAAATTTTGTGTGTGCCTTTTTCTAAGCAACCTTCAGATTACAAGAATCTTGCAAAGTCCCCACACCACTGTTGGGCTCAATTTAGGCCCAGCAATCTTAATATGCATGCCACTTGTGGCCTGCCAAAGTACACAGAGAAAATGGAGAGAAAAAATGCAACATTTGGCTCCTCTTGACAAGAAAATTTTGGCAGCTCTAGCCGGTGGCGATGACGACCGGCCGGCTAGCAGCCGTTGCAGCCGCACTTCTGTTGCACGAGGTTGCACTTGCCGGCAGGATCGCAGTTGAAGGTGGAGCAGCAGTTTGTGATCTGGCAGTTGCTCGGGTTTGTTCTGGAGCAGCATCGGCACTGGAGGCACATCGGCGCCCCCGCCGCCAACGTCCCTGCCGCGCCACCGCCCGGAATCGCCGTCAGCCCGTGAAACGGTGGCCACACCGGCACCATGTCCGTATCCCATGCTGGTCATCAGAATTTAGAAAGAATCAACGATCACAACCAGCTGCATATATATAAGATACAGGCACAGATATACTCATGTCGAGCTGTTATTCTGTTAAGCGTATACCTTGAGCTTGTGGAGCAGCGAAAGAGTAACGCAGTGAGAGCGATGGCGATACAGATCATCTTGAGGCTACTCGCCATGGCTAATTTGCTTCAAGGATGGTCGAGAGGGTCCAACGTTTTGAGCGACAGAAACCAAGGAATCGTTTGCTGTGATGGATGTGCTATGTCGTTGGTGAGAATATATACACGAAAAGATGGTGTGCCGTAAGGCCAGCATTCATTTTGACCCGTTTAAGACTTTTTATTCGCATTGAATTCGTTCCCAAATACTAGATCGTTGGATCGATCGAATTCGTGAAGTCATTAAAGAGTTGCCTCCGTTTAGTTTAGCAGCCAGATATTCCTTGCCTCCACGCTAGATACATACATATATTCAATTGCCGCTTTAAATTATGGCTAAATATAGTTCGTTCCATGCTTATCTCTAATTGGTAATTGCCTTAGTTACATGGCAGTGACTAGGCTTCGCCCTGTCGATCAGATTTCCTGATCCGCCGGTCTAACAGCCATACAATCTGATCGCCCCAACTGTTTGGTCTCCTTGTTGCGCTCACTACCGATCTAGGGTTTCCGGCTGCGCCCAGAGATATTCGACCGCTAGATCTAGCTCCTCTCGTTTCCGCCGCATGTCCCCTCCGATGGATCGCCGCGACCACGGCCGTGAGGACCGCGCGCGGGGAAAGCGCCCCCGTGGCTGGCGTGATCAAGAAGAAGATCGCCAGCGGGAGGTCTCTCGACGCCATGAAGATCAATCCCGTCATGATGCCGAGCGCCGCCGTGAAGACGACGGAAACCTCGCTGCGTTTCCGTCGTGATGCCGAGTGTTCCCTTCTACCGATGGATTTCAGTAGAAGGGAACACTCTCAGAGCCTTTGATGATAAATGGGACTAGGATATCCATCAGATTTCCGCATCTGCGTTTCCTACAGTGTTCCCTTCTACTGAAATCTTGAGGTTCTGCAAAATGAGTGCCTTCTTTCCTCTCAAGGATGATGTGGAGATTAAGGTGGGACCACCGGTAATGGACCCAGCTGCCTCCACTTGGCTGCAGGAAATCTGGATTAAGGTGCTTCCCTGATCGCCTTCGTAATGAGATGGCAATCAAGGAAGCCTTATTCGTGGTTTTTACAGTGATAACAGTCGATCAGCTCTCGATCATCAAGGAGAACTGAATTAAGGCCAAGATCCGGTGTAGAGATCCTAGCAAGATCTGCCCGCTTCGAAATATATAAGAAAAAGGCCAGCTTTGTCCTCCATGTGGAATAGGACCCAGGCCTTGGTGGCTCTGGTGGTGCTATCCCATCGGGCCCCCTCCACCACCATCAAATGGCGATGATGATGAAGAAACTAAGGAATCTTCCCGTAGCTTCACAGAAGAAGAATGGAACCGAGTCCTAGAGAAGAAAAGATCGTGTTCTACCGCGCCATTGGCTCCGGCCCCTGGTGGTTGCAAGCAAGTGATGCATGAGGCTTCCATTGTGATCACTCTAGCCCCTGTGGATGTCCCACATATGCTGAGAAGGGATAATCATGTTCATATTTCTGTCCCACATATGCTGAGAAGGGAGAATCATGTTCATATTTCTATCCCTGTGAATCAGTACGGATCAAACTTTCTGGAAGACGAGGCCTTTCAGAAGTGTGGCAGCCCAGGCCACTATCAAGGACGCCTCCCTGATACGTCCATTTTGCATCACTATTCTATGTCATAATTCACTGTTATTCATTGATATATTTCGTATTGAGAGGTGATACTTATGTTATTTCATCTGTTTTTGCATGGTTGATGACTTTTGGAGCATGGACTGCTGCAGTCAGAATTCTGATGGAAAAGATGCTGTTTGGAGGCAACATTCGCGAAGATCAGAAAATCCGGGAAAATATAAGGAAAATCCTATTTTTCCAGAAGACGAAGGAAGCCAGAAGGGGGGCTGGAGATGGGCCACAGGGGGCCCACACCACCTGTGGCTGCCCTGGTCCACCCCTGGCACTCTCCTCTGGCGTATATTATCCTCCCGAAACCCTAAGACTTGGGGAGCGACCACAGAAAGATCATGCCGCCTCTGCAAGGCGGAAAACACCGAGAGAGAAAGATCTCTCCGGCAGACAGATTTCTACCGGGGGAATTCCTTTCGTAGAGGGGAGATCATCGCTATCAACACCACCATCAAGCTGGACTTCATCGGGATCATCATCATCACCACCATAACCACCATCAGCACCATCAGCACCCTCATCACCATCTCCATATTGCTGTAACAATTGGGTTGAATCTTGCATAGTTCTTAGGGAAAATTTTCCCGATATTGATTACTCTTTGTAGTTGATGCCATTGAGTGAACCATTGAATTATTGTTTATGTTCAGATTGTTATACATCATTATTCCATATCTGATCATGATCCATATGATGTCTTGTGAGTAGTTCGTTTTGTTCTTGAGGACATGGGAGAAGTCATGTTGTTAGTAGTGGAGTTGTGTTGAGAAAGATTCAATAGTTTGATATTTAAGTTGTGGTGTACTTCTTCTAGTGGTGTCATGTGAATGTTGACTACATGACACTTCACCTATATGGTCCTAGGGGAATGCATTGTGTATTTGGCTACTAATCGTAGGGGTTGGCGGAGTGACAGAAACCTGAACCCCCGTTAGGAAACCATTGCACAAGGGACGTAAGGGTCTTAGAGTTTAAAGTTGTGGTTAGGTTTCTACCTTAATTACTTTCTTGTACTTACGGATGTTTGCAAGGGGTATAATCACAAGTATGTATTAGTCCTAGGAAGGTCGGTACATTAGCACAGGTTCACCCACACAACACTTAGCAAGCTAAAGAAGATTAATCAACTATATGAAGCGAAAGCACTTGACAGTCTTCCCATGTGTCCTCGAGAACGTTTGGTCATCTTAAGTAATACAACCGGCTTGTCCTTTGCTGCATAAAGGATTGGGCCACTTGCTGCATTTATTCCTACTGTCTTTTATTTACTCGTACTTTGTTTACTTGCTATATCAAAAACCCCTAAAAATCCGTTTGCTAAGTATTTGCAGAGAATTCCTGATCCATACCACTAGCCAGCACCTTCTGCTTCTCGTTGGGTTCGACACTCTTACTTATCGAAAATACTGCCATAAACCCCCTATACTTGTGGGTCCTCAAGACTATTTTCTAGCACCGTTGCCGGGGAGTGAAGCGCTATTGGAGAGTGCAACTGGTAAAGGAAACTTCTACTGTGAGTATTGTTTACTTCTGCTAGTTGCTTTATTTTCGTTATGGATAATTCGCTGAGTTTCTTATTTGGTAATGCTACTACCACTGTTAAGGTAGTAGATAAGTCACCACATGCTGAGAATGATGCTTTTAAAATACCTACAAGAATTATTGATCATGTTATGGATAACTATTATGTTGGGGATGGAACTGTCCATGGTGATCATTTGCTCTTTATACACGAATTATGCGGGTTGTTCAAGTGTGCAGGTATTACTACAGATCAAGTTAAGAAGAAGTTATTCTCATTCTCGCTGAAAAGAAGAGCTGAGGAATGGTATAAGCTGCTGAAGAATGGTCAAGCTCTGGAATGGGAGGAAATAGTGTCTCTCTTTTATTCAAAGTTTTATCCTCCTAGTGAGATTCATAAAGATCGGAATCAAATATACAACTTTTGGCCTCTTGATGGAGAGAGTACGTCTCAAGCTTGGGGGAGATTGAAGTTACTAATGCTCGAATGTCCCATTCATGAGCTCCCCAACAATATTATTATCAATAACTTTTATGCAAGGCTCCCTCTACATGATAAGGATTTATTGGATGCTTCTTGTACTGGATCATTCACTCGCATGGAAGAAGAAGCTAAATGGGATCTTCTAGACCGTATTCAAGATAATGCTGAAGCTTGGGAGAATGACAAAGGAAGAAAGTCAGGTATAAATTATGATTATGAATGCATTAAATCTTTTATGGGAACTGATGACTTTCAAAATATTAAAAATGCTTATGGTCTAGACTCTCAAGCTATTGCTTCTTATTTTAAGGCTTTTGCTTCCTACATTGAAGTGCCTAAAAATAAGTGGAATAAGTATCATGAACCATATAAAGATGTTGCTAAGAGTGTTTCTGCAAGAAATACTGAAGTTTATACTGCTAATCATGTTTTACCTAAACCTTATATTGAGAAAATGCCTTTCCCAGTTAAGATAAAGGAACACTCTATGATAGCTAGTATGGTTAATGAAAGTACAAATAAAGCTGTTGAACCTGATAAACAAGTGGTTGATGAACCTATAATAGCAAATGTGAAAGACTTTGTTACTAAATATGTAGAAGAGGGACACACTATCCTTTGTAAGGATACCTCTAATATTATTTCACAAAGTAGTGTTATAAGAGCTAGTATTCCTGTGTTTTCTGTTAGAATAAGTGATCATTGCCACGATAGTCCTTGTGATAGTTATATTGTTAAGTTTATGCATGATACTGAAAGTTATTATGAGAGAGGGAAAATTGTTCTTATGCATCTCAATAATATCAAGTTTCCTCATTTTATGCTGAAAGTTTTTATGTTGCACTTGTTTTGCCTTCTTATGTTTGCGGATTCTGGCTTCAATAATCTGTTTGCTTACAAAATTCCTTTGCATAGGAAGTGGGTTAGACTTAAACATGTGTATTTTTTTCTTCTTAATGCTCTCTTTCACTTCAATTCATATTCTTATGTGAGCATCTTCAAAATTATCATGCCGATCTTAATGGCTATAAAGAAAGAGCTCTTTGGGAGACAACCCAATTTATTTGTGTTTTCAGTTTGTTTTTGTTTCTTTGAGTCTTAGAAGTTATTACTTCGTTAATAACCTATCCTTATCCTTTTTGTTTGGTTTTTGTATCAAGATCAACCTCTAATGAGAGAGAAGCAAGATTTGGGGAAGTTGCTGTCCCAAAACAGATTTTTGTGCTTCACCGTAAAAATTCGTGAGAGATCTCTGTATGTCGGATTGAGATGTAATTTTTTGTGATTCTGCCCCAGGTTGTTATTTAACTTTTGTTAGTTTTGAACTTTTTGATTTGAGCAACAGAAGATTTTCTAAAAAATTGATCTTTACCTGATGGTCTGCTTTGACAGATTTTGCCAATCTTGCATTTGCTTCTTTATTCGATTTCCTTTTTGAATTCTTTTTGGGTTTTCAGAAGGAGTTGCTACAGTAGCTTATGTTTTGTTGGTTTTCCGTTGAAGTTGGACTCAAATGGTTTTATCACTTCACTTATACTAATGTTGCTAATGAGAATTGTTTGAAGTTTTGTGTGAAAGAAATTTCCAGGTAGTATAGATAATGGTGTAATGAGAAAGTGAATGGTTTCACGACTCAAGTAGTAAGTGTATGAAGATGAAGATATTGATATTATTCAAGTGGTGACTCCGGAAGAATCTACTAGATACCAAATTCAGAGACCTGCAGAGTCCGCTTCCAAATAGGTGACAATTCTGGTAAGAAAAGTTCCGCGAAAATACTATCCAACTATATTTTTGCAGTTTTCAGTCAATAAGGAAAGCTACGAAGCAAAAGAGGGACAGAAATGGAGCCAGGGTGGCTCACACCACCCTGTGGCGCGGGCCCTCCCCTGGCCGCGCCACCAGGTGGTGAGTGCACCCCGGACTCCGCCTCCGACTCGTTTTCTCCCAGTACCTTCCTTTTGATATGAAACTTCGTAATATATAAACCCCCCGGATCCCTCGAGGTTTGTATATCGTGTTTTCATCGTGTTTTTGTTTCGACATGTTTCTGCCAGGACATACTCTTTGAAGGTTTAGAAGCACAATGGTGTCCGCCAAGGATAAAGGGAAGGAGCCTATGGAGGGAGATCTCCAAGACCCCGGGAAGGAGGAGGACATCAAGAGTGAAGATGAAGAGGGGCAAGGCCAACATCTGCACACCGGCACTACCATTGCAAGAATTGGAGTGGTGACAAAACCTGCCAGGGTTAGAAGGACTACACGGATGCAGATTGGAGGGAAAGCTCCTCGTCACTGCTTGGCTCCATGGTCACTTCCTCCGCGCACCAAGAACCCTTTCCATGCCCTTATCCATGAGCATCAATACGAGAATATGCCAAAGGGAAATTACCCTCCAATTGGGATTTGCCTCGTTCTAGCCATGCAGGAAAAGAAGACTTCAAGGAGGAAGAGTGGGGAAAGAATAGCAAGAGCTGGAATTCTCAACCCGACATAATCATGAGCCGCATTGAGAAAAACTCACAGCTAATTCGTAATCTCACCTTCGAGATTGAGGACTTGGGGAAACTTATCAGAGAGCTCATCGAGAGGATACCACCACCACTGAAGGAGGAATTAGTCATCAGGTTTGGCATCCCCTTGGTTTGTTACCACCTTGGGGGAGTGTCGCGGTATCACATCACTATCTTCTATCTTTTTACCTTATTAATAGAGTCATATCATGAATAGAGAAGTTATTATGTAGGATGGTTTGCATTATGGAAGTGTCCCCTCTCTTGTTAGATATGTATCCCTTGGTGTGAGTTGCTGTTATGGAATATTAATGAGAAGTTCTATCATTTACTCTTTTGCATAGCTTATATTAGCTTTCAATTCGTGGTTATATGATTGATCTTGTTGTTAGTATTGGTTTGGGATCATTGAGTTAATCTAGTTGGTTTTGGCAAACCTGGCTCGGTCAGTAGCAACACTATTTTTGAGAGTTGAATGAAAAAGATAGAAGTACTCTAAAGAAATATAATTTCATCATCTTTCTTTCTTGATTTGCTCATAAGTCTAGTATTCTCTAGTTAAGATCTTTTGTGCTTCCAAGGAAGATTGCATTTTTGTTTTTATCACTTGTATGTTTGTTTGTTTCCTTCAACTCTTGTACTTGCTACCTAGCCTTGCTATCCAAGAACCTATACTGAGAGGGAATTCTTCTCGTGCATCCACTCCTTTAAACCAAAACCTTTGCCATTTGTGTCCACCATACCTACCTATTAGCATTATTGCTATTCCAAGTAAATTCTTGTTTTATCTACCTCCCAAATTAAAATTGTTATGTGAAAATTAGTGATTAAAGCTCTCACGAACTTGATGGCACACTTTACTTTCTTACACTTAATAAACTTGAACCATTGTGCTCACCTATGTTGTGTATATGCTTGCACTTTATAAGTTGTGAATTAGCAGAACCATGATGTCATGGGGAACGCTTTCAACATTGCACTGGTACCTTGTACCAAGTTGATATCATGTTCTTTTGTCTATGGATGCCGTCAGTGAGAAATGAAAGGGGAGCTTGTAAGTCCATAGAGTTATGCATGTGTGTTAGAGAAACGCCTGGGCCGCTGGTCTAATGATTAGTTGACATGATGGAAACCTGCAGCGTAACCATAATGAGCATCTATGAAGCATTCTTCTTATAAAAAAGAGATAGAGATTGAGAAAAAGAGAAAAGAAAAAAAAAGATATTATGAAAAGAGGAAGGAGAGAAAAAAGCGCCATATTCCCATGGTAAATAAGAAGATTGCTGAGATACTTGTTGTCTGCTTGCCTTGTCATTTTGATATGGGGATTCTTCCGTATCATCGGGCAAGGGGTACCCCGTTGGTGGTTCTCTATGATACACATATGCTTACGATGACAAGAACTTACCGGTGACTAAACTTGAGTAGCATGAGGAGCGGCTCTCGTATTCAAGGGACATGAGATTCTCAACTTACAACTTGTCAATTTATATCCTCATATTTGATCACTTTAACCTTAATCACCTAAAGATGCCTATGATAGGGGCAATGAGAGCTGAAAGCTAGTAAGTATCATAATTTTTGGGAGCTCTTTATGAAACTTGCAATCCCTGCTTCCCTCTGCGAAGGGCCTTTCTTTTACTTTTTAGTTGAGTCAGTAAACCTATTCCCTTCTATCTCAGCAAGTATTTTGAGTTGTTGTGTTTCATTCATTCATATGATGATTTATTCAATCATGTTTCTTATGTTCCTTGTTTTGCACATTGCTCTTATCTTGGTGTCTACTTCTTTGAAAGCTATCATTGAAAACCAATTATTTGTGAACTCCAGCAAATTATCAACTATTCTTCGACCAAGAGCTAAGTTTGCCATTACCAATTATGATTCACTTTATGTATCTTTATTGTGTTTCCTTTACTTATTGCAAGTTAAGTTATATAATAGTGAGTTGTCTTTTATTATGATCTATGTATTGATGAATGAGATGCTTCTTGTCCATATTTTTTTATCGACTCTTCACTCCATAAACCTGAGGCCATGTTTATTGAGCACAGTTTCGCTTAGGTACAAGCAGAGTCTAAGCTTGGGGGAGTTGATACGTCCATTTTGCATCACTATTCTATGTCATAATTCACTGTTCATCATTGATATATTTCGTATTGAGAGGTGATACTTATGTTATTTCATCTGTTTTTGCATGGTTGATGACTTTTGGAGCATGGACCGCTGCAGTCGGGATTCTGATGGAAAAGGTGCTGTTTGGAGGCAAAATTCACGAAGATCAGAAAATCCGGGAAAATATACGGAAAATCCTATTTTTCCAGAAGACGAAGGAAGCCTGAAGCGGGGCTGGATATGGGCCACAGGGGGCCCACACCACTGGCACGGGCCAGCCTAGGCCGCGCCACTAGGTGGTGTGGCCGCCCTGGTCCACCCCTGGCACTCCCCTCTGGCGTATATTATCCTCCCGAACACCTAAGACTCGGGGAGCGACCACAGAAAGATCCTGCCGCCTCTACGGGGCGGAAAACACCAAGAGAGAAAATCTCTCCAGTAGATAGATTTCTGCCGGGGAAATTCCTTCCCGGAGAGGGGAGATCATCGCCATCAACACCACCATCAAGCTGGACTTCATCGGGATCATCATCACCACCACCATCACCACCATCAGCACCATCAGCACC
This sequence comes from Avena sativa, assembly GCA_916181665.1. Lineage (NCBI taxonomy): Eukaryota > Viridiplantae > Streptophyta > Magnoliopsida > Poales > Poaceae > Avena > Avena sativa. Next base: position 99,239,810 of record OV702287.1, on the reverse strand, counting down.
CTCATCACCATCTCCATATTGCTGTAACAATTGGGTTGAATCTTGCATAGTTCTTAGGGGAAACTTTCCCGGTGTTGATTACTCTTTGTAGTTGATGCCATTGAGTGAACCATTGAATTATTGTTTATGTTCAGATTGTTATAATTATTCCATCTCTGATCATGATCCATATGATGTCTTGTGAGTAGTTCGTTTTGGTCTTGAGGACATGGGAGAAGTCATGTTGTTAGTAGTGGAGTTGTGTTGAGAAAGATTCAACAGTTTGATATTTAAGTTGGGGTGTACTTCTTCTAGTGGTGTCATGTGAACATCGACTACATGATAGTTCACCTATATGGGCCTAGGGGAATGCATTGTGTATTTGGCTACTAATCGTAGGGGTTGCCGGAATGACAGAAACCTGAACCCCCGTTAGGAAACCATTGCACAAGGGACGTAAGGGTCTTAAAGTTTAAAGTTGTGGTTAGGTTTCTACCTTAATTACTTTCTTGTACTTACGGATGTTTGCAAGGGGTATAATCACAAGTATGTATTAGTCCTAGGAAGGTCGGTACATTAGCACAGGTTCACCCACACAACACTTAGCAAGCTAAAGAAGATTAATCAACTATATGAAGCGAAAGCACTTGACAGTCTTCCCATGTGTCCTCGAGAACGTTTGGTCATCTTAAGTAATACAACTGGCTTGTCCTTTGCTGCATAAAGGATTGGGCTACTTGCTGCATTTATTCGTACTATCTTTTATTTACTCGTACTTTGTTTACTTGCTATATCAAAAACCCCTAAAAATCCGTTTGCTAAGTATTTGCAGAGAATTCCTGATCCATACCACTACCCAGTACCTTCTGCTCCTTGTTGGGTTTTACACTCTTACTTATCGAAAATACTGTGATACACCCCCTATACTTATGGGTCATCACTCCCCGCCCTCCTCCTCACCTCCTCCTAGTTTCCCTACCAAGTATGTGCCGCTAGTGGAAACATGCCCAGCCAGGTCTGAAGTGTCCAACCCGGTGGCTCCAACTCAGGAGGAAGATAGCCTAGAGGTGTGCTCTGACTCGTTTGCCTCTTCTACGTGGAAGTCCCCCAGAAACGAACAACCGATCCCTGATGAGTTGTGGAAGGTGATTGGCCTGCCTATGATGACCTCTGCCACTTTCGCCCCCCTCTTCCCCGACCGCTCCAGCAACACTTCCCCTCTCAAAAGGATCTCAGCCATCGGCTCTCAGCATCAGCATGGTGCTGGTGTCATCATATCCTGAAGAATAGTTCACTAACAACCTTATGCCGGTGGAAGATTGTCTAGCTGCATTCCAGAAGCTGACTAAGGAAACCACTCCCAGCTCCAAGTCCGAGATGCGCAAATCGTCTGCCGTTGTGATGCAACTTGGTTCCTCGAATCGCAAGAGCCTTCACATCTCCCACATGGCGTCCATAGTGGAGCGTTCCATGACCCTGGTGGCCGACAAATTGGGTCCTGCTATTGGTAAGTCCTCTCTCGCCCCTCATTCGGTTTTTCTCCTTTTGCATCTTGCTTCCGATGCTCATTTTTTGCAAGTTGCGAAAGATGTACACGTTGTCTTTGGATCAGATTTGGGTCCTCCTACTTCTCAGATCTCTGCTATTCGGGGCAGAGAAGTTGTCCAGGATGATCTCACTGAGGTGGCGGCATCCAGGGAGTTGGCCCGGACACGTGCACAACTTGCCAAAATCCTTGAAGAAGAAGTTCTAGCAAAAAATAATACCCTTGCGGTGGGTGTAATGACAATATCCAGAGTGTCAAAAGCTCAGGGAGGTGCAGGGGACCCCCCCCCTTATAAGGGACAGAGGACCCTATCCTTTAGACGAAAGTAATGTTCTTCATCTGGAACATTCGGGGTTTTGGTCAACATGACAAAAGGCATCAGTTGACCAAATTCGTGAGATAGGGCAGGATTAATATTATCAGTTTACAAGAAATGATCCGTGAAAACTTCTCTGGCCAGGAATTAAGGGCGTTGTTGGTTGGCCTTCCATTTGTATGGCACTAGGCCAATATGGTGGTATCCTCTTTGGGGAAAACGCAGATACTTTTGATGTGGAACAGATTGACTTTGGCTACCATTTTGCTAGCCTTCAACTTCATCAACGCAACAATGTCTTAAAGTGGGAAGCAATAGTGGTGTATGGAGCTATGAACCACTCCTTGTCACGTGTTTTAATGGATGAGTTGCATCAAAAAAGTCTCCAGGACTCTATTGCTAGTGGTGATTGCCAGAGATTTCAACCTCCTAAGAATCCATCTAAACAACAGTAATGGCAGGGTGGATGCAGGCCTAACTACTGCCTTCAATGATTGGATTGTGACTTGGGAAGGGTGGATACAGGCCTAACTACTGCCTTTAATGATTGGATTGTTGACTTGGGCTTACGTGAAATTAGGAGAGGGGGAACGCTATACCTAAACAAATAACCAGCTCGGGCCTACTAGAAGTGTGTTGGATCGTGTTCTGGTGTCGTTTGAGTGGGAAGAACAATTCCCTCTTTTTTCGTTGCAAGTTGACCTTCGTCTTAGATCTGATCACTAACCACTAGTTCTGCTTACAGGGGAGGGTACCACACCAAGACATCGAAGATCCTTTTTTGAAAAATAATGGTTGTTTTTTCCTGAGTTTGAAGAACTGGTTACCGGGCAGTGGGGTCATGCACTTAGAAACACCACGTACCTATGGTTTGATATGTGACCAAGTTGATCTGTGACAGCATTGTATTCATGCCTTGCAGTCTTACCTTAGAGGCTGGGGTGCCAACCTTGACTATTCTTTGCGAGCTAAAAGGAAAGCCCTGTCTTTGGAGATCTTGGTGTTGGATGCTATGTTGATTTAGTGGGTCTGTCCAAACCAGATTGGGGTCAACGGCATGCTTTTGAGCAGGAATTCCTCTTCATCTTGTGTTGGAAGAGCTTTACTGGTAGTAGCGGTCCCGTCAATAGTGGCTGCTAGAAGGAGATGCAAATATGGGCTTTTTTCATGTTGTTGCTAATGATAGACGCAGACGTTGTGCAATCCTTTCCCTTAGGGACAAGGACCAGTTGATCTCATACCTAGGACAAATCAAAGGCCTTATCTATGCCTTTTACAAAGATCTATTAGGCACTGATGTGCGAGGAGGAGCTATGATTTCAGCCAACATTTGGGAACATAGTCGGATTGAGCCTCAAGACAATGGCAACCTGATTGCCCCCATTACAATGGCAACCTGGTATGGGCTTCAACGAGTGATAGTTGTGATATTCGACACATTTTTTATGGTTTTTATTGTTTTCTCCCGGATTTGATCGTTTTCTAGCTTTACCTAACGCTAATACTTCGGTAGCAAAGAAAACTTGGTTTTTAATGTGTGTTTCAGGTTCTAAACGTCAACAAAAGGTTTTAACTATAGAAACACAATATTCAGGATAAAACAAGCAAGTCTCTCTTTGGAAGCAATCGAGGGAAGCATACAGAGGCTTTAATGAGCAACTATACGGCACGAACATTTTTCCGGCCTCCCACCATATACCTGCCGCCGTCTCCGTCTTGTCAAAAGGGACAACTTCCGTGAAGAGGCCAGAGGCAAAGAACACAACACAGCAGCTGACATCCCATCCAAAAAGGAGAAAGAAGAGATCCGGAGAATAAGGGGAAGATGTTCTTCATCTCGCTCCACGATCTTCGACCTCCTAGCCAATACACCCCCATAGCCATTACTTGTACTTGAGAGAGAGAGAGAGAGATCTTCACCTTGCAAGGCTAGGGTTTGAGATTGTTTCTTCCTATCTTGAATTGTGTTGGATTACTTTTCTATTCTTATGGTGGATCTCCACGGTAATATCGAGAAGAACTCCCTTTGTTTAATTATATCGATGATGCTTTCTTTCCTCATATGTGAGCAAGTTCCTTGGGCGTGGGAGATGTAAGGGATTGGTGTGATGTGATGTGCCTCCATATATTTTTCATTAGTTTATGATTGATTTTAATTACTATATTATGGGTGCTTGACTATCTGTGGGATGTCTAATGCTTGTTGTCCAATTAAGGGCCCAGACAACATGATATTTTGTTCTACATGGATAGGATCTTATTCGCTAGCAGACCGACAACCCCCGAGTGACACGGGGATATCAATGGAAAACTAGTAGACTCGAGGATAACAAGGAAACACCATGCTTATTGCATTAGTCCGATCCAAGGAGCTTAATTGCTAAGTGTAACATCCCAAAACTTCAATCCAAGTTTATCAAAGATCCAATCATCCAAAAATAGGGTTAACAAAAACTTTTCCATTTTTAAAATGAAAGCATTCATATTATGTGCATTTAAATAGGAGTTGTTTGAATTGCCATGATTAAGCGATCCAATGCTTGTAAAATGTTTCTTAGGTGATTTAAACATCATCTACACCATTCCCAAACTTTTTCTAAAGAAAATCAAATAAAAAAGATTTAAAATGGAGAAATGGTCATTTTGCCAAAATTAACTCCCATGTCTACTTTGGCTATTCCTAGTACTCAAAAACTAACAGAAACAATTCTTGATCTTTACACCCCTTGCTAGTACATGTCATGAGGTACCAAGGCCCACCTTTTGATCTTCTAAAAACCTTCTGTAAACTAATTTAAATGACAGTTCAAAATTGAATCTAATGCATATGCATAGATCACCCCTATTTCAAAAACAATGTATTTGAGCTCCATTTTCAAAACCCTTGCAACCAGAGACTACCTAGCAATAGTGGAGAACACCCAAAAATTTTGAACTCAAAATTCAAACTTTGGTCTCTTGCGGCCATTTCATCGAACAGGTGGCAGACACAGATCAAACATTTGTCAAAACACTATAGTGTGCAGTACTTCTTGTCACCATTTGGGCCTAACTCGGTCCCCCTGTCCCCCCAGCTCAAACCCTAGCCCTAGCTCTCTCTTCCTCTCCCCTAGCTGCTCCAGTGCCAAGCCGCCCGACGCCATGCGCCAGGTCGACCATGGACAGCTCGCACAAAGCCGCCCTGCGCTCTCCTTTGCCCGCTGGCAGACAGGCGCCATCACACCGCACCGCCTCGACCATCCCCCGACCAAAATCGAGCGGAGGACAAGCCCCAGTTGCTCGCGCCCATGTCTCTTTCCGCCATGCCGATCACCCCGGAGCACCGCGCCCGCCAGAGCAGCACCGGCCTCGCCAAGCCCTAGCCTTGCGTGGCAGCAACCGCAGCAGGCCCAGCAACCGCCCAGACATCCTTGTTCGCAGCCTCGCGACCAAAAGCCCCGAGGAACCGCGTCGAACACCGCCGCCCGCGCCCAGTGCACCGCCCGCTCCCGACCAGCATAGACCGCCCCTTGCCGCGCCATCAAGCCATAGAGAATCGCCAGGAGACCGGCCATCGTCCGCCTACCCTGCCCATGCCCTTAGCTCGCTGTGCCGTCGCCCACGTCGAGCTCTGCCCATGCCGCTCTGCACCCTTTGCCCGCCTATATAAGGAGGCCTCCCTAGCAAGCTCTCTTCACACCATTCTCATCCCCACCTCTCACACTCACTCCCCACCACCAGCCGGAGCCGCTCGAGCACCAGAGTGCCTGAATTGCAGCCGGAGCCGCCGCCTCGGGAGAAGAAGGGCGCCGTTGATCCAGGCCATCCCAGGAGGTGCCGCTTGTACCAGGAGGACCGCCGTCGTCTTCCACTTCGTTCGCCCGCATCGCCGACCCCGCTGGAGCCCCGGTACGCCCCCACTGCACCCTCACCGACCGCGCTAGGGTTCTGTCTCGCCGGCGACCCGTCTGACGTCGACGACGACCCTCAGCCGTCGATCTGCCCTCTAATCGCACGGCCACCTTTCATCCATACCCCTTTGGTACCCCCTGTTCCACTGACGGGTGGGGCCCTCACTTAAGCCAGCCTGCGATGCTGCGCGGAGCACAGTGGGCCGGCCCATTTCGTTCCCGCGCGCGTTGGAAATTCAATTAGGATTTTTCTTTTTAGTTAGAATATAGTTTCTGTCCAGTGTTTCAAAATTCAATTCTGTGAGTTTGACAAATCCAAATTGCATGAAACCAATTTTTTCTGAAAGGTATTGAAATGCTCTATCCAAGCCCGTTGGATTTAATTCATTTAGAGTTATAAAGTTCTCCTAATAAAAATAAGAAGACAGAAGCTTTTGCAACTTGAAACATTTTTATAAAATCAACCAAGTCAGCTTTTGAGTTGATTCCAACTCTCAAAAATCACATTTCATCATATCTATCCAAATATGTAATATATTAAGGTTTACATGCAATGAGTTTGGACTAGTACCAAAATAATGCTATATAGGCATTTCTAGTCACTTTAAATCATTAAATAATAAACTTAAACCAAAGTAATAGTAATCCAACCTTTAAATTTCATTCCCACAAGTTAGAATATGTGGTGAGGACATGTGTCCACATGAATCCCATATTTTGGTGGTGAATATTAAATCATGGTTAATTTTTCAATGAGTAGAAATTACTTTTCCAAAATAAAAAGGTGGAAACTATTGAGTTAAACTTGTGATGTTTTGGATGATAATAGATCATCAATTGTGTGGTTTAGAATACTACTTAGCCTAAGTTAAGTATTGTTTGGTGATTGTGCCCTCCCTATGTATTTCTAGACGATAGTACCGACCAAGCCTTCGAGGAGGAGGAGTTATACCAAGAAGAAGAAGAAGAAGAAAACTTCAACCACTGCACCAACCAAGGCAAGCTATTAGTGGCAAGCTAACCCTTGCAAACATGCTTTAGTAAGCTAGTGTAGCAAGCTGGAATAAAACTAGATAGTTTAGTAAAGATGCCTTAAGCATACTTTGATCACCCCCCCCCCCCTCCCTTGGTGACATCAAGTTCTTTAATTAATTTTGAAGGTAGCATAAAGAGTATAAAACTTGACCTAATTAGAAACTCTCAGATGTCATTCTATGGCCTGAGATTGATCCCACCTTTCCACCTTAGTGAACACTCTTAACCTAGTGTTTTAGAATAGATCAAAACTTGAGTCACTTTAGATGGGAACACTTGGTGAAAATGAGTTGTGAAAACCTTGGAATGATGAGTCATTCTATTGAGATGTTTTGACATGTGTTGAGAAACACAATTGATTTATGATGGTGAAAATGATGAGGCATGAGCCTTAACCCTTTTGATAAAAACTGATGGTTGGATTCGGATGCGATACCATTCCAACTTTACCGTACAACCACATTACCTGAATTGGGTAAGGCTTAGCTGGAAATTTATATGCATTAGTATTAGTTCCCTCACGGGAGAGGTTTGAGCTGAGGCTACCTCTCAATGTTGTCCACCTATGCAGTGCCCAAGATGACTGATGGTCATGGTTGGGAGGCCATGCTCATAGGAGAGGTGCTTATACTAGGGTGTGTAATGGAAAGGTTATGTTTGATTATCTGCATACTAAGTATGATGATTCAGGGTTATCCCTGACAGATGTATTGAATCTTGTGGTGAAAGTGTACCACCTCTGCAGAGTGTCAAACTATTCGAATAGCCGCGTCCGCGGTTATGGACAGTTGGAAGGGCCATACTGTTTCGTTGTTAGATGTTTTCTAAAGACCATGAAATGAATGATGAACCTTGACTTGACCACAACAGTGTGGTGTAGATGACAATAGCTTCCCAACTTAAGTGATTCTAGACTTTTATTTTATCTTTTCTTGTTTCAGAACTCAGCTTAGGTTTCAAATTTAACTTGATAGTTATTCTTTTAATTAGGCACTTTAACTTAGAAGTATAACCCTTGCTAGTAGTAGTTTGCGAGTACTTAAAGAGTACTCATGGCTTTTGTCCCTGGCTATTATCATGGCCAGACTACCAAGGAGATTATCAAGATGATGGTCAGCAGGACGGCTATGATAACTAGGACTATCTGCCTTCGTCAGCATTGCCTATGCCCTTGAAGATGGACCCCACCTCTACGCTATCGTTTATTTCCGCTGCTTGTTGTATTAAAGACTGGATCATGAGATCCTCATTTGTGTAAAACCTTATGTATGGTTTGTAATGGATGATGTACTATGATAGCCAATCTGTTATGTCTCGCAAAAATGGTAATCCTGGGATTGCGAGGTATGGCATAACGGGCATCTGGGATTAAAAATACGGGTGTTGACAAGTTGGTATCAGAGCCATCCTGACCATAGGAGACCCTAGTTAGAATGGACGTCCAAACCAAAAACTTAGCTTCAAAACCAAAGTGAGTATTTATGAAAAACTATTTCCCCTCTTACCTTGTGCACTCATTCTTTATCAAAAATACATGTTCCTCAAAATTCTTACATTACTACTTAAAATTTGACACACTTGATCACTTCACTAATTTCCTCATCCTAAATTTTTGTAGATGGAGACTCAGTTCAGCAAGTTTTACCAGTTGGGAAACGGAGGTCAGTTGATCTTCGAGAGGGATCTGGATTCACTGTCAGAATTTCTGGGACGCCCACATCCGGAGTTTCTTGGAGCTCAACTTCCAGGACCCCCAGGAGCAGACCTACATTGGCTAGTCACCGCAGATCTTCGAGGGAGCATTGAAGCACCAACTTCCGGGAGAATTCAGTTCTCTGTGAGAGAGAACAACTGGCTAGATGGATTAGCCAGGGCAATGCATGAAGCTCTCGCACGTCTATGTGCCCTCAGCATCAACAAGATTCAAGGAACCCGTTTTGCCCACTATGCAAGACGTGACTTCATGGGAATGCCGATGGAGATGCCAAGTCACCCAGAGTTGAGGCGTCAAGTGGAGAACCTCGACTTCTTGCTTCATGACAGACAGCAAGAACTGGACAATGCCAGAGAGTTAGCCAACCAGAACCGTGCAATCGCCGACCAGAAGGCCCAGACTTTCACACTACTCGTCCAAGACCGCCAGTCTCTTCGTCGCCAGCGTGCCAAGAAGGATCGCACCATCGCCCGTCTTCGCAAAAAGGTGGCAGACCTCGAGAAGACCGTCAAGGAGCAGGAAGCTCAGCTTGTAGCAAAAGAAGAAGGAGATGAGGGTGAAGACATCAAATGAGATATGGATTCTTACCTCAGCAACGATGATGACTTTCTGGAGGAGGATGTCGTGGACTTCTACACTAAAGATGAAGACTCCGACTTCATCGACGATGAGTAGATGCACTAGAGCACTGTCGTAGCATGAGATGTAGCATCTCATTGTATCGTAGCTTGCAGAATGGTTCTTCAAACCATTTGTTTTCCCTTTTATTGTTGTGGTGTGTGTTGTATCGTGTGCTTGTTTGCATGAATGAAAATCAGTTAGTTGAGAAACCTGAGTCTAACTCAAAGTTTTAGCGTTGAAAACCTCAAAACCATGAACCTTAGAATTTCCCTCTTACCCCTATATCTATCTAAATCTCCAGATGCCTTGTGGAAACCAAGGAGGAAGCAGCTCGTCGCAGGACCCAATGCTGCAGATCTTGCAGAATCTCATAGCAGATCGTGAAGCAAGCAGGGCCGAACGTCAAGCCAACTTAGCAACACTGCAGCAGATCGCCCAGATGGCTCTCAACAACCAAGGGCATGGAAATCAGGATCACCAAGGATCCAAACTCAAAAACTTTCAGAACACAAATCCCCCAATCTTCAACCAATCTGAGAACCCACTAGATGTTGATGACTGGTTGCAGACCATAGAAAACAACTTAGAGGTTGCCGGAGTAGATGCAAATGAGAAAGTTCTATTCGCCACCCACTATCTGGCAGGAGATGCAAGAGCTTGGTGGAATAGCATCCGCACTATGAACCAAGGTCAAGTGATGACCTGGGAAGCATTCAAGGTCAAGTTCAGCCGCACCCACGTGCCGCAAGGTCTTGTCAACAGGATGAGAGATGAATTCCGTGAGTTGAAGCAAGGAAGAATGACGGTGGTAGAGTACCGTGACAAATTCCTGTCACTTGCCAGATATGCACCCGATGAAATCAACACGGAGGCCAAGAAGAAGGAGAGATTCTTGAACGGACTGCATGATGAGATGCAGACTGTCCTCGTCAACATCCGTTTCGATGATCTCGAAGAGCTAGTCGACTCTGCCATTCAGATGGAAGGGAAGATTAACCAGGCAAACGACAACCGCAAGCGTCGTATGATGCAGCAGTCTGGATCCAACAGTCACCAGAAGTACCGTCCCAACCCTTCACCAGGATATGCACCAAGGAACAACCGACCCTCGAATTCTCGCCCAAGCTACCCCAACCGTAGCGGAGGCAATGTGAAGTCCGGAGGAAACAATCACAACTCCGGTAATGCCAATCAGTTCAACCGTGCACCTCCCAGGAGCAACAGCAACAACAACAGCAACACTGCACCCAGAACTGGCAGCAATGTTGTACCTGTTGCAGTCAAGGACAAGTCCCAGATCACTTGTTTCGAGTGTGGAGTGAAGGGTCACTACTCCAATGAGTGTCCCAAGAAGACTGCCGCCAATGCCCCTATGAATGCCCCAGCTCAGCACCAGCGTCGTGTTCAGCCAGGAAGGAGATTTGCCCCAGGGAACCTGCACAACCGCAACGGTCGTCTCTTCCACATGAACGCAGAAGAAGCCCAGGAAGCACCAGATGTAGTGCTGGGTATGTTTTCTGTCAACTCAGTTTTAGCAAGAGTATTGTTTGATTCTGGAGCATCGCATTCATTTGTCACCGAAGAATTTGTATGCACTAGTAAGATTCGCCCAACCAACTTGAAGCATGTCATGATAGTTCAAATCCCCGGCTCAACAACAAAAGCTAGAAAAAATTGCAAAGCTGTACCTATCAGAATATATGGGATAGATTTTTATGCCAACCTAATTGTACTTGGAACCAAAGGATTGGAAGTAGTACTAGGCATGGACTGGATGTCAAGGCATAAAGGACTGATAGATTGTGCTAAGAAAGCCATCACCATGACCAGTAGTTCTGGAGTAACAGTAGAACATATCTCTGAAACCTTACCCCGTCAATTCAAATGCAACAAGAGTGTAGCCCTGCCTACCATTGACCAAGTCAGAATAGTCTGTGAATACCCCGATGTATTCCCAGATGAATTGCCAGGTTGCCCCCAGATAGGGATATTGAGTTCATTATCGAACTAATCCCCGGAACCGGACCTATAGCCCAGAGACCTTATACCATGAACCCCTCAGAGTTAGTGGAACTGAAGAAGCAGTTGGATGCCATGTTAGCAACAGGCTTGATTCAGCCAAGCGCATCACCTTGGAGATCACCAGTGTTATTCGTCGACAAGAAAGATGGAGGCAACCGTCTGTGTACAGACTACAGAAAGTTGAATGATGTCACCATCAAGAACAAGTACCCCTTGCCAAAGATAGAGGATCTATTTGATCAGTTGACTGGAGCTCAGGTATTCTCAAAGATTGATCTTAGGACTGGTTATCACCAACTTAAGATTCGTGCAACGGATATTCCGAAGACCGCCTTTACTACTCGCTATGGTTTATACGAGTATACGGTTATGTCTTTTGGATTAACCAATGCCCCTGCTTATTTCATGAATCTCATGAATAAGATCTTTATGAATTTTCTAGATAAGTTTGTAGTTGTGTTTATCGACGACATCCTTATCTACTCCAAGTCCGAAGAAGAGCATGAGCAACATCTGAGGATCATCCTAGGAACCCTGAGAGAGCATCAGTTATATGCCAAGTTCAGCAAGTGTGAGTTTTGGCTGAAAGAAGTAGGATTCCTAGGACATATTGTGTCTACCGGAGGAGTCTCTGTTGATCCCAGCAAGATCAAAGATGTCGAAGAATGGGAAGCCCCAACCAATCAAACCCAAGTTCGTTCATTTCTCGGATTAGCGGGATATTACCGCAAATTCGTAGAAGGATTCTCGAGCATAGCCCGACCAATGACCCAATTGTTGAAGAAGGACAAGAAGTTTGAATGGACAGACAAGTGTGAAGCCAGTTTCCGGGAGCTGAAGAAGAGATTGATATCAGCCCCAATTTTGATCATGCCAGACATCAAGAAGCCATTTGATGTATATTGTGATGCATCCAAGATTGGTCTAGGATGTGTATTGATGCAAGAAGGCAAAGTCATCGCGTATCTGTCTCGACAACTGAAGCAGCATGAGCAAAACTATCCGACCCATGATCTTGAGCTAGCAGCAGTGGTTCTAGCATTGAAGACATGGCGTCATTATTTGATGGGAAATCGCTGTGAGATTTACTCCGATCATAAGAGCTTGAAGTATATCTTCACCCAGAAGGAGTTGAATATGAGGCAAAGAAGATGGATAGAGTTAATCAAGGATTATGACCTTGACATTCACTATCACCCCGGCAAAGCCAATGTGGTAGCGGATGCTCTTAGCAGATTGCCGTGTAGACTTAACACCATGATCAAAGAGAAGCAACCAAGTTTGTATGAGGAGTTGGAGCAGTTCAGGACTGAAGTAGTTAGCAAAGGATTCCTAGCTAGCATTGAACTTCAACCCACTTTGTTTAGCCAGATCAAGGAAGCCTAGAAGGGAAATGAGAGTATCAACGGGAGCAAACGTCGTATTGGTACAGGCAAAGTACCTGGATTCACCGAAGACGAAGAAGGAGTACTGAGGTACAAAGGACGTATCTGTGTTCCAGCAGATTCAGAACTGAAAGAAGTTATCATGAAGGAAGCTCATGATACCCTTTATTCTATCCACCCCGGAGGAACAAAGGTGTATCAAGATTTGAAGGAGCAATTTTGGTGGCACAAGATGAAACGAGATATCGGAAGCTACATCGCCAAGTGTGACATTTGTCAAAGAGTCAAAGCAGAGCATCAGAGACCTGCAGGATTGTTGCAACCATTGCAGATTCCGGAATGGAAATGGGATTCTGTCGGAATGGACTTTATCACAGGTTTACCTACTTCTAGTAGGGGAAATGACTCAATCTGGGTCATAGTTGATAGAGTATCTAAGGTAGCCCACTTCATACCTGTCAAGACAACCTACCAAAGTGCAAAACTAGCAGAGCTGTACATTGCTAGAATTGTTAGTCTGCATGGAACCCCCAAGACCATTGTATCAGATCGAGGAACCCAGTTTACTTCAAGATTTTGGCAGAAAGTCCAGGAAGGTTTAGGAACCAAGTTAAATTTCAGTACCGCCTATCACCCGCAAATAGATGGACAGACTGAGAGTCAACCAGATTCTTGAGGATATGCTTAGAGCCTGTGTGTTGGAATATGGATCAAAATGGGAAGACTGCCTACCATTCGCAGAGTTCTCATATAACAACAGTTATCACGCTAGTTTGCAGATGGCACCATTTGAATTCCTATACGGAAGAAAGTGTCGTACCCCCTTAAATTGGTCGCAAGTAGGAGAGAGTCAGATCTTTGGACCCGACATTCTCCGAGAAGCAGAAGAGAAAGTTCACAAAGTTCGTGAGCACCTCAAGACCGCCCAATCCAGACAGAAGAGCTATGTTGACAAGAGAAGGAGAGACCTGACTTTCAATGTCGGAGATTTCATATATCTCAAGGTTTCACCCTTGAAGGGAACTCAACGCTTTAGTCTGAAGGGAAAGTTAGCCCCCAGATATATCGGACCTTTCAAGATTCTGAACCGTCGAGGAGAAGTATCGTATCAGCTGGAATTGCCTGAAGAGATGTCAGCCATCCACAATGTGTTCCATATCTCGTTACTCCGCAAATGCCTAGAAGTGCCGGAGAAGACTGAAGTTTTCAAGAACATCGATCACAGAGCTGTGGAAATCAACAACGACCTGACCTATCGGGAAGTGCCCATCCGTATCTTAGAAGAGGCCTACAGGACCACCAGGACCAGGAGTATCAAGTTTCTCAAGATTCAGTGGAGCAACCATACCGAGGAGGAAGCCACTTGGGAACGCGAAGATTACATTAGGACAGAGTTCCCAGATCTCTTTAGTTCCTAGTTTTCTTGTAAATCTCGGGACGAGATTTTGTTTAAGGGGGGAAGGTTTGTAACATCCCAAAACTTCAATCCAAGTTTATCAAAGATCCAATCATCCAAAAATAGGGTTAACAAAAACTTTTCCATTTTTAAAATGAAAGCATTCATATTATGTGCATTTATATAGGAGTTGTTTGAATTGCCATGATTAAGTGATCCAATGCTTGTAAAATGTTTCTTAGGTGATTTAAACATCATCTACACCATTCCCAAACTTTTTCTAAAGAAAATCAAATCAAAAAGATTTAAAATGGAGAAATGGTCATTTTGCCAAAATTAACTCCCATGTCTACTTTGGCTATTCCTAGTACTCAAAAACTAACAGAAACAATTCTTGATCTTTACACCCCTTGCTAGTACACGTCATGAGGTACCAAGGCCCACCTTTTGATCTTCTAAAAACCTTCTGTAAACTAATTTAAATGACAGTTCAAAATTGAATCTAATGCATATGCATAGATCACCCCTATTTCAAAAACCATGTATTTGAGCTCCATTTTCAAAACCCTTGCAGCCAGAGACTACCTAGAAATAGTGGAGATCACCCAAAAATTTTGAACTCAAAATTCAAACTTTGGTCTCCTGCGGCCATTTCATCGAACAGGTGGCAGACACAGATCAAATATTTGTCAAAACACTATAGTGTGCAGTACTTCTTGTCACCATTTGGGCCTAACTCGGTCCCCCTGTCCCCCCAGCTCAAACCCTGGCCCTAGCTCTCTCTTCCTCTCCCCTAGCTGCTCCAGTGCCAAGCCGCCCGACGCCATGCGCCAGGTCGACCATGGACAGCTCGCACAAAGCCGCCCTGCGCTCTCCTTTGCCCGCTGGCAGACAGGCGCCATCACACCGCACCGCCTCGACCAGCCCCCGACCAAAATCGAGCAGAGGACAAGCCCCAGTTGCTCGCGCCCATGTCTCTGTCCGCCATGCCGATCACCCCGGAGCGCCGCGCCCGCCAGAGCAGCACCGGCCTCGCCAAGCCCTAGCCTTGCATGGCAGCAACCGCAGCAGGCCCAGCAACCGCCCAGACATCCTTGTTCGCAGCCTCGCGACCAAAAGCCCCGAGGAACCGCGTCGAACACCGCCGCCCGCGCCTAGTGCACCGCCCGCTCCCGACCAGCATAGACCGCCCCTTGCCGCGCCATCAAGCCATAGAGAATCGCCAGGAGACCGGCCACCGTCCGCCTACCTCGCCCATGCCCTTAGCTCGCTGTGCCGTCGCCCACGTCGAGCTCTGCCCATGCCGCTCTGCACCCTTCGCCTGCCTATATAAGGAGGCCTCCCCAGCAAGCTCTCTTCACACCATTCTCATCCCCACCTCTCACACTCACTCCCCACCGCCAGCCGGAGCCGCTCGAGCACCAGAGCGCCGGAATTGCAGCCGGAGCCGCCGCCTCGGGAGGAGAAGGGCGCCGTTGATCCAGGCCATCCCAGGAGGCGCCGCTTGTACCAGGAGGACTGCCGTCGTCTTCCACTTCGTTCGCCCGCATCACCGACCCCCGCTGGAGCCCCGGTACGCCCCCACTGCACCCTCACTGACCGCGCTAGGGTTTTGTCTCGCCGGCGACCCGTCTGACGTCGACGACGACCCTCAGCCGTCGATCTGCCCTCTAATCGCATGGCCACCTTTCATCCATACCCCTTCGGTACCCCCTGTTCCACTGACGGGTGGGGCCCTCACTTAAGCCAGCCCGCGACGCTGTGCGGAGCACAGTGGGCCGGCCCATTTCGTTCCCGCGCGCGTTGGAAATTCAAATTAGGATTTTTCTTTTTAGTTAGAATATAGTTTCTGTCCAGTGTTTCAAAATTCAATTCTGTGAGTTTGACAAATCCAAATTGCATGAAACCAATTTTGTCTGAAAGGTATTGAAATGCTCTATCCAAGCCCGTTGGATTTAATTCATTTAGAGTTATAAAGTTCTCCTAATAAAAATAAGAAGACAGAAGCTTTTGCAACTTGAAACATTTTTATAAAATCAACCAAGTCAGCTTTTGAGTTGATTCCAACTCTCAAAAATCACATTTCATCATATCTATCCAAATATGTAATAATATTAAGGTTTACATGCAATGACTTTGGACTAGTACCAAAATAATGCTATATAGGCATTTCTAGTCACTTTAAATCATTAAATAATAAAATTAAACCAAAGTAATAGTAATCCAACCTTTAAATTTCATTCCCACAAGTTAGAATATGTGGTGAGGACATGTGTCCACATGAATCCCATATTTTGGTGGTGAATATTAAATCATGGTTAATTTTTCAATGAGTAGAAATTACTTTTCCAAAATAAAAAGGTGGAAACTATTGAGTTAAACTTGTGATGTTTTGGATGATAATAGATCATCAATTGTGTGGTTTAGAATACTACTTAGCCTAAGTTAAGTATTGTTTGGTGATTGTGCCCTCCCTATGTATTTCTAGACGATAGTACCGACCAAGCCTTCGAGGAGGAGGAGTTATACCAAGAAGAAGAAGAAGAAGAAGAAGAAGAAAACTTCAACCACTGCACCAACCAAGGCAAGCTATTAGTGTCAAGCTAACCCTTGAAAACATGCTTTAGTAAGCTAGTGTAGCAAGCTGGAATAAAACTAGATAGTTTAGTAAAGATGCCTTAAGCATACTTTGATCACCCCCCCTCCCTTGATGACATCAAGTTCTTTAATTAATTTTGAAGGTAGCATAAAGAGTATAAAACTTGACCTAATTAGAAACTCTCAGATGTCATTCTATGGCCTGAGATTGATCCCACCTTTCCACCTTAGTGAACACTCTTAACCTAGTGTTTTAGAATAGATCAAAACTTGAGTCACTTTAGATGGGAACACTTGGTGAAAATGAGTTGTGAAAACCTTGGAATGATGAGTCATTCTATTGAGATGTTTTGACATGTGTTGAGAAACACAATTGATTTATGATGGTGAAAATGATGAGGCATGAGCCTTAACCCTTTTGATAAAAACTGATGGTTGGTTTCGGATGCGATACCATTCCAACTTTACCGTATAACCACATTACCTGAATTCGGTAAGGCTTAGCTGGAAATTTATATGCATTAGTATTAGTTCCCTCATGGGAGAGGTTTGAGCTGACGCTACCTCTCAATGTTGTCCACCTATGCAGTGCCCAAGATGACTGATGGTCATGGTTGGGAGGCCATGCTCATAGGAGAGGTGCTTATACTAGGGTGTGTAATGGAAAGGTTATGTTTGATTATCTGCATACTAAGTATGATGATTCAGGGTTATCTCTGACAGATGTATCGAATCTTGTGGTGAAAGTGTACCACCTCTGCAGAGTGTCAAACTATTCGAATAGCCGCGTCCGCGGTTATGGACAGTTGGAAGGGCCATACTGTTTCGTTGTTAGATGTTTTCTAAAGACCATGAAATGAATGATGAACCTTGACTTGACCACAACAGTGTGGTGTAGATGACAATAGCTTCCCAACTTAAGTGATTCTAGACTTTTATTTTATCTTTTCTTGTTTCAGAACTCAGCTTAGGTTTCAAATTTAACTTGATAGTTATTCTTTTAATTAGGCACTTTAACTTAGAAGTATAACCCTTGCTAGTAGTAGTTTGCGAGTACTTAAAGAGTACTCATGGCTTTTGTCCCTGGCTATTATCATGGCCAGACTACCAAGGAGATTATCAAGATGATGGTCAGCAGGACGGCTATGATAACTAGGACTATCTGCCTTCGTCAGCATTGCCTGTGCCCTTGAAGATGGACCCCACCGCTACGCTATCGTTTATTTCCGCTGCTTGTTGTATTAAAGACTGGATCATGAGATCCTCATTTGTATAAAACCTTATGTATGGTTTGTAATGGATGATGTACTATGATATCCAATCCGTTATGTCTCGCAAAAATGGTAATCCTGGGATTGCAAGGTATGGCATAACGGGCATCTGGGATTAAAAATCCGGGTGTTGACACTAAGCAACCTGAAGGGTCTTAATCGTTTAGTGTCTGACCATGGTTTTGGTAACAAACTAGGAGGATTATTAAAGTTGGGACGAAATCTGCCAAGAGGAGTTCCGGCTAATTATCGGTTGCTCACCTACACATATACTTATAAAATTATAATTGTTATACTCATCACTCGTTCACCTAGCATAGTCACTATCACCATGAACTGTATCTCCCCGCGCCTCTTTCGCCATCTGCAGAAAACAACAAACAACCAAATCGTTCTTTACTTTTATGCTTTTTATTTCTGAAGTTTATATTATAGTTTTCTTTAAATACAACCAGTTTAATCCAAATTCTATTCTCATTTTTACACTTGCAGTCAATTCACTCGAAGACGTGTGACAACTTTGGGTGTGACAGAGACTTCACTCATAAACACTTACCTTTGGGCTCCCCGTGGGATCGATATCTATACTTTGAAACTAGCTACAAACGATTTGTGCACTTGCAGACATCAGCGAGCGGAGTGTTGGGGGATACCCCCGGGTAGGGTCACGTCGGGGTATAAAGGCCGAGTTAGCCGAGGTACGGCTAGGTCAAAGCAGATGCGGGCCGAGTCACCTCAAGGCAGGCCGAATCACGGGGTAACCCGGACCAGGGGATGTCCACCTAACTGGGTCTCAGCCGACTTATATCGTAAGTCGGTGAGATGTATCTAACTTGTATGCAGAAACAGGTATGGCCGGATCGACTAGTTACGATCCGGGTTATAGCAAGCTTACAAGAGAAGGAAGATATCTCGCTGGTCAAAGGGTGACCACTGTACGCAGAGCGTGAGCGAAGCGGACAGAGGCCAGGACCACCGAGGCATGGCCGACAAAGGTGACGAAGCCTGTGTCGGATGACGCGGGCGCCGTAGAGGCTCACGTAGCCTCTACATGGATGACACTGGGTTAAAGTAACCCGGTCGGCTTACTATTTTGGGAGGAGGCATATTCCTTGGAAGGGGTTGAGTTTTACTGGGCTAGGGCCTAATTGGAGACCTAGCCACCCCTATATAAGGAGGGCTAGGGCCTCTGTAGAAGGGGTTGAGTTTTACTGGGTTGGTCTGAGACAGATTGAGCTCTAGAGAATCGTGTGTGTTCCTGAGGGCTAGCTAGTGGTGAGAGTAAGAGAGTTCCTTCTTCCTCCTCTCCCCAATACACCTCAAGGAGCACTTGTAATCTCTGGAAAGTGAATCAAATACAAAGCTACTGTGTGTGGAATCACCACACTATCCCTCCCTGGATTCCCCTAGTGCATTTAGTCCCCACCTTTAGCCTATACATGGCATCTGCCGTGAAACCACCACGATAGTTGGCGCCCATCGTGGGGCTAGCGGTGCTAGCAGGGGTGAAGATCCGGACGGGAAACCTCGTCGGCACCGGCGAACGCATCGTCTCCGGGCTCGTTCAGCGCTTTGGTGCACTGGACTTTGTCAGCGACAACGCTGGCTGCTTCGGCAAGCGTCCACTCCCGTGCAATGGCCTCTTCGTCAAGCTCGGCGCGAACAAGGTCTACGTTGTTGTCGATGTGTCATGCGTTCACCCGCAGCACGTTGTCGAAGGAGGCGAGCCACCCCTTAGCGTGGTTCACGGGGCGCGTATCACTCGCTCCTTGGACCGTGCCGAGGTGATGATGACTACGCATGGCGCTGGCGCAAGCAAAGTTCCGGCACCAGATCCGGAGGTAACGCCTAAGGCACCGAGGAAAAGTAGAGGTCCTCCACTAGAGAGGCCAGAGAATGTGCTGCAGCAAGCGATGGATAGCTTGGCAAACCCAGTAGCAGCAGTGGTAGATCCGGCTCAGGCACAGGCCGAGCTAGAGGAAACTAGACAAAAAATACTAGAGGGTGCGAAAAAGATAGCCGCGGCTCAGCAGTCGTTGAACATGACACTGTGTGAGTACGCAAAGGCAAATAAAGTAGATGCTGTAAAAGTAAAGGGGAGAAACCTCATGAGTGAAATGAACAGAGAGGGTGATACTAGGATTGAGGAGTCAGAGAACTGTTTGTCCGTGGGGCTACCGAAGTACAGTACCCCGGCAAAGAACCTCGGAGCAGCAGATGCAGCTGCATCCGAATTAGAGGGTTTGACGGGTGAAGCCCGTTAGAGACAGCAAGATAGGGTCAATGAGTTGGTTCGGATCGCGAACAGGCAAAATGAGAAATTTCTCAGGGCTAACTGATGCGATCGACTTTCGACGTAGATCTCGTTGGGAACCCCAAGAGGAAGGTATGATGAGCATAGCAGTAAGTTTTCCCTCAGTTATGAAACCAAGGTTTAATCGAACCAGTAGGAGCAAGGAAACACCCCAAAGGTGTTGCTAGTTGAGCTTTGGCAGGGCGCACTATCGGTGCTAGTAGCAACGTGGAGACCTGCACAACACAACCACAGAACTTTGTCCCCAACTTGCGATGAGGTTGTCAATCTCACCATGTTTTGCGGAAAACAAAGGATTAAACGTATCGAATGGAAAGAAGTAAAAGTTTGCAGAAAGTAAACACAAAGCAGAAACAGTTTATAGATTGTATGTAAAGAAAAAGGACCGGGATCCATAGTTCACTAGAGGTGGCTCTCCTTAGATAGATAACATGCTGGGTGAACAAATTACAGCGGGGCAATTGACAAACACCGAGAAAGCAATACATGCATATACTAATCATCTTGACTCCTTTGAGACTTGATTGGGCATTACAACATAATACATAGACCGCCATCCAACTGCATCTATGACTAATAATCCACCTTCAGGTTATCATCCGAACCCCCTCCAGTATAAAGTTGCAAGCAACAGATTATTGCTTTATGAACTACGTGTAAAGTAAACAATACGATTGTTCTATGAACAAAGGATTGCTGTTTTCTCCCTAGTAGCAACAGCACATCTAGTACCTTAGAGATTTCTGTCACTTCCCCAGATTACCAGAGGCATGAACCCACTATCGAGCATAAATACTAACTCTTGGAGTTGCTAGCATCTACTTGGCCAAGATAGCTACTAACAACGGAAAGCATGCAAGATCTCAAATAACAAAGACATGATAGAATCAATAATCAATCTAAAATAGCATCTCAATATCCATCGGATCCCTGCAAACACAACATGTATGGATTACAAATAGATGATCTTGATCATGAACAGAGCTCACAAGATCTAAACATGAAAGCAAAAAGGAGGAGAAACCAGCCATCTAGCTACTACATGGATCCGTAGTCCAAGGATGAACTACTCACGCATCACACCGGAGGCTTGCATGGTGATGAAGAAGGCCTCCAGGGTGAATTCCCCTCTCTGGCAGGGTGCCGGGAAGAGCTTCAGATCCCTCCCGATCTAGGGATGGAGATGACGGCGGCTACAGACTCTTTTGTGGATTTTTGATCGGGTACCTAGGGTTTTCGTCCCGAGGGAACTATATAGGCGAAAGGAGAGGCCAAGGGGGTGTCGGGAGCCACCACACCACCCCTTGGCGTGGGCCAGGCCTGGTCGTGTGGCCAGGTGGTGTGGCCGGCCCCTGGCCCCTCCCTGTCTCGTATTCTGGCACTTGATCCCCAAGCTTAACTCCTGCTCGTATGGAACATCAAAAATTATAGATACATTTGCAATGTATCAACATCCCCAAGCTTAACTCCTGCTCGTCCTCGAGTAGGTAAGTGATAAAAAGAAAGAATAATTTTTGAGGTGACATGCACCATCAAAGACTTGATTAAAGTAATTGCAAAACATTCAAAGCTGGGATCATAGTACTTTAATCATAACATGAAAGACAAAGTTCTAGCAATAAGCAAAGAAACTATGATGCAACACGAAAAGGCACAAACAAAAGATTCATGAATAACATGCTTTGCAAGACGTTTGTTTGTTTCACATAAAGAAAGCATAGCATAATAGTATTCAGCTTGTCCCTCAATAGAGTAGCAATTATAAATGCATAGGACACCTTCAAAGTTCATAAGAGTGACTAGATACAATAGTTTAAAACAAGCAATATCAAGTTATGCATCAATCAACTAGTCTTGGGACAATGCACATAGAACTAAGAATGGCCACTATGCTCTCAAAGTAGGTGCATAAAGATAGAAGGTGGAGACTCAATATAATGGTGGAAGAAAGGCCTTTGTAAAAGGAAGTAGGGATTCAAGTCTCATAAAGAGCTTCCAAAAATTATGGTACTTAAAGCTTTCAGCTCTCATTGCCCCTATCATAAGCATCTTGAAGTGATTAAGGTTAAAGTGAACAAACTATGGTGTACATGCTTGACGAAGTATAAGTCAGAAATCTCATGTCCCTTGTATACGAGGGCCGCTCCTCATGCTACTCAAGTTTAGTCACCGATAAGTTCTTGTCATTGTAAGTACATGTGTATCATTGAGAACCGCCAACGGGGTACCCCTTGCCCGATGATACGGAAGAATCCCCATATCAAAATGACAAGGCAAGCAGACAACGAGCATCTCAGCATTCTTCTTATTTACCATGGGAATATGGTGTTTTTTTTCTCTCTTTCCTCTTTTCATAGTATCTCTTTTTTTCTTTTCTCTTTTTTCTCAATATAGGACTCTTTTTTTATAAGAAGAATGCTTCATAGACAGCTCATTATGGTTACGCTGCAGGTTTCCACCATGTCAACATGGATTAGACCAGCGTCCCAGGCGTTTCTCTAACACATATACATAACTCCATGGACTTACAAGCTCCCCTTTCATTTCACACCGACGACATCCATATACAAAAGAGCATGATATCAACTAGGTACAAGTACCACGTGCAATGTTGAAAGTGTTCCCCATGAAAGCATGGTTCTGCTAATTCCCAACAAATAAGTGCAAGCATATACAACAGAGAAGACACAATGGTTCAAGATTATTAAGGGCAAGTAAAGTAAAGTGTGCCATCAAGTTCGTGAGAGCTTTAATAACTAGTTTTCTCATAACAAGTGGAAGGTAAACAAAAGCATGAATATATTCGGAGTAGCATAAGCTAGTAGGTAGGTATGGTGGACTCTTTGGAATAACTTGGTTTAGGGAGTTGGATGCATGAGTGGAACTCATACTTGGTTGTGGAGGCTAGCAAAAGACTGGGAGCGACAAACTAAGTGAGCAATAATGGCCATAATCATGCAGAGCAACAAAACATCATTGATCAAAGAATAAAGTGATACTACAAGTTGAAAACTAAAGGATCATAAAGGCTATGGTGACTTGTGATAGTCATAACATGGTGTGAGCATGCGCCAAGTCAACCCAAATAAAGCATCAAAGGAGAATACCACTATACTATGCTTTAATATGCTAAAACAACGCATGATTCATCCAAGGCACATTAAGCAATCTCAATTGTTTATAACAAGTCATGCTACAGCAAAGAATACTAAGCATAAAGCCAAAAGAATATCAAGCATGGCATGACAAAGCATAGCCACAGTCCAAAACGAGCTCTTTTTACCACATAAGTATAAACTTTCCTACTCTTTTCCAAACCAAACCAAACTATTTGCAAACCAAAGTATGAAAGAGGGGGTCCAACCAACTTATTCAGAAAACTAAGCAAACCAAAGCAAACGAAAACCAAAACGAAAACGAAAAAGAAGACGCTCCAAGAAAAACACAACTGTGCATGAAACAATAAAAATGAAGCGTTTGGAAGAAACCTGGGATTTTTATTGATGAAGAAGGGGATGCCTTGGGCATCCCCAAGCTTTGACGCTTGTACTTCTTGGATATTTCTTGGGGTGGCACGTGTGGCATCCCCAAGCTTGAGCTTTAGTCCATCCTTCATCTCATTACTCATTCCTTCCATACACCTGAAAATTTTCCTTCATACAAAACTTCACACAATCTCATTAGCAACATTAGTGCACTTAAGATAAATAAGTCTTAAGGTTCAATTCCAACACCAAATAAACTTCCATGAAAACACTAGCTACTGTAGTACTTCCCTCAAAAATCTCAATTCCCCAAAAGAACTCAAGAAGGAACCAACAAGAAGCAAATGCAGAAAATGGCAGAAATCTGTAAAAACAGACCAGCAGGTAAAGATGAATTTTTTCGAAGACCTTCTGTTGCTCAAATCAACAAGTGTTGAACTAACGAAAGTTATATAACAACCTGGGGCAGAAGCACAAACAATTACAGCTAAATCCGACATACAGAGCTCTCTCAGGAATTTTTACGGTGAAGCACAAAAATCTATTTCGGGACAGCAACTTTCCCAATCATTACTTCACTCTCATTAGAGGTTACTCTTGGCACAAAAAGCAAATAAAAAGGATAAGGAGAGGTTATTACAGAGGTAATAACTTCCAAGACTCATGTAAAACTTTTGGGTTATCTCCCAATAAGTACTTTTCTTTAACGCCTTTAAGTTAGGCATAAGAAGCAAAGGAAGAATCAAGTGTTCTCAAATGAAGAAGCATTAAGATCAATACCAGAAATATTTTCAACAAGGCAAGGTATATCATCCAAATAAGTTCGAGAGGATCCTCTCTCAACGCTCTTAGGTTCACTATTCTCATCAAAAGGGTTTGCAGGAACAATCCAATCAAGATTCTTTTCTATGGCATCCTGTATTGCTACTAGTTTAAAGGGTATTAGTATCTTAGGTTCCTCCCCATTAGGTTCGGTTTTGTTCATATTTTCTCGTGTACCAATAACATCTACACATGAGCCTAGCATATTGAAATGTTCAAAGACTTTTCTAGCTTCCTTGGCAACATCATAGAACTCCTTAAACAAAGTTTCTAGAATAAAATCCCTCTTTTCAGGGTCCTCAATTTCTTTAAGCTTAAGAAACATTACTTGCATTAAGGGGTTGAGGTTAACAAACCTAGCTTCTAACATGTTAATTAAAGAAGTTGCAGCAATCTCATAGTTTGGAGCAAGTTCTACAAGGGATCTATCCTCAGTACCTTCATGCTTACTAACATGATTAAAGAATTCTTCAATGTTATCTTTCCCAATTATAGAACCACTACCAATTGGAAGGTATTTCAGGATGAATGTAGGGATCAACATGGTGAGCTAAGGGAGAGGTGACTACTAAAGGAGACTTGATTTTTTTGTGTTTTTGAATAAGAAAGCAAACTAGTAAAACTAATTTTTTTGTGTTTTTTGAAGAAAAAAACAAGCAAATAAAGCAAAAAGAAACTAAGCAAAACAAAAACAACAAAGTAAAGAGATTGGTTATGAGGGACTCCCCTTGTTAAGATGTCCTTGACTCCCCGGTAACGGCGCCAGAAAAGATCTGGTGCGGTGTTGGCGTGGGAGTTTCTTCTTCTTCATTCCCCGGCAACGGCACCAGAAAAGATCTTGATGCGCTCGACTTTCGACGTAGAGCTCGTTGGGAACCCCAAGAAGAAGGTATGATGAGCACAGCAGTAAGTTTTCCCTCAGTTATGAAACCAAGGTTTAATCGAACCAGTAGGAGCAAGGAAACACCCCAAAGGTGTTGCTAGCTGAGCTTTGGCAGGGCGCACTACCGGTGCTAGTAGCAACGTGGAGACCTGCATAACACAACCACGGAACTTTGTCCCCAACTTGCGATGAGGTTGTCAATCTCATCGTATTTTGCGGAAAACAAAGGATTAAACGTATCGAATGGCAAGAAGTAAAAGTTTGCAAAAAAAACACAAAGCAGAAACAGTTTATAGATTGTATGTAAAGAAAAAGGACCGGGATCCATAGTTCACTAGAGGTGGCTCTCCTTAGATAGATAACATGTTGGGTGAACAAATTATAGCGGGGCAATTGACAAACACCGAGAAAGCAATACATGCATATACTAATCATCTTGACTCCTTTGAGACTTGATTGGGCATTACAACATAATACATAGACCGCCATCCAACTGCATCTATGACTAATAATCCACCTTCAGGTTATCATCTGAACCCCCTCCAGTATTAAGTTCCAAGCAACAGATTATTGCTTTACAAATTGCGTGTAAAGTAAACAATATGATTGTTCTATCAACAAAGGATTGTTGTTTTCTCCCTAGTAGCAACAGCACATCTAGTACCTTAGAGATTTCTGTCACTTCCCCAGATTACCAGAGGCATGAACCCACTATCGAGCATAAATACTAACTCTTGGAGTTGCTAGCATCTACTTGGCCAAGATAGCTACTAACAACGAAAAGCATGCAAGATCTCAAATAACAAAGACATGATAGAATCAATAATCAATTTGAAATAACATCTCAATATCCATCGGTTCCCCGCAAACACAACATGTATGGATTACAAATAGATGATCTTGATCATGAACGAAGCTCACAAGATCTAAACATGAAAGCACAAAGGAGGACAAACTAGCCATCTAGCTACTACATGGATCCGTAGTCCAAGGATGAACTACTCACGCATCACACCGGAGGCTTGCATGGTGATGAAGAAGGCCTCCAGGGTGAATTCCCCTCTCCGGCAGGGTGCCGAGAAGAGCTTAAGATCCCTCCGGATCTAGGGATGGAGATGACGGCGGCTATAGACTCTTTCGTGGATTTTTGATCGGGTACTTAGGGTTTTTCGTCCTGAGGGCAATATATAGGCGGAAGGAGAGGCTGAGGGGGTGCCGGGAGCCACCACACCACCCCCTGGCGCGGGCCAGGCCTGGCCGCGTGGCCAGGTGGTGTGGCCGGCCCCTGGCCCCTCTCCGTCTCGTATTCTGGCAGTTGATCCCTTCCAGGAAAATAGGCACTTTGGCTTTTGTCCCGACCAATTCCGAGAATATTCATTTTTTGACTTTCCTGGAACCAAAAACAGCAGAAAATAGGCAGCTGGCACTGTGGCTCTTGTTAATAGGTTAGTCCAAGAAATCATATGAAAAGTACTCCAAAGTTAGAACAAATCACAAGAAAGTGGATAAAACCAACCATGGAACATCAAAAAATATAGATACATTTGCAATGTATCACTAACCCGGAGAGAGCTGGGGCCTCCAAGATCGTTCATTCGGCGGTGGATAACCCGGAGAAATCCGCTGGAGCTGCATCGTCTCCTCATGGTGGTCCTAGGAGAGAAGAGGTAGTAACCTCGGCCAGGAGGAACAAACAGATAGTCCCATATGACCCGGCAAGGGCAGGGAAAGGAAAAGAAGTGCAGAGAAATGACGATCGACAAAGTGTGAGCCGAGGTGAAGCTGGCCGAGGTAACCGCAACCAAGGCAATGCCAGTCAAGGAAATGCTGTAAATGGCAATGTCGCGCAACTCGGCAGGAGCAGGACAAGCGCAGCAGCGGAATATACCAAGGCAAGAGCAAAGTGACGGCTGAGGTATGCAACAGAGAGGTGCTCCATGAGAGCAAGACGGATATAATGATGGTGATTCAGAAATGGTGAACGCTGGATACCCAAGGCCGGACTATCATGTGATAGGGTCAAGATTGGGAAGCAGGGATTTGATGCCTGATGATGCTAGATTAAAACTGGATCGGTTGTATAGGTCGGAGCAGATAGAATGTCAAGGTCCCCCGGGTCCTGCGTGTTTTGGGCCCCAGATCATGAAGGAACCTCCGGTACCTAACTTCCAGCTACCTAGAGGCACTAAGACATACGACGGCAGCACAAAGCCGGAGGATTGGTTGATTAACTATGCTACAGTGGTAAAGATTGCTACAGGCAACTTGAGATGGGTTGTGAGATACGTACCCCAGATGTTGGAGGGGCCAGCAAGGGTATGGCTAAACAATTTGCCGCCCGGAAGTATTAACTGTTGGATCGATTTTGAGGAAATGTTTGTCAGCAATTTCTCAAGTACGTATTAGAGACTAAATAGGCCACAGACCCTAGCAATGTGCAAGTAGAGACCGAATGAGACGGACCGGGAGTTCGTAACCCGGTGGTGTACCATGCGAAACTCATGTCAGGGTGTGATTGAGTCACAGGACATAGCATGGTTTGCACAAGGGTGTAGATATGCAAGAATGTTGTGGCAAAGATTGCAAAGGGATATGCCAACTATGTTGGCAGAGACAATCCGGATTGCTGATTCGTATGCTTTGGGTGATCCGACTCAACCCAGGCTCATGTCCAACGAGTCAAATGAGGAGTACTACCAGAGAGATGGAGTCGGGTCATCCCGGAGGAATGATTACCGGGGTAAAAGAAGAGATGCCAGACCGGATTACCGATACAGTTCGCAACAAGTTGCTGCTGTGAATCAAGATCAACCCGGAGTAGGGGGCAATCAACGTCAGAAAACTGGAGGGCAACAATGGACACCGAGAAACGATGGCAATAAAACTTGGACGCCAGAGCAAAAGAAACAGTGGCAGGAAAAGAAGGACTGTCCAAGGTATACTTATGAGTCAATGCTGGATCAGCCGTGTAAATTTCACACGCCAAATCCGAGTAACCCAGCGGGTCAAACAACAAGGCAGTGTGAGTGGATGCGCAAGATAGAACAAGGTGGTTCAGGGAATGCTCAGGCACCTCAGAATGATCAACCTCGGCAGGAGTTACCCCGGCAGCAATTGCTCTCCGGAGCGAACACGCAACAGCTAATGTTACCTCCCCCTCCGCCGAGGTATGACAACCATGAGAGAAGGGATGCAGTGCATCAAGTGGAAGACCAGCATCAACCGGATCAGAGGTACCCCGGAAACGAGGGAAGGAATGAGTACAGAGAACATCATCTGAGTTACTGTGTGTTTACCACGGAGGAAACAGATAGAAAGAGCTTGCAGCACCGACATATGGAAGTGAATGTTGTAATGCCAGCAGTGACGAGGTATATGCCTTGGTCGAACCAGGAAATTACCTGGAGCATCAAAGATCATCCCAAGCTTATGCCAAGTCCTGGTTCATATGCGCTAGTGCTGGATCTGACATTCATTGGGCCTAACATCAATGTGAGGTTCTCAAAGGTACTAATTGACAATGGCAGTAGCATCAATATCATGTATGCGGATACAATGCGCAAGTTGGGTATCTCGGAGAACATGCTCCAGGATTAAAGGACAACTTTCCATGGCATTGTGCCAGGCATTTCTTGTGAGCCCATAGGCAAGGTCCGGGTTGACGTATTGTTCGGCAAGCGAGATAACTGCTGAACTGAGAATTTGGAGTTTGAAGTGGTGAACTTAGAAAGTGCGTATCACGCGTTACTCGGTAGACCAGCACTGAACAAGTTCATGGCAAGTTGTCACATCAGTTATCTCAGGATGAAGTTTCCTGGGCCAAATGGAGTGATTACCATAGCTAGAGATTTCCGACGTTCCATTGAGTGTGCGTCAGCCGGGTCTAACCTAGCCGAGTCACTCGTGATTGCACAAGAGAAAAGAAAGATACAGGAAGTGGCGTAATTGGCTCAGTCCGCACAGCAGTATATGCCGGCACTGAGTAACCCGCATGGTAGTGTTTCATTCCAAGCCACAAAAGATACCAAGAAAGTGCTTGTTGATGATATGTTCCCAGAGCGCACCATAACAATTGGTGCCGGGTTAAATGACAAATAGGAAAGCGAGCTCGTTAGCTTCCTCCGTGAGAATCGGGACATTTTTTCTTGGTCCACATAGGACTTGCAAGGTGTTCCGAGGGAGTTGGCCGAGCACTCTTTGAAGGTGAGACCCAGAGCAAGGCCGGTGAAGCAACCTCTCCGCCGCTTCGCCGAAGATAGGAGAAAAGTCATTGGAGATGAGAGAGCTCGGTTACTAGCAGCTGGATTTATCATGGAAGTTCTTTACTCGGATTGGCTATCTAATCCGATGCTGGTGGAGAAGAAAAAGGACGATCCGAATGTGGCAGTGGTTTGGCATATGTATATCGATTACACGAACCTGAATAAGGTGTGTCCGAAAGATCCATTTCCACTGCCAAGGATAGATCAGGTCATAGATTCAACTGTTGGATGTGAACTGTTGTCATTCATTGATGCATATTCTGGTTTCCACCAGATACCCCTGAATCCGGATGATCAAATAAAAACTGTATTTATCACCTCGTATGGGGCTTATTGCTATCGCACCATGCCATTTGGTTTACGTAATGCAGGGGCAATGTACCAGAGATGTATGCAGAAATATTTGCACGACCAAATTGGTCAAAATGTACAGGTGTATGTGGATGATGTGGTTATCAAGACCAAGGAAAGCAAACCGCTCCTGGATGATATCAGGCAGACATTCGCGAACCTAAGGAGGTTCCGAATGAAGCTTAACCCGGAAAAATGCACTTTCGGTGTCCTGGCTAGAAAATTACTCGGATTTCTTGTCTCCAGCCGAGGTATCAAAGTCAATCCAACTAAAATCTGGGCCATAGAGCGAATGGAACTGCCGAAGTGCCTTAACGATGTCCAGAAGTTCACTGGTTGCCTAGCATCGTTAAGTCGGTTTGTATGTCGGTTGGGAGAAAAGGCACTGCCTCTCTATCAACTCATGAAAAAGTCGGACAAGTTCATTTGGACGCCGCAGGCCAATAAGGCCTTTATCCAATTAAAGAAAATGTTAGCCACTGCACTAGTGTTAGCCTCTCCACTATCAAAGGAGCCAATGTTGCTCTATATAGCCGCAACCAACCGAGTTGTAAGTGCAGTAATTGTGGTAGAGCACGACGAAGAGGGTAAGTCAGTGCAAAGGCCAGTGTACTATCTGAGCGAGGTATTATTAGCCTCAAAACAAAATTATCCGCACTATCAGAAAGTGGCGTATGGTGTGTACATGTCGGCTAAGAAGCTAAAACACTATTTTGAGGAGCATCCCATCAAAGTAATATGTGAAGCTCCCATATCCGAGATAATGAGTAACAAGGATGCAAGTGGCAGGATTGCGAAATGGGCAATTGAGTTAGCTCCTTATGCGCCACAATATGACAGAAGAGAAGCAATCAAGTCTCAGGCTGTGGCCAACTTTTTTGTGGACTGGACCGAGGTGCAATATGAACCACCGCTACCAGATCCAAATTACTGGAGAATGCACTTTGACGGGTCAAAAACAAAAACCGGGTTAGGCGCCGGAGTGGTACTTACCTCGCCAAAAAATGACCAGCTGAAGTATGTGCTACAGATCCATTTCGCAGCATCAAACAATGTCGCCGAATATGAAGCACTTGTACATGGGCTCAAAGTGGCAAAAGAAATTGGGATACGTCGGATCCAATGCTTTGGCGACTCGGATTTGGTAGTTCAGCAAGTGTCGGGGCTGTGGGACGCGCTTGATCCAAACATGGCATTATACAGATTCCATGTGCAGAAAATATCAGGTTACTTTGAGGGATGCGAATTTCGCCATGTACCCCGGGTGGAAAATGAGGCTGTCGACGTATTGTCGAAGCTCGGATCAACCCGACAAGCAATTCCACCGTGTGTAGCATTAGAACACCTCATAAAACCATCTATCAGGCCGTCCCCAGAAACCGACTCAATCTACGTCCCGGAAGATCCAGAGTCCGGAACTGTACCCATGGACATTGACGTGGGAGATGGAACGCGAAACCCGGGGACTGCCTTGGCAAACCCGGGGACTGCACAGCGTGATCCGGTTGAAGTTATGCTGGTGGATCATATGGAAGTTGATGAGGATGTGTTCCCTGTGCGAGCTGTACCAACTTGGGCGTTGCCCATATTTCAATTCCTGAAAGATGGAACCTTACCCGCTGAGGAGGTGTTGTCCAGGCAAACTCAGAAGAGATCAAAGGCATACACGATCATCAATTCCGAGCTATACAAAAGGAGTGCGACCAATGTCCTCCAGTGATGTGTTGACCCAGAAGAAGGGCTTGACATCCTCCGAGATATACATCAAGGGGAATGTGGGCATCATGCCTCGTCCAGAGCCTTGGTAGCAAAAGCTTTCCAGCATGGATTCTACTGGCCAAGTGCCTTGGAACAAGTAGAGGACTTGGTAAGAAAATGCAATGGTTGTCAGAGGTATGCTACCAAGACACATATGCCAATGTCAGAGCTCAAGACCATACCAATCACCTAGCCATTTGTCGTATGGTGTTTGGACATGGTTGGCCCGTTCAAACCAGCGAGGGGAAATATGACTCACATTTTGGTCATGGTTGATAAATTTACAAAGTGGATTGAAGTAAAGCCAATAAGAAAATGTGATGGAGCTACGGCCGTGACATTTCTCAAAGACATCATCTTGAGATACGGTTATCCTCACAGTATCATAACAGATAATGGCACAAATTTTGCTGAAGGAGCATTTGCGCGATTCTGCCGAGATAAGAAGATCCGGCTGGAGGTTGCCTCGGTAGCCCATCCTGCATCGAACGGACAAGTGGAAAGATCCAACGGATTAGTATTATCCGGGATAAAACCCCGGCTCATTGAGCCGCTGCAAATATTAGCGGGGTGCTGGATAGAAGAACTACCAGCGGTATTGTAGAGTTTAAGAACAACTCCGAATCGATCAACAGGCTATACGCCATTCTTTCTGGTATATGCGGCAGAAGCTGTATTACCAGCCGACATAGAGCATGACTCGCCTAGGGTCGCCCAATACACAGAAGCCGAAGTGCAAGAAGCCCGGCAAAATAATGTTGATCTGTTGGAAGAAGCGAGAGAATTGGCATTGTCCAGATCCGCCATATATCAACAAAATCTCCGACGCTATCATAGCCGGAAAGTAAACCCCCGAGTCTTCCGGGAAGGTGATCTGGTACTCCGGTTGGTAGAACGTACTGCTGGCATGCACAAGTTATCCCCCCATGGGAAGGGCCATTCATTGTGAGCAAAGCATTGCACAATGACTCTTATTATCTTATCGATGCAAAACCACAGGAGAAAAACAAGGCAGACAGGTCCGGCGAGGAATCTAAGCGTCCATGGAATGTAGCTCTACTTCGTCCTTTCTACACTTGGCAGAGAAGTGTATGTATCCGAATCTCTCATATGTCGGTGTGTATGCCAGCAATGAGTCTATCAATGAAATGTGGGCACCTCCAGCAGTAACTAGGGGACTGCCTTGAAAATATTTGTTGTCTTCCGTATTTATTATACGTCGGCTGGCGTAAGTTTTTCTACTTAGGCCGGATTAGTAGTGTGTGAGCACCAAAAACCCAACTCTTCGACTTGCTGCTGTCCAACAAGATTTGGCTTCATGGCAAGCAAGAGAACAAGTTTGGAATTGCGTAGCACATGAAAAACGACTAAGGAAAGGAACTTAATCGAGTCGACATTTGTTTTTCGGACTAACCTTATGTTTACTTTCGATTTTTTATGCTGAATTATTTTGACCTAATCCTAAAGTTTCCAAGTATTGTTAAGACAATTTTTGAAGCTCGGACTCGTAAGTCATAAAACCGAACCAAGGTAGACACGAGCCGAGCCAAGAGATTGGATGAACAACAAAATGAAACTCGGGGACTACGCCCAAGTCAATCCAGCATAAAAACTTAGTAGCAAAATATCACTTGTGTGCTTGATACAATTGCACCCGGCATACCGGGGATCTAATGAAATTTAAAGTATTTATAATCAAGGAGCAGTAGGAGGAGGTAATTCGGCACCAGCAGGCACAGCCCCAGCCTCGGCTTCAGAGTCATGTGCATCTTCCTCGACATCCGAGGCTTCGTCCTCTTCATCCTCATCTGAATCATCTTCAGCGTCTTCAACATTTTCATCGTCGGCAGCATCTAGGAAGCTTGGTCCCTCGTTCCATTGATGAATGGGGGCGTATTGGATGAAGCTATGAGCGCAAGCCTTGCACCGAGCTACCCAATCAGGGTCAGTAGACCACCTTGATCCGGTGCGCATGCGCTTAAGGAGTTTGAGATCAATCTTCTCGTACCACGTAAGCACGTAGTGAAGAACGATCTCAGCTCCGGCGCATCCAGTGGATTCTCTCTAGAGATCGAGCTGAGTCTCGCATTCCATAAGCCTGGCAAAAATAGCAGGGGCACCCTCCGGAGTATCTTCTCTAGGCCAAAAGGCATTGAAGATCCGGACTACTACATCCAAGACGTCCTTGTCGTAGTTCTTCACAATCTCGACACGAGAGGACAAGCTGACCAGCAGGTCCTCCATGTCATATGGAATTTCTCCAGCGCCAGGGGCAATTGGGGTACCCCTCTTCTGGCGGAACTTAGCGACAGCGGTAGTTGCAATAGCATTGCCCTCTGGAAATTTGTCTGAAAACGAGACAGGTGAAATAAGTAAGAAGGGTTGACCCGGAGAGATTCAGGACAATTGAAGAGAAAAGGAGCTTACGAGAAATGTGACTGTGGATCTGGGTTAGCTCCTTGGTACACTTGTCACGCCTCTCCCGGAGTTGAACAAGCTCAGCATTCGCCGACTCAAGTTTAGAGTCGGCCTCCTTCAGCAATTCTTGGTCCTTGGCAATCTGGAGGTTGAGGCGCTCGCGCTCTTCAGTAAAGTCCTGGCTAGCTTTTTGAAGTTCGGATTGATGTTGTGCTTTCAGCTTCTTCATGTCTGCCTTGAGCTTGGCAATCTCATCATCTTTGGTTCGGAGGAGGGCAAGCTCATCATCTTTCTTTTTGAGTTTGGCCTGATGCTGCCCTGCTTGTTTGAGAAAATGCAGCATCATATCAGGCACGGGCACACTATCTTCAAGAGATGCTGAAATAGTTTGTTGACCCGGCAAAGCCGAGGTATGAATGTTTGCCGAGCCAAGGAGAAAAGGAGATAGAAAGCATAAGCAAGGTTGAGCAAGAATAACTTACCCTGGATCTGATCCAATTTTTTCCTCATGATGGTATTCTCAGCCTCCACCCCGGCTATGAAATCCGAATGATGGATTAGTTCGGCAGAAAAAAAAACTTACCCCTTTTATCATGTTCGGTGATAAGCACAGTATGTTTCGCACGCAGCATTTTGTGAGTATCCAGGCGATGCTGAAACTCAGCACTCCGGCGATTGGTGGTCACCTGAAAAAAGTACAAAAAGGTAGCTTAGTCTTGTGCATATTCTAAGTGTACGAGATCCGGGCCAAGTGGAACTTAACCCGGCTCTAGGTGTGTGCAAATTCGAAGTGTAAGAGATCCGGGCCAAGTGGAACTTAACCCGGCTCTAGGTGTGTGCATATTCGAAGTGTACAAGATCCGGGCCAAGTGGAACTTAACCCGGCTCTAGGTGTGTGCATATTCGAAGTGTACAAGATCCGGGCCAAGTGGAACTTAACCCGGCTCTAGGTGTGTGCATATTCGAAGTGTACAAGATCCGGGCCAAGTGTAACTTAACCCGGCTCTAGGTGTGTGCATATTCGAAGTTATCAAGGAGTTACGTTAGTTCTCTAAGGAGCATCCGGCCGAGAAACAAGTTACTCCCCCGGAGGCTCGGGGACTAATGGCTATATCAATAATGTCTACTACATGTTAAGGAAAAGACGAAGTAACGTACCTCCATCATCCGACCCGCAAGATTAATTGCCTTGGCAGCAGTATTCATTTGCGCAGCAAATTCGGCAGGACCAAACTTCTCCAGGAGATTGTCGTTGTGGACGAACTCCGCCTTGTTCCAGTTGTTCACAAACTCGATCAAGGTCGGAGGGTATCGCTCGCCGCTGAGCATGTCGGAGGGTATCGCTCGCCGCAGGACCAAATTTCGGCTTGCGAGCTCTCCGAGCCACGGCCTTAGCCATGGCCTTGGTGGCAGTTTTGTCCCCAGACTTCTTTCGCCTTTTAGCTGGCTGAGAAGGCCCGGAGGAAGATGCAGATGCAGCTCCCCTCTTCTTCTTTGGTGCGACCGAGACAGGCTCACCCACGGCAAGGGGAGGGTCTTCATGGATCTGCCCACCGGGGTTAGCTGATGCCAGAAAAGCATAAGAAAGGGGGACAGCGTCAAATGCCTCCATATCCTCAACGTCCGAATCATCTTCATCGTCGGGCCAATCTCTAATGGAAGAGAGTTTACCGGTGGGTCGCTTGGTCGCACCGGCCATTGGAAGGAATATCTCCTGATCCGGTTCCTCTTCGTCCGAGGTATCCCGGTCAGGCGCCCATTTGAGGGAAGGCTCGGTGCCATCCTCGAGGGTATGCTGAAGAAACATCTAAGGGAAAGAAAAGGCAATAGGATTAAACATACAACAAAAACCGACATATGATTTAACTCGGAAAAAGGTTTGGGGCACGAGACTTACCGTGGGGGGAAGCCTATCTCCGCAGAAGTGTTCGATCCCCCACGTCCACTCAGAAGAGAAGTCCTTGTTGGTGGTGAAGAGGGCCTTGACCCGGCGATAGATCTCGGTGTTATTTAACTCGAATGAGGAGGTCCGGTTGGGGTCGCAGCCCCAGCTCATGTGACAGAGTTTGTGCGTGCATCTCTGAAGGGGGGAGATCCGGTTGCGGACGAATGTGATCATGGCGTCCTCATTGCACAATCTGAGATTCTTCAGCTCCTGGAACCTCTTATTGACTTGGTTCACCAGGACAGTGGGCTTCTTGGGGATCTTGTCCCACAGATCCGGGTTAGGAGGACCCAGAGCGTAAGGGCGCAGACGGATCAGATCCTCAGTTGTGCTGTTCCGGACATAGAAGAAAGTCCAGGCCCATCCCTTGCAAGAGTCAAGCCCCGTAACTCGGGGAAAGATAGACTGTCTCCGGGGGGAGATGGAAGCTGCGCCGAACTGCGTGAGCTGTTTGTCCTCCGGGTCAAGTTCTATGTTCGGAATCACGTTCCGGCGAAGGCCAAAGAACCGGATCCAGAGCTCCTTCGTGGGCCATAGTCCGGCGTAGCCTTCAATGGTGGAGGCAAAGGCAAAGAGAGACGTGATGGTGTTAGCCGGAAGATGGTGCGGCTGAAGCTCATATGTGTTGAGCCAGTCGTTGAAGAAATCGCTTGCTAGAAGCCCGAATCCACGTTGGAAGTGGGAGAGAAATACCACATACTCACCCGGATTGGGTGAGGGGGCAAGCTCAGCGACAGCGAGGCGTGCGGTGACACCCTCCGGGATGGGCCTGGTGCGATACAGCCAATCCAGGTCATCCTGGCAAACCCAGGATCCAGCCCACGCGCCGCGGTCGGCGTTCGTCGCGTCTTCCTCCATCTCCTGCTCTGCAACGGCGAGCTCCTCCTCTGTCATCTCGAGATCACTGCCCTCACTAGCGCTAGCGGCGGTGGGTGACAGTGGCCTGGATAGGCGAGGACCCGTGGCGGAAGAGATGCGGGGAGATGGCGGCGACGCTGGTGCGCGTGGAAGCAGTGCGGCGGCGGCGCTGCTACTCAGATGCGGTGGCGGCGGCACTGTCGCTGGAAAGGAAGAAGAAGAAGTAGAGGCAGAGGGGCGCGGAAGTGGGGAAAGAACCCAAGGGGCGCACCCCTCCCCTATTTAACCACTCCCTTGAGGGGTAGTGGGATCGCGCTGTGCGGGCAGGCCACACGGTGTGGCCGTGTACTACCCGGATCAACCAATCAGCAGCGAGCCACAGGAAAGGCCACAGGGCGCAGGAGATCCCATGACGTGACGTTATGATGCAGTTAATAAGGAGTCAGGCACGATGTGACGTGTGCTATAGTAATAACTGACAATTACTGCGGCAGTTACTGGCGCAGGCCCTTAAAATGAGGCAAACGTGATGATTAACCTCCACATGGGGAAGCGTACAAGAGAAGGAAGAGTGATCCGGATGAGTATGAGGTGACCTGGCCAGCGAGTGAAAACTCGGAATGTGCCAAGGGAAAGTAAACCAATGAAAATCCGGACTATGAGGTAACTCGGAAAGAAAACCAGAGGCTAGATAAAATTGAACCTGCTGTGGCCTTAGCGGCTAAGGCAGCTAAGACCGCACCAGCTTCGGGGACTAATGTTAGGGGGATACCCCGGGTAGGGTCACGCCGGGGTATAAAGGCCGAGTTAGCCGAGGTACGGCAAGGTCAAAGCATATGCTGGCCGAGTCACCTCAAGGCAGGCCGAATCACGGGGTAATCCGGACCAGGGGATGTCCACCTAACTGGGTCTCAGCCGACTTATATCGTAAGTCGATGAGATGTATCTAACTTGTATGCAGGAACAGGTATGGCCGGATCGACTAGTTACGATCCGGGTTATAGCAAGCTTACAAGAGAAGGAAGGTATCTCGTTGGTCAAAGGGTGACCACTGTACGCAGAGCGTGAGCGAAGCGAACAGAGGCCAGGACCACCGAGGCGTGGCCGACAAAGATGACGAAGCCTGTGTCAGATGACGCGGGCACCGTAGAGGCTCACGTAGCCTCTGCATGGATGACACTGGGTTAAAGTAACCCGGTCGGCTTACTATTTTGGAAGGTGGAATATGCCTCCACGTATGCTCTAATTGGAGACCTAGCCACCCCTATATAAGGAGGGCTAGGGCCTCTGTAGAAGGGGTTGAGTTTTACTGGGTTGGTCTGAGACAGATTGAGCTCTAGAGAATCGTGTGTGTTCCTGAGGGCTAGCTAGTGGTGAGAGTAAGAGAATTTCTTCTTCCTCCTCTCCCCAATACAGCTCAAGGAGCACTTGTAATCTCTGGAAGTGAATCAAATACAAAGCTACTGTGTGTGGATTCACCACACTATCCCTCCCTGGATTCTCCTAGTGCATTTAGTCCCCACCTTTAGCCTATACATGGCATCTGCCATGACACCACCATGACACGGAGGTAGTTACCTCCGGGATGCTGAAACGTATTAATTTAGAGCAAGCTTGGTTGTACCCTAGAACTTTCTTATCTCTCTAGTTCCTTTTTCTTGGGTTGACATGGGTGTCGCTAAGGGTGGTCGACTGCCCCTCCTTGTATCCGATCATGTAATTTTCCTCTTCAAGGCCTTTCTTCTTGTAATTAATAACATGCATTTCTCTTTCCTGGTTTAAAAAAAATTTGGTACCATCACAATAAATAAAATGTGTGCAGCAAATAAAACACCCATGCAGACTTAACAAAATTAGTCATCATATGCAGCAATTCTTCTAGACCATTGTAGCAAAAAAGAAATATTTTTAAGCCATTAGAACATAACTGGAAGTCTTGCAACAAAAAATGACATTGCAATACTATAGGGTTGCCGTAGCAGATAACAAAAAAATTAACTATGCGTAACATCCTGAATGCCCAAGGATCTATCT
The DNA here is from genome assembly GCA_916181665.1 of Avena sativa. NCBI lineage: Eukaryota > Viridiplantae > Streptophyta > Magnoliopsida > Poales > Poaceae > Avena > Avena sativa. Next base: position 99,200,907 of record OV702287.1, on the reverse strand, counting down.
AGAAATAATGCAATAACGGAGGAAGACATCAGTAATGTACCCTTGAAGACTGAGAGAGCTTTATGCTCATACAGGAGTCTAGATGATGTAGTCATACCCGTCCGACCTCAAGGTCACGAAGCTCCTCGCACGTCACCCCTTGTCTAGGTCGTTATACGATGGTCCGGAAGCTTCAATAGCCCCACCGAGTTATCACATTCATACGGTGCAATACGACGACTCCTGAACTCTCCCTGTTGGGTTGCGGAAGTAGACCTCCTAGCGGAATTACTGCAGCACAACGGCGTGCCGTAGATGCGTCAACTTTTCACGGACGGTCCTTTCCTTGGGACCATACCACGACAAAGACAACTAAAGAGAGAAAGGGAGTATTCCAACCTAAGGGAATAACTCAATTGTTGTGTGTTTTAATCCTCCCATGGGCACCCCTTTATATAGGCGGAGAGGGGCGTGCCCTCCCCATTAGGTGCCCCATGTGGGATTAAATAACAAAGGAAAAACCAGGAAAAACAGCAAACAACCGGGTGAGCCAACTAGGGTGGCCGAATGGGCCCAGCCTGCTACAGCATCCGACGGTGACAACGGCTGGCCGGGTGGGCCAACCTACCCACCGCGGCCTAGCACGCCACGCAGCAGTGGCGGCAGCTGGCGACCGGGTGGGACGGCGCTGCCCCCCGCGGCGCAGCTCGCCCAGCGCCCCACGCAACGGCTGGTAGCCAGCGCCCGGGTGGGCCGCCGCCAACCCACCTCGTGCCCGCCCGCCTGCGGCTGCCCGCCAGTGCCTGCTTGGGTCGCACGGCAGTGGCTCGCCAGCGCCCGCTTGGGCCGCAAGGCAGTGGCCCGCCAGCGGCGATTGACCACATGTTGCCCCGCACGGTGCGGTGTATCCGTCACCCACTTTTGGCTAGGCCAGCCCAAGAGTTGCAGAAAACTTTTTTTTAGCTGTTTTCTTTTCCTTTTTATTGTGGCTTTCTCCTGGGCCAATTTCCTCCATGATTTTGGTCTAATGAGAAAGTCACTTTATAAATTTGAATTTAAATATTTATTTACTATAAGTTAATTTCAATTAACATATAATAAATGCATATTGTAAATTTCCATTTATCCGAAACTTCTTTAGAACTTTTCCTTTCCTTCTTTCTCCGAACAACTTCGGATCTCTTCGAAACAATTCTGATTTCTCTCTCTTCTATGATTCCATCTCGTAGGAGGATCTCCAAGCGGCGTATCGCCCTTAAGCGTGTTTACCTACAGTTCGGGAATGTTATAGACATGATTCATATCAATGATCAACAGAGGGACTGGGATGCCCATGTGACCCCTATGCACTCCACAATCTCCATCGTGTCGAACCTGAAACGATATATACAATTCCCTTGTTCATGATACAAGACTTGTTCGAGATTTGATCATCGGTATCATGATACCTTGTTCAATCTCGTTTCCAACAAGTACTGTTTTACTCGTTCCCGTGAAATACCATCCCCATGACCTAGTCATGTGTTGCACAACATGGATGTAATTCACCGAGTGGGCCCAGTTGTATCTTCCCGTCACACATGAGAACAATTCTCGATCTTGAAGCATATTTCCTCTACATGCTTCTTCGGATACCCAATGTGCACCTTTATGGTCACCCAGTCACGAGATGACGGTTGATACAATCAAGGCATCCTCCGGTAACAGTGATTGATATGATCTCATAGTCTAAGGATTAGGACAATCTATTTCTAACAATTGCGACATGAACTAAGTGGCATGATCATGTTGTAACAATCATTAGTAGGAAGTGTCCATCACATCATACCAGATGATATGATCTTATTGTTAGTGACTTTTGTTTATCCCATGATCAGGAAACCTTGATCATCTTCTGCCCAATGAACTAGCTGAATAGAGGCTACTAGGGGTCTAGTTTGTTTGTATACCACACATGTATCAATATTTCTGCTTGATACAGTTATAGCATGATATAAAATTATTATGAACGAATGAGATATGACAATAATACCCTTTTATTATTTGCCTCTAGGGCATACCTTTCAAACGCATCAACCAATGTAGGCGGTATCTACAATTATAATAAAAATATAGAATAGTCAGACATTATGAAACTACAATGCTTGTGAAACAAATAATGTATTAGACTGTGTTAAAATGTATCCACATACACAACAATCCCCAACTCCTATGGACCAAAAAAAATAGTTCCATTTTCAAGATCTCAAACACAATGAAAGGAAACAAGAGCCATCACAAGGACAAAATTTGATGGGAAAAATTGTGAAGTCGTGTACTAGGGACAAGAATGCAAGATTGGCCACCTCGATGTTGCTCTTTTAAGGAATTGGTATGAAGGAGAAGGGAGCATCTCCACTCTATGTGACCTTTAGGCGAGATTTAATCAGGGCACGCCTCACGTGATGGAATGCCTTACACGGGAGGTTGGTCTTGGTCTAAGTGATGCAAAGACAAGATAAATACGGATGGAATATACGCAACAATGGTAAATTATTAGTAGACTCGGTGTACAAACCCTTAGTTTATTTAGATATTCTAGTAATTAATACTAAGCACATTTGAAAATTCAAAGTACCACTAAAAATCTAAAAAAATATGTGGTACCTTCAAAGAATGGTTATTCTAACTATAGACAACCTCGAAAAGCGTAGTGGCAACATAGTAGAAAGTTTTGCTTATGTTTTCGTGGTGAGAATATTAAACACGTGTTATTCCTATGCAAGTTTGTGCGTTTTATATGGTCAGTCATCTAGGTGGCTTAAAACTTGTATATACCTCGCAGTGTTGCAAACATTTTTGGCAACTGACTGAGAGGTATAGATTACAAGGATATATCCTCATAAGGGTGGGAGTGATTTCTTACTATGGTTTATATGGTTGTGTAGAAATGACATGGTTTTTAAGGCTAAGAACTCATCTCTTTTGCAGGTTATTTTCCAATGTGCACATCGGCTCCGACTATGGTATCTTCTTGAAAAATTGGAATACCGCGTCCTGTTTATGGAGGTGTGATCACGGTTCGAGCACATGTCAAAGAATATATTTAGCCCATATATGTGTTGATATAGTTTAACGGATAGGCCCTTCTTTTCCCTAGGCTTTTTATTAGTCTTGATGGACTTTGTAATTTGTCTAGCTTTACCTAACTTTTTCTACTCTTTCTTCTCCCTCTCTTTCCAGCCGTGTGCACCCTAACTATGAAAAAATCGGGTGTGAGATCTATGAATGTATCGCCTTGTACGGACTTTTGAGTTCACAAAAGCGCCATCTGTCGGAAATAAGGAGAAGGGAACATGGAGAGGATGCATGAGAACATGTGTACGGTATTTTACATCTAGAGGACATGTAGGCTGCAACACTAGTGACCAGGGGTTACCACTCCACTTTATCATCATACAAACTAGTATATACTACTATGGACGTGGATTTATGGCTCCGAGCGGCGCACGCGGAGGGAATCTTGACGGTTGTTATAGCTTCACGATTAACAATCAAAGTAGTGGGTATTAAGGGAATAATTGGCAGGAAAATCACAATATTGCTGAATACAGCAACACTACTTAATAAGTGGGCCACAAGATCGTCACTAGAACAGCTGAGGACAGGACCATATATGATCATGTTTTTCTTCTCTTTACCATCACCTGCGTCAATAAATTTCAGAGAAATCGTAGAACAAAAAATGTTCCAGAAATTACATGGAACAATAATTAATTTCTAGTATTGACATAGAGTATTTCTTATATGATCCAGGTGACAATAGTGACAACGCAATCCTACCACGCGGCCTTCTTTTCTCCGCCAAACACACATGGAGCATTTTCTCACAGTTCGCTCGTCTCTCTATAATGGCAAGGTGATAAAAAAAAGGTAAACACACAAACAGAATTAAGGAAGGCCCAAGATAAATAAAAAGTCACAGTAGACACCACCACGACTTTCGCAACAAAACTTTTAAACCACTTGGAACAAAAATTCAGTGTCCAAAGAAAAAAGTATTTGCAAGTGGAAGAAATAGGGCCATAATTCCTAGAGGTAGGACGAAGCACGATTACAAAATGAGAAAAAAATTAAATAGGAACAAAGTTACATATGAGGAACAAAAAAGAAAAAGGAACAAAATTTAAACTAAGTGGAACAAAAGAAAATGAGAGGACCATAGTTCCTAAGAAGTGGAACGAATCACGATTACAAAAAAGGATCAAAATATTACCACCCGAGGGAAAATGAGAGGACCATAATTCCTAAAAAAGTGGAATAAATCAGGGTTACGAAATAGGAACAAACAATTAAACTAAGCAGAACAAGAACTTAACACACGAGGAACAAAAAGCTAGGAGAAACAAAATTAGACCAAATGGAACAAAATGAAAAAATTGCACCGAAGAAAAAAATCACATCTACACCAAAAACAAAAAATTAGAATGTAGGGAATGGGTATTTACAAACCGTGGAACAAAACACGAGTACAAAAGAAACTAGGGCATAGTGGAAATACTTTTTGGCAACAATGGGATAGATCATGACTACAAAGCAGAACAGGAATATTGGCAAAATAGGATAAATTAGTACGGAAACAAAAGTTAAACGCGTGATGACCAAATTACAACAACTGTGGGAACATGTAATTTGGCTATGTTGGTATGAAATAAATTACTACGATGGGTGGAAAAAATACCACCCACAGAAACCACACCATTATAAAATAGGAACATTTCTTAGATGATAATGGAACAAGAAATAAGACCGAGCAAAAATAAAAACCTATCTTAAAAAGGGAAAAAGATAAAGATAAAGATAAATAAAGATAAAAGGAATGAATCATTCCAAAGAAATAAGGAAATAAAATAGAAACATATGATGATTCTGAACCGCTCATTGGTATTATCCGTATTTTTTTAGGGCAGGTATTATCAGTATTAAAGGCACGATCAAGTCAAACAATTCCCCGCCTTTTGTTTTTTTTGAGCAGAAACAATTCCCCGCCTGGGTCTCACATACCCTCTCATGTTTTTTTAAGAATCCCGTATACTCCAACGCTCGGCTTGACTGGAACGAAACAAAAGCAGAGGCGAACGATCTTAACAGGCCGGCCCATATATGCGCGCATGCGGGCGAAACGATAGCTCCGGGACGCTCGGGCGCTACCAAGTCGTTTCTCAGAATCCATACATACATAATTAGCTAGGCCTCCTTTGTGTATGCAAATCATAGCATTGGCCTCGTATACATATGTGGAACGTACCTACTGGTACCTAAACTGTGGTGTGGAGAAATACAACGTAAGTCACGTACTCACGGCCGTCTAAGGCTAGTCCTAACGAGAGTATCATAAGAGTATCATGCATGTCACCTTGGCAAAAATCTGACGTGGCACCATAATTAATAAAGAGAGATGTGTTAGTAGTATCATAATATGCTACTGTATCATAGCACGTGAAACTAGGTAATTTAATGATTCATACATCTCATACACACAATTGCATTGAGATTGTAAAAAAAATTAAATATAATGGTACTATGATACTAGTACATGATATTTACCACTAGAGAGGTAGTATCATACACTAGTATCATATGCATGATACTATAGTAATATGATACTCCCACTATGACCAGCCTAAACAAACAAAAAATGTGGCCATCGTAAGTCGCGGTCTACCATGATGGCATGTGAGTTGAAGTGGGAACTAGTTACGACCTCAAAACAAATCAAGCTTAGGCGACAGTAGTAGCCACGTCAGGTTGTCAATATCCTCATTCATCATTAGCTAGGCGGATTGATCATCTTCTGCACCCAAACGCACCAGCAGAGTAACATTTTTGTTGCAGCGTTCAGATGTGGACGCAGTATTTTCTTAGAATTTCTAGGTTTGCATTGAACTGTGCTTCGAGACTTTTTCCCGAGGGTTAGCTGTACTCCGAAAATCGTTGGAGCGTTCAGATGCTGAAGTCGGATTTTAAGTCGTTCTAGGTATGTCGTCAAACCGGTGTACTACCTAAAACCTGCCGGGCACGCACACGCTAGGTTTACGGCGTGAATGCAGAGCACACGCAGCTCGTGGAGAATGATGGGCAGATACGCCTACTTATTAACGACGGCAATAACTGTTTGGTGTCAGAGGCCTGGCACTACGAGCAGCAGATCCAACAAGTGGGGAAACGGAGCCAGATCCGCCCTTCCAAAACTTCCTGTTTTAAAGGAAAACTCTGGTTTGAACGAACGTGAGCTGCCGGCCGGGAGCAAGCTCCACCAACGTGCCATGCGCCCATGCCATGAGAGGCCCCCCGCTGCACGACGGCGAACAGTCCTGCTCCCATGGCGGGCCGGGCCCGGTACGTACCCTGGCGGGCCAGCAACCTAGAATCCATTAGTACTAATTAACTCCAGGCTGGCCCGCTCCGTTAACCACCTGGCCCCCCACGTGCGTCATCATCTCCCCGGTTTATCCCTAAACATTCTGACCTTTTACCGCATCCAATCCATATCCATTGCTGCGAGTGATCTGCCCTGCCGTGTCATGTTATTTCTCCAGATGACTGGTCTGCCGGCCGGTTGTGGCTGAGTGAGCGCCTGTCCCGACAAACGGTACTGTGGGCGACGGGATGGAGGAGCTGTGGGTCTCTGATGAACGGGCCACTTGCAGATGAGAGCCCGTCTGCGTAGGCGTGGTCACGTAGCGAGACGTGACTACATACTACGTACAGTCCTCCTATGACCGACGAGCAGGCGGGGCCGAGACGGAAACTGTACCACGTGCGTGCACACGGCGGCCATCACGTACGGTGCGGTGCACGCACGTATCGCCGCCTAAAAACGGCAGGCGGAACGGGATCCCGGCAGGCGACGACTAGTCCTTGCTGCCACCGGAAGCGGCACTAGTGGCTCGGAAAGCTCGGAGATCCCGATGATGCGGCGTCACGGGAACCGCCTGCACTTCGCATGTCACGGGCGACCGAATACTGGGTCGAGGGGTGAGCGACTAGCTTGGTCCTGCTCTCCGGCCGGCCGGCCGGTAGTACAACCTAGGATAGGACGGGAGTATCTGGCTTGTGGTTGTGTGTATCTTCGGCATGTGATTTTCTTCTTCACCTCTCCCTCTTTAGCTCTTTGATTCCTTATATCTTGGCTTTTCAGATATCCCAAACGTTTGGCTCACGTTCGTTCCCCCACTTATTAGAGAATCATTCTGAAACAAGGCCAGTTCAGCGATACCGCTCTGGCTATTCGATCAATCAGTGCCTTGCGCGGCAGTTAGGCCGGCGACAAGAGGCGCCAGAGGTAGCATCCTAATTGTCTAACAATTGCAATGCTACTAGCTTAGCCTATATATATGCTATTTCCTACATATAATTGTTGCATTATAATTATATCATGCTCATGTCATCATGCCACATTGTATTTGAGCATTATATAAAACTTTTTTCCATTTGATTCTTATCACATATGCATTATTAATTGTATTTGTCTCTTGATATATTGTATTTGGTTCTTGATAAATGCTTGATGCCCAAGTTGAGTTGGGGGCATATCTTTTATTAACTCCACCACCTTTCTTGTCACCACCCCATAATTTCACCATCCAACTATATGTGAGCTTTACATCTTATTTGGGTTTACCTCTAGCTCATATGAGTTGGGATGGATCCTCTTACAAATCCACATGCTCACATGTAAGCATCATATTGTTTTCACATTATTGATATGTGAAGCCACATTTGCATGCTTTGTGAGTGGCATCCCTCTTTCTAGCTTCCATATGGATTGTTTTGGAATAATTGCTCATGTTGGAATATTATTGAGGTTATTATGCATCTAGTGGAACATCCACACTAGCAAGTCCAAATTATATTTAAATATAAGCATCATCCATCTACTCCCCATGGAACCTCCTTTTAATTCCTTTTTGCTTGGTCCTTACTCCATATTAGGGAATGCATATGAATAAATGGCATGGGACTTTGTTATTGTTTTTACAAGAATAAACATGGCATTTATTATACATGCATGGGCCATGCAAGATCACAACCATCCCTTTTTTTCTTGGTTTTCTTGGTTTTTGAAGTAGCGCATGGACAAGAGGCTCTTTTCTTTTGTTTGAGCTCCAACCTCCCCATCTTGATCTTTCTCTCCTTGCCATGTGCACCTAAAATCCTTAACACATCATCTCTCTTTCTCTCTCTCTCTTATACCACCACCATGTGCCCAACAAAACACAGAAGCTCTCACCTCCTTTTCTCTCTAACCCTAAACCCTCATGACCCCTCTCCCTAACCCTACCACCATATCTACCCCATGCTTGATCATGCTAAACCCTAACCCTAATCCCCCATGCCGAAGCACCACCCCTACTCCAGCCCTAATCTACCTTTCGCTAAACCTCACCTACCCTAGCTAACCACCACCCATGATCTACCTCATCTACCCCTCCTCCTAACCCTAGCCGAGCCCAGCCCTAGCTCCATGCCGAGCCTCCCCTCTTCCTCTCCTCTCTCTCCCTCCCTGCCAGGCAGGCCCCACACCCGAGCCAGCCCTTCTTGGCCTCGCCCTGACCCCACCTGCAGCCCATGTGCCCCCTGCCGAGCCGGTCGAGCACGTGAGCGTGGGGAGGAAGGAAAGGTGGCCACCCGACCACTTTTTCCCACCCCGAGCTCCACGCCATCTACCTCTCCCTCTCGGCCTTATCTGTCCCTCTCTCTCGCCTGGTTGCAGCCCCAGATCCCTAGGGCCTCGCCCTCTGCTGTCCTCCCTACCCTGCCACCACCTCTTCCAACTCCGGCCACCACCCTCGGCTTCGGCTTCCACCAACGGATCGAGGAGGCGGGCGTGGTGTGTTGGTGTCGGGGAAGACCAAGGTGTAACACCCTCAAATCGGCCCTATGCAAGTTTTAGCCCTTTCTGCCAAACCCGCATAGAAACGATTCAAGGACGCCCACCAGGCACTTTCGTGCGGGTGAAAAACAAAGAAATAACATTACACAACAGTCCTCGATGGGACCCACAGAACAGATATATATACAACAGCGACTCAACGAGTCAAGAATACAGATATACGATACAAAGATCCAAATCACCTGGAAAACAATACAGCGTCCGAGTACGGACAAGATGCAAATGGGGCTAAGAGCCCTGAAGAATAACCAATGGCGTCCATAACCCTGCCCAGGCCAAGCCGGAAGGGTAACCCTGCTAACGACGTCGATCTCAAACCTGCTAAAACAAAAGGGGTGCCGACAAAGGGCAAAGGAAAAAGAGGAGCGTCAGTACTGAGGCCAGTACATGGCGAGGCTAGAATTCGGCGGCTCTCGCCTACATAGGTATGGTGGGCTGAAGCGGCAGCGCAGCGGCACTCAACAACCTATAGAGACTCGATACAACTGGCGGTTATCAGGGAGGGATAAGAAAGACCTATTCGGATCCAACCTGAAGCTAACACCAAACAAACCCATCCTGGTATTTCCCCCTCGAGACCAAACGAGGAAGTCGGACCAAGGAACTCACACAGTTGGCAATTTTACTCATTCCGTTATAGTTGCAGCACTTACTAATCAGATATAGATAGCATGAGTCATCCTGAAGCCTAAATAGTGGGCAATTTTAATTATCATTCTGTGGTAGTCGCAACATTTACTAGTCAGATATAATTGTCCCGAGGAATCCCAAAACCCAGCAGTTGTTGGCACTTTTATCACATTCCGTTGGAGTTGTAAAACTTACTAGGCATATATAACCAACAACCCAGATCCAGCAGCTGTTGGCATTTTTAATATCCATTCCGTTCTAGTTGAATCTGATTACTAGTCATATATTAAGTCAAGTTTATAGCACTACTTTAGTTATGCTTGTCTATGATCGAGATACTGTGCTCCAAGTCGTCCATAACCGAGGACACGGCTTTCAGAAAGTTTTACCCTGCAGGGGTGCACAAATAGCAACACACACTCAATCAACCTCGGAAAAACCAAATCAAAACCCAACGAGGCATTCACGACAAAGCGATCACAGGATTCAGAAATATTTCAGGGGGCCACCCCACTAAGCTACCCGCAACGAAGTTGGCCGGCTCCGGAACGGACCCAGGGTTTGTGTGGACGGCTGTAAACGACTGGGAACCCAAAAGTGTGACTAGGCTTGTCGATACAGCGAAAACGTGTCACGATCCTAAACAGTACAGGTGCTCCACGCACAATCTTAAATAAAGCAGTAAAGCATGGCATAAGTACAGGATAGTAATAAAGCCCCAAACTACTTTGTGGCCCCAAGAAATAAGAATGAATCAAGCTCTGGCTCGGTGGGTCCATGGCCTCCCGGATGTGGATAGTGCGAAAAATCAAGGAACAGGTATCAAGTACTCGGGGTCCTACGGGACACAAGTGGGCGTGGAAGAACCAAATAACATCTATTGCCCACCGATGCCTCTGCATTAGTTATATCTAGCATTTTATTAGTTGTATTTAAAGTCATGATCATCTCCACCATTAAGCATCTCCACCATAAACATCTGCCAGCATTCGAACAACTCTGGTACTTGACGACACGAGATCGCACCTAAGCAAGCAACTACGACTCGCAAGGCCAGCTATCTACCAAACTCAGGTAATAGGAGGTGTCCAAGGCAATATAGAGGCTGCAAGGGATATAACTGGTATACGGAAACTAAAGCATCGCGACACGGATAGCAATAGATCAACAGGAGGGAATAAAGACTATAAATGCAAAATAGGTAGAAGGGGAAGAGATGCTCGCCTAGGAAAACACTGCCGACGGACCATATCTGGAGAACTTGTCGGTACTCGCATCCACTCATCGGCCTAATCCGTGAAGAAGCAAACACTAGAAGAAACACCGGATGCAATATTTAATACCACGGCAGAAGATCCGGCATGATCATGGTACGCATGCGAGATGAACAATTTAATATGCGACAGTCGATAATGTCATATTATAAAAATAATGGGGGTCTCAGATAGGGAATCACATTAGGGTTCGACGAACTTGGGCTCCGAGGGGTTCGAGGTCGGGTCTCAGGGTCCGGATCTGGGGTTCGGTCTCGGCGGGATCGTTCTCGGATAACGGAGTAGTTCTTGGCATTCCGCGAAGAAGGACTTGGTTCGGCGTCGAGGCGCATCGGATTCGCCCTGGTCGGTGTCGATCTTGTCATCACGAAGATCTTGTCGGGTCCGCGCCATCGAGTCGGTCTTGGCATTCGGGGTAAAGAACTTGGCATCCTCGAGGAAGTACTTGGCGTATCTGTGTCGACGACCTGGGCGTCCGGGTTCTCGGGCATCGGATCCGGGAAGAAGTACTTGTCGCATCTGTGGCCTTCGGGTCAAAGAACTTGGCACGCCCGGGTTCGATCTTCGGGTCCGGAAAGGATTTCATGGTGTTCGGGAAGGAGTTCTTGTCGGTGGTCCTCGAATGGCACCGGGTGCAATGCTTTGGGCTCCATCTTAATCATCGATCACGGACTTGCATTGGTGGTCGTCAAACTTCATCGGGTCGAGGCCGATCTTGGCGAGACGCTCCCATGTTGTTGTTCTTGTCGACGGGATCATCTAGTGCCACCGGGTTTGGGTACGGTCTTCGGATCACGCGGTTTCTCGACGTGGATGTCTCGGTTCGGACAAGTTGTCGATGTGGATCTTGATGTTTCACGAAGACGGTCTATCTTGACCTTGAAGATCTTGTCCACCGAGAGGACTACCGGAGTCCGTAGAGGCACCAACTGATCACCACCTCATACACACGGGTAGGGATTTACAACAGGAACAACAAGAGGACACTGGTTTGAACTCGGACATGCAACACGCACATAGGATACAGAGGGCGTGCGGTCTCGCGGTCTCGTGGCGAGGATGTGGCAGCGGGGTCTGAGAGCTTGGCACGAGGAGATGGTGGTCGGTGGCGAGCACGGGGCGGCAGGGCACCGCGGCCGTGGAGGAGGAGCTTGGCGGCACGACGGAGATGAAACTCGCGGGCGACGGAGCGGAGGTGCCGGGCGAGCTCGGGGACGCGAGCAGCGGCAGGACCAGAGGACGTCGGCCGGAGGAGAGGCGGCGGCGCTAGGGACGTGGGCGTCGTCGGGACGCTGCAGGCGGTGACGGCCAGAGGCGATGGTGGCGGAGCCGAAGCAGGCCCAGCGCGGCGAAGGCGGGGGAACTAGCGACGGAGGGGCTTCGCTGGGGCCGAGTGGTGGCGAGGCTCGCTGGCGGCAGCCCGTGGAGAAGAGAATGGTGACGGCTCGCGAGAGGCGGAAGGGCAGCGGCGAGAAGGAACCAAACGGGGTGGGGCGGCGACCAGAGAGGGAGAACGTCAGGGCGGCGGAGCTCCCATCGGCGCGGCGTCCCATGGCCACGGATCGAGGCAGACACGGCGTCGAGGAGGCGCGCCCGGAGCTTGTGGGGCGGAGGAGAGTCGCGCGGCGGCGACCGCTTGTGCGCTTGCGGCCGGCGGCCAGCGGACGAGGCGGAGCGGGGCCGAGCAGCGGGGAACTCGCGAGGGGCGGCCTGCAGGGCTCCGGAGGCGGCGCTGGTTCAGAAGGGGTCGGGGTCGCGATGAGCGGAGCGAGGCGATCGAGTTGGGGTAGGGCCCACGTGGTGTCGGGTAGCGGTAGGTGGGGATGTGAGGAGCGGTCCAGGTGGTGGGATCGATGCACGGTGCGTGCGGTGGGCGGTGGCAACGAGGCCAGGGAGAGCGGTGTGCGGCAGGCGGGAAAAGGAAAAGAGGTGGGGCCCGGGGCTGCGCGGCAGGGCGAGCGGGGAAAAGGGCACGAGGCCTGGGGATCGGGCCCCAGGGGACCTTGTCGGGCGGGGGTTGGTGGGGTGGTGGAGTGAGGTGGCAGCGGTTGATTGGATGGGGGATTAGGCCAGGGTGACGTGGCGTGCCGTGAGTGGCTGTGGTGAGGTGGAGGGGGCTGGGTAGATAGGCTGAGTAGGTTATTTGGTAGCATAGGTGTTGGGTGTTCTAGGGTAGGTAGGGTTTTCATCTGGAGGTGGCCGGCTGGCTTTCGGGCCTGGCTGGCTGCCTCCCAAAAATAAAATAAAAGTTTTATTATTTAAAACGGGGCTTTTGAAAACCGTTGGTAGATGAAACAAAATATTCCGGAGACCCGGGTCTTAATTTGAATAAAGACGGGAATATTTAGAAAACAAAACTAGGCGTTTCGAAAATAGTTTAGACAAAACCCATGCATGATGATGACGATGCTCAAATGCAATGTGGCATGATGACATGAGCATGCGGTCATGATGATGCAATGCACAAAAACAACGCGATTTTCTAGTAGTGGTTTTTGCGGGGCGCCACAATTCGACACCACTAACAATGGATCTCGCCCTCGAGATCCGCCTCATGGTACCGGAAAGAAGGTCGGCGATCTGCATCTTCTCGCTTCGTATAGATCCTCGCGACACCACTAACAAGAGGTCGTTGTCCCTGATCGTCGAGAGAACACTCCGGGAAACAAAGGACGAAGGTCAAGGTATCCACAAATAAAGCCACCTCTAGCTTCCGTGGACGGAGTAAAATTGCGTTGACCCTCAAATTCAATGTACAAAGCGAATGATAAGAGTAGTGGTATGGTCATGACTCCATCCCGCACTCAAAACATTACTCTGTACATGAATAGTTGAATTATGCAATCAACTCTCGAAATCAGACTGAAGATCTCAACAAGCGGGGTTCGGAAACATAGGAGTGATGCAGGGCTTCATCAGATCTGGCATAGATGATGTCGTCGCGTCGGAAAACACCGGAATACACAAAAAGGAACAGAGAGAAGTCCAACCGATGACAGATTCCTCCGATAACACGAGGACCGGATGTAGCAACACCGTTACCAAAGGAGGGAGCGAAACCCTGAAGGTACGACGGAAACCCAACCACGAGAATTCCTGGACTCGAAGAAAAGATAAGAGAACAGATCCAAAACACGCAGAGGCAAGAGGAGAATAGGAGAGGGATAAGGAGTAAAAGCAGACATAATCAGATCTATCCAACCGATTTTGCAAAAATAGTTTTGACTCTCTACTTCGGCCGTTAGCTAGGTTATCCTACAGGCTAGACTTGTGGGGTATCGCAACTGCTGAGCTCTGATACCACTCTGTAACACCCTCAAATCGGCCCTATGCAAGTTTTAGCCCTTTTCGCCAAACCCTCACAGAAACGATTCAAGGACGCCCACCAAGCACTTTCGTGCAGGTGGAAAACGAAGTAATAACATTACACAACAGTCCTTGATGGGACCCACAGAATAGATATATATACAACAGCGACTCAACGAGTCAAGAATACAGATATACAATATAAAGATCCAAATCACCTAGAAAACAATACAGCGTCCGAGTACGGACAAGATGCAAATGGGGCTAAGAGCCCTGAAGAATAACCAATGGCGTCCATAACCCTGCCCAGGCCAAGCCGGAAGGGTAACCCTGCTAACGACGTCGATCTCAAACCTGCTAAAACAAAAGGGGTGCCGACAAAGGGCAAAGGAAAAAGAGGAGCGTCAGTACTGAGGCCAGTACATGGCGAGGCTAGAATTCGGCGGCTCTCGCCTACATAGGTATGGTGGGATGAAGCGGCAGCGCAGCGGCACTCAACAACCTATAGAGACTCGATACAACTAGCGGTTATCAGGGAGGGATAAGAAAGACCTATTCGGATCCAACCTGAAGCTAACACCAAACAAACCCATCCTGGTATTTCCCCCTCGAGACCAAACGAGGAAGTCGGACCAAGGAACTCACACAGTTGGCAATTTTACTCATTCCGTTATAGTTGCAGCACTTACTAATCAGATATAGATAGCATGAGTCATCCTGAAGCCTAAATAGTGGGCAATTTTAATTATCATTCTGTGGTAGTCGCAACATTTACTAGTCAGATATAATTGTCCCGAGGAATCCCAAAACCCAGCAGTTGTTGGCACTTTTATCACATTCCGTTGGAGTTGTAAAACTTACTAGGCATATATAACAAACAACCCAGATCCAGCAGCTGTTGGCATTTTTAATATCCATTCCGTTCTAGTTGAATCTGATTACTAGTCATATATTAAGTCAAGTTTATAGCACTACTTTAGTTATGCTTGTCTATGATTGAGATACTGTGCTCCAAGTCATCCATAACTGCGGACACGGCTTTCAGAAACTTTTACCCTGCAGGGGTGCACAAATAGCAACACACACTCGATCAACCTTGGAAAAACCAAATCAAAACCCAACGAGGCATTCACGACAAAGCGATCACAGGATTCAGAATAATTTCAGGGGGTCACCCCACTAAGCTACCCGCAACGAAGTTGGTCGGCTCCGAAACGGACCAAGGTTTGTATGGACGGTTGTAAACGACTGGGAACCCGAAAGTGTGACTGGGCTTGTCGATACAGCGAAAACGTGTCACGATCCTAAACAGTACAGGTGCTCCACGCACAATCTTAAATAAAGCAGTAAAGCATGGCATAAATACAGGATAGTAATAAAGCCCCAAACTACTTTGTGGGCCCAAGAAATAAGAATGAATCAAGCTCTGGCTCAGGGGGTCCACGGCCTCCCGGATGTGGATAGTGCGAAAAATCAAGGAACAGGTATCAAGTACTCGGGGTCCTACGGGACACAAGTGGGCGTGGAAGAACCAAATAACATCTATTTCCCACTGATGCCTCTGCATTAGTTATATCTAGCATTTTATTAGTTGTATTTAAAGTCATGATCATCTCCACCATTAAGCATCTCCACCATAAACATCTGCCAGCATTCGAACAACTCTGGTACTTGACAACACGAGATCGCACCTGAGCAAGCAACTACGACTCGCAAGGCCAGCTATCTACCAAACTCAGGTAATAGGAGGTGTCCAAGGCAATATAGAGGCTGCAAGGGATATAACTGGTATACGGAAACTAAAGCATCGCGACACGGATAGCAATAGATCAACAGGAGGGAATAAAGACTATAAATGCAAAATAGGTAGAAGGGGAAGAGATGCTCGCCTAGGAAAACACTGCCGACGGACCATATCCGAAGAACTTGTCGGTACTCGCATCCACTCATCGGCCTAATCCGTGAAGAAGCAAACACTAGAAGAAACACCGGATGCAATATTTAATACCACGGCAGAAGATCCGGCATGATCATGGTACGCATGCGAGATGAACAATTTAATATGCGACAGTCGATAATGTCATATTATAAAAATAATGGGGGACTCAGATAGGGAATCACATTAGGGTTCGACGAACTTGGGCTCCGAGGGGTGCGGGGTCGGGTCTCAGGTTCCGGATCTGGGGTTCGGTCTCGGCGGGATCATTCTCGGATAACGGAGTAGTTCTTGGCGTTCCGTGAAGAAGGACTTGGTTCGGCGTTGGGGCGCATCGGATTCGCCCTGGTCGGTGTCGATCTTGTCATCGCGAAGATCTTGTCGGGTCCGCGCCATCGAGTCGGTCTTGGCATTCGGGGTGAAGAACTTGGCGTCCTCGAGGAAGTACTTGGCGTATCCGTGTCGACGACCTGGGCGTCTGGGTTCTCGGGCATCGGATCCGGGAAGAAGTACTTGTCGCATCTGTGGCCTTCGGGTCAAAGAACTTGGCGCGCCCGGGTTCGGTCTTCGGGTCCGAAAAGGAGTTCATGGTGTCCGGGAAGGAGTTCTTGTCGGTGGTCCTCGAATGGCACCGGGTGCAATGCTTTGGGATCCATCTTGATCATCGATCACGGACTTGCGTTGGTGGTCGTCAAACTTCATCGAGTCGAGGCCGATCTTGGCGAGACGCTCCCATGTTGTTGTTCTCGTCGACGGGATCATCTAGTGCCACCGGGTTTGGGTACGGTCTTCGGATCACGCGGGTTCTCGACGTGGATGTCTCGGTTCGGACAAGTTGTCGATGTGGATCTTGATGTTTCACGAAGACGGTATATCTTGACCTTGAAGATCTTGTCCACCGAGAGGACTACCGGAGTCCGTAGAGGCACCAACTGATCACCACCTCATACACACGGGTAGGGATTTACAACAGGAACAACAAGAGGACACTGGTTTGAACTCGGACATGCAACACGCACAAAGGATACAGAGGGCATGCGGGCTCGCGGTTCGTGGCGAGGATGTGGCAGTGGGGTCTGAGAGCTTGGCACGAGGAGATGGTGGTCGGTGGCGAGCACGGGGCGGCAGGGCACCGCGGCCACGGAGGCGGAGCTTGGCGGCTCGACGGAGATGAAACTCGCGGGCGACGGAGCGGAGGTGTCGGGCGATCTCGGGGACGCGAGCAGCGGCAGGACCAGAGGACGTCGGCCGGAGGAGAGGCGGCGGCGCCGGGGACGCGGGCATCGTCGGGGCGCTGCAGGCGGTGACGGCCAGAGGCGATGGTGGCGGAGCCGAAGCAGGCCCAGCGCGGCGAAGGCGGGGGAACTGGCGACGGAGGGGCTTCGCTGGGGCCGAGCGGTGGCGAGGCTCGCTGGCGGCGGCCCGTGGAGAAGAGAACAGCGACGGCTCGCGAGAGGCGGAAGGGCAGCGGCGAGGAGGAACCGAACGGGGTGGGACGGCGACGGGGGAGGGAGAACGTCAGGGCAGCGGAGCTCCCGTCGGTGGCAGCGTCCCATGGCCGCGGATCGAGGCAGGCTCGGCGTCGAGGAGGCGCGCCCGGAGCTTGTGGGGCGGAGGAGAGTCGCGCGGCGGCGACCGCTTGTGCGCTTGCGGCCGGCGGCCAGCGGACGAGGCGGAGCGGGGCCGAGCAGCGGGGAACTCGCGAGGGGCGGCCTGCAGGGCTCCGGCGGCGGCGCTGGTTCGGAAGGGGTCGGGGTCGTGACGAGCGGAGCGAGGCGATCGAGTTGGGGTGGGGCCCACGTGGTGTCGGGTAGCGGTAGGTGGGGATGTGAGGAGCGGTCCAGGTGGTGGGATCGATGCAGGGTGCGTGCGGTGGGCGGTGGCAACGAGGCCAGGGGAGAGCGGGAGCGGTGTGCGGCAGGCGGGAAAAGGAAAAGAGGTGGGGCCCAGGGCTGCACGGCAGGGCGAGCGGGGAAAGGGCACGAGGCCTAGGGATCGGGCCCCAGGGGACTTTGTCGGGCGGGGGTTGGTGGGGTGGTGGAGTGAGGTGGCAGCGGTTGATTGAATGGGGATTGGGCCAGGGTGACGTGGCGTGCCGTGAGTGGCTGTGGTGAGGTGGAGGGGGCTGGGTAGATAAGCTGGATAGGTTATTTGGTAGCATAGGTTTTGGGTGTTCTGGGGTAGGTAGGGTTTTTATCTGGAGGTGGCCGGCTGGGCTTTTGGGCCTGGTTGGCTGCCTCCCAAAAATAAAATAAAAGTTTTATTATTTAAAACGGGGGTTTTGAAAACCGTTGGTAGATGAAACAAAATATTCCGGAGACCCGGGTTTTAATTTGAATAAAGACGGGAATACTTAGAAAACAAAACTAGGCGTTTCGAAAATAGTTTAGACAAAACCCATGCATGATGATGACGATACTCAAATGCAATGTGGCATGATGACATGAGCATGCGGTCATGATGATGCAATGCACAAAAACAACGCGATTTTCTAGTAGTGGTTTTTGCGGGGCGCCACACAAGGCGACCCTATGCAACCCCCTGTGCCTGCAGACGAGGAGGAGAAGGCCCAGCCACGCGGAACACCGACGACAAAACCCTAGATCCGCCGGCCTCTGCATCGCCGTCGACCTGCTGCTCCCCGGCCCGATCTGACTGCACCAGCAACCTCGCGGTGAGCCACGCACCCTCCCTGACACCTCCCCTTTCCCCTTGGTCGCATGTGATCGTCGGACCGTTAGTCGAGCAGCCTCTGTGCGCCGGCGTCGCGTCACGAGAGCACACCTAGTCGCGCAACCGCAACCCTCCAACATCCCCTTAGCCACCATAGTGGTTTCCGCCTCCGCGCGTGCGCCCCAGGTCACCAGTTCGAACCCCCGTCGCGCCAGCACGCGCCGTTCGTCAGTTTCGTCAGTAAATCGGGGGAAGAAAAACAGTAGTTGTGGCAGTCTTGCAGATACCCCCCTCCCTCACCCTTTTGCCTTAACTCGCGGTACCCCAGGTCCCACCAGGCAGCCTCACGGCCTTTTTGCAAAGAGGTACCCCAGTTCCCAGGACCTTAACCCGCGGTCCCCCTCCGCGACGCGTGGCCAGCACACACCCTCTCTCTGTCACGTGGGTCCCGTTTTCCCGCGGACCCACCGGTCAAACGCTGTGGCTGGGTATAGTCGCGGTAAGAAAAACCTCTGTGCTCCTTTTTCCGCCCAGTCAGCCTGGGCCCAGTCGTCAGTGACTGTGGCTAAGTGGGGCTGTGTATGAAACGTCTGTGCGATTTATCTGTTTTATAAAAACAAATTCTGTAAATGTTAAATATGATTTAAACTCTGTTTTTAATAACTTTTAATTTGTAATTTCAAATAATACAAATAATATATGTTTTTGAATCAGAAAAATGTGAGGATTTCAAATATGCTATTTAAAATATCTTTTGAGCATTTTAAATTTTCGAAATTATTTTAATTGTAATAAAAAAGGTATTTTCTTAATTAATTAATAACTTTAAATCTACAACTCCAAATTCGACAAATAATATGTCTAAATCGATCAGCACGACGAGCCCGTTCTAACTATGCATTCCATGTTCTGAATTGCAGCATGCATCATATAAATATAAAGTATACAACAACTTATATGGGAGCAAAACATGGCTAAAACTCAATAAAATGCTTTATTCTTGTACCCCACACCTCATCCATGCCATGCTACATTATTGCCATGTAAATTGTGCATCATTCATCATGGCATGCTTGTTTGCTTGTCGCATTTTAATTCATATGCTTGTGCACTTTATTTATGTTGGCCCTTATTTGTTTGGTTCTTCGTCAAATAGACGCCGAGCAGGGGAAATACCAGGAATCCCAGGAGTACTAACCAGATCCTTCTCTCGCTTCAACTGAGCTGCCAGGCAAGCACTACCACATGCTTGCATACATATAGTACCTATTTCCTCTATCTTATTCTTGCATCATTGAGTCGCGATTGCATTAACTTGAATCCCAAGTACTGCATAGCCTTTACTTTTAAGCCCCACCGAAGCTTGTTCCTCCATCCCATGAGCCATTACTATAGGAGTTGTTTGAGTCATGCGAGTCGTAGAACAGCATGTGTAGGGTATGTGAGTGTCTAATAGATAATGAGGTACCTAAACAACTTAACCTGAGTAGTAATGGGATAACTAATAAAAGTGGCACCGGTGAGCACTATCTGCTATTTGGTTTTTCATGCTCACTTGTGTCCCGTAGGACCCCAAGTACTTGATTTCTGTTCCTTGACTATTCGCACTATCCACATCCGGGAGGCCTTATGGACCCCTTGAGTCAGAGCTTGATTCATTTCTATTTCTTGGGGCCAAAAAGTAGTTTGGGGCTTTGTTACTATCATGTACTTATGCCATGCTTTACTGTTTCATTTAAGATTGTGCGCGGAGCACCTGTACTGTTTTGGATGCGGAATGTTTTCACGGTATCGACAAGCCCAGTCACATTTTCGGGTTTCCAGTCGTTTACAGCCATTGACACAAACCTTGGGTCCGTCTCGGAGCTGACCAACTTCGTTGCGGGTAGCTTAATGGGGTGCCCCTGAAATACTTTATGAATCCTGTGATCGCTTTGTCGTGAATGCCTCGTTGGGTTTTGAGTTGGTTTTTCCGAGGTTGATCGAGTGTGTGTTGCTATTTGTGCACCCCTGCAGGGTAAATCTTTCTGAAAGCCGTGTCCGCGGTTATGGACGACTTGAAGCACAGTTTCTCGATCATAGACAAGTATAACTAAAGGACCGCTTTTAATTTGACTAAGTACCTGACTAGTAAATAGTGCAATACTCATGGAATGGTTAATAAAACTGCCAACGGATGGGTTGTTCGTCCGCTTTCTCGTTGGTAAGCGAGAGGGAGGATGGATCTGTTAATTATACTGTTATAACTATTGTTACTAATTAACGGACATCCGTCTATCATTGGTTAGGCGGATGGTTAGCGAGTATCTATAGACTTGTTAGTTATTATCTTTTGCTGCAATTGCGTCACCCCAGGTATATGTCCCCTTTAGAGGCATAAAGACTTGCTGAGTACCCCTAGGGTCTCACACGATAAATTGTTTGATTCAGATGAACAGGTGTATTCGTAAGATGGATACTAGGTGGAGGAGACGGATGATGTTGGCAACGATCACTCGGTGTAGAGATTCCGGGAATGGGGATCCACGAAATCTGTGGGCGGGATGTGTTTATTTATGTGGCATCTTATGCCGATTTGCTTCTTATCCGTACTCGGATCTTGTTTTTCGCTTCCGCCTAATACTCTGATGTTTGATGTATGAGGAGCTATCCTAAACTATTATCTCTATCTAGGATATTTGGATCTTGCCGTATGGCGTTGCAATATTTCTATTTCTTTTAGATGGTATGGCTCTGAGAACAGATGTATGGTGGCTTGCATACATACTCACTTGTGTATGTAGTTGATCCCTTCGCCTGCCGACTATGCCGCTCGTTCTTGTCCCGATGTTCTGGAAGTGGTTAGGACGGCCGACGGGTCTACCTATGGGTGGCCCCTGGGCCCCCACCGTACTATTTTAACCACTTTCGCTCATCCAGACATGCAACTTAGAGCGTAGTGTCCGAGGTAGTTACACCAGAAGACAGTTATCGTCCACCCGTAGATCTACCACTGTTGACACCTCTCCTCTCCCGCGACCCGCGCTGCCCCCGCCGTGGCCGGGCCGCGCCGCCGCCTCCCACCCCCTCAGCCACCTCCTGCCCCCCATCCCGTCATCGCCGGTGGCCAGCGTCGGCCCTAGGCCGGGCGGCGCCGGTGGCGATGGGCCTCTCGCCTTTCCCCTCCTTGGCTTGGGCGTCGTGGGGCCACCCTGGCCTGGGTGGAGCTGCTCGGCGGCGGAGGCCTGGCGCGGCGACGAGGAACCCTGGAGCTTCGCGGATGGTCAGCATGGCGGTGGTGCTGCCTTTGGTGGCAGGGGCAGCCAAGGTGGAACTCCACCGGTGAGCCCGGCAGGCCCAGATCTAGGCCCTTTGGGCCCGATCTAGGTCAAGGCAGGTCAGGTTGGGTTCGATCTCGCTGCCTCCGGCTAGCCGGATGAGCGGCTCGTGATATGGATGGCGGTGTTGATGCCATGCCTGCTGCAGCGTGGCCACGGGAGCTTCGCGGACCTGTCGGGGTCCGGCCGAGCCGATGTGGCCGAACAAGAGGGTTGCGGCGGTGTTGTCCTACGTGTTGCAGCGTAGTGGCCGGGACTTTACGAGCCCTCCGGGGCCCGGCCGGGCCTGCGTGGCCTGGTTTGTCCCGGCTGCCGCGTCCGCGGTGGAGGACGCCCTCCAGGTGGTGGTGCCCTTCGGCTCCAATGGCCTGGTGTGCTCTTGTCGCGGTGTCCGGTCGGCTACCGTCTTTGGCGGTGGAGGTTGGTCCCTCCCGCGTGGTTGTGACACTGCCCGTCCATGTCTACGGCTGTTTTGTCTCAGGTCGGCCGACCTCGCAACGTTTACCATGGTGAGACAACCATGGTGGCTGCAAGACCGTGGTGGCGTATATTGGTGGCTGGCGAGATTGGTGGAGCGCTACGGATTGTCCGGGATGTGGTTTTTTAGGGGTCGGAAGAAATCCTTGTCCTTGTGGCACCGACGCCGTGACGCTTGAGAGTGTCACCCTTCCTTCCTGAAGGGTGTCGGGTGTACTTCATCCCACATCTTGGAGCGTACCGGGGGAAATCCCAGGATCAGTCCGGACAGCAGTGTCGTCGTCGTCATTTTCCTTCTTGGAGGTGTTGTTTGGTACGCGGCGATCCGGAGTGCTAGGATCGTGGTGGGAAACCGTCGGAGGGCGCAGCGGTTGCGGGTCATCTTCGTTTTCGTCAAACCGTCAACGTTGGCTTTTTTCTCTTCTTTTCTTTTTTCTTTTTTTGGGTTTGCTTGTGTTGTGTTTACCCGGCAGTGTTCTCGTAGTTGTACCTTGTGGTTGCTATATTAATATAACGGAACGAAAGCTTATTTCGAGAACAAGAGGCGTCAAGCGGATTGTACTGTACATGGAACTCGGGTCGTACGAGAGACTTTCATATACGTATCCCAAACGTTTGGTTCAAGGATTAGCGAATCACTCTGAGCAGAAGACAGTTCACGCGCTACCGCTCTGGCATATTCGGTCGATCAGTGCCTTGCGGTGGATTCACTCACAGCAACTCCAACACACGCGCTATATCGCGGTGCGCTAAAACTGGTTTAAAGCGCAAGTGTCATTATTTAGCGCGCGACGCACGTTTATCTCCGGCGGAAAGAAGCTCTAAAAAACCAGCGTGCCAAAAATTGTCAACATCGCCCCCCAGTATGCGACGCTAGAATACAGCGCGCGGCGCCGGGCAAACGGTTCTCACAACCAACAATAGGATGAACAAGATCAAAACAAACCAAAATAATTTTTAACAATAAATTGTCTAGTTATTATTTATAACACAAACAAATAATAGAACAAATACAACAAGTGTTCACCGACATATAGAACATGGTTTTCATCACCAATATAACAAATTGTTTGTATCAAATCAATAAACATTCAAATTAAATAGGTACTACTGTTTGTCGTTCCATTTCCACAACTTCTCTATTAGATCTTTTTGAAGCTCATCATGCACTTCATTGGACCGAATGGCATGATATGACGCAATAAAACGTTTCACCCTATGTTCTCTCCTATGCATTTGCACTGTAACCCCCATCAACTCAAAAAAGAAGTAGCCCACATCTTTGCCACGATAGTCTTCTATGATCATGTTATGCATGATGAAACAAGCGGTTATAATGTACCAAAGACAATCTTGGTTCTAAAACCTAGCCAGTCCTCTCACAATAGCAAATTGGCTTGCAAAATCCCAAATACTCTCTCCACATCTTTCCTAACCGCCACTTGTGCATTGTGAAATTGGGTTTGCTTCTTACCTTTGGGTTTGACGACCAGGTTCACAAATGTTTACCACCTTTGGTAGATGTCGTCGGCAAGATAGTAGCCATAGTTGTACTTGTATCCATTTGCTTCAAACTCTACATGTGGCCCTTCAGGCAATGCAATCATGTTCATAAGTGGTGACCGTTGAAGAACATTGATGTCATTGCATGACCCGGGTATTCCAAAGAATGCATGCTAAATTCAAATCTCATAATCTGGCTTCAAGGATGCTAGTGGAATCCTTCTTGTGCCCTTTAAATTGTCCATGCCAAGCCGCAGGACAATTCTTCCAACTCCAATGCATATAATCAATAGAGCCAAGCATTCATGGAAAACCTTGAGCCTTGTTCTTCTTCAAAAGCCTAGTCGTGTCTGCGGCATTGGGGGCTCTAAGGTAGGTGGGGCCAAACACCCGCACAATTGCAATGGCGAAGCGCTTGACACACTCGTGGCTTGGATCTCACCCATAGCCAAATGGTCATCAACTAGATCCACCGGTATACCGTATGCCACCATGCGCAAGGCGGCGGTCACCTTTTGGTAGGTGTTATGCCCAAGTTCTCCGGCAGCATTCCTCCTTTGCTCAAAAAAAGTTCATACTTCTTCACCTCCTCTGCTATGGTCTTGAACAAGTTGATGCTCATCCTAAAACAGCGACGAAAATAGCTCTCCGGATATATCGGATGTTCATTGAAATACATCCGCATCAACCTATCGTGCCCCTCAATTATTTCGTATACCAAAAAACAAGCCACTGCGCTTCGGTTCTCTATTGGCGCGCCAAGCCAATAGCATGACCATATTTTCTTCTTCCTCAATCTCTAGTTCATCATCGGATGAATCGTATGACCTCTACCAACACGTGATAAAAATTGACTCACTTCATGTACCAATGTTGGACAAAAATTGTGCCGGCGCGCGGCAACATACCTTGTGGTGACTTTGTCGAGCACTTCACGTGCGCCATGTAGCGCCAAAGCTCGAGGAGGACATGCGCGGAAGCGTGTAGGGAGTGGCTGGCAAGGCGGGAGTGGCACGCGGTGGTGCAGCGCGGGGGCTGGCGACGCACGGCGGAGGCACCTCACGACCACACCACACCGTAATTTACAGGCGCGGTGGAGGCAGTGAGCCAGGTCAACCCCCGCGGCGATCTCACGGAGGCGCGGCGGCGGCGAATCTACTGCCTCGATGGAGGGGAAGCACCACCAGTGACGAATCTTGCGGCGGCCGCCGGGATTGGTGGAGTGGAAATGGGGAAAGGGGTGAGCGCGGGCCGAAACTTTCCAGCTGCGGTTCGGCCTTCGCGCGCGAGCCAGAGCGATAGCGCGCGCTCGACTCGACGTGTCAAGTTTGGGGAACCATAGGGAAAAATGTCGCGTGTCGGAAAAAAATTAGAGCGCGCCCAAATATAGCGCCTCTGCTGGAGGATGAAAGCCCACCGCGCGCGCTAAATCAGCGGTTATTTTAGCGCAGACGAGATATAGCGCCTCTGCTGGAATTGCTCTGAGGACGATGATGAGAGCTTTGTATCAAATGATTCTTAATCCATAGTTGAGTGGGGAAGTGGCGAGGAGGGCTCGCCGCTTAGAACATCCAACGGTAGGGAGCAAATGGATAAAACGTTGTCCGTTTGGTCGACTGTCCGCACACTCTAGACCAGTGTATTCCCGGCACAAATCTAAACCGCGAATGCGGTCGACCGCATTCACGAGGACAACACAAGTGTCCTTCTCCTGTCCACGCGGTCCCATAAGGCAGCCACCATGTAGTTAGCCGTTGGCCTCCCTGCCCAAGCATTCATGGTGGTAGTTGAATTGTCGTCGCCCCTGATGCCTCGCTGACCCCGATGCGGCCTTCGCTTACGCGGCCACTATGTAATCATGGAGGAGACTCGCTAGCAGTGGCGGTCATGGATGCCTTGCGACCACCGAAACGTGCACCTCTCGCATGGGTGGCACCTCAACCGGGACTGGTTTCCTGTCTCGTCGGTCTCGACGGAAGGCTATTCGATCGATCAGTGTCTTGCGTCATTCAGTTAGGCCGACGACAAGAGGCGCCAAGGGGGTTGTACATGGACCTCGGGTCGTATGAGGCTTTCATATAAGTATCCCAAAACGTTTAGTTCAAGGATTAGCAAATCACTCTAAACAGAAGACAGTTTAGCACTACCGCTCTGGCTTATTCCGTCGATCAGTGTCTTGCCTGGATTCACTTAGGACAATGATGAGAGCTTTGTATCTCATGATTCTTGATCCATAGTTGAGCAGGGCCAGTGGCTAGGAGGGCTCGTCGCTTAGACCATCCAACGGTGGGGAGCAAATGATAAAAAAAAGTTGCCCGTTTGGCCGTTTGTGAACAAAGAGGGTCCAAAAAATTGCCTTCAACTAGGCGCCGCAAACTATTCGCAGGTCCCGGACCTGTGTATTCGCGGCATTCTGGACCGCAAATACGGTCGCCCGTGTCCACGAGGATAGCGCAAATGTGCTCAACCTGTCCACGCGACCCCACAAAGCAGCGGTCATTGTCGTTGGCTGTTGGCCTCCCTGCGCTAGCGTTCATGGCGATCGTTGAACTATCGCCGCCTTGATGCCTCGCTGGCCCCGTTGCGGCCTTCGCTTGTGCGCCACTACGTCACCGTGGAGGAGGCTCGCTAGCTATGGTGGTCAGGGACACCTTGAGACCACAGGGACGTGCACCTCCCGCACGGGTGGCACCTCATCCGGGACAGGGTTCATGTCCCGCCGGAAGGGCCGCGGTGGGAAGCCGATATCGAGTGCCGCCGCCGCCTGCTCCCGCGGAACATGGCAACGACCCGGCGTACCACCCCGAGGATGCATTCTAGCTGGAGTTCCTTCGATCGGAACACGAGGGGCGGCGGGGGACCATGTTCCTCGGCGACTTCAACCCGGAGGTCGACTACGACGATCTCTAGGAGATCGACAACACCAACAATGAGGACATGGACTGGGAGGACAAGGTCGAGGTCAAGTAGAAGTCCAAGGATCCGTCGGCGCACCAGCTCATGCCGCCAGGCCTAGGCAAGGAGGAGGCCTTCCTTTGGGCCCTACGCGAGTCGGAGGAGGAGGCAGCTCTAGCGGAGGAGGAGGCGCTCGTGGAGGAGAGGCGTTGGGTCGGCATGTTCCATGCCGGCCCAGGCCGCTACACAGATGCCGCTGCCTCCTCCTCACACGCCTCCACCGCCACCGCTACACCAGCTCCCTTTGTCGCCGCAACACCAGGAATGGGCGTGGTCGCAGCCAGTGGGGATAGACCTCACTAACGACGATGAGTAGGCCCCTACCTCTTTGCCCATGGCCATGTAAATTATTTTCTTTTCAATGCAATTTTAATCCAAAAATAATAATCCCATGTTAGGGGAACTGGCAAACAAGGGGAGGACAACGCGCCCTTTCGTGTCCTCGTCGCGCCTCAAAGGACAAAATCGGACATACTGGGTTTCCGATTTGCTCCGCACCGTTGGGATGGCATTACCTACAAGTAGCACCAAAGACCGTAAGACGAGCGAGACAGATCGGTAGAGGGAGGACCATCCTAAAATAATTGTACTTCTAGGTTTGTTTTCAGTCAAATATTTTTTAGATTTGACCAACTTTGTTAAGAAAAAGTAGTACTCCCCTGATAAAGTTGTACTAAATTAGAGACACTTATTATAAATTGGAAGGAGTGACATATATGAAATCAAATTGGTACATTATGGAACCTCATTTTAAAGTGATCTAGTGATACTAATTCTGTCTAAAAGTGTTGTGTGCATCCTTGGATACAGTGGCCGGGGCACATCCCCATTTCGAAGAAAAAAAGTGATACTAATTTAGTGTAATAAATGTTGCAATGTTTTCCCATAAAATGGGTCGAACTTTAAAACCATTGACCTAGGACAACGCTAAAAAAATACATTTATCTATTGATGGGGGAGTAAGAAACAATAGTATATATAGAATAAGTTCAACAAAGTGCTCATAGATAAATTGTGGTAACATGATATAGTGAATGAAAATAGCATGACTACATGAACAAAATAGGTCAATGTGCATGCAATAAATCAAACACAAATACTAGAGTACCATCCACACATGCTTCAATTCTAGTAGTATGTAGTTAGCTCATGTTTAACAGATGAACTCGAAGGCTAACTAACTACTAACTATTCTAGTTTACCTTAGCCAATTTTAGACAGAAAATGAATAATTCGGTTCATAAGCATCAAATGATCCTAATTAATTCTCGGATATTCCATATATAGCTGCTATTTGACATATCGTATCTGAGCGTCAATTCAAGATCAGAATCCATATCAAAGTGGATATATTGTCTTTAAGCGTATTCAAAAGCGAAATTGGTGCAAAAATGCTTTGCTTACATCCTTAGATGTATTTATACTCGGGGCATGTCACACTCGCGAGACGCGCGTTTGGCCATGTTTTTCAGAAGTTGGAAGCATGGGATGCAACTGATGGTCAGAGCACTAGACATGTCCTTGCTATAGGTGGAAGAAATCATGTTTTAGTCATGCGCTTCTTCATAACCTGAACATGTAACATCAAGCTAAAGCCTAGAAGCAATAGGTCATTATGCATTTTAATTAGCCTCGCTCAAATAACAACCCAAAAGCAGAAAAAACATGATGGCTTTCTTTGGAAAAGGAGCACAAATGCAATGATTTAGTTGTACATTTACACCAAACATGAAATTATGTGCTCTGGAGGACATAGGCTTCACGCGTTAAAAACAAGAAAGTTAAGTCACCGAAGCTTCTAAGATTGTTGGTAAGTTTGAACGGGATTGCAGGATGGATATGCAGTGTTTGCTAAGGGTAGTTGTAAATCATATCTGGCCAATTGCATCACGTTCATTCAAAGAAAAACGTGTGTGTGTGGGTGGGGGGTGGGGCGATTTTGGCCCGTATGGGGGAGGCGTCAGATTGGTTCACGATTTGGGGGGGGGGGGGGGGGGGGCTCCCAGTCGTACGCATATAAAACATTACGGAAATTTTTACTCGGCAATTTGTTATTATACGAAAACTAAACTATTCGTAATCCTGTCTATGCCTGTAGTACACGACATCGGGGTCCTCGGTGTCATCGTCGTCGTTGCTTGGCATGCGCTGCTGGAACCTTGGTCCTTCTGCGGTTTGATGTGTGTAGTGTAGGCCGTCGATCAGCGTAGACCAGCGGGCAGTGGCCGCAGTTGCTGCAGCAGCCTACGCGCCGTCCTCGGCGCGATCCAAAGTGGCGCGCATGACCGCGTGTTGGCTCGGGAACTCCTCCGGATCGTCGGTGCGCCCAAGCTGGCGCGTCGCCATAGCGTACTCCGGTGGCACCTACCACTCCAACCTCGGAGGCTGGCCACCCGGAGGTGGGGTGCCCCGACTGGCGACACGGGCGCTGCTACCGCCTCTGCTGGGGCTCAGCAGATACTGAAAATGAGGGTACCGCAGGCGAGGGTGATCTCCTTCGGCGATGTGGCGCATCACACCAGCAAGCATCCGGTTCGACCACCATAGTCGTCGGTCAGCTTCATTGTGGTTGACCGGAGGAGGGTCGTCGCCCTCGTACCTAGCGAGCTCTCTTTCCCGCCGATTGGCGAAGAAGGTGGTCCAGGTTGCGGTGTTGTCGGGGCACCAATTGGGATCCATCCGCTGCTCCGGCGTGAGCTCGAGGTAGTAGCGACTCGTGATGGTTGTCCGGCGGGCGGAACCGCGAGGCACAGGAGGAACAGGCACCCCTCCGACGCTCAGCACCCAGTCGGGGGGCAGCCGGTTGCCCGGTGGACATGGGTAGCTGGCAGCGCCTCCGTCTCCTCGATGGTGAGAAAGGCCCTAGGTGGGTTGTCCATGGTGAGAAAAAGAGGTGTGGATCTGTGAATTGCAATGGTGGATGCCCTGATTATAGCGGGAAAGGGCAGGAAACCTGGACGGGAAGGGTTGAAAAGGGCGGGAAGGATACGCCTACCTCACTATCAGGACTGTCCGCGTTGTTTTCAACTCCATCCGGCACCCCGCTCCCCCCCCCCCCCCCGCGCGCGCGCGTTGATTGGGTTCGCTCTGGGGACGCCTGATAAATAAATGAGCCACGCCGCGAAAATAAGTTTGGGAGACGGGCTGGGCGCGATTTTAACCGTTGGCACCCCCTATATCCCTTTAGGGAGACTTTAGGGGCCCCGAGTGGAGATGCTCTAGTTACAATATACAGTATATTCTAGTTAGCCATGTAACTGCACAATCAAATCTGCTAGCTTATAACAGAGAAAAGTTGCTTATGAAAACGTGAGCCGCCCATATAGTATGCAATCCATGCCACCTATTGCTAACAACTCCGGGGATATTCCTGGCCATGCTCGGTACGTGGATACATATTGGATTCTTGCTAGGCTAGCCACTAGGACAAACATTTAGGCCATGGTGATGATGGGAATGGGGGTAAAGTAGCCCCGATTAAACTAGCCAAGGGGAAATTCGTAGACCTCAATGATTGATGTCCAGAACGTATCATTGAGGAAACTTGAGCCCTGAGGCATTACCTAGAAACAAATCAAATCCCAACAGTTTATTCCCACAGTGAAATGGGGGCCAACCCCCCGAAGGTGCTCCGGGCACAGCCCTCCCTACTGATTCGCCGTAAACTGTCGCTGACAGGCGGGGCCTGTGTTCGCTGTGTTTCGTACAAAAAGTAGAGATTAGCAGGCAGATTATAATGCAATCAAAGGAAGAGCCGGTGCTTGGAGCTGTGAGCCAGCCGTAAACAAGCCACTACCCTCCTCTTGCCTAGCGTTAGTACTACTGCTTGCCATTTGTGAAATGATTAGCTTAATCCTAGCAAAGCTAGGGTTAGTTAAATTTGCTCCCTGCAATTGTACTACAGTACTGTACTCTATTCCAGCATGTCCTTGGCTTTGTGCTTTAACAAACCGTCCGCCCATTGCTCTCAGAGCACGGCTGGCCACAGGGCCAAGAAATATATATACTCCTGCTTAATCAAATCCTGCAGCCTGTCAGCTTGGCATCTTTCTTCTTTAATTGGGTCGTTTATTTGGACGTTTTCGCCTCCGTCAGGGCCTCTTGATTATTTTGCCAGTCAGAGGAAGGTTCTTGAGCCAGACACGGGGCCGGTTGGAGAGATCTATGGGGCACGAACGGAGATGCTATAGCTCCAACCTGCTGCCATCTTGTGACCCCTTGGTGGAGATATTTCTCAGCTTTTTTTTTTGCATGTCTTATCCTAGTGCAGATTGCTACGTGAACTCTGGATCTCAATAGGCCCGCACTGTAGCAACCAGAGAATGAGATGAAATTATTGCATGTGTGGTACGGACAGTAAAAAAACGGCTACATGTGTCCTTTGAGCCGGGTTTGTATATTTATTTATACTGTTTCATGCATT
Source organism: Avena sativa (assembly GCA_916181665.1). Lineage (NCBI taxonomy): Eukaryota > Viridiplantae > Streptophyta > Magnoliopsida > Poales > Poaceae > Avena > Avena sativa. The sequence continues at coordinate 99,169,499 of OV702287.1, read as the reverse complement.
AGCACAATTGTGAATCACTGAAAATCGTGTACACGTTGGTTTGAGCACAAATTTGCAATTTTCAGAAATAAGATGGATGACTAGTTTTTATTCAATTATGCATAAACAGGGTTTGAACATCATATATGCAAAAAAGTAAAGAAAACAAGAGAAAGATAAACATTGTTGTCTACTTACCATTCAAATTTTGCTTCTAGTCATTCTATCATTTATGTACTTCCTGGCTATTTTGCAATGCCATTAATTTATAGAAAAATGACAGAAACATAGACGTTCACATACACACACAAGCATTGACTCAAACGACAAATCTTGAGACGGATCAAGTCACTGCAGACGCTCATAGTCGGCAAACACATCATCTCCTACTGAAAGAACCGCTAAAATCTTGAAATAAATCTATAAAAGGGGAAGCACACATTCCAAGTTTAGGACATGTGGTACCACGAGAACATAACCAACCAAGCTCACTAAAGCTTCTCATGTCAACATTGCCATGCGACGAGAGCGAAGGGATGGTGTCACTATTAGGTTTAGGCTTAGTCTTTGCATAGTTGTTTCCTTTATGGAGTTTGAGGGTAGGTTGGTGGATTAAGGCGACCAGATCCACCGTGTCCTGGATCTCTCTACTTCATTGCGTCCTACCGGTGGCAGGCGGCGGCACATGTGTGGACAAGGGGGGCCCGCATCCCTCCAAATAAGGTCTGTAGTCAGAGCTTGGAGTTGGGTTTCTTGGACCGGGCCCGGCTCTGCGGGGTTCCTCTTTGCTTTGTGGCAGCGCTCCCATAGAGGGAACTGAAGGGGGCGATGGTGGAGGATCCGGGCAACTCCTTCAATAAGGTATGTTTTGTGGTCTAGTGTTGCTGCAATTCTTATTTGCATCTGCCTCGTATGACTCGTGACGGTAGTTCGGGGTTCGATGGCAGGTCCACTTTCTTAGTGCGGTGGTTGAGGGCCAGTTCTTGTCATGGGATTTCAATCTAGAGTGAAGCCATGGTCTTCTCTACATCTCTCCATGGTAGAGTTGGGGGAATTTTGCCGAACTTCAACTTGGAAGCTAGCGGTGCTGGAGTAGTGACACCATCGATCGAGCTCCATCCTCGAAGACCAATAGTTGTCAGTCGACTCAGTTGGCCATTCCGTGGCCTTTCTCATCACCAGCAGTGGTTTTCGACGCTTCTTCAACCTCCAGGTGGAGACCCTCACCGAAGTATGATGTGGCGACCATCATTTTCTCAGAACCAAGTGGTGATATCCCCGACACCGGTGAATATGGGCGTGCTCTATATTCTTGGTGTGATGGCGGGCACATAGGACCCCATTGTTCTTTCAACTTTTTTCTAGGGTCTTTTATGTAAACAATAAGGACTCATTTGCTTTTAGTTGCTTCTGTAAGGTCCTTACTGCAAATGTAAAGATACGGCTATATATATTGATGAACGTGTCCCGGCCCTTCGGCGCCTCACCTTGTTCAAAAATAATAATAAAAGAAGCTCTATTATTATGGTCTAATAAGAGAAATACACGACTTTCCCGAAAAAGTACACTCACATCCAAATTTTAACAAGTTTGCGACATACTCCCTCTGTTTCAAAATATAAGATGTTTTAGATTTATGAATAAAATGTATTTAGATATTTTTTAGTATTAGGTCCATTTTAAACTTGAGTGAACCTATACACTAAAAGAAGTCTAGATACATTTCATTTCACAAATCTTATATTTTGAAAGGGAGGGGGTATATTTTAAGACATCCGGAATAGTTTTACTAGAATAAACAATGTTGTCTATTATGTTCTACCACTGGACAGAGATATGATGAACGAGGGGTATCGGGTTTGGTCTGATACCATTTCAGACCAAACAAACATTAGCTCTTGAAGCAAACATGTCGATACAAGTATGTGCGGTGAGCTCCTAGCTAACCACTCCTAGGAGCGACAGTCTTAATGCTTAAACTGAACATGATTTGACCAGACGACGATCATTATTCACATGACGGATCCAGAGCATCCGCTGATGGCCTCCCTGGTGTGTGTCAGTGCGTGTGTGGTTCTCGAGAACAATAATACATAAACCACGACAAGGTACGCTGTTAGGTACTGGATGGCCAGTAGTAGTAGTAGTATAATACGTACTTCAGGAGATTAATGATTGCAATAGCCTGTTAAGCATCCCTTAATTGGCTGCCTTTCTAAATCAGGACCTGTGTGCTTCCACAGAGCCATGTCTTCCACATACAGTATCTACAATAACTCCGGTGATTAAGTTGCTTGCTGTACACTTGCAAATACTACTCCCAGCCAGTAGTAAACAGCTTGCCGAGCACTTGTGTGAAAATAGTTGCAGCAACGTTCTGGTCCCAGACAGGGGCTCGAGAACGTACGGATGCCCATGCCGAAGCACACAGGTACGCATGCACGCTTAACTTTGGCTTCACGTATTATCACGCTCACAGCCAGCAGCATGAAAACCCCTGCATTAAACTCGGAAAAGGGCGAAACAAAAAAGGTGGCCGAGCACGGACAAGTTTCTCTCGGCTTTTAACGCCCGATCGAAACCGACCGCGCGATTACCCAGCGAAACCTCCCCCGCCTCCGGCTATCGAAGCTAGCTGTAGAAAATCACAAACGGGAACGCACGCGCCGGCGTTAATTTCCGTTTTGTTGCGACGCGCCGGCGCCGGGCAGCCACCCGTACGTACGTGCCGACGATGACGCCGCCGGAGACAGCGATCGGTCCAGCGACCACGAAGCGATCGAGAGCGGTGGAGGGGAAGGAAGGAAGGAAGCGTCCTAGGCTAGCTAGCGTACACATCTAAGCGTGTCTCCCCACGTAATCTCGCTTGTCAGCCAGGGAACGCAGATATTTATTTGGTTTCCTTGCAAGTTTCATTATGCACGCCGCTCAGTGTCCATCCATCGTTCGATCGTGGTTAGTGGGTCGGAGGGAGCCAGGGGATGGCCTGGCTTGTCCGTTCCGCCGGTACGTACGTCCGTCCGTCCGTCCGCCGATGGCTTGTTGACGGGTTCCGTCGGGCTGTCACGTACGCTGGCCACACGAAACGCCAAAAACACAGGGTTTCACCCAATAATACACCATTTATATACTAGTGGCATTTTTTTTTCAGAAAACTAGTGGCATATTCAACACACCACTTATATAATATACTGTATATTCATTCATGGAGCATATTGGATCCAACTAGGTATATATAAAGTTGTGGTTCGACCAAAATGCCCTCCCAGCAAATGTGGCTACTTGCATTGTCCACTCTCTTTTGTGGTGCCCTCAAACCAACATAAATCAAAAGTTCTACTCCAAATTCAAATTTTAGAACTTATATATGTTGTTCAAAAATACATACATGGGAAACTTTATGTGTCCCATAATTTAGTAAAATTCAAATTCCAGAACTTATATGTGTTGTTTAAAATACGTACACGGAAAATTACACGTGTCCCGTGATTTTAAAAAGAGATATGATTTTTCACATAAATTGTACATAGTTTCCGAAAAAAAAACAATAGATTGTAATACTAATAAGAAGCGTAATAAAGAAACGATCTCGCTCACCCATTTGGCACAGACGATGAGCTCCGCGGCGAGGCCTTTATTATCATCACTCCGCCACTAGCCTGCCTGCCATCGTCGTTGTGGGCACCTCTGAACCCGACCACCGCCGTCGTCAATGATGAATCTTGACCTGGATCCACCATCCCAAACAAGGGTGAGCAAGTGTGGCTAGCCTCCAATTTCACCCTCCATCGGTGCACTCGATGTCACCCTTTTTTTCTGCGAAATCACTCGATGTCATCCTTGTAGGCATCTCTGATATCCAACATGTGTTGTAGTTGTTGGAAACACCTCTGAGTTTCACCCTAACAAAACCTTAGCTTAGCCAGAGCGTGGGGAAAGAGGGATGTGTCCTCCTGGCAGTAAGGAAAGGAGGTACATAATTAAGAATATGGTGGCATGGTGAAAAGCCATGCTCCTGATAGTCATCGGGTGGAGTATGGAGAATGAACATGGCTATCAAAGAAAACTATAGGATAAAAGATAACGAAGAACAAGTGGAGGGGGTAGTTTCCACCACATCCAGGTTTCTTCTCTAGATTTTAGAAATTTCATGCAGCCAGTGTGTGGAAGTGGTCGCATTCACTAGTAGGAGATCAATTTTAGAAATTGGTTGTCGGGAGGGGGTGGGGTGGGGGTTAAATCTGATGTATGTCAGACCTTTCCAATAGTTACCCTCTTGTTTTTGGTTTTGTGCTCCGGTGGCGACTCTGTCCCGCCGTGAGATTGTATTGGATTTCTTCTATCCACACAGTGTGTTTGGTTACAAAGAGCTACTTCACGACTATCCCCATCGCGTAGATCGATCCACGCGAGTAGTTTCTCCTCTCAGAGACTCGTTGCGACGACACCTAGGGTTTTGGGTGCGGGAACAAGGCGGAGAAGGAAATCACCGATTCTTCAAGCGCCACCAAGGTAAAGAAGGAGGATATTGAAGACATGTTCAGTCATTTGGAACAAAATGACAATGCGCATGGTGATGTGGTGAGTAGGCCCTAGGAAAGAAAATGAATACCGGAAAGAGGCTAGATGGCTGGCGATGCACAAAGTGATGACCACTCAAGCTTTCAACATGGAGGCGCATTTTGAGAAGATAAAAGGCATATTGAACCTCGCTTGTGATCTTTCTGGGAGATGGACATAACCTATTTATCTTCTAGATGCACTGCTTGAGCGATTGCAAAAAGGTTGTTCATTAGGGCCCATGGACCTTCCGTGAATGAGGCTCCTTATTAAAGATTGTGATGGCCTTTGCAATCCAGATAAAATTGTTTTTAGGGGCATGCATGTGTCAGATTCATAACATACCAAAGCTCAACTACAAGGTGGAAGCGATTGATGATTTAGCTTATTGTGTGGGTAAGGTGAAGGAGGTTGGCAATTAGATGAAGATCAGAGTTAGAATCAAAGTTACCGGATCACTGATTCACTTTCAATCCTAGAGGAGGCAAGAAAAATGCTCACTGTTAATTATGAGAATGTGTCATTCTTTTGAAGTGTTGCGTTTTGCTCAACCATGATCATAAAGAATGCAACGATAGGGTTAGGGAAGAGAAGAGGTTGTTGCGCGACATCTAGATGGTAGCTACCCGCAGGGAAAACTAGCCTGTGTCGGCACCTCGTCATTTTGTCACGCACACACCCTTTCGTGCGGGCTAGTCTAGGAGAGGAGGGACACACAATTTCCATGGCTTGCATAGAAAATCGTAGGACAAAAGATAAGGAAGAGGAAAGTGGAAGGTGTACTTTCCACTATAGCTAGGTTTCTTGTTTGGATTTTTTAAAGTTCATGCGGTTGGCGTGTGAGAGGGCCACATTCACCGGTAAGAGATAAATTTTCTTATGGTAAGTAATTATGTTTCTCCTCGAATGTATCCAAGAATTTGACTTGTTATTTCAAAAATTTGTTGTGTGTGTGTTGGGGGAGGGGTCAAAACGGTCGCACATCTATGTGCCACACACTATTCCATGTGCTTGTTTGAGTGGCTATTTTTTGGATCTTTTAAACACTCTTTATTCAAAACTTTCCTCACATTGTTGTTGTATTTGGGGGGGGGGGGGGGGGGGGGCAAAGTCATTCTGGCTATGATGCTTGATTGTATTTACTGCTTTGTTGATATTTGAAAAGAGTTGCTCAAATTTTGTATAAAATAATTATATTTAATCCTTTTCTTATACATATTATGTCCTCCATCCAATGGCACCTCCTAAAAGGAAATGCATCAAGCACAATATTTTTCATTTTGAGAACATGATTAAGGGTCTTGAGATGGCAAATACCTGAAGAAGGATTGCCCATTAACCATGGGCACATTGACGGGGATATGTGTGTGGAACTGCTGGCCGGCCACTATGTCGGGGGGAATGCACACTGCATATTGGGGGTTTAGCCTTCGAAACATAAGCATCATAAGCATACAGAGATAATCATGATATCCTCAATTCGTAGAATGTTTATTCACTCAATGTGGAGGAAATGGAAAGAGAGAAATAGTCATACTTCCCAAAACTAAGCTCTCACTTCTTGCAACATTGCCTTGAGATAGTTTCACTGCTCCATTCACTTTCAATCATAGTTACTGATGTGATTGTGGAGCCGGTCATGATCTGTAGGTCCCTATTTGTTGTTATTATTTTCACGAGATTGTCACCTTAGGACCCTTGTTTACCATGAAAATATTTTCTCTGTTTTTAATCGGTGATATATCGTCCTATTTTTTTTCATAAAAGATGAAGAAAACTACTCCCTTCGTTTTAAAATATAAGATGTTTTAGCTTTGTGAAGATAATGTATCTAGACACATTTTAGTGTGTAGGTTTGAAGTGAACCTCTCCGAATCTATACACTAAAAGGCGTCTAGATACACTATCTTCACAAAGTTAAACCATCTTATATTATGAAACGGAGGGAGTATTTTCTAAATATGGACATAATATTTAACCTACTATGGTACACCACTACATATATTTACCTTGAAACTCATGAAATTTTGAAATGAAAATGTACCAGCTAGCTAGTGACAATCGTTTTAGTTCAAACCATCATAGCAGAGGTTGGTTGCTACTTCAGTGCTTACCATTTTTAATGATGGAGGTTAATCCTCGATTTTCGAGAATAATTTTTTTGATATACACTGATATGCGTACACTTTTGGTGCCACGGTAGTAACAGTAGAAACAAAAATGTACCACGAAGTGAGGTCTACAAATAATGTATAATATCATGCTTGTCATGTAAGTATCACATCACTTCCAACCCACATTATTAGAGGAACAAAGCCTTGATTTCCAAAGATTTGCCGCTAAACTTTTGGTAGAAAATAAGCTTCCAAAATCAGCAACAAGTACTCCATCTTTTTCAAAATAGGATGTATATTAGTTTTGGTCAAAGTCTAACTTTTCAAAGTTTGACCAAATATATAGAAAAAATTGTCAATATTTATAGTCTTATTGAATCTATATTGTTAGAGCCATCGTGAGATAAATTTTCATATTGTGTGCATTTGGTATTGTAGATGATCACATTAGTTTCTATATAGTTGGTAAAGTTTTAAAAGTTGAACTTTGATTAAAAAATATATGCATCCCATTTTACTATTTCATCAAGTTTTGTGCTAGTGTCACGAATATAATTTTTCTCGCCATACTCAACCACCCTTGCAATTTAATGCATAAGAATCTTTGGAGTATTTACACATAACATATATCAGTTTACCCACCTTTCAACTATCTTATCTTAATGTGCATCACATCCTTAAACTCTAAATCATAATGAACCTAATCTTGACTTCTTAAAATTGAAGAGTATGTACCCCTTTGACCATTCAAACTATTTCAAAATGCTTTTACATATGGCTACAACATCACTTCTATAACGTCTTCCAATTGACAAAAAATGGCAACCAAAAGTAAAATGGTAATCAAAAGTTTGAAAATAAGAAGTTTGGGAGTTTTTTCAATTTGGAAAGTCCTATGAATTTTGGGGATGATAGTTGAAAGGCTTTTTATTGATTTTCTAAGAGATTTACCAATACCTATTTCTTTAAAAAATGACTTTTTTTTGTTTAAATCAGGGAATTTTTGTAGGTTTTTATAGTGATTTTTATGTTTAAAGTATTACTTATTTTTCTTACTTCTGGAATGATATGGAATCACATGAACAAATTTGATTACCATGAGATTAATGGACAATAATGCATTAGACGCTTCAAGGAATCTTCCTTCTTGTTATGCATAAGGCTAAGCCTAATTTGGAAGAAGGCATGCATCAATGGATTCACACATTAAAACTCATCCACCCCCTATTTCGACATCTAGATATTTTATATAAATGAAAAATGAAGCATACATGGCTTTTCCTACCTTTTTTCCATAAAAAATTATAATACAATATAGATGAATCTAAATACTAAGAATTCCAAAACAAATGATCTTCGGGTATTCAGGTGGTCAGGAGCATGTACTTGGCCAACAACGTAGAACCTAAAACCAAAAACTAGAACAAATGTGTGTTTTTTTTATAGAAAAACAAATGTGTGTTGATTGAATGTGTGGGATTGTTATTTTCTGAATTATATCGATGAGGTGTTACCACATCAATAGATGAAAACATATATATGGCCTAGCGTTTCCTTCGAAAACATTCAAGAAGTTAAAGCGAAGGGAAATCGCCACACAGAATACAATTTTCATGTACGACAAAACTCGATGATTCTTTCTGTAACCAGGTGGATAGAAGAACTTTATTATCCAATATTACGAAGCTCAAAGCCGAGAACTAAACCTACCGTTAACTCGCGCACAAGCTGTTAGTTTTTGAATTTTCAAATTTTGCTATTGCTAACGGGTAAATATGGTGTCATAGGTGAAAACACATAACGAAGTGTGGAATAAAAAAGAAACAACTGACTAACCACTTTCCCCAAAAAAAATATTCACATGATTAGTGAAGGGCAAATATGCCATTCTAATTCCCAGAAAACAAACCCTAACGATATTTTCCTATGACGGTCACAATTTAACCTGTCGTTCTGTTTTCACGTTTGTGTCACAGTTTCAAATCCCCCTTTCTCTTTAAACCTCCTCTCGTCGTCCTCCCATTCGCCTCGCCAGGTTGCCCCCACCCCACCCGCATCTCCGTTCCCACCACCACCTCGCTACCGCAGCCGCCGCCCCCATGGCCGAGCTACCGCCTCCCCCCTCCCGTCCTCTCCAAACCCTCATGTGCCTCTTCCTTCTAGTCGCTGCGACGCCCCTCGCGCTCGCCCGCACGGCGCCCGCCGCCGACTCGATACACGAGCTGCTGCGGAAGTATGGCCTACCCGGCGGCCTGCTCCCGCGCGGCGTGGAGTCGTACACCTTGGATGAGGGGACCGGGCTGCTCGAGGCACGGCTTTCTTCGTCGTGCTACGCGCAGTACGACAACGGCGACCTGGCCTTCTTCGACACCGTGGTGCGCGGGAACCTGAGCCACGGCGCGCTCCGCAGCTGTGAGGGGCTGGCTCAGGAGGAGCTCTTCATGTGGCTCCCCGTGAAGGGCATCCTCGTCGCCGACCCGACTTCAGGCGTTATCCTGTTCGACATCGGCTACGCGCACAAGAGGCTCTCGAAGTCGCTTTTCGAGGACCCGCCAGACTGCAAGCCGTCAGCCGCCCCCGGAACGGGCGCCGTCGATGCGGCCAGGTTGAAGGATAGGCGAGGTGAGATTTCTCGAGTCTCTGAGGTGGTTCAGATTTGTTCCTTGTTTTTCTCTCTAAAGTTGGTAGGTAGGTAGTTCGCCTTCTCGTTTATTTCGACGTCCGGTCAGAGCAGTTCGGGATTTCTCTCCGGTGGTGGTTTTTGGTCGAATTCGTCATGCCCAGTCTCCCATCTGAGCTCCGTAGTTCGCTGATTTGATTCCGCATCATTGATCTCATGGCCGCAAACATTGGATTCCCATCTTCGGTTAGAAGAAAAAGAAGACAACGGGATTCCTGAAGCAAAATCGTTGGTTTCCGGAATTTCTTCGGTTTCGAAGGGTCAGTGGAGGCCGGTTACAATTTGGCAAGTAGGCCGTTCTCTAGTTGGTGAGGCGGAGCTGGAAAGTTGGAATTTAATGGTTTCTTTGAGTTGGAAGCTCGTTGGGGAGTAATTCCGGGAGGGGGTGGATTTTTAATGGCTTCTGTTACAGCTGAATTTTGGGGCAATAAATCCGCAGGAAACTTGCTCTAGTGTGTGAAATCAAAGCCATGATTTCGACGCTGGAATTCAGAGTCCTTCAGGGACATTTATTATTATATAAAAAAATCACACTTCCATTAATCCCGACTACTCCAATTACCAAGTAGTATAATCACATCCTTCTCTTCCTTTGGCCCAGGTTGTTGAATGAATGAATTATTTTAGAGGGTGGATTAGAGCTCACTAAGTTCGTGTCGGTAGATTCATCCCCAAGAGCTCGTGTATTATTATTGGTTAGATCGATTGGGCCTCACCGATTAAATATGCCGAAATCGTTTGGTTAACCCCCAAATTAATTAAACCCGATTGAAGTAGTATCAGGCAAGTTGCAGTGTGGCAAGTGGCAAGAAGAAGGGCAGCAAAGCATTAGATGCTTGCACTCCTGGTCTATAGTTTGTTTTTGAAGCAAAGTTTTATTGCGCGATGCAAGGCTCAAGCCCGTGTATCTATCCTCTCGAGGAATCAAGCACGCGCCAAATTTCCTTTTCTCTCGGCCATTAATCCTTTTCTCGTTTGCTACTGGGCAGGGTCGTTGCTTTAGGGCGTGCCTCTCCTTTGCAGGATTGTTATCTTTCCATGTTAGAATGAATATGTGTCTCATCTCGTCGCCTGTCCTTCTCTGGCCTGTGGCTCGTGCGTGCCCTCTTTTCTTTCCTGCTGCTTCTTCAACTGGACACCTTGCAAGAACACACGCATGCATCTCCATAGCCATAGGGGCCATAGCTAAGCTGGGAAAGGGTAGAAGTGTGAACCAAGGGTGGGTTTCAAGAACTCGCTTTGTTTTCCCCAATGGCTAAACTTCACATGATTGATGTGAACCTTTAATTAATACTAAGCAGCAGTAGGAGTATCATGGAGAGACCCCAAAAGAAGTGTAGTGAGGAACCCCTTTTTTAGTCCTTTTTGCTGCCATTTCTTGAGCCGGCAGTGGCAGTTGTTTACCTCTGCACAGTTGTTATAATTACTGCTGAAGCATGAACCCAGTGGCTGCAGCTGGAATAATAAACAAGAAGTCTCTATAAAAGCTGTTCCTTGCAGGTGTTCCTGAGCTGAGGTGGAGGAGAGATGCAGTAGCAGGAGAAGGGCACCATGACCAGAGGTGATGAGGAGCGTGCGAGACGGAGGATGAGCGACAGAGAGAGAGAGACAAGAAGACCGAGACAGTTTTCCCCCTGTGTAAAACCAGATCCTGAATGACCGACGAGAAGAGTGCTGCAACAACTGCCTGCCCGCCCGCCTGCAGAGTTTGGAACCAGAATTTATTAGTAGTGTATCTACTACTGCTTAAGGAAGATAGATGTGGGTACATTTTGCACTTGTTTTTTGTTTTTTTCTTTCTTTTTTTTTGACCTCATCTTCCTCATCCTCTCTCGCTAGTCCGTGGATGCATGCACCTGTGTGATATTAAGTTTGTCAGTGGTATGTTACAAGCAAGAAAAGAACAAGGAAAAAGGCTGGCCTGGATGCCAATTGGGGGACTGTTCTCTTGTGAGATTCTTCTTGGAATTCTCTTGCTGAGCTGGTGGTGCCATGCATGTGTGGGACTGTGTGTATGAATGTGAATGCCACCGCCAGCTCGGCAGGGGAGTGAGCTGGTCACAGCTTATCATAGCCATGTGACCCTGTGTTGGCTAGTGGGTGAGTGCTTCTTCTCCCTCCTCCTGCTACTAGTTGCTGCGGCTGCTGCTTAGGTAGGATGATTAGTCGAGTGGTTGTACATAATACAATCATACAACGCATGCTACCGCAATTATTCAACTACTACGTCGAGGTCATAGGTCCAATATTTGGAGTACAGTACAAGAATATAGATATTGTAGTTCCTTTCATGCCTAGCTCAGCTATGGGGTCTTCATGAGAGTGTATCTTTCGATCTGTCTATCAATCTAGGGGCGCCATCAATCTAGTAGCCAGGCTGCTTTGCTACCAATAAAATAGTACTGTATATGTAGTTCATTAGTGAATAAGAAGAGAGGTCAGTTTCCTGCCAACGAGAAACGAGCTACGATGCGTATGGAATTGACACGAAAAGTGCATCTCATGGAATTGACTGGATAAGTGCATCTCCCGTCGCGTCACCCAAATGCTGTCCGCAAAAGCTTCGGATCGGTCCTTTGGAGGACTCCACCGCACCCTGCCCTGTTTGAGGCACGGATGTTCAAGTCACGTGTCTCAAATGGAATGTTCAAAAACTCGAACCAACTAAAATGTAACATCTCATTCAAACTTCGTTATTATACTTTACAAGGTGATTTAAACAAAAACAAAAAGCTAATCTAATGATCCGCTACGGCCACGCTAGCTGACGCCGGGGTTGTACTCGTCGAAGACACGATAGTCCTCCTCGCTAGGCTCATCCTTGAAGACACCGCTGGTCCCTGCGTCGTCGGTTGGGCTCGTCCCTGACGATGCTATTAGGAGTTTGGGACCAGCGCTGAGTCGTGCATCAGGTTGACGAGCTCCTGGTAGGCCTCGCGGATGGACGCCTCGATCTCTTGCTCGATCAACCCATCCCAGGCACTATGATCATTCATAGCGTTCATCCACATAGTATCGAAGCCCGGCGTGTCCGTGAGGTCGTCGGTGGTTGCGATGAGCCGCTGCTGGCGGAGGTACGCGACTAACATAGACACATCCTCCTTCGGCTCCGGCTTAGGGAGGTGAGGCTCGCGAATGACAAGTCCCCGCGCTGGTTTGCACCTCGCTGACAATGTGAACTCCTCCTTCACCTCCCTTTTGGGGGCGGGGTAGGGAGGCGTGCAAGGAGGACCGGCCGGAGGAGCGTGTCGGCCCACCGGAAGACGACGAGCGCGAGGAGTGTTATATGTTGATCCAAATTCTACAAAGTAAAGGCCAACTTCTGACGGAGCGGAGCGAGGCCTGTCGCCGGAGGCTTGGGCCGATGCGGAACATGGACGCCTATGGGGGTGCGGGGGGCGACAGCCCCCCGCGGTACGGATCGTTGATGACCTAGGTTACCACCGCTATATATACCTCTTGTAAGCCGCCGACTGGGAGAAGTCGCATCTGTGAAATCCCCGGCGTTGTATAAACACTCCCTGTTATAGTGAAGTTTCGCTGGCTGGCGCCCGTGGTTTTTTCCCTCTCTTTGTTGGAGAGGGTTTTCCACGTTAAATCTGTGTCCCCCTTGCTGCGATTTTATTTTTCGTTCTTCGTTATTTACTTGTCGCAAAGCTAACAAGGAGGATCCTAATGTTGTCATCGAAGCCCTTGGAAGCTACTGGGCCACTCGTGGTGGCGACGTAATCTCCAAGCGATGGCTAGTGATCCTGATGTGCTCGATGACGGCATCCAGGGTGCGACCCTACGCACGCTAGAACCAGTTGCGCCCCTATGCATTGAAGGAGTTCAACGACCCTATGAGGCCGTCGAGGTCCGCCATGCCCTCTGTCCGCTGTGTTTGGAAGACGGTGTGCCACCACTCGTTGTTGTTAGCCAGGATACCAATGTCGTTCTAATCCCACCATGTCTTGTTGTTGGGCCTAGGCGACGTCGGGATAACAATGTCGTCATGCGCCATCCTCCAGCCACCGCTTGGGAGGCGGTAGTCCGACGAGCACCCACGCTTGGTCGATGGTGAGGCTACACGGCATGAAGTCGTTCGTGGTGGCGTCTTCGGTGTATCTGCTGGTCGACATGGCGATGTGGGTGTGGTGCTTGAGTGGCGGCTAGGGTTTAGAGAGGGAGGGAGAGGGGGAGGTGGAGAGGGAGGGAGGGGGATGGAGAGGGAGGGAGAGAGAGGAAGAGAGAGATGATGGACGGTGCGTGCTCGCCTTTTTTATCTTCGACGACAGGTGAATGGCTTGTGCGAGTATTAACGCCGGCGCTTCCCACCACGACACGTGCGTCACAGCATCGATGGGACACGTGCCTGATGCAGAAGATGGGATGAATCACTACGGGTGATACGTCAATTAACTCACGCTGACCACAAGCGATGGGAGAGTAGTCAGGCTGCTTTGCTACCAATAAAATAGTATGCATAGTTCATTAGTGAAGAAGAGAGGTCAGTCTCCTGCCAACGAGAAACCAGCTACGATGCGTATGGAATTGACAGCATAAGTGCATATCCCGTCGCGTCACCCAAACGCCGTCCGCAGAAGCTTCGGATCGGTCCTTTGAGGACTCCACCGCACTCTGCCCTGTTTGAGAGGCACGTCTGTTAAAGTCACGTGTCTCAAATGGAATGCTCAAAAAATCGAACCAACTAAAATTTAAAATCTCATTCAAACTTCGTTATACTTTACAAGGTGATTTTTTTTTAAAAAAAGCTAATCTAACGATCCGCTACGGCGACGCTAGCGGACGCCAGGTAGTCCTTCTCGCTAGGCTCATCCTTGAAGACACCGCTGGTCCCTGCGCCGTCAGTGGGCTCGTCCCTTACAACGCTATTGGGACCAGCGCCGAGTCGCTCATCAGGTTGACGAGCTCCTGGTAGGCCTCGCAGATGGACGCCTCGATCTCTTGCTCGATCAACCCATCCCAGGCACTATGATCATTCATAGCGTTCATCCACATAGTGTCGAAGCCTGGCGTGTCCGTGAGGTCGTCGGTGGTCGCGATGAGCCGCTGCTGGCGGAGGTACGCGACTAACATAGACACATCCTCCTTCGGCTCCGGCTTGGGGAGGTGAGGCTCGCGGATGACAAGTCCCCGCGCTGGTTTGCGCCTCGCCGACAGTGTGAACTCCTCCTTCACCTTCCTTTTGGGGGCGAGGTAGGGAGGCGTGAAGGAGGACCGGCCGGAGGAGCGTGTCGGCCCACCGGAAGACGACGAGCGCGAGGAGGATCCTAATGTTGTTGTCGAATCCCTTGGAAGCTACTGGGCCACTCATGGTGGCGACGTAATCTCCAGACGATGGCCAACGATCCTGATGTGCTCGATGACGGCATCCAGGGTGCGACCCTACGCACGCTAGAACCGGTTGCGCCCCTCTGCGTTGAAGGAGTTCAACGGCCCTATGAGACCATTGAGGTCCGCCATGCCCTCTGTCTGCTGTGTTTGGAAGACGTTGAGCCACCACTCATTGTTGTCAGCCAGGATACCAATGTCGTTCTAATCCCACCATGTCTTGTTGTTGGGCCTAGGCAACGACGGGATAACGATGTCGTCATGCGCCATCCTCCAGCCACCGCTTGGGAGGCGGTAGTCCGACGAGCACCCACGCTTGGTCGATGGTGAGGCTACACAGCATGAAGTCGCTCGCGGTGGCGTCTTCGGTGTATCTGCTGGTCGACATGGCGGTGTGGGTGTGGTGCTTGAGTGGCGGCTAGGGTTTAGAGAGGGAGGATGAGGGAGGGAGAAGGGGAGGTGGAGAGGGAGGGAGGGGGATGGAGAGGGAGGGAGGGAGAGGGAGAGAGGAAGAGAGAGAGATGATGGACGGTGCGTGCTCGCCTTTTTTATCTTCGACGACAGGTGAATGGCTTGTGCGAGCATTAACGCCGGCGCTTCCCACCATGACACGTGCGTCACAACACCGATGGGACACGTGCCTGATGCAGACGATGGGATGAATCACTACGGGTGACGCGTCAATTAACTCACGCTGACCACAGACGATGGGAGAGTTAATGTCGAAGACCAACCGATGTGCCAATGACAGGGCTAGTCCGCCACTCACCACGTCCCCAACGCGGGTGCCGAACACGTCCCATGTGGAGCGGGATGGCCTCCATGTGCCGAACACGGCATTGGACCATCCTAGACGAAAGTGCTTCAGGACATGCCGTCGTCGTTTGACACACGCTAAGGGCACGTACAACGTTCTTATCTTAGCAATGTCACATAAGATAATTGTTGAGTTGGAGGAAAGAACCAAAAAAAGGCATCTGTCTTCTCTTAGCTAAAAGATGATCTCTTAGCACGATATGTCTCACCACATATCTAGGGATATCTGTCACTGAAGATAAGACTAAAAAAAAACCATTGTACATCAAATTTTATCATTATATCAAGATTACATGGCACGTATAAGATGAGACTGTCTTATCAACCATTGTACTTACCCTAAGGAGATGCTCTACGGTATGATAGACGGATAGATAGAAAGGGATTTGGGCTCTTGTGTTTCTATTTCCTGTCTCCTCTCCCCTGTCTCCACTGCTCTCTTTGCTTTGATGATGGCGAGAGGGGAGGCAAATATCCCGGTTTGCCGTTCGTGTGGATACGGGTGAAAGTCCAACGGCGATCAGCGCGTGAATCGCTCTCTTTTTTTGAAAAAACTTCTCGGCGGATCTCGCTTTCGGTGCGTTTGTTACCGGATTTGTAGGCACGGGGAAACTTTGTGCTGGTGCGTCAGCACGCGCGCGGTTAAAATTAACGGTCCCACTGCTAACGGAAAAAATGGGACGGGCGGGCCGGGGAAATCAATGGTGGACGACATCTGTGCTGGATGGCGCATGTGTGTGACGTCGGCAAATCTATGCGGAAACCTCTTGTGTCCATGTTTGTTGTGGGTCACCGAGATGGTTCTGCCAGGGATGAACGCCGGTTTTTCTTCCCTCGCATTCATGCTAGGCTGAACTGTTCATGTGAAATCTAAACAAGTATCTCGCCTTGGTTTAAAGGAGGAATTGGGGAAAACCGTAGAAATAAGAAATTTTCTTTTGTAACACCTGTTCATCCTTTCGGTTCAAAACCGTAGAAATAAGGAATTGGTGTTTCGTTGATGGCGGAGCGCTTGTGGTGATTCTGTCAATGTTAAGACCTGATCTGCCGACTCAGTCTTTCGGAGGTGTTCATCGAGGTAGGATATATACATCGTAGGGTGAGCGTTGCGCGTGTTGTGAGCGTCTATGTCTGCACCGAGTTTCTCAAAAAGAAAAGTAGAGAATGTTTCCTTTGATTTAAGTTTTGAAGAGAAAAAACAAGAACTTCACAACCAACCCAAAATTTATTTTTGAATTTCTAGGCATGGACAACCAACAGTCATAGAATCCTGTTATGCATATTGCCATGATCCCCTGATCAGTCTATCATGACGCATAACAGACAAGTATCACTACAATATTTAAAACATAACAAGCAAGACTTACAATAGTGCCATTATGGCGATACCTTACATGATCCCCATCGGGTTACTCCAATCATCATCAGCGGAACTTCATCAAACATAGAGCTCGCATCATGCCATAACCTACAGGCAGCTGACTGAAAGAACATCCTAGCTCGCATAATCGTTAACGTCCTTTCTTCCTCGGTTTCATCCTTCTCGAAGTCTGATCAAGTAAATAGGCAGGGACAATGTCAGTGAGTATGTTTGAATGTACTCACAAACCACCTTAAGATAGTAGTAATAACAAGGTACTACCTCTGTTTGGGATTATTAGTCCTAAGAGCAAAGTTGCTAATACCAAGACACTCCATAACTCTCTCTCATTAATCTATACATGTACCAATAGTTTTACATGTACGAGAGAAGTGAGAGGAAAATGAGAACATGCATTGGACGAGAGATACTAATAAATAAGATAGCCCTTATCATCTCAAACAATAAAAAAAAGCTCTCCAGACTTATAATCCCAAACTGAGGTAGTATGTAATATGGCTATGGTAATAGGATGACTCTAATAGAGGTTCTTTTCTAAATCTAGTTTCTCTTATAGATATGTCATCTCCATATCTTTGTTGAAAAACCTTTGTAAAACATTTGAAAATAGTTGAAGTTGAAAACCACTAGGACTGGGTCACCCATTTTTTTCCTCCCGGGTCATCCCATGGCAGGGTACCTTCCTCCGTGATCATCTCATGATCACACAACCTTCTCCGTGGTCATCCCATGACTGCCCTTTTCATAAAACTCTTTATTTCTCAAAGCCTTTTTAGAAACTAAAACCACACCGCTAAGCAGCAACGTTCCCAACCATCCATGAACGTGGACACGGCTATTTGAATAGATTTACACTCTACAGAGGTTGTACGCTTTACCCACACCATCCGGATACCCTACCCTGATCCCGCATTGATCGTGGGTCGAGTAACCGATCAAGACTCTCAGGATGCCACTCTAGCATGGGCCATACCCTATGAGCTCAAGATCGGGACGTTGGGTACCATGGACCAACCGGAGCGCATTTTACACTCCTCTAGAGTGTGCACTTTCAATGAGAGACTCATATTATCGTCTGCCCGCCTACAAGGATGGTTTGCACCTCTCCCAGATCAGGGTTCCCAACCACTGACCCTTCACCTTGGAGAGACCCGACATTCGAGGGAGATGATCCCTTATAAGTAGCTGCGAGGCATCCCATTACAAAGTAAACAAACTTCAAGTCAAGTCCCATCACATTCCAGGGTAATGTGGTTGTGCAGGCTAGTTGTTCTAGCAAACTACATAGAACTGGGTGTGTTTTTGTAAACAATTTTCCTCCTCTTTCCTTCAGTATCCTTTGTAAAACAATACCCTTTTCATTTCTAAAATCTCCTCTCGGTAAGGCAATCCTTACCAAGTTTTTACCAAAAAACATTTTTATAAATTTTTTGAGGGTTCCCAATCTAGAATCTTGCTTTGGCGGGTTTCCAAGGGGTTATGGTGTAAACCACCAATCCTACATGCTAGGGGATAGATAGGTGTCATCAAGGGTTGTACTTAAGAGTACCATAGTGTTTGCGTCAAGGCTTGGAGGAGGCAAGCCACTACCCGATATAGATATAATATAATAAAGCAATGTAGTTTGCATAAATAGGTAAATAAAACATGCATAAGTAGAGTAGTAGGACAAGGCTTATGAACAAGTAGGTGGCTTGCCTGTGACCAGCAATATGTCCCTAGATTTCTTCTTAGAGAACCATAATAACCAAAACCTTCTCCTTCTTGACTTCAGTATAATCGCAACTAGGGGCACGGGGAATGTAGCACCTCGGTAAAACCAGTACTAGAAAATCACTATGTTTTTGTTTGGCGCATCATCATGACCGCATGCTCATGCCATCATGCCACATTGCATTTGAGCATCGTCATGTCATTCTGCATTTGTTTGCCTAAAACTATTTTCTAAAAACGTATCTTTGTTTTCTAAATATTTCCCGTCTCTATTTCAAACGATAAACACCGGTCCTTCCGGATATTTTTGCTTTATCTAAAATCTATCCATAAAAGTCTTTTTAATATATGTATGATATTTTGTGGGGGGGAGGGGGGCAGGCAGCCAACGGCCAGGCCTGAAGGCCCAACCGGAGGCCACCCAGCCCACAGCCACCAAACCCTAGCCACACCTAACCCCTCTCCACATCCCTCTGCCCCACCGCCACATAGAACCGCACGCTGCTGCTGGATGCAACCCACGTACCCGTGCGCTGCAGCCCTACATCGACCCAACGCGTGCGTCGCTACACACCTGCCAGCACACAGGCTGCCGACGCACACCACTCCCTGGACCCGACACGCCTCTCACCACATCCCACCACCTCGTTGTCCCCGCGTTGCACGCCTCCCTCGCGACACAACCCCCTCCCGTAAGAGGAACGACACCCACCCCGCTCCACCTGGCCCCACCATCTTGTCCCGATCCTCCCCCACCTACCGGATCGAGACCACCTTCCTCTGCGAGCGTCGCCTCCTCGTCTCTCCTTCTCGCGAACGGAAGGGAGCCACCCCGAGCCCCCCTGATTCCTCCGCATCGCGCCTCGGTCCGCGCCTGCACCGGCCGCCCGAGCTGCCGCGCGCCCGCGACCCTCCCTGCAGCACCGCTCAACGCCGCTGCGTGCGCCATCGCTTGGGCGCCCTCTCCCGAGCTTCCTCCCTCCGCCGTCGAACCGCCCTCCGCTGGAGCGAGCCCGCAAGTCCGCCAGCGCGCCTGCCAAGCTCCGGTCGTCGCCGTCCTCTGCGCCTCCCCGCCTGCGGCCGAGCTCTCCCCGTCCATGGAGCCTCCGTCGCCATCGTCCGTGAAGCCCACCGCTGCCGCCTCTCTCCCTGCCGTCAAGCCGCGCCCTCCTACGCCTCCTCTGTCGCGAGTGCCCCTTCCTCGTCGTCTTCTGCCGCTGCCCATGGGATCCTCTCCGCGAGCCACCGCTAGGCCGCCTCTGCACAAGCTCGTTGCTAGGGCAAGGTCGTCTTGGCGGCTCTGTGAGGCCCTCCTCTCTGCAGCTCGCCCCATCCGTCAAGTTTTGTGTCCTGGCCATGTTGGTGTTTGAGCGCTGCTGTTGATGCCTGCTTCCTGCTCAGTTTGCAGTGGTATGCTACCAATTGAGGCGTTGTTGCGTGTAACCCTAGAACTCCGTGGCGGAATCGGAGATCTCCTACACGGATCGTTGGACTAGGCAAGACCACCGACGCTTGAACCCGAGAGCACCACGCCGAGAACCCGTGGTACCTGAAGTTCGACACCGGACTGGTACACCAAGACCTCCTTCATGGACCTGAAGACCCCGATCTCGGAGTCCGAAGACCGATCCCACCAAGGCCCCGAACCCGGTCAAACCTTCGGAACCAAGATCGCCGAACACCAATGTGTGACCCCTATCTATCCTTATTTTATAAATGTCATATAAACTCATTGCATATTAAATCATTCATAACCGCATACATATTGTGGTTGTTTGGGGGCACTATGCCAATTCACCTCGTAATTAAATATGGAGACCATATGCGGGCTATTTTAGTCTTATAATGGCTCCATTTAAATTTGAGTAGCGAACCCGTGCCATGTTTTGCCTTGTTCATACAACATTTAAATTGCGGGGTATCTAAATAATATGAACCTCCTAATTAATTGTCGGGACCCCGGTTCCGCTTAATATTGCCTAATTGCACCGCATCTTTGCCATGACATGCATCATATATACATCATGTCGGATCTTTTGTCGTATTATTAAATAGTGCATCCGGTGTTTCTTTTAGTGCTTTGCTTCTTCACGGATTAGGCCGTTGAGTGGATGCGAGTATCGACAAGTCCTTCGGATATGAACCTTCGGCAGTGTTTCCCAGGCGAGCATCTCCCACTTTCTACCTATTTTGCTTTTATAGTATTTATTTCCTCATGTTGATCTATTGCTATCCGTGTTGCGATGCTTTAGTTTCTGTGCACCATATATACTCCTTGCAGCCTCTATATTGCCATGGACACATCCTATTGCATGTTGTTTGATAGATAGTCAGCCTTGTGAGTCGTAGTTGCTTGCTTATGTGTTGCTTCGTGTCGTTGTCGTTTCACCGTTGATGGCAAGTTGACACATGATAAATGGTGGAGATGCTTAATGGTGGAGATGATCATGACTTTAAATGCAACTGTTAAAATGCTGGGAATAGATATAACTAATGCAGAAGCACCGGTGGGCAATAGATGTTATTTGGTTCTTCCACGCTCACTTGTGTCCCGTAGGACCCCGAGTACTTGATACCTGTTCCTTGACTATCGCACTATCCGCATGTGGGACCATGAATCCCCTTAGCCAGAGCTTGATTCATTTCTTATTTCTTGGGGCCACAAACTAGTTTGGGGCTTTATTACTATCCTGTAGTTATGACATGCTTTACTGCTTTATTTACGATTGTGCGTGGAGCACCTGTACTGTTTTGGATCGCGGCACGATTTCGCGGTATCAACAAGCCCAGTCACACTTTCGGGTTCCCAGTCGTTTACAGCCGTTCTCGCAAACCCTGGGTCCATTCTGGAGCCGGCCAACTTCGTTGCGGGTAGCTTAGTGGGGTGGCCCCCTAAAATATTTTATGAATCCTGTGATTGCTTTGTCGTGAAAGCCTCGTTGGGTTTTGATTTGGTTTTTCCGAGGTTGATCGTGTGTGTGTTGCTATTTGTGCACCCCTGCAGGGTAAATCTTTCTGAAAGCCGTGTCCACGGTTATGGACGACTTGGAGCACAGTATCTCGATAATAGACAAGCATAACTAAAGTAGTGCTATAAATTTGACTTAATATGTGACTAGTAATTAGGTTCACTAAAATGGAATGGATAATAAAAGTGCCAACAACTGGTGGAACTGGGGTGTATCGTGTCATGTTATACCTGCCTAGTAAGTATCGCAACTCCAATAGAATGAAATAAAAGTGCCAACAACTGCTAGGTTTGGGATGACTCGTGCTATCTATATCTGACTAGTAAGTGCTACAACTATAATGGAATAAATAAAATTGCCAACTGTGTGAGTTCCTCGTTTTGACTTCCTCGTGTGGTCTCGAGGGGGAAATACCAGGATGGGTATGTTTTGGTGTTACTATCAGGTTGGATCCGAATAGGTCTTTCTTATCCCTCTCTAATAGCCGATAGTTGAATCGAGTCTCTATAGATTGTTTAGTGCATGTCGCGCTGCCGCTTCAGTCCACCATACCTATGTAGGCGAGAGCCGCCGAATTCTAGCCTCGCCGTGTACTGGCCTCAGTACTGACGCTCCTCTTTTTTCTTTGCCCTTTGTCGGCACCCCTTTTATTTTAGCAGGTTTGAGATCGACGTCGTTAGCAGGGTTACCCTTCCGGTTTGGCCTAGGCAGGGTTATGGACGCCATTGGTTATTCTTCAGGGCCCTTAGCCCCACTTGCTTCTTATCCGTACTCGTTTGTTGTATCGCTTTCATGGTGATTTGGATCTTTATACTGTACATCTGTATTCTTGACTCAGTGAGTCGTTGCTGTATATATATATGTTCTATGATGTTCCATCATGGACTATTGTATAATGATATTACTTCGTTTTCCACCCGCACGAAAGTGTCTGGTGGGCGTCCTTGAATCGTTTCTATGCGGGTTTGACGGGAAGCGCTAAAACTTGCATAGGGCCAATTCGAGGGTGTTATAGGAAAGCGAGGGAGAAGTGCTAGGGCGACACGGTGCATGGTGTGCGGTCCCAAGAGTTGGGTGGCAGAGGTAGGTTCTGCGTCAGAAGGGGCCTCGCGCGTGAGTTCCCAAGGCAGACGTGGTGGTGCTCGTCGGTGGCGGCGATTTTCAGTGTCCTTGACCCTTCGAGGAAGGGAGAGAAGGGAGCCTCTCCTTCTCTTGGGCTAGGCAGGGGTAGGGGCTCGGTGAGGGAGCTGCAAGGGAACTAGAGGAGAGGTGAGGAGTGAAATGAGGGTGAGAGGAGGGGATAGGGTGGCCTCTAGCCTATTTAATCCGAGGTGGGGGTGTAGGATGGACTATGTCCATGGGAGGGCATGGGAGAGGGAGCTGGTCATGGATAGGTCGAGTGGGGCACTGGAGAGGGTCGTGTTGGTGTCTGGAGTGTTGTAGAGAGGCAGAGAGGGAGTGAGGGTGATGCTGCAAGCAATTAAATGGTCTACATATGACCTAGCCTTTGTCTCCTCCATATCCAAGCAGAAGAGAAAATATGGGGTAGAGCTATAGTACTTGGTACAGTACCACGTCGACCAGAGGGGGGGTGAGTGTTGTGGTGGTAAAGGATGGTAATTAGTGATAGTTGAAGGGAGATGTAGCTCATAGTTTTGTAAAAACCCCAAAGGCCAAACTTGATGATTATGAGGTACTTCATAAGTTTTGATCTTGACAAGGTGGCGTAAGAGTGTTGGTAGATAAATATGTTCAAGATAAATCTCCTGGATTTATTTGGGATTTATCAGATGATTTTAGGTCCATTTATTTTACAGTAATCAAAAAGTGCTGAAATGGTTTTAATGAATTAATTTGTTTTTTAATTGGTCAAGGTGGGTTTTTTTGTGTGAGATAATCCTAAACATCAAATCACATACTAGAGAATTTTCCCAAGATTTATTGAAGAAGAAAAGTATTTGAAACATATATTTTTGCATTTCTGCCATTTAGGAAAATAGGTAAATGAAATACTCCCTCCGATCCAAATTAATTGACTTAGATTTGTCTAGATACATCTGTATCTAGACATATTTTAGTGCTAGATACATCCATATCTAAATGAACCTAATTCAAGTAATTTGGGTCAGAGGGAATACTAAAACTCTTAAAAAATATTTATTTTTAAGGTGGGAAGGGATGGAACATAATATAGGCCTCAGATGTGCCTAGATTTTCCAAAGTGTTTTGTAGGAAAACAAACTTTATTCAATAAGAGGAGTTTTGAAGTTTTTGTGGAAGAAGAGAAATAAATTGTTTTAGGCCAAAATAATTATGGAAAAGCATTTATTGAATTTTTATCTCCATGATAGATGATGGCCACATAGTGTAGCTATGATTTTCAACCTTGGGTTTTGAAAATCAAACTTGATTTTGAAGAAAACCATAATTAAGGTAGGAAAATGGATCTCGGGCTAAAATATTTTTATACCATCAAAATCATGTGAGATTAAGGGGCTCAAAGCTCCCCTTGGTTAATGGGCTAGATGTATAGATATACCAAGTGATATATATCAGCATGGTCCAGAGGGATGACCTAGATCATGATTGAGTGCTCCTAGGATTGATGCCAAACTTTGTTGAAAATAAGGTTGTCAAAGCAGATTATTATTTAGCCTCCAAAACCATGTGGGTTTAGTAAGAACAGAGCTCCAATAAAAACAAGGGAAGTATGGATGGATATAAAATCATGAGTAGAACACAATCATGCAAAAAAAATTGTCAAAATAAGATGACATGGATATGGGAGCTTCTGCCAAAATAGGCATGTTGATAAGATTGGTAGAGACAGATTATTTTCTTGCCTGCAAAACCATCAAGAACAAGTGGGTCAGAGGATGATCTAGCCAAGGGAAAAGGTGAAATTTGGAAGTACTTAGGATGTTCTACAAGATGGTTCAAGTGCATTTCCAAAAATGCACAAGGGTTAGTATAGGTAGGGACTCAAAAATGGGATGTAGATAACATTTTTCAGACTTATTTTGTCTGCTTTAGGGTTTTAGACTAGAGTATAAGATCTAGTGTTTTTGATGGGATGCAAGGTTCCAAACTAATCATCCAATGGATGGGGTTAAAGAGTAGGTTAAGTACATGGGATTGATGCTTATAGTTGGTCTCCATTGCTTGGGAGACTATTAAAATGAATTAACTCTTAAATGATCTCGTTAAGGAATTAGATGGCCAACTTAGTGACTAGAGATCAAGACAAGCCTGTGAATGCTGGTGGAAAGGTTCCTTGATCCCCAAGCAACTATGGGGAGGGTAGAGTATCTGTGGCGCCCCGCAAAAACCACTACTAGAAAATCGCGGTGTTTTTGTGCATTGCATCATCATGACCGCATGCTCATGTCATCATGCCACATTGCATTTGAGCATCGTCATCATCGTGCATTTGTTTGTCTGAAACTATTTCCGAAAAACATATTTGGTTTTCTAAATACCTCGCCCTTTATTTCGAAATCCAAAATCCGGGTCTCCGGAATATTTTGTTTTGTCTGTCAACGGATTTCAAAAGCGCCATTTTAAATAATAAAAGATTTATTTTATTTTTTCAGGGGGCAGCCGTACCGGGCCGATCCGACCCAGTCGGCCACTCCCAGTACAAAAACCTAGCTATCTAAACCTTTTCCTACCTAGTCCTAGTCTACCCAGCCCCCTCCACCTCACCCCCTCCAATCCCTTGTCGACACCTCACCTCCCCTTTCTCCCCCAACCTATCCCAGCATGCCACCTCAGCCGACCACCCTTCCCTAGCCAGCCTGGCCCCATCTCCACCGGCCCGTTTCCCCACACCCACCCCACCTGCTGACCTGGCCCACAACCCCCACTCCCCTGGCCGCCCGACCGCCTCGGGATCCCCTGCACGCCACCCACCCTCACCACGCTCACCAACCGCCACCGTCCGTCCTGCGTGGACCCCACCCCGTGGGCCGCTCCCTCCTCTGCTCCCCCGCATCGCCTCCCCAACCCGCCTCTCCTCTCCTCTTGCCGGCCACCGCCAGGGCGCGCCCCGCGCCTCCTCTCTCGCTCCTCCTCGCCTTCCTCCCCCACCGCGTGCCCCGCCCCGACCTCCGCTCCCCCCCGCCGCGACCCCGAGCTCCTCGAGCCCGACCTCCTTCTACCGCCACCTCTCCCGAGCCGCCGCCCTCCCCTTCTTCGTCTCCGACCGCCACCCGTGCCCCGAGCATCTCTGCCTCCTCCCCGAGTTCGCCCGCCGCCGCGACCCTTCCCTCGACCAAGCTCGGCCTCCCGTCCGCCGTCGCCCGCAGCGCCCGCCTCGCTCCGGCGCCTCTGCCTCGACCTCCACCGTCTCTTTTCCCTGCGCCGCCGCCGCGGCCGCCTGAGCCGAGCTCCTCTCCGGCCGCCGCGGTCTCCTGCGTCGCCGACCCCGCGCCTCCCCTCCTCGCCTCCCGCCTCCGGCTAGCAGCCGACGACCGCGGCCGCCCACGCCTCCGCGTCTACCTCCGGTGCCGCCCGAGCCCTCCCTGTCCTCTCCTGCGTTCGCCTCAGCCCCACAGAACCTGCACCGACCGTGCCCCGCACCTGTTCGCTCTCTGCTTCACCGCGAGTCCGCAACGATGCGAGTATGTAGGTGTTGGTGCTTGTATGTGTCCTGGTGATGTGGTGCTATGAGCAGAACCAAAGTGTTCCTGTGGGTGTGGTGATTTCAGGAGTTTGGACACGTTCATCGGCTGCCTTCGCCCTGATGCTAACAAGACCGACTCGATGCCGATGGTTTTCGAAGGATGTACATGGAACACCAAGATCCTCGACCCGATGGAAGAACCCGAAGACCGATCCCGCCGAGACCGAACCCCAGATCCGGACCCTGGGACCGACCCCGAAACCCCTCGGAGCCCAAGTTCGCCGAACCCCAATGTGATTCCCTATCCGAGACCCCATTATTTTATAATATGACATTATCAACTGTTGCATATTAAATTGTTCATGCATGCATACTTGTCTGTGGTTTGGGGGCATTATGCCGATTCACCTCATAATTAAACATGGAGTGTATATGCGGGATATCTTTGTCTTATTCCGGACTCCATTTAAATTGGCATAGCGAACCGAAGCCATGTTTTGTCTTGCTAATCCAACATTTAATTTGCGGGGTAGATAAATAACTTGAACCGCTTAATTAAATGTCGGGACCCCGGTTCCGCTTAATATTGCCCAATTGCACCGCATCTTTGCCATGTCATACATCATACATGCATCATGCCCGATCTTCTGTCATAGTATTAAATAGTGCATCCGGTGTTTGTGCTAGTGTTTTGCTTCTTCACGGACTAGGCCGATGAGTTGATGCGAGTGTCGATCCGATCTTCGGATAAACCTTCGGCAATGTTTTTCAGGCGAGCATCCCTTCCCCTTCTACCTATTTTGCATTTTTAGTCTTTATTCCCTCCTGTTGATCTATTGCTATCTGTGTTGCGATGCTCTAGTTTTCGTACCCGTGCTATCCCTTGCAGCCTTATATTGCCTTGGACACATCCTATTACCTGTTGATTGGTAGATAGTTGGACTTGCGCGTCGTAGTCGCTTGCTCTAGTGTTGTTGCGTGTCGACCAGTACCACAGTTGTTGGAGTATTGCCGTGTGTTTAATGTTGGAGTTGATCAAGACTTTAATTACTGTTTAATAACTAAAATTGAAGTAGGTAATTCAGAGGCACCGGTGGGTGATAGACAATATTTGGTTTCCGACCGCTCACTGGTGTCCCGTAGGACCCCGAGTTCTTGACACCTGTTCCGAGATCGAGCGCGCTAACCACATGTGGGATGTGTGGGCACCCCATCGATTAGTACCTGATTTCAAAGTATTGTACTGGGGGCCACAACTAGTTTGAGGTTTTATTTACTATTCTGTACTTATGCCATGCTTTACTGCTTTATTTAAATTGTGCGATGTACTGCACCTGTACTGTTTAGGATCGGGACATGTTTTCGCTGTATCGACAAGCCCAGTCATCTTTTCAGGTTCCCAGTCGTTTACAGCCGTCCACCCAAACCCTGAGTCCGTCTCGGAGACCGGCCGACTTCGTTGCGGGTAGACTTAGTGGGGTGGCCCCCATGTACTTGCTTTGGGTCTGGGAAACGTCATGACTTAGGCCCCGCCGACATACCGATGGGTGTATGTTAACTGATCTCGCAAAAAGGGTCGAAGTGCGTGTGGATACTTTGGTGCACCCCTGCAGGGTTAAATCTTTTCGAAAAGCCGTGTCCGCGGTTATGGACGACTTGGAGCACAGTTCTCAATCATAGACAACTATAACTAAAGTTTACTGTTATAATTTGACTTGTATCCGATGTGACTAGTAATCAGCTCAACTACAACGGAATGGCTAAATAAAAGTACCAACAACTGCTGGGTTCGGGATATCTCATGCTAATTGTACCTGACTAGTAAGTGTTGCAACTACAACGGAATGGTTAACTAAAACTGCCTACTGCTTATTATATCAGGATGACTCATACTATCTATACCTGACTAGTAATTGCTGCAACGATAACTGAATAAATAAAACTGCCAACTGTGTGAGTTCCTCGGTTGACTTCCTCGTTTGGTCTCGAGGGGGAAATACCAGGATGGGTATGTTTGGAGGTAGTATCAGGATGGTTCCGAATAGGTCTTTCTTATCCCTATCTGATAGCCGCCAGTTGTATCGAGTCTCTATAGGTTGTTTAGTGCATGCCGCGCTGCCGCTCAGTCCACCATACCTATGTAGGCGAGGACCGCCGAATTCTAGCCTCGCCGTGTACTGGCCTCAGTACTGACGCTCCTCTTTTTCCTTTGCCCTTTGTCGGCACCCCTTTTGTTTTAGCAGGTTTCGACGTCGTTAGCAGGGTTGCCCTTCCGGCTTGGCCTGGGCAGGGTTATGGACGCCATTGGCTATTCTTCAGGGCTCTTTGCTCAATTTTCATCTTGTCCGTACTCGGACGCTCTATCGTTTCAAGGTGATTTGGATCTTTGTCTTGTATATCTGTATTCTTGACTCATGGAGTCGTGTTGTATATATATCTGTTCTGTGGGTCCCATCGAGGACTGTTGTGTAATGTTATTACTTCGTTTTCCACCCGCACGAAAGTGCCTGGTGGACACCTTTGAATCGTTTCTATGCGGGTTTGGCGAGAATCGCTAAGACTTGCATAGGGCCGATTCTGAGGGTGTTACAGAGTGGTATCAGAGCTCAGCAGTTGCGATACCCCACAAGTCCAGCCCGTAGGATAACCTAGCTAACGGCCGAAGTAGAGTGTCAAAAACTATTTTTGGAAAAATCGGTTGGATAGTTCTGATTAGGTCTGGTTTTACTCCTTACCCCTCTGCTGCTCTCCTCTCACCTCTGCGTGTTTTGAATCCGCTCTCTTCTCTCTCTTCGAGTCCAGGATTTCTCGTGGTTGGGTTCCATCGTACCTTCAGGGTTTCGCTTCCTCCTTTGGTAACGGTGTTGCTACATCTGGTCTTCATGCTATCCGAGGAATCCTTCGTCTGGTGGACTTCTCTTGGCTCCTTCTCGTGCCTTCCGGTGTTTTCCGACGCGACGACATCATCTACGCCAGATTCGATGCAGAGTCTGCATCACTCCTTTGTTTCTGAACCTCGATTGTCGAGATCTTCAGTCTGATTCCGAGAATGGTTGCACGCTTTTCCACTGATTGTGCAGAGTAATAGTTTGGGTGCGTGATGGATTGGCCCCCATGCCGACTACCCCTTCTATTCGCTTTTGTACTTTGAAGTGGATGAGAATACATCGGTTCCCTCTTTCTATCGAAGCTAGAGGTGGCTTTATTTGTGGATACCTCTACCTTCGCCCTTTGTTCCCGGAGTGTTCTCTTGACGATCACAGACAACGACCTCTTGTTAGTGGTGTCGCGAGGATCTACACGATGCGAGAAGATTCAGATCGCCGCCCTTCTTTCCGGTACCATGAGGCGGATCTCGAGGGCGAGATCCATTGTTAGTGGTGTCGAATTGTGGCGCCCCGCAAAAACCACTACTAGAAAATCGCGGTGTTTTTGTGCATTGCATCATCATGACCGCATGCTCATGTCATCATGCCACATTGCATTTGAGCATCGTCATCATCGTGCATTTGTTTGTCTGAAACTATTTCCGAAAAACATATTTGGTTTTCTAAATACCTCGCCCTTTATTTCGAAATCCAAAATCCGGGTCTCCGGAATATTTTGTTTTGTCTGTCAACGGATTTCAAAAGCCCCATTTTAAATAATAAAAGATTTATTTTATTTTTTCAGGGGGCAGCCGTACCGGGCCGATCCGACCCAGTCGGCCACCCCCAGTACAAAAACCTAGCTATCTAAACCTTTTCCTACCTAGTCCTAGTCTACCCAGCCCCCTCCACCTCACCCCCTCCAATCCCTTGTCGACACCTCACCTCTCCTTTCTCCCCCAACCTATCCCAGCATGCCACCTCAGCCGACCACCCTTCCCTAGCCAGCCTGGCCCCATATCCACCGGCCCGTTTCCCCACCCCCACCCCACCTGCTGACCTGGCCCACAGCCCCCACTCCCCTGGCCGCCCGACCGCCTCGGGATCCCCTGCATGCCACCCACCCTCACCATGCTCACCAACCGCCACCGTCCGTCCCGCGTGGACCCCACCCCGTGGGCCGCTCCCTCCTCTGCTCCCCCGCATCGCCTCCCCAACCCGCCTCTCCTCTCCTCTTGCCGGCCACCGCCAGGGCGCGCCCCGCGCCTCCTCTCTCGCTCCTCCTCGCCTTCCTCCCCCACCGCGTGCCCCGCCCCGACCTCCGCTCCCTCCCGCCGCGACCCCGAGCTCCTCGAGCCCGACCTCCTTCTACCGCCACCTCTCCCGAGCTGCCGCCCTCCCCTTCTTCGTCTCCGGCCGCCACCCGCGCCCCGAGCATCTCTGCCTCCTCCCCGAGTTCGCCCGCCGCCGCGACCCTTCCCTCGACCAAGCTCGGCCTCCCGTCCGCCGTCGCCCGGTGCGCCCGCCTCGCTCCGGCGCCTCTGCCTCGACCTCCACCGTCTCTTTTCCCTGCGTCGCCGCCGCGGCCGCCCGAGCCGAGCTCCTCTCCGGCCGCCGCGGTCTCCTGCGTCGCCGACCCCGCGCCTCCCCTCCTCGCCTCCCGCCTCCGGCTAGCAGCCGACGACCGCGGCCGCCCACGCCTCCGCGTCTACCTCCGGTGCCGCCCGAGCCCTCCCTGTCCTCTCCTGCGTTCGCCTCAGCCCCACAGAACCTACACCGACCGTGCCCCGCACCTGTCCGCTCTCTGCTTCACCGCGAGTCCGCAACGATGCGAGTATGTAGGTGTTGGTGCTTGTATGTGTCCTGGTGATGTGGTGCTATGAGCAGAACCAAAGTGTTCCTGTGGGTGTGGTGATTTCAGGAGTTTGGACACGTTCATCGGCTGCCTTCGCCCTGATGCTAACAAGACCGACTCGATGCCGATGGTTTTCGAAGGATGTACATGGAACACCAAGATCCTCGACCCGATGGAAGAACCCGAAGACCGATCCCGCCGAGACCGAACCCCGGATCCGGACCCTGGGACCGACCCCGAACCCCTCGGAGCCCAAGTTCGCCGAACCCCAATGTGATTCCCTATCCGAGACCCCATTATTTTATAATATGACATTATCAATTGTTGCATATTAAATTGTTCATGCATGCATACTTGTCTGTGGTTTGGGGGCATTATGCCGATTCACCTCATAATTAAACATGGAGTGTATATGCGGGATATCTTTGTCTTATTCCGGACTCCATTTAAATTGGCATAGTGAACCGAAGCCATGTTTTGTCTTGCTAATCCAACATTTAATTTGCGGGGTAGATAAATAACTTGAACCGCTTAATTAAATGTCGGGACCCCGGTTCCGCTTAATATTGCCCAATTGCACCGCATCTTTGCCATGTCATACATCATACATGCATCATGCTCGATCTTCTGTCATAGTATTAAATAGTGCATCCGGTGTTTGTGCTAGTGTTTTGCTTCTTCACGGACTAGGCCGATGAGTTGATGCGAGTGTCGATCCGATCTTCGGATAAACCTTCGGCAATGTTTTTCAGGCGAGCATCCCTTCCCCTTCTACCTATTTTGCATTTTTAGTCTTTATTCCCTCCTGTTGATCTATTGCTATCTGTGTTGCGATGCTCTAGTTTTCGTACCCGTGCTATCCCTTGCAGCCTTATATTGCCTTGGACACATCCTATTACCTGTTGATTGGTAGATAGTTGGACTTGCGCGTCGTAGTCGCTTGCTCTAGTGCTGTTGCGTGTCGACCAGTACCACAGTTGTTGGAGTATTGCCGTGTGTTTAATGTTGGAGTTGATCAAGACTTTAATTACTGTTTAATAACTAAAATTGAAGTAGGTAATTCAGAGGCACCGGTGGGTGATAGACAATATTTGGTTTCCGACCGCTCACTGGTGTCCCGTAGGACCCCGAGTTCTTGACACCTGTTCCGAGATCGAGCGCGCTAACCACATGTGGGATGTGTGGGCACCCCATCGATTAGTACCTGATTTCAAAGTATTGTACTGGGGGCCACAACTAGTTTGAGGTTTTATTTACTATTCTGTACTTATGCCATGCTTTACTGCTTTATTTAAATTGTGCGATGTACTGCACCTGTACTGTTTAGGATCGGGACACGTTTTCGCTGTATCGACAAGCCCAGTCATCTTTTCAGGTTCCCAGTCGTTTACAGCCGTCCACCCAAACCCTGAGTCCGTCTCGGAGACCGGTCGACTTCGTTGCGGGTAGACTTAGTGGGGTGGCCCCCATGTACTTGCTTTGGGTCTGGGAAACGTCATGACTTAGGCCCCGCCGACATACCGATGGGTGTATATTAACTGATCTGGCAAAAAGGGTCGAAGTGCGTGTGGATACTTTGGTGCACCCCTGCAGGGTTAAATCTTTTCGAAAAGCCGTGTCCGCGGTTATGGACGACTTGGAGCACAGTTCTCGATCATAGACAACTATAACTAAAGTTTACTGTTATAATTTGACTTGTATCCGATGTGACTAGTAATCAGCTCAACTACAACGGAATAGCTAAATAAAAGTACCAACAACTGCTGGGTTCGGGATATCTCATGCTAATTGTACCTGACTAGTAAGTGTTGCAACTACAACGGAATGGTTAACTAAAACTGCCCACTGCTTATTATATCAGGATGACTCATACTATCTATACCTGACTAGTAATTGCTGCAACGATAACTGAATAAATAAAACTGCAAACTGTGTGAGTTCCTCGGTTGACTTCCTCGTTTGGTCTCGAGGGGGAAATACCAGGATGGGTATGTTTGGAGGTAGTATCAGGATGGTTCCGAATAGGTCTTTCTTATCCCTATCTGATAGCCGCCAGTTGTATCGAGTCTCTATAGGTTGTTTAGTGCATGCCGCGCTGCCGCTCAGTCCACCATACCTATGTAGGCGAGGACCGCCGAATTCTAGCCTCGCCGTGTACTGGCCTCAGTACTGACGCTCCTCTTTTTCCTTTGCCCTTTGTCGGTACCCCTTTTGTTTTAGCAGGTTTCGACGTCGTTAGCAGGGTTGCCCTTCCGGCTTGGCCTGGGCAGGGTTATGGACGCCATTGGCTATTCTTCAGGGCTCTTAGCTCAATTTGCATCTTGTCCGTACTCGGACGCTCTATCGTTTCAAGGTGATTTGGATCTTTGTCTTGTATATCTGTATTCTTGACTCATGGAGTCGTGTTGTATATATATATCTGTTCTGTGGGTCCCATCGAGGACTGTTGTGTAATGTTATTACTTCGTTTTCCACCCGCACGAAAGTGCCTGGTGGGCACCTTTGAATCGTTTCTATGCGGGTTTGGCGAGAATCGCTAAGACTTGCATAGGGCCGATTCTGAGGGTGTTACAGTATCACACAAGGATGAGAGTAGGATAGGTGCATTGCCTTAGATCCAGAGATAGTGATCTTGATTATGGTTCCAATAGATGACCTTGGTAATAAGGAGGAGGATAATCCTTCAACTAGGGTTTAGATGTTATGTTCTCAAGAGATGCAAGGGTTGCATTGTTGGGTTGGTTTGGTTACTAGAGGTTGAGCTCCTAGAGTAGCTCATACTACTTCCTAATCAAGCAAGTTCAGACAAAGCCTGCTTAGGACAATAGATCAAGAAAATTCATCTTAACAAGCAAATCAAAGCAATTCATACCAACTACTCATCACACACGAGCATAGACAAATCTTGTCAACCAGCTGTCATCTATCACACCACAAACAACAAAAAGCTTTTGTTCCCCCAATGTTTGCACTCTAGACAACTAGTCAGGGTTACTAAAAGTGAAGGTGTTACAGACGTCATCCTTGACCAGGTCATGGATGCGTCCGTGGAGGAGAAGGACGCCAAATGGGTGGGCGACCACCACGTCGTCCAGCTGACGTGGATGGTCGCGGGGACCAACGCCTCCCCGCCTCCTCCCCTCCACTGCCGGCATGGGTGCCATCGGGTGCTCCTGGCTCGAGATGGAGTTGGCTGACCTTGTGGCACTGCCTTAGCCCGAGTGGCTAGCGTGGCCCGGGCAGGTGATCGACCCACCGGCGTCGGTGCATGCGTTGCTGCTCCAGAACCTCTAGGCGCCATTGCCGTACATCGATCTCGTCTCGTACGACGAGTAGATGGCCACGACGCCGCCGCATGCGAAGGGCCATAGCTAGGGCAACCATTTTTTTCGTTTTTCCCTATGTAATTTTTTAGCAAATTAGCATGCTTTTATATTAAATTTTAATTTTTTTGAGGTATTTTTTTTAGGTAATTTGAATTTTAATTTTTTGTGTCTATGGCCAACAGGCCAACACGGACAAGTTGGGTCACGCCGCTGGGTGCGCCGGCCAGACATGCCAGACCGCGACCCAAATTTCTCCGCGGACCGACTCATCCGGACTAAATCGGTTTGCGTCGCCGATTTGGATGAGGCCGCTGGAGATGCCCTTAGTAACCGTACTGAGAAGGATCACGGTATGGAGAAAGAAAGGAAGAGAGGCATGGAAGGAGGTAGTGTTAGAAAGAAAAAGCAAATGTTAGCTGTGCCTACACTGAGCCCTCTGTATTTTGAAAAAAGAAAAACATTTGCGCTTTGTTGAGTCGTAGGTTGCACTCGGTTGCTAACCTGGCCCGGCTCCTTTCCTGGCTTTAACGTGTTTTCCCCTAAATGCACGCGTAAATAATTGTGTCCACCGGCGTCGGCGCAGCGCATGATGCTTGGGAGGGAGGGACCCGGACTTCCGAAACCAGTCTGCCGCGAGCAGAGCCCTCAAACATAGGACTACCAAAAGGGGCATCGTGGAATGATTCCCAACCTTGGCTCGTGCCGCAGCACAACACCGCGATACAAAACGCTGGACAGAAAAGAAAAAGAGGAAAAACGAAAAGGCAGCACGGGAGGGAGGTGAGTTGAAGGCAGCACAACACACAGACGACACCAAAAGGCGGCATGGAGGAGGACGCCCCGGAGGCAACCGAAACATTCCGCGCAAACACACGGCCCACCGGGTCGGGACAAGAGCCAATAATGCCCGTAAGCGCTCTGGCCCGTCCTCCGCCACGCCACTAACCACTGTGCGTCTGTGCATCGCTTTCGCTAGAGCATCGTGTCAATCTGGATGTACAGCACCCAGGCGATGGGTATTCGCGCGGCCTGCCGGCTGAAGATGCACCCGGCGATAGGCGACAAGGGCATACTTTCAGAATGCGTTTACATCAAACAGCCTGTCAATTCCCTCACCATCAGTTTAGGCGAAATGCAAGGTGGGATACAAAGATAGCTCTATATACTATACAATTGTACAGTCGACTGTAGCACGGTTTGGAACTACCAGGTGATTACACAAGTTCGCATCCATGTTTACAGGCAGAGTCTATTGGCACTATTTGCCAGGTAACAGATGGTTTGACTTTTTCAGCAAGGGCACTCTAACATAGGCTTGATAAACAAAGCGGCATTATTCAGAAAGGTGGGCATCAACACGTCAGGCCTCTGAACATGAGTCTCTCAGATGAAATCCGGGCCTTGCTGGAAGAACTCAAGGTCGGGGTGGGCGCCCCCGCCAGGAGGCCTTGGGCGCCTGCATGAAAAGGAAAATCATTAGGTCGGCATCACCTGTTGATCACAGCCTCAGGCCGTGGTTGCCCTGTGAAATGTAAAGCACAGATAAACATCATCGACAGATCCAACTGGATGCCAGTGACATCTTAAAAGCATCCATAACTATGTGGGACACGTGGAATTATCCCTCCGTCCAAAAATAACTGACTTGAGTTTGTATAGATTCGAATGTATCTAGACACATTTTAATATATAGATACATTTGAATCTAGACAAAGTCAAGTCAGTTATTTCTGGACGGAGGGAGTACTACAGTTTTAGCAATCTTGGAATGGGCGTTGGTTAGCAATAAGCACTACGAAAATGAAATATTTGGACAATGGTTCGGTTTCATCCATCCTGGAAACTGGAGTCTGAACCTGTCTAAGCAGGCAGCATCAAGTGGCAATAACAGTCCATCCTCAACCTTACTGGATGCTAGCAAAATATATACTGTGAGAATAATTAACTTTACCTCACAAAACGAGATGGGTCGAATCCTGGAACGTCAGGCGGGCCAATTGGATCATAACGACCACCAGGCGGAACACTCCTATAAAGACATGTCCATTTCCATTTATAACTCAAGGACATCAGAAACCAAACATTGCAATAGCACAAGAGTGAAAGAGAACTCAACATACCCAGGGCCACCAAATGGGGCAGAAAAAGGATTAGAAGGAAAGAAGCGCGGGTCGTTTGGACCTGTAGTATCAAACACGTCGCAAGTTAGATTAGACTGCACAGAGGCGCAACTATAACAAGATTCTGGAAAATTGGACAAAATATTACCAACGTGCATACCACCACCACCCATCCCGCCACTGCAACAAACAAGACACGGTTACTTATGTGTGAAACTACTGATTTGTCAATGTTTTTTGCATGAACATTATGATATGAGACAAACCTATGAGGGTAGAACCCTGCACCAGGAGCAGGGAAGAGGTCATCATGACCAAATGGAGCTACTGGGGGATAAATCAGGCTGTATCATAATACATAAATTAAAATATTAACCACGGTATCAATATCCTATAAGCAACTTACTAATCTACAAGAGTGATAGGCAGTGCAATTTTTGATATGATACTCTTGTAGATCAACATTCTTTGAACTAAACTTGTACTACGGACATGCCATAGCTATTATTATGCAACCACTTGATTCACTTGAGATTCAAAAAATATTTCCTTATACTTTAGCAGTGATATTTATAAAATGAGTGTCAAGACTTCCTGAATGCTACCAGTAGCATATGCTATTCCAATGGTATCACTCCACGGATTTTCTTCTGTTGACTTTTGACATACATCAAGCAAACTCATTCACTCCATGTATAAATCAAGATAGTCTAAAGTATAAGCTTTAAATATGCCAACAGTATCAACAGTTTGCAGTAATTTTCATTTCGAGTTGCACAACAATTTGAGGGAGACGTAATATATTAAGAAAATGGAAGGACAGCCATGCTCGTGAAAAACTGAATAAGCCAGTTGATATCAGGACCCAACAAGCTTTAATCCCATGAAATCTCGAAGGTACGGATCAGGGCATTCAGCTTGTAACTGATGCAGTTAAGGGCTTATTTGAAACAAGGAATTTCACCGGATTGGAATCCTATAAGAACTTCTCTACAAAGCCCTTTGGATTATAGGAACCTATGAATTCCCACAGGAAACTTCCATTTCCTTCACATTTTGGAGGATTCTAAACATGAGCTCCAACCTCATGTTAAAATTCTTTCGAGAAGTCCAAGGCACAATAGCCTTTCTCTCCCCTCTTCTATTTACAATCAATAAACATTTTCCTGCAAACTTCCTATAGAGCATCCAAACAGCAACCTTGTAAAAAATTCCCAAGTTTCACATTCCTGTAGGAATCCACAAGACATGGTACTTAATTCATTTGTTATCCTATTCCTGTGTTTTCTGACTGCTGTGATCGAAGTAGGGCCTAACTCGTGGGGCATGAAAAAAGTTGAGAAAATATGTTCCCTAGTTGCTAAGCCTCAGCAGGTTGCATCTTTTGTTTCTGTCATGATACCAAACTATTACTAGAAACCCTGATAAATAGATAGTTAGATAATAATTATATAGGACAGCACCTGAGGAGAAAATATCAGCAAAATACCAAAAATATAAATAGAGGAGCAACTATCTTGAGAAGGGGTAACTGATAGATAATGTCCACACAAAAAACTAGGTGAAACAAAAATGGCTGAAGTCGTGGTCATACCCAGAAGGTTCGGTAGTCCCAGTACTTGGATTTTCCCGCAGAACATTTTCCGAGCTGGAAGAAGTGCCATGTATTAGAGAATTATTAGCAAATAAGGACAGCTACAACACAAAAGCTTTGAATGGTATATTCCAGTTTTCAATGGTATATTCCAGTCACAGTATTAGGTGAATAAGCAAAATCAGCAGAATATAACAAGAAATAAGCACAATTTCCAATATGATTTCATCCAGCTAAGTAGAACAGACATATGGAAGTGATTACAGGGGGTGGTAAACAAAAAATATGTAAGATTGAACAGAAAACTGTCCTGATGTTTAATGTCAAAGAGGGGAGATTGTAGGTTGTCGTGATAAGTCCAAACCCAGCATAGAAATACCTCTTTGATGAACTGCTCTCAACATCTTGCTTCTTGGCAGCACCAGAGTCCTTCCCATCCAATTTAACAAATAAACTCGAGTTAAGGGTATCAATGAAGCCCGTAAAATTCTTGTACATATCCTTGTAATTCTTGAGTTGTTCCTCAGCGAAGAAATCCTTCACACTGTATACGAGGAACGAATGTCAAAAACTCAAAACCATAAAATGGAAGATCCACATGTGAACAGAACTACTCCCTCCATCCCAAATTAATTGACGCAGATTTGTCTAGGAACGTATGTATCTAGACACGTTTTAGCTGTGTCAATTAATTTGGGATGGAGGGAATATTTAACAAAAGGTCAGCCAACAATGTATCTATACACGTTTTAGCTGTGTCAATTAATTTGGGATGGAGGGAATATTTAACAAAAGGTCAGCCAACAGAACAAGAACCCAAAATATCCACACAATGTTAAACTACAACACGAACAGATTGCACCTCTGACGGCTTTAGGTCTCCTTTAACAAATAATTTAGAAACTGATCCAGTATTACTTACTGCACCTTGTATCATGCTGTGTATTCATATCCATAGTTTTTGCACAAAATCATATGCCATCCAGCAAAACTAAATTCTATAATAAGGTGATTGTAGCAGCCAAAGTCATCATTTAGCAGCAAGCAGCAGCTAAGTCGTACTGAGAACTTGTAAACAGGCTATGCATGTCCAGCTCGACACCATTGAAACTGTTCAGCTTACAGAGACACGATATCTCATGCTGATAAATACAAGTGATGAGGTACTTAATCAAGAGTGTGTTTGGTACCAACTACTGGAGAGTTTATGTGCATTATAACAGGGCCCAATAACCATAGCAGTAGCTTCAACCATCGAAGTAGTTTCACATGTGCGAATAGTTCTCCACGCACACAAAAACATAAAATGTGTTATACGACTACAGTATTATTTATACTTGTGGTTATTTAAACATCCAAACAAAGAAGTCTTTGAGTTCAAATGGCATGGCTTGAAGTTTGTGTTATTATTTTGCCAAAATATTTTAGTTAGTTCAAGCATCAGAACAGGCTAACTTACGCACAGGACAAAAGACAAAGAAAATTCCCAATTAGCTCCACTTGTCGGTAACCAAGTAGTAGATGGTGAACAGATCATCACCACCAACTGAAATATTTATAGAAGCTAAGATACATACTACACATACATCCTAGAATACAAACCGTTTTTTCTGGGTGAAAGCAACTAGGTATAGATAACTCTGATATAGTCTAACCCTGCAACTATCCGTTTTGTTCTAGTGCGTTATAGTAGCAATATGAAAATCCCATGGCACAAAAGAATGAACTAAGATAAGATAATAACATGTAAGGCTGAAACATACTTGATCTGAACATTGCAAGGTTCCTTATGTGCCTCCAGATCCAGCACATCAATAGCAAGGAAGTCATCAATCACTACACATTTCATTAAAATGCGCCTTTTCTTGCCCTCCTCCTCCTTAGAGTACAAAAAGGCATAACAGCTGTCCATATCGTTCCACCCATCGATCCCCACCTCCTCATCGGCTAAAATTTTACGCACAATTAAAACATCACTTCTAAAGTCTAAAAGGATCATAATGATAATACAAGTCATGACCTTCGCACAAAGTCACTTTCCTCATTTAATCTCACGACAAAATGAAACTAAAAAACTAGAGTTGCTCTGGCTATGCTGAAAAATGAAAACAAAATAAATTTCACAAAAAAGTGGCCCAGACCTTTCTTTTCCAATAATGTACTCCCTCCGATCCATATTACTTGTCACAGAATGGACGTATCTAGGCATGTTTTTGTGCTAGATACATCCAATCCAGTGACAATTAATATGGATGGGAGGGAGTAGTATTCATTGCCCAGGCATGGAAATACTTCGGTTTTACAAAACTTAGGTTTTGGAAAATCTTCACTGTCAAACAGAGCAGATGTTTATGTCCTGCCTGGCGGAGCCAGGAACTGAGTTAAGCCGGGGCGAATATACAAGGTTTAGTTTTTTTAGGCAAAAAAATCAAGCCTAATTAACAAAATAAGCAAATGGGTACCTGCACTGCACCAGGGGAGCCGGGGCAGCCGCCCATGCTCGCCCCCATAGTGGCGCCGCCACTGCCTACTAGGATATGTTTGACCAGAAATATAATTCTACTTTTATACTTTATACAGAACATGAGTAATATGAACTTTTATGTAACATTTTATGCATCTACAGTCATATTAGTGTGTCCTTGGTGTATATATACACCAGAGCAGAACACTGCAATAATCAGGTAGCACTACTGTTGCACAAAACAGCTTTGAGCATTTGACTATCAATGAACCTAATGAAGCCTGATACTCAGTACAGAAATTAGGCAACCTACATATGGTGGAAGCAACATATAGCATAGTAAAATATCGTGGACTATTAAGTTTCAGTCACACAGGCAAATTACAAACTCAGAAATAGGAATTTCACTCAACTGCGTAGATCAAACTGCTAATTTAGATCAGAGTATGTAAGTATAATAGAAATATCGATTCATATGTGTCCACTCGTGTAAGTAACTACAAAATCATCATGCCAGATACAACGCGAACCCTAAGCATGGGTCAGACTACAGTACGCTCATACTGAAAATCGGGACCCTAGGGCCTAAGGGGGGAAGGCGGAGCGTACCAGTGGGTGGGGGGTCGGTAAGCGCGGCGGGCCCGACGGCGCAGAGGGAGTACCCGGCGGCGAGGAAGGCGGCGTTGGCGGCGAACGCGACGCCGTCGTGGGCGCCGCGGAAGGCGGGGCGCGCGGCCTTCAGGACCGCCATCGCGGCCGCGTCGGTTACCATCGTGTCGTTGTGGGCGGTGGTCAGGGCTGGCTGGCAGGGGGAAAGAGGCGATAGCGGTGGGTGGAGGCGTCGGTCACTGCGGTCGGTCGTGGAAGCGGCGAAGCGGTGGTCGTGTCCTCGCGGGGTTTCGGGGTTTCTCGAGCAGAACTGCTTCACGTACGATATCTGTCCGACGCTCCCTGTATAGTGGTAGCTTTAGAGCACCTCCAACGGTTGTTTGGTTGGATCTTTCTATTGCTTCCTTATTTTATTAGAGCACTATTTATTCATTTGATTATTTAGATCTTTCGATTACTTGTTTCATCTATTGAAGTTTCTTCGCCTTGTTATTATTTTAGCAATCTAGACCATACATTTTTTCTATTATGATTAACTGCCTCTAGACGGTTCCCGTGCTCACCCTCACTAATTACAGCACTCCTTTCTTGTCTTCCACGCGGACGCGACCAGCGGCGATGGTTCCTCACTCCCAACTCGAACAACTGATCCCCTCCCTGAATCCATCCCCTCCTGAATCCACCCGCTCTGGATCACACTGCTTCCATTAATCTATCAGATTCCATACTCCATTTGCCGCTATGGTTAAGCTTTGGGGTAGTAACAGGCTGAAGCGCAAGGCGGATGATGACGACGCGGATGGTCATGGTCGCCACCGCGAGGAAAGGGGATGGACGAACCTCTGCGATGCGAACATGGAGAAGATCACCATGGGTATGGCCATCATCTCTGTCGGTTGCTCGCTGCATCCCTGGCTACCGCGTCCCTATGCGGGACATCCCCACCCTCCCATTCGACACGCCAGACCTTCTTTACCCGAATAACAGCTCATGGCCAAACGATCGCAACGGCTACGCAAGTTCCAATCCCTTTCTTATTGTTTCAGTCATATCGTTGATTCATATGTGAAGAACTTTCATCAAAATATTATGTTCCTTCTATCGAACGTGTTGTGTGCACGTGTATTTTGAACAAATTAAACCATTTAAGACTATTCTATACAGCGAAAGCTCTGCTTGTACATGATATTGTGCTATTTTCATAGTGATACAGTCTTAATTTAGGTGAGAGCTAAGGAGACAGTCATAATAAATACTATAATCTAGGTGTCAATTTGGATTTGCAATGGGATGCTTGCTAGGTGATATTCTGTTTTCTAAAAAATTATACGATTTAAGACTATTATGTTCCGAGTTGTATATGATCACCGTTAGGGCTTTTTTAGGGGAAGCTCTACTCCTAATTGATATTTTGGATATTTTCATAATTTAGGCGAGAGGTGAGGAGATAGTCGTAAAAAATAATTTAATCTGAGGGTCTAGGTGTCAATTTCTATTTGCAATGGAATCTATGCTTAGGTGATTCTACCAACTTGTAACAAACTTTACAGAATATTTATGCAAAATTGATGCTGCTGGATAAGTGGCCGGGATCAGTAGTTGTGAATATCAAGGATAAAGACGAGATAGAAATGGGAGATGACCAGCACTGGGTGGGTGGCAACAACGAGTTGCTGGTCATTTTATCCAGGGACCGAAGAACTTGGACTCTCAAAAATGTCTACAGATCGATGATATTAACACTGCCATCTTTGGAGGGTGTCGGCATTACTACAATCAACTACGAGTGGTCGCTGCCCAACATCGAATTCGCTTACAGGTTCAACATGGCAGAACTTGAGCTCCTGAAGGCACAACTCCCAGAGAGGCCCAGGCTGGTGTAAGGGAGATGGCATTACAATGTTATAGCGGTATTCGACAAGGTAATAATCACATTCATTAGATGCCCTGATGACAAGAAATGGACAATCTTGCACGATGACTGAATGTGGCCGGAGAAGTATGTCGACGCCATCTTCACATTCGAATCATATTCCGACACACCACAACGCATTTATGTGGTCACTAAATCTAGCAGTGTCGTGCATGTTTAGGAGCCGTTCACCTGGGGTGAGTAATGTTGTAATATAGCATGTAAAATCCCATTCAAAATTCTGCTTATTGATTGTAAGTAACACGCAGGTACACACGCAGCCCCGCATGTCATTCAAGCTCTGGTGATCAAAGATGTAGTAGTAGGTGCTGATCTCGGATCACGGCGCCGGTTCCTAGCACCTCTCAGAGGCGACACGAAACAGGATGCTAAACTCATCTGGATTCATATCAAGGGAGCACTAAACAACATTGGTGATACAATAGGGAATATGGGAACACTACTTTCTTCATACCCATCGCTGATGTGTCACGTTTTCTCGAGGTCTG
Source organism: Avena sativa (assembly GCA_916181665.1). Classification (NCBI taxonomy): domain Eukaryota; kingdom Viridiplantae; phylum Streptophyta; class Magnoliopsida; order Poales; family Poaceae; genus Avena; species Avena sativa. The sequence continues at coordinate 99,126,073 of OV702287.1, read as the reverse complement.
CATGTCCATCCAAAGACCCAGTAGAACAAGTCTGGAGCAGAGTCGATAATCTATGTTTCTTGGGATTAACTATCCTTTGTTCCTCGGAGCCCTTGAAGTTGTTGAACCTGTAATTACTCACGCAACCCCGGCTCCCACTACTACTGCTGCTGGTGGCGGTGCTGGTGGTGGAGCTGACGAAGTACTAGTTGCTGCTGCTGGTGGTGGTGAAGCTAACGAAATACTTGTGGATGCTGCTGTTGGTCCCGACGGTGAACAACCTGAGGCTGCTGCTGGAGTCCAGGAAGAACATGCTGGTGTTGTTGCTGAGGTGCCAACACTTCCAGTGTTGATAGCAGACTGTGTGTTTGCTGCACACTCGCGCGCCTATCTTGTTGACCCTCCAGATCCGACCTAGATCCGAATGCACGTCAAGGGGGGCCATGCCATTGGCTCATCAATGGGGTCGTACAATTAGATAGAGAATGATCCACAACCAAACACAGTATTCTGGTTCATTCCGATGATACCACCAGCTCTAGGGACATAGTGCTCAACTGGTAGATCTGATGAACCATATATCTTTATCTTTATCTTTATCTTTAGTTTCCCCCCTAGTTCTACGAAGTAAATGCTTATTTGGTCAAGACTCAATTACGCTAATTTGTGTAGGACTAAGCTTTGCTTATTCGAGTAAGAGCAAGTTAAGACTATGTATGTAAGACTAAGTTAGGCCTAACTGTGTAATATTCAGTGAAGCCTATATTTTTGTACGACTCTAGATTGGTCACTAATATGCCCAACTTTTCTTTCCCTGTCCATAACAATTGAATTGCAACATAGAACAGACAAAGGTAATGTGCATACCAGATATTTTGCTCAGGATAACAACCACTTCAAGTTAATTACAGTTTCAAGATTACTGTTCAGGAAAGTAAGGTGTCATCAACATATAAAATGAATAGTTCATACAAACAGCTAGCAACATTGCCGATAGTGTTATTGTTATGAATGATACATGTTGTACGCATTTGAACGCATCATTATAATGTGCCACATATTCATGATTGATGACATAGATCTAAATTTTCTTCGCGTATTCGCATTGATTCGCTCACGGATTTGTTCCCATATTTTTGGCAATGGCTGATGAACTCCACTCTCTTGGTAACATGCTTCATCAACGAGCCCTTGGTGCTGCAATGCAAAGTACAGACCATGGTCTTCATCGTTATTCCATTTAGGTTCTATCTATTTCTTCATCATGAAGCTCCTAATTTCAAAGGAAAATCTAGTAAACAACATATTTGTACATGTTCTTCTAGCATAATCACCAGAAGAAAACTGGTTGGAATTTCACCTTGTTGGCGTTGTGCCGAACATAGTGGATGTGGCCTTGGGGTTCGGAGAGAAAGGTGCGATGGATGGTGCTGGTGTGACCACAACAACAGTGATCTTGGATTCGTGAGGAGGACAATAGGACCGAGTAGGTGATGACCCATAATTGTAGGGGGTGTATCGCAGTATTTTCGAGGGAAGTGAAACCCAATTTATTGATTCGATACAAGGGGAGCCAAAGAATATTTATAAGCCTTACCGACTGAGTTGACAATTCAGCTGCACCTGGAAACAATCTTACTCACAGCAGTTTATCAGTAGCAACAGTTTTGTAGTAGCAATAGTAAAGTAATAGCAGTAGTAAGAGTAAAGACAGTAGTAACAATTGCAGTAAATAGTAGGATTAAAGCGCGGTAGACATAGGGATGGATGGACGGGCGTTGCATGGACAAGACAATTCATATAGCAATCAAGACATAGGGCATTTGCAGATAAATAAGATAAAGCATCCAAGTACTAAATAATCATAGGCATGTGTTCTATATATAGTCATACGTGCTCGGAATGAGAACTTGTACAACATCTTTTGTCCTGCCAGCCCGTTTGCAGCGGGGCCTCAAGGGAACTACTGGCAATTAAGATGCTCCTTTTAATAGAGCATCGGAGAAAAGCATTAACACTCCTGAACACATGTGATCCTCACATCAAAGCCATTCCCTCCGGTTATCCCGATTGCTGTCACTTCGGGGCCTTTGGTTCCGGACAACAATATGTGTATACAACTTGCAGGTAAGACCATAAACAATACTGTCCTAATGAATCAATAACATGTTCAGATCTGAAATCATGGCACTCGGGCCCTAGTGACAAGCATTAAGCATAACAAGTTGCAACAAAGTCAAAAACACTAATAATAGATATTAGGCACCATGCCCTAACAATCTGATGCCATTACATGAACGATCTCATCCAATCCCTACCATCGCCATAGCCTACAGCGGGGGATTACTCACTCATAGATGGGGAAACATGGATGGTCGATGGAGAAGCGATGGTGATGATGATGATGATCTCCTCCGATTCCTCATCCTGGCAGGATGCCAAAACGGAGTTTCTGGTTCCGAATCACGGAATCTGGTGGTGGCGGCGCAGCAGAATTCTTTCTGGAAAAACGTCGAAACCCCCTTGGTTTTTAGGTCAAGAGGCAACTTATAGGCGAAGAGGGAGGCCAAGGGGGTGATCGAGGCGGCCACACCACCCCCAGGCACGGCCTGGCCTAGCCCGCGCGGCCAGGTGGTGTGGGCCCCTCGTGGCCCTCCTCCGTCTCGTCTTCTGGCTCCGTGAGTCTTCTGGTGAAATAGGAATTTTGGCATATTTTCCGGGATTTTTTCTGATAGTTGATTTTCTGCATAAAAACTAGACACCAAGGTAATTCTGCTGAAAACAGTGTCAGTCCATGTTAGTTGTATCAAAATCACACAAGTTTAGAGGAAAAACAATAGCAAAAGTGTTCGGGAAAGTAGATACATTTTGGACGTATCAACTCCCTCCAAGCTTAGCTTATTGCTTATCCTCAAGCAATTCAGTTGAAAACTGAGTGCGATAAAAGAAACTTTCACGGACACATTTGCTTCATAAGATGTATATATTCTCAGCATATGATCAAGTACTTGGTCAATTCATAATAAGGAGTATGCAGATAAGGTTACTCAATAGTCATTGTAAGCTATGAAGAGCTTCTAACTCAAAAATAGTAAGTAGCATGAACCATAAACGTAAGCAACATTGCAATGCTCATAAAAAAGGTATGATAGAGTGGTATGTCACTTGCCTTTGATCGTAGGGAAAACATAGATGCCAAGGCACCTCTGAAGTTCAAGTAAAGACTAGAAGTAAAGATATCAAAGATACATGCATCAAAGTCATGACATAATTAACCCAATTTTGAGACAAGCACATTACACTAAGAATGACAACTATGCTCTCAAGAAAGTGCTCATAGAATATGTGGAGACTCAACAAGGAAATGAAAATGTTTTGAAAAGTTTGAAAGGCTTCCAAATGTTGAAAGTATGGTAGTCATTAGCTTTGAGCTCTCATTTCCCCTATCATAAGCATCTTTAAATGGTTAAGGTTAAAGTGACACAACTAAGAGGGTATGCTTGACAAGTTATAAGTTGAAATCTCATGCCCCTTGCTTACGAGTACCGAACCTCATGCTAGTCAACTCTAGTCACAAGTAAGCTCTTGTCATTGTAAGTACATATGTATCATAGAGAACCGCCAACGGGGTACCCCTTGCACATGATACAGGAGCTATCCCATAATCAAAAAGACAAGGCAAGCAAACAATGAGCATCTCAGCGATCTTTTTATTTGCTATTTGCATAGATTTTTATTGAGGATGCTTCATAGAATGCTCATTATGGTTATGCTGCAAGTTTCCACCATGATTAGGCATGGCTTAGGCTAGCGTCCCTGGCGTTTCTATAACACACATACAAACTCCATGATCTTACAAGTTCCCCTTTTATTTCACACCGCCGGGATCCATAAGCAAAAGAATCATGATATCAATGGAATAATAAGTGCAATGTTGAAAGCGTTCCCCATGATACATGGTTCTGCTAACTTCAACTTATAAAGCGCAAGCATATACGCAACAAAGATGGACGCAATAGTTCAATATTATTAAGTTCAAGAAATTAAAGTGTGCCATCAAGTTCATGAGAGCTTTGCTAACTAACTTTCTCATAACAAGCAAACATTTTATTTGGAAGAAAACAAGGCATATTGAATATGCATGGAATAACAAATGATGCTAAGAGGTAGGTATGGTGGACACTTTTGGAAAAATTGGTTTGGGGAATTAGAAACACGAGTAGAGCTCATACTCAGTGCAAGTGAAGGCTAGCAATAGTAAGGGAGCGACAAACGAGAGAGAAATAACTGTCATAATCATGTTTGCAACAAAACAAGACTAAATATGGCATGAAAGTGATTCAAGACCCGTGAGGCAAAATAATTCATCGAGGCTTAACTGATTATTGTTTAGTCATATGCATGCATGAGCATGTGCCAAGTCAATTCAAGTGAAACATTCAGAGGAAGATACCACAGTGTCATACAAAGTTATGAATAGAGCAATGCAAGCAAACATTCATATGACATGCTACAAACTATTAGCAAGCTGGAGTGAATCATAAGAAAGCAAGAACTACTAAGCATCCATAAATAACATACGCCCTACATGAACTGACTAAGCATGTCCACAATGATGAGTATATGTACAAAAATGAAAACAAATAGAGTTCATTACCAGCCTCTTACCACACCTCAAGTTGTCATTAATCCTCATTATTGCCCTTCATTTGTGTGGCTTGAATAATAACATGAAACCAAACTCCACTGAGGACTGCTGAACCCTGCAATGAACTCCACAAAACCAAAGAAGAAGAACAAATATTTTTGGTGTTTTTGATTTTTAAAGGCAAGAAACAAAAGGAAAAACAAGCAAAGCAAAATCTTTTTGGTTTTTTTCGAATAGTTTAAACAAAGCAAAAAGGAAAAAGCAAACCAAGGCAAAAATAAGCAAATAAAGAGATACAACAAAAATATTTTTGGTCTTTTTGTGTTTTAGAAATCAAAAGTAACGAAAGAACGAAAACTAAAAATAGAACGAAGCATGGATATACAAAGTACCGACTAAACATGATATGTAGATGAGTGTGATGTCGGTGTACCTCCCCCCAAGCTTAGGCTTTTGGCCTAAGTGGGTATTGATACGTTGCTAACGTATCCATAATTTTTGATGTTCCATGCTTGGTTTTTATCTACTTTCTTATGTTTTGTCCACACTTTGGAGTATTTTTATACACTTTCTGGGACTAACCTATTAACAAGAGCCACAATGCCAGTTGCCCGTTTTCTGCTGTTTTTGGTTCTGAAAAGTCAAAAAATGAATATTCTCGGAATTGGAACGGACAAAATCCAAAGTCATTATTTTTCCGGAAGATTCACGAAGCCAGAAGGAGAGACGAAGGGAGGCCACAGGGTGGCCAAACCACCCCTAGGCGCGGGTCCCCCCAGACCACGCCAGGGCATGGTGTGGGCCCCTGGCCGCCCACCGACCTTGCCTCTTCGTCTATAAGATGCCTCCCGATGCAAAAATCCTAAATCGTCAAGCCTCCAGCCACAAAAAGTTCCGTAGCGCCGCCACCATCGAAGGGGAGATTCGGGGGACAGAAAGTCTCTGTTCCGGCACCCTGCCAGGATGGGGAAGTGCCCCCGGAGCCATCTCCATCGATCTCCACCACCATCTCCATCACCATTGCTGATTCCCATGATGAGGAGGGAGTAGTTCTCTCTTGAGGCTAAGGGTTCTACCGGTAGCTATGTGTTCATCTCTCTCTCTCTCTATGCATGATCTCATTGAGATCATGAGCTTGTAATCTATAGATCTACCTTGCTACTCAAGTGCTTTAATAGATCTATGCTCTCCCCATGTGTGTGAAGTTGACAGTGTGCACATCATGGTGGCACTTAGGCTAGAGATTACAAATACTTGTTATGAGTTATATTTGGAGTTGGATGTCTTTATGAAATTATGGTGTTTGTTGTATCCATCTAGCGCTCAAGGTGACAGTGTGGGGTTATCTAGATGGGTAAAGCAAACTTTGAGGAGTGTTGTTATAGCTCTACCATGGATTAGAGTGTCCAACCGGAGAGTAGCTCAGAGTAGTATCATAAAGAGATGATATTTATATGAGAGTGTTCACTAGCGAAAGTATGATCCCTAGGGCTTGTTTCTAAGCACTGAAACACCGTTTGCTATTAGATCTATTACATGTTTGCTTGCTTCTATCTTTATTTCAGTTTTACTTTAGTATTTTCCACGCCATCAAGCTATTTTCTAGCACCGTTGTCTTATATCCATACCACTTGTATTTCACTATCTCCTCGCCGAACTAGTGCACCTATACACCTGACAAGTGTATTGGGTGTGTTGGGGACACAAGAGACTTCTTGTATCTTGATTGCAGGGTTGCTTGAGAGGGGATACCTGATACATTGCAAATGTATCTATAATTTTTGATGTTCCATGCTTGGTTTTATCTACTTTCTTATGTTTTGTCCACACTTTGGAGTACTTTTCATATGATTTGTTGGACTAACCTATTAACAAGAGCCACAGTGCCAGTTGCCTGTTTTTTGCTGTTTTTGGTTCCAGGAAAGTCAGAAAATGAATATTCTTAGAATTGGACGGGACAAAAGCCAAAGTTCCTATTTTACCGGAAGACTCACGGAGCCAGAATACGAGATGGAGGAGGGCCAGGGCCTGGCCACACACCCCTAGGCGCTGGCTAGCCCTACCCGCGCCACCAGGTGGTGTGGGCCCCCCTGGCACCCCCTCGGTCTCCCCTTTCGTCTATAAGAGCCTCCCGATACCAAAACCCTAAATCATCAAGCCTCCAGCCACGAAAAGTTCCGCAGTGCCGTCGCCACCGAAGGGGAGATTCGGGGGACAGAAAGTCTCTGTTCCGGCACCCTGCCTGGACAGGGAAGTACCCCGGAGCCATCTCCATCGATCTCCACCACCATCTCCATCACCGTTGCTGATTCCCATGATGAGGAGGGAGTAGTTCTCTCTCGAGGCTAAGGGTTGTACCGATAGCTATGTGCTCATCTCTGTCTCTCTATGCATGATCATATTGTGATCAGGAGCTTGGTAATCTATAGATCTACCTTGCTACTCAAGTGCTTTAATAGATCTCTACTCTCCCCATGTGTGTCAAAGTGACAGCGTGCTCACCATGGTGGCACTTAGGCTAGAGATTACAAATACTTGTTATGAGTTATATTTGGAGTTGGATGTCTTTATGAAATTGTGGTGTTTGTTGGACTCATCTAGTACTCAAGGTGATAGTGTGGGGTTTTCAAGATGGGAAAGGCTTACTTTGAGGTGTGCTGTTATAGCCCTACCATCGATTAGAGTGTTCAACCAGAGAGTAGTTAAGAGTAGTATCATGAAGATAATATATTTATATGAGAGTGTTCACTAGTGAAAGTATGATCCCTAGGCCTTGTTTCTTAGCATTGAAACACCGTTTGCTACTAGATCTATTACTTGTTTGCTTGCTTCCATCTTTATTTCAGCTTGCTTTCAGTCTCTTCCACGCCATCAAGTTATCTTCTATCACCGTTACCACTTATATTTATCCATACCACTTGTATTTCACTATCTCTTCGCCGAACTAGTGCACCTATACACCTGACAAGTGTATTGGGTGTGTTGGGGACACAAGAGACTTCTTGTATCTTGATTGCAGGGTTGCTTGAGAGGGGATACCTTTTACCACTTCCTCCCTGAGTTCGATAAACCTTGGGTGACCCACTTAAGGGAAAACTTGCTGCTTTTCTACAAACCTCTGCACTTGGAGGCCCAACAACTGTCTACAAGAATAGAAGTGCGTAGACATCAAGCTATTTTCTGGCGCCGTTGCCGAGGAGGTAAGGTAAAAGGTACTCACATCCTCCGGTGTGAGTGCTCGAAGTTATTTCCTTTAGATTCTGCAATTTTGTCTTTTTGTTTCTTGTTTTCACTAGTTAGGCTTAATGGAAAATAACAAAAAAATTAGAGAGCTTCCTATAGTATGAATTCTTTGGACACCATTATTGCTAATGCTATGGAAAAGTCTAAGCTTGGGGAAGCTAGTTTTTATGAAAATGATCTTTTTAGTTCCCCAGCTTTGGAAGATAGCTATTCTATTGCTTATGATGATACCAAACCTCCAATATATGATGATTACAATGATGAATATGATATTTTCAGTCCACCTACTATTGAGGAGAAAATTAATTATGATTACAATATGCCTCCTATATTTGATGATTATGTGATGAGAATAATAATGATAGCTATTTTGTTGAATTTGCTCCCACTACGATTTATAAGAATGACTATGCTTATGTGGAGAGTAATAATCATTTTATAGATGTGGCTCATGATAAGAATGTTTCATGTGATAGTTATATTGTTAATTTCATTCATGATGCTACTGAAAGTTATTATGAGAGAGGGAAACATGGTTTTATGCATCTCAATAATATTAAGTTTCCCCTCTTTATGTTGAAAGTCTTGAAGTTGCACTTGTTTTGCTTTACTATGTTTTTTGCTTTGTGCTTTCATGAATTATTTCTTTACAAGATTCCTATGCATAGGAAGTGGGTTAGACTTAAATGTGTTTTGAATTTGCTTCTTGATGCTCTCTTTTACTTCAATTCTTATTTCCTATGTGAGCATCTTCTCAAATTATCATGCCTAACTTAAAGGCGTTAAACAAAAGTACTTGTTGGGAGATAACCCAAGAGTTTTAGATGAGTCTTGGAAGTTATTACTTCAGTAATAACCGCTCCTTATCCTTTTTATTTGCTTTTTGTGCCAAGAGTAACCTCTAATGAGAGAGAAGTAATGATTGGGAAAGTTGCTGTCCCGAAACAGATTGTTGTGCTTCACCGTAAACATTCGTGAGAGAGCTCTGTATGTCGGATTGAGCTGTAATTGTTTGTGCTTCTGCCCCAGGTTGTTATCTAACTTTCGTTAGTTCAACACTTTTTGATTTGAGCAACAAAAAGTCTTCGAAAAAATTCGTCTTTACCTGCTGGTCTGTTTTGACAGATTTCTGCCATTTTTTCTGCATTTGCTTCTTGTTAGTTCCTTCTTGAGTTCCTTTGGGGAATTGAGCTTTTTGAGGGAAGTGCTATAGTAGCTAGTGTTCTAATGGAAGTTTATTTGGTGTTAGAACTGAACCTTGAGACTTATTTATCTTAAGTGCACTAATGTTGCTAAGGAGATTGTGTGAAGTTTTGTATGAAGGAAAAATTTCAGGTGTATGGAAGGAACGAGTAATGAGATAAAGGATGGACTAAAGCTCAAGCTTGGGGATGCCACGCATGTCACCCCAAGAAATATCCAAGAAGTACAAGCATCAAAGCTTGGGGATGCCCAAGGCATCCCCCTTCTTCATCAATAAAAATTTTAGGTTTCTTCCAAACGCTTCATTTTTATTGTTTAATGCACAGTTGTGTTTTTCTTGGAGCGTCTTCTTTTTTGTTTTTGTTTTGGTTTTTAGTTTGCTTGGTTTGCTTAGTTTTCTGAATAAGTTGGTTGGACCCCCTCTTTCACACTTTGGTTTGCGAATAGTTTGGTTTGGTTTGGAAAAGAGTAGGAAAGTTCTTACTTTTGTGGTAAAAAGAACTCGTTTTTACTGTGGCCTCTGCTTTGTCATGCCATGCTTGATATTGTTTTTGGCTTTATGCTTAGTATTCTTTGCTGTAGCATGACTTGTTATAAACAATTGAGATTGCTTAATGTGCCTTGGATGGAATCATGCGTTGTTTTAGCATATTAAGGCATAGTATAGTGGTATTCTCCTTTGATGCTTTATTTGGGTTGACTTGGCACATGCTCACACCATGTTATGACTGTCACAAGTCACCATAGCCTTTATGATCCTTTAGTTTTGAACTCGTAGTATCACTTTATGCTTTGATCAATGATGTTTTGTCGCTCTGCATGATTATGGCCATTATTGCTCTCTTAGTTTGTCGCTCCCAGTCTTTTGCTAGCCTCCACAACCAAGATGAGTTCCACTCATGCATCCAACTCCCTAAACCAAGTTATTCCAAAGAGTCCACCATACCTACCTACTAGCTTATGCTATTCCAAGTATATTCATGCTTTTGTTTACCTTCCACTTGTTATGAGAAAACTAGTGATTAAAGCTCTCACGAACTTGATGGCACACTTTACTTTACTTGCCTCTAATAAACTTGAACCATTGGGTCCTTCTTTGTTGCGTATATGCTTGCACTTATTTGTTGGGAATTAGTAGAACCATGCTTTCATGGGGAACTCTTTCAACATTGCACTTGGTACTTGTACCTAGTTGATATCATTCTCTTTTGTATATGGATGTCGTCGGTGTGAAATGAAAGGGGAGCTTGTAAGTCCATGGAGTTATGTATATGTGTTAGAGAAACGCCTGGGCCGCTGGTCTAATCCATGCTGACATGGTAGAAACCTGCAGCGTAACCATAATGAGCTGTCTATGAAGCATTCTTCTTATATAAAAAAGAGTCCTATATTCAGAAAAAAAAGAAAAAAGAGATACTATGAAAAGAGGAAAGAGAGAAAAAAGCACCATATTCCCATGGTAAATAAGAAGAATGCTGAGATGCTCGTTGTCTGTTTGCCTTATCATTTTGATATGGGGATTCTTTCGTATCATTGGGCAAGGGGTACCCCATTGGCAGTTCTCAATGATACACATGTACTTACAATGACAAGAACTTACCGGTGACTAAACTTGAGTAGCATGAGGAGCAACCCTCATATACAAGGGACATGAGATTTCTGACTTATACTTCGTCAAGCATGTACACCATAGTTTGTTCACTTTAACCTTAATCACTTCAAGATGCTTATGATAGGGGCAATGAGAGCTGAAAGCTATAAGTACCATAATTTTTGGAAGCTCTTTATGAGACTTGAATCCCTACTTCCTTTTATAAAAAGGCCTTTCTTTCACCATTATATTGAGTCTCCACCTTCTATCTTTATGCACCTACTTTGAGAGCATAGTGGCCATTCTTAGTTCTATGTGCATTGTCCCAAGACTAGTTGATTGATGCATACCTTGATATTGCTTGTTTTAAACTATTTGTATCTAGTCACTCTTATGAACTTTGAAGGTGTCCTATGCATTTATATTTGCTAATCTATGAGGGACAAGCTGAATACTATTATGCTATGTTTTCTTTATGTGAAACAAACAAACGTCTTGCAAAGCATTGTTATTCATGAATCTTTTGTTTGTGCCTTTTCATGTTGCATCATAGTGTGTGAAAGTGACAGCGTGCTCACCATGGTGGCACTTAGGCTAGATATTACAAATACTTGTTATGAGTTATATTTGGAGTTGGATGTCTTTATGAAATTGTGGTGTTTGTTGGACTCATCTAGTACTCAAGGTGACAGTGTGGGGTTTTCTAGATGGGAAAGGCTTACTTTGAGGTGTGCTGTTATAGCCCTACCGTTGATTAGAGTGTTCAACCAGAGAGTAGTTAAGAGTAGTATCATGAAGACAATATATTTATATGAGAGTGTTCACTAGTGAAAGTATGATCCCTAGGCCTTGTTTCTTAGCATTGAAACACCATTTTCTACTAGATTTGTTACTTGTTTGCTTGCTTCCATCTTTATTTCAGCTTGCTTTTAGTCTCTTCCATGCCATCAAGTTATCTTCTATCACCGTTACCACTTATATTTATCCATACCACTTGTATTTCACTATCTCTTCGCCGAACTAGTGCACCTATACACCTGACAAGTGTATTGGGTGTGTTGGGGACACAAGAGACTTCTTGTATCTTGATTGCAGGGTTGCTTGAGAGGGGATACCTTTGACCACTTCCTCCCTGAGTTCGATAAACCTTGGGTGATCCACTTAAGGGAAAACTTGCTGCTTTTCTACAAACCTCTGCACTTGGAGGCCCAACACCTATCTACAAGAATAGAAGTGCGTAGACATCAATACCTTTGACCACTTCCTCCCTGAGTTCGATAAACCTTGGGTGATCCACTTAAGCGAAAACTTGCTGCTGTTCTATAAACCTCTGCACTTGGAGGCCCAACCACTGTCTACAAGAATAGAAGTGCGTAGACATCAGGTATCAACCCCAACGCAGGTAAGGGTTCCAAGCAGGCGGGTCATTGTAAGAATGATCGTGGTTAGGCCCTTGGGAAGAAGAAGCTCTCCAATCATAGGTAGGCTGCTGGACCGAATCATCTGTAACCTTCCTTCCAATATCCTTCTCCTGTTGGGAGAGCTCCCCCAGGTATGCATCGAGTTCTTCCTCGGTGAGTGACCATCCTACCCTAGTATTATCTTGTTTTAAAGCAGCTGAGATGAATGGGATTTTCCCACTTTCCTTTGATAAGATGCTCCCTTGGCAAATCTCCACATACAAGTCCATGAGTGGTGCAGGTCGCTCTTTAATCCTTTCACCCGATCCTCACTGGGGTACTTTAATAGCTGCACAAAAGTCATCAAGAGAAAGGTTGACAACCATATTGTAAATTTTGTAGTGAACCATGGGGTTAGGCAAAGAGCAACTAAATCGAAAGTCCTGCACCATAGACATAGTTAGTTTCACAAATTGGTAAGGCTCATCTCCCACAAAATGCTCCAATCCTGCATTAGCAACTAAAGTATGGAAGTCGTGAGAAATCCCTGTAGCCCTCATGAATTCGGGGCATGGATAGATGGAAGGAAAAACTTCTTCCTCTCGGTGAACCTTCATAACCTCAGGCACCCTCAGTTCATGTTGGTTGAGTTGGTGTTCCTTCATCTTCTATTCTGAAATTTAAACATCCATTATACAAGTGATTGCAAAGTGAATACATAATGAAGGGAACTACTCATAGGGACTTGTAAGAGGCCTAAACCTGCATCAAAACAATATCTCTAAGCATTGAACAAGCTTACAAGCTCTCATAACCTGTCACCTACAGCAGCAAAATACTCAAGATATAAACCACTAAACACAAATCTACTTGGACAAGCGGAGGAGTCACATATCAGAGAACAAATGCTCCAAATTTCAGCAGCAAAGATGGGCTGAGCAAGGAGATCGAAAAATCATGGACAAGAACAGCAAGAACGCGATTTCGAGCAATGAACTGATATTTTCTTGGGAGAGAGAAAGCAGTGGCAAGTGAGAGAGTGAGTGGAGGGCCAGGGTGACCCACACCATGGCCAGGCGCGCCCCTGGGCTGGCCACGCCACCAGGTGGTGTGCCTGACTGGTGGGCCCCCTGGTACTCTCCAGGAACTTCTCTGCCTCTTTTTCACGTAAAAAATTAATATGAATTTTCTGGAATTTTTTGAGACACTTTATTTTTGAGCACTTTTCAGGCATAGATGAATGATTTTCTGACAGAAAGATGTTTTTGGAATGATGCAATGACAAAACAAAACTAAAACTTCAGAAGTTCTAAGACACTCTAATATGCAAGCAACTAGCAATAGAAAAGTAAACTAAACGAAAGCAAAAACTAAAATGGATAAAATAAAAGTAAGCAAAGATAATCATGGTGAAAACATTGTTTTGTTCATTAAATTTCCTTTGTTAACAAGGTTGATCAGGACTTGTTACCAAAACAATTTTATATGAAACAAAACTTTGTATTCCACTAATGATTATGTTACCTCAACCTTGATAGCAATGGTCCCAATCATAATAGTTTCATATTTTTCTCGTAGTATGGGACAATATATTTCTCCAACTTGGATGCCCTCAACATGTTCAATTGAATTTAAGCCATAAGTCCTATCAATCTTCTTGGGGAAATATACAGTATGCTCCTTATCATTAACATTAAAAGTCACCTTTCCTTGATTACAATTAATAACAGCTCCTACAGTATTAAGAAAAGGTCTCCCAAGAATAATAGACATATTATCATCTTCAGGCATTTCAATCACAACAAAATTAGTTAATATCAAGCAATTATGAGCCACTTGAACAGGTACATCCTCACATATACCAACAGGAATAGTAGTAGATTTATCAGCCATTTGCAAAGATATATCAGTTGGTATTAGTTTTTCCAATTGAAGTCTCTTATAGAGAGAAAAAGGCATAACACTAACTCCTGCTCCCAAATCACACAAAGCAGTTCTAACATAAATATTTTTAATAGAGCAAGGAATAGTTGGAATCGCTGGGTCTCCAAGTTTCTTTGGAACCTTACCATTAAAGGAATAATTAGCAAGCAAAGTAGAAATTTCTTCATTAGGGATCTTCCTTTTATTAGAGACAATATCCTTCATATACTTTGAATAAGGTGGCAATTTAATAGCATCAGTCAAAGGAATTTACAAGAATAAAGGTTTCATCCAATCACAAAACTTATTATAGTGTTCGTCTTCCTTTGACTTGTGTTTCTTATCAGGGAAAGACATAGGTTTTTGGACCCAAGGCTCTCTTTCACTACCATGTTTCTTAGCAACAAAATCTTCTTTAGTGTATTTAGTATTCTTAGTGTGCCTTTCAGGTTCTTCTTCAACTTTTTCTTTATCAGGATCATCATTTTCCTCATTACCACTTTTAGTTTCAGCATCAGAGACAGATATACTATTAGGATCTTTAGCAGGTTTAGAAGGTTCTACAATAGTTTTATGTTTCTTTTTTCCTTTTCTTAGGAGTAATACTACTATTTTCAGTTTGTTGAGAATCCTGCTAAATTCTTTTAGGATGCCCCTCAGGATATAGAGGATCCTAGGTAGCAGCACTACTTCTAGTTCTAATTTCATAAGCATGTTTTTCTTCAGTAGCACTAACTAGCAAGTCTTTTTATACTTTAATAAGCTGATCAATTTGAGTTTAAACCATTTAAAAATGTTTAACAAGCATTTTAACATCATTAGAGGTTCTTTCCACAATATCCTTCAACTCAATAATGGCTCTAGAGTTTTCCATTAAATGATTTTGCACCCTTTTATTAAAATTATCTTGCTTAACAATAAAAACATCAAATTCTTCTAAGCATTGATCAGGAGGTTTAGAGTAAGGAATATGACCTTCATCAAAATGTTGGAAAGAGTGTACCTCAATAGTGGATGAGTGGGGGGTTGGCTTACATAATTCTTCTATAGGAGGTAAATTCTTCACATCTTCAGCTTTAATTCCCTTCTCCTTAAGACATTTCTCAGCTTCCTTCATCACTTCATCATTTAGTTCAATAACCCCCCTCTTCTTTGATGTTGGTATAGGCGCAGGCACAATTAACTCAGGTGTAGTAGTCTCAGGTATAGTTGGTTCAGATGAAGTCCAGTCTTCATAATTCTTGCTTATTTTAGCCATTAATTCCTCAGCTTCCTTGGGAGTCCTATTCCTGAAAACACAATCAGCACAACTATCCAGGTATGTCCTAGATTCTTCATTTAGTCCATTATAATATATATCAAGAAGCTCATTTTTAGGTAATGGAGATCCAGCGTGTGCATGAATCAAAGCACAAAACCTTTCCCATGATTCAAGCAATAACTCTTTCTCTCCCTGTTTAAAATCAAAAATTTCCTGCAAAATAGCATGTCTAGCACTAGGAGGGAAATATTTCTGAAGGAAGATACTAATCAAGCAATCAGGGTTATCAATTGATCTAGGAGGTAAATTATTAAACCAAGTTTTAGCTTCTCCTTTTAGTGAAAAAGGGAAAATTTTAGCAAAAAAGTAGGTGCGCATCTTAATATCATCAGAAAACAGGCCACTCATGGTAGAAAGCTCAGTCATATGTGCTACAACACTTTCATTCTTAGTCCCACAGAAAGGTTCTTTCTCAACAATAGTTATATAAGATAAATCAAGAGAAAAATCATAATCCTTATCTTTAATGTTTATGGGAGATGCAGCAAACTTAGCATTAGGAGACAATTTGGGTTTTATAGTATGCCTCTCAAGGAGACTCTTAATAGCACTCCCATCATGGGTGCTTTAACATTCTTTAATAAATTCATCAGTCATTTCTATATATCCGTCTTTAATATCATAGCTCTCTCTAGACTCAGGTGGACTGACAGGTATAGTAGTGTATTCATTAGGAGTTTCAGTATTTCCAGCTATAGTTCTAGCAATCGTAGCCTCTAGGAAAGGACCTAATGAACCACTCTTATCAAGCACAGTAGAAGCAGCATCATAAGTATCAGAAGTTTCAGAATCAACAGTAGTAGAAGTGTGTGTAGCATGTGTATGTGGTGGTGTAAGGAACTTACTCATAACAGATGGTGAATCAAGAGCAACAGAGGTGTTCAGAACCGTACCTCTTCTTGTAGTGGATGGTAAATAGGAACATTGCCATCACGAGACTTACCCATGATGGATGGATGGCAGCGAACAATAGTGATTCCAAGTGAACTTGATAAATAAAGCTATGTTCCCCGGCAACGGCGCCATAAAATAGTCTTGATGACCCACGTATAAGGGGTGTATCGCAGTATTTTCGAGGGAAGTGAAACCCAATTTATTGATTCGACACAAGGGGAGCCACAAAATATTTATAAGCCTTAACAACTGAGTTGTCAATTCAGCTGCACCTAGAAACAATCTTGCTCACAACAGTTTATTAGTAGCAACAGTTTTATAGTAGCGATAGTAAAGTAATAGCAGTAGTAAGAGTAAAGACAGTAGTAACAATTGCAGTAAATAGTAGGATTAAAGCGCGGTAGGCATCGGGATGGATGGACGGACGTTGCATGGACAAGACAATTCATATAGCAATCAAGACATATGGCATTTGCAGATAAATAAGATAAAGCATCCAAGTACTAAATAATCATAGGCATATGTTCCATATATAGTCATACGTGCTCGCAATGAGAACTTGCACAACATCTGTTGTCCTGCTAGCCCGGGCCTCAAGGGAACTACTGGCAATTAAGGTGCTCCTTTTAATAGAGCACCGGAGCAAAGCATTAATACTCCGTGAACACATGTGATCCTCACATCAAAGCCATTCCCTCCTATTATCCCGATTGCTGTCACTTCAAGGCCTTTGGTTCCGGACAACAATATGTGTATACAACTTGCATGTAAGACCATAAACAATACTATCATAATGAATTAATAACATGTTTAGATCTTAAAACATGGCACTCGGGCCCTAGTGACAAGCATTAAGCATAACAAGTTGCAACAAAGTCAAAAAGTACTAATAATAGATATTAGGCACCATGCCCTAACAATATGATGCCATTACATGAACGATCTCATCCAATCCCTGCGATCCCCATAGCCTACAGTGGGAGATTACTCACTCATAGATGGGGGAAACATGGATGGTCGATAGAGAAGCGATGGTGATGATGATGGCGATGATCTCCTCCGATTCCTCGTCCCGGCAGGGTGCTAGAACGGAGTTTCTGGTTCTGAATCACGGAATCTGGTGGTGGCGGCGTAGCAGAACTCTTTCTAGAAAAACGTCGAAACCCCCTTGGTTTTTAGGTCAAGAGGCAATTTATAGGTGAAGAGGGAGGCCAAGGGGGTGACCGAGGCGGCCACACCACCCCTAGGCTCGGCCTGGCCTGGACCGCGCGACCAGGTGGTCTGGGCCCCTCGTGGTCCTCCTCCGTCTCGTCTTCTGGATCCGTGAGTCTTCTGGTGAAATAGGATTTTTGGCATATTTTTCGGGATTTTTCATGATAGTTGATTTTTTGCACAAAAACTAGACACCAAGGTAATTCTGCTGAAAACAGCGTCTGTCCGTATTAGTTGTATCCAAATCACACAAGTTTAGAGAAAAAACAATAGCAAAAGTGTTCGGAAAAGTAGATACGTTTTGGACGTATCAATAGGTTCGACATGGTGATATATCTCCCCCGAGAATGAGTTCCTGTCCCCGCGCCGTGCCATGGGTGCGTCCATGGTGAGGGCGAGCTCCGATTTAGGATGAGGAGGAGAGCGGGGTCGAGCAGGTTCAACCACGTTCCTGATCACACCACTGAAGGAAATGACGTCCCAGCTCTGCGCCATGGCCGCGACCATAGATCGCCGCTCCGGGTAAGAAGAAGGAGGCATAATGAGGAATTGATGCAGGAGCCAACGCTGCAAGTCTACATGACAGCCACGACAGCAGCGCCATAACGGTCAAAACTAACAGGAGGGCCCCAACTTGACAGGCGTTAGCGTGATTATTTGTATTCAAAAGTTATGTTCAATTCGTGCCAAAAAAGACCCTCTAAGCATTTGGCACGCCAACTATGGGCAACGCGATCCGATTACAAGCAACTCGGGCCCCGCTATGCCTTGGTGTCTCAACTTTCGGGCCGCAAAATGAAAATATCATAAAAGGGGGGCTTCTTCCCCAAAGTGAAAGTGTTCTTGAGCACGTTTTTGACCTCCATTATTGACCCCTTTGAGCTTGCTTCCTCTCCCTTCCCTCCTATGATTGTTGCTTCTTTTTGAGGGCTTTGGAAGAGGAGATCAAGATCTACAATCCCCACCAATCAATTCCTCCTCTAAGTGAGGGGAACTCATTGGATCTAGATCTTGAAGTCATTGGTTGATTTCCACCATTGTTCTTTCTCTCTAATTACTCCCTAGCACTTGTTGCTTTGGTGGAATTTGAGAGTGAGGGATTGGAACACCCTTGGTGTTCTTGCTTTATATTCTTGCATAAGTGTTGAGCTTTCCATTACGATTTATTCGAGTGAGAGACTGTGAGCTTGTTCCTCTTGCAGGGTGACCTCCTAGTTGGCTTGGTGATTAGTGTTGCGGTGTCCTCTTCGTGGAAGATTGTGAAGAGATCCGGGCTTTTCCTTCGTAGAGCTTGTGAAATGGTTGTGGAGCTTGCCATCTCTGAAGTGGAGAAAAATTTAGCCATAAGGAAAGGGCATATTCCTTCGTGGGATAGACTCGGAGAAGAAGGTGAGACTTCATGGCATTGGGAAATCCTTTGTGAAATCTCACACCTCTCTAACATGACGTACCTTACTTGTAAGGGAACATGGAAATACATCTCCGTCTCCGCCTGCGTCGGTTATCTCTATATCCGAGTTTACTTTCCTTGTGATAGCCATCCAGTTTGAAGTAATTATATCTTGTTCTATCTTGCTTAGTTTAACTTGTTGTTGGTGCATTTAGTTGAGCCTAGTGTATTTAGGTTTATGCTTGTAAAATAAACGTTAGTTTAATTCCACATTCTATCAAGCCAAAACCGTAATAGTTTTGAAATTTTCTATTCACCTTCCTCTAGACGACATCTATATCCTTTCACATGTGTTACAAAAGCAATGCTCTACCATTGGTGGATCAGCCATCAAGGTCTGGTTCATTTTTCCTTTTATTTCCTCTTGCTATTAGTTTCTACACTTTATGATTGTTTTTTCTTTTTTGTTCTTTCACTTTGATTTTTGTTTTAGTGTTGCGCTATTGTTTCCTGATTTTAATTATTTATTGGCGTTATTTTATTTTTTACTTTATTTGTAAAGATGTTAATATTTTCGAAAGACAAATTCAAATTTTGTCTTCACATTTCTCGGACCCTATTGTTTCCACTTTCCATTTTATTTATTTTCTATTTAGTATGTATATAATTTTTATGAGATACATAAACATTCATCATATATACACATATTTTAACACATGAACATTTGTGTATTTGTACTTGCACATATGTTAAAAGTTATGAACATTTGTTTTGACACATGAGAACAAATTTTGGGAAGTGCATAAACTTTTTTTTGACTATGCAAACTTCTACTGTGGTACTAATGAACCTATTTACAACACCATACATGAACAATTTTGCATTATCTAAACTTGACAACAGAATAATTAAAAAAATAAGACTACAATACTATTTTTTAAGATATATATATCAAAGAAAAGGTTGTACCGTTAATGGTCCGTGCCAAATGCTCACCACATAGAAAAGCTTCTGTCGATGGGACTGGTATGAGTTACCGCTCACAGCAAATATCCTACGAGGCTCAATCTACCTAGGCCCAATTAAAAACAACGTGCCAAATTAAAATGTGGTGATTCTAAAGAAGAAAGCGCAATTCGCCGGCCTAGACATTGAAACAGACATCAGTAACCCTAACAGAAAGGGCAATGTGGGATTAATGATGCTTCTTTTGCGTGGGGAAACAATGATGCTTAAGAAGATACAAAAGCAATCGTGCTAGCAGTTGACTGAATCCATCTCCTCGTTACTACCAGAAAGCGGAGAACTTGGTAGTATGTTACTAGTTGGCAAGAATTATTGCACATGCCGTGGCTCAACAGATCGGTGGGTGTGGTCCTTCATACGGATCCTGCAACTCTGATGTGCCACCTTTTCCCTTCTGATAATTAGGTGGTGCTATCAGCCTATAATGATAGCAGACACAGATCCGTCGTGCTAGTTTTTTTTTGCTTTTGTTTTTGTTTTTGAGAAATAAATAAGAAGGATCCATCTGGTTGATCCTTTACCAATCAACTAGTAGTAGGAGCGCTGCTTTTATTATAAGAAAGAAAGAATAATTCACAAACAGTTGATCCCTCGAATGAACCAAGTTCTTATCTAAATCAACTCGTGATGCGGCAATACAAGTTGGACAGTGATGCCAAAAGCAAGGTTTCTCTAGTTGATGTCCTCAAAGGCAAAATGGCATAGGTGAGTTAATTTCAATCCAGTCAATATACATCAATCACTCTCCAACTTTTGCTTCGGTGTTCCTCTCTACTTTAAATTTACGAAATTAAAAACACAAGGACGGCTTGGCCGATACCCTTGGGTTCGGCGGAATGCATGAAGGTGTATCGGCCAATCCTTGCGATCCTCGTGTTTTCAGTTTCTTGATTACTCTCCTTCATAAACTAGATGGCCAATACGCCTTGCGCTTGAGGTTCTTGCTCGGTCTGTCACAAAGGAACCGATGTATTTCGGTCGCTCCCTGAGTCGTATCACTTTTCGCGAGGAAGTTGCTAAAGGACAGTCCTGAGACAGAGCTGGTAAGTTGGGTCGTGCATCCTCTAACGGCCATCCAGTCCGCAGTCAGGATCATGTTATGAATGACGAGACATGAGAAGATATAGGCTTAGCATGGGCCTTGAAGTGAAGACTTTAGCGTCCGAGGACGACTAGCTTTCTTTAACCGGATTTGGCTGGAATTTAGGGCTTTCTAAGTACATAGATAATTTTGCAGGGGACGCTGATGACAGATCACGTGCCTGCATTAACTTCTAGATCACAAGTTACATATCTTTTAGGTTATCGGACAGCAACCCATCACCGTCCAACTCTAGGTCCTCAAAAAGCACATCTTAACCGTCCTATAATATGAACCCAACGTTTGCATCATTCATGCACTCCCAGAACACTAAGATTCATTTCAGGGACAGTCATGAGGTTTGCTTAGTACAACTCCTTCCCCAAACTCGTATAAAACCCAGACAAACTCAAATACAAGGACGACTATGATCACTTCATACCCCTTCGTAATTGATACTAACCGGGTATATGTAGCCCTGTAGAAAACCGTATAACCCAACCAAATTATACGTCTTTCTAGCAAACACATATATAGTAGTACGACTGCACGCCAGCTCATCGCAGCAGCAGGTGATGGCCGTGGCCGGCATGCTGGTGGCGGTTGTGTCCGACAACTCCGAGGTGGATCTGGCTGGCCCACGCCCTCGGCTTGGCGTTGTAGGTGTGTGCCGACAGAGCTGGCGGTGGCGCGGCAGCGGCGTGCGAGCTTGGTGGCAACGAGTTGACCCGCGGCGCGAGCGGCTGAACAGTCTGAGAAAATGTCCGGCGAACATGTCCGGCGACATGACAGACAGTCCAGGAACATATCCGGCGAGACGAAGGACACACGGTGGCGGCGGTTGCTGGCGACGGTTGCGACGATGGCCAGCGGCGGCCTTGATCCCGTGGTCGCCTCGTGGCGGCGGTGAGAAGCGTGGGCGAGGGTGGGCAGCTCGGGTCGTGTGCGGGAAGACTGTCATGCCTATATGTGGAGATACCCCGATCCGTATGCCTATGTAAATATATATGGTTTTGGATATGGTTATAGACGGGGCTTCTGCGTATTTGGGGGAGGGGGTTGTACTGTTCATTGGATGGGAGGGGAGAATGATTTCAGCAAGAAATACATAGCACATTTGGCCCTGCAAGAAACGAGAAGAATCACCTAAACCACCACCAGAAGCAACTACTAACTGTTCTTTGCACATGTTATAACAAAGCTATGTATGTGGGCTATCGTACGCTTGTTGTTTTTCTTCACAGATCCTCACTACAAATAAAGATAAAAAAAAGTATACAAGAAGAGGTAGTACAAAGGTTCAAGTTTTGGGCTCGACGATCTTCTTGGCCCTCGTGATACGGATGTAGCAGAACACGGCGGCGATGATGGCCGCGGCGAGGCCGCCCAGTATGATCTTGCCCCCGGCGAAGTTTCTGTCGAAGGGGTGGTGCCGTGCGTGGTGACGCGACGAGCCCAGCGGCGACGCAGCGAATGAGGACTCCAGAAGGGAATGGACAGGCAGCCGATAACCAGCAGCCGCGGCGGAAGGAGCGTCTGCTGTGATGGCGCTCACGCGGCCGCCGTCCACCGGGAACTGCCGCGCCATGACGGCGGCCACGGCGAGATGGCTAGACACCAGGCAGAAGAGGAGCAGGCGAGCCATCTTTAACCAGAGGGATCAGGAGAACGGATGTGTGTATAGGAGGTGGGCAGATCAGTTAGAGCTCGCTGCCAAGGAGAGCCTTGCTAGCTTGCACAGGTGGACTTGGTGGTGAATGGTGGTGTTGATGATGATGGTCAGGAGGGGGCTCTTATATATAGGAGACGCCAAAGGCTGTGTGCTGTTGGAACTTCGAACTGCGGTTCAGTTTGCTCAATGATCTAAAATAAAAAAATCGGGGAACTAGGCGTGTGCATGCGCGCGCGCCCACTCTTTATGGATCTTGATTTGTTGAGGGATTGCCATTGTCAGCCTCATGGCTGGTGGCTGTAAAAAAAACGATAGGAGGGTGGTGGCTTTCTAGGAATCATTTGGTCATGGCACAGGTGGATGTGAGCGTGAGCCATGAGCAGCTGACACCTGGAATACCCTCCTACTCCCTCCGTTCAGAAATATAAGACATAGCTCTTTAGTGTATAGGTTTACTCCGAACCTTTACAAAACTATACACTAAAATATATCTAGATATATTCGATTCATAAAGCTAAAACGTCTTATATTTTTGAACGGAGGGAGTAATTGGCGTTTCCCGCAAGGTGAGAATCTCTCTGGATACATGCTGTTCGAAAAAGTCAGCTATCAGCTTACAACTGTGTCCAGGGAGGACCTTGTGCTCGGCAGTGTGTTGACATGGAGCTCGTGCATTTGGGGACAGGTTCTTGGAAGGTGAAGTTGAACCCCCAGGTTGCAGACCTGCTGGAGGTGTCTGATAAGTAAGACCACTTGGTGCAACATCGGAAAGGGGAAAGTGTCGGCTAGAGGCTGGTATTTCTTGATCGAATACAAAGGTGGAACTAAAATACAAATCGTTTCGTCTGAATCACAAAAACGACATTTCTGTCTCCCGTTATAGTTCTGTTTTGCCAACCTATCCTTAGTGAACGGTACTTTTTTTAATAGAAACCACATATAACAATCCTTGTTTTCAGAGGTGCTATATAAGATTTTAAATATATTTCAAAATAAATCTAGTATGACCATATATTCATACGATGTATTTAACCGTAAAGGAGCCTTAAGTAGTCAGAATCTCGGATAAGCGACGGTCATCTATCGTCAAACTAAGTGCAACCAATCACTACTAGGAAATTAGCTATAGATAGAAATACTCGTGTGGCGCGTATAAAATGGTATGCTCCACATAATTAATTCTATGACGCATATAGACATATACGTCACAGAAATTTGGCAATTATGTGACGCACGGAACTCATATATGTCACAAATATGTGTGTTTCTGTGGCGCATATTTTTCCGTGCGTCATAGAAAGTGATAATTCTGTAACGCATGTGCCTATATTTTTTTTTAAAATGAGCATATATTAATATCATCCGGATACCAATTACACTTAGCCTCTGCAACAACGCATACCTTATTGACAATACGGATGCACACAACGAAAAAAAAAGAATAATTAAAAAAAAGTCCCGTTACAGAGATTAGATCCTTAGTAGCAGCGACACTAACCCACCAGAACAACACCAGAAGTCTAACATCTCCAATAGCGATGCCTTCAAGAAGTAAACAGAGCACAAGCACCGTCATCGCCCGATCAAAGATCATAGGTTTTCACCTTGGAGAAAGTCCTCACTCACAAAACAATGTCTTCAACAAGGTCATTGTCAGGCACAACCAATTAAGGCCAGACCTTGGATTTTCACCCTGCAAGGTAAGACTGTGAACTCCTCCTGTGCTGCCGCCCCCACTTTCCGATGCCGCTGCTACAATTCACGAATCACCAAGCCAATTCCTCATCGCCACCAGGACTCGAGCCACCATAGCTAGTCCACCAATCTTGGCTTCCATGACATTCTCCACACACTGGCTTCACCATGGAACTAAAGACATGTTCTATGATGGCAACATGCTACAGAGCTTCACCTCGCTCCCTTTGAAACCAAACGGTCAGAAAAACGACGGTTGCGCGCGATCGAATCTCATCCGTTCCAGTAATCTCCAGGCATGAATCGCTCATGGGAGTTCGCCGGTGGAGCCTTCCGGAACATGACACTGCCACCAGACAGTGGCGAAGGACGAAAAAAAATGAGTCGGGCGAACTATAATAAAGCATCAACTTTTTTGATGCAATTGGCACAAAATACATTTTGCACTTTCATCATGGGTGCTTGGATTAGAGGTGTTGCCACTGGCAATCGGCACAAAATACCTTCTCAAATCTACAACTGAATTAATGAAAACAAAATCAAAATTCCTTCAATACTTCAGTCAGGATCTGAGTTCAGTGACCACAAAATCAAGAATTGTACCTGCTCCCTCGGTAGCTGTAGAATTATTCGCCTTCTTGCCCATTTGTACCGCAATTTTGTAGAACCTAGAGACCCAGACGTACCCTGCCTTGCCTAGCCCTAGTCGGGTGAGAAAATTGAGAATTCAGATGTGCTGGATCAGGGGCGGGTGGACCGGCGGCCGGCGGGGAGTCCTGGCGGCGGGAGTGCAGGAAGACGGCGAGGGGAGCCGCTAGCTCGCCCGCGGGGAGTACCGGAAGACGGCGAGGCAATCAGGGAGGTGATCGGGGACGGGGGATCGTTTGTTGGTCGATCAAGGCGAGGCGATCGACAGTGGCACCACACGCACGCACGGGTCGTATCAGGGACGGGGTAACCAAGGGGCATGCACGGGTCGGGAGCCTCTTCTCCCCGCTAAGCGGCCCAGTCAAAGGCCCAGGTCGGCAGAAATCCCTCCAACGCAGCCCAAGTCGCCTCCAACGCGCCTCCAACGTTTGGTATTTCTTCGGAACGAACGTAATTTGATCAAAACCATATGTATATCAAAGAGAAGCATACATACATGCGTTTTTTTTTTGCAAAAATTCAAGGTAGGGCAGCTGCCATACCTTGCCCAAAGGGGATCTTCGCTCCTGTCATCAGATCTATGGAAACAGGCTGAAGGCAGATCTTCGTGTTGGCGTGAGAGAAATCCTAGGACCGAGCCTCTACCAGTAGATGTGACCCGCGCCACCATCCCTCGAGGGAGAACCGCCATCAAATCCCGAGGCCGCCGCCCCGGCTTCTAGACCTCGCCGCCATCAGATTGCCGCCGGGGCGACAACCATTGAGCGCCCAAGGGGCTTCCTGCGGGGAAGAGGCCACCACGCGAGGAAGCAGCCCCGCCGCCACCGTCGGCCGGCCGGGCTTAGCCCGCCAGCGTCCTTTGGTGGCAGCTGAGGAGTGGGAGGAGAAGTCGGGGGCGACGGCGGCTTAGGGTTCCGCCCGTGCTGCTCCTCCCGAGAGCAGCGCGTGCAGTCTTTCAAAAGGTCGCGAATTATGGCTATATGCGCCACAGAAAGTTGGAACCCAGAACCAAATAAGGGAGAGTTTCTGTGACGCATATTTTTCCGTGCGTCATAGAAAGTGATGATTTTGTGACACATATGCCTATATGCGCCGCAGAAAGTTAATGGAACCCAGAACCAAATAAGGAGGAGTTTCTGTGGCGCATAAGTGGAAAACAGATCCCACCCACCCCGATCGCTTTTTCAGTTTTGTAAAAAATAAATGAAAATGATAAAAACTTCAAAAAAATAATTCCTTTGAGATGTAATTATATTTTGGGGTATAGTTTTACGGAAAATTGAAAAACATGAATTTCGATGTATTTTGCAAAAAAGGTCATGACACAGTAAAACGGCCATAACTTTTGCATACGATGTGAGAAAAAATGTTTAACCTATCAAAATGATCGTCTCGAAATTTCCTACTCAAATTCAACTGCTAAAGGCTGTTCTGAATTTTACAGAATCTCCAAATTCGAAAAGAATAAAAAGTTATGGCTGAAAGAAGATTTTTTTCTGAAAAAATAAAAAAGGAGGAGAAAATTTTGTAGCGCATATCTCCAATATGCGCCACTAAATTGTTGGGCGGGATTCGAAATTTGGATCCCGCTGGTAACCCTTCTCCCACTCTTTTCTCCTTCTCTCCTTCACTTATCATCTCCTCCACTTATTATCTCCTTCTCCTCCCCTCCCTCCCCTTCTTCCTCCACTTCTTCTCTCCTCCTCCCTTTCCTCCCCTTCTTCCTCCACTTCTTCTCTCCTTCTCCTCCCCTTCCTCTTCCCTCCCTCCTCCTTCTCCACTCACCGGCGACCTCTTCCTTCTCCACTCACCGATGACCTCCTTCTCCACCACCTCCAGCGACCTACTCTCCTCCACAGGCGGCCTCCTCCTCCTCCTCATAGTCCAGCGACCTACTCTTCTCTTCCTACTCCGAAGACCTACTCCTACTCCGGTGATCTCCTCCGATGACCCCCTCTTTGGCGCAGAAATAAATTTTAGTGGTGAGGTAACAGTGGCGCATAGTGGTGCATCTGATATGCGCCACAGAATTGCAAAATGCGTGCGCCACTGATAAGCCTTTTCCTAGTAGTGAATTAAAAAAAATCCCGTTAAGGCATGTCTGAATCATTCAGCTGGGCTTTAGACATAGCACTAGCCACGTAAACATATACTCATTGTTCTGTGTTATAACAACTTATTTTACCGATTTCTGCATTTTTCATTCCAGTAGTGTCATGTCATTCTATTCCTACACTTTTCCTATTCATATGTTTTACAAATCTTTTGAATCAAACAAGCCCTAATATTGTTGAGATAGAGACATGTCATTCAGCCATGTATCTTTCCCAAAATAATACTCGTCCCATTCCCGAGCAAAATAAGTCTCTACTAAAAAACTCCTCTTTGGCTCACACAATCCTTAGAAAAAAAGAATCGTTAGATTTGGGGTTTTACTTGAAATAGAGCCTTGGACTAAAGGTAGTTATTACTACTATGTGGTAACTCTTGTCACACGTCCTCCTCGTTCAAAGTTTAAATAACTACTTGTTGATTAAATATTTAGAGCATATGTTTGATTCAAATGATTTTAAAAGCACAGGAATAGGAAAAATGCAGGAATGGTATGTCATGACATGTGAAATCTTATAGGAATGAAAAACGCAAGAATTGGCTACAAAATTCGTTTGGTTGCACCACAGGAAAACCGCGGAAAACTTATATAGAGATTGAGTACATGTCATAGTTACCACACACACATAGGAATTTTTTTCAAAAGATCTAACCTCTTGCTAGAAATCCTATGGGATTATAGTAAAGGAAGGGAATCCATAGGAATTTTGGAGGGTTCAATCCTTTGAATCAAATGGTGTCTACAGGAAAAAATCATATGGGTAAGAATCCTATCAAGCAGGCCCTTGGTATTTATATCACATACTTGTACTCCCACCCCCCTCCCCGATATTTTGGTCTACGTGTGATACTCCACCTAGTCATCCAATATTTTCGTTTGTGTTGATCACTTTGTAGAAGAATATGGACCCGTAGAAGCCAAGTATTTTACATACCCCTTTAGGTACTTCGAGAAAAGACAACATGAACATCTACAATCTAGTAAGAACGAAATTTATAAGAATAAGATGATCTTCATATGAGATCAATTTTCCTTGCCATTTGCCCAACTTTCTCTCAAAGCGGTCCTCCACCATCTTACATTTTTTGTTGCATAATTTTCTTTATGAATGGTCACATAATAGTCTTAAGAAAATATCTGTCAAAACTCAACGTACAATTACAGATAAAGATTTTCATGTGCTTTTTTAATAGAAAGGTGATACTAACCAAGGATAATTTGAAAAAACAAGCACTGGAATGAGTGCACGAAATGTGTCTTTTGTAACGAACAGGAGTCTATTGAACACCTATTTTTATCATACCCTTTTGTGAGACTTGTTTGGAGAGTTTTTCATTTTACTTTTAATATTCCACTTCCTACAAATGTTCTAATATGTTTGAAAATTGGCTAAATAGAATAGAAAAGAAGGTTAAGAGTCAAATTTGAGTAGAAGTTTGCTCTTTAGTTTGGGCAATTTGGAAACGTTGTTGTTTTTAGCAAGTCTACCAATTTTAATTTCCTGCAGGTTATACACCAGGCTTCGTATTAGATCAATATGTGATCTTTTCTCCTTCATGTGGAGCGGGGGGTTTATGGAGTCTGGATGCAATCGATTAATGGTGATCGTACATGTTATCTTCAACCAGGTAGCTGGTGACACTCTAATAAGATACAAGATGCACATGGGCTTTTGTGTACTTTTTTCCACTGCTTGATTCATGTTTCTACTTTGAGCGACCAATTAACTGTAAACTTCGAACTTTAAAACTATGCAATACATGTATCTAAAGGGCATATATGCAATAAAGGTTGTGTGTATCATTCCGATGCAGAGGAAGGGGCTAAATCCCCCCCTTTCAAAAAAAGGTATCCAAAAGGTAAATAACTAGCCTGGAACCAAATAATTATTTATAGTGATTCTCATCCTCATTTGCCTTTCCAAAATAAAAATGACACTTTTTGAAAGTTTATCTTTAGACCATATAGTTGTTCAAATATGTAATAGTGAGTTTCATATTCACAACTTTCTCAACGCATGAGTTTCATATTCACGCCTTTTTCTAAGTCGTGTTCCATAAAAATAATAGTATCATCCACATGTTGGAAAATGGACACTCATGCCTCAACTAAATGAAGGATAAGACCACCCACTTGGCCATTCTCTTTTTTCCTATCAATGAGGATTACCACCATATAAACCACAATGTCGAACAAAATGGTGACAAAGAGTCTATGTATTTTTAATACCAAAATATGCATTGGCACATGTGTTGTTAGCTCGAAGAAAACCAGGCAAGATTTTTGTACAGACCCAACCTAGCTAGGTATTTAGTCTCCAACGTTTGCATTGTCGTTGTCATGTAGGTACGGTTGCGTGATAGAACTTATCATAGGCACCCTACAAATAACTCATAGTTAAGGACCAAAATTATGACTACTTTATCTCTGAGGTAAAACTTATAAGAAACTAAAAAATCTAAAAATCAATGGGTCACTTTCATTCCACTAAACAGCGGCGAGAACACCGAAGAAGAGGGGATATGCAAAGGTACCTAAAGGACGGATGGGTTTCTCTTCCTCTAGACTAAAATCATTTAGTGAAGGTTCCATGGAGCCATGCTTTGCTTCTAAACAAAATCTGGCAAAGATAACACTGGAAGGGAAGAAAACTAGAACTACTTGATCTATGGCATAAAAAATCAGTTTTTTTAAAATATGAAATTGCACTTATAGAACAATTGGACGCCCCCTTTCCACAATGCAAAAAAAAACAATAGAGAAGAGAATATATGGCATGTAGAGAAATGGTAGATGTGTTTATTTTCTCTTTGTTAGGGTTTCCTCTCGATAAATGTATTTTAGAATGATCCATGCTTTGCTCATGAACACTACAACATTAGTTTTAGATTGCGGCTTCGCTATAATTTCAACGAGATCCAAGGTTTTCAAAGTCGTAATAGTTATCGACGGATCTATTACTATGTCATGTGGTTCACTATTATAAAAATTTAGTCATATAATACAAATGACCCTATCATGATAACATTTTAAGCATCTTCTCAATGGATTTTTGGTAATTAATTATAAGCAACTAGCCAACTTATGTATGTGCCAAGTGATGGTTACCAGCCATCGGTTACCACCCAAAATATAAAATAAGAAAAGTGGGATCTTTCTAGAAGTTTATCCTTATCCTCTAATGTATTTATGATCTTATGTAACACTTTGAGTCTTAGGGGAACCACTCTATTAGTTAAGATGGTATGTCGAAAGAGTAAAGAGACTTGCTCTATTATTGCATGAGTGACCAAGTCCTAATCGAGGGGTCCGACCTAGTCATACATGGCACAATCATCAATATCAAGGCAAGTCAACCAAAGTCCAAGTATCGATCAATCCATCATGAGACAAATCAAGAAACAAAGGAGTAGAAAAGAAGTCAAATTAAGATGGAGGTCCAAGAAGAAAAATCCCAAGATGGTTGAGAGTAGAGAGATAGGTAGGTTAGTCACAATGGACTATGAACCACCCCTAATTCCTAGTCTACCATGGACTAGTGGTCCCAAAAAATCATAACTACTCTTCCACCTTCCACCTAGAAGGATACACTTGTTCATTTTCAAGCCTTTAAAATCTATAAATATCCACCCATACGGTATGTAACCATTCACTCTTACTTGAATTCAACTCAAAGGTAGATATATAAAGAGACTCCATGATTAAATGGATGATCTCTCTAGTACCGAGTCCTAGAAATTCACGACGACTCGGACAAACATAGACGGAGATGGATCTTTGAGATGACACTTGAGAAGTTCATGTTGGTCGCAGGTTAAGCCTCTTCCCTCGATGCTCTCCTTGCAAAGGACTAATCCATGAATTAAGAGGTGTCCAACTCTTGCAAATTGTATGATGACTTACACTATAAGGTCACCATACACCCCCTCCTACTTGCTACTTATTGATCAACCATGTTGTCCAATATACCCCCTCTTGTTGCTTTATATCAACAACATATATATGCATATACTTTATATTGTCATCCAAGTCCAAAATCCAAAGCCAAAGATCCTAAAGAAACTATTCGTTGAAGCAATTGGCTCAGATCTCGGATTATGCAGCGCTGAAAACTAACACTACCCAAATGTGTGTTTCTTGTGGTATTATTCTAATACCTCCATCATGGTCGCTCTTCTAGGGAATGAACTTCCCATGGTGGTTTGGAGACAATTGCCAGGACACTCTAGGGTGTCAGACTGGACTTCTTATATTGTGAGGATGCACATCCACCCTAAGATTGTTCTACTTTGACTGAGGTTGGCCTTTTGGTATTAGGGTACTCTACACCAACCGGGGAATTTGGCCCAAAATTTATGAATTTGGTAAATTTCCTATAAAGGCCACTTTCTCCTAAGCCTAAAAATACCACTTCACCTCCGAGTAGGAGGCTTACTCTTTCAAACATTCCACATATGAGATCCAAGGTGAATCTCGACTCCTAGAAAGGCTCTATTGAGCTAAACCTAATGAGGAGGGTGAGTGGATTTGAGAAGTAAGGTGCATTCAAATCCCTATTATTCCTCCTTCACAAGAGTAAACCTTTGTCATACTTATTTATCTTAGAGCTAGAGGCTCCTAGCCATTAGAGTCCATGGGGAGCATCCAATTTATGGATTTTCCCATTGAGTTTGTAAATGTTGGAAATCACTTCAAGATCATCCCTTAGGGCCCATTTCGTAGCCTGCAAGAGGTCCGACATGTCCCGTGCGCGAAAAAATGGGCTCTTTGGATGCCCGCTTGGAGGTTGGGTTGCACCAGCGTGAACAGTAAAGCAGGTTGCAACCAGGCCCATGACATGTTTGAATCTAGTGTTTACAGCGAGCCAGCCTCACCATGAGTCCACCTAATGCAAAAGCGTCATTCCACCGCATGAGTGTGGCCGACAATGGCACCGGGGTTTCACTCCAGCAGAAAAGAGGGCATGACATATTCGCTCATCTCATGCTAAAACACTCCGTCCCGCTCACTGTCGAAACCAAAACCACTACCCTATCGAGATATCTTCTCTAGTCAGTTAGCTACATGTGGCTCCCTCATCTACGGCCATCGGCAGAGACGACGATCCCGTGAAGATTACTCCCTCCGCTTCATTGAGTCTTCTCTCTAGTCGTCATTACATGCTGAAATGATAGTGAGAGCTTGAACCAATCGTATCTAGGGGTAAGCTCAATTTCTCCTAATTCCTCCCTAGGGTTAGAGTTTGTTGTCAATTTAGGAATTTCTAATTAGGCCTCAAATGAACTTGATTTGGTATGTCAGGACCTCATGGACATGTACTATGCTCCTAACTCCATCGAAGATACCACATTCTGCTGCATGGTAGTAGATTGTCCCAAGGTGTGTTGTGTCCACAAGCTTCAGCATGGCAAGTGTGTTGCATTTGAAGGAAGCAACACTAGACACATATTCTATCTGTGCTAAGTGCAGAATGTAAGTTCTTAGCTCATGATATGCCCTTTATTAGCTCATGTACTAGCTTTGATCACGTAATTTTTCTTTGTGGGAAGTCGCGAATTATGAGTTTGTTGATTGGTTCAATAAGGAGTGGCCAGAACCAACAAAAAATGCATTAGGATGACTCTGGAGAATGTATTATGACAATAACAGTGCAAGATTCGAAGAGAGGATTGAGAATGCAAAGTTAGTCAAGGAGCAAGATGATGAGAAGAACAAGATTGAGAAGAAATACTCAAGTTTGTTAGTTGGTATCGGCAAATTCATGGATGAAACTAAAAAAAGGTGTTGGAGGAGAACTTGTCCAAGATTAGGGGAACCACTACTAGGGTTGAGGAGGAATTAGTAGAGAAGAACAAGGAGATGAATTTCAAGCAGACAGGAGCATTGAAGAATGAAGTGGATATGTTGAAGAAGGTGCATAAACCCCAAGCAAAGATGATGAAAGTCAAGCAGAAGAAATCAGATGAGCAAATGCTGAGTTTGAATGAATAAAGTAAAAAGCTTGAGTACATCATCTTTGATATGCTCATAGCTACTGAGGCTAACAAGGATAAGCTGAAGAAGATCAAGAAAATATGTGTACTTCTACTTGCATTGATGTTGTAATATGTCATAAATACTTCTAATGATCGCATATTGTCATGAGGTGGTATATAGTAACCCCTCAAGTGATGGTGAACTGGTGGTGATATGATGAACTAGTCCGCTTTTGGCAACTATCATGCATGAACATGTTAGTGTAATGTGTTGCTTGTTATGACTAGTACATGCATGTGTTCTTCCTATTCTTCTGTTGTGGTGTTCTACTTCTGTTTTTCCTATTGTTTTGATTGTGTTCTTACAGTTATCCTGGTCGTGTTATTCCTGATGTTCTTCTTGTGTTATTCTTGTTCATTCTGTTGGAGATATGCCCAAGAGGCAATAATAAAAGTGGTTATTATTATATCTTTGTGTTTATGTTGAATGTTTACATCCCATGCTATAATTGTATTATAAGGAAACACTGATACATGTGTGTTTTGTAAACGTAAAAGGGTCCCTAGTAAGCCTCTTGTGGAACTAGCTTGTTGATTGAATGATGATCATGGTTTCCTGATCATGGACATTGGATGTCATTAATAACAAGGTTATATCATTAGGAGAATGATGTGATGGACACACACCCATAGTAAGCGTAGCATAAGATCAAGTCATTAAGTTCGTATTGCTGTAAGCTTTCAAATGCATAGTAACCTAATCCTTCGACCATGAGGTTATGTTAATCACCATCACCGGATGGGTACTTTGATGACATCAAACACCGCTTCGTAACTAGGTGGTTATAAAGGTGTCATTGGGTATTCTGAAAGTATGTGTTGAAGCGCATGGACCAAGATTGGGATTTGTCCATCCATATGACGGATAGATATGCTCTGGGCCCTCTCGGTGGAATGTCATCTAGATAGCTTGCAAGCATGTGACTAGGTCACAAGGGATGACATAACATGGAACGAGTAAAGAGTACTTATCAGTAACGAGGTAGAACTAGGTATAGAGATACCGACGATCAAACCTCGGATAAGTAGAATATCGCGTGACAAAGGGAACTGGTTTCGTATGTTAATGGTTCTATCGATCACGAAGTCATCGTTGAGTATGTGGGAGCCATTATGGATCTCCAGATCCCGCTGATGGTTATTGATCGGAGAGGTGTCTTCATCATGTCTGCATATTCATGAACCGTAGGGTGACACACTTAAGGTTCGAAGTTGTTTTAAGTAGATATGGAATATGCGTTGGAGACCGAATGTTGTTCGAAGTCTCGGATTGGATCCGGGACATCATGAGGAGATCCGGAATTGTCCAGAGAATAAGATTCATATATTGGGGATCATTTTCTAAGTTAGGAAATGTTCCGGAGTGTTTGTATGGAGATTCTAGAAGGTTTCGGAAGGTTCTGGAAGATTTCTTGGAGTTTGCTTGAAAACCAAGAAAGGGTCAAGGAAACCTTGTGGGGCAAGACACGGATTCATGGGGAAGGAGGACTCCTCCCCCCCTTCCCAACCCGCCGGCCAAGGAGGGAGGGGAGTCCTACTAGGACTCCCCCTCCCATGGCGCCTCCCTCCTTTAAATAGAGGGGAGGGGGTGCCACCCCCTAGACCTCTCCCATAACAATCCCTAGCCGCCGCCTCTCTCCTCTTCCTTCGCTCTGCTCCGGCTTAGGCGAAGCCCTGCAGAATTCTCTCCACCACCACCACCACACCGTCGTGCTGCTGGGATTCCGTGGAGAAGATCTACTACCTCTGCTGCTCGCTGGAACGGGGAGAGGAAGGTCTGCTTTGACTCCGCACGTGTGACCGACTGCGGAAGCGCTGCCGGAACGCGGCGCCGGAAGGATCGTCCACACGATCTTGAGATCAGCAAGTGATCGACTACATCAACCCCGAGATCTAATCTCGTAACACTTTCGGTTCTACGAGGGTTAGTACAGATCTATCTCGTTGCACATGTCTAATAGATTAGATCATGGCTTTTATCTAGATTAGATCTGGGTTTTGTCCGTTCTTGCGGTAGAATTTTTTTGTTTTTCCATGCTACGAACCTATCAGTGGTATCAGAGCCTTGTCTATGCGTAGATCTGTTGCACGAGTAGAACACAATGGTTTTGTGGGTGTTGGTGCTCGTGCCGTCTTTTGCTTTGTGTACTTTGCATCTTGCGGTATGGTGGGATGAAGCGGCTCGGGCTAACCTTACATGTCATCGCACATGATACTTGCTCCACGCTTGACGTGTAACTTGCTTTGCACAAGTGGCTTTGCGGGTGTCTGTATCTCCCATCATAGTATAGATCCAATCTACACTTTGCACTCGATAGCACTTGTATCAACATTGTGGTCCAGTTTCGTAGGTAAGATCCGTTCTCATTCGAAAGCCCCAAACCACGTAAAACATGCAAAGAAAATTAGAGGCGTCTAACTTATTTTTGCAGGGGTTTTGTGATGTGATATGGCCATCATGTGATTGTGATTATATTTGATGTATGTAATGATCCTTGTTGTAATATGGCAACCGGCAGGAGCCTAATGGTTGTCTTTAATTCTATTAAGACCTGCGTGTCTATTCATCTTGTAATAGCTTTATTCCAAGTAGTTGTAATAGTTGCTGGTGATGATGGACAACCATGAAGCAGCGCCACTGACCTTGACGCAATGCTGGTGATGATGGAGATCATGTCCGTGCTTTGGAGATGGAGATCAAAGGCATAAGAGAAAGGGCCATATCATATCACACTAATTATGAATTGCCTGTGATGTTAATCCTTTATGCATCTTGTATTGCTTAGATCATGACGGTAGCATTATAAGATGATCCCTCTCACTAAATTTCAAGTAATAAAGTGTTCGTCCTTAGTTGGCACCGTTGCTAAGACTCGTCGTCTCGAAGCATCTCGTGATGATCGGATGTGATAGATTCTACGTGTGCATACAACGGGTGCAAGCCAGATTTGCACATGCAGAAACTAAGGTTAATCTTGACGAGCCTAGCATGTACAGACATGGTCTCGGAACACGGAATACCGAAAGGTAGAGCATGAATCATATAAGTGATATGATGAACATGAAGATTGTTCGCTGATAAAACTACATCTTCTCTCGTGAAGATCGGACTTGGTGTAGTGGACTTGGTTCGTGTAATCACTAAGACAATGTGAGGGATGTTGTTTTGAGTGGGAGTTCACCTAGTTAATTTAAGAATTAAAATTGAACTCAATTTATCATAAACTTAGTCTAAACTACTTGCAAATTTGTTGTAGATTATGGCGAATCTCTCCATCAATTTCAATGTGTTCCTAGAGAAAGAAAAGCTTAAGAATAATGGAAGCAACTTCACGGACTGGCTCCGTGGTCTGAAGATTGTCCTCAGGGCTGGTCAGATGACCTATGTGCTCGAAGCACCGCTAGGTGACCCACCTGCAGATGATGCCACCGATGACGTAAAGAATGTTTACGCCACTCGGAAAAATCATTACTCCACAGTTCAGTGTGCCATCCTGTATGGTTTAGAAACGGAGATCTAGAAGCGTTTTGAGCACCATGACCCGTTCGAGTGTTGGGGTTCGTAGCATGGAAAACAAAAATTTTCTACCGCATACAAACAAACAAGCCAAGATCTATCTACTAGATTGTAGCAACGAGTCGATGGAATAACTCACCCTCGAAGATTCCAAAGTGTTTAACGAGAGCAGATTCTCGTGGGTGATGTAGTCGTACTCTTTCCGATCTCAAGATCGCGTAGACGATCCTTCCGACGCCACGTACCAGCAGCGCCCCCGCAGTCGGTCACACGTTCGGTACTCGACGAAGACCTTCCTCTCCCTTGTTCCAGCAGGCAGCGGAGGTTGTAGTACTCTCCTCGCGATTCCGGCAGCACAACGGCGTGGTACCGGAGGTAGAGGGGAGATCCCGCAGGGCTTCGCCTTAAGCCGGTGCGAGTATGGTGGAGCTTATGAGAGAGGCTATTAGTGGTCTAGTAATTAGACACACCAATTAGAGGGCTCTAAACCAATTAGAAGGCTCTAAACCAAAATAGCTCTAAACCGGGGTTTAGATCTAGGTTTAGTTTAGAGGGGTAGGAACTAGTGTGTCTAGAGGAGGAGGCCCTGCCCCTCCTTTTATAGGTGGGAGGGCTTGGCCGGCCAAGGGGAGGAGTTCCTCCCCAACTCGGCCTTGGGAGGTGCGCCGGCCAAGGGGAGGAACCCTCCTCCAACTCGGCCTCCACCTCTCCTCCTCTTTCTCCTCTTTCCGAAAACTGGCAGTTTGACCGAAAACTGGCAGTTTGACTTTTCCAATTAGGATTTGAATTAACCCTTTATTTCGGACAGCGAGAACACTTAGTACATGATGCAATCATTCCAACATGCAATGACACATTCATGTACCCCTTCCCCCTCCGGAGTGCCGGACATTCCGGGACCTTCTAGAATTTTCCCGATGAAAACACCGGAACCATTCCCCAACTCCAAAACGGGACTTTCCTTATATGAATCTTATTCTCCGGACCATTCCGGATCACCTCGTGATATCCCGGATCCCATCCGAGACTCCGAACAACATTCGGTCTCTTTCTCATAATACCATAACTACTCAAACAACGTCGAATCCTTAAGTGTGTCTCCCTACGGTTCGTGAATTATGCAGACATGATCGAGACACTTCTCCGAACAATAACCAATAGAGGAATCTGGAAATTCATATGTCTCCCACATATTTCTACGATTACATTGCGATCGAATGAACCACTTACATACGATACCAATTTCCCTTTGTCTCACGATATGTTACTTATCCGAGGTTATGATCGTCGGTATCTCTGCATACCTAGTTCAACCTCGTTACTGATAAGTACTCTTTTCTCGTTCCCGTGATATGTGATCCCTTGTGACCCAGTCACATGCTTGCAAGCTAATTGGATGACATTTCACCGAGAGGGCCCAGAGAATATCTATCCGTCATATGGATGGACAAATCCCACTCTTGATCCATGTGTTTCAACCAATACTTTCCGAACACTCAATGCCACCTTTATAGCCACCCTGTTACGGTGTGGTGTTTGATGATATCAAAGCATCCATCTGGTAAAGGTGATATGCATGATCTCATGGTCGAAGGAATTAGATAACTATGTATCAGAAAGCATATAGCAAATGAACTATTGAAATGACTTGATCTTTATGCTACGCTTATCTATAGGAGTATGTCCACCATATCATTCTCCTAACGATATGATCTTGTTGTTAATAACATCTCAATGTTCATGATAGGGAAACCACAATCATCTATTAACCAACAAGCTAGTGAAGTATAGAGGCTATACTAGGGACTTCAATTTAAGTTTACAATTCACACAAGTATTAATGTTTCCTTGTTAATACTATTATAGCATGAATATAAACATTTATCATAAACACAAAGATATAATAATAACTATATTTATTATTGCCTCTAGGGCATATCTCCAACAGTCTCCCACTTGCACTAGAGTCATCTAATCTAGATTACATGGTAATATACCGAACACCCATGGCAGTTTGGTGTTGGTCATGTTTTGCCCTCGGGAGAGGTTTAGTCAACGGATCCGCCACATTCAGATCTGTGTGTACTTTGCAAATCTTTATATCCCCATCCAGGATATGTTCTCGAATAGCGTGAAAACGCAGCTTGATATGCTTCAGCTTCTTGTGTGACCTTGGTTCTTGCGCATTGGCTATGGCGCCCATGTTATCACAGTAGATAGACATTGGGTCCAGCGCACTAGGAACCACACCCAGCTCTGTAATGAACTCTTTCATCCATATCGCTTCTTGTGAAGCCTCCGAAGCAGCCATGTATTCCGATTCAGTTGAAGATCTCGCCACAACGCTTTGCTTTGCACTCCTCCAGCTAACTGCTGCACCATTCAAAATAAATACGTATCCAGATTGTGATTTAGAATCATCCGGATCAGTGTTCCAACTAGCATCGGTGTAACCATTAACAACGAGCTGTTCATCACCTCCATAAGAAAGAACCATATCCTTAGTTCTTCTCAAGTACTTAAGGATGTTTTTGACCGCTGTCCAATGATCCACTCCTGGATCACTTTGATATCTGCTAGTTAAACTAACAGCATATGCAATGTCGGGTCTAGTACATAGCATGGCATACATTAGAGATCCTATGGCTGAGGCATAGGGAGTCTTACTCATCCTTTCTCTATCTTCTGCCGATGTCGGACTTTGAGTTTTACTCAAGGTCGTATTGGGCAACATGGGCAAGAACCCTTTCTTGCTTTCTTCCATTCCAAACTTCTTTAGAACTTTGTCCAAATATGTACTCTGTGACAATGATATTTGGCGTTTCGATCTATCTCTATAAATCTTTATGCCTAATATGTAAGCTGCTTCGCCAAGATCCTTCATTGAAAAACTATTATTCAAATATTCTTTGACACTATTAAGAAGGTCTACATCATTCCCAATCAACAATATGTCATCCACATATAGTATTAAGAACGCTACAGAGCTCCCACTCACTTTCTTGTAAATACAAGCTTCTCCATAAGTTTGTATAAAACCAAAACTTTTGATTACCTTATCAAAATGTTGATTCCAACTTCGGGATGCTTGCTTCAATCCATAGATGGACCGTTGAAGTTTGCATATCTTGTTAGCATCTTTAGGATCGACAAAACCTTTGGGTTGCATCATATACAACTCTTCATCAATGTCTCCATTGAGGAATGCTGTTTTGACATCCATCTGCCATATCTCATAATCATAATATGCAGCGATTGCTAACATAATCCTCACAGACTTTAGCTTTGCTACTGGTGAGAAAGTCTCATCGTAGTCAACTCCTTGAATTTGTCGAAACCCTTTTGCGACAAGTCGAGCTTTATAGACAGTAATATTACCATCAGCATCTGTTTTCTTCTTGAAAATCCATTTGTTCTCGACAGCCTTTCGGCCATCCGGTAAGTCTACCAAAGTCCATACTTGGTTTTCGTACATGGATCCAATCTCGGATTTCATGGCTTCTTGCCATTTATTGGAATCTGGGCTCATCATCGCTTCCTCATATGTCTCGGGGTCATTGGTGTTGTCCACCACCATGACATTCATAACGGAATCATACCAATCTGGAGTGGTACGAGTTCTCGTTGACCTCCGAGGCTCTGTAGCAACTTCAACCGAAGTTTCACGATCATCATCATTAGCTTCCCCTCTTATTGGTGCAGGCACCACAGGAACTTCTTCCGGTGCTGCGCTACTCGCAATTTCGAGAGAAGGTTCGACAACCTCGTCGAGTTCTACTTTCCTTCCAGTCACTTCTTTCGAGAGAAATTCCTTCTCTAGAAAGGATCCATTCTTAGCAACGAAGATTTTGCCTTCGGATCTA
Source organism: Avena sativa (assembly GCA_916181665.1). Taxonomy (NCBI): domain Eukaryota; kingdom Viridiplantae; phylum Streptophyta; class Magnoliopsida; order Poales; family Poaceae; genus Avena; species Avena sativa. The sequence goes on along the minus strand of OV702287.1, from coordinate 99,085,619 downwards.
TGATAGAAGGTATACCCAATAGTTTCCTTTGGGTATCCTATGAAGACGCATTTTTCCGCTTTGGGTTCAAGCTTGTCCGGCTGTAACTTCTTTACATAGGCTTCGCATCCCCAAACTTTAAGGAACGACAATTTAGGTTTCTTCCCAAACCATAATTCATACGGTGTCGTTTCAACGGATTTAGACGGTGCCCTATTTAAAGTGAATGCGGCTGTTTCTAATGCATAACCCCAAACTGATAGCGGTAAATCTGTAAGTGACATCATAGAACGAACCATATCTAAGAGAGTTCGATTACGACGTTCAGACACACCATTACGCTGTGGTGTTCCCGGCGGTGTCAACTGCGAAAGTATTCCGCATTTCTTCAAATGCTCGCCAAACTCGTAACTTAGATATTCACCTCCACGATCAGAACGTAGAAATTTAATCTTCTTGTTACGTTGATTCTCTACCTCACTTTGAAACTCCTTAAACTTCTCGAAAGTTTCGGACTTATGTTTCATGAAATAGATATACCCATATCTACTCAAGTCATCCGTGAAGGTAAGAACATAACGATAACCACCGCGCGATGCTACACTCATTGGACCACACACATCGGTATGTATGATTTCCAATAAGTCCGTAGCTCGCTCCATTATACCAGAAAATGGAGTCTTAGTCATTTTACCCATCAGACATGCTTCGCATCTTTCAAGTGATTCAAAATCAAGTGATTCAAGAAGTCCATTGGAATGGAGTTTCTTCATACGCTTCACTCCAATGTGACCAAGACGACAGTGCCACATATAGGTCGAGTTATCGCTTGATTTCAATCGTTTAGCTTCAATGTTATTAATATGTGTATTTCTACTATCGAGATTCAATATGAATAGACCATCTATTAAAGGTGCATGTGCATAAAACATATTACTCATATAAATAGAACAACCATTATTCTTAGATTTAAATAAGTAACCGTCTCGCAATAAACAAGATCCCGATATAATGTTCATGCTCAACGCAGGCACCAAATAACAATTATTTAAGTATAAAACTAATCCCGATGGTAGATGAAGAGGTAGCGTGCCGACCGCGATCACATCAACCTTTGATCCGTTTCCCACGCGCATCGACACCTCGTTCTTCGCTAGCTTCCGTTTATTCTGCAGCTCCTGTTTCGAGTTACAAATATGAGCAACCGAACCAGTATCAAATACCCAGGCACTACTACGAATACTAGTGAGATACACATCAATAACATGTATATCAAATATACCTTTCTTCTTGATGTTGCCGTTCTTCAAATCCGCCAAGTACTTTGGGCAATTCCGCTTCCAGTGACCTTCTCCCTTGCAGTAAAAGCACTCAGTTTCAGGCTTAGGTCCAGCCTTGGTCTTCTTCGTTGGCATGGTAACTTTCTTACCACCCTTCTTGAAGTGTCCCTTTTGCTTAGACTTGCCTTTCTTGAATTTGGTGGTCTTATTGACCATCAACACTTGGTGCTCTTTCTTGATCTCCACTTCTGCAGATTTTAACATAGCAAATAGTTCTGGCAACTCTTTGTTCATGTTCTGCATGTTGTAGTTCATCACAAAGTTCTTGTAACTTGGTGGTAGTGATTGGAGGATGCGGTAAACTCCCAAAGTATTAGGAATCACTATACCCAAGCTTTGAAGTTTATTCGCGTGCCCAGACATTTTAAGCACATGCTCACTGACGGAGCTACCCTCTTCCATCTTGCAGTTAAAGAACTTTTCAGAAGCTTCATAACTTTCAATTGCCGCATGAGTCTCAAAAATTAATTTGAGATCCTCGACAATATCATATGGGTCCGACTCTTCAAACCTTTTCTGAAGCTCCGATTCTAAACCATACAAGATAGCACACTGAACTATGGAGTACTGATTCTTCCGAGCGAGGTAAACATTCTTTACTTCATCGGTAGCATCAGCTGCAGGTGGGTCACCTAGCGGTGCATCCAGCACATAGGTCAAATTACCAGCTGTGAGGACAATCCTCAAATTGCGGAACCAATCCGCGAAGTTGCTTCCATTGTTTTTCAACTTTTCTTTCTCTAGGAACGCATTAAAATTGATGGTAGGGGCTGCCATTGATCTACAACATATTTGCAATAGTTTAGACTAAGTTTATGACAAATTGAGTTCAAATTAATTAATGAAATTAAACTAGGTGAACTCCCACTCAAAACAACATCCCTCACATTGTTTTAGTGATCACACGAACCAAATCTACTATATCAACACCGATCATCACGAGAGCCGATATAGTTTCAATGGCGAACAATCATCATGTTCATCATATCTGCTATATGATTCATGCTTTACCTTTCGGTGATCCGTGTTCCTGAGGCCATGTCTGTACATGCTAGGCTCGTCAAGATCAAACCTTAGCTACCGCATAAGCAAATCTGGCTTGCTTACGTTGTATTCACCCGCGGAATCAAAGACACCCGATCATCACGTGGTGCTTCGAAGCAACAAGCTTTGGCAACGGTGCATACTAAGGGTGAACACTTTAGAACTTGAAATTTATGTGCATGAGGGATCATCTTATAATGCTACCGTCGTCTACTAAGCAATACAAGATGCATAAAGGATTAACATCACATGCAATTCATAATATGTGATATGATATGGCCTTTCTTCTTTGTGCTTCCGATCTCCATCTTCAAGCACGAACATGATCTCCATCATCACCGGCATAGCGTCAAGGTCAATGACGCTTCTTCATGGTTGTCGTCTACCAGCTTCAACTATTACAACTATTTTGAATAGACACGCAGGTCTTAACAGAAATTAAAGACAACCATATGGCTCCTGCCGGTTGCCAACTTACAATAAGGAACATTGCATACATCAAATATAATCACAATCATGGCCATATCACATCACTGCACACCCCTGCAAAACAAAGTTAGACGCTTCTACTTTCTTTGCATATTTTACGTGGTTTGGGGCTTTCCATAAGTGTCGTTCTAACCTACGAACAAGAACCACAACATTGATACTAGCATTGTTGATTACCCGTTGTAAATTGGATCTTTACTATGCTAGGAGAAACAGGCACCCGCAAAGCCACTTATGCAATACAAGTTGCATGTTAAGCGTGGAGCAAGTCTCATGAACGATGTCATGTAAGGTTAGCCCGGGCCGCTTCATCCCAACATACCGCAAGATGCAAAGTACACGCAAAGCAATCTACAATAAAAGCATCAACGCCCACAATGACCATTGTGTTCTACTCGTGCAACAGATCTACATATAGACACGGCTCTGATACCACTGTTGGGGTTCGTAGCATGGAAAACAAAAATTTTCTACCGCATACAAACAAACAAGCCAAGATCTATCTACTAGATTGTAGCAACGAGTCGATGGAATAACTCACCCTCGAAGATTCCAAAGTGTTTAACGAGAGCAGATTCTCGTGGGTGATGTAGTCGTACTCTTTCCGATCTCAAGATCGCGTAGACGATCCTTCCGACGCCACGTACCAGCAGCGCCCCCGCAGTCGGTCACACGTTCGGTACTCGACGAAGACCTTCCTCTCCCTTGTTCCAGCAGGCAGCGGAGGTTGTAGTACTCTCCTCGCGATTCCGGCAGCACAACGGCGTGGTACCGGAGGTAGAGGGGAGATCCCGCAGGGCTTCGCCTTAAGCCGGTGCGAGTATGGTGGAGCTTATGAGAGAGGCTATTAGTGGTCTAGTAATTAGACACACCAATTAGAGGGCTCTAAACCAATTAGAAGGCTCTAAACCAAAATAGCTCTAAACCGGGGTTTAGATCTAGGTTTAGTTTAGAGGGGTAGGAACTAGTGTGTCTAGAGGAGGAGGCCCTGCCCCTCCTTTTATAGGTGGGAGGGCTTGGCCGGCCAAGGGGAGGAGTTCCTCCCCAACTCGGCCTTGGGAGGTGCGCCGGCCAAGGGGAGGAACCCTCCTCCAACTCGGCCTCCACCTCTCCTCCTCTTTCTCCTCTTTCCGAAAACTGGCAGTTTGACCGAAAACTGGCAGTTTGACTTTTCCAATTAGGATTTGAATTAACCCTTTATTTCGGACAGCGAGAACACTTAGTACATGATGCAATCATTCCAACATGCAATGACACATTCATGTACCCCTTCCCCCTCCGGAGTGCCGGACATTCCGGGACCTTCTAGAATTTTCCCGATGAAAACACCGGAACCATTCCCCAACTCCAAAACGGGACTTTCCTTATATGAATCTTATTCTCCGGACCATTCCGGATCACCTCGTGATATCCCGGATCCCATCCGAGACTCCGAACAACATTCGGTCTCTTTCTCATAATACCATAACTACTCAAACAACGTCGAATCCTTAAGTGTGTCTCCCTACGGTTCGTGAATTATGCAGACATGATCGAGACACTTCTCCGAACAATAACCAATAGAGGAATCTGGAAATTCATATGTCTCCCACATATTTCTACGATTACATTGCGATCGAATGAACCACTTACATACGATACCAATTTCCCTTTGTCTCACGATATGTTACTTATCCGAGGTTATGATCGTCGGTATCTCTGCATACCTAGTTCAACCTCGTTACTGATAAGTACTCTTTTCTCGTTCCCATGATATGTGATCCCTTGTGACCCAGTCACATGCTTGCAAGCTAATTGGATGACATTTCACCGAGAGGGCCCAGAGAATATCTATCCGTCATATGGATGGACAAATCCCACTCTTGATCCATGTGTTTCAACCAATACTTTCCGAACACTCAATGCCACCTTTATAGCCACCCTGTTACGGTGTGGTGTTTGATGATATCAAAGCATCCATCTGGTAAAGGTGATATGCATGATCTCATGGTCGAAGGAATTAGATAACTATGTATCAGAAAGCATATAGCAAATGAACTATTGAAATGACTTGATCTTTATGCTACGCTTATCTATAGGAGTATGTCCACCATATCATTCTCCTAACGATATGATCTTTTTGTTAATAACATCTCAATGTTCATGATAGGGAAACCACAATCATCTATTAACCAACAAGCTAGTGAAGTATAGAGGCTATACTAGGGACTTCAATTTAAGTTTACAATTCACACAAGTATTAATGTTTCCTTGTTAATACTATTATAGCATGAATATAAACATTTATCATAAACACAAAGATATAATAATAACTATATTTATTATTGCCTCTAGGGCATATCTCCAACATCGAGATCATTAAGGAGCTCAAGCTCATTTTTGAGACTCACGCGGCCGTGGAGAGCTATGAGGCCTCCGAAAAGTTCTTTACCTGCAAGATGGAAGAGGGAAGCTCCGTTAGCGAGCACGTGCTCACCATGTCTAGGCACGCAAACAAGCTCCAAGAGTTGGGGGTAACGATTCCTAATGAGTTAGGGATTCACCGTGTCCTCCAATCACTGCCACCGAGTTATAAGAACTTTGTGATGAACTACAATATGCACTACATGAACAAGACGTTGCCTAAACTATCGTCCATGCTGAAAACTGCTGAAGTGGAGATCAAGAAGGAGCACCAAGTGTTGATGGTCAATAAGACCACCAATTTCAAGAAACAGGGCAAGCCTAAGAAAAAGGGCAACTTCAAGAAGGACGGCAAGAAAGCTGCCGCACCTGCTAAGAAGCCCAAGGCTGGTCCTAAACCTGAAACTGAATGCTTCTACTGCAAGGGTGCTGGTCACTGGAAGCGTAACTGCCCCAAGTACCTGGCAGATCTGAAGAACGGCAACATCAAGAAGAAAGGTATATTCGATATACATGTTATTGATGTGTATCTTACTAGTAGTCGTAGTAGTGCCTGGGTATTTGATACTGGTTCGGTTGCTCATATTTGTAACTCGAAACAGGAGCTGCGGAATAAACGAAGACTGGCAAGAGACGAGGTGACGATGCGCGTTGGAAATGGCTCCAAGGTTGATGTGATCGCCGTCGGCACGCTCCCTCTACATCTACCTTCGGGATTAGTTTTAAATTTGAATAATTGTTATTTGGTGCCTGCGTTAAGCATGAACATTATATCTGGATCTTGTTTATTGCGAGACGGTTACTCTTTTAAGTCTGAGAATAAAGGTTGTTCGATTTATATGAGTAATATCTTTTATGGTAATGCACCTGAGATGAATGGTTTATTCTTATTGAATCTCGATAGTAGTGATACACATGTTCACAACATAGATGCTAAACAAATAAAATTGAATGATAATTCTACATACATGTGGCACTGTCGTCTTGGTCACATTGGAGTGAAGCGTATGAAGAAACTCCATTCTGATGGACTTCTTGAATCACTTGATTTTGAATCACTTGAAAGATGCAAAGCATGTCTAATGGGAAAAATGACTAAGACTCCATTCTCTGGAATAATGGAGCGAGCTACAGACTTATTGGAAATAATACATACCGATGTGTGCGGTCCAATGAGTGTAGCATCGCGTGGTGGATATCGTTATGTTCTTACTTTCACGGATGACTTAAGTAGATATGGGTATGTCTACTTTATGAAACATAAGTCCGAAACTTTCGAGAAGTTTAAGGAATTTCAAAGTGAAGTGGAAAATCATCGTAACAAGAAGATTAAGTTTCTGCGTTCTGACCGCGGAGGTGAATATCTGAGTTATGAGTTTGGCATGCATTTAAAGAAATGTGGAATACTTTCGCAGTTGACACCACCGGGAACACCACAGCGTAATGGTGTGTCCGAACATCGTAATCGAACTCTCTTAGATATGGTTCGGTCTATGATGTCTCTTACAGATTTACCGCTATCATTTTGGGGCTATGCATTAGAGACAGCCGCATTCACTTTAAATAGGGCACCATCTAAATCCGTTGAAACGACACTGTACGAATTGTGGTTTGGAAAGAAACCTAAGTTGTCGTTCCTTAAAGTTTGGGGTTGCGAAGCGTATGTAAAGAAGTTACAACCTGATAAGCTTGAACCCAAAGCGGAGAAATGTGTCTTTATAGGATACTCGAAAGAAACAATTGGGTATACCTTCTATCATAGATCCAAAGGCAAAGTTTTCGTTGCCAAGAATGGATCCTTTCTTGGGAAGGAGTTTCTCTCGAAAGAAGTGAATGGAAGGAAAGTAGAACTCGACGAGGTTATTGAACCTTCTCTCGGAGTTGAGAGTAGTGCAGCACCGGAAAATGTTTTTGTGCCGTCTGCACCAACTGGAGAGGAAGCTAATGATGGTGATCATGAAACTTCGAACGAAGTTGCTACTGAACCTCGCAGGTCAACGAGGGTTCGTACCACTCCTGAGTGGTATGACTCTGCCTTGAACGTCATGTTGGTGGACAACACTGATGACCCTGCGACGTATGAAGAAGCTATGGTGAGCCCAGATTCCGACAAATGGCTAGAAGCCATGAAATCCGAAATGGGATCCATGTACGAAAACCAAGTATGGACTTTGGTGGACTTACCGGATGGCCGTAAGGCTGTCGAGAACAAATGGATTTTCAAAAGAAAAACATATGCTGATGGTAATGTTACCGTCTATAAAGCTCGACTTGTCGTGAAAGGGTTCCGACAAATTTAAGGAGTTGACTATGATGAGACTTTCTCACCAGTAGCGAAGCTAAAGTCTGTGAGGATTTTGTTAGCAATCGCTGCATATTTCGATTATGAAATTTGGCAGATGGATGTCAAAACGGCGTTCCTTAATGATGACATTGAGGAAGAGTTGTGTATGGTACAACCCAAGGGTTTTGTCGATCCTAGTGATGCTGACAAGGTATGCAAACTTCAGCGCTCCATTTATGGACTGAAGCAAGCATCCCGGAGTTGGAATCAACGTTTTGATAAAGTAATCAAAAACTTTGGATTTATACAAACTTATGGAGAAGCTTGTATTTACAAGAAAGTGAGTGGGACCTCTGTAGCATTCCTAGTACTATATGTAGATGACATATTGTTGATTGGGAATGATATAGAACTTCTTAATAGCGTCAAAACCTATTTGAATAATAGTTTTTCAATGAAGGATCTTGGCGAAGCGGCATATATTCTAGGCATCAAGATTTATAGAGATAGATCAAGACGCCTAATAGCACTTTCACAAAGTACATACTTAGACAAAGTTCTAAAGAAGTTTAGAATGGAAGAGAGCAAGAAAGGGTTCGTGCCCATGTTGTCAGGTAAGACCTTGAGTAAGACTCAAAGTTCGGCTACGGCAGAAGATAGAGAAAAGATGAATAATATTCCCTATGCCTCGGCCATAGGTTCTATCATGTATGCCATGCTGTGTACAAGACCGGATATAGCACATGCTCTTAGTTTGACCAGCAGATATCAAAGTGATCCTGGAATGGAACACTGGACAGCGGTCAAGAATATCCTAAAGTACCTGAATAGGACTAAGGATATGGTTCTTTCTTATGGAGGTGATGAACAGCTTGTTGTAAACGGTTACACTGATGCTAGTTGGAACACCGATCCAGATGACTCGAAGTCACAGTCTGGATACGTATTTATTTTGAATGGTGCTGCAGTGAGCTGGAGGAGTGCCAAGCAAAGCGTTGTGGCGAAATCTTCAACTGAATCGGAATACATAGCTGCTTCGGAGGCTGGACAAGAAGCCATATGGATGAAGGAGTTCATTAGTGAACTTGGCGTGGTTCCCAGTGCGTTGGACCCGATGGCCATCTACTGTGACAACACAGGTGCCATAGCTAATGCACAGGAGCCAAGGTCACATAGCAAGCTGAAGCACATCAAGCTACGTTTCCATGCTATTCGCGAGTATGTCCGAGATGGTGACATAAAGATTTGCAAAGTACACACTGATCTGAATGTGGCAGATCCGTTGACTAAACCTCTCCCTAGAGCAAAGCATGACCAACACCAGAACGCCATGGGTGTTAGGTATATTACCATGTAATCTAGATTATTGACTCTAGTGCAAGTGGGAGACTGTTGAAGATATGCCCAAGAGGCAATAATAAAAGTGGTTATTATTATATCTTTGTGTTTATGATGAATGTTTACATCCCATGCTATAATTGTATTATAAGGAAACACTGATACATGTGTGTTTTGTAAACATAAAAGGGTCCCTAGTAAGCCTCTTGTGGAACTAGCTTATTGATTGAATGATGATCATGGTTTCCTGATCATGGACATTGGATGTCATTAATAACAAGGTTATATCATTAGGAGAATGATGTGATGGACACACACCCATAGTAAGCGTAGCATAAGATCAAGTCATTAAGTTCGTATTGCTGTAAGCTTTCAAATGCATAGTAACCTAATCCTTCGACCATGAGGTTATGTTAATCACCATCACCGGATGGGTACTTTGATAACATCAAACACCGCTTCATAACTGGGTGGTTATAAAGGTGTCATTGGGTATTCTGAAAATATGTGTTGAAGCGCATGGACCAAGATTGGGATTTGTCCATCCATATGACGGATAGATATGCTCTGGGCCCTCTCGGTGGAATGTCATCTAGATAGCTTGCAAGCATGTGACTAGGTCACAAGGGATGACATAACATGGAACGAGTAAAGAGTACTTATCAGTAACGAGGTAGAACTAGGTATAGAGATACCAACGATCAAACCTCGGATAAGTAGAATATCGCGTGACAAAGGGAATTGGTTTCGTATGTTAATGGTTCTATCGATCACGAAGTCATCGTTGAGTATGTGGGAGCCATTATGGATCTCCAGATCCCGCTGATGGTTATTGATCGGAGAGGTGTCTTCATCATGTCTGCATATTCACGAACCGTAGGGTGACACACTTAAGGTTCAAAGTTGTTTTAAGTAGATATGGAATATGCATTGGAGACTGAATGTTGTTCGGAGTCTCGGATTGGATCCGAGACATCACGAGGAGATCCGGAATTGTCCGGAGAATAAGATTCATATATTGGGGATCATTTTCTAAGTTAGGAAATGTTCCGGAGTGTTTGTATGGAGATTCTAGAAGGTTTCGGAATGTTCTGGAAGGTTCTAGAAGATTTCTTGGAGTTTGCTTGAAAACCAAGAAAGGGTCAAGGAAACCTTGTGGGGCAAGACACGGATTCGTGGGGGAGGAGGACTCCTCCCCCCCTTCCCAACCCGCCGGCCAAGGAGGGAGGGGAGTCCTACTAGGACTCCCCCTCCCATGGCGCCTCCCTCCTTTAAATAGAGGGGAGGGGGCGCCACCCCTAGACCTCTCCCATAACAATCCCTAGCCGCCGCCTCTCTTCTCTTCCTTCGCTCTGCTTCGGCTTAGGCGAAGCCCTGCAGAATTCTCTCCTCCACCACCACCACCACCACACCGTCGTGCTGCTGGGATTCCGTGGAGAAGATCTACTACCTCCGCTGCTCGCTGGAACGGGGAGAGGAAGGTCTGCTTCGACTCCGCACGTGTGACCGACTGCGAAAGCGCTGCCGGAATGCGGCGCCAGAAGGATCGTCCACATGATCTTGAGATCGGCAAGTGATGGACTACATCAACCCCGAGATCTAATCTCGTAACGCTTTCGGTTCTACGAGGGTTAGTACAGATCTATCTCGTTGCACATGTCTAATAGATTAGTGTTGGAGATATGCCCTAGAGGCAATAATAAATGTAGTTATTATTATATCTTTGTGTTTATGATAAATGTTTATATTCATGCTATAATAGTATTAACGAGGAAACATTAATACTTGTGTGAATTGTAAACTTAAATTGAAGTCCCTAGTATAGCCTCTATACTTCACTAGCTTGTTGGTTAATAGATGATTGTGGTTTCCCTATCATGAACATTGAGATGTTATTAACAACAAGATCATATCGTTAGGAGAATGATATGGTGGACATACTCCTATAGATAAAGCGTAGCATAAAGATCAAGTCATTTCAATAGTTCAATTGCTATATGCTTTCTGATACATAGTAACCTAATTCCTTCGACCATGAGATCATGCATATCACCTTTACCAGATGGATGCTTTGATATCATCAAACACCACACCGTAACAGGGTGGCTATAAAGGTGGCATTGAGTGTTCGGAAAGTATTGGTTGAAACACATGGATCAAGAGTGGGATTTGTCCATCCAGATGACGGATAGATATTCTCTGGGCCCTCTCGGTGAAATGTCATCCAATTAGCTTGCAAGCATGTGACTGGGTCACAAGGGATCACATATCACGGGAACGAGAAAAGAGTACTTATCAGTAACGAGGTTGAACTAGGTATACAGAGATACCGACGATCATAACCTCGGATAAGTAACATATCGTGAGACAAAGGGAAATTGGTACCGTATGTAAGTGGTTCATTCGATCGCAAAGTAATCGTAGAAATATGTGGGAGCCATATGAATTTCCAGATTCCTCTATTGGTTATTGTTCGGAGAAGTGTCTCGATCATGTCCGCATAATTCACGAACCGTAGGGAGACACACTTAAGGATTCGACGTTGTTTGAGTAGTTATGGTATTATGAGAAAGAGACCGAATGTTGTTCGGAGTCTCGGATGGGATCCGGGATATCACGAGGTGATCCGGAATGGTCCGGAGAATAAGATTCATATAAGGAAAGTCCCGTTTCGGAGTTGGGGAATGGTTCCGGTGTTTTCATCGGGAACATTCTAGAAGGTCCCGGAATGTCCGGCACTCCGGAGGGGGAAGGGGTACATGAATGTGTCATTGCATGTTGGAATGATTGCATCATGTACTAAGTGTTCTCGCTGTCCGAAATAAAGGGTTAATTCAAATCCTAATTGAAAAAGTCAAACTGCCAGTTTTCGGTCAAACTGCCAGTTTTCGGAAAGAGGAGAAAGAGGAGGAGGTGGAGGCCGAGTTGGGGAGGGATTCCTCCCCTTGGCCGGCGCCTCCCAAGGCCGACTTGGGGAGGGACTCCCCTCCCCTTGGCCGGCCCTCCCACCTATAAAAGGAGGGGCAGGGCCTCCTCCTCTAGACACAAGTTTCCTACCCCTCTAAACCTAAACCCTAGATCTAAACCCCGGTTTAGAGCTATTTTAGTTTAGAGCCTTCTAATTGGTTTAGAGCCCTCTAATTGGTGTGTCTAATTACTAGACCACTAATATCCTCTCTCATAAGCTCCACCATACTCGCACCGGCTTAAGGCGAAGCCCTGCGGGATCTCCCCTCTACCTCCGGTACCACGCCGTTGTGCTGCCGGAATCGCGAGGAGAGTACTACAACCTCCGCTGCCTGCTGGAACAAGGGAGAGGAAGGTCTTCGTCGAAGTACCGAACGTGTGACCGACTGCGGGAGCGCTGCTGGAACGTGGCGCTGGAAGGATCGTCTGCGCGATCTTGAGATCGGAAAGAGTACGACTACATCACCCACGAGAATCTGCTCTCGTTAACCGCTTTGGAATCTTCGAGGGTGAGTTCCACTATCGACTCGTTGCTACAATCTAGTAGATAGATCTTGGCTTGTTTGTTTGTATGCGATAGAAAATTTTTGTTTTCCATGCTACGAACCCCTACAGTGGTATCAGAGCCGTGTCTATATGTAGATCTGTTGCACGAGTAGAACACAATGGTCATTGTGGGCGTTGATGCTTTTATTGTAGATTGCTTTGCGTGTACTTTGCATCTTGCGGTATGTTGGGATGAAGCGGCCCGGGCTAACCTTACATGACATCGTTCATGAGACTTGCTCCACGCTTGACATGCAACTCGTATTGCATAAGTGGCTTTGCGGGTGCCTGTTTCTCCTAGCATAGTAAAGATCCAATTTACAACGGGTAATCAACAATGCTAGTATCAATGTTGTGGTTCTTGTTCGTAGGTTAGAACGACACTTATGGAAAGCCCCAAACCACGTAAAATATGCAAAGAAAGTAGAAGCGTCTAACTTTGTTTTGCAGGGGTGTGCAGTGATGTGATATGGCCATGATTGTGATTATATTTGATGTATGCAATGTTCCTTATTGTAAGTTGGCAACCGGCAGGAGCCATATGGTTGTCTTTAATTTCTGTTGAGACCTGCGTGTCTATTCAAAATAGTTGTAATAGTTGAAGCTGGTGGACGACAACCATGAAGAAGCGTCATTGACCTTGATGCTATGCCGGTGATGATGGAGATCATGTTCATGCTTGAAGATGGAGATCGGAAGCACAAAGAAGAAAGGCCATATCATATCACATATTATGAATTGCATGTGATGTTAATCCTTTATGCATCTTGTATTGCTTAGTAGACGACGGTAGCATTATAAGATGATCCCTCATGCACAAAATTTCAAGTTCTAAAGTGTTCACCCTTAGTATGCACCGTTGCCAAAGCTTGTTGCTTCGAAGCACCACGTGATGATCGGGTGTCTTTGATTCCGCGGGTGAATACAACGTAAGCAAGCCAGATTTGCTTATGCGGTAGCTAAGGTTTGATCTTGACGAGCCTAGCATGTACAGACATGGCCTCAGGAACACGGATCGCCGAAAGGTAAAGCATGAATCATATAATAGATATGATGAACATGATGATTGTTCGCCATTGAAACTATATCGGCTCTCGTGATGATCGTTGTTGATGTAGTGGATTTGGTTCGTGTGATCACTAAAACAATGTGAGGGATGTTGTTTTGAGTGGGAGTTCACCTAGTTTAATTTCATTAATTAATTTGAACTCAATTTGTCATAAACTTAGTCTAAACTATTGCAAATATGTTGTAGATCAATGGCAGCCCCTACCATCAATTTTAATGCGTTTCTAGAGAAAGAAAAGTTGAAAAACAATGGAAGCAACTTCGCGGATTGGTTCCGCAATTTGAGGATTGTCCTCACAGCTGGTAATTTGACCTATGTGCTGGATGCACCGCTAGGTGACCCACCTGCAGCTGATGCTACCGATGAAGTAAAGAATGTTTACCTTGCTCGGAAGAATCAGTACTCCATAGTTTAGTGTGCTATCTTGTATGGTTTAGAATCGGAACTTCAGAAAAGGTTTGAAGAGTCAGACCCATATGATATTGTCGAGGATCTCAAATTAATATTTGAGACTCATGCGGCAATTGAAAGTTATGAAGCTTCTGAAAAGTTCTTTAACTGCAAGATGGAAGAGGGTAGCTCCGTCAGTGAGCATGTGCTTAAAATGTCTGGGCACGCGAATAAACTTCAAAGTTTGGGTATAGTGATTCCTAATACTTTGGGAGTTTACCGCATCCTCCAATCACTACCACCAAGTTACAAGAACTTTGTGATGAACTACAACATGCAGAACATGAACAAAGAGTTGCCAGAACTATTTGCTATGTTAAAATCTGCAGAAGTGGAGATCAAGAAAGAGCACCAAGTGTTGATGGTCAATAAGACCACCAAATTCAAGAAAGGCAAGTCTAAGCAAAAGGGACACTTCAAGAAGGGTGGTAAGAAAGTTACCATGCCGACGAAGAGGACCAAGGCTGGACCCAAGCCTGATACTGAGTGCTTTTACTGCAAGGGAGAAGGTCACTGGAAGCGGAATTGCCCAAAGTACTTGGCGGATTTGAAGAACGGCAACATCAAGAAGAAAGGTATATTTGATATACATGTTATTGATGTGTATCTCACTAGTATTCGTAGTAGTGCCTGGGTATTTGATACTGGTTCGGTTGCTCATATTTGTAACTCGAAACAGGAGCTGCAGAATAAACGGAAGCTAGCGAAGAACGAGGTGTCGATGCGTGTGGGAAACGGATCAAAGGTTGATGTGATCGCGGTCGGCACGCTACCTCTTAATCTACCATCGGGATTAGTTTTATACTTAAATAATTGTTATTTGGTGCCTGCGTTGAGCATGAACATTATATCGGGATCTTGTTTATTGCGAGACGGTTACTTGTTTAAATCCGAGAATAATGGTTGTTCGATTTATATGAGTAATGTGTTTTATGCACATGCACCTTTGATAGATGGTCTATTCATATTGAATCTCGATAGTGGAAATACACATGTTAATAACATTGAGGCTAAACGTTTGAAATCGAGCGATAACTTGACCTATATGTGGCACTGTCGTCTTGGTCACATTGGAGTGAAGCGTATGAAGAAACTCCATTCCGATGGACTTCTTGAATCACTTGATTTTGAATCACTTGAAAGATGCGAAGCATGTCTGATGGGTAAAATGACTAAGACTCCATTTTCTGGTATGATGGAGCGAGCTACAGACTTATTGGAAATCATACATACCGATGTGTGTGGTCCAATGAGTGTAGCATCGCGCAGTGGTTATCGTTATGTTCTTACCTTCACAGATGACTTGAGTAGATATGGGTATATCTATTTCATGAAACATAAGTCCGAAACTTTCGAGAAGTTTAAGGAGTTTCAAAGTGAGGTAGAGAATCAACGTAACAAGAAGATTAAATTTCTACGTTCTGATCGTGGAGGTGAATATCTAAGTTACGAGTTTGGCGAGCATTTGAAGAAATGTGGAATACTTTCGCAGTTGACACCGCCGGGAACACCACAGCGTAATGGTGTGTCTGAACGTCGTAATCGAACTCTCTTAGATATGGTTCGTTCTATGATGTCACTTACAGATTTACCGCTATCATTTTGGGGTTATGCATTAGAAACAGCCGCATTCACTTTAAATAGGGCACCGTCTAAATCCGTTGAAACGACACCGTATGAATTATGGTTTGGGAAGAAACCTAAATTGTCGTTCCTTAAAGTTTGGGGATGCGAAGCCTATGTAAAGAAGTTACAGCCGGACAAGCTTGAACCCAAAGCGGAAAAATGCGTCTTCATAGGATACCCGAAGGAAACTATTGGGTATACCTTCTATCATAGATCCGAAGGCAAAATCTTCGTTGCTAAGAATGGATCCTTTCTAGAGAAGGAATTTCTCTCGAAAGAAGTGACTGGAAGGAAAGTAGAACTCGACGAGGTTGTCGAACCTTCTCTCGAAATTGCGAGTAGCGCAGCACCGGAAGAAGTTCCTGTGGTGCCTGCACCAATGAGGGAGGAAGCTAATGATGGTGATCATGAAACTTCGGTTGAAGTTGCTACAGAGCCTCGGAGGTCAACGAGAACTCGTACCACTCCAGATTGGTATGATTCCGTTATGAATGTCATGGTGGTGGACAACACCGATGACCCCGAGACATATGAGGAAGCAATGATGAGCCCAGATTCCAATAAATGGCAAGAAGCCATGAAATCCGAGATTGGATCCATGTACGAAAACCAAGTATGGACTTTGGTGGACTTACCGGATGGCCGTAAGGCTGTCGAGAACAAATGGATTTTCAAGAAGAAAACAGATGCTGATGGTAATGTTACTGTCTATAAAGCTCGACTTGTCGCAAAAGGGTTTCGACAAATTCAAGGAGTTGACTACGATGAGACTTTCTCACCAGTAGCGAAGCTAAAGTCTGTGAGGATTATGTTAGCAATCGCTGCATATTATGATTATGAGATATGGCAGATGGATGTCAAAACAGCATTCCTCAATGGAGACATTGATGAAGAGTTGTATATGATGCAACCCAAAGGTTTTTTTCGATCCTAAAGATGCTAACAAGGTATGCAAACTTCAACGGTCCATCTATGGATTAAAGCAAGCATCCCGAAGTTGGAATCAACGTTTTGATAAGGTAATCAAAAGTTTTGGTTTTATACAAACTTATGGAGAAGCTTGTATTTACAAGAAAGTGAGTGGGAGCTCTGTAGCGTTCTTAATACTATATGTGGATGACATATTGTTGATTGGGAATGATGTAGACCTTCTTAATAGTGTCAAAGAATATTTGAATAATAGTTTTTCAATGAAGGATCTTGGCGAAGCAGCTTACATATTAGGCATAAAGATTTATAGAGATAGATCGAAACGCCAAATATCATTGTCACAAAGTACATATTTGGACAAAGTTCTAAAGAAGTTTGGAATGGAAGATAGCAAGAAAGGGTTCTTGCCCATGTTGCCCAATACGACCTTGAGTAAAACTCAAAGTCCGACATCGGCAGAAGATAGAGAAAGGATGAGTAAGACTCCCTATGCCTCAGCCATAGGATCTCTAATGTATGCCATGCTATGTACTAGACCCGACATTGCATATGCTGTTAGTTTAACTAGCAGATATCAAAGTGATCCAGGAGTGGATCATTGGACAGCGGTCAAAAACATCCTTAAGTACTTGAGAAGAACTAAGGATATGGTTCTTTCTTATGGAGGTGATGAACAGCTCGTTGTTAATGGTTACACCGATGCTAGTTGGAACACCGATCCGGATGATTCTAAATCACAATCTGGATACGTATTTATTTTGAATGGTGCAGCAGTTAGCTGGAGGAGTGCAAAACAAAGCGTTGTGGCGAGATCTTCAACTGAATCGGAATACATGGCTGCTTCGGAGGCTTCACAAGAAGCGATATGGATGAAAGAGTTCATTACAGAGCTGGGTGTGGTTCCTAGTGCGCTGGACCCAATGTCTATCTACTGTGATAACATGGGCGCCATAGCCAATGCGCAAGAACCAAGGTCACACAAGAAGCTGAAGCATATCAAGCTACGTTTTCACGCTATTCGAGAACATATCCAGGATGGGGATATAAAGATTTGCAAAGTACACACAGATCTGAATGTGGCGGATCCGTTGACTAAACCTCTCCCGAGGGCAAAACATGACCAACACCAAACTGCCATGGGTGTTCGGTATATTACCATGTAATCTAGATTAGATGACTCTAGTGCAAGTGGGAGACTGTTGGAGATATGCCCTAGAGGCAATAATAAATGTAGTTATTATTATATCTTTGTGTTTATGATAAATGTTTATATTCATGCTATAATAGTATTAACGAGGAAACATTAATACTTGTGTGAATTGTAAACTTAAATTGAAGTCCCTAGTATAGCCTATATACTTCACTAGCTTGTTGGTTAATAGATGATTGTGGTTTCCCTATCATGAACATTGAGATGTTATTAACAACAAGATCATATCGTTAGGAGAATGATATGGTGGACATACTCCTATAGATAAAGCGTAGCATAAAGATCAAGTCATTTCAATAGTTCAATTGCTATATGCTTTCTGATACATAGTAACCTAATTCCTTCGACCATGAGATCATGCATATCACCTTTACCAGATGGATGCTTTGATATCATCAAACACCACACCGTAACAGGGTGGCTATAAAGGTGGCATTGAGTGTTCGGAAAGTATTGGTTGAAACACATGGATCAAGAGTGGGATTTGTCCATCCAGATGACGGATAGATATTCTCTGGGCCCTCTCGGTGAAATGTCATCCAATTAGCTTGCAAGCATGTGACTGGGTCACAAGGGATCACATATCACGGGAACGAGAAAAGAGTACTTATCAGTAACGAGGTTGAACTAGGTATACAGAGATACCGACGATCATAACCTCGGATAAGTAACATATCGTGAGACAAAGGGAAATTGGTACCGTATGTAAGTGGTTCATTCGATCGCAAAGTAATCGTAGAAATATGTGGGAGCCATATGAATTTCCAGATTCCTCTATTGGTTATTGTTCGGAGAAGTGTCTCGATCATGTCCGCATAATTCACGAACCGTAGGGAGACACACTTAAGGATTCGACGTTGTTTGAGTAGTTATGGTATTATGAGAAAGAGACCGAATGTTGTTCGGAGTCTCGGATGGGATCCGGGATATCACGAGGTGATCCGGAATGGTCCGGAGAATAAGATTCATATAAGGAAAGTCCCGTTTCGGAGTTGGGGAATGGTTCCGGTGTTTTCATCGGGAACATTCTAGAAGGTCCCGGAATGTCCGGCACTCCGGAGGGGGAAGGGGTACATGAATGTGTCATTGCATGTTGGAATGATTGCATCATGTACTAAGTGTTCTCGCTGTCCGAAATAAAGGGTTAATTCAAATCCTAATTGAAAAAGTCAAACTGCCAGTTTTCGGTCAAACTGCCAGTTTTCGGAAAGAGGAGAAAGAGGAGGAGGTGGAGGCCGAGTTGGGGAGGGATTCCTCCCCTTGGCCGGCGCCTCCCAAGGCCGACTTGGGGAGGGACTCCCCTCCCCTTGGCCGGCCCTCCCACCTATAAAAGGAGGGGCAGGGCCTCCTCCTCTAGACACAAGTTTCCTACCCCTCTAAACCTAAACCCTAGATCTAAACCCCGGTTTAGAGCTATTTTAGTTTAGAGCCTTCTAATTGGTTTAGAGCCCTCTAATTGGTGTGTCTAATTACTAGACCACTAATATCCTCTCTCATAAGCTCCACCATACTCGCACCGGCTTAAGGCGAAGCCCTGCGGGATCTCCCCTCTACCTCCGGTACCACGCCGTTGTGCTGCCGGAATCGCGAGGAGAGTACTACAACCTCCGCTGCCTGCTGGAACAAGGGAGAGGAAGGTCTTCGTCGAAGTACCGAACGTGTGACCGACTGCGGGAGCGCTGCTGGAACGTGGCGCTGGAAGGATCGTCTGCGCGATCTTGAGATCGGAAAGAGTACGACTACATCACCCACGAGAATCTGCTCTCGTTAACCGCTTTGGAATCTTCGAGGGTGAGTTCCACTATCGACTCGTTGCTACAATCTAGTAGATAGATCTTGGCTTGTTTGTTTGTATGCGATAGAAAATTTTTGTTTTCCATGCTACGAACCCCTACAATTAGATCTTGGCTTTTATCTAGATTAGATCTGGGTTTTGTTCGTTCTTGCGGTAGAATTTTTTTGTTTTTCCATGCTACGAACCTATCACATTCTTGTGTGCTTTACGTTCTTCTACTTGTGTTGTTCCTGTTGTTCTGATCGTGTTGTTCCTAATGTTCTACCTTTTTTCTTCATAATAATATTGTTTCTGATGTCCTATCTTTGTTGTTCATGTTCTTATGCATGTGTTCTTCGTGTTGTTATGCTTGTTTTCTTCGTGTTCCACGAACTTGTTTTATATGCGGTGCTACTTTCTTCATGGTAAGCTCACCACAAAGTGGAAGAGGGTGATTGCAGAGGGCCTCCTATGGGAAACCAAACAAGAGTAGTTTGCATGGGATGGAAAAAAATAGTAATGCACATGTAACCAAACTACATGGGCATAGTATCCCAACCCATGCAACAACCCCTCATGCAGGATAGCAGACGGAATGCACAAAGTGACTCAAAGGTTGTTTATGTGTAGCACTGCCAACTTCAGCCAAGCCCGGTTGGACCAAAAAAGCTATGCATCTTACCAAACGTGTCCTTAGTGATTGAGATTGTACTTTATCTACCAAGTCCAAAGAGAGGAAGGTCCCCAGAACAATGCACCCCTCGGCTAGAGATTATAGTTCTCCCGTGGACTTGAACTTTGGGGTAGATTGACTCTGTTTTCGTGCCTATTTATATATTTCTATTCATGCGTACCATGTTTCTGGAGTAATATTTTCAGATAGGATTGTACCAATACACTTTAGTGAAATTAAATTTTTGTTTCACAAAATCAACAAAAATATGATAAAATTGTAGTCGTCCATTTTAACTCCCCTTTACTCCATATCCTTGATCCTTGACAATTTTTTACAATAAAGTACTCCCTCTATTTCAAAATATAAGATGTTTTAACTTTTGTGAAGCAGTGTATCGAGACGCCTTTTGGTGTGTAGGTTCGGAGTGAATCTACAAATAAAAAGCGTCTAGATATATTTGTTTCACAAAATCTAAAACATCTTATATTTTGAAACAGAGGGAGTACTTAATAACTCAAGTAATATGGATTTATGAGTAGTTAAGAAATAGAAAATTGTGTTTGGATATATTTTCTTTTCATTTAATCTCTAAGATGTATTTAGAACTTTTAGTGAAGTTGAACATTAACTTTTGCGCGGAAAAAAATATCCGTAGGCTACTGCTGGCTATGAGCTATGAGAAACCGCAAAATTATTTGACCATCGCTAGCATGATCAGGGTCCAAAAAAAGCTATGCCGGAGCTAACTGCAGGCTAGTATTTAGGACATGTACAGTAGGGTGACGTTAGTCTTTCCTTAAAGCTGCCATATATGATTTTTACTTAGTTGGAGGAGAGAGAATTAATAAATAGGAGGTTGTCTTCTCTTAGCTAAGTGATGATCTCTTAAAAAATAAGAGAGAACTATTTTCCGTATTATACCACATGTCT
This sequence comes from Avena sativa, assembly GCA_916181665.1. Classification (NCBI taxonomy): domain Eukaryota; kingdom Viridiplantae; phylum Streptophyta; class Magnoliopsida; order Poales; family Poaceae; genus Avena; species Avena sativa. The sequence continues at coordinate 99,064,564 of OV702287.1, read as the reverse complement.
TCCTTTAACAACCCAATTTTCCTTCTAAATTTAATTATTTTTTATTAATTATAAGAGATTGCAAGAAGAGATAATACATTGTACACATTATAACTTTGCCTTCTCTAAGTGATGTGGAAGACCAAAAAAAAGGCATGCATTTTCTACCATTGTACATGCCCTTAACTAGAACCTTGACTACAGCATATGTGTTACAACAATATTGGCCACTGGAAATACAGCTTGGATTTTCTGATTATGAGCAAGAAATTATGGAGCAACATCAAGCGTTCCTTAACCAGAGAATATATATGATGGAGGAGCGGTCATGATGGAAAACACCAACTAATGATTTTCAGGGAGCAAAGTTGCCACATTGATTTCATACAACCTTCGACCATGTGATCAGTTCAGACTTGAGATGCTCTCAACATGCCACTACATGTGCAGAGGAATCGCCGGACAGAGCTCAGACAAGCACTCCATTTTAATACGTACGTGTTTCAGAATACCTCTTCGCCTGTGTCATCCAGGAGGCGAACAATGCGCAGCACAGCTGTTGAATTCGTCGGCTCGTCTGGTCTTAGATGATGCCACTTTGCTTTGATGTAGGGAACATCGGGATAGGAGGTAGAAGCTTCTGAGTTCCCAACTTCTGAATGCTGTGTCTCAAGAAGGCAAGTCAAAACAAGCACATATCACTCTCCTCCTCTTCCAACCGACATATATATTCTTGAATATAGTGGTCCAAAATGGGAAGAACAATTCATCCAATAGTTACCGCCAGATAATTCATTCACCCATTACTAGCATGTAAACCACTGTTCTGAACATGCGAAAACTGGCCATGACATAGAATTCGATGATGTTAGTGGAGTACATGTTACCCGTTGCTCCTGAAAGAAACAAACAACAGACTGAAAAGCATCCGGACATAATCTGAATGTTTAGACACTGAACCACGCATGTTACGCAGAGGTTTTGGTATTCCGGATGTCCCCTTGGTTAGATCCAATCAAGAATCTAAGAAGCAGGTATAGCAAATCATGGGAGCTAAGGTCAGCAGGATTTAGCTGTGAAGATCGAGCAGGACGACACGTATACGTTGCAGAAAACAAACAAATCAAATGATATCCTGAGACAATTATCAAGACATGATGAACCATCCCTGCACCTGCACCACGCTCTGGAACAACCAGCCCCTCGTGCAACCAAAACTAAAAACTGCAGAGATCTTCCGAATCGTCGTCGTCGTCGTCCAGTTCATACGCCCCGATTGCTTTCTGAACCGGACAGCCAGAGTGAGCTGTCATTCGGTTCAATACCAATGATCTTTCTTGGGCATGATAAGCCTTCTTATCACGGACAAAAAATGCCTATTTTAGGGCAGATGAGGGCGTCTGTTACGCTCTCCATTAGAAACAGATCTTCATGGCTTGTCTTAGATTAACTGTTACTCTGTATCTTGGTAAATCTTACTAGTAGTAGAAGAGATTCCTTGGCAACTAAGGTGCAGAAACATCAGTTACATAAGACGCTGTGCTGTGAATCCTGTGATCAACTTGGGCTTGCCAGTTTCCTACTGCTGGCAGTCGGTCCATGTGGTGATGTGGATGTTGCAATGCCAACGGTAGGGAACTACAAGCCGTCGGCAGATCAGTAAGAATCTTCCTCGCAGTAGAATTCGGACCATCAAACCGGAGTATTACTGCCGACGATCACAGAAGAATGCCGGGAAGAGGCGAGCTTTCAGCATAAAATTCCAGTAAGAGGCATAATTTGCTCCCTGCAAAAAAGTAAAGAGGCATAATATGCTCAAAACTTTAGCATCCATAGAGTAACAAAAACATGTTGATGTTTTGATAAGAAATTTAAAAAAAGTTTTTCCACCAAAATTCAGTCACCCACTACTAGTAGCATGTAAATCACTGTTCTGAAGACACGGAGACAGGCCAGGACATGGAATTCGATAATTTTAGATGTTACCCGATGCTCCTGAAACAAACAAACTTGGAAACGCCGTCTGAATGTCTGATTCTGAACCACGCATGTTCTGCAGGTTTTTGGTATTCCAGGTGTCCCCTTGGAATCTGAGGAGCGGGTACGTGTTCCCTTTCTGGTTTCTGCACCAAATCATGGGAGCTAATGTCAGCATAATTTTAGCTGTGAGACACACGAATGCGTGGCGAAATCGATTATTGAGACATGATGAACCATCCCTGCACCACGTTCCGGAACGACCAGCTCGCCGACAGCCAAAACTGAAAATTGCAGAAAAAAATTCGATTCGTTGTCCAGTTCAGGTGTTCAATTGTTTTGTGAACCGGGGAGAGCGAGGGTGAGCTGTCATTCGGTTCAAAATACTAATGATCTTTCTTGGGCATGATTAACCTGCTTATCATGTACGTACAAAATTGGCGTATTTCAGAGCAGATGATGGCGTCTGTTAAGATCTCCACCAGAAAGAGATCTTTTTTGGTTCAACTGTTATTTTGTTAATCTCAGAAGAAATTCTCTGGTGAAGTGCAGAAATGCCAGTTAGATTTGACACAGGTGGATGTGCACTCGCCGTACTTGGTTGTAAGACGATGGTGCTGTAACACGTGATCAACTTGGGCTTGCCAGTTGCCATGGCTGAGTCTGGTTACATTATCCATGTGAGAGTTCCATTCATCCATTGTCAACGGTAAGGAACTTGACGTATCTCGAGGGCTGGTTCAGTATTAGGTAAGTGTTGTACCCCACGAGGATCGGTTGAATCTTCCACGCGAAACCCAACTTTCAAACAACTAGAAGAAGATGTATTTCTAAGTTTCAAAAATCAAGAAAAAACCATGCCTGTAGATTTTCATAACAACTTATGAAATTTTGCGAACGATGCAAAGATCACAATCCTTGTGCATACAACCCGAATCATTCTTAAATTTTGTAGATTATCAAACATGGTCGTATTTAAAAATTCAAATTTTACATGCATATACCTGTATACATTCTCTACATGCATTGATTTTTTCGCAGTTTCTGAAACTTAGAAATACGATTTTCGCTAGAGCATGCAGAAAGTACAACTGGACAAAACCTAGCGATATACCCATATTTAATTAATACAGTATATATATAATACTACTACTACTACTACTACTTGATAGAGAAACAAGTTGTAACACAAATAAAATGTCGGAAAGCTTTGATTTTCAAATCTGAGAAGAAAGTTCCCTGGTGAAGTGCAGAAGTACCAGTTAGATTCGACAGCGGTGGATGTACATTCACTGTAGCTGTAAGACGCTGTTGTTGTTGTGTATTATATGATCAACTTGGCCGCGCCAGTTGCCATGCCACTGGTAAGTCCGTTTATATTATCCATGTCCATGTGATAGGTTCATTGTCAACGTTAGGGAATTCGACGTATCTCGAAAGGGCTAGTTCAGCATCGGGTGAAATGTACTCTCTCTGTTCAGAAATATAAGACATTTTAGTTTTGTAAATAAAATAAATCTAGACGTCTTTTATGTATAGGTTCACTCTGAACTTCTATAAACCTATGCACTAAAAGATGTCTAGATTTATTTAATTTACAAAGCTAAAACGTCTTATATTTTCAAACCAAGGGAGCAGTACACTACGGAATAGCTGTCTGCAGATCGGCGAGAATCTTCCTCGCAGTACAATTCAGATCACCAGACGGGAATATTACTGCCGACAGTCACAGAAGAAAGCCAGGAAGAGGCAGACTTTGAGACGTCAAGAGGCATAGTATGCTGAAAACTTAAGCATCCACAGTAACTTTGATCTAGGCTAAGCACTAGAGACTCAGGTTTCTCTCTACGAAGAAGGCAATAACACAACTTGGCGACAAAAATGGCCTATTTTAGGGCAGATGAAGGCGGCATCTTTTAAGATCTCCATTCGAAACAGATCTTCTTGGCTTGTCTTAGACTAACTGCTACTCCCTCCGTTTCAAAATATAAGATATTTTAGTTTTGTGAAGGACACTCCCTTCACAAAACTAAAACATCTTATATTTTGGAACGGAGGAAGTACTATCTTGGTAACCTAAGAAGAGATTCCCTGGTACTAGATTTGACACAAGTGGATGTACTCTCACTGTACGGCTGCCTGTATATCATGTGATCAACTTGGGGTTTGCCAGTTGCCACTGGCGAGTCCGTTCATATTATCCACGTGATAGTTTCATTGTCAGTGGCACAGAACTTGACTTGCCTCGAGATCTTAAAACGTGAACGTTACTGCCCAAGATCACAGAAGAACAAAGTGAAGAGGCAAATTGAGCATAATATAACATTAAGAGGCAATTTACGATGAAAACCGGAAGCATCCATGAAGTAATTATCTGCTTTATTATGACAATAAAATAGTACTTCCTCCGTTCAAAACTATAAGACATTTGTATCTAGACGTCTTTTAGTGCATAGATTTATAGCGGTTCGGAGTGAACCTATACACTAAAAAACGTCTAGATACATTCATTTCAAAAATCTAGAATGTCTTATATTTCTAAATGGAGGGAGTATTTACTATTTGTTAGAAACATGTGTGCGTTTTGACACACATATATAAAATAAATAAAAAGAAGGCAAGAACACATGCATCCTGGTGGCAAGGCCAGTAGAATTTTGTTCAGCGCTAACACAATCCAGGAAGGTGAAAAATAGTCAGTGACCCTGTCAAGTAATAATAAGAATATCAATAATAGTAATTAGTCACTGGTGACTTGATCAGTATGATTGGGAACGATGGTAAGGATTCTGGAGCACAGTCAGTAGAGCATCCAGATAGTATAACTGCATAGAACCTAGCGATAGGCCTGTATTTGCTCAATACAATGCTTTGATAGAGATATAAGTTGTACTACCACAAATAAAACGTTGAAAACCTTTAATGTTCAAATCTTTAAGTTCTGAAGGACCACATAAAGTAGAAACACATAGCTATTTCAATACCAACACTTGCTTAACCCAGTGTTAGCCTGTTCTAACTTCTAATCCATTTGCTTCACTTTATTCTGTTAGCTGGTTAGCCTCTAGTCATTCAGAGCTCACCTGACAACAATCAGAAATTCATGTCCAGGAAATAAAGATGCGGTCATATTCATCCAAAGTAGGTTCCTAAAGTGGTTAGAGAAGGAAACATCATGAAAAGTGAGCAGTGTACTATTCTAACAACCTAATCATACAAGTGGACCCGAAAAAAGGTCACTGTTGAATGTTACTAGCACTTCTCACAAGAACCTGGATTACAGGGACACACAGTGGCAGTTGTTGAGGTAAATAAATGGCCTGATATTTAAAGAGATCGCCTGGACAATGGAATTTGTGTAACCATGGACACAACTAATCTGGCCAACAGGACGATCTTTTTGTTTCTTATTGCAATAAGACCATCTATAAATTCTCTGTATATCACCTGACAAATTTCACTCCAAACATCAAACTCTGGATTCTTGTGATACTGGTAGTAGTCCAAGAATCAGTGGAGTAACTGGCTGCTCTGACTAAATCTTAAGCTCAGCAGGTTCATGTGACCTTAGTGCATTCCAAATATTTCTTCTGGGGGATCATAGATATGCCTCTCTGGGAACAGCTCTTCGAAATCTTGCTTCACTCTGTTCCTTAATAGTGGGTGAGGTAAAAGACCCTTCAGTAATACCCTGAAAGGCAATTCTTCCGGTGGATCAGGTGACCTTTTCATGTCCTCATAAATATTCATTGCATCTGATGGGGAACCATATCTCAAGAATCCTCTTATGACTTCAGCATAAGTCTGTGAGTCAGGAAACAGTCTCTCATCTCTCATGTTACCCCAGATTTCCATTGCCTCATCCATCTTCTTACACTTGGCTAGAGCAATAATTAAGTCCTTGTACATGTAAACATCTGGCTTATACCAGTCCTCCTTTTGCATGATCCTAAACATCTGCAAGACAAATGTTCAGAAAGTGGTCCATACATCAATGGAAGCATCAGAAAATGTCATCTTCAAACTTGAACATGAAGGAACGAGGTTAAGTTGACTAAATTTGCTAATATTTACTATTCAGGTATACATTCATTTTCCGTGTTGTGACAAAAAAAAATCTGTTTAGTTTGATTGGTTAACATTGGCATGCAAGAGCTGCAAAGATGATGAACATAGTGCCGCTGAACATTAGATGGTCTTAGTGGGTGTGTGGTTTGGAATCACCTTGTTGGTCGGATTGCCATTATCATTCTTAGCCAGGAGCAGAAGTGTTCCGTTGGAAGCTACCTCATCTAGACGGTTCTCGGTAAAGTCTAAGTACACAGCTTTGATAAACACCACTGTCAATTTCATACAAGAATTATTTGGAAATTAAAAATACCCCTTAAATTAAAATTGGTGTGACACCTCTCAATTCGTATGTTCCTCCAAGTATTATCGATCTGGGAGGTCAATTACTTTCATCTGTAGCCAAAAGAAGATGATTGATGGACATGGTCATGGGAATCAAATGGGGGCTTTTCAAGCAAGTCGGTCTACCAAGCTCATTTCCAAACAAAAACCCTATGTGATTTAGCGACGGTGATATGGAAATCTTGGGCCTCCCTTTGATGCAAGATTGGTGTTTGGCTGTTCATCAGGGGAAGGGTCTGGACGGCAGATAGATTGGCAAAACGGGAACTACCTCATAACAAGAAATGCGTTTTCTGCAACATGACTGAAGAAGACATTGAACTCTTGTTCGTTGGCTGCGCGGTCGTCAGTATAATCTGGGGTTCGGTTTTGAACTGGGCTGGACTACACCAGGTCGTTCCTACCATGGACAAATCTCTCCAATCATGGTGGCAATTAGTTAGATCCAATCTGCAGAGCGCAGGAAAATCTAGACTGGATTCGCTGGTGATGCTGATCACATGGCGGGAAAGGAATGGGCGAGTTTCGAAAGCTCTTTCAAGCTAACTCACATCATCACTGATCAAATCAAAGACAAAGCGAAGCAATGGACCTGAGCTAGCGCTGGTCATTTTATCTTGCTGTGTCCTAGTTGTTTGATCGGTGCCTACAGCTAGACTTTTGTATAAGCAATGACCACATCATTTGTTTTCTTTCTTTCTGGCCTGAAGGGCCTTGATCTGTAGACTTTGCCTTTCTTTCGCTTTCTCTTCTTCTAATATATTACATGCAGTTCTCCTGCATGGTTCAAACAAGAAAAACGAATTGAAGGGAGGAAGAAGTGTCGCATCTATGATTAGCAAAAAATGATTCAGCATTTTTTTCTTCTCATACCAGTTTACGCAGTCGGTTTGGCAGGTCATTTTTGTAGCTTTTAACCTTCCTCCGCCTCTTAGTATTTCTAATTTATTTGGGAAATCGCTATCAGGGTCAAGTACATCACTGCGGTCACTCATTCCCTCTTAGTATTTCTAATTTGTTTGGGATGGCTATCAGGGTTAAATACATCACTGCGGGCACTGATTCTAGTGGGAGGGTATGCTATTCATTGGTCAATTTGGAATTGCAGAACGATATTGCTTTAACAAAAAGATAGCTCCCAACGTTTTGCAGGTTCATTCATTTGGCAACCCATTGCACTACTTGGTCCATAGTACAGCATGTGGAGGTGCAGGACTCTTTGGCTACTGCGCTGCAGCCACTTGGAGACGGTCTCTTGGCATTTGTTCAGCCAGTATGGATGGCGTAGTAATACTCTATGTGATGCTTGACTTCTATCTGGTACGGCATTCCATTGCTTCTTTATGGCTGAGACTCCTTTGTATGAAACTAAGAACTTGTTTAATTTCATAAATGGCTGTGTGCATCACTGTATACGTCCACGTGATTAAACCAGGGTGCCCTAAATTCAGGTGAACTGACACCCCTAGAGTCCTCGTGCGCGTGTTCTCCTCCCTTCGGGTAAACTGACACCCCTAGAGTCCTCGTGCATCATGCCAAGGGAACCTCGTAGTGGCGAAGGTCCAAGGGCGTCTTGCTCGATTCCCAAAGGGCACTCGTGGTTGGTCCTTGTGATTAAAGCAGGGTCCCCCAAATTCACTGTTCAGGTTGTACCCGCCAACAGTCCTTTCTGAAGAAAATCATATGATAAATAGCAAAATCGATGATCTTCAATCAAGATCACACAATTTTCTGGAGTTTGCAAACTTATTTAACTAGCATTATATTAGTGTATGGTTTTCATATCAGTGCATACACTATTACACTTATCTCTCAGATAGAGCAGATAACGATTACATCTACACTAGTCACTTGAAGACTTATCTTACTGGGCTATAGTCCAGAACTAGATCCGCCTTACATAATCGAACTGGCACATACATTCAACCAGACAAACATCCACAAACAATGAAAAATACAGATTAAACAATATGCGAGTTTATCATATTTGACAAATTTGGCTTGCGCCATGGTTTATTTTCCCGCAGAAACAAAAGCAAAACGCAATTGATAAGACAGCAAAGAAAACAAATATTTGGGAGTCTGTACACAGCATTTGTCTCATCATGGACCAAAATAGCCACTTGCCACTTCTTGAACCATACGATGCGCAAATTTTAATTTATATCAAGCAATCACAAAAATGATCCATGCATACAGAAGCTAATTCCCCACATTTTGGAGCAAAACTAATTTGACCTTGGCCCTTGAAAAAGAAATACAATGTGGCGGCACACATTCCTCAAAGCATAAATTATTCCTTATGGAGCAATTTCATCCGTATAAAGCATAAATTAATCCTTATAGAGTAAACACAATAGGTATCCCCACCTACTAAATAAAATTCGCCTCAACAGCCTGACGTCCAAATGTACCCCCTATCACCGCTCAATTCATTCATCACATCTATCTATCAACCATTCTCAAGCAACTAACAAACATTTCAGTATAATCGATAAGTTCAATTCAAGGGCAAGAAATGTTCCTCTAGTTCACCTACGCCAAACAAACATCTGGGCTAAATTAATCACCTCACGCGTGCTTCCAGCTGTACTCTCCATCATAGAAATCAAAGAGGGGAGCAGCAAAATGCCTCCTTACCTTGACGGACAGGTCGACCTCCTCCTGGCGCTCCAGCTCGCCTAGCACGGCGAGCTTGTCTGCCTTGAGGAGCCGCGCCACGTGTCGCTTGACGAACTCCTTGAGTTTCTCCTCATCCCCCTTGAACCGCTTCAGCCCCTGGATCGCAAACAGGGCCTCCTTCCCGATTAGCTTCTTGCTCCGCCACAGCGGCCCGCGCGGTCGCCCGTCGTGGAACGCGCGCCGCCAGTCGCGGAAGGGCGGCGGCGGCGGCAGCGGCAGCAGCGGCATAGGGCTTCCTCCCCGGAGAAGGGCGTGGGCGGAGGAGAGGGGTGAGGAGAGAGGCGGGATCTTAGGGCGGAGGAGGAAGAGTCGGGCGAGGAGAGCCCGACAGGGCGCCATGGGAGCAAAACCCTGCCTCGGTAGGTGGGTTGGGTTTAGGAGGTGGAGCAGTGGAGAGTGGAGACGCCGGCGAAGCTGTTGGGCGGGTCTAACCCTGGCGCCGCCACGAATGGGGTTTGCCCGATTTTGTTCCGGTTCAAGCTGGAGACTGGCAAATGGGATCCTAATTATTTTTCTCAGGCTGGATTGCCGGTGTTTTTTGTTGGGGTTTTATCATTTCGACCAACATAAAACTCGGTTTTGCCATTTGAAACTCTAATTTTGTCACTACTTAGTTGCAATACTTCTCAATTTTAGCATTCCGTTATCTTTCTACCGTTAGTCTATAATCATTTTGTATTATATTACCATGACTTGCCACATCTACTATAAATATCCGTGCAATCATCCCAGTAGCACCACTTTACCGTTTTGAATATATTAGCATTGCTAGTCTACGTGGAGCAGCCGAGCAGTACACTAAATCCAGCTCGAGTGTACGTAGACGTATGGCAGGCTAGTTGAGAGCGTGTAGTCGTGATGTCTACCCGATTACTCCGTTAGTGTTCGATAAGGAGCGACAGATGACAAACATCCTGATGCGACCCACGCGATCCTCCATGAGCCGTAGTTTCCCAAGGTCATCGGCGACCTTGTGTCAAACGTTTTAAGATAACGGCGGAGACCATGCTTGGTGCTCAGTCAAACAAGTCCTAGGCGCTACTCGTTCTACCGCCGATTGAAACTTATTAGTCTTAGCGTATGACGGTGACGGAACCACAAATAATATAATGACGTTGATGCGGATACGCCGAGATCACACTTCATAGAACATGTAAAATTTTAGAATGGGTAAAACCGTCATAAATTTTACTAAATGGGTAAATATAAGTAATTTCTACTATGTAGGATAAGTATTGTTAGAAGTATATACGGGTTAGAAATGAAATTAACTCTAAATAAAAAGGGGTGGAAAAACTAAAATGGCAAAACAAATTACAGATTAAGGTAGAAAGATGATGGAATGGCAAAACTAAGGAGTGTTGTAACGGAGTAGCGGCAACATTGAAGTTTCGATCAATCAAATGACAAAACTGAGTTTTGGGTTGGTCATAGTGGCAGAAATGATAAAACCTTTTTTTTCTTCGGCAGGTAGTACCGCTTCTGCGCCATGCACCATGAAGAACGGCGTGTAAGCCGTGGTGCTGTTCGGCGTTGTGCGCAGGTTCCATAATACGGAGGATATCTCCTCGGCCCAGCAATCAGCTGCTCATTCGAGTGGTCGAAGGAGTCTCTTCTTGATGCCGTTGCAAACTAGGCCATTGGCCTTCGACTTGACCGTTGGTCTGCGGATGTGCCACGGAAGCGTAGCTGATGTTGATTCTCAAGTTTTCACAGAATTCATGGAACTTGTTCGGGGTGAAGTTCGTCATATTGTCGGTGATGATGTTGTGCAGCACTCCCAACCGGAAAATGATGGACTCGAAGAACATGATGGCGGTGGCGTCGGTCTGGTTGGTCACCGACCTGGTCTTGATCCACTTGATGAACTTTTCGACGACGATGAAGAGGTAGGCATATCATCCAGGTGATGATTTTTGCATCTTGTCGACCATGTCGATTCCCCATTGTGCAAAGGGCCAAGCCACGAGTATTGGCCCGAGTTCCATGCCTGATGCGTGCGGCTTATCCGCAAACCTCTGACAGGCATTGCACCGTTCGATGATGTCCTTGGCGTCGCGCATCGCGGTGGGCCAGTAGGAGCCAGCTCGTAAAGCTTTAGCGACGAGGGCGCGATTGCCGGCGTGATGTTCGCGTGTGCCTTCGTGTATTTCAATGAGGATGCCCCTTCCGTCGTCATTGGTGACGCATCGCTGGAGGACGCCTGTGATGTTGCGTTTGTATAGCTCATCGTTGATGATGGTGAAAGCCTTGGAGCGTCCCGCTATGTGTCTTGCATCTGTTGGGTCGTCTGACAACCTTTTGGTGAGAAGATATGTGATGTAAGGTTGCGTCCAGGATGGCTCGATGAGCATGACCTCCATGGGACCTTCGGGTGCGGGTCCTTGTTCTGCATCACTGGATCCTTCGGCTTCTTCGTGTGGCGTAGCCCCTGAGTCCGTCGCCGCGCCAGATGGTCCTATTGGAGCCTTCGACTTGATGGAGCGCTCACAGATCTGCTCGAGGAATACGCCTGGTGGTACCGGGGCGCAAGTGGAGCCTATGTTGGCGAGTGCATCGGCTTCCTCATTGCTTTCGTGGCTGACAGGTCGCAACTCGTAGCCATTGAAGTCTCCTTCGAGTGCGTTGTAGAGGTCATGGTACGCAACCATATTGTCGCTCAGAGCATCGCACATGTTCATGGTTTGCTGGACCACGAGGTTGGAGTCGCCATAGATGATGAGCCGCGTGGCGCCACAAGCCTTGGCCATCCGCATGTTGTGGATTAGCGCCTCATACTCCGCCTCATTGTTGGACGTGCGGAACTTCATTCGAATGATGTATCGCATCTTATCCCCTTGAGGAGACATCAGAATGACGCCTGCACCAGCTCCTTCCTTGCGTTTGGATCCATAGAAGTTCATGGTCCAGAGGTTAGACATGTCTGGTGTATCAGGGAGCTGATTCTCCATCTAGTGGACGAGGAAGTCCGGTAGGACCTACGATTTGATTGCCACTCGCCGCTCGTATGTGATGTCCCGTGGGGACAGCTCGATGCCCCAGAGGGCGACCCATCCCATAGCATCGGGGTTGTTGAGGATGTGGTTCAGCGGAGCATCATTTACCACGATTATGGGGTGCTCCTGGAAGTAGTGGCGTCGTCGTGTTGTCATGAAGGCACCGTAGGCCAGCTTCTGGTAATGCGGGTACCGCTGCTTTGTTGGTGTCAGGACCTCGTTGAGGTAGTATACGGGGTGCTACACCCCATGGATCTTGTTTTCTTCGTCTTGTTCTGCCACCAGCACGGTACTAACCACTTGGTTAGTGGAGGAGATGTATAGCAATATTGGCTCCTTTTTCCCGGGGGTCACCAACACGGGCGAGGTGGAGAGCAGGTGCTTGAGATCTTCAAATGTGTCTTATGCCTCATCTGTCCACACGAATTTCTCAGTTTTGCGGAGGAGCTGGTAGAACGTTAGTGCCTGCTCTCCCATTCGACTGATGAATCGACTGAGCGCTGCGATTCGCCTATCCAGCTGCTAGACGCCTTTGACGTTCTTCGGCTTCTCCATGGCCAGTATGTCCCTTATCTTCTTCGGGTTAGCCTCGATTCCCCTAGAAGATATGAGGTACCCGAGTAATTGCCCAGATGGCACGCCGAATGCGCACTTCTCTAGATTCAGCTTGATCCGGTAGAGGTCGAGATTGTAGAAGGTCTCGCGGAGATCATAGATGAGTGTAGTTTCCTTCTTGGTTTTGACAACGATGTCGTCGACATAAACTTGGATGTTTCAACCGAGTTGGTTTTTGAGGCAGGCCTGCATACACCGCTAATAGGTGGCTCTTGCGTTCTTCAGCCCGAAGGGCATTGTGGTGTAGCAGTAAACGCCGAAGGGTGTGATGAAGGCCGTCTTCTCCTGGTCCTCTTCCTTCATTTGATTCTGATGGTAGCTTGAGTAGGCGTCAAGGAAGCAGAGTCGATCGCATCCTGTGGTGGATTCGATTATCTGGTCGATCCGCGGTAATGGGAAGTGGTCCTTCGGGCAGTGCTTGCTGAGGGAGGTGAAGTCCACGCACATCCGCAGGATATCCGAGTCCTCTTTTGGAACAAACACGGGGTTAGCTACCTAGGTGCTTTCCTTGATTTCACGTATAAAATCGGCATCGAGGAGTCTGTTGACTTCCATGCCAACCTCCTTTGCCCTTGGTTCGGACAGTTGATGCATCGACTGCTTGAATAGTCTTGCATATGGATTCCTATTGAGTGCATGCTCGGCGAATTCCCTAGGAACTCCTAGCATGTCCGCATGACACCAGCGAATATTTTCCAGTGCTCATGGAGGAATTCCACGAGCACGAGTTCCTATGCGGAACTCAGATTGGTGGCGATGTGGGCCATCTTGGTCGGGTCCGTTGGGTGGACCTAGACTGCCTTGGTATTCACCATGAGTCGAAGGACTGGTCTAGTGCATTTTGCTTGCTCACAGGAGAAAGATTGTTGTCTGTCGACTCCTTGAGTCTCGCCAACTCTTCTTGCATGCCGAAAGATTGCGAAATTCTGTTGAATTCCCTGTCGCAGCTATCAGACTTTGTGAAGCTTCCGTTGACGGTGATAATGTCGTTTGGCCCTAGCATTTTCATGTGCAGGTATGCATAGTACGGGACCACCATGAACCTTGAGAACATGACACGTCCGAGGATGGTGTGGTACTGTGTGGGCTAGTCAACCACTTCGAACTCAAGCCGTTCTTGCCAGAAGTTTGCGGGCGTGCCAAAGATAACATCCAGCCAGATTTTGCCCAGGGGATATACTCCTTTCCCTGGGATAATGCCGTGGAAGGTCGTTTCGGATGCTTCCAGGCTAGAGAGGGGGATCCGCATGGTGCACAGGGTGCTGGCGAACATGAGGTTGATACCACTGCCACCATCCATGAAGACTCGACTCATCTTGAACCCGCCGATCTGCGCCTCGAGCACCAGGGGAGAATGGCATGGGCGAGGGACCTGGCACGGGTGGTCGCTCCTATCGAAGGTGATGCGGCACTCTGACCCGCTGAGGTACTCAGGGGTTGAGTGAGGTGTGATGACTACTAGATTTACTTGTCAAGTGATTGTTTTCTGCACCCTGTTCGAGGGGCGCCTCTTATGGATCATGCCCATGTTTCCCATCACTCGTGGGTATTGTTCTCCTCCGTTGTTTTGTACCGGCGCATTTGCAGGCTGCGTGGGTACTCCCAGTGGCGGTGGTGTCGCTCCATGAGCTATGGCACCTGGGGCAGCTCCGTACCCCTGATTCATCGCGTCGTGATATAGCTAGGCGTAACCCTCATGGAGCTTCTAGAATTCGCGGCAATCCTTGAGTAGATGGCTGGCCTTCTTCTTGCCGTCATGTTTTTCGATGTAGAAGTGGATGTTGCAAGGTCCAGACAACTTATCCTAGATGGATGTTCCCGGGGCGTCATCGCGGGTGCAGCGTTGCCACACTTGCACGGGTTTCTCGCTGTCACGGTAGCTGCTGCTATGGTACCCACTATAGCGGTTCCCCTCTTCGCGAGTATCGGCGTAGCCAGCTGTGACCATGTCGGTCTCCTCATGGTCTTCATAGCCACGCAGTCGACGCTTTCCTCGGCGGTCACATCCGCGGCCAAGGTCATCCTTGTCATCCGAACAGACGTGATTGTTGTTCAGCAAATCTTCTCCATCTGCCCATCGATTCGCGATGTCCATCAGGTGGTCGATTGTTTTGGGCTTCGTGCGGCCCAGCTCCTCCCTGAGATCTCTGTGGCGGACACCTCCATTGAATGCGTGAATTGCATGATTATCGAAGATATCTTCAACCGAGATTTTGATGATGGACCACCTTGGGATGTAGGAGCGAAGGGATTCGCTCGGCTTCTGGCAGCAGGCCCTAAGCTCTTTGATTGATGTTGGCCACTTGTAGGTACCCTTGAAGTTTCGAACGAAGCTATATACTAGCTCCTCCCAGCTGCAAATCAATCCACGAGGAAGATTGTTGAGCCATGTGCAGGCGGCAACCTGCAGCTGCAGCTAAAGGCATTGCATGGCTATGCACTTGTTTCCACCGTGCAGTTGGATGGAGGAGATGTGGTCCTCCAATCAGATCTTCGCGTCCTGGAGGCCATCGAACTTTGGTTTTTCCAAAACGAGCTTGAATCCTTTTGACATGCGCCTCTGTCGTATGGCTCTACTGAAGCATCTGGCGCTACAGAGCTCTATTTCTTTGTCTTCTGACTCTGTTGAGTAGGTGTGTTTGGCGCGCATCTTGTCGACCTTGCGTTGAGTGATCTCGTCACCTGCGTCATAATCGTAGTCATGTCTCCATGAGCTGCGGCGTTGCCGCGACAAGTTGTGCTCGTCCTCGCTAGAAGATAGCGAATAGTACTTGGGTGGAGCTTTATTTTTCTTTGGATCTGGTGTTGGCTCCTTAGCAAGGGCGGCCTCGACTAGTCCGAGTCCAGCGATCACGGACCGGTGTTCGATAGGTCATGGATCTCCGGCTGGTGGCTGGTTGGTGAGCAGATACATGGTGGTTGTTGTCACCGCTGCATGTGGAGTTTTTGGGATCATATTGCCCCGCGAGTCCACCGACATGAACGAGAAGTCGAGGGCTCTAGTGGCCTCTTCTCGATCTTTGTTATTGAGGTTGGCCAGTCGAGAGCGCCTTTTGGTGGCTGCATGGTCGTTGCCTTTGGAGGAGGATCCCCCGATAGAGGAGAGTGTCACCCGTCGGGCGCTCGACTCATCCGTGGCCCTCTCCTCTCGTCTAGTTGTGCGCTCACTGCCTGCTAGCGCTTGAAATCCTAGATGAGTAGGTAATGGTATCCCATCAGCATCTGTTGTGATGAGTTTATTGGCAAGGCTTGCATTGTAGTGCTTCCCTGCATCGCACCCACTCAGCGTTGTTGAGGTGGATCTCCTGCTGCCTCATCTCTCTATTGACACGTTCACCTTCAGGGTTGGGCGGTTGTTGTTGGTCACCATCGATGGGGCCGATGGTGGGGACTCGATTGGGAGGCCCATTGTTTGTGGGCCTGCCGTTGGTGGTGTCCCTTTGAGTGCTTCCGTCGCCGGCAATGATGACGATGCACATGTAGTGGTTTGGGAAACCACTGATCCCACAACTCTCAAATCCGGAGCCATAGGCGTCATCTTCCGACACCGGATCGCACAGATCGGACTCGCAACTGTTGTTGCTATTCGTGTCATCGGCTGATGCCGAGGCGTTGAGCTCGCTCAGGGTGCCAATTGGTGGTGGAAACCACGATGCAGGGGCAATCGAAGGAGCTTGCGGGTGATCGGGGAAGCGAAGCATGCCGATCTGACCGACCTAAAAGCATAGGCTTCCGATCATCATGCTGATCCCATCGCCCACGGACTCGAAATCCGGGTGAGTCACCGGTGAGTGGATGGTGAAGTCTAAGGTGCTGAAGAGGAGGCGATTCTCTTCTACAACGGAGTTGTAGATCGCAGTTAATGGGGACAAGGAAGCCACAACATCAGCACTCCCGATTCCCACAAACGGCGCCAATTGACGAGGGGTTAACTCATCAATGCTCATCGTTGATGGACTTAGGTCTAAGGGATTGGGGAGTGCTGGAGGCGTCGGTCGGATAGCAAACAAGCACATAGGGAGACATGAGGTTTTACCTAGGTTCAGGCCTCGAAGAGGACCCTACTCCTGCTTTCCTGCTCTCTGATTATCGGGGAGTCGAAAGTTACAGGGGGTACGCAGATGTAATCTAGCAAGGTGTATGCTAGGGTTGTGGATGTCCTCCTTGCTGCCCCCTCCTAGCCTTTATATAGGTAGGCTAGGTCTCATGATAGCAGTCCGAGTCGGTTACAGATTAGGGTTTTACCCTTTTGAATTTCTATCCATTGTTTATCGTGTCCTCCAAGGAGTCGCCTTCCTCTAGACCTAGGCCACCCAAATCCTTGTTGGGCTTCGATTACACCGTGGACTCCTCTTGGGCCGGACCGTATAGGCTAAACTTGAGTACCTGTAGGGTATACCCATGTCATAGTGCTTTCAAGATGCAATGAAAGATGAGAACAAGGAGTGGAATAAGGCTATGCAAGAAGAGATGGATTCCTTGCATAAGAATCATACTTATGAGCTGGTGATGTTTCCCAAGGGCAATAAAGTTCTAAAGAACAAGTGGGTCGAAATAATCAAGCAAGAAGAGCACACGTCACATCTAAGGTACAAGGCTAGTCTAGTTGTAAAAGGATTCAGCCAAAGAAAAGGTACTGACTTTGATGAAATATTTTTTTCGGTGGTGAAGATGACATCAATCCGATTGATCCTTAGCATGGCAACAAGTCTCCACTTGGAGGTTGAGCAAATGGATGTGAAGATAGCTTTCCTTCATGGAGAGTTGGAGGAAGAAATCTACATAGAGCAGCCTAAGGTATTTCTTGTTAAAGGCAAAGAAGACTATGTGTGCAAATTGAAGAAATGTCTCTATGGCCTGAAATAAGCACCGAGACAATGGTACATGAAGTTTTAATCTGTCATGGGGAGCAAGGCTACAAGAGATGTAGCTCAAACCATTCTGTGTTTATTCAGAGGTTCTTAGGTGATGTTTTTATCATGTTATTGCTCTATGTGGATGATATCTTGATTATTGGCAAGAATGTCTCTAGGATTCTAAAGAAAGAGTTGAGCAAAAAAAATTCCATGAAAGACTTGGGTCCAACAAAGTGTATTCTGGGCATGAGAATTGAAAGAGATAGAAAATCCAACAAGTTGTACTTGTCTCAAGAGAAATATATTGATAAGGTACTTCACAAGTTCAAGATGGACAAGGAAAAGGAAGTGAGTTGTCCACTTGCAGCTCATTTCAAGCTGAGTAAAAAGCAATGTCCCTCCACTGAAGATGTGGAAAAGGAAATGTAGAAAGTTCCTTATTCTTTAGCGGTTGGGAGTTTGATGTATCTTATAGTGTGCACATGGTCTCACATTGCTCAAGCGGTTAGTACCGTGAGCAGATTTATGTCCAATCTAGTAAAACCACATTGGGAAGTTGTGAAGTGGATTTTGAGGTATCTCCGGGGCATCACTAATATGAAGCTTTGCTTTGGTGGTAGTGAGCCCAAGCTAATTTCATATTAAGATTCAGACTTGGCTGGAGATGTCGATAGAAGAAAGTCTACTTTAGGTTATTTGATTACCCATTTACGGGGAGTAGTGGCATGACAAAGCAGGTTGCAAAAATGTGTGGCGCTGAACACAACTAAGGTCAAGTTCATCACAGTAACTGAGGTGAGAAAATAGCTAGTGTGGCTGAAACAATTGGCCTGTGAGCTTGGTTTTGAGCAAGACAAGTATGTACTATTTTGTGACAACCAAAGTGCCATTCACCCGAGTAAGAATGCAAGTTTTCATTCGAGTTCAAAGCATATTGATGTTCATTATCATTGGATTCGACATGTTTTAAATTCCAAGAAAATGCAAATTGAGAAGGTGCACATAGATGACAATGGGGCTGATGAAGGGGTTTAGCGCCTAAAAACAATAATTTTTCCTACGCGAACAACCCTAATGCCAAGATCTATCTATTAGTAATGCAGTAACGGGAGGGGATTTTCGTAACTTACCCTTGAATACCGAAAAGCCTTGTCAATGTTCGGGAGAACGTGGTTGATGTAGTCATACCGATGCCAACCTCAAGGTCGTGGATGGCTCCACCAGCTTCAATGACTCCACGGCTCCAACAACTTATAGTGCCCCAAGTGTTGCACCTCATAGGGAGTTACACACATCCGGTGCCTGACAATGACTCCCGCTCCTCCGATCTAGTAGCAGTTGCGGAAGTAGATCTCCTGGATTCGTAATCTCCACAGTGCGGCGGTGCTCCACGGTGAAGAACACTCTCGTTCGCACAACCCTTACCTTGGGGCTGCACTCACAAGAGAGATAGATAGATAGAGAGGGAGGGGACTTGGAGGGGGACGCCTTAAAGAACAATTGGTGTGTTGTCTTTGAATCCCTCCATATGCTCTCCTTTATATAGGGGAGGGGAGGCACTCCCTCCCTCAAAGTCTCGGGGTGGGAATAATCAAGGGAGGAGGTGGGGGAGGCGTTGTCGGCCAACCCCACCATGGGCCTCACGTGGGGGTAAGCCCACTAGGGCAGCCGACCCCTCCTAGGGCGATGACCCCCCTCTTGGGCCCTTTTCCCCTCTGGGAATTGGCCCATTAGGTGGGTTGCCCCATTAAATCATATTTAAATATTAAATAAATATAAATACATGTATAATTCAATAATTAACATATATTTACATATTATTCAATCCCCCGTTGCACCGGAACTCCTTCCGGACAAACTCTGGACACCCTCCGGACTTTCCCGGAACCCTTCTAGTTTTCCCTTCTCTCTTCTTCAGTGATTCCTATGATACTAGAACGATCTCCGAGCATTGTCAAACCCTTAAGTGTGTTACCCTATGGTTCGGGAATACTCCAGACATTTTCAAGATCTCTCTTGGGCCAATGATCATCAGAGGGACCTGGATGCCCATGTGACCCCTATGCATTCCACGAGAATCTACATCATTGAACCGTGAAAGATAGTGTCCAATTCCCTTGTTACTTCGATACTTTACTTGTTCGATATTCGATCAACGACATATCCATGCCATGTTTAATCTCGTTACTGACAAGTATAACTTTACTCATTCCAAGCTATGACATCCCTGTGACCTAGTCACACGCTGCAGCTTTATGGATGTCATGTCTCCAAGTGGGCCTAGAGTATCTCTCCGTCACACGGAAGAACAAATCCTGCTCTTTACACATAATGCCTCTGCATGCCCTTCCGAATACCTGAACACACCTTTATTATCACCGCGTTACCAAGTGACGTTTGAGGTTATCTAAGTATTCCCGGGTGATAGTGACTGATATGGTCTCACGGTCTAAGGAATTGGTTACTACGTTTCTAGTCATTGTAACGGTGAACTTCGTGACTTGATCATGTTACAATTCCTGTGTTGGGTATGTCCATCACTTTCATTCACTGAATTAAATGACCCCATTATGAATTGACATAAATGTCCATGATCGGGAAAACGCCGATCATCGATTGACCAATGAACCAATGTTTAGAGGATCACTAGGGATTTTGGTGGTTTACATATCACATGTGTATTGACGTTTCTATCAATACAGTTATAGCATGATAAAAAACCTATTATGAACTTATTCAAATATGTCAATAATCTATATTATTATTTGTCTCTAGGGCATATTTCCAACAATCTCCCACTTGCACTAGAGTACAAATAAACTAGTTGCATTTGAACGAATCATTACACCATAACTTTTGGTGTTATGATCATGCTTGCTCATGGAAGAGGTTTCATCTATGGACTTTACTATATAGATCCTTATGTCTTTATGAATTTGTTAATGTCACCTAATTTGACATTTCCCTTTATCATCACAAGATAGCCTTGTGGTATAAATATTTATGTTTTGGCAACAATGTGTTGTTTTGTTCCTTCTGCCATGAGATTAGATTAGTCTATCAAAATATGACGTTTTCATTATCATGAGCATTGGGAACACACTTTGTGGGAAGATGGACTTCCCTAGCCAAACATTACATATTTTACCTTTGAAGTAATCATATACTTCTTATGTCAATGTAAATCTAATCGATAGTGCATTAAATTCCACTTTGATGTCTAACCATGCTTCTCTTATTCTAAGGCACTCAATGTTGTGAGAATTCCAATCATCTAGGTTGGGTAGAACTTCCAGCATAACCTTTTACGATCAAGTTCACCATCCTTTACAGATCAGATGTATACCTTCAGTTCTCTCTAGACACTGAAGACAATACTTAACTCCTTTTGTTCAGTGATTCAATCGGATATCACATCGGAACATGTTCTTCAGGTTAAGAACTTGGGTCATATTATGTCGAATATACAACATGGTTTTACAAGATGGAACCTATGACTAAGGCATTGTAGATGTTACATGTCTTTTCCTTCGTTTAACCATCATCATACCGAGACAATCTTAATGCTTTACCTAGTTAGACAAGTAAGAACTTCCTTCTTGACT
The DNA here is from genome assembly GCA_916181665.1 of Avena sativa. Classification (NCBI taxonomy): domain Eukaryota; kingdom Viridiplantae; phylum Streptophyta; class Magnoliopsida; order Poales; family Poaceae; genus Avena; species Avena sativa. Next base: position 99,043,441 of record OV702287.1, on the reverse strand, counting down.
TGATCCATTATGAACATCATTCAGAATCCAATTCAGGAAAACATTCCAACTTAATGCTATTAAACATATCAATCTATCTTGATAGATTCCAATGTTCAATATTTGTTCAACTTCATCTACTTAATATTGTCTAATATCTACTAATACCAACTGTACCATTCACAATATGTAAATCACATATATGAATGCTTCATCAAGATCCCACTCAAATATGTCAGTTACATATAAGAGTATGGAACTCTCTTAGCTCCCACTCAGTTTATTTTAAATGCAGGTCTTCTCAATATTCTGGGCATGATCCCAAAATCTTTGATCATTCATCAAATTGAGAATTCCAGCTACGATTCCATTTGTCCGACTTAAGAATTGCTACACATTATAGTCAACCATTTGAATTTGTTCAAGAAATTTCTTGACACAAATCAAGCTTTATGTCTTACTTTAAGTTTCATTTCCTTCTTGAGATTCTCCTAGAGATTCTATGAACTTGAGCATAGAGGCATGAACACTTTTGACCTTGCCCCATGATCATTTACTCTAGTTGTCCCTTTGGGAAGATCAAGTAACATCTTTACTTTGATAAGATCAAGTAACATTTTACTTTACCATCTTAAATGTAACTTAATGTACAAGATTCTATGACTCTAAGTCATTTCTCGTACGTGGATTCACCATCGCTTCTTTGTAGTTCGTAGGCATGCCATTGTTCCATTAACATGACAAGTGAATCACGAATTCAGTTCTGCAATGAGGCGGAACTTATTCATGAATCCTACTTTCTTTTAGTAAAATCTCCCACTAAATTTTTTGATCATTATCATTAGTTTCTCCTCTATTTGTAGAGTTTTGTTCCAGAATCAATTAAGTTGCGCTACTCTAACATTTGGAGGCAAGGTTCTCTACCTTATTCGAGTTTTCACCTTTATCAATCAACTCTTTTATTGAGAAAATATTCTCGATAAATCAACACCTGGAGTTATACAACTTTTGCTCCTTTGGTTGAAGTTGTGGAATGTGTATTCTCAGTTACCTAGGAATATGCTACAAAGATTTATTCGTTCTAATTCTGAATTATCACATAACTCTAGAATTTCTGGAAACCACATTATGCCATACACTTATGGTGTTATTTCCACGAATCCTTGATGATTCTTTGTACAATAAGTAAGTGTTCACTATTATAATCTATCTTATCTAAATATGCTAACGCTAACACGATAAGGTATTACTTTAGACCATACATTATCTAATACGGTATGACATATTGACATATTCTTGATATTGTAATTTGTGAAACACTTTTCACAAGTCTTGTACACAACTTCAATACTTGTCGTTTTGATCAAATCATAAAGACTCGTATTCTTTGTTAGTTCAATATTCTTCTTCACTCTGAAATTCCTTGTTCATAACAAATAGTTTCAAACTTGTGTCTCATTTAGCGAATACATTTATTCGCTTAGATTCACAATGAAGTTTCACGAAATAATGATATCCACCATCCGTTGAACAATACAACATATCATCATGTATGACATCTAATTATTCAACACACACTCCATTTTACTAGAATGTGGAGTTTTAGTCATTTTGCCTAACAGGGGCATGGTTTGTATGTGTCAAAAGATCAAATATCTTTAAGACCTTGGTTTCATCATTTATGAATCCTTTCATATCTACCATTATGACTTAACACAATAGTGTCATTCAAAATGATGTCACTATTAAGTTTGAATATCTTTCAGCATTTTCACAATCTTATAAACATTTAAATTTCTATCATCAAGATCAAAATATGAATAACCCATTCGTAATCAAAACCGTGAACATAAAAGATATTACTCATAGGACTAAAACAACTGATTTGTCTCAAATTCATATGAATAATTGTCTTAGAGATGCAAGACACACACTAATGTAGTTCGCTCTCATCGATTACAAATATATTCAAACTTATAATCCAAATGATAACTTCCGAAGGAGAGCGTCGTTGGCATCTTGCTTGCCATGAACACGCGTTGTCGTGCCCACTCCTTCAATCACTTCTCAAGCAGTGGGTCATGTTTTCACAAAATAGTACAAGTATCAAATACTTCGTAAACTACTATAAGTGTTTGAAATTAAACATTTATAACTTTTTATATCAAATATATACCTTTCCCATTGATGTTAGCTCCTGGAGCAGGCACTACATTCCAGGTTCTCATATGAGCCATGAACTCAAGGAAGGTAAACTCTTTCCCTTCCACGAGGTAGTTCAAGACGACATATTTGTAGCTATGGGGTAGTGAGCGCAACACCACATCTATCGCAAATTTGTCAGTCACCCAGTAGTCCATGATGTCCACAAGGCGCTCATGAAGTCTTTCCATGATATCCAAGTGGTCTTCCAGGTTGGTGTTTTCCCTCATCTTGCTTGAGAGGAAATCATCCATAACTCCATGATTCTGACTTGAGATGGAAAGAGCATCTTAAGTACGCCGGCCAAACCGAAGGCCTCAATCTCATGAAACCGTGCTCCCAGAGCAGGCTCCATGACATGAACCATAGTGTATTTGACTGTCATGAAGGTGTTACGTCGGGCATGATAATCATGATCATCAGGCAGTCCGGGGAAGCCCACAGGAAAATCTCCTAGTGGTTCTCGTAGCATAGATAAGTGAGATTCCTCAGGCGTTGGTACCAGTATATGAAGTTGGACCCATCTACTTTGAGTTTCTCACTCTCCATGAATCCATCAAAACTAAATAGAGACTTGGGTTTTGACATGATCTACAAAAGTTTCACAAAGAAATTAAGACTAAGTTCATAATCTGTAAGTTCAAATTATAATCATATTATATTAGATGAGCTCCCACTAAAACAAATGTCCGTAAAGTAGTTTTAGTGATTACATGATCCCTATTCACTATGTCACCCCCGATCATCACGACCGGCAACATAGCTGCAAAGGTAGACATTCTCTAATGTCAATCACATCGACCATGTGACTCATGCTCGATCTTTCGACCATCCGTGTTCTGAGGCCATGTCTACACATGCTAGGCTCGCCAAATCAACCTTACGTGTATTCGCTATACAACATGGCTTACATCCACCGTATGTGAACGTAGATATGTCTGACACCTGATCATCATAGCCTGCCTCATATCGAAGAACTTTCTTGGTGGTGCACACTAAGTGACATAGGTACAACTACTCGGGTGCCTATGATTCATTACCCTGGCTGTATACAAGGCTGATGGCCCATGAAGAGTCAAGATGATGGCCCAAAGGAGCAACCGACAAAGGCTGTAATTATATTAGGAAAGAAGACAAAGGACCGACATTGTGTTGGTATTGTAATTACGCATATGTAACCTATCCGCATACAACTTTGAAACTAGGTCTGTTTATATAGGACGGGAGAAGCCTAGGCGAGGACACCGAACAATCCCCAAGCGATTTGTAATAGTGCAATTCACCAAATATTCAGGCGACTTTGACTTCATTGTTCTCCTAACATCCGACGAAATACCCAGCGTTCTCTTTTCCTCTAAACCCTAAGTCCTTCTCCATGGACATTACCGAGGTTACCTCTCGTCCATTGGTGCCGTCTGTGGGAAACTTGAACGCTGGAACCATGGATTCGGCGGAACTCTCTTTTCCAAGCAGCAACCCAACAAAAGCGGTTCCACACCCATCCACCCCTGTGATAGTACCCGCCAAATTCAACGGCGGATCCAATCTAATCATCAGAAGCTTACACTTCCAAGTACAAGACCCCCAAGAGTCACACCCTTTGGCCCTGATTACATCAGAACCGTCGGTGGAAAATACTGCTCCTATAGCGGTACTAGCATCATCCGACAGATCCTCCGCGGAAGTCACGATGCAGATCGAGGAGGCCGGAGAAAATAAGCAATATGAGACAGATCTGGGGGACCTTCATGGCCTTTCTGACAATCTCTCCTTCGGATCAGACTCTCAAATAAATCCACCACATGGAACAAGCCTAGCAAACTCTGAACCCGAAGAAATCAGCGAATGCATCGACTTCGGGATAAGGATGGCAAAAATCTACCCACAATAGAAACTAATGGGCTTCACTGACCCACCCGACAATGTCTCCTTCAGGACATATGACGACGTTACCAGCCCATGCATAATATGCCACCAAGTGTGCATGATCAACGGAGATACCTCGACACTGCACGACTCTAACGGTAACCCTATCATTGACCCCAATGATTTTTTATTGGATGACAATGCAGGAAATCGTAGCAACAAAGGGAACCACGAAAACTGAGGAGAAACAACAGACAACCGCATAATCCAAGGAGGGGGAGTAGAACCAAATGAAGAAGAGAGGCAAACTCTCCGGCTACCAGCAACAACATGGCAAAAGGCCAGGGAAGCAATTTAGGGTGCAGTCCTGATGACAGTCGACGCCTCACACGAAGATTTATTAGCATATCAATATTTGCTTCATCACAAGAAGATAGACCTTCTAAGGATCCAAAGGAAACTTGACAAAATAAAGAGGTTAGCCGACGAATCTAGCTTACGACGGGCACAACTAAGCTCTACCCGAAGATCTGGGAGCATAACAGGAGGAGCACCGCCAAGAAGGGGAACATCTCGATTACAGAACATCCCCAAAACAGAAAGAAATGAATTGATCTGAGACCTTGATCTATCGTTCATGTCAGTAGATCAAGCAAGAAACATCAAAGCAAAAACAGCTCAAGCAGCAATTGTGTCCGCACAAACATATCTGATCACAACTCAACCTCCACCCGACGATCCTCGTGCAGCTCTCCACTGCTCCGCCCTGATGAACGTTGGCATGGTAGGAGCAACTCTCGCACAAGCAGAACAAAGAATTACGCATCAACCCGACAGATCCCCACGCTGTCGCAGCATCCCTCGGCAAGCAGGGGCACACCCCGCAATCGCGGTCGCCACATCGGGAACATCTTTTAGGACTGGAGCCACGAAGTAACACAAGAGACGAAAACCGCAACCAAAGATACCATGACGGCGACAACAAAGACGACTATGAGCTATGCGGCACCAGCTGCTTCACTCAGTGGATTTGCAAAACCTCAGTACCCAAGGACTTTAAACTTTCGCATGACCGCCAAAAATACGATGGATTTCAGGAGCCTGAAGCTTGGTTAGCAGATTATTTGGCCACTGTCAAGTTACAGGGAGGCTCCACAGCTACTGCAATGCAAAGTTTACAATTGCACCTCACCGGCGCTGCAAGGTCGTGGCTCGGACAGCTACCCGAAGATTCCATTGGTAGTTGGAACAATCTCGAAGATAAGTTCATCCGACACTTTCAGTCTACATTCAAACAACCCGCGTCTTTAGAGTAGTTACGGGCGTGCAAACAGAAGCCTGGAGAGTCAATAAGAGCATTCATCCAGCGATGGAACATCATCAAAAATAAAGACGAATCTATATCCGACGAAAGAGCCATCGATGCCTTCAATGACGGTCTCCGTCGTCGAGAATTCATAGAAGAACTGGGGCATGTCATGCCCAAGACAATTTCACAGTTAATGGACATAGCAAATCGTTGGGCTGATGGAGAGGACGTGCTACATAACAAACGAACACGTTCACCCAAGGAAGATAGGGATAAACGTGGAATGACAGGAGACGACGAAACAACAATGGAAACACGGGACCAAGTTACGTCGCAGCCAGTTTTTCGGGTGAGGGAAACAACAGGAATGACAACTACAATAGCGGATACCACCACAACAGGGATGAAGGCAGAGGAAGCCAATCAACGCAGCGATATTATCCAAGAGCTCAGGACCCACCCATTTCCGCGATGCAAATACTAGAAGGGCCCTGTAATATGCACTTTTACGTCGACTCGGCAGGAAAAAGACAATCCAACCACCTCATGAAAGACCGCCGAACGTTCTTAAAGATGGAAGAGCTATGCAATGCAAAAGCGACCGAAGCAGCAAAACGAGGATACACATCCAGGCCTGGCACGTTAGCCATCGGTGCGCCACCTCCACCAGTAGGGAAACCACAAAACACAACTGATCAAGGCAACGAATACCCTAGGTCAAAGGGGGCCATGTCAATGATTCAAAAAAGACGTCCATCCAATAGAATTCAGAAGCTAATCACAAGACAATTCAACATGGCAGAGATGGCTCCACCAGCCACACCTGAGTATCTCCATTGGTCAGAGCAGGAAATCACATTCAGTAGAGCTGATCACCCACATTGAGTACGAAGACCGGATCATTCGGCCTTGATAGTTGAAGCACAAATTGGCAGGTTCGACATGAGCAAGGTCTTCATGGATGCAGGAAGCAGCATAAAATTGATCTACGCCAAAACATTAAGGGCAACGAACTACCCCTTGGCAAATTTGGCACCAACAGAAACATCCTTCCATGACATAGTACTAGGTAAAGCCGAATTTCCTTTAGGTAAATTTTCCTTGATGTCGTTTTTGGGTCCAAAGAAAATTTTAGGTGGGAAAAGCTCGAGTTCGAAGTCATGGACTGGCCATCACAGTATCACGCAATCCTACGACGCCCGGGTTTCGCACAATTCATGGCAATCCTGCACTATGCATACTTAGTCATGAAGATGCTAGCACCAAAGGGAATCATAACAGTAAAAGAAAGTTCCACATGTTCGGACAATTGCGACCGGGAGTTCAACAAAATTTCTAAATCTTTCGGGATGGCAACCGAGTTTGAGTAGCTCAAAATGACAACAACCGCAGAACCTCTGGCAGTAGCGCGTGTCAATCCCGACCAGGCCTTCGACACTGCGAAAGACACAAAAGAAGTACATATCCATCCCACCGACCCGAAGAAAACAACATTTGTGGCTTCCAACCTTGGTCCCGCATAGTGAAGCGCACTCATCGAGTTCCTCCATGAGCACTGGGAAATCTTTGCATCGCTACCTTCTGACATGCCGGGAATTCCTAGGGAACTCGCTGAGCACGCATTAAACTTGGATCCAAAAGCAAAATCGGTAAAGCAATCGCTTCATTGTTTCGCAGAACCAAAGCGCAAAGATATTGGAAAAGAGCTACATCGCCTCACTGATGCTAACTTTATAAAGGAACTGAAGAAAGCAGAGTGGGTCGCAAACCTAGTATGCATCCCAAAGCAAAACACCAAAGATCTACGGATGTGCATCGACTTCACCGCATTAAATAAACATTGTCCAAAGGATCACTTTCCACTGCCATGAATCGATCAAATAATCGATGCAACGGTAGTATGAGAACGTCTTTCCTTTTTGGATGCATATTCAGGATACCACCAGATTCGGATGAAGGAGGAGGATCAGGAGAAAACATCATTCATTACACCTTATGGTGTATTATGTTACACAACAATGCCCTTCGGCCTCAAGAATGTCGGAGCAACATATCAACGGATGATGCAAGATTGCCTGGGAAGCCAAATTGGCACAAACGTACAAGTATATATTTACGATGACATAGTTACAACAAAGCAAGGATCATCACTTATCAAGGATCTCGAAGAAACATTCAACAATCTCGACAAGTTTTGCATCAAATTAAACCCGACTAAGTGTTCCTTTGGAGTTCCAGCAGGGCAACTCCTCGGATATTTGGTATCAGCAAGAGGAATCGAAGCCAATCCCGAGAAAATACAAGAAATTTTGACAATGAAAAAACCAACAAATTTATGAGGTGTACAGCAGCTGGCTGGGCAAGTGGTAGCGCTCAGCTGTTTCATTGCTCGATTAGGAGAAAAAGCACTACCATTTTACGCCCTCATGAGGAAGTCAGATAAGTTTGAATGGACTGAAGAAGCTCATCACGCCTTTGAAGTCCTCAAAAAGACGCTTTCGACGCCCCCCTATCGTCGTGTCTCCACGAGAAAAAGAGCCACTACTTTTTTACATCGCCGCCACAAATCAGGTGGTCAGCACGGTTTTAGTCATGGAGTGACCCGAAGAAGGAAAAACCCATGGTGTTCAGAGGCCAGTTTATTTTTTGAGCGAGTCCTCTCGCCATCCAAACAAAGGTACCCACATTACCAAAAATTATCATATGGAGTATTTATGACGGCACGAAAGCTACGCCATTATTTTTTGGAACACCCGGTCATAGTGGTCAATGAGGCACCTTTGTCAAACATCCTTAATAATCCAGAAGCAGCTGGGCGTGTCTCCCTATGGGACATTGAATTATCCCCTCAGGACATCACGTATGAGAAGCGAAAAGCAATCAAGTCACATGTTCTGCCTGCTTTCATCACGGAATGGACCGAGTTACAATGTGTGGGTCCACCTGACCTTTGTAGCGCCTAGACAATGTACTTCGATGGATCAGAAATAACAGTAGGAGAAGGAGTAGGAGTCATATTAATATCACCGCAAGGCGACAAGATGCAATATATACTTCGGATGAGCTTTGCGAACGCATCCAATAATGAAGCTGAGTACGAGGCCTTGCTGCACGGCATGCAGATGGCCAAAGCTTGCAGTGCAACTCATCTAAATTTTTTCGGTGATTCCAATCTTGTGGCACAACAAGCAATGAACAAGTGCGATGCTGTCAGCAGCAACATAATTGCTTAACGCGATCTATACATCATCATGGAAGCTCAATTCGATGGATCTGAAGTATCGCACATAGGAAGAGCAAGTATGAAGAAGCCGACAATTTGGCAAACATCGGGTCCCTGTGCTTACCAGTGCCACCTGGGGGTTTTTGGGAAGAAATATCTGAGTGTTCCATCAAAGAAAAATGAGTTTCTGAGGTCATAACACCCAAAACATGGAAAAAGAATAAGCTGCGAATAGACTCAGGGGCTCCGTCAGCCAGTACAAGCACATAAGAGATCATCGAAGAAGAACTAGAAATTGATGAGGTCATGATAATAGAATCTAAATGGATGCAGCCATACATAGCCTATATGACTCAGGGAGAATTACCCGAGGATGTGACGAAAGCCCGACGAATCACTCGAAGATCAAAAGCCTTTAGGATAATCAAAGGAGAGTTGTATAAAAGAAGTATTTCGGGTGTGTTACAGCGATGTGTCACACCCGAAGAAGGAAAAAACATACTCAAGGAAATACATGAAGGAGTTTGTGGTCATCATGTTAGGAACCGAGCAATTGCCACCAAAGCATTCAGGGCAAGATTTTATTGGTTCATCGCAGTTCAAGATGTAAAAGATATAGTCAGAACATGTGAGGCATGTCAACAATTTGCAACAAAACCTGGAGCACCCACCGCTGAATTAAACCCTATACCTCTAGCTTGGCCCTTTGCTTAGTGGGGGCTTGATATGGTGGGTAAACTTCACAAGTCATATCCAGGAGGACACGTCTGTCTGCTAGTAGCAGTCGACAAATTTACTAAATGGATCGAAGCAATGCCATTCACCACTCAAGATAGAACTTTGGTTGTGAATTTTATAAAGTCCATAGTATTTCGGTTTGGCGTGCCAAACAACATAATTACAGACAATGGTACCAATTTTACCTCCAATGAGTTTAAGGAATATTGCCAAGAGATGGGCATCAAGGTAAGCTACGCCTCGGTATCCCACCCGCAAACCAATGGACAAGTGGAAAAAGGCAATGGTTTAGTAACTGCTGGCCTCAAGAAAAGGTTGCTAGCACCACTCGATAGAGCAAAGTGGGCATGGGTTGATGAGTTACCATTTGTCTTGTGGAGTTTGTGAACTACCCCAAATAATTCGACACGAGAAACACCCTTGTTTCTAGTCCACGGTGCTAAAGCCGTCCTTCCAGTCGAAGTATCGCATGAATCTCCCAGAGTAGATGCATATGATGAAGAAGAATCAAGAGAAGCACTTGAAGACAATGTTGATGCACTCGATGAAGCTCGAGATGAATCCCTATAGAGAGATACCATATATCAGCAAAACTTGCATAACTACCAGAGCTGACGATTGTGACCTAGGTCCTTCTCAGTAGGGGGCCTAGTTCTGCGCCTCAAACAAGATGGCCACCGAAAGTTAGAATCGCTTGGGGAATATCAACACCCGGATTTTTAATCCCAAATGCCTATTATGCCATACATCGCAATCCTAGGATTACCATTTTTGCGAGACATAACAGATTGGATATCATAGTACAACATCCATTACAAACCATAATAAGGTCTTACACAAATAAAGGATCTCATGATCCAGTCTTAATACAAACAAGTAGCGGAATGTGATTTCTACTCATTGAAAAATATCTAAGATTTAATATCCTCCAATTAAAATATGGGATCATATAGACACATGTCATCACCACATATTCTAATACATGGGAATGTGATTTAAAGCTTTGTTCATATTTTAATAAGTTTAAGATTTATTATTTAAATGATTTAAAGTGACTAGAAATGCCCTAATAGCATTATTTTGGTACTAGTCCAAAGTCACTGCAGGAAAACATAAATATTATTACATATTTAGATAGATATTATCAAATGTGATTTTTGAGAGTTGGAATCAACTCAAAAGCTATTATGGTTGATTTTTGAAAAATGTTTGAATGTAGAAAAGTCTCTGTCTTGTTATTTTTGCTATAGATTATCTCTAACTCCAAATGATTTAAATCCAACGGGCTTCGATAGATATTTGAATTATCTTTCTAGCAAAATTTGAATCATGCCATTTAGTCAAGTAAATCTCTCTGAAATGATTTTTAAATAAGTGGACAGAATCTAGTTTAAACCTAAATGGAAAAATCCTAATTTGAATCTGTGGGCTAACGCGGGAAATGAAATGGGCCGGCCCAGTGGCGCTCCATGGCGCAGAGGGCTACTGACTGGGGGGTCCCGCATGTTAGTGACTAATTCTAACCGAAGCGGTACAGGGCAATCTCAGCCGTGCGATTAGAACAGGAATCTACGGCCGTGGTTCATCGTTTCCGGTGAATAGCTCCGGCAAGAGACAACCCTAACACGGCATGGTGGGGGTACGTGGGGGCTTACCAGGGCTCCAACTAGACGTGGCGATCGAGCTGGTGGACGACGGAGGTTCTAGGCGTGGTCGTGGCGGCTCTTGGGGTAGTCGCAATCAACGACGCCTCTTCTCCTCTGCTGCGGCAAGGTCCGGCAAAATTTCGGCGAACTAGGGCTCGATTGGCTCTGGGGAGAAGTGTGGGGTGGTCAGTGGTGAGAGGGGAGTGGAATGGTGTGAGAAATGAGGTTGGGGGAGGCCTCCTTTTATATGCTCGACGAAGGGGCAGAGCGGCATGGTCAGGCGACGGTGGCGACATGGCTACAGGCTGCTAGCAGCGTGGCTGTGAGCGGCGGTTGACGTAGTGCTCCCTGGCGACTTAAAGGCGCGGCTCGGGGCAGTGGCATTTGGTCGTGTGCGGCTAGTGCTCTGCACGGCAGAAGCGGCATTCGACGCGTCGCACGGTGGCTGCGGGTCAATTGGCAACGAACGGGCATGTTTGGGCGCGTCCTGGGGTCGTGGCGAAGCGGTGCGTGCAGGCTGCGGTTGAGGCGCGGCGTGTGCATGCTTGTCGGGCATGGCGCTCTGGCGCATGCTCAGCATGGCGCAGACGCACGGGGCGCGATCGCTCTACGATGGTCCAGGGCGTGGCTGCGCTTGGGGAAGCGACAGAGAGGGGCGATGTGATCTCGCCTACCTCCTAGGTACGGCGGGAGAGAGCGGGACGGTCTGCTGCGAGTGAACTATGGTCGACCGGCGGGCATGGCGCTCGGGTGGCGTGGCACTGCTGCAAGTGGCTAAGGGGTATCTCGTTTATGGCCTAGTTGTGACTAGAGGGGACAAGGGGAGTGGATTGAGGCCTTAGTGGTGCTTGATCACTGCTCTAGAACAGTAATAGTTAGGCCAGATAAATTTTGCCTGCCAAGTGCTCGATCAAATGGCCGCAAGAAATTTATATTTGAATTTTGAAAAAAAAATTGGTGTGTGAGCTGACCTTATGCTTGGTAGTCTATGCTTGCTTGGGATTGTCAAGTGGAGGTGGTTTGGTGGGTTTTTGAGAAAGTGGGATCTTCTCATATGCATTGGATTCCATTTTCAGATGTCATTTAAAATTAGGGGCTAAGTGTTTTTGTAAGTTTGTAAATTGGGCCTTGGTACATCTTTACTTGGTCTAGCAAGGGGTGAAAAGAGTTGAGAGAGTTTGTGTTTGAAATTGACTTCTAGGAACACCTAAAGTGGCCTAGTGGATTAAAATTGTCAAAATGACCATTTGCATTTTTTAATCTTATTTGATTTCCTTTTCTTTGGATTTTGTTTGTAAATGGTCTAGATGATGTGGCATTCACCTTTAAACCATTTCATATCATTTAGAACAAACAAACATGGCATTTACACACAATTCTATACTAATGCAACAAACACATGCATTCATAATTATTTTAATAATAAAAAGTTTTTGTTAACCCTAAATTGGGTGATTTGAAATTTTATAACCTTGATTAAAGATTTGGGATGTTACAAACCTCCCCCCTTAAACAAAAATCTCGTCCCGAGATTTAAGAAAAACTAGGAACTAAAGAGATCTGGAAACTCAGTCCTAATGTAATCTTCTCGCTCCCAAGTAGCTTCTTCGGTGTGGTTGCTCCATTGGATCTTGAGAAATTTGATACTCCGGGTCCTGGTGGTTCTGAAGGATTATTCCAAGATACGGATGGGCACTTCATGATACGTCAGATCCTTGTTGATATCGATGGCTCGGTGATCGATGTTCTCAAAAACTTCGGTCTTCTCCGACACTTCTAGGCATTTGCGAAGTAACAAGATGTGGAACACATTATGGATGGCTGACATCTCCTCTGGCAGTTCCAGTTGATACGATACTTCTCCTCGACGATTCAGAATCTTGAAGGGTCCAATATATCTGGGGGCTAACTTTCCTTTCAGACTAAAACGTTGCGTTCCCTTCAACGGTGACACTTTGAGATACACAAAATCTCTAACATTGAAAGTCAGGTCTCTATGTCTCTTGTCGGCATAACTCTTCTGTCTGGATTGGGCGGTCTTGAGGTGCTCATGGACTTTGTGAACCTTCTCTTCGTCTTCTTGTAGGATGTCAGGTCCAAAAACTCCTACTTGCGACCAATTCAAAGGGGTACGACACTTCCTTCCATACAGAAATTCAAATGGGGCCATTTGCAAACTGGCTTGATAACTGTTGTTGTATGAGAATTCTGCGAAAGGCGGACAATCTTCCCATTTTGATCCATACCCTAACACACAAGCTCTCAACATATCTTCTAAGATCTGGTTGACTCTTTCAGTCTGTCCATCGGTCTGTGGGTGATAAGCTGTGCTAAATTTCAACTTGGTCCCTAAGCCTTCTTGGACTTTCTGCCAAAATCTCGAGGTAAATTGGGTTCCTCGATCCGACACTATGGTCTTAGGGGTTCCATGCAAACTAACAATTCTAGCAATGTATAACTCTTATAGCTTCAAACTCTGGTAGGTTGTCTTGACCGGTATAAAATGGGCTACCTTGGATAGTCTATCAACTACGACCCAGATTGAGTCATTTCCCCTACTAGAAGTCGGCAAACCGGTGATAAAGTCCATTCCGACGGAATCCCATTTCCATTCCGGAATCTGCAACGGTTGCAACATTCCTGTGGGTCTCTGATGTTCCGCTTTGACTCTTTGACAGATATCACACTTGGCTATGTAGCTTCCAATTTCCTGCTTCATCTTGTGCCACCAAAATTGCTCCTTCAAATCCTGATACATCTTTGTTCCTTCGGGGTGGATAGAATAAAGAGTATCATGAGCTTCTTGCATGATAACTTGTTTCATCTCTAAATCTGCTGGCACACAAATACGTCCTTTGTACCACAGAACTCCTTCTTCATCCCCGGTGAATCCAGGTACCTTTCCTGTACCAATATGACGTTCGATTCCGTCGATACTTGCATTTCCCTTCTGGGCCTCCTTGATCTGACTGATCAAAGTGGGTTGAAGTTCAATGCTAGCTAAAAATCCTTTGCTAACTAGCTCAGTTCTAAACTGCTCCAACTCTTCATGCAAACTTGGCTGGGCTTCTTTGATCATGGTGTTTAATCTACATGGCAATCTGCTAAGAGCATCCGCTACCACATTGGCTTTGCCGGGGTGATAGTGAATGTCAAGGTCATAATCCTTGATTAACTCTATCCATCTCCTTTGCCTCATATTCATCTCCTTCTGAGTGAAAATATACTTCAAACTCTTGTGATCCGAGTAAATCTCACAGCGGTTACCCATAAGGTAATGACACCATGTCTTCAATGCTAAAACTACAACTGCTAGTTCAAGGTCATGGGTAGGGTAGTTTTGCTCGTGCTGCTTCAGTTGTCGAGACAGATATGCTATGACTTTGCCTTCTTGCATCAACACACATCCGAGACCAATCTTGGATGCATCACAATACACATCAAACGACTTCTTGATATCTGGCATAATCAATATTGGGGCTGAAATCAATCTCTTCTCGAGCGCTTGAAAACTTGCTTCACATTTGTCGGTCCATTCAAACTTCTTATCTTTCTTCAACAATTGGGTCATTGGTCTGGCGATGCTTGAAAATCCTTCTACGAACTTGCAGCTGTATCCCACTAATCCGAGAAATGCATGGACTTGGGTTTGAGTGGTTGGGGCTTCCCATTCTTCAACATATTTTATCTTGGGGGGATCAACAGCGACTCCTCCTGCCGACACAATATGTCCAAGGAATCCTACTTCTTTCAGCAGAACTCACATTTGCTAAACTTGGCATACAACTGATGCTCTCTTAGGGTTTCAAGGATGATTCTCAGGTGTTGCTCATGCTCTTCTTCTGACTTGGAATATAAGAATATCATCGATAAACACAATGACAAACTTATCCAGAAAGTTCATAAAAATCTTATTCATGAGATTCATGAAATAAGTGGGGGCATTGGTTAATCCAAAAGACATGACCGTATACTCATACAATCCATATCTGGTGGTGAAGGCGGTCTTTGCAATATCCATTGCACGAATCTTGAGTTGATGATAACCAGTTCTAAGATCAATCTCAGAGAACACTCTAGCATGAGTCAACTGATCAAACAGATCCTCTATCTTTGGCAGTGGGTACTTGTTCTTGATGGTGACATCATTCAACTTCCGGTAATCTGTGCACAAATGGTTACCTCCATCTTTCTTGTCGACAAACAAAATGGGCGATCTCCATGGCGATGCGCTTGGTTGGATCAAGCCTTTCTCCAGCATAGCATCAAGTTGCTTCTTCAGCTCCACTAACTCTGATGGGTTCATGCTATAAGGTCTCTGAGCTA
Organism: Avena sativa; assembly: GCA_916181665.1. Lineage (NCBI taxonomy): Eukaryota > Viridiplantae > Streptophyta > Magnoliopsida > Poales > Poaceae > Avena > Avena sativa. The sequence goes on along the minus strand of OV702287.1, from coordinate 99,028,152 downwards.
TGGGTACATTTCTAGGAATTAGTTCAATAATGAACACAATATCCCGATCTGGGGGCATACCAGGCAATTCATTTGGGAATACGTCAGGGTATTCACAGACTACTCTGACTTGGTCTATGGTGGGTAGGGCTAGACTCTTGTTGCATTTGAACTGGCGGGGCAAGGTTTCTGATACATGCTCTATTGATACTCCAGAGCTACTGGTCATGGTGATGGCTTTCTTGGCACAGTCGATCAATCCTTTATGTTTTGACATCCAATCCACTCCTAGTACTACTTCCAAACCTTTGGTTCCAAGTACTATTAGATTGGCATAAAAATCTATCCCATGTATTCTGATAGGTACAACCTTTTAAATTTTTCTAGCTTTGGTGGTTGAACCAGGTATTTGAACTATCATAACATGCTTCAAATTGGTGGGGTGAATCTTACTAGTGCATGCAAATTCTTCGGTAACAAACAAGTGCGATGCTCCAGAATCAAACAACACTCTTGCTAATACTAAGTTAACAGAAAACATACCCAACACAACATCTAGCGCTTCCTGGGCTTCTTCAGTATTCATGTGGAACAGACGGCCGTTGCGGTTGAGCGAGTTCCCCGGGGCGAATCTTCTTCCAGGCTGAACACGGCGTTGCTGCTGAGCTAGGGCATTCACATTGGTGGTGGATGCAAGCTTCTTGGGACACTCATTGGAGTAGTGACCCTTCACTCCACACTCAAAACAAGTAATCTGAGACTTGTCTTTGGCTGCAACATGCACGGCATTGCTTCCAGTCCTTGGGGCAGTATTGTGGTTGTTGTTGTTGGACTTGGGCGGTGCACGATTGAAGTTGTTGGAGTTGCCAGGGTTGTTGTTGTGGTTTCCTCCTAACTTCACATTTCCTCCACTATGATTGGGGTATCTTGGGCGAGACATTGGGGGTCTATTGTTTCTTGGGGCATATCCTGCAGACGGGTTGGGGCGATATTTCTGGGAATTGTGGGACCCAGCTTGGTGCATCATTCGGCGCTTGTGGTTGTCATTTGCTTGGTTGATCTTCCCTTCCATCTGGATGGCAGAGTCGACTAGCTCTTCGAGATCATCAAAACGGATGTCGACTAACACCGTCTGCATCTCATCATGCAGTCCGTTCAGGAATCTCTCCTTCTTCTTGGCTTCAGTGTTGATCTCATCAGGGGCATATCTTGCTAGTGACAAGAATTTGTCACGGTACTCAACTACTGTCATTCTTCCCTGCTTCAGTTCTCTGAACTCATCTCTCATTCTGGTGACTAAACCTTGCGGCACATGGGTGCGGCTGAACTTGACCTTGAAAGCTTCCCAAATCATCACTTGACCGGGGTTCATTATGCGGGTGCTGTTCCACCAGGCTCTTGCATCTCCTGCCAGATAGTGGGTGGAAAACAGTACCTTCTCGTTGGCGTTAACTCCTGCGACTTGTAGGTTATTCTCCATGGTATGCAACCAATCATCAGCATCCAATGGGTCTTCAGACTTGTTAAAGATAGGGGGATTGGTATTCTAAAAGTTCTTGAGTTTGGATCCATGATGATCCTGATTTCCATGGACTTGATTATTGTGGGCCATCTGAGTGATCTGTTGCAGGGTGGCTAGGTTGGCTTGGCGCTCTGCTCTACTAGCTTCGCGGTCAGAAACTAGCATCTACAGAATCTACAGCATCGGGTCCTGCGATGAGCTGCTTCCTCCTTGGTTTCCACGAGTCATCTGGAGATTGAGATAGATAAAGGGGTAAGAGGGAAAGTTCTATGGTTCATGGTTTGTTTTCAAAGCTAAAACTTTGAGTTTGAACTCAGGTTTTGCAAACTATATCCTTCTCATTCATTCATTCAATCAAAGCACGTGATACAAACACACACACCACAGCATGAAAGGAAAACAGATGGTTTTAAGAACCATTCTGTAAGCTAAGATACAGTGGGACCGATACATCTCACTCCTATGATAGTGATCAAGTTCATGTACTCATCATCAATGAAGTCGGAGTCGTCATCATCGGTGTAGAAGTCCATGGCATCATCCTCCAGGTAGTCATTGTCGTCACTGAGGTATGAGTGAATATCTCCCTGGATGTCTTCACCTTCTTCCTCTTCTTCTTCTTTTGCTGCAAGCTGAGCTTCTTGTTCCTGGATGGTCTTCTCAAGGTCAGCCACCTTCTTGCGAAGACGAGCGATGGTGCGATCCTTCTTCTCGCGTTGCCGATGAAGTGATTGGCGATCCTTGACGAGCAGGGTGAAAGTTTGGGCCTTCTGGGTGGCAATGGCAAGGTTGTGGTTGGCGTAGGCTCGAGCATTGCCCAATTCCTTCTGCCTACCATACAGTAGGAAGTCAAGGTTCTCCACTTGGCGCTTCATCTCCGGGTGACTTGGCATCTCTAATGGCATTCCCATAGAATCACGCCTTGCATAGTGAGCAAAGCGAGTTCCGTGGATCAAGTTGACGTTCTGTCCGCAAAGATGGGCGAGAGCTTCATGCATAGCCCTGGCTAATCCATCTAGCCAGTTGTTCTCTCTCACGGTGAATTGAATCTTCTCGGAAAGGGGTGCCTCCATCTTGCCTCGAAGATCTGCAACTATCAGCCATTGTAAATCTCCTCCTGGAAAATCCTTGAGTTGAGATCCGAAGAATTCCGAATGCGGACGCTCAAGGTACTTAGACAGTGCATCAAGATCCCTCTCGAAGATCAGTTGGCCTCCGTTGCCCAACTGGTAGAACTTGCAGTACTGAACTTCCATCTATAAGAATTTAGGATGAGTAAGTTAGTGAGGTGATCAAGTGTGTCAAATTTTTATGTAGTAATGTAAGAATTTTTGAGGAACATGATTTTTTTTGAAAGAATCTCAAGGATAAGAAGGGAAATAGGTTTTCATAAATACTCACTTCTTTGGTTTTGAAACTAAGTTTTTGTTCGGACGTCCATTCTAAGTAGGGTCTCCTATGGTCAGGATCGCCCTGATACCAACTTGTCAACACCCGGATTTTTAATCCCAGATGCCTATTATTCCATACATCGCAACCCTAGGATTACCATTTTTGCGATACATAATAGATTGGATATCACAGTACAACATCCATTACAAACCATAATAAGGTCTTACACAAATAAAGGATCTCATGATCTAGTCTTAATACAAACAAGTAGCGGAATAATAAGCGTAGCGGTGGGCTCCATCTTTAGTGTCACAGGCAATGCTGACAATGGGAGATGATCCTAGTTGTCGTATCCGTCCTACTGTCCTTCCTCTTGATAGTCCTCCTCATAGTTTGGCCACGGGAATAGCCAGGGACAAAGCCATGAGTACTCTTTAAGTACTCGCAAACTATCACTAACAAGTAAGGTAGTTCTAGTAAGAATGCTAAACTCTAAGTTTATTTGCAAAGCTAAATTTGAAACCTAAGATGAGTTCAGAAACAAAGAAAGGTAAAATAAAGTTCTAAATCACCTAAGAGGGAACTTAGTTTTCATAGTCACAACCCTGTTGTGGTCAAGTCAAGTCACAATTCATTTTGAAAACATCTGACGACGGAACAGTATGGCCACTCCAACTGTCCATGACCGCGGACACGGCTATTCGAATAGTTTGACACTCTCTAGAGGTGGTACACTTTCACCACAAAATTTGATACATCTGTCAGGGGTAACCCTGAATTATCATACTTAGTATGCGGATAATCAATCATAACCTTTCCTTTACACACTCTAGTATAAGCACCTCTCCTATGAGCTTGGCCTCCCAGCCATGGCCATCTGCCATCCTGGGCACTGCATAGGTGGACAACATCAAGAGGTAGCCTCAGCTCAAACCCATACTAATGCATATAAACTTCCAGCTAAGCCTTACCCAATTCAGGTATTGTGGTTGTACGGTAAAATTGGAATGGTATCGCATCCGAACCCAACCATCCGTTTTTTATAAAGGGCTAAGGCTCATGCCTCAACATTTTCATCATCATAAACCATTTTTGTTTCTCAACACATGTCAAAAAATCTCAATAGAATGACTCATCATTCCAAGGTTTTCATAAGCATTTTCACCAAGTATTCCCATCTAAAGTGATCAAGTTTTATGCTTAGCACTAGCTACTAAGTTAAGAGTGTTCACTAAGGTGGGATGCTAATATCAATCTCATGCCATAGAATGACATCTAGTATAGGCCAAGTTTTATACTCTTTATGCTATCTATACTACTTTCCAAAATCTCACAAGGCATTACTAAAAGTAAAGAAACTTTAGTAAAGCAAAAGTAAAGCTTGCAAGTAAAACTTGGGATGGTATAAATCAAAATGTATAACCAAGAATGCCTAAGGCACCTTGCTTAGGTTAACTTGCATCTAGTGATGGCTTTCAAGTATTAGCTTGCCAATAATAGCTTGCATAGTTAAGAAACTTGCAAGTGTTATCTTGCCTTGATTGGTACAGTGATTGAAGTTCTCTTCGTCTTCTTCGGGGTAGAACTCCTCCTCCTCGTAGACTTTGTCGGTACTACCGTCTATAAATAAATACGGGATACACAATCACCAAACAATACTTAACTAGTCTATTTAGCACACTAAGGCACAAACTTGATGATCTAGCATCATCACACTCATCACAAGATTTAAAGAACTAGTTTCATTTATTTTATTTGAGAAAAGTAATTTCTACTCATTGAAAAATATCTAAGATTTAATATCCTCCAATTAAAATATGGGATCATGTGGACACATGTCATCACCACATATTCTAATACATGGGAATGTGATTTAAAGCTTTGCTCATATAAGTTTAAGTTTTATTATTTAAATGATTTAAAGTGACTAGAAATGCCCTAATAGAATTATTTTGGTACTAGTCCAAAGTCACTGCATGAAAACTAAATATTATTACATACTCAGATAGATATTATCAAATGTGATTTTTGAGAGTTGGAATCAACTCAAAAGCTATTATGGTTGATTTTTGAAAAATGTTGGAATGTAGAAAAGTCTCTGTCTTGTTATTTTTTTATAGATTATCTCTAACTCCAAATGATTTAAATCCAATGGGCTTGGATAGATATTTGAATTATCTTTCTAGCAAAATTTGAATCATGCCATTTGGTTAAGTAAATATCTCTGAAATGATTTTTAAATAAGTGGACATAATCTAGTTTAAACCTAAATGGAAAATATCCTAATTTGAATCTGTGGGCTAACGCGGGAAATGAAATGGGCCGGCCCAGTGGCGCTCCGCGGCGCAGAGGGCTACTGACAGGGGGTCCCGCATGTCAGTGACTAATTCTAACTGAAGCGGTACGGGGCAATCTTAGTCGTGCGATTAGAACAGGAATCTACGGCCATGGTTCATCGTTTCCGGTGAACAGCTCTGGCGAGAGACAACCCTAACGCGACATGGTGGGGATACGTGGGGGCTTACCAGGGCTCCAGCTAGACGTGGCGATGGGGGTGATCGAGCTGGTGTACGATGATATGTTGCAAACGTATCCATGATTTTTGATGTTCCATGCTTGGTTGTATCTACTTTCTTATGTTTTGTCCACACTTTGGAGTACTTTTCATATGATTTCTTGGACTAACCTATTAACAAGAGCCACAGTGCCAGCTGCCTGTTTTCTGCTGTTTTTGGTTCCAGGAAAGTCAGAAAATGAATATTCTGGGAATTGGACGGGACAAAAACCAAAGTCAGTTTTTCACCGAGGGACACTAGGAGCCAGAATACGAGACGGAGAGGGGCTCGGGCCTAGCCACACCACCTGGCCATGCAGGCTAGGCCTGGCCGCGCGGGCTAGGCCTGGCCGCGCCAGGGGGTGGTCTGGCCGCCCCAGGCACCCCCTCGGCCTCCCTCTTCGCCTATAAGTTGCCTCCTAACCTAAAAACCAAGGGGGGTTCGACGTTTTTCCAGAAAGAGTTCTGCTGCACCGCCACCACCAGATTCCATGATTCGGAACTAGAAACTCCATTCTGGCACCCTGCCGGGACGGGAAATGGGAGGATATCATTGCCATCATCATCACCATCGACCATCCATGTTTCCCCCATCCATGAGTGAGTAATCCCCCGCTGTAGGCTATGGGGATGGTAGGGATTGGATGAGGTCGTTCATGTAATGGCGTCAGATTGTCAGGGCATGGTGCCTAGTATCTACTATTAGTGCTTTTTGACTTTGTTGCGACTTGTTATGCTTAATGCTCGTCACTAGGGCCCGAGTGCCATGATTTCAGATCTGAACATGTTATTGATTCATGATGATAGTATTGTTTATGGTCTTACCTGCAAGTTGTATACACACGTTGTTATCCGAAACCAAAGGCCCCGAAGTGACAACAATCGGGATAACCGGAGGGAATGGCTTTGATGTGAGGATCACATGTGTTCACGGAGTGTTAATGCTTTGCTCCGGTGTTCTATTAAAAGGAGCACCTTAATTGCTAGTAGTTCCCTTGAGGCCCCGCTGCAAACGGGCTGGCAGGACAAAAGATGTTGTGCAAGTTCTCATTGCAAGCACGTATGACTATATATGGAACACATGCCTATGATTATATAGTACTTGGATGCTTTATCTTATTTATCTGCAAATTCCCTATGTCTGATTGCTATATGAATTTTCTTGTCCATGCAACGTCCGACCATCCATCCCTATGCCTACTGCGCTTTAATCCTATTGTTTATTGCAATTGTTACTACTGTCTTTACTTTTACTACTGCTATTACTTTGCTATTCCTACTACAAAACTGTTGCTACTGATAAACTGCTGTGAGCAAGATTGTTTCTAGGTGCAGCTGAATTGACAACTCAGTTGTTAAGGCTTATAAATATTCTTTGGCTCCCCTTGTGTTGAATCAATAAACTGGGTTTCACTTCCCTCGAAAATACTGCGATACACCCCCTATACTTGTGGGTCATCAAGACTATTTTCTAGCGCCGTTGCAGGGGAGCATAGTTTTATTTATCAAGTCCAACAGAAATCACTATTGTTCGCTGCCATCCATCCATCATGGGTAAGTCTCGTGATGGCAATGTTCCTATTTTACCATCCACTACAAGAAGAGGTACGGTTCTGAACACTTGTGTTGCTCTTGATTCACCATCTGTTATGAGTAAGTTCCTTACACCACCACATACACATGCTACACACACTGCTACTACTGCTGAATCTGAAACTTCTGACACTAATGATGCTGCTTCTACAGTGCTTGATAAGTGTGGTTCATTAGGTCCTTTCCCAGATGCTACAATCGGTAGAACTATAGCTGGAAATACTGAAACTCCTAATGAAGACACTATTACACCTGTTAGTTCACCTGAGTCTAGAGAGAGCTATGATATTGAAGACGGTTATATTGAGATGACCGATGATAGGAGTGCTGCTAAGAGTCTCCTTGAGAGGCGTACTATTAAACCCAAATTGTCTCCTAATGCTAAGTTTGTTGCATCTCCCATAAACATTAAAGATAAAGATTATGATTTCTCTCTTGATCTATCCTATATAGCTATTGTTGAGAAAGAACCTTTTTGTGGGACTAAGAATGAAAGTGCGGTAGCACATATGACTGAGCTTTCTACCATAAGTGGCTTATTTTCTGATGATATTAAGATGCGCACCTACTTTGTTGTTAAAATTTTCCCTTTTTCACTGAAAGGAGAAGCTAAAACTTGGTTTAATAATTTACCTCCTGGATCTATTGATAGCCCTGACTGCTTGATTAGTACTTTCCTACATAAATATTTTCCTCCTAGTGCTAGACATGCTATTTTGCAAGAACTTTTTGATTTTAAATAGGGAGAAAAAGAGATATTGCCTAAATCATGGGCAAGGTTTTGTGCTTTGATTCATGCACAAGCTAGATGTCCATTACCTAAGAATGAGCTTCTTGATATATTTTATAATGGACTAACTGAAGAATCTAGGGCATACCTGGATAATTGTGCTGATTGTGTTTTCAAGAATAGGACTCCCAAGGAAGCTGAGGAATTAATGGCTAAAATAAGCAAGAATTATGAAGATTGGACTCCTCCTGAACCAGCTATACCTGAACCAGCTACACCCGAACCAGCTATACCGGCGCCTATACCATCATCTAAGAAGAGGGGAGTTATTGAACTGAATGATGAAGTGATGAAGGATGGACTAAAGCTCAAGCTTGGGGATGCCACCCGTGTCACCCCATGAAATATTCAAGAGGTACAAGCGTCAAAGCTTGGGGATGCCCAAGGCATCCCCTTCTTCATCAGTAAAAATTCCAGGTTCCTTCCAAACACTTCAATTTTATTGTTTCATGCATAGTTGTGTTGTTCTTGGAGCGTCTTCTTTTTCGTTTTTCGTTTTGGTTTTTGTTTGCTTAGTTTGCTGAATAAATTGGTTGGACCCCCTCTTTCATGCATTGGTTTTCAAATAGTTTGGTTTGGATTGGAAAAGAGTAGGAAAGTTCATGCTTAAGTGGTAAAGAGAGATTGTTTTTGACTGTGGCCTATGCTTTGTCATGACATGCTTGATATTGTTTTGGCTTTATGCTTACTATTCTTTGATGTAGCATGACAGGTTATAAACAATTGAGATTGCTTAATGTGCCTTGGAAGGATTATGTGTTTTTTAGCATATTAAAGCATAGTATTGTGGTATTCTCCTTTGATGCTTTATTTGGGTTGACTTGGCACATGCTCACACCATGTATGACTATCCCAAGTCACCATAGCCTTTATGATCCTTTAGTTTTCAACTTATAGTACCACTTTATGCTTTGATCAATGATGTTTTGTCGCTCTGCATGATTATGGCCATTATTGGTCTCTTAGTTGGTCGCTCCCAGTCTTTTGCTAGCCTCCACAACATAGTATGAGTTCCACTCATGCATCCAACTCCTAAAACCAAGTTATTCCAAAGAGTCCACCATACCTACCTCTTAGCATATGCTATTCCAAGTATATTCATGTTTTTATCTACCTTCTGAATTAAACTTGTTATGAGAAAACTAGTGATTAAAGCTCTCACGAACTTGATGGTACACTTTAATTTTCTTGCATTTAATAAACTTGAACCATTATGTCGTCTATGTTGTATATGCTTGCACTTATATGTTGTGGATTAGCAGAACCATGCTATCATGGGGAACACTTTCAACATTGCACTTGTACTTTGTACCTAGTTGATATCATGCTCTTTTGTCTATGGATGTCGTCGGTGTGAAATGAAAGGGGAGCATGTAAGTCCATGGAGTTATGTATGTGTGTTAGAGAAATGCCCGGGCCACTGGTCTAATCCATGTCGTCATGGTGGAAACCTGCAGCGTAACCATAATGAGCTGTCTATGAAGCATTCTTCTTATAAAAAAAGAGTCCTATATTAGAAAAACGAGAAAAAGAAAAAAAGAGATTATGAAAAGAGGAAAGAGAGAAAAAAGCACCATATTCCCATGGTAAATAAGAAGATTGCTGAGATGCTCGTTGTCTGCTTGCCTTGTCATTTTGATATGGGGATTCTTCCATATCATTGGGCAAGGGGTACCCTGTTGGCGGTTCTCTATGATACACATGTACTTACAATGACAAGAACTTACCGGTAACTAAACTTGAGTAGCATGAGGAGCGGCCCTCGTATTCAAGGGACATGAGATTTCCAACTTATACTTTGTCAAGCATATACTTCATAGTTTGTTCACTTTAACCTTAACCACTTCAAGATGCTTATGATAGGGGCAATGAGAGCTAAAAGCTAATAAGTACCATAATATTTGGAAGCTCTTTATGAAACTTGAGTCTTGATGGCTCGTGATTGATGAGCTCGTTGGGAACCCCAAGAGGAAGGTATGATGAGCACAGAAGTAAGTTTCCCTCAGTTATGAAACCAAGGTTATCGAACCAGTAGGAGCAAGGAAACACCCCAAAGGTGTTGCTAGCTCAGCCTTGGAAGGGCGCACTACCGATGCTAGTAGCAACGTGGAGACCTGCACAACACAACCACAAAACTCTGTCCCCAACTTGCGATGAGGTTGTCAATCTCACCGGTTTTGCTGAAAACAAAGGATTAAACGTATCGAATGGAAGGAAGTAATAGTTTGCAGAAAGTAAACACAAAGTAGTAAACATTTTGTAGATTGTATGTAAAAGAAAGGACTGGGGTCCATAGTTCACTAGAGGTGGCTCTCCTTAAGATAGATAACATGCTGGGTGAACAAATAACAGCGGGGCAATTGACAAACATCGAGAAAGCAATACATGCATATACTAATCATCTTGACTCCTTTGGAACTTGATTGGGCATTACAACATTATACATAGACCGCCATCCAACTGCATCTATGACTAATAATCCACCTTCATGTTATCATCCGAACCCCCTCCAGTATTAAGTTGCAAGCAACAGATTATTGCTTTACGAATTGCGTGTAATGTAAAAAATATGATTGTTCTATGAACAAAGGATTGTTGTTTTGTCCCTAGTAGCTGTTGGGGGGATACCCCCGGGTAGGGTCACTCCGGAGTATAAGGGCCGAGTTAGCCGAGGTTCGGCAAGGTCAAAGCGGATGCTGGTCGGGTCACCTCAAGGCAAGCCGGATCACGGAGTAACCTGGACCAGGGGGGGTCTCCTAACATTGTCTCATCCGACTTAAGGAGTAAGTTGGAAGTGCTTGTTTAAATTGTATGCAGGAACAAGTATGGCCGGATCTACTATGATCCGGATCCCCGCTTAGCTTCTGGGAGAAGGAAGGAATCTCTCTGGTCAAAAAGAAGGTCCGGTACGCACTGCATGAGCGAAGAAAGCAAGGGCAGGACCACCGGGTCATGGCCGACAAGGGTGACGACGCCCATGTCGGCTGACGCAGGCGCCACAGAGGCTTACGTAGCTAAAGCATGTATGGCGCGGGGGAAAAGCACCCCGGTCGGGTTACCACTTTGGGAGGAGGCATATTCTTAGGAATATGCCTCCACGTATGCCCTAGGCAGGGACCGAGCCTCCTCTATATAAGGGGGGCAAGGGTTCCAGTAGAGGGGGTTGAGTTCTTTGAGGCCAGAGGGTTTTGGTTAAGGTTCTAGGGGTGAACTGTGGGCAAGAGTAAGAGAGCTCCTTCTTCCTCCTCTCACCAATACAGCTCTAGGAGCACTTGTAATCTTGAAAGGAAATCAATACAAACTTCTGTGTGGAGAATCACTCCACTATCCCTCCCTGGATTCCCCTAGCGTGTATTAGTGTATTAGTCCCCACCTTTAGCCTATCCATGGCATCTGCCGTGACACCACCACGACAGTTGGCGCCCACCGTGGGGCTAGCGACGCTAGCAGGGGTGAAGATCCGGACAGGAAACATCATCGGCACCGGCGAACGCATTGTCTCCGGGCTTGTTCAGCGCTTTGGAGCGCTGGACTTCGTCAGCGACAACGCTGGTTGCTTCAACACGCGCCCACTTCCGCGCAACGGCCTCTTCGTCAAGCTCGGTGCGCACAAGGTCTACGTTGCTGTGGACGTATCATGCATTCATCCGCGCCGCATCATCGATGCTGGGAAACCACCCCTCACTGTGGCTCGCGGGGCACGTACCGCTCGCTCCCCGGACCATGCGGAGGTGATGATGACTGTGCCAGGTGCAGGCGCAAGCAAGGACCCAACACCGGACCCAGAGGTAACACCTAAGGCACCAAGGAAAGGTAGGGGACCTCCACTAGAGAGGCCTGATAACGTACTGAGAGAAGCTATGGATAGCTTGGCTAACCCGGTAGCAGCAGTGATAGATCTGGCTCAGGCATAGGCCGAGCTAGAGGAAACTAGGCAAAAGATACTAGAGGGCACAAAGAAAATAGCCGCAGCTCAACAGTCGATGAACATGACACTGCGTGAGTATGAAAAGGCAAACAAAGTTGATACGGTGAAAGTAAAAGGGAGAAATCTCATGAGCGAGATGAACAGAGAAGGTGAAGATGGATCCAAGGGGTTGGAGAACTATCTGTCTGTGGGGTTGCCGAGGTATAGTACCCCGGCGAAGAACCACAGAGCAATAGATGCGGCTGCATCCGAGTTAGAGGGTCTGACGGGTGAGGCCCGTCAAAGACAGCAAGATAGGGTTAACGAGCTGGTTCGGATCGCGAACAGACAGAATCTAGAGTTACTGCGAGCTAACCCGGAGAGAGCTAGAGCTTCCAAAATCGTCCATTCGGCGATGGGTAACCCGGAGAAATCCGCTGGAGCCGCATCGTCACCTCATGGTGGTCCAAGGAGAGAAGAGGTAGTAACCTCGGCCAGACGGAACAAACAGATCGTCCCGTACGACCCGACGCGTGCGGGAAAAGAAAAAGAAACGTGGAAAAATGATGATCGACGGAGTGTGAGCCGAGGTGAAGCTGGCCGAGGTAACCACGACCAAGGCAATGCCGGTCAAGGGAACGCTGCCAACGGCAATGCCGGACAGCGAAACTCCACATGAGCAGGACAACCGCAGCAGCGGAATATACCAAGGCAAGAGCAAAGCGCCGACCGAGGTATGCAACAGAAAGGTGCGCAACGAGAGCAAAACCGATACAACAACGGTGATTCGGAGATGGTGAACGCAGGGTACCCCAGACCGGACTATCATGTGATAGGGTCAAGATTGGGAAGCAGGGATTTAATGCCGGATGACGCCAGATTGAAACTGGATCGCCTGTATAGGTCGGAACAGATCGAATGTCAAGGTCCCCCGGGTCCAGCGTGCTTTGGACCCCGGATCATGAAGGAGCCACCGGTACCCAATTTCCAGCTGCCCAGAGGCACGAAGATGTATGACGGCAGTACCAAGCCGGAGGATTGGCTGATAAACTATGCTACGGCTGTGAAAATTGCCACAGGCAACTTGAGATGGGCTGTACGATACGTACCCCAGATGTTGGAAGGTCTGGCTAGAGTATGGCTGAATAATTTACCACCCGGAAGCATCAACTGCTGGATAGATTTTGAAGAAATGTTTATCAGCAACTTCTCAAGTACATATCAGAGGCCGAATAGGCCGCAGACCCTAGCAATGTGCAAGCAAAGACCTAATGAGACGGACCGTGAATTCTTGACCCGGTGGTGTACCGTGAGAAACTCATGTGAGGGTGTCATAGAGTCACAAGCCATAGCATGGTTTGCACAAGGGTGCAGGTATGGCAACGAGTTGTGGATGAAGTTGCAAAGGAAAATGCCAATTACGTTGGCCAAGATGATCCGGATTGCTGATTCGTATGCTTTGGGTGATCCGACTCAACCTAGGATCGCGTCAAACGAGTCAAATGAGGAATACTATCAGAGGGACGGAGCCGGGTCATCCCGGAGGAACGATTACAGAGGAAAAAGAAGAGATGATAGACCGGATCATCGCTACGGTTCGCAACAAGTTGCAGCTGTGAATCAAGATCAACCCGGAGCAGGGAGCAACCAACGCCAGAGAACGGGAGGGCAATGGACTCCAAGAAACGATGGCAATAAAACATGGACTCCGGAGCAAAAGAAACAGTGGCATGAAAAGAAAGATCGTCCGAGGTATACCTATGAGTCGATGTTGGACCAGCCGTGTAAGTTTCACACGCCAAATCCGAATAGCCCGGCGGGTCACACAACGAGGCAATGTGAGTGGATGCGTAAGATAGAACAAGGTGGTTCGGGGAATGCTCAGGGACCCCGGAATGATCAACCTCGGCAGGAGTTACCCCGGCAACAATTACTCTCCAGAGCGAACACACAACAGTTAATGTTGCCTCCCCCTCCGCCGAGGTATGACAACAATGAGAGAAGGGATGCAGTGCATCAGATGGAAAATCAGCAACAACCGGATCAGAGGTACCCCAGAAACGAGGGAAGGAATGAGTACAGAGAACATCACCAAAGCTATTGTGTGTTCACAACTGAGGAAACATATAGGAAAAGCTTGCAGCGCCGACATATGGAGGTCAATGCGGTAATGCCATCAGTGACGAGGTACATGCCTTGGTCAGACCAGGAAATCACCTGGAACATCAAAGATCATCCTAAGCTTATGCCGAGTCCAGGTTCGTATGCGCTAGTGCTAGATCCGACATTCATTGGACCAAACATCAATGTGAGGGTCTCCAAGGTATTGATTGACAATGGTAGTAGCAGTAACATCATGTATGCGGATACAATGCGCAAGTTGGGCATCTCGGAGAACATGCTCCAGGCTACGAGAACAACTTTCCATGGCATTGTACCAGGCATTTCTTGTGAGCCCATAGGCAAAGTCCGGGTCAACGTGCTATTCGGCACAAGGGATAACTGTCGAACTGAGAATCTGGAGTTTGAGGTGGTAAATTTGGAAAGTGCATATCACACGTTACTCGGAAGACCAGCATTGAACAAGTTCATGGCAAGCTGCCACATCAGTTATCTGAAGATGAAGTTGCCATGGCCAAATGGAGTGATTACCATTGCTGGGGATTTCTGACGTTCCATTGAGTGTGCTTCAGCCGGGTCTAACCTAGCCGAGTCACTTGTGATTGCGCAAGAGAAAAGAAAGATCCAGGAGGTGGCGGCATTATCTCAGTCCGCGCAGCAGTATATGCCGGTGTTGAGTAACCCGCATGGCAGCGTTTCATTCCAAGCCGCAAAGGACACCAAGAAGGTTCTAGTGGATGACATGTTCCCGGAGCGCACCGTAACAATTGGTGCCGGGTTAACTGACAAATAGGAAAGCGAGCTCGTCAACTTCCTCCGTGAGAATCGGGATATTTTTGCTTGGTCTACACAGTACTTGCAAGGTGTTCCGAGGGAGTTGTCCGAGCACTCTTTGAACGTAAGGCCCGGAGCAAGGCCGGTGAAGCAACCTCTCCGCCGCTTCGCCGAGGATAGGAGAAAAGTCATTGGAGACGAGATAGCTCGGTTACTAGCAGCATGATTTATCATGGAGGTGCTGTATCCGGATTGGCTCTCTAATCCGGTGCTAGTAGAAAAGAAGAAGGACGATCCAAACATGGCAGTGATTTGGCGTATGTGCATCGATTACACGAACCTGAACAAGGCGTGTCCAAAAGATCCATTTCCACTGCCGAGGATAGATCAGGTCATAGACTCAACCGCGGGATGTGAACTATTGTCATTCATTGATGCATATTCTGGTTTCCACCAGATACCTCTGAACCCGGATGATCAAATAAAGACTGCGTTTATTACCCCGTACGGGGCTTATTGCTATCGCACTATGCCGTTTGGTTTGCGTAATGCAGGTGCAACATACCAAAGATGTATGCAAAAATGTTTGCACGACCAAATAGGTCAAAACGTACAAGTATACGTGGATGATGTGGTTATCAAGATCAAGGAAAGCAAAACACTCCTTGACGACATCAGGCAGACATTCGCGAACTTGAGAAGGTTCCGGATGAAGCTTAACCCAGAAAATTGTACCTTCGGTGTCCCAGATGGAAAACTACTCAGATTTCTCGTCTCCAGCCGAGGTATCGAGGTTAATCCGACTAAGATTCAGGCCATTGAGCGAATGGAGTTGCCGAAGTGTCTTAACGATGTCCAGAAGTTCACTGGGTGCCTGGCATCGTTGAGTCGGTTTGTATGTCGGTTGGGAGAAAAGGCACTGCCTCTCTACCAACTCATGAAAAAGTCGGATAAATTCGTTTGGACGCCACAGGCCGATGAAGCCTTTGCCCACTTAAAAAAGATGTTGGCCACCGCACCAGTGTTAGCCTCTCCACTATCAAAGGAGCCAATGTTGCTCTACATAGCCGCAACCAACCGAGTTGTAAGTGCAGTGATTGTAGTGGAGCGCAATGAAGAGGGTAAGTCGGTGTAGAGGCCAGTATATTACTTGAGCGAGGTATTGTCTGCCTCAAAACAGAACTACCCGCACTTTCAAAAGGTGGCATATGGTGTCTATATGGCGGCAAAGAAGTTAAAGCATTACTTTGAGGAGCACCCAATCAAAGTAATATGTGAAGCTCCCATATCCGAGATAATGGGTAACAAGGATGCGAGTGGCAGAATTGCAAAATGGGAAATTGAGTTAGCCCCTTATGCGCCCCAATACGACAGAAGAGAAGCGATCAAGTCTCAGGCAGTGGTGGACTTTTTTGTGGATTGGGCCGAGGTACAATACGAACCACCGCCACCAGATCCGAACTACTGGAGGATGCACTTCGACGGGTCGAAAACCAAAACCGGATTAGGCGCCGGGGTTGTGCTTACCTCGCCAAAGAAGGACCAGCTAAAATACGTATTGCAGATCCATTTCGTGGCATCGAACAATGTCGCTGAGTACGAGGCTCTTGTGCATGGGCTCAAAGTGGCAAAAGAGATTGGCATACGTCGGATAATATGCTTTGGCGACTCGGATCTGGTGGTGCAGCAAGTGTCCGGAGTGTGGGATGCCCTGGATCCAAACATGGCACTATACAAATTTCATGTGCAGAAGATATCTGGTTACTTCGAGGGGTGTGAATTTCACCATGTACCCCCAGTGGAAAACGAGGCTGCTGACATGCTGTCGAAGCTCGGATCGACCCGACAGGCAATTCCACCGGGTGTAGCATTGGAACACCTCAGAAAACCATCTATCTGGCCGTCCCTAGGAACCGACTCGATCTATGCCCCGGAAAATACGGAATCCGGAGCTGAGCCCATGGACATTGACACGGGAGGTAGTACGCAAAACCCGGGGACTGCGTCAGCAAACCCGGGGACTGACTCAGCAAACCCGGGGACTACCTCGTTCGACCCGGGGACTGCTCAACGTGATCCGGCTGAGGTTATGCCGGTAGATAGGATGGAAATTGATGAGGACGTATTCCCTCCACGAACGATACCAGCTTGGGCACTGCCTATATTCCAATTCCTGAAAGACGGAACATTACCCGCTGAGGAGGTGTTAGCCAGGCAAACTCAGAGGAGAGCAAAAGCATACACGATTATCAATTCTGAGCTGTACAAACAGAGTGTAACCAACGTCCTCCAGCGATGCGTTGACCCGGAAGAAGGACTTGACATCCTCCGAGATATACACCAGGGAGAATGCGGGCATCATGCCTCATCCTGAGCCTTAGTGGCAAAAGCATTCCGGCATGGGTTCTACTGGCCAAGTGCCTTAGAACAAGCGGAAGATCTGGTGAGAAAATGTAATGGTTGTCAAAGGTACGCCACCGAGACACATATGCCTATGTCGGAACTCAAGACCATACCAATTACGTGGCCATTTGCCGTATGGTGCTTGGATATGGTTGGCCAATTCCGGGGCCGAACTTTTCCGGGAGATCGTCATTGTGGATGAACTCCGCCTTGTTCCAGTTCATGACGAACTCGATAAGGCTCGGAGGGTACCGCTCACCGGTGGGCATATGGGGTGCCACCAAGCCCTTCGCGTGAGCTTCTTTCCTCTCAACCAGGGCAAGAGCTGGGGTGGTATGCAGAACCATCTGCTGCGCATCAGTTGGCTCGGCAGGAACATCCTTCGCTGCCGGAGTTTTCTTGGGAAGCATTAATGCTAGGGTTCGCTGCCCAGCCTCGACGGATGCTGACTTGGTAGTATCCAGAGCCTTTTTTCCCTTAGCTTGCTAGGAAGAAGTAACCGCAGTGGATTTCCCCTTAGAAGCTGCTGGAGTAGTTCCTCGCCGAGGCTAAGATGACTCGGACGAGGCGGAAGAACTTGGCACTGGAGCTCTTGTAGCTAAACTTGGAGCTGTTGTTGGTTTCCTTGGTGCCGGAACAGGTGCTGGTGTTGGTTCGGTCGCTGGTACTGGAACTGCTGCTGGTGATGGTGTTGAGATAGACTTGGTGGTTGCTGGTTGCGGCGATGCCGAAGTGGTGGACGTCGTCGCCTCGGCTGGACCGACCCCTCCCGCTCCAAGGTTGCATTCCTCTCGACGAGGTAGTGCGGAACCCGGAGCAGCCGCAGAACCCTCTGGAATAGGGCTCAGCGGACGTGACTCGTCGTCACGAGGAGGAGAAGGGCCGGATCAAAGTGGTGAAGAGATGCTTGATCCGCTCTGAGGGACCTCCACCGGAGGCCTGAAGAAGAGAATAATGTCAGAAGAGAAATTACCACGTTGCAAGGAGAAGTAAATTACGCAACTAAAAATGACTTACGCATCCGAGGTTTCGGCCTCCTTGGGTTTCCGAGCCCTTCGTGCCGGGGCTTTGCCTGCCCGCTTGGAGGCAGTCTTGTTTCCGACCTTCTTTTGCATTTTGGTGGGCTAAGAAGGTTCGGAGGAAGAACTTGATGCGGCTCCGCGCTTATTCTTCGACGCCACCGGAACCGGCTCACCCGTAGCAAGTGGAGGATCCTCGTGGATATGCCCACCGGGGTTAGCTGATGCCAGAAAGGCAAAATAAAGAGGGACAGCCTCAACAGGTTCAATCACGTCGACATCCGAGTCATCCTCATCATCGGGCCAATCTCTAAGAGAAGAGAATTTACCGCTGGGTCATTTGGTAGCGTCGGTCATAGGGAGAAACATCTCCTGGTCCGGCTCCTCCTCGTCCGGGATTTCTCGGTCCGGCGCCCACTTAAGGGTCGGATCCGTACCATCCTCGAGAGTTTGCTGAAGGAATAGCTGAGAAAAAGCATGAAGAACAGAGTCAAAAATACAACAAAAACCGACACATATTTGATCCGAAATAAGTTTGCCCCGCGAAGCTTACCGCGGGAGGGAGCCTGTCACGACAGTAGTGCTCAATTCCCCACATCCATTCGGCGGAGAAGTCCCGGTGGGTGGTGAAGAGAGCCTTAACCCGACGAAAAATCTTCGTGTTGCTCAACTCGAAGGAAGAGGTCCGGTTGGGGTCGCGGCCGAAACTCATGTGGCACAACTTGTGGGTGCGCTTCTGGAGGGGAGAGATTCGGTTGCGCATGAACGTGATCATAGCATCCTCATTGCACAATCTGAGTTTCTTCAGCTCCGCGAACCTCTTGTTAACTTGGTTGGCCAGAGCTGTAGGCTTCTTGGGGACCTCCTCCCAGAATTCTGTGTCAGGTGGACCCGGAGTGTAGGGCAGCAACCGAATCAAATCTTCAGTGCCCTCATTCCGGACATAGAAGAAGGTCCGGGCCCATCCTTTGCAGGAGTCAAGCCCGGTAACCCGAGGGAAAACGGAAAGTCTCCGGGGCGAGATGGAGGCAGCTCCGAATTAGGTGAGCTGCTTATCCTCCGACTCTACTTGGATGTTGGGGATGACGTTGCGACAAAGGCCGAAAAACCGGATCCACAGCTCCTTCGTGGGCCATAATCCGGTGTAGCCTTCGATCGTAGAGGCAAAGGCGGAGAGAGAGGTGATAGCATTGGCTGGGAGATGGTGCGGCTCCAAGTGGTAGGTGCTAACCCAATCCCGGAAGAAATCGCACATCGGCAAACCAAATCCCCGTTGGAAGTGGGACAGGAACACGACGAACTCACCCGGATTGGGTGAGGGGCCCAGTTCGGTGGAAGGGAGACGAGCGGCGACACCGCCAGGAATGCGCCTGGTCTGGTAGAGCCAGTCAAGGTCATCTTGACAGACCCACGATCCGGCCCACGCGCCGCGGTCCGCGGCGGCGGCGTCCTCCTCCATTTCCTGCTCGGCGACGACGAGCTCCTCCTCCGTCATCTCGTATTCACTACCCTCGCTGGCGCTAGCGGCGGCGGGGATATGAGGCCTGGATTGGCGAGGACCCGTGGCGAGGAAGTCACGCAGTGGTGGCTGCGACGCAGAGGCACGGGAAAAAGCACGACGGCGGCGCTGCTGCTAGAAGCACTGGCGGTGGCGCGGTCGCAAGGAAGACGAAGGAGAAGAGAAACAGGCAGAGGGGCGCAGAAGTGAGAAAAATGCTAAGGGGTGCGCCCCTCCGCTACTTAACCACCCCCTGAGATGGGTGAGTGGGATCGCGCTGTGCCAACAAGCCACATGGTGTGGCTGTGTATCGCACACCATAGCCAATCGTAGAAGAGCCACACAGAGGGCCACAGAGCAGAAGCAATCCCGTGACGTGATGCACTGATGCGGTAAATGAGGAGGCAAGCGTGACGTGACCCACGCACAGTGATAACTGACAATTACTGCGTCGGTTACTGTTCAGGCCCTTAAAATAAGACGAGGTAATGATTAGCCTCCACGTGGGCTGGCGTACGAGAGAAGGTAACAGGGCCCGGATCAAACCGTGGTAACCAGGAGATCCGAGCCAAAATGGTAACCCGACCGGCAAGTGAAAACTTGGAACGTGCAAAGGGAACGTAAATCCATATAATCCGAGATAAAGAGCTAACCCGGAAACAAACGTCCAAGGCTCGAACATAGATGAACCTGATGTGGCCTTAGCGGCCAAAGCAGCTAAGACCGCACCAGCTTCGGGGACTAATGTTGGGGGGATACCCCCAGGTAGGGTCACTCCAGGGTATAAGGGCCGAGTTAGCCGAGGTTCGGCAAGGTCAAAGCAGATGCTGGCCGGGTCACCTCAAGGCAGGCCGGATCACGGAGTAACCCGGACCAGGGGGGTCTCCTAACATTGTCTCATCCGACTTAAGGAGTAAGTCGGAAGTGCTTGTTTAACTTGTATGCAGGAACAGGTATGGCCAGATCTACTATGATCCGGATCCCCGCTTAGCTTCTGGGAGAAGGAAGGAATCTCTCTGGTCAAAAAGAAGGTCCGGTACGCACTGCATGAGCGAAGAAAGCAAGGGCAGGACCACCGGGTCATGGCCGACAAGGGTGACGACGCCCATGTCGGCTGACGCAGGCGCCGCAGAGGCTTACGTAGCTAAAGCATGTATGACGCAGGGGAAAAGCACCCCGGTCGGGTTACCACTTTGGGAGGAGGCATATTCTTAAGAATATGTCTCCACGTATGCCCTAGGCAGGGACCAAGCCTCCTCTATATAAGGGGGGCAAGGGTTCCAGTAGAGGGGGTTGAGTTCTTTGAGGCCAGAGGGTTTTGGTTAAGGTTCTAGGGGTGAACTGTGGGCAAGAGTAAGAGAGCTCCTTCTTCCTCCTCTCGCCAATACAGCTCTAGGAGCACTTGTAATCTTGAAAGGAAATCAATACAAACTTCTGTGTGGAGAATCACTCCACTATCCCTCCCTGGATTCCCCTAGCGTGTATTAGTCCCCACCTTTAGCCTATCCATGGCATCTGCCGTGACACCACCACGACAGTAGCAACAACACATCTAGTACCTTAGAGATTTCTGTCACTTCCCCAGATTACTAGAGGCATGAACCCACTATCGAGCATAAATACTAACTCTTGGAGTTGCTAGCATCTACTTGGCCAAGATAGCTACTAACAACGGAATGCATGCAAGATCACAAATAACAAAGACATGATAGAATCAATAATCAATCTGAAATAGCATCTCAATATCCATCGGATCCCCGCAAACACAACATGCAGAATTACAAATAGATGATCTTGATCATGAACGGAGCTCACAAGATCTAGACATGAAAGCACAAAGGAGGAGAACCAGCCATCTAGCTACTACATGGACCCGTAGTCCAGAGATGAACTACTCATGCATCACACTAGAGGCTTGCATGGTGATGAAGAAGGCCTCCAGGGTGAATTCCCCTCTCCGGCAGGGTGCCGGGAAGAGCTTCAGATCCCTCCGGATCTTGGGAAGGAGATGACGGTGGCTATAGACTCTTTTGTGGATTTTTGATCGGGTACTTAGGGTTTTGGTCGAGGGAAATATATAGGCGGAAGGAGAGGCCGAGGGGGTGCTGGGGTCGGCCAGGCCTGACCGTGTGGCTAGGTGGTGTGGCCGGCCCCCAACCCTTCTCCGTCTCGTATTCTGGCTTCAGATGTCTTCTGGAAAAATAGGCACTTTGGCTTTTGTCCCGTCCAATTCCGAGAATATTCATTTTCTGACTTTCCTGGAACCCAAAACATCAGAAAACAGGCAGCAGGTACTATGGCTCTTGTTAATAGGTTAGTCCAAGAAATCATATGAAAGGTACTCCAAAGTGTGGACAAAACACAAGAAAGTGGATAAAACCAAGCATGGAACATCAAAAATTATAGATACATTTGCAATGTATCAACATCCCCAAGCTTAACTCCTGCTCGTCCTCGAGTAGGTAAGTGATAAAAAGAAAGAATAATTTTTGAGGTGACATGCACCATCAAAGACTTGATCAAAGTATTTGCCAAACATTCAAAGCTGGGATCATAGTACTTCAATCATAACATGAAAGACAAAGTTCTAGCAATAAGCAAAGAAACTATGTTGCAACATGAAAAGGCACAAACAAAAGATTCATGAATAACAATGCTTTGCAAGACGTTTGTTTGTTTCACATAAAGAAAACATAGCATAATAGTATTCAGCTTGTCCCTCATAGAGTAGCAAATATAAATGCATAGGACACCTTCAAAGTTCATAAGAGTGACTAGATACAAATAGTTCAAAACAAGCAATATCAAGTTATGCATCAATCAACTAGTCTTGGGACAATGCACATAGAACTAAGAATGGTTACTATGCTCTCAAAGTAGGTGCATAAAGGTAGAAGGTGGAGACTCAATATAATGGTGGAAGAAAGGCCTTCATAGAAGGAAGCAGGGATTCAAGTCTCATAAAGAGCTTCCAAAAATTATGGTACTTAATAGCTTTCAGCTCTCATTTCCCCTATCATAAGCATCTTGAAGTGATTAAGGTTAAAGTGAAAAAACTATGGTGTACATGCTTGACGAAGTATAAGTTAGAAATCTCATGTCCCTTGAATACGAGGGCCGCTCCTCATGCTACTCAAGTTTAGTCATCGGTAAGTTCTTGTCATCGTAAGTACATGTGTATCATAGAGAACCGCCAACGGGGTACCCCTTGCCCGATGATACGGAAGAATCCCCATATCAAAATGAGAAGGCAAGCAGACAACAAGCATCTCAGCATGGTCGCGGTGGCTCCTGGGGCAGTCGCAATCAAAGGCGCCTCTTCTCCTCTACTGCGACAAGCTCCGGCAAAATTCCGGCGAACTAGGGCTCGATTGGCTCTAGGGAGAAGTGTGGGGTGGTCAGTGGTGAGAGGGGAGTGGAATGGTTGGAGAAATGAGGCTGGGGGAGGCCTCCTTTTATAGGCTCAATGAAGGGGCAGAGCGGCATGGTCAGGCGATGGTGGTGACATGGCTATGGGCTGCTAGCGGCGTGGCTGCGAGCGGCGGTCGACGTAGTGCTCCCTAGCGGTCCTCTACGACTTAAAGGCGCGGCTAGGGGTGGTGACATTTGGTCATGCACGGCTGGTGCTCTGCACGGCAGAAGCGGCGTTCGACGCGGTGCATGGTGGCTGCGGGTCAAGCGGCGGTGAACGAGCATGTCTGGGCGTGTCCTGGGGTCATGGCGAAGCGGTGTGCGCGGGCTGCGGTGGAGGCGCGGCGTGTGCACGCTTGTCGGGCGTGGCGCTCTGGTGCATGCTCGTAATGGCGCAGACGCGCGGGGCATGGTCACTCTGCGGTGGTCCAGGGCATGGCTGCGCTTGGGGAAGGGACAGAGAGGGGCGGTGTGATCTCGCCTACCTCCTAGGTACTGCGGGAGAGAGCTGGGCGGTCTGCTGCGAGTGAACCATGGTCGACCGGCGGGCATGGCGCTCGGGTGGCGTGGCACTGCTGCAAGCGGCTAAGGAGTAGCTCGTTTATGGCCTGGTTGTGACTAGAGGGGACAAGGGGAGTGGATTGAGGCCTTAGTGGCGCTTGATCACTGCTCTAGAATAGTAATAGTTAGGCTAGATAAAGTTTGCCTGCCAAGTGCTCGATCAAATGACCGCAAGAAATTTATATTTGAATTTTGAAAATATTTTTGGTGTGTGATCTGATCTTATGCTTGGTAGTCTATGCTTGCTTGGGATTGTCAAGTGGAGGTGGTTTGGTGGGTTTTTGAGAAAGTGGGATCTTCTCATATGCATTGGATTCCATTTTCAAATGTCATTTAAAATTAGGGGCTAAGTGTTTTTGTAAGTTTGTAAAATGGGACTTGGTACATCTTTACTTGGTCTAGCAAGGGGTGAAAAGAGTTGAGAAAGTTTTTGTTTAAAATTGACTTCTAGGAACACCTAAAGTGGCCTAGTGGATTAAAATTGTCAAAATGACCATTTGCATTTTTTATCTTATTTGATTTCCTTTTCTTTGGATTTTGTTTGTAAATGATCTAGATGATGTGGCATTCACCTTTAAACCATTTAATATCATTTAGAACAAACAAACATGGCATTTACACACAATTCTATACTAATGCAACAAACACATGCATTCATAATTATTTTAATAATAAAAAGTTTTTGATAACCCTAAATTGGGTGATTTGAACTTTGATAACCTTGATTAAAGATTTGGGATGTTATAGGGAAGGACCTTACATTGTTACAGAAGTTATTCCTGGAGGATCATATCGACTGCAAGACAAGAAGACAAGATTCAAATATTCTAATCCATGGAATGTTGCACAATTATGATGCTTTTACGCTTAAAGATTTTATGTTTGATTACTATACAATAAGGCCTATGGCCCGACTTTTCAAGCCAGAATATCCAGGCCCACGGCCAGATGGCAATCCGCCAAAATAATTTATCCTCGGTTGCACCATATATATAAAGATAAGTTCTTCGTACCTTTAATTTTTGTTCATATCAACTCAAGAGGATTTTATATTTTTGATCAAATTAACATCACTTATGAGCCTATGTCTAGATACAGGCATCCGAACATAGCCTCGGGGGCTACTCCCATCGAGAGCGCTGGCGCGTACCCGATAGAAAAATTATGCATATTAAGTAAATACGATCATCGCCTAAAAACCTATGAGTTTTACATTAATGTATCCTCAGAAGGTTACTCCCATCGGAATCTTTCATAAAGTATCAAAATATTTGATAAAATTCAGAAATACTAGCAGCCCAGTAGGGCAGCCGCCAAAATTCAAATATAAAAATCTCGGATAGCATCCAGACGTGATAAAACTCCGAATGCTATGTTCAAAAATATGAAGGTAAGACCCCAGGATTCGTCTTGTGTGGCCTGGTAATCGCACAAGAATGCACTCTGCCAGTAATATATCCGTATCTATGATACGATGAAAAATCATGATGGACGCGTTGGCTACCCGATAAAATAGAACTGAGATTCAGTATTCGATAAGACGTCAGCGGTCCAAGCTGAATTACGCCAGTAATAAATTCCGAGTTCAGGCCTGGGGACTTGAATTTGATGTAGGATAACCTTGCCTTTGCCTAGGAGCAATTAACTAATTCCTGATCCATTGGATGCATCAGGCTTGTTGTACCAAATCCCTATAAAGCTAAAAAAGTAAAAACAAAAGGAAAGAATTGAACATATCATTGAGACTCGACCTGAATCTACAGTTTGGCTAGAGTCTCGGGGGCTATAGACATAGGTACAACTACTCGGGTGCTTATGATTCTTTACCCTAGTTGTATACAAGGTTGACAACCCATGAAGAGTCAACATGATGGCCCAAAGGAGCAACCGACAAAAGGCTATAATTATATTAGAAAAGAAGACAAAGGACCGACATTGTGTTGGTATTGTAATTACACACATGTAACCTATCCGCATACAGCTTTGACACACGGCCTATTATATATAGGACGGGAGAAGCCTAGGCAAGGACACCGAACAATCCCCAAGTGATCTGTAATAGTGCGATTCACCAAATATTCAAGCGACTTTGACTTCATTGTTCTCCTGACATCCGACGAAATCCCCAACATCCTGTTTTCCGCTAAACTCTAAGTCCTTCTCCATGGACATTGCCGAGGTTACCTCTCGTTACTAAGGGAGAGCACAATTTTGGTATTGTATTAAGGGATCATCCTATTAATGCTATCGTCGACTATCTAATACTAGCACACAATAAGATGCACAATCAATAAGCATTTAATGTAAATGCGATGCGATATGGTCCTTCGTGCTGTGATCTCCATCCCGCGTCTCCGGATCCGGCGCCAGGGTTCTGGTGCCATGGGCACCAGGGTACCGATGCCTCCGGTGTTGTAGTCCATCATTACGATGATCGTTATACTACTTAGCAACAGAAAGTAAACTACTTTACCTTGACTATTACCATATCACATCACAACGCCCCTGAAAAACAAAGTTAGACGCTTCTACTTTGTCTTTGCATGTTTTATGTGGCTGCTAGGGCTTTCGCACAAGATCCGTTTCTTACCTGCGAACTTGAACCACAACATGGATCAAATAGTTGTTTATACTACACCCCTTTCAGGGCCCTCCATTGCAAATGACATACCAACTGATGTGAGAGAGATAGACACCCCCCAAAGCCACTTTATATGGTACAAGCCGTATGTTAAGCATGGACTAGTCTCGCAAATAAACACGTGAAGTCGGTTGGGGCCGCTTCATCAAGCATTACCGTGGTATGCACAAGTACATGTGGGAGGGTAACAACTATAAGATCAACACCCACACGTTACAACTCGTGTGTTCTACTTGTACTATCAATACTACACATAGATCTAGCTCTGATACCACTGAAGGGGTTTAGCGCCTGAAAACAATATTTTTTCCTATGCGAACAACCCTAATGCCAGGATCTTTCTATTAGTAATGCAGTATGGGAGGGGCTTTTTGTAACTTACCCTTGAAGACCGAAAAGCCTTGTCAACGTTTGGGAGAACGTGGATGATGTAGTCGTACGACGCCGACCTCAAGGTTGTGGATGACTCCACCAGCTTCAATGACTCCATGGCTCCAACGACTTCTAGTGCCCCAAGTGTTGCACCTCGTAGGGAGTTACACATGTCCGGTGCCTGATGATGACTCCCGCTCCTCCGATCCAGCAGCAGTTGCGGAAGTAGATCTCCTAGATCCGGGATCTCCACAACACGAGGCGCTCCGCGGTGAAGAACACTCTCGTTTGCACATACCTTACCTCGGGGCCACAGTCACAAGAGAGATAGAGAGAGAGGGAGGGGACTTGGAGGGGACGCCTCAAAGCACAATTGGTGTGTTGTCTTTGAATCCCTCCATATGCCCTCCTTTATATAGGGGAAGAGGAGGCACTCCCTCCCTCAAAGTCACGGGGTGGGACTAATAAAGGGAGAAGGTGGGGGGAGGCGCCGCCGGCCAGCCCCACCATGGGCCTCATGTGGGGGCAAGCCCACTAGGGCAGCCCGCCCTGGGGCGGTGACCCCCCCTCTTGGGCCCTTTTCCCCTCCGGGAATTGGCCCATTAGGTGGGCTACCCCATTAAATCATATTTAAATATTAAAATAAATATAAATACATGTATAATTCAATAATTAACATATATTTACATATTATTCAATCCCTCGTTGCACCGGAACTCCTTCCGGAAAACTCCAGACACCCTTTACTCATTCCGAGCTATGACATTCCCATGACCTAGTCACACGCTGCAGCTTTATGGATGTCATCTCTCCGAGTGGGCCCAGAGTATCTCTCCGTCACGCGGAAGAACAAATCCCGCTCTTGACACATAATGCCTCTACATGCCCCTCCGAATACGTGAACTTACCTTTATGATCACCACGTTACCAAGTGATGTTTGATGCTATCTAAGTATTCTCGGATGACAGTGATTGATATGGTCTCACGGTCTAAGGAATTGGTTACTACGTTTCTAGTCATTGTAACGATGAACTTCGTGACTTGATCGTGTTACAATTCCTGTGTTGGGTATGTCCATCACTTTCATTCACTGAACGAAATGACCCCATTGTCAATTGACATAAATGTCAATGATCGGGAAATATCGATCATCGATTGACCAATGAACCAGTGTCTAGAGGATCACCAGGTACTTTGGTGGTTTACATATCACATGTGTATTGATGTTCCTATCAATACAGTTATAGCATGATATAAAACCTATTATGAACTTATTGAAACATGTCAATAATCTATGTTATTATTTGTCTCTAGGGTATATTTACATTAGCTGATATGTTGACCAAGGTGGTGACTAAGGGAAAGCTCGAGGTATGCCATCGGCTTGCCGGCATGACTGTCGGTTGGCAGTGAGACCCTCCATGATGTCAGGAGGGGATTTTATTGGGCCATGTCCCTCCACATGGGGATGTGTTGGAAGCCAACATCAGCCCGTGAAAGTCCAACACGTTTCAACTGTTGATCAATGTTCGTATCCAACGACTAAGATGCGCCTTAGGAGAGGAGTAGAAAAGAAAACCCTAGCCACCCTTGGTGGCGGGCCTGTTTGTCTGCGGTACCAAAGTTCCCGGGCGAGTGCACTGCGGTACCTAAGTTGCCTGAAATTGCCGCGTTTCGAAATGTTGGGCCACCAACTACCAAGAGGGGCCATTTCGATGCAAACTCATCTCACCCCTACCAAATCCAAACATTCCGTGAAACTGCCCCGTGAAGTAGACGGTCGGGACCCTCATGTTAGTAATATTTTCGTGACGCGAGCGCCAACGTGGCAACCACGAAGGCGAAACAAGAGAATAAAGGAGCATGGTGCGTTGACCAAATTCACAAATCCACTCCCACCTTTACCCTAGCACCGGCGGCGTCGGAATCCACCCTCCAGGAAGGATGATCCCTTCGGACATTTGACTTCCGACGCCAAGTTGCTATGCCCAATCGCTGATCTCGAGCTCCAATGGCGCATGTCGTAGCCGCCACGCAAAACCACTACTAGAAAATCGCGTTGTTTTTGTGCATTGCATCATCATGACCGCATGCTCATGTCATCATGCCACATTGCATTTGAGCATCGTCATGTCATCATGCATTTGTTTTTCTAAAACTATTTTCGAAACGCCTATTTTTGTTTTCTAAATATACCCTTCTTTATTCAAATCAAAAACACCGGGCTTGTCTGGAATATTTTGTTTTGTCTATCAACGGTTTGCAAAAGCCATGTTTTAAATAAATAAAATTAATTGTTTATTTTTTGGGAGGCAGCCAGCCAGGCCCAAAGCCCGGCCGGCCACCTCCAAACCCTAACAAAAACGACCCAGTTAAACCAGACCAAAACCCAATCCACCTACCCCTTTGTCCTCCCTCCCTCTCTCCTTTTCAGCCGCCGCCCACGCCTGTTTTCCCGCCCAGCCGCGCACCTCCCCGCGCTCAGCCGACCGCCCACCAACCTCCTTCCCCTGCCACCTCACTCCAACCACTCATGGTGTGCCACCTCAGCATCCTGGCCCCGATTCCCACCCCACCTGGTCGCCCTCCACCCTACCCTATCGCCACCTACCACCTGGCCCCACCCCACGCGGTGGACACGCTACCCCAGCCCAGATCCCCACGCCACCTGCCGACCGCGTGGCCCCACCACGCGCCTCTCCCGCTCGTCCCCTCCTCCCGTCCCGCACGGCCCGCTCCTCCACCCACCGACGCGCTCCCTCCCTAATCCCAGGTACCGCCGCCTCCCTGATCCCCACCAACCCCGCCGCTAGTGACCGTGTGCCCTACCCCGACCCCGAGGACCGCTCCTCGCTCGCCCGCGCCTCCCTCTCCAGATCCCTGCCGCCACGCGCCGGCCGCCGCTCCTTCCGCCGGGGCCCTCCCCTGCGACCCGAGCCCGCCGCCTCGACCTCGCGCCCCTCCGCGAGTCACCGGCTGCAGGACCTCCTCGCCGCTCCTCGCGCCGTCCCCCGGATCGCCGCCGTCCTCGACGCCCTCTCCTCTGCCTCTGCAGAGCCGCCTCCGCCGCGAGCCTCTAGTGCTGCCATCGGACGACGACCTCGCCTCCGTCGACCCCACCACCGCGGCTACCCGCGTCGGTTCCCGAGCGCGCCACGCCTCCACCGCCACTAGGCCTCCTCTCACCAGCACGTCCCGCACGCCCCCTGCCTCGCTGGGCTCCGCCGTCCGTGTGGCCTCCTCCCGCCGTCCGCCTCCATCGCCTCCGTCCTCCGCCTCTCCTTCGACCGGCGCCCCTGCTTCTCTCCTCCCCTCGCCGGCCCCTGCACGTCATCACCGCCGTCCGCGACCACCTCGACTCCTGCTGCCTCTCCTCCCGCAGAGCGCCCTAGCCGTCCCAGGCGGCGCTGCTTCTCGCGGGCCCTCATCGGCGTCTCCTTGCAGTGGCCGTGGCCAAGCCCCACCTCTCCCCGCCGCGTGGTGGACTTCCTCGTCGTCTTGCGTCAGGGCCTCCTAGTGCCACCGCGTCGCCCTCGCCTCCCTGCTGCTTAGCCATTTTTCTTTATTTTTTTTCCACCCCTTCCTGTAGCACACAGTTCATGCCTCTTCTCTTGTTGTCTGTTTAACCCCTGGGTGTTAAATGTGTTTGCCTCTACTCCTTTTGTCTGTTTAACCCCTATGTGTTAAATCGAAGCCGAGAACCAAAGTTCCCGACATGGACAATGTGGTTGTCGACATGGAACCGAAGACCGTACCAAACCGGAGGTTCCCGACAAGCACTCCTTCCAGAATCCGGTGACGCTGGCACGCCAAGATCTACCGCACAAAACCGAAGACCGATCCGAAACACCATGATCTTCGACACAGACGCCAAAGACTGATCCCGGAGTTCGAAGACCGATCCTGCCGAAGACCGAACCCGTGAACACCAAGTTCTTCGACCCGGAGGCCACATATGCGTACTTCTTCCCGGATCCGATGCCCGAGAACTCGGATGCCCAGGTCATCGACACGGATATGCCAAGTACTTCCTCAAGGACGCCAGGTTCTTCACCCCGAATGCCAAGACCGACCCAATACGCGGACCCGACAAGATCTTCGCGATGACAAGATCGACACCGACCAGGGCGAATCCGATGCGCCCCCGACACCAAACCAAGTCCTTCTTCCCGGATGCGACAAGATCTACTTTGTTGTCCGAGAACACTTCCGTCGAGACCGAACTCTGGTGATATCGCCTTCCTCATCGATCCCCGTCGAACCCTGAGACCGAACCCCGGACCCCCCGGAACCCCAAGATCTTCGGACCCAGATGTGTGAACCTTTTTCGAGCCCTATTTTATAAATGCTATATATGATATCTGTTGCATATAAATTGTTCATCTCGCATGCATATCATAATCATGCCGGATCTTTTGCGTGGTATTAAATATTGCATCCGGTGTTTCTTCTAGTGTTTGCTTCTTTGCGGATTAGGCCGATGAGTTGATGCGAGTATCGACAAGTTCTTCGGATATAAATCTCCGACAGTGTTTTCCCAGGCGAGCATCTCTTCCCCTTCTACCTATTTTGCATTTATAGTCTTTATTTCCTCCTGTTGATCTATTGCTATCCGTGTCGCGATGCTTTAGTTTCCGAACACCAGTTATATCCCGTGCAGCCCCTATATTGCCTTGGACACCTCCTATTACCCGTGTTTGGTAGATAGCTGGCCTTGCGAGTCGTAGTTGCTTGCTCAGGTGCGATCTCGTGTTGTCAAGTACCACGGTTGTTGAAATTCTGGCAGATGTTTATGGTGGAGATGTTTAGTGGTGGAGATGATCATGACTTTAAATACAACTATTAAAAATGCTAGATATAACTAATGCAGAGGCATCGGTGGGCAATAGATGTTATTTGGTTCTTCCACGCTCACTTGTGTCCCGTAGGACCCCGAGTACTTGATACCTGTTCCTTGATTTTTCGCACTATCCACATCCGGGAGGCCTTATGGACCCCCCTAAGCCAGAGCTTGATTCATTTCTATTTGTTGGGGCCACAAAGTAGTTTGGGGCTTTATTACTATCCTGTACATATGCCATGTTTTACTGCTTTATTTAAGATTGTGCGTGGAGCACCTGTACTGTTTAGGATCGCGGAGTGTTTTCGCGGTATCGACAAGCCCAGTCACACTTTCGGGTTCCTAGTCGTTTATAGCCATTGACGCAAACCCTGGGTCCGTTCCGGAGCCGGCCAACTTCGTTGCGGGTAGCTTAGTGGGGTGGCCCCCTAAAATATTTCTGGATCCCGTGATCGCTTTGTCGTGAATGCCTCATTGGGTTTTGATTTGGTTTTTCCGAGGTTGATCGAGTGTGTGTTGCTATTTGTGCACCCCTACAGGGTAAAACTTTCTGAAAGCCATGTCCGCGGTTATGGACGACTTGGAGCACAGTATCTCGATCATAGACAAGCATAACTAAAGTAGTGCTATAAATTTGACTTAATATGTGACTAGTAATCAGAA
This sequence comes from Avena sativa, assembly GCA_916181665.1. Lineage (NCBI taxonomy): Eukaryota > Viridiplantae > Streptophyta > Magnoliopsida > Poales > Poaceae > Avena > Avena sativa. The sequence continues at coordinate 98,996,111 of OV702287.1, read as the reverse complement.
GCAACTATAATGGAATGGATATTAAAAATGCCAACAACTGGTGGATCTTGGTCGTATCGTGTTCTGTTATACCTGCCTAGTAAGTATTGCAACTCCAATGGAATGTGATAAAGTTGCCAACAACTGCTGGGTTTTGGGATTCCTCAGGACAATTATATCTGTCTAGTAAATGTTCCAACTATAACGGAATGGTGATTAAAACCGTCCACTACTTATGCTTCAGGATGACTCATGCTATCTATATCTGATTAGTAATTGCTGCAACTATAATGGAATGAGTAAAATTGCCAACTGTGTGAGTTCCTTGGTCCGACTTCCTCGTTTGGTCTCGAGGGGGGAAATACCAGGAGGGGTTTGTTTGGTGTTAGCTTCAGGTTGGATCCGAATAGGTCTTTCTTATCCCTCTCTGATAACCGCCAGTTGTATCGAGTCTCTATAGGTTGTTTAGTGCCGCTGCGCTGCCGCTTCAGCCCACCATACCTATGTAGGCGAGAGCCGCCGAATTCTAGCCTCGTCGTGTACTAGCCTCAGTACTGACGCTCCTCTTTTTCCTTTGCCCTTTGTCGGCACCCCTTTTGTTTTAGCAGGTTTGAGATCGACGTCGTTAGCAGGGTTACTCTTCCGGCTTGGCCTGGGCAGGGTTATGGACGCCATTGGTTATTCTTCTGGGCTCTTAGCCCCATTTGCATCTTGTCCGTAGTCGGACGCTCTATCGTTTCCAAGGTGATTTGGATCTTTGTATTATATATCTGTATTCTTGACTCATGGAGTCGTTGATGTATATATCTGTTCTGTGGGTCCCATCGAGGACTGTTGTGTAATGTTATTACTTTGTTTTCCACCCGCACGAAAGTGCCTGGTGGGCGTCCTTGAATCGTTTCTATGCGGGTTTGGCAGAAAAGGGCTAAAACTTGCATAGGGACGATTCAAGGGTGTTACAGAGTGGTATCAGAGCTCAGCAGTTGCGATACCCCACAAGTCCAGCCTGTAGGATAACCTAGCTAACGGCCGAAGTAGAGTGTCAAAACTATTTTTGCAAAAATCGGTTGGATAGATCTGATTTTACTCCTTACCCCTCTGTTGTTCTCATCTTACCTCTACGTGTTTTGAATCTGCTCTCTTACCTTTCTTCAAGTCCAGGAATTCTCGTGGTTGGGTTTCCTCGTACCTTCAGGGTTTCGCCTCCTCCTTTGGTAACGGTTCTTCTACATCCGGTCTTCATGCTATCTAAGCGATCCTTTATCTGTGGTACCATTCTTTGTTCCTTGCTTGTGCCTTCCGGTGTTTTCCGACGCGACGACATCAGCTACGCCAGATCCGATGAAGATTCTGCATCACTCCTTTGTTCCGAACCTCGTTTGTCGAGATCTTCAGTCTAATTCTGAGAGTTGGTTGCATAATTCACCTATTCGTGTGCAGAGTAATGGTTTGGGGTGCGCGATGGACTGATCACCATCCGACTACTCTTATCATTCGCTTTTGTATATTGAATCGGTGAAACCAGCAATTTTACTCCGTCCACGGAAGCTAGAGGTGGCTTTATTTGTTGATACCTCTATCTTCGCCTTTTGTTCCGGAGTGTTCCCTCGATGATCACGGGCAACGACCTCTTGTTAGTGGTGTCGCGAGGATCTACACGAAGCGAGAAGGTTCAGATCGCCGACCTTCTTCCCGGTACTATGAGGCGGATCTCGAGGGCGAGATCCATTGTTAGTGGTGTCGAATTGTGGCGCCCCGCAAAACCACTACTAGAAAATCGCGTTGTTTTTGTGCATTGCATCATCATGACCGCATGCTCATGTCATCATGCCACATTGCATTTGAGCATCGTCATGTCATCATGCATTTGTTTGTCTAAAACTATTTTCGAAACGCCTATTTTTGTTTTCTAAATATACCCTTCTTTATTCAAATCAAAAACACCGGGCTTGTCCGGAATATTTTGTTTTGTCTATCAACGGTTTGCAAAAGCCTTGTTTTAAATAAATAAAATTAATTGTTTATTTTTTTGGAAGGCAGCCAGCCAGGCCCAAAGCCCGGCCGGCCACCTCCAAACCCTAACAAAAACGACCCAGTTAAACCAGACCAAAACCCAATCCACCTACCCCTTTGTCCTCCCTCCCTCTCTCCTTTTTAGCCGCTGCCCACGCGTGTTTTCCCGCCCAGCCGCGCACCTCCCCGCGCTCAGCCGACCGCCCACCAACCTCCTTCCCCTGCCACCTCACTCCATCCACTCACGGTGTGCCACCTCAGCATCCTGGCCCCGATTCCCACCCCACCTGGTCGCCCTCCACCCTACCCTATCGCCACCTACCACCTGGCCCCACCCCACGCGGTGGACATGCTACCCCAGCCCAGATCCCCACGCCACCTGCCGACCGCGTGGCCCCACCACGCGCCTCTCCCGCTCGTCCCCTCCTCCCGTCCCGCACGGCCTGCTCCTCCACCCACCGACGCGCTCCCTCCCCAATCCCAGGTACCGCCGCCTCCCTGATCCCCACCAACCCCGCCGCCAGCGACCGCGCGCCCTACCCCGACCCCGAGGACCGCTCCTCGCTCGCCCGCGCCTCCCTCTCTAGATCCCTGCCACCACGCGCCGGCCGCTGCTCCTTCCGCCGGGGCCCTCCCCTGCGACCCGAGCCCGCCGCCTCGACCTCGCGCCCCTCCGCGAGTCGCCGCCTGCAGGAGCTCCTCGCTGCTCCTCGCGTCGTCCCCCGGATCGCCGCCATCCTCGACGCCCTCTCCTCTGCCTCTGCAGAGCCGCCTCCGCCACGAGCCTCTAGTGCTGCCACCAGACGACGACCTCGCCTCTGTCGACCCCACCACCGCGGCTACCAGCGTCGGTTCCCGAGCACGCCACGCCTCCACCGCTGCTGGGCCTCCTCTCACCGGCACGTCCCGCGCGCCCCCTGCCTCACCGGGCTCCGCCGTCCGTGCGGCCTCCTCCCGCCGTCCGCCTCCATCGCCTCCGTCCTCCGCCTCTCCTTCGACCGGCGCCCCCGCTTCTCCCCTCCCCTCGCCGGCCCCTGCACATCATCGTCGCCGTCCGCGACCTCCTCGACCCCTACCGCCTCTCCTCCCACAGAGCGCCCTGGCCGCCCCAGGCGCCGCCGCTTCCTGCGGGCCCTCATCGGCGTCTCCTCATAGTGGCCGTGGCCAAGCCCCACCTCGCCCCGCCGCGTGGTGGACTTCCTCGTCGTCTCGCGTCAGGGCCTCCTAGTGCCACCGCGTCGCCCTCGCCTCCCTGCTGCTTAGCCATTTTTCTTTATTTTTTTTCCACCCCTTCCTATAGCACACAGTTCATGCCTCTGCTCTTGTTGTTTGTTTAACCCCTGGGTGTTAAATGTGTTTGCCTCTACTCCTTTTGTCTGTTTAACCCCTATGTGTTAAATCGAAGACGAGAACCAAAGTTCCCGACAGGGACAATGTGGTTGTCGACATGGAACCGAAGACGGTACCAAACCGGAGGTTCCCAACAAGCACTCCTTCCAGAATCCGGTGACGCTGGCACGCCAAGATCTACCGCATGAAACCGAAGACCGATCCGGAACACCATGATCTTCGACACAGACGCCGAAGACCGATCCCGGAGTTCGAAGACCGATCCTGCCGAAGACCGAACCCGGGAACGCCAAGTTCTTCGACCCGGAGGCCACAGATGTGACAAGTAATTCTTCCCGGATCCGATGCCCGAGAACTCGGACGCCCAGGTCGTCGACATGGATACGCCAAGTACTTCCTCGAGGACGACAGGTTCTTCACCCCGAACGCCAAGACCGACCCGATACGCGGACCCGACAAGATCTTCGCGACGACAAGATCGACACCGACCAGGGCGAATCCGATGCGCCCCCGACGCCAAACCAAGTCCTTCTTCCCGGATGCGACAAGATCTACTGCGTTGTCCGAGAACACTTCCGTCGAGACCGAACCTTGGTGCTATCGCCTTCCTCATCGATCCCCGTCGAACCCTGAGACCGAACCCCGGACCCCCCGGAACCCCAAGATCTTTGGACCCAGATGTGTGAACCTTTTTCGAGCCCTATTTTATAAATGCTATATATGAAATCTATTGCATATAAATTATTCATCTCGCATGCATATCATAATCATGCCGGATCTTTTGCGTGGTATTAAATATTGCATCCGGTGTTTCTTCTAGCGTTTGCTTCTTCGCGGATTAGGCCGATGAGTTGATGTGAGTATCGACAAGTTCTTCGGATATAAATCTCCAGCAGTGTTTCCCAGGGGAGCATCTCTTCCCGTTCTACCTATTTTGCATTTATAGTCTTTATTTCCTCCTGTTGATCTATTGCTATCCGTGTCGCGATGCTTTAGTTTCCGAACACCAGTTATATCCCGTGCAACCCCTATATTGCCTTGGACACCTCCTATTACCCGTGTTTGGTAGATAGCTGGCCTTGCGAGTCGTAGTTGCTTGCTCAGGTGCAATCTCGTGTTATCAAGTACCACAGTTGTTGAAATTCTGGCAGATGTTTATGGTGGAGATGTTTAGTGGTGGAGATGATCATGACTTTAAATACAACTATTAAAAATGCTAGATATAACTAATGCAGAGGCATCGGTGGGCAATATATGTTATTTGGTTCTTCCACGCTCACTTGTGTCCCGTAGGACCCCGAGTACTTGATACCTGTTCCTTGATTTTTCGCACTATCCACATCCGGGAGGCCTTATGGACACCCCTGAGCCAGAGCTTGATTCATTTCTATTTCTTGGGGCCACAAAGTAGTTTGGGGCTTTATTACTATCCTGTACCCATGCCATGTTTTACTCCTTTATTTAAGATTGTGCGTGGAGCACCTGTACTGTTTAGGATCGCGGAGTGTTTTCGCCGTATCAACAAGCCCAGTCACACTTTCGGGTTCCCAGTCGTTTACAGCCATTGACGCAAACCCTGGGTCCGTTCCGGAGCCGGCCAACTTCATTGCGGGTAGCTTAGTGGGGGTGGCCCCCTGAAATATTTCTGAATCCCGTGATCGCTTTGTCGTGAATGCCTCGTTGGGTTTTGAGTTGGTTTTTCCGAGGTTGATCGAGTGTGTGTTGCTATTTGTGCACCCCTGCAGGGTAAAACTTTCTGAAAGCCGTGTCCGCGGTTATGGCCGACTTGGAGCACACTATCTTGATCATAGACAAGCATAACTAAAGTAGTGCTATAAATTTGACTTAATATGTGACTAGTAATCAGAAGCAACTATAACAGAATGGATATTAAAAATGCCAACAACTGGTGGATCTTGGTCATATCGTGTTCTGTTATACCTGCCTAGTAAGTATTGCAACTCCAATGGAATGTGATAAAAGTGCCAACAACTGCTGGGTTTTGGGATTCCTCAGGACAATTATATCTGTCTAGTAAATGTTCCAACTATAACGGAATGGTGATTAAAACCGTCCACTACTTATGCTTCAGGATGACTCATGCTATCTATATCTGATTAGTAATTGCTGCACCTATAATGGAATGAGTAAAATTGCCAACTGTGTGAGTTCCTTGGTCCGACTTCCTCGTTTGGTCTCGAGGGGGGAAATACCAGGAGGGGTTTGTTTGGTGTTAGCTTCAGGTTGGATCCGAATAGGTCTTTCTTATCCCTCTCTGATAACCGCCAGTTGTATCGAGTCTCTATAGGTTGTTTAGTGCCGCTGCGCTGCCGCTTCAGCCCACCATACCTATGTAGGCGAGAGCCGCCGAATTCTAGCCTCGTCGTGTACTAGCCTCAGTACTGACGCTCCTCTTTTTCCTTTGCCCTTTGTCGGCACCCCTTTTGTTTTAGCAGGTTTGAGATCGACGTCGTTAGCAGGGTTACCCTTCCGGCTTGGCCTAGGTAGGGTTATGGACGCCATTGGTTATTCTTCAGGGCTCTTAGCCCCATTTGCATCTTGTCCGTAGTCGGACGCTCTATCGTTTCCAAGGTGATTTGGATCTTTGTATTATATATCTGTATTCTTGACTCATGGAGTCGTTGATGTATATATCTGTTCTATGGGTCCCATCGAGGATTGTTGTGTAATGTTATTACTTCGTTTTCCACCCGCACGAAAGTGCCTGGTGGGCGTCCTTGAATCGTTTCTATACGGGTTTGGCGGAAAAGGGATAAAACTTGCATAGGGACGATTCGAGGGTGTTACACCCTTGCAAGCTCTAGCCCGCCTCCGCCGCCGACGAGCCGAGCAGATCGGAGGATGGCAGATCCTACTACCAAGGAAGAAGTTCTAGCTACAAGCGGGTGAGCTACCCTTCTCTTTGCTATGCACACTAATTATAACTTCTAGCTGGCTACTAAACCTAAAATTGTTTGTTAGCCCAACGCTGACAAACATATTTTGTCCACAGTTTTCTGTCAAGTGGGATCTCTGCGGACCACCCTTACCTGGTTACGGTAGTACTCTTCAGGTACGACTCTAAGGGCAAGTGGTATGGACACCATTGTATCATGATGGAAGAAGCGCCTGCGCAGATCTACACTATATCTGGTATGGTTGCTGCTCTGTGTAATCATGATGAATTATGGCCGAAGCAGACTACAAAGTTCAACTTCATGGATGAACATGGCATCATGGTTCCTCTAACGTGTGACAGTCAGCTAATTGGGTTGATGAAAAGGTATGCTTCGGCTTGCATGTTTGAGATGAATTGTGATGTACTAGATGTGGAAGCTGCTGCAACTGGGAGTCGCCCTTCTATTCTTGGATAGGGTGGTTGCTCGAACCCAATTAGCTCCTGGTAAGCAAAAGTCTCTTGGGGTTCGCATGTTTGTGCTGAATTGTAATTTTTGTTTTATTTACTCTGTAGATATTGGGCAGTTATGCAATAGTCTTGTTTCTTTGACAGGAAGAGCCGCAAGGTTAGAAACATGACTGCTGGGTCAGTCATTTTGCTGCCTGGAGAAATTAAAAACGAGTGGAAAGATGATACTGGACATGATTCTGGTGCCCATTGTTCCGGCGATGCAGAGTACGTGAAGCTAAGAAAATTGGCACCGAGGAAGAGGAAGAAGGCAGGAAATGAAGAAGCCAGTGGACGTGAAGGCTTGGTACCCAGTCTGCGGAAGAAGGCTGCTAGCAATGAAGATGCATAGTAATGTGTTGAACTTGAACCTATATATGTAATTCGGTTAAATTCTGGAGCTCTGTGTGTGGAACTTTGCTGGGCGAAACAATCTACCCACATTCTCTGAGTAAAATGTACCGCGACTTAGGGTTTGGAAACGCCCGAGTCAGTAGTTGAATCCGAAATTGTGATTGTGCCACTACTATCTGAAAACACGCAGCACCGGTTCCACGATTGCTGAGGGGTAGGATGTCTCCAAATAGGACGGAATGTAAGTGGCACAGAAATAAATTATTTAAGCTGCTACACTCCATGAAGCAGCAACTTATTTCAGCTGCTGCACACAATGACATGGAAACATAAACAACAATGGCAACCGATAATGCCCATACGAGGAGGAAATCGGTACCACTTTCTGGCCTAATCTTGAGCCCGTCTATCTCACCGCCTCCCTGCTCCTGCATCCCCTGCATCTGGCGAAGCTCCCGGATCACCAATAACCGGGTGTACATGCTTCCACTTTATAAAATGTGGCTGTGCCATTTGCATGCGGCACAATGCACATAGATTACGTTTAAACAAACCACCAATGTCAGAATACCACCATGATCAGACAAAAGGAAGTAATGCAGGGTTAAGACAGATTAACGGGCGACCAATATTTTTCCTCCCAGGACTCCGGGACCACTAGTTCAGACCGCTAGGTCAACAAGTACAACTATTACAACTTAAAAAGGCACGGAGCTCAAGCTAAATAGAACTAGTTATCACACATCTCCTTGATCTTCCTAATCTTAGCCCGATGCGCATCCTCCTGCGAGAGCAAGGATCAAATTGTCTGCTCCTTCTTTTTTAGCATCTTCCTTGCACAACTTCAATTGTTTCTCTGCATTTTTCCTCATGCACTTGTCAATACTCGTAGTTGTGAACTGTAGGACTTTGGCATGGTGAAGGTCATTCCTTGCTTGAGTCAGTTCTTTCTCTGCTTTAGCCTTCAGGGCCAACGTCACGTCCCTCTCCTTCTCGACTTTGCTAACCTTGTCTTGCACCCTCCTCAGATCTCGTTTAAGCTTGGTCGTGTCAACTAGTTCCCATAGTTTCATCTCAACACTGTCAAGAAGTGAGCTAAATACGGATTCTTTCAACTCAACAGTCATTTCCCATAGTTTGTCTAGCATTTTCTGCATCGATTTGGGCCACTCTGGATCTACCCATTTGACAACACCGCAACTTCCGCCTTGCATCATTGCACGATGTCTTTGACACCGTAGAAACCTCCTGCCTGCGTTTCGTCCTTCGAACGCTACAAATTTAGCAGGCACATATCCATGTTTACATAGCAGAGGACTGTCTTCATCCGCTAAACCGTGATAGTCGGAGTCATACATCATCTGGTTGTCCTAACACATCATACGCGCATGAGTAAACATAGTAGATCTAGCTCAAAAAATAGATAACTGGCCACAGATGATAGAGATAGAGATGAGACGACTCACATTGAAATCACCGTCCCTATCATCACGACGCGTTTCCTCGCCGTCTCCCCTTGAACCCATGGCGAGAGGGGAGGGGGGGGGTGGCTGCCGGAGTGGGGATTGGGATGGAGGCGACATCGGCTTGTGGCTACGGCAGGATGGGAGTGAAGTGGGGAAAGTGGCTTCGAGGGGAAGGAAGAGAAGTACGGGGAGGAAGAGAAGTAATGGGGACATGACACTGGGATATGGCCCACTGAACTCGTGAGTCGTGACACTCGCAACATGGGAGCTCCTGGTGTTGCCAGTTTGTCTAGAGCAAGTGGGCAACAAGCATGGCCAATCATGCCGCAGAACAACCTACTCGCAGATAGCTCTCACGAAGACCATCCCAATCGTCCAAGCGCGCTGATCGAACGGTATGTAATAATCATCAAGCAGAACAACTGTGTTAGGGCGTGCCTTCTAGAAGACTCAGTCTAACGGCCACCATTGGGGGGCTAAGGTTAGGGCTCTCCTAAGGTTAGGATCCATATGTGGTTTATGAGAAGAACACACATGCAATGACACTGGTGATATGTGGTTTGTGAAAATAACACACATGCAATTACTCTAGTGGATACATATGTGGTTTGTGGAAAGAACACACATGCAATGAACACTGGTGGATCCATATGTGGTTCATGACAGGAACACACATGCAATGACATTGGTTGATCCATATGTGGTTTGTGACAAAAACACACATGCAGTGCCATTGGGGTTGATCCATGTGGTTTGTGACAACAACACACATGCAATGACATTGGTTGATCCATGTGGTTTGTGGAAAGAACACACATGCAATGGCATTGGTTGATCCATGTGTGGTTTGTGGAAGGAACACACATGCAATGACACTGGGTGTGGTTCATGAAAAGAAAACACATGCAATGACACTGGTGGATCCATGTGTGGTTTGTGGGAAGAACACACATGCAATGACTCTAGCTATGGTTCATGAAAAGAACACACATCCACTAACACTGGTGGATCCATATGTGGTTTGTGGAAAAGAACAGACATGCAATGACACTGGATGTGGTTCATATGTGGTTTGTGGAAATAACACACATGCAATGACATTGGTTGATCCATATGTGGTTTGTGGAAAGAACACACATGCAATGACATTTGCTGATCCATATGTTGTTTGTGAAAAGAACACACATGCAATGACTCTGGTGGATCCATGTGTGGTTTGTGGAAAGAACACACATGCAATGCCATTGGTTGATCCATATGTGGGTTCATGAAAAGAGCACACATGCAATGCCATTAGTTGATCTATGCGTGGTTTGTGAAAAGAACACACATGCAATGACATTGGTTGATCCATATGTGGGTTCATGAAAAGAACACACATGCAATGCCATTGGTTGATCTATGTGTGGTTTGTGAAAAGAACACACATGCAAAGCCATTGGTGGATCCATGTGTGGTTCATGATAGGAACACACATGCAATAGCATTGGTTGATCCATATGTGGTTTGTGAAAAGAACACACATGCAATGCCATTGGTTGATCCATGTGTCATTTGTGAAAAGTACACAAATGCAATTACCCTAGTGGATACATGTGTGGTTTGTGGAAAGAACACACATGCAATGAACACTGGTGGATCCGTATGTGGTTCATGATAGGAACACACATGCAATGACATTGGTTGATCCATATGTGGTTTGTGACAAAAACACACATGCAATGCCATTGGTTGATCCATATGTGGTTTGTGAAAAGAACACACATGCAATGCCATTGGTTGATCCATATGTGGTTTGTGAAAAGAACACACATGCAATGTCGTTGGTTGATCCATGTGTGGTTTGTGAAAAGAACACACATGCAATGCCATTGGTTGATCCATATGTGGCTTGTGGAAGGAACACACATGCAATTACTCTAGTGGATACATATGTGGTTTGTGGAAAGAACACACATGCAATGAACACTGGTGGATCCATATGTGGTTCATGACAGGAGAACACATGCAATGACATTGGTTGATCCATATGTGGTTTGTGACAAAAACACACATGCAATGCCATTGGGGTTGATCCATGTGGTTTGTGAAAAGAACAAACATGCAATGACTCTGGGTGTGGTTCATGAAAAGAACACACATCCAGTGACACTGGTGGATCCATGTGTGGTTTGTAAGAAGAACACACATGCAATGACACTGGGTGTGGTTCATGAAAAGAATAGACATGCAGTGACACTGGTGGATCCATGTGTGGTTTGTGAGAAGAACACACATGCAATGACACTAGGTGGATCCATGTGTGGTTTGTGAGAAGAACAGACATGCAATGACTCTAGCTGTGGTTTGTGAGAAGAACACACATGCAATGAATCTAGCTCTGGTTCATGAAAAGGACACACATCCAATGACTCTAGTTGTGGTTCATGAAAAGAGCATACATCCAATGACTCTAGTTGTGGTTCATGAAAAGAACACACATCCAGTGACACTGGGGGATCCATATGTGGTTTGTGAACAGAACAGACATGCAATGACTCTGGGTGTGGTTCATGAAAAGAACACACATCCAGTGACACTGGTGGATCTATGTGTGGTTTGTGACAAGAACACACCTGCAATGACACTGGGTGTGGTTCATGAAAAGAACAGACATGCAGTGACACTAGTGTATCCATGTGTGGTTTGTGAGAGCAACACACATGCAATGACACTGGGTGTGGTTCATGAAAAGAACAGACATGCAATGACACTGGTGGATCCATGTGTGGTTTGTGAGAAGAATAGACATGCAATGACTCTTGCTATGGTTTGTGAGAACAACACACATGCAATGACTCTAGTTGTGGTTCATGAAAAGAACACACATCCAATGAATCTAGCTGTGGTTCATGAAAAGAACACACATCCAGTGACACTGGGTGGATCCATGTGTGTTGTTTGTGAAAAGAACAAACATGCAATGACTCTCGGTGTGGTTCATGAAAAGAACACACATCCAATGACACTTGGGGATCCATGTGTGGTTTGTGAGAAGAACACACATGCAATGACACTGGGTGTGGTTCATGAAAAGAACAGACATCCGATGACACTGGTGGATCCATGTGTGGTTTGTGGGAAGAACAGATATGCAATGACACTGAGTGTGGTTCATGAAAAGAACAGACATCCATATGTGGTTTGTGGAAAGAACAGACATGCAGTGACTCTAGCCGTGGTTTGTGGAAAGAACATACATGCAATGACACTGGGTGTGGTTCATGAAAAGAACACACATGCAATGACATTGTGGATCCATGTCTGGTTTGTGAGAAGAACAGACATGCAATGACTCTAGCTGTGGTTTGTGACAAGAACACACATGGAATGACGCTAGATGTGGTTCATTAAAAGAACACACATCCAATGACTTTAGTTGTGGTTCATGAAAAGAACACACATCCATGTGTGGTTTGTGAGAAGAACACACATCCATGTGTGGTTTGTGAGAAGAACACACATGCAATGACACTGGGTGTGGTTCATGAAAAGAACAGACATGCAATGACATTGGTGGATCCATGTTTCGTTTGTGAGAACAACATATATGCAATGACTCTAGCTGTGGTTTGTGAGAAGAACACACATGCAATGACTCTAGCTGTGGTTCATGAAAAGAACACACATCCAATGACTCTAGCTGTGGTTCATGAAAAGAACACACATCCAATGACTCTAGCTAGGGTTCATGAAGAGAACACACATCCAGTGACACTTGGTGTGGTTCATGAAAAGAAAACACATCCAATGATACTGGTAGATCCTTATGTGGTTTATGAAAAGAACAGACATACAATGACTCTAGGTGTGGTTCATGGAAAGAAAACACATCCAGTGACATTGGTAGATCCATGTGTGGTTTGTGGGAAGAACACACATGCAATGATACTGGGTGTAGTTCATGAAAAGAAAACACATGCAATGACACTAGTTGTGGTTCATGGAAAGAACACACATCCAATGACTTTAGCTGTGGTTCATGAAAAGAACACACATCCATGTGTGGTTTGTGAGAAGAACACACATGCAATGACACTGGGTGTGGTTCCTGTAAAGAACAGACATGCAGTGACACTGGTGGATCCATGTGTGGTTTGTGAGAAGAACAGACATGCACTGACTCTAGCCATGGTTTGTGAGAAGAACACACATGCAATGACACTGGTGGATCCATGTGTGGTTTGTGAGAAGAATAGACATGCAATTAGTCTAGTTGTGGTTTTTGAGCAGAACAGACATCCATATGTGGTTTATGGAAAAATCAGACATGCAATGACTCTATGGTTTGTGGAAAGAACAGACATGCAATGACACTGGGTGTGGTTCATGAAAAGAACACACATGCAATGACACTCGTGTATCCATGTGTGGTTTGTGAGAAGAACAGACATGCAATGACTCTAGTTGTGGTTCATGAAAACAAAACACATGCAATGACACTAGATGTGGTTCATGAAAAGAACACACACCCAATGACTTTAGATATGGTTCATGAAAAGAACACACATCCATATGTGGTTTGTGAGAAGAACACACATCCATGTGTGGTTTGTGAGAAGAACACACATGCAATGACACTGGGTGTGGTTCATGAAAAGAACAGACATGCAGTGACATTGGTGGATCCATGTGTGGCTTGTGAGAAGAACAGGCATGGAATGACTCTAGCTGTGGTTTGTGAGAAGAACACACATGCAATGACTTTAGCTTTGGTTTATGAAAATAACACACATCCAATGACTCTAGTTGTGGTTCATGAAAAGAACACACATCCAATGACTCTAGCTGTGGTTCATGAAAAGAACACACATCCAGTGACACTGGGTGTGGTTCATGAAAAGAAAACACATCCAGTGATACTGGTGGATCCTTATGTGGTTTGTGAAAAGAACAAACATGCAATGACTTTGGGTGTGGTTCATAGAAAGAAAACACATCAAGTGACACTGGTGGATCCATGTGTGGTTTGTGGGAAGAACACACATGCAATGATAATGGGTGTGCTTCATGAAAATAAAACACATGCAATGACACTAGCTGTGGTTCATGAAAAGAACACACATCCAATGACTTTAGTTGTGGTTCATGAAAAGAACACACATCCATGTGTGGTTTGTGAGAAGAACACACATCCATGTGTGGTTTGTGAGAAGAACACACATGCAATGACACTGGGTGTGGTTCATGAAAAGAACAGACATGCAATGACATTGCTGGATCCATGTTTGGTTTATGAGAAGAACATACATGCAATGACTCTAGCTGTGGTTTCTAAGAAGAACACACATGCAACGAATCTAGCCGTGGTTCATGAAAAGAACACACATCATATGACTCTAGCTGTGGTTCATGAAAATAACACACATCCAGTGACACTGGGTGTGGTTCATGAAAAGAAAACACATCTAGTGACACTAGTGGATACTTATGTGGTTTTTGGAAAGAACAGACATGCAATGACTCTGGGTGAGGTTCATGGAAAGAAAACACATCCAGTGACACTGGTGGATCAATGTGTGGTTTGTGGGAAGAACACACATGCAATGACACTGGGTGTGGTTCATGAAAAGAAAACACATGCAATGACACTGGTGGATCCATGTGTGGTTTGTGGGAATAACACACATGCAATGATACTGGGTGTGGTTCATGAAAAGAAAACACATGCAATGACACTGGTGGATCCATGTGTGGTTTGTGAGAAGAACACACATGGAATGACACTGGGTGTGGTTCATGAAAAGAACACACATCCAATGACACTAGTGGATCCATGTGTGGTTTGTGAGAAGAACAGACATGCAATGACTCTAGCTGTGGTTCATGAAAAGAACAGACATCCATATGTGGTTTGTGGAAAGAAGAGACATGCAATGACTCTAGTTGTGGTTTATGGAAAGAATATACATGCAATGACACTGGGTGTGGTTCATGAAAAGAACACACATGCAATGACACTGGTGGATCCATGTGCGGTTTGTGAGAAGAACAGACATGCAGTGACTCTAGCTGTGGTTTGTGAGAAGAACACACACGCAATGACTCTAGCTGTAGTTCATGAAAAGAATACACATACAATGGCTTTAACTGTGGTTCATGAAAAGAACACACATCCATGTCTGGTTTGTGAGAAGAACACACATGCAATGACACTGGGTGTGGTTCACAAAAAGAACATACATGTATTGACAATGGTGGATCCATCTGTGGTTTGTGGGAAGAACACACATGAAAATGCCACTCGGTGTGGTTCATGAAAACAAAAAAAATGCAATCACACTGGTGGATCCATGTGTGGTTTGTGGGAAGAACACACATGCAATTACACTGGGTGTGGTTCATGAAAATAAAACACATGCAATGATACTGGTGGATCCATGTGTGGTTTGTGGGAAGAACAGACATGCAATGACTCTAGTTGTGGTTCATGAAAAGAACAAATATCCATATGTGGTTTGTGGAAAGAACAGACATGCAATCACACTAGCTATGGTTTGTGGAAAGAACAGACATGCAATGACACTAGGTGTGGTTCATGAAAAGAACACACATGAAATGACATTGGTGGATCCATGTGTGGTTTGTGAGAAGAACAAACATGCAATGACTCTAGATGTAGTTTGAGACAAGAACACAGAAGCAATGACTCTAGCTGTGGTTCATGAAGAGAACACACATCCAATGACTTTAGTGGTGGTTCATGAAAAGAACACACATCCATGTGTGGTTTGTGAGAAGAACACACATCCATGTGTGGTTTGTGAGAAGAACAGACATGTAATGACACTGGGTGTGGTTCATGAAAAGAACAGACATGCAGTGACACTAGTGGATCCATGTGTGGTTTGTGACAAGGACACACATGCAATGACACTAGGTGTGGTTCATGAAAAGAACACACATCCAATGACACCGGTGGATCCATGTGTGGTTTGTGAGAAGAACAGATATGCAATGACTCTAGCTGTAGTTTGTGAGAAGAACAGACATCCATATGTGGTTTGTGGATAGAACAGACATGCACTTACTCTAGTTGTGGTTTGTGGAAAGAACAGACATGCAATAACACTGGGTGTGGTTCATGAAAAGAACACACATGCAATGACACTAGTGGATCCATCTATGGTTTGTGAGAAGATAGACATGCAATGACTCTAGCCGTGGTTTGTGAGAAGAACACACATGCAATGACTCTAGCTGTGGTTCATGAAAAGAACACACATCCAATGACTTTAGCTGTGGTTCATGAAAAGAACACACATCCATGTGTGGTTTGTGAGAAGAACACACATCCATGTGTGGTTTGTGAGAAGAACACACATCCATGTGTGGTTTGTGAGAAGAACACACATGCAATGACACTAGGTGTGGTTCATCCAAATAACAGACATGCAATGACATTGGTGGATCCATGTTTGGTTTGTTTGAAGAACAGACATGCAATGACTATAGCTGTGGTTTGTGAGAAGAACACACATGCAATGACTCTAGTTGTGGTTCATGAAAAGAACACACATCATATGACTCTAGCTATGGTTCATGAAAAGAACACACATCCAATGACTCTAGCTGTGGTTCATGAAAAGAACACACATCCAGTGACACTGGGTGTGGTTCATGAAAAGAAAACACATCCAATGATATTGGTGGATCCTTATGTGGTCTGTGAAAAGAACAGACATGCAATGACTCTGGGTGTTGTTCATGGAAATAAAACACATCCAGTGACACTGGTGGATCCATGTGTGGTTTGTGGGAAGAACACACATGCAATGACACTGAGTTTGGTTCATGAAAAGAAAACACATGCAATGACACTAGTGGATCCATGTGTGGTTTCTGGGAAGAACACACACGCAATGACACTGGGTGTGGTTGATGAAAAGAAAACACATGTAACGACACTGGTGGATCCATGTGGGGTTTGTGGGAAGAACACACATGGAATGACACTGGGTGTGGTTCATGAAAAGAAAACACATGCAATGACACTGGTGGATCCATGTGTGGTTTGTGGGAAGAACAGACATGCAATGCCACTGGGTGTGGTTCATAAAAAGAACACACATGCAATGACACTGGTGGATCCATGTGTGCTTTGTGAGAAGAACAGACATGCAATGACTCTAGCTGTGGTTCATGAAAAGAACAGACATCCATATGTGGTTTGTGGAAAGAATAGAAATGCAATGACTCTAGCTGTGGTTTGTGGAAAGTATAGACATGCAATGACACTGGGTGTGGTTCATGAAAAGAACACACATGCAATGACACTGGTGGATCCATCTGTGGTTTGTGAGAAGAACAGACATGCAACGACTCTAGCTGTGGTTTGTGAGAAGAACACACATCCATGTGTGGTTTGTGAGAAGAACACACATGCAATGACACTGGGTGTGGTTCATGAAAAGAACAAACATGCACTGACACTGGTGGATCCATGTGTGGTTTGTGGGAAGAACACACATGCAATGACAATGGGTGTGGTTCATGAAAAGAAAGCACATGCAATGGCACTGGTGGATCATGTGTGGTTTGTGGGAAGAACACACATGCAATGACACTAGGTGTGGTTCATGACAAGAAAACACATGCAATGAAACTGGTGGATCCATGTGTGGTTTGTGGGAAGAACAGACATGCAATGACACTGGGCGTGGTTCAAGAAAAGAACACACATGCAATAACACTGGTGAATCCATGTGTGGTTTGTGAGAAGAACAGACATGCAATGACTCTAGCTATGGTTCATGAATAGAACAGAAATCTATATGTGGTTTGTGGAAAGAACAGACATGCAATGACTCTAGCTATGTTTTGTGGAAGAAAAGACATGCAATGACACTAGTTGTGGTTCATGAAAAGAACACACATGCAATGACACTGGTGGATCCATGCGTGGTTTGTGAGAAGAAAAGACATGCAATGACTCTAGCTGTGGTTTGTGAGAAGAACACACATGTAATGACTCTAGCTGTGGTTCATGAAAAGAACACACATCCAATGACTTTAGCTGTGGTTCATGAAAAGAACACCCATCCATGAGTGGTTTGTGAGAAGAACACACATCCATGTGTGGTTTGTGAGAAGAACACACATGCAATGACACTGGGTGTGGTTCATGAAAAGAAAAGACATGCAGTGACACTGGTGGATCCATGTATGGTTTGTGAGAAGAACACACATGCAATGACACTGGGTGTGGTTCATGAAAAGAACACACATCCAATGACACTTGTGGATCCATGTGTGGTTTGTGAGAAGAACAGACATGCAATGACTCTAGCTGTGGTTTGTGAGAAGAACATACATCCATATGTGGTTTGTGGAAAGAACAGACATGCAATGACTCTAGCAGTGGTTTGTTGAAAGAATAGACATGCAATGACACTGGGTGTGGTTCATGAAAATAACAGACATGCAATGACACTGGTGGATCCGTGTGTGGTTTGTGGGAAGAACAAACATGCAATGACACTGGGTGTGGTTCATGAAAAGAAAACACATGCAATGACACTAGCTGTGGTTCATGAAAATAACACACATCCAATGACTTTAGCTGTGGTTCATGAAAAGAACACACATCCATATGTGGTTTGTGTGAAGAACACACATCCATGTGTGGTTTGTGAGAAGAACACACATGCAATGATACTGGGTGTGGTTCATGAAAATAACAGACAGGAAGTGACAGTGGTGGATCCATGTGTGGTTTGTGAGAAGAATAGACATGCAATGACTCTAGCTGTGGTTTGTGAGAAGAACACACATGCAATTTGTCTAGCTATGGTTCATGAAAAGAACACACATCCAATGACTCTACCTGTGGTTCATGAAAAGAACACAGATCCAGTGACACTGGTTGTGGTTCATGAAGAGAAAACACATCCAATGCTACTGGTGGATCCTTATGTGGTTTGTCAAAATAACAGACATGCAATGACTCTGGGTTTGGTTCATGGAAAGAAAACACATCCAGTGACACTGGTGGATCCATGTGTGGTTTGTGGGAAGAACACACATGCAATGACATTGTGTGTGGTTCATCAAAATAAAAAACATGCAATGACACAGGTGGATCCATGTGTGGTTTGTGGGAAGAACACACATGCAATGACACTAGGTGGTTCATGAAAAGAAAACACATGCAATGACACTGGTGGATCCATGTGTGGTTTGTGGGAAGAACAGACATGCAATGACACTGGGTGTGGTTCATGAAAAGAAAACACGTGCAATGACACTAGCTATGGTTCATGAAAAGAACACACATCCAATGACTTTAGCTGTGGTTCATGAAAAGAACACACATCCATGTGTGGTTTGTGAGAAGAACACACATGCAATGACACTGGGTGTGGTTCATGAAAAGAACAAACATGCAGTGACACTGGTTGATCCATGTGTGGTGTCAACACCCGGATTTTTAATACCAGATGCCCGTTATGCCATACCTCGCAATCCCAGGATTACCATTTTTGCGAGACATAACGGATTGGATATCACAGTACATCATCCATTACAAACCATACATAAGGTTTTACACAAATAAGGATCTCATGGTCCAGTCTTAATACAACAAGTAGCGGAAATAAAAGATAGCGTAGCGGTAGGGTCCATCTTCAGGGGCACAGGCAATGCTGACGAAGGCAGATAGTCCTAGTTATCATAGACGTCCTGCTGACCATCATCTTGATAATCTCCTTCATAGTCTGGCCATGATAATAGCCAGGGACAAAAGCCATGAGTACTCTTTAAGTACTTGCAAACTACCACTAACAAGTAGTATAATTCTAAGTTAAAGTGCTAGAGCTAAGTTTAACTATAAAGTTAAGTTTGAAACCTAAGCTGAGTTCTGAAGCAAAGAAAGATAAAGTAAAGTTCTAGAATCACTTAAGTTGGGAAGCTATTGTCATAAACCTAACCCTGTTGTGGTCAAGTCAAGATTCATCATTCACATCAAGTTATTTAGAAAACATCTGACAACGAAACAGTATGGCCATTCCAACTTTCCATAACCGCGGACGCGGCTATTCGAATAGTTTGACACTCTGCATAGGTGGTACACTTTCACCACAAGATTCGATACATCTATCAGGGATAACCCTGAATCATCATACTGAGTATGCAGATAATCAAACATAACCTTCCCTTTACACACCCTAGTATAAGCACCTCTCCTATGAGCATGGCCTCCCAACCATGACCATCAGTCATCTTGGGCACTGCATAGGTGGACAACATTGAGAGGTAGCCTCAGCTCAAACCTCTCCCATGAGGGAACTAATACTAATGCATATAAATTTCCAGCTAAGCCTTACCCAATTCAGGTAGTGTGGTTGTATGGTAAATTTGGAATGGTATCGCATCCGAATCCAACCATCAGTTTTATAAAAGGGTTAAGGCTCATGCCTCAATATTTTCATCATCCTCAACCATTTGTGTTTCTCAACACATGTCAAAACATCTCAATAGAATGACTCATCATTCCAAGGTTTTCATAATTCATTTTCACCAAGTGTTTCCATCTAAAGTGACTCAAGTTTTTGATCTACTCTAAACTACTAAGTTAAGAGTGTTCACTAAGGTGGAAAAGATGGGTTCAATCTCATGCCATAGAATGACATCTAAAGGTTTCTAAGTAGGTCAAGTTTTATACTTTTTATGCTACCTTCAAAAACAAGTAAAGAACTTTGTGTACTAAGGGGAGTAAAACTTGTAAGTAAGACTTGGGGTACTAATAGTCAAAAGGGTGTGATCAAAGCATGCTTAAGGCATCTTTGCTAAACCATCTAGTTTGATTCTAGTTGCTAAGTACTACACTTGCAAGTACTAACTTGCAAGGGTCAATCTTGGATAGCGCTAGCTTGCGAAGGGTAGCTTGCACTGTTAATGGTGGCTTGCCTTGGTTGGTGCAGTGATTGAAGTTTTCTTCTTCTTCTTCTTCTTGGTAGAACTCCTCCTCGAAAGCTTGGTCGGTACTAGCATCTATAAATGCATAGGGAGTAGACAATCACCAAACAATACTTAACTAGGCTAAGTAGCATTCTAAAACACACATTTGATGATCTATTATCATCACAAACATCACAAGTTTTAATTCAATAGTTTCATCCTTTTTATTTTAGAAAAGTAATTTCTACTCATTGAAATATTAACTAAAATTTAATATTCACCACCAAAATATGGGATCATGTGGACACATGTCCTCACCACATATTCTAACATGTGGGAATGAGATTTAAGGGTTGGATCAATATTACTTTAGTTTAAGTTCATTATTTAATGATTTAAAGTGGCTAGAAATGCCTATATAGCATTATTTTGGTACTAGTCCAAAGTCGCTGCATGTAAACCTTAATATTATTACATATTTAGATAGATATGATGAAATGTGATTTTTGAGAGTTGGAATCAACTCAAAAGCTAACTTGGTTGATTTTATAAAAATGTTGCAAGTTGCAAAAGCTTCTTTCTTCTTATTTTTATTAGGAGAGACCTATAACTCTAATTGAATTAAATCCAACGGGCTTGGATAGATCATCTTAATACCTTTCATACAAAATTGGTTTCATGGAATTTGGATTTGTCAAACTCACAGAATTGAATTTTGAAATAGTGGACAGAAACTAGATTTAACTAAAAAGAAAAATCCAGATTTGAATGGGTGGGCTAGCGCGGGAAAAGAAATGGGCCGGTCCACTGGTGCTCCGCGGCGCGGGGCTCAGCTGACAGGGGGCCCGCTTGTTAGCGGCACTTAAAACGCGAAACGGTACGCGCGCTATGGGTCGTAGGATTAGAAGAGGAATCTACGGCTGAGGGTCGTCGTCGACGACGAATAGGTCGCCGGCGAGCTCGAACCCTAACGGCTCGGTGGGGGTCTGCTGGAGGCATACCAGGGCTCCAGCGGGGTCGGTGAGGCGGGCAAACGAACTAGAAGACGACGACGAGGCGAGGCGCAGTTGTGGTGGAGCTTGGGGTGGTCGCAATCAACGGCGCCCTTCTCCTCCAGAGGTGGCGGCTCCGGCTCTAATTCCGGCGAGCTGCTGCTCCCTTTGCTCCGGCGAGAGGTGGGTGAGGTTCAGAGAGGTGAGGGGAGTGGAATGGTGTGGAGAAAAGAGGCTGGGGAGGTCTCCTTTTATAGGCCTGACGGTGAGACCGAGCGGGATGGACAGTCGACGGTGGCGACATGGCTACGGCGGGGTAGAGGCATGGCTGCGGGTGGCGATCGATGTGTGGTTCCCTGGCGGTGCTCTAGAACTTGAATGCGAGCGTAGGGGCGGTGGCACACGGTCTGAGCGAGGTGGCGCTCTGAGCGGCAGAGGCGGTGGTGTCCACGGCGAGCGGTGGGTGTGAGGCGTTGGGCGGCCAGCGGGGGTGTCTAGGGTGTTCTCCAGGTCGAGGCGGAGCGGCGGGCGTGGGCTGCTGCCAAGGGGCGGTCTGTGCGAGCGGGGACCAAGCACGCTCTGGGGGTGGCACTGGCATGGTGCGGTGGTCCACTGCTGCTCTGGGCTCGGGCAAGGGACAGGGGGTGGTGGTGAGCTCCTGGCTACCTCCTAGACATGGAGAGGGAAGAGGGAATGGTCTGCTGCAGCGAGGCAAGGGTTGGCCGGCGAGGCATGGCTCGGCATGGCATGGCATGGGGACTAGGGACAAGGTAGAGGGGTGTTAGGGGTTTGGTTAGATCAATAGGGGACAGAGGAGATAAATGAAGGTCATTTGGGGGCAAAACCCTGTAGTAATCAGTGAGCTAGGATTAGAGTAGAGATTATGCATGCCAAGTGTTTGATTAAATGGCCGCATGAAAGAAAGTTTTGAATTTTGGTTTCAAAATTTTTGAGTGATCTCCACTAGTGATAGGTAGTCTCTGGTTGCAAGGGTTTTGAAAGTGGAGCTCAAAGAGATAGTTTTTGAAATAGGGGAGATCTATGCATATGCATTAGATTAAATTTTAAACTGTCATTTAAAATAGTTAACAGAATGTTTTTAGCAGATCAAAAGGTGGGCCTTGGTACCTCATTATGTGTACTAGCAAGGGGTACCAAGATCAAGAATTGTTTCTGTTAAGTTTTGAGTACTAGGAATAGCCAAAGTAGGCATGAGAGTGAAATTTGCCAAAATGACCATTCCTCCTTTTTAATTCCTTTTGATTTGATTTTCTTTAGGAAAAGTTTGGGAATGATGTAGATGATAATCAAATCACCTCAGAAACATTTTACAAGCCTTGGATCATTCAATCATGGCAATTCAAACAACTCCTATTTTAAATGCACACATATATGAATGCTTTCATTTTAAATTTGAAAAAGTTTTTGTTAACCCTATTTTTGGATGATTTCATCTTGATAACCTTGGATTGAAGTTTTCAGATGTTACATGTGGTTTGTGAGAAGAACAGACATGCAATGACTCTAGATGTGGTTTGTGAGAAGAACGGACATGCAATGACTCTATTTGTGGTTCATGAAAAAACACATCCAACGACTCTAGCTGTGGTTCATGAAAAGGACACACATCCAATGACTCTAGCTGTGGTTCATGAAAATAACACACATCCAGTGACACTAGGTGTGGTTCATTAAAATAAAACACATCCAATGATAATGGTGGATCCTTATGTGGTTTGTGAAAAGAACAGACATGCAATGACTCTGGGTGTGGTTCATGGAAAGAAAACACATCCAGTGACACTGGTGGATCCATGTGTGGTTTGTGGAAAGAACACACATACAATGACACTAGGTGTGGTTCATGAAAAGAAAACACATGCAATGACACTAGCTGTGGTTCATGAAAAGAACACACATCCGATGACTTTAGCTGTGGTTCATGAAAAGAACACACATCCATGTGTGGTTTGTGAGAAGAAAACACATCCATGTGTGGTTTGTGAGAAGAACAAACATGCAATGACACTTGGTGTGGTTCATGAAAAGAACAGTAATGCAGTGACACTGGTGGATCCATGTGTGGTTTGTGAGAAGAAACATGTAATGACTCTAGCCGTGGTTTGTGAGAAGAACACACATGCAATGACACTGGTGGATCCATGTGTGGTTTGTGAGAAGAACAGACATGCAATGACTCTAGCTATGGTTCATGAATAGAATAGACATCCATATGTGATTTGTGGAAAGAACAGACATGCAATGACTCTAGCTGTGGTTTGTGGAAAGAACAGACATGCAATGACACTGGGTGTGGTTCATGAAAACAACACACATGCAATGACACTGGTGGATCCATGTGTGGTTTGTGAGAAGAATAGACATGCAATGACTCTAGCTGTGGTTTTGTGAGAAGAACACACATGCAATGACTCTAGCTGTGGTTCATGAAAAGAACACACATCCAATGACTTTAGCTGTGGTTC
Source organism: Avena sativa (assembly GCA_916181665.1). Lineage (NCBI taxonomy): Eukaryota > Viridiplantae > Streptophyta > Magnoliopsida > Poales > Poaceae > Avena > Avena sativa. Next base: position 98,972,128 of record OV702287.1, on the reverse strand, counting down.
ATGAAAAGGACACCCATCCATGTGTGGTTTGTGAGAAGAACACACATCCATGTGTGGTTTGTGAGAAGAACACACATGCAATGACACTGGGTGTGGGTCATGAAAAGAAAAGACATGCTATGACACTGGTGGATCCATGTGTGGTTTGTGAGAAGAACACACATACAATTACACTGGGTGTGGTTCATGAAAAGAACACACATCCAATGACACTAGTAGATCCATATGTGGTTTGTGAGAAGAACAGACATGCAATGACTCTAGCTGTGGTTTGTGAGAAGAACAGACATGCAATGACACTGGGTGTGGTTCATGAAAAGAACACACATGCAATGACACTGGTGGATCCATGTGTCGTTTGTGGGAAGAACAGACATGTAATGACATTGGGTGTGGTTCATGAAAAGAAAAAACATGCAATCACACTAGATGTGGTTCATGAAAACAAAACGCATCCACTGACTTTAGCTGTGGTTCATGAAAAGAACACACATCCAATGACTGTAGCTATGGTTTGTGAGAAGAACACACATCCAATGACTCTAGCTCTGGTTCATGAAAAGAACACACATCCAATGACTGTAGCTGTGGTTCATGAAAAGAACACACATCCAATGACACCGGGTGTGGTTCATGAAAATAAAACACATCCAATGATACTGGTGGATCCTTATGTGGTTTGTGAAAAGAACAGACATGCAATGACTCTGGGTGTGGTTCATGGAAAGAAAACACATCAAGTGACACTGGTGGATTCATGTGTGGTTTGTGGGAAGAACACACAAGCAATGACACTAGGTGTGGTTCATGAAAAGAAAACACATGCAATGACACTGGTGGATCCAAGTGTGGTTTGTGGGAAGAATACACATGCAATGACACTGGGTGTGGTTCATGAAAAGAAAACACATGAAATGACATTGGTGGATCCATGTGTGGTTTGTGGGAAGAACAGACATGCAATAACACTAGGTGTGGTTCATGAAAAGAAAACACATGCAATGACACTAGCTGTGGTTCATGAAAATAACACACATCCAATGACTTTAGCTGTGGTTCATGAAAAGAAGACACATCCATGTGTGGTTTGTGAGAAGAACACACATGCAATGACACTAGGTGTGGTTCATGAAAAGAAGAGACATGCAGTGACACTGGTGGATCCATGTGTGGTTTGTGAGAAGAACAGACATGCAATGACTCCAGTTATGGTTTGTGAGAAAAACAGACATGCAATGACTCTATTTGTGGTTCATGAAAAAAAATACATCCAACGACTCTAGCCGTGGTTCATGAAAAGAACACACATCCAATGATTCTAGTTGTGGTTCATGAAAAGAACACACATCTAGTGACATTGGGTGTGGTTCATGAAAAGAAAACACATCCAATGATACTGGTGGAATCTTATGTGGTTTGTGAAAAGAACAGACATGCAATGACTCTGGGTGTGGTTCATGGAAAGAAAACACATCCAGTGACACTGGTGGATCCATGTGTGGTTTGTGGGAAGAACACACATGCAATGACACTGGGTGTGGTTCATGAAAAGAAAACACATGCAATGACACTAGCTGTGGTTCATGAAAAGAACACACATTCAATGACTTTAGCTGTGGTTCATGAAAAGAACACACATCCGTGTGTTGTTTGTGAGAAGAACACACATCCATGTGTTGTTTGTGAGAAGAACAAACATGTAATGAAACTGGGTGTGGTTCATGAAAATAATAGACATGCAGTGACACTGGTGGATCCATGTCTGGTTTGTGAGAAGAACAGACATGTAATGACTCTAGCCGTGGTTTGTGAGAAGAACACACATGCAATGCCAGTCGTGGATCCATGTGTCGTTTGTGAGAAGAACAGACATGCAATGACTCTACCTGTGGTTTGTGAGAACAAAAGACATCCATATGTGGTTTGTGCAAAGAACACACATGCAATGACTCTAGCTATGGTTTGTGGAAAGAACAGACATGCAATGACACTTGGTGTGGTTCATGAAAAGAACACACATGCAATAACACTGGTGGATCCATGTGTGGTTTGTGAGAAGAACAAACATGCAATGACTCTAGCTGTGGTTCATGAAAAGAACAGACATCCATATGTGGTTTGTGGAAAGAATTGACATGCAATGAATCTAGCCATGGTTTGTGGGAAGAACAGACATGCAATGACACTAGGTGTGGTTCATGAAAAGAACACACATGCAATGACACTGGTGGATCAATGTGTGGTTTGTGAGAAGAACAGACATGCAACGACTCTAGCTGTGGTTTGTGAGAAGAACACACATGCAATGACTCGAGTTGTGGTTCATGAAAAGAACAAACATGCAATGACACTGGTGGATCCATGTGTGGTTTGTGAGAAGAACAAACATGCAATGACTCTAGCTGTGGTTTGTGATAAGAACACACATGCAATGACTCTAGCTGTGGTTCATGAAAAGAACATACATCCAATGACTTTAGTTGTGGTTCATGAAAAGAACACACATCCATGTGTGGTTTGTGAGAAGAACACACAACTATGTATAGTTTGTGAGAAGAACACACATGCAATGACACTGGGTGTGGTTCATGAAAAGAACAGACATGAAGTTACAGTGGTGGATCCATGTGTGGTTTGTGAGAAGAACACACATGCAATGACACTGGGTGTGGTTCATGAAAAGAACACACATCCAATGCCACTAGTGGATCCATGTGTGGTTTGTGAGAAGAACAGACATGCAATGACTCTAGCTGTGGTTTGTGAGAAAACAGACATCCATATGTGGTTTGTGGAAAGAACAGACATGCAATGACTCGAGCTGTGGTTTGTGGAAAGAACAGACATGCAATGACACTGGGTGTGGTTCATTAAAAGAACACACATGCAATGACACTGGTGGATCCATTTGTGGTTTATGGGAAGAACATACATGCAATGACACTGGGTGTGGTTCATGAAAAGAAAACACATGCAATGACACTAGCTGTGGTTCATGAAAAGAACACACATCCAATTACTTTAGCTGTGGTTCATGAAAAGAACACACATCCATGTGTGGTTTGTGAGAAGAACACACATGCAATGACACTGGGTGTGGTTCATGAAAAGAACATACATGAAGTGACAGTGGTGGATCCATGTGTGGTTTGTGAGAATAATAGACATGCAATGACTCTAGTTGTGGTTTGTGAGAAGAACACACATACAATGACTCTAGCTGTGGTTCCTAAAAGTACACACATCCAATGACTCTAGCTGTGGTTCATGAAAAGAACACACATCTAGTGAGACTGGGTGTGGTTCATGAAAACAAAACACATCCAATGATACTGGTGGATCCTTATGTTGTTTGTGAAAAGAACAGACATGCAATGACTCTGGGTGTGGTTCATGGAAAGAAAACACATCCAGTGACACTGGTGGATCCATGTGTGGTTTGTGGGAAGAACACACATGCAATGACACTGGGTGTGGTTCATGAAAATAAAACACATGCAATGACACTAGTGGATCCATGTGTGGTTTGTGGGAAGAACACACATGCAATGACACTGGGTGTGGTTCATGAAAAGAAACACATGCAATGACACTGGTGGATCCATATGTGGTTTGTGGGAAGAACAGACATGCAATGACACTGGGTGTGGTTCATGAAAAGAAAACACAAGCAATGACACTAGATGTGGTTCATGAAAAGAACACATATCCAATTACTTTAGCTGTGGTTCATGAAAAGAACACACATCCATGTGTGGTTTGTGAGGAGAATACACATACATGTGTGGTTTGTGAGAATAACACACATGCAATGACACTGGGTGTGGTTCATGAAAAGAACAGATATGTAGTGACACTGGTGGATCCATGTGTGGTTTGTGAGAAGAACAGACATGCAATGACTCTAGCTATGGTTTGTGAGAAGAATAGACATGCAATGACTCTAGCTGTGGTTCATGAAAAGAACACACATCCAATGACTCTAGCTGTGGTTCATGAAAAGAACACACATCCAATCACTCTAGTTGTGGTTCATGGAAAGACCACACATCTAGTGACACTGGGTGTGGTTCATGAAAAGAAACACATCCAATGATACTGGTGGATCCTTATGTAGTTTGTGAAAAGAACAGACATGCAATGACTCTGGGTGTGGTTCATGGAAAGAAAACACATCCAGTGACACTGGTGGATCCATGTGTGGTTTTTGGGAACAACACACATGCAATGACACTAGGTGTGGTTCATGAAAAAACCACATGCAATGACACTAGCTGTGGTTCATGAAAAGAACACACATCAAATGACTTTAGCTATGGTTCATGAAAAGAACACACATCCATGTGTGGTTTGTGAGAAGAATACACATCCATGTGTGGTTTGTGAGAAGAACAAACATGCAATGACACTGGGTGTGGTTCATGAAAAGAACAGACATCCAGTGACACTGGTGGATCCATGTGTGGTTTGTGAGAAGAACAGACATGCAATGACTCTAGCCGTGGTTTATGAGAAGAACACACATGCAATGACACTAGTGGATCCATGTGTGGTTTGTGAGAAGAACACACATGCAATGACTCTAGCTGTGGTTTGTGAGAACAACAGACATCCATATGTGGTTTGTGGAAAAAACAGACATGCAATGACTCTAGCTATGGTTTGTGGAAAGAACAGACATCCATATGTGGTTATGCATTAGAAACAGCCGCATTCACTTTAAATAGGGCACCGTCTAAATCCGTTGAAACGACACCGTATGAATTATGGTTTGGGAAGAAACCTAAATTGTCGTTCCTTAAAGTTTGGGGATGCGAAGCCTATGTAAAGAAGTTACAGCCGGACAAGCTTGAACCCAAAGCGGAAAAATGCGTCTTCATAGGATACCCAAAGGAAACTATTGGGTATACCTTCTATCATAGATCCGAAGGCAAAATCTTCGTTGCTAAGAATGGATCCTTTCTAGAGAAGGAATTTCTCTCGAAAGAATTGACTGGAAGGAAAGTAGAACTCGACGAGGTTGTCGAACCTTCTCTCGAAATTGCGAGTAGCGCAGCACCGGAAGAAGTTCCTGTGGTGCCTGCACCAATAAGAGGGGAAGCTAATGATGATGATCGTGAAACTTCGGTTGAAGTTGCTACAGAGCCTCGGAGGTCAACGAGAACTCGTACCACTCCAGATTGGTATGATTCCGTTATGAATGTCATGGTGGTGGACAACACCGATGACCCCGAGACATATGAGGAAGCGATGATGAGCCCAGATTCCAATAAATGGCAAGAAGCCATGAAATCCGAGATTGGATCCATGTACGAAAACCAAGTATGGACTTTGGTAGACTTACCGGATGGCCGAAAGGCTGTCGAGAACAAATGGATTTTCAAGAAGAAAACAGATGCTGATGGTAATATTACTGTCTATAAAGCTCGACTTGTCGCAAAAGGGTTTCGACAAATTCAAGGAGTTGACTACGATGAGACTTTCTCACCAGTAGCGAAGCTAAAGTCTGTGAGGATTATGTTAGCAATCGCTGCATATTATGATTATGAGATATGGCAGATGGATGTCAAAACAGCATTCCTCAATGGAGACATTGATGAAGAGTTGTATATGATGCAACCCAAAGGTTTTGTCGATCCTAAAGATGCTAACAAGATATGCAAACTTCAACGGTCCATCTATGGATTGAAGCAAGCATCCCGAAGTTGGAATCAACGTTTTGATAAGGTAATCAAAAGTTTTGGTTTTATACAAACTTATGGAGAAGCTTGTATTTACAAGAAAGTGAGTGGGAGCTCTGTAGCGTTCTTAATACTATATGTGGATGACATATTGTTGATTGGGAATGATGTAGACCTTCTTAATAGTGTCAAAGAATATTTGAATAATAGTTTTTCAATGAAGGATCTTGGCGAAGCAGCTTACATATTAGGCATAAAGATTTATAGAGATAGATCGAAACGCCAAATATCATTGTCACAGAGTACATATTTGGACAAAGTTCTAAAGAAGTTTGGAATGGAAGAAAGCAAGAAAGGGTTCTTGCCCATGTTGCCCAATACGACCTTGAGTAAAACTCAAAGTCCGACATCGGCAGAAGATAGAGAAAGGATGAGTAAGACTCCCTATGCCTCAGCCATAGGATCTCTAATGTATGCCATGCTATGTACTAGACCCGACATTGCATATGCTGTTAGTTTAACTAGCAGATATCAAAGTGATCCAGGAGTGGATCATTGGACAGCGGTCAAAAACATCCTTAAGTACTTGAGAAGAACTAAGGATATGGTTCTTTCTTATGGAGGTGATGAACAGCTCGTTGTTAATGGTTACACCGATGCTAGTTGGAACACTGATCCGGATGATTCTAAATCACAATCCGGATACGTATTTATTTTGAATGGTGCAGCAGTTAGCTGGAGGAGTGCAAAGCAAAGCGTTGTGGCGAGATCTTCAACTGAATCGGAATACATGGCTGCTTCGGAGGCTTCACAAGAAGCGATATGGATGAAAGAGTTCATTACAGAGCTGGGTGTGGTTCCTAGTGCGCTGGACCCAATGCCTATCTACTGTGATAACATGGGCGCCATAGCCAATGCGCAAGAACCAAGGTCACACAAGAAGCTGAAGCATATCAAGCTGCGTTTTCACGCTATTCGAGAACATATCCAGGATGGGGATATAAAGATTTGCAAAGTACACACAGATCTGAATGTGGCGGATCCGTTGACTAAACCTCTCCCGAGGGCAAAACATGACCAACACCAAACTGCCATGGGTGTTCGGTATATTACCATGTAATCTAGATTAGATGACTCTAGTGCAAGTGGGAGACTGTTGGAGATATGCCCTAGAGGCAATAATAAATATAGTTATTATTATATCTTTGTGTTTATTATAAATGTTTATATTCATGCTATAATAGTATTAACAAGGAAACATTAATACTTGTGTGAATTGTAAACTTAAATTGAAGTCCCTAGTATAGCCTCTATACTTCACTAGCTTGTTGGTTAATAGATGATTGTGGTTTCCCTATCATGAACATTGAGATGTTATTAACAACAAGATCATATCGTTAGGAGAATAATATGGTGGACATACTCCTATAGATAAGCGTAGCATAAAGATCGAGTCATTTCAATAGTTCATTTGCTATATGCTTTCTGATACATAGTTATCTAATTCCTTCGACCATGAGATCATGCATATCACCTTTACCAGATGGATGCTTTGATATCATCAAACACCACACCGTAACAGGGTGGCTATAAAGGTGGCATTGAGTGTTCGGAAAGTATTGGTTGAAACACATGGATCAAGAGTGGGATTTGTCCATCCATATGACGGATAGATATTCTCTGGGCCCTCTCGGTGAAATGTCATCCAATTAGCTTGCAAGCATGTGACTGGGTCACAAGGGATCACATATCACGGGAACGAGAAAAGAGTACTTATCAGTAACGAGGTTGAACTAGGTATGCAGAGATACCGACGATCATAACCTCGGATAAGTAACATATCGTGAGACAAAGGGAAATTGGTATCGTATGTAAGTGGTTCATTCGATCGCAATGTAATCGTAGAAATATGTGGGAGCCATATGAATTTCCAGATTCCTCTATTGGTTATTGTTCGGAGAAGTGTCTCGATCATGTCTGCATAATTCACGAACCGTAGGGAGACACACTTAAGGATTCGACGTTGTTTGAGTAGTTATGGTATTATGAGAAAGAGACCGAATGTTGTTCGGAGTCTCGGATGGGATCCGGGATATCACGAGGTGATCCGGAATGGTCCGGAGAATAAGATTCATATAAGGAAAGTCCCGTTTCGGAGTTGGGGAATGGTTCCGGTGTTTTCATCGGGAAAATTCTAGAAGGTCCCGGAATGTCCGGCACTCCGGAGGGGGAAGGGGTACATGAATGTGTCATTGCATGTTGGAATGATTGCATCATGTACTAAGTGTTCTCGCTGTCCGAAATAAAGGGTTAATTCAAATCCTAATTGGAAAAGTCAAACTGCCAGTTTTCGGTCAAACTGCCAGTTTTCGGAAAGAGGAGAAAGAGGAGGAGAGGTGGAGGCCGAGTTGGAGGAGGGTTCCTCCCCTTGGCCGGCGCACCTCCCAAGGCCGAGTTGGGGAGGAACTCCTCCCCTTGGCCGGCCAAGCCCTCCCACCTATAAAAGGAGGGGCAGGGCCTCCTCCTCTAGACACACTAGTTCCTACCCCTCTAAACTAAACCTAGATCTAAACCCCGGTTTAGAGCTATTTTGGTTTAGAGCCTTCTAATTGGTTTAGAGCCCTCTAATTGGTGTGTCTAATTACTAGACCACTAATAGCCTCTCTCATAAGCTCCACCATACTCGCACCGGCTTAAGGCGAAGCCCTGCGGGATCTCCCCTCTACCTCCGGTACCACGCCGTTGTGCTGCCGGAATCGCGAGGAGAGTACTACAACCTCCGCTGCCTGCTGGAACAAGGGAGAGGAAGGTCTTCGTCGAGTACCGAACGTGTGACCGACTGCGGGGGCGCTGCTGGTACGTGGCGTCGGAAGGATCGTCTACGCGATCTTGAGATCGGAAAGAGTACGACTACATCACCCACGAGAATCTGCTCTCGTTAAACACTTTGGAATCTTCGAGGGTGAGTTATTCCATCGACTCGTTGCTACAATCTAGTAGATAGATCTTGGCTTGTTTGTTTGTATGCGGTAGAAATTTTTTGTTTTCCATGCTACGAACCCCAACAGTGGTATCAGAGCCGTGTCTATATGTAGATCTGTTGCACGAGTAGAACACAATGGTCATTGTGGGCGTTGATGCTTTTATTGTAGATTGCTTTGCGTGTACTTTGCATCTTGCGGTATGTTGGGATGAAGCGGCCCGGGCTAACCTTACATGACATCGTTCATGAGACTTGCTCCACGCTTAACATGCAACTTGTATTGCATAAGTGGCTTTGCGGGTGCCTGTTTCTCCTAGCATAGTAAAGATCCAATTTACAACGGGTAATCAACAATGCTAGTATCAATGTTGTGGTTCTTGTTCGTAGGTTAGAACGACACTTATGGAAAGCCCCAAACCACGTAAAATATGCAAAGAAAGTAGAAGCGTCTAACTTTGTTTTGCAGGGGTGTGCAGTGATGTGATATGGCCATGATTGTGATTATATTTGATGTATGCAATGTTCCTTATTGTAAGTTGGCAACCGGCAGGAGCCATATGGTTGTCTTTAATTTCTGTTAAGACCTGCGTGTCTATTCAAAATAGTTGTAATAGTTGAAGCTGGTAGACGACAACCATGAAGAAGCGTCATTGACCTTGACGCTATGCCGGTGATGATGGAGATCATGTTCGTGCTTGAAGATGGAGATCGGAAGCACAAAGAAGAAAGGCCATATCATATCACATATTATGAATTGCATGTGATGTTAATCCTTTATGCATCTTGTATTGCTTAGTAGACGACGGTAGCATTATAAGATGATCCCTCATGCACATAAATTTCAAGTTCTAAAGTGTTCACCCTTAGTATGCACCGTTGCCAAAGCTTGTTGCTTCGAAGCACCACGTGATGATCGGGTGTCTTTGATTCCGCGGGTGAATACAACGTAAGCAAGCCAGATTTGCTTATGCGGTAGCTAAGGTTTGATCTTGACGAGCCTAGCATGTACAGACATGGCCTCAGGAACACGGATCACCGAAAGGTAAAGCATGAATCATATAGCAGATATGATGAACATGATGATTGTTCGCCATTGAAACTATATCGGCTCTCGTGATGATCGGTGTTGATATAGTAGATTTGGTTCGTGTGATCACTAAAACAATGTGAGGGATGTTGTTTTGAGTGGGAGTTCACCTAGTTTAATTTCATTAATTAATTTGAACTCAATTTGTCATAAACTTAGTCTAAACTATTGCAAATATGTTGTAGATCAATGGCAGCCCCTACCATCAATTTTAATGCGTTCCTAGAGAAAGAAAAGTTGAAAAACAATGGAAGCAACTTCGCGGATTGGTTCCGCAATTTGAGGATTGTCCTCACAGCTGGTAATTTGACCTATGTGCTGGATGCACCGCTAGGTGACCCACCTGCAGCTGATGCTACCGATGAAGTAAAGAATGTTTACCTCGCTCGGAAGAATCAGTACTCCATAGTTCAGTGTGCTATCTTGTATGGTTTAGAATCGGAGCTTCAGAAAAGGTTTGAAGAATCGGACCCATATGATATTGTCGAGGATCTCAAATTAATTTTTGAGACTCATGCGGCAATTGAAAGTTATGAAGCTTCTGAAAAGTTCTTTAACTGCAAGATGGAAGAGGGTAGCTCCGTCAGTGAGCATGTGCTTAAAATGTCTGGGCACGCGAATAAACTTCAAAGCTTGGGTATAGTGATTCCTAATACTTTGGGAGTTTACCGCATCCTCCAATCACTACCACCAAGTTACAAGAACTTTGTGATGAACTACAACATGCAGAACATGAACAAAGAGTTGCCAGAACTATTTGCTATGTTAAAATCTGCAGAAGTGGAGATCAAGAAAGAGCACCAAGTGTTGATGGTCAATAAGACCACCAAATTCAAGAAAGGCAAGTCTAAGCAAAAGGGACACTTCAAGAAGGGTGGTAAGAAAGTTACCATGCCAACGAAGAAGACCAAGGCTGGACCTAAGCCTGAAACTGAGTGCTTTTACTGCAAGGGAGAAGGTCACTGGAAGCGGAATTGCCCAAAGTACTTGGCGGATTTGAAGAACGGCAACATCAAGAAGAAAGGTATATTTGATATACATGTTATTGATGTGTATCTCACTAGTATTCGTAGTAGTGCCTGGGTATTTGATACTGGTTCGGTTGCTCATATTTGTAACTCGAAACAGGAGCTGCAGAATAAACGGAAGCTAGCGAAGAACGAGGTGTCGATGCACGTGGGAAACAGATCAAAGGTTGATGTGATCGCGGTCGGCACGCTACCTCTTCATCTACCATCGGGATTAGTTTTATACTTAAATAATTGTTATTTGGTGCCTGCGTTGAGCATGAACATTATATCGGGATCTTGTTTATTGCGAGACGGTTACTTATTTAAATCTAAGAATAATGGTTGTTCTATTTATATGAGTAATATGTTTTATGCACATGCACCTTTAATAGATGGTCTATTCATATTGAATCTCGATAGTGGAAATACACATATTAATAACATTGAAGCTAAACGTTTGAAATTGAGCGATAACTTGACCTATATGTGGCACTGTCGTCTTGGTCACATTGGAGTGAAGCGTATGAAGAAACTCCATTCCAATGGACTTCTTGAATCACTTGATTTTGAATCACTTGAAAGATGCGAAGCATGTCTGATGGGTAAAATGACTAAGACTCCATTTTCTGGTATAATGGAGCGAGCTACGGACTTATTGGAAATCATACATACCGATGTGTGTGGTCCAATGAGTGTAGCATCACGCGGTGGTTATCGTTATGTTCTTACCTTCACGGATGACTTGAGTAGATATGGGTATATCTATTTCATGAAACATAAGTCCGAAACTTTCGAGAAGTTTAAGGAGTTTCAAAGTGAGGTAGAGAATCAACGTAACAAGAAGATTAAATTTCTACGTTCTGATCGTGGAGGTGAATATCTAAGTTACGAGTTTGGTGAGCATTTAAAGAAATGTGGAATACTTTCGCAGTTGACACCGCCGGGAACACCACAGCGTAATGGTGTGTCTGAACGTCGTAATCGAACTCTCTTAGATATGGTTCGTTCTATGATGTCACTTACAGATTTACCGCTATCATTTTGGGGTTATGCATTAGAAACAGCCGCATTCACTTTAAATAGGGCACCGTCTAAATCCGTTGAAACGACACCGTATGAATTATGGTTTGGGAAGAAACCTAAATTGTCGTTCCTTAAAGTTTGGGGATGCGAAGCCTATGTAAAGAAGTTACAGCCGGACAAGCTTGAACCCAAAGCGGAAAAATGCGTCTTCATAGGATACCCAAAGGAAACTATTGGGTATACCTTCTATCATAGATCCGAAGGCAAAATCTTCGTTGCTAAGAATGGATCCTTTCTAGAGAAGGAATTTCTCTCGAAAGAAGTGACTGGAAGGAAAGTAGAACTCGACGAGGTTGTCGAACCTTCTCTCGAAATTGCGAGTAGCGCAGCACCGGAAGAAGTTCCTGTGGTGCCTGCACCAATAAGAGGGGAAGCTAATGATGATGATCGTGAAACTTCGGTTGAAGTTGCTACAGAGCCTCGGAGGTCAACGAGAACTCGTACCACTCCAGATTGGTATGATTCCGTTATGAATGTCATGGTGGTGGACAACACCGATGACCCCGAGACATATGAGGAAGCGATGATGAGCCCAGATTCCAATAAATGGCAAGAAGCCATGAAATCCGAGATTGGATCCATGTACGAAAACCAAGTATGGACTTTGGTAGACTTACCGGATGGCCGAAAGGCTGTCGAGAACAAATGGATTTTCAAGAAGAAAACAGATGCTGATGGTAATATTACTGTCTATAAAGCTCGACTTGTCGCAAAAGGGTTTCGACAAATTCAAGGAGTTGACTACGATGAGACTTTCTCACCAGTAGCGAAGCTAAAGTCTGTGAGGATTATGTTAGCAATCGCTGCATATTATGATTATGAGATATGGCAGATGGATGTCAAAACAGCATTCCTCAATGGAGACATTGATGAAGAGTTGTATATGATGCAACCCAAAGGTTTTGTCGATCCTAAAGATGCTAACAAGATATGCAAACTTCAACGGTCCATCTATGGATTGAAGCAAGCATCCCGAAGTTGGAATCAACGTTTTGATAAGGTAATCAAAAGTTTTGGTTTTATACAAACTTATGGAGAAGCTTGTATTTACAAGAAAGTGAGTGGGAGCTCTGTAGCGTTCTTAATACTATATGTGGATGACATATTGTTGATTGGGAATGATGTAGACCTTCTTAATAGTGTCAAAGAATATTTGAATAATAGTTTTTCAATGAAGGATCTTGGCGAAGCAGCTTACATATTAGGCATAAAGATTTATAGAGATAGATCGAAACGCCAAATATCATTGTCACAGAGTACATATTTGGACAAAGTTCTAAAGAAGTTTGGAATGGAAGAAAGCAAGAAAGGGTTCTTGCCCATGTTGCCCAATACGACCTTGAGTAAAACTCAAAGTCCGACATCGGCAGAAGATAGAGAAAGGATGAGTAAGACTCCCTATGCCTCAGCCATAGGATCTCTAATGTATGCCATGCTATGTACTAGACCCGACATTGCATATGCTGTTAGTTTAACTAGCAGATATCAAAGTGATCCAGGAGTGGATCATTGGACAGCGGTCAAAAACATCCTTAAGTACTTGAGAAGAACTAAGGATATGGTTCTTTCTTATGGAGGTGATGAACAGCTCGTTGTTAATGGTTACACCGATGCTAGTTGGAACACTGATCCGGATGATTCTAAATCACAATCCGGATACGTATTTATTTTGAATGGTGCAGCAGTTAGCTGGAGGAGTGCAAAGCAAAGCGTTGTGGCGAGATCTTCAACTGAATCGGAATACATGGCTGCCTCGGAGGCTTCACAAGAAGCGATATGGATGAAAGAGTTCATTACAGAGCTGGGTGTGGTTCCTAGTGCGCTGGACCCAATGTCTATCTACTGTGATAACATGGGCGCCATAGCCAATGCGCAAGAACCAAGGTCACACAAGAAGCTGAAGCATATCAAGCTGCGTTTTCACGCTATTCGAGAACATATCCAGGATGGGGATATAAAGATTTGCAAAGTACACACAGATCTGAATGTGGCGGATCCGTTGACTAAACCTCTCCCGAGGGCAAAACATGACCAACACCAAACTGCCATGGGTGTTCGGTATATTACCATGTAATCTAGATTAGATGACTCTAGTGCAAGTGGGAGACTGTTGGAGATATGCCCTAGAGGCAATAATAAATATAGTTATTATTATATCTTTGTGTTTATGATAAATGTTTATATTCATGCTATAATAGTATTAACAAGGAAACATTAATACTTGTGTGAATTGTAAACTTAAATTGAAGTCCCTAGTATAGCCTCTATACTTCACTAGCTTGTTGGTTAATAGATGATTGTGGTTTCCCTATCATGAACATTGAGATGTTATTAACAACAAGATCATATCGTTAGGAGAATAATATGGTGGACATACTCCTATAGATAAGCGTAGCATAAAGATCAAGTCATTTCAATAGTTCATTTGCTATATGCTTTCTGATACATAGTTATCTAATTCCTTCGACCATGAGATCATGCATATCACCTTTACCAGATGGATGCTTTGATATCATCAAACACCACACCGTAACAGGGTGGCTATAAAGGTGGCATTGAGTGTTCGGAAAGTATTGGTTGAAACACATGGATCAAGAGTGGGATTTGTCCATCCATATGACGGATAGATATTCTCTGGGCCCTCTCGGTGAAATGTCATCCAATTAGCTTGCAAGCATGTGACTGGGTCACAAGGGATCACATATCACAGGAACGAGAAAAGAGTACTTATCAGTAACGAGGTTGAACTAGGTATGCAGAGATACCGACGATCATAACCTCGGATAAGTAACATATCGTGAGACAAAGGGAAATTGGTATCGTATGTAAGTGGTTCATTCGATCGCAATGTAATCGTAGAAATATGTGGGAGCCATATGAATTTCCAGATTCCTCTATTGGTTATTGTTCGGAGAAGTGTCTCGATCATGTCTGCATAATTCACGAACCGTAGGGAGACACACTTAAGGATTCGACGTTGTTTGAGTAGTTATGGTATTATGAGAAAGAGACCGAATGTTGTTCGGAGTCTCGGATGGGATCCGGGATATCACGAGGTGATCCGGAATGGTCCGGAGAATAAGATTCATATAAGGAAAGTCCCGTTTCGGAGTTGGGGAATGGTTCCGGTGTTTTCATCGGGAAAATTCTAGAAGGTCCCGGAATGTCCGGCACTCCGGAGGGGGAAGGGGTACATGAATGTGTCATTGCATGTTGGAATGATTGCATCATGTACTAAGTGTTCTCGCTGTCCGAAATAAAGGGTTAATTCAAATCCTAATTGGAAAAGTCAAACTGCCAGTTTTCGGTCAAACTGCCAGTTTTCGGAAAGAGGAGAAAGAGGAGGAGAGGTGGAGGCCGAGTTGGAGGAGGGTTCCTCCCCTTGGCCGGCGCACCTCCCAAGGCCGAGTTGGGGAGGAACTCCTCCCCTTGGCCGGCCAAGCCCTCCCACCTATAAAAGGAGGGGCAGGGCCTCCTCCTCTAGACACACTAGTTCCTACCCCTCTAAACTAAACCTAGATCTAAACCCCGGTTTAGAGCTATTTTGGTTTAGAGCCTTCTAATTGGTTTAGAGCCCTCTAATTGGTGTGTCTAATTACTAGACCACTAATAGCCTCTCTCATAAGCTCCACCATACTCGCACCGGCTTAAGGCGAAGCCCTGCGGGATCTCCCCTCTACCTCCGGTACCACGCCGTTGTGCTGCCGGAATCGCGAGGAGAGTACTACAACCTCCGCTGCCTGCTGGAACAAGGGAGAGGAAGGTCTTCGTCGAGTACCGAACGTGTGACCGACTGCGGGGGCGCTGCTGGTACGTGGCGTCGGAAGGATCGTCTACGCGATCTTGAGATCGGAAAGAGTACGACTACATCACCCACGAGAATCTGCTCTCGTTAAACACTTTGGAATCTTCGAGGGTGAGTTATTCCATCGACTCGTTGCTACAATCTAGTAGATAGATCTTGGCTTGTTTGTTTGTATGCGGTAGAAATTTTTTGTTTTCCATGCTACGAACCCCAACAGTGGTATCAGAGCCGTGTCTATATGTAGATCTGTTGCACGAGTAGAACACAATGGTCATTGTGGGCGTTGATGCTTTTATTGTAGATTGCTTTGCGTGTACTTTGCATCTTGCGGTATGTTGGGATGAAGCGGCCCGGGCTAACCTTACATGACATCGTTCATGAGACTTGCTCCACGCTTAACATGCAACTTGTATTGCATAAGTGGCTTTGCGGGTGCCTGTTTCTCCTAGCATAGTAAAGATCCAATTTACAACGGGTAATCAACAATGCTAGTATCAATGTTGTGGTTCTTGTTCGTAGGTTAGAACGACACTTATGGAAAGCCCCAAACCACGTAAAATATGCAAAGAAAGTAGAAGCGTCTAACTTTGTTTTGCAGGGGTGTGCAGTGATGTGATATGGCCATGATTGTGATTATATTTGATGTATGCAATGTTCCTTATTGTAAGTTGGCAACCGGCAGGAGCCATATGGTTGTCTTTAATTTCTGTTAAGACCTGCGTGTCTATTCAAAATAGTTGTAATAGTTGAAGCTGGTAGACGACAACCATGAAGAAGCGTCATTGACCTTGACGCTATGCCGGTGATGATGGAGATCATGTTCGTGCTTGAAGATGGAGATCGGAAGCACAAAGAAGAAAGGCCATATCATATCACATATTATGAATTGCATGTGATGTTAATCCTTTATGCATCTTGTATTGCTTAGTAGACGACGGTAGCATTATAAGATGATCCCTCATGCACATAAATTTCAAGTTCTAAAGTGTTCACCCTTAGTATGCACCGTTGCCAAAGCTTGTTGCTTCGAAGCACCACGTGATGATCGGGTGTCTTTGATTCCGCGGGTGAATACAACGTAAGCAAGCCAGATTTGCTTATGCGGTAGCTAAGGTTTGATCTTGACGAGCCTAGCATGTACAGACATGGCCTCAGGAACACGGATCACCGAAAGGTAAAGCATGAATCATATAGCAGATATGATGAACATGATGATTGTTCGCCATTGAAACTATATCGGCTCTCGTGATGATCGGTGTTGATATAGTAGATTTGGTTCGTGTGATCACTAAAACAATGTGAGGGATGTTGTTTTGAGTGGGAGTTCACCTAGTTTAATTTCATTAATTAATTTGAACTCAATTTGTCATAAACTTAGTCTAAACTATTGCAAATATGTTGTAGATCAATGGCAGCCCCTACCATCAATTTTAATGCGTTCCTAGAGAAAGAAAAGTTGAAAAACAATGGAAGCAACTTCGCGGATTGGTTCCGCAATTTGAGGATTGTCCTCACAGCTGGTAATTTGACCTATGTGCTGGATGCACCGCTAGGTGACCCACCTGCAGCTGATGCTACCGATGAAGTAAAGAATGTTTACCTCGCTCGGAAGAATCAGTACTCCATAGTTCAGTGTGCTATCTTGTATGGTTTAGAATCGGAGCTTCAGAAAAGGTTTGAAGAATCGGACCCATATGATATTGTCGAGGATCTCAAATTAATTTTTGAGACTCATGCGGCAATTGAAAGTTATGAAGCTTCTGAAAAGTTCTTTAACTGCAAGATGGAAGAGGGTAGCTCCGTCAGTGAGCATGTGCTTAAAATGTCTGGGCACGCGAATAAACTTCAAAGCTTGGGTATAGTGATTCCTAATACTTTGGGAGTTTACCGCATCCTCCAATCACTACCACCAAGTTACAAGAACTTTGTGATGAACTACAACATGCAGAACATGAACAAAGAGTTGCCAGAACTATTTGCTATGTTAAAATCTGCAGAAGTGGAGATCAAGAAAGAGCACCAAGTGTTGATGGTCAATAAGACCACCAAATTCAAGAAAGGCAAGTCTAAGCAAAAGGGACACTTCAAGAAGGGTGGTAAGAAAGTTACCATGCCAACGAAGAAGACCAAGGCTGGACCTAAGCCTGAAACTGAGTGCTTTTACTGCAAGGGAGAAGGTCACTGGAAGCGGAATTGCCCAAAGTACTTGGCGGATTTGAAGAACGGCAACATCAAGAAGAAAGGTATATTTGATATACATGTTATTGATGTGTATCTCACTAGTATTCGTAGTAGTGCCTGGGTATTTGATACTGGTTCGGTTGCTCATATTTGTAACTCGAAACAGGAGCTGCAGAATAAACGGAAGCTAGCGAAGAACGAGGTGTCGATGCACGTGGGAAACAGATCAAAGGTTGATGTGATCGCGGTCGGCACGCTACCTCTTCATCTACCATCGGGATTAGTTTTATACTTAAATAATTGTTATTTGGTGCCTGCGTTGAGCATGAACATTATATCGGGATCTTGTTTATTGCGAGACGGTTACTTATTTAAATCTAAGAATAATGGTTGTTCTATTTATATGAGTAATATGTTTTATGCACATGCACCTTTAATAGATGGTCTATTCATATTGAATCTCGATAGTGGAAATACACATATTAATAACATTGAAGCTAAACGTTTGAAATTGAGCGATAACTTGACCTATATGTGGCACTGTCGTCTTGGTCACATTGGAGTGAAGCGTATGAAGAAACTCCATTCCAATGGACTTCTTGAATCACTTGATTTTGAATCACTTGAAAGATGCGAAGCATGTCTGATGGGTAAAATGACTAAGACTCCATTTTCTGGTATAATGGAGCGAGCTACGGACTTATTGGAAATCATACATACCGATGTGTGTGGTCCAATGAGTGTAGCATCGCGCGGTGGTTATCGTTATGTTCTTACCTTCACGGATGACTTGAGTAGATATGGGTATATCTATTTCATGAAACATAAGTCCGAAACTTTCGAGAAGTTTAAGGAGTTTCAAAGTGAGGTAGAGAATCAACGTAACAAGAAGATTAAATTTCTACGTTCTGATCGTGGAGGTGAATATCTAAGTTACGAGTTTGGTGAGCATTTAAAGAAATGTGGAATACTTTCGCAGTTGACACCGCCGGGAACACCACAGCATAATGGTGTGTCTGAACGTCGTAATCGAACTCTCTTAGATATGGTTCGTTCTATGATGTCACTTACAGATTTACCGCTATCATTTTGGGGTTATGCATTAGAAACAGCCGCATTCACTTTAAATAGGGCACCGTCTAAATCCGTTGAAACGACACCGTATGAATTATGGTTTGGGAAGAAACCTAAATTGTCGTTCCTTAAAGTTTGGGGATGCGAAGCCTATGTAAAGAAGTTACAGCCGGACAAGCTTGAACCCAAAGCGGAAAAATGCGTCTTCATAGGATACCCAAAGGAAACTATTGGGTATACCTTCTATCATAGATCCGAAGGCAAAATCTTCGTTGCTAAGAATGGATCCTTTCTAGAGAAGGAATTTCTCTCGAAAGAAGTGACTGGAAGGAAAGTAGAACTCGACGAGGTTGTCGAACCTTCTCTCGAAATTGCGAGTAGCGCAGCACCGGAAGAAGTTCCTGTGGTGCCTGCACCAATAAGAGGGGAAGCTAATGATGATGATCGTGAAACTTCGGTTGAAGTTGCTACAGAGCCTCGGAGGTCAACGAGAACTCGTACCACTCCAGATTGGTATGATTCCGTTATGAATGTCATGGTGGTGGACAACACCGATGACCCCGAGACATATGAGGAAGCGATGATGAGCCCAGATTCCAATAAATGGCAAGAAGCCATGAAATCCGAGATTGGATCCATGTACGAAAACCAAGTATGGACTTTGGTAGACTTACCGGATGGCCGAAAGGCTGTCGAGAACAAATGGATTTTCAAGAAGAAAACAGATGCTGATGGTAATATTACTGTCTATAAAGCTCGACTTGTCGCAAAAGGGTTTCGACAAATTCAAGGAGTTGACTACGATGAGACTTTCTCACCAGTAGCGAAGCTAAAGTCTGTGAGGATTATGTTAGCAATCGCTGCATATTATGATTATGAGATATGGCAGATGGATGTCAAAACAGCATTCCTCAATGGAGACATTGATGAAGAGTTGTATATGATGCAACCCAAAGGTTTTGTCGATCCTAAAGATGCTAACAAGATATGCAAACTTCAACGGTCCATCTATGGATTGAAGCAAGCATCCCGAAGTTGGAATCAACGTTTTGATAAGGTAATCAAAAGTTTTGGTTTTATACAAACTTATGGAGAAGCTTGTATTTACAAGAAAGTGAGTGGGAGCTCTGTAGCGTTCTTAATACTATATGTGGATGACATATTGTTGATTGGGAATGATGTAGACCTTCTTAATAGTGTCAAAGAATATTTGAATAATAGTTTTTCAATGAAGGATCTTGGCGAAGCAGCTTACATATTAGGCATAAAGATTTATAGAGATAGATCGAAACGCCAAATATCATTGTCACAGAGTACATATTTGGACAAAGTTCTAAAGAAGTTTGGAATGGAAGAAAGCAAGAAAGGGTTCTTGCCCATGTTGCCCAATACGACCTTGAGTAAAACTCAAAGTCCGACATCGGCAGAAGATAGAGAAAGGATGAGTAAGACTCCCTATGCCTCAGCCATAGGATCTCTAATGTATGCCATGCTATGTACTAGACCCGACATTGCATATGCTGTTAGTTTAACTAGCAGATATCAAAGTGATCCAGGAGTGGATCATTGGACAGCGGTCAAAAACATCCTTAAGTACTTGAGAAGAACTAAGGATATGGTTCTTTCTTATGGAGGTGATGAACAGCTCGTTGTTAATGGTTACACCGATGCTAGTTGGAACACTGATCCGGATGATTCTAAATCACAATCCGGATACGTATTTATTTTGAATGGTGCAGCAGTTAGCTGGAGGAGTGCAAAGCAAAGCGTTGTGGCGAGATCTTCAACTGAATCGGAATACATGGCTGCTTCGGAGGCTTCACAAGAAGCGATATGGATGAAAGAGTTCATTACAGAGCTGGGTGTGGTTCCTAGTGCGCTGGACCCAATGTCTATCTACTGTGATAACATGGGCGCCATAGCCAATGCGCAAGAACCAAGGTCACACAAGAAGCTGAAGCATATCAAGCTGCGTTTTCACGCTATTCGAGAACATATCCAGGATGGGGATATAAAGATTTGCAAAGTACACACAGATCTGAATGTGGCGGATCCGTTGACTAAACCTCTCCCGAGGGCAAAACATGACCAACACCAAACTGCCATGGGTGTTCGGTATATTACCATGTAATCTAGATTAGATGACTCTAGTGCAAGTGGGAGACTGTTGGAGATATGCCCTAGAGGCAATAATAAATATAGTTATTATTATATCTTTGTGTTTATGATAAATGTTTATATTCATGCTATAATAGTATTAACAAGGAAACATTAATACTTGTGTGAATTGTAAACTTAAATTGAAGTCCCTAGTATAGCCTCTATACTTCACTAGCTTGTTGGTTAATAGATGATTGTGGTTTCCCTATCATGAACATTGAGATGTTATTAACAACAAGATCATATCGTTAGGAGAATAATATGGTGGACATACTCCTATAGATAAGCGTAGCATAAAGATCAAGTCATTTCAATAGTTCATTTGCTATATGCTTTCTGATACATAGTTATCTAATTCCTTCGACCATGAGATCATGCATATCACCTTTACCAGATGGATGCTTTGATATCATCAAACACCACACCGTAACAGGGTGGCTATAAAGGTGGCATTGAGTGTTCGGAAAGTATTGGTTGAAACACATGGATCAAGAGTGGGATTTGTCCATCCATATGACGGATAGATATTCTCTGGGCCCTCTCGGTGAAATGTCATCCAATTAGCTTGCAAGCATGTGACTGGGTCACAAGGGATCACATATCACGGGAACGAGAAAAGAGTACTTATCAGTAACGAGGTTGAACTAGGTATGCAGAGATACCGACGATCATAACCTCGGATAAGTAACATATCGTGAGACAAAGGGAAATTGGTATCGTATGTAAGTGGTTCATTCGATCGCAATGTAATCGTAGAAATATGTGGGAGCCATATGAATTTCCAGATTCCTCTATTGGTTATTGTTCGGAGAAGTGTCTCGATCATGTCTGCATAATTCACGAACCGTAGGGAGACACACTTAAGGATTCGACGTTGTTTGAGTAGTTATGGTATTATGAGAAAGAGACCGAATGTTGTTCGGAGTCTCGGATGGGATCCGGGATATCACGAGGTGATCCGGAATGGTCCGGAGAATAAGATTCATATAAGGAAAGTCCCGTTTCGGAGTTGGGGAATGGTTCCGGTGTTTTCATCGGGAAAATTCTAGAAGGTCCCGGAAT
The DNA here is from genome assembly GCA_916181665.1 of Avena sativa. NCBI lineage: Eukaryota > Viridiplantae > Streptophyta > Magnoliopsida > Poales > Poaceae > Avena > Avena sativa. The sequence goes on along the minus strand of OV702287.1, from coordinate 98,950,002 downwards.
GTCCGGCACTCCGGAGGGGGAAGGGGTACATGAATGTGTCATTGCATGTTGGAATGATTGCATCATGTACTAAGTGTTCTCGCTGTCCGAAATAAAGGGTTAATTCAAATCCTAATTGGAAAAGTCAAACTGCCAGTTTTCGGTCAAACTGCCAGTTTTCGGAAAGAGGAGAAAGAGGAGGAGAGGTGGAGGCCGAGTTGGAGGAGGGTTCCTCCCCTTGGCCGGCGCACCTCCCAAGGCCGAGTTGGGGAGGAACTCCTCCCCTTGGCCGGCCAAGCCCTCCCACCTATAAAAGGAGGGGCAGGGCCTCCTCCTCTAGACACACTAGTTCCTACCCCTCTAAACTAAACCTAGATCTAAACCCCGGTTTAGAGCTATTTTGGTTTAGAGCCTTCTAATTGGTTTAGAGCCCTCTAATTGGTGTGTCTAATTACTAGACCACTAATAGCCTCTCTCATAAGCTCCACCATACTCGCACCGGCTTAAGGCGAAGCCCTGCGGGATCTCCCCTCTACCTCCGGTACCACGCCGTTGTGCTGCCGGAATCGCGAGGAGAGTACTACAACCTCCGCTGCCTGCTGGAACAAGGGAGAGGAAGGTCTTCGTCGAGTACCGAACGTGTGACCGACTGCGGGGGCGCTGCTGGTACGTGGCGTCGGAAGGATCGTCTACGCGATCTTGAGATCGGAAAGAGTACGACTACATCACCCACGAGAATCTGCTCTCGTTAAACACTTTGGAATCTTCGAGGGTGAGTTATTCCATCGACTCGTTGCTACAATCTAGTAGATAGATCTTGGCTTGTTTGTTTGTATGCGGTAGAAATTTTTTGTTTTCCATGCTACGAACCCCAACACACACATGCAATGACACTGGTGTGGTTCATGAAAAGAACAGACATGCAATGACATTGGTGGATCCATGTTTGGTTTGTGAGAAGAACATGCATGAATGACTCTAGCTGTGGTATGTGAGTAGAACACACATGCACTGACTCTAGCTGTGGTTCATGAAAAGAACACACATCCAATGACTCTAGCCATGGTTCATGAAAAGAACACACATCAAGTGACACTTGGTGTGGTTCATGAAAAGAATTCACATCCAGTGATACTGGTTGATCCTTATGTGGTTTGTGAGAAGAAAAGACATGCAATAACTTTGGGGTGGTTCATGGAAACAAAACACATCCAGTGACACTGCTGGATCCAGGTGTGGTTTATCGGAAGAACACACATGCAATGACACTGGGTGTGGTTCATGAAAAGAAAACACATGCAATGACAGTAGCTGTGCTTCATGAAAAGAACACACATCCAATGACTTTAGCTATTGTTCATGAAAAGAACACACATCCATGTGTGGTTTGTGAGAAGGACATACATCCATGTATGGTTTGTGTGAAGAACTCACATGCAATGACACTGGGTGTGGTTCATGAAAAGAACAGACATGTAGTAACACTGGTGGATCCATATGTGGTTTGTGAGAAGAACACATATGCAATGACACTGGGTGTGGTTCATGAAAAGAACACACATCCAATGACACTGGTGGATCCATGTGTGGTTTGTGAGAAGAACAGACATGCAATGACTCTAGCTGTGGTTAATGAAAAGAACAGACATCCATATGTGGTTTGTGGAAAGAACAGACATGCAATGACTCTAGATGTGGTTTGTGGAAAGAACAGACATGCAATGACACTGGGTGTGGTTCATGAAAAGAACACACATGCGATGACACTGGTGGATCCATGTGTGGTTTGTGAGAAGAACAGACATGCAATGACTCTAGATGTGGTTTGTGAGAAGAACACACATGCAATGACTCTAGTTTTGGTTAATGAAAAGAACACATATCTAATGACTTTAGCCGTGGTTCATGAAAAGAACACATATCCATGTGTGGTTTGTGAGAAGAACACACATCCATGTGTGGTTTGTGAGAAGAACACACATGCAATGACACTGGGTGTGGTTCATGAAAAGAACAGACATGCAGTGACACTAGTGGATCCATGTGTGGTTTGTGAGAAGAACACACATGCAATGACACTGGGTGTGGTTCATGAAAAGAACACACATGCAATGACATTGGTGGATCCAAGTTTGGTTTGTGAGAAGAACAGCCATGCAATGACTCTAGCTATGGTTTGCAAGAAGAACACACATGTAATGACTCTAGCTGTGGTTCATGAAAAGAACACACATCCAATGACTCTAGATTTGGTTCATGAAAAGAACACACATCCAATGACTCTAGCTGTGGTTCATGAAAACAACACACATCAAGTGACACTGGGTGTGGTTCATGAAAAGAAAACACATCCAATGATACTGGTGGATCCTTATGTGGTTTGTGAAAAGAATAGACATGCAATGACTCTGGGTGTGGTTCATGGAATGAAAACACATCCAGTGACACTGGTGGATTCATGTGTGGTTTGTGGGAAGAACACACATGCAATGACACTAGGTGTGGTTCATGAAAAGAACACATTTGCAATGACACTGGTGGATCCATGTGTGGTTTGTGGCAAGAACACACATGCAATGACACTGAGTGTGGTTCATGAAAAGAAAACACATGCAATGACACTGGTGGATCCATGTGTGGTTTGTGGGAAGAACATACATGCAATGACACTGGGTGTGGTTCATGAAAAGAACACATATGCAATGACATTGGTGGATCCATGTTTGGTTTGTGAGAAGAACAGACATGCAATGACTCTAGCTGTGGTTTGTGAGAAGAACACACATGTAATGACTCTAGCTATGGTTCATGAAAAGAACACACGTCCAATGACTCTAGCTGTGGTTCATGAAAAGAACACACATCCAATGGCTCTAGCTGTGGTTCATGAAAAGAACACACATCAAGTGACACTGGGTGTGATTCATGAAAAGAAAACACATCCAATGATACTGGTGGATACTTATGTGGTTTGTGAAAAGAACAGACATGCAATGACTCTAGGTGTGGTTCATGGAATGAAAACACATCTAGTGACACTGGTGGATCCATGTGTGGTTTGTGGGAAGGACACACATGCAATAACACTGGGTGTGGTTAATGAAAAGAAAACACATGCAATGACACTAGTGGATCCATGTGTGGTTTGTGGCAAGAACACACATGCAATGACACTGGGTGTGGTTCATGAAAAGAAACACATGCAATGACACTGGTGGATCCATGTGTGGTTTGTGGGAAGAACAGACATGCAATAACACTGGGTGTGGTTCATCAAAAGAACACACATCCATATGACACTAGCTGTGGTTCATGAAAAGAACACACATCCAATGACTCTAGCTATGGTTCATGAAAAGAGCACACATCCATGTGTGGTTTGTGAGAAGAATACAGATGCAATGACACTGGGTGTGGTTCATGAAAAGAACAGGCATGCAGTGACACTGGTGGATCCATGTGTGGTTTGTGAGAAGAACAGACATGCAATGACTCTAGCTGTGGTTCATGAAAAAACACACATCCAATGACTCTAGCTGTGGTTCATGAAAAGAACACACATCCAATGACACTAGTGGATCCATATGTGGTTTTTGAAAAGAACAGACATGCAATGACTCTAGGTGTGGTTCATGAAAAGAACACACATCCATGTGTGGTTTGTGAGAAGAACACACATGCAATGACACTGGGTGTGGTTCATGAAAAGAACAGACATGCAATGACATTGGTGGATCCATATTTGGTTTGTGAGAAGAACAAACATGCAATGACTCTAGCTGTGGTTCATGAAAAGAACACATATCCATGTGTGGTTTGTGAGAAGAACACACATGCAATGACACTAGGTGTGGTTCATGAAAAGAACAGACATGCAATGACATTGGTGGACCCATGTGTGGTTTGTGAGAAGAACAGACATGGAATGACTCTGGCTGATCCATATGTGGTTGATGAGAAGAACACACATGCAATAAACTCTAGTGGATCTATCTTGGCATAATTTGATGTATGCCACGATTTTTTCATTATACAAGACACTCACTTTAGATTTTTATACTACTCAGTTTTGCCCTTGGTTTTTTGATACTACTCAGTTTTGCCCTTGGTTCCCCCTCTCTCATTCATAGAAGCCCAAACCTGTGCTCACTCTATCTGCTACGCCCTGATTGGTTGTCACAGTTGTCACGCGGATCGTGCGCACCAACCGTTGATCTTGTGTGATCCAATGATGATTGTTGCACACGTCGTGCCCTTCACAGTACAACATGAGACAGCACGGACGTCTCCCTCAGCGTGAGACAGCATGAACGTCTCCCTCTACAAGAAGGAACACAATGCCTTCCATGCAAAAAAGTCGTCGAGTGGTCATGCCACGTTTAATCTAGTCTGCAAAGGCTACTACTGCTACTACAACACATGCACATGGCAACTGGGTCATCGAGTGCACGGTTGTCGATGGTACGCTGCAATTTATTGCCACTTGATTTTAATAAGACATATCCCATTTTTACGTAGCGCTCTCAATCTCACTTCCAACTGGGCCCTATCGCTAGTAACTTCGATGAGTCAAGGGCCTCCCTTGAGTAGATCTAACATTGCTAGAAATTGGTTCCGTGCCACTTGCATGAAGTGGAATTGAGGTCTGCCATGAGCGTGTTTTCAATGCAGCTCTAAAGTGGAGATCGTGGCTGTTTAAAAAAAAGGGAACCCAAAAAAAAGGTGGAGATCGTGGTAGCCCCCCGCTCCCGCCCACCACACGTGTCCACTCGAGGACTACGAACGGTCCGATGTTTATAAACCCGGTCGACCTTCTTCTTCCATGTGCTCGTGTCATTTTCCCCCAGTCTGTCTAGTCCCAAGACCCCAATCTGCACCTACCGCGCGCGCTGAAGCTCCCTCGCTTGCACTACCTCCTTTCCTAGGTGCACCATGAAGCGTACGCGTGGAGACAAGCTGGAGGTGAAGCCAGTTGAAGGTGTAGCAGCAGATGGCTCGGTCGTCGCCAAGCAGGCGGAGGCGTCTTGTCCGGGCACGGACGCCTCTCGTCGCCGCGCCATTGAGGGTTCGAGCTCATCTGTCCAGCCAGTAGCCGTCGCCGCCGAGCAGCAGGTGGCAAACAACGTCGTGGCCGACAATGTCATGGTGCCAGCGGCAGATCTGGATGGGGGGGGGGCAGGCGGCAAGCGGAGGCAATCCGGTGCTCTACATCAACGACCCCATCACCATCCAAGAAATCTTCAATGCAATCGTGGAGAATGACGAGCTCGAGGAGGAGGTCCCTGATGAGGAGTCCGAGGTACTATATTGCTAGCTTCTCTAGTCGCAACCGCAGATTTCACTGTTCATACATAGGATTTGCTGAATCATGTACAGATTCTTTTGCTCTTGAAGTAGGGTAGTATATATATGGTTCGATCGGTCGATTGATGCATCTTCCATCTAGTCACAAAACTCCAATCCGTCTAGTCACAAAACCCCAATCTGCTCATCTGCCATCTAGTTGAGTTTGCTAGTTGAGTGTTGATTTCGATACACAATATGCCTATAACATTACATTTCTATTCATTACTGAGCCCAATGGTTCAATTTTGCCCCAAAATAGTGTAAGGGCATCTGATGGTGTTGTTTTCTTAGGGATGGTTAGTGAACCTGAGGCAGCAATGCACATAAACAATATATATTGTGTTGTTGGTATTTTGGTTCTCCGACTCCATCTCTGAAAAAATGAGGCCCTAATTTTTTCTCATATGGAACCTATATATATAATTTTTGTATTGTTTCTGATCTATGAATGCGTCGTATGATGCATATGTATATCCCTGAATATTGTTTTGTACGATTATATTTCAATTTCTTATTGTGGCCAATGATTCAAATTTGCCCCAAAGAGAGGCAGACACATTGGTGTCAGATTTTTTCAGGGATGAGTTAGTGAACCTGGGGCCATGTACAAGATCAATATAAGCTATGCAATTGTTACTTGGTTCGCTTACGCCATCCCTGAAGAAACTTATGAGGCTCCAATCTTTATTCTACATTCATAGAACTATGATATTTGAATTATCTATTCCATGCATTCATAGTGTATAAGAATTACATTTTAGTTTGTCACCGAGTCCAATGATTGAAATTTGCCCCAAAAGAGTTCAAGGGGAGACACATATGACGGTATCGTGTTTTAGGGATGGGTTGGTGAACCTGAGGCAGCAATGCACACAAACAATATAGGTTGTGCTGTTGGTACTTTGGTTCTCCAACTCCATCTCTGAAACAAATTATGAGGCCCTAGATTTATTTTCATATGGAACTACATATATGATCCTTGAATTGTTTCTGATCTTTTAATGATTCGTATGATGCATATGTATATGAATGGTTTTGATCATAAGTATTTTTAACATGTACCTGAAGATTAATTGTTTGGTTATTTTATTTATAATTACAATATTTAGGCTTGTTTTTGTACCTGACTATGTATATCCCTGAATATTGTTTTTTATGATTACATTTCAATTTCTTATTGTGGCCAATGATTCAAATTTGTCCCAAAAGAGAGGCAGACAAATTTCTTATTGTGGCCAATGATTTTTTCAGGGATGAGTTAGTGAACCTGGGGCGATGTACAAGAACAATATAGGTTGTTACTTGGTTCACTCACACCGTCCCTGAAGAAACTTATGAGGCTGCAATCTTTATTCTAGATACACCCTGATGCAATTATTTGTCATTGTGTTGAGATGAAATGATACATGAACCGATCAAACTATTGCTGAGATGTTTTCTCTTTGATATCCACATATATATTGTCTTACATGTAAATGTTGTTAATTCTTGAGTTGTAATACAATTCAATCATATGTATGAGTTCTAAGTTATGTTCTTAAAAATCAACAGGAGGATGATGTTGAAGTGGACAATAGCAAGGAATCCAGGGACAACAAGAGCCGCTACGTGCTGAGGCGGTTACGGTATGGGCTAATCCGTTTCTACCATAGGGGGAGACTGTTTTGCCCATTCTGTGGCAGAGCAATCAATGTGGACCTCGACAGCATGATCCAGCACGCGGTGGGCGTTGCCAGAGGCGAAGGCAGAAGCCATAGGCCGATTACCTTGGTGCGGCACGCAGCCTTCGGCAAATTCCTCCGGGATTATGTCAGGACTGGCCTATATCCCATCGACTAGGCTGTCCCTGCCTCCTGCTAATGCCCCTGCCCTGCTAGGCGTCTCCATGTCCCGGCCTCCTACTGCCGCCCCTGCTTTTATTTTGTTTTAGTTAATTATTACCTGTGTGTGGCATGTAAGACAATATATCCGTGGTGTCTCTGGTGAACCTTCTATATTAATCTACTCATTTATATGGAGTGCCTTAAAATTTCTAGTGTTCAATTATATTACTAATCATGCTCATGCACACTACAAAATATTTCTAGTGCTCGATTATATTATAATTGTCAAGGAATACATCAACAAGTTAATTGGTCGAAATTTTGTATTGAAGTAACTAAATGATCTCACATCGGCGGTGGACGTTGGCAGAAGGCGAAGGCATCAACCGAAGACCTTGGAGCGGCACACAGTCTTCAGCAAATTCCTTACATGTTCAACAACGGGTTGCCGCTGCCCAGCTCCGAATTCGCTTACAGGTCCAACATGGTAGAACTTGAGCTACCACAGAGACCTCGGCAGAGGTGGCAGAATTGGTGCGGGTGCAACCACGGCGACGGCGAGCTCGAATTCTAGAGGAGGAAAACAGAACCGAGCATGGTCGACACGATGACAGATCTCACCGGGAACAAATTCTTGTCCCCACACCGTGCCATGGGTGCGTCCATGGTGAGGGCGAGCTCCGACTCGGGGTGGGGAGGAGAGCGGGGCCGAGAAGGTTCATCACGTCCCAGCTCTGCGCCATGGCCGCGACCACAGATTGCCACTCCGGGGAAGAAGAAGACGCGTAATGGATGCAGGTGCCAATGCTGCAAGCCTAATTGACACCTAAGCGACAGGAGCGACATAACGACGAGAACTGATAGGGGGCCCAACTTGACGGCCGTTAGCCTGATATTTTGTATTAAAACATAAAGTTGAATTCGTGTCGAAAAGACCCTCTGAGTATTTGACACACCAATTGTAGTCATCGCGGCTGATTTCAGGGAACTTGGGTACCGCGTTGCCTGGACGCCCCAACTTTTGGGCCACAAAATGATATTCTCCATGGTGGCTAGGTGAGTGACTCAATCAGAGTGTGAGCTGAGAAAGCAAGCCATCGTGGCTACTATGTGAGAGGGAGAGAGAACACATAAGAACACCACAACCTAGTGAGAAGAGATAAAGAAGGAGAGGTGATTTCTGTCCAGATTTTTGAGTTCTGACATGTCTGTCTTCAAGTTGGGTGTTTGGAGGATCAAACGTGCTTGGATTGGCTCTAAACTTGCTGGGCTTGTTCCTTACTTTCAGTACTTCGATGTGGTTAGCTGGTTTGAGATTTGGGTCAGTGTAGCATCAGATTTGGAAGCGGTTTTGTCAGTTCAGACTGCTGCAGTGTTAGCACAGAGAAGTTTTGGTAAACGAACAAATTGGGCAGGAAAACGGTATCCGATTGAGCTGAAATTTGTTGTGTATGTTGGAAACTCGTATGCCTACTTGTCTACCAAGTTTGGTGCTAATTGGATTTGTGGTTTAAGAGCAGTTTTCTGATTACCCAAGGGGACATAATCTGAGATACTCTACTTTATTGTAATCTTTATTTCAAGTGGTTGTTGTTATTTTCGGTTTACAATATGTAGTGTATTATATATCTCTAGATGTTTTAGAGAATACTCTGTACCCAGGTTGCTCATACTAAAGCTCACGTGGACCGCTTGCTCATATAGAAGACTCTATACCCAGGTTGGAGGTTTTTCTATGTAAATCTTTGTGTCACTTGTTTATGTGCTCATTGTTTTATTTCCGCTGCATATCTGTTGATTGAAACTATCCTAGGAGTTCATCGCAAGCAGATGGGCGTCGTGTACTCTTCCCCCAATAGCTCTAAGTACCCATTCTATCCTTTCTCCTTTCAAAGTGTTTGAAAAAAGAGTCGGACATTTTTCAAAAATCACTAGCCACTACCATCAACAAGGCACTCATTTAGCCGATTCAGATCACATGCCACAAATCTATCTCGTGAGAGCCCCCTCGACAATGTATCAAGCAACCATTAATGCATTTCCATATTCCTAGTACTTGCGTGAAGCTCAGTGGCGTGAACTCGAGCTCCATGGCACAAAAATATCTATGGACAATATATATAGAAGAAAATGGGCATCCAAAGAGGAAGAATCTAGTAGGAGACGGAAACTATGAAGGAAATAAATACACATGGACTGATTGTGAGGGAGACAAAGCCACACAAGGAGGAGCACGAGACACATGCTGGATGAAGAGAGGATACGTGCGGGGAGAGAGACCTGGTGCAGGCATTAGTATGTGGATGTTCTCTTTTTAGAGAAGAGGCACAAAGGCCCAACATTAAATTAATAACGCCAATATGGCGACAAGTACAAAATCTTGAACCCAGCTTACAACCCAAACACTGCACACTCACACAACAGACTACCAAGGAAGCTACAGCCAAAGACGCAAGCAGCAGGCGCAACCATTACAAAACCAATGCCTGACAGGGAACCAAGTTGTACGACAACAATGTCGGGCCGGATCTCACCCAAGAGCGAGCCAACGAACATGTACGCCAACAAGCCCACTCCACACACGCAGGAGATGCCACCAGAAGCCAGCCACCACCAGGAACCGACCAAAGCTGCTCACACACAAGCTCAGAGTGCCAATGGAGTCACAACAAGGAACCAAGAATGCAGAGACCGAAGCAAGCCTTGCCGAAGGGGGCACCCCGCAGTTCTGGCAGCAGAACACCGCAACTTCGCCACACCACCAACGAAGAGCCACAAGCCGAGAGATCTAAGACGACGTCTTCAAGAACATAACGACACCCGAGTGCCACTGCCGCCCGATCCGAGGATCTTGGGTTTTCACAGAGAGCTATTAGAAGGAACGAGAGCGGGAAACACAACACCATCAAGAAGGGGACGACATCCTCGAACCTTGCTATCATAGTCTAGAGGGCAGGGGTTACCCCTCGGCAAACTACACCTTCTACATGGCGGGCATGATGATGTCGAGTCAGTACTAACGACCCACGAGGTCGGTGTGATCGTAATGGACCTCACCGACCCCAATCGTCAAGTTGCTGCTTGGTGAAGATGGAGCCACCGAATTCATGACTCCAGTGCTCAGAGTTCCCATAGATGGCGCCAATGGACAAGGGGTAACCTCGGCAATGTCCATGGTCATGGACTTAGTGTTTCGGGAAAGAGAGAGCGTTGGTGATTTCGTCGAGTTATCAGACAAACAAGTGAGTCGATGTCTACCTTATTACTGAAGAAGATGATTACAGAGTCACCGGTTCGTTAGATGCAATCTAAATCATGGAGGGTTGAGGTTGCTGAAAGCTACGGTTGTCTGTCCGATGACTCCTCACAGCCCTTATATTAGAGTCTGGGTCTTAGAGCCGAATACAAACATGTTACAAGTTTGATTTACAACACTATGACTATGCCGGTTTATACTTCTATCTTGATCACCACGTCTTGTTCCTGGGATTCGGATGCTTCCAGAACTCTTCATTTTTCTTGGGCCTCATGGGTCATAATTTGGGTGCATACCAGGTATACCAATCATGGGAACCCAATAAGTCATACCCATGTCAAGCACCCACGCTGCCACTTCAACATATGGCTCACCAGGGCCACGCCATACCAATGGCCATGGCCACTAGCCAGCACCAGAACCAGGGGCACACCCGCCAACCCGAAGGTTCCCACCATCCAGGGTCGCCTCCCTAGCATCCTAACTCCCCGCAACACCAAAACTGCAATTGAGGCACCTAGACACTCCACCGCCACTAGCACCACCCATGACCAGAGGAAATCTCAGATCGGCAACACGAAGCTCACCAGCACGCCATAGCAGGATTTGGGCCCTCCATCCACTAGCTGAGGAAACCCTAGATCTAGAGGATGTAGAACGGGGGCTCAAGGAGCCGGACCCCTGCCCTTGCTCGTGCCCGTGGGCGCGGCCACTAGCACCGTGCCGCTCGACCAACCTCCATGCCCAGAGGGCCGCCGCTGCAGATCGGAGGACCACCGAGCGAGGGACGCTGGGCCGAGCCCTAGCCCAAACCACCACTCGCGGACACGACCTTGGCCACCACCGCGTCGCCCGCCCCACACCCATGCCCAAAGGGCCGCTGCTTCACCAGATCGGGGCTCCGCTGCCAGAACACCTTCTGTCAAGGGTCATCCTCGTGCGAAGAGGCCATGGCCTCAGCCTGTACGCACGCACGAGGAGGGGGCCCTTCACTGCTGCCATCAACCGCCCAGGACAAGCTCGGTGGCAACCTGGCAATGGCGAGGGCGAGGCAGGGGGCGTGGGAAAGGAGAGGGTTGGGGAGGGGAGCCATCACCCTAGTACGTGGATTTAGATAATTCTATTTTTTTGTTTAAAAAGGGTGAGCATGGCTTGTGCATAACTTGATGCAAACGACCATTTTTATTGCAAAATTATATCCGTACAAAAAGTTTTAAAATAAAAAAGTCTTGATGATGTTTTTCCGCAAAAAAAAAAAGTCTTGATGATGTAGCAAAAGCCAACTAGTCGTAACAAGACTAAGGAGAGTACAACTCATAGAACAATCTTATTACTAAGTCGTTAGCCATATAAATTCCGAGCTAATGTCTCCAAATGGTTGCATCCAACGACTAGGGATTTAATCTCGCGCCTCTGCACCATGTACAGATCCAATATGTAGCCTTGAAATTAACCTACAAAGTTTTTCTTTGTTAAAAAGTGTCTTTGATAGTTAGCCCAATATAAAGCAAAAAGCCCAACATGGATATGCTCTTATAGCTGTTTATTCACTACTTTCAACCAATTTCTAAACATATTCGAGACAAAGGTTAGAGTGTGAGCATTGTATGTCATAAGAACAATGCCAAAGAAGTTGCGCCGAGGGGCATGTGAAAAGAGATGTTGGATCGTTTCATCTTGGTTGCAATAGCAACATTTTTTGCTATTACTATTTTTGCAACTTTTAGCTAAGTTATCTTTTGTTCAAGTTACACCTTACAAAAATATCAAACAAAGATCTTAATCTTTACGATATCTTGAAATAAAAGTCGAGCGGAAAGTTTGACCACTATTCATCGTATTCAAGTACATAGTTTTAACTAAACACAACAACATGCATAATATATGTGTTAATTCCACCGGGATACACCTAATTCGTGCATCGAATTAATATACAGCAACCGATGCACCAGGGACGAGTTTATGAAACCAACGTTTGGCCCTTTTGCAACCGTTTGGTTGCCCATGCTAAAAGAAATATTTGCATAACATACCTTTTTTTTACGAAATTTCACCGATCTATGCTTAATCTTTCTGTCCTTCAAATCTACTTCACATAATCTGTTCTAACCCAGATAAGGTGTTTCGATTAAAGGTAATATCATTTATGCATCTCTAAATAGACCAAAAAAGACTGAAACACTAATGCAAATTCTAGCTTTGGATGTTTTATTAACTCCGTTCAACCAATTTCTAACATATTATATTAGTCGGAGGGGCAGATCATACACAAAATTGACAATGTGCCACAAGAGGCGAGCAAAAAGGCAATATATAAGCAAATGATCTATGGTTTCCTATGACCCACAAAAATAACACTTGGTACACCCTACCCATTCTTTTTAAACAGGTTGTCATTTGTAAGAAGACTTTGTTTAGAAGCCACATATTTTTTTTAATTTAAGTAGGATTTTTAGTTTCTAAAGATATTTAAAAAAAGACCGTATGATCATTCATGAGGTCTTCGTGCATGGATTCATTGAGAACACCCCAGATGCTATTAAGTTCCACACGAACTTATTTGTATCCTATGATAGTTGCACCACCACAAGTCTTTAGCATAAGTGTAACCAAACATTCCACCTATTACCACAAAATACTCTTCTAAAACCAATGTTTAGCGGTACCTGAGCTAAAACCTACGCGACGGTAACATTGTCATGTTGCATTTTATTTTTTTTGCAGGTTGTTCACATAGTGGCACATTGGATACAACTTTGGGCGTTTCTTTAACCGCACGACTATCGGGATATTATGGCTATTGGGTGTATCCGTCTCCTAGTGGGCGCTCGGCATATCTTTAGTTAGTCTGGCTGGCAACTTTTTAGTCGACTACGGGATGCTTTGTAGTCGTTTGCTTCATATTTTACTCCGGTTGATTCATGTATCAACTTTCAGCGATCCATGATTTATAATATTTTTTAATGTTAAATCTTTAATAAAAGCCTATGTGCATTAACCCATGCAGAGACCGAAATTATACTCCCCTTTTTAGAAAAAATAAGATGTTTCGATTCGATATAAGCCCTACATGAAAAATTAGCGCATCCACCCTTTTGTTTCCATTTTCAAGATCGGTTCATAGTTTCATTGAACTTTTAGAGTTCTATTTGTTGTTCATGCTTGTAGCTTTTCTAGACGATTTTTGTCAAATGTGCCGCGCCCGGTCTAGCATTTAAAATTTCCTTCTAGAAATACCTCCATCTCGCCATCTCACACAATCTTTGTGTTATAAGTTTTCCGTTTTACCTTTTTTTTGCAAAATTCCACCGATCTATTAATAATCATCAACAGTAGTATAAAGATTCCTAGAATGAAGTAATAAAAATTATAAATAGGTCAATGGACCATCTAGCGACGACTACAAATACTGGCACGAGCCGAAGGCGCGCCGCCGTCCTCGCCCCTCCATCACCGGAGCCGGGCAAGCTTATCGTAGTAGAGCTTGTTGTAGTAGACAGACAGGAAGTCGTCGTAGTAAAGCCCAAAGGACCAGCGCACTAGAGAAGCAACCGTCGTTGAAGATGAGCAACGTAGATCGGAAGAGACTGACCTCAAAACACACCAACGAATACCAAAAACGACCAGATCCCAAGGGATCTGTCGAACACACGACTCCACACGTCCTCCGTGGATGCTAGACGCACCACCGGAGCGAGGATATGGCGGAGAGGACCTTATTATGACTTTAGGACACTGAAAATAGTCTAAACAAAACACTGAGACCTTCCGCCGGCGAGTGGCCGTGGTCCGCCGCACCTCGAAGGCCCTAAGGCCACCGGAGACGGGACGGAACGGTGGTGTCGCCGGTGGAGGAAAGGAAATATTGTATAGTAGGAAAATGCAACCAAATGCCAGTTGGAGTTCGAGATTTTACATAAACAAACAATTTCTTTTTGTATGATATGCAAAATATCCATGCGAGTCTTAAACAAGGCCTAATAATAGGAAATCACACAAAAGATGGAGCAAACACCGAACAGTTTAACATTGGACAATACATTTTTGTCACAAAAATTCCAACGGAAGCGCACTCGCCCCTGCACAGTTCATTCACCTTTTCACTTGTATATCCCGAAAAAATACTTCTTCACTTGTACTTCCACTTCCAGATATGCATCGAGTTGCAATATGCGGTAACATCTTTGCTGACGAAGAGCAGCAGAGGGTGAAAGATCTTCATGGATTTTCTTTTCGGACCACTGATGGACATAGCATAAGGGCACGGCCAACGCTCCAGGGTGGACGGCTGCCTCACGTCTCCATGTAGGACTCTACTTGCCAACTAGACCAAATCTACCGATTGCAGAGAGAAGCGGTCTCTTGCAGATGATCTCGCTTCTCCCCTGACAAAAACGACGAGGCGACCGCTTGGGCATCGCGGTGTGGGAAACGGTCGCCCCGGCGGAATCCCGCGCTCTGGACCACGCCGCCAACCAGATCCCGCGCTCCCGCTCCCGCCAGATCCTGCGCTCCCGCCAAATCCCACGCTCAGCAGTCCGGCCAAGAGGTGAACGAGGGGAAGGCCCGAGCGCACGAAGGCGAAAAACAGGAGAAGAAGGCGGCGCGCCCCGGTCATCCTCGAAGGCTCGCCGGTGACCCGTCGATTTGCTAGCTCCTACAAGGTACGAGTCTCTCCCGTGTGTCCGCTTGCCTTTCTCTCGTTGATTTAGATGTGGAGTTGCCTAGGGTTTTGATTCTTTTGTAGAAATTGGATTAATTTAGTTCGATCTGGTAAATAGATTGTTTCCCAAGATCAAAATCGCTTTCTTGATGCTCCAATTTTGATCTGTATATTCAATTTTGTTAGAGGTCTCTGCTTGTGGAGAAATTTCTAGTTCCCCAATATTTTCCTCTTGGAAACTAGAAGAGAAATTACTTTAGGATGTAAAATCTTTGCAGGATTGTGTGTTAAAAGAATATAATTTTGGTCATCTAGATTACATCCTACGTACTTGTTCATAGCGTCTTTGTTCTATTTAGCCATGGTGTACTTGTTTTGTTTGTCCTTGTTCTGAACCGTTTGCTCTAGTTTTTATTAGAATCAGTTTGTTTTCTTGCAGCTCAATTTATCGGTATGTCAGATCTGAGTTCTGATGAATTCAACGATGAAACCATTGACCCAACTGAATTGTTCTCATTAGAAGATTACCTTGCACAACAAAATAATCTCAACAACTGATCCTAGGACCCTAGCTCCACCAACTGGCAAGCGAAAACGAGTCACAATTGATGTGGAGGAGGACGTCCGAGTGCCAAGCGAGACTGATTTAGAGAAGCAAAGGTTATACTATACAAAGGATGAGGACGTCAGATTGGTAAGCTCTCTTTGCACTATCTAATGCTAAGTGATCTGAGCAAGTTTTATGTCACTTTCTTGTCCAATGTAACATTCTGCTACTTTCTTTGTGCAGGTGAGTGCTTGGTTGCGCAACTCTGTGAATCCTGTTGAGGGTAATGCAAAAAAGGGAGAATACTACTGGAAGGAGGTTGCAGATTTGTATAACAGTACAACTGAGAGTGACCAGAAGAGGGACATTAAGCACCTCAAGAACCACTGGTATAAAACAACTCCCAAGGTAACATCATTCAATGGTTGCTACAATCAGATCAGAGACACCTATGCGAGTGGTCGTTGTGATAAACAACTCATGCAGCAAGCTCAGGACCTGTACCACAGCCGCCATGGACACCAGTTCATGTATGTGCATTGGTGGGAAGCTGTGAAAGATAGCCAAAAGTGGAAGATTCACGTCTACACTGAAGGAGATGGAACAAAGAGGTCATTACCAGGACCAACCGAGAAAACTCCACGTCCTATTGGTGTCAAAGCCGCCAAGAAAGCAAGAGGAAAAGAGAAGGAAGCCCGGGCTGAGATAAGTGGAATGAAAGAACAGGAGATGATATGTGATAAGTTGTGGCTTCTCAAATACTTAAAGCAGTTGCGACATGATTTTGGTTTCTTGTAATCAGTACTACCAGTTTGGTATATTCTGTTTTTATGTGTAAATTTGGATGGTGTTTGGGCCGAATTTGAAACTTTATTTGGTATTTTGCTATATCGATGAATGAATTTGTTTTAAATCTATGGTTCAAATGAGGGATTGCTGTGTAGGTAAAAAGTAGTCAGAGAAAAAAGCAGGAGTATAACCTTATATGGAGTAGCTTCCGTTGGGGCTTATTTTTCACACCTGGTGGCTTGTCTACGTGGATAGCTGGAACCACACCGTACCACTGCCCCCATAGCTGATGCTCTAAGCTGCACTGACGCAAACACAATAACGAAGAACGACCTCAGAGATAGAGAAACAAAAAGAAAAAGTTCAGATAGCCTGCGGAACTCCAACCAAGCAGAGCATCTGCGCACAGTTTCCGGTACTCCGATCCAGTGTACTCATTGAGATGCAGTAACGGTAGGAGAAAGAAATCGGGACAAGATGGAGGATAAAGTTTTAGAGATCTTGGTGTATCAATTTCGTAGTACTACAAGATAGGATAGGAGTAGAGTAGATATATATCTCCTTGTACCGCTCTGCCTTTTTGATAATTCCCATGATCCTGCCTGAACGTACACACACACATACACTGGTCCATCCAGCGTAGCACACTACGTCTTGTTCGGTTACCAGATTACCCAAAAGACGCAGAGAATGGCTGGAGAGTCCCTTCCGAGTTCCGATCAAATGACGCACTGCTCATTCTTCTGCCGAACATACAGCATCTTGTACCGGGAAGAAAGAAATCGTAGGAGGTGCTTCAGAGATCTTGCTGTACAGATGTACAATCATCTGTGCTGTGCAAATCTCAGAATCCCTGTAGCTTCGTGGCCCTAACATGACCGGTATATTTCCGAATAATAATCATGAAAGATGCCCGCAGTGTCTAGACCTGTTATAAATCTCAGAAAAATGCTGTCGGGTTCCCTGTTGTCATATGCAATTGAATTCAGAACCCAAATATTTTGCACGTCAGAGACTGAGAGGTAAGTTAGATGGCGGCAGGGAACTGCATTCTAGTCGAGTTTGCCTTTAATCTTCTTTCCCTTCTTCTCTTTCTTCCGAATTCAAATGAGACCGTGGCCATGCCTGGATGCAAAATGACACAATCACACCTGAAGCTTTACCGCCTTTTTTCAGTTACCAGACGGTGAAGCCATGGAGGAAGCGAGTAAGATGCTCTCACTCCTCGCCAGTACGTACCTCGGTGGTAGTCAACAGCGCAACCAACCGGGGCCGACCCACCAGGTGCCGCCTCAACCAACTCCCACACACAGGCACGAGGAGAGAGAGGGAGGATGGAGAAGCATCGCACTTGCGTTCCAGCCATTCCTTGGCGGTTGCTTTCTCCGCGAGGCGAGATTCCCCAGCCCACCCATATAAGCCACCGCCTGAGGCGCAAGATGCCCACAAGGCACCGCACCGGCACCGGCAGAGCCAGAGCGAGAGTTGGAGTGAGAGTGAGCGACACTGCACCACTCAACGCTCGTTCGGTGGGAGAACGGGAGGCAGGCAGCGAGACTCGTCTTTTTTCCTCCTTCGGTCTCCTCGCGCGCCCGTTCCCAAGCAGCAATGCCGCGCCGTCCGAGGGCTGCCCGCGCCGGCGGCGGCGGTGGCACTGCCGAGGAGGTGAAGATGGAGGACTTCGTGGAGTCGATGCTCAACTTCGGCGGCGGCGGGGGCGACGAGAGTGACGACGGGGAGCAGCAGCCGCCGCCGGGGGAGGCGACGGAGTACAAGTCCAAGAACCTGGACGCCGAGAGGCGGAGGAGGAGCAGGCTCAACAACAACATCCTCGCGCTCAGGGCCGTCGTGCCAAACATCACTAAGGTGCGCCTTGTTTCCTCCTTCCCAACACCGATTTAATTAACTGCACTGATCACGCCACTCCTGGCTAATTTGTTTGCGTTCCTCATGGCATGTCTCATTTCTGCAACCACACACACATAAAGAAACTATAATCTGAACCGCTTCCTCCTGGGAGAAAATTCCAGTTGCCACTCTCTGACACGCACCCGCTGTTGTTTCAGATGAGCAAGGAGTCCACGCTGTCGGACGCAATCGATCACATCAAGAAGCTCCAGAACGAGGTCCTTGAGCTGCAGACCCAGCTCGCGGACTCGCCTGGTGAGGCAAGGGAGAAGCAAGCCAGCGCGTCCTGTTCCGAATCCTTCGTCCCCCCGGCAGACAACGTCCATTATCAGGTAGTACCCAGTGCTGTTATGTAGTAGTATGATGCATGAACATTAACAGAATAGTTAAAAACTGACAGAGAATGTTAAGAGAGCGTCGGGATTAACTTGATCTTTTATGATCAACTATTGCACCTCTCGGGAACCTAAAATTCAGATCAACCAATGCGCCACAATCTGTAGAATGTAATTGTTCAGCTTCATCACACTGACAAGTACCTGTTACCAATTGATGGCCACTTGCATATCCTTGAGATTAATTAAGTAACTAATATTTATTCCAATATCCTCCTAAACACTGCTAAACAAAGGCGATATATTAACACTTTTATTTATTTGGTTTAGCACAGTAAAATTTGAAACCAAAGAAACTCAGGTGGCCAAGTTTATAAGTAAAACATAATTTAGCAAGGAATACAAAAAGAAGGCATCAGATATGACCTACCTCTATTTTTCTGCCCAAGTTTAGTTGTGATATCCTGCTAATACATACATCGCCATTTTTCTGCCAAAGTGTAGTTCTGATGCTTTGGTGATCCTTGAGACTCACAGAGCTGAGCTGCAAATGTTTCACAGGGTCAGGTAGAGCTGATACCTCTGGGGGCATGCAAGTACAACCTCAAGATCTTCTGGACCAAAAGGGCAGGCCTCTTCACCAAGGTGCTGGAGACACTCTACAGCTACAATGTACAAGTGCTTAGCCTCAACACCATCACCTTCTATGGCTGCGCCGAGAGTTTCTTCTCCATCGAGGTACATTGCCCTCACAACTTTTTGGCTGCAGCAGAAGATGGGCAATTTATTCGACTGAACTTCTGAGCATGTTCTTATTATTAGTCTTCTGATGAATAAGGCGACCGCCTTCTTCTCCATGTCTCCGTGTGCAGGTGAAGGGTGAGCAGGATGTTGTGATGGTGGAGCTCAGGAACCTCCTGTCCGGTATCGTGGAGGTTCCGAGCATTTGACTCTCTGAGGCCCTAGCCAACAATAACTCACAGAACTCGTGTTAGAGAACACACACATGGTTCTGTGGAAACACCTTCTCCTTTTAGAAAGAAAGAACTCTGCTTAGTGTGTCATAGTGTTTGTGTAGGGAGCATACAGAGATACGTGTTGATCTGACAAAAACTGACGGGGAAAAGAGTCTGAATTTTGTGTTGAAGTTGAACGCAGATGTGCAATGAACCTGTGAGCTCTGAATTCGTGTCATAATTCACCATCATCTTTATTTACTGCACTAATGCTTTTGGTGGTAATAATTCATGCATAAAGCAACCGAAACTAAACTTAAAAGATTGGATCGCGTGAAACTAGTTAGATACACGATGACAGTAACAAATCCCCAGATGTTTTCAGAAAGATAGGGGTTTCCTTTGCCCCCCGTCACACTGCACTAATCAATGAAACGAAAGTGACAGCAGTAAGCATCCATGTGCCAGCGAAGGGAAAACACCAGGTGGGTTATGCTCCGATAAAGGACGGTTTTATTACTTAATAGTTTTAAGTATTACACCCGGCATCTGCATTGCAAGATGCACACAGTCGATAGAAGTCCAGAGTAGCATAAAATAAAACAGGCGAATTACATATCACATTGAGAAATTATAAAAATGCCTAGGTTGATGGGCTGATCCGAAGATTACACTGCCATCCATAAGTGGTAAATAGTCCCGCGATGTATCCCCAGTCGCGTACACACCTCCGTAAATAGGTCGTGAAACTCCGCACGATGTAGGAACAACCATGACCGAGGGTACACCGCTAGATAATTTGCAAGAGAGAACAACTTTTATCGTTAAACATTTTATCATTTCTATGACATAGCCCTAGCGACCATATAACCCTAAGAAGTGTTTTGTACTTATGATCTATCCCATATAATCAATTCCCCAAAACATTAGCAACGCTACGCAAAGGATACAAGCCTAAAACTGCTTTGGGTGACTGACCAAATAGACCTTGCAAAATTATATTGAAAAAACAAATGTTTAATTGTCTCATCATGATGACAAAATACACATTTGGTATTCTCATGCCAATTCCTTTTGAGTAGGATTTTTTGTTATGTTTTTTAGAGGTATCTTCATCATTCAGATCATCTTATTATCAACAGCTGGTACAACTGGCTGGACTAATGCATTATACAAATAATTAATAGAGAATTTACCATTCTTGTTTAAGTTCCAACGTAATTCATCAGCCCGATAGTCAATTGGATAGTTGCTGAACATTGTAGGAATGCGATCCAAGAGGTGAGCCTTGGTCCGATCAAATCTCTCTTGAACATCACATTTGGAGGGAAGGACTTCAATATTGTGGCTAACCGTATCCTCCTTGTGACGAACAATATTATACAATACAGGATATTGTTCCCAGAGAGTAGTATTATCAAACCATTTATCTTCGTAGAACCATATCTTAGACCCGTCCTTAATAGAAAAAAAAATCAAACCGGAAGCAATTTTCTTCACCGCCATCAGACCAGCCCAAAAGTGTGAGTCATCAGGTTTCTAAACCACCTAGGATAAAGATTTCGAGCCGACATATTTTTATTTAAGAAGAGTTTGTCACACCTCATATTTAGTTAACAACTTGAAGAACCATTTACCTAGGAGGGATGTATTCTTGATCTCAAGATCATGGATACCTAGTCCCCCTGGTCTTTGGGATGGCACATCAGTCTATATTTGTTTTTCTCATTGTCTCCTTGCTAAAAGAATCTTGATCGGAAGTATTCCAATCTTTTAAGAATCCTGTTGACAGTTGAAAGAATGATATCATATACAATATCATATTTCTCAATACTGAATTAATGAGAACCAATATTCCGTCCAAGGATAACAGTTTTCATTTCCAACGGCTTAAACGTAATTGTAGTCTTTCCTCGACGCTCTTCCATTCAGCATTTGTAAGTCTCCAATAACGAATCGGGATACCCAAATACCTTATCGGAAATTGGCCCTAACTTCATCCAAATAACTTAGCATACAGGTTGGCCTCGTCCTGAGCCTCACCGAAACAGAACAATTCACTTTTATTGAAATTTATTTTCAGACCTAAAAATTGCTCAAAAGCTAAAAGTATAAGTTGTTTCTTTTTTTTTCTTTTTCGAGATCATGTTCCATAAATAGAATCATAATGTCGACATATTGAAGGATAGTTAAACCACCATACACTAAATGGGGATTCACTCCTACAATTTGGCCATCAGCCTTAGCATGCTCAATTATGACATCAACATATCAGCCACTATATTAAATAGCATGGTGATAAAGGGTCACCCTGTCTTAGCCTTTTTTAGTCTGTGCTAACGTTATCATTGACTTTGATCACAACAATACCCTTGACACAAAACTATTGACTAAACCACGCCACTCAGCCAAAAAACTTTTCATCCTTAGAGTTTGTTGGAAGAAAGACCACTTGACTTTACCGTAAGATTTCTCAAAATCTAATTTTAAAATAATCTCATTCAACTTTTTCCTATGTAACTCATGTATCGTCTCATGTAAGGTTACCACACCATCAAGTATGTTACGATCTTGCATAAAAGGAGTCTGAGAAGGACAAATCACATGATCAGCCACTGAGTTTAGTATGATTGTAGCGACTTTGCTGAATATTTTAACACTAACATTAAGAACGCAGATCGGTCTATATTGTTAGATTCATTCTGCCTCATTAACCTCAGGTAATAAAATAATCTCACCAAAATTTAGACGAAACAAGTCAAGTTGTCCTAGTGGAAACAACTAAACAACTCCAGAATATATGATTTGATAACCTCCTAGAATGTTTGGTAAAACTCATCCGGGAAGCCATCAGAACCAGGGGCCTTATCATGTTCCATTTGGAAAACCATCTTTTTCACTTCCTCCTCCGAATAAGGAGCAGTTAAAAGGTTATTTTCCTCAACAGAAATATGGGGTACATCGTCCTTTCGAGACTCATCCAGTGAGAAGTTATCTTATTTTGGTGCCCCAAAGAAACCTTTATAATAATTAGTAACGTATGACTTTAACTGTTCGTGTCCCTCGATTGTTCCCTCATCTTGTGTTAGAGACCTAATAAGTTTTTTCCTATGTCTTCCATTAGCATTACTATGAAAGCATCTTGTATTCGCATCACCTTGCAAAATGAATTGAGATTTGGAACGTCGATGCCATTGAAGTTCCTCCTCACACAGAAGTCTTGCTAACTCTGCATTCGATTAGTTCTTGAGCTCAATTTAATGCACATCCAGTGGACTAACTTCTACAGATGCTTCAAGGTCAACAATGATTGATGTTAGTCATTGTTTTTATTTTTATGAATACCAGATGTGTGTCATGCCGAACCCCCAAGGTCTATGGACATAACAGGATCCTCGTGCGTGGCATGCACGCCTTGGCTCTGTTCTTCGGGCTCATGGGTTTGTTCCGTCCACTACTGACACGTCCATGTTCCTTCTTTAGCGCTGTGCGGTCACAATGTATGTGCTGGTCTATGTTGATGACATTATTCTCATTATCTCCTCAGATGCTGCTGCTGATCGTTTATTGTCTGCTCTAAGTGGTGACTTTGTTGTAAAGGACGTGGGCACCAGGCCTGACATATCCTATGGAGTTAATCGTGTGTGTCAGTAGCTTCATTCTCCCAGGACTTCACATTGGTCAGTTGTGAAGCGTATATTATAGTATATCTGTCTCACTGCCTCATATGCTTTGCACCTTCGGCCTGCATCGTCTCTTGATCTTTTGGCATTCTCAGATGCGGATTGGGCTGGAAGTCGACAGGTTATCGATAGAGGGCTATGTAGTCTTCTTTGGTCCTAACTTGATCGCATGGAATGTTTGCAAATAAGCTACAGTTTCTCGTAGCAGTACTGAAGCCAAGTACAAGGCAAATGCTAATGCCACAATTGAGATCATATGGGTACAATCTTTGTTGAAAGTATTGGAAGTCTCTCAAGCTCAGCCATCGGTCCTTTGGTGTGACAACATCGACACAACATACCTATCATCTAATACTATATTTCATACCTGCACGAAACACATCGAAGTTGGCTATCACTTTGTAAGAGAACATGTTGCACAGAAGCTACTCCACATCAAGTTTATCTCATCCAAAGATCAACTTGCTGACATCTTCACGAAGCCGCTACTGTAGCCTCGGCTTGTAGGATAAAATTGCAAAAAACCACCACAACTGAGGCTAGGGTTTCAAAAAACCACCACTTTGCATTTTTTTTTGCAAAAAACCACCAGTCCACCCTCTAATATTTTCAAAAAACATTGATCGCCTAATTTAGTTCGGTTGACTTTGTTTTTCATAGATGGGATCCGCTATCAGGACGAGGTGGCTCACGGTAATGGCCAGGAGGCAAACAACCGTCGGTCCCCCTCTCTAATTTCTTTTTTATATTATTTTTTCTATTCCTTTTACCCTTGCAGCCGCCTCGGTGGATCAGTTAAGAGAAGCGGCAGCAGATGCCAGCCACTCTGGAAGGCCTTGCCGCTGGAGACACACTCTCTCTACCGCCTTCCACTCTGGTTAGGACCGTGTGTAGATCCAGCCACACTGCCACCCGCTCTCTGCTTCCGGCTTCTTTCACAAGTCTTCGCCACCATCCTCTCTCCAAGCGTCATCAGCGGGCGCCTCATCTCTATGGACGAGGGGGCGCGCTAGAGTCGGGTCACTGCGGGCTCCCCTCCATGAAGGTCGTGGCGTGATCCTCCAGCTCATGGTGCTCTGCCTCCGTACCCCATGAACTGACATCTACGTATGCCGCCGCCATCGCCTTCGTCATGGCCGCGTGGAGACAAATTCTAGGTCGGTGTCGCCGGCGCTCACGAGGCTGAGCTCGCAGCTACTATGAGGGATGCGAACGCGATGGGAAGCTCCTCGTGTTGTGCATCAGTCTGAGCATGCGTGGGGTGGTGCGCCATGAACGACAATGGCAGTTAACGATGAGGGCCCGTGGAGCCACCCAGTTTGCCCGCCGAAAGCTCCTCTCCTGTGCTCGTGCTCCACCCACTTTCACATGGCTCCAAACCAAGCTATTCTCTATTGCTCGATGCGTAGCTCGCCTGTGGCGTGCTTCGGCGTGCTGCTCGGCTCGAGGATGCGAGGTCTCGCCCTGAGAGACAGAAGTACAGGCGCAATTGTTAGCTCCGCCACTGAATAAGTGAAGTTAGCTTCCCTCGCGAGACAGAACTTGGGTATCAAGAGCGTGGGCCCAAATGCACGCCTCCGCTATCTGTCATGTCGGCATTGGTGTCCACTTCTGCCCCGCCAAAGGCCACTCCAGCCAAGGAGGCCACCATAACCTCCATGTCTCGCTCGTCCCTGACATTGGTCGTTCCCCTAGGCACCTCCCCCGTGGTTCCCGGTGGCTCTGGATCCCGAAGGTGAGCGGACATGGTGGAAGAGGCCTCCTCTGACGGCGACTCGATGAGGTCCTACAGTGACATCGCCTGTGATGGCTCCTCTTCCCCACGCCGATCGCTGACCCCTATGGCCCTTCCCTCGTTGCCTCGCCGAGGCTTGCAAGGCCGGCCTCGCGCCTAGTTTCGTTGGTGGTAGGGACAACTGGCCCTCCTCATCGCCGCTTCAAGGTGGGTGAATCCTCGCTGATGACTGCAAGTGCACAGATCGTTTGTAGCTAGTTTCGAAATAAAGATATCGATCCCACAGGGAGCAGTAGGGAAAAGACTAAAATGCTTTTAACTATAACTAAACGAAGTACTCAAGAAATAACTTTAAGATGCAAGATAAGTAGATTTGTTTTTGGGTTTTTGGGTTGAACAAGGTAATTTAAAGTAAAACAAAACTTAATGCAGAAAGTAAGAATCACGTGTGTAATAGAACTTTGGAACTACAATAGGGAAAATGCGTTCCCAGGGAATAGTGGATACACCACTAGCAATTTAGACTAAGTAATCGAGAGTATTATAACGGATATTCTCATAATGTGTATGTATGTGGAAGGAGCTCCATATATGGATGATTTTCCAGCAACCGTTGCACACATCGTCCTCATAAACATAGCAGACAGTAACCGACAACCATCACATTGCCGCGCTATTAAGGGATTTCTCCCGTGGCATGGCCATGGCTTGATGAGTTCTCCTTGATTCCCTAGGTTATTACATAAATAATGACAACAGCTTTATAGTCACAGTAAGTGCTATCATCTCTCCATCTACTAACAAGTAATCCCCTTCATCAAGTCCCCCTAAGAGGCAAATATTAAGGAGGTGCACAACTCCCAATATCAAGATGAAAACAATTAACACGTACACATAATGATGTATAGCATAATAATCTCTATCTCATATCAGTCATATGCTAGGGTTTCTCCATCTCCCCAAGAACTAGAGATCTACTCAGACATGGAGGCAATCAACATCATAGAAATGGTAATGGAAACAATCATAGATGAATAGTACTTGTATAAATCCACAATGGGTACGGGAATTACAACAAGATATAGACAAGATGTGGATGTGATGCATGGAGATGGTGGTGATGCAGTGGTTGATGAAGATCGATGCCTTAGCCTCCCGGATCTGCGCAGGGTGAAGATGGATCCCTGGCGGATGAGTTCCCCCTCCAGATGCCTTCTTGAGGTGAGGTTTTCGCAATTTTTGGGTGTTCTGTATGTCGTCTCCTCGAACCAATTGCACGGGGTAAACTATTTGACGAGGCGGAGGCGGTACCGGAAAAATTACTTTGGTCGTATAGTTGGTCATTGGACTCTCTGCCTCCCTTGTTCGCTTCTAGTTTTCTTCTGGTATTATTAATATTTTCCAAATAAGAGTTTTACGTTGTTTTTGACTCCTTTTCTTCACAGTACAACTGCTCCAAGAACTGTGTCTATTGGATCCATCATCTATCCAAATCCTCGTGAAAACAGATAAAAAATGTGCACGTGAGCGCCGTAAAATATCAAGATCCTACATCTACAATGTAAAATAATAATGTAAAACATGATGCAAATATGCACTCATAAACTTCCCCAAGCTTAGACTCTTGATCGTCCCGAGCAAGTTTTAGCTTAATGGATGTGATCCTCATATTCATGAATCTGAGTCGATAAAATAAATGAGGCGATTGCAGCATGTGTTTATCATATATGATACATAGGAACAAGTTCGTGAATAGTACCTTACTCGAACCATCTGAATAGTATTAGCAGGCTTCCACACCTTAGTTATTAACAGTTCATAAAAGATGAATCTCAACATAATGTAAAAGTATCCGGTTCAACCGAATGAGTTAACGAGGTAGTCCCAAGTGTTTTAGGATCAATGTATTCACTTGGGATTCAAAATCTCAAAGGTGTCTCTTTGTCATACTACAATGCAGTGGATATGCCTATTTGCTCTTTGCACACTCGCTCTTTTTCTTCTTTCTTTTGCATATATGCTCACACTTTTGTTTTTAAGTGTTGTGCAAAGGAGCTAGCCATATATTCCACCTTATGTAGGAATTCAAAGTTCAACGATCTCAATTATCAAATTCCAGTTGTATATGAAGCATTCTTATGACTTGGAGATTCTACCACGACTTGTTCTCACTCTACTTTGATAGCACTTTCATTTTTCCTTTGTTCAAGGATTCTTTTTCAACTTAATTGTATAGATAATTTATCTTTGTAAATCAAACCGTAGACTTACATCATGTTGACCCAATTATCTTTATGTGTTCCATTAATACCAATGGTGTGGAAGAATCCTATTGCCATCATCAAATGCAAGTAAAATCATACTCAAGCCATTCATATATCATTAAAGAAAACACAAACTCAGTATTGCTCCATATATAATAATAAACTCGGAATTTCATAAAAGGGATCGACTATTCCTTAAGGGAATTCTAATGATGCAAACTTTATTTCTAGTTTGAACTAATGCAAAAACTGTAATATAGAACTTATAAGAAAGATTACAAGGTCTTTAAAGATCTCCCCAAGCTTGGAATCAAGCTAGGCGAGATCAGTTAACTCCTTGTGGGTACCTATTCCTCCTCTTGGGTAGATAGAGCGTCGCCTTCTTCTTTTATGTTGCCCGCTTTAACTATGCTTTCAAAGCAAATGCTGAGCTTGGACATGTCGTATTGGAGCTTCAACATTTTCCTCTTGAGGAATTTATTCTCATATGTTAACTCAAAGACAGTTTTAATCAGGAAACCAACTCTACCATAGATTGCATCGACCTTCTTCTCAAAGGTCTTGGCTCATCATCCAGTAGGAGTCAATCCCTTCTCCAATTGTTTCAACGCATGCCTTAGAAGCCTTTTCTAACTCACAAGTCTTATCATGAATCTCATCTTACCGTACCTTCTTAGGTTTAAGAGGTGATGGACCAAGAAGAGGTTTATAATAGGATCCTATGTTGTAACGATAAGGATTAGGGAGGTACTCATCCTTGTTTCTTCCCCGTTCAGCTTGTCTCATCATCTCCATCCTTTGTGAGTCCTACCAATTTGGGAGAGGCTTGATCTCCAGGCCAGATGATGACGACGATCCTTTTGGTTGTGCTTCCTTGATCCTCTTCACGGGCTTCTCTTCTTTCTTCTTCTAGATCTGGTTGGCATGGAAGGGCTACATGGCTTCGCTGCACAGATGTTGTTAAAGGGGCCTGTATAGGGATGATGAAGATCTTTCGAGGCTGGAGGTTGTAGCTTTGTGAAAATTTAATAAAAAAAGGGTAGATGCGATTAGATTTAAAAGGAGGGGTCAAAAACCCTAACCGCCTTGCGTAACGAGCAACTATACGGCGCAACCCGTATAGTTCCTGCCGTATAGTTGTGAACCGACTATAGATTAGATCTGTGGCAGAACCTAACTATACGGCCACAACTATACGGATGGAATTTTTAATTCCCACCGTATAGTTGGTCGTTAAACTCTCTATATCCTGGATAATTTTTTTGGAGAAGGGCCGACAACTATACGACCGCGACTATACGGGCAGAATTTTTAATTCCGGCCATATAGTTGGTCATTAAACTCTCAGAATTCCAGAAATTATTTTGTCAAAGGTGTTGACAACTATACGACCGCAACTATACGGGCGGAATTTTTATTTTTGGCTGTATAGTTGGTCGTTAAACTCTCAGTACCTTTTGTGGTTTGAAGCGTTGACATTGCAACAACTATACGGCCGGAACTATACGGCTGGAATTTTTATTCTCGCCGTATAGTTGGTCATTAAACCTTCTGTGTCCATCAAAAAATTTCTGCTTCTCCAAATATTCTTTATTAATCTAAAACTTAGCGAAATATCGAGTTTTGACAGAGAAATGTCAGCTTAGACTTTCGACCAATTTTTGCATCATCAATCTTCCTTCTTCTTTGCTAGAGCATGAATTGTTCTCATTAAAAATAATACTCAAACTAGACTTTAGCTGAAAATTAGAAAACTTACTCAAACCTTTATTTCACATGGGTTGCCTCCGATGAAGTGCTCTTTTATGATCAATAGCTTGACCATAGTACCGCTCATTCTGTCTTGAGTCCATTCTTCTTGTAATTGTCGTTCTTCGTATATCTTCGTTTTATCACTTCTTCGGGGGTGCTCAACTCTATAGTGATTGCACTTATATCTTCTTTCACCCGATAATTCTTCAGGCGTTGTCCATTTACCACCCATGGAAGAGAGGGTGTTTTTCCTTGGAGCATCACTGCTACCGATGGATAGGCTTCCTCAACTACATATGGACCTTCCCACTTCGATCTGGGTTTTCCTGGAAACAACTTAATACGAGAATTATAGAGCAACACTTTGTATCCACTTTTATAAGTTTTATTCTCTATTTTTCTATCATGCCATCGTTTAAATTTTTCCTTAAACAACCTAGCATTATCATAGGCTTCACTTCTAAACTCATCTAAAGCATGCATATCTAGTAAATGCTTATCCCCTGCTGCTTTGAGATCATAATTTAGATTCTTGATTGCCCAAAAATCTTGGTGTTCTAGGTCTAATGGTAAATGACATGCCTTACCATACACCATCTTATAAGGTGTCATACCCATTGGATTTTTAAACATAGTATGGTATGCCCATAGAGTGTCATTTAACTTGTATGATCAATCTTTTCTTGTTTTGTCCATCGTGTTCTCGAGTATGGTCTTCATTTCTCTATTTGAGAGTTGGGGATGATATGGTGAAGCAACGCGGTGAGTTACTCCATACTTGCTGAGGATTTTCCTGAAAGTCCCTTTCATAAAATGAGAACCACCGTCAGTAATTAAAAATCTAGGAAGTCCAAACCTGGGGAATATGACATCCTTGATCATCTTCACTGAGGTAGCTGCATCCACATGATTTGTTGGGATAGCTTCAACCCACTTAGTAACATAGTAAACAGCAACAAGAATATGATATAACCATTTGACTCTATAAATGGTCCCATGTAATCCATTCCCCATACATCAAAGGGTTCAATTATTAGACTATAATTCATCGCCATTTATTGTCTCCTACCTATATTACCTCTTCTTTGACAAGCATTCTAGTATTCCACATACCTGTGTGCATCCTTGAGCAAGGTGGGCCAATAGAATCCGGATTGAAGTACCTTTGCAACAGTCCTTTTACCTGCATGATGCCCTCCATATGGACTGTCATGACAATCCTTCAATATCGCATTCATTTCGTGATTACAAACACACTTACGAATCATTCTGTCAAGTCCATGATGATATAGATACGGATCATCCCAAAAGTAATATTTAATATCATTCAAGAATTTCATTCTTTGATTTCTTAACATACCGGGAGGTAAGAATTTTGTCGCTAGATAGTTAGCATAATCTACATACCATGGATCAGCAATTTCTACCTTTGCTAAATATTCTCCTAGAAATGATTCATTAATAGGTACATGGTCATTAATTATTCCTTCCATCCTAGAGAGATGATCTGCTACCGGATTATCCTTACCCCTCATATCTACTATTTGCAAATCATATTCTTGTAGTAATAAAACCTACCTAATCAACCTGGGCTTAGCATCCTTTTTCACAAGCAGGTGACGCAAAGCTTGGTGATCCGTATGAATTATTACCTTAGAATTAATTATCTAAGATCTAAATTTGTCGCAAGCAAAAATGATAGCTAGAAACTCTTTTTCTGTAGTAGCATAATGTTTCCGAATCTTATTAAGAGGTCTACTAGCGTAATAAATAACATTCAAATTCTTTCCATCTCGCTATCCCAACACAGCCCCTAAAGCATAATCACTAGCATCACACATAATTTCGAAAGGTTCATCCCATTTTGGAGATTGCATGATAGGTGCTGAAACTAGTTTATCCTTAAGGTTCTCAAAAGCTGCAATGCAGTCATGGTCTAAATAGAATGGAGTTTCTTTATCAAGAAGATTGGTAAGGGGCATAGAAAGTTTAGCAAAATCTTTTATAAACCGTTTATAAAATCCTGCGTGTCCTAGATTTTTTTAAGTTTTTAATGTCCTGAGGTATTGGGAGATTTTCTATAGCATTTATATTAGTTTTATCTATTTCTATTCCCTTCTCTAAAACTTTGTGCCCGAAAAATTTACCTTCTCTTTCCATGAAACAACATTGCTCCCAATTCAAAACCAAGTTTGATTGCCTGCATCTCTGCAAAACTTTGGTTAGATTATAGAGACAATTATCAAAAGTTGTTCCACAAATGACAAAATCGTTTGTTAGGACTTCCATAGTCTTCTCAACAAAATCATCAAAAATATTTAGAACACATTCCTGAAAATTTGCTGCTGCACTACATAAGCCAAATGGAATTAATCTATAAGCATATGTGTCGTAAGGACAAGTGAATGTTGTTTTCTCTTGATCTTCCGGCTGTATGGCAATTTGAGAATATCCAGAATAACCATCAAGAAAACAAAAGTAAGAATTATTACTAAGTCTTTCTAGAATTTTATCCATGAATGATATAGGTTTATGATTCTTTTGTGTCTCACGGTTTAGTTTCC
The DNA here is from genome assembly GCA_916181665.1 of Avena sativa. Lineage (NCBI taxonomy): Eukaryota > Viridiplantae > Streptophyta > Magnoliopsida > Poales > Poaceae > Avena > Avena sativa. Next base: position 98,918,402 of record OV702287.1, on the reverse strand, counting down.
TAAAATCAATGCACATACGATATCCTACAATTGGCCTCACAGGAACTATCTCACCTTCCTCATTCATAGCAGCATCAAGAACACCTTGTCTTGGTATGCAATGGGCTGGACTAACCCACTTACTGTCAGAAATAGGATATATTATGCCAGCATCAAGTAAGCGTATAACTTCTTTTCTTATTACTTGCTTCATCTTTGGATTAAGCCTTCTTTGCGTATCTACTACGGGTTTAGCATCATCAAGCATGGTAATCTTATGTGTTACAATAGATGGATCTATTCCTTTAATATCACTTAATGTATATCCAAAGGCTTCACAATGCTTAACCAAAACTAAAATGGGTTTATTGTTTCATTTTCTGATAGATTCTTGCTAATAATAACAGGACATTTATTTTCATTATCTAAAAACTCATACCTCATATTGTCTAGAAGTTTTTTCAATTCTATTGGTGGAGGTTCTTCATCTCCTGTTCTTACCAATTCTTCATAGTCGTGTGGATTTTGTGCTTCCGGAATTGAATCAAGGTAATCATCCATGTCTTCTTTCTTCTCATCATCTGGTGCTTCTTCCTAATTAATCAAGCTCCTTTCTAATTCATCTTGTGGAGTACTGAAATGAATTGCCGCTAGCTCGGCAATCGTATTTTCTTCCTTGATATCCTCCACTTCATATGGCCTCTTCTTTAGTTTGGCAAAGTGGAATGTCATATCCTCTTCTCCAAACATCAGTGAAATAGTTTCCTTCTGATTATCTACTCAAGCTTTGGTGATGGAAATAAAAGGCCTGCCTAAAAGAATAGGACAAAAAGAATCTCGAGGCATATCAAAAATATGAAAATCAAGGGGGTAAATGAGTGAGCCAATAAAGACATAGATATTTCTGATTACCCCTTATGGTTTTATATTGGTTCTATTACACAATTTAATAATAGTGTCTACCGGTTCAACATCTGAATTATTTAAGTTGTAGCGAAGTTCTTCATAAAGTGATGACGACATAATATTTATGGTGGAAATTGGTTCACAAATTCCATATAAGAAAGTTTCTCCACAATATATAGTGGTCATAGGTTTTGAAGTTTCATTACCTCGACCCTTACCTTGGATGAATTCCGAGGTTTCGCGGTCTAACATAACCACTTCTTCTTCCACTATTCGTTCTTCCATAAGATCTTTTATTATAACATTATTTATATTCGTAGCTTCGGAATTCCTTTCTGGTTTCTTCGATCTCTTCTTTATTTGTTCTTCCTCTCTTTATCTTTTTTTCAAAGATCCCCTGTATAGGTATCGAGGAGAACTCTTCCATTAGTGCTCTTGCACACCTATTTTCTTCGAGGGGTTTACGAGGTTCCCATTCTGTAGGTACCTATGAATGCCCTGCATAATACTCAAAAATTTTCATTACTGAGTTAGAATCAATACCGAGGGTTTTAATCATTGTATCTGTCCTCTCATCTGTAAGGAAATCGTTAATGCAAGCATATTTAGAAAACTATTTGTAATATTTTCCTTATCTTTAGAATTTTCAGTTGCTTCTCTCATTTTTATTATTAGATTCCAAGCCTCATCATAGGTATAAGATAGAAAACTGCCATTTGAAGCAGTGTCTAGATTCGTCCTATTTTCAATATTTAGCCCTCCATAAAATGTATGGGTGAATAACCAATCAGGCAAACGATGATGGGGGCAATTATCTAGGTAGCTTTTATACCTTAGATATCCTTCATATAAGCCTTCACTAGGATTACTTTTGAAATTGATAATAATACCTCTCATCCTGTGAGCTTTGCTTTCAGAATAATATTTCGATAGGAACTTAGTTGTCAATTCCTCCCAAGTCCTTGGTGCCTCTACACAAAAATATCTGTACCAGTCGCAAACATTATTAGAGAGAGTATGTCTAAACAACTGGATTTTAACCATATCAAGATTACAGTCATAAAAAATAAAGGAATTGAGAATGTCTTCAAAGAATTGTAAGTGTCCATATGGACTTTCTTCATTGTTTCCTGCAAATTTCTTAGAATGTAACAATTCTAGTAATAAAGGATGGATCTCCACTCCATCCGGATTTATGCTTTTGTTGACAGTTATAAAAGCGTCCATGGGCAAACCCATTTTCCTTACTGCCTCAAGCTAGTTTAAATGCTAACTATTGTCCATTGTTGTGGTCCTACAACTCAAGTAAAAATTAGTACAATGAAACTAAATAACTAAAAGTAAAGTGACTTATAGTGCTAAGCTCCCCGGCAAAGGCGCTAGAAAATAGCTTGATGACTGCAAGTGCACAAATCGTTTGTAGCTAGTTTCGAAATAAAGATATCGATCCCACAGGGAGCAGTAGAGAAAGACTAAAATGCTTTTAACTATAACTAAATAAAGTACTCAAGAAATAACTTTAAGATGCAAGATAAGTAGAGTTGTTTTTGGGGTTTTGGGTTGAACAAGGCAATTTAAAGTAAAGCAAAACTTAACGCAAAAAGTAAGAATCGCGTGTGTAATAGAACTTTGGAACTACAATAGGGAAAAGGCGTTCTGAGGGAATAGTGGATACTGATACGTTGCAAACGTATCTATAATTTATGATGTTTCATGCTTTTTTTATATCTACTTTCTTATGTTTTGTCCACACTTTGGAGTATTTTTATACACTTTCTTGGACTAACCTATTAACAAGATGCCACAGTGCCAGCTGCCTGTTTTCTGCTATTTTTGGTTCCAGGAAAGTCAGAAAATGAATATTCTCGGAATTGGACGGGAGAAAAGCCAAAGTCAATATTTCACCGAGGGGGACACGAAGCCAGAAGACGAGACAGAGAGGGGCTAGAGGCAGGCCACACCACCTGGCCGCGCGGCCAGGCCTGACCCGCGCCAGGGGGTGGTGTGGCCGCCTAGGGCACCCTCGCGGCCGCCTACCGGACTATAAGAAGCCTCCGATACACAAACCCTAAGTACACGATCAAAATGCCACGAAAGAGTCTGTAGCTGCCGTCACCCCCATAGATCAGGAGGGATCTCAAGATCTTCCCGGCACCCTGTCGGAGAGTAGAATTCACCCTGGAGGCCTTCTTCATCACCATGCTTGCCTCCGGTGTGATGCGTGAGTAGTTCATCCCTGGACTACGGGTCCATGTAGTAGCTAGATGGTTGGTTCTTCTCCTTTGTGCTACCATGTCTAGATCTTGTGAGCTTCGTTCATGATCAAGATCATCTATTTTTAATCATACCTATTGTCTTTGCGGGGATCCGATGGATATTGTGATGCTATTTCAGATTGATTATTGATTCTATCATGTCTTTGTTATTTGTGATCTTGCATGCTCTCCGTTGTTAGTAGCTATCTTGGCTGAGTAGATGCTAGCAACTCCAAGAGGGAGTATTTATGCTCGATAGTGGGTTCATGCCTCTAGGAATCTGTGGAAGTGACAGAAATCTCTAAGGTACTAGATGTGTTATTGCTACTAGGGAGAAAACAGTAATCCTTTGTTCATAGGACAATCGTATTGTTTACTTTACACACAATGCTTAATGCAATTATCTGTTGCTTGCAACTTAATACTAGAGGGGGTTCAGATGATAACCTGAAGGTGGATTATTAGTCATAGATGCAGTTGGATTATGGTCTATGTATAATGTTGTAATGCCCAATCAAATTGCATAGGAGTCAAGATGATTAGTATATGCATGTATGCTTTCTCGATGTTTGTCAATTGCCCCGCTGTAATTTCTTCACCCAACATGTCATCTATCTTAAGGAGAATCACCACTAGTGAACTATGGACCCCGGTCCTTTCTTTTACTATCAATCTACAATCTGCTTTTTACTGTTTTCTGTTTACTTTCTGCAAGCTATTACTATCTTCCACACAATACGTTTAATCCTTTGTTTTCAGTAAAACCGGTGAGATTGACAACCTCACTGTAAGTTGGGGGCAAAGTTCTGTGGTTGTGTTGTGCAGGATTCCAAGTTGGAAATAACACCTTGGATGTGTTTCCTTGCTCCTACTGGTTGGATAACCTTGGTTTCATAACTGAGGGAAAACTTGCTACTGTGCTCATCATATCTTTTGGGGTTCCCCAACGAGCTCGATATATTTTGAGCCATCAGATACACCGCTAGCAATTTAGACTAAGTAATCGAGAGTATTATAACGGATATTCTCATAATGTGTATGTACGTGGGAGGAGCTCCATATATGGACAATTTACCAGCAACCGTTGCACACATCATCCTCATAACCACAGCAGACAGTAACCGACAACCATCGTGTTACCGCGCTATTAAGAGATTTCTCCTGTGGCATGGACATGGCTTGATGAGTTCTCCTTGATTCCCTAGGTTAGTACGTAAAGAATGACAACAACTTTATAGTCACAGTAAGTGCTATCATCCCTCCGTCTACTAACAAGTAATCCCCTTCATCGAGTCCTCATAAGAGGCAAATATTAATGAGGTGCACAACTCCCAATATCAAGATCAAGACAATTAACACGTACACATAATGATGTATAACATAATAATCTCTATCTCATCTTAGTCATATGCTAGGGTTTCTCCATCTCCCCAAGAACTAGAGATCTACTCAGACATGGAGGCAATCAACATCATAGCAATGGTAATGGGAACAATCATAGATGAATAGTACTTGTATAAATCCATAATGGGTCCGGGAATTACAACAAGATCTAGACAAGTTGTAGATGGGATGGATGGAGATGGTGGTGATGCAGCGGTGGTTGATGAAGCTCGATGCTTTAGCCTCCTGGATCTACACAGGGTGAAGATGGATCCGTGGTGGATGAGTTCCCCCTCCAGATGCCTTCCGGAGGTGAGGTTTTCGCGATTTCTGGGTGTTCTGTATGTCGTCTCCTCGAACCAATTGCACGGGGTGAAACTATTGGACGAGGCGGAGGCGGCGCCAACTATACGGCCGTAGCTATACGGCCGGAAAAGTTGCTCCGGTCGTATAGTTGGTTGTTGGACTCTCTGCCTCCCTTGTTCGCTTCTGGTTTTCTTCTGGTATTATTAATATTTCCCAAATAAGCGGTTTACGTTGTTTTTGACTCCTTTTCTCCACAGTACAACTGCTCCAAGAATTGTGTCCATATGATCCATCATCTGTCCTGATCCTGGGGAAAACAGACATAAAATGTGCGCGCGAGCGCCTTAAAATACCAAGATCCTACATCTACAATGTAAAATAATATGTAAAACATGATGCAAATATGCACTCATCACTCGCGCGCTTGAGCCTGGAGGAATGTGGGACGGCAGCAGAAGCATCAACGTCAGGGCCCCCTCCTATCCAACATGCTACCATCGGGCCTGCCCGCGGACCTTGCCGGCGTCTGTTTCAACTACCTGCATCCAGACTACATCGCGAGCACCTGCATGAAGGATGTCGTCTACCTGCACTATAAGGGCGTGGGACACATCGCACGACAGTGCTCGAAACCGCGTAGCGCGCAAGTGACATCATGGCCACTACTGCAAGGTGGGCGCTTGCCGGTCGAGGTGCGGCCGACTCAGGAGCATGGGATGCTGCGCTCTACCACTGAGCATAGGCGAGCAACGATCCAGGAGCACATCAACTTCCACACCATGGACGAACCAGAGCGAGCACCACAAGGAGTGGCTATGGCGATGCACACGCCAGCTTCCCCACCTTCTCCGGTGCGGGAGATGGAGAGATGGCCCACGCACAGGCAGGTGGCACCCTGTGCAGTAGTCCAACAGTGGGAAAGTGGGCACACTACGCAAGTTCGGACGATCCATGAAAGGCTAGGGCTCCGTGTGCAACACGACGCAACACACGGTGTAGGTGCCGAGCTGGTCGACGGCGCGTCGGTGGGACGTGCCTCTGGGAGTTGGATCAACTCCACCTCTCTCCAGGGGAACCACAACAGATGACGGCACAGACGTGGTCCGACCGAGCAACAGGCCGATCGTGGATGGCTGTTTCATCTACCGTACATTGGAGGTGGATGCGGAATAGCGGGAACTCAAGTGGAGCATTATCGTGACCATATCCAATGCCTGCAGTGATGGGATTCGTTGCATGGAAAACAAAAAAATTCCTACGGTTGCAACTACCAAGATTGAATCTCGGAGACACTTGTGACGGTTTCAGATGGACTCACCCTCGAAGACCGTAAAGAGGGATAATGTTCCCACAAACAAACGTGGCTATTGTAGAGTGTACACGACCGTCCTCAAGGACGTGATGACCAACGAAGTGCCTCCGTGATCGGTCACACATATGGTGTGCCGACGACTTCCTTCCCTCGCTCCAGCTCGGTAGCGGAATTAGGGGATCCTAGGGAACTCCACCAACACTACAATATGGTGGTCTTCATGGTGGAGAAGATCTTGAGCAGGGCTTCTCCTAAGCTCCGTGCCCATGGCAATGGACAAGGCTATAAAGGGGAGGAAGATTCCAACCAAAGGGCATATGAGAGGAGAAGGACGAGTGTGTGTGAGAGAGGATCTCCACCCCACCTTTTATACGGGGAGGGGGCTGCCCCTTGCCATGGACGGCGGCAAAGAGGGGTGCCCCCACCTCTCCCTCATTCATGTGGGTGGACTCTCCACTCACCAAAATTGATCCCCACTTTCTCATGTTTAATCTCCACTCAAAATCAAGAGTCATGCAATTAAAAACTCCTTTTTAATTAACTTGATTTAATGCCACCCATTCAATGAACACTTCATTTAATAAGCACTTCATTTAATGAACACATTGATAATTCAATCCACGGTAATATTCCGATACACTGAAATTATTTTGGAAGATTTATCAGAACAATTCCTACACTGTCCGGTATTTTCTCCAGTGTTCCTATCCACTCAAATGCGCCGACTACCCTTAAGTGTGTCTCCCTGCGGGTTCGTGAACTGTGTGTACACGATCAAGAAACTCTCCAATCAATAATCATCAGAGGGGCCTAGAGATCCATAATGACTCCCACCAGCTCAATCGATAAACTAGTGATCACGTGAACCTTATTCGCAGTAGCCAATTCCTTTTGTCTCGCGATATTTTACTTGTCCAAGATCCAATCATTTGGTATCATCCATACCTAGTTCATTCTTGTTACTGACAATTACTCTTTTTATCGTTCCTGTGATATAACATTCTTAGTGATCATTAGCACTTGCTTGCAAGCTATGTTAATGTGATATCACCAAGAGGGTCCTGAGTATATCTCTCCGTCATCAGGATGGACAAATCCCACTCTTGATCCATGAGCCTCAACTAACACTTTCCAAGTATCCGATGAAACCTTTATAATCACCTTGTTATGGTGTGATGTTTGATGTAATCAAAGTACTCTTCCGGAGTCAGTGATTGACGTGATCTCATGGTCTATGGATTAGGGTTACTTTGAATGATATAGCAATATAAACTTGAGGACATGATCGTATTGCTAAATCTACTATGGGTGAATGTTTATCATATCATTCTCTAATGACATGACCTTGTTATTAACAACATACAATATTCATGATCAGGAAACCTTGATCATCAATTAATCAACAAGCTAGTGTAATGAGAGGCATCACTAGGAACCTGTTCTTTTGCTTATTAAGCACACATGTATTACGTTTCCTTTTAACACAATTATAGCATGAGAAATAAACATCTATTATAAACCTAGAATAAGATAATAACCATTTATTATTGCCTCTCGGGCATATTCCTTTTAGTCTCCCAATTGCATTAGAGTCATAATATTGTTTTACATAGTTATGAATCTAACACCCATAGCGTTCTGGTGTTGATATTCTTTTGCCTTTGAGAGAGATTTAGTCAACGGATCCGCAATGTTCAAATCCGTGTCTACTTTGCAAATCTCTATATTGCCATCCTGGACATGTTCCCGGATGGAGTGATAACGACACTTGATATGCTTGGAATTCTTGTGAGACGTTGGTTCCATAGCATTGACTATGGCACCATTGTTGTCACAATAGATAACCATTGAATCCAAAGAACTTGAAACCACACCTAGTTCGGAAATGAAATCCTTCATCCAAACTGCTTCTGCCACCGCTTCTGAAGCAGAGATATACTCCGCCTCCATTGAAGATCTTATCACCACAGGTTGCTTGGAACTCATCCAACTCACCACTGCTCCAATCATAAGAAATACATATCCATATTGTGACTTTGAGTCATCCGGATCGGTATCGAAGCCAGCATCGAGGTAACACTTTGCAACGAGCTCTTCTTCACCACCATAGATGAGAAACATGTATTTAGTTATTCTTAAGTACTTAGAGCATCTCCACTAGGGTTCCTAGGAAGGCGTTCCCAGGGTGATTTTTTCGTCTAGACGGCGAAATTTTGCCCAGTCGTGTTCCCAGGATGCCGAATTCATCCAGATTTGGCCCAACTTTCATCCAGCGTTCCCAGGATGAACCTGGGGCGCTGGGAACCGCCTGGGAACACTAGACGCCACGAAAAATAGGTGGGCCAACCCTGCCGGTGAGACAACCCCATTCCCTACCCCGACTCGGATCTCCCGTGGCAGAGAGCTTTCATTGCTGCCATGTCATCATCGGCGAGGTCCCACCACGCCAAGACGAAACCACGCTGTAGATAGGTCCACCGCCTCCACCGCATCCTTTCCCATCCGCCTAGGCCTCGTTTTGCCATCCCAACTTCGCTGTAGCTCGGCTTCATCCTGAGCTCACGACACCTTGCCCGCGAAGTGTTCAACGTTTTTCCCATTCGTCCATGGACTCCGATGACAAGGAGATGTTCGCCCTATTGCTGGAGGAAGAGACCCCCGCAGCCGCCAAAGATGAAGAGAACACGCATATCCTTGCCTCCTTGGCCCGGATGTACATGCAGACTGTAGCGCTGAAGCGTGGAGGCTCGGCGAAGGGTCGCCGGAAGTGCAAAGCAAGGCAGCTAGTGGAGGGCTATTGCATGCTTTACGCTGACTACTTCGCCGACGAGCCGCTGCATGAAGAGGCCGTGTTTTCGTGCTGTTTCAGGATGAGCCGGAAACTTTTCCTCAACATCGTGCATGCCATCCGGGAGTTCGACCCCTATTTTGTATGCAAGAAGGACTGCACCAGCATGTTAGGGTTTTCCTCACTATAGAAGTGCACAGTGGCAATGAGGTTGCTTGCATATAGAGCTCTGAGAGATAGTGCCGATGACTATCTCTGCATGTCCAAGTCCATCGCCATTGATTGCTTGTACATGTTCTACAGGGCAGTGGTTGAAGTGTTTGGGACACAGTACTTAAGAACACCCAATGTTGAAGACACTGCACGGATCCTCAGAGTCAATGAAAGTAGAGGATTTCCTGGATTGCTTGGAAGCATCGACTGCATGCATTGGCACTAGAAGAACTATCCATTTGCTTGGCAAGGAATGTACAAAGGCCACAAATGAGGTTGCACTATGATACTCGAGACAGTTGCTACACAAGATCTTTGGATTTGGCACTCCTTCTTTGGCATGGCAGGATCGAAAAACGACATCAATGTCCTCCAGTCCTCAAATGTCTTTGCCAAGCTTGTTGAGGGTCATGCTCCCCCTGTGGACTTTGAGATCAATGGGCACCACCACAACAAGGGATACTATCTTGCAGATGTCATCTATCCAAGATGGCCAACATTTGTGAAGACTATCTCAAGCCCGATGCTCCCCAAGAATTCTCAGTTTGCCAAGGAACAGGAAGCTTGCAAGAAGGATGTGGAGCAGGCATTTGGTGTGCTTCAACAGAGGTTTGCAGTAGTCTGGTTCCCTGCTATGACCTGGTCGAAAGATAAGATGTGGGAAGTGATGAACTGTTGTGTGACCTTGCACAACATGATCATTGAGGGTGAGAGAAAGGACCCAATGGATTTGGTGGAGCAGGATGAGCCATACTATAGACAGGGACCCCTTGTAGAGCCTCATCACCAGGTGTCGCCATCATGGGCTGCATTCATCGCCATGTGTCAGGACATCCGAGACCCGATAGTGCATCAATAGCTGCGTGATGATCTGGTTGAGCACATATGGATATGCAAGGGCAACACGTAGATGCCGAGCATGATCTGGCCAAACTATGTTGTATTTTCTATCTATGCCAAACTATGTTTAATTTCATGCCGAACTATGTTTAATTTAACGCTGAACTACACCGAACATTGCTCTGTATTCATATTTATACCAAACTACGCCGAACTCTATTTGAATTTGAGCCGAATTTGGGCGAAAACTCGCCACTTTTGCTTTGCCTGGGAACCATGCCTGGGAACCGGAGTGGGAAATCGGGCGTTCCCAGGCCGAAAGTTATGTTCGTTCGGTGCTAAATAGCGCCAGATTTTGGCATGGGAACGCCCAACGAGTGGAGGTGCTCTTAAAGACATTCTTGATGGCCTTCCAATGTTGTACCCCTGGATCAGATTGTTACCTGCTAGTCAAACTAATAACATGTGCAACATCCGGTCTTGTACACAATATAGCATACATAGTAGAGCCTATGGCTGAGGCATAGGGGACATTGACCATCAATTCTTTATATTCTGCTGAAACTGGACTTTGAGTGTTTCTCAAAGTCGTACCTTGCTAACAACCCTTTCTTACTATCTTGCATGTTGAACTTATTCAAAATATTGTCAAGGTATGTACTCTGTGATAATCCAATTAAGCGTCTTGATCTATCTCTATAGATCTTCATGCCTAAGATATAGGTAGCTTCACCAAGGTCCTTCATCAAAAACTTACTATTTTAAGTAATCTTTTATGCTATTAAAAAGATCTATATCATTTCCAATTAATAATATGCCATCCACATATAATATCATAAATGCTATAGAGCTCCTACTCACTTCTTGTAAATACAAGCCTCTCCTATAGTTTGGACAAATCCAAACCATTTCATCACTTCATCAAAGCAGAGATTCCAACTTCGGGATGCTTGCTTCAGTCCATAGATGGAACACTGAAGTTTGCATACCTTATCAGCATCCTTAGGATCGACAAAACTTTTCGGTTGCATCATATACAACTATTCCTCAATGTTTCCATTTAGGAATGTTATTTTGACATCCATCTGCCAGATTTCATAATCAAAAAATGCAGCAATTGCTAACGTAATCCTAATAGACTTTAGCATCGCCATGGGAGAGAAAGTCTCCTCGTAGTAAACTCCTTGAATTTGTTGGAACCCTTTCGTGACAAGTCGTGCTTTATAGATGGTTACATTACCATTAGCGTCAGTTTTATTTTTGAAAATCCATTTATTATCAACGGCCTTGTAGTCGTGAGGTAAGTCCACCAAAGTCTAAACTTGTTTTTTACATGGCTCCCATCTCAGATTGCATGGCTTCAAGCCATTTGTTGTAATCCGGGCTCATCATCGCTTCCTCGCATATCGCAGGGTCATCGCTTCCATCTACCATGAAATTTAATACTGGATTATCATACAGTTCAGGAGCTATACATATCCTGTTTGACCTACGAGGTAAGGTAGTGGTCTCTTCTAGAGTTTCATGATGAATTTCATGATTCTCATCATTAGTTCCCTCTTCACTCGGTAGAGTCACCACTGGAACAGTTTCTAGTGATGTGCTACTCGCATCTTCAGGAAGAGGAGGTTTGGTAACCTAATCGAGTTGTACCTTCCTACTACTCACACCTTTCAAGAGAAACTCTTTCTGCAGAAAGGATCCATTCTTGGCAATGAAAACCTTGCCTTCAGATTGGTGATAGAAGTTGTACCCAATTGTTTCTTTTGGGTATCCTATGAAGGAGCATTTTTCTGCTTTGGGTTCGAGCTTATCAGGCTGAATTTTCTTCACATAAGCATCGTAGCCCCAAACTTTTAGAAATGACAGCTTAGGTTTGTGACCAAACCATAATTCATATGGTGTCGTTTCAACGGATTTTGATGCTGCCCTATTTAAAGTGAATGCAGCTGTATCTAATGCATGACCCCAAAATGATAGTGGCAAATCGGTAAGGTACATCATAGATCGCACCATATCTAATAAAGTTCAATTATGATGTTTGGATACACCATTTCTTTGTGGTTTTCTGGCGAGAGTGAGTTGTGAAACAATTCCACATTGTCTCATGTGCATGCCAAACTCATAACCAAGATATTCTCCTCCATGATCGGATAAAAGAAATTTGATCTTTCTATTACGATGATTTTCTACTTCACTCTGAAATTCTTTAAACTTTTCAAATGTTTCAGATTTGTGTTTCATTAAGTAAATATACCCATATCTACTTAAATCATCCGCGAAGGTTACAAAATAATGATATCTACCGCATGCTGACACACTCATTGGACCACATACATTGGTATGTATTATTTCCAATAAGTCGGTTGCCCGCTCCATTGTTCCGAAAACGGGGTTCTAGTCATCTTGCCCATGAGGCATGGTTCACAGGTCTCAAATGATTCATAATCAAGTGATTCCAATAGTCCATCAGAATGGAGCTTCTTCATGTGTTTAACACAAATATGACCAAAACATCAATGCCACATATATGCAGCAATATCATCATTCAACTTGATTATTTTGGCATTCACATTATGAATATATGTACTATTAATACCAAGATTCAAAACAAATAAACCATTCAACACAGGTGCATGACTATAAAAGATATTATTCATATAAAAGATATTATTCATATAAATGATGTTCATGCTCAACGCAGACACTAGATAACATTTATTTAAGTTTATTTTCAATCCTGACGGTAGATTAAGTGGTAGCATCCCAGCGATGATCACATCCACCTTTGATCCATTGCCTACGCGTATCGTCACTTCATCCTTTGCCAGTGGTCGACTATTCCTGAGCCCCTGTTTCGAGTTACATATGTTAGCAACCGAACCGGTATCAAATACTTAGGTGCTACTTCTATTACTAGTAAGGTACTCATCAATAACATGTATATCACATATACCTTTATTCATGTTCCTGGCCTTCTTATCTGCCAAGTACTTTGGGAAGTTCCACTTCCAGTTACCAATCCCCTTGCAGTAGAAACACGCAGTGTCAGGCTTAGGGCCTCCTTTGGTCTTCTTCTTAGGCTTGGCAACAAATTTTCCATCCTTCTTGAAGTTACCCTTGGATTTTCCTTTCTTAGCCTTGTGGATCTTATCGACCATCAACTCTTGATGCTTCTTCTTTATGTTTACCTTGGCAACCATCAGCATAGTAGCAAGGTCAGTGTGCGATTTCTTCGCACCACTCATCCTGTAATCCAGTACAAACTCATTGTAACTTGGTGGGAGCGATTGTAGAACCGTATCTATCATGAGATCAGCTGGAATCTCACATCCGAGTGCCTTAAGACGTTGAGCATAGCCATTCATCATGATGACATGCTCGTTCATAGAGTTTTGCTCCTTCATCTTTGCGCTAAAGAACTTACCAAATATCATATATCTCTCAGCTCGGATCTGGCTCTCAAACATGGTTTTGAGTTCCACACCATAGCATGAGCATCAGTAAGTTCAAAACTCTTTTGGACTTCAGGTTCCAGCGACTGAAGGATCGCACATTGCACAAGAGTGTAGTTATCATCTTTGTGTTATAAACGTTGCGCTCATCCTGAGACGCATCATTTGCAGGGGCGTCACCTAACGAACTGTCCAACACATAAGACTTCTTAGTGCCTATAAGGAAAATCCTCATGTTGCGGTACCAGTCGGTGAAGTTAGACCCATTATCTTGCAGTTTTTCTCTATCTAGGAATGCATTGATATTGAACGCAGGCGGTGCCATGGTCTACAATATATTTGCAAAGATTATTTTAGACTAGGTTTATAAAAGATAGAGTTCAAGTCAATTCAAAAATCACTATGTGAACTTCCACTCAAAACAATATCCCTCTAGTCATTTTTAGTGATTACATGAACCAAATTCACTACACCACGACCGATCATCATGAGTGGTGGTGCAACTCCAATGGAGAGAATCATATGGATATCATATCATTCATATGACTCGTGCTTTACCTTTTAGTTCATGTTCTGAGGCCATGTCTATACATGCTAGGCTCGCCAAGTAAGAACCTTATTACTTGCATGTGAAAAACTGTCTTACACCCGTTATATGCGAATGCAGAGTCTATCACACCCAATCATCACGTGGTGCTTTGAAACGACGAACTTTCTTAACGGTGCATACTAAGGAAGAACATATTATTATCTTGATATTAGTGAGAGGGATCATCTTATAATGCTACCACCAAAAACTAAGCAAGACATAAGTAAAATAAGATGCATAAAAGGGATAAACATCACATGCATATAAAATGTGATATGATATGGTCCTTTCTTGCACTTGATCTCTATCTTGTGCTTTCATGGTATGATCTCCATCATTCCACCGGCGTGTCTCCAAGCCTCCAAGGTCCATGGCGCCACCATCATGGTCGTCTTCGCCATTATAATATATCTCTTGGATATACATGAATAGCACACATGCCATAAAAAGATAAAGACAACCATATGGCTCCTGTCGGTTATTTAACTTACAATAAATCTCATTGCATACAACGATTTTTGTAACAATGACCATATCACATAACATGCCCTGCAAAAAGAAGTTAGACGTCTTCTAATTTATTTTTTCATATTTTACGTGGCTTCAAGCTTTTTAGGAAATAACCGCTCTACCTAAGAATTTCAGCCACAATGGTGACAATCAAGTTATTAACAAACCGTTGTAAATTAGATCATGACTATGCTGGGAGAGACAAACACCCGCTAATCTAGTTATGCAATATGAGTTGCATGTCAAGTGTGCGACTGGTCTCATGTGCGAGGACATGTAAAGTTAGTCCGGGCTACTTCATCCTAACATGCCACCATGATCTAAATTTATGCAAGTATGAAATAACAAGACCATAGATGCCCACATCTCTAAGTGTTATAACCGTAGAAAGCATCTACGCATACACATAGCTCCGATACCACTGATAGGGGTTCGTTGCATGGAAAACAAAAAAAATCCTATAGTTGCAACTACCAAGATCGAATCTAGGCGACACTTGTAACAGTTTCAGATGGACTCACCCTCGAAGACCATAAAGCACGATAATGTTCCCGCAAATAAACGTGGTTGTTGTAGAGTGTACATGACCGTCCTCAAGGACACGGTGACCAATGCCACAAAAGTAGCGCCTCCGTGATCGGTCACACGTACGATGTGTCGACGACTTCTGTCCCTCGCTCCAGCTCGGCAGCAGAAGTAGGGGATCCTCGAGAACTGCGCCAACACTCTGACATGGTGGTGATGGTGGTGGAGAAGATCTTGAGCAGGACTTTTCCTAAGCTCCGTGCTCGTGGCAATGGAAAATGCTAGAAAGGGGAGGAAGACGCTTACCAAAGGGCATATGAGAGGAGAAGACTGAGTGTGTGAGAGAGAGGAGCTCCACCCCACCTTTTATATGGAGAGGGGGTTGTCCCTTGTCATGTCCGATGGCCAAGAGGGGTGCCCCACCTCTCCCGCATTCATGTGGGTGGACTATCACCAAAATTGATCTCCACTTTCTCATGTTTAATCTCCACTCAAAATCAAGAGTGATGCAATTAAAAACACCTTTTTAATTCACTTGATTTAATGCCACTCATTCAATGAACACTTTATTTAATAAGTACTTCATTTAACAAACACATTGATAATTCAATCCTCGGTAATATTCTGACACACCGAAACTGTCCTACACTGTCCAGTATTTTCTCTCGTGTTCCCTATCCACTCAAATGGGTCGAATACCCTTAAGTGTGTCTCCCTACGGGTTCGTGAACTATGTGGACATGATCGAGACATTCTTCGATCAATTATTATTAGTGGGGTCTGTAGATCCATAATGACTCCCACTAGCTCAATCGATAAACTAGTGATCGCGTGAACCTTATTCGCAGTAACAAATTCCTCTTGTCTGACGATATTTTACATGTCCAAGATCCAATCATTTGGTATCATCCATACCTAGTTCGATCTTGTTACTGACAAGTACTCTTTTTCTCGTTCCCGTGATATAACATTCTTCATGATTTTCATCACTTGATTGCAAGCTATGTTAATGTGATATCACCGAGAGGGCCCTGAGTATATCTCTCCGTCATCAAGATGGACAAATCCCACTCTTGATCCACGAGCCTCAACTAACACTTTCCAAGTATCTGATGAAACCTTTATAATCACCCTGTTACGGTGTGACATTTGATGTAATCAAAGTACTCTTCCGGAGTCAGTGATTGACGTGATCTCATGGTCCAAGGATTAGGGTTACTTCGAATGACATAGCAATATTAACTTGAGGAAATGATCGTATTGCTAAATCTACTGCGGGTGAATGTTCATCATATCATTCTCTAATGACATGACCTTGCTATTAAGAACATCCAATGTTCGTGATCAGGAAACCTTGATCATCAGTTAATCAATAAGCTAGTGTAATGAGAGGCATCACTAGGAAACTGTTCTCATGTTTATTAAGAACACATGTATTAACATTTCCTTTTAACACAATTATATCATGATAAAATAACATCTATTATAAACCTGGAATAAGATAATAACCATTTATTATTGCCTCTTGGGCATACTCCTTTCACGCAGGAGGGTGGATGTGAGTGCACTCATTCCGTGGTCGAGGGGCACTTCCCGGTGTTGGTGGGACACTTCTTCGTGCACTACCACTGGCCATCAGACTTCTTTGTCGTGTTCGAATCACGGGCTTGCCGCAATGAAGTGCTAAGCACGAGACCGTTCGAGGGTCAGGACTTCACCATCCGAGCGATGCCATGGAACAGGTTCCACCAGGCCACCATGAGGAGGTTACAGTACCGTGTGCATTTGGAGATAGAGGGTCTGCTTGCCCTGCTTTGGTCGGTGGAGACGAAAAAGGCCATGTTTGGACCTTTGATGTGGGTGGAGAGGTTGGGAACGGATATGTCATCGCGTGTAGACATGGGAAACTTTAGGATGGTGGTGTGGATGGCTAACCCGACACTCATCACGAGGGAGAAGAAGCTATGGCTGGTCGAGCCACCAATGAAGGATGATGAAGAGGATGGCCTCCTCTTGCTGACGGAGGCGGTTATGCCGGGCAAGGTGCTGCTGCTCGAGTACAATGTCGTTGTTCACTTCCTGTGAGTGGAAGACATGTTCAACATTGTGAACCGCTCCTCCGATGATGGTGACTCTAGGGATGATGACTCCAAGGGCGGTGGTGACATGATGCGTGACCTGGGGAGAGGAAGCTCGCCGTGGGGTGGCCGACGGTGGATCTTCCCGGCCTAGCATGGTGTGCCCAACTCAGAGCTGGCACCCTCATACTGTGGTGACCCAGCATACCACTGCATATGTAGTACATTCTAGTAGTTGACATGACATCCATAGAACACCGTTCCGTAAATATCACATCCCTCAGAGTGGTACAACAGGAACATTGTGGGTCCATATTACAAACATACACACTTCATTATTATTACAATACCAGAAGTTCGAGATGTCAAAAGGTTCAAACTTACAAACCAAATAACTTATCTCATAAGTTCAGCGGAAGAATGAAAAACACAACGGTAATAAAGACGTGAGCTCAACAGCTTATTCTATAGAGTTCGGGCTGCTCGGCTCAACCTAGGTAACTAGAGTATGGCCTGACAACTACTCTGACTCATTTTCTTCAGCTCCATATTGTATCCCGTAGTCCACTCCTGCGATTCCACTGGATAGGTCTAGCTATTCATAGTAGACGTCATTCTGGACCTCTGTATCATACACCTGGTCATCCATCTAGCCCTCAAAGTCTAGCAAGGGGTTCGAAGGAAAGGGTGAGTAACAGCGTTACCAAGTAAGTTCACTATATGCAAGGTAGGAAGTTTGATGCTCTATCTACCACCTCGGACGATAACTCGTTGGTACTATGCAATTTTGATAAACATTTCTTCAAAGATTGATTTTAATTATCAAAACAATGCCCATCAGCCTTCATAGGTTGACTAGAACTTCATGGAGTTCCTTTCCTGCCGCATTCGTAGCTCCTTCCCAGAACAGGGAGTAACATGTCAACATTCTTACACTCTGCAGAGGTGCGTTGCTTTACCCATAAGAGACCAACTCCTTGTTGCACAATCGGACGTACTTTCCCATCCACAATTCCATGATGTGGGGCCCCGTAGATGATCCAAGCCAATCACTTCCCCCTTCGTGACCCCGCATGTCCCCTTGGTGTACGCCATGCCCACATCTTGAATTACGACAATGGTTAGTACAGACCGTCAGATGCCAGAACTATCGTGGGACGTTGAGGGTTCCCACCCATATGTTGCATATCCTCTACGAATTACCAATAAATGCACGCTACGAGGATAACAGCCATGACCTGGTCATCCAGATGCATGCGAGAGGAAGAAGATACAGCTGACTTCTCCGCCCCATTCCAAATCTTATGGTTAACGCGTATTATACGGCGCTATAATCACTGATGTCATGGGTTATTAAGTCCTAGTTGTTTTGCAATTGGAATCTTAGATTCCCCTGCAATTCTTAGTATTTATCATCACTTAGGATGATAATAGCATTTCATTTGTTTGGAAAATACTTATTTTCTGTCTCATTTAGAACATAGGTGATAACACACAATTTTCACATACTTTCATAAAGACTCTTCAAAGGACATGAGCAAGTGATGAACTTGCCTTGTGACTGCAAGGTAGTGAAGTCGGATGCTTCCACCTGACCTTGAGCTCCGGTTTCTACAGAGAACCATTATTTCCTGGTAAGGACAATATTTAAAGAAGCAATATGCAATGCATAGTAATGTCATGCAATGGTTTATTATCTGCTTATTTGCGTGTTTTACCCTCTTAGTAAAAGTTTGCTATTTTCTTCAATTAAAAGAAAAGTATTACTTAAAGTTTTTGAAATCTTCATAAATATTATATTTAGTATTTTTATAATGACTAGTATTATTTTAAGAGTTTAAAATTGAATTTATTTAGTTTTTAACTCTTTTAAATATTTAACTAAAAGTCCTTTAAGGAAATAAGACTTTATTTTTATCACACTTAATTTACTTTAAAAAAATACAAACTAGCATTTTCTATAATAGCACTCCTTTTTAGAATTATAAAAATGAATTTTATTCAATTTTTATGTGTTTGGTATATTTTCTTAAAATTCCAAAGTAATATATACCTTAATAATAATAATTTTAAATTTAATTACCTAAAATTCCATTTGTTATTTTTTTGAATAGAGGACATTTCTATGAGTCCATTTATATTTTATTTATATTTTTAGGATTTTATTTTATTTCTTAGAACCATTTAAGTCCTAGGGGTATTTTGGTCATTTGACAATTTAATTAGGCTTTTCCTTTCAAAACTAGACCTAGCCCATTTGGCTGGCCCAACCCTGACTCGACGCACCTGGGCTGGTCATACCCCTCTTCCTCGAGCGGCCTAGTGCCACTCAGTTTCTCCCCTTATCTCTCTTGTTCCCCTACTGTCTCGTCCCCACAGAGCCACCGCGATGCCGACGCTGTCGCCGCTCGATTCCGGCCTCCCTGGGCCTTTCCGGCCGCCGCCGTGGTGTGTGGCAAGCTAGCCAACGCTGCTCCGCCATTTGGTCCTATTCGATTCATCTGTAAGTCCCTCTCTCGTCCAGGCTGACTGCACCCCGAACCCTAGGGTTTGGGGGTTACCGGTGATGTGGAGTTCCGTCGCCCCGGTGGTGCTGTGATGGGCTTCTAGTGGTCCTGTGGTGCCACTGCTGCTTCCCGTGTGGCTGTGACCGCCGTGCCATGGCTTTCCGTGGGTTGCAGCACCCTCGGGTGCTCCCCGTGCCGCCGTGTGCGCTCGCCGGTGATTCTGCTTCCTCTCCTATCTTCAATGAGGACCACGAGTGAGTTACTCTCTCTCTCCCTCTCTTATTCTCTGGCTTACCTTGCTACTCTCTGAGTTCTTGCAACGTATGAACCCTAATTATGTCTGTCCACGGCACTAGGGTTCATCCCTCTGTGCTAGGGTTCATCCCTTGATACCATGTTCATCTGAGGTGGTTTCCTACTAAATTTAGCTGTGTAGGGTTCACTGTTATACTGTGGTCCTTGGTGTTGACAGTAATTCCTGTCAGTAAGCTGTTAACTGAACTTTTACTTACCATCATGTATCGAATTGGTGACATCATTGCTATGATCTGGATTGAGATTAGTTCTCTGGTTCTTGTTGATATGCTTTGGTATGAAAGAATTGGAGTTGGATATCTAATCCAATTACTCTCTGAAAATTGCTGATGATAGAATGTAGAGATGTCAAATATGATTCCTAATTGTTATGTTAGGAAAATGATTAAGTGTTCTTTTGAAAGCATTGGATTATATAATCCCTGGTAGAAACTGCTTGGTTAGGATGGCACTTGTGACACCTTCATTTGAATGGTACATAGGCTTCATCCAGATACTGGGCTGTTTTTCATTTGTGTTCTATAGTGCCTGAGAGTTGCAGAACATTCTATTGGATAAATTAGCCTGTGATACTCCAGAATTTTCTAAAGCCTGTATGCTGGTCTGAGGCAATGCTAGATAGAAACTAAGGTTTTTATCTAATGTTCCCCTCTCAAGTGTGCTTTGGTAATCAGTTTAAGACAATGATTCTTGTAGCCTTTAAGAAAATGATTTGATAATCCATGTTGCGTATTATAGAGCTTTAAGATGAACTAATTTCTGAGGTGCTGCCATCCATTGGATGTGCCCAGAAACATTCAGTTAAAGCTATTGCATATGTGGATGTAAAAGCATGTTTTATTCTCCAAGATCAATGATGCTTAGACTAAGATCTTGGAGTGGTTTGCTAAGATAGGTAGTTTGGCTTTATTAATCTCTTCTGTGATGGATACACCCCACTTGGGTGCTTTTCTGAGAAGATTTTATATGAAACAATACATGCTCATCTGATATTTAGCATGTGATGGTTTTGTATAACTCACCACACAAGTTACTTGCTGGTGCTGTGATGGTGTTGCTTGTGGCTGCTGTCTTGATCTTGGCCTGCACCTCCTGGTGCTGCTCCTCCTCCTCCTAGTCTCCTGTGATCTTGAACTTTCCCTTGCTATCCTCCTGCACCACCCCCTCCTTATGTCACCATCTTATGGTGAACTAGTGGTTGATTTGGTAAACTGGCTGGTGGATTTGTTAAGGCTTTGGCAAGCTCAATGAGCTCTGAGTGTGTGCTTGAGAAGGTAAAGTGAGTTCCCTATAACTATGCTTCGACCGAGTGCTCTGTTTGAGTGCTTGTACTGCTTCTATGTTGACATCACGTTCCATGCATTTAGGTGACTAAGCTGTCTAGATGTGTGGTCTGGTTGTGTGGACTAGTGATGGATCAGATCAAGTGAAATAATCTTCACATGTTACCCTTTTACTAGTTAATGCCCTGGTGAAACTTGCCCCTCTTTTAATTACTCAATGATGAAATATGAACAGTGCACCTCATTGTTCACCACTGAGAGTAAAACTAACTAACTAACGCTTTATTTTCTCTTTAGTTGTTTTACTCCCTCCATCCCAAGGCTTAAGGCATATAACTTTTTTGAAAAGTCAAGCCATGTAAAGTTTGACCAAAATTTTAGAAAAAACTATCAAGAACTATTATATTATATAGATATCATGTGAAAATATGTTTCATGATGTATGCAAGGGTATGAATTACATATTGTAAATATTAATATTTTTCTCTAAAAACTTGGTCAAACTTTAGGTAGTTTGACTTTTGAAAAAAGTTATATGCCTTATGCCTTGGGATGGAGGTAGTATCTTATTTGCAGGAACAAGATCTGGATACTCAAGATTTAGTATAGGAATAGATAGGTAGTATAGATTTTAGTTGTAACCTTGTTTTTATTCTTTTTGTAAAGGATCTTGTAAAGATATTATTATAAGTTAATAAAGTTTTATTTCTTTAGCTTCTATTCTCTGTAATATTCTGTTTTTGGTGTATTTATCACCTTTTGTAATTATTTTTATGGAATAAAGAAATAAGAATTCATTTCTTATTTAATTTTCCTTGTCTTAAATCCTTTTTTTTGTTTAATATATCTATAATATAATCAAACAATGTTAATAAAGTATTTTGGAAAACAATTTAATATTACTAACTTCTAATTTTCAAATTGATTTAAATTCCAAACTTGAATTCAAAATAACTTCCCCGAAGACTCAATAATTCCTAAAGGTCATGTCAAAATTCATAGCAGTAACTATAAAGAGCTATTTGTACCTCTAGTTAGTGAAAGAAACTCTGATCTCTTTAGGTTTTTGTTTGGCGAAAAATGTACCCTGATTTTTACAAATGCATGCATGCAAGAACTTAGATTCCTATTTCTACCCTTCTTTGGATCCTAATGCTGGGGTGTTACAGACTTCCCCCCTTAAATTAAACTTCATCCCGAAGTTTGCGGATGAGTACCTGAATAGTTATGGATATGCTTCTCTTAAGTCATCCTCTTTCTCCCATGTGGCTTCTCGCTCTGGGTGATGTTCCCATTGTACCTTGCAGTATTTGATTGCCCTATTTCTCAACTTTTCCAGTTCTCCTCTACAATTTTACAGGGTTTCTCGACATAAGTCAAATCTACTTGTAACTCAATCTCTTGATGTGTGATAGCATCATATGGAACTTTAAGACATTTCCGGAGTTGTGATACATGGAAAACATTGTGAATCTGAGCTAGCCTTTTTGGTAACTCGAGAGCATAAGCTATTCTTCTATTCTGACTCAGTATCTTGAATGGTGCAATATATCTTCGGCTTAGATTTCCTTTGACTCCGAATCTCTTCACTCCCTTCATTGGACCTACTTTGAGATATACCATATCCCCCACTTCTGGATGCCATGATCTTCGGCTTTGATTAGCATAACTCTTTTGTCGACTCTGGGCTATCTTCAATCAATCTCTAATAATATCGATGATATCTTTCTTTTCTTTGATATAGTCTGGTGCAAATTCCTTGCTACTACTAGGTTCATACCAACATATAGGTGATCTACACTTTCTCCCGTATAGTACTTGGTATGGTGCTGCCTTCAGACTACTTTGATAGCTATTGTTGTAGGAAATTCTGCCAACGGTAGATGATCTTCCCACGAACCTCCAAAATCTAATGCACAAGCTCTAAGCATGTCCTCCAAGATTTGATTGGTTCTTTCTGTCTGGCCTCTAGTTTCTAGATGATAGGTTATGCTAAAATCCAACTTTGAGCCAAGTGCTTCATGTAATTGTTTCCAAAATGCTGACGTAAATACAGATCCTCTATCTGATACAATTTTCTTGGGTACCCCGTGCTTACTCACAATCTCTTTGATATAGATTTCCACTAATTTTTTGGCATTATCCTTTTGGTTTATGTGAATAAAATGCGCACTTTTTGTGAATCTATCCACAATATCCCATATCATATCCTTCCGCTTCGGTGTCATGGGTAATCCTGTGATAAAATCCATACCAATTTCTTCCCACTTCCATTCTGGAATTTCCAAAGGTTGTAATGGTCCTGCTGGACTTTGATTTTCTGCTTTTACCCTTTGGCAAGTATGGCATTCAGATACATACTTTGGAATATCTCTTTTCATATTGTTCCACCAAAATAATTCTTTTAAATCCATGTACATGTTTGTACTTCCAGGATGTATAGAATATGGTGTTTCATGGGCTTTCCGAAGTATCACCTCTCGAATTTCTAGCACATCTGGTACACAAAGACGGTTTTGACACCATAAAGACCCATAATCTCCTAGGTGAAAAGCTGATGTTTGACCTTGAGAGATTCTTCGAACTTCTTCAGCAACGAAATGGTCTTCACAACTTCATTTCGAAGATCACTACTCCGCTCTTCAACTACTCTCATGGTAGCTAGTACTCCACAAACTGTTGTACTTATAAATTGTATTTCCAACCTTTCCAAATCCATCTATAGTTCTTTTGGCAGTTCACTATTAATAGGTTGCGTATCTGTGCTTTTCCGACTTAAAGCATCTGCCACAACATTTACTTTTCCAGGGCTATAATTGATTGCTAGATCATAATCTTTAATTAACTCTAGCCAACGCTTCTATCTCATATTCAATTCCTTTTGAGTGAAGAAATATTTGAGACTTTTGTGGTCAGTGTATAACTCACACCTTGCCCCATAGAGAAAATGCCTCCATCCTTTTAAAGCAAAGACTACTGCTGCTAACTCTAAATCATGAGTTGGATAATTCACTTCATGTGGTTTTAGTTGTCTAGATCCATAAGCAATTACCTTATGATCTTGCATAAGCACACAACCTAAACCTTCCTTAGATGCATCACAATATACTGTGTAATCTTTTCCTGTTTCTAGAACCGCTAGGATTGGTGTGGTGGTTAATCTGGTTTTCAACTCCTGAAAACTCGCTTCGCACTTCTCATCCCATATGAATGGTGTATTCTTTCTTAACAATTTTGTCATTGGTCCAGCTATCTTGGAAAAACCTTCAATGAATCTCTGATAATAACCGTCCATGCCTAAGAAACCTCGGATTTGCTTCACATTGGTTGGTGCATTCCATTCCAGCACTGATTGAACTTTGGATGGATTTATAGCAATTCCATCCTTACTGATCACATGACCAAGAAACTCTACTTCGTCCAACCAGAATTCACACTTGTTGAACTTAGCATAAATCTTATGTTCTCTTAGGGTTTGCATGCTATTCTCAAATGCTCTGCATGCTCTTCTTTATCCTTAGAGTATATCAAAATATCATCAATGAATACTACGACAAACTTGTCCAGGTAAGGCATGAAGATTTTGTTCATAAAATTCATGAATATTGCTGGTGCATTGGTCAAACCAAAAGGTACGACGAGATACTCATGGTGTCCATACCTTGACACAACTGTTGTTTTAGGAACATCTTCAGGTTTTAATTTTTATCTGATGGTATCCTAATCTTAGATCAATCTTGGAAAATACTCCAGCTCCCTTGACTTGGTCAAATAGATCTTGAATTCTTGGTAATGGGTACTTGTTCTTGATGGTGACATTGTTGATATTTCTGTAATCCCCACACATTCTTCGTCCTCCATCTCTTTTATCCACAAAAATTACCGGGGTTCCCCATGGGAATATACTTTCCTGAATAAATCCTTTTCTGGCTAACTCATTAATTTTCTCCTTAAGCTCTTTTAATTATTTTGGTCCCATCTTATACGGTGCTTGGGCTATTGGTGATGTACCAGGTATCAGGTCAATAGTGAACTCTATTTCTCGATCAGGTGGCATTCCTGGTAACTCTGCTGGAAAAACATCTTGAAATTCTTTCACTACAGGAATATCTTCCAATTTGACCTCCTTCATTGAGTTCAACTGCAGATCCACCATGATATGGCTATGTTTATCCGCCTGATAGACTATCCTTCCTCCACTTGGAGACTTGATTGAAACAGTTTTCTCCTCACAATTGATTTGAGCTGCATAATCCGTCATCCAATCCATTCCCAACACTACTGCTATTCCCCTTAATGGAATCACATAAAGATCTGCATAATAGGTTTGACCACAGATTGAGATAACTTGGTTTAATTTAATGTTTCTAACTACCACGATCCCTTTGGCGGTAACTACGGTCATAGGATTTTCTAATGGTGCCCTTCTAATGCTGAACTTATCACAAAATTGTTCAGATATAAATGAAGTAGTTGCACCGGTATCAAATAGAACTTTTCCAGGATTTATGAGAATATTGAGCAGACCTATCACCGCTTGATCCGAGTTATCCACCTCCTCCAAGGTTGCGCAATTCAGCTTTCTAGTAGGCCTACCTCTCTTGCCATTGTCATTTTTGCCATAGCTTCCACCTCTGTTAGGCTGTCCACCTCCGTCTCTTGCTTGACCACCGCCTGTTGTAGGCCAACCGCCTGGTGGTTTTCTTGGGCAATCAGGCTTAATGTGCCCCTTCTGACCACAACCATAACATATGATTACTGGCTTTTTACATTCCCTTTGGAAATGCCCTGGAATACCACAATTGTTGCATATAATATTCCTCTTGGGGTTGGACTGACCTCCACTGCTATTCTTGTTAGTATTGTTGTTGTTATTGAAGGGTCGATTCCTGGGTTTGACCTCCAAATTGGGTTTAGGCTTACTTTCTTGAATCCTCTTAGTTTCCTTCTTTGCTCTCTTCCTTCGGTCTTCTTGGACATTCTTATAATCATCCTCAAATGTGATTGCTGCATCTAGTAACTGTTGAAAAGTTGCTTTATTGGCCAGCCTCAGCTGCATCTTCATAAATGGATTTAAACCACGTAGGAAATGTTTCTTCCTCTTATCCTCAATGCTCACTTCATCCTCAGCATAACAAGATAGTTGACTAAACTCCGGGATGTACTTCATGACACTGGCATATCCCTGCTGAAGCTCTTCAAACTCCCTACGCTTCAACTCCATCACACTTTCTGGAACATGATACTCACGTAATCTCTGCTTAAACTCCTCCCAGGTATACTCCCTACCTGGAGGTTGCATTGCTAGCTGATTCTCCCACCAAGATGTTGCAGGTCCAGTTAAGAGATGTGTTGCATACCTCAACTTTTCCTCATCATTGCATCCTATAGTTTTCAACTTTCTCTCCGTATCTACTAGCCAATCCTATGCATCCATTGGCTCAGGGGCTGATGCAAAAGGTAACGACCTTGCATTTTGAAAGTCAGAAAGACTCACACCACGTCCTTCAGGTTCCCTCTGATGTCCCACTCGATCCACTAATCCTTCCATGAACTTGTTCTGGGACTCTTTCATCATTTGCATGTACCGCATAAAGTTCTGTTCCATCAACGACCCCATTGGTGGTGGTAAATTTATCTGCATTCTGGCGTCTTCATCCGCCTTTTCCTTAGTTTCGCGCTCCATGCGCTGTTGTTCAGTCTCGTCCTCTACACCCGTTTCCATACCCTCCTAGTCCTGTAACATAAAGTGAACACTCATAATTACATCATGCATATGAGAGCATCAGTAATGTATTTTGTAAAGGCCATATTCATAGCACTGGCATTAGGACTTTTAGCAAGCTTTTGTAGGAACTTAATTACTTCAGAGATATTGAAACCATCAAGATCAAAATCATAATTATCATCTAAAGTAGTGGAGCTATTGTTTCCCATATTCTGAAGAATTTCAGCATTTTTATTAGAAAAGGTTCCATTGGGTTTACTAGCTTCAACATTGGTGATAGTGATAGTAGAAACACTAATATTTCTAGCAATTTCATCTTCTCTTTCCCACTTAGCATAAAATTAAGCTAATAGTCTAACATTTTCATCAATTCTAACTTGTATGGCATTAGTAGCAGCAAAGGATTCTCAATAGTTTTAGGTTGAACAGCCATTTTATTAAAAGAAGATTGTGCATCGGCCAATGATGCTATATTTCTTTCAGCATTAGAGAGTTTTTCCTCAATAGTTTTATTGAAAGAAGTTTGTTTACTAATAAAATCTTTAAGCATAACTTCAAGTTCAGAGGGTGCACTCCTATTATTGTTGTAGGAATTTCCATAAGCATTACCATTATTGGGAGGATATGACCTATAGTTATTATTACCAAAATTATTCCTGTAGGCATTGTTGCTAAAATTATTATTTCTTATGAAGTTCACATCAACCTGATCTTCTTGAGCAACCAAGGAGGCTAAGGAAACATGATTTGGATCAATATGAGCTTTCCCATTAACAAGCATAGACATAATAACATCAATTTTATCACTCAAGGAAGAAGTCTCTTCAACAGAATTTACCTTCTTACCTTGTGGAGCTCTCCCAGTGTGCCATTCAGAATAGTTAACCATCATATTATCAAGAAGCTTCATTGCAGCACCCAAAGTAATGGTCATAAAGGTACCTCCAGCAGCAGAATCTAGTAGGTTTCTTGAAGAATAATTCAATCCTGCATAAAAGGTTTGGATAATCATTCAAGTAGTCAGTCCATGAGTGGGACAATTCTTTACCAAAGATTTCATTCTTTCCCAAGCTTGAGAAACATGTTCATTATCAGATTGTTTAAATTTCATTATTTCACTTCTCATAGATATAATCTTAGTAGGAGGATAGTATTTTTCAATGAAAGCATCTTTACATTTAGTCCAAGAATCAATACTATTTCTAGTTAGGGATTGCAACCATTCTTTACCTTTTCCTCTCAAAGAGAAAGGAAACAATTTAAGCTTAATAATATCTCCATCTATATCCCTATGCTTTTGCATCTCACAAAGTTCAACAAAGTTATTAAGGTGTGCAGCAACATCTTCAGTACCAATACCAGAAAATTGTTCTCTCATAACAAGATTGAGTAAAAGCAGGTTTAATTTCAAAGAAAGTAGCTTCAGGAACAAGTGGAGGAATAGGTGTGCACATGAAATCATTGTTGTTGGTATTAGTGAAGTCACACAACTTAGTGTTTTCAAGAGTAGTCATTTTTTTGTGTTTTTAATAAAGAAAGCAAACTTAGTACAACTATTTTGTGTGTGTTTTTGATAAAGAAACAAGCAAACAAAGCAGAAATAAACTAAGCAAAACAAATAAAACAAAGTAAAGAGATTGGTTATGAGGGACTCCCCTTGTGAAGATGTCCTTGACTCCCTGACAACGACGCTAGAAAAATACTTGCTGGCTCGTGGTTGATGTCGAGCTCGTTGGGGAACCCCAAGAGGAAGGTATGATGAGCACAGCAGTAAGTTTCCCTCAGTTATGAAACCAAGGTTATCAAACCAGTATGAGCAAGGAAACACCTCCAAGGTGTTGTTTCCAACTTGGAATCCTGCACAACAAAACCACAGAACTTTGCCCCCAACTTATAGTGAGGTTGTCAATCTCATCGGTTTTGCTGAAAACAAAGGATTAAACGTATTGTGTGGAAGAAAGTAATAGCTTGCAGAAAGTAAACAGAAAACAGTAAACAGTTGAAGATTGATGGTAAAATAAAGGACCAGGGTCCATAGTTCACTAGTGGTGGTTCTCCTTAAGATAGATGACATGTTGGGTGAACAAATTATAGCAGGGCAATTGACAAACATCGAGAAAGCATACATACATATACTAATCATCTTGACTCCTATGAGATTTGATTGGGCATTACAACATTATACATAGACCGTAATCCAACTGCATCTATGACTAATAATCCACCTTCAGGTTATCAATCTGAAACCCCTCCAGTATTAAGTTGCAAGCAACAGATAATTGCATTACGCATTGTGTGTAAAGTAAACAATACGATTGTTCTATAAACAAAGGATTGATGTTTTCTCCCTACTAGCAACAACACATCTAATACCTTAGAGATTTCTGTCACTTCCCCAGATTACTCGAGGCATGAACCCACTATCGAGCATAAATACTCCCTCTTGGAGTTGCTAGCATCTACTCGGCCAAGATATCTACTAACAACGGAGAGCATGCAAGATCACAAATAACAAAGACATGATAGAAGAAATAATAAATCTGAAATAGCATCTCAATATCCATCGGATCCCCGCAAACACAACATGTAGGATTACAAATAGATGATCTTGATCATGAACGGAGCTCACAAGATCTAAACATGGTAGCACAAAGGAGAAGAACCAACCATCTAGCTACTACATGGACCCGTAGTCCAAGGATGCACTACTCACGCATCACACCGGAGGCTTGCATGGTGATGAAGAAGGCCTCCACGGTGAACTCTCCCCTCCGGCAGGGTGCCGGGAAGAGCTTCAGATCCCTCCCGATCTAGGGATGCAGATGACAGCGGCTACATACTCTTTCGTGGAATTTTGATCGGGTACTTAGGGTTTCTGTATCGGAGGCATCTTATAGGCGAAAGGGGAGGCCGAGGGGGTGCCCTAGGTGGCCACACCACCCCTTGGCGTAGGCCAGGCCTAGCCGTGCGGCCAGGTGGTGTGGGCGGCCCCTGGCCCCTCTCCGTCTTATATTGTGGCTCTGTGTCACCCTCGGTGAAATATTAACTTTGGCTTTTGTCCCGTCCAATTCCGAGAATATTCATTTTCTGACTTTCCTGGAACCAAAAACAGCAGAAAACAGGCAGCTGGCACTATGGCATCTTGTTAATAGGTTAGTCCAAGAAAGTGTATAAAAATTACTACAAAGTGTGGATAAAACATAGGAAAGTAGATATAAACCGAGCATGGAATATCAAAAATTATAGATACGTTAGCAACTTATCATGGCGTAGGGAATTTAGTTCGTGTAATCAACAAAACGACTCGAGGGATGTTGTTTTGAGTGGGAGTTCAATTTAGTAATTTGGATTAATTTGAACTCATTTTATCATAAACTGTATCGAAGTGAATTTGCATAGTTCGTTGCAGTTACTGGCATTCGTTAAGTACCTTGTGTTTAGATATGATTGAGATAATAGAACTATAGAATTCTCGATGTTCTACTTTACGAAACTGGTATCGTATTGTTTTATGAGTGTCAATATAAAGTTGAAATTACTATTGCAAACTTTCAGCAAAACCTCACTTACTCCATGCAATTGAATAAGTTGTATTGAATCAAGAGTAATAGTTCCAACATTAGTATGCAAGTATCATGCTTGCCTCCATGATCTTTGATATTCGAAAGTTGTTTCAGTATCAAGGTTATCTAGGAGCTGAAAGAATTATTTCAGAAACCATCATGCGTGAAAGATATTGTGATATCTGAAACAATGTTTGGTTGTAATATGATAGAATATAATTTTAGTAAGATACATGTTCTCATATAGTATGGGAATTTGTGAAGGTTGGAGAAGCTAGGCGTCCTGATCTCCCAAAAAGGGTTTTGGGAACCAACATTATATTCGTGATTCACCTTTGTAAGCTATAGTAGCTTGATCATGAAAGTTTTCATGATAATGATGGATAAAAGATGTAGGTAAAATGTTTACTACATTAAAAGGATTACTTAAAGGAATGAAATTTAAAAGAACGCCAAATATTTGATGATGGTGATCAAGTTCAAAGTGCAAGTCCAAAGGTATGAGTATTTGACTATACACGCTTTGGACTATGTTTCATATGTATGGCACCACTATTGATGTTGATAGATTCTTTTAAGAAGGAAAGGTAATGCTGAAAGAGAATCTAGTAAATATTTGGCAGAAAGGAAAAAGACTGGAAAAGTCCACCTTAAGTATATAGATGATATACATGTTATGGGTGTATTCTTTGCTTGTTAAACAATGTGGTTCTTAGGTATTGGATACCGAATTTGTTGGTATTCAGTGTCATAGAGAACAACACAATTCATGAACTGCAATGACCTAAGTAACTAGCAAAAGAATATGTGATGATGTTCATCAAAAACAAATAAAGTGTTATTGTGTTTCTCATTGACATCAAAGCTTTCCTTCGATATTTGTATTAATAATTGTTATTTTATTCCAGTATTATGAGAATAATGGTTATTCAAATAATTACCATATTCCATTGAAGATGGATGAATTCTTACAAATCTAGTTTGATAACTCAGATCCATAAACACTGATGCTAAAAAGTCGCAAGGTGAATGATTGGAAAATCACTTTTAGTGACATCGCCTTTTAAATTATATTAAAAAAAACAAGAAGAAAACTCCATGTTAATGGATTTTGGAGTCTTTTGATTTTGATCAATTGACATGTGTGAAACTTTCCTGGAGATAATTAAAACTTGGTTTATGGGCCAAAGAAGAACGAACGACTAACCTATTGGACATATAGCATGGTGATATATATTGTCTATTATGTGTAGTCGTGAGCGATGGATTTAAACTTCATATGCTTTCTCCGAAATTTGAGTAAATACATGTGTATATTTACTTAATAAGGGAGAAGTATGAAACATTTGAAAATGTTCAAATGATTTCAGGATGAAGTGGAAAATCATTGTAACAAGAAAATAAAGAATTTATGATTGGATCATAAAGGAAAATATTTGAGTTACAAATCTTAGCAAAACACCTAAGATTTGTGGAATCGTTCCATTGATTTATGTTTCCCGATAAACTAGAAGAGTATAGAGTATTCGCGAAATGTGGTCAAACCGTGTTTGACATGGTAAGATCAATGGTGTTATTTATAAAATTGTCATTATATTTTAAAGATTTAGCTTTAATGACTACCGCTTTTAAAATAAAAAGAGCTCCACTACAAGGAATCTGCTGATACATGACCCTCCATTTTCGCCACTGGATCGTCATTGTATACAATATATGACGATCTTATGACGAAAAATGTATCGTCAAAAACTGAGCATAGGTAATTGCATACAACGACGTTTTTTGTGAAATCATCATAATCGTCTATGACGATGTTAGATCGCCATAACCTCTATGACAATCCAATATCGGCACGGGCAGTCTAGTATAGCCGCGTCAGATCCTATGTTGCCAATCCGACGTGGCAAAATTATGACGAAACGAAATCGTTGTAATGCAAATTTAGCCTGGTCCATTTCAATAGTCTAAGCAGGTCGAGCCCAATAATTCGGCCTTTTCCATTTTGGGGCTTTACCTTTTTACAATCCATTTCCTTTTGGTCCTTGGCCATTTTACATCCTTTTTTAAAATTTTTAGTCTTTTTATAATCCGAAATTTGTGGGTAGTGGCCTTTTTTCAATATTATTACATAGTCTAGTATAATTCAACTGCGGCCTTTTTTCAACGCAATATTATCTAGGCCTTGGCCTCTTTATATTCAGTACTGCACAACCCATTTATATAGATCAAGTCCAAAATTAAATAAGGCATTCTTTTGAAGAATATACAAATGAAATAGCACTTGGAATCTGAATAAATATAGATATTTGACTCCCAACATTTGGATTACATTCCACCATCACATACATCCAAATTCACAGGTCCAGATTCACAGGTTCACACACAACAATATTATTATATACAAGTTTTCATTTAACATTGCAAGCATGATGAGTACAACTCCATAGTGTTCCTCTTGTTCTTCTAGCATATCCTGTTCACAGCTTTGTTTCCTGAAAGAACATGTGCATAAAACATCATAGATGAGCACCAATCCAAAATTGCTTGTAGCATATGACGCATACATTCTAGGAGATGCATACTTCGATAGTTCACAAAATAAGGAAAACCATGTCAGGAAGGAAGCCAGATTGCAACATAGTAATTTGTATTCATGATTATGCAAATAATAAGAAAATACTTAAATCTCTACAGTAATCACCCCTACTCTATGCACAATTTAGTTCATATGGAGCTGAATTTGCACCAATGATGCATGATATTGCTGTAGCCTATGCTAACAATCCACATCATTGTCAGTGGTTTATTCAGCTCGCCAAGGTGCAGGGTTCTCGCAACATCAACATTATAATTAATATAAGTTAACTCCCGGCCGAAGAAAATTTGACATTTCTTTTTATGAATATAAGTTCACATGACACACATAGTAGATTATATTCAAAGCCACCCTGGTTCAGTTAATTCATATACAGTAGGTCATTGTTTATGCGTTATTGTGTATCAGCATATCAGATAAATTACAAACAACCATAGGCTACCAGTATTATGCAACAATTGGTTCACTACTTTCTCAACACAAGAAATTCCTAGATCAACACAAACAATCTTTACTAATTGGACATGTGTGCTGGATCATTTACTAACTGGAGTTGATATGATCATGTGGTAAAGATTGTCATCGATCAAATCTCACCAGAATCATATTTCACGTCTCAAAGGAAATGGTACTATGGACTATGCTAGTATGGTTATGCTGGTAGAAGAAAATCACTAACAAAGTAATTTGTGGCAGGATAAAGGAGATCATGTCCAGTAGCACTTGAAAAAAACTTACAAATGTAGAGATTGTTTTTTATAGTCGTGTACCGTGATCATGTTCTCTCTGCAATTAAATAGACAAGCTGTCACATTTTTTATTACAAAGTACATGTACTATCAATATAAAAATAAGAATACATTATCGTGTATAAGATTCTAATGTCCACTACCTCCATCCTAAATTAAAAAATAGCCTAGAAATCATCTTATAATTTGAGACAAAGGATTTATTTATTATCGATATAGTGCCCATGCATTCTTGGCAGCAACATCAGAAAGAGCACAACAACAATAAATAATCTGACAGTACTATGACATAAATTCAACTGTATTGTTTGTGAAACCAATGGCTCGACATGAGATATTAACTACAAATACTATGCACTAAGAACGAGTGAAACACAACAGTCATTATGATAATGACAATGAAATGAGACTATCATATTACCCACAGCAACTGCAAGATCATTCTTCAATGAAGAAATAAGCAGTTCTGATGGCCATTCAACAAAAAAGCATCAGGAGTTCATGTTTGATAATTGTTTCTTCTTAGTAGGCATGTTCTACATGGAACCAAAACAAACATTAGCCAAATTCTTTACAAGGATTAGCCAAAACAAACGTTAGCCAAAAAATTGTTAGGGACTCGAGGTTTTCTCTAGAAATTTTAGTTTGGACAACCAGATAGAGCTTGCACTAGTCTAGAAGACCTTCACAATCTCCAACAAGACTCTACAAATATCTAAAAATCCTAAAACAGTAATCAGTCTAACGAGCTCCTATGCTAGTCTACCAGCAATCGCAAGAATTCCTAGGCACGAATCACCAAGATTTGGAATTCTAGACGGGGGAGCAAAGAGGGCGGTCGTGTTACCAGGACAGGCGGTGGCGGGGGAGGAACCTGCGACTTGTATGCGACGCAGAGCTCGAGCCAGGAGAAGTTGTCGGTGCACTTGTTGCAAAGGAATCCAGAGAGGATGCGGCCGTCATCTGTGAGCCCCGCGTGGCCTACGACGCGGAACACCTACCTCTGCAAGGAGTAGAGCTCGTTAGCGTATCTAATGTAGCCGCAGTCAGAGACGAAGCGAAGGCGAGCTCCATCGTCAGCGATGCGGAACGTGTATGGCGAGGTCGGATAAGATCTCCATGGCGGCTTGCCTATCTAGAGTGGCCGCCACCTCCGTGCAGCCTGCACCTTTGTTCCCGTGGTTGTGCCCCACGGAGGATCTCATCGGCCACAGCACCACCGCCATCCTTCGCCGCTTTGGCACCGGCGGAAGGTCATGGTGTAGAGGATCCCCGTACTCCTCCTCCGTCTTGGGTGTAGCGGCGCGACGGTGTGGGACGCCAAACAGAACCGAGGGGCGGCGCGACAATGCGAGACGCTAAACGGAACTGAGGTGCGGAACCAAGAAGGAGGAGGAAGACCAGGAGAGGAGCGGCGATGAAGATCGCGATTTGGAAGACGAATAAGTGGCGGTGGGCACTGGGAGGGAGGGAGGTCGGGGTAGGGTTAGGGCTGGGAGCCGCACAAATGATGTAGTGAGTTTTTTATTTTACTTTTTTTGAATGGTTATTGACGCGGTGGGTTTGTGGAATGGGTTGTTTCTGGTAGTTGGATGGAGATGTCGTGGACGTCTCAAATCGGATCCCAGGGTTGATCCGTGGGTAGGCTACTCGTCCCTCCTGATTGGCTGGATTCGGATGTTTATTTTTAGAGTACAAAAAAGGGATCTTTTATGAAAGACCACCAAATAAAAGTTTCGAAATGGTACCGCCCCACTTTTCACAAATACTAGACAACCTTCCATGAACAATGTTCCAACTAGGGTAAAAACTTTCCATGCACTCCTCGTGAAAAAGACAAATTCCTGTCGAATCAGCACGAAATGGGTCTGATTTGAACTACATGTACATGATTTAACGCTCATGATTTTTTGCAAAAATCATTTTTAGATTCACAATATGTTGTTTCACCAGAGATCCACTGCAAGTTTAGCGAGTCTCATCCCCGAGCTAAGAATCTTCATGCACGAAACGGGCATAAGAAATTCAAAAACGGTCCGAACAATGTAAATATTTCGTGTGGCGTCATATTATGTGACATAGTTGCAAGGAAAAATATCAAACTTGGTATATAGATTGCATCTCAAAAAAACCTTCACAAAAATGACCTGTCATGTTCGAGGTTTCATGGCTTTCAAGCCAAACGACCAATGTTATGGTCAGAATCGTGATATAGTTTGTGATAATGTGCCTATATTATGCACGCGTGTGAATCTTGGGACGACGAACAATGTTACAGGAGGAAGTTTTCTTTTTTGTCGCATGGAAAAGCTATTTTCTATTTTTTAAGTGCCCAAATCGGGGCGTTTTGTGAAGCAACAATAAATGTTCAATTCAAAAATACTACCACCCCATTTTTCCAAAATAGTAGACCATCTTACATGAACAATATCCCAACCGAGGATTTTAAAACATTTTCGTCCATCCTTGGTGAAAAAGACAAATTTCTGCCAAATCGGTAGGACGTGGGTCCAGTTTGAACTACAAGTTCATGATTTGCTCGTGATTTTTTGCAAAAATCATTTTTAGGCTCACAATATGATGTTTTTTCATAGATCCAATGCAAGTTTTAGCGAGGCTCATCTCCTATCTTAATGCCTGCCGTTTTGACCACAGTTTGAAACAGGAAAATTTTGAAATGGGCATAAGAAATTCAAAAATGATTCGAACAATATAAAACCTTCGCGTGGTGTCTTATGTGACATAGTTGTAAGAAAAAATATCAAACTTGGTATATTAATTGCATCTCAAAAAAACCTTCACAAAAATGACCTATCATGTTCGAGGTTTCATGGCTTTCAAGCCAAACGACCAATGTTATGACCAGAATCGCGTCATAGTTTGTGATAATGTGCCCATATTATACACGCATGTGAATCTTGGAACGACGAACACTGTTACAGGAGGAAGTTTTCCTTTTTGTCCAACCGAAAAGCCAATTTCTATTTTCGGAGTGCCTAAATCGGGGCGTTTTGTGAAACAATAACAAAAGTTCAATTCAAAAATGCTACCATCTCATTTAAAAAAATACTAGACCACATTACATGAATAATGACCCAACTGGGAATTTTAAAACATTTTCGTCTACCCCTGGTAAAAAGACAAATTTATGCCAATCGGTAGGAAGTGAGTCCGGTTTAAACTACATGTACATGATCTAATGCTCGCGATTTTTTGAAAAAATCATTTTTAGGCTCACAATATGATGTTTCTTCAGATATCCATTGCAAGTTTTAGCGAGGATCATCCCCTATCTTCATGCCCACCGTTTTGACCATAGTTTGAAACATGAAAATTTTGAAACGGGCATAAGAAATTCAAAAACGGTCCAAACAATGTAAAACCTTCGCGTGGTGTCATATTATGTGATATAGTTGTAAGAAAAAATATCAAACTTGGTGTATTGATTGCATCTCGAAGAAATCACAGAAATGACCTATCATGTTCGTGGTTTCATGGCTTTTAAGCCAAACGACCAATATTATGGTCAGAATCATGACATATTTTGCGATAATGTGCCCATATTATGCACGCATGTGTATCTTGGGATGATGAACAATGTTGCTGGAGAAAGTTTTCCTTTTTGTCGCATGTAAAATCTATTTTCTATATTTCGAGTGCCAAAATCGGGGCGTTTTGTGAAGTAACACCAAACGGTGAATACAAAATGGTCCGATGCTCGTGATTTTTTGTAAAAATCATTTTTAGATTTACAATATGCTATTTCTTCAGAGATCCAATGCAAGTTTTAGCGAGGCTCATCCCCTATCTTCATGTCCGCCGTTTTAACCATAGTTTGAAACCGGAAAATTTTAAAACAGGCATAAGAAATTTGAAAATGGTTCGAACAATGTAAAACCTTTGTGTGGCGTCATATTATGTGACATAGTTGTAAGTAAAAATATCAAACTTGGTATATTGATTGCATCTCGAAAAACCATTCACAAAAATGACCTATCATGTTCGAGGTTTCATGGCTTTCAATCCAAACGACCAATATTATGACCAGAATCACGGCATAGTTTGTGATAATGTACCCATATTGTGCACGCATGTGAATCTTGGAATGGCGAACAATGTTGCAGGAGGAAGTTTTCCTTTTCGTCCCACAGAAAAGCCATTTTCTATTTTTGGAGTGCCAAAATCGAGGCGTTTTGTGATGCAATAACAAATGTTCAATTCAAAAATGTACCACCTCATTTTCCAAAAATACTAGACCACATTACATGAACAATAATCCAACCGAGAATTTTAAAACATTTTTGTCCACCCCTGGTGAAAAAGACAAATTTATGTCGAATCGGTAGGAAGTGAGTCCGGTTTGAACTACATGTACATGATCTAATGCTCGTGATTTTTTGAAAAAATCATTTTTAGGCTCATAATATGATGTTTCTTTAGATATCCAATGCAAGTTTTAGCGCGGATCATCCCCTATCTTCATGCCCACCGTTTTGACCATAGTTTGAAATAGGAAAATTTTGAAATGGGCATAAGAAATTCAAAAACGGTCCAAACAATGTAAAACCTTCGCGTGGTGTCATATTATGTGATATAGTTGTAAGAAAAAATATCAAACTTGGTGTATTGATTGCATCTCGAAGAAATCACAGAAATGACCTATCATGTTCGTGGTTTCATGGCTTTCAAGCCAAACGACCAATATTATGGTCAGAATCATGACATATTTTGCGATAATGTGCCCATATTATGCACGCATGTGTATCTTGGGATGATGAACAATGTTGCCGGAGAAAGTTTTCCTTTTCTTCGCATGTAAAATCCATTTTCTATATTTCGAGTGCCAAAATCGGGGCGTTTTGTGAAGCAACACCAAACGGTGAATACAAAATGCTCCGATGCTCGTGATTTTTTGTAAAAATCATTTTTAGATTTACAATATGCTATTTCTTCAGAGATCCAATGCAAGTTTTAGCGAGGCTCATCCCCTATCTTCATGTCCGCCGTTTTAACCATAGTTTGAAACCGGAAAATTTTGAAACAGGCATAAGAAATTTTAAAATGGTTCAAACAATGTAAAACCTTTGTGTGGCGTCATATTATGTGACATAGTTGTAAGGAAAAATATCAAACTTGGTATATTGATTGCATCTCGAAAAACCATTCACAAAAATGACCTATCATGTTCGAGGTTTCATGGCTTTCAATCCAAACGACCAATATTATGACCAGAATCACGGCATAGTTTGTGATAATGTGCCCATATTGTGCAGCATGTGAATCTTGGAATGTCGAACAATGTTGCAGGAGGAAGTTTTCC
The DNA here is from genome assembly GCA_916181665.1 of Avena sativa. Taxonomy (NCBI): domain Eukaryota; kingdom Viridiplantae; phylum Streptophyta; class Magnoliopsida; order Poales; family Poaceae; genus Avena; species Avena sativa. The sequence continues at coordinate 98,879,202 of OV702287.1, read as the reverse complement.
TTTTCGTCCCACAGAAAAGCCATTTTCTATTTTTGGAGTGCCAAAATCGAGGCGTTTTGTGAAGCAATAACAAATGTTCAATTCAAAAATGTACCACCTTATTTTCCAAAAATACTAGACCACATTACATGAACAATAATCCAACCGAGAATTTTAAAACATTTTCGTCCACTCCTGGTGAAAAAGACAAATTTATGTCGAATCGGTAGGAAGTGAGTCCGGTTTGAACTACATGTACATGATCTAATGCTCGTGATTTTTTGAAAAAATCATTTTTAGGCTCACAATATGATGTTTCTTTAGATATCCAATGCAAGTTTTAGCGCGGATCATCCCCTATCTTCATGCCCACCGTTTTGACCATAGTTTGAAACATGAAATTTTGAAACGGGCATAAGAAATTCAAAAACGGTCCAAACAATGTAAAACCTTCACGTGGCATAATATTATGTGACATAGTTGTAAGAAAAAATATCAAACTTGGTATATTGATTGCATCTCGAAAAAATCACAGAAATGACCTATCATGTTCGTGGTTTCATGGCTTTCAAGCCAAACGACCAATATTATGGCGAGAATCGCGACATAGTTTGCGATAATGTGCCCATATTATGCACGCATGTGCAACTTGAGATGACGAACAATATTGCCGGAGAAAGTTTTCCTTTTCGTCGCATGTAAAATCTATTTTCTATATTTCGAGTGCCAAAATCGGGGCATTTTGTGAAGCAACACCAAACGGTGAATACAAAATGCTCTGATGCTCATGATTTTTTGTAAAAATCATTTTTAGATTTACAATATGCTATTTCTTTAGAGATCCTATTGAAGTTTAGCAAAACTTAATCCCAAAATTTTGAATTCAAATATGAGATTAATATGGTATTGTCAATAGTATTATATTGTCGCTACTATGGACTAATATGGAATTAGTAAATCTTTATTTTAAAATAGTCAAAGTATTTATAATTAACACCCTAAGTTTATCTACTTCATTTTATAAAAATTTAGAGACAAAAAATAACTTTTTAAACTTCTTATGAAAAAGATACAAAAGAATTAAGAAAACAGACAAATAAAAAAGGAAAGAAAAAATCCTAACCGGCCAGCCGAGCTGGCCCGGATGTAATCCACCGCACGGGAAGGTCAACCCGGCCCAGGAACACCTCCTCTCCTTCGTGGGCTGGACCTAATTGTCATCCGTGGCCAAGGTCTAACAGTCGAAATCCTGGTTAATAAGCTATTTGCGATATGTTAAAGCATCAAAGAACATGTGGCATGGTGGTAGGCATCGGTCGTGGAGTACCGTTGGTCACGGGTTAGCCCCCCGCGCAGCCTCTTTTTGTCCATTATTTCGAAAAAATGGACGGTCTAGGGTCTCTAGTGTGGGGACGGTTTGGTCTCCAACGTGTTAGCTAGTCAATATTGCCACATAGACAAGACAAGTAGACATAATTTTCGATGTGGCCGACCAGTCATTTTAATATATCATATTTTACAAACTATGACGTTTTAAATTTGTCATAATTAGCTATAGATGATTCTAGAAGCTGTATCATGCAGGTTGTGATGATTTCGTACGATAAAATTATGACGATTTTGACACAAATCATCGTAATTCTATAGGATTTTGACCTCTCCAAACGGCCTATGACCATCTTGTGCGAAATTGTCATTATGACGATTTCATTTCCCGTCACTATGAGAAGGTCACAAGTTAACACATTTCTTGTAGTGCTCCATCATGATCCGTTGAAATGACATCATATGAGTTATGGATTGAAAAAAAATTCAAGTTGTCTTTTCTTAAATTTTGGTATGCCAGACATAAGTAAAATATTTACAACCAAAATCGGATGAGCATGTCTTTATAGGTTATTCCAAATAACCGTAGGGTATTCCTCCATAGCATTGAAGACAAAAGTGTTTGTCGCTTAGAACGTCAAGTTTCTTGAGAAGGATTTTTTTGTGAAAAGTTTAGTGGGAGGACAGTAGAAGTTTGATAAGGTTATTGAACCTAAGCTATGTGTGATGAGTTGCGAAGCGCCGGAAAGTGTCCCGGAGGCAGCCACAATGCTCATGGATCACGTGCCTCAAAAGTTGTGGTCACGGATATCTAAGTTCCTATTGAACCGCATAGGTCGGGTAAACAATCAAATAGTAAGATTTAATATTAAATCATTATTTTTTGACAATTATGAACCGACGACATGTAAAGAAACGATGATGGGCCCTGACTCCGTCAAATGGCTAGAAACCATAAAATCCGTGATATTTTCATACACGAGAAACCAAGTTACTGAACTTGGAAGACCGTCTGGAATGCATGAAGCCTATCAGTAGTATTTAGATTTATAAAGAAATAGACATGGATATTTCACATCTATGAAATAGTCGACATGTCAGTAAAACTTTTACGACAATGTTCATGTAGTTAAATATGACAAGATTCGATCTTTCGTAGCGATATTTAGTCTTGACAGATTAATGTAGCAACTACTATATATGTCAATTGTTGTATATGCTAGTTGAACAAATAAAACAACATTCTTCTGAAAGAATGGTTACCAAGGACGTGTACGTGACACGGTCCAAAGGGTTTTGTTAAGTTAAAGGATGCTAAAAAGGCATGCAAAATTCAATAATTGAAGTAAGCATAACGGAGTTAGAATCTTCACCGTGATGAAAATATTAAAATGTTTAATTTCATCAAGGAGGATGAAGATGCTCGTATTTGGAAGAAATTAAGTGGGAGCGCTGAGACATATTTCTAATACATTGTGTACAAGACATATTGTTGATTGGATACGATGTATCTTTTATTGACACATGTTAATAATTCCACTGAAATTAGATTTGGATGAAAGTTTTGGGCGAAACCTGAATATTAGGTATCAACGTATATATGGATAGATTGAGACGCTAATATGGTTATGCCAAATATACATAGATGAAATATTGAATGAGTTCAATATGGAAACAACGTTCTTCCCATATGGTAAAGGTTGATAAATCAAGATTCAAGTGTTTTGACACTTGGTGAGTAAAATCACATGAATATCTTGATAAACGATATTCAAGTGTGTTGACACTTGGTAAGTGAAATCATATGCATATCTCAATCAATCATTCCGTGATATGTACATATCCAGATATGTCCTATGCTCTAAATGTTATGAGCATATACCAGGGTGACTCATAAGATGATCATTGGACGATAGTAAGGATATTCTTATGATTTTTGGAAGAACTAAGAATATATATTTTGTATATAGAAATGAAAGATAATTTATTGTAAAGTATTAAATTGACACTATACAGATAGTTCATTGTAAAGTGTTACATTGACACTATACAGATAGTTCATTATAAAGTGTTACATTGACACTATACAAATAGTTCATTATAAAGAGTTATATTGGTACTAGTTTTGTCACAAGATATCCACTAAGTTTATCTCAATTTAGGCTATAGGTTAAGGTAGCACAATGTAATGGAAGAAAGTTCCATGAGTTCCAAAGTTATGGACATTGTGACAGATACTATAACGAAAGGCTAAGTATAAGACTACTATGATAGCAACAAAGGAACTAGGTGTGGTTTGATGGGCTAGTACTATGAAGATATATTTTATGACAATTATATCAACATGTTTTAAACCCCAAGGAACTAAGGTCTCACCAAATTTATACAAAACCACCTCGTTTAAGAATGAGTGATGCGTAGAGACGCAAAGACATACAAATACACATAGACCTAAAAGTGTCAGATCTAGGGATTATGTTTACCACTAGCAAACGCGTATATACAACACCAAAGTGCCATAGGTGTTAAATGCGCAAGTTTTTCCAAACTAGATTATTGACTCTAGTGCAAGTGGGAGACTGAAAGGAATATGTCTGAGAGGCAATAATAAAGAGGTTATTATCTTATTCCATATTTATAATAAATGTTTATTTTTCATGCTATAATTATGTTAATTGGAAACATTAATACATGTATTATTTATAAATAGAAAAGGTTCCTAGTAATGCCTCTCTTAATACTAGTTTGTCGATAAAAAGATGATCAAGGTTTCCTAATCATGAACATTGGATATTGTTAATAACAGGGTCATATTATTAGAGAATGATATGATGAACAGTCACCCGAAGTAGATATAGCAATATTATCATGTCCTTAAGTTTATATTGCTATCACAGTCGTAGTAACTCAATGTCCTTAGACCATGAGATCACGTCAATCACTTTACTTTGATTATATCAAACGTCACTTCGTACCTGGGTGATTATAAAGGTGTCGTCGGGTACTTGGAAAGTGTTAGTTGAGGCTCGTGGATCAAGAGTGGGATTTATATATAAGTTGTTTTAAAACATATGAAGCTCATGAAAAATTGAAATAACAAGAACACATGGCCAAAAAGACCAAAGACAATATATATATAAGTCACAACACTCTTAGAATTAAAATAGAAGTTTGAACTAAGTCAAACTTGAGTTCACAGATTCATATACATAAAGAAAAATAAAGGAATTTATAAGTAAATAAAATCAAACACACAAACTTGAGAACCTTTATTTCAAACCAATGTATGCAAGGAAACCTTACATGGTATAATAGGGCAAAGAAGAAATTACAAAGAAAGAAAGAAAAGCCTAAGAACTAAACCTAAAACTACATCTATTCTATCTTCTTATCCACATCCCTCTTATCCCATTTTATCAACATCTTTGATCTTGTTAGCCTGCAAACACAAACACATAAAAGAACTTCCGGTCATAGTTAAAATGTAGGTTTTTCTGTAGTTAGAATCCAAAACTAGGACTCAGGAACAAGTCGTGAATCACGGAACCAAAACAAAGTTAGGGTGAGTAACAACTCACAATAGATAGTAGCCAACCAACACTAGTGCACTGGGAAAGAGCATGATTAATTGACCTACTAGTAACCAGGATTTCATCCAGAATAAGTAGTAAAAGTAAGCCAATGGAATGATTAGTAGAACCAGTAGAAATACTTTCAACCAAATTAAACTCCCAAGCCATGGATTAATGTAAGAAGCATTAAACTTTGGGGAATGAACACTTGAAAATTCACTACTCCAAACTGTAGATCAAGAGAATAGGAATAAACAAATAAATCAACCTAAAACCCCAACTAGAACATCACCAGATAGGATCATAGAATACAGCTACCTCATAGTACATCAACAAAGACCCAAAGTAGACAAAAACCCTAGGAATAGTAAACTATCCTAGAATTTCTAACGGGACATTTAGAAATTCTAAACTAATAGTAGTAACAGCAACCATAGTACAAGATCAATGACCAAAGGAAAAACCTAGGATTTGGATTCTGTCAAGAACCAAAGAATAATAGAAATTTGAATCATGAGATATGAAACAAGTAAACCTCACATTAACCATAATACAAGAACTTTGGCCAAAGGAAATTCAAAGGCTTTGATTTCCATCTAGGAACAAAATAGTACTAGAAGTAAAATGATGAGTAAACAAATAAGTAAACCAATCAAAGTACTCAGTAGCTAACACTAAGAAGATTTATCCAAATGAAATTGTAAGGCCTCATCAGAAAAACCCAGACCTAAATCCACTAATAAATAAATGAATTACACTTGTTATTGTCCAAGATCAGTACATGACAAAACTCAACCGTCATGCCTAAATAGGCATATATATAGATGCAGTGAATATATACATAGTACAACAAAAACCATATGTCTAATTTGGCAAACACACATAAGTTAAGATCAACATGAGCTTAACCACCGAACATGCCACCTACACATAAGCTAAGCAACAAAGATGGTTTCACACATATCCAAGCAGGTGATCAAATAAATGCATGTCATAGGTATCATCACCACATAAATTTGTGAACACAATAAATAGCTGACCACCTAAGACCCCAAAGTTCATAACTCACTAGTCTAGCACAGACCAAAAACACACACACACACTAGTTAGAGAGAGATCTGAGAGGTAGCAGAAGCAAGAAGGATAAGAAAAACTTGAAGAACACTTCAAGAACCATGAGAAGAAAAAGAAGGCACGAGCTACTACAGATCTTCATCAAGAAAATTTAGGAATCTACAAAGGTTTAGCTTAGAATTCTTAGGATGGGTAGAAGAATAGTAAATTGGTAACTAGGGATCATCTAGATCCATGGAGGGGTAGGATCATAGCAATAACACTAGTGACTAGCACTAGTAGATCATGCAATATAATGTTCTTGTTGATTGTAAGAAAGCACAAACACAAAATCTTGATTACTATCTGTGTACACTCAATCTAGAGGCATCACAAATAGTAAACAAGTATCTATACCCTATGCACAACCATAAATAAGCATTAATTTACTAATTGAAAAATTGAGTGAAATAAGATATAATTGATTGTATTCCTAAAACATAAATGAATTGATACAATAAATAAGTAAACACACTTTTCCACTATGTGGGAAACCAAAGGTTTATCCATTGAAATTGCAGCTAGAGGAAAAGCATGGATACTGAAATAAGATATCAATTATCCATGCTAATAAACCACTTAAAGGAACAAATAATAGACATTAAACCTATGATAAACTCTTAATACTGAATGGTAATGTCAACTGTCAAGAGGAGTATGAAATGAAAGCCCAAACATCATCATCCCATTCCATAGGAACTATATATCCAGAGGTTGTGGAAGACAATGTCAAGGGCAGCATGTCAGAGATATATCTAAAGTAGAAAACAAATACTAAATAAGGAACAATTGCTAAGCCACTAACTCAATTGAGTTTTGGATCTTGACTGTAAGTAGATAAGGAACTAGTTAACCATCATCACTTGATAAGATTAACAGTAAACCATAAACATGATTTTAGCAGTATTGATCATGGAAATGAATGGAACCTAGAATTAACATGTGTGATACATACACACTAGTTCATCATTAACATAAGAATATGACTAAGCAAAAATACATAATCCTAGAAACTGAAGAACCCTAAACTAAGCAATAGGAACAGAGCCCTAAACCTAGATTGCTTCAAGTACTAAACAACCAATTAGCATGCTAGAACACACTTGAAGCATCTAGAAACTACCAGAAACCCCAGAATCGAAATCACTAACACTACAAAAACACCCCCATACCTGGCGGATTTTTAGGGTGGCATAAGCAAAAAAGTACCTACAATAGTTGGATACGTGACCATTCCACTCATTCACTCTCCTCTCGTATGCCCTTTAAATGGCATCTTCCCCCTTGCTAGCTTTGTCTATAGCCAAGAAAAAGGTGCTTAGGCGAAGCCCTACTCTAAACCTTCTCCTCCACCACCACTACCATGGCGTAGCGCTGTTGGAGTTCCCGGGGATCCGCTACTTCCGCTGCCTTGCTGGAGCAAGGGTTCGGGAGTCGTCGGCACACCGTACGTGTGACCGATTACAGAGGCACTGCGTCTTGTAGTGTTGATCGTCTGTGCGTCCATGAGGACGGTCGAGTACATTCTACACCATCTATGTTTGTTTGCGGGAACGTTATCCCGCGTTGTGGTCTTCGAAGGTGAGTCTATCTGAAACTGTTACATGTATCTCCTAGATATGATCTTGGTGGTTGCAACCATAGGATTTTTTTTTGTTTTCTATGCAACGAACCCCATCACAATTCAGGCACTTCAGCTCGAGGAAGGTACTCTAGACACCTTCTGATGGGTGTGGTTGCCAGACGGTAGCTTCTCGGCTAAGTCGGTGTACCGAGCATTCTTTGAAGGGTTGCTTAGGGCCCCAATATGCGAGCATATTTGGCGTTTTAGGGCTCCGTACAACTGTAAGTTAACAGCGTGGCTGATGACCAGGAACATGTGTTGGACCGGTGAGAGACTGTGCAGGCGCATACTAGATCACCCACCCGCCTGCCCGCTCTGCAATAAAGGGGAGGAGACCCTAGGAGACCCTACAACACTTGCTCCTAGGGTGCGTGGTTTCTAGAGAGATCTGGATGGTGGTGCAGAGAGCTTGGCATAAACTAGCCTGGTGCCCCCATCCAGACTCGGAGCTAGTCGACTGGTGGTCTTCCAAGACAGTGTTGGGAAGAGATAAGCGGGATCTCTAGACGACCTTGATTCTGGTCTTCTCGTGTATTTTGCTGCACCGGAATGCCGTGGTTTTTAACAAGGTAAGACTGGCTCAGGTCACGGTCCTACGGCGTATTGAGGTAGAAGTCGAGGCTTGGAGAGCTACTGGGTTCTTCGGTCCTACGGCGTATTGAGGTAGAAGTCGAGGCTTGGAGAGCTACTTGGTTCTTTAGAGGGGACAGGTTTGGTTGTGGCATGCTATTGCTGGTGGGGTAGGGGAGATTAGACCATAGGGGGAGCTGCCATCCCTGTTGGCAGCACCTTGCCACTTGGATGGCGTTTGTAAACCTACCGCTTGGCAATCCTTCTATAAAAAGTCGATACACCTGCCAGGGTATATTTTCGAAAAGAATAAGTGAAGTTGCGGTCCCCTGCCCCTCTCCAGCGTCATCACCGGCTAGGCGGCATGGTTGTGCCTGTGCGGGGAAGATCGACCGGTATGGCTCTCGGTTGTCCCGTGCCATGATGGAGAAGAAAAGAAAAGAATATTAAAAAATTAGGAAAATAAAGTAATGGTATGCATCATCTGTTTTTTTTCCCAAAGGCACGTTAGCCTGACAGCGGCCATAGGAGTTCAAGCGAACTAAAGTAGGCTATCCGTGTTTTTTGAAAAAATTAGAGGTTGACCGGTGGTTTTGTGCAATTTTTTTTTAGAAGTGGCAGTCTTTTGAAGCCCTGATCTCAATTGTGGTGGTTTTATGTAAATTTCTCTAGCTTGTAGCTAACTTGTAAAGTGTACACGTTATGTACTACTTTATATAAGGAAAATGATATACATCCCCGGACGATGGAATCGTCCGGGTCGCTCGTCCGCCCACGTGTTCCAGCGGGACCCATCCACCGCTTGCCTTATCTCTTCCACCTTATCTCTTCCACACGGTTGAAAACAGGGTCGTTCTTCCTCAGCCCCGCAACGCAGCCTTTCTGCCTTCCTCCTCCGCTAGCTTCCTCCACATCATATCACAAAGACGCGCTGGCGGTGGTGACTAAGACCGGCGTGCTCGAGTGCGTGGCGTGCCTCTCGGAGGTCGCTGGCGGCAGCTCGACCACGCAGCACCGCAGCCGTCTCCGACAGTGCGCTGAGATCTCCTCCCTCCTGCATCTCAGGGGCCTCAAGGGGAAGGGCGATGTGGGCGCAGTCACCGCCACTGCGACTTCTCTACTCGAGATTCTGCACCAGGTCGCCGCCATTCGACCTCCGGCCCGACGTGTGCGTCCACACGTATGCGTATGAGGTGCGGCCATGGTTGTTTGCTACAGGGGCCGCCGGGCTTGCTACAAGGGTCGACTAGGCTTTGCTACAACAGACAGGGGGCCTTGCTACCGACGGTGGGTGGCGCTGCTGTGAGCGGCAGAAGTTTTTGCTCCAAGGGATGGAAGCGGAAGGTCTTGCTACATGCGGCATCGAGCGTTGCTACCATGGGTGGCAGGCGTTGCTACAGGGGAAAGGCCGGCCTTGCTACCGACGTTGCTACTGGCAGCGACGTATTTTGCTACCGGCGGCGACGGATTTTGCTACCGATGGTCGGCGGGCTTGCTATAGAGACACGGCAGCCCTGCTACTAGGGGTCGTTCCATGGGAGAGAGGAGAGGTGCGTTCCGTGGAGGAGAGAAAGAGGGGTGCGAAAACAATTTTTTTTTGCTACGAGCGTTTTTGCTACCTTAGCGTATTATTTTTTCTATCTTAGCGTATATTTTTTGCTATTTTCGCACAATATTTTTGCTACAAGATTACCGACGATAGTCTCTGGAGAAGTCGTTTTGCTAGGTAGCACCTTTTTTACTGCAATGCCTCCGGTGATGTCTTCGGCGAAGTATGATTTTTGCTACATTTACTAATATCTTTTGCTACATTATCATACTTTCTTTGCTACAACTGTATTGTGGTTTTTGTGTCAATTTTTTGCTACAAGATCTTCATCGAGAATCGCCGGCTAGTTTTTCCGACGATGTTTTCGGTGAAGTCGTTTTACATTAGTACACATTTTTTGCTGCATGGTCTCCGGCAAAGTCTCCGGCGAGATATTCTATTTCTGAAACGAACCGTCTTTTTTTTGCTTTAGAAGCAAAAGCGGGAATATACATAGCAAAAACCGGATGTTCTGCAGCAAAACTGGAATTTAGAGGACACGTGACGCGCGGGGAGGAGAACGCTGGGAAGCCCCCATCGTCCCGGGGACGCCTAGCGTTGGCGTACTACTTTATAGTATAATCCTTGATAGACGCACCCGTTTAGGGTGTTCAACAGTTGCCCCAAAACCTACATCGCACCGTGAAATATTGACAGGTTGAACGAGTTTTACGGGATAGGCTAGAGACCATGTTTTCAGTAAAACTGTAAACACCAGAAATTTTAAAGGTTTGATCGATTTTACGAGATCTGGTAGAGTTGCTTTTAGGCTATACTCTTCGGTTATTCCTGGCTGGGGCTACTATGCTCTTGTTCTCAGTGTGTACTCTGAATCTGAAATCCGTTGTGCGATGGGTCTGTCTCTGCTGATTGCTCTCGGCTAATTAACCAGAATTGATGAACAACTGATAGGTGATGAACAACTGATGTAAAGTCAGGAGACCTTAGTTTTCAGAATGCACATATACCTAGGAATGATTAAATTCATTGCTCTTGCTTTGTCAAGAAACGAGCAAGACCGGCCATCAGAACGAAATACATGACCTTACCAAAGATGAAGTGTCACTTTTCTTTGCAAGTGACAGTTTTGCAAATATGCACTGAATTAACTCCAAGCAGGGTCTTTTTTATTCATCATCAAACTGGAAGACGTTGACACAAGAAGGAAACACAGCCACGCACGATTCCACAAGAACACGACACACGAAGGAAGGAAACACAATCACGCTCACTCACGCATCGATCAAGCAAGACACACACCTAGCCGGAGATCTCGATGGCCTTCACCTCAGGCTTCTTGATCTCTGCCTTGGGCACTGTAACCGTAAGCACGCCGTTCTCCAGCCCGGCCTTCACCTGGTCTACCTTGGCGTTCTCCGGCAGACGGAAGCGCCGGACGAACTTGCCACTGCTGCGCTCCACGTGGTGCCACTTATCGTTCTTGTCCTCCTTCTCCCTGCTGCGTTCTCCGCTGACGAGGAGCACGTTGCCGTCCTCCACCTCCACTTTGACCTCCTCCTTCTTCACGCCAGGCAAGTCCGCCTTGAACACGTGCGCCTCGGGCGTCTCCTTCCAGTCGAAGCGGGCGTTGGTGAACGCCGCCATCTCGCTGTTGCCAGAGGTCGCCGGGATGATGGATCGGAAGGCGTCGAAGGGGTCAGCCCAGAGGTCCATGGAGAAGGGGTCGAACACGTTGCTCCGCCTCACGATCGACATCGTTGCTGCGTGTGGGATATGGACAATAGAGAACTGACGTGTGATCGATGGTGTTTGATTGTCTGATCTGCTTCTCTGTAATTTGCGGTCTTCTCGATGTGTTTCGGCTCATGGGCGAGGCAGTATATTTATAGCTCCGTCCAGGAGCATGCCCCGAGTTCTCTGGGTTTTTCCATGTTTCCTTCTGGAGATGGCCCTCCCACTACCAGTCCATTCTGGAATTGTGAGCATGGTTCTCGAATTGTGCATGGGAGCACAATTAAACGACAAAGCCCACCGACCAACAGCAGGCTGGAGAGTGCTCTAGAACGTAGTAGGCCCCTCCTCATCTTGGGCTGAAATTAGAAAGAAACAGAGTAAATTCAAAGCTGAGCTGGAAAGCGACAGAGAACCAAACGCTCGTCGTCTCGCGATGCTTCGCGATCAGCACTTGGTGATGACGATATAAGTACGTCGCCTCCCCGCTGCCCCAGCTCACCTCAACTCAAAGCCAGTGTAGCAACAGACGAACACAATCACATCATTCTAAAGCAGACAGCCCCTATAGAAATTTCCACCCAAACAAACCGAAGAAACCCCAGCAATGTCGATCGTGAGGAGGAGCAACGTGTTCGACCCCTTCGCTGACTTCTGGGTCGACCCCTTCAATGCCTTCCGCTCCATCGTCCCGGCGGCCTCAGACTCTGACACCGCTGCGTTCGTGAATGCCCGTATGGACTGGAAGGAGACCCCAGAGGCGCATGTCTTCAAGGCGGACCTCCCTGGCGTGAAGAAAGAGGAGGTGAAGGTGGAGGTGGAAGACGGGAACATGCTCGTTGTCAGCGGCGAGCGTACCATGGAGAAGGAGGACAAGAATGACAAGTGGCACCGCGTCGAACGTAGCAGCGGCAACTTCGTCAGACGCTTCAGGCTGCCGGAGAATGTGAAGGTGGAGGAGGTGAAGGCCGGGCTGGAGAACGGCGTGCTCACCGTTACCGTGCCCAAGGTCGAGGTCAAGAAGCCCGAGGCGAAGGCCATCGAGATCTCCGGCTAAGTGCTAACGAGATGTTGGAAATCTTTGATGTATTTGGCCGGTGTGCGCTCGTATCACGTATACTAGACGAATCTGTGTAATGTATTGTATGCGCTTCGTGACCAATAACGAATAAATTAATAAAATATAAGTTCTGTACAAGTATATTCGTATTCTTCTTGAGTGTTGTACCCAGATCTTGGCTCTTCTGAAACAAAAATATGCAAGAGATCCTAGGGATCTCAATGTTATATTAAACGACTATTGAGGAATAGGTTGAGTCACTCCTTCCCTGAATTTTGTTTGTTAATTAGCCAAATAGCACATGATCAAAGAAACTGTAAATATACAACACCGTTGGTGTTCTTTGGTGACCCAGGAGTACGAACAATCGAAGATCTACCTTGTTTCGTAGACATGTTTTGACCTTTTTTTTGCACGTCTAATCCTGGCCCAACCCGACACACGGAGAAACACATCGTTGACCGTTTTGCGGGCCGAGATAGGAAGGGCTAAGAGCATGACTAACATAGCCCTTAAATGGCCGACCAGTAAAACACAAGTACAGTACCCATGATTTTTACGGCGCAGATCAGCGCCCTTAGATCGACATGTAAAACCAAAATTCAAAAATCCCCGGGAAGATTAACTCACGCGTTCGTTGTTCATCGTCAATACATACAATACATAGCAAAATTACACTAACAAAACGAAAATAGAAGGGGAGAGCTCGCTGGAGGACGCCGCCGTGCCCTCAAATGACCAAAATCCGAGCTCTGTGCGCCTCGCCGGAGCGCCTCGCTACCGACCTAGTCGTCGAGGACGACGATGTCCAGCTCCATGGCGCAGGGTCGATCCGCCTCGTCCTCCGCGACGCGAATCGCCGCGATGGACTCCTCCAGCTCCTCCTGCCGCTTGGCCGTCTCCACCGGGGCCACGGAGGTCGCTATCTCCTTCTCCTCGCGGCACCTCTTCTCCTCGGTGTCGGCCGCGGAGGCAGAGCTCCTCAATCTCCTCGTCGTCGCCGCGGCGCCGACGCGAGGACTAGGACGAGGCCGAAGCGGAGTAGGATCTCGCGGCGCCGAACTCGTGTGGCGGACTGGGAGCTCGCGGAGTAGGAGGTCGCGGCACCAGCGTAGTGCGGGCTCCGTCCACGAAGGGGATGAGCGACGAGGCCCCAGTTGGTCCAGCGCCGCTTGGCCCCGATGGAGCAGACCAGCGCCTTCGCCACCTCGTCGCCGCACGGATGCAGCAGGCCCTCCCAGGCGGCCGACGGTCACCTCCTCCCCCGCCGCTACGGCCATTCCCAAGGCTGGCTTGATGGCGCAGGGAAGACATCGGCTCGTCGGAGTAGCCGATCTGGCACCGGAGCAGCTAGAATCGCTCGCCGGAGGAGATGGATGCAAGCGACGGCAGCGAGAGGATAGGTTTTGGAAGCGGCGGAGGGATACGGGGTCTGACCCGTGTCGGCGGCCTGGAACCGTATTAGTAGGGGCTGGCACGGGCCGTTAACAGGGCCCCGTGAAATTCGTTTACGGACTAGGCCGTATATGGGCTCTGTTAGCTCGCCCACGTGGACCAGAGCCCGTATGCTCGCCAGAAAAATACGGATTTGGGCCGTTTAAGGGCTCTATTAGTCATGCTCTCAGCCTAAGATTACCATACAAAAGACCCTGGGTCTGAGGGGATCTCGACATGCCTGCCTACCTCGCGTTTCACCGCGCTCCACACCTCGCAGCTTCAGTGGCGCAGAGACGACGCGGTCACTCGTCCCCTGACGTGAGGCCTTCCTCCGCCCCTGTTTTCTTCCTCCATCACCAATCTGTCCAAGCCGGTGCTTCAATCCCATCACCGCCACCGCTCCTGGCGCCACCTTCATTACAACTGCAGCCGTCTAGCTCCTTCCACAGCCCACCTTCTCTGGTGAAAACCTAGCCTTCTCTCAGGTAACTCAGGTAACATGATCTCCCCCCTCATCCCCCTCTCTCGATCTAGTCTTTGATATGAGTTGACCACGATTAGGGTTCTTGGTTCAAATTGATGGGTGAACTAATGAGTTCTTGATAAAATTATACTGCTTCAACTCTAGGTTATATACATGTTCCTATTGGCTTCTAATGTGTTAGGTTGACGTTGGACGAAGTATTTTAGCTTGAAAATATAATGGAGCTCGAATCTTATGTTTGTGGTTTGAATTTACTATAGGAAGCGTTGGTTTAGCTGTAGAATTAACAAAAAATATGTATGCACTGTTCAGTAATGTGTAATTGGTACAGAAAGCTCTGGCATTACAACAATGACCAAATTTATATTTGGAGTTGGATAGTGTATTCATGATGCCTTGGCAGTTAACTTCCTAGTGCACTATATGTTTTCATGCAATATGTATAGTGTGGTGTGAAAAATGAGCATTTGGGCTGAAAACAGACTAAGTGATAACTGTGATTAGTCATTTCTGTTGTAGATAGTATGCTGAATGGTCTTGATGAAACAAACTCTAGCATGCTGCAATATGTATAGGAGGAGACCGACAATAGCGGTTGAGTTTAGAAGATCAAGAAAATCATGACAAAATCCAAGGAAATACGAACTCAAATTTTTCTTTGTGAGAGTAAGCATACATGTAGAATTTCTTAAACCAGTGGTATCTCTGTGTATCATACAATTATGAGAGATTAGACTCACTACTTGTGGAAAACCTAAAAGAATCAAGTAGTAATAGATATTTTAACATACAAATGATATGTTTTTTTGGGACTTCATTTTCTTTGGAACATATGGAGTATTAGCAATATGTATTTTTAGCATACAAATAGAATGAAATGTTTATTTACAACTGTTAATAGTTATTTTATTGTTTGGAAAATGAATGCATAACAATAAGACTATTGTTGAGATGCAATTTCTTCTTTTGGACAGGAACCTGCTAAGATTCTAGTGGGGTTGGATGAGCCGCCGCAGTTGGGAATCCTATCAGTACACCTGAATTCGGTATGTGCACGACCTTTGCTTTTAGGCATTCTTTAAATTGTGAACATGCATGTACTGCCTATTTTTTAATAGTTGTAATATCCCGGAGAATAGGAAGGGGCTAAGGACTCATATTGGAATTGTGCATTTCATTTTTAGGATATGAAATTGAAGGGGAATTTCAAAATTTTGTTGATTGAAGTGTTTGGTAGTGGAAAATTTGAATCTAGGAACTTTGACCTAAGTCAAACCCTAGGAATTGAAGTTCAAACTCAACTTAGTTGTTTTAAAACATATGAAGCTCATGAAAAATTGAAATAACAAGAACACATGGCCAAAAAGACCAAAGACAATATATATATAAGTCACAACACTCTTAGAATTAAAATAGAAGTTTGAACTAAGTCAAACTTGAGTTCATAGATTCATATACATAAATAAAAATAAAGGAATTTATAAGTAAATAAAATCAAACACACAAACTTGAGAACCTTTATTTCAAACCAATGTATGCAAGGAAACCTTACATGGTATAATAGGGCAAAGAAGAAATTACAAAGAAAGAAAGAAAATCCTAAGAACTAAACCTAAAACTACATCTATTCTATCTTCTTATCCACATCCCTCTTATCCCATTTTATCAACATCTTTGATCTTGTTAGCCTGCAAACACAAACACATAAAAGAACTTTCGGTCATAGTTAAAATGTAGGTTTTTCTGTAGTTAGAATCCAAAACTAGGACTCAGGAACAAGTCGTGAATCACGGAACCAAAACAAAGTTAGGGTGAGTAACAACTCACAATAGATAGTAGCCAACCAACACTAGTGCACTGGGAAAGAGCATGATTAATTGACCTACTAGTAACCAGGATTTCATCCAGAATAAGTAGTAAAAGTAAGCCAATGGAATGATTACTAGAACCAGTAGAAATACTTCCAACCAAATTAAACTCCCAAGCCATGGATTAATGTAAGAAGCATTAAACTTTGGGGAATGAACACTTGAAAATTCACTACTCCAAACTGTAGATCAAGAGAATAGGAATAAACAAATAAATCAACCTAAAACCCCAACTAGAACATCACCAGATAGGATCTTAGAACAGAACTACCTCATAGTACATCAACAAAGACCCAAAGTAGACAAAAACCCTAGGAATAGTAAACTATCCTAGAATTTCTAACAGGACATTTAGAAATTCTAAACTAATAGTAGTAACAGCAACCATAGTACAAGATCAATGACCAAAGGAAAAACCCAGGATTTGGATTCTGTCAAGAACCAAAGAATAATAGAAATTTGAATCATGAGATATGAAACAAGTAAACCTCACATTAACCATAATACAAGACCTTTGGCCAAAGGAAATTCAAAGGCTTTGATTTCCATCTAGGAACAAAATAGTACTAGAAGTAAAATGATGAGTAAACAAATAAGTAAGCCAATCAAAGTACTCAGTAGCTAACACTAAGAAGATTTATCCAAATGAAATTGTAAGGCCTCATCAGAAAAACCCAGACCTAAATCCACTAATAAATAAATGAATTACACTTGTTATTGTCCAAGATCAGTACATGACAAAACTCAACCGTCATGCCTAAATAGGCATATATATAGATGCAGTGAATCTATACATAGTACAACAAAAACCATATGTCTAATTTGGCAAACACACATAAGTTAAGATCAACATGAGCTTAACCACCGAACATGCCACCGACACATAAGCTAAGCAACAAAGATGGTTTCACACATATCCAAGCAGGTGATCAAATAAATGCATGTCATAGGTATCATCACCACATATATTTATGATCACTATAAATAGCTGACCACCTAAGACCCCAAAGTTCATAACTCACTAGTCTAGCTCAGACCAAAAACACACACACACACACACACTAGTTAGAGAGAGATCTGAGAGGTAGCAGAAGCAAGAAGGATAAGAAAAACTTGAAGAACACTTCAAGAACCATGGGAAGAAAAAGAAGGCACGAGCTACTACAGATCTTCATCAAGAAAATTTAGGAATCTACAAAGGTTTAGCTTAGAATTCTTAGGATGGGTAGAAGAATAGTAAATTGGTAACTAGGGATCATCTAGATCCATGGAGGGGTAGGATCATAGCAATAACACTAGTGACTAGGACTAGTAGATCGTGCAATATAATGTTCCTGTTGATTGTAAGAAAGCACAAACACAAAATCTTGATTACTATCTGTGTACACTCAATCTAGAGGCATCACAGATAGTAAACAAGTATCTATACCCTATGCACAACCATAAATAAGCATTAATTTACTAATTGAAAAATTGAGTGAAATAAGATATAATTGATTGTATTCCTAAAACATAAATGAATTGATACAATAAATAAGTAAACACACTTTTCCACTATGTGGGAAACCAAAGGTTTATCCATTGAAATTGCAGCTAGAGGAAAAGCATGGATACTAAAATAAGATATCAATTATCCATGCTAATAAACCACTTAAAGGAACAAATAATAGACATTAAACCTATGATAAACTCTTAATACTGAATGGTAATGTCAACTGTCAAGAGGAGTATGAAATGAAACCCCAAACATCATCATCCCATTCCATATGAACTGTATATCCAGAGGCTGTGGAAGACAATGTCAAGGGCAGCATGTCAGAGATATATCTATAGTAGAAAACAAATACTAAATAAGGAATAATTGCTAAGACACTAACTCAATTGAGTTTTGGATCTTGACTGTAAGTAGATAAGGAACTAGTTAACCATCATCACTTGATAAGATTACTAGTAAACCATAAACAGGATTTCAGTAGTATTGATCATGGAAATGAATGGAACCTAGAATTAACATGTGTGATACATACACACTAGTTCATCATTAACATAAGAATATGACTAAGCAAAAATGCATAATCCTAGAAACTGAAGAACCCTAAACTAAGCAATAGGAACAGAGCCCTAAACCTAGATTGCTTCAAGTACTAAACAACCAATTAGCATGCTAGAACACACTTGAAGCATCTAGAAACTACCAGAAACCCCAGAATCGAAATCACTAACACTACAAAAACACCCCCATACCTGGCGGATTTTTAGGGTGGCATAAGCAAAAAAGTACCTACAATAGTTGGATACGTGGCGGATGAGCAATTGCGGCACCATTTTCCGCGGTGACCAATTATATGCCTAGGCACATAGGATACCGGTGAATTTTGGTGCCGTGGTCGTTGTCCGGGTAGGACGACGCCATAGAATTAGAAGAACTTTCTCTCGTGGACGAGATGATAAAAGAGAAACTAAAGACACATATTGTAATGCCATAGTAGATGGACATGGGCATATTTTAGTGTGTCGTGCATTGTAGTGCCGCAACAAAGTGTGTCCCATGTCATCGATTTGTCAACCAGCACACGTTGACTAGTCAGGCTAGTCTCACTTACTGGTGTGACCCACCAGGGCCGAACTATTTTGTTCTCTAGTATATACTCAGCATCCACATCCACACACCCTCTTCCTATAGCTTTCACTAGCGCACGGAGGGGGCTGTAGAGGCGGCTGCCGACGGTGACATTGAGATGCAGAATCCTCAAGGTGCTAAGCGCGAAGGCGGCTGTGAGATGCTACATCATGGACGTGTTTAGGGCGGTGGCGAAGTCCATGCTTATGTAATTTAATTGCGTATTTCATTGGTGCCGAGGTGGATCGATTTGAAAGTAGATGGGTGGACCGACATCTTCAAATCGAACTCCAATCTAATTTGCAAGTGCGTCCTATAGCCGCGTTGCCTAATTGCATACGAGGCCGTGAACACCGTCTGCAAGTTCCTCGTGTGTCACCATGAGCAATCGAAGTGCGACTTCATCTTTATGTTGATAAACAACACTCGTCAGAGCTGCAATGTGTGTTGGTGGCCTTGTGGAATGACACCGTCCACAACATGTCTGAATTGTCTGACTCCGACTATGAGGAAATAGTGATGCAAGTGAAGAAAGAATCAGAGGATGAGGTAGATCTTGTGATAATCGCGATTAAGGGAACATGCGCGTATGTGGCCGACAAGCTGGAGCCGCTTGCGGAAACTCTAGATCAGCTTACTTATGAGTAATATAGCTTTTCAATTTAGGCAGCAATATGTATTATGGTTATGTGTATTTTTGGCAACAATAATTTAGTTCTCTCACTGACTAGCGTTTCCCACTAACAAGTGAGCAGCGGATTAACCTACTATGGGCCCTCAGAGCTACCGTGGCCCATAATGTTGTGGCGCACGACCTGAAGGCCCATCAGAAACCCTAATATCACACCCCAATCCTAGTTCCTATATATAATATAGCAAATCCTTCCTTCACTCGGCAGTCGCTGTACTCCTGGATCTCCCCATTATCTCAATCAAAAAATTTCCCACTCCATATTCTCTTGTTTTATCCTATCTCTATACGAGTTAGATCCGCGAACAGATCGACCGCGAGCAGATCCACCATACGGAAGATCAACCATGGGCCGATCCACCGTGGGCATCGGCTAGATCCACCACGCAGAAGATCGATCGCGGGCAGTGATGTCTATGCACTTCTATTCTTATGGACAATTGTTGGGCCTCCAAGTGCACAGGTTTGTAGAACAGCAGCAAGTTTCCCTTAATTGGATTACCCAAGGTTTATCGAACTCATGGAGGAAGTGGTCAAAGGTATCCCTCTTAAGAAACCCTGCAATCAAGATACAAGAAGTCTCTTGTGTCCCCAACACACCCAATACACTTGTCAGGTGTATAGGTGCACTAGTTCGGCAAAGAGATAGTGAAATACAAGTGGTATGGATAATTATAAGTGGTAATGGTGCCAGAAAAGAGCTTGACGGGTAGGAAGAGACTAAAGGCAATCTGAAATAAAGATGGAAGCAAGCTAACATGTAACAGATCTAGTTGCAAATGGTGTTTCAATGCTTAGAAACAAGGCCTAGGGATCATACTTTCACTAGTGAACACTCTCATATAAATATCTTCTCTTCACGATACTACTCTGAACTACTCCCCGTTTGGACACTCTAATCCATTGTAGGGCTATAACAGCACTCCTCAAAGTTCGCTTTCCCCATCTAGATAACCCCACACTATCACCTTGAGCGCTATATGGTTCCAACAAACACCACAATTTCATAGAGACATCCAACTCCAAATATAACTGATAACAAGTATTTGTAATCTCTAGCCTAAGTGCCACACGGTGTGCACACTGTCAACTTCACACACGTGGGGAGAGCAGAGATCTATTAAAGCACTTGAGTAGCAAGGTAGATCTACTTGATTACAAAGCTCATGATCACAATATGATCATGTAGAGAGATGAACACATAGCTACCGGTAGAACCCTTAGCCTCGAGGAAGAACTACTCCCTCATCGTCATGGGAATCAACAACAGTGATGGAGATGGTGGTGGAGATCGATGGAGATGGCTCCGGGGGCACTTCCCCATCCCGGCAGGGTGCCGGAACAGAGACTTTCTGTCCCCCGAATCTCCCCTTTGGTGGCGGCGGCGCTGCGGAACTTTTCGTGGCTGGAGGCTGGATTCCTTAGGGTTTCTGCATCGGAGGCTTCTTATAGGCGAAGGGGCAAGGTCGGTGGAGTGCTAGGGGGCCCACATCACCTGGTGGCGCGGCCAGGGGTCACCCGCGCCACCATATGGTGTGGCCAGGTCCTGGCCTTCCTCCGTCTCTGCTTTGGGCTCCGTGAGTCTTCCGTTAAAATATTGACTTTGTCTTTTGTCCCGTCCAATTATGAGAATATTCATTTTCTGGCTTTTCTGGAACCAAAACAGCGGAAAATAGGCAACTGGCACTATGGCATCTTGTTAATAGGTTAGTCCCAGAAAATGCATAAAAGTATCTCAAAGTATGAACAAAACATAAGAAAGTAGATATAAAACAAGCATGGAACATCAAAAATTATAGATACGTTTGCAACGTATCAACATCCCCAAGCTTAACTCCTGCTCGTCCTCGAGTAGGTAAGTGATAAAAAGAAAGAATAATTTTTGAGGTGACATGCACCATCACAATCAAGATCAAACCATTTGCAAGCATTGAAAGCTGGGATCAAAGTAATCTAACATAGACATGAAAGATATAGTTCTAACAATAAGACCTAGCAACTATGTTGTAACATGAAAAGGTACAAACAAAAGATTCATGAATAACAATGCTTTGAAAGACGTTTGTTTGTTTCACATATAGAAAACATAATGAGAATGGTATTCAGCTTGTCCCTCATAGTGTAGCAAAACATAAATGCATAGGACACCTTGAAAGTTCATAAGGGTGACTAGATACAAATAGTTTAAGAACAAGCAATATCAAAGTTATGCATCAATCAACAAGTCTGGGACAATGCACATTAAACTAAGAATGGCCAGTATGCCCTCTTAATAGGTGCATAAAGATAGAAGATAGAGACTCAACATAAAAGTAAAAGAAAGGCCTTTATAGAAGGAAGCAGGGATTCAAGTCTCATAAAGAGCTTCCAAAAATTATGGTACTTACTAGCTTTCAGCTCTCATTGCCCTTATCATAAGCATCTTGAAGTGATTAAGGTTAAAGTGAACAAACCATGGAGTATATGCTTGACAAAGTATAAGTTGGAAATATCATGTCCCTTAAATACGAGGGCCGCTCCTCATACTACTCAAGTATAGTTACCGGTAAGTTCTTGTCATAGTAAGTACATGTGTATCATAGAGAACCGCCAACAGGGCACCCCTTGCCCGATGATACGGAAGAATCCCCATATCAAAATGACAAGGCAAGCAGACAATGAGCATCTCAGCAATCTTCTTATTTACCATGGGAAAATGGTGCTTTTTTCTCTCTTTCCTCTTTTCTTGTCTCTTTTTTTCTCAATCTCTATCTCTATTTTTATAAGAAGAATGCTTCATAGATTGCTCATTATGGTTACGCTGCAGGTTTCCATCATGATTAGGCATGGATTAGACCAGCGGCCCAGGCGTTTCTCTAACACACATACATAACTCCATGGACTTACAAGCTCCCCTTTCATTTCACACCAACGACATCCATAGACAAAAGAGCATGATATCAACTAGGTACAATGTACAAGTGCAATGTTGAAAGCTTTCCCCATGACAACATGGTTCTGCTAATCCCCAACATATAGGTGCAAGCATATACACCATAGATGACACAATGGTTCAAGTTTATTAGGGGCAAGAAAAGTAAAGTGTTCCATCAAGTTCGTGAGAGCTTTAATCACTAGTTTTCTCATAACAAGTTTAATTCGGAAGGTAGATAAAAACATGAATATACTTGTAATAGCAAATGCTAATAGGTAGGTATGGTGGACTCTTTGGAATAACTTGGTTTTATTTGGAGTTGGATGCATGAGTGTAACTCACACTTGGTTATGGAGGCTAGCAAAAGACTGGGAGCGACCAACTAAGAGAGCAATAATGGCCATAATCACGCAAAGTGACAAAACATCATTAATTAAAGCATAAAGTGATATTACAAGTCGAAAACTAAATGATCATAGAGGCTATGGTGACTTGGTATAGTCTTAACATGGTGTGAGAATGCACCAAGTCAACCCAAATAAAGCATTAAAGGAGAATACCACAATATTATGCTTTTATATGCTAAAATAACACATGATTCTTTCAAGGCACATTAAGCAATCTCAATTGTTTATAACAAGTCATGCTACAGCAATAATCACTAAGCATAAAGCCAAAATAATATCAAGCATGACATGATAAAGTCTAAGTCACAGTAAAAAACAAGCTCCTTTTATACCACTAAAGCATGAAGCTTTATACTCTCTAACAATCCAAATCAACTTTATTTGAAAACTAATGCATGAATGAGGGGGTCCAAGGAATTTATTCAAGAAAACTAAGCAAAAGAAAACCAAAAACAAAAACGAAGATGCTCCAAGAACAACACAACTGTGCATGAAACAATAAAAATGAAGTGTTTGGAAGAAACCTGAAATTTTTATTGATGAAGAAGGGGATGCCTTGGGCATCCCCAAGCTTTGACGCTTGTACTTCTTGGATATTTCTTGGGGTGACACGGGTGGCATCCCCAAGCTTGAGCTTTTGTCCATACTTCATCTTATCACATTACTCTTCCCTACACTTAAAATTTTCCTTCATACAAAACTTCACACAATCTTCATTAGCAACATTAGTGTACTCAAGATAATAAGTCTTTTGGTTCAGTTCCAACACAAATGAAACTTCCATTAAAACAAAAGAACTATATCACTTCCTTTAAAAAGTTCAAATGATCAAAGAGAACTCAAAGAGAAAGAGATTAAGAGGCAAATGCAAATAATGGCAGAAATCTATCAAAACAGACCAGCAGGTAAAATCCAATTTTTCGAAGATCTTCTGTTGCTCAAATCGAAAAGTGTTGAACTAACGAAAGTTGGATAACAACCTGGGACAGAAGCAAAAAAAATTACAGTTCAAACCGGCGTACAGAGAGTTTTCACGAATTTTGACAGCGAAGCACAACAATCTGTTTCGGGACATCAACTTTCCCAAGTCTTACTTCTCTCTCATTAGAGGTTATTCTTGGCACAAAAATCAAACAAAAAGGATAAGGAGAGGTTATTACAAAGGTAATAACTTCTAAGACTCAACTAAAAGTTTTGGGTTATCTCCCAATAAGTACTTTTCTTTAATGCCTTTAAGTGAGGCTTGATAGTTGGAGAAGATGCTCACATAAGAAATATGAATTGAAGTAAAAGTGAGCATCAAGAAGCAAATTCAAAACACATCTAAGTCTAACCCACTTCCTATGCATAGGAATTTTGTAAAGAAACAAGTCATGAAAGCACAAAGCAACAAGCATAGGAAAGCAAAACAAGTGCAACTTCAAGACTTTCATCATAAAGAGGGGAAACCTAATATTATTGAGATGCATAAAACCATGTTTACCTCTCTCATAATAACTTTCAGTAGCATCATGAATAAAATTAACAATATAACAATCACATGAAACATTCTTATCATGGGTCACATGCATAAAAGAATTAATACTCCCCACATAAACATAGTCATTTTTATTATCTGTAGTGGGAGTAAATTCAACAAAATAGCTATCATTATTATTCTCATCACCATAATCATCAAATATAGGAGGCATATTATAGTCATAATTAATTTTCTCCTCAATAGTAGGTGGACTGAAAATATCATATTCATCATTGCAATGATCATATATTGGAGGTATAGTATCATCATAAGCAATAGAATAGTTATCTTCCAAAGTGTGTTCATTTGTAAACATATCATTATTGGAAGGAACATGGATAGCACTAATAGTACAACACTTATTAATATCATCATTTTCAGAATTGGTACCGAAGAGATTTTCAATATCAAAAGTAGTGTGCTTTTCCCAATCATGATCACTACTATAGGTAATAGGCATAGGAACATCATCGAGTTCAGACTCATCAAATCCTATAATAAGAGCAACATGCTTCAGGGAAAATACCGTTTCCTCTCTCCTTTTACTCCTCCTCTTCTTCTTTTTCTTCTTCTCTTTAGGAGGGAGAGGCTTGAAAGGAAGCTTCTCCATATACCCTGGTTTATTGTTAGAGACAATAGAAGAAACTTTGGAGGATTCCTTCTTTTCATTAATAAGATCAAAACACATATTAGTCCTGTCATATTTTGGTAAAATCTCATATTTTATAATATTTTGTATGTAAGTATTTGTGTGGCAATTATCAACACAATAAAGATTACAACCATGCAGAACGCTATTCATACCAAAAGCACTCATATCTACCAAAGAAGTTTTTCTTGATAACTCTTCACATCCCGAAAATAATGTAAGTTCATCATGCTGATTAGGAGTGATCTAGTTATCAAAATACAAACTTGCAGTACTCATTGGATTAGAAGGGCTATTATTATGGCTCGAGCATTGAAAATTGAAATGACCCACTTCAAATCAAAGTTCACAAACTTAAGGATAGAGGGCACAAACTTTTTTTACCAAGATCATTTAGAGCCCTATACCATATTCTAGTGTTTTCATTCATGTGGGTGATACAATATTATTATTAAATTTGATTCTTCTCACAAGGTCTATGTACTCCACAAAAATTAACATGCTTATAAGAAATAGTACTTTCAGAGGTTTGAGCATGTTTATTGCTATCATTAATAACAATTTCATTTTCCATGCAAGTGTCTTTAAAATGCTCATGATACATGTCCCATTTTTATTTAGGAGCATTAATATGAGAAGCAAAGGCTCTAAAACAATCAATAAGAATTTGAGGATCAAGCCCATATTTAGCACTAAGCTCTTGAAAATCAGCAGTTTTAGCGAAAGACTTAATGCAATCATACTCATAGTTTATACTTGGTTCTTTACCTTTGTCGTTATCCAAATCTTCTGTATTGCTTTGAATTGTTTCAAGAAGATCCCACTTAGCTTTGACCTCCTTACTTGTGAAGGATCCCACTAAACAAGTATCTAGATAGTCCTTGTAATGTCCTGAAAGCCTTGCATAGAAATTATTAATAACAATATTACTGGGGAGATCATGAATGGGACATTTGAGCATTAGTGACTTCAATCTACCCCATGATTGGGCAATACTTTCTCCATCATGTGGATGGAAATTATAAATGTAATCCCTATCTTTATGAATTTCATGAGGAGGATAAAATTTAGAGTAAAAGAGAGATTCAAGTTCCTTCCACTCCAAATGATGAGGATCATCTAGTAGCTCAAACCACTCCATTGCTTTGCCCTTAAGTGAAAAAGGGAATAGCTTCCTCTTAACTTGGTTCATTCAAATACATGCACACTTGAACAACTCGCATAATTCGTGTATAAATAGTAAATGATCACTAGGGTGGATGATACATTGCAAATGTATCTATAATTTTTGATGTTCCATGCTTGGTTTTATCCACTCTCTTGTGTTTTGTTCCAACTTTGGATTACTTTTATTATGATGTTGGACTAACCTATTAACAAGAGCCACAGTGCCAGCTGCCTATTTTCTGCTGTTTTGGTTCCAGGAAAGTCAAAAAATGAATATTCTCGGAATTGGACGGGACAAAAGCCCAAGTGCCTATTTTTCTGGAAGGGATCAAGTGCCAGAATACGAGACGGAGAGGGGCCAGGGGCCGGCCACACCACCTGGCCGCGCGGCCAGGCCTAGCCCGTGCCAGGGGGTGGTCTGGCCGACCCCAGCACCCCCTCGGCCTCTCCTTCCGCCTATAAGTTGCCCTCGGGACGAAAACCCTAAGTACCCGATCAAAAATCCATGAAAGAGTCTGTAGCGGCCGTCATCTCCATCCCTAGATCGGGAGGGATCTGAAGCTCTTCCCGGCACCCTGCCGGAGAGGGGAATTCACCCTGGAGGCCTTCTTCATCACCATGCAAGCCTCCGATGTGATGCGTGAGTAGTTCATCCTTGGACTACGGATCCATGTAGTAGCTAGATGGCTGGTTTCTCCTCCTTTGTGCTTTCATGTTTAGATCTTGTGAGCTCCGTTCATGATCAAGATCATCTATTTGTCATTCATACATGTTGTGTTTGCGGGGATCCGATGGATATTGAGATGCTATTTCAGATTGATTATTGATTCTATCATGTCTTTGTTATTTGAGATCTTGCATGCTTTCCGTTGTTAGTAGCTATCTTGGCCAAGTAGATGCTAGCAACTCCAAGAGTTAGTATTTATGCTCGATAGTGGGTTCATGCCTCTGGTAATCTGGGGAAGTGATAGAAATCTCTAAGGTACTAGATGTGCTGTTGCTACTAGGGAGAAAACAACAATCCTTTGTTCATAGAACAATCGTATTGTTTACTTTACACGCAGTTCGTAAAGCAATAATCTGTTGCTTGCAACTTAATACTGGAGGGGGTTCGGATGATAACCTGAAGGTGGATTATTAGTCATAGATGCAGTTGGATGGCGGTCTATGTATTATGTTGTAATGCCCAATCAAGTATCAAAGGAGTCAAGATGATTAGTATATGCATGTATTGCTTTCTTGGTGTTTGTCAATTACCCCGCTGTAATTTGTTCACCCAGCATGTTATCTATCTAAGGAGAGCCACCTCTAGTGAACTATGGATCCCTGTCCTTTTTCTTTACATACAATCTACAACTGTTTACTGCTTTGTGTTTACTTTTTGCAAACTTTTACTTCTTTCCATTCGATACGTTTAATCCTTTGTTTTCCGCAAAACACGGTGAGATTGACAACCTCATCGCAAGTTGGGGACAAACAAGATGATTAGTATATGCATGTATTGCTTTCTTGGTGTTTGTCAATTACCCCGCTGTAATTTGTTCACCCAGCATGTTATCTATCTAAGGAGAGCCACCTCTAGTGAACTATGGATCCCTGTCCTTTTTCTTTACATACAATCTACAACTGTTTACTGCTTTGTGTTTACTTTTTGCAAACTTTTACTTCTTTCCATTCGATACGTTTAATCCTTTGTTTTCCGCAAAACACGGTGAGATTGACAACCTCATCGCAAGTTGGGGACAAAGTTCTGTGGTTGTGTTGTGCAGGTCTCCACGTTGCTACTAACACCGGTAGTGCACGCTGCCAAAGTTCAGCTAGTAACACCTTTGGGGTGTTTCCTTGCTCCTACTGGTTCGATTAAACCTTGGTCTCATAACTGAGGGAAAACTTGCTGCTATGCTCTTTATACCTTCCTCTTGGGGTTCCCAACGAGCTCTATGTTGAAAGTCGAGTGCATCAAGCTATTTTCTGGCGCCGTTGCCGGGGAGTCAAGGACATCTTCACAAGGGGAGTCCCTCATAACCAATCTGTTTACTTTGTTGTTTTTATTTTGCTTAGTTTTTTTGCTTTGTTTGCTTGTTTTGTACTTCAAAAAACACAAAAAAATTTAGTTCTACTAGTTTGCTTTCTTATTTGAAAATCCAAAAAAAATGACTACTCTTGAAAACACTAAGTTGTGTGACTTCACTAGCACCAACAACAATGATTTTATGAGCACACCTATTGCTCCACCTGTGGCTGAAAATACTTTCTTTGAGATAAAACCTGCTTTCCTCAATCTTGTTATGAGAGAACAATTTTCTGGTATTGGTAATAAAGATGCTGCTTCCCATCTAAATAACTTTGTTGAACTTTGTGAGATGCAAAAGCATAGGGATATAGATGGTGATATTATTAAACTGAAACTGTTTCCTCTCTCTTTGAGAGGAAAAGCTAAAGAATGGTTGAATTCCTTAACTAGGAATAGTATTGATTCTCGGACTAAGTGCAAAGATGCTTTTATTGGAAAATACTATCCTCCTGCTAAGATTATATCCATGAGAAGTGAAATAATGAAGTTTAAACAACTTGATAATAAGCATGTTGCTCAAACTTGGGAAAGAATGAAATCTTTGGTAAAGAATTGTCCCACTCATGGACTGACTGCTTGGATGATCATCCAAACTTTTTATGCAGGATTGAACTATTCTTCAAGGAACCTATTGGATTCAGCTGCTGGAGGTACCTTTATGACCATCACTTTGGGTGCTGCAACAAAACTATTGGATAATATGATGGTTAATTATTCTGAATGGCATACTGAGAGAGCTCCACAAGGTAAGAAGGTAAATTCTGTTGAGGAAACCTCCTCCTTGAGTGATAAGATTGATATTATTATGTCTATGCTTGTTAATGGGAAAGCCCATATTGATCCAAATAATGTTCCTTTAGCCTCTTTGGTTGCTCAAGAAGAGCAAGTTGATGTGAACTTCATAAGAAATAACAACTTTGGCAATAATGCTTATAGGAACAATTTTGGTAACAACAATTATAAGCCTTATCCTCCCAACAATGGTAATGCTTATGGAAATTCTTACAACAATAATAAGAGTGCTCCCACTAAACTTGAAGTTATGCTTAAAGAGATTATTAGTAAACAAACTGCTTTCAATAAGACTATTGAGGAAAAACTCTCTAATGCTGAAAGAAATATAGCATCTTTGGTTGAAGCTCAATCTTCTTTGAATAAAATGGCTGCTAAACCTGAAACTAATGACAATCCATTTGCAGCTACTAATGCCATACAAGTAAGAATTGATGAAAATGTTAGACTATTAGCTGAATTACATGCTAAGTGGGAAAGAGAAGATGAAATTGCTAGAAACATTAGTGTTTCTACTATTACCACCACTAGTGTTGAGGCTAGTAATAGTTCTACTACTTTAGATGATAAAGTTGATTTTGATTTTTATGGTTGCAATATCTCTGAAGTTATTAAGTTCCTACAAAATCTTGCTAAAAGTCCTAATGCTAGTGCTATGAACATGGCTTTTACAAAACACATTACTGATGCTCTCATAAAGATTAAAGAAGAAAAGATGAAACATAAAGCTTCTATTCCTATAAAACAATAAGATGGTTGGGAACCCATCATTAATATGAAAGTGAATGACTTTGATTTCAAAGCTTTGTGTGATCTTGATAGTAGTGTTTCTATTATGCCTATAAGGATTTATGATATGCTTGATTTGCCTCCTCTTGAAGATTGCTATTTGAATGTCCCACTTGATGCTAATGCTAAAAAGAAACTCATGGGGAGTCTTAATGATGTTGTTATTATGGTTAATGATTCCTATGTCCCTGTTGATTTCTATGTTTTGGATGTTGAATACAATGCTTCTTGTCCTATTACTTTGGGAAGACCTTTTCTTAGAACTGTTGGTGCCATCATTGATATGAAGGAAGGCACCATTAAATACCAACTCCCACTCAAGAAAGGTATAGAACACTTCCCTAAAAAGAGAGAAAAGATTTCTTTTGCTTCTCCTATGAAAACAAAATTTGGTCTTAATGCTTCTTCATTTGAGAACACTTGATTCTTTCTTTGCTTCTTATGCCTAACTTAAAGGCATTAAAGAAAAGTACTTGTTGGGAGATAACCCAAGAGTTTTATTTGAGTCTTGGAAGTTATTACCTCTGTAATAACCTCTCCTTATCCTTTTTATTTGCTTTTTGTGCCAAGAGTAACCTCTAATGAGAGTGAAGTAATGATTGGGAAAGTTGCTGTCCCAAAACAGATTTCTGTGCTTCACCGTAAAAATTCCTGAGAGATATCTGTATGTCGGATTGAGCTGTAATGTTTTGTTCTTCTGCCCCAAGTTGTTATCTAACTTTCGTTAGTTCAACACTTTTTGATTTGAGCAACATAAGGTCTTCGAAAAAATTCGTCTTTACCTGCTGGTCTGTTTTGACAGATTTCTGCCATTTTCTGCATTTGCTTCTTGTTACTCCCTTCTTGAGTTCCTTTGGGGAATTGAGCTTTTTTAAGGAAGTGCTACAGTAGCTAGTGTTCTAATGGAAGTTTATTTGGTGTTAGAACTGAAACTTGAGACTGCACTAATGTTGCTAATAAGATTGTGTGAAGTTTTGTATGAAGGAAAATTTTCAGGTGTATGGAAGGAATGAGTAACGAGATGAAGGATGGACTAAAGCTCAAGCTTGGGGATGCC
Source organism: Avena sativa (assembly GCA_916181665.1). Classification (NCBI taxonomy): domain Eukaryota; kingdom Viridiplantae; phylum Streptophyta; class Magnoliopsida; order Poales; family Poaceae; genus Avena; species Avena sativa. The sequence continues at coordinate 98,848,210 of OV702287.1, read as the reverse complement.
ACACGTGTCACCCCAAGAAATATCCAAGAAGTACAAGCGTCAAAGCTTGGGGATGCCCAAGGCATTCCCCTCCTTCATCAATAAAAATTCCAGGTTTCTTCCAAACGCTTCATTTTTATTGTTTCATGCACAGTTGTGTTTCTCTTGGAGCGTCTTCTTTTTCGTTTTCGTTTTGGTTTTTAGTTTGCTTGGTTTGTTTAGTTTTCTGAATAAGTTGGTTGTACCCCCTCTTTCATACTTTTTTTTGCAAATAGTTTGGTTTGGTTTGGAAAAGAGTAGGAAAGTGCATACTTTTGTGGTAAAAAGAGCTCGTTTTTGACTGTGGCCTATGCTTTGTCATGCCATGCTTGATATTGTTTTGGCTTTATGCTTAGTATTCTTTGCTGTAGCATGACTTGTTATAAAAAATTGAGATTGCTTAATGTGCCTTGGATGAATCATGCGTTGTTTTAGCATATTAAAGCATAGTATAGTGGTATTCTCCTTTGATGCTTTATTTGGGTTGACTTGGCACATGCTCACACCATGTTATGACTATCTCAAGTCACCATAGCCTTTATGATCCTTTAGTTTTCAACTTGTAGTATCACTTTATGCTTTGATCAATGATGTTTTGTCGCTCTACATGATTATGGCCATTATTGCTCTCTTAGCTTGTCGCTTCCAGTCTTGTGCTAGCCTCCACAACAAAGTATGAGTTCCACTCATGCATCCAACTCCCTAAACCAAGTTTTTCCAAAGAGTCCACCATACCTACCTACTAGCTTATGCTATTCCAAGTATATTCATGCTTTTGTTTACCTTCCACTTGTTATGAGAAAGCTAGTGATTAAAGCTCTCATGAACTTGATGGCAGACTTTACTTTATTGCCTCTAATAAACTTGAACCATTGGGTCCTTCTTTGTTGCGTATATGCTTGCGCTTTATAAGTTGAAATTAGCAGAACCATGTTTCATGGGGAACGCTTTCAACATTGCACTTGTACTTTGTACCCCGTTGATATTATGTTCTTTTGCTTACAGATCCCGGCGGTGTGAAATAAATGTGGAACTTGTAAGACCATGGAGTTTGTATGTGTGTTAGAGAAACGCCGAGGCCGCTAGCCTAAGCCATGCCTAATCATGGTGGAAACTTGCAGCATCACCATAATGAGCACTCTATGAAGCATCCTCAATAAAAACCTATGCAAATAGCAAATAAAAAGATCGCTGAGATGCTCATTGTCTTCTTGCCTTGTCATTTTGATTATGGGAAAGCTCCCGTATCATGTGCAAGGGGTACCCTGTTGGCGGTTTTTAATGATACACATATACTTACAATGACAAGAGCTTACTCGTGACTGAAGTTGAGTAGCATGAGGATCGGTCTTCGTAAGTAAGGGGCATGAGATTTCGGTTTATAACTTGTCAAACGTATCCTATTAGTTGTGTCACTTTCATCTTAATCACCTTCAAGATGCTTATGATAGGGGCAATGAGAGCTGAAAGCTATAAGTACCATAATTTTTGGAAGCTCTTTATTAGACTTGAATCCCTACTTCCTTTTACAAAAGGCCTTTCTTCCACCATTACATTGAGTCTCCACCTTCTATCTTTATGCACTACTTTGAGAGCATAGTGGCCATTCTTAGTTCTATGTGCATTGTCCCAAGACTAGTTGATTGATGCATAACTTGTTATTGCTTGTTTGAAACTATTGTATCTAGTCACTCTTATGAACTTTGAAGGTGTCCTATGCATTTATATTTGCTACTCTATTGAGGGACAAGCTGAATACTATTATGCTATGTTTTCTTTAAGTGAAACAAACAAACGTCTTGCAAAGCATTGTTACTCATGAATCTTTTGTTTGTACCTTTTCATGTTGCATCATAGTTTCTTTGTATTATTGCTAGAACTTTGTCTTTCATGTTATGATTGAAGTACTTTGATCCCAGCTTTGAATGTTTTGCAAATACTTTGATCAAGTCTTTGATGGTGCATGTCACCTCAAAAATTATTCTTTTTATCACTTACCTACTCGATGACGAGCAGGAGTTAAGCTTGGGGATGTTGATATATTGGAAATGTATCTATAATTTTTGATGTTCCATGCTTGGTTTTATCCACTTTCTTGTGTTTTGTTCCAACTTTGGACTACTTTTATTATGATTTGTTGGACTAACCTATTAACAAGAGCCACAATGCCAGATGCCTGTTTTCTGCTGTTTTTGGTTCCAGGAAAGTCAGAAAATGAATATTCTTGGAATTGGACGGGACAAAAGCCAAAGTGCCTATTTTTCCGGAAGGGATCAAGTGCCAGAATACGAGACGGAGAGGGGCCAGGGGCCGGCCACACCACCTGGTCGCGCGGCCAGGCCTGGCCCGCGCCAGGGGGTGGTCTGGCCGACCCCAGCACCCCCTCGGCCTCTCCTTCCGCCTATAAGTTGCCCTCAGGACGAAAAACCTAAGTACCCGATCAAAAATCCACGAAAGAGTCTGTAGCGGCCGTCATCTCCATCCCTAGATCGGGAGGGATCTGAAGCTCTTCCCGGCACCCTGCCGGAGAGGGGAATTCACCCTGGAGGCCTTCTTCATCACCATGCAAGCCTCCGGTGTGATGCGTGAGTAGTTCATCCTTGGACTACGGATCCATGTAGTAGCTAGATGGCTGGTTTCTCCTCCTTTGTGCTTTCATGTTTAGATCTTGTGAGCTCCGTTCATGATCAAGATCATCTATTTGTAATCCATACATGTTGTGTTTGCGGGGATCCGATGGATATTGAGATGATATTTCAGATTGATTGTTGATTCTATCATGTCTTTGTTATTTGAGATCTTGCATGCTTTCCGTTGTTAGTAGCTATCTTGGCCAAGTAGATGCTAGCAACTCCAAGAGTTAGTATTTATGCTCGATAGTGGGTTCATGCCTCTGGTAATCTGGGGAAGTGATAGAAATCTCTAAGGTACTAGATGTGCTGTTGCTACTAGGGAGAAAACAACAATCCTTTGTTCATAGAACAATCGTATTGTTTACTTTACACGCAGTTCGTAAATCAATAATCTGTTGCTTGCAACTTAATACTGGAGGGGGCTCGGATGATAACCTGAAGGTGGATTATTAGTCATAGATGCAGTTGGATGGCGGTCTATGTATTATGTTGTAATGCCCAATCAAGTCTCAAAGGAGTTAAGATGATTAGTATATGCATGTATTGCTTTCTCGGTGTTTGTCAATTGCCCCGCTGTAATTTGTTCACCCAGCATGTTATCTATCTAAGGAGATCCACCTCTAGTGAACTATGGATCCCGGTCCTTTTTCTTTACATACAATCTACAACTGTTTACTGCTTTGTGTTTAATTTCTGCAAACTTTTACTTCTTTCCATTCGATATGTTTAATCCTTTGTTGTCCGCAAAACACGGTGAAATTGACAACCTCATCGCAAGTTGGGGGCAAAGTTCTATGGTTGTGTTGTGCAGGTCACCACGTTGCTACTAGCACCGGTAGTGCGCCCTGCCAAAGCTCAGCTAGTAACACCTTTGGGGTGTTTCCTTGCTCCTACTGGTTCGATTAAACCTTGGTCTCATAACTGAGGGAAAACTTGCTGTTGTGCTCGTCATACCTTCCTCTTGGGGTTCCCAACAATCTCTACATTGAAAGTCGAGTGCATCAGTGGACAGTTCCATCTCCAAAATAACAGTTATTCATAACATGTTCAACAATTTTTATAGGTATTTTAAATGGGATGCTTTGAGTATGTGGATTTAAAATATGACAAGTATCATTAGAATTACCACATATGGGAGATAAAGTATCATCAGAGCAAATTTTCTTCTTTAAAGCTGGGGAACTAAAAAGATCATTTTCATAAAAACTAACCTCCCCAAGCTTAGATGTTTCCATAGCATTAGTAACAAATGTGTTTACAAGATTCATACTAATAACATTGCTATTAGCATGCAAAGGAAGTTCCATGGGTTTTTAAATTTTCTTTTCAGAGCATTCATGTTCTACCTTAGGAAAAATACTAAAAAGCTATTTTTTCATTAAGCCTAACTAGTGAAAATTAAAACAAGAAACAAAAAGATATGATTGCAGAATCTAAAGGAAATAACTTCGAGCACTCATACACCAGCAACAGTGCTAGAAGATAGCTTAGTAGCCAGAAGATGTGAGTACCTTTTACCTTACCTCCCCGGCAACGACGCCAGAAAAATAGTTGATGTCTACGCACTTCTATTCTTGTAGAAAGTTGTTGGGCCTCCAAGTGCAGAGGTTTGTAGAACAGCAACAAGTTTCCCTTAAGTGGATTACCCAAGGTTTATCGAACTCAGGGAGGAAGTGCTCAAAGGTATCCCTCTCAAGAAACCCTGCAATCAAGATACAAGAAGTCTCTTGTGTCCCCAACACACCTAATACACTTGTCAGGTGTATAGGTGCACTAATTTGGCGAAGAGATAGTGAAATACAAGTGGTATGGATAATTATAAGTGGTAACGGTGCCCGAAAAGAGCTTGACGGGTAGGAAGAGACTAAAGGCAATCTGAAATAAAGATGGAAGCAAGCTAACATGTAACAGATCTAGTTGCAAATGGTGTTTCAATGCATAGAAACAAGGCCTAGGGATCATACTTTCACTAGTGAACACTCTCATATAAATATCTTCTCTTGATGATACTACTCTGACATACTCTCTGGTTGGACACTCTAATCCATGGTAGGGCTATAACAACACTCCTCAAAGTTTGCTTTCCCCATCTAGATAACCCCACACCATCACCTTGAGCGCTATATGGTTCCAAAAAACACCACAATTCCATAGAGACATCGAACTCCAAATATAACTCATAACAAGTATTTGTAATCTCTAGCCTAAGTGCCACACGGTGTGCACATTGTCAACTTCACACACGTGGGGAGAGCAGAGATCTATTAAAGCACTTGAATAGCAAGGTGGATCTACTTGATTACAAAGCTCATGATCACAATATGATCACGCATAGAGAGAGAGATGAACACATAGCTACCGGTAGAACCCTTAGCCTCGAGGAAGAACTACTCCCTCATCATCATGGGAATCAGCAACGACGATGCAGATGGTTGTGGAGATCGATGGAGATGGCTCCGGGGGAACTTCCCCATCCCGACAGGATGCCGGAATAGAGACTTTCTGTCTCCCGAATCTCCCCTTCGGTGGCGGCAGCGCTGTGTAACTTTTCGTGGCTAGAGGCTGGATTTCTTAGGGTTTCTGCATCGGAGGCTTCTTATAGGCAAAGGGGCAAGGTCGGTGGAGTTCCAGGGGGCCCACACCACCTGGTGGCGTGGCCAGGGGTCACCCGCGCCACCATATGGTGTGGCCAGGCCCTGGCCCTCCTCCGTCTTTGCTTTAGGCTCCTTTAGTCTTCTGGTAAAATTTTAACTTTGGCTTTTGTCCCGTCCAATTATGAGAATGTTCATTTTCTGGCTTTTCTGGAACCAAAAACAGCAGAAAACATGCAACTGGCACCGTGGCATCTTGTTAATAGGTTAGTCCCAGAAAATGCATAAAAGTATCTCAAAGTATGAACAAAACATAAGAAAGTAGATATAAAACAAGCATGGAACATCAAAAATTATATATACGTTTGCAACGTATCAGGCAGATCGACCGCGAGTAGATCCATCACGTGGAAGATTGATCATGGGTAGATCGACTGCGAGCAGATCCACTGCGCGGAAGATCTACCATAGGAAGATCCACCGCACGGAAGATGGTGGCTAGAGCTGTGCAGATCCACCTCACGGAAGATGTTGGCGAGGCCCTGAAGATCCACCAGGAGGAAGATGGTGGTGATGCCTGTAGATCCACCTCGAGGAAGATGGATAGGGCCTTGCAGATGCACCGTGTGGTAGATGGTGGCCCTCGCCTTCGTCATCTGCTTTACCACCGCGTCAACAAAGCAAACAAAAAATTAGTGTAATTAGGTTAGGTGGTTAGGTTAGATGAATGATTATTGCACTGTTCTAATCATCCTCAATTTTAAAATCGGACTATTAGAAGAGTGCAATAATGAAATGTAAAGTAACGAGTCTTATGTTTTTAAATAAAATGGAATTTTATATCTCAAACTATTGTGCACCATAATCTGTTTATATTAGCAACGTAAATCAGTTATTGTTAATGTAGTTAACTTTCACTAAAGTTGTAAGGTAACATGATAAATAATTCGCGGGAATACAACACCAAATTTCTGCCGTCTTTATTAATGTAATGAGGTATATCCTCTGTCATGCCGTGGAAGCACTAGATCGACGGATCACGTTGTGCCGCGCCAAAAAAATTGCCACCATTCGTGAATCCCCCATGCAGTTATCCTTGGCGGCTTTTTTTGTTGTGCTAGCGCGAGCGCAGGCTGTGCCACGACATCTATAAGCGCCAGCACCCGAGCTCCATGTTGTTGTGTGAGAAATAATAGTAGAGGAACCCTAGAAATTTGGGAAAAGTCCCCAAGATGAACCATTAGTAGAAATAGTTGTAGAAAATGGGGGAGAGAGGAAATTTAGCTTCAAAAAGTGGGAGCTTAGCTCACCACTAATTGAATAGAGGAAGAAGAACGAGTCAGGCAACGACATGCGACACAGAGAGTACCCTAGGATGGGCGGCTCGACCTGCGCCTACCTTGGAAACAAGAGTAGCTAAAAGGGACGAATTATTGTACTATCTCACCGGCGGGAAGCACTAGAGGCGACCGCATCACCATCACCAAAACCCTAGTTAGGGTTAGGGTTGGTTGGGCTAGACCACGAGCCAGGACCTGGTTTTGACCCAAGGGGTCTAACTAGTGGGCCCAGGAATCCTAGGGGTATTTTAGTCATTTCACAATTGAGAAAATGACCTAAACAACCCTATATATTTTAGAAAATAAAATAAAAATACCTCCAAAAGATAAAAAAAAGAGTAAAATCTAAAAAGTAATTTTTGAGGATTTCAAAAATAGTTATAACGTGATAAAAATTCAACCCACTTCATAAAGGATTAAACAAATAAAAGAAAATGCAAATTACAAGAAAATAAAATAAAATAGTTCCAAATAGGGAAATATATATGGAATAAGGATTCCTATTTTCTGGAATTATAAAAATATTATATTTGAAAAAGGTCTCTAATAAATCTCAACACTAAATATTAATTATTCTAAAAGAAAGAAAATACTCCAAAATGTTGGAAAATCAATTATCGATATAAACCTTTGAATATTCATCCTTATTAAGTGTTAAATAAAATTCCAAATAATAATGCTATCAAAATTCATTAATAAATAAAAGGAAAATCCTGAAAGATATATGAAAATTCTAAAGTGAAACTAAAATTAAAACAAGGAAATACTTTAATTAAACCTAAACACCTAAATTGGGGGGAAGCGAATAACCAACCGAAAATAGAATTATTATCTAAGACCCATAAGTTTGCATTTAGATTTTATACATTGTCTTTATAGGACAATGATGCTTCTTTTCAGAAAGAAAGTTATAGAGTAGTTTAGAATCCTCGAATTGCCTTAATTTGAAAACAACACGCAAGTTCACTCTTGCATTACCTTGTGATACCAAACTTGCAATATATAATTGCAAGAGAATTCTTACATGTCCTTTGACATATTTGAGAAAGTGTTTTCAAAACCTTATCACCTGCATTTAAAAGCATAAAATACTATTTTCATAATGAATATGAAGTATGGATTGTCGGCTTAGGGTAGTCAGATAATCTAAAAATGGTGGGAGATGGAATCATGGTTAAGATATATGGTTGGGAATCCATATGGTGGAGATTCTATTGTACTGGGCATTAATTTAGGATTAACATCCAATATAGTCAGTGATTCTTATGCCGTGTAAAACACTCTAGGAACAAGTTCTGAAATGTGACATAGAAGTCAGATTACCATTTTCCTTTCGTATGTCCTCTTATCTTAAGTGGGGTCGTGATCCAAAGTGGAGATCAGCGGGTAGGAGCCTGTGACGTCCCTATCCTGTCTTCTAGGGTAACGACTTAGCATATTAGAAGGGAGGGTAATTGAGCATAGGTCTCGTGATTGAAAGTCATTATAATGGGTGAACTACGAGGTCATGGCGAAGGACAGTGATTGGCTTGGATTTTAACTGAGCCCCAAACCAAGGGAGTTCGAATAGGAAGGCATGCCCTATTATGTACTCAGACTTAAGATCATTTGTGGGAAAAGTAGTGCCCCTCTCAAGAGTGTGTGAAACGTGAAATTTTACTTCCTACCATAGGAAAGATTGCGAATGCAGCGCGAAAGGGACTTCGTGAAACACTATATAACCAGTGAAGCCTGGCGGAGACTAAAACTTACCTTTTCTAAAAACGATTTTAAAATCTAAGCATATGCCCAAGATTCTTATCCACGGCTTTAGATAGAGTGTCATACAACCACCATGGAACCAATTGAGTACACTCATACTCAATCTATACTTCTTAAACCCTTGCTTAGGTACCACGAAGACATAAGATATATCCACTGTAGAAGACATTACCGAAGAAGAGGTTTATTATGAAGAACCCAACCTCACATGAGGAATTAAGACATAGACTATGGAATATAATTTAGAAATGAGGAGGAAACCATAGAGTTATAAGAGTAGTTTCACAGGCATAGGATAGCCGAGCTGAGCAACCTAGACCAATCCCCAATAAAGTTGCAACGCTCTGATGGTACTTAGCTTACAAGTGCCATTATTCCTCAAGCTAGCGCTTTTTAATTTACTAGTAGTAGTGAATCCTCACTGGACCAGGGACAACCTCGAACCTTATATTGTTCTTGTGTTATGAATAAGGAATATAGAATTAGTTGGACCCATAGCAGTTCTGTTGTACCACTCTGAGGGGTGTAATATTTATGAAAGAGGACTTGGTGTTATGAGAATGACTTGTACATTGCAACATGCAGTGGTATACTTGGGTCATCGCAGCTAGTATCAGAGCAATTTCTTTAATCTTAGGTTTGAAAGCTAGTAAGTGGACAAAACCTATAGGTAGAAACTTAGGAGTAGTAAGGAGTTCTCTAGTAATATGACTAGATGTCACAAAATTGGTGTGATAATTCTTGATGTAGAAAATAGAATCTAATCACTTATCTATTCATAAATAGTTAAGAATGATGAACCCAATAGCCGAATGGTGTCCCTATTGAACTGTGCGAGTAATGGAAATACCGCTAGAATCCTTTGAAACTCCTTGGACGCACGTTTACATAGACATGTTGAAATGTTTGAATATCCATTAGAATACTATTATAAGAGTCAAAGAACATCACGATGGAGGAAAGTTGATAAAGTACCAAGTTGCCATAGTTACTCCATCTAACTTAGGCTTTAGAAAGAACCTATATACGGGAGAAGCCAACAAAGACTAGACAACTTTTGATATTTCTCTTGTAAAGACTATCACAGCAATTCATAAAACTAAGAATTCCAAATTAAGATTAACAACATTTCATGTGATACTGCATGAAGACAAGCCAATGGATACAACCCAGGAGAATTGGGACTTTGTCCAAAATTCTACCGCTGAAGAGTTGGCAGCATACCTAGATATTAATACCAATCTTATCCAAGTATTCTTTAGTACCCATAAGACTATTAGTGAAGCCTCAGGAGAATCCATGTATGACCTAACTGATCCCGTAGGAGTAATGATTAGAAGGAAGAAATTCGAAGATGAAGTTGTACCCTGAAATAGTGCTCGGTATCACATATATATGGACACGGATGAAGACGTGGATTCCTCGGAAACAGAAACTCTAGAACCTAACCCTAAACAATACAATACCTACATTCCAAAGGATCACTCTTCTGAAATCAATTGGAATGACCCTAGTATTAATATCACCATAGAACTAACTGGTTGGGGAACTGATGAAGAACCTAACAAAGTAATGGGCGGTGAAATGGACGTTAGTAACCTTGATGAACCAGAAGTATCCGCTGAGCTTGTCAAGAAGCCATGGACCAGCAAAAAAACCTTAAGGAAGTTAGGATTGACATGAGTGCGATTACACTCCGAAAACGTATAATTATGATGGAGGAGATAGTCATGTAAATCCTTGGGAGAAGAGAAATATAAAAGCAAGTCAATATGGAGCACAAAGTACCCAAGACTTGAGTAACCCAAAAAATAGTGATGAATTTAGATAATCCGTAAATGCACTCATGTATTTAGACGGTTACTTCACCATGATGGACTTGACTCAAGAGGATAGTCCTGACATGGGAAAAGAACTATAGAGAGACGATGACATTCCATGATACATAAACAAATTCAAACATGGTAGAGAATGGATGACCGGAAGATGTTATGAAGTAGATGAGTAGAACCTTCCATAAAAAATAGAATAAGACGGGCTAATTTAATGGGTATTGTAATGATTGGAATTTTGAGCCAAATAAGTGAGATAATACTGATGTCTACACACTTCTATTCTTGTAGGCAGTTGTTGGGCCTCCAAGTGCAGAGGTTTGTAGAACAGCAACAAGTTTTTCCTTAAGTGGATCACCCAAGGTTTATCGAACTCAGGGAGGAAGTGGTCAAAGGTATCCCCTCTCAAGCAACCCTGCAATCAAGATACAAGAAGTCTCTTGTGTCCCCAACACACCCAATACACTTGTCAGGTGTATAGGTGCACTAGTTCGGTGAAGAGATAGTGAAATACAAGTGGTATAGATAATTATAAGTGGTAACGGTGATAGAAACTAACTTGATGGCATGTAAAAGACTAAAGTAAAACTGAAATAAAGAAGGAAGCAAGCAAACATGTAATAGATCTAATAGCAAACGGTGTTTCAGTGCTTAGAAACAAGGCCTAGGGATCATACTTTCACTAGTGAACACTCTCTTATAAATATATTCTTATTTATGATACTACGCTGAACTACTCTCCGGTTGGACACGTTAATCCATGGTAGGGCTATAACAGCACACCTCAAAGTAAGCCTTTCCTATCTATATAACCCCACACTGTCACCTTGAGCACTAGATGGTTCAAACAAACACCAAAATTTCATAAAGACATCCAACTCCAAATATAACTCATAACAAGTATTTGTAATCTCTAGCCTAAGTGCCACCATGGTGTGCACACTATCAACTGCACACACATGGGGAGAGAAGAGATCTATTAAAGCACTTGAGTAGCAAGGTAGATCTATAGATTACAAGCTCATGATCTCAATAAGATCATGCATAGAGAGAGATGAACACATAGCTATCGGTAGAACCCTTAGCCTCGAGAGAGAACTACTCCCTCCTCATCATGAGATTCAGCAATGGTGATGGAGATGGTGGTGGAGATCGATGGAGATGGCTCCGGGGGCACTTCCCCATCCCGACAGGGTGCCAGAACAGAGACTTTCTGTCCCCCGAATCTCCCCTTCGGTGGCGGTGGCGCTGTGGAACTTTTCGTGGCTGGAGGCTTGATTATTTAGGGTTGATGCATCGGGAGGCTCTTATAGGCGAGAGGGGTGACCGAGGGGGTGCCAGAGGGGCCCACACCACCCCCTGGCACGGCCTGGCCTGGCCCGCGCCACCAGGTGGTGTGGCCAGCCCCTGGCCCCTCTCCGTCTCGTCTTCTGGCCCCGTGAGTCTTCCAGTAAAATATCGACTTTGGCTTTTGTCCGGTCCAATTCCGAAAATATTGATATTCTGACTTTCCTAGAACCAAAAACAGCAGAAAACAGGCAACTAGCACTGTGGCATCTTGTTAATAGGTTAGTCCAAGAAATCATACGAAAAGTACTCCAAAGTGTGGACAAAACATAAGAAAGTAGATAAAACCAAGCATGGAACATCAAAAATTACAGATAGATTTGCAATGTATCAACATCCCCAAGCTTAACTCCTGCTCATCCTCGAGTAGGTAAGTGATAAAAAGAAAGAATAATTTTTGAGGTGACATGCACCATCATAAACTTGATCATAGTATTTGTAAAACATTCAAAGCTGGGATCATAGTACTTCAATCATAACATGAAAGACAAAGTTCTAGCAATAAGACAAAGAAACTATGATGCAACATGAAAAGGCACAAACAAAAGATTCATGAATAACAATGCTTTGCAAGACGTTTGTTTGTTTCACATAAAGAAAACATAGCATAGTAGTATTCAACTTTTCCCTCATAGAGTAGCAAATATAAATGCATAGGACACCTTCAAAGTTCATAAGTGACTAGATACAAATAGTTTAAAACAAGCAATATCAAGTTATGCATCAATCAACTAGTCTTGGGACAATGCACATAGAACTAAGAATGGCCACTATGCTATCAAAGTAGGTGCATAAAGGTAGAAGGTGGAGACTCAACATAAAAGTAAAAGAAAGGCCTTCATAGAAGGAAGTAGAGATTCAAGTTTCATAAAGAGCTTCTAAAAATTATGGTACTTATAGCTTTCAGCTCTCATTGCCCCTATCATAAGCATCTTGAAGTGATTAAGGTTAAAGTGAACAAACTATGGTGTACATGCTTGACGAAGTATAAGTCAGAAATCTCATGTCCTTGTATACGAGGGCCGCTCCTCATGCTACTCAAGTTTAGTAACCGGTAAGTTCTTGTCATCGTAAGTACATGTGTATCATAGAGAACCGCCAACGGGGTACCCCTTGCCCGATGATACGGAAGAATCCCCATATCAAAATGACAAGGCAAGCAGACAACGAGCATCTCAACAATCTTCTTATTTACCATGGGAATATGGTGCTTTTGTCTCTATTTCCTCTTTTCATAATCTCTTTTTTTCTCTTTTCTCTTTTTTCTCAATATAGGACTCCTTTTTTATAAGAAGAATGCTTCATATACAGCTCATTATGGTTACGCTGCAGGTTTCCACCATGTCAGCATGGATTAGACCAGCGGCCCAAGCGTTTCTCTAACACATATACATAACTCCATGGACTTACAAGCTCCCCTTTCATTTCACACCAACGACATCCATAGACAAAAGAGCATGATATCAACTAGGTACAAAGTACCAGTGCAATGTTGAAAGCGTTCCCCATGACAGCATGGTTCTGCTAATTCCCAACAAATAAGTGCAAGCATATACAACATAGACGACACAATGGTTCAAGTTTATTAAGGGCAAGAAAACTAAAGTGTGCCATCAAGTTCGTGAGAGCTTTAATCACTAGTTTTCTCATAACAAGTTTAATTTGGAAGGTAAACAATAACATGAATATACTTGGAATAGCATAAGCTAGTAGGTAGGTATGGTGGACTCTTTGGAATAACTTAGTTTAGGGAGTTGTATGCATGAGTGGAACTCATACTTGGTTGCGGAGGCTAGCAAAAGACTAGGAGCGACAAACTAAGAGAGCAGTAATGGCCATAATCATGCAGAGTGACAAAACATCATTGAACAAAGCATAAAGTGATACTACAAGTTTAAAACTAAAGGATCATAAAGGCTATGTTGACTTGAGATAGTCATAACATGGTGTGAGCATGCGCCAAGTCAACCCAAATAAAGCATCAAAGGAGAATGCCACTATACTATGCTTTAATATGCTAAAACAATGCATGATTCATCCAAGGCACATTAAGCAATCTCAATTGTTTATAACAAGTCATGCTATAGCAAAGAATACTAAGCATAAAGCCAAAACAATATCAAGCATGGCATGACAAAGCATAGGCCACAGTCAAAAACAAGCTCTTTTTACCACATAAGCATGAACTTTCCTACTCTTTTCCAATCCAAACCAAACTATTTGAAAACCAATGTATGAAAGAGGGGGATCCAACTAATTTATTCAGCAAACTAAGCAAACCAAGCAAATGAAAAACCAAAACAAAAACGAAAAATAAGACGCTCCAAGAACAACACAACTGTGCATGAAACAATAAAAATGAAGCGTTTGGAAGAAACCTGGGATTTTTATTGATGAAGGAGGGGATGCCTTGGGTATCCCCAAGCTTTGACGCTTGTACTTTTTGGATATTTATTGGGGTGACACGCATGGAATCCCCAAGCTTGAGCTTTAGTCCATCCTTCATCTCATTACTCATTCCTTCCATACACCTGAAATTTTTCCTTCATACAAAACTTCACACAATCTTTATTAGCAACATTAGTGCACTCAAGATAATAAGTCTTTGGTTTCAGTTCCAACACCAATAAAACTTCCATTAAAACACTAGCTACTGTATCACTTCCCTCAAAAATCTCAATTCCCCAAAGAGAACTCAAAAAGGAACCAACCAAGAAGCAAATGCAGAAAATGGCAGAAATCTGTCAGAACAGACTAGCAGGTAAAGACGAATTTTTCCGAAGACCTTATGTTGCTCAAATCAAAAAGTGTTGAACTAACTAAAGTTAGATAACAATCTGGGGCACAATCACAAAAATTCATGCCTCAAAAGGACGTACAGAGATTTTACACGAATTTTTATGGTGAAGCATAGGAATCTGTTTCGGGACAACAACTTTCCCAATCATTACTTCTCTCTCATTAGAGGTTGCTCTTGGCACAAAAAGAAAATAAAAAGGATAATGAGCGGTTATTACTGATGTAATAACTTCCAAGACTCATCTAAAACTTTTTGGTTATCTCCCAATAAGTACTTTTCTTTAACGCCTTTAAGTTAGACATGATAGTTTGAGAAGATGCACACATAAGAAATATAAATTGAAGTAAAAGAGAGCATCAAGAAGCAAATTCAAAGAACATTTAAGTCTAACCCACTTCCTATGCATAGGAATCTTGTAAAGAAACAAGTCATGAAAGCATAAAGCAACAAGCATAGTAAAGCAAAACAAGTGCAACTTCAAGACTTTTAACATAAAGAGGGGAAACCTAATATTATTGAGATGCATAAAACCATGTTTCCCTCTCTCATAATAACTTTCAGTAGCATCATGAATAAAATTAACAATATAACTATCACATAAAAAATTCTTATCATGAGCCACATGCATAAAACAATTAATACTCCCCACATAAACATAGTCATTCTTATTAATTGTAGTGGGAGTAAATTCAACAAAATAGCTATTATTATTATCATCATCACCATAATCATCAAATATAGGAGGCATATTGTAATCATAACTAATTTCTCCTCAATAGTAGGTGGACTGAAAATATCATATTCATCATTGTAATCATCATATATTGGAGGTTTGGTATCATCATAAGCAATAGAATAGCTATCTTCCAAAGCTAGGGAACTAAAAAGATCATTTTCATAAAAACTAGCTTCCCCAAGCTTAGACTTTTCCATAGGATTGGCAATAATGGTGTCCAAATAATTCATACTGATAACATTGCTATTAGCATGCAAATAAAGTTCCATAGGTTTTTTAATTTTCTCTTCAAACACGTAATGTCCTAACTCAAGATAAATACTATAAAGCTCTCTAATTTTGTTGTTGTTTTCCATTAAGCCTAACTAGTGAAAACAAGAAACAAAAAGACAAAATTGCAGAATCTAAAGGAAATAACTTCTAACACTCACACCAGAGGATGTGAGTACCTTTTACCTTACCTCCCTGGCAACGACGCCAGAAAATAGGCGTTTGCCGTGGGAGGTTCTTCTTCTTTAATCCTCCGGTGTGAATACCTTTTACCTTACCTCCCCGGCAACAGCGCCAAAAAATAGCTTGATGTTTATGCACTTCTATTCTTGTAGACAGTTGTTGGGCCTCCAAGTGCAGAGGTTTGTAGAACAGCAGCAAGTTTTCCCTTAAGTCGATCACCCAAGGTTTATCGAACTCAGAGAGGAAGTGGTCAAAGGTATCCCCTCTCAAGCAACCCTGCAATCAAGATACAAGAAGTCTCTTGTGTCCCCAACACACCCAATACACTTGTCAGGTGTATATGTGCACTAGTTCGGCAAACGGTGGTAACGGTGATACAAAATAACTTGATGGCGTGGAAAAGACTAAAGTAAAACTGAAATAAAGAAGGAAGCAAGCAAACATGTAATAGATCTAATAGCAAACGGTGTTTCAGTGCTTAGAAACAAGGCCTAGGGATCATACTTTCACTAGTGAACACTCTCATATAAATATATTCTTCTTTATGATACTACGCTGAACTACTCTCCGGTTGGACACTCTAATCCATGGTAGGGCTATAACAGCACACCTCAAAGTAATCCTTTCCCATCTATATAACCCCACACTGTCACCTTGAGCACTAGATGGTTCAAACAAACACCACAATTTCATAAAGACATCCAAATCCAAATATAACTCATAACAAGTATTTGTAATCTCTAGCCTAAGTGCCACCATGGTGTGCACACTATCAACTGCACACACATGGGGAGAGAAGAGATCTATTAAAGCACTTGAGTAGCAAGGTAGATCTATAGATTACAAGCTCATGATCTCAATAAGATCATGCATAGAGAGAGATGAACACATAGCTACCGGTAGAACCCTTAGCCTCGAGAGAGAGAACTACTCCCTCCTCATCATGGGATTTAGCAATGGTGATGGAGATGGTGGTGGAGATCGATGGAGATGGCTCCCGGGGCACTTCCCCGTCCCGGCATGGTGCCGGAACAGAGACTTTCTATCCCCCGAATCTCCCCTTCGGTGGCGGCGGCGCTGCGGAACTTTTCGTGGCTGGAGGCTTGATTATTTAGGGTTTATGCATCGGGAGGCTCTTATAGGCGAGAGGGGAGACCGAGGGGGTGCCAGAGGGGCCCACACCACCCCCTGGCTCGGCCTGGCCTGGCCCGTGCCACTAGGTGGTGTGGCCAGCCCCTGGCCCCTCTCCGTCTCGTCTTCTAGCTCCGTGAGTCTTCCGGTAAAATATCGACTTTGGCTTTTGTCCGGCCCAATTCCGAGAATATTGATTTTCTAACTTTCCTCGAACCAAAAAAAGCAGAAAACAGGCAACTGGCACTGTGGCATATTGTTAATAGGTTAGTCCAAGAAATCACATGAAAAGTACTCCAAAGTGTGGACAAAACATAAGAAAGTAGATAAAACCAAGCATGGAACATCAAAAATTATAGATACATTTGCAATGTATCAAATACTCACATGTAATAAAACTTATGGGGAATGCTATGGTTGTGTACATAAGGTTATGTATAAAAGGGAAATGGAAGTGATATATTTTGATCATGATTATTTTATGTGACTATAGCTCTATGCATTGAAAACAAACAACCCAATGTGCATTTTCATGATGTAACATGGTGTTTGATACGTCGTAAACGTATCTATACTTTTTGATGTTCCATGGTTCTTTAGTATCTATTTTCTTATGTTTATTTCATATTTTGAGGTATTTTTATACATTCTATGGAACTAACCTATTAAAAAGATGCCACAGTGCCAGTTCCTCTTTTCTGTTGTTTTTGGTTTCAGAAAAGCTAGTAAGTAAATATTCTCGGAATTGGACCGGACAAAAGCCAAAGTCAATATTTTACCCGAAGCAACATGGAGTTCGGAAGGGAGACGAAGAGGGGCCATGAGGCAGCCACACCCTAGGGTGGCGCGGCCATCCCTAGGTGCACCGCCACCTAGTGTGGGCCCCTCGAGCCTCAACCGACCTTGCCCCTTCGCCTATAAAAGCCTCCCGGGACAAAAATCCTAAGTACCCGATCAAAGATGCAAACAGAAATCCACGGAAGAGTCTCTAGCCGTCGCCATCTCGATCCCTAGATCAGGGGGGATCCGAAGCTCTTCCCGGCACCCTGCCGGAGGGGAGAGATCACCCTGGAGGCCTTCTTCATCACCATGACTGCCTCCGGTGTGATGTGTGACTAGTTCATCCCTGGACTGCGGGTCCATGTAGTAGCTAGATGGTTGGTTCTCATCCTTTGTGCTATCATGTTTAGATCTTGTGAGCTTCGTTCATGATCAAGATCATCTATTTGTAATCTTACATGTTGTGTTCACGGGGATTCGGTGGATATTGAGATGCTATTTAAGATTGATTATTGATTCTATCATGTCTATGTTATTTGTGATCTTGCATGCTTTCCATTGTTAGTAACTATCTTGGCCAAGTAGATGCTAGCAACTCCAAGAGGGAGTATTTATGCTCGATAGTGGGTTCATGTTTCTAGTAATCTAGGGAAGTGATAGGAATCTCTAAGGTACTAGATGTGCTGTTGCTACTAGGGAGAAAACAGAAATCCTTTGTCCATGGGACAATCATATTGTTTACTTTACACACTTTGCTTAATGCAATTATCTGTTGCTTGCAACTTAATACTGGAGGGGGTTCGTATGATAACCTGAAGGTGGATTATTAGTCATAGATGCAGTTGGATTACGGTCTATGTATAATGTTGTAATGCCCAATCAAATCTCATAGGAGTCAAGATGATTAGTATATGCATGTATGCTTTCTCGAGTCTGTCAATTGCCCCGTTGTAATTTGTTCACCCAACATGTCATCTATCTTCAGGAGAATCACCTCTAGTGAACTATGTTCCCCGGTCCATTCTTTTACCATTGATATACCATCTACTGTTTATTGTTTATTGTTTACTTTCTGTAAGCAATTACTATCTTTTACAGAATATGTTTAATCCTTTGTTTTTCAGCAAAATCGGTGAGATTGAAAACCTCACTGTAAGTTGGGGCAAAGTTATGTGGTTATGTTGTGCAGGATTCCAAGTTGGTAGCAACACCTTGGGGTTGTTTCCTTGCTCCTACTGGTTCGATAACCTTGGTTCCATAACTGAGGGAAACTTGCTTCTGTGCTCATCATACCTTCCTCTTGGGGTTCCCCAATAAGCTTGAGATATCTTGAGCCATCAAGCCTTTTTCTGGCGCCGTTGCCGGGGAGTCAAGGACATCTTCACAAGGGGAGTCCTTCACAACCAATCTCTTTACTTTGTTTTTTGTTTTTCTTAGTTTATTTTTTCTTTCTTTGCTTGTTTCTCTTATCAAAAACACAAAAAGTTAGTAGTACTGGTTTGCTTCTTTTTATCAAAAACACAAAAAAAAATGTAGTTCCTATCTCAAGTTGCTATTATGTCTAGCATTGCTCCAATCACTATGTCTCCTGAGGAAATGATTTTTACTTTCAAACAAGGAATTGAAGAGAGTTTCAAAGAAGCTTGGTCTAGAATCTCTGATTTACATGAAAAAACTGAACCTAAAATGACTCTAAGCTTGTTTCTTAGCAGTTTCTACTTTGGAACTGCTCTTTGCTATAGATATGCTTTGGATGCTGTAGTAGGAGGAGATTTCCTCCAGTGCAATGAGGGTGAAGCTTTTAATGCCATAAAAAAGTTGGTTGCAACATATGACTTGCCTAGCAAATCTGATTTCTCCATTACAAACATTATTGCTAGATTGAACACTCTTGAGACCAACACAACTAGTTTAAAAGAATGCTATAACATGCTTAGAGAGCATCATGAATATGTTCCAATGAATTCTGAATCTTCAAAATGGCTTCCTACAGTAAAAGTTGTTATAAATAATGAAACTTTTTATGCTCGTTGTGATATCATGTCTGAATTCTATCTTATGCCTAAAGATATCTATGAATCTTTAAATCTTTGGGGACTTTCTGAAGGAGGAGAAGAAATATTTCTTACCAGTAATGCCACAATATTACCCATTGGAATAGCTAAAGGAGTATGTACAAATATCCTAGGGAAAGTGGTGTCTACTGATTATGTTGTTATGAATGTGGAGGAAAAGGACAAATTACACTTGGAAGATCCCTACTAAAACTCCTTGGAGAAATAATAGATGTGGAAAAAGGCATCATGCATTTTGCTTCTCTATCAAACAATCATATGTTCCCTAAAGATAAGAATAAAGGTAAGAAATGTAGGGGCAGGAAATTTGGTCTTAATGCTTCTTCATTTGAGAATACTTAAATCTTGCTTCTTATGCCTAGCTCAAAGGCGTTAAATAAAAGCACTTATTGGGAGATGACCCAAATTTTTATTCAGTAGGTTTTTCTTTTGTTGAGTCTTGGAAGTTATGGCCTCAGTAATAAACTCTCCTTATCATTTTTGTGCTAAGAATAACCTCTAATGAGATAGAAGTAAGACTTGGGAAAGTTGCTGTCCCGAAACAGATTTTTGTGCTCCACTGTAAAAAATCATGAAAAATGTCTATACGTCGGATTGAGCTGTAATGTTTTTTGCTTATGCCCCATGTTGTGATCTAACTTTAGTTAGTTTAACACTTTTCGATTTGAGCAACAGAAGGTCTTCGAAAAAATCGGATTTTACTTGCTGGTCTGTTTTGACAGATTTCTGCCATTATTTGCATTTGCCTCTTAATCTCTTTCTCTTTGAGTTCTCCTTGATCACTTGAGCTTTTAGAAGGAATTGCTACAGTAGCTTGTGTTTTAATGGAAGTTTTGCTTGTGTTGACACTGAACCCAAAGACTTATTATTTTGAGTACACTAATGTTGCTAATGAAGATTGCGTGGAGTTTTGTATGAAGGAAATTTTAAAGTGTAGGGAAGAATAATGTGATAAGATGAAGTATGGACAAAAGATCAAGCTTGGGGATGCCACCCGTGTCACCCCAAGAAATTTTCAAGAAGTACAAGCGTCAAAGCTTGGGGATGCTCAAGGCATCCCCTTCTTCATCAATAAAAATCTCAGGTTTTCTTCCAAACACTTCATTTTTATTGTTTCATGCATAATTGTGTTGTTCTTGGAGCGTCTTCGTTTTGTTTTTAGTTTTATTTTGAGTTTGCTTAAATAAATTGCTTGGACCCCCGCATTCATACATAGTTTCAAATAAGTTGATTTGGATTGGAAAAGAGTAGGAAAGTTTATGCTTATAAGTGGTACAAAGGAGTCTTGTTTTGACTGCGGCCTAGACTTTATCATGTCATGTTTGATATTGCTTTGACTTTATGCTTAGTGATTATTGCTGTAGCATGACTTGTTCCAAACAACTGATATTGCTTAATGTGCCTTGAAAGAATCATGTGTTGTTTTAGCATACAAAAGCATAATATTGTTGTATTCTCCTTTGAATCTTTATTTGGGTTGACTTGGCGCATGCTCACACCATGTTAAGACTATACCAATCGCCATAGCCTCTATGATCATTTAGTTTTCGACTTGTAATATCACTTTATGCTTTAATTAATAATGTTTTGTCGCTTTGCATGATTATGGCCATTATTGCTCTCTTAGTTGGTCGCTCCCAGTCTTTTGCTAGCCTTCGCATGTACCAAGTATGAGTTCCGCTCATGCATACAACTCCAAATAAAACCAAGTTATTCCAAAGAGTCCACCATACCTACCTATTAGCATTATTGCTATTCCAAGTATATTCATGTT
The DNA here is from genome assembly GCA_916181665.1 of Avena sativa. Classification (NCBI taxonomy): domain Eukaryota; kingdom Viridiplantae; phylum Streptophyta; class Magnoliopsida; order Poales; family Poaceae; genus Avena; species Avena sativa. The sequence goes on along the minus strand of OV702287.1, from coordinate 98,826,939 downwards.
TTTTATCTACCTTCCGAATTGAACTTGTTATGTGAAAATTAGTGATTAAAGCTCTCACAAACTTGATGGCACACTTTACTTTCTTGCACTTAATAAACTTGAACCATTGTGCCCATCTATGTTGCGTATATGCTTGCGCTTTATAAGTTGTGAATTCGCAGGACCATGTTACCATGGGGAACACTTTAAACATTGCACATTATTTAGTTGATATCATGATTCTTTTGCTTATGGATCCCGGCGGTGTGAAATAAAAGGGAAGCTTGTAAGCTCATGGATTTGTATATGTGTTAGAGAAATGCCTGGGCGGCTAGCCTAAGCCATGCCTAATCATGCTGGAAACTTGCAGCATAACCATAGTGAGCAATCTGTGAAGCATCCTCAATAAAAACCTATGCAAATAGCAAATAAAAAGATTGTTGAGATGCTCATTGTCTGTTGCCTTGTCATTATAATATGGGATAGCTCCTGTATCATGGGGCAAGGGAAACCCCGTTGGCGGTTCTCTATGACAAGAACTTACTCGTGACTAAAGTTGAGTAGCATGAGGTTCGGTACTCGTAAGAAAGGGGCATGAGATTTTCAACTTATAACTTGTCAAGCATATCCTCATATTTGTTCACTTTAACCTTAATCACCTAAAGATGCTTATGATAGGGGCAATGAGAGCTGAAAGCTAATAAGTACCATAATTTTTGGAAGCTCTTTATGAAACTTGAATCCCTGCTTCCGTCTATGGATGGCCTTTCTTTTACTTTTATGTTGAGTCTCCATCTTCTATCTTTATGCACCTATTGAGAGAGCATAGTGGTCATTCTTAGTTTAATGTGCATTGTCCCGAAACTTGTTGATTGATTCATAACTTTGTTATTGCTTGTTCTTAAATTATTTGTATCTAGTCACCCTTATGAACTTTGAAGGTGTCCTATGCATTTATGTTTTGCTATACCATGAGGGACAAGCTGAATATCATTCTCATTATGTTTTCTTTATGTGAAACAAACAAACGTCTTTCAAAGCATTGTTATTCATGAATCTTTTGTTTGTACCTTTTCATGTTACAACATAGTTGCTATGTCTTATTGTTAGAACTATATCTTTCATGCTATGTTAAAGTACTATGATCCGAACTATCAATGTTTTATAAATACCTTGATCAAGATTGTGATGGTGCATGTCACCTTAAAAATTATTCTTTTTTATCACTTACCTACTCGATAACGAGCATGAGTTAAGCTTGGGGATGTTGATACGTCGTCAACGTATCTATAATTTTTGATGTTCCATGCTTGTTTAGTATCTACTTTCTTATGTTTAGTTCATACTTTGAGGTATTTTTATACATTTTCTGGAACTAACCTATTAACAAGATGCCACAGTGCCAGTTGCCTATTTTCTGCTATTTTTGGTTTCAGAAAAGCTAGTAAGGAAATATTCTTGGAATTGGACCGGACAAAAGCGAAAGTCAATATTTTACCCGAAGCAACACGGAGTTCGGAGGGGAGCCGAAGAGGGGCCACGAGGCAGCCACACCCTAGGGTGGCGCGGCCAGCCCTAGGCACGCCGCCACCTGGTGTGGGCCCCTCGAGCCTCCTCTGACCTTGCCACTTTCGCCTATAAAAGCCCCCTAGACGAAAACCCTAAGTACCCGATCAAAGACCCAAGCAGAAATCCACGAAAGAGTCTGTAGCCGCCACCATATCAATCCCTAGGTCAGGGGGATCTGAAGCTCTTTCTGGCACCCTGCCGGAGGGGAGAGATCACCCTGGAGGCCTTCTTCATCACCATGACTGCCTTCAGTGTGATGCGTGAGTAGTTTATCCCTGGACTACGGGTCCATGTAGTAGCTAGATGGCTGGTTCTCCTCCTTTGTGCTATCATGTTTAGATCTTGTGAGCTCCATTCATGATCAATATCATCTATTTGTAATCTTACATGTTGTGTTTGCGGGGATCCGATGGATATTGAGATGCTATTTCAGATTGATTATTGATTGTATCATGTCTATGTTATTTGTGATCTTGCATGCTTTCCGTTGTTAGTAACTATCTTGGCCAAGTAGATGTTAGGAATATTTATGCTCGATAGTGGGTTCATGCCTCTAGTAATATGGGGAAATGATAGGAATCTCTAAGGTACTAGATGTACTGTTGCTACTAGGGAGAAAACAACAATCCTTTGTCCATGGGACAATCGTATTGTTTACTTTATACACTTTGCTTAATGCAATTATCTTTTGCTTGCAACTTAATACTGGAGGGGGTTCGGATGATAACCTAAAGGTGGATTATTAGTCATAGATGTAGTTGTATTACGGTCTATGTATACTGTTGTAATGCTCAATCAAATCTCCTAGGAGTCAAGATGATTAGTATATACATGTATGTTTTTTCTCGAGTCTGTCAATTGCCCCGCTGTAATTTGTTCACCCAACATGTCATCTATCTTAAGGAGAATCACCTCTAGTAAACAATGGACCCCGGTCCATTATTTTACCATTGATATACCATATACTATTTACTATTTACTTTCTGCAAGCAATTACTATCTTCCACACAATACGTTTAATCCTTTGTTTTTAGCAAAACCGGTGAGATTGACAACCTCACTGTAAGTTGGGGCAAAGTTCTGTGGTTGTGTTGTGCAAGATTCCAAGTTGGTATCAACACCTTGGGGTTGTTTCCTTGCTCCTACTGGTTCGATAACCTTGGTTTCATAACTGAGGGAAACTTGCTTATGTGCTCATCATACCTTCCTCTTGGGGTTCCCCAACAAGCTCGAGATATCTTGAGCTATCAGTGTTCTGACATAAATGTCATATGACTAGGGGATATGTCCAACGAACAAGGGGTAGAAACTGAAATCGAAAGAATAGTTAGGGAACCCCAACATAAAGAAGATATTGACAATGCAACTAGAACAGGCTCAGCATCCCAAACCACAACAAATTTGGAACAAAGATTCATGCAATTTGTGCAGCTAGTGGAGGAGGCAAGGAAAATATACCAAGAAGTTCAAAATAAGTTTATGCGCAATCTGTTGGCACAAACTAGACAAATATGGGAAAATGGTGGACGAAGAGTAAGCCTAGCCTAGTTTCAAAATACTAGACCACTTCCATTTGCATCCGCAACAAAACCAATGGACACTGAGGATTGGCTAAGAGTACCCAAGAGAAAGCTAAATACTGTAGGATGTAATGATGAATAAAAACTATGATATAGCACGTATTTGTTATCAGGAACCACACCAACATGGTGGGAGAACATGCTGAGCATGCAAACCCCTAATACGATTATCACATGGAGCAAGTTCAAACTAAGATTTAGGGAGACTCACATTCACAAAAGTATTATGGAACTAAAGATAAGGAATTTGTGAATCTACACCAGAATGATTCTCCATTATTAATATACGCGAGGGAATTCAATGTTTTATCTCGATACGTGGAAGATGAGGTAGAAATATAGGAGAAAAGAAAGAAGCGATTCATGAAGGAGTACACCCATACATGAAAATGCAACTACGATTAACTCGAGCGAAGGAATTCCAAGAACTAGTTAACGCAGCTATAACCTTAGAAGATGATTACAAACAAGTCCAAGAAGAAAGGAGAAAGAAGGCTCGAATAGAACCTAGAAAATTTCCTATTCAAAAACCATACTTAAGTTCTAAACCCAAACCAAGACTAGAAACAAATAACCCAAACAAAGGAAACCCAAACCCCAAAAGCTAGATCATCTGTCGTAACTATGGATATAAAAGACATATTGCAGCCGAATGTAGACAACCTGAAGTGATTTTTTATGGATGTAGCCAACCAAGCCACATGAATACCATTTGTCATAAAAGTAAGAACCCACAAAATAGAGGAAATAAACCACCTAACAGAGGAAACTCATCCAAAGGAAGAAACTTTAGAGGAAACAACAATGTCGGCAAAGGACAACAGTTCAGGAAGTTGAACTGCAAGAATATATGATGACTGCAAGTGCATAGATCGTTTATAGCTAGTTCCAAAATAAAGATACCGATCCCACAGGGAGTAGGAGTCTGAAGTCTAATAATTCTTGAAATAAATATTACAATAGAAATGCTAGATAAAGTTCTAAGTAACAAGATAAAATGCGAGTATGGTGTAAAAATGTGTTTTTGGGTTTTGGGTATAAGAGCAATAATAAAGTAAAGCAAAATAACTTAATACAGAAAGTAAGTATCGCGTATGTAAGAGAGATTGGAACTGCAGTAGGGAAAAGGCATTCTCAGGGAGTAGCGGATAAACCACTAGTATTGTAAAGATTTAAGATAAAGATTATCATCATGAACATTCTCAACTATGTATGTGTGGGAGGAACTCCGTATTTGGATGAATAGGCATCAACCGCTGCTCACATCATCCTCATAACCACAACAGTCAGCAATTGACATCAATCGAATTACTGCGCTATTAAGGGACGTAATCTCGTAGGACGTATCCCATGGCATGGATAGTGTTCCGTGAGTTTCCTTGGTTTCCCAAGTTGATATGTAAGGGGTGCTAACAGCTTTATAGTCACTGTAAGTGCTAGCATCCCACCGTCTACCAACAAGTAGTTACCTCCATCAAGTCCCCATGAGAGGCAAATATTGAGAGGCCGACTTCTCTCAACATCAAGATGTAGAAAATCTAACACATGGTCACAGCGATGAATATCATAATATACTTTATCTTATTTCAATCTCATACTAGGGTTTCTCCATCTCCCCATGAACTAATGATCTACTCAGACATGGAGGCAATCAACATCATGGCAATGGTAATGGAAACAATCATAGATGAATAGTACTTGAATAAATCCACAACGATTATAGGAATTAAAACAAGATCTAGACAAGATGTAGATGGGATGGATGGAGATGGTGGTGGTGCAGTGGTGGATGATGAAGATCGATGCCTTAGCCTCCCGGATCTGCGTAGGGCAAAGATGGATCCCTGGCGGATGAGTTCCCCCTCTAGATGCCTTCTGGAGGTGAGGTTTATGCGATTTCTGGGTGTTTTATATGTCATCTCATCGAACCAATTGCATGGGGTGAAACTATTTGACGAGGTGGAGGCGGCGCCGACTATACGGGCGGAGCTATATGGGCGGAAGAATTGCTCCGATCATGTAGTTGGTTGTTGGACTCACTGTCTCCCTTGTTCGCTTCTGGTTTTCTTCTGGTATTATTAATATTTCCCAAATAAGCGATTTATGTTGTTTTTGACTCCTTTTCTCCATAGTACAACTGCTCCAATAATTGTATCCATTGGATCCATCATTTGTCCTGATCCTAGTGAAAACAGACATAAAATGTGCATGCGAGTGCCGTAAAATACCAAGATCCTACATCTACAATGCAAAATAATAATGTAAAACATGACGCAAATATGCACTCATCAACTTCCTCAAGCTTAGACTCTTTCTCATCCTGAGCAAGTTTTTTAGCTTAATGGATGTGATCCTCATATTCCTGAAGCCGAGTCGATAAAATAAATGAGGCAATTGCAGCATGTGTTTATCATGTACGATACAGGGGAATAATTTCATGAATAGTACCTTACTCAAACCATCTGAATAGTATTAGAAGGCTTCCACACCATAGTTATCAACAGTTCATAAAAGATGAATCTCAACATAATGTAAAAGTATCCAGTTCAACCGAATGAGTTAACGAGGTAGTCCCAAGTGTTTTAGGATCAACATATTCACTTGGGATTCCAAATCTCAAAAAGTGTCTCTTTGTCATGCTACAATACAGTGGTATATGCCTATTTGCTCTTTGCACATTCACTCTTTTTCTCCTTTCTTTTTCTTTTCTTTTGCATGTATGCTCACACTTTTGTTTTAAGTGTTGTGCAAAGGAGCTAGCCATATATTCCACCTTATGTAGGAATTCAAAGTTCAACAATCTCAATTATCAAATTCCGACTGTATATGAAGCATTCTTATGACTTGGAGATTCTACCTCGACTTGTTCTCACTCTATTTGGATAGCACTTTCATTTTCCTCTGTTCAAGGTTTCTCTTTTAACTTAATTGTATAGATAATTTTTCTTTGTGAATCAAACTATAGACTTACAACATATTGACCAAATTATCTTTATGTGTTCCATTAATATCAATGGTGTGGAAGACTCCTATTGCTATCTTCAAGTGCAAGTAAAATCATACTCAAGCCATTCATATATCATTAAAGCAAACACAAACTCAATATTGCTCCATATATAATAATAAACTCAGAATTTCATAAAAGGGATCGACTATTCCTGAAGGGAATTCTAATGATGCGAACTTTATTTCTAGTCTGAACTAATGCAAAGATAATAATAAAAACTTATAGGATAGATTACAAGGTCTTAAAGATCTCCCAAGCTTGGAATCAAGCTAGCGGGATTAAATAACCCCTTGCGATTATTTGATACCATGATTGTTGTAGATCAATGTGGCACCATGGCACGTGGTATCTTCTCCTCACGGGCTAGCCTGGGGCAGAGGGATTGATTGACAACTTCTAATTCTTTAACACGCAGCTTGTAGAAAAGATTGTTCCTCTCCAGCACTTTCACTTGTTCTTTAATGAACTCATTGTTATCCTGAAGTGTTTTTAGTGCCTTAAGACTCATAGCAAAACCCTCTTCGGTTGTCCGCTTGATATCTTCATCAAGTTTATCAAGATAAAGTCGCAACAATCAAAGGTGTTTGGGTGTCCCTGGCTTCTCCTTGTCCAATTCTTCAATCTTCAGCTCCAGGGCCTTCAAATCCCTCTTCCGACACCCATGGTCGGCGTCGAGGAACTCTATTGGGATGGTCTTGATCTCCTTGCCTTGGTCGCTGTTGCTCCCGATCTCCATGGGGGGCCTTCTTCTTGACTTCTATCCCTTGGGTGAGAGCCCTCACATGAAAATAAGAGGTAGATTGGTTTCTGTAGATTGCAATTAGAGAGAGAGACAATGGCAGTATATAAGGGGGTCATAGGTCGGTAAAACTCGCGAGAAACACCAAATTGTCGCCCAAGAAAAGAATCCAAACGAAACAGGGAAAGAAATCATGGATTTAGAAGTGTCCTATTGCGTAACGACCAAATATATACGGGCGTGGACCGTATAGGTCCGGCCATATAGTTGGTTCCGGGAGATATTTCCAAATATCTCGAGTCCAGGTCGATTAAATCATGACTCAGAACCGACAATAATGTTTTTTTGATGAATATAAAAGAAAGATCGAACGAAAAAGTGTCTGAGAGTTTAACGACCAACTATACGGTCGGAATTTTTGCTCCGGTCGTATAGTTGCGACCGTATAGATACAGACACCAAAAAGCAAAAGTATTTGAGAGTTTAACGACCAACTATAGGGCTGGAATTTTTGCTCCGGTCATATAGTTGCGACTGTATAGGCTCAGATATCGAAAACAATTTCACAAAAATGATACAGAGAGTTTAATGACCAACTATACCGCGGGAGCTCCCTCTCCGGTCATATAGCTCCGCCCATATAGTTGGTAAAACCCCTCTAAAACTTCAGAAAAACACAAGGCAGAATTTTTAGGAGTAAAATTTGTGAAAATAAATCACTTATTTGGGTACCATTTGCTTAATCGGGGATGAAAAGTTCCTCCCACAACAAGGACTCCTTCTCTTTTGGAGGAATTTATTTTAGTTCATTAAATAATTCTCATAAACGAAAATCACTAGGACTAAATTTCCTCTCAATAAGATTGGTGTCTTCTTGGGCAAACATGGACACTGCATCTAACATTTTTATTTCTTGCCTCTGCATAATCTGCAACTCAAATTCTTGAAGTGAAAGAATCCAATGTATTAGCCTTGGCTTATGGTCTTTCCTTTCAAGGAGTTCTTTTAGCCCATCACGATCCGTGTGAACTCTCACCTTTCATCAACTATATAAGAACAAAATTTATCGTAAGAGAAAAATATAGCAAAAAGTTCCTTTTCTTCCTTAGGGTAATTCTTTTGAGAACCATTGAGAGTTCTACTAGCATGATGTATAATATTAAATCTACGACCAATATGTTGCCAAAGAGTTACTCCTACAACATCATCGCTAGCTTCACATATTAAGTCAAAGGTTGTATCCTAGATAGGTGGTTTAATGGTGGGAGCACGAGTGAAAGCATTTTTCATTTTATCAAAGGCTTCAAGACACTTATCAGAATTAAATCTCATTCCCTTTTGCAAAGTCAAAGGTTTAGATATCCCAGAGAAATTTCTAATGAACCTTCTGTAAAAACCCACATGACCAAGAAAACTTCTTATACCTTTAATATCCCTAGGTTGTGGCATTCTCTCTATTGCTTCAACCTTAGCTCTATCAACTTCAATTCCCTTACCTGATACCTTGTGTCTGAGGACTATACCTTCTTTGACCATAAAGTGGCACTTCTCCCAGTTTAGAACAAGATTAGTTTCTTCACAATGCTGCAAAACACTCTTGAGATTATCCAAGCAGCTAGTAAATGAAGTTCCATAAACAGAAAAGTCATCCATAAATACTTCCATTATAAGTTCTATAAAAGCCAGAAAAATAGCAGTCATACATTGTTGAAAAGTAGCTGGGGCATTACATAGACCAAAAGGCATACGTCGATAAACATGTAAATCGTAACAGCTGATGACCCACAAGTATGGGGGGTGTATCGCAGTATTTTCGATAAGTAAGAGTGTCGAACCCAACGAGGAGGAGAAGGTGTTGACGAGTGGCTTGGAGCAGGAATTCTCTATAAATACTTAGCAAACGGATTTTTAGGGGTTTTTGATAAGGTAGATAAATAAAGTGCGAGTAAATAAAAGACAATAATAATAGATGCAGCAAGTGGCCCAATCCTTTCTTTAGCACATGACAAGCCGGTTGTATTACTTAAGATGACCAAACGTTCTCGAGGACACATGGGGATATCGTCAAGTGCGTTCGCTTCATATACTTGATTAATCTTCTTTAGTTTGATAAGTGTTGTGTGGGTGAACCTGTGCTAATGTACTGACCTTCCTAGGACTAATACATACTTGTGATTATACCCCTTGTAAGCATCCACAAGTACAAGAAAGTAATTAAGAAAGAAACCTAACCACAACTTTAAACTCTAAGATCCTACACTCCCTTGTGCAAAGGTTTCCTAACGGGGGTTCAGGTTTCTGTCACTCCGGCAACCCCTACGATTAGTATCCAAATACATAAGCATTCCCCTAGGCCCATAAAGGTGAAGTGTCATGTAGTCGACGTTCACATGACACCACTAGAAGAATAACAGCACAACTTAAATAACAAACTATTGAATATTTCTAAACACAATTCCACTACTAACAACATGACTTCTCCCATGTCCTTAAGAACTAAACAAACTACTCACAAGACATCATATGGATCAAGATCAGAGATGAAATAATGATAAGTAACAATCTGAACATAACTATAATTCAATGGTTCCACTCAATAGCATGAACTACAACAAATAATCAACACCGGGAAAGTTTCCCCTAAGAACTATGCAAGATTCAACCCAATTGTTATAGTGGTATGGAGTGGTGATGGTGGTGCTGGTAGAGATGATGATGGAGATGATGATGATGATCCCGATGAAGTCCAGCTTGATGACGGTGTTGATGGCGACGATCTCCCCTCTCCGGGAAGGAATTTCCCCGGCAGATTTCTGCCTGCCGGAGAGCTCTTTCTCTCTCTATAGTTTTCCGACCCGCAGAGGCGGCGGAATCTTTTTGTGGTCGCTCCCCGAGGCTTAGGGTTTTGTGGAGATAATATACGCCAAAGGGGAGAGTCAGGAGTGGGCCAGGGTGGCCACACCACCTGGTGGCGCGGCCAGGGGTGGCCCGCGCCAGGGGGTGGTGTGGGCCCCCTATGGCCCAACTCCACTCCCCCTTCTGGCATCCTTCGTCTTCTGGAAAAATAGGATTTCCATGTATTTTCCTGGATTTTCTAATCTTCACGAATTTTGCCTCCAAACAACGTCTTTTCCTTCAGAATCCAGACTTCAGTGGTCCTTGCTCCAAAAGTCATCAATCATGCAAAAACAGATGAAATAACATAAGTATCATCTCTTAATATGAAAATATATCAATAAATAACAATAAATTATGATATAGAATAGTGATGCAAAATGGACGTATCAACTCCCCCCAAGCTTAGACTTCGCTGGTCCCCAAGCAAAAACTAAGCTCAATAAACATGACCTAAGGTTTATGGAGTGAAGAGTCGATAAAAGAATACGGACAAGAAGCATCACATTCATCAATACATAAATCATAATAGCAGAAACCTCACCATTATATAACTTTTAACTTGCAATAAGTAAAGGAAGCACAATAAAGATACATAAAGTAAATCATAATTGGTAATGGCAAACTTTGCTCTTGGTCAAAAAGATAGCTAAAAATTTGCAGGAGTTCAAACATAATGGGGTTTTCAATGGTAGCTTTCAAAGTAATATTCACTAAGATAAGAGCAATGTGCAAAACCAGGAACATAAGAAACATGATTGAAGAAATCATCATATGAATGAAACACAACAACTCAAAAATACTTGCTGAGATAGAAAGGAATAGGTTTACTGACTCAACTAAAAAGTAAAAGATAGACCCTTCACAGAGGGAAGCAGGGACTCAAGTTTCATAAAGAGCTTCCAAAAATTATGGTACTTATTAGCTTTCAGCTCTCATTGCCCCTATCATAAGCATCTTTAGGTGGTTAAGGTTAAAGTGAACAAACTATGGAGTATATGCTTGACAAAGTATAAGTTGGCAATCTCATGTCCCTTGAATACGAGGGCCGCTCCTCATGCTACTCAAGTTTAGTTACCGGTAAGTTCTTGTCATAGTAAGTACATGTGTATCATAGAGAACCACCAACGGGGTACCCCTTGCCCGATGATACGGAAGAATCCCCATATCAAAATGACAAGGCAAGCAGACGTTGAGCATCTCAGCATCTTCTTATTTACCATGGGAAAATGGTGCTTTTTTCTCTCTTTCCTCTTTTCTCATCTCTTTTTTTTCTCTTTTTCTCAATCTCTGTCTCTTTTTTATAATAAGAATGCTTCATAGATTGCTCATTATGGTTACACTGCAGGTTTCCACCATGATTAGGCATGGATTAGACCAGCCGCCCAGGCATTTCTCTAACACACATACATAACTCCATGGACTTACAAGCTCCCCTTTCATTTCACACCGACGACATCCATAAACAAAAGAGCATGATATCAACTGGGTACAATGTACAAGTGCAACGTTGAAAGCGTTCTCCATGATAGCATGGTTCTGCTAATTCCCAACGTATAAGTGCAAGCATATACAACTTAGATGACACAATGGTTCAAGTTTATTAGGTGCAAGAAAAGTAAAGTGTGCCATCAAGTTCGTGAGAGCTTTAATCACTAATTTTCACATAACAAGTTTAATTCGGAATGTAGATAAAAACATGAATTTACTTGTAATAGCAATAGTGCTAATAGGTAGGTATGGTGGACACAAATGGCATAGGTTTTGGTTTAAGGATTGGATGCACGAGAAGCATTCCCTCTCAGTACAGGTTTTAAGCTAGCAAGGCTGGGTAGCAAGCATAAGAGTTGAAGGAAACCAACAAACATACAAGTGATAAAAACAAACCCGCAATCTTCCTTGGAAGCACAAAAGATCTTAACTAAAGAATACTACGCTTATGAGCCAATCAAGGAAGAAAGATGATGAAATTATATTCTTTAAGAGTACTTTTATCTTTTTCATTCAATTCTCATAATAGTGTTGCTACTAACCGAGCCAGGTTTGCCAAAACCAAATAAATTAACTCAATGATCCCAAAGTGATACCAATACTAACAACACGATCAATCATATAATAGTAATTGAAAACTAAAATAAGATATGCAAAAGAGTAAATGATAGAACTTCTCATTAATATTCCATAACGGCAACTCACACCAAGGGATATATAGATATCTAACGAGAGGGGGGATACTTCCATAATGCAAACCATCCCACATGATAACTTCTCTATTCATGATATGACTCTACTAAAAAGGTAAAAAGATAGAAGATAGTGATGTGATACCGCGGCACTCCCCAAGCTTGGAAAAAACCAAGGGGATGCCAAAACCTGATGACGCATTACTCCTTCGATGGTGGTGGTGTTCTCTCGTCCTCTTCCGACTTCCAAGGTAGGGGCTCCCCATCGACAAAAGACATCCTGGTCTCCAACATCCTGAAACTAGCAACAACACTTACGTGTTTAAACCTAACCTCATACTCACATTTTTTATTTTGCACGTCATAGAGTTGTGCTTGTAGTTGGTTGGTTGTTCAGTGGAGTGAGAGAATTTCATCCTTAAGCTTAGCAGTCTCCTTCTAGTGCTTGGCGATGAGTTCTGAACTAACCTTATGGATGATATCCACTTCGCGTTCCGCCATCTTCTTGTACCTAAAGACTTCTTGCTCTAGTGCTTCCATCCTGTCCTCCAGACTGCCTTCACCTTTAGGGCCCTGAACAGCTTTTATCTGTACCTCCCCATCTTCGAGCTGAAGGATATATGCCCTAGAGGCAAATAAGAAATAGGTTTTTATTATCATATCTCAATTAGTTTATAACAGTTTCATATTGTGCTATAACTGTGTCAAGTAGAAACATTGGTACAGGTGTGGTATGAAACAAACAAGTCCCTAGTAGCCTCTATTCATACTAGTTCGTTGGTCACGAAGATGATCTGGGTTTCAAGATCATGGGCATTTATGCCGACTGACAACGAGATCATATCATTGGAGAATGATGTGATTGGACATTCCTCGAAGGATTGCAACACGATCAAGTCATCCAGTTCATTGTTGCAACAACTATACCTAGACTCCTTCTCCTTAGACCGTGAGCTCATATTACTCACTGTTTCCCTAGGCTGCTTAGACTGCATCAACCGTCATCTGGTAATACGGTGGTCATAAAGGTGTATGTTGGGTATTCCGAAGGAACAGTAGATGACATGTGACTACAAGACCGGGATTTGTTCACCCATATGACGGGTAAAGATACATACGACCGGCTTGGTGAGATTACATCTATAAATGTTGCAACATGTGACTAGGTCACGGGGATGTAATATCACGGTAACAAGAAAATAGAACTTGTTGTGAAAGAGATTGAACAAAGGTATGGGATACCGATGATCAGATCTCGGACAAGTTGTATCAAGAAACAAAAGGAAGAGGATGATATATTTCGACGGTTCAAACGACATTGTCATCAGGAATGCATAGGGGTCACATGGATATCCCTGGTCCCTCTGTTGATCATTGATACAGATCATGTCTAGAGCATTCCTGAGCCATGAGAGGATACACTTAAGGGTACGATGAGAGCGATCATTCGTAAGACGGAATCACAGTAGAGAAAGAGAGAAAGCCAGAATCGTTCCGCGGAGAGATCCGAAGTTGTTCGGAGAAAGAATAAAGGAAAAGACCGAAAAAGTATTTTCGGATGAATGGGAATTTAAATATATATTTATTATATGTTAATTGTGAATTAATATATTATAAATAATATTTAGATTAAAATTTATAAAGGCAACTTTTGTATTAGGCCAAATCCCGGAGGGAAAAGGCCTAAGAATAAATCTGCAGAAAAAGATAAAAGGAACAGCCCACGTGGGCGACAGATAAGTGGCCGCCGCACGGGGGCAACAACCTATACCCATCGCTGCTGCCAGGCCGCCTGTGGGCAACAGATAAACCACGCCGCACAGGGGCGGGCACCAGCTACCAGCCGCGGGGGCCGGCCTGGCTCAACCCCGGCCCACGTGGGGCTCGCGGGGGAGCCGGCCAGGCCATCGGGCCGGCGGGCTGGCGGCCCACCCGAGCAGGGCTGTGGCGAGGTGGGCAGACAGGGCAGGGTGCAAGGTCGTCGGGGGCGAGCTGGCCCACCCGGGGCTCCCCCTTCCAGGCCGCCGCCGCGGGAGTGCTGGGCACGGGGTGGGCCGCGCCAAGGCCCAACCGGCCAGCCCCTACTGCTCCCCTTTTTATTTTTATTTGTTATTTTTCTGTTTGCTATTTGGGCTGAGTACTTTTGGCCTATTTGGCTGAACGAAAATCTGCTGCCTTTTTCTTTTAGTATTAGTCCCACATGGCTAACCCAATGGGGAGGGCACACCCCCTCCACCTATATAAAGGGGCACAATACTTGGGGCGCTTGAATGTCGTGAGTCGGAGCTGTTGCACGATGAAGATGATGAAGATCAAGAAGGAGCAAGGGGTGACCTGCGAGGAGCTTCGCGACCTTGAGGTCGGCTTCGAGTACGATTACATCAACCACGTTCCCCGCGGAACATTAACCGCGTACGGTCTACAAGGGTATATACTCTCTATGCATCGACCGTTACCGCATTACTACATAGATAGATCCTAGGCAAGTTTCTGGAGTTCAACGTAGGAAATTTTTTGTTTTCCGCACCGATCCCCAACACGAGCAACAACTCCTTGGGATGAATCTTCAACTCACGCATGTACGGGTTGACGACATCCGTAGAGGAATCTTCCTTGGCTGATCTAGAGGAAGATATTGTGGCTCCAAAACTGAGACTCTACCTGTCAGAAATAGATCGAAACAAAAACACACAAGAACACGATATACAAACCTCGAGGGATCCGGGGGATTATATATTACAAATTTTTACAACAAAAGGAAAGTACTGGGAGAAAACGGGTCGGAGACGGGCCCCGGGCTGGCCACACCACCTGGTGGCACGACCAGGTGGGCCCATGCCACGGGGTGGTGTGAGCCACCCTGGCTCCGTTTCCGTCCCTCTTTCTCTTTGTTGCTTTCCTTGTTGGATAAAAACTGAAAAATATAACTGGACAGATTTTTCGTGGAACTTTTCTTACCAGAACTGTTACCTATTCAAAAAGGACTCTGTAGGTCTCTGAACTTGGTGTTTAATAAATTCTTCCGGAGTCACCACTTGAATAACATCAATATCTTCATCTTTATACACATATTGTTTGAGTCAATTAACCATTCACCATCTTATTACACCATTTTCTCCTATAACCTGGAAATTTCTTTCACACAAAACTTCACACAATTCTCATTAGCAACATTAGTGCATGCGAGGTAAAAAACCTTTTAAGTTCAATTTCAACTGAAATCCATGAAAACATAAGCTACTGTAGCAACTCCTTCCGAAAACCCAAAAATAATTCAAAAAGGATATCGATTTAAGAGGCAAATGCAAGAGTGGCAAAAATCTATCAAAACAGACCAGCAGGTAAAGATCAATTTTTTCGAAAATCTTCTGTTGCTCAAATCAAAAAGTGCAAAAACTAACGAAAGTTAAATAATAACCTGGGGCATGCACACAAAATATTACAGATCAGTACGATGTTTTGGGATTTTTCACGATTTTTTATAGTCAAACACAAAAATCTATTTCGGGACAACAACTTCCCCAAATCTTACTTCTCTCTCATTAGAGGTTGACCTTGACACAAAAACCAAACAAAAGGATAAGGAGAGGTTATTGCAGAAGCAATAACTTCCAATACTCAAAAAAACAAAAACAAACTGAAAGCAAAAATATATTGGGTTGTCTCCCAGAAAGCTCTTCTTTATAGCCATTTAAGATGGGCATGATAATTTCAATGATGCTCACATAAGAATACGAATTGAAGTAAAAGAGAGCATCAAGAAGCAATGTTTAAGTCTAACCCACTTCCTATGCAAGGGAATTTTGTAAGCAAATAAATTGTTGAAACCAGAGGTTGCTAGCATAGGAAGGCAAAACAAGTGCAACATAAAGACTTTAAGCATAAAACGAGGAAACTTGATATTATTGAGATGCATAAGAACAGTCTTCCCTCTCCTCATAATAACTTTCAGTATCATGCATAAATTTAACGATATAACTATCACATGAACCATTGTAGCAATGATCCCTTATCCTAACAGAAAACACAGGGACACTAGCTCTCATAACACTAATTTGTGAAACAATATTAGAAGTATCCTTACAGAGGATAGTGTGTCCATCTTTCACATATTTAGTGACGAAGTCTTTCACATTTACTACTACAGGTTCACCAGCTATTTGTTCATCAGGTTCAACAGCTTTATTTGTACTTTCATTAACCATACTAGTTATCATAGAATGTTCCTTTATCTTAAATGGAAAAAGCATTTTCTCAATGTAAGGTTCAGGTAAAACATGATTAGCAGTATAAACTTCAGTATTTCTTGCAGGAACACAATTAGCAATATCTTTATATGGCTCATGATACTTATTCCATTTCTTTTTAGGAGTTTCAATATAGGAAGCAAAAGCCTTAAAATAAGTTGCAATAGCTTGAGAGTCTAGACCATAAGCATTACTAATATTACAAAAGTCATCAGTTCCCATAAAAGATTTAATGCATTCATTATTATAATTTATACCTGACTTTCTTCCTTTATCATTCTCCCATGCTTCAGCATTGTCTTGAATACGGTCTACAAGATCCCATTTAGCTTCTTCTTCCATGCGTGTAAATGATCCAGCACAAGAAGCATCCAATAGATCCTTATCATGAAGAGAAAGCCTTGCATAAAAGTTATTGATAATAATATTGTTGGGGAGCTCATGAATAGGATATTTGAGCATTAGTAACTTCAATCTCCCCGAAGCTTGAGTTTTACTCTCTCCATCAAGAGGCCAAAAGTTGTATAATTGATTCCAATCTTTATGAAACTCACTAGGAGGATAAAATTTTGAATAAAAGAGAGGTACTACTTCCTCCCATTCAAGAGCTTGACTATTCTTCAGCAGCTTATACCATTCCTCAGCTCTTCCTTTCAGTGATAATGAAAATAACTTCTTCTTGACTTGATCGGTTGTAACACCTGCACACTTGAACAACCCGCATAATTCGTGTATAAAGTGAAAATGATCACTGGGATGGACAGTTCCATCTCCAAAATAGTAGTTATCCATAACACGATCAATAATTCTTGTATGTATCTTAAAAGTATCATTTTCAGCAGGTGGTGGTTCATCTACTACCTTAGCAGTGGTAGTAGCATTATGAAATAAGAGAGTAAGCGAATTATCCATATTGGAATAAAGTAACTAACAAAAATAAACAATACTCACAGTAGAAGTTTCCTTTACCAGTTCCACTCTCCAATAGCGCTTCACTCCCCAGCAACGGCACCACAAAATAGTCTTGATGACCCACAAGTATAGGGGGTGTATCACAATATTTTCGGTAAGTAAGAGTGTTGAACCCAACGAGGATCAGAAGGTGTTGACTAGTGGCTTGGAGAAGGAATTCTCTGTAAATACTTAGCAAATGGATTTTTTGGGGTTTCTGATAATGCAGATAAATAAAGTGTGAGTAATTAAAAGACAATAATAATAGATGCAGCAAGTGGACCAATCCTTTCTTTAGCAACGGACAAGCCGTTTGTATTACTTAAGATGACCAAACGTTCTCGAGGACACATGCGGATATCGTCAAGTGCTTTCGCTTCATATAATTAATTAATCTTCTTTAGTTTAATAAGTGTTGTGTGGGTGAACCTGTGCTAATGTACTGACCTTCCTATGACTAATACATACTTGTGATTATACCCCTTGTAAGCATCCGCATGTACAATAAAGTAATTAAGATAGAAACCTAACCACAACTTTAAACTCTGAGATCCTACACTCCCTTGTGCAAAGGTTTCCTAACGAGGGTTCAGGTTTCTTTCACTCAGGCAACCCCTACGATTAGTAGCCAAATACACAATGCATTCCCCTAGGCCCATAAAGGTGAAGTGCCATGTAGTCGACGTTCACATGACACCACTAGAAGAATAACAAGACAACTTAAATAACAAACTATGGAATCTTTCTCAACACAATTCCACTACTAACAACATGACTTCTCCCATGTCCTCAAGAACTAAACGAACTACACACAAGACATCATATGGATCAAGATCAGAGATGAAATAATGATAAGTAACAATCTGAACATAACAATAATTCAATGGTTCCACTCAATAGCATCAACTACAACAAGTAATCAACACCAGGAAAGTTTCCCCTAAGAACTATGCAGATTCAACCCAATTGTTACAGCGGTATGGAGTGGTGATGATGGTACTGGTGGAGATGATGATGATCCTGATGAAGTCCATCTTGATGACGGTGTTGATGGCGACGATCTCCCCTCTCCGGGAAGGAATTTCCCCGGCAGATTTCTGCCTGCCGGAGAGCTCTTTCTCTCTCTATAGTTTTCCGCCCCACAGAGGCGGTGGAATCTTTCTGTGGCCACTCCCCTAGGCTTAGGGTTTTGTGGAGATAATATACGCCAAAGGGGAGAGTCAGGAGTGGGCCAGGGTGGCCACACCACCTAGTGGCGCGGCCACGGGTGGCCCGCGCCAGGGCGTGGTGTGGGCCCCCTGTGGCCCAACTCCGCTCCCCCTTCTGGCATCCTTCGTCTTCTGGAAAAATAAAATTTGCCATGTATTTTCCCGGATTTTCTGATCTTCGCGATTTTTTCCTCCAAACAACGCCTTTTCCATCATAATCTAGACTTCAGCGGTCCTTGCTCATAAAGTCATCAACCATGCAAAAATAGATGAAATAACATAAGTATCATCTCTCAATATGAAAATATATCAATGAATAATAGTAAATTGTGATATAGAATAGTGATGCAAAATGGACGTATCAAGGGCTTATGAAAGTTGTTTTAAGTTGGTCATCCAGATGAACAACTATTTGAGAGAAACCAGAGTATCCGTCCAAGTAACAAAAATGAGTATGGTTTGCTAACCTTTCTAAAGTTTGATCTATGAACGGTAATGGATAGTGATCTTTCCGAGTTTCTTTATTTAATTTCCTGAAGTCTATGCACATCATGTGCCCAATAATAGTTCTAGTAGGTATTAATTCATTCTTTTCATTAGGAACAGTAGTAAAACCGCCCTTCTTAGGGACACAATGAACATGACTTACCCAATCACTCTCTTTACCAGGATATATACCTGCATCCAGTAGGCGTACAATTTCTTTTCTTACCACTTCTTTCATTTCAGGCTTTAATCTTCTATTCAATTCTGCAACTGGTTTAGCACCTTCTTCCATGAATATTCGATGGACGGCTATTATGGGACTAATGCCCTTCAAGTCATCCATTGAGTACCCAAAGGCTTGGCAATGCTCCTTAAGTATCCTCATGAGTTCTTCTTCTTATTCTCCTGAAAGTTTGGCACTAATAATAACAGGGAATTTATTGGTATCATCTAAAAATCTGTATTTAAGATTATCTGGTTGAGTCTTCAACTCTGGGATGGTAATTCCTCGTCCCCTCTCTTTTGTGGCTTTTCAAAAGCCTCATTAGTTGGAGGTCCCAAAATGGGAAGTGAATCGAATTCATCTTCTAGTTCTTTGAGGGACTTGTCCTTCATAACTATTTCTTCATAATTTGGATCTTCATTTATTTCTTCTTCTTGATTACCAAAGAAAAGAACCGCCATTTCCTCAATAGTTCTCTCTTCCTCTTCTTCTTGTATTTGTGGAGGCCTATCTTTAAATTTGGAAAAATGGAATTTATTTTCCGTTCCCCCAAGCTTAAGAGACACAATATCCTTCTTGAAATTAACATAGGCACCTATATCACCCAAAAAGTTCCTTCCAAATATAATTGGGCAAAGAGTGTCAGCTGGCATATCAACAACTACAAAATCGATACGAAAGTTTTTGTTGCCAATTGTGACAGTTGCATTGTCAACTACTCCCATTGGAATTCTAAAGTTTTTATTGGCTAACATAATTGTTATATCAGTATTTTCAATTGTAGCTGGTTCTATTTCTTCTTTTATTTCTAGGTAGAAATCATAAGATATAACATTAACTTCGGTGCCAAGATCACATAAACCGTAATGAGAGGTTTCTTTAAATATGCAGGGAAGAGGCTTACCCACATCTTTTACCTTTATTTTACCTTCAACCAATACAGAAGTTTCTACATCAAGTTCAACTATGTTACAGTGTAAGTACATAGCCATAATTGCTTCCTTGGTTACCTCTTCATCTTTGTTTTCTTTCAGGTGTTTCGTGACTCCTGGCATGCTTCCATCTTCCTTCTTTTCCTATACTGCTTTGACCTGTTCATATTTAAAAATATTCTTTTGTGCAGTGTTAGGGAAAGGTAATTCATAAATTGGTTCTACGGAGACAAGTGTTTCTTTGTCTTCTATTTTCTTTTCTGGTTCGGGTGGTGGATCACACTTAACTGGACCCTCCTTTGGAGCTTTAATATGTTCTGTAAAAGCTTTAACAACATGCAACACAAGATTTGAATCCATATAAAGTTATTTAGATAATTCTTTAACATGGCCTTTTTTATTATAGTCATGGATACAATCCTCCTTCACTTCCTAGACCAAAATTCAATGAAACTCTATGATCACGAATTCTATTAAGTAAATCCCAAGCTTTAGGTATAGGAAGATTCATAAAGGCTCCTTCCATGAAAGAGTCTATTTCAATTTTATTAGGTTCAATTAAACTGCCATAAAATATATGTAGTAAATACCATTCAGGCAAATCATGATGAGGACATAGTTGTAGCAAATCTTTAAATCTAATATAAGCTCTTACTAGTCCGTCATTAGAACGATTCTTCCAGGTCATTATAAGACGCCTGATTCCAAAAGATTTTGATAATGGATAGTATTTTGATAGAAATTCATAGGCTAGATTATCCCAAGTATTAGTGGCTTCAGGGGGTAGAGATCTATACCATGAGAGAGATGTACTTGTCAAAGCTTGACTAAAAAGTTTAACTGTTACCTCATCGGCGGTATATCCCGTCAATAGAAAAGTGCCACATATATCTTTAAAACATGCAATATGATCATATGGATCAGGATCTTCTTCATCTCCAGTAAATTGCTTCTTATGTAGATTACTAAGTAGTAGAGGATTTATTTCAAACCCCCTTGTCTTCTCATTGGAGTTGTGTCTTTTATAAATATCATAGGGCTTCCCAAAGTGGTTTAGTGGGTTAGCACAAGTCATATGCTCAAAATCCATCATGTTGGTGGAAACCTGTAACTCAAAACAAAACTTAGCAACACAAAATAACTTAATATAGAAAGTAAGTATCACATATGTAAAAGAGATTGGAACTGCAGTAGGGAAAAGGCGTTCTTAGGGAGTAGCGAATACACCACTAGTATTGTAAAGATTTAAGATAAAGATTATCATCATGAACATTCTCAACTATGTATGTGTGGGAGGAACTCCGTATTTGGACGAATAGGTAGAAAATGCTCCTCACATCATCCTCATAACCATAGCAGTCAACAATCGACATCAATCAAATTACTGCGCTATTAAAGGACGTAATCCCGTAGGACGTATCCCATGGCATGGATAGTGTTCCGTGAGTTTCCTTGGTTTCCCAAGTTGATACGTAAGGGGTGCTAATAGCTTTATAGTCACTGTAAGTGCTAGCACGCCTCCGTCTACCAACAAGTAGTTCCCTCCATCAAGTCCCCATGAGAGGCAAATATTGAGAGGTCGAATTCTCTCAACATCAAGATGTAGAAAATCTAACACATGGTCACAGTGATGAATATCATAATAGACTTTATCTTATTTCAATCTCATACTAGGGCTTCTCCATCTCCCCAAGAACTAATGATCTACTCAGACATGGAGGCAATCAACATCATGGCAATGGTAATGGAAACAATCATAGATGAATAGTACTTGTATAAATCCACAATGAGTATAGGAATTACAACAAGATCTAGACAAGATGTAGATGCGATGGATGGAGATGGTTGTGATGCAGCGGTGGATGATGAAGATCAATGCCTTAGCCTCCCGGATCTACGCAGGGCGAAGATGGATCCCTAGCGGATGAGTTCCCCCTCCACATGCCTTCTGGAGGTGAGGTTTCTATGATTTCTGGGTGTTCTGTATGTCGTCTCCTCGAACCAATTGTACAGGGTGAGACTATTTGACGAGGCGGAGGCGGCGCCAACTATACGGCCGGAGCTATACAGGCGGAAGAGTTGCTCCGGTCGTATAGTTGGTCGTTGGACTCTGTGTCTCCCTTTTTCGCTTCTGGTTTTCTTCTGGTATTATTAATATTTCCCAAATAATCGATTTACGTTGTTTTTTACTCCTTTTCTCCACAGTACAACTGCTCCAATAATTGTATCCATCATCTGTCCTGATCTTGGTGAAAACAGACATAAAATGTGCGCGCGAGCGCCGTAAAATACCAAGATCCTACATCTACAATGCAAAATAATAATGTAAAACATGATGCAAATATGCACTCATCAATATCAATTATTCTTGTGCCGTATAAAACGTGCTAGCCACAAGTTCTGAAATGGGATAGAGAAGTCAATTGTACCTTTTCCCTTTTGTATGTCCTTGCATCCTAAGTCGGGTTGTGATCCAAAGTGGAGATCAGCGGGTGGGAGACCGTGACGTACCTATCCTGTGTTCCTGGGTAAGGACTTAGCATATTAGAAGGGAGGGTAATTGAGCATAGGTCTCGTGTCTAAAACTCATTACACTGGGTGGACTATGAGGTTGTGGCGAAGGATAGTGATTGTCTTGGATCTTAACTAAGTCTCGAAACAAGGAAGTTTGAGCAAGAAGGCATGCCCTATTATCAACTCATACTTAAGATCATTTGTGGGAATAGTAGTGTCCCTATCGAAAGTGTATGAAGCGTGACATGTTACTCGCTATCCTAGGAAAGGAATGCAAATGCAGCGGAAAAAGGATTTTGTGAAATCCTGTACAACCCGTAAAGGCTGACAGACATAGTTTTTGAAAGAATAAAACTTACACTTCTAAAAAACGATTTTGAAAACTAAGATATGCCCAGGATTCTCATCCACGTCTTTAGATAGAGCATCATACAACCACCATGGAACTTGTTGAGTACACTCATACTCAACCTATAGTTCTTAAACCCTTACTTAGTTACCACGAAGATAGAAGATATATCCATTATAGAAGACATCACCAAATAAGAGGTTTATTATGAAGAACCTGACCTTTTAGGAGGAATTGAAGGCATAGACTACTAAATAGAATTTGAAACATAGGAGGAAAGCATAGAGTTAGAAGATTAGTTTTGCAAGCATAGGTTAGCTGGGTTGAGCAACATATACCAATCCCTAATAAAGTTACTACACTCTGATAGTACTTAGCTAAGAAGTGCCATTGTTCCTCAAGCTAGTGCTTTTAAATTTACTAGTAGTAGTCAATCCTCACTGGACCTAGGAGAGGATCTTGAAGCCTGTATTGTTCTTGTTTTATGAACAAGGAATAAAGAATTAGTTGGACCCGCTGCAGCTCTATTATACCACTCTACGGGGTGTAATATTCACGGAAGAGGGCTTCCATAAGTGTTGTTCCAACGACTTGTACACTACAACATGGAGTGGTGTACGTTGGTCACCGTAATAGTTCTGAAATGAGTGCACGGAGTCTAGAAAGTATTAGGAAGAGGAAGGCTGAGGATGATGATGAGATGATGTTCTTCATATTTGCAGCACTTTACTCGTATCTTATGGACGATAGGGAAAGAATCAATGTAACATCCCAAAACTTTAATCCAAGCTTATCAAGATCAAATCATCCAAAATTGGGGTTAACAAAAACTTTTCCAAAGTTAAAATGAAAGCATTCATATATGTGTGCATTTAAATAGGAGTTGTTTGAATTGCCATGATTGATTGATCCAATGCTTGTAAAATGTTTCTTAGGTGATTTAAACATCATCTACATCATTCCCAAACTTTTCCTAAAGAAGATCAAATCAAAAAGAATTAAAATGAAGGAATGGTCATTTTGACAAATTTAACTCTCATGCCTACTTTGGCTATTCCTAGTACTCAATTCTTAACAGAAACAATTCTTGATCTTTGCACCCCTTGCTATTACACATAATGAGGTACCAAGGCCCACCTTTTGATCTACTAAAAACATTCTGTAAACTATTTTAAATGACAGTTTAAAATTGAATCTAATGCATATGCATAGATCACCCCTATTTCAAAAACCATCAAATTGAGCATCATTTTCAAAACCCTTGCAACCAGAGACGACCTATCACTAGTGGAGATCACCCAAAAATTTTGAACTCAAAATTCAAAACTTTTTCTCTTTCGGCCATTTCATCAAACACTTGGCAGGCAGAATCACACCTCTAATCCTAGCTCACTGTTTTGAACAGAGTTTTGCCCCCAATTGATCTCCATTTAATCTCTATGTCCCCCTCTGATCAAACCATGCCATTTGCAACCCATCCCCTACACCCTAGTAGCAATGCCATGCCATGCCGAGCACCACCCTGGACGGCCAAACTTGCCCCGCTCCAGTAGACCACCTCCTCGTTCCTCTCCATGTCTAGGAGGTAGCCATCACCGCACCGCCCCTCTCTGTCCCTTGCCCGAGCCAAGACCAGCCATGGACCATAGAGGAGAACCCGCGCCCAGTGCCACCGAACCATGCCGACGCCGCCCGCAGAGCGTGCATTGTCCCTGCTCGCACCGATCGCCCCTTGGCACCAGCCCGCGCCCACCGCTCCGCCTCGACCTAGAGAACACCCCAGACATCTCCGTTCGCCGCCCAAAGCCCCACAGCCATCGCTCGCCGTGGACACAGCCGCTTCGACCGCGCAGAGCGCCACCTCGCCCCGACCGCATGCCACCGCCCCTACGGCCGCATTGAAGCACTAGAGCACCACCAGGGAACCGCCCACCGATCGCAATCCCTAACCATGCTGCTAGCTCGTCGTAGCCATGTCGCCACTGTCGACCACCCATTCCGCTCGGTCTCAACGTCGAGCCTATAAAAGGATCCCTCCCCAGCACCAAAGACTCACACCATTCCACTCCCCTCACCTCTCTGATCCTCACCCACCTCTCGCCGGAGCAAGTGTAGCAGCACCTCGCCGGAATTGGAGCCAGAGCCGCCGCCTCGGGAGAAGAAGGGTGCCATTGATTCCGGCCACCCCAAGCTCCGTCGCGACCATGCCTCGCCTCGCCGTCGTCTTCCACTTTGTTCGCCCGCATCGCCGACCCCGCTGGAGCCCTGGTATGCCCCTAGTAGACCCCCACCGAGCCGCTACAGTTCGAGCTCACCGGTGACCTGTCCGTCGTCGACGACGACCCTCAGCCGTAGATCTAGCCTCTAATCGCACGGCCCACAGCGCGTGTACCGTTTCGCGTTTTAAGTGCCGCTGACAAGTGGACCCCTCCTGTCAGCTGAGCCCCGTGCCGTGGAGCGCAGTGGGCCGGCCCATTCCCTTTCCCGCGTTAGCCCACAGATTCAAATCTGGATTTTTTCCTTTTAGTTAGAATATAGTTTCTGTCCAGTGTTTCAAAATTCAATTATGTGAGTTTGACAATCCAAATTACATGAAACTAATTTTGTCTGAAAGGTATTGAAATGCTCTATCCAAGCCCGTTGGATTTAATTCATTTAGAGTTATAGATTTCTCCTAATAAAAATAAGAAGACAGAAGCTTTTGCAACTTGAAACATTTTTATAAAATCAACCAAGTTAGCTTTTGAGTTGAATCCAACTCTCAAAAATCACATTTCATCATATCTATCCAAATATGTAATAATATTAAGGTTTACAGGCAGTGACTTTGGACTAGTACCAAAATAATGCTATATAGGCATTTCTAGTCACTTTAAATCATTAAATAATGAACTTAAACCAAAGTAATATTGATCAAACCTTTAAATCTCATTCCCACATGTTAGAATATGTGGTGAGGACATGTGTCCACATGATCCCATGTTTTGGTGGTGAATATTAAATTTTAGTTAATTTTTTAATGAGTAGAAATTACTTTTCCAAAATAAAAAGGTTGAAACTATTGAATTAAACTTGTGATGCTTGGGATGATAATAGATCATCAATTGTGTGGTTTAGAATACTACTTAGCCTAGTTAAGTATTGTTTGGTGATTGTGCACTCCCTATGTATTTCTAGACGATAGTACCGACCAAGCCTTCGAGGAGGAGGAGTTCTACCAAGAAGAAGAAGAAGAAGAAGAAAACTTCAACCACTGCACCAACCAAGGCAAGCTATTAGTGGCAAGCTAACCCTTGCAAACATGCTTTAGTAAGCTATTGTTAGCAAGCTAGAATAAAACTAGATGGTTTAGTAAAGATGCCTTAAGCATACTTTGATCACACCCCCTTTAACTATTAGTACCCCAAGTCTTATTGACAAGTTTTACCTCCCTTAGTTTACACAAAGTTCTTTAATTAATTTTGAAGGTAGCATAAAGAGTATAAAACTTGATCTACTTAGAAACCTTTAGATGTCATTCTATGGCATGAGATTGATCCCACCTTTCCACCTTAGTGAACACTCTTAACCTAGTGTTTTAGAATAGATCAAAACTTGAGTCACTTTAAATGGGAACACTTGGTGAAAATGAATTGTGAAAACCTTGGAATGATGAGTCATTCTATTGAAATGTTTTGACATGTGTTGAGAAACACAACTGGTTTATGATGATGAAAATGATGAGGCATGAGCCTTAGCCCTTTTATAAAACTGATGGTTGGATTCGGATGCGATACCATTCCAAATTTACCGTACAATCACATTACCTGAATTGGGTAAGGCTTAGATGGAAATTTATATGCATTAGTATTAGTTCCCTCACGGGAGAGGTTTGAGCTGAGGCTACCTCTCAATGATGTCCACCTATGCAGTGCCCAAGATGACTGATGGTCATGGTTGGGAGGCCATGCTCATAGGAGAGGTGCTTATACTAGGGTGTGTAAAGGGAAGGTTATGTTTGACTATCTGCATACTAAGTATGATGATTCAGGGTTATCCTTGACAGATGTATCGAATCTTGTGGTGAAAGTGTACCACCTCTGTAGAGTGTCAAACTATTCGAATAGCCGCGTCCGCGGTTATGGACAGTTGGAATGGCCATACTGTTTCGTTGTCAAATGTTTTCTAAATAACTTGAAATGAATGATGACCTTTGACTTGACCACAACAGGGTTGTGTTAATGAAATTAGCTTCCCAACTTAAGTGATTCTAGAACATTACTTTATCTTTTCTTGTTTCATAACTCAGCTTAGGTTTCAAACTTAACTTGATAGTTATTCTCTAAATTCAGCACTTTAACTTAGAATTACAATCCTTGTTAGTAGTAGTTTGCGAGTACTTAAAGAGTACTCATGGCTTTTGTCCCTGGATATTATCATGGACAGACTATGAAGGAGATTTTCAAGATGATGGTCAGCAGGACGGCTATGATAACTAGGACTATCTGCCTTCGCCAGCATTGCATGTGCCCCTGAAGATGGAACCCACCGCTACGCTATCGTTTATTTCCGCTGCTTGTTGTATTAAAGACTGGATCATGAGATCCGTATTTGTGTAAAACCTTATGTATGGTTTGTAATGGATGATGTACTGTGATATCCAATCCGTTATGTCTCGCAAAAATGGTAATCCTAGGATTTCGAGGTATGGCATAACGGGCATCTAGGATAAAAAATCTGGGTGTTGACAAGTTGGTATCAGAGCCATCCTGACCATAGGAGACCCTAGTTAGAATGGACGTCCAAACCAAAAACTTAGCTTCAAAACCAAAGTGAGTATTTAGGAAAAACTATTTCCCCTCTTACCCTTGTGAACTCATTCTTTCTCAAAAATACATGTTCCTCAAAATTCTTACATTACTACTTAAAATTTGACACACTTGATCACTTCACAAATTTCCTCATCCTAAATTCTTGTAGATGGAGACTCAGTTCAGCAAGTTTTACCAGTTGGGAAACGGAGGTTAGCTGATCTTCGAGAGGGATCTGGATTCACTGTCGGAGTTACTAGGACGCCCGCATCCGGAGTTTCTTGGAGCTCAACTTCCAGGACCCCCAGGAGGAGACCTACAATGGCTAGTCAACGCAGATCTTCCAGGAAGCATTGAAGCCCCAACTTCCGGGAGAATTCAGTTCTCCGTGAGAGAGAACAACTGGCTAGATGGATTAGCCAGGGCAATGCATGAAGCTCTCGCACATCTATGTGCCCTCAGCGTCAACAAGATTCAAGGAACCCATTTTGCCCACTATGCAAGACGTGACTTCATGGGAATGCCGATGGAGATGCCAAGTCACCCAGAGTTGAGGCGTCAAGTGGAGAATCTTGACTTCTTGCTTCATGACCGACAACAGGAATTGGATAATGCCAGAGAGTTAGCAAACCAGAACCGTGCCATTGCCAACCAGAAGGCCCAGACTTTCGCACTGCTCGTCCAAGATCGCCAGTCTCTTTGTCGCCAGCGTGACAAGAAGGATCGCACCATCGCCCGTCTTCACAAGAAGGTGGCCAACCTCGAGAAGACCGTCAAGGAGCAGGAAGCTCAGCTTGCCGCCAAAGAAGAAGATGATGAGGGTGAAGACATCCAGGGAGATATGGATTCTTACCTCAGCAACGATGATGACTTTCTGGCCGAGGATGCTGTGGACTTCTACACTGATGATGAAGACTCCGACTTCATCGACGATGAGTAGATGCACTAGAGCACTGTCGTAGCATGAGATGTATCATCTCATTGTATCGTAGTTTGCAGAATGGTTCTTCAAACCATCTGTTTTTCCCCTTTGCTTGTTGTGGTGTGTGTTGTATCGTGTGCTTGCTTGCATGAATGACAAATAAGTTAGTTGAAAAACCTGAGTCTAACTCAAAGTTGTAGCTTTGAAAACCCAAAACCATGAACCTTAGAATTTCCCTCTTACCCCTATATCTATCTCAATCTTCAGATGACTCGTGGAAACCAAGGAGGGAGCAACTCGTCGCAGGACCCAATGCTGCAGATCTTGCAGAATCTCATCGCAGACCGTGAAGCAAGCAGGGCCGAGCGTCAAGCCAACTTAGCAACATTGCAGAAGATCGCCCAAATGGCTCTCAACAACCAAGGACATGGAAATCAGGATCACCATGGATCTAAACTCAAAAATTTTCAGAACACCAATCCCCTAATCTTCAACCAATCTGAATACCCATTAGATGCTGATGACTGGTTACAGACAATGGAAAACAACCTCGAAGTTGCAGGAGTTGAGGAGAATGAGAAAGTTCTCTTCGCCACCCACTATCTGGCGGGAGATGCAAGAGCTTGGTGGAATAGCATCCGCAACATGAACCATGGCTAGGTGATGACCTGGGAAGCATTCAAGGTCAAGTTCAGCCGCACCCACGTGCCGCAAGGTCTTGTCAACAGGATGAGAGATGAATTCCGTGAACTGAAGCAAGGAAGATTGACTGTAGTAGAGTACCGTGACAAATTCTTGTCACTTGCCAGATATGCACCGGATGAGATCAACACGGAGGCCAAGAAGAAAGAGAGATTCTTAAACGGACTGCATGATGAGATGCAGACTGTCCTCGTCAACATCTGTTTCTAGGATCTTGAAGAGCTAGTCGACTCTGCCATTAAGATGGAAGGGAAGATTAACCAGGCAAACGACAACCGCAAGCGTCGTATGATGCAGCAGTCTGGATCCAGTAGTCACCAGAAGTACCGTCCTAACCCCTCACCAGGATATGCACCAAGGAACAACCGACCCCCAAATTCTCGCCCAAGCTACCCCAACCGTAGCGGAGGAAATGTGAAGCTCGGAGGAAACAATCATCACCCCAGCAATGCCAACAACTTCAACCGTGCCCCTCCCAAGAGCAACAACAACAACACTGCCCCCAGAACTGGCAGCAATGGTGTACCTGTCGCAGCCAAGGACAAGTCCCAGATCACTTGTTTCGACTGTGGAGTGAAGGGTCACTACTCCAATGAGTGTCCCAAGAAGACTGCCGCCAATGCCCCTGTGAATGCCCCAGCTCAGCAGCAGCGTCGTGTTCAACCAGGAAGGAGATTTGCCCCAGGGAACCCGCACAACCGCAACGGTCGTCTCTTCCACATGAACACAGAAGAAGCCCAGGAAGCACCAGATGTAGTGCTGGGTATGTTTTCTGTCAACTCAGTTTTAGCAAGAGTATTGTTTGATTCTGGAGCATCGCATTCATTTGTCACCGAAGAATTTGTATGCACTAGTAAGATTCGCCGAACCAACCTGAAGCATGTCATGATAGTTCAAATCCCTGGTTCAACTACAAAAGCTAGAAAAATTTGCAAAGTTGTACCTATCAGAATACATGGGATAGATTTTTATGCCAACCTAATTGTACTTGGAACCAAAGGTTTGGAAGTAGTACTAGGTATGGACTAGATGTCAAGGCATAAAGGATTGATAGACTGTGCTAAGAAAGCCATCACCATGACCAGTAGTTCTGGAGTAACAGTAGAACATATCTCTGAAACCTTACCCCGTCAATTCAAGTGCAACAAGAGTGTAGCCTTGCCTACCATTGACCAAGTCAGAGTAGTCTGTGAATACCCCGATGTATTCCCAGATGAATTGCCAAGTATGCCCCCGGATAGGGATATAGAGTTCATTATCGAACTAATCCCCGGAACCGGACCTATAGCCCAGAGACCCTATACCATGAACCCCTCAGAGTTAGTAGAACTGAAGAAGCAGTTGGATGCCATGTTAGCAACAGCCTTGATTCAGCCAAGTGCATCGCGATGGAGATCACCAGTGTTATTCGTCGACAAGAAAGATGGAGGCAACCGTCTGTGTACAGACTACAGAAAGTTGAATGATGTCACCATCAAGAACAAGTACCCCTTTCCAAAGATAGAGGATCTATTTGATCAGTTGACTGGAGCTCAGGTATTCTCAAAGATTGATCTTAGGACTGGCTATCACCAACTTAAGATTCGTGCAACGGATATTCCGAAGACCGCCTTTACTACTCGCTATGGTTTATACGAGTATACGGTTATGTCTTTTGGATTAACCAATGCCCCTGCTTATTTCATGAATCTCATGAATAAGATCTTTATGAATTTCCTAGATAAGTTTGTAGTTGAGTTTATCGACGACATCCTTATCTACCCCAAGTCAGAAGAAGAGCATGAGCAACATCTGAGAATCATCCTAGAAACCCTGAGAGAGGATCAATTATATGCCAAGTTCAGCAAGTGTGAGTTTTGGCTGAAAGAAGTAGGATTCCTAGGACATATTGTGTCTTACGGAGGAGTCTCTGTTGATCCCAGCAAGATCAAAGATTTCGAAGAGTGGGAAGCCCCAACCAATCAAACCCAAGTTCGTTCATTTCTTGGATTAGCGGGATATTACCGCAAGTTCGTAGAAGGATTCTCGAGCATAGCCCGACCAATGACCCAATTGTTGAAGAAGGACAAGAAGTTTGAATGGACAGACAAGTGTGAAGCCAGTTTCCAGGAGCTGAAGAAGAGATTGATATCAGCCCCAATTTTGATCATGCCCGACATCAAGAAGCCGTTTGATGTGTATTGTGATGCATCCAAGATTGGTCTAGGATGTGTATTGATGCAAGAAGGCAAAGTCATCGCGTATCTGTCTCAACAACTGAAGCAGCATGAGCAGAACTATCCGACCCATGATCTTGAGCTAGCACCCATGGTTCTAGCATTGAAGACATGGCGTCATTATTTGATGGGTAATCGCTGTGAGATTTACTCCGATCATAAGAGATTGAAGTATATCTTCACCCAGAAGGAGTTGAATATGAGGCAAAGAAGATGGATAGAGTTAATCAAGGATTATGACCTT
The DNA here is from genome assembly GCA_916181665.1 of Avena sativa. Classification (NCBI taxonomy): domain Eukaryota; kingdom Viridiplantae; phylum Streptophyta; class Magnoliopsida; order Poales; family Poaceae; genus Avena; species Avena sativa. Next base: position 98,795,203 of record OV702287.1, on the reverse strand, counting down.
GACATTCACTATCACCCCGGCAAAGCCAATGTGGTAGCGGATGCTCTTAGCAGATTGCCGTGTAGGCTAAACACCATGATCAAAGAGAAGCAACCAAGTTTGTATGAGGAGTTGGAGCAGTTCAGGACTGAGTTAGTTAGCAAAGGATTCCTAGCTAGCATTGAACTTCAACCCACTTTGATTAGCCAAATCAAGGAAGCCCAGAAGGGGAATGAAAGTATCGACAGAATCAAACGTCGTATTGGTACAGGCAAAGTACCTGGATTCACTGAAGACGAAGAAGGTGTACTGTGGTACAAGGGACGTATATGTGTGCCAGCAGATTCGGAGCTGAAGGAAATTATCATGAAGGAGGCTCATGATACTCTTTATTCTATCCACCCCGGAGGAACAAAGATGTATCAGGATTTGAAAGAGCAATTTTGGTGGCACAAGATGAAGAGAGAGATCGGAAGCTACATCGCCAAATGTGACATCTGTCAAAGAGTCAAAGCAGAGCATCAGAGACCTGCAGGATTGTTGCAACCATTGCAGATTCCGGAATGGAAATGGGATTCCGTCGGAATGGACTTTATCACCAGTTTACCTACTTCTAGTAGGGGAAATGACTCAATCTGGGTCATAGTTGATAGACTATCTAAGTTAGCCCACTTCATACCTGTCAAGACAACCTACCAGAGTGCAAAACTAGCAGAGCTGTACATTGCTAGGATTGTTAGTCTGCATGGAACCCCCAAGACCATCGTATCAGATCGAGGAACCCAGTTTACTTCAAGATTTTGGCAGAAAATGCAGGAAGGATTAGGAACCAAGTTGAACTTCAGCACCGCATATCACCCGCAAACAGATGGACAGACTGAGAGAGTCAACCAGATCTTGGAGGATATGCTTAGAGCTTGTGTGTTGGAATACGGATCAAAATGGGAAGACTGCCTGCCCTTCGCAGAATTCTCATATAACAATAGTTATCAAGATAGTTTGTAGATGGCACCATTTGAATTCCTATACGAAAGAAAGTGTCGTACCCCTTTGAATTGGTCGCAAGTAGGAGAGAGTTAGATCTTTGGACCCGACATTCTCCGAGAAGCAGAAGAGAAAGTTCACAAAGTTCGTGAGCACCTCAAGACCGCCTAATCCAGACAGAAGAGTTATGCTGACAAGAGAAGGAGAGACCTGACTTTCAATGTCGGAGATTTCGTATATCTCAAGGTTTCACCATTGAAGGGAACTCAACGCTTTAGTCTGAAGGGAAAGTTAGCTCCCAGATATATCGGACCTTTCAAGATTCTGAACCGCCGAGGAGAAGTATCGTATCAGCTGGAATTGCCTGAAGACATGTCAGCCATCCACAATGTGTTCCATATCTCGTTACTTCGCAAATGCTTGGAAGTGCCTGAGAAGACTGAAGTTTTCAAGAATATCGATCACAGAGCAGTGGAAATCAACAATGACCTGACCTATCAGGAAGTGCCCATCTGTATCTTAGAAGAAGCCTACAGAACCACCAGGACCAGGAGTATCAAGTTTCTCAAGATTCAGTGGAGCAACCATACCGAGGAGGAAGCTACTTGGGAGCGCGAGGACTACATTAGGACAGAGTTCCCAGATCTTTTTAGTTCCTAGTTTTCCTTGTAAATCTCGGGATGAGATTTTTTTTAAGGGGGGGAAGGTTTGTAACATCCCAAAACTTTAATCCAAGCTTATCAGGATCAAATCATCCAAAATTGGGGTTAACAAAAACTTTTCCAAAGTTAAAATGAAAGCATTCATATATGTGTGCATTTAAATAGGAGTTGTTTGAATTGCCATGATTGATTGATCCAATGCTTGTAAAATGTTTCTTAGGTGATTTAAACATCATCTACATCATTCCCAAACTTTTCCTAAAGAAGATCAAATCAAAAAGAACTAAAATGAAGGAATGGTCATTTTGACAAATTTAACTCTCATGCCTACTTTGGCTATTCCTAGTACTCAATTCTTAACAGAAACAATTCTTGATCTTTGCACCCCTTGCTATTACACATAATGAGGTACCAAGGCCCACCTTTTGATCTACTAAAAACATTCTGTAAACTATTTTAAATGACAGTTTAAAATTGAATCTAATGCATATGCATAGATCACCCCTATTTCAAAAACCATCAAATTGAGCACCATTTTCAAAACCCTTGCAACCAGAGACTACCTATCACTAGTGGAGATCACCCAAAATTTTTGAACTCAAAATTCAAAACTTTTTCTCTTTCGGCCATTTCATCAAACACTTGGCAGGCAGAATCACACCTCTAATCCTAGCTCACTGTTTTGAACAGAGTTTTGCCCCCAATTGATCTCCATTTAATCTCTATGTCCCCCTCTGATCAAACCATGCCATTTGCAACCCATCCCCTACACCCTAGTAGCAATGCCATGCCATGCCGAGCACCACCCTGGTCGGCCAAACTTGCCCCGCTGCAGCAGACCACCTCCTCGTTCCTCTCCATGTCTAGGAGGTAGCCATCACCGCACCGCCCCTCTCTGTCCCTTGCCCAAGCCAAGACCAGCCATGGACCACAGAGGAGAACCCGCGCCCAGTGCCACCGAACCATGCCGACGCCGCCCGCAGAGCGCGCACTGTCCCCGCTCGTACCGACCGCCCCTTGGCACTAGCCCGCGCCCACCGCTCCGCCTCGACCTGGAGAACACCCCAGACATCTCCGTTCGCCGCCCAAAGCCCCACAGCCACCTCTCGCCGTGGACACAGCCGCTTCGGCCACGTAGAGCGCCACCTCGCCCCGACCGCATGCCACCGCCCCTACGGCCGCATTGAAGCACTAGAGCACCGCCAGGGAACCGCCCACCGATCACAATCCCTAGCCATGCTGCTAGCTCGCCGTAGCCATGTCGCCACCGTTGACCACCCATTCCGCTCGGTCTCAACGTCGAGCCTATAAAAGGAGCCCTCCCCAGCACCAAAGACTCACACCATTCCACTCCCCTCACCTCTCTGATCCTCACCCACCTCTCGCCGGAGCAAGTGTAGCAGCACCTCGCCGGAATTGGAGCCAGAGCCGCCGCCTCGGGAGAAGAAGGGTGCCATTGATTCCGGCCACCCCAAGCTCCGTCGCGACCATGCCTCGCCTCGCCGTCGTCTTCCACTTTGTTCGCCCACATCGCCGACCGTGCTGGAGCCCTGGTATGCCCCTAGTAGACCCCCACCGAGCCGCTACGGTTCGAGCTCGCCGGTGACCTGTCCGTCGTCGACGACGACCCTCAGCCGTAGATCTAGCCTCTAATCGCACGGCCCACAGCGCGTGTACCGTTTCGCGTTTTAAGTACTGCTGACAAGTGGACCCCTCCTGTCAGCTGAGCCCCGCGCCGCGGAGCGCAGTGGGCCGGCCCATTCCCTTTCCCGCGTTAGCCCACAAATTCAAATCTGTATTTTTCTTTTTAGTTAGAATATAGTTTCTGTCCAGTGTTTCAAAAATCAATTTTGTGAGTTTGACAAATCCAAATTACATGAAACTAATATTGTCTGAAAGGTATTGAAATGCTCTATCCAAGCCCGTTGGATTTAATTCATTTAGAGTTATATATTTCTCCTAATAAAAATAAGAAGACAGAAGCTTTTGCAACTTGAAACATTTTTATAAAATCAACCAAGTTAGCTTTTGAGTTGATTCCAACTCTCAAAAATCACATTTCATCATATCTATCCAAATATGTAATAATATTAAGGTTTACAGGCAGTGACTTTGGACTAGTACCAAAATAACGCTATATAGGCATTTCTAGTCACTTTAAATCATTAAATAATGAACTTAAACCAAAGTAATATTGATCCAACCTTTAAATCTCATTCCCACATGTTAGAATATGTGGTGAGGACATGTGTACACATGATCCCATGTTTTGGTGGTGAATATTAAATTTTAGTTAATTTTTCAATGAGTAGAAATTACTTTTCCAAAATAAAAAGGTTGAAACTATTGAATTAAACTTGTGATGCTTGGGATGATAATAGATCATCAATTGTGTGGTTTAGAATACTACTTAGCCTAGTTAAGTATTGTTTGGTGATTGTGCACTCCCTATGTATTTCTAGACGATAGTACCGACGAAGCCTTCGAGGAGGAGGAGTTCTACCAAGAAGAAGAAGAAGAAGAAGAAGAAAACTTCAACCACTGCACCAACCAAGGCAAGCTATTAGTGGCAAGCTAACCCTTGCAAACATGCTTTAGTAAGCTATTGTTAGCAAGCTAGAATAAAACTAGATGGTTTAGTAAAGATGCCTTAAGCATACTTTGATCACACCCCCTTTAACTATTAGTACCCCAAGTCTTATTGACAAGTTTTACCTCCCTTAGTTTACACAAAGTTCTTTAATTAATTTTGAAGGTAGCATAAAGAGTATAAAACTTGATCTACTTAGAAACCTTTAGATGTCATTCTATGGCATGAGATTGATCCCACCTTTCCACCTTAGTGAACACTCTTAACCTAGTGTTTTAGAATAGATCAAAACTTGAGTCACTTTAAATGGGAACACTTGGTGAAAATGAATTGTGAAAACCTTGGAATGATGAGTCATTCTATTGAAATGTTTTGACATGTGTTGAGAAACACAACTGGTTTATGATGATGAAAATGATGAGCGATGAGCCTTAGCCCTTTTATAAAACTGATGGTTGGATTCGGATGCGATACCATTCGAAATTTACCGTACAACCACATTACCTGAATTGGGTAAGGCTTAGCTAGAAATTTATATGCATTAGTGTTAGTTCTCTCACGGGAGAGGTTTGAGCTGAGGCTACCTCTCAATGATGTACACCTATGAAGTGCCCAAGATGACTGATGGTCATGGTTGGGAGGCCATGCTCATAGGAGAGATGCTTATACTAGGGTGTGTAAAGGGAAGGTTATGTTTGATTATCTGCATACTAAGTATGATGATTCAGGGTTATCCCTGACAGATGTATCGAATCTTGTGGTGAAAGTGTACCACCTCTGCAGAGTGTCAAACTATTCGAATAGCCGCGTCCGCGGTTATGGACAGTTGGAATGGCCATACTGTTTCGTTGTCAGATGTTTTCTAAATAACTTGAAATGAATGATGACCTTTGACTTGACCACAACAGGGTTGTGTTAATGAAATTAGCTTCCCAACTTAAGTGATTCTAGAACTTTACTTTATCTTTTCTTGTTTTAGAACTCAGCTTAGGTGTCAAACTTAACTTGATAGTTATTCTCTAAATTCAGCACTTTAACTTAGAATTACAATCCTTGTTAGTAGTAGTTTGCGAGTACTTAAAGAGTACTCATGGCTTTTGTCCCTGGCTATTATCATGGCCAGACTATGAAGGAGATTTTCAAGATGATGGTCAGCAGGACGGCTATGATAACTAGGACTATCTGCCTTCGTCAGCATTGCCTGTGCCCCTGAAGATGGACCCCACCGCTACGCTATCGTTTATTTCCGCTGCTTGTTGTATTAAAGACTAGATCATGAGATCCGTATTTGTGTAAAACCTTATGTATGGTTTGTAATGGATGATGTACTGTGATATCCAATCTGTTATGTCTCGCAAAAATGGTAATCCTGGGATTGCGAGGTATGGCATAACGGGCATCTGGGATAAAAAAATCCGGGTGTTGACAATCAAACACCCCAACTCCATCCTCTATGGAAAGAAGAGAGTTATGAAAATCATAGATGGACATGCTAAGAACAGCCGGTTAGCTTTTAGGATGGAACCGTAATTTTTCGGGTAGTTGGCATTATATATTAGGAATGAGCGCTTGAGATTAGGTAGTAAACTCAAGGTGGAAGAGAAGGTGGCCCTCTTTCTCTATATGCTATCACATAATGTGTCATTTGAAGATCTACAATTAGAGTTTGAGCATAGTGGATACACCTTCCACAAGTATATATCAGAGTTCTTTTACATTATTCCCATCCTAGCAACATGATTTGTGAGGCCTCGGTACATTAATGAACCGAATGCAATATTTCTATGGATGATCGCTTCTTTCCATACTTCAAGGTTCATCTTCTTCTTTGACACAACTCCAAATTTTTCTTCTATTACCTCTTTAGTATAATTTCAAAAAATAATTTCAATTTCATTCTAGTCTAGCATACACTATCTTGATATATATACTTCAAAAAGTATGTAATTGTAGAAACTAGTAGAGATTTGGATCTTATAAGAAGCTCCTGGAATTGTTGCATGTGTCATATAGTTCCCACATTTGACCATGGTTAGGGTTCTTGATGGTTCTTGATTCAAACTTAACATGTGATAGACATTTCCTTAAAACCACAAACACCATTCCTATGGCATATGCAATCATGTGTTTGATTTTCTTATGATTCTTCTTCGCAATCAAGTATCTTAATTTGATGTTTCATGTCTTTGATTTTCTTTTAAAAATCTACTTATGTTCTTGTTTTAGGATGAGGTTTTTTTCAAGGCTACTAGCAGGGAATGGTACAAGAGTGGGATCTCAAATATTGACTACATTGAGTTTAGTTGTCTTCTGGAAGTATCTCGATGTGTCGCCGTAGTTAGCTAAATTATGTTTTCACTTCATGTTCGATGTGATGGCTTGGTCGCTCAAATATCCTCAGTTCTCTGTGCACTTTTCGTTGCTTATCCTCCATTGATAGTTACAGGACTCAGTGTTGAGTCTGTGTTTTATTGATTGAGATGAAAACCCATCTAGTTGCTAGTTATAACTAGTATGTGTGATTAGTATATATTTTTGTTCAATAGCTAATAGAATCATGTGAAAAAGTTCTCATCTTTTGGAAGCTGTGAATTGTTGCATGTTGTTTGTGAAACGTTTTTGTTCATGTGATGCTATAAAAATTGAGTCTTTTATAAGCTGTGTTGAATTGGCTTGATGCTTCTCCTCCTAAAAATTGTGAGGTACTATTGGTGAAGTTTCTGAATTTTATATCTGATAACATCACTACCAATAGGTGTAGCATTCCTGGTTTACAAAAAAAATTAAGAGAGAGTTTGTAGGGGATTAGGATGGAAGAGGATTGGAGTGGATTGGGTGATGTAAATGTTTTCAAACAAAACACTAGGGATAGAACTATGGAACACACACTGAACCTCTCCTACAAAATGAGGCCGAAGAGTTTTGTAAGGGTTTTTTAGTGACGACGTAACTAGTTTTAATATTCTGACATGAAAAAAAATGCGAAAAATGCATAGAACCAAATATACACAATCTTAATTAACTTCTAAGGTTATGATCAAGTTTCACCATGCGATTATCTCTTTATTAAGATGAAACTCGAGGTGTCACACCGTACTGTGTCACACTTCCCACTAATTATGTGCCAAATGTCACTGGCTAAAAAATCCTTAAATTTGGATAACAACCCTTTCTCGATCACCCCTCCATCAATGTGTGCAATGCATCTAAATTACTAAAGCTCAAACAACAGTATTTTCTAGCAAGAGTAAATGGCACCCGCATTAACTAAAGTTGCCTTGCATGTGCACTTAAGTCACATAACTTGCAAAAGAAACATGTGGCCAATATAGAGTGTTCTCAATTGCTTCAGACATGTAGCCAATAGAAAATCAGGTCTCACAAGGAGAGAGTGATGGCATGGACATTACCTTCACCGTCGAGGAACTGGATGTGCTTGCGGACATGAAGTCGAATGCAGCACCTGATACTGATGACCTGGCCTGATAGTGGTGTTCTTTAAAAAATGCTGGGAAATTCATAAAGGGGTGGTGCTCCATATACTGAATGATTTTTGCTGCATGTATTGATGTTTCAAGACTGAACTACAGGATCCTTAAATTAACCCCCAAAGTCGTAGGGGCAGGTAAGATATCCCAGTTTAGGCCTATTGTGTTGATTAACATTATTTTTAATTTTGTGGCTAAGGCCTTTGCTATGAGAATTAGGCCTGTTGCACACCGTATTATAGAGCGCAACCAGACGGTATTTATTAAGGGTAGATGTATTCACGACAAAATCTTGGCACTTAATAAGATAGCTCATGAGATAAAGTCGAATAAGCCAGGGCATCTTCCTCAAGCTCGACTTTGATAAAGCATACGATTGAGTGAACTAGGGGTTTCTTAGAATTGTACTGCTTAGGAAAGGGTTTGAATAGGGTGTGGTGAATAGGTTGATGCAGTTAGTTTAGGGAGGATAAACTGTCATTAATATTAATGGTGAAGTTGGCCCATATTTTAGGAATGAGAGAGGGTGATACATGAAGGGAATCTGCCCGAGAGGCAACAATAAAGTGGTTATTATCTTATTCCTTGTTTATGATAAATGCTTTTTTGCATGCTATAATTGTATTAATTAGAAACATTAATACATGTGTGTTTAATAAACAAATAAAGGGTTCCTAGTTATGCCTCTCTTATAAACTAGCTCGTTGATTAACAAGATGATCAAGATTTCCTGATCATGGACATTCGATGTTGTTAATAACAAGGTCACAAATTGGTGAATGATGTGATGAACATTCATCCAAAGTATAGCATTACGATCAAAAGTCATTGTGTTTAAATTGCTATAATATCATACGAAGTAATCTTAGTCCTTAGACCATGAGATAATGTCAATCGCTAACACTAGAAGAGTAACTTGATAACATCAAATGTCACACCGTAACAGGGTGACTATAAAGGTGGGTTCAGATACTCCGAAGGTGTTATGTTGAGGCTCATGGATCAAGAGTGGGATTTGTCTATCCCGATGACGGATAGATATACTCTAGGGCCTCTCAGTGATATCACATTGAGATAGCTTGCAAGCAAGTGATGTGATCACTAGAATGTTATATCACGAGAACAAGAAAAGAGTGCATGTCGGTAAAGAGATAAAACTAGGTATGGAGATACCGATGATCGAATCTCGGACATGTAATATATCACGAGACAAAGGGATTTAGTTACGACGTTAAAGGTTCACACGATCACTAGAGTCATCGTTGAATATGTGGGAGTTAGTACGGATCTCCAGGTCGCGCTACTGATTATTGATCGGAGAAAGGTCTCGGTCATATCTACATTATTCGTGAACAGTAGGGTGACACACTTAAGGGATACCGATACCGTTTGGAGCAAATATGTTTCAAATAAAGATTTAAGACAGCGCTGGAATCATTTCGATGGAAATAAGAATTATTTCGGGTGAAATTGCAGAAACTGGTTCTGGATGTGATATTGAAATGTTGCAGGGGGTTTATATGACTGTTTGTTGATTAATGTAATTAACAAAAATTCTTAATAAAATAAATAAAATAGTTTTATTAAATGAGAGATACATTAATTTTGGTGGAAAATTAATGCATGTGTGAGTGGAATTTTGAGTGGAGGTCTTTTATGTGAGTGGGTGCTCCACCCACATGAATGAGGAAGAGGTGAGGGCACCCACCATGGCTGCCACGCCATGTCCCTTGGCTGCCCCTCCTCCTATAAAAGGAACCCCTCTCACTCCATCTCACTCACACCTCCTCGTGAAGGATCTCTCTCCCTGTCTAGAAATTATTTCCCATGGTCTCGGATTAGCAAGATCCATGTTCCTAGTGGCTTTGTCTGGAAAGGAGTTACCGCTTCCACTACTTTGCTAGAGTGACGGACTGAGGTTGTCGAGATACTGAATGTGTGTGCGATCACGAATGCACTGCTGCTTTGCGGTGCTGGACTTGGTGTTGCTGGACCTGCTGGACTTGCTGGTGCTGGACCTGCTGGAGTCGCTGGACTTCATCACGGTCTTGATATCGGCAAGTGTACAACTACATCAACCATGAAATCAGTTTCATTAACAATGATTTGTCGATCTTCAAGGGTATGTTCTCTATGGATGTATATCCACCTGTTGATTGTATCTAGGTAGATAGATCTTGGTGCTTAGATGTTAACATCGTTGGAATTTTTTGTTTTCTGTGCTGTGAACCAAATAGTGGTATCAAAGCCTGATCTATGTGTAGATGCTTTGCACGGGTAGTACACATAAGAGTATATGGGCGATGATGATCATTTTATTGCATCTTCTATGTATTTTGGATATTGGTGGCATAGTGGGATGACGCGGCCCAGACTAACTTTACATGTCCTCGCACATGAGACCTGTTCCACGCTTGACATGCAAGTAGTTTTGCATAAGGTGGCTAGCGGGTGTCTGTATTTCCTACTATAGTTAATATCTAATTTACAACAATTTGCTAATAATTTGTTTATCATTGTTGTGGTTCTATGTTCATAGGTAAGACCGGTTCTATCTTCAAAAGCCTTAAGCCACGTAAAACTTGCAATGGATAAATTAGAAGTGTCTAGTTTAGATTGTTGTTGGGCAAGTTTCATGATATGGTAATGTTATAATTTGTAGTATAGTTGATACTCTTGAAAATTATAGCATACCTAATGTGTAAGTTCCATAGACCTCGGCCTACACATAAAGGAATGATAAAGATCATACCACGATGCACATGATAGTGATCAAGTGCAAGGACCATATCATTTCACTTTATGCATATGATGTTTTGTTTGCATCTTATATTGATTGTTTGGCGCTTTAGTAGCATTATAAGATGATCCCTCATTTAGATATTAAGATAAAAATGTGTTGTTCTTTAAGTATGCACCGTTCTATGGATCGTGTTTCTAGATATCACGTGATGATCGGGTGTACTCGAATCTACGCTTTCATACAATGGGTGTAAGACAGTTTTATACACGCGAGTACTAAGGTTCTTACTTGGCGAGCCTAGCATGTACAGACATGGCCTCGGAACAGGGACCAAAAGTTTAAGCATGAGTCATATGGTAGATATGATGCTCATATAGATGCTCGCCTTTCAAACTACACCGACTCACGTGACGATCAGACTTGGTGTAGTAGATTTGGTTCATGTAATCAACAAAATAACTCGAGGGATGTTGGTTTTGAGTGGGAGTTCATTTCTAATTTGGATTAGTTGAACTCAATTTATCATAAACTAAAATCAAAGTGAATTTGCATAATTTGTTGTAGTCATTGGCATCTGTTTACTACCTTACGCTTAGTTTTAATTGAGATAATAGAACTATAGAATTCTGGATATTTACTTTACGAACTGGTATCGTATTGTTTTAAGTGTCAATTTAAAGTTTAGAAGTCCTATTGCAAACTTTTAGCAAACCCCATATACTCCATGAAGTTTAATAAGTAGTATTAAACAAAGCGTAACAATTCTAGTCTTAGTATCTAAAGTATCATGTTTGCCTCCATGATTCTTGATATTCAAATGTTGCTTTAATATCGAGGTTATCTAGGAGGTGAAAGAATTGTTTCAGAAACCATCATGTGTGGAAGATATTGTGATATCTGAAACAATGTTTATGGTTGAAATATGATAGAGTACAATTTAGCAAAATACATGTTCTCATATTGTATGAGAATTTGTGAAGATTGGAGATGCTAGGCATCCTAATCTCCCAAAAAGGTTTTGGGAACTGACATTATACTCACGATTCGTCCTTATAGGCTATAGTAGCTTGATCATGAAAGTTGTCATGATAAGGATGAATAGAAAATGTTGGTAAAATGTTTACTACACTAAAGAATGGATTTTTGAAAGAACGCAAAACATTTGATGATGATGATGATCAACTTGAAAGTGCAAGTCAAAAGGTATTAGTATTTTACTATAGACGCTTTGGACTATGTGTCATGTGTATGGCGTCACTATTGATGTTGATAGATTCTTTTAAAAGAAAAGGAAATGTTGAAAGAGAATCTATAAATATTTGGCAGAAAAGTGGAAAGACTGGAAATATCCAGCTAAGGTATATAGATGATAAACATGTTATGGTTGTATTCTTTGCTTGTTAAACAATATGGTTCTAGGGTATTGGATACCGAATTGGTTGGTATGAAATGTCATACAGAACGACGCAATTCATAAACTACAATGACCTAGGTAACTAGCAAGAGAATATGTGATGATGTTCATCGAAAACAAATAAAGTGTTATTTTGTTTCTCGTTGACATCAAAGCTTGCCTTCAAGATTTGTTAAATAATTGTTATTTTGTTTCGACATTATGAGAACAGTGGTTGTTCAAATAATTATCATATTCCATAGAAGATGGATGGACTTTTTACAAGTCTAGTTGGAGAAATCACGTCCATAAAAACTAATGCTAAAATGTCGCAAGATAAATGATTGAAAGATCACTTACAAAGTGGCATCGTTGTTTAAAATATATTGCAATGAAAACATGAAGAAACTCCATGTTGATGGATTTTTGGAGTCTTTGATTTTGATCAAATGACGCTTGTGAGACTTTCCTCGAGATAATTGAAACTCCGTTCATAGGCCAAAAGGGAACGACTGACTAACTTATTGGAAATTGTGCATATTTATGTATATAGTCCATTATATGTAGACATGTGCGGTGGATCTTTCGACTTCATATGGTTTTTTTGAAAATCTGAGTGAATATATCTATATATTTACTTAATAAGGAAGAAGTATGAAACATTTGAAAATTGTTCAAAGACTTTCAAGATGAAGTGGAAAATCATTGTAACAAGAAATTGAAGAATTTATGATCCGATCATAAAGGATGATATTTGAGTTACATGTTTAGAAAAACACCTAATATTTGAGGATTTTTTCCATGGATTTGCATTTCTCGATAAACCATAGGAGTATGGTATGTTCGAGAGATCAAATCGAACCTTGTTTTACATGGTAAGATCAAAAGGTGTCATTTATAAAACTGCCATTGTGTTTTAAGGATTAGATCTTTAGAGACTACCGCTTTTACACTGAAAAGAGCACCATTGTGATCCGTTGAAATGACACCATATGGGTTATAGTTTGGGATAAAACCCGAGTTGTCTTTTCTTAAATTTTGGTATGCTATGCATAAGTAAAATATTTACAACCAGTCGAATAAGCACGTCTTTGTAGGTTATCCTAAAGAATTTGTTGGGTATTCCTCCTTAACATCGAGGACAAAAGAGTTTGTGCTTGGAACATGAATTTTCTTAATAAGGAATTTTTCGCGAAAAGTTAAGTGGGAGGACAATAGAACTTTGATAAGGTTATTTGAACCTTAGCTATATGTGCTAAGTAGCGCAGCCTTGGAAAGTTTCTCGGTGGCGGCCACAATGCTCATGGATCTTGTGATTACAAAGGTTGTGATGTTGGAGATTAGAGTTCCTATTTCAACCGTATGCGTCGGGTAACAATAAAATAGCGAGATTTGATAAACAAGTCGTTATTGTTTTGATAATGATGAACCGACTGCATGCAAAGAAGCGATGATGGGCCCTGACTCCATAAAATGACTAGAAGTCATAAAATCTGTGATAGTATCCATACACGAGAAATCAAGTTTCAGAACTTGGAAGACCCTCCGAAAAGGCATGAAGCCTATCGGTCGTATTTGGATCTATAAAGAAATAGACATGGACGTTTGACATCTATGAAATAATCGACATGTCGGAAAGGAGTTTACGACAATGTTCAATGAGTTGACTATGATAAGATTTGATCTTTCAAGCGATATTTAGTCTTGACGGATTAATATAGCAACCACTACATATAATTTAGTATATGGTAGTTGAACAAACAAAACAATATTCTTATAATAGAATGGCTACCTAGGACGTGTACATGACACGGTATGAAGGGTTTTGTTAATTCAAATGATGCTAAAAGGGCGTGCAAACTTCAATTGTTGAAATAAGCATATCGGAGTTGGAATCTTCACCATGATGAAACTGTTAAATGGTTTAGTTTCATAGGAGACGATGAAGATGCTTGCATTTGCAAGAAATTAAGTGGGAGCGCTGAGACATATTTCTAATACATTATGTAGAGGACATATTTCTAATTGAAAATGATGTATCTTTTATTGACACAAGTTAATAATTTCATTAAAATTGGATTTCGATGAAAGACTTGGGAAAAACCGTAATATTAGGCATCAATGTCTATATGGATAGATTGAGGCGCTGATATGGTTGTCCAGATGTACATATATGAGATATTGAAAGGGTTCAATATAGAAAATGACAAGAAAGGTTCTTGCTGCATGGAAAGGATTGAATCAAGATTCAAGTGTATCGACACTTGGTGAGTGAAATCACATGAATATTTTGATCAATAATACCGTGATATGTACATATCCATATATGCCCTATGCTCTAAATGTTGTTAGCATATACCAGAATGATTCATAAGATGATCATTGGACGATAGTAACGATATTCTTAGAGCTTTGGAAGAACTAAGAATATAACATGTATAAGTGACAAATAGTCAAAGTAGTTCATTGTAAAGTGTTACATTGATACTAGTTTGTCACAAGATACAAATTAAATTTATCTCAATTTAAACTATGGGTGGCACAATGTAATGGAAGGAGGTTCCATGATGTATTTGGATGAGTTTCAAAGTTAATACATTGTGATAGATACTACAACAAAAAGGCTAAGTATACGACTGCTATAGTAGCAGCAAATGAGGGCACTTGTGTTAAGTAGTTTGTTATCAAACTAGGTGTGGTTCACAGTGGGCTAGTACTATGAAGATATATTATGCGACAATTATATCAACATGTTTTAAACCAAAGGAACTAAAGGTCTCACCAAAGGACTAAATTTATACAATGTCATCTCATTAGAGAATGAGTGATGCGTAGAGACGCAAAGACATGCAAATACACACAAACCTAAAAATGTCACATCCGGAGATTATGTTAACCACTAGCAAACGCGTATATACAACACCGGAAAACCATAGGTGTTGAATGCACAAGTTTACGGACTAGATTATTGACTCTAGTGTAAGTGGGAGACTGAAGAGAATATGCCCGAGAGGCAATAATAAAGTGGTTATTATCTTATTCCTTATTTATGATAAATGTTTTTTGCATGCTATAATTTTATTAATTGGAAACATTAATACTTGTGTGTTTAATAAACAAATAAAGGGTTCCTAGTTATGCCTCTCTTATAAACTAGCTCGTTTATTAACAAGATGATCAAGGTTTCCTGATCATGGATATTGGATATTATTAATAACGAGGTCACATCATTGGTGAATGATGTGATGAACATTCATCCAAAGTATAGCATTACGATCAAAAGTCATTGTGTTTAAATTGCTATAACATTATACGAAGTAATCATTGTCCTTAGACCATGAGATCATGTCAATCGCTAACACTAGAAGAGTAACTTGATAACATCAAATGTCACACAATAACATGGTGACTATAAATGTGGATTCAGATAATCCAAAGGTGTTATGTTGAGGCTCAGGGATCAAGAGTGACATTTTTCCATCCCGATGTCGGATAGATATACTCTGGTCCCTCTCGGTGATATCATATTGAGATAGCTTACAAGCAAATGATGTGATCACTAGAATGTTATATCACGGGAACGAGAAAAGAGTGCATGTCGGTAACGAGATCAAACTAGGTATGGAGATACCGATGATCGAATATTGGACATGTAATATATCGCGAGACAAAGGGATTTAGTTACGATGTTAAAGGTTCACACGGTCACTAGAGTCATCGTTGAATGTGTGGGAGTCAGTACGGATCTCCAGGTCCCACTACTGATTATTGATTGGAGAAAGGTCTCGGTCATGTCTGCATTATTCGCGAACCGTAGGGTGACACACTTAAGGGATATCGACACCGTTTGGAGAAAATATATTTCAGATAAAGATTTAAGAAAGCACTGGAATCATTTCGATAGAAACCAGAATTGTTTCGAGTGAAATTGCAGAAACTGGTTCTTCATGTGATATTGAAATATTGCAGGGGATTTTATGTGAATGTTTGTTAATGAATGTAATTAACAAAAATTCTGAATAAAATAAATAAAATAGTTTTATTAAATGATAGATACATTAATTTTGGTGGAAAATTAATGCATGTGTGAGTGGAATTTTGAGTGGGGGTCTTTAATGTGAGTGGGTGCTCCACCCACATGAATGAGGAAGAGGTGGGGGCACCCACCATGGCTGCCATGCCATGGCCCTTGGATGCCCCCTCCTCCTATAAAAGGCGCCCCTCTCACTCCATCTCACTCACATATCCTCGTGAAGGATCTCTCTCCCTCTAGAAATTATTCCCCATAGTCTCAGATTAGCGAGATACATGTTCCGGGTAGATTTATTTTGAAAGGATTTGCTGCTTCCACTGCTTTGCTGGAGCAAGGGACAGAGGTTGTCGGGGTACCGGACGTGTGTGCGATCACGGATGCACTGCTGCTTTGAGGTGCTGGACTTGGTGGTGCTGGACATGCTGGACTCACAGGATTTCATCACGATCTTGAGATCGACAAGTGTACGACTACATCAATCACGGAATTAGTTTTGTTAACAATACTTTGTTGATCTTCAAGGGTATGTTCTCTATGGATGTATATCCACCCGTTTATTGTATCTAGGTAGATAGATCTTGGTGCTTAGATGTTCACATCGTTGGATTTTTTTTGTTTTCTATGCTGCGAACTCAACAATACAGTGAGACCCCCTCTCTCCTATCCTCTTTGATATGGTAGGAGATGTATTGTGCTGGTCATATTCAAGATCTAGTGCCACACTTGATCCTTGGGGTGAGGGGGGTTACGCACTCGCAATATGATGACGACACTTCAATCATGATTCAACCTGATGAGCCGGATCGCAAACCTGAAATTCCTCCTGTTATATTTCAAGAACATGTCTGGACTAAAGATAAATTTCAACAAGAGCGAGTTGGTGGTACTGGGATGGATCATCATGAGCAAGTGAGGATTGCTAACTTGCTTAATTGTAATACCTCGGTTTACTAGTTAGTGATAGAAAGATGACACTTAGGAACTGGGACTTCCTTGTGTGGAAGTTAGGCACATTCTAGACCCTTGGCAAGGAAATCTATGTCCTCGACCGCCAGATTAACCATAAAGAATGCTTGTCTCTCCAACTTGTCGACTCATGCGATGAGCCTTTATCACCTATATGATGGAACTCAACCAACATTTGATAAGGGTAGGTGTCGCTTCTTTTGGGAAGGAGTGGGTGACAGGAGGAGATATTACTTAGTGTACTGGGCTATATTTTGATCACCTAAAGACCAGGGAGGTCTAGACGCATCATCAACAAAGATTATGAATAGAGCCCTGCTTAGGAAATGGATTTGGAAACTTAGCCAAATTGGGCAGGGGCTTTGGGTTGACTTGCTTCGGGTAAAACGCACTAGGAAAAGAGGCCCCCTACATGCCCAACAGTCGAACGGGTCATATTTTTGGAATAACATTCAAAACCTCCCAAACACTGACAATAATCTAAGAATGATGAGAATGTACAGGCATCTGAATACCATCGACTCGCTGTAAGTCCTCAAAAGATGGAAAACTCACAAGGAAAGCATCATCGCCATGACGAAGAGCCTCCCACTTCCACTGAATGCTAAGAGGGAAAATACACATCATCTGAGCCTTAATGATAGCTGCAGGCACTATAGGACCAATAATCGGCACTTTTTCCATAGAAGTACACTTGGGTGCTAGAATGGCCTTATAAATACAGTGAGACAGCTGATTAAAAGGAGTGTCATTCCTACCATTCCCATCAACAATCATGGAAGGCTTGGGCAACTTAAGAGTTGGGAATCTGTTAGTGGGATGAGCCAAATTACTGCAAACAAGATAATAATGTTGCACCAGGCCGTTCTTCGTTGCATGAGTATCCACAAAAAATTTCTAGCATTTCACAGATTTATTTGACTTACCCTATTCCGACACTAGTGTACTGTCCAAAGTAGCAACCACTTTAGCAGGTGCAACATAGGTGCTGCGCAAACCGGACCCGCAAACTGTGGCACCGATGGAGGTTGAAACTGCTGAAGAAGCCACAGAGAGTTGCGTCGACATTATGGAAACATTCTTCTTCTTCCTCTTATTCCGAGGTATACTCGGATTTGCAACTTGCGTAGGGGCTTGCAGAAAAACCTGTTGTTGCATATGCGGAAACATCTGTGCAAACTGTTGTGGGGGCTGATCGGCAGGAAGACGGGTCGAGGAAAGTTCAACGGCGGCTGGACAAAAATGACCCTGCGGCTACGGCTGCGGCATATACGCAGGAGGCCCACCTCGACGACGGTTTAAGCGGTTGGCACGAAATTGAAGGAGCCGCTGGAAACTGCCCACCCCCATAGGGATAACCACCACCTGCGGCATCGCGGGGGAAATCACTGCTGGCGCACCGAGGCCAAAACTAGGATGGAGATTCGCTGGCACCCCACCCCCAGCCCCCGCCGGCATTGGAGGCCGATTGGGCCCTCCGAACATGATGATCTCAGTGAAGGATGGTCCACCCGAGGTCGCCGACCAGGGAACGAGGGTAGGCGATGGAGAGGACGACAACATTGAAGGAGCATGTGTTGGCAGTGGAGTGGACGCGGCAGGAGAAGAAGTGTGACCGGTAGGTTGTGACACGACAGGCACCGGCCTAACAAGTCGCAGAACCCGTCTCCTAACCACACCCAGCGCTCCTGATTGGCCGCATGCGTGTGGGACGTACCAGCCTGATCACGATCCGTAGAATCCTCCTGAGAAAATGCCGTGATGGGAGTCCGAGAGGACGGGGAAGCATCGGCCACTTCCTGGGGAAGGAACATCCCTAGCACTAGCGGCGGAGAGACCCGCCTCCCCGGTAGGTGGCCACGTCATGGACCCATCCGTGGATGCCACACCAACCGCAACCCCAACGACGAGAAGGACATGCATCGATGATCTACTACTGCAGCTCTCGACGAAGTAGGAGAAGAAGAACGTGCCCTTGGCGCAGCCGCCCCAGACACCGGCGGCACACCCCGTTGAAGAGAGGAGCAGATCGCCGATGACCCCCGCACGGTGCCCTATTCTCCCAATAATTAGAGGCCTGCGACGGAAACCCAGCCTCCGCCTAGAAATCTTGCAGCGAGCTCCGATGATCCTTCTGATGCACCATAGCGGTCCATTCACCCTCCTCCGTGATAGCCTCTTTGGCCACACGGACGGCGACGTGATCCTCAGCCGCACCGACCTCCAGATCGGAGGACCTGCTACCAGAAGGCGTGAGAGCGCAAGCTGGAATGGAAGGCGCGAGGGTAAGGCGGCGGTGCCGCGCCGCCGCGTGGGATGCTCCTAACATCACACGTTCAAAGATGCTAGGGTCGTATTCATCATCTCTATGTAGAATCCATGTTTGTAGTTAGCACCAATCAAGCTTTGCCTAATATCGTTCAACTAAGTTCATTTTCTATATTGTGGAGTGACACATTATGTCTGATGACAGTCATCGACACCTCAGCATCAATACTGCTCTCGCGGTCGCTTGCTACGATCTCTCACAATTCCTTCAGTACTATCCTTTTGGGCGCTTAGTGGTGGCATACCTCAAGTCAAAAGACCGTGTAATGAAACTCATGAAGCACGACAACGCCAAAGTGAGGAAGAACTCCCAACTCTGTGTCTAGAGGCTCTTCCTCGGCGCCAAGTATGCTAGCTTTCTACAGGCTTAAGACCAGGAAGTTTGTATTTATGTGAAGCATTAGATCCAGAGTACCCATGCCGTTTTGTCACAATGGCGAAAAGATGATTGAGGATGTGCGACCTCGAAGATTCTTGTCTAGCATATCCCGTTGCTATTTGAATTATGGAACCATTGTACTACCTCTTATGAAAATATAAACTCCTCTAAAACTGAATCATCAGTGGGGCTCAAAAGGGGTTTTACAATGAGAGGGTTACAGTGGGAGGACCAGAGAGTTTCATATGGAGAGAGTCACAGAGGAAGAGATGCAGAAAACATAGCCAATAGCAAAGTAGTAGGGATAGAACAACGCTACTGCAACACTCTTCAATCCAGTGACTGATCTAAATTATTTCCTCTTCTTATAAAGCCTAACCGTCTAGGACCCAGCAAGATATGTATTCGACAACAAGGGCTCCAGTTAGTAGTTCTATAGGACCCAGTCGGGAAGATTCTTTTCCATCATTGATCGCGTACCGATGTTGGTGTCTTGTGCCATTGTTTTCTCCCTTAGTGTATAAAAGGAGGGAAGCGACATCGTAGAGAAGGGGTCGAATAGTTGGAGGAACAATACCAACTTTATTGCACATTCAATTGAGCCTGGTAATTAGCTCTTTGAACTGACATTTTAGAACATGTGCGCCTGGATTTATGGGATGCACTGAATCAACTACTCCGTCTGATCCAAAATAATAGCCTCAAATTTGTCTAGATTCGAATGTATCTTGCAATAAACATGACTAAATACATCTGAATTTGGACAAATCTGAGACCATTTGGATCGGAGTGAGTAGATCCATTGAAGATAGGTTTCTACTGGATGCTTTCTCCTCACGTTACAAGACTCCAGATGGCCTGAGAACGCTTGCTGATACCCGGGCATATAGCTTCGAGTAATTACTATTACATCATCAGCGTAAACTGAAAACAAAAATCATGTGCTGCTTTCTCGAACCTATTTCACACTTTGGTGTCAAGAACCAATGTTAAAAACAATCACAATTTGATCTCTGGAAAGAGAGAAGCAATATTGCATACAATTACAATTAATAATTGAAGTTGCCGCGTATCACTGTATACATCAATCTCTCATCCCAAGTGATCATACTACAAATCATCACTTGAGTTCTTCATGCCAATTAGGCATAGCGAACTAGGAAAAGGAGCAAAAAATTCTAGTACGACGAGAGAACTGAAACAAAAGCAGGGCATGCTCGATCGACCATCTTGATCGTCCTAGTATTGGTCCGCAACTTCGGCACCAGTAGCAACACGTCGTCGTGTTCCCGCGCCTTCTGCTTCTTGGCTTCTTCGTTCTTCTCGTGCTCGGCGAAGAACCGCTGCAGCGCGTCCTCAGGGATCCCTTGGCCGGTCCTCCTCGGCTTCTTGCGGCAATCACCGTCGCTTCCCGACTGATCCGTCGACGGTGGCGGCCTCTTGGAACTGGGCGGCCGTACGACGTCAGCGGCCGGGGGTGGTGGGACAGGACGGGCCTCGCGGACGTCCCAGGCTGGCACTCGTGCAGTACGGCTGGGGATGCTGCTGACGGCGGGGTAGCGGACGACGTAGGAGTCGGTGCCGACGGACGCGGAGACGACCTTGGCGCGGGCGTAGATCACCAGCTGCTTCTTGCCGGGGACTTGCGGGAACCTGCTGCGCACCTCGACGTCCTCCCCGCACGCGAACCGCCGCCGGTGCGCGGCCTTCATGGTCATGGTGGGTGCCATAGACTTCTGGACCGTCGCCGGCAAGCGCGACAGCGCCGTGTTGGTCTTCTTGGCAGACTGCTCTTCTCGGGGCGCAGCCGCACCTTCCTCGCGGCGACGGCGGCCTTGACGGGGCGCGGCGGCAGCGGCAGTAGCGATGCCCTAGCTTGGCGTTGCAGCTGGATCTCGCGCGTTTGGATTGCGAGTCGGATCGGGATCGGGGCAAGGAAATAATGAAAGCGAGTGTGCGCCTCCATGCGCCTATAAATCGGTCGAGCTAGCAATCGGCCGTCTCTGAGACAGCTCCGGATCGATTGGCGGTGGGCAAACTCGTTTTCACAATTCCGCGACCGACGCGATCTCTTTGGGGTTGCTTGCTTGTTCTCCATGGGCCAAAGCGGCTGGGTTTGCGCGCTCCGGAGAGGCTGGTCCCACAAACCTCAGTAGACCAAAATCCGGTTATCTGGGCGTCGTCGAGTACCATAGAACCTCGTCAGCTACTGTGCCGCAGCCCGTGTACCGATCAAGGCCAGCAGAGCCTTCTGCACTACCAGTTCATGCCGAACCAAGACGCTGGATTTCCACGTGTTCAAACGTGCGCACCATGTCCTTCTGGGAGGCGTCAGACTACAGATAGCAAGGTAGGGCATTCTTCCGATTCTTAAAGTTTTTTTTACAAGTCCGATTCCGATAGTTGCTTGAGAAGGTTTGCCCTAAGTGCAAGGACTAAAGATGGAGTCCATGAAAACACAACCTGTGTGGTTGTGTTATGTGAACTGAAGAGTAAAAGTTTCATCTCGAAAAGACCTCCCACAACTCGCATCCTCGAGCACAACAAGATTTTATTGGGCAATCGAGCAACACCCATATACTCTCTCCGTTCCAAAAAGATGTCTCAAGTTTATTTGAATTTGAATGTATCTATATAGTATTAAATAGTGTCTAGATACATTCAAGTTTAGACAAGCTTAAGACATCCTTTCTGGGACGGATGGAGTACAAATCGAGGCATAACACTAAACAGGGTAATATGAAGCACAAATTTGTTGAATGCACAACATAGGGTCACCAGATTTGATGAAGGGGGCCAGGGTGATCTCATGTCACGAGATGCATATGATAGGGCGGGGGTGGAAAGTATGCAAGATTACGTCACCTTTCCCGTACACTATGCATGCCACGACTCTCCTCCGAAAAGGAACGGGAGATCATCAAGTACATTTAATCCTACAAGTGGAATTGACAATCTTCTTTTTTCCCCTCGAAACGGCAAAAGAAGTCAAGATTTTTAAAAAACCAAAAAAACTTGCAAGCCCCCACAACTTACCCTCAATAACGGTCCGAGTACGTTCATCCAAGATGGGGATAATGACGGGATCAAATGCTATCATTGGTGGACCAAGGTCCCTCCAGCCCGGGCGGCTGCCTAGGCTTCAGGTTGGCGCAACAACTACCATTACATGATTTCCTATAAAAAAGTTTCTGAAAAATGACATCTTAAATATGTTTGCCTAGGCTTAAAAAGTTTCTGGTCCGCCACTGACTAGAAGCAGGACCTCAAAGAGAACTTTTAAGAGGTTGAGCTCATTTGATAAGTACAAATAGCAAGTTCTTCTTGGTCATCTTGATTGGTATCCAGTGCACAAAGACCCAAACTTCTGGCGAGAGAATATTATCAATTTCGAGGAAAAAGATTTCCAAGTATGCCCTATCATTTCTTGAATGAAAGTACAACTAATTGAGAATATCTTGTGGAACTACATGTAAAACTGTCCCCTTCAATGTCATGTGAGGGGCTAAGGGTGTGTTTGGTTATGCTTTTCCAACCTGCTTATACCGTGGAAAATCCAAACGCCAACCAAACGGGTTTTTCTTCATAGTAGATTCTCATAAGCAAACTGATACCTGTAGTGTAATTTCCAAAGCAGGTCGACCCCTGCTTCCACCGCGTTGAAAACCATCTTCTTATGGAAATTATCTACGCTACCACCGATTAGTCGTACCGGTTCGATCTATTTTTCCTGTCTGTGGCCTAATCTCCCGTATAATCATCCCATTGATCGGGAAAAGAAGCCCATACCGCTAGGGTTTGCACACTCGTGCCGCCAACCGGAGCGACCGTTGTGTCTCGTACGTCGTCTACTCCCCAACTTGCAAGGTAAGAACGATGTCCACCATCAGTATCTCTCAGCATCTCTTCCTGTCACCTATCCCTATCTCTAATATTCTCCTTTGCATCTCGTTCCCATCAAATATCAATCCCTATTTCTTTTCCGCTAGTACACTATGTGAAACTTTTTTTAATATGTATGCCCGTGGACATATATTACTTGTATTTATAACTGTAGCGATACAATGATGGTACGAATGCAAGTAACATAAAACAAGAAGAAAACAAACGGTTGAACAGCTGCAAACCGTCCTCGTCGCAACTACTAAGTACCTAAATCCTTCGTCGTTACCAGATAAGAATAAGATCACCAACTGCCGGTCCACACTTTGGCACTAAAAGGAACCCTATCATAAGGCATCAATGAGATGCAATAACTACCAGCCCCGTAAGACTGGATCTAGGCTACTGCTATGGAACAACGGTCGGAGAAGCCCTCCGAGCATCTTCATCACCGGATCCGGGGCCAATGACACCCCACCTATCAAACAGTCGGATCCTCCGGCATCCACCACAAACCAGTAGCAATCCACAACGCCGCACTTCAGGGCCACCAGGACCAGATCGGCGGCAAGATAAACACCACACAAAGCTAGAGCACACGCCCCACGAAGACAGAATCCCACAAGCTTCTCGATGTCGTAACCGTCGTCGAGATGGGGTTGAATCCGGGATACCATTATTCGATGTAGCGCATCCACTGCCATCTGAGTTACGCCACCATGACACCAGAAAAATGCTAACATTAAGGATCATGGGTCCCCACCCCATCCCGCCCGTGTGAGTGGAAGCGGGGGAGGCGAGGACGCGTCGATCGCCGAAGGGTATTTTTGGAGGAGGCGGCAGCTAGGGTATTTTTGGAGGAGGCGGCAGCTGGCTTTTCAAGGTTTGATTCACTGCGGTTGCGAAACACTTGTCTGGCAGCCTTTTATGTGAAACTTTGACTACACGCACAAGGGTATGATTTTAGATGGGTAGACCTTTTCCGTTATTTGGACCCGATCGCTCGTGGCCTCGTGGAAGGGATAAGATGAATCTTTGACCCGTGCATGGTGGTATAAAGAACTCCATACGCCAATAATTATGATCCGTTAGTTCCTTGTATGTGCATGGGAGTATAAAGAACTCCATACGCCAGTAATTATGAGCCGATAGTTCCTTCTATATGCATATATGCATGTTGGTGAAGGTACTACTGTGCGTAGTTTGTTTGATAAGATCAGGTTTAGAATAATCATGTGGTAGGATGTTTGTGTACGCCGCTTGCCGTCTATTAATCCGAACAATGAAATCGAGAGAATTTAGGATTCTCAAGCAGAACAGGTGCATACTGAAAGCTATGCCAAGTTTCTCGATACGCACACAAAAGCATATCGTCATCGCTTGCTCGACATTGCACAACTTCATCCATGACAGCAAGTTACGTGACAAAAAGTTTGATAAATGTGACGCAAATGAGGACTATCTACCTCGAGTGGCACGTCAAAAAGAGCACAAACACAACCTGATGATGTTCAAGAGGGGGAGAACGAGGATACAATAAACAATATTCGTAATAGGATAGCTGATGCTTGTGTTGCTACGAGAGAGACATAGGATAGTTATCTTGGTGGAGGACATCATCACGTGAACCATATTTCATTTGTGGGATCTGTATCTCTTTTCTAGTAATCTTAGGACGCACTTTCTATTTATATTATCTATGTGTATGAAACATTTCAAATACAATTTAATTTTCATCCCAACATTATTATTTACATGTCAGTCTATATGCAATGGTGTATTATGGCCACTTACAGTATAAAACAGTGTATCATGGATTTGAGGGTATTATAGATAATTCATATCAAAACTTCCTGCTTCTCGACAGTTGTCTGTTTACAGTAGCTTTCCCATCACAGCAGATTATATATAATCCACGGCAGAACCAATCAGGCCCTAAATCCTTGTATAATTTAAAGTGACATACCAGTCCAATTTAAATTTGGTCCAGTTCTCATGTATTAAGATTTTTTCACTTATGTTCAGTAACAGTGCAGCAAGTTAAGGGCCCATAAACATGGAAAAGCTTGATTGGTGCTAACTACAAACATGGAAAACAGTGTGCTATTGGGTATTGGAAAACTACTTGGTGCAGTGTTCTTCCATACCGGTAAGTAGTTTTATGGGCCCTTTTCCAGCATGCATAGGCAAGTATACATATGCTAGTTAGTTACTATTTGGCTCCAACCCAGTTGTATTTCTCACACCCAATACCACACTGTTTTCCATGTTTGTAGTTAGCACCAATCAAGCTTTGCCTAATATCGTTCAACAAAGTTCAGTCTAAGTTTTCTGTATTGTGGAGTGACACCTTCAGTTTTGCAGATCCTGCGTGTCCTGAATCCTGATGACAATCATCTACACCTCAGCCGCACTACTGCTCAAGCGGTCGCCTTCTAGGATCTCTCGCAGTTCCATCAGTACCATCCTTCTGGCCTCTTAGGGGTGGCGGACCTCAAGGCGAAGGACTGTGTAATGAAACTCATGAACCACGAAAATGCCGAAGTGAGGAAGAACACCCTTCTCTGTGTCCATAGGCTCTTCCTCGGCGCCAAGTATGCTTCCTGCAGGCTTAAGACCAAGAAGTTTTGTATTCACATGAAGCATTAGATCCACAGAACCCCATGCCGTTTTTCATAATGGCGAAACGGTAATTGAGAATGTGAGAGCTCGAAGATTCTTGTCCAGTATATCCTGTTGTTATTTGATTTATGGAACTGTTGTACTATCTCTTATGAAAATATAAACTTCTCTAAAACTGAATCATCAGTGGCGCTCAAAAGGGGTTTTACAATGAGAGGGTTACTGTGGGAGGACCAGAGAGGTGCACAAAACAAAGCCAATAACAAAGTAGCAGGGATAGAACAACGCTACTGCAAGTCTCTTCAATCCAGTGACTGATCGAAATTAATTCCACTTTTCTTGTCTTGCTAGCCCAAAGCTCATCCATGTCGATGCACTGCACTGCACTGCCATGCAACTGTCAGTGTAGGGACCTGAACATCGTCGAACACCTTGCTACTTCTTGACAACCAAATTGCTTAGTACACCACGGTGACCACCGTTGCCCAAGCCGACTGATTGCTCTTCCTTTTAGAAAGATATTCCACAATTAGACCTTTATGTGAAAGAGTGAACATCTAAACTTTCTGATGTTTCAATTACTCTCGTCATTGTTGCTAAAATTAATTATCTACACAACATACACCTTCATGTATGTGCACTACATACACCTTCATATATCTTCCCTACAATTTCCAAGCACAAGCATTGTATGAAAGCCCGGTTCACGGTGTTCGTTTGCACGGTGTTCTTCTTTATTCACTAGATTCCTAGGATATATTGCTAGACATCGTTTTGAGTCCTTGAAAGACACCCTTACACAAAAGAGGCTTCTTCTGTTCCGTCAAAGTAGGCTCCTGTTGGCCCTCCCATCGGCGCAAGTGCCAGAGTTACAGGGCCTCTTGCGCCTTCCGCGACGGTTAGATCCCCAGTGTGGAACTGCCATCGGTATCGACATGGCCAGGATTCACACAGTTGATGCGCAGCGCTGTGTGCTTCTTTGCAAGAACCCTCGTGTAAGCATTTATCAGGGCCTTGGACACTATATAGGCTGAGGGCCCTTTCTCGACCGGCCATCCACCGTGATTCAGCTGGCCACTCTTGAAGTCCTCGAGGAATAGTTCTGATAGTTTGTCCACCCTCTCTAGAGATAGCTTGTCGATGTCGTTAAACTCCTGTATGAGATCTTCTCCACTGAAAAGCTATTTTGTAAATTGAATATTACTTCATGAAAAATCCTCAATAAGTTATGTATGGCACTCTTTTTTCAGTAGTAGTCCCATAGAAGACGAGACGT
The DNA here is from genome assembly GCA_916181665.1 of Avena sativa. Taxonomy (NCBI): domain Eukaryota; kingdom Viridiplantae; phylum Streptophyta; class Magnoliopsida; order Poales; family Poaceae; genus Avena; species Avena sativa. The sequence goes on along the minus strand of OV702287.1, from coordinate 98,767,878 downwards.
TGACAACTCTTGCATTGGATGAGGCTAGAAGCAGAGGAAGCAGCGCCTCTGTGACATTCTTGGTGCCGTCATAGTTTGTTCTTAGGCAATCTTCTCCTTCCACGTAAGTCTCGGTTATCCGCTGGTTCAACCACTCGAGCCTCTCCATTGCGCTCATGCTTGCAAACTTCTCCGATGCAACCTAGGATTCCATTGCAAAGTTGTATTGTTAGCAGATACTTCCTCTGACATCTTATATTATGGGACAGAAGAAGTACTTCGGAACTACTTTTGATAAGAAATCTACCTTGTTTTGAGAGAAACCGATAGATGAAATGATATTAAAGCTATGCAACAAATCAAAATAGTTCTGCGTATATTACTTATAAATCTACTTTTCATGAAGCGACGTCTAAGAAACATAAGGAACTATGCCAACCGCTTCCTGAATCGCTGCTGACTCTGGGCCTCCGATGTCTACTGTCGTCACCCCGAGGATTGCTGCGTTATTGACCTGCAAAACATGAAGAATTTCGTTATCACAGGATAGACAATCTGCATACTGTACAATAGACCAAACAATAAATCTTTTTGCCGCATATAACTCCACATTAGCACACCACACAGAGTTGCGAAGGAAATCGAACATGCTATTGTGACGAAAACCACTCAGATAATAAGTTTTCAGAGGATGGAAAGGAAAACCAAAACCGTACCAATATGTCTAGCTTGCCAAACTTATCCTTAACGAAATCTGCCAAGCGAGCAGCGCTCGACGGCTCGCGCACGTCCAGCTGATGGAACACGACACCTGCCAGCCGGAGCTCTCGAAGCGCGTCAATAGCTGCGGCACCCCTCTTTTCGTCTCTGGCCGTCAAGATGACGGTTACTCCGTTGGACGCGAGCTGCCTGCATATCTCCAACCCAATCCCTTTGTTCGCACCGGTCACCACGGCAACCCTGAATGAAGAGAGCAAAAGGGTTAGCAATTCAAGAAGGGGACACATAATTTTGTTAGGAGACGGAAGCTTTACCTTTGTTCAGACGAGCTGATGAAGCTTCCTTCCATTGGGGGGGAGATTCTGGTGGAAGGAGGATGAGGGGTCGATCAGTTGAGCCAGACGTGACACAAGTGCTGGGCTAAACGAGTGGAAAGCCGGAAGCCGCACCACTCAGGCTGTTTCTGTAATCTAAGGCTCCAGAATTATTTGTACTATAACAGGCATGTCATATTCATTTTGTACTACAACTGATAAATATCATTTTCAGTGGTGGACCGGAACATGAATGTGCACCAGACACTGGGTGAAAATTGCTGATCAATCTGGACCACTCCCACGTCCATCAAAATTCAACTGATGGAACCACTTAACCAGCTAGATAGCTGTGGTGGTACCCAACATATTAACTCTACCCTTTGCCTCAGTACCACCCTCTGGCCGCTTTAGTGGTGGCAGATCTCAAGACCAAAGATCGACCGTGTTATAAAAATAGTGAACCACGACAATGCCGAAGTGACGAAGAACTCCCTACTCTGCGTGAGTGGCGATTGTAGCATGCATGTTACATAGTGTGTACGGACCCACTTTCTCCTCTCCTTTCAATTTTTGTCACACATGTACTATGCATAGTTTGCACCGCCTCTCCAGATGCATGCATTTTAATCTACTTGTGAGCTTGAATCTTTATAACTTCTAAATAAAAAATTCAACTTATGGTCCATTTGAATATTTGGGTTTCTAAAAAAGAGAGTTCGCCCCCGCGAGAATATCATTTTGCGGCGCGAAAGTTGGGTCGTCCAGGCAACACGGTACCCAAGTTGATTTTTATCACCGCGATTCGAAAAGTTGGGGCGCCAATTGCTGAGAGGGGTCTTTCCAGTGAATGATTGCCAAACACAATATTTTCAAATCGCGTCCGTTAAGTCATGATATTCCGTTACACTACTTCCTGCTGTGCCCCTTCTTCGCCGGTCACTCTTCTTAGCCACCCTGCACGTGTCGTAAGGGCAAATCCATTACTGTACTTTTCTAACTCTCGAAACTGAATCTTGCGGCGGCGGCGGTCCCTTTTCTTCCCTTCCTCGACCCTAAATCTGTCGGCGGCGGAGGAACTTTTTTCTCCCTCCCGCGACACTGAATCCGACGGCGGCGGCCCAGCATGTCTTGCAAGGCGAAGGTTGTACCTACGTCGCCGACTGATTCGGGTCCGTCGGGGCCTAAGTCTGGGCCTCAACGCGTAGCAGCGGCGAGGTCTTCAGCCCCGGTTAGCGAGGACGCCAGCAAGGATTCTGCTCCCAAGGTACCTACGAGCAGCGGGTTGAAGAGAAAAGCAAGGCCGGCGGCGGATTGTTCGGCTCCGGTGGACGGATGCAACACCCAGATCTCGAAGAAAAAAACCTGGGAGAAGAGCGAGAGGTGAATTTTTCTTATCTGTGCCTTATCTTGCAAGTATATTAGTTACGGCATAATAGAATCGAATGAACTGAAATGTTCCCCTTTTTAATCAAATTAGGCACAGTTTTGATACAAGTGACCTATATGAGTTCACATTTCATGTTCGGCAGTACACTGCAAAGCTTGATTTTGGTAGATATGCTTGCCGCTAGAATTCCCTAGGGTTCTAGACAGAGGACAAAATTGGTGTGGCGCAACATGAATAATACCTATCAGCAAATTGAGCACTCCTATGAGCTTCAGATGGTTTGGGAGTGTTGTGCAGCTGATCGTAAGATGAAAGTTGAAGCGATGATTGATGATATGTATGCAGATGCTGGAGATCTTGCTGCCAGAGCTTCTGCTCCTAGAGAATAAGTACCAATAGATGCTGATCTAGATAAGTTCAGTATACGCATAGTGGTGGATTCATACATGGCAAAACTTGAGGAGGGAGTTAATAAAGTTTCGTCATGTACTGTGGAGATCACTATCGATTCCAAAAGCATAACTCTTGATGAAATGAGAGATATGATCGGTAAGGAAATCAGTATTGGCCCTAAGCAGATGGCAATAATCTGGTGGTGGCATCATAAGAAGCAGCAATTCATAGATGTTTTGGATACTGAAGTTCTTATGCAGATTATGCGGCGAAAGAAGCGAACCAGGAAGGTGTTCTTCCTTGGTACCATTTCTGATGTTGTTGAACAGGTTATAGTGGATGTAGATGCCCCTGTAGTGGCTGAACAGAATGAGGTGGTCGACGTTGATGAGATCTGATGAGAGCTGCTACCCTGGGCTTGTCATATGGACCGCGGGGTTCCCCTGCCTGTATTTGTAATATTGACTGCTGTTGCATTTAGAGCGTGTTTCTGTGATTATGTTTGATGAGAGATTGCGATATAATGTTGTGCGAGCCGTTGAGATTTTTTGACATGTCACTCACTGAAATCATCGTTATTGTAATAAGACATAAGTACATTGTAGTTGACATGATTATATTTCTTAAGATGACGTACCGTACTTATTTCAGTTATTATGTTTGTTGGGACATTGCAATGTAATGTTTTGTGAAACCATGACTGGACTAGTGATGCATAAATATATTATAGTTGACATGATTATGTTTCTTGAGATGATGTACTGTACTTGTTTCTGTTATTTTGTTTGTTGAGAGACTGTAATGTAATGTTTTGCGAAACCATGACAGGACAAGTGATGTGTAAGTACCTTGTAGTCGACATGATTTTGTTTCTTGAGTTGATGTAATATACTTGTTTCTGTGATTACGTTTGTTGAGAGATTGTAATGTGATGTTTTATGAAACCATGTTGTGGTTATGTTTGTTGAGAGATTGTAATGTGATGTTTTGTGAAACCATGACTGAAGAAGTGATGCATAAGTACCTTGTAGTTGACATGATTTTGTTTCTTTAGATGATGTAATATACTGGTATGTTTTCGTCAGGCAATGAAATTGGTATGGAGGGAGTGCAGGTTTAATATTTGAAATGAGAATGTGTGAAGAGAATCCATATCAGGCAGGAGACAGTAATCCAGGGAAAGGGCATGGTATCCATTAAACTATTGTAACATGCCAATTTAGTCATTGTTGCAGCGGTAGAAGGGCTGCTCTCTCTCACCGACGCTGATGCCTGTGACGATGCATTCACCATGCTATCCTTGAATGGCGAGGACGACCAGTCGAGCAACGATAGCCTTCTCTCTGACATCGAGTATTCCTTCCATGGTGTGAGTTCCTCTATTTTCCCGGGATAGGGTTAGGCAATGGTAAATCTCTCGATCTGAGCTCCATATGTGCATGCAATCGTGTTCGATTTTAGCTTCGCGTTTACCTATAGGTACCAAGGACGATCTATGACTCCGAATGGGAGGGCCTAGATCTCGATGGAGAAGTGCCATGTGACCATGGGCTAAAACTAAGGAGATATGTTGCATTCAAAGGCAGTAACAATGGGAGAAGGTTTTTGGGATGTACAAATCAGGTTTGTTTACATTATGTAAAACTATGACATGAAGTAAAATGTATCGTGCATGTTCATAACACTATAGTGTGTGTGTTTTTAGGTTTGCCCGGTGTGTAAAGCAGTAGAGTGGGTGGATCTTGAGTGGCCAGATGCACTTAAGAAATGTTTGGCACAATTATGGGAGATGTATGAGTTGGAAAGGTCGGGGATATTTACTGATGTAAGTGATGCAACTGAAAAAAATTACAAGTTGTGGGTATGAAATAAGGAGCTAGAACAAGAAATCGAGAATTTGCAGTCAGAGCTAACTGACGGAATCGATGGGAGCTTGGTTGTTGGAACTGCAAAGAAGCTTCAGGATAGTCACACGTTGCTGATTCATAATGCAGAAAAGGAGAGGGATCAGCTCAGGGAAGACAAGAAGAAGCTAGAGTACTGCATTGCGGATCTGTTGAAGGAACTGAAGAAGGCGCGCGAGGGTAAACAAGGACAAACTATAGAGGATAAAGAAAATTCGAGATGAATAATTTATGTTGTGCCAATGCGTGAAACTAGTTAATTGTAAGACTTGCAGTTGCGCTTTCCGAACTAAGCCAAACTCAATCCTCGAGCAAACTAATTTCAGACGAACACACATATCGTGCTTTGAGTTAAGTTCACGCTTACAAAATCACCACTACAGAGGATAAATCAGGCAGTTCAGTACTAAATAGACATATGTTGTGTTCAAGTGAGCCTGGCCCGGAGATGCCTGTTTTCCTCCCTAAGATTGGCCAGCTCCTTCAGTACTATGTCGTTCTTCAGCTGTAGGTTCTAGCGCTCCGTCAAGGATTGGAGAATTTTGTCCGTAGCCATACGATTTTCCTTCAAGATCCCTTTCATGATATCCGTCTGCTTCTTAGCCGAGGCGCGACCTTCACTGTGTAGCTTCGCCCAGTCGGCGTTTAACTCCTTCAGTTTCTGGCACTTGTCAGAAAGGACCGTGACTTTAGCGCGTAGTTGGTCAAAGGCCAGTTTCTGGGAATTCCGCTTCTCCCTTTGGATTGCTATCTTGTCATTTAGCCAGGTCACCAGGTCCTGGTCGATCTTTCGCCTCTTTCCCTGCAACAAAAATACATAGTATGGTTTGTTCAGTTCACCAGGACAAGCTGGTTAGTTTCCATAATTAACTGAATCGACTAGTGGCACTGTCATAATTTCAAGGAAGAAGCAATCTAGGACTAATCAACATTTTATGAATCGACTAGTGGCACTATCATAATTTCAATTTCAAAGACAAATAAGATTTATCAGCAGTTTAGTGTGATGTGGGGTTTTCCCAATATCACCAAATAGTAGTGGGAGAGTGGCAAACTCATAATGCAGAAACCCATGTCTAGATACATAATGGAAAGAGAACATGGTGTCCATTTATGAACATGAAACCAACACATGTCCAGATAGATAAGGAGTTGCCCTAGGGTTCTTATTGCACCCTATAATGGGAAGCAGACATGGGCATTGCTCCCTGAACCCTAAACATTACAAAAGGAGAGGAGGACGAATTGATATTCGTGTCCCTGCTAACAGGAATCAGACTTGGGCATTGCTCCGATACGCCTCCAGACATGCCCTTAGCTCCTCGTTCTCTTTCCGAACACCCTCGAGTACGGTGATCCCTCTGCTCATGTCCGCCTTCATCTCATTGACTGCATCCAGGCAACGATTCCTGTCATGGTAGGCTCAGATGGTAGCCTTGGTGTCCTCCACGCTTCCTCTGAGTGCCTCGCTGACTTCGTCCTACAGGAGAATGCACCTTTCCACGAGATTCTTCTTCTCCTTCGTGAGCTCGTTGATTATCTTGATGGCCTGTTCTTGCTTGTTCAAGTTACGGTCGAGCACTTTCTGTAGCCTAACAACGTCACGTGCAAAATCTAGCGAGATCTCCTTCTGCACAGATAATTGCTTGCGTAGGCTCTCATTAGCTTGGGTGAGGGAGCGTGCAAGCTCATGTTGGTTGGCAATCTTGGAACTTATCGCGGCCACCTTGTCACGGTACTCGGCCTTCGATTGCTGCATCGTTCATGTTAATTGAAATAGGAATTCTACAATTACACTCCAGGTCCCAGGTGAATACTAATACAGATCAAAAAAATCCCCGTTGAATCTATTGGCCGCAGTGTTAAAAAATGGACCTAGAGATCTATTCATGACCACGATAAACTAATCCTAATCACAAAAAATCCATAGTGAATCTATGAACAGCGGTATTAAGGAAAGACCAAGAGATCCAGTCATATTCATGAAAACTAATACAACTCACAAAACAAGAAGAAAAACCAATGCGGGGCGGACAGCATCTAACAAATCCACATCATAACTCAGAGAAATAACAGCATGGAGATTTGCTACCTCGCTGAGACATGGAACGGGGCCGAACGGGTCCTACAACGCCTCCGTCGTGGTGGATTCAGGCTCCACGGTCATCCTGTAATACGTAGAAGAGGAAGAGCCAGAAGAAGAAGAAAAACAAGAAGAAGATGATTAAGATCATGACGGAGAGGGAGATGGAGAAGAAGTAGAACAAGGAGACCGTGCCGGGAGGAGCCCTCGCCTGCTAGAATATTCGGCGCCATTATCAGGGGAGATTGGGCCTCGATGAGAGGGTGGGCTTGAGCGGCTGGTAGAGCAAGAAGTGCCTCGCGGCGATTTCTCTCCCTTTTCTCCGCGAGGATCGTCGACGGCCTCTCCCCTCCTCAGTGGAGCCATGGCTTGAAGGGTGAGTGTGGCGGCGGCAGGAGGAAGGAGATAGTGATTAGTGTGGAAGAAGAGTAAAAGAGTACAGGCCATGGTCCAGTAGTACTAGTACTATTATACAAGACCACCGTGTACGGTCTACCTTCTCAAAGAAGCCAGGAAGGCAGGGGTAGGGAATCGATGGGACTTGTCTTTATTGTGATGGACACTTCAATAGTCATCGGCGCCGCCCAAAATCCAGTATATAATAAGGGGAGTGCGAGCCGGGTGGTCGTCACGGGAATTGGCGCGCACATTCCGCGTGCGTGTGTCACGTGTTGATGGGGCAATGACACGCGCAACTGCTGCACGATCACGTCGGCACGTCCAACTCCGTCGAACTCCACGTGACAGGTACACACGGGATATTTACGAGTCTAGAATATGCTGTGCCACTTTTGTTGTGATCAAATTATGTTCAGTACACGAGATATTACTTTTTTTTATAATCAAAAAATGCATGCGTGGACACGACGCACGAAACCGCTGCTCGTCCTTGATCAGATCGCCACCCCACTCTGTGTACCCGCCATCGACCATTCAGAGCAACTACCTCGAGCATGATGCCCCCTTGCCGTGGCAATGGCAGGTCCAAGCCGTCCACTGACCGTCCTGCGTCCCCGGCTCTTCGCTGCATTGTCTGCGCTCGCGAGTCGCCTGCTGAGGCAGCACGTCGTGTTCGACCGTGCCAGGATCCATCGACATCGGCACTCGAGGACACCGCAACATCGAAGCTCGTACCAGCCGTGCAGGAGGAGTGTGGGGGTACCTGCAACGTCGAATGAGCGCAAAGCAGTAGCCAGGACGGGGGCGCGTATTGCACAGACGAGTACGGACAAGAAGAGGAATGAGAAGAAGACCAGGAAGAAGAGAGGAGATAGCTATTTGGACGAGTCCGACTCGGCCAACGAGGAGGCGTTTATTGATTAGTTGGAGGCAGAAGCGGAGATTGAGGTGGACCCGTGGGACTACGAAGAGGAGGAGGAGGAGGACTCCGACGAGGAGATAACGCGCTTATTCAAGGTAGGGGGTGGTGTCGAGTCGTCACAGGAGGACGCCGACGGCGGCGATGGCAGGGACCATGGCGTTGACGAAGACGAGGACGAACCGGAAGACAAAGACGTTGGCTTCTTCGAAATATGATCATTTATTTTATTTATTTTAGTTAGATAGATGGATTTTCACTTGTTTATGGAGGTAAAGTATCGGTGGGATAGAGAGGTGGCACGGATTGACCATGCATAAAAAAACTAGAGAAGGGAGGTGTTATCCTGCCCGTTGGATCACATGGGATCAACGGTTGGTGGAGACGATCCGCGTGACATCTGTGTCAGCCAATCAGGGCATAGCACCCAGAGTGAGCACATCTTTGGGATCTCCAAATGTTTGGGCTTTTGTGAGATTTGTGAATGAGAGAGAGGGAAAATCTCTTTTCATAATCCGCCTATGGATCCACCAGTACCATTCAAACGTGTGCTCTTTTTACATAAAACAACCAGAGTCATTGCATGTGTGTTCTCTTCAGAGACCACACATGGATCCACCAGTGTCATTGCATGTGTGTTCTTTTTACTAACAACAACTAGAGTCATTGAAATGTGTGTTCTCTTCAGAGACCACACATGGATCCACCAGTGTCATTGCATGTGTGTTCTTTTTACTAACAACAACCAGAGTCATTGCATGTGTGTTCTTTTCACACACCACATATGGATCCACCAGTGTCATTGCATGTGTGCTCTTTTCACAATCCACCTATGGATCCACCAGTGTCATTGCATGTGTTTTTTTTTCACATACCACATATGGATTCACCAGTGTCATTGCATGTGTGCTCTTTTCACAATCCACCTATGGATCCACCAGTGTCATTGCATGTGTGTTCTTTTCACTAACAACAACTGGAGTCATTGCATGTGTGTTTTTTTCACATACCACATATGGATCCACCAGTGTCATTGCATGTGTGCTCTTTTCACAATCCACCTATGGATCCACCAGTGGAATTGCATGTGTGTTATTTTTACTAACAACAACTGGAGTCATTTCATGTGTGTTATTTTCACATACCACATATGGATCCACCGGCGTCATTGAAATGTGTGTTCTCTTCAGAGACCACACATGGATCCACCAATGTCATTGCATGTGTGTTCTTTTTAGTAACAACAACTAGAGTCATTGCATGTGTGTTCTTTTTACATACCACATATGGATCCACTAGTGTCATTGCATGTGTGTTCTTTTCACAATCCACCTATGGATCCACCAGTGTCATTGCATGTGTGTTCTTTTTACTAACAACAACTGGAGTCATTTCATGACTGTTCTTTTCACATACCACATATGGATCCACCGATGTCATTGAAATGTGTGTTCTCTTCAGAGACCACACATGGATCCACCAGTGTCATAGCATGTGTGTTCTTTTCACAATCCACCTATGGATCCAGAAGTGTCATTGCATGTGTGCTCTTTTTACAATCCACCTATGGATCCACCAGTGTCATTGCATGTGTGTTCTTTTTACTAACAACAACTGGAGTCATTTCATGGGTGTTCTTTTCACATACCACATATGGATCCACCAGTGTCATTGAAATGTGTTCTCTTTTCACAATCCACCTATGGATCCACCAATGTCATTGCATGTGTGTTCTTTTTACTAACAACAACCAGATTCATTGCATGTGTGTTCTTTGCACACACCACATATGGATCCACCAGTGTCATTGCATGTGTGTTCTCTTTACTAACAACAACCAGAGTAATTGCATGTGTGTTCTTTTCACATACCACCTATGGATCCACCAGTGTCATTGCATGTGTGTTCTTTTTACTAACAACAACCAGTCATTGAAATGTGTGTTATTTTCACATACCACATATGGATCCACCAGTGTCATTGCATGTGTGCTTTTTTTACTAACAACAACTAGGGTCATTGCATGTGTGTTCTCTTCAGAGACCACACATGGATCCACCAGTGTCATTGCCTGTGTGTTCTTTTCACAATCCACCTATGGATCCAGCAGTGTCATTGCATGTGTGCTCTTTTTACTAACAACAACCAGAGTCATTGCATGTGTGTTCTTTTCACATACCACCTATGGATCCACCAGTGTCATTCCATGTGTGCTTTTTTACTAACAACAACTGGGGTCATTGCATGTGTGTTCTCTTCGTAGACCACACATGGATCCACCAGTGTCATAGCATGTGTGTTCTTTTCACAATCCACCTATGGATCCAGCAGTGTCATTGCATGTGTGCTCTTTTACAATCCACCTATGGATCCACCAGTGTCATTGCCGTGTGTTCCTTTTACTAACAACAACTGGAGTCATTTCATGTGTGTTCTTTTTACATACCACATCTGGATCCACCAGTGTCATTGACATGTGTGCTCTTTTCACAATCCACCTATGGATCCACCAATGTCATTGCATGTGTGTTCTTTTTACAATCCACCCATGGATCCACCAGTGTCATTGCATGTGTGTTCTTTTTACTAACAACAACTAGAGTCATTTCATGTGTGTTATTTTCACATACCACATATGGATCCACAATTGTCATTGCACGTGTGTTATTTTCACAATCCACCTATTGATCCAGCAGTGTCATTGCATGTGTGCTCTTTTTACTAACAACAACCAGAGTCGTTGCATGTGTGTTCTCTTCAGAGACCACATATGGATCTACCAGTGTCATTGCATGTGTGTTCTTTTTACTAACAACAACCAGATTCATTGCATGTGTGTTTTTTTCACACACCACATATGGATCCACCAGTGTCATTGCATGTGTGTTCTTTTTACTAACAAAAACTGGAGTCATTTCATGACTGTTCTTTTCACATGCCACATACGGATCCACCGGTGTCATTGAAATGTGTGTTCTGTTCAGAGACCACACATGGATCCACCAGTGTCATTGCATGTGTGTTCTTTTTACTAACAACAACCAGAGTCATTGCATGTGTGTTCTTTTCACACACCACATATGGATCCACCAGTGTCATTGCATGTGTGTTCTTTTCACAATCCACCTATGGATCCACCAGTGTCATTGCATGTGTGTTCTCTTTACTAACAACAACCATAGTCATTGCATGTGTGTTCTTTTCACAATCCACCTTTGGATCCACTAGTGTCATTGCATGTGTGTTCTTTTTACTAACAACCATCAGAGTCATTGCATGTGTGTTGTTTTCACACACCACATATGGATCCACCGATGTCATTGAAATGTGTGTTCCCTTCAGAGAACACACATGGATCCACTAGTGTCATTGCATGTGTGTTCTTTTTATTAACAACAACCAGAGTCATTGCATGTGTGTTCTTTTCACACACCACATATGGATCCACCAGTGTCATTGCATATGTGTTCTTTTCACAATCGACCTATGGATCCACCAGTGTCATTGCATGTGTGTTCTCTTTACTAACAACAACCAGAGTCATTGCATGTGTGTTCTTTTCACATACCACCTATGGATCCACCAGTGTCATTGCATGTGTGTTCTTTTTACTAACAACAACCAGTCATTGAAATGTGTGTTCTTTTCACATACCACATATGGATCCACCAGTGTCATTGCATGTGTGCTTTTTTTACTAACAACAACTGGGGTCATTGCATGGTGTTCTCTTCAGAGACCACACATGGTTCCACCAGTGTCATTGCCTGTGTGTTCTTTTCACAGTCCACCTATGGATCCAGCAGTGTCATTGCATGTGTGCTCTTTTTACTAACAACAACCAGAGTCATTGCATGTGTGGTCTTTTCACATACCACCTATGGATCCACCATTGTCATTGCATGTGTGCTTTTTTTACTAACAACAACTGGGGTCATTGCATGTGTGTTCTCTTTAGAGACCACACATGGATCCACCAGTGTCATAGCATGTGTGTTCTTTTCACAATCCACCTATGGATCCAGCAGTGTCATTGCATGTGTGCTCTTTTTACAATCCACCTATGGATCCACCAGTGTCATTGCATGTGTGTTCTTTTTACTAACAACAAATAGAGTCATTTCATGTGTGTTCTTTTCACATACCACATATGGATCCACCAGTGTCATTGAAATGTGTGCTCTTTTCACAATCCACCTATGGATCCACAAATGTCATTGCATGTGTGTTCTTTTTACAATCCACCTATGGATCCACCAGTGTCATTGCATGTGTGTTCTTTTTACTAACAACAACTCGAGTCATTTCATGTGTGTTATTTTCACATACCACATATGGATCCACCAGTGTCATTGCACGTGTGTCATTTTCACAATCCACCTATGGATCCAGCAGTGTCATTGCATGTGTGCTCTTTTTACTAACAACAACCAGAGTCGTTGCATGTGTGTTCTGTTAAGAGACCACATATGGATCCACCAGTGTCATTGCATGTGTGTTCTTTTTACTAACAACAACCAGATTCATTGCATGTGTGTTCTTTCCACACACCACATATGGATCCATCTGTGTCATTGCATGTGTTTTCTTTTTACTAACAAAAACTGGAGTCATTTCATGACTGTTCTTTTCACATGCCACATACGGATCCACCGGTGTCATTAAAATGTGTGTTCTCTTCAGAGACCACACATGAATCCACTAGTGTCATTGCATGTGTGTTCTTTTTACTAACAACAACCAGAGTCATTGCATGTGTGTTCTTTTCACACACCACATATGGATCCACCAGGGTTATTGCATGTGTGTTCTTTTCACAATCCACCTATCGATACACCAGTGTCATTGCATGTGTGTTCTCTTTACTAACAACAACCAGAGTCATTACATGTGTGTTCTTTTCACATACCACCTATGGATCCACCAGTGTCATTGCATGTGTGTTCTTTTTACTAACAACAACCAGAGTCATTGAAATGTGTGTTCTTTTCACATACCACATATGGATCCACCAGTGTCATTGCATGTGTGTTCTTTTCACAATCCACCTATGGATCCACCAGTGTCATTGCATGTGTGTTCTCTTTACTAACAACAACCAGAGTCATTGCATGTGTCTTTTTTTCACAATCCACCTATGGATCCACTAGTGTCATTGCATGTGTTTTCTTTTCACTAACAACAACTGGAGTCATTGCATGTGTGTTCTTTTCACATACCACATATGGATCCACCTGTGTCATTGCATGTGTGCTCTTTTCACAATCCACCTATGGATCCACCAGTGTCATTGCATGTGTGTTCTCTTTACTAACAACATCTGGAGTCATTTCATGTGTGTTCTTTTCACATACCACATATGAATCCATCGGTGTCATTGAAATGTGTGTTCTTTTCACATACCACATATGGATCCACCAGTGTCATTGCATGTGTGTTATTTTTACTAACAATAACCAGAGTCATTGAAATGTGTGTTCTTTTCACATACCACATATGGATCCACCAGTGTCATTGCATGTGTGCTTTTTTTACAAACAACAACTGGGGTATTGCATGTGTGTTCTCTCTAGAGACCACACATGGGTCCACCAGTGTCATTGCATGTGTGTTCTTTTTACTAACAACAACCAGAGACATTGCATGTGTGTTCTTTTCACACACCACATATGGATCCACCAGTGTCATTGCATGTGTGTTCTTTTCACAATCCACCTGTGGATCCACCAGTGTCATTGCATGTGTGTTCTCTTTACTAACAACAACCAGAGTCATTGCATGTGTGTTCTTTTCACAATCCACCTATGGATCCACTAGTGTCATTGCATGTGTGTTCTTTTTACTAACAACCACTAGAGTCATTGCATGTGTGTTGTTTTCACACACCACATATGTATACACCAGTGTAATTGCATGTGTGTTGTTTTCACAATCCACCTATGGATCCACCAGTGTCATTGAAATGTGTGTTCTCTTCAGAGACCACACATGGATCCACCAGTGTCATTGCATGCGTGTTCTTTTTACTAACAACAACCAGAGTCATTGCATGTGTGCTCTTTTCACAATCCACTTATGGATCCACCAGTGTCATTGCATGTGTGTTCTCTACACAATCCACCTATGGATCCACCAGTGTCATTGCATCTGTGTTCTTTTTACTAACAACAACCAGAGTCATTGCATGTGTGCTCCTTTCACAATCCACCTATGGATCCACCAGTGTCATTGCATGTGTGTTCTTTTTACTAACGACAACTGGAGTCATTTCATGTGTGTTCTTTTCACATACCACATATGGATCCATCGGTGTCATTGAAATGTGTGTTCTCTTCAGAGACCACACATGGATTCACCAATGTCATTGCATGTGTGTTCTTTTTACTAACAACAACCAGAGTCATTGCATGTGTGTTCTTTTCACACACCAACATATGGATCCACCAGTGTCATTGCATGTGCGTTCTTTTCACAATGCACCTATGGATCCACCAGTGTCATTGAAATGTGTGTTCTCTTCAGAGACCACACATGGATCCACCAGTGTCATTGCATGTGTGTTCTCTTTACTAACAACAACCAGAGTCATTGCATGTGTGTTCTTTTCAAATACCACATGTGGATCTACCAGTGTCATTGCATATGTGTTCTTTTCACATACCATATATGGATCCACCAGTGTCATTGCATGTGTGCTCTTTTCACAATCCACCTATGGATCCACCAGTGTAATTGCATGTGTTTTCTTTTCACTAACGACAACTGGAGTCATTGCATGTGTGTTCTTTTCACATACCACATATGGATCCACCAGTGTCATTGCATGTGTGCTCTTTTCCCAATCCACCTATGGATCCACCAGTGTCATTGTATGTGTGTTCTTTTTACTAACAACATCTGGAGTCATTTCATGTGTGTTTTTTTCACATACCACATATGAATCCATCGGTGTCATTGAAATGTATGTTATTTTCACATACCACATATGGATCCACCAGTGTCATTGCATGTGTAGTTTTTTTACTAACAACAACTGGGGTCATTGCATGTGTGTTCTCTTCAAAGATCACACATGGATCCACCAGTGTCATTACATGTGTGTTCTTTTCACAATCCACCTATGGATCCAGCATTGTCATTGCATGTGTGCTCTTTTTACTAAGAACAACCAGAGTCATTGCATGTGTGTTCTCTTCAGAGGCCACACATGGATCCACTAGTGTCATTACATGTGTGTTCTTTTTACTAACAACAACCAGAGTCATTGCATGTGTGTTCTTTTCACACACCACATATGGATCCACCAGTGTCATTGCATGTGTGTTCTTTTCACATACCACATATGGATCCACCGGTGTCATTGAAATGTGTGTTCTCTTCAGAGACCACACATGGATCCACCAGTGTCATTGCATGTGTGTTCTTTTTACTAACAACAACCAGAGTCATTACATGTGTGTTCTTTTCACATACCACCTATGGATCCACCAGTGTCATTGCATGTGTGTTCTTTTTACTAACAACAACCAGAGTCATTGAAATGTGTGTTCTTTTCGCATACCACATATGGATCCACCAGTGTCATTGCATGTGTGTTCTTTTCACAATCCACCTATGGATCCACCAGTGTCATTGCATGTGTGTTCTCTTTACTAACAACAACCAGAGTCATTGCATGTGTCTTTTTTTCACAATCCACCTATGGATCCACTAGTGTCATTGCATGTGTTTTCTTTTCACTAACAACAACTGGAGTCATTGCATGTGTGTTCTTTTCACATACCACATATGGATCCACCTGTGTCATTGCATGTGTGGTCTTTTCACAATCCACCTATGGATCCACCAGTGTCATTGCATGTGTGTTCTCTTTACTAACAACATCTGGAGTCATTTCATGTGTGTTCTTTTCACATACCACATATGAATCCATCGGTGTCATTGAAATGTGTGTTCTTTTCACATACCACATATGGATCCACCAGTGTCATTGCATGTGTGTTATTTTTACTAACAATAACCAGAGTCATTGAAATGTGTGTTCTTTTCACATACCACATATGGATCCACCAGTGTCATTGCATGTGTGCTTTTTTTACTAACAACAACTGGGGTATTGCATGTGTGTTCTCTCTAGAGACCACACATGGGTCCACCAGTGTCATTGCATGTGTGTTCTTTTTACTAACAACAACCAGAGACATTGCATGTGTGTTCTTTTCACACACCACATATGGATCCACCAGTGTCATTGCATGTGTGTTCTTTTCACAATCCACCTGTGGATCCACCAGTGTCATTGCATGTGTGTTCTCTTTACTAACAACAACCAGAGTCATTGCATGTGTGTTCTTTTCACAATCCACCTATGGATCCACTAGTGTCATTGCATGTGTGTTCTTTTTACTAACAACCACTAGAGTCATTGCATGTGTGTTGTTTTCACACACCACATATGTATCCACCAGTGTAATTGCATGTGTGTTGTTTTCACAATCCACCTATGGATCCACCAGTGTCATTGAAATGTGTGTTCTCTTCAGAGACCACACATGGATCCACCAGTGTCATTGCATGCGTGTTCTTTTTACTAACAACAACCAGAGTCATTGCATGTGTGCTCTTTTCACAATCCACTTATGGATCCACCAGTGTCATTGCATGTGTGTTCTCTACACAATCCACCTATGGATCCACCAGTGTCATTGCATCTGTGTTCTTTTTACTAACAGCAACCAGAGTCATTGCATGTGTGCTCCTTTCACAATCCACCTATGGATCCACCAGTGTCATTGCATGTGTGTTCTTTTTACTAACGACAACTGGAGTCATTTCATGTGTGTTCTTTTCGCATACCACATATGGATCCATCGGTGTCATTGAAATGTGTGTTCTCTTCAGAGACCACACATGGATTCACCAATGTCATTGCATGTGTGTTCTTTTTACTAACAACAACCAGAGTCATTGCATGTGTGTTCTTTTCACACACCAACATATGGATCCACCAGTGTCATTGCATGTGCGTTCTTTTCACAATGCACCTATGGATCCACCAGTGTCATTGAAATGTGTGTTCTCTTCAGAGACCACACATGGATCCACCAGTGTCATTGCATGTGTGTTCTCTTTACTAACAACAACCAGAGTCATTGCATGTGTGTTCTTTTCAAATACCACATGTGGATCTACCAGTGTCATTGCATATGTGTTCTTTTCACATACCATATATGGATCCACCAGTGTCATTGCATGTGTGCTCTTTTCACAATCCACCTATGGATCCACCAGTGTCATTGCATGTGTTTTCTTTTCACTAACGACAACTGGAGTCATTGCATGTGTGTTCTTTTCACATACCACATATGGATCCACCAGTGTCATTGCATGTGTGCTCTTTTCCCAATCCACCTATGGATCCACCAGTGTCATTGTATGTGTGTTCTTTTTACTAACAACATCTGGAGTCATTTCATGTGTGTTTTTTTCACATACCACATATGAATCCATCGGTGTCATTGAAATGTATGTTATTTTCACATACCACATATGGATCCACCAGTGTCATTGCATGTGTAGTTTTTTTACTAACAACAACTGGGGTCATTGCATGTGTGTTCTCTTCAAAGATCACACATGGATCCACCAGTGTCATTACATGTGTGTTCTTTTCACAATCCACCTATGGATCCAGCATTGTCATTGCATGTGTGCTCTTTTTACTAAGAACAACCAGAGTCATTGCATGTGTGTTCTCTTCAGAGGCCACACATGGATCCACTAGTGTCATTACATGTGTGTTCTTTTTACTAACAACAACCAGAGTCATTGCATGTGTGTTCTTTTCACACACCACATATGGATCCACCAGTGTCATTGCATGTGTGTTCTTTTCACATACCACATATGGATCCACCGGTGTCATTGAAATGTGTGTTCTCTTCAGAGACCACACATGGATCCACCAGTGTCATTGCATGTGTGTTCTTTTTACTAAAAACAACCAGAGTCATTGCATGTGTGTTCTTTTCACATACCACATATGGATCCACTAGTGTCATTGCATGTGTGTTCTTTTCACAATCCACCAGTGTCATTGCATGTGTGTTCTCTTTACTAACAACAACCAGAGTAATTGCATGTGTGTTCTTTTCACATACCACCTATTGATCCACCAGTGTCATTGCATGTGTGTTCTTTTTACTAACAACCAGAGTCATTGAAATGTGTGTTCTTTTCACATACCACATATGGATCCACCAGTGTCATTGCATGTGTGCTTTTTTTACTAACAACAACTGGGGTCATTGCATGTGTGTTCTCTTTAGAGACCACACATGGATCCACCAGTGTCATTGCATGTATGTTCTTTTCACAATCCACCTATGGATCCAGCAGTGTCATTGCATGTGTGCTCTTTTTACTAACAACAACCAGAGTCATTACATGTGTGTTCTCTTCAGAGACCACACATGGATCCACCAGTGTATTGCATATGTGTTATTTTTACTAACAACAACCAGAGTCATTGCATGTGTGTTCTTTTCACACACCACATATGTATCCACCAGTGTCATTGCATGTGTGTTCTTTTCACATTCCACCTATGGATCCACCAGTGTCATTGAACTGTGTGTTCTCTTCAGAGACCACACATGGATCCACCAGTGTCATTGCATGTGTGTTATTTTTACTAACAACAACCAGAGTCATTGCATGTGTGCTCTTTTCACAATCCACCTATGGATCCACTAGTGTCATTGCATGTGTGTTCTCTTCACAATGCACCTATGGATGCACCAGTGTCATTGCATGTGTGTTCTTTTTACTAACAACAACTGGAGTCATTGCATGTGTGTTCTTTTCACATACCACATATGGAACCACCAGTGTCATTGCATGTGTGCTGTTTTCACAATCCACCTATGGATCCACCAGTGTCATTGCATGTGTGTTCTTTTCACTAACAACAACTGGAGTCATTGCATGTGTGTTGTTTTCACATACCACATATGGATCCACCAGTGTCATTGTATGTGTGCTCTTTTCACAATCCACCTATGGATCTACCATTGTCATTGCATGTGTGTTATTTTCACTAACAACAACTGGAGTCATTGTATGTGTGTTCTTTTCACATACCGCATATGGATCCACCAGTGTCATTGCATGTGTGTTCTTTTTACTAACAACAACTGGAGTCATTTCATGACTGTTCTTTTCACATACCACATTGTTGGTTCCGCAGCATAGAAAATAAAAATTTCCTATGATGAGAACTAGACGCCAAGATCTATCTACTAGATATAGAGCAACGGGTGGACATACATTCATCGAGAACTTACCCTCGAAGAAAACGAGTTTTTTTCACGAGTAGGAACTCGTGGTTGATGTAGTTACCCTCAAGATCGTGTGGAAGTCCGAGTGCCGCAAATCAGCAGCGCATCCGTCCTCGCACACACGTTCATGCCACCGGACAAGCTCCACCTCCTCGTTCCAGCGATGCAGCGGAAGTAGCAACTCCTTCCAGAGGAAAAGCCACCAGGAACATGTATCTCGCTAATCCAAGACCATGGGAGAATAATTCTAGAGGGGGAGAGAGATCCTTCACGAGGAGGTGTAAGGAAGAAGGAGGAACAGGGGGCCTTTTATAGGAGGAGGGGGGTACCCCCTCCATGGCCGGTGCCTCATGGAGGTGACCCCTCACCTCCTCCATTCATGTGGTGGTAACTCCCTCCACATTAAAATGCCTCTTCACATTCCCTTTTAAAGTATCCACTTTAAATGCATTAAAATTCTCTAAGTTTAATGTTCTCTCATTTAATAAAACTCTTTTATTAAATTTATTCAGAATTTTGTTAATTACTTTAATTTACAAACATTCATATAAAATCCCTTGCAACATTTCAATATCACATGCAGAACCACTTTCTGCAATTTCTCCCGAAACAATTCCTGCGCTTTGTAATTCTTTCGTCTAAAACATATGTGCTCCAAAATGGTGTACGGTAACCCTTAAGTGTGTCACCCTACGGTTCACGAATAATGCAGACATGATTGAGACTCCTCTCAGATCAATAATCAGAAGCGGGACATGGAGATCCATACTGACTCCTGCATATTCAACGATGACTTCTGTGATCATGAGAACCTTTAACGCTAGTAACTAAATCCCTTTGTCTAATGATATAATACATGTCCGATATTCGATCATCGGTATCCAAATACCTAGCTTGATCTCGTTACCGACATGCACTCTTTTCTCGTTCCCGTGATATAACATTCTAGTGATCACATCACTTGCTTGCAAGCTATCTTAATGTGATATCACCGAGAGGGCCCAGAGTATATCTATCCATCATCAGGATTGACAAATTCCACTCTTGATCCATGAGCCTCAACATAACACCATCGTAGCACTGAACCCATCTTTATAGTCACCCTGTTACGGTGTGACGTTTGATGTTATCAAGATACTCTTCCGGTGTTAGCAATTAACATGATCTCATGGTCTAAGGATAAAGATTACTTCGTATGATGTTATAGCAATGTAAACATAATGACTTGATCGTAATGCTATACTTCGGATGAATGTTCATCACATCGTTTCACAAATTTTGTGACCTTGTTATTAACAACATCCATTGTCTATGATCAGGAAACCTTGATCATCTTGTTAATCAACAAGCTAGTCTATAAGAGAGGCATAACAAGGAACCTTTTTTTTGTTTATTAAACACACATGTATTAACGTTTCCGATCAATAAAATTATAGCATCCAAAATAAACATCTATCATATACGAGGAATACATAATAACAATTTATTATTGCCACTCAGGACATATTTCCTTCACACATATCGATCCACCAGTGTCATTGAAATGTGTGTTCTCTTCAGAGACCACACATGGATCCACCAGTGTCATTGCATGTGTGTTCTCTTTACTAAAAACAACCAGAGTCATTGCATGTGTGTTCTTTTCACATACCACATGTGGATCCACTAGTGCCATTGCATGTGTGCTCTTTTCACAATCTACCTATGGATCCACCAGTGTCATTGCATGTATGTTCTTTTCACTAACAACAACTAGAGTCATTGCATGTGTGCTCTTTTTACTAACAACAACCAGAGTCATTGCATGTGTGTTGTCTTCAGAGACCACACATGGATCCACCAGTGTTATTGCATGTGTGTTCTTTTTACTAACAACAACCAGAGTCATTGAAATGTGTGTTCTTTTCAGAGACCACACATGGATCCACCAGTGTCATTGCATGTATGTTCTTTTTACTAACAACAACCAGTGTCATTGCATGTGTGTTCTTTTCACAATCCACCGATGGATCCACTAGTGTCATTGCATGTGTGTTCTTTTTACTAACAATAACTAGAATCATTTCATGACTGTTCTTTTCACATACCACATATGGATCCACCGGTGTCATTGAAATGTGTGTTCTTCTCATTCACCATATCTAGAGTCATTGGATGTGTGTTCTCTTCAGAGACCACATATTTATCCACCAGTGCCACAAACAATCGGGACGCAGAGCTAACCAACAACCGCTCTGGGCTTCTAGAAGACCCGATCCCCGATTGTTAGGCGTCGTTGGATCGGGGTGCGTGGACGATAGTGATGTCCTTCGCGAGGGCGATCCGCGAGAAGTCTGTTCTGCGAACTGATTGGCCATGGCAACTACGCTGGGCCTACGTCCTTTCCCTTATCCCCTTAATCTCGGGGCCGAAGATCAGATCGTGTTCCTTCATCCCCATGGAGAGGGAGAGGCCCAAACTCAGCTTGCACGAGGCTCAGATGTTCGCCCACTACGACATACTCGTGCCGCCGTTCGCGAGTCTTCCGGCTGGCTTCGAGCTCAGCTACTCCGGGGTTCCTGTCGCGCCGCTCTTGCGCGTCAACGCGTTGGCGAGGCAGATAGAGGAGCGCTGCCACCAGCTATCGGAGCGGAAGAGCGCAATGGCGCGGTACTCGCGTACGAGCGCGTATTGGTGAAAGTTGTTCAAGAAGGAGCGGGCTACGTTGATTGAGCTGTGCAGAACCCACTGGCGGGAGATCCACCCGGATCTGCGCAACCCCGAAGGGACGCATCGCTTCTGGGCAATGCCTGGGCGTACAACCTCCACCGTTATCGATACAGCGCACCGTGAAGAATCCATGAGGAGGAGGAATGCTGCCGGGAACATCGGCATCGATTCCGACGTGGAGGAGGCTGGCGGCGACGCGGACAACGTCGTCAATGATGGAGACTGCGGGAGCGTCATAGTCGATTAGGGCCACTTAAGCATAAATTAAATCTATGTACGATATCTTAATGCGCTCTTTGGATCTGGGTCACTTGAGTCATGGTCGATTATCGTCATAATCTATATATGTTGGCCATGTTTTAGTTGTCTTTGTCTTTGAAACTAGTCGATCGAAACTCGTCCGATCCTGAAAATAAAGTTTGCGCATTCGTGACATATCTAATGGGACAATACGCTGACTCTGCTCCCAGCACTTGATGGCACAACCATAATTTGGAGTGCGCCAGAGGAGAAGGGATCGAGCGTGTTGTAATAGTGCACTACTCCTGTCCAGATATAACTGACTTAGTTTTTTTAGATATTTAATAAATGTGTCTATACCCAAAACATGTATAGATACATGTTTTAGGTTTCTCTGTCTTTCAAACTAATCAAAAGTCATCAAATTCTGAACAAACAAAGTCATTGCATTCACACCTGATGGGACAATACGCTGACTCTGCTACTTGATGACACAGTCATAATTCTGGAGTGCGCCAGAGGAGATGGGAATGCAAGGGAGATGGGAACTAGTAGCCGCGTCCAAACGCAGGTAAAAAATTAATGTAATAATATTTAAAAAAATGTAATCTGGTCCACATGACCCCATCATAGACACGTTGCACACGCCAGATATAAATAAATACGACACGGCTAGTTTAGTTTCAATGATATAATTCAACATACGATGTTACTGTGCCCGCATCTTTCTGCTCCTCTTATTAGTCTGCTAGCCCACGCTGCATTAAGCATTGATACATTGCAAATGTATCTATAATTTTTGATGTTCCATGCTTGGTTTTATCCACTTTCTTGTGTTTTCTCTACACTTTGGAGTACTTTTCTTATGATTTCTTGGACTAACCTATTAACAAGAGCCACAGTGCCAGCTGCCTGTTTTCTACTGTTTTTGGATCCAGGAAAGTCAGAAAATGAATATTCTCGGAATTGGACGGCCAGCTGCCTGTTTTCTACTGTTTTGGTATCCAGGAAAGCCAAAGTGCCTAATTTTCTGGAAGTCATCAGATGCCAGAATACGAGACGGAGAGGGGCCAGAGGGCGGCCACACCTCCTGGCCGCGCGGCAAGGCTTGGCCCGCGCCAGGGGGTGGTGTGGCCAGCCCATGCACCCCCTCGGCCTCTCCTTCTGCCTATATATTGCCCTCAGGACGAAAACCCTAAGGGCCTGATCAAAAATCCACGAAAGAGTCTGTAGCCGCCGTCATCTCCATCCCTAAATCGGGAGGGATCTGAAGCTCTTCCAAGCACCTTGCCGGAGAGGGGAATTCACCCTGGAGGCCTTCTTCATCACCATGCAAGCCTCCGGTGTGATGCGCGAGTAGTTCATCCTTGGACTACGGATCCATGTAGTAGCTAGATGGCTGCTTCTCCTCCTTTGTGCTTTCATGCCAAGATCTTGTGAGCTCCATTCATGATCAAGATCATCTATTTGTAATTATGCATGTTGAGTTTGCGGGGATCCGATGGATATTGAGATGCTATTTCAGATTGATTATTGATTCTATCACGTCTTTGTTATTTGTGATCTTGCATGCTTTCCATTGTTAGTAGCTATCTTGGCCAAGTAGATGCTAGCAACTCCAAGAGTTAGTATTTATGCTCGATATTGGGTTCATGCCTCTGGTAATCTAGGGAAGTGACAGAAATCTCTAAGGTACTAGATGTGCTGTTGCTACTAGGTAGAAAACAACAATCCTTTGTTCATAGAATAATCGTATTGTTTACTTTACATGCAGTTCGTAAAGCAATAATCTGTTGCTTGCAACTTAATACTGGAGGGGGTTCGGATGATAACCTGAAGGTGGATTATTAGTCATAGATGTAGTTGGATGGCGGTCTATGTATAATGTTGTAATGCCCAATCAAGTTCCAAAGGAGTCAAGATGATTAGTATATGCATGTATTGCTTTCTCGATGTTTGTCAATTGCCCCACTATAATTTGTTCACCCAGCATGGTATCTATCTTAAGGAGAGCCACCTCTAGTGAACTATGGATCTCGGTCCTTGTCTTTTACGTACAATCTACAAATTGTTTACTGCTTTGTGTTTACTTTCTACAAACTATTACTTCTTTCCATTCGATACGTTTAATCCTTTATTTTCCGCTAAACACGGTGAGATTGGCAACCTCATCGCAAGTTGGGGACAAAGTTCTGTGGTTGTGTTGTGCAGGTCTCCACGTTGCTACTAGCACCGGTAGTGCGCCCTGCCAAAGCTCAGCTAGTAACACCTTTGGGGTGTTTCCTTGCTCCTACTGGTTCGATTAAACCTTGGTTTCATACTGAGGGAAACTTGCTACTGTGCTCATCATACCTTCCTCTTGGGGTTCCCAACGAGATCTACATCAACCACGCTCCAGCATTTTTCTGGCGCCATACACAGAGCCATCAAGCATTTTTCTGGCGCCGTTGCCGGGGAGTCAAGGACATCTTCACAAGGGGAGTCCCTCATAACCAATCTCTTTACTTTGTTATTTTTGTTTTGCTTAGTTTCTTTTTGCTTTGTTTGCTTGTTTCTTTATCAAAAACACAAAAGAAATTAGTTTTACTAGTTTGCTTTCTTATTTGAAAACCCAAAAAATGACTACTCTTGAAAACACTAAGTTGTGTGATTTCACTAGCACCAACAACAATGATTTTATGAGCACACCTATTGCTCCACATGTTCCTAAAGCTACTTTCTTTGAGATAAAACCTGCTTTACTCAATCTTGTTATGAGAGAACAATTTTCTGGTATTGGTAATGAAGATGTTGCTTCCCATCTAAATAATTTTGTTGAACTTTGTGAGATGCAAAAGCATAAGGATATAGATGGTAATATTATTAAGCTGAAATTGTTTCCTTTCTCTTTGAGAGGAAAAGCTAAAGAATGGTTGAATTCCTTAACTAGGAATAGTATTGATTCTTGGACTAAGTGCAAAGATGCTTTTATTGGAAAATACTATCCTCCTGCTAATATTATATCTATGAGAAGTGAAATAATGAAGTTTAAACAACTTGATAATGAACATGTTGCTCAAGCTTGGGGAAGAATGAAATCTTTGGTTAAGAATTGTCCCGCTCATGGACTGACTGCTTGGATGATCATCCAAACTTTTTATGCAGGATTGAACTATTCTTCAAGGAACCTATTGGACTCTGCTGCTGGAGGTACCTTTATGACCATCAGTTTGGGTGCTGCAACAAAACTTCTAGACAATATGATGGTTAATTATTCTGAATGGCATACTGAGAGAGCTCCACAAGGTAAGAAGGTAAATTCTGTTGAGGAAACCTCCTCCTTAAGTGATAAGATTGATATTATTATGTCTATGCTTGTTAATGGGAAAGCCCATATTAATCCAAATAATGTTTCTTTAGCCTCTTTGGTTGCTCAAGAAGAGCAAGTTGATGTGAACTTCATAAGAAATAACAATTTTGGCAACAATGCTTATGGTAATAATGCTTATAGGAACAATTTTGGTAACAACAATTATAAGCCATATCCTCCCAACAATGGTAATGCTTATGGAAATTCTTACAACAATAATAAGAGTGCTCCCTCTAAACTTGAAGTTATGCTTAAAGAGTTTATTAGTAAACAAACTGCTTTCAATAAAACTATTGAGGAAAAACTCTCTAATGCTGAAAGAAATATAGCATCTTTGGCTGAAGCTCAATCTTCTTTGAATAAAATGGCTGCTAAACCTGAAACTAATGAGAATCCCTTTGCAGCTACTAATGCTATACAATTAAGAATTGATGAAAATGTTAGACTATTAGCTGAATTACATGCTAAGTGGGAAAGAGAAGAAGAAATTGCTAGAAACATTAGTGTTTCTACTATTACCACCACTAGTGTTGAGGCTAGTAATAGTTCTACTACTTTAGATGATAAATATGGTTTTTATCTTGATGGTTGCAATATCTCTGAAGTTATTAAGTTCCTACAAAAGCTTGCTAAATGTCCTAATGCTAGTGCTATCAACATGGCCTTTACAAAACACATTACTGATGCTCTCATAAAGATTAAAGAAGAAAAGATGAAACATAAAGCTTCTATTCCTATAAAACTAGAAGATGGTTGGGAACCCATCATTAATATGAAAGTGAATGACTTTGATTTCAAAGCTTTATGTGATATTGATAGTAGTGTTTCTATTATGCCTAGAAGGATTTATGATATGCTTGATTTGCCTCCACTTGAAGATTGTTATTTGAATGTCCCACTTGATGATAATGCTAAAAATAAACTCATGGGGAGTCTTAATGATGTTATTATTATGGTTAACAATGCCTATGTCCCTGTTGATTTCTATGTTTTGGATGTTGAATACAATGCTTCTTGTCCTATTACTTTGGGAAGACCTTTTCTTAGAACAGTTGGTGCCATTATTGATATGAAAGAAGGCACCATTAAATATCAACTCCCACTCAAGAAAGGTATAGAACACTTCCCTAAGAAGAGAGAGAAGATTTCTTTTGCTTCTCCTATGAAAACGAAATTTAGTCTTAATGCTTCTTCATTTGAGAACACTTGATTCTTTCTTGCTTCTTATGCCTAACTTAAATGCGTTAAAGAAAAGTACTTATTGGGAGATAACCCAAAAGTTTTAGATGAGTCTTGGAAGTTATTACCTCTGTAATAACCTCTGCTTATCCTTTTTATTTGCTTTGTGTGCCAAGAGTAACCTCTAATGAGAGAGAAGTAATGATTGGAAAAGTTGCTGTCCCGAAACAGATTTCTGTGCTTTACCGTAAACATTTGTGTAAAATCTCTGAATGTCTTTTTGAGGCGTGAAATTTTGTGCTTCTGCCCCAGGTTGTTATCTAACTTTCGTTGGTTCAATACTTTTTGATTTGAGCAACAGAAGGTCTTCGAAAAAATTCGTCTTTACCTGCTGGTCTGTTTTGACAGATTTCTGCCATTTTCTGCATTTGCTTCTTGTTGGTTTTTTTGAGTTCTTTTGGGGAATTGAGCTTTTTGAGGGAAGTGCTACAGTATCTAGTGTTCTAATGGAAGTTTATTTGGTGTTAGAACTGAACCTTAAGACCTTTTATCTTGAGTGCACTAATGTTGCTAATAAAGATTGTGTGAAGTTTTGTATGAAGGAAAAATTTCAGGTGTATGGAAGGAATGAGTAATGAGATGAAGGATGGACTAAAGCTCAAGCTTGGGGATGCCACGCGTGTCAGCCCAAGAAATATCGAATAAGTACAAGCGTCAAAGCTTGGGGATGCCCAAGGCATCTCCTTCTTCATCAATAAAAATCCCAGGTTTCTTCCAAACGCTTCATTTCTATTGTTTCATGCACAGTTGTGTTTTTCTTGGAGCGTCTTCTTTTTCGTTTTCGTTTTGTTTTCCGTTTGCTTGGTTTTCTTAGTTTGCTGAATAAATTGGTTGGACCCCCTCTTTCATACATTGGTTTGCATATAGTTTGGTTTGGTTTGGAAAAGAGTAGGAAAGTTCATACTTATGTGGTAAAATGAGCTCGTTTTTGACTATGGCCTATGCTTTGTCATGCCATGCTGGATATTGTTTTGGCTTTATGCTTAGTATTCTTTGCTGTAGCATGACTTGTTATAAACAATTGAGATTGCTTAATGTGCCTTGGATGAATCATGCATTGTTTTAGCATATTAAAGCATAGTATAGTGGCATTCTCCTTTGATGCTTTATTTGGGTTGACTTGGCGCATGCTCACACCATGTTATGACTATCTAAAGTCACCATAGCCTTTATGATCCTTTAGTTTTCAACTTGTAGTATCACTTTATGCTTTGATCAATGATGTTTTGTCACTCTGCATGATTATGGCCATTATTGCTCTCTTAGTTTGTCGCTCCCAGTCTTTTGCTAGCCTCCACAACAAAGTATGGTTCCACTCATGCATCCAACTCCCTAAACCAAGTTATTCCAAAGAGTCCACCATACCTACCTACTAGCTTATGCTATTCCAAGTATATTCATGCTTTTGTTTACCTTCCAAATTAAACTTGATATGACAAAACTAGTGATTAAAGCTCTCACAAACTTGATGGCACACTTTACTTTTCTTGCCCTTAATAAACTTGAACCATTCTGTCGTCTATGTTGTATATGCTTGCACTTATTTGTTGGGAATTAGCAGAACCATGCTTTCATGGGGAACGCTTTCAACATTGCACTTGGTACTTGTACCTAGTTGATATCATGCTCTTTTGTATATGGATGTCGTCGGTGTGAAATGAAAGGGGATCTTGTAAGTCCATGGAGTTATGTATATGTGATTAGAGAAACGCCTAGGCCGCTGGTCTAATCCATGCTGACATGGTGGAAACCTGCAGCGTAACCATAATGAGCTGTCTATGAAGCATTCTTCTTATAAAAAAAGAGTCCTATATTGAGAAAAAAAAGAGAAAAAAAAGAGATACTATGAAAATAGGAAAGAGAGAAAAAAGCACCATATTCCCATGGTAAATAAGAAGAATGTTGAGATGCTCGTTGTCTGCTTGCCTTGTCATTTTGATATGGGGATTCTTCCGTATCATTGGGCAAGGGGTACCCCGTTGGCGGTTCTCTATGATACACATGTACTTACGATGACAAGAACTTACCGGTGACTAAACTTGAGTAGCATGAGGAGCGACCCTCGTATACAAGGGACATGAGATTTCTAACTTATACTTCGTCAAGCATGTACACCATAGTTTGTTCACTTTAACCTTAATCACTTCAAGATGCTTATGATAGGGTCAATGAGAGCTAAAATATATAAGTACCATAATTTTTGGAAGCTCTTTATGAGACTTGAATCCCTACTTCCTTTTATAAAGGCCTTTCTTCCACCATTATATTCAGTCTCCACCTTCTACCTTTATGCACCTACTTTGAGAGCATAGTGGCCATTCTTAGTTCTATGTGCATTGTCCCAAGACTAGTTGATTGATGCATACTTTGATATTGCTTGTTTTAAACTATTTGTATCTAGTCACTCTTATGAACTTTGAAGGTGTCCTATGCATTTATATTTGTTACTCTATTGAGGGACAAGCTGAATACTATTATGCTATGTTTTCTTTATGTGAAACAAAACAAAGTCTTGCAAAGCATTGTTATTCATGAATATTTCGTTTGTGCCTTTTCATGTTGCATCATAGTTTCTTTGTCTTATTGCTAGAACCTTGTCTTTCATGTTATGATTGAAGTACTATGATCCCATCTTTGAATGTTTTACAAATACTTTGATCAAGTCTTTGATGGTGCATGTCACCTCAAAAATTATTCTTTTTTATCTCTTACCTACTCGAGGACGAGCAGGACTTAAGCTTGGGGATGTTGATACATTGCAAATGTATCTATAATTTTTGATGTTCCATGCTTAGTTTTATCCACTTTCTTGTGTTTTGTCCACACTTTGGAGTACTTTTCTTATGATTTCTTGGAATAACCTATTAACAAGAGCCACAGTGCCAACTGCCTGTTTTCTACTATTTTTGGTTCCAGGAAAGTCAGAAAATGAATATTCTCGGAATTGCACGGGACAAAAGACAAAGTGCCTATTTTTCCGGAAGTCATCAGATGCCAGAATACGAGACGGAGAGGGGCCAGAGGGCGGCCACACCACCTGGCCGCGCGACCAGGCTTGGCCCATGCCAGGGGGTGGTGTGGCCAGCCCAGGCACCCCCTAGGCCTCTCCTTCCGCCTATATATTGCTCTCGGGACGAAAACCCTAAGGGCCCGATCAAAAATCCACGAAAGAGTCTATAGCCACTGTCATCTCCATCCCTAGATCGGGAGGGATCTGAAGCTCTTCCCGGCACCCTGCCGGAGAGGGGAATTCACCCTGGAGGCCTTCTTCATCACGATGCAAGCCTTCGGTGTGATGGTGAGTAGTTCAACCTTGGACTACGGATCCATGTAGTAGCTAGATGGCTGGTTCTCCTCCTTTGTGCTTTCATGTCTAGATCTTGTGAGCTCCATTCATGATCAAGATCATCTATTTGTAATTCTACATGTTGTGTTTGCGGGGAGCCGATGGATATTGAGATGCTATTTCAGATTGATTATTGATTCTATCATGTCTTTGTTATTTGTGATCTTGCATGATTTCCGTTGTTAGTAGCTATCTTGGCCAAGTAGATGCTAGCAACTCCAAGAGTTAGTATTTATGCTCGATAGTGGGTTCATGCCTCTGGTAATCTGGGGAAGTGACAGAAATCTCTAAGGTACTAGATGTGCTGTCGCTACTAGGGAGAAAACAACAATCCTTTGTTCATAGAACAATTGTATTGTTTACTTTACATGCAGTTTGTAAAGCAATTATCTGTTGCTTGCAACTTAATACTGGAGGGGGTTCGGATGATAACCTGAAGGTGGATTATTAGTCATAGATGCAGTTGGATGGCGGTATATGTATAATGTTGTAATTCCCAATCAAGTTCCAAAGGAGTCAAGATGATTAGTATATGCATGTATTGCTTTCTCGATGTTTGCCAATTGGCCTGCTGTAATTTGTTCACCTAGCGTGTTATCTATCTTAAGGAGAGCCACCTCTAGTGAACTATTGATCCCGGTCCTTGTCTTTTACATACAATCTACAAACTGTTTACTGGTTTGTGTTTACTTTCTGCAAACTATTACTTCTTTCCATTCGATACGTTTAATCCTTTGTTTTCCGCAAAACACGGTGAGATTGACAACCTCATCGCAAGTTGGGGACAAAGTTCTGTGGTTGTGTTGTGCAAGTCTCCACGTTGCTACTAGCACCGGTAGTGCGCCCTGCCAAAGCTCAGCTAGTAACACCTTTGGGGTGTTTCCTTGCTCCTACTGGTTCGATTAAAGCTTGGTTTCATACTGAGGGAAACTTGCTACTGTGCTCATCATACCTTCCTCTTGGGGTTGCCAATGAGCTCCACATCAACCACGCTCCAGCATGTTTCTGGCGCCATACACAGAGCCATCAAGCATCAGTTGATGAGGATAAAAAAATGATAAAATGGCAAATAAAATAATTTTTAAGCTTACCTTTCATCCGGAGAATCGTACAAAGATGAAATTGGTAGGGATTTATTATTTCTCCTGCAGTTAGCCGAAAGATCCTCAAGAACATCCTCAATCACCCCTGCAACTTCTTCATATTCTAATACACCTCCATTATTTGCCCTTTCCTCCCTGTTCCGCTTACCCTTTTGTTTATTTTCACACCCTTTTCTCGCCGGCACCTCCACTTCTTCATAAATTGGCTGCTTACGTATGTTTTCCTCCGAGTGCTCATCACTGTCTTCGTGCTGCTCTTCTACCAGTTCTGGCTGAGAAGCCTCATTTTCTGCCACCAGGGTGTGAACAGGGACAATAGCATGTGTAACTGGGTTTTTGCACAACCTCTTGATATGGCCGAATCCGCCACAACGTCCGCATTTCCTTTTCCTAGCTCCCAGCCTTGGACCTTTATCGGTGGAGGCTTCGATCCTTAGCTTTCTAGGCCTCCTAGGTGGCCTCCTAAGAATTGGTGGTTGAAGTTTGAACCCTGGATCGACAATCTCCCAATCGTTTTCATCGGCCATAGGTGGTACGTTTTCTGCATAAGTTGCAGCAAACTTGTCCACAGAGAAATAGTTGTCGACATAGTTCTCTATTTCAGCTCCATTACCTCTAAGCTTTAAGATGAAGTAAATTGCATGGTGACATGGCAGACCAGTAATCTGCCACTGCCTGCATGAACAAGTCTTGTTTCCAATGTCTACAGTGTACCTCTGTTCACTTCCATGCTTGTATTCTGCATAAACCTCAGCCAATGTTCTGGAACTTCTGATCATCCTCATCTTTATCGTTCTCATTGCCCTGGTTCTTGCATTCAGTAACATAACCACCTTTGGAACTATTTTATGGCCTAAAAATTTTCTTGCACAAATTCTTTTCCTTAAATATATCTTCAACATTATGCACCGTCTTATTGCATCCAACAAAATAACAATTCCAAGTGTCTTCATGCCTGAAATCTTGTCATTGAAACTCTGTGCCAAATTATTGCAAACAAAATCCACCTTGCTTAACTCACCAAACTTGCTTCTGGCCCATAGCTTGGTGTGATGTTCTTCAAGGTATTTTTTCACCTTTGGTACTACATACATGTTCTGCAAGTAAGTAGCATGCGTGCTTGGGGTGTATGTGTATGCTGATCACCACAAGTACTCTTCAAAGATCTTTCCTTTGAACTTCTTCGTGAAGTTAGTAGAGAGGTGTCGCATGCATTCCCTATGCTCAACCCCAGGAAACACAACATCAACAACATTCTCAAGACCCTCGGATGCACCGGTGTGTATCACCAATCCTTCAGGGTGACCAATTACTTCCCGTAGTCTCTGCATGAACCATGTCCAGCTTTCATTTGATTCACCCTCAAGAACAACATAAGCTACGGGTAGAAGCCAATTATGCGCATGCAAAGCACAAGCAGAAGCAACATGTCCCCTGAACTTCCCTATTAAAGAAGTTGCGCCTATTGGCAAGTATGGCCTGCAGCCGTCTAGGAACCCCTTCTAGCATGCTTTCAGGCAGACAAAACATCTCCTGAAGCATATCTTATCTGCCTGCTTATACCTGACCCCCCTCGAGACCTTTTCTCTCCCTTTCACAACCTCGTAATCACTGTCAACAACACTACCAGGTGATGTTTTCTCTACCTGAGCTTTGAAACTATACAACATATGAAAACTGTCATTCCACATGCCTTGAATGAAGTCTAGAGCCATCTCCTTCCCATCAAAGACTCTATGGTAAGGAATCAAAACGCTAACTTTTTGCTAATCTTTGCTCTGAGTTCAGCAGGTCCAATGTTATGATCCTGCCTCACCCAGTCAAGTACAGTAGCAGCAATCCACTTGGTAGTCGCTGGTCTAATTTTACCACTTAAAGAAGTATTAGGGCAGTTGTGTTTCTTCGTGTTTACTTTGATCTACATTCGATAAGAATCCAAATATTTCAGAGCTAGTTATCAGCAGAATAAATATGAGAAAGACTGAAACTAAATGTAGCTATTGGAACCTGAAATGGGTGTCCACCCCGCATTGGAGATGCCTGTAATCTCCATTTACACACATTACTTTCCCTACAGTGCACCCTAAATCTCTTTTGGTCGCTCTTTTCAATGATAATTTCGAACCAACTCTGATTGCATAGGTTGCAACTGCATATCTGTAGTCCTCCACATTATCAAAGACAGTCCCCTCATCAATTGTAGGATTGTCCCTGTCAAAGTGTATCACTGGCCTGTCCACGTCTTCGTCATCGTATCTACATCCCATTTCCACATCTTCACATTCCTGTTCCTCATCGGTCCCATAGTCAGGCTCAAAGTTCGAATCAACCAAATATTCCCTACTCTCCATCCTATCAGGGTCAGCAGCCATGTCTAGATATGCTTTCTCATCATCATCCACTCTGCCACACGTTTCAGTGCCTTCATGCTCGCTTGACAAAGCATCATGCTCAAGGACAAGTTGTACAGACGTCCTGCGGTTACCAACACATATCCTTACCATCACCACGGGACTAGAAACGCTAATTGGGGTATGCAGAAAAGGAATCACAGTTCTTACCCTTCAATGTGGACGCATGACACCTTCTTCGGGCTCCATACCTCCAAAGCTCTGCACCCCACTTCCTCTCCCCCCGTTTCGTTGTCCTCTGTGCTCTCAAGACTTGAAGGAGATTCTGTGCTCTCCAGCCGCGCAGGACCCATATCCGTGCTCTCAAGCCTCGCAGGATCCATCTCCGGGCGGGATCCGGATCACCGGCGTCGTTGGGCCCCTAACCCAACGACCGACTCTCGGTTTTCATTTCCAGACACGCCTGGGTGGTGGGCGGTAGCAAGGAGACAGGACGAGAAGGGGAGGGGAGGGGACGTGAGGGGATGGCAGGGAGGGGAGGGCGGGAGGACGACGGCCCAAGGGGACGACGAGAGCGATGCACGACTGAGCGAAGTAGCGGCGGCAGGAGCAAAGGAGAGGAGCGGAGCGGTGCTGGTTGCGACAAAGCATGGAAAATTGCACAATAATGTGTTGGTGGGCGGCACCAGCCCTCGAACCTGGGACGCGCGTCATCGAAAGTGGAGGAGGCGGGCCTGCCAGTCAGAAAACATGCCACCTGTCAACGCACTATGCACGGGGAGCACTTCACGGAATTTTTTAGCAGGTCCCACATGTCAGTGTGTTTGATCAAAACTTGCATGCAGTGCATGGCTGGTTCACGCGCTAGTTCCAAAAAAAAGCCCGTTGATCCAAACTTGAATTGGCAGTTCCGCTTCTTCTCCCCCATCTCCTCGTCTCCTTGTAGTGGCAGTTCCGCTTCGTCTCCCTCGTCTGTTATCCTCTTCTTCTTCTCCTTATAGTGGCAGTTCTTCTTTCTTCCTCGATCCAAATATTCCCGCACGTAAGCCATGGCCAGTAGACGGATATAGAGGAACTGGTCCGATCTCTCGGCCGACCCACTTCGCAAGATCGCCGACTATTTGCTAGAGAAAGAGGAGTACGTCAACACCTATGCTGCTTGTCGGGAAGTCTGCACCGATTGGCGCCGCACTTTAAAGGTGCCCGAATTCCATCTCAACAACTAGATCATGATAGATCACACACTTCCAGACGTTGGCGACTTCACCTTCCTCAACCTCGCCACTGGTCGTTGCTTCAGGACAAATCTAATGGATGTCCATCGCAGGTTCACATTCACATCCAATATTTATTGGTATTTTCCATTGTAAACATCTTAGTGCTAACTGATGCCCTCTTCTTCCAAAAGATTCTACTTCGTTGGTGTTTCTCGTGGCGTCATCGTGCTTGCTCAGAGGGTGGAGCCATACCATATCAGACTGTACGATCATTAGGTTCAAGCCTGGGAAGAGGAACCAACAATTGTAATGTATGGCTTAAGTCTGGAACATACACCGAGGTCTTACCCTCTGGACGAGATACTGGCAGCACACTGCAGACGGAGAGAGTTCTCTGAACATGTGTTGCAGCACGCGGGAGCCGACGAAGACGAAATATATAGGGGAGAATGAATCCTATATTCATCCTAGGTTATTTGCTAGCATTTTCAGGTCTATTTTTCGAAGTAGAAATTTGTACTGTATTTATATTATTTTGATGAGTAGTATGCGTATTACCTTTCAGACAAAATTGTAATGTATTTAAATTTAGTACTTTCAGAATTCAAAGTATTTATTTTTAGTAGCTTCTTTCAGAATTCTCTGTGTTTGACACGGGCATCAGCTCAGCGCCAGAATTCAGGTTCCACATGGAAAATTGCACAATAATGTGTTGGTGGGTGGCACCACCCCTCGAACCTAGGATGCGCGCCATCGAAGGTGGAGGGGGCGGGCCCGCTAGTCAGAAAACATGCCATGTCGGCATCCCCTGTTTTTGATGCCCTTTTAAAAAAGAAAACACACCACGTCGTTATCCCCTGTTTCTGATGGTGTTGCTACAATCGACGGTACATGGTGGCATATAAATAATATCATATAAACATAAGGGCACAGTCGTCAACATTTCTAAAATGAAACCCGGTCCCATCTCCTACCTGTCCTGGTACATTGCCCGATGAGTTGGATAGCCACGACCGATCTTTTTAGTATGTTCACACTCTTATGCTGAGAAGGGAAATAAAGATTGAGCTGTTAATGCAACGAGTGTCGAATTATTACCCTCTAAGGAAATGGGAAATGGTTATTTTCACGCGTGCCCGTAGTCCAAACCTACTGTCAGTCTTTCACTCCCCTTCTCCGACTAACCACAGTTCACCTTGTGCAGCTCCTCCACGCCGCACCAACTAGGGTAACATGGCCCCGCCTAAGCCGTCGCCACCGCAGCGACAGTCGCCAAAACTGGGGTATTTAGCCCCTCTAAGGCAGGCCATGAAGCTCTACTTCAAGGCCGATCTCCCATTGCCCTACCAGGCGGATGATTGCCCCGAATGTGCCGAATCGGCCGCGGCGGCGACTGCGCCGTCGTTGGCGCCAGATGCGGCAAGCAGGGCCAAGAGAGCGATGTAGAGAAATTGCGCGGCGACATTATGGCATGCTCTAGGCAGTGGGAACAAGGTACGTATCAAATTGTTCATGAGAGCATGTCGCCGCCGAGGGTACACACCCTCGAACAGGGCAGTGCCAAGGTCTGGAACTCTCGCGTCCATGCTTCGGCGCGGACTACCTTACCTCAGTGGGGGAGGCTGGGAGCACGCCGTCTGCGGCAAAGACGCTCCATCCTATGCACTGTCGAAGGCCGTACCATGGCAGCGACCAAGAATCTACACTCAGCATGCTGGATTGTTCGATAGCCGGAGCCGGCGGCGGGCATCAGCTCAGCCTCGGAATTCAGGTTCGAGTTCACACGGACCTACGATCCTGAGAAGGAGATGTCAAATTTCAGTCTCGAAGAAATCGTTGCGGCGGCGCGGATGGTCCAACTGAACCAGGACTAGCGCATGCAAATCGCTCGTGCATGAACGATGCAGATTTCTTTTAGTTTGGCGGGAAGGCAATAGATCAGTTTGGGTTAAATGATCAAAGAACTTATGTCCTCTCAAGGCAATTGGCCAGCCAACTTTTCTGGTGGAGATCTGTAGTTTCCTCTGTGTAGAATAGTTAAGTTCAGACTGAAGAATGGCTTTTGTAGATGAAATGGTGACGAATTGTTCTATAAACTAGTAGGAAGTTTAGCCCACTTTTGTGCAGGTATAAGACCCTTTTGTATGGAAGTACTACTGTTGTAAGCAAATACTATCAAGTATCTATTTCCTTGAATTACTAGTCGTGGTTCAATCCAGTTAATTGGCATCTTTTTATCCCAGAGTACAGATTTTGCGTCTGCTGTCTGTGTTGTAAACTATTTTTCCTTTGTCTTGTGTTGCCTGCAAAATGGTCCTACAGTTCAACGTGTTACAAATATAGCTACCTTGTACTTGAAGAGGAGATGGACTACATTTTCCTGGCATCCACAGAATTGACATTGCTCATTGCCAGACCACCCTATTTTCATGAGGTTATCCTTGGTTATTCACAGAAATTATAAAGCACGGTGTTCAACTACATCAATTCAAACTATTACACACACTACATCAAATTCATTACCCACACATACTACATCGATTCAAACTATTACACACATATACTACTTCAAACTATTACACACACGTACTACATCGATTCAAACTATTACACATATTTAGTCGATGCTAACTTCCTACTACGCTCTCCATACTACAAATTCATTAGCCACACATACCACGGCAATTCACTAGAGCTCTGTCTTCACTCGAGGGAAATCAGAACCACCATCTCGTCCAAGCCTGGTCCCCCCACCGAAACTGTGTGCGCCGTCACGAAACGGTGGTGGTCTTGTGCCATCGATCCTTCCAGGCCAACACTGCAGGCGATGAGGACGCTTTCTGGCAGCCTCTTCGGGGCCCTGAATGCCATGTACTGATTCTAGAACCTCCTCCAGGTGGATGATGACTGGGTGCTTCCAGCAAAGCTGTCGCCCTGCCCTACTTGGAATCTGCACCTCGTACATCTTAGGAACGGCGTCAAGATCTTTCAGCCATGCCTTTACCGTGATGACCCATCTGTCGCTCGGTGGAACGATTTCCACTAGCTCGCCGCCAAGGCTACTAACGACCAAGCATCCAATGGGAGGCCGTCAAAGCCGAGTTTGGAGAAGAAACGAAGCTGCCCCAAGCGATCATCCCACCCACAGGCGTGATGCCAACGCATGAAGCTCATTTTCTCCCCACAGCACTCGAAAGAATGGGAAGAATGCAGAACGCGCTCGGTGTCTGAGTTGTGCTCGAACCGGACGAAAAAATAAAATGGTAGTGCGCATACCTCAATGTTGACCTCATTTTGTCTGATCCCAAAATGAGACCTGAAAGCCGACAACAACTCTGCCGGCGACACGGCAGGACGGACCCCAGCACGGTGGCCATGAGAGCGTGGTCATCGAACTGCTGTGCCAGGGCTACCATGCCTGGGGTGCGCGGCAGCATGCAACTTCCCGAGGCCGGTCGTCGGCCTGGATCGCCCGACGGGACACGCTCCGCCATGCGAGAAGGACTAGCCAGAGGCGAGATATTAGTCCGGGGACGTGAAGCTCCGATACGGCGGACGATGCAACGGTGACGGCTGCGAGCTTCGACTAGAGGCGTGGGAGGTTGACCGGACATGGCGGGGACGCAAATTAGAGCAAGTGCGAGCTCCGATCTGAGACGAGCAGCCGGAGCTGACCTAATGTTATGGGGAGAGGAGCAGGGGAGAAGACCAGAGCAGAGCAAAGAAATAGATCTCGTCCACTCAGGGATCTGGTCCATGCAGGGGTAAGCTAGTCCACGACCGCAAAAGATAACGGGCAATATTGACACGGCGGGCCAAGAAGAGTTGACCTAACGGTGGTATTTGAGTTCAACTGTTTTTCGTCTGGTTCAAACGACCGTTTGGCTGTTAGATTTGTATTCACCCCCATTTGGCCCTTCTGGACAATTGGCGAATCTACTATGGCCCCTCCGCGCAATTGATGACAACTCGGGTACCGCGGTGCGCTCACCCACCAAGTTTGGTAACGCAAACGAACATTCCCCACCCCCGCGGGCAACCGGTAGCGCCGCCACCCTTCCTCATCCTGAGCCCCTCCTCCCCGCATTCTCCCTACCGCCATCATCAGCGACCGGCACTGGGCATGCCTCAAGCGGCGCTGCCGGCGGCGGGCCCCAGCCCTTACCCCTTGGCCTCTCCTACGCGGGATGGAGGGGCGATGGGGGTGTCCCCAGGCGGCGGCGGAGCCCCCGGCACTGGCGAGGATGGTGCAGGAGGCGCAGGTGCCGCTGTTGGCGGTGGGGAACAGCGTCGGACTAGTGGGGCTCGCCCTCCCGACCTAGATCTGGGCCCACCGAGCTCAAGCTGGGCCTAGACGGGCTTCCCGGTGAGGTGGTGGTTCTCCCGGTGGATGGTGAAGCTGGAGCTGGTGCGGGGTTTGGCGGTGTTGATGACGCCCTTGATGTAGTGCAGCGGCATGGGCTTTACGGGGCCATTCAAGCTCGGCCTGGCCGAAAGTCCTGGTTTGCCCCTGCTGTTGCATCCGGTCGGCGGCTACCCTATGGCGGCGGAGGTAGTTCCCTCATGCGTGTGATTGCTCCCACCGACCTTGCCAAAGGTTCTTCTTTTCGGTCTACCGGCCTCGCAACCCGGGACATGGTGCGACAATGGCGATGACTGCGAGACCATGGTGGCATGCGTTGGTGGGCGAAAAGCTTGGTGGAGCGAGGCAGAGTGTCAGGGGGTCTGGTTTGTTGGGGGTCAGGAGAAATCCTTGCTGTCTCGAAACCAACGTGGTGACGTCTGCGGGTGTCATCATCCTTCCTGAAGGCCG
The DNA here is from genome assembly GCA_916181665.1 of Avena sativa. Taxonomy (NCBI): domain Eukaryota; kingdom Viridiplantae; phylum Streptophyta; class Magnoliopsida; order Poales; family Poaceae; genus Avena; species Avena sativa. The sequence continues at coordinate 98,728,071 of OV702287.1, read as the reverse complement.
TCGGGTATACTTCTGCCACACCCCCCATAGCATACTAGGGAAAACCCTAGAACGCGTTCCAGGGGAAACCCTTGGATTGGTTCGAGCAGCAACATCGTCATCGTCGCTTCCCTTCTTGGAGGTGTTACTTGGTACGCGACGCTTCAGAGTGCTAGGAGCGAGGTGGTAATTCTCCGGAGGGCACAGTGGTGGCGACTCATCTCCTTTTGTGTTGTATCACCGGTGTCGGGCATTGTTTTCCCTTCCATTTCTTGTTTGTTTTGGGTTGGTTTTGTGTTGTATACCCCAGCAGTGATATCCCAGTTGTATCGGTTGTTTGCTATATTAATATAGCGGGGCAAAAGTCTGATTCGAGGAGGAAAAGAGAGTTTCAAAACAAGATTAGTATTGAATATATTTTAACAATGTTTGAAAATCAACTTCTCAAACTTGATGAAAGTTTGATAAACTTTATGAAACCTAGCGAAAATATTTTTCAAAACAATCCGTTTCACTATGTTTCAAACTTTATGCAACCGTGCTAACATATTTAGTTTTATTAGATAGCGGAAGCATTTAATATTTTTTATCTACTTTAGTTTTATTTTATTAGGTTTCACTGTGTTTTACAATCCACTATAATTTTCATTGTGTTTCGGAATTTAGATTTTGAATTTTATCAAAACAAAACCAATTTCAACTTGTTTAAAATATATTGTGAAAGTAATAGATTAGCTCAAACGGATTGTTAATCTGATATTTATTTTGATACATAAGAGCTCTTTCAAATATAAGATTAGAAATAACATCAACTAATGTATAAGAGAGAGAGGGTGTGGAAGGACATATACTGTACTATTTGCATGCAAAGATGCTTTGCTATATCAGAACAAAGGATAAAGACTCCATGCATTTCCTAATCCTAAAGGTCACTAAGAAACCAACAGTCTATGCAGCAAGCGATCTCACGCGCATGCTAGACTTGTATTTCTCGTGCAGAGGCTCTGTCAAGCACACAAGCTTAAGACCAAGAAGTTATGTATTTGTATGAATCATTAGATCTAGAGAGTCCCATGCTGTTTTCCATAATGGCGAAATAGTGATTGGGAATGTGAGTCCTCAAAGATTCTTGTCCACTATATCTTGTTGCTATTTGATTTATGGAACCATTGTAATATAATATATAATCTCAGATATACCTTTCTCGATGTGGTGCCTTCTTTTGGGCTTGTGTTATGGAAGCCTGCTTATAGATTCCCGTGTGGAGAAACTACGTGAAGGGGTTTGCGCACGAAAATAATAATTTTTTTCCTATGACAAGAACCCTAATGCCAGGACCTACCTATTAGTAATGCAGTAACGGGAGGCGCTTTTAGAGAACTTACCCTTGAAGATCGAAAAGCATTGTCAACACTCGGGAGAGCGTGGTTGATGTGGACGAACTGAAGCCGGCCTCGAGGTCATGTTGAAGTCTCGATAGCTCCTGCGGCTCCAACGACTCCTAGTGCCCCAAGTGTTGCACCTCGCAGGGAGTTACACATGTCTGGTGCCTGACGATGACTCCCGCTCCTCCGATCCAGCAGCAGTTGCGGAAGTAGAGCTTCTGGATCCGAATCCCGCAGCACAACAGCGCTTCACGAGGAAGAAGTCTCTCGCTCGCATGATCCTTACTTGGGACCATGGTCACGGGAGAGAGAGATAATCATCTGGAGGTCTCCCCAAAAGATAGGGAACCTTTTTATTGATTATTGTGTGTTTAATTTATCAAAATAACTCTCTTTATATAGGGGAAAAAACCCACATAGGCAATTGCCTTAGCCATGTGGGACTAAACAAAGGAGAGGGGAGAGGGGGGTTGGCTACCGCCGGCCAGGGACCAAGTGGGCCCCACGCAGGGTGCCTTGGCCCAGCCGGCCACCCCTTCCTCCTTCCTCCCTATGGTCTTTCCTCATGGGCCCTATTCCCTATGTATTTTGGCCCAATTAGGTATTTGACCCTTTTTAATTCTTTTATATTTTATTGAATAAATATAAATGAATAATTAAAACAATATTCAATATTCACTTACATATTATTCAAACCCTGTTGATGTGGAACTCCTTCCATCTCATTCCGGACATCCTCCGGACTTACCAAAACGCTTTCGGTTTTCTCTATCTCTTTTCTTTAGTGATTCTGCTGATACCAAAACACTCTGTAGGCATCATCAAGCCCTTAAGCATGAGACCCCATGGTTCGGGAATACTCCAGACATGGTACGGACCCTCCCGTACCAATAATCATCAAAGGGACCTGGATGGCCATGTTGATCCATGTGCATTCCACAATACCAAACCACTCTTTAAGCATCATCAAGCCCTTAAGTGTGATATCCCACGGTCCAGGAATACTCCAGACATGGTAGGGACCCTCCTGTACATATGATCATTAGAGGGACCTGGATGTTCATGTTGATCCCCGTGCATTCCACGAAATCTTTTGTTGTTGAACCATGAATGTCGTGTCATATTGCTTTTGTCTCTCGATACTTGCATTGTACGAGATCTGATCAATGACATCACCATGTCGTGTTCAATCTAGTTATCAACAAATGCCATTTGACTCATTCCGACAAGTGATATCCCCGTGATCAAATCACGCGCTGCGTAGCTATTGGATATAACTTCTCCGAGTGGGCCCTCGAGTATCTTTTCCGTCACGCGGATGGACAAATCCCGCTCTTGATGCATATTGCCTCAACTGTTCCTCCAAATACTTGAACACACCTTTATGATCACCGAGTCACCATATGACGTTTGATGCTATCTAAGTATCCTCAGGTAACAGTGATTGATATGGCCTCACGGTCTAAGAAATAAGACACTAGGTATATTCTAATCATCGTAACTTGAACTTCGTGACATGATCGGACCACGATGCTTAGGTTGGGTATAGCTCATCATATCATTCTCACAATGAGGTGACTCCGTTGTCAACTGGCATAAATTCCACATGATTAGGAAACCTTGATCATCTGTTGACAAATGAACCAGTGAATAGAGCTTCACTAGGAACTCTTGCTTGTTTATATATCACACGTGTATTGATGTTTCCTTTCAACACCGTTATATCATGCTATAAAACTTAATCATAAACTTTATGAAATATGATAATAATCCATATTATTATTTGTCTCTAGGGCATATTTCCAACAGTCTCCCACTTGCATTAGAGTACAAATAAACTAGCTGCATTTGTTCCTAATCATTGGCACAATGTATCTCGGCATCTTTGATCATGCTTGCTCATGGAAGAGGTTGAGTCTTGGGTCTGGACTTTACATCCCCAAATCCTTTGCAACTTACTAATGTCACCTTGATTGACATTAATACTTTATCATCCCATGATAACATCTGTGTGTATGCATCGTAGTCATGGCGGTAGAATGAGGTCGGTTTCCAGGAGCCAATAGTGACGTTAGATCAGCCACAATGAGCTTTCTCATGGGCACTGTGCCCTAGGACACACCTTCGTTGTAAATACGAACTAGTCCCGCCATAACAATATACATCAGGTTTGATGGTACGCTTATCTTTTATTTATAAATTTAATCATCGAAACACTAGTGCACTATGTGCAACTTTTGATGTTTTATCACCTCGCTTCCTACTTGACTTCAGTCGGTATTATCGATGCTGGGATTTCCAATCTTTTGAGGTTAACATATTCTCTTATAACATAACCCTTTATGTTTTAAGACATGTCATCCTTTACAAATATGAAAACATGTCTACAGTTCTCAATTAGACACCGTGGACAAACTTAGCTCAGCGTTTCGTGATTCATACTTAATCACTTTTCAAACATTCATTCTTGGAACATATATTATGTTAAGTTGTCATTATGGTTTTTCAAGATAGAACCTATGTCTCAACATAGTGGATGACGATAATCCTTTTCTTTCTTTTCAACCATTAATGTTTAACTTCATGTTATTCCTAATTCGAGTGACTAAGGATCATTGCTTAATCAATACCTATTCTGAAACTATTTTTAGAATCCTTTTTAGGAATACAACATAATATCGTAATATACTTATTTTCAACTTCTAATCCCTATAAATCATTATTTATCGGTACTTGTGCTTTCATTCTTAATGTGTCATACACACTTGAGAATTAATCATTAAGCTCCCACTCAAAATATGTTCCCAACATATTTGAGTCCGAGACTTATATTGCTCCTACTCAAAATACGTTTCTTACATATTTGAGTCTGAGACTTATATTGCTCCCGCTCGAGAATATGTCATTCACAACCTCCAGGAAGACTTTTATAGCTTCCACTCAATTTCATGCAAATTGCATATCTTCTCAATGTTTTTGAACATCCTCAAAATCTCTTGATCAATTGTAAAACTTGAGAGTTTTATTACGAGACGCTAGTACTTTACTAGTATCCAATCCAATAGACTCTTAGCACTGATGAATCAAATTCTTTTTGAATTTGTCCAATACATTATTCATGACAAATCGTGCCTTTTTCATTCACCTTTTCCATCATGACGTTGAAGTCGTTTGGAAAATTCAAGTAACCCTTTACTTGATAAGATTCAGCAATGAATTGCTTTCTAATCTTAAGTGAATTTTTCCTCTAGGATTTCTCATAACTTTAGTTTACCATTACTTTCCTTTGTAGTTCGTAGGTATGACATATTCTAGTAATATCACAAGTGCTTCACAAATGTCTCCATACAATATGTGGGGTACATTTTTGAATCCTACTTTATGTAGTGAAAACACTAGTGGGGAAAACACAATGATCATTTATCATTGATTATTTCCTTTATGAAGAGAATTGTTTAGGAATGCTTTTCCATTGAGCTGCTCAATACTCTGATGCAGGGTTGTGAACCCTCATCGTGTTTTTCCACTATCTTCCATTAGCTTCATATTCGAGAACATAAACTTTCTAAAAAATGCACCAAAATTCAAGCAACACTAATTTTGCCTTTCTTTTGCTTCTAGCCATGGATTTCATATTCATATTTTGCAATGAATACTCTAAAAGGACTTATTTGCTATTATTTTGGTGATACCGAATAACTCCAAAACTTTCACACGATCCATACAATATATGGAGCCGATCTCACGAATTCAGATGGTTCATTATATGTTCTAATTAAGTGTTTACTATTTCTAACTAATGGTATTTATATTTACACTACAACGATTTATTCGGTGCCATCTATTCACCCACTTGATAATTAATATCACATTGTGATGCTTTGCACTTTGACGTATCAAATGCATTGTATTTCACAATTTCTTATGCCAATTTTATAACGTCGAATTTCATTACTATTGATCAAATCAAAGTAATTAGATTCTCTTTTATTCTTTAATACCCTTGGAATATGAAATATTTTGATCATATCAAATAGTTTCACGCCCATGTTTCCTTTGGTAAACCTTTTATAAAATTAAACAATCATATAATGATAATCACCACTTTTTTGAAATACAATACATTGAATATGCATTCTCTTTCAACAATTCATAGAACACTTTGCATTCATGCAATACATAGTGTTTAAGTTATTTTGCCAAACATGGGCATGATTCATATGCGACAAGAAATCAAATGTCTTTCATATATTATCAAAATAACTTCAAATTGATTCAATGGTTTCATTGAAAATGAATATATCATTAAGTTGGGTATTTTCATGGCATTTTTAATGTTTTACAAATGTTCATGCATTATCAATTAGTTGCATAACAAGGATGATTCACACATAATCAAACAACAAATGAACACAAATAGAAATCATTCATATAAGCAGAACAAATGTTTGTTACAAACTCATATGAATAACCGTCTCACGAAGTGTGAGACATACTAAAGAAGTTCACAATCCATTGTTTACAATAACTATCCAAAAACGATAAAGTAAATGATAAATGTCGAGGGAGAGTGTCGTTGGCCATCATCATCATGCTCGCCATCAACACGCAATGTCACCTCCTCTCCAGCAAGCAGCTCTCATGCAGAAGGACCTGTTTTCACCAAAACAGAACAGGTATCAAATACTTTAACACTGCAATATGTGTTTGCAAGATTATAAAATTTATAAAACTATATATCAAATATATACCTTTGTCATCGATGACCTCTCCGGCAATGGGTTCAACTTTCACATTCCTGAAATGTGATATGAACTGGTGGAAATCCCGTGTTTCCCCATCACCTCTCATGATAAAAGTCCTGGCATGTGCTTGGTAGCTAGGAGGCAGTGACTGAAACACAACTCCTATTGCAAAAGAGCTCGTGAACCAGTTGTCTAGGAAGTATGCAAGCCTCATGTACGCATCATGCATGCACTCCAAGTGGTCGTCAAGCAAAGAGTTCTCCTCCATCTTTATGGAGAGGAAATCTCGCATCAGCTCATGCTCCCATATGCGCACTTGTTCCATGAAATGTGATCTAAGCTATACCATTATCTTAAAAGAGTCAAGATTGCCCACAATTGGCCACAGCTCAGCAACCATTCCGAAGCGCATTGTCACTAATATGAAGGTGGACATCTCACGATGGTAATAGCGGTCTTCCCGCTGCTCTAGGGTCTCATATAAATAGGGCTGCTCCAAATCCATCTCGTAGAGTATATAGTCGACCACATCATTCTCACTAAGGAGAACATGGAGACGCGCAACCCACATAGAAAAGTTTGATCCGTCTAGTTTGAGATTTTCTCCATCTAACCAATCGTCAACAGGGAAGGTTGCATCTAGGAGAACCATTTTATACATATATAATTGCAAAAAATAAATTTAGACTAAGTTTATAATTATATGAGTTAAAACAATAACTCCACTAAATACTCCTATCCCCAGAAGGGTTTTAGCAATTACACAATCCTTATTCACTACACCTCCCCAGATCGTCACGTCCGGCGATATAGTTGCAAAGGTGGATGCCAAAACGTCAATGACATCATTCATGCGACTCGTGCTCGATCTTTCGACCATCCGTATACGAGGCCATGTCTACACATTCTAGGCTCGCCAACTCAACCTTAGTGTATTCGTTGTGCAACATGGCTTACACCCACTATATGCGAACGCAGATATGTCTGACACGCGATCGTCAAGGCCTGCCTCATATCGGAGAACTTTCTTGGTGGTGCACACTAAGGGAGAACACTTACATTGGTATTTTAGTTAGGTATCATATTATTAGGCTACCGTCGAGTATCTAGTACTAGCACACAATAAGATGCACAAATAATAAACATTGAATGTAAGTGCAATGCGATATGATCCTTCACGTTGTGATCTCCATCCCGCGCCACCAGATTCCAGCGCCAGGGTCCCGGCGCCACAGGCACCAGGGTATTGGTGCCTCCGGCATGGTAATCCATCATCTCCATGACCATATACTACTACTTAGGAAAATTAAGTAAACTAATTTACCTTTGCCACAACCACATCACATCACAACGCCCCCTGCAAAACAAAGTTAGATGCCTCTACTTCATCTTCGCATGTTTTACGTGGCTGATAGGGGTTTCGCACAAGAACCGTTCTTACCTACGAACTTCCACCACAACGCTGATCAAATAGTTGTCTATAATACACCCATTTCGGGCCCTGCTTTGCAAATGGCATACCAACTAATGCGAGAGAGACAGACACCCCCCAAAGACACTTTATAAGGTACAAGCCGTATGCCAAGCATGGACTAGTCTCGTGAATGAACGCGTAAAGTTGGTTGGGGGCCAATTCATCAAGCATTATTGCGGTATATACAAGCACACGTGGGAGGGTAACAACTAAAAGATCAATGCCCACATGCTACAACTCGTGTGTTCTACCCGTACTAGCAATACTACGCATAGATCTAGCTCTGATACCACTGAAGGGGCTTGCGCATGAAAACAATAAATTTTTCCCTACGCCAAGAACCCTAATGCCAGGACCTATCTATTAGTAATGCAGTAACGGGAGGGGCTTTTTACGAACTTACCCTTGAAGACCGAAAAGCATAGTCAACGCTCGAGAGAGCGTGGTTGATGTAGACGAACCGAAGCCGACCTCGAGGTCGTGTTGAAGTCCTGATAGCTCATGCGGCTCAAACGACTCATAGTTCCCCAAGTGTTGCACCTCAGAGGGAGTTACACATGTCCGGTGCCTGACGATGACTCCCACTCCTCCGATCTAGCAGTAGTTGTGGAAGTAGAGCTTCTGGATACGAATCCCGTAGCGCGATGGCGCTCTGCGGTGAACAAGTCTCTTGCTTGCACGATCCTTACTTGGCACCACAGTCACGAGAGAGAGAGAGAGAGAATCAACTGGAGGTCTCCCCAAAACATAGGGAATCTTTTTATTGATTATTGTGTGTTTAATTTGTCAAAATACCTCTCTTTATATAGGGGAAAAGCCCCCACATAGGCAATTGCCTTAGCCACGTGGGACTAAACAAAGGAGAGTGGAGAGGGGGGCTGGTCGCCACTGGCCAGGGACCAAGTGGGCCCCATGCGGGGTGCCTTGGCCCAGCCGGGCACCCCTTCCTCCTTCCTCCCTTTGGTCTTCCGTCATGGGCCCTTTTCCCTCTGGATTTTGGCCCAATTATATATTTGACACTTTTTAATTATTTTTTCTTTTATTGAATAAATATAAATGAATGATTAAATCACTATTAACTATTAACTTACATATTATTCAATCCCGGTGATGTGGAACCCCTTCCATCTCATTCCGGACATCCTCCGGACTTACCAAAACCCTTCCGGTTTTCTCTCTCTTTTCTTCGGTGATTCTGCCGATATCAAAACACTCTTCGAGAATCATCAAGCCCTTAAGCGTGATACACCACGGTTTGGGAATACTCCAGACATGGTAGGGGCCCTCCCGTACCAATGATCATCAGAGGGACCTGGATGGCCATGTTGATCCCTATGCATTTCATGAAATCTTTTATCGTTGAACCATGAACGTCGTGTCATATTCCTTTTGTCTCTCGGTACTTGCATTGTCCGAGATTTGGTGAATGACATCACCATGTCGTGTTCACTCTCGTTATCAACAAATGCCATTTGACTCGTTCCGACAAGTGATATCCTTGTGATCAAATCCGAAAAGGCTAGAAAAAGGGCACGCTTCTGGGAGATTGCGCCGCGTCGCTGCTGCTGCCTCCACGTGACGGGCGCGGAGTGCCTCACGCGCTGTACTGGCCTTCTCCCGCGCGACACGTGGTGGATGCGGGGAGGGTCACGGTTCCTTTTTCCTTTTCTTTTTATAGATTTGAACATGAAAACTGCGATATCTTTCAAAAGGAGAGTCCAAATCGATATCCGTTTTCACAGCCTTGCTAGTCACGTCCAGATCTTCAAAATTAGATCCATTGTTGCTATGTTTTGATGAACTTCTTTCTCGTACTGCTTTTGATGCGTAGGTTCGACTGCCTTTTGGTCTAGTACACGGTGCCTTCGGTTGCAATGCACGGCACGATGTCCAGGCAGTGTACTACACACTGTCCAGGCAGTGCACCGTACATGCACTGCCTTATTGTTCTGTGTTGCACTGCCTTAGTTCGCAGTGCACTGCACGGTGTCCAGGGAGTGTACTATGCACTGTCCATGCAGTGCACCGTCTATGCACTGCCTTGTTGTTCTGTGTTGCACTGCCTTAGTTCGCAGTGCACTGCGCGGTGTCCAGGCAGTGTACTATGCACTGTCTAGGCAGTGCACCATCCATGCACTGCCTTGTTGTTCTGTGTTACACTGCCTTAGTTCGCAGTGCACTGCACGGTGTCCAGGCAGTGTACTACGCACTGTCAAGGCAGTGCATCGTCCATGCACTGCCTGGTTGTTCTGTGTTGCACTGCCTTAGTTCGCAGTGCACTGCGCGGTGTCCTAACAGTGTACTGCCTCGTTGTACTGCCTTGCACTGCCTTCGGTCATAGTGCACTACGCGGTGTCCAGGCAGTGCATCGTCCATGCACTGCCTTGTTGTACTGCGTTGCACTGCCTAAGGTCGCAGTGCACTGCACGATGTTCTTGGAGTGCATGGTCCATGTATTGCCTTGTTGTACTGCGTTGCACTGATTTCAGTCGATAGTAAACGAGTTGCCCCGCTTGTGCAATGCCTTATTGCACTGTGTGGAACTGCCTGTCGTTGCGTGCAATGCATGAGCAGCTAGCCACGGGGCCGGGTTGCCGTGTGGCTGGAAATACACGTGTTGTTGTGCGGCCGGAAATACACGCGCTGCCGAGTGGCCGAAAATACGCAGGGTGAACTTTCACACGCCATGTGTCGGACTGCCGTTCGGCCGGAAATACGCGCACTACCGAGCGGCCAGAAACATGCGCGCTACAGCCGAAACGCGTGCTTCCTAAAGAGTGCGCTCCCGCTAGTCGTCCTCGATCAAATCACACGATGCGCAGCTATTAGATATAACTTCTCCGAGTGGGCCCTCGAGTATCTTTTCCGTCACGCGGATGGAAAAATCCCACTCTTAACGCATATTGCCTCAATTGTTCCTCCGAATACCTAAACACACCTTTATGATCATCGAGTCACCTGATGATGTTTGATGCTATCTAAGTATCATCGGGTAAGAGTGATTGATATGGCCTCACGGTCTAAGAAATAGGAAACTAGGTCTATTCTAATCGTCGTAACTTGAATTTCATGACATGATCTGATCACGATGCTTAGGTTGGGTATAGCTCATCATCTCATTCTCACAATGAGGTGACTCCATTATCAACTGGCATAAATACCACATGATTAGGAAACCTTGATCATCTGTTAACCAATGAACCAGTGACTAGAGCTTCACCGGGAACACCTGGTTGTTTATATATCACACGTGTATTGACGTTTCCTTTCAATATAGTTATAGCATGATATGAAACTTAATCATAAACTTTATGAAATATGATAATAATACATAGAAACTCCCGAGAGACTTCTTTTGGGCTTATGATGTTTTGGCTTATTTGCTGTGATTAGTTGTGAGATGTCTATAATGTCCCTGGGTTTTATTTGTGCACGTAATAAACCGATATATGGTATACATATACTAATTTGAGAACGATAAACATGTGACTTGATCACATTGCAATACTTATGTGGGTAATTTCCATCATATCATTCTCCAATAATATGACTCCTTTGTTAACTGGCATAAATGCTCCATGATCAGGAAACCTTGATAATCGGTTGTCCAACGAACTAGTTGAATAGAGGCTACTAAGAACCTAGTTTGTTTACATACCACACATGTATCAATGTTTCCCCTTGATATAGTTATATCACAATATGAAACTATTATGAACTAATAATTCGAGATATGGGAATAAACCTATTTATTATTTGCCTCTAGGGCATATCTCCTTTAGTATCCCACTTGCACTAGATTAAAAATAATCTAGTTGCATTTGTTATCACTTTTGATCATGCCTGCTTATGGGAAATGTCTTGTCTTTGATCTCGTTTACTAGATCCGTATGTATTTTGCAAATCATTAAGTGTCTCCTAATTTTATACTTACAACATTATCTCATAATGTAATGAAGTACTCATTTGGTGGCAAAGTGGGACTTCTATTTCTGAGTATTTCCAATGATGGTCGATCAATCATGAGGACTTTCACTATTGTCATTATACTAGAAATGCATTTAGCTGAAGTCGGACTTCATAAGCCAAACTAGTCATACTTTTAGTCACCTAATTCAATATGTATGTAGATTCTTCCCTAGTTTTCTATTATCTGCTTATTACTAGTCCAGTGATTCATTAATCACTTCAAAACTATTCTTTATCAAGAACATGGGTCACACTCTAGCCAAGTATACAACACATTGATTTCGTGGAAGACATATGGCAGATTCATATGGGATGAACTTCATCTCCTTTTCTCCCATCAATATTTGTTGTTTATACCAATGTTTCACCTAGTTCAACAAGCAAGAACAATTTATCTTGTTTCATTCTAAAAACTCTTCAGAATCCAGCCTAGTACATTCTGAACATATTCCTAATAGAATTTTTTGACTTTTAATGTTTATTAAATATATACCACAAATATACCTATCTATCTCAATAGATTTCAATATCTAATATTTTATTCAACTTCATTCATAGAATATTTAATATTAAATATTACTAATATCAATCACGCCATCCACTATATGTCAAACACATATATTTAGGATGTTCATGTAACACCCCGGACTCTATGTGCTCAGGCTGTCACTCCTAGCAACTTAATAGGATATCTAAACTGGCCCCACAAACCAACACTAGTCTTTTCTACTCACTTTTTCCTCACTCGTGCGCACCCGATACGCACTTCCTGGTCGGTCACCCATCCTAAAATTTATCCAGGCCATGCATGCTTAACCTCAGAGTTCTTTTCAGATGAGCTTACGAAAAATAAGTTGCAATTTGTTGATATGAGTATCCTATCAATCCTATTAAGCCATGCACCAGGATCTCACATAAACCCACCCTTAGAAATCGATGCCCTCGTTGATCAACCACAAGCCAGGAACGTCCCCTCTTGTCACACGTATGTGCAACCAGTGCCGACACATGTGCCATGCCATGTCCACTCTGGGCCACATGCACCATGCTCCACATGTCCTCCACTAACCCATACACGCTCATGTAACCGTGAGGATCGGCTCTAATACCACTTGTAACACCCCAGACTCTCCATGCCTAGGATGTCACTCCTGGCTACTTAATAGGATATCTAGACTGACCCCACATACCAACACTATTCTTTTCTGCACACTTTGTCCTCACTCGTGCGCACCTGGTACCCACTTCTTGGTCGGTCACCCATCTAGTGCCGACACATGTGCCATGTCGTGTTCACTCTGGATCACATGCGTCATGCTCCACATGTCCGCCACTGACCCGCACACACCCGTGTAACCACGAGGATCGGCTCTGATACCACTTGTAACACCTCGGACTCTCCGTGCACAAGATGTCACTCCTGACAACTTAATATGATATCTAGACTAGCCCCACAGACAAATACTAGTATTTTCTGTGCACTTTGTCCTCACTCGTGCGCACCCGGTACCCACTTTCCAGTCGGTCACCCATCCTCAGATTGCTCTAGGTCAAGCACGCTTAACCTCGGAGTTCTTTTTCGGATGATCTTCCGAAAAAGAACTTGCAACTTGTTGATATGAGTATCCTATTAAGCCATGCACTAGGGTCTCATAGTTCGTCACGCTCCCACTAAAAAATGTCATCACATATGAGTCTTTTGTAATATCCCTAGAACTCCCACTTAAATACTTCACAATTATGGGGTTTCTTGACATTTTGGTAATCCCAAAAAACATTTGATCTAATTATCAAATCGAGAGCTTCCCACTACGAGATGTTCAGCATCGACATGATTTAACAAACTTTTTCCTATTATACTGATTACAACTTTTCTTCAGTTTAGAATGGAGAACATGTAGATTTATTTAATCATCTAACAATTCATAATTTCATTTAATTGCTAATTGAATCCATTAGACTTCAAGCATCACCACATTTTTGTAGTTAACCCTTAAATTTTTCACGACAATCTTCATGACAAATCGAGGTTTCAGGTCCTTTCTAAAATTGCATTTCTTCCTTATAACTCTAAGTTATTTGGAAAGTATCAAGTAACCATTTACTTTGATAAGATCAAGTAATCATATTACTTTTGTAACTTATTCCTGGATTTTATGATTCTTAATCATTCCTCGTATTTAGGTCCACCATCGCCTCCTTGTAATTTGTAGGTATGTCATGTTTAATTAACATGTCAAGTGAATCAATGTATTTCCACCACGTGGAAAATACACCATTGAATCCTAATTTTCATAAGTAAAGTTTTTAATCAAAATGTTATGATCATAATCATCAGTTTCATCCATTTCTACTAGAGTTTCATTTCACGGAACATTTTCCGGTGTGTGACTTAACCATTGGTTAGATTGAACATCTTGATTTTAAACTTTTACTTTCTTCCATCAAATTCTTATCCAGAAACTTTTTCTCGGTAATGATTCCTTGCCAATAACCAGTTTGATTTATGGAAGATTTTGTATTCATAATTTTTTATGAATACTTGTACAAAGACTTATTTGCAACTACTTTATCAAAGTCTCTACAAACTCGAACGTGCCACAACTCTCTGGATGATTTCTTCTATTTCAAATGTTTTTGCTAATTCTATGACTTAGCGCTCTAACTTTATACGATAATCTATTCAAAGATTCTCTTCAGACCATATGTGTCAAATACACTTATGATTATGATGTTTAAGGTATATCGATAAACTTTGATATATCTAATCAACATAATTTGTGAAACTGTTTTCACAATTCTTTTATGTGCTAAAATCTTAACTCAAATGCCACTAACTTCGATCAAATCATGGATATTTGCATTTTCTTATTAATATCATATCCATCTTTAATACTGAAAACATTCGAACATTTCAAACCTTCAAACTTATGCTTTATCAGATGAATACCCTTTGTCCACTTGATTCCACAATAGTGTCTACGAAATAATGATTTCCACTGTATTTATTAATTATACATTATCATGTACACTATTCAACAATTTGCACATTATGTATTACCAAAACGTATTAGTTTTAGTCTTCTTTGCCTAGAGGCCTAATATTGTAAATTTCAAAGGATTTTGATCATCCCATGACTTCATGTTTTCATAAACACGAATGCATACAACACTAATATGACATAAACTATAGTGTCATTCATTATTAAGTCTAGATATATCTTTGGATTCTATAAATGCATAAGGCATTATCATCAAGACTATAATGAGACTAACATATTTATAATCGAACAGTGTGATTATAATAGAAATCATTCATAATAATCGAACAACTGATTTGTTACAAATTCATTATGAATAATCGTCTCACAAGATGTAAGACACACTAATAAGTTCACACTCTCAAATCGATTACAAATTTATTCTACTCTCAACTAATCGAGATGAAAAATGTAGAAAGAGAGATGTTGTCGGATATCGATGTCTTGTATGCCATCAACACACTTGGTCTTCTTGTCTTCTCCATGCAACGCTCTTGAAGATGGTCCTGTTTTCATAAAACAAGAACAAGTATTAGAATACTTGATGAAACTGCAAAAGTGTTTTGTGAGAAACACATTTATAAACTGTATATCACATATACATGTTCAGTCAATTATTTCCCAATCAATGGGATCTACTTTCGTAATTCTCAATTGGAGGAATTTATGGAGGGTGTACTCTTCCTCTCTCATGATGTATCCTTTGACAACATTTTCATAGCTCGGGGAAGCGAACGCAACACCCCATCTATCGCGATCTTGTCATCCATCCAGTAGGGTGCATTATATATGAGCGACTCATGCTGTTGGAAATATGCCCTAGAGACAAATAGTAATACGGACTATTATCATATTTCATAAAGTTTATGATTAAGTTTTATATCATCCTATAACTATATTGAAAGGAAATGTCAATACACGTGTGATACATAAATAACCAGGGGTTCCCGGTGAAACTCTAGTCACTGGTTCATTCGTCAACAGATGATCAAGGTTTCCTGATGATGTGGCATTTATGCCAGTTGGAAATGGAGTCATCTCATTCTAAGAATGAGATGATGAACCAATACCCAACCTAAAAATCATGACCCGATCATGTCACGAAGTTCAAGTTACGATGATTAGAATAGACCTAGTAGACTATTCCTTAGAACGTGAGGCTATATCAATCACTGTCTCCCGAGGGTACTTTGATAGCATCAAACGTCACTTCGTAATACAGTGATCATAAAGGTGTGTTCAGGTATTTGGAGGAAATTTTGAGGCAATATATGTCGAGAGCAGCATTTGTCCATCCGCGTGACGGAAAGATACTCGAGGGCCCACTCGGAGAAGTTATATCCAATAGCTACGTAGCGTGTGATTTGATAACAAGGATATCACTTGCTGAAACGAGTCAAGTGGCATTATTCGGAAATGAGATTGAACACGACATGATGATGTCATTGATAAGATCTCGGATAATGCAAGTATCGAGATACAAAAGGAATAAGACACGATAGTCATGGTTCAAACAACGAAAGATCTTTGTGGAATGCACACGAGTCACATGGCCATCCAGGTCCCTCTGTCGATAATTGGTCTGGAAGTGTCTCGACCATATAGTGTTCCTGAACTATGGGGTATCATGCTTAAGGGCTTGGTGATGCTTAGAGAGTGTTTACAGGATCGGTAGAATCACCGAAGAAGAGAAGAGAAAATCGGAAGGGTTTCGGTAAGCCCGGAGGATGTCCGGAGTGGAAGTGGAAGGTGTTCCATAGCCACGAAGTTTGAATGATATGTGAATGAATGTTAAATATTGATTTAATCATTTATTCATAATTATTTAATAAAAGAGAAATCAATTAAACAGTAAAAAGCCTTAATGGGCCAAATTCTGGAGGGAGAAGGGCCCATGAGGGAAAGGCAAAAGGAGAAAGGAGGAATGGGTGGCCTGCTGGGCCATGGCTGCCCGCATGGGACCCACTAGGGCCAGCCGGCGGCTGCCCCCCTCTCCCCTCCTTTAGTCCCACCCTGGGACTTTGAGGGAGGTAGTACCTCCCCCTTCCCCTATATATAGTGGGGTATTTTGACCAGAAAATACACACAATATTCAATAAAGGTTTCCTCACTTTTGGGGAGACCTCCAATTGATATTTCTCTCTCTCTCTATCTCTCTCGTGACCGTGGTCCCAAGTTTGGACTGCGTGAACGAGAGACATCTTCATCGTGGAGCGCCGTCGCGCTACGGGATTCGGATCCAGGAGCTCTACTTCCGCAACTGCTGCTTGATCAGGGAAGTGGGAGTCATCGCCAGGCACCAAATGCATGTAACTCCCCAAGAGGTGTCACAATTGAGGCACTAGAAGTTGTTGGAGCCACAGGAGTGCAAGGACTTCATCATGACCTTGAGGTCGGCTTTAGCTCGTCTACATCAACCATGCTCTCCTGAGCGTTGACAACGCTTTTCGGTCTTCAAGCGTAAGTTCGTGAGAGCATTACTACATCACTAATAGATAGGTCCTGGAAGCATCAGGGGTTCGGGGGCATAGGCTAAAATTTTATTGTTTTCATACACGAACCCCTACAGTGGTATTAGAGCTAGATCTATGCGTAGTATTGCTAGTATAGGTAGAACACACGAGATGTAGCGTGTGGGTGTTGATCTTTTAGTTTTTACCCTCCCACGTGTACTTGTGTATACCATAGTAATGCTTGATGAAGCATCCCCCAATCTACTTTACGCGTCCATTCGCGAGACTGGTCCACGCTTGACATATGGCTTGTACCGTATAAAGTGGCTTTGGGGGGTGTCTGTCTCTCTCCCATTAGTTGGTATACCATTTAAAATGGAGGGCCCCGAAAGGGGTGTAGTATAGACAACTACTTGATCAACGTCGTGGTGAAAGTTCGTAGGTAAGAATGGTTCTTGTGCAAAAGCCCATTTAGCCACGTAAAACATGCAAAGATAAAGTAGAGGCGTCTAACTTTGTTTTGTAGGGGGCTTTGCTTTGTGATATGGTTGTGGCGAAGGTAAAGTAATTAGCTTATGTTACGAAGTAGTAGTAGATAGTCACGGAGGTGATAGACTACCATGCCGGAAAGGCACCAGTACCCTGGAGTCTACGGTGCCGGAACCATAGCACCGAAATCCTAGCACCAGAATCCGGTGATGTCGGATGGAGATCATGACGTGAAGGATCATATCACATCGCATTTACATTCAGTGTTATTGTTTGTATATCTTATTGTGTTCTATTATTAGATAATCAACGGTAGCCTAATAATATGATCCCTATTAAAAATTCAAATGATTGTGTTATCCCTTAGTGTGCACCACCAAGAAAGTTCTTCGGTATGAGGCAACGCCGTGATGATCGGGTGTCAGACATATCTACGTTCGCATATAGTGGGTGTAAGCCATGTTGCACAGCGAATACACTAAGGTTTGAGTTGGAAAGCCTAGCATGTGTAGACAGGGCCACAGAACACGGATGGTCGAAAGATCGATCACAAGTCGTATGAATGATGTGACCGACGTTTAGGCGTCCACCCTAGCATCCACATTGATGGCAGTGACGATCAGGGGAGATGTGGGGAAAAGGGATCGTGTAATCAGGGGATAGGTGTTTTTAGTGGAGTTATTATTAACTAATTTAATTATAAACTTAATCTAAATTCCTTTTGCAATTATAAATGTAAATATGGCTCACCGTGAAGCTTACTTTGATGTTGAGGAGTGGGTAGTTGGTGAGAAACTTAAACTTGATGGATCCAACTTCCCGGGTTGGCTTGTGCGCTTGAATGATCTCCTTACTAGGAATCATGTGGTAGATTACATACGCCGCACGATGGAACTGGCCGAGCCTGATGGCTATGAGACCCCATGAGAGCAGACATACCGCTAGTATCGTCAAGATATGTCCACTTACATTTAGATAATAATGCATTACGGGATGGTGGATGAACTCCATCCGCTCATGGGTGATCTTGATCCATATGC
Source organism: Avena sativa (assembly GCA_916181665.1). Lineage (NCBI taxonomy): Eukaryota > Viridiplantae > Streptophyta > Magnoliopsida > Poales > Poaceae > Avena > Avena sativa. The sequence goes on along the minus strand of OV702287.1, from coordinate 98,709,496 downwards.
GATGGTGGATCAGCTGAGAGCTGAGTTCATTAGCCATGTGCGCATATGGAAGCACGAGCTGCTTGGAGATTTCCTTTCCATAAAGATGGAGGAACACACTTGTCTGAAGAGTCACATGGATCGCATGCTTGATGCAGACATGAGACTGGTTTACTTCACGGACTACTGGATGGATGAGTCATTTGCGATAGGCGTGTTGCTTCGATCGCTTCCTCCCAACTACGAAGGACATGTCCGGAGTAGCATCATGAGTGGTGATACGGAAACAATGGATTTATAGGATTTCATATTATGTTTCAGAAACGTAAAAGTTGAACCAATCACCGGAGAGGTCATTGATGATGAAGGTATATATTTGATATACAGTTTTATAAATGTTATAATATTGCAAAAACATATTGTAGTGTGAAGTATATTTGATACTTGTTCTGCTTTGCTGAAAATGGGTCCTTCGGCATGAGAGGTGCTTGCTAGAGAGGAGGTGATGTTGTATGTTGATGGCGAGCATGATGATGATGGCCAACGACACTCTCCCTCAAAATTTATCACTTAGTTTATGGTTTTTGTCTAATTATTCTAATCAAAAGATTGTGAACTTTAGTGTGTCTCACACTTCATGAGACGGTTATTCATATGAGTTTGTAACAAATAGTTGTTCCACTTTTATGAATGATTTCTATTTGTGTTCATATCTTGTTGGATTATGTGTGAATTATCCTTATTTTGAAACTAATTGATAATGCATGAACATTTGTAAAATATTGAAATGCCTTGAAAATTACCCAACTGAATGATATATTCATTTGATTGAAACCATTGTTTAAATTCAAAGTTATATTGATAATATGTGAAAGTCATTCGTTTTTTTTTCACATATGAATCATGCCTAAGTTCGGCAAAGTAACTTAAACACCATTTATTGCATGAATACATAGTGTTTTGATGAATTCTTAAAAGAGAGTACATATTTGATGTATTATGTTTTAGCAAAATTGGTAATTATCATTATATGTTTGTTTAAAATGTGTAAAGAAGTTTACCAAATGAAACATGAGCATGAAACTATTTGATATGATCAAAGAATTTCAGCATATGAAGGGTATAAAGATAAAAGAGAATCTAATTACTACGATTTGATCAATAGTAATGAAATTCGACCCTATAAGATTGGCATAAGAAATTGTGAAATGCAATGTGTTTGAAGCGTCAAAATGCAAAGCATCACAATGCGATATTAGATATCAAAAGGGGTAAATAGATGGTACCAAATAATTCGTTATAGTATAGATGTAAATACCATTAGTTAGAAATAGTAAGCACTCAATTAGAATATATAGTGAACCATATGAATTCGTGAGATCGGCGCCATATCTAGTATGGATCGTCGTGAATGTTTTAGGGTTATTTGATTTAACCAAAACAATAGCGAATAAGTCCTTGTAGAGTATTCATTGGAAACTTTGAATACGAAACCCATGGCTAGAACCAAAAGGAAGCAAAACTAGTATTGCTTGGATTTTGGTGCATTCTCGAGAAAGTTTATATTTAGTGGTATTTCTCGATTATGAAGCTTTTGGAAGATAGTGAAAAACACTATGAGGAATCAAAAACCTGAATCAGAGTGTTGAGAAGCGTAATGGAAAGCATTCCTGAATGATTCTCTTCATAAAGGAAAAAATCAATGATAATATCATTGTGTTTTCCATACTAAGTGTTTTCACTACATGAAGTAGGATTCAAAATGCACCCCATATCCCGTATGGAGACATTTATGAATCATTTATCATGATTACCAAAATATGACATACCTAAGAACTACTACGGAAATAATGGTAAACTAAAGTTATGAGAAATCCTAAAGCAAAATTCACTTAAGATTAGTAATTTATTGCTGAATCTTAACAAGTAAAGGGGTTACTTGAATTTTCCAAACGACTGAACAGTCATAAAGGAAAAGGTGAATGACAAAAGCACAATTTGTCATGAATAATGTATTGGACAAATTCAAATGAATTTGATTCAAGTGTGCTAAAAGTCTAGTGGATTTAATACTAGTAAGGTACTAGTCTCATAGTAAAACTCTCAAGTTTGATAACTGATCAAAGGATTTTGAAGTCATTCATAAAATTGAGTGGATATGCAATTGGCATGAAATTGAGTGGGAGCTATGAAAGTCTTCCTAAAACAATATGTGAATGACATATTTTTGAGTGGGAGCAATATAAGTCGTGAACTCAAATATGTCAGGAACACATTTTGAGTGGGACCAATATAAGACTCATACTCAAATATGTTGGGAACAAATTTTGAGTGGGAGCTTAGAGGAGTGATTCTTAAGTGTGTGTACGACACATTAAGAATGAAAGCGCAAGTACCGATAAATAATGATTTATAGGGATTAGAAGTTGATGATAAGTATATTATGATATTATATAGTATTCCTAAAAGTGATTTTGAAAAGAGTTTTTAGAATAGAAGTTAATCAAGGAACTAGTCCTTGTTAACTCAAAATTAGGAATAGAATTAAGTTAAAACATCGATGGTTGAAAGAAAGAAAAGGATGTTGAGACATAGGTTCTATCTTGGAAAACCATGATGAGAACTTAACATAATATATGATCCAAGAAGGAACGTTTGAAAAGTGGCTAAGAACGAATCATGGAACGTTGAGATAAGTTTGTCTGCAGTGTCTAATAGAGAACTATAGACATAATTCCAAATCCATAATGGATGACATATCTTAAAGCATAAAGTGTTATGTTATAAGGGAATATGTTGGAAAATCCTGTATCGATAATACCGACTAAAGTCAAGTAGGAAGTGAGGTGAACAAAACATCGAAAGTTGCACAGGGTGCACTAGTGTTTCGATGGTTACATTTATAATAATAGATAAGGGTACCATCTAAAGTGATGTATAATGTTATGGTGGGGCTAGTTCGCTATTAACATAGAATGATGTGTCCTAGGGCACAATGCCCATGAGAAAGCCCATGAGGTTGATCTAAAGTCATTGTAGGCTCCTGGAAACCGGCCTTGTTCTGCTGCCATAACGATAATGCATACACAAAGATGTTATCATGTGATGATAAAGTATTAATGTCAATAAAGGTGACATTAGTAAGTTTCAATGGATCTGGGACTGTAAATTACATGCCAAGACTCAACCTCTTCCATGAGCAAGCATGTTCAGGGTACCGGAATATATGATGCCAATGATTGAGAACAAATGTAGCTAGTTTATTTGTACTCTAGTGCAAGTGGGAGCCTGTTGGAAATATGCCCTAGAGACAAATAGTAATAAGGACTATTATGATATTTCATAAAGTTTATGATTAAGTTTTATATCATGCTATAACTGTATTGAAAGAAAACGTCAATACACGTGTGATATATAAACAACCAGGGGTTCCCGGTGAAACTCTAGTCACTGGTTCATTGGTCAACAGGTGATCAAGGTTTCCTGATCATGTGGCATTTATGCCAGTTGGAAATGAAGTCATCTCATTCTGTGAGTGAGATGATGAACCAATACCCAACCTAAACATCGTGACCCGATCATGTCATGAACTTCAAGTTACCATGTTTAGAATAGACCTAGTAGACTATTCCTTAGACCGTGAGGCTATATCAATCACTATATCTTGAGGGTACTTTGATAGCATCAAACGTCACTTGGTAATACAGTGATCATAAAGGTGTGTTCAGGTATTTGGAGGAACTTTTGAGGAAATATATGTCGAAAGCAGCATTTGTCCATCCGCGTGACGGAAAGATACTCGAGGGTCCACTCGAAGAAGTTATATCCAATAGCTGCGCAGCGTGTGATTTGATCACAGGGATATCACTTGCCCAAACTAGTCAAGTACCATTGTTCGGTTACGAGATTGAACACACCATGATGATGTCATTGATTAGATCTCGAACAATGCAAGTATCGAGAGACAAAAGGAATAAGACACGACAGTCACAGTTCAAATGATGAAAGATCTTTGTGGAATGCACAGGGGTCATATGGCCATCTAGGTCCCTCTGTTGATCATTCGTACGGGAGTGTCCCTACCGTGTCTAGAGTGTTCCCGAACCACACTTAAGGGCTTGGTGATGCTGAGAGAGTGTTTACAGGATCGATAGAATCACCAAAGAAGAGAAGAGAGAAAACCGGAATGGTTTCGGTAAGTCTGGAGGATGTCCGGAGTGGAGGTGGATGGTGTTACATAGCCACAAAGATTGAATGATATGTGAATGAATGTTAAATATTGATTTAATCATTTATTCATAATTATTTAATAAAAGATAAATCAATTAAAAGGTCAAAAGCCTTAATGGGCCAAATTCCGGAGGGAGAAGGGCCCATGAGGGGGAGGCAAAAGGAGAAAGGAGGAAGGGGTGGCCGTATGGGACTTGGCTGCCCGCGTGGGGCCCACTAGGGACGACCGGCAGCTGCCCCCCTCTCCCCTCCTTTAGTCCCACCCCGGGAATTTGAGGGAGGTAGTACCTCCCCCTTCCCTATGTATATAGTGGGGTATTTTGACTAGAAAATACACACAATATTCAATAAAGGTTTCCTCACTTTTGGGGAGACCTCCAATTGATCTCTCTCTCTCTCTCTCTCTCTCTCTCCTGTGACCATGGTCCTAAGTTCAGACTGCGCGAACGAGGGACATCTTCACCGTGGAGCACCGTCGCGTTGTGGGATTCAGATCCAGGAGCTCTACTTTCACAACTGCTGCTGGATCGGGAAGCGGGAGTCATCGCTAGGCACCGGATGCTTATAACTCTCCGCGTGGTGTCACACTTGAGGTACTAGAAGTTGTTGGAGCCACAGGAGCGCAAGGACTTTATCACGACCTTGAGGTCGGCTTCGGCTCGTCTACATCAACCACGCTCTCCTGAGCGTTGACAACGCTTTTCGGTCTTCAATGGTAAGTTCGCGAAAAGCCCCTCCCGTTACTGTATTACTAATAGATAGGTCCTAGCAGCATCAGGGGTTCATGGGTGTAGGGTAAAATTTTATTGTTTTCATACACGAACCCCTACACATGCAAGTCATGCATAATCTCCAAGTGATTTTCTAGACATGTGTTTTCTTCCATCTTTTGTGAAAGAAACTTGTTAGGAGCTCAGAATTCATAAGCCTGACTTGTCCTTTGAACATCACCTTCAAATCGACCATTATCTCATATGATTGAGTGTCCATAAATAGTTCACGCAGTTCAAGAGCAATGCTGAACAGTATGGCACCTCTGGCACAGAGGTGCTTCGCATGACGATCGTGGTGCTCGTCACGTTGGTCCTGACTTGCACCAACATTGGTAGAATCTTTGAGTGGGTCTTGTATGGTGAAGAGCGTGTCATTCCTTGTAAAGACATCTTTCAAGCGCTAATACCAGACTATGAAGTTGGACCCGTCTACTCTAATCAACTCACTACAAAAAAGGCAGCCATGGTTGAAACACAAAGGTTTCAATGCCATTATCTACAAGGACATTTGCAAAGACATAAGACTAAGTTCATAATTTGGGTTCTAGTTTTATAATCAAATTATCACAAGAACTCCCACTAAGATCATCATCCCTAAGATGGTTTTAGTGATCACATGATCCCTTTACACCAAATCATCCCTGATCATCACGGCCTTTGATTCAACTGCCAGGGTGGACTATATCAGTCGATCACATCATCCATGTGACTCGTGCTCGATCTTTCGATCTTCTCGTGTTCCGAGGCCATGTATGTACATGCTAGGCTCGCCAATTCAACCTAAGTGTATTCGATGTGCATACATGGCTTGTACTCACCATATGTGAATGCTGAGATGTCTAGCACCCGATAATCATGGCATGCTTCATAACAACAAACTTTCTTGGTGGTGCACATTTTAGGGAGAATACTAAAGTTGCTATTATTTAGGGATCATCCTATTTTACTACCGTCGTGTATCTAATACAACCAAGCAAAACAAGATGCACAAAATAACATCACATGCAATTCTATAACTATGATATGACGTGGTCCTTCATGTCATGCGGTATTATCACCATCACACGCCACCAGTATGATGCCATCTTTGTGGTGGTACCAGCTGGCCGTTCTACATGATGTATAGAAGGACATGACCACATCGCATTACTAGCCCCTCCCGCAACATAAAGCTTCTAATTATTAATTGTAGATTTTATGTGGCTGCTAGGGCTTTCGAGATAGAACTGTTAATACCTATGATTATGAACCACAACATTGATCTAGTACTTGTCTTATTACTCCCCTCATGGGGCCTTCGATTGTAAATGCCATATTAACTATTGTGAGAGAGATAGACACGCGCTAGCCACTTACACGGTACAAGCCATATGTCGAGCGTGGAACCAATCTCGCGTAGGATTACGCGTAAGGTTGGTCAAGTCCGCTTCATCTCAATGCCACAATATGAACAAGTACACGTGGGAAGGTGTCAACTATGCGATCAATGTCCCACATTCAACAGGTGGTCTACCCTTAGTAGCATAACTACACATAGATCGGCTCTGATATCACTGAAGGGGATCCATGGCACAAAACAAAAAATATCTACGGTAGAACAACCCAAATGCCCATATCTATATATGAGTTAATGCAGTAACGAGAATAGAGATTCGGTTATATACCCTTGTAGACCGAACACGGTTAATGTCCTGCGGGGAACGTGGATGAAGTAGTCGTACTGGTAGCTGGACTCAAGGTGGCGGAGCTCCTCGCCCATCACCTCCTAGTCCTTGCACGACAGCCAAGCACCACAAGTGGAAGCTCCCCCGAGGTATCGCACATGTATCCTGTCCGATGACGACCCGCGTTCTCCCTGATCCAGCCGGGATGTGGAAGTACACCCTCTAGAATCGGGATCCAGCAGCGCGACAATGTTTGGGGGTTGTCGACTCTCTCGTGTGCACTTCTTCATGGAACCGCACTCCTGAGAATCAACTGAGAAAGATGAGTGAATATTCCCTAAGGAAATAGTCCTTAGGAAATCCCCTTTTATTTGTGTGTGTATTTTTTCCACCAATATAGACCCCTTTATATAGGCGAGAAAGTAGGACTCCCACCCCTAAAGTCTCGAGGTGGGACTAAAGGAAAAGGAGAGGAGGAGGGGCAGCCGGCGGCCGGGTGGGCTACCTGCACGGTAAGAGGCGGTGTGGCAGGGTGGGCCTTGCCCCCGCGACCCACCAGCGCTGCGCTTTCTCACTCCCTACCTTGGGCCGGCCCACCTATGCTATGACGGCTAGCAGTTGTGCGTTGTGCGCTCACTCGCCCGCATGGGCCGAGCTAAGGCCCAATAGCGGCGTCTATTGTTGCTACCCATCAGGAGGCTTCCCTTTTTGGTTGGTTCCTCCGGAATTGGCCCACAATGGAAGTTTCCCTTTAATATTAATTGAATATATATTAGTTCACAATTAACATATATAAATGCATATTTATAAATCTCTATTAATCTGAAACACATTTCGGCTTATTCCTTCTTCCGATACAACAAGAGGATCTGAAGTATCGGAAGAAGGAATAAGCCAAAAGGTGTTTTAGATTAATAGATTTATAAATATGCATTTATATATGTTAATTGTGAATTGATATATATTAAATTAATAATAAAGGGAAACTTTCATTGTTGGGACAATTTTAGAGGAATCGGCCCAAAAGGGAAGCCACCTGATGGGCAGCAACAGCAGCCGCGGTGGTTGGGCCTCGGCTCGGCCCACGCGGGTGGGAGGGCGCAAGGGCACGTGCGCGTATCACACACCTGCTAGCCACCGCAGCATAGGCGGGCCGCCCAAGGTGGGGTGTGGGCAAGCACAACTGGCACGACGCTAGCGGGCCGCGGGGGAAAGGCCCACCCGGCCGCTCTGCCTCTGTCGCGCTGGCGCGTGGAGACGGTATGGGATGGCGCGCGGGTGGCCTACCTGGCCGCCAGCTGCCCCTCCTCCTCTCCTTTTCCTTTAGTCCCACCCCGGGACTTTAGGGGTGGGAGTCCTACTTTTTCACCTGAATAAAGGGGTCTATATTGGTGGGAAAAAGACACACACTAATAAAAAGGGATTTCCTAAGGACTATTTTCTTAGGGAATTTTGCTCCACTTTCTTAGTTGATTCTCACGAGTCTGGTTCCACGAATACCTACACACGAGAGAGTCAACCACAACGGCACTCCATAACACTGTTGGATTCTAGTTCTAGAGGATCTACTTCCGCATCCCGACTAGTTCAGGGAGAATGGGAGTTATGGTCAGATACCATACGATTGCGATACCTTGGGGGCACTGCCACTTATGGTGTTGGGCTGTCATGCAAGGACCAGAGGTGACGAGCGAGGAGCTTCACGGTCTTGAGGTCATATAGGAGTACGAATACTTCATCCACATTCCCCGCGGGATGTTAACCGCATTCGGTCTACAATGGTATATAACCGAATCTCTATTCTTGTTACTACATTAACTCATAGATAGATCTAGACATTTGGGTTGTTCTACCGTAGATTTGTTTTGTTTTTGTCATGGATCCCCTTCACTTAGCTGGTCCTAAATCCTTCATGGAAAATGATTTACTCAATGCCTTCTTGAGGAGAAAAATCATCTTTGTGTCATTTCCAACAATCAGCATGTCATCGACATATAGCAAGAAAATAATAAAGACACCCTCGGCATACCTCTTCATAAAGACACAATGACCAGATTGTACTTTATGGTAAAAAATCTTAGTCATAAAAGACTCGAACTTCCTTTACCACTGTCGAGGATCTTTTTTCAGTCCATACAAGCTATTCTTCAATCTGCACACTTTTCCATCAACCATGAATCCTTCTGGCTGCCCCATGTATATCTCCTCCTCTAGGTCACCGTGTAAGAATGTTGTATTCACATCAAGTTGTTCAATTTCCAAGTCCATGGGGGCAGCCATTGAAGGGGTTCTGTGCCAGGAAGCAAAAAATTACTACGTTGGAACACACCTAGCAAGGATCTATCTAAAAAGTAATGCAGTAACAAAAGGAGGAGCATATAATGCTCATGTAGCAACATGGATGATGTAGTCGTACTCAGCTGACCTCAAAGTTGCGAAGCTCCTTGCAAGTAACCCCTTGTCCAGGTCCTCGTACGATAGTCCGGTAAGTACACCCTCTAGAACCAGGATCCAGCAGCACGACAATGTTTTGGGGTTGTCGACTCTCTCGTCTGCACTTCTTCATGGAACCGCACTCGTGAGAATGAACTGAGAAAGATGAGTGAATATTCCCTAAGGAAATAGTCCTTAGGAAATCCCCTTTTATTTGTGTGTGTCTTTTTCCCACCAATATAGACCCCTTTATATAGGCGAGAAAGTAGGACTCCCACCCCTAAAGTCCCAAGGTGGGACTAAAGGAAAAGGAGAGGAGGAGGGGGCAGCCGTCGGCCGGGTGGGCTACCTGCGCGGTAAGAGGCGGTGTGGCAGGGTGGGCCTTGCCCGCGCGACCCGCCAGTGCTATGACGGCCAGCAGTTGTGCGTTGTGCGCTCGCCCGCCCGCATGGGCCGAGCTGAGGCCCAATAGCGGCGTCTGTTGTTGCTACCCATCGGGTGGCTTCCCTTTTTGGTTGGTTCCTCTGGAATTGGCCCAACAATGGACTTTAATATTAACTGAATATATATTAGTTCACAATTAACATATATAAATGCATATTTATAAATCTCTATTAATCTGAAACACATTTCGGCTTATTCCTTCTTCCGATACAACAAGAGTATCTGAAGTTGTATCGGAAGAAGGAATAAGCCGAAAGGTGTTTTGGATTAATAGATTTATAAATATGCATTTATATATGTTAATTGTGAATTGATATATATTAAATTAATATTAAAGGGCAACTTTCATTGTTGGGCCAATTTCAGAGGAATCAGCCCAAAAGGGAAGCCACCTAATGGGCAGCAACAGCAACCACACTTGTTGGGCCTCGGCTCGGCCCACGTGGGTGGGCGGGCGCAAGGGCACGTGCGCGTATCACACACCTGGTAGCCACTGCAGCATAGACGGGCCACCCAAGGTGGGGTGTGGGCAAGCACAACTGGCACGACGCTAGCGGGCCGCGGGGGAAAGGCCCACCCGGCCGCTCTGCCTCTGTCGCGCAGGCGCGTGGAGACGGTATGGGATGGCGCGCGGGTGGCCTACCTGGCCGCCAGCTGCCCCTCCTCCTCTCCTTTTCCTTTAGTCCCACCCCGGGACTTTAGGGGTGGGAGTCCTACTTTTTCACCTAAATAAAGGGGTCTATATTGGTGGGAAAAAGACACACACTAATAAAAAGGGATTTCCTAAGGACTATTTTCTTAGGGAATTTTCCTCCACTTTCTTAGTTGATTCTCACGAGTCTGGTTCCACGAATACCTACGCACGAGAGAGTCAACCACAATGGCACTCCATCACACTGTTGGATTCTAGTTCTAGAGGATCTACTTCTACATCCCGTACGATTGCGATACCTTGGGGGCACTGCCACTTATGGTGTTGGGCTGTCATGCAAGGACCAGAGGTGACGAGCGAGGAGCTTCACGGCCTTGAGGTCATCTAGGAGTACGAATACTTCATCCACATTCCCCGCGGGATGTTAACCGCATTCGGTCTACAATGGTATATAACCGAATCTCTATTCTTGTTACTACATTGACTCATAGATAGATCTAGACATTTGGGTTGTTCTACCGTAGATTTTTTTTGTTTTTGTCATGGATCCCCTTCACTTAGCTGGTCCTAAATCCTTCATGGAAAATGATTTACTCAATGCCTTCTTGAGGAGAAAAATCATCTTTGTGTCATTTCCAACAATCAGCATGTCATCGACATATAACAAGAAAATAATAAAGACACCCTCGGCATACCTCTTCATAAAGACACAATGACCAGATTGTACTTTATGGTAAAAAATCTTAGTCATAAAAGACTCGAACTTCCTTTACCACTGTCGAGGAGCTTTTTTCAATCCATACAAGCTATTCTTCAATCTGCACACTTTTCCATCAACCATGAATCCTTCTGGCTGCCCCATGTATATCTCCTCCTCTAGGTCACCGTGTAAGAATGTTGTATTCACATCAAGTTGTTCAATTTCCAAGTCCATGGTGGCAGCCATTGAAGGGGTTCTGTGCCAGAAAACAAAAAATTACTACGTTGGAACACACCTAGCCAGGATCTATCTAAAAAGTAATGCAGTAACGAAAGGAGGAGCATATAATGCTCATGTAGGAACATGGATGATGTAGTCATACTCATCCGACCTCAAAGTCACAAAGCTCCTTGCAAGTAACCCCTTGTCTAGGTCCTCGTATGATAGTCCGGTGCCACAAGTGGCAGCACCCCTGAGGTATTCACACGTACGATGCAAAATGATGACTCCTTATCTCTAATCCTTGCCGAGATTGGAAGTACAGTCCTAGAATCCCCACAAAACAATAGCATACCACGCAAAGGTGTTGTCCTTGTGTGTACAGTCCTTCTAGGGACCGTTCCACCAAAAATGCAACAAGAGAGAGAACAAAAGAATTCTCTAAGGAAATTGCCTTAGAGAAATATCTAAATTGTTGTGTTTAATCCCACCCATGGGCACCCCTTTATATAGGTGGAGGGAGTGTACCTTCCCCAAAGGGTTTCCCATGTGGGACTAAATAATAGTCAAAGGAAAAAGGGAGAGGGGCAGCCGGGTAGGCCAGCTGTGGCAGCCGGCTGGGCCAACCCACGCGCCAGCCTAGGGGACTACAGCGGCGAGGCAGTGGCTAGGTGGGTCGCATCCGCGCCAGCCCATAAAGATTAAGTTAATATATATTAATTCATAATTAACATGTATAAATACATATTATAAATTTCTATTTATCCAAAACACCTTATGGTCTTTTCCTTTCCTCCAAACATCTTTGGATCATATTCAAAATGATTCTGGTTTTCTCATTCTCTCTTATTCTATGATTCCATCTTACAGAACAACCTCCAGGCGTCGTAGTGCCCTTAACTATGTTACCCTATGGTTCGAGAATGGCATAGACATGATCTAGGCGATCTCGAATCAATGATCAATAGCGGGACCGAGATGCTCATAATGACCCCTATGCATTCCATGAAAGACCTTCGTGTCGAACCATAAACATTGAATCCAATTCCCTTGATACTTCGGTACTAACTTGTCCAAGATCTGATCATTGGTATCATGATACCTTGTTCAATCTCGTTTTCAAAAAGTGTTGTTTTACTCATTCCTGTGATTCCATCCCCATGTCCTAGTCATACGCTGCACAACTTAAGGATGTAATTCACCTAGTGGATCTAGTGTATCTTCCCGTCACACAGGAGAACAAATCCCGAACACTATACATACAACTCAACAGGCCCCTCTAGAATACCCAACATACATCTTTATAGTCACCCAGTTACGATCATGATGGTTGATGCAGTCTAAGCAGTCTTGGGTGATAGTGATTAAATATGATCTCATGTTTTAAAGATTAGGACACTTCATTTGAACAATTGCAACTGTGAACTTTGTGACATGATCGTGTTGCAAAAAGCATCTATGGGTAATGTCTATCACATCATTTCCAAATGATATGAATTCGTTGTCAATTGGCATAAATGCACCAAGATTAGGATACCTTGATTATTAACTCCCTAATGAACTAGTTTAATAGAGGCTACTAGGGACCTTTGGTTTGTTTATATACCACACATGTATTAATGGTTCCGCTTGATATAATTATAGCATGATACAAACTCTCTTGATAATCTTGGTATATTCAAAATTCTTTGATCTTTCATTAGATCGAGAATTTTCTACTACAAGATATCAGCAATCTCATGATTAGTCAGAACCTGCCTATTATACTAGTTACAACTTTTTCTTCGAAATCTTGAAGACTTCCAATTTTGATAATTCCTTCACCAATTTATAAATTGGACTAATTGTTGATTTAAATCCAATAGACTTTAAGCATCCCTACATATTGTAGTCAATCTCTTGAATTTTTCAAAAACATATTTTGTGACAAATCGAGCTTTTATGTCTTCCTTTTAAGTTTCATTTCTTTCCTTTCAACTTTCCAGTTTACTGGGAAGGATTAAGTAAATAACATTACTTAATGAGATCAAGTAACCCTTTACTTTACAATCTCAAATGTAACTTAATATGGGATTTCATGACTCTAAGTCATTTCTTGCACTTGGGTCCATCAATCTTTCTTTGTAGTTCGTAGGTATGTCTTGTTCCAATAACATGACAAGTGAATCAAGAATAAAATTATGCAAATAGAAAAAAAATCCTTGAATCCTAATTTTCATTTAGTAAAAGTATTCTTTTGAAATGTTATGATCATACATCATTAGTTTCTCCTTTACTTGTAGAGTTATGGCTTCAGAATATATTCCGTTGTGCTACTCGACAATCTAAGGTAAGGTCAACAACCTTGTTTTGAGCTTTTACCTTTTTCCAATTATGCTTTCTCGAAAGAATATTCTTCCAAAAAATACCAGACTCGGACAATACAAGCTTTGTCTCCTTTGGTTGTGGAATTGTATTCATAGTTACCTAAGAATACACTACAAATATTACTTATTCGTAACAATCTCGAATTATCGAAATCTCTAGAAACTCGAACTTTCCATATCTCATGTGGTGTTGTTTCCACAAATCGTTTTAGATGTTCCTTATACTTTTTAATTGAGTGTTTACTATTTTAATATCTTAGCTCTAATTTCTAATGTTAATCTAGTGGAAGTTTATTTTAGACCATATGTGTCTCATATACTATGACTATGATGTTTTAGACATATCAATTTGATTTGTCCAATCATCATAATTTGTGAAATAGTTTTCCACAAGTCTTTATGCCAAATTGTTATTAACTTGAATTCATAGTCACTTTGATCAGATCGTAGAGACTTTGATATTCTTGTTAATTTTATACCCACCTTTAAGTTTGGATATCTCAATTTTCATATGTTTCATAAATGCTCTACCATCATAGACAAAGACTAGAACAACTTGTTCTTAATCACAATGTGAATCATAAAAGAAATTATTCATAGAAAAAGAACAACTGAATTGTTTCTCATTTATATGAATAACCGTCTCACAATAATCAAGACACACTAATAAGGTCCACAAACTCGATTTCAAAGCTTTTATTCAAATCTTCAAATCCTAATGATAAACTTCGAGGGGGGGAGTGTCGTCAGCCATCAACTAGATTGTTGTCGTCATCACGCCATCGATGCCTTGTTCCATCCAGCAACTCTCATGAGAGGGTCCTATTTTCAATAAAACAAGAGTAAGTATCCAATACTTGAAAACTGCATAAGTGTTTCATGGAAACATTTATTACTTGTATATAAACATATACCTTCTCTGTTGACAATGATCCCAGCTGTGGGCATGACCTTGGTAGTCCTCAGCTTGGCACTAAAAACTCGTGAAAGGTATACAGTATCCCCTTTATGATGTAGTCTATGACAACATCTTTGTATCTAGGAGGAAGCGTACGCAACACACCATCTATCACAAAGTCGTCGGTCAACCAGTTGCCCATAGCATCCACAAGGAGTTCATGGATCTCTACCATGTTGTTTAGGTGGATTTCCAAGCTCGATTTCTCTTCCATCTTGATAGAAGTAAACTCTTCCATGTACTCATATCGCATGTGTCTGACCTGCTCCAGGAACATGCTTCAATCCATTGAGCATATCAAGTGCGTCAATTTCATGGAAGTGCACCCTTAAGCCAGATTCCATGGGATGGATAATGGTGTACTTTATGGTCATGAAGGTGTCATGGCGGGCAAGAAGAGTCGTATATTCTCCACGGTCGGAGTCTTCGGGGAAATATTCCAGGGGTTCATGAAGGACATAGAGAAGATGGTTTTATATGAGTATCTCCTTGAGGCGTTGGTACCAGTTGATGAAATTATACCCATCTAGCTTAAGTTTCTCCCCGTTCATAAATGGACCAATGGTGTCTTGAATTATGGGAATGGCCATAATCTACAAGACATTTGGAAAGACATAGACTAAAGTTCAGAATACGAGTTCAAATTTGTAATCATATTAACATATGAGATCCCACTTAAATTATCACCCCTAAGACAGTTTAGTGATTACACCATCCCTTTACATTGTATCATCCCCGATCATCACATCCTTTGATACAGCTCCCAGGGTGGACTATATCCGTTGATCCCATCATCCATGTGACTCATGCTCGATCTTTTGATCTACTGTGTTCTAAGGCCATGTATGTACATGCTAGGCTCGTCAACCCAAACTTAGTGTATTCGCAGTGCATACATGGCTTGCACCCATTGTATGCGAATACAGATATGCCTAACACCCGATCATCATGGTCTGCTTCATAACGACAAACTTTCTTGATGGTGCACACTAATGGGATTACACTATGTTGGTATTAACTAGGGATAATCTTATTTTAATGCTACCGTAGTGTATCTATACTAGCAAACAAACAAGATACACACAAGGATTAAACATCACATGTAATCTATATGTGATATGACATGGTTGTCTTCATGCTCCTTGATCTCCATCAGGAGCTCCGACATGATCTCCATCTTGCCACTAGTTTGACACCAAGTCCATGACGCCACCGGTCTTTTCATTCAACATCATGATGACTACTACTATACAACTTAGTAATAGGAAAGTAAACTACCTTACCTTGTTCACGACTATAACCATATCACATCATAAGCCTCCTGCAATATAAAGTCAGACGCCTCTACTTTATCTATTGCAAGTTTTACGTGGTTGTTAGGCTTTTGCAATAGAACTGTGTCTACCTACAAACTAACAACCACAACATGGATGCAATAGTTTTCTATACTATACCCCTTTCGGGCCCCTCCATTGTAGATGCTATATCAACTAATGTGAGAGAGAGACATACACCTAGTAGCCAATTATACGGTACAAGCCATATGTCGATCATGGAACCAGTCTCGCGTAAGGTCGGTCCGGCCACTTCATCACATAGTGCCACGATATAAAAAAATACATGTGAGAGGGTAACAACTAGAGGATCAATGCCTACATTCAGCATGTGTCTATCCGCACTACAATACTACGCATAGATCGGATCTGATACCACTTAAGGGGTTCCGTGGTAGAAAACAAAAAATTTACTACATTGGAACACACCTAGCCAGGATCTATTTAGGATGTAATGTAGTAATGGTGCAAGACATCTGTAACATACCCTTGTAG
Source organism: Avena sativa (assembly GCA_916181665.1). Taxonomy (NCBI): domain Eukaryota; kingdom Viridiplantae; phylum Streptophyta; class Magnoliopsida; order Poales; family Poaceae; genus Avena; species Avena sativa. Next base: position 98,693,249 of record OV702287.1, on the reverse strand, counting down.
ACCGTAAGCATATAACGCTCATGCGGGAACATGGATGATGTAGTCGTACTCGTCTGACCTCAAGGTCGCAAAGCTCCTCGCAAGTCACCCCTTGTCTAGGTCCTCGTATGACGGTCGGGTGCCATAAGTGGTAGCACCTCCGAGGTATCGCATATGTAAGGTGTAAGACGATGACTCCCGGTCTCTGATCCCTATCGAGATTGTGGAAGTAGATCTCCTAGATAGAATCCCCGCAGCACAACAACATGCCACATCAGTGTTGTACTTGCATATACAGTCATTCTAGGGACCGTGCCACCACAAAGGCAACGAGAGAGAGAGAGAGTGAGAGAGAGAGAGAAGAGTTCTCTAGGGAAACTGCCTTAGAGAAATATCTCAATTGTTGTGTTTAATCTCACCCATGGGGAACCTTTTATATAGGTGGAGGGGATGTACCTTCCCCAAAGCGTTTCCCATGTGGGACTAAATAATAGTCAAATGAAAAAGGGAGAGGGCAAAATCGGCTAGGCCAGCTGTGGTGGCCAGGTGGGCCAACCCGTGCACCAGCCCAGTGTCCTGCAGCAGCGAGGCGGTGGCTGGGTGGGCTGCAACAGCCACAACCCATCTCAGCCCGCTGGTGCCGAGGTAGTCGGGAGGCAGTGGTCGGGTGGGCCTTGGTGCAACCCACCATGCGCCAGCCTGCCAGCACCCGCCCGCACGCACGCCTCATGCCCATGTTAGGCCAGCTGGCAGTGCCCCTCTAGCGGTGGCTGGCTGATGGCCGCCCGTGCTGCGCCAGCTCCCGCTCACCCGACTGCCTGCATGGGCCGGCCTAGGCCCAGCTGTAGTGCGTCTTGAGATTCCCTTCTAGGATGGCTTCCCTCTGGGCCGATTCCCTTCGGGGTTTTGACCCTGTAGAGGAAGTTCCCCATAAATATTAATTTAAATATTTATTTGATACATATTAATTCATAATTAACATATATAAATGCATATTATAAATTGCTATTTATCTGAAACACCTTTTGGTCTTTTCCTTTCCTCCAAACATCATCGGATCCTATTCGGAATGATTCTAGTTTTCTCATTCTCTCTTCTTCTGTGATTCCATCTTTTACAGAATGATCTCCAGGCATCATAGTGACCTTAATTGTGTTACCCTACAGTTCGAGAATGGCACAGACATGATCGAGGCGATCTCGGATCAATGATCAATATCGGGACCGAGATGCCCATAATGGCCCCTATGCATTCCATAAAACCCCTTTATGTAAAACCATATGTCGTGGTGGTGGCATGGTAGATGCCATGGATAGGCTAAAGATGGGGTCAATGAGTGCTAGGGGAATCCAGGGAGGGAGAGCGTGGTGATTCCACGCACGGAAGTTCTTGTATTCTTTGTATCAATGTTGCTTATAAGTGCTCTTGACCCCTAGCAAGAAGGAGACAATGTCTCTTACCCCCCGCTAACTAGCCCTAGAGTTCTACCTTAGACAGAGAGTGATCCCTCTATTTGTCGTCCCTCTCTATGGAGGCCCTAGTGCTCCTTATATAGGGGAGCCCGGGTTACAATTCTAGGGCACAGTTGGCAGCATATTCTACGAATATGCTCCTTTCCTAAAGCAGATGCTTCTTTATTCTTCTTGAACGGCTCGTCCGGGCTTTGGATGTAACCCGCAGCGTCATCCTTGTCTTTTGGCGTCACGGGCTACGTCATCCGGCTTTGCCCGCGTCACCTTGGTCGCCACCGACCCGCTGGTCCTCACCTTTGCTTTACTTTGCACATGTTTCATCTTATAAAGCCACCTTTTGACCAGCGGGGGATTCCTTCTCTTTGAAGCTAAGATAGTCCAGATAGCATATAGCTACTCCGGCCTACCCTTTTACCTGCAAAACAGATAGTCATGGCCAACATAGATCTTATGCCGGACGGACCATTGTCAAGGAAATGCCCCATGGGCCAGGCCACACCGTGATTGGAAGAATATCATTTTGCGGCCCGAAAGTTGGGGTGGACAGGCAACGCGGTACCCAAGTTGATTTTTATCACCGCGATTCGAAAAGTTGGGGTGCCAATTGCTGAGAGGGGTCTTTCGAGTGAATGATGGCCAAACCAAATATTTTCAAATCACGCTCGTTAAGTTAGGATATTCCGTTACACTAGTTCCTGCTGTGCCCCTCCTTCGCCGGTCACTCTTCTTAGCCACCATGCACGTGTCGTAGGGGCAAATCCATTACTGTACTTTCCTAACTCTCGACACTGAATCTTGCTGCGGCGGCGGCGGTCCCTTTTCTGCCCTTCCCCGACCCTAAATCTACCAGCGGCGGAGGACCTTTTTTCTCCCTTCCCCGACACTGAATCCAGCGGCGGCAGCCCAACATGTCTTGCAAGGCGAAGGTTGTAGCTACGTCTCCGACTGAAAATGGTCTGTCGGGGCCCAAGTCTGGGGCTCAACGCGTAGCTGCGGCGAGGTCTTCAGCCCTGATTAGTGAGGAGGCCAACAAGGATTCTGCTCCCAAGGTACCTACGAGCAGCGGGTTGAAGAGAAAAGCAAGGCCGGCGGCGGATTGTTCAGCTTTGGTGGGCGGATGCAGCACTCAGATCTCGAAGAAAAAAACCCGAGAGAAGAGCGAGAGGTGAATTTTTCTTATCTGTGCCTTATCTTGCAAGTAGATTAGTTACGGCATAATAGAATCGAATGAACTGAAATGTTCCCCTTTTTAATCAAATTAGGCACAGTTTTGATACAAGTGACCTATATGAGTTCACAGTTCATGTTCGGCAGTACACTGCAAAGCTTGATTTTGGTTGCGAGAGGGTTGTGTTCGGGCAAGATGTGCATCTGCTTGTGAATTGCAAAGAGGTTGTGTCTGTTTCGCAGCTGGTAGATATGCTTGCCGCTAGAATTCCCTGGGGTTCTAGACAGAGGACAAAATTGGTGTGGCGCAACATGAATGATACCTATCAGCAAATTGAGCACTCCCATGAGCTTCAGATGGTTTGGGAGTGTTGTGCAGCTGATCGTAAGGTGAAAGTTGAAGTGATGATTGATGATATGTATGCAGATGTTGGAGATCTTGCTGCCAGAGCTTCTGCTCCTAGAGAATACGGACCAATAGATGCTGATCTGGATAAGTTTAGTATACGCATAGAGGTGGATTCATACATGGCAAAACTTGATGAGGGAGTTAATAAGCCAGTGTCGTCATGTACTGTGGAGATCACTGTCGATTCCAAAAACATAACTCTTGATCAAATGAGAGAGATGATCGGTAAGGAAATCACTATTGGCCCTAAGCAGATGGCAATAATCCGGTGGTGGCATCATAAGAAGCAGCAATTCATAGATGTTTTGGATACTGAAGATCTTATGCAGATTATGCAGCGAAAGAAGCGAACCAGGAAGGTGTTCTTCCTTGGTACCATTTCTGATGTTGTTGAACAGGTTATAGTGGATGTAGATGCCCCTGTAGTGGCTGAACAGAATGAGGTGGTCGACGTTGATGAGATCTGATGAGAGCTGCTACCCTGGGCTTGTCATATGGACCATGGGGTTCCCCTGCCTGTATTTGTAATATTGACTGCTATTGCATTTAGAGCGTGCTTCTGTGATTATGTTTGTTGAGAGATTACGATATAATGTTGTGCGAGCTGTTGAGATTTTCGGACATGTCACTCACTGAAACCATCGTTGTTGTAATAAGACATAAGTACATTGTAGTTGACATGATTATGTTTCTTAAGATGACGTACCGTACTTGTTTCAGTTATTATGTTTGTTGGGACATTGTAATGTAATGTTTTGTGAAACCATGACTGGACTAGTGGTGCATAAATACATTGTAGTTGACATGATTATGTTTCTTGAGATGATGTATTGTACTTGTTTCTGTTATTTTGTTTGTTGAGAGACTGTAATGTAATGTTTTGCGAAACCATGACAGGTTAAGTGATGTGTAAGTACCTTGTAGTCGACATGATTTTGTTTCTTGAGTTGATGTAATATACTTGTTTCTGTGATTACGTTTGTTGAGAGATTGTAATGTGATGTTTTGTGAAACCATGTTGTGGTTATGTTTGTTGGGAGATTATAATGTAATGTTTTGTGAAACCATGACTGAAGAAGTGATGCATAAGTACCTTGTAGTTGACATGATTTTGTTTCTTTGGATGATGTAATATACTGGTATGTTTTTGTTAGGCAATGAAATTGGGATGGAGGGAGTGCAGGTTTAATATTTGAAATGAGAATGTGTGAAGAGAATCCATATCAGGCAGGAGACAGTAATCCCGGGAAAGGTCATGGTATCCATTAAACTATTGTAACATGCCAATTTAGTCATCATTGCAGCGGTAGAAGGGCTGCTCTCTCTCTCTCTCTCTCTCTCTCTGGCCGACGCCGTCGCCATCGCCGTCGCATTCGCCATGCTATCCTTGAACGGCGAGGACGACCAGTCGAGCAGCGACAACCTTCTCTCCGACATCGAGTATTCCTTCCATGATGTGAGTTCCTCTGTTTTCTCGGGCTAGGGTTAGGCAATGATAAATCACTCGATCTGAGCCCGACCAGATGTGCATGCAATCGTGTTCGATTTCAGCTTTGCGTTTACCTATAGGTACCAAGGACGATCTACGACTCTGAATGGGAGGGCCTAGATCTCGATGGAGAAGTGCCATGTGACCATGGGCTAAAACTGAGGAGATATGTTGCATTCAAAGGCAATAACACTGGGAGAAGGTTTTTGGGCTGTACAAATCAGGTTTGTTTATTATGTGCAACTGCGACATGAAGTAAAATGTATCGTGCATGTTCATAACACTATAGTGTGTGTGTTTTTAGGTTGGCCCGGTGTGTAAAGCAGTAGAGTGGGTGGATCTTGAGTGGCCAGATGCACTTAAGAAATGTTTGGCACAGTTATGGGAGATGTATGAGTTGGAAAGGTCGGGGAGATTTACTGATGTAAGTTATGCAGCTAAAAAAATTATAAGCTGTCGGTACGAAATAAGGAGCTGGAACAAGAAATCGAGAATTTGCATTCAAAGCTAACTAACGGAATCGATGGGAGCTTGGTTGTTGGAACTGCAAAGAAGCTTCAAGATAGTCACAGATGCTGATTAATAATGCAGAAAAGGAGAGTGATCAGCTCAGGGAAGACAAGACGAAGCTAGAGTGCTGCATTGCGGATCTGTTGAAGGAACTGAAGAAGGCGCGTGAGGGTGAACAAGGACAGACTATAGAGGATAAAGGAAATTCGAGATGAATAATTTATGTTGTAACAATGCCTGAAACTAGTTAATTGTAAGACTTGCAGTTGCGCTTTCCGAACTAAGCCAAACTCAATCCTCGAGCAAACTAATTTCAGACGAACACACATATCGTGCATAGAGTTAAGTTCACGCTTACAAAATCACCACTACAGAGGATAAACCAGGCAGTTTAGTACTAAATAGACATATGTTGTGTTCAAGCGAGCCTATCCCGGAGCTGCCTGTTTTCCTCCCTAAGATTGGCCAGCTCCTTCAGTACTATATCGTGCTTCAGCTGTAGGTTCCAGCGCTCTGTCACATGGTAGAGAATTTTGTCCGTAGCCATACGATTTTCCTTCAAGATCCCTTTCATGATCTCCGTCTGCTTCCTAGCCGAGGCGCAACCTTCACTATGTAGCTTCGCCCAGTCGGCGGTTAACTCCTTCAGTTTCTGGCACTTGTCAGAAAGGACCCTGAATTCAGCGCGCAGTTGGTCAAAGGCCAGTTTCTGGGAATTCCGCTTCTCCCTTTCGATTGCTATCTTGTCATTTAGCCAGGTCGCCAGGTCCTGGTCGATCTTTTGCCTCTTTCCCTGCAACAAAAATACATGGTATGGTTTGTTCAGTTCACCAGGACAAGCTGGTTCGTTTCCATAATTAACTGAATCGACTTGTGGCACTATCATAATTTCAAGGAAGAAGCAATCTAGGACTAATCAACATTTTATGAATCGACTAGTGGCACTGTCATAATTTCAATTTCGAAGACAAATAAGATTTATCAGCAGTTTAGTGTGCTGTGGGTTTTTCCCAATATCACCAAATAGTAGTGGGAGAGTGGCAAACTCATAATGCAGAAACCCATGTCCAGATACATATGGAAAGAGAACATGGTTTCCATTCATGAACATGAACACCAACACATGTCCAGATAGATAAGGAGTTGCCCTAGGATTCTTATTGCACCCTATAATGGGAAGCAGACATGGGCATTGCTCCCTGAACCCTAAACATTACAAAAGGAGAGGAGGACGAACTGGTATTCGTGTCCCTGCTAACGGGAATCATACTTGGGCATTGCTCCGGTACACCTCCAGACATGCCCTTAGCTCCTCGTTCTCTTTCCGAACACCCTCGAGTACGGTGATCCCTCTGCTCATGTCCGCCTTCATCTCCTTGACCAAGTGAAACTAATCCTAATCACAAAAAAATCCATAGTGAATCTATGAACAGCGGTATTAAGGAAAGACCAAGAGATCCAGTCATATTCATGAAAACAAATAAAACTCGCAAAAGATGAAGAAAAACCAATGCGGGGCAGACATCATCTAAGAAATCCACATCATAACTCGGAGAAATAACATCGTGGAGATTTGCTACCTCGCTGAGACATGGAACAGGGCCGAACGGGTCCTGCAACGCCTCCATCGTGGTGGATTCAGGCTCCACGGCCGACCTGTAATACGTAGAATAGGAAGAGCCAGAAGAAGAAGAAAAACAAGATGAAGCTGATTAAGATCATGATGGAGAGGGAGATGGAGAAGAAGTAGAATAAGGAGACCGTACCGGGAGGAGCCCTCGCCTGCTAGAACATTCGGCGCCATTGTCGGGGGAGATTGGGCCTCGATGAGAGGGTGGGCTTGAGCGGCTGGTAGAGCAAGAAGTGCCTCGTGGAGATTTCTCTCCCTTTTCTCCACGAGGATCGTCGACCGGCCTCTCCCCCTCCTCAGTGGAGCTATGGCTTGCAGGGTGAGTGTAGCGGAGGCAGGAGGAAGGAGATAGTGATTATTAGTGTGGGAGAAGAGTAAAGAGTACAGGCCGTGGTCCAGTAGTACTAGTACTAATATACAAGACCACCGTGTACGGTTTACCTTCTCAAAGAAGCTAGGGAGGCAGGGGTAGGGAATCGATGGGACTTGTCTTTATTGCGATGGACACTTCAATGGTCTTCGGCGCCGCCCAAAATCCAGTATATAATATGGGGAGTGCGAGCCGGGTGGTCGTCACGGGAATCAGCGTGCACATCCCGCGTGCGTGTGTCACGTGTTGATGGGGCAATGACGCACGCAACTGCTGCACGATCACGTCGGCACGTCCAACTCCGTCGAACTCCACGTGACAGGTACGCTCGGGATATTTACGAGTCTAGAATACGCTGTGCCACTTTTGTTGTGATCAAATTATGTTCAGTACGCGAGATATTACTTCTTTCTTCTTTTTTTGATAATCGACAAATGCATGCGTGGACACGATGCACAAAACCACTGCTCGTCCTTGATCAGATCGCCACCCCACTCTGTGTACCTGCCATCGACCATTCGGAGCAACTACCTCGAGCACAATGCCCCCTCGCCGTGGCAATGGCAGGTCCAAGCCGTCCACTGACTGTCCTGCGTCCCCGGCTCTTCGCTGCATCGTCTGCGCTCGCGAGTCGCCTGCTGAGCCAGCACGTTGTGTCCGACCGCGCCAGGATCCATCGACATCGACACTCGAGGACACCGCAACGTCGAAGCTCGTACCAGCCGTGCAGGAGGAGCATGGGGTACCTGCAGCGTCGGACGAGCGCAAAGCAGTAGCCAGGACGGGGGCGCGTATTGCACAAACGAGTACGGACAAGAAGAGGAATGAGAAGAAGACCAGGAAGAAGAGAGGAGATAGCTATTTGGACGAGTCCGACTCGGCCAACGAGGACTCCGACGAGGAGATAGCGCGCTTATTCGAGGTAGGGGGCGGTGTCGAGTCGTCAGAGGAGGACGCCAACGGCGGCGATGGCAGGGACCATGGCATTGACGAAGATGAGGACGAACCGGAAGACGAAGACGATGGCTTCTTCGAAATATGATCATTTATTTTATTTATTTTAGTTAGATAGATGGATTTTCACTTGTTTATGGAGGTAAAGTATCGGTGTCACGGATAGAGAGGTGGCATGGATTGACCATGCATAAAAAAGTGGAGAAGGGAGGCGTTATCCTGCCCGTTGGATCACATGGGATCAACAGTTGGTGGAGACGATCTGCGTGACATCTGTGTCAGCCAATCAAGGCATAGCACCCAGAGTGAGCACATCTTTGGGATCTCCAAACGTTTGGGCTTTTGTGAGATTTGTGACCGAGAGAGAGGGAAAATCTCTTTTCACAATCTGCCTATGGATCCACCCGTACCATTCAAATGTCATTGCAATTGTGCTCTTTTCACAATCCACCCATGGATCCACCAGTGTCATTTTGCATGTGTGTTCTTTTTAGTAACAACCACCAGTGTCCACCAGTGCTCTTTCAAGAGTCATTTTGCATGTGTGATCTCTTCACATACCACCTATGGATCCACCAATGTCATTGCATGTGTGTTCTTTTCACTAACAACAACCAGAGTCATTGCATGTGTGTTCTTTTCACATACCACATATGGATCACCAGTGTCATTTCATGTGTGTTCTCTTCACAATCCACCTTTCGATCCAGCAGTGTCATTGTATGTGTGTTCTTTTTAGTAACAACAACCAGAGTAATTTTGCATGTGTGTTCTTTTCACAAACCACCTATGGATCCACCAGTGTCATTGCATGTATGTTCTTTTCACCATCCACCCATGGATCCACCAGTGTCATTGCATCTGTGTTCTTTTTAGTAACAGCAACCACAGACATTTTGCATGTGTGATCTCTTCACATACCACCTATGGATCCACCAGTGTTATTGCATGTGTGTTCTTTTTAGTAACAACAACCAGAGTCATTGAAATGTGTGTTCTTATCACATACCACCTATGGATCCACCAGTGTCATTGCATGTGTGTTCATTTCACTAACAACAACCAGAGTCATTGCATGTGTGTTCTTTTCACATACCACATATGGATCCACCAGTGTGATTGAAATGTGTGTTCTCTACAGAGACCACACATGGAACCACCAGTGTCATTGCATCTATGTTCTTTTTAGTAACAACCAGAGTCATTTTGCATGTGTGTTGTTTTCACATACCACATATGGATCCACCAGTGTCATTGCATGTGTGTTCTTTTCACAATCCACCCATGGATCCACCGGTGTCATTGCATGTGTGTTCTTTTTAGTAACAACCAGAGTCATTTTGCATGTGTGTTCTTTTCACATACCACCTATGGATCCACCAGGGTCATTGCATGTGTTTTCTTTTCACAATCCACCCATGGATCCCACCAGTGTCATTTTGCATGTGTGTTCTTTTTAGTAACAACAACCAGATTCATTTTGCATGTGTGTTCTTTTCACATACCACCTATGGATCCACCAGTGTCATTGCATGTTTGTTATCTTCACAATCCGCCTATGGATCCAACAGTGTCATTGCATGTGTTCGTTTTAGTAACAACAACCAGTGTCATTGCATGTGTGCTCTCTTCAGAGACCACACATGGATCCACCAGTGTCATTGCATGTGTGTTCTTGTTACTAACAACAACAAGAGTCATTGAAATGTGTGCTCTCTTCAAAGACCACACATGGATCTACCATTGTCATTGCATGTGTGTTCTTTTCACTAACAACAACCAGAGTCATTGCATGTGTGTTCTTTTCACATACCACATATGGATCACCAGTGTCATTGCATGTGTGTTCTTTTCACAATCCACCCACGGATCCACTAGTGTCATTGCATTTGTGTTCTTTTTAGTAACAACCAGAGTCGTTTTGCATGTGTGTTCTTTTCACATACCACCTATGGATCCACCAGTGTCATTGCATGTGTTTTCTTTTCACAATCCACCCATGGATCCCACCAGTGTCATTTTGCATGTGTGTTCTTTTTAGTAACAACAACCAGAGTCATTTTGCATGTGTGATCTCTTCACATACCACCTATGGATCCACCAGTGTTATTGCATGTGTGTTCTTTTTAGTAACAACAACCAGAGTCATTGAAATGTGTGTTCTTCTCACATACCACCTATGGATCCACCAATGTCATTGCATGTGTGTTCATTTCACAATCCACCTATGCATCCACCAGTGTCATTGCATGTGTTCGTTTTAGTAACAACAACCAGTGTCATTGCATGTGTGCTCTCTTCAGAGCAAACATGGATCCACCAGTGTCATTGCATGTGTGTTCTTTTTACTAACAACAACAAGAGTCATTGAAATGTGTGCTCTCTTCAAAGACCACACATGGATCCACCATTGTCATTGCATGTGTGTTCTTTTCACTAACAACAGCCAGAGTCATTGCATGTGTGTTCTTTTCACATACCACATATGGATCACCAGTGTCATTGCATGTGTGTTCTTTTCACAATCGACCCACGGATCCACTAGTGTCATTGCATTTGTGTTCTTTTTAGTAACAACCAGAGTCATTTTGCATGTGTGTTCTTTTCACATACCACCTATGGATCCACCAGTGTCATTGCATGTGTTTTCTTTTCACAATCCACCCATGGATCCCACCAGTGTCATTTTGCATGTGTGTTCTTTTTAGTAACAACAACCAGAGTCATTTTGCATGTGTGTTCTTTTCACATACCACCTATGGATCCACCAGTGTCATTGCATGTGTGTTCTCTTCACAATCCACCTATGGATCCAATAGTGTCATCGCATGTGTTCGTTTTAGTAACAACAACCAGTGTCATTGCATGTGTGCTCTCTTCAGAGACCACACATGGATCCACCAGTGTCATTGCATGTGTGTTCTTTTTACTAACAACAACAAGAGTCATTGAAATGTGTGCTCTCTTCAGAGACCACACATGGATCCACCAGTGTCATTGCATGTGTGTTCTTTTCACTAACAACAACCAGAGTCATTGCATGTGTGTTCTTTTCACAATCCACCCATGGATCCACTAGTGTCATTGCATTTGTGTTCTTTTTAGTAACAACCAGAGTCATTTTGCATGTGTGTTCTTTTCACATACCACCTATGGATCCACCAGTGTCATTGCATGTGTTTTCTTTTCACAATCCACCCATGGATCCCACCAGTGTCATTTTGCATGTGTGTTCTTTTTAGTAACAACAACCAGAGTCATTTTCCATGTGTGATCTCTTCACATACCACCTATGGATCCACCAGTGTTATTGCATGTGTGTTCTTTTTAGTAACAACAACCAGAGTCATTGAAATGTGTGTTCTTCTCACATACCACCTATGGATCCACCAATGTCATTGCATGTGTGTTCATTTCACAATCCACCTATGCATCCACCAGTGTCATTGCATGTGTGTTTTTTTAGTAACAACCAGAGTCATTTTGCATGTGTGTTGTTCTCACATACCACCTATGGATCCACCAGTGTCATTGCATGTGTGTTCTTTTCACTAACAACAACCAGAGTCATTGCATTTGTGTTCTTTTCACATACCACATATGGATCCACCAGTGTCATTGAAAAATGCGTGTTCTCTACAGAGACCACACATGGATCCACCAGTGTGATTGCATGTGTGTTCTTTTTAGTAACAACAACCAGTCATTTTCCATGTGTGTTCTTTTCACATACCACCTATGGATCCACCAGTGTCTTTGCATGTGAGTTCTCTTCACAATCCACCTATGGATCCACCAGTGTCATTGCATGTGTGTTCTTTTTGTAACAACAACCAGTGTCATTGCCTGTGTGTTCTTTTCACATACCACCTATGGATCCACAAGTGTCATTGAAATGTGTATTCTTTTTACTAACAATAACAAGAGTCATTGAAATGTGTGCTCTCTTCAAAGACCACCTATGGATCCACCAGTGTCATTGCATGTGTGTTCTTTTCACTAACAACAACCAGAGTCATTGCATATGTGTTCTTTTCACATACCACATATGGATCCACCAGTGTCATTGCATGTGTGCTCTTTTCACAATCCACCCATGGATCCACCAGTGTCATTGCATGAGTGTTCTTTTTAGTAACAACCAGAGTCATTTTGCATGTGTGTTCTTTTCACATACCACCTATGGATCCACCAGTGTCATTGAAATGTGTGTTCTTTTCACAATCCACACGTGGATTCACCAGTGTCATCGCATGTGTGTTCTTTTTAGTAACAACAACCAGTCATTTTGCCTGTGTGATCTCTTCACATACCACCTATGGATCCACCAGTGTCATTGCATGTGTGTTCTTTTTAGTAACAACAACCAGAGTGATTGAAATGTGTGTTCTTATCACATACCACCTATGGATCCACCAGTGTCATTGCATGTGTGTTCTTTTCACTAACAACAACCAGAGTCATTGCCTGTGTGTTCTTTTCACATACCACATATGGATCCACCAGTGTCATTGCATGTGTGCTCTTTTCACAATCCACCCATGGATCCACCAGTGTCATTGCATGTGTGTTCTTTTTAGTAATAGTAACAACAACTAGAGTCATTTTGCATGTGTGTTCTTTTCACAAACCACCTATGGACCCACCAGTGTCATTGCATGTGTGTTCTTTTCACAATCCACCCATGGATCCACCAGTGTTATTGCATGTGTGTTCTTTTTAGTAACAACAACCAGAGTCATTTTGCATGTGTGATCTCTTCACATACCACCTATGGATCCACCAGTGTCATTGCATGTGTGTTCTTTTTAGTAACAACAACCAGAGTCATTTTGCATGTGTGTTTTTCTCACATACCACCTATGCATCCACCAGTGTCATTGCATGTGTGTTATTTTCACAATCCACCCATGGATCCACTAGTGTCATTGCATGTGTGTTCTTTTTAGTAACAACAACCAGAGTCGTTTTGCATGTGTGTTCTTTTCACATACCACCTATGGATCCACCAGTGTCATTGCATGTGTTTTCTTTTCACAATCCACCCATGGATCCCACCAGTGTCATTTTGCATGTGTGTTCTTTTTAGTAACAACAACCAGAGTCATTTTGCATGTGTGATCTCTTCACATACCACCTATGGATCCACCAGTGTTATTGCATGTGTGTTCTTTTTAGTAACAACAACCAGAGTCATTGAAATGTGTGTTCTTCTCACATACCACCTATGGATCCACCAATGTCATTGCATGTGTGTTCATTTCACAATCCACCTATGCATCCACCAGTGTCATTGCATGTGTGTTTTTTTAGTAACAACCAGAGTCATTTTGCATGTGTGTTGTTCTCACATACCACCTATGGATCCACCAGTGTCATTGCATGTGTGTTCTTTTCACTAACAACAACCAGAGTCATTGCATTTGTGTTCTTTTCACATACCACATATGGATCCACCAGTGTCATTGAAAAATGTGTGTTCTCTACAGAGACCACACATGGATCCACCAGTGTGATTGCATGTGTGTTCTTTTTAGTAACAACAACCAGTCATTTTGCATGTGTGTTCTTTTCACATACCACCTATGGATCCACCAGTGTCTTTGCATGTGAGTTCTCTTCACAATCCACCTATGGATCCACCAGTGTCATTGCATGTGTGTTCTTTTTGTAACAACAACCAGTGTCATTGCCTGTGTGTTCTTTTCACATACCACCTATGGATCCACAAGTGTCATTGAAATGTGTATTCTTTTTACTAACAATAACAAGAGTCATTGAAATGTGTGCTCTCTTCAAAGACCACCTATGGATCCACCAGTGTCATTGCATGTGTGTTCTTTTCACTAACAACAACCAGAGTCATTGCATATGTGTTCTTTTCACATACCACATATGGATCCACCAGTGTCATTGCATGTGTGCTCTTTTCACAATCCACCCATGGATCCACCAGTGTCATTGCATGAGTGTTCTTTTTAGTAACAACCAGAGTCATTTTGCATGTGTGTTCTTTTCACATACCACCTATGGATCCACCAGTGTCATTAAAATGTGTGTTCTTTTCACAATCCACACGTGGATTCACCAGTGTCATTGCATGTGTGTTCTTTTTAGTAACAACAACCAGTCATTTTGCCTGTGTGATCTCTTCACATACCACCTATGGATCCACCAGTGTCATTGCATGTGTGTTCTTTTTAGTAACAACAACCAGAGTGATTGAAATGTGTGTTCTTATCACATACCACCTATGGATCCACCAGTGTCATTGCATGTGTGTTCTTTTCACTAACAACAACCAGAGTCATTGCCTGTGTGTTCTTTTCACATACCACATATGGATCCACCAGTGTCATTGCATGTGTGCTCTTTTCACAATCCACCCATGGATCCACCAGTGTCATTGCATGTGTGTTCTTTTCACTAACAACAACCAGAGTCATTGCATCTGTGTTCTTTTCACATACCACATATGGATCCACCAGTGTCATTGAAAAATGCGTGTTCTCTACAGAGACCACACATGGATCCACCAGTGTGATTGCATGTGTGTTCTTTTTAGTAACAACAACCAGTCATTTTGCATGTGTGTTCTTTTCACATACCACCTATGGATCCACCAGTGTCTTTGCATGTGAGTTCTCTTCACAATCCACCTATGGATCCACCAGTGTCATTGCATGTGTGTTCTTTTTGTAACAACAACCAGTGTCATTGCCTGTGTGTTCTTTTCACATACCACCTATGGATCCACAAGTGTCATTGAAATGTGTATTCTTTTTACTAACAATGACAAGAGTCATTGAAATGTGTGCTCTCTTCAAAGACCACCTATGGATCCACCAGTGTCATTGCATGTGTGTTCTTTTCACTAACAACAACCAGAGTCATTGCATATGTGTTCTTTTCACATACCACATATGGATCCACCAGTGTCATTGCATGTGTGCTCTTTTCACAATCCACCCATGGATCCACCAGTGTCATTGCATGAGTGTTCTTTTTAGTAACAACCAGAGTCATTTTGCATGTGTGTTCTTTTCACATACCACATATGGATCCACCAGTGTCATTGAAATGTGTGTTCTTTTCACAATCCACACGTGGATTCACCAGTGTCATTGCATGTGTGTTCTTTTTAGTAACAACAACTAGAGTCATTTTACCTGTGTGATCTCTTCACATACCACCTATGGATCCACCAGTGTCATTTCATGTGTGATCTCTTCACATACCACCTATGGATCCACCAGTGTCATTGCATGTGTGTTCTTTTTAGTAACAACAACCAGAGTCATTGAAATGTGTGTTCTTCTCACATACCACCTATGGATCCACCAGTGTCATTGCATGTGTGTTCATTTCACTAACAACAACCAGAGTCATTGCATGTGTGTTCTTTTCACATACCACATATGGATCCACCAGTGTGATTGAAATGTGTGTTCTCTATAGAGACCACACATGGATCCACCAGTGTCATTGCATCTGTGTTCTTTTTAGTAACAACTAGAGTCATTTTGCATGTGTGTTCTTTTCACATACCACATATGGATCCACCAGTGTCATTGCATGTGTGTTTTTTCACAATACACCCATGGATCCACCGGTTTCATTGCATGTGTGTTATTTTTAGTAACAACCAGAGTCATTTTGCATGTGTGTTCTTTTCACATACCACCTATGGATCCACTAGTGTCATTGCATGTGTTTTCTTTTCACAATCCACCCATGGATCCCACCAGTGTCATTTTGCTTGTGTGTTCTTTTTAGTAACAACAACCAGAGTCATTTTGCATGTGTGTTCTCTTCACATACCACCGATGAATCCACCAGTGTCATTGCATGTGTGTTCTTTTCACAATCCACCTATGGATCCACTAGTGTCATTGCATGTGTGTTCTTTTTAGTAACAATAACAGAGTCATTTTGTATGTGTGTTCTTCTCACATACCACCTATGGATCCACCAGTGTCATTGCATGTGTGTTCTTTTCACTAACAACAACCAGAGTCATTGCCTGTGTGTTCTTTTCACATACCACATATGGATCCACTAGTGTCATTGAAATGCGTGTTCTCTACAGAGACCACACATGGATCCACCAGTGTCATTGCATGTGTGTTCTTTTTAGTAACAACAACCAGTCATTTTGCATGTGTGTTCTTTTCACATACCACCTATGGATCCACCAGTGTCATTGCATGTGTGTTCTTTTCACAATCCACCTATGGATCCACTAGTGTCATTGCATGTGTGTTCTTTTTAGTAACAATAACAGAGTCATTTTGTATGTGTGTTCTTCTCACATACCACCTATGGATCCACCAGTGTCATTGCATGTGTGTTCTTTTCACTAACAACAACCAGAGTCATTGCCTGTGTGTTCTTTTCACATACCACATATGGATCCACTAGTGTCATTGAAATGCGTGTTCTCTACAGAGACCACCCATGGATCCACCAGTGTCATTGCATGTGTGTTCTTTTTAGTAACAACAACCAGTCATTTTGCATGTGTGTTGTTCTCACATACCACCTATGGATCCACCAGTGTCATTGCATGTGTGTTCTTTTCACTAACAACAACCAGAGTCATTGCATCTGTGTTCTTTTCACATACCACATATGGATCCACCAGTGTCATTGAAAAATGCGTGTTCTCTACAGAGACCACACATGGATCCACCAGTGTCATTGCATGTGTGTTCTTTTTAGTAACAACAACCAGTCATTTTGCATGTGTGTTCTTTTCACATACCACCTATGGATCCACCAATGTCTTTGCATGTGAGTTCTATTCACAATCCACCTATGGATCCACAAGTGTCATTGAAATGTGTGTTCTTTTCACAATCCACACGTGGATTCACCAGTGTCATTGCATGTGTGTTCTTTTTACTAACAACAACAAGAGTCATTGAAATGTGTGCTCTATTCAAAGACCACACATGGATCCACCATTGTCATTGCATGTGTGTTCTTTTCACTAACAACAACCAGAGTCATTGCATGTGTGTTCTTTTCACATACCACATATGGATCACCAGTGTCATTGCATGTGTGTTCTTTTCACAGTCCACCCACGGATCCACTAGTGTCATTGCATTTGTGTTCTTTTTAGTAACAACCAGAGTCATTTTGCATGTGTGTTCTTTTCACATACCACCTATGGATCCACCAGTGTCATTGCATGTGTTTTCTTTTCACAATCCACCCATGGATCCCACCAGTGTCATTTTGCATGTGTGTTCTTTTTAGTAACAACAACCAGAGTCATTTTGCATGTGTGTTCTTTTCACATACCACCTATGGATCCACCAGTGTCATTGCATGTGTGTTCTCTTCACAATCCACCTATGGATCCAATAGTGTCATTGCATGTGTTCGTTTTAGTAACAACAACCAGTGTCATTGCATGTGTGCTCTCTTCAGAGACCACACATGGATCCACCAGTGGCATTGCATGTGCGTTCTTTTTACTAACAACAACAAGAGTCATTGAAATGTGTGCTCTCTTCAGAGACCACACATGGATCCACCAGTGTCATTGCATGTGTGTTCTTTTCACTAACAACAACCAGAGTCATTGCATGTGTGTTCTCTTCACATACCACATATGGATCACCAGTGTCATTGCATGTGTGTTCTTTTCACAATCCACCCATGGATCCACTAGTGTCATTGCATTTGTGTTCTTTTTAGTAACAACCAGAGTCATTTTGCATGTGTGTTCTTTTCACATACCACCTATGGATCCACCAGTGTCATTGCATGTGTTTTCTTTTCACAATCCACCCATGGATCCCACCAGTGTCATTTTGCATGTGTGTTCTTTTTAGTAACAACAACCAGTCATTTTGCATGTGTGTTCTTTTCGCATACCACCTATGGATCCACCAGTGTCTTTGCATGTGAGTTCTCTTCACAATCCACCTATGGATCCACCAGTGTCATTGCATGTGTGTTCTTTTTAGTAACAACAACCAGTGTCATTGTATGTGTGTTCTTTTCAGATACCACCTATGGATCCACAAGTGTCATTGAAATGTGTGCTCTCTTTAAAGACTACCTATGGATCCACCAGTGTCATTGCATGTGTGTTCTTTTCACTAACAACAACCAGAGTCATTGCATATGTGTTCTTTTCACATACCACATATGGATCCACCAGTGTCATTGCATGTGTGCTCTTTTCACAATCCACCCATGGATCCACCAGTGTCATTGCATGAGTGTTCTTTTTAGTAAAAACCAGAGTCATTCTGCATGTGTGATCTCTTCACATACCACCTATGGATCCACCAGTGTTATTGCATGTGTGTTCTTTTTAGTAACAACAACCAGAGTCATTGAAATGTGTGTTCTTCTCACATACCACCTATGGATCCACCAATGTCATTGCATGTGTGTTCATTTCAAAATCCACCTATGCATCCACCAGTGTCATTGCATGGTTGTTCTTTTTAGTAACAACCAGAGTCATTTTGCATGTGTGTTGTCCTCACATACCACCTATGGATCCACCAGTGTCATTGCATGTGTGTTCTTTTCACTAACAACAACCAGAGTCATTGCATCTGTGTTCTTTTCACATACCACATATGGATCCACCAGTGTCATTGAAAAATGTATGTTCTCTACAGAGACCACACATGGATCCACCAGTGTGATTGCATGTGGGTTCTTTTTAGTAACAACAACCAGTCATTTTGCATGTGTGTTCTTTTCGCATACCACCTATGGATCCACCAGTGTCTTTGCATGTGAGTTCTCTTCACAATCCACCTATGGATCCACCAGTGTCATTGCATGTGTGTTCTTTTTAGTAACAACAACCAGTGTCATTGAATTGTGTATTCTTTTTACTAACAATAACAAGAGTCATTGAAATGTGTGCTCTCTTTAAAGACCACCTATGGATCCACCAGTGTCATTGCATGTGTGTTCTTTTCACTAACAACAACCAGAGTCATTGCATATGTGTTCTTTTCACATACCACATATGGATCCACCAGTGTCATTGCATGAGTGTTCTTTTTAGTAACAACCAGAGTCATTTTGCATGTGTGTTCTTTTCACATACCACCTATGGATCCACCAGTGTCATTGAAATGTGTGTTCTTTTCACAATCCACACGTGGATTCACCAGTGTCATTGCATGTGTGTTCTTTTTAGTAACAACAACCAGAGTCATTTTTCCTGTGTGATCTCTTCACATACCACCTATGGATCCACCAGTGTCATTGCATGTGTGTTCTTTTTAGTAACAACAACCAGAGTGATTGAAATGTGTGTTCTTCTCACATACCACCTATGGATCCACCAGTGTCACTGCATGCGTGTTCATTTCACTAACAACAACCAGAGTCATTGCATGTGTGTTCTTTTCACATACCACATATGGATCCACCAGTGTGATTGAAATGTGTGTTCTCTATAGAGACCACACATGGATCCACCAGTGTCATTGCATGTGTGTTCTTTTTAGTAACAACCAGAGTCATTTTGCATGTGTGTTCTTTTCACATACCACATATGGATCCACCAGTGTCATTGCATGTGTGTTCTTTTCACAATCCACCCATGGATCCACCGGTGTCATTGCATGTGTGTTCTTTTTAGTAACAACCAGAGTCATTTTGCATGTGTGTTCTTTTCACATACCACCTATGGATCCACGAGTGTCATTGCATGTGTTTTCTTTTCACAATCCACCCATGGATCCCACCAGTGTCATTTTGCTTGTGTGTTCTTTTTAGTAACAACAAGCAGAGTCATTTTGCATGTGTGTTCTCTTCACATACCACCGATGAATCCACCAGTGTCATTGCATGTGTGTTCTTTTCACAATCCACCTATGGATCCACTAGTGTCATTGCATGTGTGTTCTTTTTAGTAACAACAACAGAGTCATTTTGTATGTGTGTTCTTCTCACATACCACCTATGGATCCACCAGTGTCATTGCATGTGTGTTCTTTTCACTAACAACAACCAGAGTCATTGCATGTGTGTTCTTTTCACATACCACATATGGATCCACCAGTGTCATTGAAATGTGTGTTCTCTACAGAGACCACACATGGATCCACCAGTGTCATTGCATGTGTGTTCTTTTTAGTAACAACAACCAGTCATTTTGCATGTGTGTTCTTTTCACATACCACCTATGGATCCACCAGTGTCATTGCATGTGTGTTCTCTTCACAATCCACCTATGGATCCACCAGTGTCATTGCATGTGTGTTCTTTTTAGTAACAACAACCAGTGTCATTGCATGTGTGTTCTCTTCAGAGACCACCCATGGATCCACCAGTGTCTTTGCATGTGTGTTCTTTTTACTAAAAACAACAACAGTCATTTTGCATGTGTGATCTCTTCACATACCACCTATGGATCCACCAGTGTCATTGCATGTGTGTTCTTTTCACTAACAACAACCAGAGTCATTGCATGTGTGTTCTTTTGACATACCACATATGGATCCACCAGTGTCATTGCATGTGTGCTCTTTTCACAATCCACCCATGGATCCACCAGTGTCATTGCATGTGTGTTCTTTTTAGTAATAGTAACAACAACTAGAGTCATTTTGCATGTGTGTTCTTTTCACAAACCACCTATGGATCCACTAGTGTCATTGCATGTGTGTTCTTTTCACAATCCACCCATGGATCCACCAGTGTTATTGCAAGTGTGTTCTTTTTAGTAACAATAACCAGAGTCATTTTGCATGTGTGATCTCTTCACATACCACCTATGGATCCACCAGTGTCATTGCATGTGTGTTCTTTTTAGTAACAACAACCAGAGTCATTTTGCATGTGTGTTTTTCTCACATACCACCTATGCATCCACCAGTGTCATTGCATGTGTGTTCCTTTCACAATCCACCCATGGATCCACTAGTGTCATTGCATGTGTGTTCTTTTTAGTAACAACAACCAGAGTCATTTTGCATGTGTGTTCTTTTCACATACCACCTATGGATCCACCAGTGTCATTGAAATTTGTATTATTTTCACAATCCACCCTTGGATCCACCAGTGTCATTACATGTGTGTTCTTTTTAGTAACAATAACCAGAGCATTTTGCATGTGTGATCTCTTCACATACCACCTATGGATCCACCAGTGTCATTGCATGTCTGTTCTTTTTAGTAACAACAACCAGAGTAATTGAAATGTGTGTTCTTCTCACATACCACCTATGGATCCACCAGTGTCATTGCATGTGTGTTCATTTCACTAACAACAACCAGAGTCATTGCATGTGTGTTCTTTTCACATACCACATATGGATCCACCAGTGTGATTGAAATGTGTGTTCTCTACAGAGACCACACATGGATCCACCAGTGTCATTGCATGTGTGTTCTTTTTAGTAACAACCAGAGTCATTTTGCATGTGTGTTCTTTTCACATACCACATATGGATCCACCAGTGTCATTGCATGTGTGTTCTTTTCACATACCACCAATGGATCCACCAGTGTCATTGCATGTGTTTTCTTTTCACAATCCACCCAGGGATCCCACCAGTGTCATTTTGCATGTGTGTTCTTTTTAGTAACAACAACCAGAGTCATTTTGCATGTGTGTTCTTTTCACATACCACCTATGGATCCACCAGTGTCATTGCATGTGTGTTCTCTTCACAATCCACCTATGGATCCACCAGTGTCATTGCATCTGTTCTTTTTAGTAACAACAACAAGAGTCATTGAAATGTGTGCTCTCTTCAAAGACCACACATGGATCCACCAGTGTCATTGCATGTGTGTTCTTTTCACTAACAACAACCAGAGTCATTGCATGTGTGTTCTTTTCACATATCACATATGGATCACCAGTGTCATTGCATGTGTGTTCTTTTCACAATCCACTCACGGATCCACTAGTGTCATTGCATTTGTGTTCTTTTTAGTAACAACTAGTCATTTTGCATCTGTGTTCTTTTCACATACCACCTATGTATCCACAAGTGTCATTGCATGTGTTCTCTTTTCACAAACCACCTATGGATCCACCAGTGTCATTGCATGTGTGTTCTCTTCACAATCCACCTATGGATCCTCCAGTGTCATTGCATGTGTGTTCTCTTCACAATCCACCTATGGATCCTCCAGTGTCATTGCATGTGTGTTCTTTTTAGTAACAACAACCAGTGTCATTGCATGTGTGTTCTCTTCAGAGACCACACATGGATCCACCAGTGTCATTGCATGTGTGTGATTTGTACTAACAACAACAAGAGTCATTGAAATGTGTGCTCTCTTCAAAGACCACACATGGATCCTCCAGTGTCATTGCATGTGTATTCTTTTCACTACCAACAACCAGAGTCATTGCATGTGTGTTCCTTTCACATACCACATATGGATCACCAGTGTCATTGCATGTGTGTTCTTTTCACAATCCACCCATGGATCCACCAGTGTCATTGCATGTGTGTTCTTTTTAGTAACAACCAGAGTCATTTTGCATGTGTGTTCTTTTCACATACCACCCATGGATCCACCAGTGTCATTGCATGTGTTTTCTTCTCACAGTCCACCCATGGATCCCACCAGTGTCATTTTGCATGTGTGTTCTTTTTAGTAACAACAACCAGAGTCATTTTGCATGTGTGATCTCTTCACATACCACCTATTTATCCACCAGTGTCATTGCATATGTGTTCATTTTCGTAACAACAACCAGAGTCATTGAAATGTGTCTTCTACTCACATACCACCTATGGATCGACCAGTGTCATTGCATGTGTGTTCATTTCATAATCCATCTATGGATCCACAAGTGTTATTGCATGTGTTTTCTTTTTAGTAACAACAACCAGAGTCATTTTGCATGTGTGTTCTTCTCACATATCACCTATGGATCCACCAGTGTCATTGCATGTGTGTTCTTTTTAGTAACAACAACCAGAGTCATTTTTCATGTGTGTTCTTCTCACATACCACCTATGGATCCACCAGTGTCATTGCATGTGTGTTCTTTTCACTAACAACAACCAGAGTCATTGCATGTGTGTTCTTTTCACATACCACATATGGATCCACCAGTGTCATTGAAATACGTGTTCTCTACAAAGACCACACATGGATCCACTAGTGTCATTGCATGTGTGTTCTTTTTAGTAACAACAACTAGTCATTTTGCATGTGTGTTCTTTACACATACTACCTATGGATCCACAAGTGTCATTGCATGTGTGTTCTCTTCACAATCCACCAATGTCATTGCATGTGTGTTCTTTTTAGTAACAACAACTAGTGTCATTGCATTTGTGCTCTTTTCACAATCCACACATGGATCCAGCAGTGTCATTTTGCATGTGTGTTCTTTCTAGTAACAACAACAAGAGTCATTTTTCATGTGTGATCTCTTTAGAGACCACCTATGGATCCACCAGTGTCATTGCATGTGTGTTCTTTTCACTAACAACAACCAGAGTCATTTTGCATGTGTGTTCTTTTCACATACCACATATGGATCACTAGTGTCATTGCATGTGTGTTCTTTTTAGTAACAACAACCAGTGTCAGTGCATGTGAGTTCTCTTCAGAGACCACCCATGGATCCACCAGTGTCATTGCATGTGTGTTCTTTTTACTAACAACAACAAGAGTCATTCTGCATGTGTGATCTCTTCACATACCACCGATGGATCCACTAGTGTCATTGCATGTGTGTTCTTTTCACTAACAACAACCAGAGTCATTGCATGTGTGTTCTTTTCACATACCACATATGGATCCACCAGTGTCATTGCATGTGTGCTCTTTTCAAAATCCACCCATGGATCCACCAGGGTCATTGCATGTGTGCATGTGTGTTCTTTTCACAAACCACCTATGGATCCACCAGTGTCATTGCATGTGTGATCTCCTCACATACCACCTATGGATCCATCAGTGTCATTGCATGTGTGTTCTTTTTAGTAACAACAACCAGAGTCATTGAAATGTGTGTTCTTCTCACCTACCACCTATGGATCCACCAGTGTCATTGCATGTGTGTTCATTTCACTAACAACCAGAGTCATTGCATGTGTGTTCTTTTGACATACCACATATGGATCCACTAGTGTGATTGAAATGTGTGTTCTCTACAGAGACCACACATGGATCCACCAGTGTCATTGCATGTGTGTTCTCTTTAGTAACAACTAGAGTCATTTTGCATGTGTGTTCTTTTCACATACCACATATGGATCCACCAGTGTCATTCCATGTGTGTTCTTTTCATAATCCACCCATGGATCCACCAGTGTCATTGCATGTGTGTTCTTTTTAGTAACAACCTGAGTCATTTTGAATGTCTGTTCTTTTCACATACCACCTATGGATCCACCAGTGTCATTGCATGTGTTTTATTTTCACTAACAACAACCAGAGTCATTGCATGTGTGTTCTTTTCACATACCACATATGGATCCACCAGTGTCATTGAAATGCGTGTTCTCTACAGAGACCACACATGGATCCACCAGTGTCATTGCATGTGTGTTCTTTTTAGTAACAACAACCAGTCATTTTGCATGTGTGTTCTTTTCACATACCACCTATGGATCCACCAGTGTCATTGCATGTGTGTTCTCTTCACAATCCACCTATGGATCCACCAGTGTCATTGCATGTGTGTTCTTTTTAGTAACAACAACCAGTGTCATTGCATGTGTGTTCTCTTCAGAGACCACCCATGGATCCACCAGTGTCTTTGCATGTGTGTTCTTTTTACTAAAAACAACAACAGTCATTTTGCATGTGTGATCTCTTCACATACCACCTATGGATCCACCAGTGTCATTGCATGTGTGTTCTTTTCACTAACAACAACCAGAGTCATTGCATGTGTGTTCTTTTGACATACCACATATGGATCCACCAGTGTCATTGCATGTGTGCTCTTTTCACAATCCACCCATGGATCCACCAGTGTCATTGCATGGTTGTTCTTTTTAGTAATAGTAACAACAACTAGAGTCATTTTGCATGTGTGTTCTTTTCACAAACCACCTATGGATCCACCAGTGTCATTGCATGTGTGTTCTTTTCACAATCCACCCATGGATCCACCAGTGTTATTGCATGTGTGTTCTTTTTAGTAACAACAACCAGAGTCATTTTGCATGTGTGATCTCTTCACATACCACCTATGGATCCACCAGTGTCATTGCATGTGTGTTCTTTTTAGTAACAACAACCAGAGTCATTTTGCATGTGTGTTTTTCTCACATACCACCTATGCATCCACCAGTGTCATTGCATGTGTGTTCTTTTCACAATCCACCCATGGATCCACTAGTGTCATTGCATGTGTGTTCTTTTTAGTAACAACAACCAGAGTCATTTTGCATGTGTGTTCTTTTCACATACCACCTATGGATCCACCAGTGTCATTGAAATTTGTATTATTTTCACAATCCACCCTTGGATCCACCAGTGTCATTACATGTGTGTTCTTTTTAGTAACAACAAACAGAGTCATTTTGCATGTGTGATCTCTTCACATACCACCTATGGATCCACCAGTGTCATTGCATGTCTGTTCTTTTTAGTAACAACAACCAGAGTAATTGAAATGTGTGTTCTTCTCACATACCACCTATGGATCCACCACTGTCATTGCATGTGTGTTCATTTCACTAACAACAACCAGAGTCATTGCATGTGTGTTCTTTTCACATACCACATATGGATCCACCAGTGTGATTGAAATGTGTGTTCTCTACAGAGACCACACATGGATCCACCAGTGTCATTGCATGTGTGTTCTTTTTAGTAACAATCAGAGTCATTTTGCATGTGTGTTCTTTTCACATACCACATATGGATCCACCAGTGTCATTGCATGTGTGTTCTTTTCACAATCCACCCATGGATCCACCAGTGTCATTGCATGTGTGTTCTTTTTAGTAACAACCAGAGTCATTTTGCATGTGTGTTCTTTTCACATACCACCAATGGATCCACCAGTGTCATTGCATGTGTTTTCTTTTCACAATCCACCCAGGGATCCCACCAGTGTCATTTTGCATGTGTGTTCTTTTTAGTAACAACAACCAGAGTCATTTTGCATGTGTGTTCTTTTCACATACCACCTATGGATCCACCAGTGTCATTGCATGTGTGTTCTCTTCACAATCCACCTATGGATCCACCAGTGTCATTGCATGTGTTCTTTTTAGTAACAACAACAAGAGTCATTGAAATGTGTGCTCTCTTCAAAGACCACACATGGATCCACCAGTGTCATTGCATGTGTGTTCTTTTCACTAACAACAACCAGAGTCATTGCATGTGTGTTCTTTTCACATATCACATATGGATCACCAGTGTCATTGCATTGTGTTCTTTTCACAATCCACCCACGGATCCACTAGTGTCATTGCATTTGTGTTCTTTTTAATAACAACTAGAGTCATTTTGCATCTGTGTTCTTTTCACATACCACCTATGGATCCACCAGTGTCATTGCATGTGTTTTCTTTTCACAATCCACCCATGGATCCCACCAGTGTCATTTTGCATGTGTGTTCTTTTTAGTAACAACAACCAGAGTCATTTTGCATGTGTGTTCTTTTCACAAACCACCTATGGATCCACCAGTGTCATTGCATGTGTGTTCTCTTCACAATCCACCTATGGATCCTCCAGTGTTATTGCATGTGTGTTCTTTTTAGTAACAACAACCAGTGTCATTGCATGTGTGTTCTCTTCAGAGACCACACATGGATCCACCAGTGTCATTGCATGTGTGTGCTTTGTACTAACAACAACAAGAGTCATTGAAATGTGTGCTCTCTTCAAAGACCACACATGGATCCACCAGTGTCATTGCATGTGTCTTCTTTTCACTACCAACAACCAGAGTCATTGCATGTGTGTTCCTTTCACATACCACATAAGGATCACCAGTGTCATTGCATGTGTGTTCTTTTCACAATTCACCCATGGATCCACCAGTGTCATTGCATGTGTGTTCTTTTTAGTAACAACCAGAGTCATTTTGCATGTGTGTTCTTTTCACATACCACCTATGGATCCACCAGTGTCATTGCATGTGTTTTCTTTTCACAATCCACCCATGGATCCCACCAGTGTCATTTTGCATGTGTGTTCTTTTTAGTAACAACAACCAGAGTCATTTTGCATGTGTGATCTCTTCACATACCACCTATTTATCCACCAGTGTCATTGCATATGTGTTCATTTTAGTAACAACAACCAGAGTCATTGAAATGTGTGTTCTACTCACCTACCACCTATGGATCGACCTGTGTCATTGCATGTGTGTTCATTTCATAATCCATCTATGGATCCACAAGTGTTATTGCATGTGTTTTCTTTTTAGTACCAACAACCAGAGTCATTTTGCATGTGTGTTCTTCTCATATATCACCTATGGATCCACCAGTGTCATTGCATGTGTGTTCTTTTTAGTAACAACAACCAGAGTCATTTTTCATGTGTGTTCTTCTCACATACCACCTATGGATCCACCAGTGTCATTGCATGTGTGTTGTTTTCACTAACAACAACCAGAGTCATTGCATGTGTGTTCTTTTCACATACCACATATGGATCCACCAGTGTCATTGAAATACGTGTTCTCTACAAAGACCACACATGGATCCACCAGTGTCATTGCATGTGTGTTCTTTTTAGTAACAACAACTAGTCATTTTGCATGTGTGTTCTTTACACATACTACCTATGGATCCACAAGTGTCATTGCATGTGTGTTCTCTTCACAATCCACCAATGTCATTGCATGTGTGTTCTTTTTAGTAACAACAACTAGTGTCATTGCATTTGTGCTCTTTTCACAAACCACACATGGATCCACCAGTGTCATTTTGCATGTGTGTTCTTTCTAGTAACAACAACAAGAGTCATTTTTCATGTGTGATCTCTTCAGAGACCACCTATGGATCCACCAGTGTCATTGCATGTGTGTTCTTTTCACTAACAACAACCAGAGTCATTTTGCATGTGTGTTCTTTTCACATACCACATATGGATCACTAGTGTCATTGCATGTGTGTTCTTTTTAGTAACAACAACCAGTGTCATTGCATGTGAGTTCTCTTCAGAGACCACCCATGGATCCACCAGTGTCATTGCATGTGTGTTCTTTTTACTAACAACAACAAGAGTCATTCTGCATGTGTGATCTCTTCACATACCACCGATGGATCCACTAGTGTCATTACATGTGTGTTCTTTTCACTAACAACAACCAGAGTCATTGCATGTGTGTTCTTTTCACATACCACATATGGATCCACCAGTGTCATTGCATGTGTGCTCTTTTCACAATCCACCCATGGATCCACCAGGGTCATTGCATGTGTGTTCTTTTTAGTAACAACGAGAGTCATTTTGCATGTGTGTTCTTTTCACAAACCACCTATGGATCCACCAGTGTTATTGCATGTGTGATCTCTTCACATACCACCTATGGATCCATCAGTGTCATTGCATGTGTGTTCTTTTTAATAACAACAACCAGAGTCATTGAAATGTGTGTTCTTCTCACCTACCACCTATGGATCCACCAGTGTCATTGCATGTGTGTTCATTTCACTAACAACCAGAGTCATTGCATGTGTGTTCTTTTCACATACCACATATGGATCCACTAGTGTGATTGAAATGCGTGTTCTCTACAGATACCACACATGGATCCACCAGTGTCATTGCATGTGTGTTCTCTTTAGTAACAACTAGAGTCATTTTGCATGTGTGTTCTTTTTACATACCACATATGGATCCACCAGTGTCATTGCATGTGTGTTCTTTTCACAATCCACCCATGGATCCACCAGTGTCATTGCATGTGTGTTCTTTTTAGTAACAACCTGAGTCATTTTGCATGTGTTCTTTTCACATACCACCTATCGATCCACCAGTGTCATTGCATGTGTTTTCTCTTCATAATCCACCCATGGATCCCACCAGTGTCATTTTGCATGTGTGTTCTTTTTAGTAACAACAACCAGAGTCATTTTGCATGTGTGATCTCTTCACATACCACCTATGGATCCACCAGTGTCATTGCATATGTGTTCTTTTTAGTAACAACAACCAGAGTCATTGAAATGTGTGTTCTTCTGACATACCACCTATGGATCCACCAGTGTCATTGCATGTGTGTTCATTTCATAATCCATCTATGGATCCACCAGTGTTATTGCATGTGTGTTCTTTTTAGTAACAACAACGAGAGTCATTTTTCATGTGTGTTCTTCTCACATATCACCTATGGATCCACCAGTGTCATTGCATGTGTATTCTCTTCACAATCCACCTATGGATCCACCAGTGTCATTGCATGTGTTCTTTTTAGTAACAACAACTAGTGTCATTGCATGTGTGCTCTCTTCAGAGATCACACATGGACCCACCAGTTTCATTGCATGTGTGTTCTTTTTACTAACAACAACAAGATTCATTGAAATGTGTGCTCTCTTTAGAGACCACACATGGATCCACCAGTGTCATTGCGTGTGTGTTCTTATCACTGCCAACAACCAGAGTCATTGCATGTGTGTTCTTTTCACATACCACATATGGATCACCAGTGTCATTGCATGTGTATTATTTTCACAATCCACCCATGGATCCAGCAGTGTCATTGCATGTGTGTTCTTTTTAGTAACAACCAGAGTCATTTTGCATGTGTGTTCTTTTCACATACCACCTATGGATCCACCAGTGTCATTGCATGTGTTTTCTTTTCACAATCCACCCATGGATCCCACCAGTGTCATTTTGCATGTGTGTTCTTTTTAGCAAGAACAACCAGAGTCATTTTTCATGTGTGATCTCTTCACATACCACCTATTTATCCACCAGTGTCATTGCATATGTGTTCTTTTTAGTAACAACAACCAGAGTCATTGAAATGTGTGTTCTACTCACATACCACCTATAGATCCACCAGTGTCATTGCATGTGTGTTCATTTCATAATCCATCTATGGATCCACCAGTGTTATTGCATGTGTGTTCTTTTTAGTAACAACAACCAGAGTCATTTTGCATGTGTGTTCTTCTCACATATCACCTATGGATCCACCAGTGTCATTGCATGTGTGTTCTTTTTAGTAACAACAACCAGAGTCATTTTTGATGTGTGTTCTTCTCACATACCACCTATGGATCCACCTGTGTCATTGCATGTGTGTTCTTTTCACTAACAACAACCAGAGTCATTGCATGTGTGTTCTTTTCACATACCACAGATGGATCCACCAGTGTCATTGAAATACGTGTTCTCTACAAAGACCACACATGGATCCACCAGTGTCATTGGATGTGTGTTATTTTTAGTAACAACAACTAGTCATTTTGCATGTGTGTTCTTTACACATACTACCTATGGATCCACAAGTGTCATTGCATGTGTGTTCTCTTCACAATCCACCAATGTCATTGCATGTGTGTTCTTTTTAGTAACAACAACTAGTGTCATTGCATTTGTGCTCTTTTCACAATCCACACATGGATCCACCAGTGTCATTTTGCATGTGTGTTCTTTCTAGTAACAACAACAAGAGTCATTTTTCATGTGTGATCTCTTCAGAGACCACCTATGGATCCACCTGTGTCATTGCTTGCGTGTTCTTTTCACTAACAACAACCAGAGTCATTTTGCATCTGTGTTCTTTTCACATACCACATATGGATCACTAGTGTCATTGCATGTGGTATCTTTTTAGTAACAACAACCAGTGTCATTGCATGTGAGTTCTTTTCACATACCACATATGGATCCACCAGTGTCATTGCATGTGTGTTCTTTTCACAAACAACAACCAGAGTCATTGCATGTGTGTTCTTTTCACATACCTCATATGGATCCACCAGTGTCATTGCCTGTGCGCTCTTTTCACAATCCACCCATGGATCCACCAGTGTCATTGCATGTATGTTCTTTTTATTAACAACCAAAGTCATTTTGCATGTGTGTTCTTTTCACAAACCACACATGGATCCACCAGTGTCATTGCATGTGTGATCTCTTCACATACCACCTATGGATCCACCAGTGTCATTGCATGTGTGTTCTTTTTAGTAACAACAACCAGAGTCATTAAAATGTGTGTTCTTCTCACATACCACCTATGGATCCACAAGTGTCATTGCATGTGTGTTCATTTCACTAACAACAACCAGAGTCATTTCATGTGTGTTCTTTTCACATACCACATATGGATCCACTAGTGTGATTGAAATGTGTGTTCTCTACAGAGACCACACATGGATCCACCAGTGTCATTGCATGTGTGTTCTCTTTAGTAACAACTAGAGTCATTTTGCATGTGTGTTCTTTTCACGTACCACATATGGATCCACCAGTGTCATTGCATGTGTGTTCTTTTCACAATCCACCCACGGATCCACCAGTGTCATTGCATGTGTGTTCTTTTTAGTAACAACCTGAGTCATTTTGCATGTCTGTTCTTTTCACATACCACCTATGG
This sequence comes from Avena sativa, assembly GCA_916181665.1. NCBI lineage: Eukaryota > Viridiplantae > Streptophyta > Magnoliopsida > Poales > Poaceae > Avena > Avena sativa. The sequence goes on along the minus strand of OV702287.1, from coordinate 98,661,766 downwards.
ATCCACCAGTGTCATTGCATGTGTTTTCTAATCATAATCCACCCATGGATCCCACCAGTTTCATTTTGCATGTGTGTTCTTTTTAGTAACAACAACCAGAGTCTGTTTGCATCTGTGTTCTTTTCACAATCCACCCATGGATCCACCAGTGTCATTGCATGTGTGTTCTCTTCACAATCCACCTATGGATCCACCAGTGTCATTGCATGTGTTCTTTTTAGTAACAACAACCAGTGTCATTGCATGTGTGCTCTCTTCAGAGACCACACATGGATCCACCAGTGTCATTGCATGTGTGTTCTTTTTTACTAACAACAACAAGAGTCATTGAAATGTGTGCTCTCTTAAGAGACCACACATGGATCCACCAGTGTCATTGCATGTGTGTTCTTTTGACTAACAACAACCAGAGTCATTGCATGTGTTTTCTTTTCACATACCACATATGGATCACCAGTGTCATTACATGTGTGTTCTTTTCACAATCCACCCATGGATCCACCAGTGTCATTGCATGTGTGTTCTTTTTAGTAACAACCAGAGTCATTTTGCATGTGTCTTCTTTTCACAAACCATCTATGGATCCACCAGTGTCATTGCATGTGTTTTCTTTTCACAATCCACCCATGCATCCCACCAGTGTCATTTTGCATGTGTGTTCTTTTTAGTAACAACAACCAGAGTCATTTTGCATGTGTGATCTCTTCACATACCACCTATGGATCCACCAGTGTCATTGCATGTGTGTTCTTTTTAGTAACAACATTTAGAGTCATTGAAATGTGTGTTCTTCTCACATACCACCTATGGATCCACCAGTGTCATTGCATGTGTGTTCTTTTTAGTAACAACAACCAGAGTCATTTCGCATGTGTGTTCTTCTCACATACCACCTATGGATCCACCAGTGTTATTGCATGTGTGTTCTTTTTAGTAACAACAACCAGAGTCATTTTGCATGTGTGTTCTTTTCACATACCACCTATGGATCCACCAGTGTCATTGCATGTGTGTTCTCTTCACAATCCACCAGTGTCATTGCATGTGTTCTTTTTAGTAACAACAACCAGTGTTATTGCATGTGTTCTCTCTTTAGAGACCACACATGGATCCACCAGTGTCATTGCATGTGTGTTCTTTTTACTAACAACAACAAGAGTCATGGAAATGTGTGCTCTCTTCAGAGACCACATATGGATCCACCAGTGTCATTGCATGTGTGTTCTTTTCACTAACAACAACCAGAGTCATTGCATGTGTGTTCTTTTCACATACCACATATGGATCACACGTGTCATTGCATGTGTGTTCTTTTCACAATCAACCCATGGATCCACCAGTGTCATTGCATGTGTGTCCTTTTTAGTAACAACCAGAGTCATTTTGCATGTGTCTTCTTTTCACAAACCATCTATGGATCCACTAGTGTCATTGCATGTGTTTTCTTTTCACAATCCACCCATGCATCCCACCAGTGTCATTTTGCATGTGTGTTCTTTTTAGTAACAACAACCAGAGTCATTTTGCATGTGTGATCTCTTCACATACCACCTATGGATCCACCAGTGTCATTGCATGTGTGTTCTTTTTAGTAACAACATTCAGAGTCATTGAAATGTGTGTTCTTCTCACATACCACCTATGGATCCACCAGTGTCATTGCATGTGTGTTCTTTTTAGTAACAACAACCAGAGTCATTTCGCATGTGTGTTCTTCTCACATACCACCTATGGATCCACCAGTGTTATTGCATGTGTGTTCTTTTTAGTAACAACAACCAGAGTCATTTTGCATGTGTGTTCTTTTCACATACCACCTATGGATCCACCAGTGTCATTGCATGTGTGTTCTCTTCACAATCCACCAGTGTCATTGCATGTGTTCTTTTTAGTAACAACAACCAGTGTTATTGCATGTGTTCTCTCTTTAGAGACCACACATGGATCCACCAGTGTCATTGCATGTGTGTTCTTTTTACTAACAACAACAAGAGTCATGGAAATGTGTGCTCTCTTCAGAGACCACATATGGATCCACCAGTGTCATTGCATGTGTGTTCTTTTCACTAACAACAACCAGAGTCATTGCATGTGTGTTCTTTTCACATACCACATATGGATCACACGTGTCATTGCATGTGTGTTCTTTTCACAATCAACCCATGGATCCACCAGTGTCATTGCATGTGTGTCCTTTTTAGTAACAACCAGAGTCATTTTGCATGTGTGTTCTTTTCACATACCACCTATGGATCCACCAGTGTCATTGCATGTGTTTTCTTTTCACAATCCACCCATGGATCCCACCAGTGTCATTTTGCATATGTGTTCTTTTTAGTAACAACAACCAGAGTAATTTTGCATGTGTGATGTCTTCACATACCACCTATGGATCCACCAGTGTCATTGCATGTGTGTTCTTTTTAGTAACAACAACCAGAGTCATTGAAATGTGTGTTCTTCTCACATACCACCTATGGATCCACCAGTGTCATTGCATGTGTGTTCATTTCATAATCCACCTATGGATCCACCAGTGTTATTGCATGTGTGTTCTTTTTAGTAACAACAACCAGAGTCATTTTGCATGTGTGTTCTTCTCACATACCACCTATGGATCCACCAGTGTCAATGCATGTGTGTTCTTTTTAGTAACAACAACCAGAGTCATTTTGCATGTGTGTCCTTTTCACATACCACCTATGGATCCACCAGTGTCATTGCATGTGTGTTCTCTTCACAATCCACCTATGGATCCACCAGTGTCATTGCATGTGTTCTTTTTAGTAACAACAACCAGTGTCATTGCATGTGTGCTCTCTTCACAGACCACACATGGATCCACCAGTGTCATTGCATGTGTGTTCTTTTTTACTAACAACAACAAGAGTCATTGAAATGTGTGCTCTCTTCAGAGACCACACATGGATCCACCAGTGTCATTGCATGTGTGTTCTTTTGACTAACAACAACCAGAGTCATTGCATGTGTGTTCTTTTCACATACCACATATGGATCACCAGTGTCATTGCATGTGTGTTCTTTTCACAATCCACCCATGGATCCACCAGTGTCATTGCATGTGTGTTCTTTTTAGTAACAACCAGAGTCATTTTGCATGTGTCTTTTTTTCACAAACCACCTATGGATCCACCAGTGTCATTGCATGTGTTTTCTTTTCACAATCCACCCATGGATCCCACCAGTGTCATTTTGCATGTGTATTCTTTTTAGTAACAACAACCAGAGTCATTTTGCATGTGCGATCTCTTCACATACCACCTATGGATCCACCAGTGTCATTGCATGTGTGTTCTTTTTAGTAACAACAACCAGAGTCATTGAAATTTGTGTTCTTCACACTTACCACCTATGGATCCACCAGTGTCATTGCATGTGTGTTCTTTTTAGTAACAACAACCAGAGTCATTTTGCATGTGTGTTCTTCTCACATACCACCTATGGATCCACCAATGTCATTGCATGTGTGTTCTTTTTAGTAACAACAACCAGAATCATTTTGCATATGTGTTCTTTTCACATACCACCTATGGATCCACCAGTGTCATTGCATGTGTGTTATCTTAACAATCCACCTATGGATCCACAAGTGTCATTGCATGTGTTCTTTTTAGTAACAACAACCAGTGTCATTGCATGTGTGCTCTCTTTAGAGACCACTTATGGATCCACCAGTGTCATTGCACGTGTGTTCTTTTTACTAACAACAACAAGAGTCATTGAAATGTGTGCTCTCTTCAGAGACCACACATGGATCCACTAGTGTCATTGCATGTGTGTTCTTTGCACTAACAACAACCAGAGTCATTGCATGTGTGTCCTTTTCACAATCCACCCATGGATCCACCAGTGTCATTGCATGTGTGTTCATTTTAGTAACAACTGGAGTCATTTTGCATGTGTGTTCTTTTCACATACCACCTATGGATCCACCAGTGTCATTGCATGTATTTTCTTTTCACAATCCACCCATGGATCCCACCAGTGTCATTTTGCATGTGTGTTCTTTTTCTTAACAACAAGCAGAGTCATTTTGCATGTGTGTTCTTTTTAGTAACAACAACCAGAGTCATTTTGCATGTGTGATCTCTTCACATACCACCTATGGATCCACCAGTGTCATTGCATGTGTGTTCTTTTTAGTAACAACAACCAGAGTCATTGAAATGTGTGTTCTTCTCACATACCACCTATGGATCCACCAGTGTCATTGCATGTGTGTTCATTTCATAATCCACCTATGGATCCACCAGTGTCATTGCATGTATGTTCTTTTTAGTAACAACAACCAGAGTCATTTTGCATGTGTGTTATTCTCACATACCACCTATGGATCCACCATTGTCATTGCATGTGTGTTCTTTTTAGTAACAACAACCAGAGTCATTTTGAATGTGTGTTGTTTTCACATACCACCTATGGATCCACCAGTGTCATTGCATGTGTGTTCTTTTTACTAACAACAACAAGAGTCATTGAAATGTGGGCTCTCTTCAGAGACCACACATGGATCCAGTAGTGTCATTGCACGTGTGTTCTTTTTAGTAACAACAACCAGTCATTTTGCATGTGTGTTCTTTTCACATACCACCTATGGATCCACCAGTGTCATTGCATGTGTGTTCTTTTCACTAACAACAACCAGAGTCATTTTGCATGTGTGTTCTTTTCACATACCACATATGGATCACCAGTTTCATTGCATGTGTGTTCTTTTTAGTAACAACAACCAGTGTCATTGCAGGTGAGTTCTCTTCAGAGACCACCCATGGATCCACCAGTGTCATTGCATGTGTGTTCTTTTTACTAACAACAACACGAGTCATTCCGCATGTGTGATCTCTTCACATACCACCAATGGATCCACCAGTGTCATTGCATGTGTGTTCTTTTCACTAACAACAACCAGAGTCATTGCATGTGTGTTCTTTTCACATACCACATATGGATCCACCAGTGTCATTGCATGTGTGTTCTTTTCACTAACAACAACCAGAGTCATTGCATGTGTGTTCTTTTCACATACCTCATATGGATCCACCAGTGTCATTGCATGTGCGCTCTTTTCACAATCCACCCATGGATCCACCAGTGTCATTGCATGTGTGTTCTTTTTATTAACAACCAGAGTCATTTTGCATGTGTGTTCTTTTCACAAACCACCTATGGATCCACCAGTGTCATTGCATGTGTGATCTCTTCACATACCACCTATGGATCCACCAGTGTCATTGCATGTGTGTTCTTTTTAGTAACAACAACCAGAGTCATTGAAATGTGTGTTCTTCTCACATACCACCTATGGATCCACAAGTGTCATTGCATGTGTGTTCATTTCACTAACAACAACCAGAGTCATTGCATGTGTGTTCTTTTCACATATCACATATGGATCCACTAGTGTGATTGAAATGTGTGTTCTCTACAGAGACCACACATGGATCCACCAGTGTCATTGCATGTGTGTTCTCTTTAGTAACAACTAGAGTCATTTTGCATGTGTGTTCTTTTCACGTACCACATATGGATCCACCAGTGTCATTGCATGTGTGTTCTTTTCACAATCCACCCACGGATCCACCAGTGTCATTGCATGTGTGTTCTTTTTAGTAACAACCTGAGTCATTTTGCATGTCTGTTCTTTTCACATACCACCTATGGATCCACCAGTGTCATTGCATGTGTTTTCTAATCATAATCCACCCATGGATCCCACCAGTTTCATTTTGCATGTTTGTTCTTTTTAGTAACAACAACCAGAGTCAGTTTGCATCTGTGTTCTTTTCACAATCCACCCATGGATCCACCAGTGTCATTGCATGTGTGTTCTCTTCACAATCCACCTATGGATCCACCAGTGTCATTGCATGTGTTCTTTTTAGTAACAACAACCAGTGTCATTGCATGTGTGCTCTCTTCAGAGACCACACATGGATCCACCAGTGTCATTGCATGTGTGTTCTTTTTTACTAACAACAAAAAGAGTCATTGAAATGTGTGCTCTCTTCAGAGACCACACATGGATCCACCAGTGTCATTGCATGTGTGTTCTTTTGACTAACAACAACCAGAGTCATTGCATGTGTTTTCTTTTCACATACCACATATGGATCACCAGTGTCATTACATGTGTGTTCTTTTCACAATCCACCCATGGATCCACCAGTGTCATTGCATGTGTGTTCTTTTTAGTAACAACCAGAGTCATTTTGCTTGTGTCTTCTTTTCAAAAACCATCTATGGATCCACCAGTGTCATTGCATGTGTTTTCTTTTCACAATCCACCCATGGATCCCACCAGTGTCATTTTGCATGTGTGTTCTTTTTAGTAACAACAACCAGAGTCATTTTGCATGTGTGATCTCTTCACATACCACCTATGGATCCACCAGTGTCATTGCATGTGTGTTCTTTTTAGTAACAACATTCAGAGTCATTGAAATGTGTGTTCTTCTCACATATCACCTATGGATCCACCAGTGTCATTGCATGTGTGTTCTTTTTAGTAACAACAACCAGAGCCATTTCGCATGTGTGTTCTTCTCACATACCACCTATGGATCCACCAGTGTTATTGCATGTGTGTTCTTTTTAGTAACAACAACCAGAGTCATTTTGCATGTGTGTTCTTTTCACATACCACCTATGGATCCACCAGTGCCATTGCATGTGTGTTCTCTTCACAATCCACCAGTGTCATTGCATGTGTTCTTTTTAGTAACAACAACCAGTGTCATTGCATGTGTGCTCTCTTTAGAGACCACACATGGATCCACCAGTGTCATTGCATGTGTGTTCTTTTTACTAACAACAACAAGAGTCATTGAAATGTGTGCTCTCTTCAGAGACCACATATGGATCCACCAGTGTCATTGCATGTGTGTTCTTTTCACTAACAACAACCAGAGTCATTGCATGTGTGTTCTTTTCACATACCACATATGGATCACACGTGTCATTGCATGTGTGTTCTTTTCACAATCCACCCATGGATCCACCAGTGTCATTGCATGTGTGTCCTTTTTAGTAACAACCAGAGTCATTTTGCATGTGTGTTCTTTTCACATACCACCTATGGATCCACCAGTGTCATTGCATGTGTTTTCTTTTCACAATCCACCCATGGATCCCACCAGTGTCATTTTGCATATGTGTTCTTTTTAGTAACAACAACCAGAGTAATTTTGCATGTGTGATGTCTTCACATACCACCTATGGATCCACCAGTGTCATTGCATGTGTGTTCTTTTAAGTAACAACAACCAGAGTCATTGAAATGTGTGTTCTTCTCAGATTCCACCTATGGATCCACCAGTGTCATTGCATGTGTGTTCATTTCATAATCCACCTATGGATCCACCAGTGTTATTGCATGTGTGTTCTTTTTAGTAACAACAACCAGAGTCATTTTGCATGTGTGTTCTTCTCACATACCACCTATGGATCCACCAGTGTCAATGCATGTGTGTTCTTTTTAGTAACAACAACCAGAGTCATTTTGCATGTGTGTCCTTTTCACATACCACCTATGGATCCACCAGTGTCATTGCATGTGTGTTCTCTTCACAATCCACCTATGGATCCACCAGTGTCATTGCATGTGTTCTTTTTAGTAACAACAACCAGTGTCATTGCATGTGTGCTCTCTTCAGAGACCACACATGGATCCACCAGTGTCATTGCATGTGTGTTCTTTTGACTAACAACAACCAGAGTCATTGCATGTGTGTTCTTTTCACATACCACATATGGATCACCAGTGTCATTGCATGTGTGTTCTTTTCACAATCCACCCATGGATCCACCAGTGTCATTGCATGTGTGTTCTTTTTAGTAACAACCAGAGTCATTTTGCATGTGTCTTCTTTTCACAAACCACCTATGGATCCACCAGTGTCATTGCATGTGTTTTCTTTTCACAATCCACCCATGGATCCCACCAGTGTCATTTTGCATGTGTGTTCTTTTTAGTAACAACAACCAGAGTCATTTTGCATGTGTGATCTCTTCACATACCACCTATGGATCCACCAGTGTCATTGCATGTGTGTTCTTTTTAGTAACAACAACCAGAGTCATTGAAATGTGTGTTCTTCTCACTTACCACCTATGGATCCACCAGTGTCATTGCATGTGTGTTCTTTTTAGTAACAACAACCAGAGTCATTTTGCATGTGTGTTCTTCTCACATACCACCTATGGATCCACCAATGTCATTGCATGTGTGTTCTTTTTAGTAACAACAACCAGAGTCATTTTGCATATGTGTTCTTTTCACATACCACCTATGGATCCACCAGTGTCATTGCATGTGTGTTCTCCTAACAATCCACCTATGGATCCACAAGTGTCATTGCATGTGTTCTTTTTAGTAACAACAACCAGTGTCATTGCATGTGTGCTCTCTTTAGATACCACACATGGATCCACCAGTGTCATTGCACGTGTGTTCTTTTTACTAACAACAACAAGAGTCATTGAAATGTGTGCTCTCTTCAGAGACCACACATGGATCCACTAGTGTCATTGCATGTGTGTTCTTTGCACTAACAACAACCAGAGTCATTGCATGTGTGTCCTTTTCACAATCCACCCATGGATCCACCAGTGTCATTGCATGTGTGTTCTTTTTAGTAACAACTGGAGTCATTTTGCTTGTGTGTTCTTTTCACATACCACCTATGGATCCACCAGTGTCATTGCATGTATTTTCTTTTCATAATCCACCCATGGATCCCACTAGTGTCATTTTGCATGTGTGTTCTTTTTCTTAACAACAAGCAGAGTCATTTTGCATGTGTGTTCTTTTTAGTAACAACAACCAGAGTCATTTTGCATGTGTGATCTCTTCACATACCACCTATGGATCCACTAGTGTCATTGCATGTGTGTTCTTTTTAGTAACAACAACAAGAGTCATTGAAATGTGTGTTCTTCTCACATACCACCTATGGATCCACCAGTGTCATTGCATGTGTGTTCATTTCATAATCCACCTATGGATCCACCAGTGTCATTGCATGTATGTTCTTTTTAATAACAACAACCAGAGTCATTTTGCATGTGTGTTCTTCTCACATACCACCTATGGATCCACCATTGTCATTGCATGTGTGTTCTTTTTAGTAACAACAACCAGAGTCATTTTGAATGTGTGTTGTTTTCACATACCACCTATGGATCCACCAGTGTCATTGCATGTGTGTTCTTTTTACTAACAACAACAAGAGTCATTGAAATGTGGGCTCTCTTCAGAGACCACAAATGGATCCAGTAGTGTCATTGCATGTGTGTTCTTTTTAGTAACAACAACCAGTCATTTTGCATGTGTGTTCTTTTCACATACCACCTATGGATCCACCAGTGTCATTGCATGTGTGTTCTTTTCACTAAAAACAACCAGAGTCATTTTGCATGTGTGTTCTTTTCACATACCACATATGGATCACCAGTTTCATTGCATGTGTGTTCTTTTTAGTAACAACAACCAGTGTCATTGCAGGTGAGTTCTCTTCAGAGACAACCCATGGATCCACCAGTGTCATTGCATGTGTGTTGTTTTTACTAACAACAACAAGAGTCATTCCGCATGTGTGATCTCTTCACATACCACCAATGGATCCACCAGTGTCATTGCATGTGTGTTCTTTTCACTAACAACAACCAGATTCATTGCATGTGTGTTCTTTTCACATACCACATATGGATCCACCAGTGTCATTGCATGTGTGTTCTTTTCACTAACAACAACCAGAGTCATTGCATGTGTGTTCTTTTCACATACCTCATATGGATCCACCTGTGTCATTGCATGTGCGCTCTTTTCACAATCCACCCATGGATCCACCAGTGTCATTGCATGTGTGTTCTTTTTATTAACAACCAGAGTCATTTTGCATGTGTGTTCTTTTCACAAACCACCTATGGATCCACCAGTGTCATTGCATGTGTGATCTCTTCACATACCACCTATGGATCCACCAGTTTCATTGCATGTGTGTTCTTTTTAGTAACAACAACCAGAGTCATTGAAATGTGTGTTCTTCTCACATACCACCTATGGATCCGCAAGTGTCATTGCATGTGTGTTCATTTCACTAACAACAACCAGAGTCATTGCATGTGTGTTCTTTTCACATACCACATTTGGATCCACTAGTGTCATTGAAATGTGTGTTCTCTACAGAGACCACACATGAATCCACCAGTGTCATTGCATGTGTGTTCTTTTTAGTAACAACCAGAGTCATTTTGCATGTGTGTTCTTTTCACATACCACATATGGATCCACCAGTGTCATTGCATGTGTGTTCTTTTCACAATCCACCCATGGATCCACCAGTGTCATTGCATGTGTGTTCTTTTTAGTAACAACCAGAGTTATTTTGCATGTGTCTTCTTTTCACAAACCACCTATGGATCCACCAGTGTCATTGCATGTTTTTTCTTTTCACAATCCACCCATGGATCCCACCAGTGTCATTTTGCATGTGTGTTCTTTTTAGTGACAACAACCAGAGTCATTTTGCATGTGTGATCTCTTCACATACCACCTATGGATCCACCAGTGTCATTGCATGTGTGTTCTCTTCACAATCTACCTATGGATCCACTAGTGTCATTGCATGTGTTCTTTTTAGTAACAACAACAAGTGTCATTGCATGTGTGCTCTCTTCAGAGACCACACATGGATCCACCAGTGCCATTGCATGTGTGTTCTTTTTACTAACAACAACAAGAGTGTCAATGCATGTGTGCTCTCTTCAGAGACCACACATGGATCCACCAGTGTCATTGCATGTGTGTTCTTTTCACTAACAACAACCAGAGTCATTGCATGTGTGTTATTTTCACAAACCACCTATGGCTCCACCAGTGTCATTGCATGTGTGATCTCTTCACATACCACCTATGGATCCACCAGTGTCATTGCATGTGTGTTCTTTTCACAAACCACCTATGGATCCACCAGTGTCATTGCATGTGTGATCTCTTCACATACCACCTATGGATCCACCAGTGTCATTGCATGTGTGTTCTTTTTAGTAACAACAACCAGAGTCATTGAAATGTGTGTTCTTCTCACATACCACCTATGGATCTACCAGTGTCATTGCATGTGTGTTCATTTCACTAACAACAACCAGAGTCATTGCATGTGTGTTCTTTTCACATACCACATATGGATCCACCGGTGTGATTGAAATGTGTATTCTCTACAGAGACCACACATGGATCCACCAGTGTCATTGCATGTGTGTTCTTTTTAGTAACAACCAGAGTCATTTTGCATGTGTGTTCTTTTCACATACCACATATGGATCCACCAGTGTCATTGCATGTGTGTTCTTTTCACAATCCACCCATGGATCCACCAGTGTCATTGCATGTGTGTTCTTTTTAGTAACAACCAGAGTCATTTTGCATGTGTCTTCTTTTCACAAATCACCTATGGATCCACCAGTGTCATTGCATGTGTTTTCTTTTCACCATCCACCCATGGATCCCACCAGTGTCATTTTGCATGTGTGTTCTTTTTAGTAACAACAACCAGCGTCATTTTACATGTGTGATCTCTTCACATACCACCTATGGATCCACCAGTGTCATTGCATGTGTGTTCTTTTTAGTAACAACAACCAGAGTCATTGAAATGCGTGTTCTTCTCACATACCACCTATGGATCCACCAGTGTCATTGCATGTGTGTTCATTTCATAATCCACCTATGGATCCACCAGTGTCATTGCATGTGTGTTCTTTTTAGTAACAACAACCAGAGTCATTTTGCATGTGTGTTCTTCTCACATACCACCTATGGATCCACCAGTGTCATTGCATGTGTGTTCTTTTTAGTAACAACAACCAGAGTCATTTCGCATGTGTGTTCTTTTCACATACCACCTATGGATCCACCAGTGTCATTGCATGTGTGTTCTTTTTAGTAACAACAACCAGAGTCATTTCGCATGTGTGTTCTTTTCACATACCACCTATGGATCCACCAGTGTCATTGCATGTGTGTTCTCTTCATAATCCACCTATGGATCCACCCGTGCCATTGCATGTGTTCTTTTTAGTAACAACAACCAGTGTCATTGCATGTGTGCTCTCTTTAGAGACCACACATGGATCCACTAGTGTCATTGCATGTGTGTTCTTTTTACTAACAACGACAAGAGTCATTGAAATGTGTGCTCTCTTCAGAGACCACACATGGATCCACCAGTGTTATTGCATGTGTGTTCTTTTCACTAACAATAACTAGTCAGTTTTCATGTGTGTTCATTTCACATACCACCTATGGATCCACCAGTGTCATTGCATGTGTGTTCTTTTCACTAACAACAACCAGAGTCATTTTGCATGTGTGTTCTTTTCACATACCACATATGGATCACCAGTGTCATTGCATGTGTGTTCTTTTTAGTAACAACAACCAGTGTCATTGCATGTGAGTTCTCTTCAGAGACCACCCATGGATCCACCAGTTTCATTGCATGTGTGTTCTTTTTACTAACAACAACAAGAGTCATTCTGCATGTGTGATCTCTTCACATACCACCTATGGATCCACCAGTGTCATTGCATGTGTGTTCTTTTCACTAACAACAACCAGAGTCATTGCATGTGTGTTCTTTTCACATACCACATATGGATCCACCAGTGTCATTGCATGTGTGCTCTTTTCGCAATCCACCCATGGATCCACCAGTGTCATTGCATGTGTGTTCTTTTTAGTAACAACTAGAGTCATTTTGCATGTGTGTTCTTTTCACAAACCACCTATGGATCCACCAGTGTCATTGCATGTGTGATCTCTTCAAATACCACCTATGGATCCACCAGTGTCATTGCATGTGTGCTCTTTTTAGTAACAAGAACCAGAGTCATTGAAATGTGTGTTCTTCTCACATACCACCTATGGATCCACCAGTGTCATTGCATCTGTGTTCATTTCACTAACAACAACCAGAGTCATTGCATGTGTGTTATTTTCACATACCACATATGGATCCACTAGTGTGATTGAAATGTGTGTTCTCTACAGATACCACACATGGATCCACCAGTGTCATTGCATGTGTGTTCTTTTCACAATCCACCCATGGATCCACCAGTGTCATTGCATGTGTGTTCTTTTTAGTAACAACTAGAGTCATTTTGCATGTGTGTTCTTTTCACATACCACTTATGGATCCACCAGTGTCATTGGATGTGTTTTCTATTCATAATCCACCCATGGATCGCACCAGTGTCATTTTGCATGTGTTCTTTTTAGTAACAACAACCAGACTCAGTTTGCATCTGTGTTCTTTTCACATACCACCTATGGACCCACCAGTGTCATTGCATGTGTGTTCTCTTCACAATCTACCTATGGATCCACCAGTGTCATTCCATGTGTTCTTTTTAGTAACAACAACAAGTGTCATTGCATGTGTGCTCTGTTCAGAGACCACACATGGATCCACCAGTGCCATTGCATGTGTGTTCTTTTTACTAATAACAACAAGAGTCATTGAAATGTGTGCTCTCTTCTGAGACCACACATGGATCCACCAGTGTCATTGCATGTGTGTTCTTTTCACAATCCACCCATGGATCCACCAGTGTCATTGCATGTGTGTTCTTTTTAGTAACAACCAGAGTCATTTTGCATGTGTCTCCTTTTCACAAATCACCTATGGATCCACCAGTGTCATTGCATGTGTTTTCTTTTCACCATCCACCCATGGATCCCACCAGTGTCATTTTGCATGTGTGTTCTTTTTAGTAACAACAACCAGCGTCATTTTACATGTGTGATCTCTTCACATACCACCTATGGATCCACCAGTGTCATTGCATGTGTGTTCTTTTTAGTAACAACAACCAGAGTCATTGAAATGCGTGTTCTTCTCACATACCACCTATGGATCCACCAGTGTCATTGCATGTGTGTTCATTTCATAATCCACCTATGGATCCACCAGTGTCATTGTATGTGTGTTCTTTTTAGTAACAACAACCAGAGTCATTTTGCATGTGTGTTCTTCTCACATACCACCTATGGATCCACCAGTGTCATTGCATGTGTGTTCTTTTTAGTAACAACAATCAGAGTCATTTCGCATGTGTGTTCTTTTCACATACCACCTATGGATCCACCAGTGTCATTGCATGTGTGTTCTTTTTAGTAACAACAACCAGAGTCATTTCGCATGTGTGTTCTTTTCACATACCACCTATGGATCCACCAGTGTCATTGCATGTGTGTTCTCTTCATAATCCACCTATGGATCCACCCGTGCCATTGCATGTGTTCTTTTTAGTAACAACAACCAGTGTCATTGCATGTGTGCTCTCTTTAGAGACCACACATGGATCCACTAGTGTCATTGCATGTGTGTTCTTTTTACTAACAACGACAAGAGTCATTGAAATGTGTGCTCTCTTCAGAGACCACACATGGATCCACCAGTGTCATTGCATGTGTGTTCTTTTCACTAACAACAACTAGTCAGTTTTCATGTGTGTTCATTTCACATACCACCTATGGATCCACCAGTGTCATTGCATGTGTGTTCTTTTCACTAACAACAACCAGAGTCATTTTGCATGTGTGTTCTTTTCACATACCACATATGGATCACCAGTGTCATTGCATGTGTGTTCTTTTTAGTAACAACAACCAGTGTCATTGCATGTGAGTTCTCTTCAGAGACCACCCATGGATCCACCAGTTTCATTGCATGTGTGTTCTTTTTACTAACAACAACAAGAGTCATTCTGCATGTGTGATCTCTTCACATACCACCTATGGATCCACCAGTGTCATTGCATGTGTGTTCTTTTCACTAACAACAACCAGAGTCATTGCATGTGTGTTCTTTTCACATACCACATATGGATCCACCAGTGTCATTGCATGTGTGCTCTTTTCGCAATCCACCCATGGATCCACCAGTGTCATTGCATGTGTGTTCTTTTTAGTAACAACCAGAGTCATTTTGCATGTGTGTTCTTTTCACAAACCACCTATGGATCCACCAGTGTCATTGCATGTGTGATCTCTTCAAATACCACCTATGGATCCACCAGTGTCATTGCATGTGTGTTCTTTTTAGTAACAAGAACCAGAGTCATTGAAATGTGTGTTCTTCTCACATACCACCTATGGATCCACCAGTGTCATTGCATCTGTGTTCATTTCACTAACAACAACCAGAGTCATTGCATGTGTGTTCTTTTCACATACCACGTATGGATCCACTAGTGTGATTGAAATGTGTGTTCTCTACAGATACCACACATGGATCCACCAGTGTCATTGCATGTGTGTTCTTTTCACAATCCACCCATGGATCCACCAGTGTCATTGCATGTGTGTTCTTTTTAGTAACAACTAGAGTCATTTTGCATGTGTGTTCTTTTCACATACCACTTATGGATCCACCAGTGTCATTGGATGTGTTTTCTATTCATAATCCACCCATGGATCCCACCAGTGTCATTTTGCATGTGTTCTTTTTAGTAACAACAACCAGACTCAGTTTGCATCTGTGTTCTTTTCACATACCACCTATGGACCCACCAGTGTCATTGCATGTGTGTTCTCTTCACAATCTACCTATGGATCCACCAGTGTCATTGCATGTGTTCTTTTTAGTAACAACAACAAGTGTCATTGCATGTGTGCTCTGTTCAGAGACCACACATGGATCCACCAGTGCCATTGCATGTGTGTTCTTTTTACTAATAACAACAAGAGTCATTGAAATGTGTGCTCTCTTCTGAGACCACACATGGATCCACCAGTGTCATTGCATGTGTGTTCTTTTCACTAACAACAACCAGAGTCATTGCATGTGTGTTCTTTTCACATACCACATATGGATCCACCAGTGTCATTGCATGTGTGCTCTTTTCACAATCCACCATTGTCATTGTATGTGTGTTCTTTTTAGTAACAACCAGAGTAATTTTGCATGTGTGTTCTTTTCACAAACCACCTATGGCTCCACCAGTGTCATTGCATGTGTGATCTCTTCACATACCACCTATGGATCCACCAGTGTCATTGCATGTGTGTTCTTTTTAGTAACAACAACCAGAGTCGTTTTGCATGTGTGTTCTTCTCACATACCACCTATGGATCCACAGTGTCATTGCATGTGTGTAAATTTCACTAACAACAACCAGAGTCATTGCATGTTTGTTCTTTTCACATACCACATATGGATCCACCAGTGTGATTGAAATGTGTGTTCTCTACAGAGACCACACATGGATCCACCAGTGTCATTGCATTTGTGTTCTTTATAGTAACAACCAGAGTCATGTTGCATGTGTGTTCTTTTCACATACCACATATGGATCCACCAGTGTCATTGCATGTCTGTTCTTTTCACAATCCACCCATGGATCCACCAGTGTCATTGCATGTGTGTTCTTTTTAGTAACAACCAGAGTCATTTTGCATGTGTGTTCTTTTCACATACCACCTATGGATCCACTAGTGTCATTGCATGTGTTTTCTTTTTAGTAACAACAACCAGAGTTAGTTCGCATGTGTGTTCTTTTCACATACCACCTATGGATCCACCAGTGTTATTGCATGTGTGTTCTCTTCACAATCCACCTATGAATCCACCAGTGTCATTACATGTGTTCTTTTTAGTAACAATAACCAGTGTCATTGCATGTGTGCTCTCTTCAGAGACCAGACATGGATCCACCAGTGTCATTGCTTGTGTGTTCTTTTTACTAACAACAACAAGAGTCATTGAAATGTGTGCTCTCTTTAGAGACCACACGTGGATCCACCAGTGTCATTGCATGTGTGTTCTTTTCACTAACAACAACCAGAGTCATTGCATGTGTGTTATTTTCACATACCACATATGGATCACCAGTGTAATTGCATGTGTGTTCTTTTCACAATCAACCCATGGATCCACCAGTGTCGTTGCATGTGTGTTCTTTTTAGTAACAACCAGAGTCATTTTGCATGTGTCTTCTTTTCACAAACCACCTATGGATCCTCTAGTGTCATTGCATGTGCTTTCTATTCATAATCCACCATGGATCCCACCAGTGTCATTTTGCATCTGTGTTCTTTTAAGTAACAACAACCAGAGTCAGTTTGCATCTGTGTTCTTTTCACATACCACCTGGATCCACCAGTGTCATTGCATGTGTGTTCTCTTCACAATCCACCTATGGATCCACCAGTGTCATTGCATGTGTTCTTTTTAATAACAACAACCAGTGTCATTGCATGTGTGCTCTCTTCAGAGACCACACATGGATCCACCAGTGTCATTGCATGTGTGTTCTTTTTACTAACAACAACAAGAGTCATTGAAATGTGTGCTCTCTTCAGAGACCACACATGGATCCACCAGTTTCATTGCATGTGTATTCTTTTCACTAACAACAACCAGAGTCATTGCATGTGTGTTCTTTTCACATACCACATATGGATCACCAGTGTCATTGCATGTGTGTTCTTTTAACAATCCACCAATGGATCCACCAGTGTCATTGCATGTGTGTTCTTTTTAGTAACAACCAGAGTCATTTTGCATGTGTCTTCTTTTCACATACCATCTACGGATCCACCAGTGTCATTGCATGTGTTTTCTTTTCACAATCCACCCATGGATCCCACCAGTGTCATTTTGCATGTGTGTTCTTTTTAGTAACAACCAGAGTCATTTTACATGTGTGATCTCTTCACATACCACCTATGGATCCACCAGTGTCATTGCATGTGTGTTCTCTTCACAATCCACCTATGGATCCACCAGTGTCATTGCATGTGTTCTTTTTAGTAACAACAACCAGTGTCATTGCATGTGTGCTCTCTTCAGAGACCACACATGGATCCACCAGTGTCATTGCTTGTGTGTTCTTTTTACTAACAACAACAAGAGTCATTGAAATGTGTTATCTCTTTAGAGACCACACGTGGATCCACCAGTGTCATTGCCTGTGTGTTCTTTTCACTAACAACAACCAGAGTCATTGCATGTGTGTTATTTTCACATACCACATATGGATCACCAGTGTAATTGCATGTGTATTCTTTTCACAATCCACCCATGGATCCACAAGTGTCATTGCATGTGTGTTCTTTTTAGTAACAACCAGAGTCATTTTGCATGTGTCTTCTTTTCACAAACCACCTATGCATCCACCAGTGTCATTGCATGTGTTTTCTATTCATAATCCACCATGGATCCCACCAGTGTCATTTTGCATCTGTGTTCTTTTTAGTAACAACAACCAGAGTCAGTTTGCATCTGTGTTCTTTTCACATACCACCTATGGATCCACCAGTGTCATTGCATGTGTGTTCTCTTCACAATCCACCTATGGATCCACCAGTGTCATTGCATGTGTTCTTTTTAGTAACAACAACCAGTGTCATTGCATGTGTGCTCTCTTCAGAGACCACACATGCATCCACCAGTGTCATTGCATGTGTGTTCTTTTTACTAACAACAACAAGAGTCATTGAAATGTGTGCTCTCTTCAGAGACCACACGTGGATCCACCAGTGTCATTGCATGTGTGTTCTTTTCACTAACAACAACCAGAGTCATTGCATGTGTGTTATTTTCACATACCACATATGGATCACCAGTGTCATTGCATGTGTGTTCTTTTTAGTAACAACCAGAGGTATTTTGCATGTGTCTTCTTTTCACAAACCACCTATGGATCCACCAGTGTCATTGCATGTGTTTTCTTTTCACAATCCACCCATGGATCCCACCAGTGTCATTTTGCATGTGTGTTATTTTTAGTAACAATAACCAGAGTCATTTTGCATGTGTGATCTCTTCACATACCACCTATGGATCCACCAGTGTCATTGCATGTGTGTTCTTTTTAGTAACAACAACTAGAGTCATTGAAATGTGTGTTCTTCTCACATACCACCTATGGATCCACCAGTGTCATTGCATGTGTGTTCATTTCCTAATCCATCTATGGATCCACCAGTGTCATTGCATGTGTGTTCTTTTTAGTAACAACCAGAGTCATTTTGCATGTGTGTTCTTTTCACATACCACATATGGATCCACCAGTGTCATTGCATGTGTGTTCTTTTCACAATCCACCCATGGATCCACCAGTGTCATTCCATGTGTGTTCTTTTTAGTAACTACCAGAGTCATTTTTGCATGTGTGTTCTTTTCACATACCACCTATGGATCCACCAGTGTCATTGCATGTGTTTTCTTTTCACAATCCACCCATGGATCCCACCAGTGTCATTTTGCATGTGTGTTCTTTTTAGTAACAACAATCAGAGTCATTTTGCATGTGTGTTCTTCTCACATAACACCTATGGATCCACCAGTGTCATTGCATGTGTGTTCTTTTCACAATCCACCCATGGATCCACTAGTGTCATTGCATGTGTGTTCTTTTTAGTAAACCAGAGTCATTTTGCATGTGTGTTCTTTTCACATACCACCTATGGATCCACCAGTGTCATTGCATGTCTGTTCTTTTCACAATACACCCATGGATCCACCAGTATCATTGCATGTGTGTTCTTTTTAGTAACAACAACCAGAGTCATTTTGCATGTATGTTCTTCTCACATACCACCTATGGATCCACCAGTGTCATTGCATGTGTGTTCTTTTTAGTAACAACAACCAGAGTCAGTTTGCATCTGTGTTCTTTTCACATACCACCTATGGATCCACCAGTGTCATTGCATGTGTGTTCTCTTCACAATCCACCTATGGATCCACCAGTGTCATTGCATGTGTTCTTTTTAGTAACAACAACCAGTGTCATTGCATGTGTGCTCTCTTCAGAGACCAGACATGGATCCACCAGTGTCATTGCTTGTGTGTTCTTTTTACTAACAACAACAAGAGTCATTGAAATGTGTGCTCTCTTTAGAGACCACACGTGGATCCACCAGTGTCATTGCATGTGTGTTCTTTTCACTAACAACAACCAGAGTCATTGCATGTGTGTTATTTTCACATACCACATATGGATCACCAGTGTAATTGCATGTGTGTTCTTTTCACAATCAACCCATGGATCCACCAGTGTCGTTGCATGTGTGTTCTTTTTAGTAACAACCAGAGTCATTTTGCATGTGTCTTCTTTTCACAAACCACCTATGGATCCACTAGTGTCATTGCATGTGCTTTCTATTCATAATCCACCATGGATCCCACCAGTGTCATTTTGCATCTGTGTTCTTTTTAGTAACAACAACCAGAGTCAGTTTGCATCTGTGTTCTTTTCACATACCACCTAGATCCACCAGTGTCATTGCATGTGTGTTCTCTTCACAATCCACCTATGGATCCACCAGTGTCATTGCATGTGTTCTTTTTAATAACAACAACCAGTGTCATTGCATGTGTGCTCTCTTCAGAGACCACACATGGATCCACCAGTGTCATTGCATGTGTGTTCTTTTTACTAACAACAACAAGAGTCATTGAAATGTGTGCTCTCTTCAGAGACCACACATGGATCCACCAGTTTCATTGCATGTGTATTCTTTTCACTAACAACAACCAGAGTCATTGCATGTGTGTTCTTTTCACATACCACATATGGATCACCAGTGTCATTGCATGTGTGTTCTTTTAACAATCCACCAATGGATCCACCAGTGTCATTGCATGTGTGTTCTTTTTAGTAACAACCAGAGTCATTTTGCATGTGTCTTCTTTTCACATACCATCTACGGATCCACCAGTGTCATTGCATGTGTTTTCTTTTCACAATCCACCCATGGATCCCACCAGTGTCATTTTGCATGTGTGTTCTTTTTAGTAACAACCAGAGTCATTTTACATGTGTGATCTCTTCACATACCACCTATGGATCCACCAGTGTCATTGCATGTGTGTTCTCTTCACAATCCACCTATGGATCCACCAGTGTCATTGCATGTGTTCTTTTTAGTAACAACAACCAGTGTCATTGCATGTGTGCTCTCTTCAGAGACCACACATGGATCCACCAGTGTCATTGCTTGTGTGTTCTTTTTACTAACAACAACAAGAGTCATTGAAATGTGTTATCTCTTTAGAGACCACACGTGGATCCGCCAGTGTCATTGCCTGTGTGTTCTTTTCACTAACAACAACCAGAGTCATTGCATGTGTGTTATTTTCACATACCACATATGGATCACCAGTGTAATTGCATGTGTATTCTTTTCACAATCCACCCATGGATCCACAAGTGTCATTGCATGTGTGTTCTTTTTAGTAACAACCAGAGTCATTTTGCATGTGTCTTCTTTTCACAAACCACCTATGCATCCACCAGTGTCATTGCATGTGTTTTCTATTCATAATCCACCATGGATCCCACCAGTGTCATTTTGCATCTGTGTTCTTTTTAGTAACAACAACCAGAGTCAGTTTGCATCTGTGTTCTTTTCACATACCACCTATGGATCCACCAGTGTCATTGCATGTGTGTTCTCTTCACAATCCACCTATGGATCCACCAGTGTCATTGCATGTGTTCTTTTTAGTAACAACAACCAGTGTCATTGCATGTGTGCTCTCTTCAGAGACCACACATGGATCCACCAGTGTCATTGCATGTGTGTTCTTTTTACTAACAACAACAAGAGTCATTGAAATGTGTGCTCTCTTCAGAGACCACACATGGATCCACCAGTGTCATTGCATGTGTGTTCTTTTCACTAACAACAACCAGAGTCATTGCATGTGTGTTATTTTCACATACCACATATGGATCACCAGTGTCATTGCATGTGTGTTCTTTTTAGTAACAACCAGAGGTATTTTGCATGTGTCTTCTTTTCACAAACCACCTATGGATCCACCAGTGTCATTGCATGTGTTTTCTTTTCACAATCCACCCATGGATCCCACCAGTGTCATTTTGCATGTGTGTTCTTTTTAGTAACAATAACCAGAGCCATTTTGCATGTGTGATCTCTTCACATACCACCTATGGATCCACCAGTGTCATTGCATGTGTGTTCTTTTTAGTAACAACAACTAGAGTCATTGAAATGTGTGTTCTTCTCACATACCACCTATGGATCCACCAGTGTCATTGCATGTGTGTTCATTTCCTAATCCATCTATGGATCCACCAGTGTCATTGCATGTGTGTTCTTTTTAGTAACAACCAGAGTCATTTTGCATGTGTGTTCTTTTCACATACCACATATGGATCCACCAGTGTCATTGCATGTGTGTTCTTTTCACAATCCACCCATGGATCCACCAGTGTCATTCCATGTGTGTTCTTTTTAGTAACTACCAGAGTCATTTTTGCATGTGTGTTCTTTTCACATACCACCTATGGATCCACCAGTGTCATTGCATGTGTTTTCTTTTCACAATCCACCCATGGATCCCACCAGTGTCATTTTGCATGTGTGTTCTTTTTAGTAACAACAATCAGAGTCATTTTGCATGTGTGTTCTTCTCACATAACACCTATGGATCCACCAGTGTCATTGCATGTGTGTTCTTTTCACAATCCACCCATGGATCCACTAGTGTCATTGCATGTGTGTTCTTTTTAGTAAACCAGAGTCATTTTGCATGTGTGTTCTTTTCACATACCACCTATGGATCCACCAGTGTCATTGCATGTCTGTTCTTTTCACAATACACCCATGGATCCACCAGTGTCATTGCATGTGTGTTCTTTTTAGTAACAACAACCAGAGTCATTTTGCATGTATGTTCTTCTCACATACCACCTATGGATCCACCAGTGTCATTGCATGTGTGTTCTTTTCGCTAACAACGACCAGAGTCATTGCACGTGTGTTCTTTTCACATACCACATATGGATCCACTAGTCTCATTGAAATGCGTGTTCTCTACAGAGACCACACATGGATCCACCAGTGTCATTGCATGTGTATTCTTTTTAGTGACAACAACCAGAGTCATTTTGCATGTGTGTTGTTCTCACATACCACCTATGGATCCACCAGTGTCATCACATGTGTGTTCTTTTCACTAACAACAACCAGAGTCATTGCATGTGTGTTCTCTTCACATACCACATATGTATCCACCAGTGTCATTGAAATGCGTGTTCTCTACAAAGACCACTCATGGATCCACCAGTGTCATTGCATGTGTGTTCTTTTTAGTAACAACCAGTCATTTTGCATGTGTGTTCTTTTCACATACCACCTATGCATCCACCAGTGTCATTGCATGTGTGTTCTCTTCACAATCCACCTATGGATCCACTAGTGTCATTGCATGTGTGTTCTTTTTAGTAACAACAACCAGTGTCATTGCATGTGTGTTCTCTTCAGAGACCACACATGGTTCCACCAGTGTCATTGCATGTGTGTTCTTTTTACTAACAACAACAAGAGTGATTGAAATGTGTGCTCTCTTCAGAGACCACACATGGATCCACCAGTGTCATTGCATGTGTGTTCTTTTTAGTAACAACAACAAGAGTCATTTTGCATGTGTGTTTTTCACATACCACCTATGGATCCACCAGTGTCATTGAAATGTGTATTATTTTCACAATCCACCCATGGATCGACCAGTGTCATTGCATGTGTGTTCTTTTTAGTAACAACAACCAGAGTCATTTTGCATGTGTGATCTCTTCACATACCACCTATGGATCCACCACTGTCATTGCTTGTGTGTTCTTTTTAGTAACAACAACCAGAGTCATTGAAATGTGTGTTCTTCTCACATACCACCTATGGATCCACCAGTGTCATTGCATGTGTGTTCATTTCACTAACAACAACCAGAGTCATTGCATGTGTGTTCTTTCCACATACCACATATGGATCCACCAATGTGATTGAAATGTGTGTTCTCTACAGAGACCACACATGGATGCACCAGTGTCATTGCATGTGTGTTCTTTTTAGTAACAACCAGAGTCATTTTGCATGTGTGTTCTTTTCACATACCACATATGGATCCACCAGTGTCATTGCATGTGTGTTCTTTTCACAATCCACCCATGGATCCACCAGTGTCATTGCATGTGTGTTCTTTTTAGTAACAACCAGAGTCATTTTGCATGTGTGTTCTTTTCACATACCACCTATGGATCCACCAGTGTCATAGCATGTGTTTTCTTTTCACAATCCACCCATGGATCCCACCAGTGTCATTTTGCATGTGTGTTCTTTTTAGAAACAACAACCAGAGTCATTTTGCATGTGTGATCTCTTCACATACCACCTATGGATCCACTGGTGTCATTGCATGTGTGTTCTTTTTAGTAACAACAACTCGAGTCATTGAAATGTGTGTTCTTCTCACATACCACCTATGGATCCACTAGTGTCATTGCATGTGTGTTCATTTCATAATCCACCTATGGATCCACCAGTGTCATTGCATGTGTGTTCTTTTTAGTAACAACAACCAGAGTCATTTTGCATGTGTGTTCTTCTCACATACCACCTATGGAACCACCAGTGTCATTGCATGTGTGTTCTTTTCACCAAAAACAACTAGAGTCATTGCATGTGTGTTCTTTTCACATACCACATATGGATCCACCAGTGTCATTGAAATTCGTGTTCTCTACAGAGACCATACATGGATCCACCAGTGTCATTGCATGTGTGCTCTTTTTAGTAACAACAACGAGTTATTTTGCATGTGTGTTCTTTTCACGTACCACCTATGGATCCACTAGTGTCATTGCATGTGTGTTCTCTTCACAATCCACCTATGGATCCACCAGTGTCATTCCATGTGTGTTCTTTTTAGTAACAAGAACCAGTGTCATTGCATGTGTGTTCTCTTCAGAGACCACACATGGATCCACCAGTGTTATTGCATGTGTGTTCTTTTTACTAACAACAACAAGAGTCATTGAAATGTGTGCTGTCTTCACAGACTACACATGGATCCACCAGTGTCATTGCATGTGTGTTCTTTTCACTAACAACAACCAGAGTCATTCAAATGTGTGCTCTCTTTAGAGACCACACATGGATCCACCAGTGTCATTGCATGTGTGTTCTTTTCACTAATAACAACCATAGTCATTGCATGTGTGTTCTTTTCACATACCACATATGGATCAACCAGTGTCATTGCATGTGTGCTCTTTGCACAATCCACCCATAGATCCACCAGTGTCATTGTATGTATGTTCTTTTTAGTAACAACCAGAGTCATTTTTCATGTGTGTTCTTTTCACAAACCACCTATGGCTCCACCAGTGTCATTGCATGTGTGATCTCTTCACATACCACCTATGGATCCACCAGTGTCATTGCATGTGTGTTCTTTTTAGTAACAACAACCAGAGTCATTGAAATGTGTGTTCTTCTCACATACCACCTATGGATCCACCAGTGTCATTGCATGTGTGTTCATTTCACTAACAACAACCAGAGTCATTGCATGTGTGTTCTTTTCACATACCACATATGGATCCACCAGTGTGATTGAAATGTGTGTTCTCTACAGAGACCACACATGGATCCACCAGTGTCATTGCATCTGTGTTCTTTTTAGTAACAACTAGAGTCATTTTGCATGTGTGTTCTTTTCACATACCACATATGGATCCACCAGTGTCATTGCATGTGTGTTCTTTTCACAATCCACCCATGGATCCACCAGTGTCATTGCATGTGTGTTCTTTTTAGTAACAACAACCAGAGTCATTTTGCATGTGTGTTCTTCTCACATACCACCTATGGATCCACCAATGTCATTGCATGTGTGTTCTTTTCACAATCCACCCATGGTTCCACCAGTGTCATTGCATGTGTGTTCTTTTTAGTAACAACAACCAGAGTCATTTTGCATTCGTGTTCTTTTCACATACCACCTATGGATCCACCAGTGTCATTGAAATGTGTATTATTTTCACAATCCACCCATGGATCCACCAGTGTCATTGCATGTGTGTTCTTTTTAGTAACAACAACCAGAGTCATTTTGCATGTGTGATCTCTTCACATACCACCTATGGATC
Source organism: Avena sativa (assembly GCA_916181665.1). NCBI lineage: Eukaryota > Viridiplantae > Streptophyta > Magnoliopsida > Poales > Poaceae > Avena > Avena sativa. Next base: position 98,635,774 of record OV702287.1, on the reverse strand, counting down.
CACCAGTGTCATTGCATGTGTGTTCTTTTTAGTAACAACAACCAGAGTCATTGAAATGTGTGTTCTTCTCACATACCACCTATGGATCCACCAGTGTCATTGCATGTGTGTTCATTTCACTAACAACAACAAGAGTCATTGCATGTGTGTTCTTTCCACATACCACATATGGATCCACCAATGTGATTGAAATGTGTGTTCTCTACAGAGACCACACATGGATCCACCAGTGCCATTGCATGTGTGTTCTTTTTAGTAACAACCAGAGTCATTTTGCATGTGTGTTCTTTTGACATACCACATATGGATCCACCGGTGTCATTGCATGTGTGTTCTTTTCACAATCCACCCAAGGATCCACCAGTGTCATTGCATGTGTGTTCTTTTCACAATCCACCCATGGATCCACCAGTGTCATTGCATGTGTGTTCTTTTTAGTAACAACCAGAGTCATTTTGCATGTGTGTTCTTTTCACATACCACCTATGGATCCACCAGTGTCATTACATGTGTTTTCTTTTCACAATCCACCCATGGATCCCACCAGTGTCATTTTGCATGTGTGTTCTTTTTAGTAACAACAACCAGAGTCATTTTGCATGTGTGATCTCTTCACATACCACCTATGGATCCACTAGTGTCATTGCATGTGTGTTCTTTTTAGTAACAACAACTCGAGTCATTGAAATGTGTGTTCTTCTCACATACCACCTATGGATCCACCAGTGTCATTGCATGTGTGTTCATTTCATAATCCACCTATGGATCCACCAGTGTCAATGCATGTGTGTTCTTTTTAGTAACAACAACCAGAGTCATTTTGCATGTGTGTTCTTCTCACATACCACCTATGGATCCACCAGTGTCATTGCATGTGTGTTCTTTTCACCAAAAACAACTAGAGTCATTGCATGTGTGTTCTTTTCACATAACACATATGGATCCACCGGTGTCATTGAAATGCATGTTCTCTACAGAGACCATACATGGATCCACCAGTGTCATTGCATGTGTGCTCTTTTTAGTAACAACAACCAGTCATTTTGCATGTGTGTTCTTTTCACGTACCACCTATGGATCCACTAGTGTCATTGCATGTGTGTTCTCTTCACAATCCACCTATGGATCCACCAGTGTCATTCCATGTGTGTTCTTTTTAGTAACAACAACCAGTGTCATTGCATGTGTGTTCTCTTCAGAGACCACACATGGATCCACCAGTGTTATTGCATGTGTGTTCTTTTTACTAACAACAACAAGAGCCATTGAAATGTGTGCTCTCTTCACAGACCACACATGGATCCACCAGTGTCATTGCATGTGTGTTCTTTTCACTAACAACAACCAGAGTCATTCAAATGTGTGCTCTCTTTAGAGACCACACATGGATCCACCAGTGTCATTGCATGTGTGTTCTTTTCACTAATAACAACCATAGTCATTGCATGTGTGTTCTTTTCACATACCACATATGGATCCACTAGTGTCATTGCATGTGTGCTCTTTGCACAATCCACCCATGGATCCACCAGTGTCATTGTATGTATGTTCTTTTTAGTAACAACAGAGTCATTTTTCATGTGTGTTCTTTTCACAAACCACCTATGGCTCCACCAGTGTCATTGCATGTGTGATCTCTTCACATACCACCTATGGATCCACCAGTGTCATTGCATGTGTGTTCTTTTTAGTAACAACAACCAGAGTCATTGAAATGTGTGTTCTTCTCACATACCACCTATGGATCCACCAGTGTCATTGCATGTGTATTCATTTCACTAACAACAACCAGAGTCATTGCATGTGTGTTCTTTTCACATACCACATATGGATCCACCAGTGTGATTGAAATGTGTGTTCTCTACAGAGACCACACATGGATCCACCAGTGTCATCGCATCTTTGTTCTTTTTAGTAACAACTAGAGTCATTTTGCATGTGTGTTCTTTTCACATACCACATATGGATCCACCAGTGTCATGACATGTGTGTTCTTTTCACAATCCACCCATGGATCCACCAGTGTCATTGCATGTGTGTTCTTTTTAGTAACAACAACCAGTGTCATTGCATGTGTGTTCTCTTCAGAGACCACACATGGATCCACCAGTGTCATTGCATGTGTGTTCTTTTTACTAACAACAACAAGAGTCATTCAAATGTGTGCTCTCTTCAGAGACCACACATGGATCCACCAGTGTCATTGCATGTGTGTTCTTTTCACTAATAACAACCATAGTCATTGCATGTGTGTTCTTTTTAGTAACAACAACTCGAGTCATTGAAATGTGTGTTCTTCTCACATACCACCTATGGATCCACCAGTGTCATTGCATGTGTGTTCATTTCATAATCCACCTATGGATCCACCAGTGTCACTGCATGTGTGTTCTTTTTAGTAACAACAACCAGAGTCATTTTGCATGTGTGTTTTTCTCACATACCACCTATGGATCCACCAGTGTCATTGCATGTGTGTTCTTTTCACTAACAACAACTAGAGTCATTGCATGTGTGTTATTTTCACATACCACATATGGATCCACTAGTGTCATTGCATGTGTGATCTCTTCACATACCACCTATGGATCCACCAGTGTCATTGCATGTGTGATCTCTTCACATACCACCTATGGATCCACAAGTGTCATTGCATGTGTGTTCTTTTTAGTAACAACAACCAGAGTCATTGAAATGTGTGTTCTTCTCACATACCACCTATGGATCCACCAGTGTCATTGCATGTATGTTCGTTTCACTAACAACAACCAGAGTCATTGCATGTGTGTTCTTTTCACATACCACATATGGATCCACCAGTGTCATTGAAATGCGTGTTCTCTACAGAGACCACACATGGATCCACCAGTGTCATTGCATGTGTGTTCTTTTTAGTAACAACAACCAGTCATTTTGCATGTGTGTTCTTTTCACATACTACCTATGGATCCACCAGTGTCATTGCATGTGTGTTCTCTTCACAATCCACCTATGGATCCACCAGTGTCATTGCATGTGTGTTCTTTTTAGTAACAACAACCAGTGTCATTGCATGTGTGTTCTCTTCAGAGACCACACATGGATCCACCAGTGTCATTGCATGTGTGTTCTTTTTACTAACAACAACAAGAGTCATTCAAATGTGTGCTCTCTTCAGAGACCACACATGGATCCACCAGTGTCATTGCATGTGTGTTCTTTTCACTAATAACAACCATAGTCATTGCATGTGTGTTCTTTTCACATACCGCATATGGATCCACCAGTGTCATTGCATGTGTGCTCTTTTCACAGTCCACCCATGGATCCACCAGTGTCATTGTATGTATGTTCTTTTTAGTAACAACCAGAGTCATTTTGCATGTGTGTTCTTTTCACAAACCACCTATGGCTCCACCAGTGTCATTTCATGTGTGATCTCTTCACATACCACCTATGGATCCACCAGTGTCATTGCATGTGTGTTCTTTTTAGTAACAACAACCAGAGTCATTTAAATGCGTGTTCTTCTCACATACCACCTATGGATCCACCAGTGTCATTGCATGTGTGTTCATTTCACTAACAACAACCAGAGTCATTGCATGTGTGTTCTTTTCACATACCACATATGGATCCACCAGTGTGATTGAAATGTGTGTTCTCTATAGAGACCACACATGGATCCACCAGTGTCATTGCATCTGTGTTCTTTTTAGTAACAACTAGAGTCATTTTGCATGTGTGTTCTTTTCACATGCCACATATGGATCCACCGGTGTCATTGCATGTGTGTTCTTTTCACAATCCACACATGGATCCACCTGTGTCATTGCATGTGTGTTATTTTTAGTAACAACCAGAGTCATTTTGCATGTGTGTTCTTTTCACATACCACCTATGGATCCACCAGTGTCATTGCATGTGTTTTCTTTTCACAATCCACCCATGGATCCCACCAGTGTCATTTTGCATGTGTGTTCTTTTTAGTAACAACAACCAGAGTCGGTTCGCATGTGTGTTCTTTTCACATACCACCTATGGATCCACCAGTGTCATTGCATGTGTGTTCTCTTCACAATCCACCTATGGATCCACCAGTGTCATTGCATGTGTTCTTTTTAGTAACAACAACCAGTGTCATTGCATGTTACCTCTCTTCAGAGACCACACATGGATCCACCAGTGTCATTGCATGTGTGTTCTTTTTACTAACAACAACAAGAGTCATTGAAATGTGTGCTCTCTTCAGAGACCACACATGGATCCACCAGTTTCATTGCATGTGTGTTCTTTTCACCAACAACAACCAGAGTCATTGCATGTGTGTTCTTTTCACATACCACATATGGATCACCAGTGTCATTGCACGTGTGTTCTTTTCACAATTCACCCATGGATCCACCAGTGTCATTGCATGTGTGTTCTTTTTAGTAACAACTAGAGTCATTTTGCATGTGTGTTCTTTTCACATACCACCTATGGATCCACCAGTGTCATTGCATGTGTTTTCTATTCATAATACACCATGGATCCCACCAGTGTCATTTTGCATGTGTGTTCTTTTTAGTAACAACAACCAGAGTCAGTTTGCATCTGTGTTCTTTTCACATACCACCTATGGATCCACTAGTGTCATTGCATGTGTTCTTTTTAGTAACAATAACCAGTGTCATTGAATGTGTGCTCTCTTCAGAGACCACACATGGATCCACCAGTGTCATTGAATGTGTGTTCTTTTTACTAACAACAACAAGAGTCATTGAATTGTGTGCTCTCTTCAGAGACCACATGTGGATCCACCAGTCTCATTGCATGTGTGTTCTTTTCACTAACAACAACCAGAGTCATTGCATGTGTGTTCTTTTCACATACCACATATGGATCACCAGTGTCATTGCATTTGTGTTCTTTTCACAATCCACCCATGGATCCACCAGTGTCATTGCATGTGTGTTCTTTTTAGTAACAACCAGAGTCATTTTGCATGTGTCTTCTTTTAACAAACCACCTATGGATCCACCAGTGTCATTGCATGTCTTTTCTTTTCACAATCCACCCATGGATCCCACCAGTGTCATTTTGCATGTGTGTTCTTTTTAGTAACAATAACTAGAGTCATTTTGCATGTGTGATCTCTTCACATACCACCTATGGATCCACCAATGTCATTGCATGTGTGTTCTTTTTAGTAACAACAACTAGAGTCATTGAAATGTGTGTTCTTCTCACATACCACCTATGGATCCACCAGTGTCATTGCATGTGTGTTCATTTGGTGGATCCATCTATGGATCCACCAGTGTCATTGCATGTGTGTTCTTTTTAGTAAGAACAACCGGAGTCATTTTGCATGTGTGTTCTTCTCACATACCACCAATGGATCCACCAGTGTCATTGCATGTGTGTTCTTTTCACTAACAATAACCAGAGTCATTGCATGTGTGTTATTTTGACATACCACATATGGATCCACCAGTGTTATTGAAATGCGTGTTTCTACAGAGACCACACATGGATCCACCAGTGTCATTGCATGTGTGTTCTTTTTAGTAACAACAACCAGTCATTTTGCATGTGTGTACTTTTCACATACCACCTATGGATCCACCAGTGTCATTGCATGTGTGTTCTCTTCACAATCCACCTATGGATCCACCAGTGTCATTGCATGTGTGTTCTTTTTATTAACAACAACCAGTGTCATTGCATGTGTGTTCTCTTCAGAGACCACACATGGATCCACCAGTGTCATTGCATGTGTGTTCTTTTTACTAACAACAAAAAGAGTCACTGAAATGTGTGCTCTCTTCAGAGACCACACATGGATCCACCAGTGTCATTGCATGTGTGTTCTTTTTAGTAACAACAACCAGAGTCATTTTGCATGTGTGTTCTTCTCACATACCACCTATGGATCCACCAGTGTCATTGCATGTGTGTTCTTTTCACAATCCACCCATGGATCTACCAGTGTCATTGCATGTGTGTTCTTTTTAGTAACAATAACAAGAGTCATTTTGCATGTGTGTTCTTTCCACATACCACCTATGGATCCACCAGTGTCATTGAAATGTGTATTATTTTCACAATCCACCCATGGATCGACCAGTGTCATTGCATGTGTGTTATTTTTAGTAACAACAACCAGAGTCATTTTGCATGTGTGATCTCTTCACATACCACCTATGGATCCACCAGTGTCATTGCATGTGTGTTCTTTTTAGTAACAACAACCAGAGTCATTGAAATGTGTGTTGTTCTCACATACCACCTATGGATCCACCAGTGTCATTGCATGTGTGTTCTTTTCACTAACAACAACCGGAGTCATTGCATGTGTGTTCTTTTCACATACCACATATGGATCCACCAGTGTCATTGCATGTGTGCTCTTTTCACAATCCACCCATGGATCCACCAGGGTCATTGCATGTGTGTTCTTTTTAGTAACAATGAGAGTCATTTTGCATGTGTGTTCTTTTCACAAACCACCTATGGATCCACCAGTGTCATTGCATGTGTGTTCTTTTCACAATCCACCCATGGATCCACCAGTGTCATTGCATGTGTGTTCTTTTTAGTAACAACCAGAGTCATTTTGCATGTGTGTTCTTTTGACATACCACATATGGATCACCAGTGTCATTGCATGTCTTTTCTTTTCACAATCCACCCATGGATCCCACCAGTGTCATTTTGCATGTGTGTTCTTTTTAGTAACAACAACCAGAGTCATTTTGCATCTGTGATCTCTTCACATACCACCTATGGATCCACCAGTGTCATTGCATGTGTCTTCATTTCACTAACAACAACTAGAGTCATTTTGCATGTGTGTTCTTTTCACATACCGCATATGGATCCACCAGTGTCTTTGCATGTGTGTTCTTTTCACAATCCACCCATGGATCCACCAGTGTCATTGCATGTGTGTTCTTTTTAGTAACAACCAGAGTCATTTTGCATGTGTGTTATTTTTACAAACCACCTATGGATCCACCAGTGTCATTGCATGTGTTTTCTTTTCACAATCCTCCCATGGATCCCACCAGTGCCATTTTGCATGTGTGTTCTTTTTAGTAACAACAACCAGAGTCATTTTGCATGTGTGTTCTCTTCACATACCACCTATGGATCCACCAGTGTCATTGCATGTGTGTTCTTTTTAGTAAAAACAACTAGAGTCATTTTGCATGTGTGTTCTTTTCACATACCACCTATGGATCCACCAGTGTCATTGCATGTGTGTTCTTTTCACAATCCACCAATGGATCCACCAGTGTCATTGCATGTGTGTTCTTTTTAGTAACAACAACCAGAGTCATTTTGCATGTGTGTTCTTCTCACATACCACCTATGGATCCACCAGTGTCATTGCATGTGTTATCTTTTCACTAACAACAACCAGAGTCATTGCATGTGTGTTCTTTTCACATACCACATATGGATCCACTAGTGTCATTGAAATGCGTGTTCTATACAGAGACCACACATGGATCCACCAGTGTCATTGCATGTGTGTTCTTTTTAGTAACAACAACCAGAGTCTTTTTGCATGTGTGTTCTTCTCACATACCACCTATGGATCCACCAGTGTCATTGAAATGCGTGTTCTCTACAAAGACCACACATGGATCCACCAGTCTCATTGCATGTGTGTTCTTTTTAGTAACAACAACCAATCATTTTGCATGTGTGTTCTTTTCACATACCACCTATGGATCCACCAGTGTCATTGCATGTGTGTTCTCTTCACAATCCACCTATGGATCCACCAGTGCCATTGCATCTGTGTTCTTTTTAGTAATAACAACCAGTGACATTGCATGTGTGTTCTCTTCAGAGACCACACATGGATCCACCAGTGTCATTGCATGTGTGTTCTTTTTACTAACAACAACAGTCATTGAAATGTGTGCTCCCTTTAGAGACCACACATGGATCCACCAGTGTCATTGCATGTGTGTTCTTTTTAGTAACAACAACCAGAGTCATTTTGCATGTGTGTTCTTCTCACATACCACCTACGGATCCACCAGTGTCATTGCATGTGTGTGCTTTTCACAATCCACCCATGGATCCACCAGTGTTATTGCATGTGTGTTCTTTTTAGTAACAACAACCAGAGTCATTTTGCATGTGTGTTCTTTTCACATACCACCTATGGATCCACCAGTGTCATTGAAATGTGTATTATTCTCACAATCCACACATGGATCCACCAGTGTCATTGCATGTGCGTTCTTTTTAGTAACAACAACCAGAGTCATTTTGCATGTGTGATATCTTCACATACCACCTATGGATCCACCAGTGTCATTGCATGTGTGTTCTTTTTAGTAACAACAACCAGAGTCATTGAAATGTGTGTTCTTCTCACATACCACCTATGGATCCACCAGTGTCATTGCATGTGTGTTCATTTCACTAACAAGAACAAAAGTCATTGCATGTGTGTTCTTTCCACATACCACATATGGATCCACCAATGTGATTGAAATGTGTGTTCTCTACAGAGACCACACATGGATCCACCAGTGTCATTGCATGTGTGTTCTTTTTAGTAACAACCAGAGTCATTTTGCATGTGTGTTCTTTTCACATACCACATATGGATCCACCAGTGTCATTGCATGTGTGTTCTTTTCACAATCCACCCATGGATCCACCAGTGTCATTGCATGTGTGTTCTTTTTAGTAACAACCAGAGTCATTTTGCATGTGTGTTCTTTTCACATACCACCTATGGATCCACCAGTGTCATTGCATGTGTGTTCATTTGGTGGATCCATCTATGGATCCACCAGTGTCATTGCATGTGTGTTCTTTTTAGTAAGAACAACCGGAGTCATTTTGCATGTGTGTTCTTCTCACATACCACCAATGGATCCACCAGTGTCATTGCATGTGTGTTCTTTTCACTAACAATAACCAGAGTCATTGCATGTGTGTTATTTTGACATACCACATATGGATCCACCAGTGTTATTGAAATGCGTGTTTCTACAGAGACCACACATGGATCCACCAGTGTCATTGCATGTGTGTTCTTTTTAGTAACAACAACCAGTCATTTTGCATGTGTGTACTTTTCACATACCACCTATGGATCCACCAGTGTCATTGCATGTGTGTTCTCTTCACAATCCACCTATGGATCCACCAGTGTCATTGCATGTGTGTTCTTTTTATTAACAACAACCAGTGTCATTGCATGTGTGTTCTCTTCAGAGACCACACATGGATCCACCAGTGTCATTGCATGTGTGTTCTTTTTACTAACAACAACAAGAGTCACTGAAATGTGTGCTCTCTTCAGAGACCACACATGGATCCACCAGTGTCATTGCATGTGTGTTCTTTTTAGTAACAACAACCAGAGTCATTTTGCATGTGTGTTCTTCTCACATACCACCTATGGATCCACCAGTGTCATTGCATGTGTGTTCTTTTCACAATCCACCCATGGATCTACCAGTGTCATTGCATGTGTGTTCTTTTTAGTAACAATAACAAGAGTCATTTTGCATGTGTGTTCTTTTCACATACCACCTATGGATCCACCAGTGTCATTGAAATGTGTATTATTTTCACAATCCACCCATGGATCGACCAGTGTCATTGCATGTGTGTTATTTTTAGTAACAACAACCAGAGTCATTTTGCATGTGTGATCTCTTCACATACCACCTATGGATCCACCAGTGTCATTGCATGTGTGTTCTTTTTAGTAACAACAACCAGAGTCATTGAAATGTGTGTTGTTCTCACATACCACCTATGGATCCACCAGTGTCATTGCATGTGTGTTCTTTTCACTAACAACAACCGGAGTCATTGCATGTGTGTTCTTTTCACATACCACATATGGATCCACCAGTGTCATTGCATGTGTGCTCTTTTCACAATCCACCCATGGATCCACCAGGGTCATTGCATGTGTGTTCTTTTTAGTAACAATGAGAGTCATTTTGCATGTGTGTTCTTTTCACAAACCACCTATGGATCCACCAGTGTCATTGCATGTGTGTTCTTTTCACAATCCACCCATGGATCCACCAGTGTCATTGCATGTGTGTTCTTTTTAGTAACAACCAGAGTCATTTTGCATGTGTGTTCTTTTGACATACCACATATGGATCACCAGTGTCATTGCATGTCTTTTCTTTTCACAATCCACCCATGGATCCCACCAGTGTCATTTTGCATGTGTGTTCTTTTTAGTAACAACAACCAGAGTCATTTTGCATCTGTAATCTCTTCACATACCACCTATGGATCCACCAGTGTCATTGCATGTGTCTTCATTTCACTAACAACAACTAGAGTCATTTTGCATGTGTGTTCTTTTCACATACCGCATATGGATCCACCAGTGTCTTTGCATGTGTGTTCTTTTCACAATCCACCCATGGATCCACCAGTGTCATTGCATGTGTGTTCTTTTTAGTAACAACCAGAGTCATTTTGCATGTGTGTTATTTTTACAAACCACCTATGGATCCACCAGTGTCATTGCATGTGTTTTCTTTTCACAATCCTCCCATGGATCCCACCAGTGCCATTTTGCATGTGTGTTCTTTTTAGTAACAACAACCAGAGTCATTTTGCATGTGTGTTCTCTTCACATACCACCTATGGATCCACCAGTGTCATTGCATGTGTGTTCTTTTTAGTAAAAACAACTAGAGTCATTTTGCATGTGTGTTCTTTTCACATACCACCTATGGATCCACCAGTGTCATTGCATGTGTGTTCTTTTCACAATCCACCCATGGATCCACCAGTGTCATTGCATGTGTGTTCTTTTTAGTAACAACAACCAGAGTCATTTTGCATGTGTGTTCTTCTCACATACCACCTATGGATCCACCAGTGTCATTGCATGTGTTATCTTTTCACTAACAACAACCAGAGTCATTGCATGTGTGTTCTTTTCACATACCACATATGGATCCACTAGTGTCATTGAAATGCGTGTTCTATACAGAGACCACACATGGATCCACCAGTGTCATTGCATGTGTGTTCTTTTTAGTAACAACAACCAGAGTCTTTTTGCATGTGTGTTCTTCTCACATACCACCTATGGATCCACCAGTGTCATTGAAATGCGTGTTCTCTACAAAGACCACACATGGATCCACCAGTCTCATTGCATGTGTGTTCTTTTTAGTAACAACAACCAATCATTTTGCATGTGTGTTCTTTTCACATACCACCTATGGATCCACCAGTGTCATTGCATGTGTGTTCTCTTCACAATCCACCTATGGATCCACCAGTGCCATTGCATCTGTGTTCTTTTTAGTAACAACAACCAGTGACATTGCATGTGTGTTCTGTTCAGAGACCACACATGGATCCACCAGTGTCATTGCATGTGTGTTCTTTTTACTAACAACAACAGTCATTGAAATGTGTGCTCCCTTTAGAGACCACACATGGATCCACCAGTGTCATTGCATGTGTGTTCTTTTTAGTAACAACAACCAGAGTCATTTTGCATGTGTGTTCTTCTCACATACCACCTACGGATCCACCAGTGTCATTGCATGTGTGTGCTTTTCACAATCCACCCATGGATCCACCAGTGTTATTGCATGTGTGTTCTTTTTAGTAACAACAACCAGAGTCATTTTGCATGTGCGTTCTTTTCACATACCACCTATGGATCCACCAGTGTCATTGAAATGTGTATTATTCTCACAATCCACACATGGATCCACCAGTGTCATTGCATGTGCGTTCTTTTTAGTAACAACAACCAGAGTCATTTTGCATGTGTGATCTCTTCACATACCACCTATGGATCCACCAGTGTCATTGCATGTGTGTTCTTTTTAGTAACAACAACCAGAGTCATTGAAATGTGTGTTCTTCTCACATACCACCTATGGATCCACCAGTGTCATTGCATGTGTGTTCATTTCACTAACAAGAACAAAAGTCATTGCATGTGTGTTCTTTCCACATACCACATATGGATCCACCAATGTGATTGAAATGTGTGTTCTCTACCGAGACCACACATGGATCCACCAGTGTCATTGCATGTGTGTTCTTTTTAGTAACAACCAGAGTCATTTTGCATGTGTGTTCTTTTCACATACCACATATGGATCCACCAGTGTCATTGCATGTGTGTTCTTTTCACAATCCACCCATGGATCCACCAGTGTCATTGCATGTGTGTTCTTTTTAGTAACAACCAGAGTCATTTTGCATGTGTGTTCTTTTCACATACCACCTATGGATCCACCAGTGTCATTGCATGTGTTTTCTTTTCACAATCCACCCATGGATCCCACCAGTGTCATTTTGCATGTGTGTTCTTTTTAGTAACAACAACCAGAGTCATTTTGCATGTGTGATCTCTTCACATACCACCTATGGATCCACCAGTGTCATTGCATGTGTGTTCTTTTTAGTAACAACAACAAGAGTCATTTTGCATGTGTGTTCTTTTCACAATCCACCCATGGATCCACCAGTGTCATTGCATGTGTGTTCTTTTTAGTAACAACAACCATAGTCATTTTGCATGTGTGTTCTTCTCACATACCACCTATGGATCCACCAGTGTCATGGCATGTGTGTTCTTTTCACTAACAACAACCAGAGTCATTGCATGCGTGTTCTTTTCGCATACCACATATGGATCCACCAGTGTCATTGAAATGCGTGTTCTCTACAGAGACCACACATGGATCCACTAGTGTCATTGCATGTGTGTTCTTTTTAGTAACAACTACCAGTCATTTTGCATGTGTGATCTTTTCACGTACCACCTATGGATCCACTAGTGTCATTGCATGTGTGTTCTCTTCACAATCCACCTATGGATCCACCAGTGTCATTCCATGTGTGTTCTTTTTAGTAACAACAACCAGTGTCATTGCATGTGTGTTCTCTTCAGAGACCACACATGGATCCACGAGTGTTATTGCATGTGTGTTCTTTTTACTAACAACAACAAGAGACATTGAAATGTGTGCTCTCTTTAGAGACCACACATGGATCCACCAGTGTCATTGCATGTGTGTTCTTTTCACTAACAACAACCAGTCATTGCATGTGTGTTCTTTTCAGATACCACATATGGATCCACTAGTGTCATTGCATGTGTTCTCTTTTCACAATCCACCCATGGATCCACCAGTGTCATTGCATGTGTGTTCTTTTTAGTAACAACAGACAAAGTCATCTTGCATGTGTGTTCTTTTCACAAACCACCTATGGATCCACCAGTGTCATTGCATGTGTGATCTCTTCACATACCACCTATGGATCCACCAGTGTCATTGCATGTGTGTTCTTTTTAGTAACAACAACCAAAATCATTGAAATGTGTGTTCTTCTCACATACCACCTATGGATCCACTAGTGTCATTGCATGTGTGTTCGTTTCACTAACAACAACCAGAGTCATTGCATGTGTGTTCTTTTCACATACCACATATGGATCCACCAGTGTGATTGAAATGTGTGTTCTCTACAGACACCACACATGGATCCACCAGTGTCATTTCATGTATGTTCTTTTTTGTAACAACCAGAGTCATTTTGCATGTGTGTTCTTTTCACATACAACATATGGATCCAGCAGTGTCATTGCATGTGTGTTCTTTTCACAATCCACCCATGGATCCACCAGTGTCATTGCATGTGTGTTCTTTTTAGTAACAACCAGAGTCATTTTGCATGTGTATTCTTTTCACATACCACATATGGATCACCAGTGTCATTGCATGTCTTTTCTTTTCACAATCCACCCATGGATCCCACCAGTGTCATTTTGCATGTGTGTTCTTTTTAGTAACAACAACCAGAGTCATTTTGCATGTGTGATCTCTTCACATACCACCTATGGATCCACCAGTGTCATTGCATGTGTGTTCTTTTTAGTAACAAGAACCAGAGTCATTGAAATGTGTGTTCTTCTCACATACCACCTATGGATCCACCTGTGTCATTGCATGTGTGTTCATTTCACTAATAACAACCAGAGTCATTTTGCATGTGTGTTCTTTTCACATACCACATATGGATCCACCAGTGTCTTTGCATGTGTGTTCTTTTCACAATCCACCCATGGATCCCACCAGTGCCATTTTGCATGTGTGTTCTTTTTAGTAACAACAACCAGAGTCATTTTGCATGTGTGTTCTCTTCACATACCACCTATGGATCCACCAGTGTCATTGCATGTGTGTTCTTTTTAGTAACAACAACCAGAGTCATTTTGCATGTGTGTTCTTTTCACATACCACCTATGGATCCACCAGTGTCATTGCATGTGTGTTCTTTTCACAATCCACCCATGGATCCACCAGTGTCATTGCATGTGTGTTCTTTTCACAATCCACCCATGGATCCACCAGTGTCATTGCATGTGTGTTCTTTTTAGTAACAACAACCAGAGTCATTTTGCATGTGTGTTGTCTTCACATACCACTTATGGATCCACCAGTGTCATTGCATGTGTGTTCTTTTTAGTAACAACAACCAGAGTCATTTTGCATGTGTGTTCTTCTCACATACCACCTATGGATCCACTAGTGTCATTGCATGTGTGTTCTTTTCACAATCCACCCATGGATCCACCAGTGTCATTGCATGTGTGTTCTTTTTAGTAACAACAACCAGAGTCATTTTGCATGTGTGTTCTTCTCACATACCACCTATGGATCCACCAGTGTCATTGCATGTGTGTTCTTTTCACTAACAACAACCAGAGTCATTGCATGTGTGTTCTTTTCACATACCACATATGGATCCACCAGTGTCATTGAAATGCGTGTTCTCTACAGAGTCCACACATGGATCCACCAGTGTCATTGCATGTGTGTTCTTTTTAGTAACAACCAGAGTCATTTTGCATGTGTGTTCTTTTGACATACCACATATGGATCACCAGTGTCATTGCATGTCTTTTCTTTTCACAATCCACCCATGGATCCCACCAGTGTCATTTTGCATGTGTGTTCTTTTTAGTAACAACAACCAGAGTCATTTTGCATCTGTGATCTCTTCACATACAACCTATGGATCCACCAGTGTCATTGCATGTGTCTTCATTTCACTAACAACAACCAGAGTCATTTTGCATGTGTGTTCTTTTCACATACCGCATATGGATCCACCAGTGTCTTTGCATGTGTGTTCTTTTCACAATCCACCCATGGATCCACCAGTGTCATTGCATGTGTGTTCTCTTTAGTAACAACCAGAGTCATTTTGCATGTGTGTTATTTTTACAAACCACCTATGGATCCACCAGTGTCATTGCATGTGTTTTCTTTTCACAATCCTCCCATGGATCCCACCAGTGCCATTTTGCATGTGTGTTCTTTTTAGTAACAACAACCAGAGTCATTTTGCATGTGTGTTCTCTTCACATACCACCTATGGATCCACCAGTGTCATTGCATGTCTGTTCTTTTTAGTAAAAACAACTAGAGTCATTTTGCATGTGTGTTCTTTTCACATACCACCTATGGATCCACCAGTGTCATTGCATGTGTGTTCTTTTCACAATCCACCCATGGATCCACCAGTGTCATTGCATGTGTGTTCTTTTTAGTAACAACAACCAGAGTCATTTTGCATGTGTGTTCTTCTCACATACCACCTATGGATCCACCAGTGTCATTGCATGTGTTATCTTTTCACTAACAACAACCAGAGTCATTGCATGTGTGTTCTTTTCACATACCACATATGGATCCACCAGTGTCATTGAAATGCGTGTTCTATACAGAGACCACACATGGATCCACCAGTGTCATTGCATGTGTGTTCTTTTTAGTAACAACAACCAGAGTCTTTTTGCATGTGTGTTCTTCTCACATACCACCTATGGATCCACCAGTGTCATTGAAATGCGTGTTCTCTACAAAGACCACACATGGATCCACCAGTCTCATTGCATGTGTGTTCTTTTTAGTAACAACAACCAATCATTTTGCATGTGTGTTCTTTTCACATACCACCTATGGATCCACCAGTGTCATTGCATGTGTGTTCTCTTCACAATCCACCTATGGATCCACCAGTGCCATTGCATGTGTGTTCTTTTCAGTAACAACAACCAGTGTCATTGCATGTGTGTTCTCTTTAGAGACCACACATGGATCCACTAGTGTCATTGCATGTGTGTTCTTTTTACTAACAACAAGAGTGATTGAAATGTGTGCTCCCTTTAGAGACGACACATGGATCCACCAGTGTCATTGCATGTGTGTTCTTTTTAGTAACAATAACCAGAGTCATTTTGCATGTGTGTTCTTCTCACATACCACCTATGGATCCACCAGTGTCATTGCATGTGTGTGCTTTTCATAATCCACCCATGGATCCACCAGTATTATTACATGTGTGTTCTTTTTAGTAACAACAACCAGAGTCATTTTGCATGTGTGTTCTTTTCACATACCACATATGGATCCACCAGTGTCATTGCATGTGTGTTCTTTTTATTAACAACCAGAGTCATTTTGTATGTGTGTTCTTTTCACATACCACACATGGATCCACCAGTGTCATTGCATGTGTGTTCTTTTCACAATCCACCCATGGATCCACCAGTATCATTGCATGTGTGTTATTTTAAATAACAACCAGAGTCATTTTGCATGTGTGTTCTCTTCACATCCCACCTATGGATCCACCAGTGTCATTGCATGTGTGTTCTTTTTAGTAACAACAACCAGAGTCATTTTGCATGTGTGTTCTTTTCACATACCACCTATGGATCCACCAGTGTCATTGCATGTGTGTTCTTTTCACAATCCACCCATGGATCCACCAGTGTCATTGCATGTGTGTTCTTTTTAGTAATAACAACCAGAGTCATTTTGCATGTGTGTTCTTCTCACATACCACCTATGGATCCACCAGTGTCATTGCATGTGTGTTCTTTTCACTAACAACAACCAGAGTCATTGCATGTGTGTTCTTTTCACATACCACATATGGATCCACCAGTGTCATTGAAATGCGTGTTCTCTACAGAGACCACACATGGATCCACCAGTGTCATTGCATGTGTGTTCTTTTTAGTAACAACAACCAGAGTCTTTTTGCATGTGTGTTCTTCTCACATACCACCTATGGATCCACCAGTGTCATTGAAATGCGTGTTCTCTACAAAGACCACACATGGATCCACCAGTCTCATTGCATGTGTGTTCTTTTTAGTAACAACAACCAATCATTTTGCATGTGTGTTCTTTTCACATACCACCTATGGATCCACCAGTGTCATTGCATGTGTGTTCTCTTCACAATCCACCTATGGATCCACCAGTGCCATTGCATGTGTGTTCTTTTCAGTAACAACAACCAGTGTCATTGCATGTGTGTTCTCTTTAGAGACCACACATGGATCCACTAGTGTCATTGCATGTGTGTTCTTTTTACTAACAACAAGAGTGATTGAAATGTGTGCTCCCTTTAGAGACGACACATGGATCCACCAGTGTCATTGCATGTGTGTTCTTTTTAGTAACAATAACCAGAGTCATTTTGCATGTGTGTTCTTCTCACATACCACCTATGGATCCACCAGTGTCATTGCATGTGTGTGCTTTTCATAATCCACCCATGGATCCACCAGTATTATTACATGTGTGTTCTTTTTAGTAACAACAACCAGAGTCATTTTGCATGTGTGTTCTTTTCACATACCACATATGGATCCACCAGTGTCATTGCATGTGTGTTCTTTTTATTAACAACCAGAGTCATTTTGTATGTGTGTTCTTTTCACATACCACACATGGATCCACCAGTGTCATTGCATGTGTGTTCTTTTCACAATCCACCCATGGATCCACCAGTATCATTGCATGTGTGTTATTTTAAATAACAACCAGAGTCATTTTGCATGTGTGTTCTCTTCACATCCCACCTATGGATCCACCAGTGTCATTGCATGTGTGTTCTTTTTAGTAACAACAACCAGAGTCATTTTGCATGTGTGTTCTTTTCACATACCACCTATGGATCCACCAATGTCATTGCATGTGTGTTCTTTTCACAATCCACCCATGGATCCACCAGTGTCATTGCATGTGTGTTCTTTTTAGTAATAACAACCAGAGTCATTTTGCATGTGTGTTCTTCTCACATACCACCTATGGATCCACCAGTGTCATTGCATGTGTGTTCTTTTCACTAACAACAACCAGAGTCATTGCATGTGTGTTCTTTTCACATACCACATATGGATCCACCAGTGTCATTGAAATGCGTGTTATCTACAGAGACCACACATGGATCCACCAGTGTCATTGCATGTGTGTTCTTTTTAGTAACAACAACCAGAGTCTTTTTGCATGTGTGTTCTTCTCACATACCACCTATGGATCCACCAGTGTCATTGCATGTGTGTTCTTTTCACTAACAACAACCAGAGTCATTGCATGTGTGTTCTTTTCACATACCACATATGGATCCACCAGTGTCATTGAAATGCGTGTTCTCTACAAAGACCACACATGGATCCACCAGTGTCATTGCATGTGTGTTCTTTTTAGTAACAACAACCAATCATTTTGCATGTGTGTTCTTTTCACATAACACCTATGGATCCACCAGTGTCATTGCATGTGTGTTCTCTTCACAATCCACCTATGGATCCACCAGTGCCATTGCATGTGTGTTCTTTTCAGTAACAACAACCAGTGTCATTGCATGTGTGTTCTCTTTAGAGACCACACATGGATCCACTAGTGTCATTGCATGTGTGTTCTTTTTACTAACAACAAGAGTCATTGAAATGTGTGCTCCCTTTAGAGACGACACATGGATCCACCAGTGTCATTGCATGTGTGTTCTTTTTAGTAAAAACAACCAGAGTCATTTTGCATGTGTGTTATTCTCACATACCACCTATGGATCCACCAGTGTCATTGCATGTGTGTGCTTTTCATAATCCAACCATGGATCCACCAGTATTATTACATGTGTGTTCTTTTTAGTAACAACAACCAGAGTCATTTTGCATGTGTGTTCTTTTCACATACCACCTACGGATCCACCAGTGTCATTGCATGTGTGTTCTTTTTAGTAACAACCAGAGTCATTTTGTATGTGTGTTCTTTTCACATACCACACATGGATCCACCAGTGTCATTGCATGTGTGTTCTTTTCACAATCCACCCATGGATCCACCAGTATCATTGCATGTGTGTTATTTTAAATAACAACCAGAGTCATTTTGCATGTGTGTTCTCTTCACATCCCACCTATGGATCCACCAGTGTCATTGCATGTGTGTTCTTTTTAGTAACAACAACCAGAGTCATTTTGCATGTGTGTTCTTTTCACATACCACCTATGGATCCACCAGTGTCATTGCATGTGTGTTCTTTTCACAATCCACCCATGGATCCACCAGTGTCATTGCATGTGTGTTCTTTTTAGTAATAACAACCAGAGTCATTTTGCATGTGTGTTCTTCTCACATACCACCTATGGATCCACCAGTGTCATTGCATTTGTGTTCTTTTCACTAACAACAACCATAGTCATTGCATGTGTGTTCTTTTCACATACCACATATGGATCCACCAGTGTCATTGAAATGCGTGTTCTCTACATAGACCACACATGGATCCACCAGTGTCATTGCATGTGTGTTCTTTTTAGTAACAACAACCAGAGTCTTTTTGCATGTGTGTTCTTCTCACATACCACCTATGGATCCACCAGTGTCATTGCATGTGTGTTCTTTTCACTAACAACAACCAGAGTCATTGCATGTGTGTTCTTTTCACATACCACATATGGATCCACCAGTGTCATTGAAATGCGTGTTCTCTACAAAGACCACACATGGATCCACCAGTGGCATTGCATGTGTGTTCTTTTTAGTAACAACAACCAATCATTTTGCATGTGTGTTCTTTTCACATACCACCTATGGATCCACCTGTGTCATTGCATGTGTGTTCTCTTCACAATCCACCTATGGATCCACCAGTGCCATTGCATGTGTGTTCTTTTCAGTAACAACAACCAGTGTCATTGCATGTGTGTTCTCTTTAGAGACCACACATGGATCCACTAGTGTCATTGCATGTGTGTTCTTTTTACTAACAACAAGAGTCATTGAAATGTGTGCTCCCTTTAGAGACGACACATGGATCCACCAGTGTCATTGCATGTGTGTTCTTTTTAGTAACAACAACCAGAGTCATTTTGCATGTGTGTTCTTCTCACATACCACCTATGGATCCACCAGTGTCATTGCATGTGTGTGCTTTTCATAATCCACCCATGGATCCACCAGTATTATTACATGTGTGTTCTTTTTAGTAACAACAACCAGAGTCATTTTGCATGTGTGTTCTTTTCACATACCACCTATGGATCCACCAGTGTCATTGCATGTGTGTTCTTTTTAGTAACAACCAGAGTCATTTTGTATGTGTGTTCTTTTCACATACCACACATGGATCCACCAGTGTCATTGCATGTGTGTTCTTTTCACAATCCACCCATGGATCCACCAGTATCATTGCATGTGTGTTATTTTAAATAACAACCAGAGTCATTTTGCATGTGTGTTCTCTTCACATCCCACCTATGGATCCACCAGTGTCATTGCATGTGTGTTCTTTTTAGTAACAACAACCAGAGTCATTTTGCATGTGTGTTCTTTTCACATACCACCTATGGATCCACCAGTGTCATTGCATGTGTGTTCTTTTCACAATCCACCCATGTATCCACCAGTGTCATTGCATGTGTGTTCTTTTTAGTAATAACAACCAGAGTCATTTTGCATGTGTGTTCTTCTCACATACCACCTATGGATCCACCAGTGTCATTGCATGTGTGTGCTTTTCATAATCCACCCATGGATCCACCAGTATTATTACATGTGTGTTCTTTTTAGTAACAACAACCAGAGTCATTTTGCATGTGTGTTCTTTTCACATACCACCTATGGATCCACCAGTGTCATTGCATGTGTGTTCTTTTTAGTAACAACCAGAGTCATTTTGTATGTGTGTTCTTTTCACATACCACACATGGATCCACCAGTGTCATTGCATGTGTGTTCTTTTCACAATCCACCCATGGATCCACCAGTATCATTGCATGTGTGTTATTTTAAATAACAACCAGAGTCATTTTGCATGTGTGTTCTCTTCACATCCCACCTATGGATCCACCAGTGTCATTGCATGTGTGTTCTTTTTAGTAACAACAACCATAGTCATTTTGCATGTGTGTTCTTTTCACATACCACCTATGGATCCACCAGTGTCATTGCATGTGTGTTCTTTTCACAATCCACCCATGTATCCACCAGTGTCATTGCATGTGTGTTCTTTTTAGTAATAACAACCAGAGTCATTTTGCATGTGTGTTCTTCTCACATACCACCTATGGATCCACCAGTGTCATTGCATGTGTGTTCTTTTCACATACCACATATGGATCCACCAGTGTCATTGAAATGCGTGTTCTCTACAAAGACCAGACATGGATCCACCAGTGTCATTGCATGTGTGTTCTTTTTAGTAAAAACAACCAGAGTCATTTTGCATGTGTGTTATTCTCACATACCACCTATGGATCCACCAGTGTCATTGCATGTGTGTGCTTTTCATAATCCACCCATGGATCCACCAGTATTATTACATGTGTGTTATTTTTAGTAACAGCAACCAGAGTCATTTTGCATGTGTGTTCTTTTCACATACCACCTACGGATCCACCAGTGTCATTGCATGTGTGTTCTTTTTAGTAACAACCAGAGTCATTTTGTATGTGTGTTCTTTTCACATACCACACATGGATCCACCAGTGTCATTGCATGTGTGTTCTTTTCACAATCCACCCATGGATCCACCAGTATCATTGCATGTGTGTTATTTTAAATAACAACCAGAGTCATTTTGCATGTGTGTTCTCTTCACATCCCACCAATGGATCCACCAGTGTCATTGCATGTGTGTTCTTTTTAGTAACAACAACCAGAGTCATTTTGCATGTGTGTTCTTTTCACATACCACCTATGGATCCACCAGTGTCATTGCATGTGTGTTCTTTTCACAATCCACCCATGGATCCACCAGTGTCATTGCATGTGTGTTCTTTTTAGTAATAACAACCAGAGTCATTTTGCATGTGTGTTCTTCTCACATACCACCTATGGATCCACCAGTGTCATTGCATGTGTGTTCTTTTCACTAACAACAACCAGAGTCATTGCATGTGTGTTCTTTTCACATACCACATATGGATCCACCAGTGTCATTGAAATGCGTGTTCTTTACAGAGACCACACATGGATCCACCAGTGTCATTGCATGTGTGTTCTTTTTAGTAACAACAACCAGAGTCTTTTTGCATGTGTGTTCTTCTCACATACCACCTATGGATCCACCAGTGTCATTGCATGTGTGTTCTTTTCACTAACAACAACCAGAGTCATTGCATGTGTGTTCTTTTCACATACCACATATGGATCCACCAGTGTCATTGAAATGCGTGTTCTCTACAAAGACCACACATGGATCCACCAGTGTCATTGCATGTGTGTTCTTTTTAGTAACAACAACCAATCATTTTGCATGTGTGTTCTTTTCACATAACACCTATGGATCCACCAGTGTCATTGCATGTGTGTTCTCTTCACAATCCACCTATGGATCCACCAGTGCCATTGCATGTGTGTTCTTTTCAGTAACAACAACCAGTGTCATTGCATGTGTGTTCTCTTTAGAGACCACACATGGATCCACTAGTGTCATTGCATGTGTGTTCTTTTTACTAACAACAAGAGTCATTGAAATGTGTGCTCCCTTTAGAGACGACACATGGATCCACCAGTGTCATTGCATGTGTGTTCTTTTTAGTAAAAACAACCAGAGTCATTTTGCATGTGTGTTATTCTCACATACCACCTATGGATCCACCAGTGTCATTGCATGTGTGTGCTTTTCATAATCCACCCATGGATCCACCAGTATTATTACATGTGTGTTCTTTTTAGTAACAACAACCAGAGTCATTTTGCATGTGTGTTCTTTTCACATACCACCTACGGATCCACCAGTGTCATTGCATGTGTGTTCTTTTTAGTAACAACCAGAGTCATTTTGTATGTGTGTTCTTTTCACATACCACACATGGATCCACCAGTGTCATTGCATGTGTGTTCTTTTCACAATCCACCCATGGATCCACCAGTATCATTGCATGTGTGTTATTTTAAATAACAACCAGAGTCATTTTGCATGTGTGTTCTCTTCACATCCCACCTATGGATCCACCAGTGTCATTGCATGTGTGTTCTTTTTAGTAACAACAACCAGAGTCATTTTGCATGTGTGTTCTTTTCACATACCACCTATGGATCCACCAATGTCATTGCATGTGTGTTCTTTTCACAATCCACCCATGGATCCACCAGTGTCATTGCATGTGTGTTCTTTTTAGTAATAACAACCAGAGTCATTTTGCATGTGTGTTCTTCTCACATACCACCTATGGATCCACCAGTGTCATTGCATTTGTGTTCTTTTCACTAACAACAACCAGAGTCATTGCATGTGTGTTCTTTTCACATACCACATATGGATCCCAAGTGTCATTGAAATGCGTGTTCTCTACATAGACCACACATGGATCCACCAGTGTCATTGCATGTGTGTTCTTTTTAGTAACAACAACCAGAGTCTTTTTGCATGTGTGTTCTTCTCACATACCACCTATGGATCCACCAGTGTCATTGCATGTGTGTTCTTTTCACTAACAACAACCAGAGTCATTGCATGTGTGTTCTTTTCACATACCACATATGGATCCACCAGTGTCATTGAAATGCGTGTTCTCTACAAAGACCACACATGGATCCACCAGTGGCATTGCATGTGTGTTCTTTTTAGTAACAACAACCAATCATTTTGCATGTGTGTTCTTTTCACATACCACCTATGGATCCACCTGTGTCATTGCATGTGTGTTCTCTTCACAATCCACCTATGGATCCACCAGTGCCATTGCATGTGTGTTCTTTTCAGTAACAACAACCAGTGTCATTGCATGTGTGTTCTCTTTAGAGACCACACATGGATCCACTAGTGTCATTGCATGTGTGTTCTTTTTACTAACAACAAGAGTCATTGAAATGTGTGCTCCCTTTAGAGACGACACATGGATCCACCAGTGTCATTGCATGTGTGTTCTTTTTAGTAACAACAACCAGAGTCATTTTGCATGTTTGTTCTTCTCACATACCACCTATGGATCCACCAGTGTCATTGCATGTGTGTGCTTTTCATAATCCACCCATGGATCCACCAGTATTATTACATGTGTGTTCTTTTTAGTAACAACAACCAGAGTCATTTTGCATGTGTGTTCTTTTCACATACCACCTATGGATCCACCAGTGTCATTGCATGTGTGTTCTTTTTAGTAACAACCAGAGTCATTTTGTATGTGTGTTCTTTTCACATACCACACATGGATCCACCAGTGTCATTGCATGTGTGTTCTTTTCACAATCCACCCATGGATCCACCAGTATCATTGCATGTGTGTTATTTTAAATAACAACCAGAGTCATTTTGCATGTGTGTTCTCTTCACATCCCACCTATGGATCCACCAGTGTCATTGCATGTGTGTTCTTTTTAGTAACAACAACCAGAGTCATTTTGCATGTGTGTTCTTTTCACATACCACCTATGGATCCACCAGTGTCATTGCATGTGTGTTCTTTTCACAATCCACCCATGTATCCACCAGTGTCATTGCATGTGTGTTCTTTTTAGTAATAACAACCAGAGTCATTTTGCATGTGTGTTCTTCTCACATACCACCTATGGATCCACCAGTGTCATTGCATGTGTGTGCTTTTCATAATCCACCCATGGATCCACCAGTATTATTACATGTGTGTTCTTTTTAGTAACAACAACCAGAGTCATTTTGCATGTGTGTTCTTTTCACATACCACCTATGGATCCACCAGTGTCATTGCATGTGTGTTCTTTTTAGTAACAACCAGAGTCATTTTGTATGTGTGTTCTTTTCACATACCACACATGGATCCACCAGTGTCATTGCATGTGTGTTCTTTTCACAATCCACCCATGGATCCACCAGTATCATTGCATGTGTGTTATTTTAAATAACAACCAGAGTCATTTTGCATGTGTGTTCTCTTCACATCCCACCTATGGATCCACCAGTGTCATTGCATGTGTGTTCTTTTTAGTAACAACAACCAGAGTCATTTTGCATGTGTGTTCTTTTCACATACCACCTATGGATCCACCAGTGTCATTGCATGTGTGTTCTTTTCACAATCCACCCATGTATCCACCAGTGTCATTGCATGTGTGTTCTTTTTAGTAATAACAACCAGAGTCATTTTGCATGTGTGTTCTTCTCACATACCACCTATGGATCCACCAGTGTCATTGCATGTGTGTTCTTTTCACATACCACATATGGATCCACCAGTGTCATTGAAATGCGTGTTCTCTACAAAGACCACACATGGATCCACCAGTGTCATTGCATGTGTGTTCTTTTTAGTAAAAACAACCAGAGTCATTTTGCATGTGTGTTATTCTCACATACCACCTATGGATCCACCAGTGTCATTGCATGTGTGTGCTTTTCATAATCCACCCATGGATCCACCAGTATTATTACATGTGTGTTATTTTTAGTAACAGCAACCAGAGTCATTTTGCATGTGTGTTCTTTTCACATACCACCTACGGATCCACCAGTGTCATTGCATGTGTGTTCTTTTTAGTAACAACCAGAGTCATTTTGTATGTGTGTTCTTTTCACATACCACACATGGATCCACCAGTGTCATTGCATGTGTGTTCTTTTCACAATCCACCCATGGATCCACCAGTATCATTGCATGTGTGTTATTTTAAATAACAACCAGAGTCATTTTGCATGTGTGTTCTCTTCACATCCCACCTATGGATCCACCAGTGTCATTGCATGTGTGTTCTTTTTAGTAACAACAACCAGAGTCATTTTGCATGTGTGTTCTTTTCACATACCACCTATGGATCCACCAGTGTCATTGCATGTGTGTTCTTTTCACAATCCACCCATGGATCCACCAGTGTCATTGCATGTGTGTTCTTTTTAGTAATAACAACCAGAGTCATTTTGCATGTGTGTTCTTCTCACATACCACCTATGGATCCACCAGTGTCATTGCATTTGTGTTCTTTTCACTAACAACAACCAGAGTCATTGCATGTGTGTTCTTTTCACATACCACATATGGATCCACTAGTGTCATTGAAATGCGTGTTCTCTACATAGACCACACATGGATCCACCAGTGTCATTGCATGTGTGTTCTTTTTAGTAACAACAACCAGAGTCTTTTTGCATGTGTGTTCTTCTCACATACCACCTATGGATCCACCAGTGTCATTGCATGTGTGTTCTTTTCACTAACAACAACCAGAGTCATTGCATGTGTGTTCTTTTCACATACCACATATGGATCCACCAGTGTCATTGAAATGCGTGTTCTCTACAAAGACCACACATGGATCCACCAGTGGCATTGCATGTGTGTTCTTTTTAGTAACAACAACCAATCATTTTGCATGTGTGTTCTTTTCACATACCACCTATGGATCCACCAGTGTCATTCCATGTGTGTTCTCTTCACAATCCACCTATGGATCCACCAGTGCCATTGCATGTGTGTTCTTTTCAGTAACAACAACCAGTGTCATTGCATGTGTGTTCTCTTTAGAGACCACACATGGATCCACTAGTGTCATTGCATGTGTGTTCTTTTTACTAACAACAAGAGTCATTGAAATGTGTGCTCCCTTTAGAGACGACACATGGATCCACCAGTGTCATTGCATGTGTGTTCTTTTTAGTAACAACAACCAGAGTCATTTTGCATGTGTGATCTTCTCACATACCACCTATGGATCCACCAGTGTCATTGCATGTGTGTGCTTTTCATAATCCACCCATGGATCCACCAGTATTATTACATGTGTGTTCTTTTTAGTAACAACAACCAGAGTCATTTTGCATGTGTGTTCTTTTCACATACCACCTATGGATCCACCAGTGTCATTGCATGTGTGTTCTTTTTAGTAACAACCAGAGTCATTTTGTATGTGTGTTCTTTTCACATACCACCCATGGATCCACCAGTGTCATTGCATGTGTGTTCTTTTCACAATCCACCCATGGATCCACCAGTATCATTGCATGTGTGTTATTTTAAATAACAACCAGAGTCATTTTGCATGTGTGTTCTCTTCACATCCCACCTATGGATCCACCAGTGTCATTGCATGTGTGTTCTTTTTAGTAACAACAACCAGAGTAATTTTGCATGTGTGTTCTTTTCACATACCACCTATGGATCCACTAGTGTCATTGCATGTGTGTTCTTTTCACAATCCACCCATGGATCCACCAGTGTCATTGCATGTGTGTTCTTTTTAGTAACAACAACCAGAGTCATTTTGCATGTGTGTTCTTCTCACATACCACCTATGGATCCACCAGTGTCATTGCATGTGTGTTCTTTTCACTAACAACAACCAGAGTCATTGCATGTGTGTTCTTTTCACATACCACATATGGATCCACCAGTGTCATTGAAATGCGTGTTCTCTACAGAGACCACACATGGATCCACCAGTGTCATTGCATGTGTGTTCTTTTTAGTACCAACCAGAGTCATTTTGCATGTGTGTTCTTTTGACATACCACATATGGATCACCAGTGTCATTGCATGTCTTTTCTTTTCACAATCCACCCATGGATCCCACCAGTGTCATTTTGCATGTGTGTTCTTTTTAGTAACAACAACCAGAGTCATTTTGCATCTGTGATCTCTTCACATACCACCTATGGATCCACCAGTGTCATTGCATGTGTCTTCATTTCACTAACAACAACCAGAGTCATTTTGCATGTGTGTTCTTTTTAGTAACAACCAGAGTCATTTTGCATGTGTGTTCTTCTCACATACCACCTATGGATCCACTAGTGTCATTGCATGTGTGTTCGTTTCACTAACAACAACCAGAGTCATTGCATGTGTGTTCTTTTCACATACCACATATGGATCCACCAGTGTGATTGAAATGTGTGTTCTCTACAGACACCACACATGGATCCACCAGTGTCATTTCATGTGTGTTCTTTTTTGTAACAACCAGAGTCATTTTGCATGTGTGTTCTTTTCACATACAACATATGGATCCAGCAGTGTCATTGCATGTGTGTTCTTTTCACAATCCACCCATGGATCCACCAGTGTCATTGCATGTGTGTTCTTTTTAGTAACAACCAGAGTCATTTTGCATGTGTGTTCTTTTCACATACCACATATGGATCACCAGTGTCATTGCATGTCTTTTCTTTTCACAATCCACCCATGGATCCCACCAGTGTCATTTTGCATGTGTGTTCTTTTTAGTAACAACAACCAGAGTCATTTTGCATGTGTGATCTCTTCACATACCACCTATGGATCCACCAGTGTCATTGCATGTGTGTTCTTTTTAGTAACAAGAACCAGAGTCATTGAAATGTGTGTTCTTCTCACATACCACCTATGGATCCACCTGTGTCATTGCATGTGTGTTCATTTCACTAATAACAACCAGAGTCATTTTGCATGTGTGTTCTTTTCACATACCACATATGGATCCACCAGTGTCTTTGCATGTGTGTTCTTTTCACAATCCACCCATGGATCCCACCAGTGCCATTTTGCATGTGTGTTCTTTTTAGTAACAACAACCAGAGTCATTTTGCATGTGTGTTCTCTTCACATACCACCTATGGATCCACCAGTGTCATTGCATGTGTGTTCTTTTTAGTAACAACAACCAGAGTCATTTTGCATGTGTGTTCTTTTCACATACCACCTATGGATCCACCAGTGTCATTGCATGTGTGTTCTTTTCACAATCCACCCATGGATCCACCAGTGTCATTGCATGTGTGTTCTTTTCACAATCCAACCATGGATCCACCAGTGTCATTGCATGTGTGTTCTTTTTAGTAACAACAACCAGAGTCATTTTGCATGTGTGTTGTCTTCACATACCACTTATGGATCCACCAGTGTCATTGCATGTGTGTTCTTTTTAGTAACAACAACCAGAGTCATTTTGCATGTGTGTTCTTTTCACATACCACCTATGGATCCACTAGTGTCATTGCATGTGTGTTCTTTTCACAATCCACCCATGGATCCACCAGTGTCATTGCATGTGTGTTCTTTTTAGTAACAACAACCAGAGTCATTTTGCATGTGTGTTCTTCTCACATACCACCTATGGATCCACCAGTGTCATTGCATGTGTGTTCTTTTCACTAACAACAACCAGAGTCATTGCATGTGTGTTCTTTTCACATACCACATATGGATCCACCAGTGTCATTGAAATGCGTGTTCTCTACAGAGACCACACATGGATCCACCAGTGTCATTGCATGTGTGTTCTTTTTAGTAACAACCAGAGTCATTTTGCATGTGTGTTCTTTTGACATACCACATATGGATCACCAGTGTCATTGCATGTCTTTTCTTTTCACAATCCACCCATGGATCCCACCAGTGTCATTTTGCATGTGTGTTCTTTTTAGTAACAACAACCAGAGTCATTTTGCATCTGTGATCTCTTCACATACCACCTATGGATCCACCAGTGTCATTGCATGTGTCTTCATTTCACTAACAACAACCAGAGTCATTTTGCATGTGTGTTCTTTTCACATACCGCATATGGATCCACCAGTGTCTTTGCATGTGTGTTCTTTTCACAATCCACCCATGGATCCACCAGTGTCATTGCATGTGTGTTCTTTTTAGTAACAACCAGAGTCATTTTGCATGTGTGTTATTTTTACAAACCACCTATGGATCCACCAGTGTCATTGCATGTGTTTTCTTTTCACAATCCTCCCATGGATCCCACCAGTGCCATTTTGCATGTGTGTTCTTTTTAATAACAACAACCAGAGTCATTTTGCATGTGTGTTCTATTCACATACCACCTATGGATCCACCAGTGTCATTGCATGTCTGTTCTTTTTAGTAAAAACAACTAGAGTCATTTTGCATGTGTGTTCTTTTCACATACCACCTATGGATCCACCAGTGTCATTGCATGTGTGTTCTTTTCACAATCCACCCATGGATCCACCAGTGTCATTGCATGTGTGTTCTTTTTAGTAACAACAACCAGAGTCATTTTGCATGTGTGTTCTTCTCACATACCACCTATGGATCCACCAGTGTCATTGCATGTGTTATATTTTCACTAACAACAACCAGAGTCATTGCATGTGTGTTCTTTTCACATACCACATATGGATCCACCAGTGTCATTGAAATGCGTGTTCTATACAGAGACCACACATGGATCCACCAGTGTCATTGCATGTGTGTTCTTTTTAGTAACAACAACCAGATTCTTTTTGCATGTGTGTTCTTCTCACATACCACCTATGGATCCACCAGTGTCATTGAAATGCGTGTTCTCTACAAAGACCACACATGGATCCACCAGTCTCATTGCATGTGTGTTCTTTTTAGTAACAACAACCAATCATTTTGCATCTGTGATCTCTTCACATACCACCTATGGATCCACCAGTGTCATTGCATGTGTCTTCATTTCACTAACAACAACCATAGTCATTTTGCATGTGTGTTCTTTTTAGTAACAACCAGAGTCATTTTGCATGTGTGTTCTTCTCACATACCACCTATGGATCCACTAGTGTCATTGCATGTGTGTTCGTTTCACTAACAACAACCAGAGTCATTGCATGTGTGTTCTTTTCACATACCACATATGGATCCACCAGTGTGATTGAAATGTGTGTTCTCTACAGACACCACACATGGATCCACCAGTGTCATTTCATGTGTGTTCTTTTTTGTAACAACCAGAGTCATTTTGCATGTGTGTTCTTTTCACATACAACATATGGATCCAGCAGTGTCATTGCATGTGTGTTCTTTTCACAATCCACCCATGGATCCACCAGTGTCATTGCATGTGTGTTCTTTTTAGTAACAACCAGAGTCATTTTGCATGTGTGTTCTTTTCACATACCACATATGGATCACCAGTGTCATTGCATGTCTTTTCTTTTCACAATCCACCCATGGATCCCACCAGTGTCATTTTGCATGTGTGTTCTTTTTAGTAACAACAACCAGAGTCATTTTGCATGTGTGATCTCTTCACATACCACCTATGGATCCACCAGTGTCATTGCATGTGTGTTCTTTTTAGTAACAAGAACCAGAGTCATTGAAATGTGTGTTCTTCTCACATACCATCTATGGATCCACCTGTGTCATT
Source organism: Avena sativa (assembly GCA_916181665.1). Taxonomy (NCBI): domain Eukaryota; kingdom Viridiplantae; phylum Streptophyta; class Magnoliopsida; order Poales; family Poaceae; genus Avena; species Avena sativa. Next base: position 98,604,406 of record OV702287.1, on the reverse strand, counting down.
GCATGTGTGTTCATTTCACTAATAACAACCAGAGTCATTTTGCATGTGTGTTCTTTTCACATACCACATATGGATCCACCAGTGTCTTTGCATGTGTGTTCTTTTCACAATCCACCCATGGATCCCACCAGTGCCATTTTGCATGTGTGTTCTTTTTAGTAACAACAACCAGAGTCATTTTGCATGTGTGTTCTCTTCACATACCACCTATGGATCCACCAGTGTCATTGCATGTGTGTTCTTTTTAGTAACAACAACCAGAGTCATTTTGCATGTGTGTTCTTTTCACATACCACCTATGGATCCACCAGTGTCATTGCATGTGTGTTCTTTTCACAATCCACCCATGGATCCACCAGTGTCATTGCATGTGTGTTCTTTTTAGTAACAACCAGAGTCATTTTGCATGTGTGTTATTTTTACAAACCACCTATGGATCCACCAGTGTCATTGCATGTGTTTTCTTTTCACAATCCTCCCATGGATCCCACCAGTGCCATTTTGCATGTGTGTTCTTTTTAGTAACAACAACCAGAGTCATTTTGCATGTGTGTTCTATTCACATACCACCTATGGATCCACCAGTGTCATTGCATGTCTGTTCTTTTTAGTAAAAACAACTAGAGTCATTTTGCATGTGTGTTCTTTTCACATACCACCTATGGATCCACCAGTGTCATTGCATGTGTGTTCTTTTCACAATCCACCCATGGATCCACCAGTGTCATTGCATGTGTGTTCTTTTTAGTAACAACAACCAGAGTCATTTTGCATGTGTGTTCTTCTCACATACCACCTATGGATCCACCAGTGTCATTGCATGTGTTATATTTTCACTAACAACAACCAGAGTCATTGCATGTGTGTTCTTTTCACATACCACATATGGATCCACCAGTGTCATTGAAATGCGTGTTCTATACAGAGACCACACATGGATCCACCAGTGTCATTGCATGTGTGTTCTTTTTAGTAACAACAACCAGAGTCTTTTTGCATGTGTGTTCTTCTCACATACCACCTATGGATCCACCAGTGTCATTGAAATGCGTGTTCTCTACAAAGACCACACATGGATCCACCAGTCTCATTGCATGTGTGTTCTTTTTAGTAACAACAACCAATCATTTTGCATCTGTGATCTCTTCACATACCACCTATGGATCCACCAGTGTCATTGCATGTGTCTTCATTTCACTAACAACAACCAGAGTCATTTTGCATGTGTGTTCTTTTTAGTAACAACCAGAGTCATTTTGCATGTGTGTTCTTCTCACATACCACCTATGGATCCACTAGTGTCATTGCATGTGTGTTCGTTTCACTAACAACAACCAGAGTCATTGCATGTGTGTTCTTTTCACATACCACATATGGATCCACCAGTGTGATTGAAATGTGTGTTCTCTACAGACACCACACATGGATCCACCAGTGTCATTTCATGTGTGTTCTTTTTTGTAACAACCAGAGTCATTTTGCATGTGTGTTCTTTTCACATACAACATATGGATCCAGCAGTGTCATTGCATGTGTGTTCTTTTCACAATCCACCCATGGATCCACCAGTGTCATTGCATGTGTGTTCTTTTTAGTAACAACCAGAGTCATTTTGCATGTGTGTTCTTTTCACATACCACATATGGATCACCAGTGTCATTGCATGTCTTTTCTTTTCACAATCCACCCATGGATCCCACCAGTGTCATTTTGCATGTGTGTTCTTTTTAGTAACAACAACCAGAGTCATTTTGCATGTGTGATCTCTTCACATACCACCTATGGATCCACCAGTGTCATTGCATGTGTGTTCTTTTTAGTAACAAGAACCAGAGTCATTGAAATGTGTGTTCTTCTCACATACCACCTATGGATCCACCTGTGTCATTGCATGTGTGTTCATTTCACTAATAACAACCAGAGTCATTTTGCATGTGTGTTCTTTTCACATACCACATATGGATCCACCAGTGTCTTTGCATGTGTGTTCTTTTCACAATCCACCCATGGATCCCACCAGTGCCATTTTGCATGTGTGTTCTTTTTAGTAACAACAACCAGAGTCATTTTGCATGTGTGTTCTCTTCACATACCACCTATGGATCCACCAGTGTCATTGCATGTGTGTTCTTTTTAGTAACAACAACCAGAGTCATTTTGCATGTGTGTTCTTTTCACATACCACCTATGGATCCACCAGTGTCATTGCATGTGTGTTCTTTTCACAATCCACCCATGGATCCACCAGTGTCATTGCATGTGTGTTCTTTTCACAATCCAACCATGGATCCACCAGTGTCATTGCATGTGTGTTCTTTTTAGTAACAACAACCAGAGTCATTTTGCATGTGTGTTATCTTCACATACCACTTATGGATCCACCAGTGTCATTGCATGTGTGTTCTTTTTAGTAACAACAACCAGAGTCATTTTGCATGTGTGTTCTTTTCACATACCACCTATGGATCCACTAGTGTCATTGCATGTGTGTTCTTTTCACAATCCACCCATGGATCCACCAGTGTCATTGCATGTGTGTTCTTTTTAGTAACAACAACCAGAGTCATTTTGCATGTGTGTTCTTCTCACATACCACCTATGGATCCACCAGTGTCATTGCATGTGTGTTCTTTTCACTAACAACAACCAGAGTCATTGCATGTGTGTTCTTTTCACATACCACATATGGATCCACCAGTGTCATTGAAATGCGTGTTCTCTACAGAGACCACACATGGATCCACCAGTGTCATTGCATGTGTGTTCTTTTTAGTAACAACCAGAGTCATTTTGCATGTGTGTTCTTTTGACATACCACATATGGATCACCAGTGTCATTGCATGTCTTTTCTTTTCACAATCCACCCATGGATCCCACCAGTGTCATTTTGCATGTGTGTTCTTTTTAGTAACAACAACCAGAGTCATTTTGCATCTGTGATCTCTTCACATACCACCTATGGATCCACCAGTGTCATTGCATGTGTCTTCATTTCACTAACAACAACCAGAGTCATTTTGCATGTGTGTTCTTTTCACATACCGCATATGGATCCACCAGTGTCTTTGCATGTGTGTTCTTTTCACAATCCACCCATGGATCCACCAGTGTCATTGCATGTGTGTTCTTTTTAGTAACAACCAGAGTCATTTTGCATGTGTGTTATTTTTACAAACCACCTATGGATCCACCCGTGTCATTGCATGTGTTTTCTTTTCACAATCCTCCCATGGATCCCACCAGTGCCATTTTGCATGTGTGTTCTTTTTAGTAACAACAACCAGAGTCATTTTGCATGTGTGTTCTCTTCACATACCACCTATGGATCCACCAGTGTCATTGCATGTCTGTTCTTTTTAGTAAAAACAACTAGAGTCATTTTGCATGTGTGTTCTTTTCACATACCACCTATGGATCCACCAGTGTCATTGCATGTGTGTTCTTTTCACAATCCACCCATGGATCCACCAGTGTCATTGCATGTGTGTTCTTTTTAGTAACAACAACCAGAGTCATTTTGCATGTGTGTTCTTCTCACATACCACCTATGGATCCACGAGTGTCATTCCATGTGTTATCTTTTCACTAACAACAACCAGAGTCATTGCATGTGTGTTCTTTTCACATACCACATATGGATCCACCAGTGTCATTGAAATGCGTGTTCTATACAGAGACCACACATGGATCCACCAGTGTCATTGCATGTGTGTTCTTTTTAGTAACAACAACCAGAGTCTTTTTGCATGTGTGTTCTTCTCACATACCACCTATGGATCCACCAGTGTCATTGAAATGCGTGTTCTCTACAAAGACCACACATGGATCCACCAGTCTCATTGCATGTGTGTTCTTTTTAGTAACAACAACCAATCATTTTGCATGTGTGTTCTTTTCACATACCACCTATGGATCCACCAGTGTCATTGCATTTGTGTTCTCTTCACAATCCACCTGTGGATCCACCAGTGCCATTGCATGTGTGTTCTTTTCAGTAACATCAACCAGTGTCATTGCATGTGTGTTCTCTTTAGAGACCACACATGGATCCACTAGTGTCATTGCATGTGTGTTCTTTTTACTAACAACAAGAGTCATTGAAATGTGTGCTCCCTTTAGAGACGACACATGGATCCACCAGTGTCATTGCATGTGTGTTCTTTTTAGTAACAATAACCAGAGTCATTTTGCATGTGTGTTCTTCTCACATACCACCTATGGATCCACCAGTGTCATTGCATGTGTGTGCTTTTCATAATCCACCCATGGATCCACCAGTATTATTACATGTGTGTTCTTTTTAGTAACAACAACCAGAGTCATTTTGCATGTGTGTTCTTTTCACATACCACATATGGATCCACCAGTGTCATTGCATGTGTGTTCTTTTTATTAACAACCAGAGTCATTTTGTATGTGTGTTCTTTTCACATACCACACATGGATCCACAAGTGTCATTGCATGTGTGTTCTTTTCACAATCCACCCATGGATCCACCAGTATCATTGCATGTGTGTTATTTTAAATAACAACCAGAGTCATTTTGCATGTGTGTTCTCTTCACATCCCACCTATGGATCCACCAGTGTCATTGCATGTGTGTTCTTTTTAGTAACAACAACCAGAGTCATTTTGCATGTGTGTTCTTTTCACATACCACCTATGGATCCACCAGTGTCATTGCATGTGTGTTCTTTTCACAATCCACCCATGGATCCACCAGTGTCATTGCATGTGTGTTCTTTTTAGTAATAACAACCAGAGTCATTTTGCATGTGTGTTCTTCTCACATACCACCTATGGATCCACCAGTGTCATTGCATGTGTGTTCTTTTCACTAACAACAACCAGAGTCATTGCATGTGTGTTCTTTTCACATACCACATATGGATCCACCAGTGTCATTGAAATGCGTGTTCTTTACAGAGACCACACATGGATCCACCAGTGTCATTGCATGTGTGTTCTTTTTAGTAACAACAACCAGAGTCTTTTTGCATGTGTGTTCTTCTCAAATACCACCTATGGATCCACCAGTGTCATTGCATGTGTGTTCTTTTCACTAACAACAACCAGAGTCATTGCATGTGTGTTCTTTTCACATACCACATATGGATCCACCAGTGTCATTGAAATGCGTGTTCTCTACAAAGACCACACATGGATCCACCAATGTCATTGCATGTGTGTTCTTTTTAGTAACAACAACCAATCATTTTGCATGTGTGTTCTTTTCACATACCACCTATGGATCCACCAGTGTCATTGCATGTGTGTTCTCTTCACAATCCACCTATGGATCCACCAGTGCCATTGCATGTGTGTTCTTTTCAGTAACAACAACCAGTGTCATTGCATGTGTGTTCTCTTTAGAGACCACACATGGATCCACTAGTGTCATTGCATGTGTGTTCTTTTTACTAACAACAAGAGTCATTGAAATGTGTGCTCCCTTTAGAGACGACACATGGATCCACCAGTGTCATTGCATGTGTGTTCTTTTTAGTAAAAACAACCAGAGTCATTTTGCATGTGTGTTATTCTCACATACCACCTATGGATCCACCAGTGTCATTGCATGTGTGTACTTTTCATAATCCACCCATGGATCCACCAGTATTATTACATGTGTGTTCTTTTTAGTAACAACAACCAGAGTCATTTTGCATGTGTGTTCTTTTCACATACCACCTATGGATCCACCAGTGTCATTGCATGTGTGTTCTCTTCACAATCCACCTATGGATCCACCAGTGCCATTGCATGTGTGTTCTTTTCAGTAACAACAACCAGTGTCATTGCATGTGTGTTCTCTTTAGAGACCACACATGGATCCACTAGTGTCATTGCATGTGTGTTCTTTTTACTAACAACAAGAGTCATTGAAATGTGTGCTCCCTTTAGAGACGACACATGGATCCACCAGTGTCATTGCATGTGTGTTCTTTTTAGTAACAACAACCAGAGTCATTTTGCATGTGTGTTCTTCTCACATACCACCTATGGATCCACCAGTGTCATTGCATGTGTGTGCTTTTCATAATCCACCCATGGATCCACCAGTATTATTACATGTGTGTTCTTTTTAGTAACAACAACCAGAGTCATTTTGCATGTGTGTTCTTTTCACATACCACCTATGGATCCACCAGTGTCATTGCATGTGTGTTCTTTTTAGTAACAACCAGAGTCATTTTGTATGTGTGTTCTTTTCACATACCACACATGGATCCACCAGTGTCATTGCATGTGTGTTCTTTTCACAATCCACCCATGGATCCACCAGTATCATTGCATGTGTGTTATTTTAAATAACAACCAGAGTCATTTTGCATGTGTGTTCTCTTCACATCCCACCTATGGATCCACCAGTGTCATTGCATGTGTGTTCTTTTTAGTAACAACAACCAGAGTCATTTTGCATGTGTGTTCTTTTCACATACCACCTATGGATCCACCAGTGTCATTGCATGTGTGTTCTTTTCACAATCCACCCATGTATCCACCAGTGTCATTGCATGTGTGTTCTTTTTAGTAATAACAACCAGAGTCATTTTGCATGTGTGTTCTTCTCACATACCACCTATGGATCCACCAGTGTCATTGCATGTGTGTTCTTTTCACATACCACATATGGATCCACCAGTGTCATTGAAATGCGTGTTCTCTACAAAGACCACACATGGATCCACCAGTGTCATTGCATGTGTGTTCTTTTTAGTAAAAACAACCAGAGTCATTTTGCATGTGTGTTATTCTCACATACCACCTATGGATCCACCAGTGTCATTGCATGTGTGTGCTTTTCATAATCCACCCATGGATCCACCAGTATTATTACATGTGTGTTCTTTTTAGTAACAACAACCAGAGTCATTTTGCATGTGTGTTCTTTTCACATACCACCTACGGATCCACCAGTGTCATTGCATGTGTGTTCTTTTTAGTAACAACCAGAGTCATTTTGTATGTGTGTTCTTTTCACATACCACACATGGATCCACCAGTGTCATTGCATGTGTGTTCTTTTCACAATCCACCCATGGATCCACCAGTATCATTGCATGTGTGTTATTTTAAAAAACAACCAGAGTCATTTTGCATGTGTGTTCTCTTCACATCCCACCTATGGATCCACCAGTGTCATTGCATGTGTGTTCTTTTTAGTAACAACAACCAGAGTCATTTTGCATGTGTGTTCTTTTCACATACCACCTATGGATCCACCAGTGTCATTGCATGTGTGTTCTTTTCACAATCCACCCATGGATCCACCAGTGTCATTGCATGTGTGTTCTTTTTAGTAATAACAACCAGAGTCATTTTGCATGTGTGTTCTTCTCACATATCACCTATGGATCCACCAGTGTCATTGCATTTGTGTTCTTTTCACTAACAACAACCAGAGTCATTGCATGTGTGTTCTTTTCACATACCACATATGGATCCACCAGTGTCATTGAAATGCGTGTTCTCTACATAGACCACACATGGATCCACCAGTGTCATTGCATGTGTGTTCTTTTTAGTAACAACAACCAGAGTCTTTTTGCATGTGTGTTCTTCTCACATACCACCTATGGATCCACCAGTGTCATTGCATGTGTGTTCTTTTCACTAACAACAACCAGAGTCATTGCATGTGTGTTCTTTTCACATACCACATATGGATCCACCAGTGTCATTGAAATGCGTGTTCTCTACAAAGACCACACATGGATCCACCAATGTCATTGCATGTGTGTTCTTTTTAGTAACACCAACCAATCATTTTGCATGTGTGTTCTTTTCACATACCACCTATGGATCCACCAGTGTCATTGCATGTGTGTTCTCTTCACAATCCACCTATGGATCCACCAGTGCCATTGCATGTGTGTTCTTTTCAGTAACAACAACCAGTGTCATTGCATGTGTGTTCTCTTTAGAGACCACACATGGATCCACTAGTGTCATTGCATGTGTGTTCTTTTTACTAACAACAAGAGTCATTGAAATGTGTGCTCCCTTTAGAGATGACACATGGATCCACCAGTGTCATTGCATGTGTGTTCTTTTTAGTAACAACAACCAGAGTCATTTTGCATGTGTGTTCTTCTCACATACCACCTATGGATCCACCAGTGTCATTGCATGTGTGTGCTTTTCATAATCCACCCATGGATCCACCAGTATTATTACATGTGTGTTCTTTTTAGTAACAACAACCAGAGTCATTTTGCATGTGTGTTCTTTTCACATACCACCTATGGATCCACCAGTGTCATTGCATGTGTGTTCTTTTTAGTAACAACCAGAGTCATTTTGTATGTGTGTTCTTTTCACATACCACACATGGATCCACCAGTGTCATTGCATGTGTGTTCTTTTCACAATCCACCCATGGATCCACCAGTATCATTGCATGTGTGTTATTTTAAATAACAACCAGAGTCATTTTGCATGTGTGTTCTCTTCACATCCCACCTATGGATCCACCAGTGTCATTGCATGTGTGTTCTTTTTAGTAACAACAACCAGAGTCATTTTGCATGTGTGTTCTTTTCACATACCACCTATGGATCCACCAGTGTCATTGCATGTGTGTTCTTTTCACAATCCACCCATGTATCCACCAGTGTCATTGCATGTGTGTTCTTTTTAGTAATAACAACCAGAGTCATTTTGCATGTGTGTTCTTCTCACATACCACCTATGGATCCACCAGTGTCATTGCATGTGTGTTCTTTTCACATACCACATATGGATCCACCAGTGTCATTGAAATGCGTGTTCTCTACAAAGACCACACATGGATCCACCAGTGTCATTGCATGTGTGTTCTTTTTAGTAAAAACAACCAGAGTCATTTTGCATGTGTGTTATTCTCACATACCACCTATGGATCCACCAGTGTCATTGCATGTGTGTGATTTTCATAATCCACCCATGGATCCACCAGTATTATTACATGTGTGTTCTTTTTAGTAACAACAACCAGAGTCATTTTGCATGTGTGTTCTTTTCACATACCACCTACGGATCCACCAGTGTCATTGCATGTGTGTTCTTTTTAGTAACAACCAGAGTCATTTTGTATGTGTGTTCTTTTCACATACCACACATGGATCCACCAGTGTCATTGCATGTGTGTTCTTTTCACAATCCACCCATGGATCCACCAGTATCATTGCATGTGTGTTATTTTAAAAAACAACCAGAGTCATTTTGCATGTGTGTTCTCTTCACATCCCACCTATGGATCCACCAGTGTCATTGCATGTGTGTTCTTTTTAGTAACAACAACCAGAGTCATTTTGCATGTGTGTTCTTTTCACATACCACCTATGGATCCACCAGTGTCATTGCATGTGTGTTCTTTTCACAATCCACCCATGGATCCACCAGTGTCATTGCATGTGTGTTCTTTTTAGTAATAACAACCAGAGTCATTTTGCATGTGTGTTCTTCTCACATATCACCTATGGATCCACCAGTGTCATTGCATTTGTGTTCTTTTCACTAACAACAACCAGAGTCATTGCATGTGTGTTCTTTTCACATACCACATATGGATCCACCAGTGTCATTGAAATGCGTGTTCTCTACATAGACCACACATGGATCCACCAGTGTCATTGCATGTGTGTTCTTTTTAGTAACAACAACCAGAGTCTTTTTGCATGTGTGTTCTTCTCACATACCACCTATGGATCCACCAGTGTCATTGCATGTGTGTTCTTTTCACTAACAACAACCAGAGTCATTGCATGTGTGTTCTTTTCACATACCACATATGGATCCACCAGTGTCATTGAAATGCGTGTTCTCTACAAAGACCACACATTGATCCACCAATGTCTTTGCATGTGTGTTCTTTTTAGTAACAACAACCAATCATTTTGCATGTGTGTTCTTTTCACATACCACCTATGGATCCACCAGTGTCATTGCATGTGTGTTCTCTTCACAATCCACCTATGGATCCACCAGTGCCATTGCATGTGTGTTCTTTTCAGTAACAACAACCAGTGTCATTGCATGTGTGTTCTCTTTAGAGACCACACATGGATCCACTAGTGTCATTGCATGTGTGTTCTTTTTACTAACAACAAGAGTCATTGAAATGTGTGCTCCCTTTAGAGACGACACATGGATCCACCAGTGTCATTGCATGTGTGTTCTTTTTAGTAACAACAACCAGAGTCATTTTGCATGTGTGTTCTTCTCACATACCACCTATGGATCCACCAGTGTCATTGCATGTGTGTGCTTTTCATAATCCACCCATGGATCCACCAGTATTATTACATGTGTGTTCTTTTTAGTAACAACAACCAGAGTCATTTTGCATGTGTGTTCTTTTCACATACCACCTATGGATCCACCAGTGTCATTGCATGTGTGTTCTTTTTAGTAACAACCAGAGTCATTTTGTATGTGTGTTCTTTTCACATACCACCCATGGATCCACCAGTGTCATTGCATGTGTGTTCTTTTCACAATCCACCCATGGATCCACCAGTATCATTGCATGTGTGTTATTTTAAATAACAACCAGAGTCATTTTGCATGTGTGTTCTCTTCACATCCCACCTATGGATCCACCAGTGTCATTGCATGTGTGTTCTTTTTAGTAACAACAACCAGAGTCATTTTGCATGTGTGTTCTTTTCACATACCACCTATGGATCCACCAGTGTCATTGCATGTGTGTTCTTTTCACAATCCACCCATTTATCCACCAGTGTCATTGCATGTGTGTTCTTTTTAGTAATAACAACCAGAGTCATTTTGCATGTGTGTTCTTCTCACATACCACCTATGGATCCACCAGTGTCATTGCATGTGTGTTCTTTTCACTAACAACAACCAGAGTCATTGCATGTGTGTTCTTTTCACATACCACATATGGATCCACCAGTGTCATTGAAATGCGTGTTCTCTACAGAGACCACACATGGATCCACCAGTGTCATTGCATGTGTGTTCTTTTTAGTAACAACAACCAGAGTCATTTTGCATGTGTGTTCTTCTCACATACCACCTATGGATCCACCAGTGTCATTGCATGTGTGTGCTTTTCATAATCCACCCATGGATCCACCAGTATTATTACATGTGTGTTCTTTTTAGTAACAACAACCAGAGTCATTTTGCATGTGTGTTCTTTTCACATACCACCTATGGATCCACCAGTGTCATTGCATGTGTGTTCTTTTTAGTAACAACCAGAGTCATTTTGTATGTGTGTTCTTTTCACATACCACACATGGATCCACCAGTGTCATTGCATGTGTGTTCTTTTCACAATCCACCCATGGATCCACCAGTATCATTGCATGTGTGTTATTTTAAATAACAACCAGAGTCATTTTGCATGTGTGTTCTCTTCACATCCCACCTATGGATCCACCAGTGTCATTGCATGTGTGTTCTTTTTAGTAACAACAACCAGAGTCATTTTGCATGTGTGTTCTTTTCACATACCACCTATGGATCCACCAGTGTCATTGCATGTGTGTTCATTTCACAATCCACCCATGGATCCACCAGTGTCATTGCATGTGTGTTCTTTTTAGTAATAACAACCAGAGTCATTTTGCATGTGTGTTCTTCTCACATACCACCTATGGATCCACCAGTGTCATTGCATGTGTGTTCTTTTCACTAACAACAACCAGAGTCATTGCATGTGTGTTCTCTTCACATACCACATATGGATCCACCAGTGTCATTGAAATGCGTGTTCTCTATAGAGACCACACATGGATCCACCAGTGTCATTGCATGTGTGTTCTTTTTAGTAACAACAACCAGAGTCTTTTTGCATGTGTGTTCTTCTCACATACCACCTATGGATCCACCAGTGTCATTGCATGTGTGTTCTTTTCACTAACAACAACCAGAGTCATTGCATGTGTGTTCTTTTCACATACCACATATGGATCCACCAGTGTCATTGAAATGCGTGTTCTCTACAAAGACCACGCATGGATCCACCAGTGTCATTGCATGTGTGTTCTTTTTAGTAACAACAACCAATCATTTTGCATGTGTGTTCTTTTCACATACCACCTATGGATCCACCAGTGTCATTGCATGTGTGTTCTCTTCACAATCCACCTATGGATCCACCAGTGCCATTGCATGCGTGTTCTTTTCAGTAACAGCAACCAGTGTCATTGCATGTGTGTTCTCTTTAGAGACCACACATGGATCCACTAGTGTCATTGCATGTGTGTTCTCTTTAGAGACCACACATGGATCCACTAGTGTCATTGCATGTGTGTTCTTTTTACTAACAACAAGAGTCATTGAACTGTGTGCTCCCTTTAGAGACGACACATGGATCCACCAGTGTCATTGCATGTGTGTTCTTTTTAGTAACAACAACCAGAGTCATTTTGCATGTGTGTTCTTCTCACATACCACCTATGGATCCACCAGTGTCATTGCATGTGTGTGCTTTTCATAATCCACCCATGGATCCACCAGTATTATTACATGTGTCTTCTTTTTAGTAACAACAACCAGAGTCATTTTGCATGTGTGTTCTTTTCACATACCACCTATGGATCCACCAGTGTCATTGCATGTGTGTTCTTTTCACAATCCACCCATGTATCCACCAGTGTCATTGCATGTGTGTTCTTTTTAGTAATAACAACCAGAGTCATTTTGCATGTGTGTTCTTCTCACATACCACCTATGGATCCACCAGTGTCATTGCATGTGTGTTCTTTTCACTAACAACAACCAGAGTCATTGCATGTGTGTTCTTTTCACATACCACATATGGATCCACCAGTGTCATTGAAATGCGTGTTCTCTACAGAGACCACACATGGATCCACCAGTGTCATTGCATGTGTGTTCTTTTTAGTAACAACAACCAGAGTCTTTTTGCATGTGTGTTCTTCTCACATACCACCTATGGATCCACCAGTGTCATTGCATGTGTGTGCTTTTCATAATCCACCCATGGATCCACCAGTATTATTACATGTGTGTTCTTTTTAGTAACAACAACCAGAGTCATTTTGCATGTGTGTTCTTTTCACATACCACCTATGGATCCACCAGTGTCATTGCATGTGTGTTCTTTTTAGTAACAACCAGAGTCATTTTGTATGTGTGTTCTTTTCACATACCACACATGGATCCACCAGTGTCATTGCATGTGTGTTCTTTTCACAATCCACCCATGGATCCACCAGTATCATTGCATGTGTGTTATTTTAAATAACAACCAGAGTCATTTTGCATGTGTGTTCTCTTCACATCCCACCTATGGATCCACCAGTGTCATTGCATGTGTGTTCTTTTTAGTAACAACAACCAGAGTCATTTTGCATGTGTGTTCTTTTCACATACCACCTATGGATCCACCAGTGTCATTGCATGTGTGTTCATTTCACAATCCACCCATGGATCCACCAGTGTCATTGCATGTGTGTTCTTTTTAGTAATAACAACCAGAGTCATTTTGCATGTGTGTTCTTCTCACATACCACCTATGGATCCACCAGTGTCATTGCATGTGTGTTCTTTTCACTAACAACAACCAGAGTCATTGCATGTGTGTTCTCTTCACATACCACATATGGATCCACCAGTGTCATTGAAATGCGTGTTCTCTACAGAGACCACACATGGATCCACCAGTGTCATTGCATGTGTGTTCTTTTTAGTAACAACAACCAGAGTCTTTTTGCATGTGTGTTCTTCTCACATACCACCTATGGATCCACCAGTGTCATTGCATGTGTGTTCTTTTCACTAACAACAACCAGAGTCATTGCATGTGTGTTCTTTTCACATACCACATATGGATCCACCAGTGTCATTGAAATGCGTGTTCTCTACAAAGACCACGCATGGATCCACCAGTGTCATTGCATGTGTGTTCTTTTTAGTAACAACAACCAATCATTTTGCATGTGTGTTCTTTTCACATACCACCTATGGATCCACCAGTGTCATTGCATGTGTGTTCTCTTCACAATCCACCTATGGATCCACCAGTGCCATTGCATGCGTGTTCTTTTCAGTAACAGCAACCAGTGTCATTGCATGTGTGTTCTCTTTAGAGACCACACATGGATCCACTAGTGTCATTGCATGTGTGTTCTCTTTAGAGACCACACATGGATCCACTAGTGTCATTGCATGTGTGTTCTTTTTACTAACAACAAGAGTCATTGAACTGTGTGCTCCCTTTAGAGACGACACATGGATCCACCAGTGTCATTGCATGTGTGTTCTTTTTAGTAACAACAACCAGAGTCATTTTGCATGTGTGTTCTTCTCACATACCACCTATGGATCCACCAGTGTCATTGCATGTGTGTGCTTTTCATAATCCACCCATGGATCCACCAGTATTATTACATGTGTCTTCTTTTTAGTAACAACAACCAGAGTCATTTTGCATGTGTGTTCTTTTCACATACCACCTATGGATCCACCAGTGTCATTGCATGTGTGTTGTTTTTAGTAACAACCAGAGTCATTTTGTATGTGTGTTCTTTTCACATACCACACATGGATCCACCAGTGTCATTGCATGTGTGTTCTTTTCACAATCCACCCATGGATCCACCAGTATCATTGCATGTGTGTTATTTTAAATAACAACCAGAGTCATTTTGCATGTGTGTTCTCTTCACATCCCACCTATGGATCCACCAGTGTCATTGCATGTGTGTTCTTTTTAGTAACAACAACCAGAGTCATTTTGCATGTGTGTTCTTTTCACATACCACCTATGGATCCACCAGTGTCATTGCATGTGTGTTCTTTTCACAATCCACCCATGGATCCACCAGTGGCATTGCATGTGTGTTCTTTTTAGTAACAACAACCAGAGTCTTTTTGCATGTGTGTTCTTCTCACATACCACCTATGGATCCACCAGTGTCATTGCATGTGTGTTCTTTTCACTAACAACAACCAGAGTCATTGCATGTGTGTTCTTTTCACATACCACATATGGATCCACCAGTGTCATTGAAATGCGTGTTCTCTACAAAGACCACACATGGATCCACCAGTGGCATTGCATGTGTGTTCTTTTTAGTAACAACAACCAATCATTTTGCATGTGTGTTCTTTTCACATACCACCTATGGATCCACCAGTGTCATTGCATGTGTGTTCTCTTCACAATCCACCTCTGGATCCACCAGTGCCATTGCATGTGTGTTCTTTTCAGTAACAACAACCAGTGTCATTGCATGTGTGTTCTCTTTAGAGACCACACATGGATCCACTAGTGTCATTGCATGTGTGTTCTTTTTACTAACAACAAGAGTCATTGAAATGTGTGCTCCCTTTAGAGACGACACATGGATCCACCAGTGTCATTGCATGTGTGTTCTTTTTAGTAACAACAACCAGAGTCATTTTGCATGTGTGTTCTTCTCACATACCACCTATGGATCCACCAGTGTCATTGCATGTGTGTGCTTTTCATAATCCACCCATGGATCCACCAGTATTATTACATGTGTCTTCTTTTTAGTAACAACAACCAGAGTCATTTTGCATGTGTGTTCTTTTCACATACCACCTATGGATCCACCAGTGTCATTGCATGTGTGTTGTTTTTAGTAACAACCAGAGTCATTTTGTATGTGTGTTCTTTTCACATACCACACATGGATCCACCAGTGTCATTGCATGTGTGTTCTTTTCACAATCCACCCATGGATCCACCAGTATCATTGCATGTGTGTTATTTTAAATAACAACCAGAGTCATTTTGCATGTGTGTTCTCTTCACATCCCACCTATGGATCCACCAGTGTCATTGCATGTGTGTTCTTTTTAGTAACAACAACCAGAGTCATTTTGCATGTGTGTTCTTTTCACATACCACCTATGGATCCACCAGTGTCATTGCATGTGTGTTCTTTTCACAATCCACCCATGGATCCACCAGTGTCATTGCATGTGTGTTCTTTTTAGTAACAACAACCAGAGTCTTTTTGCATGTGTGTTCTTCTCACATACCACCTATGGATCCACCAGTGTCATTGCATGTGTGTTCTTTTCACTAACAACAACCAGAGTCATTGCATGTGTGTTCTTTTCACATACCACATATGGATCCACCAGTGTCATTGAAATGCGTGTTCTCTACAAAGACCACACATGGATCCACCAGTGGCATTGCATGTGTGTTCTTTTTAGTAACAACAACCAATCATTTTGCATGTGTGTTCTTTTCACATACCACCTATGGATCCACCAGTGTCATTGCATGTGTGTTCTCTTCACAATCCACCTCTGGATCCACCAGTGCCATTGCATGTGTGTTCTTTTCAGTAACAACAACCAGTGTCATTGCATGTGTGTTCTCTTTAGAGACCACACATGGATCCACTAGTGTCATTTAATGTGTGTTCTTTTTACTAACAACAAGAGTCATTGAAATGTGTGCTCCCTTTAGAGACGACACATGGATCCACCAGTGTCATTGCATGTGTGTTCTTTTTAGTAACAACAACCAGAGTCATTTTGCATGTGTGTTCTTCTCACATACCACCTATGGATCCACCAGTGTCATTGCATGTGTGTGCTTTTCATAATCCACCCATGGATCCACCAGCATTATTACATGTGTGTTCTTTTTAGTAACAACAACCAGAGTCATTTTGCATGTGTGTTCTTTTCACATACCACCTATGTATCCACCAGTGTCATTGCATGTGTGTTCTTTTTAGTAACAACCAGAGTCATTTTGTATGCGTGTTCTTTTCACATACCACCCATGGATCCACCAGTGTCATTGCATGTGTGTTCTTTTCACAATCCACCCATGGATCCACCAGTATCATTGCATGTGTGTTATTTTAAATAACAACCAGAGTCATTTTGCATGTGTGTTCTCTTCACATCCCACCTATGGATCCACCAGTGTCATTGCATGTGTGTTCTTTTTAGTAACAACAACCAGAGTCATTTTGCATGTGTGTTCTTTTCACATACCACCTATGGATCCACCAGTGTCATTGCATGTGTGTTCTTTTCACAATCCACCCATGTATCCACCAGTGTCATTGCATGTGTGTTCTTTTTAGTAATAACAACCAGAGTCATTTTGCATGTGTGTTCTTCTCACATACCACCTATGGATCCACCAGTGTCATTGCATGTGTGTTCTTTTCACTAACAACAACCAGAGTCATTGCATGTGTGTTCTTTTCACATACCACATATGGATCCACCAGTGTCATTGAAATGCGTGTTCTCTACAGAGACCACACATGGATCCACCAGTGTCATTGCATGTGTGTTCTTTTTAGTAACAACAACCAGAGTCTTTTTGCATGTGTGTTCTTCTCACATACCACCTATGGATCCACCAGTGTCATTGCATGTGTGTGCTTTTCATAATCCACCCATGGATCCACCATTATTATTACATGTGTGTTCTTTTTAGTAACAACAACCAGAGTCATTTTGCATGTGTGTTCTTTTCACATACCACCTATGGATCCACCAGTGTCATTGCATGTGTGTTCTTTTTAGTAACAACCAGAGTCATTTTGTATGTGTGTTCTTTTCACATACCACACATGGATCCACCAGTGTCATTGCATGTGTGTTCTTTTCACAATCCACCCATGGATCCACCAGTATCATTGCATGTGTGTTATTTTAAATAACAACCAGAGTCATTTTGCATGTGTGTTCTCTTCACATCCCACCTATGGATCCACCAGTGTCATTGCATGTGTGTTCTTTTTAGTAACAACAACCAGAGTCATTTTGCATGTGTGTTCTTTTCACATACCACCTATGGATCCACCAGTGTCATTGCATGTGTCTTCTTTTTAGTAATAACAACCAGAGTCATTTTGCATGTGTGTTCTTCTCACATACCACCTATGGATCCACCAGTGTCATTGCATGTGTGTTCTTTTCACTAACAACAACCAGAGTCATTGCATGTGTGTTCTTTTCACATACCACATATGGATCCACCAGTGTCATTGAAATGCGTGTTCTTTACAGAGACCACACATGGATCCACCAGTGTCATTGCATGTGTGTTCTTTTTAGTAACAACAACCAGAGTCTTTTTGCATGTGTGTTCTCACATACCACCTATGGATCCACCAGTGTCATTGCATGTGTGTTCTTTTCACTAACAACAACCAGAGTCATTGCATGTGTGTTCTTTTCACATACCACATATGGATCCACCAGTGTCATTGAAATGCGTGTTCTCTACAAAGACCACACATGGATCCACCAGTGTCATTGCATGTGTGTTCTTTTTAGTAACAACAACCAATCATTTTGCATGTGTGTTCTTTTCACATACCACCTATGGATCCACCAGTGTCATTGCATGTGTGTTCTCTTCACAATCCACCTATGGATCCACCAGTGCCATTGCATGCGTGTTCTTTTCAGTAACAGCAACCAGTGTCATTGCATGTGTGTTCTCTTTAGAGACCACACATGGATCCACTAGTGTCATTGCATGTGTGTTCTTTTTACTAACAACAAGAGTCATTGAACTGTGTGCTCCCTTTAGAGACGACACATGGATCCACCAGTGTCATTGCATGTGTGTTCTTTTTAGTAACAACAACCAGAGTCATTTTGCATGTGTGTTCTTCTCACATACCACCTATGGATCCACCAGTGTCATTGCATGTGTGTTCTTTTCACAATCCACCCATGTATCCACCAGTGTCATTGCATGTGTGTTCTTTTTAGTAATAACAACCAGAGTCATTTTGCATGTGTGTTCTTCTCACATACCACCTATGGATCCACCAGTGTCATTGCATGTGTGTTCTTTTCACTAACAACAACCAGAGTCATTGCATGTGTGTTCTTTTCACATACCACATATGGATCCACCAGTGTCATTGAAATGCGTGTTCTCTACAGAGACCACACATGGATCCACCAGTGTCATTGCATGTGTGTTCTTTTTAGTAACAACAACCAGAGTCTTTTTGCATGTGTGTTCTTCTCACATACCACCTATGGATCCACCAGTGTCATTGCATGTGTGTGCTTTTCATAATCCACCCATGGATCCACCAGTATTATTACATGTGTGTTCTTTTTAGTAACAACAACCAGAGTCATTTTGCATGTGTGTTCTTTTCACATACCACCTATGGATCCACCAGTGTCATTGCATGTTTGTTCTTTTTAGTAACAACCAGAGTCATTTTGTATGTGTGTTCTTTTCACATACCACACATGGATCCACCAGTGTCATTGCATGTGTGTTCTTTTCACAATCCACCCATGGATCCACCAGTATCATTGCATGTGTGTTATTTTAAATAACAACCAGAGTCATTTTGCATGTGTGTTCTCTTCACATCCCACCTATGGATCCACCAGTGTCATTGCATGTGTGTTCTTTTTAGTAACAACAACCAGAGTCATTTTGCATGTGTGTTCTTTTCACATACCACCTATGGATCCACCAGTGTCATTGCATGTGTGTTCTTTTCACAATCCACCCATGGATCCACCAGTGTCATTGCATGTGTGTTCTTTTTAGTAATAACAACCAGAGTCATTTTGCATGTGTGTTCTTCTCACATACCACCTATGGATCCACCAGTGTCATTGCATGTGTGTTCTTTTCACTAACAACAACCAGAGTCATTGCATGTGTGTTCTCTTCACATACCACATATGGATCCACCAGTGTCATTGAAATGCGTGTTCTCTACAGAGACCACACATGGATCCACCAGTGTCATTGCATGTGTGTTCTTTTTAGTAACAACAACCAGAGTCTTTTTGCATGTGTGTTCTTCTCACATACCACCTATGGATCCACCAGTGTCATTGCATGTGTGTTCTTTTCACTAACAACAACCAGAGTCATTGCATGTGTGTTCTTTTCACATACCACATATGGATCCACCAGTGTCATTGAAATGCGTGTTCTCTACAAAGACCACACATGGATCCACCAGTGTCATTGCATGTGTGTTCTTTTTAGTAACAACAACCAATCATTTTGCATGTGTGTTCTTTTCACATACCACCTATGGATCCACCAGTGTCATTGCATGTGTGTTCTCTTCACAATCCACCTATGGATCCACCAGTGCCATTGCATGCGTGTTCTTTTCAGTAACAGCAACCAGTGTCATTGCATGTGTGTTCTCTTTAGAGACCACACATGGATCCACTAGTGTCATTGCATGTGTGTTCTCTTTAGAGACCACACATGGATCCACTAGTGTCATTGCATGTGTGTTCTTTTTACTAACAACAAGAGTCATTGAACTGTGTGCTCCCTTTAGAGACGACACATGGATCCACCAGTGTCATTGCATGTGTGTTCTTTTTAGTAACAACAACCAGAGTCATTTTGCATGTGTGTTCTTCTCACATACCACCTATGGATCCACCAGTGTCATTGCATGTGTGTGCTTTTCATAATCCACCCATGGATCCACCAGTATTATTACATGTGTCTTCTTTTTAGTAACAACAACCAGAGTCATTTTGCATGTGTGTTCTTTTCACATACCACCTATGGATCCACCAGTGTCATTGCATGTGTGTTGTTTTTAGTAACAACCAGAGTCATTTTGTATGTGTGTTCTTTTCACATACCACACATGGATCCACCAGTGTCATTGCATGTGTGTTCTTTTCACAATCCACCCATGGATCCACCAGTATCATTGCATGTGTGTTATTTTAAATAACAACCAGAGTCATTTTGCATGTGTGTTCTCTTCACATCCCACCTATGGATCCACCAGTGTCATTGCATGTGTGTTCTTTTTAGTAACAACAACCAGAGTCATTTTGCATGTGTGTTCTTTTCACATACCACCTATGGATCCACCAGTGTCATTGCATGTGTGTTCATTTCACAATCCACCCATGGATCCACCAGTGTCATTGCATGTGTGTTCTTTTTAGTAACAACAACCAGAGTCTTTTTGCATGTGTGTTCTTCTCACATACCACCTATGGATCCACCAGTGTCATTGCATGTGTGTTCTTTTCACTAACAACAACCAGAGTCATTGCATGTGTGTTCTTTTCACATACCACATATGGATCCACCAGTGTCATTGAAATGCGTGTTCTCTACAAAGACCACACATGGATCCACCAGTGGCATTGCATGTGTGTTCTTTTTAGTAACAACAACCAATCATTTTGCATGTGTGTTCTTTTCACATACCACCTATGGATCCACCAGTGTCATTGCATGTGTGTTCTCTTCACAATCCACCTATGGATCCACCAGTGCCATTGCATGTGTGTTCTTTTCAGTAACAACAACCAGTGTCATTGCATGTGTGTTCTCTTTAGAGACCACACATGGATCCACTAGTGTCATTGCATGTGTGTTCTTTTTACTAACAACAAGAGTCATTGAAATGTGTGCTCCCTTTAGAGATGACACATGGATCCACCAGTGTCATTGCATGTGTGTTCTTTTTAGTAACAACAACCAGAGTCATTTTGCATGTGTGTTCTTCTCACATACCACCTATGGATCCACCAGTGTCATTGCATGTGTGTGCTTTTCATAATACACCCATGGATCCACCAGTATTATTACATGTGTGTTCTTTTTAGTAACAACAACCAGAGTCATTTTGCATGTGTGTTCTTTTCACATACCACCTATGGATCCACCAGTGTCATTGCATGTGTGTTCTTTTTAGTAACAACCAGAGTCATTTTGTATGTGTGTTCTTTTCACATACCACCCATGGATCCACCAGTGTCATTGCATGTGTGTTCTTTTCACAATCCACCCATGGATCCACCAGTATCATTGCATGTGTGTTATTTTAAATAACAACCAGATTTATTTTGCATGTGTGTTCTCTTCACATCCCACCTATGGTTCCACCAGTGTCATTGCATGTGTGTTCTTTTTAGTAACAACAACCAGAGTCATTTTGCATGTGTGTTCTTTTCACATACCACCTATGGATCCACCAGTGTCATTGCATGTGTGTTCTTTTCACAATCCACCCATGTATCCACCAGTGTCATTGCATGTGTGTTCTTTTTAGTAATAACAACCAGAGTCATTTTGCATGTGTGTTCTTCTCACATACCACCTATGGATCCACCAGTGTCATTGCATGTGTGTTCTTTTCACTAACAACAAGCAGAGTCATTGCATGTGTGTTCTTTTCACATACCACATATGGATCCACCAGTGTCATTGAAATGCGTGTTCTCTACAGAGACCACACATGGATCCACCAGTGTCATTGCATGTGTGTTCTTTTTAGTAACAACAACCAGAGTCTTTTTGCATGTGTGTTCTTCTCACATACCACCTATGGATCCACCAGTGTCATTGCATGTGTGTGCTTTTCATAATCCACCCATGGATCCACCAGTATTATTACATGTGTGTTCTTTTTAGTAACAACAACCAGAGTCATTTTGCATGTGTGTTCTTTTCACATACCACCTATGGATCCACCAGTGTCATTGCATGTGTGTTCTTTTTAGTAACAACCAGAGTCATTTTGTATGTGTGTTCTTTTCACATACCACACATGGATCCACCAGTGTCATTGCATGTGTGTTCTTTTCACAATCCACCCATGGATCCACCAGTATCATTGCATGTGTGTTATTTTAAATAACAACCAGAGTCATTTTGCATGTGTGTTCTCTTCACATCCCACCTATGGATCCACCAGTGTCATTGCATGTGTGTTCTTTTTAGTAACAACAACCAGAGTCATTTTGCATGTGTGTTCTTTTCACATACCACCTATGGATCCACCAGTGTCATTGCATGTGTGTTCTTTTCACAATCCACCCATGGATCCACCAGTGTCATTGCATGTGTGTTCTTTTTAGTAATAACAACCAGAGTCATTTTGCATGTGTGTTCTTCTCACATACCACCTATGGATCCACCAGTGTCATTGCATGTGTGTTCTTTTCACTAACAACAACCAGAGTCATTGCATGTGTGTTCTTTTCACATACCACATATGGATCCACCAGTGTCATTGAAATGCGTGTTCTTTACAGAGACCACACATGGATCCACCAGTGTCATTGCATGTGTGTTCTTTTTAGTAACAACAACCAGAGTCTTTTTGCATGTGTGTTCTTCTCACATACCACCTATGGATCCACCAGTGTCATTGCATGTGTGTTCTTTTCACTAACAACAACCAGAGTCATTGCATGTGTGTTCTTTTCACATACCACATATGGATCCACCAGTGTCATTGAAATGCGTGTTCTCTACAAAGACCACACATGGATCCACCAGTGTCATTGCATGTGTGTTCTTTTTAGTAACAACAACCAATCATTTTGCATGTGTGTTCTTTTCACATACCACCTATGGATCCACCAGTGTCATTGCATGTGTGTTCTCTTCACAATCCACCTATGGATCCACCTGTGCCATTGCATGTGTGTTCTTTTCAGTAACAACAACCAGTGTCATTGCATGTGTGTTCTCTTTAGAGACCACACATGGATCCACTAGTGTCATTGCATGTGTGTTCTTTTTACTAACAACAAGAGTCATTGAAATGTGTGCTCCCTTTAGAGATGACACATGGATCCACCAGTGTCATTGCATGTGTGTTCTTTTTAGTAACAACAACCAGAGTCATTTTGCATGTGTGTTCTTCTCACATACCACCTATGGATCCACCAGTGTCATTGCATGTGTGTGCTTTTCATAATACACCCATGGATCCACCAGTATTATTACATGTGTGTTCTTTTTAGTAACAACAACCAGAGTCATTTTGCATGTGTGTTCTTTTCACATACCACCTATGGATCCACCAGTGTCATTGCATGTGTGTTCTTTTTAGTAACAACCAGAGTCATTTTGTATGTGTGTTCTTTTCACATACCACCCATGGATCCACCAGTGTCATTGCATGTGTGTTCTTTTCACAATCCACCCATGGATCCACCAGTATCATTGCATGTGTGTTATTTTAAATAACAACCAGAGTCATTTTGCATGTGTGTTCTCTTCACATCCCACCTATGGTTCCACCAGTGTCATTGCATGTGTGTTCTTTTTAGTAACAACAACCAGAGTCATTTTGCATGTGTGTTCTTTTCACATACCACCTATGGATCCACCAGTGTCATTGCATGTGTGTTCTTTTCACAATCCACCCATGTATCCACCAGTGTCATTGCATGTGTGTTCTTTTTAGTAATAACAACCAGAGTCATTTTGCATGTGTGTTCTTCTCACATACCACCTATGGATCCACCAGTGTCATTGCATGTGTGTTCTTTTCACTAACAACAACCAGAGTCATTGCATGTGTGTTCTTTTCACATACCACATATGGATCCACCAGTGTCATTGAAATGCGTGTTCTCTACAGAGACCACACATGGATCCACCAGTGTCATTGCATGTGTGTTCTTTTTAGTAACAACAACCAGAGTCATTTTGCATG
Organism: Avena sativa; assembly: GCA_916181665.1. Taxonomy (NCBI): domain Eukaryota; kingdom Viridiplantae; phylum Streptophyta; class Magnoliopsida; order Poales; family Poaceae; genus Avena; species Avena sativa. The sequence continues at coordinate 98,579,976 of OV702287.1, read as the reverse complement.
TGTGTTCTTTTCACATACCACCTATGGATCCACCAGTGTCATTGCATGTGTGTTCTTTTCACAATCCACCCATGGATCCACCAGTGTCATTGCATGTGTGTTCTTTTTAGTAATAACAACCAGAGTCATTTTGCATGTGTGTTCTTCTCACATACCACCTATGGATCCACCAGTGTCATTGCATGTGTGTTCTTTTCACTAACAACAACCAGAGTCATTGCATGTGTGTTCTTTTCACATACCACATATGGATCCACCAGTGTCATTGAAATGCGTGTTCTTTACAGAGACCACACATGGATCCACCAGTGTCATTGCATGTGTGTTCTTTTTAGTAACAACAACCAGAGTCTTTCTGCATGTGTGTTCTTCTCACATACCACCTATGGATCCACCAGTGTCATTGCATGTGTGTTCTTTTCACTAACAACAACCAGAGTCATTGCATGTGTGTTCTTTTCACATACCACATATGGATCCACCAGTGTCATTGAAATGCGTGTTCTCTACAAAGACCACACATGGATCCACCAGTGTCATTGCATGTGTGTTCTTTTTAGTAACAACAACCAATCATTTTGCATGTGTGTTCTTTTCACATACCACCTATGGATCCACCAGTGTCATTGCATGTGTGTTCTCTTCACAATCCACCTATGGATCCACCTGTGCCATTGCATGTGTGTTCTTTTCAGTAACAACAACCAGTGTCATTGCATGTGTGTTCTCTTTAGAGACCACACATGGATCCACTAGTGTCATTGCATGTGTGTTCTTTTTACTAACAACAAGTGTCATTGAAATGTGTGCTCCCTTTAGAGATGACACATGGATCCACCAGTGTCATTGCATGTGTGTTCTTTTTAGTAACAACAACCAGAGTCATTTTGCATGTGTGTTCTTCTCACATACCACCTATGGATCCACCAGTGTCATTGCATGTGTGTGCTTTTCATAATACACCCATGGATCCACCAGTATTATTACATGTGTGTTCTTTTTAGTAACAACAACCAGAGTCATTTTGCATGTGTGTTCTTTTCACATACCACCTATGGATCCACCAGTGTCATTGCATGTGTGTTCTTTTTAGTAACAACCAGAGTCATTTTGTATGTGTGTTCTTTTCACATACCACCCATGGATCCACCAGTGTCATTGCATGTGTGTTCTTTTCACAATCCACCCATGGATCCACCAGTATCATTGCATGTGTGTTATTTTAAATAACAACCAGAGTCATTTTGCATGTGTGTTCTCTTCACATCCCACCTATGGTTCCACCAGTGTCATTGCATGTGTGTTCTTTTTAGTAACAACAACCAGAGTCATTTTGCATGTGTGTTCTTTTCACATACCACCTATGGATCCACCAGTGTCATTGCATGTGTGTTCTTTTCACAATCCACCCATGTATCCACCAGTGTCATTGCATGTGTGTTCTTTTTAGTAATAACAACCAGAGTCATTTTGCATGTGTGTTCTTCTCACATACCACCTATGGATCCACCAGTGTCATTGCATGTGTGTTCTTTTCACTAACAACAACCAGAGTCATTGCATGTGTGTTCTTTTCACATACCACATATGGATCCACCAGTTTCATTGAAATGCGTGTTCTCTACAGAGACCACACATGGATCCACCAGTGTCATTGCATGTGTGTTCTTTTTAGTAACAACAACCAGAGTCTTTTTGCATGTGTGTTCTTCTCACATACCACCTATGGATCCACCAGTGTCATTGCATGTGTGTGCTTTTCATAATCCACCCATGGATCCACCAGTATTATTACATGTGTGTTCTTTTGAGTAACAACAACCAGAGTCATTTTGCATGTGTGTTCTTTTCACATACCACCTATGGATCCACCAGTGTCATTGCATGTGTGTTGTTTTTAGTAACAACCAGAGTCATTTTGTATGTGTGTTCTTTTCACATACCACACATGGATCCACCAGTGTCATTGCATGTGTGTTCTTTTCACAATCCACCCATGGATCCACCAGTATCATTGCATGTGTGTTATTTTAAATAACAACCAGAGTCATTTTGCATGTGTGTTCTCTTCACATCCCACCTATGGATCCACCAGTGTCATTGCATGTGTGTTCTTTTTAGTAACAACAACCAGAGTCATTTTGCATGTGTGTTCTTTTCACATACCACCTATGGATCCACCAGTGTCATTGCATGTGTGTTCTTTTCACAATCCACCCATGGATCCACCAGTGTCATTGCATGTGTGTTCTTTTTAGTAATAACAACCAGAGTCATTTTGCATGTGTGTTCTTCTCACATACCACCTATGGATCCACCAGTGTCATTGCATTTGTGTTCTTTTCACTAACAACAACCAGAGTCATTGCATGTGTGTTCTTTTCACATACCACATATGGATCCACCAGTGTCATTGAAATGCGTGTTCTCTACATAGACCACACATGGATCCACCAGTGTCATTGCATGTGTGTTCTTTTTAGTAACAACAACCAGAGTCTTTTTGCATGTGTGTTCTTCTCACATACCACCTATGGATCCACCAGTGTCATTGCATGTGTGTTCTTTTCACTAACAACAACCAGAGTCATTGCATGTGTGTTCTTTTCACATACCACATATGGATCCACCGGTGTCATTGAAATGCGTGTTCTCTACAAAGACCACACATGGATCCACCAGTGGCATTGCATGTGTGTTCTTTTTAGTAACAACAACCAATCATTTTGCATGTGTGTTCTTTTCACATACCACCTATGGATCCACCAGTGTCATTGCATGTGTGTTCTCTTCACAATCCACCTATGGATCCACCAGTGCCATTGCATGTGTGTTCTTTTCAGTAACAACAACCAGTGTCATTGCATGTGTGTTCTCTTTAGAGACCACACATGGATCCACTAGTGTCATTGCATGTGTGTTCTTTTTACTAACAACAAGAGTCATTGAAATGTGTGCTCCCTTTAGAGACGACACATGGATCCACCAGTGTCATTGCATGTGTGTTCTTTTTAGTAACAACAACCAGAGTCATTTTGCATGTGTGTTCTTCTCACATACCACCTATGGATCCACCAGTGTCATTGCATGTGTGTGCTTTTCATAATCCACCCATGGATCCACCAGTATTATTACATGTGTGTTCTTTTTAGTAACAACAACCAGAGTCATTTTGCATGTGTGTTCTTTTCAAATACCACCTATGGATCCACCAGTGTCATTGCATGTGTGTTCTTTTTAGTAACAACCAGAGTCATTTTGTATGTGTGTTCTTTTCACATACCACACATGGATCCACCAGTGTCATTGCATGTGTGTTCTTTTCACAATCCACCCATGGATCCACCAGTATCATTGCATGTGTGTTATTTTAAATAACAACCAGAGTCATTTTGCATGTGTGTTCTCTTCACATCCCACCTATGGATCCACCAGTGTCATTGCATGTGTGTTCTTTTTAGTAACAACAACCAGAGTCATTTTGCATGTGTGTTCTTTTCACATACCACCTATGGATCCACCAGTGTCATTGCATGTGTGTTCTTTTCACAATCCACCCATGTATCCACCAGTGTCATTGCATGTGTGTTCTTTTTAGTAATAACAACCAGAGTCATTTTGCATGTGTGTTCTTCTCACATACCACCTATGGATCCACCAGTGTCATTGCATGTGTGTTCTTTTCACATACCACATATGGATCCACCAGTGTCATTGAAATGCGTGTTCTCTACAAAGACCACACATGGATCCACCAGTGTCATTGCATGTGTGTTCTTTTTAGTAAAAACAACCAGAGTCATTTTGCATGTGTGTTATTCTCACATACCACCTATGGATCCACCAGTGTCATTGCATGTGTGTGCTTTTCATAATCCACCCATGGATCCACCAGTATTATTACATGTGTGTTCTTTTTAGTAACAACAACCAGAGTCATTTTGCATGTGTGTTCTTTTCACATACCACCTATGGATCCACCAGTGTCATTGCATGTGTGTTCTTTTTAGTAACAACCAGAGTCATTTTGTATGTGTGTTCTTTTCACATACCACACATGGATCCACCAGTGTCATTGCATGTGTGTTCTTTTCACAATCCACCCATGGATCCACCAGTATCATTGCATGTGTGTTATTTTAAATAACAACCAGAGTCATTTTGCATGTGTGTTCTCTTCACATCCCACCTATGGATCCACCAGTGTCATTGCATGTGTGTTCTTTTTAGTAACAACAACCAGAGTCATTTTGCATGTGTGTTCTTTTCACATACCACCTATGGATCCACCAGTGTCATTGCATGTGTGTTCTTTTCACAATCCACCCATGGATCCACCAGTGTCATTGCATGTGTGTTCTTTTTAGTAATAACAACCAGAGTCATTTTGCATGTGTGTTCTTCTCACATATCACCTATGGATCCACCAGTGTCATTGCATTTGTGTTCTTTTCACTAACAACAACCAGAGTCATTGCATGTGTGTTCTTTTCACATACCACATATGGATCCACCAGTGTCATTGAAATGCGTGTTCTCTACATAGACCACACATGGATCCACCAGTGTCATTGCATGTGTGTTCTTTTTAGTAACAACAACCAGAGTCTTTTTGCATGTGTGTTCTTCTCACATACCACCTATGGATCCACCAGTGTCATTGCATGTGTGTTCTTTTCACTAACAACAACCAGAGTCATTGCATGTGTGTTCTTTTCACATACCACATATGGATCCACCAGTGTCATTGAAATGCGTGTTCTCTACAAAGACCACACATGGATCCACCAGTGGCATTGCATGTGTGTTCTTTTTAGTAACAACAACCAATCATTTTGCATGTGTGTTCTTTTCACATACCACCTATGGATCCACCAGTGTCATTGCATGTGTGTTCTCTTCACAATCCACCTATGGATCCACCAGTGCCATTGCATGTGTGTTCTTTTCAGTAACAACAACCAGTGTCATTGCATGTGTGTTCTCTTTAGAGACCACACATGGATCCACTAGTGTCATTGCATGTGTGTTCTTTTTACTAACAACAAGAGTCATTGAAATGTTTGCTCCCTTTAGAGACGACACATGGATCCACCAGTGTCATTGCATGTGTGTTCTTTTTAGTAACAACAACCAGAGTCATTTTGCATGTGTGTTCTTCTCACATACCACCTATGGATCCACCAGTGTCATTGCATGTGTGTGCTTTTCATAATCCACCCATGGATCCACCAGTATTATTACATGTGTGTTCTTTTTAGTAACAACAACCAGAGTCATTTTGCATGTGTGTTCTTTTCACATACCACCTATGGATCCACCAGTGTCATTGGATGTGTGTTCTTTTTAGTAACAACCAGAGTCATTTTGTATGTGTGTTCTTTTCACATACCACCCATGGATCCACCAGTGTCATTGCATGTGTGTTCTTTTCACAATCCACCCATGGATCCACCAGTATCATTGCATGTGTGTTATTTTAAATAACAACCAGAGTCATTTTGCATGTGTGTTCTCTTCACATCCCACCTATGGATCCACCAGTGTCATTGCATGTGTGTTCTTTTTAGTAACAACAACCAGAGTCATTTTGCATGTGTGTTCTTTTCACATACCACCTATGGATCCACCAGTGTCATTGCATGTGTGTTCTTTTCACAATCCACCCATGTATCCACCAGTGTCATTGCATGTGTGTTCTTTTTAGTAATAACAACCAGAGTCATTTTGCATGTGTGTTCTTCTCACATACCACCTATGGATCCACCAGTGTCATTGCATGTGTGTTCTTTTCACTAACAACAACCAGAGTCATTGCATGTGTGTTCTTTTCACATACCACATATGGATCCACCAGTGTCATTGAAATGCGTGTTCTCTACAGAGACCACACATGGATCCACCAGTGTCATTGCATGTGTGTTCTTTTTAGTAACAACAACCAGAGTCATTTTGAATGTGTGTTCTTCTCACATACCACCTATGGATCCACCAGTGTCATTGCATGTGTGTTCTTTTCATAATCCACCCATGGATCCACCAGTATTATTACATGTGTGTTCTTTTTAGTAACAACAACCACAGTCATTTTGCATGTGTGTTCTTTTCACATACCACCTATGGATCCACCAGTGTCATTGCATGTGTGTTCTTTTTAGTAACAACCAGAGTCATTTTGTATGTGTGTTCTTTTCACATACCACACATGGATCCACCAGTGTCATTGCATGTGTGTTCTTTTCACAATCCACCCATGGATCCACCAGTATCATTGCATGTGTGTTATTTTAAATAACAACCAGAGTCATTTTGCATGTGTGTTCTCTTCACATCCCACCTATGGATCCACCAGTGTCATTGCATGTGTGTTCTTTTTAGTAACAACAACCAGAGTCATTTTGCATGTGTGTTCTTTTCACATACCACCTATGGATCCACCAGTGTCATTGCATGTGTGTTCTTTTCACAATCCACCCATGGATCCACCAGTGTCATTGCATGTGTGTTCTTTTTAGTAATAACAACCAGAGTCATTTTGCATGTGTGTTCTTCTCACATACCACCTATGGATCCACCAGTGTCATTGCATGTGTGTTCTTTTCACTAACAACAACCAGAGTCATTGCATGTGTGTTCTCTTCACATACCACATATGGATCCACCAGTGTCATTGAAATGCGTGTTCTCTACAGAGACCACACATGGATCCACCAGTGTCATTGCATGTGTGTTCTTTTTAGTAACAACAACCAGAGTCTTTTTGCATGTGTGTTCTTCTCACATACCACCTATGGATCCACCAGTGTCATTGCATGTGTGTTCTTTTCACTAACAACAACCAGAGTCATTGCATGTGTGTTCTTTTCACATACCACATATGGATCCACCAGTGTCATTGAAATGCGTGTTCTCTACAAAGACCACACATGGATCCACCAGTGTCATTGCATGTGTGTTCTTTTTAGTAACAACAACCAATCATTTTGCATGTGTGTTCTTTTCACATACCACCTATGGATCCACCAGTGTCATTGCATGTGTGTTCTCTTCACAATCCACCTATGGATCCACCAGTGCCATTGCATGCGTGTTCTTTTCAGTAACAGCAACCAGTGTCATTGCATGTGTGTTCTCTTTAGAGACCACACATGGATAAACTAGTGTCATTGCATGTGTGTTCTCTTTAGAGACCACACATGGATCCACTAGTGTCATTGCATGTGTGTTCTTTTTACTAACAACAAGAGTCATTGAACTGTGTGCTCCCTTTAGAGACGACACATGGATCCACCAGTGTCATTGCATGTGTGTTCTTTTTAGTAACAACAACCAGAGTCATTTTGCATGTGTGTTCTTCTCACATACCACCTATGGATCCACCAGTGTCATTGCATGTGTGTGCTTTTCATAATCCACCCATGGATCCACCAGTATTATTACATGTGTCTTCTTTTTAGTAACAACAACCAGAGTCATTTTGCATGTGTGTTCTTTTCACATACCACCTATGGATCCACCAGTGTCATTGCATGTGTGTTGTTTTTAGTAACAACCAGAGTCATTTTGTATGTGTGTTCTTTTCACATACCACACATGGATCCACCAGTGTCATTGCATGTGTGTTCTTTTCACAATCCACCCATGGATCCACCAGTATCATTGCATGTGTGTTATTTTAAATAACAACCAGAGTCATTTTGCATGTGTGTTCTCTTCACATCCCACCTATGGATCCACCAGTGTCATTGCATGTGTGTTCTTTTTAGTAACAACAACCAGAGTCATTTTGCATGTGTGTTCTTTTCACATACCACCTATGGATCCACCAGTGTCATTGCATGTGTGTTCTTTTCACAATCCACCCATGGATCCACCAGTGTCATTGCATGTGTGTTCTTTTTAGTAACAACAACCAGAGTCTTTTTGCATGTGTGTTCTTCTCACATACCACCTATGGATCCACCAGTGTCATTGCATGTGTGTTCTTTTCACTAACAACAACCAGAGTCATTGCATGTGTGTTCTTTTCACATACCACATATGGATCCACCAGTGTCATTGAAATGCGTGTTCTCTACAAAGACCACACATGGATCCACCAGTGGCATTGCATGTGTGTTCTTTTTAGTAACAACAACCAATCATTTTGCATGTGTGTTCTTTTCACATACCACCCATGGATCCACCAGTGTCATTGCATGTGTGTTCTCTTCACAATCCACCTATGGATCCACCAGTGCCATTGCATGTGTGTTCTTTTCAGTAACAACAACCAGTGTCATTGCATGTGTGTTCTCTTTAGAGACCACACATGGATCCACTAGTGTCATTGCATGTGTGTTCTTTTTACTAACAACAAGAGTCATTGAAATGTGTGCTCCCTTTAGAGACGACACATGGATCCACCAGTGTCATTGCATGTGTGTTCTTTTTAGTAACAACAACCAGAGTCATTTTGCATGTGTGTTCTTCTCACATACCACCTATGGATCCACCAGTGTCATTGCATGTGTGTGCTTTTCATAATCCACCCATGGATCCACCAGTATTATTACATGTGTGTTCTTTTTAGTAACAACAACCAGAGTCATTTTGCATGTGTGTTCTTTTCACATACCACCTATGGATCCACCAGTGTCATTGCATGTGTGTTCTTTTTAGTAACAACTAGAGTCATTTTGTATGTGTGTTCTTTTCACATACCACCCATGGATCCACCAGTGTCATTGCATGTGTGTTCTTTTCACAATCCACCCATGGATCCACCAGTATCATTGCATGTGTGTTATTTTAAATAACAACCAGAGTCATTTTGTATGTGTGTTCTTTTCACATACCACACATGGATCCACCAGTGTCATTGCATGTGTGTTCTTTTCACAATCCACCCATGGATCCACCAGTATCATTGCATGTGTGTTATTTTAAATAACAACTAGAGTCATTTTGCATGTGTGTTCTCTTCACATCCCACCTATGGATCCACCAGTGTCATTGCATGTGTGTTCTTTTTAGTAACAACAACCAGAGTCATTTTGCATGTGTGTTCTTTTCACATACCACCTATGGATCCACCAGTGTCATTGCATGTGTGTTCTTTTCACAATCCACCCATGGATCCACCAGTGTCATTGCATGTGTGTTCTTTTTAGTAATAACAACCAGAGTCATTTTGCATGTGTGTTCTTCTCACATACCACCTATGGATCCACCAGTGTCATTGCATGTGTGTTCTTTTCACTAACAACAACCAGAGTCATTGCATGTGTGTTCTCTTCACATACCACATATGGATCCACCAGTGTCATTGAAATGCGTGTTCTCTACAGAGACCACACATGGATCCACCAGTGTCATTGCATGTGTGTTCTTTTTAGTAACAACAACCAGAGTCTTTTTGCATGTGTGTTCTTCTCACATACCACCTATGGATCCACCAGTGTCATTGCATGTGTGTTCTTTTCACTAACAACAACCAGAGTCATTGCATGTGTGTTCTTTTCACATACCACATATGGATCCACCAGTGTCATTGAAATGCGTGTTCTCTACAAAGACCACACATGGATCCACCAGTGTCATTGCATGTGTGTTCTTTTTAGTAACAACAACCAATCATTTTGCATGTGTGTTCTTTTCACATACCACCTATGGATCCACCAGTGTCATTGCATGTGTGTTCTCTTCACAATCCACCTATGGATCCACCAGTGCCATTGCATGCGTGTTCTTTTCAGTAACAGCAACCAGTGTCATTGCATGTGTGTTCTCTTTAGAGACCACACATGGATAAACTAGTGTCATTGCATGTGTGTTCTCTTTAGAGACCACACATGGATCCACTAGTGTCATTGCATGTGTGTTCTTTTTACTAACAACAAGAGTCATTGAACTGTGTGCTCCCTTTAGAGACGACACATGGATCCACCAGTGTCATTGCATGTGTGTTCTTTTTAGTAACAACAACCAGAGTCATTTTGCATGTGTGTTCTTCTCACATACCACCTATGGATCCACCAGTGTCATTGCATGTGTGTGCTTTTCATAATCCACCCATGGATCCACCAGTATTATTACATGTGTCTTCTTTTTAGTAACAACAACCAGAGTCATTTTGCATGTGTGTTCTTTTCACATACCACCTATGGATCCACCAGTGTCATTGCATGTGTGTTGTTTTTAGTAACAACCAGAGTCATTTTGTATGTGTGTTCTTTTCACATACCACACATGGATCCACCAGTGTCATTGCATGTGTGTTCTTTTCACAATCCACCCATGGATCCACCAGTATCATTGCATGTGTGTTATTTTAAATAACAACCAGAGTCATTTTGCATGTGTGTTCTCTTCACATCCCACCTATGGATCCACCAGTGTCATTGCATGTGTGTTCTTTTTAGTAACAACAACCAGAGTCATTTTGCATGTGTGTTCTTTTCACATACCACCTATGGATCCACCAGTGTCATTGCATGTGTGTTCTTTTCACAATCCACCCATGGATCCACCAGTGTCATTGCATGTGTGTTCTTTTTAGTAACAACAACCAGAGTCTTTTTGCATGTGTGTTCTTCTCACATACCACCTATGGATCCACCAGTGTCATTGCATGTGTGTTCTTTTCACTAACAACAACCAGAGTCATTGCATGTGTGTTCTTTTCACATACCACATATGGATCCACCAGTGTCATTGAAATGCGTGTTCTCTACAAAGACCACACATGGATCCACCAGTGGCATTGCATGTGTGTTCTTTTTAGTAACAACAACCAATCATTTTGCATGTGTGTTCTTTTCACATACCACCCATGGATCCACCAGTGTCATTGCATGTGTGTTCTCTTCACAATCCACCTATGGATCCACCAGTGCCATTGCATGTGTGTTCTTTTCAGTAACAACAACCAGTGTCATTGCATGTGTGTTCTCTTTAGAGACCACACATGGATCCACTAGTGTCATTGCATGTGTGTTCTTTTTACTAACAACAAGAGTCATTGAAATGTGTGCTCCCTTTAGAGACGACACATGGATCCACCAGTGTCATTGCATGTGTGTTCTTTTTAGTAACAACAACCAGAGTCATTTTGCATGTGTGTTCTTCTCACATACCACCTATGGATCCACCAGTGTCATTGCATGTGTGTGCTTTTCATAATCCACCCATGGATCCACCAGTATTATTACATGTGTGTTCTTTTTAGTAACAACAACCAGAGTCATTTTGCATGTGTGTTCTTTTCACATACCACCTATGGATCCACCAGTGTCATTGCATGTGTGTTCTTTTTAGTAACAACTAGAGTCATTTTGTATGTGTGTTCTTTTCACATACCACCCATGGATCCACCAGTGTCATTGCATGTGTGTTCTTTTCACAATCCACCCATGGATCCACCAGTATCATTGCATGTGTGTTATTTTAAATAACAACCAGAGTCATTTTGCATGTGTGTTCTCTTCACATCCCACCTATGGATCCACCAGTGTCATTGCATGTGTGTTCTTTTTAGTAACAACAACAAGAGTCATTTTGCATGTGTGTTCTTTTCACATACCACCTATGGATCCACCAGTGTCATTGCATGTGTGTTCTTTTCACAATCCACCCATGTATCCACCAGTGTCATTGCATGTGTGTTCTTTTTAGTAATAACAACCAGAGTCATTTTGCATGTGTGTTCTTCTCACATACCACCTATGGATCCACCAGTGTCATTGCATGTGTGTTCTTTTCACTAACAACAACCAGAGTCATTGCATGTGTGTTCTTTTCACATACCACATATGGATCCACCAGTGTCATTGAAATGCGTGTTCTCTACAGAGACCACACATGGATCCACCAGTGTCATTGCATGTGTGTTCTTTTTAGTAACAACAACCAGAGTCTTTTTGCATGTGTGTTCTTCTCACATACCACCTATGGATCCACCAGTGTCATTGCATGTGTGTGCTTTTCATAATCCACCCATGGATCCACCAGTATTATTACATGTGTGTTCTTTTTAGTAACAACAACCAGAGTCATTTTGCATGTGTGTTCTTTTCACATACCACCTATGGATCCACTAGTGTCATTGCATGTGTGTTCTTTTTAGTAACAACCAGAGTCATTTTGTATGTGTGTTCTTTTCACATACCACACATGGATCCACCAGTGTCATTGCATGTGTGTTCTTTTCACAATCCACCCATGGATCCACCAGTATCATTGCATGTGTGTTATTTTAAATAACAACCAGAGTCATTTTGCATGTGTGTTCTCTTCACATCCCACCTATGGATCCACCAGTGTCATTGCATGTGTGTTCTTTTTAGTAACAACAACCAGAGTCATTTTGCATGTGTGTTCTTTTCACATACCACCTATGGATCCACCAGTGTCATTGCATGTGTGTTCTTTTCACAATCCACCCATGGATCCACCAGTGTCATTGCATGTGTGTTCTTTTTAGTAACAACAACCAGAGTCTTTTTGCATGTGTGTTCTTCTCACATACCACCTATGGATCCACCAGTGTCATTGCATGTGTGTTCTTTTCACTAACAACAACCAGAGTCATTGCATGTGTGTTCTTTTCACATACCACATATGGATCCACCAGTGTCATTGAAATGCGTGTTCTCTACAAAGACCACACATGGATCCACCAGTGGCATTGCATGTGTGTTCTTTTTAGTAACAACAACCAATCATTTTGCATGTGTGTTCTTTTCACATACCACCTATGGATCCACCAGTGTCATTGCATGTGTGTTCTCTTCACAATCCACCTATGGATCCACCAGTGCCATTGCATGTGTGCTCTTTTCAGTAACAACAACCAGTGTCATTGCATGTGTGTTCTCTTTAGAGACCACACATGGATCCACTAGTGTCATTGCATGTGTGTTCTTTTTACTAACAACAAGAGTCATTGAAATGTGTGCTCCCTTTAGAGACGACACATGGATCCACCAGTGTCATTGCATGTGTGTTCTTTTTAGTAACAACAACCAGAGTCATTTTGCATGTGTGGTCTTCTCACATACCACCTATGGATCCACCAGTGTCATTGCATGTGTGTGCTTTTCATAATCCACCCATGGATCCACCAGTATTATTACATGTGTGTTCTTTTTAGTAACAACAACCAGAGTCATTTTGCATGTGTGTTCTTTTCACATACCACCTATGGATCCACCAGTGTCATTGCATGTGTGTTCTTTTTAGTAACAACTAGAGTCATTTTGTATGTGTGTTCTTTTCACATACCACCCATGGATCCACCAGTGTCATTGCATGTGTGTTCTTTTCACAATCCACCCATGGATCCACCAGTATCATTGCATGTGTGTTATTTTAAATAACAACCAGAGTCATTTTGCATGTGTGTTCTCTTCACATCCCACCTATGGATCCACCAGTGTCATTGCATGTGTGTTCTTTTTAGTAACAACAACAAGAGTCATTTTGCATGTGTGTTCTTTTCACATACCACCTATGGATCCACCAGTGTCATTGCATGTGTGTTCTTTTCACAATCCACCCATGTATCCACCAGTGTCATTGCATGTGTGTTCTTTTTAGTAATAACAACCAGAGTCATTTTGCATGTGTGTTCTTCTCACATACCACCTATGGATCCACTAGTGTCATTGCATGTGTGTTCTTTTCACTAACAACAACCAGAGTCATTGCATGTGTGTTCTTTTCACATACCACATATGGATCCACCAGTGTCATTGAAATGCGTGTTCTCTACAGAGACCACACATGGATCCACCAGTGTCATTGCATGTGTGTTCTTTTTAGTAACAACAACCAGAGTCTTTTTGCATGTGTGTTCTTCTCACATACCACCTATGGATCCACCAGTGTCATTGCATGTGTGTGCTTTTCATAATCCACCCATGGATCCACCAGTATTATTACATGTGTGTTATTTTTAGTAACAACAACCAGAGTCATTTTGCATGTGTGTTCTTTTCACATACCACCTATGGATCCACCAGTGTCATTGCATGTGTGTTCTTTTTAGTAACAACCAGAGTCATTTTGTATGTGTGTTCTTTTCACATACCACACATGGATCCACCAGTGTCATTGCATGTGTGTTCTTTTCACAATCCACCCATGGATCCACCAGTATCATTGCATGTGTGTTATTTTAAATAACAACCAGAGTCATTTTGCATGTGTGTTCTCTTCACATCCCACCTATGGATCCACCAGTGTCATTGCATGTGTGTTCTTTTTATTAACAACAACCAGAGTCATTTTGCATGTGTGTTCTTTTCACATACCACCTATGGATCCACCAGTGTCATTGCATGTGTGTTCTTTTCACAATCCACCCATGGATCCACCAGTGTCATTGCATGTGTGTTCTTTTTAGTAATAACAACCAGAGTCATTTTGCATGTGTGTTCTTCTCACATACCACCTATGGATCCACCAGTGTCATTGCATGTGTGTTCTTTTCACTAACAACAACCAGAGTCATTGCATGTGTGTTCTCTTCACATACCACATATGGATCCACCAGTGTCATTGAAATGCGTGTTCTCTACAGAGACCACACATGGATCCACCAGTGTCATTGCATGTGTGTTCTTTTTAGTAACAACAACCAGAGTCTTTTTGCATGTGTGTTCTTCTCACATACCACCTATGGATCCACCAGTGTCATTGCATGTGTGTTCTTTTCACTAACAACAACCAGAGTCATTGCATGTGTGTTCTTTTCACATACCACATATGGATCCACCAGTGTCATTGAAATGCGTGTTCTCTACAAAGACCACACATGGATCCACCAGTGTCATTGCATGTGTGTTCTTTTTAGTAACAACAACCAATCATTTTGCATGTGTGTTCTTTTCACATACCACCTATGGATCCACCAGTGTCATTGCATGTGTGTTCTCTTCACAATCCACCTATGGATCCACCAGTGCCATTGCATGCGTGTTCTTTTCAGTAACAGCAACCAGTGTCATTGCATGTGTGTTCTCTTTAGAGACCACACATGGATCCACTAGTGTCATTACATGTGTGTTCTTTTTACTAACAACAAGAGTCATTGAACTGTGTGCTCCCTTTAGAGACGACACATGGATCCACCAGTGTCATTGCATGTGTGTTCTTTTTAGTAACAACAACCAGAGTCATTTTGCATGTGTGTTCTTCTCACATACCACCTATGGATCCACCAGTGTCATTGCATGTGTGTGCTTTTCATAATCCACCCATGGATCCACCAGTATTATTACATGTGTCTTCTTTTTAGTAACAACAACCAGAGTCATTTTGCATGTGTGTTCTTTTCACATACCACCTATGGATCCACCAGTGTCATTGCATGTGTGTTCTTTTTAGTAACAACCAGAGTCATTTTGTATGTGTGTTCTTTTCACATACCACACATGGATCCACCAGTGTCATTGCATGTGTGTTCTTTTCACAATCCACCCATGGATCCACCAGTATCATTGCATGTGTGTTATTTTAAATAACAACCAGAGTCATTTTGCATGTGTGTTCTCTTCACATCCCACCTATGGATCCACCAGTGTCATTGCATGTGTGTTCTTTTTAGTAACAACAACCAGAGTCATTTTGCATGTGTGTTCTTTTCACATACCACCTATGGATCCACCAGTGTCATTGCATGTGTGTTCTTTTCACAATCCACCCATGGATCCACCAGTGTCATTGCATGTGTGTTCTTTTTAGTAATAACAACCAGAGTCATTTTGCATGTGTGTTCTTCTCACATACCACCTATGGATCCACCAGTGTCATTGCATGTGTGTTCTTTTCACTAACAACAACCAGAGTCATTGCATGTGTGTTCTTTTCACATACCACATATGGATCCACCAGTGTCATTGAAATGCGTGTTCTCTACATAGACCACACATGGATCCACCAGTGTCATTGCATGTGTATTCTTTTTAGTAACAACAACCAGAGTCTTTTTGCATGTGTGTTCTTCTCACATACCACCTATGGATCCACCAGTGTCATTGCATGTGTGTTCTTTTCACTAACAACAACCAGAGTCATTGCATGTGTGTTCTTTTCACATACCACATATGGATCCACCAGTGTCATTGAAATGCGTGTTCTCTACAAAGACCACACATGGATCCACCAGTGGCATTGCATGTGTGTTCTTTTTAGTAACAACAACCAATCATTTTGCATGTGTGTTCTTTTCACATACCACCTATGGATCCACCAGTGTCATTGCATGTGTGTTCTCTTCACAATCCACCTATGGATCCACCAGTGCCATTGCATGTGTGTTCTTTTCAGTAACAACAACCAGTGTCATTGCATGTGTGTTCTCTTTAGAGACCACACATGGATCCACTAGTGTCATTGCATGTGTGTTCTTTTTACTAACAACAAGAGTCATTGAAATGTGTGCTCCCTTTAGAGACGACACATGGATCCACCAGTGTCATTGCATGTGTGTTCTTTTTAGTAACAACAACCAGAGTCATTTTGCATGTGTGTTCTTCTCACATACCACCTATGGATCCACCAGTGTCATTGCATGTGTGTGCTTTTCATAATCCACCCATGGATCCACTAGTATTATTACATGTGTGTTCTTTTTAGTAACAACAACCACAGTCATTTTGCATGTGTGTTCTTTTCACATACCACCTATGGATCCACCAGTGTCATTGCATGTGTGTTCTTTTTAGTAACAACCAGAGTCATTTTGTATGTGTGTTCTTTTTGTTGGGGTTCGTAGCATGGAAAACAAAAAATTTCTACCGCATACAAACAAACAAGCCAAGATCTATCTACTAGATTGTAGCAACGAGTCGATGGAATAACTCACCCTCGAAGATTCCAAAGTGTTTAACGAGAGCAGATTCTCGTGGGTGATGTAGTCGTACTCTTTCCGATCTCAAGATCGCGTAGACGATCCTTCCGACGCCACGTACCAGCAGCGCCCCCGCAGTCGGTCACACGTTTGGTACTCGACGAAGACCTTCCTCTCCCTTGTTCCAGCAGGCAGCGGAGGTTGTAGTACTCTCCTCGCGATTCCGGCAGCACAATGGCGTGGTACCGGAGGTAGAGGGGAGATCCCGCAGGGCTTCGCCTTAAGCCGGTGCGAGTATGGTGGAGCTTATGAGAGAGGCTATTAGTGGTCTAGTAATTAGACACACCAATTAGAGGGCTCTAAACCAATTAGAAGGCTCTAAACCAAAATAGCTCTAAACCGGGGTTTAGATCTAGGTTTAGTTTAGAGGGGTAGGAACTAGTGTGTCTAAAGGAGGAGGCCCTGCCCCTCCTTTTATAGGTGGGAGGGCTTGGCCGGCCAAGGGGAGGAGTTCCTCCCCAACTCGGCCTTGGGAGGTGCGCCGGCCAAGGGGAGGAACCCTCCTCCAACTCGGCCTCCACCTCTCCTCCTCTTTCTCCTCTTTCCGAAAACTGGCAGTTTGACCGAAAACTGGCAGTTTGACTTTTCCAATTAGGATTTGAATTAACCCTTTATTTCGGACAGCGAGAACACTTAGTACATGATGCAATCATTCCAACATGCAATGACACATTCATGTACCCCTTCCCCCTCCGGAGTGCCGGACATTCCGGGACCTTCTAGAATTTTCCCGATGAAAACACCGGAACCATTCCCCAACTCCGAAACGGGACTTTCCTTATATGAATCTTATTCTCCGGACCATTCCGGATCACCTCGTGATATCCTGGATCCCATCCGAGACTCCGAACAACATTCGGTCTCTTTCTCATAATACCATAACTACTCAAACAACGTCGAATCCTTAAGTGTGTCTCCCTACGGTTCGTGAATTATGCAGACATGATCGAGACACTTCTCCGAACAATAACCAATAGAGGAATCTGGAAATTCATATGGCTCCCACATATTTCTACGATTACATTGCGATCGAATGAACCACTTACATACGATACCAATTTCCCTTTGTCTCACGATATGTTACTTATCCGAGGTTATGATCGTCGGTATCTCTGCATACCTAGTTCAACCTCGTTACTGATAAGTACTCTTTTCTCGTTCCCGTGATATGTGATCCCTTGTGACCCAGTCACATGCTTGCAAGCTAATTGGATGACATTTCACCGAGAGGGCCCAGAGAATATATATCCGTCATATGGATGGACAAATCCCACTCTTGATCCATGTGTTTCAACCAATACTTTCCGACCACTCAATGCCACCTTTATAGCCACCCTGTTACGGTGTGGTGTTTGATGATATCAAAGCATCCATCTGGTAAAGGTGATATGCATGATCTCATGGTCGAAGGAATTAGATAACTATGTATCAGAAAGCATATAGCAAATGAACTATTGAAATGACTTGATCTTTATGCTACGCTTATCTATAGGAGTATGTCCACCATATCATTCTCCTAACGATATGATCTTGTTGTTAATAACATCTCAATGTTCATGATAGGGAAACCACAATCATCTATTAACCAACAAGCTAGTGAAGTATAGAGGCTATACTAGGGACTTCAATTTAAGTTTACAATTCACACAAGTATTAATGTTTCCTTGTTAATACTATTATAGCATGAATATAAACATTTATCATAAACACAAAGATATAATAATAACTATATTTATTATTGCCTCTAGGGCATATCTCCAACACTTTTCACATACCACACATGGATCCCCCAGTGTCATTGCATGTGTATTCTTTTCACAATCCACCCATGGATCCACCAGTATCATTGCATGTGTGTTATTTTTAATAACAACCAGAGTCATTTTGCATGTGTGTTCTCTTCACATCCCACCTATGGATCCACCAGTGTCATTGCATGTGTGTTCTTTTTAGTAACAACAACCAGAGTCATTTTGCATGTGTGTTCTTTTCACATACCACCTATGGATCCACCAGTGTCATTGCATGTGTGTTCTTTTCACAATCCACCCATGGATCCACCAGTGTCATTGCATGTGTGTTCTTTTTAGTAATAACAACCAGAGTCATTTTGCATGT
The DNA here is from genome assembly GCA_916181665.1 of Avena sativa. Taxonomy (NCBI): domain Eukaryota; kingdom Viridiplantae; phylum Streptophyta; class Magnoliopsida; order Poales; family Poaceae; genus Avena; species Avena sativa. The sequence goes on along the minus strand of OV702287.1, from coordinate 98,560,964 downwards.
GTGTTCTTCTCACATACCACCTATGGATCCACCAGTGTCATTGCATGTGTGTTCTTTTCACTAACAACAACCAGAGTCATTGCATGTGTGTTCTTTTCACATACCACATATGGATCCACCAGTGTCATTGAAATGCGTGTTCTCTACAGAGACCACACATGGATCCACCAGTGTCATTGCATGTGTGCTCTTTTTAGTAACAACAACCAGAGTCTTTTTGCATGTGTGTTCTTCTCACATACCACCTATGGATCCACCAGTGTCATTGCATGTGTGTTCTTTTCACTAACAACAACCAGAGTCATTGCATGTGTGTTCTTTTCACATACCACATATGGATCCACCAGTGTCATTGAAATGCGTGTTCTCTACAAAGACCACACATGGATCCACCAGTGTCATTGCATGTGTGTTCTTTTTAGTAACAACAACCAATCATTTTGCATGTGTGTTCTTTTCACATACCACCTATGGATCCACCAGTGTCATTGCATTTGTGTTCTCTTCACAATCCACCTGTGGATCCATCAGTGCCATTGCATGTGTGTTCTTTTCAGTAACAACAACCAGTGTCATTGCATGTGTGTTCTCTTTAGAGACCACACATGGATCCACTAGTGTCATTGCATGTGTGTTCTTTTTACTAACAACAAGAGTCATTGAAATGTGTGCTCCCTTTAGAGACGACACATGGATCCACCAGTGTCATTGCATGTGTGTTCTTTTTAGTAACAATAACCAGAGTCATTTTGCATGTGTGTTCTTCTCACATACCACCTATGGATCCACCAGTGTCATTGCATGTGTGTGCTTTTCATAATCCACCCATGGATCCACCAGTATTGTTACATGTGTGTTCTTTTTAGTAACAACAACCAGAGTCATTTTGCATGTGTGTTCTTTTCACATACCACATATGGATCCACCAGTGTCATTGCATGTGTGTTCTTTTTATTAACAACCAGAGTCATTTTGTATGTGTGTTCTTTTCACATACCACACATGGATCCACCAGTGTCATTGCATGTGTGTTCTTTTCACAATCCACCCATGGATCCACCAGTATCATTGCATGTGTGTTATTTTAAATAACAACCAGAGTCATTTTGCATGTGTGTTCTCTTCACATCCCACCTATGGATCCACCAGTGTCATTGCATGTGTGTTCTTTTTAGTAACAACAACCAGAGTCATTTTGCATGTGTGTTCTTTTCACATACCACCTATGGATCCACCAGTGTCATTGCATGTGTGTTCTTTTCACAATCCACCCATGGATCCACCAGTGTCATTGCATGTGTGTTCTTTTTAGTAATAACAACCAGAGTCATTTTGCATGTGTGTTCTTCTCACATACCACCTATGGATCCACCAGTGTCATTGCATGTGTGTTCTTTTCACTAACAACAACCAGAGTCATTGCATGTGTGTTCTTTTCACATACCACATATGGATCCACCAGTGTCATTGAAATGCGTGTTCTTTACAGAGACCACACATGGATCCACCAGTGTCATTGCATGTGTGTTCTTTTTAGTAACAACAACCAGAGTCTTTTTGCATGTGTGTTCTTCTCACATACCACCTATGGATCCACCAGTGTCATTGCATGTGTGTTCTTTTCACTAACAACAACCAGAGTCATTGCATGTGTGTTCTTTTCACATACCACATATGGATCCACCAGTGTCATTGAAATGCGTGTTCTCTACAAAGACCACACATGGATCCACCAGTGTCATTGCATGTGTGTTCTTTTTAGTAACAATGTAAGATCCCTCCTTATTAAAGGAAAAGATCCCTGTGATTACAATGCTAGTCCCTGGATCAATGCTAGCATCCACAGTTTAAGATGAAGTACACAGATACAAAGGTCGTTTATTACAGTCATTCCAGAGATAAAACATAGTCTTTTACAACTCATGGCCAAATGCCTAATACAAGAGTTTTATGGAATATGTAAATAAACATAAGTCTTCATCTTCATGTGCCACAGGCAAGCATGTTGAGTGTAGACTCATGACTCCTAATCATCATCAGAGTAACCTGCAACATCATAAGTTACAGCCACAAGGGTCAATACTTTGGAATAGTATTGGCACGTGATACCTTAGTATAATATAAGTGGACTATAATACTATATGCATTTGGCTGGTGGAGCTTAGGCTTGCTTTGCTCAAAATAGATTTTTCCTTAACTTTTGAAAATACTAAGTTTTGTTTGGCAAAAACTTTCCAAGACATCTACCAATCCAAGACTGAAGATCCACACAGGGCATCTACTAATCCAGGACTGAAGATTTACTTGGTAAAAACACCCAAGGCATCTATCAAACAAAGACTCTAGATCCACTCAGGGCATCTAGCAATCAATGACTGAAGATCCTTTTATCCCTTTGTTCACCCACAAGTTTTATTTAGAAATTGGAGTGATGAGATTCTTGAAGTTTCCATGTCTTGATGCTCAAATTGTCCTTTACCAGGGACATGGCTAAGTACTTAGTTTTTTACACTCTGCAGAGGTGGTGCACTTTCCCCACAAGCCTTGGTTTCCCAAGACATGATCCTTCAGTAGCCTTTCCTTAGTCAAATGGACGCGCTCCAACCTATCATCCCATCTACCACCCACTGTCCAAGAGACTAAGTTCCAGCATCCTAAGATCATGGCAGAGCCCATATTACCAAGTGGTTGCACTTGAAGCTTCTCAACATTTGACATCTCTAATCTCTTTGTTTCCTGGGTGGCCAACCACAAGTGAGATACACAAGCCAGTCCCTGGCCTTGTGAACCACTCAACATAAACCTTTCCTTCCATTCCACCCAGGTGGTTCATTAACTTAGTTGTTTTATTTTACAAAAACATAAGTCCTTAGACTTAGAAATTTTCCATAGTGAATATATAAACCACCCTTGTTTTCTAGTAGCTAGGCTAAGCATGATGGTAATAGGAATCTGGACTTAGGAAATTTTCACTAAGGCTTCACCTAATAGGTTTTCCCAAAGCATAGCTTGTTCTTAGCAAATAACCATGCAAGTCCTATACTTAGAAAAATATTACTAATGCATAAATAAAATATAGGAATGGAATATTCATGATGATATCACTTGCCTTGGTAGTGTGGAGAGTAGCACTCGTCACAATCGCAATCACTAGCAAAATCTACACACAAAGTTGTAGCACTCAATTACACACAAATATATACAAACAAGAAATAATATGAATGCATGCATGCATGAATCTACCAAGTGATGATTTTTGAAAACTCAACCAAGCAAGTGCATGAATACAGAAACTAAAACAAGTCACAAAGTAGCCAAGACAAACTTAAATAACCCTAAAACAAAAATACTAAACTAAATCTATACTTAAAATGGCCTCAAACATGTCTCTGCAATTTAAGCCAATCAAATGGTTACTATTTGCTAAACAAAAAGGATAGGCAGAAAGGTCTTGTTTTTCTGAATCCAATGGTGTAAAGTTTGCAAAATTCTAACGTGGAAATCAAAAGATATTGGCATTTGAAATCTGGATCAAAATCTGTTTTTAAATTCTATTTCCAGATCTTAACCTAGCCACGCGTCATGTTCTTATTCGCCCGTACCGTTTCGCACTGGATCGAGCTCCACAGCCGTAGGATCTAAATGAAATCTGGCGGCTCAGATCGCGTACCGCTTCGGGGTTAAGTGGATCTATCCTAGCGCTACGATACAGATCTAACGGCTGCTATTTCTCTGGCCAAGATCTGGCGGCGGAGCGGCGGCTACCGGCGGCGGAACTGTCGGTCGATGACGTTGCCGATGATTCAGACGGCGAGGGAGAAGGAGGAGTAGCTCACCGGGCTCAGGAGGTCACGGCGAAGCTCGTCGTACTCGCGGTTGGTCAAGGGGCGCTCGGGCACGGCTGCGATTGCTCACCGGAGTTCGTGGCGGCGTGGGGTGCGTCGGGTGGTCGTCGTGGACGTTGCTGTGGATCACCTCAAGGCAAGGCGAGGACACGGTTAGATTCACAGAGTCGAGGCGAAGTAGTGAGCATGAACGGGAAGGCGAAGGGCAGTCTGTACCTACCGGGAAAGCTCGTCGGAGTTGATGTCGCCGTCGGTGCTCGCGGTGTCAGGTGGAACCGGCGACCTGGGGCAGTACAAGACAGACTAGTGAGGTCAGGAGATGCGCCAAGACACGCTGAGTCAGATTGTAAGAACGAGAGGCAGAGGGGAACACTAGGCTCACCGGAATCGATCGCCGGAGAGGCTCTGTCTGCGGTGGTGCAAAGCTGATTGAGGACAGCCTGGTGGCGGAGTGAGCGAGGTGTTTGGGGGAAAAAGATCGCGAGGCAGAGAGGATCTTATAGCCGGGGAATCGACAGGAAACGCTCGCGGTTAAATGCCTATTTACGCCGCGCCATTACCGGCCATCACTGCTGCAGCGACGTGGTCGCAGGCGCAGTCTGGGGAAGACGAGGGCGACGTGGACTGGGCCCGCTCGTCAGCGAAGAGTGCGAGGTGTTGGTGGGGTCGGGCTGTCAGCGTCTGTCTGCGTGTGCTCGCGCGTGTGAGAAGGAAAAGGAGATCCCCGGGTGGGCTTGCTGGGCTCGATGTGCTGCTGGGCCAGATTCTGGCCGCTCGGCCCTTTTCTTTTGTTTAAGCTTTTTCTTTTTCTAATTCCATTTTCTGAATAGAATTTGATATGAATTCAAATCCTTTTGAATTCAAACTTCTTTGGGAATTTTTGCAGGGTTCTGTGGGTTCACAAACAATCAAATATCCTAGTGGTTACCTTGCAAAGGCTTGGTCAAGCTTGGGTTTCAAAAATAAACAGAGATTTGCTCTAGTTGCAAATATTTGGAATAGGGTTTATAAAATATTTCTAAATTTGAATCTTGGGTTTAAATGCTACTCCTAATCTTTCCAATCATGGAGGCAAGCAAACAAGTTCATAGACAATCAAATCTCAAAGGGTGATGGCCAATTGAGATAAATTGCCCACATGAAATCATAGCCAAAGTTTGTTTTTCTAAATGATTTTGAGAAAAACCCTATATGAATGAATGATGCAAAGATGATATGAATGAGTTTTGAAACATGATTTTTTTAGGGATGTTACAATCTAACCCCCTTAAGATGAATCTCGCCCTCGAGATTCAGATTGGCTAGCAAATAGGTGTGGGTGGTCTTTCCGAAGATCATCTTCTCTTTCCCATGTTGCTTCCTCTTCGGAATGATGATTCCATTGTACTTTGCAAAACTTGATAGTTTTGGTCCTTGTGATTCTTTCTGCGGTCTCAAGTATCTTGATAGGCTTTTCTTCATAGGTGAGGTCACTTTCTAGTTGAACTTCCTCCAAAGGTATGGTATCCTTCAAAGATGTTTCTTCCATTTCTGGGTGACATTTCTTGAGTTGGCTTACATGAAAAACATTATGGACTGCTGATAGAGATGCTGGTAATTCAATTTCATATGCAACTTCTCCCTTGCGACTTAGAATGTTAAATGGTCCAACATATCTTGGTGCCAACTTTCCTTTGACTCCAAATCTTTTCACTCCGCGAAGTGGTGATACTCTAAGATAAGTTTTATCCCCAACTTCGTAGGTGATTTCCCTACGCTTAACATCTGCGTAGCTTTTCTGTCGAGACTGTGCTATCTTCAACCTGTCCCTAACCAATTTGACCTTTTCTTCGGCGTCTTTGATAAGATCTGGTCCAAACAAACTTCTTTCTTCCACACCATTCCATAGCAACGGGGTGGTACACTTTCTTCCGTATAGAAATTCAAATGGTGCCATCCCAATACTAGATTGGTGACTGTTGTTGTAAGAGAACTCTGCGTAAGGCAGACTTTCATCCCAACTTGCTCCATAGTCTAGGGCACATGCCCTCAACATGTCTTCAATAATTTGATTAGTCCTTTCTGTTTGTCCATCAGTTTCAGGATGAAAAGCAGTGCTGAATTCCAATCTCGTCCCTAAAGATTCATGAAGTTGTCTCCAAAAGTGAGAAGTGAACTGAGTTCCTCTATCAGACACAATACTCTTAGGTACACCGTGAAGGCATACAATTCTGCTCATGTAGATTTTGGCTAACTTGGCACTGGTATAAGTTGTCTTTACGGGTATAAAATGAGCCACTTTAGTTAGGCGATCTACTATTACCCATATGGAATCATACCCTGACCTGGTCCTTGGTAATCCGGTAATGAAATCCATACCAATATTTTCCCACTTCCACTCAAGAATAGGCATTGGTTGAAGCAAACCTGCTGGTTTCTGATGCTCCGCTTTCACTCTACTACACACATCACACAAAGCAATATGTTCGGCGATGTCCCTTTTAAGATTGTTCCACCAAAATCTTTCTTTCATATCCATGTACATTTTGGTGTTTCCCGGGTGAATAGAATACGGAGAGTTATGGGCTTCTTGTAGAATCAGTTTCCGCAATTCCGGATCTTGTGGTACACAAATACGTTTCCCGTGCCATAAAGTACCTTGTTCGTCCATATGGAAACTTTCAGCTTTCCCTTGGCTAATCTTTTCCTTAATCTCTTCGATTTCTTTATCCGTCTTTTGGGCTTCTTTAATCTTATCCAACAGAGTGGGTTGAACATCCAAAGACATGAGATGTCCTTCTGGCACAATCTCCAACCTGAGTTCCTTGAACTGCTTACACAAATCATCGGGCAATTCACCTTTGGTAAGACCATTTACAAACTCTTTACGACTTAGAGCATCTGCTACTACATTTGCTTTACCGGGGTGATATTGCAAACTCAAGTCGTAATCCTTGATAAGTTCTAGCCATCTCCTTTGTCTCATATTGATTTCCTTCTGGGTGAAGATATACTTCAAGCTCTTATGGTCGGTGAACACTTCACAACGTTTTCCCAAAAGGTAGTGTCTCCATGTTTTGAGTGCATGGACAACAGCGGCTAACTCTAAATCATGAGTAGGATAGTTTACTTCATGAGTTTTGAGTTGTCTCGAGGAATAAGCCACAACTTTTCCGCCTTGCATAAGTACGGCACCTAACCCTTGATGCGAAGCATCACAATACACTTGGAAATCCTTTTCCAAATCTGGTAGGCATAGTACTGGTGCTGACACAAGTCTCTTCTTTAATTCTTGAAAGCTGAGTTCACATCCTTCAGACCAAGCAAATTTCTTATCTTTCTTTAACAATTCTGTCATTGGTTTAGCAACCTTAGAAAACTTTTCAATGAATCTTCTGTAGTAACCTGCTAAACCAAGGAAACTACGAACCTCTTTTACATTCCTAGGTGATTCCCATTCTGTCACAGCTGAGACTTTAGCAGGATCAACTGCTACACCATCCTTTGTCATAACATGACCAAGAAATCCAACTTCTTCTAACCAAAACTCACACTTGCTGAACTTGGCATAAAGCCTATGTTCCGTTAGTTTCTCAAGTATCAAGCGTAGATGTCTTTCATGCTCTTCCTTGCTCTTGGAGTAGACTAAGATGTCATCGATGAAAACGACAACGAACTTGTCAAGAAATTCCATGAACACTTTGTTCATCATATTCATGAAGTATGCTGGAGCGTTGGTTAATCCAAAAGGCATCACCGTGTACTCATACAATCCATACCTTGTGGTGAAGGCTGTTTTAGGTATGTCTTGCTCTCTTATCTTGAGTTGAAAATAGCCTGACCGAAGATCAATCTTCGAGAACACACAAGCTCCTTCTAGCTGATCAAACAAGTCATTGATTCTTGGCAAAGGATATTTGTTCTTGATTGTTACCTCGTTGAGAGAACGGTAATCTATACATAATCTTTGAGTTCTATCTCTCTTTTCTACGAACAAAACTGGAGCTCCCCAAGATGAAGAACTTGGCTGGATGAATCCTTTCTGCAATTGTTCTCCAAGTTGTTTCTTGAGTTCCTTAAGTTCGTCAACTGACATTTTATAAGGTCTCTTTGCTCTTGGCCCAGAACCTGGTACCAAATCTATTATAAACTCCACATCTCTATCTGGTGGCATTCCTGGTAACTCTTCCGGAAACACATCCGGATACTCACACACAATTGGCACCGTGTCCTTGCTAACCCCCTTAAGAGAATTCAGCTTACTCCCTTTTGATTTAAAGTTGTACTTGAATATTATCCTCTTACCTTCAGGGGTTGTGAGTGAAACTGTATGATTTGCACAATCTAGTACTCCCTTATACTTAGTCATCCAATCCATTCCCAAAATTACATCCAATCCTTGGGAATTTAGGATTATTAGGTTCACTGGAAACTTATGTTTTCCAAACTCTATGACTAGATCCCGGCATCCAAGACTCACTATCATATCTCCTCCCGGAGAGCTAACTTTTATCGGACACCCAATGTTTTCAGATGCAAACCCGTTTCTATCAACAAATTCTTTTGATATGAATGAATGAGATGCACCAGTATCAAAGAGTACAAATGCTGATATGGAATTGAGTCTGAACTTACCAGCAACAGCATCAGGCTCTTCAAAGACCTCCTCCACATTGATGTGGTTAACCTGTCCTTTCTGAAAAGGATTTGGCTTGTTAAGTCCTTCAACTTTCTTTTCAGGGCACTTATTAGCATAATGCCCCAGCTTCTTGCATTTGTAGCATTCGACCTGGCTGATGTCCGTCTTTGACTGACTTCCACTTCCACTTCCACTATGGTGGCTCTTATGTCCACTCTTGTGGTTCTTGTACTTATCATTGTCATGACTGCGATGATGCTTGTTGTCATGACGGTTGTGATTGTGGTGTTTGTTAAACTTCTCATGCTTGTGGGATCCTGAGCTGACACTATCATCATAGTGAGATCGTTTATGAGTTGATCCCGAGCTGTGCTTGTCGGAGTGTTTCCTCTTCTTACTCTCGACTTGCTTCATTTTATTTTCCACAATAACAGCCTTGTCACACAACGACTGGTAAGTTGGAACATACGCCACAGACAGTTGCAGATTTAGCTCATCATTCAAGCCTTCTAGAAACTTTTCCTTCCTTTTGGCATCAGTGTCAACCTCATCCGGTGCATAGCGCGCCAGATTGTGGAACTCTTCAATATATTCAGCCACGCTGTGGTGGCGCTGCTTTAGGTTGTGAAATTCCTTCTTTTTCAGACTCATCATACCTGGAGAGATATGAGTAGTACGAAAGCCATCTTCAAATATAGCCCAAGTCACCTCATCAATAGGTGTGGTGATCTGGAAATTGTCCCACCATGCGGCGGCTGGTCCTTCCAACAGATGTGCTGCGAACCTGACCTTTTCAGCATCTGTGCATCCCACGGTTACTAAGTCTTTGTTCACAGAACGTAGCCAATCATTGGCCACCATGGGATCAGTTGTTCCGGAAAACTTAGCTGGCCTCAGACGCAGAAATCTGGTAAGCATATCAAAACCTGGAGGGTTGTTGTTGTTGTTGTTATTGTTGTTGTTGGGGTTGTTGTTGTTGTTCTGGTTCTGGATGAACGTTGTCATCATTTGCATAAGCTGTGTCTGCGCATTCATCATTTGTTGCATTTCTGGGGTAATGTTGGGGTTGGGGTTGGTGTTTGCGTGACGGGGAGGCATCTGTGGTTTATTCATTTAGAGATAAGAATGAGATACCCTTACATGATTTATGCACAATACATCACACAAGCATGCAACACAAGGATAAAACTCAACAACAAGATAACAAAAGTCTCAAAGCAAATACACACAAGTGGCAAGCCATCCACATGTCGGATGGTCCAAACATTATGCGGTAAATAAAGATAACTGAGTAGTCAAATCTACTCGTCAGCATCAATCTCCTCCTCGACAAAAGTAAGACCTGCGTTCTCCATTGCGGTCTTGTTCTCCTCGATGGTAGTGGTCAAAGAGTCGATCTTGGCCTTGAGAGCCCTCTTCTGGGAACGAAGCCTCTCAATCACTGTCTGCTGCTTCTCTAACTCGAAGTCCTTGGACTGCAGTTCCTCGGTCATATCACGAATCCTCTTGTTCCTATCCTGGACACGCTTCTCTTGACTCTTGAACTTACGGTCTTGGGTCTCGAACTTTGCCTCCATCTCCTTGACTATCTCGTCCTGCTGCGCGAAGAGCTTGTCCTTCTCGCGAAGCTGCACCTGGAGCTCGTCATTACTAAGCATGACGTTGGTCCTATCAGTATCCACGTGCCTAATAAGAGTCTCTAAGTCCTGGAGGTACAAGCGTATCGGCTCTGCTTTGACCCTCGAGTCGTCCTCAAAGTCGATGGACTCTCCGTCGTCATCACGCCTTCCGAAAGCGTGGAAGTGAGTGCCTCTAACCTGTCGGGAGTGACGGCCTAACAGTCGTCCTATCAGATCCTGCATGACAACCTCCATGCCTCTCTCCCTGTCATCGTGCATAAGCTTGAAGACGATGGCCTCCGTAGTAGGCTCTGACTGGCGTCCTGGCTGGTTCACCTTGAAGCCCCAAAGGTCCTTCCTCTCAAACTTGGTGAGTGGGTGCACCGTAATGATAGGAAGAGGGAGATCGAGTAAAGTAGTAAGCTCTACGATACGAGGACCAAAACGGGTAGCCTGGAACTCCTCAACAGTGCTGATGGCAATAGGCATCTATTTATAAGATTGAAAAAGTTAGAACAACACAATTTAAGATAACAAGACAACATTCAAACACATTCTTGGAACACACAAATCACTCAAGTCATGCATACAAAAATTCAATACATCAACCAAGGTTCAAACTTATTTTTAAGGTATCATTTGGAAAATAAGGTGATAGATGGTGGTCCAACTAACGAAGTGCGTTTACAGACCTATCTCACTGGATCTGGTGGCTAACACAATGTTCCTAGTGGCAATCACCCTATCTTGTTCACATGCTTCTATCACTAAGTCTATAATATCTCCTCTTAAGGATTGGTTGGTGACTTCCAACTCTTGGGTATGTTCCTTCTCTTTCTCTAAGTCTTTTTGGAGGTTGAGCATCCTGCACTTGACTCTAGCACTTAGTTCTTTTATAGACTTCCAAGCTGCTTATTTTGCTGACTCAAAGAATGTGGTGTGCATAAAAGTGTTGGTGTACATGCAGAAGCCCTTTTCTTTGTGGTTGTCTTCCTTGTCTTTGTACAAGTGGAGTTGTACCCACCAATATTCCACTCCTTCCTCCATCACTGGAAAGCCTTTGTACACTGCTGCACCATGTGCTCCCATGGTCTCCATGAGGTCTTTGAGAATCTTGGGAAACTCAGTCTCACACTCCAAGGTCATGGTCATGAGTGGTCCTTTCTTTACAGCTTCGTTGACGGAGTTCATCTACAAATAGAGATGAGAATGAGAAGATTAGAAAAGTTTACGAGAAGAATAGACAAGTGTAGAAGAAGTTAAACGTTTTCCTTAGTGGTTTCCAATCCTAGGGTCATAATCCTACAGGCAACACAGTGCTCTGATACCATCTGTAAGATCCCTCCTTATTAAAGGAAAAGATCCCTGTGATTGCAATGCTAGTCCCTGGATCAATGCTAGCATCCACAGTTTAAGATGAAGTACACAGATACAAAGGTCGTTTATTACAGTCATTCCAGAGATAAAACATAGTCTTTTACAACTCATGGCCAAATGCCTAATACAAGAGTTTTATGGAATATGTAAATAAACATAAGTCTTCATCTTCATGTGCCACAGGCAAGCATGTTGAGTGTAGACTCATGACTCCTAATCATCATCAGAGTAACCTGCAACATCATAAGTTACAGCCACAAGGGTCAATACTTTGGAATAGTATTGGCAAGTGATACCTTAGTATAATATAAGTGGACTATAATACTATATGCATTTGGCTGGTGGAGCTTAGGCTTGCTTTGCTCAAAATAGATTTTTCCTTAACTTTTGAAAATACTAAGTTTTGTTTGGCAAAAACTTTCCAAGACATCTACCAATCCAAGACTGAAGATCCACACAGGGCATCTACTAATCCAGGACTGAAGATTTACTTGGTAAAAACACCCAAGGCATCTATCAAACAAAGACTCTAGATCCACTCAGGGCATCTAGCAATCAATGACTGAAGATCCTTTTATCCCTTTGTTCACCCACAAGTTTTATTTAGAAATTGGAGTGATGAGATTCTTGAAGTTTCCATGTCTTGATGCTCAAATTGTCCTTTACCAGGGACATGGCTAAGTACTTAGTTTTTTACACTCTGCAGAGGTGGTGCACTTTCCCCACAAGCCTTGGTTTCCCAAGACATGATCCTTCAGTAGCCTTTCCTTAGTCAAATGGACGCGCTCCAACCTATCATCCCATCTACCACCCACTGTCCAAGAGACTAAGTTCCAGCATCCTAAGATCATGGCAGAGCCCATATTACCAAGTGGTTGCACTTGAAGCTTCTCAACATTTGACATCTCTAATCTCTTTGTTTCCTGGGTGGCCAACCACAAGTGAGATACACAAGCCAGTCCCTGGCCTTGTGAACCACTCAACATAAACCTTTCCTTCCATTCCACCCAGGTGGTTCATTAACTTAGTTGTTTTATTTTACAAAAACATAAGTCCTTAGACTTAGAAATTTTCCATAGTGAATATATAAACCACCCTTGTTTTCTAGTAGCTAGGCTAAGCATGATGGTAATAGGAATCTGGACTTAGGAAATTTTCACTAAGGCTTCACCTAATAGGTTTTCCCAAAGCATAGCTTGTTCTTAGCAAATAACCATGCAAGTCCTATACTTAGAAAAATATTACTAATGCATAAATAAAATATAGGAATGGAATATTCATGATGATATCACTTGCCTTGGTAGTGTGGAGAGTAGCACTCGTCACAATCGCAATCACTAGCAAAATCTACACACAAAGTTGTAGCACTCAATTACACACAAATATATACAAACAAGAAATAATATGAATGCATGCATGCATGAATCTACCAAGTGATGATTTTTGAAAACTCAACCAAGCAAGTGCATGAATACAGAAACTAAAACAAGTCACAAAGTAGCCAAGACAAACTTAAATAACCCTAAAACAAAAATACTAAACTAAATCTATACTTAAAATGGCCTCAAACATGTCTCTGCAATTTAAGCCAATCAAATGGTTACTATTTGCTAAACAAAAAGGATAGGCAGAAAGGTCTTGTTTTTCTGAATCCAATGGTGTAAAGTTTGCAAAATTCTAACGTGGAAATCAAAAGATATTGGCATTTGAAATCTGGATCAAAATCTGTTTTTAAATTCTATTTCCAGATCTTAACCTAGCCACGCGTCATGTTCTTATTCGCCCGTACCGTTTCGCACTGGATCGAGCTCCACAGCCGTAGGATCTAAATGAAATCTGGCGGCTCAGATCGCGTATCGCTTCGGGGTTAAGTGGATCTATCCTAGCGCTACGATACAGATCTAACGGCTGCTATTTCTCTGGCCAAGATCTGGCGGCGGAGCGGCGGCTACCGGCGGCGGAACTGTCGGTCGATGACGTTGCCGATGATTCAGACGGCGAGGGAGAAGGAGGAGTAGCTCACCGGGCTCAGGAGGTCACGGCGAAGCTCGTCGTACTCGCGGTTGGTCAAGGGGCGCTCGGGCACGGCTGCGATTGCTCACCGGAGTTCGTGGCGGCGTCGGGTGCGTCGGGTGGTCGTCGTGGACGTTGCTGTGGATCACCTCAAGGCAAGGCGAGGACACGGTTAGATTCACAGAGTCGAGGCGAAGTAGTGAGCATGAACGGGAAGGCGAAGGGCAGTCTGTACCTACCGGGAAAGCTCGTCGGAGTTGATGTCGCCGTCGGTGCTCGCGGTGTCAGGTGGAACCGGCGACCTGGGGCAGTACAGGACAGACTAGTGAGGTCAGGAGATGCGCCAAGACACGCTGAGTCAGATTGTAAGAACGAGAGGCAGAGGGGAACACTAGGCTCACCGGAATCGATCGCCGGAGAGGCTCTGTCCACGGTGGTGCAAAGCTGATTGAGGACAACCTGGTGGTGGAGTGAGCGAGGTGTTTGGGGGAAAAAGATCGCGAGGCAGAGAGGATCTTATAGCCGGGGAATCGACAGGAAACGCTCGCGGTTAAATGCCTATTTACGCCGCGCCATTACCGGCCATCACTGCTGCAGCGACGTGGTCGCAGGCGCAGTCTGGGGAAGACGAGGGCGACGTGGACTGGGCCTGCTCGTCAGCGAAGAGTGCGAGGTGTTGGTGGGGTCGGGCTGTCAGCGTCTGTCTGCGTGTGCTCGCGCGTGTGAGAAGGGAAAGGAGATCCCCGGGTGGGCTTGCTGGGCTCGATGTGCTGCTGGGCCAGATTCTGGCCGCTCGGCCCTTTTCTTTTGTTTAAGCTTTTTCTTTTTCTAATTCCATTTTCTGAATAGAATTTGATATGAATTCAAATCCTTTTGAATTCAAACTTCTTTGGGAATTTTTGCAGGGTTCTGTGGGTTCACAAACAATCAAATATCCTAGTGGTTACCTTGCAAAGGCTTGGTCAAGCTTGGGTTTCAAAAATAAACAGAGATTTGCTCTAGTTGCAAATATTTGGAATAGGGTTTATAAAATATTTCTAAATTTGAATCTTGGGTTTAAATGCTACTCCTAATCTTTCCAATCATGGAGGCAAGCAAACAAGTTCATAGACAATCAAATCTCAAAGGGTGATGGCCAATTGAGATAAATTGCCCACATGAAATCATAGCCAAAGTTTGTTTTTCTAAATGATTTTGAGAAAAACCCTATATGAATGAATGATGCAAAGATGATATGAATGAGTTTTGAAACATGATTTTTTTAGGGATGTTACAAACAACAACCAATCATTTTGCATGTGTGTTCTTTTCACATACCACCTATGGATCCACCAGTGTCATTGCATGTGTGTTCTTTTTAGTAACAACAATCAGAGTCATTTTGCATGTGTTTTCTTTTCACATACCACCTATGGATCCACCAGTGTCATTGCATGTGTGTTCTTTTCACAATCCACCCATGGATCCACCAGTGTCATTGCATGTGTGTTATTTTCACTAACAACAACCAGAGTCATTGCATGTGTGTTCCTTTCACATACCACATATGGATCCACCAGTGTCATTGAAATGCGTGTTCTCTACAGAGACCACATATGGATCCACCAGTGTCATTGCATGTGTGTTCTTTTTAGTAACAACAACCAGAGTAATTTTGAATGTGTGTTCTTCTCACATACCACCTATGGATCCACCAGTGTCATTGCATGTGTGTTCTTTTCACTAACAACAACCAGAGTCATTGCATGTGTGTGTTCTTTTCACATACCACATATGGATCCACCAGTGTCATTGAAATGCGTGTTCTCTACAAAGACCACACATGGATCCACCAGTGTCATTGCATGTGTGTTCTTTTTAGTAACAACAACCAGTCATTTTGCATGTGTGTTCTTTTCACATACCTCATATGGATCCACCAGTGTCATTGCATGTGTGTTCTTTTTACTAACAACAACAGTCATTGATATGTGTGCTCCCTTTAGAGACCACACATGGATCCACCAGTGTCATTGCATGTGTGTTCTTTTTAGTAACAACAACCAGAGTCATTTTGCATGTGTGTTCTTCTCACATACCACCTACGGATCCACCAGTGTCATTGCATGTGTGTTCTTTTCACAGTCCACCCATGGATCCACCTGTGTTATTGCATGTGTGTTCTTTTTAGTAACAACAACTAGAGTTATTTTGCATGTGTGATCTCTTCACATACCACCTATGGATCCACCAGTGTCATTGCATGTGTGTTCTTTTTAGTAACAACAACCAGAGTCATTGAAATGTGTGTTCTTCTCACATACCACCTATGGATCCACCAGTGTCATTGCATGTGTGTTCATTTCATAATCCACCTATGGATCCACCAACGTTATTGCATGTGTGTCCTTTTTAGTAACAACAACCAGAGTCATTTTGCATGCGTGTTCTTCTCACATATCACCTATGGATCCACCAGTGTGTGTTCTTTTCACTAACAACAACCAGAGTCATTGCGTTTGTGTTCTTTTCACATACCACATATGGATCACCAGTGCTATTGCATGTGTGTTCTTTTTAGTAACAACCAGATTCATTTTGCATGTGTGTTCTTTTCACATACCACATATCGATCCTCCAGTGTCATTGCATGTGTGTTCTTTTCACAATCCACCCATGGATCCACCAGTATCATTGCATGTGTGTTATTTTAAGTAACAACTAGAGTCATTTTGCATGTGTGTTCTCTTCACATACCACCTATGGATCCACTAGTGTCATTGCATGTGTGTTCTTTTTAGTAACAACAACCAGAGTCATTGAAATGTGTGTTTTTCTCACATACCACCTATGGATCCACCAGTGTCATTGAATGTGTGTTCATTTCATAATCCACCTATGGATCCACTAGTGTTATTGCATGTGTGTTATTTTTAGTAACAACAACCAGAGTCATTTTGCATATGTGTTCTTCTCACATATCACCTATGGATCCACCAGTGTCATTGCATGTGTGTTCTTTTCACTAACAACAACCAGAGTCATTACGTCTGTGTTCTTTTCACATACCACATATGGATCACTAGTGTCATTGCATGTGTGTTCTTTTTAGTAACAACCAGAGTCATTTTGCATGTGTGTTCTTTTCACATACCACATATGGATCCACCAGTGTCATTGCATGTGTGTTCTTTTCACAATCCACCCATGGATCCACCAGTATCATTGCATGTGTGTTATTTTAAGTAACAACCAGAGTCATTTTGCATGTGTTTTCTTTTCACAATCCACCCATGGATCCCACTAGTGCCATTTTGCTTGTGTGTTCTTTTTAGTAACAACAACCAGAGTCATTTTGCATGTGTCTTCTCTTCACATACCACCTATGGATCCACCAGTGTCATTGCATGTGTGTTCTTTTTAGTAACAACAATCAGAGTCATTTTGCATGTGTGTTCTTTTCACATACCACCTATGGATCCACCAGTGTCATTGCATGTGTGTTCTTTTCACAATCCACCCATGGATCCACTAGTGTCATTGCATGTGTGTTCTTTTTAGTAACAACAACCAGAGTCATTTTGCATGTGTGTTCTTCTCACATACCACCTATGGATCCACCAGTGTCATTGCATGTGTGTTCTTTTCACTAACAACAACCAGAGTCATTGCATGTGTGTGTTCTTTTCACATACCACATATGGATCCACCAGTGTCATTGAAATGCGTGTTCTCTACAAAGACCACACATGGATCCACCAGTGTCATTGCATGTGTGTTCTTTTTAGTAACAACAACCAGAGTCATTTTGCATGTGTGTTCTTCTCACATACCACCTATGGATCCACCAGTGTCATTGCATGTGTGTTCTTTTCACTGACAACCACCAGAGTCATTGCATGTGTGTTCTTTTCACATACCACATATGGATCCACCAGTGTCATTGAAATGTGTGTTCTCTACAAAGACCACACATGGATCCACCAGTGTCATTGCATGTGTGTTCTTTTTAGTAACAACAACCAGTCTTTTTGCATGTGTGTTCTTTTCACATACCTCCTATGGATCCACCAGTGTCATTGCATGTGTGTTCTTTTTACTAACAACAACAGTCATTGATATGTGTGCTCCCTTTAGAGACCACACATGGATCCACCAGTGTCATTGCATGTGTGTTCTTTTTAGTAACAACAACCAGAGTCATTTTGCATGTGTGTTCTTCTCACATACCACCTACGGATCCACCAGTGTCATTGCATGTGTGTGCTTTTCACAGTCCACCCATGGATCCACCAGTGTTATTGCATGTGTGTTCTTTTTAGTAACAACAACCAGAGTCATTTTGCATGTGTGATCTCTTCACATACCACCTATGGATCCACCAGTGTCATTGCATGTGTGTTCTCTTCACAATCCACCTATGGATCCACCAGTGCCATTGCATGTGTGTTCTTTTCAGTAACAACAACCAGTGTCATTGCATGTGTGTTCTTGTTAGAGACCACACATGGATCCACTAGTGTCATTGCATGTGTGTTCTTTTTACTAACAACAAGAGTCATTGAAATGTGTGCTCCCTTTAGAGACGACACATGGATCCACCAGTGTCATTGCATGTGTGTTCTTTTTAGTAACAACAACCAGAGTCATTTTGCATGTGTGTTCTTCTCACATACCACCTATGGATCCACCAGTGTCATTGCATGTGTGTGCTTTTCATAATCCACCCATGGATCCACCAGTATTATTACATGTGTGTTCTTTTTAGTAACAACAACCAGAGTCATTTTGCATGTGTGTTCTTTTCACATACCACCTATGGATCCACCAGTGTCATTGCATGTGTGTTGTTTTTAGTAACAACCAGAGTCATTTTGTATGTGTGTTCTTTTCACATACCACACATGGATCCACCAGTGTCATTGCATGTGTGTTCTTTTCACAATCCATCCATGGATCCACCAGTATCATTGCATGTGTGTTATTTTAAATAACAACCAGAGTCATTTTGCATGTGTGTTCTCTTCACATCCCACCTATGGATCCACCAGTGTCATTGCATGTGTGTTCTTTTTAGTAACAACAACCAGAGTCATTTTGCATGTGTGTTCTTTTCACATACCACCTATGGATCCACCAGTGTCATTGCATGTGTGTTCTTTTCACAATCCACCCATGGATCCACCAGTGTCATTGCATGTGTGTTCTTTTTAGTAATAACAACCAGAGTCATTTTGCATGTGTGTTCTTCTCACATACCACCTATGGATCCACCAGTGTCATTGCATGTGTGTTCTTTTCACTAACAACAACCAGAGTCATTGCATGTGTGTTCTTTTCACATACCACATATGGATCCACCAGTGTCATTGAAATGCGTGTTCTCTACAGAGACCACACATGGATCCACCAGTGTCATTGCATGTGTGTTCTTTTTAGTAACAACAACCAGAGTCTTTTTGCATGTGTGTTCTTCTCACGTACCACCTATAGATCCACCAGTGTCATTGCATGCGTGTTCTTTTCACTAACAACCAGAGTCATTGCATGTGTGTTCTTTTCACATACCACATATGGATCCACCAGTGTCATTGAAATGCGTGTTCTCTACAAAGACCACACATGGATCCACCAGTGTCATTGCATGTGTGTTCTTTTTAGTAACAACAACCAATCATTTTGCATGTGTGTTCTTTTCACATACCACCTATGGATCCACCAGTGTCATTGCATGTGTGTTCTTTTTAGTAACAACAATCAGAGTCATTTTGCATGTGTTTTCTTTTCACATACCACCTATGGATCCACCAGTGTCATTGCATGTGTGTTCTTTTCACAATCCACCCATGGATCCACCAGTGTCATTGCATGTGTGTTATTTTCACTAACAACAACCAGAGTCATTGCATGTGTGTTCCTTTCACATACCACATATGGATCCACCAGTGTCATTGAAATGCGTGTTCTCTACAGAGACCACATATGGATCCACCAGTGTCATTGCATGTGTGTTCTTTTTAGTAACAACAACCAGAGTAATTTTGCATGTGTGTTCTTCTCACATACCACCTATGGATCCACCAGTGTCATTGCATGTGTGTTCTTTTCACTAACAACAACCAGAGTCATTGCATGTGTGTGTTCTTTTCACATACCACATATGGATCCACCAGTGTCATTGAAATGCGTGTTCTCTACAAAGACCACACATGGATCCACCAGTGTCATTGCATGTGTGTTCTTTTTAGTAACAACAACCAGTCATTTTGCATGTGTGTTCTTTTCACATACCTCCTATGGATCCACCAGTGTCATTGCATGTGTGTTCTTTTTACTAACAACAACAGTCATTGATATGTGTGCTCCCTTTAGAGACCACAGATGGATCCACCAGTGTCATTGCATGTGTGTTCTTTTTAGTAACAACAACCAGAGTCATTTTGCATGTGTGTTCTTCTCACATACCACCTACGGATCCACCAGTGTCATTGCATGTGTGTTCTTTTCACAGTCCACCCATGGATCCACCTGTGTTATTGCATGTGTGTTCTTTTTAGTAACAACAACCAGAGTTATTTTGCATGTGTGATCTCTTCACATACCACCTATGGATCCACCAGTGTCATTGCATGTGTGTTCTTTTTAGTAACAACAACCAGAGTCATTGAAATGTGTGTTCTTCTCACATACCACCTATGGATCCACCAGTGTCATTGCATGTGTGTTCATTTCATAATCCACCTATGGATCCACCAACGTTATTGCATGTGTGTCCTTTTTAGTAACAACAACCAGAGTCATTTTGCATGTGTGTTCTTCTCACATATCACCTATGGATCCACCAGTGTCATTGCATGTGTGTTCTTTTCACTAACAACAACCAGAGTCATTGCGTTTGTGTTCTTTTCACATACCACATATGGATCACCAGTGCCATTGCATGTGTGTTCTTTTTAGTAACAACCAGATTCATTTTGCATGTGTGTTCTTTTCACATACCACATATCGATCCTCCAGTGTCATTGCATGTGTGTTCTTTTCACAATCCACCCATGGATCCACCAGTATCATTGCATGTGTGTTATTTTAAGTAACAACTAGAGTCATTTTGCATGTGTGTTCTCTTCACATACCACCTATGGATCCACCAGTGTCATTGCATGTGTGTTCTTTTTAGTAACAACAACCAGAGTCATTGAAATGTGTGTTCTTCTCACATACCACCTATGGATCCACCAGTGTCATTGAATGTGTGTTCATTTCATAATCCACCTATGGATCCACTAGTGTTATTGCATGTGTGTTCTTTTTAGTAACAACAACCAGAGTCATTTTGCATATGTGTTCTTCTCACATATCACCTATGGATCCACCAGTGTCATTGCATGTGTGTTCTTTTCACTAACAACAACCAGAGTCATTACGTCTGTGTTCTTTTCACATACCACATATGGATCACTAGTGTCATTGCATGTGTGTTCTTTTTAGTAACAACCAGAGTCATTTTGCATTTGTGTTCTTTTCACATACCACATATGGATCCACCAGTGTCATTGCATGTGTGTTCTTTTCACAATCCACCCATGGATCCACCAGTATCATTGCATGTGTGTTATTTTAAGTAACAACCAGAGTCATTTTGCATGTGTTTTCTTTTCACAATCCACCCATGGATCCCACTAGTGCCATTTTGCTTGTGTGTTCTTTTTAGTAACAACAACCAGAGTCATTTTGCATGTGTCTTCTCTTCACATACCACCTATGGATCCACCAGTGTCATTGCATGTGTGTTCTTTTTAGTAACAACAATCAGAGTCATTTTGCATGTGTGTTCTTTTCACATACCACCTATGGATCCACCAGTGTCATTGCATGTGTGTTCTTTTCACAATCCACCCATGGATCCACTAGTGTCATTGCATGTGTGTTTTTTTAGTAACAACAACCAGAGTCATTTTGCATGTGTGTTCTTCTCACATACCACCTATGGATCCACCAGTGTCATTGCATGTGTGTTCTTTTCACTGACAACAACCAGAGTCATTGCATGTGTGTGTTCTTTTCACATACCACATATGGATCCACCAGTGTCATTGAAATGCGTGTTCTCTACAAAGACCACACATGGATCCACCAGTGTCATTGCATGTGTGTTCTTTTTAGTAACAACAACCAGAGTCATTTTGCATGTGTGTTCTTCTCACATACCACCTATGGATCCACCAGTGTCATTGCATGTGTGTTCTTTTCACTGACAACAACCAGAGTCATTGCATGTGTGTTCTTTTCACATACCACATATGGATCCACCAGTGTCATTGAAATGCGTGTTCTCTACAAAGACCACACATGGATCCACCAGTGTCATTGCATGTGTGTTCTTTTTAGTAACAACAACCAGTCATTTTGCATGTGTGTTCTTTTCACATACCTCCTATGGATCCACCAGTGTCATTGCATGTGTGTTCTTTTCACTAACAACAACCAGTGTCATTGCATGTGTGTTATTTTAAGTAACAACTAGAGTCATTTTGCATGTGTGTTCTCTTCACATACCACCTATGGATCCACCAGTGTCATTGCATGTGTGTTCTTTTTAGTAACAACAACCAGAGTCATTGAAATATGTGTTCTTCTCACATACCACCTATGGATCCACCAGTGTCATTGAATGTGTGTTCATTTCATAATCCACCTATGGATCCACCAGTGTTATTGCATGTGTGTTCTTTTTAGTAACAACAACCAGAGTCATTTTGCATGTGTGTTCTTCTCACATATCACCTATGGATCCACCAGTGTCATTGCATGTGTGTTCTTTTCACTAACAACAACCAGAGTCATTACGTCTGTGTTCTTTTCACATACCACATATGGATCACCAGTGTCATTGCATGTGTGTTCTTTTTAGTAACAACCAGAGTCATTTTGCATGTGTGTTCTTTTCACATACCACATATGGATCCACCAGTGTCATTGCATGTGTGTTCTTTTCACAATCCACCCATGGATCCCACCAGTGCCATTTTGCTTGTGTGTTCTTTTTAGTAACAACAACCAGAGTCATTTTGCATGTGTCTTCTCTTCACATACCACCTATGGATCCACCAGTGTCATTGCATGTGTGTTCTTTTTAGTAACAACAATCAGAGTCATTTTGCATGTGTGTTCTTTTCACATACCACCTATGGATCCACCAGTGTCATTGCATGTGTGTTCTTTTCACAATCCACCCATGGATCCACCAGTGTCATTGCATGTGTGTTCTTTTTAGTAACAACAACCAGAGACATTTTGCATGTGTGTTCTTCTCACATACCACCTATGGATCCACCAGTGTCATTGCATGTGTGTTCTTTTCACTGACAACAACCAGAGTCATTGCATGTGTGTTCTTTTCACATACCACATATGGATCCACCAGTGTCATTGAAATGCGTGTTCTGTACAAAGACCACACATGGATCCACCAGTGTCATTGCATGTGTGTTCTTTTTAGTAACAACAACCAGTCATTTTGCATGTGTGTTCTTTTCACATACCACCTATGGATCCACCAGTGTCATTGCATGTGTGTTCTCTTCATAATCCACCTATGGATCCACCAGTGCCATTGCATGTGTGTTCTTTTTAGTAACAACAACCAGTGTCATTGCATGTGTGTTCTCTTCAGAGACCACACATGGATCCACCAGCTTCATTGCATGTGTGTTCTTTTTAGTAACAACCAGAGTCATTTTGCATGTGTGTTCTTTTCACATACCACATATGGATCCACCAGTGTCATTGCATGTGTGTTCTTTTCACAATCCACCCATGTATCCACCAGTGTCATTGCATGTGTGTTCTTTTTAGTAACAACCAGAGTCATTTTGCATGTGTCTTCTTTTCAAAAACCACCTATGGATCCAACAGTGTCATTGCATGTGTTTTCTTTTCACAATCCACCCATGGATCCCACCAGTGTCATTTCGCATGTGTGTTCTTTTTAGTAACAACAACCAGAGTCATTTTGCATGTGTGATCTCTTCACATACCACCTATGGATCCACCAGTGTCATTGCATGTGTGTTCTTTTTAGTAACAACAACCAGTGTCATTGCATGTGAGTTCTCTTCAGAGACCACCCATGGATCCACCAGTGTCATTGCATGTGTGTTCTTTTTACTAACAACAACAGGAGTTATTCCGCATGTGTGATCTCTTCACATACCACCTATGGATCCACCAATGTCATTGCATGTGTGTTCTTTTCACTAACAACAACCAGAGTCATTGCATGTGTGTTCTTTTCACATACCTCATATGGATCCACCAGTGTCATTGCATGTGTGCTCTTTTAACAATCCACCCATGGATCCACCAGTGTCATTGCATGTGTGTTCTTTTTAGTAACAACCAGAGTCATTTTGCATGTGTGTTCTTTTCATAAACCACCTATGGAGCCACCAGTGTCATTGCATCTGTGATCTCTTCACATACCACCTATGGATCCACGAGTGTCATTGCATGTGTGTTCTTTTTAGTAACAACAACTAGAGTCATTGAAATGTGTGTTCTTCTCACATACCACCTATGGATCCACAAGTCTCATTGCATGTGTGTTCATTTCACTAACAACAACCAGAGTCATTGCATGTGTGTTCTTTTCACATACCACATATGGATCCACCAGTGTGATTGAAATGTGTGTTCTCTACAGAGACCACACATGGATCCACCAGTGTCATTGCATGTGTGTTCTTTTTAGTAACAACCAGAGTCATTTTGTATGTGTGTTCTTTTCACATACCACATATGGATCCACCAGTGTCATTGCATGTGTGTTCTTTTCACAATCCACCCATGGATCCACCAGTGTCATTGCATGTGTGTTCTTTTTAGTAACAACCAGAGTCATTTTGCATGTGTCTTCTTTTCACAAACCACCGATGGATCCACCAGTGTCATTGCATGTGTTTTCTTTTCACAATCCACCCATGGATCCCACCAGTGTCATTTTGCATGTGTGTTCTTTTTAGTAACAACAACCAGAGTCATTTTGCATGTGTGATTTCTTCACATACCACCTATGGATCCACCAGTGTCATTGCATGTGTGTTCTCTTCACAATCTACCTATGGATCCACTAGTGTCATTGCATGTGTTCTTTTTAGTAACAACAACAAGTGTCATTGCATGTGTGCTCTCTTCAGAGACCACACATGGATCCACCAGTGCCATTGCATGTGTGTTCTTTTTACTAACAACAAGAAGAGTGTCATTGCATGTGTGCTCTCTTCAGAGACCACACATGGATCCACCAGTGTCATTGCATGTGTGTTCTTTTCACTAACAACAACCAGAGTCATTGCATGTGTGTTCTTTTCACATACCACATATGGATCCACCAGTGTCATTGCATGTGTGCTCTTTTCGCAATCCACCCATGGATCCACCAGTGTCATTGTATGTGTGTTCTTTTTAGTAACAACAACCAGAGTAATTTTGCATGTGTGTTCTTTTCACAAACCACCTATGGCTCCACCAGTGTCATTGCATGTGTGATCTCTTCACATACCACCTATGGATCCACCAGTGTCATTGCATGTGTGTTCTTTTCACAAACCACCTATGGATCCACCAGTGTCATTGCATGTGTGATCTCTTCACATACCACCTATGGATCCACCAGTGTCATTGCATGTTTGTTCTTTTTAGTAACAACAACCAGAGTCATTGAAATGTGTGTTCTTCTCACATACCACCTATGGATCCACCAGTGTCATTGCATGTGTGTTCATTTCATAATCCACCTATGGATACACCAGTGTTATTGCATGTGTGTTCTTTTTAGTAACAACCAGAGTCATTTTGCATGTGTGTTCTTCTCACATATCACCTATGGATCTACAAGTGTCATTGCATGTGTGTTCATTTCACTAACAACAACCAGAGTCATTGCATGTGTGTTCTTTTCACATACCACATATGGATCCACCAGTGTGATTGAAATGTGTATTCTCTACAGAGACCACACATGGATCCACCAATGTCATTGCATGTGTGTTCTTTTTAGTAACAACCAGAGTCATTTTGCATGTGTGTTCTTTTCACATACCACATATGGATCCACCAGTGTCATTGCATGTGTGTTCTTTTCACAATCCACCCATGGATCCACCAGTGTCATTGCATGTGTGTTCTTTTTAGTAACAACCAGAGTCATTTTGCATGTGTCTTCTTTTCACAAACCACCTATGGATCCACCAGTGTCATTGCATGTGTTTTCTTTTCACAATCCACCCATGGATCCCACCAGTGTCATTTTGCATGTGTGTTCTTTTTAGTAACAACAACCAGCGTCATTTTACATGTGTGATATCTTCACATACCACCTATGGATCCACCAGTGTCATTGCATGTGTGTTCTTTTTAGTAACAACAACCAGAGTCATTGAAATGCGTGTTCTTCTCACATACCACCTATGGATCCACCAGTGTCATTGCATGTGTGTTCTTTTCATAATCCACCTATGGATCCACCAGTGTCATTGCATGTGTGTTCTTTTTAGTAACAACAACTAGAGTCATTTTGCATGTGTGTTCTTCTCACATACCACCTATGGATCCACCAGTGTCATTGCATGTGTGTTCTTTTGAGTAACAACAACCAGAGTCATTGAAATGTGTGTTCTTCTCACATACCACCTATGGATCCACCAGTGTCATTGAATGTGTGTTCATTTCATAATCCACCTATGGATCCACAAGTGTTATTGCATGTGTGTTCTTTTTAGTAACAACAACCAGAGTCATTTTGCATGTGTGTTCTTCTCACATATCACCTATGGATCCACCAGTGTCATTGCATGTGTGTTCTTTTCACTAATAACAACCAGAGTCATTACGTCTGTGTTCATTTCACATACCACATATGGATCACCAGTGTCATTGCATGTGTGTTCTTTTTAGTAACAACCAGAGTCATTTTGCATGTGTGTTCTTTTCACATACCACATATGGATCCACCAGTGTCATTGCATGTGTGTTCGTTTCACAATCCACCCATGGATCCCACCAGTGCCATTTTGCTTGTGTGTTCTTTTTAGTAACAACAACCAGAGTCATTTTGCATGTGTCTTCTCTTCACATACCACCTATGGATCCACCAGTGTCATTGCATGTGTGTTCTTTTTAGTAACAACAATCAGAGTCATTTTGCATGTGTGTTCTTTTCACATACCACCTATGGATCCACCAGTGTCATTGCATGTGTGTTCTTTTCACAATCCACCCATGGATCCACCAGTGTCATTGCATGTGTGTTCTTTTTAGTAACAACAACCAGAGTCATTTTGCATGTGTGTTCTTCTCACATACCACCTATGGATCCACCAGTGTCATTGCATGTGTGTTCTTTTCACTGACAACAACCAGAGTCATTGCATGTGTGTGTTCTTTTCACATACCACATATGGATCAACCAGTGTCATTGAAATGCGTGTTCTCTACAAAGACCACACATGGATCCACCAGTGTCATTGCATGTGTGTTCTTTTTAGTAACAACAACCAGTCATTTTGCATGTGTGTTCTTTTCACATACCACCTATGCATCCACCAGTGTCATTGCATGTGTGTTCTCTTCACAATCCACCTATGGATCCACCAGTGCCATTGCATGTGTGTTCTTTTTAGTAACAACAACCAATGTCATTGCATGTGTGTTCTCTTCAGAGACCACACATGGATCCACCAGCGTCATTGCATGTGTGTTCTTTTTACTAACAACAAGAGTCATTGAAATGTGTGCTCTCTTTAGAGACCACACATGGATCCACCAGTGTCATTGCATGTGTGTTCTTTTTAGTAACAACAACCAGAGTCATTTTGCATGTGTGTTCTTCTCACATACCACCTATGGATCCACCAGTGTCATTGCATGTGTGCTTTTCACAATCCACCCATGGATCCACCAGTGTTATTGCATGTGTGTTCTTTTTAGTAACAACAACCAGAGTCATTTTGCATGTGTGTTCTTTTCACATACCACATATGGATCCACTAGTGTCATTGAAATGTGTATTATTTTCATAATCCACCCATGGATCCACCAGTGTCATTGGATGTGTGTTGTTTTCAGTAACAACAACCAGAGTCATTTTGCATGTGTGATCTCTTCACATACCACCTATGGATCCACCAGTGTGATTGCATGTTTGTTCTTTTTAGTAACAACAACCAGAGTCATTGAAATGTGTGTTCTTCTCACATACCACCTAAGGATCCACCAGTGTCATTGCATGTGTGTTCATTTCATAATCCACCTATGGATCCACCAGTGTTATTGCATGTGTGTTCTTTTTAGTAACATCCAGAGTCATTTTGCATGTGTGTTCTTTTTAGTAACAACAACCAGAGTCATTTTGCATGTGTGTTCTTCTCACATACCACCTATGGGTCCACTAGTGTCATTGCATGTGTGTGCTTTTCACAATCCACCCATGGATCCACCAGTGTTATTGCATGTGTGTTCTTTTTAGTAACAACAACCAGAGTCATTTTGCATGTGTGTTCTTTTCACATACCACCTATGGATCCACCAGTGTCATTGAAATGTGTATTATTTTCACAATCCACCCATGGATCCACCAGTGTCATTGCATGTGCGTTCTTTTTAGTAACAACAACCAGAGTCATTTTGCATGTGTGATCTCTTCACATACCACCTATGGATCCACCAGTGTCATTGCATATGTGTTCTTTTTAGTAACAACAACCAGAGTCATTGAAATGTGTGTTCTTCTCACATACCACCTAAGGATCCACCAGTGTCATTGAATGTGTGTTCATTTCATAATCCACCTATGGATCCACCAGTGTTATTGCATGTGTGTTCTTTTTAGTAACAACAACCAGAGTCATTTTGCATGTGTGTTCTTCTCACATATCAACTATGGATCCACCAGTGTCATTGCATGTGTGTTCTTTTCACTAACAACAACCAGAGTCATTGCGTCTGTGTTCTTTTCACATACCACATATGGATCACCAGTGTCATTGCATGTGTGTTCTTTTTAGTAACAACCAGAGTCATTTTGCATGTGTGTTCTTTTCACATACCACATATGGATCCACTAGTGTCATTGCTTGTGTGTTCTATTCACAATCCACCCATGGATCCACCAGTATCATTGCATGTGTGTTATTTTAAGTAACAACCAGAGTCATTTTGCATGTGTGTTCTTTTCACATACCACCTATGTATCCACCAGTGTCATTGCATGTGTTTTCTTTTCACAATCCACCCATGGATCCCACCAGTGCCATTTTGCATGTGTGTTCTTTTTAGTAACAACAACCAGAGTCATTTTGCATGTGTGTTCTCTTCACATTCCACCTACGGATCCACCAGTGTCATTGCATGTGTGTTCTTTTTAGTAACAACAATCAGAGTCATTTTGCATGTGTGTTCTTTCCACATACCACCTATGGATCCACCAGTGTCATTGCATGTGTGTTCTTTTCACAATCCACCCATGGATCCACCAGTGTCATTGCATGTGTGTTCTTTTGACTAACAACAACCAGAGTCATTTTGCATGTGTGTTCTTCTCACATACCACCTATAGATCCACCTGTGTCATTGCATGTGTGTTCTTTTCACTAACAACAACCAGAGTCATTGCATGTGTGTTCTTTTCACATACCACATATGGATCCACCAGTGTCATTGAAATGCGTGTTCTCTATAGAGACCACATATGGATCCACCAGTGTCATTGCATGTGTGTTCTTTTTAGTAACAACAACCAGAGTCATTTTGCATGTGTGTTCTTTTTAGTAACAACAACCAGAGTCATTTTGCATGTGTGTTCTTCTCACATACCACCTATGGATCCACTAGTGTCATTGCATGTGTGTTCTTTTCACTGACAACAACCAGAGTCATTGCATGTGTGTGTTCTTTTCACATACCACATATGGATCCACCAGTGTCATTGAAATGCGTGTTCTCTACAAAGACCACATATGGATCCACCAGTGTCATTGAATGTGTGTTCTTTTTAGTAACAACAACCAGTCATTTTGCATGTGTGTTCTTTTCACATACCACCTATGGATCCATGAGTGTCATTGCATGTGTGTTCTCTTCACAATCCACCTATGGATCCACCAGTGCCATTGCATGTGTGTTCTTTTTAGTAACAACAACCAGTGTCATTGCATGTGTGTTCTCTTCAGAGACCACACATGGATCCACCAGTGTCATTGCATGTGTGTTCTTTTTACTAACAACAAGAGTCATTGAAATGTGTGCTCTCTTTAGAGACCACACATGGATCCACCAGTGTCATTGCATGTGTGTTCTTTTTAGTAACAACAACCAGACTCACTTTGCATGTGTGTTCTTCTCACATACCACCTATGGATCCACCAGTGTCATTGCATGTGTGTGCTTTTCACAATCCACCCATGGATCCACCAGTGTTATTGCATGTGTGTTCTTTTTAGTAACAACAACCAGAGTCATTTTGCATGTGTGTTCTTTTCACATACCACCTATGGATCCACCAGTGTCATTGAAATGTGTATTATTTTCATAATCCACCCATGGATCCACCAGTGTCATTGCATGTGTGTTCTTTTTAGTAACAACAACCAGAGTCATTTTGCATGTATGATCTCTTCACATACCACCTATGGATCCACAAGTGTCATTGCATGTTTATTCTTTTTAGTAACAACAACCACAGTCATTGAAATGTGTGTTCTTCTCACATACCACCTATGGATCCTCCAGTGTCATTGCATGTGTGTTCATTTCATAATCCACCTATGGATCCACCAGTGTTATTGCATGTGTCTTCTTTTTAGTAACAACCAGAGTCATTTTGCATGTGTGTTCTTCTCACATATCACCTATGGATCCACCAGTGTCATTTCATGTGTGTTCTTTTCACTAACAACAACCAAAGTTATTGCATGTGTGTTCTTTTCACATACCACATATGGATCACTAGTGTCATTGCATGTGTGTTCTTTTCACTAACAACAACTAGAGTCATTGCATGTGTGTTCTTTTCACATACCACATATGGATCCACCAATGTCATTGAAATGCGTGTTCTCTACAGAGACCACACATGGATCCACCAGTGTCATTGCATGTGTGTTCTTTTTAGTAACAACAACCAGAGTGTTTTTGCATGTGTGTTCTTCTCACATACCACCTATGGATCCACCAGTGTCATTGCATGTGTGTTCTTTTCACTAACAACAACCAGAGTCATTGCATGTGTGTTCTTTTCACATACCACATATGGATCCACCAGTGTCATTGAAATGCGTGTTCTCTACAAAGACCACACATGGATCCACCAGTGTCATTGCATGTGTGTTCTTTTTAGTAACAACAACCAATCATTTTGCATGTGTGTTCTTTTCACATACCACCTATGGATCCACCAGTGTCATTGCATGTGTGTTCTCTTCACAATCCATCTATGGATCCACCAGTGCCATTGCATGTGTGTTCTTTTCAGTAACAACAACCAGTGTCATTGCATGTCTGTTCTCTTCAGAGACCACACATGGATCCACCAGTGTCATTGCATGTGTGTTCTTTTTACTAACAACAAGAGTCATTGAAATGTGTGTTCCCTTTAGAGACGACACATGGATCCACCAGTGTCATTGCATGTGTGTTCTTTTTAGTAACAACAACAAGAGTCATTTTGCATGTGTGTTGTTCTCACATACCACCTATGGATCCACTAGTGTCATTGCATGTGTGTGCTTTTCACAATCCACCCATGGATCCACCAGTGTTATTGCATGTGTGTTCTTTTTAGTAACAACAACCAGAGTCATTTTGCATGTGTGTTCTTTTCACATACCACCTATGGATCCACCAGTGTCATTGAAATGTGTATTATTTTCACAATCCACCCATGGATCCACCAGTGTCATTCCATGTGCGTTCTTTTTAGTAACAACAACCAGAGTCATTTTGCATGTGTGATCTCTTCACATACCACCTATGGATCCACCAGTGTCATTGCATGTGTGTTCTTTTTAGTAACAACAACCAGAGTCATTGAAATGTGTGTTCTTCTCACATACCACCTATGGATCCACCAGTGTCATTGAATGTGTGTTCATTTCATAATCCACCTATGGATCCACCAGTGTTATTGCATGTGTGTTCTTTTTAGTAACAACAACCAGAGTCATTTTGCATGTGTGTTCTTCTCACATATCACCTATGGATCCACCAGTGTCATTGCATGTGTGTTCTTTTTAGTAACAACAAACAGAGTCATTGAAATGTGTGTTCTTCTCACATACCACCTATGGATCCACCAGTGTCATTGAATGTGTGTTCATTTCATAATCCACCTATGGATCCACCAGTGTTATTGCATGTGTGTTCTTTTTAGTAACAACAACCAGAGTCATTTTGCATGTGTGTTCTTCTCACATACCACCTATGGATCCACCAGTGTCATTGCATGTGTGTTCTTTTTAGTAACAACAACCAGAGTCATTTCGCATGTGTGTTCTTTTCACATACCACCTATGGATCCACCAGTGTCATTGCATGTGTGTTCTTTTCACAATCCACCCATGGATCCACCAGTATCATTGCATGTGTGTTATTTTAAGTAACAACCAGAGTCATTTTGCATGTGTGTTCTTTTCACATACCACCTATGTATCCACCAGTGTCATTGCATGTGTTTTCTTTTCACAATCCACCCATGGAACCCACCAGTGCCATTTTGCATGTGTGTTCTTTTTAGTAACAACAACCAGAGTCATTTTGCATGTGTGTTCTCTTCACATACCACCTATGGATCCACCAGTGTCATTGCATGTGTGTTCTTTTTAGTAACAACAATCAGAGTCATTTTGCATGTGTGTTCTTTTCACATACCACCTATGGATCCACCAGTGTCATTGCATGTGTGTTCTTTTCACAATCCACCCATGGATCCACCAGTGTCATTGCATGTGTGTTCTTTTTAGTAACAACAACCAGAGTCATTTTGCATGTGTGTTCTTCTCACATACCACCTATAGATCCACCTGTGTCATTGCATGTGTGTTCTTTTCACTAACAACAACCAGAGTTATTGCATGTGTGTTCTTTTCACATACCACATATGGATCCACCAGTGTCATTGAAATGTGTGTTCTCTATAGAGACCACATATGGATCCACCAGTGTCATTGCATGTGTGTTCTTTTTAGTAACAACAACCAGAGTCATTTTGCATGTGTGTTCTTCTCACATAGCACCTATGGATCCACCAGTGTCATTGCATGTGTGTTCTTTTCACTGACAACAAGCAGAGTCATTGCATGTGTGTGTTCTTTTCACATACCACATATGGATCCACCAGTGTCATTGAAATGCGTGTTCTCTACAAAGACCACACATGGATCCACCAGTGTCATTGCATGTGTCTTCTTTTTAGTAACAACAACCAGTCATTTTGCATGTGTGTTCTTTTCACATACCACCTATGGATCCATGAGTGTCATTGCATGTGTGTTCTCTTCACAATCCACCTATGGATCCACCAGTGCCATTGCATGTGTGTTCTTTTTAGTAACAACAACCAGTGTCATTGCATGTGTGTTCTCTTCAGAGACCACACATGGATCCACCAGTGTCATTGCATGTGTGTTCTTTTTAGGAACAACAAGAGTCATTGAAATGTGTGCTCTCTTTAGAGACCACACATGGATCCACCAGTGTCATTGCATGTGTGTTCTTTTTAGTAACAACAACCAGACTCACTTTGCATGTGTGTTCTTCTCACATACCACCTATGGATCCACCAGTGTCATTGCATGTGTTTTCTTTTTAGTAACAACAACCAGAGTCATTTTGCATGTGTGTTCTTTTCACATACCACCTATGGATCCACCAGTGTCATTGAAATGTGTATTATTTTCATAATCCACCCATGGATCCACCAGTGTCATTGCATGTGTGTTCTTTTTAGTAACAACAACCAGAGTCATTTTGCATGTGTGATCTCTTCATATACCACCTATGGATCCACCAGTGTCATTGCATGTTTGTTCTTTTTAGTAACAACAACTAGAGTCATTGAAATGTGTGTTCTTCTCACATACCACCTGTGGATCCTCCAGTGTCATTGCATGTGTGTTCATTTCATAATCCACCTATGGATCCACCAGTGTTATTGCATGTGTGTTCTTTTTAGTAACAACCAGAGTCATTTTGCTTGTGTGTTCTTCTCACATATCACCTATGGATCCACCAGTGTCATTTCATGTGTGTTCTTTTCACTAACAACAACCAAAGTTATTGCATGTGTGTTCTTTTCACATACCACATATGGATCACTAGTGTCATTGCATGTGTGTTCTTTTCACTAACAACAACCAGAGTCATTGCATGTGTGTTCTTTTCACATACCACATATGGATCCACCAGTGTCATTGAAATGCGTGTTCTCTACAGAGACCACACATGGATCCACCAATGTCATTGCATGTGTGTTCTTTTCACTAACAACAACCAGAGTCATTGCATGTGTGTTCTTTTCACATACCACCCATGGATCCCACCAGTGTCATTTTGCATGTGTGTTATTTTTTAGTAACAACAACCAGAGTCATTTTGCATGTGTGTTCTCTTCACATACCACCTATGGATCCACCAGTGTCATTGCATGTGTGTTCTTTTTAGTAAAAACAACTAGAGTCATTTTGCATGTGTGTTGTTTTCACATACCACCTATGGATCCACCAGTGTCATTGCATGTGTGTTCTTTTCACAATCCATCCATGGATCCACCAGTGTCATTGCATGTGTGTTCTTTTTAGTAACAACAACCAGAGTAATTTTGCATGTGTGTTCTTCTCACATACCACCTATGGATCCACCAGTGTCATTGCATGTGTGTTCTTTTCACTAACAACAACCAGAGTCATTGAATGTGTGTTCCTTTCACATACCACATATGGATCCACCAGTGTCATTGAAATGCGTGTTCTCTATAAAGACCACACATGGATCCACCAGTGTCATTGCATGTGTGTTTTTTTAGTAACAACAACCAATCATTTTGCATGTGTGTTCTTTTCACATACCACCTATGGATCCACCAGTGTCATTGCATGTGTGTTCTCTTCACAATCCATCTATGGATCCACCAGTGCCATTGCATGTGTGTTCTTTTCAGTAACAACAACCAGTGTCATTGCATGTGTGTTCTCTTCAGAGACCACACATGGATCCACCAGTGTCATTGCATGTGTGTTCTTTTTACTAAAAACAACCAGAGTCATTTTGCATGTGTGTTCTTCTCACATACCACCTATGAATCCACTAGTGTCATTGCATGTGTGTGCTTTTCACAATCCACCCATGGATCCACCAGTGTTATTGCATGTGTGTTCTTTTTAGTAACAACAACCAGAGTCATTTTGCATGTGTGTTCTTTTCACATACCACCTATGGATCCACCAGTGTCATTGAAATGTGTATTATTTTCACAATCCACCCATGGATCCACCAGTGTCATTCCATGTGCGTTCTTTTTAGTAACAACAACCAGAGTCATTTTGCATGTGTGATCTCTTCACATACCACCTATGGATCCACCAGTGTCATTGCACGTGTGTTCTTTTTAGTAACAACAACCAGAGTCATTGAAATGTGTGTTCTTCTCACATACCACCTATGGATCCACCAGTGTCATTGAATGTGTGTTCATTTCATAATCCACCTATGGATCCACCAGTGTTATTGCATGTGTGTTATTTTTATTAACAACAACCAGAGTCATTTTGCATGTGTGTTCTTCTCACATATCACCTATGGATCCACCAGTGTCATTGCATGTGTGTTCTTTTCACTAACAACAACCAGAGTCATTGCGTCTGTGTTCTTTTCACATACCACATATGGATCACCAGTGTCATTGCATGTGTGTTCTTTTTATTAACAACCAGATTCATTTTGCATGTGTGTTCTTTTCACATACCACATATGGATCCACCAGTGTCATTGCATCTGTGTTCTTTTCACAATCCACCCATGGATCCACCAGTATCATTGCATGTGTGTTATTTTAAGTAACAACCAGAGTCATTTTGCATGTGTGTTCTCTTCACATACCACCTATGGATCCACCAGTGTCATTGCATGTGTGTTCTTTTTAGTAACAACAATCAGAGTCATTTTGCATGTGTGTTCTTTTCACATACCACCTATGGATCCACCAGTGTCATTGCATGTGTGTTCTTTTCACAATCCACCCGTGGATCCACCAGTGTCATTGCATGTGTGTTCTTTTTGTAACAACAACCAGAGTCATTTTGCATGTGTGTTCTTCTCACATACCACCTATAGATCCACCTGTGTCATTGCATGTGTGTTCTTTTCACTAACAACAACCAGAGTCATTGCATGTGTGTTCTTTTCACATACCACATATGGATCCACCAGTGTCATTGAAATGCGTGTTCTCTACAGAGACCACACATGGATCCACCAGTGTCATTGCATGTGTGTTCTTTTTAGTAACAACAACCAGTCATTTTGCATGTGTGTTCTTTTCACATACCACCTATGGATCCACCAGTGTCATTGCATGTGTGTTCTCTTCACAATCCACCTATGGATCCACCAGTGCCATTGCATGTGTGTTCTTTTTAGTAACAACAACCAGTGTCATTGCATGTGTGTTCTCTTCAGAGACCACACATGGATCCACCAGTGTCATTGCATGTGTGTTCTTTTTACTAACAACAAGAGTCATTGAAATGTTTGCTCTCTTTAGAGACCACACATGGATCCACCAGTGTCATTGCATGTGTGTTCTTTTTAGTAACAACAACCAGAGTCACTTTGCATGTGTGTTCTTCTCACATACCACCAATGGATCCACCAGTGTCATTGCATGTGTGTGCTTTTCACAATCCACCCATGGATCCACCAGTGTTATTGCATGTGTGTTCTTTTTAGTAACAACAACCAGAGTCATTTTGCATGTGTGTTCTTTTCACGTACCACCTATGGATCCACCAGTGTCATTGAAATGTGTATTATTTTCATAATCCACCTATGGATCCACCAGTGTCATTGCATGTGTGTTCTTTTTAGTAACAACAACCAGAGTCATTTTGCATGTGTGATCTCTTCACATACCACCTATGGATCCACCTGTGTCATTGCATGTTTGTTCTTTTTAGTAACAACAACCAGAGTCATTGAAATGTGTGTTCTTCTCACATACCACCTATGGATCCACTAGTGTCATTGCATGTGTGTTCATTTCATAATCCATCTATGGATCCACCAGTGTTATTGCATGTGTGTTCTTTTTAGCAACAACCAGAGTCATTTTGCATGTGTGTTCTTCTCACATATCACCTATGGATCCACCAGTGTCATTTCATGTGTGTTCTTTTCACTAACAACAACCAAAGTCATTGCATGTGTGTTCTTTTCACATACCACATATGGATCACTAGTGTCATTGAATGTGTGGTCTTTTTAGTAACAACCAGAGTCATTTTGCATGTGTGTTCTTTTCACATACCACATATGGATCCACAAATGTCATTGCATGTGTGTTCTTTTCACAATCCACCAGTGGATCCACCAGTGTCATTGCATGTGTGTTCTTTTTAGTAACAACCAGAGTCATTTTGCATGTGTGTTCTTTTCACATACCACCTATGGATCCACCAGTGTCATTGCATGTGTTTTCTTTTCAAAATCCACCCATGGATCCCACCAGTGTCATTTTGCATGTGTGTTATTTTTAGTAACAACAACCAGAGTCATTTTGCATGTGTGTTCTCTTCACATACCACCTATGGATCCACCAGTGTCATTGCATGTGTGTTCTTTTTAGTAAAAACAACCAGAGTCATTTTGCATGTGTGTTGTTTTCACATACCACCTATGGATCCACCAGTGTCATTGCATGTGTGTTCTTTTGACTAACAACAACTAGAGTCATTGCATGTGTGTTCTTTTCACATACCACATATGGATCCACTAGTGTCATTGAAATGCGTGTTCTCTACAAAGACCACTCATGGATCCACCAGTGTCATTGCATGTGTGTTCTTTTTAGTAACAACAACCAGTCATTTCGCATGTGTGTTGTTTTCACATACCACCTATGGATCCAACAGTGTCTTTGGATGTGTGTTCTCTTCACAATCCACCTATGGATCCACCAGTGTCATTGCATGTGTGTTCTTTTTAGTAACAACAACCACTGTCATTGCATGTGTGTTCTCTGCATAGACCACACATGGATCCACTAGTGTCATTGCATGTGTGTTATTTTTACTATCAACAACAAGAGTCATTGAAATGTGTGCTCTCTTCAGAGACCACACATGGATCCACCAGTGTCATTTCATGTGTGTTATTTTTAGTAACAACAACCAGAGTCATTTTGCATGTGTGTTCTTCTCACATACCACCTATGGATCCACCAGTGTCATTGCATGTGTGTTCTTTTCACTAACAACAACCAGAGTCATTGCATGTGTGTTCTTTTCACATACCACATATGGATCCACCATTGTCATTGAAATGCGTGTTCTCTACAGAGACCACACATGGATCCACCAGTGTCATTGCATGTGTGTTCTTTTTAGTAACAACAACTAGCTTCTTTTTGCATGTGTGTTCTTCTCACATACCACCTATGGATCCACCGGTGTCATTGCATGTGTGTTCTTTTCACTAACAACAACCAGAGTCATTGCATGTGTGTTCTTTTCACTAACAACAACCAGAGTCATTGCATGTGTGTTCTTTTCACATACCACATATGGATCCACCAGTGTCATTGAAATGCGTACAAAGACCACACATTAATCCACCAGTGTCATTGCATGTGTGTTCTTTTTAGTAACAACAACCAGAGTCATTTTGCATGTGTGTTCTTCTCACATACCACCTATGGATCCACCAGTGTCATTGCATGTGTGTGCTTTTCACAATCCACTCATGGATCCACCAGTGTTATTGCATGTGTGTTCTTTTTAGTAACAACAACCGGAGTCATTTTGCATGTGTTCTTTTCACATACCACCTATGGATCCACCAGTGTCATTGAAATGTGTATTATTTTCACAATCCACCCATGGATCCACCAGTGTCATTGCATGTGCGTTCTTTTTAGTAAAAACAACCAGAGTCATTTTGCATGTGTGATCTCTTCACATACCACGTATGGATCCACTAGTGTCATTGCATGTGTGTTCTTTTTAGTAACAACCAGAGTCATTGAAATGTGTGTTCTTCTCACATACCACCTATGGATCCACCAGTGTCATTGCATGTGTGTTCATTTCATAATCCACCTGTGGATCCACCCGTGTTATTGCATGTGTGTTCTTTTTAGTAACAACAACCAGAGTCATTTTGCATGTGTGTTCTTCTCACATATCACCTATGGATCCACCACTTTCATTGCATGTGTGTTCTTTTCACTAACAACAACCAGAGTCATTGCGTATGTGTTCTTTTCACATACCACATATGGATCACCAGTGTCATTGCATGTGTGTTCTTTTTAGTAACAACCAGAGTCATTTTGCATGTGTGTTCTTTTCACATACCACATATGGATCCACCAGTGTCATTGCATGTGTGTTCTTTTCACAATCCACCCATGGATCCACCAGTATCATTGCATGTGTGTTATTTTAAGTAACAACCAGAGTCATTTTGCATGTGTGTTCTTTTCACATACCACCTATGTATCAACCAGTGTCATTGCATGTGTGTTCTTCTCACATACCACCTATGGATCCACCAGTGTCATTGCATGTGTGTTCTTTTTAGTAACAACAACCAAAGTCATTTTGCATGTGTGTTCTCTTCACATACCACCTATGGATCCACCAGTGTCATTGCATGTGTGTTCTTTTTAGTAACAACAATCAGAGTCATTTTGCATGTGTGTTCTTTTCACATACCACCTATGGATCCACCAGTGTCATTGCATGTGTGTTCTTTTCAGAATCCACCCATGGATCCACCAGTGTCATTGCATGTGTGTTCTTTTTAGTAACAACAACCAGAGTCATTTTGCATGTGTGTTCTTCTCACATACCACCTATGGATCCACCAGTGTCATTGCATGTGTGTTCTTTTCAGAATCCACCCATGGATCCACCAGTGTCATTGCATGTGTGTTCTTTTTAGTAACAACAACCAGAGTCATTTTGCATGTGTGTTCTTCTCACATACCACCTATGGATCCACCAGTGTCATTGCATGTGTGTTCTTTTCACTAACAACAACCAGAGTCATTGCATGTGTGTTCTTTTCACATACCACCCATGGATCCCACCAGTGTCATTTTGCATGTGTGTTATTTTTTAGTAACAACAACCAGAGTCATTTTGCATGTGTGTTCTCTTCACATACCACCTATGGATCCACCAGTGTCATTGCATGTGTGTTATTTTTAGTAAAAACAACTAGAGTCATTTTGCATGTGTGTTGTTTTCACATACCACCTATGGATCCACTAGTGTCATTGCATGTGTGTTCTTTTCACAATCCATCCATGGATCCACCAGTGTCATTGCATGTGTGTTCTTTTTAGTAACAACAACCAGAGTAATTTTGCATGTGTGTTCTTCTCACATACCACCTATGGATCCACCAGTGTCATTGCATGTGTGTTCTTTTGACTAACAACAACTAGAGTCATTGCATGTGTGTTCTTTTCACATACCACATATGGATCCACTAGTGTCATTGAAATGCGTGTTCTCTACAAAGACCACTCATGGATCCACCAGTGTCATTGCATGTGTGTTCTTTTTAGTAACAACAACCAGTCATTTCGTATGTGTGTTGTTTTCACATACCACCTATGGATCCAACAATATCATTGGATGTGTGTTCTCTTCACAATCCACCTATGGATCCACCAGTGTCATTGCATGTGTGTTCTTTTTAGTAACAACAACCACTGTCATTGCATGTGTGTTCTCTGCATAGACCACACATGGATCCACTAGTGTCATTGCATGTGTGTTCTTTTTACTATCAACAACAAGAGTCATTGAAATGTGTGCTCTCTTCAGAGACCACACATGGATCCACCAGTGTCATTTCATGAGTTGTCTTTTTAGTAACAACAACCAGAGTCATTTTGCATGTGTGTTCTTCTCACATACCACCTATGGATCCACCAGTGTCATTGCATGTGTGTTCTTTTCACTAACAACAACCAGAGACATTGCATGTGTGTTCTTTTCACATACCACATATGGATCCACCAGTTTCATTGAAATGCGTCTTCTCTACAAAGACCACACATGGATCCACCAGTGTCATTGCATGTGTCTTCTTTTTAGTAACAACAACCAGAGTCATTTTGCATGTGTGTTCTTCTCACATACCACCTATGGATCCACCAGTGTCATTGCATGTGTGTGCTTTTCACAATCCACTCATGGATCCACCAGTGTGAATGCATGTGTGTTCTTTTTAGTAACAACAACCAGAGTCATTTTGCATGTGTGTTCTTTTCACATACCACCTATGGATCCACCAGTGTCATTGAAATGTGTATTATTTTCACAATCCACCCATGGATCCACCAGTGTCATTGCATGTGCGTTCTTTTTAGTAACAACAACCAGAGTCATTTTGCATGTGTGATCTCTTCACATACCACCTATGGATCCACTAGTGTCATTGCATGTGTGTTCTTTTTAGTAACAACAACCAGAGTCATTGAAATGTGTGTTCTTCTCACATACCACCTATGGATCCACCAGTGTCATTGCATGTGTGTTCATTTCATAATCCACCTATGGATCCACCCGTGTTATTGCATGTGTGTTCTTTTTAGTAACAACAACCAGAGTCATTTTGCATATGTGTTCTTCTCACATATCACCTATGGATCCACCACTGTCATTGCATGTGTGTTCTTTTCACTAACAACAACCAGAGTCATTGCGTATGTGTTCTTTTCACATACCACATATGGATCACCAGTGTCATTGCATGTGTGTTCTTTTTAGTAACAACCAGAGTCATTTTGCATGTGTGTTCTTTTCACATACCACATATGGATCCACCAGTGTCATTGCATGTGTGTTCTTTTCACAATCCACCCATGGATCCACCAGTATCATTGCATGTGTGTTATTTTAAGTAACAACCAGAGTCATTTTGCATGTGTGTTCTTTTCACATACCACCTATGTATCAACCAGTGTCATTGCATGTGTGTTCTTCTCACATACCACCTATGGATCCACCAGTGTCATTGCATGTGTGTTCTTTTTAGTAACAACAACCAAAGTCATTTTGTATGTGTGTTCTCTTCACATACCACCTATGGATCCACCAGTGTCATTGCATGTGTGTTCTTTTTAGTAACAACAACCAGAGTCATTTTGCATGTGTGTTCTTCTCACATACCACCTATGGATCCACCAGTGTCATTGCATGTGTGTTCTTTTCACTAACAACAACCAGAGTCATTGCATGTGTGTTCTTTTCACATACCACCCATGGATCCCACCAGTGTCATTTTGCATGTGTGTTATTTTTTAGTAACAACAACCAGAGTCATTTTGCATGTGTGTTCTCTTCACATACCACCTATGGATCCACCAGTGTCATTGCATGTGTGTTCTTTTTAGTAAAAACAACTAGAGTCATTTTGCATGTGTGTTGTTTTCACATACCACCTATGGATCCACTAGTGTCATTGCATGTGTGTTCTTTTCACAATCCATCCATGGATCCACCAGTGTCATTGCATGTGTGTTCTTTTTAGTAACAACAACCAGAGTAATTTTGC
The DNA here is from genome assembly GCA_916181665.1 of Avena sativa. Lineage (NCBI taxonomy): Eukaryota > Viridiplantae > Streptophyta > Magnoliopsida > Poales > Poaceae > Avena > Avena sativa. The sequence continues at coordinate 98,518,677 of OV702287.1, read as the reverse complement.
ATGTGTGTTATTCTCACATAACACATATGGATCCACCAGTGTCATTGCATGTGTGTTCTTTTGACTAACAACAACTAGAGTCATTGCATGTGTGTTCTTTTCACATACCACATATGGATCCACTAGTGTCATTGAAATGCGTGTTCTCTACAAAGACCACTCATGGATCCACCAGTGTCATTGCATGTGTGTTCTTTTTAGTAACAACAACCAGTCATTTCGTATGTGTGTTGTTTTCACATACCACCTATGGATCCAACAATATCATTGGATGTGTGTTCTCTTCACAATCCACCTATGGATCCACCAGTGTCATTGCATGTGTGTTCTTTTTAGTAACAACAACCACTGTCATTGCATGTGTGTTCTCTGCATAGACCACACATGGATCCACTAGTGTCATTGCATGTGTGTTCTTTTTACTATCAACAACAAGAGTCATTGAAATGTGTGCTCTCTTCAGAGACCACACATGGATCCACCAGTGTCATTTCATGAGTGTTCTTTTTAGTAACAACAACCAGAGTCATTTTGCATGTGTGTTCTTCTCACATACCACCTATGGATCCACCAGTGTCATTGCATGTGTGTTCTTTTCACTAACAACAACCAGAGTCATTGCATGTGTGTTCTTTTCACATACCACATATGGATCCACCAGTGTCATTGAAATGCGTGTTCTCTACAGAGACCACACATGGATCCACCAGTGTCATTGCATGTGTGTTCTTTTTAGTAACAATAACCAGCTTCTTTTTGCATGTGTGTTCTTCTCACATACCACCTATGGATCCACCGGTGTCATTGCATGTGTGTTCTTTTCACTAACAACAACCAGAGTCATTGCATATGTGTTCTTTTCACATACCACATATGGATCCACCAGTTTCATTGAAATGCGTCTTCTCTACAAAGACCACACATGGATCCACCAGTGTCATTGCATGTGTCTTCTTTTTAGTAACAACAACCAGAGTCATTTTGCATGTGTGTTCTTCTCACATACCACCTATGGATCCACCAGTGTCATTGCATGTGTGTGCTTTTCACAATCCACTCATGGATCCACCAGTGTGAATGCATGTGTGTTCTTTTTAGTAACAACAACCAGAGTCATTTTGCATGTGTGTTCTTTTCACATACCACCTATGGATCCACCAGTGTCATTGAAATGTGTATTATTTTCACAATCCACCCATGGATCCACCAGTGTCTTTGCATGTGCGTTCTTTTTAGTAACAACAACCAGAGTCATTTTGCATGTGTGATCTCTTCACATACCACCTATGGATCCACTAGTGTCATTGCATGTGTGTTCTTTTTAGTAACAACAACCAGAGTCATTGAAATGTGTGTTCTTCTCACATACCACCTATGGATCCACCAGTGTCATTGCATGTGTGTTCATTTCATAATCCACCTATGGATCCACCCGTGTTATTGCATGTGTGTTCTTTTTAGTAACAACAACCAGAGTCATTTTGCATATGTGTTCTTCTCACATATCAGCTATGGATCCACCACTGTCATTGCATGTGTGTTCTTTTCACTAACAACAACCAGAGTCATTGCGTATGTGTTCTTTTCACATACCACATATGGATCACCAGTGTCATTGCATGTGTGTTCTTTTTAGTAACAACCAGAGTCATTTTGCATATGTGTTCTTTTCACATACCACATATGGATCCACCAGTGTCATTGCATGTGTGTTCTTTTCACAATCCACCCATGGATCCACCAGTATCATTGCATGTGTGTTATTTTAAGTAACAACCAGAGTCATTTTGCATGTGTGTTCTTTTCACATACCACCTATGTATCAACCAGTGTCATTGCATGTGTGTTCTTCTCACATACCACCTATGGATCCACCAGTGTCATTGCATGTGTGTTCTTTTTAGTAACAACAACCAAAGTCATTTTGTATGTGTGTTCTCTTCACATACCACCTATGGATCCACCAGTGTCATTGCATGTGTGTTCTTTTTAGTAACAACAATCAGAGTCATTTTGCATGTGTGTTCTTCTCACATACCACCTATGGATCCACCAGTGTCATTGCATGTGTGTTCTTTTCACTAACAACAACCAGAGTCATTGCATGTGTGTTCTTTTCACATACCACCCATGGATCCCACCAGTGTCATTTTGCATGTGTGTTATTTTTTAGTAACAACAACCAGAGTCATTTTGCATGTGTGTTCTCTTCACATACCACCTATGGATCCACCAGTGTCATTGCATGTGTGTTCTTTTTAGTAAAAACAACTAGAGTCATTTTGCATGTGTGTTGTTTTCACATACCACCTATGGATCCACTAGTGTCATTGCATGTGTGTTCTTTTCACAATCCATCCATGGATCCACCAGTGTCATTGCATGTGTGTTCTTTTTAGTAACAACAACCAGAGTAATTTTGCATGTGTGTTCTTCTCACATACCACCTATGGATCCACCAGTGTCATTGCATGTGTGTTCTTTTGACTAACAACAACTAGAGTCATTGCATGTGTGTTCTTTTCACATACCACATATGGATCCACTAGTGTCATTGAAATGCGTGTTCTCTACAAAGACCACTCATGGATCTACCAGTGTCATTGCATGTGTGTTCTTTTTAGTAACAACAACCAGTCATTTCGCATGTGTGTTGTTTTCACATACCACCTATGGATCCAACAGTGTCATTGGATGTGTGTTCTCTTCACAATCCACCTATGGATCCACCAGTATCATTGCATGTGTGTTCTTTTTAGTAACAACAACCACTGTCATTGCATGTGTGTTCTCTGCATAGACCACACATGGATCCACTAGTGTCATTGCATGTGTGTTCTTTTTACTATCAACAACAAGAGTCATTGAAATGTGTGCTCTCTTCAGAGACAACACATGGATCCACCAGTGTCATTTCATGTGTGTTCTTTTTAGTAACAACAACCAGAGTCATTTTGCATGTGTGTTCTTCTCACATACCACCTATGGATCCACCAGTGTCATTGCATGTGTGTTCTTTTCACTAACAACAACCAGAGTCATTGCATGTGTGTTCTTTTCACATACCACATATGGATCCACCAGTGTCATTGAAATGCGTGTTCTCTACAGAGACCACACATGGATCCACCAGTGTCATTGCATGTGTGTTCTTTTTAGTAACAACAACCAGCTTCTTTTTGCATGTGTGTTCTTCTCACATACCACCTATGGATCCACCGGTGTCATTGCATGTGTGTTGTTTTCACTAACAACAACCAGAGTCATTGCATGTGTGTTCTTTTCACATACCACATATGGATCCACCAGTGTCATTGAAATGCGTGTTCTCTACAAAGACCACACATGGATCCACCAGTGTCATTGCATGTGTGTTCTTTTTAGTAACAACAACCAGAGTCATTTTGCATGTGTGTTCTTCTCACATACCACCTATGGATCCACCAGTGTCATTGCATGTGTGTTCTTTTCACTAACAACAACCAGAGTCATTGCATGTGTGTTCTTTTCACATACCACATATGGATCCACCAGTGTCATTGAAATGCGTGTTCTCTACAGAGACCACACATGGATCCACCAGTGTCATTGCATGTGTGTTCTTTTTAGTAACAACAACCAGCTTCTTTTTGCATGTGTGTTCTTCTCACATACCACCTATGGATCCACCGGTGTCATTGCATGTGTGTTGTTTTCACTAACAACAACCAGAGTCATTGCATGTGTGTTCTTTTCACATACCACATATGGATCCACCAGTGTCATTGAAATGCGTGTTCTCTACAAAGACCACACATGGATCCACCAGTGTCATTGCATGTGTGTTCTTTTTAGTAACAACAACCAGAGTCATTTTGCATGTGTGTTCTTCTCACATACCACCTATGGATCCACCAGTGTCATTGCATGTGTGTGCTTTTAACAATCCACTCATGGATCCACCAGTGTTATTGCATGTGTGTTCTTTTTAGTAACAACAACCAGAGTCATTTTGCATGTGTGTTCTTTTGACATACCACCTATGGATCCAACAATGTCATTGAAATGTGTATTATTTTCACAATCCACCCATGGATCCACCAGTGTCATTGCATGTGCGTTCTTTTTAGTAACAACAACCAGAGTCATTTTGCATGTGTGATCTCTTCACATACCACCTATGGATCCACTAGTGTCATTGCATGTGTGTTCTTTTTAGTAACAACAACCAGAGTCATTGAAATGTGTGTTCTTCTCACATACCACCTATGGATCCACCAGTGTCATTGCATGTGTGTTCATTTCATAATCCAGCTATGGATCCCCCCGTGTTATTGCATGTGTGTTCTTTTTAGTAACAACAACCAGAGTCATTTTGCATATGTGTTCTTCTCACAAATCACCTATGGATCCACCACTGTCATTGCATGTGTGTTCTTTTCACTAACAACAACCAGAGTCATTGCGTATGTGTTCTTTTCACATACCACATATGGATCACCAGTGTCATTGCATGTGTGTTCTTTTTAGTAACAACCAGAGTCATTTTGCATGTGTGTTCTTTTCACATACCACATATGGATCCACCAGTGTCATTGCATGTGTGTTCTTTTCACAATCCACCCATGGATCCACCAGTATCATTGCATGTGTGTTATTTTAAGTAACAACCAGAGTCATTTTGCATGTGTGTTCTTTTCACATACCACCTATGTATCAACCAGTGTCATTGCATGTGTGTTCTTCTCACATACCACCTATGGATCCACCAGTGTCATTGCATGTGTGTTCTTTTTAGTAACAACAACCAAAGTCATTTTGTATGTGTGTTCTCTTCACATACCACCTATGGATCCACCAGTGTCATTGCATGTGTGTTCTTTTTAGTAACAACAATCAGAGTCATTTTGCATGTGTGTTCTTCTCACATACCACCTATGGATCCACCAGTGTCATTGCATGTGTGTTCTTTTCACTAACAACAACCAGAGTCATTGCATGTGTGTTCTTTTCACATACCACCCATGGATCCCACCCGTGTCATTTTGCATGTGTGTTATTTTTTAGTAACAACAACCAGAGTCATTTTGCATGTGTGTTCTCTTCACATACCACCTATGGATCCACCAGTGTCATTGCATGTGTGTTCTTTTTAGTAAAAACAACTAGAGTCATTTTGCATGTGTGTTGTTTTCACAAACCACCTATGGATCCACTAGTGTCATTGCATGTGTGTTTTTTTCACAATCCATCCATGGATCCACCAGTGTCATTGCATGTGTTTTCTTTTTAGTAACAACAACCAGAGTAATTTTGCATGTGTGTTCTTCTCACATACCACCTATGGATCCACCAGTGTCATTGCATGTGTGTTCTTTTGACTAACAACAACTAGAGTCATTGCATGTGTGTTCTTTTCACATACCACATATGGATCCACTAGTGTCATTGAAATGCGTGTTCTCTACAAAGACCACTCATGGATCTACCAGTGTCATTGCATGTGTGTTCTTTTTAGTAACAACAACCAGTCATTTCGCATGTGTGTTGTTTTCACATACCACCTATGGATCCAACAGTGTCATTGGATGTGTGTTCTCTTCACAATCCACCTATGGATCCACCAGTATCATTGCATGTGTGTTCTTTTTAGTAACAACAACCACTGTCATTGCATGTGTGTTCTCTGCATAGACCACACATGGATCCACTAGTGTCATTGCATGTGTGTTCTTTTTACTATCAACAACAAGAGTCATTGAAATGTGTGCTCTCTTCAGAGACCACACATGGATCCACCAGTGTCATTTCATGTGTGTTCTTTTTAGTAACAACAACCAGAGTCATTTTGCATGTGTGTTCTTCTCACATACCACCTATGGATCCACCAGTGTCATTGCATGTGTGTTCTTTTCACTAACAACAACCAGAGTCATTGCATGTGTGTTCTTTTCACATACCACATATGGATCCACCAGTGTCATTGAAATGCGTGTTCTCTACAGAGACCACACATGGATCCACCAGTGTCATTGCATGTGTGTTCTTTTTAGTAACAACAACTAGCTTCTTTTTGCATGTGTGTTCTTCTCACATACCACCTATGGATCCACCGGTGTCATTGCATGTGTGTTCTTTTCACTAACAACAACCAGAGTCATTGCATGTGTGTTCTTTTCACATACCACATATGGATCCACCAGTGTCATTGAAATGCGTGTTCTCTACAAAGACCACACATGGATCCACCAGTGTCATTGCATGTGTGTTCTTTTTAGTAACAACAACCAGAGTCATTTTGCATGTGTGTTCTTCTCACATACCACCTATGGATCCACCAGTGTCATTGCATGTGTGTGCTTTTCACAATCCACTCATGGATCCACCAGTGTTATTGCATGTGTGTTCTTTTTAGTAACAACAACTAGAGTCATTTTGCATGTGTGTTCTTTTGACATACCACCTATGGATCCACCAGTGTCATTGAAATGTGTATTATTTTCACAATCCACCCATGGATCCACCAGTGTCATTGCATGTGCGTTCTTTTTAGTAACAACAACCAGAGTCATTTTGCATGTGTGATCTCTTCACATACCACCTATGGATCCACTAGTGTCATTGCATGTGTGTTCTTTTTAGTAACAACAACCAGAGTCATTGAAATGTGTGTTCTTCTCACATACCACCTATGGATCCACCAGTGTCATTGCATGTGTGTTCATTTCATAATCCACCTATGGATCCACCCGTGTTATTGCATGTGTGTTCTTTTTAGTAACAACAACCAGAGTCTTTTTGCATGTGTGTTCTTCTCACATACCACCTATGGATCCACCAGTGTCATTGCATGTGTGTTCTTTTCACTAACAACAACCAGAGTCATTGCATGTGTGTTCTTTTCACATACCACCCATGGATCCCACCCGTGTCATTTTGCATGTGTGTTATTTTTTAGTAACAACAACCAGAGTCATTTTGCATGTGTGTTCTCTTCACATACCACCTATGGATCCACCAGTGTCATTGCATGTGTGTTCTTTTTAGTAAAAACAACTAGAGTCATTTTGCATGTGTGTTGTTTTCACAAACCACCTATGGATCCACTAGTGTCATTGCATGTGTGTTCTTTTCACAATCCATCCATGGATCCACCAGTGTCATTGCATGTGTGTTCTTTTTAGTAACAACAACCAGAGTCATTGAAATGTGTGTTCTTCTCACATACCACCTATGGATCCACCAGTGTCATTGCATGTGTGTTCATTTCATAATCCAGCTATGGATCCCCCCGTGTTATTGCATGTGTGTTCTTTTTAGTAACAACAACCAGAGTCATTTTGCATATGTGTTCTTCTCACAAATCACCTATGGATCCACCACTGTCATTGCATGTGTGTTCTTTTCACTAACAACAACCAGAGTCATTGCGTATGTGTTCTTTTCACATACCACATATGGATCACCAGTGTCATTGCATGTGTGTTCTTTTTAGTAACAACCAGAGTCATTTTGCATGTGTGTTCTTTTCACATACCACATATGGATCCACCAGTGTCATTGCATGTGTGTTCTTTTCACAATCCACCCATGGATCCACCAGTATCATTGCATGTGTGTTATTTTAAGTAACAACCAGAGTCATTTTGCATGTGTGTTCTTTTCACATACCACCTATGTATCAACCAGTGTCATTGCATGTGTGTTCTTCTCACATACCACCTATGGATCCACCAGTGTCATTGCATGTGTGTTCTTTTTAGTAACAACAACCAAAGTCATTTTGTATGTGTGTTCTCTTCACATACCACCTATGGATCCACCAGTGTCATTGCATGTGTGTTCTTTTTAGTAACAACAATCAGAGTCATTTTGCATGTGTGTTCTTCTCACATACCACCTATGGATCCACCAGTGTCATTGCATGTGTGTTCTTTTCACTAACAACAACCAGAGTCATTGCATGTGTGTTCTTTTCACATACCACCCATGGATCCCACCCGTGTCATTTTGCATGTGTGTTATTTTTTAGTAACAACAACCAGAGTCATTTTGCATGTGTGTTCTCTTCACATACCACCTATGGATCCACCAGTGTCATTGCATGTGTGTTCTTTTTAGTAAAAACAACTAGAGTCATTTTGCATGTGTGTTGTTTTCACAAACCACCTATGGATCCACTAGTGTCATTGCATGTGTGTTTTTTTCACAATCCATCCATGGATCCACCAGTGTCATTGCATGTGTTTTCTTTTTAGTAACAACAACCAGAGTAATTTTGCATGTGTGTTCTTCTCACATACCACCTATGGATCCACCAGTGTCATTGCATGTGTGTTCTTTTGACTAACAACAACTAGAGTCATTGCATGTGTGTTCTTTTCACATACCACATATGGATCCACTAGTGTCATTGAAATGCGTGTTCTCTACAAAGACCACTCATGGATCTACCAGTGTCATTGCATGTGTGTTCTTTTTAGTAACAACAACCAGTCATTTCGCATGTGTGTTGTTTTCACATACCACCTATGGATCCAACAGTGTTATTGGATGTGTGTTCTCTTCACAATCCACCTATGGATCCACCAGTATCATTGCATGTGTGTTCTTTTTAGTAACAACAACCACTGTCATTGCATGTGTGTTCTCTGCATAGACCACACATGGATCCACTAGTGTCATTGCATGTGTGTTCTTTTTACTATCAACAACAAGAGTCATTGAAATGTGTGCTCTCTTCAGAGACCACACATGGATCCACCAGTGTCATTTCATGTGTGTTCTTTTTAGTAACAACAACCAGAGTCATTTTGCATGTGTGTTCTTCTCACATACCACCTATGGATCCACCAGTGTCATTGCATGTGTGTTCTTTTCACTAACAACAACCAGAGTCATTGCATGTGTGTTCTTTTCACATACCACATATGGATCCACCAGTGTCATTGAAATGCGTGTTCTCTACAGAGACCACACATGGATCCACCAGTGTCATTGCATGTGTGTTCTTTTTAGTAACAACAACTAGCTTCTTTTTGCATGTGTGTTCTTCTCACATACCACCTATGGATCCACCGGTGTCATTGCATGTGTGTTCTTTTCACTAACAACAACCAGAGTCATTGCATGTGTGTTCTTTTCACATACCACATATGGATCCACCAGTGTCATTGAAATGCGTGTTCTCTACAAAGACCACACATGGATCCACCAGTGTCATTGCATGTGTGTTCTTTTTAGTAACAACAACCAGAGTCATTTTGCATGTGTGTTCTTCTCACATACCACCTATGGATCCACCAGTGTCATTGCATGTGTGTGCTTTTCACAATCCACTCATGGATCCACCAGTGTTATTGCATGTGTGTTCTTTTTAGTAACAACAACCAGAGTCATTTTGCATGTGTCTTCTTTTGACATACCACCTATGGATCCACCAGTGTCATTGAAATGTGTATTATTTTCACAATCCACCCATGGATCCACCAGTGTCATTGCATGTGCGTTCTTTTTAGTAACAACAACCAGAGTCATTTTGCATGTGTGATCTCTTCACATACCACCTATGGATCCACTAGTGTCATTGCATGTGTGTTCTTTTTAGTAACAACAACCAGAGTCATTGAAATGTGTGTTCTTCTCACATACCACCTATGGATCCACCAGTGTCATTGCATGTGTGTTCATTTCATAATCCACCTATGGATCCACCCGTGTTATT